>JAZHRO010000025.1:111300000-116160000 GCA_037157565.1 Thalassia testudinum
TCTTTTCAAAAATACAAAAAAGAAATAACAAAACCCTAAAATACAAAAAAGAAACAAAATGAAGCACGATTTTCAATTAAAGTAAACGTTGCCTCCCTGTGTTTGACCCGGGACTCCCTTGGAGTTTTGATATAAATTTTATTTGATCACAAGTTTTGCAACTACGACGACCGTGTTACTTGTAGCCCTAATTTCAAACTCTTGAAACTCATGCGATCACTGATTCTCCTTCATCCATCATCATGGCACAACTCGCAGAAGAAAACAATCTTGGAAATCAACTTCAGCACCTCAATGATCTATTCCAAGCCTTTGTGAACCCACTGCAATGTCCAATGATGCGAGATCACTACAATTCCGCTACGGTGGCAATCGAACCTCGAGTACAAATCCTCGTTGGAGGTTCTGACATTGAACTCAAGCCCAACATGATTCATGCCATTCCCAAATTCCATGGGCATAATTCTGAGGATTCTTTCCAGCATATCAAACAACTCAAGCATCTGGCCCAGACCTTCAAGTCAGAAGCTCAAAATCAAGATGTTCTACTCATGAAAATGTTCTCCTTCTCTCTCATGGATAAAGCTACTCACTAGTACCAAACCCAAACGTGTCCAATCAACACCTAGGTGAAACTTCAATCTAATTTTTTGAGAAAGTTCTTCCCTGTTGGTTGGACAAATGCTTTATGGCACCAAATCACACATTTCACACAACAAGCAGGAGAACCAGTTCACGAAGCATGGGATCATTTTTGGGATCTCATGCGAAAGTGCCCCCACCATGGAGTTCCTAAATGAGAACAAGTCCAGTCTTTTTACTAGGGACTCTGTGAGGATATTCGATTATTCGTCAATGTGACCTATGGAGGAAACATCATGGGTCAACACGAAGACACCGTGTGGGAGATTCTTGAGAATATGTGCGAGAACTCCATCAATAATGAATCCATGGGCATGTTCGACTGGACGAATGCCTGTGCATTGACAAATCCAAAGGGAGCACATGAGACATAGGGCCTGTCCTCTTCCATCAACTTGGAACTGATGGCCAGTCATTTGGACAAGGTCTCTATTATTGAGAAGAAGGTGGATGAGCTAACTCGACATTTGCAGCGAGCCACCTCTACGTAAAACCCATTCACGTAACGACCTCTAGCAGGGAGGCTATGCACATCTATCACGACCTTCTCAGGATAGATCCATATCCACCCCCATCTGATTCTACTTTCGGAGGAAACTCTAGACCCACCTACTCTAGTTGGGGGAACTCTGAACCCTCGTATTCTAATTTTCTCGAGGTTCCTCAGACCTGCAAGGACCTCAACGCCATTCAGAATGATTCATTCTCAAACACTTACAACCCTGGATGGCATAATCATCCCAATTTCACATGGTCAGGCAATAATCAAAATTAGAGACCTCAATATCAGCCCCAACCACAAGCTCCTCGTCCATATCAGCCGCCTCAGCCTCGGCCTAACCCAACTTATCAATCTGGGCCGACTCATACAAATCAAATGACTCTTTCCTTCAAACTCTAGCTGACTTTCAGAAGACGAATGCCGCTATGCAAAAACATCACAGAGACGAGATCACAGAGGTTCGCAATCAACTTGCCCAGATGGCAAATCCTCGCCAACCTGGCACACTTCCTTCACAACCTCTACCTAATCTGAATAACATGCCGAACCAAAGGCGCATTATGAACCCAAATCTGGGCCAAGCTTACTTTATTTATCAGGCCCCTTCTACTCCATCACCTGACGAGATAGAGGCTTCGACATCATATACGAGTTACCAGCAGCAAGCACCTCTTCTACCCACACCAAACCAGAACCAAGCGGGATTGAATTTTGTTACTACCTGCACTGGCAAAATAACACAGGACCCACCTTACCTAAGCCAAACCTAGCCTGGTAATACAATCCCTAAGCCTAGGATAGTCATCTAGGACACCTCTATCCCAGATTAAGAACCTGGACCCATTCTAGAGGAACCATCTAAGGTTCCATTTCCTAAGCCCTTGACCAAAGGAAAAAGGATAACCAAAATCGTGGCACCTGAGGAGGACCTGGTTAAGCTCTTTGAGTAGGTCCATATAAACATCTCCTTGATGGATGCGATACGTCACATACCAGCTTACGCACGATTTTTGAAAGACGTATGTACACCTAAGCATAAGCTGCGAACCAAAGACGGGAATCCGATCGTACAGTCAAAGCAAGCCAGATCTGTCATTTTGAGCAAACTCCTGCCTAAGGCAAAAGACCCAGGCACCCCTCTAATCTCCTGTGAAATCGGTGATATATGATTTGACAGAGCTTTATTAGACTTAGGAGCCTCCATAAATTTGATACCTACATCCTTACTAGACTACTTCGAGGAATCTGAGCTTAAACCGAAAGAAATGACTTTACAACTAGCCGACCGATCAATTAAGTCACCAAAAGGAATTCACGAGGACGTCATAGTTAGGGTACATGATTTCTATTTTCCAGTGGATTTTATTGTCTTAGACATGGATGCTCCTGAGAATGTGAAGAATACACCAATCATACTACAGAGACCCTTTCTGGCCACTGCTAGGGCCAATATCAATTGTGAGGAGGGCCAAATTGAATTAAAATTTGGGGGCAAGACACTAAAGATTGACATCTTTAAGGCCCAACAAGGAATTAAATGTGGAGTCATAGAACAGATTTACAATATTGGAGCTGTGGTTGACTTTATCGAGGAAAAATTGACTATTTCTGATCAATCATAAGAAGCTCAAAACTCGTAATTAGAGGAGCCCGAACTCAACCTAGCACACCCATAACTCCCAACACCCATCTCGAACTACCCGTTGTTGCTGACAACCTAGTTTTGGAATTAAAGCATCTTCCTAACCATCTCAAGTACGTCTTTTTGGGTTCCAATCAAACGTTTCCTGTGATTATCAACTCCCGACTCACACCTGATCAGGAAACATGCCTGATTTCTGTTCTCCAGCAACATCGAAGAGCCATTGGATGGACTCTCGATGATCTCACTGGTATCAGCCCCTCATACTGCACACATCACATCTACACTGAAGAGGGCTCACGACCATCTCGTGAAATGCAGAGATGCCTGAATCCAAATCTGCAGGATGTCGTGAAAAAGGAGATCATCAAGTGGTTAGATGCAGGGATCATCTACCCGATCTCCGACAGTTGGTGGGTGAGCCCAATCTAAGTTGTGCCTAAAATGCCAGGGCTCACCGTCATCACGACTGAAACCATACCAACCCGTATAGCAAACTCATGGAGAGTCTGCATTGATTACAGAAGACTCAATTCCTCCAAGAAGAAGGATCATTTCCCACTACCGTTCATTGATCAGATTCTCGAGAAACTAGCTAGAAATCGATTCTTCTGCTTTTTGGATGGGTACTCCGGTTACAATCAAATTGCAATCCATCCCGAGGACCAAGAGAAGACCACCTTCACCTACCCCTTCGGAACATACGCATTTCAAAAGATGTCGTTCGGTCTCTACAATGCACCCGCTACTTTTCAGCAGTGCATGCTTGCCATATTCTTAGATATGGTAGGTGAATACCTTGAAGTCTTTATGGTTGACTTCTCGATATTTGGTGAATCATTTGATGATTGCCTCCTGTACTTGGTCTAGATCCTCAGGTGATGCATCGATGTGAACTTGGTTCTTTCCTGGGAAAAGAGCCACTTCATGGTACCTGAGGGAATTGTCTTGGGACATCTTATCTCTGAAAAGGGCATCCAAGTTGATCAAGCCAAGGTGAATCTAATTTCCAAACTCCCTATGCCTAGCTCGGTCAAAGACATCCGATCCTTCCTATGGCATGTTGGTTTTTACCGTCGATTCATTCCTGATTTCTCAAAAATTGTGCGCCTCCTGACTAATCTTCCATCTAAGGATGCCCCTTTTGAAATCTCTAAGGAGTTCACTCAGGCATTTGAAGTCCTACGTGATCGAGTTACCCAAGCACCTATCCTGCAGCCCCCTGATTGGTCTAACCCTTTGAGATCATGCGCAATGCATCTGATTACGCTATAGGTTCAGTACTTGGGTAGAAAATAGATGGGAAACCCGTGGTCATTTACTATGCTAGCAAGACACTTGACGAGGCTCAGCGTATCTACATAGTTACTGAGAAAGATCTGCTAGCTGTAGTATTTGCCCTGGAAAAGTTCAGATCGTAACTTTTGGGCTCCCGTATTATCATTTATTCAGACCACACTACTGTGAGGCACCTCCTTGCAAAGAAGGACATGAAACCTCAGCTAATCCACTGAATCTTATTGTTGCAAGAATTTGACCTCGAGATTTGCGACAAGGTGGGAAAACATAATGTGGTAGGTAATCACTTATCCCACCTTCCTTTAGACATTATCGACCCTTCCAGACCCATTACTGAACATTTTCCCGATGAGCACCTCCTGACTATCAGTTCGGGACTTCCATGGTTTGCTGATCTAGTAAACTACTTAGCATTGCATCAGATCCCATCTGATTGGCCAAAAGCCAAGAAGGACAAATTGCTTTCTAATACCAAGTACTACTTTTAGGAAGACTCATATCTCTTCCACATTGGTGCTGATCAGATTATCAAGCGATGTGTTCCAGAAGAGGAAATTCAAGACATTTTATCCTTCTTCCATGACCAGGTTTGCGGTGGACAATTCTCTGATCATAAAATCGCAGCAAAAGTCCTCCTCTAGTGCATCTTCTATTGGCCCATGATTTTCAAAGATGCATACAATCAATGTAAGGCATGCACTCGTTGCCAGACCTTAGGCAACATGAGCCGCCGAGATATGATGCCTTTATAACCGATTCTCGTATGTGAAATCTTCGATATCTGGGGGATTGATTTTATGGGACCCTTCCTTATTTCAAACGGCTTCGAATACATTCTTCTCATTGTTGACTACGTGTCCAAATAGATTGAAGCCATTCCGACTTGAACCAATGATCATAAGGAGGTTATCAAATTCATTCATCAAAACATCATTTCTCGGTTGGGGATTCCACATGCCATAATCTCTGATGGAGGGACCCATTTCACGAATGCTCAGTTCAGATCACTGATGACCAAGTATGGGGTGTCACATAAAATCTCGACTCCTTATCACCGCCAAACTAATGGTCTAGCTGAGTTATCAAATCAGGAGATCAAGAAAATCCTCCAGGTCACTGTTTGACCTGACAGGAAAGATTGGTCATCCCGACTTCTGGAAGCTTTGTGGGCTTATAGGACCGTCCACAAAACCCAATTAGGCATGTCTCCCTTTAGATTGGTGTACGGGAAGGCATGTCACCTCCCCGTCGAATTGGAGCACAAAGCCTATTGGGCAGTACGGAACTGCAATCTCAATCTTTCTAAGGCTGAAACCCACAGAAAGGTTCAAATGAGTAAGGTCGATGAACTATGCCATGACGCGTATGAGAACTTGCGAATTTACAAAGAGCGGGTTAAGGCCTTTCACGATAAGCACATATCTAGAAAGATCTTTTTCCTTGGTCAGAAAGTCCTACTCTTTGATGCCAAACTCAAATTGTTCCTAGGAAAACTCAAATCAAAATGGATTTGACCATACCTTGTCAGACGAATCTTTGGAAATGGAGCTATCGAAATCAGTCAACTCAGCCACGATTCAAGAACCTTTTGTTGTGAACGAACAGAGACTCAAACCATTCATTGAACTCACCGATACAAACTTGGCTAAGGTATCTTTTACCCTCCATTCTCCCTGAGCTCATTGCACCTAGCTGATGGCGTTAAACTCAGCACTTAATGGAAGGCAACTTGTCATTTTGAAAAACCCAAAACCTTCCTGACACATCTTATGCTGAACTCATATTGCACTTTAGGGTTCATCCATTAGAACAGCTGACTCCACCTCTGGTACCCATACCCGAGCTTGAAATCGTCCGCAACAGTCACCCCAACCCATTCACCCACCCAACACCTATTCTATTGAATGATCCAAGCTGAACTCAAACCCACCTAATTTATAATGAGGACATTGCAAATTGTAGGCATGGAGGGGTGTTAAAGTGCAAAATGCTGTGAAAATCACTTCACAAGAAAGGGTTTCATCAAAAAATTCACATATTCCAAAAAAACCAAAAAATAAAAATTTTGAAAATGAACAAAAATAGAAGGGAGGAAATTTTGATGGCATTTCATTTTTTAGGAGAAAAAAGGGAGGAGATAAAAATATCAAAAAGGAGCACAATTTGAAAAGAAAAGAAAAAGAGATAGTCATTAGTAAAAGATTAAGTAATTAACTTAGTTCTAGACCAAATCAAAAGAAAGAAAACGAAAGACAAAAAGTGCTAAAGAAGCAAAAAGCGATTAGTAAGAACGCTGATCTTAGGTCACTTGGGCTGCAATCTTAGGCTTAAAAATTCAAGTATCCGCTAAGATCTGGATAGTCCTCAAGAGGTTGGGGAAAATGCGATGCTTAAGTATTAGGTCTAAGGCTTAGGGATTATTCCGCCTCATTAACTGACCTCTAGTTTGCAAGACTCGGTAACCTAAGCACCCCAATCCACACACAGTCTGGCTTAGTGTGCCTAAGTATCAGAATCACGCAAATGCATTAAATCTATTCTGAAAAAAAAAAGTTACCTAGACTAGGAGCGACTTATCAACACAAGTTGATTTGGATGAGTTCCTGGTGCGGAGAGGTAGGAAATTCCCCTCGAAGATGCAAAATAACAAATCGTCTCCTCGGTGCTTATCTCCTAGGATATCTAAATATCCTACCGGGGGCATGTAAGCACCTTGTGCTGGTTCAGATGCCATGGGCGACATTATCTTGAAATGTCGATTGCCAGGGTCTGGATTTAGCTACAGAACGCCATGGGCAGGATTATCTCTAAATCTCGAAAGCCAGGGTTCTGGGGGTTGCCATGGGCGGTGCTATCTCGAAGCATCGATTGCTAGGTGATTGCGCAGCAATCATAGGCCCTAACTCGCTTGAATTAAGCTAGAACTTAGCTTAACATGAACATTCAACATGCATATGCATCGTATTCTGCATCGTAGTTGATAGATGTGTTTTATGTATTAAACTATGTTATTTGAGAGGTATTAATGATGACAGGTAATCCAGGGCTGCAGATGACCAATCCAACCTTATGGATTTGTTCGAAATAACGACGGGAGTCCAACGCATCCAAGATCGCATCAATCAGACTCCCGTAGCACCCCAGGGAGTCTGCAGAAGAGCAAGAGCCAAGGGACAAATTGAAGAAGATCCAAACCTCAGATGACAAATCCAACTATATGAATGGATTCAGATCGACGTTCGCAGTCCAACGATGCAGAAATCAACTTAATTGGAGGCCTACGTCATCAGATGTAAAGAGAAGAATGGAAGACCACAATGGTGCCATGTGGCACCATCGCAACCGCCCCTCGTTGCATCCCCAACCCCTGAAGGTGCCTCACCTTGCAGCGTGGAACGTGCCACATCGCCACCCAGAACAGATTAATATAAATATAATTAAGTAAGCATATATAACAAAGGCTATGCGTGGCACAATGGCTTGCACGCGTGCCCGCGTATACGCGGGGCACGGGTTTGAGCCTGACACTACATAGAAATTGCACGAATGCATGATTGGAGGATGTAAAGCGCGCCACATGGTGTGATCAGAGCGAACCGGGAGCGATACGCGTAATTGTGTGGGTTGCTGCGAGATCTGGAAGGCGCGAGAACTGCGCATAGGATTTGAATGGCATGATGAGAGCACATTAAAGCCGTCCGATTGCAAGATCGGACGGCTGAGATGATGAGGTGGGATTTGAAGATGAAAATGCGAAGTGGTGCGGGCGCGTGGGAGCCATGCAATACTGATCTGAGGGTGCAGAGAGTGCCACGTGGCAGCACCAAAATAAATCAACCAAGAAGAAGGATTTGGGGAAGGATTTGTATGAGGAAAAAAAAGCTATAAAAGGAAAAAAGGCCCCCCCTTTGGAGAGGACAACTCTCTCTCATTCTCTTCTTTTTCTTCCTTCTTCTACCTCTCTCTCTTCTTCTTCCCGTCTTCTCTGCATTTTCGTCTGACGAATCTGTTAGGCCACCATGTCGGATTATCGCTGCTCTCCTCAACCTCTTCAAAAGGCCACCATGAACCACCCGTGGTACCCTCGTTCTGTTATATAAGTAGTTTATGTACATGTTATAATTTATTTCAATTCCATGTATGCAATTCATAATGTGATATATATATATTGTGGTTCATTATCTCTACTATTTACTAATTAGATTTAGAACAAGTGCATGAAATCAAAGGTGTTTTCTGCCTCCCTGTGATCGATCGGGACTCCCAGTTCCGTTAATTTTATTTGTCGAGACATATTTCGCACTATACTACGACGTATTCATCTTTTACGCGATCTACGCCTCGACCAAATTGGCGCCAATGCCGGGGAGGCAAGGCGACTTTTGATTTTCTCTGTAACATACTATTTTTGTGTGTAGGATTAAGCCAGAGAAGTGGTGAACGAATCAAAGCGGGCGCTGCGAAAATTAGGTGCACACATTGCTATTAGAAATTCGACCAAAAAGTAAGTGTTATCTTCAAAATTCAATAGCCGTGTTTCTATTGCTCCAAAAATCTTGAAATTTGTACTGGAATTAGATTTTTAAATTATTTTTCCAATGCCACTATTTACAAAAATAAATTCCTTCTGTGGAATTTTTAAAAATTCATAGAGTACATATGTGTCAAATTACTTAAAAATAGAACTTTTATAAACTTTGAAAATCAATTCTGACCAACATACAAATCAGATTAACTCAAAATTTATGGGGTGTGAAAGATAATCAAATTAGCTTTGAAAATCATATTTTTACAAAAATTTTTGGAGCATATTTGATACTATTTCCAATAGAAAAATCGAAATGGCGTCTAAATCCCAAATTTGACCATTTGCTAGTTAAAAATTCATAACTATTTGTTGGAAATAGTAAAAATTTTGAAAAAATGCTCTTTGAAAAGATTATTGAAAAAGAAATCTTTGCTAAGTTTCAAATCATTTGGATTCCATCTTTACCTGAGAGTTTATATTTGATTTGTGGCCTTTAATTTGAAACAACTTAAAAGTGCATGAGCCAATAGGACCACATTGAACTAACTTGGACCCTAACGAGTCAGAAAGTTAGTCGGTGAGCCAAGTCACCTTGTGGATAGCCCACCATAAATACTACATTGAAAAGACATGTTAAAATTCACAAAGAACACATCAAATAACCTGCATTTGGCTTGACACTACTGAGTAGTTTCAGCCTCTCTTGCAAAACCTGGTGTCTAAGGCTGCGGGGTAACGGAACTGGAGGTGAAAGCCGAAGGAAGAACCTTCCTCGTAGTCCCCTCGTAACCAGCATGGCCGGGTTAGCCTGAGAGGTAGGAATTCCTTGCAGTCGATCTCTTGTCGAATTTTCTTCAACTTGAACTTGAACAAAAAATCTGGTCAACTAATTTCAAGGACCAATTTGATTACAAGGCCCTTGCCTTGTTCTGCCATTAGTCCCTTGTAACTAGTGTAAGGTCACTAGGACCCTTCTGGTGTCCTTTGACCATCTTAATCATGGACCCATATTCCTTCTCGTCTTACATTATCAGGGTTCTCCTGCCCCAACATCTTATAAGTGGGAGATTGCTCCTCATTATTCAGATACGCATGCTCCTCAGGCCTGGGACATACCCACCTCAACCTCTTGGACATCCACACGAATCTCGCAACGCTTAGAGACACTCTCCATGTGGGATCGAGATCTCATCGTGATGACTGATTATCTTGATCAGTCCCACCAAAGGCAGGCTCCTACACCTCACAAGAACCCTCAGATCGCCAAACTGATCCAAATAGTTCAGGAAGAAAAAGAGGTCAGAAAAAGGGAATATGAAGACTTAAGAAAAGCAATTCAAGATGAAAAACAAAGAACCCAAGACATCACCTCTAGGGTCCTTGAATTTGAGCCGCTCAAGGTTAAGGAATCAACCACAACCTATAACTGCACTGAACCCAACCACTACCCTTCTAATTCCCCAGACCAAATATATTATAACCCTCCATCTTCCCCGAGACTCACATCTGAGGCCATGTCCACATAGATCACCACTAGGGAGCCACCAATAAACTCGAAACTACTTCTCAGACTGCAACAAACAATAGCAAAGTACAAGGACACAGTTGTGAGATATCTACATCAAATCCAGATCACTACTGATCCAAGGCAGAGACAGACTTTGATTGCAACTGAAGAATCTCTAATGGAAGCCCTTAGAGAACTAGAATCTGTGGCTAGGATGAATCAACAAACTCGCACACTTCAAGATATACTCCTTTTGCAATACCAAGTTTAGACTAGCCTAGAGGATTTTAGGGAACTTAAGATGACTTTTAGGGATTCTTCAACTCACATGCCCGAAGTAGATGATGTAGGTGATTTTCAAGTGAGAGATGAGATATCGAATCAAATTAAGGGAAATGTTCTTGGGATAACTGAAAAGAAATTAGTTGAGAGCACTAGCCTAGAAAATAGTGAGGAAAGTCCCATGATCGATTTTCAATTTAAAAATCCTGAATCTTGGGAGATAAAGACAGAGGATCATGACACCTAAGACTTGGTACATTCTGAGACTTGGGTATATACAGTTGATGAGGCCCATGATTTGGATTATAAGAGATCTGGAGTGGAATTGCCTAAACCCCTCATGACAAGCTTAGATGATAAATATATTGAAATCCATGAGAATAATTTTGAATTACCAGAGAATCCAATCGAAGCTAAGAAAGAATCTACTAAAAACTTCATTTCCGATTGTCAGGATAATCTAAAAAATCTGGAGGAATTTTTAGATTTGGAGTCAGACGAATTTATCACATCTTCGCTTTTGGATATTGAGGATTTCACTAAAGCCATAGAGTAGAAAATGAAAGAATTCGAGGCTTTACTGTATTATGATTCTTCACACCTTATGGAAAATAAATTTCTGCCCAATACGTTTGAGGATTCACACCACAAGCAGAATTTGGGCAATCCGTACAAGGTTCCTGATCAACCTAAGGATGAGAATGATTTGGGTGAAAATACAGCAATTAGGATGGAACACAAAATCATATTCGACACACCTACTCTGCAACCACCAACACCCAGATCCAATCACGAAATGGTTCTTTACACCATTTCTGATTACATCACACGAGTCCCTCCATTCCTGTTTCACCACCTTTAGGACCCATATGATTGGTGTCCCACGCTGGATCCCGCACGGCTGCTACTTGCTCCCTATCACTCCAGCACTTGGATTTATTTCTCTTGTAGCACCTGGCTACAACCTATTCCAGGCCTTGCGATTCTGTTCTACCGACCTTGTGGCCTTGGTATTCATGGGC
This sequence comes from Thalassia testudinum, assembly GCA_037157565.1. NCBI lineage: Eukaryota > Viridiplantae > Streptophyta > Magnoliopsida > Alismatales > Hydrocharitaceae > Thalassia > Thalassia testudinum. The sequence continues at coordinate 111,311,425 of JAZHRO010000025.1, forward strand.
AACTACTATACAGTTGTGGCCCGTTGATGACAGTGGAACACATCTTCCTATCTATCTTTAGTCTGTCTCCTACAGTCATTGATCCATCTGATGAGTTTTGCCTAGCTGGAGGTGTTAAACTCAGCACGTATACATATATGCATACCATATATACATAGCACATTTCATTTTCGCATAATGTTTTGCATATTGTTCTGCATATTGTGTATGGCATTGCAGCAATGGCGTGAACTGAATGCTAACTCAGAAGCAGTTCCAGGTGATTTCTATCCACATACACCTAGCCTTATTTCTTTTATTCATGCATGAGGACATGCAAACACTTAGACATGGGGGGGTAGTTCATAAAAAATTGAAAATTTTCTGCCAACAATTTGGGGGATTAGCTCATTTTATCAAGAGGTTTTCTCAAAGATTTATTCTTTAGTAAATTCCTAGACTTAGAATCCAGTATAATTTCATACTTGCATGTAGATTTTGCAATGGATCCTCTGTGAAAATCGATAGACATTTCTAGTTTGTCGAAAAGAAGCATCGCTTCTTCTCCTGAACCCTTGGATAGCAATCAGGGAGTCAGGTGAACTATCTTCTAGTAGATCCACCAAAACATATGTAAGGTGAGAGTAGAGAGTACTGGTGCTCTAAGGGTAGTATAAAGAATCTTTAATAATTGAATAATGACACTTGGAGTTGGGCATAGTTTTCGCTCTCAGTTCTTGCGTACTAAATTTGTGAGAAATTCCATACGAGAGCCACCAAATAAGGCAGAAACATAGAAAGCGAGGTCTGATAAAACTAGGACTGAGGTGGATGGTCACGACCGTCCTCTACGGAATCCTCGGCTAAAGGAGGGTACAGATGTCAAGGTCAGAAATACGTCATCCTATCTATCCCCTACTCAGTGCCAAGAAGAGGCACTTCCACCAAAAATGCCACCCAAAATCATCTTGGTCATCCCAAAATTCCCCAAGAATGCCTCACATATAAAAGTACTTATGTTGTGTTATGTTGTGCTAATAAATACAGCAGTATGTCGTGTTGTGGCATTGTGCCAATAGATTTGCATATAAAAGAATTGTTTGCTCGGAAAAGAGAGAGAGAGAGAGAGAAGAAGAAAAAAAAACAAAAGAAAGAAAAAAAAACATAAAAAGGAAGAAAAAAAAAGGGTGTTATGTAAAACAGTTGCATAATGTGAGTCAAGTTAAATGTTTTGAAATGTTTTGAGGCAAAAACACCTACCACCCTCAAGAACCACCAAATACAACTTTGACCTACTTTTTCTATATTTTTGACTGCCTGAATACAGGCTGAGAAGTCTGCCTTAGTCGTAGGGTTATCAAAACATAATTAAAGTGTCATGCCATGTGAGACCACCAAATATATTTGCAAATCTGGTGAGATGTGAGCTTAGGAAGAAAAAGAAAAAAAAAATAGAGAGAAGAGTACAAAAGATTAAAGAGAGCATAGTTCTTCCAGCCACTCTCTAAGTTGATTTATTCAATAATCTGGAAATCTAAATTCTGAAATACTAGTCTCTAAGGAGCACCAGAAGAGAGTGAGCCACCAAATATAGTCCAGTTAACTCAGACATCTCATACCCAAACCAAATACCGAGGCCAAAATCAGAAATATTTTATAACCCCGAGAGAAGAGGTTCGCCTATCCCGACAGAATTTTACTAAGGGTCGAGTACAAGTTTTAAATGTATATCGAGTCTTCGCTTGGATCCATTGCAGAAGCTACTACATTATATATTCATAGTTATCTGGATTCTGAATTTTTGGATGCAGCAAAGAGAAATAAATCTTTAGTTTAACTCTTGGTAAAATGTATTTAGTCTTGCACTTGCTAGGGACTAGCAAGATTTAGGCATGGGGGTATGATTGTGCAGCAATCATAGGCCCTAACTCCCCTGAATTAAGCTAGAACTTAGCTTAACATGAACATTCTGCATGCATATGCATCGTATTCTGCATCGTAGCTGATAGATGAGTTTTATGTATTAAACTATGTTATTTAAAAGGTATTAATGATGACAAGTAATCCAGGGTTGCAGATGACCAATCCAACCTTATGGATTTGTTCGAAATAACGACGGGAGTCCAATGCATCCAAGATCGCATCAATCAGACTCCCATAGCACCCCAGGGAGTCCACAGAAGAGCAAGAGCCAAGGGGCAAATTGAAGAAGATCCAGACCTCAGATGACAAATCCAACCATACGAATAGATCCGAATCGAAGTTCGCAGTCCAACAATGTAGAAATCAACTTAATCAGAGGCCTACGTCATCAGATGTAAAGAGAGAACGAATGGCCACGATGGCACCACGTGGCACCATCGCAGCCGCTTCTCGCCGTGCCCCCAACCCCTGAAGACACCTTGGCACATCACCACCCATAACAAATTAATATAAATATAATTAAGTAAGCATATATAACAAAGGCTGTGCATGGCGCAATGGCTCGTGCGCGTGCCCACGTATACGCGAGGCGCGGGTTTGAGCTTGACGCTACGCAGAAATTGCGCAGATGCACAATTGGAGGATCTATAGCACGCCACATGGCGTGATCAGAGTGAACTGGGAGGTGTACACATAATTTTGCAGGTTGCTGCGAGATCTGGAAGGTGCAAGAACTACGCATAGGATTTGAATGGCGTGATGAGCGCATGTTTAAGCCTTCCATTTGCAAGATCGGATGACTGAGATGATGAGGTCAGATTTGAAGATGAAAATGCAAAGTGGTGCGGGTGTGCGGGAGCCGTGCGATGCTGATCTGAGGGTGCAAAGAGCGCCATGTGGCAGCACCAAAATAAATCAACCAAGAAGAAGGATTTAAGGAAGGATTTGTACGAGAAAAAAAAAGCTATAAAAGGAAGAAAGGCCCCCTTTGGAGAGGACAACTCTCTCTCATTCTCTTCTTTTTCTTCCTTCTACCTCTCTCTCTTCTTCTTCTTGCTGTCTTCTCTGCATTTCCGTCTGACGAATCCGTTAGGCCACCCTGTCGAATTACCACTGCTCTCCTCAACCTCTTCAAAAGGCCACCACGAACCACCCGTGGTGCCCTCATTCTGTTATATAAGTAGTTTATGTTCATGTTATAATTTGTTTTAATTCCATGTATGTATTCATAATGTGATATATATATTGTGGTTCATTATCTCTACTATTTACTAATTAGATTTAGAACAAGTGCATGAAATCAAAAGCTCTTTTATGCCTCCCTGTGACCGACCGGGACTCCCAGTTCCATTAATTTTATTTGTCGAGACGTATTTCATGCTATACTACGACATATTCATCTTTTACACGATCTACGCCCTGACCACTAGGGACCCTACGAGGTTTGATGGTGGGAACTAGGAATCCGATACAGACCGTGTTGTAAGGCTAATCCGAAGCTAGAAATAAAAAGAAAAGAGAGAGAAAACTCTCCAAAAATAAAGAAAAGTTCTTCTGTCTCTCTCTTACAAAAACGTACTGCAAACTGAACCTGGGCTAGAACATGTTACAAGCACGGGTGCTTTAATCGCGAAGTTTAATGAACCTTAGGTTAGTTCCTGTGGGCCTTAGAAACTTTCGCAGCGGACTGAGGCTAGAGCTGGTCAGGTCTGGATCTTGGTTGGTACTACTATCGGCATTCTAACATCTAGGCCTACTATCAGCATTCTAACTCTCTCTCTTCTTCTTCTTCTCGTCTTCTTTGCATTTCCGTCTAACAAATTCGTTAGGCCACTCTGTCGAATTACCGCTGCTCTCCTCAACCTCTTCAAAAGGCCACCATGAACCACCCATGGTGCCCTCGTTCTGTTATATAAGTAGTTTATGTTCATGTTATAATTTGTTTCAATTCCATGTATGCAATTCATAATGTGATATATATATTGTGGTTCATTATCTCTACTATTTACTAATTAGATTTAGAACAAGTGCATGAAATCAAAAGCATTTTTCTACCTCCCTGTGATCGACTGGGACTCCTAGTTCCATTAATTTTATTTTTTGAGACATATTTCACGCTATACTACAACACATTCATCTTTTACACGATCTACGCCCCGACCACTAGGGACCCTGCAAGGTTTGATGGTGGGAACTAGGAATCCGATACAGACCGTGTTGTAAGGCTAATCCGAGGCTAGAAATAAAAAGAAAAGAGAGAGAAAACTCTCCAAAAACAAAGAAAAGTTCTTCTGTCTCTCTCTTACAAAAACGCACTGCAAACTGAACCTGGGCTAAAACATGTTACAAGCACGGGTGCTTTAACCACGGAGTTCAATGAACCTTAAGTTAGTTCCTGTGGGCCTTGGAAACCTTCACAGTGGACTGAGGCTAGACCTGGTCAGGTCCGGATCTTGGTTGGTACTACTATCGGCATTCTAACCTCTAGGCCTACTATCGTCATTCTAGCCTAATCTACAAGAAAAAGCACACATCAGAGTTTTAAGCATCAAAAGGGCATATGGTCTAAAATTAAAGTTGATACCTTAAAATTTTGCTAAGGGACTAGCAAAATCAAGGCATGGGGGTATGATGGGAACACCATCATGAGCCATAACTAGCTCATCTTGATCCAATTAAGTCAGTAAATGCTCCTACATAACTACTAGAGAGTCATATTTCACTACATAATCATTCTAAGGGAAAAATAAGAAACTAGGGTTAAAACTACAACTTTACCAGCATATCATGAATGCAGTACAACCACGAATTTTCCGAGGGGTTAATTATGGATCAAATGGTCCTACAAGGCTAACAAGTAGGTTAGAACAATCAGAAAAGGGTCTGCACGTGTTTGGAGAATTAAAATGACTTTTGAAACCCTAAAAATAGAATTAACTAAGGTTCTGGTCAAGATAAAATTAACCTAAACCTTCTTAAATTTATAGAAAAATATTCTCAAGGGTTTGAAAATTACAATTTGACCATCAGAACCCGTTTTGACCCAGAACAGAATCTCAAACAGACATTTACCCTAATTTGGGTTTTTGCATAAATTACCTAGTCAAACATGGTTAAAACCAAAATCCAACTTCGCCATTGGATTTCTTAGGTCAAACTTAGGTTTGTACCAAAATTTGGACCCAAGATGAGTTTGTCTTGACCTAGTTTGCAACTTGGTCTTGTTTGATTACATTTCAAAATCAAACAGACCCCTAACTTTATCGTCATTCTCACAAAAAGATCCCTGTTGCCATTAAATCTATTCCTACTTGCTTTGGTGACCTTAATTTAGAAAGAGCTCCGCAATTTCTTGATGAATCCCTTTCAAATTTGAAAGGGAAGTTCGTCAAGAAATTCCCTACCTTTTGAACCAAATCCCACACCCCAAAACCTTCCCAATCGCTCATGTGAATGCATGAGAGATTTGGGTATCAAGGAATTTCCCAACTCCAGCAAGCTTTCCAAGCATGGGAAGCTTGCTTCCCAAACTCAAAACTTCTTCCTGTAATCTATAAAAGAACCTCCTACTCAGACCGTCCTCCTCACACTCAAAATTGGCCAAGATTCCCCACCAATTCCTCACTCTCTCTCTACTGAAAGCTCCTCGACGTCCAATGAGCCCCTCTGTCCATCTTCATCCTTTATTCGCAATACCGGCAGTGGAATTTTCTTCCTCATGTCTTCCCGCGTCGAGCCGTACCAGTCGACGCCCTAATCTCCTTCCTCACCGTTTCCCTCTCTCCGAAGTTGTTCTCTTCTCCGGTGCTGGCAACACCGCAACCGGCGCCTTCTCCTTCCCACTTCATCCGTTAGTACATTCAACTATTCCCTAACCTCTTCCTCATCACACCAACACTTTCAGCACACCGTTTCGACTTCGACCACACCTCCGCGACTTCGTCTACCACTCCAGCCACACCTCCAGTGAGGAACATCTTGCTCCACACGCCACCAAACTCCTCGCCGACTACCTAAAAACCTTTGCCACACCTCTCCACTCATTTTCCCTCTTTCAATTTCCCATTCCATCCACTCACACCACCCCCCAAACAAACCCATCACCAACGACCTAACCTGTGGCTATCCAGCCACCATCCACACCCATCCTCCACGAAACCACTACCATTATGTTTGCCGTGCTACGATGAACCTTCTGAGGTGTTTTGACGCGGCCGAAAGGACTTACCTCTATTTCAGGTTCCAAGCCGAAGCTCCACAGTAGCATTGTTTTCTCTGGCAGTGTTCGTGGTGTTCTAACCACGAAGTCCCCAAGTGACACCCTCAAGCAGTGCGGACTACCTCTAGGAACATCCCCAAGTGGTCAATTGGGAGCATCGACTGCTCCAAGGATGCCAATTGAAGGCCACCTACTGCTGCTGTTCGCACGAAGGACAAGCATGGCATTAGTGCCACATCGTGAACAGACGACTCCGCGACCACGCATAAGTTGAATTTGTCAAGTGGGTTATTCGCCTCCAAATAAGGGGTGAGGTCACCACCTCGTCCGTGACCTTTGCCCGCGGACCTGGCCTGACCCCTTAACCCGCCTAAGCCTCACTCATCGCTCATCACCCATTGCTGGTGAGCCTGGACCCGGGTACGCTAGGTCCGATAACCCTATCACTCCTATGGCTCTGGAAGAGTGGATCCTAAAGAGAGAAAGAGAGAAGGAGATCCTACTCAGGTAGGGGGAGGGTTTTGCTCTTGGTGAAACCCGACTAACACTTAGCCGAATTCAAAAGCTTCCCCTACTATGTGAAGAAAGAGAGAAAGAAAGAAGGGCTCAAGGAAGAAGAAGAGTTGCAGAGATAGAGAAGGAAAAGAAGAACAAGGGTTGTAGCTGATGGAAGAAGAAGAAAGGAAGAAAAGAGAAAGAGAAAAGAAGAAGAACAGAAAAGCTTGAGCAGTTTAAGTCGTCTGATTAGTAAACCAGATAATTGGTTTGATTGCATTGCATACATATATACATTGAGTTCATTAGCTATCATTGTAAGGAGTATTTGGTGGTCTAAATCACTATTTTACTCCATTATTTTTGCATTCTAACACTTGATACTAGTGCTACTTTACTCTGAAACAGTTTTTGTTCACAATTTCATAGCTTTCTTGTCTTAAATTGCAATTCTTGAAGATTGAATTCCATATTGCTCCTTGTGTTCGACCTTGAAACTTTTTCAAGTAATAAATTTATTTGTTTAAGTGCTATTTTTTGATATACTGCAACACGACAATTTTAAGAACACTGATTTTAGCATCCAAACACCTACCTACCCGCCCTACCCACTCAATAAAAGGCCATCAACTACCACCACTGAGGACACTCTTGACTACATTATTCAAGTGTTCTTCCACCATAATCCACCAGCCATAGTCGGCCAAGAGAAGAAGGAGAAGAAGAAGATTAAGGAGACACTCTGTCTCCTTGGTGCCTTCCCCTCTTCCCTTCTCTCTAGTGCCCAAGCCAAGGGGTTCCATTCCAAGGAAAGCTAGTTAAGAGGACGGCTAAAGTGGGGGTCTTTAGGGTGATTCACGTCCACCCTTGGAGGAGGTTCTAGGGTGAAATCCTTCCACTCTTGGAGGAGCTAGGGCATGCCTACCAAGGGCTTGCCAAGGAAGAAAGTAGCATCTCTAGAGGAGCATATCAAAAAGGGATTAAAAGAATTCCTTTTCGGGACCAGGAGCAATTGGGCTTGGAGCAAGGATCTTCTCCTCTTTACCAACACCACCAAGAGGATTTGTGTTTTCATTTTTTTTGTATTTTCATTTTTATAGTAAAAGCATTCCTCTACTTGTCATTTTGTAAAACAATTTTCTCCCTAATCAAAGTTGCCTTTCCATAATTTTGTTGCATCCTATTTTGCTTTTCACTCTAGTACATTTCACTCCCTCTCTCTACTTACCCAAGGTCTTCACGTACCTAGGGTGAGCTTAGAAAAAGGTTATTCTTGTCACCTAGATTGTAGCAATTAGGTGTAGTCTTTCTTCACATAATATTTCATTATTTTTTATTTCAAAACTCCAAAAAAAAATATCATATTCAAAAAAATCAGAAAAAGAAAATTGATTTCCTATTTTCAAGTGAGAGTGTTAAATTTGCAAACTTGCCTCCTTAGACGACCCTAGATACTCCACTATCTAGGTTTTATAAATTTAAAAGCGATTGCGAAGTTGCGTGTTACAACTCAAAACCCTAATTTTATCAAATCATGCACTTTCAACATCAGACTGCCGTGATGGCACCACATGGAGCCATCACAGTTGCTCAATGCTGATTACCTAATTCAAGCACATGCCTAGCAATAAATGTGGGGTCATTGGATCCACATCCAACAGCTACAGTCATGCCACATCCTCGCCTCTCTTCAAAGAAAGCACGGCTGTTGGATCAAAATCTCCACCGTCGGATCGTGATCCGACGGCAGAGAGCAGCTCTCACAAAGCTTGGGACAACAAAGAAGGGCATGCATTCTCAATGCATGGGCGTGGGTTCGAGACTCAATCCGTGACCCTCCTTAGTGAGAGTGTAGGCAAAATGGGACCCTTCAATGACAAATGAATGGGCCTGATGATGCCACGTCACCCAAGCGTTGTCCTCTCAACCTTAGCGCATGTGAGGGGCACGTTTTGGACCCTCTAATGGGGATTAAGCGGCGAGGGTGTGTTCACATCGCATAATGGATGGTGGGCACATGCTAAACATGCAATCTGACATGATCATCCGACGACTCTAGCTCATCCACAATCGAGCAGCACACGCTTAGCGGGATCATGAGGCGCGATCATCGCTCGCCATCAGCCACACAATATGGATCAAATGCTCCATTTATAAGTCATGTTTCACGAATTAAAATCGGGGTTTGGAGAACCCGTCATCATAGCTCACAAAATGCTTCTATCAAATACAATTTGTAACCGAAACTTCAAGGGAGTCCCAGGTCGAACAAAGGGAGGTGACGTTTACTTTGTTTGAAATCCGCACTTCATTTTGTTTCTTTTTGGTGTTTTACGGTTTTGTTATTTTTTTCTTTTATTTTTATAGAAGAAGCAAGCAAGATAGATCATAAGAGAGATGAAACAACTATGATATATCACACAAATGTTTATTACAATAATCTATGAAAGCATAAAAGTGATAAGGGTGAGAGGAAATCTCCTGAATTGACTGTTCAGCGAGACGATGGTGCCTGGCGAAAGCTTGGATCAAGGAGCTAAGATGCAAGATGACGAAGGTGAGATGCAGGAGGACACCGGGTAGAGGAATGCTTCACCAAGTCTCTGGAATGGAGGTGAGGAGACAGAGGCAATCTTCTGCCGAAATGGAGGTGGGAGGACGGCTCCAAGGCTTCTTAAAAAGGTGGTGGGATGAAGGATGAATGTTTATTGGGGTAAAGGATCATTACATTAATAAGAGGTCTTTGGAGCTTGAGAATAAGCTCTAATGGAGCTTTGGTAGGCTACTAGAGCTTAGAAATAGGTGGGACTAGAGTAGGTCAAGATGAAGAGGAATGGGGAGTGTAGGGTGTTTATATAGTGGAGGAAAGAAGAAATTCATGTAGAGGGCTGTAGTGATAGCTGTAAGCGTCACTAAAGACCCCTACAGCTATCGCTAAAGATTGCACCCCCACCGCTCACACCCGCAGCTGTCCTCGCGCCTACAGGTAATTAGTGATGGCTATAAGTGTCACTACAGGCCCGCCCAGACTGTCGCTGAAGGTCTGTGCCAACTCACATCCGCTGCTGCTATGCTTGTGCACCCATCACGCGCCATGTCGCGCGTGTGCGCACTGGCGTTGCACTGTTGCGCTGGCACTGCAGTGCAAGTGCGTGGGCTGGTGTGCATGCGTCTGCGCACGTGCACTGGCCGATGCACTGGCACTACCTCAATTGATAGATTGGAGGGGCTTGGCGGGTTTCAAACTTGTGCCCCTCCTTTAGGAGTTGAGTCCATGACCGTTACGCTAAGCTCCCGATTGAGTCAAGAAGAGCGATGCAGGTGCACAATGGGAAAGGATTCTCAACCATTGGATTCTCATCCAGCGGCTGAGATGGCGTGTTGGGAAGCTCCTTTGGAAGGATGATGATGACCTTGGGTGCTCCAGATGGTGCCATGTGGCATCATCTGGACCAGCCACCTTTTCTTGTTTGTAGAGGATGCCATGATTCTTGGATCGAGGTGATTTTTGCATTGAAGGACTGTGATTGTTGCTCTGGATCCATCCACATGGTCTAATTTCTCATCCGAAGCCTGTAAAAATGTCACATTTCCCCCTAGCCATTGATCTTCCTCAGATCACATAAGGTGTACGGGATTCTGATTAGGATGATCTCAGAGACGTTGGACTTCGATTATCATCTTGATCAGATCTGTAAATTCGGATCATCAATCCAAGGCCCTGAAATGAATCTCCTTCCCTCCTGGCAATAAAAAGGATGTAATAAACCTAAAATATGCACCACTACTCTAAAATGCAGGATGATGCATGCTATGCAATATTTATAACATGAAATGCAAATCTAAGCTTAGGAACATGCATGAATAGGCATTTTATCTTCAATAATTGTGTCTATATCATCCACCATGAGTGATGGAAACTCCTCTCCAGCATGCACAAGCTGTGTGCTACATTATATGCGTGTGCGCCGTGTGCGAAAGTTGACTATGTGCGATTTGGTTGAGAATAGCTCTCTCTCCACCCATATATAAGGCCCATAACCCCTTCATTTCATCCTCATCCTCTCTAGAGCTCAAGAACCCTCTTAAGCTTGTGTCCCAAGCCCCGAGATGCTCCACAAGAGAAAAATTAAAATAGTTTTCCACCTTCTCATCCGCATTCATGGAGCACCTGTGGTAGTCCTCTCACCTCTGTTCTTGAAGCGGATCTCGCGATGACGATGCCCTGCCTCATCCTCCCTTCATCTGAGCTTTGTCCTCCTCCTCTGTCTTCATTCTCGCTCTTCTATGGGTTGTTCAACCGGCTCGCCCCCCCAAGCAGCCGTCAAGGGGGAATCTTCGCTCTCTTTCTATCTTTTTATCACTTTTGTAGTTAGATTTTGTTCTGCACGTTATTTTCTTGTAATAAACATCAGAAGCATTTACCTAGATTTATTTTATCACACTCTCTCTCTCACTCTTTTCTGCTTTAATATTTTGCAAGTAGATTAGTTTCATTTGGATAATTTTCACCTGCTATTTTGCTAATATAAAAACACCAAAAAAATTACAAGGCCCCAAAATACCAAAAAAAGAAATAAACCAATGAGATTTTCTAAAAATCAAACTTTCGCCTCCCCATGTTCAACTCGAGACTTACCTACTCTCAATTAAATTTATTTGATAGTTGGATTTGTTGCAACTACAATGATAGGTTTTTCCAAACTTCGACTTTTCTCACAAAATTTCTCGCTTATCACAAGGGTGGTCATCCCGACCACCCTTTCTCCTCTCCTACCAAGTCGTCCTCCAAATGAAATTGCTCTTTGACTTGGTACCAAGGAAACTAGATAGCCTCCTTAATCTCCTTCAACTCCTCCTTCTTCCTTGGATGCCAAGGATGGGGAAAATGTGGTGGTTACATGGTGTATATATAGGGTAAAGGGGTTGGTGGTTGGCACCAAGTATGGTGGAGGTTGGGTTAACTGGCATGGGTTTTTTGAAGGGCTAAGATGTGGCTTTGGATGGTGGTTATGTGATGGATGGTGGAGATGGGTAGGCACCAAGTGAGGAGTTGTATAGGTGGTGGTTTGTGATGAGTCCATTAAAATGGACTAATATTAAGCCTAAGTATATTTAATCATATAGTTTAGGTGTGTTAATAATGGAAATTAAGTTATAGAATATTTGTACACCTTATGATTTAAGTTTATGACATTCTATAACTTAATTATTTTGTTATTTTTATGTGCAGGTAATAAAATGCAGAAATAATAAGGGTGGGGGGATAAATTCCCCAACACATATCAGCCCCGACTCTTTCCCCCCTCCCCTGCCGGACATTGGGGTAATCTTCCTCAACAGCCGCCGGCCAGAGATAGTTAAGGGATTTGAAAATCCCTTAACTCTCGGAGGCGCAATGGAGAGAGAGAGAGGAGGTGCATCCAGCGCACACGCCCCCGCCCGCACACGCCACCACCTTACCAGCGCACACGCCTCCGCCTGCGCATGCCACCACCTCCACCCGCACGCACATCTGAACCACCTTACCAGCGCACACCACCACCTCCGCATCATCTGGACCAGCGCACACGCCTCCGCCCGTGCACGCCACCACCTTACCAGCGCACACGCCTCCGCCCGCGCGCCTCTCCCTCCAGCCACAGCAGGTGCATCCACCAAACCAGCGTGCGCCATCTCCAGCCACTGCAGGACACTTCCTGCCACAAGCGCTAACCAACTGCCCACACGCCTGCAAGCTCTCTGCCCGCACGCAGCAAGCTGCTCTCCTCAGCTCCAGCGCGCCTTCCCGCCTTCGCACCCTGCAGACGCACCCGCACTGCCACCTGCTCGCCATCTTCCACCGGGCGCACCAGTGTGCCCCACTGCTCCACCTTCCTGCAGACCGCCGCTCATCTGCAAGCGCACTCCACTGCCAACTACAGAGCGCCTCTCCACGCCAAGCGCACGCTTGCACTCTCCACCGCCCATCTGCAGGCACACCAGAGCACGCACGCCCGCGCACCAGCGCACGCGCACATGCACATCCGTACAGCCATAGCAGTAGCCTCCGTCTCCTCCAACAGGCCGACGCTCCGGCCACCTCCGACCACGCTACTGCCACCGATGCGTAGCGCTCGCCAAGTCGCACCTCCCTGCCGATTCTCGCGACAAACCGTGCGCGGCCGCACACGCGAGGAGAGAGGAGAGATCCTTTGTTTTCCTCTCCATTAAAATTTACATTCAATGCCATTGCCACCAATTTGATTTTTTTATTATTATTATATTATGGCAGAATTGCATTCAAACACTCATAGTTATTTATAATTGCATGGTATTGATATTGACTAGTTTAAAGATTGATTTTGGACTTAATTTAATACTAATTGTCTTTAGTACACATCACGTGAAAACTGCATGAATTCATCCTAAATTTATAGAGGATTTCTATGAGGGAAAACTGCACTTACACCCTTAACATTTTTGGTTATTGCAAATCTACTTTCCTTCACATTTTAAGTCCAATTTGAAAAGGGATTTCGCACTATCTAAAATAACATTAAATAATTAAAGTATTGATTGCATCATTGCCTCCCTGTGGACATGACCCGCTCTTCTACGAGTGGTTATTTTCATTATTTTTGATTAGTCGATTTTTCCACCACTTAAATACTATAACGCTAAGCGAAAAGTCGTCTATCAAAATTGGCACCGTTGCTAGGTAGGCAACAGATGCAATAGATTTACTTTATTGTTTTTAAATCTTTTGAGTTGCGAAATTATCTAATCATTTTTATTATTGTGCGAGGAACCTGACAAGGCGACGAGGCACAGCAAAGCGACAACTTTGAACGTGAACAACGCGCACGACAGAGACGATCTTTTCGGTGGACCTTGACGCCACCTGGAGGATGACAACAGGAACACGTGGGCCTTGATCCCATGCATTTAGGCTTACGGAGAAGCCTATTTTTGATTTAGGTAGTAGGTCTTAGTTAAATTTAGTTAGATAGACATTAGAATTTAAATTATAGTCTTTTGGGCCCTTGTTAAGTATTTTTGGGAATATGTTCCCATTTATTTAGATTATAGGATTATTTGAATTATTTTAAAGTGCATTTTAGTTAGTTAGTTATATTAGGTCTGTTTGTTATTCTTATTAAAAAAAAAAAAGTCGAACTGCCTGCTAGAAGCTGCATATCTGTAGGATGACCATCTAGGACTGAATGAGCAGCATCTAGTTTATTTTTATTGCACTACATTCATTATTACACGAAGAAAGCTGGAGTAAGGTACATCTTTTCTTGAGCATTAATTACTTGTCATGCATATGCATTGAACCTAAATCTAAGACCACTAAAGTTCTTGAATCAAATTAATTCAGTGGTCACTTTAAAGAAAATTGGAACTGTTAAGAGGTTGGACTTTAAAATCTGTGATTGAAAATTGTGTGCAAAAGGATCCTGTTTGCGGAATTTCAAAAAATCAAAACACGATCGTATGTTTACACACTTGAGACACTGTGCACCTTACACATAAGGTCACTAGATAAATTTCTACCTCTCCTCTTTTGCAGCACAGGGGAAGTTAGTCGGAAATCAACAAGCCTATCCACCAAGTTACTTCGGTTCCTCGTGTGTGGGCTCGATTCGAGACTTTCATCCCTTGCGAGTAGGTTATAGGCACCAGCGAAGGTTGGCCTAGGAAGAGTAATTTTTGAAAAACTTATTTGGCCACCAACTAAACATATAACTCTAAGACCTACAATCTACTAAAAACAGATCCGGTTGAATTTGCATTTGCTTTGACAATAGAACTCTCTAGGAAGTTTTCTGCTTATATTCTGAATTTTGCTAAAGCCTAAGAGAGTTAGAATTGTTTTGCTTAAAGAAATGGATTACTCTTACTCCTATCATTCAGATTATCAGAGTCAATACTTCCCATCTTTTAAGCAGGATCCCATGCTCCGAGCATATCCATCCTTTGATGGGTACATTGATAATTCATGGGATCATTCTCATTCTTACCCTGGGAGTACTGGCTTGATAACTCCCACTTTTGAGCAGAACCTAGGAGCGGGATTTTCCAATCCTGAAATCCCTACTTCCATGCAAACACCCAACCCTCCCACCCTTCATGATTTTCCGTATTGAGGTTGGACCGATACCCCTAGGCAACTAGAGCCTGAAATTGACTATCCTCCCCAACCTGATAATAGTAGCCTCTCATCTTTTATGATAGAAATGCAAAAACAGCAAAAGAAAATAATGGAATCAATGGGAGAGATGTTGAGGAATAGTCAACACTTAAATGAAGAAATAAGACAACTTAGCTACATGCTTCCCAATAATCCTGATCCCTACCCAATAAACCATGATCATGAAAATAATTCTGAGGAACCTAATGACAATAGGGATCTAATTTTAGGTAGCCATCACTTAGACTCTTCCAATGAGACACGGCCACTAGAGGATAATGATCATAGTGATTATCCACCTGAATTATATTGCAGTCAAAAGCAAGGGAAGATGGTATCTCTTGAGGACCTTGACCCCAATGACGGTATTCTCCTTACCCCTACCAACCCGAGTCAAGGTTATATTGTTCCTATAACTTCCCCTCTTGATTATTTGGTGGAATCCCATTCTACTCTTAGTGAGCCTACTCCTAACCCTCCACTTAGGGAATCAACACCTACCCTTCAATATTCTGAGGATTCAAATGCACCTAATGAAGGTGACCCTAAGGGAATAGAGGATGATCAATTCTGGTCTCAGGCATATGACGAGTCTAATTCTGAAGATGAGGATACCCTAATAGAGGAACCTGGACGGAAAATCCGGAGTGATTCACAGGAGAATTATTTATCATTTGAGGATTTACCTCCAGAGGGTAGAAATAATATGATTAAATCCAGATTCCTCCTTTCTTTTGAAAGCCATCCTCCATCAAAATAGGAGTTGATATTAGAGGAGGACAAACAAATTAATGAGAAGTCTATGGGAGACTCTCGGGGACAAAACACATCAATTAAGGATTTATACCCCGAGAAGAATGACGAATTCAATGATATAGGCTTCCTCCAAAATATTAAGACTGATCCTCCTTTAGAAATAATTGAGGATACTGATCCAACTCTTAATGAATCACATATACACCCCGACAAATATTTTATTGAACCAAATGAATCTGGGGATGAGCTGAATGATAATGATTCTTACATTTTGACCCTACCATCAAAAAGTTGTAATTTGGAGTCTACTCTTGATTCAAATATGACTCCGATCATTAATGCTAGGCAGGATAACTTGAAGTTGTCTACTACTGTTAGGGAGTGTACACAATCTGAATCATTGTTGGAATTGGACCTAACATCAACTAAGCCTTCATTGGACTTAACCATTAGCTTCCAACACTACAAACAACCCTTATACTCCCTAACCGATCCTTGGCTCAGATCTCTGCTCATGTACATTCTTTCTAGAGAATATATCAGGCCAGTACATCCTAGGGTAGAATGGCGAGTATGGATTGATGCTTGTACTTTTACTCTCGCCATTCAAGGGTTTGAACTAATAAGTGGAGGATCCTTGTTATCCTCCACTTATTCTATTTCGGGAGGCCTCTTTTCTCATTCTGTTTCTTATTCCTAGACCTCCCCAGGTAGCCAACGAGATTTTCTGTTTTCATTTCTTCTGGCGAGCATTTGGAGTTGCATTGCATCATCAGCTCACCAACATCCGTGGTTACCTATTTTCTAGGTCTGCACTGTTACAAATATTTTTAGGGCCTAACTTTGTTTGGTTGGAACTAGACTTATAGGTTCCTTCTTAGTCTGGCTGTTGACAGAAAATGCAGCGCTTGTTGGGAGGCAACCCAGCAAACTGTGTCAGGTAATATTTTTCCTTTCTCCTCCTATTTTAATTTTACAATGGGGACATTGTAGGATTTAGGCATGGGGGAGTGCATTTGCATGTTAGGAAGTATTTATGCATTTAGGTTAGTATAAAAAAAAAATGAGCTGAATAGGTTAGTCCTTAGCAAAATACCTTTGTTATTGGAGGTTCTTCTTCGAGAATTATTTCTTAAGTTTAAAATCCAGTGCATTTATTTCACGTGCACGTAGATTTGGTAATGGATCCTTGAGGAAAACCAATGAGCATTTGTAAGTTTACTGAACCCTTGGACAGTTCATAGGGAGTCAAGCATACTATCTTCTAGTAGATCCACCTCATATTTGTGAGAAGAAGTAGAGAGTTTACTGGTGTGCTAAGTCTAGTGCAAGAACTCTTAAGTTTTGGATAATTAGATAATGATACTTCAGAGTTAGGCGTAGTTTTCACTCTCTGTTCCTGTGTACGTACTTTGAGTGAATTCCTGAGAGTCACCAAATAAGGCAGATACACAGAGATTGAGTCTTAATAAAGCTATAACAATGGTGGATGGTTACGACCGTCCTTCATAGAGTCCTCAGCTAAAGGAGGGTAATAGTGTCAAAGGTCAGAAATACGCCTGTCCTATCCATTCCTTCCCGGTGCCGAGAATAGGCACTTCCACCAAATAAGCCACATAACTTCCTCTTGACCATCATCATCCCTAATAATGCCTCATAAATAAAAGTCCATATCATGTTGTGTTGATTGAAAAAGAAAAAAAGAAAAAGAGAAAAAGAAGAAACAGAAAGAACAAAAAGAAGAAATAGTTATATTACAAAAAAAAAAAAGAGAAAGAAGTCCGAGTGATGATGTAACACTGTTTCTGCGGTAGCAACACACCTATCGCATTCCATGGCTGCTACTCTCGTCTATGGTTCTAATATCTCGTCGTAGTATAGTATAGAGAAGCGGTTACCAGGTTAATACAATTTGTCACTCGGAAATAAAAGTTTTCCCAAGGTCGAACTCAGGGAGCAAACTGTATTCTAGAAGTACAAAGTTTCTATTACAAAAATGAAAGAGAGAGAGAGAGAGATTTGAGTTGTTGGCTTTTTCTTCTTCTCCTCTTCTCTTGTCTTCCTCAGTCTTCTTTCTTCTTCTTGTTTCTCTTCTGTTCCTTTTCTTTTGCTTCCAAGCTTTCCTTCTTTCTCTTCGTGTTCTGCTTCTCTCTTCTTTTTCCTTCATCTCTTTGTCTTCTTCCTTCTGTTCTTTTTCTTTCTTTCTTCTTTGTGGTGCTTCCTCTTCTTTCCTTCTTCTTCTTTTTCTTCAGAGCGTAGTCTGATTTTTCAATCAGACGACTTAAGTAGCCTTTGCTACAGTGTGTCCTCCTTCCTTCTTTCTTCTTCTTCTCGTAGTCCTTCTTCTTCTGCTTTGCTTCAAGCAGCCACAGCTCTGGCTGCTCCTTCCTTCTTTCTCTTCTTCTTCCTCTTCTCTGCCTCAGCCTGCACACTCACAGCTTGGTCAGGGCAAAACCTAACCCTACCCTCCCTGGCATCTCTCTCTCTCAAATTTCACTCGTAGGATAGCTCTCCTAGAGCCGCCGGGTAATCGAGTACGGGTCGCGCCCTGGTCCAGGCCCACCGGCGTGCGGTGGTGGGCGAGGAGTGAAGGTCGGGTAAGCGGGTCGGGCCAAGTCTGTGGGAGGGTGGTCGCGGACGAGGCCGGGTAAGCAGGTAAGAGGGACCTCACCCCGTGTGCTGAGGTGATAAGCCTATAGCACTTTTTGCATTTATGCGGGTGCGCGGCCTTCAGAACTACCGAGGTGGGACTAAATGTCCCACCCCAATTTGGCGCCTGCAGTTGAGAAAGCTGCAGGCAATCGCGGCTGTGTGCGGGGCTTTCACCCCAACTGCAGACCTGGGCAGGCGCGTGAGGGTGAGGCGCGCGTCCTGGAGCGCAAGCTTGAGCGAAGCGACGCTAGAGCTGCAGGCGGAAGAAGCTCCACCTGCTCAGCAATGGCGGTGGAGAACAGGTGACCTGTTCACAGAAATACGGCCCTTCGGCCTAATCAGACAACCGGGGGACCTTCGCCGTGGCACGGCGAAGATGGTGCGGGGTCTGGCAGGTCATGGGGCGGCGTGCAGGGGCTGCCCTAGGTCGGACTGTGGCTGGGGGAATGGGTTTGTTCGGGGGGTCTTCAGGTGGCGAATGGCAAGAAATGAAGGGGCGGCAATGGTTTAGCGTAATGAGGCAGAGGTTTTGGGTCGGTCAACGAGTCGTGTGGGGTGGTGGAATGATGTGAGCGAGTCACCGGAGGTTGGCCGGAGATGGAGAAGGTGAGGGTGATCAGGCGTGGTCGAAGGGTGGTTGAGCAAATTGAAGTAGGGAAAAGAAAGAGGGGAGGAAAGGAAAGAACTGTACCTACTTGGAGGGATGAGAGGGGGACGGAGCAGGGTGGCAGTCGTTTCGACTGTCGACGGGGAAGAAGGTGCCCAGAGAGAGGGGGCGGCGGTGAAGAGAGAGCGGGAGAGCGTGCGCTGGGTACGACGCGACGCGAGAAGAGCGGGCGAAGGCGGCTCTGCTGCTGGTATTGCTGCAGAGCGACGAGGAGGAGGAGGAAGAACCGTTGGAGCTGGAGGGCTTTTGCCGGAGTGGGAAGAGAGGAAGGAGGGGGGTGTTTCTCCGTCAGAACTAACCTGCCAAGTGCGGCAGACAGAGGTGGCTTTTATAGAGGTGAGATCAGAGAGGAGGGCAGAGGGAGGAGACATGCCTCCCTTGCCGGAGGACGCCGGAGATGGAGACCCATACCTTCCGTGCGTTCGCACGAGAGGTATGGGCAGTCGCAGAGACCATGGAGGTGTCCCTGCGACAGCAGACGTCGCAAGGAACCCTCGGTTGTCTTGGCAGAGGGTCTCCCTCACCCTGCGCGGCACCATGCTTCGCGCAAAGTCACCGGAGCATGGCGCTGCTCAGGATTTTGCAGGGAGGACCCAAATGCAAAGAACGAAGAAGACTTAGGGGCCAAAATGCGAGGGTTTCAAAAGTTGAGGGTCAAAAAGTAATGGATGAGGACCAAAATGTAAAGTTGGTCAAGAAGGTCTCTTCTTAGGCTCAAGTTTTTATACATGACTAACTATGACCTAAGGATTCTAATGGTGAATTTTATTTCTAGATTAGACCTTGTTTGAGTGGTCAATTTACATAAAAACCCAAATTAAGTCAATAATTGAGCCTGGTTCTCAATGTAGGTCAAAATGGGTTCCTAAGGCCAAATTGAAGGTTCTAACCTTAGATATTATTTTTCTATGAATTTTAGAGGGTTTAGTCAATTTTTTATCTGCCTCAAACCTCGTGAATTGAAGTGGGTTTGTTGTTAAGGTTACAGGATGTCATTTAATTCCTTGGAGTTGCTGTAGCCCTTATTGGATCAATTCATCCCACTTTTCTTCTTGTTAGGTTGGTTTGACCTAAGTTTGGACCCTGAGTTACCCTATTTTCAGATTGAGTTGGTGAAATTGCATTTTTACCCCTTATTTCTTATTTTCTTCACAAACTCAGAATCTCTCTGAGTCAAGCCTTTCTATAGTTATGTAGGAGCTTTTTCTTTCAAATCTGGGTTAGATGGTGCTAGTTTAGGGTTTATGACGAGGTTCTCATCATACCCCCATGCCTAGCTTTTGCTAGTCCCTTAGCAAAAACCTAAGGTTTTAACCTTTGGTCTAGACCATGATGTTTTTAACAACTTCAGATAAGTGCTTTTTCATTTGAACTTAGATTAGGTTGGAATGCTGACCATAGGCTTAAAAGGTACTCTAATACCAACCAAGATCCAGATCTGTCTAGCCTTAGCCTCAGTCTTTGGCAAAGGTTTTTAAGGCCCACAAGAACTAGCCTAAGGTCTATTCGACTTTGTGGTTAAAGCACCCGTGCTTGAAATGATTGTAGCCCTGGTTCAGTTCGCAGTGCATTTTGTAAGAGAGAGGGATAGAAAGTATTTCTGTTTGGAGAGTTTTTCTCTCTCTTTTTCTTTTATTTCTAGCCTAGGATTGGCTTTTCAACACGGTCTGTATCAAATTCCTTGCTCCCATCATCAATCCTCAAAGGTTCCTGGCAATCGATGCTTCGAGATAGCACCGCCCATGGCAACCCCTGGAACCTTGGCTATTGAGATTTCGAGATAATCCCATCCATGGTTTTCCGTGGCCGAATCCAGACCCTGGCAATTGACACTTTATGATAATGCCATCCATGGAATCTGAGCCAGCAGAGTGCTTACATGCCCCCAGTAGGATATGTAAATATCCTAAGAGACAAGCACCGAGGTGATGATATTTTGTTACGCATCTTCGAGGGGATTTCCCGCCTCTCCGCACTGGGAACTCGTCCAAATCAACTTGTGTTGATTGGCCGCTCCTATTCTAGGTGTATTTTTCAGAATTTTGTGACGCTTCTGCGTGATTTTGATTTTTATGCTTACTGAACCAGGCTGTGTGTGAGATTGGGGTGCTTAGGTTACTGAGTCCCGTAAACCATAAGTTAGTTAATGAGGTCAAATACTCCCTAAGCTTTGGACCTAATACTTAAGCTTTTCATTTTCCTCAACCTCTTGAGGAATGTCTAGATCTTAATGGGTACTAAGAGTCTATCCAAGAATACCTAAAGTTTGCGTTCTTACTAATCTCACCATGCACATTCATTTCCTTTCTTGAATAAGGTCTAGAACTTAGGTCAATTCCTTAGTTTCTTACTAAGGGCTATCACTCTTTTCTTTCATTTTTTTGTTCTCCTTTTCATTTTGTTTCTTTTCCCTTCTCCCACAAAATTTCCTTTCTCCTCTTATTCTTTTTTGAAAATTTTTTAATTTTTATGGTGTTTTTGGCATATGTGAATTTTTTTTGTTTTAAAACCCCTTTTTTTACAAATTTTGCACTTTTATACCCCCCCCCATGCCTAAGGTTTGCAATGTCCTCATTGTGACCTAGGGGGTTTTTATTTACTTAGTTCATTCCTTAAGATAGATGTTTTAATGAGTGAATGGGTCGGAATGAATTCTGCAAACAATTTCTAATCCCAGATGCAAGCATCTGAGGTGGAGTCGGCTGTCTAAAAGGGTGAACTTTAAGTGCATAAAAGTGTGAAAAGGGTTTTAGATTTTCAGAAAATGACGGGCTGCCTCCCATTAAGCTCTGAGTTTTACACCATCTGCTGGGCGCAATGAGCTCAAGGGGAATGGAGGATAAGAGATGATTCAGCCAAATCAGTAGAAGTCACATCAATGAACGACTTGAGTCTCTGACCGTTCACGATGAAAGGTTCAGAATCGTGGCTGAGCAGACTGATTTCGATAGCTCCATTACCAAAAACCTATCGGACTAAATATGGTCCGACCCACTTGGATCGCAGTTTTCCTAGGAAAAATTTGAGTCGGGCATCAAAGAGTAGGACCTTTTGACCAGGATGAAAGATCTTTCTCGAGATATGCTTGTCATGGAAGGCTTTAACCCGCTCCTTGTAGATTCGCGAGTTCTCATACGCGTCTCGACGTAATTCATCGATCTCGCTGATTTGGAGTTTTCTGTGGGTCCCAACCTTCGAAAGATCTAGATTACAGTTTCGTACTGCCCAATAGGCTTTATGTTCCAGTTCTACAGAAAGGTGACATGCCTTTCCATACACCAGTCTAAAGGGAGACATGCCTAATTGGGTCTTGTGGGCGGTCCTATAGGCCCACAATGCTTCCGAAAGTCGGGATGACCAATCCTTCCTGTCAGGCCGAACAGTGACCTGTAGGATTTTCTTGATCTCCCGATTTGACAGCTCAGCTAGACCATTAGTTTGGGGGTGGTAAGGAGTAGAGATTCGGTGAGACACCCCGTATTTGGTCATTAGTGACCTAAACTGAGCGTTTGTAAAATGGGTCCCCCATCAGAGATTATAGCACGGGGAATTCCGAACCTTGAGAAAATGTTTTGATGAATGAATTTGAGAACAATTTTGTGATCACAGGTTCGGGTCGGTATGGCTTCAGTCCATTTGGACACGTAGTCCACAGCAAGCAGAATGTACTCAAAACCATCCGAAATAGGAAAGGGGCCCATAAAATCAATCCCCCAAACATCAAAGATTTTGCATACGAGAATCGGTTGCAAAGGCATCATGTCGCGATGGCTCATGTTGCCCAAAGTCTGGCAACGACTGCATGCCTTGCAGTGACTGTATGCATCTTTGAATAGTGTAGGCTAGTAAAAACCACACTGGAGGACTTTTGATGCAGTTTTATGCCCAGAGAAATGGCCACCACATGCCTGGTCATGGCAGAAAGAGAGGATATTGTTGAATTCCTCTTCCAGGACACATCTCCGAATGATTTGATCATCACCTATGCGGAAAAGGTACGGGTCTTCCCAGATGTAATACTTGGCATCAGAACGCAACTTGTCTTTCTTGGCCTTCGGCCAATCAGACGGGGTCTGATGAGATGCTAAGTAGTTTACTATATCAGCAAACCATGGAAGTCTAGTACCGACAGTAAGCAGGTGCTCATCAGGAAAATGTTCTGTGATGGGTCCGAAAGAGTTGATAATCTCATAAGGAAGACAGGATAGATGGTCGACTACCACATTCTGCCTTCCCGCCTTGTCGCGAATCTCAAGATCGAATTCTTGCAACAACAAGATCCAATGAATTAGTCGGGGCTTCGCGTCCTTCTTGGCAAGGAGATGCCTTACAGCCGTGTGATCCGAGTAAATGATGACATGGGAATCCAGAAGATACGATCGGAACTTTTCAAGGGGAAATACTACGGCTAGCAGCTCTTTCTCCATAACTGTATAGTTACGCTGAGCCTCGTCAAGTGTCTTGCTAGCATAGTAGATGACCACGGGTTTCCCGTTAGCTTTCTGATCCAGGACCACTCCTACAGCGAAATCAGATGCATCGCACATGATCTCAAAGGGTTGAGACCAATCAGGGGATTGTAGGATAGGTGCTTGGGTGACTCGGTCACGCAGGTTTTCAAAGGCTAGTGTGCATTCCTTGGAGATTTCAAAGGGTACATCCTTAGAGAGAAGAGAAGTCAAGGGGCACGCGATTTTCGAGAAATCTGGAATGAAATGACGGTAAAAATCGACGTGCCCCAAAAAAGAACGGATGTCCCTAACCGAGCTAGGCATAGGAAGGCGAGAGATCAGATCAACCTTAGCTCGATCCACTTGGATGCCTTTTTCTGAAATTAAGTGTCCCAGGACAATTCCCTCAGGCACCATGAAATGGCTCTTTTCTCGGGAAAGAACCAAATTCACCTCGATGCACCGCCTGAGTATTTGGACCAAGTGTTGGAGGCAATCATCAAAAGATTCTCCAAAAATTGAAAAGTCATCCATGAAGACTTCCAGAAAATCACCCACCATATCTGAGAATATGGCAAGAATGCACCGCTGAAAGGTAGCGGGTGCATTGCAAAGACCGAAAGGCATCCTTCGGAAAGCGTATGTTCCGAAGGGGCAGGTGAACGTGGTCTTTTCTTGGTCCTCAGGATGGATTGCCACCTGGTTATAACCGGAGTACCCGTCAAGAAAGCAAAAGAACCTATTTCCCACTAGTTTCTCGAGAATTTGATCAATGAAAGGTAGTGGGAAATGATCCTTCTTCGTGGAGGAATTGAGTCGGCGGTAATCTATATAGACTCTCCACGCGTTGGCTAATCGGGTAGGAATGATTTCTCCGATCTCAGTCGTTATGGTGGTGAGTCCTGCCTTCTTAGGCACAACCTGAATTGGGCTCACCCAACGACTATTGGAGATCGGGTAGATGATTCCGGCATCTAACCACTTGATGATCTCCTTCTTCATGACCTCCTGCAGATTAGGGTTCAAACGCCTCTGCATTTCACGAGAAGGTCGTGTGCCCTCTTCTGAATAGATATGATGAGTACAATAAGAGGGACTTATTCCAGTTAAATCATCGAGAGTCCACCCGATGGCTCTGCGATGTTGCTGGAGGACATTAATCAGACGGGATTCCTGTTCGGGATTGAGGTTGGAATTGATAATCACAGGGAGGGTCTGATTAGAACCCAGAAAGATGTATTTTAAGTGAGCAGGAAGAGGCTTCAGTTCGAGGATAGGGTTATCAGCAGCAGCGGGTGGTTCGCATAGACCTGAGGTTCAAGGGTAGGAGTTATTGGGTTGTTTATGTCTGGATTTGACTCCTCTGTTTGCGGGTCAAGATCTTTCTGTGGTTGATGAGGCATAATCAGGTCATTCTGGAAGTGTGTTTCATCAACCAAAGCCCTAATGTCACAAATTTGTTCGATGACACCGCAATTAATTCCTTGTTGGGCCTTAAATATATCAATTTTCAAGGTTTTATCCCCAAATTTGAGCTCTATTTGGCCCTCCTCACAGCTAATGTTGGCTCTAGCAGTAGCCAAGAAAGGTCTCCGTAAAATGATTGGTGTTTCCCTAGGGTTCTCAGGTGCGTGCATGTCTAAGACTATGAAGTCTACAGGAAAGTAGAAATCCCGTATCCTTACAATAACATCCTCGAGAATCCCTTTTGGTGACTTTATAGATCGATTTGCTAATTGTAATGTCACCTCGGTTAGTTTTAGCTCCGAATCTTCTAGATGGTCAAGTAAGGATGTGGGTATCAGATTTATGGATGCACCCAAGTCTAGCAAAGCTCTATCAAATTGGGTATCACCTATCTTGCAGGAAATCAGGGGAGTACCAGGATCTTTTGCCTTGGGTGGGAGTCTACTTAGGATAACAGAGCTGGCTTGCTCTGACAGAACAATTGGACTCCCACCCTTGGTTCGCGGCTTACGCTGGGGTGTACACACATTCTTTAAAAATCGTGCGTAAGCCGATACGTGGCGGATTGCATCCATCAAGGGGATGTTTATGTGAACCTGCTCAAAGAGCTTGACCAGGTCCTCCTCAGGTGCCACGGGCTTGGTGGTCTTCTTTCCCTTGGTCAAGGCCTCGGGAAACAGAATCTTGGTTGGTTCTTCTAGGATAGGTCCAGGTCTTGGATCTGGGATAGGGGTAGGAACGTCCTGGATTACTGTCCTAGGCTTGGGATCACTACCAGGCTTGGAGTGGTTTGGATGAGGTGGGTCTTGGGTTTCCTTACCACTACGGGTTGTTACAGAATTAAGTCCTGCCTGGTTTCGGTTGGGATTGGGTAGGATAGGTTGCTGCTGGTAACCTGCAAAAGAAGTGGAGGCCTCTATCCCGTCGGGTGAAGGAACAGAGGGGGCCTGATAAATCATATGGGCATGGCCCGGGTTTGGGTTCATAACGCGCCGCTGGGTTGGCACGCTATTTGGGTTAGGAAGAGGTTGGGAAGGAAGCGTGCCTGGCTGGCGAGATTTTGCCAACTGGGCCAGTTGATTTCGGACCTCTGTAAGTTCGTCCTTGTGTTGTTTTTGAATAGCCGCATTTGTTCTTTGAATGTCAGCCAGAGTCTGAAGGATAAGGGACATTTGATCCTGATTTGGCCCTGATGGATAAGTAGGGTTGGGCCGAGGCTGAGGCAGTTGGTAAGGACGAGGGGGTTGTGGGCAGGGTTGAAAGGGTGGTCTTTGGGTTTGGGAATTTCCCGCCCACTAAAAGTTGGGATGGTTTCGCCATCCAGGGTTATAGGTGTTGGAGAACGGGTCATTTTGGATGGCGTTGAGGTCCTTGCAATTCTGAGGAACCTTCAGAGAGTCAGAGAAAGAGGGGATGGTATTCCCCGGGCTGGTGTAGAAAGAATCGGAAGGACCTCCGGTCAAAGATTCGGATGATGGATCCATCCTAGGAGAAGATCGATGGAGAATGTTTTACACAGTTTCCCTTATGGAAGGAGGCTGTGCAAAGGGGTTATGCGCAGAGGTGGCTCGCTGCAGGTGCTAAGTCAGCTCATCCACCTTCTTTTCAATAATCGAGACCTTGTCCAATCGACTGGCCATTAATTCTAGGTCGACTGATGCGGACAGGCCCTGCGTCTCATGTGCTCCCCTAAGATTCGTCGATGCGCGCGTATTTGTCCTGTCAAATAATCCCATGGAGTCATTGTTGATGGAGTTCTCGCACATGTTTTCAAGAATCTCCCACACGATGTCCTCATGTTGACCCATGATATTTCCTCTGCAGGTTGCATTGACGAAAAGACTAATATCCTCATGGAGTCCCTGGTAAAAAGATTGGACCTATTCCCATTTAGGAACTCCGTGATGGGGGCACTTTCTCATGAGATCCTGAAAACGATCCCATGCCTCATGGAGAGGTTCCCCTGTTTGTTGAGTGAAGTGCGTAATTTGATGGCGCAAGGCGTTGGTCCGACCAACGGGGAAGAACTTTTTCAAAAACTCAGACTGAAGTTCTTCCCAAGTGTTGATCGGCCGGGTCTGAGTTTGATACCAATGAGCGGCCTTGTCCATAAGAGAAAAGGAGAACATCTTCATGAGAAGAATAACCTGATTTTGCGCATCTGACCCAAAAGTTTGGGCCAGATGCTTTAGCTGCTTGATGTGCTGGAAGGGATCTTCGGAATTAAGCCCATGGAATTTAGGTATAGCATGAATCATGTTGGGCTTTAATTCGGAATCAGGTCCTCCAGTCGAGATTCTGACTCAAGGCTCGATGGCCACCGCAGCAGGATTATAATGGTCCTGCATCATAGGACGCTGCGGTGGGTGCACAAAGTTTTGGAAGAGGTCGTTGAGTCGCTGGAGCTGGTGCTCCAGATTGTTTTCTTCCTCAACAGGCTGAGCCATGATGGGGGAAGAAGAAGAGTTTGATTCAGAATCAGATGAGAGAATGATGGGGTAGGATTGCTGTTCAAACACGGGCATCGAGGCTTGGCCTTGACGAGAGTGAATTCCTAAAGGAGATCTTAAGGGTGGTCTTAAGGATCTCCTACCGTTCATGCACTGTTGGAATAGAGGAGTTTAGAAGGTGCTGGACCCAATCAAGACACCCAAAAAATGTGTTGGGTGACTATAGAGGTGCAGGGCAGATGGACCCCTTGATCAGAAAGATCGTCCACCTGAGAATTACCTGGGCAACTAGAGAGGGTGAGTCCCGCAAAGACCCCTACACGGTAGAGCATCCCCACGGGTTACAGGGTTTCCCCGACCTGACCTCTCTTGTCACTACGGTTCCAGGTAGACCAGAATGGGGATCTTGACCTCTTAAGTCTACCTTTTTTATTTTAAGATCAAGGTGGTTAAGGTTTCACTTGAACTCTTAGGTGTTTTTGTGAACAAGGTGGCCTAATTTGAAGGTTGGTTGACCCTAGGGGTCAACTTCACCCAATGGTTCCCTTGAGAATTTAGGCCTTGTTTTTAGGATTCAAGTGTTTAGAGAGAGCCAATTGTTTAGGATTTTTCTTATTAATTATTTTCAATCAATTGCTTGGGCACACCTCTTTTGGATTTTCTCAGTTCTTGATTAAGGGGTGTGTCTCTGAAATCCTAATGTTTGACCTTATGTTGGCTCTACTTGGTCCATTTAACTCCTTGTTTGGGTAATTAGGGCTCAGGCAAGGATGTGTTAGCCCTTAATTACCTTTTAAAATTGTGTGCAAGAATAGTGGTTCTGAGAAAATGCAGCTGTTACTATGTATGAAAAGACGGGTTACTCCTAGTTTTTCTTTGTTTTGCCTCTTTCAATTTTAGGGTTTAACGGGAAGTTACCTATCCTTGGAGTGGCTGTGGTGCGGCTGCGTCTTTCTTTCTTCCTGTACCTGCACCAAAGAGAGAGTTTATTAGGAACCTATGAATAGAACTTTTATAACTTCTAGAATAGCCCTTGCTCCCCGGCAACGGCGCCAAAAACTGGCTGCTACTCTCGTCTATGGTTCTAATATCTCGTCATAGTATAGTATAGAGAAGCGGTTACCAATTTAATACAATTTATTACTCTGAAATAAAAGTTTTCCCGAGGTCGAACTCAGGGAGCAAACTGTATTCTAGAAGTACAAAGTTTCTATTACAAAAATGAAAGAGAGAGAGAGAGAGAGATTTGTCTTGTTGGCTTTTTCTTCTTCTCCTCTTTTCGTGTCTTCCTCAGTCTTCTTTCTTCTTCTTGTTTCTCTTCTGTTCCTTTTCTTTTGCTTCCAAGCTTTCCTTCTTTCTCTTCGTGTTCTGCTTCTCTCTTCTTTTTCCTTCAGCTCTTTGTCTTCTTCCTTCTGTTCTTTTCTTTCTTCTTTGCGGTGCCTCCTCTTCTTTCCTTCTTCTTCTTCTTTTTCTTCAGAGCGTCATCTGATTTTTCAATCAGACGACTTAAGTAGCCTCTGCTACAGTGCGTCCTCCTTCCTTCTTTCTTCTTCTCGCAGTCCTTCTTCTTCTGCTTTGCTTCAAGCAGCCACGGCTCTGGCTGCTCCTTCCTTCTTTCTCTTCTTCTTCCTCTTCTCTGTCTCAGCCTGCACACTCACAGCTTGGTCAGGGCAAAACCTAACCCTACCCTCCCCCGCATCTCTCTCTTTCAAATTTCACTCGTAGGATAGCTCTGCTAGAGCCGCCGGGTAATCGGGTACGGGTCACGCCCGGGTCCATGCCACCGGCGTGCGGTGGTGGGCGAGGAGTGCAGGTCGGGTAAGCGGGTCAGGCCAGGTCCGCGGGGGGGTGGTCGCGGACGAGGTCGGGTAAGCGAGTAAGAGGGACCTCACCCCGTGTGCTGAGGTGATAAGCCTATAGCACTTTTTGCATTTATGCGGGTGCACGGCCTTCAGAACTAACGAGGTGGGACTAAATGTCCCACCCCAATTTGGAGCCTGCAGCTGAGAAAGCTGCAGGCAATCAAGGCTGTGTGCGGGGCTTTCACCCCAGCTGCAGACCTGGGCAGGCGCGTGAGGGCGAGGCGCGCGTCCTGGAGCGCAAGCCTGAGCGAAGCGACGCTGCAGCTGCAGGCGGAAGAAGCTCCACCTGCTCAGCAATGGCGGCGGAGGACAGGTGACCTGTTCACAGAAATACGGCCCTTCGGCCTAATCAGACAGCCAGGGGACCTTCGCCGTGGCACGGTGATAACGTCGGGTTCAATTATAACGTTGTAGTAAAGCTGGTTGTTACCAACGTTTCATATAAAATTTTTTTACTCGGAAAAATAAAAGAGTTCCCGAGGTCGAACTCAGGGAGCAAGTTGTATTCTAGAGATATACAAGTTCTATTACAAAAATAAAGAGAGAGAGAGAGAGAGAGAATTTGTTGTTCTCTTTGTTCTGCAGAGGGGGGTGCTCTTCTTTCTCTCTTTCTTTAGATCTCCTTCTTTCTCTCTGTTCAGGTGGTATTCTTCTCTTGCAATGGTGGTGCTCTTCTTCTTCTTCCTGCTGTTCTTCCTTGTTTTCTTTCTTTCTTTTTCTTCAGATCTTCTTCTTCTTTTCTTCACCTGCCTTGACCTCTCTTTTTCTTCTTTCGCGATGGCCGTTGCTCTTCCTTCTTCTTCAGCCTGTCTTCTTTTTCTTTGGCCTGCACACTTCAGAGTTTTTTCGTCAAGAGGCAAAAACCTACTCTACCCCCCTCCCCCGCGTATCTCTCTCTCCGAAATCACTCTTCGGAAGCTCTCCCAGAGCGCTACCGGGTAATCGGGTTCGGGTCAGGCCCGGGTCCAGGCCCACCGGCGTGCGTGGTGGGCGAGGAGTGCAGGTCAGTCTAATCGGGTCGGGCCAGGTCCGCGGAGCGTGGTCACGGACGAGGCCGAGTCGGGTCGGGTCGGGTGAGAGGGACCTCACCCCGTGGTAACTGAGGCAAACAGATGGTGGCACTTTTGCAATTTATGTGGGTGTGTGGCTTCAGAAATTCCCGAGGTGGGACTATCCGCGCACCCCTTTTCTCTCACGCCTGCAGCAGGGATGGTGCTTCCAATTGCAACAGCTGTTGAGGCGCGCAACTCCAATTGAGGGCCAGGGTGTGTGCGCAAGACTCTTTCGCGCTGGCCGTGGCTCTTCAACCTGGGATATCTAGGCTTGGAGCAACCTCAAGCAAGCTTCGAGCTTCCTCGCCAATGGCGGTCAAGGCCTGGAACCTGAAATCAATAGAACGGCCTCTCGGCCAAATCAGACAGGCGGGGGACCTTCGCCGTGGCACGGCGAAGGTGGTCAGGGGGTCCGCAGGGGGCGAGATGGAGCTATCAGGTCGTCCTAGGTCAAACTGTGAGCGAGGGAGTGGGTGTGTTCGGTGGATCTGCAGAGGGTGTTTGGTGGGAAGTGGAGGGGCGGAAGAGGATCAGGGTGAGGAGGCGGAGGTTCTGCGGTGGTCGGCGAGCCGTGTGGGTCGCTGAGGTGATGGGAGCGGCTCGCCGGAGGGTGGTCGGAGGCGGAGAGGGTGAGGGTGAACAGGGTCGGTAGAGGGCTTAATTGACTAAATCGAAAGCGGGGAAAGAAAGAGGAGGAGAAGGGGAGTAGGTCTAACTTAACTGCAGGGACGAAGGGGGAGGAACAGGGCGACAGTCGTATCGACTGTCGCCGGAGAAGACGATGCTCAGGGAGAGGGGCGGCGGCGAGCAGAGGGCTGGAGAGGCGCCAGCTGGGTGCGGCGTGGCGCGGGAAGAGCAGGGGAGGAAGTCTCTGCTGCTGGTAGTGCGGCAGAGCGAAGAGGTGGAGGGGGAGGAAGTCGCCGGAGCTGGTGAGCGTCTGCCGGAGAAAGAAGAGAAGAAAGCTGGGGGTTTTCTCCGTCAGATCCAGGCTGCCTTCGTCGGTGGAGCGGCGGGGGGTATTTATAGGGTTGAAGCAGGGAGGAAGGCGGAGGGAGACGACGTGTCTCCCTCGCCGGAGAATGGTCGGAATACGAACCCATACCGTCCGTGCGTTCGCACGGCCGGTATGGGGGGCTACAATGACCATGGGGGTGCTCCTGCGACGGCTGACGACGCAGGGCACCCCCGGTACACTTGCCAGGTCCTCCACCTCACCCTGCGCGGCGCCATGCTCCGCGCAAGGTCGCCGGAGCATGGTGCTGGCAGGGTTTTGCAGGAGGGACCTGTTTGCAAAGAACGAAGGAGAGTTAGGGGCCAAAATGCGAGGGTTCAAAAGTTGAGGGCCAAAGAGTAAATATATGAGGACCAAAGTGTGAAGTCGGTCAAGGAGGTTTCTTCTTAGGCTCAAGTTTTTATACATGACTAATTAGGACCTAAGGAATCTGATGGTGAATTTTATTTTCATATTAAACCTTGTTTGACCGGTCAATTTGCGCAAAAACCCAAATTAAGTTATTAATTGGGCATGGTTCTCAATGTAGGTCAAAATGGGTTCTAAAGGCCAAATTGAAGGTTCTAAACCCTAGAGATTATTTTTCTATGAATTTTAGAGGGTTTATTCTATTTTTACTTTGCCTCGAACCTTGTGAATTGAAGTGGGTTGTTTTAGGGTTACAGATTATCATTTGGTTCCTTGGAAGTGCTGTAGCCCTTGCTAGATCATCTCATCCCACTTTTATTCTTATTAAGCTGTTTTGACCTATGTTTGGGCCCTGAATTACCCTGTATGCAGATTATACTGGTAAAATTGCACTTTTACCCCTTATGACTTGTTTTCTTCTCAAACTCAGAATTCTCTGAGTTAAGCTTTTCCTTGAGATATGTAGGAGCTTTTATCCTTTGTATTGGGTCAAAATGAGCTAGTTATGGCTCATGATGAGGTTCTCATCACACGGCGAAGGTGGTGCGGGGTCTGGCAGGTCGTGGGGCGGCGTGCAGGGGTTGCCCTAGGTCGGACTGTGGCTGGGGGAATGGGTTTGTTCGGGGGGTCTTCAGGTGGCGAATGGCAAGAAATGAAGGGGCGGAAATGGTTCAGTGTAATGAGGCGGAGGTTTTGGGTCGGTCGGCGAGTCGTGTGGGGTGGTGGAATGATGGGAGCGAGTTGCCGGAGGTTGGCCGGAGATGGAGAAGGTGAGGGTGATCAGGCACGGTCGATGGGTGGTTGAGCAAATTGAAGTAGGGAAAAGAAAGAGGGGAGGAAAGGAAAGAACTGTACCTACTTGGAGGGATGAGAGGGGGACGGAGCAGGGCGGCAGTCGTTTCGACTGTCGCCGGGGAAGAAGGTGCCCAGAGAGAGGGGGTGGCGGCGAGGAGAGAGCGGGAGAGAGTGCGCTAAGTACGGCGCGACGCGAGAAGAGCGGGCGAAGGCGGCTCTGCTGCTGGTATTGCGGCAGAGCGACGAGGAGGAGGAGGAAGAACCGCCGGAGCTGGAGGGCTTCTGTCGGAGTGGGAAGAGAGGAAGGAGGGGGGTGTTTCTCCGTCAGAACTGAGCTGCCAAGTGCGGCAGACGGAGGTGGCTTTTATAGAGGTGAGATCAGAGAGGAGGGCAGAGGGAGGCGACGTGCCTCCCTCGCCGGAGGACACCGGAGATGGAGACCCATACCTCCCGTGCGTTCGCACGGGAGGTATGGGCAGCTGCAAAGACCATGGTGGTGTCCCTGCGACAGCAGACGTCGCAGGGAACCCCCGGTTGTCTTGGTAGAGGGTCTCCCTCACCCTGCGCGGTGCCATGCTTCGCGCAAAGTCACCGGAGAATGGCACTGCTCAGGGTTTTGTAGGGAGGTCCCAAATGCAAAGAACGAAGAAGACTTAGGGGCCAAAATGCGAGGGTTTCAAAAGTTGATGGTCAAAAAGTAATGGATGAGGACCAAAATGTAAAGTTGGTCAAGAAGCTCTCTTCTTAAGCTCAAGTTTTTATACATGACTAACTATGACCTAAGGATTCTAATGGTGAATTTTATTTTTAGATTAGACCTTGTTTGACTGGTCAATTTACGTAAAAACCCAAATTAAGTCATTAATTGGGCCTGGTTCTCAATGTAGGTCAAAATGGGTTCCTAAGGCCAAATTGAAGGTTCTAAACCCTAGATATTATTTTTCTATGAATTTTAGAGGGTTTATTCGATTTTTTACAGGATGTCATTTAATTCTTTGGAGTTACTGCAGCCCTTATTGGATCAATTCATCCCACTTTTCTTCTTGTTAGGTTGGTTTGACCTAAGTTTGGACCCTGAGTTACCCTGTTTTCAGATTGAGTTGGTGAAATTGCATTTTTACCCCTTAGTTCTTATTTTCTTCACAAACTCAGAATCTCTCTGAGTCAAGCCTTTCTATAGTTATGTAGGAGCTTTTTCTTACAAATCTGGGTTAGATGGTGCTAGTTTAGGGTTTATGACGAGGTTCTCATCATTCCACCAAATATGACCCATACCTACCTTCTAGTATGTCTGATCGCCTGAATACTGGTTGAGAACTCTAACTTAGTTGTAGAGTTATTAGGACTTTAATTGAAGCGTGGATGCCATGTGAGGCCACCAAATAGTGAGTACAATTTCTAAATCTGGCGAGATTCGTGATCTCTGAAAGAAAGAAAAGAGAAAGTGCCCAGGAACATCAAGAGAGCACAATTGTTAAGCCTCTCTCAAAGTTGACTTGTCTAATAATCTAGAGATTTAGAGTCTGCAGTGCTAGACTATATGTAGCACCAGTTGATTGTGTGCCACCAAATACAAATCCATTCAACTTGATATCTCCTACCTAAGCCAAAAATCGGGGTCAAATTACAGATTATCGTCTGCTTTATCCCCGAGGGAAGTAGTTGCCTATCTCAACAAAAATTTTTGCCAAGGGTGATGTACGAACTCCTAATGCGAATCGGCTCTTTCACTTGGATCTGTTACCTAGGCTATCAGCACTTCACATTTGTCTGGATTTCTAAAGTTTTGAAGTAAGAAAAGAAGAAATCTTCTGATTACTTCTATTATTTTTCATTTTTGCTAGGGACTAGCAAATCTTAGGCATGGGGGTATTTGATGAGTCCATTAAAATGGACTAATATTAAGCCTAAGTATATTTAATCGTATAGTTTAGGTGTGTTAATAATGGCAATTAAGTTATAGAATATTTGTACGCCTTATGATTTAAGTTTATAACATTCTATAACTTAATTATTTTGTTATTTTTATGTGCAGGTAATAAAATGCAGAAAGAACAAGGGTGGGGGGATAAATTCCCCAACACATATCAACCCCGACTCTTTCCCCCCTCCCCCGCCGAACATTGGGGTAATCTTCCTCAACAGCCGCCGGCCAGAGATAGTTAAGGGATTTGAAAATCCCTTAACTCTCGGAGGTGCAATGGAGAAAGAGAGAGGAGTTAAAAAGAGAAGAGGTGGCATGCACAAAAAAAATCCATCTTCCCCCTTGCGGGGAACAATTCCAGCGTGCACTGTGCCCTCTTCCCCCTTGCGGGGAAAAACCTCCACCAGCGCGCACGCCACCACCGGCACACCTTCCTCCTTCCTGCAGTTCAGCGCGCACGCCTCCGCCAACGCGCCTCTCCCTCCAGCCACAGTAGGCGCATCCACCAAACCAGCGTGCACCATCTCCAGCCACTACAGGCCGCTTCCTACCACAAGTGCTAACCAACCGCCCGCACGCCTGCAAGCTCTCTGCCTGCACGCACCAAGCCGTGCTCCTCATCTCCAGCGCGCCTTCCCACCTTCGCACCCTGCAGGCGCACCCGCACTGCCACCTGCTCGCCATCTTCCAGCACGCGCACCAATGCGCCCCACTGCTCCACCTTCCTGCAGACCGCCACCCACCAACAATCGCACTCCACCGCCAACTGCAGAGTGCCTCTCCATGCCAGGCGCGCGCCTACACTCTCCACCGCCCATCTGAAAGGTGCACCAGAGCACGCACGCCCACGCACCAGCGCACGTGCATGCACATCCACGTAGCCATAGCAGTAGCCTCCGTCTCCTCCAATAGGCCGGTGCTCCGGCCACCTCCGCCGGCCACCGGTAACCACCTCCGGCCACGCCACTGCCACCGATCCGTAGCGCTCATCAAGCCGTACCTCCCTGCCGATTCTCGCGGCAAACCGTGCACGGCCGCACACTCTAGGAGAGAGAGGAGAGATCCTCTGTTTTCCTCTCCATTAAAATTTACATTCAATGCCATTGACACCAATTTGATTTTTTTATTAAAATTATATTGTGGCAGAATTGCATTCAAACACTCATAGTTATTTATAATTACATGGTATTGATATTGACTAGTTTAAAGATTGATTTTGGACTTAATTTAAGTACTAATTGTCTTTAGTACACATCACGTGAAAACTGCATGAATTCATCCCAAATTTATAGAGGATTTCTGTGAGGGAAAACTGTACTTACACCCTTAACTTTTTAGGTTATTGCAAATCTTCTTTCCTTCACATTTTAAGTCCGATTTGAAAAGGGAATTCGCACTATCTGAAATAGCATTAAATAATTAAAGTATTGATTGCATCATTGCCTTCCTGTAGACACGACCCGCTCTTCTATGAGTGGTTATTTTCATTATTTTTTATTAGTCAATTTTTCCACCACTTAAATACTATAACGCTAAGCGAAAAGTCGTCTATCAGTTTGGGTTAGGTTAGGCTAAGGTTGGCGCCAACCAAAGATTCTAGAAGTTGGCACCAAAAGGAAGGGTTAGGATTAGGGTTTGGTGGTAAGTGTATGGTGGAAATTAGGGCTTACTTTGGCGCCAACTTGAAGGGTTGTAGGGGATATTTTTGGTGCCAAAACTAGGTGGTTAAGGGGTAGTTGGTGAGAGATGCATGGTGTTGGCGCCATTTTGAAAGGATGCTAAGGGGTAGTGGTAGTTGGTGGTTTTGGTGCCAAAAAAAGAGGGGAGAAGATGGCAGTTTTTTTGGTGGAGTTGTGGAGCTCAGTGGTCGGCCATGGGGAGTAGAGGGGTAGTAGAGTAGGAGCTAGCTAAGCTAGCTTAGTAGCCACTAGTAGAAGGTAGGAGCTAGGATTGAGTAGGAGGAACTAACTTGAGCTAGAGTATGTCTGCATGGAGCTAAAAGTAGCTAAACTAGAGATGCAATGAACTCAATAGCTAGCTTAGCTACCTAGTTCCTTGCTAGCAGCTAAGCTAAGCTAAATTGAGTTGGGTTCAACATGTCTGGTGCTAAGGTGAGCTGGAGCTGATCTTCTTGAAGACTTTCTAGCTAGCTTAGGTCCAATAGTTAAGCTCAATTGAGTTGAGCTAAGTTGAGTCTTCATGAGCTGAAGATGAGCTAACCTGAACTGGTTGGTGACTCTTCAGCTGACTTAGCTTAACCAGTTGAGGACTAGTAGCTAAGCTGAGTAGAGTTGAGCTGCCATGAGTTGGGTGGAGCTAAGAATAAGCTGGGTCTAGCTATGATGAGCTGGATTGAGCTAGAATCCAGCTGTGGTAAGTTGGGTTGAGCTGGGATCAAGATGGAATGAGCTTCTATCTTCTTCTAATGTGTGTGCCTTTCACATTGCTAGGGTTTAGATGATTGCTATTGTGCTTCATCCCTAGCCATCAAATGGAAAGCATAAGCACATAA
Source organism: Thalassia testudinum (assembly GCA_037157565.1). Lineage (NCBI taxonomy): Eukaryota > Viridiplantae > Streptophyta > Magnoliopsida > Alismatales > Hydrocharitaceae > Thalassia > Thalassia testudinum. The sequence continues at coordinate 111,348,225 of JAZHRO010000025.1, forward strand.
AATAATAAGAAATAATGCTATTGCATGCCTAAATACTGAAATGCTAAATGTAACCCAATACCATAGTGCAATGCAAAAATGCTAGGAACTAGATGTGATTTTTATCTTAAGAATGATGATAAACTGGTGTTTATCAAGTGATTGGCAGTGGCTACGTTGGTGAGAAAGTAGAGTTCAAGTCCTACACCATTACGACCATGGGCTTCGAATGAGGATGAGCATAACCAAAGGTCTATGCCCAACTGTCTCATCGAACATCTTGGGTCTTCCTCCTGCATGGAAGTAGCAAAAACTGATCTCGTACCATTTACGTTATGGTTTGGTAATGCCATCAAGGGTAGACATGGATTAGAGATCCTATCTGCATGTGTCTCAAGTGGACCGAAATTGTCCATAGCAACCATGCCATCCTACACCAGTAGGGGTAGATCAGAAACATGAAGTGCATCAAAATCATGAGTATACAAGATCTAGGGTGTTAGGATCTGAAATACATGCCAAACAATCAGATTCAGAAAGTGGAGAGATGTAAAGTGCATCAGTTGTAGTCCCATGTAGACTTTGGTCAAGATACCCTAAAAATGAAGATGAATGAGATGTTGGGCCATTGTAAAAAAGCCCAATGTTTACACAATATGCCACTTGATCTTCATAGTCCTCCATTAGATCACAATCAAAGTTATGAGTAGCCCTAAAAATGTCAAGTCTAACTCATTCATCTCCTAGGGCAATCTCCATACACCCAAATGCATAGTCGATGTTGGCTCGGCCAATCGCCAAAAATGGGTGATCCAAAATAATTGGTGCATCACAGAAGTTACGAGGAACCTCCATGTCCAAAATAAAGAAGTTCCTCTAGGAAGCAGAACCCATGGACTTTTACAATTACATTTTCAACCACCCCCTCAATGTCTTCACCGATTGTTCCACCAACTGAATGGTTACCGAGGTGGTCTTTAACTCCCCAAATCGAAAATTATCATAAACAACTATGGGAGTTAGGTTGATGGAGGAACCCATATCTAGAAGGACCCTATCAAATGGAGAATTCTACAGGTAGCAAGAAATGAGTGGAATCCCAAGGTCTTTCTTCTTTGGTGGCAAGTCACTCAAGATAACTGCACTGGCTCCCTTGGGCAGCACCACCTTTACTCCTTATTTTGTTGTCACCTCGGGGTACAATAATCCTTAAAGAATATGGCAACAACAAGGATGTGATCTATGGAATCGAGGAGGGGGACCAGAATGTGTACTTCCTTAAACATTACTTTAAGGTCCTCATAATTCTTTAATCCCTTGGTTTCCCTTCAAGTATCTATCGTCAAAGCTATGGGGAAAGGAATTGGGATCTTAGGGTCAGTAGTCACAAGTCTCTTTCCTTTATCTTCCTTAGGTGGCTCCCTATCAGAATGAGAGTGGGAAGAGGAGCTAGCCTGAGGAGGAGGTCATGATGAGTCCTAACCCACCTGCCTATATAGCAGGTCCTTTGTAGTAGTTCTACTCCTTAACATGATAGCCTTTGCATCGGCATATTGTTCATGAGGTGGGGGAGGAGCGAAAGGAGCCGAATAGGTGGGTGAGGGCAGGAGTGTGCCAATCTGTGGTTGGGCATAACTAAGGGGTACAGGAGACGCCTGAAGTACTGCATGTGCCTGTTCCCATGGTGCTTGGAACCTAGGTGGGGCACCTGAGTTCTGCACATGCCTCTGGTTGAGGATAGGCTAGGACGGCAAGGCTCCCTGTGATCTATTCTCCTGTGACTGATTCTACCTTTCTTGTACTAGTGATTCTATAAAATTGATGTAGCATTTTCCATTTGTTTTATCTCTTTTCTTAAGTCCTCTACTAGGTCAGTCTGCGGTGGAGGGTTAGAAGTAGCATCGTGAATAGGTTGGTAGATAGATTGAGACAGTTGCTGGGACAGGAAGGGTCGCTACCTAAGGTATGTGGGGCTGCTGATGAGTCCATTTTAATGGACTATTATTATGCCTAAATAATTCAATTCTAACATTGTATGTTGGTTAATAATTACATTAGGTCATTAAATAAGTACATGCATCATTACTTGAGTTTTAATCTATTTTATTGCATTCTATAATTTAGTATGTAATTATTTTACATTTTGTTGTTGCAGGAATAAATTGCAAGAGCTGAGGGGGGTGAATTAAATTCTCCCCTCCCCAACAGCCGTCGGCCTCAACTGAGTCTTCCGGCCAGCCTCAACAGCTCCTCAACAACCGCCGGCCAAAATTAGTAAAGGGATTTGAAAATCCCTTGAGAGGCGAAGAGAGGAGATAAAAGAGGGACTGCACAGGAGAGGAGGGCTTGGGATCTTCTTCCTCCCCCTTGAGGGGATATCCATCAACCGTGCAACCAAGCATGCACTGTGCATACCTTCCACCGCCATCATCGCACAGCCAAGCCCTTCTTCGCCTGCCCTCACTACGCGCCCTCCACTGCAAGCGCCCAGCCACCAGCATTTCTAGCAGCCGCCAGCAGGGCTGCACCCATACTACCTGCAGGCAGTTCTCCAGTGCCATCACTGCCTGTAGCGTACCCTCGCCTATGCTTGCTCTCACCGTGCCTACACCAGCGCCCTACTAGACCACCTGCAAGTGCCCGCACCATCGCCTTCCACCTCCAATGCCTTGCGCGCCCTCTGCAAGCATGCTCACCCCTCCAGCTCCATCTTCGCTCCTGCACCTGCCTCACCGCGTGCTGCACCAAGCATCCTGCAAGCGCCTGCACCCGTGATCAACGCTCGCAGGCCCTATGCCCAGCCACCCGCACCCTCTGCAAGTGCCCGCACGCGCGCCATCTCCCACAGGCGCCCCTGCGCTACACCGTAGCTACCTGCAGGTGACCGTAGGTCTACAGCCGCACCCTACAGGCGTTGCAAAGGACCACTCCAGTGCCACCACCAGCACCCTTACGCGCGCTCACGCCCAGAGCGCAGTCGCACAGGATGCAGTAGCGGCCTCCTCCTCCAACAGGCCAATGGCCATCCCCCTCCATCCGGCCACTGCTAGCCATCTCCGGCAGTCGCGTCACCGCCGTTGCATAGCCCTCATCGAGGCGCACCTCCCCGTCGACTCTTGCGGCCAACCGTGCATGGCCGCACACACGAGTAAGAGAGAGGAGAAATCCTCTGTTTTTACCTCAATTAATAATTACATTCAATGCCATTGTCAATTATATATTCATATTTTATTCAAACCACATTGCATTGATGCACTCAGACTTTCCTAAAATTACTTTACATGTGTAATGTGCATGATTTAACCTTGAATTTCAAACCAGAATTACATGAAAGTTGAATTTACATGATAAGCCATTACACATGCATCATACACATATTTTTGGAGCTTAATTCTTGATGTGAAAACTACATAAATACCCCTGAACCTTTAAGGAAATTGAAAGCTTTATTTAAAATAGCATATTCCTCCCATTAAAGTTGCAGAAGAGTCTGTGAACTGGGTATTTCTCGACTCGTGAATTTATTGGTCTATTCCTCCCTGTGAATACAACATCCTTTATTGTGGTTTAAATTCATATCTATGTTAATTTTTGATTGAGAGATTTCCACCACATTAATTACAACGACATATCCTTCTAGTGTTATCATAAATAAGCGAAACCCGCATTCCCGTATGATCTGGACTGGTGCTGTGAAGTAGGGTTGGATCGTTGTGAGTTCCCAGCCCAGGGAAAGTTAGGATGCTAGCACCAACCAAGGTTGTACACCTCAGAATAGTTGTTATGCCCATAACATTGCAGAGTGTTGACATCCTCGTAGGCCGAGCATGCCTAAGTTGCATAATCATTATACAAGTATGCACTCATATCATCCATATAGGTCTAACCCAAGTCAACCAAGGTCAGATCCAAGTTGTTCATGTGTTCCTAATACGTAGGAGCCCATGAAGAGACAGAAGAAGGAAAGGGAGTAGGGGCATCCTGAGTAAGGAGATAAGGTCTAGAAGAAGGAGCTCAGGATGAGGAGGAAGAGTGAGAAGGGGAAGCACCTGATCCTCTTGGACAGGAATGAATAAGCACATCAATCTTTTTGTCCAATAGATCCACCTATCCAGCTTCTTAGTAATAATGTCCATATCATCCTAGGCTGGCTTTGCCTGGGCCTCATGGATAGACAGTAGTTGATGGCTAGGTTGCAAGAACTGGTTCATAGAGGCCACATTTGATTAGTTCTCTGCTAAGGACTCGAACAGCTCGAACGTGCCAGCATCATCCTTAGTAAGGAAGTTCCCACCACTAGACATCGGCTAAGCCTCGATGGGTGTCATCTAGACCATGATAGAATATCTGGGTGAGGTGCCAGCAGGGCAGCCCATGGTGACGACACTTCTGGAGAAGGCCATGGAATCTTTCTCAAGCCTTGTGCAACTTTCCCCCAGCTGCTGGGAAAAATTCATGATTGTTCACATCATTGCATTGGTACGAACAACTAGGAAGAACTTTTGGAGGAATTCTCTACATATTTCCTCCCAAGTAGTCATAGGGCTGCCAATGGTCATGAACCAATATAAAGCTTTATCCCTCAGTGAGAATGGAAAACCTTCATGAGAACAATCCCAAAGTCTACATTCCTAGGTCAAATTATCTCTGCAATCTAACCTAAGTCCTCGAGATGTTGGAATGGATCTTCATTCAAGTTCCCATAGAAATAAGTCTAAATCTGACTTATCACATTACGATTCAACTCAAATACGTCTCCACCTACGGGCATCCTGACCTGTGGTTGCACATTTCGTATCGTCCGATCGTAAAAAACTCATAGTTGTTCCCCACGCTGTGGGTGTTGTAGTCTATCCAGTGTGTTAAGAGTGGCATCAAAGCACTATCGGTTCTGCATCTCAAATGTAGCCATCCTGGCCTCAACTATGACCATCATGTTGTTCTCATTCCCCTCTGGGAGAGGAAGAGGAGGGTCCTACTCAACCATAGCAGCTGATGCTAAGGACGGAGGAGGTGAAGGAGAAGAAGAAGAAGAAGGGGTAGGCAAAGACAAGAGTTGCCTACAGCTGGTAGAAGGTTGCCTTGGGGCAAGTTCCCAAGGACCAACTAATTCAAGTCTTAATGACCTTCTACCATGCATACACCAACTGCAAAGGGTTGATGAAGCAAGGAAACAAGGCAAAGGCCTTATAAAGGCTATGTGGTCCCTTAATTACATGACCAGATTTAATTGTTTGAGTCCTTAGTCAAATGTCTTCTTAGGAGTTTGCTTGTTAATGTGTATCAGACAAGCATGGGTTTGGTTTGTCTTTCCAATTAACCTTAGGCTTCTAAATTAATGGGACCTAGTTAATTCCCTAAGTATAGATGTGTATTGATTTTAATTATGGTAGTTGAGGCGGTCAACCAAGCAATCAACCTCATCTACTAGGCATTTAGGTTTAATTAGGTCAAATTAGGTCAGTATGGGGCCTCTAGATAAAAATAAACCCTAATGCTTTTAATCCTAGGTTTATGCTTTGCTAATTGAAAGTAGATCAAACCTTGATCTGACTTTGGGACACTCTTCATATCAGTACTGGAATCAAAACAAGATGGAAATTGACAGGAAGATTCCTATTTTAGTTAGGTTTTCAAAGAGCATTTTTTGGAATTTCTTCTATTTCAGATGATTTCATATGAATTTCATAGTTACAGGGGGTCAAATAGGTCAAACATACCCCCTATGAAAGATTCATATTTAAACAGTAGATTCACAAGCCCAAAAAATCGTGAAACATTATTGATTCATCTAGGTTTCAGTGGCTTTCTAACCACACAAATTTCAGATCAATTGGATTCCTACAGAGGTCACAATGAATTTATAAAGTCATTTGCAATTACTTTAAAAATTCAAATGAAATCAAATTCTAGACTATTCTAACCCCTGTCTACTTGAATTTTCAAAATTCGTGAAGTGTGAATTTTGATTAATGAAAGGGTGCATTAGAAAGCTGACTTAAAAATCTAACTTTAGACCTAATTTCAAGATTTTAGAGCTCTATTTTGTCAACAGGTAATTTTTAAAAAATAGTAAAACTTACTAGCCGAACTTCTAAAAATGATGTAGGTGTGCGTTAAGTTGTTTTCAAATTAAAAACCACACCTTGAAATATTTTTCAAAAATATTTTTTTTTTAATAAATTCCAATTCAAAATTTTGAATTTAATTTTCTATATTTTTTTTAATTGAAAACTAACTACCTAAAGGATAAGATCTATCCTAATCCTTTTCTATATTTTTTCCTTTTTTTTCAAGTAAAACTAAATCTAAACCCAGGCAAAACTAAATCTAAACTCTAGAGCTCGATAAAAAAGCTAAGATTCTAAAAACAATGTAACAAAGTTGGGATGTGCACCTGATGTCTTCAACACGGGCTAAATGTGCACATAGATCACACCCACTTGGTCTTACACACCACAAATCACAAGCAAATACAAGATAGTGAAATTAATTCAAAAATTGCCTTGCCTTCCCAACAACGACGCCATTTGTTAGGGTTCTTAACGCATGAAAACCCTAATAAAAAATAAATATAACAAAACTAGTGGTAAGTTTCGGTTGAACTCAAGAAGGCAGAAATGCAATTTAAATTATTTTTTTGACTTTATTTTATACATTGCATGTGATTAAAATCTAAACTCAATCTAGCCTAGAAATTAAATCTAAACCCAATTCTAACCTAAAACTTGACTAACCTAGCCTAGAAATCTCGTTTCCAACTCCCTCATGTAAACCTCTCCAGTCATGTTGTTTTCACGCATAACAAACGTGTGCATGAGTAATATGTAGAAAGTGAAGTTATGGGTGCTCGTGCACACAACCTTGATCCTATGCACACTACCTAGCGAGTTCAAATACACATGAGAATCATTGACATGAATCGGGGCTGCCATATGCCTTTTTGATTTTTTGGTTTTGTTGTTTTTTTTGGCTTTTTCATTAATTGGATTAAATCGCAACTAGCTAACCTACGTGAAGCAAAATTTGACAACCATGATTTGGTAAGTGATTTGGTGGGTTGATTGAATCTGGAGATGAGTGAGATGAGGAAATGGGTTGTGAGTTGGTTGGGTTGTTGTAATTATTTGCATAATAATAAAAACAAGGACTATATTTTTTTTGGTATTTTCTTCTTTGCGATGTTTTTTTTTGTTTTAATGAAGCGAATGCACAAACCCTAAATCTAGTCAAGAGAACCTAAATGCTAATTGGTGGGTGTATGGTGGTGATATGGTAGTGGGGGGTGGATGGCCAACCTACCTTGGGGGTAGGGGTGGCATGTAGATGTATGTGGTGGTGGTGAAAAGGAAATCGTGAAGACGATGGCAAAAATACAATCAACCAAGCATAGAGAATGATACGAACAAAACCTTAATTTGCTTTGCATCACAAATATAGCAATGTTGCACAAAAAAAAATATATAAAGGAAACCTTGCATACAAAATGAAATCTATGCTAAAAGAAAATTGTCCCACTGGTAATGCTCATGAGAGCCATTGACGAATGGAGGATGGGGGTGGCTAGAGCTAGTCGTGATGACCGTCTACACGCCACATAGAGAAGAGCACGCCCAATACTATAGAGGGAAGCCTAGGCATGCTCAAGAGAGAAAAAGTTGATTGCAAAAAGAAATAAAGAAGAAGCCTATAAGAGAATGGAGAGGAGGGTGCCCTTGGTGCTTCCTTGGGGAAGGCAATGGTGGCCTTGGATGGTTGGAGAGGTGGTAGAGGGTAGCTGGCTACTAAGGGGTGGTGGACATCCCTTAGAGGTGGAGGAGGGTTGAAGGAGGTGGCAGCTTGGAGGGAGGAAGAAACAAGGAGGAGGAAGGGATGGAATGTGGTGACTTAGGGTTTTTTTGATTTTTATGGTGGGGATAAGTTGACACAACAAGGTGGTGGCTTGGGTTGTTGTTGTCACCACCTTAGTAGGAGTGAGACAAGGTTGGCGTGGACTTTGTGGGATGGGGGTTGTGTTGGTGTTTAAGTTTTGTAGAGGCAGGTTGTAATTTAGGTGTTAAATAGGTTGGGTTAGCCTAGGTTGGTTTGGGTCCTAGTCTAATTAGGTAAGGGTGAGTCCAATTAGATGTGTGTGGAACAATTAGGTCAGGTTAGCCTAATAGGTTGTGGGTTCTAACCTAATTAGGTTGGCTTGAGCTTAATTAGGCTTAGATGAGCTTAATCAGACATGGGTTTGCCCAATCAGGTTCAGATGTACCTAATTGGAATGTGGTAGACCCAATTGACTCCAATTGAGTCAATTGAGGGTGTCCTTAGCCTAATTATGATTCTAATGTGGGAATTAGGGTAACGATAGGTGGGTTAGGAGTATGGATAGTGGGATTGGAACATGGATAATGTTATCCATGTTTTAGGTTCTAAGGTTAGGATATCTTAGTGTAGAGGTGGTTCAAGGTTTTGGAAATGGGATAGGGTTATCTTAGAGTTCTAGGGATAAGGATAAGGATATCCTAGGTTTAGGTTAACCTAAGTGTAGGTTTAGTTCTAGGTTTAGGCAGGCTGTCCTAGGGTTTCCTCTTCTTTTATCAATTTATGCAAGCACTTCTCTCTCTCTCTCTTCTTTAGTCTTCTTTATTTTGTCTTTATTCTCCAACTCCAGAATACTACTTCATCTTCTGTCATGCTTCCCATCCAGCTTTATTCCCTATTCTAGTCAGGATCATCTCTTAGACTTCTTATTGCCTGTAAGCAAGAATAAGAAATCAACTAGCATAGTAAAATAGCATTATTCTATGTACATCTGAATAAAAGGATGCAATGCATGATATGCTGATTATGAATGCATTATTTACAGGTTAAGCTAGGTTTCTAACATAAGTTAGCTTAATTAAGTCCTATGATTATTGCACAATAAAGCTGTACTTAAAATAATGTCATATTATCTTGCTATTTGATATTTTATCCTTATTTGCAGGCAACACGGAGAACAAGAGATGACCCTAACCTAAATGAAGAATAACAAGCAGAAAGACTGTAAATTGCTAGAAAGAAGAATAAAGAGAAGAATAAGATGGTAGAAGGCTGAAGAGAGAAAAGAGAGAGAGAGAGAGGTGCATGAAATAATGAAGAAGAAAGAATAGGATCATCCTAGACCTAACCCTAGATCCTTAGGGCATCCTATTCCAACTAACTCTAGAACCCTAAACCACCTCCACATTAGGATGACCTAGCCTTAAAGCCAAAACCCTGGATATTACTATCCATACCCATATCCTCACTATCCACAAACCCTAACCACCTACCATTATACTAACTCTCCTATCCTTAACCTAATTCCCTTGCCAAATCCCTAATTAGGCTAAAGGCAACCTCAATCGACTCTTCCTAAGTCAATTGGGTTATCCATTAACCTATTAGGCTCACCTACATCTAATTAGGCCCTCTTAGAACTGACTAGGCTAACCCATATCTAATTGGATTCACATAGACCTAATTGGACTCGTGTATACCTAATTAGGCTTACACACACCTAACCTTGGTCGAACCAACCCAATCCTAACATAGACACCACAACCTATACCTTTACCTCTTGCAAACACAACACACACCCACCACAAAACTCACTGAACGGATGACACCCAATGCCCCCCATCCTAAGCCACCAAATGTGGTGACACACTAACCCCTACCTAGCATAAGACCCTCCCACTAAGTGGCTGCCACCTTCATCGTATCCTCTCCTCATTTTCCATCTTCTTCCACCTCAAATGCACCACCTTCCAAGCCTCCTCCCTCCACCTTCAAGGTCGTCCACCACCTAGGTATCCAGCCACCTCCCATGATCCACCACAAATCCAAGGCCGATGGTAACCTCCCCATTGGAGCACCACCGCAGCCCTTATACTTGAAAGAGCAATCTTCATTTTCGAAAAAAAACTTTAACATAAAATGATGTGTCATTCTATTTAATTGTGTGGTAGAAAATCATTTTTCAAAACATTTAATCTTCAAAATCTAACCACGAAAATAGTTAAGTTGTCTCCACAGGGAGGAATTATCCTATTAAACTTGTGAGTGGTGCCTCTTTTATTCGGGAATCTCAATAGATTTGTATGCAACTTAGTTCCAACATAAGTTCTCTGTCTAAACAATTAATCACTAATGTAGGTGTTCACATGCAAAATCACCACAATATAATATTCTATTAAATAATGATCTTGGTAATGATAATCAGTGTAAATACTAATTTCCAGTAGAAGCTTCCTTGTTTGCTGTAATCAATGTGATATACTCAATATAATTTATAAGATACTCAGCCATAAGTAATTTATCAAGAATAGGGGGATGTTTATGCAAATTTGATGCAATATATTAAATTAGAAAATAAATGAATAGGAATTCAGCAATGGCATTCGCCATAATTTTTAATACGGAGAAAAAATTCGTCTCTCTCCTTCGTGCCCCCGCGGGGAGGCTTTGTTAGAGGAGCTACTGCGGATGAAGGGTGTCGGAGGATGGCCTTCACAATGGCATAGGAAGCATGGCCAGCGGTGGCCGGACTTGGCCGGACGGAGGAGGACACCAGTGACGTCGAGGTGGTGCTATGTGCGTAACCGTGCGTGGCTATTCACGGCCTCTGTGGTTGGCGAGATGATCGACGATGCTCGAGATCGCTGAAGTGAGCTTGGGGCTGAGGTTGGCAGTTGGAGGAGGCTCGATGAAGTGGCTGCGTGCGGTGCTACTTTGGGTTCTTTTGTGGAAAACAGGGGAGGCGAAGAAGAGAAGATAAGGAGGAAGACGATGGGTGGACGCAAGTGGCGGTGAGGAGAGATGGTCTGCGTGGAGTTGGTGTTGATGGTGGTGGTGGGATTGCTGGTGGTGAGGAGAGGACAGGAGGCAGTGGATGGTGGTGGTTGGTGAGGGGCGATGGCATGCATGCACTATCACTGCATGCATGAGCGGAGATGTGGACGAGGTCGGAGCACACGGTGGTCTATGGTGTTCGCTGGATTCACAGTGCAGGCCCTTCTAATCCATGGTGTATGCCTGTTGCACGGTGGAGGATGGAGGTGATGAAGAAGCCCCAAAGAAGATGATCCTCTCTTTTGAAAACAAAGGCCCGCCTGTTTGTTTCCTCCGCCGAAAGCTTCCCCAACCACTCACGATCTTCGCAAGTGGTTGGAACAGATGGATAAGCGCAGGTGGTTCCCATTAGATGTCTGACATTAACTCCGGACGTCTTAAAACATGTAGAAACAAGAGCTTGTGATGGGAATTTCCCAAACGTCCATACTGATCTCCAGATGTCATATAGATGCATAAATGCATGTCTGAACTCTCTCACCTAGCCTGCATTCATCAAATAAATTATATTATCATATAAAATAAGTGCATAAAATTAAATGCAAGCTAAGGTGAATTGCCATTTAACTCCTACTCAATTAACAATTAAGGACAACTAATTAAAGAGTACTTAAGCCAAATAATGGTCCACAAAAGTGGACTTATCAAATGCCCCCATGCCTAAGTTTTGCTAGTCCCAAGCAAAAGTGAAAAACAATGGAAGTAACCAAGAGATTTCTCCTTTCCTTATTCCAAAAATTTTGAGATCCAGAGAAATGTGAAGTGATAGTAGCCTAGGCAACAGATCCAAGTGAAAAGATAACTTACATTTACAGTTCATACTTAACTCTTATAAACATTTTATTAGGATAAGCAACTACTTCCCTCGGGGATAAAGCAAAAAATAATTTGAGATTTAACCCTGGCTTTCTGGCTTAGGTAGGAAATGTAGAGTAAAATGGATTTATATTTGGTGGCTTACACTCATCTGGTGCTACATGTAGTCTACTACTGCAGACTCTCATTCTCTAGACTATCAAACGAGTCAACCCAGAGATAGGCTAAAAAAAACTGTGCTCTCTTAGTGTTCCTTTACACTCACTTCTTTTCCTTCTTTTCTTTCTGAGATCACAAATCTCACCAGATTTTCTAAATCTACTCAGTGTTTGGTGACCTCACATGGCATTCACACTTCAAGTAAAGTCCTAATAACCCTACAACTAAGTTAAAACTCCTTAGCCAGTATTTGAGAGATCAGAAATACTGAAAAGTAGGTATGAGTCATATTGGGTGGATCGCAATTGGCATTTTTGTTGCCTCAAAAACATTGACACATGATGAGAAATGACACAAAGATAAAACTATAAACTTGAACTCTTTTTTTGTATATGTATATATTTTTCTTTTTTTTTTTTCTTTTTCTTTTTTTTTCTATATATATCTATATATTTCTTTTTTTTTCATAAATCAACATAACACGATACAGACTTTTATCCATGAGGCATTATTAGGGATGATGATGGTCAAGAGGATATTGTGTGGCTTATTTGGTGGAAGTGCCTACTCTCAGCATTGGGAAAGGATGGATAGGACAAGAGTATTTCTGATCTTTGACACTATTACCCTCCTTCAGTCGAGGACTCTATGAAGGACGGTCATAACCATCCACTATAGTCAGTTTTATTAGGACTCGATCTCTGTGTATCTGCCTTATTTGGTGACTCTCAGGAATTCACACAATGTTTGCACACAGGAACAGAGAGCAAAAACTATGCCTAAATCTGAAGTATCATATCTAATTATCCAGAACTTAAGAGTCCTTGCACTAGACTTAGCGCACTAGTAGTCTCTCTACTTTCTCCTCACAAATATTAGGTGGATCTAATAGAAGATAGTATCCCTTACTCTCTTCAAACTGTCTAAGGATTCAGCAGACTAAAAATGCTTATTGGTTTTCTACAAAGATCCATTACCCAATCTATGTGCAAGTGAATGTACTGGATTCTAAACTTTAAAATAATTCAAGAAGAACATCTTCAATGACACCTCCTTGATAAAGATGTTTTGCTAGGGCTAACTAATTCAGCTCAAGAAAAGAAAGAAAAGAGAGATTTTTTTTTATGCTAATGCACCTAACCTAAATGCATGAATACTACCTAAAAATGCAAAATGCACCCATCATGCCTAAATCCTACAATGTCCTCATTGTAAAATTAAAATAAGGGGAGAAAGGAAGGAAATCACCTGATGATGGTGTTATTCTGGACGTTGGGTTGCCTCCCAACAAGCGATGTATTTTCTATCGACAGCCAGGCTTATAGGGAACCTGTAAGTCTGGTTCCAAACAAAAAGAGCTAGGCCCTAAAAATATGCGTAACAGCGTAGGCCTAGAAAATAGGTAGCCAAGGATGTCGGTGAGCTGATGATGCAGCATGATCCCAAATGCTCGCCAGAAGATATGTAAATAGAGAACCTCGTATGCTACCTGAGGAGGTCTAGGAATAACAAAAGGAACATGTAAAGGGACCTCCCAAAATGGAATAAGTAGAGGATAACAAGGGTCCTCCAAAGCAGGAAGGGTTTTAAAAGATATAAACATAATTATTTCAAACCCTTGAATGGCGAGACTAGAAGTACAAGCATCAATCCACACTCGCCATTCTACCTGAGGATGTACTGGCCTGATATTCTCCCCAGAAAGAATGTATATGAGTAGAGACCTGAGCCGAGGATTAGGTAAGGAATCTACAAGTTGCTTGAGTGATTGGGTGGTAATTATTAAGTCCAAAGAGGGCTTAGTCTATTTAGGTTCCATTCCCAATAAGAATTCATCTTCCACATCCTTACATAACTTCATTGTTTTATGAACCTCCAACTGCTCCTCTACAATAGATGAGTCATGAATAGAATTCAATATCTCATTAGTAGACTCATGATCAACATGCTTTGAGGAGAGTTGGGTTTCCTGGGAAGTAGCGAGATTAGAATTATCATCAAATCCCTCCCTGGGTTCTTTCTTGTCAATTACATCCTCTCCAGGGACTTTTTGTGCTACTTCATTATCCTTAATATCTTTAGGAGGATTATCATCTTTAGTGTTATGGAGAAAGCCTATATCACTGAATTCTTTATTCTTCTCGGGGCATAAATCCTCAATTGATGTGTATTGTCCCCGAGAGTCTCCCCTAGGCTTCTCACTATTATGTTCATCATCCTCCAATATCAACTCCTGATTTTGCGGAGGATGATTTTCAAAATCAAAAGTAGGAAGGAATCCAGATTTTACCAAATCATTAATGTCCTCGGGGGGTAAGTCTTCAAATAACACATAATCCCCTTGAGATTCACTCCAAACTCTCAGTCTGGGTTCCTTCATTGGGTCATCATTCTCCTCTAACATAGAGTCTTTGTATCCCTGAGACCAAAATTGATCCAATTCATCCTCCATTCCCTTAGGGTCACCTTCATTGGGCACATTTGAATCTTCAAAATCCTGAATGGTAGGTGTTGATTCCCTAAGTGGAGGGTCAGGATTAAGTGCACTAAGGGTAGAATGGGGTACCACCAGATGATTAATAGGGGAAGTGATATGAACAATAAGACCTTGACCTGGGTTGTTAGTGGTAAGAAAAATACTGTCAGCGGGGTCCAAGTCCTCAAGAGGTACCATCTTTCCTTTCTTTTGACTCCAATATAGCTCAGGTGAATAATCATTAAGATAGTTCTCCTCTAGTGGCTGTGTCTTATGGGAAGAGTCTACGCGATAGCTACTCAAAACAGGATCCCTATTGTCCGTTATTTCCTCAGAATCTTGTTGATGATTACGGTTGTATGAGTAGGGATCAGAATCATTAGTAAGAGACTAGCTAAGCTAATGAATTTGCTCATTCAATTGTTGACTATTCCTCAACATCTTTCCCATAGACTCCATTATTTCTTTTTGTTGTTTTTGCATTTCTATCATAAAAAAGGAGAGGCTACTATCAGATTGGGGAGGATAGTCAGTCTTAGGCTTTAGTTACCTAGGGGTATCGGTCCAACCTCGATAAGGAAAATCATGAAGGGTGGGAGGGTTGGGTGTTTGCATGGTAGTGAGGATTCCAGGGGTGGAAAATCCCGCTCCTAGGCTTTGCTCAAAAGTGGGAGTTATCGGGCCAATACTCCCAGGATAGGAATATGATTGATCCCATGAATTGTCATTATACCCATCAAAGGATGGATACGCTCGGGGCGTGGGATCCTGGTTAAAATTATAGGAGTAAGGATAGTCCATTTCTTTAAGTCAAACAGGTTAAACTCTCTTAGGACTTAGAAGAAATCAGAACAACAGCAGAAACTTTCTAGAGAGTTCTACCACTGTCAAAACAAACACAAATACAGTGGGATCTATTTTTAATAGATTCTAGGTCTTAGAATTAAGTGTTTAGTTGGTGGCCAAACAAGTTCTGCATGAATTACGCTTCCTAGGCCGACCGTTGGTGCCTACAACCTACTCACAAGGGATGGAGGTCTTGAATCGAGCCCACACACGAGGAACCGAAGTAACTTGGTGGATAGGCTTGTTGATTTCCAACTAACTTCCCTTGTGGAGCAAAAAAGGAGAGGTAGAAATTTATCTAGTGATGTGCATAGTGTCTCAGGTGTGCAACACATGTTCGCATTTTATATTTTCAAATCTCACAATCAAATCATTTTGCATGCATTTTAAAGTCATTAATTTTAAGGTCCAACCTCTTAGCAGTCCCAATTTTTAAAGTGACCACTAAATTAATTAGATTCAAAGACTTTAGTGGTCTTAGATTTAAGTTCAATGCAGATGCATGATAGGTAATTGATGCTTAAGAGAAGACATACCTTACTCCAGCTTTCTTCAATGCAAGGATGTATGCGATGCAGTAAAGATAAACTAGATGTTGCTCATTCAATTATAGATGGTTGCCCTATAGATATGCAGCTTCCAACAGGCAATTCGATTTTTTTTTTTTTTTTGATAAGCAAACAAACCTAATCTAATTTAGCGACCTAACTAACGTGCAGTTCAAGCAATTCGAATAATCCTATAATCTAAATAAAATGGGAACACGCTCCTGAAAAGACACTCCCGCATACAAAAGCGATAAGCAATAAAAAGAACTGGGAACACATTCCCAAAAATGCCCAACATGGGTCCACAAGAAGAAATTAAGTTCTAATGTCTATCTAGCCTAATCTAAATCAAGAGGAAAAACAAATATGTCTCTGGTCACCGATCCTTCCTCCTCGTGCGTGGGATCAATGCCTACAAGCACTTGTTGCTGTCCTCCAAGTGGCGTCAAGGTCCACCAAAAATATCGTCTCCATCGTGTGCTCTCGACATGTTTGTTCATTTTTGCACGTAAACAGAAACAAGGTCAACAATTCAGAAAAGCTTCAGAAATAGCATAAAAATAAGATAAATTTCTCGAAAAAATTAATAGGCGTATTTCCTTCCCAGCAACGACACCATTTGAAAGAGCGATCTTCGTTTTTGATAAAAACTTTAACATAAAATGACGTGTCGTTGTATTTAATCGCATAGTAGAAAATTACTTTTCAAAACATTTAATATTCAAAATCTAACCACGAAAATAGTTAAGTCATCTCTACAGGGAGGAAGTAGCCTATTAAACTCATGAGTGGTGCCTCGTTTATTTAGGAATCTCAATAGATTTGTATGCAACTTATTTCAAACATAAGTTCTCTATCTAAACATTTAATCACTAATGTAGGTGTTCACATGCAAAATCACCATAATATAATATTCTATTAAATAATGATCTTGGTAATTATAATCAATGTAAATACTAATTTCCAGTAAAAGCTTCCTTGATCGATGTAATCAATGTGATATACACAATATAATTTATAAAATACTCAACCATAAGTAATTTATCAAGAATAGGTAGATGTTTATGTAAATTCGATGCATTATATTAATTAGAAAATAAATGAATAGGAATCCGACAATGGCATTCACAGTAATTTTTAATACGGAGAAAAATAGGGGATTTCATCTCTCTCCTTTGTGTGCGTGAAGGGAGGCTTTGTCGAAGGAGCTGCTGCGGATGAAGGTGTGTCAGAGGATGGCCTTTGCGATGGCGTAGGAAGCACGCCCGATGGCGGACGGACATGGCTGGACAAAGGAGGAGGATGCCGGCGATGTCGAGGTGGTGGTGCTGCATGCATGCCCGTGCGTGGCCGTTCGTAGACTCTGTGGTTGGCAAGATGCTTGGCAGTGCTCAAGATCGCCAGAGTAAACTTGGGGTTGAGGTTGGTGGTTGGAGGAGGCTCGATGAAGTGGCTGCATGCGGTGCTACTTTGGATTCTTTTGTGGAAAACAGGGAAGGTGAAGAAGAGAAGATAAGGAGGAAGACGATGGGTGGACACGAGTAGCGGTGAGTAGAGAAGGTCTGCGAGGAGTTGGTGTTGATGACGGTGGTGGGATTGCTGGTGGTGAGGAGAGGACAGGTGGCAGTGGATGGTGGTGGTTGGTGAGGGGTGGTGGCATGCACGCACTGTCACTGCATGCATGAGTGGAGATGAAGGCGAGGTCGGAGCACAAGGTGGTCTATGGTGTTCGTTAGATTCACAGTGCAAGCCCTTCTGATCCACGATGCACGCCTGTTGCACGGTGGAGGATGGAGGTGATGAAGAAGCCCCGGAGAAGATGATCCTCTCTTTTAAAAACAAAGGCCCGCCTGTTCGTTTCCTCCGCTGAAAGCTTCTCCAACCACTCACGATCTTCGCAAGTGGTTGGAACAGATGGATAAGTGCTGGCGATTCCTGGTCGAGCGTGCTTCGCGTGTTAGAAATAGGGGTTACAAGTAACTTATCGTCGTAGTTGCAAAACACGTCGATCAAATAAAATTTATACCGAAACTCCAAGGGAGTCCTGGGTCGAACACAGGGAGGCGACGTTTACTTTATTGAAAATCACGCTTCATTTCGTTTCCTTTTGGTATTTTAAGGTTTTGATATTTTTTTTGTATTTTTGTAATAAAAGAAATCAAGAAAATGTATCACAAGATAGAGATCTAGAACAAATCTGATATATATTACTTCTAATGTCAATTACAAGAAACTATGAAAGCATATAAAAAAAGGGAGGTGTGAGGAAATCTCCCGAATCGGCTGTTCGGCGAGACGACGGCGAATGGCGGAAGCTCGGATGAAGGAGGTGAGGAGCGGGACAACGGAGGTGAGATGTTGGAGGACGTCGGGTTGAGGAAAGCTTCGGCGTAGCTCCGGAATGGATGTGAGAAGACGGAGGTGATCTGCTACCGGAATGGAGGTGGGAGGATAGCTCCAAGGTGACCTATGAAGGGAGATGGGAAGTTGGAGGAACATTTGGTGGGGCAGAGTTTCGCTACACTAATAGGCACCTTGGGAGCTCGAGAACAAACTCTAATGGAGCGTTGGTAGGCTTGCTAGAGCTTGGGAGTAGGTGGGAGTAGAGTAGGTAGAGATGGCTTGGAAGGGAGGGGGTGAAGGCCCTTTTATAGTGGTGGAGAAGAGGCTAAAAATGGATAATGGACCTCTAGCGACCTCCAGACCGTCGCTGGAAACGTTGCTGTAGACAGCTCACCTCCACCCACGCCCATAGCTGGCTCTGCTGGCTTGCAATGAAACAGCGACGGCTGTAAGCGTCGCTGTAGGTCAGTTTAGCTGTCGCTGAAAGCTGGCGCCAACTGCCCCTTGCTCCCGCGCCGCCTGCCCCACTCTTCACGCACGCTGACCGCGCGCCCAGCTGTGTGCACGTGTGCTGCGCGCTGGCATGCGCGCTTGCAATGAGCTGGCCTGTGCGTGCGCGCGCGCGCTGCCGCTGCGCTTGGCTCCAAATGCCCGGCCAATTGTAAATTGGAGCAGCTGCGGGGAATCAAACCCGCGCCTCTCCTTTGCAAGCCGCTGCGTCAACGAGTACGCCACGTCGCCCTTTATGTCGCGAGGAGGAAATCGGTGCAGACGCTTCCCAGCCGTTGGATCTTGATCCAACGGCTAGGATTAACGGTGCAAATGATGAGGGAGAGTGGGCGGTGGCTGCTGGCCGGGTTTGGGCAGCCTGGATGGCGCCACGTGGTGCCATCTGGACCGTCCGTCTTCTTCTTCTTGCAGAGGGTGCTACAGTGCTCAAATCGGGATGATTTTTGCGATGTTGGACTGCGATTGTCTCTCCGGATCCATCCGTACGGTCGGATTTTCCATCCGAAACCCGTATGGATGTCGCATTGCCCCCTAGCCATATAAAATGAAGGAATTAATATATAAAATATACTACTATCCTAAATGCCATACAATGAATGTTATGCAATATTTATAACATGATATGCAATGCTAAGTCTAAGAACTATCAAAAATAAGCAATTTATCTTGAATTTATGTGTGTTCATCATACCCCCATGCTTACTTTTTGCTAGTCCCTAGCAAAATTAACCTAAATGCTATATAAAAGTAGAATCAGGGTTCAAGTAATTAGGCAAGATTCATTGATTACTTTATAAAATCTCATCCCCAAGACCTAACTACAAAAACTCAACAGTGCCTGGGTGCCTACCAGAATACCAACCGTTCGAGCCCTTGCCTTATTTGATAAATTTTTTATTATTTATTTTTATTTATTTTTGTACTTTTGGAGTTTGAGAGTTACGAGATAACTTTTTACGGCTACCCGACCTGCCCAAGACTCGAAAAGGACTTTAAGTGCTAAGGATCTTTGTGAAAAAAGTAATAAACTCACAAAACGGCCGTTAAGACGGACTTCGGGTTTCTATGACCCTAGGTGACCTTGCCTAAAGGTTTATCTTTATGATTGGTAGCTTTCTCCCTACTTCTTTTATTTCTGGGGTCAACACAAGGGTGAGTCAAGTGTATATCTCCCCAGTTTATTCTACTTCCCCGCTTCTTCCCTAAGTGTTTTGGGAATTATTGTGCATTTATTTGTTTGTGAGCTGGGTTCTGGACAACCGGCCGATGAGCTGTTACCACCAACAACTTGCCAGCCATACTCGTGCAGTGAAGTGTGGTTTTATTTTTTTTTATTTTTTTTTCTCTTTTTTTTTCTCTCTGTTTTTTTTTTTATAAGTAGGTGGCTTCCCTGATTTAAGATTTACCTAAAGGCAGTACAGCAAAAACGGTCTTGTGGCTGGGCTTTGGACAACCGGCCGATGAGCTGTTACCACCGACAACTTGCCAGCCATACCACCCAAGTCGGTCCATTAGCTACCCAATTTCCGTAAAAATCGACGGAAAGTGAGTCAGTGCAAAATAGTGTGTGTAGATGCTTAGGCTTAAAGTCCCCCCAAATCAGAAGGTGGGTTGATAAGTCGCATACTTATCATCCCAAATTATTTAACAAATTAAAATAAATTTTAATTGGCGAGGACTTGAGACTAAATCCACATTCGAGTGGGCACCCAAGCTAATTATGCCCGAAGACCTGAAGAGTCTAAGTGTTCAGGTCTCAAAAAATCAATTCCTAAAGTTTACAACTCCTAGTGCCTAAGTTCTCGTCTCCTGATTCTATTTTTTTTTTATTTATTATTTTTTTTTATTGTATTATTTTTTTCTTTTTTTTTTTTTAAAGAATCAAATAACAGCAGAATCAAATAACAGAAAATCGCTGTTACAGTTGACACAATGGTTATAAACTATGTCCACCCCCCCATGCTTAGCTATTGCAATGTCCTCATTGTAAAAAAAAATGAAAGCATGCAAGAGAGTAGAAGTGGAAGAATAGCACCTGGTTTTCGTGAGACTCAGGTCATCTTGGAATAGTCTTTACATGTGCTGAGTTTAGTGCCTTTAGCTGGGCGATGATCAGCCTGCAGTGGTTATGGCAAGGTAAGAGCAACCTTGTCCGAGACGGGTTCAAGGAGCACATGGTCAATAAAGGGTTTGAGACGCTGCCCATTGACCTTGAAAATATTACCCGTCTTTGGGTCGGAGATTTCAACAGCCCCATTAGGAAAAATTCGCTCAATAACGAATGGGCCGCCCCACTTAGACCTGAGTTACCAGGGAAAAGCTTCAATCGAGAATCGAAAAGCCAAACCTTATGGTTCGACTCAAAGCTCTTACGTGAAATCATCTGGTCATGGAGAGCTTTGGTCCTTGCCTTATAGATTCTGGCATTTTCATAAGCATCATTTCGAAGCTCCTCCAACTTAGATAGTTGGAGTTTCCTGGTTTTCCCGGCCAACTCGAGGTCCACATTACATTTCTTGATGGCCAAAAATGCCCGGTGTTCAAGTTCTACGGGCAAGTGACATGCCTTCCCAAACACTAGACGGAATGGAGACATACCGATAGGCGTTTTGTACGCTGTACGGTAAGCCCAAAGAGCATCATCTAGCTTTTGGGTCCAATCCTTCCTATAAGGCCTAACGATTTTCTGCAAAATGTTCTTGATCTCCCGATTGGAGATCTTAGCCTGTTCGTTCGTCTGAGGGTGGTAAGGTGTGGAAATCCGATGGCTCACCGCATATTTCCCCAGTAAATTCCGAAACTGGGCATGAGTGAAATATGTGCCACCATCACTGATAATTGCCCTAGGAACCCTGAACCGACTGAAGATATTTCTCTTCACAAAATTGATGACCACCTTGTGGCCATTGGTCCGGGTGGGAATTGCCTCAATCCACTTGGACATGTAATCAACAACGATCAGAATATACTGGTGTCCAAATGAAGGAGGGAATGGTCCCATAAAATCGATGCCCCAAATGTCAAAAATTTCGACAGAAAGAATTGGGTTCAAGGGCATCATATCTCTCTTAGCCATGTTCCCGAGTGTCTGGCATCGGGTGCATGACCTAGAGAATTCCTAGGCATCCCTAAATAATGACGGCCAATAGAATCCGAATTGCAAAATTTTTGCAGCCGTCTTTTTCCCGGAAAAGTGTCCACCACAAGCAGATGTGTGACAGAACTCAAGTATGCTATGGAATTCGACTTCCGGGACGTATCGGCGAATAATCTGAACAGCGCCAATGCGGTACAACTCAGGATAATCCCAAAAATAATATTTGGCCTCAGATACAAGTCTATCCCGTTGTTGTTTGGTCCAATCCTGGGGAATTTGACCAATGGCCAAATAATTGACAATATCCACAAACCAGGAGGTTCGGATTCCTGAGATTGTGAGGATAGTTTCATCTGGAAAAGTATCAGAGATCGGAACATCCGGACGAGGGGAATCAATTATGATTCTCGAAAGGTGATCCGCCACTACATTTTGTGCCCTGGCTTTATCCCTAATTTCAAGATCAAACTCTTGAAGCAGCAGAATCCAGCGAATAAGCTGGGGTTTGGCATCCTTTTTGGCCAAGAGATGTTTTAAGGCCGAGTGGTCAGTATAGATGATGATGCGAGAACCTAACAGATAAGCCCTGAATTTTTCTATAGCGAAAACTACAGCTAGCAATTCTTTTTTAGTAACGGTGTAATTCCTCTGGGCCTCGTCTAGAGTTTTGCTAGCGTAGTAAATCACAGAGGGCTTTTTCTCAATCTTTTGCCCCAAGACAGCCCCGACGGCATAATTAGATGCATCAGCCATAATCTCAAATGGGGCTATCCAGATCGGAGGTTGCAATACCGGGGCACAGGTGACGACTGTTTTTAATAAATCAAATGCCTTACGACATGATTCATCAAAATCAAACAGTGCGTCTTTGGCCAAAAGGTTACTCAAGGGCCGAGCAACCTTCGAGAAGTCCTCAGTAAATCTTCTATAAAAACCCACATGCCCAAGAAAAGAATGAATCTGTTTTACGGATGTGGGTGGAGGAAGTCTAGAGATAGCATCCACCTTAGCTCTATCAACTTCAATTCCCCGATTAGAAACCACGTGACCCAGAACGATGCCCTCCTGAGTCATAAAGTGGCTCTTTTCCCAGCTAAGGACCAGTCGTGTCTTGATGCATCTCTGAAGGATCAATTCCAGGTTAGCCAGGAAAGACTCAAAAGAATCTCCGAAAATGGAGAAATCATCCATGAATACCTCAAGACAATCTCCCACCATGTCAGAAAAGATGGCCATCATGCACCTTTGAAAAGTCGCAGGCGCATTGCAAAGCCCAAACGGCATTCTACGGAATGCAAAGGTTCCATAGGGACATGTGAAAGTTGTCTTTTCCTGGTCTTCGGGATGGATATGGACTTGGTTATATCCCGAATAACCGTCCAGGAAGCAAAAATATTTTTGCCCAGCTAACCTTTCGAGGATTTGATCGATAAATGGCAAGGGGAAGTGATCCTTTTTAGTGGCAATGTTCAGCTTCCTATAGTCAATACAGACTCTCCAAGCAAAAGTTGAACGAGTGGTGAAGGTTTCCCCTTTCTCATTAGTCCTAACGGTTATTCCCGCCTTCTTGGGTACAATCTGAATGGGGCTAACCCACGGACTATCTGAGATTGGGAAATAATCCTAGCATCGAGCTACTTAATTATCTCCTTCTTGACCACTTCTCGCATATTCGGGTTTAGTCTCCATTGCATTTCGCGAGAAGGGCGGGATCCATCTTCCACGAAAATACGATGATTACAATAAGATGGCTTGATCCCCCTAAGGTCATGGATGGTCCAACTAATTGCCTCCTTGTTGTTCTTAAGGACCTTAATTAACTTCAATTCTTGCTCCTTAGTCAAATCAGCACTAATAATCACAAGGAGCGTGTTTTCAGGTCCTAAGAACTCATATTTCAAATTTTTGGGCAATGGTTTTAATTCCAGCTGGGGTGGGTTTAGAATCGAAGGAAGGAAGGATGCTGATGAAGATTCATCAGGATGATTCAGTGGAAGAGGCTGGAAATGAACAAAATCAACAGCCTCATTAAGATGTGGCAGGTCTACCATGGAGGAAGGTTGTAGGTTGGGTTCACTAAAGCTAATGGAGTCCTCAAGTGCATTGATTGTCATACACGTCTCAAGATCCCGATCCTCGAGTTCCTCAATGAATCCACAATCCTCAAATCCTCTTATCGCCTTAAAAATATCCAGAGTTAATTTCTTATCCCCAAAGGCAATCTCCATACTACCGCTTTCACAGTTTATGTTGGCCTTGGCGGTAGCTAGGAACGGACGCCCCAGAATGATGGGCGTGTTCCTCAAATCATTGGGTACATCCATGTCGAGGACGAGAAAATCTACAGGAAAATAGAAATCCTTGACCTTGACAATTACATCCTCAATAACGCCTCTCGGTGTGCTGACCGATCGGTCTGCTAATTGTAACGTCACTGAGGTTGGCCTGAGTTCACCTAATCCAAACTTCTCATAAATAGAAGTGGGGATTAAGTTGATGGATGCACCTAGGTCCAATAGTGCCCTATCAAAAGTATATTCCCCAATAATGCATGAGATCAAGGGGGCACCTGGATCTTTCTTCTTTTGAGGAAGGTGATGCAGGATTACAGAACTTGCCTGCTCAGAGAGAATCACCTTCCTCGGAGTGGGTTCTCTTGGCTTACGCTTTTGGGTACACAGTTCTTTCAAGAATTTAGCGGAAGCCGGGATGTGCTTAATAGCATTGAGGAGCGGAATATTGATCTCAACGCTCTTGAATAAATTCAAGAGCTCCTCGTTGCCGTCTAAGGTTTTCTTCTTCTTGGTTTTCAATAGGGCCTCAGGGAACGAAATATGGGTGGAATTTTCAATTTCTGGTCCCAAGGCCTTATTGTCTTCTTCAGCCTCCTCCTTCTCTTTCTCAAGCTCCCCAGGATTTTGACTTCTAGAAGGTAATTCTGGGTTCTGGGTCTGCTTCCCACTTCTCAAGGTGATAGAGTTTGCAGAGGCATAAGGGTTTAGATCTTAAGGTGGATTAGTGAAGATTGGAGGGCCTTGGTTGGTCATGTAACCAGAAGAGGAAGAAGAGGGACCCTGCTCAATCACCTGAGCATGCGCATGTGGGTCCCTTTGATTCCCATACCCTTGGGTTCTATTGCCCTAATTTTGCACATTACGTGGGTTTGGTACGGGTTGAGATGGTAGGGATCCGGGTTGTCTAGTGTTTTCAATTAACCCGAATTGCAAGTTATCCAAGGATGTCTTCATTTGTTGCATAAGCTGAAGCATGGACCCTTGCATTTCCACCATCTGCCGGTTCAAATCAGCCTGCCCCGCAGATTGTTGGGCATTCCAAGATGGTTGATTAACCGGTCTCGGGGGCAACTGGGTGTATACTTGACCCTGACCCATGGGTTTTTGAGATGCATAGTTGCTGGGTCGAGATTGGGTCTGTTGCCACTGATTTTTCCAAGAGAAGTTAGGGTGGTTCCTCCATCCCGAGTTGAAAGTGTTGGAATACGGGTTGGACCTAACATTCTCCTGCATTGCATAAGCATCCTCATAAAACGAGGATGAAGAGAAAGAAGGATCGGATAAACTGGGATCAAAGGCCCTAGTTTGGAACCCATATGGTTCCGAGAAATCCTGGCTCACAGGTTGAGCCGACTCGAGCTGATTCATGAATTCCCGCCCCGTGGGAGCTCGTGAGGAATGGAATCCCGAATTCTGGGATTGAGTGGGTAAAGAAGTGTTTCCTGAATTCCCAAACATCCATTCTTTCATTTTCTTAGCAACCAAGTCCATTTTATCCAATTTATTACAAATTAATTCCATGTCAAATGAATGAGAGTCCTGGATCTCATTAGCACTTGACCTAGGTTGTTGGGACTGGTTGAAAGCATCCATGGAGGCATGATTAATTGAGTTCTCACTCATTTCCTCAAACAGGTCGTATGCGCTATCTGCATCCCTATTGAGAAAATTGCCTCCACAGGAGGCATCCACATGATTACAGAGTTGCTCAACCAATCCGTGATAGAAAATCTACACGAGTTGCCATTTCGGTACCTCGTGGTGTGGACACTTCCTCAAAAGTTCCTGGAATCGCTCCCAGGCACCATGAAACGATTTCCCCGACCGTTGGGCGAAAGTGGTAATCGCTCGTCGCAAAGCATTGGTCCTTCCAATAGGGAAGAATTTCTTCAAGAATGCCGACTTAAGAGTGGCCCAGGTTTCAATCAGCCTTCCTATAGTCCGATACCAATGTGCGGCCTTATCCCTGAGAGAGTGGGGGAAAAGCCTCATGATCATTTGCTCTTCATTCACATTCCTTGCTCTGGTGGTCTAAACCAACGTGGTTAGATCTTCTAGGTGCTGGAACAGGTCCTCTGAGCCAAGCCCATGAAAATGCTTAATCAAACTTAAGACTTGGTGCTTGATTTCAATGTCTCCAGCGGGAATCATGACGCCGGGACATTCCCCATAGTTTGAAGGATCGTAAAAATCCTTCAAGGGCCGAGCGCCCTAACCATGCATGCGTTGGAACCATTGCCGCATCTGCTGCAATTCTTCCAACTACCTCTGAATCAGCTCCTGCTGGTTTGGAGGCGGGGGAGGTAATTGTTGATCAGCCATGGGATTTGCTTGGCTATATCTCAACCTCTGCCTCCTTGAATGGTCTAAAGGTCCTTCCAATCTAGGGTTCAATGACCTCCTCCCAAGCATACACTAGAAGGAAGTCGGAAGGATGGGGGAAAGGAAACCCTGCAGCACAGGAATACAAGCCTGTCCTTAGATGGGGTAGCCTAAGGTCTACTGACTCTCAAAATCCATCCTAAGATTATGGACGATTTACTCTACTTATGTCTAGGCAATCCAACCAGTTAGAAGGAGGGACTGGGGAGAAGGTTCTTCCTTTGGCTTGTGCCTCCGGTTCCTAGTGTACCCCCCAGCCGCGGTCATTTGACGCTACTCCCCTAACTAGACATCAGATTAACTAGTATAAGTAGGTTAATCGTGAATAATCTCAATCTGGATCCTGATGAGCGAATGAGTCCTTAAGGCCAACGTCTAATTGATTTTAGTTAGGCTTGGGAAATTGGTGCTCTGGAATGTGATGGGCCCTTAATGGGTTGTGCCCTTAATGATTTGTTTGAGAATGTGTGAATGTGCACAACCAAGAGGTTTTCAAGCAAGATTATTAATGATGAGGTGAGTTTTAGGATTCAAATCTTACTTAATAGATTTTAAGATTCAAATATTAGGTGTTTTCAACCAAGTTTTGTGAGGCAAACCAAGTTTGTTGTTGAAAGAATGTGTTCAAGTATTTTCCTTTAGAAATCAAGAAAAATATGGAGTGCCTGTCTTGACCTAATTATTGAATCCTATGGGGCAGCTAGAAAATGAACCACTTTTAGATTAGGTGGTGCGGCCCAAACAATTCACTCAATTGGCTCAAATGCACCACCGATTAAGGCACAAAAAAAATGGTTAACCTAATATGATTTCTACTCTTTTAT
This sequence comes from Thalassia testudinum, assembly GCA_037157565.1. Classification (NCBI taxonomy): domain Eukaryota; kingdom Viridiplantae; phylum Streptophyta; class Magnoliopsida; order Alismatales; family Hydrocharitaceae; genus Thalassia; species Thalassia testudinum. The sequence continues at coordinate 111,375,362 of JAZHRO010000025.1, forward strand.
GTGTTGAATTCGTGTATCGGGTCCACAGGTCGAAAGCCCGGTTGAGTAGATGAAAAATCAAGTCCGATTATGTGCCTCAAATGTGGGTGTATAGAGTGTGTAAATTGATTTGTCCCATAGAAATATCTTTTTTTTTATATATAAGATGTGGGTGAGATGGGTGAAGGTGGCAAACAAGACAAACAAAGTCTATCCTAGGGTTTATGCAAACACCTAAGTAGATTAAGTCTTGGTTATGATTGTGGCGAAATGAACTAGTGGGGGGGGAGTGGGGGACACTTACAGAGTACTTTACCCGCACTTTACTCCAATCTGCCACACTTGGATCTCCATGCTAGGGTACCTGCAAGACAGTAGATCAAAGACAAGTAGGGTTAGTGCTATGTAAATGCAAAGAAATGCAATAAACAATAAAGTAAATTCCGTTGCCTCCCCGGCAATGGCACTAAAATGGTCGGGCGTGCTTCGCGTGTTAGAAACAGGGGTTACAAGTAACCTATCGTCGTAGTTGCAAAACACGTCGATCAAATAAAATTTATACCGAAACTCCAAGGGAGTCCCGGGTCGAACACAGGGAGGCGACGTTTACTTTATTGAAAATCACGCTTCATTTCGTTTCTTTTTGGTATTTTAAGGTTTTGATATTTTTTTTTGTATTTTTGTAATAAAAGAAATCAAACAAATGTATCACAAGATAGAGATCTAGAACAAATCTGATATATATTACTTCTAATGTCAATTACAAGAAATTATGAAAGCATATAAAAAGAGGGAGGTGAGAGGAAATCTCCCAAATCGGCTGTTCGGCGAGACGACGGCGCCTGGCGGAAGCTCAGATGAAGGAGGTGAGGAGCGGGACGATGGAGGTGAGATGTTGGAGGACGTCGGGTTGAGGAAAGCTTCGGCGTAGCTCCGGAATGGATGTGAGAAGACGGAGGTGATCTGCTACCGGAATGGAGGTGGGAGGATAGCTCCAAGGTGACCTATGAAGGGAGATGGGAAGTTGGAGGAACATTTGGTGGGGCAGAGTTTCGCTACACTAATAGGCACCTTGGGAGCTCGAGAACAAACTCTAATGGAGCGTTGGTAGGCTTGCTAGAGCTTGGGAGTAGGTGGGAGTAGAGTAGGTAGAGATGGCTTGGAAGGGAGGGGGTGAAGGCCCTTTTATAGTGGTGGAGAAGAGGCTAAAAATGGATAATGGACCTCTAGCGACCTCCAGACCGTCGCTGGAAACGTTGCTGTAGACAGCTCACCTCCACCCATGGCCATAGCTGACTCTGCTGGCTTGCAATGAAACAGCGACGGCTGTAAGCGTCGCTGTAGGTCAGTCCAGCTAGCGCCAACTGCCCCTTGCGCCCGCGCCGCCTACCTAGCTCTTCACGCGCGCAGACCACGCGCCCAGCTATGTGCACGTGTGCTATGCGCTGGCATGCGCGCTTGCAATGCGTTGGCCCGAGCGTGTGCGCGCGCGCTGCCGCTGCTGCTGCGCTTTGCTCCAAATGCTCGTCCAATTGCAAATTGGAGCGGCTGCGGGGAATCGAACCCGCGCCTCTCCTTTGCAAGCCGCTGCGTCAACCAGTGCGCCATGTCGCCCTTTGTGTCGCGAGGAGGAAATCGGTGCAGACGCTTCCCAGCCGTTGGATCTTGATCAACGGCTAGGATTAACGATGCAGATGATGAGGGAGAGTCGACGGTGGCTGCTGGCCGAGTTTGGGCGGCATGGATGGCGCCACGTGGCGCCATCTGGACCGTCCGTCTTCTTCTTCTTGCAGAGGGTGCCACAGTGCTCAGATCAGGATGATTTTTGCGATGTCGGACTGCGATCGTCACTCTGGATCCATCCGTACGGTCGGATTTTCCATTCGAAACCCGTATAGATGTCGCATTGCCCCCCTGGCCATATAAAATGAAGGAATTATTATATAAAATATACTACTATCCTAAATGCCATACAATGGATGTTATGAAATATTTATAACATGATATGCAATGCTAAGTCTAAGAACTATCAAAAATAAGTAATTTATCTTGAATTTATGTGTGTTCATCAATTCCCATCAGACGTCTGACATTAACTCCAGACGTCTTAAAGCATGTAGAAGCAGGAGCTTGTGATGGCAATTTCCCAGACGTCCATACTGATCTCCAGATGTCTTATAGACGCAGAAATGCACATTTGAACTCTTTCACCTAGCCTACATTCATCAAATAAATTATATTATCATATCATATGTTATTAAATGTAAAATTAGCTCATAAAATTAAATGCAGGATAAGGTGAATTGCCATTTAACTCCTACTCAATTAACAATTAAGGATAACTAATTAAAGAGTACTTAAGCCAAATAATGGTCCACAAATGTGGACTTATCAATACCCTCCTTCCATAAAGGTCGTCCCCTCCTCTTCTTCTCTTATTTTTTTGTGCAAGTCTTCCTTCTTCTATAGGTCATGCCTAGTTTCTTCCCTAGATTTAGGTATGCCCTCTCCTTTTAGTGGTGTGTAGGTGACCCTTCATGGTCAGGCCTAGCCATCACCACCATCTAGAGCCAACAACCTCTTTGGCATTACTAACGAGTGTTGCATGGTCAATTTGTGAAAAATAGATTTTTAGGCAATGTAGTATAGCGTGCAAAATCGATCCCAATAAAACATAAAATAATGAAACCCAAAGGAGTCCTGGTCGAACTCAGAGAGGCATGATAAAGCGAGATTTGAAATCGATTCTTGACTTCTAATCCTAAATCTAAATCTAGTTCCTAAAAACTAACTAATCTAAAATCTACTAGGTGTGACGAATCTCTTGAATGGCAAATTCTCCTAAGCGCATAATCATAGTATAATGTAGATAGATATAGCAAGTGTAAGTGTAGCATTCATCATGAAATTCTCTTAGTACGTACATATGCTATCGAGAGAGTTTTGATGGATCATAGCATCATTAACCTGTGCAGGAGCAGCCATTCATTTTTTTTTATTTTTCTTTTCAAATTTTTTTGTGATTTTTTATTTTTGGAAAATGGAAAGATAACGGAATAATCTATTAGAATCAAGCACGATAAAAGATGTGGATTAGGCACACGTGCACAATAAAGATATCAAAATATATTGATCATTATATTCATATAAAGAGATATAGTCAATCACAACTCAATGAAAGATTGAAATAGAACTTGATATTCAATGAAAGCAACTAGAACAATAGATCTACTAGAACTAGTAGAACTAGAATTAGAACTACTAGATTAAATAACTAGAAGAGAATTAGAATAACTACTAGAATTAATGTAGAAAAATTAAGAAGAATTAATCTACTAGGAGTTAGGAAGAGGGCACAAAAGGTGCTTCCAAGGGGAAGCTTTTGGTGGCCTTAGAAGGGTTTAGGGAAGACGGTGGTGGAGGATGAACTTGAGGGGGCTAGGAGGAGGCCTTGAAGGTGGAGGTTCTAAGGTGGAAGAAGGAGGAAGGAAGGACTAAGGGTGTCTAAAGGAGGAGAGATGGATGGCCACATATGGTGGCCTTTTATAGGCAAAGGGGGGCTATAGGCGGTGTCCCCAATAGGATAGAATTTGTTGGACGGGCACCACCTTTGAGTGGTTGTGTTGGTGGGTTTAGGTGTAGGAATAGCTGTGTAGGGATAGGTGTGTAGGGATAGGTTATAAATAGGTTGGGTTAGCCTATTAGGTAATGGGTTGAGTCTAATTAAATAGGCTTTACTCTACTTAGGTGCATGTGAGTCTACTTAGGATGGGGGTATCCTAAATAGGTTAAAGGGGATCCTAATTAGGTTGTGGGTAAGTTCAATTGGACTCAATCAAGTCCAATTGAACATGTGTGGGTTGATTTGGACTCAATCAAGTTTTGGGTGAACTTGATTGACATTAGGTTCATCCAATCAAATAGGTGTGCACCCAATTAGGTTAGGGTTAGGTTAAATTAGACTTACTGATCTAATTAGGTAAGGCATGGTTTGGCTTGACCCAATTAGGTTCCAACTGAACCTAATCAGAGTTGGGTGCACCCAATCTAGTTGCACTACACCTGATTAGATGTGGCTAGGTCTATAGGGTTTGGTTGGGTCTGATTAGATTCAATTGAGTTTAATTACTTAGGATTAGTCCAATCAGGTCCCATGGACCCAATTGACACATGGCTTACCCAAATGACTCAGACTGAGTCAACTAGGTATGGTATGGACCTACATAGGTTTCTAGGCTTGGGATTGGGTAGTGGATACGTGGACTAGGGATATGGGTAATAGGACAAGGTTGGGGATAGGGTGGATAAGTACTTGGATAAGGTTATCCATGCTTTTAGCTTTTAAGCTCAGATATCCTAGTGTTGAGCTAATTCAAGGATAGGCACTGGGATAGGGTTATCCTCGGGTTTTAGGGATAGGATAGGGATAGCCTAATTCTGCTCTTTCATTTTCTGCATTAATTCTAAACAAGTAGTCAACATTTTTATTCTTTCTCTCTTCTTGTGTTCTCAAACTCTATTATTCCAAAGAACCACCTCTAGCTCTACTGTAGCTTTAGCTCCTATCCAGCTTTGTTCTGCTCAAGACAGCTTCTGAGCTCCTTATTCCCTAGAGACAAGAATAAACCCTAATATGCACAATAAAATAGCACTATAACTATAGTTTTAAAAAAATAGCATTATAACACTTGCAACTAAGTAAAAGAATGCAATGCATGATATGCAATTTATGAATGCACTAATCACAAGTTATTTAGGTTCTATCATAATTTAGGTTAATTAAGTCCCATGATTGTTGTGCAATCAATGGGGTGATTTTCTAATAGTATAGTTTTATTTGTTTATGCTAACCTTTCCTCTATTATTTTTGTTGTGACGAGTGATCTGTTCATCTTATTATTTTATGCAATAAAGTGGTTTATTTTGAATAATATGTTGTGTGTGACTTGATCTAAAATTCACTTTCTCCATAGCTCTCATTATCGCTATTTTTTTGCCTACCCTCACATTACTATCACACACCACCACAACCACCAGGGGTAGGTGGTCATCCACTCCAACCACCACAATCACATGCCAACACCTAGATTAGGTTAGGGTTTCACGTTGCTTCCATAGGTTAGATTTAGTTAGGTTCATATTCGATTTGCAAAATCAAAAATCACAAAAAAATCATAAAAGGAAAAATACAAAAGTATGCTAATGGCTCTTTTCATTCTTACATCGATCATTACAACAGCTACATGATTTACACCTACACCATTTTCTCACCTCACACATCTTATGCACAAATGCCCACATCAAGTGGCCTACCGCCTCACCATCACCATTGTCCACATAGATTAGGTTAGTTGCACTTGTTTTCCAAAAGTGAAAAGCACAAAAAAAATCTTAAAGAAAAAAAAATATGGCAACCCCAATTCACGTAAATGACATGAATGTATTTCTTAACTTGCTTGGGAGCATTCATACTATAAGAGTAGTGCATAATGAGTAATATACCTTTACGTTCTACATTTTTCTTACTCACACTTTTGTTATGTGTGAGAACAACGCTACCGGCAAGATTTTTATGAGAGAACTTGAGATCGAGGTTCAGGGTTGATTTAAGTTAGGTTTAGATCTAGGTTTATTTTTTAGGTTAGATTCAGACTAGATTAGGTTAATCAATCACAAATAATGCATATTTTTTGAGGCAAAATCGAATTAGAAACGCATCAGCCTCCTTAACTTCAACCATGACCCCCTTTTGAGTTTCATTAAAAAGTATTTTTGATAGGGTTTTTCGGTGCACTATACTATGACATAAACTTATTTCAAATCAATTTTCTATGTCGAAAATGCCTTAATCACACATTCCATATAAAAAAGCCTAATAAATTTTCCAAACAAAATGCAGAAATGTTGAACTCTTCATGTGGAGGTAGTAATGCAATAATGAAAGCTTGGATAACATGAAGCAGTCATTATAAACAACAAAAACATGTTGTCCAAGAATTGAAAATTAGACACTAGCATAATAGTTCATAAGATATGATTCCAAACAGGGAAAGGTAGATTATCTAGTCAACACTTAAGTCCTATCTAAAGAAAAGAGCGACATAATACTTCACACGATATGAAATAAGAAATACTACAAACCTCTCAACGTTAAAAGGAAAATGAACTTGACGGATGCCTGCAACATTGAGAAATCACAAATGTAATAAATGAAAAGGTTCTATTGCAATGATGGTGCCAACTTCACTCACATATCTACCCTTTACCTAAACTTTCTGAGGAATAAGTGATAGTGACATGAAAACTCCCACCCTAAGGAAAACAAAAGTACTCAATCAAAACAGTAAACGACATGTTGAAAAATGAAATCAAAAAATTGGAGAAACTTGAATTGGAAGTCAACTATAGTGTCAACTATTTTTTAAACCCTTTTTCATATAACTATTTCAGGTATTACTTTAACCTATATGGTGTCATGAAATTTTTCAAAAAATGCATTCAATAAGTTGAAATAAAAATTTCCATTTGGGCAAAAGCCATATGAAATGCATTTACTTTTGGCATTTCTCATATACAAGTGTTATATATGATTCAAAAATGAGAATTAGATACAATGATATTCACTGTAATGTACTGCTTGTAAATATAGCATACTGCAAGCTTGAAAATGCCATATAAAATATAGTATACTTCCTAAAATACAACTTACTGCAACCTTTAAAATCAATCTACATTTTCATTAATTTTATATGTTTCCAAATCAATTTTATTACCAGAAACAGAGAAACTTATGAATGTCATATCTAAAAATATCTTCATCGGCATGCCATTATCCATTATAGGAAATAAATGAAAAATATCTCTATATGTTAACCATGTGTGGTGCCATTTTCGTAATGCTTTCACTTCCGTTATGTGGTTGTGCTTGTAGTGTATGGTTGATATAGTTATATCTTCAATAACATTTCCACATGAGTCAAGCATCTCAAAAATTTATACAAAACATGAATTCAATAAAGACTACCATTATGTATGAAATTCTCAGTAGTGCATCCATTTTTTAAAGTTTCCGTAACAAATTTCCATTTACAAAAGTTTCTATAACATCTCTTAATTGAATCATTGGAAGATGATTTCATTAGCTAACAATTTACGATTGAAAATTTTTTCCCTTAATCTTCTTCAGAAATCTTAAATCTCAAGGAAATCAAATAGTGTTACAAAACCTCCTAACTTCAACACTAAATAGTTTCAAATACCAAAATCTTAAGAGACAGACAGTAATTAGCACCTACATATCTTTGCATTTAGAAAAGTTTCTATAACATCTCTGAATGAATCATTGGAAGATGATTTCATTATCTAACATTTTACGATAGAATTTTTTCTCCTTAATGTAAATCTTCTCCTCAAAATCTTAAATATGAAGGAAATCAAATAGCATTACAAAACCTCCTAACTCCAAGAGTAAACTATTTCAAATACCCAAATCTTAAGAGACTGACAATAATCAACACCTACGTATAATAAAAAATAAATCAAAACAGAGTATTTCAAACCATACTCTATAATTTCTTCATATACCAGAGAGAGAAAGATTCAACATGTCAACCACATGAACATCAACAACCTTTTGTCTAACATAAACATTGCTACTTCCAATAGGTACCATAAATTCCTTGCTTAATTACATCAGCAACTCAAAATCATTATAGGATTCTTCATATTATCACTCCTATGCCTAAAAATCAGAAATCATTATAGACTTATATGACATTGATGATGAGTCCCTCATTATTTCCCCAACTTCCATCGGATATCCACGTTATTACTAAATTATCTTTTTTATGTGTTAGGGAGAAGTTTAAGAAATAATCAACTGACAACTCTTTACAGTTACCAGTGACATGTACAACATATTAAAAAGGAAGCTAACTTTCTCCCAAATGCAAAGACAACAGTACAAACAACTTCAAGAAATTCAACCATTCCCAGTACTAAAAAAATATTCTTCACACACACAATCAAATGTCAAAGGACCAAACAAATGACACAAACAGAGAACTACAACTAGGATGAGAATAGAGAATGTAGACTGCAAATAAGATCACAGGACAATCAAACCAAATATAACTTCAATGAACTTACTGATAACCATGCATGAATTCATAATAAAATGCTCATTTATGATAGTTCATAGGCCTAGCATTGCATATCATATTATAAATATTGTATAGCATTCATTGCATTGCATTTAGGATAGTTTGTATGTTCTGTATATCAATTCCAACATTTTAAGTGGCCAGAAGGCAATGCGACATCTTTATAGGCTTCAGATAAAGAATCCGACTATACGGTTGGATTTGGAGCAACGATCTCAGTCCGTCAGTGCAAAAATCACTCCAATCAAAGCTTCGTAGCACCCTCTACAATAATAAGAGGATGGACAGCCCAAATGGCTCCACGTGGCACCATCCAGGCTGCCCTACATGAGTCGTAACCTCCCCAGCCTCACCGCAAGGAATGCTTCCAATCATTGGATCACTATCCAATGGCTGAGAATCGCCCAACGTCACCTGGTCTCCTCCAAAGCACCTCAAAGAACTGATCACAACCATTAGATTTTCATCCAACAGTTGAGGCCGCAGCAAGCTAAAGCATCTACGCGACCAACTAGGGCCTTCACCACAGTGGTAGCGCTCCTGCTCCGCATGGAAGAGGTGCGGGTTCGAGCGGCAATTCGTTGCTACCGCCTTAGCACCAGCCAAATTGGACCACTCAATCTCAATTAAGCGGTTAGGATTGCACATGCCAGATCAGGCGCATCTCGATGATGTGAGGAGACACACCAGATCGCATGCACGCAATCATGGGTGCTCATTTAAGACAACCGGATGCGCTCTTGGTCGTCGAATCTTCTCGAAGGTGTGACGTGCACGCGTTTGAATTAGCGAGGGCGCGATCTGTGGGAGCATCCCAGCTGCACGATGACGGATCCAACGGCTGCCAACGCACGCGCCAGTAGAGGAGAGTGATCTCCACGATTTGAATCACATAGGCTACCCGATCCTCAGCCGTGAGATGCGAATCCAACGATTGAGGCTCTCCATGCACTGTGCCAGCTACAGTCGCGCCTCCTCATGCTAGTAGAGGCACTTGAATGTGTAGCAACACCCTCCACGGGTCTTTAGCAACATTTTAAATGTCGCTAAAGACCTGTGCGCTCAAAACACCTCCATTCCACCATATAAACACCATGACCCCTTCCCTTCCAAACCATCTCTACCTACTCTACTCCCACCTACTCCTAAGCTCTAGTAGCCTATCAAAGCTCCCTTAAAGCTTAGTCCCAAGCTTCAAAGGCCTCATATTAGTGTAATGTTCCTATACCCCACTACACATTCATCCTCCATCTCACCACCTTCATAGGAAGCCTTGAAGCCATCCTCCCATCTCCATTCCGGTAGAAGATCATCTCCAATTCCTTAGCCCCATTCCGAAGCCTTGGTGAAGCATTCCTCTACCCGACATCCTCCTACATCTCACCTCTGTCATTCAACACCTCACCCCCTTCGTCCAAGCTGCCGCCAAGCACCGTCGTCTTGCCAAATAGCCAATTTGGGAGATTTCTTCACACCCCTATCTCTCCTTTATTTTTCTTAGCATATTGTAATACACATTTGCATGTTATGTCAGATTTGTTTCCATCTCCTCTATGAGTTATCTTGCTTGCCTTTTCTTTATAAAATCACCCAAAAAAATTATAAAAACCTAAAACACCAAAAAGAAACAACATGAAATGTTGATTTCAACGAAAATAAACGTCGCCTCCCTATATTCGACCCGGGACTCCCTTAGAGTTTTAGTTAAAAATCTTATTTGATAATGTGTTTTGCGAACTACGATGATGGGTTCTTGAAACCCTGATTTTACTTCACCAAAACCCATTCATCACTTACCTCCTAAACACTTGTTTTGTAAGTTTACTGTGATAATGCTTTAGGCGCCAGAGAAGTTGATGACTCTCCACAATTTGATCACCTAAAATAACATAACCCAAAGTTAAGCTAACATGGAAAGCAACTAAGCTATAGTAAAGGATGGAAAAGCTGGCTCATTACCCTACTCTTCCTCCTCTTTGTTGCAGATTAGCAGCACCACCCAATTGACAGCAATGAGGAAAGAAGGTAGCCATTTAAATAGACATTGCCTTCTCACCTTCATCTTTATTAATTGTTTACCACATCTCACGGCTAATGCTGCCACAATGAGAGGACGATGGGCTATGAGCCCCTCCCATGGCCACAGTAGGAAGTAGGCAACACAACCGATGACAAGCCATCCACTCTGATGAATATTGATCACTTTCTATGGTTGGCTTCCACCATAGATGGAAGATAAATAGCTAAGAATCTCAGAAGATGGGACATAACAAGTAGCAATAACCTGTAGGAAGAGACTAACCACCACACCCACCTCATTCACTCACGCATTAGGAGCATCGACCATCCCACATTCAAGAAATCACATTGTATAGCATACACCACACCCCAAAACTTTTTTGAAAGCCTAACATTGCTAATAAAACCAGCTAACAAAAATATTAGAAAGAGATCAATGGTAAAAAGTGATCCTCAAAACCCCTACTCCCTTAAGCATGACCTCGAAACCCTAATCGCAAAAGCCAAGCTCAAGGACCAACACATCCGCAGACACAACAAAATAATTCCTCACAACCCCTCATCGACAAATAGAATGCAAACCCACACTCACATACCCAATTGCCTTCTCCAACTATGAAAACCAACTTCAAACAAACCCTAGAAAAGTGGACCACATAAACCCTAATCGCTGACATCACAAACATTGAAGAGAAAATCACACAACAATATTAAACCACAATCTGATATTTGTAGAAAACCCTAACCATGAAATGTAAAAGTGACACATATCTTCAAAATAAGAACAACATTGATGGCAGCAACAGACTCCACCGTCATTACACATTTATGCAATCGGCATATCAGGTTGGAGAGGTTCAATATAGCGCTTGAGGGGGTAGCCATTGTCCGTGAGGAGGAGGCCGTCTATACAAGGATGAGGGATGGAAGGGCATCGGGTTAAGTTCTTGGCATGCGGAGTAAGTACATTGGTTAACTCCTATTCTACAATCTCCGTGGAACACTTCTTGTGCTACCTCAACTTCCCTTCAGCTGAAGTAACTCAAAGTGGATTAACTTGCGTCAGGTGCCAGGTTAAGTCGCTTAACCTGGCAACCAAACACGAACTAAATTAATAACTAACAAGGTAACTATTGGGTTTGGGACAAGTTAGTTGATTATCCAATAATGTAGATATGTATGCACTACCCTCTCTTCATGTTACACTTGTAGTATAGTCCCCTACTGGGCCACTTGGCTTATTCCTTACTTGTGAGCTACTTTTAGGATAGGGTGCCTTGGGCAGCAGGTTTCAAATGTCTGGGGAGCAACAACAATTTCTAGAGTAGGTGAGGCAATGCTTCTACCAAGCTTTGTGGTGGAGTTGGCCATGATAAGGGTGCGACTTCCAGCAAGAGTGGGTGGACCCACCCCTTGAACCACTATAAGAGCTTATCTCAAATTTCATCTCTACCGCTTGCCTCATGCATCAGGCAATCTATTTTGTGGGTTTCCGTCCATGAGAGGACATGAAGGATTAGACCACTATAGATGTGGACTCCTTTGGGACATTTTGGTAGTGGTTAATTTCTAGTAACTTTTGTTGAAGATTGTAGGCCCATTTTGGTAATTGTAAATTGTTGTATATTATGGTTGGGCCCCATTTCTTGGGTAAAAATGCATTTTGTCACTTTGCATGGCTCCTTGCATGAATTTGGATAAACAATGTGGTTATGTGAATGATGCTTGATAGTTTCCTTTAAAGTTGCTTTTATGCTATTTTATTTTACATCATTCTATATTTTTTTATTTGTTGCCATGTGTATGTGCCATATATGAATGTGAAATCTTATAAGTTAATAAGTTGCCATTAACTCGATAATAGAAAGGTTGGACTACTTGTAACCCACCTACCCTAGTTACATAGGACTTAATCTTACACACCCGTCAACCTAATTCTCGATTTGTTGGGAGGTTGCGGGGCATGATAGAACACCCATCTCCAAAATGGTGCACATGTTAAACAGCATCTTAAAAGCTAGTACTTGATTAACCTTCTACTTAATACCTTGGTGGAAGGCTGTGAGATCCAAATAAGATCGACCCAAATCTGGAAGTTCCTTTAATGGTGCATATGATATAGTTAGTTTCTTTTGTTAGCATTTCAATAGACTTTCATCAGAATCTCATGTGCGAATTGATAAAGTGAGATATTATAACATTTAAAGCTAAATAATAGGAGCTAATTAGCTTGGGGATAGTTTATAACATGTATTTCACCAAAGAAAGTCAAAAGGGAGTATTCATAAAGAAAATTGCAAGTACACAAGGGTAGAAAATTTTTACCACATTCCATGTAGAACAAGGGCTTACATTCTTCAAAGAGATCTATCTAACCTCTAATTAAGAGCACTATTGGAAAAGAGTGATTTTAGAGCTTTCAAACACTCAACATCTCTCATTACAGAGAGTTCAAGGTGCAAAATCATGTGCCTTTTAGTATTCATCTTTCACCTTTTACATAAATGAGGGAAATAGATTTGTACATGACATTTTTTAGAGAAAAGTTTATTATTGTATCCAATCCTAACGAGTGACATATCTAGATCTCATTAGCTACCTTTTTTCTCTTCCAAGGAGATTGTTAGCTCTTCCAAGTCACTTGCTAGAGTTCGAGGTTTTGTTTCGATAATCAATGGGGAGGTTCTAAATAAAACCAAATGAGAATTGCTAAGTATTTATATGCTTGTGAAACACAAGGTTAGGAGAGTAAGGCCTACTTTAGATGTTAGAGAGCTTGAGTCTTCCAATTTAAAAGTAGTGTTATTGCTTTTCTTGTTTACTTTATGGCGTGTTTCCATCCTTTTATTGATTTGGAAAATGTGGGTTGGTTGGTTTGTAGGGGGTGGACTATTTTCGCAAAGCTCAAATTTCACATCCAAAATGTGGATTTTCACGCTAGACTTTAACAAAAGAGGATAACCTCAATTTCCAAGGTTAACACCTACAATAACGTGTCATATTGGGCCGAGTCAACTCCGTGGGAAGCCTTGCATCCATTTGGTGACCTTTGAATAAATAAGCATTAGATTTTAATAGTACCAACACACATGCACCAACAGAGCTACGTCATTATTATAAAAATAGTTACCCTACCGAACAACAGCAGCCTCTGAAACAAGCAAACAAAAGGTCATAGCGTCGAAACATGGTATTACCGGGCATGATTCCAACTGGCCATCAATTTGGGTCATTTGTCGAAGTAGAAACATACGCAAAGAGTAACGAAAGTTTTATTTAATTCAATCACCATAAATCCACAACCTTCTATCAGAAAGAAGAAAGTCTCAGCTTAAACAGGGAATGCTAAATCAACATCTTGTGCATGCGAGAAAACTTCATAGGAACAAAGAATTGACACAAGAATCTGCATAAACAAACATCCTCACTCATCCCTCAACTGAAACACCCGATTGAACCAAGCATTGTGAAGTATCATGTGAAACAAGTCATACTTGACAGGCTTCTTATTCCATAAGAAGTGCTTCTGCACCCTCTTCACTCCCCTCTGCAATGTCTCGTATTTCTCCGGAGGTATAGAGGTCAAAATGTCCTTCAACCGTGGCACGTCCCTCTCCGGTAGTATCAAGGAGAAGGCCTCCCAGTTGAGGATCTCGAAGAACGGCGGCACGTAGTTATCGGAGATGATGACTGGCACGCACTCATAGAAGATGGCCTCGATGACACGGGGGCTGTTCACCTCGTAGCCGCGTGGGCAGATGCAGTACTTGCTGCCCTTCATGTAGTCAACATACATATTGATCCTCGTCCTTCTCCTCCTCCTTCTCTCCTTTCTGGTGGTACCCGTGCCAATGTGTGGCATCTCGCCGAAGATCTTCATGTCAGGGTCCTTGTTCTCCCAGTGTTGAAGTAAGATGGGGCGTAGGTAGCCATGCATTTGGCCGGCAAAGAAGGCGACGGTGGTCCTCTTGCTGGCTGGCTTCCCACCACGACCGCGGAGGGGGTCACCGCCGTGCCGCACGTTTGTTTCGGGAAGGGAGATGTCCTTGCCTACCTCAAAGCCTTCGTGGATATCCGCAACGCAGAGGGCTCTCATGCTTGTCTCCATGGTTCTAGCTGTTTCACGAGCCGCCTGTGGAATTCATAAAAAAAAAAAAAAGATCGCAACCGATATTTTTTAGGGACAATCGTCTGAGGTTTTCTAAGTCTATTGTTTGTGCAGTTGATTTGAAGATGCAACACTAGAAGTCAAGTTGAAATGTAAAGGTATTTTCAATTTCTAGATTGTCCAGGGATGAATAATCCACTTTAAGTTTTTACGTTTCAGATCATCAAAGTGTTCTCAGATTTAGAACTTTTTCGGATTTTCTTTTTTTTCTTCCTCTAGATTTCATATCATCCAGAACTCCATTCTGAACAAACATTTGCAGAAGATTCTGAAGTTGAAACTTTAAGGAAAGCTGTTGTTTCGGTGATCTTAGGAAATATTTCCGATTTTATGTTTGTTTGTAAGACCATTGGATGAGTCATTCTCCTAAAGAAAGTTTTGAGTGAAGGATGACCATGGTGAAAAGGAAAAAAAAAAAACCCTTGTCCAAGTTAAAAACATTCCCTTGATTATGCTCGAAATTGCAATGCATAATTTGTTGCAAACCCTATTGTTAAATTGTGGGCATTTTGGAGTACAATTGTACTCACACCCATAGGGATATGCAGAGTTGGTGGGCAATAACCCAAGCATTTCATCAATAAGTAAAATTAAGGAAGACCAAGTTGTACAACATAAAATTACATTCTTTGGTGGTTGGAAATTCATATTGATTAATGCAGATAATTCTAACTTCCTAATTATATGCCTAAAATTTAACAACTAAGTCTTTTTTCACACTAAGTGGGGTCAGTTATATGAAATTTTTACCTCCACACAGATCATTTTTCAGCCATTTCATAATTTAAATTAAAGTAATTGAGGTCATACTTAATAATTTCCTTCCAATACTTTTTTTGTCTTCCTCGCCCACTCTTAGTAGGTTCAGCCTCCAACTTTTCGCATCTCTTAACTGGAATATCTAGTGGCCCTATTTGTAGATATCCAAACCAATTTAGACATGCCTCTCTCATTTTATCTTCTATCGGTGACACCCTAACTTTTTTTCTAATAATCTTATTTGAAATACGATCATTTCTTGTATAACTACACATCCATCTTAACATCTTTATTTCTGCCACAAGCAACTTCTGTACATGCCTATAGTTGATAGCCCAGCATTCAGAATCGTACAACATAGTTGGTCTTACCGCAGCTCGATAGTATTTTCCTTTGACTTTTAAAGAAACCCTCTTATCACAGAGAACACCAGATGCACCCCTCCATTTCAACGACCCTACATTAATTTTATGTGTAACATCTCCATCAATTCCACCATCTTGTTGGAAAATAGATCCTAAGCACTTAAAAATATCTTTCATTTGAATGCATTATTCTCTAATTTTTACATCAATCCCTTCATTGTTCCCTCTACTACTAAACTTGCATTCCATATATCCAGTCTTCGTCTTATTTATGCGTAATCCTTTATCTTCCAAGGCTTCTTTCCAAAGTTCAAGTTTTTTATTCACTCCATCTCTTGTCTCATCAACCAACACAATGTCATCAATAACAAGCATACACCATGGCGCCTCAGTTTGGATATGCTTCGTCAACTCATCCATGACCAAGGCGAAAAGATAAGGGCTTAAAGTCGATCCTTAATGCAGACCAATGGTGATATCAAAGTAGTCCGTCAAATCATCCTTAGTCTTTATACAAGCTACCGTTCCATAGTACATATCCTTTATGAGGTTGATATATAAAACTAGCACTTGTCTCTTCTCCAAAATTCTTCATAAGATATCTCTTGGGATAGAATCATAACCCTTCTGCAAATCAATAAAAACCATATGTAAATCCTTCTTCTTGACTTTATATGTCTCCATCATACGTCTCAAGAAATGTATTGTCTCAATAATAGACCGGCCTGGCATAAAGCCAAACTAATTTTCAATTACCACAAAGACTTACCTCACCCTTCTTTGAATTATTCTCTCCGAAAATTTTATCATATGACTCATCAACTTAATACTTCTATAGTTGAAACAATCTTGTATGTCACCCTTATTCTTGTATAAAGATACCACAAAACTTTTCCTCCATTCCTCTAACATCTTCTTGCCTCTCCAAACAGTATTAAATAAATTTGTAAGCCAAGTATACCCCGTTCTCCCATCATTCTCCAAACGTCTATAGGAATATCATTAGATCCAACAACCCTCTCACTTTTTATCATCTTCAAAGCCTCCTTTACTTCTTTTGTATCTTTCGCTAACTTATCCGATTCACATAATCTTCTAGGTTGGCTAACTCCCCTAAGATGATATCATTTTCTTATTTTTCATTAAAAAGCTTATGAAAATATATTTTTCATCTTATCTTTATATCTTCACTAGCTATAAACACCCTTCTTCATCTTTGATACATCTTACATGTGTAAGGTCCTTTGCTTTCCACTCCATTACTTTAGGTAACTTGAAGATATCTTTCACCTACTTTAGAATCAAATTTCTTATAAAAATGTTTCTAAGCTTTTATTTTTGCTTCACTAATTCTTTTCTTTACTTTTTTCTTTCCTCTTTTGTAATTTTCCATATTTTCATCGGTCTTATCTCGATATAAGGTTTTAAAGTAGGCTTTTTTAATTTTAAGTTTCTCCTATACTTCCTCACTCCACCATCAAGCCTCCTTTTGTCCTGGAACACCTCTTTTAGACACGCCTAATGCCTCATTTGACATCAAGGTTCGAAATGCCGATTTCGATGTCGTGCCGATAAAATTGTAGGTATGCATTTCGTGGGCATGCCTAAGGCATGCCATGGAAATATCCGTTTTTCGATAGCAGATTTCGACGGCCTGAAAAAATGACATTTCGAGGCACGCCGAGGACATGCCGATGCATGCCGACAGAAATGCTTAAGATTTGAAAGACAACTAAATCAAGATATTAGAAACATGCTTACAGGTTTTTTGAGATTAGAAACATATTTACAAATTATTTTAGGCTGTATGGCAAAAAATCAACGTGTGTGTATGTGTCCAACCTACCTCCCTTCCCAACACCTGTGTGTCTAGCCGCTCACCCATTTCAAAATCAAAATTCCCTCCGGTCCCCTTCCCAGCATCCCGCTCAGCCTTTTCAAAATTCTCACCGCTCCCATTCCCAGCACCGCTCAGCCACCGTCGGCATGCCGCCATTTCGTCGGCAACTGTCAGCATGCCGGCGATATCCTCGGCATGCCAACGGTTTCCCTGCAAATCGACACTATCTTTGTGTCGATATGCCCTCTCTCCAAAAACCCCCTTACCTACGACATGCCGCCGGCATGCCGTAGGCATTTAAATCACAGTTTGACACCTTCCTAATACAGTTTGCCATATTTAACTACATTTCACCATCACTATTATTAAGATCTCAATCTTTTGTTGCATCATCTTCTCTTTAAATCTCATTTGCTCTTTCTTAATATTCCACCATTTAATTTTCAAATTATTGAACACTAATTTTTTCTTCTTTGCCTTCTTTAAATGAACATCCAATACCAAAAGATGATGTTAAGCAGTTAAACTCTCCCCTGGAATAATCTTACAATCTTTACAAGATAAACGATCTCTTCTTCTCAAAGCAAAGTAATCAATCTGAGTTATTGTTAAGTCACTTTTATAGGTGATCAAATATTCTTCTGAATTTTGAAGAAGGTATTTATTATGAAAAGATCATAAGCCATTGCAAAATCAAGGAAAGTCTTCCCTTCTTTATTCCTAACACCAAAATCATGATTTCCATGCACTTCTGCATACTCTAAAGCACATTTTCTCACATGCCCATTTAAATCTCCACCTAAGAAAATCATTTCTCTTTGTGGAATTCCTTGAATTATCATATCAAGCTCCCCCAAAAATTTGTTCTTTATTCTTTCCTCTAGACCAACTTGAGGTGCATAAACTGAAATGACATTCAAGATCTCTTCTTCTAAGACTAATTTTATCAAAATAATTCGATCACCCAATCTCTTAACGTCAACCACACACTCCTTCAAATCCTTATGAATTATAATGCACACGTCATTTCTACCTTTGTCCTTTCTTGAATACCAAAGTTTGAAATCTGTTCTCTCAATTTCCTTTATTTTTTCTCCAACCCACTTAGTCTCTTGAAAGTAAAGAATTTGAATTCTTCTCATTACCATTGTATCGACAATCTCCATGAGCTTGCTGGTCAAAATACCAATATTCCAACACCCCAATGAAATTTGAGTGTTTGCTAGAATCTACGTTTAAAGATCCGACAAATTTTACGCTTGCTGTTGACTACCTAACACAACCCTCCTCCTTTACCTGAATTTGGTACCAACAATAAAAAAAGTACACGAATCTCAACATAGGCAGAGTTAAACATATAATTCATTAATGAGGTCTGGTGGTGACAGCTCACTAGTTCTAAATTTTGTAGGTAGAACCATTTTGAAGGACATAAAAATATAAAAGCATCTACAAAAGATATAATCTAGCGATTTCAGCAGCATCAGTGACAAAATTTCCTTCTAATTTACGAACCCAATGTGGAAACGACTTTGATGGCAGTTGTGAAACCAAACATTTCATATTGTCGAATTTCAAAATCAAGATTAAGTTTTCAAGACTTGCTTCACTTTCTTTCTCTTTTACAAAAGCTAAAAAGAGGGGTTGTAGCAATGTACCCAATCATGGCAACCGGCAACAAAATGATCTGCACCTCCCGTTCTATTCCAGAAAGGATACTTCGACGAGATGGTTCTGATATAGTTTCTCAGATGGTCATACATCTTCGTTTTGGAATGAGTCTTGTAATCGAACAATGCAGCTTGTAACATGCGCGGACTGAAAGGCATGTAAAACAGATGAGCCTTTCCAGGATCATTCACCAGAAAATGTTTGTTTTCCTCCATGTGTTTCATGAACCATCCTTCTGATGCGTAGATGCCGGTGAAGAAAGGCTTATGGAATATCGGTTGATCCCCTTCCTTGTACACATATACCTTCAGATTCTGCTCCATGAGTTCATAACTCCTACATTTCCAAAAGAGAAATGTGGATGGATGATTATGCCATCCATACAAGATGTATCGAATTACTACCGAGGGTCCCTAATGGTGGTAACTTATAACTAACTAAAGATGGATCAAGTGGAAACTTTTTGCCGTTACATAGGGAAGAAGACAAATTTTTACAGCACATGATCATGTGATCTTCAGTCATTGTAGCATGTTCTCTGATTCCTACAAATGCCTTTCGACTGAAAATTTATTATACCAATGAAAGCAAGAAGGAATCTATTGGTTACTAGAATAATCAGATCCTAGTTTAATCATATGAATGCAAACTCAAACAATGTGGATCATATGACTACCTTTTAAACATGGAGATATTCCGAAATGCAGGTGCATACAAGTCTGGAACATTGTTTAAGGTCGGCGCATTCTCAATTTGCGCTCTAGCATCAAGAAGTTGACGGTCAACTGGAGAAGGCCATTGAGGTATCTATATCAAAGCAACAAAAAGTCACAGAAATCATCCAGAAATAAAATGAAAAACCAATCATCTATGGAATAAGTCAAGGTATTTGCCTTTAAACTTCCATTGTGGCAAGAAGTTCATTCAGATGCGTAAGGACGTCAATTTAATTTGATGTAATAATGGAAGTAATGTTGCCAATTCCGGACTGTTTTTGCTATTTATTTGAGAAAAAATTTCGGTATGCTTGTGTCCTCTCATAATTAGGACGGATACAGTTAATTTGGTCTCAATAATTGGTAAACTCCTGTAAATCTATATATATAGCTTTCGCTGGAATCCAACCATTGAAACATTGTTCCAAGGGGTACAATGCTGGTTATTAAGCAAAAGGGGCATGATATCCAACGATATTTAGGAAGGGGGAATGAAATCCCAAAATTTTTAAGAGATGAGAGATGCTGAATCGCACAGTAACTTACTGTGAATGGGGAAGCGAGCTGAAGTGCATGTGGGTAGATGTGGTGAAAGATTATCAGATGATTTGGCAACTTTTCACAAGTCGTCGGATCATCAAGCAATACATCCATGAGACAAAAGAGATAACTGAAAGATAAAAAAAAGCATATTTGAGAAATATGGCTGATGTCTCGAAATCCCATTTTTCACACTCTACTTGGTAATGATCCGTTTTCCCTTTTTAACCAGGATTTTACAGGAAACGGATAGTGAAAGTATGGAGCAAAAGAAAATTCATAAATGGGAACTTGATAGTCGGTAACCCTATCAAAGTGTCAAAGGTCGCCCATCTACTGACCTTCCACCTCATCTACCCACCCATTCACGGTAGATAAAAAGGCCGTTAGATAATCCAGCAACCAACAAAGGTCGCTGAATCATTCAGTAACCTCTCGCCCCATTTTAAAAATTTTCCAATTCCATTCCCCTTTTTCTAAGCATCATTGAATATCATGCCTCTTTCCTAAATATCACCAACTTTAATGCAAAGAAACGCCTAAATTTCTTTACTTTCAAAAGTCAGAAAGCAACCACCACCACATGAAATGCAGACTAGTTAGCGGCTTACCATCGACTGTGGAGAAGCTCGATTCTGGATCAACAACTGCTCCATATCGGATTGGTAAAACGTCCTCAATTTTAGCACGTCTCTCTTTCTTGGCTTTCGAGGTTTCCTTGGGACCACTGGCACGTTGGTCACTGGTGGAGGAGGAGGAGGAGCACTCTGCAAAGGAGGTGATGGAATCTGATACACTGAGCTGTTGGATCTTCCATCGGACCCGTCGTCGTACTTCAGACTCGAATCCGCACCATTGTTTAGCGAAACGACGAATTCACTACTGGAGTTCATGGACACCGCTTGCTGATCACCTTCAGCTCTCTCAATTGTGAAATGGCCACCCTTGGTCTTCCTCAGAACACTGCCATCTCCAAGATCAATCTCAGTTTCTTCATTATCCGGGTCTGGATGATCCTCCCTTAAATCCGAATCATCGTCACCGGAATCGCCATCGCCCGCAGCCCCCGAATCGTCGATCTGTGCAGCATCCCCCGTCATGGGAGGTGGAGCACTTGGAGCCTTGGTGGGTGTGTTCTCCGGGTTGATCGGAAGAGAAGCTGCACTCTCGAAGATCGAAAGTGGGGACAACGATCCGCCATCATTGACAATCACGAAGCTCTCGACGACTACGATGGCAAATATGGCTGCAATGGACAGCAGGACCACTTTCTTGGTACTGCTCCGACACAGCGTCTGCTGCATGCTGGTGATCCCCTCCATATACGAATTCAAATTTGGAAGAACTTGAAGGCTACAAGTACAGAACTCCCTCCCATCTCACTTTCTGAACAAATGCCAAACCTGTGAACAAAACAGGAGATTAAGAAGAGAAAATCACCAGAAGAAGCCATTCAAATCTACTTGGTTCCTGTAACTTAAAACATGCGATGGTAAGAAGCTCGTCTGTTCAGGCAAATCAAAACGAAGAGTCAACTGCGTGTGTCCCCAAACTTGTTAAGTTGATACGCTGTCTACAGAGAGGAAGAGCAGGAAGTCGGCAACTAACTAATCTTCAGCTTAGCACCTCATAGCGACCCCTACAAAAAGAAATATATAAACATGTGCTAATTTGACTTCTCTCATGAGCCAGCGAAATCCGGCTTCTTTAACCACGGAAACGGAAATAACCCACTGGGGAATTGGGGCCAAACCCCTCCATGAAACGATTATAACAGAAGACGCACAAAGAGCAACAATGTTACATACCTGAAGAGCCACCACCACCTACAAGAATTCCGACAGGGGAAGGAAGGAAGGAAGGGACCACACCGGCGTTCCGATATATCGCGAGAGAATTTGTAAGAATTCTTTTTTCTCAGTTTTTTCTAACAAGCAGAAGATTGTGGTCCTCCGCTCCTTTCAGTGGGTCTTTTTTTTGGTATACGAAAATTGGAAATCTCATCGAAGAGCTTAAAGAAAGAACTTTCTTGCCGTTTGAGTGCCACGGAGGACCGAGTCCTCCTGCGCCGAAGTCCTCCAGAAGGTAGATAAGGAGATGCCCATCGGGTCGGAGCCAACGTATGGCATGCTTGTAATTTGACCCAGATTGAGGAGTAATTTGGCAGAAATGGATCCGCTTGCCCCATGGCAACGGAGTTTGTTTGATATTCCCACGTCCTTCCCAAATGAGGAGTTGGAGGTCGAATCAATTACCACTTAAAAGAAGACATGGTGGCCTCTTTATACAGAAAAAGGTTACAGAATATATACAAATATGTTTTTTCAAAGAAATATGAAATAAGTTGAAGAGATAAAAAAAGTTAATAAATGTAACGAGATTTATTTCTTCATACTTCCTCTTAAATTAAAGTATCGATATTTATTATACTCTTTATGGAGTGGTGTATCGGGGAGTTGTAGAGGATCATTTAAAATTATTCAAAAACTCAAAAACCTGACCTAAAAATCGATCAAATTTGATTAAAACATAATAAATAATTTCCATCAATCGCATGAGTTACGGATTTTATGTTTATGGTTGGCTATCATAAGATTAAAATAATGTATGAACATAAATTCACATGTCTACTTAAAGTCTCCAACATAAAGTGCAACTCCACTAGGTATGTTGAAGGGTGTTGCACTAGAGTCACGTAAGGAAGATGACTTTTCGTGCAACAAATTGTTGCTTCTTTGATAAGGAGCAATGCACCAGAGAGGGAGGAGAGGTGATGTGTCCTCTCTCTTTTCTCTAAGATGACCATGAAGGGAGGAGAGCACTCTAATTGAGATTCAATTATCCTCTTAATTGATGCACCTCTCCTTTTATGTAAAGACAAAAAATCATATGTTTAGAGAAATCTTGTCTCTTTAAAATTCCATTAATGTTATTCTTTACTCTTCTTTCTAAGTAAGCAAATGTTTTCGCTTTATAAATACTAAAATGCCGTTAGTGCTTCTCTAAGCGTATATTAATTATAATTTTTAATTATTTGAAACATATAATTCATTCCCTCCTCATTTTACATTGCCAGTTGCTATATCGTACTATAGGGAGATCTTGTAAGCAATTTGTAGTCAGCCTATGCTTAGGATTACCCAAAATCGAGGGCTTAGCTTTTATTGATATAATTTGATTCTAATAATTATTTCTCATTTCTCTAATTTAGAAATCTACATTAACAAATTTATTCAAGCATTACTATATAATTCTCCAATTATGTGTAATCTCTAATTTTTCAATTAGCCTCGTACCTAATCAAAATAACTAGGTATTCATCACACAACCCTAGTAAAGTATAATGGCTATCAGATTGTTAAGGAGATAACCAACCCCTAAAATATACCATATATCTCATATGTCATACACAAATGAAAACATAGATATGAGTAGTTCAAGGTTTACGTTCTATGTAGATTACCATTATACTTTGGATGAAAGACCTACTAGATAACTTCCCTAAGTTTATTCAATCCCTCCATTCTTTATTCGATCTAACTGTTGAAACAATCACCAGTAGAATATGACCTCCAAAGTCAACAATACAACTCAAAACTCCACTCCAACTATTGGAGTTGTGTGAATCCCATCTTAGGAAGACATCTATATCCTGCTTTACATTATGCAAACTAGCTTCCCTACATATTGACCTCACATTCTACAAAGCCTCAACAATTGGGTTGCTAAATCTGTATAGCCTAAATACAAACATAGACTCTTATCTCGAGCATAAGGGCATGTGCCTTACGGATAGTGATCGAAAGAGAACTTCTGCAATCTTGGTTCCACTAATCAACTCCTTGATCATGCTTACATGACAATTCATAAATCTCCATTTTCTATGGAACTCCTATTAGTAATTCAGTCAAGAGTTGGTCTCATATTATAAACGTGGAAGATTGCCACCTCTTCTGAGATTAGGAACTATGATCAAGAAATTGAGTTAATGGTAGTGATCATATAGATCCTTCATGAACATATCTGCAGTCTGATCTTCTGAAGCAACATGTGAGGTGTAAATAAATCCTTTTTAGATTATGTCACAAGTTTAGTGGCAATATACTTCTATGTGCTTTATTCTCTCCAGGAAGACTGGATTATTGATGGTAATGACAATTATCTTATTATTGCACCTTAACTTCATACTACCTGCTGCAAGAATATGTTGTTCTATAAGAATAAAGTAAATCAACATAAGCTAAAAAATGGCTCGGTCCATATCCCTATACGCAAACCTAACACTCAATCTTCAACTATTTATTGCTCCATATGACTAGATTACCTCCAAGAAATGTGTAGAAGCTAGTGGTAGACTTTATACCCTTAGGACATCTCACATAATCAACATCAATGTAAGTTACCAAAAATAAGGACTTACCATGAAAGAAAAAGCCTTTCCAAATGAGGACTTTAGGTACCTAAGAATCATCATGGCTACATTTCAACTAACCCTCTTGGATTTATCCATAAACTGGCTAACTTTACTCATTGTAAGAGCAACATTGTGACATTTAATAGTAACATACAACAATTTCTCCACTACGCACTTGAACTATCTAGGATTAACTTGTCTTGAGTCATTTTCATACAAATTCAAACTCAATTCCATGGGACTAGAAGCATGCTTGGGACCTAGCATGCCAGTCTCCAAAAGTAGATCTATCACATACTTCCTCTTGGGAAAGAAAACTTCACAGGCATTTCTAGATACCTCAATCACAAAGAAGTGCTAGAGTATCTCTAAGGCCTTTGTGATAAAGTGCTTAGCCATGAACTCCTCGGTAGCATTACTGTCATGTGCATCGTCTCTAGACAATATGATGCCATCCATGTACACTAGCATCATTACAATCCCCCTAGCAGTCTTTTGTATGAATGGAGAGTGATCTATGGAGGACCTCTTGAAACTAATCCTTTTGATGACATTGAATAGCTTCTAAAACTAGGCACACAAACTCTGCCTGAGTCTATAGATTGTGGTGTGTGGTGTACAAACCTTGGTAAGTTCCTTGTTAGGCTAAAATTCGAGGAGTTGTCGCATATACACTTCTTCTTAGAGATTGCCATAGAAGAATACATTCTTCACATCTAATTGGTGGAGGGGCTAGTTCAAGTAGATAGTCGCAGAGATATGTATTCGGGTTGTAGGAAGTAGAGTTATAGGGGAGGAAGTGCCAAAATAGCTCACTCTATATGTTTGAGTGTACCCCTTGGTAAGAAGGCAAGCCTTATATCTCTCTATAGGGGCATTAATATGGTGCTTCATTGCAGACACCCATTTGCAATTGATAAACGCTAGTTTATCATCATTCTTATGCCCTAAAACAAACCTAGCTCTTAGGATTTTAACTTCACAAATGGGTTTTTGGGCTGCATCTAGGCATCAATTAGGTTAAGCATGCATTGCATTTTTTATTGTATTTTTAATACACTTGTTTGAGTGTTAGGGACAAACAGATTGACAGATCCCTAATACCCTAGCACTCATGAAGGCAATTGATGATAGGAAGCTCATTCCAGTTGGGACTCAGCCAAATCCAACTCATTATAGCTAGATACCAGCTCACTTGAGTTAGGGCTAGCTCCATTAAGCTCCATTCAGCTCATCTTAGCTGAATGGTAGCTCAGGGCAGCTCAAGTTAGCTCACCCTAGCTCAAGTTAACTCACCTTAGCTCAAGTTAGCTTAGACCCTGCTCAACTTATTTGAGTCGAGCTCACCTTAGCTCCATTCAGTTCACTGGGAGCTCTAGCCAGCTCAACTAAGTTGACTAGAGTCCACCTCAGCTCAGGTCCAGCTACTTCTAGCTCCACTCAACTCAAGTCAGCTGAAGATGACTTCACACAGCTCAGGCCAGCTCAAGTCCAACTCCTGGGGACTCCACTTAGCTCAACCTAGTTGAGCTAAGCTACCTTAGCTACTCTAGCTAGCTAGGTCCTCCCCGGGAAGATCAGAACCAGCTCACCTCAGCATATTTTAGTAGAAGCTAGCTCACTTTAGCTTGGTTTAGCAGCTAGCAAAGAACTAGCAAGCTAAGCCAACTAAAGTAGCTCCCTGCAACTCCCTTCAGCAGCTACCAGCTTTAGTTCAGCTCCAGACATTCCTTCCTCAGCTCCTCTTCCCTAAACCCTAGCTCCATCCCACCTCCTCCTCTACTTACATACTAGTTAAGCTAGCTTAGCTAAGGTCAAAGCTAGCCCCACCTACATGGCCATCGAGCCTACCTAGCTAACTTCACCAAAAAGAGACCTAAACCTAGTCCATCTAGCTCCTACTCCTAAAACCTCTTTTTGATGCCAACCTACTCACCCCCTTTCAACCCCCTACCACCACCAAAAGGCACCACAAAAGTGGTGCCACTTTTCCCTCCAAAAACCCCCTCCATCACCACCATACACCTACCCTTATAAACCATCCTAACCATCCACCTATACCCCTTCCAGAAGCCCCTTTAGTTGGCGCCAAACCATGGCACCCTTCCATGGTTGGTACCAACTTTAAACACCCCTTAGCCACCATAACTACCCCCATGGCATCCCCTTAGGTGGTGCCAACTAACCCACTCCATTTGATCCCTTTAACCACCCATAACTACCCTTTTAACCCATCCTAGCCCTACATGTGTCTATGACAACCTCTCCCTTCATAAGTCCTATATATAACCCCCTTAACCAACACCATAATTTCATCCTTTGGCTTGATATTCTCCACCTATAGACACCATATTCATGGCCAAGAGAAGAAGGAGAAGAAGAAGATTAAGGGGATACTATGTCCCCTTGGTGCCTTCCCCTCTTCCCTTCTCTCTTGTGCCACCACCAACTAGAGAGCAGCCAGGCAAGGAAGACCTTAGGAGGAGGTCTTGAGGGTGGTACATGCCACCCTAGGAGGAGATTTGTGGGTGGAGATCACCCACCTTTGGAGGAGCAAAGGCACGCCCCCCTTAGGGCTTGCCAAGGAGGACACCATTTTGGAGGAGCTATTCAAGGAAGGAAAAGAAGGAGAGCTTCTTTTCAAGCCCAGGAGCAGATGAGCTTGGAGCATGAAGCCTCTCTCTCCTCTTCACCACCATCATCAGGAGGATCTTTGTTTTACTATTTCCTTTGTTTTTAATTTTGTAGTAGAAGCATTCCTCTACAAGCATTCTTGTAAAACAAGTTTATCTTTATATTAAGTTGCCTTTCTTAAATTTTGTTCATCTTTACTGTCTTTTCTAGCACTTTTTCACTCCCTCTCTCTAATTATCCTAGGTCTCCACATACTTAGGGTGAGCTTAGAGAGAGGATTATCTTGTCACTTTAGTGTTAGCAATAGTAATTTAGGTGTAGTCATTTTCCCACTCAAAATCGCGTATTTGCCCGTTACTTCAAAATACAAAAAATTCTTATATTCAAAAAAATCTAAAAAAAGAAAGTTTATTTCCTCTTGTTAAGCAAGATTATTAAAAGTGCAAACTTGCCTCCTTGGACGACCCTAGATACCCCACTATCTAGGTTTGATAAAATTTAAAAGCAATTGCGAAATTGCATATTACAACGACTAAAAACCCGCTTTTTACAAATCACGTGTTCTTCGCATCAGCAACCAATTACAAAAATAGTGAAAAGAGGTTTCCCAAAGCTTTAGGTCCCTCAGGAAATCTATGAAGGCATCTCATCCTCTGTGGCCTATTACCACTTTGATCAAGAACTATCTCATGATGAGTAACTGATGTATTTATATCTAAGAAAGCACTAACAAACTACCTATTCGAAGGTGCCCTCGCCATTGACATATACTTAGAGATTGGATGCAAGGTACATGAATGGGATCTATTTTACAAGGTAATAGGAATATCAGCTGTCATCTCCAAAATCTTGCTGTAGATTTGCATGAAGGTGTGCCAAAACCCTCCTAAGTAGTTGAAACACTTGTACTCCTTGGTACATTAGAATTAAGAGAAACATTAATGCTATCAAATACAAGGATTACCCCAGGTGAAAATTTTTTTTTGAAACTGAGAGGAAAGCTATCGAGCCACGATAGTAATTCGGAGGGGCATTTCATTCATCATTTAAAAAAGAACATCAAGGACCATTACAATACAGATTCCCATAAATGTTTGAGGGACCAGCACTCATTTACAATTTTTGCTCAACGCACATTTGTCTCTCCTAAAACAATCTCACATTCCATGCCCTCCATACACACCACATTGTCGCCGCCATGTGCACATGTGGTCTGTCACGCAACAAAAAATTCTGCCACAGAGAATCCTAAATAGGGAGCGGCTCATGAGAGGTTTTCTTCCATATCACATCCGTAATCAAACATGAAGAAAAAATATGCCCCAAGCTATCAGTATGAAGTCCACACAGAGGACATTCATGTAGATCAGCACCCATCCTCCTATGTCTCAATTCTCCAGTAATCAAGCCCTCCCTTCTACACAACCATAGAAAAATTTGGACTTTTAATGGAACTTTCAAGATCCAAAGCTTACTGCCAATTGGATCACCCTCCCTAGCTCAGTGGATCACATAATCCTCCCATATGCACACGCCACTTATAATCACCATTCCACTGTACAACCCCAAGTGAAAATGAAGGTGTAGGATTAGGAGGGGGCCCATCTTAGGCATCTAATAATGAGAATAAAACCATCCTAGACTTGTTATCTATGCTGGCATTATGTACCTTACGCGAGCTAACTTAAGCGGAATCATTTGATTGATGATTCATATCTGATTGTTAAATCAAGTGAACACATTAATATGGTTAGATGGGTCGCTTAATACAATTGGGAGAATGTTCTGTAACCATGTTAGATATACCGATGACAAGTATAAAAGACTCACTGTTTGGATTGAGAATTTCAATAAATCATTAAGAACCATCATGATATCAAACTGTTCTCCCTAATATAAGAAGATACGACAATTTTCTTGAGAGACTGTTGCCTGACAGATGCCTTTGATGCACATCCTCTAGATAGGAATGGGGATTCGTGTAAGGGTTGGAATTTTTTACAACCACTGTACATCTAATTAGACCCTTGCGGAGGCTGTGGAAAATTTATTTTAAGTCAATTGAAATCCAAGTTTGGGCCTTGACTCGAGGAATGATTATTTCTATCCTTATAGGTTGGGTCTCTACCATGTTTTCGTTTCAATACTCGTTTGGTGTTGAGCAATTGTTCCTTGAAATGGAAGGCCCCAACAAGATTTTCTCTTTTTTTTTTATGGATCTTGTGCAAGAGAACTTTGTTAATGGACTTTTTATTAACTTTTTTTTTTTCTCTTCTCCGATTTATTAGGAGTTTTTCTTGAGGAGGAAGCCAAAAGCCTTCCCCCATCATTGCTTTGAGAGGGGGTGACCACCACCGCCACCACTGGTGTCCTCCTCCTACTCCCATTTCCTTGCACATGGGCGCCCCTCCATCCCCATTTTTCCTTGTGCGAGCAGTAGGACCCCCCTTTTCACTACCAGCCCTCGTCTTAAAGCACCGTCAACAGCCCTTCCTCCTCCCCTCCTTATCGGTTGCACCTCCTCTCCTCTAACCTATCGACCAACCATCGCCACCACAACCACCGCCGCTACCCACAGCTGTTGCTACTACCATGCCTCGATGCTGCTACTGCAGCCATAGTTATGCGTGAGGGTGCATGTTGTTGCTGTTGCTCATTACAACAGTCATTGCTTGCTGTCGCTGCTACTTGCTACTGTTGATTATGTTGCGACTGCTTCTACTGTTGTGGCCGCTATTGAGGCTTGACATAGGATTAAGACCCTATCACATCCTTGCATAAAGTAAGTGTGCCCCTCCCCCTCTTTTAATGCCTGAAATCCCTAGCCCTAGGTTTCCCTAACCTTGGGGAATTGGTGCTTTTAATGTATTAAAAATCAATTTGGCAATTAAACATTGATGTGTTGTTACATGTTGTGCAAGGAACCTGGCAGGGGCAATTATCTATCGTCGTGGAGGTTGACGAACTCAAGAAAAGGTAGGGATGGATGTTTTGGTCCCACTCTTTTAACTCTACCCTTTAGGGTTAGTTTACTTGAGGGGTTAACCCTTATTTACTTGGAGGGTTAACCCCTTTAGTTAACACGGGTTAAGAGTTATTAATACTTGTTTATCTAACACTGGTTGCTACTAGTGTTAGGCAAACCCGTGTTTAAGTCCCACGATTTTGTTGTGCCCTCGCGGTCTCTGATTCAAATTCTTAACACCACTAAGAAGTAAACACCACAAGAGTTAACGTTCCAACTTAGCATCAATTCAAGTAAACACAAATTGGTGTTAACACCACTCTACAAGTAAACACAATTGAGGGTTAACAACAATTTCACATTTCTTAACACTACTTCCTTAACCCTCCAAGTAAACTAGCACTTAAATGCCAGCCAAGTTAGAATGGTGGTATTTTAGATTTAAAATTTCAGACTTGACGTGTTTAGTTTCGAGTCTCTGGAAAATGGTATGGAGTATTTTATGCATGCTAGGATTTGAGCGTGCATGATAAATTGTTGGAACTCATGGGGTAAAAAAGGTCTGTGATATACCGAGTTGTACGTGGTTGCATGTAGGTGATTTCACAACTACCTGTTGAGACTTGCACTGAAATGGGGTTTTCCTTGCTTAGGATAAGCTAGTGAATGTAGCTCAGTGATCCCTTATGTTGGATCTGGGGTTAATAAACTTGAGGGGGGTTTGTGACTATTAATGTCCTCTGTATGGATAGCAAATGATTACAAAGGTTTATGAACACCCAAGATGGGCTTAAAAATAGGTTAGATTACTGTTGTGCTCATTTGTTATTTAGATGGTTGAGAATGTCATTTGTGTACCATGTGATGTATGAAAGGTGAATTCAAGTCCTACGGGTCAATGGAAGGGTTATGTCTGGGATGTGACCCTGTTGTCATTCAAAATTGGGTGCTGGGAACACCTAGTATTGGTACTAAACTCTAGTACTGGTACAAAATTGTCGTTCCAAATCAAATTAGCTTATAATTGGGATCTAGGGATGACTATTTGATGTGCCATCTGGTTCGCTAGTTAATTAGGGTTAATTATCGCTGTGGTAGTATACTCTCACAATCCAGATGGATGTCATTTTATTTATATACAATTTTTATTGATTTTATTCCAAATCATTCACTGGGTAGTAGTTATTGATATACATCACTCTCTAATGTCTAAAACTATCTTTTATTTCAAAACTATTAGTTTTATTTATAAAAGAATGTGCTAGACTATATCAATATAATCAAAAAATGATCTACGCTAAGTTAATTATTTACAAAAGAATGGATGTTAGGACATTAATGCTGTTGAAGGCGGAAAACTATGCATTCATAGTTGGATTCGAAAACCCGTCATTGTAGTTCGAGTCGCGAAGAAATCCGTTCAACAAATAAAATTTATACAGAAAAATCCATAAAGAAGTTCCGGGTCGAACACAGGGAGGCTACATCAATCTCAGAATCTGCAATTATATTTTTTGTATTTTTGTTTAAAAAGTGAAATAATCATAATGGAAGCAATATAAACAATAAAATAGAGAAAGAGAGAGAGAAAGAATAATCACTTGATATTTAAATAATGTTTTACAACTAGGAAAGTGGGAAATGATTACACTAGAAAGTAGGAAACTGTTACAACTAGAAAGCAGGAAAATTCTACTCTAGAAAGCGGAAAAAGAAGGGAGAGAGAAGTTATCCTCCTCGACGATTGCTTGGAGGACGAGTTGGATGGGACAATGCCTAGAAGACAGGGAACAGAGCAGGAAGAAAGAGGATGAAGTTGGAAGAATGGGAATGAGGCAGCACGTCGTCGTTGTCGTGGGATCCGCTTCCGGAATGGGGGTGAAAACTTGGTTTTAGCTCTTGTGGAGCATCCCGAGTGTGGGACAAGCTTCTCTTAAGCTTTAAAGAGGGAGAGAGGAGAAGGAAGGGATGAGAAATTCATAGGGTAGGAGTCTCCTTTTATAGTTGCAAGGAGTGGGAGCATTTTGGTCACTATAACATCAAAAACATTAATTCAGGACCTTTAGTGACGGATTTATCCTTCACTAAAGGCCTGAACATGGCTGACGTGTGTGCACTGTGCGCACCTCCTTGCCTCCACACTCTTAAACGCATGCGCACGTTCGTGCACGCTCAGCCGTCTGATCTCAAGATCGGACGACTTCAAATGCTTCTTGCCAACGCCGCGCACCTGCTCTTTCACTGCGCACCTGCATATGATCGGGCGTGCGAGCTATGCGTCTGATCATGCGTAGGTGCTATTGGTTGATCCGAGCCGCTTGCTGCCAATTGCACGGTGACAAAAAACCATTTTCGCGCATTTGGAAGTCATCAGAAATCGTAGTATAGTCGTGCAAAAATGTTCGTCAAAAATTGATTTCTAAAGATAACGAGACTTGAGTCTCGATCGTTCGTCTCTGGGAGGCGTTGCTTTTACTTTTGAAATCGATCTTTTTGCCGCTCTACTTTGTTTAGAGTCGCATGCCGGTTCGTGATTATTACGTATTTACGTATGACATGCTTAGTTACAAGAATATTAAGAGTTAGAAACAGGCAACATTAATCACGCAAAAGATAATAGCAATCATGAAGCTCATGGTGATTTCAAACAGATAGAGATATATATATATATATATAAATGCATTTTCATTCATTCATTTGGGAGTTGTTGCACAAGCAATCTAGAGGAAAGCTTGTACATAAATGCTTGAAAATTAAATCTAGCTACCAGAAAATGATCGCATATAAGAATCGATGGGGGGATTTCGCATGCATCATTGGGGGAGAAGTAAGACTACACTACTAAGCAGTAAATAAATGCTGTAAATATACGAAAAGCATAATCTAAATCTAGCAGAATGGAAGGGCATTTAGGGGTGGTCCCCGATGGCCTTTGAATGGTTGAGAGAAGGAGAGGCGGCCAATGGAACTTAGGCTGGCCCTTGGAGAGAGGTTGGGGAGCTGATCCAGCTTCCTAGCGTGGAGATGGTGGCCTCCATGGTGGTGCTCAACTCGTGGAGGTGGAGTGGAGATGGAAGTGGCTATTCTAAGTGGAATGGATGCCAAGGAAGTGAATGGGTGCAAATGGCCACCCAAGGGGACTTTTTATAGACCTAAGGGAAGCTCTCTAGAGAATTATGGAATTCTCTAGAGAGGCCTACGGTGGGATCTCGTGGGAGAGGGAGAGAGAGAGGGTGGATGGTGGTTTTTAGATCCACCAAATGTGGATCTAAAAATTGAATGGCTCTTGGTTGCTATTTTTGGCAACCAAGGCTACCACACATGGTAGAGAGTTATAGAGAACTCTAGGCTAGGTATTTTCGTGTGGATGGTGTGTGTGGGTGTGTGTGGGTGTGCGTGGGTCGAAACTTAGGTGGCTAGGTTGATTAGGTTAGGTTCTAGTGGGTATAGGTCAAGGTATGTCTCAAATTAGGGTTATAAACCCTAATTCACTAAGGTAAAGTACAATTAAACTTAATACAAGTTTAATTGGGTGTGTGGAAACTTAATTGAGAGTAAAACAACTCAGTTAAGTTAGGTCTAGGCCAATTGGACTCTCACTGAGTCCAATTGGACAGTGTGTGCTGAGATCAGGGCTCAATTGGACTCAATGAGTCCAATTGAATAAGTTGATGGAATTGACTAAGATCCAAGTCAATTAGGTTTAGTGAGGACCTAATTAGGTCCTTAGGGAGGTCTAGAGGTGGTGTACTAGGGTTAGGGCACCTTAATTTAGGTTCCTATGGGGTTGGAATTGGGTTTAGGGACCTAGAGATCCAAGATCAAGGCTTAAATCTCAAAACAGGAATTGGAGAGTAGTATTAGACGTCTAATAATAGAATCAAACGTCTTATACTCAAAAATCAAAAGTCCAGACTTGTTGTCTGGACGTCCAATCAGAGTCAGGAAGGATTTTGATTTCTGTTTTGGGTATTCTGTAGAAATGGGACGTCTGACAAAGTGTCTGGACATCCAATAACACTGCAGAAGTGGGTTTGAAGTGTCCGGGAGTTGGCTAAGGGTGCTGGACGTCCTAAAACTTATCTGGACATCCAGAGAAGGGTTGGAACTAGGGTTTTATGGCTTCCTAGGGTGTTGTGACCTAATTTAAGGGTGGCTAAGGCTTGGGGAAGTCTCTAGGCTATCCTATGGCTAGGATGGACCTAAGCTCTTCACATTTTATTGCTTTATTCCTACTTAATAGAATAGCAAACTTTTAACTCCCTTACATCATTATTCCTACATCTAATCTAAGCCTTCTGCTCCAGCTCTGCTGCAACTCCTGTTATTCCTGATCCAGCTTCAGATCCAGCTCCTGATCAGCTTATTCCCTGCAATCGACATAATGTACTTAATCAGCACATTATTACATTATTTTATGCATAGCTAAAGGAAAGCAGTAAAGATGCAGATAATGCGTATGCATGCATGAATAACCCTAACTTATGCTAAGTCCTAGCTTAATTTAGGTCAATTAAGACCTATGATTGCTGCGCAATCACACGGCTGCGATAATTCGCCCGTGCCATGTAGATGCGGAATCGAACGTGCTTCGCGCGCTCGCGCAACGCGCTTGACCGTTGTGCTGCGACGGCGTCTTTGTCACGCGGACGAATTTGTGCGTGCGTGCTTGCGGCCATTGGATGAGCATCCAACGATGTAGATTTGTTGAGTGGGTGAAGAAGAGAAGTGGAGGCGGGTGCTTGGGGCCGGTTGGGCGACTAGGATGGAGCCACGTGGCACCATCTTGGCCGTCCATCTTTTGAGTGCTGTATATGGTGCCACGAGTGTCGGATTGGATCGATTTTCACGCCGTTAGGCTGTGATTGTCGATCTGAACCCATCCGTGTGGTTGGATTTTTCATCTAAGGTGTGGATTAACACCATCTTGGCCCTTGATCTCTAGGGTTTCTCGATCTCTATTTGATTCTACGGATGTCCAATCAGGGAGATCTTGGAGTCGTTGAACTCCAATTATCGTCCTAGTTAGATCCGTATAGTTGGATCGTCGATTCAAGGCTCCGATTAACAAGTTCCCTGTCCTTGGCCATAAAAGAAGAAAATTACTATACAATTTATACAACTTGACCTAAATGCATGATTATGCATGTTATGCAATATTTACAATGTATAATGTTAATATGGTACTAAGAACATGCATTAATAGACATTTTAGGTTAATCAGATGTATGCACATCAAATGCCTCAAGAATATTTACATTATAAAGGTATCAAAAACAAATATAAACTAAACTATATACAAATGAATCAAATAAAAGAGAAGGTTTATGTATACAAATCTTGTCTTAAAAGAAACTCTAACAAAGATAAGAAAAAAACATTGATAATTTTAACACTAATACTAATACTAGACATACACACAATACATATACACATATATAATATACATATATATCACACGCACAACACTTACACAACACAAACACTTAACCAATATACACAATGAATACCTATAACTAGTAAGTAATATAGTTAAAGTATAATTCTACCATACCTATACTATACACACATATTATGCATGTATATACTAACACATAACAATACTTACATATATATACATATTTATACAAGAGCCTTAAAACATATATATAGTATAAGGCAAAATTAATGTTTTAGTTAACGATACAAAGATATCTATATATAAGTGTATTTATTACTACCTAAGTTATATATATATAGCTTACTAAACATTATGAATAAATACTTAGTTAACTAAATGTATTCTTAACATTATAAATGCTCGCAGCACTCAACACTAACATTTAGGTCATGAGCTCAACACTTGGTTATTTTTAAGAACCTACACACTCACACTTAGCCCAAAAAAAATAGTTTTGGGTCAACTTTTCGTAGGATCAATGTCCCCAAGGGGTCGGATCAGTACCACTACTAAGCTGACCCCTCCATTGCACTTGGAGGCTGTAACGACCCGGTTCCCGAGTCCCTACGAGACACGAGAACCGGACCGACTCGACTAATCCCAAGACCTAGTTGTCCAATGAGGAAGTAACCAAAAGACAGTAAAATAAACCACATTCAGCATGAATATAACTAACAGTAAGAAAGTACAGCAGTAAGGAAAGAAACTACTACAGTAGGTACCACCACAACAGTAAAACAACATTTATCATATAACAAGAACTGCAGGTAAAGAAGGTACAGCGGAAACAAAAACTACTCACTAGAACAGAAACAAAAGAGGTACAAAAGAGTGTGGTAACTCTACTGGACCCTACTCGGCCTAGCGTCCTCTGCAGCCGCCGACCCTGGCTGCTTAACACCTGGTCCTGAAAAAGGTAACGAGTATAACATGTCAGCAAAACGCTGAGTAGAGTGGCAAACTAACTAAAGGCAACAGTAGAGTGTACAGTAGCTGTTATGTTCTATTACTTCCTTTATTCACATCTTTCAATTTTTCTCACTATTTCATTTATTTCTCAGATCCTTTACTTGATCTCGAATGTCCTCGTGGGAATGATCTTGATTGCAGTCTTTTCCAAAAGTAGAAGTAGCACGTGGTGCTCTCCTGGCCGGGAGAGTCCCCCGTGGTGATCCTACCCTCAGTCAACCACCCCAAGGTCACTGACAGACGTAACGGTGACTACGGCACGCGCGATAAACGCACAGGTAGCTAGCCCGCACTGGCACGCGGTCAGTCGTTTCCGTTAACGGGTGCGCCCAAAGCACAGCACGGAACCAGGGCAGAGCCCTCTCAGTAACAGGGGTCCAACCCCTCCACAGTAACCAAACCAGGGCCTTGCCCCTCCACAGTCCGCGCACCCTCGCCTGACTACCCTGGTTTGCCCTAGTGGGCCTAACAAGTCAGTGAAGGAGGCTAGCAGAACCCCGGGGCCCGTGGGGTAGCTAGTACTCTCCTAACACTAGTAGCTCTCCTCGGTACTATGTACACGAGGGCCAACAAGTCGGTACAGAGCGGCCAATCCTAACCCTGGGTCCCTGGGGCGGCTGGCCCCACTCTGCACTAAACAGGTACAGGTACTTCCCTTGGTACTGCATACCCAAGAGACAGTACAAACTACATCTCAGTTCCATTCCTTTTTCTTTCCAGGAGTTCCACTCCTAATTCCCCGTAGGGTTCCAGCTCTTTATCTCAGAACATTATATGTTTCACTTTCCAGTTTCACGTTCTCACAATCCATGATCTCAATCATGTTCCTTTATTCATAACAGGCAGCTGTTAATTCAATTTACAGGCAGCTTTATATTCCTTTCCATTTTTTCCAAGACTGCAGTATTATACATTCCACTAGTTTTTCCATCCTAGGGTTCATGCCACATCCTAGGATCTAGCATACAACTAGTTTCCAGCCCTAGGATTCATGTATCACCTAGGAGCTATTATTCCATACATTTCTCATTCCTAGGATTCATGCAATGTCCTAGATTCTAGTTATGGTTCCATACTTTAACAGATTTTAATAATAAACTTAAGCCACTCTACCAGGTACAACGGGAGTAATGGGGGCGTGATCGGGAATCCCGCGCGCCTCCGCGACTCCCAAGACTGCAACTGAACGAGGTCCTATCACAAGGATCAAACATAAGGAGTGTCTCAAAATAGTGTATAGCTACTATAGACGGGTAGAGGAATTAATTCTGAAAAGAACGCAACTCGAATCGCGGAAAACGGAGCCCGAACGGGCCCTAAACGGGTCGAAAAAGACGATACTGTGCAAAATCAGACGTCTGGAACTTCTTCCAGACGTCTTAAACAGTGGATCAGAGAATTACCTGTTCAGTGTGGTTTCCCAGACGTCCAGAAGTCTGCGGGGACGTCTGTCCTAGCTCCCAAACGTCCGATGGTCACCCCGGACGTCTAGAGGTCACTCCTGCCGTCTGGTACAACTTCCAGACGTCTGATTCGCAAAGGATGGCGAATCAGCGAACCTACGCACAGCCAACTCCCTCCCTTAGTACGGTCGGTCGACAGGAAGGAAGAAGAAAGCGGAAAACACACCTTTTAGACGTCGGTATGAGCTACCAGACGTCGTCCTCGTCGTCTGCCTATCAACCCAGACGTCTGATTCTGGAAATTTTTCCATAATCAGGGCGCGACCCGGACTCTGTTCGCGACGCCGCCCGCGTCGCACCTCGCGCTCCTGCTGCTCAGACTGTAGGAGGTCCCTCTCCGCGTCGTTCCGCGCCCCCTGCGCCCTCCGCCGGCCGGCCAAGCCGCTCCGGCGAGCTCGCCCTCACGGCAGAGCTCCGCCCTCGCACGCCGCGCCTCGTCCGCGCTCACTGCGGCCGCCACTGCAGCCCTCGCGCTCGCTCGCTCTCGTGCACAGGAAGGAGAAGAAGAAGGAGACGGTGGAGACGGGAGGGGAGGCGCGGCCCTTTTAAGGCCGCGCGGAGAGGAGAGAGAGAAGGCGCGGCAGGCGTTTGTCGCCGCAGAAGAAAAAGAGGGAATAACGAATATGCGGTCTGCGCGCGCAGGCACGCAGACGACTCGCGGGTGTGGACGATAACGGTTTTTCAGACGTCTGTAAACCATCCCAGACATCTGGCAAGACGTCTGGATGTGATCCCAGACGTCTGGGCCACCTCCCAGACGTCTTAAAATACGTCCGGGGCACGCGTTCGTAACAATATAACAAACTCAAAGGAAGTTTCGTCCCCGAAACTTGCGCCAACTAGGGTCCGGGAAAAGACGTCCAAATAACCATAACAAACTCAAAGAGGACCAAACCTGGTCCGAAAAGACGTACCCGCGAAAAGCTCTGGGTACCGCTCCCGCATTGCTGCCTCAGGCTCCCAGGTAGCCTCCTCGTACCGCTGGCTCCTGCACAAAACCCTTACCAGGGGTACTTGCTTTCGTCTCAAACTGCGGACGGCTCGGTATAGGATCTGCACTGGCCGCTCGGGGTAGGTCAGGTCGTCGCTCACCTCGACGCTCTCGTGACTCAGTACGTGGCTGGGATCGGCTACGTACTTCCTGAGGTTGGACACGTGGAACACGTCGTGCACACCAGAAAGCTGCGGGGGAAGGGCAAGTCTGTAAGCAACGGGTCCAACCCACTCCAGGACCTCAAAGGGCCCCACGAACCGCGGCGCGAGCTTCCCTCTCACCCTAAACCGCTGTAAGCCCTTCATGGGCGAAACACGAAGGAAGACGTGGTCCCCAACCCCGAACTGCACCTCTCTGTGTCTGCGATCCGCGTAGCTTTTCTGTCTGCTCCTGACAGTGCGGAGTCGTCTGTGGATCTGCTCAACTACCTCCTGACTCTGCCGGATCAACCTGGGGCCAACCTCCCACTTGGTCCCCACCTCAACCCAACTCAAGGGTGCCGTACACCTCCGTCCGTACAAAGCCTCGTAGGGAGCCATGCCGATGCTCGAGTGATAACTGTTGTTGTATGCAAACTCCGCCAGGGGCAGGTGCTCCTCCCAAGAGCCCCTCCAGTCCAGTACACAGGCACGCAACAGGTCCTCAAGTGTCTGTATCGTGCGCTCAGACTGTCCGTCCGTCTGGGGGTGGTAAGTCGTGCTAAACCTCAACCTCGTCCCCAAGGCCTGCTGAAACTCAGCCCAAAACTGGGACGTAAAGCGGGTATCCCGGTCGGATATGATCTCCCGCGGAACTCCGCGTAGTCGCACCACATCACGGATATACCTCTCTGCCAACTGTGCTGGTCCCAAAGTGACTCGGATCGGCAAGAATCGCGCCGTCTTCGTCAATCTATCCACTATTACCCAGACTGCGTCGTGTCCCCGCTGGGTAACAGGTAAGCCCACCACCAAGTCCATGGTGATGCTCTCCCACTTCCACTCTGGCACTGGAAGCGGCTGAAGCGGCCCTGCAGGCCTCTGATGCTCGGCTTTCACCTGCTGGCACACTAAGCACTGCTGCACGAACTCACCCACATCCCGCTTCATCCCTCTCCACCAAAACTCGCGCCTCAAGTCATGGTACATTTTCGTGTTTCTGGGATGTATGGTGAATCTGGAACCGTGTGCCTCAGTCAGGAGCTCTCTCAACAGCTCCTCGTCTCTGGGAACGCACAACCTCCCCCTCAAGCGTAACACCTGGTCTGTGAAAGAGAAGTCCCCTGGGTCCCCTGATAGTACTCTGTCGCGCAAAGACTGCAAGTACGGATCAACCATCTGTCCTGTGATGATACGGTCTATCAGCTCTGGCCTGGTCTGCCGTGTCACCGTCACTGCCCCACAGTATCCTCGTAACTCTAGAGGTCGCCAACTGCCCACCTCCTCCAAAAGGCTCCAACTCTGTAACTGTAGACTGGCCAAGCGTGCGGGCGCCTTACGGCTCAAGGCGTCAGCCACCACATTGGCCTTTCCCGGGTGGTAGGAGATGCTGCAATCGTAGTCCTTCAGGAGCTCCAACCAACGTCTCTGTCTCATGTTGAGCTCCTTCTGGTCAAAAAGATATCTGAGGCTCTTGTGATCTGTAAAAATCTCGAAGGTCTCACCGTACAAGTAGTGCCTGCAGGTCTTCAGCACGAAGACAACAGCTGCCAACTCTAGGTCGTGGGTAGGGTAGGTATGCTCATGGGGCTTCAGTTGCCGCGAAACGTAAGCGACAACATGACCCCTCTGCATGAGCACACCTCCTAACCCCTGCAAGGAAGAGTCTGTGTACACAACGAACCCGCCACTACTGTCAGGGATGGTGAGCACGGGAGCCGAGGTCAACCTCTCCTTCAGCTCCAGAAAACACGCCTCACAGGCGTCTGTCCAAGCGAAAGGCACGTCCTTCCGGGTCAACTGTGTCATAGGACGCGCAATCTGTGAAAATCCCCTGATGAACCGTCTGTAGTAACCTGCCAGTCCCAGGAAACTGCGAATCTCAGTGACTGAACGCGGTCTCTCCCACCTGAGTACTGCCTCGACCTTGGCGGGGTCCACCGCCAGGCCGTCACCAGATATCACATGACCCAAGAAGGTCTCCTCCCTCAACCAGAACTCGCACTTGCTGTATTTGGCGTACAGCCTACGTCGTCTCAGAGTGTCCAGAGCCATCCGCAAGTGCTGTCCGTGCTGCGTTCGATCTCTAGAATAGATGAGCACAACATCTATGAAAACCACCACGAACTGATCCAAGTACGGTCTAAACACCCTGTTCATCAGGTCCATGAAAGCAGCGGGGGCATTGGTCAGCCCAAACGGCATGACCAAAAACTCGTAGTGTCCGTACCGGGTGCGGAAAGCTGTCTTGGAGACGTCGGTCTCCCTGATCCTCAACTGGTGGTATCCAGACCTCAAGTCTATCTTGGAAAACACCGTGGCACCCCGCAACTGGTCAAACAAATCGTCGATCCTCGGCAGCAGATATCTGTTCTTGATGGTGACCCTATTCAGCTGTCGGTAGTCCACACAAAGGCGTAGGGTCCTATCCTTCTTCACAAACAGTACCGGGGCTCCCCAGGGAGACGCACTGGGCCTCACGAAACCTTTCTCCAAAAGGTCCTGCAACTGGGACTTGAGCTCTCGCAGCTCAAGCGGTGCCATCCTGTATGGCGCGGTGGAGATGGGGCTGGTCCCTGGTACTAGTGAGATCTCAAACTCGATCTCACGCTCGGGCGGTAGTCCTGGTAACTCATCTGGAAACACGTCGGGGAACTCTCTGACCACCGG
This sequence comes from Thalassia testudinum, assembly GCA_037157565.1. Lineage (NCBI taxonomy): Eukaryota > Viridiplantae > Streptophyta > Magnoliopsida > Alismatales > Hydrocharitaceae > Thalassia > Thalassia testudinum. Next base: position 111,417,267 of record JAZHRO010000025.1, read on the forward strand.
GATGCTCTGGAAGTCTGCCACAGGGCTGGGCTCTACCACCACACAGGCTAGGAAGCCCTCACACCCCTGGCTCAAAAGTCTCGCCGTCCGAAGTGCCGAAATGCACCTGAAACCTCCGTCCACTGGCTGCCCGTGAAACTCGAAAGAAGGCAACTCCGGAATGGAGAAGACAATCTTCCTCTCAAAATAGTCTACCAAGGCGTGGTAAGCGGACAGCCAATCCATCCCCAAAATCACTCCAAAGTCCTCCATCTGTATCATAATCAGGTCAGCTGGCAGGCTATGTCCCCCGATGCTGACCTCGCAACCCGTGTACACCTCCTCAGCTACAAACAGCTGACCACTCGGACCTCTGATTACGAACGGATTCTCTAACAGTGTATAATCCTGGTCAAAACTAACTGCGAAACTGGCTGCGACAAACGAGTGCGTAGCGCCGGAATCGAAAAGCGTGTAAACGAGTCTGCCAGAAACTGAAACCATACCTGCTACCACGGATCCCGATGCTCTGGCATCCCTGTGTGTTAGGGCGTTGATACGCCCCTCAGCTCTAGGTGCAGACGAAGCAGCCACACTCTGCGTCGGACGGGTAGGTGCTGGCCGGTACCCTCCTCGCGACTGCTGTCCTCCTCCTCGCGCCTGGGAACCGCGGCCTCCTGCACGCCCTCCAGTGCTCTGCACGGGAAGTATCTGCTGACCTCCTGCCCTAGATGGGCAGTCCCTCCTGACGTGGCCCGGCTGGCACACTGGTAGCAGAGGGGAACCCGACTCCCGCCCTCAGTGAGTCCCTGCTGTCGGCTAGGCGGGGGTCTGGTGCTGGCGACTGGCCCCTGACGAGGGCCCCCAAAGGCCACTGATGGCCTTGCACAACGTGACGGCTCTCCTGCGGACGTCACGTGTCTCCGTTCTCGCCGGCCCTGTGAGAAGTCTGGCTGAAAGGGCCTCTTCCGCCTGCCGTCGGTCTCTCGCACGGACAGGTTGGTCTCCTCGTAAGTCATAGTTGCCTCTACCACCCTCGAAAACATCGGCAGCTTCAGGGGTTTGACATACCCCCGGATCGCAGGCTGGAGCCCCTCGGTGAACCTCCAAAGGCGCTCCTCCTCAGTGGCTACTGCTGTCGCTGCAAAGCGGGACAGCTCCAAGAAACGCGTGCGGTACGCGCTCACGGTCATCGTCCCTTGGCGGAGAGTGTGGAACTCCTGCCTCCTCTGGTCCTGCCACGTCTGGGGAAAGTACTGCTCGCAGAAGAGGGTGACGAACTGGTCCCACGTCGGCTCGTCCCTCTCCTGTCCCCGGACCGCCCTCCACCACCAGTGTGCCGCACTCTCCAGCTGGTACGTGGCAAAGGCCACGCGGCACTCCACCGGGGGGCGAAGGGTGTCGAAGATCTTCTCCAGCTGCTCAAGCCAATCCTCTGCCTCGGTCGGGTCCTCATCCCCCTTGAAGGAGGGGGGCTTCAGCTTCCGGAACTGTCCGAAAAGCTCGAAGTGGCGCTGTAGGGGAGGTGCTGGTGCACCTCCAGGCGAAGGTGCCTCATGTACAGAAGTGTCGGAGGAAGGTGGGGGTGGCAGGGGCCCATCCCCTCCCTCGTGTCCAACGCCGTGTCCGTCGCGTGGTCCCACAGAGGACTCCCCCTCTGCAACCCCAGGAGGAGGTGCTCGGGGCGGTGGGTGGAGCTCCTCTCGTACAATATCCCGTATCTGTCTGGCGAGGTCCTGGGCCTGGATGCCAGGGGGTGGTGGCTGGTCCACCGAGACGTCAACAACAGCACGTCCATCTCGCCGACCTCGCCCTCGGCCGCGCTCGCGGCCAGTCTCGCGAAGAGGCATCTCCTGCAAGGAGACGCGAAACAAAATGGAAACGTCAAAACAGACGGTACCTAACAAAACTTCTAAGAGCTTATGTCAAGAGATATGTTGTGGTGGCTACTCTAGCTATAAACATGTGAATTGGTTATTTTCCAGTCAGTTGATTCACTCCTCGGGACGACCTTGCTCTGATACCATCTTGTAATGACCCGATTCCCGAGTCCCTACGAGACACGAGAACCGGACCGACTCGACTAATCCCAAGACCTAGTCGTCCAACGAGGAAGTAACCAAAAGACAGTAAAATAAACCACATTCAGCATGAATATAACTAACAGTAAGAAAGTACAACAGTAAGGAAAGAAACTACTATAGTAGGTACCACCACAACAGTAAAACAACATTTATCATATAACAAGAACTGCAGGTAAAGAAGGTACAGCGGAAACAAAAACTACTCACTAGAACAGAAACAAAAGAGGTACAAAAGACTGTGGTAACTCTACTGGACCCTACTCGGCCCAGCGTCCTCTGCAGCCGCCGACCCTGGCTGCTCAACACCTGGTCCTGAAAAAGGTAACGAGTATAACACGTCAGCAAAACGCTGAGTAGAGTGGCAAACTAACTAAAGGCAACAGTAGAGTGTATAGTAGCTGTTATGTTCTATTACTTCCTTTATTCACATCTTTCAATTTTTCTCACTATTTCATTTATTTCTCAGATCCTTTACTTGATCTCGAATGTCCTCGTGGGAACGATCTTGATTGCAGTTTTTTCCAAAAGTAGAAGTAGCACGTGGTGCTCTCCTGGCCGGGAGAGTCCCCCGTGGTGATCCTACCCTCAGTCAACCACCCCAAGGTCACTGACAGACGTAACAGTGACTACGGCATGCGCGATAAACGCACAGGTAGCTAGCCCGCACTGGCACGCGATCAGTCGTTTCCGTTAACGGCTGCGCCCAAAGCACAGCACGGAACCAGGGCAGAGCCCTCTCAGTAACAGGGGTCCAACCCCTCCACAGTAACCAAACCGGGGCCTTGCCCCTCCACAGTCCGCGCACCGTCGCCTGACTACCCTGGTTTGCCCTAGTGGGCCTAACAAGTCGGTGAAGGAGGCTAGCAGAACCCCGGGGCCCGTGGGGTAGCTAGTACTCTCCTAACACTAGTAGCTCTCCTCGGTACTACGTACACGAGGGCCAACAAGTCGGTACAGAGCGGCCAATCCTAACCCCGGGTCCCTGGGGCGGCTGGCCCCACTCTGCACTAAACAGGTACAGGTACTTCCCTTGGTACTGCGTACCCAAGAGACAGTACAAACTACATCTCAGTTCCATTCCTTTTTCTTTCCAGTAGTTCCACTCCAAATTCCCCGTAGGGTTCCAGCTCTTTATCTCAGAACATTATATGTTTCACTTTCCAGTTTCACGTTCTCACAATCCATGATCTCAATCATGTTCCTTTGTTCATAACAGGCAGCTGTTAATTCAATTTACAGGCAGCTTTATATTCCTTTCCATTTTTTCCAAGACTGCAGTATAATACATTCCACTAGTTTTTCCATCCTAGGGTTCATGCCACATCCTAGGATCTAGCATACAACTAGTTTCCAGCCCTAGGATTCATGTATCACCTAGGAGCTATTATTCCATACATTTCTCATTCCTAGGATTCATGCAATGTCCTAGATTCTAGTTATGGTTCCATACTTTAACAGATTTTAATAATAAACTTAAGCCACTCTACCAGGTACAACGGGAGTAATGGGGGCGTGATCGGGAATCCCGCGCGCCTCCGCGACTCCCAAGACTGCAACTGAACGAGGTCCTATCACAAGGATCAAACACAAGGAGTGTCTCAAAACAGTGTATAGCTACTGTAGACGGGTAGAGGAATTAATTCTGAAAAGAACGCAACTCGAATCGCAGAAAACGGAGCCCGAACGGGCCCTAAACGAGTCGAAAAAGACGATACTGTGCAAAATCAGACGTCTGGAACTTCTTCCAGACGTCTTAAACAGTGGATCAGAGAATTACCTGTTCAGTGTGGTTTCCCAGACGTCCAGAAGTCTGCGGGGACGTCTGTCCTAGCTCCCAGACGTCCGATGGTCACCCCGGACGTTTGGAGGTCACTCCCGCCGTCTGGTACAACTTCCAGACGTCTGATTCGCAAAGGATGGCGAATCAGCGAACCTGCGCACAGCCAACTCCCTCCCTTAGTACGGTCGGTCGACAGGAAGGAAGAAGAAAGCGGAAAACACACCTTTTAGACGTCGGTATGAGCTACCAGACGTCGTCCTCGTCGTCTGCCTATCAACCCAGACGTCTGATTCTGGAAATTTTTCCATAATCAGGGCGCGACCCGGACTCTGTTCGCGACGCCGCCCGCGTCGCACCTCGCGCTCCTGCTGCTCAGACTGTAGGAGGTCCCTCTCCGCGTCGTTCCGCGCCCCCTGCGCCCTCCGCCGGCCGGCCAAGCCGCTCCGGCGAGCTCGCCCTCACGGCAGAGCTCCGCCCTCGCACGCCGCGCCTCCTCCGCGCTCACTGCGGCCGCCGCTGCAGCCCTCGCGCTCGCTCGCTCTCGTGCACAGGAAGGAGAAGAAGAAGGAGACGGTGGAGACGGGAGGGGAGGCGCGGCCCTTTTAAGGCCGCGCGGAGAGGAGAGAGAGAAGGCGCGGTAGGCGTCTGCCGCCGCAGAAGAAAAAGAGGGAATAACGAATATGCGGTCTGCGCGCGCAGGCACGCAGACGACTCGCGGGTGTGGACGATAACGGTTTTTCAGACGTCTGTAAACCATCCCAGACGTCTGGCAAGACGTCTGGATGTGATCCCAGACGTCTGGTCAGACGTCTGGGCCACCTCCTAGACGTCTTAAAATACGTCCGGGGCACGCGTTCGTAACAGAGGCCGCCCCACAGGGCCACGCCCCTAGTGGGTCACCCCAATGGGAATTAACCTATTGAGCTTTAGGACCTAGGTACAACCCTAGACATACGTACATGCACTCACACACACGCAAGCAGCGCACGAGTGCACGGACAGGCACGTGGCACTCGTGCGTCTGCTAGGGAGCCCGCCCCCATCTTGGGCAAACGACTCTCTAGTGCAAATCAATAAATACCACATGGGGCTGGTATGAATGAATAAATGCCACATGGGGTGTTGAGGAATGAATAAATACCACATGGGGTGCTTCTCAGCGCCCACTGTGGCACTAAAAACTAATGCTTTTTAGCACTGCACTGTATGGATTATTGTGAACTTCGAGGATCTAATTAGTTATTAATTAGAGTTCTAATCGATACTTAAATTACATAATCTTGTAGCCAATATATATGGTTACTTATTTGTATAGTTATTTTAAGTTAAATAAATATATAAATATATTTTTAAATTGGTTAAAGTTTAAGCTATTTACATGTTATAATTAGTGTTTATTACTTAAATAAAGTATAAATTAGTGGATTAATGATGCAATTGAGACTTAATTTAGTTCATTTACATAATTATGTGATTAATGAAGATTTTTAAGTAATTTTCCTTGATTTATTAAGGTATTTAAATATTTACATACAATAATTTAATAATTTATATATAATTTATGAATATATATAGTATTGTACATTATAAATAAGATAATGAACATAATTAAAATGAGTTAAACTATAATGTATAAGAACACAGTATAAATTATCTTATTGGTTACTTAAATTACTAATCTACATTAATTTAACTTAATAATGTACATTATTAAATTATATATAAATATATATACAATACATAACTAAATATATACATTATAAATAGGTTATTTTACATGATACATACTGTAATTAGTATTTAAATTATATACATACATACTAATGTACACGTATAGCTATATACATAAATATATAGGTTATGTATACATTATACACTAGTTATCTCTATGAGACACTAATTATTATAATTTAATAGATAGATAAGTATAATTACGTTTCCTATATATATATTATACTCTATTTACATAAATAATGGTTTATATAAATAGATACATGCATATGTACATATAGTTTACCATAGTACACTATATATATTACAACATATATACATATATACACTATTTACAAGTAGTGCTTTTAGAGATTTGGATTTTTCTGATTTTTGTTTTGTTTTTGTGTTTTATAAGGAAACAGGAAGAGGAAAGAAAGAAAGGAAAGAGGGATTTAAAAGTTCTTTTTGTGTTTTTTATAGGATTTCTTTTTTCTAAACCTATAGAAGTCTAGAACTTCTTCAGGTATGTTCTCCATGCTAAAGACATCAAAACTTAAGACTAAACACATAAACACATTCCAAACAATCAAAACTCACTCAAGACACCTTTTGTTTATTTATTTTTATTACTTTTATATTTTTCAGGAAAATGCTGGAAAATGTCCAATTAAGGATGTAAAATGAATTCCAACTCATAAAAATCATATAAGAAATCTGAAAACACAAGATATAGCATTATAAACATCCAAAAATCATTAAGGATCATATTCAAGCTCAAAAACTTGCTTTAATCATTGAATTAAACAAGAATATGTAGTTTAGATAGATATCAGATCATCTAAATGCTGACAGAGATTTTCATCAGGGAATAAAATGTTCTCAATTTAAATAAAAAATCTAGTCAAGTACATGAATGCTTTTAACAAGAAGATCTAACATAATGCTATCTTATACGACTGTATACAAGATCAAGATGCACTTAAAATTCTTCACTTCATCTTTCAGCAAGTCGGCAATCAGTACAAGTGCTGCTTCTGTCTAAAAGAATAATCAGGTCATTCCAAGACCTCATCCAATCATTCCAAGACTTTCTCAAACATTTGAGAAATAAAGCTATATAAAATCCACTCCAGAAAATTTTTTACTAATTCCAAAACCATTCAAAGTTCAATTGAATTATTCAGTTAAAACCTCATCAGAACATCCATTCATAAATAGCTTCTACATTTGTCAAAGCACCTTTCAAAGCTGAATTAAAACTCCAAACATCCATAAAATCACTCAAACATATTTCGTGAACATCAAAAATCTCCTCACAGAATGCCTAGGTCATTAAAACATAGCTTGTAATTACAGATCTTAAAATTGACCTAGAGTAAAGACCCAAAAACCAAAACTCCAAAATGAACTTAAATTAGTTGAAGGTCTCTAAAGAGTGTCACAAATGTTCCTTGGAAGGCCAAATCCTTCAAAAATCTAATCGATGAATATAAAATATAAAAACCACTAAAACCCTCATTTGATCTCATCGTTATGCTATAGACAGTAGGAAAGATAGAATTCAAACCAAGCTCTCAATTCACTCATAAACTATTCCCAGGCCTTCATGAAAATCATTCAAACTTAACCAGACTTAGATTGGAACAAGTTAGCATCAAATTGAGTTGTTGCCTGGGTGGGTGTTTGATCTTGGGTCACCAAATGATATGATCACTTTGGATCCCTGCACACCATTGATTAGTGTTCAGGGGTCTTTTAAGATCCTATGAAAACGATCATGTCATTGCGAAGACCTCTAATCAGTGCACCTAATTTTCCTTGGCCTACGCTACTTGAGCGATGAACACAGCAGTGACTTCAAGTGAAATTGGGAATGGGAAATCCACTCAATAAAAATCCAATCAAATAATTCTAAGGCAATCGCATTATATTCAATTACACTCAAATCAACTTAATTCCATCGATTAAATCCAAATCAAATGCAATTGCCTCAACAATCACTTGATCAACCTCTAAAATCAAAATGGATATAATCACTTAATTCAATTCAATTCAAACCAAGGGAAGGGTCCTTGTGAACCTCTGGAATGGATGGATGGACCCTTCATGGACTTAGCACATCTTATGATCAAGAAACTAGAAAGCTTTAGACCATAAGATGGCTCTAATGGATCTGATGGTTAGATGGTTAAATCAACAAGGAAATCAAAGAGAAGGCGATCGTAAAGCATAGAGGAAGGATTACAAGCCAATCATGGACAAATGAATTTGCCTCTTTAATCTATTCAGATCAGAGAGGATTGATCGAGGGACAACTAATCAAAAAACTATAATTATGCTATGCTAATCTAACTCGATAAAAGTATAAATCCTACTATATTCTACCAATCTAATCTAATATAAACTATGAAAGCATGTAAAACCTAATCTAATCAGACGATCAGACGAATGGGACTTGAGATGCTATAGTTGGTCACTGCAACGATGAAGGGGAGGTAGAGGAACTTCCAGTGATGAAGAGCTCAACTAGAGGAGCTCTAGAGCTCACTCTCAGGTGTTGTGTGACCCTTAGTAATGAGGGTTGAAGAGGGAAAAGAGTAGGCCATTTTTGTCACCAATGGCGGATAAGGAGGGAGGGAAACTGGAAGGGGACGAAGTAATCAAGCTCAAGAGGTGTAGGGGGGAGCTGATCAGCTATGCGAGCCATTGTGAGGGTGTATTTATAGGCATAGGGAGCTGGGAGTGACCAGATCAATGGGTGAAAGCTGTTGTGTATCAACGGTGGAGAAATGTTCTGGAGAGCGCAGGAATGGTTTTGGATAAACTAGCATCATTGGATGAGATCTAGAGGGTGGTGCGAAGGAGTGTGTATCGATTATAAGTAGTAGGCGAAGGATCCACTGTAGGATCTATGAAGTAAAGGATGGACGATAGATAGAGCTTGAGTTCATCGTGTTCATAGGGAAGACGAGAGGACACCTGTAGATCTAATGGGCTTTTTGCAGAGAAACCCTTATTGTGAACTAATGGAAAAACTAGTCAAGAACCCATAAGTGGCAAGAGTCACAACAAGAAGGTCCCTAAAGGCATTCAAATAGGTCCTTGACATGTTTTATGTACGGAAGATGTGAATGAAATGTAACATATGAAGGACTTAAATGTAAAACACTAATAACAAGCCCTAATGATGTCAGAACTCAATGAGATTTTTATGGCACATATTTGAACATTTTAGAAATTAAGTCCAAGGTTGATTTGTGAATTTGTGCTTGAATTGATGTTCAATTGACTTTTAATACATCCATTTACATATTTAATAGAAAATCTCTTAAAAGTGACCTAATTAAGCATTTTTAACACAAAATTGATGTTTTAGGTCATTTTCCTTAATTACCACACTTAACCCTTTTTATTATGTTAATTTGATAGTGTTTAACCTAATTTTTAGCTTAACTTTTGCATTTTAGCTATGATGAGCCACACCTCATCATACCCCCATGCTTAGGTTTTGCTAGTCCCTTAGCAAACAACTTAGTTAATTTCAAAATAATTCAGCCTTAGCAAGGTAAGTGTGAAGAGATTTTCTTTTAACTCATTTCAAATGTAAAGTGTTTAGAGATGATCTTTAAGCTGAGAATTTTCTGAAATCAAACCAATGTGTTTATATAGTGGACATTGTAAGAACCAATTTCCAAGAAGACTACCAGAACTTGAGACTTATATGACATAGACTATCTCTCGACTGACAAGGACTCTTGATATTTGTGGGCTAATTAGTTAATTAAAAACCTAGACATTAGATTAATATTAACATATACATAGCATGCAATAAGATGTAAATAATGTAGCTTATACATAATTGCTTGTATGTATTACATTTATATATAAATTATTTAGGATGCATTAGAATTTAAGTAGGCTAGTTGTTATTTAGTTTGCATGCATACATTACATGCATTAATTAGTTGGAAATAATAATTAGTCATTCTTAAGGGTTTTTCATATAAATAATCCACATATCTTTTTATAACATCTCTTGTTATTCTTCGTGCAAAAGGGAACCGCTCCTCTCCGACAAGCCATTTATGGCCAGATAGGTAGGACAATGAAGGCAGCAGTGAAAGGGAGTAGAGGATGCAAATCTAGCTAGCCTTCCTCCACTCTCCATCTTCTTCATCTTCCCCTGCAGCTATAAGGGGGAGCCACAACTGGGCTTCAAAAGACATCGCCCTACCCCATCACCATGCTTTCCATCCACCCCCATGGTCTCCACGGCCGAGTCTTACCAAACCATGGGCCGGTGGGGTGACAGACCACCGTGCCAAGCCAGCGAGCTCGACCACTCACTGTGAGCATGTGCCTCGTCGGCCATGCGAAGAACATCTTCCTCCAACCATGATTCTCCTCAAGGCGATCCCCACCAAATGTGACCTAGGTGGCCTTTACTCACGACGGGTGCACGTGGAGACAGCAAGCGCCGCCACCTGTGAAGATCGACGATCACTACCGCTCCATCACCTCACCAAGACAACCCTCAACCTCTCCTCATGGTGTGTAACACCACCACCAACCTCACGACCGTGTGTCCTCCACTATTCATCTTCTTCTACTGTTATGTTGAACCCAACATCACCACCCCCTCCAATAGCCACCTACACCACTGCCGCTCACCTCCCATAAGCGGCCAACTCCACGTCGCTCCTCTCGTGCATAGCCCATCCACTCCCGCAGCCATAGCTAATTGAGCCCACTCCATGACACCACTTTCTCTTCTATTTCTCTCTTTGTTTTCTTCCCCTGTTCCACCCCAACAATGTGAACCCATCATCGCTACTCCACAGTCTCCTCCATGCACCATGCGACACCCTCTCCACCAGCATCACTGGCGGCCTCACACTAGCCCATCACACGTCCACCACCAAAACTACCACCCTCCCCCTTTGCTTCTTTATTTTCTTCTACTTAAACCTCTAGCCACCACCTACTGTTCATCTTCTTCCTTGCCGTGAACCCATCACCCACCAGCCATTCATATACATTGCAACCATCTCCAGCTGCCATTCTCACATCCGTCGACACCAGAATGTCTACCGCTTCACCACCGTTGTGCCCCCTCTATCAACTGCCACCATCGACCGCGGACGCCACCCATGGCAGCACATCAGCAACTGCTCGCCTTCGTCATTCAGCAAGCTCCAACTACCATTGTCCAAGTTGCCACCACCAACATGAAGCTCATGCTTTGAAGCACCTCTATGCACAACCACGTCGTTGGCCATCACCTCCCCTCCATGCGCAAGCCATTAGAAGGGAATCCCTCATTTTCGTTTCTATTCCTTTTTACATGATATGCCATTAAATATGTCAACAAATTTTACATGACCCCTAGAAGATGAAGATTGACCCTTCTTCAATCAACAAATTTTTTATTTTTTCTATTCAACCAAATCTTCTGAAATTTGGAACTTAAGTTCCTGACTCAAAGGGGCTTCTTTGGGTAGAATTTGAAGATTTTAAGAAGCCTGTTTGTGCCTAAAGTTAATTTTTGAAAGAGAAAATAGAAATCTAGATTTTCAAAAATTCAACACCAAAACATGATGCGCAAAATTGCATGATTATAAAAGAGGATTTTAGTTGTTGTAACATGCAATTTCGCGATTGCTTTTGAAATTTATAATACCTAGATAGTGGGGTATCTAGGGTCATCTAGGGAGGTAGTCTTAGTTAATCAATCAATTCTTTCTTTTGCTCTCTCAAATCTTCGTTCTTTTTGTATTTTTGTTTTGTTTTTTTTAGGGCTTTGGAATAATCGGAATGGTGATGTGGAGAAAGGACTATGCCTAAGTGAGAGAAAAGTTTCTTTGCTTCTAAGCTCATCGTAGGCAAGTGTGCCTAAGATAATTACAAGAGAAGAGTGTATTGCACTAAGAGATTAAAGGAAATACTTGAAATTAAAACACATGGAATTGAAAGGCAAACTTACTTTTGTATTGCTAAAATATGTAGTGTCACAAGTAGATGAAAGCTTGCAATTATAAGAAGGAAAGTTAATACAAAAGTGATTAAATAGAGATGAAGAAGATAAGAAAATTCTCCAGTTGAAGCTTGGAAGGGCCTTCGCTCCAAACACGGCTGCACCCATATTTGAAGAAGAACCTCCTTTTCTTCTTCACTTGATGCTCCTCTCAGATGCTTCAAAGGTGGACGTCCACCCTCAGCTTCCTCCTCTATGCCTAGCCATCCTTCACTAGGTTTGATCCTTGGCTTGGAAAAAGGAAGAAGGAAGAAGAAGAAGGCACCAAGGAGGCAAGGGATCTTCCTTAATCTGCTCTTCTCTTCTTCCTTTAGCCAAATATATGGTGCATCTAGGTAGTGAATTACGTAAGCCAAAGATGAGTTATAATGGTGGTTAATGGGGATATTTATAGACATGGGGGAAGGGAAGTTGGTGCCAACTAGGGTTGTCCTAAGGTTAGGTAGTGTGGAAGGTAGGTGGATGGTGGAGATGGGTTGGCGCCATCTCAAGGGGTGTATGAATGTAGAGTTGGTGCAACTTTTTGGGTGTAGTTAGGGTTAAGGTTGGCGTGGAGGTAGGAAGGGTTAGGATGGCAGTAGTTAAGTGATTGAGGGTTAGGAATTATTGGCGCCAACTCTGTGGAAACATAGGTAGGGTTGACACCAACTTTATGGTGATTCAAGGGGTGGTTATTTGGTGAAGAGGTTTGTAGTTTTGGCACCAACGACCAAAGGGTGTGAAGGTTTTGTGGTTATGGAATGTTGGTGCCAAATGAAGAAGGGAAGGTAGGGTTATAGTTAGGTGAGTCGATGGCCATGGTAAGTGGAGGTGAGGTAAGCTTAGATGAGTTATCTTAGCTAGTAGATGAGTAGAGGAGGAGCTAAGGTTTAGTTGGAGATGCTGCTCTGAGTCTACATGGAGCTGGTCTATTACTACAGAAGGTCTTCTAAGAGCTCAGCTACTCAGTTTAGCTAGCTAGTTGTTTGCTAGCTACTAAGTTGAGTAGGTTGAGCTGAGTTGAGCTGATCTCATCTATTCTAGAGTTGAGGGGAGTTGGTTCTAATCTTCTTGAAGACTCCCTAGCTAGCTTAGGTCTTGTAGATAAGTTCACCTAAGTTGAGCTAGGGTGAGTCTTCGTGAGCTGGTGTTGAGTTGCCCCGAGCTGCCTGTGGATTTTTCAACTGACTTAGCTTAGATAGTTGAGGACTAGTAGCTAAGCTAAGTTGACTGGAGCTGCCATGAGCTAGTTAGAGTTGGAATGAGTTGGAATGAGCTGGGTCTGAGCTGGAATCTAGCTGAGGTGAACTAAATTGAGCTAACATCCAGCTGGAATGGGTTCCATCTTCTTCTTCTTTGAAGTCTGCCTTTCACATTGCTGGGGTTGAGGTGATCTTCACTGTGTGATCATCCCTGACAATGACATGAAGTGTGTGAAAGTAAAAAATAAGGAAAAATAATGCAATGCATGACTAAACTATGAAATGCCTAAATGCAATCCCAAACCATATTGTAGTGTGCAAAACGTAAGAGCTAGGTGTGTTTTTAGGTGTAATAGTGATGATAAACTGGTGTTTATCACTAGATCATTAAAACACAACTTGTAATTCAATATCATAAAATTGACCTAAAGAAAAGACATGAAAACCAAAACTTCAAAAATGAACTTAAATCAGTTTAAGGCCACAAATGAGTGTTGCAAATGTTCCTTGGAAGGCCTAAAATCCTTCAAAAATCTAATCGATGTATATAGAACCACTAAAACCCTAATTTGATCTCATCCTTACGCTATAGACAATGTGAAAGATAGAATTCAAACCAAGCTCTCAATTCACTCATAAACTATTCCTAGACATTCATGAAAATCATTCAAACTTAACCAGACTCTTAAATAATAGATTGGACCAAGTTAGAATCAAATTGAGATGTTGCCTATGTGGGTGTTTGATCTTGGGTCACCACAGTGATATAATCACTTTAGATCCCTACACACGATTGATTGGTGTTCAAGGGTCTATTACGATCCTGTGAAAACCATTAGGACATTGCAAAGACCTCTAATCAATGCACCTGATTTTCCTTGGCCTACGCTACCTGAGTGATGAACATAGACAATGACTTCAAGTGAAATTGGGCACGAGAAATACACTCAATAAAAATCCAATCAAATAAATCTAAAGCAATTACATTATATTCAATTACACTCAAATCAACTTAATTCCATCGATTAAATCCAAATCAAATACAATTACCTCAAGAATCACTTGATCATCCTCTGAAATCAAAATTGATATTATCACTTAATTCAATTTGATTCAAACCAAGGGAAGGGTCCTTGTGAACCTCTAGAATGCATGGATGGACCCTTCATGGACTTAGTGCATCTTATGAACTAAAAACTAGAAAGCTTTAGATCATAAGATGGCTCTGATGGATGTGATGGTAAGATGGTTAAATTAATGAGGAAATCAAAGTGGTGATCATAAAGCGTAGAGGAAGGATTATGGGCCAATCATGGACAAGTGAATTCGCCTCTCTGATATGAATTGATCAAAGAGAACTAATCAAGGGACAACTAATTGGAAAACTACAATCATGCTATGCTATGGTAGTCTAACTTAATAAAATGATAAATCCTACTCTATTCTACCGATCTAATCTAATCCATAATATGAAAGCACGTAAAACCTAATCTAATCAGACAAATAAGGCCTGAGATGCTGCAGTTGATCGCTGCAGCGATGAAGGGGAGGGAGAGGAACTTCCAGCAACAAAGTGCTCAACTAGAGGAGCTCTAGAGCTCACTCTTAGGTGTTGTGTGACCCTTACCAAGGAGGGATGAAAAGGGAAAAGAGTAGGCCATTTCTATCACCAATGGCTGATGAGGAGGGAGGGAAACTGGAAGGAAGGGGACGAAGTGATCGAGCTCGAGAGGTGTAGGAGGGAGCCGATCGAATGTGCGAGCCAGTGTGAGAGTGTATTTATAGGCATAAGGAGCTAGGAGTGACCTAATCAATGGGTGAAAGCCGTTGTGGATCAACGGTGGGGATATGTTTTGGAGAGTGTAGGAACAGTTTGTTGGTGCAAGTGCACCACAATCGTGATTTTGATGATAACAAAATATTTGTGATTTAACATTTACAATTAATTTTAAGATTTCATGATTATTGCAAACGATAACAAGTGTAAAGAAGCTCAAGCTCAAGTCCATGGAGGATTGGAGGAGCTTGAATTATGAACAAAAATATCAAGAAGCGTGAAGATGGAGCTTTGCTTGGAAGCTAAAGCTTGAAGAAGAAGAAGAATAGGATAGAATTTTTATTCAATGTATTTGTACTTCTTGTTTCATCCTTATTTCCTTAGATTTATGTTATGGAGCCTAAAATATAACAGTCTAGGTCCTAGGAACACTTACTCTATCTTAGAACACTTGGCAAAATCTATAGTTAAATTAGAAAACTAAAATAGGAATCAAACTGCCTATTAAGACGTCCAACATATGTACAAGACGTCTGATATTGTCTTTTAAGTCATCTAATATTTAGATTAGACATCCAATGCCTAGGTTGCCTGCCTTAAGATTTAAACAATTAGGCTCTAGATGATGAAATACCTTTACAGACGACCATAAATCTCTTTAGACGTCTGGTAATGACATTAGTTATCCAAAAATACTACTGTTAGGATTAATTATCTCCAAATCACCTTTGTCAGAATAAAATCCAATCGTTGGAGATTTTACCCTTCTTCCAGACATTTGGACATGACTCAAGATGTCCAATTATGGAACGTTAAACCCATAATCAAGATTTATCAGACCTTATGACCGTTGGCTTTTCAAAATCAATTCCCGCAACACACCTTGACCATCAGACGTCCAGACCTATAGGTGGGTGTCCAACATGACGTCTGATCCTCTTAATCTTGATTCCTGTTTGGATCTGGTTGAATCTAGGGACCAACCTATTCACATGTTGAATCAGGGTTTTAATGGGTGAGTTGTGGTGGAGCTTATGAGGTGGTTGGAGAGGTGTTTGGAGCGGTGGAGAGTGTGGAAGACCTAGCCAGAGTGGTTGCCGAAGCGGAGGGAGATGAATTCGTGGGAGGCAATGCAGTGATCGAATTGGAGTGGTGAGGATGGAGTTGTGAAGTAGCGGAGCTAGGGAGTTGATTTGAGTATGTAGCGGACGACGAGGAGGAGGAGCAATGCTGGGTTTGGTATGGTCGGTGCTGGAGACAAAGGCTACTCTGATGAGTTGGACAGCGAAGATGACGAGGTTAGGAGACATCTCACTGGTATGTTGAGATGCAAAAAATGATGGGGAAGAAGATCCGACTGTTGGTATTGCGAACGGATGAAGAATGAAGTCGGAGGGAGTCGCCGAACATCGTGGAGCCTTTCGGCCGGAGAAGAGGGAGGAAAGAGGGGTATTCCAGGCCGAAAATGAACATAGGGAGATCAACGTGCATCATAGGTCTTTATATAAGCCTTAGAGGAAGGTTTAAAGCTTGGAAACCAATCTTTCAAGCTTGGTAAGCTTGACGCACAAGAGATACCCAAATCTCTCATGCATTCACATGAGAGATTGGGAAGGTTATGGGGTCCAAAATCGAGTGCGATGGAAAGAGAATTCCTCAAGGAATCTCTGGTTCAAGTTTGGGAGAGTTTCCTCAAGTAATCATAGAGAAATTTCCAAATGAAGGTCGCCAGAGTAGGATTCCTCCTCGACAATGGTGGAAGGACCTCTTTGCAAAGAGTGACAACAAAGATAGGGGCTTTTTTGTAATGAATTTCAAAAGCTAGGGGCACTTGTGAAATAAAAAGATCAGATAGAACTGAAATGCAAACTACGTCAAGACGATCCCTGATTGGGCCCAAATTTTGGAATAAACCTAATTTGGACCCAAGGAATCTGATGGTGTAGTCGATTTAGGTTTTTACCAAGTTTGACTAGGTAAATTGCACTGTTACCCAAATTAGGGCAACTATCTGTCTAATACTTTATTTTAGGTCAAAATAGGTTCTGATGGTCACTTCAAAGGTACCAAACCCTAGAGGATATTTTTCTATGAATTTTAGAGGATTTGGATGAATTTTATCCTAACCGAAACCTCAGTTATTTAAGCAGGTCTATTTTTAGGGTTTCAAATGTCATTTAATTCTTGAAGTGCATGAAAAACCTATTTTGTTCTGCATGGACCCTCTTGTTAGACTCTAAAGTACATTTAACCTTTAGTAGACCCCTAAACCATGGTTATTTTGTATTTTTGGATTACTGGTAAAATTATAGAAATAACCTTTTATTCTTTTCTTCTCAAAATAACTTAACCTGCCCAAGAGACCTTCTAACTAATATATAGGAGCTTTTATTGACTTTAGCTTATCAAATTGAGCTAGCTATGGCTCATGATGGTATTCCCATCACAACCCCCACATAATTAGATGTCAAAAAATACTATTAGACATCTTAAAAGTTAAGATCAGGCATCTGGCCTCTAGACTCAAGAACCCTATTTCTGTCCAATTAAATCTAGGAACTCTGACCCTCTATATCAGGTGAGAAAAAATACTATTAGACGTTTGATAGGATGTCTGATCAGAAATTCAGACGTCTAATTCTACTGTCAGAGTCATTATCAACCTGATTTGTGTTGGATTTCGACCCAATCTTTAGGGAATTGCCTTCAATGGCTAGGAACCTTCTCCCTATCCCTTTTGAAGGTTCCTAAGGCCTCTATAAATAGTAGAGGACATCTCCTTTGATAAGGCACACCCAGAGATAATACTTTTCACCATTTCTTGTGATTAAAAAAAGAGACCAACTAGAAGAGGATTGTGGCCCTGCTCTTGAAGCTTTCTAGCATACGTTAGAGAGTACCGAATCTCTACTACATCAAGCTCATCCACTTCCATCTTAAGGGAAGTAATTCTTGCCTATAGAAGCTTAGGTTAAATCTTACATTTGGGCTCTACAGGTTACTGTATTTTTCATTTTATTTTTGGTTGGCTATTCACGTGGTGAATTCCCTTCTCTTTTGTGAGATAAAATACTCTTCGTGAAGAAGAGTGATTTTGAGGTACACTACTCTTGGTTACTGTACCTGTAATTGAGGTTGTATTACTGATAAACTCTAGTTTATCATCATTTTTACGCATTAAAAAAAACCTAGCTCTTAGGATTTTGCTTTGCAAATGGGTTTTTGGGCTGCATTAGGCATAAATTAGGTTAGGCATGCATCACACATTTTGTTGTCTTTTTAATGTATTTTTGTGAGTGTTAGGGATAAATGGATTGTCATATCCCCAGAACCTTAACACTTACGAAGGAAACTGGTGAAGGAGAAGCCCAAACTAGCTGGAACTCAGCTTGATCCAGCTCACCAAAGCTGGATTCCAGCTCACTTGGACTAGGGTTAGTTCATCCTAGCTCCATTCAGCTCATCTCAGCTGAATGGTAGCTCAAGAGAGCTCATCTCATCTCA
Source organism: Thalassia testudinum (assembly GCA_037157565.1). Taxonomy (NCBI): domain Eukaryota; kingdom Viridiplantae; phylum Streptophyta; class Magnoliopsida; order Alismatales; family Hydrocharitaceae; genus Thalassia; species Thalassia testudinum. Next base: position 111,435,319 of record JAZHRO010000025.1, read on the forward strand.
CCTTAGCCCAAGTCAACTCAGATCCAGCTCAACTTAGTTGAGTCAAGCTCTTCTCAGCTCCCATCAGTTCACTAGGAGCTCTAGCTAGCTCAGCTGAGTTGACTAGAGTTCACCCCAGCTCAGGTCTAGCTACATGCAACTCTACTCAACTCCAGCCACCTGAAGATGACTTCATCTTAGCTCAGGAAGGTCAAGTCCAGCTCGCAGGGATTTAGATTAGATCAACTTAGTTGAGCTAAGCTACCGTAGCTACTCCTACTAGCTAGGTCATCCCTAGGAATATCAGACCCATATCACCTCAACATATTTCTGTAGAAGCCAGCTTGCTTTAGGTTGGCTTAGCAGCTAGCAAAGAACTAGAAAGCTAAGCTAGCTAAAGTAGCTCCATGCCACCTTCTTCAGCAGCTACCAACTCTAGTTCAGCTCCAGACAACTTCCTCTAGCTCCTCTCCTCTAAACCCTAGCTCTAGATGCCTACTCCTCTACCCTACTACTAGCTAAGCTCCAACTCCCTTGGTCATCCACCACCCTAAAACCTTACCTAAACACCTCCACCAACTAAACCCTACTTAGGTCCACCTAAGCTCTACCTAGTGCACCCCTCTTTTAGTGCCAACATAGGCACCCCTTAGCCCCTTAACTACACCCAAAAGACACCTATAGTTGGCACCAAAACTACCCTTCTAGAATCCTTCCTTTTGGCACCAACTTAAGCCTCCATCATGGCCTCCCATCCACCTTGGAGGAGTATAGTGCACGCCCCCTTTGTGGGTTTGCCTTGGAGGACACCATCTTGAAGGAGCATAGCAAGGAAGGAGTTGGAGAGCTCCCTTTCAAGCCCAGGAGCCCCTAAGCTTGGTGCAAGGATTCTCTCCTCTTCACCACCATCATTAGGAGGATCTTAGTTTTACTTCTTTTTGTTTCTAGTTTGTTGTAGAAGCATTCCTTTACAAGGATTTTTTGTAAAATGAATTTCTCCAAGTATAAAATTACCTTCTTTCTTTAGTTTGCATCTGTATTCTTTTCTAGAACTTTTTCACCCCCTCTCCCTAATTACCCTAGGCCTCCACGTGCCTAGGGTGAGCTTAAAGAGAGGAGTTAATTGTCACCATAGTGTTAGTGTAGTAAATTTAGTGTAGTCTTTCCCGCCAACAATTTTGCAATTGCCCCTTTATTTCAAAACATAAAAATTATATATTGAAAAATACCAAAAAGAAAGATGATTTTCAGTTTTCAAGTAAGAGATGTATTTTGCAAACATTTGTCCTCCTTGGATGACCCTAAATACTCTCCTTATAAAGGATTACAAATTTAAAAGTGACTTGATTTTTGTACGTTACAATGATAAAACCCTAATTTTACAAACCGTGCAAAAACCTGATCAATCACCTTCGTTCAAGTGATACGTTAGTGGATTTGATCTACTCTATAGATTGGGAAATCCTAAGTCGGAAAAACTTGGGTAGTGGATTTTACCCATGGGGTTTCCACCTAAAAATCTTACCCTTACGGTGAATGCTATTTTGTGCGATTGCATTTTATTTGTATTAAATTTTAATTCACTATTTACCCTCCTCTAGTGGAATTACACGATTTTGGATAAACTAGCGCTGTTGGATGAGATCTAGAAAGTGGTGCAAAAGAGTGTGTACTGGCTATAGGCAGTAGGTGAAGGATCCACCATGGGATCTATGGAGCAAAGGATGGACGGCGAATAGAGCTTGAGTTTGTGTTCATTAGGAAAGAAGAGAGGACATCTGCAAGTCTAATGGGCTTTTTACAGAGAAGCCTTTATTGCGAACCAATGGAAAAACTAGTCCAGAACCCATAAGTGGCAAGAATCCTAACAAGAAGTTCCCTGAGGGCATTCAAATAGGTCCCTGACACGTTTTATGTATGGAAGATGTGAATGAAATGTAACATATGAAGGGCCTAAGTGTAAAGCACTAATTGTAAGCCCTAATGATGTCAAAACTCAATGACATTTTTATGGCACATGTTTTGAACATTTTAGAAACTAACCCTACAATTAATTTGTGAATTTGTGTTTGAATTGACGTTCAATTAACTTTTAATACATCCATTTACATATTTAATAGAAAATCTCTTAAAAGTGACCTAATTAAGCATTTTTAACACAAAATTGATCTTTTAGGTCATTTTCCTTAATTCCCACACTTAACCCCTTTTATTGTGTTAATTTGATAGTGTTTAACTTAGTTTCTAGCTTAACTTAGGCGTTATAGCTATGATGAGCCACACCTCATCGCTAGTACCGATACTAAACATTAGGACTGATACTAGCCATCTACCCAGATCAGGATGAAAGATAGGTTGGTGACTAAAGGTGCCTAGTACTGGTACTGAGAGTCAGTACAGATACTAGCTCTTTCTAGTGGACAATGGGCTGTGGCACCCAGGATCGATACTGAACACCAATACTAATACTGGTGCCTTGAAAATTATGGTGTGACAATTGAGCATTGCCCTACTTTACGAAGAGATATGGGGAAAAATAATAGAAGAAGAATCTAATTCATTAAGAGCACTGAGAACATGAAGATGTGAATGCCAAGCTTGTAATGGATGGCCAAGTATGCTATGTGTATAGAAACTCTTAAAGAAATGGATTGAAAGCCAAAGAGTAATTGGCTAAACCCAAAGTGAAATCTAGAATATTGCTATGCACGAATAGAAGGTTTATAAGAAAGTGTCGTAGTATAGTTGAAAGCGCTCAAACACTTTTAAAATTTGTAGCTTCAAGAATGTATTTCAAGGTCATTCACAAGAAGCAAATGATTGCATGAATTATCACTATCAAAAATTTCAAACTCAAGAACTAGATGCAAATAATTCAACCTTTACATGTAAGCACTCTAGTTCAAAAATAATAAGAGAAGTCTAAGTGTTCCCAAAAAAAATGGGACAGGTTATGCTTAAAATACTTTACAACTAACACTTTACACTTGGAATTTTTCTCAAAGGATCGCAAAAATCGACCTTGCAGCACTCGACCCAACGTTTTAATGGGTCGTGATGAGGTGTGGTTTATCATAGCTAAAATGTACAAGTTAAGCTAGAATGTAGCTTAAACGCTATCAAATTAACATAAGAAATGGGTTAAGTGTGGGATTTATGGAAAAAACCTAAAACACTCAATTTATGCTAAAAACGCATAATAAGTTAATTTTGAGAGATTCTATATTTAAATATGTAAATGGATGATCTGAATGCTAATTGAACACCAAAATGAGCTTTAAATCACAAATCCATTGATGGAATATTTTCTAATATGTTTATTTTATATGCCATAAAATTTTCATGAAGTTTTGACATCATTTGGACCTTGGATTTAGTGTTTTTCATTTAGGTCCTTATATAATCATTCATTCACATTTTCTAAGCATAAAACCTATTGGGGCTTACTTGCAAGCACACAGGGACCTCTTGGAAATCATTTTAGCCATTTATGGGCTCTCTTGCTAATGTCACACTAGTATGTCACTTGGGCTTTTCTACAAAAGACCTAAAACACCTAAAGTTCTTCTCTTCGTTCACTATTTACACACGATGAACTCACGATACTAGAGTGATCCGTTCTTCGATCCATAGATGAACAGTGGATTTTGCTCCAATCTTCTGGAGCCAGTGCTCACATCTTCGTGGCACCTTGCAGATCACATCTAACAGCCGCTCTTCATCCTGAATTTTTCCTGCGCCCTCATTGCTTCTCTCTACTGTTCATATCCAACGTTCCATGGCACACTGATGTGGTGACTAGAGCTCCCTAATGCCTATAAAAGCACCTCCACACTCATCTGTGTGAGGCTATCAGCTCCTTCCCCCGTTGAGTTGATTAGTCGTCAACCCCTCTAGCTCCTATTCCTCTTCCTCGACCACTAATGACAGCAATGGTTTCTTCTTCCTCTTTGTCGCCACAGCAACCCGCTATGAATCCAAGGATCCCATTCACTTCACTGATGGTCTTCCTCCCCTTTCATCACTATAGTGACCAGCTACAACCTAGGTACCCTTTCGTGCTTATAGTTTAGTTAGGATCTTTAATTGCTTTCCTAGTGTATTTTACTACTTTATAGATTAGATTTATTGCTTTCTAGTGTAATTTAGATAGTTTAGAATAGATTCTAATGAGCAATTTGATGTTAATTAGCGTAGATTAGATTTAGACTTAGTTTTCTTGATTGGGCCTCTCTGATCAATTCAGATCAAAGAGGTGAATTCACCCACTCATTTTGATTCATCGATCTTCCTCTACACTTCATGATAATTTCTCAATGCTTTCATCGCCATTTTAATCCATTGATCATCCCCTCCATCAGAGCAAACTTAGATCTGAAACTCTCTAGCTTCTAGACCTAAGTTGAGCTTAAATTCATCAGAGGGTCCTCTCATCTCATTCCACAATTCACAAGGACCCTCCATTGATCTGAATTGAGCTTGATTTGATCATTTCATTCTTATTTGATTTTATAGGCTGATTGAGGAATTTTTTGAGTAATGTGTTTTTAATCAACTTTTATCGATCAAATTAAGTTAATATTGTAAGTACTTCTATTTTGATGTGCCAAAATTATGCTTTTTGCAAGACTAATATATCAAGACTCTTTCTCTCGAATCAAAGCTTCTTTAATGGATCAAGATTAGATGAATGCTAATCTGTATCTTAGTGTCTTTCATTTTTATTGAGTTTAGAATAGTTTCTAAGGAACCTCAAAATAAGTCTCAAACGGAATTTCGTGATTCCTATTAAAATTAGGTTTCTAAGGTTATTGATCTACCAAATAGATTAACTGATTGATCAAAATAATTGACCGACCAACCAACTTAATTAATCGATCAAACCAGCCCACTTTAGGAAGTTGATAAATACACTTTTGATCGACCATTTAGGCTAATTAATCGGCCAATCATTGATCGATCAAATAACTAGATTGATCGACTAAACCTCATTTTGATCGACCAATCTACCTTAATTGATTGACCAATTTGATTTCCTTTTCAAGTTGATTTGCTAGTATAAATAGAGGTCATACATAGCCCCTTTTGACACACACTCTCAAGTAGAAAAACCACTCAAAAGGAAAGAGCTCCTCGTGCTTCTTCAAGTGCTTCTGCTCTTCTATTTTCATGCCTTTCAAAGCACGATGATTCAAACCTCTGTTAGAATTCTGGTTTGACTTTTATTGAGGTTCCATAGGTTCTTCATTTCTTTTTTATATATATTGTTGCTTTTGATTAATGAATCCCAAGTTGTTGGGAGAAATCTGTTGTTATTTACTTTTCTTTAGGTTAGTAAGAGAATGGTTCATTGTAAAGAGGTTATGCTACCCTCGTTCAAGTGGTACATTAGTGAATTGACTAGCTTCACCTAGTTGAGAAAATCCTAAGCTGAGAGGCTTAAGTAGTGGTTTTCTTCCAGTTTGGGTTTCCACTATAAATCCAGGTGTAATCTGTGCTTGATTCTTTTGTGGATTTATTTTTTATTCGAATTTCTTTTTGAGTGATACTATTCACCCCTCCTCTCTAGTATACTGTTTTGATCCACAGACACCCTCGTTTGGTATCAGAGCTTCATTGTCCAGAAGATGTCAAAGTCGTCTGTTGACACGTATGCAGTGGGACAGTCAACAGTTCAACCTCCATTATTTGATCGAACAAACTACGGATACTGGAAGATCAGGATGTAGATCTTCCTGGAATCAATGGATTTTGAGGTATGGGACATCATTGCCTCAAAATACACACGCCCCAAGTTTAAGGTAGGTGTAGCAGTAACTCCGGACCAGAAGAAAATGGCAACACATAATGTGAAGACCATGAATGTGATCTTCTGCGGGCTTTCTAAAGTGGAGTTCAACAAAGTCTCAGCCTGCAAGATAGCCCACGATATCTGGAGCATCCTCGAAGTCACTAATGAGGGAACATTGAGGGTAAAGGAAACTAGAGTTAATCTACTAACTCAAAATTATGAGCTTTACAGGATGAAGAGGGGAGAGTCAATCAAAGAGATGTTCACATGATCCATGGACATCAGAAACTCCCTACAGAATCTGGACTAAGATATCAAGAATGAAGCTCTAGTGAGGAAGACCCTTCGATCTCTCACCAGCGATTGGGAGATGAAGACAACAGCCATATCGGAATCAAAAGATCTGTCCACTCTAAAACTGGACGATCTTATTGGATGTCTAATGGCTTACGAGGTCCAACTCCAACACATGAAGGAGCATGAAGATGGAGTCAAGAAGAAGACTGTGGCCCTCGAAGCCAACCACCAATATGAAGATTCCTCGAGCGAAAATGAAGAGGAAGACATAGCCCTCCTCTCCAGAAAGTTTAGAAAGTTCCTCAAAAAACAAGAGGAGTTGGAGAAAGAAAAGAGAAGAATCTAAAGCAAACACCATTATCTACTACAACTACAAGAGGAAGGGACACATCAAGAAGGATTATCCACTTCTCAAGAAGGAATCTGAAAAGAAGAGATTTCCTAGAAAAAATGGGAAGAAAAAGGCCTTTACTACAACATGGGATGAGTCAGATTTGAGTTCAGAAGAAGAAGAGGCCTTCGAAGAAGAAGCTCTTCTAGGACTTATGGCTCTAGAAGATGAGGTAACCTCCTTTTCCCAAGATGAATTGTTAGAAGTAGTTTTTGAGGTGCATGATATAGCTAAATCACTAAAAGTAGAAAATAAGAACTTAGCAAAAGCCTTAGGAGAAGAGAAAGCACAAAAAGACATGTTTGCTTCACAAATAAAGAATTATCTGTTGAAATTGCTTCACTAAAATCACAAATAGACAATTTAAAAGTAGATATAGATAAGCTAAAGGAAAATTTTTCTATTCTCTTAAATGATCTAGCTAAGTTCACTAAAGGTAGTAAAAATTTGCATAAACTTTTAGGAACACAAACCTAGAGCACCACAAAATTTGGGTTAGGCTATATACCTAAAAATGATCATGAAGCATCTAGTTGTAGCTAAAGGAAGGAGAAAGGTAGCTTGCCTAAACAGATGGCACCAGCTAACCACCGTGGACCCAAATACAAATGGGTACCAAAAGCACTTTTGCAATCCTATTTTGTAGGTCAAGTAGACTATAAAAAGTGGACATATCAAAAAACAAACGAAAATTTGAAGCCACTTTATAAATCCATCAAACCAAGACCTCACAAACGCAACAAATGATAGGATCGAGAAGAAAGAAGGTGGATGATGGAAACACCATCATGAGCCCTAACTAGATCATTTTTACCAAATGAAGAGAATAAAAGCTCCTATATAACCAACTGGAGGTCATAATTCACTGAATAACCTTTCTGAGAGAAAAGTAAGAAATAAGGGGTAAAAATGCAATTTTACCATTGCAGTACAAAAATAGGTTTTCTCAAGGGCTAAACAAAGGTCAAAAGGTCTTAACAAGATAAAAAGTGGGTTGGATTTGATAGAAAAGGGTTTGTGTGTACCCTATGAATTAAATGACTTCTTGAAATCCTAAAGAAGACCCACTTGATTAACCAAGGTTCTGGTCAGAATAAAATGCACCTAAATCCTCTAAAAATCATAAAAAAGATGTTCTCTAGGGTATAGAACTTTCAATTTGGCCATTGGAACCTATTTTGTCCTAGAATGGGGTCTCAGATAGGTATTTGCCCTAAATTGGGTTTTTGCATAAATTGCTTATCAAATGTGGTCAAACCCAAAATCCAACTTCACCAATGGATTCCTTAGGTCCAAATTAGGTTTTCACCAAAATTTGGACCTAAGGAAAACTCATCTTAACCCACTTTGCAAATAGGTCCAACCTAATTACATTTCTACCCCTATCTTTCGAAAACCCTTACAATCAACCCCCTAGCTTTCTTATCATCTTCATAGATAGGTCCCTCCACAATTATAGTGGAGGAATCCTACTCTGACGAGCTTTAGAAGGTGATTTCTCCTTGATTGCTTAGAGAATCCCTCCTAAAATTGGAAGGGAGATTCTCTGAGTAATCTCCTCCAGTCTGAACCCATCGGCGATCCATAATTCCTACTCAACCTCTCATGCGAATGCATGAGAGATTTGGGTCTTTTGAAGATTCCAACTCTGGCGACCTTACCTTGCTTGGAAGCTTGGCTTCCAAGCACAAATCCCCCTCCAGAGGTCTATTTAAGGAGTCCCAGATCCAACTGACTCCTCCAGGCTTGAAATCTACCGGGAATCCCCCTCAAATTCTTCTCTCCTCCTCCTGCTGATTCACTCATCAAGCTCCAGTGACCTTCCCTAATCTCCCTCATTGCCTGACCACAATACCGGTGGCAGGTTCTGCCTTGCGTTCGTCTGCGCTGTGCAGCACCCGCCGATGCCCTTGTCTCCCCTTCCTCCTCGCTGACCATCCCTCCCTGAGCACCTTCGTCTCTAGCGTTGGCAATACGCGCCCGACGCCATCCTCACCTTCCCTTCTTCCACTATTACCCTAGATAAGTCCCTTTCACCTTCTACTTCCTTTCCCCCTCTTTATTTCCCTAAATTGACTACTGCCGCACTCCACCACCATCATCTCCTCCACCTCTGGCAATACCTCTGGCGAGGTGCTCCCGTCACTCCGCACCTCCATCCACCTCTCCAACCACCCTAGGACCTCCGCCTCGACTCCCTGATCACAACCCCTCACTCCATTCACTCTATCAACCACCCAAAAGCACCCCCGAACACACCCACACATACGCACATAGTGTGCCCTAGGCACGCTCGCACAGGCATCCCCACGACACGTCGACCACCGTTGCGCACTCATCGTGCCTCGGTGAAGCTTCCTGAGTGATTTGACGTGGCCGACGTGGCCGTTGTGGTGATTTCAGGTAAAGGCATCCTTCGCCATTAGCGCAGAGCTTGAAGCAAGCTTGAAGCGAGCTCTAGGCCGTGCCAGCTCCAGGTCTCTGTCCCAGGTTGCGTGGAGCACCCTCACGCACAACTCTAGGCTATCAATTGAAGTCAAGGGCAGTCGCAGCTGCTGCAATTGGAGGAGCACCTTTGCCGCAAGCGCGAGCGAAGAAAGGTGGACAGATAGTCCCACCTTGGAATTGGATGAGTGGCCGTGAGTGCATAAATTGAATTCTTGCCAGTAGCTGTTCACCTTTGAATCACAGGGTGAGGTCCCTCTCACCTGACCGACCCAGCCTCGTCCGCGACCACGCCCCGCGAACCTAGTTGACCCGACCCAACTTGCACTCCTCGCCCACCACCGCATGCCGGTAGGCCTGGTCCTAGGTACGTACCCGACCCGATTACCCGATAGCATGTGGCTCTGGGAGAGTGAAACCTAAGAGAGAAAAGAGAGGAGAGTGCGTGCAGGTAGGAAGTAGGTTTTGTTGCAGGCTGAAGGGGAGGAGAAGCGAAGCTAAAGGAGAAGGAGAAGATAAGGACGTAGAGAAGCTAAGGCAAAGAAGCAAAGGCAAAGAGAAAGAAGAGGAGTAGAAGCAGAAGAAAGAAGTCAGGAGCATTGTAGCATCATCATTTTAAGGCGTCCGATTGACAAATCAGATGTTCAATTTTGAGTTTAATTCATATACATTGAGTTTCTTTAGTATTTTGTGCTCTACATTTACTCCTATATTTTTGCACTGTGATATTGATATTATTGCATATTCTTTCAAATTTTGAATTGTGATCTTGATTTCTAAATACCAATTTGCTCCCTGTGTTCGACCTCAGACTTTAAATTCGAGTAATAAAATTGCATTTGTTTTGGATGCTTTTTCGGCTATATTACAGTGCGATATTCTTAAAACCCGATTCAGCGCTTTAAACATTTTGGCGCCATTGCTGGGGAGCAACGGGCCATTTAGAATTCTTGATTACAATTGTTGATTTGGTGCTAACTTGCTATATCTTTTTGTTGTGGTTGTTTCGGGGGAGAAGATTCAAAGAAAGACAGCTGTATATCAAACATGCCAGGGGCAGGTAATTTCTGATTACTTTCTCTTAAGCCCCTCATTTTGAAAAAGAAAAAAAGAAAAAATCAATTAGGGTTACTTGCTTTACATTCTTAGCTAAATTCATCAAGTTGCTCGATTTGATTTCAACAAAATATAATTTGTGCACCCATTTAAGGTAACTAGGGCTACCACTTTCTTGATTGAGCCCTAGATACCACATTTTGGCAAACTAAATTGGATCAATATTAGAGCCAAATTAAGGATTTCAATTTAGGATTTTAGGGACACACATTCATAAGAAAGAATTAACTTTCCAAAAAGAGGTGTGCCTAAGCCTTGATTGAAGAGATCTATTCAAGAAAACCCTAAAATTCAGGCTCTCAATCTTACTTGAATCATAAAAGAAGAGACCTAAAACTTCTCAAAGGATAAATAGGTGAAGTTAACCCACCTTGTTGGGTCAACCAACCTTGAAATTAGGTCACTTTTTGCACTTAATACATCTAAAGTTCAAGTGGAAATCTTAAGCACCCTTGCTCTTTAATAAAACTGGTAGACTTAAGAGGTTAAGGTCCCCATTCTAGTCTTCCTGGAACATCAGTGACAAGAGAGGTCAGGTGGGGGAAACTCTGTAACTTGTGGGGGCACTCTACCTTGTAGGGGTCTTGGCGGGACTCTCCCTCTCTGGTTGCCCAGGTATTTCTTAGGTGGACGGCTTTCTGACTAAGGGGTATCATCCGCCCCAAACCTCTATTGTCATCCAAATTTTTGGGTGTCTTGATTGGGTCCATCACATTCTACTCTCATCTAGACCATTGGTGCATGTTTGGTAGGAGATCCTTAAGACAATCCTTGAGGCCTCCTTTAGTGATTCACTCCTGTCGAGGCTAGGCCTCGACTTTCGTGTTTGTGCAGCAACCCCACCACATAGACATCTCCTCTGATTCATCAGAACCCAATCTCCTTCCATCATCATGGCACAACCCGTAGAAGAAGAGAATAACCTTGAGAACCAACTTTAGTGCCTTAATGATTTATTCCAAGCCTTTGTAAACCCACCGTAGCAACCCATGATGCGAGATCACTACAATCTCGCTGCGGTGGCGATCGAACCTCGAGTCCAAATCTCGGTTGGAGGTCCTGATTTTGAACTCAATTCCAACATGATTCATGCTATTCCAAAGTTTCATGGGCTTAATTTCGAGGATCCCTTCCAACACATCAAACAACTCAAGCATCTAGCCCAGACCTTCGGGTCAGATGTCCAAAATCAGGATATTCTTCTCATGAAGATGTTCTCCTTCTCTCTCATGGACAAAGCAACTCACTGGTATTAGACTCAAACGCGTCCAATCAACACATGGGTTGAACTACAATCTGAGTTTCTGAAAAAGTTCTTCCCAGTTGGTTGGACGAATGCCTTACGACACCAGATCATGCACTTCACCCAGCAGTCTGGAGAACCCCTTCATGAAGCATGGGACCATTTCCTGGATCTTATGCGAAAGTGCCCCAATTACGAAGTTCCTAAATGGGAACAAGTCCAGTCTTTTTACTAGGGACTCTGTGAAGATATCCATTTATTCGTCAATGCAACTTGCGGAGGAAATATCATAGGTCAACATGAAGACATTGTGTGGGAGATTCTTGAGAATATGTATGAGAACTCCATCAATAATGACTCCATGGGCTTATTCGACTGGGCGAATGCCCATGCATTAATGAATCCAAGGGGAGCACATGAGATGCAGGGCCTATCCACATCAGTTGACTTGGAATTGATGGCCAGTTATTTGGACAAGGTCTTTATCATTGAGAAGAAGGTGGACGAGCTAGCTCGACATCTGCAGTGAGCCACCTCTACACAAAACCCTTTCGCACAATCACCCTCTGGGAGGGAAGCTGTGCATAACATCTATCACCGATCTTCTCAGGGGATGGACCCGTATCCACCCCTGTCTGGCTCTAGGACCAGAGGAAACTCCGATCCTACTTACTCTAGTTGGGGGAACTCTGAGCCCTCGTACTCTGATTTCTCTGAGGTTCCTCAGACCTGTGAGGACCTTAACGCCATCTAGAATGATGCATTCTCTAACACTTATAACCCTGTGTTGTCGACGTTTTTGTGCAGGTTTAAAGGATGTCACGTTGTAGTATAATCGACAAAACGTCTAAACAAATATAAAGAATTTTATTACTTGAAGATCGGAGTATCCGAGGTCGATCACAGGGAGCAAATGGAAATTACTACTAGTTAAAATGTAATTGAACACTCTAATTTACTCAAAATATCAATTCAAATGTGAATGTATGCAATTAAAAATAATTAGGACAAAAATATGAAATTGGACGTCTGATCACAATATCAGACGTCTTAAAAGTATTTCTCCTTTTCTTCTTCTTCTGCAGTCTCTCGTTTTCTTCTTCGTTTGCTTCTTTCTCTGCTTTCTTTCTTGTTTTGCGAAGCCTTCTTCTTCTTCTTTTGATCTTCTAATCTTTCTTTGCCTCTCTTCTTCTCTGTGTCTTGCTCTTTCTTCTTCTTTCCTTCTTCTCCTGCAAAGGCTTCTTTCTTTCTTCTTCTTCTCTATCTTGCTCCTTCTTCCTTTTCTTCTTTGGCTTGCCTTTTCTTCTTCTGTAGCGGCCAAGTCCTTCTTCTCTTGCGTTCAGCCTGCCTGCACAGGAGCAAAACCTAACCCTTCTCCCTCTACCCGCGCGTCTCTCTCTTAAGCAGTTCGCTCATGGATGCTCTCCCAGAGCCACAGCCATAATCGGGTCGGACCGTACCCGGGACTAGGCACACCGGCAAGTGGTGCTGCGCGAGGAGTGCGTAGGTCTAGGTCGGGTCGGATCAGCCAGATCCGCGAGGTCAAGCCGCAGACGAGGCATGTGTGAGGGCAGTGAGGGACCTCACCCCTGTGCTTACGGAGGCAACCAGCTTAAAGCACAAATACAATTTATAGCGTACCTGAGTGTTGCAATCCCACGATGTGGGACTAAACGTTCCACCCTGATTTCACGTGCGCCCGCAGACTCTCGTATGCAATTGCCCAAGCGGATGGCTCTGCTGGTGCTCCGTGCTGGGCTCTCTCACCTCGCGACACTCGCGTGAGTCTCCTGCATCTGCAGCCTGGGAAGCCTGATGCCTGTAGCTTCGTTGGAGCTTCATCAGAGGTCGTCCATGGCGGCAGCGGCTCAAACACTGTCATGCACAAAACAAGCCTCTCGGCCCAATCAGATCAGCTAGAGACCTTCGCCGTGGCACGGCGAAGGCGGTGGACGATGCTGCAGGCCGCAGGTCGGCCTAGGCGTGCGTGCCTAGGTCAACCTGTGGCCGGAGATGGTGGGTTGTTCGGGGGGTGATTATGGAGGTCTGGAGTGGCAGTTGTGGGGTGGAGCGAGTTCCTGGTGGTGAGGCGGAGCTCTCGAGGTGGTTGGCGAGCTGAGTGGGGGGCTGGAATGGTGGAAGCGGATCGCCGGAGATCGGTCGGTGATGTGGAAGATGAGGGTGGTCAGCGTCGGTCGAGGGGTAATCAGATGAGATAACAGGGGGGAAAAGAGAGAGGAGAGGATGGAGAGGAGTTCTAACCTAATTGTAAGGACGAAAGGGGACGGAAGGCGGACAGCAGTTACCTGCTGTCGCCGGAGAAGATGCCGCCCAGTGGGGGAGAACGGCGGCGATGACGAGGCTGAGGCGGCGTGCGCGGGTACTGCACGACGCGGAGGGAAGTCAGGAAGCTAACTCTGCCACTGGTTTTGTGGCAGAGCGAAGAGGGAGGAGAGGGGGGCTCGCCGGAACTTGCTGGGACTTTTGGCCGGGCAGGAGGAGACGAATTGGGGGTGGACACTCGGCCAAATCAAGCTTGCCTTCTGTGGTAGGGTCTGGGGTGTCTTTTATAGGTGCTGGCCGCTCCTGTCAGTGCGTGGAGAACGCGCCATTAGGTCTGCCGACTTGCCGGAGTTGGAAGGAAGGTGGATACCCAAATCTCTCGTGCGTTCGCACGAGAGATTGGGTTCACACCAGCGATTGTAACTGGCTTTATAAGGAAGGGAATTCCTCAGAGAATCCTCCTTCCATTTCTGGGAGGGAATCTCTGAGGGATTAGAGAGCAATCCCTCTCCGAACCTCGCCGGAGCTCGGTTCTGCCCTAGCAATGGCGGCAGGACCGGTTTGCAAAGGAGGCGAAGAACCTAGGGGGCTCTCTGCAAAGGTATTCAAAAGATAGGGACCAATTTGTGATTTGGGTGTACTAAATTGCAAAGTAGGTCAAGATGACCTCTCCTTAGGTCCAAATTTTGGTACAAACCTAATTTGGACCTAAGGAATCCAATGGCAAAGTTGGATTTCAGGCTTGACCTCGTTTGACTGGATATTTTGCGTAAAAACCCAAATTAGGTTAATTGAAGAGCTAGGACCCTAATCTAGGTCAAACTAGGTTCCAAAGGCCAAATTAAGTGTTCTAAACCCTAGAGGATGTTTTTCCATGATTTTTAGAGGATTTACTTGCTTTTTGTTCTGATCGGAACCTTGTTAATTTAAGCGGGTCTGTTTTAGGGTTACCAAGTGTTATTTAGTTCTTAGATTGCACATAAACCCATTTCTGATTGACTCAACCCACTTTTTATCTTATTTGGACCATTTGACCTATGTTTTGCTTATGAGAAATCCCGTTTATGTACTGCAATGGTAAAATTGCAGTTTTAACCTTTATTTCATGTTCTCTTCTCAGAGCACTTGTTCCTTCAGTTAGGCCTTCTTCCAGGTTATGTAGGAGCTTTTATCTTCTTTATTGGGTCAAAATGAGCTAGTTATGTCTCATGATGAGGCTCTCATCATACCCCCATGCCTAGCTTTTGCTAGTCCCTTAGCAAAAATTCAAAGTTTTAACTTCCATTCTAGACCTGAGTGTCTGTCAACAATGATAAGTGCTTCTCCTTTTCTTTTGTGATTAGGTGGGAATGCCGACAATAGGCCTAGAGGTACTCAAGTACCAACCAAAATCCAGACCTGTTCCGCTTTAGCCTCAGTCCTCTGCAAAGGTTTCTACGGCCCACAGAAACTAACCTAGGGTTTGTTGGACACCGCGGTTAAAGCACCCGTGCTTGAGATATTTTTAGCCTAAGTTCAGTTTGCAGTGCGTTTTTTTTGTAAGAGAGAGATAGAAGATTTATTTGTTTAGAGAGCTTTTCTTTCTCTTTTCTTTTTATTTCTAGCTTCGGATTAGCTTCTCAACACGGTCTGTATCGGATTCCTCGTCCCCATCATCAATCCTCAAGGGTCCCTGGCTTTCGAGATTTCGAGATAATCCCGCCCATGGCAACCCCTGGAACCCTGGCTTTCGAGATTTCGAGATAATCCCGCCCATGGCGTTCCGTGGCCGAATCCAGACCCTGGCGATCGACATTTCGTGATAATGCCGCCCATGGTATCTGAACCAACAGAGTGCTTACATGCCCCCAGTAGGATATTTAAATATCCTAAGAGACAAGAACCGAGGAGACGATATGTTGTTACGCATCTTCGAGGGGAATTTCCCGCCTCTCCGCGCTGGGAACTCGTCCAAATCAATTTGTGTTGATTGACCGCTCCTAATCTAGGTGACTTTTTCAGAACATTAAACGCTTTTCGCGTGATTTGGATGTTTATGCGCACTGAACCAGACTGTGTGTGAATTTGGGTGCTTAGGTTACCGAATCCCGCAAATCGGAGATCAGTTAATGAGGCCGAATACTTCCTAAGTCTTGGACCTAATACTCAAGCTTCGCATTTTCCTCAACCTCTTGAGGATTATCCAGATTTTAACGGATACGTGAATTTTTAAGCTAAAGGTACTAGCCCAAAAGGCCTAAGACCAGCGTTCCCGCTAATCTCTTGTTATATCTCCGTAGCACTTTTCTTTTCTTTTTCTTGATTCGGTCTAGAACTTCAGTTAACCCCTTAATCTTTTACTAATGACTATTTCTTTTCATTTTCATTTTGTGCTCCTTTTTGTCATTTTTCTTCTTTTTCTCCTCCTTATGCTTAAGTGGCTCACAAAATTTCCTCCCTCCCCCCATTTTTTTGTTCTTTTTCTTAATTTTTTTCATTTTTTTACGTTTTTGACATATGCAAAAAATTTTTTGTGTGTGAGACTCCTGATTTTTTTCTTGGTTTTGTATGTATGCACTTTATCACCCCCCCATGCCTAAGTTTTGCAATGTCCTCATTGTAAACAGAGGGTGGGAATTAGTGTTGAGGTCAGGGCTTAGAACAGGATACATCGGGTGGGTGAATGGGTCATAAATGACTGATGCGGATGATTTCAAGCTCTGATACGTGTACCAGAGGTGGGATCCTTTGTCTAAGGCTGGTCTCACGGTGTAATAGACGTGGAGTCCAGATGGATAATCAGACGGGTCTCTGTGTTTGGGATGACGGGTTGCCTCCCGTTAAGCGCTAAATTTAATGCCTTCAGCCGAGCAGAAAATGGGGTGGAGAGGGAGTGGTCAAATCAATGGAGTTTTGGAAAACAAGCACCTTGATTAAGAGCCTGGTTGGTCCAACCAGGTGCTTGTTGAGATCAGTGGGCTGATGATGCAGCCCGAACCCAATAAGTCTGGTGGGTTGATAGATGTAGATCAGCAGATGTGGAACCCACCATATGCAGTGACGTTCTGATGGATATGGAAGTGAAAACTCGGGTTCAGGCTGAGTCGAATCAGCCTGGTCAAAGTAGGGTTCCAAAAAATTATCCATGTAAGGTGTGGAATCCCTACAGAGGTGATCAAAGGATGGAGGCTCCTGATTTGTGGTCTGATCAGTACCCGATACCTGGTCTAGATATGGAGTTGAATCATCTGCAAACGGCTCAGTGAGAGGTGAATCGGAATAGAAATTGAGTCCGGTTGCGGGTCGGGGTGGGGAACGGGTTTTGATTGGTTCTGTATATGTGGAGCAGGTGGCTTCAAAGAAGATTGACATGTTATAATCAGGAGGCAGATTTTCTCCGATGTTATGGTCAGATTCGAGATCGTCGGAGAGTTTGCAAAAATCAAAGTTTGAATGAGATTCTAGATCATGAGTTCCACCATAGAATAAATCATATGTTGTATATTCAGCAGCCTGACTGGGATCTAGCCTAAATGTTAATTCTGAGCTTAAATGGGTATCCTTATCTGGTAGAGGCTCAGATTCTAAGCTAGTAGGGCAGACCCCATTGACACCCTGCTCGTCCAACTCCTCGATTTCTGTGTCGTAGATTGGCATGACTTCTGCAAAATTGATTTGTTCCTCTGAGGAGGTTGACGAGGGATATTCATCAAATCGAGGCCCAAAATCATATTCTTCATTAAGAGATTGATTTTCTTCCTCTGGGGCCTTGAAATCTTCAAAATATGTTTCAGATCTAGGTTCTAGGCTTAGGATGTGGGTTGAATTACTAGAATTTAGGTCTGAATAACCTTCGAGGGCCATCTTATCAGAATAAGGGACCGAATTTACACCCTCGAGAGGTTCAGTTCTACTCTCATACTTGCAGGAGTCTTGGGATTCTAAAATGGGCTCATCATGGTCTTTTCCTGCATTTGGAGCTTCCCAACCTTCTTCAATATCAGGTGCATTATACTCCATCTGGGTTGGGAATCCACAATCATTTTGTGCCTCAAACCCGAGGTCAGATTTATCCTCGATGTTTTTCCAAGATAGCTCATCCTCTGTTGGTGGTATGTACGGGTATTTCTGATCAATCACTTGTTTTATTAATCTCATTATCTCTTCCCATTTTTCAAGACTATCTTGGTGTTGCTTCCAAAGTCGAGGATTTGTCATACATTGAAGGTATTCACTATTGTGCAATTTTTCTATCTCAATGTATGCAGTAATGAGCAAGTCACAGGTTGATCCTTTGTTGGCTTCTGCTAATAATACTTGGGCACAAGTTATGACAAAGGTTGTGGTTGTTGGGACATCAACCTGAATGTTTCCTACTGTTGTTGAGGTTTCTTCATTTTCATAAAATCTCATGGCATCCTCAATCATTTTATCTCTCATGGATCTCTGGTATTCAGATTTCTTGAATGGTAGTCCTAGGTGGTTCGGCTGCATATTTGGATCAGGTGGTGGAATCAAGATCAGAGTTTGACTCAAGATGTGTTATGAAGCGATCAGATCTGAATAACGAGTCCCACTGAAAAAGAGTGTGTGTTCTCTAAAGAGAAAAGATGCAGGACTGGAGATGTTCTTGACCCAATCAAGACACCCAAAAGATGTTTGGATGACTATGGAGGTTCGGGGCAGATGGACCCCTGGATCTGAAGATCGTCCACCTGAGAATTACCTGGGCAGCCAGAGAGGGAGAGTCCCGCAAAGACCCCTACACGGTAGAGCGTCCCTACGGGTTACAGGGTTTCCCCCACCCGACCTCTCTTGTCATTGAGATTCCAGGTAAACAAGAATGGGGACCTTGACCTCTTAAGTCTATCACTTTTTATTTCAAAGGTGCTTTTAGGGTTCTCACTTGAACTTTAGATGTTTTTGGTATTGTGACCTAATTTAGAGGTTGGTTGACCCAAGGGGTCAACTTCACCTGACCTGTCCTATAGATGGCAGAATGATTCTAAGATCGGAGCCTAGAGATCACCCTGATTTGACTCCCAGGTTATTAGGTCAAAAGAAAATTTTAAGATTCAAGTGATTTTAGAGCTCAATTTTAGGGTTTGTCTTATTTAGCTTTCTTCAATCAAGGGCTTGGGTAGCACACTGATGCGGGAGGGTTTATTTCCTTTTACACAGGCATGTGTGACTAGCGCTTCAAGACCCTAGATGGCAGAATCATCCCAATTTCTTGTGGGTGGGAAATAATCAGAATCAAAGACCACCACATCAACCTCGTCCACAAGCTCCTCATCCATATCAGCCGCCTCAGCCTCAGCCCAACCCCACCTATCAATCTGGGCCAACTCAGGTAGATCAAATGACTCTTATCCTTTAGACTCTGGTTGACATTCATAAGATGAATGCAGACATGCAGAAATAGTACAAGGACGAGATCACAGAGGTTTGAAATCAACTTGCCCAGATGGCAAATTCCCGCCAACCTATCATACTCCCTTCGCAACCTCTACCAAATCTGAATAATGTGCTGAACTAGAGGCGCGTTATGAACCCAAATCCGGGCCAAGCCCACATGATTTATCAGACCCCTTCTGTTCCATCACCCGACAGGATGGAAGCTTCGACATCCTACTCGAGATTTCAGCAGCAGCCACCTATTTAACCGACACTAAACCAATACCAGGTAGGACTAAATTCAGTAACAACCCGTAGTGGCAAAGCAACACAAGACCCACCTTATCCAAGCCACTTTCAGCCTGGTAGTAACTCAAACCCTAGGATAATTATCCAGGATACCCCTGTCCCAGATCAAGAACCTGGACCTACTCTAGATGAACCATCCAAGGTTCCATTTCCTAAGGCCTTGACCAAGGGAAAGGGGACAAACAAACCTATGGCACCTGAGGAGGACCTGGTCAAGCTCTTTGAACAGGTCCATATAAACATCCCCTTGATGGATGCGATCCACCATGTACCAGCTTACGCACAATTTATGAAAGACGTGTGTACAGCTAAGCGCAAGCCGCAAACCAAAGTGGGAGCCCAATCGTACTGTCAGAGAAAGCCAGCTCTGTAATTTTGAGCAAACTCCCACCTAAGGCAAAAGACCCAGGTACTCCCCTGATTTCCTGTACAATTGGTGATACCCAATTGGATAGAGCTTTATTGGAACTAGGAGCCTCCATAAACTAATACCTACATCCCTACTTGACCATCTTGAGGAATCTGAGCTTAAATCGATAGAGGTGACATTACAACTTGCTGATCGATCTATTAAGTCACCTAAAGGAGTTCTTGAGGATGTCATTGTTAGGGTTCAGGATTTCTATTTCTTGGTGGACTTTGTAGTCTTGGATATGGATGCTCCAGAAAATCCGAGGGATACACCAATTATACTAGGGAGACCCTTTCTGGCCACAGCTATGGCCAACATAAATTGTGAGGAGGGCCAAATTGAATTGAAGTTTGGAAACCAAAAGCTAAAGATTGACATCTTTAAGGCCCAACAAGGGATTAATTGCGGTGTTATAGAACAGATATGTGATATCAAGGCTGTGGTTGACGATCCATATATTGAGGAAAACCTGACCACTTCTAATCAACCACAAGAAGATCAAAACTCGCAATCAGAGGTGTCCGAACTTGACTTAGACACACCTGTAACTCCTTCCCTTGCTCCTGACACACACCCTGAACCGCTCGCTGCTGCTAATAACCCTATTTTGGAACTCAAGCCTCTTCCCGACCATCTGAAGTACGTCTTTTTGGGTTCCAATCAGACATTTCCTGTGATTATGAACTCCAAACTCACACCTGATCATGAATCCCGTCTGATTATTGTTCTCCAGCAACATTGAAGAGCCATTGGATGGACTTTCAATGATTTGACTGGCATCAGCCCCTCTCACTACACACACCATATCTACACCAAAGAGGGCACATGACCTTCCTGTGAAATGCAGAAACATTTGAATCCTAATTTGCAAGAGGTCGTGAGAAAGGAGATCATCAAGTGGTTATATGCTGGGATCATTTACCCGATCTCCGATAGTCGGTGGGTGAGTCCAATCCAAGTTGTGCCTAAGAAGGCAGGACTCACCATAATCACGACTGAAACCGGAGAAATCATACCAACCCGTGTGTGGAATTCATGGAGAGTTTGCATTGATTA
Source organism: Thalassia testudinum (assembly GCA_037157565.1). NCBI lineage: Eukaryota > Viridiplantae > Streptophyta > Magnoliopsida > Alismatales > Hydrocharitaceae > Thalassia > Thalassia testudinum. The sequence continues at coordinate 111,456,017 of JAZHRO010000025.1, forward strand.
CAGAAAACTCAATACCTCCACAAAGAAGGATTATTTCCCACTACCGTTTATTGATCAGATCCTCGAGGAACTAGCAGGAAATAGGTTATTCTGCTTTCCGGATGGGTACTTTGGTTGTAACCAGGTGGCAATCCATCCTAAGGACAAAGAAAAGACCACTTTCACCTTCCCCTTCGAAACGTACGCGTTCCAAAGGATGCCTTTCGGTCTCTGCAATGCACCTGCTACTTTTCAGCGGTGCATGCTTGCCATATTCTTAGATATGGTAGGTGATTATCTGGAAGTCTTCAGGGATGACTTTCCAGTATTTGGCGAATCATTTGATGATTGCCTCTTGCACTTGGTCTAGATCCTTAGGCGGTGCATTGACGTGAATCTGGTTCTTTCCTGGGAAAAGAGCCATTTCATGGTGCCTGAAGGAATTGTCCTGGGACATCTCATATCAGAAAAAGGCATCCAGGTCGATCGAGCCAAGGTAAATATGATTTCCAAACTCCCTATGCCTAGCTCGATCAAGGATATCCGACCTTTTCTGGGGCACGTCGATTTTTACCATTGGTTTATTCCTGATTTCTCAAAGATCGCACGCCCCCTGACCACTCTACTATCTAAGGATGTTCCTTTCAAAATCTCCAAGGACTGCACTCAAGCATTTGAAATCCTCCATGATCCAGTGACCCAAGCTCCGATCCTACAGTCCCTTGATTGGTCTCAACCCTTTGAGATCATGTGCGATGAATGTGATTTCACTGTAGGAGCGGTACTTGGGTAGAAAATTGATGGGAAACCCGTGGTCATCTACTACGCTAGCAAGACACTTGGTGAGGCTCAGCGTAACTACACAGTTACTGAGAAAGAGCTGCTAGTCATAGTATTTGCCCTGGAAAAGTTCAGATCATATCTTCTGGGTTCTTGTGTTATCATTTACTCTGATCATACAACTGTGAGGCATCTCCTTGCGAAGAAGGATGCGAAACCTTGATTAATCTGCTGGATCTTGCTATTGCAAGAGTTTGACCTCGAGATTTGCGACAAAGGGGAAAATAGAACGTGGTAGCTGATCACTTGTCCCGCCTTCCCTCTGATATTATCAACCCTTCCAGACCCATTACAGAATATTTTCTTGATGAGCACCTCCTAACTATCAGTACAGGGCTTCTATGGTTTGCTGATCTAGTAAACTACCTGGCATCACATTAGACCTTGTCCGATTGGCCGAAGGCCAAGAAGGACAAATTGCTTTCCGATGCCAAGTATTACTTCTGGGAAGACCCATATCTTTTCTGCATCGGCGCTGATCAAATCATTCGATGATGTGTCACGGGAGCTAAAATTTGGGACATCTTGTCCTTCTGCCATGACCAGGCATATGCGGTGGACACTTCTCAAGTCATAAAACTGTAGTGAAAGTCCTCTAGTGCGGCTTCTATTGGCCATGATTTTCAAAGATGCATACAATCACTGTAGGGTATGCACTCGTTGCCAGACCTTAAGCAACATGACCCACCGTGATATGATGCCCTTACAGCCGATTCTCGTATGCAAAATCTTCGACGTCTGGGGGATTGATTTTATGGGACCCTTTCCTATTTCGGATGGCTTCAAGTACATTCTACTCGCTGTTGACTACGTGTCCAAATGGATTGAAGCCATTCTGACCTGAACCAATGATCATAAGGTAGTTATCAAATTCATTCATCAGAACATCTTTTCGTGGTTTGAGATTCCACGTGCTATAATCTCTAATGGAGGGACCCATTTCACTAATGCTCAGTTCAGGTCACTGATGACCAAATATGGGGTGTCACACTGAATTTCTACTCCTTACGACCCCCAAACTAATGGTCTAGCTGAGCTATCAAATCGGGAGATCAAGAAAATCCTCCAGGTTTCTATTCGACCTGACAGAAAAGACTGGTCATCACGACTTCCGAAAGCTTTGTGGGCTTATAGGACCACCCACAAAATCCAATTAGGCATGTCTCCCTTCAGATTGGTGTATGGGAAGGCATGTCACCTCCCCGTCGAATTGGAGCACAAAGCCTATTGGGCAGTACGGACCTGCAACCTAGATCTTTCTAAGGCAGGAACCCACAGAAAGCTCCAAATGAGCGAGATCGATGAATTACGCCATGACATGTATGAGAACTCGTGAATTTACAAAGAGCGGGTTAAAGCCTTCCACGACAAGCACATATCCAGAAAGATCTTTCACCCTGGTCAAAAAGTCCTACTCTTTGATGCCAAGCTCAAACTGTTCCTAGGAAAACTAAGATCAAAATGGATCGGACCTTACCTTGTCCGACGAATCTTCGAAAATGGAGCCATCGAGATCAGTCCACTCAGCCATGATTTAGAACCTTTCATCGTGAATGGTCAGAGACTCAAATTGTTCATTGACCCTACCGATACAAATTTGGCTGAGATATCATTTACCCTCCATTCTCCCTAACCCCTTTCGCCTAGCCAATGGCGTAAAACTCAGCGCTTAACGGGAGGCAACCCATCATTTTTGAAAAAATTGAAACCTTTCTTGACATTCCTATGCTGAATTCATATTGCACTTTAGGGTTCATCCATTAGAACAGTTGACCCCACCTCAGGTACCCGTACCCGAGTTTGAAATCATCCCCAATAGTCACCTTGACCCGTTCGCCCACACAGAACCTATTCTAATGAATGATCTAAGCTGAACTCGAACCCACCTAATTTACAATGGGGACATTGCAAATCGTAGGTGTGGGGGGTATGAAAGTGCAAAACACTGTGAAAATCATCTTACAAGAAAAGGTTTCATAAAAAAAATCCCATATCACAAAAATACCAAAAAAATGAAAAATTCTTAAAAAATAACAAAAAATTCTGATGGGAGAGAAAATTTTGAGGCCATACAAATCTTGAGGAGAAAAAAGGAATAAAGTCAAAAAAGTCAAAAAGGAGCACAAGTTGAAAAGAAAAGAGATAGTCATTAGTAAGAAATTGAGGGATTAACTGAGTTCTAGACCATATCAAGAAAAAGAAAATGAAAGGAGAAAAGTGCTAATGAAACACATAGGAGATTAGTTGGAATGCTGATCTTAGGCCTCTTGGGCTATACACCTAGGCTTAAAAATTCAAGTATCCGATAAGATCTGGATAGTCCTCAAGAGGTTGGGGAAAATGCAAAGCTTATGTATTAGGTCTAAGTCTTAGGGAGTATTCGGCCTCGTTAACTAACCTCTGGTTTGTGGGACTTGGTAACCTAAGCACCCCAATCCACACACAGTCTGGTTCAGTGAGCATAAGTATAAAAATCATGCAAATGCGTTTAAATTGTTTTGAAAAAGTCACCTAGATTAGGAGTGGCCAATCATCACAAGTTGATTTGGATGAGTTCCTAGTGCGAAGAGGTAGGAAATTCCCCTCGAAGATGCGCAATAACATATCGTCTCCTCAGTGCTTGTCTGATAGGATATTTACATATCCTATTGGGGGCATGTAAGCACCCTACGCTGATTCAAATGCCATGGGCGGCATTATCACGAAATGTTGATTGCCAGGGTCTAGATTAGCTACAGAATGCCATGGGCGGGATTATCTCGAAACCCCGAAAGACAGGGTTTTGGGGCTACCATGGGTGGTGCTATCCCAAAAAATCGATTGCTAGGGACCCTTTGAGGAATGATGATGGGGACAAGAAATCCGATACAGACTGTGTTGTGAAGCCAATCCGAAGCTAGAAATAAAAAGAAAAGAGAGAGAAAACTCTCCAAACAAAGAAAATTCCTCTGTCTCTCTCTTACAAAAATGCATTGCAAACTGAATTGAGGCTAAAATATGTTACAAGCACATGTGCTTTGTTGACGCGGCTAGATTGTGTTTTAACAAATATTGCATTGTAATATAGACGAACTTTCCGCAAAAGCAAATAAAGATTTATAACTCGAAAATCAGAATATCCGAGGTTGAACACAGGGAGCAATCTAAGTATTCCAAAACTTGAGAACACAACTTTTTAAATAAGAAAAAATGATTAGTTCAATGAGAGTGATATAGAAAGAAATTGCTCAAGAAAAAATGGACGTCTGATGCAATATCTGACGTCTTAAAGTATTTCCCAGACTCTTCTTTTGGTGATTTGCTCTGGCTTCAGCTCCTTTTTCGTCTCTTCCTTTGCTGCTTCTGTTCCTCTTCTTTTTCCTTCTCTTCTTGATTTGCGGCCAAGGCCTGGCTTGCCTCTTCTTAAGTTGTCTTATTTTTCTTCTTCCTTTGCTTTCTTGCTTCTTTGTCTACCCCTTGATCTCTTTCTTCTTCCGTCAGTTCTATTCTCTTTGGCCTCGCTTCTTCTTCTCTGCCTTGCCTTTTTTTTTCCTCTGTGGAGCCTCCTTCCTTCTTCTTCTCCTTCGCTTATAGTGGCTAAGTCCCTGCTTCCTGCACACAAGCACACCATGCAGCAAAACCTACTCCCCTACCCTTCCCGTGCATCTTTCTCTCTCTGGATCTCTCTCCGATTCGCTCTCCTAGAGCTTAGTTATTGGGTCGGGTTGCGCGCCCGGGTCTAGGTGCACCGGCATGGGTGTGGTGCACGAGGAGTGCTCAGGAAGGTGTCGGGTCAAGTCACGCCAGCTCCGTGTGATGAGCTCACAGACGAGGCACTGTGTTTAGGTGAGGGACCTCACCCTAAGTGTTATCGGAGGCAACAGGGCAATAACACAAAATCAATATAAAGGACTCACGTGCTTTACAGCTTTCTGAGGTGGGACTAATGCCCACCACTCTTTCTCGTGCGCCCGCAGCAGACCGTGCCTCCAATTTCCACAACTACTGGTCTCACGGTGTCACTTGCTGGGACGACTGGATTCGCACGACCTTCCCAAGTTTGTTGCACCTGGAACCCTGAAGTCTCGCAACCTGGAGCAAGCAAGCATCTTCCTCGAGTCACCGCTAATGGCGGTAGGAGCTCGAAACCTACCTGACGCAAAAAGGGACTTGCGGCTCAATCAGATCACAGGGGGACCTTCGCCGTGTCACGGCGAAGGTGAGGAAGTAGGTGGCAGGCCGCTGGGCGGCCTAGGCGGGCGTGCCTAGGTCGCTCTGTGGTCGGACAGATGGGTTTGATCAGGGGGTAGTTGTGGTGGCGTAGAGGATCTATGGATGAGCAAAGGATATTCAGTGAAGTGTGGCGGAGGTTATGTGGTGGTTGGCGAGACGTGTGGGGTTGCGGAGTGACGAGAGCGTCTCGCAAGAGGGTGGCTGGAGATGAGAAAGGTGGCGGTGGACAGTGACGGTTGAGGGGCGGTTGTGTGAAATAAAGTGAGGGAAATGAAAGAGTGGAAGATGGGGAACTTATCTGGATTGTTGGAAGTGAAAGGGGGCAGCGGAGTTAGACGGCTCGTTCGTGCCGTCGTCGGAGAAGACAACCCTGTGGGAGATAACGACGACGAGGAGGAGGTCAGGGAGGCATGCACTTGGTGAGGCGCGATGCGAGAGGATGAGATAGAGTGAACTCTACTATTGGTATGGCAGCAGAGCGACGAGAAGGAGGAGAGGTAATCGCCGGAGCTTGCGGGCTTCTTGGCTAGAGAGAGGAGAGATGAATTTTGGAGAGTTCTACGGCCAAAACAAGTCTGAGTCCATCGCAGAGGGTCGGGGATCCTTTTATAAGTGCTGGCCGAGCTTCTGGTGCGTGGAGGGCAAGCTTTCATCCATCGTCATCTCACCGGAGAAGGAAGGTAGCTGGGATCTCAAATCTTTCGTGCGTTCGCATGAGAGATTGGACAGAAATCAAAGATTGTGATCGGGCTCAGATGGAAGGGGATTCCTCAGAGAATCTCCCTTCCAATTTTGGGAGATCTCTGAGGGATCAGAGAGTATCCCTCCTACCTTCCTCGCTGGAGAAGGATTCCTCCCCATTAATGGTGGTGGACCTGACTGTAAGATTGGTGAGGAAGCTAGGGGGTTTATGTGATGGTTTTCAAAAGATAAGGGTCAAAATGTAATTGGGTGTACTAATTTGCAAGGTAGGTCAAGATGACCTCCCCTTAGGTCAAAATTTTGGTAAAAACCTAATTTTGACCCAAGGAATCCAATGGTGGAGTGGGATTTTAGGTTTTACCACGTTTGACTAGACATTTTGCATAAAAACCCAAATTAGGTCAATTAATGAGTTAGGACCCCAATCTAGGTCAAAATAGGTTCCAAAGGACAAATTGAATGTTATAAACCCTAGGGGATATTTTTCCATCAATTTTAGAGGGTTTACTTGATTTTTATCCTGATCAGAACCTTGTTGAATTAAGCGGGTCAGTTTTAGGGTTACTAGATATCATTTAATTCCTGGATTGCACATGAACCCATTTCTGATTGAATCAACCCACTTTTTATCTTATTTGGACCATTTGACTTATGTTTTGTCACTGAGAAATCTCGTTTATGTACTGAAATGGTAAAATTACAGTTTTACCCTTTATTTCATGTTTTCTTCTCAGAGCACTTATTCCTTCAATTAATCCTTTTTCTAAGTTATGCACGAGCTTTTATTCTCTTTCTTGGATCAAAATGAGCTAGTTAGGGCTCATGATGAGGCTCTCATCATGCTTTAACTGCGGAGTCCAACGAACCTTAGGATAGTTCCTGTGGGCCTTAAAAACCTTCGCGACATACTTAGGCTTGAGCTGGTCAGGTCCAGATCTTGGTTGGTACTTGAGTACCTCTAGGCCTACTATTGTCATCATAGCCTGATCTATAGAAAAGAAAAGCACACATCACAATTTTGAACATTAAGGAACTCATGGTCTAGAATCAAAGTTAAAACCTTAAAATTTTGCTAAGGGACTAGCAAAAGCTAGGCATAGGGGTATTATGGGAACACCATCATGAGCCCTAACTAGCTCATTTTGACCCAATGAAGAGAATAAAATCTCCTACATAACTAATAAGTCAGTTTTCGCTTTTGAATAATGTATTAAGATGATTGGTCGTTGTAGGATCAAAGTGGTGGAAAACCGCTTAACAAAATAATTAAAATTAAAATTAAACCACTCACAGAAGAGCGAGTCATGTCCACAGGGAGGCAATGATGCAATAAACTCATGAATATTTTTCTCGTATTTGTTCAATCAAGTGCGAAATCCATAGTCAAATCTGACATGAAATGTAATGAAAAGAAGATACACAATAACTAAAAAATGTAAGGGTATATGTGTAATTTTTCCTCACTAAAATATTCAATAAATATGTGATGAATCTATGTAATTTCCAATTGACATGCATTAGAGAGAATTTGTGCACATCTTAATCCAAAACCAATGTCAAAAGATGTGAATAACAAAAGCCATGCAATTATAAGAAAGCATGAGTATGAAGTTGTAATTTCACCCAATATATCACATATTAAAATAAAAAATGAGACTTTGGCAATGGCATTGAAATGTAATTATTAATTACGAAGAAGCAGGGGATTAGCTTCCGTGGAGCTTGTGCGCAGATGAAGAGAGATGGATGGCACATTGGTGACCAAAGGTAGCCCTCTCCGATCCGCACCTAACGGTGGTGGTGGCTCGATGGATGGTGGTCGAAGCTGGCCTGCCAGAGGAAAGAAGTGGCGGTGGTGGAAGTTGCTGCTGGAGGCTGCGCGTGCTGCAGGCGTAAGGAGGCTTGGCACGCGGGTGCTGGGGGTGCTGCAGGCACGTGCGAGGCATGGGCGTGTGGAGGCACGAAATCTGCATGGTGCACAAGCGTGCACGGGGATTCTGTTGCACCGGCTGGAGGTTGGCAGGGAGGCGTTGGAGTGTTCTGAAGTGGGGTTGCTGAGGCATGGTGAAGGTGAAGGGACGTGGGCGCGTGGAGGGAAGGCGTTGCTGGAGGACACGCGCGGGGCGTGGGCGCACGGGCGTGCTGGTTGGGGTGAGGGTGCTCGAGTGGCAAGCGCGCGGTAGGTTCTATTGCGCCAGCTGCAAGTGCTGCAGGGAGGCGCGAGGAGGGGCAGCGCGGTGGGGATGGATGGGGTAAAGGCGTGCAGTGGGGTCTGATGGAGCGGGAGTGGGGGCTGCTGGCACGCGGGCGAGAGTGTGCAGGTGCTGGCGTGTGTGTTGGTTGGAGGTGAGGCGCGCAGTGGCTGGGGCGCTTGGCAGGGTCCGCTAGAGGTGGGGCGCGTGGTGGTGCAGGTGCTGGTGCGTGGGTTGGAGCTGCTGGTGAAGGCGCGCGGTGGGTGATGGCATGAGGCAGGAGGAATTGCAGGGACTCTTGGCGGTGTGGGCTGTCACCCCACATGCCCATGATGGTGGAATCGCACTGCCGCGGTGGGAGGCCGGTGGTATGGATGGATGAGAAGCAATGTTCTCTGAGCACAGTGAGGAACAAAGGGGTGGAGACCTCCCCCTCAACGGTAGCTCTTCCTTCTACTTTGTAGCCACAGCTATAAGGACTTAAAATTCAAAACACTGTAGAATCAATATGATGCGCAGGAGGAGGAGGCAGAGGAGTTACCTGCAAAGGAGAAGAAGAATAAAGGAATAAAATAATTAAGGTTATTTATACATAACTCCTTAACTTCTATGTTAATTAAAATAGTGCACCTAATTAATTAACTAATTAAATGTATATAACCCTAGGTTAATTCTAAATGCATGAATTATGCACTTAAGCTAAAAATATGAATTAGTTTATTTACATCCTAATGTATGCTATCTAAATGTCAAAATTAACTTAATGTCTAAACATTTAGATAATTAAATAGCCCACAAATATGGGCTAATCAAATACCCACATGCCTAGTTTTTGCTAGTCCTTAGCAAATCCAAGCAAAACTTAGCACTCCAAGTAGACTAGCCAACCTAATCGGTCTTCCTTTAGAAGCATGTTAAGTTCAGACTTTAGACCTAAGGTTCCCAAGTAGTTGCTAAGTTGCAGACTAGGTTGGCTAAAGACGAGTTGTAGGCACAAGTTTCCCTGATTTCTGACTTTACCCTAAGGTTTATTGATCCCTGAGATTAAAGCATCCGTGCATGTGCATTGGTCTGAGTTATTTGAGGTTGGTATGATTGCCAACCTAGAAAGGAAAAAAGGATATATATATATATTTCAAATAATATATATATATTATGTTTGATTCCTCTAAGTCTAACCTCGGATCAGCTATAAACATGGTCTGTGTCGGATTCATTGTCCCTATCACTATACCTAGAAGGGTGTCTGGCTTTCGATGCTTTGAGATAGCACCACCCATAATGACCCTAAGAACTCTTGGCAATCGAGACTTTGAGATAGTATCGCCTATGGATTTCTTAAGCGAATTCAAGCCTGTGGCAATCGGCACTTCGAGATAGGGCCACCCATGGTACCTGAACAGCACAATGCACTTACATGCCCCCAGTAGTATGGATATCCTAAGAGACACGCATAGAGGAGGTAATATGTTATCATCGCATCCTTAAGGTGAGTATATACTCCACCTCTCCTGCGGCGGGAACTCTTCCATTCAAATTGTGTTTTCAAGCCTCTCCTAAGTCAAAACTAAGAGAACCAAATTTCTTTTAAGAAAGGAATTAACTTGATCACTTACTGTTGACGCGGCTAGATCGTGTTTTAACAGTCAGTTGCGTCGTAGTATAGGTGACCAAGCGTTGTCAACAAATAAAAATTTATTACTCGAAAACCTAAGTATCCGAGGTCGAACACAGGGAGCAAATGGAATTTATTACTAATCTCAAGAATGTAATTGAACACTTAGAGTTACTCAAAACCTAATTCAGAATTTAAATGCAAGAATTTGAGTCAAATGTGGCAAAAATAGAGAAATTGGACGTCTGATCATGGGATTAGACGTCTTAAAAAGATATTTTCTTTTTAACTCTCTCTTATTTCTTCTCCTGTTTGCTTTCTCTTCTTCTTCTTCTGACTTTCTTTCTCTGATTTTCCTCTTTTTCTTCTGTTCTTCTTTGGCCGTCTGCTTCTTCTTCCTTGTTTCTTCTCTGCAGCTCTCTTGCCTTTCTTCTTCCTTCTTATTTTCCTCTATCTTTTGCCTTTCCTCTCTTCATCCTTTAGCCTTAGCTCTCTGACTTCCTCTTCTCTTTGGCTTCACCTCTTCCTTCTGCCTTGTCTTTCCTTCTCTTTTTCCTCTACGAGTCTTCCTTCTTTCTTTAGCCTTCCTTCTACTTCTTCTTCCCTATACAAACCAAAGAGAAAAACCTACCCTCTACCCACACCTACGTCTCTCTCTCTGTATATCACTCTTCAGTACGCTCTCCCAGAGTCGGGTAATCGGGTCGTGTCGCGTGCCCGGGTCCAGGAGCAATGGCGTGGGTGTGGTGCGTGAGGAGTGATCGGTAGGATAGTCGGGTCGGGTTGCCAGGTCCGCGGGATCAATTCATGGATGAGGCGTGTATAGGTGAGGGACCTCACCCCATGAGTGTCTCAAGGCGAAGAGAGTAGAACACAAATTCAATTTATTGCATGCGCCTCACTCAGATGTTTACGATGTGGGACTAATGTCCCACCCGCTTTTGCTCACATGCCCGTAGGAGCACCTTCTTCCAATTGCTGCAGCTGCAAGCCTCGCAGTGCTAATTTCCTGGACAATTGAATGCACGAGACTACCCCAAGCCTTCTAGACCTGGGACCCTGAAGTGCTTCAGCCTGGAGCAAGCTTGCGACCTTCTCGAGCCGTCGTTCATGGCAACTGGTGCTCAGATCCTGCACGACACAAAAGGAGCCTTGCAGCTCTATCAGACCATAGGAGGACCTTCGCCGTGTCACGGCGAAGGTGAGGCGGTAGGTGGCAGGTGGTGAGGTGGCCTAGGCGTGCGTGCCTAGGTCGCTCTGTGGCCGAGTTTATGGGTTAGGTCGGGGGCCATTTGTGATGGTGTAGGCGGTCTGTGAGTGGGTGGATGATGTTCAGTGGAGTGTGGTGGAGGTTGTGGGGTTGGTGGCGAGACATGTGGAGGTGTGGAGTGACGGATGCGTCTCACCGGAGGGAGGCCGGAGATGGGGAAGATGGCGGTGGACAGTGGCTGTCGAGGGGTGTTTTGTGAAATAGGTTGAGGGGAATTGAAGAGGGGATAGAGACAAGTGGTTCTAACCTAATTACGTGGATGAATGGGGAGAGAGGGCGGCTGGTAGTACCTGCTGTCGTCGGAGAAGAGGGTATCCAGTGGAGGGAGACGACGGCGACGACGGTGCTAGGGATGCTCGTGCGGGTGTTGCGCAATGCGGAGGAGGATGGTGAGGACAGCTCTGCCACTGGTATTATGGCAGAGCGACGAGCAAGAGGAGGAAGGCTTGCCATAGCTCGCTGGACCACTTGGCCGGAGGAGAAGAAGAGGAAATCCAGGTGGATCTCTGGCCAAGTCGAGCTGAGGAGGTGTAGCCAGGGTTGAGGATCATTTTATAGATGCTGTCAGGGGTTCCTGTGCTTGGAAGGCAAGCTTCCAAGCACGCGAATCCTCACCGGAGATGGAATCAGTTAGAGACCCAAATCTCTCGTGCGTTCGCACGAGAGATTGGGTGCAAATCAGAGAGTAGGATTACGCTCAGATGGAAGGGAATTCCTCAGAGAATCTCCTTCCCAAATCTGGGAGGTCTCTGAGGAATCGGGGAGTACTCCCCCTCCATTCCTCGTCGGAGTGGGATTTCTCCCCATTATTGTGGAGGGACCTATTTATAAGAGTGGTGAGGAAGTTAGGGGGCTATGTGTAATGATTTTCAAAAGATAGGGGCCAAAATGTAATCTGGGTGTACTATTTTGTAAAGTAGGTCAAGATGACCTCCCCTTAGGTCCAAATTTTGGTAAAAATCTAATTTGGACTTAAGGAATCCAATGGCGAAGTTGGATTTTAGGTTTGACCATGTTTGACTGGATATTTTGCACAAAAACCTAAATTAGGTCAATTGATGAGCTAGGACCCCAATCTGGGTCAAAATAGGTTCCAAAGGCCAATTTGAAGGTTATAAACCCTAGGGCATATTTTTCCATGAATTTTAGAGGGTTTAATTGATTTTTATCCTAACCAGAACCTTGTTGAATTAAGCAAGTCTGTTTTAGGGTTAGAAGATGTCATTTAATTCCTGGATTGCACATGAACCCATTTTTGACTGAACCAACCCACTTTTTATCTTATTCAGACCATTTGACCTATGTTTTGCCTCTGAGAATTTCCATTTATGTACTGCAATGGTAAAATTGCAGTTTTAACCTTTGTTTCATGTTTTCTTCTTAGAACACTTATTCCTTCAATTAAGCCCTTCTCTAGGTTATGTAGGAGCTTTTATTCTCTTTCTTAGGTCAAAATGAGCTAGTTAGGGCTCTTGATGAGGCTCTCTTCACTTACATAAGACCAAGTGTGTGAAATTTGGATGCTTGAGTTACAAGGACCCTTAAACCAAAAGGTAGAACAAGACTCCAGGTACTACCCCACCTTTTAACTCAATCCCTTGCTTTCCTTCCTCAACCTCTTGAGGAATGCTCCGCAACTTAACTCCTAGTTAAGCTTTTAAGTCCACAAAGGACCCTAAAAGTCTAAAGCTAGTAGCTTACTTAGCTTCTAAAGTTTGACCCTAGAATCAACTTAGTCTCACCTAGAGTTCTGATTTGCTTAAGAATGCAGGGCCTAGCCAGTTAAGCTCAAAACTTTTTTTTAAATTTATTTTTATTTTTATTTTTATTTATTTATTTATTTATTTTAAATTACAATATGCATGAATGAATGCAAAATGTAGACATGCTATAAACAAATGCCTCAGGTCCTCTCCCCCATGCCTGGTTCAAACAATGTCCTCATTGGAAACAAAAATAGTTAAAGTAAGATATTACCTGAGGCAGAGAATGGTAGGAGCTAAGGCTCCTCAAGAGTGACCTCGTCAACCAGATGGCCATCCAAAGTAATGTATGGTTTTAACCGTTGACCGTTGACGATAAAGGGAGTTGCTAAAAAGGAAGGGCTTTTAATCTCCACAGCTCCATGTGGAAACACTTTAGTGATTATGTAAGGCCCATCCCAATGAGATTTTAACTTCCCAGGAAAAAGCTTATGTCTGGAATTGAAAAGCAAGACTTGTTGGTTGGACTCAAAGGTCTTTCGAAGTATATACTTATCATGCAAGACCATTGTTCTTTCCTTATAAGCTTGAGAGGTGTCATAAGCATCATTCCTTAGCTCCTCAAGCTCACTTAATTCCAGAAGTCATGCCTTACCTGCCTTCTCTAAATCCATGTTAACACTTTGAATAGCCCAAAGTGCCATACGTTCCAACTCAACGGGTAAATGGCATGCTTTCCCATACACAATCCGAAAGGGAGAAGTACCCAAAGGGGTCTTATAGGCCGTTCGATACACCCACAAAGCATCATCGAGCTTTTGGGACCAGTCTTTCCTATCAGATCTAGCAGTCTTTTCTAAAATATTTTTTATCTCCCTATTTGACACTTCAACTTGGCCACTCATCTGAGGATGGTAAGGGGTAGCGACCTTGTGAGTCACTCCCAGACTCCTGATTAGCCAATTGAAGTGGTGGTCTCGAAAATGAGGTCCCCCATCACTTATAATGGTCTTGGGGCAGCCGAAACGAGATATGATATTAGCCTTCACAAATTTCAAAACCACAGAGTGGTCATTTGTGCTCATAGGAATGGCCTCTATCCATTTAGAGACATAATCAACTGCCACCAAGATATATTCGTAACCATGGTACGAAGGGAAGGGGCCCATAAAGTCAATTCCCCACACATCAAAAATATCAACAGATTGAATAGGGTGTTGAGGCATTTCATTCCTCTTCCCAATCGTTCCAATCCGTTGACATCTAATACAGGCCTTAACAAAATTATGAGAATCCTTAAATAATGAAGGCCACCAAAAATCAGATTGGAGAACCTTAAAAGCAGTTTTCTTAGCACCAAAGTGTCCTCCACAATGAAGTTCATGGCAAAAGCTCAGCACACTTTGTTGTTCCTCTTTAGGTACACAATGTCTCAATACTTGGTCTTGTCCAATTATGAATAATTCAGGCTCTTCCCAATGAAAATATCTTGTTAGGGAAATGAATCTCTTTCTTTTTTGCTCATCCCAAGAGCCAGGAGTGTCTCCAGTGACCAAGTAATTTACGGTATCAGCATTTCAAGGTAAAGTTGGTGTTACCGCCATCAGGGTTTCATCGAAAAATGTCTCGCGGATGTCTCCGGAAAGAGAGTCATTAAGTGCAAGGTGAGATAGGTGGTTAGCCACAACATTTTCTACTCTTTTCTTTTCACGTATCTCCAAGTCAAATTCTTGAAGGAGTAGGATCCACCTAATCAGACGTGGCTTAGAATCTTTCTTAGAAATGAGATGTTTCACTGCTGCATGATCAATGAAAATAACACCTTAGACCCAAGCAGATAAGACCTAAACTTCTCCAGAGCAAAAACTACAGCAAGTAATTCATTTTCAGTGATGGTGTAGTTTTGCTGAGGTTCGGTTAAAGTCTTGCTGGCATAATGTAGCACATGAGGTCTTCCCTCAACCCTTAATCCAAGGACTGCTCCCGCTGCATAATCCGAAGCATCACACATCAGCTTGAATGGGAGTGTCCAATTAGGAGCTCAGAGAATAGGTGTAGAGATCAAGGCCTCCTTCAGAGTTTGAAAGGCCTCAACACACTTTGAATCAAAATTGAAGGAAGATTCCTTTGCCAACAAGTCACAAAGTGGCCTAGAAATTTTACTAAAATTTTTAATGAAGCGCTTATAAAAGCTGGCATGGCCTAGAAAGGATATAATCTGTTTGACATTCGTGGGTAATGGGAGTTTGGAAATAGAATCAATCTTGGCTTTATCTACTTCCAAACCTCGCTCAGATACAACATGCCCAAGTACAATTCCTTTTTGTACGATGAAATGACTTTTCTCCCAGCTGAGGACTAAACCAGTCTCCTTACATCGCTTCAACACATTCTCCAGGTGTAGGAGACACTGGTCGAAAGACGAGACATAAATGGAGAAGTCATCCATAAACACTTCAACACAGTTGTCAATCATGTCCGAAAAAATAGACATCATACACCATTGGAAGGTTGCAGGGGCATTACATAATCCAAATGGCATACGCCTAAATGCAAAAGTATTGTAAGGACTCGTGAATGTCATCTTCTCCTAGTCATCAGGGAGGACTGCATCCTAGTTGTACCCAGAATATCCATCAAGAAAGCAATAGTACTTATTCCCTGCTAATTTCTTGAGAATTTGATCAATAAAAGGCAAGAGAAAGTGATCCTTCTGGGTAGCAGAGTTTAGCCTACGGCAATCAATACAGACCCTCCATTCAGTTGAGGGTCTAGTGACAACTTGTTCACCTTGGTCATTAAATTTCATTGTAAAGCCTGCCTTCTTTGGCACCACATGAATAGGACTTACCCATTTACTATTTGTAATGGGATATATGATCCCAACATCCAACCACTTCAGGATTTCCTTTTTAACTACCTCCCTCATATTAGGGTTTAAACGTCTCTGCATGTCCCTAAATGGCTTAATGGAATCATCAGTATAAATGTGGTGCATGCAGAGTGTAGAGTCTATGCCCTTAATGTCAGCAATGCTCCAAGCAATAGTTTCCTTGTGCCTAGACAAGCATTCAATCAGGGCTCCCTCCTGTGCCTCAGATAGCATAGCCAAAATGATAATAGGGAGCGTATCATTAGCACCTAGGAAGACATACTTGAGAGTGTTAGGGAGGGGTTTCAACTCAAGGTCGGGGGCTTGTATGGTGGAGGGTTTCATAATAGATGTCCCCATCTCAGGTAGCAGATCTACCTTAGGTAGAGATGATGGGGGAAGAGACTCAGCAGAAACACCCAGCAACTCCTCAAGTTCAAGTATATCCCTTTCACATTCCTCCAAGAGATGGGAATGCTCATTTAGCATGACATGCTGAAGGGGGTCATCACATAACATTGCAGGGATTGCCTCTTCAATTAGGTCATCTATCACCTCAACTTGAGAACAATCCTCAAGTCTGGCTTTGTTTTTCAACGTTTCGTGCGGATTTAAAGCGTATTATGTTGTAGTATAACCGACAAAACGTTCGAACAAATATAAAGTTTTTATTACTCGAAGACCGGAGTATCCGAGGTCGAACACAGGGAGCAAACTCAGTACTTTGTAAAACCCAAGAATACAACTGTTAAATGCAAATATAATTGATTCAAAGAGTTTTTAAGAAAGATGTAAAAAAAATAGAATTAGACGTCTGATTTATGTATCAGACGTCTTAAATGTGATCTTTCTTTCTCTTTTTCTTCTTCTGCTTTGCCTTTCAGATCTCTTTGCAATCTTCCCTTGTCCTTCTTCTTCTTCTCCTGCGAAGACCTCTAACCTTTCTGTTTTCCTCCTTCGCCTGCGAAGACTTCTTTCTTTCTTCTTCTTCTGTCTTGCTTTCTTCCTTCTTCGTTGCCTTCTTCTTCTTCTTTGTCTTGCTTTCTTCTTCTTCTTTGTCTTGCTTCTCCTTTCTTCTGCAGCGGCCACGTCCTTCTCCTGCAATCAGCCTGCCTGCACAGGGGAACAAAACCTAACCCTTCTCCCTCTACCCGCGCGTGTCTCTCTCTCAAACAATTCACTCTAACCGCTCTCCCAGAGCCACAGTCTCAATCGGGTCGGATCGTACCCGGGACCAGGCGCACCTGCAGGTGTGTGATGCGCGAGGAGTGCGTAGGTCTAGGTCGGGTCGGATCCGCCAGGTCCGCGTGGTCAGGCCGCGGACGAGGCGGGTGGGGTCAGTGAGGGACCTCACCCCTGTGCTTTCGAGGCAGTAAATGTATATCACAAAAAAAAAGCTTTATACCATACCTGTGCCTTGAGATTCCACGATGTGGGACTAAACTTTCCGCCCTTCCTTTGCGTGCGCCCGCAGACTCTCGTGTGCAATTGCCCACGCTGAAGGCCCTGCTGCTGATCCTTGCTGAACTCAGTCACCTCGCAACTCTTGCGAGAGTCTGCTGCACCTGCCGCCTGGGAAGCCTGACGCCTGCTGCTGCTCCAAGCTTCCTGCTGCTTCGACTGTTAATGGCGGCCGGAGCGTTTACCTGAACTTCCACAGAACGGCCTATTGGCCCAATTAGAATGGCTGGAAACCTTCGCCGTAGCACGGCGAAGGCGGTGGGTGATGCTGCAGGTTGCCTGTCGGCCTAGGCGTGCCCGCCTAGGTCAACCTGTGGCCGGAGACGGTGGGTTGTTCGGGGGGTGATTATGGAGGTCTGGAGTGGCAGTTGTGGGGTGGAGCGAGTTCCTGGTGGTGAGGCGGAGCTCACGAGGTGGTTGGCGAGCCGTGTGGAGTGGCGGAGTGGTGTGGGCGGCTCGCCGGAGTTCGGTCGGTGATGTGGAAGATGAGGGTGGTCAGCGTCGGTCGAGGGGTAATCAGATGAGATAACAGGGGGAAAAGAGAGAGGATAGGATGGAGAGGAGTTCTAACCTAATTGTAAGGACGAAAGGGGACAGAAGGCGGACAGCAGTACTTGCTGTCGCCGGAGAAGATGACACCCAGTGGGGGAGAACGGCGGCGACGACGGGGCTGAGGCGGCGTGCGCTGGTACTGCGCGACGCGGAGGGAGGTCAGGAAGCTAACTCTGCCACTGGTTTTGTGGCAGAGCGAAGAGGGAGGGGAGGGAGGCTCGCCGGAGCTAGCTGGGGTATTTGACCGAGCAGGAGGAGAGGAATTGAAGGGGGAAACTCGGCCAAATCAAGCTCCAGATGAGTGGCCGGGTCCGAGGGGTGTTTTATAGGTGCTGGACTTGGTGTGCAGGGCGTGAAGGGCACGTAATTGCCTGAGGTTGGTCGCCGGAGATGGAAAGGAGTTAGGATACCCAAATCTCTCGTGCGTTCGCACGAGAGATTGGGTTCACACCAACGATTGTGATTGACTTTATGAGGAAGGGAATTCCTCAGAGAATCCTCCTTCCATTTCTGGGAGGGAATCTCTGAGGGATTAGAGAGCAATCCCTCTCCGAACCTCGCCGGAGTTCGGTTCTACCCTAGCAATGGCGGCAGGACCGGTTTGCAAAGAAGGCGAGGAACCTAGGGGGCTCTCTGCAAGGATATTCAAAAGATAGGGACCTCTTTGTGATTTGGGTGTACTAACTTGCAAAGTAGGTCAAGATGACCTCTCCTTAGGTCCAAATTTTGGTATAAACCTAATTTGGACCTAAGGAAACCAATGGAGAAGTTAGATTTCAGGTTTGACCTCGTTTGACTGGATATTTTGCGTAAAAACCCAAATTAGGTTAATTGAAGAGCTAGGACCCTAATCTAGGTCAAACTAGGTTCCAAAGGCCAAATTAAGTGTTCTAAACCCTAGAGTATGGTTTTCCATGATTTTTATAGGGTTTACTTGCTTTTTGTTCTGACCGGAACCTTGTTAATTTAAGCGGGTCTGTTTTAGGGTTACCAAGTGTCTTTTAGTTCTTAGATTGCACATGAACCCATTTCTGATTGACTCAACCCACTTTTTATCTCATTTAGACCATTTGACCTATGTTTTGCCTCTGAGAAATCCCGTTTATCTACTGCAATGGTAAAATTGCAGTTTTAACCTTTATTACATGTTTTCTTCTCAGAGCACTTGTTCCTTCAGTTAGGCCTTCTTCTAGGTTATGTAGGAGCTTTTATCTTCTTTATTGGGTCAAAATGAGCTAGTTATGGCTCATGATGAGGCTCTCATCATACCCCCATGCCTAGCTTTTGCTAGTCCCTTAGCAAAATTTCAAAGTTTTAACTTCCGTTCTAGACACTGAATATTGTCAATAATGATAAGTGCTTCTTTTGTGATTAGGTAGGAATGCCGACAATAGGCCTAGAGGTACTCAAGTACCAACCAAAATCCGGACCTGTTCCGCTTTAGCCTCAGTCTTCTGCAAAGGTTTCTACGGCCCACAGAACCTAACCTAGGGTTTGTTGGACTCCGCGGTTAAAGCACCCGTGCTTGAGATATTTTTAGCCTAAGTTCAGTTTGCAGTGCGTTTTCTGTAAGAGAGAGATAGAAGATTTATTTCTTTGGAGAGCTTTTCTCTCTCTTTTCTTTTTTATTTCTAGCTTCGGATTAGCTTCTCAACACGGTCTGTATCGGATTCCTCGTCCCCATCATCAATCCTCAAAGGTCCCTGGCTTTCGAGATTTCGAGATAATCCCGCCCATGGCAACCCCCGGAACCCTGGCTTTCGAGATTTCGAGATAATCCCGCCCATGGCGTTCCGTGGCTGAATTCAGACCCTGGCGATTGACATTTCGTGATAATGCCACCCATGGTATCTGAACCAGCAGAGTGCTTACATGCCCCCAGTAGGATATTTAAATATCCTAAGAGACAAGCACCGAGGAGACGATATGTTGTTACGCATCTTCGAGGGGAATTTCCCGCCTCTCCGCGCTGGGAACTCGTCCAAATCAACTTGTGTTGATTGGCCGCTCCTAATCTAGGTGACTTTTTCAGAATATTAAACGCTCTTGCGTGTTTTGGATGTTTTATGCGCACTGAACCAGACTGTGTGTGAATTTGGGGTGCTTAGGTTACCGAATCCCGCAAACCGGAGGTCAGTTAACGAGGCTGAATACTTCCTAAGCCTTAGACCTAATACTCAAGCTTCGCATTTTCCTCAACCTCTTGAGGATTGTCCAGATTTTAACGGATACGTGAATTTTTAAGCAAAAGATACTAGCCCAAAAGGCCTAAGACCAGCGTTCCCGCTAATCTCTTGTTATGTTTCCTTAGCACTTTTTCTTTTCTTTTTCTTGACTCGGTCTAGAACTTCAGTTAACCCCTTAATCTTTACTAATGACTTTTTCTTTTTCTTTTCCTTTTGTGCTCCTTTCTTCATTTTTGCTCTTTTTCTCCTCCTTATGATTATATGGCTCACAACATTTCCTCCCTCCCCAATTTTTTTTGTTCTTTTTCGTAATTTTTCAATTTTTTTGTGTTTTTGACATATGTGAATTTTTTTGTGAGAATCCTTCTGATTTTTTCTTGGTTTTGTATGTATGCACTTTATCACCCCCCCCATGCCTAAGTTTTGCAATGTCCTCATTGTAAACAGAGGGTGGGAATTAGTGTTGAGGTCAGGGGCTTAGAACAGGATATATCGGGTGGGTGAATGGGTCGGGAATGAGTGATGCGAATGATTTTAAGCTCTGATACGTGTACCAGAGGTGGGATCAACTGTCTAAGGCTGAACTCAAGGTGCAATAGACGTGGAGTACAGACGGCTAATCAGACGGGTCTCTATTTTTGAGATGACGGGTTGCCTCCCGTTAAGCGCTAAATTTAATGCCTTCAGCCGAGCGAAAAATGGGGTGGAGAGGGAGTAGTCAAATCAATGGAGTTTTGGGAAACAAGCACCTTGATTAAGAGCCTGGTTGGTCCAACCAGGTACTTGTTCAGATCAGTGGGCTGATGATGCAGCCCAAACCCCATAAGTCTGGTGGGTTGATAGATGTAGATTAGCAGATGTGGGACCCACCAAATGCAGTGATGTTCTGATAGATATGGAGGTGAAAACTCGAGTTGGGGCTCAGTCGAATCAGCCTGGTGGGGGTAGGGTTCCGAAAAATAATCAATGTAAGATGTGGAATCCCTACAGGGACGGTCAAAGGATGGAGGCTCCTGATTTGTGGTCTGATCAGTGTCTGATACCCGGTATAGATACGGAGTTGAATCATCTGCAATCGGCTCATTGAGAGGTGAATCAGAATAGAAATTGAGTCCGGTTGCGGGTCGAGGTGGGGAACGGGTTTTGATTGGTGCTGTATATGTGGAGCAGGTGGCTTCAAAGAAGATTGACATGTTATAATCAGGAGGCAGATTTTCTCCGATGTTATGGTCAGATTCGAGATCGTCGGAGAGTTTGCTAAAATCAAAGTTTGAATGAGATTCTAGATCATGAGTTCCACCATAGAATAAATCATATGTTGTATATTCAGCAGCCTGACTGGGATCTAGCCTAAATGTTAATTCCGAGCTTACAAAGGTGTCCCTATCTGGTAGAGGCTCAGATTCAAGGTTAGTAGGGCAGAGCCAATCGAAACCTTGCTCGTCCAACTCCTCGGTTTCTGTATCGTAGATTGGCATGACTTCCGAAAACTCGATTAGTTCTTCTGAGGAGGTTGACGAGGGATATTCATCAAATCGAGGCCCAGAATCATATTCTTTATTAAGAGATTGATTTTCTTCATATGGGGCCTTGAAATCTTCAATATAGGTTTCAGATCTAGGTTCTAGGCTTAGGATGTGGGTGGAATGACTAGAATCTAGGTCTGAATAACCTTCGCGGGCCACCTTATCAAAATAAGGGACGGAATTTATACCCGCGAGAGGTTCAGTTCTACTCTCATACTTGCAGGAGTCTTGGGATTCTAAAATGGGTTCATCATGGTCTTTTCCTGCATTTGGAGCTTCCCAACCTTCTTCAATATTAGGTGCATTATACTCCATCTGGGTTGGGAATCCACAACCATTTTGTGCCTCAAAACCGAGATCAGATTTATCCTCGATGTTGTCCCAAGATAGTTCATCCTCTGTTGGCAGTATGTACGGGTATTTCTGATCAATCACTTGTTTTATTAATCTTATTATCTCTTCCCGTTTTTCAAGACTATCTTGGTGTTGCGTCCAAAGTCGAGGATTTGTCATACATTGAAGGTATTCACTATTATGCAATTTTTCTATTTCAATGTATGTAGTAATGAGCAAGTCACGGGTTGATCCTTTGTTGGCTTCTGCTAATAGTACTTGGGCACAAGTTATGACAAAGGTTGTGGTTGTTGGGACATCAACCTGAATGTTTCCTACTGTTGTTGAGGTTTCTTCATTTTCATAAAATCTCATGGCATCCTCAATCATTTTATCTCTCATGGATCTCCGGTATTCAGGTTTCTCGACTGGTAGTCCTAGGTGGTTCGGCTGCATATTTGGATCAGGTGGTGGAATCACGATCAGAGTTTGACTCAAGATGTGTTATGAAGCGATCAGATCTGAATAACGAGTCCCACTGAAAAATGAGTGTGTGTGCTCTACAGAGAAAAGATGCAGGACTGGAGATGTTCTTGACCCAATCAAGACACCCAAAAGATGTTTGGATGACTATGGAGGTTTGGGGCGGATGGACCCCTGGATCCGAAGATCGTCCACCTGCGAATTACCTGGGCAGCCAGAGAGGGAGAGTCCTGCAAAGACCCCTACACGGTAGAGCGTCCCTACGGGTTACAGGGTTTCCCCCACCCGACCTCTCTTGTCACTGAGATTCCAGGTAAACCAGAATGGGGACCTTGACCTCTTAAGTCTATCACTTTTTATTTCAAAGGTGCTTTTAGGGTTCTCACTTGAACTTTAGATGTTTTTGGTATTGTGACCTAATTTAGAGGTTGGTTGACCCAAGGGGTCAACTTCACCTGACCTGTCCTATAGATGGCAGAATGATTCTAAGCTCGGAGCCTAGAGATCACCCTGATTTGACTCCCAGGTTATTAGGTCAAAAGAAATTTTAAGATTCAAGTGATTTTAGAGCTCAATTTTAGGGTTTGTCTTATTTAACTTTCTTCAATCAAGGGCTTGGGTAGCACACTGATGCGGGAGGGTTTATTTCTTTTTACACAGGCATGTGTGACTAGCGCTTCAAGACCCTAATGTGGAAACCCTAATTTGGTTCTATTTCCAATCCTCTTTTTCTTTTTCAAAAGTTCTCTTTGGACTTATAAACAAGAAGTGTGTGGTCCGCCGAGATTAAGCGTTTATTTTCAATTAGGCACAAGAATTTGTGGGATGGAAAAAAAATCACTCCAACTTCAAGAATATTTGCAGAAATTTTCGCAAAATCAAGAAATGTTTTGCCTTAGAGATGGTGATTACTATATAAAGAAGGCAATTGATTCCTAACTTGATTTTCTTCCTTTTGTCTTTCAAAGATTAGGGGATGATTAAGGAAGAAAAGAAATTACCTGCCCTGGAGTGGTTGACTTGCAGGAGAGATTTTCTCATGAAGTAACTGCTCCAGTCTGTTGTGCAGTTGCTATTCTTTCCTTTCTGTTTTGCTTTCCCTGTTTGAACACAACAAAAGAGAAGTTAAGTCAGATATTAAATAGAAAAGTTGTACTCAAAAGCTTTACAAGTGCCCGTTGCTCCCCGGCAGCGGCGCCAAAATGTTTTTCAACGTTTCGTGCGGATTTAAAGCGTATTATGTTGTAGTATAACCGACAAAACGTTCGAACAAATATAAAGTTTTTATTACTCGAAGACCGGAGTATCCGAGGTCGAACACAGGGAGCAAACTCAGTACTTTGTAAAACCCAAGAATACAACTGTTAAATGCAAATATAATTGATTCAAAGAGTTTTTAAGAAAGATGTAAAAAAAATAGAATTAGACGTCTGATTTATGTATCAGACGTCTTAAATGTGATCTTTCTTTCTCTTTTTCTTCTTCTGCTTTGCCTTTCAGATCTCTTTGCAATCTTCCCTTGTCCTTCTTCTTCTTCTCCTGCGAAGACCTCTAACCTTTCTGTTTTCCTCCTTCGCCTGCGAAGACTTCTTTCTTTCTTCTTCTTCTGTCTTGCTTTCTTCCTTCTTCGTTGCCTTCTTCTTCTTCTTTGTCTTGCTTTCTTCTTCTTCTTTGTCTTGCTTCTCCTTTCTTCTGCAGCGGCCACGTCCTTCTCCTGCAATCAGCCTGCCTGCACAGGGGAACAAAACCTAACCCTTCTCCCTCTACCTGCGCGTGTCTCTCTCTCAAACAATTCACTCTAACCGCTCTCCCAGAGCCACAGTCTCAATCGGGTCGGATCGTACCCGGGACCAGGCGCACCTGCAGGTGTGTGATGCGCGAGGAGTGCGTAGGTCTAGGTCGGGTCGGATCCGCCAGGTCCGCGTGGTCAGGCCGCGGACGAGGCGGGTGGGGTCAGTGAGGGACCTCACCCCTGTGCTTTCGAGGCAGTAAACGTATATCACAAAAAAAAGCTTTATACCATACCTGTGCCTTGAGATTCCACGATGTGGGACTAAACTTTCCGCCCTTCCTTTGCGTGCGCCCGCAGACTCTCGTGTGCAATTGCCCACGCTGAAGGCCCTGCTGCTGATCCTTGCTGAACTCAGTCACCTCGCAACTCTTGCGAGAGTCTGCTGCACCTGCCGCCTGGGAAGCCTGACGCCTGCTGCTGCTCCAAGCTTCCTGCTGCTTCGACTGTTAATGGCGGCCGGAGCGTTTACCTGAACTTCCACAGAACGGCCTATTGGCCCAATTAGAATGGCTGGAAACCTTCGCCGTAGCACGGCGAAGGCGGTGGGTGATGCTGCAGGTTGCCTGTCGGCCTAGGCGTGCCCGCCTAGGTCAACCTGTGGCCGGAGACGGTGGGTTGTTCGGGGGGTGATTATGGAGGTCTGGAGTGGCAGTTGTGGGGTGGAGCGAGTTCCTGGTGGTGAGGCGGAGCTCACGAGGTGGTTGGCGAGCCGTGTGGAGTGGCGGAGTGGTGTGGGCGGCTCGCCGGAGTTCGGTCGGTGATGTGGAAGATGAGGGTGGTCAGCGTCGGTCGAGGGGTAATCAGATGAGATAACAGGGGGAAAAGAGAGAGGATAGGATGGAGAGGAGTTCTAACCTAATTGTAAGGACGAAAGGGGACAGAAGGCGGACAGCAGTACTTGCTGTCGCCGGAGAAGATGACACCCAGTGGGGGAGAACGGCGGCGACGACGGGGCTGAGGCGGCGTGCGCTGGTACTGCGCGACGCGGAGGGAGGTCAGGAAGCTAACTCTGCCACTGGTTTTGTGGCAGAGCGAAGAGGGAGGGGAGGGAGGCTCGCCGGAGCTAGCTGGGGTATTTGACCGAGCAGGAGGAGAGGAATTGAAGGGGGAAACTCGGCCAAATCAAGCTCCAGATGAGTGGCCGGGTCCGAGGGGTGTTTTATAGGTGCTGGACTTGGTGTGCAGGGCGTGAAGGGCACGTAATTGCCTGAGGTTGGTCGCCGGAGATGGAAAGGAGTTAGGATACCCAAATCTCTCGTGCGTTCGCACGAGAGATTGGGTTCACACCAACGATTGTGATTGACTTTATGAGGAAGGGAATTCCTCAGAGAATCCTCCTTCCATTTCTGGGAGGGAATCTCTGAGGGATTAGAGAGCAATCCCTCTCCGAACCTCGCCGGAGTTCGGTTCTGCCCTAGCAATGGCGGCAGGACCGGTTTGCAAAGAAGGCGAGGAACCTAGGGGGCTCTCTGCAAGGATATTCAAAAGATAGGGACCTCTTTGTGATTTGGGTGTACTAACTTGCAAAGTAGGTCAAGATGACCTCTCCTTAGGTCCAAATTTTGGTATAAACCTAATTTGGACCTAAGGAAACCAATGGAGAAGTTAGATTTCAGGTTTGACCTCGTTTGACTGGATATTTTGCGTAAAAACCCAAATTAGGTTAATTGAAGAGCTAGGACCCTAATCTAGGTCAAACTAGGTTCCAAAGGCCAAATTAAGTGTTCTAAACCCTAGAGTATGGTTTTCCATGATTTTTATAGGGTTTACTTGCTTTTTGTTCTGACCGGAACCTTGTTAATTTAAGCGGGTCTGTTTTAGGGTTACCAAGTGTCTTTTAGTTCTTAGATTGCACATGAACCCATTTCTGATTGACTCAACCCACTTTTTATCTCATTTAGACCATTTGACCTATGTTTTGCCTCTGAGAAATCCCGTTTATCTACTGCAATGGTAAAATTGCAGTTTTAACCTTTATTACATGTTTTCTTCTCAGAGCACTTGTTCCTTCAGTTAGGCCTTCTTCTAGGTTATGTAGGAGCTTTTATCTTCTTTATTGGGTCAAAATGAGCTAGTTATGGCTCATGATGAGGCTCTCATCAGGCTTGTTTGTAAGCATCAAACACATTAAGCCGAATTTTCCTATTCCCAAATCCCATTTTCAATGCCCCAGTATGGCAATTGATTGAAGCATGCGAAGTTGCAAGGAAGGGGCGACCCAAAATGATGGAGGGTTTGGTTGGCTTATTGGTAGGGTTAGTGTTCAAAACTAAGAAGTCAATGGGAAAGAAGAAATCCTCCACTCTTACGAGGACATCTTCCAAAATTCCCCGCGGTGTCTTAAGTGATCGATCAGCAACTTGAAGGATTATAGGGCTAGGCTTCAGATTGCCTCCCCCAAGTTGTTCATACACGTAGCTTGGAAGGATGTTCACCCCCTCACCCGGATCAAGTAGAGCCTCATCAATCTGTAAGTCACCAATAACCATTGAGATGTACGGGGCTCCTGGGTCCTTAAGTTTTGGCGGTGTGCCATGTTGAACAATTGAGCTAACAGAATCAGGCAGGACAACTTTTGATTGGACCTATTTCCTAGATTGCCGCTTTTTCGTGCATAGGTCCTTTAAGAAGCAGGCATAAGACGGAATCTTCTTGATAGCTTCAAGCAAAGGTAGGTTAATCTGCACTTGCTTGAAAGTCTACATGATCTCATCCGTCTTATCTTTGGCTCCAGATGAGCCAGCAGAAGTCTGCCCAGAGGTGGATAAGCGCTCAGGAAAGGGCACTCTCGATCTCTGGGTGGAAGGGTTGTTGATGAGAGCCTCATCATGAGCCATAACTAGCTCATTTTGACCCAATAAAGAAGATAAAAGCTCCTACATAACCTAGAAGAAGGCCTAACTGAAGGAACAAGTGCTCTGAGAAGAAAACATGAAATAAAGGTTAAAACTGCAATTTTACCATTGCAGTAGATAAACAGGATTTCTTAGAGGCAAAACATAGGTCAAATGGTCTAAATGAGATAAAAAGTGGGTTGAGTCAATCAGAAATGGGTTCATGTGCAATCTAAGGACTAAAAGACACTTGGTAACCCTAAAACAGACCCGCTTAAATTAACAAGGTTCCGGTCAGAACAAAAAGCAAGTAAACCCCCTACAAATCATGGAAAAACATACTCCAGGGTTTAGAACACTTAATTTGGCCTTTGGAACATAGTTTGACCTAGATTAGGGTCCTAGCTCTTCAATTAACCTAATTTGGGTTTTTACACAAAATATCCAGTCAAACGAGGTCAAACCTGAAATCTAACTTCGCCATTGGATTCCTTAGGTCCAAATTAGGTTTGTACCAAAATTTGGACCTAAGGAGGGGTCATCTTGACCTACTTTGCAATTTAGTACACCCAAGTCACAAATTGGTCCCTATCTTTTGAATACCGTTGCAGAGAACCCCCTAGGTTCTTCGCCTCCTTTGCAAACCGGTCCTGCCGCCATTGCTAGGGCAGAACCGAGCTCCGGCGAGGTTCGGAGAGGGATTGCTCTCTAATCCCTCAGAGATTCCCTCCCAGAAATGGAAGGAGGATTCTCTGAGGAATTCCCTTCCTTATAAAGTCAATTATAATCGTTGGTGTGAACCCAATCTCTCGTGCGAACGCACGAGAGATTTGGGTATCCTAACTCCTTTCCATCTCCGGCGACCAACCTCAGGCAATTACGTGCCCTTCACGCCCTGCACACCAAGTCCAGCGCCTATATAAGAACCCACAACTCCGGCCGAAGAGGCTGAGCTTGATTTGGCCGAGTTTCCCCCTTCAATTCCTCTCCTCCTGCTCGGCCAAATGCCCCAGCGAGCTCCGGCGAGCCCCCCTCCCCTCCCTCTTCGCTCTGCCACAAAACCAGCGGCAGAGTTAGCTTCCTGACCTCCCTCCGCGTCGCGCTAGTACCAGCGCACGCCGCCTCTGCCCCGTCGTCGCCGCCGTTCTCCCCCACTGGGCGTCATCTTCTCCGGCGACAGCAAGTACTGCTGTCCGCCTTCCGTCCCCTTTCGTCCTTACAATTAGGTTAGAACTCCTCTCCATCCTATCCTCTCTCTTTTCCCCCTGTTATCTCATCTGATTACCCCTCGACCGACGCTGACCACCCTCATCTTCCACATCACCGACCGAACTCCGGCGAGCCACCCACACCACTCCGCCACTCCACACGGCTCGCCAACCACCTCGTGAGCTCCGCCTCACCACCAGGAACTCGCTCCACCCCACAACTGCCACTCCAGACCTCCATAACCACCCCCCGAACAACCCACCATCTCCGGCCACAGGTTGACCTAGGCGTGCACGCCTAGGCCGACCGGCAACCTGCAGCATCACCCACTGCCTTCGCCGTGCTACGGCGAAGGTTTCCAGCTATTCTAATTGGGCCAATAGGCCGTTATGTGGAATCTCAGGTGAACGCCCCGGCCGCCATTAACAGCCGAAGCAGCAGGAAGCTTGGAGCAGCAGCAGGCGTCAGGCTTCCCAGGCAGCAGGTGCAGCATACTCTCGCAAGTGTCGCGAGGTGACTGAGTTCAGCAAGGAGCACCAGCAGGGCCTTCAGCGTGGGCAATTGCACACGAGAGTCTGCGGGCGCACGCAAAGGAAGGGCGGAACGTTTAGTCCCACATCGTGGAATCTCAAGGCACAGGTATGGTATAAAGAGTTTTTGTGATATAGGTTTACTGCCTCGAAAGCACAGGGGTGAGGTCCCTCACTGACCCCACCCGCCTCGTCCGCGGCCTGACCACGCGGACCTGGCGGATCCGACCCGACCTAGACCTACGCACTCCTCGCGCATCACACACCTGCAGGTGCGCCTGGTCCCGGGTACGATCCGACCCGATTGAGACTGTGGCTCTGGTAGAGTGGTTAGAGTGAATTGCTTGAGAGAGAGACACGCGCGGGTAGAGGGAGAAGGGTTAGGTTTTGTTCCCTGTGCAGGCAGGCTGATTGCAGGAGAAGGACTTGGCCGCTGCAGAAGAAGGAGAAGCAAGACAAAGAAGAAGAAGAAGGCAACGAAGAAAGGAGAAGCAAGACAGAAGAAGAAGAAAGAAAGAAGTCTTCGCAGGAGAAGGAAAACAGAAAGGTTAGAAGTCTTCGCAGGAGCAGAAGAAGAAGGACAAGGGAAGATTGCAAAGAGATCTGAAAGGCAAAGCAGAAGAAGAAAAAGAGAAAGAAAGATCACATTTAAGACGTCTGATACATAAATCAGACGTCTAATTCTATTTTTTTACATCTTTCTTAAAAACTCTTTGAATCAATTATATTTGCATTTAACAGTTGTATTCTTGGGTTTTACAAAGTACTGAGTTTGCTCCCTGTGTTCGACCTCGGATACTCTAGTTGTTCGAGTAATAAAATTATTTGTTTAAACGTTTTGTCTGTTCTACTGCAACGTAATACGCCTTTAAATCCGCACAGAAACGTTGACGACATTTTGGCGCCGCTGCCGGGGAGCAACGGGCACTTGTAAAGCTTTTGAGTACAACTTTTCTATTTAATATCTGACTTAACTTCTCTTTTGTTGTGTTCAATCAGGGAAAGCAAAACAAAAAGGAAGGAATAGCAACTGCACAACAGACTGGAGCAGGTAATCTCCATAAGCCTTCCCCCTTAACCCTCTCACAATCTAAAAAAAAAAGGGGAGAAGTCAACTTAGGGCTACCTGTCTTATATTTAGTAACTCATCAAGTTGCCTGATTTTCATTTCAACATATTTTTGTCTGTCATCCAACTAAGGCAACTAAGGCTAAAACTTTCTTGATTGAGCCCTAGGTGCTAAATTCTAAGGCAACTAAATTGGACCCATTAGAGCCAAGTTAGGATTGCAAAGCTAGGGTTTTTAGAGACACATATTCTCTAAAACAAAGAAACAAACTTTCCAAAAAGAAGTGTGCCTAAACCGTGTTTGAAAATATTTATACAAGAGGAACCCTAAGCAAATCAGGCTGATAATCCATTTGAATCATAAAAGGAAGGACCTAAAAGCTCTCAAAGAAACAAGAGGTGAAGTTGATCCCTCGAGTCAACCAACCTTAATATTAGGTCACTTTTTGCACTCAAAAGACTTAAAAGTTCAAGTGGAACATTAAGCACCTTGATCTTAAAATAAAAAAAAAAGGTAGACTTAAAAGGTCAAGATCCCCATTCTGGTCTACCTGGAACCGCAGTGACAAGAGAGGTCGGGTGGGGGAAACCCTGTAACCCGTGGGGACGCTCTACCGTGTAGGGGTCTTTGCGGGACTCTCCCTCTCTGGCTGCCCAGGAATTTCTCAGGTGGACGATCTTCTGATCCAGGGGTCCATCTGCCCCGAACCTCTATAGTCACCCAACAATTCTTGGGTGTCTTGATTGGGTCCAGCACCTTCTAATCTCATCACATCTTCCGATGCATGTTTGGTAGGAGGTCCTTAAGACCACCTTTAAGACCTCCTCTAGAAATTCATTCTCGCCGAGGCCAAGCCTCGACGCCCTTGTTTGTGCAGCAACCCCACCACATAAATCTTTCATCTGATTCAGACCCTGATTCTCCTTCTTCGCCCATCATGGCACAACCCATTGAAGAGGAGAATAACCTTGAACACCAACTTCAACGCTTGAACGATCTCTTTCAGAACTTTGTAAACCCACCACAGCGACCTATGATGCGAGATCACTATAATCCCGCTGCGGTGGCAATTGAACCCCGAGTACGAATCCCAATTGGAGGACCCGATTCTGATCTAAAGCCCAATATGATTCATGCCATACCAAAGTTCCATGGGCTTAACTCTGAGGATCCATTCCAACACATTAAACAACTCAAGCATCTGGCCCAGACTTTCGGGTCAGAGGTACAAAATCGGGATATCCTACTCATGAAAATGTTTTCGTTCTCCCTCTTGGACAAGGCCGCGCACTGGTATCAGACTCAGACCCGCCCGATCAACACTTGGGAGGAATTACAGTCCGAATTTTTGAAAAAATTCTTCCCTGTTGGCCGGACGAATGCCTTGCGCCACCAGATCACTCATTTCACTCAACAACAGGGAGAACCTCTTCACGAAGCTTGGGATCGATTCCTAGATCTCATGCGAAAGTGTCCCCATCACGGAGTTCCTAAGTGGGAACAAGTCCAGTCTTTTTACCAGGGACTCCGTGAGGATATTCGTCTAATCGTCAATGCAACATGTGGAGGAAACATCATGGGCCAACACGAGGACACGGTGTGGGAGATTCTCGAAAACATGTGCGAGAACTCCATAAACAATGACTCCTTGGGCTTATTCGACAGGACGAATGCCCGCGCATCGACGAATCTAAGAGGGACACATGAGACGCAGGACCTGTCCACTTCTGTTGACCTGGAATTGATGGCCAGTCGGTTGGACAAGGTCTCTATCATAGAAAAGAAGGTGGACGAGCTAACTCGACATTTGCAGCAAGCCACCTCTGCACAAAACTCTTTTGCACGACCTCCTCTGGCAAGGGAAACAGTGCAGAACATCTATCACCAACCTGCCAAGGGGATGGGCCCCTATCCACCCCCGTCTACCTCCCAGACCGGAGTGACCTCCGATCCCGTCTACTCGAGTTGGGGGAACTCTGAACCCTCGTATTCTGACTTTCCTGAGGTTTCTCAGAACTGCGAGGACCTCAACGCCATCCAGAACGACCCATACTCCAATACCTACAACCCTGGATGGCGAAATCATCCTAACTTTCAGTGGGCGGGAAACTCTCAAAAACCACCATATCAACCCCGCCCACAAGCTCCTCGTCCATATCAGCCGCCTCAGCCTCGGCCCAATCTCACCTACCAATCTGGGCAAAATCAGGATCAACTGACTCTTATCCTTCAAACGCTGGCTGACATTCAAAAAACGAATGCGGCAATGCAAAAACAGCACAAGGACGAGATCACAGAGGTTCGCAACCAACTGGCCCAGATGGCAAATTCTCGCCAACCTGGCACCCTTCCTTCGCAACCTCTGCCCAACCCAAATAATGTGCCGACCCAGAGGCGCATTATGAATCCAAATCCAGGCCACGCACATTTGATTTATCAGGCCCCTGCTACTCCATCACCAGACAGGATGGAGGCTTCTACATCTTATGCAGAATTTCAGCAGCAGCCACCTCTCCTACCTAACCCAAACCAAAGTCAGGCTGGATTAAACTCTGTAACAACACGTAGTGGTAAAACAACACAAATCCTCTCTCTTTCTCCTCCCTCCTACCGTTGTTGTTGTTGAGAGAGATATCTCTCTCTTTTCCCTCCTCCTCCGTTGTTGTTGTTGAGAGAGATTATCCTAGAGGAACCAGCTAGGATCCCATTTCCTGAGGCCTTGACCAAAGGAAAAAGGACAACCAAACCTGTGGCTCCTGAGGAGGATCTGGTCAAGCTCTTTGAACAGGTCCAGATAAACATCCCGTTGATGGATGCAATCCGCCACATACCGGCTTACGCAAGATTCTTGAAAGACATATGTACACCTAAACGTAAGCCGCGAACCAAGGATGGGAATCCGATTGTACTGTCAGAGCAAGCCAGCTCTGTCATCCTGAGCAAACTCCCACCCAAGGCTAAAGACCCAGGAACCCCCTTGATTTCTTGTAAAATTGGTGAAACCCAACTTGATAGAGCCCTACTAGACCTAGGTGCCTCCATAAATTTAATACCTACATCCCTCCTTGACCACCTTGAAGAATCTGAACTTAAACCCACTGAGGTGACATTGCAGTTAGCTGATCGATCCATCAAGTCACCCAAAGGAATACTCAAGGATGTCATTG
Organism: Thalassia testudinum; assembly: GCA_037157565.1. Taxonomy (NCBI): domain Eukaryota; kingdom Viridiplantae; phylum Streptophyta; class Magnoliopsida; order Alismatales; family Hydrocharitaceae; genus Thalassia; species Thalassia testudinum. The sequence goes on from JAZHRO010000025.1 coordinate 111,488,544, forward strand.
TTAGGGTACGAGATTTTTATTTCCCAGTGGACTTCATAGTACTGGACATGGATGCACCTAAGAACCCAAGGGACACACCAATCATATTAGGGAGACCCTTTCTGGCCACTGCTAGGGCCAATATAAACTGCGAAGAGGGCCAGATAGAATTAAAATTTGGGAATCAAAATCTGAAGATCGACATTTTCAAAGCCCAACAAGGGATTAATTGCGGGGTTATAGAGGAAATTTGTGATGTCAAAGCCGTGGTTGATGAACTGCACATAGAGGACAACCTGATTATTTCTGATCAACCACTAGAAAATCAAAAACCGCTAATAGAGGAGTGCGAACACAATCTAGACACACCTATGACTCCTACCATTGCTCCCGATACAAACCCTGAACCACCCGCTGCTGCTGACAATCCTGTCATGGAACTCAAGCCCCTTCCTGAACATCTAAAATATGTCTTTTTGGATTCAAATCAAACGTTTCCTGTGATTATCAATTCTCGACTCACACCTGACCAGGAACTCCGTTTGATTTCTGTTCTCCAGCAACATCGTAGAGCCATTGGATGGACTCTAGATGATTTGACTGGTATAAGCCCTTCATACTGCACGCATCGAATCTATACAGAAGAAGGCTCACGACCTTCAAGAGAAATGCAAAGGCGACTAAACCCTAACCTATAGGAGGTCGTGAAAAAGGAGATCATTAAGTGGTTAGATGCAGGGATCATCTACCCGATCTCCGACAGTCGTTGGGTGAGTCCAACACAAGTGGTACCTAAGAAGGCAGGACTTACCATCATCACGACAGAAACCGGGGAAGTCATTCCTACCCGAATAGCTAATGCGTGGAGAGTCTGCATTGATTACAGAAGACTAAATTTCTCCACGAAGAAGGATCATTTCCCACTACCGTTTATTGATCAGATCCTCGAGAAACTAGCGGGAAATAGATTCTTCTGCTTTCTTGACGGGTACTCCGGTTACAATCAGGTGGCAATCCATCCAGAGGACCAAGAAAAGACCACATTCACCTGCCCCTTCGGGACGTACGCGTTTCGAAGGATGCCGTTCGGTCTCTGCAATGCACCTGCAACTTTTCAGCGGTGCATGCTTGCCATATTCTCAGATATGGTAGGTGACTATCTGGAAGTCTTCATGGATGACTTTTCAGTTTTTGGACAATCATTTGACGATTGCCTCCAACACTTGGTCCATATACTCAGGCGGTGCATCGAGGTGAATTTGGTTCTTTCATGGGAAAAGAGCCATTTCATGGTGCCTGAGGGAATTGTCCTGGGACATTTAATCTCAGAGAAAGGCATCCAAGTGGATCGAGCTAAGGTTAACCTGATTTCCAAGCTCCCTATGCCTAGCTCGATTAAGGACATCCGATCTTTTTTGGGGCACGTCGGTTTCTACCGTCGATTCATCCCTGATTTCTCCAAAATCGCGCGCCCCCTGACCAATCTGCTTTCCAAGGATGTGCCTTTCGGAATTTCCAAGGAATGCACTCAAGCATTTGAGATCTTACGTGACCGAGTCACCCAAGCCCCAATCCTACAGTCCCCTGATTGGTCTCAACCCTTTGAGATCATGTGCGATGCATCTGACTTCGCTGTAGGAGCGGTTTTGGGGCAGAAAATTGACGGGAAACCTGTGGTCATTTACTACGCCAGCAAAACACTGGATGAGGCTCAGCGTAACTATACGGTTACTGAGAAAGAGCTGCTGGCCGTAGTATTTGCCTTGGAAAAATTCAGATCATACCTTCTGGGTTCCCGTGTTATCATATACTCGGATCACACAGCTGTGAGGCATCTCCTAGCCAAGAAGGACGCGAAACCTCGATTAATCCGCTGGATCTTGCTGTTGCAAGAATTTGACATCGAGATTCGCGACAAGGCGGGAAAGCACAATGTGGTAGCTGATCATTTATCCCGCCTTCCTCCTGAAATTATTGATCCGTCCGGACCTATTACAGAACATTTTCCTGATGAGCACCTCCTGACTATCAGTCAAGTCTTCCATGGTTCGCCGATATTGTTAATTACCTGGCATCACATCAGATTCCACCCGATTGGTCGAAAGCCAAAAAGGACAAATTGTGTTCCGATGCCAAGTATTACCTATGGGAAGACCCGTATCTCTTCCGCATTGGTGCTGATCAGATAATCCGACGATGCGTCACGGAAGTGGAAATCAAAGACATACTCTTATTTTGCCATGACCAGGCATGCGGTGGACATTTTTCAGGACATAAAACCGCATCGAAAGTCCTCCAGTGTGGTTTCTACTGGCCCACAATTTTCAAAGATGCATACAATCACTGTAAGGCATGTTCCCGTTGCCAGACTCTAGGCAACATGAGCCATAGAGACATGATGCCTCTACAGCCGATCTTGGTATGCGAAATTTTTGATATTTGGGGGATTGATTTCATGGGACCCTTTCCTACCTCGGATGGCTTCGAATACATTTTACTCGCAGTTGATTATGTTTCCAAGTGGATAGAAGCCATTCCGACCCGAACCAACAATCATAAAGTCGTTATAAAATTCCTTCATCAAAACATTTTCTCAAGGTTCGGGATTCCACGTGCTATAATTTCCGACGGAGGGACCCATTTTACAAACGCTCAGTTCAGGTCACTGATGATCAAATACGGGGTGTCACACCGAATCTCTACTCCTTACCACCCCCAAACTAATGGTCTAGCTGAGCTATCTAACCGAGAGATCAAGAAGATCCTTCAGGTTACTGTTCGACCTGATAGAAAAGATTGGTCTTCTCGGCTTCCGGAAGAATTGTGGGCCTATAGGACCGCCCACAAGACCCAATTAGGAATGTCTCCCTTCAGACTAGTGTACGGGAAGGCATGTCACCTCCCCGTCGAATTGGAGCATAAAGCCTATTGGGCAGTACGGACCTGTAATCTCGACCTTTCTAAGGCTGGAACCCACAGAAGATTTCAAATGAGCGAGATCGATGAATTACGCCACGACGCATATGAGAACTCGCGAATTTACAAAGAACGGGTTAAAGCTTTTCACGACAAACACATTTCTAGAAAGGTCTTTCATCCTGGTCAAAAAGTTTTACTCTTTGATGCTCGACTCAAACTATTCCCAGGAAAGCTAAGATCCAAGTGGGTCGGACCCTACCTAGTTCGCCAAATCTTCGGAAATGGAGCTATTGAAATCAGCCCACTCAGCCACGATTCTGAACCATTTGTCGTGAATGGGCAGAGACTCAAGCCGTTCATTGACATGACCGATATAGATTTGACTGAGTCATCCTTTACCCTCCTTTCCTCTTGAGCTCATTACGCCCAGCCGATGGCGTAAAACTCAGCGCTTAACGGGAGGCAACCCGTCATTCTTTGAAAAACCTGAAACCGTTTCTGACATCGCTATGCGGAACTCATATTGCACTTTAGGGTTCATCCATTAGAACAGCCGACTTCACCTCAGGTATACTTACCCGAGATTAGAAATCGTTCGCAACAAGTCGCTTCGACCCATTCACTCACCACACACCTGTCCTAACACATGAACTAAGCTGAATTCGAACCCACTTAATTTACAATGGGGACATTGCAAATCTTAGGCATGGGGGGGTATGAAAGTGCAAAATGTCAGAAAATTCATATCAAGAAAGGGTTTCATACCAAAAAAAAAAAAAAAAAAAAAAAGGGACTTGATAGAGGGGAGGAACAATTCAGGGTCATACAAATGAGAGGAGGAAAAGAAAGAAAAAGAAAAAGTCATTAGTAAAAGATTAAGGGGTTAACTGAAGTTCTAGACCGAGTCAAGAACAAGAAAAGAAAAATGCTACAGAGATATAACAAGAGATTAGCGGGAACGCTGGTCTTAGGCCTCTTGGGCTAGATTTTTTGCTTAAAAATTCACGTATCCGTTAAAATCTGGACAATCCTCAAGAGGTTGAGGAAAATGCAAAGCTTAAGTATTAGGTCTAAGGCTTAGGAAGTATTCGGCCTCGTTAACTGACCTCCGGTTTGCGGGATTCGGTAACCTAAGCACCCAAATTCACATACAGTCTGGTTCAGTGCGCATAAATATTCAAAACACGCAAGAGCGTTTAATATTCTGAAAAAGTCACCTAGATTAGGAGCGGCTAATCAACACAAGTTGATTTGGACAAGTTCCCAGCGCGGAGAGGCGGGAAATTCCCCTCGAAGATGCGTAACAACATATCGTCTCCTCGGTGCTTGTCTCTTAGGATATTTAAATATCCTACTGGGGGCATGTAAGCACTCTGCTGGTTCAGATACCATGGGTGGCATTATCACGAAATGTCGATTGCCAGGGTCTGAATTCGGCCACGGAACGCCATGGGTGGGATTATCTCGAAATCTCGAAAGCCAGGGTTCCGGGGGTTGCCATGGGCGGGATTATCTCGAAATCTCGAAAGCCAGGGACCTTTGAGGATTGATGATGGGGACGAGGAATCCGATACAGACCGTGTTGAGAAGCTAATCCGAAGCTAGAAATAAAAAAAGAAAAGAGAGAGAAAAGCTCTCCAAACAAATAAATCTTCTATCTCTCTCTTACAAAAAACGCACTGCAAACTGAACTTAGGCTAAAAATATCTCAAGCACGGGTGCTTTAACGGCGGAGTCCAACAAACCCTAGGTTAGGTTCTGTGGGCCGTAGAAACCTTTGTAGAAGACTGAGGCTAAAGCGGAACAGGTCCGGATTTTGGTTGGTACTTGAGTACCTCTAGGCCTATTGTCGGCATTCCCACCTAATCACAAAAGAAAAAGGAGAAGCACTTTTCATTATTGACAACAATCAGTGTCTAGAACGGAAGTTAAAACTTTGAAATTTTGCTAAGGGACTAGCAAAAGCTAGGCATGGGGGTATGATGAGAGCCTCATCATGAGCCATAACTAGCTCATTTTGACCCAATAAAGAAGATAAAAGCTCCTACATAACCTAGAAGAAGGCCTAACTGAAGGAACAAGTGCTCTGAGAAGAAAACATGAAATAAAGGTTAAAACTGCAATTTTACCATTGCAGTAGATAAACAGGATTTCTTAGAGGCAAAACATAGGTCAAATGGTCTAAATGAGATAAAAAGTGGGTTGAGTCAATCAGAAATGGGTTCATGTGCAATCTAAGAACTAAAAGACACTTGGTAACCCTAAAACAGACCCGCTTAAATTAACAAGGTTCCGGTCAGAACAAAAAGCAAGTAAACCCCCTACAAATCATGGAAAAACATACTCCAGGGTTTAGAACACTTAATTTGGCCTTTGGAACATAGTTTGACCTAGATTAGGGTCCTAGCTCTTCAATTAACCTAATTTGGGTTTTTACACAAAATATCCAGTCAAACGAGGTCAAACCTGAAATCTAACTTCGCCATTGGATTCCTTAGGTCCAAATTAGGTTTGTACCAAAATTTGGACCTAAGGAGGGGTCATCTTGACCTACTTTGCAATTTAGTACACCCAAATCACAAATTGGTCCCTATCTTTTGAATACCGTTGCAGAGAACCCCCTAGGTTCTTCGCCTCCTTTGCAAACCGGTCCTGCCGCCATTGCTAGGGCAGAACCGAGCTCCGGCGAGGTTCGGAGAGGGATTGCTCTCTAATCCCTCAGAGATTCCCTCCCAGAAATGGAAGGAGGATTCTCTGAGGAATTCCCTTCCTTATAAAGTCAATTATAATCGTTGGTGTGAACCCAATCTCTCGTGCGAACGCACGAGAGATTTGGGTATCCTAACTCCTTTCCATCTCCGGCGACCAACCTCAGGCAATTACGTGCCCTTCACGCCCTGCACACCAAGTCCAGCGCCTATATAAGAACCCACAACTCCGGCCGAAGAGGCTGAGCTTGATTTGGCCGAGTTTCCCCCTTCAATTCCTCTCCTCCTGCTCAGCCAAATGCCCCAGCGAGCTCCGGCGAGCCCCCCTCCCCTCCCTCTTCGCTCTGCCACAAAACCAGCGGCAGAGTTAGCTTCCTGACCTCCCTCCGCGTCGCGCAGTACCAGCGCACGCCGCCTCTGCCCCGTCGTCGCCGCCGTTCTCCCCCACTGGGCGTCATCTTCTCCGGCGACAGCAAGTACTGCTGTCCGCCTTCCGTCCCCTTTCGTCCTTACAATTAGGTTAGAACTCCTCTCCATCCTATCCTCTCTCTTTTCCCCCTGTTATCTCATCTGATTACCCCTCGACCGACGCTGACCACCCTCATCTTCCACATCACCGACCGAACTCCGGCGAGCCGCCCACACCACTCCGCCACTCCACACGGCTCGCCAACCACCTCGTGAGCTCCGCCTCACCACCAGGAACTCGCTCCACCCCACAACTGCCACTCCAGACCTCCATAACCACCCCCCGAACAACCCACCATCTCCGGCCACAGGTTGACCTAGGCGTGCACGCCTAGGCCGACCGGCAACCTGCAGCATCACCCACTGCCTTCGCCGTGCTACGGCGAAGGTTTCCAGCTATTCTAATTGGGCCAATAGGCCGTTATGTGGAATCTCAGGTGAACGCCCCGGCCGCCATTAACAGCCGAAGCAGCAGGAAGCTTGGAGCAGCAGCAGGCGTCAGGCTTCCCAGGCAGCAGGTGCAGCATACTCTCGCAAGTGTCGCGAGGTGACTGAGTTCAGCAAGGAGCACCAGCAGGGCCTTCAGCGTGGGCAATTGCACACGAGAGTCTGCGGGCGCACGCAAAGGAAGGGCGGAACGTTTAGTCCCACATCGTGGAATCTCAAGGCACAGGTATGGTATAAAAAGTTTTTGTGATATAGGTTTACTGCCTCGAAAGCACAGGGGTGAGGTCCCTCACTGACCCCACCCGCCTCATCCGCGGCCTGACCACGCGAACCTGGCGGATCCGACCCGACCTAGACCTACGCACTCCTCGCGCATCACACACCTGCAGGTGCGCCTGGTCCCGGGTACGATCCGACCCGATTGAGACTGTGGCTCTGGTAGAGCGGTTAGAGTGAATTGCTTGAGAGAGAGACACGCGCGGGTAGAGGGAGAAGGGTTAGGTTTTGTTCCCTGTGCAGGCAGGCTGATTGCAGGAGAAGGACTTGGCCGCTGCAGAAGAAGGAGAAGAAAGACAAAGAAGAAGAAGAAGGCAACGAAGAAAGGAGAAGCAAGACAGAAGAAGAAGAAAGAAAGAAGTCTTCGCAGGAGAAGAAGGAAAACAGAAAGGTTAGAAGTCTTCGCAGGAGCAGAAGAAGAAGGACAAGGGAAGATTGCAAAGAGATCCGAAAGGCAAAGCAGAAGAAGAAAAAGAGAAAGAAAGATCACATTTAAGACGTCTGATACATAAATCAGACGTCTAATTCTATTTTTTTACATCTTTCTTAAAAACTCTTTGAATCAATTATATTTGCATTTAACAGTTGTATTCTTGGGTTTTACAAAGTACTGAGTTTGCTCCCTGTGTTCGACCTCGGATACTCTAGTTGTTCGAGTAATAAAATTATTTGTTTAAACATTTTGTCGGTTCTACTGCAACGTAATACGCCTTTAAATCCGCACAGAAACGTTGACGACAGTTGTCATGTCGAGTAAGGGGTGGAACGGGGGCAACTTCTTCTAGTGAGGTGATTTCAAGCAGAGAAGATTTGGGCAAGTCTTCTCCGGTGGGGGTGAAAGTCGGGGTGGATTGTTTTTTAGGGGGTGAGACCATAGGAGCATCGAGTTTAGAAATTTCTTTCCCACTCCTCAGAATAGTCACCACCTGAGCATGCTCCCTAAAGACAATCCCTTTTCCTTTAGGATTCTCCTCAGCAGCACTGGGGAGCTTCTCAGTTTTCCTCTGTTTAACGGCCTCAACAAGGTGTCCTATTTGTGATTTCATCTCATGTATAGCCTTGTCATGAGATTGGATGATGGCACTTTGACTTTCTTGCATAGTTCTCAACATTGCCTTCAATTCATCCATCTCAGAGGTCTTAGGTTGGGCAAAGGTCTGAGGTTGGTTCATTTGATGGTTCTAAAAGGATTCTGGTTTATAATTCCTTGAATTTGAGACATTTCCTTGTCTCCATGAAAAGTTTGGGTGATTCCTCCTTCCCTCATTATAGTGTTGGAAAAAGGGTCATTATGAGGTCTAGGACGGAACCCTTGAGCAGCATTCAGATCCACTTGTACAAGCTTAGGGAATTGGAAGGCCAAGTGGCAATCCACAGTGGCGTGTGTATTGCCTTGGCAAATGGAGCATTCGGAAGCTTGGGATGTGGAGGTGTTAGATACGAATTGACTTGGGTTCGACATAAGCCTTTCCATGTTTTGATTCAATAATTGAATATGATAGGCTAAATTCTGGGTGTCCCTTACCTCATTCACCTCCAGCTTTCTTTGCATGAGAGTGGGTTTCTATCCATGTAGGCAGAATTCAAGTGAATAGAATTCTCACTCAAAGTATCAAAAAGGTTCCAAGCTTCATCCTTAGTCTTAGATAGAAAGGTTCCTGCACAGGCACCATCCACAGTTTGCCTATGTGAATCATTAAGTTCGGTGTAGAACCTTTCAACCAGTTGCCACTTAGGCACTTGGTGATGTGGGCAAAGTCTCAACAAGTCATTAAAGCGCTCCAATGCATCATGGAAAGCTTCCCCATCCTTTTGAACAAAACTGATAATTTCCCTCCTAAAGTGATTGGTTTTGCTCATGGGGAAATACTTCTTCAAAAACTCCTTCTTTAGGGCATCCCAAGTGTTAATATCATCAAGGGTGTGATACCAATACTTGGCTTTGTCCTTAAGGGAGAAAGAGAAGAGGGTCTGCATTTGAGCATCATCAGTAACGCCTTGCAGCTTCACCAAGGAACAGACCTCGGTAAATTCCTCTATATGCCTGTAAGGGTCTTCCCTAACAGTACCATAAAAGGAGGGCAGCAAGGATATGGTACTGCTTTTGATCACATAAGGATTGTCCCCTCTAGGTCTACATAGTGCAGGGCCAGCTTGATTGGTTGGAATGAAATATTCCTTAAGTCTCCTTTGACCAGCCATTTCTACCCTTGGAAGGTTTCTTCTTAAGATTCTTTTAGGTTCAGGATCAAACACAAGTTGTTTCCTAAGAGAACGCCTACCAAGCATGCACTACAAATACAATTCAAAAGGACTTATTCGGTCTTTACAAATTTAGGCTTTTGACTTTAGTTCAAATTGTAGGTGACAAAGCAAGTTTCCCAATCAATTACGCGCCTATTGTCAACCTTCGAAATGCCTAAAAAGACCTAGTTGGAGCTTAGGTGTTCTTCCCTAAATCTCAAATGGTAGAGCAAATCCAAAGATGGAAGATCAAGGGATGCAAGTAGGCCTAAGCCTTCCTTTGAAGCTGTGCTTTCGCGGTGCTTCTCAACTACCCCCAAAAATCCGTGGCAAGGTATCCCCCACTTTGGATTTACAAAACCTTTGATCTCAAGTTTCGAACACTTCAGAATCCAATGGTAGGAGGGCTCTTGTCCTAGTAGTTCCAAGACTTAGGAGTGTCAAAATGCGTGTTGTGGTGCAAGAGATATAAGTGTGCATACACTGCAAAAAGATTTTGAATTTTGAATCGCACGCCATGTTTGAAAAACAAGTCCTTGATTTTTAAATGTCCCTCCTTTAATTAGTCCTTTTTCAAGAATATATGTGACCACTTGTTAAATCGCTTTAATACAAATTAGGTGGTCTTGAAATTAATCCAAATGCATTTGCATAATAGGTAGAAATGTGGAGTTAGCAATGCATACCTGATTCCAACATTCGTCATGCAATATGCAAGACAAGAATTAGATCTAGATGCTGCTCATTTAGTCCTAAATGATTCGACCTAAGGGCAGGCAACTTCTAGTAGGTAGCTCATATTTTTTTTTTTAGTTTTTTTTTTAGCTACTTATGCACAAGCAAATTAAGGGTAAATAATCCACAACATAAATTAAAAACCTAAATCTAAAGACAAGGGAACAGGCTCCCAAAAATCAGCCCCAATTACTACAAGGGTGAGAAAATAGAAATAAAACTTATGAAATGGAGAATCTCCTATGGAGGCGGGATCCAGGTCTCCTTCGTCTTCCCCACGTGTAGGCATCGCTCAAGGTCGACGTCTTCTTCTAGATGTGCCTGTCATCTCTCTCAAATTTCTCGCACAAATTCCTCCCACAGAAAAGATAATAAATGGTCAGATCACTGTGCAATGAGAAATAATCAGAAATAAAATTAGGTGAAATTATTGCCTCTATTGCCTCCCAGCAATGGCACCATTTGATAAGTCGATTTTTGCTTTTGAATAATGTATTAAGATGATTTGTAGTTGTAGGATCAAAGTGGTGGAAAATCGCTTAACAAAATAATTAAAATTAAAATTAAACCACTCACAGAAGAGCAGGTCGTGTCCACAGAGAAACAATGGTGCAATAAAATCATGAATATTTTTCCTGTATTAGTTCAATCAAGTGCGAAATCCATAGTCAAATCTGACATGAAATGTGACGAAAAGAAGATACACAATAACTAAAAAATGTAAGGGTATATGTGTAGTTTTTCCTCACTGAAATATTCAATAAATATGTGATGAATCTATGTAATTTCCAATTGACATGCATTAGAGAGAATTTGTGCACATCTTAATCCAAAACCAATGTCAAAAGATGTGAATAACAAAAGCCACGCAATTATAAGAAAGCATGAGTATGAAGTCGCAATTTCACCCAATATATCACATATTAAAATAAAAAATGAGACTTCGGTAATGGCATTGAAATGTAATTAATAATTGAGAAGAAACAGGGGATTAGCTTCAGTGGAGCTTCTGCGTGGATGAAGGAGAGATGGATGGTGCGTTGGCGACCAAAGGTAGCCCTCTCCGATCCGCACCTAACGGCAGTGGCGGCTCGATGGATGGTGGTCAGAGCTGGCCTGTTGGAGGAAAGAAGTGGCGGCAGTGGAAGTTGTTGCTGGAGGCTATGCGTGCTGCAGGCATAAGGAGGCACGGCGCATGGGCGCTGGGGGTGCTGTAGGCGCGTGTAGGGCATGGGTGAGTGGAGGTACAGACTCTGCAGGGCGCACAGGCACCCATGGGGGTTCTGTTGCGCCAGCTGGAGGTTGGCAGGGAGTCACTGGAGTGTTCTAAAGTGGGGTTGTTAAGGCATGGTGAAGGCGAAGGGACGTGGGCGCATGGAGGGAAGGCTCTGCTGGAGGATGCACGCGGGGCGTGGGCGTACGGGTGTGCTGGCTGGGGTGAGGGTGCGCGGGTGGCAAGTGCACGGCAGGTTCTGTTGCGCAGGCTGCGGTGCTGCAGGGAGGCACGAGGAGGGGCAGCGTGGTGGGACTGGATGGGATGAAGGTGCGCAGTGGGGTCTGATGGAGCGGGGGGGGGGTTGCTGGCACGCGGGCGAGGGTGTGCAGGTGCTGGTGTGTGCGCCGACTGGAGGTAGGGCGCACGGTGGCTGGGGCGCTTGGTAGGGTGCACTGGAGGTGGGGCGTGTGGTGGTGCAGGTGCTGGTGCATGGGTTGGAGCTGTTGGTGAAGGCGCGTGGTGGGTAATGGCATGAGGCAGGAGGAATTGCAGGGACTCTTGGCGATGTGGGTGTCACCCCACACGCCCACGGTGGTGGAGTCACACTGCCACTGTGGGAGGTCAGTGGTATGGATGGATGAGAAGTAATGTTCTTTGAGCACAGTGAGGAACAAAGGGGTGGAGACCTCCCCCTCAACGACAGCTCTTCCTTCTCTTTTGTAGCCACGGCTACAAGGATTTGAAATTCAAAACACTGTAGAATTAATGTGATGTGCCGAAGGAGGAGGTGGGGACAAAGGAGTTACCTGCAAAGGAGAAGAAGAATAAAAGAATAAAATAATTAGGGTTATTTATACATAACTTCTTAACTTCTATGTTAATTAAAATAGTGCACCTAATTAATTCACTAATTAAATGTATGCAAACCTAGGTTAATTCTAAATGCATGAATTATGCGCTTAAGCTAAAAATATGAATTAATTTATTTACATCCTAATGTATGCTATCTAAATGTTAAAATTAACTTAATGTCTAAACATTTAGATACTTAAATTGCCCATAAATATGAGCTAATCAATAACCAATTGGAGGTCATAATTCACTAAATAACCTTTCTGAGAGAAAAGTAAGAAACAAGGGGTAAAAATGTAATTTTACCATTGTAGTACAACGACGGGTTTTCTCAAGGGCTAAACACAGGTCAAAAGGTCTTAACAAGATAAAAAGTAGGTTGGATTTGACAGAAAAGGGTTTGTGTGTACCCTGTGAATTAAATGACTTCTTGAAACCCTAAAACAGATCCACTTGATTAACTAAGGTTTTGGTTAGGATAAAATTCACCTAAGCCCTTTAGAATTCATAGAAAAATATTCTCTAGGGCTTAGAACTTTCAATTTGGCCATGGGAACCCATTTTGACTTAGAATGGGGTCTCAGATAGATATTTGCCCTAAATTAGGTTTTTGCATAAATTTCCTAGACAAACGTGATCAAAACCAAAATCTAACTTCACCATTGGATTCCTTAGGTTCAAATTAGGTTTGCACCAAAATTTGGACCTAAGGGGAACTCATCTTAACCCACTTTGCAAATAGGTCCAACTTGATTACATTTCTACCCCTATCTTTTGAAAATCCTTACAATCAGCCCCCTATCTTTCTTATCGTCTTCACAGATAGGTTCCTCCACCATTATAGTGGAGGAATCCTACTCTGGAGAGCTTTAGAAGGTGATTTCTCCTTGATTGCTTAGAGAATCCCTCCCAAAATTGGAAGGGAGATTCTTCAAGTAATCTCCTCCAGTCTGAACCCATTGGTGATCCATAATTCCTACTCAATCTCTCATGCAAATGCATGAGAGATTTGGGTCTTTTGAAGATTCCAACTCCGGCAAAATTACCTTGCTTGGAAGCTTGGCTTCCAAGCACAAATCCCCCTCTAGAGGTCTATTTAAGGAGTCCTAGATCCAACCGACTCCTCCAAGCTTGAAATCGACCGGGAAACCCCCTCAAATTCTTCTCTCCTCCTCTGGCCGATTCGCTCATCAAGCTTCGGTGACCTTCCTTGATCTCCCTCGTTGCATGCCCACAATACCAGTGGCAGGTTCTTCTTCCTTGCGTTCGTCTGCATTGCGCAGCACCCGTCGATGCCCTTGTCTCCCTTTCCTCCTTGCCGACTGTCCCTCCCTAAGTGCCTTCGTCTCCTGCGTCGGTAATACGTGCCCAATGCCATCCTTGCCTTCCCTTCGTCTACAATTACCCTAGATAAGTCCCTTTCACCTTCTACTTCCTTTCCCCCTCTTTATTTCCCTAAATAGACTACTGCCGCATTCCACCACCATCATCTCCTCCACCTTCGGCAATACCTCCGGCGAGGTGCTCCCATCACTCCACACCTCCATCCACCACTCCAACCACCCTATGACCTCCGCCTCGACTCCCTGATCACAACCCCTCACTCCATTCACTCTATCAACCACCGAAAAGCACCCTCGAGCACACCCACACATACGCACATAGTGTGCCCTAGGCACGCTCGCACAGGCGTCCCCATGACACGTCAACCACTGCTGCACACTCGTCGTGCCTCGACGAAGCTTTCTGAGTGATCTAACGTGGCCGTGAGGCCATTGTGGTGATTTCTTGTACAGGCATCCTCCACCATTAGCGCAGAGCTTGAAGTAAGCTTGAAGTGAGCTCCAGGCTATGCCAGCTCCAGGTCTCTGTCCCAGGTTGCGTGAAGCACCCTTGCGCATGACTCCAGGCTATCAATTGAAGTCAAGGACAATCGTAGCTGCTGCAATTGGAGGAACACCTCTGCCGTAGGCGCGAGCGAAGAAAGGTGGACAGATAGTCCCACCTCGGAACTGGATGAGTGGTCGTGTGCACATAAATTGAATTCTTGCTAGTAGCTGTTTGCCTCCAAAACACGGGGTGAGGTCCCTCTCACTCGATCGACCCGGCCTCGTCTGGGACCACACCTCGCAGACCTGGTTGACCCGACCCAACTTGCACTCCTCACCCATCACCGCATGCTGGTGGGCCTGGTCCCAGGTACGTACCTGACCCGATTACCCAATAGCGTGTGGCTCTGGGAGAGCGAAACCTAAGAGAGAAAAGAGAGGAGTGTGCGCGCAGGTAGGGGGTAGGTTTTGCTACAGGCTGAAGAGGAGGAGAAGCGAAGCTGAAGAAGGAGAAGGAGAAGATAAGGATGCAGAGAAGCGAAGGCAAAGAGAAAGAAGAGGGTAGAAGCAGAAGAAAGAAGAGGTCAGGAGCACTGTAGCATCATCATTTAAGGCATCTGATTTACAAATCAGACATCCAATTTTGAGTTTAATTCATATACATTAAGTTTTTTTAGTATTTTGTGCTCTACATTTACTCATATATTTTTGCACTGTGATATTGATATTATTGCATATTCTTTCAAATTTTGAATTGTGATCTTAATTTCTAAACACCAATTTGCTCCCTGTGTTCGATCTTGGACTTTAAATTCGAGTAATAAAATTGTATTTGTTTTGAACGCTTTTTCGGTTATATTACAACGTGATATTCTTAAAACCCGATTCAGCGCTTTAAACAGTGGATCATGGACAGCGGATGTTCCGAGCATATGACCAAAGAGGAAGACCTATTCCTAGAACTCCACTACCAGGAAGGTGGTACGGTCACATTTAGGAACAACTATAAGGGCCGTATTATTGGTATTGGCCAAATTGGTAACTCGTCCACATCTTTTGATAATGGGCATCTAGTTAGTGGATTAAAACACAATCTTCTTAGTGTAAGTCAAATCTGTGATAAAGGATATAAAATCACTTTCACATTAAATGGTTTTAAAATACGGGATAAAGAAATAAAATAAACTCTTCTTAAAAGAAATAGACATAAAGATATCTATACTACCAACTTCGACAAATGTGATAATCTTAAATGTCTTGTCGCATCTAGCAAAGAGGCAATACTTTGGCGTAGATGACTAGGTCATGTTCACTCGAGAAACATCAGTAGACTTATGAAACATGAGCTTGTCAAAGGTTTACCAAAGATCAACTTCAAGAAAAGCAAAGTCTGCAGTTCTTGTCAAGTTGGCAAATAAACCAAAAATCCTTTTAAATCAAAAAGGTTGGTTAGCACCTCTCGACCCCTGGAGCTACTTCACTTATACTTGTTCGGACCAACCAAATCTGAAAGCTTAAGCAGGTGCAGATATTGTTTAGTCATAATCGATGATTTTTCTAGATTTACCTGGGTATCCTTCTTAAAAAGTAAGGATGTAACTATTGATGTGAAAGCTTAAGCAGGTGCAGATATTGTTTAGTCATAATCGATGATTTTTCTAGATTTACCTGGGTATCCTTCTTAAAAAGTAAGGATGTAACTATTGATGCTTTTAGTAAGCTTGTAAGAAGACTACAGAATGAGAAAGGATTTGAAGTGATTAGGATTAGAAGTGATCATTGCGGAGAGTTTGAGAATGAATCTTTTTCTAATTTCTGTGATCAATATGGGATAAAACATGAATTTGCTTTCCCTAGAGTTGTGATTGTACAGCAATCATAGGACTTAAATGACCTAAATTAAGTTAGAACTTAGCATAATTGTAGTGTAATTCATTCATGAATAGCATACATTGCATCTTTTCTGCTTTACTTAGATATGCATGAAATAATGTTATAATGTACTAATTAGTGCAATATTTAGGATTTTAGGCAATAAGAAGCTCAGGAGATGGCCTGAAGCTGGAACTGAAGAAAGGAGGAAGCTAGAGCTGCAGTAGAGCTGGAGCAGAAGCCCTAGAATAAAGATGAAGACATAATGTAAGGAAGAGGTATATTAGCTTACTAGTAGAATTTTAATGTAGGAATTAAACTATGAAGAACTTAGGACCTTTCCTAGCCTTAGGATAGCCTTAGAGACCTTCCTAAACCCTAGCCACCCTTATATTAGGTCACCTTAGCCTAGTATACCTCAAAACCCTTATTCTAGCCATATCTGGATGTCTAGGTAGGTTGCTAGATGCCTAGAACCCTTAGACACCACTCGTAAAGGCAGAACCCAATTTTTCTAGAATATTGGACGTCCAAACAAGGTGTCAAACGTCCAATTTCTGCAGAATTCCAAGACAGAACCTAAACTTCACCCTGATTCAACTTTGGATGTCCAGACTAGAGTTTTGGACTTCTAATTTTGAAGTATAAGTCGCCTGATTAATAAATCAGACGTCTGGAACCCTTCTCCAATCACTATTTTGAAAATAGGCTTAGATCTTGATTTCCTAAGCCCCTAAACCCATTTCTACACCCTAGGAAACCTAAATTAAGGTACCCTAAGCCTAGTACACTACCCCAAGACCTTCCTAAGAACCTAATTAGGTTCTCACTAAACCTAATTGACTTGGATCTAAGTCAATCACACTCCACTTAGTCAATTGGACTCATAGAGTCCATTTGAGCTCAAACCTCAACCAACACAAGTCTAATTGGACTCAATGACAGCGTAATTGTCTTAAGCCTGACCTAATTGGGAACTTCCACTCAATTAAACTTGTAATAACTTTAATTGCACTTATCACTTTAGTATGAAGGGTTTATAACCCTACCTCTAGAAACCTACCTAAACCAAATCACCTAGACCTATCAGACTCGACCTAAACCACCTAGCCACACCCACATATTCACTCACACACACCCACACACACACACCTAGCCACCCACTCTAGAGACCTTTAAAACCTTCACCTAGTGGCACTACCTTGAAGACTATTTTTAGTCTTTCAAGGAGTCCACAACCACACCCATGAAATGTGGATCTAAGAAGACCCATTTCAAATGGGGTGGCTGGCCATGATGGAGGCTCTTCTAGAGAACTCCACACTTCTTTAGTGGGTCTCTCCCTTAGCTTATTTAAGGACCTAAGGGGACGGCCAAAAGACCAATCTAGTCTTGGACTCCATTCATGTGCACACCCTCCACAAGCTCCATCACTTCCATCATCACCACCTTCACGTACAAGGGTTAGAGCATCTCCACCACCTTCTCAAGAGGCCAGCCAACCACCTTGGTCATCCCTCTTTTCCCTCCTACCACCACAAGCCACACAGCCATTGGAGACCACCTCCAATGCCTTCTTTCTGTTAGAAAGATTTAAAGTTTTTCTTAGTTTAATCTCTGCATTAATTTTCTGATTAGTGGCATAGTAATCCTCTACCCGAATGAATGAATGCATAATATTTCTTGGATCCATGAGTGCAATAACTTTCTATTAGCTAGAATTATTGTTTTAAGCTTTCATGTACAAGCTTTCCTCTAAACATGACTGTAATGATGATATAGTTTGAAGAAATGAAATCACCACTTGCTTGATTTATCTATCTGTAGTGTGATTATCAATTGCCTAATTTACATTCTTATCTCGATGCAACAAAATGTCGATCCTCGAGGACATCAACAAATTAGCGATCGATTTATTTTCTGCTAGTTGTCATTGCATTATTGAGGTCATGCGAATGCTAACACACACTTTCACATTTGTGATATATTTGACGCACGCACATATTTTCTGTGTAAATAATGTGACTGGCGCATCTCTAACTCGCACTTTAGAAATTGGGGTCTAATTTTAAGCAAATATAAAATCAAAATCAATTTCGCTTCTTAAATGCCTCACTGAGATCGACTGGGACTCACCGTCCCAATATATTAATTTTTTGTTTGAGTCGAATTCACAATATACTATGACAATTTTCTCACTAAATCCATGTTTTACGACTACAACAAGCCGCACCTCAGAATGGTGTACTTGAAAGGAAAATAGGACCCTACAAGAGTGTGCCCACATAATGCTTTGCGAGTCATAGTTGCCTTGATATTTTTGGGCAGAGGCTGTAAACACTTCTTACTATATCCAAAATAGATCCCTGATTAGACCAATCCTAAACAAAATACCTTTTGAAATCTATCATGGTGGAACACCTAGAATTTCCTACTTCAAGATATTTGGTTGTAGATGTTTTATACTTAACACCAAGGATAATCTTGATAAATTTGATGCCAAGAGCTCAAAAGGAATCTTCTTAGGTTATTCAACCAGAAGTAAAGCCTATAGAGTTTTCTACAAGAAGAATTCTGTTGTTGAGGAGACTATGCATCTATCTTTTGACGAGACAGTAGTTTGCCCTCAATCTTCTATAAACGATGTTGATGACCTAATAAATGATCCTTCAAATATACCAGAAGAGAACATTTTGGATGAACTGCTTAAAGATGTATCCTATATGAAGGATTTTCCAAAAGAATTGGTGATAGAACTATCCAAAGGAGTTCAGACCAGATCTTCCATCAACACTTTAGCTTTCACAGCCTTTGTTTCTCAATTAGAACCTAAAAATGTTAAGGAAGCTTTTTCTGACAGTTGTTGGATTATTGCAATGGAAGATGAGCTGAATAAATTCAAAAGAAATCAAGTATGGGAACTTGTTCCAAAACCAGCCTCTCAGACCATTATAGGAACCAAATGGGTCTTTAGGAATAAATTAAATGAATCAGGAGAAGTAGTAAGGAACAAAGCTAGACTTATGGCCCAAGGGTATAATCAAGAAGAAGGAATAGATTTTGATCAAACATATGTGCTTGTAGCTTGCCTAGAATCCATTAGAATGTTGCTAGCCTTTGTCGCCCACATGGAGTTTAAACTCTTTCAGATTGACATCAAAAGTACCTTTCTAAATGGATTTATCAAGGAGGAAGTCTATGTTAAACAACCTCTGTGCTTTGAAGATGCTAAACATCCAGAATATGTATACAAATTAAACAAAGCACTATATGATCTAAAACAAGCTCCACGAGCTTGGTATGATGGTGAACGACTTTTCCACCGAGGATAGTCTTCATGCATTTTTATGCTTATTACAGTAATGTCGTTATAGTATAAGATGAGACAGCTACGGTTGTCATTACCATACAAATTTTTTACTCGGAAATAGTTTTCCCAAGGTCGAACTCAGGGAGCTACTGGAATTCTAGAAGTACAAAGTTCCTCAACTGAATTACAAAAATAAGAGAGAGAGGGAGAGGTTTTTTTGTCTTGGCTTTTTCTTCTTCTCTTCTTCTCTTCTTCTGCTCATCTTTGTCTTCTTCTTCTCTTCTTTCTTCTTTTCTTCCTTTGCCTTTCTCTCTTTACTGGTCTTCTTCCTTGGCTCTATTTACCTTCAATTCCTGTTCTACTTCTGCTTGTCTTCTATTTCTTTTCTTCTTCAGTTCTTCTTCTTTTTCTTGTCTCTGTCTTCTGCTCTTCAGCTGCAAGGTCTTCTCTTTCTTCCTTCTTCTCTTTTCTTTCTCTTTTCTTCAGCTGCGGAGCCTTCTTCTTTCCTTCTTATTCTTCTTCTTTTCTTCCTTCTACTTTATCTCCTTTGAAGGTTCATCCGTCGTCTGATATAGCTGTCAGACGACTTAAACTGCAGTCTGCTACAGTGATTCTCCTCTTTTCCTTCCTTCGCTGCTTCTTCTATGGCGAGCCTTCTTCTTCTTCTGCTTCTCTTCTCCTTCCTGCGGCCAAGTGCTGAGCCCTTCTCCTTCAGCGGTCCTATCCTGCACACAAGGGGGAAGCAAAACCTATCCCTTCCCTCTACCCGCATGTCTCTCTCTCTCTGTAAACCGTTCATAGGAAGCTCTCCCAGAGTCGGGTTATCGGGTCGGGTAGCATACCCGTGACTAAGCGCATCGGCGTGGGTGGTGCGCGAGGAGTGCAGGGTAAACGGGTGGGCCAGGTCCGCGTGGCATGGGTCGCGGACGAGGCGGGTGAGTGGGCGAGGGGACCTCACCCCATGTTCTGAGGCGTTAAGGTAAAAGCACAAAATCAAATTAAATGGGTGCGGCGCTTCGAAATCTTACGATGTGGGACTAAACTTTGTTCCTTCTCGCGCACGTCCGCAGGAAGAACGCGACCGCGCCTCAGCAGCTGCGTCCTAGTTTCCCTTCGCGTGCCAGCTGCCTGCCTTCACCTGATTCTCCCCAATTCGCATCAGCTGGAGATCTGACGCTCTAAGGCCTGGAGCTCGCTTGGAAGCTCCTTGCGTCGTCGCCAATGGCGGCCGAGGCAGCAGGTCTGTCTAACACAAATAGGGCCTCTCGGCCTAATCAGACCACAGGGGAACCTTTGCCGTGGCACGGCGAAGGTGGTGCGAGGTGCAGCAGGCAGCAGGATGGCCTAGGCGTGCGTGCCTAGGTCGTTCTATGGCCGAAAAAATGGGTTTGATCGGGGGAGTGTTGTGGAGGTGTGGAGTGGCAGTGGTGGGGCGGAGGGTGTTTGGTGAGGTGAGGCTGTGCTTTTGGTGCAGTTGGCGAGTCGTATGGGGTTGTGGGATGACGGGGGTGACTCGCCGGAGAGTGGCCGGAGGTGGGGAAGGTGAGGGTTGTCAGGCGTGGTCGTAGGGCAATCAAGCAAAATAGATTGGGGAAAAGAAAGAGGGGAAGTAACTGTAACCTACCAACAGGGACGAAGGGGGGAGGGCGGAGCCGCCGGCTCGTACCTGCCAGAGCTGGAGAAGAAGAACCCAGGGGAGAGAGCGACGGTGAGGAAGTGGGCAGGGAGGCACGTGCTTGGTACGACGCAATGCGAGAAGATTGGGCGAAGCTGGCTCTGTTGCTGGTATTGCAGCAGAGCGACAAGAAGGAGGAGGAGTGGCCGCTGGAGCTGGTGGGTTTCCTGTCAGAGTGGGGAGAGAGGAAGGGTTGGGGGTTTCTCCGTCAAGACCAGGCTGGGAGAACCGGCTGGCGATGCTGGTCTTTATAAAGGCGGTGGCGGAGGGTCGAACGCAGGGAGGCGACGTGCGTCCCTCGCCGGAGTATGTTCGGATACGAGACCCATACCTTCCCTGCGTTCGCACGAAAGGCATGGGCGTCGTCAGGTGGCATGGCCGAGTCCCTGCGACAGCAGACGTCGCAGGGAACTTTGCGTTTACTTTGCAGGACGCCTCCCTCACGCTGCGTGGTGCGATGCTCCGCGCAAAGTCACCGAAGCATGGTGCTACGCAGAGACTTGTAGAAGGGACCAAAATGCAAAGAACGACGAGGAAATTAGCGGCCAAAATGCAAGGGTTTCGAAGGTTGAGGGTTAAAAAGTAAATGATGAGGACCAAATTGCAAAGTCGGTCAAGGAAGTCTCTTCTTAGGCTCAAGTTTTTATGCATGACTAAATTGGACCTAAGGATTTTAATGGTGAATTTTTTTTCTAGGTCAGACCATGTTTGACCGGCCAATTTATGTAAAAACCCAAATTAAATCATTAATTGGGCATGGTTCTCAATGTAAGTCAAAATGGGTTTCTAAGGCCAAATTGAAAGTTCTAAACCATAGTGATTATTTTTCTATGAATTTTAGAGGATTTAGTTGATTTTTACCCTGCCTCGAACCTCATGAATTGAAGTGGGTTTGTTTTAGGGTTACAGAATGTCATTTAATTCCTTGGAGTTGCTGTAGCCCTTGTTTGGTCAGATCATCCCACTTTCCTTCTTATTAGGTTAGTTTGACCTGTGTTTGGACCCTTAATTACCCTATTTGCAAATTATGTTGGTGAAATTACATTTTTACCCCTTATGACTTATTTTCTTTTTAAACTCAAAATTCTCTGAGTTAAGCCTTTCTTTGAGTAATGTAGGAGCTTTTTCTTGCATATCTAGGTTAGATTGTGCTAGTTAGGGTTCATGATGAGGTTCTCATCATACCCCAATGCCTAGCTTTTGCTAGTCCCTTAGCAAAAACTTAAGGTTTCAACCTTTGCTCTAGACCATGAAGTTCTTAATGGTTTCAGATAGGTGCTTTTTCATTTGAAACCTAGATTAGGTTAGAATGCTAACCATAGGTCTAAAAGGTACTCTAGTACCAACCAAGATCCAGATCTGTCTAGCCTCAGCCTCAGTCCTTAGCTAAGGATTTTAAGGCCCACAAGAACTAACCTAAGGTCTATTGGACTTTGTGGTTAAAGCACCCGTGCTTGAAATAATTTTAGCCCTGGCTCAGTTCACAGTGCGTTTTGTAAGAAAGAGAGATAGAAGATTTATCTCTTTGGAGAGTTTTCTCTCTTTTTCTTTTTAATTCTAGCTTAGGATTGGCTTTTCAACAAGGTCTGTATCAGATTCCTTATTCCCATCATCAATCCTCAAGGGTTCCTGGCAATCGATGCTTCGGGATAGCACTGCCCATGGTAACCCCTGGAACCTTGGCTATTGAGATTTCGAGATAATCCCATCCATGGTGTTCCGTGGCCGAATCCAGACCCTGGCAATTGACACTTCGTGATAATGCCATCCATGGAATCTGAACCAGCAGAGTGCTTACATGCCCCTAGTAGGATATGTAAATATTCTAAGAGACAAGCACCGAGGAGATGATATTTTGTTACTCATCTTCGAAGGGGATTTCCCATCTCTCCATGCTGGGAACTCGTCCAAATCAACTTGTGTTGATCGGCCGCTCCTACTCTAGGTGTTCTTTTCAAAATTTTGCGATGCTTTTCTGTGATTCTGATTTTTACGCTTACTAAACCAGGTTGTGTGTGGGGTTAGGGTGCTTAGGTTACTGAGTCCCGTAAACCAAAAGTTAGTTAATGAGGTCAAATACTCCCTAAGCCTTGGACCTAATACTTAAGCTTTTCATTTTCCTCAACCTCTTGAGGAATGTCTAGATCTTAATGGGTACTAAGAGTCTATTCAAGAATGCCTAAGGTTTGCGTTCTTACTAATCTTACTGTGCACTTTTCAATTTTTTCATGAATGAGGTCTAGAACTTAGGTCAATTCCTTAGTTCCTTACTAATGACTATCACTCTTTTCTCACATTTTTGTGCTCCTTTTTCATTTTGTTTCTTTTCTCCTTCTCCTTCATAAAATGTTCTTTCCTCCCTCATTTTATTCTTCTTTTTCAAAATTTTTTTTAATTTTTATGGTGTTTTTGGTATATGTGAATTTCTTTGTTTGAAACCTTTTATTACAAGTTTTGCACTTTCATACCCCCCCATGCCTAAGATTTGCAATGTCCTCATGTAACCTAGGGGGTTTTTATTCAACTTAGTTCATTCCTTAGGACAGATGTTTTGATGAGTGAATGGGTCGGGGTGGATGTTGCGGACGATTTCTAATCTCAGATGCAAGCATCTGAGGTGGAGTCGGCTGTCTTAAAGGGTGAACCTTAAGTGCACAAAGATGTCAAAAAAGGTTTCAGGTTTTCAAGGAGAATGACGGGCTGCCTCCCGTTGAGAGCTAAATTTGACGCCTTCAGCCAAGCAGGAAATGAGATGGAGAGGGGATAGTCAAATCAGCAGAGTTTAATATAACAAGCACCTTGATTAAGAGCCTGGTTGGTCCAACCAGGTGCTTGTTAAAATCAACAGGCTAATGATGCAGCCCAAACCCAATCAATCTGGTGGGTTGATAGATGTAGATCAAAAGGTGTGGGACCCACCATATGCAATGTGGCTCAGATGGATGTGGAAGTGTGAATACAGGGTTTGGCTGAGTCGAATTAGCCTGGTCAGAATAGGGACCCATAGAATAAGGAGTGATTGACGTGGGAACCCTACAGGGGTGATCAGAGAATGATGGAGCATGGTATGTAGTCTGATCAGTGTTCCAAACTCGATGTGGAAATGCAATCAGCTCGGTAAGAGGTGAATCTGAATAGAAATTGAGTCCGGTTGCGGGTCGGGGTTGGGAAGAGGTTTTGATCAGTTCTGTGTGTGCGGACGAGGTGGCAACTGTGTATGAGGGCTCTTCTAGAAATGAATGACAGGTGGTTTTCTGTAGAGTGTCCTCTGGGTAACTATCAAATGCCTGAAGAATGTCTGTAGGGTGAAAGAAATCTGATTCGAGAAAAGATTTGAATTCTGGGTTGTAATCACTCTTGGCATTTTCTGTTTTTGGTTCCTGAGGATTGAAAAGGAATGATTCTGTGTTATCAGTGATCTTGGGAACCAGGACCTCAGAGTCGGAGTCAGAGAATGAGTCATGTGAACTGAGGTCATAGATGGGCTTGGTGTGTTAAGGAGAGTCTCTCCGCAATTATAGTCAGATCCAAAGTTGTCGGAGAGTTTTCGAAAATGAGATTCATGATCATGAATTCCACCGTAGCATAAATCATCAGATGTGGAATCAGCAGCCTGACTGGGGTCTAGCCTATATGTCAATTTTGGACTTAAAAAGGTGTTCTGTTTAGGCTCAAGCTCCAAGTTGGTAAGATAGACCCAATTGAAACCCCACTCATCCAACTCCTCAGTTTCTGTATCATAAATTGGCATGTCTTCTGAAAAATCGATCAGATTTCCTGAGGATGTTGGAGAGGGATATTCATCAAATAGAGGCCCGGAATCATATTCTGTAAAAATTTGATCTTTCTCATATGGGGCCTCATAATCTTCCCAATAAGTTTCGGATCTAGATTCTAGGTTTAGGATGTGGGTAGGATTACTAGAATCAAAGTCCGAATAACCTTCGAAGGTCACCTTATCAAAATAAGGGACAGAATTTATACCCTCAAAAGGTTCAGTTCTGATCTCATTATTGCAGGAGTTTTGGAATTCTAAGCTTGGCAATTCATGGTCTAAGGTCGGTTCATCATTGTGTTCTCCTGCAATATCCCAACCTAATTCAATGTTGTCTTCTATCTGGGTTGGGAATCCACAACCACCCTGTGCCTCAGTCCCGAGATCTGGGAAACTGGATTGATCCTTAATACTGTTCCAAGATGGTTCATCCTCTGTTTCTGGTATATACGGGTATTTCTGGTTGATAATTTGTTCTAGTGATCTCATCATTTCTACCTGTTTTATAAGGGCATCTTGGTGTTGTTCCCAAAGTACAGGATTTGTCAAGCATTGAAGGTATTCAGATTTGTGTAATTTTTCTATCTCAATGTATCCTGTCATGAGCATGTCTCAGGTTGATCCTTTTGTAATTTTTGTCAACAGAATTTGGGCACAATTTATGATGAAAGCTGTGGTTGTTGGGACATCAACCTGAATGTTTTCTATTGGTGTTGAGGGTTTACAACTGATTTCATAGAATTCAAGGGCATCCTCAATCATCTTATCTTTCATGGATCTTTGATATTCAGGTTTTTTGAATGGTAGTCTTAATTGGTGTGGCTGCATCTTTGAATCAGGTGGTGGAATCAAGATATAGAATCGAAGTTTGAATCAAGATGGAAGAAGGGGACTTTGTTCAGAATCAGAGGAAAAGGGCAGTGTGAATGTTTGGTTGCACAAACAAGGCCACCGAGGCTCGACCTCGGGGAGAGTGAATTTCTAAAGGAGGTTTCAAGGACCTCCTACCAAACATACATTGAAGGAGAAGATGAGTTTAGCAGGTGCTGGACCCAATCAAGACACCCAAAATGTTGGGTGACTATAGAGGTGCGGGGCAGATGGACCCCTTGATTAGAAAGATCGTCCACCTGAGAATTATCTGGGCAGCCAGAGAGGGTGAGTCCCGCGAAGACCCCTACAAGGTAGAGCGTCCCCACGAGTTACAGGGTTTCCCCCACCCGACCTCTCTTGTCACTGAGATTCCAGGTAGACCAGAATGGGGATCTTGACCTCTTAAGTCTACCAATTTTTAGGTTAAAATCAAGGTGCTTAGGTTTTCACTTGAACTTTAGCCTTTTGAGTGCAAGAGTGACCTAATTTTAAGGTTGGTTGACCCAAGGGATCAACTTCACCTCTTGATTCCTTTGAGAACTTATTAGGTCTTGTCTTTTAGGATTCAAGTGTTTTTAGAGAGCCATTTGTTTAGGGTTTTTCTGAATAGGTATATTCAATCAATGGCTTAGGCACACTTTTTGGGATTTTCTCAATTCTTGATTAAGGGGTGTGTCTCTGAAAACCCTAATGTTGAATCTTATGTTGGCTCTACTTGGTCCAGTTAACTCCTTGTTGGGTAATTAGGGCTCAAGCAAGAAGGTGTTAGCCCTTAATTACCTTAATAGTGCGTGCAGGAATGGTGGGTTGAAATTTGAAACCATGCAGCTTTGATGGTTTACTAGGTATGGAAGACAGGTTGTACCTATATTGCTTGTTCTTTCTTTTTCTACCTCTTTAGAATTGAGGGTTAAAGTGAGAGGATAGAAAAAAATTACCTGTCCTCGGAGTGGTTGTTATGCGGTTGCTTCTTGATTTCCTGTACCTGCACACAATAAGAGAAGAGATTAATAGAAACTTACAAATAGAGATTTTATAGCTTCTAGAATAGCCGTTGCTCCCCGGCAACGGTGCCAAAATATGGTGAACGACTTTTCCACCGAGGCTAGTCTTCGTGCATTTTTATGCTTATTACAGTAATGTCTTTATAGTATAAGATGAGACAGCTACGGTTGTCATTACCATACAAATTTTTTACTTGGAAATAGTTTTCCCGAGGTCGCACTCAGGGAGCTACTGGAATTCTAGAAGTACAAAGTTCCTCTATTGAATTACAAAAATAAGAGAGAGAGGGAGAGGTTTTTTTGTCTTGGCTTTTTCTTCTTCTCTTCTTCTCTTTTTCTACTCATCTCTGTCTTCTTCTTCTCTTCTTTCTTCTTTTCTTCGTTTGCCTTTCTCTCTTTACTGGTCTTCTTCTTCCTTGGCTCTGTTTGCCTTCAATTCCTCTTCTTCTTCTGCTTGTCTTCTATTTCTTTTCTTCTTCAGTTCTTCTTCTTTTTCTCGTCTCTGCCTTCTGCTCTTCAGTTGCAAGGTCTTCTCTTTCTTCCTTCTCTTTTCTTTCTCTTTTCTTCAGCTGCGGAGCCTTCTTCTTTCCTTCTTATTCTTCTTTTCTTCCTTCTGCTTTATCTCCTTTGAAGGTTCATCCGTCGTCTGATATAGCCATCAGACGACTTAAACTACGGTCTGCTACAGGGATTCTCCTCTTTTCCTTCCTTCGCTGCTTCTTCTTTGGCGAGCCTTCTTCTTCTTCTGCTTCTTCTCTTCTCCTTCAGCGGTCCTATCCTGCACACAAGGGGGAAGCAAAACCTATCCCTTCCCTCTACCCACACGTCTCTCTCTCTCTCTGTAAATCGCTCATAGGAAGCTCTCCCAGAGTCGGGTTATCGGGTTGGGTAGCGTACCCGTGACCAGGTGCACCGGCGTGGGTGGTGCGCGAGGAGTGCAGGGTAAACGGGTCGGCCAGGTCCGCTTGGCGTGGGTCGCGAACGAGGCGGGCGAGTGGGCGAGGGGACCTCACCCCGTGTTCTGAGGCTTTAAGGTAAAAACACAAAATCAATTTAAATGGGTGCGGCGCTTCGAAATCTTATGATGTGGGACTAAACATTGTTCCTTCTCGCACTTGCCCGCAGGAAGAACGCGACCGCGCGTCAGCAGCTGCGTCCTTGTTTCCCCTCGCATGCCAGCTGCCTGCCTTCACCCGATTCTCCCCAATTCACATTAGCTGGAGATCTGACGCTCTGAGGCCTGGAGCTCGCTTGGAAGCTCCTTGCAACGTCGCCAATGGCGGCCGGGGCAGCAGGTCTGTCTAACACAAATAAGGCCTCTCGGCCTAATCAGACCACAGGGGAACCTTCGCTGTGGCACGGCGAAGCTGGTGCGAGGTGCAGCAGGCCGCAGGATGGCCTAGGCGTGCGTGCCTAGGTTGTTCTGTGGTCGAAAAAATGGGTTTGATCAGGGGAGTGTTGTGGAGGTGTGGAGTGTCAGTGGAGGGGCAGAGGGTGTTTGGTGAGGTGAGGCGGTGCTTTTGGTGCAGTTGGCGAGTCGTATGGGGTTGTGGGATGACGGGGGCGACTCGCCAGAGAGTGGCCGGAGGCGGGGAAGGTGAGGGTGGTCAGGCGTGGTGGTAGGGCAATCAAGCAAAATAGATTGGGGAAAAGAAAGAGGGGAAGTAACTGTAACCTACCTATAGGGATGAAGGGGGAGGGCGGACCCGCCGGCTCGTACCTTCCGGAGCTGGAGAAGAAGAACGCAGGGGGAGAGAGTGGTGGCGAGGAAGTGGGCAGGGAGGCGCGCACTTGGTATGGCGCGACGCAGGAAGATTGGGCGAAGCTGGCTCTGCTGCTGGTATTGCAGCAGAGCGACGAGAAGGAGGAGGAGTGGTTGCCGGAGCTAGTGGGTTTCCTATCGGAGTGGGGAGAGAGGAAGGGTTGGGGGTTTCTCCGTCAAGACCAGGCTGGGAGAACCAGTTGGCGATGCTGGTCTTTAGAAAGGCGGTGGCGGAGGGTCGAACGCAGGGAGGCGACGTGCGTCCCTCGTCAGAGTATGGTCGGAGACGAGACCCATACCTTCCGCGCGTTCGCACGGAAGGTGTGGGCGTCGTCAGGTGGCATGGCTGAGTCCCTGCGACAGCAGACGTCGCAGGGAACTTCGCGTTTACTTTGCAAGACGCCTCCCTCACCCTGCACGGCGCCATGCTCCGTGCAAAGTCGCCGGAGCATGGTGCTGCGCAGAGACTTGCAGGAGGGACCAAAATGCAAAGAATGATGAGGAAAGTAGGGGCCAAAATGCAAGGGTTTCGAAAGTTGAAGGTCAAAAAGTAAATGATGAGGACCAAATTGCAAAGTCGGTCAAGGAGGTCTCTTCTTAGGCTCAAGCTTTTATGCATGACTAAATTGGACCTAAGGATTTTAATGGTGAATTTTGTTTCTAGGTTAGACCATGTTTGACTGACCAATTTACCTAAAAACCTAAATTAAATCATTAATTGGGCATGGTTCTCAATGTAAGTCAAAATGGGTTTCTAAGGCCAAATTGAAAGTTCTAAACCCTAGAGATTATTTTTCTATGAATTTTAGAGGGTTTAGTTGATTTTTACCCTACCTCGAACCTCATGAATTGAAGTGGGTTTGTTTTAGGGTTACAGAATGTCATTTAATTCCTTGGAGTTGCTGTAACCCTTGTTAGGTCAGATCATCCCACTTTCCTTCTTATTAGGTTAGTTTGGCTTGTGTTTGGGCCCTTAATTGCCCTATTTGCAAATTGTGTTGGTGAAATTACATTTTTACCCCTTATGACTTGTTTTCTTTTTGAACTTAGAATTCTCTGAGTTAAGCCTTCCTTTGAGTAATGTAGGAGCTTTTTCTTGCATATCTAGGTTAGATTGTGCTAGTTGGGGTTCATGATGAGGTTCTCATCATATGACAAATTAAAAACTTATCTAATTGGAAATGAATTTAAAATTAGCTAAATATATCCAACCTTATTCACAAAAAGAAAAGAAAATGATCTCTTAATAATACAAATTTATGTAGACGCTATCATTTTTGGTGCTACTAATGATCCTTTATGCTAAGAATTCACAAAGGTAATGCAGGATCAATTTGAGATGAGTATGATGGGAGAACTTCGATTCTTTCTCGAACTTCAAATTAATTAGCTATCCTCTGGAATTTTAATATCTTAAACCAAATACACCACAGAGGTCCTGAAGAAATTCTCCATGGACAAAGTAAAAGGAAAAGAAATACCTATGGAAGCTTCTACACAACTAAAATCTGATGACACAGGTAAGTCTATAGATCAGAAATTGTATAGAAGCATGATAGGATCTTTATTATACTTAACTGCTAGTAGACCTGATATTCTCTTTTGTACTTGCTTGTGTGCTTGCTTTCAAGTCAACCCTAAAGAAGTACATCTAAATGCTGTTAAAAGAATACTTAGATACTTAAATTGCACATCAGACCTAGGACTTTTCTATTCGAAGGCAGACACATTGGAACTTTACTCCTTTTGTGATGCTGATTATGTGGGTAGCTTTTGAAAGAGTACTA
Source organism: Thalassia testudinum (assembly GCA_037157565.1). NCBI lineage: Eukaryota > Viridiplantae > Streptophyta > Magnoliopsida > Alismatales > Hydrocharitaceae > Thalassia > Thalassia testudinum. The sequence goes on from JAZHRO010000025.1 coordinate 111,518,275, forward strand.
GTGGAACATGCCAATTTCTCAAAAATTCCCTAGTCTCTTGGTTCTCTAGAAAAGCAACACACTGTTTCACTTTTAACAACAGAAGCTGAATATGTAGTTGCATCTTTATCCTGTTCACAACTATTATGGATGAAACAAACCTTACAAGATTTTGGCCTATCCTACAAGAATAACAAAACACTTTGTGACAACACTAATGCCATAAATCTATCTACAAATTCAGTCAACACTCTAGGACTAAACATATTGATGTTAGGCATCATTTTCTTAGAGAATATGTCTTAAAAGGTGAAATCAACTTAGAATTTGTTAAAATAGAAAATCAATTATCTGATATCTTTACAAAACCTTTGCCAAAGGAAAGATTTAACCTAATTTGCCATTCACTAGGTTTATCTAGGTTAAATGAGCTTAATTGATCATTTTTTATTTGTTTTTAACCTTTGATCGATCAAAATCCTTGATTGATTGACCAAATTATTTGGCAGGAAATTTCCCTCTAAAAATTTGAGTTTTGATCGATCAACTTAGTTGTTTAATCAACCAAAATTGTTGGTTGATCGACCAAAAGGCCATTTTCCAGAACCACGTTTGTCTTATTTTTGATCATCCAGTCCTTCTTAGTTGATCAACCAATGTGTTTTTGGTGATCTAAAATGGCTCCAAAACACATACGCGCCTCCTCTTCTTCTCATCATGATGATACTTTTGATCACTTTTTCATCACAGAGGCCGCTCACGATCGTTTTTCACTCTTAGCCAAACTTTCCCTGCATGTTGGTAGATTGGTTAATTTTTCCTATTTTGAGTCTATATTTGCTGGAATCTGTGAAAAATCACCAAATTTTGCATCTTTTTGAGTAGAACTTTTATGCAGGTGATTGCACAGCAATCATAGGTCCTGATCAACCTAAATAATGTCTGAACCTATCTTAAATTGTGGATATTGCACTCATATCTTGCATATCATGCATTGCATCAGTCTATTTAGAATAAGATGAGATATCCTGCTAGTTAATGTTTTTTTTATTGCTATTTACAGATAATAAAGTGATCCAGGATGGAGATAGTGGAATAAAGCAATAAAGGAAGAAGAAGACTGATCCAGATAAGAGGAGTGAGGAGGATAGCCTTATCCCTACCCTTAGAAACCCTAGGATAGCCTTCCCAAACCCAAAACAACCTCTATTAAGGCACCTTAGCCTCAAAACCCAAACATGGATAGCACTATCCATGTTCCTATCCCTCTCCCAAACACTTAGGAACCAAAACCAACCTTAGAAAACACAAAACCCACTCTCCAGCACCTTTTAAGACGTCCAGACATTTGGCTGGACGTCTGATTTCTCCAGAATAACAATCCAGGAAGCCAAAACTCATACTGACACAGAATTGGACGTCTAATTTAGTGTCCAGACGTCCAATTTTGTAGTATAAGACGTCTGACCACTATCCTGGACGTCTGATACTGCTGTCTGGTTCCTGATTTTGGGTGTTGGAAGCCCTAGCTTGCCTATTTTGACCTAGGAACCCCACCGGACACCCTAGGAAACCTAAGTAGAGACCTCCTAAGCCTAGTCCACTATCCATAGCCCTACTTGTCCTATCCCTAACCCAATTGAACCATCCCATACCTAGTTGGGTGCATCTACAGTTGATTGGGTGCACCCGAGCCCAATTAGATCCACCCAGGATCTAATTAACTCATACCTATTAGGGTTACCCTAGCCTAATCACATGCACACATCTAATTAGACTTTCCTAAGCCTAATTAGGTCCACACCCACTTAATCTAGATTGATCCAACCTATTTAGCACCTAATCCTACCAAAACCCACAACCTAGCCCTACGAAAAACACACACCCACACACACACGTACACCTCCCCATTTTACTCCCACCAAACCCATGCACACTCTCTTGGAAACACTAAAACTTGTGTCAAACCTAGATCCAAAAATTGTGGCATTTGCTATTTTTGGAGCCACCAAAAGTGGCAACCAAATGGAGCCTTCCATAAGGGCAAAGAGAGAGCTACGAAATTGGAGAATATCTCCATACACTCTCCCATCCATACTCTCCACTCTAAACTTGCTTCCACCCTCCAAAACCTGAAGGCCGTCCTCCTCATCCTCCTCCAAGGCTCCATGGACGGCTAGCTAGAGAAGCTTCCCTCCAAAGCTTCAAGGACGGCCATTGATAGAGAAAGGGAGCAACACCCTCCTCTCTCCACTTGGGTGCACTAGTCCCCATCTTCTTCTTCTTCTTGGACGTTCATGAAGGCTCACCCATACCCTCTTGTGGTTGGCCATCTCTTTTGGTAGGCGTGTAGACGGCTTTACGTACCCAAGGTCTAGCCTACACCCTCACACAAGGCCGATGGCCCTAGTGGCAACTTTCCGGCGTGAGGGATTTTCTTCTATTTATATGCTTTCTAGTGTAGATGATGTGTGATAAATTTCTATGCATGGATAATGTTTTTGTGATTGATTGTCCTCATGTTTGCTTGCTTATATGACACTTTGGTTTGTTCACACCATGCACGGCCACCATGGCCTCATTTAGATGCGCATAGTCACTTAGGTTTTTGCTAGTTTATCTAGATCTAGGTTTCAATTCGCTTTTCGAAATTAAAAAAAAATCAAAAACACAAAAAGACAAAAATAGTAGCTTAGGTTAGATTTAGGTTATAAAAGCCAATCCAAATCTCGATTCGTTTTCACGCCTCCCAGAGACGAACGACCGGGACTCAAGTTCTAAAAAGAATAAAGATCTATGAGAGTTTCATTATCACAAATATCTTTGACGAGTGGTTTTTGCAACTATACTACGATTTCCAACGATTTCAAAATACTCGAATGCCACTCCCGTCAGCAGGTTCTAAGAATAACTTCATACCTGGTGTTGATCCAATGGCTTGTCACCTATTTTATGCCAATCTGAAGAACATAGGTGAGGGCTTCAACATCGAGTTGACCTCGAACATCTATGGCATAAAGGTTTTGGTCAATGCGGATGTGATTTCTGAGATTCTTGGTTGTCCGTCTGTTGGTCCTACTTTTTTGGAGCTTCACTAGCAGACACAGGCAGATGCCATTTGGGAGACCCTTCTCACTCCCTCACACTATGACTTGCGTTGTTCTGCCAAGTCTCCTTACTTTCGACTTCTTCCACGATTTCTTAATTGTGTATTTCTTAGGAATTTTATGTCTAAATCCACTGCATTTGAGAATTGCCTTGGCATTATGCTCATTACCCTTTATGCTTTTCTTAAGAACAAGTGGTTTAACTAGAACCCTTGATTCTCTATCTGATGAGCAAGCAGCCCACTAGCTCCTTTCAGTTTGGGACACTTCTTTCTCATATCTTCTTACATTTTAGTGTTCCAATGGATGTAAATCATAAATAGTTTATTACGAGAGTCTCCATATTTGATAAGCTCACTTATAGAAAGATGAAGCAAGCCCGTGGTGAGGATGCAGCCCAGGAGTAGCAGCAGCAGCAGTAGTAGGAACCCTTAGCAATACCTCCTCCTTTCCCACCATACGAGCATTTCACTGACATATCCTCCTCTAGTGCGACCCTCTCCATCCTTTTACCAGCAAGAGTGGGGCCTTTTGGATGGACCACTTACTGGCAGGGATTTTGTCAACATTCAGGATGTGACTGATGGCATTTCGTTGATGATGCACCGACAGAGAGAGACAGACATGGTGATGATGAGACATAGGCATCAGCTATCTGAATACCTGAATGCTCAAGACCAGTTTTTGGATAGACTTGGAGAGTCTATTCACGGGATTCAGCAGCAGCTTCACAGGCCTCCTCATCCTCGCCGATCTACTACCATGCCTCCATCATTAGCAGCATCTCCTCCTCCTCCTCCTATTGCAGTAGCATCAGCAGACCAGTAGGTGACACCTCCTCGCCAGACATCTAGGCAATCGACACTCAGATCGTCAGCTCAGAGATGCCTATATCTTGGCTAGCCTGCTTCTTCAGAGAGATCTGACTCGATGGATCTCCAGTTAGATACTGACCTCCAGAGTACGATAGATGTGAAATTGCACTAGAGGGGGGGTGAATAGTGAAATTGTAATACAACAAATTCAATCACACAATATACTCAATTATTTTTAGGTGGAAACCCAAGATGGGTGAAAACCACCACCTAAGCCAATCTCTTGACTTAGGATTTTCGATCACAAGGTGATCAATCCACTAACCACACTACTTAAACGAGGGTAGTGTACCTCAATTACAATTCCCACCTCCGATCCCTAAACGGAGGTCTCTCTTCAAGATGAAGAGACGGGGACCCGACAGGCCGGATACCCAAAATACAGAAATTAACAAGTAAAAATAACACCTATAGAGCACCCCAATAATTTAGTTGCTTTCTTATCTAGTAAGCATGAAAAGAACTCCCTGATGATTTGTAGAACGGAGCGAGCCGGGAGTATGGATTTGCCCTTCGATCAGAGTATTAGCACAGCACAAGGGCAAGATGGAGCTTAGAGTAGTGAGCAAGAGATTTTTCTAATGGAATTGTATCTCAAGAGGTGTGTTTTGCCAAAGAAGAGTTGTAGTCTATTTATAGGCAAGTTTGGAACCTTCAAGAACACTTGGGAGAGCTCTTCTAGCCGTTGGAGACAAATCCCAAGAGTTTAGGACGAAATCCACACAAAATCAGGGCAATGATGATTCTGACAGCAACATCAGACGTCTAATTTTAATATCAGACGTCTTACAGGACGTCTGATTTTTACTATGGTCGTCTAATATTGCAGGATATCCTTAACGGACTCTATTGGATCAAAAGAAGGACGTCTGATATTATGTCATAAGACGTCTGATTATTTTACTGGACGTCTAATGAATGGTACATTCGTTCCTGTTATCATCGGATCCAAACAGGGTTCTAGGTTTAGAGGATCAGACGTCGTTATGGACGTCTGAGGACATTACCAGACGTCTGGAAACCTAAATACTCTTCCTTCCTGCTTCTGCCAAAAGATTATGTGGCCATAGACAGATACGCACAGAAAAACATGGCCAACGGTTCAAAGGCAGACGTCTGTAAGTGTGTCAAGACGTCTAGAAATTATTTTTGCCGATAAAAAGTCTAACGGTTAGTATGAGGACGTCTGGGTAAAGGATCAGACGTCTGTGAATGGTTATCGACGTCTGAAAGTGAGGTCCTTCGACTGATGTTTATGAGGAGATGAACAAAGGCAGAAATATTTGAAATTAGACGTCTGATACATATGTCAGACGTCTTATGATGGAAAATCAGACGTCTGGACTTTTTAATGGACGTCTGATAAAAGTATAAGTGTTGGGTTTTTTGTTTCTAATTTATCCTAAGTGTAGAGAGCCTAAGTTAGTTATTTATAGGTTATGTTTGGGGGCTCTTTACAGTATTTCTAGACTCAAATAAGATGAAAATTACAACCTTTGAAAGTTTACATGAAAAAAACCTAAGACCTAATACTTTTGCTACTCGTCTTCACGCTTTTAATCTCCCGTCTTGGAAAGCTTTTTGAATTCCTGCAAATATGTTATTATAGAGAGAAAACAATATGCTACGCTTTATTTATTATTTCATTTTCTACATTTTGTAAAATCATCAAAATATTTTATATGAGTAGTTGAACTAACAATCTCCCCCTTTTTGATGATTTTCAAAATATAGCTGTAGGTTCCTCTTTCCTCCCCCTAAAGGTTGTACTTGATAGCCTTTATCTATTTATTATTCCTTAATTTCTTACCTACATTCTTCTCCCCCTTTTTGAATATCATCATGAAGGGTTGTTGAAAAGGAGTCAAAATCCAAACTACAAGAGTAATATCTACAAAGTAGAGTGCGTGAATAAAATTGCATGTTTAAAAGATGACAAGGCATTAAGGAAAATTGATTAGGAATAGAAATATTTAAGCATGGACTAGCTATTTGTTCCCAAAAATATTAAGTAGAGAGTCAAGGCCTCTTAATACAAACTTAGAATAAAAGACAGAAAAATAGAAGCACTAAAACTATTCTTCTTGATCTTGGCGGCGGCGGCGACGAGCGGGTCCTTGTCCTATCTGCAAATTTTGAACATCTGATCTAAGTTCGTCGATGTCGCGGCGCATGCTTCCCATGTAGGTGTACATCTCGCCGGTTCGACGCAGCAGGAGGGAGATGCCGGAGGAGAGGGAATCTGTGGCTGGATCCCATGCTTCATCAAAGCTCGAGCGGGGAGCTTCTATTTGAAGGGGCCGTGGTTCATGGAAGTCTGGAAAGGGTGGAAGGGGCTCTTCTTCCATGGGTTCGTCGGCGGGCTCAAGATGTTCTCTAAGTATATGCATCTTGGCGGCTGTGGCCCGGTTGTAAGGCTCAATTTTCTTGTCAACAGCTTGGTCAGTTATGGAAATCCGATGGGATGAAAAGATTTTGGATAGAATAGACCCAAACGGAAGTGATGCCCCATGGTCCTCATTCATGACGCGAACAATGAGGCGGCTATAATTGAAAGGAATATGACGAACGGCCGCAAAAAGGAGAGCCTTGTGTTGGCGTGAGATGTAATCAAAGCCTCCTGATTTGTTTAGGAGGTCCCACCCAAAAATGCGAGAGAGTAGACGTGGAAGGGGTTTGAGATTTTTGCACGGTAGAGTGCCAAGGTTTTCAGCATATTTTTCCGGGAGAACTAACTCTTGATTGATGATTTCAGGGTCGTATTGCCTCAGTATGTCATTGAAATCATTTCCCTCATTGGGGATGGCTAGAAGGTCAGAGATAGTTTCAGATGTGATGTGTATTTCACGACCAAATAGGCGGGTATGGAGTTCAAGTTCATCGTTGCTGTAGTCCTCAACGATGTTGGCATAAAAGAGACGGCAAAGATCAGGGAACACACCAAGAGTTCCAATGCCGGAGTGGAATTGACGGTCAAAAAATTGGAAAAGATGGAGAGTTTGGAAGTGTTCCCGAAGGTTCAAATGGGCAAAATCATTCCAAACAATAAAACGAGGACATTTAACTTTGGCATTCGCGAAACGACGAAATCGCTGCCTAGCGATGTCACCCCGCAATTGATCTGCCAAATAAGTGGAAGAGGAACTGGAAGATCCCTCAACTTGCTTCCTACGGGGAGGCATATTTGGTGGAATGGGTGGTTAGGTTTAGGAGAAAAGAGTGGTGAGTTGAGGATGGAATACCTGCAAAAAAGAAACAACCATTCAACCAAGCAACATTCACCCAAAACATAGTTTGAAACACTGTAATCATCATGAAAAAAATATGTGGCAGTATGCCTTGAGGCAATACAACCTGCCATGTAGTTGTGGCAATATACCTTTGGATGCAAGCCACTAAAAAGTCGGCTTGATCCTCATGAGGTAATACCCTTGCCATGGAAGATGCAGCTAGGGCTAAGAAGGTTTTCTTGACCGAGGGTTAGGGCTGACAATGAAATGCACATTTAGGTCAAGTGAATCAAGAAGTGAACTAGATGCTACAAGGCCGTGGGTAAAAGGAGTATGAAAATGCCCTAGGCGTTGAGAGGGTATACCCACGGGAGGAGGGAAGCCTCCAAATGCGCGGTCGAGAGGCAGGGACGACGCGCGCAGAGGAGCAGCAGTTCCGTCAGTCGTCGAAGAGGCGCGACGGTCGTCTGGCTGCGAGCAGAACTTCGCCAGCTGCTGCTGTGGGCCGTCGGGTGTGAGGGAGAGCGGCGCGCAGATCGTGTGGGGTAGGGATTTTGGACAGGAGAGTGGGACCTTTGCGAAGGGGATTTTATATCCCAAGGTCACCGAGCAAGTCTCCCCCTGAAGTTGGGGAGATTTGCATCTCAAACCGTCCAGAGAAAAGCCGCGACGCGCAGATTTTTCCCCAATCAGACGTCTGTCAACGATGTCAGACGTCGGGATTTGGCAGAGGAATTTTTGCCTATTTCAGGGAGACGTCTGTTTTATTCATCAGACGAATAATCAGACGACTAATTCTAATATAGACGTCTGATTTCTGCAGGAATCCTCCCCAGCAAAAACATTTATTCTCCAGGTTGTCATCTGATTTCTTACTCAGACGGCAATGAAGACGTCTAAATTTAATATTAGACGTCCGATTTCTGCAGACAGACCTTCCTGGATTTTCGTTAAGAGTTACAGGGTCGTCCGTTTTTCCTGCCAGACGATTCATACGACGTCTAGCCATATATTCAGACGTCCGACAGGCAGTACATGTTCTGTCTCCGAGATAGACGTCTGTCAACACATTTGGACGACAGTTCAGACGTCTGTGTGTAGTACCAGACGTCTGAAATTACTATTTTGTTATATATAAAATCGTCGTCTGACCCAGATGTTTAGACGACGGATTTTAATGTATAAGACGTCTGATTATTTAATCAGACGTCTGGTATTGGACAGAGTGTGCATTTGGATGTTTGAATGAAGGCTTAGTGAAATCAAGGTTCAATCTATGCTCATGACAAAAGAGGTTCCATTAAAACACTAAATTCTTCAAATATCACTTAGCTTACATATGCCTAGTTTCCTACGTATATAATTAAAGCGATCATAATTCAAAGGTTTAGTGAAAATATCAGCTAACTGCAGTTCAGTACAAATAAATTCAACTTCGATTTCTCCCTTAAGTACATTGTCTCTTAGGAAGTGATGTCGAACATCAATATGTTTTGTGCGAGAGTGATGTACGGGATTTTTCGAGAGGTTGATAGCACTAGTATTGTCACATAATATTTTTATCTTATTAAATATCAGGTTAAAATCCTTCAAAGTACTTTTCATCCAAAGTACTTGGGAACATGCTAGTGCAGCGGCTATGTATTCAGCTTCTGTAGTTGATAAAGCTACACTAGATTGTTTCTTTGAGAACCAAGAGACTAGTGATTCGCCTAAGAATTGGCACGTCCCACTAGTACTTTTCCTATCAGTGCGGCTACCTGCGTAGTCCGCATCGCTATATGTAACTAAGTTGAATTGTGGACTCCTAGGGTAGAATAAGCCATAATCAGATGTGTCAACTAGATATCTAAATATTCGTTTTACAGCATTTAGGTGTGATTGTTTAGGATTTGATTGAAACCTAGCGCATAAGCAGGTACTAAACAAAATATCAGGTCTACTGGAAGTTAAATACAGTAAAGATCCAATCATGCTACGATAGAGCTTTTGATCTATGGGCGTACCTGATTCGTCCAAGTCTAAGAAAGTTGTGACACTCATAGGAGTGTTCTTCCCTTTACTTTTGTTCATATCAAATCTCTTCAACATCTCCTTTGTGTATTTAGATTGACACACAAAGGTTCCAATCTCGAGCTGAGTGATTTGCAAGCCCAAGAAAAACTTGAGTTCACCCATCAAACTCATTTCGAATTCTTCCTGCATAATTTCTGAAAACTTTCTACACATAGATTCATTAGTAGCACCAAATATAATATCATCTACATATATTTGAACTAATAAAATGTCTTTTCCTTTTCTTTTAATGAATAATGTGGAATCAGCTTCCCCTATAGAGAATTTTGCATTTAACAAGTACTCTTTGAGCCTTTCATACCAAGCTCTAGGAGCTTGCTTTAGACCATATAGTGCCTTGTTTAATTTGTAGACAAAATGAGGCTTATCATGAGACTCAAAACCAGGAGGTTGTTTTACAAAAACTTCCTCCTTAATGAATCCGTTAAGAAACGCGCTCTTAACGTCCATTTGAAAGAGTTTAAAGCCAAGAAAGGCGGCATAAGCAAGAAGCATGCGAATTGATTCGAGTCGAGCTACGGGAGCGTAGGTCTCATCAAAATCAATTCCTTCTTCTTGGTTGTACCCTTGTGCTACCAACCGAGCCTTATTTCGAATAACTATACCGGATTCATTCAACTTGTTCCGGAATACCCATTTGGTACCTATTACGGTTTGCCCTTCAGGCTTAGGTACTAGATCCCAAACTTCATTCCTTTGGAATTGGTTGAGTTCCTCCTGCATGGCCATCATCCAAGTTTCTTCGGAGCATGCTTCCTCGACACTCTTCGGTTCAACTTGAGATACAAAGGCGGAGAGACCAAAGGTGCAACTAAAACGAGATCGGGTTTTAACGCCATCAGAAACACTTCCAATGACTTGACTTTCGGGATGATCCCTTTGATATATCCAATCTTTTGGAAGATTATGGATATTGGAGTTTGGAATGTTAGACACATCAATAGTAGAATCATCTTCATCATCCATATTGACTCGGTCAATGGAGGAATGAGGAGATTCATCGAAGGAGACATGAAGGGTTTCCTCCACTGTTAATGTGGTCTTGTTAAAAACCCGATATGCCTTACTACGTGAGGAGTAACCAATAAAGATGGCTTCTTCACCTTTGGCATCAAATTTATCTAAATTAGAGCGGGTATTCAAGACAAAACATCGACATCCAAAAACTTTAAAATAACTAATTTTGGGTATTTTCCCATAGTATAGTTCAAAACAAGTTTTTCGCAATCCGGATCGAATTAAGGTGCGATTTAACACGTAACAAGCCGTGTTAACCGCCTCAGCCCAAAAATACTTCGGTAACCCCGAGTCTATGAGCAATGTTCGAGCACATTCTTGAAGAGTACGGTTCTTTCTCTCAACCACCCTATTTTGTTGAGGTGTTCGAGGAAAAGAGAACTCATGAGCAATACCGTGCTCTAGACAAAAATCATCAAACAAGGAATTTTCAAACTCGCCCCCATGATCACTACGGATACGAGTGATTTGGTAGCCTTTTTCAGTTTGAATTTTCCTACAAAAAATAGAAAAGACAGAAAACACTCTTTCTTTAGATCTCAAGAAGGAGACCCATGAAAACCTCGAAAAATCATCTACAATTACAAGGCAATATTTGCATCCACTGAGGCTCTCATATTTTGTTGGTCCAAATAGATCTAGGTGAAGTAGTTCTAAAGGTCTTGATGTGGATATAACTTCTTTGCTTTTAAAACTAGATTTTATAATCTTACCTAATTTACATGAATCACAAACAAGCTCATTTAAAAATTTTCTTTTAGGAAGACCTCGGACTAGTTCATGTTTAGCTAATTTTTGAACCAGCTTCATATGAACATGTCCTAGTCTTTTATGCCATATACTTAACTCATCATTTGCTACAAGACATTCATAAGTGCCATTTTTATCAAATTCTACAACATAAATGTCTTTAAATCTAGTTCCCTTAAGAAGGGTTTCATTGGTTAATGCATGCATAATTTCAAACATTTTAGAAGTAAACACTACTTTAAAACCCTTATCACATATTTGACTTACACTTAAAAGATTATGTTTTAGACCTTTAACTAGAGAAACATTTGAGATGGGAGAGAGAGGGTTACCTATTTTACCAAGGCCAATAATATGACCCTTGTGGCTGTTGCCAAATGTAACTGTTCCTCCATCCGTAGGTTGGAGGTCCAAAAATAGGTGCTTGTCTCCTGTCATATGTTTGGAGCATCCGGAGTCCATCACCCATCGGCCTCCTTGGTGGTGGAGGTTTCCTTGTCTTCCTCCTTGTAGACCTTCTTCCTCCTACAAAAGATCTTCGATTGTGACTTGGTGTTTCTATAGGTCTTTCTAATTTGAGTCGTCCATCCTTCATTTTGTATATCCAATTTTTGACATTATGATGTCCTTTCATCCCTACAAAACAAAGTGAGAGTTGTCTTTTCGGTATCCATTGTAAAGTGGATCCGTATTTGTTAGTGTTCTCCTTTAGAGGAGGGTCCCTTTTTGGCTCACTTTGACTAGGCTCATAAAAGCCTAATCCAAATTTACTTGAGGAAGGTTTTTGATGGGCAATGAGTTTGTCCAAGTTATCCTTCCCCTTTGTAAATTTAGCTAGGTCCTCAAGAAGTTGGTTTGACTTTTCTTTGAGATGATTTATCTCTATTTTCATTATATCTAGTTTATCTTCTAATGCCCTAATTTCTACTCTAAGTAAGCCATTTTCATCCTTTTTAAAAGAGTTTGATTTTTCAAGCACATGGATTTTGTCGAGTAATTCTTCTCTATCTAAAAATTTTTGTTCACTCATTGCTGTATACAAATCATTTGTTAATGACTCTTTCTCAATCATTAGATTTTTTATTTGCATATTTAAAGCAGTGGTTTCTTTTGTAAGAATTAGATTCTTTTCTTCAAGATCATTGATTAATCTCTTATTTTCTAACTTTTCTTCTTTTAAAGCCTTGCTTTGGGTTTTAGTTTTCTTAAGATCTATATATAGTGAATCAAAGGCATCTTGTAATTCATCCAAAGAGTAGGGGTTTACCTCAGGTTCCTCAGATTCAGACTCGGAACCATCATTTGTTGCCATTAGTCCCAAGCATGCCGTTTCTTCATTTGTTTCCTCCTCCTCTTCTTCTTCGGAGGTGGAGTCATCCCATGTTGCTTGAAACGCCTTCTTCTTGAATCCTTTCGATTTGGAGATCTTCTTGTAGTCAGAAGGCTTCTTGTGTTTCTTCTCATCATCCCTTTTGAGTAAGGGACAATCTTTCCTTATGTGACCTCTCTTTTTGCAATTATAGAAAATTAGAGGATCTTCTTCTCTTTTCTTTCCCTTGATCTCTCTTCTATTTCTGAGAAACTTTTTAAACTTTTTAGCTAATAAAACAAATTCTTCGTCATCGGTACTTACCTCATCATCCGACGTAGCTTTGAAGGCTAAGGTCTTCTTCTTTGGCTCCGATGAGGTTGATTTCTTCTTTTGCTCCATTTTTGATTCGTAAGCCATGAGATTCCCAAGTAGATTTTCCATGTCTAGATCCTCTACTTGGTTGGCTTCTTCTATTGCCGTTACCTTTTGCTCCCACTCAGGTCCAAGGGAGCGAAGGAGCTTCCCTTGAAGCTCCCCCTTTATAAATGTCTTTCCTAAAGACTTGAGGTTATTCACGATTAACGTGAATCGGGTGTACATGTCCCCAAGTCTTTCATTCTCCTTCATAGAGAAAGCTTCGAATTCCTGTGATAGCAAGTTTATCTTTGAGGATTTAACTTTAGATGTACCTTCGTGAGTAACCTCCAAGGTTCTCCAGATCTCGTGGGCGGTTTCGCATTGGCTGATGCGGTTGAATTCCTCCGAGCTGAGAGCGCAGTAGAGTGAGTTCATTGCCTTGGCATTCAGTCCAAGGTGATGGATTTGCTCCACTGTGTAACCATTTTCTGGTTTCTCGGGAATGACGTATGCGGATTCGCATTTCTCCCAAATGGAGAAATCGTTGGCTTGAAGCCACATCTTCATTCTCAGCTTCCAGTAGGTGTAGTTGGTTCCTTCGAAGAGTGGTGGTCGAGTGGTGGATTGCCCCTCCAATCTGCTTGTGGAAATCGCCTTCCCCTCCATGTGATCTTTCCGCGGATGTTACTCTTGTAGGCGGAAAACCTGCTCTGATACCAAATGAAATTGCACTAGAGGGGGGGTGAATAGTGAAATTGTAATACAACAAATTCAATCACACAATATACTCAATTATTTTTAGGTGGAAACCCAAGATGGGTGAAAACCACCACCTAAGCCAATCTCTTGACTTAGGATTTTCGATCACAAGGTGATCAATCCACTAACCACACTACTTAAACGAGGGTAGTGTACCTCAATTACAATTCCCACCTCCGATCCCTAAACGGAGGTTTCTCTCTTCAAGATGAAGAGACGGGGACCCGACAGGCCGGATACCCAAAATACAGAAATTAACAAGTAAAAATAACACCTATAGAGCACCCCAATAATTTAGTTGCTTTCTTATCTAGTAAGCATGAAAAGAACTCCCTGATGATTTGTAGAACGGAGCGAGCCGGGAGTATGGATTTGCCCTTCGATCAGAGTATTAGCACAGCACAAGGGCAAGATGGAGCTTAGAGTAGTGAGCAAGAGATTTTTCTAATGGAATTGTATCTCAAGAGGTGTGTTTTGCCAAAGAAGAGTTGTAGTCTATTTATAGGCAAGTTTGGAACCTTCAAGAACACTTGGGAGAGCTCTTCTAGCCGTTGGAGACAAATCCCAAGAGTTTAGGACGAAATCCACACAAAATCAGGGCAATGATGATTCTGACAGCAACATCAGACGTCTAATTTTAATATCAGACGTCTTACAGGACGTCTGATTTTTACTATGGTCGTCTAATATTGCAGGATATCCTTAACGGACTCTATTGGATCAAAAGAAGGACGTCTGATATTATGTCATAAGACGTCTGATTATTTTACTGGACGTCTAATGAATGGTACATTCGTTCCTGTTATCATCGGATCCAAACAGGGTTCTAGGTTTAGAGGATCAGACGTCGTTATGGACGTCTGAGGACATTACCAGACGTCTGGAAACCTAAATACTCTTCCTTCCTGCTTCTGCCAAAAGATTATGTGGCCATAGACAGATACGCACAGAAAAACATGGCCAACGGTTCAAAGGCAGACGTCTGTAAGTGTGTCAAGACGTCTAGAAATTATTTTTGCCGATAAAAAGTCTAACGGTTAGTATGAGGACGTCTGGGTAAAGGATCAGACGTCTGTGAACGGTTATCGACGTCTGAAAGTGAGGTCCTTCGACTGATGTTTATGAGGAGATGAACAAAGGCAGAAATATTTGAAATTAGACGTCTGATACATATGTCAGACGTCTTATGATGGAAAATCAGACGTCTGGACTTTTTAATGGACGTCTGATAAAAGTATAAGTGTTGGGTTTTTTGTTTCTAATTTATCCTAAGTGTAGAGAGCCTAAGTTAGTTATTTATAGGTTATGTTTGGGGGCTCTTTACAGTATTTCTAGACTCAAATAAGATGAAAATTACAACCTTTGAAAGTTTACATGAAAAAAAACCTAAGACCTAATACTTTTGCTACTCGTCTTCACGCTTTTAATCTCCCGTCTTGGAAAGCTTTTTGAATTCCTGCAAATATGTTATTATAGAGAGAAAACAATATGCTACGCTTTATTTATTATTTCATTTTCTACATTTTGTAAAATCATCAAAATATTTTATATGAGTAGTTGAACTAACAAGATGCATTCATGGCATCTTTAGACAATTAGCTTTAGCTAAGTTTCTATTTCTAGTAGCTTTATGGTTTGTAAAACTTTATATTTCTATGGACTTTTTTTTTTTATCTTGCAATGCTTATCTAAACTCAGATATATTTTTGTTATATGCATGGTTATTATCTTTCTCCGGTAAGTATTTCTCTCTTTAAATTACATGTTGGAATTATTACTGCTTCGTTTACAAGCACAAGGGGGAGAATTGAAATTAACAGCAGCATGTTTTACTTTTTACATAAACAAAAAGGGGGAGATGTTGCCGTAGATCGAGGAGATTTTAAATATGAGTTCATTGTAGTACACTCCTAAATCTTACAACAAAATATTTAAATTTATAAACTTAGATTCTAATTGGAGTCCAAGACAAGGTTCAGAAGATTGGGGATTCTCTCAAAATCATTCCTTCCAATTTTGGAAGGAATTGATTGAGAAATCAGGGAGAAATCCCAGATTGAAGGTTGATATGTTTGGGTTCACACTGTTAATGGTGGAAAGGACCTTTTTGAAGAAAACAATGAGAAGATATGAGGCTAAATGCAAAGATTTCAAAAGCTAGGGGCTTAAGTGTGAAAAATAGAGTTTAAATAGACTAAAATGCAAACTAGGTCAAGATGGACTCCGATTGGGCCTAAATTTTGGTAAAAACCTAATTTTACCCAATGAATTTGATGGTGAAGTTTAATTTCAATTTTGACCAAGTTTGACTGGGCAATTTGCGTAGAAACCCAAATTAGGGTAGAACTCTATCTGTGACTCTATTTAAGGTCAAAATAGGTTCTAACGTCAAATCAAAGTTACCAAACCTCAAGGAATATTTTTATACAAATTTTAGGAAATTTAGATAAATTTTGTCCTAACCAGAACCTTTGTAATTTAAGCAGGTCTGAAATAAGGATTTTGAGTGCTGTATTGGTTATTGAAATGCATGAAACTCCATTTTTGTCTTCATGGATCCACTTATTGGTCTTTAATGCTCATTTGACCTTCATTTCACACCTAACAAACCCCTTGGTTATTCTGTGTTCATGATATTCTGTTAAAATTATAGAATTAACACTACTTCCTTGTTCTCTTCTCAAAACAAAATAATGTGGAGTTGTAACTCTCAGATGGTTGTGTAGAAGCATTTATCTTTCAATGATGACTAAAAGTGGCTAGTTAGGGCCTACAATGGTGTTCCCATCATACCCCCATGCCTAACTTTTGTTAGTCCCTTAGCAAAACATCCTATGGATCAAACTAGGTTTCTAAGTCGGATGTAACCATCAGGATGCCTTACTTAGTTGCATTTCTAGAAATCAGATCGGAATACCAACAATAGGCATAGAAGTACTCAAGTACTAGCCAAGATCCAGACCTGACTAGCTTCAACTTGTGTCTGCCGCGAAAGTTTCTAAGGCCTGCAAAAACTTCCTAGAGGTTCGTTGACCCTAATAGTTAAAGCACTCATGCTTAGAATGTAACATGTCCAGGTTTAGTTTTCCAATGTTTTTTTGTAAGAGAGAGATAGCAGGATTTTCATTTAGAGAGTTTTCTCTCTTTTCTTTTTGCTTTTCCCTAAATCCAACCTTGAAGTGGCCCTAGACATGGTCTGTATCAGATTCCTTGTCCTCGCCATCAATCCTTGAAGGGTCCATAGCTTTCAATGCTTTGGGATAGCACCACCCATGGCAACTCCCAGAACCCTGGCTTTCGACACTTCGGGATAGTGCCACCCTTGGCATTAGCTAAATTTAGACCCCGGCAATCGACATTTTGGGATAATTCCATCAATGGCACCTAAACTAGCACAATGTGCTTACATGCCCCCGGTAGGATATTTAGATATCCTAGGAGACAAGCACAAAGGAGACGATATGTTATTACGCAACTTCAAGGGAAATTTCCCACCTCTCCTAACTGGGAACTCATCCAATCAAGTTATGTTGTCGAGCTGTGATAGGAACACCATCATGAGCCATAGCTAGCTCATTTTAACCCACTAAAGTCAATAAATGCACCTACATAACCGCCAAAGAGTCATATGTCGTTGCATAATCATTCTGAAAGAAAAACATGAAACTAGGGTAAAAACTGCAATTTTACCAACTTGTCATAGATTCAGTACAACCACAGGTTTTCTCAGAGGTTGAAGGAAGGTC
Organism: Thalassia testudinum; assembly: GCA_037157565.1. NCBI lineage: Eukaryota > Viridiplantae > Streptophyta > Magnoliopsida > Alismatales > Hydrocharitaceae > Thalassia > Thalassia testudinum. The sequence continues at coordinate 111,535,483 of JAZHRO010000025.1, forward strand.
AATTGGTCTTAAAAAGATAACAAGTGGTATAAGATAGACAGAAATGGGTTTGCACGTGTTCTAAGAATTAAATGATTTTTGAAACCTTAAAATTAGATCCGCTTAATTAAATAAGGTTCTGATAAGGACAAAATTCACTAGAACCCTCTAAAATTCATATAAAAATATTCTATAGGGTTTAGAACTTTTAATTTGACCATTAGAACCTGTTTTGACCCAAAACAGAACCACAGACAGACATTTGCCCTAATTTGAGTTTTTGCATAAATTACCTAGTCAAACATAGTAAAAACCAAAATGGATTCCTTAGGTCCAAATTAGGTTTGTACCAAAATTTGGACTCAAGATGAGTTTGTCTTGACCTAGTTTGCAATTTGGTCCTGTCTAATTACATTTCTACCCTTAACTTTCAAAATTCTTTCAAACAGGCCCCTAACTTTGTCATCGTTCTAATACGAAATACGCATGATTTGTAAAAGCGGGTTTTTAACATCGTTGTAACATGCGAATTCGCATACACTTTTAAATTTATATCCTAGATAGGGGAGTATCTAGGGTCGTCCAAGAAGGCAAAAATTGCAATTCAATTATGTTGCTAAAAACACATCTCAACTTTCTTTTTGGTATTTTAAATATATATAATTTTTTTGTGTTTTGAAATAATACGGGCAAGTGCGGATTGTGACAAAAGAGTCCTAACACCTAAAATGCTAAGCTGAAACTTAGGAGATTAAAAAGTCCACTACCTAAGCTCACTCTAGGCAAGTGGAGGCCTAGAGTAATTAGGGAGTGGAAGTAGAATAAATGCTAGAACTACAGTAACAATTGCAATAGAAAATTAAGAAAAAGGCAATTTAATTAACTCGAATTTGTGTTCTTTTTCGAAGACAAGTAGAGGAATGCTTCTACTAGAAATAAAAAATTTAAAAGCAATAAAAGAAACACAAATCCTCTTGTAAAAATTGGTGAAGAAGGGAGTCTTCTTGCTCCAAGCCTAGCTGCTCCTTGGCTTGAAAAGAAGGCCTCCTTCTCCTTCCTTGAGAGCTCCTCCAAGGTGGAAGCTACCACCTTCAATTCTCTCCTCCAAGGGGTGGGCGTGCACCACCCTCAAAAGCTCCTCCAAGGTGGCGTGGACCACCTTCAAGATCTCCTCCAAAGATCTTCCTTGCCTGGCTTCTCCTTTGGCTGGCGTGGGCACAAGAGAGAAGGGAAGAGGGGAAGGCACCAAGGGGACAGAATATCCCCTTAATCTTCTTCTTCTTCTTCTCTCTTGGGTGTGGGCTTCTAGGTAGAATATGAGAGTGAAATTGCTAGCCAAGGATGCTTTGAATGGTGGTGGGTAGTGGTCTTTTTATAGGGTAGGATGGGGGGTTAGGGTGCCTCTTCAAATGGAGGGCTAAGATGGAAGGATGGAGGTGATTAGGGATCCTATGGCTAAGGGCATTTGGCGCCAACCCAAGGGACTCCTAGGGGTGGTTATGGGTGGTGACACCCCTTGAAGTTGGCACCAAAATAGCTTCTAGAAGGGGGTCTTAGGTGGCGCCAATAAAGGTTCTAGAAGGAGGGGTTATGTGGAGGGTGGAGATGTGTGGTGGAGATGAAGGGATTTTTGGAGGGAAAAGTGGTGCCAACAAGGGGGTAGTTAGGGTGGTTTTAGCACCACTTTTAAGTGTCTTTTGGAGGTGGTGGGTAGGCTAGGTTGGTGCCAAGTAGGTTAGCTTATGTGGAGCTTAGGTGGAGCTAGTTGGGTGGAGTTGTTAGGTGAGTTTTTGGGGTGGTACAAGCCAAGGAAGTTGGAGCATAGCTAAGCTAAGCTAAGCTAGCTTAGCTAATGGAGGAGTAGAGGAGGAGGTGTTGGAGCTAGGGTTTGGAGGGAGGAGCTGGTTCTGAAGAATTTGGAGCTGAAGTGGAGCAGGCAGCTGCTGAAGAGGTCAACATGGGGCTACTCTAGCTGGCTTAGCTAGCTAGTTCTTTGCTAGCTACTAAGCCAAGCTAAAGTGAGCTGGCTTCTATTGAATGGAGCTGAGGTGAGTTGGTCTGGTGCTCCCGGGGAGGATTAAGCTGGTTGAGACAGCTAAGGTAGCTTAGCTCAATTGGCTTGAGCTAAGCTGGGTCCCCGGGAGCTGGACTTGAGCTTCCTGAGCTGGGATGAGTTCTTCTTCAGCTGGCTGGAGTTGAGTGGAGCTAGATGTAGCTGGGTTTGAGCTGGGGTGAACTCTTATCAACTCAGCTGAGCTAGCTAGAGCTCCTTGTGGACTAGTGGGAGCTGAGATGAGCTAGACTCAGCTAAGTTGAGCTGGATCTGAGCTGACTTGAGATAGGGTGAGCTAAGATGAACTCTCTTGAGCTGCCATTCAGTTGAGATTAGCTTAATGGAGCTGGGATGAGCTAACCCTAGTTCAAGTGAGCTAGGTTCCAACTATGGTGAGCTGGATCAAGCTGAGTTCCAGCTGGTCTGAACTCCTTCACCAATTGCCTTCTTGAGTGCTAGGGTTATAGGGATCTGCATATCTGTTCATCCCTAACACTCACAAAAACACATTAAAATAACAAAAGAAAATGCAATGCATGCCTAACCTAGTTAATGCCTAAATGCAGCCCAAAAGCCCGTTTGCGGAGTAAAATCCTAAGAGCTAGGTTTGTTTTAATGCATAAGAATGATCATAACTGATGTTTATCACGTTCTAACAAATAGGTCCCTCCATTATCATGGAGGAATCCTTCTCTGATGACCTTTGATTGAAGAGAACTCCTTTGTTCAATCAATCCCTTCCAAAATTGGAAGGGAGATTCTTTGAGGAGTTCTCTTCCTTCTGAATCCATCCATGAGCTCCATAGCCTTCCCAATCTCTCATGCGAACGCATGAGAGATTCAGGTATCTTTCAAAATCCTACTCTGACGAGCATTCTTAGCTTGGAAGCTTGGCTTCTAGGCTCAAAAACTCTCTCTAGAGCCCTATATAAGGACCCTCAGACCTCACCAAGTTCCCCAGACTTGTTTTTGGCCGGAGTTACCCCATGCTCTTCCCTCCTCTCCGACTGAAAAACTCCACGAGCTTTGGCGATATCCTTGTCCTCCTTCCTCGTCCATTCTCGCAAAACCAGCAACGAATTCCTCATCCTTAGATTCTTCCGTGTGCCGCAATACCAGTGGTCGTCCCCTTCCACGTCTTCATCACCACTCCTTCCTACCGGAGAATCCATCTTCCTCAACACCGGCCATACCAGCTGGTGGTGTCCTTCCCCTTTTCGTCCACTTAGAATAGGTAGTTAGGCCTCTTTAGGTTCCTAGGTTAATTTCCCACCCAAAACACCAAAAATATCCCCTCGACGCACCCGTTCACCTTCATCCTCTCCACCTTCGATCACCCTTCGGCGAGGTCATCCACTTGCTACACAACTCCATCCACCTCTCTGACACTCCCAAAAGCTTTGCCACTCATTCTCGCACAAAACCCTTCTCCTATTTCATCCTATTGACCTCTCACAACCACCACCAAACAAACCCATCATCGGCCTTCATCCCCGACTTCATCCGACCACCACGCACCTCCATCTTCCACGAAACAACTGCCATTACATTCGTCAATGTTCGATGAATCTTCTAAGGTGTTTTGACATGGCTGAAAGGTCTTATTCTTTGTTTCATGTCCCATGTCGATGCTCCGCCGCCGTGCCTTATCTATGACATTGTTCATGGTGTTTTAACTACCAAGAGCTTAGGTGATGCCTCCAGGTCATGCGGAAGGCTCCTAGGCATCTCCCCAGGTGGTCAATTGGGAGCATTGACCTCTTCAAGGACTTCAATTTGATGCCACTTGCTGCTGTTGTTTGCTCACGTGAAGAGGCCGATGAGAATAATCCCACATCGTGGAAATACAACCGCACGCCTATGCATAAATGGAATTTGTGTTTGGGGCTTGTTGCCTCAAGACACACGGGTGAGGTCCCTCTCACCCATGCATGCCTCGTCTGTGATCTCTACCCGCAGACCTGGCCTGACCCGTTAACCCGCCTAGCCAAGCACTCCTCCGTTGCTATCCACTACAGGTAGCCTTGGACTTGGGTATGCTAGGTTGGATAACCCGATTATCTTGAGAAAGGTCGTGGGAGGGCGGAGCCTAAGAGAGAGAGGGAAGGAGAGATTGTGCGGGGGTTAAGGGGGTTTTGCTACAGAAGAAATTGGCTGACACTTAGCCAATTTAAGAAGTTCCCCTCCCCTATGTGATGAAGGAGAAGGAAGTAAAAGAAGAAGAGGCTGAACAGAAGGAGAGGGAGCCACAGCAGAAAAAGTGGAAAAAGAAAGCAGAAGCAAAAGGAGAAGAAGAAAGTAGAAGAAAAATCATAAAGGGGTACTGTAGCAACATCTTTTAAGACGTCTGATTGAAAAATTAGATGTCTGATCACACATTCTTGCCTTTGATTAAGATTTGAGTAATTAGTCTATGTGTTAGGCTTATAATTAGTGATCCAAATCACCATTATTTTGTCTAGAATTCCATTTTACTCTTCATATACTTATATTCTGCATTGCAAATTATATGTTGAGTAATTAATTGTGCTCATTTACATTAATTATTGAGATTAGTGTGTGAATTCCTATTTGCTCCCTGTGTTCAACTTCGGAACTTTTTCAAGTAATAAAATTTATTTGTTTAAATGCTATTTTGGCTATACTGCAACACGACAATCTTAAACACCGATTTAGCGTGAAGAACATTTTAGCGCCGTTGCCGGGGAGCAACGCACAATTCACCACTATTCTCTGCATTATTTGATTATATTTGAGCACTAACTCGCCCTGTTTGCTTTCTTGTGATTGTGTGAGGTACTTCACGAGGAGATCTTCCATACAAAAACAACCACACCATCATAGGTAACTTCTCCATTCTTCCCTAATCAACCTCCTAGTCTTAGGAAGACAAAAAAGGAAATAATTGATTAGGAATCGCCTGCCTTATTTCATAGTAATCATCATTTAAAAGGCAAAATTCCTAATTTGCGAAATTCTTTTCAAATCTCATTGAGTTGAAGCGATTCTGTTTAGAGATCTTACCCTAAATTTCTTATGCCTTTTAGGAACTACGTTTAATTTCTAATCACTCTTGGGCTAACACACTTCTTGCTTGAAGCCCAAGGTGAACATATCAAGATCAATTGGACTTGAAAATAAAGCCAATTAGGGTTTCTGCATTAGGGTTTTGAAGTGCTAGTACACAGGTTTGCTTGAATTAAAGGAAAGTTACCCTCCCGCATTTGTGTTCTACCCAAGCCCTTAAATTGAATAGATCTAATCAAGAAAACCCTAAAAATAGTCTCTAATTCACTTGAACCCTAAAAATCCTTGGACCTAATAATCTGGGAGTCAAATTAGGGTAAGTTCTAGGTCTTAACCTAGATCTCACTCTGCCATCTTTAGGACAGGTCAGGTAAAGTTGGTCTACATTATAGGCCAACAAACCTCCAAATTAGGTCACAAGTTGAAATTAACTTCTAAATCAAGTGAAAATCAAGGCACAAACTAGGACATAAAAGTGATAGACTTAAGGACTTAAGTTCATACATTCTGGTCTTCCTGGACCCTCAGTGACAAGGAAGATCGGGTGGGGGAAACCCTATAACCCGTGGGGACGCTCTATCGTGTAGGGGTCTTTATGGGACTCTCCCTTCCTAGCTGCCCAGGTACTTCTCATGTGTGCGAATTTCTTATTCAGAGGTATCATCCTCCTCGAAATTGCCTTAGTCATCCAAAAATCTTTGGGTGCCTTGATTGGGTCAATCTCACATCTAGTCCCTCATCCCTTCTATTTAGAGCACACACATAGATTTCCTTGGGAATCTCTTTTCAGAGCTAATCAATTTCGATCTAATCTTGAATTTTGATTCTACATCTTGATTCCACCATCTGATTCAAAAATGTAGCCTGGCTACTTAGGGAAATCATTGAAGAAACTTGAATATCAAATATCCATGACAGATAGAATGGCTGAGGATGCCCTTAGATTTTATGAGATTGATGACCAAACCTCAAAACCAATTGAAAACATTCAGGTTAATGTATCGACAACAACAACCTTCATTATAAACTATGCCCAAGTAATTATAACACAAGTAACAAATGGATCTACCTGGGATGTTCTCATGACAGGATACATTGAGTTAAAGAAATTACATAACTTTGAGTATCTCCAATGCATGACAAATCTTGTACTTTGGGGAAGACACCAAGATGATCTTGAAAAATGAGAGGAGATGATAAAATTATTAAAGTAGATTATCGATAAAAAACACCTGTACATTCCCCAAACATTCAGCGAAACATCTTGGAACAATACTAAGGATCTATCTAATCCCGGGTTCGAGAATCAAGGTTGTTGTGGACCTCCAGCCCAAATGGAATATGATCAACCTAATATACAGATTAACATTCCTAATCTTGAAATAAGTTGGGAGGTCCCAATTGCAGAAGAACACGATTTTGAGCTAGCCCTAGAAAACCAAAACCTTGGTTCGCTAAGATAGAATTCCTAGACTCCTGTGATAATGAGATTGAATCAGAACCTCTCAAGGATGTAAATTCCACTCCTTACTCTGATAAGGTAACCCCCGAGGGCAATTCTGACATCCCTGTAGAGCTCAACCTAGATTCTAGTGATTTAACACACACACTTAGCCTAGAATTGGGATCTGAACCTTTTTGGGATAATCACAAGGCCCTGTGTGACGAAAATCAAAGTTTGAATTTGGATTATGATTTTGGGCCTTTATTTGATGAATATACCTCTTTAACATCCTCAAAAATACAAATTGATTTTTTGGAAGTCACGCCGATCTACGATACAAAAATCGAGGACTTGGAGTAGTTGGGTTTTGACTGGGTCTTCCCTACAAGCCTAGAACTCGAGCCTAGACCTAATAAGGACACCTTCTTGAGCTCGGAATCTGAGAATAGGCTAGGCCCAAGTCATGTTGCTGAGTTTACATCTTGTGATTTATTCTAGGTGGAACCTCTGATCTCGAATCAAATTGAAAACTTGATTCTTGCAAATTCTCCGACGATTTCGAATCTTACTATGATTTCGGAGAACCATTGCTTCCTGACAACTATGAGCCAATCTACGACCTCAGCATACATGATCCATTCTTTGACTCTGACTTTGAGGTACCTGAGTCTGAGATCACTAATTCAAAATCAGGTTCCATTGAGATGGAATCATTCCTTTTTGATCCTCAGGAATCAGAAAAAGAAATGGTCGAGAGTGTCTGCAACCCAGAGTTCGAACCTTTTCTTGACTCAGACTTTCTCCATCCTATAAACACTCTACAGGCATCTACCTTTGAGTATGATGGCTACTTTGAGAACTCTCTAAATGAACCTACCTTTGAATCCTTACTAGAAGAACCCTCATATACAATTCTTATTAATGCCACTTCTTCTACACATGCAAAACCTTCCCAAACCCGTTTGCAACCTCGACCTGCAACCGGACTCAATTTCTACTCTGATTCTCCTCTCAATCTGGTTGTAGATGATTCTCCTCCACATTCAAATCAGGTTTTGAACTTAAATCAGACTACACATCATGCCCCATCCTTCTCTAATCACTCTCGTAGGGATCTCACATCTTCCAATGAGTCCTTTGAGGATCCCTACTATGACCAGACTGATCCGACTCAGCCAAACCTTAGATTCACACTTCTGCATCATTTCAAGCTCCATAGCATATGGTGGGTTCCGCATCTCTTAATCTATGTCTATCAACCCGCCAGATTAATTGGGTTTAGGCTGCATCATCATCCTGCTGATCTGAACAAGCACCTAGTTGGACCAACCAGGCTACTGATCAAGGTGCTTGTTCTACAAAACTCATCTTATTTCACCACTGCTTCTCCATACCATTTTCCGCTCGGCTGAAGGTGTTTAATATAGTGCTTAACGAGAGGCAACCCGTCATTTCAAAAAACCCGAGATCTTTTTTATTATCCTTTTGTACTTCACGTCTATTACACCTTGAGTTTAGTTTTAGAACAGTTGATCCCACCTCTGGTACTCATACCAGGGCTTGAAATCATCCGCAATAGTCAGTTCTGACCCGTTCGCCCACCCGATAATCCTGTTCTAATTCCTGAACCCAAAACTATTTCACACCCTCCATTTACAATGAGGACATTACAAAACTTAGGCATGGGGGGGTGATAAAGCGCAAACATACAAAAAAATTCATAGTTTGGAAGGGTTCTCACAAAAAAAGCACATATTCCAAAAACCAAAAAATAAAAAAATTGAAGAAAGAACAAAAATTAGCAGAAGGGAGAAAATTTTGAATTAATGGCATATCAGATTTTGAGGAGAAAAATGGAAGAGAAAAAAAATGTCAGAAAGGAGCACAACTTGAAAAGAAAAGAAAAAGAGGTAGTCATTAGTAAAACATTAAGGAAGTGACTTAGTTCTAGACCACATCAAAAGAAAGAAAATGAAAGGCAAAAAATGCTAATAAAACAAAGAAGTGATTAGTAGGAACACTGATTTTAGGCCTCTTGGGCAGTCATCCTAGGCATAAAAATTCAAGTACCCGCTAAGATCAAGATAATCCTCAAGAGGTTGGGGAAAATGCAAAGCTTAAGTATTAAGCCTAAGGTTTAGGGATTATTTGGCCTCGTTAACTAACCTTTGGTTTGCAGGACTCGGTAACCTAAGCACCCCAATCCACACACAATCCAATTCAGTGTGCCTAAGTATCAAAATCACGCAAATGCGCTTAACTTGTTCTAAAAAAGTCACCTAGATTAGGAGCGGCTGATCAACACAAGTTGATGTGGATGAGTTCCCAACGTGGAGAGGCGGGAAATTCCTCTCGAAGATGTGCAATAACATATCGTCTCCTCGGTGCTTGTCTCCTAGGATATCTACATATTCTACCAGGGGCATGTAAGCACCTTGTGCTGGTTCAGATGCCATGGGCGGCATTATCCCGAAATGTCGATTGCTAGGGTCTAGATTTAGCCACAAAATGCCATGGGCGGGATTATCTTGAAATCTCGAAAGCCAGGGTTCTGGGGGTTGCCATGGGCGGTGCTATCTCGAAGCATCGATTGCTAGGGACCCTACGAGGATTGATGGTGGGGACTAGGAATCCGATACATACCATGTTGTAAAGCCAATCCGAAGCTAGAAATAAAAAGAAAAAGAGAGAAAACTCTCCAAAAACAAAGAAAAATTCCTCTGTCTCTCTCTGACAAAAACTCACTACAAACTGAACCTAGGCTAAAACATGTTACAAGCACGGGTGCTTTAACCACGGATTTCAACAAACCTTAGGTTAGTTCTTGTGGGCCTTAGAAACCTTCGCGGCAGACTAAGGCTAGAGCTGGTCAGGTCCGGATCATGGTTAGTACTTGAGTACCTCTAGGCCTACTATCAGCATTCTAACCTAATCTACAAAAGGAAGCACACAACAAGTTTTTAAGCATCAAAAGTTTTTATGGTCTAGAATCAAAGTTAATGCCTTTTAATTTTGCTAAGGGACTAGCAATAGCTAGACATGGGGGTATGATGGGAACACCATCATGAGCCATAACTAGCTCATTTTGACCAAATTAAGTCAATAAATGCTCCTACAAAATCGCCAGAGTCACAAGTCATTGCATAATCATTCTGAAAGAAAAATAAGAAACTAGGGTTAAAACTGCAATTTTACCAGCTCATCATGAATGCAGTACAACCACAGGTTTTCTCAAGGGTTAAATAAAGGTCAATTGGTCTTAAAAAGATAACAAGTAGGATAAGACAGATAGAAAAGGGTTTGCAGGTGTTCTGAGAATTAAATGACTTTTGAAATCCTAAAAATAGACCTGCTTAATTAACTGAGGTTCTGATCAGAACAAAATTCACCTAAGCCCTCTAAAATTTATATAAAAATATTCTATAGGGTTTATAACTTTTAATGTGACCATCCAAATCTATTTTGACCTAAAACGGAGCCATAGATAGACATTTGCCCTAATTTGGGTTTTTACATAAATTACCTAGTAAAATATGATAAAAACCAAAATCCAACTTCACCATTGGATTCCTTAGGTTCACATTAGGTTTGTACCAAAATTTGGACCCAAGATGAGTTTGTCTGGACCTAGTTTGCAATTTGGTCCTATCTAATTACATTTTTGCCCTTAACTTTCAAAATCCTTTCAAATAGGCCTCTAAATTTATCATCATTCTCACAAATAGGTCCCTCCACCATTATCGTGGAGGAATCCTTCTCCGGCGACCTTTGATTGAAGAGAACTCCTCTGTTCAATCAATCCCTTCCAAAATTGGAAGGGAGATTCTTTGAGGAGTTCTCTTCCTTCTAAATCTGTCCATGAGCTCCATAGCCTTCCCAATCTCTCATGTGAATGCATGAGAGATTTGGGTATCTTTCAAAATCCTACTCCGGTGAGCATTCCTAGCTTGGAAGCTTGGCTTCTAAGCTTAAAAACTCTCTCTAGAGCCCTATATAAGGACCCTCAGACCTCGCCAAGTTCCCTAGACTTGTTTTTGGCCAGAGTTACCCCATACTCTTCCCTCCTCTCCAACTAAAAAACTCCATGAGCTCCGGTGATATCCTTGACCTCCTTCCTCATCCGTTGTTGCAAAACCAGCAACGGATTCCTCATCCTTAGATTCTTCCACGTGCCGCAATACCAGTGGCCGTCCCCTTTGACATCTTCATCGCCGCTCCTTCCTACCAGAGAATCCATCTTCCTCGACACCGGCTGTACCATCCGGTGCCGTCCTTCCCCTTTTCGTCCACTTAGAATAGGTAGTTAGGTCTCTTTAGGTTCCTAGGTTAATTTCCTACCCAAAAACACCAAAAATATCCCCTCGATGTACCCGTTCACCTTCATCCTCTCCACCTCTGGTCACCCTTTGGACAGGTCATCCACTCACTACACAAATCCATCCACCTCGTCGACACTCCCAAAAGCTCCGCCACTCATTCCTGCACAAAACCCCTATCCTATTTCATCCTATTGACCTCTCACAACCGCCACCGAACAAACCCATCATCGGCCTTTGTCCCCGACTCCGTCCGACCACCACGCACCTCCATCTTCCACAAAACAATCGCCATTACATTCGCCAACGTCTGGTGAATCTTCTAAGGTGTTTTGATGCGTTCGAAAGGTCTTATTCTCTATTTTAGGTCCCACGTCGACACTTCACCGTCCCACCTTATCTCCGACATCGTTCGTGGTGTTCCAACTACGAAGAGCTTAGGTGATACCTCCAGGTCATGCGGAAGGCTCCCAGGCATCTCCCCAGGTGGTCAATTGGGAGCATTGACCTCTTCAAGGACTTCAATTTGATGCCACTTGCTGCTGTTGTTTGCTCACGTGAAGAGGCCGATGAGAATAATCCCACATCGTGGAAATACAACCGCACGCCTATGCATAAATGGAATTTGTGTTTGGGGCTTGTTACCTCAAGACACACGGGGTGAGGTCCCTCTCACCCATGCACGCCTCGTCTGTGATCTCTACTCGCAGACCTGGCCTGACCCGTTAACCCGCCTAGCCAAGCACTCCTCCGCTGCTATCCACTACAGGTAGCCCTGGACTTGGGTATGCTAGGTTCGATAACCCGATTATCTTGAGAAAGGTCGTGGGAGGGCGGAGCCTAAGAGAGAGAGGGAAGGAGAGATTGTGCGGCGGTTAAGGGGGTTTTCTACAGAAGAAATTGGTTGACACTTAGCCAATTTAAGAAGTTCCCCTCCCCTATGTGTAGACGGAGAAGGAAGCAAAAGAAGAAGAGGCTGAATAGAAGGAGAGGGCGCCACAGTAGAAAAAGTGGAAGAAGAAAGCAGAAGCAAAAGAGGAAGAAGAAGATCTGGACAGTGTGAAGAAGAAGAAAGCAGAAGAAAAATCATAAAGGGGTATTGTAGCAACATCTTTTAAGATGTCTGATTGCAAAATCAGACGTCTGATTACACATTCCTGCCTTTGATTAAGATTTGAGTAATTGGTCTATGTGTTAGGCTTATAATTGGTGATCCAAATCATCATTATTTTGTCTAGAATTCCTTTTTACTCTTCATATACTTATATTCTACATTGCAAATTATATTTTGAGTAATTAATTGTGCTCATTTACATTAATTATTGAGATTAGTGTGTGAATTCCTATTTGCTCCCTGTGTTCAACCTCGGAACTTTTTAGAGTAATAAAATTTATTTGTTTAAATGTTATTTTGGCTATATTGCAACATGACAATCTTAAACACTGATTTAGCACGAAGAACAAGTTGCTCCAAAGCTAGATCTTCGAGATGGCTTTTTAGAATAGAACACTTTTGGCATGTTTTTCTTTGTTAAACACACTAACCAGACTTAGTATGTGATTTTTGGGTGCTTAGGTTACCAAGTTCTGTAAACCAAAGGATTGGCAATGGAGCCGAATAATACCTAAGCCATAGACCTACTACATCAGCTTCATATTTTCCTCAACCTCTTGAGGACTAATCCGGATCTAAACGAATACATGAATGTTTAAGCGCTAAAATTAGCCCAAGAAGCCTAAGATCAGCAATAATACTAATCTTCTTGCCTCTATCATTTCAGGACTTTAATCTTTCTTTCGATTTGATTTAGAACTTAGGTAAATTCCATGATCAACTGCTATGACTGTCATTTTTTTTCTTGATTTTGCTCCTTTTTGACATTTTGTGTTTCCTTTTCTTTTCCTCCTCAAGAAAGATTTGCAATTAATTCTCAAAATTTCCTCCCCTTTCTCCATATCTTTTTCTTTTTTTTTTTTTATTTTTTTTATCATTTGTGAATATGTATTTTTTGTGAGAACCCCTTCGAGAATTGAATTTCCATATGTTTGCACTTTAACATCCCCCCATACTTAAGTTTTGCAATGTCCTCATTGTAAACTAGAAGGGTATGAAATCAGGTTGGTTCAAGGATTAGAACAGGGTTAAAGGGTAAGTGAACAGGTCGGGATGACTGTTGTAGACGATTTCAAGCTTTGATACAAGTACCAAAGGTGGAGATGGCTATTCTAAAGTTAAACTTAGAAGTGCAGTAGGAGTGTAGCTCAAAAGATGATCAGAAGGGTCTCCAATTTTTGGAATGATAGGTTGCCTCCTGGTAAGTACTAAATTCAATGCCTTCAACCAAGTAGAAGGTGTTCAAGGAGAAGGGGTGGTCAAATGTTCGATGCATAATTCGCATTTTAAAATATTATTTCAATTGTAGTATAGCGTGTAAACATGTCGACAAATAAATTTGTAAAGATCGATGAGTATCGGGTCATTCGTAGGGAGGCAATCTCGATTTTTGCAGAAGCTTTCCAAAAGAACTTGCTCTAAATAGATATTTATATATGTATATATGTATAAGAATCAGATATATGCATTCAGAAGATTAGAATCTTATTGCAATTAAATAGAGTTTTCACAATAAAGAATGCTACTAGAAACAAATAGATAGATAGATAGAGAGAGAGAGATAGAAAGTGGCAGAGAGACGACGTTGCTTGTAGGATGCTTGTGCGAGGTGTTGCAGCACCTCAGATCCAAAGCGTTGAGATGAAGGAGCGAAGTTGCAGAGAGATGGAGAGTTGCAGAGAAAGCGGAAGAGTTGTATTTGGAGTTAATGGGAGAGAGATGCTTCAACTGGGGGGCCCTGGGCCTTCTTTTATAGCTTTTATGGAGGGCAAAAAGGGTATTTTAGCCCTTAATCTCATGTAACAACTCCTGCTTGATCAGATCCACTGATCGGGAAATCAACGAATCAGATATGGCCTCAAAACACCTTCAAATTCTCCTCCATCGTGTGGATTCAAACTGGGGTGACACGTGGCGTGCTCTCATGCGTTGGATCAAGATCGGACGTTCCCACTTTCTCCTCGCATGTGCCCAACAGTTCCACTCTTTTCCTCACACTCCCACTTGCCTCTTTTTAGTGCCTAATCGTCAGCCATCTGATCTCAAGATTAGATGGCTCACGCGTGCGAGCAACTTCCCAATTTCGCAAAACACATGAGATCACGCATCTGGCCATGGCGCGCTCTGATCGTGTCACGTGGTTGTTTCTCCACCCTCCAATCGCCATCCAATGGCGCAATTGGGCCTGCACGAGTGTTCTGTCAATTTTGCACAGCGTTGCTCAAACATGCGTCACGAGCTTCCGCACGAGCGTGTGAGCCAATGCACTGCGTGAACGTTCTATTATACTTCCTTGATTGTTTCTATTTATACTTATCCAGCTGGACAGGCGACGTTGCTTACTCGTGGCATTTGGATGAAAATCCAATGACCCACAGCGTGCGAGGTGGCCTTCCTAGATGGGGCGGTGGTGAGGGAGCGGCTGTGATGGCGCCATGTGGCACCATCATGGCCGTCCATCTTCTTTTCCTTATATATAGTGATGTAGACCTCTGATCGAGTTGATTTTTGCGCCATTGGATTGCGATCATCGATCCAGATTCATCCGTGCGATTAGATTTTCCATCTGAGGCTTAAATCTTTGTCCTTTGGATTTATGATTTTCGTTCTTTTATGGACTACACATGGTGCCCTAATTGTCTGATCGAGACGATTTCGAAAGCATTAGACTCCTGTCGTCATTCTGATTAGGTCTGTCTGGTCTGATCTGAAATCTATGGCTTTGAGTCATCTACAGTTAGAATTGAGAAGATTTTAGGTCATAAAATGACGATATTATCTATATGACTAATAAACTAGTTATTGTCCAAATTACGATGCCTATGAATGCATTATTCCTAAGTTATGCTAGAATCTAGCTTAATTAGGTGATTTTGGTTGCATGATTGCTGTGCAATCACACCCCCATGCCTAAATCTTGCTAGTCCCTAGCAAATGCATGACTAAATGCAAAGTGGTCCAACATGAGTAATTTTTATCAAGAGTTTGACTAGAGGTTTATGTCTTTTGTTTTCATTCGAAGCTTTAGTAATCCAGATAATCATGATTGTGTTTTGTTGTAGCCTATGCAATGGATCCAAGTGAAAAGTCAATCTCATCCAAAGCTCATACTTGACCCTTAGTAAAAATCTATTGGGATAGGCAAACTTCTTCCCTCGGGGTTATAAAGTAACCTGTATATTCAGCCTCAGCTTTTAACTTAGGTAGAAGATTTCTGAGTCAAGTAAATTTGTATTTGGTAGCTCACACTCATCTGGTGCTACATGTAGGCTAGTACTTTAGAACCTAGATTTCTAGGTTGTGAAATAATTCAACTCAGAGAGAGGCGAGAAACTGTGCTCTCTTTAGTTCCTTTGCACTCATTCTCTCTCTTTCTTTTTCTTTTTCTTTTTCTTATCTTATCTTTTCTTTTCTTTCTTTTTGAGCTCATAATCTCACCAGATTTATCAATATATTTGGTAGTCTCTCCTAGCATTAACACTTTGATTACGTTTTGATAACTCTAAGACTAAGTCAGAATTCCTCAGCCCGTATTCAGGCGGCCAGAAATATAGAAAAGTCAAGGCTATATTTGGTGGATCGTGAGGGTGGTAGGTGTTGTTGTCTCATTACATTTGAAATAAATTCTAACTCATAAACTCATTTTTTTTTTCTGCTTTTTCTTTTTCTAATTTTTTTTTCTATGTATATATATATCTTTTCTTTTTCTTTTTTTTTCTTTTTTCATTTTTTTTGCATCCAAATATCTACTAACACAATGCAGCATATGAACTTTGAGGCAATATTTGGGATTAGGGGTGTTAAAGAGGATATTAGGTGGCTTATTTGGTAGAAGTGCCTATTCTCGACACTCGGAATGGAATGGATAGGACAATATATTTCTGACCTTGACATTAATGCCCTCCTTCAGCCGAGGATTCTATAAAAGACGGTCGTGACCATCCACCTCAGTCTTAGTTTCATCAGAACCCGCTCTCTACATATTTTCCTTATTTGGTGGATCTCAAGAGATTCACACTAAGAACTTGTACATAGAAATCGAGAGCAAAAACTATGCCTAACTCTGAGTATCATTATCTCATTATCCAGAGTTTAAGATTCCTCATACTAGCCTTAGAGCACCAGTAGACTTTCTACTCTCACCTCACACTTGTTTGGTGTTTATGTTAGAAGATAGTTTGCCTGACTCCCTAATTACTGTCTAAGGGTTCAAGAGAGGAAGCACTGCTTCTTCTCGACAAACTAAAGATGTTTATCGATCTTCACAGAGGATCCATTGTAAGTTCTACGTGTAAGTGTGAAATTGTATTGGATTCTAAACTCAGGAATCAACTTAAGAATAAATCCCTAATAAAACCTTAATAAAAATTCTTTATGCCTAAATGAATTTTTTTTCTGACATAAAAATAAGACATGCAATGTCCACCCCCCCATGCCTATTCATTACAATATCCTCATTGAAATGTATGCATGAAAATCAAAATATAATAAGCAAGAGGAGGGGATATCAACTGGCTATGCTTGTTAATCCGGGTTAGTATGGATGCAGAGGATGCAGAGCTACCTGCATAGAGTACTAGGTTGCCTCCCAGCCAACGCTAAGTTTAACGTCATTTGCCAAACTCAGTTTAGCTTTTAAGAAGATTCTAGAAGGTTGATGTGACCGTCAGGAATGGGATCATAGTTCTGCATGATAAAAGGCTTCAATCTTTGACCATTGACCTTTGTCTCATTGCTGATCTTGGGATCCAGGATAAGCACAGCTCCATGAGGGTAGACTTTTCTTATAATGAAGGGATCTGTCCAATTTGATCGTAATTTTCCCAGAAAGAGCTTCAAGCGTGCATTAAATAACCAAACCTTTTGATTAGGGACAAAGCTTTCTCTGGAGATGTACTTATCATGTAAAGCGTTTGTCCTATTCCTATAGATTCTCGTGCTTTCATAAGCATCATTCTGGATTTCATCCAGTTCAATCAATTGGAGTTTTCTTTGTCATCCAGATCGATCGAGATCCAAGTTAAATGTTTTGATTGCCCAATAAGCTTTATGTTCAAGCTCAATGGGCAGATGGCAAGAATTTTTGTAGACCAAATGGAATGGAGACATTCCAATTGGAGTTTTATACGCAGTTAGGTAGGCCCAGAGAACGTCATCCAATTTGGTAGACCAATCCTTCCGATCTGGGCAGACTGTCTTTTGAAGGATCTTTTTAATTTCTCCATAGGAGATTTTAGCTTGTTCGTTGGTCTGCGGATGGTATGGAGTAGAGATTCTATGAGTGACTCCATACTTGGCTAGTAAGGTCCTAAATTGGTTGTGAGTAAAATGGGACCTGCCATCAATAATCAGAGCTTTGGGCACGCTGAACTGACTAAAGATGTTTTTCTTTACAAAATCCATGACCACTTTATGATCATTGGTTCAGGTCAGGATGGCCTCAATCCATTTGGATACATAATCAACTGCCACCAGAATGTACAGGTACCCAAATGAATTGGTACAGGGTCCCATAAAATCAATGCCCCAAACATCAAAGATTTCGACTTCAAGGACTGGATTTAGGGGCATCATATCCTTCCTAGTCATGTTTCCTAAAGTTTGGCAATTGATACATGACTTACAAAAGTTGTACAAGTCACAGAATAAAGACGGCCAATACAATCCACTCTACAGTACCTTGGCTACCGTCTTTTTTCCTGAGAAGTGACCTCCACAAGCAAAAGTGTGGCAGAATTCTAGTACACTTGCGATCTCCTCATCTGGAATACAACGGTGGATAACTTGATCCGCGCAGACTTTGAATAGCTCCAGGTCTTCCCAAAAGTAGTATTTGACATCGGAAATCAACTTATCTCGTTTATGCTTAGTCCAATCCATGGGTAGTTTTCCGATGGTCAAATAGTTGACAATATCTGCTAACCAAGGTACTTTACAAATAGTTAAGAGAGTCTCATCAAGGAAAGAATCACAGAGTTGAGGAGTTGTGGAGTCTACAAGGATTTTGGAGAGATGATCTGCTACTACATTTTAGGTACCAGATTTGTCTTTGATTTCTAAATCAAATTCTTGCAGCAGAAGGACCCATCTGATTAATCTGGATTTTGCATCCTTTTCAGACATTAGGTGCCTTAATGAAGTGTGATCTGTGAAGATTGTGACATGAGATCCCAGTAAGTAAGGTCTAAACTTTTCCAGAGCAAACACTACAGCTAGCAACTCTTTTTCTGTAGTGTAGTTTCTTTGAGCCTCATCCAGAGTTTTGCTAGCGTAGTAAATCACAGATGGTTTCTTGCCTACCTTTTGTCCCAAGACTGCCCTGATGGCATAATCAGAGGCATCGGTCATGATTTTGAAGGGATGATCCCAATTAGGAGGTTGTAAGATGGGTGATTGTGTAATAGCCTCCTTCAGCTGATTAAAAGCCTTTAAGAAATTTGAATCAAAATCAAAGGATTGATCTTTTACCAGCAAGTTGCTTAAGGGCTTCGCCATCTTAGAAGAGTCCTTAATAAATCGTCGGTAAAATCCCACATGTCTGAGAAACGATCTTACTTGCTTAATCATCGAAGGTGGTGGAAGTTTGATTATAGTGTCCACCTTGGCTTTATCCACTTCAATTCCTTTCTCAGACACAACATGGATAAGGAACATGCCCTCCTTAACCATGTAGTGACTCTTTTCCCAAGATAGAACAAGATTCACCTCAATGCATTTTTGTAAGGTCTTTTCAAGATTGATC
Source organism: Thalassia testudinum (assembly GCA_037157565.1). Lineage (NCBI taxonomy): Eukaryota > Viridiplantae > Streptophyta > Magnoliopsida > Alismatales > Hydrocharitaceae > Thalassia > Thalassia testudinum. The sequence continues at coordinate 111,554,158 of JAZHRO010000025.1, forward strand.
AAACATGATTCAAAAGAGTCCCTGAACACAGAAAAATCATCCATGAAGATTTCCATGAAATCACCTACCATGTCTGAAAAGATTGCAAGCATGCACCTTTGAAAGGTTGCTGGTGCATTGCATAATCCAAAAGATATTCTACGAAAGGCAAATGTTTCGTAGGGACATGTGAAGGTGGTTTTCTCTTGATCCTCGGGGTGGATAGCTACTTGATTGTAGCCGGAATAGCCATCCAAGAAACAGAAGAATTATTGGCTGGCTAGTCTTTCCAGGATTTGATCAATGAAGGGAAGTGGAAAGTGGTCTTTGTTAGTTGCACTATTCAGCTTCCTGTAGTCAATACAAACTCTCCAAGAGGAAGCTGTGTGGGTTGGAATCAATTCCCCATTATCATTAGTAATCACAGTAAGCCCGGCTTTGTTAGGAACCACTTGCACAGGACTGATCCAGGGGCTATTAGAGATTGGGTAGATTATTCCCGCATCTAACCACTTGATTATTTCCTTTTTCACTACCTCTCACATGTTAGGATTCAACCGTCTCTGCATTTCTCGGGAGGGTCTCGATCCATCCTCAATATAGATTCTGTGGGTGCAATAAATGGGACTGATTCCCTTCAGATCATCTAATGTCCAACAATTGCTCTACTATTTCTTCCCAACACTTTAATCAATTACTTTTCTTGAGTTTGGGTTAGATGAGTGCTAATGATTAAAGGGTAAGTTTGATCAGATCCCAAGAAAACATATTTTAGATGATTTGGAAGAGGTTTAAGTTCAAGTTTGGGTCCTTGGGATAAAGAGTCCAGTGGTGGATCACAGTTACCCTTAAGAGGTCTTGAAATCAAGTCAGTGATTAATGGGCTAACCTCTTGATTGGTTTGGGTGTCAAGGCCTATAGGATCAGATTGGGTTATTCCTAATTCCATACAATATTCAACGATATTGTCCTCAGAATCTTCTATCATTCCACAATCCTCAAATTGTTTAATAGCCTTAAAGATGTTAATTTTTGTCTTCTTATCCCCGAATTTGATTTCCATACTACCAGATTCATAGTCAATATTTGCCTTGGTAGTAGCTAAAAATGGTCTTCCTAGAATTATTGGGGTGTTCTTCAAGTTCTCTGGTACCTCCATGTCAAGGACCAAGAAATCCACAGGAAAATAAAAATCCTAGACCTTGACAATTATATCCTCAACAATCCCCTGTGGTGTGGTCATAGATCGATCAGCTAGTTGTAATGTGACCTCAGTAGGTTTTAACTCTCCAAGGTTAATTTTTTCGTATAACATAGTGGGGATTAAAGTTATGGAGGCATCTAAATCTAATAGAGCCCTATCAAAAGTAGTATCTCAAATAACACATGAGATCAGAGGGGATCCTAGATCTTTCTATTTTCGGGGCAGGTTTCTAAGGATAATAGCACTAGTTTGTTTAGATAACACTACCCTTTTAGTTGATTTGGCCTAGCGTTTAGGTGTGCACATTTCCTTTAAAAATTTCGCATAGGCTGGTGTTGAATGTGTGAATCGCTACGCTAACGTGTTTCGTTTTGGAAAACCTATTGTTGTAGTTCGAAAGTGAAGAATTCGTGTTCAACAAATAAAATTTATACCGAAATGAAAATTACGGGTCGAATACAGGGAGGCGGACATTTGATTTAAAAACTACGCGTTTCTTTTTATTTGTCACGAAGTAATTCAATTTAAAACTATCTAATTAGTTACAATAAATAGAAGAGAGAGAGAGGGTAAGAGAGAGAGAGAATATTACATAAAGAAATCAAAATGAGATGTAGAATAAACAGGGAATTTATCATTATGGGGATTTGTTCATTACAACTAGAAAGCATAAAACAATTGCACTAGAAAGCGATAAATTTACTCTAGAAAGCATTAAAAGAATGGAGGGAGAAATATCCTCCTCGACGATTGCTTGGAGGACGAGCAAAACTACACTAGAAAGCAGTAAATCTATACTAGAAAGCAGTAAAAAGAATAGGGAGAGAGAAATCCTCCTCGACGGTTGCTTGGAGGACGAGCCAGACGGGACGACGCTTGAATGAAGGGGAACAAAGCAGGACGAAAGAGGATGAAGCAAAATAATGGGAATGAAGCAGCACGTCGTCGTCGTCGTGGGATCCACTTCCGAAGGGGAACAAAAATTTGGACTTTATCTCGCGAGAAGCATCCCGGGTGTGGGACAAGCTTCTCTTGAGCTTTGGAGGGGTAGAGAAGAGAAGGAAGGGATGAGAATTTCGTATGGAGGGGGTCTCCTTTTATAGTTGCAAGGAGTGGGGGCAAAATGGACATTACAACTTGAAAATAATAAATGAGGCATCTTTAGTGACTGATAAAACCGTCGCTAAAGCCCCCAACGTGGGTATAGCTTCCGCACCCATGCGCGCCCCTTTAGCTGCCCGCACGCTCAACGCCATCGCACGTTCATTGATTCTCAGCAGTCCGATCGCGAGATCGGACGGCTTAAGACGCATCTCTGCCCGCTGCACTGCGTGCCCGCCCGCGTGCGATCGCGCGTCCATGCCGCGCGTTCAATCGCGCGTGAACGCTATCGGCTACACGCGGCCGTCTGATCGCGATCCAACGCCCGCCCGCACCCAATCGCCTGCACCTCCAGCCCTCTGCTGCAGCTCGAACCCGCACCCGCCGGTCGCATAAGCGCACTCGACCACTGAACTATGGGGCGCGGATGGTCGAGCGGACGCTTTTAGGCGCGGTCGACCACAGCCGTTGGATCAAGATCCAACTACGGAGAGCGAGCGGGTGCGAGGCCTTCGTAGAATGTGTGCGGCCGTTTGGGCGGTCGAGATGGCACCACGTGGCGCCATCTTGGCCGTCCATCTTATTGAAGTTGTAGATGGTGCCACGGATGTCGGATTGACTCAATTTTTGCGTCGTTGGGCTGTGATCGTCGATCCGAATTCATCCGTGTGGTTGGATTTGTCATCTGAAGTGTGGATTTTCACCATCCTGGCCCTTGATCTTCTAGGGTTCCCCGGTCACTATCTGATGCTACGGATGCCTGATTAGGGCGATCTTGGAGTCGTTGAACTCTAATCGTCACCCTGATCACATCCATACGGTTGGATCTTTCATCTGAGGTCCCGATAAAATATTTGCTCTGTCCAAGCACATAAAAGGGGACAATTAACCTCCATTTTATTCAAACTACTCTAAATGCAAGATGATGCATGTTATGCAATATTTATGTCATGAAATGCAATCCTATGCTTAAGAACATGCATAAATAGACATTTTAAGTAGTGTAAATGTGTTTACATTAGCTGGGATATTCTCAATAGCTTCAAGGAGTGGTATGTTCACTTGGACTTGTTTAAAAATATCAAGCCACTCCTCAGATGGATTGGTTTTCTTTTCTCTAGGTTTGTTTAAGGCTCCAAAAAAGGGAGCTTGAGAGAAATCATGAGTGTTTGGGTCCTGATCCTTGTCTTCTTGATCTCTTAGGTCAGGTTCGGGCTCCTAAAGATCTTGTTTAGATTTAGATTTAGAAGGGTAAGGATCTTTGATCTATCTCCCACTTCTCAAGGTTACCGCACCGGCAAAAGCATTAGGGTTAGAAAGTTGAGGTGGGTTCTGCAAAATAGGTGGAGCCTGATTAGGGTTAGCAAAACTAGGTGGGTGTTGGGGAGCAGTTGAACTATATGTGCCTGTTGCTCTCTTGTGCTGTGCTGGTTAACCCTATTGAAATTTCTTGGGTTTGGGATGGGTTGGGATGGTAGCATCCCGTGTTGTCTAGCATCTACTAGCTGGTTCAGTCGTCTCGTCAATTCTATCCTCAATTGATTCATTTCTTCCTTATGTCTCAGATTCATCTCTCTCATTTCTTTGAGGACTAGGCTCAGATCAGTTGGCTGGTTTTCCTGAGTAGGTTGTGGTTGGTACGTGCGTGGTTGTGTGTACCTACTAGGTTGCCCATAAGTGTTTGGTTTAGTCAAGTTAGGACCTTGGGCAGGTTTCTGACTTGACCAAGCAAAGTTAGGATGGTTGCGCCATCCAGGGTTGTAAGTGTTTAAATAAGGTTCTTTTTTAGTGTAACCTTGGAGTGCATTCACATCCTCAGGATAACTAGGCATTTGGATACCTAGTTCAGAATTTAAGGGTAGCAAGGTCCCTCCTTGGTACCTAGAAAGAGATGGGTCTAAGTACAGTTGGCTCATAGGTGGAGCCATGGTTAGGTCATTAATGTTGTGCACTGATTCTTGACCTAGTGGGTTAGGGAATTGGTTGTGGGTTAATATAGGCACTCCTTGGGTAGGCATAGGATTTAATTTAGATTGTGTACCTAAGGAATTCCTGTCCTTTAGAAGGTTATCTAGTTTCTTATCTAAATTCTCCACATTCTTTCCCACGAGTTCCACCTTATCTAATCATTGTGCAATTAGCTCTAAATCAACCAAGTTTGAATTATTGTTAACTTCATAAACTCCACTCCTTGGTTGATTGGCTCTGTTAAAGGGGGACATTGAGGCATTGTTGAGGGAATTTTCACTCATATTCTCAAAATATTGAAAGGCTCCGTCAGCATCTCGACTCAGGAAATTGCCCCCACATGCCGCATCAACAAAATTCTTCAGATTATCACTCAACCCATAATAGAAAATACGAGCCAAGTGCCACTTTGGAATCCCATGATGAGGGCATTTCCTAGCTAAATCATTGAACCTCTCCCAAGCCTCATGTGGTTGTTCCCTGGGATTTTGCTTAAAGGTTGTTATGGCACATCTACGGGCATTAGTTTTTCCTATGGGGAAGAATTTCTTTAGGAATGTGCTTCTCAGGTCTTCCCAAGTTAGGATTGGTCTACCAATTGTCTTTAGCGATGTGCAACTCTACCATTCAAGGAGTGTTGAACGTGTACGAACCTACGCTAACGTGTTCAGTTTTGGAAAACCTGTCGTTGTAGTTCGAAAGCGAAGAATTCGTGTTCAACAAATAAAATTTATACCGAAATTAAAATTCCGGGTCGAACACAGGGAGGCAGACGTTTGATTTAAAAACTACGCGTTTCTTTTTATTTGTTACAGAATAATTCAATTTAGAGCCATCTAATTATTTACAATAAATAGAAGAGAGAGAGAGTAAGAGAGAAAGAGAATATTACACAGAGAAATCAAAATGAGATGTAGAATAAACAAGGAATTTTTGTATTGAAGAGATTGTTCATTACAACTAGAAAGCATAAAACAATTACTCTAGAAAGTGATAAATTTACTCTAGAAAGCATTAAATGAATGGAGAGAGAAATGTCCTCCTCGACGATTGCTTGGAGGACGAGTAGATTAATCTAGAAAGCAGTAAATCTATACTAGAAAGCGGTAAAAAGAATAGGGAGAGAGAAATCCTCCTCGACGGTTGCTTGGAGGACGAGCCGGACGGGACGATGCCTGGACGAAGGAGAACGAAGCGGGACGAAGGGGGACGAATCAGAAGAACGGGAACGAAGCAGCACGTCGTCGTCGTCGCGGGATCCACTTCCGAAGGGGAACGAAAATTGGACTTTATCTCGCGAGAAGCATCCCGGGTGTGGGACAAGCTTCTCTTGAGCTTTGGAGGGGTAGAGAGGAGAAAGAAGGGATGAGAATTTCGTATGGAGGGGGTCTCCTTTTATAGTTGCAAGGAGTGGGGGCAAAATGGACATTACATCTTCAAAATAATAAATAAGGGGTCTTTAGTGACGGATAAATCCGTCACTAAAGCCCCGACGTGGCCGTCGCCGCCGCGCCCACGCGCGACTCCTCGGCTGCTCACTCCTCAACGCTCGCGCACGTCCAGCGCTTTTCAGCCGTCCGATCGCGAGATCGGACGGCTTAAAACGTGTCCGCGCCCGCTGCAACCTGCCCGCCTACGTGTGCGATCGTGCGTTACGCGGGGCGTCCAATCGCGCGTCGGCGCTATCGGGCGCCCGCGACCGCACGATATCCATCCGACGCTCCACGCACCTCAATTACTCACACCTCCAATCCCCTCGCCACGGCTCGAACCCGCGCCCCACGCTCGCGTAAGCGCATTCGACCGCTGCGCTGCGGGGCGCGGATGGTCGAGTGCATGTTTTAAGCGCCGGGCAGCCACAGCCGTTGGATCTCCATCTGACGACGGAGAGCGATCGGGCGGGGGCCTTCACAAAATGCCAGCGGCCGTTTGGGCGGCTGAGATGGCGCCACGTGGCGCCATCTTGGACGTCCATCTTATGGAAGTTGTAGATGGTGCCACGGATGTCGGATTGACTCGATTTTTGTGTCGTTGGGCTGCGATCATTGATCTGAATTCATCCGTGCGGTCGGATTTGTCATCTGAAGTGCGGATTTACACCATCCTGGCCCTTGATCTTCTAGGGTTCCCCAGTTTCAATCTGATGCTACGGATGCCTGATTAGTGTGATCTTGGAGTCGTTGAACTCCAATCGTCGCCCTGATCATATCCATACGGTTGGATCTTTGATCCGAGGCCCCGATAAAATGTTTGCCCTGTCCAAGCACATAAAAGGAGACAATTAACCTCCATTTTATTCAAACTACTCTAAATGCTAGATGATGCATGTTATGCAATATTTATATCATGAAATGCAATCCTATGCTTAAGAACATGCATAAATAGACATTTTAAGTAGTGTAAATGTGTTTACATCAAGCAGCATGGGAACATTTTTGTCATCAGGGTACCTCCATTCATGTTCCTAGGGCCAAAGGTTCTTCCTATGTGTAGGAGCTCTTCAAGGTGGTTGAAGGAGTCATCTGACTCATGACCATGAAAGTGGGGAATCAAGTTAATGCTTTGAGGTTTGAGTTCAAAATCTTCCCTTTCCTAAGGTACCCTAACAAAGGGTTCAGGTTGGGTGTTAAGAGGGTTGTAAAACTCATGGAGGGGCCGGTCTGCCCTTCCGTTTTGGAGTTGAGTGATGGCTTGCACTATGACTTCCATCTGTCGATCATGATGCTAGCCCTGCTTAGTGATCTGCCTTTGTAAGAGAGTCATAGGATCCAGATTTTTTTCATCAGTCTCTTCTTCCTCATGATGACTAGCCATTACAGAGGGTTTAGATTCATATCCTGGATAAATAGGTCTTCTCCTAGGATTTCTTTCTAATGGTGGTAGTAAATCAGGATTTTGAGATCTTCTACCTTGCATGCACCAGAAGAATGTCTATAGATGAGAGAGAAGATGATGAGAGAAACCCCTGCCTGCTCAATGCAAGCAATCAAACTGGTCCATAGAGTGTCAACCCTAATTAGACCTGATCCTGGCTCCCCAAAACATGACTGGGTTAGATCAACTCCTGAATTACTTGGCTAGCCAGAAGGGTGGGACCCCTTAGGACACCTTGCATTGCAGGACACCACTAAATGTTAATGCGGTTACCGCACTGACCTTTCTTGTCACCAGTGGGTCCAAATAGATAAGGCCTTAACCTTAGCCAAATCTAGTTTCAAGTCCCTAAATCTATTAGTCTTGCCTAGGGCACGTCTACTTAGTTTTAAGCATGGGTTTGATGTGCTTTTGGAATATGATGGGCGTTAGGGGGGTGTTTGCCCTTAAAAATTGATTTTGAAATGTGTGAAGTGCTCAGGCAAACAAGGTTCACAAGAAATTTCTTATGATGAAGTGAATTTTAAGATTTGAATGCTTGTGTTAATGAGTTTTAGGGTTCACTTGAGTTAATATTTTCAATCAAAGTTTTGATGAGGCACACAAGAGTTTTGCAAGTCCCAATTTATTTGATAGATTTCCTTTAAATATGGAAATGCTGGTGTGCTCTATTCTTAATGTGGAACCCTAAGCATAGATAATTCTAGAAGATTCTTTTAAGTTTAAAATCAAGTGAGTGGTGCAACCCAAGCAATGAAATAAATTGGCCTTCTTGCACCCACTAACTAGGCACTTAGAAATATTTTTCAAGAATTTTTAATGCACGTTTTCTATTTTTTTCTGATTTAAAGTATACTGGGGGTTTTGTAGTCTATTTTGACCCTCAGTTGGTGATTTGATAATCAGTGCAACCAAACATGTAAGAAATATTTTTTTCAGATTTGTCCTAAATTCTTTATTATCTTAGAAATTTAGTGCCTCAAATTTCAAATCAATTGGAGTTTTATAAAGATTCTTATGATATTTTGAACTCCGAAAAATCATGAACAATAACTAAATTTATAACAGATCAGTGAGAAAATTTTTAAACTTTTTCTCTAATCAGATTTGAGTGAAATTTTGATATGTTGTTCTTGACTTTGAGATCTACGTCCAGTAAAAATTTGAGAATTTTTAGACGTACAGATCTCTAGAAATTGAATTTTTAAGATAAACTTTATTTCAACCCAGAAATCAATAGAGAATTTTTTTAATTTATTTTTTCATAAGAAAACAAATTCTAACTAATCCTAGGGTTCAAGAAAATCCTAAATCTAACTAATCTAAATTATAGGTACTTACCTGAGGTTCGAACCCGCAACTCCCGTTGTGTTTCATTCTGATTTTCTTGTTTTCCTGTACCTACGAAATCAACGAAAATAGTAAGTTAGAAATCTCAAATTTGCACCAAAGAAAGGTTTGAAAATTTTCGTTGCCTCCTCGGCAACGGTGCCAACTTGCTTGGCACGTAATTCGCATTTTAAAATATTATTGTAGTTGTAGTATAGTGCAACAATATGTCAACAAATAAATTTGTAAAGGCCGGTGAGTACCAGGTCATTCGCAGGGAGGCAATCTCGATTTTTGCATAAGCTTTTCAATAGAACTTGCTCTAAACAGATATTTATATATGTATATATGTATAAGAATCAGATATATGCATTTAGAAGATCAGAATCTTATTGCAATTAAATAGAGTTTTCACAATAAAGAATGCTACTAGAAAAAAATAGATAGATAGATAGATAGAGAGAGAGATAGAGAGAGAGATAGAAAGAAAGTGGCAACGAGACGACGCTTGATGGGTCGGCCCGAATAGGTTGTTAATATGATATTTTTATCGTTGAAATGTGTATAGTGGCTAACCTAATTTGGACCTAACCATCTCTTTACAAAATTTTTAACCTAGCCTAATTGATTTTATCTTGTCACTTTTAGGCCCAGGGTCGAACACAGGGAAGTGGGGTTAAAGTCGAGTTTCTACGTTTTCCTTAAAACACGTCTCTTCCGTTCGTTTATTGTGTTTTTGGTGTTTTTCTTATTTAGGTTTTTTTTTTATGGTAATCCTTGTTCTTGAGGCACACCCTCAAAATTGTGTCCTTGGCTTTTAGCCAAACAGAGTCCCAAAACAAGTCTTGCTACTCGCAAGACGAGGGTACCTGCAAGTCAAAGATTATCTTTTCTTTTTTATGTATTTTTTTTTATCTTTTTACTAACAGAAAAGAAAATAGACAGAAAGTAAATATAGTATGTATATATATATATATATGTAGTATATATATAAAGGGGTGGGGGTGGAGGTGGCGATGGAGTGTAGCACTATGTCGAGTCAGTCGACGCCTAGAGAGACGCAACCAACACGACTAGGTGCCGCGTGGAGTGTGGATGGAGGATGGATGATGTATGGGACCACGCTTTTTTTGTACGCGTGTATCAGGGAATATCAGCAACTGGTGCAGATATCCCCGCGATACAGCGTATAATAAATAACATGAAAATATATGTACATATGTTTGTATATAAGTAAATATATCTATATATATATATAAATGTATAGTTATATATGTATAGATATATATATATATATATATAGATATATATGTGTATATATATGTATATAAGTATATATATATTACTATATATATGTATATATATATGTATATAAGTATATAGATGTATATATAAGTATATATATATTATATATATATGTATATATATATTATATATATGTGTATGTATACATAACTATATAGATATACTATGTATATATATATATATATATGTATGTATGTATATATATATTTATATATATATATATGGTACTATAAGTGTGTGAGTGTGTGTGTATGTGTTGGTATAGGTGTGTGTGCGTCGGTGAACGTGTGTGTGTGTGCGTTGCTGTGAGTGTGTGTCTGTTAGTGAGTAAAAAAGAGAGAGAGAATACGTGAGAGAGAGAGCGGGAGCGGGCGGGAGAGATCAGCAGAGAGAGAGAGCGGGCGAGCGAGAGATCGCGGACGCGCGAGTTAAGACGTCTGCCGCCTCCGGCGGACGTCTGACGCCGCGTCGTCTGAAGGCGGAGGCAGACGTCTGAAGACGGCGGATGCGGGCGCGGCTTCGCGTAGGGTTCCTGCAGGCGTTCGCGAAGGCGACGGGCGGGCGAAGGTGTGGAGGAGCGAGCGTGGAGGAGGTCTGCAGGTGGTCGCGGAGGAGGGCAGGGGGCGGCACGAGGCCGTAGCCGGCCGCTGCAGTGCGCGCGGCGGACGGCTACAGGTGCAACTGCGGGGACGTCAGGACGGAGGTTGAGCGGGGAGTGGCCCTGCAGGCGTGCGCGAAGTCGACGGGCGGCTGCGGGGACGGTCGCGGAGGAGCGGGAGGACCTGCTGCTGCTGCCGTGGCTTCAAGCTTCGAAGCTTGGAGCGGCGGCAATGGCGTTAAAGAGCAAAAATGAAGCGAGGGAATGCACCACGCCCACCGGCTCGTCGAAGAGCTGGGCGGTGGTGCTCCCACTGTGGTGGTGTGCACCACAGTGGGTTCTCCTGCTCGCCGGGTGCCTCCTCGACGGAGGGCCGACGTATGGGAGGGGAAAGCGGTGGAGAAGATGGCTGCGGGTTTGTTTCGTTGCTGCCGCAGCCCCCGTTGCGAGGATGAAGCTGCAGCTACTTATAGAGGAGGAGAGAGTGGCGTGCCGGCTGCAGCAGGGAGAGGGTGCGCAAGTTGCAGCTATAGGGAGCGGCGTTGGCAGGGAGAAGTGACGGGAAGAAGTGCTGCGTTGCATGCAGCTGCGGGAAGAGTGCAGCCGTGGGAAGGAGAGAAAAGAAGAAATCAAGAGGAAAAATAAAAAGAGGGTGATTTTGCAAGGAGGCACTTGAAGAAAAATGTAACAATGCAGGCGATTGTTTCACTCCTCTTCCTCTCTTGATTAAATGCATGCATGCAACCGTTTTTACAAATGTGGCTATAGGATTATAATATACATAGTTAATGCTAGAAAATAGCATAAGAAGGCGTTATTATAGGCGTGTTTTGAGGTGCAAACATATACCCCCATGCCTATCTTTTGCTAGTCCCTAGCAAAACTGTATTTAGAAATAATCTTAAGCTGAAGATTTTCTTCTGAGGTGATATAGGTGTGTTTATTATCGAATATTGTGAGAACCAATTGTAAAGAAGACTACCAGTACTTTAAGTCTCACATGACATAGATCATCTCTCAACTAACCAGGACTCTTGATTTTTAAACCTTAAGTATGATTTCCAGGACCCAGGAGGTTTTTGCCGTACTCGAGAGCTCAAGAGGTTATGGTTTGTGCATAGTGAAGGATCAAGACTGACCAGATGAACATTAAGACTCAATCCCAGGGTTTCACGAATTTTTAACTACAGGTTGGTCCCAGTTTCAGCTCATCTCTTCGAATTGACCCTTAAGATGATGACGGAAAACTCAACTCCCATTTTCTATTTTTTTTTTTTTGCTCACCGAAAAACAAATTATACAGACATTTATGAGATATATTGGCTCTTTTGCAACATCTTTTTTTTTTTTTTTTGAAACATATGTCAGTATATCTCTTACAACACATTTTGAAAGAGCACACTTTTTTTCTTTTTGGTGGGAGAATTTCTTTTTGGTGAAAAGAGTCACTCCTAAACACAAGACTAAAGCCTGGGATAAAAAGTCTACCTGCGCGCACAGGTAAGGACTCCACCTTCCCTAATGAACACTAGGGTTGGATCTTATGTTCACCTGGTCTTTCCTGATATGTGTAGTGTGAACCAAGTTTACTTAAGCTCTCAAGTAAAAGTAAACCAACGAATCTTGTACTTGTGTCTCGGGTACAAGAATACATCCTTAGTTAGGAGAGATCTTGATCTATTTTGTCAATGCTTTAAGTGAATTAAGCCGAGCCTGAGCGAATCAGGCTTTTGTGGCCTGGAAAGTCTTCAAAACAGAGGTTGAATATCAATAAACACTTATTGCCTTTTTGTTTCAGCTTCAAGATCATTACTAAACACCATTTATTATAATATATATATATATTTTTTTTCTTTTTCTTGCATATTTATAAATAGGTGGAAACTGTATGATACCATAACATACCCGGATCCTATGGATGCCTATCCACCCCCCCATGCCAAACAATGCTATGTCCTCATATGCATGCAGGGAAAGGCAGAGGAAGGATGGAAGATCGGGTAACAAGAGCTGAGGTTTAGGGTATAGATCAGGGTGGAAGGGTGGGTGGATGGTGGGTGGTGAAGAGAAAAGTGAAGTGATTGCGATAGAGGTGTGAAAAGTGATGGTGGGTGGTGAGTGATGTTAGGGTGCCTCCCAACAAGCGCTGAATTTAATGTCCCCAGCTGGACTCAGAATGAGGCAAAGAATTAGTTACCCTCCAGCAGGGCAACGGTTTCTCCAACGGGGGCAGGTTCATGAGTCAGATAGGGTTTCAAACGCTGCCCGTTGACCGTAAATTTACGCCTAGATTTGGGATCTTCGATCTCGACGGCCCCATTGGGGAATGGTCTTGAGACCAGGAAAGGACCAGTCCATTTGGACTTCAATTTCCCAGGAAAGAATTTGAGTCGGGCATTATAGAGCCAAACTTGCTGAGATGGCTCAAATTCCTTCCGCCGAACATGGCTGTCGTGAAAAGCCTTAGTGCGCTGTTTAAAGGTTAGAGCAGAATCATAGGCTTCACGACGGAGCTCTTCCAGCTCTTGGAGTTGGAGTTTCCTTTCTCGACCACACAAGTCTGGGTCGAGGTTACATTGGCGAACCGCCCAATAAGCGCGATGTTCCAACTCCACGGGCAAATGACAAGGCTTCCCGTAAACGATTCTATATGGAGACATACCAAGGGGAGCCTTGAAGGCGGTCCGATACGCCCAAAGTGCGTCAGTCAGCTTGTCGGACCAATCCTTACGGTCAGGCCGAACCGTTTTCTGGAGAATCTGCTTGATTTGCCGGTTCGACACTTCCGCCTGGCCGTTCGTCTGAGGATGATACGGGGATGCGATACGATGGTGGACTCCGTACCTCCTCAGAAGTGCCTGAAAAGAAGCATGGGTAAAGTGGCTTCCTCCATCCGAGATAATGGCCCGAGGGATCCCAAAACGCGCAAAGATATGGTCCTTGACGAATCGGGTGGAGATAACATGGTCAGCACGGCGCGCGGGAATACCCTCGATCCATTTCGAAACATAGTCGACGGCCACGAGGATGAATTCGAAGCCGTTGGATGGAGGAAAGGGACCCATGAAGTCAATTCCCCAGATGTCGAAGATTTCCGCAGCTAGGATGTGTTGCAAGGGCATCATGTCACGACGTGCCATTGACCCTAATGACTGGCACCTAGTGCAATGTTTGGCATAAGTGTGCGCGTCCTGGTGAAGGGAGGGCCAAAAGAAACCGCACTGCAACACCTTGGCTGCAGTTTTCCTCCCAGAGAAATGGCCTCCACAGGCCTGATCGTGGCAGAAGGATAGCACACTGGGGAACTCACTGTCAGGAATACAGCGACGAATGATTTGATCAGCACCTATCCGAAAAAGAAGTGGATTATCCCAGAAATAATACTTTGCTTCTGCTATGAGACGCTCGCGCTGGTTTTTAGGCCAGCCATGTGGAAGAGATCCAGAAGCAAGGTAATTGACAATGTCGGCATACCACGGTCCACTTGCCACATTTATTGCCAATAGGTGCTCATCAGGAAAAATTTCATTAATTGGCAGAGTAAGTCCAATATGGTCAGGGTCCAGTCTGGAAAGGTGATCAGCCACAACATTCTGGGCTCCGGCCTTATCACGAATCTCAATGTCAAATTCCTGGAGCAGAAGGATCCAACGAATCAGTCTAGGCTTGGCATCCTTCTTGTGCATGAGATGGCGAATGGCCGCGTGATCAGTGAAAACAATAACGTGAGAGCCCAGAAGGTAAGAACGGAATTTTTCCAGCCCAAAGACGACTGCCAGTAGTTCCTTTTCAGTGGTAGTATAATTACGCTGGGCCTCGTCCAACGTCTTACTGGCGTAGTATACCACGAAGGGGTGTCTATCGCGTCTTTGTCCCAGGATGGCTCCGACTGCAAGGTCTGAAGCGTCACACATAAGTTCAAAGTCGAGGGACCAATCAGGCGGCTGGAGAACAGGGGCCTTGGTGACAGCATTACGTAGCTGCGTGAATGCTTGTATACAGTCAGGGCCCATGTCGAAGGGCACGTCGGTTGATAGGAGATGAGTTAAGGGTCGAGAAATTTTGGAGAAGTCTTTGATGAATCTCCTATAGAAACCGACGTGTCCCAAGAAGGAGCGGATTTGTTTGACAGAACCAGGCACAGGTAAATCAGCAATGACATCGAGCTTAGCTCTGTCAACCTCGATACCCCTATCGGAGATGATATGTCCAAGAACAATTCCCTCGTGCACCATAAAATGACTTTTTTCCCAGGAAAGCACGAGGTTTACATCAATACATCTCCTAAGGGTGCGAGTCAGGTTGGCAAGACATTCGTCGAAAGATGGTCCAAAGACTGAAAAGTCATCCATGAAGACCTCGAGAAAGTCACCCACCATGTCATGAAATATCGCCAGCATGCATCTCTGGAAAGTTGCTGGCGCGTTACAAAGTCCGAACGGCATCCTTCTAAAGGTGAAGGTGCCAAAAGGGCAGGTAAAAGTGGTTTTCTCTTGGTCTCGGGGGTCTATTGCCACCTGGTTATATCCTGAGAATCCATCCAGGAAGCAGAAAAATTAATTTCCCGCTAATCGCTCCAGGATTTGGTCAATAAATGGTAGCGGGAAGTGATCTTTCTTGGTTGCAGCATTGAGTTTCCTATAATCTACACACTCTCCAAGATGTAGGAGTGCGTGTAGGGATGGATTCGCCCCTATCATTGACACGGATGGTGAGTCCTGCCTTTTTGGGCACAACGTGAATCGGACTCACCCAGGGGCTATCGCTGATCGGGTAGATTATACCCGCATCCAGCCACTTAATGATTTCATTCTTAACGACCTCCCGCATGTTAGGGTTGAGACGTCGCTGCATCTTGCGAGAAGGTCGAGCCTCCTCCTCCGTATATATACGATGAGTGCAGTAGGAGGGGCTAATACCAGATAAGTCTGATAAAGACCATCCAATAGTTGCCTTGTGTTCTAGGAGGACCTTAGTTAGTTTGCACTCCTGCTCCATGGTTAATTTTGAACTGATGATTACAGGGAGCGTTTCATTTGGTCCCAGGAAAACATACTTGAGTGTATTAGGCAGCACTTTTAGCTCGGGAGTGGATGGGGAAGGATCTGGCATTTCTTGGGACGAGAGTGTCCCAGACAGGTAGGAGAACAAGTTAGGAGGAAGAAACTGGCCTTCAAATTGGCCAAGAAGAGGGGCTTCTTGGATAGATGGATCCAAAAATGAATAGCCCCTGTGAGAAGTATATGGGCTCAAGGTCCCAGTGTGGATTTGTAAATCCGCCTGATTTGGTGGGGAAGAAAGGGCAATTCGGTCTTCATGAGTGTGGACCGACAGTGAGTAGCCCGGATATGACTCAGACCACGAGGTATGGGAAGCGGAGAAAACCTCGTTAGAAGTCTGGCCAGGAGAAGATACTGGACAAGGGAGGGATTGGGGAACGTCACAGTATGCGTTGGTCAGGTAGTTATCAGTGTTTATAGGTAATCCGCAGCAGTCCGAATAGGTCCCAATTAGTCCGATACACGCGCTGACGGCCATGTCCTCGTCAGACGTGTCATCCTCAATGCAATCGCAATCAAAGTTCTTGGCTGCCTTGAATATGTTAAGCTTGAGTTTCTCAGATCCAACGGCAATCTCAATACAGCCCGACTCGCAGTCGATGTGGGCGCGGGCTGTGGCCAAGAAAGGTCGATCGAGGATGATCGGACAATCAGAAAGTGAACTAGGAACTTCCATATCTAAAACAAGAAAGTCAACAGGAAAACAGAGACTGTTGACCCTAACCACCACGTCTTCCACCACACCCTTCGGGATTTTGACAGAACGATCTGCCAACTATAACGTGACAGGGGTGGGTTTCAGATTTCCCAAGGAAAATTTTTCGAGCATGATGGTCGGTATGAGATTGATGGAAGATCCTAGATCAAGCAAGGCACGATTAAAACTGCAGCCTTGGATGCTACAGGAAATCAGTGGTGTGCCCGGATCTTTCTGCTTCGGTGGTAAGTTTGACAGTATAGCACAACTCGCATGAGGCGAGAGAACCACCGGATTCTTAGTCTTCTTTGACTGTCGCCTGGGTGTTGTGTAGTCTTTGAAAAATCGAGCGACAGTAGGTATGTGGTCGATTGCCTCGAGCAGGGGTACCTTGATTTCTACATCCCAGAACAAATTACGTAGGTTGTCAAAGGCCTGCGTATTTTTCTTTTTGCCTTTTGGCTCCCTTAGTAGAGCCTTAGGGAATGGGATTGATTCTGGCACAAGTTTTGGTGCATCATCCTCTCGCGAATGCGGTATGCATCCCGAATGAGAGGGCGAAGAAGAAGACGGGCCAGGATCAGGTCAAGGCGGATCGACGGTCTGCTTACCGCTCCTCGTAGTGATAGCATTGGACGATGCGGGTCCAGTGGGATCATACGGTGGAGGAGGGTTTGCAATGGGGATATAAGAGTGTGGTGCTGCAGCAGGATTAGCCTGAAATCCCGGTGGAATGCTCGGAGCTTGCAGAACTTGATTAACCTGTCCCTGAGAAGGTCGTACCTGTGGTTGAGAACCACGGGGCATGAAATTTCGCGGGTTTGGAACAGGTTGGGCAGGAAGAGTGCCCTGAGATCGAGTCGCCATGCGTAGTTGACTGATCTCGGCGTTCTGCTGCGCCAATTGGTGCTGAAGAGAGGTCATGTTCTCTTCATGGCGCTTTGACATTTCCGTCATCATTCGCATCAATTTGTCAAGAGGGCTTCATGCGTGTTCAGTTTGTGGTACGCAAGGGCCTGATGGCGGATTTGCCATAGGATTAAACTGGACCCTTGGGATGACGGGTGCGGACGGTCGCATTGGTCCACCCGCGGGGTTTTGGCGCTGCGGGTTGTTGGACCATGCGAAGTTCGGATGATTACGCCACCCTGGGTTATAAGTGGCAGAGAACGGGTTGTTCCCCAGGGCGCAAGCATCTTCTATGCCAGAAGATGCATCCGCATGTAGATATGCGTCCGAGCACACGGAGGCTTGGTCCTCCGTGTTGAAATATTGGCTCGCAGAAGCTAGTTCCACATGACTTACTGAGTCGCTTGGCGCGACACTCGGTAAGGAAGGTCTAACGGGGTTTCTCGGGATAAGCCTGGTATTAGAAGAACTTGGATTGTGACGAAGTGGTGAAGAGGTGGTGTTTGCCATAGATCGGGTGGGGTTGGCCAGAAGCTCGTCCAGCTTCTTGTGCACGACGGAGACTTCATCCAGTTTTTGTGCAATAAGGCTTAGATCAGTGGATGAATGGGAGGGTCCCGTGTCAACTTCGTGGACATTTCGGGGCTGGCTGGTACGATTAAAGGCGACAATGGAAGCATTGTTCATCGAGTTTTCACTCATATTTTCAAACAGCTCGAATGCTCCATTCTCATCTTTATTCATAAAGTTCCCTCCGCAGGAAGCGTCTGCAATTTGCTTCAAAGTCTCATTTAGCCCATAGTAGAAAATCTGGGCTATATGCCACTTAGGCAGACCGTGGTGCGGACACTTCCTGAGGAGGTCGTTATACCTCTCCCATGCCTCATGAAATTGTTCGCCGTTTTGTTGCGTAAATGAAGTGATAGCACGGCGAAGTGCATTGGTCCGCCCGATTGGGAAGAACTTCTTGAGAAACGCTGTTCGCATCTCTTCCCAAGAGTGGATGGTTCTCCCAAGGGTGCGTAACCATTGCGACGCTTTATCCCGTAATGAAAACGGGAACATCTTCATGAGGACTATAGATAACCCGACATTTCTTGGTTTAACGGTTTCAGCAAGTCGGGTTAGGTCTTCCAAGTGGAGAAATGGGTCTTCACTTGCAAGACCATGAAAGTGAAAATTGATTAGGCCAATTATGTTTGGTTTTAATTCAAAGTCGTCCCCGCCCATGGGGACCTGAATTTGTCCTATGGTCTCTGTAGCAGCGGGATTCTGATAAGAGCTAAGAGACCTAGGCTCCTCCCGTTCGGGAGGGTTCTGCATTTCCTCCAATGTTTCCCGAATGGCTTCGATTTGCTCATTATACATTTCCATTTGGGCTTGGAGGCGGGTTATGGGATCTAAGGCTCCACCACCTGGTGGGTTCTGAGGGCGGTTTCCTCCCTCGGGATTTGGGGGTGGGCGTGCAGCCATGTTTGTGGAGGAGGAGGACGATTCGACTTGTTTTCTAGATTTATCAGTCAATTCAAATAGTTCAGGGTTTTGTGACCTCCTCCCAAACATGCACTATCGCAGGAAGAATTGGGGAGATGAGAAAGGAAAAGGGATGAGAGAAATGACGTCGCAAAGGTACACTTGATTACAAATCAATACAGTCAAGTTCCTAACCTCTACAGTGTGCCCTTAGACCTAAAGATCTAAGTTACCTACTATCACGAACTACGGAACCGAATGAGAGCATCGTGGAACCACCGGGCCAGATTGAAAGGCTGTTTGCCCCAGTCTTAGACACCCGATAGCACGCGGGAACTCTCACCAGCACGTAGTCGCTACACGCAGGTAGTTAGACCTCCAATCCTTAGTAAGGGTCAAGTTACTACCAGTTTTAATTAGAGGCTTAGGGTCAAGTGCTTTTGGAATGTGAAGGGCGTTGTTTACGGGTAATGCCCAAGTGATTGATTTTAAGAGTGTGTAACAACAAGCATGCAACGGGGAAATCTCCCCGAATTGAAGTTTTTATTGGCGAATGGTTTTTAGAGTTCAGCCTTAAGTAGTATGAATTTTAGGGTTTTGCTAAATTACCAATTCAACCAATCTCTGGGTTTTTGCAAAAATACAGGTTTTCCTTCTAAAACCCAAGAAACCCTTCTTCAATTATCAGTTAGTTACTGCATGCTAAAATGCAATGGGCTACCCTAAATGGAGATTTCTAAGTGTGGATGCACGAATCAGTTTTATATCAATGTGACAGGGAGCCAAAGCACTTCAATTCAAGTGCTCCCAATCACCAGAAATGATTTCCACACACAAGGCTTCAACCAAAAGATAAAGAAAATAAAATTGTTGGGGTTGAAGTATTCAGGATCGAATCACAGGCAAGTTTGAAAAGTCGTGGTGGGGTTGGAATCAACTCAATTCCAAGTCTCCCCACCAAAAATGTGATCCTGAATTAAAGATAAGTGAGGCAAAAGAGGGATATAAGCAATCTTTTTCTTTGCCTCAAAGAATACTTCCCTCGGCGAGAAATCCAAGAATCAAGATTCTCGGATTTTCGCTATGCGAAGTGTGGCGGGAAATCCCGGTGCAGTGGGAGTGAATACAACCAATCAAACAAGTGAATTTTAATCCACTTGCCCCAAGAAATCCCAAGAAGTTTTTCTAGTTTTTTTTTTTTTTTTGGGTGGCAAGCTAACCCTAGTTTGCTAAGAAAGAGAAAACCTACTGGTTTGGCAACGTGTGCGAAGCTCCAATGCGGTGTCGGCGTCTTCACGCTCTCGTTCCCGCCTTGGATCTGCCCTCGTTCCCGACTTCGTCTGCTTTCCTTCTCCTTCCACCAACTTCACCTGCACACCAAAAACAACAATACCCGTGAAGAGGGAAGAGAAAGATTGAAAGGATTTGGATAGAAACTTACTCGAAGGCGCACCTCCCCGGCAACGGCGCCAGAAAAGTTATGATGGGTCGGCCCGAATAGGTTGTTAATATGATATTTTTATCGTTGAAATGTGTATAGTGGTTAACCTAATTTGGACCTAACCATCTCTTTACAAAATTTTTAACCTGGCCTAATTGATTTTATCTTGTCACTTTTAGGCCCAGGGTCGAACACAGGGAAGTGGGGTTAAAGTCAGTTTCTACGTTTTCCTTAAAACACGTCTCTTCCGTTCGTTTATTGTGTTTTTGGTGTTTTTCTTATTTAGGTTTTTTTTTTTATGGTAATCCTTGTTCTTGAGGCACACCCTCAAAATTGTGTCCTTGGCTTTTAGCCAAACAGAGTCCCAAAACAAGTCTTGCTACTCGCAAGACGAGGTACCTGCAAGTCAAAGATTATCTTTTCTTTTTTATGTATTTTTTTTTATCTTTTTACTAACAGAAAAGAAAATAGACAGAAAGTAAATATAGTATGTATATATATATATATGTAGTATATATATAAAGGGGTGGGGGTGGAGGTGGCGATGGAGTGTAGCACTATGTCGAGTCAGTCGACGCCTAGAGAGACGCAACCAACACGACTAGGTGCCGCGTGGAGTGTGGATGGAGGATGGATGATGTATGGGACCACGCTTTTTTTGTACGCGTGTATCAGGGAATATCAGCAACTGGTGCAGATATCCCCGCGATACAGCGTATAATAAATAACATGAAAATATATGTACATATGTTTGTATATAAGTAAATATATCTATATATATATATAAATGTATAGTTATATATGTATAGATATATATATATATATAGATATATATGTGTATATATATGTATATAAGTATATATATATTACTATATATATGTATATATATATGTATATAAGTATATAGATGTATATATAAGTATATATATATTATATATATATGTATATATATATTATATATATGTGTATGTATACATAACTATATAGATATACTATGTATATATATATATATATGTATGTATGTATATATATATTTATATATATATATATGGTACTATAAGTGTGTGAGTGTGTGTGTATGTGTTGGTATAGGTGTGTGTGCGTCGGTGAACGTGTGTGTGTGTGCGTTGCTGTGAGTGTGTGTCTGTTAGTGAGTAAAAAAGAGAGAGAGAATACGTGAGAGAGAGAGCGGGAGCGGGCGGGAGAGATCAGCAGAGAGAGAGAGAGCGGGCGAGCGAGAGATCGCGGACGCGCGAGTTAAGACGTCTGCCGCCTCCGGTGGACGTCTGACGCCGCGTCGTCTGAAGGCGGAGGCAGACGTCTGAAGACGGCGGATGCGGGCGCGGCTTCGCGTAGGGTTCCTGCAGGCATTCGCAAAGGCGACGGGCGGGCGAAGGTGTGGAGGAGCGAGCGTGGAGGAGGTCTGCAGGTGGTCGCGGAGGGTCGCGGAGGAGGGCAGGGGGCGGCACGAGGCCGTAGCCAGCCGCTGCAGTGCGCGCGGCGGACGGCTACAGGTGCAACTGCGGGGACGTCAGGACGGAGGTTGAGCGGGGAATGGCCCTGCAGGCGTGCGCGAAGTCGACGGGCGGCTGCGGGGACGGTCGCGGAGGAGCGGGAGGACCTGCTGCTGCTGCCGTGGCTTCAAGCTTCGAAGCTTGGAGCGGCGGCAATGGCGTTAAAGAGAAAAAACAAAGCGAGGGAATGCACCACGCCCACCGGCTCATCGAAGAGCTGGGCGGTGGTGCTCCCACTGTGGTGGTGTGCACCACAGTGGGTTCTCCTGCTCGTCGGGTGCCTCCTCGACGGAGGGCCGACGTATGGGAGGGGAAAGCGGTGGAGAAGATGGCTGCGGGTTTGTTTCGTTGCTGCCGCAGCCCCCGTTGCGAGGATGAAGCTGCAGCTACTTATAGAGGAGGAGAGAGTGGCGTGCCGGCTGCAGCAGGGAGAGGGTGCGCAAGTTGCAGCTATAGGGAGCGGCGTTGGCAGGGAGAAGTGACGGGAAGAAGTGCTGCGTTGCATGCAGCTGCGGGAAGAGTGCAGCCGCGGGAAGGAGAGAAAAGAAGAAATCAAGAGGAAAAATAAAAAGAGGGTGATTTTGCAAGGAGGCACTTGAAGAAAAATGTAACAATGCAGGCGATTGTTTCACTCCTCTTCCTCTCTTGATTAAATGCATGCATGCAACCGTTTTTACAAATGTGGCTATAGGATTATAATATACATAGTTAATGCTAGAAAATAGCATAAGAAGGCGTTATTATAGGCGTGTTTTGAGGTGCAAACAACGCTGCTTGTAGGATGCTTATGCGAGGTGCGGTAGCACCTCAGATCCAGAGCGTCGGGATGAAGGAGTGGAGTTGCATAGGGACAAAGTGTTGCAGAGAAAGTCGAAGTGTTGTATTTGGAGTTGATGGGAAAGAGATGCTTCAACTAGAGGGCCCTAATCCTTCTTTTATAGCTTTTATGGAGGGCAAAGAGGGTATTTTAGCCCTTAATCTCATGTAACAACTCTTGTTTGATCAGATCTGTTGATCGGGAGATCAACGGATTAGATTTGGCCTCAAAACTCCTTCAAATTTGCCTCCATTGCGTGGATTCATCCTGGTGGCGACACGTGGTGTGCTCTCGTGCGTCAGATTAGGATCAGACATTCTCGCTTTCTCCTCACACGTGCCCAACAGTTCCTTTCTTTTCCTTGCGTGCCCTCTTTCCTCTTTTCCATGCCTAATCGTCATCCGTCCAATCTCACGATCAGACGGCTCACGCGCGTGCGCAACTTCCTGATTTTGCAAAACACGTGAGATCACGTGTCCGACCGCGGCATGCTCTGATTGCACCACGTGGTCGCTTCTCCTCCCTCCAATTGCCATCCAATGGTGCAATTGCACCTGGGCTAGAGTTCTGTCGATTTCGTGCAGTGCTGCTCAAACGTGCGTCACGTGCTTTCGTGTGAGCACGTAAGCTAACGCGCTGCGCGAACATTCTGTTATACTTGATTGTTTCCATTTATACTTATCTAGCTGGACGGGTGACGTGGTGCGCTCGTGGCCGTTGGATGAGGATCCAATGGCCCATACCGTGCGAGGTGGCCTTCCTAGATGGGGTGGTGGTGAGGGAGCAACTGTGATGACGCCACGTGGCACCATCATGGCCGTCCATCTTCTTTTCCTTATATCTAGTGATGTAGACCTCCAATCAAGTTGATTTTTGCACTGTTAGACTGCAATCGTCGATCTGGATTCATCCGTATGGTTAGATTTTTCATATGAGGCTCAGATCTTTGTCCTTTGGCTTTATGAACTCTATTCTTTTATGGACTGCACAAGGTGCCCTGGTTGTCTTATAGAGACGATTTCAGAAGCGTTGGACTCTCGCTGTCATTCTGATCAGATCTGTCTGGTCTGATCTGACATCCGCAACTTCGAGTCCTACGATTTGAATTGAGAAGATTTTAGGTCATAAAATGATGATATTATCTATATGACTAATAAACTAGCTATTGTGCAAATTAAGATGCCTATGAATGCATTATTCCTAAGTTATGCTAGAATCTAGCTTAATTTAGGTGATTTAGGTTGGATGATTGTTGTGCAATCATCAAATAGAGGAGTTTTGTAGAACAAGCACCTTGATAAGTAGCCTGGTTAGTCCAACTAGGTGCTTGTTCATATCAATAGGTTGATGATGCAGACCAAACCCAATCAATCTTGCGGGTTGATGGATATGAATTACTAAATGTGGAGCCCACCAGTTACTTTGAGGCTCAAAGAGTTATGGAAATGAAAATCTAAGGTTTGGCTAAATTGGTTCAACCTGATTAGAGTAGGGATCCTTAAAAGAACATGGATCTGTGGAGGATATAGGAACCCTACAGGTGAGATCAGAGAAGGATAAGAAGTGGTTAATGGTCTGATCAATGTCCAATACCCGATCAAAAGATGGAGAAGAATCATATGCAACCGGATCAGAGAGAGGTGAATCATAATAGAAGTTGATTCCGATGGTAGGTCGAGGTTGGGATAGCAATATGGAAGGCTCTGTATGTGTATCAGAAGATGTGGCTTCTTTGAGGTCCAAATCATTGGCCTTAGCATCAGAATAAAAGAACGGATCATGGATGCTGAGGTCGTAAATTGGCTCGTAATCGTCAGGAAACAAAGGTTCTCTGAAATCAGAGTATGATTCAAAATCATCAGAGAATTTGTGAAGATTAGTTTTTGAACCTGATTCCAAATTAGGATTTCCACCATAGAATGAATTATGATGTATAGAATCAACAACCTAACTTGGATCTAACCTAATCTCAGATTCCGAGCTTGAAATGGTGTCCTTATTAGGCATAGGCTCAGGTTCATAGCTCCTAGGGTAGACCCATTTGAATCTCAATGCTTCCAACTCGATTTTTGTATCATAAATCGGTTTGACTTGCGAGAAATTGATTTGTATCTCTAAGAAGTCAGGAGAGGTGTAATCATCAAACACTGGCCCTGAATCATAGTTCAGATCCAAAATATGATTCTCTTCATATTGGGCCTCATGGTCATCCCAAATAAGTTATGATCTAGATTCTAGGTCAAAGAGGAATTGGGTCACTAGAATCTGGGCAAGGCTCAATTAGGATGTCAAAATCACTCTCGAGGATTACCTTAACAAGATAAGGTTCAAGAATTACATCTTTGAGAGGTTTTGAGTCTAATTCATCACAGGTGTTTGGGAAATCAAGGCATGATGGACTAGCTTCATGGCTCTCTAAGGCTGGTTCAGAATCGGGAACACTTGCAATTGGATCCTGGCCGAGCGTGTTTCACGTGTTAGAAATCAAGGTTATATGTAACCCGTCGTCGTAGTTGCAAAACACGTCGATTAGATAAAATTTATACCGAAACTCAAAGGGAGTCCCAGGTCGAACACAGGGAGGCAACGTTTACTTTACATGAAAACCACGCTTCGATTGGTTTCTTTTTGGTATTTTAGGGTTTTGATATTTTTTTTTGTGTTTTTGAAATAAAAGACAAGCAGAATGAATCACAACATAGAAATGGAGCAAATATGATATATATATCAATTCAATGTTGATTACAATGAACTATAAAAGCATAAAAAGAGAGGGAGGTGAGAGGAGATCTCCCGAATTGGTTGTTTGGCAAGATGACGGTGCCTGGTAGAAGCTCAGACGAATGAGGTGAGGAGCAAGACGACGGAGGTGAGATGCAGGAGGACGTCATGTTGAGGAAAGCTTCGGCATGGCTCTGGAATGGAGGTGAGAAGATGGAGATGATCTGCTACCGGAATGGAGGTGGGAGGACAGCTCCAAGGTGACCTGTGAAGGGAGATGGGAAGTTGGAGGAGTATTTGGTGGGGTAGAGGTTCGCTACACTAATAGGCAACTTGGGAGCTTGAGAACAAGCTCTAATGGAGCATTGGTAGGCTTGCTAGAGCTTGGGAGTAGGTGGGAGAAGATTTGGTAGAGATGGCTTGGAAGGGAGGGGGTGTAGGTCCTTTTATAGTGGAGGAGAAGAGGCAAAAATGGGTATGGGACCATTAGTGACATCCAGGCCGTCGCTGGAAACGTCGCTGTAGGCAGCTCATGCCCACTAGCACCCACAACTGGCTTTGCTGGCATGCGATGAATTACTGATGGCTGTAAGCGTCACTGTAAGTCCAGCTCATGCGTCGCTGTAGGTTTAGCTCAAGCTGCGCTGGCACCACGTTCCTTCCTTGCCGCGCACCTGCACCCGCGCGTTATCGCTGCGCTGCGTGCATACACGCCTAAGCACCCGTGTGTGCACCTGTGCTGCTGCACGCGTGCGGTGTTGCGTGCCTGTGCTGGCAGCTTGGGCAGTGCCACGTGGCTCAGTCTGGGTCGTCCATCTTCTTCTTGTTGTAGGGGCTGCTACAGAGGTCGGATTAAGTCGAATTTTGCGCCGTTAGGCTGCTATCGTCGGCTTGAATCCATCCACACTGTTAGATTTATCATTTGAAGCTCCGAATTATGGCTCCTAGTCCTTTGGTCATTGATCTTCCTCGGAATGCATATGGTGCTATGGAACTCCGATCGAGGCGATTTTTGAGGCATTGGACTCTGATTGTTATCTTGATCAGATCCGCACGATCGGATCATCAATCCGAGGCTTTAAAATAAATATCCTTCTCTCCTAACCACAAAAAGGACACAATTAACCTACGTTATATACAACTACTCTAAATACAGAATGATGCATGCTATGCAATATTTATAACATGAAATGCAAATCTAAGCCTTAGGAACATGCATGAATAGGCATTTTACCCTCAATAAATG
The DNA here is from genome assembly GCA_037157565.1 of Thalassia testudinum. NCBI lineage: Eukaryota > Viridiplantae > Streptophyta > Magnoliopsida > Alismatales > Hydrocharitaceae > Thalassia > Thalassia testudinum. The sequence goes on from JAZHRO010000025.1 coordinate 111,580,394, forward strand.
TGTTTACATCATACCCCCATGCCTATCTTTTGCTAGTCGCTAGAAAAATTAAACTATATGCTATGTATAAAAGCAGAATTAGGATTAGATCGCTTAAGCCTAAGTTGTTTATTAATAATAGAAAATTTCAACTAAGGTCCTAAACTACGAAAACTCAATAGTACTTGGGTGTCTGCCAGAATGCAGACTACCCAAGTTCTCGCCTTATTTGAGAAGGGAAGATATATATATATTTATTTTTCTTCTTTTCTAAGTTTTTTGTACTTTTGGAGTTTGAGAGTTCTGGGATAACTTTTTACGGCTATCCGACCCGCCCAAGACTCGAAAAGGACTCTAAGTACTAAGCAACTTTGTGAAAAAGTGATAGACTCACAAAACGGTTGTTAAGATGGACTTCAGGTTTCTACCACCCGAGGTGACCTTGCCTAAAGGTTTATCTTTACGATCGGTAGCTTTCTCCCTACTCCATTACTTATGGGGTCAACACAAAGGCAAATCCAGTGTATATCTCCCCGGTTTATTCTACTTCCCCGCTTCTTCCCTAAGTGTTTTGGGAATTATTGTGCATTTTTTGTGAGCTGGGTTCTAAACAACCGGCCGATGAGCTGTTACCATCGACAACTTGCCAGCCATACTCGTGCGGTAAAGTGTGGTTTTATTTATTTTTTTATTTTCTCCCTTCTCTATTTTTTTTTCTATTTTTTCTTCTCTTTTTTTATTATTTATTTATTTATTTTTTTTAAGTAGGTGGCTTTCATGATCTAAGATTTACCTAAAGGCAGTACAACGAAAATGGTCTTGAGGCTGGGCTCTGGACAACCGGCCAATGAACCGTTACCACCGATAACTTGCCAGCCATACCACCCAAGTCGGTCCATTAGCTACCCAATTTCCGTAAAAACTGCTGGAAAGTGAGTCAGTGCAAAAGAAAAATGTGTAGATGCTTAGGCTTAATGTGCCCCCAAATTAGAGGGTGGGTTGATAAGTCGCATACTTATCATCCCAATTTATTTACCAAATTAAAATAAATTTTAATTGGCGTGGACTTGAGACTAAGTCCACATTTGAGTGGACACTTGGGCTAATTAAGCCCAAAGACCTGAAGAGTCTAAGTGTTTAGGTCCTCTCGTATCATTTCCTAAAGTTAATAACTTCCAAATGCCTAAGTTCTCTTTTTCTAATTTCTTTCTCTTTTTTTATCTTTTTTCAAATTTTCAAAATTTTTTTTAAATTTTATAAGAAACTAAAAGAAATTCTACGGAGTTAACATAATGATTTCAAGAATCGATTATCCACCCCCCATGCCTAAATGATGCAATGTCCTCATTGTAAAAATAAAGACATGAAAGGGGCAGAGTAAACAGAACATCACCTGAGTGTCATGAAAATCTGGTCAGCTCCACAGAGAGAAGAGTGTATACATACATGCTAAGTTTAATGCCTTAAGCTAGGCATAACATACATACAAAGAAGAAATTGAGAATTCACAAGTGCGGGTCAGAGTCAAAATCAAAAGGTTGATCTTGAAACCCGTCCACAGAAGATGTCCACAGATGTGGACGAGATTATGGTGCAGACCCATGCCCTAGGGTCAAGTGGTTCTCAGGTTCTGGATGAAAATCACCCAGAATCGAAGGTTGTTGTGTTTGCGGTGCCAGGCTTGCAGTTTAGTGGTGTGCAACCTAAGACCAAAGTGTCGGACAACGGGTAAAGATGGTTCAATAGATGCAGTTGTCCACTTAACATCTAGCTCAGAAAAATAATTAGTTATTTTGAGCTTGGGTTGCACGTGAAAGATATCATAAGGTTTCGCAAAGAAGATAGGTGGTTTCAGGTCAATAAGTACCCTTATATCCAAACTTGTTTTTCCCTCAAAATTAACCTCCCAAATTTTTATTTCCAACTTCCTATCCTCTGAAATCAAGGTTTCTAGGACCTCTAGATCATTGTACACCCCATCTAAAGTACCCAAGTCCAACAATTGTGGCTGAATCAAGATTGACTTGGGCACAATGATCTCAAAAGTATGTTCATTCAGCTCTTCGGGGTATGGTTGAGGAATGGGGCTACTAATTGAGTCGTTGGGTATCGGATCCTCCAATTTAGCCCCAACCGAATCAGAATCTTCAGTAGTCGGGCTACCAAATTGGTCGTCATACTCCTTGAGCCCGTATGTCTCACTAAAATCATTCTCCTCAAGCTTAAGTGAGACTTCACTAAGAGATTCCTCACCCTCAAAATCAAAGAATTCATGATCCTCATTTGTATATGTCTCAACATCACAAGTCATTTCATCATCCAAGGAGACATAATTTTCTTCGTTTCCTGACTTGGGGATCTCGGGTGAATCAATCGGTTCATCCTCAAAGGGTTGCTCTAGACCAATCTGGTCATCTCCAATCTCTGAATATGTATCCCTCTCGACAGGTTCCTGAGCAAGTTCAGACATTGGTTCTCCTGAAGAGGGTTCATCTTGAGAATCATCCCAAGATTTGACTAGTGCAACCATAAATTTAATCCTCAACCTTAACAATTTCCCAAGAAGAAACTCACCCAGGTCCCTATCCCTAACACTTTGGAGCAAATCCAATAGAGAACTATTAAGTTCATCAATCATTTTGATCATAGGCTTCAATGCTTCAGTGCATGGTGTTGGCTGGGCTTCTAAAGATTGTATGGTATTCCATAAATTAGGCAACACTCTATCTTGGATCTGGTTCACCTGAACCGACTGGTTTGATTCAAGTTTGGGTGGGTTGGGTTGAATCTAGGGAGTCAAGATGTTGAGGTTCTCGGGTCCCTCCCTGAAAGTAGGTCATTCTAGGTTGTTCAAAGGATAGTGGCAACCTATATTCAGTGGAATACTGGGGAGGGTAGGTGTTATAATCATGATATCCTTCCTAATTGTAGATCGGGTTGCTTTGGTCATCAAAGGATGGAGATCCATAATCATTATAGCTTTGGGAAGGATAATAATCATAGTCTTGTTGTCCAGGGTTAGGCCTTGGACACTGAGGTCCGGATTCATATCTCCAATAAAAGTCATCTAGGATAGTGGATGGGTAATTACAAGTCAAGTCAGGATAGTAATCATCTTGGAGATAAGTGGTGGTAGAAGGATAGGATGTGAAATGTGTGTAGGATGTGGAAGGGTACATGGTGAAGTAAGGAGGGAAATCAGAAGAGAAAGGAGCCCTGCAATACAAAAATACAAGCCTGTCCTTAGTTTGGGTAGCCTAAAGGTCTACAGACTCTCAAAATCCAGCCTACGATTATAGACAATTTACTCTACTTATGTCCAGGCAATCCAACCAGTTAGGAGGAACTAGGGAGATGGTTCTTCTTTGGCTTGCGCCTTCGGTTCCTAGTGTACCCCCCAGCCACGGTTGTTTGACGCTACTCCCCTAGCTAGACATCAGATTCACTAGTATAAGCAGGTTAATCATGAACAATCTCAATTTGGATCCCGACAAGCGAACTAGTCCTTAGGGCCAACGTCTAATCAATTTTAGTTAGGCTTGGGACAATGGTGCTTCAAGAATGTGATGGGCCCTTTAGATGGGTTGTGCCCTTAATGATCAGTTAAAATGTGTGTGTGTGCACAACTAGGGTTTGCAAACAAGGTTATTTGATGATGTGTCTTTTAGAGTTCAACCTTGTTTAGTAGCTTTCAGGGTTTAATCTTAGGTATATTCAATCAATTTTAGAACACTCCAAGTTTTGCAAGCACTGGTGATGATATATTCCTTTAGAAATCAAAGAAAAAAAAATGTGGAGTGCCTGGTTCAGCCCTAAGAATCAAACCTAAGTGGCAAGCTACTTGATGAATCGCTTTTTATCTTAAGTGGTGTGACCCAAACAGTTCAATCAATTGGCCTATAGCACCACTTAGTTAAGGCACACAGAAATTTTTGACCTATTCAGATTTCTACTCACTTATTTGTGTTGAATTAAGTGTACCGGGTCCACAGGTTAGATCCTGGTTAAGTGGTAGAATCAATGTGATTTTGCGCCTTAGGGTGAGAAGTTGTAGGTGTTAAGTGTGTAGCTTTTAGAAAATCCCACAATCAGATAACACTTTCTTTTTATTTTTCTTAATTTATGTGGATGGCAAGGTGAGTGGAGGTGGCAAACAAACAACCAAATCTATCCTAGGGTTTATAAAAAGCACCTCAGTTGATTTGGGTTTGAGTTATTCGGTTATGGAATGAAAACTAAGGTGGGGGTGGTGTGGGGGATACTTACAAAATAATCTACCCGCACTTTACTCCGATCTACCGCACTTGGATCTCCATGCTAGGGTACCTGCAAGACAGTAGATCAAAGACAAGTAGGGTTAGTGCTATGTAAATGCAAAGAAACGCAATAAACAATAAAGTAAATTCCGTTGCCTCCCTGGCAACGGCGCCAAAATGGTCGGACGTGTTTCGCGTGTTAGAAATCAGGGTTACAAGTAACCCGTCGTCATAGTTGCAAAACACGTCGATTAGATAAAATTTATACCGAAACTCTAAGGGAGTCCTGGGTCGAACACAGGGAGGCAACGTTTACTTTACGTGAAAACCATGCTTCGATTCGTTTCTTTTTGGCATTTTATGGTTTTGATATTTTTTTTTGTGTTTTTGAAATAAAAGGCAAGCAGAATGAGTCACAAGATAGAAATGGAGAAAATATGATATATATATCAATTCAATGTCGATTACAATGAACTATAAAAGCATAGAAAGAGAGAGAGGTGAGAGGAAATCTCCAGAATCGGCTATTCGGCGAGAAGACAGTGCCTGGAAAACGCTTGGAAGGAGGTGAGGAGCGAGACGACGGAGGTGAGATGCAGGAGGACGTCGTGTTGAGGAAAGCTTCGGTGTGGCTCTGGAATGGAGGTAAGAAGACAGAGATGATCTGCTACCGGAATGGAGGTGGGAGGATAGCTCCAAGGTGACCTATGAAGGGAGATGGGAAGTTGGAGGAGTATTTGGTGGGGTAGAGGTTCGTTACACTGATAGGCACCTTGGGAGCTTGAGAACAAGCTCTAATGGAGCGTTGGTAGGCTTGCTAGAGCTTGGGAGTAGGTGGGAGTAGAGCAGGTAGAGATGGCTTGGAAGGGAGGGGGTGTAGGTCCTTTTTTAGTGGAGGAGAAGAGGCAAAAATAGGTATGGGACCATTAGTGACATCCAGGCCATCGTTGGAAACGTCGATGTAGGTGGCTAATGCCCGCTGGCACCCACAGCTGGCTTTGTTAGCATGCGATGAATTACTGACTGCTATAAGTGTCATTGTAAGTCCAGCTCATGCCTCGCTGTAGGTCAAGCTTACGCTGCGTAGGCACCGCACTCCTGCCTTGTCGCGTGCACGTGCCCACGTGCTAGTGTTACGCTGCATTGCGCGCATGTGCACCTACGCTCCCATGCGCTCACCTGCGTTGTTGCACGCGTGCGATGCTGCGTGCGTGTGCTGGCAGCCTAGGCTGTGCCATGTGGCATAGTCTGGGCCGTTCATCTTCTTCTTGTTGTAGGGGCTGCTACAGAGGTCGGATTAAGTCAATTTTCATGCTGTTAGGTTACGATCATTGACCCAAATCGATCCGCATGGTCGGATTTATCATTTGAAGCTCCGAATTATGTCTCCTAGTCCATTGGCTGTTGATCTTCCTCGGACTGCATATGGTGCTACGGGACTCCGATCGAAGCGATTTTAGAGGCGTTGGACTCCGATCGTCGCCTTGATCAGATCCGTATGGTCGGATCGTCAGTTCGAGGCTTTGAAATAAATATCCTTCTCTCCTAACCACAAAAAGGACACAATTAACCTAAATTATATACAACTACTCTAAATGCAGAATGATGCATGCTATGCAATATTTATAACATGAAATGCAAATCTAAGCCTAGGAACATGCTTGAATAGGCATTTTATCCTCAATAAATGTGTTTACATCAGATCCACCCAACCAATATCATTAGGTATGTCAATCTATATGAAGTTTGAATCTGATTCCACTTTGGTTGGGGGTCCACAACAACCTCTATTTTCAATCCCAGGGTTTGGGAGATCATTTTGATTTTCAACATTATTCTCATCCATTTCTGACTGTTGATATGGGTAAATTTGATTGATGACCTGTTTCAACATAGTTATCAAGTTCTCCCGTTTCTCAAGGTCATCTTGGTGCTTTTCCCAAAGTCATGGATTTGTCAGACATTGAAGATACTCGAAATTATGAAATCTTTCTATTTCAGTGTATCCTATCATGAGAATATCTCGAGGTGAACCATTTGTCATTTGTGGTAATACCAGTTGGACACGATATGTAATGAAGGTTGTTGTTGCTGATACATTAACCTGAATCTTGCTAACTGGATGTGAGGTTTTGTCATAATCCTCATAATGTTTACGGACAACCTCAATCATTTTCTCTTTTATGCTCATTTAGGATTTAGGTTTCCTACAAATTCTTTCTACATTGCCAAGTTGCATTTTCAAATCAGGTGATAGAATCAAGTTCAGTTTCAGATTGAAGTGATTAGATCATATCAAAAAATCCCATAGAAGATCAATTCTAATGAAGGCCTTTAGGTCAACATCCTAGGGATCTTTGCTGTGTGTGTGCTCTAAAGAATAGATGAGGGACTGGATATGAATTGGACCCAATCAAGGTACTCAAAGATTTTTGGATGACTAAGGCTATTTTGAGGCGGATGATACCCCTGAATCAGAAATCCACACACTTGAGAATTACTTGGGCAGCTAGGAAGGGAGAGCCCTGCAAAGACCCCTACATGGTAGAGCGTCCCCACGAGTTACAGGGTTTCCCTCACCCGACCTTCCTTGTCACTGAGGTTACAAGTAGACCAGAATGTACAAATTGAGACCTTAAGTGTACCAATTTTATTCCTAATTTGTGCCTTAAATTTCACTTGATTAGAAGTTGATTCAATTTGTGACCTAATGATTGCACAACAATCATGGGTCCTAATCAACCTAAATAATGTCTGAACCTAGCTTAATTTGTGGATATTGGACTCATATCTTGTATATCATGCATTGCCTCAGTCTATTTAGAGTAAGATGAGATATCCTGCTATTTAATGGTTTTTATTACTATTTGCAGGTAATAAAGTGATCCAGGATGAAGGAGATAGTGGAATAAAGCAATAAAGGAAGAAGAAGACTGATCCAGATAAGAGGAGCGAGGAGGATAGCCTTATCCCTATCCTTAGAAACCCTAGGACAGCCTTCCCAAACCCAAAATGACCTCCATTCGGACACCTTAGCCTCAAAACCCACACATGGATAGCACTATCCATGTTCTTATCCACGCTATCCATCTCCCAAACACTTAGGAACCAAAACCCACCTTAGAAAACCTAAAACCCAATCTCCAGCACCTTTTAAGACGTCCAGACATCTGGCTGGACGTCTAATTTCTACAGAATAACAATCTAGGAAGGCAGAACTCATACTAACATAGAATTGGACATCTAATTTAATGTCCAGACGTCCAATTTTGTATTGTAAGACATCTGACCACTATTCTGGACGTCTGATACTACTCTCTGGTTCCTCATTTTGGTGTTGGAAGCCCTAGCTTGCCTATTTTGACCTAGGAACCCCACCAGACACCCTAGGAAACCTAATTAGAGACCTCCTAAGCCTAGTCCACTATCCATAGCCCTACTTATCCTATCCCTAACCCAATTGAACCATCTTATTGTAGGTGTTAGAGCACCGTGATCGTTTATTTTGATGATAACAAAACACGCATCATTTAACATTTGCACTTGAAGTCTTAGATTTCAGGTTAATTGCAAATGGAGACGTGGATTAGATGGAGTTTGAGCTCGCATCCATGGCGGATTGGAGGAGCTTGATGGAGAACAAAGGAACTTCGCGAGGAGCGATAACTTGAAGATGGAAGGACAAGAAGAATATGATAGATTTCTATTTATCTTTTTCTATGTACTTTTGTCATTATTTCCTTGCTCTTTTTGTTTCTTAGAATATCAGTTAAAGAGCCTCAAAGTACCCTAACAGTAGTCCTAGGAACACTTGCACATCCCTAGGATACTTAAGTTTTCTGTAGAGAGCTTAGAAAACAAAAATAGGGTTCAGACAGCCTTATCAGACGCCTAATCTGAAAATCGGACGTCTGATAATGTCTTTTAAGACATCTGACTGTCGAAGCAGATGTTTGATAATGTTTAGGTTGGACTTAGTTAGTTCTGTCTGATGAAATCAGACGTCCAGACCTTAGTCCAAACGTCTTAGAAGATGTCTGATGATTTTGCCAGACATCCAATTAGTGGATCGTTGGCTGCCTTAGCAATCAATGAAGGATATGACCGTTAGCCTCGTATCAGACGTCCGTATAGGACCCCAGACATATGATACATGATCGTTTTGCCTCGACTGACCCAAAATCTCTTCTCAGAGATTTTATAGCTGTTGCACTCCCTTGGGAATCCATTTCTGTAGAAAAGTAGGTTTCCAGACGTCTAGACATCATTCTAGACGTCCTGTGTGTCGTCTGATGACAATTCACTAGAACCCTGTTTAGATCTGATTCAAGTCAGGAAGGAAACCCACCCAAAATCAGACGTCTGACTTTGTTCCCAGATGTCTTAAACTTGTTTTCCAGAAGTCTGATGCTAGGATCAGACGTCTGATAACCCTGTCAGTGTAATGATTAATCCTGATTTTGGCCTGATTTTCTTGGACCTTGCACCCAACGGCTATGGAAGCCTTCCAAGGCCTTCCAAAGCCTTCCTAGGGCCTCTATAAATAAAGGAGAACCTTTGCCACTCAAACACACACTAAGCAACCACTTTCCACATCTTTTGTGTCCAAGAGAAGTTGTTGAAGCTCTTGCTCTCCAAGCTTAAGTTGTACATCTAGAGAGCATCGATCATTTGCGCACCCGCTCTCTCGCCGTAGTTCATGAGAGCACCGTTGCGCCGTTGCGTGGCTCACACACCCACGTCACCTATTCGATGCACTTCCAGCAAAGGGAAGCATCCTAACTCCTATAGAAGCTTAGTTTAAGAATTACTTTGTTGGCTCTATAGGATTATTGTTGTATTTTACTTTATTATTTGGTTGGGTATTTGTATTGCAAATTCCCATCTCCATCGAGGGACAAAATCCTTCTCGTGAAGAGAAGGGGTTGAGGAACGCTACCCTCGCAGTTGTAGCGTGGTTGTAATTGAGGTTGAATCACCCTCGTTTAAGTGATTCGTTTAGTGGATTTGATCAACTTGGTTGATCGAAAAATCCTAACTCGAGAGGGTTAGGTGGTGGTTTTCACCTGGTTTGGGTTTCCACCTAAAAATCATTGTGTACATTGTGTGATTGTTATTTTCTGAGATTGTTATATTTTAATTCTGCATTTTTTACGTCACGCAGATCTTACCCCCTCCAAGTAGGGATTTACACGTATACCTAATTGGGTGCATCTACAATTGATTAGGTGCACCTGAGCGCAATTAGATCCACCCAGGATCTAATTGACTCATACCTATTAGGGTTACCCTAGCCTAATCACATGCACACATCTAATTAGACTTGACCTAGACCTAATTAGGTTCACTCCTATCCAATTAGACTTTCCTAAGCCTAATTAGGTCCATACCCACCTAATTTAGATTGACCCAACCTATTTAATAGTTAATCCTACCAAAACCCACAACCTAGCCCAATGAAAAACACACACACACACACCTTCCTATTTTACCCCTACCAAACCCACACACACTATCTTGGAAACCTTAAAACTTGCGTCAAACCTAGATCCTAAAAATGTGGCATTGGCTATTTTTGGAGCCACCAAAAGTGGCAACGAAATGGAGCCTTCCCATAAGGACAAAGAGAGAGCCACGAAATTACACACCATTTCCATTCACTCTCTTCCTCTCTCAACCTGTGACCACACCTCCTCCTCTCCCTCTCAAGGTAGTCCTCCTCCTCCAAGGCTCCCTCCATGGATGGCTAGGAAGAAGCTCTCCTCCAAGCTTCTTCAAGGGTGGCAAGATGAAGAAGAGCATAAGGATGCAACACCTTCACCTTTCTTCTTGTGGGCGTGCCCTCTTCTTCCACCATAGAGGATCCACACCCCAATTTTCTTTTCCTCTCAGATGGCCATAGAGAAGACCCCCCCTCAAAGTCTTCTCAAGGACGACCATTGGTAGAGAAAGGGTGCAACACCCTTCTCTCTCCACTTGGGTGCACACACCCATCCTCCTCTCTTTAGTGGACGACCAAGAAGGCTTCACCTTAGCCTCTCTTGGTTGATCCCTTTCTTTAGTTTACCTTTATTTCCATGTATCTAGATTTTATAGTGACTTAATTTTTGATGCATGATACTCTTGTTTAACGGTTTTATATGCATGCTATTATCTTCACGGCTTACAACTTTGATGCATGCTTATTAGTTTACTTAGGAACGTCCCCTTTAGGTTTGTCACACCATGCACGGCCACCATGGCCCCACTTAGATGCACGTAGTCACCTAGGTTTTCACTAGCACGTCTAGATTTAGGTTTCATTTTGTGTCTAAAAATAAAAATAAAAAAAGATAGAAAAGACAAAAATATTAGGTTAGGTTAGATTTAGGTTAGAAAAGCTGATTCAAATCTTGACTTGTTTTCACTCCTTCCAGTGACTGATGGGAACACCATCATGTGCCCTAACTAGCTCATTTTGACCCAATGAAGAGAATAAATGCTCCTACATAACCAACTGAAGGTCATAATTCACTGCATAACCTTTCTGAGAGAAACATAAGAAACTAAGGTTAAAATTGTAATTTTACCAATGCAGTACAACCATGGGTTTTCTCAAGGGCTAAACAAAGGCCAAATGATCTTAATAAGATAATAAGTAGGTTGGATTTGACAGAAAAGGGTTTGTGTATGTTCTTGGAATTAAATGAATTTTGAAACCATAAAAACAGACCCACTTGATTAACCAAGGTTCTGGTCAGGATAAAATTCACCTAAACCCACTAAAAATCATAGAAAAATATTCTTTAGGGGTTAGTACCTTTAATTTGGCCATTGGAACCCATCTTAACCTAGAATGGGGTCTCAAATAGATATTTGCCTTAATTTGGTTCTTTTCATAATTTTCCTAGTCAAACGTGGTCAAACCCAAAATCCAACTTCACCATTGCATTCCTTAGGTTCAAATTAGGTTTGTGCCAAAATTTTGACCTAGGGGGAACTCATCTTGACCTAGTTTGCAAAAAGTCTTGTCTGATTACATTTCTACCCCTAACTTTCAAAACCCTTGCTAATAGCCCCCTAACTTCTTCATCGTCTTCACAAATAGGTCCCTTTGCCATTATCGTGGAGGAATCCTACTCCGACGACCTTTGAAAGGAGAGTTCTCCTTGATTGCTTGGAGAATCTCCTCCAAAATTGGAAGGGAGATTCTATGAGAAATTCCCTCCAATCTGAACCCATTAAAGAGCTTCGATTCCTTCTCAATCTCTCATGCGAACGCATGAGAGATTTGGGTCTCTTGAGAAATTTCATCTCTGATGAGCCTGTCTTGCTTGGAAGCTTCGCTTCCAAGTACAAAACCCTCTCTGAAGACCTATTTAAGAAGCCCCAGATCCAACCGCATTCTCTCAGCTTGAAATTGGGCCGGTTCCCCCCTCCATTCCTCTCTTCCCTCTGGTCGCAACCCTCCGCAAGCTCCGACGGCCTTTCCTTAGCTCCTTCATTACCCAACCACAATACCAGTGGCAAGGTTATCTCCACCACTGTCCTCCGCATAGCGCAATACCGTCTTCGTCGTCGCCTCTTCTACGAAGGATTCATCTTCCCTACGTCCGGCAACCACACTGGCATTTGATTCCTTTCCCTTTCATCCCTTAGAACTAGGTTTTTAAGTTCCCTCTCTCTCACACTTTCTATCCCTCTCTCTATTTCCCAAAATCGACCACCAACGCCCCTGAACACCGTCACCTCCTCCATCTCCAGCAATACCTCCGGCGAGGTGCTCCCGTCACTCTACACCTCCTTCCACCTTGCTGACCACCCTACAACCTCCACCGCAACTCCCTGATCATTTCCCCTCAATCCAATCACTCCATCGACCACCCAAATACCTCCCCTAATAGACCCATTTTCACCGGCCAAAATCGTCACCGTCCGGCCACCACAACCACCTTTGCTCCACACCACAGTCACCATTACATTCGCCGTGCCACGGCGATACTGCTGAATGTTTTGATGCGGCCATAAGGCCCTTGTTCTTGATTTTATGTATCCAGCCATGGTCCGCCATTGTTGCTGAGCTTGAAGCAAGCTTGAAGCTACGCCTAGGCTTCAGTCCCAGGCTATGTGGAATCACCTTGCGCATGGTTCTAGGCCTTCAATTGGAGTTGAGAGACCCTGTGGCTACTGCAATTGCGAAGACCATCTACTGCTGCGGTGCACAAATGAAAGGGGGGACATTTAGTCCCACCTTGGAAACAAAAGGGCTTTTTCATGCGCATAAGTTGATTTTGTGTCACTAGCTATTCTCCTACAACACTGAGGATGAGGTCCTCCTCCCCCCTTCACCAGACTCGTTCGCGACACTTAACACATGAACCTAGCCGACCCGACTACCCAACCTGACCTTACACTCCTCACTCACTACACACGCCGATAAGCCTGGACCTGGGTCTGCGTTAGGTCTGATTACCAGACCGACTAAGGCTCTGGGAGAGCGAAATTGAAATAGAAAAGAGAGGAGAGAGGAGAGCTACGTAGGGGTAGGGGGTTTTGCTCTGAGGAGTTTGGCTCCACACTTAGTCAAATTCTGAGAGAAGAAGAGCCAGAGAAAGAAGAAAAGAAGAAGAAGAGAAGGCTGAAGGTAGAAGAAGAGAACGAGAAGGACGTCAGAGGAATAGAAGGCCAAAGACAGAGAAAGAAGAAGGAAGCCAAGGCAGAAGGAAGAAGAAGGAAGCAAAGGCAGATGGCAGAGAAAGAGAAGAAGAAGGAAGGAAAAGATAAAGAAAGCTAAAGAAACAAGAAGAAGAAGAAAGGCAGAATTAGAGAAATCAGAAGCACAAGACATTTAAGATGTCTAATTGCAAAATCAGATGTCTGAATTTATATTTCCTTCTTTAGTCAATTTGACTAACTATTGTTTTGTCTACAATTATTTTTACTCTTTATATACTCATATGCTCTACACTCCTAATTAGTTTTTTAGTATTGTGTGTTCAATTTGCATTTATTGTTGAGACTAGTGTGTGAATTCCATTTGCTCCCTGTGTTCAACCTCGGAATATATTCGAGTAATAAAATTGTATTTGTTTTGAATGTTATTTCGGCTATACTACAATGCAACACTTTTTAAACACCGCCTTAGCACGACGAACATTTTGTCACCGTTGCCATGGAGCAACGCGTAATTCACCACTATTCTCTGCATTATTGGATTATATTTGAGCACTGGCTTGCCTTATTTGCTTTATTGTGATTTTGCGAGGTACTTCATGAGGAGATCTTCTGCGCAAATTAACCACTCCAGGGTAGGTAACTTCTCTATTCTTCCCTAATCAACCTCCTAATCTTGGGAAGACAAAAGGGAAATAATCAATTAGGAATCACCTGCCTTATTTTTCATAGTCATTATCTTTTAAAAGGCAAGTTTCCTTATTTGCGAAACTTTTTTTCAAATCTCATTGAAGTTGAAGCGATTCTAGTTAGAGATCTTACCCCAAATTTCCTATGCCTATTAGGGGCTACGCTTAACTTCTACTCTTCTTGGACTACGCACTTCTTGTTTGAAGTCCAAGAAGAACATTTTTTAAGATCAAAGTGGACTTGGAAATAGAACCAATTAGGGTTTCAATTGTTAGGGTTTTGGAGTGCTAGTCACACTTGCCTGCATAAAAGGAAACAAACCCACCCGCATTTGTGTGCTACCCAAGCCCTTGATTGAAAAGATCTAATCAAGAAAAACCCTAAAATCAGGCTCTAAACTTACTTGAACCCTAAAATCCTTGGACCTAATAACCTGGGAGTTAAATCAGGGTGATTTCTAGGTCTTGACCTGGAATCATTCTGCCATTTTTAGGGCAAGTCAAGTAAAGTTGGTCTACATTGTAGGCCAACCAACTTCCAAATTAAGTCACAAGTCAAATCAACTGCTAATTCAAGTGAATACAAAGGCACAAATTAGGACATAAAATTGGTAGACTTAAGAGGTCAAGTTATCCATTCTGGTCTACCTGGACCCTCAATGACAAGGAAGGTCGGGTGGGGGAAACCCTGTAACCCGTGGGGGTGCACTACCATGTAGGGGTCTTTGCGGGACTCTCCCTTTTTGGCTGCCCAGGTAATTCTGAGGTGGACGACTTTCTAATCCAGGGGTATCATCTGCCCCAAACCTCTCTAGTCATCCAAAAATCTTTGGGTGCCTTGATTGGGTCAATATCACATCCAGTCCCTCATCCTTTCTATTTAGAGCACACACATAGATTTTCATTAGGAATCTCTTTTAGATCAAATCACTTCATTCTAAACTTGAATTTTGAATCTACATCTTGATTCCACCATCTGATTAAAAAATGTAGCCTGGTTACTTAGGAAAATCATTAAAGAAACCTGAATCGCAAAGATCCATGAGAGATAGAATGGTTGAGGATGCTCTTGAATTTTATGAGATTGATTACAAAACCTCAAAACCAATTGAAGACATTTAGGTTAATGTATCAACAACAACAACCTTCATCATAAACTGTGTCCAATTATTATTAACAGAAGCAACAAAGGGATTAACCCGAGATATTCTCATAACAGGATACATCGAGATAGAAAAATTGCATAACTTTGAATATCTCCAATGCTTAACACATTCTGCACTTTGGGAAAAGCACCAAGATGATCTTGACAAATGGGAAGAAATGATGAAATTGTTGAAACAAATTATCAATCACAAATACTTGTACATGCCCCAAACAGTTAATAAAACATCTTGGAATAATATTGATGATCAACATGATTTCCCAAATCCCGAGTTTGACACAGAAGGTTGTTGTGAATTCCCAACCCAGATGGAATATGATATGACTGATCTTGAAATAGGTTGGGAAGTCCCAATTGCAGGAGAACACGATTTTGAGCCAACCCTAGAAAACCAACTCCCTGGTTCACCAAGCATAGAATTCCTAGACTCTTGTAATAATAAGATTGAATCAGAACCTCTCGAGGGTGTAAATTCCGACCCTTATTCTGATAAGGTGACCCTCGAAGGCAATTCTGACCTAGATTCTAGTAAATTCAACCCACATCCTTAGCCTAGAATCTGGATCTGAATCTTATTGGGATGAGTACAAGGCCCTGTATGACGACAATCAAAGTTTGAATTGGTATTATGATTCTGGGTCTTTATTTGATGAATATCCCTCTCCAACATTCAGAGATACAGATTGATTTTTTGGAAGTCATGCCAATCTATGATATAGAAATCGAGGAGTTGGAAGAGTGGGGTTTTGATTGGGTCTTCCCTACAAGCCAAACACCCAAGCCCAGACCTTATAAGGGCACCTTTTTAAGCTTGGAATCTATGAATAGGCTAGACCCAAGTCAGGTTGCTAAGTCTACATCTTGTGATTTACTTTGTGGTGGAACCTCTGATCTCGAATCAAATTCAGAACTTGATTCTCGCAATTTCTCCAACGATTTCGAATCTTACCATGATTTCGGAGAACCATTGTTTCCTGACGACTACGAGCCAATTTACAACCTCAACTCACATGATCCATTCTTCAACTCTGACTCTAAGATCCCTAATCCTGAGATCACTGATTCAAAATCAGGTTCCATTGAGATGGAATAATTTCTTTGTGATACTCAGGAATTAGAAACAAAAGGTGCTGAGAGTGACTACAATCCAGAATTTGAATCTTTTCTTGACTCCAATTTTCTTCATCCTATAAACACTCTTTAGGCATTTACCTTTGAGTTTGATGGCTGCTATGAGGACTCTCTAAATGAACCCACCTTTGAACCTTTATTAGAAGAGCCCTCATACACAATTCTTATTGGTGCCACTTCTTCCACATATACAAACCTATTCAAACTTGTGTTCAACCTCGACTCACAATCTATTCTGATTCCCCTCTTAATGAGTCAGTTGCAGATGATTCATCTCCACATCTTTATTGGGTTTTGGACATTGATCAGACTACAAATCACGTCCCATCCTTCTCTGATCACTCCTGTAGGGTTCCTACATCCTCTGATTCTTTTTCATTTAAGGATCCCTACTCTGATCAGGTTGATTCAACTCAACTAAACCCTAGCTATACACTTCCATACCATTTCAAGTTCCAAAGTATATGGTAGGTTCCACATCTCTTGATCTACCTTTATCAACCCACCAGAATGATTGGGTTTAGGCTACATTATCAGCCTGTTGACTTGAACAAGCACCTGGTTGGACCAACCAGACTTTTGATCAAGGTGCTTGTTCTACAAAACTCATCTGATTTGACCACTCCTTCTCTAGACCATTTCCTACTCGGCTGAAGGCGTTGAATTTAGCGCTTAACGGGAGGCAACCCATCATTCCAAAAATTGAGATCCTTCGGATTATCTTTCTGTACTTCATGTTTATTGCACCCTGAGTTCGATTTTTAAAATAGTCGATCCTACCTCTAGTACACATGCCAGAGCTTGAAATCGTCTCCAATAGTCATTCCCGACCTGTTCGCTCACCCGATAATCCTGTTCTAATCCCTGAACCCAAAATTGTTTCACACCATCCGTTTAGAATGAGGACATTGCAAAACTTAGGCATGGGGGGTGGTAAAGTGAAAACATACAAAAATCAAAGTTCGGAAGGATTCTCACAAAAAAAATCACATATTCCAAAAATACCAAAAAAATAAAAAATTCTTGAAAAAGAAGAAAAAAATGAGAGAAGCAGAAATTTTGATGGCATATCAATTTTGAGGAGAAAAAGGGAAGAAGTTAAAAATGCCAAAAAGGAGCACAAGTTGAAAAGAAAAGAAAAGAGATAGTCATTAGTAAGAAATTAAGGAATTAACTTAGTTCTAGACCATATCAAGAAAAAGAAAAAGAAAGACAAAAAGTGCTAATGAAATAAACAAGAGATTAGTAGGAATGTTGATTTTAGGCCTCTTGGGCTGTGATCATAGGCTTAAAAATTCCAGTACCCGCTAAGATCTGGATAGTACTCAAGAGGTTAGGGAAAATGCGAAGCTTAAGTATTAGGTCTAAGGCTTAGGGAGTATTCAGCCTTGTTAATTGACCTCTGGTTTGCGGGACTTAATAACCTAAGCACCCCAATCCACACACAGTATGGTTTAGTGCGCTTAAATATCAAAATCACGCAAAATGCGTTTAAATCGTTCTGAAAAAGTCACCTAGATTAGGAGCGGCTGATTAACACAAGTTGATTTGGATGAGTTCCCAACACGGAGAGGTGGGAAATTCTCGTCAAAGATGTGCAATAACATATCTTCTCCTCGGTGCTTGTCTCATAGGATATCTACATATCCTACCGGGGGCATGTAAGCACCCTGTGCTGGTTCAGATACCATGGGCGGCATTATCCCAAAATGTCGATTGCCAGGGCCTGGATTTAGCTAAGGAACACCATGGGTGAGATTATCTCGAAATCTCGAAAGCCAGGGTTCTAGGGGTTGCCATGGGCGGTGCTATCTCGAAGCATCGATTGCCAGGGACCCTTCGAGGGTTGATGATGGGGACTTGGAATTCGATACAGACCGTGTTGTGAAGCCAATCCGAAGCTAGAAATAAAAAGAAAAGAGTGAGAAAACTCTCCAAAAATAAAGAAAATTCCTCTATCTCTCTTACAAAAACACACTGCAAATTGAACCGAGGCTAAAACATGTTACATGCACTGGTGCTTTAATCGTGGAGTTCAACGAACCTTAGGATAGTTCGTGTGGGCCTTAAAAACCTTTACGACAGATTGAGGCTAGTGCTGGTCAGGTCTGGATCTTGATTGGTACTTGAGTACCTTTAGGCCTACTATTGACATTCTAACCTAATCTACGGAAGAAAAGCACACATCACAGTTTTTGAGCATCAAAGGATTTCATGGTCTAGAATCAAAGTTAAAACCTTAAAATTTTGCTAAGGGACTAGCAAAAGCTAGGCATGGGGGTATGATGAGAACACCATCATGAGCCCTAACTAGCCCATTTTGACCCAATGAAGAGAATAAATGCTCCAACATAACCAACTGAATGTCATAATTCACTACATAACCTTTCTGAGAGAAACACAAAATACTAGGGTTAAAATTGCAATTTTACCAATGTAGTACAACCACGGGTTTTCTCAAGGGCTAAACAAAGGTCAAATGGTCTTAATAAAAAAACAAGTGGGTTGGATTTGACAGAAAAGGGTTTATGTATGTTCTTGGAAGTAAATGACTTTTGAAACCCTAAAAATAGACCCACTTGATTAACTAAAGTTCTAGTCAGGATAAAATTCACCTAAGCCTTCTAAAAATCATAGAAAAATATTCTCTAAAGTTTAGTACCTTTAATTTGACCATTGGAACCCATCTTGAACTAGAATGAGGTCGTAGATAGATATTTGCCCTAATTTGGGTTTTTGCATAATTTTCCTAGTCAAACATGATCAAACCCAAAATCCAACTTCACCATTGGATTCCTTAGGACCAAATTTGGTTTGTACCAAAATTTGGAGCGAAGGGGAACTCATCTTGACCTAGTTTACAAAAGGGTCCTATATGATTACATTTCTACCCCTAACTTTCAAAAACCCTTGCTAACAGCCCCCTAACTTCTTCATCATTTTGAAAAATAGGTCCCTCTACCATTATCATGGAGGAATCCTACTCCGATTACCTTTGGAAGGAGAGTTCTCCTTGATTGCTTGGAGAATCTCCTCCAAAATTGGAAGGGAGATTCTCTGAGAAATTCCCTCCAATCTGAACCCATTAAAGAGCTTCGATTCCTTCCCAATCTCTCATGTGAACGCATGAGAGATTTGGGTCTCTTGAGAGCTTCCATCTCCGGCGAGCCTGCCTTGCCTGGAAGCTTGGATTCCAAGCACAAAACCAACTCTGAAGACCTATTTAAGAAGCCCTAGATCCAACCGCATTCTCCCAACTTGAAATTGGGCAGGTTCCCCCTCCATTCCTCTCTCCCCTTCGGCCACACCCTACGCAAGCTCCGGCGGCCTTTCCCTAGCTCCTTCGTCACCCAACCACAATACCAGTGGCAGGGTTATCTCCACCACCGTCCTCCATGTTGCGCAATATCGGTCGACGTCACCCCAGCCCCATCTTCGCCGCCGCCTCTTCTACGAAGGATTCATCTTCCCCGCATCTGGCAATCACATCGGTGTGGGATTCCTTTCCCTTTCATCCCTTAGAATTAGGTTTTTATGTTCCCTCTCTCTCACACTTTCTTTCCCTCTCTCTATTTCCCAAAATCGACCATCGATGCCCCCGAACACCATCACCACCTCCATCTCCGGTGATACATCCGACGAGGTGCTCCTATCGCTCTGCACCTCCATCTACCTTGCCGACAACCCTACAACCTCCACCGCTACTCCCTAATCATTTCCCCTCAATCCAATCGCTCCATCGACCACTCAAATACCTCCCCGAACAGACCCATTTTCACCGGCCAAAACTATCACCGTCTGGCCACCACAACCACCTTCGCTCCATGCCACGGTCACCATTACATTCTCCATGCAACGTCGATATTGCTGAACATTCTGATGCAGCCATAAGGCCCTTGTTCTTGATTTCAGGTATCTGGCCATGGTCGGCCATTGTTGCTGAGCTTGAAGCAAGCTTGAAGCTACGCCTCGGTCTTGCTACGCCCAGGCTTCAGTCCTAGGCTGCGTGGAATCACCTTGCGCATGGTTCTAGGCCTTCAATTGGAGTTGGGAGACTCTACGACTGCTGCAATTGTGAAGACCATCTGCTGCTGTGGTGCGTGAAAGAAAGGTGGGACATTTAGTCCCGCCTTGAAAATGGAAGGGCACTTTCTTGCGCATAAGTTGATTTTGTGTCACCGGCTATTCGCCTCCAACACTGAGGGTGAGGTCCTCCTCCCCCCTTCACTGGACTCATCTGCAACACTTAACACACGGACCTGGCCGACTTGACTACCTGACCTGACCTTACACTCCTCGCTCACCACACACGTCGGTGAGCCTGGACCTGGGTCTGCGTTAGGTCCAATTACCCAATCGGCTAAGGCTCTGGGAGAGCGAAATTGAAATAGAAAAGAGAGAAGGAGAGAGGAGAGCTACGCAGGGGTAGGGGAGTTTTTCTCTGAGGAGTTTGGCTCGATACTTAGTCGGACTCTGAGAGAAGAAGAGCCAGAGAAAGAAGAAAAGAAGAAGAAGACAAGGCTGAAGGTAGAAGAAGAGAAAGAGAAGGACCTCAGAGGAAGTGGCCAAAGATAGAGAAAGAAGGAAGCCAAGGCAGAAGGAAGAAGAAGAAGGAAGCAAAGGCAGAAGGTAGAGAAAGAGAAGAAGGAAGAAAAAGACAGAGAAAGCTAAAGAAAGAAGAAGAAGAAGAAAGGCAAAATCAGAGAAATCAAAAGCACAAGACATCTAAGACATCTGATTACAAAATCAGATGTCTGAATTTATATTTCCTTCTTTAGTCAATTTGAGTAACTATTATTCTGTCTATAATTATTTTTACTCTTTATATACTCATATGCTTTACACTCTTAATTAGTTTTTGAGTAGTATTATGTGTTCAATTTGCATTTATTGTCGAGACTAGCGTGTGAATTCCATTTGTTCCCTATGTTCGACCTCGAAATATATTCGAGTAATAAAATTTATTTGTTTTGAATGCTATTTTGGCTGTACTACAGCACAACACTTTTTAAACCTCGACTTAGCATGACGAACAAAGAAGAACGACCAGGACTCAAATTCTAAAAAGAAAAGAAATCTAAGTGAGTTTCGTAAACAATTAAATATTTTGATCAAGGGTTTAGTGTAACTATACTACGATTTTTGACAATTTCAAAACGTGCGAAAATGCACTTGTCACCTAATTTGGAGGTTGATTGGCCCACAAGGTAGACCAACTTTACCTGACCTGCCCAAGAGGATTCAGGATGAATTCTGGGCCAAAACCTAAAGATAACCCTAAATTGACTCTCAGTTTATTAGGTCCAAAGTTTTAAGATTCAAGTGAATTTAGAGCTTGATTTTAGGTTTTTTCTTGAATAACTCTTTTCAAACAAGGGCTTGAGTAGCACACAAATGCGGGAGGGTTAATTTCCTTTAATGCATTAAAGTGTGCACTAGCACTTCAAACCCTAAAATAGAAACCATGATAGGTTTTATTTGTGCATCCAATTTGATCTCAGATGTACACCTTTGACTGAGACAAGAAGGTGAGTAGTCCAAGATGTTTAAAATTTAAGTGCAAATCCCTAACAGGAAATTAGGGTAGGGATCTCTAAACAAATCGTCTCATCTTCAATCAGATATCCAATTAAGTTCACAAATCAAGAATCTTTTGCCTTTTGAATGATAATTACTAAGAAAATAAGGCAGATGAATCCTAATTGATTTGTTTCCTTTTCTCTCTTCCCAAGATTAGGAGGTTGATTTAGGGAAGAAGAGAAAGTTTACCTGCCCTTGGAGTGGTTGATTGTGCAGAAGATCTCTTCGTGATGTACCTTGCAAAATCACAAGCAAAGCAATTAGGGCAAGTTAGTGCTCAGATAAATCAAGAAAGATAAGACTAATGGTGAATTATGCATTGCTCCCCGGTAATGGCGCCAAAATGTTGCAGCAGATCAAGGAGATTTTAAATATGCATTCGTTGTAGTACACTCCTAAATTGCACAACAATACATTTAAATTTATAAACTCAGATTCTAATTGGAGTCTGAGACAAGGTTTAGATGATTGCAGATTCTCTCAAGATCATTCCTTCCAATTTTGGAAGGAATTGATTGAGAAATTAGGGAGAAATCATAGATTGAAAGTTGGTGTGTTTGGGTTCACACTGTTAATGGTGGCAAGGACCTTTTTGAAGAAAATGATGAGAAGTTTGGGGGCTAAACGTAAAGATTTTGAAAGTTAGGGGCTTAAGTGTAAGAAATAGAGTTTAAATGGGCTAAAATACAAACTAGGTCAAGATGGACTCCGATTGGGTCCAAATTTTGGTACCAACCTATTTTGGACCCAAGGAATCTGATGGTGAGTTGGATTTCAGTTTTGACTAAGTTTGAGTAGGCAATGTGAGTAGAAATCCAAATTAGGCTAAAACTCTATCTATGATCTGTTTAAGGTCAAAATAGGTTCCAAAGGTCAAATCAAGGTTACTAAACCTCAAAGAATATTTTTCTATGAATTTTAGGAGATTTAGATGATTTTCATCCTGACCAGTACCTTGTAATTTAAGTATGAAATTAGGGTTTTAGGTTTGTATTGGTTCTCGAAATGCGTGAAATCTCGTTTCTGTCTGCATGGACCAACTTATTGGTCTTTAATGCTCATTTGACCTTCATTTCACCCCTAACAAACCCTTTGGTTATTCTATGTTCATGATATGCTGTTAAAATTACATAATTAACCTTACTTGTTCTCTTTTTAAAACAAAATAATGTGGAGTTGTAACCCTTAGATGGTTATGTAGGAGCATTTATCTTTTAATGCTGATTAAAAGTGGCAAGTTAGGGCCTATGATGGTGTTCCCATTAGGAGATATTATGCATAACTATTTCAATTCAAATTTCTATACATAATTATAATTTTGTTGTCATAAAAAAGGGGGAGAATGTAAGTACCTCTATTTTGATGCACCAAAATTATGCTTTTTGCAAAACTAATATTTCAAGAGGGCTCTTTCTCTCGGATCAAAGCTTCTCTCATGGATCAAGAATAGAATGCTGATCCGTATCTTAGTGTCTTTCATTTTTATTGAGTCTAGAATATTTTGTAAGGAACCTTAAAATAAGTCTCAAATGGAATTTCACACTTCCTATTAAAATCAAGTTTTTAGGGTTATGAATCAACCAAATAGATTAATTGATTGACCAAAATAATTGATCGATCAACCAACTTAACTAATCAATCAAACCAACCCATTTTAGAAAGTTGATAAATACACTTTCGATCAACCATTTAAGCTAATTAATCAACTAATCATTGATCGATCAAATAACTAGATTGATCGACCAATCTACCTTAATTGATCGACCAATTTGATTTCCTTTTCAAGTCGATTTGGTAGTATAAATAGAAGTTGTACAGAACCCCATTTGGCACACACTCTCAAGTATGAAAACCACTCAAAAGAAAAGAGCTCCTCATGCTTCTTCAAGTGCTTTTATGCTTCTATTTTCACGCCTTTCAAAGCACGACGATTGAAACCTTTGCTAAAATTTTGGTTTGACTTTTATTGAGGTTCCATAGGTTCTTCATTGCTCTTTTATATATATTGTTGCTTTTGATTAACGGATCCCAAGTTATTGGGAGAAATCCATTATTATTTGCTTCTTTTCAAGTTAGTAAGAGAAGGGTTCTTATAAAGTGGTTGTGCCACCCTCGTTCAAGTGGTATGTTAGTGGATTGACTAGCTTCGCCTAGTAGGGAAAATCCTAAGCTAAGAGGCTTAGGTAGTGGTTTTCACCCGATTTGGGTTTCCACTATAAATCCAGGTGTAATCTGTGCTTGATTCTATTGTGGATTTATTTTTTATTTGAATTTGTTTTTGAGCGATACTATTCACCCCTCTCTAGTATACTGTTTTGATCCACAAACATCCTCAAATATTTGTTCGATTAGATAACTTGCGCTGGGTTTGATATATTTTAATTTGATTTTTATCATCCATTGAGCTCGCGCCCAATTTTTATACTCGACACTGATTCCTACCTTTGTTTGGGTAGCGAAGGCCAACGATAATCTGATGCATGGATTGGAGGCCTCTACAATGACCTAAGGATTTTCATAGGATGACAATGGACCCCTGAGCACCAAGTAATTGTGTACAGGGATCCTAAATGTCCAAATCACCTTGGCAATCACGCATTAATATCCAAGGTTGGCAATATCATATTCTCAGAACAAAATGTTTTAATTAGTCAGTCAGATATTGGATAAGTATTTATAGATCAAAATGAAGGCCTAGAAAAGATTTTCTCATGATTTAAATGTCTGATTTGAGCTCTCATCTTCATGTTGTCTATAGCATAAGATAAGGATCAAATTAGGGTTTCTATGATTCTTTGAGCTTCATTAGATTCTTTGTGGATTCCATACCATTTAGAGAATGATTAGGATATTTAAGTATGAGTTTTAATCGAATTAATCATGATTTGGGATTTATTGATTGCAATGCCTAGGTCTGAGACGAATTCAGAACCTAAGCATCCAGTTAGTTTTCTAATCACCTGGGTAAGATTCTAGGATGGTGTTTCGATACTTACATAATATATTTGAGTGATTTTATGGAGGTTTGAGCATCAAATCAGATCTGATAGATTTTGAATGGTTACAACTGATGTATTCTAGATGGAAACTGCGCATGGTTTTAATCAAGGATCTAAATTGGGTTTTAATGATTTTATGCTTATAATAAATTTCCTAGAGGTGACCTATCATAGATCTACCTTCTAGACATTTAAGCATTGATAGCGAAACTTATGCGATTTAAAAAATGAGTTTTGTCATGGTAATGCGCGAGATCCGATTGCTTTTAAAATTTGTAAAAATCAAGTACTCAAGGAGTATTTGGGTCGTCCCAAGGGATGTAGAAATGCAAAATAAAACTCTTGCTTGCTTGATAAAAGATTCCTCTCTTTTTGGGGTTTCTTTTATATATGAATTTTTTTTGGATTTTAGATTAGGCAAAAGCATCAAAGATGATTTGTGAAGAAGAGGGAAAGTGAGAAAATCAACCAAGTGCTCTATGGTGGCGACCTCCCTCTATAGTTTTATTATTTCGTCGTAGTATAGTATAGAGAGGTGATTACCAGTTTAATACAATTTGTTACTCGGAAATAAAGAGTTCCCGAGGTCGAACTCAGGGAGCAAGTTGTATTCTAGGGGTACAAGTTTCTTTTACAAAAATAAAGAAAGAGAGAGAGAGAGAATTTGTTGGCTTTTCTTCTTTTCTCTTTGCTTCTCCTCTTCTTCCTTCTCAGATCTTCTGCTCTCTTCCTTTGTTCTTCTTCTTTATCTGCAGTGGTGATGTTCTTCTTCTTCTTTCAGCTGTTTCTGCTCGTCTCTTCCTTTTTCTTCTGCAGAGCGGTCCTGTTCTTCTTCTTCTTCTTCTTCTTTCTTTCTTCTTTTCCTTTCTTCAAATCTTCTTCTCGTGCTCTTCTTCTTCTGCAGAGTCTTCACTTGGCCTCTCTGTGTTCCTCCTCTGCCTCGCCTTCCTTCTCCTTCTTTGCCTTCAGGACGTCGTCTGATTTTCCATTCAGACGACTTAAACCGCCGCTGCTACAGTGCCGCTCGGTGCTCCTTCCTTCAGCTTTCGTCGTCCTTCTTCTCTGCCTCGCTCGTCTTCTTCTTCTTCGCCTTTTCCTCTTTGCTTCGAGCAGTCCTGGCTACTCTTCTTCCGTCAGTCTTCTTCTCCGGTTCTTCTTCTTCACCTGTGCCTGCAAACTTGCACCGCTTGATCAGAGGGGCAAAACCTATCTCTACCCTCCCCCGCGTCTCTCTCTCACAGAATCTGCTCTTAGGAAAGCTCTCCCAGAGCTGCCGGGTTGCTGGGTACGGGTCGCGCCCGGGTCCAGGCCCACCGGCGTGCGTGGTGGGCGAGGAGTGCAGGTCAGTCTAAGTCGGGTCGGGCCAGGTCCGCGGGGCGTGAGCGCGGACGAGACCGGGTAACCGGGCGGGTGAAGGGGACCTCACCCCGTGGGCTGAGGCAATAAGCCTCCAGCACTTTTTCTCTTTATACCGCTGTGCCGCTTCGGAGTCTTCTGAGGTGGGACTAAATGTCCCACCGCAATTTCGCGCCTGCGCGGAGGAAGCAGCTGGTAATCGCAGCTTTACGCGAGGCCTTCGCGCGAGGGATTCGCCTCAACTGCCGCCTAACGCTTTGCCGAAATGCCCCCGCACAGCCTGGGAGCGTGACCTGGGCGCGGCGCACCTGGAACAGTAGGTCGAAGCTGCTTTGCTTCAACAATGGCGGCGACGAGCGTAGGTACCTGCCCACAGAGAAACGGCCTCTCGGCCCAATCAGAAACGCGGAGGACCTTCGCCGTGGCACGGCGAAGGTGGTCGGGGGGTGTGCAGGCGGCGAGGCGGAGCCTAAGAGCTGCCCTAGGTCGGACTGTGGGTCGGGAGATGGGTTTGTTCGGTGGAGTTGCAGAGGGTGATTTGGGGGAAGTGGAAGGGCGGAGGTTGATCAGGGTGAGGAGGCGGAGGTTCTGCGGTGGTCGGCGAGCCGTGTGGGTTGCTGGAGTGATGGGAGCGGGTCGCCGGAGCAGGGGCCGGAGATGGAGAAGGTGAGGGCGATTGGTCGGATCGGGGTAACAGTAAAGATGTAAAATGAGGAAAAGGAAGAGGGGAGAAAGAGGAGGAGTTCTACCTACTTAGCAGGACGAGGAGGGGCCAGAGCGGGCGACAGTCGTATCGACTGTCGCCGGAGAAGAAGATGCCCGGGGGAAGGGGCGACGGCGAGGAGAGGGCCGGAGAGGCGCCAGCTGGGTGCGGGTGGCGCGGGAAGAGCGAGGGAGAGTAACCCTGCAGCTGGTAGTGCGGCAGAGCGACGAGGAGGAAGAGGGGAGGCCGCCGGAGCTGGAGGGCTTCCTGTCGGAGTGGGAAGAGAGGAAGTGGGGGTCTTTCTCCGTCAGGACCGAGCTGCTCAGAACGGCGGAGCGACGGGGGTATTTATAGAGGCGGAATCAGAGAGGAGGGCGGAGGGAGACGACGTGTCTCCCTCGCCGGAGGACGCCGGAGATGGAAACCCATACCGTCCGTGCGTTCGCACGGCCGGTATGGTGGGTTGCAGCGACCAGGGGGGTGTTCCTGCGATGGCTGACGGCGTAGGGCACCCTCGGTTGTCTTGCCAGACCCTCCCCCTTACCCTGCGCGGCGCCATGCTCCGCGCAAGGTCGCCGGAGCATGGTGCTGGTCAGGTTTTGGCAGGAGGGACCTGAATGCAAAGAACGAAGGAGAGTTAGGGGCAGAAATGCGAGGGTTCAAAAGTTGAGGGCCAAAAAGTAAATATATGAGGACCAAAGTGTAAAGTTGGTCAAGAAGGTTTCTTCTTAGGCTCAAGTTTTTATACATGACTAATTAGGACCTAAGGAATCTGATGGTGAATTTTATTTCTATATTCAACCTTGTTTGACTGGTCAATTTATGCAAAAACCCAAATTAAGTTATTAATTGGGTATGGTTCTCAATGTAGGTCAAAATGGGTTCTGAAGGCCAAATTGAAGGTTCTAAACCCTAGAGATTATTTTTCTATGAATTTTAGAGGGTTTATTCTATTTTTACTTTGCCTCGAACCTCGTGAATTGAAGTGGATTTGTTTTAGGGTTACAGATTATCATTTAGTTCCTTGGAATTACTGTAGCCCTTATCAGATCATCCCACTTTCCTTCTTATTTGGTTTGTTTGACCTATGTTTGGACCCTGAATTACCCTGTATGCAGATTATACTGGTAAAATTGCATTTTTACCCCTTATGACTTATTTTCTCCTTAAACTCAGAATTCTCTGAGTTAAGCCTTTCCTTGAGTTATGTAGGAGCTTTTATCCTTTGTATTAGGTCAAAATGAGCTAGTTATGGCTCATGATGAGGTTCTCATCACTCTACTCTTCCAACTCACTCCAAATATGTGTGACTTGGAGTAATGGAAGGGTAGAGAGATAGCAACAAACCACAAAACCAAAAAAAAGTAGAGGAATGCTTGTATTAAATAAAAATCAATCTAACTACAAGAAATCTAGGGAGCTCAAAAGTGGGAGGAATTCCACACTTGTAATCCCAGGAAATTCAAGTAGCTACAACAAAAAAAAAATGAAATTGCTAGAAGAATATTAGAAGGCTTAGTAGATGAAGATGCAGCCGTTGTGGAATCCTCACTCCAATTCCAGTTGCCCTGAAATTGAAGAGTACTCCTCCTCTTGGCAAGCCCTGGTGGCCGTGCCTTGTCTCCTCCTCAGGGTGGATGTCTACCACCCTAATTCCTCCTCTGTCGAGCTATCCTCCCATGTAGGGTGACCTCCTTGGCTTGGAGCAAGAGAGAAGGGAAGAGGAAGAAGGCACCAAGGAGGCAAGGTTGCTTCCTTAATCTTCTTCTTCTTCTTCTCTTAGCATTAGTTAGGGATATAAGTAGCCTAATGCACTAGGAATTATGTAGCCAAGGGTAGTTCTTTTGGTGGTAGAATGGGGAGTATATAGGAAGGGAAGAAAGGGTTGGCATGCCCTTTGAGATGGAGGGTTAGGATTGGATTTGGGGGGGTGGTTGTAGGATCCAAAGGGCGAGGTTGGTTGGTGCCAAATGAAGAGTTGGGAGGGGGGTAGTTAAGGGGAGAAGCCACCCCTTGGTGGCTGTACAACGTGGTGGCTAACCACCTTGTTTTGGCACCAAATAGGGTAGCTTCTAGAAGGTTAGGTTGGCGCCACCACTTGGATGGATTGGATTGGTTTTGGTGTTGGATGAAGGGTTAAGATGGGGGCTATAATTGGAGCCAAAATAGGTGGTTATGGGTGGGTTTTTGGCTCCAATTTAATGGTACCTTTTGGTGGTGGAGAGGGGTGAAAGGGTGTCTAAGGTTGGCCCCAAAAGAAGGGTGGACTAGGTAGCTTACGTGGACTTAGGGTTAGGTGTATTTGGTGGAGCTAGATAGATAGGGTTTTGGGTGTTGGTTGGCTAAGGTAGGAGAGGAGGAGGAGTTGAGCTAAGTTAGCTTAGCTACTAGATGAGTGGAGGAGGAAGTAGAGGAGTTAGGGTTTGTTGAGGAGCTGAAAGGAGCTACATTGGGACTCGCTGGGATAGACTACTGCTGAAGATAGCTGAAGTGGAGCTAAGTAGCTAGCTTAGCTAGCTAGTTCTCTGCTAGTAGCTCAAATAAGCTAATCTGAGTTGGCTTCTTCTAGTTTGGAGCTTAGGTGAGCTGGAGCTGGTCCTCCCAAAGACTACCCAGCTAGTTAAGGTAGCTAGCTTAGGTTAAGTAGCTCAACTCCGCTAAGTTGAGTTGATCTCAATCTTCGGGAGCTATAGTTGACTTGACCCGAGCTGGTTAAGGACTTCTTCAACTAATTAGGCTTAGCTAGTTGATGGCAATAGCTAACCCTAGTCAGATAGAAGTTCTAGGAGCTAGATGAAGCTAAGAGGAGCTGGGATCAACTAAGTTGAACTAGCCTGAGCTCCCATTCAGCTAAAGTGAACTGAATGGAGTTGAGATGGGCTAGCCACAACGAGGTTGAGCTGGACTTGTGTTGAAGTCTTCTGGGTTGAGCTAGCTTGAGCTACCATCCAGTTGAAATGAGCTAAATGGAGTTGCAATGATCTAGCCTCAACTACGTGGAGCTGAAATCTAGCTGTGATGAGCTAGATTCAGCTAGGATCCAGCTAAATTTGGGCTTCCTCTTCATTTTTTGCCTTCCAAATTGCTAAGGTTTGTGGGATCTGCCTTTCTGCTTATCCCTGACACTCAAATAAGCAAATTAAAAAGACAAAAATATGCAATGCATGCCTAACCTAGGAGAATGCCTAAATGCAACCCAGAAACCTGATTGCGAAGTCAAAACCTTGTGAGCTAAGTCTATTTTAGGGCATAAGAATGATGATAAATTAATGTTTATCATACCCCCATGCTTATCTTTTGCTAGTCTCTTAGTAAAATTGATTTTCACAAAATGGATTTTTTAGGAAGATTAATTTTTTTTACTTTTGAGGAGAATATTACCACGGAACTTAGGTTGATTGAAACAGGAAAGGTATGGGATTTGTTGGAGATAAAACATCAGGATTTGCCTTTGGATCCAAAGGTTAGATGAATTGAGATCAATGTATCTTTCAAAAATTCACAAGTTAACTCCATTTTAATTCAAATGACCCAATATCATTTTTGCAGTTAGGATTTCCTTGGCTCTCGAATTTGACTCACAACTTGCATATCCATATCTTGTGTCAGTGCTTTGTGAAATGCCAATATTATTGGGATATTTATAAGGTCGTGTTGTTGACTTTTTTCTTTTTTGATTCCCTATGCCTATTCTTAGATAATCAAACTACAGATGTGTCGGGATCATCATTCTCGTTACCAATCCTCAAAGGGCTCTGGTGTTGGCACTTTGAGATAGTAATATCCAAGACACACCCCAAGAGCTTACAACCCCAAAACACAATGCGGCGTAAAGGGGTGCTGCAAATGAACTCTGGTTCTTGCTTCGACGCTATGGATAGAGCATCGTCCAAGACACCTAAGTCGCAAAATTACATCTTAATGTTTCATCTAAAGGTATGAAATGTAGATATTGAGCAACACTAATGTTGTAACATGTTGACATCGCATCCTAAAAGGAAGTATTTTCCTCCTTCTCGGCAGTTGGAACTCACACCAATCATCGGCCTCGGATTTTCACTATGACTAAACAAGGGTCTTTTTAGATTTTCTAAAAGTTTTTGGGCTTAGGTAGTGTTGGCTTTGTGTGTGAAATTTTTGACACAAGAATTCCAAAAGAGATGAAAGCTTTTAGGTTGGAAACTAAGCCAAGAAATTTCCAGGTCACCAAATGAGATCAAGTTACTTGAATCATCAAGAATTTAGGAGGAATTTTTCAAAAGATACTTGGTCTAGTCTAAAGTGGACCCAGAAGTTCTAATAATTGGATCTGCATCCTAGTCCCTAATTTGTTAAAGGTTAAATCCTAGTGTATCTTGAAGTGAACTTTCAACCTTAGTTCCGATTTTTCAAATTTTTCTTAAAAAGTTCTTATATTTTTCTAATTTTTATGAAGTTGCATGCAAAAAGGAAAATTTTTTGAATGTTATTAGGCTTTCGAAATCCTGAGACAATCGTCAAAATTTAAAAACACTTGCCATGCTTATGATATGCAATGTCCTCATGCATAAGGAAGGGAAAAGAGATCACCTTAGTGAAAGGAGGTTGGGTTTAAGATGATCAAAACCTTTGAAAAGAAAGAGAAAAGGAGAGCAGGAAAAATGATGGGTTACTGGTCGGGACCCGGATAGGTTGTGTTAATATAGTGAATTAATCGTTGAAATGAGTATAGTGGTTAACCTAAATAGAGCCTAACCATCCTTTTACAAAATTTTTAACCTGGCCTACTTGATTTTATCTTGGTCACTTTTAGGCCCAAGGTCGAACTCAGGGAGGCAGGATTAGAGGTGAATAAGTTTCTACGCCTTTCCTACAATGAATCTCTTCCGTGCATTTATTATGTTTTTGGTGTTTTTCTATTTAAGATTTTTTTTCTGATAATTTGTCCTTGAGGTACACCCTCAAAATCAGGTCCTTGGCTTAGAGCCAAAATGTTCTTGGCTTTGAGCGAAATTAGGGTTCCAAAAATGGGTCTTGCTATTCGCAAGACCAAGTACCTGCAAGACAAGGATTATCTTTTCTCTTTTACTATTTTTTTTTATCCTTTTAATGGTAGGAAACAGAAAAGAAATAGAAACAAGATAGGTTCCATGTAAAAATATAGTTTATATATATATAGGGGTAGGGGTGGAGGTGGAAATGGTGTGTAGCATGGTGTCGAGTTGATCGACATCTAGGAAGATGCAACCAACCGGATGAAGTGCCGCGTGGAGTGTAGGATGGATGGGTGGAAGTGTGTTCTGAGACGCTTTCTGTATGTGGGTATCAGGGAATATCAGCAACTGGTGTAGATATTCTCGCGATATAACGCGTGGTGCAGGGATATGAATGTAAATATCTATATATATATATGTATATATGTAGATATATATGTATATATATGTATAGATAGGGTTGTAATTATATAGATGTATAGGTAGTTATATATATATGTATATAGGTAAAAATACATATATAGGTATATATATGTATTTTTAACTAGATATATATGTTTGTATTTATAACTATATATATATATATAGTAATATATGTATATAGTTATATTATAGATATGTATATGTATATATGTATATATGTATATAGATATATTATATAAGTATCTATGTGTATATATATATATATGTATATATATATATATGTATTTATACCTATAGATATGTATGTATATATATATGTATGTATGTATACGTATGTGTATAAATATATATATATATATATTTATGTATGTATATATATATTTATATATGGTTGTATAGGTACTAATATGTATATATATATATATATATGTATGTATATAAATATATATATAAATATATATATGTATATATATATAAGTATATATATAGGCATGTACAAGTTAGTATGTGTGTGTGTGTGCACGTTAGTGTGTACAAGTGTGGTGTGTGTGTGTGTGTCTGCTGGAGAGTGAGAGAGTGGTTGTGAGAGAGGGCGCTGGAGAGTTAAGGCATCTGGAGGCTGTGGCAGACGTATGGTGGTGTGCGCAGGCACGCGCAAGCGCAGGCGAGCAAGGGTGCACGCACGCGCGCTGGGGGAGTAGGCGTGAGGAAGACCGCAACACAGCACACTGCGTAACGTAGCGCACCACGCTGTGGGCTGTAGTGGATGCGGATGAAGATGCGGATGCAGGCGGAGGCAGGTGCTGGCGCTGGAGAGGAAGCGGTTGCAGACGCACGCGCGGGCGTTGGAGCGGGCGCGGGCGCTGACGCGGTGACGTGCTGGGGGCAGTTGCGGCACGTAGAGAGAGCACGTGGTGACCAGATAAGTGAGAAACTTTCTGGTCACCAGACTGTAGCTACAGTGCCGTGCAGAAACACGTGAACAGTAGCTACAGTGCGTACGCGGCTCAGACAACTGGCTGCGGCCGGTTCTACGTGCGTGGGTGCGCTGGAGTGAGCCTGCGCACGTAGAAGGAGCTGGCGCTAGCTGTTGGAGTGTGCGTGGAGGCTTGCGCGTTGCGTGGAGACTACTGGTGCCGTGCTGCTGCTGCTATTGCTAAGCTCTGAAGCTTGAAGCTTCAGTAATGGTGAGAAGGGCTGAACAGTGAAACAGAGAGTGGAATCCACCACGCCCACCTGCTCTTGGATGAGCTGGGCAGTGGTGGAGCTCACAGTGGTGGTCGTGGACCACTGTAAGCTTGCTCCTGCCCACAGCGTATCTCTTCAGTGGAAGAGGTGCTGCGTATGGAGGGGAGAAGATGGCCTGGAGAAGGTGTCTGTGGGTGTGTGTTGGACCAGGATCTCTTCCGCAAGGAAGAGGGGAGGGCTTTTTAAAGAAGAATGAGGCATGCACAGCCATGCCCTGGGCTGCATGCAGCCGGCAGAGAATGGTGTTGGTAGAGAATGGCGCAAAGAAGAAGCATCCCATGCCTTGAGCCATGCGGAGAAGAAGACATTCAAAGCCAAATAAATAAAATAAAGAAGGTGAAAATTGTGATGCAACCCTTGATGAAGACATTAATTACAAGGCCAATTATTCACTTTCCTTCCCTCTCAATTAAATGCATGCATGTGTTAATTTTTACAAATGCAACTATGGCTACCTATATGCAATGGCAATGCTAGGAAATAACACAAGTTGGCATTTTTATTGGTGTATTTTTGCTGTGCAGTCATACCCCCATGCCTATCTTTTGCTAGTTCCTAGCAAAACATTTTGTATTGTATTTAGAAATGATCTTAAGCTGAAGATTTTCTTCTGAGGTGACATAGGTGTGTTTATTTGTTGGATATTGTGAGAACCAATTGCAGAGAAGACTACTAGTACTTTAAGTCTTACGTGACAAAAACCATCTCTCGACTGACCTGCACTCTTGATATTTAAACCTTAAGTACGATTTCCAGGATTCAGAAGGTTTTTGCCGTACTTGAGAACTCAAGAGATGATGGCTTGTGCATAGTGAAGGATCAAGACTAACCAGATGAACGTTAAGACTCAAGCCTAGCGTTTCACAAATTTTTAAGTGCAAGTTGGTCCCAATTTCAGCTCATGTTTTTGGATTGACCCTTAAAAAGTTGACAGAAAACTCAACCCTCATTTTTTTCTTTTGTGGCTCAAAGAATATATGGTAGACACAGGGTGCTTGTAACTTTGCCCTGAAATATTTTGAGGGAGAAGAATTTACAGATATTTGCGAGATATACTTATTTGCATAGTTTTTTTTTTTTTGAAACACATGTCAGTATATCTCTTACAACTTTATTTGGAGGGGCACACTTTTCCTTTGGTGGGAGAGTTCCTTTTTGGTGGAAAGAGTCTCTCCTAAACACAAGACTAAAGCTTGGGATAAAAAGTCTACCTGCGCGCATAGGTAAGGACTCCACCTTCCCTAATGAACACTAGGGTTGGATTTTATGTTCACTTGGTCTTTCTTGATATGTGTAGTGTGAACCAAGATTACTTAGGCTCTCGAGTAGAAGCCAACCAACGGATCTTATACTGATGTCTCAGGTATAAGAATACGTCCTTAGTTAGGAGAGATTCTAATCTATCTTGTCAATGCTCAAGTGAATTAAGCCGAGCTTGAGCGAATCAAGCTTCTGTGGCCTGGAAAGTCTTCAAAATAGTGGTCGAATATCCATAAACACTTATTGTATTTTTTTGTTTTAGCCTTTAGATCATTACTAAACATAATTTTTTTTTTTTATACATATTTATAGATGAATGGAAGCTGCATGATACCATATAATACCCGGATCCTATGGATGCCTATCCACGCCCCCATGCCAAATGATGCTATGTCCTCATATGCATGCAGGGTATGGTAGAGGAAGGACCAAAGAATGGGTAACGACTGCTGAGGTGCAGGGTATTTAGCTGGGTGGTAGGGTGGGTGGATGGTGGGTGGTGAAGTAAAAAGGTGTGAAGTGAAGTGTATGTGACAGTGGCGGAGTGTTGTTGGGGTGCCTCCCAATGAGTGCTGAATTTAACATCCCCAGCTGGACTCAGGATGAGGCACGACATTAGTTACCCTCTAGCAGGGCAACAGTTTCTCCAATGGGAGCAGGTTCATGAGTAAGATAAGTTTTTAAATGCTGCCCATTGAACGTAAATTTATGCCCAGATTTGGGATCTTCAATTTCAACGGCCCCATTAGGAAATGATCTTGAGACCAGGAAGGGACCAGTCCATTTGGACTTCAATTTCCCTGGAAAGAATTTGAGCCGGGCGTTGTAGAGCCAAACTTGTTGAGATGGCTCAAATTCCTTTCACTGAATACGGCTGTCATGAAAAGCCTTAGTGCGTTGCTTGAAAGTTAAGGCAGAATCATAGGCTTCACGATGGAGCTCTTCCAGCTCTTGGAGTTGGAGTTTCCTTTCTCGACCACACAGGTCTGGGTTGAGGTTACATTGGCGAACTGCCCAATAAACGCGGTGCTCCAATTCCACAGGCAAATGACAAGGCTTCCCGTAAACGATTCTATAAGGAGACATACCTAGGGGAGCCTTGAAGGCAGTCCGATACGGCCAAAGTGCGTCAATCATCTTGTCGAACCAATCCTTACAGTCAGGCTGAACCGTTTTCTCAAGAATTTGCTTAATTTGTCGGTTCGACACCTCTGCCTGGCCGTTCGTCTGAGGATGATACGAAGATGCGATACGATGGTGTACTCCATATTTCCTCAGAAGTGCCCGAGAAGAAGCATGGGTAAAGTGGCTTCCTCCATCCGATATAATGGCTCGAGGGATCCCAAAGCGCACAAAAATGTGGTCTTTGACGAATCGAGTGGATATGACATGGTCAGCATAGCGCGTGGGAATAGCCTCGATCCACTTCGAAACATAATCAACAACCACGAGGATATATTCGAAGCCGTTGGAAGGAGGAAAGGGACCCATGAAATCAATTCCCCAAATGCCAAAAATTTCAGCAGCTAGGATAGGTTGCAAGGGCATCATGTCATGACATGACATTGATCCTAACGATTGGCACCTAGTACAATGTTTGGCATAATTGTGTGCATCCTGGTGAAGGGAGGGCCAAAAGAAA
Source organism: Thalassia testudinum (assembly GCA_037157565.1). Lineage (NCBI taxonomy): Eukaryota > Viridiplantae > Streptophyta > Magnoliopsida > Alismatales > Hydrocharitaceae > Thalassia > Thalassia testudinum. Next base: position 111,616,450 of record JAZHRO010000025.1, read on the forward strand.
TCGCACTGCAACACCTTGGCTGCAGTTTTCCTCCAAGAGAAATGGCCTCCGTAGGCCTGATCATGGCAGAAGGATAACACACTAGGGAATTTGCTGTCAGGAATACAGTGACGAATGATCTGATCAACACCTATTCGAAAAAGAAGTGGATTATCCTAGAAATAATACTTTGCTTCTGCCATGAGACGCTCGCGCTGGTTTTTAGGCCAGCCATGCGGAAGGGAACCAGAAGCAAGGTAATTGGCAATGTTGGCATACCAAGGTCCACTTGCCACATTAATTGCCAATAGGTGCTCATCAGGAAAAATCTCATTAATTGGCAGGGTAAGTCCAATATGGTCAGGGTCCAGTCTCGAGTGTTGATTGGCCACAACATTCTGGGCTCCAGCCTTATCGCGGATCTCAATGCCAAATTCTTGGAGCAGAAGGATCCAACGGATCAGTTGAGGCTTGGCATCCTTCTTGTGCATGAGATGGCAAATGGCCGCGTGATCAGTGAAAACAATAACATGTGAGCCCAGAAGGTAAGAGCATAATTTCTCCAGCCCAAAGACGACCGCCAGTAGTTCTTTCTCAGTGGTAGTATAATTACGCTGGGCCTCGTCCAACGTCTTACTGGCATAGTACACCATGAAGGGGTGTCTATTGTGTCCTTGTCCTAGGATGGCTTCGACTGCAAGGTCGGAAGCGTCACACATGAGTTCAAAGTCGAGGAACCAATCAGGTGGCTAGAGAACAGGGGCCTTGGTGACAGCATCACGCAGCTGCATGAATGCTCGTATGCAGTCAGGGCCCATATCGAAGGGTACATCGGTCGATAGGAGATGAGTTAAAGGTCGAGAATTCTTGGAGAAGTCTTTGATGAATCTCCTATAGAAATCAACGTGTCCCAGTGTTGAACGATTACGAACCTACGCTAACGTGTTTGGTTTTGGAAAACCTGTCGTTGTAGTTCGAAAGCGAAGATTTCGTGTTCAACAAATAAAATTTATACCGAAGTTAAAATTCCTGGTCGAACACAGGGAGGCAGACGTTTCATTTAAAAACTACGCGTTTCTTTTTATTTGTTACAGAATAATTTAATTTAGAACTATCTAATTATTTACAATAAATAGAAGAGAGAGAGAGTAAGAGAGAAAGAGAATATTACACAGAGAAATCAAAATGAGATGTAGAATAAACAAGGAATTTTTGTATTGAAGAGATTGTTCATTACAACTAGAAAGTATAAAACAATTACTCTAGAAAGCGATAAATTTACTCTAGAAAGCATTAAAAGAATGGAGAGAGAAATGTTCACCTCGACGATTGCTTGGAGGACGAGTAGATTAATCTAGAAAGCAGTAAATCTATACTAGAAAGCGGTAAAAAGAATAGGGAGAGAGAAATCCTCCTCGATGGTTGCTTGGAGGACGAGCCGGACGGGACGACGCCTGGACGAAGGAGAACGAAGAGGGACGAAGGAGGACGAATCAGAAGAATGGGAACGAAGTAGCACGTCGTCGTCGTCGTGGGATCCACTTCCGAAGGTGAACGAAAATTGGACTTTTTCTCGCGAGAAGCATCCCGGGTGTGGGACAAGCTTCTCTTGAGCTTTGGAGGGGTAGAGAGGAGAAAGAAAGGATGAAAATTTCGTATGGAGGGGGTCTCCTTTCATAGTTGTAAGGAGTGAGGGCAAAATGGACATTACAAGTTGAAAATAGTAAATGAGGGGTCTTTAGTGACAGATAAATCCGTCACTAAAGCCCCTAACGTGGGCGACGTGGGCGGCTCGCGCGCGCCTCCTCGCTTACTCGTGCCCTCAACGGCTTCGCACGTCCGCGAAGTCTCAGCTGTCCGATCGCGAGATCGGACGACTTAAAATCGCGCCTTCACCGCTGCCGCCTGCCCGCCTGTGCGTGCGATCGCGCGTTCACGCGTGCGTCCAATCGCGCATCGGCGCTATTGGGCGCGCACGGCCGTTGGATCGCGATCGTGCGGTCGATTGGAGGCGCGCCACCGCTCGAATTTCTGCGTGGCGAGGCTCGAACGCGCATCCCTGCTTCGCGTTAGAGCGCTCGATCGCTGCGCTACGGTCGTGTTTGTGTCGAGCGCCTGACTTCAGCGTGGGCGTGTCACAGCCGTTGGATCGAGATCCAACGGCGGAGAGGAGACGAGTGTGCAGTCTTCACAAGATGCAAGCGACCGTTTGGGCGGCTGAGATGGCACCACGTGGCGCCATCTTGGCCGTCCATCTTCTGGAAGTTGTAGATGGTGCCACGGATGTCGGATTGACTCAATTTTTGTGTCGTTGGGCTGCGATCGTCGATCCAAATTCATGCGTGCGGTCGGATTTGTCATCTGAAGTGCGGATTTACACCATCCTGGCCCTTGATTTTCTAGGGTTCCCTGGTCTCTATCTGATGCTACGGATGCCTGATGAGGGCGATCTTGGAGTCGTTGAACTCCAATCGTCGTCCTGATCATATCCATACGGTTGGATCTTTGATCCAAGGCCCTGATAAAATGTTTGCCTTGTCCAAGCACATAAAAGGAGAGAATTAACCTCCATTTTATTCAAACTACTCTAAATGCGAGATGATGCATGTTATGCAATATTTATATCATGAAAAGCAATCCTATGCTTAAGAACATGCATAAATAGACATTTTAAGTAGTGTAAATGTGTTTACATCATACCCCCATGCCTATCTTTTGCTAGTCCCTAGCAAAAACTATATGCTATTTATAAAAGAATTAGGTTAGATTATTTGGACCTGAGTTGTTTTCAATCATTAAAAAATTGTCTACTTAGGAACTAAACTTTCAAAGACACAACAGTGCCCGGGTATCAGCCAAAATGCAGACCGCCTCAAGCCGTCGCCTTATTCAAAGAAAAATTTCTTTTTCTCTTTTTACTCTTTTCTAATTTTTTTGGATTTTCAAATTTTAGGGTTCAAGAGTGGCTTTCTACGACCATTCAACTCACCCAAGATTTGATGAGAACCCTAAGTTTTAAGCATCTTATTGTGATTGTGATAGACTCGTTGACCGGCAATTAGAACGGACTTCGGATTTCTACGCCTCTAGGTGACCTCAAAAAGAATTCTGCCTAAAGGTGTATCTTTACAACCGGTAGCTTTCTCCCTACTTTTATTTTTTTAACGGGGTCAACACAAGGGTGAATCCAGTGTATATTTCCCCGGTTTATTCTACTTCTCCGCTTCTTCCTAAGTGTTTTGGGAATTTTTAGTGCATTTCTGAGTTGGGTTCTGGACAACCGGTCGATGAGTTGTTACCACAGACAACTTGCCAGTCATACTCGTGCGGTGAAGTGTGGCTTATTTCTTTTTGTTCTTTTCTCATTTTTGATTTTTTTTTCTTTTTTTTTAAGTAGGTGGCTTCCCTGGTCTAAGATTTACCTAAAGGCAGCAAAAAGAGAAAGGTCCAGTGACTGGGCTCTGGACAACCTACCTATGGGCTATTACCCACGATAACTTGCCAGCCATATCACCCTAGAAGGTTCATTAGCTATCCAATTTCCGTAAAAATCGCTGAACAACGAGTCAGTTCAAAGAAAGTGTGTAGATGCTTAAGACTCGAAATTCCCTCAAATCAGAGGGCGGGTTGATAAGTCGTGTACTTATCACCCAAACTTATTTACTCCAATTAAAATAAAATTCAAGTTGGCGAGAACTCGAAAAACAAATCCACATTTTAGTGGATACACGGGCTGATTAAGTTCAACGACCTGAAGGGTCTTTGTGTTCAGATCTTAATATAGTTTTTCCTAAGATTGAAAATTTTCTTAAACCCAAATTCTCTTTCCTAATTTTGATTTTTTTTTATTTTTTTTAAAAATAAAACAAATCTACGGAGTTGACGAATGAATTCAGAGATAAATATCCACCCCCCATGCCTATCTAATGCAATGTCCTCATTGTATTAAAAAGACATAAAATAGAGTGGAAAAGCGAAGAAAGCACCTGAATTGCGTGAATATCAGGTCTGCTCCAAGATGAAATGAAAAAGAATTGTATAAGTGCTGAGTTTAGTGCCTTCAGCTAGGCACACTATACAAAGAAAAGAAATGAAGAATTCATAAGTGCAGGTCAGAATTAATATAAACAGAAGAATCCTCCGACCTATCAACAACGGTCCACAGATGTGGACCAGATTGTGGTGCAGACCCATCCCCCATAATCGAGAATATCTTAGGTTCTGGATAAAAATTACCCAAAACCTAAAATCAGAATGCAAGCGGGGTCGGGCCTGCGATTTATGAGGATGCAACCCAAGACCAAAAAGTCGGGTTATAGAGAATTGAAGCTCAAAAGGATAATCATTGAATGTGTGCTTGAGTTGAACATCCTCGAAACAAATGTCGTAAGGGTTCTGATTTGATGGTTTCAGCTTAAAAGGAACCCTTCGACTCAATCTTCCATTTCCTCCAAAATTAATTTCCCAAATCAACACTTCCCAGCTCCTATCCTCCGCATTCAGCATATCAAATTCCAGGACCTCTTGTATATTCATCACCCCGTCTGAAATCTCCAAGTCTAAATGATGTGGCAAAATCAAAATTGACTTGGGTCTAATTATCTCAGAATTAGAATTATCAATAAGCTCAACAGGGTGTAACTGATAATCAGGGCATTGAATTGATTCTTCCAGAAAATGCGATTCTGGATCCGTAATGTGTGCCCTAATAAGATCAGTGTTCTCAGTTATTGGGCTATCAATTGATCTATCAGATTCCTCAGGCCCAATCGTCTCACAGAAATCATGTTCAGAAAACTCGCGTGAGACTTCGCAACTTGAATCTTCACCATTAGGATCCGTATCAATGTATGTCCCAAAATCATTTGTCACTTTGTGTTCCAAGGAGACACACGTTTCCTCATAACCCGGCTCAGGGATCTCAGGTGAAGAAATCAGATCATCTTTAATTGGTTGCTTTAATTCAATCTGGTCAGCCTCGTAACATGTGTCCCCCCAATAGGTGCCTGAGCAGGTTCTATCATTAGCTTTCCTGAAGAGAGTTCATCCTGGGAATTATTCCAAGATTGAATCAAAGCAACCACGAATCTCATCCTCAATTTCGTTAATTTCCCAAGTAGAAACTCACCAGGGTTCTTATCCTTAACATCCTGGAGCCAATCCAACAAAGACTTGTTTAAATCATCAATCATTTCAATCAGGGGCTCCAATCTCTCAATGCAAGGTATTGGCTGAACTTCTAAAGATTGAATGATATTCCTCAAGTTAGCTAGAACCTTATCTTGAACCTGATTAACCTGAACCAAATGAGTTGGTTCAGGGTTGGGCGGGTTTGGGCTCAATGCAGGGGAATTAACGAATTGAGATTCGTTATACCCTTCCTGATAATAGGTCATTTCAGATTGTTGAAAAGATGGTGATGACCTAAAGGCAGTGAAATCAGAGGATGGGTAAGGATCGGTGTATCCTTCTTGATTGTAGATCGTATTATGCTGTTCATGAAAGGAAGACGATCTATAATCGATGTAGCTCTGAGAAGGATAAAAATCAAAATCAAAGTGTTCAGGGTTAGACCCTAAACACGGGGGTCCGGAATTGTATCCCCAATCCGAATTATCCCAATTAACTGATGGTTGATTACAATACGAGTTGGGATAATCGTCATGTTGGGGATAATTTACAACAGGAGGGAAAGAGCGGGAATGCGTGAAATATGTGGAAGGATTCATGATACACGGGAGGAAGAAAGGTGCCCTGCAATACAAACAATCAAACCTGTCCTTAAATAGGTTAGCCTAAAGACCTACAGACTCTCAAAACCCGTCTTGAGATAAAGGAATGATTTGATCTACTTCCGTCTGTTCAATCCAACCAGTTAAAAGGAGGGACTGGGGAGAAGGTTCTTCCTTCGGCTTGTGCCTCCAGTTCCTAGTGTACCCCCCAGCCGCGATCGTTTGACTCTACTCCCCTAGCTAGACATCAGATTGAACAGTAGAAACAGACTAATCGAAAATAATCTTGTTCTGGGTTCTGAAGAGCGAGTCCAATCCTTAAGGCCAACGTCTACTCTATTTTATTTAGGGCTAGGTTTGAATGTGCTTTGGAATGTGATGGACCCTTTAAATGGGTTGTTCCCTTAATGATTGATTGATTCGTGTGTGAGTGCACAACCAGTGGTTTTCAAGCAAGATTGTTTTTGATGTCATGAATTTTAAGGTTCAAATCTTGCTTAATAGCTTTTAGGATTCAACTTTAGGTGTTTTCAATGAAGTTTCATTAGCACACCAGGTTTTGCAAGCACAGGTGAAGATGTTTTCCTTTAAAATTTAAAAAGAATGTGGAGTGCCTGGTAAATCCCTAAGAGTTGAACCTAATTGGCAGCTACTTGATGAGTTGATTTTATTTGAAGTGGTGCGGCCCAATCAACTCAAGAAATTTGCCTGTTGCACCACTTAATTAGGCACACAAATGATTACCTAATCTGATTTCTACTCAATTATGTGTTTGGATGTGTGTACCGGCTCCTAAGATTGGTTTACCAGTTGAGTTTGAAAATCAGATGAGGTTGTGTACCTCTGTGAGATTTTTTTTTTTTTTTAATGTGGGGGTTGGGGTGAGTATGGGTGTCAAACAACAAACAATCTAACCTTAGAGTTTATAAAAACACCTAGGTTGATTGATGTTTGAGTTATTATGTGATGAAATGAAATCTAATGGGTGGGAGGTGGGGGGTAACTTACAAAACCTTCTACAGCACTTTACTCCAATCTACCACTTTTGCTTGCCTCGAAAGAGTACCTGCAATTACAATAAGAAAGGAGAAAAGTGAGGTAAATGATTTGTAAGTTACAAAACGCGAAGAGAAATCAAAGATCGTTGCCTCCCCGGCAACGGCGCCAAAATGTTGAACGATTACGAACCTACGCTAACGTGTTTGGTTTTGGAAAACCTATCGTTGTAGTTCGAAAGCGAAGAATTCGTGTTCAACAAATAAAATTTATACCGAAATTAAAATTCCAGGTCGAACACAGGGAGGCAGACGTTTCATTTAAAAACTACGCGTTTCTTTTTATTTGTTATAGAATAATTTAATTTAGAACTATCTAATTATTTAAAATAAATAGAAGAGAGAGAGAGTAAGAGAGAAAGAGAATATTACACAGAGAAATCAAAATGAGATGTAGAATAAACAAGAAATTTTTGTATTGAAGAGATTGCTTATTACAACTAGAAAGCATAAAACAATTACTCTAGAAAGTGATAAATTTACTCTAGAAAGCATTAAAAGAATGGAGAGAGAAATGTCCTCCTCGACGATTGCTTGGAGGACGAGTAGATTAATCTAGAAAGCAGTAAATCTATACTAGAAAGCGATAAAAAGAATAGGGAGAGAGAAATCCTCCTCGACGGTTGCTTGGAGGATGAGCCGGACGGGACGATGCCTGGACGAAGGAGAACGAAGAGGGACGAAGGAGGACGAATCAGAAGAACGGGAACGAAGCAGCACGTCGTCGTCGTCGCGGGATCCACTTCCGAAGGGGAACGAAAATTGGACTTTATCTCGCGAGAAGCATCCCGGGTGTGGGACAAGCTTCTCTTGAGCTTTGGAGGGGTAGAGAGGAAAAGAAGGGATGAAAATTTCGTATGGAGGGGGTCTCCTTTTATAGTTGCAATGAGTGAGGGCAAAATGGACATTACAAGTTGAAAATAGTAAGTGAGGGGTCTTTAGTGATGGATAAATCCGTCACTAAAGCCCCTAACGTGGGCGACGTGGGTGGCTCGCGCGCGCCACCTCGCTTGCTCGTGCCCTCAACGGCTTCGCACGTCCGCGAAGTCTCAGCCGTCCGATCGCGAGATCGGACGGCTTAAAATCGCGCCTTCACCGCTGCCGCCCGCCCGCCTGTGCGTGCGATCGCGCGTTCACGCGTGCGTCCAATCGTGCGTCGGCGCTATCGGGCGCGCGCGGCCGTTGGATCGCGATCGTGCGGTCGATTGGAGGCACGCCACCGCTCCAATTTCTGCGTGGCGAGGCTTGAACACGCGTCCCTGCTTCGCGTTAGAGCGCTCGACCGCTGCGCTGCGGTCGCGTTTGCGTCGAGCGCCTGACTTTAGCGCGGGCGCGTCGCAGCCGTTGGATCGAGATCCAACGGCGGAGAGGAGACGGGTGCGCAGTCTTCACAAGATGCAAGCGGCAGTTCTGGAAGTTGTAGATGGTGCCACGGATGTCGGATTGACTCGATTTTTGTGTCGTTGGGCTGCGATCGTCGATCCGAATTCATCCGTACGGTCGGATTTGTCATCTGAAGTGCGGATTTACACCATCCTGGCCCTTGATTTTCTAGGGTTCCCCGATCTCTATCTGATGCTACGGATGCCTGATGAGGGCGATCTTGGAGTCGTTGAACTCCAATCGTCGCCCTGATCATATCCATACGGTTGGATCTTTGATCTGAGGCCCCAATAAAATGTTTGCCCTGTCCAAGCACATAAAAGGAGACAATTAACCTCCATTTTATTCAAACTACTCTAAATGCGGGATGATGCATGTTATGCAATATTTATATCATGAAAAGCAATCCTATGCTTAAGAACATGCATAAATAGACATTTTAAGTAGTGTAAATGTGTTTACATCACCCAGGAAGGAGCAGATTTGTTTGATAGAGCCAGGCACAGGTAAATCAGCCATTACATCAAGCTTAGCTCTGTCAACCTCGATACCCCTATTGGAGATGATATGCCTGCGAATAATTTCCTCGTGTACCATAAAATGACTTTTTTCCCAGCAAAGCACGAGGTTCACATCAATACATCTCCTAAGGATACGGGTCAGGTTGGCAAGACAGTCATCAGAAGAGGGTCCAAAGACTGAAAAGTCATCCATGAAAACCTCGAGAAAGTCACCCACCATGTCATGGAATATCGCCAGCATACATCTCTGGAAAGTTGCTGGTGCGTTACAAAGTTCGAACGGCATCCTTCTAAATGCAAAGGTACCGAAGGGGCAGGTAAAGGTGGTTTTCTCTTGGTCCCGGGGGTCAATTGCCACCTAGTTATATCCAGAGAATCCATCCAGGAAATAGAAAAATTTATTTCCCGCTAACCACTCCAGGATTTGGTTAATGAAAGGTAGTAGAAAGTGATCTTTCTTAGTTGCAGCATTCAGTTTCCTATAATCTACACACACTCTCCAAGATGTAGGAGTGCGTGTAGGGATGGATTCGCCCCTGTCATTGACACGGATGGTGAGTCCCGCCTTTTTGGGCACGACATGAATCGGACTCACCCAGGGGTTACGCTGATCGGGTAGATTATACCTGCATCCAACCACTTAATAATTTCCTTTTTAATGACCTCCCGCATGTTAGGTTTGAGACGTCGCTGGATCTCGCAGGAAGGTTGAGCCTCCTCCTCCGTATATATACGGTGAGTGCAGTAGGAGGGGCTAATGCCAGTTAAGTCTGATAAAGACCATCCAATGGCTGCCTTGTGTTCCATAAGGACATTTGTTAGTTTGCAGTCTTGCTCCCTGGTCAATTTTGAACTGATGATTATGGGGAGCGTTTCATTCGGTCCCAAGAAAACATACTTATGCATATCAGGCAGCTCTTTCAGCTCGGGAGTGGATGGTGAAAGATCTGGCATTTCTTGGGACGAGAGTGTCCCAAATGGATAAGAAGAAAATGATTCAGGCGGAAGAAGTTGGCCCTCAGATTGGCCAAGAAGAGGGGCATCTTGGATATATGGATCCAAAAAGGGATAGCCCCAGTGAGTAGTATGTGGGCTCAAGGTCCCAGTGTGGAGTTGCAAATCTGCCTGATTTGGCGGGAAAGAAAGGGCAATTCGATCTTCAAGAGTGTGGACCGGCGGTGAGTAGCCTGAATATGACTTAGACCACGAGGTATGGGAAGCGGAGAAAACCTCGTCAGAAGTCTGGTCAAGAGAAGGTGCAGGAAAAGGGAGGGATGGGGAACGTCACAATATGTGTCGGTCAAGCAATCCTCAGTGTTTAAAGGAAATCTGCAACAGTCAGAATAGGTCCCAATTAGTCCAATACACGCGCTGACGGCTATGTCCTCATCAGACGTGTCATCCTCGATGCAATCGCAATCAAAGTTCTTGGCTGCCTTGAAGATGTTAAGATTGAGCTTCTCAGATCCAACGGCAATCTCAATACAGCCCGATTCGCAGTCGATATGGGCGTGGGCTGTGGCCAAAAAAGTTCGACCAAGGATGATCGGACAATCAGAAAGTGAGCTAGGAACTTCCATATCCAAAACAAGAAAGTCAACAGGAAAACAGAGACTGTTGACCCTAACCAGTACGTCTTCCACCACACCCTTTGGAATTTTGACAGAACGATTTGCCAACTGTAACGTGACAGGGGTGGGTTTCAGATTTCCCAAGGAAAATTTTTCGAGCATGATGGTTGGTATAAGATTGATGGAAGATTCTAGATCTAGCAGGGCACAGTTAAAGTTGTAGCCTTAGATGCTACAGGAAATAAGTGGTGTGCCCAGATCTTTCTGCTTTGGTGGTAGATTTGACAGTATAGCACAACTCGCATGAGGTGAGAGAACCATCGGATTCTTTATTTTCTTTAATTGTCGCTTGGGTGTTGTGTAGTCTTTGAAAAATCGGGCGACAGTAGGTATGTGGTCGATAGCCTCTAACAGGGGTACCATGATTTCAACATCCCTGAATAAATTATGTAGGTTATCAAAGGCCTGCGTATCCTTTTTCTTTCCTTTTGGCACCCTCAGTAGAGCCTCAAGGAATGGGACTGATTCTGGCACTAGTTTGGGTGTATCGTCCTCTCGCGAATGCGGTGCACATCCCGAATGAGAGGGCGATGAAGAAGATGGGCTAGGATCAGGTCGAGGCGGATTGATTGTCTGCTTACCGCTCCTCGTAGTAATTGCATTGGACGACGTGGGTCTAGTGGGATCATAAGACGGAGGAGGGTTCGCAATAGGGACATAAGAGTGAGGTGCTACAGCGGGATTTGCTTGAAATCCCGGTGGAATGCTCGAAGCCTGCAGAATCTGATGAACCTGCCCCTGAGAAGGTCGTACTTGTGGTTGAGGACCACGGGGTACGAAATTTCATGGGTTGGGAACAGGTTGGGCTGGAAGAGTGCCCTAAGATTGTGTCGCCATGCGTACTGATCTCAGCATTCTGCTGCGCCAATTGGTACTGAAGAGAGGTCATGTTCTCTTCATGGCGCTTTGACATTTCTGTCATCATTCGCATCAATTTCTTAAGAGGACTTGATGTGTGTTCTGTTTGCGGTATGCAAGGACCCGATGGCGGATTCGCCACAGGATTAGACTGGGCCCTTGGGATGATGGGTGCGGAAAATCGCATTGGCCCACCCGTGGGGTTTTGGTGTTGCGGGTTGCTAGACCATGCGAAATTCGGATGATTTTGCCACCCTGGGTTATAAGTAGCAGAGAACAGGTTGTCCCCCAGGGCGCAAGCATCTTCTAAGCCAGAAGACGAGTCCGCATGTAAATACGTATCTGAGCACACGGAGGCTTGGTCCTCCGTGTCAAAATAGTAGCTTGCAGAAGCCAGATCCACATGACTTACCGAATTGCTCGGCGCGACACTCAGTAAGGAAGTTCTCATGGGGTTTTTGGAGATAAGCCTGGTGTTGGAAGAATTGGGATTGTGACGAAGTGGTGAGGTGGGGGTGTTTGCCATAGAACAGGTGGGATTGGCCAGAAGCTCATCCAGCTTCTTGTGCACGACAGAGACTTCATCCAATTTTTGTGCGATAAGGCTAAGATCTGTGGATGAATGGGAGGGTCCCGTGTCAACTTCGTGAACGTTACGGGGTAGGATGGTATGATTAAAGGCGACAATGGAAGCATTGTTCATTGAGTTTTCGCTCATATTTTCAAATAATTCGAATGCTCCATTCTCGTCTTTATTCATGAAATTCCCTCTGCAGGAAGCGTCTGCAATCTACTTCAAAGTCTCATTTAGCCCATAATAGAAAATCTGGGCTATATGCCACTTAGGCAGACCGTGGTGCGGACACTTTCAGAGGAGGTCATTATATCTCTCCCATGCCTCATGAAACTGTTCACCGTTTTGTTGCGTAAAGGAAGTTATAGCACAACGAAGCGCATTGGTTTGCTCGATTGGGAAGAACTTCTCAAGAAATGCTGTTCGCATCTCTTCCCAAGAATGGATGGTTCTCCCAAGGGTGCGTAACCATTGCGATGCTTTATCCTGCAATGAAAATGGGAACATTTTCATGAGGACTATTGGTAACCCGATGTTTCTCGATTTAACAGTTTCAGCCAATCGGGTTAGGTCTTCCAAATGGAGAAAAGGATCTTCACTTGCAAGACCATGGAAGTGGAAGTTTATCAGGCCAATTATATTAGGTTTCAATTCAAAATCATCCCCGCCCATGGGGACCTGAATTTGTCCTATGGTCTTTGTAGCAGCGGGATTCTGATAGGAGCTAAGAGACCTAGGCTCCTCCTGTTCGAGAGGGTTCTGCATTTCCACCAAAGTTTCCCTTATGGATTCGATTTGTTCATTATACATTTCCATTTGGGCTTGGAGGCGGGTTATGGGATCCAAGGCTCCACCACCTAGTGGGTTTTGAGGGTGGTTTCCTCCCTCGGGATTTAGGGTTGGGCGTGCAGCCATGTTTGTGGAGGAGGAGGACGATTCGACTTCCTTTGTAAATTTATCAGACAATTCACACAGTTCAGGGTTTTATAACCTCCTCCCAAACATACACTACCGTAGGAAGAATTGGGGGATACGAAGGGAAAAGGAGATGAGAGAAATGACGCCGCAAAGGTACACTTGATAACAAATCACGACAATCAAAGCCCTAACCTCTACATTGTGCCCTTAGACCTAAAGATCTAAGTTACCTACTATCACAACCTACAGAACCAAATGCGAGCATCGCGGAACCACCGGGCCAGATTGAAAGGCCGTCTGCCCCAGTCTTAGACACCCGATAGCACGCGGGAACCCTCACCAGCACGTAGACGCTACACGCAGGTAGTTAGACCTCCAATCCTTAATAAGGGTCAAGTTGCTACCAGTTTTAATTAGAGGCTTAGGATCAAGTGCTTCTGGAATGTGAATGGCGCTGTTTACGGGTAATGCCTAAGTGTGTTGATTTTAGAGAGTGTGTAAACCAAGCATGCAACGGGGAAATCTCCTCGAATTGAAGTTTTAATTGGTGAATGGTTTTTTAGAGTTTCAGCCTTAAGTAGTATGGATTTTAGGATTTCACTGAATTACCAATTCAACCAATCTCTAGTTTTTGAGAGAATAGAAGTTTTTCTATGCCCAACAAACCCTTCTTCAATGTGAGTTAGTTAATGCATGCTAAAAATGCACTGGGCTTCCCTAAATGGAAATTTCTATGTGTGGATGCATGAGTCAATTTTAGGTTAATGTGAAAGGGAGCCAAAGCACTTCAATTCAAGTGCTCCCAATCACCAAAATGATGTTCCACACACAAGGCTCAACCACAAGATAAAGAAAATCAAAGTGTTGGGGTTGAAATATTCGGGATCCAATCTTAGGCACGTGAAAGGTCATGGTGGGGTTGGAATCAACTCAATTCCAAGTCTCCCCACCAAAAATGTGATCTCGATTTGTAGATGAATGAGGCAAGGAGGGATGGCAATCAATCTATTTATTCTTGCCTCAAAGAATACTTCCCACGGTGAAAGATTCAAGAATCAAGATTCTTGGATCTTCGCTATGCGAAGTTTGGCGGGAAATCCTGGGGTGGTAGGAGTGATGGAAAATAATCAAGCAAGTGATTTTTAATCCACTTGCCACAAGAGATCCCAAGAAGTTTTCTTTTTATTAAGGTGACTAAGTTGCTAAGTGGGAGAGACTTACCTGTTCAAAAACGTGGGCGAAGCTCCAATGCGGTGTCGGCGACTTCTCACTCTGGTTCCCACCTTGGATCTACCCACATCTTCGACTTCCTCTGCTTGCCTCCTCCTTGCAACTGGTTCACCTGCACACCAACAAACAAAAACACCCGTGAAGAGAAGGGTGTGAGAAGAGAAAACTAAAGGAATGGAGTAGAAACTTACCTGAATGCGTACCTCCCTGGCAACGGTGCCAGAAAAAGTATGGTCGGGACCTGGATAGGTTGTGTTAATATAGTGAATTAATCGTTGAAATGAGTATAGTGGTTAACCTAAATCGAGCCTAACCATCTTTTTATAAAATTTTTAACTTGGCTTACTTGATTTTATCTTGGTCACTTTTAGGCCCAGGGTCGAACTTAGGGGGCAGGATTAGAGGTGAATAAGTTTCTACGCCTTTCCTACAACGAATCTCTTCCGTGCATTTATTATGTTTTTGGTATTTTTCTATTTAAGATTTTTTTTTTCTGATAATTTTGTCCTTGAGGTACACCCTCAAAATCAAGTCCTTGGCTTAGAGCCAAAATGTTCTTGGCTTTGAGCCAAATTAGGGTTCCAAAAATGGGTCTTGCTATTCGCAAGGCCAAGTACCTGCAAGACAAGGATTATCCTTTCTCTTTTACTATTTTTTTATCTTTTTAATAGTAGGAAACAGAAAAGAAATAGAAATAAGATAGGTTCCTTGTAAAAATATAGTCTATATATATATAGGGGTGGGGGTGGAGGTGGAAATGGTGTGTAGTGCGGTGTCGAGTTGATCGACGTCTAGGAAGATGCAACCAACTAGACGAAGTGCTGCATGGAGTGTAGGATGGATGGGTGGAAGTGTGTGCTGAGACGCTTTCTGTATGTAGGTATCGGGGAATATCAGCAACTGGTGCAGATATTCCCATGATATAACGCGTGGTGCAGGGATATGAATGTAAATATCTATATATATATGTATATATGTATAGATATGGTTGTAATTATATAGATGTATAGGTAGTTATATATATATGTATATAGATATGTATATATATATATATAGGTATATATATGTATTTATAACTAGATATATATGTATGTATATATAACTATATAGATATAGATATATATATAGTAATATATGTATATAGTTATATTATAGATATGTATATGTATATATGCATATAGATATATTAGTATAAGTATCTATGTATATTGATATATATATATGTATATATATATATATATATATGTATGTATGTATGTATATATATGTGTATAAATATATATATATAAATATATAGATATATATACATATATATTTATGTATGTATATATATATACTTATATATGGTTGTATAGGTGCTAATATGTATATATATATGTATATAAATATATATATAAATATATATATGCATATATATATATATATAAGTATATATATAGGCGTGTACAAGTTTGTGTGTGTGTGTACACGTGAGTGTGTACAAGTGTGGTGTGTGTGTGTGTGTCTGCTGGAGAGTGAGAGAGGGCGTTGGAGAGAGGCTGCAGTCGACGTCTAGTGGTGTGCGCAGGCATGCGCAGGTGCAGGCACGCAAGGATGCGCACGTTGGAGGGACCAGGTGTGAGGAAGACTGCAACATAGCACACTGCGTAGCGCAGCGCACCGCGTTGCGAGCTAGAGCGGACTTAGACAAAGACGCGAATGCTAGAGAGGAAGCGATTGCAGACGCGCACGCGGGCACCGGAGCGGGTGTGGGTGCTGACGCGGCGACGGGCTGGGGGAGGTTGAAGCACGGAGAGAGAGCGCGTGGTGACCAGATAAGTGAGAAACTTTCCGGTCACCGCACTATAGCTACAGTGCTGCGCAGAAACGTGTGAACGGTAGCTATAGTGCGCGTGCGGCTCAGACAGCCGGCTGCAGCCGGTTCTGCTTGCGCGGGCACGCTAGAGCGAGCCTGCGCACGTGAAAGGAGCTGGCGCTGGCTGCTGGCATGCGCGTGGAGGCTTGCACGCTGCGTGGAGGCTGCTGGTGCCGTGCTGCTGCTGCTGTTGAGCTTTGAATCTTGAAGCTTCAGCAATGGTAGGAAGGGCTGAGCAGTGAAACAGAGAGTGGAATCCACCGCGCCCACTTGCTCTTTGATGAGCTGGGCGGTGGTGGAGCTCATAGTGGTGGTCGTGGACCACTGTGAGCTTGCTCCTGCCCGCAGCGTATCTCTTCAGTGGAAGAGATGCTGCGTATGGAGGGGAGAAGATGGCCTGGAGAAGGTGTCTGCGGGTGTGTGTTGGATTAGGCTCTCTTCCGCAAGGAAGAGGGGAGGGCTTTTTAAAGAAGAATGAGGCATGCACAACCATGCCCTGGGCTGCATGCAGCTGGCAGATAATGGTGTTGGCAGAGAATGGCGCGAAGAAGAAGCAGCCCATGCCCTGAGCCGCGCGGAGAAGAAGACGTTCAAAGCTAAATAAATAAAATAAAGAAGGTGAAAATTGTGATGTAACCCTTGATGAAGACATTAATTACAAGGCCAATTATTCACTTTCCTCCCCTCTCAATTAAATGCATGCATGTGTTAATTTTTACAACTGCAACTATGGCTACCTAATATGCAATGGCAATGCTAGGAAATAACACAAGATAGCATTTTTATTGGTGTATTTTTGCTGTGCAATCAGTTACCTTCCATCCAGTGTTTCCTTTAACGGCATTTAACTCAACATGAAGTGCATCAAGGGTCATTGGGTAAGTCATTTAAATCAAGAGATTCTGAAGGGAGATTCGGGGAGTTTTCCAAATAGGGCTTTAATCACTGGCCATTGACTTAAAAGGAAGTTTTTTTTTTTGATCCAAAAGATCAATTGCGCTGTAGGGATAAGTTTTTTGGACAATATAGGGCTGGTCCACTTGGATTTGAGTTTTCCTAGAAAAATGCACAATCATGCATCGAAAAGCCAAACATGTTGATTGATTTCAAAATGTTTCTAAACAATATATTTATCATGAAATTGTTTGGTTCGATCTTTGTAAATTCACACATTTTCATAAGCAAAATTATGCAGTTCTTCCAGTTCAGTTAATTGCAATTTCCTATGTTTACCGACTTCCGATAAATCCATATTAAGTTGTTTAATTGCCCAAAAAGCCCTATGTTCAAGTTCTACCAAGAGATGGCATGCCTTTCCAAGAATGAGATGGAATGGGGACATGCTTAGAGGTGTTTTAAACACCATACAGTAGGCCCATAAAACATCCTCCAGTTTACTCGATCAGTCCTTACGATTGAGCCTAACCGCTTTTTGTAAAATATTTTTAATCTCCTAGTTAGAAACTTCAGCTTGGCCATTTGTCTAGGGGTGGTATGGAGCAGAGATTTTGTGATTAACCCCATACTTAGATAAGAGGTGACGGAATTAAGAGTAAGTGAAATGGGATCATTTGTTAATAATGTTGGCCTTGGGAACTCTGAATCTTGAGAAAATATTTTTCTTGATAAAGTCAATGACTACCCTGTGATCATTGGAGGGAGTGGGTACTGCTTCAATCCACTTAGATATGTAGTCGACTGCAACTACTATATATAGGTACCCACAAGAGTTGATGAATGGTCCCATGAAGTCTATGCCCTAGACATCAAAGATTTCTATTTCTAAGATAGGATTTAGGGGCATCATATCCTTTTTGCACATGTTGCCAATGCTCTAGAAATGAACATAGGACTGTACAAAAGAGTGAGCATCTCTGTGTAAGCTAGGCCAAAACAATCCAGAGTTTAAGATTTTAGTTGCAGTTTTCTTGCTCGAAAAATGTCCGCCACAGGCCATCGAATGACAATGGTTCAGAATGCTATGAAATTCTGAGTCGAGTACACACAGTCTGATGATATGATTGGCACAAATGCTGAATAGATCGGGCTCCTCTCAAAATAGCATTTGATATCAGCAAAGAACTTATCTTGTTTTGTTTTTGGCCAATCAGAGGGGATTCATCTTGTTGCTAAGTAGTTTACGATTGGGGTAAACCATGGGAGGGTATGGGCATCTAGGAGGGTTTCATTAGGAAATATATCTGGTGGGGTAAGCACCTCATTCATCATAAGATGAGAGAGATGATCGCCACTACATTTTGCAAACCCACCTTTCATGGTCAAATTCTAGGGTAGCAGGATCCAACGAATAAGGTGAGGTTTGGCATCCTTTTTGTTCAGCAAATATTTGAGTGCTGAGAGGTCAGTATAAATAGTGACATGTGACCCCAACAGATAGGAGCGAAATTTCTTTAAGGCAAACACAATGGTAAGAAGTTCTTTTCTAGTTAGAGTGTAATTCCATTATGCATCGTCTAAAGTTTTACTAACATAGTAGATCACAACGGGCTTTTTGTCAATGCACTACCTTATAACGGCCTCCACAGCATAGTCTAAGGCATCGGTCATTAATTCAAAGGGATAATTCCAATAAGGTCCCTATAAAATAGGCTCCTCAGTGACTTCTTTCTCTAGTTTATTAAAAATTTCCAGGCATTGATTAGTAAAGTCAGAAGGTTGGTCATTACTGAGAAGCTGGCTTAAGGGTTTGGAGATTTTAGAGAAGTCTTTAATGAAACGGTAGTAGAAACTCACATGCCCCAAAAATGATCGAATTTATTTTATAGAGTTTGGTAGTGGGAGTCTAGAGATGGCATCAATTTTTGCTTTATCTACTGTAATTCCATTTTTAAATATGGCATGGCCCAAGAGGATGCCTTCCTAGACCATGAAGTGACTTTTTTCCTAGCTAAGGACCAAATTGACTTCTATGCATTTTTGGAGTGTCTTTTCAAGATTGTTAAGGCATAAATCAAGGGAATCTCCAAAAATAGAGAAGTTATCCATAAAAGCTTCCAAGCATTCACCTACTAGATCTGAAAAACTTGCAAGCATACAACCTTGAAAAGTCACAGGTGCGTTACATAGACCAAAGGGCATCCTTCGGAAAGCAAAGGTTCTGAAGGGGCAAGTGAATGTGCTTTTTCTTGATCCTCAGGGTGGATTGCTACTTGATTGTAGCTGGAGTAACCATCAAGAAAACAGTAATAGTCTCGTTTGGCTAAATGATCCAAGATTTGATTGATAAATGGGAGCGGAAAATGGTCCTTCTTGGTGGTGGTGTTCAATTTGCAATAATCAATGCACATGCGCCAAGTGGAAGCAGTTCGAGTGGCTATATTGTCCCCATTTTCATTAGTAATAATGGTTAGTCTTTCCTTTTTCGAAATAACTTATGTGGGACTAACCCAAGAGCTGTCAGAAATGGGGTAAATGACGCCACCATCAAGTCACTTAATGATCTCCTTTTTTACCATCTCCTCCATGTTAGGATTTAATCTCCTTTGTGGCTGGTGGGAGGGGCAAGAGTCGTCCTCAAGATATATCCGATGAGTATAGTGGGACGGATTTATTCCCTTAAGATCTGATAAAGTCGAACCAATGGCTTTTTTGTTTGTGCTTAAAACCTAGAGAAGTTCTGCTTGTGCCCCTGTGAGATTGGCATTGCTAATAAGAGGCATGGTGTTATTAGGACCCAGGAAAACATATTTTAAGGAGTCGAACAAAGGTTTTAACTCTAGTTACGAGCTTTGAAAGAATTTCTGATTTGTGGTCCATGAGGGAGGGGAGAGAGAAACAGTTAGGTGGAGAGTTAGATGTAGAAGGTGAAGTTAGGGTGAGAGGGTGAGGTGAATCAGAATTGGATTTAGGAACTATTTCAGCTACAAAACAAAAGCTTACATGTGAGATTTGAATGGTTTCCTCCACTAGGTTTCTATTTATGAATCTGAGTCGTCAAAGAAATTAGGTTCTTGGAATCTCTTAGAGGCTTGAAAGATATCTAATGTGATAGATTTGCCACCGCACTTGATTTCCATCTTTCCAAAATCACAATCAATGTTCACTTTTGCTGTGGCTAAGAAAGGTCTTCCAAGAATAATTGGGGCATTCTTTATAACTTCTGATACCTCAATATCCAGGACCAAAAAGCCTACAACGAATAGACAATTTTTAACTCAGACAATAACATTCTCAACAATCCCCTTTGGTTTGATTGTAGATCGATCAACTAATTATAGTGTAACGTCTACAAGTTTCAATTCACCGATCTTAAATTCCTCAAATACAACTGTAGGAATAAGAATTATAGAGGCACCAAGATCAAAAAGGGCATGATCAAAGAAAGTTTCATTAATAACCACTTGAATCAATGGAGAGCCAATATCTTTCTTTTTAAGAGGTAGTTTGCTCTGCAAAATCGAGTTAACTGCCTTAGGAAGGATCACCTTTCCTAAGTTTCTATGTCGCCTTTTGGGGGTGCATTAATCTTTTAAGAATTTAGCATAGGTAGGGATGTATTTTATTGCATCTAGGAGAGGGATGTTTATCTTTACTTGCCTAGAAAGTTCCATCAATTCCTTATTAGAGGGCTCAGATTTCTTTTGCTTGTTATTGGTGGAGTGAAGGGCTTGTTGAAAAGGTATAGGGCTGTCCTATTTTGTAGTTGATGATTCCTGAATTGGGTTAAAGTGAGAAGAGGGAGAAGAGTTGATTTGCTTATTTTTTATTTGGGACTCTGTTGCGGATTTAGGAGGCTCAGAATTTTGGAGTATTTTTCCACTCCTCAAATTAACTACATTCACAGTGTGTTTATTCTAGGTGGAAGTCGGGGAGCCTGATTTTAATGGAAACCTGGAGGGTATTGAGGAGCAGGATGATCAGGGTGATTAGAGTTTCCACCTTGAAAGTGGTTCCTTTGATTGTTGGGATTAGGCATAGATTGAGAAGGCAAATTCCCTACAGGTTGTTGATCTGGTGTAACCCTAATATGATTTTGTAAGTTAGTGACAACATGGGTTACCTCATTCATTTGGTTTTGCATGCCCTACAAGGTCTTCATCATTTGGGCATTGATATCTTCTTGAGATGGTCCAGATGGAAAATGATTTCGCCCATAAATCCCTTGTTGAGATCAACTTTGGAAAGGAACTTGATTCAGGGCCTTCCAAGATGAGTTCGGGTTATTCCTCCAATTTTGGTTGTAGGAGTTGGAGTAATTTCTAAAATGATCCTAGAGAGCCGAGATGTTCTCTATGGCAGGGTTGGAAAGGTTTTGATTGAATAAATCATAGGTCCCAGTCAAATCTTCTGAAACCTCAGAAAAACAATGCTGCTCAACTGGGATAGCACCGATATTGTGCAAATTTTCTCTTCTCATGATGTTAGGGGGCTTGGGTGTGGAGCTTGTTTGTGATTTAGATTTTCTTCGATCTTTTTCTGGTGAATTTGCATCTGATCCAATCTTTGTGCAATCGTTTGCAAGTCATCTTGTGTGACTGGAATAGATGCAGATTTGGAGTCAATTTCAATAACCTCGAGTCTTGGGTTTGTAGTCCTACCAAAAGTATCCATCGATGCCAAACTAAATAAATTTTCACTCATTTCTTCAAATAGTAGATAGGCACTATTAGCGTCCTTGTTAAGAAAATTACCCCCCATGAAGCATCCACGAATCATTTTGATTGATCGTCTAATTCGTGATAGAAGATCTGCATTAGCTGCCATCGTCGAATTTCATGGTGGGGATAACTTCTTAGTAATTCTTGAAACCTCTCCCAAGACTTGTGGAGAGATTCACCAAATTTCAATTGAAAGGTCGTAATGGATCTTCTTAAAGCATTTGTATGGCCGATCGGGAAAATTTTCTTTGGAAAATCCCTTTTCAATTGTGACCAGGTGGTAATAGGATGCCCAACTGTCCTGAACCAATTTGCAGCCTTGTCTTTCAGAGAGACAGGGAAGAGTCTCACAAGCCATAGATCTTCCTGCATATTGCAGGAATGGGTAGTTTGAGCGAGGATAGTCAACTCCCCGAGGTGGGTAAAAGGGTCCTCTCTCGGAAGACCATGGAAATGTTTGATGAGGTTTAGGATAGTGAGCTTGATCTTGAAATCCCCTTCGGGTATAACCACCCCAGGTCTCTCTTCGTTGTTAAAAGGATCGTAAAAGTCCTTAAGTGGAATGAGAGGTTCCCCGAGTAGCTGACCCTGTCATTGGTTGGCTAGGTTAGTAACTGTCCTGGACAATTGTTGTTGATTCAGTTGAAGTTGAGCTAATTGGTCAACCATCATGAAGAGGGGATTAGGCAAATTTGGATTTTGCATTGGCTGTTCTGGGTTATGTGGTATCTCCAAACTCGAAAAGTTAGGGATGGGAAAATCAACATGTGGGTTAGCTGATGGGTTTTGTACATTGGGGTTAGGGTCGGGTTGAGAGGTGGAAGCAGAAGTGGTAGAATTTATGGACCTATTTTGAATGTCTTCCTTTTTTTTTTGAGAGGAAAAATGCAAAGAAGAAGAGGAAGATCTTTTAATGTGGGAGGAGAAATCATATGGTCCCTTAAGGTGCAGATTTTGGGACCTTCACCTGTGCATACAATGGAAGACGGGGAGGGGAGGAGAAAGGAAAAGATGAGAAGAAATGTGTGCAAATCAAGTAGTCAAAATCTAAGCATGTCTTAAGATTGACTTCCTATGGAAACCTAACACTTGGGAACCTGGGTAGCAAGGAATCAGTAAGTGGACCTACTTCCCAAAGTGAACCCAACTAGACTACAGAGGTGGCTTGGGCCCAAGCATATCCTAGGAAAATCACTAGGGGCTTGTGTAAACTCGTACCCATTGTTTGACTTCCCTCTTAGTCTATCATAGCATTTACTAAGGGAATTAGGAACGATTAAAGATTCTTGAATTCCGGATTTCAAGCCTAAATTGATGAAGTCCTTAAGTGGTCAAATGACTACCTTTTTTTAATTAGGCTTAGGATTTCTGAATGTGGTGGGCATTGATTGGGGTAGATGCCCAAGTTACTTCTTTTTTAGAGTGTGTGCGTATTGAACAGAGTGAGTCCAATGCCAGAACAAGTGAGTGTCACACAAAATTTTATTTTCCTCGCCTTTTATGGTTTGATATTGTTTAATGTATTTTAGGTTTCTCTTGTTATGATTTCAAGACAAGTTTCATTTCTACAATCACAAGGCAAACAAATTGTATTCATGAAGATAAGTTTCCTTTATAAATTGTGGGACTATCAAGATAAAATAAACCCTAATTGACTTGAACCCTAGGCAGGCAATTTACTGTCAATTAATCTCTTTTAGGCTTTTCTTTTAAAGTAGTGGTCCAAACAAGGCAAACAACACCACTACTAAAAGGAAAGTCAAACAAGGATTCCAAAAATAATTTTTTTGTGATTTTAAGAATTCATTTGATATTTTTTTGGAATTTTTCTTTGTGCTGGTGTTACAGTTCAGAAATGATATCCATGGCCAAATTGGACTTTTTAGTAACACCACCAGCCACCAAAAAATTTTGAGGATTTTATATGTTGTAAGAGATTTCTCAAGGATTCCATAAAGCTAAATTTCACTAAAAATGGATGAGTAAAGAAAATCTTTAAATTCGTGAACATTAGCAAAATAATGAAATCAGAAGGTCTGACCCCTTTGTGGGCCACGGATTTTAAAACATTCTCTACAAATCCAAATGCTCTAAAATTTGGAATGTATGTTCTTGACTTGATTTGGAACCTTTGGGTAAAATTTCACAATTTTAGGAGGCATGCTAGGACATGATTTTTGAAGTCCAAACAAATGTCTGGCCCTGAAAATCAATGCACCAACACTTGTGTAGGGTGGTGGTGAATAAGGCAATCAAGCAAAAAAATTGATTTGAAAGGCCACTGATAAATGCCAATTTATCATCATTCTTATGTCATAAAACAGATCTAGCTCTTAGGGTTTTAACTCGCAATCAGGTTTTTTGGCTGCATTTAGGCATTCACCTAGGATAAGTATGCATTGCATTTTATTATCTTTTTAATACATTGACTTGAGTGTTAGGGATAGATTTAAAGTCAGATCCCCCATACCATGGCACTCAGGAAGGCAGAAGATGAAGAAGAAGCTCCTACCAGCTAGATCTAGCCCATCCCAACTAGATCCCAGCCCATTCTAGAGGAATCAACTCATCCCTATCTCCATTCAGGTCATCTCAGCTGAATGGTAGCTCAAGTTAGTTCACCTCAACTCCATTCAGCTCACCTTAGCTGGATGGCAGCTCAAACTAGCTCAAGACAGTTGATCTCAGCTCCATTCTAGCTCAGAACAGTTCACTAGAAGCTCAACCTAACTAGGACTAGCTACTGCCATCAACTAGCTAGACCTAGTCAGCTGAAGATGACCTCAACCAACTTAGGTCAATTCAAGTCTAGCTCCCGGAGGCTCAACTCAGCTCAAGTTAGTTGACCTGAGCTACTTAACCCAAGCTAGCTACTCTAGCTAGCTAGGTAATCTTCGGGATGACCATACCCAGCTCACCTCAGCTCATATTAGAAGAAGCCAACTCATCTTAGCTTGGCTTAGCAGCTAACAAAGAATTTGCAATCTAAGTTAGCTAAGGCAACTCCTTGTAATTCTCTTCAGCAGTCACTAGCTCTAGTGCAGCTCCTTCCAGCTACTTCTACCTCCTTACCTCCAAAACCATAGCCCCTTCTACCTCTTTCCACTACTCATCTACTAGCTAAGTTAGCTTAGCTAGGCCTACCTCCATGGCACCTAAATCTAACCCTAACTCACCCAACCTAAGCTCCACAAACTAACCTCAACTAAGTCCACCTAGGCTCCCTACTCCTAGTCCATTTTGGTGCCAACAACAAGCCACCTTTCACCCCTCAATCATGTTTAAGCGAATTCGTCATTGTTTAGAAAATGTGTCGTAGTATAGGACAAATACACTCAAATCATTTAAATTTATAACTCAAAATCAAAAGTGTCCGAGGTCAAACACAGGGAGCAAGTAATAGCATTTAATCTCACCAATCACAATAAATATAAGCAATTATAATCAAAACTTGATTTAGAACAACTCAGAATGATATATAAATGAAATCAAGTATCTTAATGCAAAAAGAATGGTTAAAATGGTGATTTGAATCACCAATTAATCCTTTGAATGTTAAGCTCAAATATCTCAAATATATCAACAGTAATTATCAACCAATATTCCATGTCAACCAAGTTAAATGAACCAGCAGTAGCCTTTAGAACCAGCAGAGATCAAGCTTCTCAGAATAGAGGCAAAGGCCTCTTCTTTTTCCTTCCTCGTGCCTCAAGGGGGAAAGGCAATAGCAATCATAGCACAGCAGCACAGAGGCAAAGGCCTCTCAGAATACGCTAAGTGTAGAGAGAGAACAGCAGAGGGCAAACCCCTCTCTTTCACTCTCTCTTTCCTCCTCTTTCTCTTCTCAAAAACCTAGGTTTAGCCAGGTAATCAAGTGAGTAACCAGTCTAGAATAGTGTCCAGGGTGTAGGCCTGCGAGCGTGGTCACAGGCGAGCAGTGGAGTAGGCGAGTAAGCGGGTCGTGAGGGTGAAGGGGACCCGACCCCCGTGGCTTGGGCGAGGGGTCGGGGGAAGGAATTCTTGATTGGGCCCAAATTTTGGTAAAAACCTAATTTGGACCCAAAGAATTTGATGGTGCAGTTGAATTTTTGTTTTGATCAAGTTTGACTAGGTAATTTACGTAGAAACCTAACTTAGGGTAACTTTCTGTCTAGGACTCTATTTTAAGTCAAAATGGGTTCCAAAGGTCAAATCAAGGGTACTAAAACCTTATGAAATATTTTTATATGATTTTTAGAAGGTTTAGATGAAATTTATTTTGACTAGAACCTCTATTGTTTAAGCGAGTCTGAAATTAGGATTTTGGATTACTTTTAATTCTCGAAATATGCAAAAACTCGTTTCTATCTGCATGAGCCCACTTATTTGACTTTAGTTCTCTTTTGACCTTTAATTCACCCCTAGCCAACCCCTTGGTTATTTTGTGTTTAGGATATGCTGTTAAAATTACAGAATTAGCCCTGATTTCTTGTTCTCTTCTCAAAACATAATATAGTGGAGATATAACCCTCAGATGAATATGTAGGAGATTTTATCTTTTATTCTAGACTAAAATGAACTAGTTAGGGTCTATGATGGTGTTCCCATCATACCCCCATGCCTAGCTTTTGCTAGTCCTTTAGCAAACATCCTATGGATCAAACCAGGTTTCTAGGTTAGATGTAATCATCACGGTGCCTTACTAATCTGCATCTCTGGAGATCATATCATAATAGCAACAATAGGTCTAGAGGTACTCAAGTGTCAACCATGATCCAGACCTGACCAGCTTCAACCTAAATCTGTTGCGAAGGTTTCTAAGGCCCACAAAAATTGCCTAGTGGTTCGTTGAACCTAGCGGTTAAAGTACCCGTGCATGGACGTAACATGTCCAGGTTCAGTTTGCTAGTGCATTTTTTTTGTAAGAAAGAGATAGAAGGATTTTCATTTGGAGAGTTTTCTCTCTTTTCATTTTACTTTTCCCTAAATCCAGCCTCTCATTGGCCCTAAACACGATTTGTATCAGATTCCTTGTCCCTACCATCAATCTTCGAAGGGTCCCTGGCAATTGATGCTTCAGGATAGCACCGCTCATGGCAACCCCTAGAACCTTGGCTTTCGACACTTCAAGATAGTGTTGCCCATGGAATTTTGTAGCTAAATTCAGACCCTGGTAATCAATATTTTGGGATAATCCCATCCATGGCATTTGAACCAGCACAAGGTGTTTACATGCCTCCGATAGGATATTTAGATATCGTAGGAGACAAGCACCAAGGAGACGATATGTTATTACGCATCTTTGAGGGAAATTTTCGACCTCTCTACACCGGGAACTCATCTAATCAACTTGTGTTGTCGAGATGTTCCTACGCTAGATCGTTGAGATGTCTTTTCATAATGGAACACTTTTGGCATGATTTTTCTTTATTAAGCACATTGAACCATACTAAGTGTGTGATTTTAGGTGCTCAAGTTACCAAGTCCCACAAACCAAAGGGCAGGCAACGGGGTTGAATAATCCCTAAGCCTTAGACCTAATACATCAGCCTCGCACTTTCCTCAACCTCTTGAGAATTAATCCGGATCTTAAGAAATACTTGAGTGTTTAAACCCTAGAATAGATCCAAGAGGCCTAAGGTCAGTATTCACCACTAATTCCCTAAGTTTTAGCCTTCCAGGTCTTAATTCATCATTCGATCCAACCTAGAAGTTAGGTAGGTTCCATAATCAGTTTCAAGGGACTCTTCTTTTTACTTTTTTATTTGCTCCTTTTTCTTCTTTTTTTTCTTTTCCTTCCCTCTCTTTTTTCATTCAGCTCAAAATGACCTCTCCTTTCCTCTTTTCTCCATTTTTTTATTTATGAAACCCTTCCATGCATTGATTTCACCGTGTTTTGCACTTTAATACCCCCCCATGCCAATAATTTGCAATGTCCCCGTTGTAAATTAGGTGGGTTCGAGTTCAATACAAATCATATATTAGAATAGGTGGGTGGTGAACGGGTCGGAATGGCTGTTGTGGATGATTTCAAGCTTTAATACATGTACCAAAGGTGGAGTCAGCTGTTCTAATGGACGAAACCTAAAGTGCAATATGGATTTAGTAAAAGGATATGTCAGGAAGGTTTCGGGTTTTTCAAAAGATGATGGATTGCCTCCCGTTAAGTGCTAAGTTTAACGCCATCAGCTGGGCACAATGAAGCTCAGGGAGAATGGAGATCAAAAGATACCGTAGCCAAATTTGAGTCAGTAAGTTCGACGAACAGTTTGAGTCTCTGACTGTTCACGACAAAAGGTTCAGATTCAAGGCTGAGTTCATTGATTTTGATAGCTCCATTTTCGAATGATCGTCTCACCAGAAATGGTTCAATCGATTTAGATCTGAGTTTGCCTGGGAAGAGCTTGAGTTTGGCATCAAAGAGTAGTACTTTTTGACCAAGATGGAAGGTTTTTATTGAAATGTGCCTGTCATGGAAGGCTTTCACCCGCTCTTTGTAGATCCGTGAGTTCTCGTACACGTCATTGCGTAACTCCTCGATCTCGCTCAATTGCAACCGGTGGTGGAATCCAGCCTTCACAAGATCTACATTGCACTTTCGTATTGCCCAGTAGACTTTATGCTCCATTTCTATGGGCAGTGGTCGGGCCCAGATAGGTGTGTTAATATGGTGATTTTATCGTTGAAATGTGCATAGTGGTTAACCTAAATCGAGCCTAACCATCTCTTTACAAAATTTTTAACCTGGCCCTCTTGATTTTATCTTGGTCACTTTTAGGCCCAGGGTCGAACTCAGGGAAGTAGGGTTAGAAGTGAATTTTCTACGCCTTTCCTACAATGAGTCTCTTTCGTTTGTTTATTATGTTTTTGGTGGTTTTCCATTTAGATTTTTTCTGATAATCTTGGTCCCAGAGGCACACCCTCAAAATTAGGTTCTTGGCTTTGAGCCAAATCAGGGTTCCAAAATGGGTCTTGCTATTTACAAGACGGAGTACTTGCAAGTCAAAGATTATCTTCTCTCTTTTATATATTTTTTAATCTTTTCACTAGCAGGAAAGTCAAATAGAAATAAAGTAAATATAGTATATATATATAGGTATATATTATATATGTATAAAGGGGTGGGGGTGGAGGCGGAGATGGAGTGTAACACGGTGTCGAGTCGGTCGTCGCCTAGAAAGACGCAACCAACAGGATGAGGTGGAGTGTAAGGTGGATTGATGGAAGATGAGTGTGACCACGCTTTTTGTACGCGTGTATCAGGGAATATCAGCAACTGGTGTAGATATTCCCGTGATACAACGTATGGTAAGTAATGTGAAAATATATTTATATATATGTATATATGTAAATATATCTATATGTATATATGGTTATAAATATATAGGTATATATGTACTTATATATGTATATATATATGTGTATATGTATGTATATGATACTATATAGATGTATATATATATATGTGTGTATGTATATAGTAATATATGTATATATAGATATATGTAGATAAATATATATATATATATGTATATATATATATATATATGTATATAAGTATATGTATATATGTAGATATATATGTATATATATATAAGTATATATATATATATGTATGTATGTATATAGACTAATACATAGTTATATAAGTACTAATATATGTATATATATATATGTATGTATACTAATACTTAGTTATATAAATACTACTATATATATAGATATAAAAATATATATATATGTATATAAATATACGTATATATATATATATAACACTATATAAGTGAGAGTGTGTGTGTGCGAGAGTGTGAGTGTGTGTGTATGTGTGTTTGCAGAGAGAGAGAGAGAGAGAGAGCGGGAGAGAGAGCTGCTAAGAGCGAAGAGGCTGCAGGGTTAAGTTGGCTCGGTCCTCCAAGAGTTGTCTAATGGAGAACGCACACGCGTAGGTGCGTGGGTGCGCGAGGACGTGCGTGCTGGGAGGGAGTGAGAGCGGGGAGAGGGCTGCAGTGCATAGCGCTGCGCGGAAGGGCTGGAGCGGGCAGATGCAGGCATACACGGTGAAGGAAGCAGGCGAATGCAGGCGACGCGGGCGCACGCAGATGTGCGAGCGAGCGCGGGGCTGAATGCGTGCGCAGGCGAAGGCCAATTGCGGTGTGCCGGGTGATCGGATAAGCGAGAAACTTACCAGTCACCCCACTGTAGCCACAGTGTTTTGCAGAAATGCATGAACAGTGGCTACAGTGGTCGAGCGAGCCGCATAAACGGGAGTGGATAGTGCTGTGAGTGCGGGTGGCTTGCGGCTGACTCGGCGCGTGCGGAAGAAGGTCTGCGCCGGCTGGGTTGTGGGGAGAAACGGTGTTTGCCCAAAGAAGCGGGAGGCGAAGGTAGGCTGCTGGCACGTGCGGTGGCCTGCGTGCCTGCTGCCGCCTTGCTACTACTGCTGTTGCCGTGGAGCTTCAGATCTTGAAGCCTGCGGCAATGGCGAAAGTGTTGGAAATGAAGAAGTCAGGGAAGAGAAGATCACCACGCTACTGGCATGCGCGGTGCTGCTGCTGCTGCTGTGCGGAGCTTGAGAGCTTCAAAGCTTGAAGCTCCCGCTCCAATGGCTGAAATGGCTTGAACGTTGAAATAGGGAATACCACCATGCCCACCGGCTCTTTGATGAGCTGGGCGGTGGTGGTCTTACGGTGGTGGGTGTGCACCACCGTAAGGTACTCCTGCCCGCAGAGTGTCTCCTCAGAGGAGGAGAGTCTGCGTATGGAAGGAGAAATCATGCACAGCCATGCCCTGGCTGTGCATGGCTTGCGCATGGCTTGGCAGGGAGGGGCTTGCATGCAGCTGCATGGCTGGCAGGGAGTGGCTGAGCAAGATATGGAGTGAAGAAGAGGTTGCCATGCATAGCAGCTGCAGGAAGATAGTCAAAAATCAAAAAGAAATAAAAAATGAAGATGGAAATTTTGTGAGGCAGCGCTTAAGGAAAACGTGAATTGTGAGGCCATTTTATTCACTCTCCTCCCCTCTCAATTAGATGCATGCATGCATGTATTTTTACAAATGCGACTAGGGATAGCTGATATGCACTGGTAATGCTAAGAAATAGCATAAGACGGCACAATTGCAGGTGTATTTTTGCAGTGCAATCATACCCCATGCCTATCTTTTGCTAGTCCCTAGCAAAACAGTATTTAGAAATGATCTTAGGCTAAAGATTTTCTTCTGAGGTGATATAGGTGTGTTTATTGTTTGATATTGTGAGAACTAATTGTAGAGAAAACTACCTGTACTTTAAGTCTCACATGACATAAATCATCTCTCGACTAACCAGGACTCTTGATATTTAAACCTTAAGTACGATTTACAGGACCCAGGAAGTTTTTTGCCGTACTCGAGAGCTCAAGAGGTTATGGCTTGTGCATAGTGAAGGATCAAGACTGACCAGATGAACATTAAGACTCAAGCCCAGGGTTTCACGAATTTTTAAGTACAGGTTGGTCCTAGTTTCAGCTCATGTCTTCAGATTGACCCTTAAAAAGATGATGGAAACTCAACTCCCATTTTCTGACATTTGTGGCTCAAAGAAAACAAGGTATTTGTAACCTACCCTAAAGAACTTCTTGAAGGACGAAGACTTTGCAGACATTTGTGAGATATACTGACTTATTTGCATCTTTTTTTTTTTTTTTTTTTAAACACATGTCAGTATATCTCTTACGACATTATTTGGAGGAGCACACTTTTTTTCCTTTTGGTGGGAGAGTTCCTTTTTGGTGGAAAGAGTCTCTCCTAAACACAAGATTAAAACCTGGGATAAAAAGTCTACCTGCGCGCACAGGTAAGGACTCCACCTTCCCTAGTGAACACTAGGGTTGGGTCTTATGTTCACCTGGTCTTTCTTAATAAGTGTAGTGTGAACCAAGATTACTTAGGCTCTCAAGTAGAAGCAAACCAATTGATCCTGTACTGGTGTCTCAAGTACAAGAATACGTCCTTAGTTGGGAGAGATTCTGATCTATTTTGTCATTGCTCAAGTGAATTAAGCCTGAGCCTGAGCGAATCAAGCTTCTGTGGCTTGGAAAGTCTTCAAAACAGAGGTTGAATATCCATAAACACTTATTGTATTTTTGTGTCAGCCTTCATATCATTACTAAACACTATATATATATATATTATATATATATATATTTTTTTTCATTTTCTTTTTCTTACATATTTATAAATCGGTGGAAACTGCATGATACCATAAAATACCCAGATCCTATGGATGCCTATCCACCCCCCTATGCCAAACGATGCTTTGTCCTCATATGCATGCAGGGAAAGGTAGAGAAAGGACGAAAGATTGGGTAATGAGAGCTGAGGTGCAAGGTATACAGCAGGGTGGTAGGGTGGGTGGATGGTGGGTGGTGAAGTGAAAAGTGAAGTGATCGTGATAGTGGCGTGAAAAGTGATGGTGGAAGGTGAAAGGTTTGGCATTTCTTGGGACGAGAGTATCCCAGGTGGATCGGAGAACAGGTCAAGAGGAAGAAATTGGCCTTTAGATTGGCCAAGAAGAGGGGCTTCTTGGATAGATGGATCCAAAAGAGAATAACCCCAGTGAGTAGGATATGGGCTCAAGGTCCCAGTGTGGATTTGCAAATCTGCTAGATTTGGCGGGAAAGAAAGGGCAATCCGATCTTCAAGAGTGTGGACCGGCGATGAGTAGCCCGGATATGACTCAGACCACGAGGTATGGGAAGAAGAGAAAACCTCGTCAGAAGTCTGGTCAGGAGAAAGTATGGGATAAGGGAGGGATGGGGGAACGTCATAATATGTGTTGATCAGGCAGTCATCAGTGTTTACAGGTAATCCGCAGCAGTCTGAATAGGTCTCAATTAGTCTGATACACGCGCTGACGGTCATGTCCTCGTCAGACGTGTCATCCTCGATACAATCGCAATCAAAGTTCTTGGCTACCTTGAAGATGTTAAGCTTGATCTTTTCAGATCCAACGGCAATCTCAATACAGCCCGACTCGCAGTCGATATGGGTGTGGGCTGTCGCCAAGAAAGGTTGACCAAGGATGATCGGACAATCAGAAAGTGAGCTAGGAACTTCCATATCTAAAACAAGAAAGTCAACAGGAAAACAGAGACTGTTGACCCTAACCACCACGTCTTCCACCACACCCTTCGGGATTTTGATAGAACGATCTGCCAACTGTAACGTGACAGGGGTGGGTTTCAAATTTCCCAAGGCAAATTTTTCGAGCATGATGGTTGGTATAAGATTGATGGAGGATCCTAGATCAAGCAGGGCACGGTTAAAATTGCAGCCTTGGATGCTACAGGAAATAAGCGGTGTGCCTGGATCTTTCTGGTTCGGTGGTAGGTTTGACAGTATAGCACAACTCGCATGAGGCGAGAGAACCACCGAATTCTTAGTTTTCTTTGACTGTCACCTCGGTGTTGTGTAGTCTTTGAAAAATCGAGCGACAGTAGGTATGTGGTTGATAGCCTCGAGCAGGGGTACCTTGATTTCTACATCCATGAATAAATTACGTAGGTTATCAAAGGCCTGTGCATCTTTCTTCTTGCCTTTTGGCTCCCTCAGTAGAGCCTCAGGGAATGGAACTGATTCTGGCACCAATTTGGGTGTATCGTCCTCTCGTGAATGTGGTGCGCATCTCGAATGAGAGGGCGATGAAGAAGACGAGCCAGGATCAGGTCGAGGCGAATCGACGGTCAGCTTACCGCTCCTCGTAGTGATAGCATTGGACGATGTAGGTCTAGCGGGATCATAAGGCAGAGGAGGGTTCGCAATGGGGACATACGAGTGAGGTGCTGCAGCGGGATTAGCCTGATATCCCGGTGGAATGCTCGGAGCTTGCACAATCTGATGAACCTGCCCTTGAGAAGGTTGTACCTATGGTTGAGGACCACAGGGTACGAAATTTCACAGGTTTGGAACAGGTTGGGCGGGAAGAGTGCCTTGAGATCGAGTCGTCATGCGTGGTTGACTGATCTCAGCATTCTGCTGCGCCAATTGGTGTTGAAGAGAGGTCATGTTCTCTTCATGGCGCTTTGACATTTCCGTCATCATTCGCATCAATTTATCAAGAGGACTTGATGTGTGTTCGGCTTGCGGTACGCAAGGGCTTGATGGCGGATTTACCATAGGATTAGACTGGGCCCTTGGGATGACGGATGCAGACGGTCGCATTGGTCAAAACCCGGCGGGTTGTTGGACCATGTGAAATTTCGATGATTTCGCCACCCTGGATTATAAGTGGCAGAGAACGGGTTGTTCCCCAGGGTGCAAGCATCTTCTATGCCAAAAGACGCGTCCGCATGTAAGTATGTGTCCGAGCACACGAAGGCTTGGTTCTCTGTGTCGAAATACTGGCTCGCAGAAGCCAGATCCACATGACTTACTGAGTCGCTCGGTGTGACACTCGGTAAAGAAGGTCTTACAGGGTTTCTTGAGATAAGCCTGGTGTTGGAAGAATTGGAATTGTGATGAAGTGGTGAAGTGGGGGTGTTTGCCATAGAACGGGCGGGGTTGGCTAGAAGCTCGTCCAGCTCTTGTGCACGACGGAGACTTCATCCAATTTCTGTGCGATAAGGCTAAGATTAGTGGATGAATGAGAGGGTCCCGTGTCAACTTCGTGGACATTTCGGGGCTGGCTGGTACGATTAAAGGCGATAATGGAAGCATTGTTCATCGAGTTTTCACTCATATTTTCAAACAATTAGAATGCTCCATTCTCGTCTTTATTCATAAAATTCCCTCCACAGGAAGCGTCTGCAATCTGCTTCAAAGTCTCATTTAGCCCATAGTAGAAAATCTGGGCTATATGCCACTTAGGCAAAACATGGTGTGGACATTTTCTGAGGAGGTCATTATACCTCTCCCATGCCTCATGAAATTGTTCGTTGTTTTGTTGCGTAAAGGAGGTGATAACACGACGAAGCGCATTGGTTCGCCCAAGTGGGAAGAACTTCTTGAGAAATGCTGTTCGCATCTCTTCCCAAGAGTGGATGGTTCTCCCAAGGGTGCGTAACCATTGCGACGCTTTATCCCGCAATGAAAACAGGAACATTTTCATGAGGACTATAGGTAACCCGATATTTCTTGGTTTAATTGTTTCAGCTAATCAGGTTAGGTCTTCCAAGTGGAGAAAAGGATCTTCACTTGCAAGACCATGGAAGTGAAAATTAATTAGGCCAATTATGTTAGGCTTCAATTCAAAGTCGTCCCCGCCCATGGGGACCCGAATTTGTCCTATGGTCTCTGTAGCAGCGGGATTTTGATAGGAGCTAAGAGACCTAGGGTCCTCCCATTCGGGAGGGTTCTGCATTTCCTCCAATGTTTCCCGAATGGCCTCAATTTGTTCATTATACATTTCCATTTGGGCTTGGAGGTGGGTTATGGGATCTAAGGCTCCACCACCTGGTGGGTTCTGAGGGTGGTTTCCTCCCTCGGGATTTGGGGGTGGGTGTGCAACCATGTTTGTGGAGGAGGAGGATGATTCGGCTTATTTTCTAAATTTATCAGGCAATTCAAATAGTTCAGGGTTTTGTGACCTCCTCCCAAACATGCACTACCGCTGGAAGAATTGGGGAGATAAGAAGGGAAAAGAGATGAGAGAAATGATGCCGCAAAGGTACACTTGATGACAAATCAATTCAATCAAATTCCTAACCTCTACAGTGTGCCCTTAGACCTAAAGATCTAAGTTACCTACTATCACGAACTACGGAACCGAATGCGAGCATCACGGAACCACCGGGCCAGATTGAAAGGCCATTTGCCCCAGTCTTAGACACCCGATAGCACACGGGAACCCTCACCAGCACGTAGACGCTACACGCAGGTAGCTAGACCTCCAATCCTTAATAAGGGTCAAGTTACTACCAATTTTAGTTAGAGGCATAGGATCAAGTGCTTTTGGAATGTGAAGGGCGTTGTTTACGAGTAATGCCCAAGTGATTGATTTATCAAGTGTGTAAAACAAGCATGCAACGGGGAAATCTCCCCGAATTGAAGTTTTAATTGGTGAATGGTTTTTAGAATTCAGCCTTAAGTAGTATGGATTTTAGGATTTCGCTGAAATACCAATTCAACCAATCTCCGGTTTTGCAAGAATACAAGTTTTCTTCTAAGCCCAACAAACCCTTCTTCAATGTCAATTGGTTAATGCATGCTAAAATGCAATGGGCTTCCCTAAATGGAGATTTCTATGTGTGGATGCACGAATCAGTTTTAGATTAGTGTGAAAGGGAGCCAAAGCACTTCATTTCAAATGCTCCAATCACCAGAAAGATTTCCACACAAGGCTCAACCGAAAGATAAAGAATATCAATTTGTTGGGGTTGAAATATTCAGGATCGAATCTTAGGCAAGTGAAAAGTCATGGTGGGGTTGGAATTAACTTAATTCCAAGTCTCCCCACCAAAAAGGTGATCCCGAATTTGCAGATAAGTGAGGCAAAGAGGGGTGCAATCAATATTTTTATGTTTGCCTCAAAGAATACTTCACACGGCGAAGAATTCAAGAATCAAGATTCTTGGATTTTCTCTATGCGAAGTAAGGCGGGAAATCCCGGGGCGGTGGGAGTAAAGACAATCAATCAAACAAGTGAATTTTTATCCACTTGCCCCACGAGATCCCAAGAAGTTTTTCTAGTTTTTAGTTTTTTTTTTTTATTAAGGTGACAAGTTAACCTAAATTGCTAAGAAAGAAGGACCTACTTGTGCAGCAACGTGTGTGGAGCTCCAGTGCGGTGTCAGTGTCTTCACACTCTCGTTCCCACCTTGGATTTGCCCACGTCTCCGACTTCGTATGCCTGTCTTCTTCTTGCAACAGGTTTACCTGCACACCAAAAACAAAAACACCCATGAAGAGAAGGGTGTGAGAAGAGAAAAATTAAAGGAATGGAGTAAAAACTTACTTGAAGGTGCACTTCCTCGGTAACGGCACCAGAAAAGATGGTGGTCGGGCGTGGATAGGTGTGTTAATATGGTGATTTTATCGTTGAAATGTGTATAGTGGTTAACTTAAATCGAGCCTAACCATCTCTTTACAAAATTTTTAACCTGGCCTTCTTGATTTTATCTTCGTCACTTTTAGGCCCAGGGTCGAACTCAGGGACGTGGGTTTAGAAGTGAAGTTTCTATGCCTTTCCTACAACGAGTCTCTTCCGTTCGTTTATTGTGTTTTTGGTGTTTTTCTATTTAGATTTTTTTCTGATAATCTTGGTCTTTGAGGCACACCCTCAAAATTAGGTTCTTGGCTTTGAGCCAAATCAGGGTTCCAAAACGGGCCTTGCTATTCGCAAGACAGAGTACCTGCAAGTCAAAGATTATCTTTTCTATTTTATATATTTTTTTATCTTTTTACTAGCAGGAAAGAGAAATAGAAATAAAGTAAATATAGTATATATATATAGGTATATATTATATATGTATAAAGGGGTGGGGTTGGAGGCGGAGATGGAGTGTAGCACGGTGTCGAGTTGGTCATCGTCTAAAACGACGCAACCAACAGGACGAGGTAGAGTGTAAGGTGGATTGATGGAAGATGAGTGTGACCACGCTTTTTGTACGTGTGTATCGGAGAATATCAGTAACTGGTGCAGATATTCTCGCGATACAACGTATGGTAAGTAATGTGAAAATATATTTATATAAATGTATATATGTAAATATATCTATATGTATATATGGTTATAAATATATAGGTATATATGTACTTATATATGTATATATATATGTATATGTATATATATATAGGTATGTAACTATATGTATAGATAGATATATGTATATATATATATATATGTATATGCATGTATATGATACTATATAGATATATATATATATGTGTGTATGTATATAGTAATATATGTATATATAGATATATGTAGATAAATATATATAAATATATATATATATGTATATATGTATGTATATATGGATATATATATATATATATATATGTATATATGTATATAAGTATATGTATATATGTAGATATATATGTATATATATATAAGTATATAGATATATATATATATATGTATGTATGTATATAGACTAATACATAGTTATATAAGTACTAATATATGTATAGATATATGTATATATATATATATGTATGTATACTAATACTTAGTTATATAAATACTACTATATATATAGATATAAGTATATATATATATGTATATAAATATACGTATATATATATGTATATAACACTATATAAGTGAGAGTGTGTGTGTGCGAGAGTCTGAGTGTGTGTATGTGTGTTTGCAGAGAGAGAGAGGGAGAGTGTGCTGTGAGAGAGAGAGAGAGAGAGCGGGAGAGAGAGTTACTGGAGCGAAGAGGCTGGAGAGCTAAGTCGGCTCGGTCCTCCAAGAGTCATCTGATGGAGCACACACACGCGTAGGTGCGTGGGTGCACGTGGACGTGCGCGCTGGGAGGGAGTGAGAGCGGGGAGAGGGCCGCAGCGCACAGCGCTGCGCGGAAGTGCTGGAGCGGGCAGACGTAGGTGTACGCGATGAAGGGTGCGGGCGAATACGGGTGACGCAGGCGCATGCAGATGCTCGGGCGGGCGCTGGAGCGGGCGCGGGGCTGAACGCGTGCGCGAGCGAAGGCTGGTTGCGGTGTGTCGGGTGGCCGGATAAATGAGAAACTTACCGGTCACCCCACTGTAGCCACAGTGTTTCGCAGAAATGCGTGAATAGTGGCTACAGTGGCCAGACGAGACATGCAACCGGGAGCAGATGGTGCTGTGAGTGAGGGTGGCTTGCGGCTGGCTCGGCGCATGCAGAAGAAGGTCTGCACCGGCTGTGCTTCGGGGAGAAGCGGTGCTTGCTCAAAGAAGCAGGAGGCATGGGCAGCCTGTAGGCCCGCGCGGTGTCCTACGTGCAGGTGCGCAGTGGCCTACGAGCTTGCTGCTGCCTTGCTGCTGCCGCGAAGCTTCAGACCTTGAAGCCTGTGGCAATGGCGGAAGTGCTAGAAACAAAGAAGTCAGGGAAGAGAAGACCACCACGCTGCTGGCGTGCACGGTGGAGTTGCTGCTGCTGTGCGGAGCTTGAGAGCTTCAAAGCTTGAAGCTCCTGCTCCAATGGCTGAAATGTCTTAAACGTTGAAATAGGGAATACCACCACGCCCACCGGCTCTTTGATGAGCTGGGCGGTGGTGGTCTCACGGTGGTGGGTGTGCACCACCGTGAGGTACTCCTGCCCGCAGAGTGTCTCCTCAGAGGAGGAGGGTTTGCGTATGGAGGGAGAGGGGAGGAGGTGGCCTGGAAGTGAGCTTCTGTGTGGGGTTTTGGCATGGAGGACCAGGCTCCTTTGCAAAGGAAGCAGCCGCCCTCTTTTTATAGGAGAAAGCATGCACAACCATGCCCTGGCTGTGCATGGCTTGAGCATGGCTTGGCAGGGAGAGGCTTGCATGCGGCTGCAGGGCTGGCAGGGAGTGGCTGAGCAGGATATGGCATGAAGAAGAAGAGGTTGCCATGCATAGCAGCCGCGAGAAGAAAGTCAAAAATCAAAAAGAAATAAAAAATGAAGATGGAAATTTTGCGAGGCAGCACTTAAGGAAAACGTGAATTACAAGGCTATTTTATTCACTCTCCTCCCCTCTCAATTAAATGCAGCGTGTATTTTTACAAATGTGACTAGGGATACCTAATATGCACTGGTAATGCTGGGAAATAGCACAAGGTGGCACAATTGTTGGTGTATTTTTGCGGTGTAATCAACGGGGAGGTGACATGCCTTCTTGTACATGAGTTTGAAGGGAGACATGCCTAACTACGTCTTGTGGGTGGTCCTATAGGCCCACAAGGCTTCCAGAAGGCGGGTAGACCAATCTTTCCTATCAGGCCGAACAGTGACCTGAGGGATCTTCTTGATCTCCCGATTAGATAGTTCTGCCAATCCATTAGTTTGGGGATGATAAAGAGTTCAAGATACGATGTGACATCCCGTACTTTTTCATCAGGGACTGGAAGTGCACATATGCAAAATGAGACCCACCATCATTGGTGATGGCTTTTGGAACCCCAAATCTGGAAAAGATGTTCACTTGAATGAACTGAAGAACAACTTTATGGTCACTTGCTCTGGTGGGGATGTCTTCGATCCATTTAGAGACGTAATCAACAGCAAGTAAGATATATTTGAAGCCATTAGATCCTGGAAAGGGTCTCATAAAATTAATTCCCCATATGTCAAAGATTTTGCACACGATGATTGGATTCAAGGGCATCATATCATTTGGGCCCATGTTGCCTTTGGTCTGACAACGAGTTCATGCCCTATAATAGGTTTGTGCATCTTTGAACATTGTGGGCCAGAAGAACCCACACTGGAGGATCTTCGTTGCGGTTTTTTGACTAGAGAAATGGCCACCACAGGCCTGGTCATGACAGAATGAGATGACGTTATTGACCTCGTTGTCAGGGATGCATCTCCGAATTACCTGATCATTGCCAATATAGAAGAGATACGGTTCTTCCCAAATGTAGTACTTGGCATCGGAAATCAACTTGTCTCCCCTGGAAGTTGCCCAATCTAGCGGGACTTTCCCCGTAACCAAGTAGTTTACCATGCCAGCAAACCAGGGAAGTTCGTTAATGGCCAACAGATGTTCATCTAGAAAATGCTCGGTGATAGGTCCGGACGGGTTAATGACTGAAGAAGGAAGGCTAGAAAAATGGTCAGCTACCACGTTCTACTTTCCCGCCTTATCTTGAATTTCAAGGATGAATTCTTGCAACAGCAAGTTCCATCGGATTAGTTTTGATTTCAAGCCCTTCTTCATGAGTAAGTGCCTCACTGCGGTGTGATCTGAGTATATAATGACATGAGAACCCAAGAGGTATGATCTGAAGTTCTCCAGGCCAAATACTACAACCAGCTGCTATTTCTCCATAATTATGTAGTTCGCTGAGCCTCGTTTAATGTCTTGCTAGCGTAGTATATGACTATGGGTTTCCCGTCTATTTTCCGCCCTAACACTGCTCCCATTGCATAGTCAGATGCATCGCACATGACCTCAAAGGGTTGAGACCAATCAGGGGATTCCAGGATTGGTGCTTGGGTGACTTGGTCACGTAGGATCTCAAATGCATGAATGCACTCACTTGTCATCTCGAAAGGCATGCCTTTTGAGAGGAGGTTCATCAAGGGGCGTGCAATCTTGGAAAAATTAGATATGAATCTACGATAAAAACCCACGTGCCCAAGAACGATCTGATTTCTTTGACTGAGTTTGGTAGATGAAGTTTGGAAATCAAATTCACCTTGGCTTGGTCGACTTGAATACTGATAAGCGCTAGTCTATCATCATTCTTATGCATTGAAACAAACCTATCTCTTAGGATTTTGATCCGTAAACGGGTTTTTGGGTTGCATTTAGGCATAAATTAGGTTAGTCATGCATTGCATTTGTTATTTTATTTATGATGTGTTTCTTGGAGTGTTAGGGATAAGCAGAGAGTTAGATCCCCAGAACCCTAGCACTTGGGAAGGAAACTATTGAAGAGGAAGCTCAATTAGGCTAGGACTCAACTAAGTCCAGCTCATCATGGCTGGATACCAACTCCTTTGGACTAGGGTTAGCTCCATTCAGCTCCATTCAGCTCACCTTAGCTGAATGGTAGCTCAAGAGAGCTCATCTTAGCTCACCCTAGCTCAAGTCAGCTTAGATCTAGCGCAACTTAGTTGAGTCTAGCTCATCTCAGCTCCCATTAGTTCACTACGAGCTCTAGCTAGCTCAACTAGCACCTCAGCTCAAGCTCAGCTCACCTCAGCTCAAGCTCAGCTCCAGCCAGCTCATAGTAGCTTAACTCTAAGCTAACTAAGCAACTACTTGTCAACTAGTAGCTTAGCTAGCTATAAAGTTCTCATCGTAGGAAGTTCTAGCTCAACCTAGCTCCAACTAGGTTAGGGCCAGCTCAACTAAGCTCAACTACCCAAGCTTGGCTACTTGCATAAGAACTAAGTAGATAAGCTTAGTAGTTGAGCTCCCCTTGAAGCTGCCTCAGCAGTCGTAGCTCCATAGTACTTGATGTCAGCTCTAGAATTTTCTTCCCTAGCTCCTCCTTCATGAAACCCTAAGTCATCCACCTCCACTCTGCTAACTAATCTAGCTAAACCCTTAGCTCCACCAAAAAATGCCATGGCTGTCCACTTCTCCACCTTAACCCTAACCAACCCTAACCTAACCCAACCTTTTTTGGTGCCAACCCACACCAACCACCACCACTCACACCCCTTCAAGCTAGCACCAAAAACACCACATTCACCCCTACCTTTTGGTGCCAACTTCCTCATAATTCTTAGCCCTACACCTCATCAACCAAGGGCATCTAAACCCTACACCTAACCCCTTCTAGAAGCACTCCATTGGCGCCAAACTAACCCCCCATAACTACCCTAAACCCTACCCTATTTGGAGCCAAAAATCACCCCATACATCCCTTCATTTGGCACAAACACCTACTCCCATCTACACCCTACATATTACCCTCCAACCTATCCTAACCCTCCATCTAGTGACGCCACCTAAACCTCCCCCTTAACCCACCTAGAGTGGCGCCAACACCCTTAACTCCACCATAACTACCACCTCAAGCAACCCTCCTTTTTGGCGCCACCCTATATCTACCCTCCACCCCATAACCACCACCCAACAACACCATCCTAACCCTACACATAACCTACACGCCACCTAACTCTACCACCTTAAATCCTAATCCTAGTCCTCTCTTAGGGTTGGAGCCAAACACCTTACACCACCCATTTTGGTGCCAACCATTATAAACCCTACGATCCCTTAACTACATCCAACAAGCCATCCTAACCTTCCATCCATTAACTACCCTTAACCCCCTACCATTGCTATATAAACCCCCTATCACCACCATTAAAACTCAACCTTGGCTACATTTTTTCTACCCATATTTCCACCTACATAGAAGGTCAAGAGAAGAAGAAGAAGATTAAGGGGATACTCTGTCCCCTTGGTGCCTTCCCCTCTTCTCTTCTCTCTTGTGCCCACGCCAGCCAAGGAAGGAAGCCAGGCATTGGAGGACAACCTAGGGTACATGCCTGCCCTAGGAAGAGGAGGATTTGAGGGTGGACTACCACCCTTGGAGTAGGAATCAAAGGTGGTCCATGCCACCTTCAGGAGGAGTTCTTGGAGTGGGAGCCACCCACTCTAGGAATGCCCATCTAGGGTTTGCCTTTGGAGGACATCCAGGAAGGAGAAGGAGGAGCCCTTTTCAAGCCTAGGAGCCACTGAGCTTGGAGCAAGGAGCTTCCCCTCTTCACCATCATTTTAGGAGGTTTTGTGTTTCTTTTATTATTTGTTATATTTATTCTAGTAGTAGAAGCATTCCTCTACTAGGATTTTTGTGAAACACTCTTTCTCAATTAAAAGTTGCATTCTTTTT
Source organism: Thalassia testudinum (assembly GCA_037157565.1). Taxonomy (NCBI): domain Eukaryota; kingdom Viridiplantae; phylum Streptophyta; class Magnoliopsida; order Alismatales; family Hydrocharitaceae; genus Thalassia; species Thalassia testudinum. The sequence continues at coordinate 111,659,227 of JAZHRO010000025.1, forward strand.
AATAAAGCTTTTATCGCAATTCCTTTTGTTGTTTTGTCGCATTATTCCTAGTACACAAACACTCTTTCTTTCTAATTGCCTTAGGCCTCCACGTACCTAGGGTGACCTTAGAAAGAATCAACTTTTGTCATGTAGATATTAGCTATTAGGGCTAGTCTTTTCCAACAAAACTTTAGTGATCCGGTTATTTCAAAAATCTAAAAAAAATTTCATATATATTTAAGATCAAAAAGAAAGTTAAGTCCCCTTTGAAGCAAGAGATTTGATTTAGCAATCAATTTTGCCTCCTTGGACGACCCTAGATACCCCACTATCTAGGTTATAAATTTTAAAAGCGAATCCATTTTTGTGTGTTGCAACGACTTAAAACCCTAAATTAACAAACCATAGAATAACGCAATCACTTCTTGGCACCGTTACCGAGGAGGCACAGCTTTGCTTTTATCACTTTTCTCTTGCTTGAAGTGGATCTCATCCCGTTCTCTTTTCTTCTATCTCGTGTGTGCAGGAGCTATAGGAGCAAGAGGTAATTCTGGAAAGAAGAACTCAAATCCCTTGTCTTCCTGTGGATTCAGGTTGTTTCCCTGTATCTTGTCACATAAAGCATTAAAAAAACTACCAAAAAATATTAAACTTGGCTTTCAGGATCTTAAATATCTTAATTAATTGGAGTGGTGCAATTTAAAACTCATTGTTTGCTTGTTTGCACCATTAAACACCACTCTAATTCAAGTGTTGGTGTTCTGTTTTTCAGGTCCAGATTTCTGTCCGTATTTGAAAAATTAATTCCTGACACCACAAGCCTCATAAAATCATAAAATTTCACCTAGTGATTCCAAATCAAGTAAGGAACATCTGTTCCAAATTTTAGAGTAATTAGACTTGTAATTAATTTTTGAAAATTCATGGACTGCATAGGGGTCACGCCCTCTAATCTTCCCGTTTTGCTACTGTTTCAAATTTTTAGAATTTTTGTACTCATCCAATCTTTCTGAAATTTAGTTTCTGAATCCTTGTGAAATTCTACACATCATATAAAATCACCAAAATTTATTTGAGGTCAGTAGTGATACTGAAAAGTCCAAAATACCTACAGGTATCATTTCTAGACTTTGACACCAGTACAAATAAAAATTCAAAACAAATATCGCAAAAATTCCTAAAATCTTAAAAAAATTTTTTCTGGAATCCTTGTTTGATTTTCTATAAAGTAGTGGTGTTGTTTGATATATTTGGATCACTACTTAATATCGAAAGCCTAAAAAAGATCCATTGGTAGTTAAATTTCTATCCTAGGATTAATTGGATTAGGGTTTCTTTTTCAATTTTTAGAGACAAACCACTAGAAGGAAATTCATCTCAACCCATACAACTTGATTCCCTCTTGTTTGTGGAATCACAAAACTTGTTTGAAGTCTTAAGAAAAGAAATCTTAAAATGCATTAATTTAAAGCAAATCCTAAAAGACAGAAATATTTAAATTGTGTAACAACTTATTTGAAATTGGAACCACTTTCCAATTCCTTCACACACACAAAAAAATTGAAATAATAGGCAATAATCCAATCAACGCCCTCCACATTCCGTGTGCACTTTAGTATCCTAGACCTAATTAAAATCTGTAGCAACTTGACCCCTAAGGTTTCATCAACTTAGGCTTGCTATCTAGGTCTTAAGTTCTCTCTAGTTAATATCAATTCTATCATCTATATCTGGTGTTCGGGCTGATGGGCCGTGTCAAACGACTAGGAATGAGTTTGTACAAGCACCTGGGATTTTCCTGGGAAACACTTGGACCCAAACCTCCCCTTAAATAACTTGGCTAGATTTGTTGACAGAATGGGTATTCACTAGTGATTACTTATTTCCTAGGTAGACCAAGTCTTAGGTTATTTTTAGGGAGTCACAATTAAGTTAGGTCTAGAATTTGTTATTTGAATTGCACACTTTCTCTCATCTCTCTCTTCTCCTCCCCTCCAATTCTTCCAAAAAAAAAAGAAGTGCATGCACGATCGAAGGTCCCAAAAACCACATCTTAAGGGACCATCTGATTTTGCCACCCACACTAGAAAATCTTTGTTTTCTTCTCCTTCGTCTTCTAAAAATATGGAAAACCCGAGAAATAGACAAAAAAATTCTGCTTCTGCTTCTAACCCGTTAGCTGACCTACAAGCTGACTTCCCCATCCTTAACCTCCCTCATCTGAAGCAACCAAAAATTCCTGTAGGGCCAGGTGGCCCTCAAATCCAAACTCAAAATACAAGCCCCTTTGCCTTTATGATCGACCATTTGGTTCGGCTACAATAAAACCAAGAGAATTTGACAAGATTGTGATGAACCTAGCCAACCAAGGGCAACAAAACCCGTCACCCCGCCAACAACCTATCGTTCCTCTTAAGGATTTCTATGATCCTTCCAACTATGAGGAAAGACCCGGGGTGGTCATACCACAAGGGGATTTTGAGATCAAACCAGCTATTCTGAACCTGATCAAGCATTTCCATGATCTTCCAAGAGAGGACCCTTTTTGTCATCTCGAGGAATTAACTGTCCTCGCTCAAACCACTCGCTCCCGCAATGTGTAGGAAGACATGTGGTTGATGAGACATTTTTCGCTCTCTTTAAAAGATAAAGCTTCACATTGGTTTAGAACGGTTGGGCACCTGATCACCACCTGGCCCCAATTAAAGAGCGCTTTTCTAAAAAAAAATTTTCCAATCGGTCGAACTAACGCTTCAAGAAGATCCATAACGACCTTTCAACAAAAAATTGGTGAACCCCTCCATGAAGCCTGGGAAAGATTCTAAGAACTTTTAAGAAGTTGTCCCCACCATGAAATTCCGCAATGGTAGTTAGTGCAGATCTTCTATCATGGTTTAGAAGATCAATTGATGCGATTTGTGGATGCTTCATGTGGGAGCAATTTCCTTAATAAAGATGACAAAAGTGCCTATCTCCTCTTTGAAGAAATGAGTGAAAACTCATTTAATATGACTTCAATGGACACTTTTGGTAGAACTCAAAACCTCAAACACGGAGTCAATAAAATTGACTCCAAATCCACCTCTGTTCTAGTCATTTAGGATGATCTATATATGTTAGCTCAATGACTGGACCAGATGCAAATTCATCAGAAAAAAATGGAAGAAAGGCACACAAACAAACAAGCTCCACACCTTAATGCTCCACACTTTTACTCTCCACACACTAACACTCCACAACTTCTCCAAAGAGAAAATCTGCATAATATTGATGCCACACCTGTCGGTCAGTAATTTCTAGCTGATTTTCCACAAGATTTGACTGGAAATTTTGATTATTTGAATCAGAATATTCTTGATCCCACCACGGAAAATATTTATGCTCTCTAGGAGCAATTTAGAAACCCCTCCAACACTTACAATCAGAACTGGAGGACCAACCCGAATCACTCCTGGAAAAACCCAAACCCAATTCCATTTCCCAAACAAAATCATTTTGGGAATTATGTGCAGCCTGCATATCAACCTGGACCATCCCAGGAAAATATTAATACTCAAGTCATGAAAACTCTGCAAGGTATGCAGAATCAAATGACAGAAGTAACCCGCATGATTACCAACTTGCAACACCAAGTTAAGGTTACTCCTAATCATCAACCTACTGGGAATTTATCTTCCCAACCCATGCCCAACCTGAATAATCAACAAAATCAGTTCCAAGATGGATATCCTAGTCAACCCATTCAACCAGCACCTCAGCATCCCCTGGGTTTCAATAATAGTCAGGCTTCCCGTCATCATCCTAGAAACAACTAGACTGCAAATGCAGTTACTTTGAGGAACGGGAAAACCACTCAAGACCCCCTGCTTGTTAAAGAAACTCGTTTCACTGAAAAATGGATCAACTCTTCCCCATCTTCCTCTAACACTATTCAGGAACCTAATAATGCAAAACAAGAGCACCCTGAACCATTTCCACAAGCCCTCCATTCTTCACAAAATAAGAAAAAGAAGAAATCCGAGCCCACTGATAAGGACTTGAAGGATTTATTTGGGCAAGTTGAAATTAACATCCCTCTCCTAGATGCCATAAAATACATCCTTGCCTTTGCAAAATTTATAAAGGATTTGTGTACCCCAAAAAGGCAGCCCAGAAATTTAGGAAAGGTGATCCTTCCCGAGACAGTCAACTCAGTTGTGCAGAGCCAACTGTCTCTTAACAGAAAAGATCCAAGAGCTCCCGTAATTCAAGTAATCATTAATGATACTTCTTTTGATTGCACCTTATTGGATCTCGGTACCTCAATTAATCTTATCCCCATAATTGTTTTTGAGGAATTTAAGATCATAGAATTAAAGCTTGTTGAGGTTACTCTTCAATTAACAAATCGATCTACAATTAAACCAAGGGAAATTATTGAGGATGTCCTTGTCCGGGTCAAAATTGTCTATTTGCAATAGGCTTTTTAGTCCTAGACATAGAGGTACCAGAAGTTTTAAAGTTTGCCCCTATAATTCTTGGAAGACCATTCTTAGCCACCGTCCACGCAAATATTAATTGTGATTATGGCAAAATGAAGATCATGTGTGGCGGTGAATCTGTAACCATAGATATTTTCCAAGCTTCTAGGAGGTTCCAAGAACCTGATTTATTTGATGACTCGGAGTCAAAAATGGAAAAAATAGTGGAGGAAACATTGCATATTTCACATTTAGGTTCCTATTTTGACATTAACACGGTTCTTGAACAATCCACTTCATTCCACCCCCCACCCTAACCACACATTCAGCTAACACTCTAGCTGACCCTTTCACTCTCACTTCACCACTAACACAAAAAGCAAAAATTCTTTCAGAGCCAGGCCCACAACTGAAGTTAAAACCTTTGCCCGACTCCCTTAAATATGTTTTCCTGGGTCCAAATCAGACCCTGCCCCTGATTATAAATTTTGGACTTACTGGGGCACAAAAACACAAACTTCTCCAGGTTTTGAGTAAATATAGAAAGGCTATTGGCTGGACCTTTTCTGATCTTAAGGGTATTCATCCGTCCTATTGTACACATTGTATATATTTTGAGGACGATTCTTGCCCCTCCCGCCAACCACAAAGGCGCTTGAACTCAAATATGCAGGAGGTGGTAAAAAAGGAGATTATTAATTGGCTTGATGCAAATATCATCTACCCCATTTCTGACAGCTCCTGGGTTAGTCCAACACAAGTAGTGACCAAAAAGGCTGGACTAATAGTTGTCACGAATGAAAATGGGGAGAATATAGCCACTCGAACCACCTCTTCTTGGCACGTGTGTATTGATTACAGAAAATTAAACGCTGCCACCAAGAAGGACCATTTTTCGCTCCCCTTTATTGATCAAATCTTCAAGTGGTTAGCCAGACGAGATTTTTACTATTTTCTGGATGGTTATTCTAGCTATAATCAGGTAGCGATTCATCCTGAGGACCAGGACAAAATAACTTTCACCTGCCCCTTAGGAACCTTTGCTTTCCGAGGAATGCCCTTCGGTCTTTGCAATGCACCTGTGACTTTCCAAAGGTGTATGCTTGCAATATTTTCAGACTTGGTAGGTGAATGCTTAGAATTCTTTATGGATGACTTCTTTGATTTTGGAGATTCTTTTGACCATTGTCTCAAGAACCTTGAAAGAACTCTCCAAAAATGCATAGAAGTTAATCTGGTCCTCAGTTGGGAAAAAAGTCATTTCATGGTCCAGGAAGGTATTGTCCTGGGTCATGTTATTTCAAAATAAGGAATTGCAGTAGATAAAGCAAAAATAGATGCTGTATCTAAGCTCCCACCACCCACTACTATAAAATAAATCAAATCCTTTTTAGGTCATGTGGGTTTCTATTGTAGATTCATACAAAATTTTTCCCAAATCTCCAAGCCCTTAAGTCAGCTTCTTGCTAAAGACCAGCCATTCAATTTCAATGATAAATGCCTGGAGAGTTTTTTGAGGTTGAAGAAGGAAGTTACCGAGGCACCAATTTTGCAAGGACCTAATTGGAATAGTCCCTTTGAATTAATGATGGATGCCTCAGATTTTGCTGTGGGGGTTGTTCTAGGGCAAAGAATTGACAAGAAGCCCGTTGTGATCTATGATGCTAGCAAAACTCTTGATAATGCACAACAGAATTACACGGTTACTGAAAAAGAACTTCTTGCCATTGTATTTGCCCTAGAAAAATTTAGATCTTATCTTTTGGGGTCACATGTCACTATATATACCGACCACTTAACACTTAAATATTTGCTGACAAAAAAAGATGCGAAACCTTGCCTTATTCGTTGGATCCTGCTACTCCAGGAATTTGACCTTGAAATCATGGATAAGGCGGGATCGCAAAATGTAGTGGCCGACCATCTCTCTCGTCTTATGATGAATGACATAATGACCCCCCCTGATCAATTCCCTGATGAAAGCATTTTAGCTGCCACCACCCTCCCTTGGTTTGCACCCATTGTAAACTATTTAGCAGCAGAACAAATTCCCGCTGATTAGCCAAAAATAAAAAGGGATAAGTTCTATGCTAATATTAAATACTATTTTTGGGAGGAGCTTGACCTTTTCCGCATTTGTGTCGATCAGGTCATTAAATGATGTGTCCCTGATTCAGAAATCCATGATATTCTGACACATTATCATTCAATGGCCTATGGAGAACATTTTTTGAGCAAGAAAATTGCAGCTAAAATCCTTAATGTAGGATTCTTTTGGCTTAGCTTGCACAAAGATGCTCACAATTTTGTTTGGTCCTGTGTGCATTGCTAGAGCATCGACAACATGACTCGGAAGGATATAATGCCTCTTAATCCTATTTTCGAGGTTGAAATTTTCGATGTATGGGGCATTGACTTCATGGGACAGTTCATCAACTCTAGTGGGTATTTGTATATATTAGTCACAGTTGACTATGTTTCTAAATGGATTGAAGTAATACCCACCTGCACCAATGATCATCGTGTGGTTGTCGAATTCATTGAGAAAAATATTTTCTAAAGATTCGGCATTCCAAAGGCCATTATCAGTGATGGAAGCGCACACTTCACTCACAATTCCATCACCTTCTTTCTAAATATGGGGTTGATCACAAAATTTCCACACCTTATCACCCCCAAACAAATGGTCAAGTGGAAGTTTCTAACCGAGAGATCAAAAATATTTTGCAAAAGACAGTTAGGCCCAATCATAAAGACTGGTCCACCAAATTGGATGATGCTTTATGGATCTACCATATCATTTTCAAAACCCCATTGGGCATGTCTCCCTTCTGTCTGATGTTTGGGAAGGCATGCCATCTCCTGATAGAACTTGAACATAGGGCTTTTTAGGCAATAAAGCAATTAAATATGGACTTATCTGACGTCGATATCCACAAAAAATTACAATTAACTGAACTAGAAGAGTTATGTAATTTTTCATATGAAAACACCTAGATTTATAAAGTCTGAACAAAGAAATTTCATGATAAAAACATTATTCGGAAACATTTTGATGCTAATCAACGCGTTTGGCTTTTCGATGCACGATTACGTATTTTTTCTAGAAAGTTGAAATCAAAATGGACTGGCCCCTTTATTGTCCTAAAAATATATCCGTACAGCACTGTTGATCTTTTTGACCCTAAAACTAATACAACTTTTCAAGTTAACGGCCAAAGTTTAAAGCCCTATTTTGATCATGCCCCAAATCTTACGTCTGAATCTTTCGATTTCACTGAACCAACCATAACTGATCACTGATGCACACTATGGCCGACTGAATGGCATAAAAGATAGCACTGGATGGGAGGTAACCCATCATTCTTTTTCATGCTTTCTTTTTCTTTCTTTCCACAGGTTTTGACTATCCTAAATCTGATCGCCTTTTATTAAGGTAATCCCTCTTTCCCTCCTGATGCATGAGGACATTACATATCTTAAGCTTGGGGGGTGTTTTTAAAATTTTTGACGATCGATTTAGGATTTTCAAAACCTAAAAACATGCATTTTTCTTTAGTCATTTTTTATTTTCCTGCTTGCATACCCAAAAAAAATAAAAATAAAAATATTGAAAACTTTTTTAGGAAAATTTTGAAATCAAGACTAAGGTTGACAACTCACTTTTGCTACAATGGAATTTTATCTTTAAAAACTAAAGATGAGGATACGGATCTGATCATTAGAATTTCAGTGTCTATTTTTAGACTAGATCAGATATCCTTCTCTAAAGTTCCACCTAAAATCATGATAGTTCAGGTGACTTGATCCTCTTTTGTAATATGGAAAGTATCGAGCTTAGTTTTTGATTTAAAAACTTGCTTTTCTTGTGGAACTTCTTGTGTTAAATTTCACACACAAGCCAACACCTAAAAACTACTAAAAATAAGAAAAACCCCTTATTTGGCCTTAGTAAAAGTCTGAAGTAGATCATTTGTTTTAGTTCCCACCTCCAAGAAGGAGGAAAATGCCTCCTTTGAGGAAGCGATGTCAACATGTTACTGCCTCGGTGCTGCTTCATATCTATATTTCATATCTTTAGACGAAGCATTAAAGCACATTTTAACAGCTCAAGTGTCTTGGACGATGCTCTACCAATAGTGTCGGAGTAAGAGCTTGAGTTTGCTTGGGGTGCCCCTTTACACCGCATTGTGTTTTGGGGTTGTGGTGCTATCTCGAAGTACTAGTGCTAGAGCCCCCTCGAGGATTGGTAACAGGAATGATGATCCTGACACATCTGTTGTAAGACTAAACTAGAAATAAGCATGGGGGACAAAAAAAAGTTTTAAACCAAAAACACGCCCTTCTAATTGTTGGCTTTTCACAATCATGGACACAAGGTTTTAAAGGTTATTGTAAGCTGCGAATCAGATTCAAGAACTAGAAAAATCCTAAAAACAAAAATTTCAAGTCATCTGAATTAACAAGGGGTTAATCTATAAATTTTTTGAATGATATATTGATCCTGTTTTTGTCTAATTTTTGGATCCGAAAACAAATCCCGATGTTTATCTTTAACAAATCTTGTACCTCCTATATTTAAACCAGCCAAGGTTCCTTAATCTTTCTCTCCTCAAAAGTCGAAAAAAATTAGATTTCCCAAAAATTTCATTTTGTAAAAATTAAAGTTTTGCTAAGAGACTGGCAAATGACAAGAATGGGGGTGTGATAAACGTCATTTTATCATCATTCTTATGCATTAAAACAAACCTAGCTCTTAGGGTTTTGATTTGCAAACAGATTTTTGGGTTGCATTTAGGCATAAATTAGGTTAGGCATGCATTGCATTTGTTATTTTATTTTTGATGTGTTTCTTGGAGTGTTTGGGATAAGTAGAGAGTTAGATCCCCAGAACCCTAGCACTTGGAAGGCAACTGTTGAAGAGGAAGTTCAATCAGGCTAGGACTCAGCTAATTCTAGCTCATCATGGTTGGATACCAGCTCCCTTGTACTAGGGTTAGCTCCATTCAGCTCGATTCAGGTCACCTTAGCTGAATGGTAGCTCAAGAGGGCTCATCTTAGCTCACCCTAGCTCAGGTCAGCTTAGATCCAGCTCAACATAGTTGAGTCTAGCTCATCTTAGCTCCCACCAGTTCATTGGGAGATCTAGCTAGCTCAACTAAGTTGACTTGAGTCCACCTCAGCTCAAGCTCAACTCACCTCAGCTCAAGCTCAGCTCCAGCCAGCTCATAGTAGCTTAACTCTAAGCTAACTAAGCTACTATTTGTCAACTAGTAGCTTAGCTAGCTATAAAGTTCTCATCGTAGGAAGTTCTAGCTCAACCTAGCTCCAACTAGGTTAGGGCCAGCTCAACTAAGCTCGACTACCCAAGCTTGGCTACTTGCATAAGAACTAAGTAGCCAAGCTTAGTAGTTGAGCTCCCCTTGAAGCTGCCTCAGTAGTCCCAGCTCCATAGTACCTGATATCAGCTCCAGAATTTTCTTCCCTAGCTCCTCCTTCATGAAACACTAATTCTTCCACCTCCACTCAACTAGCTAAGCTAGCTAAGCCCTTAGCTCCACCAAAAAATGCAATGGACATTCACTTCTCCATCGTAACCCTAACCAACCCTAACCTAACCTAAACTTTTTTTGCACCAACCACCACCACTCACACCCTTTCAAGTTGGCAGCAAAAACACCACATGCACCCCTTCCTTTTGGTGCCAACTTCCCCTTAATTGCTAGCCCTACACCTCATCAACCAAGGCCATCTAAACCCTACACCTAACCCCTTCTAAAAGCCCTCCATTGGTGCCAAACCTAACCCCCCATAACTACCCTAAACCCTACCCTAGTTGGCGCCAAAAATCACCCCCTACATCCCTTCATTTGGCACCAACACCTCCTCCCATCTACACCCTACATATTACCCCCCAACCCATCCTAACCTTCCATCTAGTGATGGCACCTAAACCCCCCCTTAGCCCACCTAAAGTGGCACCAACTCCCTTAACTCCACCATAACTACCACCTCAAGCAACCCTCCTCTTTGGCGCCACCCTATATCTAGGAGCCCTTTTCAAGCCTAGGAGCCACTGAACTTGGAGCAAGGAGCTTCCCCTCTTCACCATCATTTTAGGAGGATTTGTGTTTCCTTTATTATTTGTTATATTTATTCTAGTAGTAGAAGCATTCCTCTACTAGGATTTTTGTAAAACACTCTTTCTCAATTGAAAGTTGCCTTCTTTTTAATATAGCTTTTGTTGTAATTCCTTTTGTTGTTTTGTCGCATTATTCCTAGTGCACAAACACTCTTTCTTTCTAATTACCCTACCGTCCACGTGCCTAGGGTGTGCTTAGAAGGAATCAACTTTTGTCACGTAGATATTAGCTATTAGGGTTAGTCTTTTTCAACAAAACTTTAGTGATCCTATTATTTCAAAAATCTAAAAAAAAAATTCATATATATATAAAACCAAAAAGAAGGTTGAGTCCCCTTTAAAGCAAGAGTTTTGATTTAGCAATCAATTTTGCCTCCTTGGATGACCGTAGATACCCGACTATCTAAGTTATAAATTTTACAAGTGAATCTGTTTTTGTCTGTTGCAACGACTTAAAATCCTAAATTAACAAACCACGCAAAAATGCGATCAAATACCTCTCTCAAGCATGAGATGTCCTAGAATGATGGCTTCTGGAACCATAAAGTGGCTCTTTTCTTAGGAGAGCACTAGGTTCACATCAATGCATCTCTTGAGGATTTAGACTAGATGTAGGAGGCATTTATCAAAAGATTCACCAAATACTGAGAAGTCATCCATGAATACTTCAAGGTATTTACCTACCATGTCAAAGAATATGGCTAGCATGCACTGCAGAAAGGTGGCGGGCGCATTGCATAGCCCAAAAGGCATCCTACGGAATGCATATGTACCATAGGGGTAGGTAAAGGTGGTCTTTTCCTGATCCTCTGGATCAATTTCCACTTGATTATACTCGAAGTAACCATCCAAGAAACAAAAGAATTGATTTCCTACCAATTTCTCAAGAATCTAATCAATAAATGGTAGTTGGAAATGATCTTTCTTCATGGAGGCATTTAGTCTTCGATAATCAATGCAGACACTCCATGAATTCGCAATGCAGGTCGGGATGTGATGGTGGAAATGATGAAAAATGGTTGTTGTAAATGTTTGTTGGTAATAATTGTTGATTATGTCGTTGTAGTACAGGGTGTATAATATAACATTAAGGATGTCGTATAGTGGTGAGTATGGGTGAGTTCCAGTCATTACAACCATTATTATCATTTGCTTATTTATCTAATTTTTACTGGTTTTGTTCCAGGTCGTTCACTGGGAGGCAATTTATTGAATTTAATTCGGTCACTCTTTGATTATCTCAAAATTGTCTTCTTGTTCAAAAAAAAAGAAACTTTACATTTTATTAAAGAATGAATGAATGTGTGTTTTATTTACCTAATTACTAAGAAATGCTTGCAAAAATACTAACTATGAACAAGCATCAAACAATCTATTATTATACTCTAAACTATGTATTTACAAGTTATCCTATTAGTACTATCATAATAGTATATAATACATTAGAATGCAATGGTGTAGAAATTTAACTTATTAGTTGTTATGTATAGTAACATATACAGCAGTTTCAGTGACAGATATAAGCGTCGCTAAATCTCAGAAAACACTATACACAACCTAAAGAGGCAAAACTGAGATCTTTAGCGACGTTTATAGTGTCACTTTATTCTGTTAGTAATTATATAGATTTACTTATACGTATGTATACTACTTATTCTTTTTCTTTGTTTCTCGTTCTTTCTTCATTAAGTCTCTGTTCTTTGTATTCTTAACTCCTGTTCTTCTTGTGTTCATATTTCTGTTTTCTTCTAAGTATTCATCTTCTTCTTTCTCTTTTTATTACTCTTGTTCTTTTCTCTGTTAACTCTTCTGTCTTAGCATATTTCAGAGGCTGCGGTGGGGAGGGGATTAGGCTAATATCATTAGTTTAAAACGTGTTTAGTTTGCGGGCACGCTTTTCGAGGGATACACAGCACCCTAAGGGTGGGACCAGACCTCTACTAAGCGCGCCCTAATCTCAGATTAGGTGGCTTAATTATGTCTTTAATCTCAGCGCCAGGCCTCAGCCCAATGCCATATGCTCGCACACGCTCGGGCACCCGGCCACACACACACGTCACATATTTATCGCAAATCAGACAGAGTACTCAGACCAGAGCTCAATGGGTAATCGGGCAAAGGCAGTGCTTCGGGCGCCCGGCGCCCGTGACGACTGGCCTATAAGCGACACAAATTATATTTATGTGGCTGCGCTTGACTTGCAGCACACGATGTGGTGCTATTCCAGCGCCACATCGTGCGTTGGAAATCAGGCGCAGCTGCGTCTGTTCGTGCTTTTGGCCCTTGATTTGGGGGCCATAAATTATTAAATAAAATAAAATAAAATATGGTTAATAAAGTATTTACATAATACTACATAATTGATTAATTAATTTTGAATTTTAAATATGTTTACTATACAAATAAATTCGCTAAACTAGGCTGATTGTACAGGTTGATTTAGGTGATTAAATAGTTAATTACTTATAAAATAGTTAGTAAATGGTCTAATTGACCTTATACAGATTTAATTTACATACTTAAGTATTTTATACATATTTTTATTGTATATTTACGAATTTATTTCTATTTTATTTATTTAAACTAGCTGTTCTGGGTGTTTTAAATAAAACTAAGTTACAGTAAGCTATACTAGGTATAATTGTACTTTAACTAACTTAAATTACTTACTATATATGTTAACCTAAGTCTATAGATTTATTTACTTAATTATAGCTCTAAATTATTAATTTAGCTAATTTATTCTATAATATAGCTACTACATATGTAAATATGAATCTGTATATATACATATACATAAATCAGTAAATACATACATAATAGTTCAGTATTTATACATATATTTACATAGATTACATATGTATATAGATTTATGTACAAGTTTATACAGTATTTACAGTATATCTATGTATGTCTACGTACATAATCAGGCTGTATATTATAGTTATAATAGTATGGATATGTATATTTACAGTGTGAAATTAAGTATGTATAATTAGGTTTTAGTAGGAATTTAGGGAATGAGGGTTAATTAAGTTTTTATTTCATTTTAAACAGCAGCTAAGCTACTGTCAGAGAAGATGGAGAGGGAAGAGAATGTGCGGTTCAGGGTGTTTTAGCAGTGTCAGTGGCTTAAGCCACTGTCAAATGGGCTAACTGCTGCTGCAGTTAGTCCATTTGAAGAGGGGGAAAGTATTCACAGATGAGAGGGGAATTTAGAGAAGAGGAGAATTTAGAGAAGAGGGGAATGTAGCTGCAATTTGCAGCATTTTACTGTATAACTGGGAATAAGAGAAAATTCAGAACAAACTAAAAATTAAAGAGTTGAAATCCAAATCTGATAAGGGTATAAATCTCACGAAAATCACATAAGAATTCAGTTCAAATACCCACAAGGAAAAGCCCTTATCAAAAGCATCATTTCAGATCAAAACACAAATGGCATTGAGTTAGTCTTCCTAATGCCATAGACAGCATGAAGGAAGACTTAACTCAATCAATTAAAACCAAAAACATACAATCCCAGTTTCTTGCAACCTTAAGGAGTATGGAAAACTCCTTAGGTTAGAGAATCACCATACAAAAATAATTATCAAACAGGTGGTGTATGGCAGTTCTGAAATGACAAATCAGAAAAAGAATGCATTAAAGGAATTTATAAAAGCTAGCGAATGCATTCAGATCAAGGCAGAAGCAAATTCATGAAAGGCTCTTCTGATTTGTTCTCTGTCACCAGAGAACTTCTCAGAATCCTTGCCCTCAAGGAAAACCAAAATCCCTTCAATTTGTCAGATCTGTCAAGACATTTCAGAAAGCAAAATCTCTTCAAAACCCATGTTAAAGTGAATCTGACAAACTGAGGCAATCAATCTAAAATAAAAGGGGCTTTTGTGAACACAAATGGGGTGAGTGAGAAGCCCCAAATGGTGCTTGTGACGCCAATTTCAGATCTGAGGCAGTACACCATCAGATCTGGAATTGGGTCCGGATGTGTGGGTGATTGGTGAAAAATTCGTCGTTAAAAGGAAAAAAAAAACAAGAATCAGAATCTGGATGATGGGAAAAACAAAACATGAAGAGGGAGATAAATTGAATAGTGAACAGATGATTCTTCCCCTCTGATCTGGACTGATCAGAGGAGGTGAGGGAGGGGATCTAATACTAATTCTACTCCTAAGACTAATCTAACTACAGCTAACATTAAACACTAACAATTAAAACTAAATCTATTCTAAACTACTGTAAACTAAATCTAACACTACTTGTGCAGAATTAGAAACTAAACTAAAAGGAAGAATGGGACCTATGGGTCCTTAGCCGGCGGCTAAGGAGGAAGAAAGGAGGAGGGTGACTCCAGCGGAGGGAAGAGTCTGCTAGTGAGACTCCAGGGTCGTCCTCAGGTGCTACGAGGTCCTTAGCGACGAGGTGGGTCGAGAGCAGGCGATGATTCCACAGCCGGTGGCTGTGAAATCAGGGTCTAGATGAGGAGGAGAGACTGGAGTGGAAGAATTGATCGCTAAGAGATGTAGGAGGGAGCGATCCCCTGCGCGCGACACCACTGAGGTGCTTAAATAGCAGCTCAGTGACTGAGATCACCGCAAGGGTGAGGTTAATCAGAATCAGGCCAGCGGTGAGGATGAGATGGGTAGAGCGCGCGGCGAGTCAAGAGAGAGATCTGACCGTCAGATGAGATCTGGGAAGAGAGGTGAACGCACGCACCGAATCGCGCGAAGGTTCCATTTGATTCCAGCCGCAGATCGAGATCAAAAGTGCGATGGACGGTCGAGAATGGCTGTGTTCTTCGCGCGCTGCAGTGCGCGTGAAGAACTCAGCTTCTCGTTGAAATAAAGGGGAAATTTGCAGACGGACCCTTAGAAGAAGGGGTAGAACATTTGCATGCAGGCCCATAAGCGAGAAGAATAGCAGCTGGAAGGGCCCTGCAGTCTTACAAAAGGGTCCCTGCGGTTTGCAAATAGGTCCAAAAAGGAGTTTTGAAGGGTAGAAATGTAATGTATGAAGGACCTAATTGTAATCTATTTATTTCTAAGCCTAAATGATGTCCAATTGCTTTCAAATTTTTACATGTGCTTAATTGAACATTTACGACATTGATTTTACTTCTGATTTGGCTTTTCAAACTTGTTTATGTGTTCAATTTATGCATGGATCATCATTTATTCTTTTATTTTAAGAGTATCTCACTTTTGTGACCTAATTATGAAGTTTTAACACACGTTAAAAGTTTTAGGTCTTTTCTTTAATTCCCACACTTAACCCTTTTTATATGTTAATTTGATATTGTTTTGCTTAGTGTCTAGCTTAATTTCAGCCTTTTAGCCATGATGAGTAGCCACTCATCAGGATGGTCTCTCCAAATTCAGTCATGATCATGGTGAGCCCTACCTTCTTAAGCACAACCTAGATTGGGCTCACCGAGGGGCGGTTGGAGATCGAGTACATGATCCTAGCATCTAACCACTTGATGATCTCCTTTTTCACAACCTCCTGTAGATTAGGATTAAGTCTTCTCTGCATCTCTCGGGATGGTCGTGATCCCTCCTATGTGTAGATACGATGTGTGCAATATGAGGCACTGATACCGGTCAGATCATTGAGAGTCCATCTAATGACTCTCCGATGCTGTTGGAGAACACAAATCAGCTTTGTTTCCTAATCAGATGTGAGTTGGGAATTGATAATCACAGGAAACGTTTGATTAGAACCCAAGATGAAATATTTCAAATGATCGGGAAAAGGTTTCAACTTCACAATTGGTGATGGGGCGTGTTTCGCGAATTCAAGTTTGGGTTTGGAGGACTAATGCGTGTTTTTGAGCCGTTTGTTAAATTGGGGTTTTAAGTCATTGCAACTCACAAAAATGGATTCGCTTTTAAAATTTATAAGACCTAGATAGTGGGCATCTAGGGTCATCCAAGGAGGCAAGTTTCCAAATCAAAATCCCTTTCTTTGAAATGGAACTCAACTTTCTTTTTTATGTTTTTGAATATATAGTTTTTATGATTTTGAAATAACGGCAACACATGAGTTTTTGTTGATAGCGAGAAAACAACTAAAACCTATTTCAATAAAGCTAACCCTAAGGTGACAGGTAGAGCCTCTCCCTAAGCTCACCGTAGCCACGTGGAGGCCTAGAATAATTAGGGAGAGGGAGTGAAACAAATGCTAGATAAAAATTGTAAAAAAATATGCAACAAAAATTGAGAGAAGGCAACTTGAATTAAAATGAACTTGTTATACACAAAACTCATAGAGGAAAGCTTCTAATCTACTTGAAATGCAAGAAGATAAAAACACAAATCCTCTAAATGAAATGGTGAAGAAGATGATGGCTTCTTGCTCCAAGCCTGGTAGCTCCTGAGCTTGAAAACAGTCCTCCAACTCCTTCCTTGCTATGCTTCTCCAAGATGGTGCCCTCCAAGGTGGAAGCTTCCACCTTAACTTTCCTCCTCCAAGGGTGGGTGTGCACCACCCTTGGTCCTCCTTACCTGGCCATCCTCCTGGTGGGGAAGTGCTTCTCCTCCTTGGCGTGGTACAAGGGAGAAGAAAGAAGGGGAAGAAGGCACCAAAAGGGCAGGTAGGATGCCCCCTTAATCTTCTTCTCTTCTTCTTCCTTGGCCTTGAATTATGGTTGGTGTAATGTGGAATTAAACTAATGGGAGGATGATAAAAAATGGTGGTAGGTGATGGGTTTATATAGAGTAGGAAGGGGGAATAGGTGGCTCTTGGAATGGATGGCTAGGATAGGATATGGGGGGTAGTTGGGGATCCTAGGGCTAAGGGTGATTGGTGCCAACCCAAGGGTTACCTAGGTGGTGGTTATGGGTGGTGGCACCCCTTGAAGTTGGTGCCTAGAAGGGGGGCTTAGGTGGCACTAAGTAGGGTTCTAGAAGGAGGGGTAGGTGGGTGGCTAGGATGGGTTATATGGGTAGGTGTAGGGTTAGGATGGGGGGTTTTTTGGAGGGAATTTTTGGCACCAAAACAAGGGTAGTTATAGGTGGTTTTGGCACCATTTAGTGGTGCCTTTTGGAGGTAGTGGGTAGGTTAGGTTGGCACCAAGGTGAGGTGAATGTAGGGTTAGCTTATGTGGAGCTTAGGTGGAGCTAGTTGGTGGAGTTGTTAGGTAGGGCTTTTAGGTGGTAAAAGCCAAGGGAGTTGGAGCATAGCTAAGCTAAGTTAAGCTAAGCTAGCTTAGCTAGTAGTGGAGTAGAGGAGGAGGTAATGAGAGCTAGGGTTTGTGGAGAGAAGCTGGGCAGAAGACATTTGGAGCTGAATTGGAGCTGGCAGCTTCTGAAGAGGTTAGCATGGAGCTACTCTAGCTGGCTTAGCTTGCTAGTTCTTTGCTAGCTGCTAAGCCAAGCTAAAGTCAGTTGGCTTCTGCTGAATTGAGCTGAGGTGAGCTGGGTCTGGTGCTCCCAGGGAGGATTGAGCTGGTTGAGGCAGCTAAGGTAGCTTAGCTCAATTAAGTTGAGCTAAGCTGAGTCCCCGAGAGTCGGACTTGAGCTTCCTAAGCTGGAATGAATTCATCTTCAGCTGGCTGGAGTTGAGTGGAGCTGGATGTAGCTGGACCTGAGCTGGGGTGAACTCCAGTCAACTCAGCTGAGCTAGCTAGAGCTCCCTGTGGACTAATGGGAGCTAAGATAAGCTAGACTCTGCTAAGTTGAGCTGGATCAGAGCTGACCTGAGCTACGGTGAGCTAAGATGAGCTCTCTTGAGCTACCATTCAGCTGAGATGAGCTAAATGGAGCTAGGATGAGCTAACCTTAGTTCAGGTGAGCTGAATTCCAGCTATAGTGAGCTGGATAAAGTTGAGTTCCAACTGGTGAGAGCTTCTCCTTCACCAATTGCCTTCCTGAGTGCAAGGGTTGTAGGGATTTGGCCATCTGTTTATCCCTAACACTCACAAAAACACATTAAAAACACAATAAAAAATGTAATGCATGCCTAACCTAATTTATGCTTAAATGCAACCCAAAAATCCGTTTGCAGAGCAAAATCCTACGAGCTAGGTTTGTTTTAATGCATAAGAATAATGATAAACTAGCGTTTATCAAGGACCCATCGACATAGCTCGCAAAACATGTCTATCACATAAAATTTGTAACTGAAACTCGAGATGAGTCCCAGGTTGAACATGGGGAGGCGAACATTTAGTTTGAAAATCCATGTTTCATTTTTATTTATTTTCGGTCATTTTTATCTTTCCTTTTTTTTTGGTTTTTAACAAGCAAGAGATCAGGTCCATAAATTCTAGCTAATCTACTTGTAAAAATATAAGAGAGAGAGAGACAATCATCCATTCATGATTAACTATTTGTTACAACTACGAAAGCGGAAAATAGAGAGAGGTGAGAGAAATCCCGCTTGACGATCGCTCGGAGGACGGCTCGCTCTGATGTCGCCTGGAGGAAGGTGGTGAGGAGTAGGACAAAGGAGGACGTAGCTGGAGGATAAAGGATGGGGCAGGACGGCATCGCGGCAAGGATCTTCTTCCCGAAGGGTGGTGAGAGGATGGCCACGGGATGCTCCACGAATGGGGAAGAGGGGAGGGAAAACTATTTGATTTTCTACTCTAAAGGTGCATCCCAGGCTTGGGACAAGCTCTTTCTAGAGCCTTGGAGGTGGATAGAGGAAGAAAGGAAGAGATGAAGAAAAAATGGGAGGGGTAGGGGTTCTTTTATAGTGGAGGAAAGAATCAAATTCATAGATTGGACATTTAGTGACGGTCGTTGATGGTAACACCATCATGAGCCCTAACTAGCTCATTTTGACCCATAAAAGAGAATAAAGCTCCTACATAACAACTGGAGATCCTAATTCCATGAATAACCATTCTGAGATGAAAGCAAGAAATAAGGGGTAAAACTGCAATTTTACTATTGCAGTACAACAATGGGTTTTCTCATGAGCTAAACATAGGTCAAATGGTCTTAACAAGATAAAAAGTAGGTTGGTTCAAACAGAAAAGGGTCCATGTGAATTCTGGGAATTAAATGACTTCTTGTAACCCTACAGTAGACCCACTTGATTTAATAAGGTTCTGGTCAGGATAAAATTCACCTATACCCTCTAAAAATCAGAGAAAAATATTCTCTATGGTTTAGAACCTTCAGTTTGGTCCTTAGAACCTATTTTGACCTAAATTGGGTATCAGTCAAATATTTGCCCTAAATTGGGTTTTTGCGTACATTTCCCATTCAAATATGGTCAAACTCAAAATCCAACTTCACCATTGGATTCCTTAAGTCCAAATTAGGTTTGTAACAAAATTGGGACCTAAGGGGAATTCATCTTGACCCACTTTGCAAATAGGTCCAGTCCAATTACATTTATACCCCTACCTTTTGAAAACCTCTGCAAAAACCTCCCTAGCTTCTTCTTCATTCTTTGCAATTAGGTCCCTCCACCATTATAGCGTAGGGAATCCTACTCCGACGAGATTGCAAAGGCAAGAACTCCCTGATCTCTCAGAGAATCCCCTTCAAAATGGAAAGGGAGATTCTCTGAGAAATCTCCTCTAGTGTGAACATAATTTGAGGCTCTGTTTGGTACTCAATCTCATGCGAATGAATGAAAGATTTGGGTCCCTTTCAAGTTGCCATCTCCGGTGAGCTTTTTGTGCTTGGAAGCTTGGCTTCCAAGCACCAATCCATCCTCCAGGGTCTATATAAGTAGACCCAAGTCACCTCGCATCTCCTAAGCTTGAAATTGGCCGGAAAATCCCTTTAATTCGTCTCTTCCTCCTTCGGCCAGTGGCTCAGCAAGCTCCGACGACCTCCCTCTCTCCCCCTCGTCACCTAGTCACAATACCAGTGGCAGGTTCCTCTTCCTCCTACTCGTCCGCGTCGCGCCGTACCTACTAACGCCTTTTTAGCCCCTTCGTCTTCGCCGTCCTCCCCCACTGAGTGCCTTCGTCTCCGTCGACAACAATAAGAGCCGGCCTCCATCCATCCCTCCCCCTTCATCCCTTTATGCCTAGATAAGTTTCCTCTCCCTTCTACTCCTTTTTCCCTTCCTTATCTCTCAAAAACACCCCTCAACACACTCCACCACCATCATCCCTGTCATCTCTGGCCAGACCTCTGGCGAGGCATCCCCGTCGCTCCGCACCTCCATCCACCTCGCCAACCACCCCATAAGCTCTGCAACACTTCACTAAACATAAACCCTCACTCCATACACGCCATCATTGACTCACAAGGGCCCCCGAACATACCCACTCTCACGCACACAGGGTGACCAAGGCACGCACACTCAGGCATCACCATGCCACGTCAACACCCACAACACATTTGCCGTGTCTCGGTGAAGCCCCCTGAGCATTCTGATGTGGCCGCAAGGATGTTTTCGTGTTAACAGGAATAGGAGATTCATCGCCATTGACGACAGCAAGAAGCTTGCTTGTGAGCTCTCTCCAGGTTCGCTCGCTCCAGGCTTGTGTCCCAGGTGTGTGGAAATCCCTCACGCATAGCTCCAGGCAGTCAATTGGCCTCGAAGGCTGAAGCATCAGCTGCAATCAACCGAAGACCCCTGGTGTAGGCACGCACGAAGGGAGGTAAGAAGATAGTCCCACCTCGGAAACTCTTGACTGCCCACAGCTGAATAAATTGCAAAACTGCAAGGGCTTATCGCCTCATAACCACGGGGTGAGGTCCTACTCACCTTCACATACCTCGTCCGTGACCTGACCTCCGCTGACCTGGCGTGACCCGTTTACTCGACCTTGCACTCCTCGCCCACCATCGCACATCGATGGGCCTAGTCCTGGGTGCGTACCCGATCCGATTACTCGAGACAGTGGCTCTGGGAGAGCGAACCTAAGAGAGAAAGAGGAGAAAGAGAGTGCGTGCGGGTAGGGGACAGGGTTTGCTCTTGCATGGTCAGGCAAAGAAGGAGAAGAAGAAGCCAAGGGTCGAAGCCAAGGAAGAAGGTGGAAGCCAGAGAAAGCTAAGGAAGGAGAAGGCAAGGCTGAAGAGGAAGAAGCTGAAGTCATAGAGGCTGAAGAGCTAAAGAAGAAAGTGAAAGAAAGAGAAGGAGAAGGACTGAAGGCAGAGGCAAAGGAGCCACCAGAGAAAGAGAGAGAAAAAGAAAGAGAAGCAGTTGAAGGAATCAAAGGTAGAGGAAAAGAAGTCGAGAAAGACTAAGGCACCAAATTAGAAGAAGAGAAAGAGATAAGAAGAAAGAAAGGAAGCATCAGAACAGAGAAGAAAAGAGAAGAAATAAAAGCACTATAGCACATCACTTTTAAGACGTCTGATTTTATAATCAGATGTCCAATTCTTCACAAGTCCTCAATTATATTTCTTGCTACATTTATTCTTATCATCTATATACTCATGCTTTATATTTTTCATTAGATTTTTGAGTAATATTATGTGTTCGAATTATATTCATTGAGCTTAGTGCATGATTTCCATTTGCTCCTTGTGTTCGACCTTGGACTTAAACTTCGAGTAATAAAATTATTTATTTTCAAAGCGATTTCGACTATATTACAATGCGACTTTTCAAAACTTGATTTCGCCTTGTCAACATTTTGGCGCCGTTGCTGGGGAGCAACACACAATTCATCACTAATCTCTGCATTATTTTGATTATATTTGAGTAGTAACTTGCCCTTTTTGTATTATTATGATTTTGCGAGGTATTTCACGAGTTCTCCCACGCAAATCAATCACTCCAGGGCTGGTAATTTCTCTATTCTTCCCTAATCAATCTCCCAATCTTGGGAAGTCAAAAAGGAAGCAATCAAATTAGGAATCATCTGCCTTCTTTTTATAGTAATTATCATTTAAAAGGCTAGTTTCCTGATTTGCAAATTTTTTTTTCACATCTTATTGAAGTTGAAGCGATTTCTAGAGATCCTACCCCAAAATTCCTGTGCCTATCAGGGATCACGCTTAATTTCTAAACCTCCATGGACTACACACTTCTTGTTTAAAGTCCAAAGAGAACTTCTGTGAAACTCAAAAAGGACTTGGAGAGAGAGCCAAATTAGGGTTCCTACATTAAGGTTTTGGAGTGCTAGTTCACACCGGCATGCATAAAAGGAAACAAACCCACCCACAGTCGTGTGCTACCCAAGCCCTTTATTGAAACTATCTAATCAAGAAAAAACCTAAAATCAGGCTCTAAAATCACTTGAACCTTAAAAACCTTGGACCTAATAACCTAGGAGTCAAATCAGGGTGATTTCTAGGTCTTGGCCTAGAATCATTCTGCCATCTTTAGGGTAGGTCAGGTGAAGTTGGACTACATTGTAGGCCAACCAACCTCCAAATTAGGTCATAAGTCAAAACAACTGCTAATTCAAGTGAAATCAAAGGCACAAATTAGGCTATAAAACTAGTAGACTTAAGAGGTCAAGTTATCATTTCTGGTCTACCTGGACCCTCAGTGACAAGAGAGGTCAGGTGGGGGAAACCTTATAACCTGTGGGGATGCTCTACCATATAGGGGTCTTTGCGGGACTCTCCCACTCTCGCTGCCCAGATAATTCTCAGGTGGACGACTTTCTGATCAAGGGGTATCATCCGCCCTGAACCTCTATAGTCATCCAAAAATCTTTGGGTGCCTTGATTGGGTGAACATCACATCCAGTCCCTCATCCCTTCTCTTTAGAGCACACACATAGATTTTCTTTGGGAGTCTCTATTCAGATCAAATCACTTCAATCCAAACTTGAATTCTGATTCTACATCTTGATTCCATCATCTGACTCAAATATGCAGCCTGGTTACTTAGGAGTACCATTAAAGAAACCTGAATCATAAAGATCCCATGAGAGATAGAATGATTAAGGATGCCCTTGAATTTTATGATATTGAATACAAAACCTCAAAACCAGAAGAAGACATTCAGGTTAGTGTACCAACAACAACTACCTTCATCATAAACTGTGCCCAACTGTTATTAACAGAAGCTACAAAAGGATCAACCTGAGACATTTTCATAATAGGATACATTGAGATAGAAAAATTGCATAACTTTGAATACCTCCAATGCATGACAAATCCTGTACTTTAGGAACAACACCAAGATGATCTTGAAAAATGGGAAGAGATGATGAGATTGTTAAAACAAGTTATCAATCAGAAATACCCGTACATGCCTCAAACAGTTCATGAAACATCTTGGAATAGTATTGAGGATCAATCTGATTTCCCAAATCTCAGGTTGGAAGCACAAGGTTGTTGTGGATTCCCAACCTAGATGGAATATAACATGCCTGACATTGAATTAGGTTGGGAAGTCCCAAGTGTAGGAGAACATGATTTTGAGCCAGCCCTAGAAAACCAAAATCTTGGGTCACCAAGCATAGAATTCCGAGACTCCTACAATGATGAGATTAAAATAGAACCTCCCGAGGGTGTAAATCCCGCCCCTTATTCTGATAAGGTGACCCTCGAAGGCAATCTTGACCAAGATTCTAGTGATTCAACCCACATCCTCAGCCTAGAATCTGGATCTAAATCTTATTGGGAAGATTACAAGGCCCTGTATGATGAAGATCAAAGTTTAAATGAAGATTATGATTCTGGGCCTTTAATTGATGAATATCCCTCTCCAGCATCCTCATAGATACAGATTGATTTTTCAGAAGTCACGCCAATCTACGATACAGAAATTGAGGAGTTGGAAGAGTGGGGGTTTGATTGGGTCTTTCCTACAAGCTTAGAACTTGAGCCTAGACCAGATAAGGACACCTCTTTGAGCTCAGAATCAAAGAATAGGCTAGACCCAAGTCAGGTTGCTGAGTCTACATTGTATGATTTATTCTGTGGTGGAACCTCTGATCTCGAATCAAACTCAGAACTTGATTTTTGCAATTTCTTTGATGATTTCAAATCTTACCATGATTTTAGAGAACTTTTGTTTCTTGACTACGATGAGTCAATCTACGACCTCAGCTCACATGATTCATTCTTCGACTCTGACTCTGAGGTCCCTGATCCCGAGATCACTGATTTAAATTCAGGTTCTAGTAAGATGGAATCATTTCTTTTTGATCCTCTAGAATCAAGACTAGAAAGTGCTGAGAGTGATTATAACCCAGAATTCGAATCTTTTCTTGACCTAGATTTTCTTCATCCTATAAACACTCTTTAAGCATTCACTTTCAAATTTGATGGCTACTATGAGGACTCTCTAAATGAACCCACCTATCATTTCTTTCTAGAAGAGCCCTCATACACAATTCTTATTGAAGCCACCTCCTCTGCATATACAGAACCCATCCAAACCCCTTTTCAACCCTGACCCGCAACTGGACTCAATTTCTATTCTGATGCCCCTCTTACTGAGCCGATTGTAGATGATTCACCACCACATCTATATCGGGTTTTGGACATTAATCAGATTGCAAACCATGCTCTATCATTCTCTGATCACTCCTATAGGGTTTTCGCATTATCCATTGATTATTTTACGGATCCCTTTTTTGACTAGGCTGATTCAACTCAGCCAAACCCTGAATTCACACTTCCACATCATTCTGAGATCCATAGTATATGGTGGGTTCCACATCTCTTGATCTACATTGATCAACCCACCAGATTGATTGGGTTTGGGCTGCATCATTAGCCTGTTGATCTGAACAAGCACCTGGTTGGCCCAACCAGGCTTTTGATCAAGGTGATTGTTCTACAAAACTCAGCTGATTTGACCACTCCCTCTCCATACCATTTCCCACTCAGCTGAAGGCGTTGAATTTAGCGCTTAACGGGTGATAACCCATCATCCCAAAAACCTGAGATCCTTTTGATTATCCATCTGTACTTCACGTCGATTACACCCTGAGTCCGATTTTAGAATAGTCGATCCCACCTCTTGTACATGTGCCAGAGCTTGAAATCATCCGTAACAGTCATTCCCGAACCGTTCGCCCACCCAATAAATCCTATTCTAAATTCATGAACCCAACACTATTTCACACCCTCTATTTACAATGAGGACATTGCAAAACTTAGGCATAGGGGGGTGGTAAAGTGTAAACATATAGAAATCAAAAGTTTAGAAGGGTTCTAAAAAAAAAATCTCATATTCAAAAAATACCGAAAAGAAATAGAAAATTATGAAGAACAAAAAATTGGAGGAGAAAGAAAATTTTGAGGCCATACAAAACTTGAGGAGAAAACGAGAAAAATGTCAAAAAGGAGCACAAAATGAAAAGAAAAAGAAGAGATAGTCATTAGTATGAAATTAAGGGATTAACTAAGTTCTAGACCATATCATGAAAAAGAAAATGAAAGGAAAAAAAGTGCTAATGAAACACAAAAGAGATTAGTGGGAACGCTGATCTTAGGCCTCTTGGGCTAGACTCCTAGGCTTAAAAATTCAAGTATCCACTAAGATCTGGATAGTCCTCAAGAGGTTGGGGAAAATGTGAAGCTTAAGTATTAGGTCTAAGGCTTAGGGAGTATTCAACCTCGCTAACTGACCTCTGGTTTGCAGGACTTAGTAACCTATGCACCCTAATCCACACATAGTTTGGTTCAGTGCACAAAATTATCAAAATCACGCAAAAGCGTTTAATTGTTCTGAAAAAGTCGCCTAGATTAAGAGCGACCGATCAACACAAGTTGATTTAGACGAGTTCCCAGCGTGGAGAGGAGGGAAATTCCCCTCTAAGATGTGCAATAACATATCGTCTCCTCGATGCTTGTCTCCTAGGATATTTACATATCCTACTGGGGGCATGTAAGCACCCTATGCTGGTTCAGATGCCATGGGCTGCATTATCACGAAATGTTGATTGCGAAGGTCTGGATTTAGCTACAGAACACCATGGGCAAGATTATTTGGAAATCTCAAAAGCTAGGGTTTTGGGGGTTGCCATGGGTGATGCTATCACGAAGTATTAATTGCCAGGGACCCTTCGAGGATTGATGATGGGGACTAGGAATCTGATACAGACCTGTTGAGAAGCCAATCCAAAGCTAGAAATAAAAAGAAAAGAGAGAAAACTCTCCAAACAAAGAAAATCCTCTGTCTCTCTCTTACAAAAAATGCACTACAAATTGAACTGAGACTAAAATATGTTACAAGCATGGGTGCTTTAACCGCGGAGTCCAACAAACCTTAGGATAGTTCCTGTGGGCCTTAAAACCTTCGCGGTGGACTGAGGCTAGAGCTGGTCAGGTCCGTATCTTGGTTGGTACTTGAGTACCTTTAAGCCTACTATCAGCATTCTAACCTAATCAAAAAGAAGAAAGCACTCATCATAATTTCTGAACATCAAGGAACTCATGGTTTAGAAATGAAGTTAAAACCTTAAAATTTTGCTAAGGGACTAGCAAAGCTTAAGCATGGGGGTATGATGGGAACACCATCATGAGCCCTAACTAGCTCATTTTGACCCATAAAAGAGAACAAAAGCTCCTACATAACTAACTGGAGGTCCTAATTCTATGAATAACCATTCTCAAATAAAAGCAAGAAATAAGGGGTAAAACTGTAATTTTACCATTGTAGTATAACAACGGGTTTTCTCATGAGCTAAACATAGGTCAAATGGTCTTAACAAGATAAAAAGTTGGTTGGTTCGAACAGAAAAGGGTCCATGTGAATTCTGAAAATTAAATGACTTCTTGTAACCCTACAATAGACCCACATGATTTAACAAGGTTCTGGCCAGGATAAAATTCACCTAAACCCTCTAAAAATCATAGAAAAATATTCTATAGGGTTTAAAACCTTCAATTTGATCCTTGGAACCTATTTTGACCTAAATTGGGGTCTCAGTCAAATATTTACCCTAAATTAGGTTTTTACGTTAATCACCCAGCCAAATGTGGTCAAACCCCAAATCCAACTTCACCATTGGATTCCTTAGGTCCAAATTAGGTTTGTACCAAAATTTGGACCTAAGGGAATTCATCTTGACCTACTTTGTAAATAGGTCCAGCCCAATTACATTTGTACCCCGACCTTTTGAAAACTTCTGTAGAAATGCCCCTTGCTTCTTCTTCATTCTTTGAAATTAGGTCCCTCCGCCATTATAGCAGAGGGAATCCTACTTCAGCAAGATTGCAAAGGCAAAAACTCCCTGATCTCTTAAAGAATCCCCTTCAAAATTGAAAGGGAGATTCTCTGAGAAATGTCCTCCAGTGTGAACATAATTTGAGGCTCTGTTTGGTACCCAATCTCTCATGCCAACGCATGAGAGATTTGGGTCCCTTTCATGTTGCCATCTCTGGCGAGCTTGCTATGCTTGGAAGCCTGGCTTCCAAGCACAAATCCATCCTTCAAAGCCTATATAAGTAGACCCAAGACACCCTACATCTCCTAAGCTTGAAATTGGCTGAAAAATCCCTCTAATTCGTCTCTTCCTCCTCCAGCCAGTGGCTCAGCAAGCTCCGGCAACCTCCCTCTCTCCCCCTCATCGCCTAGCCACAATACTAGTGGCAGGTTCCTCTTCCTCTTGCTCGTCCGCGTTGTGCCGTACCTGCTGATGCCGCTACAGCCCCTTCGTCCTCGTCATCCTCCCCCACTGAGCACCTTCGTCTCCGGCAATGGCAATACAAGGCAGCCGCCATCCTTGCCTCCCCCTTTGTCTCTTTATGCCCAGATAAGTTCCCTCTCCCTTCTACTCCTTTTTCCCTTCCTTATTTCTCAAAAACACCCCATGACACACTCCACCACCATCATCCCTATCATCTCCAGTCAGACCTCCGGCAAGGCATCCCCGTCACTCCGCATCTCCATTCACCTCGCCAACCACCCCATAAGCTCCGCAACACTTCACTAAACATAAACCCTCACTCCATACACTCCATTACTCACCCATAAGGGCCTTCGAACACACCCACTCTCACGCACACAGGGTGCCCTAGGCACCCGCACTCAGGCATCACCACGCCGCACCGACCCTCGCAACACATTCGCTGTGTCTCGGCGAAGCCTTTTGAGCATTCTGACGTGGCCGCGAGGCCATTTTTGTGTTAACAGGTATAGGAGGTTCGCTGCCATTGACGACAACAAGATGCTTGCTTTTGTACTCTCTCCAGGTCCGCCCACTCTAGGCTTGCGTCCCAGGTGTGTGGAAATCCCTCACGCATAGCTCCTGGTAGTCAATTGTCCTCGAAGGCTGAAGCATCAGCTGCAATCAACCGAAGACCCCTGCTGTAGGCACGCACAAAGGGACGTGGGAAGATAGTCCTACCTCGAAAACTCTTGACCACCCGCAGCTGAATAAATTACAAAACTACATAGGGCTTATTGCCTCATAACCACAGGGTGAGGCCCCACTGACCTTCACCCGCCTCATCCACGACCCGACCTCCGCAGACCTGGCGTGACCCATTTACCCGACCTTGCACTCCTTGCCCACCACTGCACGCTGGTGGGCCTAGTCTCGGGCATGTACCAGACCTGATTACCCAAGATGGTGGCTCTGGGAGAGCGAACCTAAGAGAGAAAGAGGAGAAAGAGAGCGTGTGCAGGTAGGGGGTAGGTTTTGCTCTTGCAGGGTTAGGCAAAGAAGGAGAAGAAGAAGAAGCCAAGGGGTGAAGCCAAGGAAGAAGAAGGCAGAAGCCAGAGAAAGCTAAGGAAGGAGAAGGCAAGGCTGAAGAGGAAGAAGCTGAAGTTAGAGAGGTTGAAGAGTTGAAGAAGAAAGAGAAAGAAAGAGAAGGAGAAGGACTGAAGGCAGAGGCAAAGGAGCCGCCAGAGAAAGAGAGAAAGAAAAAGAAAGAGAAGCAGTTGAAGGAATCAAAGGCAGAGGAAAAGAAGCAGAGAAAGACTAAGGCACGAAATCAAAAGAAGAGAAAGAGAGAAGAAGAAAGAAAGGAAGCATCAGAATAGAGAAGAAATGAGAAGAAATAAAAGCACTGCAGCACATCACTTTTAAGACGTCTGATTTTATAATCTGACGTCCAATTCTTCATAAGTCCTCAATTATATTTCTTGCTACATTTATTCTTATCATCCATATACTCATGCTTTATATTTTTCATTAGATTTTTGAGTAATATTATGTGTTCAATTTATATTCATTGAGCTTAGTGCATGAATTCCATTTTCTCCCTGTATTCGACCTTGGACTTAAACTTCGAGTAATAAAATTATTTGTTTTCAAAGCAATTTTGACTATATTATAATACGACTTTTCTAAAATCGATTTCGCCTTGCAAACATCATAAACATCACTGAAGATCCACCGTAAACACCACTGAAGATCCCCCTCATGCACCCCTGCTTCTGCATCGTCGGCGCATGTTGTACCCATCCTTGTCACGGGCGCACGCGCAATACGTGTCGTTGCCTCCGTGCACACACTGCACTGTTGCACGTGCTGCTTCGCTTGCTCGTGAGTGCCTCCACGCACACCCACGTTGCTGTGCGCGTGCGTGGGCGTATGCGGCCTAGGTTGCACCACATGGCACAATTTGGGCCGTCCATCTTCTTTCCTTTGTATGGGATGCTACAGAGGTTGGATTGAGTCAATTTTCATGCAGTTGGGCTGCGATCGTCGGCCCGAATCCATCCATGTAGTCGGATTTGTCATTTGATACTCCGGATTGCATCACCTAGTCCCTCGACCGTTGATCTTCCCTAGATTGCATATGGTGCTACAGGACTCCGATCGAGGCGATTTCGGAGGCGTTGAACTCCGATCATCATCTTGATCAGATCCATATAGTCGGATCATCAATCCGAGGCTCTGAAATAAATATCCTTCTCTCCTAACCATAAAAAGGATGTAATTAACCTAAATTATATTCTACTCTAAATGCAGAATGATGCATGCTATGCAATATTTATAACATGAAATGCAAATCTAAGCCTAGAAACATGCATGAATAGGCATGTTAACCTAAATAGATGTGTGTACATCATATCCCCATGACTATCTTTTGCTAGTATCTAGCAAAATTAAGTTACATGCTATGTATAAAATCCAAATTAGGATTAGATCGCTTAGGCCTAAGTCGTTTATTAACAATAGAAAATTTCAACTAAGATCCCAAACAACAAAAACTCAATAGTACCCGGGTGTTTGTCAGAATGCAGATTGCCCAAGTCCTCGCCTTATTTGAAAAATGAAGATACATTTTTTCCTTCTTTTCTTATTTTCTTGGACTTTTGGAGTTTGAGATTGTCAGGATAACTTTTTACGGCTACTCGACCCGCCCAAGACTCGGAAAGGACTCTAAGTGCTAAGCATCTAGTGAAAAGAGTGAAAGACTCACTAGGCAGCCGTTAAAATGGACTTCGGGTTTCTATGACCCTAGGTGACCTTGCCTAGAGGTTTATCTTTTCGAACGGTATTTTTCTCCCTACTTTTTTTATTTATAGGGTCAACACATGTGCGAACCCAATGTATATCGACCCAGTTTATTCTACTACCTCGCTTCTTCCCTAAGTGTTTTGGGAATTATTATGCACTTTTATGAGCTAGGCTCTGGACAACCGGCCAATGGGCTATTACCCACGGTAACTTGCCAGCCATACTCGTGCAGTGAAGTGTGGCTTTGTTTATTTTCTTTTATTTTCTCCTTTTTCTATTTTTTTATGTTTTTTTCTTTTTTCTTTTTTCTCTAAGTAGGTGGCTTCCATGATTTAAGATTTACCTAAAGGCAGTATGACGAAAATCGTCTTGTGGCTGGGCTCTGGACAATCGTCGGATGAGCTGTTACCACCGAGAATTTTCCAGCCATACCACCCTAGATAGTTCATTAGCTACCCAATTTCCAAAGAAACCACTGAAAAGTGAGTCAATACGAATAGTGTGTAGATACTTAGACTTAAAATCTCCTTAAATCAAAGGGCAGGTTGAG
The DNA here is from genome assembly GCA_037157565.1 of Thalassia testudinum. Classification (NCBI taxonomy): domain Eukaryota; kingdom Viridiplantae; phylum Streptophyta; class Magnoliopsida; order Alismatales; family Hydrocharitaceae; genus Thalassia; species Thalassia testudinum. Next base: position 111,690,606 of record JAZHRO010000025.1, read on the forward strand.
AAGTCGCATACTTATCATCCTAATTTATTAGCCAAATTAAAATGAATTTGAATTGGCAAGGACTTGAGACAAAGTCCACATTAGAGTGGACACGCAGGCTAATTAAGCTCGAAGATCTAAAGAGTCTAAGTGTTCAGGTCCTATCGTATCGTTTCCTAAAGTTAATAACTTCCAAAAGCCTAAGTTATCTTCTTGTAATTCTTTTTTTTTAAATTTTTTTTTAAAGAAAATAAAAGAAATTCTACAAAGCTAACGAAATAATTTCGGGATTAAGTATCTAACCCCCCATGCCTAAGTGATGCAATGCCCTCATTGTAAAAATAAAGACATGAAAAGGGTAGAGTAAACAGAATATCACATGCATACCGCGAGAAATCCGATTAGCTCTGTAGATAACATGAAATATAAACACGTGCTAAATTTAATGCCTTCAGCTAGGCATAACATACATACAAGGAAGAAATTGAGAATTCACAAGTGCAGGTCAGAATCAAAATCAAAAGGTTGATCCTGAAACCCATCAGCAGAAGATGTCCACAGATGTGGACCAAGTTATGATGCAGACCCATGCCCCAGGGTCGAGTGGTTCTAAGGTTCTGGATGAAAATCACCTAGAACCGAAGATTGTTGTATTTACAGGGCCAGCCTGTGGTTTGGTGGTGTGCAACCCAAGACTAAAGTGTCAGACAAAAGGTAGATTTGTTTCACTAGGTTCAAATATCCACTTAACATTCAGCTCAGAAAAATAATAAGTTATTTCAAGCTTGGGTTGCACGTGAAATATATCAAAAGGGTCTCGATAGAAGGTAGGTGGTTTCAGGTCAATAGGAACCCTCAGATCCAAACTTGTTTTTCCCTCAAAATTAACCTCCCAAATTTTCATTTCATCATTTCTATCCTCCAACATCAAGTGCTCAGGTTCTGGGACCTTCAACATACCATTCACCCCATAAGATTTACCCAAGTCCAAAAATTATCGCTGACTCAGAATTGACTTGGGTACAATAATCTCAGAAGTCAGCTCTTCGGGGTGCGGATGACGAATGGGGTCACTGATTTAATCATCAAGATTCGGATCCTCCAAGTTAACCCCAACCGAATCAAATTCCTCTATTATCAGGCTACCAAGTGGTTCATCAGATTCCTCAGGCCCGTTTGTCTCACTAAAATCATTTTCCTCATGCTCAAGTGAGACTTCGCCTAAATATACTTCACCCTCAAAGTCAAAGAATTGATGATCCTCATTTATATGTCTCAAAATCATAAATCATTTCATGATCCAAGGAGACATAATTTTCTTCGTTTCCTGACTTAGGGATCTCGGGTGAATCAATCTGTCCATCCTTAAATGGTTGCTCTAGATCAATCTGGTCATCTCCAGTCTTAGAATATGTATCCCCCACGACAGGTGCTTGAGCAGGTTTAGACATTGTCTCTCCTGAAGAGGGTTCATCTTGAGAATCATCCCAAGATTTGACTAGTGCAACCACAAATTTCATCCTCAACCACGACAACTTCCCAAGTAGAAACTCACCTAGGTCCCTATCCTTAACATTTTGGAGCAAATCCAATAAAGAACTATTAAGTTCATCAATCATTTTGATCATAGGCTCCAATGCTTCAGTGCATGGTGTTGGCTGAGCTTCTAATGATTGTATAATGCTCCTCAAATTAGCCAACACCCTATCCTAGATCTGGTCCACCTGAACTAACTAGTTTGATTCATGTTTGGGCAGGTTTGGTTAAATCTAGGGGAGTTAGGATGTCGAGGTTCTTGGGTTCCTCCCTGATAGTAGGTTGTCTCAGGTTGTTCAAAGAATGGTGGTGACCTATATTCAATGGAATACTGGGAAGGGTAGGTGTTATAATCATCATATCCTTCCAGATTGTAGATCGGGTTGGTTTAATCATCAAATGATCGAGATCTATAATCATTGTAGCTTTGGAAAGGATAGTAATCATAGTCTTGTTGTCCATGGTTAGGCCTTGGACACTAAGGTCCGGATTCATATCCCCAATCAAAGTTATCCTGACTAGTGGATGGGTAATTACAAGTCAAGTCAGGATAGTAATTATCTTGGGGATAAGTGGTGGTAGGAGGGTAGGATTGGAAATGTGTGAAAGGTGTGGAAGGATACATGGTAGAATAGGAGGGAAATCAGAAGAAAGAAAGGAGCCCTGCAGTACAAGCAATCAACCCTATCCTTAGGTGGGTTAGCCCAAAGACCTGTAGACTCCCAAGACCTGTCTTGAGATTATAAACGATTTGTCTACTTTTATCCAGTCAATCCAACCAGTTAGAAGGAGGGACTGGGGAGAAGTTTCTTCCTTTGGCTTGTGCCTCAGGTTCCTAGTGTACCCCCCAACTGCAGTCATTTGATGCTACTCCCCTAGTTGGACATCAGATGGACCAGCAGAAGCAGATTAATTGAAAAAAATCTCAGTCTAAGCCCTAAAGAGCGAATCAATCCTTAAGGCCAGCGTCTACTCAATTTTAATTAAGCTTGGGGTGATTGTGCTCTTGGAATGTGATGGGCCCTTAAGATTGGTTGTGCCCTTAATGATCAGTTAAAATGTGTGTGCGTGCACAACCAGGGTTTGCAAACAAGGTTATTTGATGCTGTGTCAATTAGGGTTTAACCATGTTTAGTGATTAGCCCATAGTTGTGGGCTATTTAAGTATTTAAGTGCCTACACATTAGGTTAATTCTAACATTTATTTAGTATAAATTAGGATGTAAATAGATTAATTCATAGTTTTAATCTAATTACATAATCCATACATTGCATTCATATCTTAAGTGCATTTAGAATTAGCTTAGAATAGCATTCATCTAATTAGATAACCAATTAGGTATATTGTTTTTATTAACATAGAAGTTGAGGGTCTATACATAAATAACCCTAATATTTTAATAATATTTTCTTTATTCGTCTTCTTTCAGAACGGCTTGCTGCCGCTCCAACGCCCGGCTGCTGCAGTGATGAAGCCATTCAAGGGGGAGCGGATGTGGTGGATCTGGTCGGCGGCTGATTTCAAAATTGTTCACGACACTACAAAAGGAGCACGGAGGCAGCCGAGCTCGGAAGGCCTCCGCCACTGACCCACCACTGTGCAGAGAGAACCTCTCTCTTCCACTCCACACTGCCGGCCTCTACCGTGGCGGCGAGTCTCCACCACCGTGGGCGTGTGGTGTGACAGGCCACACCGCCATCCGGAGCTCGCCCGCATTACCGTGAGCACCTTAGCGTGCAACTCACTCGCCTTCATCGCCGACCACTGTCACCAACCTACTGATCAGCCACCCTCTCAGTAACTTAAGACGTCTGGGAAATTTCCCAGACGTCTGAAGTTACCCGCTCACTTCACCGCACACGCCTGAAGTCGCCTGCAGACCCCTTCCCTCACCTGCAGAACCTTCAGCGCACTCACGTCCGTCAACCTTCAGCTCAAACGCGCCTCAACTCTCCAACAGCCACGCCTCCGCTCAACAGCCTGCAGAACCTTCAGCGCACCCACGCCTGCGCCCTCCACCGCCCACGCACAACCGTGCGCCCTCTGCAGAACCTTCAGCGCACCCACGCCTGCGCCCTCCACCGCCCACGCACAACCGTGCGCCCTCCTGCAGACCCTCCGCGCACCCACGCACAACCGCCTGCAGTCCACGCCGTTCACCACTGCGCCTGCAGAACCGCCAGCAACCGACCTCTGCAGACCCTCTGCCCACGCCAGCTACAACTGCGCGCCCTCCTGCAGACCACCGCCCGCGCACAACCGCGCGCCCTCCGCAGACCCGCCGCGCGCCCACGCAAGCTGCCGGCTGCAGCACCTCTGCCGGAGCTCGTCCGGCCACCTCCGACAACCGCGCGACTCGCCGCCACCACCGATTCGAAGCCCTTGATCCAAGGGACCTCCTCCGAGCTTCCCGCGCCCGACCATCGGCTCCTCGTCGCGCAAGACAACGGGGAAAAATTCCCCTGTTTTGCTACAGTAAAACGTTAATTAAAATTTACATTTTCTGCCATTGCCACATTTTAATCATATTCTATTCACTCTGCATTGCGGAAAATATCCTGTAGTTTCTCATAATTGCCATTTCAGCATTGTTTCTTGCTTAAACCTTAATCTAAAGGCAATCTTGGCTTGGTTCTTGTCCAAATTGACTCCGAACAAATATTTTTAAGTGGCGCGAATTTTAATACGTTATTGCCTCCCTGTGGATACGACCCGCTCCTCTGCGAGTGGTTATTTCTTATTAAGGATTGATTAGTCGATTTTTCCACCACATTAAACTACAAACGACTTAAAAGCGAAAGATCGACCGGTCAAATGGCGCCGTTGCCGGGGAGGCAACAGACGCAATAATTTCGCCTAATTTTATTTTCATTATTTGTCAATTGCACAGAGATTTGACCATCTATTATTTTCTTTTCTGTGCGAGAAATTTTGTGCAAGAATCAGCCACTGTGAGAGGCGACCCTTGACGTCGCCAGACGAGAAGTGGACAAGCAATTTTGAAAGGAGGAGAAGGACGAGGACGCGACGGACACCACTGTATTTAATCGCTAATTTAATTAGAATAGAATTAAGACTGAAGACTTAATTTTTCATTACAGTTAGTTTGAAACCCTTGTTCTAGGGCAAATTTTGAGGGGTTTGTTCCCCGATTTTGTTTTGGACCCGTGTTGGGTAATTTTTGGGAGCTTGTTCCCTTTTCTTTAGATTTAGGTTTATTTATTTTATTTTTTTATTTCTTTTATTTGCTTGTGCATAAGTAGTTCTAAAAAAAAATAGAAAAAGAAAAAAAAAATGAGCTGCCTGCTAGAAGTTGCCTGCCCTAGGACGAACCATTTAGGTCTATATGAGCAGCCTCTAGATTTGCTTTTCTGCATTGCGTGCATTTTTGCATCGAAGATCGCTGGAGGCAAGGTACGCATTCTCTTACTTTGCATCCTATTTTTTTTTTATCACGCATTGCATTTGGGATTTAATGCAAAGACCACCTAATCTGTACTGAATAAATCTAACAAGTGGTCACATTTTTTTTAGAAAAAGGACTAATTAAAGGAAGGACATTTTAAAAACCAAGGATTTGATTTTCAAACTTGACGTGCGATTCAAAGTTCAAAATCTTTGACGGTGTATGCACACTTATTTCACTTGCACCACGGCACGCTTCTAGACACTCCTTAGGTTTGGAAATACTAGGACAAGAGCCCTCCTTTCGTTGGATTCTGAAGTGTTCGGAACTGGAAATCAAAGGTTTTGTAAATCCAAAGAGGGGGATACCCTGTCACGGATTTTTGGGGGTAGTTGAGGAGCACCGCGAAAGCACAGCTTCAAAGGAAGGCTTAGGCCTACTTGCATCCCTCGATCTTCCGTCTTTGGATTTACTTGACCATTTGAGATTTAGGGAAGAACACCTAAGCTCCAACTAGGTCTTTTTAGGCAAGCCGTAGGTCGACAATAGGTGCGTAAATTGATTGAACAAATTGTATTGTCACCTGCAATCTGACTTAAAATCAAAAGCCTAAATTGGGAAAGACCTAAAAGGTCCTTTTTGAATTGTGTCTTGTTTGGGGAATTCTGGTTGAAGTGTGAGTTAGAATGGACCACATTGATTTTCATCCTTTCACATCTTGCCCACACCCTCACCCCCACTCTGCATCCTTCGATCCCAGACGCCGAGATGGTCCATTCCTTGATGGACATAATGACAATCATTGGGATCTGTTTTACTCCTATTATAGGAGTATTGGCCTAGTTAAGCCCCAAATTAGTGAGCATAACTCAGGAGCGAGATTTGCTTTGCCCAATATCTCACATACCAAAGAAATACCCAACCCACCCTCCCTGAAAACTTATAATGGTTGGACAAACACTCCTGGGTACTATAAGTCTGAGCCTGACTTCTCTTATGATAGAAATGACCTCTCCTCTTTGAAGATGGAAATACAGAAAATGCAAAATGAAATGAGTGAATTGTTAGGAGAATCTTTGAGAGCAGGCCAACAAGAAAGAGATGAAATTAGCCACCCAATCTGCCCCATTGACGATGACGTACACCCCTCTACAATAGATGCATCTCCCGTGGGAAAGATACACTTTAAGTTGAAGGGAAATTCTGGGGAAAATAGCTACTTTTCGAGGATCGATTTTGAAACCTCCCCATTAGATGACACTTCCTTGAGAGATCTACACTTTAGGTGGGAGGAAAAAACACATGAAAGTAGCTATGCATTGTATGAAGAATGGTGGCAACCCGAGGAAGATGATGATAAGGTTGAGTATCCACCTGATTTATATTGGAGTCAAAAGAAGGGAATGATGGTACCATTGGAAGACCTCGACCCAGATGATAGTATTTTCGTGACATTTGATGAAGTGGGTCAAAGTCAAGTTGTTAATCCTACCCTCCCTTCTGATCATGATATGGAACTCAAACCCACCCTTAGGGAACCTAACCCTAAAGAAATTGACCTATCTGAGGAGTCTGATGTAACCAATGTAAATAATTTACCTCAGATAGAGCACCCTAGGGGATCTGCTGAGATATTAAATGATTCTAGACCTCGGGTACATGATGAATTGTGTGATGAGGAGGAAGATGAATTATATGAGGAACCTACATTCAAGATTTGGAGTGACACTAAAGGTGATTATGTCTTATTTGAAGAGTTAGCCCCTGAGGATGTCACAAATTTGACCAAATTAGGTTTCCTTGGCACACCCATTGATGATATTTCTCCTCATGATAAAATGATGGAAAATTTGGAAGCAATTTCTAAGATTTATGTGGATTCACATATAGACTCCGGGGAAGATTTGAGTAAAGAACAAAAACCTGGGGATGACATTGATAGGATAATCCCTAGATCTGTTGCTTCCAACCTGCCTTCATTCACTTCGAAGTCACCCTCTGATTCTCTTATATCTGAAAGCAAAATTGTGACTCCTGATGAAGAGCAGGAAGATCCACATGATGGTGCAAGGAATGCTAGGGATGAAATTGAGGATTTAGAAAGAGTGTTTGGGATGGACACCAAGCTGATTAAACCCAACCTAGATCTTATGGCCATCCCACAACCTCGTAACTTGGACACCCTAGACGATCCTTGCCTTAGAGAATTGCTCATTTTTGTTCTGACTAGGGGGCTTAACAGACCAATATTTTCTGTAATGGAGTATCGGGTATGGATTGATGATTTCTTTAGTCAGTCCATTACCCTGGGGGTTTATCTCTATACCATTCCTTCCCCATTCTTTTTGGAGGATCCTTGTCATCCTACCCCTACCCCTTTGGAGGTTATTTTAACTGTTTATCCTTTAGAACCTCTTCTGGTGACCTGGGAAGATTTCATTCCCATTTTATTTGGGCGAGCATTTGCTATCGGGATTCATCATCAGCTCGCCAACATCCTAGGTTACCTATTTTCTAGGCCAACTTTGCTTTGCTCATTTTTAGGGCCTATTTCTGCAATTCTTGAACCTGATTTGCAGGTTCTTCGGCTATTCAGCCCAGCTTTGACCCAGGTAATATCCTTCTATGCAATGAGGACATTGCAGATTTTAGGCATGGGGGGGTGTACTTGGGGATATACATAGCATAATTGCATACATTTGTACATAAAAAAAAAAAAAAAGTTTTGAGCTTAACTGGCTAAGTCCTGCATTCTTAAGCAAATCAGAACTCTAGCGTAGACTAAATTAATTCTAGGGTCAAACTTTAGAAGCTAAATAAGCTACTAGCTTTAGACCTTTAGGGTCCTTTGTGGACTTAAAAACTTAAGTAGGAGTTAAGTTGCGGACCATTCTTCAAGAGGTTGAGGAAGGGAAGCTAGGGTTTGAGTTAAAAGGTGGGGTAGTACCTGGAGTCTTATTCTACCTTTTGGTTTACGGGTCCTTGTAACCCAAGCATCCAAATTATTCACACTTGGTCTGGTAATTAACTTAATTTCTGAAAAGAGATTTGGTTCTCTTAGTTTTGGCTTAAGAGAGGCTTGAAAACACATTTTGATTGGAAGAGTTCCCGCCGCAGGAGAGGTGGAGTATATACTCACCTTGAGGATGCGATGGTAACATATTACCTCCTCGGCGCTTGTCTCTTAGGATATCCATCCTACTGGGGGCATGTAAGCGCATTGCGCAGTTCAGGTACCATGGGCGGCCCTATCTCGAAGTGCCGATTGCCATAGGCCTGAATTCGCTTAAGAAATCCATGGGCGATACTATCTCGAAGTGTCGATTGCCAGGAGTTCTTGGGGTCGTTATGGGCGGTGCTATCTCGAAGTATCGAAAGCCAGGCACCCTTCGAGGTATGGTAATGGGGACAATGAATCCGACACAGATCGTGTTGATAGCTGATCTGAGGTTAGACTTAGAAGAATCAAACAAAAAAAAAAAGTATATATATTAAAAAAAAAAAAAATTCCTTTAACTCAAATAACTCGGACCAATGCAAAAGCACGGATGCCTTAATCTCAGGGATCAATAAATTTTAGGGTAGAGTCAGAAATCAAGGAAACTTGTGCTTGCAACTCGTCTTTAGCCGACCTAGTCTGTAACTTAGCAACTACTTAGGAACCTTGGGTTTAGAACCTGAACTTAATATGCTTCTGAAGGAAGACTAAGTGAGTTGACTAGTCTACTTGGAGTGCTAGGTTTGGCTTAATTTTGCTAGGGACTAGCAAAAACTAGGCATGGGGGTATTTGATTAGCCCATAGTTGTGGGCTATTTAAGTATTTAAGTGCCTACACATTAGGTTAATTCTAACATTTATTTAGTATAAATTAGGATGTAAATAGATTAATTCATAGTTTTAATCTAATTACATAATCCATACATTGCATTCATATCTTAAGTGCATTTAGAATTAGCTTAGAATAGCATTCATCTAATTAGATAACCAATTAAGTATATTGTTTTTATTAACATAGAAGTTGAGGGTCTATACATAAATAACCCTAATATTTTAATAATATTTTCTTTATTCGTCTTCTTTCAGAACGGCTTGCTGCCGCTCCAACGCTCGGCTGCTGCAGTGATGAAGCCATTCAAGGGGGAGCGGATGTGGTGGATCTGGTCGGCGGCTGATTTCAAAATTGTTCACGACACTACAAAAGGAGCACGGAGGCAGCCGAGCTCAGAAGGCCTCCGCCACCGACCTACCACTGTGCAGAGAGAACCTCTCTCTTCCACTCCACACTGCCGGCCTCTACCGTGGCGGCGAGTCTCGACCACCGTGGGCGTGTGGTGTGACAGGCCACACCGCCATCCGGAGCTCGCCCGCATTACCGTGAGCACCTTAGCGTGCAACTCCCTCGCCGTCATCGCCGACCACTGTCACCAACCTACTGATCAGCCACCCTCTCAGTAACTTAAGACGTCTGGGAAATTTCCCAGACGTCTGAAGTTACCCGCTCACTTCACCGCACACGCCTGAAGTCGCCTGCAGACCCCTTCCCGCACCTGCAGAACCTTCAGCGCACCCACGTCCGTCAACCTTCAGCTCAAACGCGCCTCAACTCTCCAACAGCCACGCCTCCGCTCAACAGCCTGCAGAACCTTCAGCGCACCCACGCCTGCGCCCTCCACCGCCCACGCACAACCGTGCGCCCTCTGCAGAACCTTCAGCGCACCCACGCCTGCGCCCTCCACCACCCACGCACAACCGTGCACCCTCTGCAGAACCTTCAGCGCACCCACGCCTGCGCCCTCCACCGCCCACGCACAACCGTGCGCCCTCCTGCAGACCCTCCGCGCACCCACGCGCAACCGCCTGCAGTCCACGCCGTTCACCACTGCACCTGCAGAACCGCCAGCAACCGACCTCTGCAGACCCTCTGCCCACGCCAGCTACAACCGCGCGCCCTCCTGCAGACCACCGCCCGCGCACAACCGCGCACCCTCCGCAGACCCGCCGCGTGCCCACGCAAGCTGCCGGCTGCAGCACCTCCGCCGGAGCTCGTCCGGCCACCTCCGACCGCCGCGCGACTCGCCGCCACCACCGATTCGAAGCCCTTGATCCAAGGGACCTCCTCCGAGCTTCCTGCGCCCGGCCATCGGCTCCTCGTCGCGCAAGACAACGGGGAAAAATTCCCCTGTTTTGCTACAGTAAAACGTTAATTAAAATTTACATTTTCTGCCATTGCCACATTTTAATCATATTCTATTCACTCTGCATTGCGGAAAATATCCTGTAGTTTCTCATAATTGCCATTTCAGCATTGTTTCTTGCTTAAACCTTAATCTAAAGGCAATCTTGGCTTGGTTCTTGTCCAAATTGACTCCGAACAAACATTTTTAAGTGGCGCGAATTTTAATACGTTATTGCCTCCCTGTGGATACGACCCGCTCCTCTGCGAGTGGTTATTTCTTATTAAGGATTGATTAGTCGATTTTTCCACCACATTAAACTACAAACCACTTAAAAGCGAAAGATCGACCGGTCATTTAGTAGCTTTTAGGGTTTAATTCTTAGGTTGGTTCAATCAAGGTTTAGTAGAACACTCCAAGTTTTGAAAACACGGGTGATGATATGTTCCTTTAAAAATAAAAAATAATGTGAAGTGCCTGGTTTAGCCCTAAGAATCAACCCTAAGTGGCAAGCTACTGATGAATCGCTTTTAATTTGAGTGGTGCGGCCCAAACGAATCAATCAATTGGCCTATTCACACAACAGATTAAGCCACACAATGTCTTAGCCTAATCAGATTTCTACTCATGTGTTTTGAGTTGAAGTGTACCAGGTCCATAAGTTAGATGTCAGTTAAGTGGTAGGATCAAAGTGGAGTGTTGCACCTTAAGTTGAGAGTTGTGGGTGTTAAGGTGTGTCTCTTTCAGAAAATCCCACAATCAGATAACACATTTTTTATATTTTTTTTGTTTATGTGGATGGCGAGGTGAGTGGAGGTGGCAAACAAACAACCAAATCTATCCTAGGGTTTATCAAAAGCACCTAGGTTGATTTCGGTTTGAGTTATTAGGTTATGGAATGAAAACTAAGGTGGGGGTGGTGTGGGGGACACTTACAAAACACTCTACCTGCACTTTACTCCGGTCTACCGCACTTGGATCTCCATGCTAGGGTACCTGCAAGACAATAGATCAGAGATAAGAGGGGTTAGTGCTATGTAAATGCAAAGAGTGTAAAAAATAATAAAGTAAATTTCATTGCCTCCCTGGCAACGGTGACAAAATGATCGACGCGTGCTTCGCGAATTAAAAGCGGGGTTTGGAGGACTTGTTGTCGTAGCTTGCAAAATGCATTTATCAAATAAAATTTATAACCGAAACTCGAGATGAGTCCCGGATAGAACATGGGGAGGCGAACGTTTAGTTTTGAAAATCCGCATTTCGCTTTTATTTATTTTTGGTCATTTTTATCTTTTCTATTTTTTTTGGTTTTTAGCAAGCAAGAGATCAGGTTGATGAATTCTAGCTAATCTCTTGCAAAAATATAAGAGAAAGAGAGAGAGATAATCATCCATTCATGAACAACTATTTGTTACAACTACGAAAGCGGAAAATCTACACTATGAAAGTGAAAAACTGATAGAGGTGAGAGAAATCCCCCTCGACGGTTGCTCAGAGGACAACTCACTCTCACGTCGCCTAGAGGAAAGTGGTGAGGAGCGGGACGAAGGAGGACATAGTCGGAGGATGGACGATGGGGCAGGACGACGTCGCGGCGAGGATCTTGTTCCCGAAGGGCGGTGAGAGGACTGCCACGAGATGCTCCACGAATGGGGATGAGGGGAGGGAAAACTATTCGATTTTCTACTCTAGAGGAACATCCCGGGTTTGGGACAAGCTCTCTTTAGAGCCTTGGATGTGGAGAGAGGAAGAAAGGAAGAGATAAAGAAAAATGGGAGGGGTAAGGGTCCTTTTATAGTGGAGGAAAGAATCAAATTAGAATACAGGACATTTAGTGACGGTCATAAACATTGCTGAAGATCCACCGTAAACGTCGCTGAAGATCCTACTCACGTGCCCCTATTACTGCACCGCTAGCGCACGCTGATGCAAACACATTTATTGAGGGTAAAATGGCTATTCATGCATGTTCCTGGGCTTAGATTTGCATTTCATGTTATAAATATTGCATAGCATGCATCATTCTGCATTTAGATTAGTTGTATATAATTTAGGTTAATTGCATCCTTTTGTGGTTAGGAGAGAAGGATATTTATTTCGGAGCCTCGGGACGATCCGACCGTACGGATTTGATCAAGACAACAATCAGAGTCCAACGCCTCTGAAATTGCCTTGATAGGAGTCCCGTAGCACCATATGCAGTCCGAGGAAGATCAACGGCCACGGGATTAGGGACATAATTCGGAGCTTCAAATGATAAATCCGACCATGCGGATGGATTTGGGCTGACAATCGCAGCCTAACAGCGTGAAAATTGACTCAATCTGACCTCTGTAGCAGCCCCTACAACATGAAGAAGATGGACGACCTAGATTGCGCCACGTGGTGTAGCCCAGGCCACCAGCACACGCACGCAACACTACACGTGCACGAACGTATAGACACACATGTGCGCAGTGCGGCAAGGTAGGAGCGGCACCAACGCAGCGTTAAGTGGACTACAGCGACGCATGAGCTGGACTTACAGCGATGCTTATAGCTGTCGGTAATTCATCACATGGCTAGTGGGCATGAGCTACCTATAGTGACGTTTCCAGCGACGGCCTAGATGTCACTAATGGTCCCATACCGATTTTTGCCTCTTCTCCACCACTATAAAAGGACCTACACCCCTCCCTTCCAAGCCATCTCTACCTACTATATTCCCACCACTCCCAAGCTCTAGCAAGCCTACCAACGCTCCATTAGAGCTTGTCTCCCAAGGTGCCTATTAGTGTAGTGAACCTCTGCCCCACCAAATACTCCTCCAACTTCCCATCTCCCTTCATAGGTCACCTTGGAGTCGTCCTCCCACCTCCATTCCGGTAGTAGATCAACTTCGTCTTCTCACCTCCATTCCAAAGCTACGCTGAAGCTTTCCTCAACCCGATGTCCTCTAGCATCTCAGCTCTGTCGTCCCGCTCCTCACCTCCTTCGTCCGGGCTTCCGCCAGGCGCCATCGTCTTGTTGAATAGCCGATTCGGGAGATTTCCTCTCACCTCCCTCTCTTTATATGCTTTCATAGTTTCTTGTAATTGACATTGGAAGTAATATATATCATATTTGTTCCACATCTCTATCTTGTGTTACATTACTTGTTTACTTTTATTTCGAAAATACAAAAAAATAACAAAATCCCAAAATACCAAAAAGAAATAAAATGAAGCGCTATTTTCAAGTAAAGTAAATGTCGCCTCCCTGTGTTCGACCCGAAACTCCCTTGGAGTTTCAATACAAATTTTATCTCATCGATGTGTTTTGCAACTACAACGATGGGTTACTTATAACCTCGATTTCTAACACGCGAAACACGCTCGACCATTTTGGCGCTGCTACCGGGGAAGCAACAGAATTTACTTTATTGTTTATTGCATTTCTTTGCATTTACATAGCATTAACCCTACTTGTCTTTGATCTACTGTCTTGCAGGTACCCTAGCATGGAGATCCAAGTGTGGTAGACCGGAGTAAAGTGCGGGTAGAGTGTTTCCCCACCTTAGTTTTCATTCCATAACCGAATAACTCAAACCCAAATCAACTTAGGTGCTTTTTATGAACCCTAGGATAGATTTGGTTGTTTGTTTGCCACCTCCACTCAACTCGACATCCACATAAATAAAAATAAAAAATAAAAAAAAAGTGTTATCTGATTGTGGGATTTTCTGTAAGCTATACACTTAACACCCACAACTTCTCACCCTAAGGCGCACAATCACATCGATTCTACCACTTAACCGGGATCTGACCTGTGGACCCGGTACACTTAATTGAACACACAAATAAGTGAGTAGAAATCTGAATAGGTCAAAAATTTCTGTGTGCCTTAACTAAGTGGTGCAATAGGCCAATTGATTGAACTGTTTGGGCCGCACCACTAAAGATAAAAGCGATTCATCAAGTAGCTGCCACTTAGGGTTGATTCTTAGGGCTGAACCAGGCACTCCACATTTTTTTCTTTGATTTCTAAAGGAATATATCATCACCAGTGCTTGCAAAACTTAGAGTGTTTTCCAAAACTTGATTGAATATACCTAAGATTAAATCCTAAAAGCTACTAAACAAGGTCGAACTCTAAAAGACACATCATCAAATAACCTTGTTTGCAAACCCTGGTTGTGCACACACACACATTTTAATTGATCGTTAAGGGCACAACCCATCTAAAGGGCTCATCACATTCCTGAAGCACCATTGTCCTAAGCCTAACTAAAATTGATTAGACGTTGGCCCTAAGGATTGGTTTGCTCGTTGGGATCCAGATTGAGATTGTTCATGATTAACTTACTTATAGTAGTCAATCTGATGTCTAGCTAGGGGAGTAGCATCAAACGACCGCGGTTGGGGGTACACTAGGAACCGGAGGTGCAAGGCAAAGGAAGAACCTTCTCCCCAGTCCCTCCTTCTAACTGATTGGATTGCCTAGACATAAGTAGAGTAAATCATCTATAATCTTAGGATGGATTCTAAGAGTCTGTAGACCTTTAGGCTACCCAAACAAGGATAGGCTTGTATTTTTGTATTGCAACGCTCCTTTCTCTTATGATTTCCCTCCTTACTTCACCATGTACCCTTCCACATTTTACACACATTTCACATCCTATCCTCCTACCACCACTTATCCCCAAGATGATTACTATCCCAACTTGACTTGTAAGTACCCATCCACTAGCCGGGATGACTTTGATTGGGGATATGAATCCGGACCTCAGGGTCTAGGGCCTAACCCTAGACGACAAGACTATGATTATTATCCTTCCCAGAGCTATAGTGATTATGGATCTCCATCCTTTGATGACCAAACCAACCCAATCTACAATCAGGAAGGATATCATGATTATAACACCTACCCTCCCCAGTATTCCATTGAATATAGGTCACCACCATCCTTTGAACAACCTAGAATGACCTACTTTTACTGAGGGACCCGAGAACCTCGACATCTTGACTCCCCTAGATTTAACCTGAACCCACCCAAACCTGAACCGAACCAGTCCGTTTAGGTGAACCAGATCTAGGATAGGGTGTTGGCTAATTTGGGGAACACTATACAATCTTTAGAAGCTCAGCCAACACTATGCACTGAAGCACTAGAGCCTATGATCAAAATGAATGATGAACTTAATAGTTCTCTATTGGATTTGCTCCAAAGTGTTAGGGATAGGGACTTGGGTGAGTTTCTTCTTGGCAAATTATCGAGGTTGAGGATGAAATTTGTGGTTGCACTAGTCAAATCTTGGGATGATTCTCAAGATGAACCCCCTTCAGGAGAGCCAATGTCTGAACCCGCTCAGGCGCCTGTCGAGGGGGATACATTTTCTGGGTCTGGCGATGACCAGGATGGGCTAGAGCAACCATTTGAGGATGAACCAATTGATTCACCCAAGATCCCCAAGCCACGGAGCGAGGAAAAATATGTCTCCACGGACCATGAAATGACATATGATTTTGAGACATATATAAATGAGGATCATGGATTCTTTGACTCTGAGGGTGAAGAATCTTTTGGTGAAGTCTCACTTGAACTTAAGGAAGAGGATTTTAGTGAGACAAATGGGCTTGCGGAATCTGACAAACCAGTTGATAGCCCAATTATTGAAGATTTGGATTCGGTTGGGGTTAACTTGGAGGATCTGAATCTTGATGATTCAATCAGTGACCCTAGTCCTCATTTGCACCCCGAAGAGCTGACTTCTGAGATCTTTGTGCCCAGTCAATCTTGATTCAGCCACGATTTCTAGACTTGGGAGAATCATATGGGGTGAATAATATGCTAGAGGTCCCAAAGCCTGAGCCCTTGATGTTGGAGGATAGAATTGTTGAAATAAAGATTTGGGAGGCTAATTCTGAGGGAAGTTTGATTTTGGATCTAAGGGTACCTATTGACCTAAAACCACCTACTTTCTACCAGGACCCTTACGATATCTTTCATGTGCAACCCAAGCTCGAAATAACTGATTATTTTTCTGAGCTAAATGTTAAGTGGACAACCTCACCTATTGAACCATCTTTACCCATTGTCCGACACTTTGGTCTTGGGTTGCACACCACTAAACCGCAGGCCCAACCCTGTAAACACAGCAACCTTTGGTTTTGGGTGATTTTCATCTAGAACCTGAGAACCACTCGACCCTGGGGCATGGGTATGCACCATAATCTTGTCCATGTCGGTGGACATCTTCTGCAAACGGGTTTTAGGATCAACCTTTTTATTTTGATTCTGACCCGCAGGAATTCTCAATTTCTTCTTTGTATGTATGTTATGCCTAGCTAAAGGCATTAAACTTAGCATGTGTGTATACACTCTTCTCTCTGTGGAGCTGACTAGATTTTCATGACACTCAGGTGATGTTCTGTTTACTCTGCCCTTTTCATGTCTTTATTTTTACAATGAGGACATTGCATCATTTAGGCATGGGGCGGTGGATAATCAATTCCTAAAATCATTATGTTAACTTCGTAAAATTTCTTTTAGTTTCTTATAAAATTAAAAAAAAATTGAAAATTTGAAAAAAGAGAAAAAAAATAAATTAGGAAAAGAGAACTTAGGCATTTGGAAGTTATTAACTTTAGGAAATGATACGAGAGGACCTAAACACCTAGACTCTTCAGGTCTTCGGGCTTAATTAGCCTAGGTGTCCACTCGAATGTGGATTTAGTCTCGAGTCCTTGCCAATTAAAATTCATTTTAACTTGGTAAATAAATTGGGATGATAAGTATGTGACTTATCAACCCGCCCTCTAATTTGGGGGGACTTTAAGCCTAAGCATTTACACACATTCTTTTTTCACTGACTCACTTTCTGGCGGTTTTGACGGAAATTGGGTAGCTAAGGGACCGACTTGGGTGATATGGTTGGCAAGTTGTCGGTGGTAATAGCACATCGGCTGGTTGTCCACACCCCAGCCACAAGACCATTTTCGTTGTACTGCCTTTAGGTAAATCTTAGATTAGGGAAGCCACCTACTTAGAAAAAAAGAAAAAGAAAAAGGACAAAATAAAAAAAACAAATAAAACCACACTTCACCACACGAGTATGGCTGACAAGTTGTCGGTGGTAACAACTCATTGGCCGGTTGTCCAGAACCCAACTCACAAAAAAAAATGCACAATAATTCCCAAAACACTTAGGGAAGAAGCGGGGAAGTAGAATAAACTGGGGAGATATACACTGGGTTCGCCCTTGTGTTGACCTCATAAATAAAAGAAGTAGGGAGAAAGCTATCGATCGTAAAGATAAACCTTTAGGTAAGGTCACCTAGGGTCATAGAAACTCGAAGTCCATCTTAACGGTAATTTTTTGAGTCTATCACTTTTTCACAAAGATGCTTAGTACTCAGAGTCTTTTTCGAGTCTTGGGCGGGTCAGGTAGACATAAAAAGTTATCCCGGAACTCTCAAACTCTAAAAGTACAAAAAAATTAGAAAAGAAGAAAAATAAAAAAATATCTTCCCTTCCTAAATAAGGCGAGAACTTGGGCGGTCAACATTCTGGTTGACACCCAGGTACTATTGAGTTTTCGTAGTTTAGGACCCTAGTTGATATTTTCTATTGTTAATAAACAACTTAAGCTAAAGTGATCTAATCCTAATTCTACTTTTATACAAAGCATATAGTTTAATTTTGCTAGGGACTAGCAAAAGATAGGCATGGGGGTATGATGCAAACACATTTATTGAGGGTAAAATGTCTATTCATGCATGTTCCTAGGCTTAGATTTGCATTTCATGTTATAAATATTACATAGCAGGCATCATTCTACATTTAGATTAGTTGTATATAATTTAGGTTAATTGTGTCCTTTTGTGGTTAGGAGAGAAGGATATTTATTTCGGAGCCTCGGATTGATGATCCGACCTTACGGATCTGATCAAGACAACGATCGGAGTCCAATGCCTTTGAAATTGCCTCGGTCGGAGTTTCGTAGCACCATATGCAGTCCGAGGAAGATCAACGGCCAAGGGACTAGGAGACATGATTCGGAGCTTCAAATGATAAATCTGACCGTGTGGATGGATTCGAGTTGACGATCACAGCCTAATGGCGTGAAAATCGACTCAATCCGTCCTCAGTAGCAGCCCCTACAATAAGAAGAAGATGGACGGCCCAGACTACACCACGTGGCGCAACCCAGGCTGCCAGCGCACACATGCAACACTGCACGCGCACAGCAGCGCGGGTGCACGCGCACAGCAACGCGGGTGCACACGCGGGCTCGCAGGCGTGCATGCACGCAATGCCAGGGCGTGGGCGCGCAACGCCAGGGCGTGGGCGCGCAACGCCAGGGCGTGGGCACGCACGCGCGGCAAGGCAGGAGTGGCACTAGCGCAGAGAGAGGTGGACTATGGCGACGCATGACCTGGACTTACAGCAACGCTTACAGCTGTCGGTAATTGATCGCATGCCAGCAAAGCCAACTGTAGGTGCCAGCTGGCATGAGTTGCCTACAACGACGTTTACAGCGATGGTCTGGATGTCACTAATGGTCCCATACCGATTTTTACCTCTTCTCCACCACTATAAAAGGACCTACACCCCCTCCCTTCCAGGCCATCTCTACCTACTCTACTCCCACCTACTCCCAAGCTCTAGCAAGCCTACCAACTCTCCATTAGAGCTTGTTCTCAAGCTCCCAAGGTGCCTATTAGTGTAGCGAACCTCTGCCCCACCAAATACTCCTCCAACCTCCCGTCTCCCTTCATAGGTCACCTTGGAGTCATCCTCCCATGTCCATTTCGGTAGCAGATCAACTCCATCTTCTCACCTCCATTCCGGAGCTAGGCCAAAGCTTTCCTCAACCCGACATCCTCCAGCATCTCACCTCTATCGTCCTGCTCCTCACCTCCTTCATCCGAGCATCCACCAAGCGCCGTCGTCTCGCCGAACAGCTGATTCGGGAGATTTCCTCTCACCTCCCTCTCCTTATATGCTTTCATAGTTTCTTGTAATTGACATTGGAAGTAATATATATCATATTTGTTCCACATCTCTATCTTGTGATACATTTGCTTGTTTTCTTTTATTTCAAAAATACAAAAAAATAACAAAACACCAAAATACCAAAAAGAAACAAAATGAAGTGTGGTTTTCAAGTAAAGTAAACGTCGCCTCCCTGTGTTCGACCAGGGACTCCCTTGGAGTTTCAATATAAATTTTATCTGATCCACGTGTTTTGCAACTACGATGATGGGTTACTTGTAACCTCGATTTCTAACACGTGAAACACGCCCGACCACATGCTATACGTGCCCTTGTCGTGGGCATGCACCCGCGCTACTGTGCGTACGCATGGGCGGCCTAGGTTATGCCACGTGGTGCAATCTGGGCCATCCATCTCCTTTCCTCTGTAGGGCTTGCTACAGAGGTCGGATTGAGTCGATTTTTGCACCGTTGGGCTGCGATCTTCTATTCAAATCCATCCATGTGGTCGGATTTGTCATTTGACGCTCCGGATTGCGTCACCTAGTCCCTCGACCGTTGATCTTCCTTAGATTGCATATGGTGCTACGGGACTCCGATCAAGGTAATTTCAGAGGCGTTGGACTCCGATCGTCGTCTTGATCAGATTTGTATGGTCGGATCATCAATCCAAGGCTTTGAAATAAATATCCTTCTCTCCTGACCACAAAAAGGATGCAATTAACCTAAATTATATACAATTACTCTATATGTAGAATGTTGCATGCTATGTAATATTTATAACATGAAATGCAAATCTAAGCCTAGGAGCATTCATGAATAGACATTTTAACCTAAATAGATGTCTCTACATCAACTGGGTTATTAGCAGTAGAAGGAGGTTCAGGATGGGCCTCAGAAGATAAGGTAGGAGCTGTGGGTGAATCTCGATTAGCTCTAGGCTTCTCTATTTATGAGGCATGATCTGCTTGGGATTGAGGATAAAGGGTAATCAGGTTTTCTTTAGAGGTGGGTCCTCAATTACAAAACTGATGTCGTAAACTTGCTCAATTACCCTACAGTTAATTCCTTTCTAGGCCTTGAATATATTAATCTTCAATGTTTTATTCCCAAATTTCAATTCGATCTAGCCCTCTTCACAGTTTATATTAGCCCTAGCTGTGGCTAGGAATGGTCTTCCTAAAATAATAGGTGTATTTTTCAGATTCCCAGGAGCATCCATATCTAATAGAATAAAGTCCACTAGGAAGTAGAAATCAAGAATCCAAACCAGAACATCCTCAATAATTCTTGTAGGTGACTTGATTGATCGGTCTGTTAACTACAAAGTCACCTCTGTCGGTTTGAGCTTAGTGTTCGAATGCTAGATTAGTGTTTTAAGAATGTCGTGTTGCAGTATAGCCAAAATAGCTTTTAAGCAAATAAATTTTATTACTCGAAAAAGTTCCGAGGTCGAACACAGGGAGAAATATGGGAATTTAAAGCTCAATATCACAATTAAAGTAAAAGAATTTGTAATAATAACAAGATCAAGGTGCGAAAAGATGGAAGTAAAATGGTGATTTAGATCACCAAATACTCCTACAATATCAACTAAGGAACTCAATGTATATGTATGCAACGAAACCAAATCGTCATCTCATTATGAAATTAGATGACTTAAACTTCTATTTTTCTTCTTCTTTTCTTCTGCTTCTCTTCCTCTTCTTCTCATGCAGCTCCTCTTCTTCTTCTCTTTTCTACTTTGGCTTCTTAAGCCTTCTCCTTCTTCTTCCTTCTGCACACAGGGGAGAGGCTTCTTGAATTGACTAAGTGTCAGCCAAACTCTCCTAAGAGAAAAACCCTCCCCCTTCCCCATGCACAAGCTCTCCTTCTCTTTCTCTCTTAGGCTCCACCCTCCCAGGGCCTCTGTAAGGATAGTCGGGTTATCGGATTGTATGCACCTGGGTCTAGGCTCACCGACGTGCAGTAGTGAGCGAGGAGTGCAGGTCAGTTTAGGCATGTAAATGGGTCAACTAGATCTGCAGGGGACAGAGTCACAGACGAGGCATAGGTGTGTGTGGGTGAGAGGGACCTTACCCTGTGTTATGAGGCGAATAGCCTCTAAAACTTTTCAATTTATGCGACAGCAATTGCTCATGAGTCTTCGATGTGGGACAAAACATGTCCCTCTTGTTCGCACTGCCAGCAGTAGGGTATCGTCGTTCAATTTGCATAAGGGAAGCAGTCAATGCTCTAATTGCTGGTCAGGAATGAAGCTGAGTCGATTGCATAGCCGTTGCAGTTGAGTCCTGGAGCTGCAAGTGAAGAACAAGCTCTGAAGCTTGCTTCAGAGAAATGCGTCAATGGCAGAGAGGGGTTGTACCTGAAATCAGGAATGTGGCCTTTCAACCTTGTCAGAACATTTAGGGAGTATCGCCGAACAACGACGAGTGCAAATGTGGTGGTGGTGTTGCATGTGAGTGGATGTGGAGGTCTGTCGACCTCGCGGATTATGTGTGAGAGTGCATGCGTTTGTGGGTGTAGTGGAGAGGCCAATAGCCCCGAAGGCCAGAGGGCTTTTTCTCTCTGGGACACGGTGGAGGTGTAGGGATGAATGGCGACTGGATTAATGGAGCATAGTGGTCGTGCGAGCTCGCCGGAGGTACGCTGACGAGGTTGAAGAAGGAGGATGGTGAGGCAAGTCGACGGTCGAAATAAAGTGGCGAGTGTCTGGAAATGAAGAGGGGAAGTCGAGGAACTTATATAAGTAGTTGGTGGACGAAGGGGAGCGGAGTTGGCGCAGGTTAAGGTATGGCTAGCACCGGAGATGAAGATGCTTAGAGGGAGGTGATCGGAGAGGATGAAGGGGGGCAGGAGTGCCGGCGGGTGCTGCATGACGTGAAAGAAGATAAGGATGAAGAATCTGCCACAGGTATGGTGGTCAGACAAAGACAAGGAGAATCGCTAGAGCTTGAAGAGCAAATCAGCTGGAGGAGGGGAGAAGAATTTGAGGGATTCTCTGGCCGAATTCAAGCTTAGGAAGTTCGTTGTGATCTAGGGATCTTTTATAAGTCAACAGAGGTCAGTTAGAGCTTGGGAAGCAAGCTTCCCAAGCTTGGAAAGGTCACTGGATTGGGAAATTTCTTAAGACCCAAATCTCTAATGCATCGCACGAGAGATTAGGTAAGTTCTAGGGCTTAGGATTGGGTTAGAAAGGAAGGGAATTTCTTGACGAACTTCCCTTTCAAATTTGAAAGGGATTAGTCAAGAAATTAGAGAGTTCTTTACATTTTAAGGTCGCCAGAGAAAGTAGAAATAGGATTAATGGCAGCAGGGACCTTTTTGCAAGAATGAGGATAAAGTTAGCGGCCTATTTGAAAGGATTTTGAAAGTTAAGGGTAGAAATGAAATTAGATAAGACTAATTTGCAAACTAGGTCAAGACAAATTCATCTTGGGACCAAATTTTGATACAAACCTAATTTGGACCTAAGAAATCCAATGATGAAGTTGGATTTTGGTTTTGGCCATGTTTGATATGGTAATTTATGCAGAAACCCAAATTATGGCAAATATCTGTCTATGTTTCTGTTTTGGGTCAAAATGAGTTCTGATGGTCAAATTGAAAGTTATAAACCCTATAGAATATTTTCATATGAATTTTAGAGGGTTTAGGTGAATTTTATTCTGATCAAAACCTCAGTTAATTAAGCGTGTCTGTTTTTTAGGGTTTCAAAAGTCATTTAATTCTTAAAACACGTGAAAACCCTTTTCTGTCTAATCTAACCCACTTGTTACCCCTTTTAAGATCATTTGAACTTCATTCAACCCCTGAGAAAATCCTTGGTTGTACTGCATTCATGATGAGCTGGTAAAATTACAGTTTTAGCCCTGGTTTCTTATTTTTCTTTCAAAATGAATATGCAATGACTTGTGACTCTCTTGCGGTTATGTAGGAGCATTTATTGACTTAATTGGGTCAAAATGAGTTAGTTATGGCTGATGATGGTGTTCCCATCATACCCCCACGCCTAGCTTTTACTAGTCCCTTAGCAAAATTTCAAGGTATTAACTTTGATTCTAGACCATAAAATCTTTTGATGCTTAAAAGCTTTGCTGTGTGCTTGATTAGGTTAGAATGCCAATAGTAGGCCTAGAGGTACTCAAGTACCAACCAAGATCCAGACCTGACTAGCTCTAGCCTCAACCTGCCATGAATGTTTTTAAGGCCCACAGGAACTAACCTAAGGTTCGTTGAACTCCGCGGTTAAAGCACCCATGCTTGTAACATGTTTTAGCCCAGGTTTAGTTTGCAGTGTGTTTTTATAAGAGAGAGACAGGAGAATTTTTATTTTTGGAGAGTTTTCTCTCTTTTCTTTTTATTTCTAGCCTTGGATTAACTTCACAACATGGTCTGTATCGGATTCCTAGCTCCCACCATCAATCCTCGCCGGGTCCTTGGCAATCAATGCTTCGAGATAGCACTACCCATGACAACCCCCACAACCCTGGCTTTGGAGATTTTGAGATAATCCCACCCATGGCGTTCTGTAGCTAAATCCAGACCCTAGCAATCGACATTTCGAGATAATATCGCCCATGGCATCTGAACCAGCACAGGGTGCTTACATGCCCCTAGTAGGATATGTAGATATCCTAGGAGACAAGCACCAAGGAGACGATATGTTATTGCGCATCTTCGAGGGGAATTTCCTTCCTCTCTACACAGGGAACTCATCCAGATCAACTTGTGTTTATCAGCTGCTCCTAATCTAGGTGACTTTTTCAGAACAAGTTAAATACACTTGTGTGATTTGGATACTTAGGCGCACTGAACCAGACTTTGCGTGGATTAGAGTGCTTAGGTTGCGAGTCTCGTAAGCTAGAGGTCAGTTAACAAGGCAAATAATCCCTAAGCCTTAGACCTAATACTTAAGCTTCGTATTTTCCCCAAACTCTTGAGGACTATCCAGATCTTAGCGGGTACTTGAATTTTTAAGCCTAGGATTCCAGCCCAAGAGGCCTAAAATCAGCGTTCCTACTAATCTCTTTTCTTATTTATTAGCACTTTTTGCCTTTCATTTTCTTTCTTTTGATATGGTCTAGATCTAAGTCAATTCCTTAATCTTTTACTAATGACTCTCTTTTTCTTTTCTTTTCAAATTGTGCTCCTATTTGACATTTTTATCTCCCCTTTTTCTCCTCAAGTTCTGATATGCCATTAAATTTCCTCTCCTCTCATATTTTTGTTCTTTTTCAAGAATTATTTTATTTTATTTTATTTTATTTGGTATTTTTGGAATATGTGATTTTTTTGATGAAACCCTTTCCTATAAAATGATTTTCACGGCATTTTGCACTTTACTACCCCCCTATGCCTATGATTTGCAATGTCCTCATTGTAAATTAGGTGGGTTTGAGTTCAACTTAGATCATTCATTAGAACAGATGATGGGTGGGTAAATGGGACAGGATGACTGTTGCAGATGATTTCAAGCTCGGGTAAGGGTACCAGAGGTGGAGTCAGTGTTCTAGTGGATGAACCCTAAAGTGCCATATGAGTTCAGCATGGGATGTGTCAGGAAGGGTTTCAGGTTTTTTCAAAAATGACGGGCTGCCTCTCGTTAAGCGCTGAGTTTAATGCCATCAGCCGGCCGCAAAGAGCTCAGGGAGAATGGAGGGTAAAAGATATCTCAGCCAAATTTGCATCAGTGAGTTCAATGAACTGTTTGAGTCTCTGACCGTTCACGAAAAAAGGTTCTGAATCATGGCTGAGTTGACTGATTTCGACAGCTCCATTTCCAAAGATTCGTTGGACAAAGTGTGGTCCAACCCATTTTGAATTGAGTTTTCCTGGGAACAATTTGAGTTTGACATCAAAGAGTAGGACTTTCTGACTAGGGAAGAAGACCTTTCTGGATATGTGCTTGTCGTGAAAGGCCTTAACCCGCTCTTTGTAAATTCATGAGTTCTCATATGCATCGTAGCGTAATTCATCGATCTCACTCATTTGAAGCTTTCTGTGGGTTCCTACCTTAGAAAGATTGAGTTTGCAGTTCTATAGTGCCCAATAGGCTTTGTGCTCCAATTCGACGGGGAGGTGACATGCCTTCCCATACACTAATCTGAAGGGAGATATGCCTAATTGGGTTTTGTTGGCAGTCTTATAAGCCCACAAAGCTTCCGGAAGTCGAGACGACTAGTCTTTCCTATTAGGGAGAACAGTGACCTAGAGGATTTTCTTGATTTCCCGATTCGATAGATCAGCTAGACCGTCGGTTTGGGGGTGATAAGGAGTAGAGATTCAGTGTGACACCCCATATTTGGTCATCAGTGATCTGAACTGAGCATTCGTGAAATGGGTCCCTCCATCGAAGATTATGGCATGTGGAATCCTGAACTGAGAAATGATGTTCCGATGAATAAATTTGATAACCACCTTATAATCATTCGTTCGGGTCGGAATGGCTTCGATCCATTTAGATACGTAGTCAATAGCGAGAAAAATGTATTTGAAGCCGTCCAAAATAGGAAAGGGTCCCATAAAATTGATCCCCCAGACATCGAAGATTTCGTATATGAGAATCAGCTGTAAGGGCATCATATCACGGTGGCTCATGTTACCTAAGGTCTGGCAATGAGTGCATACCTTACAGTGATTGTATGCATCTTTGAAAATTGTTGGCCAATAGAAGCCGCACTGGAGGACTTTTGCTATGGTTTTATGGCCAGAGAAGTGTCCACCGCATGCTTGGTCATGGCAGAAGGACAAAATGTCCTAAATTTTCACTTCCAGAACACATCGTCAAATGATTTGATCAGCACCAATGCGGAAAAGATACTGGTCTTTCCAAAAGTAGTACTTGGCATCAGAAAATAATTTGTCCTTCTTGGCTTTTGGCCAATCAGACGGTATCTGATGTGATGCCATGTAGTTTACTAGATTAGTAAACCATGGATGTCCTGTACTGATAGTCAGGAAGTGCTCATTGGGGAAATGTTTAGTGATAGGTCAGAAAGGGTTGATAATATCAGAAGGAAGGTGGGATAAGTGATTAGCTACCACATTCTATTTCCCTGCCTTGTTGCGAATCTTGAGATTAAATTATTGCAATCGCAAGATCCAGCGGATTAGTCGAAGTTTCGTGTCATTCGCAAGGAGATGCCTCACAGCAGTATGATCTGAGCAAATGATAATAATACAGGAACCTAAAAGATACGATCTGAATTTTTCTAGGGCAAATACTACGGCTAGCAGCTTTTTCTTAGTAATTGTGTAGTTATGCTGAGCCTCGTCAATTGTCTTGCTAGCGTAGTAAATGACCACGGGTTTCCCATCTATTTTCTACCTAAGTACTGCACCTACAGCATAATCAGATGCATCACACATGATCTCAAAGGGTTGGGACCAATCAGGGGCCTGCAGGAATGGTGCTTGGGTAACTCGATCACCCAGGATCTCAAATGCTTGAGTGCATTCCTTGGTGATTTCAAAAGGGACATCCTTAGATATAAGATTAGTTAGGGGGTGTGCAATTTTTGAGAAATCGGGAATGAATCGACGGTAAAAATTGATGTGCCCCAAGAAGGATCGGATGTCTTTGATCAAGCTAGGCATAGGGAGTTTGGAAATCAAATTCACCTTGGCTCGATCAACCTGGATGCCCTTTTCAGAGATAAGATGTCCCAGGACTATTCCCTCAGGTACCAAGAAGTGGCTCTTTTCCCAGGAAAGAACCAAGTTCACGTCAATGCACTGCCTGAGGATCTGGACCAAGTGTAGGAGGCAATCATCAAATGATTCACCAAATACCAAGAAGTCATCCATGGAGACTTCAAGGTACTCACCTACCATATCTGAGAATATGGCAATCATGCACCATTGAAAAGTAGTGGGTGCATTACGGAGATAGAACGGCATCCTTTGGTATGCATAAGTTCTCAAGAGGCAGGTGAAGATGGTCTTTTCTTGGTCCTCAGGATGGATTGTGACCTGGTTACAACCGAAGTACCCATCCAGAATGTAGAAGAATCGATTTCCCGCTAGTTTCTTGAGAATCTGATCAATGAATGTAGTGGGAAATGATCCTTCTTCATGGAGGAATTGAGTATTCAGTAATCAATGCAGACTCTCCACGAGTTTGCTATACAGGTCAGTATGGCTTCCCCGATTTCAGTCGTGATGACAGTGAGCCTTGCCTTTTTAGGCACAACCTGGATTGGACTCACCCACCGACTGTCGGAGATGGGGTAGATGATCCCTGCATCTAACCACTTGATAATGTCCCTTTTCACGACATCTTGAAGATTAGGATTCAGGCATCTCTGCATTTAACAAGATGGTCGTGAGCCCTCTTCAATGTAGATGTGGTGCGTGCAGTATGCGGGGCTGATACCAATGAGATTGTTGAGAGTCCATCCAATGGCGCTTTGATGTTGTTGGAGAATAGAAATTAGGCATGTTTCTTGATCAGTTGTGAGTCAGGAGTTGATAATCACAGGAAACGTCTGATTGGAACCCAAAAAGTACTTGAGATGATTGGGAAGAGGCTTGAATTCCAAAATCGGGTTTTCAACAGCAGCGGGTAATTTCGAATGGGTGTCAGGAGCAAAGGAAGGAGCTATGTGTGTGTCTAGGTTGAGTTTGGGCTCCTCTAATTGCAGGTTTTGATCCTCTTGTGGTTGATCATAAATAGTTGGGTTCTCTATGAAGTCATCAACCACTGCTTCAATATCGCAAATTTGTTCTATACTCCACAATTAATTCCTTGTTGGGCCTTAAAGATGTCGATCTTTAGTGTCTTGCTCCTAAATTTCAATTTTGATTTGGCCCTCCTCACAATTGATATTGGCCCTAGCAGTGGCCAGAAAGGGTCTACCTAATATGATCGATGTATTCTTCACATTCTCAGGAGCATCCATGTCTAAAACGATGAAATCCACTAGGAAATAGAAATCATGCACCTTAACTATGACATCCTCGAGAATTCCTTTTGGGGACTTAATTGATCGATCTGCTAGTTGCAAAGTCATTTCCGTCAATTTAAGTTCAGATTCCTAGAAGTAGTCTAGCAGGGATGTGGGTATCAAATTTAAGTTTAATAAAGCTCAGCCAAAGCGTATATCACTGATTTCACCGGAGATCAAAAGGGTGCTTGGGTCTTTTGCCTTAGGCGAGAGTTTACTTAAAATGACAGAGTTGGTTTGCTTTGACAGTACAATCGGATTCCCATCTTTGGTTCACGGCTTATGCTTTGGTGTACATATGTCTTTCAAAAATTATGCGTAAGCCAATACGTGGCATATTGCATCCATCAAGGGGATGTTTATATGGACCTGCTCAAAGAGCTTAACCAGGTCCTCCTTAGGTACCAAGGTTTTGGTTATCCTCTTTCCCTTGGTCAAGGCCTCAGGAAATGGAACCTTAGGTGGTTCCTCAAGAATGGGTCTAGGTTCTTGATTTGGGACAGAGGTGTCCTAGATAACTATCCTTTGGTTAGGGTTTGTATTACTAGGCTTGGTTTGGCTTGGATAAGGTGGGTCATGTGTTGTTTTGCCAGTGCGGGTAGTAACAAAATTTAATCCTGCCTGGTTTTGGTTTGGAGTGGGTAGAAGAGGTGCTTGCTGCTGGTAACCCGTATATGATGTCGAAGCCTCCATCCCATCGGGTGATGGAGTAGAAGGGGCCTGATAAACAAAGTGAGCTTGGCCTAGATTTTGGTTCATAACGTGAGTCTGGTTCGACATGTTATTCGGATTAGGCAGAGGTTGTGAAGGAAGTGCACTAGGTTGGCGAGGATTTGCCATCTGGGCAAGTTGATTGAGAACCTATGTGATCTCATCTTAGTGATATTTTTGCATAGCCACATTCGTCTTCTGAATGTCAGCTAGAGTTTGAAGGATAAGAGTCATTTGGTCTATCTAAGTCGACCCAGATTGATAAGTTAGGTTAGGCCGAGGATGAGGCAGTTGATATGGACGAGGAGCTTGTGGTCAGGGCAGATATTGAGGTCTCTAATTTTGATTATTTCCTGACCACGTGAAGTTGGGATGATTACGCCATCCAGGGTTGTAGGTGTTTGAGAATGGATCATTTTGAATGGCGTTGAAGTCCTCGTAGGCCTGAGGGACCTTGGGAAAATCAGAATATGAGGGTTCAGAGTTCCCCCAACTAGAGTAGGTGGATCTAGAGTTTCCTCTGTAGCCAGAATCAGAAGGTCGGTGATAGATGTTGTGCACGGTCTCCCTGCCAGAGGGTGGTTGTGTGTACGAGTTTTGCATGGAGGTGTCTTGCTGCAAATGTCGAGTTAGCTCATCTGCCTTCTTCTCAATAATAGAGACCTTGTCTAGATGACTGGCCATTAGTTCCAAGTCGACGGAAGAGGACATGCCCTACTTCTCATGTGCTCCCTTTGGATTCGTCAATGTACAGGCATTCGTCCAATCGAGCATGCCCATGGATTCATTATTGATGGAGTTCTCGCACATATTCTCAAGAATCTCCCACACGATGTCTTCTTGTTGACACATGATGTTTCCTCTGCTAGTCACATTGATGAATAATCTAATATCCTCATGGAGTCCCTGGTAAAAAGACTGAACTTGTTCCCATTTAGGAACTCCGTGATGTGGGCACTTTCACATGAGATCCACAAAATGATCCCATGCTTCGTGAAGAGGTTCTCCTGCTTGTTGTGTGAAATGTGTGATCTGGTGCCGTAAAGCATTTGTCCGACCTACAGGGAAGAACTTTCTTAGAAACTCGGATTGAAGTTCCACCCCGTTGTTGATCAGATGCGTTAGGGTTTGGTACCAGTGAGTATCTTTATCCATTAGAGAGAAGGAGAACATTTTCATGAGTAGAATATCCCGATTTTGAGCTTCTGACCCGAAGGCCTGGGCCAGATGCTTGAGTTGTTTGATATGCTGGAAAGGATCTTCACAATTACGCCTATGGAATTTGGGAATGGCATGACTCATGTTGGGCTTGAGTTTAGTGTTAGGACCTCCAACGGGATTTGTACTCGGGGTTCAACTGCTAACTCAGTGAGATTGTACTGATCTCGCATCATTGGACGTTGCGGTGGGCTCACAAAGGCTTGGAATAGATCATTGAGGCACTGGAGTTGATTTTTGAGATTATTTTCTTCTGCAGGTTGTGCCATGATGATGGATGAAGGTGAATCAGGTTCAGATTAATCAGAAGAGATATCAATAGGATTGGGTTGTTGCAGAAACAAGGAGGTCAAGGCTTGGCCTCGACGAGAATGAGTGACTAAAGGAGGCCTGAAGGATGGTTTTAGAGACCTCCTATCAAACATGCACTGATGGAGTAGATGAGTGGTAGAATGTGATGGACCCAATCATGACACCCAAAAATTTTGGATGACTATAGAGGTTCAGGGTGGATGATACCCCTTGGTCAGAAAGCCGTCCACCAGAGAATTACCTGGGCAGCCAGAGAGTGAGAGTCCTGTAATGACCCCTACATGGTAGAGCTCTCCCACGGGTTACAGGGTTTCCCCCACCCAACCACTCTTGTCACTGATGTTCCAGGTAGACCGGAATGAGGACTTGACCTCTTAAGTCTAGCAGTTTTAATTAAGAGCAAGAGTGCTTAGAATTTCACTTGAACTTTAAGATGTGTTGAGTGCAAGAGTGACCTAATTTGAAGATTGGTTGACCCAAACAAGGTGGGTCAACTTCACCTGTATTGTCCTTGAAAATTTAAGTCCCTCTTTTAGTGTTAAAATGACTTTATGATTTTAGGGTTTTGCTTGAATAGATCAGTTCAATCAAGGTCTAGGCACACATTGTTTGGGAAAATAATTTATTGATTAAGCAGGTATGTCTCTAAAAATCGTAAACTGAAATCCTTAATTGGCTCTAATTTGGCCCAATTTAATTTGTCCAAATGTGGTACCTAGGGCTCAAACAAGAATATGATAGCCCTAGATACCTTAAGCTTTAAGTGGGTGCACAAATGAGGATTTGTTGTCAAAAAATGTATCAACTCAGGCAACTTGATGAATTATCTATGGAAAGAGTGCAAGTAGACCTAAATGATTTTTTTTTTCCTTTTATCCTTTTTAGAATGAGGGGCTTAAGAGAGAGAGTTAGAACTTACCAGCCCCTGGTTTGTTGTTGTGCAATTGATCTTCCTTGAATGTATCTTCTCCCTGAAACAACCACAGCAAAGAAGATATATCAAGTTAGAATCTGAATCAGGAATTATAATCAAGAGTTCTAAATTACCTGTTGCTCCCCGGCAACGGCGCCAAAATGTTCGAATGCAAGATCAGTGTTTTAAGAATGTCGTGTTGCAGTATAGCCAAAATAGTGTTTCAAGAAATAAATTTTATTACTCGAAAAAGTTCCAAGGTCAAACATAGGGAGAAATATGGGAATTTAAAGCTCAAGATCACAATTTAAAGTAAAAGAATTTGTAATAATAACAAGATCAAGGTGCAAAAAGATGGGAGTAAAATGGTGATTTAGATCACCAAATACTCCTATAATATCAACTAAGGAACTCAATGTATATGTATGCAATCAAACCAAACTGTCATCAGATTATGAAATTAGATGACTTAAACTTCTATTTTTTCTCTTTTCTTCTGCTTCTCTTCCTCTTCTTCTCATGTGGCTCCTCTTCTTCTTCTCTTTTCTGCTTTGGCTTCTTAAGCTTTCTCCTTCTTCTTCCTTCTGCACATAGGGGGGCTTCTTGAATTAGCTAAGTGTCAGCCAGACTTTCCTGAGAGCAAAACCCTCCCCCTTTACTGCATGCAAGCTCTCCTTCTCTTTCTCTCTTAGGCTCCGCCCTCCCAGAACCTTTGTATGGATAGTTGGGTTATCGAATCGTATGCACCCGGGTCCGGGCTCACCAGCGTGCGGTAGGGGGCGAGGAGTGTAGGTCAGCCAAGGCGGGTAAACAGGTCGGCCAGATCCGCAGGGGATAGAGTCGCGGATGAGGAGCAGGTGTATGTGGGTGAGAGGGACCTCACCCCATGTTATGAGGTGAATAGCCTCTAACACATTTTCAATTTATGCGACAGCAACTACTCGTGAGTCTCTGATGTGGGACTAAACACGTCCCTCTTCTTCGCACAGCCAGTAGCAGGGTATCTATGTTCAATTATCTCAATAGAAGTAGTCAACGCTCCAATTTCCTAGTCAGGAATGAAGCTGAGTCAATTCCGCAGTCGCTAGAGTTGTTTCCTAGAGCTGTAGGTGAAGAACAAGCTCTGAAGCTTGCTTCAAAGCTATGAGTCAATGGCGGAGAGGGGTTGTACATGAAATCAGGAATACGGCCTTTCGACCCTGTCAGAACATTCAAGGAGTATCGCCGGATG
Organism: Thalassia testudinum; assembly: GCA_037157565.1. Taxonomy (NCBI): domain Eukaryota; kingdom Viridiplantae; phylum Streptophyta; class Magnoliopsida; order Alismatales; family Hydrocharitaceae; genus Thalassia; species Thalassia testudinum. The sequence continues at coordinate 111,722,991 of JAZHRO010000025.1, forward strand.
ACGGCGAGTGCAACTGTGGTGGTGGCGCCACGTGCAAGTTGATGTGGAGGTCTGTCGACCTCACGAATTGTGTGTGAGAGTGCATGTGTCCAGGGGTGAAGTGGAGAGGCCAATATGCTTGAAGACCAGAGGGCTTTTGCTCTCTGGGACACGGTAGAGGTGTAGGGATGAATGGCGGTCGGATTGATGGAGTGTAGTGGCCATGCGAGCTCACCAGAGGTACACCAACGAGGTGGAAGACGGAGGATGGTGAGGCAAGTTGGCGGTCGAAATGAAGTGGCGAGTGTCTAGAAATGAAGAGGGGAAGTTGAGGAACTTAGCTAAGTAGTTTGTGAATGAAGGGGAGCGGAGTTGGTGCTGGTTAAGGTATGGCCAATGTTGGAGACAAAGATGCTCAGAGGGAGGTGATCAGCGAGGATGAAGGGGGGCAGCAACACCGACGAGTGTTGCGTGACGTAGAAGAAGATAAGAATGAAGAATTTGCCACAGGTATTGTGGTTAGAAGATGAGGGAAGACAAGGAGAATCATCGGAGCTTGAAGAGCAAATCGGCCAGAGGAGGGGAGAAGAATTTGAGGGATTCTCTAGCCGAATTCAAGGTTAGGAAGTTCGTTGTGATCTGGGGAGATTTTTATAGGTCAACAGAGGTTGGTTAAAGCTTGGGAAGCAAGCTTCCCAAGCTTGGAAAGGTTGCCAGATTGGGAAATTTCTTGAGACCCAAATCTCTTATGTGTTCGCATGGAGATTCGGTAAGTTCTAGGGCTTAGGATTGGGTTAGAAAGGAAGGGAATTTCTTGACGAATTTCCCTTTCAAATTTAAAAGGGATTTGTCAAGAAATCAGGGAGTTCTTTCCATTTTAAGGCCGCTGGAGAAAGTAGGAATAGGATTAATGGAGGTAGGGACCTTTTTGTGAGAACAATGATAAAGTTAGGGTCCTATTTGAAAGGATTTTGAAAGTTGAGGGTAGAAATGAAATTAGACAAAACTAATTTGCAAACTAGGTCAAGATAAATTCATCTTGGGACCAAATTTTGATACAAACCTAATTTCGATATAAGGAATCCAATGGTGAAGTTGGATTTTGGTTTTAACCATGTTTCACTAGGTAATTTATGCAAAAACCCAAATTAGGGCAAATATCTATCTATGGTTCTATTTTGAGTGAAAATGGATTTTGATGGTCAAATTGAAATTTATAAACCCTATAGAATATTTTTCTGTGAATTTTAGAGGGTTTAGGAGAATTTTATCCTAATAAAAATCTTAGTTAATTAAGCAGGTCTGTTTTTTAGGATTTCAAAATCATTTTATCCTTAAAACATGTGAAAACCCTTTTCTGTCTGATCTAACTCATTTGATATCCTTTTAAGACCATTTGACCTTCATTCAACCCCTAAGAAAACCCTTGATTATACTGCATTCATGATGAGTTGGTAAAATTACAGTTTTAGCCCTAATTTCTTATTTTTCTTTCAAAATGAATATGCAATGACTTGTGACTCTCTGGTAGTTATGTAGGAGCATTTATTAACTTAATTGGGTCAAAATGAGCTAGTTATGGCCCATGATGGTGTTCCCATCACTTAGTTTCCTCAAAATGGTCTAGTAGAGATGTAGGTATCAAGTTTATGGAGGCTCCTAGATCCAATAATGCTCGATCAAGCTCTAGATCACCAATTTTGCAGGAGATCAAAGGGGTGCTTGGATCTTTTGCTTTTTGCAGCAGCTTACCCAAAATGATTGAGCTGACCTACTTAGACAATACGATCGGACTCCTGTGTTTGGTTCGCGGCTTATGCTTAGGTATACACAAATCCTTTAGAAATCTTGCGTATGCTGGTATGTGGCAGATCGCATCCATTAAGGGGATGTTTATCTGGACTTGCTCAAAAAGCTTGACTAGATCTTCCTTAAGTGCCATGAGTTTGGGTTTCCCCTTTCCTTTGGACAAAGCCTCCGAAAATGGAACCTCTGTAGGTTCCTCTAAGATTGGTTCAGGTTTTGTATCTGGAATAGGAGTGTCTTGGATAACCAACCTAGGGTTAGGCTCTACACTACCAAGCTTAGAGTGGCTTGGGTAAGGTGGATCCTAAGTTATCTTGCCACTACGGGTGGTAACAGAATTTAATCTTGCCTGGTTTTTGTTTGGAATTGGTAGGAGTGGTGGTTACTTTGATATCTCGAGTATGATGTCAAAGCCTCCATCCTGTCAGGTGATGGAGCAGAAGGGGTCTGATAGACAAAGTAAGCTTGGCCCTGATTTGGGTTCATAAAGCATCTCTGGTTTGGCACATTATTCGGATTCGGCAGAGGTTGTGAAGGAAGTGCACCAGGCTGGTAGGAATTCGCCATCTGTGCGAGTTGATTACGAACTTCTATGATCTCATCCTTGTGCTATTTCTGCATAGCTGCATTCATCTTTTGAATGTCAGCCAGGGTTTGAAGGATTAGAGACATTTTATCCTCTTGTGTTGTCTCGGATTGGTAATTTAGATTGGGCCTAGGCTGAACAGGCTGATATGGGCATGGAGCTTATGGTCAAGGCTGGAATTGAGATCTCGAATTTTGATTTTCCTTGACCATGCGAAATTGGGATGATTGCGCCATCCAGGATTAGAAGTATTGGAGAATGGATCATTCTAAATGGCATTGAGGTCCTCACAGGTCTGAGGAACCCCAGAAAAGTCAGAATACATGGGTTCAAAGTTCCCCCAACTAGAATAGGAAGTTATGAAGTCTCCTCTGAAGCTAGGATTAGATGGGGGTGGATATGAGTCCAACCCCTAAGAAGAGTGGTGATAGATGTTATGCACAGCCTCCCTACCAGAGGGTGGTTGTGCAAATGGGTTTTGCTGTGCTGAGGTGGCACTCTGCAAGTGTCGAGTCAGTTCGTCCACCTTCTTCTCAATAATCGAGACCTTGTCCAAGCGACTGGCCACTAGTTCCAGATCGACGGGTGCGGACAGGCCTTGGCTTTCATGTGCCCCCCGGGTGTTCGTCAATGCACAGGCAGTCTTCTTGTCGAACATGCCTATAGATTCATTATTGATGGAGTTCTCTCACATATTCTCTAGGATCTCCCACACGGTGTCCACATGTTGACCCATGATGTTGCCACCATAAGTCGCAATGACGAATAATCTGATATCTTCACGGAGTCCCTGGTAAAAAGACTGGACTTGTTCCCATTTAGGAACTCCATGATGGGGGCATTTTCGCATGAAATCCAGAAAGTGATCCCATGCCTCATGAAGTGGTTCTCCCGCATTCTGAGTAAAGTGCATGTTCTGGTGCCTTCGAGCATTTGTCTGACCAATGGGAAAACTTCTTCAGAAATTCGGATTGAAGTTCAGCCCATGTGTTGATCGGACGAGTTAGGGTTTGGTACTAGTGGGATGGCCTTGTCCATGAGGGAGAAGGAAAACATCTTCATCAGCAGGATGTCTCGATCTTGAGCAGTTGTCCCAAAGGTCTGGGCCAGATGCTTGAGTTGTTTGATATGCTAGAAGGGGTCTTTGTAGTTTAGCCCATGAAATTTAAGGATAGCATGAATCATGTTGGGCTTGAGTTCAATATTAGGTTGTCCAGTTGGGATTTGAACTCTAGGTTCTATTGCTACCGCAGTAGGATTGTAATGATCTCACATCATAGGACACTGTGGTGGATTCATGAATGCATGGAAATGATCGTTGAGGTGTTGAAGCAGATTTTGGAGATTGTTTTCTTCTTCTACTTGGTGTTCCATGGCTATGGATGAAGGAGATCTAGGCTTAGATGAATCAGAAGAGATATCAATCTAGTTAGGAGGTAGCACAAACAAGTGAGTCGAGGCTTGGCCTCGACGGGAATGAACAACTAATGGAGGCCTCAAGGGTGGTCTTAAGGACCTCCTCCTGAACATGCACTAGGAAATCAGATGAGGCACAGAATATGTAACAGTCCCAATCAAGGCACCCAAAAACTTTGGGATGACTAAGGAGGTTCAAGGAGGATGATACCTCTTGATTAGAAAGTCATCCACCCGAGAAATACTTGCGCAGCTAGGAAGGGAAAGTCCCGCAAAGACCCCTACACGTTAGAACGTCCCCACGGGTTACAGGGTTTCCCTCACTTGACCTTCCTTGTCACCACGGATCCAAGTAGACTGGAATGAATAACTTGACCTCTTAAGTCTATCAAATTTTAAACCTGAATTATGGTGCTTTTGATTTCGCTTAAACTTTAGAGTTGATTGTGATTTGCAACCTAATTTGAAGGTTGGTTGACCCACAAGGTGGATCAACTTCACCTAACCTGCCCTAATGTTGAGGATGAGTTGGGTAATGAGCCCAAAATCACCCTGAGTGTTTTTCAAGCAAGTTATTAAGTCTAAACTTTTAAGGATTCAATTGAGTGATAGGGCCTTCTTTTAGGGTTTCCTTGATTAGGTCAATTCAAGCAAGGGTTTGGGTGACACATAATGCGGGAAAATCAATTCTCTTTACTCCAGGCAGGTGTGCTTTCTCAACCCTAAGATGGAAACCCTAATTTAGTTCTTTTTGGTCCAATTAGTTCTTTTCCAAATGTGGCACCTAGTGCTCAATCATGAAGGTGAGCAACCCTAGGCACCTTAGATCCTTAATAGGTGCAGAAATCTGAATGGGGATCTCTAGAATGAATCAAATTAGGAAACTCAAGTGATTAAATCTAAGGAATGCGAGTTGATCCAATCTGATTTTTCTTTTCAATTCTTTCCAGAAATAAGGGTTTAAGAAGAAGGAAATGAGATTACCTGCCCCTTGAGTGGTTGTTGTGCAGCTGATCTTCTCAAATGTACCTTGGACAACCACAACAAAATAGATAAAGCAAGTTAGTATCAGATCAGAAATTGTAATCAATTGAATCAAATTGCATGTTGCTCCTCGGCAACGGCGTCAAAATGTTTAAGAAAATTTCTCATTGCTTAGAAAATGCCTCGTAGTATAGGAAAAATGCATTCAAATCATTTAAATTTATAACTTAGAATCAAAAGAGTACGAGGTCGAACACAGGGAGTAGGTAATAGCAATTTAATCTCACCAATCACAATAAATATAAGCAATTATAATCAAAACTTGATTCAGAACAACTCAGAATGATAAATAAATGAAATCAATTATCTCAATGCAAAAAGAATGGGTTAAAATGGTGATTTGAATCACCAATTAACCCTTTGAATGTTGATCTCAAAATCTCAAATATATCAACAGTAATTATCAAGCAATATTCCGCATCAACCAAGTTAAATGAACCAACAGTAGCCTTTAGAACTAGTAGAGATCAAGCTTACCAAAATAAAGGCAAAGGCCTCTTCTTTTTCCTTCTTCATGCCTCAAGAGGGAAAGGCAACAGCAATCATAGCACAACAGCACAGTGGAAAAGGCCTCTTAGAATACGCTAAGTGTAGTGAGTGCACAACAAAGGGAAAAATGCCCCACTCTTTCTCTTTCCTCCTCTTTCTCTTCTCAGAAACCCGGGTTTAGCCGGGTAATAGGGCAGGTAACCGGTCTAGAATAGTGTCCATGGTGCAGGCTTGCGGGCGTGGTCATAGGCGAGCAGTGGAGTAGGCAGGTAAGTGGGTCGTGAGGGTGAAGGGGACTCAACCCCTGTGACTTGGGCGAGGGGTCGAGGGAAGGAATTCCTTTTATTTTAGACAGATAGCTCCAATCTTCATGATGTAGGACTATCCGTCCAACAACTATTCTTGCATGCAATTGCAGTTGGTGACACTTAATTGAGGTAGAAGACGAGGCTACTTGATCCAATTGAATGCCTGGAGGAGAACTTGGAGGTCAACCGCTTCACCTGGGCTCGTTGTTTGGAGGTCTAGTGGTTGGAGCACTGTGGATGTGATCAGTGAACTCACGGGCAACGATGGAGGTTCGATAGATACCTGAAATCACGAGAACAACCCTACGACCATGTCAAATAGGCTCAGAAGGATTGCCATGGAACAACGAGTGCGGTGGTGGGTGCAACATGCAATGCGAGTGAAGGTGGAGGCCTGACGACCTCGAGACACTGAAGCGAAGGTGCTCAAGCTCTAGGAGGTGTTTTGGTGGTTGAAACGCGAAATGTGTTGAGGAATTTTGTAGAGGATGGTGCAACGGAGCTTGTGGAGGTGGTGCAGTGCTGTTTGGAGGTGTGTGGCTTTGGGGAAGCTTCACCGGAGCATTGTCGGAGGTAGGGAAGATGATGGTGTAGCGGGTGATATGGTGGTCGTGCGTGTATGGTGAGTGTCAAGAAAGGAAGTATAGGGAGAGAGAAAGAGATACAGTGACTTAGGGAGATAGAGGCAGACAGAGTGCGCCAGCATTGGCAAGTTGGAACCAACAAAGATGAAGAAGTTCGGTGAGTTGGTGCGACAACGATGAAGAGGAAGAATGCCCCTTCTGTGGCTGGTGAGGAGTGGGGTCGACGAAGAGGGTAGAGGGCCATCTAATTTGATGGTTAGATGGTCGGAGGAGGAAGATGGAGAGGGGTCACTGGAGCAAGCTGCGGAGGTGGCCGAAGAGGGAAGAGAGAAGGTTTTCTCTAATCAAAACTTGCTAAGAAGCACGATTAAAAGACCCAGGGGTTTTTATTGAGCTCAGGCAGGCTCTTAAGCATGGAAACAAGCTTGAAAAGCTTGAGAAATCAGGGAGGAAGATCCCTAAAATTCTAAGGATTCACATGAGCTTCTTGGGCGGATTTAGGATATAGAAATAGGTCTAGATGATTAGGGATGACCTCAACATCATTCCTTCCAATTTTAGAATGGATTGATCAAGAAATCAAGGAGGTGTCCCTGACTGATGCTCGACCCCTTTGGGTTCACACCTACCATGGTGGCAGGGACTTAAATGAAGAAAATGAATAGAAGTTAGGGGGCTATTTGTAATAATTTCAAAAGTTAGGGTCATATGTGAGAGGGAAGGAGTTTGACTGGACTAAAATGTAAACTAGGTTAAGATGATCTCTGATTGGGCCCAAATTTTGGTAAAAACATAATTTGGACCCAAGAAATCTGATGGTGAAGTTGGAGTTTAGTTGTGACCAAGTTTAGCTAGGTAATTTGCGTAGAAATCCAAATTAGGGCAACTTTCTGTATAAGACTATTCTAAGTCAAAATGGGTTTCAAAGGCCAAATCAAGGATACCAAACCTTATGGAATATTTTTCTATGATTTTTAGAAGATTTAGATGGAATTTATCCTGACCAAAGCCTCTATTATTTAAGTAGGTCTGAAATTAGGATTTTAGGTTACTGTTAATCCTCGAAATGCATGAAAACCCATTTCTGTCTACATGAACCCATTTATTTGACTTTAGTGCTCTTTTGACCTTTAATTCACCCCTAACCAACCCCTTGGTTATTCTGTGTTCAGGATATGATGTTAAAATTATAGAATTAACCCTAGTTTCTTGTTCTCTTTTCAAAACATAATATGGTGGAGATATAACCCTTAGATGAATATGTAGGAGCTTTTATCTTTTATACCAGACTAAAATGGACTAGTTAGGGCCTATGATGGAATTCCCATCAAACCATCATCAAGAGACACCTATTTTGCCACCAAAATAGCCATAACCACCTCCCCCCTTTTGGCACCAAAATGACCTCTCATCTCCACCACATATCTCCCTTTAAACCCATCCTAACCATCCATAAGTTGGCGCCACCTAAGCCCTTCTAGAAGTCTCCTTTTTGGTGCCAACTTATGGTGTCTCTCCACTACCAAAATGCACCAACATCCAACCATAACCACCCTCATGTGCCCTTTGGGTTGGTGCCATTTATCCATAGCCTTAGGATCCTTGAACCACCTTCAACATGCCATCCTAGCCACACATCTTATCCATGCCAACCATCACCTCTCCATTTCTATATATACCCCACCTAACCACCACCTAAATCCCATCTTATCCCTTAGTTTAGTTTCTACGTACACCAACTACACCTAAAGCCAAGGAAGAAGAAGAGAAGAAGATCAAGGGGGAAACCTACCCACCCCCTTGGTGCCATCTTCCTCTTTCTTCTTCTCCCTTGTGCCATGCCTAAGAAGAGGAGTTCTTCATCAAAGGGGATGGCCAAGCAAGGAGGAAGGAAGGCTAGGGTGGACGTCCACCCATGCAGAAGAACACTTGGAGGAAGACCACAAGAAGGAAGGAGCAAGGAAGCATCTTCTTCAAGTCCGGGAGCTACCGAACTTGGAGCAAAGACCATTCCAAGCTTCATTTAGAGGACACCTTTTCCATCATATTTATCAATTTCTTTTGTATTAGCTAGTGTTTACTTTTATCTTGTTGTAACAAGCATCTTTTACAAATACATCATTTTAATTAGCAATACAAAAGCATATTGTTGCCTTCAATTTCTTGCTCATACTTTGTAGTGCTTTCTTTTGGTAGTTCTAGTGCACGCTCTCTTCTTTTAATTACCCTAGGTGCACTTGCCTAGGGTCAGCTTAGAAGAAAGGGTTTCCTTTTGTCACAAAGGTGTAGGTTTAGTGTAGTTCATCTTCGCAACAAATACCTGACTATTTCTAAAAACCCTAAAAACAACATAAATCAAAATCACAAAAACATAAGTGTAGATTTGAGAGGCAAGAGAGAGAGAACCACTTCATGTGATTAACGAATTGGCCTCCTTAGATGACCCTAGATACTTACCCTATCCAGATCAATAAATTTAAGAGTCGATTGATTTTACGTGTCTCAACGAAAAAACCCATTTTTATAAAACTACATAAGATCCATATCACTTTTTGCCATCATTGCTTGGGAGACAGAGCTTAATCACATCAATTGTCTCTCTTACTTGCTTGATCTTCATGAAATTTTATTTGATTTGATTTCAAGTGCGAATCAGGAATGGGAAAGGGATTTGGAGAACTTGGAGTGGAAGCTTCAAGTTTATTTTCTTCTCACGTACTTTTGGTTAGTATCCCAGGCCTTTTCTCATCAAAAATAAAAACAAAATTCTCTAAAAAACTTTAAATTATCAAGAAAAATAAAAAACAAGAAGAATTGACGGTGGTAGAACCCTAAAACTCATTGTGTTGTGTTTACATGTGAAATCGATGTTTTAAAATACTTAGCTGTAGTATGGTCAAAATCACATGAAAACAAATACAATTTATACTCGAATTTGAAAGTCTGAGGTCGTTCACTGGGAGCAAGTATTACAATTAATCTCAAGATGACAATATAACCACAAAGATGAGAAATTTCTAATGAAAAATCCATTCAAGAATGATATATATATATGAGAATCAGTAGTAATGTGCAAAAATAATGGGGTAAAATGGTGATTTAAATCACCAATTACCCTTTACAATTATACCAAATAAATGCACAGTATCAACCAAGTAATTTCACGTAAGATAAGTGAAGCGTTGAGATAACCGGGTTTTATTGTTATAGCGTTGTAGTATAGCTAGTTATTGCCAACATTTCAAATATATAAATTTTTTACTCGGAAAATAAAAGAGTTCCCGAGGTCGAACTCAGGGAGCAAGTTGTATTCTAGAGATATACATGTTTCTTTTACAAAAATAAAGAAAGAGAGAAAAAGAATTTGTTGTCTTTTCTTCTTTTCTCTTTGCTTCTCCTCGTCTCAGATCTTCTGTTATCTTCTTCTTCTTTATCTGCAGTGGTGATGTTCTTCTTCTTCTTTCAGCTGTTCCTGCTCTTCCTTTTTTTTCTGCAGAGCGGTCCTGTTCTTCTTCTTTTCCTTTCTTCAGATCTTCTTCTTCTTCTTTCAGTTCTTCCCTGTGTTCTTTTGTGTTCTCCTCTGCCTCGCCTTCTTCTGTTGTTCTTCAGATCTCCTTCTTTCTTCTTTTCTTTTTCCTGTCAGGACGTCGTCTCTCCTTCTTTCTTCTTTTCCCTTCAGGACGTCGTCTGATTTTCCAATCAGACGACTTAAACCGCTTGTTGCTACAGTGTCTCCCTCAGCTTCCTTCTTCTTCCGCGGTCCTTCTTCTTCACCTGTGCCTGCACACTTCAGAGTTTACGTCAGAGGGCAAAACCTACTCTACCCCCCGCCCCTCCGTCTCTCTCTCACAGAATCCGCTCATAGGATAGCTCTCCCAGAGCTGCCGGGTAGCTGGGTACAGGTCGCGCCCGGGTCCAGGCCCAACGGCGTGCGTGGTGGGCGAGGAGTGCAGGTCAGTCTAAGTCGGGTCGGGTCAGATCCGCGGGGCGTGAGCGCGGACGAGACCGGGTAACTGGGCGGGTGAAGGGGACCTCACCCCGTGTGCTGAGGCAGTAAGCCTCCAGCACTTTTTCGCTTTATACCGCTGCGCCTCTTCAGACTTTTCCGAGGTGGGACTAAATGTCCCACCCTAATTGAGCGCCCGCAGCGGAGAAAGCAGTGGGCGATCGTGGCTTCACGCGAAGCCTTCTCCCCAGCTGCGAGCCTGATGCTTTGTCGAAATGCCTCGCAAGGCCTGGGAGTTGAATCTAGGCGTGGCGCGCCTGCAGCTGCAGGCGGAAGCAGCTCCTTCTGCACGGCAATGGCGGCAGAGGTCGGGTGGCCTGTTCACAGCAAAACGGCCTCTCGACCTAATCAGAAGGTGCCGGGAGCTTCGCCAGAGTGCGGCGAAGCTCGTGTGGGTGGTGGCGAGGCGTGGGGCGGCGTGCAAGGGCTGCCCTAGGTCGGACTGTGGGTCGGAGGATGGGTTTGTTCGGTGGGGTTGCAGAGGGTGATGTGGGGGAAGTGGAAGGGCGGGGGTTGATCAGGGTGACGAGGCGGAGGTTCTGCGGTGGTCGGCGAGTCGTGTGGGATGCTGGGGTGATGGGAGCGGCTCACCGGAGGATGGCCGGAGACGAAGGGGGTGACGGTGGACAGGAGCGGTCGAGGGTTTAATCAAATAAAAGACAGTGAGGAAAAGAAAGAGGGGGAGATGGGGAGGAGTTCTGACCTAGCTATGGAGACGAAAGGGGCCGGGGCAGGGCGACAGTCGTATCGACTGTCGCCGGAGAAGAAGATGCCCAAGGGAAGGGGCGGCGGCGAGCAAAGGGCCGGAGATGCGCCAGCTGGGTACGGCGTGGCGCGGGAAGAGCAGGGGAAGAAGTCTCTGCTGCTGGTATTGCGGCAGAGCGAAGAGGAGGAGGAGGAGGAGGAACCGCCGGAGCTGGTGGGCGTCTGCCGGAGTGAGAGGAGAGGAAAGTTGGGGGTTTTCTCCGTCAGATCCGAGCTGGGAAGAACGGAGGAGCGACGGGGGTATTTATAGGGACCGAATCAAGGAGGAAGGCGGAGGGAGACGACGTGTCTCCCTCGCCGGAGGATGCCGGAGATGGAAACCCATACCGTTCGTGCGTTCGCACGGCCGGTATGGTGGGTTACAGCGACCAGGGGGGTGTCCCTGCGACGGCTGACGACGCAGGGCACCCCCGGTTTACTTGCCAGGCTCTCCCCCTCACCCTGCGCGGCGCCATGCTCCGCGCAAGGTCGCCGGAGCATGGTGCTGGCAGGTTTTGCAGGGGGGACCTGAACGCAAAGAACGAAGGAGAGTTAGGGGCCAAAATGCGAGGGTTCAAAAGTTGAGGGCCAAAAAGTAAATATATGAGGACCAAAGTGTAAAGTTGGTCAAGGAGGTTTCTTCTTAGGCTCAAGTTTTTATACATGACTAATTAGGACCTAAGGAATCTGATGGTGAATTTCATTTCTATATTAAACCTTGTTTGACCGGTCAATTTATGCGAAAACCCAAATTAAGTTATTAATTGGGCATGGTTCTCAATGTAGGTCAAAATGGGTTCTGAAGGCCAAATTGAAGGTTCTAAACCCTAGAGATTATTTTTCTATGAATTTTAGAGGGTTTATTCTATTTTTACTTTGCCTCGAACCTCGTGAATTGAAGTGGGTTGTTTTAGGGTTACAGATTATCATTTAGTTCCTTGGAATTGCTGTAGCCCTTGCTAGATCATCTCATCCCACTTTTATTCTTATTAAGTTGCTTTGACCTATGTTTGGACCCTGAATTACCCTGTATGCAGATTATATTGGTAAAATTGCATTTTTACCCCTTATGACTTGTTTTCTCCTTAAACTCAGAATTCTCTGAGTTAAGCCTTTCCTTGAGTTATGTAGGAGCTTTTATCCTTTGTATTAGGTCAAAATGAGCTAGTTATGGCTCATGATGAGGTTCTCATCAATAAGTAAGCAGTACAGCCTCAAAAGCACAAAGTGGTGGAATCAGACATCAGATGCTCAAATCAGACGACTTAAACGTCGCCTGCTACAATGCTCTATAGAGAGCCATTCTTCTTCTTCAGCTCTTCCTCTTCCTTCTCTCTTCTCTTCAGCTCTGCCTCAAGTTACCCATAGAGGCAAAGGCCTATTCTCCTCAAGTGTTAGAGAATTAGAGAGTGAGGCAAAACCCCCCTTCCTCTCTCTCTCTTTCTTTCTTTCTCTTCTTTCTCTCAAAGACCCAGGGTTAATCAGGTAATTAGGTAGGAACAGTAATTAGATCCGGGTGCAGGCCTGCGGGCGTGATCGTAGGCAAGTAGTGATTTCTTGGGCAGTCAGGTATGCTGGTAAGGGTGCATGAGGGACCTTACCCCGTGTCTTTAGGAGATAAGGAGGAAACGAAAAATCAATTTATGCGCCTTTTTCTACTCAATCCACGATGTGGGTCTAAATTGGCTGTTGTTCTCTGTGTGCGAGTATCGACTAAGGGCTAGTCAATTTGAGGGTGAGGAAGCAATCAAAGCTCCCAATTAAAGGCCTAGGCATCTTCCTGGAATTCTTTCGCTCTGCTTGGGGGTGGAGCCTGGAGTAACTGCTGTAAGAACACCCTTCGAGCTCACTCGAAGTAGCTTCATCAATGGTGGTGACGACTTGTGTACTTGAAAGCACGAAAATGGCCTAATGGCCTCGTTAGAATATTTCATTAGGTGCGCATAGGTGAGGCAAAGGTGGTAGTGGCGGTGGTATACCGAGCGAGTGGTTGGAAGTGGCTGGCAAAGGCGGAAAATGGTGGCAGAAGTTGGTTTGTTAGGCAGAGTGAATAAGAGATCAAAGCCCTAAATATCTTTGGGGCTTTTGATCATTTGAGCAAGGGGACGCTCGCTGACTTGGTGGCGGGTGGAGAGATGGTCTATAGTGGCTGGAATGTCTCACCGGAGGTATGCCGATGAGGTGGAAGATGAAGACATGGTGGGCGGAGGAGTGGTCAAAACGACGAAGTAGTAGCACGGTGATAATGTATTGAGGATAAGGAGTCGTCAAGACTAAGTAGCGGATGAAAGGGGATGGAGGAGGCACCGGGTTAGGTATGGCCGGTACCGGAGACGAAGGTGCTCCGGAGGTGGATAACGACGACGACAGAGGGATAGAGAGCACCTCACCGATATTGTGAGGAGAGAAAAGACGTAGGGAAGAAGAACTGGCCACCTATTATATGTGGGGTCCAGCGAAGAGGTCGGAGGTGGAGAGTTGCCGGAGTGAGGTGGAGCGAGCTGGAGGTTGAGGAAGAAGAGGGATTTTTGGCTCTCTTTCTCACTAAGGAGGTGAGGAATGTCATGGGAGGTCTTTTATATTGCTTAGGAGATCTTGGAGAATAGGAAACAAGCTTCATAGCTTGCTTGGGATTATATAAGAACCCCACTAATTTTGTGGGTTCGCACACACGAATCAGTGGGAGTTAAGAGTTGAAATTGATCCCAATAGGTTTCCCTAGGTGTGAACATCAATCCCACCAAATTTGGTGGGATTTTTTTTTTTTTTTGAAACAGCAAATTTGGTGGGATTTGATTGAAGTTTGAGTAGGATTTCGATTGAAGTTAGGATTATATGTGTGTATGGTCCTTGCGCTGATAATCAGAGGAATGGGCTCTGGAAGGAGCTACGTGTGATGGCGAGTAAAACAAATGGGCTGCCATGGCTTGTAGGTGGAGACTTCAATAGTGTCCTATCAAAGAATGATCGAGGGAATGGGAGGGTGGACAGATCATCACTTGGATTCTAGCTGGTAGTATCAGAGGTTGGATTAAATGAATACCCCTCAGCTGGAGTAGAATTCACATGGCGGGGGGGGGAAATGGATTGGTCTCAAAACTAGACAGATTCTTCGGGAGTGTGGAGACGCTGGAAAGATTCCAACTCTTATCGGTTATGGGACTTGTTTGCCCCTTTTCAGACCAAACGCCTTCGCTATGGGACAGCGGTGAGGAGTCATATGTTGGCACCTACTTTAAGTTCAAGAAATCATGGCTGCGGGAGGAGGGCTTTAAGGAGATGGTTAGTCGGTGGTGGGAGCGTCAGCAGGTGGGTGGCTCTGCCGCTTATTGCTTGGCCAACAAATTGAAAAATTTAAAAGCTATGTTGAAGGAATACAAACATACTATGGAGATGGTGAGGAGTCAGTGACTCTCTAAAGTGCTTTCCATGGTGAGATTGTTTGATGAGAAGGAGAATGGAGGATGATTGGCTGAGGATGAGGCAGCACAACGGAAATGTTGGTAAGAAGTGGTTCAGGCGGAGGACTTGGCAAGGGAAGTGGATTGGCATGAAAAATCATGGCAATTATGGTTGAAAGAGGACGATGCAAATATGAAAATTTTCCATATGGCAGTGAGCTCTAGAAGGAGAGTGAACTTCATTTCTTCTCTAAAGAAAGGGGATTCGATGTTGACTTTGCCAGGTGAGATTAGAAAGGAGATGGCTAGACACTTTAAGGAAATCTCAAGGTCGAATGGGTAAGGATGGTGGAGGATGGCAGCTTCAAATTTTTCTCGGGTGGGAAATGCAGCAACTACAGAATTGATAGAAACTATTTCAGAGCAGTAAGTGGTAGAAGCTATGGAAGGACTGAATGTAGAGGGCTCGTCGGGCCCAGATGGATTCCAAGTGTTGTTCTACAAGGAGTTCTGGAGTGTGGTCAAAGGGGACGTGATGGAGGTGATAGCTGAGTTCCAAAGGGGAAATTCAGGAGTTGAGAGACTTAATAAGTCATACCTTTTTCCGTTACCAAAGTGTATTCGGGCAGAGACTTTGACAAATTTTAGGCCCATTGCGCTTTCAAACTCGATATATCTAATCATTAGCGAAGTGTTGGCTAACTATCTGAAGTGTGTTCTGTCTAATTTAATCAACCCGATGCAGTCAGCGTTTCTCCCAAATAGATCGTTACGAGAGACATTCATTGTGGCACAAGAGGTGGTTATGGGGTGGAGCAGGAAAAAGAGCAAAGCTTTCACGTGGAAGGTAGATTTTAGTAGAGCATACGATTCGGTTGAGTGGTCATATCTTTGGGAGATTATGAAGAGGAGGGGTTTTCCATCTATCTGGATGCAATGGATGAAGAGATGCATTGTTACCTCCTCCTTCTCCCCTCTTGTGAATGGAGGCCTTGTGGAGTGTTGATACAACCTCAACGTGGGGTAAGGCAAGGATGCCCTTTGGCTCCTCTTATTTTTAACCTGGCAGTAGACACTTTGGCACACTTTACATGAAGTTTGGCAAAAGCAGAGTTGATTTAGGGTTATTCTCTATCGAATTCAAGAGCTCTGGCACCAATTTTACAATATGCAGACGACACGGTGTTTTTTGTAAGACTTCATGAAGCTAAAATCCTATTCACTATGGTCACCATATTTGGTGAGATAGCAAGCTTAAGGCTGAACAGGACGAAGTCATCATTGATTTGTTTCAGCATGTTAGCTCAGGAAGAGGAGATAGTTTCAACCACCGTGCACACTATATCTACAATACTTCCTGTGAGATATCTGGGATTACCCTTAAGTGATAAGAAAATCAAGAAGAGTGATTGGCCACCCTTATTTGAGAAAGTGAATGGCAAATTGGAATCTTGGAGTAGCAGATTTCTTTCTATGGGCGGAAGATTGATTTTGCTCAATTCAGTCATCACCTCCATACCAGTCTACTTCTTTTCGGTGTCTAGATCCTCGAAGGCAATATGGAAGAGGTTGGATGTAATGAGAAAGAGATTTTTTTGGAAAGGTACGAAGTAGAGGGCAGGTTCTTACATCTAGTGAAGTGGGGGCAACTTTGTAGGTCTCAGTCTAAGGGAGGAATGGGCATCCGCTCTTTGAAAGAGTTTAATGATGATATGTTATTGAAGTGGGCTATTAAACTAACCACAAACGAGGGGAAGATGTGGTCTTAAATAATTAAGGTAGCATATGGTCCCAACCTGGTCAGCTGTGGAAAAATCTACCAAGAAGGTCTTCCCCATTCTGGACGTTGGTTAAGAGAGCTATCCAAGAACACTGGTTAGATTTTGCTCCTGAATTGGGGGACAACAGGCAGTTCCTATTTTGGTGTAATGTGTGGTCTGAACTGGGCCAATTATGTGTGGTTTATCAGAGAGCCTTAGCTGCAACTGTGGATAGTGAAGCTTCTGTCAAGGACTATTGGGATGCTGAGAATAGCAGCTAGGTTGTTGCTGCAGTAAGAATAAGAGAGGGTGGATGCACACAGCTAGAGCAGGCTCGGGTGATTGCAAATTTGGAGGCCTTCCAGCTGGTAGGGGAGGTGGATTATTTTTGGTGGAAACATGGCTTATTTACCCCATCCAAGGTGTACAAAAGGCTGACTGACACTGGGGAGGCAAGCTACATGTTAGAAGACCGTGATTGCAGCAAAGTGTGGAATCTGAAAATTCCACTTAAAATCAAGATATTCTTATGGCTTTGCAGACGTGATGGGCTAGTTACAGGGGGAATGAGGTGCAGAAGACTAGGTGCTCCAGTTCAAAATTGTCCACTCTATAATTTCCCAACAAATAGCAGGGAACATTTGTTTGCGTCATGTTTGGTGATGGATCAAATTTGGAGGGGGCTATGTGGGGAACCTCTGCCTACTTGGGAGGAACTCTGGAGGAACCTTTGGAGATGTGGGAGTGTGCAGGTGAAGAAGGTGGCAGTTATGTGGAGTGTGTGGTGTGCTCGTAATTAGCATTTGTTTAGAGGGGGATCCATTAATGTGGGAAATATTTAAGGGAGTGCTGGGGGCATGTGAAAGAGTAGGAGAACTGCATGTAATGCTCTATTTTTTACATAAATAAAAAGATCTCGGTCTGCTGTCGTCTTTGGTAGAATTCCTCATCATTTCAAAAAAAAAACTTGTAATATAAAGAAGAGAGATAGATAGAGAGAGAAAATAACTTTTTATAACTAAGATAATGTCATTACAACTAATTTCTACAACTAGAAAGTTGAAAATCTACTCTAGAAAGCGATAAAAAGATAAGGGGGTGAGAAGTTATCCTCCTTGACGATTGCTTGAAGGACAAGCTGGACGAATGATGCCTGGAAGAAGGAGAGCGAAGATAGAAGATGGAGGGCGAATCGCGAAGAACCAGGGATGAGGCAGGGTGTCGAAGTCGCGAGATCTACTTCCAGAATGTAGGTGAGAGGACGGCTGGCTAGAGCTCTGCGAAGGGGGTAAGAAGTCGAAACTTTTGATTTTTTAACTCTAGCGAAGCTTCTCAAAGCTTGGGAGCACTAGAGCGAGTTAGAACTTGAGTTCTTAATTCTTAGAGAGGGAGAGAGATGATGGAAGGGATGATGAGAATGAGGGCATAGGATCCCTTTTATAGGTAAAGAATTGGGGGTAGAAAGGTCATTTCAAAGTTTAAAAATTAATATGAGGGTCTTTAGTAACACATGCATCCGCTGATAAAGTCTCACGTCACTGAAGCACACGTGAAACAAGGGCCCTTTGATCATGATCCAACGTCTCTCAATGTGCCACGTCTGCAGCTGCTGATCTTCAAGCATTGAAGCACTTCCACCACACCCGCACGACATGGATCAAGATCAACCCTCTATTCAATGGATGGGATGGCTTAAAAGCCATCTAATCAACAACGCCCCTTCTCACCACGCATCAAGTCTCGCGTGAGAAGCCGCGTCACCATGCTCGTCTACCTGATTGGTTGATCTAAGCCGTGTTCGTCGCTGCTAGACATGTTAGAAAGATACGATATTATCGTTCTAGTGCGAATTACGACAAAACAAATAAATTTATAAGAATTGGGAGTACCGGGTCATTCGCAGAGAGGCAATCTCGATTTATATGGAAGCTTTTTAATAAAACTTATTCTAAATAGATATTTATATATCTATATATGTATAGATAGATATTAGACATTCAAAAGATCAGAATTATATTGCATTCATAAACAGTTTTTCAAAGTAGAAAGGGTTATGCTAAAAGGTAGATAGATAGATAGAGAAAAAGAGAGCGAGAGATAAGATGACGTCGCTTGTGGGATTCTTGTGTGAAGCGTGACAACACTTTAGATCCAGAGCACTAGGATGAAGGTCGGAGCAGAGTTGTAGAGGGAGAGAGGTCAGGAGGGTTTGGAAGAGAGATGGAGGAAGTATTTGGAAGATGCCTTCAATAGGGGGCCCTAGGCCTCCTTTTATAGCTTTGATGAGGGGCAAAATGGGCTTTTTGGACCTTAAAATCATGCAACAACTCCCTTATGATCAAATCTGTTGATCAGGAGATCAACGGATCAGATCTGGCCTCAAAATCACCTTATTTGCACCTTCTACGCTCGAAGCGCACCAGATGGCCCCACGTGTCGACCCCTGCTGCCCTTAGATGGCTATCGAATGCCTCTACACGCACTTTCCTCTTCTTCGCGCATCTGCTTCACTCCTTCAATGCTTGCATGACCTTTTCTCTCTCCTGCATGTGCCTTCGCGAATTCAAATCGCGCCCAACAATCTCAGCTGTCCGATCTTATGATCGGACAACTTAAAGAACTCTCCCGCATCGCCTTTTGAAAAGCACGTGAGATCACGCATTATGCGCGTGTTGGATTGTGCGTACTGTCATGGAGAGCTTTGATCGTGCTACGCAGCTGCATCCACGTCCTCCGATTGCCATCTGATGGTCAATAGCCCCCGCGCCCACCGACTTTCCTAATTTCACGCTCAGTGCCACTCGAGCCCACTCTCTTCATTCGCAGTTGAGTGCGCTCACCACTATGCTATGGGTGGGTTTGTGTCGAGTTTTCTCTTCTTACGTTGCTACTCTCAGCCATTGGATGAAGATCCAATGGTTAATAATCTTACTTCCTTGATGGCGTAGGGGCGAGGCGTTGCTATGGCAGTTAGATGACGATCCAACGGCCCATAAAGCGCAAAGCATTCCCTTCAGAAATTGGAGCAACGACGCTGGGTGGCTACGATGATGCCACGTGGCGCCATCGTGGTTGTCCATCTTCTATTCTTTGTAATTGGTGATGTAGGCCTTCGATCTAGTTGATTTTTACGTTATTGGACTATGATCATTGATCCGGATCCATCCATGCAGTCGAATCTTTCATCTAAGGCTTTGATCCTTGTCATCTAGTTCCATGGCCTCCATTCTTCTATGGACTGCACATGGTGCTACGGTTGTCCGATCAAGACAATTCTGGAAGCATTAGACTCCCGTGGTCGTCCTGATCAAATCTGTACAGTCTGATTTTTCATCCGTTGCCTTGAATCATTTTTAATTTATTTCATCTTTCTTTTAGGTCATAAAATGATAATATTATCTATGCAGCTGACAAACTAACTATTATGTAAATTACGACACTTATGCATGCATTGTTCCAAAGTTATGCTTGAATCTAACTTAATTCAAGTGATTTAGGTTGCATGATTGCTGTGCAATCAAGCCATTGGTGGTTGATCAGACGACCGAATCTTGCTGTTGGGGAAATCGTAGATCGCATTTTTGATATGAAAGAAATGCGTCGCAGTATAGTCACGAAATACGATCCGACAAAGATATTGTTTTATAAAAATAACGAGACTTTTAGTCCTGGTCGTTCGTCTCTGGGAGGCGTTGTTTTCGCTTTTGAAATTGATCTTTTATTTAGCCGCTCTACTTTGTTTAAAAACGCACGCCAGTTTCCAATCTCCTAACTAAGACTTCACCACTCCAGTTATTAACTTGGATCACATGCGCATGCGTCAAGTAAATCACAAAAGTGAACGTGTGAGTTTCTATGCGCACGATTCTAGTGAGGTGGTGATTAGTTATGGAGAAAGCATCTATTGTTAAATTTTCAATATCCTCAGGAAACGACATGCTGGTGCGTAATATATAGGCAGTTAAAGAATAGGCACTTAAATCACGCAAATACGATAATTATTAAGCTCTCGGTGATTTCAAACACATAGAGAGACATATATATATATAAATGCAATTTCATTCATCATTGGAGAGTTGTTGCACAAGGAAATCTAAAGGAAAGCTTATACATGAATGCTTAAAAATTAAACCTAGCTACCAGAAAATGATTGCATACAAGAATCGATGGGGGGATTTCTCATGCATCATTGGGGGAGAAGTAAGACTACACTACTAAGCAGTAAATATACAAAAAGCTAAGCTATTAATCTAGCAGAAGGAAGGGCATTTGGAGGTGGTCTCCGATGGCCTTTGAGTGGCTGAGAGGAGGGGCGGCCAATGGAGCTTAGGCCAGCCCTTGGAGAGAGGTTGGGGGCTGATCCAGCTTGGCATGGAGATGGTGGCCTCCATGGTGGTGCTCAACTCGTGGAGGTGGAGTGAAGATGGGAGTGGCTAGCCTAAGTGGAATGAATGCCAAGGAAGTGAATGGGGGTGCTTGGCCGCCCAAGGGGTCTTTTAGTAGACCCGATGTCTTCTCTCTAGAGAGGTGTAGAACTCTATAGAGAGAGTCCAAGAGTGGCCGGCCACATGTGGGTGGAGATGGTCTATGAGATCCAAGAATTGTCGATCTCAATTTGAATTCCTCTTGGTTGCTAAATTTGGCAACCAAGAGGTGGTGCCAACTCAAGATCTCTCTAGAGAATTCTAGAGAAGTGTGTGTGTGTGTGTGTGTGGTCGTGCTCTATGTGGCTAGGTGGCTTAGGTTAGGTCCTAAGGGGTTTGGGTAGGTGTAGGTCTTGAATTAGGGTTACAAACCCTAATTGCTAAGGGGAAAATGCAATTAAACTTAACCTAAGTTTAATTGAATGAGTGTGAACCTAATTGAGAGTAGAATAACTCACTTAGGTTGGGTTTAGGTCAATTGGACTCTCACCAAGTCAAATTAAACTTCTGTGGGTTGAGATCTAAGCTCAATTGGACTCAATGAGTCCAATTGACTTAGGTGAAGGTAATTGACTTTGATCTAAGTCAATTGGGTTTGGTGAGGACCTAATTAGGTCCTTAGGTAGGTCTAGAGGTGATGTACTAGGGTGAGGACACCTTAATTTAGGTTGTTATGGGGTTGGGATTAGGTCTTGGGAGGTCAAGATCCAAGATCAAGACTTGAATCTCAAAACAGGGATTGGAGACCAGTATCAAACATCCAATAATAGGATTAGACGACTTATACTCAAAAATCAGAAGTCCAAACATCAGTTCTGGACGTCCAATTTGTGTCAGGGGGAAATCAGGGTTCTGTTTTGAATACTCTGCAGAAATTGGACGTCTGACAAAGTGTCTGGATGTCCAATAACACTGCAGGAGTGGGTTTGAGGTGTGCGGCAGATGGCTAAGTGTCCTGGACGTCCTATAACTTATCTGGACGTCCAGATAAGGGTTGGGACTAGGGTTTTAAGGCTTCCTAGGTTGTTGTGACCTAATCTGAGGGTGGCTAAGGCTTGGGAAAGTCTCTAAGCTATCCTAGGGCTAGGATTGACCTAAGCTCTTCACATTTTACTACTTTATTCCTACTTAACAGCATAGCAAACCTTTAACTCCCTTACATTATTATTCCTACATCTAATCTAAGCCTTCTGCTCCAGCTCTATTGCAACTCTCGTTATTCTAGATCCAACTTCAAATCCTACTCCAGATCCAGCTCCAAAATCTGCTTATTGCCTGCAATCAACATAATGCACTTAATCAGCACATTTTAACATTATTTCATGCATAGCTAAAGAAGGGCGATAAAGAAGCAGATAATGCATATGCATGCATGAATAGCCCTAACTTATGCTAAGTTCTAGCTTAATCTAGATCAATTAAGACCTATGATTGCTGGGCAATCATACCCCCATGCCTAAATCTTGCTAATCCCTAGCAAATGCAAGACTAAATTATTTACAGCAAGGGTCCCTAAGGGACTGATTATTTTATCAAGTGTATGCCTAGAGATTTTTCTCCTTTTTGTTTTCATCGTATGCTCTAGAAATCCAGACAGTCGTGAAAGTGTAGCTATGTAGCTTTTGCAACAGATTCGAGTGAAAAATGGATTCACCTCTAAAGCCTATACTTGACCCCTAGTAAAAAGTCTAGCAGGATAGGTAGACTTCTTCCCTCGGGGTATTCAAGATATTCTATGAATTCCACCCCGGCTTTAGGCTTAGGTAGAGAATCTTTGAGGGAAAGGATTATATATTTGGTGGCTCACTCTCACTTGGTGCTACATAGAGACTAGTACTACAGAATCTAGATTCTCGGATTACTAAGTAACTCAACTTAGAGAAAGACGAGAAAAACTATGCTCTCTTTGATTCCTTTGTATTCATTCCCTCTTACTCTTTTTCTTTCTTTTTCTTAGAGCTCACAACCTCACCAGATTCACACATAGGATCTGTATTTGGTGGTCTCACTAGGCATTAAAACTTTAATTGAGTTCTCATAACCCTAACACTAAGTCGGGATTCCTCAGCCAGTATTCGGGCGGTCAGAAACACAAGAAAAAAAGGTTAAGGCCATATTTGGTGGATCTCAATTTTATTTGGTGGTATTGCCTCAATGAAATAAACACTAAATATTCATTCTTTTCTTTGCTTTTTCTTCATTTTCTTTTTTTTTTTTTTCAACATAACACAACTAGCATACATCCATGAACTTTATTGAGGAGGCATTATTAGGGATTGGTGGTACTCAAGAGACATTGGGTGGCTTATTTGGTGGAAGTGCCTACCCACGGCACCGGGAAAGGCAGATAGGACGGTGTATTTCTGACCTTGACATCAATACCCTCCTTTAGCTGAGGATTCCGTAGAGAATGGTTGTAACCATCCACCTTAGCCCTAGTTTTATGAAAACTCGCTCTCCGCGTATTTGCCTTATTCGGTGGCTCTCAAAATTTCGCACAAAAATATATATGCGGGAACTGAGAGCGAAAACTATGTCTAGTCTTAGAGTATCATCACCTAATTATCTAGGACTCTAGATTCCTCGCACTAATCTTAGAGCACTAGTACACTCTCCTCTCATCTCACACTATTTGGTGGATTTTTAAAGGAAAATCTGCCTGACTCCCAAAACATTGTCCAGGGGTTCAGGAAAAGAAGCATTGCTTCTTCTCGACAGACTGAAGACATTTATCAGCCTTCACTGTGAATCCATTGCAAATTCCACGTGTGTGAAAAGTTGTACTAGATTCCAGACTGCAGGAATCAACTAAAGGATAAAATCCCTAATGTATTCTCTTAATAAAATAATCTTATTCATGAATGCAATATCTATATATGCTAGAAACATGTAACCTCATATAATTTGTACTTCGTGAATTTCCCGTATCAGGTTACAATCAGCTTGACCCTAAATTTAGAACAAGAGGTGAGCAGGTGAGTTGAAAGTGGTTGTTACGGACGATTTCTAGCTCCAATGCGAGCACTGGAGGTGGAGTCGGTTCTTCTTTTATTTAGGTTCCTAAAGTGCATTTTACATGTAGCTCCGAGGTTTTCCTAAATGTTGGCATAAAAATTTTTCAGTTTTGTTGTATCTACCCACCCATGCCTAAGTTCTTGCATGTCCTCATGCATGAATATAAAAGAAAATAAATCTGAAAGAGGATGAGTGGGTAGAAGTCACCTGTAATTACTCCTGAAATTATATTCAGCTCTGGCCAACCTGTTAACATGCAATATACAAAGGGGACATATGCTAAAGCAAAAATATGCTATGTATAAAAATGGTTATGTATAGATGATGGTGGAATGTGGAGTGAATGGTATTTATACGTGCTGAGTTTAACGCCTCCAGCTGGGCGAGCACTCAATCACACGTCCTCACTAAGATGAACAATCTCGTCAGGTGGAGGAGGTTCCTGGGCCAAAAATGGCTTGAGGCACTGGCTGTTTACCGTGAATATATGCCTAGATTTTGGGTCCTTGATCTAGATTGCCCCATTAGGGTATGGCTGCATCACAACATACGGGCTAGTCCATTTGGACTTAAGCTTCCCCGCAAATAGTTTCAGCCAACCAGACTCACTGGTTGGGCGTGAATACTTTCCTCCGGATGTGGTGGTCGTGAAAGGCCTTGGTCTTGCCCTTGTATATTAATGCATTCTCATAGGCCTCCCACCGAATTTCTTCTAATTCGCTAAGCTGGAGTTTCCGTTCTCGACCTGCTGCATCGAGGTCAAAGTTGCATTTTAGAACCGCCCAAAAGGCATGGTGTTCAGCTCTGCAGGAAGGTGACAGGCTTTGCCATATACCATGCGATATGGTGACATTCCGAGTGGGGCCTTGTATGCGGTCCGATATGCCCGAAGTGCATCGATTAATTTGTCGGACCAATCCTTCCTATCTGGTCTAACTGTCTTTTGGAGAATCAGCTTGATTTGACGATTACACACCTCAGCCTGCCCATTGGTCTACGAGTTATATGAGGTGGCTATGCGGTGATGTACCCCGTATTTCTTTAATAACAACCTGAAATGGGCGTGGATGAAGTGGCTTCCCCCATCTCTAATCAGAGTGTAGGGTATTCCGAATCTCACGAAAATATTTTGCCGTACGAAAGAAATGACGGTCTTGTGGTCAGCCTGTTTCGCCAAGATGGCCTCGACCCACTTTGAGACATAATCACTGGCTAGCAATATGTACTTGAAGCCATGCGAGTTCGAAAAAGGGCCCATAAAATCGATGCCCCAGACATCAAACACCTCTACGACCATGATGGGTTGGAGTGGCATCATGTCTCTCCTGGTCATAGAACCGATCGACTGACATCGTTTGCAGTGTTGGGCGTAATCGTGTGCATCTCTGAAGATGGTTGGCTAGAAAATCCCGACTACAAAATTTTTGCAACAGTTTTCCGTCCCGAGAAATGGCCACCACACGCATCATTGTGGCAGAAAGATAACACACTGGGGATCTCAGAGTCTGGGATGCATCTGCGAATAATCTGATCCGCTCCAATGCGAAAAAGTAGTGGGTCATCCTAGAGATAGTATCTGGCCTCTGCAATGAATTTGAGTTTCTGGTCTTTGGATAGGTTCGCGGGAATTTTGCCTGCGGCTAGGTAGTTCGCGAAATCCGCATACCAGGGGAACTCAACAGAATGAATTGCCAAAAGTGATTCATCCAGAAATTGTTCATGGATAGGCAGGGAATAAGGAATGTGGTCTGGGTCCAATCTGGATAGGTGATCCACCACAACATTTTATTTTCCGACTTTGTTGTGGATCTCGATATCAAATTCCTGCAATAGAAGGATCCATCTAATGAGTCGTGGTTTGGCATCCTTCTTTGCCAACAAGTGCCGGATGGTGGAGTGGTCAGTGAAGATGATGACCTTGGACCCTAATAAATATGATTTGAATTTCTCCAACCCAAACACTACTGCTAGTAGTTCTTTTACAGTGACAGTGTAATTATGCTGAGCCTCATTCAGCATCTTGCTAGCATAGTATATGAAAAATGGTTGTTTCTCCCGATGCTGGCCTAAAACAGCACCAATGGCAAAATCAAAAGTGTCGCACATCATTTCAAAATCAAGCGACTAGTCGGGTGGTTGGAGAATCGGGGAGTCGGAAACAGCGCTTCGTAAAGTCTCGAAGGCGCTGAGACACGAGGTATCAAATTCAAATGGGACATCGGTAAGCAGGAGATTCGTCAAAGGCCGCACAATTTTTGAGAAATCACGTATAAATCTCCGATAGAAGCCGACGTGTCCCAAGAATGATCTAATCTGCTTGACCGAGCTAGGTGGCGGTAAGTGGGAGATAATCTCTGATTTAGCCCGATCGACCTCGAGTCCATTTTTAGAGATCCTGTGCCCTAGTACTATGCCATCCCTCACCATGAAATGGCTTTTCTCCCAGGATAGTACTAGGTTTACCTCAATACATCATTTCAGGATCTTGGTGAGGTTATCAAGACAAGACGTGAAATCATCTCCGAAAATAGAGAAATCATCCATGAATACCTCCACATAATCCCCAATCATGTCAGAGAAGATAGCCATCATACAATGCTGAAATGTCGCTGGTGCGTTGCAGAGGCCAAATGGCATCCGCCTGAAGGCGAATGTTCCAAAGGGGCATATGAATGTGGTCTTGTCCTGATCTTCCAGGCTAATTGCTACCTGATTATACCCAGAGTATCCATCCAGAAAGCAGAAGAAACTACGTTCGACTAATCGTTCCAAGATCTAGTCAATGAATGGCAAGGGAAAGTGATCCTTCTGGGTAGCCGTGTTCAGTTTCCTGTAGTCAATGCGGACCCGCCAAGATGTCGTAGTGCGGGTCGAAATGGATTTGCCCTTATCATTTTTTATGACAATGAGTCCTGCTTTCTTGGGTACTATCTGAATCGGACTCACCCACTGGCTATCTGAGATTGGATATACAATGCCTGCATCCAGCCATTTGATGATCTCCTTCTTAACAACCTCCAGCATATTCAAGTTTAGCCGTCTTTGAGGTTGCCTCGAAGGTTTCACCCCCTCATCAGTGTAAATGTGATGAGTGCAATACGAGGGGTGAATACCGCGGAGATCAGCAACACTCCACCCGATAGCAGCCCTATGGTCTTGAAGTGTAGAAATTAATTGATGCTCCTATTCTTGGGTTAAGTGGGCATTAATAATGACTGGATATGTCTCACTTTCACCCAAGAACACGTACTTGAGTGAGTCAGGTAAGGGCTTCAATTCAATTACGGGTGGGTCAGAATCAGAACTGAGAGTGGGAGGAGTAGAATCGAGGGTGGGAATCTGTTGATCCATGTACACATGAATTCCTGCTGAGTCGCTCCTTGTGAAATCGGTTGTGACTGTGTTAACGGGAAACGTGTTAGCTGTAGTCACATCTTCCTGTAATAACAGGGGCGATTCAGTAATATATGGATCAAAATAGCTGGATTCAGGGGTGTTGTGGTCTGAAGCACACCCCAAACAGCCAGATCCTCGGGGAGATATGCGTAATGCAGTGGTTTCAATCCTGTGTGGATCGAGGTCTGAGAACCCTGATAGTGTAGACGAATGAGACATTGGGTCGTCACAAAGGAGCCCAATGTTACCACAGTAAGCTGAATCTTTGTCTTCACCATCCTCCTCTATTCGATCACAGTCGAAGTTCTTTACTGCTATGAATATGTCCAGTCGAAGTCGCTCATTGCCTAGGGCAATCTCCATACACCCAGATGCACAATCGATGTTCGCTCGGGCTATCACCAGAAATGGGTGACCCAAAATAATTGGTGCACCGTGGAGATTAGGAGGAACTTCCATATCGAGAATGAAAAAATCTGCAGGAAAGTAGAACCCACGGACTTTCACGATCACGTTCTCAACCACCCTCCTTGGTTTTTGACTGATCTGTCGGCCAGCTGAATCGTAACTGAGGTGGGTTTCAACTCCCCAAATCAAAATCAATCAAATACGGTAGTGGGAGTTAAGTTGATGGATGAACCCAAATCTAGAAGGGCCAGATCAAATGGAAAATCCTGCAAGAAGCAAGATATGAGTGGGGTGCCAGGGTCTTTCTTCTTCGGCAGTAGGTCAGCTAGAATCACGGCGCTAGCTTCAATCGACAATGCCGCTTGTCCAATTCTCGGCTGTCGCTTCGGGGTACAGTAGTCCTTGAAGAACCTAGCGATAATGGGAATGTGATCGATAGCCTCGAGGAGGGGGACCTGAATATGTACTTCCTTAAACATCGATTTCAGGTCCTCGAAATTCCACATGTCCTTTTCCCGTACTACATTTCGTGTCAGAGCTTCAGGAAAAGGGATGGGAATCTTAGGGTTAAATGGCCTCTTACCCTTATCTACCGCAAGTGGCTCCTGGGATGATGGAGTCAAATCTGCCTGCGACGAAGGGTGGGGAAAATTAGAACCTGCCTGCCTAGGTGGTGGGTCGAATGTCTTCCTTCCACTTCGCAATGAGACAGCGTGTGTGTCGGCTTGCTATCCATGAGGTGGTGGGGGAGCGGATGGAGCAGAATACACAGGATTCTGCAAAGGTAGCTGGCCTTGCACGTAACCGGGTGGTGCAGGAGGCGCCTGTAGTGTGGTGTATGCCTGTCCCTGCAGTGCCTGAAACCTAGGCGAGGCACCTTGGTTCTGCACATATTGAGGATTCGGGATGGGTTGGGAGGGCAAGGCTCCTTGAGTCCTATGCTCCTGCAACAGCTGGTTCTACGTGTTCTGTATGGTCTAAATCTGATCGGCCATCGCCTTCATTATCTGCAAGATATCTTGTGTAGACTTTCTCATCGATTCTTGCAGCTCCTCTTTCAGCGCCTCCAAAGGGTCGGCCCGCTTTGGAGGGTGGTTGGAAGCTTGGTGCAGTGGCTGGTATAACGAGTGGGGTTGCTGCTGCTGAGATGGGAATGGCTACTGCCTAGGATACGTGTTTTGCACATTCCCGTATAGCCTGGTCTGGTAGTGTGGATATTGATGTGGTCTCTGTGAATTACCAGACCAAGAGAAGTTCGGATGTTGGCGCCAACCAAGGTTATACGTCTTTGAATACGGGTTATTATGCCCATATCCTTGGATAGCGCTGATGTCCTCGTAGGCTGAAGATGTCTCAGACGTATATCTGTCAAGGGGGTACACATTATAATCTGCGGGTGGTGCGTAACCCTAGTCTTAGGGTGCCAGATCTGGATTATTCACGGGATCCTGATATACGGGATCTCATAAATACAGAGAAGATGATTCCTGAGTGAGTAGATTAACTCGAGCAGGTGGAGCTCGGGGTGCATAGGAGGATCTTACGGTGGCAGAGCTCGAGTCGGATTGACCTTGATTGATCTGGTCAATCTTCTTCTCAATTAGGTTTATTCTATCCAGCTACTTGACGATGATATCCATGTCGGCTCGAATAAAGTTGGTGTGAGACTCGTGGACACCAACCCGTTGCTGACCAGGCCGCTGGAACTGGTTCATAGATGCAGCATTCATCGAGTTCTCCGCTAATGATTCGAACAGCTCAAATGCGTTGTTCTCGTCTTTTGTGAGAAAATTCCCATCGCTAGATGCATCGGCCAGATACCGATGTGTGTCATCTAGCCCATGGTAAAAAATCTGAGCTAAATGCCATCTGGGTATACCATGATGTGGGCATTTCCGGAGAAGGTCGTGAAATCTATCCCATGCTTCATGTAATTTCTCCCCAGCTCCCTAGGAGAAAGTCGTGATTGCGTGCCGCATTGCGTTTGTTCGACCGATTGGGAAGAACTTTTGCAGGAATTCATGTTGTAATTTTGGCTAGGTTCCAATTGGCTTCCCAATAGTCTTGAACCAGTATGAAGCTTTGTCCCTCAACGAGAACGGGAAAAGCTTCATCAGAACAATCCTGAGATCAATATTCCTGGGTCAGATCATTTCAGCGAGTCGACTCAAGTCCTCAAGGTGCTGGAACAGATCTTCGCTTGAGTTCCCATAGAAATGAGTGCTGATCAACCCAATTACATTGGGCTTGAGCTCAAACGTGTCTCCACTTGCAGGAATTCTAACTAGCGGTGCAACGATAGGTGCAACTGGGTCATAGAAATCCCGCAGTTGTTCTCCTCATGGCTGGTGCTGCATCCTGTCAAGCACCGTCAGAATACGATCCATGCTCTGCTGATGCCGCTCCTTAGATTCGGTGACCCAGGCTTCCAGACGAGCCATCGGGTCTAGATTCTCAATGTCCTGATCTGGTCTAGGTCCAGGTCCAGGATTTGTCATGGTGGCTCTTGGAGTATAAGAAATGGGGGGAGAAGATTGTCCGGGCGAGGTGGCTCGCCTCCTTGGGAGTGGCTCCCAAGGTCCAACCAAGTGAGGTCGAAGTGACCTCCTTCCGTGCATACACCGCCCAACCCCTGGGTTGGTGTAGCCACGCAGGACAAGGCTAAGGCCTTGTCAATCAAATGGTCCTTATAGATCAGGTGACCAGATTTTTTGTTATGGATTTAAATTCCTAAAGATAAGTTCGTCGTACAACCGACTGAAAGTGAATCCCGCCTCTCAAGCTAACCCAACCAGTCTGGTTACGAGGGGACTAAGGGGAAGGTTCTTCCTTTGGCTTACACCTCCAGTTTCGTTGACCCCAGAGCCGCGGTCGTTTGACACTACCCCACAGACTTAGTCATTAGGTTTGGCAAGAGATTAAACTCACTCAGTAGTACGATAACGAACTCGGGTTGATTTCGTATTTTAAAGTTAATTTTAACCCATTTTCTTCAGTGGGGTTTGTGGTGAGTGGTCCACAAGGTGACCATGCTCACCGGCTAACTAGACTTGATTAAGTCTAGGCTAGCCCAAAGTGTGGTCTCTAGCTGTAACCCTAAGGATTTAACCTAAGTTGCATGCACTTCTAAGGTTTTTCTTTGTTTCGGCAGACCACAAAAATAATGTTGATTTTCTAATAATAATTTGAATACAATTAATTTGAAATTTTGTGAGTAGATTCCTTTTTCAATTAGTTTTTCAGAGAATATTTTTTTGGAATTTTTTCTATTTCAACCAAATTTTTAGGGAATTTTGAATATCAAGGGGTCAGATCTGAAACTTTGACCCCTAGTTGGTTTTTCACTTTGAAACAGTACAAATGATCTTCAAAAATTTGAAAAAAATATGGAAAATAAAGCTAATAAGATCAGCTTTCGAACCCCACTATTTTTAGTCAAAACAGATACGTGGATTGCTCGGAATTGCTTTTTGAAATTTGAAAAATTTTGAATTTGGGTCAATTTGACCCCCGTGCACTTCGCGAATTTTTAAAAATTTTATACTTGGAACTTTTTCAAAAATAACGGTGGAATTTGAAAGACGGTTTGAAAATGAAGCTTTAGCCTGAATTTTAGAATTTTTCACCAACGAATCTTTCGGTAATCGAATTTTTTAGTGAGATTTGAAATCTGGCTGAAAATCAGAAGATGGTGGAAAAGCTTTTAAAGAGGTTTGAATTTGAAATTCAAGCCTTCCACCAAAAGCATTTTTTTTTCTTTTTCAGAACTTTTGCCCTTTTTTTTTTAAAAGATTTTTTCAAAAGATTCATAGAAAATATCTTTTTTTTTTTTCCAACTAACCTAGATTTGAAAGTAAACCTAATCTAGATATTTTTTCAAAATTTTTCTTTTTTTTTTTGAAAATTTTTTTTCACGAAAATGAGAAAAACATCTCTTTCTTTTTTCACAAAGAATTTTTCAAAGGAAAGTGCAAAAAGTAAATCTACTTCTAGGGTTCACGAAAAAACCTAATCTAAGGAGAGATGATGCGCACCTGACTTTTTCTTTGCCGTGCCCAATGTGTGCGCAGATCCTATTTTTCTTCTATTTTTCCTGCACATCAAAAATAAAGTAGAGAGGGATTTGTCAGTGATAGTTTCAAAAAGATCGAAATCACAGAAAATGACATTGCCTCCTCGGCAACGATGCCATTTTGTTGGGGAAATCGTAGATCACGTTTTGATATGAAAGAAATGCATCGTAGTATAGTCTCGAAATACGATCCAACGAAGATATTATTTTATAAAAATAACAAGACTTTGAGTCCCGATCATTCATCTTTGGGAGGCATTATTTTTGCTTTTGAAATCGATCTTTTATTTAGCTACTCTACTTTGTTTAAAGACGCACGCTAGTTTCCAATCTCCTAACTAAGACTTCACTACTACTATTATTAACTCAGATCACATGCGCATGCGTCAAGTAAATCACAAAAGTGAACGTGTGAGTTTCTATGCGCACGATTATAGTGAGGTGGTGATTAGTCATGGAGAAAGCATCTATTGTCAAATTTTCAATATCCTTAGGAAACAACATGCTGGTGCATAATATATAGGCAATTAAAGAATAGGCACTTAAATCATGCAAATACGATAATTATTAAGCTCGCGGTGATTTCAAACACAAAGAGAGACATATATATATATATACATATATATATATATATACATATATATATATATATATCTATATACATATATATATATAAATGCAATTTCATTCATCATTGTAGAGTTGTTGCACAAGGAAATCTAAAGGAAAGCTTACACATGAATGCTTAAAAATTAAACATAGCTACCAGAAAATGATTGCATACAAGAATCGATGGGGGGATTTCTCATGCATCATTGGGGGAGAAGTAAGACTACACTAGTAAGCAGTAAATATACGAAAAGCTAAGCTACTAATCTAGTAGAAGGAAGGGCATTCGGAGGTGGTCTCTGATGGCCTTTGAGTGGCTGAGAGAAGAAGGAGGGGCGGCCAATGGAGCTGAGGCCAACCCTTTGAGAGAGGTTCGGGGGCTGATCCAGCTTCCTGGCATGGAGATGGTGGCCTCCATGGTGGTGCTCAACTCGTGGTGGTGGAGTGGAGATGGGAGTGGCTAGCCTAAGTGGAATGAATGCCAAGGAAGTGAATGGGGGTGCTTGCCCGCCCAAGGGGTCTTTTTATAGACCCAATGGCTACTCTCTAGAGAGGTGTAGAACTCTCTAGAGAGAGTCCAAGAGTGGCCGGCCACATGTGGGTGGAGATGGTCTATGAGATCCAAGAATTGTGGATCTCAATTTGAATTCCTCTTGGTTGCTAAATTTGTCAACCAAGAGGTGGCGCCATCTCAAGAGCTCTCTAGAGAATTCTAGAGAAGTCTGTGTACGTGAATGGTGTGTGTGTGTGTGTGTGTTCGTGTTCTATGTAGATAGGTGGCTTAGGTTAGGTCCTAAGGGGTTTGGGTAGGTGTAGGTCTTGAATTAGGGTTACAAACCCTAATTGCTAAGGGGAAAATGCAATTAAACTTAACCTAAGTTTAATTGAATTAGTGTGAACCTAATTGAGAGTAGAATAACTCACTTAGGTTCGATTTAGGTCAATTGGACTCTCACCAAGTCCAATTAAACTTGTGTGGTTTGAGATCTAAGCTTAATTGTACTCAATGAGTCCAATTGACTGAGGTGAAGGTAATTGACTTTATCTAAGTCAATTGGGTTTGGTGAGGACCTAATTAGGTCGTTAGGTAGGTCTAGAGGTGATGTACTAGGGTTAGGACACCTTAATTTAGGTTCCTATGGGGTTGGGATTAGGTCTAGGGAGGTAGAGATCCAAGATCAAGACTTGAATCTCAAAACAGGGATTGGAGACCAGCATCAGACGTCCAATAATAGGATCAGACGACTTATACTCAAAAATCATAAGTCCAGACTTCAGTTTTGGACGTCCAATTTGGGTCAGGAGGAAATCAGGGTTCTATTTTGGGTACTCTGCAAAAATTGGACGTCTGACAAAGTGTCTGGCTGTCCAATAACACTGCAGGAGTGGGTTTGAGGTGTGCGGGAGATGGCTAAGTGTTTTGGACATCCTATAACTTATCTGGATGTCCAGATAAGGGCTGGGACTAGGGTTTTAAGGCTTCCTAAGGTGTTGTGACCTAATTTGAGGGTGGCTAAGGCTTGTGAAAGTCTCTAGGCTGTCCTAGGGCTAGGATGGACCTAAGCTCTTCACATTTTACTGCTTTATTCCTACTTAATAGCATAGCAAACCTTTGACTCCCTTACATTATTATTCCTACATCTAATCTAAGCCTTCTGCTCCAGCTCTTCTCTAACTCTCGTTATTCTAGATCCAACTTCAAATCCTGCTCCAGATCCAGCTCCAGATCTATTTATTGCATGCAATCAACATAATGCACTTAATCAGTACATTATAACATTATTTCATGCATAGCTAAAGAAGGGCAATAAAGATGCAGATAATGTGTATGTATGCATGAATAGCCCTAACTTATGCTAGGTTCTAGTTTATTCTAGATCAATTAAGACTTATGATTGCTGCGCAATCACTCGCTCTCACACGCGAGGATGGAGCACGGCAGGGAGGCTCGAACGCGCGACCTCTGCTAGTGTAGCACCTTACCCACCGCGTTCAGGGGAGGCTTTGGTCACATTTGCATTTTAATGCTCACGCGCCCTCAGCCATTGGATGAAGATCCAACAGCTGAGGATGTGTGAGCGTTGTCTTCAGATGAGTGTGAAGCACGACTTTGAGTGAATCTCAACAGTTGGCTTGATGATCTAACAGCTGAGATGCATTGATCATCAGATGAAGGAGTGTTGTGGCCATGCTTGGACGATTTGGGTGACTGTGATGGCACCATCATGACCGTCCATCTTCGTTGCTTTGTAGGTAGTGCCATGGTTGTCGAATTGAACTGATTTTCACACTGTTGGGCTACGATCGTCCATCCGAACCCATTCGCATAGTTGAATTTGTCATCTGAGGTACAGATTTACACCACCTTGACCCTTCTCTTACCTTCCTCGGACTGCATCTGATGCTATGGAGGTCCAATCGGGGCGATCTCGAAGATGTTGAGCTTTGATCGTCGCCCAGATCAGATCCGTATGGTTGGATCTTCAATTCGAACGGTTGGATCTTCAATTCAAAGTCCCAAAATGATATCGCCCTATCCCATGGCCACAAAAAAGGTAAATTAACCTATAATTTGTACAAACTAATCTGAATGAAGAATGATGCATGTTATGCAATATTTATAATGCTGAATGCAATTATATACCTAAGAGCATGCATAAATAGATAGTTTATGTGAAATAGATGTGTCTACATCACACCCCCATGCCTACTTTTTGCTAGTCCTTAACAAAACTACATGTTATTTATAAAAGAATTAGGATCAAATTACTTGGACAATAGTTATTTTTCAACACTAAGAAACTTCTACTAAAGACCTGAACTACCTAGACTCAACAGTGACCGGGTGTCTGCCAAAATGCAAACCGCCTAAGCCCTCGCCTTATTCAAAAGCAAATACATCTTCTTTTTCTTCATTTCTAATTTTTTTTTGGATTTTTGAGTTCAGAGTTTTGGGGTAGCTTTCTACGGCTACCCAACTCACCCAAGACTTGAAAAGAACTCTAAGTTCTAAGCATCTTTTTGTGTGAATGTGTTAAACTTACTGATCGACAATCAGAATGGACTTCAGTTTTTTATGCCCTTAGGTGACCTTGGAAAGAAAGTTTGCTTAATGGTGTATCTATCCAACCGGTAGCTTTCTCCCTACTTTTTATTTGTATGTGGTCAACACAAGGGAAAACTCAGTGTATATCTCCCCGACTTATTCTACTTCCCCACTTCTTCCTAAGTGTTTAGGAATTATTTGTGCATTCTTGTGAGCTGGCTTTTGGACAATCGACCAATGGTAGTTACTTACGACAACTTGTCAGCCATACCCGTGCAGTGAAGAGTGGCTTTTTTTTCTTTTTGTTTTCTTCTTTTCTATTTCTCAATTTTTTTTTGGATACTTTTCTTTTTTTCTCTCTCTTTTTCTATGTAGGTGGCTTCCTTGATCTAGGATTTACCTAAAGGCAGCAGAAAAAGAATGGTCGTGTGGCTAGGCTCTAGAAAATCGACCAATGGGCTGTTACCCACGACAACTTTCCAGCCATACCACCCTAGAAGGTTCATTAGCTACTCAATTTCCATTAAAATCATCGAAAAGTGAGTTAGTGCAAATAGTGTGCAGATGCTTAGACTATAAGTCCCCTCAAATCAAAGGGCGGGTTAATAAGTCATGTACTTATTACCCCAACTTATTTAACTAATTAGAAATGAATTCAGAATTGTGATGATTTGAGAAACAAGTCTACATTTTAGTGGACACTTGTGCTGATTAGACCGAAGACCTGAAGGGTCTAAATGTTTAGGTCCTACTATATTATTTCCTATGGTTGAAAATTTTCTAAAGCTCAAGTTTTCTTTTCCTAATTTAATTTTTTTAATAAAGAGAAAAATAAGGGAAATTTATAAGAAATCCATAGAGCTGACAATATCATTCAGAAATGAATCCACCCTCCCATTCCTAGCTTATGCAATGTCCTCATTGAAAATAAAAGGCATGAGAAAAGGACGGAATGGGAAGAATATCACTTATATTCCATGATGCTTTGGTTAGCTCTGAGCCAGATTGTACAAATGCTGAATTTAATGCCATCAGCTAGGTGGGGTCTAGCCAAAGAAGTCAAATCAAGGTTAAAGCAACCTTGTCTAAGATGGAGTCTGGGATAACGCGGTCAACATATAGTTTTAGACGTTGTCCGTTGAGCTTGAAAGAATTACCCATCTTTGGGTAAAAAATCTCGATGACCCCATTTGGGAATATCCGATCAATGATGAATGGGTCATTCCACTTCGACCTAAGCTTGCTAGGAAAGAGCTTAAGTTGAGAATCAAAGAGCCAAACCTTCTGGTTCGGCTCAAAGCTCTTGCAAGATATCAACTGGTCATGAAGAGCTTTGGTCCTAGCCTTATAGATCTTGGCATTCTCACAAGCATCATTTCTAAGCTCCTCCAACTCAGATGTTGGAGTTTCCTGGTCTTTCCGACTAAACTAAGATCAAAATTGCATTTCTTAATTGCCCAGAATGCCTAGTGTTCAATCTCTGCGGGTAAATGACATGCCTTACCATACACTAGATAAATGGTGACATGCCAATAGGTGTCTTGTACACCGTACAGTAGGCCCAAAGAGCATCATCAAGCTTTTGAGTCCTGTATTTTCTACAGGATGTTCTTAATCTTTCGATTGGAGACCTCGGCCTGTCCATTTGTCTTGGGATGGTAAGGTGTGGAAGTCCTATGAATCACCCAGTATTTTGCCAGTAAATTGCAAAACAAGGCATTGGTGAAATGGGTAGCACCATCGCTGATGATAGCCCTCGGGATCCTGAACTGATTGAAGATATTCTTAATAAAATCAATGACCACCTTGTGGTCATTGGTTTGGGCAAGAATAGCCTCAATCCACTTGGACATGTAGTCAATGGCTACACGATTGTACTGGTGTCCAATGAAGGATGGAAGGGTCCCATGAAATCAACGCCCTAAATTTTGAACAATTCGATGGGAAGAATCGGGTTTAGAGGCATCATGTCTCTCTTAGCTATGCTCCCAAGTGGCTAGCATTGGGAACATGACCTCGAGAACTCCTCGGCATCCTTGAATAAAGATAGCCAATAAAATCCAGATTGCAAAATTTTTGTAGCCATCTTTTTCTTGGAGAAATGACCACCACATGTAGATGCATGGTAGAACTCAAGTATACTTTGGAACTCATTCTCCAGAACACATCAGCGAATAATTTGATCAGAGCTGATGCAGTACAGTTCAGGGGTCATTCTAAAAGTAATATTTAGCCTCGAATATAAGTCTATTCTGTTGCTACTTGGTCCAATCTGATGGGAACACCATCATAGGTTCTAACTAGACACTTTTAGTTAGGTATGATTGATAAAAGCTCCTACATAATCAACTGAGGGTCGTAACTCTACATTATTCTGATTTGGGAGAATAACGGGAAATTAGGGTTAATTTTGTAATTTTAATAGCACATCATGAAAACAGATTAACCATAGGATCACTTAAGGGTTAAATAAAGGTCAAATGAGCTCAAAAGTCCAAAAAGTGGGTCAGCACTGACAGAAACGGGGTTTCACGCATTTCAAGAACCAAAATAGCACACCAAAACCCTAATTTCAGACCTGCTTAAATTAAAGAGGTTCTAGTCAGGATAAAATTCATTTAAACCTCCTAAAATTCAATAAAAATTATTCTCAGAGGTTTGGTACCCTTGGTTTGATCATTTGAACCTATTTTGACTTCGAATAGAGTCCCAGATGAGATTTTGCCCTGATTTGGGCTTCTGTGCAAATTGACTAGTCCAACATGGTCAAAACTCAAATCCAACTTCACCATTAGATTCCTTGGGTCCACATTACATTGGTACCAAAATTTGGACCTAATCAAAGTCCATCTTGACTTAGTTTACAATTCAGTCCTTAAAGATCTCTAGTCTTCACATGTAAGCCCCTAACTTTCAGATTTACAACATTTACCCCCCTAACTTCTCATCATTTTCTTCATTCCGATCCCTACCACCATTAGAGGTGGGAATGTACCTCAAGTCAAAATTCTTGAAGAGATCTCTCTTTTAAATCAAGACTAAATCTCTCTAAATTTGGAGGGATCGATCTTAAGAGATCTCCCTATTGATTGGAGCAAATTGTGGACCCTAATTTGCATCCTGGAGCTTGAACGAGCTTGAGGAAATCAAGGGATCTTCTTCACTAATTTCGTGGCCAAATCAAGCTATTTTCCTCTTGTCAAGCTCATCCTGAAGCCATATAAAAGGCCCTCGCTGCCAGGCCATTCTCCTTAGCTCAGAAACGGACAAGAACCACCTCTTCTTCTCTTTTCCGGTTGATGTCTCTTCGAGCTCCGGCGAGCCTCTCCACCTCCTTCATTGAGTCAACCAACAGTCAAATTGATCAGCCTTTTCTGACCTCTTCCTTGTCGCTCCCTCGCCATCAACTCCATCTTCTCCAACACTGGTGCATCACAGCAAGTCACCTTTACATGCTTTCTCTCGCTCTGAGTCTCTCTTTCCTCTTCCTCTCCCTCTCTATTTCAATTTCACTCACTTAGACCTTAGGATCAAATACTCATCTCATCGTTCCACCACAGTCTACCCTATAGCCTATGAAACTTTGGCGAGCTCGCCCGACCGCTACACTTCACAAAACACGACGCCACTACCTCAACAAGAACAACCTCACCTTCCTAATCGAAAGACCTAACTGTATTTGGGGTTTCACGCTCTCCACCTCCCCGTTGAACAAATCCACCCTCTGCCCTCGTTTGCATCATCAACAGCCCTCCACCAAGCACAACAAGCCTTAAAACCACCACCTTTGCACTCACCTTCATAGCGAATCTTCTGAGCACATCTGACAGGGTCGTAAGGCCATTTTCGTGTTTCAGCCACTTCATTGGAGCTTCACCATCACCGTTGTCTTCTTGAGCTTTGTCCATTGCGATCTGACCAATTTCATCCTCCCTGCTTCCTCTAAGTGTTGCAAAATCCCTCCCTGAGATGCTCCAGGCACCCAATTGGAGAGAACCCCCACAGCAGCTTGAATTGCAGCTGCAAGCTGCAGCTGTGCACACAGAAGAAAGGGGCGGAGATAGTCCCCAATCGTGTAGGGAAGAGCCACCAACAGCAAATAAATTGGATTTGTCACATTTTCTCTTCGCCTTAGCATGCACCGGGGGTGAGGTCCTCACTCACGCACGTGCCAATGCATGCCTTCGCCCGTGGTTCACACCATGCGGGTTTGGGCGAGATTCGATTACTCGGTTACCCGAGTTTGGTCTGATTCTAAGGAAAATCTAAAGAGGGAAGGGGAGGGTTTTTGCTACCTTAGGAATCGTGTCCTTTCCCTTCTCTCAACACTTAGCTAAGATTTGAGAGGCCTTTGTGCCTCTGTGTTGGTCTACTACTGTTGTGCCTTAGATCTTGCTAAGGCTTCTGAAGATGAGGCGTCCAAACATTGGTTCTGACGTCTGACCTTGGTTCTTGTGCTGGTTTTGATATTTGGGATATTTGATTGATACTATTGAAATATTTGAGATAATTGCATAGCCTAAACATTAGGGTTAATTGGTGGTTCAAACCACCATTTTTGCCCCATTTTTTCGCACTTTGACTCTCTGATTTTATTGAAATATTCTTCTGAGTATTATTTTGATTTCAATTATATATTTTTCTTGATATTGTGATTAGTGAATCGATTTGCCCAATTGCTCCCTATGAATGACCTTGGACTCAATTCTGTTTCTCGAGTTTTATAAATTTAAGTGTGGTCACGATTCTTGTCCTATACTACGACACGTATTCCTTAAAAGATGAATTGCATTTCAACATTTTGGAGTCGTTGCTGAGCAACAACAGTTTCATTCACTAATTACAATTCTGATTTGATAGTAAAAAGTTGATTTCTCTAATTGACTGTGATTTTTGCGAGGTAAAAACACAGGAGAAGATCAGCCGTGCAACAACCACTCCAAGGGCAAGTAACTTCGTTCCCTTCTTCTTAAGCCCCACATTTCTAGAAAGGTTTGAAAAGAAGAATCAATTAGGATCAACTCGCATTATTTCATAGAATTAATCATTTGAGTTGCCTAACTTGGTTTGATTTGATTAAACATCCCCATCCTAAAATCTGTATCTATTAAGGACTTAAGGTGCCTAGGGCTATTTACCTTCTTAATTGAGCCCTAGGTGCCAATTTTGGAAAGGATTGGACCTGGAAAATAGAGCCAAATTAGGGTTTCCATTTTAGGGTTTTAGGAAAACACAGTTGCCTAGTTTAAAATAGAATTGATTTCCCCCTTCGTTTGTTACCTAAGCCTTGGTTGAATTAATATAATCAAGCAAACCCTAAAAGAAGGCTCTAACAATTACTTAAATTACTAAAATTTAGGACTTAATAACCTGTTTGCATACCACTCAGGGTGATTTTGGGTTCTTTACCCAACTCATCCAAAACTTTAGGGAAGGTTAGGTGAGGTTGACCCACTTTGTGGGTTAACCAACCTCCAAATTAGGTCACAAATCACAATCAATTCTAAAGTTCAGGTGAAACTCAAGGCACATATTCAGGAATAAAATTGGTAGACTTAAGGGCCAAGCTTGCTTATTCTAGTTTAATTGGATTCTCAGTGACAAGGAGGGTCGGCTGGGGGAAACCCTGTGACCTGTGGGGATGCTCTACCATGTAGGGGTCTTTACGATACTCTCCCTTCCTAGCTACCCAAGTAATTCTTGGGCAAGTGACTTTCTGATCTAGAGGTATCATTCGCCTTGAACCTCCTTAGTCATCCAAAGATTTTTTGGGTGCCTCGATTGGGTCCATCACACATTTTGTCCCTCATCTAGATCTTTAGTGCATATTCGGGAGGAGGTTCTTAAGACCACCTTTGAGGTCTATATCAGCAATCCATTCTCTTTGAAGCCAAGCCTTGACCTACTTGTTTGTGCTACCACCCGACCACATTGACATCTCTTCTGAATCATCTGCTTCTAAGCCCAAATCTCCTTCATCTACATCCATGGAGAACCAAGAAGAAGAACCCAATGTCCAGAATTAGATACAACACCTCAAATGCGAGATCACTACAATCCCGTTGTGGAGGAGATCGAACCCAGGGTACAAATCCCTGCTGGAGGACCTGATGCTGAACTCAAGCCGAATATGATCCAAGCTATTCCCAAAATATGTGATTTGAACTCCGAAGATCCCTTCTAGCACATCAAGCAGCTGAAACATCTATCCCAGACCTTCGGGCTTACTATTCAAAATCGAGATATCATACTCATGAAGATGTTCTCCGTCTCTCTCATGGATAAAGCTGCCGACTGGTATCAGACTCTGACCCATCCGATCAATAATGGGGGGAACTCCAAACTGAATTCTTGCAGAAATTCTTGCCAGTTGGTCAGATGAATACATTGAGGCACCAGATCACACACTTCTAGCAGAATGCGGGAGAGAACCACTTCATAAGGCGTGGGACCACTTTTTGGATCTCATGCGGAAATGATCCCATCATGGAGTTCATAAGTGGGAACAAGTCCAGTCTTTTCACCATGGACTCTGTGAGGATATCAAGCTCTTTGTCAATGCAACTTGTGGTGGGAA
Organism: Thalassia testudinum; assembly: GCA_037157565.1. Taxonomy (NCBI): domain Eukaryota; kingdom Viridiplantae; phylum Streptophyta; class Magnoliopsida; order Alismatales; family Hydrocharitaceae; genus Thalassia; species Thalassia testudinum. The sequence goes on from JAZHRO010000025.1 coordinate 111,764,661, forward strand.
CATCATGGGTTAGCATGAAGATACCGTTTGGGGGATTCTTGAGATCTTGTGTGAGAGCTCAACAAACAATGAATCTATGGGTGTGTTTGATTGGATGACCACCTATGCATTGACAAATATGCGAATGGCACATGAGACTCAAGGCCTATCCACATCCGACGATCTGGAGTTGGTGGCCAGTCACTTGGATAAGGTCTCTATCATTGAGAAAAAGGTGGACGAATTGACTCGACATCTTCACAAAGCCACTGCTTCTCAACAGAACATGTATGCGCAACCGCCCACAGGTAGGGATGCTGTGCATAACATTTACCACCACTCTCACCAGGGGATGGACCCGTATCCACTCCCATCTGATCCTTGTTTCAAATGAAACTCCAAACCTACCTAATCTAGTTGGGGGAACTCTAAACCCTCGTATTCTGACTTCTCTAGAGTTCCTCAGACCTACTAGGATCTCCACGCCATCGAAAATGATCCATTCTCTAGCACTTAAACCCTGGATGGTGCAATCATCCCAACTTTGCATGGTCGGGAAATAATCGAAACACAAGACCTCAATTCCAACCTGGACCACATGCTCTGCACCCATATCATCCCGATTAGCCTAGGCTCAATCTGAATTACCAATTTGGGCCTAGCAAGGAAGATCAAATGAGCATGATTCTGCAAGCCCTGGCTGAGATCTAGAAGACTAATACGGCTATGCAGAAGCAGCACAAAGATGAGATCACAGAGGTTCGAAATTAGCTCTCACAGATGGCGTGGACTCGCTAGCCTGGTGTACTTCCTTTCCAACCTCTGCCAAATCTAAACAACCTGTCGACCCAAAAACACTTGGTGAATCAAATCCAGGGTCAATCGTGCTACAGTTAGGTAGGCTTGTCGACTCATACCTACATGTTTGGAGCACCCAACTCAGCTGATCTGAATCATACCATGACTAACCTTACTGTTGGCAACAGGGTCGAATTCTCTCTCCTCGGTCTCTACATCATGACTGTGCTATGATCAATGTTTTGGGCATGAGAAAATATCACAAGACCAGGCCCCGAGGCCCAACTCCCAAATCTCACCCAACCCATGATCAGCACAACAAGGTCGAGGACAAAACCAAGAGGTGGAAATAGAAACCTGTCCCCCAAGATAGCCAATCCATTCCCCTATCCCAAATCTTATCCTACCTCTACACTAAAGGACTGTCGGAATATGACATAACGGGACCATTGAGCAATGCACAAGTCACTATCTCGTTACTAGATATCCTCAATCTCAACTCCACCTCGCCTAACTCATCTAGAAAAGATGTGGAGGAAACCTCACAAGGGAAGGAAGTACTATATGAAAATGTGAGTGCCATAATCCAAAATAATTTACCTCCTAAGAAATCCGATCCAGGCACCCCGCTGATCCCATGCAAGATCAATGGTACAAATTTCAAGTGGGCTATACTGGATCATGGCACTTCAGTCAACCTAATCCCATCCACCCTATTTAAGAAACTACGGATAGGGCTGTTAAAACCCGCTAATGTTACTCTGCAATTAGTTGACCGAACCGTAATCACCCCAATTTGGCTAGTAGAGGATGTGGTAATTAGAGTCAAGGATTTCAGCTACCTAGCTGATTTTTTAGTTTTTGACATTGATGTTCCACAACAAATATAAGATATGGCCTTGATTTTCGGGGGACCTTTCTTGGCTACTGTAGGAGCCATAATCAATTGTAAATCAAGGCACATGATAATTGCCTCTAGGGATAAGCAAATTGGGATCAATATTTTTGTGGCATCATATAAAGGAAAAGAAAAATGCTCGGCAGAACAACTAGGCTTGATTCAAGATCTCATGATAGTTTCGGTAGTAGAAAACCTAGAACCAGAATTGGAAGTTTTCCACATAGCGAAGAATCTCGATTTAGCCGAGCACGATTCTAGCGAACTTAGAGTATTAGAGGCATTTACCTTTGATCTTGAGGACATACACATGGATTTGGAGGATCAGGATAACAGTTGACAGGATTTGGATTTGTGTTCCATAGATCTGGAGACATTTTATTATGAGGATTATTTTTAGAATCTTCAGGAATTGGGCATGGTAGATACCGAGAGTGACCATAACATAGAGTATGAATCCTTTACAGATTTGGAGTCAGATGATCCAAAAGGCACTCTCTAGACATTCACTTTTGATTGGTATGAGAACTATAGGGAAGATTCATTAGAAGACCCAATCTTCTAGTCATTTCTCTAGGAATTGATCTTGCACCCATTTGAGAAGAATCAAGATGACTCGTCAGATTATGATCCATTAGGTCACATTGCACGAGAGGAACCACATATCTAGGCTATGCTGACTAGATTCACCTTTGTTGGGTCCTGGACTCACGACAATCTTACTTCAGAGCCTCATGATCACTACATCTTCCAAGTGATTCCTCCGCAAAAACTCAATAAGAGCAACCTAGAAATGAATCAACTTGACCCATATCATAGACCTTCTAGAATGACTTTTCATCATGATTTGATACTCATTTGTGGCCATCTGATTCTCATCCACCATGATTACATATTTTCTCCTATCACTCATCATAATGTGGCAGATGGCATATCCTTTGGGCTCCGTGTGCCTAGCCGATGGCATTAAACGTAGCACTTAATGGGAGGCAACCCATCATTTTGGAAAACCCAAAGCCCTTCTGACCTATATTGTCGCTGAAATGTTATTGCACTTTAGGGTTCGTCCATTAGAACAGCCGACTCCACCTTTGATACTTGTATTATAGCTAGAAATTGTCCGCAACAGTCATCCTGACTCGTTAAGCACCCACCAAGCCTGTTCTAATGAATGATCTGAACTGAACTCAAACCCACCTAATTTACAATGAGGACATTGTAAATTTTAGGCATGAGGGGGGTATTAAAGTGCAAAACGCTATGAGAATCAATTCATTCATGGAAGGGTTTCAACAAAAAAGAAAAGAAAAAGGAAAGGGAGAAAACAGGAAAGGAGAGATCAAAGTGAACTGAATTGAAAAAAATTGAGGAGGAGAAAAAAGAAAAGAAAACAAAAGAAAAGAGAAAAAAGGAGCAATCAAAAAGAAAGAAAATAGTCCCTTGTGATTAAATATGGAACTTACCTAACTTCTAGGCTGGATTGGGTGATGAATTATGACTTGGAAGGCTAAAACTTAAGAGATTAGTGACAAGTACCAACCTTAGGCCTCTTGGACCTATTTCAGGGTTTAAACACTTAAGCATTCATTAAGATCTAGATTAGTCCTCAAGAGGTTGAGGAAAGTGCGAAGCTGATGTATTAAGTCTAAGGCTTAGGGAGTATTCGGCCCTGTTGCCTATCCTTTTGGTTTGTGGGACTTGGTAACCTAAGCACCCAAAATCCACACACCAGTTTGGATCAGTGCGCTTAATGAAGAAATAATGACAAAAGTATCTGTTATGAGAAAATCGTCCTGAAGATCTAGCTTAGGAGCAGCTCGAAAACACAAGTTGATTGGACGAGTTCCTGAGGCGGAGAGGTGGAATATTCCCCTCGAAGATGCATATTAACATATCATCTCCTCGATGCTTGTCTCCTAGGATATCTAAATATCCTACTAGAGGCATGTAAGCACCTTATGCTGGTTTAGGTGCCATGGGCTAGATTATCCTGAAATATCAATTGCTAGGGCTTGAATTTAGCTACAGAATGCCATGGGTGGTACTATCTTGAAGTGTCGAAAGCCAGGGTTCTGGGGGTTGCCATGGGCGGTGCTATCCCAAAGCATCGAAAGCTAGGGACCCTTCGAGAATTGATGGTGGGGACAAGGCATCCGATACAGACCGTGTTTAAGGCCAATTTATGGTTGAATTTAGGGAAATATAAAAAGAAAAGAGAGAAAACTCTCAAAATGAAATATCCTTCTTCATTTCTCTCGTATCTAAACACACTGGCAAACTAAACCTGGACACAATACGTCTATGCACTGGTGCTTCAACCACTGGGGTTAACGAACCTCTAGGTAGTCTTTGCGGGCCTTAGAAACCTTCATAGTAGACCCAGGTTGAAGCTGGTTAGGTTTGAATCTTGACTGGTACTTGAGTACCTCTAGGCCTATTGTTGGTATTTTTTATCTAATTTTTAGAGATGCAGCTTAGTAGGGCATCCTGACGAAGACCTGGTTTGATCCATAGGGACTAGCAAAAGATAGGCATGAGGGTATGATGGGAACACCATCATAGGCCCTAAGTAGCCACTTTTAGTCAGGTATGATTGATAAAAGCTCCTACAAAATCATCTGAGGATCATAACTTCGCATTATTCTGATTTGAGAGAATGGGAAATCAGGGTTAATTATGTAATTTTAACAACACATCATAAACACAGATTAACCACAAGGTTACTTAAGGGTTTAATAAAGGTCAAATCAGCCCAAAAGTCCAAAGAGTGGGTCAGCACTGATAGAAACGGGGTTTCACATGATTCGAGAACCAAAACAGCGCACCAAAACATTAATTTTAGACCCGCTTAAATTAAAGAGGTTCTGGTTAGGATAAAATCCATCTAAACCTCCTAAAATTCATAGAAAATTATTCTCAAAGGTTTGGTACCCTTGGTTTGACCATCTGAACCTATTTGACCTAGAATAGTCTTAGACGAGATTTTGCCATGATTTGGGCTTCTATGCAAATCACGTAGTCAAACATGGTCAAAACTCAAATCCAACTTTACCATTATATTCCTTGTGTCCAAATTACATTGGTACCAAAATTTGGGCCCAATCAGAGTCCATCTTGGCCTAGTTTGTAATTAAGTCCCTAAAGATCTCTAGTCTTCACATTTAAGCCCTAACTTTGGGATTTATTGCATTTACCCCCAAACTTCTCGTCATTTTCTTCATTTCAGTCCCTCCCACCATTGGAGGTGGGAAGGCACCTCAGGTTGAGATTCTCGGAGAGATCTCTCTCTCAAATCAAGACCAAATCCCTCTAAATTTGGAGGGATTGATCTTGAGACATCTCCCGATCGATTGGATCAAATTGTGGACCCTGATTCGCATCCTGGAGCTCGAACTCTTCTTCCCTAATTTTGCGGCCAAATCAGGTTGTTTTCCTCATGTCAAGATCATCCTAAAGCCCTATAGAGGCCCTCACTCCCAGGCCATTCTCCTTAGCTCAGAAAAGGCCAAGAACCACCTTTTCTCCCCTCCGATTGACATCTCTTCAAGCTCCGGCGAGCCTCTCTACCTCCTTACATAGTAGACCAACAGTCAAATTGACTAGTTCAGCATCTCTCTCTCTTCTTCATGATCGCATCCAGCCAAAGATCAGTCGCTTCCGACCTCTCCTTCCTCGTCACTCCCTTGTCGTCAACTCCATCTTCTCCAACATCAGCCCATCACAGCTGGCCCCCTTCACACGCTCTCTCTCACTCTGAGTCTCTCTTTCGTCTTCCTCTCCCTCTTTAATTCAATTTCACTCACTTGAACCTTAGGATCGAACACTCATCACACCGTTCTGCCACCATCTTCTCTACAGCCGGTGAAATTCCAGCGAGCTCGCCTGGCTGCTACACTTCTCGAAACACGATGCCACCACCTCCATAAGCTCCACCTCACCTTCCTCTTCAAAAGCCCTAAATATATTTGGGGTTTCATGCTCTCCACCTCCCTTTCGAGCAAACCCACCCTCCGCCCTCATTTTCGTCACCGATAGCCCTCCACTAAGCATGCTATGCCCTAAAACCACCACCGTTGCCCTCTCCTTTGCACAACGAATCTTCTTAGCACATCTGACAGGGTCGTAAGGCCATTTTCGTGTTTCAGGCACTTTGTCAGAGCTCCTCCATCACTGTTATCTTCTCAGGATCCATCCACTGTGATTTGACTAGCTTCATCCTCACTGCTTCCTCCAGATGTTGCGAAATCCCTCCTCGACATGCTCCAGGCTCCCGATTGGAGAGAAGAACCCCCATAGCAGCTTGAATTGCAGCTGCAAGCTGTAGCTGTGCACACGGAAGAAAGAGGCGAAGATAGTCCCACATCATGCAGGGAAGAGCCACCAGCAGTAGATAAATTGAATTTGTCACATTGGCTCTTCGCCTCAGCACGCACTGGGGATGAGGTCCCTACTCACGCACGCCTTCTCCTACGGTTCACGCCACACAAGTCTGGGTGAGATCCAATTACTCGGTTACCCAGGTTTGGTCTAATTCTGAGGAAGGAAAATTTGAAGGAGGGAAGGGGAGGGTTTTTGCTAGCTCGGGAATCATGCCCATTCCCCTGTCTCAGCAGTTAGCTGAGATTTGAGAGGCCCTTGCGCCTCTGTGTTGGTGTACTGCTACTATGCCTTAGCTCTTGCTGAGGCTTTTGAAGATAAGTTGTCCAAGCCTTGGTTCTGATGTCTAACCTTGGTGCTTGTGTTGGTTCTTATATTTGGGATATTTGATTGATACTGTTGAAATATTTGAGATAATTGCATAGCTTAAACATTAGGGATAATTGGTGGTTCAAACCACCATTTTAACCCCATCTTTTTGCACTTTAACTCTCTGATTTTATTGAAATATTCTTCTGAGTATTATTTTGGTTTCAATTATATATTCTTCTTGATATTGTGATTAGTGAATTGATTTGCCTAATTGCTCTCTGCGAACGACCTCAAACTCAACTCTATTTCCTGAGTTTTATAAATTTAAGTGTTGTCACGATTCTTGCCCTATACTATGACATGTATTCCTTAAAAGTCGACTCTCGTGTTTCAACATTTTGGCTCCGTTGCTGCGAAGAACGACAGTTTCATTCACTGATTACAATCTTGATTTGATACTAACTTGATTTCTCTGATTGGTTGTGATTTTTACGAGGTATATAGGAGAAGATTAGCCGTGAAACAACTACTCCAGGGGTAGGTGATAGGTCCACTTTAGTGGACTAGTTTAGTGCCTATGTAGATTATTGTTGGAATGGAAATGTAATATGAATCATGCATTGCATAGATAAAATTAATAAATATACACAATTATCATTATAGACATTGTATCAATTTTTACATCGTAATCAAGTAAATTCGAGTCATTATGGATGGGGCAATCTGGATGAAATCATACCTAAATTTAGAATGCAGCCTTCAGAGATTTAATTTGTCATATGAGAGAAAAGAAAGAGCCTCTTTAATTCTTTGGCATGCAATTTTGGGGCCCTTTTGGGAAGGAGATGGCTCTCTCCAAATTAGAGCCTTCCCCATCCCATATGGAGAGTTGGGAAGCCACACCGAAGAGAAAAGGGAAGAAAGAAAACAAATAAAGAACCTTCCCTATTATTTCCTCTCTCACCCTCGAATCTCTCTCCCTTAAATCTCTCTCTTCTCTTTTGGAAACATGGAATGATGATTCTCTTTCACTCTCTGATTCTTTCTCTCTATGTATGCAACAGGAAGAAGATGGCAAGGGGGCATCTCCACTCCATGAGGAGGAGCCCCCTTCTCCACATCTCCTCCCCAGAGGCAACCTGTGCCACCACCATCACGAGCCTCCATCGTTGGCCACATCCATGACTGTAACCTTCCACCATCACGCTTCCACCACTAACGGGCACAATCACCACCGCATCTCGCAACTCGATGTTCTCGCCACTACGTAATCGCAACAACTCTACCTTGACATTCATCTCCATGTCTTGCCCTCGACCATGACGATGAACCACCACCGTGCTACGCCTCATTCTCGACGAGCGTGGTGACAGCGTGCTCCTCGACATTACCTCCGTGACCACAACTGTGTCCCCAACATCACCACCGTGCTCTACCTCATTCTCGATTGCGTTCGCTGACCAACAGGGAGCACACGCCCCCACACCCTTATATTTAAGACGTCCGAGACGGTTCCTAGACGTCCAAAGACCACGCCTGCCTCCACGTTCTTCTTCTTCGTCGACCACGATAGGAGGCCCTCACTTCCTCGCCACTGCAACATCCACCAGCCCTCTTCTCCCTTTGCATTCGTTCACACCCATGCAAAGGCTAGCACCTCCATCACTATCACACGTGAGCAGCAGCACCACCCTTTCCCTAGCGCCACCACAGTGCGTGTGCACGCCTAAGCCGCCACCCTCCTCTCCTTCTTCTTCTCTGTAAACAGAGGGGAGGAACCCAAAGTTTACTGTCGACACCCTCCTCATAGCCACCTCCACGTGTCTTGAATCTTCACGCCATTGACGCCAACGTGCTCGCCTCAACCCCACGAGCACCACACCCTTCAACGGGCCACCAATAGGCCACTCACACGGCCAAACTACCCCACTGTCGGTAGCTCCCTTCCCGTCGTCTGGCTGCCAGCGACCACCATTCTCCTTGGCATGCCCTCTGACGCGTAGATCTCGACCACGACAACCTCCTCTGAGCTTCCTATGACCTGCCATCACCTCCTCTTCGCACGAGCTCAAGAGGATGAAATCCTCTATTTTTGGGTTCATTTCTATTTACCAAATATGCCATTGTGACAACACTATTGCTTTATTTAATGAATTAAACTATTTGTGTGAAATTGCATGCATGCCTTCAAGTGTTTGCACTATTTCTCTCATGCACTTTACTCTTATATGTTGAATTTGATTTCTAACATACATGCACAAAATATCATCAAAGCACACACATGACCCAAAGGGGAAAGGCCAATGTCTTGAAGTATAATTACGTTATATGCCATTACTAGTTATTTCATGGAAGGAAAATCACCCTCATACCCCTCGCATTCATAAATTAGTGTGTGTATTCTTCCTTTCACCTCGTTTCATATTAGATTTGAGCGCATATTCCATACCTGATTAGGCAGATATAAAGGGAAATCATTTGTGAATTTATTGCATTTGTTCCTCCCTGTGGATACAATATCCTAACTATTCATGGTTAGTTTTCATTGATATATATTTTTGTTCCAGATTTTTCCACCACGTGATTTGTACTGTGACAACATAATTTTCTGACATATCATCTTCCAAGCAAAATCTCCCATTCAGCAGGTAACTTCGTTCCCTTCTTCTAAAGGCCCTCATTTCTGGAAAGGTTTAAAAAGAATAATCAATTAGGATCAACTCACATTATTTCATAGAATTAATCATCTGAGTTGTCTGATTTGGTTTCATTTGATTAGACATCCCTATCATAATATCTGCACCTATTAGGGACTTAAGGTACCTAGGGCTATTCACCTTCTTGATTGAGCCATAGGTGCCAATTTTGGAAAGAATTGGACCTGGAAAACAGAGCCAAATTAGGGTTTCCATTTTAGGGTTTCAGGAAAACACACTTGCCTGATTTAAAAGAGAATTGATTTCCCGTATCGTGTGTTACCTAAGCCTTGGTTGGATTGACATAATCAAGCAAACCCTAAAAGAAGGCTCTAACAATCATTTGAATTACTAAACTTTGAGACTTAATAACCTATTTGCAAACCACTCAGGGTGATTTTGGGTTCTTTACCCAACTCATCCAAAACTTTAGGGCAGGTTAGGTGAAGTTGACCCACTTTGTAGGTTAACCAACCTCCAAATTAGGTCACAAATCACAATCAATTCTAAAGTTCAAGTGAAACTCAAGGCACATATTCAGGAATAAAATTGGTAGACTTAGGGGTCAAGCTTAATCATTCCGGTCAACTTGGATTCTTGGTGACAACGAAGGTCAGGTAGGGGAAACCCTGTGACCCGTGGGGATGCTTTACCTTGTAGGGTCTTTGCGGGACTCTCCCTCCATAGCTATGCAAGTAATTCTCGAGTGAGTGACTTTCTGATCTAGAGGTATCATTTGCCTCGAACCTCCTTTGTCATCCAAAGATTTTTTGGGTCCCTCAATTTGGTCCATCACACATTTTGTCCCCCATCTGGCTCTTTAGTGCATGTTCGGGAGGAGGTCCTTAAGAACACCCTTGAGGCTTCCATTAGCAATCCGTTCTTGTTGAGGCCAAGCCTCGACCCACTTGCTTGTGCTACCACCTGATCACATTAACATCCCTTTTGACTCATCTGATTCTGAGCCCAGATCTCCATCTACATCCATGGAGAACCAAGAAGAAGAACTCAATGTCCAGAATCAGCTACAGTGCCTTAATGATCTATTGCAGGCATTCATGAATCTGCTGCAACATCCTCAGATGCGAGATCACTACAATCCCATTGGGGTGGAGATCGAACCCAGGGTACAAATCCCGGCTGGAGGGCTCGATGCTGAACTCAAGCTAAATATGATCCAGACTATTCCCAAATTCCACTATTTGAACTCCGAAGATCCTTTCTAGAACAAGCAGTTGAAACATCTAGCCCAGACCTTCGAGCCTACTGTTCAAAATCGGGATATCATACTCATAAAGATGTTCTTCTCTCTTATGGATAAAGCTACCAACTGGTATCAGACTCTGACCCATCCGATCAACACATGGGGGAACTCTAAATTGAATTCCTGTAGAAATTCTTCCCAGTTGGTCCAACGAATGCTTTGAGGCACCATATCATGCACTTCTCGCAGAATATGGGAGAACCACTTCATGAGGCATGCGACCAGCTTTTGGTTCTCATGTGAAAATGGCCCAATCACGAAGTTCCTAAGTGGGAACAAGAACAATCTTTCTATCATGGACTCCATGAGGATATCAAGTTCATTGTCAATGCAACCAGTGGTGAGATCCTCATGGGTCTGTTGGTGCTAGAGCACCATGATCGTTTATTTTGATGATAACAAAATACTTGTTATTTAACATTTGCTTTTGAGTCCTAGTTTTCAGGTCAAATTGCATATGGAGACAACTGTAGAGATGGAGTTCGAGCTTGCATCCATGGAGGATTGGAGGAGCTTGATGGAGAAGAAGGAGCTCCACAAGGAGCGAAAGCATGAAGTCAGAAGAATAGGATAGATGTCTTTTCTATCTTGTACTTTGTATCTCTTTGTTGTTTGCTCTTTTATTTCTTAGATTACTTGTTAAAGAGCCCAAAGTATCAATACAATAGTCCTAGGTACACTTGCACAACCCTAGGATACTTAGGCTTTTCATAGAGAAATTAGAAATCCAAGATAGGCATCAGACAGCCTGATCAGACGTCCAATCTGGAAATGAGAAATCTGATATTTTTTTTGTTACAAAAAAGAAAGCTATCGTCTTACGATAGCAATCCGGGAGGTATATTATATAATCAAGTAAGAGGAATTACAACCCAAATCCCCAAGTATGTATGAGGGACCAGCACTCTCTTACAATTTGTTCACAACATACCGGTCTCCTAAAAAAGCCTCGCATTTCTCACTTTCCAGACACACCAGAGAGTGACAGCCATGCGCACATGTGACCTCTCTCTCACGACAAACCCATGCCAAATGGATTCCCATGTTGGTAACAGCTCCTGGCAAGTCCTCCTCCATACAGCATCAGTGACCAGGCAAGAGGAGAAAATGTGATTAATGTTGTCAGTGTGCATCCCACATAAGTGACATTCATGAAGAGCAGCTCCCATCCTTCTGTGTCGCAGATGAGACGTCTGATCTTGACTTTTAAGACATCTAACTATTGACTCATACATCAAATAAGTTAGGCTGGACTTAGTAGGTTCTGTTTATTGAAATCAGACATCCAGACCTTAGTTCAGACATCTCAAAAGACGTCTGATGGCTATGCCAGATGTCCAATTAGTGGAACGTTATCTAATAAAGTCAACGTTGAGGAAAATGACCTTTAGGCTTCTATCATATGTTCGTAGAGGATCCCAAACGTCTGATATGTGACCGTTGAGCCTCGATTAGGCCGAAATCACTTATCTTGAGGATTATAGCCGTTTAGGCTCTTGGGAATCCATTCCTACACTTAATTAGGTTTCCAGATGTCCAAACCTAGTGCCAGACGTCCTGTATGTCATCTGATGGTTTTACACTAGAACCCTGTTTAGGTCTAAACCAAGTTAGGAAGGAAACCCGCCTGGATTTAGACGTCTGACTTAGTTCCCAGACGTCTTAGGAGTGACTTCCAAATGTCTGATCCTTTTCCTGGATGTCTGATGACTTTTTCAGAATCATTAATAATTCTGATTGCGGTTTGCCTTGCCATGGGATGAACCCCAATGGCTACCTAAGGCTTTTAAGGCCTTCCAAAGCCTTCCTAGGCCCTCTATAAATAGAGTACCCTTGCCTTGTCAAGACACATGAAGCAACACATTTTCACATCTATTTGTGTCCAAAACAGTTTAGAAGATCTTGCTCTCCATTTTGCCATTCCACTTCAAGAGAACTTCATCGTTGTTGCGCACCCACTCTCCCTCCGCAATTATGAGAGAGATGAAGTGCTGCCGAGTGATTCACGCACCCACATCATCAAATCAATGCACTTCCACCAAAGGGAAGGTCCTTTATCTATAGTAGCTAGATTTAAATACCTACTTTGTTGGCTCTATCGGAATGTTGTATTTTACTTTGTTTATTGGTTGCTGATGTAAACACATCTATTTAGGTTAAAATGCCTACTCATGCATGTTCCTAGGCTTAGATTTGCATTTCATGCTATAAATATTGCATAGCATGCATCATTCAGCATTTAGAGTAGTTTATATTTTGGGTTAATTAGGTCCTTTTTATGGTCAGGAGAGAAGATGATTTGTTTTAGGGCCTCAGATGGACGATTAAACCATACAGATCTGATCAAGATGACGATCGGAGGCTAATGCCTCTGAAATCGTCTAGATCGATGTCCTGTAGCATCATACGAAGTCTAAAGAAGATCAACGACTAGGGGGCAATGCGGCATTCATACGGGTTTCGGATGGAAAATCCGACTGTATGGATGGATCCGGAGCATCGATTGCAATCCGACAATGTAGGAATCATCTCGATCTGAGCACCATGGCACCCTCCACAACAGGAAGAAGATGGATGGCCTAGATGGCGCCACCTAGATGGCACCACGTGGCGCCATCTAGGCCGCCCAACACTAGCCAAAACCCACTCTTCATAAAGGCATCGCCCATTCTCAGCCGTTGGATCTTAATCCAATGGCTGGGGATTCATCTCCACCACGTGCCCTTAAAACGTCTTCACAACAAACTCTTGGTCGCTGCGCGTTGGTGGTGAAGGCACCTCAAAAAGAGAGGGCGCGGGTTTGAAGCCCACTGCCCGCTCAATTGGATGCTTGAGGCATGGTGCAACAGCTAAGCACGCATGCACGCGCACATGCGGGAGCGCAGCTAAGCGGTAGTGCAAGGCAGTACAGCTGCGCATAGTGCAGTGCTAACGCATGAGTGTGAGCGCGTGACTAGGAGAGTGCACAGCGCAGCACCAGCAGAGAATGAGTAGCGGGTGGATCTTCAGTGACAGCCTGGTGGAGATTTAGTGATGCTTATAGCCATCGCTAATTGTTCGTAGGTGTAAGGCTAGCTGTGCGCACCAGCAGGCATGAGCTACCTACAGCGACACTTACAGCGATGGTTTGGAGGTCGCTAATGGTCCCATGCCTATTTTAACCTCTTCTCCTCCATTATAAAAGGACCTACACCCCCTCCCTTCCAAGCCATCTCTACCTACTCTACTCCCACCTACTCCCAAACTCTAGCAAGCCTACCAATGCTCTGTTAGAGCTTGCTCTCAATCTCCCAAGGTGCCTATTAGTATAGCGAACATCTATCCCACTAAATACTCCAACTTCCCATCCCCTTTCATAGGTTGCCTTGGAGTTGTCCTCCCACCTCCATATCGGTAGCAGATCATCTCCACCTTCTCACCTCCATTCCAGAGCTACATCGAAGCTTTCCTCTACCCGACGTCCTCCCGCTTCTCACCTCCATCGTCCTGCTTCCCAACTCCTTCATCTGAGCTTCTGCCAGGCACAATTGTCTCGCCAAACAGCTGCTTCAGGAGATTTCTTCTCACCTTCCTCTCTTTTTATGTTTTCTATATTATTTTAATTAACATTTATGCAATATATCAGATTCAATTCTATCCCTCTCTTTTGATTGATTGTCATTTTATTTCAAAAACAAAAAAAAATAACAAAACCCTAAAACACCAAAAAGAAACAAATAAAAGCATGGTCTTCATACAAAGTAAACATCGCCTCCCTGTGTTCGACCTGGGACTCCCTTGAAGTTTCGGCATAAATTATATTTGATCACGAGTTTTGCAACTACAATGACAGGTTACTCGGGACTCACTTTTTGAGTTGAGGTTATAAATTTTATTTGATAGACACGTTTTGTGAGCTATGACGATGGAACCTCCAATGCTTGATTTTTAATTCACGAAGCACGCCTTGATCATTTTTGGCATTGTTGCTAGGGAGGCAACGGAATTTACTTTATTATTTTCCATGCTTCTTTACAGTTACATAGCACTAACCCCACTTATCTTTGATCTACTGTCTTGCAGGTACCCTAGCATGGAGATCCAAGTGCGGTAGACCGGAGTAAAGTGCGGGTAGAGTGTTTTGTAAGTGTCCCCCACATTCCCCCTCCACTCGTTTCATTTCGCCACACCCATAACTAAGACTTAATCTACATAGGTGTTTGAATAAACCCTAGGATAGAATTGTTTGTCTTGTTTGCCACCTTCATCCACCTTACCCCCGCATTTTATAAAAAAAAAAAACAAAATGATACTTTCTGTGGGACGAATCAATTTACATACTTTATACACCCACCTCAAAGGCACATAACCTGACTTGATTTTCATCTACTCAACCGAGATTCTGACCTATGGAGTCGGTACATGAATTCAACACATAAAAGACTAGAAATCATATTAAGCTAATCACCTTTTTGTGCCTTAATCGATGGTGTATTTGAGCCAATTGATTGAATTGTTTGGGTCGCACAACCTAATCTAAAAGAGGTTTATTTTGTAGCTGCCATATAGGATTCAATAACTAACTCCATATTTTTCTTGATTTCTAAAGGAAAATACTTGAACATGTGCTTTTAAAAACAAACTTGGTTTGCCTCACAAAACTTGATTGACAACACCTAATATTTGAATCCTAAAAGCTATTAAGCAAGATTCGAACTCTAAAACTCACCTCATCATTAATAATCTTGCTTGAAAACCTCTTGGTTGTGCACATTCACACATTCTCAAACAAATCATTAAGGGCACAACCCATTAAGGGCCCATCACATTCCAAAAGCACCATGGTCCTAAGCTTAACTAAAATTAAGTAGACATTGGCCTTAAGGACTAGTTCGCTCTACGAGATCCAGATTGAGATTATTCACGATTAACCTACTTATACTTGTCAATCTGATGTCTAGTTAGGGGAGTAGCGTCAAACGAACGTGGCTAGGGGGTACACTAGGAATCGGAGGCACAAGCCAAAGGAAGAACCTTCTCCCGAGTCCCTCCTAACTAGTTGGATTGTCTGGACATAAGTAGAGTAAATCGTCCATAATCTAAGGACAGGCTTGTATTTTTGTGCTATAGGGTCCCTTCTCTTCCCCGTCCTTCCGACTTCCTTTTAGTGTATGCTTGGAAGGAGGTCATTGAACCCTAGATTGGAAGGACTTTTAGACCATTCTCGGAGGCAAAGGTTGAGCTTTAGCCAAGCAGATCCCATGGCTAATCAACAACCACCTCCCACGCCCCCAAACCAGCAAGAGCTGATTCAGAGGCAGTTGGAAGAATTGCAGTAGATGCAGCAATGGTTCCAATGAATGAATGGTCAAGGCTCTCGGCCCTTGAAGGATTTTTATGATCCTTCAAATTATGAGGATCGTCTCAGTGTTGTGATCCCCACTAGAGATGTTGAGATCAAGCCCTAGGTTTTGAGTCTAATTAAACACTTTCACAGGCTTGGCTCAGAGGACCCATTCAAACATCTAGAGGACCTGATCACTCTGGTTCAGACCACCAAATCATAGAATGTGGATGAAGAGCAGATGCTCATGAGGCTTTTCCCCCATTCACTCAGGGATAAGGCCGCACATTGGTATCGTACCATTGGAAGATCGATTGCTACTTGGATAGCTTTGAAATCAGCCTTCCTGAAGGAATTATTCCCAGTTGGGTGAACCAATGCATTGCGATGCGCAATTACCACTTTTTCCCAACGGCAGGTGGAACCGTTTCATGGGTCCTGGGAGCGATTCCAGGATCTGTTGCAGAAGTGTCCATACCACAAGGTGCCTAAATGGCAACTTGTGTAGATTTTTTATCACGGGTTGAATGATCAACTCCATAATCATGTGGATACTTCTTGCGGAGGCAATTTCCTCAACAAAGACGCAAATAGCACGTATGATTTGTTTGAGGAAATGAGTGAAAATTCTTTAAACCACACCTCCATGGAAACCTTCAACCGATCCCAGCAACTAGATCAAATGCCAATGAGGTCCAAGATTTTCATACATCTGATATGGAATTGATCTGCAATAGATTAGATAAGATGGATCTGGTTGCTAAACAAATGGAAGTGGATGCCTGGAAACTCTAGTTTTTCTAGATCCACTCAATCCCAGGGATCAGGATTCCATTCTTCGCAAGCTCCTATCGGACGGGAGTTTGTGAACCAGTTGGAGTCAGCTTGACCTTTGGGCCAACTCTTCTCAGAACCTTATGGGTTCCAAACTGGGGTCGTTGATCCCAGTTTTACTAATCCTTCTTCATCCTCATCTTATGAGGATGTTCAGGCTGTGTAGGAGAATGTTAGGTCCAACCCTTACTCAAATTCATATAATTCTAGTTGGAAAAATCATCCTAAGTTCTCTTGGAAAGATCAGGGGCAGTAGATGCAATATCGACCCAACAACTATGTACCACAGAAACCAATGGGTCAGGGTCATGTATATACTCAGTTTCCCTTGAATCAGGTTAAACAGTCCATGTGGAATTCTCAACAACCCACCGAGCAGGCTAATTTAAACCTGAAGATGGTAGAAATGCAAGGGTCAATGCTCTAGCTCATGCAACAAATGAAACGTTCGCTGGATGTCTTGCAATCCGGACTTAGTGCATACAACCGACAGCCTGAATCTCTACCATCACAACCTGTACCAAACCCAAGGAATGTACATAATTGAGGCGCTGGGCCTCAAGGGTTTGGTAATAATGGGGGGTCATATGCTCAAGCTCATGCTATTTACCAGGCTACCCCAGCCCCTCCCGGAGCGAACCATGTTCCTACCATAATCAATCGGGAGCCTCCTGTTTTGCCCAACCCTCCCCAAGACACTAACCAACAGCATTTCTCTACTGCAAACACCATCACCTTGAGGAGTGGTAGTAGACACAAGGGACCTACCCAACCCCATGCCAACCCCATTAGTCCCCATAGCAAGAATTCCAAACTCCCAACTAAGAATGTGATCAACAAAACATTAGAGTCTGATCTGGGTGTATGTTGTTATTGTATGGGCAAATAGAAAAAGTCAGAGGAGAAATTGGAGGAAAGGATGTCCTTACTTCAGGCTTTCAAATTGACAATCATTTTACTCCTCGTGGCTATTGAATCAATCCCCCCCTACGCCATAAGTTTACTGAATGCATATAAAGAAAGGCATAGATCGAAATCTGAAAATAATAGGAGAGTAGTTTTGTTCGATAACATAAGCACACTGATCCTAAACAAGCTGCCTCCTATGAAGCAGGACCCAGGAGCCCTGCTGATTTCCTGCACAATAGGAAACATTACTTCTGACCGGGCCCTCCTAGACTTGGGTGCTTCGATTAATGTGATCCCCACCTCACTGCACATGGAATTAGGTCTAGGCTACCTAAAACACACTAACATAACCTTACAATTAGCCGATAGATCCATTACAAAACCAAGGGGTATTTTGGAGGATGTTTTAGTCAATGTTAATGATTTGAATTACCTTGCTAATTTCATAGTCCTGGACATGGAAGCCTTAAAATAGCTCACCACACACTGATTATTTTGGGAAGACCTTTCCTGGTTATTGCCAAGGTGAGGATTGATTGTGAATCGGGAAATATAGAAATGGCCTTAGGGGATAAGACAAATCGATTCAATATTTTTGAGGTCTCAAAGAAGAATAAAATTAACTATGGTTTGATGGAGGAGCTTGGTAGAATAGAGGAAGTAATGGCCATACAAACCTTAGATAACCTTTTAATGGCCAACTCAACCTAAACTCAGGAAGAAGATCACACGATTGCGAAAATAATTGAGGACAAAGCAAAATTGCGACCAATTGTAGCAACATAGGATGAGGAAGATATATATGAAATTGGAAATTTGTTGGATGATTCATGTGATCAAGTTAAAACCCAACAACATCCTTATCTTGAATGCTTAGAGTTTGAGGTCCAACTTGTGGGTGGGAATCCTGAGGATCAGGATGGTTGGTGTAAGAACCCAGAGTGTGAGGATGAAATTGAACATTGGGGAAGAACTCTTCAAACATTAGGTATTCTAGAGTACCCACAAACCCTCAGCACATCACAAAACCCTCATCGTCCTTTTTCACCCAACCATTGCACAAATTCTATACCCAACCACACTTCCTCTGTAATAAATCAACAAAACTCCTATTGGAGACCATTTAGGATCTCCCTGCACCACCAGCTTGCCACTTTCATTGATCATCTCTTTGGCAAGTCCATTTTCACTCTCTGGGACCCAAATCTTAGTACCCGAAAACTGTGTTATTGAAGCCTCAATGTTAGTTATATTTGATTGAGGACCTTGCCTAGTTGAAGGCACTAAACTCAACACATGTAAAGATTGTTCCTAGTTGACTAGAGTTCCACAGAAACCAGGTGCTATTCTTCCACTTCTACTCTCCTGCATTCTCTCATTTTTCACAATGAGGACATTGCAATAGCTAAGCATGGGGGGGTGTCCATATTTTATAACCTTTTTGTCAGCTATAATAGTAATTTCCTATTATTTGATTCTTTCTTTTTTTTTTAAAAGGAAGAATTAGGAGAAGAGAACTTAGTCATTTGGAAGTTATTAACTTTAGGAAATGATACGAGAGGACCTAAACACTTAGACTCTTCAGGTCTTTGGGCTTAATTAGCCCGAGTGTCCACTCAAATGTGGACTTAGTCTTGAGTTCTTGTCAATTAAAATTAATTTTAATTTGGTAAATAAATTGGGATGATAAGTATACGACTTATCAACCCGCCCTCTGATTTGGGGGGACTTTAAGCCTAAGCATCTACACACTTTCTTTTGCACTGACTCACTTTTCAGTGGTTTCTTTCGAAATTGCATAGCTAATGAACTATTTAGGGTGGTATGGCTGGCAAGTTGTCAATGGTAACAGCTCATCGGCAGGTTGTCCATAGCCCAGTCACAAGACCATTTTCGTTGTACTGCCTTTAGGTAAATCTTAGATCAGGGAAGCCACCTACTTAAAAAAATATATAGGAAAAGGAGAAAAAAATAAAAAAATAAACAAAACCGCACTTCACTGCACGAGTATGGCTGGCAAGTTGCCATGGGTAACAACCCATTAGCCAGTTGTCCAGAACCCAGCTCACAAAAAAATGCACAATAATTCCCAAAACACTTAGGGAAGAAGTGGGGAAGTAGAATAAATCGGGGAGATATACGTTGGGTTTGCCCTTGTATTGACCCCATAAATAAAAGTAGGGAGAAAGCTACCAATGGAAAAGATAAACCTTTAGGCAAGGTCACCTAGGATCATAGAAACTCGAAGTCCGTTTCAACGGTCGCCTAGTGAGTCTTTCACTATTTTCACAAGATGCTTAGCACCTAGAGTCCTTTTCGAGTCTTGGGTAGGTCGGGTAGCCATAAAAAGTTATTTCGGAACTCTCAAACTCCAAAAGTAAAAAAAAAATTAGAAAAGAAGAAAAATAAAAAAATGTATCTTCCCTTTTCAAATAAGGTGACGACTTGGGAGGTCTGCATTTTGGCAAACAATCGGATACTGTTGAGTTTTCGTTGTTTAGGACCTTAGTAGAAATTTTCTATTGTTAATAAACGACTTAGGCCTAAGCAATGTAATCCTAATTCTGCTTTTATACATAGCATGTAGTTTAATTATGCTAGGGACTAGTAAAAGATAGTCATGGGGGTATGATGTAAAGACATCTATTTAGGTTAAAATGCCTACTCATGCATGTTCATAGGCTTAGATTTGCATTTCATGTTATAAATATTGCATAGCATGCATCATTTTGCATGTAGAGTAGTTGTATATATTTTGGGTTAATAAGGTCCTTTTTATGATCAGGAGAGAAGAAGATTTATTTTAGAGCCTCGGATGGACAATCAGACCATACAGATCTGATCAGGACGATGATTGGAGGCTAATGCCTCCTAAATAGTCTAGCTCGAAGTCCCGTAGCATCATACGAAGTCCGAAGAAGTTCAATGGCTAGGGGGCAATTAGGCATCCATACAAGTTTCAGATGGAAAATTTTACCGTACGGATGGATCCAAAGCAATGATTGGAGTCTGGTAATGTGGAAATCATCTCGATCTAAGCACCATGGCACCCTCTGCAACAGGAAGAAGATGGATAGCCTAGATGGTGCCACGTGGTGCCATCTAGGCCACCCAACACCAGCCAACACCCACTTTTCATCAAGGCATCACCCATTCTCAGTCGTTGGATCTTAATCCAATGGCTGAGGATTCATCTCCACCACGCACCCTTAAAATGTCTTCACAACAAACTCTTGGTTGCGGCATGTTGGTGGTGAAGGCGCCTCACAAAGAGAGGGCGCATGTTCAAAACCCGCTGCCCCCTCATTTGCATGATTGAGGCATCATACTGAAGCTAAGCATGCATGCACGCACGCGCGTGGGAGCACAGCTAAGCAACAACGCAAGGCAGCGCAGCTACGCACAGTGCAGTGCCAGATCATAAGCATGTGCGTGTGACAAGGAGAGCGTACAGTGTAGCGCCAGCGGAGCATGAGCACCAAGTGGATCTTCAGGCACAGCTTGGCGGACATTTAGTGATGCTTACAGCAGTCGCTAATTGCTCACAGGCACAAGGCCAGCTGTGCGTGCTAGTGGGCATGAGCTACCTACAGCGACACTTACAGTGATATTCTGGAAGTTGCTAATGGTCCCATGCCTATTTTAGCCTCTTCTCCTCCACTATAAAAGGACCTACAACCCCTCCCTTCTAAGCCATCTCTGCCTACTCTACTCCCACCTACCCCCAAGCTCTAGCAAGCCTACCAACGCTCTGTTAGAGCTTGCTCTCAAGCTCCCAAGGTGCCTATTAGTATAGCGAACCTCTACCCCTCTAAATACTCCTCCAACATCCCATCCCCATTCATAGGTCACCTTGGAGCCGTCCTTCCACCTCCATACCGGTAGTAGATCATCTCCGCCTTCTCACCTCCATTCCAAAGCTATGCTGAAGCTTTCCTCTACCTGACATCCTCTCGCTTCTCACCTCTGTCGTCCTACTTGCTAACTCCTTCATCTGAGCTTTTTCCAGGCACCGTCGTCTCGCCGAACAGCCACTTCGGGAGATTTCTTCTCACCACCCTCTCTTTTGTGTTTCCTATATTATTGTAATTGACATTTATGCAATATATCAGATTCAATTCTATCTCTCTCTTGTGATTGATTATCATTTTATTACAAAAATAAAAAAATAACAAAACCCTAAAACACCAAAAAGAAACAAATCGAAGTGTGGTTTTCATACAAAGTAAACGTCGCCTCCATGTGTTTGACCCAAGACTCCCTTGGAGTGTTGGTATAAATTATATTTGATCACAAGTTTTGCAACTACAACGGCGGGTTACTCAGGACTTACTTTTTGAGTTTCGGTTATAAATTTTATTTTATAGATGCATTTTGTGAGCTACGACAACGGGTCCTCCAAACCTCGATTTTTAGTTCGCAAAGCGCGCCTCGATCAGTTGGATATTCGCATTGTGAATTCCCATCTCCATCAAGGGACAAAATCCTTCTCGTGAAGAGGAGGGGTTTGAGGCATACTACCCTCGTTCAAAGTAGCGTTGTTGTGTTGATGTTCAGTCACCCTCGTTTAAGTTACTGGGTTAGTGGATTTGATCGACTTTATCGATCAAGAAATTGTAAATCAAGAGGGTTAGGTGGTGGTTTTCTCCCGATTAGGGTTTCCACCTAAAAATACTTGTGCATATTGTTTGATTGTTCTTTTTGTGTGATTTCTTGTTTTATATTTCCGCACTTTTTTTTTATCCCGCAATGTCACCCCCTCCCATAGGGATTTATAGGGTCAACATGAAGATACAGTTTGGAAGATTCTTGAGAACATGTGCGAGAACTCCATAAATAATGAATCTATGGGTGTGTTCAACCGGATGACCACACGCGCATTAACAAATACTCGAGGGGCACACGACACTCAAGGTCTATTCACATCTTTCGATCTGGTGTTGGTGCTAGTTGCTTGGATAAGGTTTATATCATTGAGGAAAAGGTGCACGAATTGACTCGACATCTTCACAAAGCCACCACCGCACAACAGAACATGTAGGTGTAATGCCTTGAGGTGGGGAGGCTATGCATAACATTTACCACCACTCTCACTAGGGTATAGACCTGTATCCACCCCCGTCTGATCCTGGTTTCGGAGGAAACTCCGGACCTGCCTACTCTAGTTCGGGGAACTCTAAACCCTCGTATTCTGACTTCTCTAGAGTTCCTCAAACCTATGAGGATCTCCATGCCATCCATAATGATCTATTCTCTAACACATATAACCCTGGATGGCATAATGATCCCAAAATTGCATGGTTTGGAAATAATCAGAACACAAGACCTCAATTCCAAACTCGACCATAAGCTTTGCACCCATATCAGCCCGATCAGCTTAGGCCTAATACGAATTACAAATCTGGGCCTAGCAAGGAAGATTAGATGAGCATGATTTTGCAACCCTTGGCTGACAACTAGAAGACTATGGCTATGCAAAAGCAGCATTAAAGATGAGATCATAGTGGTTCGAAATCTGCTCGCACAGATGGTGTGGACTCACCAGCTTGGTGCACTTCCTTCCCAACCTCTGCCAAATCCAAACAACATGTCGACCCAAAAGCACGTCGTGAATCAAATCCAACATCAATTGTGCTACACTCAGCCAGGCCTATCAACTCATACCTGCATGTTTCGAGCACCCAACTCAGTTGATCTGAATCATACCATGACTAACCCTATTATTCGGCAATAGGGTCCAATTCTCTCTCCTCGACCTTAGCATCATGACTGTTCTATGATCAATGTTGTGGGCATGAGAAAAGATCACAAGACGAGGCCCCGAGGCCCAACTCCCAAATCTCACCCAACCCATGATCAACACAACAAGGTCGAGGACAAAACCAAGAGGTGGAAACAGAAACCCATCCCCCATGAAAACCAATCCATTCCCCTATCCAAAATCTTATCCCACCTCCACACTAGAGGATTGTCGGAATATAAGATAACGGGACCATTGAGCAATGCACAAGTCACTATCTCATTACTAGATATCCTCACTCTCAACTCCACCTCGCCTGACTCATCCAAGAAGGAGGTGGAGGAACCCTTAGAAGGGAAGGTAGTACTGTCTGAAAATGTGAGTGCCATAATCCAAAATAGCCTACCTCCCAAGAAATCTGATCCAGGCACCCCACTAATCCCCTGCAAGATTGGTGGTACAAATTTCAAGTAGGCTATACTAGATCTTCGTGCTTCAGTCAACCTAATCCCAATTGTGCTATTTGAGAAACTACGCATAGGACAGCTAAAAGCCACTAACATTACTCTACAATTAGCAAACAGAATCGTAATCACCTCGATTGGGCTAGTAGAGGATGTGGTAATTAGAGTCAAGTATTTCAGCTACCTAGATGATTTTCTAGTTCTTGACATGGATGCACCACAACAAATACAAGATATGCCCTTGATTTTGGGGAGACCTTTCTTGGCTACTTCAAGAGCCATAACCAATTGTGAATCAGGGCACATGATAATTGCCTCTAGAGATAAGCAAATTGAGATCAATTTTTTTGAGGAACCATCTAAAGGAAAAGAAAAATGCTTGGCAGAAAAATTAGGTTTGATTCTGGATCTCATGATCGTTTCGATAGTAGAAAACCTAGAACCAGAACTGGAAGTTCTCTGCATAACAAAGAATCTCGATTTAGCTGAGCATGATTCCCATGAATTAAGAGTATTAGAGGCATTTACCTTTGATCTTGAGGACATACACATGGATTTGGAGGATTAGCATAACAGTAGACGGGATTCGGATTTATGTTCCATAGATCTGGAGACATTTTATTATCAGGATTGTTTTGAGGATCTTCAGGAATCAGGCATGGTAGATACCGAGGGTGATCACAACCTAGAGTTTGAATCCTTTACAGATTTAGAGTCATATGATCCAAAAGGCACTCTCCAGAACAAACCCTAGTATATAGATCCAACCCAGACCCGCATGGCATGAACTGCGAGCAAGGGTACCTGTGATGGGGCGTGCGAGTAGGACCTCACCCCGGTGCTCTAAGAGGCAATCAGCTAAGGATAGCTTTGCGTGATATACTCGATGCGGGCGTTATCGATGCATGGTGTGGGATTATCCCACAGGCTTTGCTTTTCGTGTAGCTACAGTCAAATGTCGAGGTGAATTGTAGCAACTGTTGGTGCGAACTTCGTTCGTTGGGTTCCTGGGAAGCTTCAGGACCTAGAACCATGTCGAGTAGGAGCTGCAGTAGGGTGTTTGAAGGTCAGAAGTAAGCGAGTGACGTCGAAGAGGATGGTGGCAACGATGGCGCTCTGGTGAGGACCTAAAAAAGGAAATACGACCTCACAACCTCGTCAGAAATAATCAGAAGCCTCGCCTGAGTGTGGCTAGTGTTGTGGTGGTGGTGGCGTTGTATGAGTATGTGTGTGGTGAAGTTGGAGATGACGGTCAATGGCGGTGGTGATCGGTGGGATGTAGGAGAGATCGAAGTTCCAAATTTTGTTTGGGATTTTGATTAGTGAAGTGAGGCGATACTTATGGACTTGGTGGTAGGTGGTTTGGTGGTCTGTGGTGTTCGCACGACGTCGCCGGAGCTTCATCAGCGTAATGGAAGACATAGGTGATGCGGTGTGTACGGTGGTCAAAAGTGATATCTAAGCATATGGAAATGAAAGGAAAGGGAGAGGAGGAGATCGAGAGAAGTTAGAGTTGATACTGAGGGAGATCGAGGTTGGCTGTGATGGACCGATGTCGGGAAGACAAATGCTCTGGAGATGAGAATGGCTAGAAGGAAAGGTTAGAACGGCTCCTGCTTGGTAAAGCGAGGAACGAAAGACTTCGGGGAAGACATTCCCTCTGCCTATTGTATGTGGCAGAGGATGACGAAGGAGGGATGAGGAGATCGCCGAAGCTTAGTCAGTGTAGGCCAAGGAAGGAGAAGAGGGTTTTCTAGCCTAAAACCTTGTTAAGGAGGATGGTATGGAGTTGGGGGTTCTTTTATAAGGCTCAAGATTGAGCTCTAAGCTTGGAAGGAGGCTTGGATTGCTTGGTTTTTCTAGGAGAAAAATCCCTAAAATCTCAAGTTCTGAGGTCTAGAGCTTGCTTTGGAGATTAAGAGGCAGTTTGAAAGATTGGAAATATCCTATGGGTCCTTACCTATAAATTTGGAGCTGATTGGCTTTGATTCGAGGGAGAAAACCTCCCTCGAATCTTGCTAAAGGTATGTTACCATCGCCAATGGAAATAGGGACCTAACTGAAGAAAATGATGAGAAGTTAGGAGCCCATTTGCAAATAATTTGAAAGTTGAGGGGGTAAATGTAAGAAATAGAGTTTTAAAGGGCTAAATTGCAAGCTAGGTCAACATGGACTCTGATTGGGCCCAAATTTTTGCCTTAATCTAATTTAGACCCAAGGAATCTAATGGTGAAGTTGGATTTTAGTTTTGACCATGTTTATCTAAGAAATTTGCATAGAAGCTTAAATTAGGGCAAAATCCCATTTGCAACTCTATTCTAGGTAAAAATGGATTCAGATGGTCAAACCAAGGGTACTAAATCCCTTAGAATATTTTTATGTGAATTTTAGGAGGTTTACACAAATTTTATCCTAAAAAGAACCACTTTAATTTAAGTGGGTATAAAATTAGGGTTTTGTGCATTGATTTGGTTCTCAAAACTCGTGAAACCCTGTTTCTATCAGTGTTAACCTACTTTTTGGACTTTTGAACTTACTTGAACTTCATTTAACCTCTAGGTGACCCTGTGGCTAATCTGTGTTTGTGATTTTCTATTAAAATTTTAGAATTAACAGTGATTTCCCGTTCTCTCAAATCAGAATAATATAGAATTACGATACTCAGATGATTATGTAGAGCTTTAATCAATTAAACCTGACTAAATGTGGCTAGTTAGGGCTCTATTGAAGCGAATTCACTGTTGTTTAAGATATACGTTGTAGTATAGGACAAACGCACTCAAACAAATAAAATTTAGAACTCGAATATCTAAAAGTGAAGTCCGAGGTCGTTCACTGGGAGCAAGTATTGCATTCACGTTCTAATCTTAATCAAAATAGAAATGAGCATATAATTAAGCCAAGAATTATGATGTTCAATGAATAACAATCTGCTCAAATGATATTTAATACTAAGCAAGAGTATATCAAGAGTTTAATGGGGCAAAAAGATGTCTAAGACAAAATAATGGTGATTTAAATCACCAATTATTAGTCTTAAGCATATACATATCAATTACTCAATAAATCAAATAAATGCATAATGCCTCAAATAATGCCACAGTGTTTTCAACCAAGTCAAACATCGGGTTTGATGACCAGACGACTTAACAACATGAGCACAGGGCTTCTTCTTCTTCACTTCTCTACTTCTCTTTCTCTTCTTCTTAATTCCTCCTCTTCAGCTTCTCTTCATCAGAGGCACGACCCTTCTTTACAACTAAGTGTTGGGAGATTGCCCTGGAGAGCAAAACCCCTCTACCTAGAGCATTTTTGGATCCAGTTATAGGTAATTGGGTCAAGAGTCCAGGTCTATGTGCATGTAGGCACAGACGAGGGTGCGCGGGTGAAGGGGACCTTACCCTTGGTGTTTAAGGCAATAAGCCTTTGGTACAAAACACATTTATGTGCTACTGCGTGCCATTCTCCCACCGATGTGGGACTAAATCAACCCCCTTCCTTCATGCATCCAAGCGGCAGCAATTGAAGGCGTCTTCGAGTAATTGTTAAGCTGCAGCTACTGGGGCCGTCAATTAAGGACCTGGGGAAGATCCTGTGATGTGTCCGCATGACCTAGAGTTAGCATCCACAAAGAACAAGGTCGTGTCATGATGAATAAGCTGGAGACGATGGTGATGGTGGTGGAGCTCCGGCCAAAAACCTGAAAGCAAGAATAAGGCCTCACAGCCACATTAGAATACCTCTGGGGGATAGCCGAGTGATAGGGGATGTGGTGGTAGCTTTGTAACATGAGTGTGTGTGTGGTGGTCAGATGGAGGCAAGAAGGTAGTATGAATGATGGGTTGTTCGGTGGCTGTTGTGAGTGGGCGATAGGGTAAAATAGGAGAGGGGTTTTGAAGTATGGAGGTCGGCAATGCTTTTGGGAGTTGTGGCGAGGCGAATGGTGGCGTGTAGTGAGCTCTCGACCTCGTCGGAGCTTGGCCGGAGTGAAGGGAGACAGAGGTCGAACAGCATGAACAGCGGTCGAAACGAGAAGATAACGAGGGGGAAAGAGAGTAGAGAGAGGGAGAAAGCTAAGGGTCCTAAACTAATGGAAGGAAAGGCAAGGATGACATCGGCTTTGATTGGCCGACACCGAGGAAGGTGAAAACTTCGATGGAGGTGCGGCGAGGAAGAGGGAGATCTAGGAGCCCCTAAGTTTGTCGTCGAGGAGCGAACAAAGGAGGGGAGGAAACGTAGCACTCCCAATTTGGTCGTTGGGAGACCGTAGGATGATGGATGGAGGAGCTCACCAGAGCTAAGTCGGAGATGGTTGGGGAAGGAGTTTGAAGAGGGTATGTAAGCCAAAACCTAGCTAAGGAGGTAAGGAAGTTGGAGCAAAGCTTATATAGAGCTTAAGACCTGCTGCAAATAAGGGAAGAAGCTCAACGAGGTTTGAAATTTCAGGTGCAGAAATCCCTAAAATTTTGAAGGTTCGCAACAGCTTTTGGCTTTGATTCCAAGTACAAGAAGTTGCTTAGATGATCGATAATCATCTGAGGAACACTCCTTCCAATTTTGGAGGAGATTAATTGATAGATCAGAGATCTTTCCTTAATTGAAGGTCTACTGCTTGGTGGGTTTAGGAATTGGCTTGAAGGAAGGCAACAGGGAACTTTGTGTGAAGATGATGACAAATGTGGGGGGCTTTATGCAAATATTTCAAAAGTTAGCGGCATAAATGAGAGAAAAAGAGTCAAACTGGATCGAAATGCAAACCAGGTCAAGATGATCTCTGATTAGGTACAAATTTTGCTACTAACCTAATTTGGACCCAAAGAAATTGATGGTGAAGTTAGATTTAGGTTTTGATCAATTTGGATTGGGTAATTTATGCGAAAACCCAAATTAGGGCAATTGTCTGTTTGAGACTCTATTTTAGGTTAAAATGGGATCTGATGGTCAAATAAAGGATGCCAAACCCTAGAGAATATTTTTATATGATTTTTAGAGGGTTTAGGTAAATTTTATCCTGACTAGAACCTCAATTAATTAAGTGGGTCTATTTTTAGAGTTTCAGATGTCCGTTAATTCTCGTAACGCGTGAAAACCCATTTTCGTCTACACGAACCCTCTTGTAAGACTTTAATGCATATTTTACCTTTAATAAACCCCTGAAAAAGCCATATGATAAAATTACAGTTTTAACCCTGGTTTCATGTTAAACTCTCAGAAAGGATGTGTAGTGGATTACGGTCCTTTGGAGGTTATGTAGGAGCATTTAGTAATGGATTTTGACTAATTAAAGCAAGATATGGCTGATGATGATGTTATCATCAAGCCCATGATGGTGTTCCCATCATATAGCTGGCAATTCCTTTTTTGTAACAGTGTAGTTCCTTTGGGCCTCGTCGAGAGTTTTACTAGCGTAGTAAATGATAGAGGGCTTTCTGTCAATTTTCTGACCCAAAATAACCCCAACTGTGTAATCAGAAGTGTCGGTCATGATCTCAAATGGGGCTATCTAGACCAGTGGTTGCTACACTGGAGCATAAATAATTACCATTTTGAGTAAATCAAATGCCTTGTGGCATGATTCATCAAAATCAAACAGCGTGTCTTTGGCCAAAATGTTGCTCAAAGGCCGAGTAACCTTAAAAAAGTCCTTGATGAACCTCCCATAAAATCCCACATGACCAAGGAATGATCAGATTTGTTTAACAGATGTGGGTGGACGAAGTTTAGAGAAAGCATCCACCTTAGCTCGATCCACTTTAATTCCCCGATCAGAGACTACATGACCCAAGACAATGCCTTCTTGTGTCATGAAGTGACTCTTCTGTTAGCTAAGGACCAACCATGTTTAAATGCATCTCTTTAGGATCAATTCCAAGTTAGACAGACAAAACTCAAATGAATCTCTGAAAGTGGAGAACTCATCCATGAATACCTCAAGACAATCTCCCACCATTTCAGAAAAGATGGGAAGCATGCACCTTTAAAAAGTTGTAGGTGCATTACAAAGGCCAAATGGCATTCTACGAAATACAAAGGTTCCGTAGGGATAGGTGAAAGTTGTTTTTTCGTGATGCTCATGACGGATAGGAACTTGGTTATATCGAATAACGGTCCAGGAAATAGAAATACTTTTGCCTGGCTAACCTTTCAAGAATTTGGTCAATGAAGGACAAAGGGAAATGATCCTTCTTCATGACTGTGTTCAGCTTCCTGTAATCGATACAAACTCTCCAAAAGGAAGCTGAACCGGTCGTGATAGATTCACCTTTCTCGTTAGTCACTACAGTAATCTCGACTTTCTTTGGAACAATTTGCACAGAACTAACCCAAGGACTATCTGATATTAGGTATATGATTCCTACATCAAGCCACTTAATTATTTCCTTTTTTACCACTTTTCTCATATTGGGGTTCAGTCTCCTTTGCATCTGGCAAGAAGGGCAGGATCCATCTTCCATAAAAATCTGATGATTACAATAAGATGGCTCGATCCCCCTAAGGTCATGGATGGTCCAACCAATTGCCTCTTTATGTACTTTTAGGACCCTAATCAATTTCAATTCTTGCTCCTTAGTCAATCTTATATTAATAATCACAGGAAGCATTTTCTTGGGTCCTAAGAACTCATATTTCAAACTCTTGAGCAATGGTTTCAACTCAAGCTGGGGCGGGTTCAGGATGGAGGGTAAGGAGGATGCTGATAAAGAATCATCAGGACGGTAATGAGGTTGGGAGTGAACAAAATCAGCAACTTCATAAAGGTGTGGCGGGTCTACCATGGAGGGTTGTGGGTTAGGTTCATTGGTGCAGGAGGAATTCTCAAGAATGGTAACAGCCATACAAGTCTCAAGATTCAAATCATCATCTTTGAGTTCCTCAATATATCCACAATTCTCAAATTTGTTAATCACCTTGAAAATATTGAGTTTCAATTTTCTATCCCGAAATGCAATATCCATGCTAACACTTTCATAATTGATGTTGGCCTTAGCAGTAGCTAAGAACGGACACCCCAGAATGATGGGAATGTTCCTTAAATCTTCAGGTACATCCATGTCAAGGACAAGGAAATCTATAGGAAAATAGAAGCCCTTAACCTTGATGATAACATCCTCAATAATGCCTTTCGGGTTTGTGACCAAAGGGTTTGCTAACTACAACTTTACTGAGGTTGGCCTGAGTTCACCTAATCCGAACTTTTCATACAAAGAAGTCAGAATTAGGTTTATGGGTACACCTAGATCCAAGAGTGCCCTATCAAAGGTGTAATCCCCGATAACACATGAAATCAAAGGGGCACCTAGATCTCTCTTTCTCTGAGGAAGGTGATGCAGGATAATAGAACTAGGCTACTCGGAGAGTATCACCTTCCTCAGGGTAGATTCCCTCGACTTATGCTTTTGAGTACATAGATCCTTCAAGAACTTAGAGTAAGCTTGGATATGCTTAATAGCATCGAAGATCGGGATATTGATTTCAACATTCTTGAATATATTCAAGAGCTCCTCATTGCTAGCAATAGGCTTCTTCTTCCTGGGTTTTAACAAGTCTTCAGGAAATGGGACATGAGTAAAATCATTTGATTTGGGGCCTTGAGCCTTGGTTTCTTCTTCAATTTTCTCTTTTCCTTTCTTAAGCTCACCAGGGTTTGATTGACTGGAAGATGGTAGTTTAGGGTCTTGGGTTTGCCTTCCACTCCTCAAGGTAACAGAGTTTACTGACGTGTCTAGGTTTGAGTTACGGGGAGGGTTAGGAAAGATCAGAGGTGCTTGATTAACTAGATATCTAGGATTGGATGAAGAAGTGAAAGAAAAAGGACCCTGCTCAACCACCTGAGCATGGGCATGTGGGTCCCTTTGATTCCCATACCTTTGGGCTCGATTACCCTGATTTTGTATGTTACGAGGGTTGGGTATGAGAGGAGATGGCAGAGACCCGAGTTGATAGGTGTTAGCAATAAGCTTGGATTGCAAGTTCTCCAATGAGGTTTTCATTTGATGGATGGGCTAGAGCATGGATCCTTTCATTTCTACTATCTGTCGGTTCAAATCAGCCAGTCTTGCAAGTTGACAGGCATTCCATGTTGGCTAATTGACCTGATTAAGGGGTACCTGAGTGTATACATGAGCCTAACCCATTGGTCTTTGCGGTGCATAATTGCTGGGTTGGATTTAGGTCTACTGCCTTAGATTTTTCTAGGAGAAGTTAGGGTGGTTCCTCTAACCCAGGTTATATGAGTTAGAATATGGGTTGGACCTAACATTCTCCTATACAGCATACACATCCTCATAGGGCAAGGATAGTAAGAAAGAAGGAAAAGAATTAGAGAAACTAGGACCAAAGGCCCCAGTTTGGAACCCGTGGGTTTCCAAGTAATGTTGGCTCACAGGTTAAGTCGCTTCCAATTGATTTTGAACTTCTATCCAGTAGGAGCTCGTGAAGAATGGAATACCGAATTTTGGGATTGATTGGATCTAGAAGTATTTACAAAATTTCTAGCCATCTACTCTTTCATTCTTTTTGTAACTAAGTTCACCTTATCAAGTTTGTCACAAATAAGTTCCATATCGAATGAATGAGAGTCGTGGACCTCATTAACATTCGATTTGGGTTGCTGGGACTGATTGAAAGTGTCCATGGAGGCATAATTGATAGGATTTTCACTCATTTCCTCAAACAATTTATGTGCACTATTTGCATCCTTGTTGTGGAAATTGCCTCCGCAAGAAGCATCCACGTGATTACGGAGTTGCTCAGTCAACCCATGATAAAAGATCTGCACGAGTTGCCATTTCGGCACCTTGTGATGTGGACACTTCTGCAACAGATCCTGGAATCGCTCCCAAGCAACATGAAGTGGTTCCCTTGGTCATTGGACGAAACTAGTAATTGCCCATCGCAATGCATTGGTACGTCCGACTGGAAAGAATTTCTTTAGGAAGGTTGATTTAAGATCATTCCATGTAGCTATTGGCCTTCCAATAGTTCGGTACCAATGTGCAGCCATATCCCTTAGAGAATGGGGAAAAAGCCTCATGTAGAGGCATTAAGCCTGATCATCTGCTCCTCGTCCATGTTTCGTGCTTTGGTATTCAGGACCAATGTAGTCAAGTCCTCCAAATGCTGAAATGGGTCTTTAGAGCTAAGCCCATGAAAATGTTTGATCAGGCTTTTCACCTAGGGCTTGATTTCCATGTCTCCGATGGGAATCTGGACACCGGGACATTCTCCATAATTAGAAGGATCATAAAAATCCTTCAAGGGCTGAGCGCCCTGACCATGCATTCGCTGGAACCATTCTTCATTTGCTGCAATTGTTCTAGCTGCCTTTCTAGCATCTCGTTCTGATTTGGATGTAGAGGAGGAGGTTGACTAGCCATGGGATCTACTTGACTAAAATTCAACCTTCGCCTCCTTGAATGGTCTAATGATCCTTCCAAGTGGGGATTCAATGACCTCCTTCCAAGCATAAACTAGGAAGAGGTCAGAAGGATTGGAGAAAAGAACCCTGCAGCATAATAATACAAGTATGTCCATAAGTTGGTTAGCCTAAGGACCTATGCTCCAAGATAAATTCAAACCACAACACAAATTTTGTGTTATCCTTAATCATGAAGTTAGTTAAGTTCAGCTGGAGAAGCAGGGGGAGCATGTCCTGAAGGACACTAATTATACCAAACCCTTGCCTGCTTAAGTCTTTTGACAATTAGGCCCCCCCAACTTAGCACTTTCTGGAGAAAGTAGACATCGCAAATTTGCACCATAGTTTGAGAAATACCCTAAAACAGATTGATGAATCCTAGGGCCAACATCTACTCAATTTTAGATTAAGCCTAGGATAGTAGTGCTTTTGGAATGTGTTGAGCTCTTAAAATGGGTTGTGTCCTTAATGATTGATTGAGATGTATGAGTGAGTGCACAACCAGGGTTTTCAAACAAGATTATTTGGATGAATGGATTTTAGAGTTTGAATCTTGCTTAAATAGCTTTTAGGGTTTGAAATGATGTTAATTCAATCAAGTTTGGGAGGCACACCAACATTGGTAAACACGAGTGAAGATATTTTCCTTTAAATCAAAATAAGGTGGAGTGCCTAGTATTTGACCTTAAATTTTAACACTAAAGAGCAAGCTACTTGATGAGTTGTTTTTAGATGAAGTGGTGCGACCCAAGCAAGTCAAACAATTGACCTTGATGCACCACTGAATTAAGCACACAAGTGGTTACCCAATCTGATTTCTACTCGATTATGTGTTGATGAGTGTACCAGTTCCAAACATCGAGTTACTGATTGAGTAAGAAAATTCAGAGGAGGTTGTGTACTTCTGTGGGATTTTTTTTAGATTTTTTTTATATGGAGGGTGAGGTGGGTGGAGGTGGAAACCAAACAACCAAACTAAGCCTTGGGTTTATGAGAACACCTAGTTTAATTAAGGTTTGAATTAGGGTGATGAAATGAAAGCTATGGAGGGGGAAAGAATGAGGGAGCACTTACAGGTGTCTTCAACTGCACTTTACTCCTTTCTACTGCTCAAAGTTTCCTAGTCAGGGTACCTGCAAGACAATAGAAGAAAGAAAAGAGAGATTAGAGATCAAATAAGTGTGAGGAATGCGAAAAAATAATCGGGATCCGTTGCCTCCATGGCAATGGCGCCAAAATAATGAACAATATTTTATATGCGAAAAGATTTAGTTAAAAAAATTATCGTTGTAGTTGCACAAGAATTCGTCAATCAGATAATTTTACCGAAACTGAAAGTGAGTTTCGGGTCGAACATGGGGAGGCTACGCCGATTCTAAATCAGCAATTATATTTTTTTGTAATTTTTTTTATAAAGGAAACATTAACATTGATTATAAGTAGCTAATCTACTTGTAATATAAAAAAGAGAGAGAGAGAAAAATAAATTTTTATAACTAAGATAATGTCATTACAACTAATTTATACAACTAGAAAGTTGAAATTCTACTCTAGAAAGTGATAAAAAGATAAAGGGGTGAGAAGTTATCCTCCTCGACGATTGCTTGGAAGATGAGTTGGATGAATGATGCCTGGGGGAAGAAGAGTGAAGACGGAGGGTGAATTGTGAAGAACTAGGGATGAGGCAGGACATCGATGTCATGAGATCTGCTTCCGGAACGGGGGCAAGAGGACAATTAGCAAGAGCTCTGGAAAGGGTGTAAGTGGAAATTTTTTATTTTTTAACTCTAGCAGAGCTTTCCATAGCTTAGGAGCACTAGAGAAAGCTTAGAACTTGAGTTCTTAGCTCTTAGAGAGGGAGAGAGATGTTGGAAGGGATGATGAGAATGAGGGGCAAAGGGTCCCTCTTATAGGTGAAGAATTGGTGGTAGAAGGTCATTTCAAAGTCTAAAGATTAATATGCGGGTCTTTAGTAACACATGCATTTGTTGCTAAAGCCCCAGTTGCTGAAGCACACATGAAACAATGACCCTTTGATCATGACCGAATGCCTCTCAAAGTGCCACGTCTACGGTTGTTGCTCTTCAAGCGTTGAAGCGCTTCCACCACTCCCACACGACGTGGATTAATATCAACCGTTCTTTCAATGGCTCGGATGAATTAAAAGCCATCCAATCCACAACGCCTCTTCTCATGGCACGTCAGATCTCAGGTGAGAAGCTGCATCATCGCATGCGTCCACTTGATTGGTTGATCTGAGCGGTTGGCGGCTGATTGGACGGTTGAATCTCACTCTTGCATTTGAGGAGGGTGGGTGGCGGTGAGACTCGAACACGTGACCTTTGCTGGGGTGAGGAGGGAGTGCGGCGGTGAGAAGGGAGTGCACTGAGGGGCCACTTTGGTCGCGTTTGCGTTTTAACGCTCATGCGCCCTCAACTGTTGGATGAAGATCCAATGGCCGAGGATGTGTGAGAATTGTCTTCAGATGAGTGTGAAGCGTAGCCTTGAGTGAATCTCAGTTGTTGGATCGATGATTCAATGGCTGAGATATGTTGATCATCGGATGAAGAAGTATTGTTGAAATGGCGAAGTACTATGCTATCGGATTCGATTTTGAAAACCTGTCGTTGTAGTTTGAATAGCGAAGAACTCGGGTTCAACAAATAAAATTTATATCGAAAAATCCATAAGAAGTTCCAGGTCGAACATAGGGAGGCAAACGTTTGATTAAAAATACGTGTTTGTTTTATTTGTCATGAAACAAAATAGCTGGTTGAAAACTAGCTATCTATTTAACAAATAATAAATAGAAGAGAGAGAGAGAATATTACAAATAAAAGCAAAAGGGATGTAGAATAAACATGGATTTCATTATCAAAAATTGCTCATTACACTACTCATTACGACTAGAAAGCGGGAAATGATTACAATAGAAAGCAGTAAAAAGAATGGAGAGAGAGATGTCCTCCTCGACGATCGCTTGGAGGACAAGCTGGATGAGACAACGCCTGGAAGACGGGGAACGGAGTGGGAAGAAGGAGGATGAAGTGGGAAGAACAGGAACGAAGCAGCACGTCATTATCGTCACAGGATCTGCTTCTTGAATGCAGAGAGAGGACAACCGCAGGATGCTCCATGAAGGGGGACGAAGGTGGAAAAATTAAGATTTCTACTCTAGAGGAGCATCCCGGGTTTGGGACAAGCTCTTAGAGCTTTGGAAGGGGTGAGAGAAGAGAAGGGATAAGAAATTCGTATGGAGGGGGTCTCCTTTTATAGTTGTAAGGAGTGAGGGCATTTTGGTCATTACATTTTGAAAAACATTAATTTGGGGCCTTTAGTGATAGATAAATCTGTCACTAAAGGCCTGAACGTGGCCTTCGTGGGTGATGCTCGTGCGCCCACTTGCCTTCCATGCCTTAAATGCATGCTCCACGTCCTTCAAATCTTGGCCATCTGATCGTGAGATTGGACAGCTAAGATCTCTCCTCGCAGCGCCTCATCTGCGTACACCTTGCATGTGTGATCCCGCGTCACGCGAGGGTGTCAGATAGTGCATGGTGCTATCAGCTGCACAGCACCGTTGGATCTCGATCGCAGGGCTGATTGCACCCGTGCGCCTGCTCCAATTTGAGGTGTGCAGGGGCTCGAACCCGCGCCTCCTCTTCTCGATAGGGCGCCCGACCAACGGGCTACAAGCGCGTTTGTGTCAAGCGCTCATCTCAAGCGCGTGCGTCTCGCAATCGTTGGATGCACATACAACGGCGGAGAAGCGTTGGCCAGATGAGCTAAGGCGAGTGCGTGTGGTCGGTTGGATGGCTGAGATGGCACCACGTGGCACCATCTTAGCCGTCCATCTTCTAAGTGATGTAGATGGTGCCACAAGTATCGGATTAGATCGATTTCCACGCCGTTAGGCTGTGATCGTCGATCTGAACCCATCCGTGCGGTCGGATTTGTCATCTAAACTGCAGGTTAACACCATCTTGGCCCTTTATCTTCTAGGGTTCCTTGGTCTATATCTGATGCTACGGATATCCGATTAGGGCGATCTTGGAGTCGTTGAACTCCAATCATCGCCCTGATCAGATCCGTACGGTTGGATCCTAGATCTGAGGCCCCGATAAAAAGTCACCCTATCCCTGATCATAAAAAGGAGACAATTAACCTATATTTTATTCAGACTAATCTAAATGCAATATGATACATGTTATGCAATATTTATAGTATGTGATGCAATTCTATGCTTAAGAACACGCATAAATAGATAGTTTATGTAATATAAACATGTCTACATCACACCCCTTTGCCTATCTTTTGCTAGTCCCTAGCAAAAACTACATGCTATTTATAAAAGAATTAGTTTGGATTACTTGGGCATAAGTTATTTTCAACATTAAGAAATTTTTTTTATTTAGGATCTAAACTTTCAAAGACACAACAGTGCCCGGGTATCTGCCAAATTGCAGACCACCTTATGCCCTCGCCTTATTCAAAGAAAATTTTCTTTTTCTATTTTCCTTCTTTTCTAATTTTTTTGGATTTTTGAGTTTAGGGCTAAAGAGTGGCTTTCTACGGCCATTCAACCCACACAAGATTTGATGAGAACCCTAAATTCTAAGCATCTTATTGTGAATGTGATAGACTCGTTGATCGGCAATTAGAATGGACTTTGAGTTTCTATGCCTCTAGGTGACCTTAAAAAGAGAGTTCTGCCTAAAGGTGTATCTTTACGATCGGTAGGTTTCTCCCTACTTTTATTTTTATGGGGTCAACATAAGGGTGATTCCAGTGTATATCTCCCCAGTTTATTCTACTTCTCCACTTCTTTCCAAGTGTTTTGGGAATTTTTAGTGCATTTCATGAGCTGGGTTCTGGATAACCGGTCGATGAGCTGTTACCACCGACAACTTGCCATCCATACTCGTGCGGTGAAGTGTGGTTTATTTCTTTTGTTTTCTTTTTTCTTTTCTCCTTTTCTTTTTCTTTTTGACTTTCTCTTCTTTTTTTCTAAGTAGGTGACTTCCCTGGTCTAAGATTTACCTAAAGGCAGCAAGAAGAGAATGGTCTAGTGACTGGGCTCTAGACAACCTACCTATGGGCTGTTACCCACGATAACTTGCCAGCCATATCACCCTGAAGGTTCATTAGCTACCCAATTTCCGTTAAAACTGCCGATCAACAAGTTAGTGAAAAGATAGTGTGTAGATGCTTTAGACTTAAAGTTCCCTCAAATTAGAGGGTGGGTTGATAAGTCATGTACTTATCTCCCAAACTTATTTAATCTAATTAAAATAAAATTTAGGTTGGCGAGGACTTGAAAAATAAATCCACATTTTAGTGGATACATGGGCTGATTAAGCCCAAAGACCTGAAGGGTCTTTGTGTTCAGATCCTAATGTAATATTTCCTAAGATTGAAAAGTCCTAATTCCAAAATTTATATATGTATATATATTAATAAAAGAAAATAAAATGAATCTACGGAGCTGATGAATTACTTCAGAGATGAATATCCACCCCCCCATGCTTAACCAATGCAATGTCCTCATTGTATTAAAAAGACATAAAACAGGGTGGAATAAAGTAGAAAGCACCTGAATTACATGAATGATAGGTCTGCTCCGAGATAAACAAAAACTATATATGTGCTGAATTTAGTACCTTCAGCTAGGCACACTATACAAAGAAGAGAAGGAAAGAATTCAAAAATGCAGGTCAGAATCAGAATGAAAAGATTCACTTTAGGACCTGCCAGCAGATGTCCACAGATGTGGGTCAGATTGTGGTGCAGACCCATACCCCATGATCGAGAATTTCTAAGGTTCTGGATAAAAATTACCCAAAACCTAAAATCAGTACGCAAGTGGAGTCGGGCCTGCGATTCATGAGGATGCAACCCAAGACCAAAAAGTCGGGTTAAAGAGAATTCAAGCTCCAAAGGATAACCAATGAATGTATGGTTCGGTTGGTCATCCTCAGTAAAAATGTCGTAAGGGTCCTAGTTTGATGGTTTCATCTTAATTGGAACCCTTAAACTTGGTCTTCTACTTCCTTCGGAGTTTGCTTCCCAAATTAGAATTTCCCAGCTTCTATTCTCTTCATTCAGAATGTCAAATTTCGAGACCTCTTGCATATTAATCACCCCGTCCAAGTTCAAAAGATGTGACTGAATCAGAATTGACTTGGGTCTAATTATCTCAAAAATAGAATCGTTAGTAAGCTCAATGGGGTGTAACTGACAATCAGGGCATTGAATTTTATCCTTCAGAAAATGTGATTCTAAATCCATCATGTGAGCCCCAATAAGATCAATTTCCTCAGTTGTTGGGCCATCATACGATCAATCAGATTCCTCAGGCCCAATTGTCTCACAGAAATCGTGTTCTGTAAACTCACGTAAGACTTCGCAACTCGATTCTTCACCCTCAGACTCAAAGAAATCTAAATCCGTATTGATGTACATCCGAAAATCATCCATCACTTTCTAGTCCATGGAGACATACGTTTCCTCATATTCCGGCTCAAGGATCTCAGGTGAAGAAATCAGATCATCCTTAGTTGGTTGCTCTAATTCAATCTGGTCAGCCTTGTAACACATGTCCCCCTAAACAGGTGCCTGAGCGGGTTCTGACATTGGCTTTCCTGAGGGGGGTTCATCCTGGAAATCATCCCACGATTGAACTAAAGCAAGCACAAATCTCATTCTCAATTTCGCTAACTTCCTAAGTAAAAACTCACCCGGGTTCTTATCCTTAACATCTTGCAGCCAATCCAACAAATACTTGTTCAAATCATCAATCATCTCAATCAGGGGCTCCAATTCTTCAATTCAAGGTATTGGCTGAACTTCTAAAGATTGTATGGTATTCCACAAGTTAGTCAAAACCTTATCTTGAACCTGGTTGCCCTGAACCAAATGACTTGTTTCAGGGTTGGGCTGGTTTGGGATTAGTGCAGAGGAGTTAACAAATTGAGATTCGTGATACCATTCCTCATAATAGGTCATTTCAGATTATTCAAAAGGTGGTGACAACCAAAACGTAGTGTATTCAGAGGATGGGTAAGGGTTAGTGTATCCTCCTTGATTGTAGATCGTATTAGGTTGTCCATGAAAGGGTGACAATCCATAATCGATGTGGCTCTGAGAAGGATAGAAATCACAATTATGGTGTTCAGGGTTAGAGCCTAAACACGAAGGTCCGGAACTGCATCTGCAGTCCGAGTTATCCCAACTAACCAATGGTTGATTATAGTACGAGTCGAGATAATCATCATGTTGAGGATAACTCATAACAGGAGGGAAAGAGTGGGAATGCGTATAAAATGTGGAAGGATTCATGATAGATGGGAGGAAGAAAGGCACCCTACAATACAAACAATCAAACATGCCCTTAAGTGGGCTAGCCTAAAGACCTACAGACTCCTAGAACCTGTCTTAAGATAAAGAAACGATTTGATCTACTTCTGTCTATTCAATCCAACCAGTTAGAAGGAGGGACTGGGGAGGAGGTTCTTCCTTCGACTTGTGCCTTCGATTCCTAGTGTACCCCCCAGCCACGATCGTTTGATTATGCTCCTCTAGCTAGACATCAGATTGAATAGTAGAAATAGACTAATTGAAATAATCTCGTTCTGGGCTCCAAAG
Source organism: Thalassia testudinum (assembly GCA_037157565.1). Classification (NCBI taxonomy): domain Eukaryota; kingdom Viridiplantae; phylum Streptophyta; class Magnoliopsida; order Alismatales; family Hydrocharitaceae; genus Thalassia; species Thalassia testudinum. The sequence goes on from JAZHRO010000025.1 coordinate 111,805,317, forward strand.
AGCGAGTCAAATCCTTAAGGCCAACGTCTACTCTGTTTTATTTAGGGCTAGGTTTGAATTGAATTGGAATGTGATGGGCCCTTTATCTAGGTTGTGCCCTTAATGATTGATTGATGTGTGTGTGTGTACACAACCAGTGATTTTCAAGCAAGATTATTTTTGATGCGATGAATTTTAAGGTTCAAATCTTGCTTAGTAGCTTTTAGGATTCAACTTTAGGTATTTTCAAATAAGTTTTGTTGGCACACCAGGTTTTGAAAGCACAGGTGAAGATGTTTTCCTTTGAAACTTAAAAGAATGTGGAGTGCCTGGTAAATCCCTAAGAGTTGAACCTATGCGGTAGCTACTTGATGAGTTGATTTTATTTGAAGTGGTACAACCCAATCAACTCAAACAATTGACCTGTTGCACCCCTTAATTAGTCACACAAGTGATTACCTAATCTGATTTCTACTCAATTATGTGTTTGGATGTGTGTACTGATTCCAAAGATCGGTTTACCGGTTGAGTTTGAAAATCAGATGAGGTTGTGTACCTTGATGAGATTCTTTTTTAATTTTTCTTTTTAAATGTGGAGGTTGAGGTAGGTGTAGGTGTCAAACAAACAAATAAAACTAACCTTACTGTTTATAAGAACACCTAGGTTGATTTATGCTTGTGTTATTAAGTGGTGGAATGGAAACTAATGGGTGGGAGGTGGGGGAAAACATATAGAACCTTCAACAACACTTTGCTCCAATCTACTACTTTTTCTCATCTCAAAAGAGTACCTACAATCACAATAAGAAATGAGAGAAGTGAGGTAAATGATTCGTAAGTTGGAAAACATGGAAAAAAAAAATCAAAGAGCATCGCCTCCCCGGCAACAACGCCAAAATGTTGAAACGACGAAGTACTACGCTATCAGATTCTATTTTGAAAACCTGTCGTTGCAGTTTGAATAGCGAAGAACTCGGGTTTAACAAATAAAATTTATACCAAAAAATCCATAAGAAGTTCCAAGTTGAACATAGGAAGGCAGATGTTTGATTAAAAATACGCATTTTTTTATTTGTCATGAAACAAAATAGCTGGTTGAAAACTAGCTATCTATTTAACAAATAATAAATAGAATAGAGAAAGAGAGAATATTACAAATAAAAGCAAAAGGGATGTAGAATAAACATGGATTTCATTATCAAAAATTGATTATTACACTACTCATTATGACTAGAAAGCAGGAAATGATTACATTAGAAAGTAGTAAATCTACTCTAGAAAGCAGTAAAAAGAATGGAGAGAGAGATATCCTCCTCGACGATCGCTTGGAGGACGAGCCGGACGGGACGATTCCTGGAAGACAGGGAACAGAGCAGGAAGAAGGAGGACGAAGCAGGAAGAATGGGAATGAAGCAGCACATCGTTGTTGTCGTGGAATCCGCTTCTCGAATTCAAAGAGAGGACAACTGCAGGATGCTCCATGAAGGGAGACAAACGTGGAAAAATTAAGATTTCTACTCTAGAGGAGCATTTCAGGTTTGGGACAAGCTCTTAGAGCTTTGGAAGGGGTGGGAGAAGAGAAGAAGGGATGAGAAATTCGTATGGAGGGGGTCCCCTTTTATAGTTGCAAGGAGTGAGGGCATTTTGGTCATTACATTTTAAAAAGCATTAATTCAGGACCTTTAGTGATGGATAAATCTGTCACTAAAGGCCTGAACGTGGCCTTTGTGTGCAGTGCTCGCACGCCCACTCGCCTTTCGCGCCTTAAATGCACACTCCACATCCTTTAAATGTTGGTCGTCCGATTGTGAGATCGGACGGCTAAGATCTCTCCTTGCCATGCCTCACCTGCGCGTGCCTTGCGCATGTGATCCCACGTCACGTGGGGGCATCAGATAGCACGTGGGCGCTATCGACCATGCGGCACCATTCGATCTCAATCGCACAGTTGATCGCGCCTACACGCCCACTCCAATTTGAGATGTGTGGGGGCTCGAACCTGCGCCTCCTCTTCTCAATAGGGCGCCCAACCAACGTGCTACGGGTGCATTTGTGTCGAGCTCTCATCTCAAGTGCGTGCATCCCACAACCAATGGATGTGCATCCAACGGTGGATAAGCGTTACCCAGATGAGCTAAGGTGGGTGCATGCGGCTGGTTGGGTGGCTGAGATGGCACCACATGGTGCCATCTTAGCCGTCCATCTTCTGAGTAATCTAGATGGTGCCACGGGTATCAGATTGGATCGCTTTTCACGTTGTTAGGCTGCGATCGTCGATCCGAACCCATCCGTGTAGTCAGATTTGTCGTCTGAAGTGCAGATTAACACCATCTTGGCCCTTGAACTTCTAGGGTTCCTCGATCTCTATCTGATGCTACAGATATCCGATTAGGGTGATCTTGGAGTCGTTGAACTGCAATCGTCGCCCTGATCAGATCCGTACGATTGGATCTTTGATCCGAGGCCCCGATAAAAAGTCGCCCTATCCTTGACCATAAAAAGGAGACAATTAACATACTTTTTATTCAGACTAATTTAAATGCAAGATGATTCATGTTATGCAATATTTATAGTATGTGATGCAATTCTATGCTTAGGAACATGCATAAATAGATAATTTATGTAATATAAACATGTTTAATGAAGTACTATGTTCATGCTTGGATAGTTTGGGCAACTGTGATGGTGCCACGTGGCACCATCATGGCTGTCCATCTTTTTTACTTTGTAGGTAGTGCCACGGTTGTTGGATTGAACTGATTTTCACGTCATTGGGTTGTGATCATCGATCCAAACCCATTCGTGTGGTTGGATTTGTCATCTGAGGTATGGATTTACACCACCTTGACCCTTGGCCTCTGATCTTTCTTGGACTGCATCTGATGCTACGGAGGTCCGATCAGGGTGATTTTAGAGGCGTTGAATTTCAATTGTTGCCCTAATCAGATCCGTACGGTTGGATCTTCAATCTGAGGCCCTGAAATGATATTGTCCTATCTGATGGCCGCAAAAAGGGTAAATTAATCTATAATTTGTACTAGCTAATCTAAATGCAGAATGATGCATGCTATACAATATTTATAATGCTGAATAGAATTATACGCCTAAGAACACGCATATATAAATAGTTTATGTGAAATAGATGTGTCAACATCAGGGCCGTGTCAAACGACCAGGCATGGGTTTTCTAAAAGCCCCAGTGATTTTCCTGGGACATGCTTGGGACCAACCCTCCCCTTACTCAGCCTAATCAAATTTATTGGTGGAATAGATATCCACTATTGATTTCTTATCTACTAGATAGACCAAGTCTTAGGTAAATTTTTAGGGAGTCACATTGAAGTTAGGTCTAGAATTTTGTTGCTTAATTGCACACTTCTCTCATCTCTCCCTCCTCTCCTCCTCATTTCTTCTATTATTACATAGGTAGCTGTCCCAAACTCCACACTTGGAGGGACCACTTGATTTTTCCCCTCACACAAAAGGACCTCTTTTTCTGCATTTTTCCTCTCACTTGCATTCTAAAAAAATGGAAAAACAAAATAGGTCCCCTAACCCATCTCAACCCGCCTCTAACCCACAATCTAACCTGCATGCTAATTTCACTATTCCCCATTTACCTGCCTTGGAGTTACCTAATGCTGAAATGCCACAACAACAATAACAAGCCCCCCCGCCTAATCTCTACTCCATGATAGCTGAGCAAATGGTTCAGCTGCAAGCTAATCAACAACAGTTGATTAGGATTATAACAAACCTAGCCAAGCAAGAGAGATTTGCCACACCTACTCAAGCTCCATAGGCTCCACATTTGACCCCGCCTAACACCCTAAAGAGAGAAACTTTGCATAATTTAAATACTGCCCCTGCTGAGTATAATCAATATTCCAAGGATTCTTATGGTTCACTGAGGAATTACACATATCCAAATCATCGCCCACTGAAAATATCTCTACCCTCTTGGTGCAATTTAAAAATTCCTCTAATTGGAGGAATTAATCGACTCACTCCTAGACCAATCTAGTTCCACACCAAAAACAAAACTCATTTGGAGGGTATGGGTCAAATCAGACTTTCTATCAACCTGGGCCATCTCAAGAAAACATCAATGCCCAGATGATGAAAGCCCTGCAAGGAATGCAAAGTAAGATGTCAGAAGTAACCTATGTTATTAACAATCTCCATAATCAAGTTATGGTTACTCCGACCTAGAGACCTACATGACATTTACCATCAAGGCCCATACCCAACCTTATCAAACAAAGGAACCAATATCAGGGTGCAAATCTAAATCTGAACCACACTAATCAACCTCCCATTAACCTAATGCCTCAGCACCAACTCGATTTCTATCACCAATCGGCCCCCCCACCTCCTCCAAGACATAACCAAACTCACATGTAGTTACAATATTGAGGAGTGGGAAAACCACCACTGATTCATGGCCTTCACATCAAACTGATAAAACCCACTCTCAACCTATGCAAATTGACTCTCATAACCCCACTTAGGAAGAAGAAGATACACAAACAACACAACATTCAAATCCTATTCCTTACCCTCAAGCAATACAATCTAATCCTTCTAAGAAAAGAAATTAGAGCCCTCTCACCAAGATCTTTTGGACTTATTTGGGCATGTCAAGACTAACATCCCCCTCCTAGATGACATCCCTGCCTATGATAAATTTTTGAAAGAAACATGTACTTAAAAGCGGAAAGCTCAGAAACTAGAACGAACAGTCCTTTTAGAGACAATAAGTTCAGTTGTACAGAGCAAGCTGCCTCTCAAGAAAAAGGACTCGGGTGCACCACTCATTTCAATTGTCATAAATTGTTGTTCGCACTGAATTGGGTTTTAAAATCATTGCGCTATAGTATAGTTCAAAATAGTGCAAAAAACAAATAATATTTATAATCGAATATCAGAAATGAAGTCCAGGGTCGAACATAGGGAGCAATTGGCAAAAATAGTTCTCAAGATTGTAATTCAACACAATATAAGCAGTTTATAATAGAACTCCCAAACATAAATGAAAGTGAATGTCACATAATGCAAAAAGAATGGGGGAAAATGGTGATTTGAATCACCAATTACCCTCACAATTATATTAAATAACTTAATAGTACTAATCAAATAAAGCCACGTAGGATAAGTGCACAGTGCACTTCAGATGTCTTCTCAGCCACTCAGATGGCTTAAATCACACTCTTCTTCTTCTTCTCAGGCTTCTCTCTTCTTCATCTTCTTCTTCTTCTCTTCAGCTCTTCTTGTCTTCTTCTCAGGCTTCTCTCTTCTTTTTCTCTTCTCTTTTCTTCTTTCTTCTCTTCTTCCCTTAGCTTCAGAGAAGGCGCAGCACAGGGCTCAGCACGCCAGTAGAGGAAAAGGCCTCCCTCAGATTTCACATGTGTTGAGAAGAGGGCAGCAGAGCGAAACCCCCCACCCCCCACCTCTCTCTCTTTTTCCCTTCTTCCTCTTTCAGAAGTAGCAAACCAAAACAGACCTGGGTATCCGAGTAAACAGACCGACCCTAGACCCGCAAGGCTTGAGCGTGGGCGAGGGCATGCGCATGTGTGTGCATGCGGGGACCTCACCCCCTATGCGTGCTAAGGCGATAAGCCGATATCACTTTTTCCCTTTATGTGCCTATGCACGCTCATCTATTTCCGATGTGGGACTAATCCCACAAAGCTTCTTCGCGTAGGTGCAGGTCGATGTCCTTCACTTGAATTGGAGCAACAACCATCTATGATGAAGTCAATTGAAGGCCTGGGCATCTGGAGCACATAGTCTCACACCACTTGGAGGTAGCGCCTAGAAGGTCTGACGCAAGAACACCTTCGTCAAGGTGTTCGTGGAGCTCCATTAATGGTGGTGGCACGAGCGATACCCGAAAATAGGAACAAGGCCTTTCGGCCATGTTAGAAGACTTCAAAAGTATCGTCGGAGTACGACGAGTGTAGTGGTGGTCTTGGCGTGGAGTGAGAGTGGATGTCTGACCATGGTGGTAGAGAAAACGATCAGAGAGTAATGTGGTGTTCAGTGGGGCGAAAGGATGAGTTATCAGCCAAATAGGTTTAGGGCTTTTGATGAAGGGAGTACGGCCAAGGTTTTGGACTGGTTGGCGAAGCGGATGGAGTTGTGGAGCAGCGGAGACACTTCGCCAGAGATGTGGCTAGAGGCAGAGAAGATGAAGTGCGGGGGAAGTGGTTGGCGGCCGTGCGTGTGTCGTAAGAGAGGTAGAGTAAGAGAGAGTAAGAGAGGGACTTAGCTAGGTGAAAAAGAGGCGGAAGCAGCCGATTTTGGTCGACCGGTAGTGGAGAAGGAGGAGGGAATGACGAGATGGTGATGACGAGGTAGACGAGGATACGCCCTCCCTAGCCCGAAGTGGTTGGTAGTCGTGCGTGTGTCGTAAGAGAGGTAGAGTGAGAGAGAGAGTAAGAGAGGGACTTAGCTAGGTGAAAAAGAGGCGGAAGCAGCCGATTTTGGTCGACCGGCACTGGAGGAGGAGGGAACGATGAGATGGTGATGACGAGGTAGATGAGGATACGCCCTCCCTTTGGCTAGGGAGGGTCGTGACGAAAAGAGAAGTCGAGAGAGTCGACTAATTTGGTCGTTGGACGATCGGAGGAGGAGGATCAAAGAGGGTCACTGGAGTAGGGGCTTTGGTGGCCGGAGAAGGAGAATTAAAGGTGGTTGACACACCAAAACTTACTGAGGAAATGGGCAAGGCCACGGGGCTCCTTTTATAGGGCTCTAGATGGAGTCCTAAGCTTGGAAAACATACTTAGAACCTCCGAGCTTCTCACCGATGTAAGATACCCCATCAATCAAACTGTTCGCATTAGGATTCTAGAGGGATTTAGGATCCCTAAATGGGCTCATTTGGAAGGAAATTACTTGACGAGTTTCCCTTTCAATTTTGAGAGGGATTCGTCAAGAAATCACAAAGATCTTGCCCTTTAAAGGTCACCAGAGTTTGCAGGATTAGGATTTCATGACGACAGGGACCTTTTTGTGAAGACGATAATAAAGTTAGGGATTGAAATGCATGGTTTTTGAAAGTAAGGGCATGTATGTGAGATAAAAGAATCAGACAGAACCAAGTTGCAAACTAGGTTGAAACATCTCAGATTGGGCCTAAAGTTTGGCACAAAGCTAATTTAGACCTAAGGAATCCAATGGTGAAGTTGGATTTTGGTTTTGACCTAGTTTGACTGGGTAATTTATGTAAAAGCCCAAATTAGGGAAAAAGTCTGCATGTGTCTCTATTTTAGGTCAAGACGGGTTATGATTGTCAAATCAAGCATACCAAACCCTAGAGAATATTTTTTTATGAATTTAAGAGGGTTTAGGTGGATTTTATCCTGACCAGAACCTTAGTTAATTAAGCAAGTTTATTTTTAGGGTTTCTGATGTCCATTAAATCCTATAACTCATGAAAACCCTTTTCTATCTGTTCTAACTCACTTATTAGATTCTTAAGACCATTTGACCTTTGTTCAAATCCTGAGAAAACCCGTAAGTGTACTGTAATTGAGATATACTATTAAAACTACAGTTTTACCCTAGTTTTACTGTATTACTCTCAGAATGATTATGCAATGAATTACGTCACTTTGGCTGTTATGTAGGAGCATTTAATGACCTAATCAGATCAAATTTAGCTAGTTATGGCTCATGATAGTGTTCCCATCTTACCCCCATGCTTAGCTTTTGTTAGTCCCTTAGCAAAATCTCAATGAATTAACTCAAGTTCTAGACCATGTCTTTTTATGCTCAGATTTCTGCTATGTGCTTTCTTTTGTAGATTAGGTCAGAATGCCGGCAATAGGCCTAGAGGTACTCAAGTACCAACCAAGATCCGGACCTGACCAGCTCTAGCCTCAGTCTGCCGCAAAGGTTTCTAAGGCTCATAGGAACTAGCCTAAGGTTCGTTGAACTCCGCGGTTAATGCACCCATGCTTGTAACATGTTTAGCCCAAGTTCAGTTTGTAGTGCATTTTTGTAAGAGAGAGAATATTTTTTTATTTTTGGAGAGTTTTCTCTCTCTTTTCTTTCTTTATTTCTAGATTGGATTACCTTTACAACACTATCTGTATCAGATTCCTAGCTCCCACCATCAATCCTTGCAGGGTCCCTGGCAATCGATGCTTCGAGATAGCACCGCCCATGGCAACCCCCAGAACCCTAGCTTTGGAGATTTCGAGATAATCCCGCCCATGGCATTCTGTACCTAAATCTAGACCCTGGCAATCGACATTTCATGATAATGTCGCCCATGGCATCTGAATTAGCACAAGGTGCTTGCATGCCTCCGGTAGGATATCTAAATATACTAGGAGACAAGAATCGAGGAGATGGTATGTTATTGCGCATCTTCGAGGGGAATTTCCCACCTCTTTGTGTCGGGAACTCTTCCAAATCAACTTGTGTTGATCAGTCACTCCTAAGCTAGGTAGCTTTTTCAGAATAGAATTAATGCTTTTGCGTGATTTTAATAGTTAAGCACACTGAACCAGACTGTGTGTGGATTAGGGTGCGTAGGTTACCGAGTCCTGCAAACCAAAAGTTAGTTAATGAGGCTGAATAATCCCTAAACCTTAGACCTAATACTTAAGCTTCGCATTTTCCCCAACCTCTTGAGGACTATCTAGATCTTAACGGATACTTGAATTTTTAAGCCTAAACACAAGCCCAAGAGGCTTAAGATCAACGTTCATACAATATCTTTTGTTTTTTAGCACTTTTATTTCTTTTATTTCTTTCCTTTGAATTGATCTAGAACTAAGTAGATTCCTTAATCTTTTACTAATGACTATCTTTTTTATTTCAAACTGTGCTCCTTTTTGTCATTTATATCACCTCCCTTTTCCTCCTCAAAATGCTATGCAAATTGATCTTTCAAAATTTCGTCCCTTCTCCATTTTTTTTTCTTTTTCAAATTTTTTTTTTTTTGGCTTTTTGGAATATGTAATTTTTTTTATGAAACCCTTTCGTGTGAAGTGATTCTCACAACATTTTGCACTTTAATACCCCCCCATGTGTACGATTTGTAATGTCCTCATTGTAATTCTGGTGGGCTCGAGTTTAGCTTAGATCATACATTAGAATAGGATTTGGGTGGGTGGATGGGTCGGGGTGGCTGTTGTAGATGATTTCAAGCTCGGGTAGGGGTACTAGAGGTGGAGTCAATGTTCTAATGGATGAACCCTAAAGTGCAATATGAGTTCAGCATAAGATGTGTTAAGAAGGGTTTCAGGTTTTTCAGAAAGATGATGGGCTGCCTCCTGTTAAGCGCTGAGTTTAACACCATCAGTCGGGCGCAAGGAGCTCAGGGAGACTGGAGATCAAAAGATACCTCAGCCAAGTTTGAGTTAGTGAGTTCGACGAACGGTTTGAGTCTCTGACCATTCACAAAAGGTTCAGAATCAAGGTTGAGTTCACTAATTTCAATGGCTCCATTTCCAAAGATTCGTCTTACCAAGAATGGTCCAATCCATTTTGATCTGAGTTTTCCTAGGAACAGTTTGAGTTTGATATCAAAGAGTATAACTTTTTGACTAAGGTGGAAAGACTTTTGTACAATGTGCCTATCATGGAAGGTTTTGACCCGCTCTTTGTAGATACGCTAGTTCTCATATGCATCATTGTGTAGTTCCTCGGTCTCGCTCAATTGCAACCAGTGGTGTATTCCAACCTTCATCAAATCCAGATTACACTTCTATACTGCCCAATAGGCCTTGTGCTCCATCTTGACGGGAAGGTGACATGCCTTTTTGTACACTAATCTGAAGGGAGACATGCCTAATTGGATCTTATGGGAGGTCCTATAGGCCCACAAAGCTTCCTGAAGGTGAGTAGACCAATCCTTCCTATCAGGTCGAATAGTGACCTGAAGGATCTTCTTAATCTCTCGATTCAACAGTTCTGCCAGTCCATTAGTCTAGGTGTTGTAAGGAGTCGAGATACGATGTGACACCCCATACTTTTTCATCAAGGACTGGAAGTGCACATTGTTAAAATGAGACCCGCCATCACTGATGATGGCCTTAGGAACCCCAAATTTGGTAAAGATGTTCTCCTGGATAAATCGGAGGACAACTTTATGATCACTAGTTCTCATGGGGATGGCTTTGATCCATTTAGAGACATAATCAACAGCGAGTAGAATATACTCGAAGTCGTTAGATCCAGGAAAGGGTCCCATGAAATCAATTCCCCATATGTCAAAGATTTCACACACAATAATCGAGTTTAAGGGCATCATATCCCACGGGCCCTTGTTGCCGAGGGTCTGACAACGAGCGCATGCCCTACAATACATCTGTGCATCTTTGAACAAAGTGGGCCAGAAGAACCCACACTGAGAATTTTTGTTGCAGTTTTACACCTAGAGAAATGGCCATCGCAGGCCTGGTCATGACAGAATGAGATCATGTCATTAACCTCATCATCAGGAATGCATCTCCAGATCACCTGATCATTACCAATGTGGAAGAGATATGGTTCCTCCCAAATATAGTACTTAGCCTCGGAAATCAATTTGTTCTGCCTGGAAGTCGCCCAATCTGGTGAAACTTTCCCCGTAACCAAGTAGTTTACAATATCTGCAACCATGGGAGACTGTGAATGGCTAGCAGGTGCTCATCCAGAAAATGCTCGGTGATCGAACCAGATAGGTCAAATACTGAAGAAGGTAGATGGGACAAATGGTCAGCTACCATGTTCTACTTTCCTGCCTTATCGTGAATCTCGAGATTGAATTCTTGCAATAGTAAGATCCATCATATTAGTCGAGGTTTCACATCCTTCTTCTCGAGGAGGTGCCTCATTGCAGTGTGATCTGAGTATATGATGACACGGGAACCCAAAAGATAGGATCTAAATTTTTCCAGGTCAAATACGGTGGCTAGCAGCTCTTTCTCAGTAACTGTATAGTTACGTTGAGCCTCGTCAAGTGTCTTACTAGCGTAGTAGATGACCACGGGTATCCCATCTATTTTTTGCCCAAGTACCGTACCCACAGCATAATCGGATGCATCGCACATGATCTCAAAGGGTTGAGACCAATCAAGGGGCTACAAGATAGGTGCTTGGGTAACTCAATCAGGTAGGATCTCAAATGCCAAAGTGCATTCCTCGGTAATTTTGAAGGGGACATCCTTAGGGAGAAGATTAGTCAGGGGGCATGCGATTTCTGAGAATGAATTGACGGTAAAAATTGACGTGCCCTAGGAAGGATCGGATGTCCTTGACTGAGCTAGGCATAGGGGTTTGAAAATCAGATTTACCTTGGCTCGATCAACCTGGATTCCTTTTTTAGAGATGAGATGTCCCAGGACAATTCCCTCAGGTACCATGAAGTGGCTCTTTTCCCAGGAATGAATCAAATTCACGTTGATGCACCACCTAAGGATTTGGACCAAGTCAAGGAGGAAATCATCAAAAGATTCTCCAAATACTGAGAAGTCATCCATGAAGACTTCAAGGTATTCACCTACCATATCTGATAATATGGCAAGCATGCACCGCTGAAAATTAGCGAGTGCATTGTAGAGACCGAATGGTAGCGCACCACCACGAGTTACAGGGTTTCCCCCACCCAACCTCTCTTGTCACTGAGGATCCAAGTAGACCAGAATGGAGACTTGACCACTTAAGTCTACCAGTTTTAAGTTAATAGCAAGGGTGCTTATGATTTCACTTGAACTTTAAGATGTTTTTGTGCAAGGTGACCTAATTTGAAGATTGGTTAACCCAACAAGGTGGGTCAACTTCACCTATTTTGTCCTTTGAAAAATTTAGGTCCCTCTTTTAGTGTTGTTGAATGCTACAAGTTGCTACGCTAATGTATTTGGTTTTGAAAAACCTATCGTTGTAGTATGAAAGCGAAGAACTCGTGTTCAACAAATAAAATTTATACCAGAATAGAAATCCTAGGTCGAACTCAGGGAGGCGAACGTTTGATTTAAAAAATATGTATTTGTATTATTTGTCACGAAGTAGAATAATTGATTAGAAACTATTTATCTATTTACAATAAATAGAAGAGAGAGAGAGAATATTACAAACAAAAATCAAAAAGAGATGTAGAATGAACATGGAATTCATTATCAAAAGGATTGTTCATTACACTAAACATTACGACTAGAAAGAAGGAAAATGATTACACTAGAAAGCAGTAAATCTACTCTAGAAAGCAGTAAAAAGAATAGGGAGAGAGATATCCTCCTCGACGGTTGCTTGGAGGACGAGCCAGATGGGATGATGCCTAGACAACGGGGAACGGAGCAGGACGAAGGAGGACGAAGAGAGAAGAACAGGAACGGGGCAACACGTCGTCATCGTCGTGGGATCCGCTTCCGAAAGGGGGACAAAAATTTGACTTTATCTTGCGAGAAGCATCCCGGGTGTGGGATAAGCTTCTCTTGAGCTTTGGAGAGGGAGAGAAGAGAAGGTATGAGAATTTCATGTGGAGGGGGTCTCCTTTTATAGTTGCAAGGGGTGAGGGCAATTTGGTCATTTAAATCTCAAAACATTAAATAAGGGGTCTTTAGTGACGGATAAAATCGTCGCTAAAGCCCCATCGTGGGCCTAGTGGGGCAGAGTGCATGCACCTACTCCCTTGCTTGTGCGTAATACGTGCTCCACGTTCAGCTGATCCTAGCCGTCCGATTATGAGATCGAACGGCTTATCTCATGCCTCACAGCGCCTTCGCATCACGTGCTCCACATCTGATCTCACATGAGGCATGGGCGTGTGATAGCACGTGGGCACTATTGGGCACTCACAACCGCTCGATCATGATCTGACACTCCTCGCACTTGCTCTTCCACTCATCGCGATTTGAACGCACGCCTCCCCTCCTCGCGAGCCTGTTCGACCAATGCACTATCAGCGCGTTTGTGTCGCGCTTACGATTTAGGTGCGCACATCCACAGCCATTGGATGCACATCCAACGATGGAGAATCATCGAAGAAGAGAGGGTGCGGCGAGTACAGCAGCCAGTTGGGTGGCTGAGATGGCACCACGTGGTGCCATCTTGGCCGTCCATCTTCTGGATGATGTAGATGGTGCCACAGTTGTCGAATTGAGTCGATTTTCATGCTGTTAGACTGCAGTCGTCGATTCAAATCCATCCGTGCGGTCAGATTTATCATTTGAAATGTGGATTCACACCATCTTGGTCCTCGATCTTCTAGGATTCCCCGGTCTCGATCTGATGCTACAAATGTCTGATTAGGGTGATCTTGGAGTCGTTGGACTCCAATCGTCGCCCTGATCACATCTGTACGGTTGGATCTTCGATCTGAGGCCCCGATAAAAATTTTTCCCTATCATTGAACATAAAAGGAGATAATTAAAGTCCATTTTATTGAAACTAATCTAAATGCAAGATGATGCATGTTATGCAATATTTATAATATGCAATGCAATTCTATACTTAAGACATGAAAAAATAGGCATCTTAAGTAGTGTAAAGATGTTTACATCATACCCCCATGCATATCTTTTGCTAGTCCCTAGCAAAAACTATATGCTATTTATAAAGGAATTAGGTTGGATTACTTGGACATGAGTTATTTTCAATCATTAAGAAAATGTTTACTTAGGATCTAAACTTTCAAAGATACAACAGTGCCTGGGTATCTGCCAAAATGCAGACTGCCTCAAGCCCTCGCCTTATTCAAAGAAAATTTTCTTTTTCTCTTTTTCCTCTTTTAATTATTTTGGATTTTCAAGTTTTAGGGTTTAAGAGTGGCTTTCTACGGTCATTCAACTCTCCCAAGATTTGATGAGAACCTTAAGTTCTAAGCATCATAATGAGAATGTGATAGACTCAATCGGCAATAAAAACAAACTTCGGATTCTATGCCTCTAGGTGACCTTAAAAAGAGAATTCTGCCTAAAGGTGTATCTTTTACAACCGGTAGCTTTCTCCTTACTTTTTTTTTTACAGGGTCAACACAAGGGTGAATCCAGTGTATATCTCCCCAGTCTATTCTACTTTTCCGCTTCTTCCTAAGTGTTTTGGGATTTTTCAGTGCATTTATTGAGCTGGGTTCTAGACAACCGGTTGATGAGCTGTTACCACTGATAACTTGCCAACCATACTCGTGCGACGAAGTGTGGCTTATCTTTTTTTTTTTCTTTTCTCCTTTTTTTTCTTCTTTTTTTTTGTTTTTTTTGTTTTAAGTAGGTGGCTTCCCTGGTCTAAGTTTACCTAAAGGCAGGAAAAAGAGAAAGGTCCTATGACTGGGCTCTAGACAACCTACCTATGGGCTGTTACCCACGATAACTTGCCAGCCATATCACCCTAGAAGGTTCATTAGCTACCCAATTTCCGTTAGAATCACCGAACAATGAGTCAGTGACAAGATAGTGTGTAGATGCTTAAAAACTCAAAATTTCCTCAAATCAGAGGGCAGGTTGATAAGTCATGTACTTATCACCCAAACTTATTTACTCCAATTAAAATAGAATTCATGTTAGCAAGAACTCAAAAAATAAATCCATATTTTAGTGGATACACAGGCTGATTAAGTCCAAAGGCCTGAAGGGTCTTTGTGTTCAGATCATAATGTAGTATTTCCTAAGATTGAAAATTTTCTTAAACCCAAGTTCTCTTTCCTAATTCCAATTTTTTTTTAATATAAATAAAAGAAAAAATAAAACAAATCTATGGAGCTGACGAATAAATTTAGAGAAGAAAATCCACCCCCCATGCCTATCTAATGCAATGTCCTCATTATATTAAAAAGGCATAAAATAAAGTGGAATAGAGTAGAAAGCACCAGAATTGCGTGAATGTCAGGTCCGCTCTGAGATAAAAACTAAAAAGAATTGTATACGTGCTGAAATTAGTGCCTTGAGATAGGCACACTATACAAAGAAGAGAAATAAAGAATTCACAGGTGCAGGTCAGAATCAAAATAAAAGGATGAAACCTCGGACCTACCAACAGATGTCCACAAATGTGGACCAGATTATGATGTAGACCCATACCCCATAATCGAGAATATCTCAGGTTCTAGATAAAAATTACCCAAAACCTAAAATCAGTATGCAAGTGGGGTCGGGCTTGCGATTTATGAGGATGCAACCCAAGACCAAAGAGTCAGGTTACAGAGAATTCAAGCTCCAAAGGATAATCAATGAATGTGTGCTTGGGTTGGTCATCCTCAGAACATATGTCGTAAGGGTCTTGGTTTGATGGTTTTAGCTTAATTGGAACTCTTCGATTCAGTCTTCTATTTCCTCTGGAATTTGCTTCCCAAATCAAAATTTCCCAACTCCTATCCTCCTCATTCAGAATGTCAAATTCCAAGGCCTCTTGCATATTAATCACCCCATCTAAAATCTCCAAGTCTAAAAGATGTGGCTGAATCATAATTAACTTGGGTCTAGTTTTCTCAAAAATAGAATCATCGATAAGCTCAATGGGGTGTAATTGACAATCAGGGCATTGAATTGAATCCTCCAGAAAATGCGATTCTAGATCTATAATGTGAGCCCTAATAAGATCAGTTTCCTCAATTATTGGGCTATCAAATGATTTATCAGATTCCTCAGGTCCAATCGTCTCACAGAAATCATATTCTGTAAACTCACATGAGACTTCGCAACTTGAATCTTCACCATCAGAATCAAAGAAATCGAAATCCGTATTAATGTATGT
This sequence comes from Thalassia testudinum, assembly GCA_037157565.1. Classification (NCBI taxonomy): domain Eukaryota; kingdom Viridiplantae; phylum Streptophyta; class Magnoliopsida; order Alismatales; family Hydrocharitaceae; genus Thalassia; species Thalassia testudinum. The sequence continues at coordinate 111,820,980 of JAZHRO010000025.1, forward strand.
CCCAAAATCATCTGTCACTTTCTAATCCATGGAGACATACGTTTCCTCGTACCCCGGCTCAGGGATCTTAGATGAAGAAATCAGATCATCCTTAATTGGTTGCTCTAATTCAATCTAGTCAGCCTCGTAACACGTGTTCCCCCCAACAGGTGCCTGAGCGGGTTCTGACATTGGGTCTCCTGAAGGGAGTTCATCCTGGGAATCATCCCACGACTGAACTAATGCAACCACAAATCTCATCCTCAATTTTGCTAACTTCCCAAGTAGAAACTCACCTAGGTTCTTATCCTTAATATCCTGGAGCCAATCGAACAAATACTTGTTCAAATCATTAATCATTTCAATCAGGGGCTCCAATCTTTCAATGCAAAGTATTGGCTGAACTTCTAAAGATTGTATGACATTCCTCAAGTTAGCCAAAACCTTATCTTAAACCTGGTTACCCTGAACCAAATGAGTTGGTTCAGGGTTGGGTGGGTTTGGGATCATTGCAGGGGAATTAACGAATTAAGATTCGTTATACCCTTCCTGATAATAGGTCATCTCAGATTGTTCAAAAGGTTGTGATGACCTAAAGGCAGTGTAATCAGAGGATGGGTAAGAATCAATGTATCCTTCTTGATTGTAGATCATATTAGGTTGTTCATGAAAGTATGGCGATCTATAATTGATGTGGCTTTGAGAAGGATAGAAATCACAATCATAGTGTTCAAGGTTAGACCCTAAACACGGAGGTTCGGAACTATATCCCCAATTTGAGTTATCCCAACTAACTGATGTTTGATTATAGTACGAGTTAGGATAATCGTCATGTTGAGGATAATTCAAAACATGAGGGAAAGAGTAGGAATGCGTATAACATGTGGAAGGATTCATGATAAATAGGAGGAAGAAAGGCACCCTGCAAGACAAGCAATCCTTAAGTGGGCTAGCCTAAAGACCTACAGACTCCCACAACCCATCTTGAGATAAAGGAACGATTTGTTCTACTTCCGTCTGTTCAATCCAACCAGTTAGGAGGGACTGGGGAGAAGGTTCTTCCTTTGGCTTGCACCTCCAGTTCCTAGTGTACCCCCCAGTCACGATCGTTTGATTCTGCTCCCCTAGCTAGACATCAAATTGAACAGTAGAAATAGACTAATCGAAAATAATCTCGTTCTGGGCTCTAAAGAGCGAGTCAAATCCTTAAGGCCAATGTCTACTCTATTTTATTTAGGGCTAGGTTTGAATATGCTTTGGAATGTGATGGGCCCTTTATCTGGGTTGTGCCCTTAATGACTTATTGATGTGTGTGTGTGTGCACAACCAGTGATTTTCAAGCAAGATTACTTTTGATGTGGTGAATTTTAGGGTTCAAATCTTGCTTAGTAGCTTTTAGGATTCAATTTTAGGTATTTTCAAACAAGTTTTGTTGGCACACCAAGTTTTGAAAGCACGGGTGAAGATGTTTTCCTTTGAAGCTTAAAAAGAATGTGGAGTGCCTGGTAAATCCCTAAGAGTCGAACCTACTTGACAGCTACTTGATGAGTTGATTTTAATTGAAGTGGTGTGGCCCAATCAACTCAAACAATCGGCCTGTTGTACCACTTAATTAGGCATACAAGTGATTACCTAATCTGATTTCTACTCAATTATGTGTTTGGATCTATGTACCGGCTCCAAAGATCGGTTTACCAGTTGAGTTTGAAAATCAGATGAGGTTGTGTACCTCTGTGAGATTTTTTTTTACTTTTTTATTTTTTAAATGTGGAGGTTGAGGCTAGTGTGGGTGTCAAACAAACAAACAAAGTAACCTTAGAGTTTATAAGAACACCTAGGTTGATTGATGTTTGTGTTATTACGTGGTGAAATGAAAACTAATGGGTTGGAGGTGGGGGATAACTTACAGAACCTTCAACAGCACTTTACTCCAACCTACCGCTTTTGCTTGTTTTGAAAGAGTGCCTGCAATCACAATAAGAAAGGAGAGAAGTGAGGTAAATGATTTGTAAGTTATAAAACGCGAAGAAAAATCAAAGAGTGTTGCCTCCCCGGCAACGGCACTAAAATGTTGAACGCTACGAGTTGCTATGCTAACGTATTTGGTTTTGAAAAACCTGTCGTCATATTATGAAAGTGAAGAACTCGTGTTTAACAAATAAAATTTATACCGGAATAGAAATCCCGGGTCGTACTCAGGGAGGCGGACGTTTGATTTAAAAGATACGCGCCTGTTTTATTTGTCACGAAGTAGAATAATTGATTAGAAACTATTTATCCTTTTATAATAAATAGAAGAGAGAGAGAATATTACAAACAAAAACCAAAAAGAGATGTAGAATGAACATGGAATTCATTATCAGAAGGATTGTTCATTACACTAAACATTACGACTAGAAAGCAGGAAAATGATTACACTAGAAAGTAGTAAATCTACTCTAGAAAGCAGTAAAATGAATGGGGAGAGAGATATCCTCAACGGTCGCTTGGAGGACGAGCCAGACGGGATGACACCTGGACGACGAGCATTGGAGTAGGATGAAGGAGGATGAAGCGAGAAGAACGGGAATGGGGCAGCACGTCATCGTCGTCGTAGGATCCACTTCCGAAAGGGCGACAAAAATTTGACTTTATCTCACGAGAAGCATCCCACGTGTGGCACAAGCTTCTCTTGAGCTTTGGAGAGGGAGAGAAGAGAAGGAAGGGATGATAATTTCGTGTGGAGGGGGTCTCCTTTTATAGTTGCAAGGAGTGAGGGCAATTTGGTCATTTAAATCTCAAAACACCAAATAAAGGGTCTTTAGTGACGGATAAAACCATCGCTAAAGCCCCATTGTGGGCGTAGTGGGGCGGAGCACATGCACCTGCTCGCCTGCTCGCACGTAACACGCGCACCACGTTTAGCTGATCCTAGCTGTTCGATCATGAGATCGGATGGCTTATCTCGCACCTTGCAGCACCTTTGCATTACACGCTCCGCATCTGATCTCACATGAGGCGCAGGCGTGCGATAGTGTGTGGGTGCTATTGGGTGCTCACGACCGCTTGATCACGATCCGACGATCCTCGTGCCCGCTTGCCCACTCGCCGCGATTCGAACGCCCGCCTTGCCTCCTCGCGAGCGCGTTCGGCCAACGCACTATCAGCGCGTTTGTGTTGCGCTTACAATTTAGGTGCTCACATCCACAGCTGTTGGATGCGCATCCAAAGGCGGAGAATTGTCGAAGAAGAGACGGCGCGGCGAGTGCAGCTACCGGTTGGGCGGCTGAGATGGTGCCATGTGACGCTATCTTGGCCATCCATCTTCTGGATGATGTAGATGGTGCCACGATTGTTGGATTGAGTCGATTTTCACTCTGTTAGGCTGCGATCGTCGATCCGAATCCATATGTGCGGTCGAATTTATCGTTTGAAGTGTGGATTCACACCATCTTGTCCCTTGATCTTCTAGGGTTCCCTGGTCTCTATCTGATGCTACAGATGTTTGATTTGGGCGATCCTGGAGTCATTAGACTCCAATCGTCGCCCTGATCACATCTGTACGGTTGGATCTTCGATCCGAGGCCCAGATAAAAATTTTGCCCTATCCCTGAACTTAAAAGGAGACAATTAATCTCCATTTTATTGAAACTAATCTAAATGCAGGATGATGCATGTTATGCAATATTTATAATATGTAATCCAATTCTATGCTTAAGAACATGCATAAATAGACATCTTAAGTAGTGTAAACATGTTTACGTCAAGTGTTCAAATGAAATTAAGAGCCTGATTTTACGGTTTGCTTGAATAGATCAATTCAATCATGCCTTAGGCACACCCTGTTTGGAAAGGTTAATTCTTGATTAAGCAAGTGTGTCTCTAAAACCTTAAATTGGAAACCTTAATTGGCTCTGATTGGTCCAATTTAATTTGTCCAAATATAGTACCTAGGGCTCAAGCATGAATATGGTAGCCTGAGATACCTTAATTCCTAAGTAGGTGCACAAATCAAGGTTTGGATGTTGTCTAAATAGAATGTATCAAATTAGGAACTTGATGATTAGTCTAAGAATAAAATGCAAGTAGCCCTAATTGATTTTTTTCTCTTTTTTTATAGCTTTTCAGAATCAAGGGCTTAGTAAAAATTGGATGGAGTTTACCTGCCCCTGGAGTGGTTGATGTACAGCAAATCTTCCTCTGATGAATCCTTGAAACAGATCACAGTCAAAAGAGATAGAGCAAGTTAGTACCAAATCAGATATTGCAATCTCAAAATCAAATTGCACGATGTTCCCCGGCAATGGTACCAAAATGTTGTTCACTCTGAATTGTGTTTTAAAATCACCGCGTTGTAGTATAGATTGAATTAGTGTGTAAAACAAATAATATTTATATTCTAATATTAGAAATGAAGTTTGAGGTCGAACACAAAGACCAATTGGCAAAAATAGTTCTCAAGATTGTAATTCAACAAAATATTAGCAGTTTATAATAGAACTCCCAAACATAACTGAAAGTGAATGTCAGATAATGTAAAAAGAATGGGGTAAAATGGTGATTTGAATCACCAATTACGCCTGACAATTATATCAAATAACTCATAGTACTAATCAAATAAAGCCACCTAGGATAAGTGCACAGTGCACTTCAGATGTCTACTCAGCCACTCAGACGGCTTAAATCACACTCTTCATCTCTTCTGCTCTTCTTCTCCTCTTCTCAAGCTTCTCTCTTCTTTTTCTTCCTTTTCTCTTCTCTTTTCCTCTTCCTTCTTTTCTTCCCTCAGCTTCAGAGAAGGCGCAGCATAGGGCTCAGCACTCCAGCAGAGGCAAAGGCCTCCCTCAGATTTCACAAGAGTTGAGAAGAGGGCAGCAGAGCAAACCCCCCCACCTCTCTCTCTTTTTCTCTTCTTCCTCTCTCAGAACCAATAAACCAAAGTAGACCCGGGCATCCGGGTAAATGGACCGAGCCTAGACCTGCGAGGCATGAGCGTGGGCGAGGGTGTGCGTATGTGTGTGCATGTGGGGACCTCACCCCCTGTGCGTGCTGAGGCGATAAGCCGATATCACTTTTTCCCTTTATGTGCCTTTGTGCACCTATCTGTTTCCGATGTGGAACTAATCCCAAAGGGCTTCTTCGTGTAGCTGTAGGTCGACATCATTCACCTGAATTGGAGCAACAGCTGTGTTTGATGAAGTCAATTGAAGGCCTGGGCGTCTGGAGCATGTAGTCTCACACCACCTGGAAGTAGCGCTTGGAAAGTCTGATGCAAGAACACCTTCGTCACGGTGTTCGTGGAGCTTCACTAATGGTGGTGGCACGGGCGATACCTGAAAACAGGAACAAGGCCTTTCGGCCACGTCAGAAGATTTCAAAAGTATCTCTAGAGTACGACGAGTGCAATGGCGGTCTTGGCATGGAGCGAGAGTGGTTGTGTGACCGTGGCGGTGGCGAAAATGATCAGAGAGTAGTGTGGTGTTCGGTGGGGTGAAAGGATGAGCAATTGGCCCAATAGGCTTAGGTCTTTTGATGAAGGGATTACGACGAAGGTTTTGGACCGGTTGGCGAAGCGAATGGAGTTGTGGAGTAGCGAAGATGATTCGCCAGAGATGTGGCCGGAGGTAGAGAAGATGAAGTGCAGGGGAAGTAGTTGGTGGCCATGCATGTGTCGTAAGAGAGGTAGAGTGAGAGAGAGAGCAAGAGAGGGACTTAGCTAGGTGAAAGAGAGGCAGAAGCAGCCGGTTTTGGTCGACCAGCGTCTAAGAAGGTGGAGGGAACGGTGAGACGACGACGATGAGGTAGATGGAGATACGGCCTCCCTTTAGCTGGGGAGGGTCGTGACGAAAAGAGAAGTCAGGAGAGCCAACCAATTTGGTCGTTGCACAGCTAGAGGAGGATTGAAGAGGGTCGCTGGAGTAGGGGCTTTGGTTCCCAGAGAAGGAGAATCAAAGGTGGTTGACGCACCAAAACTTGCTGAGGAAATGCGTAAGGCCACAGGGGTCCTTTTATAGGGCTCTAAATGGAGTTCTAAGCTTGGAAAACAAGCTTAAAACCTTCGAGCTTCTTGCTGGCATGAGATGCCCAATCAATCAAATCGTTTGCATTAGGATTCTAGAGGGATTTAGGATCCCTAAATGGGCTCATTTAGAAGGCAATTACTTGACGAGTTTCCCTTTCAATTTTGAGAGGGATTCGTCAAGAAATCACAAAGATCTTGCCCTTTAAAGGTTGCCGGAGTTTGTAGGATTAGTATCTCATGGCAGTAGGGACCTTTTTGTGAATATGGTGATAAAGTTAGGGACTGAAATGCAAGATTTTTTAAAGTCAAGGGCATATGTGTGAGATAAAAGAATCATACAGGACCAAATTGCAAACTAGGTTGAAATAATCTCAGATTAAGGCCAAATTTTGGCACAAACCTAATTTGGACCTAAGAAATCCAATGATGAAGTTGGATTTTGGTTTTGACATAGTTTGACTAGGTAATTTATGCAAAAATCCTAATTAGGGGAAAAATCTACCTGTGTCTCTGTTTTAGGTCAAGATGGGTTCTGATCGTCAAATCAAGCATACCAAATCCTCGAGAATATTTTTATATGAATTTTAGAGGGTTTAGGTGGATTTTATCCTCACCAGAACCTCAGTTAATTAAGAAAATTTATTTTTAGGGTTTCAGATGTCCATTAGATCCTGTAATGCATGAAAACCCTTTTTTGTCTGTTCTAACCCACTTATTAGACTCTTAAGACCATTTAACTCTTTTTCGAACCTTGAGAAAACTCGTGAGTGTACTGCAATTGAGATATACTATTAAAAATGCAGTTTTGCCCTAGTTTTACTGTATTACTCTCAGAATGATTATGCAATGAATTACACTCTCTGGTGGCTATGTAGGAGAATTTAATGGCCTAATCAGATCAAATTGAGCTAGTTATGGCTCATGATGATGTTCCCGTCATAAATGACAACACCTTTTATCATGCCCCTCTCAACTTAGGTGCCTTTATTAATCTCATTCCCATACTCTTATTTGAGGAATTCCAATTTGGTAAATTAAAACCTATTCAGCTTCAATTACAATTTGCAAACCGATCTACCATTAAACCATGGGGAGTTGTCGAGGATATTATTGTCAAGGTCCAGAATTGTCTATTTCCAGTTGATTTCTAGTCCTTAACATAGAGGTACCTGAGGCTCTCAAAAATGCCCGTATCATCCTTGGAAGATCTTTTCTGGCTACTGCAAAAGCTAATATCAATTGTCATTCCAGATAAATGGATATAACTTGCTGTAACCAGACTATCTCTTTAGACATTTTTAAAGCCTCCAAGATGTCCCCTGATCATGAATTTTTTGAAGGCTCTGATAATGAAATGGAAGCGATACTTGAGGACTCTATGATGATCAACTCTTGCTCTGCTTTGACCACCATTCAACCTGATTTCTCTAATTCAAATTTTGTTAATGGGGTCCAAGACATTTCAGATCAACTAAGGTTTGACTTTTCCTCTTCTAGTCTTCTTGAGTTATCACCAAAAACATCCACAGTAACTTCACCCACCCTTCATTGCACTGACTTCTCTCCCACTCCCTATCCATTGGACCTACCACATGATCCACCTGAGTTTGGCTTTCATCATGAACTCAAACCATGGCCAGACTGGGGTCATTCGTCCATTTCCATTTCATTTTGATCCCCATATCTTTATCAATCATGTTTTAAGTGATCCTGAGGAGGACATATTTCTTGAGGGTATTCAAGTGTCCATTTATTTGCTTGACGATCCACCTTCCATGCATGACTTCAGGCCTAGCAAAATAGGTGTAAACGATAGCGTTGAATGGGAGGTAACCCATCATTTTTTTTGCTTTTTGTTCGGGGAGTAGATCGCGTAGAAGATTAGCGCGTTGTAGTATAGCACGAAATACGTCTCGAGTAAATAAATTAACAAAACTGGTGAGTCCCGATCAATCACAGGGAGGCAGGAAGCACTTTGATTTCATGCATTTGTTCCCACTATAATTACTAAATAGTATAGACACAATATCATAGTATACATATCAATCAAAGAGTTTGAACATGGATTGCTTACATATAACTAAACAAATTCTAACATAAACATAAACTACTTATGTAATAGAACAAGGACACATGGCTGCTCCATGGTGGCCTTCTGGAGAGGTTGGGAAGAGCAGCAATGATCCGTCGGGGTGGCCTAACAGACACTTCAAACAGAGATGCAGAGACGAAGGCAGAGAAGATCAGAGGAAGAAGAAGGGAGAGGAGTTGTAGGAGGGAGAAGAAGAAAATATGGAATGCCTTACAAAGGGGGCCCTTAGGTCTTTTTTTATAGCATTTATGAATGGCATTTAGGGCATTTGAGCCATTATTTCCTTGCAAAGGATTCAAATTAATCAGATCCGTTGATAGAGAGATCAACAACCCTGATTAAGCCTTCCAAATCCTTCTTCCATCCACGGTTTGATTTGGTGCTGACATGTGGTGCACTGCGAGCCCTTGGATCTAAATCTGCCGGCTGCTCAACCTCAATCAGCGCATCAACTCCTAAGGCTTCTCAGCTGTCTGATCTCTCGATCGAATGGCTTAAAAGTCATGCGCTGCGCTCAACTAACTCCTAAGGTGCATGTCATCACACATGTCTTCATCCGACGCTCCTACGCTCGCCACCCGTTCGTTGATCCACCACCCGATGAAGATCCTGCAGTTGAATTTCATCTGCGCACGGCTGATTCCCACATTGCGCTTAGAACCCGTGTTGTGTGTTGGCTATTAAGCATGCTATAAGCTGTGCTACGCTCGCAGATTGTTGCGGTTTCCAAATCTTGTGCAGCCACCCTCGGCCGTTTTCCATCCAACGGTCGAGATCTCACCTTTGCTTGATGAAGCGGCTGGAGGCGGGCGACGTGGTTGCATCGCGGCCATTGGACGACAATCTAATGACCCACAACTTTCCTTCCCAGATTGGGGTGCGGTAAGGCAGCTGTGATGGCTCCACATGGCGCCATCATGGCTGTCCATCTTCTTATCCTTGTATCTGATGATGTAAGCCTCCGTTTGAGTTGATTTATATGTTGTTGGATTGCAGACATTGATCCGGATCCATCCATGCGGTTGGATTTGTCATCTGAGATCTGGATATTCTTCAATTTACCCCTTGGCTCCTGCTTCTTTTGCATACTCCCTAGGGTGCTACGGGAGTCTGATTGATGTGCTCTTAGAAGCATTGGACTCTCGTCATCATTCCAAATAGATCCATAAGGTTGGATCGATCATTTGCAGCCCTGGATTACCTACAATTATTAATACCTCTCAAATAGCACATTATTATGTATAAAACATATAAATCATCTCGGATGCAAAGTACGATGTGTATGCATGCAGAATGCCCATGTTAAGCTAGGTTCTACCTTAATTCAGGCAAATTAGGGCCTATGATTGCTGCGCAATCATACCCCCATGCCTAAATCTTGCTAGTCCCTAGTAAGTGCAAGACTAAATGCTTTTTATCAATAGTTTAACTAAAGGTTTATTTCTTTTTGTTTCATCCAAAAATTTAGAATCTAGATAACCATGAATATATAATGTTGTAGCTTCTGCAACGGATCCAAGCGTAGAGTCGATATAGATTTAAAGATTGTACTTGACCCATAGTAAAATTCTATTGGGATGGGCAAACCTCTTCCCTCGGGGATATAAACTATTCTCTAATTTTAGTTCCAGCTTTTGGCTTAGGTAGAAGACGTCTGAGTTAACTGGATTTGTATTTGGTGGCTCACTATCTTCTGGTGCTACCTAGAGACTAGTATTTCAAAATCAAGATTTCTAGATTATTGAATAAATTAACTAAGAGAAAGGTTGGAAAACTGCGCTCTCTTTAATCTTTTGTACTTTTTCTTTTCTCTCTTTCACTTTTTTTTTTCTTTCTGAGCTCACATCTCACTAGATTTACAACTGTTTTTGGTGGCCTTGCATGGCATCACAATTTAATTAGGTTCTAATAACCCTACGACTAAGTCAGATCCCTCAGCCCGTATTCAGGTGGTCAGAAATATAGAAAAAAAAAGGTTAAGGTTGTATTTGGTGGTTTGTGGGGATGGTAGGTGTTTTTGACTTAAAATACTTTGATTTACATAACTCAAACTTCTTAACATAACACTTTTTTTTTCAAGAAAATACCTCTTTTGTATGCCTTTTTTTTTTTTAGATACAATCTACTGGCATAATGCCATTACCAACATAACATAACGCAACACAACATATATACTTTTATTCATGAGGCATAACTTGGGATTTTTGGGGATGACCAAGAGGATCTCGGGTGGTTTATTTGGTGGAAGTGCCTACTCATGGCATTGGGTAGGGAACGGATAGGATGACGTATATCTGACCTTGACATCAATATCCTCCTTCAGCCGAGGACTCCGTAGAAGATGGTCGTGACCATACACCTCAGTCCTAATTTTATCAGAACCTGCTTTCTGTGTTTTTGCCTTATTTGGTGGTTCTTGTACAAAATTTCTCATAAAATTAGTATGCAAGAACTGAGAGCAAAAACTATGACCATCTCCAAGTGTCATTATTCAATTATTCTATGTTACAGATTCCTTACACTAGCCTTAGAGCACCAGTAGACTCTCTACTATCATCTCACACTTGTTGTGGTGGATCTACTAGAAGATGGTTTACCTGACTCCCTGATTGCTGTCCAAGGGTTCAGGGGAAGAAGCAATGCTTCTTCTCGATGAACTAGAGATGTCTATTGATTTTCACAGTGGATCCAATGAAAATTCTACATGCAGATGTGAGGGTATACTGGATTCTAAGCTTAGGAATCTACTAAAGAATAAATCTTTAATAAAACTTCTTGATGAAACTATCAATCCCCCATTTGTTGGCATAAAATTTTCAATTTTTGTGGACTACCCCCCCATGCCTATGTGTTTGCATGTCCTCAAGCATGAATAAAAGAAATTGGAATAAGGCAGGGTGTATGTGGATAGAGATCACCTGGAACAGCTTCTGAGTTGTCGTTCAGCTCGTGCCATCACTGCAATGCCATACATAATATGCGAAACAATATGCGAAAATGAAATATGCTATGTATATATGGTATGTATATATGTATACGAGCTGAGTTTAACGCCTCCAGCTGGGCAACTCATCAGTCACATGTCTTCAAGAAGATGAATCGCTTTGTCATCAGGAGGAGGTTCCTGGGCAAAAAATGGTTTGAGGCGCTGCCCATTAACCATAAAACCATGCCCAGATTTTGGGTCTTTAATTCGGACCACCCCGTTAGGATATTGGTGGACCACCAGAAATTGCCCAATCCACTTGGACTTGAGCTTTCCCACAAAGAATTTGAGTAGGGAGTCAAACAACCAGACCTGCCTATTAGGTGCGAACTCCTTCCAGATGTGTTGATCATGGAAAGCCTTTGTCTTGTCTTTGTATATTTTTGCATTTTCGTAAGCTTCCCACCTAATCTCCTCTAACTCACTGTGCTGGAGCTTCCTTTCATAGCCTCCAGCCTCGAGGTTAAAATTACACTTCTGCACTACCCAAAAGGCACAGTGCTCCAACTCCACAGGAAGGTGACAGGCCTTTCCATACACCATGCGTTATGGCGACATTCTGAGTGGGGCCTTGTACGCGGTCCAATATGCTCACAGTGCATCAATCAATCGATCGGACCAATCCTTCCTATTAGGTTTAACCATCTTTTGAAGGATAAGCTTGATTTGACAGTTTGATAATTCAGCCTGCCCATTTGTCTGTGGGTGATACGGTGTAGCAATGAAGTGCTACGCCCCGTATTTCTTCAATAATGACCTGAAATGGGCATGGATGAAGTGATTACTGATAGACGACTTTTCGCTTAGCGTTATAGTATTTAAGTGGTGGAAAAATTGACTAATCAAAAGCAATGAAAATAACCACTCGCAGAAGAGCGGGTCATGTCCACAGGGAGGCAATGATGCAATCAATACTTAATTATTTAATGTTATTTTGGATAGTGTGAAATCGCTTTTCAAATCGGACTTAAAATGTGAAGGAAAGTAGATTTGCAATAACCTAAAAAGTTAAGGGTGTAAGTGCAGTTTTCCCTCATAGAAATCCTCAGTAAATTTATGATGAATTCATGCAGTTTTCACATGATGTGTACTAAAAATAATTAGTACTTAAGTTAAGCCCAAAATCAACCTTTAAACTAGTTAATATCAATACCATGCAATTAGAAAGAACTGAGTGTTTGAATGCAATTCTGCCACAATATAATAATAATAAAATCAAATTGGTGGCAATGGCATTGAATTTAATTTTTAATTAAGATGAAAACAAGGCTTTCTTCCTCTCTCCTCCTTGTGAGAGAGAGAGACAACCGCGGGAGTCGATGCGAGGCTCAAGAGGATGGCAAGGTTGAGAGCTTTCCGATGGTGGCAACGGCGGTGACGGAGGTTGTCGGAGGTGGCCGGCGACGGTGGCCGGAGCTCCGGCCTGTGGAGCAAGAGAGCGTAGCTACTACTGCGGCTGTGCCAGTGGGCGCGCGTGCGCGCTGGTGCATGGGCATGCGCTTGCTGTTGCGGTCTGCAGGTGGTTGGAGGTGCGCTGCGAAGAAGACTTGCGGGCAGAGAGGGTACGGCATCTGCTGTGCGGTGCGTGAACTCCTTCTGCAGGGAGGAGTGGTGCGGTGTGGATGCGTGCAGGGTGGAGTGCGCCTGCAGCTGGCGGTGGGGCCCGCTGGTGCGGGTGCTGGAAGATGGCGAGTGGGCAGGGTTGAGGCGTGGCTTAGTGAGTACGGCCAGGCAGATGGGTTGCGGTGCTGGCCTGGCAATGGTGAAGGCGCTATGGGGTGAAGACGAGTAGAGAGCGCCTACTGTTGAGGGTGCGTTGAACTGCATGAAGGAGGAGGCGCTGGTTCTAGAGAGGACGGACTAGGTAGAGGTGCTGTAGGGCATGAGCGCCTACAGCGTTGGAGGAGAGCGCTGGTGGTGCTTGGCTTGCGGGTGCGTGAGCGGGTAGGTGCAGGCACAGTGCACACAGGTTACGCGGTGTCCACCCTCTTCCACGGTGAAGCAGTTCCCTGCGAGGGGGAAAGATGATCTTCCTCTCTCCTCACCTCCTCTCTTTAACTCATCCCTTTGCGCAGGCGAGAGTTAAGGGATTTTCAAGTCCCTTAACTATTTCTGGCATGATTTGTTGAGGGAAGGTGGCGAAAGCTTAACCTAATGTGCGGGAAGGAGTTGCTGTTGTTATTTGGGGAAATTTATCCCACACCCTTGTTCTTTCTGCATATTATTACCTGCACATAAATAGAACATAATCATTACAAATTAAGTCATAGAATGTTATAGAATTAAATCATGATGCATACAATTATTCTATAACTTAGTGTAGTTATTAACAAACCTAAAATGTTAAAAGAGAATTACTTAGGCTTAATATTTGTCCATTAAAATGGACTCATCAAATTCCCCCATGCCTAAGATTTGCTAGTCCCTAGCAAAAATGAAAAATAATAGAAGTAATCAGAAGATTTTTTCTTTTCTTATTTCAAAACTTTAGAAATCCAAACAAATGTGAAGTGCTGATAGCCTAGGTAACAGATCCAAGTGAAAGAGCCAATTCGCATTGGGAGTTCGTACATCACCCTTGGCAAAAATTTCTATCGAGATAGGCAACTACTTCCCTCGGGGATAAAGCAGACGATAATCTGTAATTTGACCCCGGTGTTTGGCTTAGGTAGGAGATAACAAGTTGAATGGATTTGTATTTGGTGGCACACACTCTACTGGTGCTACATATAGTCTAGTACTGCAGACTCTACCTCTCTAGACTATTAGATAAGTCACCTCTGAGAGAGGCTACACAACTGTGCTCTCTTGATGTTCCTGGGCACTCTCTTTTCTTTCTTTCTGAGATCACGAATCTCGCCAGATTTAGAAATTATACTCACTATTTGGTGGCCTCACATGGCATCCACACTACAATTCAAGTCCTAATAACTCTACAACTAAGTTAGAGTTCTCACCAGTATTCAGGCGATCAGAAATACTAGAAGGTAGGTATGGGTCATATTTGGTGGAACGCGATAGGTGTTTTGTTGCCTCAAAAATAGTGTTTCATCATAAACTTGGACTTTTTTTTTTAATATAACTATTTTTTTCTTTTTCTTCTTTCTGTTTCTTCTTTTTCTTCTTCTTTTCTCTCTTCCTTTTTTTTCTTTTTATTTCTTCTTGTTTTTGTTTCTTTTTCAATCAGCACAATATGATACAGACTTTTATTTATGAGGCATTATTAGGGATGATGACGGTCAAGAGGAAGTTGTGTGGCTTATTTGGTGGAAGTGCCTATTCTCGGCACCGAGAAGGAATGGATAGGACAGGCGTATTTCTGACCTTTGACACTATTACCCTCCTTTAGCTGAGGATTCTACGAAGGGTAGTCGTAACCATCCACCATAGTTATAGCTTTATTAAGACTCAATCTCTATGTATCTACCTTATTTGGTGACTCTCAGGAATTCACACAAAATATGCACCTAGGGACAGAGAGTGAAAACTACGCCTAACTCTGAAGTATCATCATCTAATTATCCAGAACTTAAGAGTCCTTGCACTAGACTTAGCGCACCAGTAATCTCTTTACTTCTTCTCACAAATATGAGGTGGATTTACTAGAAGATAGCATGCCTGACTCTCTATGAACTGTCCAAGGGTTCAGTAGACTACAAATGCTCATTGGTTTTTCTCAAGAATCCATTACCAAGTCTACGTGCACGTGAAATAAATGTACTGGATTCTAAACTTAAGGAATAATTCAAGAAGAAAAACCTCCAATGACAAAGGTATTCTGCTAGGGACTAACACAATCAGCTCAAGAAAAGAGAATTTTTTTTTTTTTATATGCTAACCTAAATGCATGAATGCACCTAAAATGCAAATGCACTCCCCCATGCCTAAATCCTACAATGTCCCCATTGTAAAATTAAAACAGAAGGAGAAAGGAAAGAAATCACCTGATGACCGCTGGGTTGCCTCCCAACAAGCACTGCATTTTCTGTCAGCAGCCAGACTAAGAAGGAACCTATAAGTCTAGTTCCAAACAAACATAGTTAGGCCCTAAAAATATTCGTAACAGTGCAGGCCTAGAAAACAGGTAACCACGGATTTGGCGAGCTGATGATGCAATGTAACTCCAAATGCTCGCCAGAAGAAATGAAAACAGAAAGTCTCGTTGGCTACCTAGGGAGGTCTAGGAATAAGGAAGGGAATATGAAAAGAGGCATCCCGAAATGGAATATGTGGAGGATAAGAAGGATCCTCCAAAGCAGGATGGGTTTTAAAAGATATAATCATTATTAGTTCAAACCCTTGAATGGCAAGAGTAAAAGTACAAGCATCAATCCATACTCGCCATTCTACTCTAGGGTGTACTGGCCTGATATAGTCTCCAGAAAGAATGTACATGAGCAGAGATCTGAGCCATGGATCGGTTAGGGAGTATAAGGGTTGTTTGTAATGTTGGAAGGTAATGGTTAAGTCCAATGAGGGCTTAGTTGGGTCCAATTCCAATGATTCAGATTGTGTACACTCCCTAGTTGTAGACAACATCAAGTTATCCTGCCTAGCATTAATGATCAGAGTCGTATTTGAATCAAGGGTAGACTCCAAATTACAACCTTTTGATGGTAGGGTCAAAATGTAAGAATCATTATCATTCAGCTCATCCCCAGATTCGTTTGGTTTACTCAAATATTTGTCGGGGTGTATATGTGATTCATTAGGAGTTGGATCAATATCTTCAATTATTTCTAATGGAGGATCAATCTTAATATTTTGGAGGAAGCCTGTATCATTGAATTCGTTATTGTTCTCGGGGTATAAATCCTCAAATGACGTGTTTTGTCCCCGAGAGTCTCCCATAGACTTCTCATTTTGTTTGTCCTCCTCTAATGTCAACTCCTGTTTTGATGGAGTATGATTCTCAAAAGAAAGGAGAAATCTGGATTTAATCATATTATTTCTATCCTCTGGAGCTAAATCATCAAATGATAAATAATTCTCCTATGATTCACTCCAGATTTTCAATCCAGGTTCCTCTGTTGGGGCATCCTCATCCTCTGAATTAGGCTCTTCATATCCCTGAGACCAGAATTGATCATCCTCCATTCCCTTAGGGTCACCTTCATTAGGCACATTTGAATCCTCAGGATATTGAATGATAGGTGTTGATTCCCTAAGTGGAGAGTCAGGAGTAGGCTCACTAAGAGTAGAATGGGAATCCACCAAATAATCAAGAGGGGAAGTGATAGGAACAATAATCTTCCCTTGCTTTTGACTCCAATATAGTTCAGGTGGATAATCGCTACGATTGTCGTCCTCTAGTGGCCGCGTCCTATTCGGAGAGTCTAAGTGATCGCTACATGAAATTGGATCCCTATTGTCATTAAGTACCTCAGAATTATTTTCATGATCATGATCGGATGGGTAGGGATCAGGATTATTGGGAACCGTGTAGCTAAGTTGTCTTATTTCTTCATTTAATTGTTGACTATTCCTCAACATCTCTCCCATTGATTCCATTATTTCCTTTTGTTGTTTTTGCATTTCTATCATAAAAGAGGAGAGGCTACTATTATCAGGTTGGGGAGGATAGTCAATTTCAGGCTCTGGTGGCCTAGGGGTATCGGTCCAACCTCGATACGGAAAATCATGAAGGGTGGAAGGGTTGGGTGTTTGCATGGAAATAGGGATTTCAGGATTAGAAAATCCCGCTCCTAGGCTCTACTCAAAAGTGGGAGTTATCAAGCCAGTACTCCTAGGGTAAGAATGAGAATGATCCCATGAATTATCAATGTACCCATCAAAGGATGGATACGCTCGTAGCATGGGATCCTGATTAAAAGATGGGAAGTATTGACTCTGATAATCTGAATGATAGGAGTAAGAATAATCCATTTCTTTAAGCAAAACAATTTTAACTCTCTTAGGCTTTAGCAAAATTCAGAATATAAGCAGAAAACTTCCTAGAGAGTTCTATTGTCAAAGCAAACACGAATTCAACAGGATCTATTTTTAGTAGATTGTAGGTCTTAGAGTTATATGTTTAGATGGTGGCCAAACAAGTTTTGCAAAAATTACGCTTCCTAGGACAACCTTCGTTGGTGCCTATAACCTACTCGCAAGGGATGGAAGTCTCGAATCGAGCCCACACACGAGGAATCGAAGTAACTTGGTGGATAGGCTTGTTGATTTCCGACTAACTTCCCTTATGGTGCAAAAGAGGAGAGGTAGAATTGTATCTAGTGACCTTATGTGTGAGGTGCACAGTGTCTTAAGTGTGCAAGCATACGATCGTGTTTTGATTTTTTGAAATTCCACAAACAGGATCCTTTTGTACACAATTTTCAGTCACAGATTTTAAAGTCCAACCTCCTAACAGTCCCAATTTTTTTTTTTTAAAAGTGACCACTGAATTAATTTGATTCAAGCACTTTAGTGGTCTTAGATTTAGGTTCAATGCATATGCATGATAAGTAATTAATGCACAAGAAAAGACGTACCTTACTCCAGCTTTCTTCATGCAGTGTATGAATGCAATGCAGTAAAAATAAACTGGATGCTGCTCATTCAATCCTATATGATCGTCCTATAGATATGCAGCTTCTAGCAGGCAGTTTGATTATTATTTTTCTCTTTTTTTTATTTTAATAACAATAACAAACAGACCTAATCTAACTAACTAACAAACATGCAGTTCAAACAATCCTAGAATCTAAATAAACGGGAACATGCTCCCAAAAATATGCTCCCGCATACAAGAGCGACAAGAAATAAAGAAGTACTGGGAACACATTCCCAAAAATACCCAACAAGGGTCCAAAAGGCAGTAATTAACTTCTAATGTCTATCTAACTAAATCTAACTAAGACCTACTGCTTAAATCAGAAATAGGCTTCTTAGTAAGCATATGTGCGTGGGATCAAGGCCCACATGTTCCTGTTTCTGGCCTCCAGGTGGCATCAAGGTCCACCAAAAAGATCGTCTCTGCCGTGCGCGTTGTTCATGTTCAAAGTTGTCGCTTTGCTGTGCCTTGTCGCCATGTTAGATTCCTCGCAAAATAATAAAGATGATTAGATAATTTCGCAACTTAAAAGATTTAAAAAAAATAAAGTAAATCTATTGCGTCTGTTGTGTCCCCAGCAACGGTGCCAATTTTGATAGACGACTATTCGCTTAGTGTTATAGTATTTAAGTGGTGGAAAAATCGATTAATTAAAAATAATGAAAATAACCACTCGCAGAAGAGCGGGTCGTGTCCACAGGGAGGCAATGATGCAATCAATACTTAATTATTTAATGTTATTTCGGATAGTGTGGAATCCCTTTTCAAATCAGACTTAAAATGTGAAGGAAAGTAGATTTGCAATAACCTAAAAAGTTAAGGGTGTAAGTGCAGTTTTCCTTTCCAGAAATCCTCAGTAAATTAATGATGAATTCATGCAGTTTTCACATGATGTGTACTAAAAACAATTAGTACTTAAGTTAAGCCTAAAATCAACCTTTAAACTAGTTAATATCAATACCATGCAATTAGAAAGAACTATGAGTGTTTGAATGCAATTCTGCCACAATATAA
Source organism: Thalassia testudinum (assembly GCA_037157565.1). NCBI lineage: Eukaryota > Viridiplantae > Streptophyta > Magnoliopsida > Alismatales > Hydrocharitaceae > Thalassia > Thalassia testudinum. The sequence goes on from JAZHRO010000025.1 coordinate 111,839,605, forward strand.
TAATAATAATAAAATCAAATTGGTGGCAATGGCATTGAATTTAATTTTTAATTAAGATGAAAACAGGGCTTTCTTCCTCTCTCCTCCTTGTGAGAGAGAGAGACAACCGTGGGAGTCAATGCGAGGCTCAAGAGGACGGCGAGGTTAAGAGCTTTCCGATGGTGGCAGCGGCGGAGACGGAGGTGGCCGGCGACGATGGCCGGAGCTCCGGCCTGTGGAGCAAGAGAGCGTAGCTGCTGCTGCGGCTGTGCGAGCGGGAGCACGAGCGCGCTGGTGCGTGGGCATGCGCTTGCTGTCACGGTCTGCAGGTGGTTGGAGGTGCGTTGCGGAGAAGACTTGCGGGCAGAGAGGGTGCGGCATCTGCTGTGCGGTGCGTGAGCGCCTTCTATAGGGAGGAGTTGTGTGGCGTGGATGCGCGTAGGGTGGAGTGTGTTGGTGCTAGAGTGCCATGATCATTTGTTTTGATGATAACAAAATACGTGTTATTTAACATTTGCACTTGGAGTCTTAGATTTCAGGTCAGTTGCAAATGGAGACGTGATTAGATGGAATTCGAGCTCACATCCAGGATGGATTGGATGAGCTTGATGGAAAACAGAGGAGATTCGCGAGAAGCGATAGATTGAAGAAGGAAGGAGATGAAGAATATGATAGATTTCCTTCTCTTGTACTCCTTGTATTTTCGTTTCTTCTGTTGCTCTTTATTTTTGTTACTTAGATTCATGTTAAAGAGCCTCAAAGTACGCTAACAGTAGTCCTAGGGACACCGACACAACCCTAGGATACTTAAGTTTTCTGTAGAGAACTTAGAAAACCAATATAGGGTTCAAACAGAGTTTCCAAATGTCTAATTCCAAAATCAGACGTCTGATAAAGTGTTTTAAGACGTCTGACAATTGATTCAGACGTCTGATAACGTTTAGGCTGGACATAGTTAATTCTGTCTGATGAAATCAGACGTCCAGACCTTAGACCAGACGTCTTAGGAGACATCTGATGACTTTGCCAGACGTCCAATTAGTGGACCGTTGGCTGGCTTAGTGAACACTCAAGGATATGACCGTTAAAGCCTTATCAGACATCCATAGGACTTTCCAGATGTCTGATAATTGACCGTTTTGCCTCAGCTGACCCAAAATCTCTTCTCAGAGATTTTCTAGCCGTTGCAACGTTTGGAAATCCATTCCCACAGAAAAAGTAGGTTTCCAGACATCCAGACATAGTGCCAAACATCCTACATGTCGTCTGATGGACTTGCACATGAACCCTGTTTAGATCTGATTCAAGTTAGGAAGGAACCCGCACGAAATCAGACGTCTGACCTTGAAATCAGACGTCTTAAAATGGTCTTCCAGACGTCTGATGCCAGAATCAGACGTCTGATAACCTTGTCAGTGCAATGATTGTTCCTGATTTCGGGTTGATTCACTTGGGCTTTGCACCCAACGGCTATGGAGCCTTTCCTAAGCCATCCAAAGCCTTCCTAAGGCCTCTATAAATAGAGGGGAACCTCTTGCAAACTAACACACACCAAGAAACACAAGACACACCTTGCAATATACTTTCCACTCTTTTGTGTCCAAAAAGAAGCCCTTGCTCTCCAAGCTCAAACTCTACATCTTGGGAGCATCAAGCCTTTGCGCACCCGCTCTCCCGCCATAGTTCACGAGAGCAACGTTGCGCCATCGCATGGCTCATGCACCTGTGTCATCGACTCGACGCACTCCTTGTAAAGGGGAGTTTCTTAATTTCTATAGAAGCTTAGGTTTAAAATTACTTTGTTGGCTGTATAGGATTATTTTGTTATTTTATCTTTGTTTTTTGGTTGGGCATTCGCTTTGCGAATTCCCGTCTCCTTCGTGGGACAAAATCCTTCTCGTGAAGAGAAGGGGTTGAGGAACGCTACCCTCGCACTTGTAGCGTGGTTGTAATTGAGGTTGAATCACCCTCGTTTAAAGTGATTCGTTTAGTGGTTTTTGATCAACTTGGTTGATCGTAAAATCCTAACTCGAGAGGGTTAGGTGGTGGTTTTCACCCGGTTTGGGTTTCCACCTAAAAATCTTTGTGTACTTTGTGTGATTGATATTTTGTGAGATTGTCTTATTTTCATTTCCTCAATTATTACGTCACCCCCTCCTGGTAGGGAAGAATCTACAGAGTGAGCCTGCAGCTGGCGGTGGGGCGCGCTGGTGCAAGTGCTGGAAGATGGCGAGCGGGCAGGGTTGAGGCGCGGCTTAGTGAGAGTGGGCAAGCAGATGGGTTGCGGTGTTGGCCTGGCAGTGGCGAAGGTGCTGTGGGGTGAAGGCGGGTAGAGAGCGCCTGCTGTTGAGGGTGCGCTGAACTACAAGAAGGAGGAGGCGCTGGTTCTGGAGAGGGCGGAGCGGGTAGAGGCGCTACCAGGCATGAGCGCCTGCAACGTTGGAGGAGAGCGCTGGTGGTGCTTGGCTTACAGGTGCGTGAGCGGGTAGGTGCAGGCACAGTGCACACGGGTTACACGGTGTCCACCCTCTTCCACGGTGAAGCAGTTCCCCGCGAGGGGGAAAGATGATCTTCCTCTCTCCTCTCCTCCTCTCTTTAACTCATCGCTTTGCGCGTGCGAGAGTTATGGGATTTTCAAATCCCTTAACTATTTCTAGCATCGTTTGTTGAGGGAAGGCGACGAAAGCTTAACCTAATGTGCGGGAAGGAGTTGCTGTTGTTATTTGGGGAAATTTATCCCACACCCTTGTTCTTTCTGCATATTATTACCTGCACATAAACAGAACATAATCATTACACATTAAGTCATAGAATGTTATAGAATTAAATCATGATGCATACAATTATTCTATAACTTAGTGTAGTTATTAACAAACCTAAAATGGTAAAAGAGAATTACTTAGGCTTAATATTTGTCCATTAAAATGGACTCATCAACTACCCCCATCGCTTATCAGGGCTCGGGGAACTCTGAATCTAGCAAAAATGAATTCTCGGACGAAGGATATAACAGTCTTATGATTAGCTCATCTTGCCGGGATAGCTTCTACCGACTTTGAGACATAGTCTACTGCGAGGAGTATGTACTCAAAGACATGTGAGTTTCGGGAAGGGGCCTATAAAGTCGATGCCCCAGACGTCGAACACTTCTACGATAAGAATAGATTAGAGAGGCATCGTGTCTCCCCGGGTCAAAGAACAGACTGCCTGGCATCGCTTACAGCACTTGACAAACTTGTGTGTATCTCTAAAAATGGTTGGCCAGAAAAATCCTGACTGCAAAATCTTTGTAGTGGTCTTTCGGCCTAAGAAATGACCCGCACAAGCATCGCTGTGGCAGAAGAATAGCACACTAGAGATTTTCGAATCAGGGATGCATCTACGGATGATTTCATCAGCCCCAATGTGAAAGAGCAGTGGGTCGTCCCAAAAATAGAATTTAGCCTCTGATATAAATTTAAGTTTTTGATCCTTGGATAACCCCGCAGGTAGCCTGCCAACGACAAGATAATTTTTTATATTAGCATACAAAGGAAACTCAACAGAGTTGATGGACAGCAGAGACTCATCCGCAAATTAGTCTGATATCGATAGGGAGTATGGAATATAGTCTGGGTCAAGCCGAGACAAGTGATCTGCCACAACATTATGTGCTCCAGCTTTGTCACAGACCTCGACATCAAACCCTTGCAAAAGAAAGATCCATCTAATAAGGCGGGGTTTGGCGTGCTTCTTTGCCAACAATTGCCGGAGCGCGGAATGGTCAATGTAGATGATAACTTTGGACCTGAGTAAGTATGACCTAAATTTCTCCAACCCGAATACCACAGCTAGCATTTTTTTCTCAGTGACTGTATAGTTACGTCGAGCCTCGTTCAGTGTTTTGCTAGCGTGGTATATTACAAATGGTTGGCGCTCCCGATGCTGGCCAATAACGGCTCCGACAGCAAAGTCAGAGGTGTCACACATCATCTTGAAGTCGAGAGACCAGCCGAGAGGTTGGAGAATAGGTGCACTTGAAACAGTGCTTTACAAGGTCTCACAAGTGATAAGACACCATGGACTGAAATCAAAGGGCGTGTCAGTTATCAGAAGATTTGTTAATGGATAAGCAATTTTCGAGAAATCTCAAATGAATCTTCGATAAAATCTGACATGCCCTAAGAATGATCTGATTTGCCTGATCGAGCTAGGTGGAGGTAACTGTGAAATGATTTCAGACATAGCTCGATCAACCTCGAGTCCATTAGAGGAGATCTTGTGACCTAGTATGATGCCATCCCCCACCATAAAATGGCTTTTTTCCCATGAAAGTACTAGGCTAACCTCTAGACATCTCCTCAGGATCTTTGTGAGGTTATCAAGGCAGGATGAAAAATCATCTCCAAACATGGAGAAGTCGTCCATGAACACTTCTACGTAGTCCCTGATCATGTCTGAAAAGATGGCCATCATGCATCGCTGAAAAGTAGCTGGTGCATTGCAGAGGCCAAAGGGCATCTGCTTAAAAGTGAATGTTCCGAAGGGACACGTAAAAGTCGTCTTGTCTTGATCTTCCGAGTTGATTGCTACTTGATTGTACCTGAAGTATCCATCAAAAAAGCAGAAGAAACTATGCCTGGCTAGCTGTTCTAGAATCTGATCAATAAAAGGTAAAAGAAAATGATCCTTCTTAGTAGTCGTGTTTAGCTTCCTGTAATCAATGCAGACCTGCCAAGAAGTCATGGTGGGGGGTCAGGATGGATTCGCTTAATTCATTTTTTATTACAGTGAGTCCTACCTTTTTGGGCACAATCTGAATGGGACTCACCCACTGGCTGTCAGAAATTGGATAGATAATGCCCGTGTCCATCAATTTAGTGATCTCCTTCTTGACAACCTCCAACATATTTGGATTTAGGCATCTCTGAGGTTGTCTCGATGGTCTCACCTCTTCATCAGTGTAGATATGGTGAGTGCAATATGAGGGGCGAATCCCGTGGAGATCAGTAATGCCCCACCCGATAGTAGCCCTATGTGCTTGTAGAATGGAGATCAACCGGTGTTCCTGGTCTGGAGTCAAGTGAGCATTGATAATCATGGGATACATCTCAATTTCTCCCAGAAACACATACTTGAGCGAATCAGGTAAGGGTTGTAATTCTAGTAGAGGAGGGTAGGGAGAGAGTTTATGCAGGGGAGGAGAGGAAGCAGCAGCAGAAATCTGCTGATCCTGATTAATGGAGAATCCGTTTGCAGTGGTCATGTAATCCTGTCTTAAGATATCAGTGCTAGATAGGACAAGATAGTTAGGGTTAGGGGTGTTAGGAGCAAATGAGCACCCATGACAACCAGATCCATGGGATGAAATGTGTATGTCATTAGTCTCAGTCCCATGTGGATTGTGATCTAAGACCCCTGATAGTGAAGTTGAATGTGCCATTGGGTCGTTGTAAAGGAGTCCAATGTTCCCACAGAAAGCTGAATCTTCATCTTCACCATCCTCCTCGATTAAATCACAATCAAAGATTTTTGATGCCTTGAAAATGTCCAGTCTAAGCTTCTCGTTCCCTAGGGCAATCTCCATTCATCCTAATGCACAGTCGATGTTTACACGGGCGGTTGCCAAAATTAGGAGACCTAGAATAATCGGTGCATCACGGAGATTAGGAGGAACCTCCATATCAAGAACAAAAAAGCCCGCTGGAAAATAGAATCCTTGGACTTTCACGATCACATTTTCAACCCCCCCTCAGCATTTTCACCGATCGGTCAGCCAATTGTATGGTAACCGAGGTGGGTTTTAACTCCCCGAATCGAAATTGAACAAATACTGCGGTGGGAGTTAGGTTGATGGACGACTCCAAATCAAGAAGGGCCCTATCAAAAGGGGAATCCTGCAAAAAGCAGGAAATCAGTGGTGTGCCCGGGTCCTTTTTGGGCGGTAAGTCAACTAAGATAACAGCGCTGGCTTCCTCAGATAATACTGACTGTCGTTTGATTTTCTGCTATCACTTCAGAGTAGAGTAGTCCTTGAAGAACCTAGCAACAGCAGGGATGTGATCTATCACTTCGATGAGAGGGACCTGAATGTGAACTTGCTTAAACATAGATTTCAGGTCCTCGAAATTCCGCATGTCCTTTATCCATGATGAATCTCGCTTTAGGGCCATGGGAAAAGGGACAGAAATTTCAGGGTCTAGGGGCTTCTTTCCTTTATCTAATGAAGATGGCTTGTGAGAGGAAGAGGGTTGTGAGCCATCTTGCGGTAGAGCACAGGAAAAATCATTACTCGTTTGCCTAGGTAGCGGGTTCTGTGCAGTCTTTCCGCACCTTAAGGTTTTAGCTTTTGCATCGGCGTGCTGTCAATGAAGGGGCAGAGGAGCGGGTTGGTCTAGATACACATGGTTTGGCAACAGAGGTGGCTGACTAAGCCCATAACTAGGTGGTGCGGGAAGTGCTTGCAGAATAACATGTGCCTGCCCTTGTGGTGCTTGGAATCTAGGTGGGGAGCCTTGATTATGAACATATCTAAAGTTTGGGACAGGTTGGGAGGGCAAAGCTCTCTGTGACCTATGCTCCTGCATCATCTGGTTTTGCGTGTTTTGTATGCTCTGAATTTGGTTAGCCATTTCCTTCATTATTTGCAGGTTGTCATAAGTAGATTTCTAAATTAATGCCTGCAATGCGTCCTTCAGAGACTCCAAAGGTTCGGCTTGCTTTGAAGGGTAGTTGGCAACCTAGTGCAGCGGTTGATAAATAGAACGGGTTTGTTGCTGCTGTGATGGGAATGGCTGTTTCCTAGGATACGTGTTCTACGCATTCCCGTATTGTCTGGTCTGGTAGTGTAGAGCTTGACTCGATCTCTGTGGGTTACCAAATCAGGAGAAATTGGGATGATGGCTCCAACCAGGGTTATATGTTTCAGAATACGAGTTGTTATGCCTGTAACCCTGAATAGCATTGACATCTTCGTAGGACGAAGACGTCTCAGATGTAAATTCGTCAAAAGAATATTCACTTGCTTCGTCATGTGGTGCGTAACCCTGATTGTATGGTGCTAGAGCCACATTGTTCGCGGGTTCCTGGTACATAGGATCCAATGGAGATGGAAAGAAAACATCCCGAGTGAATAGATATGTACGAGCAGAGGGGACTCGGGATGCTTGAGAGGAGTAATATGGAGCAGTGAAGCCAGAGGATCCAGATCTCGCTCACATTAATTCATCGAGCTTCTTATCAAGTAGATCCACCTTGTGCAGCTTTTTGGTGATAATGTCCATGTCGGCTTAGACAAACTCAACTTGAGCTTTGTGGACACTGACTCATTTATATCCAGGTCGTTGGAACTGGTTCATTGAGGTGGCATTCATCGAGTTCTCTGCTAAGGACTCGAACAATTCAAATGAGTTGTTCTTATCCTTCGCAAGGAAATTTCCACCGCTAGATGCATCGGCCAGGTACCGATGTGTGTCATCCAACCCATGGTAAAAGACTTGAGCGAGGTGCCATTTGGGTACCCCATTCTGTGGGCACATCCTGAGAAGATCGTGGAATCTATCCCAAGCATCATGCAACTTCTCTCCAGGGCCTTGGGCAAAGGTCGTGATCGTATGCCTCATAGCATTTGTTCGACCGATCGGGAAAAACTTTTGGAGGAATTCACGATGTAATTCCTCCCAGTCTCCAATTCTCCTCTCGATAGTCTTGAACCAATAAGTAGCTTTATCCTTGAAAGAAAAAGGAAAAAGCTTCACGAGAACAATTCCAATGTCTACATTTCTGAGTCGAACCGACTCTGCAATCTGACTCAGATCTTTGATTGCTGGAAGGGATCCTCATTTGAGTTTCCATGGAAATTAGTATGAATCAGACTTATGATATTCGACTTCAACTTGAATGCATGTCCACCTACGGGAATCTGGACTTGAGGTGCTATAATTGTTGCTGTCGGATCGTAGAAGTCTCACAATTGTTCTCAGCATGGTGGATGCTGCATTCTGTCGATGCTCTACTCGTATTTCTGTTCCGTTTCCTCGACCCTGGCTTCTAGATGAGTCATTGGGTCCTGACCAACTCGAGGACCAGGATTAGCCATCTTAGCTAATCGAGTGGAAGAAGGTTGAGAATAGAGGTCGGGCAAGAATTACCTTTGTCACCTTGGGTTCAGCTCCCAGGTCCCACAAGTTTAGGTCCTAATGACCTTCTTCTTTGCATACACCAACTCAAAGAGTTGGTGCAGTCAAGCAGAACAAGGCTAAGGCCTTGTTAATCAAAGTGGTCCTTTAGATCAGATGATTGAATTTTTCGTTTAAGTTTGTGTAATTAAAAAAAAATTGGGTGAGAGACCGACTACAAGGAATTCCCGCCTATTAGGCTAACCCAGCCAGTCTGGTTACGAGGGGACTTCGAGGAAGGTTCTTCCTTCGGCATTCGCCTCCGGTTCTGTTACCCCGTAGCTGCGGTCGTTTGATGCTACCCTACAGGCTTAGACACCAGGTTTTGCAAGAGAGGTTGGAACTACTCAGTAGTTTCAAGCCAAATGTAGGTTATTTGATATATTTTCGTGAACTTTTAACCTGTTTCTTCAATTTAGTAGATGGTGGGTGATCCACAAGGTGACTCGCCTCAACGACTAATTCTTGGGCTTGTCGGAGTCCAAGTTAGTCTATGTGGTTCTATTAGCTCATACACTTCTATGTTCTTTTTCAAATTGAAGACCACAATTCAAATGTATGCTCTCAAGTAAGATTGAATTCAAATGATTTGAAACTTGGCAAGAAGATTCCTTTTTCAATATGATTTTCAGAAAGTATTTTTCCAAAATTTTTACTATTTCGAACAATTAGTTATGAATTTTTAACAAACAAGGGGTCAAATCTGGGATTTAGACCCTGTGTTGGTTTTTCTATTGGAAACATATCAAATATGCTCCAAAATTTTTGTCAAAATGTGATAATGAAAGTTAATTTGCTCATCTTTCAAACCCCACAAATCATGAGTAAATCTGACTTATATGTTGGTTAGAATTGATTTCTAAAGTTCATAAAAGTTCTGTTTTAAAGAAATTTGACTAGTATGTATACCATGAATTTTTAAAAATTCCACAAAAGGAATTTCTTTTTGGAAACGGTGGCGTTGGAAAGAAAATTTGATGATCTAGTTCCAGTCCAAATTTCAAGATTTTTTGGTGCATCAGAAACACGACTATTGAATTTTAAAGATGACACTTAATTTCTGGCTGAGTTTTTAATAAGAATGTGTGCACTTGATTTTCGCAGTGCCCACTTTGCCTTGTTCGCCGCTTCATGTTGTTGTACCTGCACACAAAAATACAATGTTAGACATCAAATCAAAAGTCACGTGCCTCCTTGGAAACGGTGCCAATTTGTTCTGGGCTTAGATCGCATAGAAGATTAGTGCGTTGTAGTATAGCGTGAAATACATCTCGAGCAAATAAATTAATGGAACTAGTGAGTCTCGGTCGATCACAGGGAGGCAGGAAGCACTCTTGCTTTCATGCGTTTGTTCCCAATATAATTACTAAATAGTATAGACACAATATCGTAGTATATATATCAATCAATGAGTTTGAACAGGAATTGCATACTTCTAACTAAACAAATTCTAACATAAACATAAACTACTTATGTAACAGAATAAGGGCACCACGGGTGGTTCATGGTGGCCTTCTAGAGAGGTTGGGAAGAGTAGCAATGATCTGTCAGGGTGGCCCAATGGACGCTTCAGATGGAGATGCAGAGATGAAGGCAAAGAAGAAAAGAAGAAGAAGGGAGAGGAGTTGTAGGAGGAAGAAGAGGAAACTAAAGAATGCCTCTCAAAGGGGGCCCTTAGGTCACTTTTTATAGTTTTTGTGAAGGGCATTTAAAGAATTTGAGCCTTTAATTCCATGCAAAGGCTTCAGATTAATCAGATCTATTGATTGGGAGATCAATGGTCCTGATTAAGCCTTCCAAATCCTTTTTCCATCCACAGTTTGATCTAGTGCTGACACGTGGCACACTGTGCGCCCTTAGATCTAAATCTGACGACCTCACTCACTCGCTGCTCGTCGCTGCTGTCCGCACGCCTGCCGCTTGACCTTAATCAGCACCTCAACTGCTAAGGCTTCTTAGCCGTTCGATCTTTCGATCGAACGTCTTAAAAGTCGTGTGCTGCACCCGGCACACGTTTGCCACTTCACCACCCGATGAAGATCCCACGGTTGAATTTCATCCGCGTGCGGTTGATTCCCACATCACTCTTTGAATCCGCGTCGCGCGCTGGCTATTAAAGGTGCTCTCCGCTGTGCTACACATGCATATTGTTGCGGTTTCCAAATCTTGTGCAACTACCCTTGACTATTTTCCATCCAACAGTCGAGATCTCGCCTTCGCTTGATGAAACAACTGGAGGTGGGTGACCTAGCAGCATCGCGGCTATTGGATGACGATCCAATGGCCCACGGCTTTCCTTCCCAGATTAAGGTGCAGTGAAGGGCGGCTGTGATGGAACCACGTGGCCATCCATTTTCTTATCCTTGTATCTGATGATGTAGGCCTCTGATTGAGTTAATTTTTGCATTGTTGGACAACAGACATCGATTCGAATCCATCCGTGTGATTGGATTTATCATCTGAGATCTAGAAATTCTTCAATTTGCCCCTTGGCTCCTGATTCTTCTGCAGACTCCATAAGGTGCTATGGGAGTCTGATTGATGAGCTCTTAGAAGTGTTGGACTCCCATCTTCATTCCAAATAGATCCATATGGTTGGATCAGTCATCTACAGCCCTGGATTACCTGCAATTATTAATACCTCTCAAATAGCACATTATTATGTATAAAACATATAAATCTTCTAGGATGCAAAGTACAATGTGTATGCATGCAGAATGCCCATGTTAAGCTAGGTTCTACCTTAATTTAGGCGAATTAGGGCCTATGATTGCTGCACAATCACTTTTCTTTTTTCTTTCTTTTTCTAGGTTTTGACCATCCTGAACTTGATTGCTTTTCACTAAGGTGATCTCTTTTCCCTCCTAATGCATGAGGACATTGCATATCATAAGCATGGGGGTGTTTTTAAATTTTGACGATCAAATTAGGATTTCCAGAGCTTAAAAGTATGCAATTTTTGTTTCGCATGCATCTCATTATAAAAATAAAAAAAATCATAAAACTTTTTGAGGAAAATTTTGAAAATCGGGACTAAGGTTCAAAGAATCATTTTTAGGTACAATGGGATTTGATCTTTAACAAACTAGGGACTAGGATGCAGATTTGATTGTTAGAATCTTTGAGTCTATTTTTAGACTAGATCAAGTATCCTCCTCTAAATTCCACCTAAACTTATGTTAATTCAGGTGACTAGATCTCTTTTTGTGACCTGGAAATTACTTGGCTTAGTTTCCAACCTAGAAGCTTGTGCCTCTTGCAAAATTCTTGTGTCAAAATTCACACACATAGACAACACCTAAAAATAAATTAGGAAAATTAGAAAAGCCCTTTGTTTAGTCTTAGTGACATCCGAAGCAGATGACTAGTTTAAGTTCCCACAGCCGAGAAGGAGGAAAATGCCTCCTTTGAGGATGCGATGTAAACATGTTACTGCCTCGGCACTGCTCTATATCTATATTTTATATCTTTACATGGAACATTAAGGCTCATTTTGCAGCTCAAGTGTCTTGGACGGTGCTCTACCTATAGCATCAGAGCAAGAGCTTGAGTTTGCTTGGAAAGTTCTATTTACGTGAATTCGTCGTTGTTTAAGATATGTGTTGTAGCATAGGACAAATGCGCTGAAACAAATATAAATTATAGTCGAATTTAAAGTCCGAGGTCGAACACAGGGAGCAAGTATTGTAATTCACATGCTAATCGAAATGCATGTATACATGACCACAAGAAATAAGCCAACAATGATATTCAATGAACAATATCTACTCAAATATGATATTCAATGTATAACATGAGTATATGAAGAGTTTGACATAACAAAAAGAAACCTAGAGCAAAAACAATCGTGATTTATACCACCAATTTTTTAGTCTAGATACATATATATTAGCTTATCAATATTGCTACAGTAATTAGGACCACTTAGCCACTTTCCATGTCATGAAATAAACCAACAGTATCAATCTCAAAGGGGCTATCAGACGTCGGTCCTGTGCATCAGACAGCTTAAGTGAACACAAGCACAAGGTTCTCAAGGCCTTTCTTCTTCTTTCTCTCTCTCTCCTTGCCTTCAGGTTCTTCTCTTTCTTCCCTTCACAGCACAAGGGAAACAACCCCTCAAATTTGGCTAAGTGTTAGCCACTCTACAAAGCAAAACCCCCCTCTATTTCCTCACAATTCCTCCTCTATTTCTCTTCTCTTCTTTCTCTCAATCTCGGGTATATAAGTGGGTATAGGAATCTAGGTAATCGAGTTTGGCTAGACCCGCATGCATGTGTGCACGGGCAAGGCGTAAGGGCGCGAGGAGGTGCATGCGTGGGGGATCTCACCCTCCATGTTCTGAGGCAGTAAGGCCTGAGCGAAAAATCAATTTATGTGCACATGGATACACTTCTCCCACCGAGGTGGGACTAATCCCACATCCCTCTCTCACTCAAACTTGTAACTGGGCTTTTTTACTCAATTGAGGTTGCTACTGGATATGTGGATGGAATCCGCATCACCTGGAGATGGAATCAAGCCTTGAACTCGACAGAGCACGACGAACGCCTTCGGAGAAGACGGCGGTGGCGATGACTATTCGATGACACTTGAACGACCAACATACGAGCTTTGAGCCCACATTAGAAGGTTTTAGAGCATCACCGTGATTCATGGAACGTGGTGGTAGCAGTATTTTGGTGTGTACGTGCATGTAGAGGGCATACGAAGTCAGTGAAGGTGGACGGAAATGGGTTTGTTCGGTGGGGAGCTAGGGTGAGCGATGGAGCGAAATGGGAGAGGGATTTTGACGAAGGGAGTACGGCGGTGCTTTTAGGAGTTGTGGCAAGGCAGATGGCTGTCTGTGGTGGTGGTGCGGGCTCGTCGGAGCCCTTGCTAGAGTGGTGGAAGACGATGGGGGAACAATGTGAACGATGGTCGAATTAGGTTAAGAAATGATTGAATGAAGTCTAGGGAGAAAGGGGAGGAAATTGAGCTAATTAATGGACGAAGGGAGGAAGGATGGCGTCAGCTGTGGTTGGCCAGCGCGGAGGATGAAGCTTGCTTCAATGAGGTGAACGGCGACGATGACGAGGTTAGGAAGCTCTGGTTTTGGCCCACCAGACACAGAAGAAGAAGAGGAAGAAGGTGGCACTCTCAATTTTACCATTGAGAGGTCATAAGAAGATGGGGGAAATAGTCGCTGAAGCTTAGGTCGGAGCTTGGCCGAGGAGAGAAGAGAATGAGTATTTTGGCCTTAATCCTAGCTAAGGAGGTAAGGTACGCATTGGGCGTGCTTTTATAGGGCCTAGGATGGAATTCCAAGCTTGGAAACTCTGAGCTTCTTGCACATGTGGGATACCCACATCTCCTATAAATTCTCATGGGAGATTGGGAAAGAATTAGAGTCGAAGGCCAAGTTTAATTGAAAGAGAATTCCTCAAGGAATCTTTTGTTCAAATATGGGACTGATTGATTGAGAATCAAGTGAGATATCCTCACTCAAAACTTGATGGTGAAGGTCTGACCTTCCAAAAATGGCGTGAGGACCTTTTTGCAGAGAATGATGATAAAGTTAGGGACCTGATTGTAATTAATTCAAATGTTAGGCCATTTGTGTAAGGAAAAGAGTCAGATAGGAATGAAATAAAAGCTAGGTAAAGATGATCTCTAATTAGGTCCAAATTTTGGTACAAACCTAATTTGGACACAAGGAATCTGATGGTGAAGTGAGATTTAGGTTTTGACCAAGTTTGACTAGGTAACTTGCATAGAAACCCAATTTAGGATAATTGTTTGTCTAAGAATATTTTAGGTCAGATTGGGTTCTAATGGTCAAATCAAACATACCAAATCTTAGAGAATATTTTTCTATGATTTTTAGAAGGCTTAGGTGAATTTTATCCAAACTGAGACCTCAATTATTTAAGTAGGTCTATTTTTAGGGTTTCATATGTCATTTAATTCTTATAATGCCTGGAAACCCATTTTTGCCTGCACGAACCACTTATTAGGCATTTATGATCATTTAATCTTTAATAAACTGCTGAAAAAACCCACGGTTGTTCTACATTTATGATATTCTGTTAAAACTACAATTTTACCATGCTTTCATGTTAACACTTAGAAAGGATGTGCAGTGAACTACAGTCCTTTGGCGGTTATGTAGGAGCATTTATCAATGGATTTTGACTAATTAAAGCTAGATATGGCTGATTATGATGTTATCATCATACCCCCACGCCTAACTTTTAGTAGTCTCTTAGCAAAATCTTGTGAAATTAACTCAGATTCTAGACCATGCCTTGATGTTCAAAGTCCTGATTCATTCTTCTTCTTAGAAATTAGGTCAGAATGCTAATAGTTGGCCTAGAGGTACTCAACTACCAAGCAAGATCCAGACCTGACCAATTTTATCCTCAGTATATCGTGAAGGTTTCTAAGGCCTACAAAAACTATCCAAAGGTTCGTTGGACCTAGCGGTTAATGCACCCGTGCTTGTAACATGGTTAATCCAAGTTTAGTTTGCAGTGCTTTTTTGTAAAAGAGAAAGATAGAAGAATTTTTCATTTTTGGAGAGCTTTCTCTCTCTTTTTCTTTACTATTTCTAGCTTTGGATTGGCTCAAAAACATAGTCTATATCGGATTCCTTGCTCCCACCATCAATCCTCGCAAGGTCCTTGGCAATCGATGCTTTGAGATAGAACCACCCATGGAAACCCCCAGAACCATGACTTTCGACACTTCGAGATAGTGCTGCCCATGGAGTTCTGTAGCTAAATTCATACCCTAGCGATCGAGATTTCAGGATAATCCTGCCTATGGTACCTAAATCAGCATAAAGTGCTTACGTGCCCCCAGTAGTATATTTAGACATCCTAGGAGACAAGCACTGAGGAGACAGTATGTTTATTATGCATTTTCAAGGGGAATTTCCCACCTCTTCACGTTGGGAACTTGTCCAAATCAACTTGTGTTGATAAGCCACTCCTAATCTAGGTAGCATTTTCAGAAAAGAATTAATGTATTTGCGTGATTTTGATATTAAGCATATTGAACCCGATTGTGCGTGGATTAGGGTGCTTAGGTTACCGAATCCCGCAAACCAGAGGTCAGTTAATGAGGTCGAATACTCCCTAAGCCTTAGACTTAATGCATAAGCTTCGCATTTCCTCAACCTCTTGAGAACTATCCAGATCTTAACGGATACGTGAATTTTTAAGCCCTAAAACAAGCCCAAGAGACTGAAGATTAGCACTCATACTAATCTCTTTGTCTCTCTGTTCTTTTAGGACTTAATTTTTTTTCTTTTGATTTGGTCTAAAACTTAAGTAGATTCCATGATCTTTTACTAATGACTATCAACTTTTTGTTTCAAATTGTGCTCCTTTTTGACATTTAAATCACCTCCCCATTTCCTCAAGAATGATATGCAATTTTAAGCTCACAAAATTTCCTCCCCTTTCTCCATTTTTTGTTCTTTTTCAATTTTTATTTTTTTGGTTTTTTAAATGTGAGTAAATTTTTTATGAGAACCCTTCAAAAACTTGAATTTTTATGTGTTTGTAATTTAACACCCCCCCATGCCTAAGTTTTGCAATATCCTCATTGTAAACTAGAGGGTATGAAATCAGCTTGGGTTCAAGGATTAGAATAGGGTCAATGGGTGTGTGACTGGGTCAGGATGACTATTGTGGATGATTCAAGCTCTGGTACGAGTACTAGAAGTTGGGTCAGCTATTCCAACTCTGAACACAGAGTACAGTAGACATGAAGCTCTAAAGGATAATCAGAAGGGTCTCGAGTTTTTTGAATGATGAGTTGCCTCCCGTTAAGCGCTAAATTCAATGCCTTCAGCGGAGTAGAAAGTAGTCATGGAGGAGTGGTCAAATTAGACAAATTTTGTAGAGCAAGCACCTTGATCAAAAGCCTAGTTGGTCCAACCAGGTGCTTGTTCAGATCAACAGGCTGATAATGCAGCCCAAATCCAATCAATCTGGTGGGTTGATGAGTATGGATCAGGAGGTGTGGTGGTCACTAGATGCTTTGAGGCTCAAAGAGATGTGGCGATGCGAAATGTGGGTTTGGCTGATTCCAATCAGCCTAGTCAGAGTAGGGATCCTCAAAAGAGAATGGATTTGCAGAGGATGTAAGATCCCTATGAGAGTGATCAGAGAAGGATGGGGCATGATTATTAATCTGATTGATATTCAAAACCTGATCACAATGTGGAGAGGAATCAGGTGCGACCGGATCAGAGAAAGGAGAATTAGAATAGAAATTGATTTCGGTTGCAGGTCCGGGGTGGGATGGGATTTGAGTGGGTTCCATATGTGCTATAGAAGTGGCTTCCAAGAGAACTGTGTGATGGCTCCTCTAAAAAAGGTTCAAAGGTAGGTGTATCTTGAGAGTCCTCATAAAGCCCATCAAAATCAAATGTAAATTCCTAGAGAGTGCTTATAGGATCATGAAACTCAAAGTCAAGAAAAGATTCAAATCTGGATTGCATACACTCTTAACACTTGTAGTTTTTTAATCCTGTAGATCATAAAGGAATGATTCCAAGTCAATGGAACTTGATTTTGAATCGATGATATCGAGATTAGGGAGATCAGAGTCAAAGAATGGGTCATGGATGCTGAGGTCGTAAATTGGCTCGTAGTCGACAGGAAACAAAGATTCTATGAAATCAAAGTAAGATTCGAAATCGTTGGTGAACTTGCGAAAATCGTGTTCTGAACCTGATTCTAGATTAGATGTTTGACCACAGAGTGAATCGAGATGTGGAGAAGTAGCAACCTAACTTGGATATAACCTAAACTCAGAATCCGAACTCAAAAAGGTCCCTATTAGGCGTGGGCTCTGGTTCTTAGCTCCTAGGAGAGACCCAATCGAATCCCAACTCTTCCAGCTTCTCGATTTCTGTGTTGTAAATTGGCATGATTTTCGACAAATTGATCTGTATCTCAGAGGAGTTTGGAGATGTGTGGTCATCAAACATAGGCCCAGAATCATAGCTCAACTAGAAAATCTGAGTCCCATCACATGGGGCCTCATAATTATCCCAAATAGGCTCGAATCCAGATTGTAGGTTAAGGGTAGGGATTGGATCACTAAAATCTAGACTGGGCTCTATTGGGATGTCAGAATCATCCTCGAGATTTACCTTAACAGGATAAGGCTCGGGATTTACATTCTCGAGGAGTTCTATTTTAAGCTCATCATTACAGGTGTCTGGGAATTCAAAGCTAGGCGAACCTGGTTCTCATATCTCTAGGGCCAGCTCAAAATCGAGAACACCTGCAATTGGATCTTCCCAACCCATCTCGAGATTAGGTGTATTAGTCTGCACATAAGTTGGATCATATTCCATCTGGGTTAGGGATCCACAACAACCTTGATTCTTGAACCTGGGATTTGGGAAATCAGATTGATCCTCAGTCTTATTCCAAGATGTTTCGCTAAATGCTTAGGGAATATATGGGTATTTTTTATTGATAATTTGTTTCAACAAGTTTATCATCTCTTCCCATTTCTCAAGGTCATTATGGTGTCTTTCCCAAAGTATAGGATTTGTCAAACATTGGAGATATTCAAAGTTATGTAATTTCTCTAATTCAATATATTCTGTCATGAGAATATCCTGGGTTGATCCATTTGTTATTTGTGTCAATATTAATTGGGCATAATTTGCAATAAAGGCTATTATTTCTGGGATATTAACCTGAATCATGCTAACTGGATTTGAGGTTTTGTCATTAACTCTATAAAATTTCAAGGTATCCTCAATCATTCTATCTCTCATGAGCATTCGAGATTTAGGTTTCCTAAATGGTCTTCCTAAATTGCCAGGTTGCATCTTTAATTCAGGTGATGGATCGGAATGTAGAATCAAATTCAGGTTCAGGTCGAAGTGATCCGATCAGATTAGAAATCCCGTAGAAGATCTAATGAGGCCTCTTAGGTTAAAAACCCAAGGACCTTCTCGTGTGTGTGCTCTAAAGAATAGATGATAGACTACATATGAATTGGACCCAATCAAGGCACCGAAAGATTTATGGATGATTGTAGAGGTTCGGGGCGGATGATACCCTTGATCAGAAAGTCATCCACCTGAGAATTACCTGGGCAGCAAGGAAGGGAGAGTCCCGCGAAGACCTTTACTCGGTAGAGCATCCCCATGGGTTACAGGGTTTCCCCCACTCGACCTTCCTCGTCATCGCTGATCCAAGTAGACCAGAATGGATAACTTGACCTCTTAAGTCTACTAGTTTTAACTCCTAATTTGTGCCTTTAATTCCACTTGATTAGAAGTTAATTTGACTTGTGACCTAATTTGGAGGTTGGTTGGCCCACAATGTAGCCCAACTTCACCTGAGCTGTCCTAAAAGATGGAGAATGAAATCTTGGTCATGACCCAGAAATCACTCTGATTTGATTCCTAAGTTATTAGGTCCAAGATTTTAAGATTCAAGTGAATTTAGAGCCTGATTTTTAGGGTTTTCCTGATTAGATCTTTTCAAACAAGGGCTTGGGTAGCACACAAATGTGGGAGGGTTTATTTCCTTTTATGCAAGCAAATGTGAACTAGCACTCCAAAAACCCTGATGTAGAAACCCTAATTGGCTCTATTTTGAATCCAATTTGATCTTTACAATGTTCTTGTTGGACTTCAAACAAGAAGTGTGCAGTCCAAGGAGATTAGAAGTTAAGCATAATCCCTAATAGGTATAGGAAATTAGGGTCGAGATCTATAATAGAATCGTCTTGACTTTAATCAGATATGCAATTTTTCTGCAACTTAGGAAAACTTGCCTTTTAGGTGAAAAAAATTCTATGAAACTAAGGCAAGTGATTCCTAATTGATTGTTTCCTTTTTATCTTCCCATGATTAGAAGGTTGATTAGGGAAGAATAGAAATTACCTACCACAGAAGTGGCTGAATTGCTCAGAAGATCTCCTCGTGAAGTACCTCAGAAAATCATAAGAAAATAGATAGGGCAAGTTAGTGCTCAAATATAAAGTTAAATAAGCAAAAGAGTAGCGGTGAATTGTGCATTGCTCCCCGGCAACCAAAATGTTTAAGGCAAATTCGTCATTATTTAAGCTATGTGTTGTACTATAGGACAAATACGCTCAAACAAATACAATTTATACTCAAATTTAAAGTCCGAGGTTGAACACAGGGAGAAAGTATTGTAATTCACATGCTAGTCAAAATGAATGTATACATGAGCATAAGATATAAGCTAAGAATGATATTTAATGAATAATATCTACTCAAATATGATATTCAATGTAGAACATGAGTATATGAAGAGTTTGACAAAGCAAAAAGAAACCTACAGCAAAAACAGTGGTGATTTATATCACCAATTATTTAGTCGAGATACATATATATCAGCTAATCAATATTACTATAGTAAATAGGACCACTTAGCTACTTTCCATGTCATGAAATAAACCAACAGTATCAATCTCAAAGGGGCTATCAGACCTCGGTCCTATGCATCAGACGGCTTAAGTGAACACAAGCACAAGGCTTCTCAAAGTCTTTCTTCTTCTTCTTCTCTCTCTCCTTGCCTTCAGCTTCTTCTCTTTCTTCCCTTTGCAGCACAAGGGAAACAACCCCTCAAATTTGGCTAAGCGTTAGCCACTCTACAGAGCAAAACCCCCCTCTCACTCCTCACAATTCCTCCTCTATTTCTCTTCTCTTCTTTCTTTCAAACCCAGGTATATAAGCTGGTATAGGAATCCAGGTAATCGGATTTGGCTAGACCCACGTGCATGTGTGCACGGGCGAGGCGTGAGGGTGCGAGGAGTCGCGTGCGTGGGGGACCTCACCCCCCCGTGTTCTGAGGTAGTAAGGCTTGAGCTGAAAATCAGTTTATGCACACATGGCTACGTTTCTCCCACTGAGGTGGGATTAATCCCACATCCCTCTTTCTCTCAAACTTGCAGCAGTGAAGTCCTCCTTGGTGAAGCTGTAACTAGGCCATTTTACTCAATTGAGGCTAAGGCGGGATACGCGGATGGAATCCGCATCACCTAGAGATGGAATCAAGCCTTAAAGTTGATAGAGCACGGCGAATGCCTTCGGAGAAGATGGTGGCGGTGACGACTGTCCGGTGACACCTAAAAGATCAACATATGGGCTTTGAGCCCACATTAAAAGGTTCTGGAGCATCGCCGTGATTCATGGAATGTGGTGGTGGTAGTATTTTGGTGTGTATGTGCGTGTAGAGGGCATGCGAAGTCAGTGAAGGTGGACGTTAATGGGTTTGTTCGATGGGGAGCTAGGGCAAGCGATGGAGTGAAATAGGAGAGGGATTATGATGGAGGGAGTACGATGGTGCTTTTGGGAGTTGTGACGAAGCAGATGGCGGTCTGTGGTGGTGGCACGGGCTCACCGGAGCCCTTGCCAAAGCAGAGGAAGACGATGGGGGACTGGCGTGAACGATGGTTGAATTAGGTTAAGAAGGGGTTGAATGAAGTCAAGGGAGAAAGGGGAGGAAGTCGAGTTAATTAATGGACGAAGGGAGGAAGGTTGGCGTTGGCTGTGGTTGGCCAGCACCGAGGACGAAGCTTGCTCCTGTGAGGTGAACGACGGTGATGACGAGGTTAGGAAGCTCTAGTTTTAGCCCACCAAACGTGGAAGAAGAGGAGGAAGAAGGAGGCACTGTCAATTTAACCATTGAGAGGTCATAAGAAGATGGGGGAATCGTTGCCAGAGCTTAGATCAAAGCTTGGCCGAGGAGAGAAGAGAATGAGTATTTTGGCCTTAAACCTAACTAAGGAGGTAAGGTACATATTGGGCGTGCTTTTATAGGGCTTAGGATGGAGTTCCAAGCTTGGAAACTCCGAGCTTCTTGCGCATGTGTGATACCCACATCTCCCATGCGTTTGCATGGGATATTAGGAAAGAATTAGAGTCCAAGGCCAAGTTTGATTAAAGACAATTCCTCAAGGAATCTTTGGTTCAAATCTAGGACTGATTGATTAAGAATTGAGCAAGAAATCCTTGCTCGAAACTAGATAGTGAAGCTCTAACCTTCCAAAAATGGCGTGAGGGCCTTTCTACAGAGAACGATGACAAAATTAGGGACCTGATTGTAATTAATTCAAAAGTTAGGGGCATCTGTGTAAGAAAAAGGTCAGACAGGACTAAAATGCAAACTAGGTCAAGATGATCTATGATTGGGCCAAAATTTTGGTACAAACCTAACATGAACCCAAGGAATTTGATGGTGAAGTTGGATTTAGGTTTTGACCAAGTTTGACTAAGTAAATTGCATATAAACCCAAATTAGGGCAACTATTTGTCTAAGACTCTATTTTAGGTCAGATTGGGTTCCAATGGTCAAATCAAATATACCAATCCTTAAAGAATATTTTCTTATGATTTTTAGAAGGTTTAGGTGAATTTCATTCAAAATGGGACCTCAATTATTTAAGCGAATTTATTTTTAGGATTTTAGATGTCATTTAATTCTTGTGACACGTGAAAACCCATTTCTGTCTGCACGAACCTACTTATTAGGCATTTATAATAATTTGACCATTAATAAACCCCTGGAAAAGCCCACGGTTGTTCTGCATTAATGATATTCTATTAAAACTGTAGTTTTACCCCTATTTTCATGTTTAACTCTTAGAAAGGATGTGCAGTGAATTACGGTCTTTTGGCAGTTATGTTGGAGCATTTATCAATGGTACGATCTTTTGGCAGTTATGTTGGAGCATTTATCAATGGATTTTGATTAATTAAAGCTAGATATGGCTGATGATGATGTTATCGTCAAGCCCCTTCACACTACATTGTGTTTTGGGGTTCTAAGCTGCTGGGTGATGTCTTGGACAATACTATCTCGAAGTGCTGGCGCCAGAGCCCCCTCAAGGAATGATAATGGGAATGATGATCCCCATACATCTGTTGTAGGATTAAGCTAAGAGTAAGCATGAGGGAGACAAAAAAAAAGATTCAATAAAAAAACATGACCTTATAAATATCCTTATAAATATTGGCATTCACAAAGCATCGAACACAATGCTTTAAAAGATTATGCAAGTTGCGAGTCGTATTCAAGAGCCAAGGAAATCCTAACTACAAAATGATTTCAGGACATTTGAATTAACAAGGAGTTAACTTGTGAATTTTCGAAAGATACATTGATCCCAATTCTTCTAACTCTTGGTTCCAAAGACGAATCCTGATGTTCTATCTTTAACAAATCCCATACCTTCCATGTTTTCAATCAACCAAGACCCCATAATCTTTTTCTCCTCAAAAGTTAAAAAAGAAAGAAAACATTTATTTCCCAAAATCCATTTTATAAATTTAATTTCTCTAAGATACTAGCAAAAGATAAGCATAGGGGTGTGATAAATACCAGTTTATCATCATTCTTATGCCCTAAAATAGATCTAACTCTTAGGGTTTTAACTCCACAATCGGGTTTTCAGGCTGCATTTAGGTATTCACCTAGAATAAACATGCATTGCATTTTATTATCTTTTTAATACATTTACTTGAGTGTCAAAGATAGATTTAAAGTTAGATCCCCCATACCTTAGCTCTCAAGAAGGCAGAAAATGAAGAAGAAGCTCCTATCAGCTAGATCCAGCCCAACCCAGCTGGATCCTAGCTCATTCTAGCTGGATCAACTCATCCCTAGCTCCATTCAACTCATCTCAGCTGAATGGTAGATCAAGCTAGTTCACCTTAGCTCCATTCAGCTCACCTCAGTAGGATGGCAACTCAAACTAGCTCAAGACAGTTGATTCCAACTCCTTTCCAACTCCTCAACCAACTAGACCTGACTAGGATAGTTCATTGGAAGCTCAACCTAACTAGGACTAGCTACTGCCATCAACTAGCTAGACCTAGTTAGCTGAAGATGACCTCAGCCAGCTCAAGCCAGCTCAAGTCTTGCTCGCTGAGGCTCAACTCAGCTCAACTTAGTTAAGCTAAGCTACTTGACCCAAGCTAGCTACTCCAGCTAACTAGGTAATCGTTGGGAAGACCATACCCCGCTCACCTCAGCTCATATTAGGAAAATCCAGCTCATCTTAGCTTGGCTTAGCAGTTAGTAAAGAACTAGCAAGCTAAGCCAGCTAAGGTAGCTCCTTGCAGTTCTCTTCAGTAGTCACCAACTCTAGTCCAACTCCTTCCAACTACTTGCAGCTCCTCACCTCCAAAACTCTAGCACACTCTACCTCTTTCCACTACTCACCTACTAGCTAAGCTAGCTTAGCTAGCTTAGCTTGGCTAGGTCTACCTCCATGGCACCTAAATCTAACCCTAACTCAACCAACCAAAGCTCCACCAACTAACCTCACCTAAGTCTATCTAAGCTCCCTACTCCTAGTCCATTTTGGTGCCAACAACAAGCCACCTTTTCACCCCTCAACCATCATCAAGAGACTCCTATTTTGACACCAAAATAGCCTTAACCACCTCCCCCCTTTTGGCGCCAAAATGACCCCTTATCTCCACCACACATCTCCCTTTAAACCCATCCTAACCATCCATAAGTTGGTGCCACCTAAGCCATTCTAGAAGCCTCCTTTCTGGTGCCAACTTATGGTGTCTCTCCACTACCAAAAGGCATCAGCATCCAACCATAACCACCCCCATGAGCCCTTTCGATTGGCGCCATTTATCCATAGCCTTAGGGTCCCTCAAACACCTCCATCATGCCATCCTAGCCACCCATCTTATCCACGCCAACCACCACCTCTCCACTTCTATATATACCCCACCTAACCACCACCTAAATCCCATCTTCTTCCTTAGTTTAGCTTCTACCTACAACACTTGCACCTAAGGCCAAGGAAGAAGAAGAAGTGAAGAAGATCAAGGGGGCAACCTACCCACCCCCTTGGTGCCATCTTCCTCTTTCTTCTTCTCCCTTATGCCACGCCTAGGGGGAGGAGTTCTTCATCAAAGGGGTTGGCCAGGCAAGGAGGAAGGAAGGCTAGGGTGGACGTCCACCCTTGGAGAAGAACACTTGGAGGAAGACCACAAGAAGGAAGGAGCAAGGAAGCATCTTCTTCATGTCTGGGAGCTACCGAACTTGGAGCGAAAACCATTCCAAGCTTCCTTTAGAGGACACCTTTTTCTTCATCTTTATCAGTTTCTTTTGTATTAGCTAGTGTTTACTTTTATCTTGTTGTAACAAGCATTCCACTACAAGTACATCATTTTAATTAGCAATATAAAAGCAAATTTTTGCCTTCAATTTCAAGCTCGTAGTTTGCAGTGCTTTATTTCGGTAGTCTTAGTGCACACACTGTTCTTCTAATTACCTTAGGTGCACTTGCCTAGGGTGAGCTTAGAAGAAAGGGTTTCTTTTTGTCACATAGGCATAGGTTTAGCGCAGTTCATCTTCGCATTAAATACCTGACTATTTCTGGCAACCCTAAAAACAACATAATCAAAATCACAAAAACATAATTGTAGATTTGAGAGGTGAGAGAGAGAGAACCACTTCATGTGATTAACGAATTGGCCTCCTTGGATAGCCTTAGATGCTCACCCTATCTAGGTTTATAAATTTGAGAGTTGATCAATTTTACGTGTCTCAATGACAAAAGTTCATATTTATAAAATCACATAAAATTTGTATCGGCCACCACCCTCAAAGTTTTTCTTTTGTTGTTTGATTCTAAAAGCCTTTTTTAAATAATTTTTATGTGACAAGGAGAAAGGGACATTGACCTCAATAATTCACGGGAAAAAATGCACTTTGAGCTCTTGCTCCAAAATCCTACCATTTTCTTGTATGTACCTGCACACATGAAATGAAAGAGAGAAAAGGGGATGAGACCTAAGTATCAAGCAAGAGTGAATTTCAAAGTCGTACCTCCTCGACAACAATGCCAAAAAGTGATAGTGAAAAATCACGCAATTAATAAAAATGGGTTTTCGTTGTTGTAATGTGTGAGATCTGAATGCTTTTAACATTTATAAAAATCGAGTACTTAGGGAGTATTTGGGTCATCCCAAGGGAGGTGGAAATGCAAAATAAAACTCTTGCTTGCTTGATAAAAGATTCCTCTCTTTTTGGGTTTTTTTATATATGAATTTTTTTTTGGATTTTGGATTAGGTAAAAGCACCAAAGATGATTTGTGAAGAAGCAGGAAAGCAAGAAAAGCAACCAAGTGCTCTACTCGTCCAACTCACTCCAAGCATGGGAAACTTACAGTAATGGAAGGGTAGAGACATAACAACAAACCACAAAGCCAAAAAAAAGTAGAGGAATGCTTGTATTAAATAAAATCAATCCGACTACAAGAACTCTGGGGTGCTCACAAGTGGGAAGAATTCCACACTTGTAATCCCCAGGAAATTCAACTAGCCACAACAACAACAAAAAAAATGAAATTACTAGAAGAATAGTAGAAGGCTTAGTAGATGAAGGTGCAGCCTCTGTGAAATCCTTACTCCAATTCCTGTTGCCTTGAAATTGAAGAGTACTCCTCCTGAATGTCCTCCTCCTGGCAAGCCCTGGTGGGCGTGCCTTGTCTCCTCCTCAGGGTGGACGTCCACCACCTTAATTCCTCCTCTACCTGGTTGACCTCACTTGTAGTGTGACCTCCCTGGCTTGGCGCAAGCGAGAAGGGAAGAGTAAGGAGGCACCAAGGAGGTAGGGTTGCCTCCTTAATCTTATTCTTCTTGTTGTTCTCTTGGTCGTTGGGTAGGGATATAGGTAGCTTAATGCACTAGGAATTATGTACCTAAGGGTAGTTCTTTTGGTGGTAGAATAGGGGGTATGTATAGTTAGGGAAGAAAGGGTTGGCATTCCCTTTGAGATGGAGGGTTAGTATTGGATTTGGGGGGTGGTTGTAGGATCCAAATGGGGATGATGGTTGGCACCAAATGAAGAGTTGGGAGGGGGGTAGTTAAGGGGAGAAGCCACCCTGGTGGCCGTCTAAGGTGGTGGCTAACCACCTTGTTTTGGCACCAAATAGGGTAGCTTCTAGAAGGTTAGGTTGGCGCTACCACTTGGATGGATAGGATTGGTTTTGGTGTTGGATGAAGGGTTAAGATGGAGGCTAGAAGTGGTGCCAAAATAGGAGGTTATGGGAGGGGTTTTTTGGCACCAATTTAATGGTGCCATTTGGTCATGGAGAAGGGTTAAAGGGTGGCTAAGGTTGGTTTAAAAAAAAGGGTGGATTAGGTAACTCAGGTGGACTTAGGGTTAGGTGCATTTGGTAGAGCTAGCTAGGTAGGGTTTAGGGTGTTGGTTGGCTAAGGTAGGGATTAGGAGCTGAGTTAAGCTAGCTAAGCTAGCTTAGCTAGTAGATGACTGGAGGAGGAAGTAGATGAGTTAGGGTTTATTGATGCAGAGCTGAAAAGAGCTGCATTGCGACTCACTGGGGTAGACTATTGCTAAAGATAGTTGAAGTGGTGCTAAGTAGCTAGCTTAGCTAGCTAGTTCTATACTAGTTGCTCAACTAAGCTAATCTGAGTTGGCTTCTTCTAGTTTGGAACTTAGATGAGCTAGAGCTGGTCCTCCTGAAGACTACCTAGCTAGTTAAGGTAGCTAGCTTAGGTTAAGTAACTCAACTCAACTAAGTTTAGCTTATATGAGTCTTCGGGAGTTGGAGTTGAGCTGACCCGAGCTAGTTGAGGGCTTCTTCAGCTAACTAGGCTTAGCTAGTTGATGGTAGTAGCTAATCTTAGTCAGCTAAAACCTCTAGCAGCTGGGTGGATCTGAGAGGAGCTAGGATCAACTAAGTTGAGCTAGCTTGAGCTCCCATTCAACTAAGGTGAAGTGAATGGAGCTGAGATGAGCTAGCCACAACTAGGTTAAGTTAGACATGACCTAAAGTCTTCTGAGTTGAGCTACCATCCAACTGAAATGATCTAAATGGACCTGAAATGAGCTAGCCTCAACTAAGTGGAGCTAGTGGGCTTCCTCTTCATTTTTTGCCTTCGAAAGTGCCAAGGTTTGTGGGATCTGCGTTTCTACTTATCCCTAACACTTAAATAAGCACATTAAAGAGACAAAAAAATGCAATGCATGCCTAACCTAGGAGATTGCCTAAAGGCAGCCCAGAAACCCAATTGCGGAGTTAAAACCCTAAGAGCTAGGTCTATTTTAGGGCATAAGAATGATGATAAACTGACATTTATCAAGCATCATATGAAGTATACCGGTCAAGACTGATATCAAAATGAGTGTTCTTTTGCAGTAGTTGGAGAATTGGAAGCATGACTCTTGGATACCTGATCAAGTGGCTCTTGAACTCAATTTGAGTTAGAAATTAGTTTTCATAATAGTTGATGTTAGATTGAGTGTTCAAAGCATTCATGTATCATTCATTAATTTCAATTTGATCTACAAAACTTCCTAAATCAGTTGAGAAAATTTATGTTAGCAATAAGAGTTATGAAATCTATCTAAACTAGGTGTTGATCAAGAATTCAATTGATAGATTAAGCTTTTGAGTTCAATCTTGATATATATCCTTTCCGAGGAGTTTGTTAAATCTATATCTCCATTTCCAAAACTTCTGATACATTCTTTGGAGACATGATTACAATTTCTAACATCAATTGAGCCATATTTTTCCCAAATTGTAAATATGAGAAAAATACAAAAATAATTCTAAAAAAATAAAATAAAGGTGTCTTGAGTGAGATTAGGATGTGTTTTAGGTGTGTGTGAGAAGTGATTTAGGTTTTGAGCTTGTTAGTTAGGAGAACATACCAGTAGGAGTCCTAAACTTCTCCGATTTAGAAATAAGAAAAACAACATAAAAATACCAAAAAGAGTCTTCTTCCCTCTCTTCTCACATTTCCTTCCTCTTCTTCTATCTCTATAAAACACAAAAATAAAATAAAAATATGAAAAACTTCAAAAATCCCAAGAAAAAACCTTTGTATATAATATTTATTCCTGTATATAATACTATATTATATGAATATAGTATCATGAGCCATGGGCTCATGATTGTGTGTGGTAGCCCTAGGAAATTCTATGTAATGAGCCAGCGATGAACCTTGGAACTTGAATAGTTCTCGGTTGCGGTGATGAGCCATGGGTTGTCATCAAAATGAGGCATGTGAGCATACCTGAATCTGACTCACTGAGAGGTACTTGTAGCAATAAGCTCTGTAGGTGCTCGTAAGGACGGATGATGTAGGGGTACCTATAACTCATAGCAATAAGCTACATAGGCACCCGCAAGGACAGATAACGCCGACATACCATGAGGGATGGTGAGGACCTCATCTGACGGTGAATTTGTGAGGGCACATCTAGGAGGTGAGCTCCGCGATGGAGTAGAGATGTGACCCGATAATGTCTGACCATGCCTTGTACTATGATCTAGAATGATCTAAACGGTTGATGACTTGATTTCATGGAACCAGCCAGTGATGGCTCATCTTGTCCATGAGTTATTTGGCCTGGGTAGCTCCCAAGAGGCTCGACTCTATTGACGGAAGTTAGATGATAAATCAATTTTCGCTTTTAAATAATGTATTAAGATGATTTGTCGTTGTAGGATCAAAGTGGTGGAAAATCGCTTAACAAAATAATTAAAATTAAAATTAAACCACTCACAGAAGAGCGAATCGTGTCCACAGGGAGGCAATGACTTAGTTAAACTCGCAATTAGGTCAAAAGAAAGTTTGCTAAACTATTCGCCAAATCAAACAATGCCTGTATAGCTCTGAAAGTAAACCTTAAATTTATGGAGAAGTCAATGGGTGTGAATGTAATATTTTCGTCAGAAAATTATACATGTACAAGAGTATGCCATGTACTATTCACTTGCATGCATATGAAGATGTCATTCAAAATAAAATTCAATGCACATAGAGATGAATAGTAAGGTTCAACAATTATCTAGAAGCATGAGCATTAAGGCATAAATTCACCACAATAAAACAATCATAAATAAAAATTCATTTTTTGGCAATGGCATGAAATGTAATTATTAATTCCACCATAAACAGAGGATTCTACCTCTCTCCTCCTCACTCATGGGAGAGAGGATTGTTCGAGGAACTCTTCTGGGCGTAGATTGGCTGGAGTGAGGGCTCCACAACGGAGTTGGCCGGATGGAGGAGAGAAGCGGCGGCAGTGGAGGTTGCTGCTGCTGGCCGCGCATTCTGCTGGTGCAAGGAGGTGCGGTGCGTGGCTTCGCGGGGGCATTGCAGGCGCGTAGAGGCGTGGGCGCATGGGCACGAGGGCACTCTGTAGGTTGCTTAGGTGCGTAGGGTCTTATGGCTGTGCGATTGCTGGCGCTGCAGTGGGCGACGTGCGAGCGCTGCAGCGGGGGTGGGTGGAGGTGAAGGCGCGGGGACTGCAGGCGCGAGGTGAGGGCACGCTGAAGAACACGTGCTAGGCAAGGGCACGTGGTGGAGTCTGATGGCTCCAGTTGCAGGTGCTGCAGGGAGGTGCAAGGAGGTTTGAAGCGAGGGTGTTGGGCGGTTGCAGGCACTGCTGAAGGGAACTCTGCAAGCCACATGGGCGCACGGGCGTGGTTTGATGGAGCGGGGGCTGCTGGCACGCAGGTAGTGGGCGACGCGTGGGCTGAGGTGAGGGCATGCGGAGGGCAGGCACACTTGGAAGGTGATGAGACACTCATCATGATCTCTAATTACCCCCTAATTAACTTTTCTTCCTAGTTAATTAGCTAAGGTTATGAACATATAAGGGTTAATTATAGAATAAGGGATATTTAGTAAAGGACCTCAAAATAAGTTAAAAATGACATTTTATCATTCAATTAACATTATTAACAATTTAGTTAATAATTGGACTCGAAATCCTATTAATCATTCCCTTAATTAATAAGTTAACTTAAATATAATGCATAACTAAGTATATAATAACTTAAGTGATTTTACTTAATCTAATAAATTAACTTAAAATGGTCAAAAATGTAAATTCAAGGTGAAAACATAATATTTACCTTATTTACTAACATATATAAAAAGTTGAAAACGATCTAAGTTAAAATAAACCTTCAAAACCTAGGTTTACATTTTGGTCCTTAAAATTCACCACAATCGGGTGCTTATTTCTCACCTAGGTCCTTAAGTTTTATTACATTTAAGTCCCTCTTCGTCTTTTTCTTCTTCTTCAGCCGAATGAATGGCTGGCGGCAAAGAGTCACGCCACCGCATGATCACCTATCTGTTGAGATCAACCTTCTTTGTCCAAGCTCTTGCAGCTTGCGCTCACCACGTCCACTTCATCCACCGGTCTGGATAAACCGGAAGTCCTATTTTTCAGTGGGAGATAACCTCACCGACATCGGAGATGATGATGGAGGTTAAGCTTCTCAAGCTCCTTCTTCGACCAGACCCCACCATTCTCTTCGCCACCAAATACTATAAATACCCCCTCACCCCTCGGATTTTACTCAAGTTGGCTCCCTTCACTCTTCTAGCACTGTAGCCAACTTTGATAAGCTATTTGTCCAAAACTCCGACGACTTTCCATTTCACTTTCCGACTTCCTCCATCCATCTTAATCAGCCGAGGAGATCCGCCATGGTCTTTCGCGTCTCTGACACAGGAGTCGACCAAAGGAATCCTCCTCTCCACCTCAATTCCGCCCGCTGGAGATCTTTCTTCCACCCTCTGATTTTGTCATCCACCATGAGACTTCGGTGGAACCCTATTGACCCCTTCGTCCAGGTAACAGTAGATTATGAGTAAGAGTAGGATAGGCTAGCTTAGTTAGGTAGGTAGGTAGTTAGATTAGATGTAATTTTAGAATTTCAGTGTTCATCTTCTCCGACTTTGACGAGCTCCCTAAGTTCGCCAGAGCTTTAATCTTGTCTTTTGAAATTGCTGTCCACCTTCCTTTAACTTCCATGTGTGATTTCCCTACTTGGAGGGGTGAGATCAGCGTGACAAAAAAAATGCGGATTTGAAAATATAAACAATCTCACAAAAATAAGCAATCACAAAATGTACACAGGAATTTTTAGGTGGAAACCCAAACCGGGTGAAAGCCACCACCTAACCCTCTCGAGTTAGGATTTTCCGATCAACCTAGTTGATCAAATCCACTAAACGAATCACTTTAAAACGAGGGTGATTCAACCTCAGTACAACCACGCTACAAGTACGAGGGTAGCGTTCCTCAACCCCTTCTCTCCACAAGAAGGATTTTGTCCCACGAAGGAGACGGGAATTTGCAAAGCGAATACCCAACCAAAAGATAAAGGTAAAATAAACAACAAACCTATAGAGCCAACAAAGTAATAAACCTAAGCTTCTATAGGATTTAGGAAACTCCCCTTTGCAAGGAGTGCGTCGACGATGACGCGGTGCGTGAGCCACGCGACGGTGCAATGTCGCTCTTGTAGACAACGGCGGGAGAGCGGGTGCGCGAAGGGAATGATGCTCTCAAGATGATGGAGCTTGAGCTTAGAGAGCAAGAGCTTCTTGGACACAAGAGAGTGGAAATACTTGATCTTAGTGTATCTTGGTCTCTCTAGGTGTGTATCTTGTGTGTCTCTTAGTGTATGTTGGTGTGTAAAGGCTCCCCTCTATTTATAGAGGCCTTAGGAAGGCTTTGGAAGGCTTAAGAAAGGTTCTATAGCCATTGGGAACAAAGCCCAAGTGAATCAGCCCGAAATCAGGAACAATCATTGTTCTGACAGGCTTATCAGACGTCTAATTCTATCATCAGACGTCTGGAAGTTCACTATAAGACGTCTGATTAAAAGGTCAGACGTCTGATTTTGGGCGGGTCTCTCCCTGACTTGGATCAGATCTAAACAGGGTTTTTACGCAAGTCCATCAGACGACATACAGGACGTCTGGGACTATGTATGGATGTCTGGAAACCTACTTTTACTGTCGGAATTGATTTCCAAACGTTGCAACGGCTAGAAAATCTCTGAGAAGAGATTTTGGGTCAGCCGAGGCAAAACGGTCATTTATCAGACGTCTGAAAAGTCCTATGGACGTCTGATAAGGCTCTAACGGTCATATCTTTGAGTGTCTGCTAAGCCAGCCAACGGTCCACTAATTGGACGTATGGAAAATCCATCAGACATCTTCTAAGACGTCTGGTCTAATGTATGGACGTCTGATTTCATCAGACAGAACTACTATCTCCAGCCTAACAGTTATCGGACGTCTGAAACAACAGTCAGACGTCTTAAAATACATTATCAGACGTCTGATTTGGGAATTAGACGTCTGGAAGTGTTGTTTGAACCCTATATTGGTTTTCTAAGTATTCTACAGAAAACCTAAGTATCCTAAGGTTGTGCCGGTGTTCCTAGGACTACTGTTAGGGTTCTTTGAGGCTCTTTAACATAATTTCTAAGGAAAATAAAGAGCAAGAAAAATAAAGATAAAAGTACATGAAAGGATTAAAAAGAATCTATCCTATTCTTCTTGTCTTCTATCTTCAATCTGTCGCTCCACGCGAACCTCCTCTGTTTTCCGTCAAGCTCCTCCAATCCGTCCTGGATGCGAGCTCGAATTCCGTCTAAACACGTCCACATTTGCAATTGACCTGAAATCTAGGACTCAAATTGCAAATGTTAAATAACACGTGTTTTGTTATCATCAAAACAAATGATCGTGGTGCTTTAGCACCAACACCATGATCATTTAGAAATCATATAATCATTTAATTGATCATCTAATCACCTAATTCACATATCACCCCAACCGACTACTGTCACTGTTCATGGTGACAGTAGTAGGCTTAATTTCACCTCCACTAGGTTCTTCATCATCTATTCACCACTTATGAACCCTAATCAACATTATAATACATATAAATACCACATATAAATTAAACGCCCAAATATAATTAAGTTCCTGAGCTCGCTATCAATGGCGGCTCAGGAGCAGTTCAAATCTTAAATTAAATATATATTTATGAATATAAACATCTATTGACTTGTTTTAACCTCTTAATCGAGTGGCTAAACAAGTCCTGAGCTTAATTCAAATCAAATTTCTAAAGAAATGAATTCACTGTCAAATCTTTATTTTAATGAACAAAATGGGAACTAAATGTGATACTGAGGTTCCTTGCAACCTCAGGATCCTTTTTAGATTAAAAATGACAAGTTTTCACAATCTGTGTACACTTTTCACATTTTCTGGACTCACCAGAGCTTCGGCGAGCTCCGACGAGCCAAATTTGTACTTCAGCATTTAGAATTTGTTGCGAAGCTCCAGAATGATGTAATATGGATCACTGATTAACTTGAGGATATTTGTTTGAAGATTTAGTGTCTAGAGCCAAAGAATGAAGTTCATCTTCTCCAACTGCAGCAGAGTTGGAGAAGTCTGATAAAGGGATATAAGAGGAATTTAAGGTACTCAGAAGCTTCAGTGCAATGCACTAAAGCTGTTTAAACCCTTGGAATACTGTAACAACCTCTGAATCTCTCTGACGAACACACACATTTTGAACCTTAGGCGACGAGTGATGAGTTCATTTTAATGGACTAATTTTACGCCTAAGTAACTTTAATTGTATCTTTTAGGTTTGTAATAACTATATTAAGTTATAGAATGTTTGCATGCATCATGATTTAGGTTTAGATCTATTCTATAACTTAATATGTGCTTTTTATGTGCAGAAAAATAATTGGCAAAAGAATGAGGAGGAAAGGGTAAATTACCCTTTTCAAATAACCGACGGCTACTCTTTTCCCCATCCTCCGGGCACCCTCAATAGCCGTCGGCCAGAAATAGTTAAGGGATTTGAAAATCCCTTAACTCTCGTAGATGCAAACGAGGAAGAGTTAAAAAGCACGTAGATCCAGGGAGAGAGGATCATCCAAGAAGAGAAGAACTTGCACCATCTTCTCCAGTGTGCACTATGGATCTACAACTTCACACTGCACCAAGCTCCCCGCAGGCGTGCGCCTTGCAAGCACCTGTAGCCACGCCTCAGCACCCGCAAGCACGCACTGCCCACACCACCAGACACTCGCGCCATCTGCAGGCACGCCCCCTCCTCCCTGCAGAGCACCCTCTCTCCCGCAAGCGTCCAACGCTTGCTCCAACACCGTCCGCAGGTGTGCGCGCAAGCCACCTCAACCTCCAACCAAGTCTCTGCGCCAGGCCTGCACCCGCTCCAACACCACCCAGTGCTCCCTCCAGCTGCGCCCGCAGCTGTTGCATGTAGAGCGCACCTCCATGCGCACCCTTCTCAAGCACCGCAGGCGCATCGCTCACCCGCTGCATCTGCAGATCGCTTCCACCCTCCAACGCCTCCCCGTAGGCGCACCTTCTCCGCACCGAGTGCTTGCCGCAGCACTAGCGCCATCTGCAGCGTGCCCCTCCCCTCTCGCCCGCACACCCGCAGGCGTCCAACGCTTGCTCCTGCAGGCTCCCGCACAACGCTTCCCTCCAGCAGCCACCTACAGGTGCACCTTCAGCAGTGCCTTCACCAGCTTGCGGGCACACCCTCCAACACCTCCCTGTAGGTGCGTGCCTCTGCAAGTGCCTACAGGCATCCGCCTTGTGCGCCTGCCTACCCGCGCCTCTACTCACAGGCGCATGCACGCCAAAATCCGCCTGCAGCCAGCGCCTTCAACCTTCAATAGAACCTTCATGGTAGCAGCAGTCTCCTCCACCGGCCGGCCACCTCCATTGACGTCGCAGCCTCCATCAGAGAGCCCTCATCCTCGCCGACCTCCTTCGCCTCTCCAACGACCACTGGTGCTCTCTTTCTCGCGAGGAGGAGAGAGAGCAAATGCTCTGTGTTGTTGTTAATGAAAATTTACATTCACTACCATTGCCACAGAATTTGATTTTTTATTTATTATTATTATATTACGGCAAAATTGCTCATGCACACTCATATTCTTTAATAATTGCACATTCATGATATTCACCTATTTCAAGATTGATTTCGGGCTTAACCTGAGCACTAATTTTCTCTAGTACACGTCACGTGAAAATTGCATAAAAACATCATAAATTTATTGAAGATTTTAGTGAGGGAAAACTACACATATACCCTTATCTTTTTAAGTTATTGCGAATCTACTTTCCTTCGCATTTTATGTCAAACTTGAATAGGGATTTCGCATTTATCCGAAAGAATATAAAATAATTATGAATTAATTTCATAATTGCCTCCCTGTGGACATGACCCTCTCTT
Source organism: Thalassia testudinum (assembly GCA_037157565.1). Classification (NCBI taxonomy): domain Eukaryota; kingdom Viridiplantae; phylum Streptophyta; class Magnoliopsida; order Alismatales; family Hydrocharitaceae; genus Thalassia; species Thalassia testudinum. Next base: position 111,874,842 of record JAZHRO010000025.1, read on the forward strand.
CTGTGAGTGGTTATTTTCATTTTGTTTTATTAGTCGATTTTTCCACCACTTGAACACTACAACGCAAAGGGGAAAGTCGGCTCTTTCAGCGATCCTGAAACCCTAGAAATCAGGGTTAGAACACTTATCTGAAAATCTAAATAAGTTCCTATGGTTGAGAAGACTCTAATTGAGGCTTTAATTTCTTGAGAGAAAGCTTTGAACGAAAGTCAATTTTTGTGCCTTCACAGTCAACATGAGTTTGAAATTCTGAATCTGAGCTCAATTTGAAGAAATGAGAGGCTTAAACAAATTCTGAGATTCTGTTGGATTGTTTAAGAGAGATTTGACTGAGCTCAAACATGTATTTTGATAGGATTTTAGTTCCTGTCAGTTTGGGTTACTTTCGAACCCAAAATAACAGGAGAAGCATTTTGATGAAATATGAATTTAAATCCTGCCTAGTTGAGTTAATTACAACCCTTAGAATTAGTTTAAATCAATCAGAGATGTTTCTCTATGTCTGTTTACCTATTAAAGTCTGAAATTCGATCTCTGAAGCTTTCAGAGAAGTGTAAAGCTTTTCTATTGGTTCTGAAGGTCTTGAGAGCTTGAAACTTACTCTAACAGATGCGGAATTAATTTTAGAACCTATACAAACCTTTAAATAAGAGAGAAAAGTCCATCTGAGGACTCTGTGAAATTAATTCCATTTCCAAGCAATAAATAACCTATAGGAACCCCTAATTTTATCTTTCAAATTGAAGAGGTAAACATCTTTTAATCCTTAAATTGACCCTGTCATTGTATAGATCAACCTTAGAGCTTTCTAACAAACTTTAAATCACTCGATTTGGAGCTCTAGGTAGGGAGTTATGATCATTTGAAGTTGGGTCTGGAAGGGGTTATGATAGTCCCACATCGTCAGATTCTGAGCGCACACATGGGGATAAAACGATTTTGTTACATGGGCTTACCAGTCATCAGCGCTCAGCGCACCGGTTATAGATTTGATCTGAGCATGTGCATGTGTGTGTGCGGGCTTGTGTGCCAGCGGGTGTGCGCCCTTGTGGGCGTGAGCGAATGTGCCCTGGGAGGGCGAGAGGCCTAGGAGGCCTTTTGAGCAGGATTGGCTTGAGACCATGCACCAAAATGAAATAAACCAAAATCGAACCTAAATTAAGATTAGGTGAGGACCGAGTAGGGTCTTGTCCCACCTTGGTCTCAGGGTGCTATGTATCCTCAAAAGGTCCTAGACGCAAATAAAGTAATTTTTGGTTAAAAAGTAAAAAAAAACCCGATTCAGCAGAAAGTCTAAGGGAATTGAAAGAGAAGCCGATGGTTGTTAAGCTAAGTGTTGAAAGCCAACGTTAAGTGAAGAGCTGAAGCAAAGGCTACGGAAAGAAAGAGTAGGCACGAAAGGAACTAAGAGAACAGGCACTAAGGGAAGAAAAGAAGGCAGGAGAAGACTAAGGGAAGAAGTGAAGAAGGCAGGAGCAGAAGACAGGAGCTCGAGAGAGAATAAAAATAAAGGAAAAGAAGAGAAAGAAAGGGAGAAGAAGAGAGAGGCTGAGGACTAAAAGGAAAATTTATTTTTCCTGCATCATTTTAATTACTTTTTGAATTTGTTTTAATTATCAAAAGGCATGTTTTAATAAAACAACTTTTATTGCCTTAATTTCTTTTGAAATAAAATTAGAAAACTAACATGTTTACTTGTTAATAAAGTACATCATTTGAGTAAATATGTTTTTCATATGGAATTTTGTATATTCTTTATAGTTTAAATATTTTGGCAAAATTCATGTTTTAAAATCAACCTAGTTATACCTCCTAAACTTATAAAGAAAAATAAAAGAAAATTGGTGAATGTAGAAATTATTATACCTCCCAGTGAATGACCTGGACTCAACTAGTAAAAATTTCTAAAATGTTAGGTTAATTCGATCCTATACTACACAACCGACACAATTTCGAGTTAACCTAAGTGACTTTTTCTACTCTTAAGTAAGTGAAATTAACTTAATTACTGAGTTGAGTAAAGACACGCGATCAGCAGGGTTGAGGTGCAGGCAGGAGGAGTTGTAGCTCTTTGTGCTGCAGCGGGTGTGGCGAGGTTTTTGGGTTCTTTTTGGTGGAGTGGAGGAAAAATAGAGAATGGGGAAGAAGATGGTGGTGGATGCTGGTGATGGTTGATGACGGTGGTAACAAGTCGTGCATCAGTAGATGCACTCACAGTGGGCGAGCTTCAAGGAGCTCATGCACGGTGGTGGTCAAGTCCATCCTCTTGGCGTGGCGGTTTGTCACCCCATCGACCTACAGTATGACTGAGCTTGGCCGTGGAGGCCCACGGTGATGGAATGTTGCACGGTGATGGAATGGGTGGTGGCCCCCTATTGAATGGTAGCCCTTCCTTCTCTTTTGTAGCGACGGCTACAAAGATTTAAATTTCAAAACACCGAAGAATCAATGTGATGAGCAGGACGAGGAGGCGGAGTCGGAGGAGTTACCTGCAAAGGAGAAGAAGAAGAAAAGAATAAAATAATCAGGGTTATTTATACATAACTCCTTAACTTCTATGTTAATTAAAATAGTGCACCTAATTAATTAACTAGCTAAATGTATGCAACCCTAGGTTAATTCTAAATGCATGAATTATGCACTTAAGCTAAAAATATGAATTAATTTATTTTCATCCTAATGTATGCTATCTAAATGTTAAAATTAACTTAATGTCTAGACACTTAAATACTTAAATAGCCTACAAATATGGGCTAATCATTAGACAACGTTCTCCCGATGCAAGAACAGGTACTCCTGCTTGAGGATCACTAGCACTGCTAATCTCTCCCCTGATCAAGGAGGATTGCTAGGCAGTGATACAAGAGAAGGATACGTCGATATCCCTTCCAATAGGGAGGAATGATTTCAAGAATCGAATCCTTTGTGGCAAATGTGCAAATACTGGTAATAGTAACTGAAATGAAACACATGGAACAATTAACTATTAGGATGTGGTAGTTGGTTCGATTATCATGGAGGCATTGTAACTCATAAACTACCTATTGCTCATGTTATAACCACTGTAGTTTTCCTTACTGAGCCAATTGGCTCATCCCTACTTTGTGGCCCAATTTCATGACCCGAGGCCGTGGAATCGTACCACAGCTACGAGCAATTCGAAGCAAGTTTGTTGGGCACTAACGAGATGCCCTTGTTACCAAAAACTTCAGGGCATAGAGGCCTAAACAGTGGAGCCTCTATTGCAGGTACTGTTGTTGGACCCTCCCATTGATGAGTAATGGGAGTTATTAGTGTAGATACGACTTTGAGTTGTGTGTATTTTGTTTCTTTTGCTACTGTAAGCCCTGTTTGGTGTAAATTGCGACTAGGCCCCACTTTGTTACTATCATGTTGTCATAATCAACTACTATGGTATGTGTGAACTACAAACTATGACTCTTGGGGATGTTCTATGGAATGTTTGTAGGGTCAGATGCTCGTGATATATGTTTGTGGTGATTGTAGTCTTTCGTGATTTGTTGTGCGCTTTGATTATATGTTTCTTGCCACCGCATTCATTATACATGAAATTATGCCATATGAAACTCAAAATGGTTGGTAAGTAAATTAAACCTAAGAATTGATGAATTGATTGCATGCAACTCGAACCAAACTCTTAGGATTGCATGCATTGCATTTTTTAATTATCTTTTTAATATGTTTTTGTGAGTGTTAGGAATGTACAGATATACAGATCCTTAAAACCCTAGCACTCAAGAAGGCAAATGGTGAAGGAGAAGCTCAGACTAGTTGGAACTCAGCTCGATCCAGCTCACTACAGCTAGAACCTAGCTCACTTGAACTAGGGTTAGCTCGTCCCAGCTCCATTAAGCTAATCCCAGCTGAATGGTAGCTCAAGAGAGTTCATCTTAGCTCACCCTAGCTCAAGTCAGCTCAGATCCAGCTCAACTTAGCTGAGTCCAGCTCATCTCAGCTCCCACTAGTCCACAGGGAGCTCTAGCTAGCTCAACTGAGTTGATAGGAGTTCACCCCAGCTCAGATCCAGCTACATCCAGCTCCACTCAACTCCAGCTAGCTGAAGAAGAACTCATCCCAGCTCAGGAAGCTCAAGTCCAGCTCCCAGGGACTCAGCTTAGCTCAACCCAGTTGAGCTAAGCTATCTTAGCTGCCTCAACCAGCTTGATTCTCCCCGGGAGCACCAGACCTAGCTCACCTCAGCTCATTCTGGTAGAAGCTAGCTCACTTTAGCTTGGCTTAGCAACTAGCAAACAACTAGCAAGCTAAGCCAGATAGAGTAGCCCCATGCCAGCCTCTTCAACAGCCAGCTCCAGCTCCAGCTCCAGACTTCTCCTCCTCAGCTCCTCCCTCCAAACCCTAGCTCCAACACCTTCTCCTCTACTCCTCCATTTGCTAAGTTAGCTTAGCTTAGCTTAGCTATGCTCCAACTTCCTTGGCTTGTACCACCCCAAAAACCCACCTACCAACTCCACCCAACTAGCTCCACCTAAGCTCCACATAAGCTAACCTACTTGGCACCAACCTAACCTACCCACCACCTCCAAAAGACACCTAAAAGTGGCGCCAAAAACTACCCATAACCACCCCTTAATGGCGCCACTTTTCCCTCCAAAATCTCCCCTCATCTCCACCACACAATCCCCCTTGAACCCATCTCCACCATCCACCTAACCCCCCTTCTAGAAGACCCCATGTTGGCGCCAACATGGTGGTGTCTCTCCACCACCAAAAGACACCAACACCACCATAACTACCCCCTTTAACACCTCTTGGGTTGGCGCCAACTCTCCTTAGCCATAGGATCACCAACCACCTCCATTCTTCCATCCTAGCCCTCCATTTCAAGGGGCACCTTAACCCCCCATCCTACCCTATAAAAAGACCACTACCCACCACCATTCAAGCCATCCTTGGCTAGCAATTTCACTCTTATATTCCACCAAGAAGCCCATGTCCAAGAGAGAAGAAGAAGAAGAAGATTAAGGGGATATTCTGTCCCCTTGGTGCCTTCCCCTCTTCCCTTCTCTCTTGGGTCACGCCAGCCAAAGGAGAAGCCAGGCAAGGAAGATCTTGGAGGAGCTCTCAAGGAAGGAGAAGAAGGAGGCTCTCTTTTTAAGCCAAGGAGCAGCTAGGCTTGGAGCAAGAAGACTCCCTTCTTCACCATTGTTGCAAGAGGATTTGTGTTTCTTTTCTTGCTATTAGATTTGTTTAATTCTAGTAGAAGCATTCCTCTACTTGTCCTTGAAAAGAACACTCATTCTACTCAATCAAATTGCCTTCTTTTAGCTTTTTATTGCAGTTGTTTTTAGTTCTAGCACTTGTTTCACCTCTTCTTCTTAATTACCCTAGGCCTCCACTTGCCTAGAGTGAGCTTAGGAAGAAGATATTTCTATCTCTTAAATTTTAGTTAATCATTTGTAGGTGTTAGTTCTTTCATTACAATTTGCAGTTTGCCCTCGTCTTTTCAAAATACAAAAAAATTACATATTGAAAAATATCAAAAAGAAAGTTGAGATCTATCTGTAAGCAAGAGGATTAATTTTGCAATTTTTGCCTCCTTGGACGACCCTAGATACTCCCCTATCTAGGATATAAATTTAAAAGCGAAAGCGGATTAGCATGTTACAACGACGTTAAAAACCCGCTTTTACAAATCACGCGTATTTCGCAATCAATGTCCTCCAAGGCAAGCCCTAAGGGGGAGTGCCCTAAGCTTCTCCTCAAGGGTGGACGTCCACCCTAGGTCCTTCTCCATTGCCTAGCCATCCTCCTTGATGAAGAATTGCTCCTCCTTCTTGGCATGGCACAAGAAGAAGAGTGGGAAGGAAGAAGGCACCAAGGGGGCGGGTGATGTGCTCCTTTAATCTTCTTCCTCCCTTCTTCTCTTGGTCATTGGGTGTAGGTGGATTTATGGTAGACTTATACTAATGGGAGGATGATGAAAATGGTGGTGGGTGATGGGGTTTTATAGAGTGGGATGGAGGTGGTTGGAATGGCCTTTAGTGGAGGGTTAGGATGGTTTGATGGGAGGTGGTTAGGGATTCAATGGTGGGTTAAATGGCTCCACCTAAGGGGTGCTAAGGGGGGTAGTTAGGGTTGGCCAAGGGGCAGCTAAAAGTGGCACTAACCATGGAAGGGTGCCATGGGTTGGCGCCAACTTGAAGGCTTCTAGAAGGAGGGTGAGGTGTAGGGTGGATAAGGCTTGGAAGGGGTAAGTGTAGGGTGTAGATGGGAGGTCATTTTGGCACCAAAAGGAGGGGGTTCTAGAAGGGTTAGTTGGTGCCAAAATAGGTGTCTCTTGGAAGGAGGTGAGGGGTGAAAAGGTGGCTAGGGTTGGCGCCAACTTACGGGTGGACTAGGTTAGCTAGGTGGACTTAGGGATAGGGTTAATTGGTGGAGCTAGTTAGGTGGGGTTTAAAGGTGGTAAATGCCCAGGGAGCTGGAGCATAGCTAAGCTAGGCTAAGCTAGCTTAGCTAGTAATGGAGTAGAGGGGTAGGTAATGGGAGCTAGGGTTTGAAGAGAGGAGCTGAGGAGAAGTCTGGAGCTTGAATTGGAGTTGTCAGCAATTGAAGAGGGTGGCATGGAGCTACTCTAGCTGGCTTAGCTTGCTAATTCTTTGCTAGCTGCTAAGCATAGCTAAAGTAACCTGGATTCTACCATAATGAGGTGAGGTGAGCTGGGTCTGGTGCTCCCAGGGAGAACCTAGCTAGTTGAGGTAGCTAAGGTAGCTTAGCTCAACTAAGTCGAGCTAAGCTAAGTCCCCGGGAGTCGAACTTGAGCTTCTTGAGCTAAGATTAAGTCATCTTCTCCTGGCTAGAGTTGAGTGGAGCTGGATGTAGTTGGTTCTTAGCTGAGGTGAACTCTAGTCAACTCAGTTGAGCTAGCTAGAGCTCCCTGCGAACTAATGGGAGCTGAGATGAGCTAGACTCAGCTAAGTTAAGTTGGATCTGAGCTAACCTAAGCTAGGGTGAGATAAGATGAGCTCTCTTGAACTGCTATTCAACTGAGATGAGCTGAATGGAGATAGGATGAGCTAACCCTAGTTCAAGTAAGATAGATTCCAGCTATGGTAGGCTGGATCTGGCTAAGTTCCAGCTGGTTTGGGCTTCTCCTTCACCAGTTGCCTTCCTGAGTGCTAGTGTTCTAGGGATCTGGCAATCTAGTTATCCCTAACACTCACAAAAACATATCAAAAAGGATAATAAAAAGTAAAATGCATGCCTAACATAATTGATGCCTAAGTGCAGCCCAAAAACTCGTTTACGGAGCAAAAACCTAAGAGCTAGGTTTGTTTTAATGCATAAGAATGATGATAAACTGGCATTTATCAATTATGGCTCTTGCAGTAGCTAAGAAAGGTCTCCGCAAAATCAAGGGCATATCTTGTATTTGTTGTGGAGCATCCATGTCAAGAACTAGGAAATCAGCTAGGTAACTGAAATCCTTGACTCTAATTATCACATCCTCTACTAGCCCAATCGAGGTAATTACGGTTCTGTCAGCTAATTACAGAGTAACATCAGTGGGTTTTAGTTGTCCTCTCCATAGTTTCTCAAATAGGGTGGTTGGGATTAGGTTGATGATGTAAACACATTTAATCACATAAACTATCTATTTATGCACGTTCTTAAGCATATAGTTGCATCATACATTATAAATATTGCATAACATGCATCATCATTCATTTAGATTAGGTTGTATAAATTTTAGGTTAATTTTCTCTTTTTGTGGTCAGGAAATAGGGAAATATCTTATTGGGGCCTTAGATTGAAGATCCAACCGTACAGATTTGATCAAGGCAACGATTGGAGTTCAACGACTCCAAGATCACCCTGATTGGACCTTCGTAGGATTAGATGTAGTCCAAGAAAGATTAGAGGTCAAGGGGCCATGTGGTGTAAATTCATACTTCAGATGACAAATTCGATCGCACAGATGGGTTCAGATAGACGATCGTAGCCCAACCACGTGAAAATTGGTCCAATCCAACATCTGTGGCACCATCTACAACACAAAGAAGATGGACAGCTAGGATGGTGCCACATGGCACCATCCCAACCATCCAGACCTGCCCAAACCCCTCCACTCAACTTATGAACTCTCAAGCAATGAAGGATCGTGCTTCATCCAACGGCCATGAATGGCTGAACTCAAAATCCTCTGCACCACTCAAGTGGCTTTGTAGTGCAGTAGCGAGGCACCTCTCGTAAATCGCACGACGCACGATAGAGCCGCAGCGAGCAGATCCAATCCACAAGAAGGAGGCATAGATGATGTTGGGTCATGCGATGCGCAATGGATGGCAATGGAGCGGCCACGTGGCACGCCCAGATGCGAGGAGTGCTACACGCACGATCAGATGCGCCCCGCACACGTGATCAGATGAGGGCATGCGATGAGGCAGATGCATCCTAAGCCATCTATTCTCAAGATCGGACGGCTAATATTGCATGAACGTGCGCATGCGTTAAGGGTGTGGGGAGAGGAGGAGGTGCGGTGGGTGCATGCACATAAGCCTACGTTCAGGGGCATTAATGTTTTAAGATGAAATGACCCATTTACCCCTCTAATCCTCACCTATAAAAGGCCCTATGACCCCCACATGTCAATAATCCCTTCCTCTCTTCTCTCACCCTCTCCAAAGCTCTACGAGCTGGTCCCAAACCCGGGATGCTCCATTAGAGTTACCAAATTAATTTTCCATCTTCTCACCTCCTTCCTGGAGCATCCTGCGGTTGTCTTCTCACTGCAGTTCGGGAAGCGGATACCGCTACGATGTTGCCTTGCCCCATTCTCCATCGTTCGTTGTCATTCTTCTTCATCCTGCATCTCACCACCTTCGTCCAGGCACTCTGTCAACGTAGCTCGTCCTCCAAGAAGCCGTCGAGGAGGATAATTTCTCACCTCCCTTCTCTTTACTTCTTTCTAGAGTAGATTTACCACTTTCTAGTTGTAATATTTCCAGCTTTCTAGTGTAGCGATTAGTTGTAATGAACATTACTCTGTGGTTATGAAGTCCATGTTTATTCTATCACTATTTTGTCTTTATTTGTATTATTTTCTCTCTCTCTTCTATTAATTATTCTTTAAGTAGATAGCTAATTTAGATTTAATTCGACCAGCTAATTTGCTTTGTGACAACAAATCAAACATGGGCTTTTATCAAACGTCCACCTCCCTGTGTTTGACCTAGAATTCCTTTTGAGTTTCAGTTAAAATTATCTATTGATGGATTTTTCTTGCAAATTACGCTACAACGACGAGTTTTCAAAGCTCAAATCCTTTTTGCGACGATTCTCTGCATCAACATTTTGGCGTCGTTGTCGGGGAGGCGACGCACTTTGATTTTTCGCATTTTCCGACTTACTGATCGTTTACCTCACTTCTCTCCGTTCTTATTATGATTGTAGGTATTCTCACGAGGCAGGCAAAAGCGGTAGATTGGAGTAAAGTGCTGTTGAAGGATTTGTAAGTAACCCCACCTCCCTACCCACTAGATTTCATTCCACTACCTAATAGCACAAATCCCAATTAACCTAGAAGCTTGCATAAACTCTAAGGTTAGTTTTGATTGTTTGTTTGAAACTTCCACCTGCCTCACCCTTCGCATGAAAAAGAAAAATTTTTAAAAATCTCACAAAGGTACACAACCTCTTCTAATTCTTCATACTCAACCGGTAACTCGGTCTTTGGGACCGGTGCACTCATCAACACATAATTGAGTAGAAATCAAATTTGGTAATCACTTGTGTGACTAATTAAGAGGTGCATCAGACCAATTATTTGAGTTGTTTGGGCCGCACTACTTCAACTAAAAATAACTCATCAAGTAGTTACCAAATAGGTTCAACTTTTAGGGATTTACCAAGCACTCCATATTCTTTTAAGCTTTAAAGGAGGACATCTTCACCTATGCTTTCAAAACCTAGTGTGCCAACTGAATTTGATTGAATATACCTAAAGTTGAATCTTAAAAGCTACTAAGTAAGATTTAAACTCTAAAATTCACCACATCCAAAAATAATCTTGCTTGAAAACCACTGGTTGTGCATGCACACACATATCAATCGATCATTAAGGGCACCACCCAGATAAAGGGCTCATCACATTTCAAAGCACATTCAAACCTAACCCTAATTAAAATAGAGTAGACGTTAGCCTTAAGGATTGAACTCACTCTTCTGAGCCCAGATCGAGATTATTTTCGATTAGTCTACTTCTACTATTCAATTTGATGTTTAGCTAGGGGAGCAGAATCAAACGATCGCAGTTTGGGGGTATCAAAGGAACCTGAGGTGAAAGCCAAGGGAAGAACCTTCTCCCTAACCCCTCCCTCTAACTGGTTGGATTGACCGGAAAGAAGTAAATCAAATCATTTCTTCATCTAAAGATGGGTTCTGAGAGTCTGTAGGTCTTTAGGCTAGCCCACTTAAGGACAAGTTTGATTGTTTGTATTGCAGAGCACCTTTCTTCCTCCTATTTTGTCATGGATCCTTCCACATAATATTCACATTTCCACTCCTACCCTCATACCACTACTTATTCCTAAGATGATTGTTATTCCAACAAGACTTATTCTCATCCATTTTCTAGTTGGAATAATCCTGATTGGGGATACAGTTCCGAACCTCCTTATTCAAGGTCTAACCCTGGACATCATGATCTTGATTCTTATCCTTCTTCGAGCTACAACAATTATAGATCATCGCCCTTATATGGATAACCTAATACGATCTACAATCAAGAAGAATAGGCTGATCCTTACCCTTCCCCAGATTACACTGCATATAGGTCACTACCTCTCTATGAACAATCTAAAATGACCTATTATCCAGGAGGGTATCAAGAACCTCAATTTGTTGACTCCCCTATACTGAACCCAAACCTGCCCAACCCTAAACCAAACCATTTGGTTCAAGTTAACCAAGTCCAAGATAGGGTGTTGGCTAACTTAAAGAATACATACAATCTTTAGAAGCTTAACCAATACCTTGCACTGAAGAATTGGAGCCTCTGATTAAAATGATTGACGATCTTAACAAGTATTTATTGGATTGGCTCTAGGATGTTAAGGATAAAGATCTAGGTGAGTTTTTATTTAGGAAGTTATCAAAATTAAGGATGAGATTTGTGATTTCTCTAATCCAATCTTGGGATGATTCCTAAGATGAACCCTAGACAAGAGAGCCGATGTCAAAATCCGCTCAGGCACCTGTAGGGGGGACACATTTTACGATACCAGGGTTGACCAGGTTATTCCAGAGCAATCAAATAAGGATGAATTGATTTCTTCACCTGAGATCCCTGAGCTGGGGTACGAGGAAACGTATGTCTCCATGGAATAAAAAGTGATTGATGATTTTGAGACATATATTAATGTGGATTTATAATTCTTTGATTTTGAAGGTGAAGAATCATTATGTGAAGTCTCACCTAAGTTTACAGCACACGATTTCAGTGAGATGACTGGGCCTAAGGAATTCGATGAATCATTTGATGGTCGTAAAATTGAGGAATTTGATCCTATTAGGGCTCGCATGGCGGATTCAGATCCTATTATTAAGGATTCAATTCAAAGCCCCCTTCTTCAATCACACCCCATTGAGCATATTGATGATTTTCATTTTAAGATCACTAGACCCAAGTCAATTTTGATTTAGCCATCAATCTTGGACTTGAAAATTTTAAATGGGGTGATTATCATGCAAGAGGTCCCAGAATTTGAAGTCCTGATTGTGGAAGACAGGAGTTGTGAAATGAAGATTTAGGAAGCCAATTCTAGAGGAAGCAGAAGATTGAGTCTAATGGTGCCTATCTATCTGAAACCACCAACCTTCTACTAGGACCCTTATGAAATTTTTGACTCAAAGGATGTCCAACCCAAGAATAAATTCATTGGTTATCCTTTTGAGCCTGATTTCTCTGTTATCCGACTTTTTGGACTTGGGTTGCATCCTCACAAATCGTAGGCTGGACCCCGCTTTCATGCTGATCTTCGATTTTGGATAATTTTTATCCAGAACCTTAAATATACTCGACCATGGGGCATGGGTTTGCACCACAATCTGTTCCACATCTGTGGACATCTTCTCCTTGTAGGTCCAAAATTAGATCTTCTTATCTTGATTCCGACCTGCACCTGTGAATTCTTTATTTCTTCTTCTTTGTATAGTGTGCCCAGCTATAGGCACTAAATTTAGCACGTATACAATCTCTTTTTCATCTTGGAGCTGACCTATTAATCACAAAATTCAAGTGCTTTCTTTTCCACTAGACTCTGTTTATGTGTTTTTAATAAAATGAGGACATTGCATTAGATAGGCATGGGGGTGGATATCATTATCTGAAACATCTTGTTAGATCCGTAGATTCTTTTTATTTTCTCTTTATTTTTGAAAAAAAAAATTGAATTAGGAAAAGTGAACTTGGCTTTAGAAATTTGTCAACCATAGGAATGATACGATATGACCTAAATACTTAGACCCTTCAGGTTTTCGGGCTTAATCAGCCAGGGTGTCCACTAAAATGTGAACTTGTTTCTCAAGTCCTCACCATTCTAAATTCAAATTTTAATTGGTTAATAAGTTGGGGTGATAAGTACAGAACTTATCAACCCACCCTCTGATTTGAGGGGATTTTAAGTCTAAGCATCTACACACTATTTGCACTGACTTGCTTTTCGATGATTTTAATGGAAATTGGGTAGCTAATGAATCTTCTAGGGTGGTATGGCTAGCAAGTTATCATAGGTAACAGCCTATTGGTCGATTGTCTAGAGCCCAGTCACATGATCATTCTCTTCTTGCTGCCTTTAGGTAAATCTTAGATCAGGGAAGCCACCTACTTAAAGAAAGAAAATAAAAATAAAAATATCCAAAAAGAAAAGAAAAAGAAATAGAAAAGGAGAAAAAGAAAAGAAATAAGTCACACTTCACCGCACGAGTATGGCTGGCAAGTTATCATAGGTAATAGCCTATTGGTCGGTTGTCCAGAACCCAGCTCACAAAAATGTATGTTTAATTCCAAACACTTAAGAAGAAAAGGAGAAGTAGAATAAGCCAGGGAGATATACACTGGGTTTACCCTTGTGTTGACCCCATAAAACTAAAAGTAGGGAGAAAGCTACCAGTTGTATAGATACACCTTTAGGCAGAATTATTTTTTTTAAGGTCACCTAGGGGCACAGAAACTCGAAGTCTGTTATGATTGCCGATCAATGAGTCTATCCCATTCATGAAAAGATGCTTAGAACTTAGAGTTCTATTCGAGTCTTGGGTAGGTTGAGTAGCTGTAGAAAGATGCTCTGAAACCCTAAACTCAAAAATCCAAAAAAAATAGAAATGAAAAAGAAAAAGATCCTTCTTATTTTAAATAAGGTGAGGGCTTGGTAGGTCTACATTTTGGCAAACACCCGGGCATTGTTGTGTCTTTGTAGTTCATGTCCTTAGTAAAAATTTCCCTAAGTGTTGAAAAATAACTATTGCCCAAGAAATCTGATTCTAATTATCTTATAAATAGCATGTAGTTTTGCCAGGGACTAGCAAAAGATAGGCATGGGGGTCAGATGTAAACACATTTATATCACATAAACTATCTATTTATGCATGTTCTTGCGCATATAGTTAAATCATACATTATAAATATTTAATAACATTTATCATCATACATTTAGATTATGTTGTATAAATTTTAGGTTAATTTTCTCTTTTTGTGGTTAGGAAATAATGCAATATCTTATCGGGGCCTCAGATTGAAGATCCAACCATACAGATTTGATCAAGGCGACGATTGGAGTTCAACGACTCCAAGATCGCCTCGATCGGACCTCTATAGTATCAGATGCAGTTCGAGAAAGATCAGAGGTCAAGGGGCCAGGTGGTGTAAATCATACTTCAAATGAAAAATCTGATTGCACTGATGGGTTCAAATCGACGATTGCAGCCCAACGGCATGGAAATCGATCCAATCTGACATCCATGGCACCATCTACAACACAAAGAATATGGACGGCCAAGATGGTGCCACATGGCAGCATCCCAACCATCTAGACCCACCCGCACCACTCTGCTTGACTTCTGAAGGCTCAAGTGATGAAGGATTGTGGCCGTTGGATGAAGATCCAACGGCCACGAATGGCTGAACTCAACAACCTCCGCACAACTCAAGTGGCTTTGTAGTGCAGCAGTGAGGTGCCTCTCGCAAATCGCGCGATGCATGATTGAGCCGCAATGGGCAGATCCAATCTGTGAGGAGACGCGGATGAAATTGGGTCGTGCGATGCACGATGGACGGCGATGGAGTAACCACATGGTGCGCCTAGATGCGAGGAGCACTGCATGCGCGATTAGATGTGCCCTGCACGCGTGATTAAACATGGGAACATAATGAGGTAGATGCACCCTAAGCCATCCGATCTTGTGATCGGACAGTTGATATTGCGCGAACATGCGCATGCGTTGAGCGCGTGGGGAAGGAGGAGGTGCGGCGAGCGCATGCACGTAAGCTCGTGTTCAGGGTCTTTAGTGACAAATAAATCCGTCACTAAAGACCTTGACATTAATGTTTTGAGATGAAATGACCCATTTACCCCTCCAATCCTCACCTATAAAAGGCCCTACGACCCCCACGTATCAATCATCCCTTCCTCTGTTCTCTCACCCTCTCCAAAGCTCTACGAGCTCATCCCAAAACTAGGATGCTCCATTAGAGTTACAAAAATAATTTTCCATCTTCTCACCTCCCACATGGAGCATCCCGCTGTTGTCTTCTCACTGCCATTCAGGAAGCGAATCCCACTGCAACATCGCCCTACCCCATTCTCCATCATCCGTTGTCGTTCTCCTTCATCCTGCATCTCACCACCTTCTTCCAAGTGCTCTGTCAACGCAGCTCGTCCTCCAAGCAGCCGTCGAGGAGAATAATTTCTCACCTCCCTTCTCTTTACTGCTTTCTAAAGTAGATTAACCACTTTCTAGTTGTAATATTTCCAGCTTTCTAGTGTAGTGATTAGTTGTAACGAACATTACTCTGTGGTTATGAAATCCATGTTTATTCTATCTCTATTTTGTCTTTATCTGTATTATTCTCTCTCTCTTCTATTAATTATTCTTTAAGTAGATAGCTAGTTTAGATTTAATTCAACCAACTAATCTGCTTCGTGACAACAAATCAAATGCAATTATTAATCAAATGTCTGCCTCCCTATGTTTGACCCATAATTCCTTTTGAGTTTTGGTTAATATTATCTATTAATGAATTTTTCTCGCAAATTACGCTACAACGGTAGGTTTTCAGAACTCAAATATTTTTGCGACGATTCTCCACCTCAACAATTGATTGAAGCACCAAGATCCAGTATAGCCCGCTTGAAATTTGTACCACCAATCTTGCAGGGGATCAGCGGGGTGCCTGGATCAGATTTTTTAGGAGGTATACTATTTTGGATTATGGCACTCACCTTTTCAGATAGTACTACCTTCCCATGCAAGGATTCCTCCACCTCTTTTTGGATAATTCAAGAGAGGTGGAGTTGAGAGTATGAATATCTAGTAACGAGATAGTGACTTGTGCATTCCTCAATGGTCCCGTTATGTCATATTTTAATAGTCCTCTAATGTGGAGGTGGGATAAGATTTGGGATAGGTGAATGGATTGGCTATCTTAGGGTACGAGTTTCTGTTTCCACCTCTTGGTTCTGTCCTCAAACTTGTTGCGTTGATCATGGGTTGGGTGAAATTTGGGAGATGGGCCTCGGGGCCTGGTCTTGTGATCTTTTCTCATGTCCATAACATTGATCATAGCATAGTGACATTGTGGAGCCAGAGGAGAGAGAATTAGACCCTATTACCAAACAGTAGGATAAGTCATGGTATGATTTAGATCAGCTGAGGTGGATGCTCCAAACATATAGGTATGAGTTGACGGGCCTGGTTGAGTGTAGCACGATTGACCCTGGATTTGATTCACCACGTGTTTTTGGGTTGACATGTTTGGATTTGGCAGAGGTTAAGAAGGAAGTGCACCAAGCTGCCAAGTCCACGCCATCTGTGCAAGCTGATTTCAAACCTCTGTGATCTCATTTTTGTGCTGTTTCTGCAAAGCCACATTGGTGTTTTGGATGTCAGCCAAGGTTTGTAGAATCAGAGTCATGTGATCTTCCCTTGACAGCCTAGATTGGTAGTTTAGCTTGGGCCTAAGCTAAGTGGGCTGATATGCGAGCAGAGGCTTTGGTTGAGGTTGGAATTAAGGTCTGGTGTTCCGATCATTTCTCGACCATGCAAAGTTGGGATGATTATGCCATCTAGGGTTGTAGGTATTAGAGAACAGATCATTCTGGATGGCGTGGAGATCCTCACAGGTCTGAAGGACTCCATAAAAGTCAAAATACGAGGGTTCAGAGTTCCCCCAATTAGAGTAGGTTGGTCCAGAGTTTCCTCCGAACCCAGGATCAGACGGGGGTGGATATGGGTCCATCCCTTGTGAGAGTTGTGGTAAATGGTATGCACAACCTCTTTGCTTGAGGGCGATTGCGCATACATGTTCTGCTATGTAGCGGTGGTTCTCTGAAGATGTCTAGCCAATTCATCCACCTTCTTCTCAATGATCGAGACCTTATCCAAGCGACTGGCCACCAACTCCAGATCGACAGATGTGGATAGGCCATGAATCTCATGCGCCCCTCATGTGCTTGTCAATGTACGAGTGGTCGTCTGGTCTAACATACCCATAGATTTATTATTTATGGACTTCTTGCACATTTTCTCAAGAATCTCCCAAACTATATCTTCATGTTGACCCATGATGCTCCCACCACAGGTTGCATTGACAAAGAGCTTGATATCCTCATGGAGTCCATGGTAAAAAGAGTGGACTTGTTCCCACATAAGAACTCCGTGATGGGGGAATTTCTGCATGAGATACAAAAAGCAATCCCATGCCTCATGAAGTGGTTCTCCCGCATTCTACATGAAGTGAGTAATCTAGTGACTCAAAGCATTCGTTCGACCAGCTAGGAAGAATTTTAACTAGAATTTAGTTTGGAGTTCCCCCCATGTGTTGATCGGATGGGTCAAAGTCTGATACCAGTGGGCAACTTTATCCATGAGAGAAAGGGAACATCTTCATGAGTAAGATATCCTGATTTTGAATAGTAGGCCCGAAGGTCTGGGCCAGATGTTTCAGCTGCTGGATGTGCTAGAAGGGATCTTCGAAGCTCAAATCGTGGAATTTGGGAATAGCTTGAATCATATTCAGCTTGAGTTCATCATCAGGCCCTCCAACTGGGATTTGTACTCGGGGTTCGATTACCACTGCGGCAGGGTTGTAATGATCTCGCATTTTTGGCTATGGTGGAGGTTCATGAGTGCATGCACAAGATCCGCGAGATGTTGACTCTGATTTTGGACATTGGGTTCTTCTTCTTCATGATTCTCCATGGATGCAGATGAAGGAGATCTAGGCTTAGAAGCAGATGAGTCAGAACATATGTCAATATGGTCAGGTGGTAGCATAAACAAGTGGGTCGAGACCTGGCCTCGACGAGAATGGACTGCTAATGGAGGCCTCAAGGGTGGTCTTAAGGACCACCTCCCGAACATGCACTATGGAACTAGATGAGGGATAGAATGTATGATGTGCCTAATCGAGGCACCCAAAAAATCTTGGGGTGACTATGGAGGTTTGAGGCGGACAATACCTCTAAATTAGAAAGTCACTCACCCGAGAATTACTTGGGTAGCCAGGAAGGGAGAGTCCCACAAAGACCCCTACATAGTAGAGCATCCCCACGGGTTATAGGGTTTCCCTGACTAGACCTTCCTTATCATTGAGAGTCCAAGTAGACCAGAATGAGCAAGCTTGACCCCTAAGTCTACCAATTTTATTCTTGAATATGTACCATGAATTTCACTTGAACTTTACAATTGATTATGATTTGTGACCTAATTTGGAGGTTGGTTAACCCACAAGGTGGGTCAACTTCACCTAACCTACCCTAAAATTTAGGATGAGTTGGGTAAAGAGCCCAAAATCACCTTGAGTGGTTTGCAAACAAATTATTAAGTCCCAAATTTTAGTAATTCAAGTGATTGTTATAGCCATCTTTTAGGGTTTGCTTTATTATTGATGGGAACACCATCATGAGCCCTAACAAGCTCATTTTAGTCTAGAATAAAAGAAAGAAGCTCCTACATATTCATTTGAGGGTTATATCTCCGCCTTATTATGTTTTGAGAAGAGAACAAGAAACCAAGGTTAATAATGTAATTTTAATAGCATATCATGAACACAAATAACTAAGGAGTGCTCTAGGGGTGAAATAAAGGTCAAATGAGCATTAAAGACTAATAAGTGTGTCTATATAGATAGAAACGGGGTTTCACGCATTTCAAGAAATAATACAGCACCGAAAACCCTAATTTCAAACTTGCTTAAATTAATGAGGTTCTTGTCAGGATAAAATCCATCTAAATCTTATAAAATTCATAGAAAAATATTCCTTAAGGTTTGGTACTCTTGATTTGACCTTTGGAGCCCATTTGACCTTAAACGGAGTCATAGACACAATTCTGCCGTAATTTGGGTTTTGGAGTAAATTGCCCAATCAAACTTGGTCATAAATAAAATCCAACTTCACCATTATATTTCTTGCATCCAAATTAGATTTTTACCAAAATTTGAGCCCAATCAAAGTCCATCTTGACCTAGTTTGCATTTTGGTCCAAGTTGACTCTTTCTCTTTCACATATGTCCCTAGCTTTTGACATCCTTGCAATCAGGTCCCTAACATTCTCATAATTCTTTGCAAATGGGTCCTTCCACCATTGGTGTGAACACAGGAACTCTGTTGAGATTCAAGCGAGGATTTCTCATTTAATTCTCAATTAAACTCTCCTAAATTTGAACGAGAGATTCCTTGAGGAATTTCCTACTAATTTGACCCAGCCTTGGATTCTGATTTGCTCTCAATCTCTCATGCGAACACTTTGAAATTATGGGTATCCGGTTTGAGAAAAAATTTTGAGCTTCACGAGCTTGTTTCTAAGCTTGGAGCTCCTCTTTTAGGCCTATAAAAGGACCCAGGATGAGAACCCTTGCTCCTTAGCAAGTTTTTGTAGGAGAAACCCCTCCTCCTTCCCTCTCTAGCCACCTTCACACCTTGCTCCGATGACATCTCTCCGCTCTCCTCATCCGACCATCCAACAATCAAATTGGATGACCCTCTGCCTTCTCCTCTCAATTTCGCTCCTCACGAGCCACATCAGGGGCTTCCTCCTCGTCATTACCATTCCAACTCACCATCGACTTCATCTTCTTCAACTCCAGCTCGCCAACACCGACCACCTTCGCCTTCCACTTTCCCCTCTAATCCACTCTATCCCTTCCGCTCTCCCTCTACTTTCTTTCCCAAGCCTCACAACTCACTCACGACCACTGTACCGCCCTCAACACCACCTTTGTTATCCACTCCGGTGACGCTCCGGTGCAGCCTCTCGCCCGCTACAGACCATCAAATGCCCCGCCACTGCCATCAACTTCGCTGACCTTGTCTACAGTCATCTGGCCATAATCCCTCCACACAACACCTCCAATCTTTGCGGCTGAACTCCAGAACCCCTTCCAGGCAGTCAATCAAAGTCCGCAGCCTCATCTTCGACCACAATCAAGAGCTTCATCAGTCACTGCTATGCGAGGAGAGATGTGGGACATTTAGTCCCACATCGTGAAACCTGAAGCCAATCACATGAGATAAAAGGATTTTGTGACCCCCGTTCTTCACCCAAGACACAGGGGTTGGGTCCCCATTCACCCTCACTCAGTAATCTAACCGCTCACACCTCGCCTGTGACTCATGCCCGCAGGCCTGGTCCCTATCCATGCTTGATTACCCGGTTACCCTGGTCTGGTCTGACTGTTCTGAGAGAGAAAAGAAGGAAAGAGAGAAGGAGAGGGGGGGTTTGCCCTTCGCACCTCTACTCTCTACATTTAGTTGATCTCTAAGAGGCCTTTGCCTCTGTGCTGTGCTGTGCTTTCCACTCTCTTGAGGCACGAAGAAGAGAGAGGAGGCCTTGGCCTCTTCTGTCAGAGTTATGTTCTGCTGGTGCTTTAGTGCTACATACTGTTGGGATATTTAATTGGTTGACATGGCATATTTGGTTGAGATTTACTGTTCAATTATTTGAGATACTTATGAGCTTAATTTCAGGGGTTAATTTGGTGATTCAAATCACCATTTTAATCCAATCTTTTTGCACTTTGCTACTTGATTTCATATATATAACATTTTGAGTTGTTCTAAATGAAGCTTTGGTCATAATTGCTCATATTTCTGATTAAATTATGATTAGTGAGATTGAATTGCCATTAGTTGCTCCCTATGATCGACCTCGGACTCATTTTCTGAATCTAAGCATATAAATTTAAATTATTTGAGCGATTTTGTCCTATACTACGACGCATCTCTTAAATAACAATGATTTCGCTTAAACATTTTGGTGTCGTTGCTGGGGAGCAACGTGCAGTTTGATTTCACTGATTACAATTTTTGATCTGATACTAACTTGTTCTATCTGTTTTGTTGTGGTTGTGCAAGATACATTTGAGAAGATCAGCCACACGATAGCCACTCTAGGGGCAGGTAATTTCATTTCGATCCTCTTAAGCCCCTATTCTGGAAACAAGTAGAAAGGAAATCAATTAGGATCAAACTTGCATTATTTCCTTAGAATTAATCACCCAAGTTGCCTAATTTGATTCTCTAAAGATCCCCTTCTAGATTTCTACACCTATTAGGGACTTAAGGTATCTAGGGCTATTCACCTTCTTGATTGAGCCCTAGGTACCCAATTTGGAAAGAACTAATTGGACCAAAAGAGCCAAATTAGGGTTTCCATCTTAGGGTTGAGAAAACATACCTGCCTAAAATAACGAGAATTGATTTTCTCACATTATGTGTCACCCAAACCCTTGCTTGAATTGACCTAATCAAGAGAACCCTAAAATTAAAGCTCTAATCATCCACTTGAATCCTAAACCTTGGGACTAAATAACCTGTTTGCAAATCATTTAGGGTGATTTTGGGCTCATTACCCAACTCATCCTCAACCTTAAGGTAGGTTAGGTGAAGTTGATCTACCTTGTGGGTCAACCAACCCTCAAATTAGGTCACCAACCACAAATCAAATCTAAAGCTCAAGTGAAGTTATAAGCACCTTAATTCAGGTTTAAAATTTGGTAGACTTAAAAGGTCAAGTTATTCATTCTGGTCTACTTGGATCCGCAGTGACAAGGAAGGTCGGGTGGGAGAAACCCTGTAACCTGTGGGGATGTTCTACCATGTAGGGGTCTTTGTGGGGCTCTCCCTTCCTGGCTGCCCAAGTATTTCTAGGGTGAGTAACTTTCTGATCAAGAGGTATCACCCACCTCGAACCTCCTTAGTCATCCAAAATTTTTTGGGTGCCTCAATTGGGTCCATCACATATTTTGTCCCTCATCTGGTTCCTAGTGCATGTTCGGTAGGAGGTCCTTAAGACCACCCTTGAGGCCTCCATTAGCTGTTCACTCCCATCAAGGCCAAGCCTCGACTCACTTGTTTGTGCTACCTCCCAACTAGATCAATATCTCTTTTGATTCATCTGAGCATAGATCTCCTTCATCCATATTCATGGAACACCAAGCAGAAGAAGAACCCAAACTCCAGAATCTGCTTCAGCGCCTGAATGATCTTTTCCACGCATTCATGAATCCACCATAGCGTCCTATGATGAGAGATCATTACAATCCCGCTACAGTAACAATTGAGCCCAGGGTGCAAATCCTGACTAGAGGGCCCGATACTGAACTGAAGCCCAACATGATTCATGCTATCCCTAAATTTCATGGGTTGAACTTTGAGGATCCCTTCGAGCATATCAAACAACTCAAGCATCTGGCCCAGAACTTTGGGACAACTGCTCAACATCAGGATATCCTACTAATGAAGATGTTCTCCTTCTCCCTCATGGACAAGGCTGCCCACTAGTACCAAACCCTAACTTGTCTGATCAACACATGGGCTGAACTTCAATCCGAATTTCTAAAGAAGTTTTTTCCCGTTGGTCAGACAAATGCTTTGAGGCACCGACTCACGCACTTTACTCAAAATGTGGGAGAACCACTTCATGAGGCATGGGATTGCTTTCTAGATCTCATGTGGAAATACCCCCATCACGAAGTTCCTAAATGGGAACAAGTTCAGTCTTTCACCAGGGACTCCATGAAGATATCAGATTATTCGTCAATGCGACCTGTGGTGGCAACATCATGGGTCAACATGAGGACACCATATTGGAAATTCTCGAGAATATGTGCAAGAACTCCATCAATAATGAATCCATGGGCATGTTTGACCTGACGACTACCCGTGCATTGACAAACACCAGGGGGCACATGAAACCCAAGGCTTGTCTGCATCCGTTGATCTGGAACTAATGGCCAGTAGCCTGGACAAGGTCTTGATTATCAAGAAGAAGGTGGACGAATTGACTCGACACTTGTAGAGAGCCACCTCAGCACAACAAAACCCATTTGTGCAACCGCCCTCTGGTAGGGAGGCAATGCATAACATCTATCACCACTCTTCCCAAGGGATGGACCCATATCCACCCCCTTCTAATCCTAGTTTCGGAGGAAACTCCGGACCAACCGACCCTAATTGAGGGAACTCTGAACCTTTGTATGCTGACTTCTCTAGGGTTCCTCAGACCTAAAAGGACCTCAACGTCATCTAGAATGATCCATTCTCAAACACTTATAATACTGGATGGCGTAATCATACCAATTTCGCATAGTCTGGGAATAATCAAAATCCGAAATCTCAATTCCAGCCCCAACCACAAGCCTTATGCCCATATCAACCTATTCAACCTAGGCCCAATCCAAATTACCAATTCGAGCTGACACGGGAAGATAAAATGTCTCTAATCCTTCAAACCCTAGCTGACATTCAAAAGACGAATGCGGCTATGCAGAAATAGCACAAGGACAAGATCACAGAGGTCCGTAATCAGCTCGCGCAGATGGCAAATTCTCGCCAGCCTGGTGCACTTCCTTCACAACCTCTACCGAATCCAAATAACATGCTGAACCAGAGGTGTGTTATGAACCCAAATCAAGGCCAAGCGCACTTTGTCTATCAGGCCCCTTCTGCTCCATCACCTAATAGGATGGAGGCTTTGACACCATACTCAGGCTATCAGCAGCAACCACCACTTCTACCAAGTCCAAACCAAAACCAGGCAGGACTAAATTTTGTTACCACCTGTAGTGATAAGACAACTCAAGATCCACCTTATCCAATCCACTCTCAACTTGGTTGTTCAGAACCTAACCCTAGATTGGTTATCCAGGACACCCCTATCCCAGATCCAGAACCTAAACCAATCCTAGAGGAACCTACAGAAGTTCCATTTTCAGAGGGTTTGTCCAAAGGAAAGAGGAAACCCAAACCCGTGGCACTTGAGGAAGATCTGGTCAAGCTCTTTGAGCAAGTCTATTTAAACATCCCCTAGATGGATGCAATCTGCACGTAATAGCATACGCAAGATTTCTGAAGGAATTGTGTACACCAAGTATAAGCCGAGAATCAAAGATGAGAGTCCGATCGCATTGTCTAAGAAAGTCAGCTAGATCATTTTGAGCAAGCTCTCGCAAAAAACAAAAGATCCTGGCACCCCTTTGATCTCCTGCAAAATCGGTGATCTAGAATTTGATCGAGCATTGTTGTATCTAGGAGCCTCCATAAACTTGATACCTACATCCCTACTAGACCATTTCGAGGAAATGAGCTCAAACCGACTGAGGTGTTCTTGCAGTTAGCAGACCGATTGATCAAGTCACCTAGAGGAATTCTCAAGGATGTTCTAGTTCAAATTCGTGATTTCTACTTCCCAGTGGACTTTATTGTATTAGATATGGATACTCCTAAGAATCTAAAGAATACACCAATCATTTTAGGAAGACCATTCCTAGCCACAGCTGGGGCTAATATAAACTGTGAAGAGGGCTAGATTAAATTAAAATTCGAGAACAAAACATTGAAGATTGATATATTCAAGGCTAAGAAGGGAATTAACTATGGGGCACTTGAGCAAGTTTGCGACATCAATTCTGTGATTGAGGACCCACTTCTAGAAGAAAACCTGATTACCCCTGATCCTTAATCCCAAGCAGATCATGTCCCACAAATAGAGGAGCCTAGAGCTGATCCAGATTCACCCACTGCTCCTGCCTTATCTTCTGAGGCCAATCCCGAACCTCCTTCCACTGCTAATAACCAAGTTATGGAGTTGAAACCTCTTCTCGATCATCTGAAATATGTCTTCTTGGGTTCTAATCAAACGTTTCCTACGATCATCAATTCTCGACTCACATCTGATTAGGAAACAAAGTTGATTTTTGTCCTCCATCAGCATCGAAGAGCCATTGGATGGACTCTCGATGATCTGATTGGTATCAGTCCCTCATATTGCACACACCATATCTACACTAAGGAGGGATCACGACCGTCCCGAGAGATGTAGAGAAGACTCAATCCAAATCTGTAGGAGGTCATGAAAAACGAGATCATCAAGTGGTTAGATACTGGGATCATCTACCTGGTCGCTAACAGTCACTGGGTGAGCCTGATCTAGGTTGTGCCTAAGAAAGCAGGGCTTACCGTAATCACGACTAAATCTGGAGAGACTATTTGGACCTACATCGCGAATTCGTGGAGAGTCTACCTTGATTACCGAAGACTGAATGCCTCCACGAAGAAAGATCATTTCACACTGCCATTTATTGATCAGATTCTTGAGATATTGCTGGGAAATCGATTCTTTTATTTCTTGGATGGTTACTCTAGGTATAATCAAGTGGCAATTCATCCAAAGGATCAAAAAAATACCTTTACCTATGATTAGCCCATATTTATGGGCTATTTAGGTATTTAAGTGCCTAGACATTAAGTTAATTTTAACATTTAGATAGCATACATTAGGATGTAAATAAATTACTTCATATTTTTAGCTTAATGGCATAATTCATGTGTGGCATTCATATCTAAATGCATTAAGAATTAACTTAGAATTGCATGCATTTGATTAGTAACTAATTAGGTGCATTACATGCATTGTTTTAATTAACATAGAAGTTAAGGATTTATGCATAAATAATCCTAATATTTTATTATTTTATTATTCTTCATCTTCTTCCACAGGAATGGCCCTGCTTCCTCCTCCTACGGTCATTCACTCCAGCCACAGCTGCGAGCATTCCTCCTCAGTGAAAAGTGGATCTGGAGCCTTCAATGCTCACGCTCCATTTCAAATCCATGTAGCCACAGCTACAAAGGTGGAGGAGAGTCTACCATGCGGATTAGGCCACCACCCCCCAATCACCACCGTGTAGAGATTGAAGCTCACCTCCATTCCACCATCGCAGGCCTCTTCCCCATAAAGCCTTGCCACTGTGGGCATGTGGAGTGACAGTCCACACCACCAACCGCAAGTCTTGCAATCCCATCACCCTGCTTCACCACTGTGACCCTCCCCCTGTCCACCGTCAACACCACTGCAGCCACCACTATTCATCTTCTTCCCATCCTTTGTTTTTGCACCACCAAAAAGAACCCATCACCTCCTCGCCATACCACCTTCACCAATAGCATGTAGCCGCTACCATCCATGCACGACAAGCAGCCGCGCCTCGCACCCTTCCACGTGCTCACACTCTTACACTCTCATGCAGCAGCTGCAACTATAGCAACACTCACAGCCCGCGCGACCAGCGTGCCACCCACGCACACCTCCAGCACACCATGTGCAGCTTGTGATGCTCCTCTCCTTCGGCCTACGCACTTAGCTGAGTACTCCACCCTCCTCGCCACCAGCACATCAGCACGCCATGCCTCATTGCACATGTGCGACCCTCCAACAACACTGCACCCCTCATCTCCACGCGCAGAAGCAGCAGCAACACCACTGCCATCTCTCCTCTCCTCTGTACAGCTGGCTCCGACCACACCGTGACTTGTCGCTACCACCACCACGAAGTCCTCGCTCCACTTGACCTCCGATGAGCTCCTCCCCTCAGACCATCCTCTCCTCCATGCATGGAAGGCATGCAAAGGAAGTTAACGAAGAAACCGTACGCAAACGGGATTGAGTTTTGAAAACTCATCGATATAGTATGATTTACGAAGAAATCCATCAACAGATAAATTTATCGAAACTCGAAAGAATTCTGAGTGGAACACAGGGAGGCTACAGCGATTTCAAATCCATGGTTATATCTTTTTTTTGTTGTTTTTGTCTAGAAAGAGCGATAATTACAAGGAACTTGATATAAAAGCTAAGTGAGAGAGAACAATCACTTTAATAAGCTTGGAAAATGTCGTTACAATTAGAAAGTGGGAAATTCTACAACTAGAAAGTGGGAAAATATTACAGTTAGAAAGCAATCAAAATCTACTCTAGAAAGCGATAAAAAGAAGGTAGAGAGAAGTTATCCTCCGCGACAACTGCTTGGAGGACGAGCCGGATGGGGCGATGCCAGGAAGATGGAGGACGAAGACGGAAGAAGAAGAATGGAGCGAGAAGAACCGAGGGCGAGGTAGGGCATTGTCAACGTCCCGGGATCCACTTCCAAAACAAGGTAGAGAAAACTTTGATTTTGACTCTAGAGGAGCATGCCGAGTTTGGGACAAGCTTCTTTAGAGCTTTGGAGAGGGAGAGAGGTGAAGAAAGGGACGAAGAAGAAATGGAGGGCATAAGTCCTTTTATAACTGTGGTTTGAGGGGACAAATTGGTCATTTTAACATCAAAACAATAATGTCAAGTCTTTAGTCACGGATTTATCTATCACTAATGGCCTGAACATGGGCGACGTGCAAGCGTACTCACCGTCTCCTCCTCTCCTACGCATCTAATGCATGCGCATGTAAAAGGGCTATCTGCCGTTTGATCGCGAGATTGAATGGCTTAAAAGCCATCGCACCCGCGCCTTCGTCGCACACCCACGTGTGAGATCAGGCGTAAACTTGGACGTCCAATTACACGTACGCCTAATTGGTTGATTTGGGCCGTTCGTAGCTGATCGTGCGACCGAGATCGCACTCATCCACATGAGGAGAGGCGCATGCAGGAGGCTCGAACTCGCGCTCCTTGCGCGAGCAGCATAATAACCACTGCACTACGCAGCAGTTTAAGGCGTGGCACTGAATTTAGGTGCGAGCTCTCTCAGCCATTGGATCTTGATCCAATGGTTGACATCGTCTGTGCGGTTGAGGAAAGAGTGGGCAGTGGCAGATCCTTAGGCCGGTTGGGCAATTGGGATGGCGCCACGTGGGGTCATCTTGGTCGTCCATCTTCTATGTCTTGTAGATGGTGCCATGGATGTCTGATTGGATCAATTTTTGTACCATTGGGCTACGATCGTCGATCAAAACCCATCCATGTGGTCGAATTTGTCATTTGAAGTGCGGATTTACACCATCTTGGCCCTTGATCTCTGACCTTCCTCAGATTATATCTGATGCTACGGAAGTCCAATCGGGATGATCTTGGAGTTGTTAAACTCTGATCGTCACCCTGATCAGATTAGTGCAATTGGATCTTTGATCTACGGCCCCGATTGAAAGTCGCCCTATCCTTGGCCACCAAAAAGAAGAAATTACTATACAATTTGTACAATTTGACCGAAATGCATGATGATGCATGTTATGCAATATTTACAATGCATGATGCTAATATGATACTAAGAATATACATTAATAGACATTTTTGCCTATACAGATTTATGCACATCAAACCCCCATGCCTATCTTTTGCTAGTCCCTAGCAAAAACTATATGCTATTTATAAAAGAATTAGGTTGGATTTCTTGGGCAAAAGTTATTCTTCAACACTAGGAGATTTTTACTAAGAACCTGAACTACAAAGACACAATAGCACCCAGGTGTTTACCGAAATGTAGATCTCCTCAAGCCCTCACCTTATTCAAAGAAGGATCTTTTTCTTCTTTTCTTCTTTTCTTTTTTTTTTTTGGTTTTTTAAGTTTATGGTTTCAAAGCAGCTTTCTACGGCCACTCAACCCACTCAAGACTCGAAGAGAACCCTAAGTTCTAAGCATCTTTGTGTGAAATGTGATAGACTCACTAATCGGCGATTAGAACAGACTTCGGGTTTCTACGCCCCTAGGTGGCCTTGAAAAGAAATTCTACCTAAAGGTGTATCTAGTCGACCGATAGCTTTCTTTCTACTGTTATTTTTATGGGGTCAACATAAGGGCGAACCCAGTGTATATCTCATTGGATTATTCTACTTCTCCACTTCTTCCTAAGTGTTTTGGAATTATACGTGCATTTCTTGAGCTGGGTTCTGGACAACCTACCAATGGGCTGTTACCCACGATAACTTGCCAGCCATACTCGTGCGGTGAAGTGTAGCTTATTTCTCTTTTTCTCTTTTTTTTTCTACTTTTCTATTTTTTTTCTTTCTTTCTTTCTTTCTTTTCTCTTTTCTTTCATTAAGTAGGTGGCTTCCCTGATCTAAGATTTACCTAAACGCAGCAGGAAAAGAATGGTCGTGTGACTAGGATGTGGACAACCTACCAATGGGCAGTTACCCACGATAACTTGCCAGCCATACCACCCTAGAAGGTTCATTAGCTACCTAATTTCCATGAAAACTGCCAAAAAGCGAGTCAGTGCAATTAGTGTGCAAATGTTTAGACTTAAAATCCCCTCAAATCAGAGGGCGGACTGATAAGTCATGTACTTATCACCCCAACTTATTTAACCAAATTGAAGTAAATTCTGAATGGCGAGAAATCGATAAACAAATCCACCTTTTAGTGGACACCTAGGCTGATTAAGCCCGAAGACTTGAAGGGTCTAAGTGTTCAGATCCTACTGTATTATTCCCTAAGGTTGAAAAATCCTAATGCTCAATTATTCTTTCTTAATTCATTTTTTTTCATTTTTTATTAATAAAGAGAAAAGATAAGTAGAATTTACAAGAATTCCACAGAGCTGACAAAATGATTCAGAAATGAATCCACCCCCCATGCCTAGCTGATGCAATGTCCTCATTGAAAATAAAATGCATGAGAAGTAGGGTAGAATGAAGAAGATATCACCTGTATATGATGCTCGGGTCAGCTCTAAGTCAGACTGTACAAATGATGAGTTTAATGCCATCAGCTAGGCGAAGTCTAGCCAAGGAAATCATGATATGATTAGAGTAATCGTGTCTAAGATGGGTTCTGGAGCAATATGGTCAACAAAAGGCTTCAGACATTGACCGTTGACTTTAAAAGAATTATCCATCCTTGGTTTTGAACAACCCCATTTGGAAATATCTGATCAATGATGAACAGGCCATTCCATTTTGACCTAATTTTGCCAGGAAAGAGCTTAAGTCAAGAATCAAAGAGCCAGACCTTCTAGTTCAGCTCAAAGCTCTTGAGAGATATCAATTGGTCATGAAGAGCTTTGCTTTGAGCCTTATAGATCTTGGAATTCTCATACGCATCATTTCTAAGCTCCTCCAACTCAGATAGTTGGAGTTTCCTGGTCTTTCCAACTAAACTCAAATCCAAATTACACTGCTTGATAGCCCAGAATGCCCGATGTTCAATTTCTACAGGTAAATGGCTTGCCTTTCCATACACCAAATGAAACGGTGACATGCCAATAGGTGTTTTGTACACCATACGGTAGGCCCAAAGAGCATCCTCAAGCTTTTGAGTCTAATTTTTACGTTTAGGTCTAACCGTTTTCTGCAGAATATTCTTGATCTCCCAATTAAAGATCACAGCTTGTCCATTCGTCTGGGGGTGGTAAGGTATGGAGATTCTGTGATATACCCTATATTTTTCCTGTAAACTACGAAACTGGGCATTAGTGAAATGAGTACCACCATCGCTGATGATGGCTCTCGAAATCCCAAACCAACTGAAGATGTTCTTCTTGACGAAATCGATGACCACCTTGTGGTCATTGGTTCGGGTGGGAATAGCCTCAATCAACTTGGACACGTAATCAACAGTGACGAGAATGTACTGGTGTCCAAATGAGGGGAGGAAGGGTCCCATGAAATTGATGCCCCAAACGTCGAAGATTTCGATGAGAAGAATCGGGTTTAGAGGCATCATATCTCTCTTGGTTATGCTCCCAAGTGCCTGCCATTGGGAACATGACCTCAAGAATTCTTGAGCATCCTTGAATAAAGACGACCAATAGAATCTAGATTGCAAAATTTTTGCAGTAGTCATTTTCCCGGAGAAATGTCCACCACTTGCAGATGCATGGCAGAACTCGAGTATACTTTGGAATTCATTCTCCAGAACACATCAGCGAATAATCTGATCAAAGCTGATGCGGTATAGTTCAGGGTCCTCCCAAAAGTAATATTTAGCCTCAGATTTAAGTCTATCTCGTTGTTGCTTGGTCCAATCCTGGGGGTTTGACCAATGGCCAAATAATTTACAATGTTTGCAGACCATGGGGTTTGGACACCTGATACTGTATGAATAGTTTCATCTGGAAAAGTATTAGCAATCGGAATATCCAAATGAGAAGAATCACTTAGAAGTCTCGAAAGATGATCCGCCACCACATTCTATGCCCCGGATTTATCTTTGATTTCAAGATCGAATTATTGAATTAGAAGAATCATCGGATAAGCCAGGGTTTGGCATCCCTTTTAGCCTACAGATGTCTCAAGGCAGAGTGGTTGGTGTAAATTATGATATGAGACCCTAAGAGATAGGCCCTAAATTTCTCCAAAGCAAATGCTACAGCTAGCAATTCCTTCTCAGTAACAGTGTAATTCCTCTGGGCCTCATCCAGAGTTTTGCTAGTGTAGTAGATGATAGAAGGCTTCTTGTCAATCTTTTGACCCAAAACAACCTCGACTACGCAATCAGAAGTGTCGGTCATGATCTCAAATGGAGTTGTCCATACTGGTGGTTGCAACACCAAAGCACAAGTGATTGCCATTTTAAGAAAATCAAATGCCTTACAGCATGATTCGTTGAAATTAAGCGGTGTATCTTTGGCGAGAAGGTTTCTCAGAGGGCAAGCAACCTTAGAGAAGTCCTTGATGAACCTCCTATAGAATCCCACATGACCAAGAAATGATCGAATTTATTTGACAAATGTGGGAGGAGGAAGTTTGGAGATAGCATCAACCTTAGCTTTGTCAACTTCAATTCTCCATTCAGAAATTACATGACCCAAGACGATGCCTTCTTATGTCATGGAATGACTCTTTTCCCAGCTAAGGACCAATCTTGTTTGGATGATCATTTCAAGATTAGCCAAGCAAGAATCAAATGATTCTTCAAAAATAAAGAAATTATCCATGAAGACTTCCATAAACTCTCCCACCATGTTAGAGAATATAGTAAGCATACACCTTTGAAAAGTTGCAGGTACATTGCATAAGCCAAATGGCATTCTACGGAAAGCAAAGGTTCCATAGGGATAGGTGAAAGTCATTTCTTCTTGATCCTCAGGATGGATAGGGACTTGATTGTATCCTAAGTAACTGTCTAGGAAACAAAAGTACTTTTGCCTGGCTAGTCTTTCAAGGATTTGATCGATGAAGGGTAAAGGGAAATGATCCTTTTTCGTGGCTATGTTTAGCTTCCTGTAATCGATACAGACACTCCAAGAGGAAGCTGAATGAGTTGTGACAGATTCTCCTTTCTCATTAGTCACAACGGTAATCACGGCTTTCTTGGGAACAATTTGCACAAGACTTACCCAAGGACTATCTGAGATCGGATAAATAATTCCTGCATTGAGCCACTTAATTATTTCCTTCTTGACCACTTCTCGCATATTAGGGTTTAATCTCCTCTGCATCTGGCGAGAAGGGAGGGATCCATCTTCCATGAATATTCTGTGATTGCAGTAAGATGGCTCGATCCCCCTAAGGTCATGGATGGTCCAACCAATTGCCTCCTTGTGTTCTTTTAGGACCTTGATCAATTTAATCTCCTGCTCCTTAGTTAATCTAGCACTGATAATCACAGGGAGCATCTTTTGAGGTCCTAAAAACTGATATTTCAAACTCTCAGGCAATGGTTTCAGTTTGAGCTGGGGTGGGTTTAGGATGGAAGGTAAGGATGATGCTAATGAAGATTCATCAAGAGGAAGAGGTTGAAAGTGAACAAAATCAATAACCTCTTCAGAATGTGGCAAATTTGCCACAGAGGGTTGCGGGTCAGATTCATCAAGACAGGGGGAACTCTCAATTGCAAAAACAACCATACATGTCTCAATATTCACGTTATCTTCCTCAAGTTCCTTTATAAATCCACAATCCTCAAATTTGCTAATCGCCTTAAAAATATCCAATTTCAATTTTCGATCCCCAAAGGCGATTTCCATGCTACCACTCTCACAGTTGATATTGGCCTTATCAGTAGCTAGGAATGGATGTCCCAGAATGATGGGCGTATTCCTTAAATTCTCAGGTACATCCATGTCAGGACAAGGAAATCTACAGGAAAATAGAAGTCCTTAACCTTAACAATCTTCAATAATGCCTCTCGGATTTGTGATCAAACGGTTCGCTAACTGCAATGTTACTGAGGTCGGCCGAAGTTCACCTAACCCGAACTTCTCGTAAAGAGAAGTCAGAATTAAGTTAATGGATGCAACTAGATCTAGAAGTACCCTACCAAAGGTGTAATCTTCGATGACACAAGAAATCAAAGGGGCACCTGGATCTCTCTTTTTCAGAGGAAGGTGATGCAGGATAACAGAACTAGCCTGCTCAGAGAGTACCACCTTCCTCAG
This sequence comes from Thalassia testudinum, assembly GCA_037157565.1. Taxonomy (NCBI): domain Eukaryota; kingdom Viridiplantae; phylum Streptophyta; class Magnoliopsida; order Alismatales; family Hydrocharitaceae; genus Thalassia; species Thalassia testudinum. Next base: position 111,907,691 of record JAZHRO010000025.1, read on the forward strand.
AATAGATTCCCTCAACTTACACTTATGTGTGCATAAATCCTTTAAAAATTTAGCGTAAGTCAATATGTGTTTGATAGCATCGAGGAGCAGGATATTGATTTCAACATTCTTGACTATAATCAAGAGCTCCTCGTTACTATCAACAAGCTTCTTCTTCCTAGGCTTAATCAAGGCCTCAGGAAAAGGAACATGAGCTAGATCTTTGGAATCAGGTTCCTGAGCCTTGATTTCTTCTTCAGAGTTCTCCTTTCTCTCCTCAGGCCCTCCAGGATTTGGTAGATCAGAACAAGGCAGTTGTGGGTCCTGGGTTTGCCTTCCACTACTCAAGGTAACAGAGTTAGTAGATACATATGGGTTTGGGTCTTAGGGAGGGTTAGGAAAGATTGAAGGGGCTTCATTAGCCAGAAACCTCAGATTTGATGAAGAAGCAAAAGAGGAAGGACCCTACTCAACCACCTGAGCATGTGCGTGTGCGTCCCTTTGATTCCCATACCCTTGGGCTTGATTGCCTGGATTCTATATATTATGCGAGTTGGGTACGGGTTGAGATGGCAAAGATCCGGGTTGATGGGAATTAGCAATGAACCCAGTTTGCAAGTTGTCCAGTGAGGTTTTCTTTTGCTGCATGAGCTGGAGCATAGATCCTTGCATCTCTATCATCTGACGGTTCAAATCAGCCTGCCCTAAAGGTTGACAAGCATTCTAAGCTGGCTGATTAACCTGATTTGGGGGTAGCTGAGTAGAAACATGACCCTGACCCATTGGACTTTGCGGAGCATAGTTGTTGGGTTGGAATTGGGTTTGTTGCCCTAGGTTTTTCCAGGAGAAGTTAGGGTGGTTCCTCCAACCCAGATTATAAGCATTGGAGTAAGGGTTGGACTTAACATTCTCCTAAACAGCATAAACATCCTCATAGGGCGAGGATGGAGAGAAAGAAAGGGAGAGATCAGAGAAACTGGGATCAAAGGCCCCAGTTTGGAACCCATGGGGTTCCGATCAATGCTGGCTCACAGGTTGAGCCGCATCTAGTTGATTCATGAACTCCCATCCAGAAGGAGCTCACGAAGAATGGAATCCTGAATTCTGGGATTGAGTGGATCAAGAATTGTTTGCAGAGTTTTCCACCATCCACTCCATCCTTTTGGTAACCAGGTCCACCTTATCAAATTTATTACAAATCAGCTCCATATCAAATGAATGAGAGTCATGGACCTCATTAACATTCTATCTGGGTTCTTGGGATCGGTTTAAAGTATCCATGGAGGCATGATTGAATGAATTTTCCCTCATTTTCTTAAACAAATCATGAGCACTATCTACATCTTTGTTAAGGAAATTGCCTCCGTAAGAAGCATCCACATGACTTCTGAGTTGCTCGGTCAACCCAAAGTAAAAGATTTACACGAGTTGCCATTTCGGCACCTCGTGGTGTGGACACTTTCGTAATAAGTCCTAGAATTGCTCCCAGGCAACACGAAACAACTCCCCCTGCTATTGAGTGAAAGTAGTAATCGCCCGCCTCAGTGCATTGCTACGCCCGACTGGGAAGAATTTCTTTAGGAAAGCTGATTTCAGATCATTCCATGTTGCCATCGGCCTTCTTATATTTCTATACCAATGAGAGGCCTTATCCTTAAGAGAGTGGGGAAAGAGCCTCACGATCATCTACTCTTCATTAACGTTTCACGCTTTGGTGGTCTAGACCAAAGTAGTCAAGTCCTCCAAATCCTATAACAGGTCTTCATAGCCAAGCCCATGGAAATATTTGATCAGGCTTAACACTTGGGGTTTGATTTCAACTTCTCCGGCTGGAATCTGAACGCTGGGACATTCCCCGTAATTTGAAGGATCATAAAAATCCTTCAAGGGCTGAGCGCCCTGCATTCTCTAGAACCATTCTTGCATTCTCTGCATTTGTTTCAACTGCCTTTGAAACATCTCTTGTTGATTCTTAGGTAGAGGAGGTTGTTGATCGGCCATGGGATCAATTTGGCCAAAATTAAATCTATGCCTCCTAGAATGATCTAATGGTCCTTCCAATCAGGAATTCAATGACCTCCTTCCAAGCATAAACTAGAAAGAAGTCGGAAGGTCTGGGGATAAGAACCATTCATCACAACAAAACAAGCCTATCCTTAAATTGGATAGCCTAAGGATCTATAGACTCTCAGAATCCAACTTAAGATTATAGATGATTTACTATACTTGTATCCAGTCAATGAACCAGTTAGAAGGAGGGACTGGAGAGAAGCTTCTTCCTTCGTCTTGTGCCTTCGGTTCCTAGTGTACACCCCAGCCATGATCTTTTGATTCTACTCCCTTAGCTAGACATCAGATTGACTAGTACAAGTAGGTTAACCATGAATAATCTCAATTTAGGCCTCGAATAGCGAATTAGTCCTTAAGGCCAATGTCTAATCAATTTTAACTTAGGCTTAGGATTGTAGTGCTTATGGAATGTGGTGGGCCCTTAAAATGGGTTGTGCCGTTAATGATTGTTTGAATATATGTGAGTGCATGCATAACCAAGGTTTTCAAGATAGATTATTTGGATGAGTGGATTTTAAGGTTCAAATCTTGCTGAAGTAGCTTTTAGGGTTTATAATTAGGTAAATTCAATCAAGTTCAAGAGGCAAACTAGATTTTCAAACATGGGTGAAGATCTTTTCCTTTTGAAATCAAAAAGTAAAGTTGAGTGCCTGGTATTGACCTAAATTGAAAATCGTAAAGGGAAGCTACTTGATGAGTTGATTTTAAAATGAAGTGGTGCGGCCCAAATAACTCAAACAATTGGCCAAAATCCACCACTGAGTTAGGCACACAAGATGATTAACCTAGACTGATTTCTACTCTCTTATGTGTTCATTTGCGTGTATTGATTCCACAGGTCAGAATCCCGGTTGAGTAGATAAAAATCAAGTTAGGTTATGTGCCTGAATGTAGGTGTATGTAGTGTGTATGTTGATTTATCCTACAAGAAGTATCCTTTTGTTTTCTTTTCTTTTTACGAAGGTGAGATGAGTGCAGGTGGAAATCAAAGCATCCAAACTAATCCTAGGGTTTATGCGAACACCTAGGTTAATTGGGGTTTTAACTAAGGTTGTGGAATGAAATCTATGGAGGGGGGAAGAATGGGGAGCACTTACAGTTGTCTTCAATTGCACTTTACTCCTTTCTACCGCCTGAAGATTCCCTGTTGAGGTACCTGCAAAACAATAGAAGAGAAATAAAAGCAAGTTAGAAAATAATAAAGTGTGTGAAATGTGGAAAGAAAATCGAGAATCGTTGCCTCCCCGGCAACAGCGCCGAAATGTTGATGCGGAAATGTACGCAAACGGGATTGAGTTTTGAAAACTCGTCGATGTAATATGATTTGCGAAGAAATCTATCAACAGATAAATTTACCAAAACTTGAAAGAATTCCTGGTCGAACACAGGGAGGCTACGTCAATTTGAAATCTACGGTTGAAAAGATTATGGTCAGACCCGGTTAGGTTGTGTTAATATGGTGATTTTATCGTTGAAGTGTGTATAGTGGTTAACCTAAATCGAGCCTAACCATCTCTTTACAAAATTTTTTTTTACCTAACCTATTTGATTTTATCTTGATCACTTTTAGGCCCAGGGTCGAACTCAAGGAAGTGGGGTTAGAAGTCAAGTTTCTACGCCTTTCCTACAACGAATCTCTTTTGTTCATTTATTGTGTTTTTGGTGTTTTTCTATTTAGATTTTTTTTTCTGATAATTCTTGTCCTTAAGGCACACCCTCAAAATTAGGTTCTTGGCTTTGAGCCAAATCAAGATTCCAAAACGGGTCTTGCTATTTGCAAGACGGAGTACCTGCAAGTCAAGGATTATCTTCTCTTTTATATATATTTTTTTATCTTTTTATTGGTAGGAAAGAGAAACAGAAATAAAGTAAATATAGTATATATATATGTATATATTATATATGTATAAAGGGGTGGGGGTGGAGGCGGAGATGGAGTGTAGCACGGTGTCGTGTCAGTCGTCATCTAGAAAGACGTAACAAATAGGACGAGGTGCTGCGTGGAGTGTAAGGTGGATGGCGGAAGATGAGTGTGAACATGCTTTCTGTATGTGTGTATCGGGGAATATCAACAATTGGTGCAGATATTCCCGCGATACCACGTATAGTAAGAAATGTGAAAAAATATATATATAAATTTATATATGTAAATATATCTATTTGTATATATGGTTATAAATATATAGGTATATATGTACTTATATATGTATATATGTATATATATAGATATGTAAATATATGTATAGATATATATATATGTATATGTATGTATATATAGTATATAGATGTATATATATATACATGTGTATGTATATAGTAATATATGTAGATAAATATATATATATGTATGTATATATAGTTATGGATATATATGCATATATGTATGCATATTTGTATATATATATAAATATATATATATAAGTATGTAGATATATGTATATATATATGTATGTATACTAATATTTAGTTATATAAATACTACTATATATATATATTTATATATATGTATATAAATATATGTATATATATCAATATATATATGTATACGTATATATATATATATGTATATAATACTATATAAGTGAGTGTGTGTGTGCGAGAGTGTGAGTGTGTGTGTATGTGTGTGTGCAGAGATAGAGTGAGAGAGTGCTGTAAGAGAGAGAGAGAGAGAGGGAGGGAGACTGCTGGAGTGAAGGCTGGAGGGTTAAGGTGTCTGAAGCTTCAGGCGTCGTCTGATGGTTCCACACGAGCGCGCAGGCGCGTATGCGCGCGAAGAGGCGCTCGCTGGAGGGACATGGGCACGGAGAGGACCGCAGCGCACAGCATTGCGCGGAGAGCTGGAGCAGGCACACGCAGACGCACGCAGGCGAAGACGCGAGCGGGAGCGGGTGCTAGCAAAGGACCGCACGCAGACGCGCTGGCCAGCATTGGAGCAGGATGCGGGGCGGGACGCGCACGCAAGCGAAGGCCAGTTGCGGCGCGCTGGGTGACCGGATAAGTGAGAAACTTACCGATCACCCTACTATAGCCACAGTGTTCCACAGAAACACGTGAACAGTGGCTACAGTGGCCGGGTGAGCCGCGCAACTGCTTGTGCCCGGTGCTGTGAGTGCGGGTGGCTTGCAGTTGGCTCGGCGCGTGCTGGCACGCGCGTGTTAGGGGTGCGCCGGTTGGTTGCGGGCATTGAGAGGTTAGCGTACTCGAAGAAGCTGGAGGCGAGGGCTCCTGCAGGCGCACGCTGGAGGCCTGCGTGCACTGTTGCAGCCTTGCTACTGCTGCTGTAGGGCTTGGCCGGCTGCTGTAGGGGCGTGCGGTGGCCGATTGAGCTCCAAAGCTTGAAGTTTTATGGTAATGGCATAAATGGCATGGAAAGTTGAAACAGAGAAGAGAAGACCACCATGCCCACCAGCTCTTTGATGAGCTGGGCGGTGATGGTCTCACGGTGGTGGGTATGCACCACAGTGATGGACTCCTGCCCGCAGAGTGGCTCCTCAGAGGAGGAGGGCCTGCATATGGAGGGAGAGGGGAGGGGACAGTCTAGAAAGAGAAGCTGCTGTGTGTTGGGTTTTTGGCGCGGAGGACCAGGCTATCTTGCAAAGGAGGAGCCATGCACTTTTTTATAGAGGAGGAAGGCATGCACAGCCATGCCTTGGCTGTGCATGCGGCTGTGCATGGCTGGCAGGGCATGCGGCTGCAGGGAGAGCTTGAGCAGGGAATGGCTGAGCAGGACATGGCACGAAGAAGAAGAGGCCGTTCCTTGCAGTCACGGGAAGAAAGTCAAAAATAGAAAAGAAATAGAAAGTGAAGATGGAAATTTTGCAAGGCAGCACTTGAGGAATTTGTTAATTGCAAGGCCATTTTATTTCGCTCTCCTCCCCTCTAAATTAAATGCATGCATGCATGTATTTTTACAATGCGACTATGTCTACCTAATATGCACTGGTAATGCTAGGAAATAGCATAAGACGGCACAATTGCAGGTGTATTTTTGCGGTGCAATCAGCGGTTATATATTTTTTTGTTGTTTTTGTTTAGAAAAGGGGATAATTGCAAGGAACTCGATATAAACACTGAGAGAGAGAGAGAACAATCACTTTAATAAGCTTGGAAAATGCCTTACAACAAGAAAGTGGGAAATTCTACAGCTAGAAAGCGGGAAAATATTACAGTTAGAAAGCGATAAAAATCTACTCTAGAAAGCGATAAAAAGAAGGTAGAGAGAAGTTATCCTCCTTGACGGATGCTTGGAGGACGAGCCAGATGGTATGACGCCTGGAAGACGGAGGATGAAGACGGAAGAAGAAGAATGGAGTGGGAAGAACCAAAGGAGAGGCAGGGTGTCGTCGTCGTCGCGGGATCCACTTCCAAAATGGGGGAGAGAGAAAACTTTGATTTTGACTCTAGAGGAGCATCCCGAGGTTTGGGACAAGCTTCTTTAGATCTTTGGAGAGGGAGAGAGGTGAAGGAAGGGATGAAGAAGAAGTGGAAGGCGTAGGTCCTTTTATAGATGAGGTTTGAGGGGGCAAATGGGTCATTTTAACATCAAAACATTAATGTTAGGTCTTTAGTGATGGATTTATCCGTCATTAAAGGACTGAACGTGGGCAACGTGCAAGCACGCTCGCCATCTCCTCTACTCCCATGCGCCTAATGCACGTGCACGTACAAGGGATATCAGCCGTCCGATCGCGAGATCGGATGGCTTAAAAGCCATCGTGCCCACACCTTCTTCGTGTGCTCATGTGTGAGATCGAGCGTGAACTTGGGTGTCCAATCGCACGTGCGCCTGATTGGTTGATCTGGGCCGTTCATAGCTGATCGCATGGTCGAGATTACGCTCATCCACGCGAGGAAAGGCACATGCGGGTGGCTTAAACTCGCGCTCCTTGCGTGGGCAACGCCTTAACCACTACGCTACATAGCATTTTGATGTGTGGCGCTGAATTTAGGTGTGAGTTCTCTCAGCTGTTGGATCTTGATGCAACGATTGAGATCGTCCACACGGTTGAGGAGAGAGAGAGCAGTGGCAGGTCCTTGGGCTAGTTGGGCGGCTAGGATGGTGCCACATGGCAACATCTTGGTAGTCCATCTTCTATGTCTTGTAGATGGTGCCACGGATGTCTAATTAGACCAATTTTCGCACTGTTGGGCTACGATCGTCGATTCGAACCCATCCATGCAGTTGGATTTGTCATCTAAAGTGTGGATTTAAACCATCTTGACCCTTGATCTCTAACCTTCCTCAGATTATATATGATGCTACGAAAGTCCGATCGGGGCGATCTTGGAGTCGCTGAACTCCAATCATCGCCCTGATCAGATCCATACAGTTGGATGGATCTTCGATCCGAGGCCCTGATTGAAAGTCACCCTATCCCTGGTTATCAAAAAGAAGAAATTACTATACAATTTGTACAATTTGACCTAAATGCATGATGATGCATGTTATGCAATATTTACAATGCATGATGCTAATATGATATTAAGAGCATGCATTAATTGACATTTTTGGATATTCTGATGTATGCACATCAGAAGTGCTTTATTTCTCGTTGAATTAGTTTTTACAAAGAATGCCATTGCCAAAGAGTTATTTTTTTATTTATTAATTAAATATTATGGTGAGTTTATGCAAAGAGCCTCCCTCTTTCTCATAAATACTATTTCAGCAAAATCTCTTTTTATTTTCTTGATTTGAAAGAGGATTTGGGTTTAGTTACTTTGGCTGATAACTTGTGATCATCTATTTTCAACCCGTACGAGTTTTAGTAGGCCACTACCTCCCTGTGGACACGACCCACTCCCTTGAGTGGTTAATTTCAATTCAATACTTTGATTAGTTGATTTTCCACCACTTAGAACTACAAACGACATGCATCATTTTATGTGCGAAAATCATTCGAAAGCGAGAATCGACTCGTCAACCTACCCCTACAGTACGTATGTGTTCCGTAGGATGCCTTTTGGGCTATGCAATGCAACCGCTACCCTTCAGCGATGCATGCTAGCCATATTCTCCAACATGGTAGGTAAATACCTTGAAGTATTCATGGATTACTTCTCGGTATTTGGTGAATCTTTTGATGAGTGCCTCCTACATCTAGTCCAAATCCTCAAAAGATGCATTGTTGTGAACCTAGTGCTCTCCTGGGAAAAGAGCCACTTTATGGTTCCAGAAGGCATCATCCTGGGACATCTTGTTTTTGAGAGAGGTATTCAAGTCGGCCGAGCCAAGGTGAATTTGATTTCCAAACTTCTTGTACCTAACTCAGTCAAAGATATCAGATCTTTCCTAGGGCACATGGGTTTTTATCGATGATTTATATCTGATTTTTCCAAGATCACACGCCCCTTGAAGAACCTCCTCTCAACAGACATGCCCTGCACCTAAGCACCTGTGTGACCAATGAGTGCATTCACGCATTGCGATCCTGGTGACCAAGTCACCTAAGCACCAATCCTGCAATCCCCTGACTAGTCTCATCCCTTTGAGATCATGTGTGATGCGTCTGACTACTGAATGGGAGCGGTGTTAGGGCAAAAAATAGATGAGAAACTCGTGGTCATATATTACACTAGGAAGACATTAGACTAAGCTCAACATAACTACACAATTATGAAGAAAGAGCTATTGGATGTTGTATTTGGCCTGGAAAAATTCAGATCATACCTCTTTAATTCCCATGGCATCATATACTCGGGTCACACTGCAGTGAGGCACTTACTCACGAAGAAGGATGTGAAAGCTAGATTAATCTAATGGATCTTGCTGTTGCAAGATCCATTAGATTAATCTAGCTTTCACATCCTTCTTCGTGGGGTGCAAGAATTCAATCTTGAAATTCTCAGCAAGGTGGGAAAGCAGAATGTGGTACCTGATCATTTGTCTCATCTTCCTTCTTTCGTCATTGACACGTCTGGACCTATTACCGAGAATTTTTCGGATGAACATCTGTTGGCCATTAACAGACTTCCCTGGTTTGCTGACATGGTAAATTACTTGGGTACAAGGAAAGTCCTACTGATTGGGTGACTTCCAGGGGGGACAAGTTGATTTCTGATGCCAAGTACTACATTTAAGAAGAACCGTATCTTCTCCATATTAGCAATGATCAGGTAATCCGAAGATTCATTCCTAACAACGAGGTCAATAATGTCATCTCATTCTATCATGACCAGGCCTGCGATGGCCATTTCACTGGTTGGAAAACCATAGCGAAGATCCTCCAGTGTGGGTTCTTTTGGCCCACAATGTTCAAAGACGCACAATCTTATTGTAGGGCATGTGCCCGTTGTCAGACCTTCGGCAACATGGGCTCGCAAGATATGATTCCCTTAAATCCAATCATTGTGTGAGAAATCTCTGACATCTGGGGAATTGATTTCATGGGACCCTTTCCATGATCTAATGGCTTCAAATATATCTTACTCGCTGTTGATTACTTCTTAAAGTGGATCGAAGCCATCCCCACCAGAGCAAGTGATCATAAAGTTGTTCTTCGGTTCATTCAGGAGAACATCTTTTCCAGATTCATGGTTCCAAAAGCCATCATCAGCGATGGAGGGTCTCATTTCGCCAATGTGTACTTCCAGTCCCTGATGAAAAGGTATGGGGTGTAGCATTGTATCTCGACTCCTTACCACCCCCAAACTAATGGATTGGCTGAACTGTCAAATCGGGAGATCAAGAAGATCCTTCAAGTCACTGTTGGGCCTGACAGGAAGGATTGGCCTACCTACCTTTTGGAAGCCTTGTGGACCTATAGGACCGCCCATAAGACCTAGTTATGCAAGTCTCCCTTCAGACTCATGTATGGGAAGGCATGTCACCTCACCATGGAAATGGAGCATAAAGCCTACTGGGCAATATGGAAGTGCAATCTAATCTTGTGAAGGCTGGAATCCATTGCAAGATGCAATTAAGTGAGATCGAGAAGCTACGTAATGACGTGTACGAGAACTCATGAATCTACAAAGAGCAAGTGAAAGCCTTCCATAACAGACACATTTCAAGAAAATCCTTGCATCCTAGTCAGAAAGTACTACTCTTTGATGGCAAACTCAAGCTCTTCCCAGGCAAGCTCAGATCTAAATGAATTGGACCATTTTTGGTGAGACGAGTATTCGGAAATGGAGCTGTTGAAATCAGTGAACTCAGCTGTAATTCTAAACCTTTTGTTGTGAATGGTCAGAGACTCAAACCATTCTTCGAACTCACTAACACAAATTTGGCTATAGTATCTTTTGATTACTATTCTCCCTGAGCTTGATTGCACCCAGCTGATGGCATTAAACTTAGCGCTTAACGGGAGGAAACCTGTCATCTTTGGAAAACTCGAAACCTTCATGACTATTAATGATGCAATCTATCGGGGATTTAAATCAAAGTATTGTTGTCGTAGTTTGAAATCCGCAATAAATATAACAACACAAAATTTATAAGCTTAGAATCAAGAAATGAAGTTTGAGGTCTCTCACTAGGAGCAAATATGGAATTCACGCACTAATCTCAATAGATAATATAAATGAGCATAATTAATTACTCAAAAACTAATATGCATTGTATAACATGAGTATGTGAGGAGACAAAAAGAACTCTAGGCAAAATAATGCTGATTTGGATCACCATTATTAGCCTAACACATATATAGCAATTACTCAAATAGAATCAAATGAACAAATAGTGAATCAGACATCTTAAACGTTCAATTGCTACAGTGCAGAGAGCACTTGGTCTTCCTTGATTCTCCTTCTCTTCTTCTTTTCTCAACTCCTCTTCTTCTTTCTTTCTCTACCTTAGTTCTTTCGTGGCTTCTCTTCTTTCTCTACGGTCCTCCTCTTCTTCTGCCTTGTCTCTTTTCTTCCTTCTTCTTCTTCTTTCCTTCCTTTCTTTGGCTCTATCTCTTTTCCTCTTCTCGCAACTAAGTGTCACACAGTTGCCTGCAAGAGCAAAACCCCCTAGCCCTACGCTCTCTCTCTCTCTTTTCCTTCTCTTTCTTAAGGGACAATCGGGCATTCGGGTAATTGGGCATAAGTGCACCCGGAACTAGGGCTGCCTGCAGTGGGTAACAGCCGAGGTGTGAGGCTTAGGTAGGTAATCGAGTTCGAACCAATCCCGCATGGAGGTGTCACGAGCAAGGCATGAAGGGGTGCGGGGGCCTCACCCCCCAAGTGTCTTAAGGCACTAAGGCGGTGTGACAAAAATAATTTATTTGGCCCCCACGCTTCAGTGATTTTCGAGGTGGGACTAAAGTCCCACATTCTTCACGTACTGCTGAAGGATGGAATCTCCTTTAATCAGAGCAACTACTGAGGAGAAGGCTTCCAATTGAAGCCTTGTCTTGCAACCTGGAGCCCTTCCGCATGACCTGGGGCTAGAGCCTGGGATGGACATAGCATGAATGAGCTTCAAGCTTCGCTCGAAGCTACCATCAATGGCGGTGAGTGAACAAACACCTGAAATAATAAAAATGGCCTAACAGCTACGTCAGAATAGCTCATGAGGGTTGCCAATGGTTTTGTGGCATGGGAGTCGGTGTAGTGGCCGGACGGAGGTGGAGATGGTCGGAGGAAGTGGGTTAGTTCGGTGGGTGTTTTGGGTGGATGGGACGGTGGTTAGATAGAGGGCTTTTGATGAGTAGAGTATGGTGGAGGTTATGGGTGTGTCGGCGAGGAGGATGGAGGTGTGTAGCACGCGGAAGTCCTCGCCAGAGGGGTCACAGGAGATGAAGACGAAGGTGGTGGGTGGTGTAGTCAAGGGGTCGAAACAAAGTTTGAAAGGGGGAGAATTAGCCTAAGAGTCCAAGGGAACTAAACTACTCCTAAACTAACAGGCGAAAGGGGGAGAGCTCCTTGCCGGGGATATGTCGGCGTCGGAGAAGAAGAACTCTCCGGTGGGGTAGAAGTAGCGATGACGAGGGGAATTGAGGTGCCCGCTGGTATGGCGCAATGCGAACGAGGGGGAGAAAGGCAAATCCATTGCTGGTATTGCATACAGATGACAAGGGAAGTCAGAGAAGATCATCGAACGTCGTGGAGTCTTTTAGCTGGAGAGGAGGGAGGAAGGAGGGGAATTTCCAGCAAGAAGCGAGTGTCGAAGTTTGGGCAAGCCTTGGGGGTCTTTATATAGGCCATTAGAGGGCGGTTGAAGCTTGGAAACCAAACTCTTGAACTTGGAAGGTTCGCCAGAGTTGGAAACCTAAATCTCTCATGCGTTCGCATGAGAGATTGGGAAAGAGTTGAAGCTCAAGAATCGATCTGATTGGAAGAGGATTTCAAGAGGGATCTCTGGTTCAAATTTAAGGAAGTTTCATAAATCAATCAAGGAGAAATCCTTGATTGATTATCGCCAGAGCTTTAGGATTAGGAGCTATGTGCGGTGGGGACCTTTTTGAAGAAGAAGATGATAAAGTTGGGGGGTTTTGTGTAAGAAATTTGAAAGTTGAGGGGCCATTTGAGATAAAGAAAATCAGACTTGGACCAAAATGCAAACTAGGTCAAAATAATCTCAGATTGGGCCCAAGTTTTGATAAAAACCTAATTTCGACCTAAGGAATTAAATGGTGAAGTTGGATTTTGGTTTTGACCTAGTTTGACTAGATACTTTATGCAGAAACCCAAATTAGGGTAATAGTCTGTCTATGGCTCTATTTTAGGTCACAACGGGTTCTGATGGTCAAATCAAGCATACCAAATCCTAGAGAATATTTTTATATGATTTTTAGAGGGTTTATGTGAATTTTATCCTGACCAGAATCTTAGTTAATTAAGTGGGTCTATTTTTAGGGTTTCAAATGTCATTTAATTCTTAAAACATGCGAAAACCCATTTCTATTTGCACAGACCTACTTGTTAAAAAATTATGACCATTTGACCTTTGATTAACCCCTGAGAAATCCCATGATTGTTCTGCAATTGAGATGTGCTGTTAAAACTGCATTTTTACCCCTATTTTGCTGTATTTCTCTCAGAATGATTATGCAATGAATTATGGTCCTCTGGTGGTTATGTAGGAGCATTTATTCCTTGATTATGATTAATTAAAGCTAGATATGGCTGATGATGACGTTATCATCACTGACATATCTCTTTGCTAAATTCATATTGCACTTTAAGTTTCATCCATTAGAACAGTCGACCCCACCTTTGATATTGGTATCAGAGCTAGAAATCATCCGCAACAGTCATTCTGACCATTCACCACCCACCTGTTCTAATGTACGATCTGAATTGAACTCAAACCCACTTAATTTACAATGAGGACATGGCAAATCTTAAGTATGGGGTGGTATTAAAGTGCAAAATGCTGTCAAATCAATCTATGGAAGGGTTTCATTCAAAAAAAAGAAGAGGAGAAAAGAGGAAAGGGAGAGGATAATTTGAGCTGAATGAAAAAAGAGAAGGGAAGGGAAAGAAAAGAAAGAAGAAAAAGGAGCAACTAAATGAAAAAAGGAGAAAAAAAAAGTCCCTTGAAATTTAATATGAAACCTACCTAACTTCTAGGTTGGATCGGATGATGAATTATGACCTGGAAGGCTAAAACTTAGGGAATTAGTGGCAGATATCGACCTTAGGCCTCTCGGATCTATTCTAAGGTTTAAACACTCAAGTATTTGTTAAGATCCAGATTAATCCTCAAGAGGTTGAGGAAAGTGCAAGGCAGATGTAGTAGGTCTAAGGCTTAGGGATTATTCAGCCCTGTTGCTTGCCCTTTGTTTTGCAGGACTTGGTAACCTAAGCACCAAAAATCACACACTAAGTCTGGTTAAGTGTTCAATAGCATCAATCAAATATCCCAAATATCAGAACCAACACAGGCGCCAAGGTCAGACATCAGAACCAAGGCTTGGATGCCTTATCTTCAAAAGCCTTAGCAAGGGCTAAGGCACAGCAACAATACACCAACATGGAGGTGCAAGGGCCCCTCAAATCTCAGCTAAGTGTTGAGAGAGGGGAAAGGGCATGGTTCCCAAGGCAGCAAAAACCCTTCCCTTCCCACCTTCAGATTTTCCTTCCTCAGAACCAGATCGGACCCGAGTAACCAGACCCAAACCCAGACTTGTGTGCATGATCATAGGCGAGGGTGAGTGGGTAAGCACATGTGAGAGCACGTGCATTTGGGCATGTGTAGGGACCTCATCCCCGTGCTTTCGAAGGCGATAAGCTAGCTCAAGATTTTTGATGTAAATACATTTACACTACTTTAGATGTCTGTTTATGCATGTTCTTAAGCATAGGATTGCATACCATGATATAAATATTGCATAACATGCATCATCTTGCATTTAGAGTAGTTTGAATAAAATGGAGGTTAATTGTCTCCTTTTATGTGTTTGGATAGGGTAAACATTTTATCAGGGCCTCGGATCGAAGATCCAACTGTATGGATGTGATCAAGGTGACGATTGGAGTTCAACGACTCCAAGATCGCCCTAATCAGGCATCCGTAGCATCAGATAGTGACCGGGGAACCCAAGAAGATAAAGGGCCAGGATGGTGTAAATCCATACTTCAAATGACAAATCCGACCACACGGATGAATTCGGATCGACGATCGTAGCCTAACGATGCAAAAATCGAGTTAATCCGACATCCGTGGCACCATCTACAACATCCATAAGATGGACGGCCAAGATGGCACCACGTGGTGCCATCTCGGCCGCCCAAATGGCCACATACAATCTTTGAAGGCGCTGCTTCCGCCCCCTATTCGCCGTTGGATCTCGATCCAACGGCTGTGGACAGCCGTGCCTAAAAGCTCCTACTCGACCATCTGCGCCTCGTAGCGCAGCGGTCGAAGGCGTTACCGCGAGCTGAGGATGCGCGTTCGAGCCGCAGCGAGGAGGCGAAGGGCATGGGTGAGCGGGCGTGGGCGTGGGTCGGATTTTGATCGGACGGTCGTCTACGCTCAATAGAGATCACGCGCTATTGCACGCGCGGCAAGGATATGCTATCGTACGCGATGGGCAGGCGCACAACAGCGGGCGAAGATGCATCTTAAGCCGTCCGATCTCGCGATCGGATGGTTGAGAATTAAAGAATGTGCGCGGGCGTTGAGGAAGAGCGCAGCTGAGGAGGCGCACGTGAGCACGGGTGCTACGCCCACGTTGGGGCTTCAGTGATGGTTTTATCTGTCACTAAAGACCCCTCATTTATTTTTTTAAAGATGTAATGACCAATTTGCCCCCACTCCTTGCAACTATAAAAGGAGACACCCTCCATACGAAATTATCATCCCTTCCTTCTCTTCTCTACCTCTCTAAAGCTCAAGAGAAGCTTGTCCCACACCTGGGATGCTTCTCGCGAGATAAAGTCCAAATTTTCATCCCCCTTCGGAAGTGGATCCCGCGACGATGACGACATGTTGCTTCATTCCCATTCTTCTGCTTCGTCCTCCTTCGTCCTGCTGCGTCCTCCTTTGTCCAACTTGGTCCCATCCGGCTCATCCTCCAAGCGACCATCGAGGAGGATTTCTCTCTCCCTATTCTTTTTACTACTTTCTAGTATAGATTTACTACTTTCTAAAGTAGTTCTGTTCGTCCTCCAAGTGATCGTCGAGGAGGACATTTCTCCCTCCATTCTTTTAATACTTTCTAGAGTAAATTTATCACTTTCTAGAGTAATTATTTTATGCTTTGTAGTTGTAAAAGTGAAATGAACAATCTCCTTAATGATAAATTTTCTGTTTATTCTACATCTCATTTTGATTTCTCTGTGTAATATTCTCTCTCTCTCTTACTCTCTCTCTCTTCTATTTATTGTAAATATTTAGATAGTTTTAAATTGAATTACTTCGTGACAAATAAAAAGAAACGCGTAGTTTTTAAATCAAACGTCCGCCTCCCTGTATTCGACCCAGAATTTTCATTTCGGTATAAATTTTATTTATTGAATACGAATTCTTCGCTTTCAAGCTACAACGACAGGTTTTCCAAAACCAAACATGTTAGCGTAGCAATTCATGTGTTCAACAATTTCATTTTATGTGTGGTGACGAGGCGTTGAACTCACGATGTGGGACTAATCCCATGTCCTTTCTTTGCATGCACTAGCAACTGATGGATTTAAGGAATTGGGGCAGTAGCTTCAGCCTCCTTGCATGATTGAAGACTGATTAATGTGTTTCGACGAATGGAAAGTTGGGGTTAGGAGAAACCCATCGCTGTAGTCACAAAACACATTATCAAATACAATTTTATTGAAACTCCAAGGGAGTCTCGGGTCTAACATAGGGAGGCGAATATTTGGTTTGAAAAATCCATGTTTCGCTTTTTATTTATTTTGTCATTTATATTTTCCTTTTTTTTTTGGTATTTTTATCAAGCAAGAGATCAGGTCGATGCAAACTTATCTAACTAATCTACTTGCAAAAATAATTTATATATAAAGAGAGAAGAACAATCATATATTGCTTGATCAAATGTTTCTACAAATATGAAAATGGAAAAAACTACACTAGAAAGTAGTAAAGATAGATATAGGTGAGAGAATCCCCCTCGACGGTCGCTTGGAGGAGGACTCGCTCTAACAATGTTAGGATAAAGGTGGTGAGGAGCGGGACGAGGGAGAACGGTGGCAGAGAAAGGAGGATGGGGCAGGACATCATCCCGGCGAGGATCTTCTTCCCAAAGGAGGTGAGAGGACAGCCGTGGGATGCTCCATGAATGGGGATGAGAGGCGGGAAAATATTTGATTCTACTATAAAGGAGCATCCCAGGCTTGGGACAAGCTCTCTCTAGAGCCTTGGAGGTGGTAAGGAGAAGAAAGGAAGAGATGGTGAAGAATGGAGGGGGTAGGCCCTTTTATAGTGGAAGGAAGAGGAAGAAATCCATCTATGGGCTTTAGTGATAGCTGCAATCTTCACTAAAGACCCATGCAAGCTGTCACTGAAGATTTGCTCCACTGTTGCTGCATGAATCACGTGCCAGTGCCTCCTGCGTCGTGATGCACGTGCATGTGCTAGCATGCGTTGCACGCGACTGTGGCTATGCTATGCTACTTATGCGCGCACGTGTACTGTGGTGCATCCGGCCAGTCGCCTCCCATTGCAAATTGGGGGGTGATGAGGCATGTTTCACGAATTAAAATTAGGGTTTGGAGAACCCATCATCGTAGCTCACAAAATGCGTCCAGGGAGTTTTATAATCGAAACTCCAAGGGAGTCCCAAGTCAAACATAGGGAGGTGACGTTTACTTTATTTGAAATCCGTGTTTCATTTTGTTTCTTTTTGGCATTTTGGGGTTTTGTTATTTTTTCTCTTTTGTTTTTATAGAAAATCCAAGCAAGACAGATCACAAGAGAGAGATGAAATAAGTATGATATATTACACAAATGTTTGTTACAATAATCTATAAAAGCATAAAAGAGAAAGGGGTGAGAGAAAATCTCTCGAATTTACTGTTCGGTGAGACGATGGCGCCTGGCTAAAGCTTGGATGAAGGATGTGAGATACAAGATGATGAAGGTGAGATGCAAGACGACGAAGGTGAGATGCAGGAGGACGCGAAGTAGAGGAATGCTTCGTCGAGGCTCTGGAATGGAGGTGAGGAGATGAAGGCGATCTTCTACCAGAATGGAGGTGGGAGGACAGCTCCAAGGCTTCTTATGAAGGTGGTGGGATAAAGGACGAATGTTTGGTGGGGTAAAGGATCATTACACTAATAAGAGGCCTTTAGAGCTTGAGAGTAAGCTCTAATGGAGCTTTGGTAGACTACTAAAGCTTAGGAGTAGGTAGGAGTAGAGTAGGCAGAGATGAAGAGGAATGGGGGATGTAGGGGTGTTTATAAAGTGGAGGGAAGAAGAAATTCATGTAAAGGGCTATAGTGATAGCTGTAAGTGTCACTAAAGACCCCATGCAGCTGTCACTGAAGATCGCACCCCTATCGCTCACAACCGCAGCTATCCTCACGCCTACAAGTAATTAGTGACAGCTGTAAGAGTCACTAAAGGTCCGCCCAGGCTGTCGCTGAAGATCCGTAGCCCAACCTCTCTTGCTAGCTTACGCATCACGTGCCCTTGTCGCGTGCGCACGCTCGCACATTGGCACTGCGTTGTCACTATGGTGCGTGTGGCTGTGCGCGTGCGTGCTTGCACTATGCTACAGTTGGTTGTGCGTGCACCTGTGAGTGTGCATGCTTCCAATTGCTGATTTGGGGGTCTACGGGTCTCGAACCCATGCTCCTTCGCAAGCCAATTGCTTCACCGTTGTGCCAAGCCAGCTCTTGTGACGTGAAGATGTCTTATGGGCATGCTGTGGAGAGATCTTCTCAGTCGTTGGATCATGATCCAACGGCTGGGAATGGAGGTGAAGGTGATGAGGGTGTGCCTTCCAATTGCTGCTAGCCGGTGTTGGGCAACCTAGATGACACCACGTGGCACCATCTAGGCTATCCATCTTCCTGTTGTTGTAGAGGGTGCCATGGTGCTTGGATCGATTTGATTTCCATGCTGTCGGACTGCAATAGTTACTCCGGATCCATCCATATGGTCGAATTTTTCATCCGAAGCCCTAAGGATGTCGCATTGCCCTCTTGGCCGTTGATCTTCCTCGAACAGCATAAGGTGCTATGGGACTTCGACCTAGATGATTTCAGAGGCGTTAGACTCCGATTGTCATCCTGATCAGATTCGTACGATCAGATCATCCATCTGAGGCCCTGAAATAAATTTCCTTCCCTCCTGGCCATAAAAAGGATGCAATTAACCTAAAATATACATAACTATTCTAAATGCAAAATGATGCATGCTATGCAATATTTATAATACGAAATGTAAATCTAAGCCTAGGAACATGCATGAATAGGCATTTTAACCTAATTAAATGTGTCTACATCATACCCCCATCCCTATCTTTTCTTAGTCCCTCGCAAAATTAAACTAAATGCTATGTATAAAAATAGAATTATGACTCAATCACTTAGGCCTAAGTCATTTATTAATAATAGAAAATTTCAACTAGGGTCCTAAACTACAAAAACTCAACAGTACCCGGGTGTCTGCCAGAATGCAGACCACCCAAGTCCCCGCCTTATTTGAAAAGGGGAGATACATTTTTTTATTCTTCTTTTTTTCTTATTTTTGGAGATTTTTTTTTGAGTTTAGGATTTCGGGGCAACTTTCTACGGCTACTCAATCTACCAAAGACTCGAAAAGGACTCTAAGTGCTAAGCATCTTATGAAAGGGTGATAGACTTGCTAAGCGGCCTTTAAAATGGACTTCAGGTTTCTACAACCCTAGGTGACCTAAAAATTTCTGCCTAAAGGTTTATCTTTCCGATCGGTAGCTTTCTTACTACTTTTTTTATTTTTTTATGGGGTAAACACAAGGGCGAACCTAGTGTATATCTCCCCGGTTTATTCTACTTCCTCGCTTCTTCTCTAAGTGCTTTGGAAATTATTTGTGCTTTTTTGTTAGCTAGGCTCTGGACAACTAGCTAATGGGCTATTACCCATGGCTACTTGCCAGCCATACTCGTGCAGTGAAGTGTGGCTTTATTATTTTTTTATTTTCTCCATTTTTCTATTTTTTTCATTTTTATTTTTGGGTGTTTCTTTTTCTCTTTCTTTTTAAGTAGGTGGATTCCCTGATCTAAGATTTATTTAAAGGCAGTAGAATGAGTATGGTCATGCAGCTGGGCTCTGGACAACCGACCAATGTGCTATTACCCATGACAACTTACTAGCCATACTACCCTAGACGGTTCATTAGCTACCCAATTTCCATAAAAATCATCAAAATGTGAGTCAGTGCAAATAGTTTGTAGATGCTTAGGCTTAAAGTCCCCTCAAATCAGAGGGTGGGTTGATAAGTCATGTACTTATCACCCTAACTTATTTACCAAATTAAAATAAAGTTACTTGGCGAGGACTTGAGACTATGTCCACATTCAAGTGGACACCCGAGCTGATTAATACCTGAAGAGTCAAGTATTTAGGTGCTATCGTATCATTTCCTAAAGTTAATAACTTCCAAATGCCTAAGTTCTTTTCTCTTAATTTCTCTCTTCTTATTTTCTTTTTAAGAAAATAAAAGTAAAAGAATTTCCATGGAGTTAACAAAATGATTTTAGAAATTAATTATCCACCCCCATGCCTAAATGATGCAATGTCCTCATTGTAAAAATAAAGACATGAAAAGGGTGAAGTAAACAAAATATCACCTGAATTTCGTGAAAATCCAGTCAACTCTATAGAGAAAAGAGAGTATACACACGTGCTAAGTTTAATGCCTTTAGCTAGGCATAAAATACATACAAGGAAGAAATGGAGAATTCACAAGTGTAGGTCAGAATCAAAATCAAAAGATTAATCCTCAAACCCGCTAGTAGAAGATGTTCACAGATGTGGACCAAGTTGTGGTGTAGACCCATACCCCAGGGTCAAGTGGTTCTAAGGTTCTGGATGAAATCACCTAGAACTGAAGATTATTGAGCTTGTAGGGTCCAGCATGCGGTTGGTGGTGTGCAACCCAAGACTAAAGTGTCGGACAAAAGGTAGATTTGATTCACTAGGTTCAGATGTCCACTTAAAGTTTAGCTCAGAAAGATAGTCAGTTATTCCGAGCTTGGGTTGCACGTCAAAGATATTATAAGGTTCCTGGTAAAAAGTTGGTGGTTTTAGGTTAATAGGAACCCTTAGATCCAAAATTGTCTTTCCCTCATAATTAGCCTCCCAGATTTTCATTTCCACATTTCTATCCTCCAAAATCAATGTTTCTGGGACCTCCAGATCGTTGTACACCCCATCTAAAATATCCAAGCCCAACAGTTGTGGCTGAATCAGGATTGACATGGGCACAATGATCTCAAAGTATGATCATTCAACTCTTTGGGGTGTGGTTGAGGAAAGGGGCTACTGATTGAATCTTCTAGTAAATGACGATTCGAATCCTCCAAGTTAGCCCCAACCAGATCACAAGCTTCAATAATTGGGTTATCAAATGGTTCGTCATACTCCTCGAGCCCATTTGACTCACTAAAATCGTTTTCCTTAGCTTCAAATGAGACATCACCTAAAGATTCTTCACCCTCAAAGTCAAAGAATTCTTGATCCTCATTTACATATATGTCAAAATCGCATGTCATTTCATGGTCCATGGAGACATATTTTTTGTCATTCCTTGGCTCAGGGATCTCGGATGAAGTAATTGGTTCATCCTTAATCGGTTGCTTTAGACCAACCTGGTCATCTCCAGTCTTAGAACATGCATCCCCCCTGACAGGTGCCTGAGTGGGTTCAGACATTGGCTCCCCTGAAGGGGGTTCATCTTGAGAATCATCCCAACATTGGACTAAGCCAACCACAAATTTCATCCTCAATCTTGACAATTTCCCAAGTAGAAACTCACCCAAGCCCCTATCTCTAACATCTTGGAGCAAATCCAATAAAGAGCTATTAATCTCATTAATGATTTTAATCATAGGCTCCAATGCTTCAGTGCATGGTGTTGGCTGAGCTTCTAAATATTATATGATGTTCCCCAAGTTATCCAACACCCTGTCTTGGACCTAGTTCACCTGAAACGAATGGTTCGGTTCAAGGTTGGGTGGGTTCGGGTTAAATCTAGGGGAGTCAAGATATTGAGGTTCTCAGGTTCCTCCCTAATAGTAGGTCGTCTCGGGTTGTTCAAAGAATGGTGGTGACCAATATTCAGCATATTCCTAGGTAGGGTAGGTGTTATAGTCAACATATCCTTCTTGATTGTAGATCGGGTTAGGTTGAGATGGACCAGTAGAAGTGATTTGGTTGACTTCTATCCAGTTAATCCAACCAATTAGAGGGAAGGGCCGGGGAGAAGGTTCTTCCTTTGGCTTTCACCTCTGATTTTTTTGATACCCCCCAACCGCGGTAGTTTGATGCTACTCCCCTAGCTAGACATCAGATGGACCAGTAGAAGTAGATTAATCGAAAAAAGTCTCAATCTGAGCCCTGAAGAGCGAATCAATTCTTAAGGCCAATGTCTACTCAGTTTTAGTTAGGCTTGGGATGATCATGTTCTTGAAATGTGTTGGGCCCTCTAGATGGGTTGTGCCCTTAAGAATTAGTTAATATGTGTGTGCGTGCACAACAAGGTTTTCACAAGGTTATTTAATGATGTGTCTTTTAGGGTATAACCTTGTTTGGTAGCTTTTAGGGTTTAATTTTTAGGTCTGTTCAATCAAAGTTTAGTAGAACACTCCAAGTTTTTCAAGCACTGGTGATGATATATTTCATTAGAAATAAGAAAAAAAATGTGGAGTTCCTGATTCAGCCCTAAAAGTCAACCCTAAGTGGCAAACTACTTGATGGATCAGTTTTATTTTGAGTGGTGCGGCCCAAATAAATCAATCAATTGGCCTGTTGCACCACTTAGTTAAGGCACACAAATGTTTAACCTATTTAACTTTCTACTCACTTATTTGTGTATTGAGTTGAAGTGTACCACGTCCACAGGTCAGATCCCAGGTTAAGTGGTAGAATCAAAATGATTGTGCACCTTAGGATTAGAAATTGTGGGTATTAAGTGTGTCTCTTTTAAGTTAATCCCATGAGAAGACAAGATTTTTTTTTTGTATTTTTAATTTATGCAGAAGGGTGAGGTGAGGTGAAATGACAATCAAACAATTAGATCTATCTTAGGATTTATAAAAGCACCTAGGTTGATTTGAGTTTGAGTTATTAGTGTGGTGAAATGGAAACTAGGGTAGGGGTGGTGGGGTAAACCTATAGAACCTTCTAACTGCACTTTACTCTAATCTATCTACTTTGGCTCGCCTTGGAAGGGTACCTGTAATCACAGAAAGGAGCAAAGTGAGCTAAAATGCTAAGTAAGGCGAAAAAACGTAAGAAAAACCAAGGAGCGTCACCTCCCCAGCAACGGCACCAAAATGATTAACGTGTTTCAGCGAACGAAAAGTTGGGGTTAGGAGAAACCCGTCTCCATAGTCTCAAAACATGTTATCAAATACAATTTTACCAAAACTCCAAGGGAGTCTCGGATCAAACACAGGGAGGCGAATGTTTGGTTTGAAAAATCCACGTTTCGCTTTTTATTTGTTTTTATCGTTTTTATCTTTTCTAATTATTTTTTTTGATATTTTTATCAAGCAAGAGACCAGGTTGATCCAAACTTGTCTAACTAATCTACATACAAAAATAATATATATATATATAGAGAGAGAGAGAGAGAAGAACAATCATATATTGCTTGATCAAATGTTTCTACAACTATGAAACTGGAAAAAAACTACACTAGAAGCAGTAAAGATGGATATAGGTGAGAGAATCCCCCTCAACGGTCGCTCAGAGGATGACTCGCTCTAACGGCACCTGGATGAATGTGGTGAGGAGTGGGACGAGGGAGAACACCGGGAAAGGAAGGAGGATGGGGCAGGACGTTGTCGCAGTGAGGATCTTCTTCCCTGGCATGGGATGCTCCACGAATGGGGATGAGAGGTGAGAAAATATTTGATTCTACTCTAGAAGAGCATCCCAGGCTTGGGACAAGCTCTCTCTAAAGCCTTGGAGGTAGTGAGGAGAAGAAAGGAAGAGATGGTGAAGAATGGAGGGGGGTAGGTCCTTTTATAGTGGAAGGAAGAGGGAGAAATCTGTCCAAGGGCTTTAGTGATAGCTGTAATCATCACTAAAGACCCATGCAAACTGTCACTAAAGATCCGCTCCACTACTGGCGCCTACATCATGTGCCCGTGCCTCTCACGCCGTGATGCGCATGCATGCGCTGCGCGCGGCTGTGGCTGTGCTGTGCTACTTGTGCATGCGAGTGCGCTGTAGTGCGTCCAACCAGTCACCTCCAATTGCAAATTGGGGGGTCTATGGGGATTCGAACCGGCACCACTCCCTTGAGAGTGCACGCCTCCACCAAAAGGCTACGCCCATCTTTGTGTCACGAGGAGGAGCATCTAAGGAATGGTGTGGAGGCTTCCTAACCTTTGGATCAAGATCCAATGACTGGGAATGGAGGGTGCGGATGATGAAAGGTGTGGGCGATTGCTGCTTACCGGAGTTGGCTGACTTAGATGGTGCCACGTGGCGCCATCTGGGCAGTCCATCTTCTTTATGTTGCAGAGGGTGCCACAATGCTCAATTGAGATGATTTCCATGTGACCAAACTGCGATCGTCGTTCCAAATCCATCCGTATGGTCAGATTTTTCATCTGAAGTCAGTAAGGATGTCACATTGCCCCTTGGCCATTAATCTTCCTCGAATCACATAAGGTGATATGGGAATCCAATTAGGACAATCTCGAAGGCGTTGGACTTCGATCATCATCCTGATCAAATCTGTACATTCAGATCGTCAATCCGAGGCTCTGAAATAAATCACCTTCCCTCCTGGTCATAAAAAGGATGCAATTAACCTAAAATATACACAACTATTCTTAATGCAGAATGATGCATGTGCAATATTTATAATATGAAATGCGAATCTAAGCTTAGGAACATGCATGAATGGGCATCTTAACCTAATTAAATGTGTCTACATCAAAGACCTGGAGTGTGTCAGCACCTGAAGCTGCTTCAATTGCACGCTGTAGCTAGGCTAATGGCAGTCGAGGATGAACGAGCTGAGTTGGAGAAGATGGTGGCGGAGATGGAGCTCCGTTGAACTTCCTGAAATCAAGAATATGGGCTCTTGGCCCCAGTTAAATGGTTCATAAGCACCGCCGTGATGCGTGGAAGGTTACGGCGGTGTTGGCGAGGCAGTTGGAGGTCTGCGGTGACCAGATGACATCGAAGGAGATGGTGAACGGATGGGTCATCTGGTGGAGCTATGGAGTGGGTGGATGGCGAAACTTGTGGAGGGCTTTCAAAGGTGGAGGTGAGGCAGTGCTAATGGGAGTGACGGTAGGGCGGTTGGCGGTGTGTGGTAGCGTAGCGATGGGAAGAAGTTTGAGAGGGAGAGATTGAGGGCTATCGTAAAAGCTGAACACCTAAAACTAACCTAGAGACTAAGAGGGAGAGAGAGGACTACTTTATTGGACGAAAGGGGGAGGAAATTCATGATGGCTTGCTTCGCTGACGTCGTGGATGATGAAGACTTTGATAGGGAAGGACAGCGGCGACAGAGGAGATTGGAGCCCTGCGATGGTAGGTAAGGAGCGGACGAATGTAGTGAAGGCACTGGGCCACCCAATTTGGCTGTTGGGTGGCTAGAACAAGGAGGTCGAGGAGTTCCACTGGAGTTGCGGTCGGAGATGGTCAGAGGGGGAAGATGTTTCTAGGCCTAAACCAAGATAAGGAGAACAGTGGAAGCATGGGAAGCTTCTATAGAGTTCAAACTTCAGCTCTAAATTTGGAAAGGGGCTCAATTAGCCATGGTTTCAGAGGGAAGAATCCCTTACATTCCTTGAGCTCTCTTGAGATCCAGGGATCATTGTAGGGGTTTCCTAATTGGTTCTACACAGCGAGAAGGTGCTCACGATCAATCCTCCCTCGAATCTCGACTACAGAGCTTTCACACTAACAATGGTGATAGGGACAGGAATGAATAAAATGATGAAAAGTTAGGGACCCAATTGCAAATAATTTGAAACTTGAGGGGCAAATGTAAGAAATAAAATTTTAAAGGATTAAATTGTAAACTAGGTCAAGATGGACTTTGATTGGGCCCAACTTTTGGTACTAACTTAATTTGGACCCAAGGGATCTAATGGTGAATTTGGATTTGAGTTTTGACCAAGTTTGACTAGGCAATTTGCACAGAAGCCCAAATTAGGGTAGAATTCAGTCTAAAACTCTATTCTAGGTCAACATGGGTTCAGATGATCAAATAGACGGTACCAAACCTCTTGGAATATTTTCATATGAATTTTAGGAGGCTTAGATGAATTTTATCCTAATCAAAACCTCTTCAATTTAAGCAAGTCTGAAATTAGGATTTTATGTGTTGTTTTGATTCTCGAAATGCATGAATCCCCACTTCTATTAGTGTTGACCCACCTTTTGGACTTTTAAGCTCATTTGACTTTATTTAACTCCTGAGTGACCCTGTAGTTAATCTATGTTCATGATGTGTTGTTAAAATTACATAATTAACCCTAATTTTCCATTCTCTTCCTAAATCAGAACAATACGGAGTTATGACCTTAGATGATTAGGTAGGAGCTTTTATTGATCATACCTAACTAGAAGTGGCTAGATAGAGCCCATGATGGTGTTTGCATCAAGCACAATGCAAAACCCCCTCCCTCCCTCAGAAATTCCCCTCTCTCCCTCTCTTTAGAATCAGGTTTGGGGTAATCGGGTAATTGGATTCGGGGACCAGGCCTACGTGCGTGGGGCACAAGGGAGGAGTGCTCATGTGAGTGAGAGGGACCTCACCTCGTGACTTGAGGAAAATAGCAGAGGAGCACAATTCAATTTGTATCAAAATCCAAAATAAACAACCACGATGTGGCACTATCCTGAGCTCATTTCTCCTTTGTGTGCAGCTGCTGATTAGCTGCTCTAATTGATGTCGTTGTAGCTACTTCTTTGTCAATTAAGGTTACAGTTGGGTTCATGGATGTAGTCCACGGTGCCTGTTGGTAGAATCATGCGTAGAGAGTGGCGGAAGGTGGCGGATGTCAGCGGCAAGGAACGCTGATTCGACAAAGACCTAAAAGCATGAAAACAAGCTTAATGCCCCAATTAAATGGCTCATTAGCATCACCGTGATGCGTTGAAGTCATTCATGGTGGAATTTTGATGTTTCATGGAGCGATGAAGTCAGACTGTGGAGGTGAATGGCGCTGTGGATGGGTGTGTTTGAGGAGATGAATTCATGGTCGAAACTCCCAATAAAGTTAGGGCTTTTATTCTAGGGAGAGAGAGGGAGGTAGTGGTGATGGTGGTGTTGCATTTTGTGTGGTGTAGCATGTGTATGACCACATCGAAGGCATGGCCGAAGATGAAGAAAATGAGGTGGGAGAGCGGTGGGCAAGGGTTTAAACTAAGTCCAAAGTGGCCCAAACTAACTTAAGGGAATAGAGGGATATAAAGAGCTAACTAATGGGTCGAAAGGAAGGAGAATCCATGCCGGCTTTCTTTGCCGAACGTGGAGGAGATGAAGTCCCCGGTGGGGGAGTACGGTAATGACAAAGGGTCTAGGAGACTCTCCTTTAACCGGTGAGAAGCTGAAGTAGTTGAGGAAGATTGTAGGTGCCCAATTTGGTCGTTGGGTAGCCAGACGAAGAAGATAGAAGAATGTCTCTGGGGCCGAGGTTAGAGGTGGCCAGAGGAAGGAAGAGAAGACGTTTTTGGCCCCAAACTTGGCTAGTTTCGATCGTGGAACATCGAGGAGTTTAAATAGAGCTTGAATTAACCCTGAATTAGGATGAATTAATGAATTGGCAACTTGGTTCAAGGAGCTGTTATCCCTTGATTTTTGCAAGCTCACATGAGCTCCTTACTGCAAATCAAGCTTTGAAACATGGTTGATTTGATTCTCCATCATCTGAACATCAATCCCTACAATTTTGGATGGATTTGGAGGAGATTCGAGAGAGATCTTCTCTCTTGAATCTTGGTGGGTTGGGTTGTTTAGGAAACCCAAAGTTCAAAGGTGGTAGGGACCTGATCATGAAGTTGAGGAAGTTAGGGGCATCTTGGTAATGAAACATAGAACCTAGGGGTGTAGATGTGAGAAATAGAGATTTTAGGGGCCAAAATGCAAATTAGATCAAGATCGATTCTGATTGGGACCAAATTTTGGTGTTAACCTAATTTGGAATTAAGGAATCTAATGGTGAACTTGGATTTGAGTTTGGATCATGTTGGAATGTGGAAATTGCATAGGAGCCCAAATCAAGATAAATTCCCATCTAAATCTCTATTCGTAGTCAAAATGGGTTTAGATGGTCAAAGTGAAGGTATTGTTCAGCGTGTAATTCGCATTTTAAAAGTTGTTTAGTTGTAGTATAGCGCGAAAACATGTCGACAAATAAATTTATAAAACTTCGGTGAGTACCGGGTCGTTCGTAGGGAGGCAATCTCGATTTTTACAGAAGCATTTCAATAAAACTAGTTCTAACTTGATATATATACATATGTATAAAGTAGATATTTAGAGAATCAGAATTTTATTACAATTAGATAAAGTTTTTCATAGTAGAAAATGCTAATAGAGACAGATAGATAGAGAGAGAGAGAGAGAGAAGAAAGTGGTAGAGAAACAATGCCGCTTGTGGGATGCTTGTGCAAGATGCGACAGCACCTCAGATCCAGAGCACCGAGATGGAGAATTGCAGAGAAGACGGTAGAAGAGATCTGGAGTTGATGGGAGAGAGAGATTCTAAGTTGATGCCTTCAACTGGGGGCCCTGGGCCTTCTTTTATAGTTTTGATGGAAGGCAAAAATGGTATTTTAACCCTTAATCTCGTGCAACAACCCTTTGGCTAATCAGATCCATCGACCGGGAGATCAACGGCTCTAATTTGCCTTAAAATAGCCTTAAAAAAGCCTTTTGCTCTGGTGGCGACACATGGCATGCCGTTCATCGTCGATCCTCCATCGCACGTCTCTGGATCCTCCTCGCCCGTGCCTTTGTCTTTTCCTTCTCACTGTTCAAGCCTTAATCCTGCCTTAACATCAGCCATCCGATCGTATTGAGCACCGCTGCCTTAACATCAAAGAAACCACGTAAGATCACGCATACCTGCTACGTGCTCTGATCATGCCACGTCATCGTGCTTCAACATGTCCAATCGCATGCCACGTGGCACCATCATTGCCATCCATCTTCTTTTCTTTGTATCTGGTGCTGTAGACCTCTAATCAGGTTGACTTTTGCACCGTTAGACTGCGATCGTCGATCCGGATTCATTCGTGCGATTGGATTCTTCATCTGAGGCTTGGATCTTTGTCCTTTGTCTCCATGACCTTCATTCTTCTGTGGACTACACACGATGCTCTGGTTGTCTGATCGAGATGATTTTGGAAGCTTTGGACTTCCATCGTCATTCTGATCAGATCCGTCTAGTCTGATCTGACATCCGTGGCTTCAAATCATCTGCGATTAAAATCATCTCTCTTTTACATCATAAAATGATGATATTATCTATATGACTAATAAACTAACTAGTATGCTAATTACGATGCTTATGCATGCATTGACTCGAAGTTATGCTAGAATCTAGCTCAATTCAGGTGTTTTAGGTTGCATGATTGCTATGCAATCAGGTACCAAACCTCTTAGAATATTTTTCAATGATTTTTAGGAGGTTTAGATTGAATTTATCTCAATCATAACCCTTTCAATTTAAGTAAGGCTCATAATTAGGGTTTTTAATGATATTTTAACCCTCAAAATGTGTAAAACCCTGATCCAGTCAGTGTGAGTCCACTTCTTAGATATTTAAGTTCATTTGACCTTTAATCAACCCCTGATCAACCCCTTGGTTAATTTGCATTTGTGATTGAGTGTTAAATTAGTAGAATTAACCTTGTTTTCTTGTCTTCTTCTCATATCAATGTAGTACAAAATTACGGTCCTCAGATGATATTTAGGAGCATTTATCATTGGATTTCAACTAATTCAAGTTAGTTATGACAAATGATGGTGTTACCATCAAAGGGTTGGCGCCACCTTAAGGGATGTAAAGGGGGGTAGTTATGGTGGAAGGTTGCCATCAAGTTGGCACCAAGATGAGGGCTTCTAGAAGGGTTTATTTTGGCGCCAAGATGGACGGTGTGGATGGTGGTTGTATTAATGTGTAGGGTAGGCATTTAAGGGGAGTGTTGGCGCCATTTTTAAAGGTGTTTAAAGGTGGTGGTTGTGATAGGAAAAGGTACCATAAATGGTGCCAAAGTGAAGGGGTGCAAGGGTTGGTGGTGGTTATGGTTTTTTGCACCAAGGGAGAAAGGAGTTGGTAGTGGTTTTCTTGGAGCTAGGTAGAAAGGGTGGTCGGCCATGGTGAGTGGAGGTGAGGTGGTGTAGCTAGCTTAGCTAGCTAGTAGTAGAGGTAGGAGCTAGGAGGAGCTGTGTTGGAGCTAGATGTGTCTTCATAGAGTTGGAATGTTGCTGAAGAAGGTCTACCTGTGAATTCAGCTATTAGCTTAGCTACTAGTTCTTTGCTAGTGACTAGATTAAGTAGGGTGAGCTAAGTTGAGCTAGACTCAACTAGTCTAGAGCTGAAGTGAGCTGGATCTGATCTACCTAAAGACTTCCTAGCTAACCAGCTTAGGTCCTAGAGCTAACTCAACTGAGTTAAGCTGAGTTGAGTCTTCATTAGCTGGAGATGAGCTAACTTGAGTTGGTTGGTGAGTCTTCAACAGACTTAGCTTAGCTAGTTGAAGACTAGTAGCTAAGCTAAGTAGAGTTGAGCTACCATGAGCTAGATGAAGTTGAGAATGACCTAGACCCAGCTGAGATGAGCTGAGTTAAGCTAGGATCCAGCTTAGGTGACTTGGATTAAGCTGGGATCTAGTGAGAATGGACTTCTATCTTCTTCTCCTGTGGTGTATGCCTTTCACATTGCCAGGGTTTAAGCGGTTCTCATAGTACAATCATCCTTGATAATGAAATGAAATGTATTAACACATAAAATAAGAAGAAAACAATGCAATGCATACCTAAACCTTGAATGCCTAAATGCAGCCCAATACCAAAATGTAATGTGGAATACCTAGGAACTAGATGTGATTTTAGGCAAAAGAGTGACAATAAATTGCTATTTATCACACCCCTTCTTCATTTATTCCCTCCACATCTCCACTATTTCTTCTATAGTGTATGCATGGGATGAGTTCCCGTAAAGCTCACTTGGTTGGACCACTTGAACCCAAATTTAGAAAGAGGTGGGATGTTGGGAAATCTAGATCTGAATCTCACTCTATGGATGGCCTACTTGGACCCACTGTAGCAAACCCTAATGAGCCTAATGTTGACCTTAGGAGACAATTGGAGCATATGCAAAAACTTCAGGAATGGATTGTAGAACATCTAGCCCACCTTGGAGATGGTAAGCCCAAACTCCATGATTTCTATGATCCATCCAATCATCAATCTAGGGCAAGGGTTAGAATTCCAGGTGGAGAATATGAGGTTAAGCCACAGGTGCTGGGCCTGATTAAACATTTTTGTGGGAACAACAATGAAGATCCATTCTAGCTCCTAGAAAATCTGACTACTCTAGCTAAGACCACCAAACCTAGGAACACAAATGTTGAGGATATGATGATGAAGTTATTCCCCCATTCGCTCATGGATAAGGCTACACACTACTATAGGACTATAGGAAGACCAATTAACAGTTGGCTAAACTCGAAAGAACCTTCTTGAAGAAATTCTTCCCAATAGGTCAAACCAATGCTATTAAAAGGGCTATTACTACTTTTTCTCAGAAATTTGAGGAATAACTTTACAAATCTTAGGAGATATTTATGGATCTTTTGAAAAAGTGTCCACATCATGAGGTACCTAAATGGCAGTAAGTCCAGATTTTCTATCATGGGCTAACCACATAGAATAAGTAATATGTGGATGCTTATTATGGAGGCAATTTCTTGAATAAAGACACGGATGGTGCTTATCAACTATTTGAGGACTTACGTGAGAACTCTTTGAACCATGCCTCCATGGAGACTTTTGATAGATCTGCATAGCCTAGGGCTGGACTATATGAACTCTAGGATAATACAAGCAAGGTTCATATGTATACTCTTTATGCAAGAATGGAAAGCATGATCTCTAAAAGGCTGGATTAGTATTTAT
This sequence comes from Thalassia testudinum, assembly GCA_037157565.1. Lineage (NCBI taxonomy): Eukaryota > Viridiplantae > Streptophyta > Magnoliopsida > Alismatales > Hydrocharitaceae > Thalassia > Thalassia testudinum. The sequence continues at coordinate 111,939,430 of JAZHRO010000025.1, forward strand.
CCCAGGATTAAACTTGTATAAGGTCCACTCTCCAGGGAAAACAATCTGATTTTCTGACTTCTTCACAAGCTACGTAGACTAGGCAGTTTATGATAATCTTCATTCGGCTCCACCTATGAGCCTAACCGAGACCTGTGTCTAGAATGAAGTAGCATGATTTGTCAACAGAGAAATATCAAGCAAAATCCTGATCATGCAGGACAATTTTTGTGCTATGCAACTGGAAACCGCATTTAGGATTCAAACTCAGTTGTTGGAAACACCGATGTCATTTACAATTCAACAACCATAATCTCAAGCCAAATGTTATCATCGATGTCATCTACACAAGGCTTATGTTGAACATCCCCCTACCCGTCCAAACAATGGTACCTACTACTTTTTTCTTTATTGTTGGTTCCTTTATTACTCTTTTGTCATTTTTTCTTGTGTTTTATCTGTATTTTTTTTCCCTTCTGCTGGTGTTGCTGCTGCTGTTGTTCCCAAGGAAGACACTCGATTTTCATGTATCCTAGCAACATCTGAGGTTGTTGATTGTGATAATGCTTATCTGGTTTTGATAAAAAAAAATAATAGACGGTATAAATTACTACATTGATGTAATATCCATGTGGGTACTATGTGGATGTGGATATTGTCTTGATTTTGTTTTATTTTTTTATTTTAATTTCTTTGGAGGGGTTGTTAATAAAAAGGGGATTCAAGACCATAACTAGTAGTTGTCTTTCATCATATAAACAATAAAAATCCAAAAAGGATTGTTTGGATTGGCCCCACAGAACCACAAACTCGAAGCTCCACAAGAACACCTTCATCCCCCACTTTATGGTGATGGGAAGAGCACACAATGGGTCTCCAATCCAAATGCTAAGTTTGTTATCTATCTCCTCTATGCTTATTAGCATCTAGGAAATTCCTAATATTTGTGTCATTACGAATCAAGTCATGTCCTCTACCCTAAATCTCCAATTAAGGTTGTACCATTGATTATCACTATAAAAAGCATTTAGATTAGCAATCCAAGTAGAATAGATGCAAAATTCAGGTCTACAGTTGCAAGTACATTGTCACCTATGGAAACAATGCCATTGTAAGGGTATAATGAAACTCAATTATGTCCTATAGTTTCTAATGATCATTAGAATGTTATTGTTGAAATAAAGGATAGGATGGAACCTAAGGAATTTGTTTCTTCTTTATAATTATACATATTCCATCGGAGACAACAAGGGATAAAGGGAGCTTGGATTTGGATTAAGTTGTCATAGAAGCAGCACATTTATTTTAGCATGATGTTGAGGATGTTTTTTAGTATGACCATGCTAAACCAAGTTACTTGATGATTCCTTTCAAGGATCATACTTCTTGTTAGCGCATCTCAAAGAGTGGGAGTTGATGCTTTTGTTTTAAATTATAACAAAGATATGTTTCTTTTTTTTGCAAGAATACCAAAAGAATGACAAGCTATGTGGTGTAGTGTTGTGGAAGTTCCAGAATGGAGTTGTCGACCATGGTAAAGATATATGTACAATGATAATAAGAAAGGTTAACAAAGAAATTGGAATTGACATTGATTTTTTGAAGTGCTTGCTTTTAGGAAAAGCCCTAAGTGATTTGACTGGCCTAATTAATTTGTTCTTCCACTTTTTAGGAACCATAGCATTTGACATTTGAAAACAAGATCAATTGAATGATGAAATTCCTTGTCAATGCATTTTATGTTAGCGACATTTGCTTATTTTTATGAAGAATTATTTAGTTTATTTGTCGACATTGTTAGTAATAAGGTTCTATTACCATATGAGAAGAAAAGGATAACTAAGATATGCATGCAATAAGCAAGGTTGTGAAAAATATGAGTATAAAAGGAAACACATGTGCACTCTTACTATCATAAACAACAATGCACAATTCCTCAATCTCTTGTAACAGAGTTTATAATTATTGAAGAGAATTAATGCAAAATCTAGTCCTTGCATGCCCATATGAGATAGAAAATCTTGATAGGACTTTCTCTACCTTTAGTAAAATGATGGCTGTGTATCACCTTTTTTATTTCCTATTTTTGTTTTGAATTTTCTCTAAGGTTGTGCCTTGTTCTAATTTATTTTTTGTATCCTCTTACCATGAATTTCTAAACATCGGTCTCGTGCTTTCTTGGCATGTCTACAATGGGTGGAGCCATTATGGATATACAAGTCAGTAAAATAGCTTGCCTTTAGGTCATATTCTACTAATTTTGTTAAAATGCATTTAAAAAAGTTTATAATTACAAAACTTAATATTTTTTTTGCATTATGTTTGAAACTTCAAATTTTGTAAAATACGAGAATAAATCTATCAGTTTGTTTGTTATTTATTGAATGTTGGATTTACAGTTCTTTCCAGAAGACATTTTAGGGATTGAAATGCCATGTTGTTGCAGTTGCTACCAGAAATGCAATGTAGGGCTCTTATTCGTCATGGTAAATTAAATTTATTTAGAGTGTTTTGATAGGAGAAACTTATTAGACATTTAAAGGTAGTATAAAAAATCAATTGTGCATTTTCAAAGAAAAAAAGATTAGTTGTGAAGTCTAGAGCCAAAGCAAATCTTACGATAATGCTTGATGTAGCTTAACCTTCTTGTGGATTATTGCCATCACTAGGCTCTGCAAAACTCTAAATACTCAGTTTTAAGGAGGATCTGTACATCATTAGGTTCTAAATACTCCATGATATACTTAGATTTAAGCATAGTCCATTCCCTAAAATCATACTCCAATTCGATCAAAAATCCAATCCATGCACACAAAGATTTAGCTAAAGGAAACATTCACAAACTTCTACTCGAACTTGCTTATCCCCCCACCTCCCCTCTTATAAAAAGTGGAATTCACCAACTTCACCAAGTTGCTTTGTTTGGTTATATTCATTTAATGGTTCCTCTACTTTGGTAAAATTATAACTGCCTATGTCCGTATGGATAATCAGCCATCCTAAATTATAATATTTCACCAAATACCTTTCAAGAGAATGATAATATTTTAGTAAATGCTCCTAGCAACTTTATATGATATGAGTCTCAGTCCCCAAAGATAGCCCAAGACCCCAATGATGTCCAAGTTCAGTCAACAAGGCATAGCTTTTCTCACTTTACAATGGAGAAGGAAACTCCAAATGGCAAAAGATCAATGTCGTCCATCAACCTACAAAACAACACACACCTTACCTTCTGACAAAAAGTAAGCATCCTCCATGTTCACAGGCCCACATAAATGTAAGAAAACAAAGAACCCTAAAGGTGCTTCCCTCCATCCAACCTGGGACATTCCCATGATGTCACCAAACCTCTACCTTACCTCCACAAACTGGTTAGAAAGATGGCTCTACAAAGCAACAACATTAAAAGAAAGAAAAATCTTTGAAGGCAAGATTCTAGGACGAAGACACAATTCCACCTACAATGTCACATAATTTCTTCTCACAAACCCTAGAATCCAAGATCCTTCAATTAATCTCCCACCAAACACTTCTTCAACCATGAATAAATCTCGTTCATGAGTGCCTCGATCACAAGAGACCTTCTCTTTACAAATGCATCTAGTTGGAGCATGCCTTGTAAGTATGCATCAATAACAAGAATTATTGAGTTGTTAAAAGAAAAAAAAAGGAACCATTGAGTAAAAAATAGTATTGCCAAACCAAAAGGATTAAAAAATAGAATGCTACTTCATTCACTCTCTCTCTCATGTTTCATGGCTTCCGTATCCCAACCAGCCAAGTAGGCATTCTCTATCTAAAAAGATCCATTCCCGCCTAGAATTTCCCTTTCTCCTAGGTATTGGCCAATGACTGTAGCAAGGTAACATCACCTAATCCCAAACAATTGGTGGAAAACTATACATCAGTAACAAGAATTATTGAATTGTTGAAAAAAAAAGGAACCCTTAGGTAACAAACAGTAATACTGAACCAAAAGGATTAAAAAAAACATAGAATGCAACTACATCTAGTTTGTGAACAAGCGAAACTCCAATTGATCCACCATGTTTAGGTTTGTGCTAGCAATATATCTTAAAAAGATCATTATAGTTTTAGATTAACTCATTTTCAACATGTATTGGACATTCTTATCAAGCCCACCTTGATTGAAATTTAGTATCTCCTACATATAGAGTGGAAAAGTTATGAAGAAATGGGAAACTTTTTAGCTGATCATATGAAATATCAAGTTGGACCAGTGTGATGACAAGCAGGTTGTAAATATCTTTAAATTCCCAACCACTTATTTATTTGACTTTTTTGCAATATCTTCTTGTCTCTCTTCCATGGTTAACCTTATTTCCTTTTTATTTTTTTGTTTGGTATTCCATGAAATTCTATCTAGTGATTGGAACGTTTTGTTGGATTCCCAATAGGCCTGTCATGTCTTTTGTTGGTTAGCTGCATATTTCCTAAGATGTGATAATGACGAGAGCTTCTCTAGCGTCCCCAACTCCTCCCACATAGAGCTTATATCCACATCCATCACTTCCCTTACAAGCTAATGATGGCCGCATTAATCCTTTGACATGTTGGTGGTTAAAGCAGGAGGCTACAACATGGATTAGATTTAACACTTGAAATGTAAATTTGAAATGTGTCGGCAAAAGTTGATTAATGTAAAGATATTTAATGTGTTATGTTTGTAGATTGTTTTGTGGCAACATAATTATTCTTCTTTTCAGCCTTAGCATACATACGAGGCTTTCTATTTGATTACTAATGATGCATGTTTTTCTGGTATGGATAGAGGCTAGAGAAATCTTTTGTTGGGGATAGAATAATATAGTTATTTGGGTGGCATTTGTTTTTTAATGAACAATGTCTTAAGAAAGCAGAACTTTGCAATTTCACAGGTAATGATGCTATCCAAACTCATCCACAGATTGAATATAGATGTTGCATTGCTGAAACTTTATTGTTCTTTTCATTCTTTTGTGTAATTTTTTCACAATATTGTAACAAATATTTTGTATTTGAATTTCAATAAAATTGGTGTCTTTTGTGAAAGATAACTTTTCTCATGTTATTCTTGTTATATGTATTACTAAAATTAAGAAAGCTTTCATGTTTTATCTTAATTACATATATTCACAATTACATCATCCTTAGAACTTGTAGGGATAGAGCAATCCATTCCTAAAAAAATTTCATGCGACGTCAATAGCTTTTCTTGTGTCCAATCTATTGTGACCAATTTTCTATCTTCAAGTTCTGAGGATGGAAAATCTGTCCCAAAAACTTTTAGTGATCCTTATTTGGGAGACAGATTTTTGGGGATGGATTGTTCGTCACCTGCCCTAAAATCTATCCCCATAGCCTTTAATTCTGTTCCGATAGGCTATCACTACAAGTATATTTTGTTGTAGTGGCAGATTAAATCTAAGCTCAGATCTATGCTTGAGATCTTTCTCTCCAACTCTCTCTCAATCTTGGTCAATCTTTCTTGGTCGCTCATGAGCTCAGTTAAGGGTTAGGGTTACACGATTAACATTTTTTGGCATTTGATTGATCTAGGGTGAGGATTAGGCATGTAGTTTATTTTTTTAATGATATTTATTTTGTTGTGTGCAGGTCCTAGATGAGGAGGGTCATGCAGGACAACAAGGAGCAGAGTTGGAGGGTAATGGAGGAAAATACTAAACCAAAAGGAGGTACACAATGAAGGTGATTCTCCTGAAACCTACTTGCTTTTGACTTTGATGGTGCTCTCCAGCTACTTGTTTGGTGATGATTGTAGAGTAGTTTCCCATGAATTGAATCTTTACTTGCTGCCAATGGCAAGGTCTTCAGTTGGAATGTAGAGATCAAGTTCCCCTGTGTACAAAGATCTAATTTCAACTCATGTGTTGCCTTCTCGATCAATATGTTGCTTTTTAAGGTGGATTTTTCGTTGAAGTTAACTACATCAATCACATTCACTGAAATTCTAATCTTGTTAGATTGTTGATCAACATGTTAGTCCTGTTGTTGATCTCTGAATTTGTCAAAGACAAAAGTCAAATAGAAAATTTCCAATGTTGATATTTTTGACGAGTTTTTAACAAATACTTTGATCATAATTCCTATGCAATTACTGGAAATTTAGTTTGTAACATTTTGAAAATAACCTTGAAAAGATTAACTCATGCACTACATCAGAGATCGAAAAGAAGCTGAGTGAGTTCTTCATGCACTAGATTGCACACGATTAAATTGGTAATCTTCATGCACTACATTGCACTACAAGCTGAGTGAGTAGCTCTTCCATGGCCAGATTGGATATTGGAATGGCAAGAAACATTGGAGCCATATAAAGGTATAGGAAATGTGATCCAAATTAAATTCATCTTATTGTAGTCATAAACATCCAGATCAGCAACAAATATGGGCCTGAAATTGGATTTGGATATTTTTTTACTTATTTTCAGGCCTATCTGCTACGAGGTTGCTGACTGATTCATAAGGAAAAAGTATCCTTAAAACTAGAGTTTTCTGTTTGGTTGTTGTGGAGAAGGAAGATGTTGATGAGGTTTATCTATGAAGGTTTATGCTATTTCCAGAAGATGTGTTTTTTTTCTATTTGGGCTTGTAGGTTGTTAGCATTTATTCTTCTCTTGCTATTGCTGCTGTAGGATTGGCCATGGTCAATTAGGTTATAAAGAAATGTGATGGGGAGAGGTTTTTATTGACAGTATGATTTTTTATTTTTACATTCTCACAGATCCTACACCCCTCCCTATTTATATCATTGAGATTGTACATGTCAATGCATAAGAACCACACATAACACTGGACTAGACTAATAAGAATGCCAATTTTTTTTCTCTATAATGGTTAAACATAAGGAGTACTTTTTCTCATTTTTCTTGGTGCCCAGAAAGTCATCATGGTCTTGGAGGTGTGAGCTCCTCTTTGTCGAGGCTAGTGGCGTGAGCGACACGTGAACCACCGACATTGTCGCTTGCTACATCGATCTATTATACCTTTACTGCTACTGCTATTGCAACTCTTCTTCTTCTTCTTCTTCTTCTGCTCTTGGGTTCTGGAGGAGCAATGGAGAGGAGTTACTTCTATGGTTTTGAGGCAAAGGTGAGGTCTTTTTTTTCTTTAAGTTTCTAGAGTTTCATTCTATCTATTGAGATTTCTTATCCACAAGTGAGGTTTGATCTACTATTACCCCCATTGCTTCCTTCCGAGGAAAAAGAAAGGAAAATGTTGCTTGAATCTAGAGTTTGCATAGAGAACTGCATTTAACCCCCATGCCCGATATCTATTCCCATTATAAAACATGCCTGAAATGTGCTAAAATTTCATTGATGGAAATGTGAAAGTATACATATAGTTAGATAAGGATGCTTTGTTACTAATCAACTATTAGAGGAACTGATTTGCTTAATCAAAGATGAAATTTTCTTGACAGACAGTTCTCAATTTCATTCATTTCCTTTGAAAAAAAATTCAGTAACTTAAGCTGGATTTATTGAATTTTAGAGAATGATGCACTTTGCTGCTTGCCACACTAGTGAGAGTTGCTGCTCTATCTCCCTTCTCAACTTAATGTCTTGGATCTAGCTTTTCAACCTTAGCTTTCCATTGCATTATTCGCAGTGGTGCAAACATGTTCTAGAAGTAGCTTTTCAACCTTAGCTTTTCTATGAAATAGTGCCAAGAAGAAAAAAGAAATAGTGCTTCTCTACACGTTTGCACTTGCTTTACACAATCTATTAGTTGAATAGATATAGATAAAAAGTTATAGTATCAAGAAGAGCATCCATATATTTGGTTTGTGATAAAATGATGATAGATCGTTCCATTTAAAAAGGGAACCAAAGGTAAGAGGAAACTACTTTTTCTTTTCAAGTAGAAAAAATTATGATCAGGCAATATTTATAGGCCCACTTCCTCTCACAAATTGCCAACAAAGTGTGTTGGGCCAATCCCATAAATACCAAATGTTATAAGCACTAATCAAATGATATAGTTCAATGAGTTTTGAGAATCAACCAAAGGTATTCAAAGATTTTTCATCAGGTGGCAGTTCTTTAAGAAGATTATTGCAAAACCCTGAATTGTCCTGCGTGATAATCTCACAAAACAGAGGAATGTGTTTTGAGAATCAACCTTGGTATTTCTCAGCCATGGTATTTTACAAAATAGAGGAATGTTGGTATTTCTGCATGCAACTCATCTAAGAATTCTACGATCTACTAATAATTCCTGAAAAAGCAACTTAAGCAAGAATAGTATGTTGCTTGCCATTATCTAAATCTAACCTACTGTTTCTTGATGATGTATTTTAAATTGCTTAGTTTGTTATTGTTTTAATATTATTATTTTTTTGTATGCGATTTTCCTTAAGTTTTGTTAAATCTCATTCTTTCTAGGTTTTATTTGAACACATGCATTTAACTAGAATGTGAACCCCATGTTGATTCATTTTCAAAGCTCTTATGAATAATCGCATATACTCAAGCTATTCCTAGTGCTTTGGCATGTGAAATACCTTAAATTAGCTTTGTTCTGAATGATGTGTTATATATGCTGAAGTCAGCCTAGAGTATGTTGGTAAGTTTGATTTTGATGTTGATATCTAAAAGAAAATGGAGATCCATTTAAATGCTGATGTTATTGAAACTTTTCAGTATCAAATACCACTTTTTATATATTAAACTCTTTGAGCTGATTTAATATTTTGGATCCTTTGCTTTTCTTTGTATGTTTATTTCTTGATTCTCATTTGGTTTTGATTATTTTTAATACATAGGTGCGATGTTCAATGTAAGGGTAATATCCTAGATTTTAGTTTAATCCTTATACATTGTGAAAGAAATACTATGCAAATGCTACTAAGGAATATTTTTAGTAACAAGAGAACAAATCAGTTTCATATGAGTTTGAGTTGCATAGGTATATCTATTTAAATAGTATGCAAATGCTACAAAGGAATATTCTTAGTAGCAAAAGAACAAATCAGTTTCATACAGATCTAAGGTGCATAGGTATATCTATTTATTTGTTCTTTCCTTTCATTCTTGGTAAGGATAAGAGGCTTTAGATCTCTACGGGGTTAGGTCCAAGGCTTCCACATAAATTTGTTGACTTGAGAAAGCTGAAATGAGTGGTGAGAGTGAGTATGCAAGCAATGATGGAGGCACAGGACTTCAACAAGGTTTGCTCCATTCTAAAGCTAAATTTTTCAAAAATTATTATTGGTGTTAGTAGTTGTATTCACAATTTTGTTGATGTTAAGGATATTTCTCATGAATGGTTGCTTTTTTGTTTATCATGCTAATCATAGAAATATGCCATTATAAAAGTTGTGTATGTCCTTTTCTAACTTGTTTGATTGCAAATTGCTTCTTGTTGTAAATGTTGTTACAAGTATGAGCTTGTCTTAGGGGACAACTGACATTGATTATGAAGAAGTGAGGTTAGTTATAGTACATTATCTTACTTGATTCTTGTCATCAAGGATTGAGGTGTAGGAATTTTCCATTTATTTTTGAATCTATAAACACATCCACCTAGTTGTAAACTTCTAAATCTATCAAGCATGTGCACAAAAATACTGCTTGCATGCTTGTACTTTCCTTATCTTTTTGGCTGACCCTGACAAAGATGAAAATTTGAAATATAACTTTAATGTGAGAAAAGACAGAAAGAGAATAGATAGGAATGTTCAATCCTTTGGTATTTTCATGTATTTATAAACTTCTTTGTTGATGGCATTTTCTTGCTTTTGTTTCGTTAAAGCTTTCGCACATGCAATCGTCAGACCCAGTGGCAAGATACTATTGGATGAAGTGTGGATAGGTTGCGAGGATCATTCATGGACAAGTTGCAATCTGACATCTAAGTGCCAAGTGCAATTGTGATCTAGCTTGTGTTTTTCTTGCTTATTGACTATAGTTTCCTTCATGTTTTATGCATCACTTTTTGTGCATCTCTTGTAAATTTTCAAGCTGTTTTATGTTTAATACATTGATTCCTAAAAGGTTTGTAGACTTTGAATGAATTTTTTGGAAACTAATAAACTTTTTAGTCCGTTCAAATATATGTTGGAATAAAGTATGTTTACAATTTTTTAGGTGCATTTTATGAGAAGTTTTCATTTGAAAATTTAAATTTTTGAGGAACATTTTGGTGGATATTATAAAATAAAATTTTATTTTATAGTTAATCAATATAAACTATAAGTATGATACATTATGAGTGTTTTAAAATGATTAAAAAATTTTTGTATCGTTTTTATATTGTGACGAATTAATTGTTGGTATTTTATTTACAAGGCGACGAAAAAAATTGTTGTTAAAAGAAAGTAAAGACAACGAAAATATCCGTCGCTAAATTTAAAGTATATGACGATTTTGTTCATTTGAATTTGCCAACGAATATATTATTCGTTGTAAATTTAACAACGGCTCGTATAGCAACAAATGTGGCGATGAATAAATTATTCATTAGCAGGTCATATAACGACGATTTATTCGTCGTCTTTATAAAATATTCATCACCTTTGACCATTTTTGTTGTAGTGAATGAGACTAATTGGCAGACCTACTTAGAGACCCAATTCACTTAGACCCTAACCTCGATTAAGAACCTAATTACTTAGCCTAGAAACCCCTTAGGATTAACCGAAATCTTGTCCTAAAACCTATAGTGGTCAACCACTTAGGATACCTAATCCTATCCACCCAAAATCCTACCGAAACCTAGGAAATCCTAAAACATATCCTAACTTAACAAACTTTATTTGGCCATCCTTTTTATCCTCCAATAAGTACTATTTTAGATGGTCAAAATATATCGTAATTCATCCACTACTAGATCTAAATCTTAGGTTCCTAAATTGCATTCCTAAATTCCTGTCTTAAAATCCTAAATCAAATCATATTCCTAATCCTAAACTTAATCTCGAAATTCATAATAGTATGATACATCTTTAGTATTTTGGCCATAACTTTTTCATTCTAAATTCAAATTGATAATTCAAGTTGCATTGGAAAGCTAATTTTGAGGGCTACAACTTTTTTTCTATGTGTAACTTGAAATTCAGAGCAGAAAGAGCCCAAAAATATCCGAGAATCATAACTCTCCATCATCCTCTCAAAGCCATCCTAGCCCTCCATCAATTTCAACAACACCTAACCTATTCTATCCACCTATTCCTTCATTCTACCCCTTGATTCTTAGACTCCTAATCCTATTTCTTTATTTTGGTGATCCAAAGCAACTTGGATCAACCTTTATATAAACACCCTAGCCACCCAACATAGGGTCATTCCTTTTTACTTCCAAATAAGTACCGCCAACTAGAACTAGTTCTTCTTATTCTTCCTTCCCTTGGAGATCTTGGGTGTGCCTTGCATCTACTTCTAAGTCGTCACTTCAGACTTTACCTTCAAAACCCCTAGTTAACATCATTTTCATTCTAGTCCTAATTGTAGTTAGAATCACTCTTCTAGTTGTAGTACTTCTACTTGTGCAAAACTCTTATTATTATTGCAATAAAAGTTCTAGTAGTTTTTCTTCAACTCACCTTTGAGTTATTGTTCGTCACGCTTTTGTGCGGTTTGTTAAAAGATAATATCGCGTTGTAGTATAGCCGCTAAAGCGTTCAAAACAAATAAAGATTTTTATTACTCGAAAATCGGAGTATCCGAGGTCGAACACAAGGAGCAAATGGAATTTACTACTAGTCAAAATGTAATTGAACACTCTAATTTACTCAAAATATCAATTCAAATGTGAATGTATGCAATTAAAAGTAATTAGGACAAAAATATGAAATTGCACGTCTGATCTTGTGATCAGACGTCTTAAAAGTATTTTCCCTTTTCTTCTTGATTATCCTTCTTCTTTCTGCCTTGCGAAGCCTTCCTTTCCTTCCTTCTTCTTTTGATCTCCCATGTCTTTTGCTTCTGCCTTGCTCTTTCTTTTCTTCTTCTCTACCTTGCTTCTTACTCTTCTCTTCTATGGTTTTGCCTTGCTTCTCTCTTCTCTGTTCTTCCTGCCTTTCCTTCTGCTTTCTTTCTTCTCCTTCTCGCGGCCAAGTCTTTCTTCTCCTGCATTCAGCCTGTGCCTACACAGAACAAAACCTACCTTTCTCCCTCTACCCGCGCGTCTCTCTCTCTCAAGCAATTCACTTACGGACGCTCTCCCAGAGCCATAGCCATAATCGGGTCGGATCGTACCCGGGACCAGGCGCACCTGCAGGTGGTGTGATGCGCGAGGAGTGCATAGGCTTAGGTCGGGTCGGATCCGCCAGATCCGCGTGGTCAAGCCGCGGACGAGGCAGGTGTGGAGTCAGTGAGGGACCTCACCCCTGTGCTTACGAGGCAGTAAAACTATATCACAAAAACTCTTTATACCATACCTGTGCCTTGAGATTCCACGATGTGGGACTAAATGTTCCGCCCTTCCTTTGCGCGCGCCCGCAGACTCTCGTATGCAATTGCCCAAGCTGATGGCTCTGCTGGCGCTCCGTGCTGGACTCACTCACCACGCGACACTCGCGTGAGTATGCAGCACCTGTAGCCTGGGAGACCGGGTGCCTGGAGCTTCGTTGGAGCTTCATCAGAGGTCGTCCATGGCGGCAGGAGCTCAAACACTGTCATGCACAAAACTACCCTCTCGGCCCAATCAGATCAGCTAGAGACCTTCGCCGTAGCACGGCGAAGGTGGTGGACGATGCTGCAGGCCGCAGGTCGGCCTAGGCGTGCGTGCCTAGGTCAACCTGTGGCCGGAGATGGTGGGTTGTTCTGGGGGTGATTATGGAGGTCTGGTGTGGCAGTTGTAGGATGGAGCGAGTTCCTGGTGGTGAGGCGGAGCTTTCGAGGTGGTTGGCGAGCCGTGTCGAGTGGCGGAGTGGTGTGGGCGGCTCGCTGGAGTGCGGTCGGAGATGTGGAAGATGAGGGTGGTCAGCGTCGGTCGAGGGGTAATCAGATGAGATAACAGGGGGAAAAGAGAGAGGAGAGGATGAAGAGGAGTTCTAACCTAATTGTAAGGACAAAAGGGGACGGAGGGCGAACAGCAGTACCTGCTGTCGCCGGAGAAGATGGTGCCCAGTGGGGGGAGAACGGCGGCGACGACGGGGCTGAGGCGGCGTGCGCTGGTACTGCGCGACGCGGAGGGAGGTCAGGAAGCTAACTCTGCCACTGGTTTTGTGGAAGAGCGAAGAGGGAGGGGAGGGGGGCTCGCCGGAACTTGCTGGGGGTTTTTGGCCGGGCAGGAGGAGAGGAATTGAAGGGGGAAACTCAGCCAAATCAAGCTGAGCCTCTTCGGCCGGAGTTGTGGGTTCTTATATAGGCGCTGGACTGGGTGTGCAGGGCGTGAAGGGCACGTAATTGCCTGAGGTTGGTCGCCGGAGATGGAAAGGAGTTAGGATACCCAAATCTCTCATGCGTTCGCACGAGAGATTGGGTTCACACCAGGGATCGAGATCGGTCTTAAATGGAAGGGAATTCCTCAGAGAATCTCCCTTCCATTTCTGGGAGAGAATTTCTGAGGAATTAGAGAGCAATCTCTCTCTGAACCTCGCCGGAGCTCAGTTCTGCCCTAGCAATGGCGGCAGGACCGGTTTGCAAAGGGGGCGAAGAACCTAGGGGGCTCTCTGCAAAGGTATTCAAAAGATAGGGACCAATTTGTGATTTGGGTGTACTAAATTGCAAAGTAGGTCAAGATGACTTCTCATTAGGTCCAAATTTTGGTACAAAGCTAATTTGGACCTAAGGAATCCAATGGTAAAGTTGGATTTTAGGTTTGACCTCGTTTGAATGGACATTTTGCGTAAAAACCCAAATTAGGTTAATTGAAGAGCTAGGACCCTAATCTAGGTCAAACTAGGTTCCAAAGGCCAAATTAAATGTTCCAAACCCTAGAGGATGTTTTTCCATGATTTTTAGAGGGTTTAATTGCTTTTTTTCTGACCGGAACCTTGTTAATTAAAGCGGGTCTGTTTTAGGGTTACCAGGTGTCATTTAATTCCTAGATTACACATAAACCCATTTCTTATTGACTCAACCCACTTTTTATCTCATTTAGACCATTTGACCTATGTTTTGCCTTTGAGAAATCCCATTTATGTACTGCAATGGTAAAATTGCAGTTTTAACCTTTATTTCATGTTTTCTTCTCAGAGCACTTCCTTCAGTTAGGCCTTCTTCTAGGTTATGTAGGAGCTTTTATCTTCTTTATTGGGTCAAAATGAGCTAGTTATGGCTCATGATGAGGCTCTCATCATACCCCCATGCCTAGATTTTGCTAGTCCCTTAGCAAAATTTCAAAGTTTTAACTTCCATTCTAGACCCTGAGTGTCTGTCAACAACTATGAAAAGTGCTTGTCTTTTTATTTTGTGATTTAGGTAAGAATGCTGATAATAGGCCTAGAGGTACTCAAGTACCAACCAAAATCCGGACCTGTTCCGCTTTAGCCTCAGTCCTCCGCAAAGGTTTCACCGACCCACAGAAACTAACCTAGGGTTTGTTGGACTCCGCGGTTAAAGCACCCGTGCTTGAGACATTTTTAGCCTAAGTTCAGTTTGCAGTGCATTTTTTTGTAAGAGAGAGATAGAAGATTTATTTGTTTGGAGAGCTTTTCTCTCTCTTTTCTTTTTATTTCTAGCTTCGGATTAGCTTCTCAACACGGTCAGTATCGGATTCCTCGTCCCCATCATCAATCCTCAAGGGTCCCTGGCTTTCGAGATTTCGAGATAATCCCGCCCATGGCGTTCCGTGGCCGAATCCAGACCCTGGCGATCGACATTTCATGATAATGCCGCCCATGGTATCTGAACCAGCAGAGTGCTTACATGCCCCCGGTAGGATATTTAAATATCCTAAGAGACAAGCACCGAGGAGACGATATGTTGTTACGCATCTTCGAGGGGAATTTCCCACCTCTCCGCGCTGGGAACTCATCCAAATCAACTTGTGTTGATTGGCCGCTACTAATCTAGGTGACTTTTTCAGAATATTAAACGCTCTTGCATGTTTTGGATGTTTTATGCGCACTGAACTAGACTGTGTGTGAATTTGGGGTGCTTAGGTTACCGAATCCCGCAAACCGGAGGTCAGTTAACGAGGCCGAATACTTCCTAAGCCTTAGACCTAATACTTAAGTTTCACATTTTACTCAACCTCTTGAGGATTATCCAGATTTTAACGGATACGTGAATTTTTAAGCTAAAGATACTAGCCCAAAAGGCCTAAGACCAGCGTTCCCGCTAATCTCTTATTATGTTTCCTTAGCACTTTTTCTTTTGTTTCTTTTCTTGATCTGGTCTAGAACTTCAGTTAATTCCTTAATCATTTACTAATGACTTTTTCTTTTTCTTTTCCTTTTGTGCTCCTTTCTTCATTTTTGCTCTTTTTCTCCTCCTTATGATTATATGGCTCACAACATTTCCTCCCTCCCCATTTTTTTTGTTCTTTTTCGTAATTTTTCAATTTTTTGTGTTTTTGACATATGTGAATTTTTTGTGAGAATCCTTCTGATTTTTTTCTTGGTTTTGTATGTATGCACTTTATCACCCCCCCATGCCTAAGTTTTGCCTCCTCATTGTAAACAGAGGGTGGGAATTAGTGTTGAGGTCAGGGGCTTAGAACAGGATATATCGGGTGGGTGAATGGGTCGGGAATGACTGATGCGAACGATTTTAAGCTCTGATACGTGCACCAGAGGTGGGATCAACTGTCTAAGGCTGAACTCAAGGTGCAATAGACGTGGAGTACAGACGGATAATCAGACGGGTCTCTATTTTTGAGATGACGGGTTGCCTCCCGTTAAGCGCTAAATTTAATGCCTTCAGCCGAGCGGAAAATGGGGTGGAGAGGGAGTGGTCAAATCAATGGAGTTTTGGAAAACAAGCACCTTGATTAAGAGCCTGGTTGGTCCAACCAGGTACTTGTTCAGATCAGTGGGCTGATGATGCGGCCCAAACCCAATAAGTCTGGTGTGTTGATAGATGTAGATTAGCAGATGTGGGACCCACCAAATGCAGTGATGTTCTGATAGATATGGAAGTGAAAACTAGAGTTTGGGCTGAGTCGAATCAGCTTGGTGGGGGTAGGGTTCCGAAAAATAATCAATGTAAGGTGTGGAATCCCTACAGGGACGGTCAAAGGATGGAGGCTCCTGATTTGTGGTCTGATCAGTGTCCGATACCCGGTATAGACATGGAGTTGAATCATCTGCAATCGGCTCAGTGAGAGGTGAATCAGAATAGAAATTGAGTCCGGTTGCGGGTCAGGGTGGGGAACGGGTTTTGATTGGTTCTGTATATGTGGAGCAGGTGGCTTCAAAGAAGATTGACATGTTATAATCAGGAGACAGATTTTCTCCGATGTTATGGTTAGGTTCGAGATCGTCGGAGAGTTTGCGAAAATCAAAGTTTGAATGAGATTCTAGATCATGAGTTCCACCATAGAATAAATCATATGTTGTATATTCAGCAGCCTGACTGGGATCTAGCCTAAATGTTAATTCTGAGCTTAAAAGGGTATCCTTATCTGGTAGAGGCTCAGATTCTAAGCTAGTAGGGCAGACCCAATTGAAACCCTGCTCGTCCACTTCCTCGATTTCTGTGTCGTAGATTGGCATGACTTCCGCAAAATCGATTCGTTCCTCTAAGGAGGTTGACGAGGGATATTCATCAAATCGAGGCCCAAAATCATATTCTTCATTAAGAGATTGATTTTCTTCATCTGGGGCCTTGAAATCTTCAAAATATGTTTCAGATCTAGGTTCTAGGCTTAGGATGTGAGTTGAATTACTAGAATTTATGTCTGAATAACCTTCGAGGGCCACCTTATCAGAATAAGGGACGGAATTTACACCCTCGAGAGGTTCAGTTCTACTCTCATACTTGCAGGAGTCTTGGGATTCTAAAATGGGCTTATCATGGTCTTTTCCTGCATTTGGAGCTTCCCAACCTTCTTCAATATCAGGTGCATTATACTCCATCTGGGTTGGGAATCCACAACCATTTTGTGCCTCAAACCCGAGGTCAGATTTATCCTCGATGTTGTTCCAAGATAGCTCATCCTCTGTTGGTGGTATGTACGGGTATTTCTGATCAATCACTTGTTTTATTAATCTCATTATCTCTTCCCATTTTTCAAGACTATCTTGGTGTTGCTTCCAAAGTCGAGGATTTGTCATACATTGAAGGTATTCACTATTGTGCAGTTTTTCTATCTCAATGTATGCAGTAATGAGCAAGTCACGGGTTGATCCTTTGTTGGCTTCTGCTAATAGTACTTGGACACAAGTTATGACAAAGGTTGTGGTTGTTGGGACATCAACCTAAATGTTTCCTACTGTTGTTGAGGTTTCTTCATTTTCATAAAATCTCATGGCATCCTCAATCATTTTATCTCTCATGGATCTCCGATATTCAGGTTTCTCGACTGGTAGTCCTAGGTGTTTTGGCTGCATTTTTGGATCAAGTGGTGGAATCAAGATGTAGAATCAGAGTTTGAATCACGATGTGTTATGAAGCGATCAGATCTGAATAATGAGTCCCACTGAAAATGTATATGTGTGCTCTACAGAGAAAAGATGAGGGACTGGAGATGTTCTTGACCCAATCAAGACACCCAAAGATGTTTGGATGACTATGGAGGTTCGGGGTGGATGGACCCCTGGATCCGAAGATCGTCCACCTGAGAATTACCTGGGCAGCCAGAGAGGGGGAGTCCCGCAAAGACCCCTACACGGTAGAGCGTCCCTACGGGTTACAGGGTTTCCCCCACCCGACCTCTCTTGTCACTGAGATTCCAGGTAAACCAGAATGGGGACCTTGACCTCTTAAGTCTATCACTTTTTATTTCAAAGGTGCTTTTAGGGTTCTCACTTGAACTTTAGATGTTTTTGGTATTGTGACCTAATTTAGAGGTTGGTTGACCCAAGGAGTCAACTTCACCTGACCTGTCCTATAGATGGCAGAATGATTCTAAGCTCGGAGCCTAGAGATCACCCTGATTTGACTCTCAGGTTATTAGGTCAAAAAAATTTTAAGATTCAAGTGATTTTAGAGCTCAATTTTAGGGTTTGTCTTATTTAGCTTTCTTCAATCAAGGGCTTGGGTAGCACACTGATGCGTGAGGGTTTATTTCGTTTTACACAGGCATGTGTGACTAGCGCTTCAAGACCCTAATGTGGAAACCCTAATTTGGTTCTATTTCCAATCCTCTTTTTCTTTTTCAAAAGTTCTCTTTGGACTTAAAAACAAGAAGTGTGTGGTCCGCCGAGATTAAGCATTATTTCAATTAGACACAAGAATTTGTGGGATGGAAAAAAAAAAATCACTCCAACTTCAAGAATATTTGCAGAAATTTTCGCAAAATCAGGAAATGTTTTGCCTTAGAGATGGTGATTACTATATAAAGAAGGCAATTGATTCCTAAATTGATTTTCTTCCTTTTGTCTTTCAAAGATTAGGGGATGATTAAGGAAGAAAAGAAATTACCTACCCTTGAGTGGTTGACTTGCGGGAGAGATTTTCTCATGAAGTACCTGCAAGATCACATCAAAGCAAAGTAGGGCAAGTTAGTGTTCAATATGATTAAAAGAATGTAGAGACTAGTGGTAAATTGTGCATTGCTCCCCGGCAATGGCGCCAAAATGTTCGTCACGCTTTTGTGCGGTTTGTTAAAAGATAATATCGCGTTGTAGTATAGCCGTAAAGCGCTCAAAACAAATAAAGATTTTTATTACTCGAAAACCGGAGTATCCGAGGTCGAACACAGGGAGCAAATGGAATTTACTACTAGTCAAAATGTAATTGAACACTCTAATTTACTCAAAATATCAATTCAAATGTGAATGTATGCAATTAAAAGTAATTAGGACAAAAATATGAAATTGGACGTCTGATCTTGTGATCAGACGTCTTAAAAGTATTTTCCCTTTTCTTCTTGATTATCCTTCTTTCTGCCTTGCGAAACCTTCCTTTCCTTCCTTCTTCTTTTGATCTCCCATGTCTTTTGCTTCTGCCTTGCTCTTTCTTTTCTTCTTCTCTACCTTGCTTCTTACTCTTCTCTTCCGTGGTCTTGCCTTGCTTCTCTCTTCTCTGTTCTTCCTGCCTTTCCTTCTGCTTTCTTTCTTCTCCTTCTCGCGGCCAAGTCTTTCTTCTCCTGCGTTCAGCCTGTGCCTACACAGAACAAAACCTACCTTTCTCCCTCTACCCGCGTGTCTCTCTCTCTCAAGCAATTCACTTACGGACGCTCTCCCAGAGCCACAGCCATAATCGGGTCGGATCGTACCCGGGACCAGGCGCACCTGCAGGTGGTGTGATGCGCGAGGAGTGCGTAGGCTTAGGTCGGGTCGGATCCGCCAGATCCGCGTGGTCAAGCCGCGGACGAGGCAGGTGTGGGGTCAGTGAGGGACCTCACCCCTATGCTTACGAGGCAGTAAAACTATATCACAAAAACTCTTTATACCATACCTGTGCCTTGAGATTCCACGATGTGGGACTAAATGTTCCGCCCTTCCTTTGCGCGCGCCCGTAGACTCTCGTATGCAATTGCCCAAGCTGATGGCTCTGCTGGCGCTCCGTGCTGGACTCACTCACCACGCGACACTCGCGTGAGTATGCAGCACCTGTAGCCTGGGAGACCGGGTGCCTGGAGCTTCGTTGGAGCTTCATCAGAGGTCGTCCATGGCGGCAAGAGCTCAAACACTGTCATGCACAAAACTAGCCTCTCGGCCCAATCAGATCAGCTAGAGACATTCGCCGTGCCACGGCGAAGGCGGTGGACGATGCTGCAGGCCGCAGGTCGGCCTAGGCGTGTGTGCCTAGGTCAACCTGTGGCCGGAGATGGTGGGTTGTTCGGGGGGTGATTATGGAGGTCTAGAGTGGCAGTTGTAGGGTGGAGCGAGTTCCTGGTGGTGAGGCGGAGCTTTCGAAGTGGTTGGCGAGCCGTGTCGAGTGGCGGAGTGGTGTGGGCGGCTCGCCGGAGTGCTGTCGGAGATGTGGAAGATGAGGGTGGTCAGCGTCGGTCGAGGGGTAATCAGATGAGATAACAGGGGGAAAAGAGAGAGGAGAGGATGAAGAGGAGTTCTAACCTAATTGTAAGGACGAAAGGGGACGGAGGGCAAACAGCAGTACCTGCTGTCGACGGAGAAGATGGTGCCCAGTGGGGGGAGAACGGCGGCGACGACGGGGCTGAGGCGGCGTGCGCTGGTACTGCGCGACGCGGAGGGAGGTCAGGAAGCTAACTCTGCCACTGGTTTTGTGGAAGAGCGAAGAGGGAGGGGAGGGGGGCTCGCCGGAGCTTGCTGGGGGTTTTTGGCCGGGCAGGAGGAGAGGAATTGAAGGGGGAAACTTGGCCAAATCAAGCTGAGCCTCTTCGGCTGAAGTTGTGGGTTCTTATATAGGCGCTGGACTAGGTGTGCAGGGCGTGAAGGGCACGTAATTGCCTGAGGTTGGTCGCCGGAGATGGAAAGGAGTTAGGATACCCAAATCTCTCGTGCGTTCGCACGAGAGATTGGGTTCACACCAGGGATCAAGATCGGTCTTAAATGGAAGGGAATTCCTCAGAGAATCTTCCTTCCATTTCTGGGAGAGAATTTCTGAGGAATTAGAGAGCAATCTCTCTCTAAACCTCGCCGGAGCTCGGTTCTGCCCTAGCAATGGCGGCAGGACCGGTTTGCAAAGGGGGCGAAGAACCTAGGGGGCTCTCTGCAAAGGTATTCAAAAGATAGGGACCAATTTGTGATTTGGGTGTACTAAATTGCAAAGTAGGTCAAGATGACTTCTCATTAGGTCCAAATTTTGGTACAAACCTAATTTGGACCTAAGGAATCCAATGGTGAAGTTGGATTTTAGGTTTGACCACGTTTGAATGGACATTTTGCGTAAAAACCCAAATTAGGTTAATTGAAGAGCTAGGACCCTAATCTTGGTCAAACTAGGTTCCAAAGGCCAAATTAAATGTTCCAAACCCTAGAGGATGTTTTTCCATGATTTTTAGAGGGTTTACTTGCTTTTTTTCTGATCGGAATCTTGTTAATTAAAGCAGGTCTGTTTTAGGGTTACCAGGTGTCATTTAATTCCTAGATTACACATAAACCCATTTCTTATTGACTCAACCCACTTTTTATCTCATTTAGACCATTTGACCTATGTTTTGCCTCTGAGAAATCCCGTTTATGTACTGCAATGGTAAAATTGCAGTTTTAACCTTTATTTCATGTTTTCTTCTCAGAGCACTTGTTCCTTCAGTTAGGCCTTCTTCTAGGTTATGTAGGAGCTTTTATCTTCTTTATTGGGTCAAAATGAGCTAGTTATGGCTCATGATGAGGCTCTCATCAGTTATTTATCCACTTTTATTCTAGTAGTACTATAGTTAGTAATTGAATGCTAATAGTCTAGTTGATTTCTACTTAATTCTAGTTCTAGAAGTACTTTGCCTACTTGCAGTTCTATTTGCATAGTTAATTAGGAAAGCGAAATCATTTCAATTGCCTCCCTACAAACAACTCAGACTCCATCTTTGAACTTCAATTTTATATTCACAAGTTTGATTTGAAATAAATTTATGAGTGTCTACACACTTATACTATGACGAAAGCATATTTTTCACAATCATATCCATGTGCAAAACACTTTTTTTCGATGCCATTGTCAAGGAGGCACGATGATTATTTCACTTTCAATGGTTGCATTTAGATTTTCATTCATCTAATCTAACTTGCTCTTATCTTTTTATTGTTTTGTGTGTAGAGATCGCGCATTCGCACAAGAACAAATCACGAAGCAACAAGGAGAAAACTAAAGGTGAAGATCTCCAGGTAGGTTGTCAGCATCTTAGATCTAGGTAGGTTCATGAATTTTAGGATCAATGGCATTTAGTTTTGTTTAGTTGCATTAGAAAAGAAAAATCATTATCCTATTCTTCTTGTGCTTCAAAGATTATATCCTATATTAATTAAGTTCAGATTGGTTCCTCTTGCTAATTTAAAAATCTTATCCAAAAATTTTAAAATGTTTACTACTTTATGCCCTTGAAATTAGAAACAAACCCACCAAATTTTTTGCAAAAAATCATTTTGTGCTATCCTAGAAAATTCATTTACTGTCTGTGGGTCAATATGAAAATTTTCTATTAAAGATTCAGATTCGCTGAATTTTTATGAATTTTATATAACTTCAAATTCAATGAAAATTTTTTCATTGGATTTATGATCAAATCTAGTTTCTTGGAAAATATTGGAAAAATTTTCTGACTATTTCATCATCACTATTTCTGGAAAATACTTATTACGGGTCTACTTGGGCTATTTTGTTATCCTGAGTTGCAAATTCTTGAAAATTTATTTTTAAACCCCTAAAAATTTTGAAATATTTATTTTGTGTGTGCTTAATCAAGTGGTCTTTGGGAAGCCTTTGTTGCACTGTTTGGGTCGCATCACTTAAAATAAAATTGATTCATCTAAAAGTTTCCTATTAAGATATAAAGGAAGAAAGATCAAGGCCACATGCTTGCAAAATGCTATCTGTCCACTCAACACTTGTTTGAAAAGACCTTGAAAGTAAAATTTTAAACTTGTTGAATTATTTACTTCAACCTTAAAATCTACATCACCAATTAACATTGTTTGAGGACCCTTATTTGGCATGCACAAACAATTCAATTGATTTAATTGGGCAACCACCCCCTCACACCCATCATTTAATCTTGTGTACTCTAAATCCCAAGCCCTAATTAATCTAATAGACATGCCAATTAGGTTGGATTTCATTTCTAAACTTAAGATAAGATTTAGTTGATTGTATCTGAGGTCTTATCTATTTGGACCAACTGGTGACAAGAAAAGTTGGTGCGGTAACCACATTAGCCTCTAGTGGTGTCCCACCGTATGAGGTGTCCTACGAGGTCCTACCCTTTTGGCCAGCCCAGTAATTCAAGGGTCAGATCAGTTAACTAGGTTAGTGAAATTTGGATTAGGTCTAATAGGTGCAACCATTTTGGGGCTATATTTGATTGCTTGAATTGTGCACACTCATGTCTCTCTCCTATTCTTAACTTTGATTTCTTCCATCTATATTCATGGACTTCAATTCTTATTCTTCAAATTCCTTTTATCCCCAATTTGATTTTTATCCCAATTCAACCCAACATTATCCATCTTCTAACTGGGATAACTCTACTTCTAATTGGAGATCTAACCCAGGAAACCAATATCCAGGATATGATTCTAATTCCTAGAATGGTCTCAATCCTTATTCCAATTCAACTTTCACTTCCACTTCAAATTAGGATAAACCTCCTAATCTGGGATATGATTCTAACCTTGGATATCACCATTTGAACCCTAATCCTCCTCAAGCTCAATTCCTATCTAGGCCATTGTCCCAAAATGATTATCTCAATATTACTTGGAATCAAGGAGAAAATCCCCAAAGTGATTATAACTCTAATCCCACTTTAACCCAATCCTATTCATCTTGGGATACTACTGCTACTAAGTGAGGATATCATGATCAAACCTCTTATCCTCATAATCTTAACTTCCAGTCTAGGTTAGTATATTCAAATGATTATCCTATCATGACCCATAACCTAGGAGAGTATTCAGATCCTCTGTATTCTGATCCTCAATTGATTGACCCATGCCAAATTGACTCAAATACATCTAATTTTGGGTTCAATCAAGATCAAGCTCAGGAGTAACCTACAGCCTCTCAATCCATACTTCCAAGTAATCAATTTGACCAAATGATGGAAAGATTACATGAGTTGGGAAGACATGAGCGACAAATTTTCACAACAAATAGACCAATTGGGTAATCAAGCTCAACAAAGACAAGCTAGGATATTATTTCGAAAGTTGAAAAACATGAGGTTCCAACTTACAAAGGAAATGCTACAGTCTCCTAAATTTATTGATTGGCTAAATGATGAATCACCAAAAACAAAAGTTGAGGAACCCGACGAAGTCCAACTTGTCATAAATTCAATTCATGACACTTTTACTGAACCAATAATGAAAGATTCAATTGTACTTAGCATTATTAATGAGGAGACCATTAATGATGAGCATAATCTAAAGGATTCAGAAGAGGCCCATGATCTTATAAATAATAAGGAAGATATTTCATTACATAATTTGGATTGCAAAGAAGAACTTTTGATTGAACAAGAATTTGAATATGAGACATTTTGTTTTGAGGACTATTAAGAGTTATTGAGTTATTTTTTGTTATTTTCTTATTATGTAAGGGTGCCTTTGTAATTTACCCATTAGGCATCTCTCTATAGAAGAGAGCTTAGGGTTTCTAAAATAAACTCAACTCTTTCCACCTACATGGTATTAGAGCGGTGGTTCTAAACTGATGCTCAGTATCCCACCGAGAACAGCCTCCATAACCCACCATCGTACCCCTCTCTCTCTCCTCTCTCGCCGGTGCTTTCAAATCCAATAACACAGCCATTAGCTTCTCTAGGGGTGACTGCTAGAGGTTGCCTGCACTAGCACCACTAGCGAGCGCCGCCAACGTCATCTGTAGCACCAGCACGCCAGTGACAATGCTGCCACCACCCCAGCACCGCTAGAGCGCCACCAGCATCGTCTGTAGTGCTAACAATGCTGGTGATAGCGCTGCCACCGTCGCCAGCACTGTCGGGACCACCTGCACTGCCTCTAGGTACAGCACTAGTGGCCGTGCGATGACTGATGGGGACAATCTTGGTTTCCTATGGCTCTCCTTATACTGTTCCTGGAGTTAGACTATGCCTTGGTAACATGTACATGCCCTAGAGAAGCAAATCGCCCTTATTTTCAAACCTTCTTATTTCTGCAGTCCTTTGATCATCATATGCAATCCTAGCAGCTTTGTTTTATTGATCCACACAAATCAGTTACCATGGTAGACAACAAGGAGATTGTTGGTGACTCCACTAGAAAGGTGTCTACCACTAGTGTTCCCTTATGCAGGGAAGTAGTATTAAACTGGATGGTTCCAATTTTTTGCTATGGTCTACTTTTTTTGCATGATTCGTTGGATCCCATAGAAAGAAATATAGTCTTTTGAGGGATGAACCAAAGGACTCCAAAAAGACTGATGACTGGGAGGCAGACAATGACTGGGTTACAACTTGCATGTTGAATAGTATGAAAGAAAATATTACTAAACAAGTTATGTCCTAAGCCTCTACGAAGAAAATATGGGAGGTGCTACATGAGATCCACTTGCAAAAGAGTAACATCACTAGATTGTATCGTGTTATTGAGGATATTCACACATTTAAAAAGGGGACTATTCCCTTGACAAAGTGTTATGGGATGCTCAAAAATGTATGGGATGAATAGGATACAAATCAGCCATTGACATCTTACATCATAGTTATGGTAAAACAAAGAGAGGCAATCAAATCTATGCAATTCCTTGCTACATTGGGTCCATAGTATAAGTTCGTAATGGACTAGTTGATAACTTCTGAGGAGATCCCCACTCCTACTCAGATCTATGCCTTTCTCTCTAGATTAGAGATCTTAGAGCCTATTCCTAGTTCTAATTCATATGCCTTGGCTTCCTTTGGTCATGGTCGTGTTTCACTTGTTAGTGGTGGACGAGGTGCCAAAGGAAGGGTACCTCTAAAGGTGGACGAAACCGTGGCAAAGGAAACTTTGTATGTGAATACTGCCATGGGGTTAGAGATGCTGGATTAAGCATGGGTATTCTTAGAGCCAAGGTCCCCATGCTAATCAGATTACCTCAACGGAAGAAGGTGCACAATCCCAAGATGTGGACAGTCCAATTGCTATTTCCAGGGAAGAATATGATAGGCTGCTGACTTCACAGACCACCACTATAGTTGGGGCATCAGTTTCTCATCCCATAAGCACTAGTGCTCTATCAACCAATATTCATGTGCTAGCATGGATGGTAGATTTAGGTGCTTCTTCTCATATAATAGGAGATTCCACTCTTTTTTCATCCCTTCGCAATCTTGCCACCCCCTTCCAGGTCAGAGTGGAAGATGGTGGTTTATCCCTTGTTACAGGCCTTGGAGATATACCTCTCTCTTCCTCCCTCCCTTTGTCAGATGTTATGCATGCCCCATTATTTGTTCTTAATTTGATGTCCATTAGTTAGATTACTAAAGATCTGGGATGCCGAGCAGCTTTTCATGACCAATTCTTCTTTTTGTAGGATCTGCGAACGATGAGGTTGATTGGTGGAGGACTTGAGCAAAATGGCCTCTACTACCTTAGCTTGCCACCTACCACCCCCACTACTGCTGCTGCTCTTGCCACTACTCTACAGTGCACCTTCAATTGGGTCACCCAAGTATTTCTGTTCTTTGTCGTCAGTTTCCAAATTTGAAGTTTCCATATTATTTTCCATGTGATTCCTGTTAGCTTGGCAAGCACCACCGTTCTTCTTTTTCCAATCAAAATAAGAAGTCAGAGTCTCCTTTTGATCTTGTGCATGCTAATTTATCGGGGCCATGTAGGGTTTGCAGTGTTAGGGGTTTTCACTTTTTCCTCAGTTTGGTTGATGAATGTACTTGTGAGTCTTGGGTGTTTATGTTGAAGAAAAAAATCTGAAATCCCTATACTTATTCAAAATTTCTTCAATGAAATAAGGACTCAGTTCTCAACAACTATAAAGACTTTTCGTTCTGATAATGGATTGGAATTTGTTAATGCCAAATTGACTCAATTTTTTAGTTCTATGGAGGTGATTCATCAGGCCTCTTACGTTCACACCTCCTAACAGAATGGGGTTGCTAAATGCAAATTATGACACTTGTTGGATGTGGCTCAATCTATAATGTTTCAGATGAATGTTCCATCTCATTTTTAGGCTGATGCCATTCTTACTGTCGCATGTCTCATAAACAGGGTATCTTCATCTGTGTCAGGGGGCAAGATACCCTATTCTATTCTGTTTCTTGGTAGGGACGCTTTTCCTCTGACTCCCATGGTCTTTGGTTGTGTCTACTTTGTTCATCTGTTTAAGGTGGACAAATTATCTCCTCATTCAATGAAATGTATTTTCTTAGGATACTAGAGAACCCAAAAGGGATATCATTGTTATGATTTAGTGACTCACAAATTTTATGTTAGTGCTGATGTTAGCTTTTTTAAGGAGCTTCCTTTTTACTCCCATAAAGGGAGCCAGTCCTCACCTACTGTGCCAAATGATATCCCTCTCCCTATTCCATCTGCACCACCTTCAGAGCCCATTGAGCCACCCCATCCACCAAATACAACTACACCTAATGCAGAGCTGGTAAATTATTGTCCACAAACTTTCCATCGCAAACCTAAAGATTCCCATCTATACATGGAGGGGCCTCTATCCACTATCCCTACACAACATGACTCTGCTCAGTCTCCTACTGATTCTGCTGATTCATTTGGAGATTAGGTACCGTCTTCCACTCAGGGTATTGACCTAGAGCTTCTTATAGCATAGCGGAAGGCTCCACGATCGTGCGCTCATTACTCTTTATCAAATTATATCACTATTGATCAGTTATCTATAGCAGGATAGTCACTTTCTTTTGTAGTTGATAGTCAAGTGCCACACAATTATAAAGAGGCTCTTCAAGATCCTAAATAGACCCAGACAATTGAGGAGGAGATGTTTGCTCTTCAGTCTAAGGCTACATGGAAATTTGTTGATTTACCTCCTGGAGCGACAATTGTGGGGTGTAGATGGGTATTCACCATTAAATACCTTCTTGATGGTACAGTTCAAAGATACAAGGTGAGGCGAGTTGCTAAGGGTTACACTCAAACCTTTGCCGTGAATTATTTTGAGACTGATAGGAATACCATCATGAGCCTTAACCAACTCATTTTGACCCAATTGAGTCAATGAATGCTCCTACATAACCAACTGAAGGTCATAATTCATTGCATACCCATTCTTAGAGAAAAATAAGAAACTAGGGTTACAACTACAATTTTACTAGCTTATCATCAATGCAATACAACCACAAGTTTTCTCAAGGGTTGAATAAAGGTCAAATGGTCTTAATAGGATAATAAGTGGGATAGATTATATAGAAAAGGGTTTGCATGTGTTCTGATAATTAAATGACTTTTGAAATTTTAAAAACAGACCCACTTAATTAACCAATGTTTTAGTCAAGATAACATTCACCTAAACCCTTTAAAAATCATAGAAAAATATTCTCTATGCTTTAGTACCTTCAATTTGGCCATCAGAACCCATCTTGACCTAAAATGGAGTCTCAGAAAGATATTCATAAATTACCTAGTCAAACGTGGTCAAAACCAAAATCCAACTTCACCATTGGATTTCTTAGGTCCAAATTAGGTTTGTACCAAAATTTTGACCTAAGGAGAACTTGTCTTGACCTAGTTTGCAAAAAGGTCCTCTCTGATTACATTTATACCCCAAACTTTCAAAAACCCTTGCATACAGCCCCCTAACTTCATCATCATCTTCACAATTAGGTCCATCCACCATTATCGTGGAGGAAACCTACTCCAGTGACCTTCAACTTGGATTTTCTCCCTGATTGATTGATGAATCCCTTCCAAAATTGGAAGGGAGATTCATCAAGTAATTCCCTTCAATCTAAACCTGTTCATATGCTCCAGATCTTCCCCAATCTCCCATGCGAATGCATGAGAGATTTGGGTCTCTTGAAGCTCCCAAATTCGGTGAGAATTCCTTGCTTGGAAGCTTGGCTTCCAAGCACAAAACCCTCTCTGAAGACCTTTAAAAGACTCCCCAAGGTTCAACCGTTCTCCTCAGCTTGAAATTGTGTCGGAACCCCCCCTCTTCCTCTCTTCTCTACGGCCGCAAGTCTCCGCAAGCTCTGGCAGTCTCTCTCCGACTTCTCTCGTCGTCTGACCACAAAATCGATGGTGGATTCATCTTCCCTACCGTCCTTCGAGTCGAGCAATACCAGCCATCACCGTCCCTTCCCCATCTTCGCCGCCGCCTCTCCTATGGAGGTTCGTCTTCCCCACGTCTAACAACCACACCGGCGTGGGATCCCTTTTCTCTTTCGTCCTTAGAGTAGACTCTTAGGTTCCCGATCTCTCTTACTTTCTCCCCCTCTCTTTATATCCCAAAATCGACCACCAACGCTACTGAACACCTTCATCTCTCCATCTCCGGCGACTCCTCTAGTGAGGTGTTCCCACCACTAAGCACCTCCATCCACCTCACCGACCACCCTACAACCTCCACTTCACCTTCCTGCTCATTTCCCCTCACTCCATTTTCTCCATCATCCACCCAAACACCTTCCCAAATAAACCCACTCTCACTGACCATTCCCATCACCGTTCGGTCACCACAACCACTCGCACAACATGCCACAGCCACCGTCACATTCACTGTGCCACGGCGATCCTGCTGAGCATTCTGATGCAGTCATAAGGCCCCTTTTCTTGATTTCAAGCAGCAGGCCAAGACCCGCCATTGCTACTGAGCTTCGAGCAAGCTTCAAGCTGCTCCAGGGTGCTTCTGCTCTAGGGGATACCTCCAGGCCATGAGGAATTGAGGCATGCAGGTGTCCAAGTCCTCACGCAAGGGCATTAGTAGCCACAACCCCATTAATTTGACTGGATACCCTGCTGTTGCGCTGTGCGGAAGAAAGGTGGGACATTTAGTCCCACCTTGGATATGGAGCTGCTTTCAGTCGAATAAATTGAAAGAGTGACAGCGGCTGTTTGCCTCAATCACCGAGGGTAAGGTCCTCCTACACATTCACCTGGACTCATCCGTGACACCTCACTTGCAAACCTGGTCGACCCGCTTGACCTGCACTCCTCGCTCACCACCACATGCCGGTGAGCCTGGACCCTGGTTTGCGCTAGGTATGATTACCCAACCAACTGTGGCTCTGGGAGACTGAGACTTAAGTAGAAAGAGATATAGAGAGAGAAGAGTTGCGCGGAAGAAGGGGGGTTTTTGCCCTAGGAATGTGGCTCCAACACTTAGCTAGAGTTAGAAGGTAGAAAAGCCTGAGAAGAATAGAAGAGAAGAAGAAGAGGCAGGCCTAAGAAGAATAAGAAGAAGAAGAAGAGATGAAGGCCTGAAGAGAAGAAGAAGAAAAGAGAAATCAAAGAAAGGAAGAATCAAAGAAGAAGAGAAGAAGGAAGAAAGCACACAGACAAAAGAAAAAGGAGTATTGTAGCAAACGTCATTTAAGATGTCTGATTGCAAAATCAGATGTTTGATTTCATACTCCCACCTTTAGTACATTTGAGTAACTATTCTATGTATTAGACTTATAATTGGTGATTCAAATCACCATTATTTTGTCAAAAATTCTTCTTACTCTTCATATACTCATATGCTCTACATTGCAAATAAGTTTTTGAGTAATATTTTGTGTTCAATTTGCATTAATTGTTAAGATTAGTGTGTGCATTCCATTTACTCCCTGTGTTCGACCTTGGAATCTTTTCGAGTAATAAAAATTGTATTTGTTTTCAAAGTGATTTTGACTATATTACAATGCTTAATTTGAAACAACGATTTCACCTTGTAAACATTTTCCCTAATCACACGATTGAATTCGGTTAGGATTCTTCTTTCTATAGCAGTCAATCAAAGGTGGCTCGTACATCAGCTCAATATAAAACATGCCTTTTTGTATGGTGGCCTTGAAGAAGAAGAATATATGCAGCAACCTCCTGGATTTGTTATTTAGGGGAGTGTTACAAGGTGTGTAGGCTTCACAAGGTTATATATGGCCTAAAACAAAGTCCTAGAGCTTGGTTTGGAAAATTTAGCACCATAGTTCAGAGGTTTGGATTTCTTCGATCTACTTCTAATCACTCTGTGTTCACCAGGCACACGTGAGCACGATCTATTATTCTAATTGTGCATGCTGATGATATTTTGTTGACAGGAAGTGATTTGCAGGGTCTAGAGGAGACCAAGGCCTTCCTAGGTGCACAATTTGTTACTAAAGATATTGGCTTGGTCAGTTATTTTCTAGGTATTGAGATACATCACATTGATTAAGGAATAGTCCTATCCTAGAGGAAGTATGTACTGGACATGCTCCAAGAGGCAGGGATGCTAAGGTGCAAACCTGCTAGTATACCTTTAGATCTAGCTACTCACTTTATGGATACTGATAGCCCAGTTTTAGAAGATGTCACTAGATATAGAGATATGGTTGGCAAGCTATTGTACCTTACTATGATGAGGCCAAATATTTCATATGTTGTTGGGAGGCTGAGCCAATTTATGTACGAACCTAGAGAGATACATTAGGATGGAGTATGACAGCTATTGAGATACTTGAAAGGATCTCCTAGAAAAGGTCTCTCCTTTTAAGGACATGTCCATTTTCAGGTATGTGGATATTCCGATGCAGACTATACTGGTGCTCATGAGGACAAATCATCCACGATAGGATACCACACCTATGTAGGCTACAATGTAGTTACATGGAGAAGTAAGAAGCAAAATGTTCTCTCCAGATCCAGTGCTGAATTAGAATACAGGGCCATGGCTCACACTACTTGTGAGCTCTACTAGATTAGATCTATTCTTCACGATTTTGGAGTAGAAGTTTCAAATCCCATACTTATGTATTGTGATAATAAGGCAGCCACCTTCCTTGCCAACAATCCAGAATTTCATGAAAGGATAAAACACATAGAAGTGGATTGCCATTTTGTTCGTGATGCGCTACTAGCTGGGAAGATCTCTACACCTTATATTTTCAGTCAAGACTAGATTGCTGACATCTTCACCAATGTGTTAGCAAAGAAGAGACTAGAGTATCTTTGTTCCAAGCTAAGCTATCAGATATTTATGCTCCAACATGAGGGGGAGTGTTAAGAGTTGTTGAGTAATTTTTTATTATTTTCTTATTATGTAAAGGTGACTTTGTAATTTACCCATTATGCCTCTCTTTATATAAGAGAGACTAGGGTTTTTGAAATGAACTCAACTCTTTCCTCCTTGAAGGACCAAATACAGGTAGAGGCTAATTATAAAAATTTCATCTTTGAAATCGAGGATAACCCCTTTTTGGAGATAGGTGAAGGTAAATGAATCAGAATTTAGTGATAATCTAATGATCAGCTTTACCTTTACTTCTACTTCTAAGGATCCTGAATTTGAGACATTCGAAGCTCATTATGATTTTGATTCAGATGTAGATAACATAGAATATGAAGGGGATAAGAAAGCAAACCAAAGTATTCCAGGTAATGATTTAAAGGATATAAATAGAGGAATCATCATTTTGGAAGAAAATGTTGAGAGAGAATTATACCAGAGTTTAAGGGTTCCCTATGATTTTAAACTCCCAACATTTTATGAGGATCCTCATGATCCTCCTAATTCACATAAGGCCCTATTTGAGTGTGAAAATTGTGTATTTGAAAACAGCGTCGTAGCTTGTAGTATAGTTGTGAAATCCTCTCAACAAAAATATTTCTAGATTAACGAGACTATGAGTCCTGGTCGTTTGTCTCTAGGAGGTGTTTATGGAAATGCTAATCTTGATTTCGATCTTTTCCTCTCTACTCACTTAAAAATGCATGCCAATTTGTAATTATTTACGTATTCATGCACGACATGTTGTTGTAATAATATCATAAATCAAAGCAGGCAATTTATTATCACAAGAAAGATATTGCAAGCAAGCTCATGGTGATTTTTCACACATAGATATATATATATAGAAAGGACTCAGAGATTTTTCATTGATTGCATGATGGTGGTTACAGAGCAAAGCTAGAGGAAAGCTTGTACATGAAAGATTAAAGGATTACTAGCTATCAGAAAATGCGTACACGTGCAGATCTACAGGAGGTTGCACATGCACCATGCAAGAGGGAGAGAGATAGCTACACTACTAAGCATAAAATAAGGTAGAAAAATTAGAAGAACTACTTATCTATCTAGCTAGTAGAAGGAAGGGCATCCGGAGGTGGTCTCCAATGGCCTTTGAGGTGGTTGGGAGAAGGAGGGGTTGCTAATGGTTGGTAGGCCAGCCCTTGGAGAGGTGGTGGGGTGTTGCTCTTGGATGTCCACTAGTGCATGGAGGTGGAAGGAGCTCATGGAGATGGAGGTGGAGTGAGGAGCTACTAATGGAGAGTCCAAGATCAAGATGGGTGCATGGCTATCCAAGAGGGTCTATTTATAGACTCTTGGGCGGCTATGGGTGTGGCTCTCTAGATAATTGTAGAATTCTCTAGAGAATCTCTAAGGTGGCCGTCCAAGAGAGAGAGGGAGAGGTGATTTTTAGATCCAAAAATCATGGATCTAAGAGAAGACTCTCCCTTGGTTGCTATTTTTAGCACCCAAGGGTGGCGCCACCTATGGAGAGTTCTAGATAACTCTAGGTGTGTGCGGCTAGGTGAGGGTGTGTAGGTGTGTGCGTGACCTAGATGGCTAGGTGGTCTAGTTGTCTAGGCTAGGTTCTAAGGGTTTGGGTTAGGTCAGGTCATAGAATTAGGGTTAGAAACCCTAAGTACTAAGGTAAATGAAAAATTAAACTTGACACAAGTTTAATTGAATGAGTGCAAACCTAATTGAGAGTGAGATTACTCAATTAAGTTGGGCTTAGGTCAATTGGACTCTCACTGGGTCCAATTGGACTTGTGTGGGTTGAGATCTAAGCTCAATTGGACTCTATGAGTCCAATTGACTAGGCAATTGTAATTGACTATGATCCATGTCAATTGGGCTTAGTGAGAACCTAATTAGGTTCTTAGGAAGGTCTAGAAGTGGTGTACTAGGATTAGGGTGCCTCAATTTTGGTTCCCAAGGGGTTGGAATTGGGTTTAGGGACTTAGGAACTTAAGATCCAAGCTTGATTTCCAAAACAGGGACTGGAGAGGGGTATCAGACATCTAATTTAAGTGCCAGATGACTTATACTTCAAAATTAGAAGTCTAGACCTCTTGTTTGGATGTCAAATTTGAGTCAGGGAAGAATCAGGGTTCTGTCTTGGGGATTCTACAGAAATTAGATGTCTGAGCAAGTGTCTAGACATCCAATAACTTTGCAGACATGGGTTTAAGGTGTGTGGGTTGTGGCTAATGGTCCTGGACGTCCAATAACTTATCTGGACATCTAGATAAGGGCTAGAACTAAGGTTTTGGGGTTTCCTAGGCTATGGTGGTTTAATCTAAGGGTAGTTGAGGCTTAGGAAGGCTTTTAGGGCTATCCTAGGGATAGGAATGATCCTAAGTTCTTCATAATTTAACTCTACCTTACTCTTACTTAATAGAGCAACATACCTTAACCCTTACATTATTTCTCTACTACATTTTATTCTAATCTTCTGCTCTAGCTCTACTGCATCACCAGCTTTAGATCTAGCTTCAAATCCAACTTCAGATCCAGCTCCTGAGCTTCTTATTACCTATATAATGCACTTAATTAGTACATTATATCATTATTTCATGCATAGCTAAGGGAAAGCAGTAAAGATGCAATTAATGCTCATGTATGCATGGATTACACTAGCTTATGCTAAGTTCTAGCCTAATTTAGGTCAATTAAGACCTATGATTGTTGCGCAATCAGGCTCGTGTACTTAAGTGCAGCTATTACATGAATCATCTTTTCAACTTTCATTGCCAAGGGACACAAGCTTCTTATTCTTATTATCGCTTGTTTGTATGAACTTTTAGACTTGGGTTGCATGGGCCAAAGCTGAATAACGTAGCCTATTACTGATTGCTAGAAAATAGATGGATGTGATCATTTCTGATTTTGTATTTATTGAGTATTCGACCCTTAGGTATGGGGTTGCATCACTAGCTCATCCACGTTTACGGACATTTGATTTTGAGCTTCCTTGATCTATCTATTATTATACTCTTGACCCTCTCTTCTTTATTGATAGATTCATCTTTCTAAGGGTCTATGTCTAGCTGTTGACGTAAAATTTAGTGCTTGTTGTGAGTCAACCCAACGTTTGTAGATAATCTTGTTATTTGCTTTGAAATTTTCATTTAGCTTTGGAGATGATCAAGCCTTCATTTCTTTAGAACTCTCGAGTTTCAAGTAATCTCTATTTTTTTCACTAATGTTTATTGCATACATTGAGGACATTGCATGAAATAGGCATGGGGGGGTAGATAATATTTTTCAAAGTCATTCTTATTTATCTCCAAAATCATAACTATTAGTGGTTTTATTTGAATTAGATAAGTAATAAAAAGTAGTAGTTAATTTCAAAAAAAATAAAGAGAGAAAAAAAAAGAAAAAATCATGGTTTTAGTGTTTCACTTGTAAAACTATTGGAAAATTCAATTTTGAGGATTTACTAAT
Organism: Thalassia testudinum; assembly: GCA_037157565.1. NCBI lineage: Eukaryota > Viridiplantae > Streptophyta > Magnoliopsida > Alismatales > Hydrocharitaceae > Thalassia > Thalassia testudinum. The sequence continues at coordinate 111,974,697 of JAZHRO010000025.1, forward strand.
CCTAAGAAAAGTATGAACAAAGTTGTTTCGCTTAGACTCTTTAGGTCATATGTTGACTTCATTATCTCAAGTATTTACCTAAATCTGGATTTATTTTCCTGAGTCTTTGAAGGGATCTAAAAAATTTAAAAGTATTAAGTCAAATGGGTGATGAGTGAATGACTTATCTTTCCATCCTGTGGTTTGGATAATCTTTGAGTTCCAACCATCTTCACTTGCACATTGCACTAACTCATCTTCTAGGCAATTTTGTTGAGTCCTTAGTGGTGAATAAGATTTAGTCCTAGGGTAAAAGATCCAAAGGACTTTTGGCATGTTTCTAGCTCTTAAGACTATTCCTATTTGTAGGGGATGCACTTAGAATGAATGAAGGGGAGCTACTCACCTAGAAAAATGAGTGTGACAAAGAAAATAACGTAAAAAGATGAGTAATCTAAGGAAGTTTAAAAAATAATAATAACAATAAAATGAAAAAAATAATAATATATATCCCTTTCATCTCTTACCTATATAAGAGCATCCCAAACATAGTGAAATAGCCAACAAGAGACCTAGGATTCCAGTCGAGGAGATATACACCTTGTGTGTTGACCTCAGGATAGAAAAGTGATGAGGAGAAAGCTACCAAATTCTAGTATGGCCTAACCAAAGACAAGTTGTCCTAGAGAGGGCATAGAAATATTCTAAGTCTTATTGCATACCTGGAATTAACTTAGTTGCCTATCTGGCGAGTCACATTATTTCACACATAAGATGCTTATTTCTCACATTTAATTCGAACCTTGGGTGGGTTGACTTAGTCAGAGAAAGTTACTCTAGCAACCCAAGTCTGATGGCTAATAAGTTTCTTGATTTGATTTGGGCAGTCCAAATTTCAGTCAATACTTTAGAATTGTTGAGTCTTTGATGTTAAGATTTTGTGTATAATTCCATTACTTTAGTGAAGAATCGAGATTGATGACTTTGATTTGACATAGCTTAAAACTCACGAGTCGATTTCTCCTATAAATATTATCTTCTCGCCTGTTTTCACTTAGTGTTTTGCTCAAGGACTAGCAAAAGATAGGCATGGAGGTGTGATATTTCCATAATTATTTATGTAATTAATGCCTAACTAATGTTGATCTAAGGGTAATTTGGGTTAGAATGCATTTAGCTAGGTTAGATTAGGCATTTTAGGTCATTTTGTAAATAATGTATACTTTTAGGCTTTTATGCAATTTTTCCTACAATTGTATCTAGTACCTTGATGTGTTTTTTTTATATACGCAGATACAAAATTTCAGGTTGATCGAAGCAAGGCTGAATGAACTTTCTAATTTGAGATCACTTTGAAGAGGACTGAGCCTAATTGGTAAACTTATTTGGAGACTCAATTCACTTAGACCCTAACCCAAATTAGGAACCTAATTAGCTATCCTAGAAACCCCTTAGCACTAACCAAAACCTTGTCCTAAAACCTATAGTGGTCAACCACTAAGGATACCTAATCCTATTCACCTAAAATCCCAACAGAACCTAGGAAAACCTAAAACATATCCTAACCCAATAAACATTATTTGGTCATCCTTTTTATCCTCCAATAAATATTATTTTAGATGGTCAAAATATATCATAATTTTTCCACGACTAGATCTAAATCTTAGGTTCCTAAATTTCATTCCTAAATCCCTATCTTAAAATCCTAAATCAAATCATATTCCTAATCCTAAACTTAATCTCGAAATTCGTAACAACGTGGTACATCTTTAGTATTTTGGCCATAACCTTTTCATTTTAAATCCAAATTGACTGATTAAAGTTGCATTGGAAATCTAGTCTCAAGGGATACAACTTTACTTTTATATGAAACTTGAAATTCGGAATATAAAGAGACCAAAAATTTGAGAGAATCATAGCCCTCCATCATCCTCCCAAAGTCATCCTAGCTCTCCATCAACTCCAACAACACCTAACCCTTGATTCCTAGACTCCTAATCCTAGCTTTTATTTTGGTAATCCAAGACAACTTGGATCAATCAATCACAAGCCTTCTTGACCTCGATATAAACACCCTAGCCATCCCCCATAGGGTCATTCCTTTCCACTTCTGCATAAGTGCCACAAACTATAACTAGTTCTTCATCATCTTCTTCTTCTTTCCTTGGAGATCTTGGGTGTGCCTTTGCATCTACTTTTACGCCGTCACTCTGGACTTTGCCTTCGAAGCCCCTACTTCCCATCATTTTCATTCTAGTTCTAGTTGTGGTTAGAATCACTCTTCTAGTTGCAGTACTTCTACTTGTGCAAAACTCATTATTATTGCAATAAAAGTTATAGTAGTTTTTCTCCAACTTGCCTTTGAGTTATTTATCTACTTCCTATTCTAGTAGTACTATAGTTAGTAATTGCATGCTAATAGTCTAGTAGATTTCTACTTAGTTCTAGTTCTAGTTCTAGTTCTAGTGGTACTTTGCATACTTGTAGTTCTGTTAACATAGTTAATTAGGAAAGCAAAATTATTCCGATTGCTTCCCTATGAACAACTCGGACTCCATCTTTGAACTTCAGTTTTATATTCACGAGTTTGATTTGAAATAAATTTAAGAGTTTTTTCACGCTTATACTTCGACAAAAGTGTATTTTTCACAATCATATCCTCACGTAGAACACGTAGCAACTACAAAGGCCTTAATTGACTATAAGAATGGGAATATACAAATAGCCTTTGATGATAAAAAGATGAAATTAAAGCTTCTTAAGATTACTGAGGATTTTAAAGAAAGTTGTGGGCTTATTGAGGAACTTAAAAGGGTTGATGGTCTAATTAAAGATGAGCATGTCTCTTTGGAAGACTTGGAATCTAAGGAATATACAAATAAACCTAAATATGAGACATTTGTTTTTGAGGAAAAAAATTTCGATGAATCTGAACTTGAAAGCTTTACATTTGATTTTGAGGAAAACTCTCAGTATATAGTAGGTGAAGCAAAAACACTTCATTTTGAGCTTAAGGAACCTTTAAGGACTAGCTTCGCCTTTATATGAAATTTTGATGAGCATGAATTTGAATCCTTTTGTTCAGAATGTGATTTCCCATATGATGTAACCAAGTCAGATTTTAACCTCTATGATTCTAAGGACTGGCACTGTGAGAGAGAAAATGAAGAAAAAGAAATCAAAAAAATAGAAGAGGCAGTGGAATTGAGAATGGATTGGGGAAATAGAATTGAGAATTTTAGAGTGCCTTTACTTTTAAAGCTCCAACTCTTTACAAGGACCCCTATGATTTGATTAAATCAGAATATGCTAAACCCAAGCTGGCCTGACATCTAGACCATCATCTCAGCTATCATTGGGTTCAGAATTTTGTTAAGCACAAATCTTTTGAACTTGGGTTACAGAACTCAAATTCTAAGTCTGCACCCCATTATCTGGACACTAAAAGCCATTGGATACATCTCTACTTGATTTATCTATCAAATACCCAACCTTCTAGATTGGGGTTGCACTATCGACAAGTCCATCTTTGTGGACATGCTACGTCTAGATGCACTTATTCTTATGCTGCTTTGCATCTAGGTGTAGATGTAAAATTCAGTGCTTGTTGGGAGGCAACCCAACACAATTTTTCCTATAAATATTTATGCTTTGCTTCCACATCTGGCTAGTTGAGTTTCATGGTGTAAATTCAGAGTTTTACAGGTGATATCTTCCCTTTTCTACCTTTTCATATGCTTTCCTTCATACAATGAGGACATTGCATGAGATAGGCATGGAGGGGCAGTATTTTACTGAATACATTTATCTAGTTGTGACACTTTTTATTTATTTATATATACAAAAGAATGTTTATAGCATAATTTGCATGATTTAAAGAGTCTTAAAAAATTAGCTACATAAGAGACATTGATCTAAGAGTTAGGCATTAAGATTTGGAAGCTAAACTCTTCATGCTGTAGTTAGCTCAATCAACTAGGGGGATGGATCAGTTCTACGTTTGTTAAGCCCTAAAGAATTCTGTTAACCAAGGTTGAGGTTAATAGAATAGAAGTATTCGACTCAATTGCCCACCCTCTGGTTTGGAGGGCTTAGTAAGCTAAGCATCCATTTATTCACTCACTTGAATTGACTATGGGTGTTCAAATCTTGAAAACAATGGGTTTCACTATGATCCAAAATTAGGGAACCACTGCAATTAATTAGACTTAATTTATATTAGAACCAACAAAGGTTCTTGCAGGTAAGGTTGACATGTTTCATTGGGGTTGCCCCCAGGTGTGGGATGTCCAAATCTCAGCCTAGCATCCCAAGTTTCCTTGGGTTTTGCTTAGGTGATGTTCTTGAGTGGATGGAGAGCCACTTAGAAAAATGATAGAAAAAGATGACCCAAAAAATAATAAAGTAGTAGGAGGGAGGCATTGTGTGACAAAAATAGCCCAAAAATCCTCCACTTATCTTTTGTTAAAAAAAAACCAATAAAAATGTGTACATTCAAATATCCCAAAAATTCCAAAAGAGTGAGGAATTACAATAAGAGACAAAATGGTACAACCAGGGAGATATACTTGCAAGCTTGACCTCGGGATAGAAAATAGTGAGGAGAAAGATACCAAATCTTAGTAAGGCAGAACCAAAGGTACATCTTAGGGAAACTAGGGTAGTCTTGGTTTGGGGAAATATGATGATTTCATAACTTGAGAGCCCGTAAGTCAAGTCACTACACTAAGCACAGATGCTTTAAAGTCACGGCTTAACAAACCTTGGTTGGACATTCTAAGCCTTAGAAACTATCTTACAAGATGAAACTAAGGGAAATGGAAAACTAAAGGACTAAACAAAGATTCAAATCCCCAGTGCTGTTGAGTTTGATGACTGGATCTTATTGTATGAGACTTAAGGTCAATGTTTGCTTGAACCTAATCACTTTAGACTTCAAAATTAGGTTTCTTGACATTTTGCTCGGGACTAGCTAAAGCAAGTCATGGGTGTGTGATAAGTAAGCTAATTTATATAATAACATGCTTAGTTTTGTTGGTTTTGGGTATTAGTTACATTAGATTTAGGTCAAATTGTACATAATTGCATATTTACATGCTAAGGGTAAAATGGTAAATTTGAGCCTAATTTTGTGCTTTCTTGTATGTAGAAATCTGATACTCAGGCTCAAGAGTAAAAGAAGTAGGAAGACAAAGCTCCAGAGTTGCAAGCAACGGAAAGAGAATCAATTCTGGCCACTTGAACCCCAAATCCTAATGTTAACGTGCTTTCGTCGAGTTTAAAATATGTATCTTAGTATAACGAAGAAAGTGATGAATAAAACTTAAATTTGTAATCTAGAATGTGAGTCTGAGATCATCTCAGGGAGAAAATAATCGCAATTAGCCACTAATCAATTGAATATAAAATGAGTACAATAATTTGATAAAGAGAAATAGAATCGGCAATGAATATCAATCTCAAATAGATAAAAAATGAATTCTCAATCTCCGAAAATAAAGTATAACAGCAAAAATTTGATTTTTCTTCATCTAAACAAGGCCCTTAATGCTTAGTGTTTCTCAAGGCCTCATCAAACGTACACATTAAGCCACCAGACAACTTAAAGTGAGCACCAATCTTAGCCAGAGCTTGCACGAATCAAGCCCAAATGTGCACGCACTTTGAGGCAAAATCAGTCATTTTCCTATGGGCCCAACAATTCCTCTTCTTCCTCTTTCTTTTCTTTCTCTATTCAGATCTGGACCATGCCCAAACCCGCCCAGGCATGCATAGGCGAGCGAGGGCGTGTGTATGGCATGGGTAAGTTGGGGACCCGACCCCCTATTTCCAAGATATGGAAATGGGGGTGGGAAACCTTATGAATGGATTTCCAAATCAAATGCCCACGATGTGGGACTTTCTTCCATCTTCTTCGCTACTATTGCGTGGATGAAGGTGTGTTCAATTGATGCTCAATTCACCGTGGGATGGAAAATCCATGGTCTAGGCTTGTCCTTTAGATGATTCAGCGTAGAATGAGGGTAGCATCCTCATCAATAAGTCGTCAAAGTCGTCGATCAGAGTTGGGAAAGGAAGCACCCTCCAACGTTGTACCTGCACAAGAAATCATGGCCTCTCAGCCCAAATCAATCTCATGATAAGGTTTGATGTTACTCACCAGACAAAAACCCTAAGGTGATTGCGTGTAAGGGTGGTTGAAATGACTCATTGCCTTTTGGGTTGTTTAAGACATCTGGGTGAGCCGTCAGACGTCTGTCCAGACATCTGGATGAAGGATCGGATGTCTGAAAGTAGAAGACTCTGTACCTTCTTTCTTTTCCGTGCGCGCACTACACGCGCACTCACCTCTCTCTCCTCACCCCAAACCCTAACCCTCTCCTATTTAACCCCCACCCCCACACCACTCCATCCATCTCCACCGGCCACCACCTCCATCCTTCACCTTCCTCCCTTCCTTCCAACGTGGTGAGAGGAGAGGAAGAAGAGAGAGAGACGGGACGTGGAGGAGGAGGAGAGGGGAGGAGCATGGGAGGAGCTCGAGAGGAGGAGCTTGCAAGGGAGCCACGAGAGCTCAGAGGAGCTTGTGTGGGAGGAGTCGAGGGCACGGGCGAGGAGGAGGAGCTTGCAAGCAAGAGCCTTGGCCTCCTACAATCACTGGAGGCACTGCTGCAGCTTCTATGGGCGAGCTCGCGAAGGAGACAACCCACGGGAGAAGTTCTACGTAATGGATATTTTCCAGTATTAGACGTCTGGAGCATCTCCCAGATGTCTGGAGTAGCAGAAGGATGTTTGGAGCTGAAGCCGGACGTCTGAAAGCATGCTCAGTGCTAAGGTACATGCTTTTGTGTGGTTACAGCTTTGCAGGCCTCACCGTAGGGATTTTGTCCAGCCTTATTTAGCTCTACACATGTGTACACAAGACTAGAGCATTGGAAAGGCGTGGGGTGAGTCCTTTGAGGTGCTTTTGGATGTTTGGATATGCTGCCAGACGTCTAACCATACCTCCAGATGACCAGAAAGAGGGTCCAACATCTGTAACTCATCTCAGACGATCACGGAAGGGTTTGGACGTTTGAGGTAGCCGCAGGGAACCCAAGGTGAGTATTGACGTGTTTTAAGACGTCCGATTTTGGACAGTGTGAGTGTTTTTGGTCCGTTTAGGGCCCAAATGGAATCAGATTTCCGCAAACGAAGTACCATTATTTTTCGCTTGAGTTTCTCTACGAGTTAGTGTCACTTGTATATGGTTTTGGACTCGTTTGATGTGGATGGTCAATTGTGTAGGTCTCCAGCCAGTCAAGTACGTGGAAGCCACGAAGGCGATGGTATCTGTGATCCGAGCCCCCATTCCTCCCATGTTTTCTGGTAGAGTGGTTTACATTAATATTATGATTTAGATAATTGAGTTGCATGCTTAGAATAACTTGAATGAACCCTAGGATGGGCAGGAACAGATGAATATGGTCGATCTATACTGTATACTTGAGATACATGTAGAACCCTAGGATGAGAACGAGCCCTAGGGCAGGATCAAATGAATATGATTGAGCTATACTGTATACTTGAGATACATGTAGAACCCTAGGATGAGAATGAACCCTAGGATAGGAACAAATGAGTATGGTTGAGCTACATTGTTTATTGAGATGCCTGTAAAACTTTAAATGTATTGGTCATTTAATATGATGCCTTATCAGTTAGAAAATCACGAACTGGCTATTTTAAGAATGGAAATGGAAATGTAAATAGAGAAATCTGAAAGTTTGGTATACGAAACGAAAGGAATGCCTACATGAACCCTATGGGGAATTAGTAGGAAAACTCCTGTAGATGGGAAGTGAGCTAGCCCTTGTGTACGCAGTACCAAGGAGAGCCACTGTCCCTTTAGTGTAGAGGGGTACTAGCCACCCATTGGGTTGAGCCTTGGGGTCAGGCCTAGACACTCTACACTGACTCTGTTTGGGCCTCGTGTACGTGGTACCGAGTTGAGCTACTTAGTGTAGGGAGGGAGCTAGCCACCCCAGAGGTCCTAGGGTTAGGACAAGCCGCCCTACACTAACTCTTGTTTGGCCGACTGGGCAAACCGAGATAGTTGGACGAGGGTACACAGACTGTGGAGGGGTGAGACCCCTTTTCTATTTTGTTCTGAGAGGATAACACCCTATACTGTTCCGTGCTGTACCTTTAGGCGTACCCGCTAGCGGAAATGACTGACCGCGTGCCAGTGCAGGATAGCTACCTACACGTTTATCACGCATGCCGCAGTCACTGCTATGTCGCGACCGTGACCTCGGGGTGGTTGATTCGGTGTAGGATTACCACAGGGGATTCTCCTGGCCAAGAGAGCACCACATGTTCCTCATACATCATGGAAAAGACTACAATCAAGATCGTTCCCATGAGGAATAGGCAAGATCAGGAAATGTTTTAAGTGAATAAAGGAATAAGAAATTAGAAGTACTTGGTTGAACTAAATGAAAATGGATAGCTACTTAATTGCATTAATGATAGCTTGTCTGAATTACATATAAGTGGATAAATTACCACTCTACTCAGCGTTCGCTGACTCCAAAAATTTATAACCTTGTCCAAGTCAAGGAGTTGAGTAGCCAGCACCACCGGCTGCAGAGGGAGTTGGCCCAGTCAAGCCCAACCTTAGCTACATTTTCTTACTGTTTCCTTAGCTTCTGTTGTAGTAGTGAGTATTTTTTTCTATATAATACTATTTCAGTTACTTTTCTACTATACTTTTCTCTGTCGTAGTTGTGATGGCTTGTAATATTGATAGACTTTCCACTCTGTTCTTTTACTATCTCTTGTTTTCTTTCTTCTTAGTTACATTGCTTGTGTGGATGTGAATTATTTCCTACTTTTGTTTATTTCTCGTTGGACGACCAACTCTTGGGATTAGTCGAGGCAGGCCAATCTCGGGTCCTGTAGGGATTTGGGATCAGATCGTAATAGTGGTCATGCATGGCAGCAATGGAGTGTGGTGCTGGAGGTGATGTAACATCAAATTGACTTGGGAAAAATGTTTGTGGAGGTGAGGGGATTCGTTTGGCCAAGTTAATTTGGTCCAAGGAAGGAGAAGGAGAGGAGGCGATGAAGGTGACGGTGGCGATAGCGGACGATGTCAGAGGAGTTGAAGAATATAGCCAATGAGCTCCCTAGACCTAGTTGAAGGTGGGGGGAGAAGAAATCCTAAAGAAATTTAGGAAGAGAAGCAGAGGAGAGGCTTGTCGAACTTCGCTGGTGATGGGGAAGAAGGTGAGGTCGACCAGAGCAGAAGAAGGTAAGGCAGGGACTGAAGCTTCGTGAGAAGCTTCGTAGAGTCTCAAGGAAGAAGAACCCTTTGCCTATTGTGCGTAGTAGAGGGAGAGGAAGGAGAATGAGGAGCTTCGGTGGTGCTTCCAAAGAACTCTAGTGATGAAGAACAAGAGTGGATTTCCAACGTAATGGGACACGAGTTCATGCTTGTAGACATGAAGCCCTTTATATAGATGTGAATCCCATCTCAAATAAGCCAAGATATGCTCATTTGGCATGTCTTCTAGCCAACTTTGGAGATCGAATTCTTGAGGTCGTCAGTGATGATGTTGGTTGATTTAGGACTCAAATGGATGCTCAATCGATGTGGAAGGTCTTCATGATCAATCCAACCAAATTTGGTCGGATTTGATCTTGATTTGGTCCTTCAAATCTCGAATCAAAACTCTTCATGTTGGGTTGAAGAAGCTCTGCAAGCTACCATGTTTTGAGAAGAACACGGTGGAGGAAGGACCGAATTAAAAGAAAAACTAAAAAGTTAGGGTCCTCTTTGTGATAAAGATAAAAAACTAGGGGTAGTTTGCAAGAAACAGAAACCAATGGGCTTTGATCGGGCTTAGATTTTGGGGTTAATATAATTTAGACCTAAGGAATCTAATGGTGATTTTATATTTGAGTTTTGACCAAGTTTGACTGGGTAATTTACACAGAAGCCCAAAATAAGGAAATTCCTACCAAGTCTTTATTTTTTATCAAAATGGGTTCCTTTGGTCAAAGCAAAGATTCCAAACCTCTTACAAAATTTTTTAATGATTTTTAGGAGGTTTAGATTATATTTATTTCCATCAGAACCTTTTAATTGAAGTTAGGCTGAAATTATGATTTTTATTGATAAAATTATCCTCAAATCTCAGAAAACCCTAATTCAGTCAACTCAGTCCCACTTCTTGAAAAATTAAGCTCATTTAACCTTAAATTAAGCCCCGATTAACCCCTTAGTTAATTTGCAATTGTGATTAGTTGTGAAAACAGCAAAATTAACTTCTTTGCTTTTCTTCCTCTCAAACCAAACTCAGAACAGGATTATGATCTTCTGATGAATATTAAGGAGCATTTATCACTGTAATTAGTTTAAATTAGGCTAGTTATCACTAATGAGGGTGCTACCATCATAGCCCCATGCTTAACTTTTGCTAGTCCCTAGCAAAATCCTATGGAATGAACCAAATCTTTAGGACAGATTTTAACTGTCAGGATGCCTACTTGTGCCACCTCTCTAAAAATCAGATTAAAATACCAACTCTAGGGTTAGAGGTACTCAAGTACCAGCCAAGATACAGACCTGACCAGCCTTAGCCTTGGTTCCTCAACGAATGTTTCTGAGGCCTTAGAATCTGCCCAGTGTCGTTGACCCCAGTGATTAAAGCACCCATGTGTACGTGTAGTAAGGTCTAGGTTCAATTTGCGAGTGTATTTTTAGAAGTGAGAGATAGAGAGATATTTTTGAGAAATTTTCTCTTTCTTTCTAGATTCCCCTAAATCTAACATCAGATTTGCCCTAAACATGGTCTATATCAGATTCCTTGTTGCCCTCATCAATCCTCGAAGGGTTCTTAGCAATCAATGCTTCGGGATTGCACCACCCATGGCAACTCCCAAAATCCTATCATTCGAGATTTTGTAATGGTGTCGCCTGTGGCATTCTGTAGCTAAATCTAGGCCCTAACAATTGACATTTCAGGATAATACCGCCCATGGCACCTGAACCAGCACACAGCGCTTACATGCCCCCGATAGGATATTTTGATATACTAGGAGACAAGAGTCAAGGAGACAATATGTTCCAATGCATCCATAAGGGGAGTATTTACTCCTCTCTATGGTAAGAACTCATCTAATCAACTTGTGTTTTTGAGCTGCTCCTAAGTCAAATTTTCGAGAAATCAATTTTTTTTCATAACAGAACACTTTATGGCATTATTCTTCATTACATTCACTGAACCAGACTAGTGTGTGAATGCTCGGTGCCTAGGTTACCAACTCCCGCAAACCAAAGGGTAGACAACGAGGTCGAATAATCCCTAAACCTTGGACTTAATACATCAGCTTCGTAACTCCCTTAACCTCTTGAGGAATAGTCTAGATCTTAACAAATACACAAGTGTTTAAGCCCAAAAATAGGCCCAAGAAGCTTAAAGTTGGTATCCCTCACTTATCTCCTTTTCTTTAGCACTTCAAGACTTAATTCAACATCTGGTCCAGCATAGAACATAGGTAAATTCGATACTCAATTGCTTGGAGTAACACAATTTTCCTTTGCTCCTTTTTCTCTATTTTCCCCTCTTTGTCCTCAAAATAGATTTTCAAATCAGGTCAAAATTTTCTTCCCCTTTCATCCCTTCCCTTATTTTTTGTACGAAACCCCTCAAAAGAATTAAATTTCACATCGTTTTGCACTTTAATACCCCCAAGCGTAAGATTTCCAATGCCCTCATTTCAAACTAGGTGGGTTCGAGTTCAACCTAGCTCATAATTTAGAACAGGTTCAGATGGGTGGGTGAACGGGTCAGGATAACTATTGCGAACAATTTCAAGATCCAATACGAATATTGGAGGTGGAGTCGGTTGTTCTAAGGTACGAACCTTAAAGTGCAATAGGAATTCAGCTCAAAGATGGGTAAGAAGGGTCTCGGGTTTTCAAATTATGGGTTGCTAGTGGGCAAGATTTCATACACAAAAAGATTTGAGTTAAAAACCCTTCGTCGTAGTGCGTAGAAACCTGCTACTAGATAAAATTTATAACTGAAGCTTGAGGTGAGCCCCGAGTCGAACATAGAGAGGCAAACATTTGGTTTCGAAAATCTACGCTTTGATTTTATTTGTTTTTAGTGTTTTATGGCTTTGTAATTTTTTTGGTATTTTTAGATAAATAAAATAGTAAGCAGGGATTTATCTAACTAATCTACTCTACAACTAATTAGAGAGAGAGAAAATATCAATATATAACCAAAGTCTATTATGAGTAATGTCAAAGTATAAGACTACACTAGAAAGTGATAGAAGATAGAATGAGTTGAGAAGAATCGCCCTCAACGACGCTTGGATGAAGGTGCTGAGGAGTTGAAGGAAGGAGGATGGGGAAGGATGGCATCATGGTGAGGATCAACTTTCAGGTCGGGGTAAGAGGACGACCACTGGATGCTCCACGAATGGCGGTGAGAAGGGGGAAAAGTATTTAATTTCTACTCTAGAGGAGCATCTTAGGCTTCGAACAAGCTCTCACTAGAGCCTTAAAGGTAGTGAGGGGGAGAAAAGAAGAGATGAAGATGAATTGAGGGTGTAGGCCTTTTTAGAGTGGAGGAGAGGAGGCTAAAATGAGTATGGGACAATTAGTGACATCCAAGACATCGCTGCAGTTCTCGCTCATTCGTCGCTATAGTCAACCCACGTGCTCACTGGCTCTCCGCTTGCACAGCTACTGCAAGGTTAGAGGATTGAGGGCTGTTGAATTTTGATCTGATGGCTGATGGTGGCATGGAGCTCGCACGCTCAGATCGCACTCTTAAGATTTGAACGGGCGTAAGAGAGAGGATTTCATGGTCGTCGGATGGATGATGAGAGGCTAAGATCACTCGAAGACCAGCACCCCAGATCATGCGTGTGTGATCGAGAGTGTGTTAGCGCGTGGTTGCACGTGTGCACTCATCACGCTAATCCATCATGCGAGACTCGTCCACGTGGAAGCATGGTGCCGGCTTGATGAAGATCCAGTGGCTGAATTTTGCTTTCAGTGCGTGCTTGTGGATTAAGAGGGTCGACGGGTTTCAAACCTACGCCCTCTTAATGTGAGAGTCTCTTCAGACCACCATGCCAATCGCTCGAGTGTGTTGAGTTTTTGCATTTCTAAGGCATGGTGGAAGTAGCTTCTCAGCCATTGGATCTTGATCCAACAACCAGGATTTCTTGATGGATTTGCCTTTAACGATTGCCAGCTGTGCTTGGGGTGGTCTGGATGGATGAGATGGCTCCACATGGTGCCATCTTGTTCATCCAATGTCTTTGGCTTGTAGATGACACCACGAACGTCAGATTGGGTCGATTTTCACTTCGTTGGGCTGCAATCGTCAATCCAGATCCATCTACGCAATCGAATTTGGCATTTGAGGTTTGGATTGGTGCCACCTTGTCCCTTGGCCTTTGATCTTCCTTGAACTGCATAAGGTGCTACAGGACTTCGATCAAGGTAATTTCAGAGGTGTTAGACTCCTATCGTTGTCCTGATCAGATCTGTATGGTTGGATAGTCAATCTGAGTCCTCGAAATAAATATCATTCTCTCCTGGCCACAAAAGGACGTGACTTAATACTATAATTTATACAAACTATTCTAAATGCAAAATTATGCATGATATGCAATATTTATAATATGGAATACAACTATAAGTTTAGGAACATGCATAAATAGCCATTTTAGCCTAAATGGATGTATATATATCATGCCCCCATGCCTATCTTTTGCTAGTCCCTTGCAAAATTAACCTATATACTATGTATAAAAATAGAATTAGAACTCGATCACTTAAGCATAAGTTATTTATTAACAGGAAAAAATTTCAACTAAGGCCCTAAACTACGAAGACTCAACAGTGCTCGGGTGCCTACTAAAATGTAGACTACCCAAGTCCTCGTCGTATTTTGAAGAGGAAAGATACATTTTTTTCTACTTTTTCCTTTTTTCTAATTATTTTGGATTTTTGAGTTTGGAGTTTCAGGACAGCTTTCTTTGACTACCCAATCCACCCAAGACTCGAAAAGAACTTCAAATTCTAAGCATCTCATGAAAAGTTATAGACTCACTAGGCAGCCGTTAAAATGGCCTTCAAGTTTCTGCAACCCCAGGTGACCTAACAAATTCTGCTTTAAGGCTTAACTTTCTGATCGATAGCTTTCTCCCTACTTTTAAAATTTTTTTATTGGGTCAATACAAGAGTGAACCCAGTGTATATCTCCCCAGTTTATTCTACTTTCCTGCTTCTTCCCTAAGTGTTTTGGGAATTATTTGTGCATTTTTGTAAGCTGGGTTCTGGATATATAACCAATGGGGTATCCAACCCACGGCAACTTGCCAGCCATACTCATGCAGTGAAGTGTGGCTTATTTATTTATTTATTTATTTTTCTCTTTTTTTTTTAATATATATATCTTGTTTTTTCTTTTTCTGAGTAGGTGGCTTCCCTGTTCTAAGATTTATCTAAAGGCAGTAGAAAGAGAATGGTCATATAGCTAGGCTCTGGACAACAAGCTAATGGGCTATTACCCATGACAACTTGCTAGCCATACTACCCTAGAAAGTTCACTAGCTACCTAATTTTCGTAAAAATTGCTGAAAAGTGAGTCGGTGCAAATAGTGTGTAGATGCTTTAGACATAGAGTCCCCTCAAATCAGAGGGCGAGTTGATAAGTCGTGTACTTATCATCCCAATTTATTAGCCAAATTAAAATAAAATTAACGTGGTGAGGACTCAAGACCAAGTCCACATTTTAATGAACAACCAGGCAGATTGAGCTCGAAGACCTGAAGAGCCTGAGTGTTCAGGCCCTAAAGTATCATTTCCTAAAGTTAATAACTCCTACTTCTCCTTTTTTTTTCAATTTTTAGTAGTTTTTTAAAACAAAAATTAGAGAAATTCCACAGAGCTAACAAAATAATTTCAGGATTAAGTATCCACCTCCTATGCCTAAATAATGCAATGTCCTCATTATAAAAATAAAGACATAAAAAGGGCAAAATAAGCAGAGTATCACCTGAATTTCATGAAAATCCGGTCGACTCAGCAGAAAAAGTGGAATATACACACGTGTTAAATTTATTGGCTTTAACTAAGCATAATATACAAACAAGGAAGAAATTAAGAATTCACAAGTGCAGGTCAAGATCAAAATAAGAATATTGATCCTAGGACCCACCAGTAGGTGTCCACAGATGTGGACCAGATGATGGTGCAAACCCATGACCTAGGGTCGAGTGGTTTTAAGGCTCTGGATGAAAATCACCCAGAACAGGAGATTGTTGTGCTTACGAGACTGGGCTTGTGGTTTTGTGGTGTGCAACCCAAGTCTAAAATGGTGAACAATAGGTAGATCTAGTTCAATAGGTTTAGTTGTCCACTTAGGGTACAACTCAAAAAGAAATCAATTAATCTGAGCTTAGGTTGCACATCTTCAGGGTTGAAAATATCACAAGGGACCTGGTAGAAGGTAGGTGGTTTCCGATCAACAAGAACCCTTAAATCCAAAATTCCATTTCCCTTCGAATTCACTACTCATAATTTAACGTCTAAACACCTCTCCTCTAAAATTAATGTTTCTGAGACCTCCAGGTTGTTATACACCCCATCCAAGTCTAAGTGTGGATGAATCGTAATTGACTTGGGTTTAATAATTGATGTAGACACATCTATTTAGGTTAAAATGGCTATTCATGCATGTTCCTAGGCTTAGATTTGCATTTCATGTTATAAATATTGCATAGCATGCATCATTCTGCATTTAGAGTAGTTGTATATAATTTAAGTTAATTGCATCCTTTTTGTGGTCAGGAGAGAAGGATATTTATTTCAAAGCTTCGGATTGATGATCCGATCGTATGGATCTGATCAAGATGACAATCGGAGTCCAATGCCTTCGAAATCACCTCGATCGGAGTCCCGTAGCACCATATGCAATCCAAGGAAGATCAATGGTCAAGGGACTAGGTGACGCAATCTAAAGCATCAAATGACACATTTGACTGCACGGATGGATTTGGGTCGATAATCACAGCCCAACGGAGTGAAAATTGACTCAGTTCGACCTCTGTAGCATCCCTTACAAAGGAAAGAAGTTGGACGGCCCAGATTATGCCATGTGGTGCAACCCAGGCCGCCCATGCGGACTCACGTGCCACTGCACGTGCACAGCAACGCAGGTGCACACGCGTGGAAGCGCAGTGGCACGTATCGTGCATGTGAGCAAGACAAGGGCACGTACAATGTGCGGCAGCAGCACGGCAGCAGGGGCGTGTGAGTGGGATCTTTAGCAACGTTTGCGGCGGATCTTCAACGATGTTTATGACCGTCACTAAATGTCCTGTATACGAATTTGATTCTTTCCTTCATTATAAAAGGGCCTTTACCCCTCCCATTTTTCTTCATCTCCTCCTTTCTTCCTCTCACTACCTCTAAGGCTCTAGAGAGAGCTTGTCCCAAGCCTGAGATGCTCCTCTAAAGTAGAAAAGCAAATATTTTTCCCACCTCTCATCCCCATTCGAGGAGCATCCCGTGGCCATCCTCTCACCGCCCTTCGGGAAGAAGATCATCACCGCAATGCCATCCTACTCCACCCTCCGTCCTCTAGCTCCATCCTCCTTTGTTCTGCTCCTCACCACCTTCCTCCAAGCGATGTCAGAATGAGTCATCCTCCGAGCAACCATCGAGGGGGATTTTTTCATCTCCATCTATTTTTATTGCTTTCTAGTGTAGTTTTTCTTACTTTCTTAGTTGTAGAAAACATTGGATTCAGAAATATACGTGATTGTTCCTCTCTCACTCTTTTCTTTTTATTTTGCAAGTAGATTAGCTAGATTTCATCGACCTGATCTCTTACCCTATTAAAAATACCAAAAAAATTAGAAAAGACAAAAATGACAAAAAACAAATAAAAGCGAAGCGCAGATTTTTATAAAACCAAACGTTCGCCTCCCCGTGTTCGACCCAGGACTCACTTTTCGAGTTTCGATTATAAATTTTATTTGATAGACGTGTTTTACGAGATACGACATCGGGTCCTCCAAACCTTAATTTTAATTCACGAAACACGGTCCTCGATCATTTTGGTGCCATTGCCAGGGAGGCAACGCTCTTTGGTTTTTCTTGCGTTTTCCCGCCTTACTTAATTTTTTAGCTTACTTTGCTCCTTTCTTTCTGTGATTACAGGTACCCTTCCAAGGGGAGCCAAAGCAGATAGATCGGAGTAAAGTGCGGTTAAAGAGTTTTGTAAGTTTATCCCCAGCGCCCCCACCTTAGTTTTCAGTCCATAACCTAATAACTTAAACCCAAATCAAATTAGGTGCTTTTCATAAACCCTACGATAGATTTGGTGGTTTGTTTGCCACCTCCACTCATCTCGCCATCGACATAAATAAAAAAATAAAAAAAAGTTATCTGATTGTGGGGTTTTCTAAAAGAGACACACCTTAACACTCACAACTCTCGACTTAAGGTGCACCACTCCACTTTGATTCTACTACTTAACTGGGATCTAACCTATGGACCCGGTACACTTCAACTCAAAACACATAAGTGAGTAGAAATCTGATTAGGCTAAGACATTGTGTGCCTTAATCTGTGGTGCAAATAGGCCAATTGATTGATTTGTTTGAGTCGCACCACTCAAATTAAAAGCGATTCATCATTAGCTTGCCACTTAGGGTTGATTTTTAGGGTTGAACCAGACACTCCACATTTTTTCTGATTTCTAAAGGAGTACATCATCACCAGTGTTTGTAAAACCTAGAGTGTTCTACTAAACCTTGATTGAACAAACCTAAAGATTAAACCCTAAAAGCTACTAAACAAGGTTCAACCCTAAAAGACACATCATCAAATAACCTTGTTTGAAAACCCTAGTTGTGCATGCACACACATTTTAATTGATCATTAAGGGTACAACCCATCTAAAGGGCCCATCACATTCCAAGAGCACATCCCAAGCCTAATTAAAACTGATTAGACGTTGGCCTTAACGATTGATTCGCTTTTCGGGGCTCAAACTAAGATTTTTTTCAATTAATCTACTTCTGCTGGTCCATCTGATGTCTAGCTAGGGGAGTAGCGTCAAACGACTGTGGCTGGGGGGTATACTAGGAAATCGAGGCGTAAGCCAAAGGAAGAACCTTCTCCTCAGTCCCTCCTAATTTGTTGGATTGACCGGATAAATGTAGACCAAATTGTTTGTAATCTGAAGACGGGTCCTGGGAGTCTGTAGGTCTTTAGGCTACCCACCTAAGGACAGGGTTGATTGCTTGTATTGCAGGGATCCTTTCTCTCTTATGATTTCCCTCTTACTCCACAATGTATCCTTCCACATCCTACACACATTTCACATTCTATCCTCCTACCACCACTTATCCCCAAGATGATTACTATCCCGACTTGACTTGTAATTACCCATCCACTAGCTGGGATAACTTTGATTGGGGATACGAATCCGAACCTCAGTGTTTAGGGCCTAACCCTAGACAACAAGACTATGATTACTATCCTTCCCAAACCTATAATGATTATGGATCTCCATCCTTTGATGACAAAACCAACCCAATCTACAATTAGGAAGGATATCCTAATTATAACACCTACCCTCCCCAGTATTCTATTGAAAATAGGTCACCACCATTCTTTGAACAACCTGAAATGACTTACTATCAAGGAGGGACCCGAGAACCTCAACATCTTGACTCCCCTAGATTTAACCCGAACCCACCCAAACCTGAACTAAACCAGTCGGTTCAGGTGAACCAGATCCAAGATAGGGTGTTGGCTAATTTGAGGAACACTATACAATCTTTAGAAGCTCAGCCAACACCATGCATTGAAGCATTGATTGATGAACTTACTAGTTCTCTATTGGATTTGCTCCAAAGTGTTAGGGATAGGGATCTGAGTGAGTTTCTTCTTCAGAATTGTCGAGGTTGAGGATGAAATTTGTGGTTGCCATAGTCAAATCTTGGGATGATTCTTAAGATGAACCCCCTTCAGGAGAGCAAATGTCTGAACTCGCTCAGGCGCTTATCGGGGGGGATACATATTTTGAGATTGGAGATGACCAAGTTGGTCTAGAGTAACCCTTTGAGGATGAATCGAGTTTCTCACCTAAGATCTCAGAGCCAGGGAATGACGAAAAATGTCTCCACGGACCATGAAATGACATATGATTTTGAGACATATATAAATGAGGATCATGTATTCTTTGATTCTGAGTGTGAGAAATCTCTTAGTGAAGTCTCACTTGAGCTTAAGGAAGATGATTTTAGTGATACAAATGGGCTCGAGGAGCATGACGAACCATTTGATAGCCCAGTCATTGAAGATTTTGATTGGGTTGGGGCTAACTTGGAGGATTCGAATCCTCATTTACTAGAAGATTCAATCAGTTGCCCCATCCCTTAACCACATGCCGATGGGATTGATTTGATTTAGAAATCATTATGCCCAAGTCAATCCTAATTCAGCCGCAATTATTGCACTTGGGTACTTTAGATGGGGTGTACAATGATTTGGAGGTCTCGGAAACATTTATTTCATAGGATAGGAAGTTGGAATTAAAAATCTGGGAAGCTAATTCAGAGGGAACTTTGATTTTGGATCTGAGGGTTCCTATTGACTTGAAACCACCTACCTTCTATCAGGACCCTTATGATATCTTTCACACGCGACCCAAGCCTGGAATAATTGACTACCTTCCTGAGCTGAACTATAAGTGGACACCCAATTTTAATGAATCAGATCAACCCATTGTCCGATACTTTGGTCTTGGTTTGCACACCACAAAATCGTAGGCCCAACCTTGCAAACACAATAATCTTAGGCTCTAGGTGATTTTCATCCAGAACCTTAGAACCACTTGACCCTCGGGCATGGGTCTGCACCACAACTTGGTCACATCTGTGGACATCTCCTTCTGACAAGTTTAAGGATCAATCTTTTAATTTTGATTCTGACCCATACCTGTGAATTCTTAACCTCTTCTTTGTTTGTATTTTATGCCTAGCTAAAGGCATTAAATTTAGCATGTGTTTATATTCCACATTCTCTGTAGAGCTGACCAGGTTGTCACGATGTTTAGGTGATATTCTGTTTGCTCTGCCCTTTTTCATGTCTTTATTTTTACAATGAAGACATTGCATCATTTAGGCGTGGGGGGTGGATACTTTATCTTGAAATCATTTTGTTAACTCCGTAGAATTTCTTTTAGTTGCTTTAAGAAAAAAAAGAAAAAAAAGAGAGAAAATAGAATTAGGAGAAGAGAACTTAGGCTTTTAGGCATTATTAACTTTATGAAATGATACAAGAGGACCTAAACACTTAGACTCTTCAGGTCTTCGGGCTTAATTAGCCCGGGTGTCCACTAGAATGTGGACTTTGTCTCGAGTCCTCGCCAATTCAAATTCATTATAATTTGGCTAATAAATTGGGATGATAAGTATGTGACTTATCAACTCGCCCTCTGATTTGAGGGGGTTTTAAGCCTAAGCATCTACACACTATTTGCACTGACTCACTTTTTAGTAGTTTCTTTGGAAATTAGGTAGCTAATGAACTACGTAGTGTGGTATGGCTGGCAAGTTGTCAGTGGTAACAGCTCATCGGTCGGTTGTCTAGAGCCCAGCCACGAGATCATTTTCGTCGTACTGCCTTTAAGTAAATCTTAAATCAGGGAAGCCAACTACTAGAAAAAAAGAAAAGAAAAAGAAAAAAATATAGAAAAAGGATAAAAAAATATAAAAAAATAAAACCAGACTTCACACCACGAGTATGGCTGGCAAGTTGCAGTGGCTAATAGCCTATTAGCTAGTTGTCTAGAGCCCAGCTCACAAAAATGCACAATAATTCCCAAAGCACTTAAGGAAGAAGCGGGAAAGTAGAATAAATTGGGGAGATATACACTGGGTTCACCCTTATGATGACCCCAAAAATAAAAGTAGGGAGAAACCTACCATTCGAAAAGATAAACCTTTAGGCAAGGTCATCGAGGGTCGTAAAAACCCAAAGTCCTCTTTAACGGCTGCCTAGTGAGTCTTTCACTCTTTTCACTAAATGCTTAGAACTTAGAGTCCTTTTCAAGTCTTGAGCGAGTCAGGTAGCTGTAAAAAGTTATCCTGGTACTCTCAAACTCCAAAAGTACAAAAAAAATTAGGAAAGAAGAAAAATAAAAAAAAATGCATCTTCCCTTTTTAAATAAGGCGAGGACTTAGGCAGTATGCATTCTGGCTAACACCTGGGTACTGTTGAGTTTTTGTTGTTTAGGATCTTAGTTGAAATTTTCTATTGTTAATAAATGACTTAGGCCTAAGCGATCTAATCCTAATTTTGATTTTATACATAGCATGTAGTTTAATTTTGCTAGGGACTAGAAAAAGATAGGCACGGGAGTATGATGTAGACACATCTATTTAGGTTAAAATTCCTATTCATGCATGTTCCTAAGCTTAGATTTGCATTTCATGTTATAAATATTGCATAGCATGTATCATTCTGCATTTAGAGTAGTTGTATATAATTTAAGTTAATTGCATCCTTTTTGCAGTCAGGAGAGAAGGATATTTATTGCAGAACCTTGGATTGACGATCCAACAGCACAGATCTGAACAAGACGATGATCGGAGTCCAATGCCTCCGAAATCACCTCGATCGGAGTTTCGTAGCACCATATGCAATCCAAGGAAGATCAATGACTGAGGGACTAGGTGACATAATCTGGAGTGCTAAACAATAAATCTAACTGCATGGATGGATTTGAGTCGACGATCGCATCCCAACGACGTAAAAATCGACTCAATCAAACCTCTATAGCATCCCCTACAAAGGAAAGAAGATGGACGACCCAGATTGCGCCACATGTCGCAATGCAGGAGGCAAGCACACACATGTGCCACCGCATGTGCATAGCAACCCGGGTGTGTGGGCATGTGCAGAGGTACGCATGCGCAAGCGTAGCACGTGCGGAGGCAGCAGCGTGTATCGCATGTGCACGCGCGACAAGGGCACGTACAATGCGTATGAGCGGTGCGGCAACAGAGGTGCGTGAGCAGGATCTTCAGCGACGTTTGCGGCAAATCTTCAACGACGTTTATGACCAACAATAAATGTCCTGTATACGAATTTGATTCCTTCCTCCACTATAAAAGGACCCCTACCCCTCCCATTTTTCTTCATCTCTTCCTTTCTTCCTCTCACCACCTCCAAGGCTCTAGAGAGAGCTTGTCCCAAGCCCAGGATGCTCCTCTAAAGTAGAAAACCAAATACTTTCCCACCTCTCATCCCCATTCATGGAGCATCCTTTGGCCGTCCTCTCACCGCCCTTCGGGAAGAAGATCCTCGTTTCGACGCCATCCTGCCCCGCCCTCCATCCTCCGTCTCCGTCCTCCTTCGTCCCACTCCTCACCACCTTCCTCCAGGCGACATAAGAGCGAGTCATCCTCCGAGCAACCATCGAGGGCGATTTTCTCATCTCCATCTACCTTTACTACTTTCTAGTGTAGTTTTTCCCACTTTCTTAGTTGTAGAAAACATTGGATTCAGAAATCTATGTGATTGTTCCACTCTCTCCCTCTTGCAAAAATATGAAAAAAATTAGAAAAGACAAAAATGACCAAAAACAAATCAAAGCGAAGCATTGACTTTTATAAAACCAAATGTTCGCCTCCCAGCATTCGACCTGGGACTCACTTTTCGAGTTTCGGTTATAAATTTTATTTGATAGATGTGTTTTGCGAGCTACGACGATGGGCCCTCCAAACCCTAATTTTAATTCATGAAACACACTCCTCGATCATTTTGAATGATGGAGGCGTGTTTCACGTATTAGAAAATCAGGTTTGGAGGACCCATTGTCATAGCTTGTAAAACATGTCTTTCAGATAAAATTTATAACTAAAACTCGAAAAGTGAGTCGTGGGTCAAACACGGGGAGGCGAACGTTTGTTTATAAAAATCCGCATTTCACTTTATTTCTTTTTGTAGTTTTTATCTTTTCTAATTTTTTTGGTATTTCTATCGGGCAAGAGATTAGGTCAATGAAAACTTATCTACTTGCAAAAATATAAGAGAAAGAGGGAGAGAAAGAGAGAAAAATAATCATCTACTTATAAAGAATTGTTTGTTGCAACTACCAAAGCAAGAAAATTACACTACGAAAACGAATAAGATAGAAAGAGGTGAGAGAAATCCCCCTCGACAGTCGTTCAGAGGACGACTCGCTTTGACGTCACCTGGAAGAAGGTGGTGAGGAGCAGGGCGAAGGAAGATGGAGCCGAAGGATGGAGGATGGGGTAGGATGGCATCGCGGCAAGGATCTTCTTCCTGATGGGCGGTAAGAGGATGGCCACGAGATGCTCCATGAATGGCGATGAGGGGTGGGAAAAACATTTGATTTTCTACTGTAAAGGAGCATCTTGGGCATGGGACAGGCTCTGTCTAGAGCCTTGGAGGTGTTCAAAGGAATAAAGGAAGAGATGAAGAAAAATGGGAGGCGTAGGGGTCCTTTTATAGTTGAGGAAAGAAAGAAATTCATATACAAGACATTTAGTGACAATCATAAACGTCGCTGAAGATCTGCAGCAAATGTCACTAAAAATCCCACTCATGCGCCCCTGCCGCCACACCACTGGTATGCACTGTACACGCCCTTGTCGCGAGCGCACGTGTGATACATGCCACTCCTGCCGCTGCCTCGGCACATACGTTGCGCTGTTGCACGTGCCGCTGCACTTGTGTGTGTGTGCCCCCGCGCGCACACACGTCTGCACTGCTGTGCACATGTAGTGGCGCGTGGGTGCACTTGGGTTGCCAGGGTTGCTCCACGTGGTGCAATCTGGGCCGTCCATCTTCTTTCCTTTGTAGGGATGCTACAGAGGTCGAATTGAGTTGATTTTTATGCCGTTGGGCAGCGATTGTCAACCCGAATCCATCCATGTGGTCAGATTTGTCATTTAACACTCTAGATTGCGTCACCTAGTCCCTCGGCCATTGATCTTCCTTGAATTGCATATGGTGCTACAGGACTCCGATCGAGGCAATTTCAGAGGCGTTGGACTCCGATCGTCATCTTGATCAAATTTGTATGGTCGAATCATCAATCCGAGGCTTTGAAATAAGTATCCTTCTCTCCTAACCACAAAAAGGATGCAATTAGCCTAAATTATATACAACTACTCTAAATGCAGAATGATGCATGCTATGCAATATTTATAACATAAAATGCAAATCTAAGCTTAAGAACATGCATGGATAGGCATTTTACTCTCAATAATTGTGTCTACATCATACCCCCATGCCTATCTTTTGCTAGTCCCTAGCAAAATTAAACTACATGCTATGTATAAAAACAAAATTAGGACTCGATCGCTTAGGCCTAAGTTGTTTGTTAACAATAGAAAACTTCAACTAAGGTCCTAAACTACGAAGACTCAACAGTACCCGGGTGTCTGCAAGAATGCAAACTGCCCAAGTCCTTGCCTTATTTGAAAAGGGAAGATATATTTTTTTTTCTTTTCTTCTTTTCTAATTTTTTTTTTGTAATTTTGGAGTTTGAGAGTTCTGGGATAACTTTTTACTGCTACCCGACCCACCCAAGACTTGAAATGGACTCTAAGTGCTAAGCATCTAGTGAAAAGAGTGAAAGACTCACTAGGCAGCCGTTAAGATGGACTTCGGGTTTCTACGACCCTAGGTAACCTTGCCTAAAGGTTTATCTTTTCAATTGGTAGCTTTCTCCCTACTTTTATTTATGGGGTCAACACAAGGGCGAACCAAGTGTATATCTCCCCGATTTATTCTACTTCCCCTCTTCTTCCCTACGTGTTTTGGGAATTATTGTGTATTTTTGTGAGCTGGGCTCTAGACAACTGGCCAATGGGATGTTACCCATGATCACTTGCCCGCCATACTCATGTGGAGAAGTGTGGCTTTATTATTTTCTTTTTTTTCTCCTTTTTCTATTTTTTTTTCTTTTCTTTTTGGGTGTTTCTTTCTTTCTTTTTCCATTTTTAAGTAGGTGGCTTCCCTGATCGATTTACCTAAAGGTAGCACGAAAAAAATGGTCTTGTGGCTGGGCTTTGGACAACCAACCGATGAGCTGTTACCACCGACAACTTGCCAGCCATACCACCATAGATAGTTCATTAGCTTCCCAATTTCTGAGAACACCGCCGAAAAGTGAGTCAAAGCAAAAGGTGTGTAGATGGTTAGACTTAAAATCCCCTCATATTAGAGGGCGAGTAATAATCGAAGTTCTATTCATGACGAGATCATGTTTTAAAAACATATTCGTTGTAGTATATTTGAAATCACCACGAAGAAACGATTATCAATTTTATTTACTCGAAATTTAAAAACTTCTGAGGTTGAACTTAGGGAACAAATCGGTATTTCAGAAGCAAAATCACAACTCTGACAATATGATATTTAGCAAGGATATAAATGAAAGTTTATGTATAAGAAAACTAAAAAGAAAATAGCAATGGAAGAGGAAGTTGACTGGCTTTTCTCTTTCTTGCTTTTCTTTCTCTTCTTGGCCACACTCGTTTCCTTCTCTCTTTCTCTGACTTTCTTTTCTCAAATGTCTGATTATGTGAATCAGATGTCTTAACTGATGGCTACTACAGTGCTCTTTCTTTTCTTCCTCACTTGGTTTTCCTCCTTGGTTTCTTCTTCTTCTCTTCTTGAGCGACTGTGCCTCCTCCTTCCTCTTCTTCAAGTCCTTCCTCTTCTTCTTCTACGGCTCCTTCTCTGTCCTTGGCCAAGTCTTTCTTCTGCAACCTTCTTCTTTCTTCTTTCTTCTGCTCCTGCTTCTCTCTGTCGCGCCTCCTTCTTCTTCTTTCTTTCTCTGCAGCTCCCTCCTTCCTACAGCTGCTCCTCTTCTTCTTCCCTTCCTCTTCCCCGCAGCTGCTTCTTCTTCCTCCTTCTTCCCTTTATAGCACAGAGAAGCCAAACCTATGCCCTACCCTCCCTGCATCTCTCTCTCTATTTCACTCTCAGGATAGCTCTCCCAGAGCCTTCTCGGGTTATCGGGTCGGGTATGCGTGCCCGGGACCAGGTGCACTGACGTGGGTGGTGCGCGAGGAGTGCAGGGTAAACGGGTCAGCTAGGTCCATGTAGGATTGGTCGCGGACGAGGCAGGTGTACGTGGGTGAGGGACCTCACCCCATGTACTAGAGGCGAAGAGGCTAATGCAAAAATTCAATTTAACTGTTGCAGCGTACCTTTGAGTTTACAAGGTGGGACTAAATGTCCTACCCACTTTGCTCGCGCCTGTGCAGAAGGTGTTCCCTCTGATTGCGAAGCTGCAAGGGGTTGCGGCTTCAATCGGTGGACTAGAGTCGTGCACGAAGATGTTCCGCATGACCTAGGATAGCCACCTGGTGCTAGTGAAGTCTAGAGCAGCTTTCAAGCTTGCTCCAAGCTTTGCTCCAATGGCGGAGGGATGTCGGAACTTGAAAGCACCAAAACGGCCTCGCGGCCCTATCAAAACACTTGGGTAGCTTCACCATGTCTAGGCGAAGGTACTGTAGTGGTTGGGCTGGAGTGGGAACGCCGGTGTGAGTGTGCCTAGGACTTATTGCAGTTGTGCAGGTGGGTGTATTTGGGGGAAGATTGTGGGACGTGTGGTGGTCGATGTAGAGGGGGGAAATGATCAGTGGAAGGTAGCGGAGCTTCTGAGGGGTTTGGCGAGGTGGATGGAGGTGTGGAGCAGTGGGAATACCTCACCAGTGGTTTGGTCGAAGGTGGAGAAGGTGATGGT
Source organism: Thalassia testudinum (assembly GCA_037157565.1). Lineage (NCBI taxonomy): Eukaryota > Viridiplantae > Streptophyta > Magnoliopsida > Alismatales > Hydrocharitaceae > Thalassia > Thalassia testudinum. The sequence goes on from JAZHRO010000025.1 coordinate 112,001,501, forward strand.
GTTCTGTGGTGGTCGATGCGCGATTTTTGAAATTAATAAGGGGAAAATGAAGAGGGGAGAAAGAGGACTTAACTAAGGGACATAGAGTGAATGGAGGAGGAGGAGGGCAAGAGGCGCGTGTTTGCCATCACCGGAGATGAAGACCCTGAGATGGAGAGGCGACGATGACAAGGGGCTCAGAGAAGCTCGTGCAGGTACGACGCGATGCGGAGGAGTGAGGAGGAGATGGCTATGCCACTGGTACGGTGGCAGAGCGACGAGAAGAGGGAGGGAGAGTCGCTGGAGCCTGCAGGCATATGGTCGGAGGAGGAGGAAACGAATTTGGGGGGATTTCTTCGGCCAAATCAGGCTTGCTAGAAGTGGAGGGCTCTGGGCAAGCTTAAATAGGCACGGGCAGAGGGGGAGTCACAACGAAGCAGCAAGAACACCACGCCAGAGGTATGGCCAGAGTGAGACCCATACCTCTTGAGCATTCGCACGAGAGGTATGGGGCGATTCAGGATAATTGCTCATGCTGTAGGGGGCTTCGTAGAGAGCTCCCCTTTCAAATCTGGGAGTAGCTCCCCATGGAAATGAGGAGAAAATTGGCTCGCAAAGTCGCCGGTAGTATGGGTCCCTGCTGCGATGGTAGAGGGACCAAAATGAAGAAAGTGATGATAAAGCTAAGGGGTAGTTGCAAGGGTTTTCAAAAGTTAAGGGTCAGAATGTAATTGGGTGGACTAATTTGCAAAGTAGGTCAAGATGTCCTTCTTTTAGGTCTAAATTTTGGTACAAACCTAATTTGGACCTAAGGAATCCAATGGTGAAGTTGGATTTTAGGTGTGAGCTTGTTTGACTAGATGTTTTGCATAAAAACCTAAATTAGGTCAAATATTGAGCTTGGTCCCCAATCTAGGTAAAAACAAGTTCCAAAGGCCAAATTGAAGGTTCTAAACCCTAGGGGATATTTTTCCATGAATTTTAGAGGGTTTATTTGATTTTTATCTTACCTGAACCTTGTGAGTTTAAGTGGGTTTGTTTTAGGATTACAAAATGTCATTTAATTCTTAAATTTCACAATAACCCTTATCTGACTGAACCATCCCACTTTTTCTCTTATTAAGTCGAATTGACCTTTGTTTAGAACCTTAGAAATCTCGCTGATGCACTACAATGTTAAAATTATAGTTTTACCCCTTGTTTCATGTTCTCTTCTCAGATTAGTGTGTCCTTGAATTAAGCCTTTCTCTTGGTTATGTAGGAGCTTTTATTTACTTTATTAGGTCAAAATATGCTAGTTAGGGCTCATGATGAGGTTCTAATCAGCGGGTTGATAAGTCGCATACTTATCATCTCAAATTATTTACTAGATTAAAGATGAATTTAAATTGGTGAGAACTTGAGACTAAGTCCACATTCGTGTAGACACCTGAGCTAATTAAGCTCGAAGACCTGACAAGTCTACGTGTCTAGGTCCTATCGTATCATTTCCTAAAGTTAATACTTCCAAATGCCTAAGTTCTCTTCTCGTAATTCTTTTTTTTTATCTTTTTGAATTTTTTATTTTTTTATTTTAAAGAAACTAAAAGAAGTTCTATGGAGTTAACAAAATGATTTTAAGATAAAGTTTCCACCCCCCCATGCCTAAATGATGCAATGTCCTCATTGTGAAAACAAAGACATGAAAAGGGCAGAGTAAGCAGAATATCACCTGAGTATCATGAAAATCCGATCAGCTCTGTAGAGAGAGGAGAGTATACACACGTGATAAATTTATTGCCTTCAGCTAGGCATAACATACATACAAGGAAGAAATTGAGAATTCACAAGTGCGGGTCAAAAGCAAAATCAAAAGGTTGATCTTGAAACCCATTAGCAGAAGATGTCCACAAACGTGGACCAGATTATGATGCAGACTCATGCCCTAAGGTTGAGTGGTTCTCAGGTTCTGGATGAAAATCATCTAGAACCAAAGATTGTTGAACGTATGGGGCCAGGCTTGCGGTTTGGTGGTGTGCAACCCAAGACCAAAGTGTCGGACAATGTGTAAAGGTGGTTCATTAGGTGAGAAAGTCCACATAACGTTTAGCTCAGAAAAATAATCAATTATTTCGAGCTTGGGTTGCACGTGAAAGATATCATAAGGGTCTTGGTAGAAAGTAGGTGGTTTCAGGTCAATAGGTACCCTTAGATCCAAAATCAAAGGTCCCTCAGAATTAGCCTCCCAGATTTTTATTTCAACAATTCTATCCTCCAACATCAAGAGCTCAGGCTTCGTGACCTCTAGCATACTGCTCACCCCATAAGATTTACCCAAGTCCAGAAATCGTGGTTGAATCAAGATTGACTTGGGCACAATGATCTCAGAAGTCAGCTCTTTGGGGTGCAGATGAGGAATGGGGTCACTAATTGAATCATCAAGATTCAGATCCTCCAAGTTAGCCCCAACGGAATTAGAATCTTCAATAGTCAGGCTATCAAATGATTTATCAGATTCCTCAAGCCTATTTGTCTCACTAAAATCATCTTCCTTAAGCTCAAGTGAGACTTCATTAAGAGATTCCTCACAGATTCCTCACCCTCAGAATCAAAGAGTCCATGATCCTCATTTGTATATGTCTCAAAATCATATGTCATTCCATGGTTCGCGGAGACATATTTTTCATCATTCCCTGGCTCTGGGATCTCAGGTGAGAAACTTGATTCATCCTCAAAGAGTTGCTCTAGACCAACCTAGTCATCTCCAATCTCAGAAAATGTATCCCCTACGACAAGTGCCTGAGCAGGTTTAGACATTGGCTCTCCTGAATAGGGTTCATCTTGAGAATCATCCTAAGATTTGACTAGGGCAACCACAAATTTCATCCTCAACCTCGACAATTTCCTAAGAAGAAACTCACCCAGGTCCCTATCCCTAACACTTTGGAGATAATCCAATAGAGAACTATTAAGTTCATCAATCATTTTGATCATAAGCTCCAGTGCTTCAATGCATGGTGTTGGCTGAGCTTTTAAAGATTGTATAGTGTTCCTCAAATTAGCCAACACCCTATCCTGGATCTGGTTCACCTGAACCGACTGGTTTGATTAAGGTTTGGGTGGGTTTGGGTTAAATCTAGGGGAGTCAAGATGTCGAGGTTCTCGGGTCCCTCCCTAATAGTAAGTCGTTTCAAGTTGTTCAAAGAATGGTGATGACCTATTTTCAATGGAATACTAGGGATGGTAGGTGTTATAATCAGCATATCCTTCCTGATTGTAGAACATGTTGGTTTTCTCATCAAAAGATGGAGATCTATAATCATTGTAGGTTTGGGAAGGATAGTAATCATAGTCTTGTTGTCCAGGGTTAGGCCCTGGACACTGAGGTCCGAATTCATATCCCCAATCAAAGTTATCTCGGCTAGTGGATGGGTAATTACAAGTCAAGTCGGGATAGCAATCATCTTGGGGATAAGTGGTGGTAGGAGGGTAGGATTGGAAATGTGTGAAAGATATGGAAGGATACATTGTGGAGTAGGAGGGAAATTAGGAGAGAGCAAGGAGCCCTACAGTACAAGCAATCAACCCTGTCCTTAGGTGGGTTAGCCTAAAGACCTACAGACTCTCAGAATCCATCCTAAGATTGTGGATGATTTACTCTACTTATGTCCAGGCAATCCAACCAGTTAGGAGGGACTGGGGAGAAGGTTCTTCCTTTGGCTTGCACATTCGGTTCCGAGTGTACTCCCCAGCCATGGTCATTTGATGTTACTCCCCTAGCTAGACATCAGATTGACTAGTATAAGCAGGTTAATCGTAAACAATCTCAATCTGGACCCCGACGAGCGAACCAATCCTTAAGGCCAACGTCTACTCAATTTTAGTTAGGCTTTGGATATTGGTGCTCTTGGAATGTGATGGGACCCTTAGATGGGTTGTGCCCTTAATGATTAGTTAAAATGTGTGTGCATGCACAACCAGGGTTTTCAAACAAGGTTATTTGATGATGTGTCTTTTAGGGTTTCATCTTTAGGTATATTCAATCAAGGTTCAGTAGAACACTCCAAGTTTTGAAAGCATTGGTGTAGATATATTCCTTTAAAAATCATAAATAAAATGTGGAGTGCCTGGTTCAATCCTAAAAATCAACCCTAAGTGGCAAGCTACTTGATGAATCGCTTTTATCTTAAGTGGTGTGGCCCAAACAGTTCAATCAATTGGCCTATTGCACCACTTAATTAGGGCACATAGAAATGTTTGACCTATTCAGATTTCTACTCACTTATTTGTGTGTTGAATTAAGTGTACCGGGTCCACAGGTCAGATCCCAGTTAAGTAGTAGAATCGATGTAATTGTGCACCTTAGGATGAGAAGTTGTGGGTGTTAAGTGTGTAGCTTTCAAAAAATCCCACAAGAGAAGAGTATTTTTTTTTTATATATGCAGGGGGTGAGATGAGTGGGGGTTGCAAACAAACAACCAAATCTATCCTAGGGTTTATGAAAACCACCTAAGTTGATTTGAGTTTGAGTTATTAGTGTGGTGAAATGAACTAGTGGGTGTGGGTGGTGGGGATAAACTTACAAAACCTTCATCTGCACTTTTCTCCAATCTAACCGCTTTGGCCTGCCTCGAAAGAGTACCTGCAATCACAGTAAGATCATAGAAAAGGTGAGATAAAAGTTAGGTAAGGCAAAAGAAACACGAAAAAAAATCAAAGAGCATTGCTGCCCCAGCAACGATGCCAAAATGATGGAGGCGCGCTTCGCGTATTAGAAATCGGGTTTGGAGGACCCGTCATCGTAGCTTGTAAAATGTGTCTATCAGATAAAATTTATAACCGAAACTCGAAAAGTGAGTCCCGAGTCGAACACGGGGAGGCGAACGTTTGGTCTATGAAAATCCACGTTTTGCTTTATTTCCTTTTGTAGTTTTTATCTTTTCTAATTTTTTTGGTATTTTTATCGGGAAAGAGATTAGGTCAATGAAAACTTTATCTACTTGCAAAAATATAAGAGAGAGAGGGAGAGAGAGAGAGAAAAACAATCATCTACTTGTAAAGAAATGTTTGTTACAACTACCAAAGCAGGAAAACTACACTACGAAAGCAAAAAAGATAGAAAAAGGTGAGAGAAATCCCCCTCGACGGTCGCTCGGAGGACGACTCGCTGTGACGTCGCCTGGAGGAAGGTGGTAAGGAGGGGGACAAAGGAAAATAGAGCCAGAGGATGGAGGATGGGGCAGGACGATGTCGCGGCGAGGATCTTCCAGAAGGGTGGTATGAGGATGGCCACAGGATGCTACACGAATGGGGATGAGGGATGGGAAAAATATTTTGTTTTCTACTCTAGAGGAGCATCCCAGGCTTGGGACAACCTCTCTCTAGATCCTTGGAGGGGTTGAGAGGAAGAAAGGAAGAGACGAAGAAAAATGTGAGGGGTAGGGGTCCTTTTATAGTAGAGGAAAGAATGAAATTCGTATACAGGACATTTAGTGACAGTCATAAGTGTCACTGAAGATCCGCTGCAAACGTCGCTGAAGATCCCACTCATGCGCCCCTGCCGCCGCCATGCCGGCGGGCGCTGTACTTGCCCTTGTCACCCACGCACGCGTGATACGCGTCGCAGCTGCCGCTGCATCTGCACGCGCACTGTGCTGCTACACACGCCGCTGCGCTTGCACGTGCGTGCACCCATGCTGCTGTGGCGTGCGGTGGCATGTGCATGCGCATGGGCAGCCTATATTTCACCACGTGGCACAATTTGGGCCGTCCATCTTCTTTCCTTTGTAGGGGATGCTACAGAGGTTGGATTGAGTTGATTTTTGCACCGTTAGGCTACGATCGTTGACCTAAATCCATCCGTGTGGTCGAATTTGTCGTTTGACGCTCTGGATTGCATCACCTAGTCTCTCAGTCATTGATCTTCCTTGGATTACATATGGTGCTATGGGACTCCGATCGAGGCGATTTCGGAGGCATTGGACTCAGATCATCGTCTTGATCAGATCCGTACGGTCTGATTGTCAATCTGAGACTACAAAATAAATATCCTTCTCTCCTAACCACAAAAAGGATGCAATTAACCTAAATTATACAACTATTCTAAATACAGAATGATGCATGCTATGCAATATTTATAACGTGAAATGCAAATCTAAGCCTAGGAACATGCATGGATAGGGATTTTACCCTCAATAATTGTGTCTACATCAATCTATCATGTGGGTGACCTGAGTTCGATCCTCGACAACAACGGCAAAACGATGGAGTGTGTTTCGCGAATTAAAATTAGGGTTTGTAGGACCCGTCGTCGTAGCTCGCAAAACACGTCTATCAAATAAAATTTATAACCGAAACTCGAAAAGTGAGTCCCGGGTCAAACACGGGGAGGCGAACGTTTGGTTTTATAAAATTTTGTGCTTCACTTTATTTGTTTTTGGTCATTTTTGTCTTTTCTAATTTTTTTGGTGTTTTTAGTGGGCCAAAGGATTAGGTCGGTGAAATCTAGCAAATCTACTTGCAAACCAAAAAGAAAAGAGAGAGAGAGGAATAATCACATATAGTTTTGAATCCAATGTTTTCTACAACTAAGAAAGCGGGAAAAACTACACTAGAAAGCAGTAAAGAAAGATGGAGATGAGAAAATCCTCATCAATGGTTGCTCGGAGGATGACTCACTCTGACATCGCTTGGAGGAAGGCGGTGAGGAGCAGGACGAAGGAGGACAGAGCCGGAGGATGGAGGGCGGTGTAGGATGGAGTTGTGGCGACGATCTTCTTCCCAAAGGGCAATGAGAGGAGGTCCACAAGATGCTCCACGAATGGCGATGAGAGGTGGGAAAAATATTTAATTTTCTACTCTAGAGGAGCATCTTGGGCTTGGGACAAGCTCTCTCTAGAGCCTTGGAGGTGGTGAGAGGAAGAAAGGAAGAGATGAAGAAAAATGGGAGGGGTAAGGGTCCTTTATAGCAAAGGAAAGAATCAAATTCCTATACAGGACATTTAGTGACTATCATAAATGTTTCTGAGGATTCACCACAAACGTTGCTGAAGATCCCACTCACACTCCCCTGTTGCCGCATCGCTGGCACACGAGGTACATGCCCTTGTCACGTGCGCACGCACGATACGTGCCGCTACCTTCGCGCTTGTGCTGTGCGGCTGCGCGTGCCACTAAGCTTGCTCATGCTTTCCTCTGTGTGTGCACACACACCAGTGCTGCTGTGCACATGCGGTGGCACATGCGTGAGCATGGGCGGCTTGGGTTGCGCCACGTGGCGCAATCTGGGCCTTTCATCTTCTTTCCTTTGTAGGGGATTCTATAGAGGTCGGATTGGGTCGATTTTTGCACTGTTGGGCTACGATCGTCGACCTGAATCCATCCATGTGGTCAGATTTGTCATTTGGCACTCTGGATTGCGTCACCTAGTCCCTTGATCGTTGATCTTCCTTGGATTGCATATGGAGCTACAAGACCCCGATCGAGGCGATTTCGGAGGTGTTGGACTCCGATCGTTGTCTTGACCTAATCTGTATGGTTGGATCATCAATCAGAGGCTCCGAAATAAATATCCTTCTCTCCTGACCACAAAAAGGACACAATTAACCTAAATTATATACAACTACTCTAAATGCAGAATGATGCATGCTATGCAATATTTATAATATGAAATGCAAATCTAAGCTTAGAAACATGCATGAATAGGCATTTTAACCTAAATAGATGTGTCTACATCAGTAATCTTAATAATAAAATCGTCATTATGCTCAATAAGGTGTGGTTGAGGAATGGGGCTATTGATTGAATCATCCAAAAACTAAGGATCGAAATCCTCCATGTCGGCCCTAGTAGGATCAAATTCCTCAATTATTGGGCCATCAAATAATTCATCAAATTCCTCAAGCCCATTTGTCTCTGTAAAATCATTTTCCTTAATTTCAAGTGAGACTTCACTAAGAGATTCCTCACCCTCAGAATCAAAGGATTCTTGATCCTCAATTATATATGTCTCAAAATCATCTGTCATTTCCTGATTCATGGAGACATATTTTTTCTTGCTCCTTGGCCCGAGGATCTTGGGTGAGAAAATCGGTTCATCCTTAATGGGTTGTTCTAGACCAACCTGGTCATCCCTGGTCTCAAAAAAATTGTTCCCCCGTAACAGGTGCCCAAGTAATTTTTGTCATTGGCTCTCCTGAAGGAGGTTCATCCCGACAATCATCCCAAGATTGAACTAGGGCAACCACGAATTGCATCCTTAATCTCAATAATTTCCTAAGCAAAAACTCATCAAGGCCCCTATCCTTAACATCTTAGAGCTAATCCAATAAGGAACTATTAAGCTTATCAATCATTTTGATCATAGGCTCCAATGCTTCAGTGCATGGAGTTGGCTAAGCTTCTAAAGATTGTATGGTGTTCCTCAAATTGACCAACACCCTATCTTCGACCTAGTTCACCTGAATCGAATGGTTCTGTTCAACGTTAGGTGGGTTTGGGTTAAATCTAGGGGAGTCAAGAAATTGAGGTTCTTGGCGCCCTCTCTGATAATAGGTCATTTTGAGTTGTCCAATGACCTATGTTCAGCATAATCCAGGGGAGGGTAAGAGTTATTGATGGGAACACCATCATGAGCCATAACTAGCTCAATTTGATCTAATAAAGTCAATAAAAGCTCCTACATATTAGTCAGAAGGTCTCTTGGGCAAGTTGAGTTGTTTTGAGAAAAGAGAAGAATAAAAGGTTATTTCTATAATTTTACCAGTAATCCACAAAAAATAGAATAACCACGGGTTATTTCAGGGGTTTACTAAAGGTCAAACATGCATTAGAGTCTAACAAGAGGGTCCACGTAGAATAAAATGGGTTTTTTACGCACTTCAAGAATTAAATGACATTTGAAACCCTAAAAATAGACCCACATAATTAACTAAACTTTTGATCAAGATAAAATTCACCTAATCCCTTTAAAATTCATAGAAAAATATTCTCTAGGATTTGGTACCTTTAATTTGACCATCAAGACCCGTTTTGACTTAAAATAGAGTCATAGATGGAAAGTTACCCTAATTTGGATAACTATGCAATTTACCTAGATAGACTTTGTTAAAACCTAAATTTGACTTCACCATCAGATTCCTTGGGTCAAAATTAGATTTGTACCAAAATTGGAGCCTAATCAGAGATCGTCTTGAGCTAGCTTGCATTTCAGTTCTGTCTGATTCTTTCCATTTCACAAGTGCCCCTAGCTTTTGAAATTAATTATAAATAGGCCCCTATCTTTGTTTTCTTCTTCGCCAAAAGGTCCCCGCCGCCTCCATGAATGTAGAAGTCCTATTCCTACAACTCCAGCGACCTTCAATCAGAAATCTTTCCCTTATTTCACGCTCAATCTCTTCCAAATTTGGAAGGAAGATTCCTAAGAGATTTCTCTATGATTTGAACCTATTTGTGGGCTCCAACTCTTTCCCAATCTCTCATGTGAACAGATGAGGGATGTGGGTTTCCTACTTTGACGAACTTACCAATCTCGAAAGCTTGGTTTCCAAGTTTCAAGCACCCCCTAAGACCCATTTAAAGACCCTTGAGGACAAACTGTCCTCACTACGCTCGTTTTCGGCCTAGAATACCCCTCCTTCCTCCCTCTTCTCCAGCTGAAAGGCTCCACGACATCCGACGACTCCCTCTGACTTCATTCTTCATTCGCTCGCAATACCAGCGGCCAGATCTTCTTCCCTGTCATCTTCCACGTCTCAACATACCAGTGAGACGTCTCCTAACCCCGTCCTCGTCACCGTCCAACTCACCGGAGCATCCTTTGTCTCCGGTGTCGGCCTTAGCAGACTCGGCGTCTCCTCCATCTCACTTCATCCGTTAGTTAGCTCTATCAATCACTCCTTATCCCTACTCTTTGTCCACAAACTTACACAATCACACAACCACCACACTACCCGTTCACCGTCACCCCTTCCACCTCTAGTGAATACTCCGACGAGGACTTTCGTGCACTATACACCTCTATCCTCCTCGCTGACATGTTCGTTACCTCCACCTCGACTCCACCAACCAAAGCGCTCTATCTATTCGCCTTATTACGCACTCACACAACCCCTCGAACAAATCCACCTTTTCCGACCACCTCCACCTTCTCCAGCAATCTTTGACCACTCTCACCACACACCACCGCCACCAACACCTTCGCCACATTCGCGCAAAGCTCCTGAGCACTTTTGATGTGGCCTCTAGGCCATTTTCATTGTTTCAGATGTTCGCTCCTTCGTTGCCATTGACGAAAGCTTCGAGCAAAGCTTGAAGCTTGCTCCAGCACACGCTCGCTCCAGGTATCGACTCCAACAACCACGGAAATGACCCAAGAGCGTGAAGAGACCAGCAATTGAGGTGTTGACTATCCACGTTACACGAATTAGCGGGAAGAAGCTACCTGCTGCTGCACCTAAGAAAGAAGGGGAACTTAGTCCCACATCGTGCGTGACTAAGCTCCCGCAGTGGCATAAAAGGAAAAAGTGTCGGGGTTGTACTACTTCGACATTGTGGGGGGAGGTCCCCCGCACACTCTACGCACCCTCGTCCATGACCACTACCCATGGACGTGGACCCTGACCCGATTATCCAGTTACCCAACCTACTTATACACCCAGGTCTGAGAAAGAGAAAGAAAGATTAGGGTTGAGGGGGGGTTTTGCTTCAAAGAGATCTTTAACACTTAGCGAAATTCGCAAAGTATCCCCCCTGTGCGTGAAGAGAAAATGGCAAAGACGACAATGTCCCTTTGGCACTGTAGCAGGAGACAGTTAAGCCGTCTAATTGGATATTCAGTCGTCTGATACTATTGCATTATTTGTTATTATTGTAACTAGGGTAAATTGGTGATTCAAATCACCATTTTACACTAATATTTTTGCATTATAAACATTTTCTCTTACATACATATCATTTATGCTTGGAAATTTCATCATATATTAATATCTTGTGATAGAATTGCAATCTTGAGATTTATTTTGCTACTTGCTCCTAGTGAATGACTTTGGATTTTATTCAAGTATAGGTTTTATCTGTGTTCACGCTATTACGACCCATACTACAATGCAACGAGTTCTAAAACACCATTTCAGCATGTAAACATTTTGGCGCCATTACCGAGGAGCAACGTGCAATTTGATCTCTTTGATTGCAATTTCTGATCTAGCACTAACTTACTTTATCTCTTTTGATTGTGATCTATGACAGGATTCATAGGAGGAAGATCAGTTGCACTCCAAACACTCCAGGGGCAGGTAAACTCCATCAGCTTTCTCCTAAGCCCCTGATTCTGAAAAAGCTATGAGAAGAAAAAATCAATTAGGGCTAACTTGCATTCTATTCTTAGATTAATAATCACAAGTTGCTTGATTTGATACATTCTTTTTAGAAAACATCCCAAACCTAATTCTTGCACCTACCTAGGGATTTAAGATACCTAGGGGCACCACCTTCTTGATTGAGCCCTAAGATGCCAGATTTGGAATCAATTAATTGGACCAAGTAGAGCCAATTAGGGTTTTTATTTGTAGGGTTTTTGAGACACACTTGCTTAAAAAAAAGAATCAATCTTCCCAAACAGTGTGTTTCTAAGCCTTGATTGAATCTACCTAATCAAGCAAACACTAAATGGTGAACCCCTCCATGAATCTTGGGAAAGATTCCAAGAACTCCTAAGAAGTTGTCCCCACCATGAAATTCCACAATGGCAATTAGTGCAGATCTTCTATCATAGATTAGAAGATCAATTAAAGGGATTTGTGGATGCCTCATGTGGGGGCAATTTCCTTAATAAGGATGTCGAAAGTGCCTACCTCCTTTTTGAAGAAATGAGTGAAAACTCATTTAACATTACTTCAATAGACACTTTCGATAGAACTCAAAACTCAAAACATGGAGTTAATGAGATTGACTCTAAATCCACCTCTGTTCCAGTCACTCATTATGATCTATATATGATAGCTCAACAACTAGACCAGATACAAATTCAACAAAAAAAAATGGAAGAAAAGCTCACTCACAAACAATCTCCACACCTTAACTGTCCACACTTTAACTCTCCACAACTTCTCAGGAGAGAAAATTTGCACAACATTGATGCCACACCTGTTGATCAGCAATTTTCTGCTGATTTTACACAAGATATGACTAGGAATTTTGATTATTTGAATCAGAATATTCTTGATCCCACCATGGAAAATATTTATGCTCTCCAAGAGCAATTTACAAACCCCTCCAATACTTACAATCAAAATTGGAGGACCAACCCGAATCACTCCTGGAAAGCTCCGAACCCGATTCCGTTTCCTAAACAAAATCAATTTGGGAATTATGGGTAGCCTGCTTATCAACCTAGACCATCCCAGGAAGATATTAATACCCAGGTCATGAAGACTCTACAAGGTATGCAGAATCAAATGATGGAAGTAACCCACATGATAACTAACTTGCAACATCAAGTTAAGGTTACTCCTGATCATCGACCTGCTGGCAATTTACCTTCCCAACCCATGCCCAATCCGAATAATCAACGGAATCAGTTCCAAAGTGGATATCCCAGTCAGCCCATCCACCTAGCACCTCAGCATCCCTCAGGTTCAAATAATAGTCAGGCTTCCCATACTCCTAGAAACAACCATACCACAAATGCAGTTACTTTGAGGAATGGGAAACCACTCAAGATCCCCTGCCTGCTAAAGAAACCCGCTTCAATGAAAAATAGATTAGCTCTTCTCGCTCTTCCTCTAACCTTGTTCAGGAACCTATTAATGCAAAATAGGAAAACCCGATACCTTTCTCACAAGCCCTTCACTCTTCACATGCCAAGAAGAAGAAATCTGAGCCCACTGATAAGGAATTAATGGACCTTTCTGGGCAAGTAGAAATTAATATCCCTCTCCTAGATGCCATAAAATATATCCCTGCCTATGCCAAATTTTTGAAAGATTTGTGTACTCCCAAAAGGTAGCCTTGAAACCTAGGAAAGGTGATCATTCCAGAGATAGTTAGCTCAGTTGTGCAGAGCAAATTTCCTCTTAAGAAGAAAGATTCAGGAGCACCCCTGATTCAAGTTGTCATTAATGACACTTCTTTTGATCGTGCTTTACTGGATCATGGTGCCTTGATTAATCTTATCCCCATAGGTTTTTTTGAGGAATTTAAGATCGATGAATTAAAGCCTGTTGAGGTTACTCTTCAATTAGCAGACCAATCTTTAATTAAACCAAGGGGAATTGTTGAGGATGTCCTTGTCCGGGTCAAAAATTGTCTATTTAAGGTAGACTTTTTTTCCTGGATATAGAGGTACCGGAAGCTTTAAAGTTTGCCCTAATAATTCTTGCAACCCCATTCTTAGCCATCGTTCGTGCTAATATTGATTGTGATTCTGGCAAGATGAAGATCATGTGTGGCGGTGATTCTGTTACCTAAGATGTTTTCCAAGCTTCTAGGCAATTCCAAGAACCTGATTTCTTTGATGACTTGGATTCAGAAATGGAAAATATAGTGGAGGAAACTTTGCAGATTTCACACTTGGGTTCCTATTTTGCCATTAACACGGTTTCTGAACAATCCACTTCATCCCACCCTCGCACCTTAATGATGTAGACACATCCATTTATGTTAAAATGACAATTATGCATGCTCCTAAGCTTAGATTTGCATTCCATATAATAAATATTACATAGCATGCATTATTATGCATTTAGAGTAGTTGTGTATATCTTAGGTTAATTGCATCCTTTTTGTGGTCAGGAGAGATTTATTTCAGAGAATTGGATTGACGATCCAATCGTACAGATCTGATCAGGATGATAATTGGAGTCCAACGCCTCCACAATCACCTTGATCGGAGTCTCGTAGCACCATATCCAATCCGAGGAAGATCAACGGCCAAGGAACTTGGTGATGCAATCCAGAGCTTCAAATGATAAATTCGATCGCATGGATGGATCTGGGTCAACGATCGCAGCCCAACGATGCAAAAATTGACTCAATCCAACCTCTGTAGCATCCCCTACAAAAGAAAGAAGATGGGCGGCCCAGGTCGTGCCACGTGGTGCAACCCAGGCTGCCCATGCGCATGCACGTGCCACTGCATGCGCACAGCAGTGCAGGTGCACACGTGTGCGGAGGCATGCATGCACGCAGGAGCAACAGCCTGTGCAGTAGGGCAGCAGCGTGTGCAGGCACGTAGCACGCGTGCGCACGTGATAAGGGTGCATGGAGCGTGGCCAGCGGTGCAATAGCAGGGGCGCATGAGCTGGATCTTCAGAGACGTTTATGATCGTCACTAAATGTCCTATATACGAATTTGATTCTTTCCTGCACTACAAAAGGACCCCTACCCCTCCCAATTTTCTTCATCTCTTCCTTTCTTCCTCTCACCACATCCAAGGCTCTAGAGAGAGCTTGTCCCAAGCCTGGGAAGCTCCTCTAGAGTAGAAAACCAAATATTTTTCCCACCTCTCATCCCCATTCATGGAGCATCCCGTGGACATCCTCTCACCGCCCTTCAAGAAGAAGATCCTCGCCGTAATGTTGTCTTGCCCCACCCTCCATCCTCCGGCTTCATCCTTGTTCATCCTGCTCCTTACCACCTTCCTTCAGGCGATGTCAGAGCGAGTCATCCTCCAAGCGACCGTCGAGGGGGATTTCATTCACCTATCTCTATCTTTATTGCTTTCGTAGTAAAGTTTTCCCGCTTTCCTAGTTGTAATAAACATTTGATTATAAAAATACATGATTGTTTCTCCCTCTCTGTCTCTCTCTTTTTATTTTGCAAGTAGATTATCTAGAATTCATCGACCTGAATTCTTGCCTTATTAAAATACCAAAAAAAAAAACAAAAGATAAAAATGATGAAAACAAATAAAATGCAAAATGCGGATTTTTCAAAACCAAACGTTCGCCTCCTCGTGTTAGACCCGGGACTCATATGGAGTTTCAGTTAAAAATTGTATTTGATAACGTTTTAGTGAACTACGACGACGGGTTCTTGAAACCTTGATTTTTCTTCGCCAAAACCTATTCATCATTTTGGCATCGTTGCTAGCTAGGCAACGCTCTTTCATTTTCTCTCGCATTTTCTCGCATTACTTACATATTTTTCTAACCTATCTTTCTTATTCAATTTATTGTCTTGCAAGAACCCAATCGAGGAGTTGAAGGCAGTAGATTGGAGTAAAGTGCCAGTACAGACATTTGTAAGTTTATCCCCCCCACCCACCCACTAGATTTCCATTCCATAACCTAATAACTCAAACTCAAATCAACGTAGGTGCTTGCATAAACCCTAGGATAGATTTGATTGTTTGATTGTCACTTCGCCTCACCTCACCCACCCGTATATATTAAAAAATAAAAAATTACTCTTCTCTTGTGGGATTTAATTGAAGGCTACACACTTAACACCTACAACTTCTCACCTAAGGCACACAATCACATCAATTTTATCACTTAATCGAAACTTGACCTGTGGATCTGGTACACATAAGTCAACACACACATAAGTGAGCAAAAATCTGAATAGGTCAAACATTTTTGTGTGCCTTAACTAAGTGGTGCAGTAGGCCAATTGATTGAACTGTTTGGGCCATACCACTCAAATTAAAAGTGATCCATCAGTAGCTTGCCACTTAGGGTTGATCTTTAGGGTTGAACCAAGCACTCCACATTAGTTTTTTATTTCTAAAGGAATATATTATCACCAGTGCTATCAAAACTTGGAGTGTTCTACTGAACCTTGACTGAATACACTTAAAGATTAAACCCTAAAAGCTACTAAACAAGGTTAAACCCTAAAAGACACATCATCAAATAACCTTATTTTCAAATCCTAGTTGTGCACGCACACACATTTTAACTGATCATTAAGGCCACAACCCATCTAAAGGGCCCATCACATTCCAAGAGCACAATCATCCCAAACCTAACTAAAACTGAGTAGACATTGGCCTTAAGGATTGATTTGCTCTTCGAGGCTCAGACTGAGATTTTTTTTATTAATCTACTTCTACTGGTCCATCTGATGTCTAGCTAAGGGAGTAGCATCAAACGACCGTGGTTGGGGGTATCAAAGGAACTGGAGGCGCAAGCAAAAGGAAGAACCTTCTCCCCAACCCCTCCCTCTAACTTATTGGATTGACTGGATAGAAGTAGACCAAATCATTTATAATCTTAGGTCAAGTCTTGGGAGTCTATAGGTCTTTAGGCTACCCACATAAGGATAGGTTTGGTTGATTGTACTGTAAGGCACCTTTCACTCTTCTGTTTTCCCTCCTACTCCACTATGTATTCTTCCACATCACACTCTCATTTCCAATCCTACCCTCCTACTACCACTTATCCCCAAGATGATTACTATCCTGACTTATGACTACCCATCCACTAGCCAAGACAACTTTGATTAGGGATATGAATCCGGACCTCAGTGTCCAGGGCCTAACCCTGGACAACAAGACAATGATTATCATCCTTCTCACACCTACAATGATTATAGATCTCCACCCTTTGATGATCAACCTAACCCAATCTACAATCAGGAAGGATATGATGATTATAACACCTACCCTCCCCGATATTTGATAGAATATAGGTCACCACCATTTTTTGAACAACTCAAAATGGCCTACTATCAGGGAGGACCTCGAGAACCTCAATATCTCGACTCCCCTAGATTTAACTCGAACCCACCCAACCCTGAACCGAACCATTCGGTTTAGGTGAACCAGGTCCAAGATAGGGTGTTGGCTAACTTGAGGAACACCATCCAATCTTTAGAAGCTCAGCTAATACCATGCACTGAAGCATTGGAGCCAATGATAAAAATGATTGATGAGTTGAATAGCTCTTTACTAGATTTGCTCCAGCATGTTAGGGATAGGGGCCTAGGTGAGTTTCTACTTGGGAAATTATCAAGGTTGAGGATGAAATTTGTGGTTGCCTTAGTCCAATATTTGGATGATTCCGAGGATGAACCCCCTTCAGGAGAGCCAATCTCTAAACCTGCTCAGGTGCTTGTCAGGGGGATACATGTTTTGAGATTGAAGATAACCAGGTTGGTCTAAAGCAACCGATTCAGGATGAACCGATTGCTTCACCCAAGATCCCAGAGCTAGGGAGCGAGGAAAAATATGTCTCTATGGACCAAGAAATGACATGATTTTGAGACATATATAAATGAGGATCAACAATTCTTTGGTTATGAGGGTGAGGAATCTTTAGGTGAAGTCTCACTTGAGCTTAAGGAAGATGATTTTATTGATACAAATGGGCTCAAGGAGCATGATAAACCATTTGATAGCCCGTTCATTGATGATTTGGATTCGGTTGGGGTTAACTTGGATGATTCGAATCCTCATTTACTAGAAGATTCATTCAATTGCCCCATTCCTCAACCACACCCTGAAGGGATTGATTTTGATTTGGAAATCATTGTACCCAAGTCAATCTTGATTCAACCACAAATGTTGGACTTGGGTACTTTAGATGGGGTGTACAACAATTTGGAGGTCTCGAAAATATTGATTTTAGAGGATAGGAATTTGGCAATGAAAATTTCGAAGACTAACTCAGAGGGAAACACAATTTTGGATCTAAGGGTTCCAATTGACCTAAAACCACCAACTTTTTAAGAAGACCCTTATGATATCTTTGAGATACAACTAATGCGAATTTTACGCGGTGTGTAAAATATGTCGTAACGTGCAAAACCGATCAACTCCTAAATTTATAAACCTAGATAGTGGGGTATCTAGGGTCGTCCAAGGAGGCAAGTTTGCAAAAATTAAATCTCTTGCTTGGAAAATAAATCTCAACTTTCTTTTTTTGTCTTTTTTCAATATATCATTTTTATGTTTTTGAAATAACGATGAACATGCGAGTTGTTGGCGAGAAAGTGACTAACACCTAACTCAATACACTACTCCTAAAGTGGCAAGTAGAGCCTCTCCCTAAGCTCACCCTAGGCAAGTGGAGGCCTACAATAATTAGGGAGAGGAAGTGAAGAATGCTAGAAACAAGGCAATTAAGAATGCAACTAAAGAAGGCAACTTGATTAATGAGAAAGTGTTGTACAAAAACCCTAGTAGAGGAAAGCTTCTACAACTAGAATTATAAGTGCAAAGTAAAGAAACACTAATCCTCTAAAAATTGATGAAGAGGGGAGGCTCCTTGCTCCAAGCCTAGTAGCTCCTGGGCTTGAAAAGAAGTGCTCCAACTCATTGTCTCTGAAAGCTCCACCAAATTGATGTCCTCCAAAGCAAGCCCTAAGGGGGCATGCCCTAAGCTTTTCTCCAAGGGTGGACGTCCACCCTAGGTCCTTCTCCTTTTCTTGACAATCCTCCTTGAGATGGAAAGGTCCTCCTCCTTGGTGTGGTCCAAGTTGAAGAGAGTGGGGAGAAGAAGGCACCAAAGGAGCGAGTGATGTGCCCCCTTAATCTTCTTCTCTACTCCTTCTTGGCCGTAGGTGTAGGTGGGTATAGGTAGAATAATACACTAATGGAGGATGCTCTAAATGGTGGTAGGTGGTGGGTTTATATAGAGTAGGAAGGGGGCATAGGTGGCTCTTGGAATGGATGGCTAGGATAAGATATGGGGGGTAGTTGGAGATCCTATGACTAAGGGTAATTGGCGCCAACACAAGGGGAACCTAGGTGGTGGTTATGGGTGATGGCACCCCTTGAAGTTAGCACCAAAATGGTTTCTAGAAGGAGGGCTTAGGTGGAGCCAAATAGGGTTCTAGAAGGAGGGGTAGGTGGGTGGCTAGGTTGGGTTGTAGGGTTATGTGTATGGTGGATATGGGGGTGGATGTTGGCACCAAAAGGGGGGTAGTTAGGGTTAGGTTTTGGTGCCAAAATTGGTGCCTTTTGGTGGTGATGATGGGGTGAAGAGGTGGCTAGGTGGTGGTGCCAACTTGGAGTAGAATAGCTAGCTTAGGTAGGGCTTAAGTTGGTGGAGCTAGCTAGGGTTGAGTTGAAGGTGGTGGATGGCCAAGGAGCTGGCTGCTAGCTAAGTAAAGTTAAGCTAAGCTAGCTTAGCTAGATATGGAGTAGAGGAGGAGGTATTGGAGCTAGGGTTTGAAGAGAGGAGCTGAGGAGGAGAAGCCTGGAGCTTGAACTGGAGCTGGCAACTGCTGAAGAGGGTGGCATGGAGCTACTCTAGCTAGCTTAGCTTGCTAGTTCTTTGCTAGCTGCTAAGCCAAGCTAAAGTAAGCTGGCTTCTACCATAATGAGCTCAAGTGAGCTGGGTCTAGTGCTCCCGGGGTGGATCAACCTAGTTAAAGCAGCTAAGGTAGCTTAGATCAACTAAGTTGAGCTAAGCTGAGTCCTCGGGAGCTGGACATGAGCTTCCTAAGCTGGGATGAATTCATCTTTAGTTGGCTGGAGTTGAGTGGAGTTGGATGTAGCTAGACCCGAGCTGGGGTGAACTCCAATCAACTTAGCTAAGCTAGCTAGAGCACCCTGTGGACTAATGGGAGCTAAGATGAGCTAGACTCAGCTAAGTTGAGCTGGATCTGAGCTGACCTGAGCTAGGGTGAGCTAAGATGAGCTCTCTTGAGCTGCCATTCAGTTGAGATGAGCTGAATGGAGCTAGGATGAGCTAACCCTAGTTCAGGTGAGCTGAATTCCAGCTATGGTGAGCTAGATCAAGCTGAGTTCCAGCTGGTGAGAACTTCTCCTTCACCACTTGCCTTCTTGAGTGCTAGGGTTGTAGGGATCTGGCAACTTGTATATTCCTAACACTCACAAAAACACATCAAAAAGATAATAAAAAATGCAATGCATGCCAAACCTAATTAATGCCTAAATGCAGCCCAAAAAACCATTTGCGAAGTAAAATCCTAAGAGTTAGGTTTGTTTTAATGCATAAGAATGATGATAAACTAGCATTTATCAACAACCCAAGCTTAGAATCATTGATTATCTTTTTGAGTTGAAATCTAAAAGGACATCCAAACCTATTGAACCATCTCTACCCACTATCTAATACTTTGGTCATGGGTTGCATACTGCAAAACTGTCGGCTTGGCCCTGCAAGCTCAACAATCTCAGGTTGTGGGTGATTTTCATCCAGAACCTTAGAACTACTCTACCCTGGGGCATGGGTCTACACCATAATCTGGTTCACATCTGTGGACACCTGCTGGCGGGTCATGTGATCAATATTTTTATTTTGATTCTGACCTGTACTTGTGAATTCCTAATTTCTTCTTTGTTTGTATTTTATGCCTAGCTTAAGGCAATAAATTTAGCACGTGTGTATATTCCACATTCTCTGTGGAGCTGACTAGATTGTCATGAAAGTCAGGTGATATTTTGTTATTCCACCCTTTTCATATCTTTGTTTTTACAATGAGGACACTACATCATTTAGGCATGGGGGGTGGATACTTAATCCTGAAAATATTTTGGTTAGCTTCATGGAATTTGTTTTATTTTCTTAAAAAAAAACAAAGAAAGAAGGAAAGAAAGAAATTAAGAGAAGAGAACTTAGGCATCTAGAAGTTATTAACTTTAGGAAATGATACTTTAATACCTGAACACTTAGAATATTTAGGTCTTTGGGCTTAATCAGCCTAAGTGTTCACTCGAATGTGGATTTAGTCTCGAGTCCTCGCCAAGTCAATTTCATTTTAATTTGGTAAATAAATTGGGATGATAAGTACATAACTTATCAGCCCGCCCTCTGATTTGAGAGGATTTTAAGTTTAAGCATCTACACACTATTCACACTGACTCACTTTCCGATGATTTGTACGAAAATTGGGTAGCCAATGAACTGTCTAGGGTGGTATGGCTGGCAAGTTGTCAGTGGTAATAGCTCATCAGTCAGTTGTCCAAAGCCCAGCCACACGACCATTCTCTTCATACTGCCTTTAGGTAAATCTTAGATCAGGGAAGCCACCTACTTAGAAAAAAAAAAGTACCCAAAAAAAAAGAAAAAGAAAAAAATTAGAAAAAGGAGAAAAAAAATAAAGCCACACTCCACTGCACGAGTATGGTTGGCAAATGATTGGTGGTAACAACTTATTGGCCGATTGTACAGAGTCCAGCTCACAAAAATGCACAAATAATTCCTAAATACTTAGGAAGAAGCAGAAAAGTAGAATAAACTGGGGAGATATACACTGGGTTCGCCCTTGTGCTGACCCCATCAAAATAAAAAGAAAATTGGGGAGAGATACATTGGGTTCACCCTTATGTTGACCCCATAAAAAAAAGTAGGGAGAAAGCTACCATCGGAAAGATAAACTCCAGGCAGAAATCTTTATGGTCACCTAGGGTCATAGAAACCTAAAGTCCATCTTAATAGCTGTTTAATGAGTCTATCACCCCTTCACAAGATGCTTACCACTTAGAGTCCTTTTCGAGTCTTGGGCGGGTTGGGTAGCCGTAAAAAGTTATCCTGAAACTCTCAAACTCCAAAAGTCCAAAAAAATTAGAAGAAAAGAAAAAGCAAAAAAATGTATCTTCTGTTTTCAAATAAGGCGAGGACTTGGGCGGTCTGCATTCTAGCAAACACCTGAGTACTATTGAGTTTTCGTAGTTTAGGACCTTAGTTGGAATTTTCTATTGTTAATAAGCAACTTAGGCCTAAGCAATCGAATCCTAATTCTATTTTTATACATAGCATGTAGTTTAATTTTGCTAGGGACTACCAAAAGATAGGCATGAGGGTATGATGTAGACACATCCATTTAGGTTAAAATGCCTATTATGCATGTTCCTAGGCTTAGATTTGCATTCCATATTATAAATATTGCATAGCAAGAATCATTCTGTATCTAGAGTAATTATGCATATTTTAGGTTAATTGCATCCTTTTTGTGGTCAAGAGAGGAGATTTATTTCGGAGCCTCAAATTGACGATTTGATCCTACGGATCTGATCAGGATGACGATCGGATTCCAACACCTCTGAAATCACTTTGATTGGAGTCCCGTAGCACCATATGTAGTCCAAGGAAGATCAACGGCCAAGGAACTAGGTGACATAATCTAGATCTTCAAACGATAAAGCTGACCACACGAATGGATCCGGGAAGACGATCGTAGCCCAACAACACGAAAATTGACTCAATCTGACCTTTGTAGTAGCCCCTACAAAGGAAAGAAGATGGACGGCCCAGGTCACACCACGTGGTGCAACCCAGGCCGCCCATGAGCACACACGTGCCACCGCAAGCGCATAATAGCGTAGGTGCGCACACACACGTGGAGGCATGCATGCACACTGACGCAGCGGCATGCGTAGCAATGCAGCGTTTGTGGGCAAAAGGCACGTGGGTGCGTAGCGCACGTGCGGACACAACAAAGGCACGTGGAGCGTGTGCCAAATGTACGATAATAGGGGCACATGAGTGGGATGTTCAGCGACGTTTGTAGTAGATCTTCATTAATGTTTATGACCATCATTAAATGTCCTATATACGAATTTGATTCTTTCCTCAACTATAAAAGGACCCTTATGATGAGAGCCTCATCATGATCCCTAACTAGCTCAGTTTGACCTAAGAAAGAGAATAAGAGCTCTTGCATAACCTAGAAAAGGGCCTAATTCAAGGAGTTAATGTTCTGAGAAGAAAATAAGAAACAAAGGTTAAAACTGCAATTTTACCATTGCATTACATAAACAGGATTTCTCAGAGGCAAAACATACGCCCAATGGTCTAAATAAGATAAAAAGGGGGTTGGTTCAGTTAGAAATGGGTTAATGTGCAGTCTAGGAATTAAATGACATTCTGTAACCCTAAAATGGACCCGCTTAATTCAATAAGGTTTTGGTCAGGATAAAAACCAACTAAACCCTCTGAAATTAATTTAAAAATATCCCCTAGGGTTTATAACCTTCAATTTCGCCTTTGGAACCTATTTTGACCTAGATTGGGGTCCTAGCTCATTAATTGACCTAATTTGGGTTTTCATGCAAAATGTCCAGTCAAACGTGGTCAAACCTAAAATCAAACTTCACCATTAGATTCCTTAGATCCAAATTAGGTTATTACCAAAATTTGGATCTAAGGGGAGGTCATGTTGACCTACTTTGCAAAATAGTACACCCAATTACATTTTGGCCCCTATCTTTTGAAAACCCTTGCGCAGACCCCCTTAACTTCCTCGCCTCTCTTACAAACAGGTCCCTTCACCATTAATGGGGAGAAATCCTACTCTGGCGAGGAATGGAGGGGGAGTACTCCTTGATTCCTCAGAGATCTCCCAAATTTGGAAGGGAGATTCTTTGAGGAATTCCCTTCCATCTGAGCGTGGTTCTAATATCTGGTTTGCACCCAATCTCTCATGTGAACGCATGAGAGATTTGGGCATCCCACAGATTTCCTACTCCAGTGAGGACTCTTGCACTTGGAAGCTTGTCTTCCAAGCACAAGAGTCCCTGCCAGTGACTATAAAATGACCACCAACTCCGACCGCATCTCTTCAACTCAACTTGGCCGGAGAATCACCCTAATTTCGTCTCTTTCTCCTCTGATCAAGAGTGCAGCAAGCTCCGGCAAGCCCCCCTCCTCTTTCTCGTTGCTCTACCACACTACTAGTGGCAAAGTTGCCCTCACCATCTTCCCCTGCGTCGCGCAACACCCGTGCGCGCACCTCTAAACCCTTCGTCGTCGCCGCTCTCCCTCCCCTAGACATCATCTTCTCCAGCGACAGCAGGTACAGCCAGTAGCAACCTCTCCCCCTTCGTTCATTTAGTTAGGTTAGAATTACTCCTCTCTATCCCCTCTTCAATTCCCCTCTATCTATTTCCCCTTTTCGACCCCTCGTAACCACTGTCCACTGCCAACTTCTCCATCTCCGGCCGCCGACTGGAGTGGTGCTTCCACCGCTCTGCACCTCCACATGCCTCGCCAGACACCTCGCCACCTCTGCTATCATCCACTGATCATCTTCTGCCCATCCATAGACCACCAACACCTCCCTAAATGCCCCTCGACCTAACCCATAAGCATGGCCACAGGGTGACCTAAGCACGCATGCCTAGGCCGCCCCGTGGCTTGCCACCCACCGTCTCACCTTCGCCAAGACACGGCGAAGCTCCTCAGGTGTTTTAATGAGGTTGACAGGCCGTATTGAGTGAAATGTAGGTCGACCCCTTCCGCCATTGACTCTAGAGCAAGAAGGTTGCAAGCTCCACTCCAGGCCGCACGCTCCAAGTGTCAGGGTCCCAGGTGAAGCAGGTTGGTCTTGCGCATGTACGTAGCTAGGCAATTGGCTTGGCGAAGCAACCCATCAACAGCAATTGAAGAAGACACCCTACGAGCGTGAGTGAAGAAACAGGTGGGACATTTAGTCCCACCTCGTGAACTCAAAGGTGAGTGGCAACACTTAAATTGACTTTGTGTTTTGTGCTAGTTGCCTCAAGTCACACAGGGGTGAGGCCCTCACCCTCATGCCTCATCCACGACCTGCCCCCATGGATTTGGCACCTGACCCGTTTACCTAAACCTAGCACTCCTTGCGCATCACACCGACATTGGTGCACCTAGACCTAGGCGCACGATACCTGACCTGATTTCTCGGTTCTGGGAGAGTGTACCGAAGAGAGAAATGGAGAGAGAGAGCCGTGGAGAGGGTAGGGGATAGGTTTTGCTTTTGTGTGTGTGCATGCGCTGGGAAGAAGCAGAGCTAAGGAAGAAAGGCACTGTGCCAAAGAGAAGGAAGAAAGCCAAAGCTAAGAAGGAAGAAGAGCGGCTGAAGAAGAAGACAAGTAGAGACAGAAAGAGATGGAGAAAGGCAAAAGCAGAAGACAGAGGAGAAAGAAAGAAGAAAGACAATAGAAAAGAGAAGACTTAAGAAGGAGAAGGAAATAAAAGCTTAAAGAGAAATATCTTTTTAAGACGTCCAATTCTATTTTGTTACAATTTTGACTCGTACATTCTTGCATTTATATTCTAAATTAAGTTTTGAGTAATTCTAAGTGTTCAATTACATTATTGAGATTGGTGAATAAATTCCATTTTCTCCCTGTGTTCGACCTCGAATACTCAGGTTTTTGAGTAATAAATTCTTATTTGTTATTAACGCTTGGTCATCTATACTACAACGCAATTGACTTATACTCATCTAAAAAGCCCGACAAAGCGTTATAACATTTTGGCGCCGTTGCCAGGAAGCAACGCGCAATTTATCACTAATCTCTACATTCTTTTTGACTATATTGAACACTAACTTGCCCTATTTATTTTATTGTGATCTTGCTAGGTGTTTCAAGAGAAGAAATCTCCCACGCAAGTCAACCTCTCTAGGGCAGGTAACCTCTCTTCTTCTCTAAAATCCATTGCGTAACCCTTGAAAGACAAAAGGAAGAAACCAACTTAGGAATCAATTGCCTTGTTTTTATAGTAATTACCATATTTAAGGCAAAGGTTTCCTGATTTTGCGAAAATTTTTGAAAACTTATTGAAGTGGAAGTGATTTCTTAGAGATCCTATCCCACAAAATTCCTGTGCCTAATAGAAATCACACTTAATCACTGCGGACAACACACTTCTTGTTTTTGAGTCCAAAGAGAATTTTTATGAAAAGGAGGATTGGAAATAGAACTAAATTAGGGTTTCAATAGTAGGGTTTTTGGAGTGCTAGTCACACATGCCTGTATAAAAGGAAATGAACCCTCCCACATCAGTGTGCTACCCAAGTCCTTGATTGAAGAGATCTAAACAAGACAAACCCTAAAAATTGAGCTCTAATAGCACTTGAATCTTAAAAAATCTTGGACCTAATAAACTGGGAGTCAAATCAAGGTGATCTCTGGGTCCCAAGCCTAGAATCATTCTACCATCTTTAGGACAGGTTAGGTAAAGTTGACCCCTTGGGTCAACCAACCTCCAAATTAGGTTACAACATCAAAACATCTAAAGTTCAAGTGAAAACCCTAAAGCACCTTTGAAATAAAAGTGGTAGACATAAGAGGTCAAGGTACCCGTTCTAGTCTACTTGGAATCTCAGTGACAAGAGAGGTCAGGTGGGGGAAACCCTATAACCCGTGGGGATGCTCCACCATGTAGGGGTCTTTGCGGGACTCTCCCTTTCTGGCTGCCAAGGTAATTCTCAGGTGGATGACCTTCTAATCCAGGGGTATCATCAGCCTCGAACCTCCATAGTCATCCAACATTTTTGGGTACCTCGGTTGGGTCAAAAACATCTCCAGTCCCTCATCTTTTCTCTTTAGAGAACACACATACATTTTTAGTGGGACTCTTTATTCAGATTTAATCTCTTCATAACTTGATTCTACATCTTGATTCAAACTCTGATTCTACATCTTGATTCCACCACCTGATCCAAATATGCAGCCAAACCACTTAGGACTACCATTCAAGAAACCTGAATATGGGAGATCCATGAGGGATAGGATGATTGAGGACGCCCTGAAATTCTATGAAAAAGAAGACAAAACCTCAACACCAATAGAAAACATTCAGGTTGATGTTCCAACAACCACAACCTTCATCATAACTTGTGCCCAAGTGCTATTAGTAGAAGCCACAAAAGGATTAACTCGAGATATGCTCATCACTGGATACATTGAGATAGAAAAAGTGCACAATCTTGAATAACTTCAATGCATGACAAATCCTATACTTTGGGAGCAACACCAAGATGATCATGAAAAATGGGAAGAGATAATGAGATTATTAAAACAAATTATTGACCATAAATACCTGTATATGCCACAAATAGAGGATGAACCATCTTGGAACAACATCAAGGATCAATCTGATCTCGGGTTTGAGGCACAAAATGGTTGTGGATTCTCAACCTAAATGGAGTACAATGTGCCTGATATTGAAGAAGGTTGGGAAGTTCCAATTGCAGGAGAACACAATGTTGAGCCAACCCTAGACCATGAATCACCAGGTGTAGAATTCCAAAACTCCTGCAATCATGAGATTAGAACTAAACTTCTCGAGGGTGTAAATTCCACCCCTTATTCCGATAAGGTGACCCTCGAAGGTTATTTGGACCTAGATTCTAGTGACTCAACCCACATCCTAAGCCCAGAATCTAGATCTGAAACCTATTGGGAAGATTTCGAGGTACCATATGAGGAAGATCAATTTTTCAATGAAGAATATGATTTTGGGCCTCTATTTGATGAATATCCCTTGCCAACATCCTCAAAGAAACCAATCGATTTTTCGGAAATCATGCTAATTTACGATATAGAAACTGAGGAGTTGGATGAGTGGGGTTTCAATTGGGTCAGTCCTACCAGCTTGGAACCTGAGCCACTACTAAATAGGGACACCTTTTTAAGCTCAGAATTGACATCTAGGCTAGACACCAGTCAGGCTGCTGAATCTACAGCATATGATTTATTCTATGGTAGAACTCATGATCTTGAATCTCATTCAGATTTGATCTTCGCAAACTCTCCGATGATTTCGAATCTAACCATAACATCGGAGAAAATCTACTTCCTGATTATAACAAGCCAATCTACGACCTTAGCTCACATGACTCATTCTCTAACTTTGATTTTGAGGTCTCGGTTCCCGAGATCACTGATTTCAGTTCATGTTCCAATAACATGGAATCATTTCTTTTCAATCCTCAAGAATCAGAACCAGCAAATGCCAAGAGTGATTCCGACCCAAAATACGAATCTTTTCTCAACTCTGATTTCCAGTATCCCATAGACACTCTATAGGCATTCGCTTTTGATTTTGAAAGTTACTGTGAGGACTCTCTACATGAGACCACCTGTCATTCCTTTCTAGAAGAGCCCTCATACATAATTCTCATTGAAGCCACCCATTCCACACATACAGAACTGATCGAAACCTATTCTCTACCATGACCTGCAATCGGACTCAATTTCTATTCTGATTCACCTCTCACTTAGCCATTTGTAAATGATTCAACTCCACATCTATACCGGGCATCAGGTATTGATCAGACTGAAAAACATGATCCATCATTCTCTAATCACCCCTATAGGGTTTCCACACCATGCACTGATTATTTTTCGGAACCCTACCCTGACCAAGCTGATTCGACTCAGCCCAAACCTGAGTTTTCACTTCCATATCCATCCGAGCCACATTGCATATGGTGGGTTCCACATCTGTTGATCTACATCTATCAACCCACCAGATTGATTGGGTTTGGGCAGCATCATCAGTCCACTGATCTTAACAAGCACCTGGTTGGACCAACCAGGCTCTTAATCAAGGTGCTTGTTTTACAAAATTCTGCTAAGTTGACCACTCCCTCACCACCTCATGTTCCACTCGACTGAAGGCGTTGAATTTAGTTCTTAACGGGAGGCAACCCGTCATTCCAAAAATAGAGAACCGTCTGATTATCCGTTTGTACTCCACGTCCATTGCACCTTGAGTTCAGCCTTAGATAGTTGATCCCACCTCTGGTACACGTACCAAAGCTTGAAATCATCCGCATCAGTCACTTCCCGACCCATTCACCCACTTGATGTATCCTGTTCTAAGTCCCTGACCTCAACACTATTTCACACCCTTCGTTTACAATGAGGACATTGCAAAATTTAGGCATGTGGGGGTGGTAAAATGCATACATACAAAACCAAGAAAAAGTCAGGAGGATTCTCATAAAAAAAAATTCACATATGTCAAAAACACAAAAAAATTGAAAAATTATGAAAAAGAGCAAAGCAATGGACGGTGGAAATTTTGCGACCCACATAATCATGAGGAGAAAAAGAGAAAAATGACAAAAAGGAGAACAAAATGAAAAAGAAAAAGAGATAGTCGTTAGTAAGAGATTAAGGAATTAACCAAAGTTCTAGACCACATAAATAAAAGAGAAAAATGAAAGAAAAGTGCTAAGAAGACGCAAAAAGATATTAGTAGGAACGCTGATCTTAGGCCTTCTAGGCTAGACTCTTAGGCTTAAAAATTCACGTACCCGCTAAGATCTGGATAATCCTCAAGAGGTTGGGGAAAATGTGAAGCTTAAGTATTAGGTCTAAGAATTAGGGAGTATTCGACCTCGTTAAATAACCTTTGGTTTGCGGGATTCGGTAACCTAAGCACCCCAATCCACACACAGTCTGGTTCAGTGCGCATAACTATCAAAATCCCGTGAAAGCATTTTAATATTTTGAAAATGTTGCCTAGATTAGGAGCGGCCGATCAACACAAGTTGATTTGGATGAGTTCCCAGTGCGGAGAGGTAGGAAATTCCCCTCAAAGATGCGTAACAACATATCGTCTCCTCGGTGCATGTCTCTTAGGATATTTAAATATCCTACCGGGGGCATGTAAGCACTCTGCTGGTTCAGATACTATGGGCGGCATTATCACGAAATGTAGATTGCCAGGGTCTGGATTCGGCCACAGAACATCATGGGTGGGATTATCTCAAAATCTCAAAAGCCAGGGTTCTGGGGGTTGCCATGGGTGGTGCTATCACGAAGCATCGATTGCTAGCGACCTTTGAGGATTGATGATGGGGACGAGGAATCCGATACAGACCGTGTCGAGAAGCCAATCCGAAGCTAGAAATAAAAAGAAAAGAGAGAGAAAACTCCCCAAACAAATAAATCCTCTGTCTCTCTCTTACAAAAATGCACGGCAATCTGAACCTAGGCTAAAAATATCTCAAGAATGTGTGCTTTAACCGTGGAGTCCAACAAACCGTAGGATAGTTTCTGCGGGCCTTAAAAACCTTTGCGGAGGACTGAGGCTAAAGTGGGTCAGGTTCAGATTTTGGTTGATACTTGAGTACCTCTAGGCCTATTGTCAGCATTCTAAACCTAATCAAAGAAGAAGAAATGCACTTATCATGACTAGTAACAGAAACTCAGGGTCTAGAATAGAAGTTAAAACCTTGAAATTTTGCTAAGGGACTAGAGAAAGCTAGGCATGGGAGTATGATGAGAGACTCATCATGAACCCTAACTAGCTCAGTTTGACCGAAGAAAGAGAATAAGAGCTCTTGCATAACCTAGAGAAGAGCCTAATTCAAGGAGTTAATGTTCTGAGAAGAAGACATGAAACAATGGTTAAAACTGTAATTTTACCATTGCAGTACATTAATGGTATTTCTCAGAGGCAAAACATAGGTCAAATGATCTTAATAAGATAAAAAGTGGGTTGGTTTAATCAGAAATGGGTTAATGTGCAGTCGAGGAATTAAATGACATTCTGTAACCTTAAAACAGACCTGCTTAATTCAACAAGGTTCTGGTTAGGATGAAAATCAACTAAACCCTCTAAAATTCATGGAAAAATATCCCCTAGGGTTTAGAACCTTCAATTTCACCTTTGGAACCTACTTTGACCTAGATTGGTGTCCT
This sequence comes from Thalassia testudinum, assembly GCA_037157565.1. Lineage (NCBI taxonomy): Eukaryota > Viridiplantae > Streptophyta > Magnoliopsida > Alismatales > Hydrocharitaceae > Thalassia > Thalassia testudinum. The sequence continues at coordinate 112,031,794 of JAZHRO010000025.1, forward strand.
AGCTCATTAATTGATCTAATTTAGATTTTTGTGCAAAATGTCCAGCCAAACGTAGTCAAACCTAAAATCCAACTTCAACGTTGGATTCCTTAGGTCCAAATTAGGTTTGTACCAAAATTTGGATCTAAGGGGAGGTCATCTTGACCTACTTTGCAAAATAGTACACCCAATTACATTTTAGCCCCAATCTTTTGAAAACCCTTGCGTAGACACCCCTAACCTCCTCGCCTCTCTTACAAACAGGTCCCTCTGCCATTAATGGGGAGAAATCCTACTCCGACAAGGAATGGACAGGGAGTACTCCCTGATTCCTCAGAGATCTCCTCCCAGATTTGGAAGGGAGATTCTTTGAGGAATTCCCTTCCATCTGAGCGTGGTCCTAATCTCTGGTTCGCACCCAATCTCTCGTGTTAACGCATGAGAGATTTGGGTATCCCATAGATTTCCTACTCCTGTGAGGACTCTTGCACTTGGAAGCTTGTCTTCCAAGCACAAGAGCCCCTGCCAGTGCCAATAAAATGACCACACCTCCGGCCGCATCTCTTCAGCTCAACTTGGCTGGAGAATCGCCCTAATTTCATCTCTTTCTCCTCTGGTTAGGAGTCCAGCGAGCTCCGGCGAGCCCCCCTCCTCTTTCTCCTTGCTCTGTCACACTACTAGTGGTAGGGTTGCCCTCACCATCTTCCTCCACATCGCGCAACACCCGCGTGCGTACCTTTAGATCCTTCGTCGTTGCCGCTCTCCCTCCCCTGGACACCGTCTTCTTCGGCGACAGCAGGTACAACCAGTAGCCACCTCTCCCCCTTTGTTCACTTAGCTAGGTTATAATTACTCCTCTCTATCCCCTCTTCAATTCCCCTCTTTCTATTTCCCCTTTTCGTCCCCTCGCAGCCACTATCCACCGCCTTCTTCTCCATCTCCGGCTACCCACCGGTGAGGTGCTTCCACCACTCCACACCTCCACAGGCCTCGCCAGACACCTCACCACCTCCGCCATCATCCACTAATCACCTTCCACCCATCCATCGACCACCAACACCTCCCTAAATGCCCCCTGACCTAACCCATAAGCACGGCCATAGGGTGACCTAGGCACGCACGCCTAGGCCACCCTGCAGCCTACCACCCACCGTCTCACCTTCGCCAAGACACGGCAAAGCTCCTCAGGTGTTTTAATGAGGTCAACATGCCGTATTGAGTGAAATGCAAGTCGACCCCCTTCCGCCATTAATGCTGGAGCAAGAAGGTCACAAGCTTCGCTCCAGGCCACACGCTCCAGGTGTCAGGGTCCCAGGTGAAGCGGTTGGTCTTGTGCATGTACGCAGCTAGGCAATTGGCTTGGCGAAGCAACAAAGTAGCAGCAATCAAATAAGGCACCCTGCGGGCGTGAGCAAAGAAATAGGTGGGACATTTAGTCCCACCTCATGAACTCAAAGGTGAGTGGCAACACTTAAATTGAAATTGTGTTTTGTGCTGGTTGCCTCAAGTCACACAGGGGTGAGGTCCCTTGCCCTCACGCCTCGTCCGCGACCTACCCCCGTGGATTTGGCACCCGACCCATTTACCTAAACCTAGCACTCCTCGCGTATCACACCCACGCCGGTGCGCCTGGACCCTGTTACGCGATACCTGACCCAATTACCCAGCTTTGGGAGAGCATACCGAAGAGAGAAATGGAGAGAGAGAGAGAGATGCGGGGAGGTTAGGGGATAGGTTTTGCTTCTGTGTGTGTGCATGCGCAGGGAAGAAGCAAAGCTAAGGAAGGAAGGAACAGTTGAGGTGAAGCTAAGACTTAGCCACTGAAAGAATGGAAGAAAGGCAGAAGCCAAGGGAAGGAGCAGCACTGTAGCAGCGGTGCAGCTGAAGAAGGAAGAAGAAAGAAAGAAGAAGAAGACCATAGAGGAAGAAGGAGAAAGGCACTGTGCCAAAGAGAAGGAAGAGGGCCAAAGCTAAGAAGGAAGAAGAGCGGCTGAAGAAGACAACTAGAGATAGAAAGAGAAGGAGAAATGCAAAAGCAGAAGATAGAGGAGAAAGAAAGAAGAAGAAAGACAGCAGAAAAGAGAAGACTTAAGAAGGAGAAGGAAATAAAAGCTTAAAGCGAAATATCTTTTTAAGACGTCAGATTGTAGAATCAGATGTCCAATTCTATTTTACTACAATTTTGACTCTTACATTCTTCCATTTATATTCTGAATTAAGTTTTGAGTAATTCTAGGTGTTCAATTACATTATTGAGATTAGTGAATAAATTCCATTTGCTCCATGTGTTCGACCTCGGATACTTAGGTTTTCGAGTAATAAATTCTTATTTATTATTAACACTTGGTCATCTATACTACAACGCGATTGACTTATACTCATCTAAAAAGCCCAACAAAGCATTATAACACCTTACCCCTCCCATTTTTCTTCATCTCTTCCTTTCTTCCTCTTACCACCTCCAAGGCTTTAGAGAGAGCTTGTCCCAAGCTTGGGATGCTCCTCTAGTGCAGAATCAAATATTTTTCCCTCCCTTCATCCCCATTCATGGAGCATCCCGCGACCGTCTTCTCACCTACTTTAGGAAGTAGATCCTCACCGCGACGCTGTCCTGCCCTACCCTCTGTCCTCTGGTTCCATCCTCATTCATCTTGCTCCTCACCACCTTCCTCTAGGTGACGTCAGAGCGAGTCGTGATTGCACAACAATCATGTAACCTAAATCACCTAAATTAAGATAGATTCTAGTACAACTTAAGAATAATGCATTCATAGGCATCGTAATTTGCACAATAGCTATTTTCTTAGTCATATAGATAATATCGTCATTTTATATACTAATAAAAGATTATTTTAATTGTAGATGATTCAAAGCTGTGGATGTCAGATCAAATCGTACAGATCAGATCAGAATGACAACGGGAGTCCAACGCTTCTGAAATCGTCTCGATCAGGCAACTAGAGCATCGTGTACAGTCCATAAAAGAATGAAGATCATGGAGTCAAAGAACAAAGATCCGAGCCTCAGATGAAAGATCCAACCACACAGATGGATCCGGATCAACGATCGTAGTCCAACGTCGCAAAAATCAACCCGATCGGAGGTCTACATCACCAGATACAAAGAAAATAAGATGGACGGCCATGATGGAACCACGTGGCGCCATCACAACCACTTCTCACCGCCGGCCCATCTCTGAAGACCATCTTCACCCACTGCCAACCATTGGATGACCATCCAATGGTTTATGAAGCATCTACGTTGTCCATCCAACGGCTAAGGATAATAAGACACAAAGAGGAAACCATAACAGAATGTGCGTGTAGCGCATTGGCTCACACGCTTGTGCTGGATCCAAGCGGTGCCCATTCGATCCATGCATTGCCTCAAATTAGGAAAGAAGGCGAGCGGGCACTATTGACCGTTGGATTTGCATCGACGCACACAGACGCAATCGCATGGCAAGGTCAAGATGCTCCGCAGCTATGCACGTAAACAAACCCACGCATTTTGCGAAACGAAGGCGAGGCGCACGTGCATGTAAGCCATCCGATCATAAGATCAGACGACTGACATTGAGGTGCTAAGAATGCTTGAGCAGTGAGCGAAGGAGTGCTAACACGCGTGCGAGGAGAGATCTAGAGCGTCCGATGGCCATCTGACGACGCAAAGCGTGCCACGTGTTAGCACGAGGGTGAATTCGTGCATAGAAGGCATTTTAAAGGCTATTTTGAGGCCAAATCAGAGCCATTGATCTTCCGATTGATGGATCTGATTGGCCTAAGGTTGTTGCATGATTTTAAGGGTTAAAATATCCTCTTTGCCCTTCATTAAAACTATAAAAGAAGGCCTAGGGCCCTCCAGTTGAAGGCATCTCTTCATACAATCTCTTCCATCAACTGCAGACATCTCTTCCACCTTCTTCTCTACGATTCTCCGTCCCTTTGCAACACCACCCTAACCTTCATCTTGACGGTCTAGATCTGAGGTGTTGCTACATCTCATGCAAGCATCCTACAAGCAACGTCATCTCTCTGCCTCCTTCTCTCTCTCTCCCTCTCTCTTTCTATCTATCTGCTATCTATCTGTCTCGATTAGCATTTTATATTATGAAAAACTCTATCTAACTGCAATAAAATTCTGATTCTCTGGATATCTACTTTTTACATATATACATATATATATCTAGTTAGAATTAGTTTTATTGAAAAGCTTCTGGAAAATCGAGATTGCCTCCCTGCGAACAACCCAATACTTACCGGTCTTTACAAATTTATTTGTCGGTGAGTTTTCCCACTATACTACAACTAAATAATCTTTTAAACGCGATTTACATGCCGGACAAGTCATCCTCCAAGAGACCGTCGAGGGGGATTTTTCTCACCTATCTCAATCTTTATTGCTTTCGTAGTATAGTTTTCTCGCTTTCCTAGTTGTAATAAACATTTGATTATAAAAATACATGATTGTCTCTCTCTCTGTCTCTCTCTCTTTATTTTGCAAGTAGATTAGCTAGAATTCATCGACCTGATCTCTTGCCTTATTAAATTACCAAAAAAAAAAACAAAAGATAAAAATGACAAAAACAAATAAAAAGCGAAACGTGATTTTTTCAAAATCAAACGTTCGCCTCCCCATATTCGACCTGAGACTCACTTGGAGTTTCAATTAAAAATTGTATTTGATAACTTGTTTTGCGAATTACGACGACAGGTTCTCGAAACCCTGATTTTTCTTCACCAAAACCCATTCATCACCTAACCACACACTCTTCAGCTAATACTCCAGCTGACCCCTTCACTCTCACTTCACCACTAACTTCTAAAGCAGAAATTCTTTCAGAGCCGAGCCCACAACTGGAGTTAAAACCCTTACTTGACTCCCTTTAATATGTTTTCCTAGGTCCAAATTGGACCCTGCCCCTGATTATTAAGTCTGGACTTACTGGGGCATAAGAAGAAAAACTTCTCCAGGTTTTAAGTAAAAATCGAAACGCTATTGGCTGGACCCTTTCTGAACTTAAGGGTATTCATCCGTCCTATTACACTCATCGCATCTATCTAGAGAATGATTCTCGCCCCTCCCGCCAACCACAAAGGCGCTTCAACCCTACTATGCAGGAGGTGGTAAAAATGGAGATTATAATGTGGCTTGATGCTGATATCATCTACCCCACTTTTGACAAATCCTAGGTTAGTCCCACTCAAGTCATTCCGAAAAAGACTAGACTAACAATTGTCATCAATGAAAATGGGGAAACCATAACCACTAGGACGCTTCTTCTTGGCATGTGTGCATTGATTACAGAAAATTAAACACCACCACCAAGAAGAACCATTTTTCGCTCCCTTTTATTGATCAAATCTTGGAGTGGTTAGCTGGATGCGAATACTATTATTTTCTTGATGGTTATTCCGACTATAATCAAGTAGCGGTCCATCCTGAGGACCAAGACAAAACTACAATCGCCTGCCCCTTCGAAACACATTTACAATGTTAATTCTGCCAAGAAAGGTCGGTCTTAAGGGTAAAATGCACAGATAACACATCATAAATAAGAATGGGAGCATTGCATGCATCACACATCAAGATTGCTTATAGTGCATTATTAATGGCCATTTGTACAAGTGCATGTCAAAACAGGCCTCAGATGAGCGATCGGACCGCACGGATAGATTTAGAGCGACGAACGGAGTCCAACAGACTCAAAATCAACTAAATCCAACATCCGGAGCTCCCACAATTGGCCCAAGAAGTTCTGACTGTTGATCTAGTGATCAACGGTCAGAAAGTCTCCACATGTCGACATCGCTACACTCCTCGACCGCAGCATAACTCCACCGCCTCCACCACAGGATGAATCTTGGCCGTCGATCTCTAATCGGACAGCTCCACAGCGCTTCACGCCCACACGCCTCTCCTCCTCCTCACGACAATCCAGCCGCATAGCACAGAGGGTTTACGCCTTTCGCAAAGGCAGCAGGTGGGCGTTCGAAACCCTGCCTGCTGCCAAAATTGTTGCTCACGTGAGCACGGCCGTTTAAGGTCGTAGATCCATGGGCGAAGGGTGACGATCGTGCCATGCGGCACTCCCTCGAACACAGACGCTGGGCACGCAAGATGATGCGCGTGATCCATGCCTGCACTTACGTGCGCTTGAGGCACAATTCAAGCACGCCCTTCGTGAGCTCTCAGCCATTCGATCTACGATCGAACGGCCTACAATGCCTGCACACGGATAGCATGTAAAGAAGAATGGGCGTGCGTGTGAGACCGTTGGGCAGGGGGCTACACCGACGCTTTTAGCATGGGTTTAGCGGCATCCCGGATGTCGTTAAAGACCATACTTAAATTAGAAACCCCTTCTTCTTATTAAACCCCTCCCAACCACCCATGTAAAGCATTCAAGTCACCTTGCAAGTGTTGTAACACCCTCCTAGCCCCCTTTAGCCTCTCTTGTAGTCAACGAAGTCGATGAGCCACCAATGGAGCCTCCTTCCACCGCTGTGGCCACCTCATCGTCTCCCCTCTCTCTCTTTCCTTCCCTTTAAGCTAGCTTTACTTCCTTTTTATTTAATCATTTAGCTACCATTGTATTTGTAAAACTTGATTTGCATGCTTAATATAATGTTGATGTGTTCTCCATCTTACTTTGAGCAATGGGTATGATTTAAAAGACTCTAACCCTACTCTCTCTCTCTTTCTCTCTCTCACTCATTTTTCTACCACGTCTTCTCGCAAGCAAAAACTCATTATCTCTGTGACATTAAGTGACAAAGAAAATCTGATTTTTACGCCTCCTTGTGATCGACACTCGGACTCACGTCTGATTCTTCTTTTAAAACCAACGTTGCGAGCATGAACTATAATGACCCTTTTAAACAAACACGTCTTTTGCACGTCACAACGCACTAGTGACTTTTCAATGGTGTATGCTTGCAGTATTTTCAGACTTGGTAGGTGAATGTCTGGAAGTCTTCATGGATGACTTCCCTATTTTTGGAGATTCTTTCGACCTTTGTCTCCGGAATCTTGAAAGAACTCCTAAAAAATGCATAGAAGTTAATCTTATCCTCAGTTGGGAAAAAAGTCATTTCATGGCCCAAGAAGGCATTGTCCTGGGCCATGTTATTTCTAAAAGAGGAATCACGGTAGATAGAGAAAAAATTGATGCCATCTCTAAACTCCTACAGTCCACTACTGTGAAGCAGATCCGCTCTTTTTTAGGGCATGTAGGATTCTAGTGTCGTTTCATTAAAAATTTTTAGGACACCTTACCCTCAAAATCGAAACATGGATAGCACTATCCATGTTCTTATCCACCCTATCCCTCTCCCAAACACTTAGGAACCAAAACCAACCTTAGAAAACCTAAAACCCACTCTCCAGCACCTTTTAGGACATCCAGACATCTGGTTGGACGTCTGATTTCTGTAGAATAATAATCTAGGAAGCCAAAACTCATACTGGCACAGAATTGGACATCTAATTTAGTGTCCATATGTCCAATTTTGTAGTATAAGACATCTAACCACTATCCTGGACGTCTGATACTACTCTCTGGTTCCTGATTTTGGTGTTGGAGGCCCTAGCTTGCCTATTTTGACCTAGGAACCCCACCGAACACCCTAGGAAACCTAAGTAGAGACCTCCTAAGCCTAATCCACTATCCATAGCCCTACATGTCCTATCTCTAACCCAATTCAAACCATCCCATACCTAATTGGGTGCATCTATAGTTGATTGGGTGCACTCGAGCCTAATTAGATCCACCCAGGATCTAATTAACTCATACCTATTAGGGTTACCCTAGCCTAATCTGATGCACACATCTAATTAGACTGGACCTAGACCAAATTAGGCCCACTCCTACCCAATTAGACTTTGCTAAGCCTAATTAGGTCCACACTGACTTAATCTAGATTAACCCAACCTATTTAGCACCTAATCCTACCAAAACCCACAACCTAGCCCTACAAAAAATACACACCCACACACACACACCCCTTCCTGTTTTACTCCCACCAAACCCATGCACACTCTCTTGGAAAACCTAAAATCTTGTGTCAAACCTAAATCCAAAAAATGTGGCATTGGCTATTTTTGGAGCCACCAAAAGTGGCAACCAAATGGAGCCTTCCATAAGGGTAAAGAGAGAGCCACGAAATTAGACTATCTCCATACACTCTCCCATCCATACTCTCCACTCTAAACTTGCTTCCACCCTCCAAAACCTTAAGGCCGTCCTCCTCATACTCCTCCAAGGATCCATGGACGGCTAGCTAGAGAAGCTTCTCTCCAAAGCTTCAAGGATGGCCATTGGTAGGGAAAGGGTGCAACGCCCTCCTCTCTCCACTTGGGTGCACTCGTCCCCATCTTCTTCTCTTCTCGAACGACCATGAAGGCTCACCCATAGCCTCTTGTGGCCGGCCATCTCTTTTGTTAGGTGTGTAAACAGGTTTGCATACCTAAGGTCTAGCCTACACCCTCACACAAGGCCGATGGCCCAGGTGGTAACTTTCCAGCATGAGGGATTTCTTCTATTTAATTGCTTTCTAGTGTAGATGATATGTGATAATCTTTTATGCATAAATAATTTCATGATGTTTCTATGATTGATATTGTCCTCATGTTTGCTTGCCTATATGATACTTAGGTTTGATCACACCATGCATGGCCGCCATGGCCTTATTTAGATGCCCATAATCACTTTGGTTTTTGCTAGTTTATCTAGATCTAGATTTCATTTTGCTTTTCAAAATAATGATAAAAAACACAAAAAAAGTGCAAAAGACAAGAAGACAAAAAAGTATTAGGTTAGATTTAGGTTATAAAAGCCGATTCAAATCTAGATTCATTTTCTCGCCTCCTAGAGACGAACGACCGGGAATCAAGTTCTAAAAAGAATAAAATCTACGCGAGTTTCGTTATCACAATACCTTTGACGAGTGGTTTTTGCGACTATACTACGATTTCCATGCTCGTCAAATGGCACCATTTCCAGGGAGGCAATGTGCGAGTTTAGATTTGGATTTGCTTAACTTTTGTTTGTTTTGATTGTAGGATGTCAAGATGAGGATACGCGCACACATCGACCAGTGGTGAGGACTGCAGGTATCTTCTTCGTCCTTTAGTTTGTTGCTTCCTTAGGTTAGAAAAAAAATATATATATATATATATATAAAAATTCAAATTCAAATTTTCGGATCTGAATTAAAAAAAAAATTTCTCTCTTTGGTGTGTGTTTTAACTTGGAAACTATTTAAGCACACCAAAATCAGATTTGGAAATTCGGCTAGCAAATATAGACGATTTTCAAAAATTTATTGCTGTGAAATTAGGAGTCTAAAAATCTTGAGATTCAGTCTGCTATTATATTTTCAAACTAGCTTTCTAGCACCGCCATTTATTCGAAAAATTCACACTGTACGAATTTTAAAAATTCGTATAGTGGAAGGGGGTCAGCACAGTTTGCACTCTGATTTTTTATAAATTTAAACATTATTTCTGGCCTCTACATAAATCAGATCTCTTTGAAATTTGTGGGGTTGGAAAGCCACTGAAACCTAGTCTTTTATATAAATTTTCAAGAATTGTTGGATTTCTTTTAATATTGTTTCAAACTGCACTTCTCACAGGAGGTCCACCTGGTCTGTTTGACCCCCTAGAACATAAAAATTCATGAAAAATTGCACAAAAGAGTAAAAATATTAAAAAAATATTTCCTAAAAAATTTATTGAAAAAAAATATCTCTGCCAAATTTCATATTATTTTTCTTTTTGGGGAGTGATTTCAAGTCAAACTAAGGTCTGACTGCAGATTTTCGAAGAAGCACAAACCCTAGGTAATTCACATTAGGGTTTAAATTTAGAGACCCAAAACAAACTTGTCGGAGCCTGATTTGTGTGTGATTGCGTGAAAAGGGATTTTCTGTGATTGGCTATCTTCCCCTCACCCACTTGAATTGAAATTGATCTACATTTCAACTTAGGCAACCAATTAGGCCTATTTCACTTAGTAGTGGTGCATTAGGACCATTGTTTTCCTTGATTGGGTCACACCACTTCTACCTTATTGGACTTAAAAGCATCATATATACCTATCTGATATTAGGGTTTCCACACTAGGGTAGAGCACATTTGCATGCCATACTTAAAGGAAATTTATATAACAATTGGGACTTGCAAAACCTATTGTGTGCTTCACTACAACCTTGTTTGAATTGACCTAAACAAGGAAACCTTAAAATAAAAAAAATTAATACAAGCACTTGAACCATAAAAGCCACTACACCAATTAAAGCTTGTATTGCAAACCCTTTATCTGTGCATTTCACACTCTAAATCCAATTTTAAGGGCAACACCCCAATCGCCCAATCACATTCCAAGAGCACTCTAAGCCCAAGCCTAAAACTAAGTAGACGTGCCCTAGGTAGGACTAAATTACTTAGTAACTGAAATTTAATTGGGTAAAAATCAAGGCCTTGTCTCTTTGGACCAACTGGTGACAAGAAAGGTCGGTGCGGTAACCGCGTTAACCTTTAGTGGTGTCCTACTGTGCGAGGTGTCCTAGGGGGTCCCACCAATCTGGCCAGCCAAGTAATTCAAGGGTTGGTTTAACCCAGTTCCATCTCAGGATACCAGGTTTAAATCCAATTAGGGTATACATTTTAAGGATAGCTTGTTTGCTTGATTTGGGGCTCTCTCATCTTTCTTCTTAGGCCTTTACCTTAATTCCACCTGCCCCTTGTAGTTGGTTGTGTCTTCCTAAGGAAGACTATCTCTTATCTCTATTCGCATCTTCTCTCAAATATTCATGAACCCATATCATTCTTTTGACCATCAAGGTCATCCATCTCCCAACCCAACCATAATTTCGACTCCTCCTGGTTGGGAGACTCATCCTAAGTAGCTAGGATATGATCATCCTTATCCCCTAGCTTATTTAGAGCCTGAACATCATGGATCCGACCCTTATCTAGATCAGAACCAATTGAAATCCATAGTTGCTACATTCCGGGAATATAACAAGGACTATACAGATCAATGTGCCAAGCTTATGGAGCAAATTAGACGATCTCATGCACAATCTCAATCTTATTACTCCTCCCAGGAACAAGAGACTTGGAACAACTAGCCTAGTGGGTCTAGTGACCCATATTTTGGATCCACTAGCTACTCTACTGATTCTTGCTACCATGGGGAGGCATCTTGGACTCAGCCAACCCAAAAGGCACCTTTGGACCTAATCCCTGATTTGGGTAGATCAATTGAGGAATGCACTATTTCTGATACACCTGTACCTGATGAGATATCTCTAGGGAATTGGAATAATGGATCACAAGTACAGGACCACATAGTAGATTCTCAATCAACTCCCTTTATAGTCAGCCCAACTCAGGGTGATACACCTATTAATTCATATGCAAATTCATATAACCCTGAGTGGAGAAACAATCCTGATCTTTCATGGCCACCACAGAGACTAACTCAGACTGAACATCAATCTAGGCCAGCCTAATACTCCACTCAATCCACTTTAGGGCAACCACCTAGTCCAGCCCAACCCGCAACCACCCTTGAAGATATCATGAACATGTTGGACTTTGACAAGAAAAATGAAGAAAGGCTGACTAAGTTGGAAAATCAAGTGAAATCTCAAGGGGATCAAATCAAGAGACTTCAAGAATCACTTTATCCCCAGATGCAAATGCCTTTCGCTCCTATTCTCCACCTATTCTTCCGACCCCTCGTCCAATCTATCATACATGCCATTGTGCGGGGGCCAAATCTGTGGCCTCTAAAAGGAAGAGAAAAGTTAAGAGCCCACCCAAACAACCTGATTCGAGCTCAACCAAAAATCATAAGACCAAACCCACATCCAGCTCTGACTCAGACTCAAGGGATAAAAAGAAGAAAAAGGCTTCTGAAGTTGATTTGTCCTATTTACCCTTTCCTGAGACCCTAAAGAAAGAGTCACAAAAGAAGAAAAAGACTTGCACACCTAAAGAGGTGGTTTTATTAGCTAACATAAGGCAATTTGTTTCTGGCACTCTACCACCCAAAATGACTAACCCTGGAAAACCCTTCATATCTTGTGCCATAAAGGGATTCACCTTCAACAAAGCCCTTGTGGATCTAGGGCCTTCCATTAGCTTCATTCTTACCACCCTTTTTGATCGCACCAGACTTGGAGATCTGCACCACACACTTGTCACCATTAGAATGGCAGATGGCTCCATCAAACTACCTAAGGGGGTAGTTCAAGATGTAATTCACCCATCATTCTGGGTCGACCTTTCTTGGCTACAGCCAATGCATGAATTGACTATTACTCAGGATGTATGGAGATGAGTAGTGGCAATGAGAAGATTCACTTTGATATTTATGCAACTAATAAGAAAACAAAGTCAGGGTATTTTCTGGATGACATGGAAAGTGATTCGGAGGGCAATTTGGAAGAAACTATGGCAATTGACACCTAGGTAGAACCACTTGACCCAAATCGACAATCCACTAGATCACATAAGTCACCCTCAATACTAGATCATATCATTGATAGTATGGATGACTATCTTGATCGACCTAGCCTAATTCAAACCCCTACTTCTTGCAATGAATCCTAGATTACTCAATTGATCAAAATGATTCATGAAATAAAAGAAGCTAGTGCAAGAGAATATGATGATATAAAGAAAGAGCTTCATAAAATCTGAGATGAGCAACAAAAATAAAAAATGTTTGAATTTGGGTTAGGTGTCTCACAACCGATTTGTGATTCGGTGGTGGTCATGCAGGATTCTGTTGATCAAACACCCGAGGTGGATGATATTGATAACCTTATTAAAGTCGATAATGGAGATTTATTCAAGAATCTTGATCTTGATTTAGGGCTGAGTACCGATCATTTCATTTTGAGGAACCAAGTATTAAGGGACCTGAATATGATTTTGTTGTATTTGAGAATACCCATGGAGACATTGATGAATTAATTCAAATGATCTCATACACGGATCAACAAAATCAAAAGGATTGCAACAACTCCTCAATCAATGATTCAGCCCATTCCACTTTCACGGAGGGACTCACTATTAAATCTAATGACCAATTTCATCTAAGTGAGAAGGAAATATCCCCTTATGAAAATGATATTCAAGAGATTGAAATACTGTTGAGGATAACATATGATGAGTTATCAGAGGAAGCTAAAAATTTTGGGGAATCATGTGATAATTGGGAATTGGCATTGGAAATTTGGAAGAGATAAAAGAAGAAGATGAGACCCAAACATCTTTGGTAGAGACAGAGACTGATCACTGGACCTTGATTTCCAGATCTGACCACACTACTTGGGTCATGCCTTCCATTCATCACCATTATCAGGACCCATATGATTTCACCCTACACGACTCCACCCATACCCCTACCACCCACATTCTCCATCAACTCTTCGGGATGCCTTCATATTCATTTCTTCCAGGCACCCGTATTTATTTCTCTTTCTTCTGTAGCATCTGGCTGTAGATAATCCCAAGCCCCATCTACATATTTTTCCGATTATTTGGACTTGGAATTCATGGACAGCTGGTTCGCATTTGTGGTCTGCTGTTGGCAAATGAGACTAAAATTCTTATCATTTTACTCGCCATTCTCAATACTGTATTGGTATATCCTTTTTGAGTGTACGCCCAGCTGGAGGCATTAATCTTAGCACTTATATGTAGCATATTTTATTTGTCATACTTTTCCTACATATTCAATTTCAGGTGTTGGAATAAGTGGAACGTCAAAATTCAGGTACCATTCCAGGTGAATTCTACCCATTTACTCCCTGTCTTAATTTATTTTTCATTATATTCATGCATGAGGACATGTAAGAAAGTAGGCATGTGGGGGTAGTAATTGTAAAGTAAAATTTTTTTTGCCAACACCTAGGAAAAGCCTTTCATACAACATGCTAATTGCACTCTAGGGTCCTTAAATTAATAACAACCGACTCCACCTCCAATGTTCGCATTGGAGCTAAAAATCATCCCCAACAGCCACTTTCAACTCATCCATTCGCCTTTTTGTTCTAAATTTAGGGCCAAGCTGAATGTAACTTGTATTAGGGAAATCCTTGAAGTGCAACTTTGAAAGGTTACAAATAGCATTTTTATATATTGCATTCATGAATAAGATTTTTATCAAGAGAATGTATTAGGAATTTTATCCTCTAGTTGATTCCTGTAATCTGGAATCCAGTACAATTTTCACTCACATGTAGATATTGCAATGGATTCACGGTGAAGACTGATGAACATCTTCAGTTTGTGGAGAAGCAGTGCTTCTTTTCCTGAACCCCTAAATAGTGTTTTGGGAGTCAGGTAGATTTTCTTCCAAAAATCCACCAAATAGTGTGAGATGAGAGTAGAGTGTACTGGTGCTTTAAGATTAGTGCAAGGAATCTAGAATCCTAGATAATTAGATGATGATACTCAAAGATTAGGCATAGTTTTCACTCTCGGTTCCTATGTATACATTTTGTGTGAAATTTTGAGAGCCACCGAATAAGGCAATTACCCGAAGAGCAAATTTTCATAAAACTAGGACTAAGGTGAATGGTTACAACCATTCTTTACGGAATCCTTGACTGAAGGAGGGTATTGATGTCAAGGTTAGAAATACACCATCCTATCCGTCTCTCCCGATGCCGTGAGTAGGCACTTCCACCAAATATGCCACCCAATATCTCTTGAGTACCACCAATCCTTAATAATGCCTCTTGAATAAAAAGTCACGCATGTCATGAGCTATTTTGCGTAGTACTAATTTGTAAAAAAAAATGATGAAAAAAAAGAGATATATAAAAAAAGCACAAAAATTAGAAAAAGAAAATAGAAAAAATTTTAGAAAAAGAAAAATGCAGAAATAGAGTTAGTAGTATTTAGTGTTTATTTCAGTTGCATTGAGGCAATACCACCAAATAAATTTGAGATCCACCAAATATGGCCTTAACCCACCTTTCTTGTGTTTCTGACCACCCAAATATTGGCTAAGGAATTCTGACTCAGTGTTAGAGTTATGGGAACTTAATTAAAGTATTAATGCCAAGTGAGACCACCAAATACAGATCATATGTATGAATCTGGTGAGATTGTGAGCCCTAAAAAAAAAATATATATATATATAGAGTAAGAGAGAATGAATACAAAGGAACCAAAAGAAAGTATAGTTTTTCTTATCTTTCTCTGAGCGAAGTTACTTAATAATTTGGGAATCTAGATTCTTAGTACTAATCTCTATGTAGCACCAGTCGAGAGTGAGCCACCAAATATATAATCTCTTCCCTCTAAAATTCTCTACCTAAGCTTAAAGTCGGGGTGGAATTCATAGAATATCTTGAATAACCCGAGGGAAGAAGTTCGCCTATCCCACTAGAATTTTTACTAGGGGTCAAGTACAGGCTTTAGAGGTGAATCATGTTTTTCACTCGAGTCCGTTGCAAAAGCTACATAGCTGCACTTTCAAATTTGTTTGGATTTCCAGAACATAGGACGAAAACAAAAAGGAGAAAAATCTATAAGCATACACTTGATAAAATAATCAATCCCTTAGGTACCCTTATGTGAATAATTTAGTCTTGCATTTGTTAGGGACTAGCAAAGTTTAGGCATGGGGATATGAGTGCACAGCAATCATGGGTCCTAATCAACCTAAATAATGTTTGAAACTAGCTTAATTTGTGGATATTGCACTCATATCTTGCATATCATGCATTACATCAGTCTATTTAGAATAAGATGAGATATCCTATTATTTAATGGTTTTTATTACTATTTGCAGGTAATAAAGTGATCTAGGATGGAGATAGTGGAATAAAGCAATAAAGGAAGAAGAAGATTGATCCAGATAAGAGGAGTGAGGAGGATAGCCTTATCCCTACCCTTAGAAACCCTAGGACAGCATTCCCAAACCCAAAACCACCTCCATTAGGGCACCTTACCCTCAAAACCCAAACATGGATAGCACTATCCATGTTCTTATCCACCCTATCCCTCTCCCAAACACTTAGGAACCAAAGCCAACCTTAGAAAACTTAAAACCCACACTCCAGCACCTTTTAGGACGTCCAGACATTTGGCTGGACGTCTGATTTCTGCATAATAACATTCTAGGAAGCCAAAACTCATACTGACATGGAATTGGATGTCTAATTTAGTGTCCAGATGTCCAATTTTGTAGTATAAGATGTCTGACCACTATCTTGGACATTTAATACTGCTCTCTGGTTCCTGATTTTGGTGTTGGAGGCCCTAGCTTGCCTATTTTGACCTAGGAACCCCACCGGACACCCTAGGAAACCTAAGTAGAGACCTCCTAAGCCTAATCCACTATCCATAGCCCTACATGTCCTATCCCTAACCCAATTGAACCATCCCATACCTAATTAGGTGCATCTACAGTTGATTGGGTGCACCCGAGCCCAATTAAATCCAACTAGGATCTAATTAACTCATACCTATTAGGTTTACCCTAGCCTAATCAAATTTACACATCTAATTAGACTTGACCTAGACCCAATTAGACTTTCCTAAGCCTAATTAGGTCCACACTCACTTAATCTAGATTGACCCAACCTATTTAGCACCTAATCCTACCAAAACCCACAACCTAGCCCTACGAAAAATACACACCCACACTCACACACACACCTTCCTGTTTTACTCCTACCAAACCCATGCACACTCTCTTGGAAACCCTAAAATCTTGTGTCAAACCTAGATCAAGAAAATGTGGCATTGGCTATTTTTGGAGCCACCAAAAGTGGCAACCAAATGGAGCCCTTCCATAAGAGAAAAGAGAGAGCCACGAAATTGGACTATCTCCATACACTCTCCCATCCATACTCTGCACTCTAAACTTTCTTCCAACCTCCAAAATCTTGAGGCCATCCTCCTCATCCTTCTCCGAGGCTCCATGGACGGCTAGCTAGAGAAGCTTCTCTCCAAAGCCTCAAGGATGGCCATTGGTAGAGAAAGGGTGCAACACCCTCCTCTCTCCACTTGGGTGCACTCGCCCCCATCTTCTTCTCTTCTTGGACGACCATGAAGGCTCACCCATAGCCTCTTATGGCCGACCATCTCTTTTGGTAGGCGTGTAGATGGGTTTCCATACCCATGGTCTAGCCTACACCCTCACACAAGGCCGATGGCCCTAGTGGCAACTTTCCGATGTGAGGGATTTCTTCCATTTAATTGCCTTCTAGTGTAGATGATATGTGATAATCTTTTATGCATAAATAATTTCATAATGTTTCTATGATTGATATTGTCCTCATGTTTGCTTGCCTATATGATACTTAGGTTTGATCAAACCATGCACGGCCACCATGGCCTCATTTAGATGCTCATAGTCACTTAGGTTTTTGCTAGTTTATCTAGATCTTGGTTTCATTTTGCTTTTCAAAATAGAGATCAAAAACACAAAAAAGGCGCAAAAGACAAAAAGACAAAAATATTAGGTTAGATTTAGGTTATAAAAGCTAATTCAAATCTCGATTCGTTTTCACGCCTCCCAGAGACGAACGACCGGGACTCAAGTTCTAAAAAGAATAAAATCTACGTAAGTTTTGTTATCAGAAATACCTTTGACGACTGGTTTTAGCGACTATACTACAATTTCCAATGATTTCAAAATACGCGATTTCCACGCTCGTCACCAACCATTCGATTTCAATGCCAAATTCCTAGAGGGTTTTTTGAGGTTGAAGAAGAATGTTACAGAGGCACCAATTTTATAGGGACCTAATTGGAATTGTCCCTTTGAACTCATGACTAATGCCTTGGATTTTGCTGTGGGGGCTGTTCTAGGACAAAGAGTTGACAAGAAGCATATTGTAATCTATTATGCTAGCAGAACCCTTGATGATGCACAGCGGAATTACACGGTTACTAAAAAAAACTTCTTGCCATCGTCTTTGCCCTAGAAAAATTTTGATCTTATCTTTTGGGGTCACATGTCACTGTATATATCAACCACTCAGCACTTAAATATTTGCTGACTAAAAGAGATGCGAAACCCCACCTTATCCGTTGGATCCTGCTGCTCGAGGAATTTGACCTGGAAATCAAGGATAAGGTGGGATCGCAAAATGTAGTGGCCGACCATCTCTCTGATGTTGTGACAAATGACATGATGACCCCCCTGATCAATTCCTTGATGAAAGCATCTTAGCTGCCAACACCCTCCCTTGGTTTGCACCCATTACAAACTATCTAGCAACAGAATGAATCCCCTCTGATTGGCCAAAAACCAAATGAGATAAATTCTTTGCTAATATTAAATACTATTTTTGGGAGGAGCCTAACCTTTTCCGCATTTGTGCCGATCAGGTCATTAGACAATGTGTCCCTGATTTAGAAATCCATGATATTCTGACACATTGTCACTCAATGGCCTGTGGCAGACATTTTCTGGGCAAGAAAACTATAGCTAAAATACTTAATTCTGGTTTCTTCTGGCCCATCCTACACAAAGATGCTCATTCTTTCGTTCGGTCCTGTGTGCATTGCCAAAGCATTAGCAACATGACTCAGAAGGATATGATGCCCTTTAATCCAATTTTAGAGGTTGAAATTTTTGACGTATGGGGCATCGCCTTCATGGGATCGTTCATCAACTCTGGTAGGTATTTATATATAGTAGTTGCAGTCAACTATGTATCTAAATGAATTGAAGCAATACCTACCCGCACCAATGATCACCGTGTGGTTGTCGAATTCATTAAGAAAAATATTTTCTCAAGATTCGGCATTCCTAAGGCCATTATCAGTGATGGATGATCACACTTAACTCACTGACAATTCTGTCACCTTCTTTCTAAATATCGGGTTAATCACAAAATTTTCACACCTTATCACCCCTAAACAAATGGCCAAGCAAAAGTTTCTAACAAGGAAATCAAAAATATTTTACGAAAGGTGGTTAAGCCTGATCGTAAAGACTGGTCCAATAAGTTGGACAATGCTTTATGGGCCTACCATACCGCTTTCAAAACCCCGTCGACATGTCTCCCTTCCATCTGATTTTTGGGAAGGCATGCCATCTTTCAGTAGAACTTGAAGGGCTTTCTAGGCAATAAAGTAATTAAATATGGATTTATTTGACACCAGTATTCACAGAAAATTACAATTACATGAATTGGAGGAATTACATAATTTTTCTTATGGAAATGTGTGGATTTATAAAGACAGAACAAAGAAATTTCATGATAAATACATTATTCGGAAACATTTTGACATCAATCAACGCGTTTGGCTTTTTGATGCAAGATTACATATTTTTCTTGGCAAGTTAAAATCAAAATGGACCGGCCCCTTTATTGTCCTTAAAACATATCCTTACGATGTTGTTGATCTTTTGATCCATAAGCTAATACGAGTTTTCAAGTCAACAACCAACGTTTAAAGCCTTATGTGGATCATGCCTCAAATCTTCCTTCAGAATCTTTTGATTTAACTGACCCGACCACTAGTGATCACTGATGCACACTACACCCGGCTGAATGGCATAAAAGATAGCACTAGATGTGAGGTAACCTATCATTTTCCTGCTTTCTTTTTCTTTCTTTTTCCAGGTTTTGACTATCCTAAATCCAACCGTCTTTCACTAAGGTGATCCCTTCTCCCTCCTAATGCATGAGGACATTGCATATCATAAGCATGGGTAGGTATTTTTAAATTTTGACGATCGATTTAGGATTTTTAAAACCTAAAAATATGCATTTTTCTTTTGTCATTTTCTTGTTTTCTACTTGCACACCTAAAAAAATAAAAATGTTGAAAACTTTTTAAGGAAAATTTTGAAATTGGGACTAAGGTTGAGAACTCACTTTATGGTACAATGGGATTTTATCTTTAACAAACTAGGGATAAGGATACGAATCTGATTATTAGAATTTGAGGGTCTACTTTTAGATTACATCGAATATCCTTCTCTAAAATTCCACCTGAACTCATGATAGGTCAGGTGAATTGATTCTCTTTTGTAATATGGAAAGTATCTAGCTTAGTTTCTGATTCAAAAACTTGCATTTCATGCAAAACTTCTTGTGTCAAATTTCATACACAAGCTAACACATAAAAATAACTAAAAATTACAAAAACCCCCTTGTTTGCCTTAGTAAAAGTCTAAAGCAAATCATTTGTTTGAGTTCCCACCGCCGAGAAGGAGGAAAATGCCTTCTTTGAGGACACGATGTCAACATGTTACCACCTCGGTGCTGCTCTATATCTATATTTCATATCTTTAGATAGAGCATTAAAGCACATTTTTGCAGCTCAAGTGTCTTGGACGATGCTCTACCTATAGTGTCGGAGCAAGAGCTTGAGTTTGCTTGGAGTGTCCCTTTACATCACATTGTGTTCTGGGGTTGTGAGCTCCTGGATGGTGTCATGGACAGTGTTATCTTAAAGTACTGGCACCAGAGCCCCCTCGAGGATTGGTAACGGGAATGATGGTCCCGACACATCTGTTGTAAGACTAAGCTAAAAGTAAGCATGGGGGAGAGAAAAAAAAGTTTTAAACCAAAAACACAACCTTATAAATGTTGGCTTTTAACAAGCATGGACATAAAGTTTTAAAGGTTATTGCAAGTTGCGAATCAGATTCAAAAGCTAGAAAAATCCTAAAAATAAAAATTTCAAGTCATCTGAATTAACAAAGGGTTAATCTATGAATTTTTTAGAGGATATACTAATCCCATTTTTCTCTAATCTTTGGATCCTAAAACAAATCTCGATGTTTATCTTAAATAAATCTCGTACCTCCTGTGTATAGATCAACCAAGGTCCCATAATTTCTTTCTCCTCAAAAGTCAAAAAAAAAAGATTTCCCCAAAATTTTGTTTTGTAAAAATTAAAGTTTTGCTAAGAGACTAGCAAAAGATAAGAAAGGAGGTGTGATAAACACCACTTTATCATCATTCTTATGCATTAAAACAAACCTAGCTCTTAGGATTTTGCTCCATAAATAATTTTTTGGGTTGCATTTAGGCATCAATTAGATTAGGCTTGCATTGCATTTTTTATTGTGTTTTTAATATGTTTCTTGGAGTGTTAGGGACAAACAAATTGACAGATCCTTGAAACCCTAGAACTCTTAAAGGCAACCAGTGAAGAGGAAACTCAATCAGGCTGGGACTCAGCTAATTCCAGCTCATCATGGCTAGATACGAGCTCCCTTAGACTAGGGTTAGCTCCATTGAGCTCCATTCAGCTCATCTTAGCTGAATGGTAGATCAAGGTAGCTCATCTCAGCTCAACCCAGCTCAAGCCAGCTCTGATCCAGCTCAACTTAGTTGAGTCTAGCTCATCTCAGCTCCCATCAGTTCACTGGGAGTTCTAGCTAGCTCAACTAAGTTGACAGGAGTCCGTCTCAACTTATGCCCATTTCATCCCAGCTCCACCCAGCTCATGGCAGCTGAACTCCATGCAAGATGAGCTACTACTTGTTAACTAATAGCTTAGCTACCTCAGGAGTTCTCATCAGAGGTAGTTTCAACTCAACTTAGCTCCACCTAGGTTGAGGCCAGCTCAACTTAGCTCAACTACCCAAGCCTAGCTACTAGCATAAGAACAAGGTAGCTTAGCAAGTAGTTGAGCTCCCCATGAAGTTGCCTCAGTAGATTCAACTCCAATTACAGCAGCCACTAGCTCTAGATTATTTTCTCCAGCTCCTCCATAAAACCCTAGCTCCACCACCTCTACTCTACTATCTAAGCTAGCTTAGCTAGCTTAGCTAAGCTCCCAACAAGCTCCACCTATATGGCCGTCCACTCCTTAACCCTTAACCCTAACTAAACCCCAACCTAACCTACCTAAAGTAGTGCCAACCCACACCAACCACCAACCACTCACACCCCTTCATGTTGGCGCCAAAAACCCCTCATGCATCCCTTCATTTTGGGGCCAACATGCCCATAAATCCTAGCCTACACATTACCACCTAAAGCCATCCCTACCACCCACCTAATCCATTCTAGAAACCCTCCTTTGGTGCCAACCTTAACCCCCCTTAACTACCATAAACTACACCCTAGTTGGCACCAAAATACACCACCCACACCCCCTCATTTTGGTGCCACCTATATCTACCCTTAATCCCATAACCACCACCACATGGAGCCAACCTAACCCTTCCTAAAACCCACGCCACTTAACCCACCTAAAACCTCCTATAGTTAGCACCAACACACCTAACCACACCTCCACATATCCCTTAAGTTGGCACCAACTAACCCTAGCCATCCATCTCCTAACTACCACCCTATAACCTAATCCTAGCCTTACAACACACTAACCTATCCCTTAATCCTACCCTACATAGAGTTGCAGCCAACTCTTCCACCCACCATAACCACCACCTCATACACCTACCTCCACACCAACCTTCATCCACCATCCATCAACCAAGTTCCACATCCTAGCCTTCCATCACACCACCTTTCCTTTAACCCTAGTTAACCATCCTTATGCCCTACCACTCGTATATATACCCATACCTACCACCATTAACAAGCACCTTTGGCTACATATTTTCTACCTATACTTCCACCTACATAGAAGGCCAAGTGATGTGCATACATTTGAATAGCCAAAAATGTCTATTTATGCAGGTTCTTAGTATCATATAAGCATCATGCATTGTAAATATTTTATAACATGCATCATCATGCATTTAGGTCAAACTGTACAAATTATATAGTAATTTCTTCTTCTTGGTGGCCAAGGTTAGGGTAGCATTTAATCGGGGCCTCAGATTTAAGATCTAACCTTACAGATTTGATTAGGGAAATGAATGGAGATCAACAACTCGAAGATTGCTCTGATTGGACTTCCGTAGCAAAAGATATAATCCAAGGAAGATCAGTGACCAAGGGCCAAGATGGTGTAAATTTGCACTTTAGATGAAAAATGCGACTGCACAGATGGGTTCGGATCAATGATCGCAGCCCAACAGCGTGAAAATCGATCCAATCTAACATCCGTGGCACCATCTACAACACATAGAAGATGAATGGCCAAGATGGCACCACATGGTGCCATCCCAGCTGCCCAATCGGCCCAAGGACCTGCCGCTGCCCTCTCTCTCCTCAACCGCACGGACAATCTTAGCCGTTGGATCAAGATCCAATGGCTGAGAGAGCTCGCGCCTAAATGCATAAACGCACCTCAAACGCATGTGTAGTGCATTGATGAAGAGCGCTATGAAGAAGAGGGAGGCGTGGGTTCGAGAACCACCTCACCTCAAATCAAGGCACTGGAATGGAGCGATCAAATTGGACCATTGATGCGATACAGATGGTGGATGAAGCGGCGACATGGTGTAACCTGGGTGCACAGATCACGCACGCGCGATCAAATGCATGATTGAACACTTGATCGTACGTAGGCACGCCATAAGGGGCTATAAAGGCATGCACGAGATGGATTCTAAGCCATCCAATCTCGCGATCGAATGGCTAAGGATTTTTGAACGTGCGTATGCGTTGAGGCATTGGGAGAGGAGGAGGCGTGGCATGCGCATAACCTAAGTCCACATTTAGGGTCTTTAGTGAAGCTTAAATCCATCACTAAAGACCTTGAATTAATGTTTTCAAGTGTGAAATGACCTTTTTGCCTCCAACCTCTATACCTATAAAAAGACCTACACCCCCCACATTTCAATCGTCCCTTCCTTCACCTCTCTCCCTCTTCAAGTTTCTAAAGAAGCTTGTCCCAAACCCGGAATTCTCCTTTAGAGTTAAAATTAAAGTTTTTCTCACCCCCATTATGGAGGTGGATCCTACGACGACGACGCCTTGCCTCTCCCTCGATTCCTCCCTCTTCGTTCTCTGTCTTCCCTCTTTGCCCTCCGTCTACCAGGTGCCACCCCGTCTGGCACGTTCTCCAAGTAGCCGTCGAGGATGATAACTTCTCACCTCTTTTCTCTTTACTCCTTTCTAGAGTATATGATGGGAACACCATCATGAGCCATAACTAGCTCAATTTAGTTATTATCAAGGAATAAATGCTCCTACACAACTGCCAGAGAACCATAATTTGTTGCATAATCATTCTGAGAGAAAAATAAGAAACTAAGGCTAAACCTGTAATTTTACCATCATATCTTGAATGCAGAATAACCACGGGTTTTTCCAGGGGGTTTTCGCTTGTTTTGAGAATTAAATAACTTCTGAAATCCTAAAAATAGACCTGCTTAATTAACTGAGGTTTTAGTCAGGATAAAATTCGCCTAAACCCTTTAAATGTCATAGAAAAATATTCTCTGTTCTTTGGTACCTTCAATTTGACCATTAGAACTCATCTTGACCCAAAATAGTCTCAAACTAATATTTACCCTAATTTGGGTTTTTGCATAAATTACCTAGTACAAACCAAAATCCAACTTCACCATTGGATTCCTTAGGTCCAAATTAGGTTTGTACCAAATTTGGGCCTAATCTGAGACTGTCTTGACCTAGTTTGCAATTTGGCCCTGTTTGATTCTTTCATATCACACATATGCCCTTACTTTCAAAATCCTTACAAAATGGCCCCTATATTTATCATCATTTTCTTCAAATAGGTCCTTACCACCAAGAATCCTATTCCTACAAACTCTGGTGACCTAAATTTGGCAAGTTCTCCTTGATTCCTTGACGAATCCCTCTTAGATTTGAAAGGGAAGTTCGTCAAGGAATTCCCTTCCTTTTGAGTCAATTCCCACACCCTAAAACCTCCCCAATCTCTCATGCGAACACATGGGAGATTTGGGTATCCTAGAGAATTCCTACTCCGACGAGCTTTCCAAGCTTGGGAAGCTTGCTTCCCAAGCTCAAAACTCCCTCCAGAGGCCTACAAAAGGACCCCCAGATCAGGACAAATATCCGAAGCTCGATTTTGGCCAGAAACTCCCCACAATCCTCCTCCCTCTTTTGACTTAAAGACTCCTCGAGCTCCGGTGACCTCTTCCGTCCTCATTCCTTGTCCGTTCACAATACTAGCGACGTATTTACCTTCCTCATCCTCCTCCGCGTCACACCATACCAGTAGGCACTTCTATCTCCTTCATCGTCGTCGTTCTTCCCCCATTGGAGTCACCTTCATCTCCAGTGCTAGCCATACAGCAACTGGTGTCACCTCTACCCTTCTTCGTCCACCAATCACCTAGATAAGTTCCCTAACTCCTCTTCTTTATTCACACACCAACTGCACTACATTTCGACCGTTGTATCACACCGACCACCTTTGTCTTCCTCATCTCCGACCACTCCTCCGACGAGTCCATCTCACCTCCACAAACCACCAATCAACTCGCCAACCACCTCATGACCTTCGCCACATCATGCCCTACCAAACCCTTCTCCCTATTTGCCTTCCCATCCACCCGAACCCTCTGCCGAACACCACACCCTCCACACCACCAGTCCGAGGTCATTATACCTCCTCACTCCGCTAATCACCTTTGCACCACCATGGTTACGTTTGTCATCATCCGGTGACACTTCCTAAATGCTTTAACATGGCTAAGAGGCCTTATTCTTGGTTTTCAAGTAGTAGGTCATCACCGCCATTGACGAAGCTTTGAGCGAAGCTTGAAGCTCACTCCAGCATCTGCAAGCCCCAGATGAAGTCCCAAGGGCAGCGGAGCATCTCCAGGATCACATTCCAGGGGCCAATTTGGCTCTTTGACTAGGTCTTTAACCACAATCGCCTGAAGTAGTAGCTACAATTGCACGCAGAGGAAGGGAGGTGGGATTAGTCCCACCTCGAAAACTGACAAGCGTGCTCACCTACATAAATTGGAAAAGTCGCATAGGTTGTTCGCCTCAACACACACAGGGGGTGAGGTCCCCGCACACGCCCTCACGTGCCTCGACTACGACACCTTACACGTGGGTCTGGTGCACCCGATTACCCGCCTAAGCCTGTTCACACCTCTCTCACCACCCACATTGGTAAGCCTGGTCCCGGGTGCGCATTTGCCCATTTACCCAACTACCTTGACTTGTGGCCCTGGGAGGGCGGATCCCAGAGAAAGGAAGAGAACGTAGGGTAGGGGAGGGTTTTGCCCTGTGCGACACTTAGTCAAATCTGAGATGGCCGCCCTCTATGCGTGAAGGAAGAAGAAAAGGAGAAGATGCTGAAGATAGCCAAGAAGAGAAAGAAGAGGAGGAGAAGGAAGAAGGCTCATGCGTAAAGGGAGAGAGAAGGAAAGCTAAAGAAGAAGAAAAGAGAAGCCCAACAGAAGAAGAGAAGAAAGCACAGAGAGAAGGAGAAGCAACTAGACATTGTAGTAGAAAGCAGGATAAGTCATCTGATTCAATAACCCGACGTCTGATTTGAGGCTTGACATTGTGAAAGCTTGATAAATTGATTACTTGATATATATGCTTAAAGAATAATTGGTGGTTTAAATCACCATTATTTTAGCTTCTCTACCTTTTTATTGCCTCAAAATACATGAGAATTCATTAAATATCTAATGTGACAGATTAGTATTTATTGAATATCACTTTGTGGTTTAAATCCTTATGCTCATTTACATTATTGAGATTAGTGTGTGAATTCATATTTGCTCCCTATGTTTGACCTCGGACTTTCATTCGAGTAATAAATATTATTTGTTTTCAAACGATTTTGACTTATATTACAACGCAGCTTTTATAAACATCGATCTCACTCTATCAACATTTTGGCACCGTTGTCGAGGAGAAACATGCAATTCATCGCTATTCTCTACATTATTTAATTATATTTGAGCACTGACTTGCCCTATTTGCTTTATTTTGATTTTGCGAGGTACTTCACGAGGAGATCTTCTGCGCAAAACAGCCACACCAGGGTAGGTAACATCTCTATTCTTCCCTAATCAACCTCCTAATCTTGGGAAGACAAAAAACGGAAACAATCAATTAGGAATCACTTGCCCTATTTTTCATAGTAATCATCATCTAAAAGACAAGTTTCCTGATTTACGAAAATTCTTTTCAAATCTGAGTGAAGTTTGAAGTGATTTTGTTTAGAATTCCCTACCCGAAAATTCTTTTTCCTATTAGGGACTACGCTTAATTTCTAATCACTTTCGATTAACACATTTCTTGCTTGAAGCCCAAGGTGAACATTTTTAAAGATCAATTGGACATGGAAATAGAGCCAATTAGGGGTTTCAATTTTTAGGGTTTTGGATTGCTAGTTCACACTTGCTTGCATAAAAGAAAACAAGCACACTCGTAATTGTGTGCTGCCCAAGCCATTGGTTGAAAAGATCTAATCAACAAAAACCCTAAAACTCAGGCTCTAATTTCACTTGCATCTTAAAACCCTTGGACCTAATAACCTGAGAGTCAATCAGGGTGATTTCTAAGTCATGACCTAGATCTCATTCTGCCATCTTTAGGGTAGGTCAAGTGAAGTTGGTCTACATTGTAGGCTAGCCAACCTCCAAATTAGGTCACAAGTTGAAATTAACTTCTAATCTACTGAAACTCAAGGCACAAATTAGGACATAAAATTGGTAGACTTAAGGGCTTAAGTTCGTACATTCCGATCTACCTGGACGCTTAGTGACAAGGAACGTCGGGTGGGGGAAACCCTGTAAGTCGTGGGGACACTCTACCTTGTTGGGGTCTTTGCGAGGCTCTCCCTTCCTGGCTGCCCAGGTATTTATTGGGTGTGCAAATTTTTGATTCAGAGGTGTCATCCACCTTGAAATTGCCTTAGTCATCCAAAAATCTTTGGGTGCCTTAATTGGGTCAATATCACATCCAGTCCCTCATCCCTTCTCTTTAGA
Source organism: Thalassia testudinum (assembly GCA_037157565.1). Taxonomy (NCBI): domain Eukaryota; kingdom Viridiplantae; phylum Streptophyta; class Magnoliopsida; order Alismatales; family Hydrocharitaceae; genus Thalassia; species Thalassia testudinum. The sequence goes on from JAZHRO010000025.1 coordinate 112,059,590, forward strand.
GCACATACACAGATCATCTTAGGGAATTTTTGTCAGATCTGATCAACTTAAATTTAACCTGAGTTTTGATTCTACATCTTGATTCCACCACTTTATTCAAAGATGCAATCTAACATGTTAGCAAACCCGTTTGAGGATATACAGGTTAATGTGTCAAACACAACAACATTCATTTTAGAACAAGCATAGCTAATTTTGACACAACTAGAAAATAGGGCAACTTGGGATGTTCTCATGCCAAAATACTGGGAAATTGAGAGATGGCATAATGGTAAGTATATCTTGTGTAGATTTGATCCATCACTATGGAAAGTACACCAAGATGACCTTGAAAAAAGAGACAAGGTAATGCAGATGTTGAATCTTGTTATCGATCAGAGGCATCAGTACACCCTTGTGACATCTTGGATTAACCAGCACAATCTCCCAAATCCTGAGTTTGATGATCAAGCTTGTTATGGACCCCCAACCCAAATGGAACCTGATTCAAATTACGAACAAAACACTCCTAATCTTGAGATGGGTTGGGAAGATCCAATTGCAGGAGAACACGATTTCGAGCCAGCCCTAGAGACACAAAACCCTGGTTTGCCAAGCTTAGATTTCCTAGACTTCTGTGATAATGAGATTGAATCAGAACCTCTCGAGGGTGTAAATTCCTCTCCTTATATAAGGTAGTCCTCGAGGATAATTCTGACATCCCCGTAGAACCCAACCTAGATTCTAGTGATACAACCCACACCCTTAACCTAGAATCTGGATCTGAGCCTTCTTGGGATGATTACAAGGCCCCATGTGATAAAAATCAGACTTTAAATTTAGATCATGATTTTGGGCCTTTATTTGATGAATGCACCTCTCCAACATCCTCAGAAACACAGATCAATTTCTTGGAAGTCATTCCAATCTACGATACAAAAATCGAGGAGTTGGAAGAGTTGGGATTTGATTGGGTCTTCCATACAAGCCCAGAACTCGAGCCCATGCCTAATAAGGACACCCTTTTGAGCTTGGAATCTGAAACTAGGTTAGACCCAAGTTAGGTTGCTGAGTCTACATCTTTTGATTTATTCTGTGGTGAAACCTTTGATCCCGATCATATTCAGAACATAATTCTCGCAAGTTCTCCGACGATTTCGAATCTTACTCTGATTTCAGAGAACCATTATTTCCTGATGACTACAAGCCAATTTATGACCTCAGCAACTATGACTCATCTTTTGATTATGATGTTGAGGTCAATAATTTGAAAGAAAACACCTCTTCTACACATACAGAACCTTCCAAAACTCATTCTCAACCCCGATCTGCAACCAGACTCAATTTTTACTTTGATTCTCCTCTCAATGAGCCGGTTGCACATGATTCTCCTCCACACTTTGATCGAGTTTCAGACATCGATTAGACCATAAATCACACCCCATCCTTCTCTAATCATTTTCATAGGGTTCCTACATCCTCCACTGATTCTTGTTCATTTGAGGATCCCTACTCTGATCGGTTGATTCGACTCAGCCAAACTCTAGCTATACACTTCCACATCATTCCGAGCTTTAGAGCATATGGTAGGTTCCGCATCTACTCATTCACATCTATTAACCCACCAGATTGATTGGGTTTAGGCTGCATCATCATCCTGTCGATCTGAACAAGCACCTGGTTGGACCAACCAAGCTATTGATCAAGGTGCTTGTTTTACAAAACTCAACTAATTTAACCACTCCACTATACCATTTTCCACTCGGCTGAAGGCATTGAATTTAGTGCTTAACGGGATGCAACCCATCTTTCCAAAACCCCAAGATCCTTCTGATTATCTTTCTGTACTTCACATCTATTGCACTCTGAGTTCAGTTTTAGAACAGTTGATTCCACCTCTGGTACTCATACCAGGGCTTGAAATCGTCTGCAATAGTCATCCCAACCTATTCTAATTCCTGAACCTAAACTGTTTCATACCCTCCATTTACAATGAGGACATTGCAAACCTTAGGCATGGGGGGGTGTTAAAGTGCAAACATACAAAAATTCACAGTTCGGAAGGGTTCTCACAAAAAAATACATAGTCCAAAAAAAAATTGAAAAAGAACAAAAAAAAATGAAGGGAGGAAATTTTGAGTGGATAAATTACATATCATTTTTGAGGAGGAAAAATGGAGGTGATGTAAATGTCAAAAAGGAGCACAATTTGAAACAAAAAAAAGATAAGCATTAGTAAAAGATTAAGGAATCGACTTAGTTCTAGACCAAATCAAAAGAAAGAAATAAAAAGACAAAAGTGCTAAAGGACAAAAGAGATTAGTATGAACATTGATCTTAGGCCTGTTGGGCTATGTTTAGGCTTAAAACTTCAAGTATTCGTTAAGATCTAGATAGTCCTCAAGAGGTTGGGGAAAATGCAAAGCTTAAGTATTAAGTCTAAGGCTTAAGGATTATTCGGCCTCATTAACTGACCTATGGTTTGCGAGACTCGATAACCTAAGCACCCCAATCCACACACCGTCTGGTTCAGTGTGCTTAATTATCAAAATCACACAAATGCGTTAATTCTGTTATGAAAAAGCTACCTAGATTAGGAGCAGCTGATCAACACAAGTTGATTTGGAAGAGTTCTCGGCGTGGAGAGGCAGGAAATTTCCCTCGAAGATGCACAATAACATACCGTCTCCTTAATACTTTCCTCCTAGGATATCTAAATATCCTATCGGGGGCATGTAAGCACCTTGTGCTAGTTCAAAAGCCATGGGCGCATTATCATGAAATGTTGATTGCCAGGGTCTGGATTTATCTATGGAACGCCATGGGTAGGATTATCCCGAAATCTCGAAAGCCAAGGTTCTGGGGGTTGCCATGGGCGGTGCTATCTCGAATCATCGATTGCTAGGGACCCTGCGAGGATTGATGGTGGGAGCTAGGAATTTGATACAGACCATGTTGTAAAGCCAATCCGAATCTAGAAATAAAGAAAGAAAAGAGAGAGAAAACTCTCCAAAAATAAAAAAATCTTCTGTCTCTCTCTTATAAAAACGCACTGCAAATTGAACCTAGGCTAAAACATGTTGCAAGCACAGGTGCTTTAACAGCAAAGTTCAATGAACCTTAGGTTAGTTCTTGTGGGTCTTAGAAATCTTTGCAGTGGACTTAGGCTAGAGCTGGTCAGGTCCGGATCTTGGTTGGTACTTGAGTACCTCTAGGCCTACTATTGGCATTCTGACCTAATCTACAAAAGAAAGCACACAGCAGAAATCTAAGCATAATAAGGCATATGCTATAGAATTTGAGTTAATTCCAAGAGACTTTTCTAAGGGACTAGCAAAAGCTAGGCATGGGGGTATGATGGGAACACCATCATGAGCCATAACTAGCTCAATTTAGTTATTATCAAGGAATAAATGCTCCTACATAATTGTTAGAGAGTCGTAATTCATTGCATAATCATTCTGAGAGAAAAATAAGAAACCAGGGTTAAAACTATAATTTTACCATCATATCTTGAATGCAGAATAACCATGGGATTTTCTAGAGTGTAATTAAGGGTTAAATGACCTTAAATATCCAACAAGTGGGTTAGAACAGATAGAAAAGGTTTTCATGTGTTTTGAGAATTAAATAACTTCTCAAACCCTAAAAATAGACCTGCTTAATAACTGAGGTTCTAGTAAGGATAAAATTCACATAAACCCTTTAGAAATCATAGAAAAATATTCTCTAGGGTTTGGTACCTTCAATTTGACCATTAGAACCCATCTTGACCCAAAATAGAGTCTCAAACAGACGTTTACCCTAATTTGGGTTTTTGCATAAATTACCCTGTCAAAAGCAAAATCCAACTTCACCATTGGATTCCTTAGGTTCAAATTAGGTTTGTACCAAATTTGGGCCCAATCTGAGATTGTCTTGACCTAGTTTACAATTTGGTCCTTTCTGATTCTTTTATATCACAGATATGCCTTTAACTTTCAAAATCCTTACAAAATGACCCCTATCTTTATCATCATTTTCTTCAAATAGGTCCTTTCCTCCAAGAATCCTATCCCTACAAACTCTGGCGACCTAACTTTGGCAAGTTCTCCTTGATTCCTTGACGAATCCCACTTAGATTTGAAAGGGAAGTTCGTCAGGGAATTCCCTTCCTTTTGAGTCAATTCCCATACCCTAAAACCTCGCCAATCTATCATGCGAACACATGGGAGATTTTGGTATCCTATAGAATTCCTACTGCAATGAGCCCTCCAAGCTTGGCAAGCTTGCTTCCCAAGCTCAAAACTCCCTCCAGAGGCCTACAAAAGGACCCCCAGATCAGGCCGAACTTCCGAAGCTCGATTTTGGCCGGAAACTCCCCATAATCCTCCTCCCTCTTTTGACCAAAAGGTCCTCGAGCTCCGACAACCTCTTCCATCCTCATTCCTCGTCCGTTCGCAATACTAGCGATGGATTTGCCTTCCTCATCCTCCTCTGTGTCGTGCCATAACAGCAGACATTTCTATCTCCTTCATCGTCGACGTTCTTCCCCCATTGGAGTCACCTTCGTCTCCGATGCCAGCATACCACAACTAGTGTCACCTTTTCCCCTCTTCGTCCGCCAATCACCTAGATAAGTTCCCTAACTCCTCTTCTTTATTCACACAACAACTACACTACATTTCGGCCACTGTATCACACTGACCACCTCTGTCTTCCCAGTCTCCAACTACTCCTCCGGTGAGTCCATCTCACCTCCATAAACCACTAATAAACTCGCCAACCACCTCACAACCTTCACTGCATCATGCCCTACTAAACCCCTCTCCCTATTTGCCTTCCCATCCACCTAAACCCTCTGCCTAACACTACACCCTCCTCACCAACAGTCTGAGGTCGTTAGACCTCCTCGCTCTGCCAATCACCTTCACACCACCACGGTTACATTTGCCGTCGTCCGACGAAACTTCCTGAGTGCTTTAACACAACAGAGAGGCCTTATTCTTGGTTTTCAGGTAGTAGGTCATCGTTGCCATTGGCGAAGCTTCGAGCGAAGCTTGAAGCTCACTCCAGCATCTACAGGCCCCAAACGAAGTCCCAAGCATAGCAGAGCATCTCCAGGATCACATTCCAGGGGCCAATTTGGCTCTTTGATTGGGTCTTTGACCGTAATCGCACGAAGCAGCAGCTGTAGTTGCATGCAGAGGAAGGGAGGTGGGATTAGTCCCACCTCGGAAGCTGAAAAGCATGCTCACCTACATAAATTGAAAAAGTTGCATAGGTTGTTCGCCTCAGCACGCACAGGAGGTGAGGTCCCCGCACGCACCCTCACGTGCCTCACCCACGACACCTTACACACAGGTCTGGTGCATCCGATTACTCGCCTAAGCCTATTCACACCTTGCTCACCATCCACGCCGGTGAGCCTGGTCCCAGGTGGGCGTCTACCCGTTTACCCAATTACGCTGACTTGTGGCTCTAGGAAGGCGGATCCTAGAGAGAGGAAAAGTGAGCAGGGTAGGGGAGGGTTTTGCCCTATGCAACACTTAGTCAAATCTGAGATGACCGCCCTCTGTGCGTGAAGAAAGAAGAAGAGGTTGAAGATAGGGATGAAGAGAAAGAAGAGGAGGAGAAGGAAGAAGGCTCAGGCATAAAGGGAGAGAGAAGGAAAGCTAAAGAAGAAGAAAAGAGAAAAGCAGAAGTAGAGAAGAGAAGAAAAGCCAAGAAGAAAAGAGGAGAAGAAGAACAGTGATATGGAAACACTGTAGCACTTGTTGGATAAGTCGTCTGATTCAATAACCAGATGTCTGATTTGATGCTTGACTTTGTGAAAGCTTGATAAATTGATTACTTGATATATATGCTTAGAGAATAATTGGTGATTTAAATCACCATTATTTTAGCTTCTCTACCTTTTTATGGCCACAAAATACATGAGAATTCATTAAATATCTAATGTGACAGATTAGTATTTATTGAATATCATTTTGTGGTTTAAATCCTTGTGTTCATTTACATTATTGAGATTAGTGTGTGAATTCCTATTGCTTCCTGTGTTCGACCTCAGACTTTCATTCGAGTAATAAATATTATTTGTTTTCAAGCGATTTCGACCTATACTACAACGCAGCTTTTATAAACATTGATCTTGCTCTATCAACAGTAGATTTTACTGCTTTCTGGTTGTAATATTTCCTGCTTTCTAGCTATAATATTTCCCACTTTCTAGTAGTAAAACATCATTCATATTATAAAGTGTTTGTTCTCTCTCTCTCTCTTTGATTGAATTCATTGTAATTACCTCACTTTCTAAACAAAAAAGCAAAAAAAATATAATTGCAGATTTCAAATCGACGTAGCCTCCCTGTGTTCAACCCGAAATTCTTTTTGAGTTTCGACAAAATTTATTTGTTGACGAATTTCTTCACAAATCACACTACAATGACAGGTTTTCAAAACTCAACCTTTTTGCTACGATTTTCTAATCCAACATTTTGGTGCCATTGCCGAGGAGGCAATGAATCTCAATTTTCTTTCTGCATTTCACGCACTTAATTATTTTCTAACTTGCTTTTATTTCTCTTCTATTGTTTTGTAGGTACCTCAACAGGGAATCTTCAAGTGGTAGAAAGGAGTAAGGTGCAATTGAAGACAACTGTAAGTACTCCCCATTCTTTCCCCCTCCATAGATTTCATTCCGCAACCCTAATTCAAACCTTAATTAATCTAGGTGTTCGCATAAACCCTAGGATTAGTTTGGATGCTTTGATTTCCACCCCCACTCATCTCACCCTCGTAAAAAAATAAACAGACAAAAGGATACCTCTTGTGGGACAAATTAACATATACACTACATAAACCCACATTCGAGGCACATAACCTAACTTGATTTTTATCTACTCAATCGAGATTCCAACCTATGGAACCAGTACACACACCCAAACACATAATCGAGTAAAAATCAGAATAGGTACCTAATTATGTTCCTAACTCAGTGGTGCATTAAGGCCAATTGTTTGAGTTGTTTGGGCTGCACCATTTCATTAAAAATCAACTCATCAAGTTGCTTCCCCTTACGGTTTACAATTTAGGTCAATACCAGGCACTCCACTTTACTTTTGATTTCAGAAGGAAAATATCTTCCCCCGTGTTTTGAAAATCTGGTTTGCATCTTGAACTTGATTGAATTTACCTAATTCTAAACCTTGAAAGCTACTTAACCAAGATTTGAACCTTAAAATCTACTCATTCAAATAATCTTGCTTGAAAACCCTGGTTGTGCACGCACTCACACATATTCAATCAATCATTAAAGGCACAACCATTTTAAGGGCCCACCACATTCCATAAGCACTACAATCCTAAGCCTAAGTTAAAATTGATTATATGTTGGCCTTAAGGACTGATTCGCTCTTTGGGGCAAAGATTGAGATTGTTCATGATTAACCTGCTTGTACTAGTCAATATGATGTCTAGGTAGGGAGCAGAATCAGACGATCGCAACTGGGGGTACACTAGGAACCGGAGGCATAAGCCAAAGGAAGAACCTTCTCCCCAGTCCCTCCTTCTAACTAGTTGGATTGACTGGATATAAGTAGAGTAAATTGTTTATAATCTTAAGATGGATTCTAAGAGTCTGTAGATCCTTAGGCTATCCAACCTAAGGACAGCCTTGTTTTGTTATGCTGCATGTGTCTTATCCCCAGTCCTAGTTTATGCTTGGAAGGAGGACATTGAATCCCCGATTGGAAGGACCATTAGATCATTCTAAGAGGTGTAGATTGAATTTTGGTCAAATTGATCTCATGGTCGATCAACAGCCTCCTCTGCCTCAGAATCAACAATAGATGTTTCAAAGGCAGTTGGAACAAATGTAGAGAATGCAAGAATAGTTCCAAAGAATGCAGGGTGCTCTGCCTTTGAAGGACTTTTATGATCCTTTAAATTACGGGGAACATCCTGATGTCCAGATCTCGGCCGAAGACGTTGAAATCAAGCCCCAGCTGTTAAGCCTGATCAAACATTTTTATGGGCTTGGCTCTGAAGACCCGTTTCAACATTTGGAGGACTTAACCGCTTTGGTTCAGACCACCAAAGTACAAAACATGAATGAAGAGCAAATGATCATGAGACTCTTTCCCCACTCTCTTAGGGATAAGGCTTCTCATTGGTACAGGACGGTAGGAAGGCTGATAGCAACTTGGAATGATCTTAAATTAGCTTTCTTAAAGAAATTCTTTCCAGTTGGGCATACCAATGCACTAAGGCAGGCGATTACTACTTTCGCCCAGCGGTCAGGGGAGTAGTCTCATGTTGCTTGGGAGCGATTCCAAGACTTATTGTGGAAGTGTCAACACCACAAGGTGCCGAAATGGCAACTCATGCAAATCTTTTACCACGGATTGACTGAGCAACTCAAAAATCATGTGGATGCTTCTTGCAGAGGCAATTTCCTCAACAAAGACGCAGATAGTGCACATGATTTGTTTGAGGAAATGAGTGACAATTCAATCAATCATGCCTCCATGGATACATTTAACAGGTCCCAACCACCCAGATCGAATGTTAATGTGGTCCATGACTCTCATTCATTAGATATGGAGCTAATTTGTAGTAAACTAGATAAGGTAGACCTGGTTACCAAAAGGATGGAGGAGTGGATGGCAGGAAACTCTGCAAACAATTCTAGATCCACTCAATCCTAGAATTCGGGATTTCATTCTTCGTGAGCTCCTTCTGAACGGAAGTTCGTGAATCAACTGGATGTAGCTCAACCTGTGAGCCAGCATTGCTCGGAACCCCACAGGTTCCAAACTGGGGCCTTTCATCCTAGTTTCTCTGATTCCTCTCTTTCTTTCTCTCCATCCTGGCCCTATGAGGATGTCTATGCTGTACAGGAGAATGTTTGGTCCAACCCATATTCCAATGCTTATAATCTTGGTTGGAGGAACCACCCTAACTTCTCCTAGAAAAATTTGAGGCAGCAGACCCGATTCTAACCCAGAAACTATGCTCCCCAAAGACCAATGGGTTAGGGTCATGTTTATACTCAGCTACCCTCGAATCAGGTCAATCAACCAGTTTAGAATGCTCGTCAACCTGTAGAGCAGGCTGATTTGAACCGTCAGATGGTAGAGATGCAAGGATCTATGCTCCAGCTCATGCAACAAATGAAAACCTTGCTGGACGACTTGCAAACCGAGTTCATTGCTAACACCCGTCAGCTAAGATCTTTGCCATCTCAACCTGTACCCAACCCGCGCAACATATAGAATCAGCCAATCAAAGCCAAGGGTATGGGAATCAGAGGGACCCACACGCACATGCTCAGGTGGTTGAGCAAGGACCTTCCTCTTCTACTTCTTCATCAAATCCAGGGTTTTTGGCTAATCAAGCCCCTCCTATCTTTCCTAACCCTCCCCAAGACCCAAACCTGTATGCATCTGCCAACTCCGTTACTTTGAGGAGTGGAAGGCAAACCCAAGACCCACACCTACTCTGCTCTAGTGAAGAAAATCCTAGTGAGCCTGAGGAAAGAAAGGAGAATTTTGAAGAAGAAATCAAGGCTTAGGAACCTGATTCCGAAGATCTGACTCATGTTCCTTTTCCTAAGGCCTTGATTAAACCTAGGAAGAAGAAGCCTGATGATAGTAACGAGGAGCTCTTGAATATATTCAAGAATGTTGAAATCAATATCCCCCTCCTCAATGCTATCAAACACATACTGACTTATGCTAAATTCTTAAAGGATTATGCACCTAGAAGCGTAAGCTGAGGGAATCTGTTCCGAGGAAGGTGATACTCTCTGAGCAGGCTAGTTTTGTTATCCTGCATCACCTTCCTCCGAAAAAGAAAGATCCAGGTGCCCCTTTTATTTCATGTGTTATCCGATATTACACCTTTGATAGGGCACTCCTGGATCTAGGTAATCCATTAATCTAATTCCGACTTCTCTTTACGAGAATTTCAGATTAGGTGAACTTCGACCGACCTCAATAATGCTACAATTAGTAGGTTGTTTGGTCACAAATTTGAGAGGCATTATTAAGGATGTTATTATCAAGGTTAAGGACTTCTATTTTCCTATAGATTTCCTTGTCCTTGACATGGATGTATCTGAGAATTTGAGGAACACACCCATCATTCTAGGCCGTCCGTTCCTAGCTACCGCTAAGGCCAATATCAACTGTGAGAGCAATAGTATGGAAATCACCTTTAGGGATCAAAAATTGAAACTGGATATTTTTAAGGCGATTAACAAATTTGGGGATTGTGGATATGTTGAGGAACTCGAGGAAGATAACTTGAATATTGAGACATGTATGGTTGTTTCTACAATTGAAAGTTCCTCCTGTCTTGATGAATCCAACCTGCAACCCTGTATGGGAAACCTGTCACATTCTGAAAAGGTTATTGATTTTGTTCACTTTCAACCTCTTCCTCTTGATGAATCTCAATCAACATCATCCTTACCTTCCATCTTTGACTCTCCCTAGCTTGAAGTGAAACCATTTCCAGAGAGTTTGAAATATCAGTTTTTAGGACCTAAAAAAATGCTCCCTGTGATTATCAGTGCTAGATTGACTAAGGAGTAGGAGATTAAACTGATCAAGGTCCTAAAGGAATACAAGGAAGCAATTGGTTGGACCATCCATGACCTTAGGGTGATTGAGCCATCTTATTGCAATCACAGAATTTTCATGGAAGATGGATCCCACCCTTCTCGCCAAATGAAGAGGAGACTAAACCCTAATATGTGCTAAGTGGTCAAGAAAGAAATAATTAAGTGGCTTGACGCAGGAATCATTTATCCAATCTCAGATAGTCCTTAGGTAAGTCCCATGCAAATTGTTCCCAAGAAAGCCAGGATTACTGTTGTGACTAATGTGAAAGGAGAATCTATCACAACTCCTTTAGCTTCCTTCTGGAGAGTTTGTATTGATTATAGGAAGTTGAACACAACCACGAAAAAGGATCATTTCCCTCTGCCCTTCATCGATCAGATCCTTGAAAGATTAGCCAAGCAAAAAGTACTTCTGTTTCCTAGATGGTTACTTGGGAAACAATCAAGTCCCTATCCATCTCGAGGATCAGGAAAAAATGACTCACCTGTCCCTACAGAATTTTTGCTTTCCGTAGAATGCCATTTGGCTTATGCAATGCATCGGTGACTTTTCAAAGGTGTATGTTAGCCATATTCTCTAACATGGTGAGAGAGTTTATGGAAGTCTTCATGGACGATTTCTCTATTTTCGGAGAATTGTTTGATTCTTGCCAGGCTAATCTCGAATTGATCCTTAAAAGATGCATCAAAACAAGATTGGTCCTTAGCTAGGAAAAGAGCCATTTCATGACACAAGAAGGTATCTTGGGTCATGTAATCTTTGAACGGGGAATTGAAGTTGACAAAGCTAAGGTTGATGCAATTTCCAAACTTCCTTCTCCCACATCTGTCAAACAAATTCTATCATTTCTTGGTCATGTGGGATTCTATCGGAGGTCCATCAAGGATTTCTCCAAGGTTGCTCGCTCTCTAAGCAACCTTCTTGCCAAAGATACACCATTTGTATTCTACGAATCATGCCGCAAGGCATTCGATTTTCTTAAAATGGTAGTCACTTGTGCTCCGGTGTTGCAACCACTGGTCTGGACAGCTCCATTTGAGATCATAACCAATGCTTCTGATTATGTGGTCAAGGCTATTTTGTGTCAAAAGATCGACTGAAAGCCCTCTATCATCTACTACGCTAGCAAAACTTTGGATGAGGCCCAGAGGAATTATACCGTTACTAAGAAGGAGTTGCTAGCTGTAGTATTTGCTTCGAAGAAATTCAGGGCTTATCTCTTAGGGTCTCACGTCATAATTTACACTGACCACTCAGCGTTGAGACATCTCTTGGCCAAAAAGGATGCAAAACCCTAGCTCATTCGATGGATTCTTCTGCTTCAAGAATTCGATCTTGAAATCAAAGATAAATCCGAGGCACAGAATGTGGTGGCAGATCATCTTTCGAGACTTCTAAGTGATTCTCCTCATTAGGATATTCCGATTGCTGATACTTTTCCGAACGAGACTATTCTTACAGAGTTAGGTGTCCAAACCCTGTGGTTTACAGACTTAGTAAACTATTTGGCTGTTGGTCAAATCCCTCAGGATTGGACCAAGCAACAACAAGATAGACTCAAATCTGAGGCCAAATATTACTTCTAGGAGGATCCTGAACTGTACTGCATCGGCTCTGATCAGATTATTTGCTGATACGTTCCAGAGAATGAATTTCAAAGTAAACTTGAGTTCTACCATGCATCTTCATGTGGTGGACATTTCTCCGGGAAAAAGACGACTGCAAAGATACTGCAATCTGGATTCTATTGGTCATCTTTATTCAAGGAGGCCTAGGAATTCTCGAGGTCATGTTCCCAATGCCAGGCACTAGGAAGCATAACCAAGAGATATATGATGCTTCTAAACCCAATCCCTCCCATTGAAATCTTCGATGTTTGGGGCATCGATTTCATGGGACCCTTCCTTCATCTGGACACCAATACATTCTTGTTGCTGTTGATTACGTGTCCAAGTGGATCGAGGCTATTCCCACCCGAACCAATGACCACAACATGGTCATTGATTTTGTCAAAAGGAACATCTTCAATCGGTTCTGGATTTCGAGGGCCATCATCAGTGATGGTGGTACTTCACAAATGCCCAGTTCTGTAGTTTACTGGCAAAATACGGAGTAAATCATAGAATCTCCACACCTTACCATCCTTAGATAAACAGACAGGCCAAGATCTCCAATCAGGAGATCAAGAATATCCTGTGGAAGACGGTTAAGCTTGATCGAAAGATTGGATTGACAAGCTTGAGGATGCTCTTTGGGCCTACCGTACGATGTATGATGTAAACCTATTTACACTACATAAGATGTCTATTTATGTATGTTCTTAAGCATAGAATTGCATTGTATACTATAAATATTGCATAAAATGCATCATCTTGCATTTAGATTAGTTTGAATAAAATGGAGGTTAATTGTCTCCTTTTATGTTCAGAGATAAGGCAAATTTTTATCGGGGCCTCAGATCGAAGATCTAACCGTAAAAATTTGATCAGGGTGACAATTGGAGTTCAACGACTCCAAGATTGCCCTAATCAGACATCTATAGCATCAGATAGAGACTGGGGAACCCTAGAAGATCAAGGCCAAGATGGTGTGAATCCGCACTTCAAACGACAAATCCAATCGCACGGATGGATTCGAATCGACGATCGTAGCCTAACGGTGCAAAAATCAACTCAATCAAACATCTGTGGCACCATCGACATCATCCAGAAGATGGACGGCCAAGATGGCGCCATGTGGTGCCATCTCGGCTGCCCAATCGGCCGCCCTCAACTTCTAAAGCCGCTAGCACCCACGCATCTTCGCCGTTGGATCAAGATCCAACGGTTGAGATTGCATCCCAACCGGTGTGCCCATCCTCTAAAGCCTCATCTGAAGAGCCGCCTTGACCGTTGGATCTCAATCTAACGGTCCTTATCGCACGCGCACGAAATCTTTCCATGACACAAACGCCATTGTAGCGCAGTGGGTGAGAGTGCTCGCGAGTTCATGGGCACACGTTCGAATCTTCAGAAGCTGCTGCTAGGGTGCGGGCAAGTGGGATTTGCGACAGCTTGATCGCGATCAGGTAGCTACGAGCACCCAATAGCGCCCACACGCTATCGCACGCTCATGTGTGACACGCCATCAGACACGAGCATTGCGGCTTGAAGAGGCACGGCGAGGGCGCATCTCAGCCATTCGATCTCATGGTCGAACGACCGAGAATTGAAGGACGTGGGTGAAGAGGAAGATGAGTGGGCGGCACACGTCGCCCACGACTGGGGCTTTAGCGACAGCTTTATCCGTCACTAAAGACCCCTTATTTAATGTTTTGCAATTGTAAAGACCAAATTGTCCTCACTCCTTGCAATTATAAAAGGAGACCCCCTCCATACGAAAATTTCATCCCTTACTTCTCTTCTCTCCCTCTCCAAAGCTCAAGAGATGCTCCTCAAGTGATAAAGTCAAATTTTCACTCTTATTTCGGAAGCGGATCCCGCGACAACGACAACGTGCTGCCCCGTTCTCGTTCCTTCCGCCTCGACCTCCTTCTTCCTGCTCCATCCTCCTTCATCCAGGCGGCATCTCATCTGGCTCATCCTCCAAGCGATCATCGAGGAGGATAACTTCTCTCTCCCTTTCTTCTTTACAGCTTTCTAGAGTAGAGAATTTTCCTGCTTTCTAGTGTAGTTGATTTCCCACTTTCTAGTGTAATTCTTCTCTGGTTTTATTGTACAAACATTTTGAAATATTGAGTGCATGTTTTCTCTCTCTCTCTCTCTCATTTATTCTGATTGTTAATATTGCTTCATTGTAATTACGTCGCTCCACTTTTCAACAAAAACTCTAAAAAAAATGTAATTGCGAATATAGATCGATGTAGCCTCCCTGAGTTCAACTCGGGATTTCTATTCTGGTACAAATTTTATTTGTTGAACACGAGTTCTTCGCTTTCAAACTACGACGACAGGTTTTTCAAAACCAAATACGTTAGCGTAGTAACTCGCAACTTCAACAACGTACCAATTGCCTATCGGCATGTCACCATTTCTCCTAGTGTATGGAATGGCGTACCATTTACCTGTAGAGATTGAACATCAGGCATTTTGAGCGATCAAGAAATGCAACTTTGATCTAAGTTTAGCTAGAAAGACTAGAAAGCTCTAACTATCTGAGTTGGAGGAGCTTAGAAACGATGCATACCAGAATTTCAAGATCTATAAGGCTCGGACCAAAGCTCTTCATGATCAACTGATTTCCCGCAAGAGCTTTGAGCTGAACCAGAAGGTCTGGCTCTTTTATTCTCACCTTAAGCTCTTTCCCAGCAAGCTTAGGTCAAAGTGGGATGGCCCGTTCATCATTGATCAAATACTTCCCAGCGGAGCTGTTGAGATCTCTAACCCAAAGACGGGTAATTCTTTTAAGGTCAACAGACAATGTTTGAAACCTTATGTTGACCATGTAATTCCAAAACCCAACTCCGATAAGGTTACTTTAACCTTAATGTGATTTCTTTAGCTGGACTTCGCCTAGCTGATGGCATTAAACTCAACACTTGTATAGTGTGACTCAGAGCTGACCCGAGTATCATGGAATACAGGTGATATTTTCTTCATTCTACCCTGCTTCTCATGCATTTTATTTTCAATGAGGACATTACATCAGTTAGGCATGGGGGGGTGGATTCATTTCTGAATCATTTTGTCAGCTCTGTGGAATTCATGTAAATTCTACTTATTTTTCTCTTTATTAAAAAAAAATTGAATTAGGAAAGAATAATTGGGCATTAGGATTTTTCAACCTTAGGGAATAATACAGTGGGATCTGAACACTTAGACCCTTCAGGTCTTCAGGCTTAATTAGCCCAGGTGTCCACTAAGATGTGGATTTGTTTATCGAGTCTTTGCCATTTTGTATTTACTTCAATTTGGTTAAATAAGTTGGGGTGATAAGTACACGACTTATCAACCTACCCTTTGACTTGAGGGGATTTTAAGTCTAAACATCTACACACTATTCGCACTGACTTGCTTTTTGACAGTTTTTACAGAAATTAGATAGCTAATGAACCTTCTTGGGTGGTATGGCTAGCAAGTTATCATGGGTAACAGCCCATTGGTAGCTTGTCCAAAGCCCAGTCACACGACCATTCTTTTCCTGCTACCTTTAGGTAAATCTTAAATCAGGGAAGACACCTACTTAAAAAAAAGGAAAAAAAATAGAAAAGGAGAAAAGAAAAGAAAAAGAAATATGCTACACTTCATCGCACGAGTATGGCTGGCAAGTTATCGTGGGTAACAATCCATTGGTAGGTTGTCCAGAACCCAGCTCAAGAAATGCACGTATAATTCCAAAACACTTAGAAAGAAGCGGAGAAGTAGAATAAGCTGGGGAGATATACACTGGGTTCGCCCTTGTATTGACCCCATAAAAATAAAAGTAGGGAGAAAACTACCGGTCGAATAGATATACCTTTAGGCAAAATCTTTTTTCAAGGTCACTTAGGGGCGTAGAAACCTGAAGTCCATTCTAATCATCAATCAGTGAGTCTATCACATTTCACACATAAAGATGCTTAGAACTTAGGGTTCTCTTTGAGTCTTGGGTGGGTTGGGTGGCCGTAGAAAGCAGCTCTGAAACCCTAAACTCAAAAATCTAAAAAAATTAGAAAAGAAGAAAAGAAGAAAAAGATCCTTCTTTGAATAAGGCAAGAGCTTGAGGTAGTCTGCATTTTGGAAGACACCCAGGTGTTGTTGTGCCTTTGTAGTTTAGGTCCATACTAAAAATCTCCTAGTGTTGAAGAATAACTTTTGCCTAAGAAATCTGACCTAATTATTTTATAAATAGCATATAGTTTTTGCTAGGGACTAGCAAAAGATAGCCATGGGGGTGTGATCTGCATACATCTGAATAGCCAAAAATGTCTATATATGCATGTTCTTAGTATCATATAAGCATCATGCATTTAGGTCAAACTGTACAAATTATATAATAATTTCTACTTCATGGTGGCCAGGCATAGGGTGACATTTAATCGGGGCCTCGGATTGAAGATCCAATCGTACAGATTTGATCAGGGCGATGATTGGAGTTCAACAACTCTAAGATCGCCCTGATCAGACTTCCGTAGCATCAGATATAATCTGAGGAAGATCAGAAAATAAGGGCTAAGATGGTGTAAATCCATACTTTAGATGACAAATCCGACCACACGGATGAGTTCAGATCAACGATCGCAGGCCAACAGCATGAAAATTGGTCCAATCCGACATCCGTGGCACCATCTACAAGATGTAGAAGATGGACGGCTAAGATGGCACCACATGGCACCATCCCAGCCTCCCAACCGACCCAAGGACCTGTTGCTGCCCTCTCTCTCCTCAATTGTGTGGACGATATCAACAGTTGGATCAAGATCCAACGGCTGAGACAGCTCGCACCTAAATGCATAAATGCACCTCAAACATGTGTGTAGTGCATTGGTGAAGAGAGCTACGAAGAAGAGGGAGGCGTGGGTTCGAGCCCTACCTCGCCTCAAATCAAGGCGTGGGCACGGAGCGATCAAATTGGACCGTTGGATGCGGTGCAGACAATGGATGAAGCGGCGACGTGGCACAATTTGGGTGCACGGATGATGCTCATGGGATCAAATGTGCATTTGAATGCTTGATCGCACATAGGCGCGTGATGAGGCACTATCAAGGTGTGTGTGAGATGGATTCGAAGCCATTCGATCTTGCGATCGGACGGCTGAGGATTTTTGAACGTGCGTAGGCATTGAGGAGCGGGAAGAGGTGGAGGCATAGCATGCGCACAACCTATGCCCACATTTGGGGTCTTTAGTGATGCTTAAATCCATCGCTAAAGACCCTAAATTAATGTTTTCAAGTGTGAAATGACCTTTTCACCCCTAACCTCTACACCTATCAAAAGACCTATGCCCCCCACATTTCAATCATCCCTTCCTTCACCTTTCTCCCTCTCCAAGGCTCTAAAGAAGCTTATCCCAAACCAGGGATGCTCCTTTAGAGTTAAAATCAAAGTTTTTCTCGCCCCCATTACGAAAGTGGATCTCGCGACGATGATGCCCTGCCTCACCCTTAGTTCTTTCCGCTTCGCTCTCTATCCTCCGTCTTCTCCCTCCATCTTCCAAGCATCTCCCCGTTCGGCTCGTCCTCCAAGCAGCCATCGAGGAGGATAAGTTCTCACCTCTTTTCTCCTTATTACTTTCTGGAGTAGATTTTACTGCTTTCTAGTTGTAATATTTCCTGCTTTCTAGCTATAATATTTCCCTCTTTCTAGTTGTAAAACATCATTCATATTATAAAGTATTTATTCTCTCTCACTATCTCTCTCTCTCTCTCATCGAATTCATTGTAATTATCTCTCTTTCTAAACAAAAATAACAAAAAAAATATAATTGTGGATTTCAAATCGACGTAGCCTCCTTGTGTTCGACCCAGAATTCTTTTCGAGTTTCGGTAAAATTTATTTGTTGACGGATTTCTTTGCAAATCACACTGCAACGATGGGTTTTCAAAACTTAACCTTTTTGCGATGATTTCCCAATCCAACACCAAGAGAAGAAGAAGATTAAGGGGACACTATCTCCTTGGCGCCTTCTCCTCTTCTCTTCTCTCTTGAGCCCACGCTAGCCAAGGCAAGAAGCTAAGAATTGGAGGGAGACCTAGGGTACACGACTACCCTAGGAGGAGGATTTGAGGGTGGTACACAACCACCCTTGGAGGAGAATTTGAAGGAGGTCCACGCCACCTTTGAAGTAGCATTTGAAGGTGGAATTCCATCCACCTTGGAGGAGCTAAGGAGAAGGAGAAGAAGGAGCTCTTTTTGATTACGAAAGTAGCCACAGTTGGAGTAAGAGCCTCTCTTCTTCACCAACATTCAGAGGATTAGTGTTTTGCATTTTCTTTATTTTCATTTGCTAGTAGTAGAAGCATTCCTCTACTAGGTTTTGTGTAAAACACTTTTGCATTAATAAAGTTGCCTTCTTTTGAATTTTTGTTGCAATTGTTTTCATTATTTCTAGCACTCTTCACTCCCTCTTCCTAATTACTCTAGGCCTGCACGTGCCTAGAGTGAGCTTAGGGAGAGGTAATTCTTGTCACTCTAGGGTTAGCCTTTACGTGTTAGTTTCTTTCCTGCCAAAAATTCTCAAGTGCCCATTATTTTAAAACTATAAAAATTACATATTCAAAAAGAATAAAAGGAAAGTTGATTTTCGCATTTTCAAGTGAGAGACGTATTTTTGCAACCAAATTGCCTCCTTGGACAACCCTAGATACCCTACTATCTAGGTTTAGAAATTTAAAAGTGTTTGCAAATTCACATGTTACAACGATTTGAAAACCCTAATTACAAATCACGCGTATTTTTGCAACATCTACTCAGTTTTAATTATGCTTGGGATGATTGCGCTCTTGGATTGTGATGGACCCTTTAGATGGGTTGTGCCCTTAATGATCAATTAAAATGTGTGTGTGTGCACAACCAGGGTTTTTAAATAAGGTTATTTTATGATGTGTCTTTTAGTGTTTAACCTTGTTTAGTAGTTTTTAGGGTTTAATATTTAGTTTTGTTTAATCAGATTTAATAAAACACTCCAAGTTTTGCAAGCATCAGTAATGATATATTCCTTTAAAAATCAGAAATAATGTGGAGTGCCCAGTTTAGCCCTAGAAATCAACCCTATGGGGCAAGCTACTGATGAATCACTTTTATTTTAAGTGGTGCAGCCCAAACATCTTAATCAATTGGCCTGTTGCACCACTTAGTTAAGGCACACAAGAATGTTTAACCTATTCAAATTTTTTACTCACTTATTTGTGTGTTGAGTTAAGGTGTATTGGATCCACAGGTCAGATCCTGATTAAGTGGTAGAATTAATGTAGAATGGTGCTCCTTAGGTTCAGAGTTGTGGTTGCTAATGTGTGTAACTTTCAATAAATCCCATGATCAAATAGCGGGTGAGGTGGGTGGAGTGGCAATCAAACAACCAAGATCTAACCTAGGGTTTATGCAAGCACCTAAGTTGATTTGAGTTTGAGTTATTAGGTGATGGAATGGAAATCTAATGGGTGGGTGGTGGGGGAGGACTTACAGAACCTTCATCAACACTTTTCTCCAATAGAACTGCTTCGACCCACCTTGGAAGAGTACCTACAATCACAGTAAGATCAGAGGAAAAGTGAGATAAAAGTTAAGTAAGACAGAAAAACCAAAGAACGTTGCCTCCCAAGCAACGATGCCAAAATGGTGGGCGAGATTTTGTACGCGAAAAGATTTCAGTTGAAAACCCATCATTAAAGTGGGTAGAAATCCATTACCAGATAAAATTTATAATTGAAGCTTGAGGTGAGCCCTGGGTCAAACACAGGAAGGCGAACGTTTGGTTTCGAAAGTCTGTGCTTTGATTTTATTTATTTTTAGTGTTTTGGGGCTTTGTAATTTTCTTGGTATTTTTAGATAAATAGAATAGTAAGCAGGGATTTATCTAACTAATCTAGTCTACAAATAATTAGAGAGAGGGAGAAAGAGAAAAAATATCAATATATAAACATAGTCGATTAAAACTAATGTCAAAGTATAAGACTAAACTACAAAGCGATGAAAGATAGAATGAGTTGAGAAGAATCTCCTTCGACGACTGCTTAGAGAATGACTCACTCTGACGACGCCTGGATGAAGGTGGTGAGGAGTTGGAGTGATAGGAACACCATCATGGGTCCTAACTAGCTGCATTTAGTTAGGTTTGATTGAGTAAAGCTCCTACATAGCCATTTGAGGGTCATAACTCTGTGTTATTCTGATTTGAGAGGAGAACTGGAAATTAGGGTTAATTCTGCAATTTTAATAGTACATCATAAATATAGATTAACCAAGGCATCACCTAGGGGTTAAATGAAGGTCAATTAAGCATTAAAGTCTAAAAATTGGGTCAACATAGATAGAAATAGGATTTTACGCATTTCAAGAATAGAATCAGAACATAAAACCCTAATTTTAGCGCCACTTAAATTAAAGAGGTTATAGTCAAGATAAAATTCATCTAAGCCTCCTAAAATTCATAGAAAAATATTCTAAGAGGTTTGGTACTCTTGGTTTGACCATCTGAACCTATTTTAACCTTGAACAGAGTTTCATATGGGATTTTGCTCTAATTTGGGCTTTTGTGCAAATTGCTGAGTCAAACAAGGTCAAAACTCAAATTTAACTTTATCATTAGATTCCTTGTGTCTAAATTAGGTTAGTACAAAAATTTGGGCCCAATCAGCGTCCATCTTGACTTAGTTCGTAATTCAGTCTCTAAAATCTTTAGTGTTCACATTTAAGCCCCTAACTTTCAAATTTATTGCATTTACCCCCGTAAGTTTCTCATCTTCTTCACGTCAGGTCCTTGCCACCATTGTTAGGTCAACCGACCTAAGCACCTTCTTTGACCGAACCAAAACCTCATCAAATCAACTCCAAATCCAACAAAATTTAGTGGGATTGGTGTTCACATTACAGGGAATCCTCTGATCAAGATCTTGGATCCTAATTCTCACCATAGAGTTCAAGCAAAGCTCTTGAAATCTGCAAGGAAACCTAAATCAGATCACGATAAAATCACGATCGAGCTCTATAAAAGCTCCCCATGCTCCCAACATCATTCTCAACTAGGTTTTAGGCCAAAAGACCTCCTCTCTTCCCTCCGACCAGCTCCAACCTTAGCTCCAGTGAGTTCTCCAATTCCTCTTCGTTGCTTTCTACCACGTACAATAGGTAGAGGGAACTTCCTCCCCGATGTCTTCCACTCCTCCCCGGACCAAGCAGGAGCTACCTTGACCTTTCCTCTTTGCCGTTCTCATCACCAAAGCATTCGCCTTCAATGATGCTAGTCAATCATACCCGACATCAAATTCTTCCTCCCTTCGTCCATAATTACTCTCTTTCTCTTTCTCTCTCTCCCCTGATTCTTTCTACGCCTTTAGACTTTAGGTTCAAAGCACACAACACTCACACCACCTCCATCTTCCATAACACCAACGAAGCTTCGGCAAAGTCGTATGACTACCACAAGCCACCAATCCACCTGCTCCGACTCCCATAAGCTCTGCCACAACTCTACCATAAAAATCCCTCACCTAATTTCACTTTACAACCACCTAATATGGGAAATATGCGGTTTGTTAAATGATGTAATTAGTGTCATTGCAACGCATAAATCTGCAATCAAACTTTCACATTTATAATACCTAGATAGCGAAGTATCTAGGGTCATCCAAGGAGGCCACAACAAGGGTTCTCTCTCTCACCTCTCAAATCAACACATATCATTTTGTATTTTCAAATTTTGTTGTTTTTAGGGTTTTCACAAACAGTTGAGATTAATGTGAAGATTTATTATGCTACAACTAACCCTAAGTGACAAAAATGAAGCCTTCTCCTCTAAACTCATCCTAGGCAAGTGTGCCTAGGGTAATTAGAAGAGAAGGGGTGTGATGCACTAGCTAATTAAAAGCAAGCAAAGTACACCAAAATTGAAACATGAGCTTGGAAGGCAAACATGATTTGTATTACTAGCAACTACAAGGAATGTAGCGGAATGCTTGTTACATGAAAATAAATGCACACTAGCTAATACAAGATATAGGGATAAATAAGAAGAAAGGGGGATCCTCTAGTTGAAGTTGGGATGGCCCTTGCTCCAAGTGCAATTGCCCTGCACTTGAAAATGGTCTTCCTGTGTTCTTCTCGACGTAGCCCTCCTCCAAGCTATCCTCCAAGGTGGGTGTCAACCACCTTGCTCCTCCTCATGCTTGTCCATGCACTTAATGTTGAAGATGACCTCCTCCTTAGCATGGGTATGGGAGGAGAGGAAGAAGGCACCAAGGGGGTGGGTGTATGCCCCCCTGATCTTCTTCCCTTCTTCTTCCTCCTTGGCGTGAAAATGATTTAGCTAAGGTAGGGTGGAACCTAAATTAATAGAAGAATATAGAACCTAACTGATGATAATGTCATCATCAGCCATAACTAGCTTTAATTAGTAAGATTCAATAGATAACTGCTCCTACATAATCACCAGAGAGTCATAATTCATTATATATCCTTTCTGAAAATAATGAATTAAAATAGGGATAAACCTGTAATTTTAACAGCAGATCACAAATGCAGAACAATCACAGGGTTTTCCAAGGGTTAAATGAAGGTCGAATGAGCATTAATGACTAACAAGAGGGTTCAGGCAGACAGAAATGGGTTTTCGTGCATTTCAAGAATTAATGGACATCCCAAACCCTAATTTCAGACCCGCTTAATTAACTGCAACTCTAGTCAGGATAAAATTCACCTAAACCTTCTAAAAATCTTAGAAAAATAATCCATAAGGTTTGGTACCCTTTATTTGACCATTGGAACCCATTTTGACCTAAAATAATCTCAGATGGAAAGTTACCCTAATTTAGATTTCTGCATAAATTTTCAAGTAAAACTTGGTCAAAACCAAAATCTAACTTCACCATCAGATTCCTTAGGTCCAAATTAGGTTTATACCAAAATTTGGGCCCAATCAGAGATCATCTTGACCTAGTTTGCATTTTGATCCAATCTGACTCTTTTTCTCTCAAATAGCCCCTCAACTTTTGAAATCCATTACAAGGACCCCCTTAACATCATTGTCTTCTTCACAAATAGGTCCCTGCCACCATTGGAGATCAATCGACCTCTAGGTTGGCATTGACCAACCTAAATCCTACTCAAATGGCAATCAAATCCCACCAAACCTGGTGGGATTGATGTTCACACATAGACGGATCATCTGGGATCAGTTTGGAGTTCCAAATCCCCATAGATTGCTTGTGCGAATGCACGAGAATCATGGGTCCTATTTCTTCAATCCCAAGACATGGAAATCCTTCCTTCTTGATTAAGAGCTCTCTCTGAAGCTCTGTAAAGAGCCGGCGTGCACAACCTTACATCCTTAGCTTGGTTTGGAGGTCGGAATCCCCATCTCTTCTCCCCGACCTCCGTCTCCACCAACTCTGGTGACCCTCTTCAACTACCTTCTTCTCTCGTCATCATGGACAATAGCTGGCGGGATCTTCCTCTCTTACCTTCGCACGTCGTAATACCAGCGAGCATCCTCTATCTCCCCTCATCGTCGCTACTTCTCCCACCGAAGGATTCACCTTCTCCGGTGCCGACCAAACCATAACCAACACCCACTCTCCCCTTTCATCCGTTAGATTAGGTTAGTTAGGTTTCTCTCACCCTATACTCTCTTTTCCTTCCTTCAAACCCTCAAATCAACCCACGCAGCCACCGTTCGCCCGTCATCTTCTCCATCTCTAGTCGCACCTCTGCCGAGGCTTCCCCTACACTCCACCGCACCACACGCCTCGCTAACTCCCTTACAAGTTTCATCGTACCTCTGCATATGAAACCCCCATCCTTATTCGCCATTCCACCCACCCAAATGCTCCACCAAACAACCCACCTTCTCACCTTCATCTTTGTCATCGTCTACCCTCCATACGCACTCCTACTCCATGAGAACACCACCACCACATTCTCTAACACTTGGCGAAGCTTCTGAGGTTATTTAATGTGACTGTAAGGTCGTACCTTATGTTTTAGGTCCTCACCGTGCTCTTCCACCGCTGCCATCATCTCCAGCGACAACCACGGTCCTCCAACCGCATTCGCCTTTGAGTTCACCTCTAGACCGTGTGAATATGCTTCAGGAAGTACTCCAGATCCTCAATTGAGGATCCCAGCAGCAGCAACATCCCTAATTAGATGAAGATTCACCTCAGCTGCACACAAGCAAAGCTGCAGTGGGATTAGTCCCACATCGGGCGTAGAAGAGCACATGAGCGAGCTTAAGTTGATTTTGTGATCTATCCTATTCACCCAATCACGAGGGGTCGGGTCCCTCACTGCACCCCTTCACCTACTTAACCCACCTATGCTACTCCTCCCCTGCGACCCATGCACATAAGCTTGGACACTGGTCGAGACCCGTTTACCAGAATATTGATCCGATTTGACCTGGGGCTTAAGAGAGAAAGAAGAGGAGGAAATTGAGAGAGTGTTGGGGGAGGGTTTTGCTCCTCTGTGTATGCAGCTAACACTTTGTCACTGAAGGCCCCTTGTGCTTGTAAAGGAGAAAAAAAACAAAAGGAAGGCCCTGAGAAGAAGAAGACAAGAAGGAGAAGGCTTGTGCAGAAGAAACAAAGAATGCTTTGAGAGCCTTGATCACTTAAGGCTTTGAAAGCCTGACAAACATTTTGGCACCGTTGTCGAGGAACAATGTGCAATTCATCGCTATTCTTGTTTTACTTGATTCTATTTGAGCACTAACTTTCCCTATTTGTTTTCTTTTGATTTTTGCGAGGTACATCACGAGGCGATCTTTCGTGCAAATCAACCACTCTCGAGGTAGGTAATCTCTTTTCTTCCCTAATCAATCTCTCAATCTTTGGAAGATAAAAAAGCAAACAAATCAATTAGGAACCACCTACCTTATTTTCATAGTAATCATCACTTACAAGGCAAGTTCCTGATTTGCAAATGAAAAATTCATATCTGATTGAAGTGAAGACGATTTTGATTAGAGATCCCTACCCTATTTGTTGTAACTATTAGGGATTACACTTAATTTCTGATCACCTTGGACCACACACTTCTTACTTGAAGTCCAAGGTGAACATTTTTAAGATCAAATTGGACTTGAAATAGAGCTAATTAGGGTTTCAACATTAGGGTTTGAAATGCTAGTTCACACTTGCCTGAATTAAAGTAAATTGACCCTCTCCCATTTGTGTGCTACCCAAACCCTTGCTTAAAAAGAACTAATCACTTAAACCCTAAAATCAGGATCTAATTTCACTTGAACCTTAAAAATTGTGGACTTGATAACCTGAGAGTAAATTCAGGGTGATTTTTGGGTCTTGACCTAGATTTCATTATTCATCTTTTAGGATAGATCAAGTGAAGTTGGTCCACTTTGTGGGCTAACCACCCTCCAAATTAGGTCACAAATCAAATCAATTTCTAAATCAAGTGAAATCCTAGGCACAAATTAGGCTAAAATTGGTAGACTTAAGGTCTCAATTCGTACATTCTGATCTACTTGGAACACAGTGACAAGGAAGGTCGGGTGTGGGAAACCCTGTAACCCTTGGGGATGCTCTACCGTGTAGGGGTCTTTGTGGGGCTCTCCCTTCCTAACTGCCCAGGTAATCTCGGGTGTGAGAATTTTTTATTCGGAGGCATCATCCACCTCGAAACAAGCCTTAGTCATCTAAAAATCTTTGGGTGCCTTGATTGGGTCCAATTCACATCTAGTCCCTCATCCCTTCTATTAGAGCACACACACAGGAAAGGTCATTAGATTGTTAACCTAAGAGGCCTTGTTAGATCTTATATGGAATTTCTGATATGATCTGTTCAATTCCAATGTAAACCTGAATTCGATTTTACGTCTTGATTCAACCACCTGATTCGAAAATGCAACCTGACATTTTACGAAACGCAATTAGGAAACCTGTGCCCCAAATGGCTATCAAAGATAAGATGATTGAGGCAGCTTATAGACAGCATGAAGATTATTATAGAGCCTTAGATAGGGACATTCAGGATAAATTTGCAAAAATAACAAACCACATTCTGAATCGTATCGAAATAATATGGACACGAATGAAACACGATTCAACTCGGGATGATCTCTTAGCAGAATACATTGAAATAATGAAATCACATAACAAGTGTCTGAGATGTTGGTCAAATCCTTCACTTTTGGAAAAACACCAAATTCTCATGGAGAAATGGGGAAAATTGCTGAATATGTTGTATAAAACCATTGATCGAGAATACCCCTACATCCCTTCAAAAGATAATGAGACACCTTAGAACAACACTGATGATCAACATGCTTCTCCAGAACCTGGGTTAGAAAGGACCCTCAACCCAAATGGAAGTCAAATTAAATTATGTGCTGAATGATACACCCGATCTTGAGATGGGATGGGAGGATCCGATTGCAGGTGTTCACGATTTCAAACCAGCCCTAGAAAACCATGAAGCTAGCTTACCAAGCCCTGAATTTCCAAACACCTATGATGATGAGATTGAATTAGAACATCTCGAGGGTGTAAATTCCACCCATTATTCTGATAAGGTGATCATTGATAGCAATTCTGACACCCTTATAGAGCCTAGCCTAGATTTTAGTAACCCAATGCCTACATCTAACCTAGAATCTAGATCTAAGCCTAATTGGGATGATTATGAGGCCCTATGCGATGAGAGTCAAATTTTGAATTTGAATTACGATTCCAGGCATGTATTTGATGAGCACTGGTTAGCCCATATTTGTGGGTTATTGAAGTATTTAAGTGACTAGATATTAAGTTAATTCTAACATTTATTTAGCATGCATTAGGATGTAAATAGATTAATTCATATTTCTGATTTAATTACATAATTCATGCATTGCATTCATAACTAAATGCATTTAGAATTAATTTAGAATTGCATTCATTTAATTAGTTAACCAATTAGGTGCACTACATGCATTATTTTAATTTAACATAGAAGTAAGGGCTTATGCATAAATAACCATAATATTTATTCTTTTATTTTTTCTCCTTTGCACAGGTAACTCCTCCAGCTTTGGCTCCGCCTCCTCTTGCTCATCACATTTAAGCTACGCCATTTTGAATTCGAAACGAAGGCTGTGGCTACAAAAGGAGGAGGGAGAGCTGCCATGCGGTGGAGGCCACCATCCCCGACCCACCACTGTGCAGAGAGTTGATCTCTCGTTCGTTCCACCACCATTGGCCTCAACCGTGGCGATGAGCCTCCATCACCGTGGGCGTGTGACATGACAGGCCACACCGCCATCTGGAGCTCGTCTGCATTACTGTAAGCACCTTGGCATGCACCACCCTCACCGTCATCACCAACATCCACCACTACAGCAGCCGCAATTTCATCTCCCTGCGCCAGTTAAGACGTCTGGGAATGATCCCAGACGTTTGAACTCCCATATCTTCTTCTGCTTTCTTTTTATTTCTTATGTTCTATTTCCTCTCCAAAACCTCTCATCCCCATGCCACTGCAATCTTCACCGCACACCACAATTCCCAACGCCCACCTCCGTGCGCCTCCCCGTGTGCATCTACGTGCCTTCAACAGCAGCAGCAGCTGCTCAGCACCTCCGCGCGCCCACTTCCGTGCCCTCCTTGCAACCTGCAGAGCCGTACCTACAGAACGTGCACCCACAACGCGTGCTCCAACCTGCAGAATGTGTGCCCACTCCTTCAGTGCCTCGCCGACCTCCTCCAGCGCACCTCCAACGTGCAGCAGCACCCACGCCTCCCTGCAGCGCTTCACCACGCGCCTGCAGAATGCGCGCCACCTACGTGCGCACCCTGCGGCGCTCTAGCCTTCACGCCCGCGTGCCTCAGTAGCCGCATGCCTCAGCAACTGCACACCTGCAGCACACGCGGCAGCAACAGCTTCTTCACCAGTGCTACCTTTCTCCAGCAGTAGGCCGGCTCCGGCCACCTCTTGACGTACCACTGTCACCACCGTGACAGCCTCACTTCAGCCAACCTCCTGTGGGAATCTCTCCTCTATTGAACCTCTCTCCCAATTGCGAGGAGGAGAGAGGTAAAATCCTCTGCTTTTGTTATAATTAGTAATTACATTTCATGCCATTGCTAGGAAAAAGAATTTTGATTTATGATTATTTTATTGTGGTGACATTGCAACTTCATACTCAAGCTTTCTTACAATTGCGTGGCTTTTGTGATTAACATTGTTTGACATTGGTTTTGGGGATTAAAATGTGCATAAATTTTCTCTAATACATGTCAATTGAAAATTACATAAAATCATCACATATTTTTGAATATTTTAGTAAGGAAAAATTGCACATCTACCTTTACATTTTTCGAGTTATTGTGCATCTTCTTTCCGTCGCATTTCATGTCAGATTTGACTATGGATTTCTCATTAGATTGAACGAATACAAAATAATCGAGATTTTATTGCATCATTGTCTCCCTGTGGACATGACCCGCTCCTAATTTAGTGGTTATATTAATTGTTGATTAGTCGATTTTTCCACCACATAGAACTACAAACGACGCATCATTTTATGTGACAAACGACTTTAAAAGCGAAGAATCAACTCGTCAAGTACACTTCTCTAGACTCCTCAGAGATATGAATTGATTTTTCGGAAGTCACGCCTATCTATGATACAGAAATCATGGAGTTGGAAGAGTTGGGAATCGATTGGGTCTACCTTAGGAGCCAAGAACCCGAGCCTATGCCTAATAAGGACACCTTTTTAAGCTCAGAATATGAAATTAGGTTAGATCCAAGTCAGGTTGTTGATTCTTTGCACCTTGATTCTCTCTGTTGTGGAACTCCTGATCTAGAATCAGATTTAGAAACTCGTTCTCGCAAATTCTCCAACAATTTTGAATCCTACTCTGATTTTGGGTAGCCTTCGTTTCCTAATGACTACGAGCCAATTTACGACCTCAGCATCCATGATCCACTCTTCGACTCTAACTCTAAGGTCCCTGATCCTGAGATCATTGATTCAAAATCAGGTTCCACTAAGATGGAATCATTCCTTTTTGATCTTCAAGAATGAAAAACAGTAAGTGCCGAGAGTATCTACAATCCATAATTCAAATCTTTTATTGACTCATATTTCTATGATCCTATAAGCACTCTCCAAGCATTTACCTTTGATTTTGATGTGCTTCATGAAGACTCTCTAGATGAACCTACCTTTGAATCTTTTCTAGAGGAGCTCTCAACACACACAGATCTCATAGAAGCCACATCTTCTACAATCACACAGAGCCTTCTTAAATCCGATCCCAACCCCGACCCACCACCGGAATCAACTTCTACTCTAATTCACCTCTCTCTGATCCGGTTGCATACGATTCACTTCCATCTTTCAATCAGGTTTCGAACATCGATCAGACTACTAATCACGTCCCATCCTTTTATGATCACTCTTGTAGGGTTCCTACATCCTCCATAGATCCATTTTCTTTTGAGGATCCCTACTCTGACCAGGCTGATCCGACTCAACCAAACACGCGATTAGCACTGCCATATCTATTTCAGCCACAAAATACCTGGTGGGCTCTGCGTCTATTGATTCACATCCATTAACCCACTAAATTGATTGGGTTAAGGCTGCATTATCAGCCTGTAGATCCGAACAAGCACCTGGTTGGACCAACAAGGCTTTTGATCAAGGTGATTGCTCTACAAAACTCATTCGATTTGACCACTCCCTCTCCATGATCACCTTTCGCTCGACTGAAGGTATTGAATTTAGCACTTAACGGGAGGAAACTCGTCATTCCAAAAAGCTCAAGACCCTTCTGATCATCCTTTTGAGCTATAGTCCTATTGTACTTAGAGTTCAGAGTTAGAACAGCCGACTCCACCTTTGGTATTTGTATCAAAGCTTAAAATCGTCCACAACAATCATCCCGACCCGTTCACCCACTCTTTGAACTTGTTCTAACCCATGAACCAAGTTGATTTCATAACCTCTGATTTACAATGAGGATGTTGCAAAACTTAGGCATGGGGGTGTTAAAGTGTAAACATATGGAAATTTAAATTCTCTGAAGGGTTCTCACAAAAAAAAATGCATATTAAAAAACCCAAAGAAATAAATAATTTTTTTTTGGAAAATAACAAAAAAATGGAAAGAGGGGGAAAATTTTGAGAATTGATTGCATATCATTCATGAGGAGGAAAAGAGGAGAAAGTTTAAATGTCAAAAACGAGTAAAAATCAAGAATAAAAAATGATAGTCATTAGCACTTGATTATGAAAATTACTTAAGCTCTAGACCAAATCAAAAGAAAAAAAATTATGTCCTGAAATGACATAGAGACAGAGATTAGTATGAGTGCTAATCTTAGGCCTCTTGTGCTTGTTTTTGGGTTTAAACAGTCACATATCTGTTAAGATTCAGATTAATCCTCAAGAGGTTGAGGAAAGTGCGAAGTCGGTGCATTAAGTCTAAGGCTTAGGGATTATTCGGCCCCATTTCCTGCCCTTTGGTTTGTAGGGCTTGGTAACCTAAGCACCCAAAATCACACACTTAGTCTGATTCAATGCGCTTAATAAAGAAAAATCTGCCAAATGTGTTCTACTCCGAAGAGTCATCTCGAAGATCTAGCTTAGGAGCGGCTCGACAACACAAGTTGATTGGATGATTTCTCGATGTGGAGAGGTGGGAAATTTCCCTCGAAGATGCGTAATAACATATCGTCTCCTCGGTGCTTGTCTTCTAGGATATTTAAATATCCTACTAGGGGCATGTAAGCACCTTGTGCTGGTTCAGGTGCCATGGGTAGGATTATCTTGAAATGTCGATTGCTAGGGCATGAATTTAGATATAGAACACCATGGGTAGCACTATCTTGAAGTGTTGAAAGCCAAGGTTCTGGGGGTTGCCATGGGCAGTGCTATCTTGAAGCATTAAAAGCCAAGGACCCTTTGAGGATTGATGGTGGGGACAAGGGATCTGATACAGACTATCTTTAGGGCCAATTTTAGGCTGGATCAAGGAAAATCTAAAAAGAAAAGAGAGAGAAAACTCTCTAAATGAAAAATATACTTCTTTCTCTCTCTCTTACGAAAAAGTCCACTGGTAAACTGAACTTGGACCTGTTAAGTTTATGCACAGGTGCTTTAACCGCTGAGCTCAACGAACCTCTGGGTAGTTGATGGGGACACCATCGTGAGCCAAAACTAGCTCAATTTAGTCATTATCAAGGAATAAATGCTCCTACATAATCGCCAGAGAGCCAGTCACTGCAAATCCATTCTGAGAGAAAGATAAGAAAATATGGTTAAAACTATAATTTTACCATCATATCATAAATGCAATACAATCACAGGTTTTCCTAGGGGGTAATTAAGGATCAAATCATCTTAAAAGTCTAACAAGTGGGTTAGAACAATTAGAAATGGGTTTTTACGTGTTTTGAGAATTAAACGACTTTTGAAACCCTAAAAACAGACCCACTTAATCAATGAGGTTTTAGTAAATATAAAATTCACCTAAACCCTCTAAAATTCATATAAAAATATTCTGTAGGGTTTGGTTTCTTCAATTTAACCATTAGAACCCATCTTGATCCAAAATAGAGTTTCAGACTGACATTTGCCCTAATTTGGGTGTTGACATAAATTACCCAGTCAAAATTCGTCAAAACCAAAATCCAACTTCACCATTGGATTCCATAAGTCCAAATTAGGTTTGTACCAAAATTTGGGCCCAATCTGAGACTGTCTTGACCAAGTTTGCAATTTGGTCCTATCTTATCACACATATGCTCTTAACTTTAAAAATCCTTACAAAAGGGTCCCTAACTTTATCATCATTTTTACAAACAGGTCCCTAAGGCCATGAATCCTATTCCTACAAACTCTGGCGACCTAAAATTGGCAAGTTCCCCTTGATTCCTTAATGAATCCCTCTCAAATTTGAAAGGGAAGTTCATCAAGGAATTCTCTTCCTTTTGAGCCAATTCCCACACCTCAAAACCTTCCCAATCTCTCATGCGAACACACGAGAGATTTGGGTATCCTAGAAAACTCCTATTCTGGTGAGCATTCCTAGCTTGGAAGCATGGCTTCCAAGCACAAATCGACCTCTTAATCCCTATATAAGAACCTCCAGATCATACTGAACCTTTCAAGCTCAATTTCGACCGGATCTACCCTAAATTCTTCCCTCCTAATCCAGCCAAAAGGCTCCTCGAGCTCCAGTGACTCTCCCTTCCTCTCCTCCTCATTTGATTGCAATACCGGTGGCAGATATTCCTTCCCCGTCCTCTTCCACATTGCGCCATACCAGTGAGCGCTCCTATCTCTTTCATCGTCATCATTCTGCCCTCACTAGAGTCATCTTCTTCCCTAGCACTGACCATACCACAACTGACGTTGCCTCTGCCCCTCCTAGTCCTCCAATCACCTAGATAAGTTCCCTAACTCCTCTACTTCATTTACACACCAACCGCACTTCATTTTGACCGCCGCATCACACCGACCACCTTTACTTCCTCCATTCTGACTAGACCTCCGGCAAGGCACCCTACTTATTCCACTACTCTAAATGCTTCGCCAACCACCTCATGACCTCCACTGTGCTCCACTCTTCAAAACCCCCATCCTATTCCACCCTATTACACCTCCAAACCCTCTGTCGAACACACCCACCTCTGGGCACCAACTTCAACACTGTCTGGCCACCACAGTCATCTTCACGACACGCCGCACACACCATCGCATCCACCGTGCTACGGCGAAGCCTGCTGAACCTTCTGACAAGGTCGCAAGGTCGTGTTCTTCATTTCAGGTCTTCACTGCCTCGATCGCCATTAGTGAAGCTGTGAGCGAAGCTTGAAGCTCACTCCAGCACCTATAGGCCCAGACAAAGCCCCAAGCATAGTGGAACATCTCCAAGATCGCATTCTAGGGGCCAATTTGGCTCTTTAACTGAGACTTTGACCGCAATCGTGTGAAGCAGTAGCTACAATTGCACACAGACGAAGTTGACAAGCACCCACGCCTGCATAAATTAATTTTGTTGTGTAGGCTCTTTGCCTACTAGCCACGGGGTGAGGTCCCATACACCCCCATGCACCTCGCCTATGACACTGCTCACACGGGTCTGGTGCATCCGATTACCTGCATAGCCATGCACTCCTCGGCTGCTACCCACTGCAGGCAGCCCTGGTTTCGGGTATGCATGTACCTGGTAACCCAACTATCCGAACTGTGGCCTTGGGAGGGTGGATCCTAGAAAGAGAAGAAGAGAGCACAAGGCAGAGGAGGGTTTCTCCCTGTGCGACACTTAGCCAAATCTGAGTGCCTCCCTTGCGCATGAAGGAAGAAGGAAAAGCCAGAAGAGAAGAAGAAGAAAGAACTTAGAGAAGGAGATGTAGAAGAAGAGAAGAGGAGAGCAGCTGAGATAGAAAGGGAAGAAAGAAGGAAGAGACCCTTGAGTCTCTTGGAAGCACTGTAGCAATCAGCTGTTTAAGTTGTCTGATACAAGCCTCTACTGTCAGATTGCATACATTTGAGGCTTTATTTCCTTGATTGATACTGTTGTTCTAATTACTATTATTGTGATGAGTAATTGGTTATTCAAATCGTCATTTTGCTCCATTCTTTTTGCACATTGATACTTGACATTATTATTATATCATTCTGAATTAATTCTTATTGCAATCTCTTATATCTTTTATTCAAATTGTGATCTTGACTTTTAAATTGCCATATTGCTCCCTGTGATCAACCTTAGACTTCAAATTCGAGTATAAATTGTATTTGTTTTTCATGCTTATTCAACCTATATTGCAACGCATTGATTTTAAAACCCATTTCAGAGCGGCTAACATTTTGGCGTCGTTGCCGGGGAAGCAACACGCAATTCACCACTATTCTCTGCATTATTTGATTATATTTGAGCACTGACTTGCCCTGTTTGCTTTTTTGTAATTTTGCGAGGTACTTCATGAGGAGATCTTCTGCGTAAATCAACCACTCCAGGGCAGGTAACTTCTCTATTCTTCCCTAATCAACCTCCTAATCTTGTGAAGACAAAAAAGGAACCAATCAATTAGGAATCACCTGCTTTATTTTTCATAGTAATCAACATTTGAAGGGCAAGCTTCCTGATTTGCGAAAACTTCAAATTTAATTGAAGATTGAGACGATTTTGTTTAAAATTCCCTACCCCAAATTGCCTATGCCTATTAGGGACTATGCTCAATTTCTAATCTTATTGGACTACGCACTTCTTGTTTGATGTCCAAGGAGAACATTTTAAGATCAAATTGGATGCAGAATAAAGCCAATTAGGGTTTCAATTTTTAGGGCTTTGGAGTGCTAGTTGACACTTGCCAGCATAAAAGGAAACAAACCCACCCACATTTGCTTCGGGAGCGACTCGAAGCGGTGGAGAGGAGCTAAAAGGCAACACATAGCTTGCGAAGTGGAGCTATAAAGTGGAGCTATTCCATCATAAGGTAGTGCAGACTGATCTTTCTCCCATGGATGCTTTCCGTCATGTCGATCTTCTCCCCTAACTGTCAATTAAGCCTACAAAGTCTGAGGAAGGTCCTTACTCAGAGGAGCGGGTACCAAGCCCTTGGTTGAAAAGATCTAATCAACAAAAACCCTAAAAAGATCAGGCTCTAAATTCACTTGAACCCTAAAAACCTTGGACCTAATAACCTAGGAGTCAAATCAGGGTGATTTCTAGGTCTTGACCTAGATCTCATTCTGCCATCTTTAGGGTAGGTCAGGTGAAGTTGGTCTAGATTGTAGGCCAACCAACCTCTAAATTAGGTCACAAGTCAAAATTAACTTTTAATCAAATGAAATCAAAGCTACAAATTAGGACATAAAATTGGTAGACTTATGGTCTTAAGTTCATACATTCCGGTCTACCTGGACCCTCAATGACAAGGAAGGTCGGGTGGGGGAATCCCTGTAACCTGTGGGGACGCTCTATCGTGTAGGAGTCTTTGTGGGGCTCTCCCTTCCTGGCCGCCCAGGTACTTCTTTGGTGTATGGATTTCTGATTCAAAGGTATCATCCACCTCGTAATTGCCTTAGTCATCCAAACATATTTGGGTGCCTTGATTGGGTCAAGTCTCACATCCAATCCCTCATCCCTTCTATTAAAGCACATACACAGATCATCTTATGGAGTATCTTTCAGAACTGATCACTTCAATCTAACCTGAGTTTTGATTCTACATCTTGATTCCACCATTTGATTCAAAAATGTAGCCTGGCTATATAGGAAAACTATTTAAGAAACCTGAGTCCCAAATGAGCTTGAAAAAAAAGATACTTGAGAATGCCTATAGAAACCATGAAGAATATTATGCAAGGGACATTCAGGAAAGATTTGTAAAAACAACAGAAATCATAAATAACTATGTATTGTACACTAGAAATCATGCACGGGGGAGGAAAATGAGAGAGAGGAGGCGAGCGGAGGGCAATCGGCGTCTGGTGGAGGGTGGCAGTGGGGCGGAGCCATCCGGGGATGGAGCAAGAGGCGAATAGAGGACGTGGAGATCAAGGGCTTGGAGGAGAAGGGCGCAAGTCT
The DNA here is from genome assembly GCA_037157565.1 of Thalassia testudinum. Lineage (NCBI taxonomy): Eukaryota > Viridiplantae > Streptophyta > Magnoliopsida > Alismatales > Hydrocharitaceae > Thalassia > Thalassia testudinum. The sequence goes on from JAZHRO010000025.1 coordinate 112,095,350, forward strand.
GGCAGGAGAGGTTCCTTAGGTCGTCTGAAAATGCACAAAGATGACCATGGAGGAGGACGAACGGCGACGTTCTCTGCTTCAGATGCAGACAAAGGGGACATGTGGTGGTGATTTGTAAAAACCCTCTGATCTGCTTAGCGTGCAGGGGTGAAGGGCACAAGCGCGAGTTGTGCCCTAGGAGAATTCCTTTGCAGACAAAGAGGTAGTCTCGCACCCTGTCTGGAGGGTTAAGAATGAAACCTGACCGCCGCCGCTGTCTTTGGGTAGGCACTCAATCGAAGTCGAGATCCCATCTTTTGAAGAGATCTCGTCTGTAGAGATCATGCTGAGGGGTGCTTTGATTGGTGAGATCATGGTAGGGAAACCGTCAATAGAAAAGCTTCAGAACTTGGGATGCTCCTTAGATCTCCTATCTGCGGGCTGGAAGGTAGCCATGTTATCCCACTCTCGTTTCTTGGTATATGGTTTGGGCATGTTGGATGTAGAACGACTAAGATTTCATTCAAGCTCTTTTGAAGATTTCATTGTGATTTGGAGAATGGTTTCTCCATTTGATGGGGCTCTTCCTGATCGGCCTCCACAAAGAGTGAGCTCTAGGAGGATTCTTCTTGAGATTTCTGGACTGCTGCTACATCTGCGATTAAAGGGGGTTGTCTCTAAAATGCTAGCAGGCTTTGCATCCATCTGTGATGGTTCTGAAATTTTGATTGGAGAGGGGGACATTAGATCTCTACGAATTGAGGTGGATGTCACCAGTGCTGGTTCAATTCCTGATTTGGTCACAATCAGATGTGGGGGCACTTCTTGGCTTGTTCGGCTAGCAGTACTTGGACAGGTGCCTGGGCAGGATGAAAGTGGATAGGTTAAGTCGTCTAAGGAAGGACTGATGTCTAGAGCCAACACTGAGGTGAGAAAACAGAGTGATAGATGTGGCCGCACTCCTCCTGCTGATGCTCCTAAGCCTAAAAAGAGGGAGGACTATCACCTGGTCTATGCTAAGGAAGATCAGATGGAAGAGGTTGTTACAGCTGACGATTGCAGACAAGCTATGATAATCAAAGATAATGGCTGTCTGGAGGTTGCTAAGAATTCAAAGATGAATTGCAGTAAAGAGGTGGGCATAACAGGAAGAGATTTGGTGCTTAAAGAGCCAGACCAGTTGCAGCTTTCCATTCCTACTGATCTGAAGTATGGCAATGGTTCCAATCAGAAAAGAGGTGTGGGTAGATCTCCCTACATGTTGAGAAGGAGAAGGAAGGAGAATTTGCCCCCCATTGAGGAGCAGAATATTGCTAAATCTATTATGGTTGAATTTGTGGGTTGTATGGCCCAAGGGAGTCATTCCAATGAGGAATGAGAGTGTTGACTTGGAATGTGCGTAGGTTGCACAATAAATAGAGAAGGACTTCATTATGTAGATATCTCTCTGAGTGGGAGATTGACTGTGCTCTTATACAAGAGACACACTTGGACATGGAGAATGGTCAGGAATGGGATTGTTTTAAGCAATTTGGCCATAGTGATGTTGTGCTTAAGGGTGCCTTTGGAAGGTCTAGTGGATTGGCCTTTTGGTGGAGAAAGTCGTCCATATCAGTAACTGAAATTATTCGCGATAGGTACTTGCTTTCTTGCAAATGTCAATCTCACCAAGGAGATATGGAATGGTTTATATCGTGCATTTATGGTCCTTGTGTGGCTGCAGACAGAGTTGGCTTATGGGAGGAACTCTCTGCGATGCATCAAAGACTGCAAGAGACCCCATGGCTGCTAGGGGGTGATTTCAATTATTATCTCTCAGGTGATGACAACCCAAATGGGAGAGTGGACAGCTCTACGACAGGATTCCAAATGGCTATGCAGAACATGGGATTGACTGAATACCGCATCAGTGGTGTGGAATTTACTTGGAGGAATGGCAATGGACAGGTTTCCAAATTGGATAGATTTTTTGGCAATCCTAGTTTGTTGGAGAGGTATCAATTATCAGCAGTTATGAGCCTTGATAGGCCTTTCTCTGACCACACTCCATCTATTTGGGATAGTGGGGTGAATTCAGACACGGGATCATACTTCATACTCAAGAGATCTTGGTTTAGGGAAGAAGGTTTTGTGCAAATGGTATCCCAGTGGTGGCAAAACAAGGTAGTGCAAGGCACTGCTACACAGAAACTGGTTGCAAAATTGTCAGGACTGCGTGAACTGTTGAAGGAATATGGCAGGCTGTGAATCTGATCAGAGAACAGAAGAGGAGGGAAGCCTTGGCAGTAATTAGGGACCTGGATCTGAAAGAATGCAGGCAAGCTTTGAACCATCAGGAGCAGCAACTGAGGCAGCAGATGCAAGCAGCAGTGGGAGATGAAGATCTAAAAATAGAAATGGATTGGCATGAAAAATCCAGACAGCTATGGCTCAAAGAGGGTGACGTGAACACGAAATTTTTCCATCTTGCAGCCAGTGCTAGGAGGAGATTCAATCTTATTTCATCTATTAAAGTTGAAGAGAGAACTATTACCTCTGTTAGAGAAATCAAAACTGAAGCAAGTAAGATTTTTAAAGAAAATTCCAAGGCTACTCCAAGAGGTTCTTGGAGGATGGCATCAATGGACTTCCCCTGTGTTAATGATGATCAGAGAGACATGCTTGTCACCCCTATATCTGAACAAGAAGTACTAAAAGCTATTAAAGAGTTAAATAATGAAGGTGCTCCTGGCCCGGATGGATTTCAGGTGTTCTTCTACAGAGAGCTATGGAGTGTTGTTAAGGTGGATGTTTTAAAGGTTATTCATGAATTTGAACTGGGCAACTCTAGATTTGAGAGGTTGAACAAATCCTATCTATTTTTGCTTCCAAAGAAATCAAGTGCGAAGAGATTTTCTGATTACAGACCCATTGCACTATCTAATTCCATCTACCTTATTATTAGTAAGGTTATAGCTTACAGATTGTGAGAGGTTTTAAAGGACTTAATAATGCCTGTTTATTCAACTTTTCTTCCTGGGAGATCATTACAAGAGTCCTTCATTGTTGCGCAGGAGATGGTAATGGGTTGGCATAGGAGAAAATCTAAGGCTTTTTTATGAAAAGTATATTTTTCCAAGGCCTATGATTCAATCTCCTGGTCATACTTGTGGGAGACTCTTAGAAGAAGGAAGTTTCCACCTTTATTGATACAATGGGTGAAAAGGTGCATTACGACAGCCTCCTTTTCCCCACTGATAAATGGTAAACCGTGTTGTTCTTGAATTCAGTCCCAGTGTGGAGTTAGGCAAGGCTGCCCAATTGCACCTCTGATTTTCAACCTTGCTATGGATACTTTGGCTAGATTCGCCTGCAAATTGGCAGTGGATGGTTTTATTAGGAGTACTCAATGTCTACTCATAGGGCTTTAGACCCCTATACTTCAATATGCAGATGATACTGTTTCTTTTCTGGAAGGAGGGAAGAGAGAAGCGCAAGCACTTTTACATATGGTAAAAATTTTTGGAGAGATTTCCGATCTCAGACTGAATGGAAATAAATCCTCCCTGGTCTACTTTGGGATGAACATTGGGTTACAGAATGACATCTCCACCATTTTGGGTACACCTGTGGTTCCACTGCCTATTAAATATCTGGGTCTGCCTTTAAAATGTTCTAAGATGAAGAAAGTAGATTGGTCTTTCCTTTTTGAAAAGGTAGCTACAAAATTGGAGGGCTGGAGCAGTAGATACCTATCAAAAGGGGAGGTATATATTATTGAATTCCGTCATCACTTCAATTCCAGTATTCTTCTTCTCTATCCTTAAAGCCCCGAATTCTATCTGGAAAAAGCTAGATGTGATGTGGAAAAGATTCTTTTGGAAAGGAGACTCTCATCAAGGGGCCTTTTTTCAACCTTTGAAGTGGGAATCAATTTGCAAGCCAAAAAAGATGGGTGGTATGGGTGTTAGATCCCTTAAGGAATTCAACGAAGCTTTACTATTGAAGTGGGTTGTTCGGTTGCTGCAGGGAGAAAAAAAAATCTGGACAGAAATTATTCAGGATAGTTATGGGACTGCCAATGATGAGATTAATCCTCTAAACCCCCGTAAACCTTCCCCCTTTTGGTCTTCCATGGTACGTGTCCTGAGGGACAATTGGAATTTTTTCAAATCTATATTAGGTGATGGAAAAAGCTTCAAGTTTTGGCTAGAAAATTGGGTACATGGAGGGACGTTTGAAGACAGGTTCCCCCTTGCTTATGCTGTGGCTTCGGATAAAAATGTTGTGGTATCCGATTATTGGGATGCGGAATCTGAGCAATGGCTGTTCAATAATGGTGGCGGGAATAATCATGAAACAAGAACACGTGTAGAGAATGAACGTCTCATGGAAGAACTTGCTGCCTTCAAACCCATGCCCCATGAATATGACATTTACAAATGGGAGGGTAAATTTTCTACTGCGGCTGCTTATGACAGATTGATAATGTCCACCAGGATGGCGGAAGCTGATGAGATGGGGAAGAATCTATGGAAGTTAAAAATACCACTAAAGATACAAATTTTTTCATGGCTCTGCAGAAGAGACGGCTTGATTACTGGAGATCTGAGGCACAGAAGGATGGGTACCCCCACCCAATTTTGTCATTTATGTGGGATGCATAATGATTCTAGCACTCATATCTTTTCTTCATGCGCGATCACTGATTATGTATGGAGGAGAGTATGCAATGAGTCTTTACCCACATGGGAGAATTTGTGGCGCTGTCTTGTGGATGGGAATAAGCCATGTTTACATATGGTAGCTGTGTTATGGGCTATATGGAGGGCTAAAAATGAGTGTGTTTTTCAGGAGACCCCAGTGTATGTGGATAATATTGTGAATTTTTGCTGGAGTCTCATACAGCATTGGGGTTCCATCATGTAATTATTTTTTTTTATTATCAATAAAAGCTCTCCTGGTTTGCTATCGGTGATTCAATAGCATTCCTTTCTTTCTAAAAAAAAAAACAACTGTAATCATCACGAACTGTGTAGAGATAATATGGACACAAATGAAATACGGTTAACCTAGGATCTCCTATTAGCAAAACACAGTGAATTGGTGAAATTACACAACAGTGACTGTCTGCAATTTTGGTCAAACCCTTCACTACCAGAAAAATTCGATGAATTTTTAGAAAAATGGGGAGAATTGCTGAATAAGTTATATATAACAATTGATAAAAAATACCTGTTAGAAACTAACAAAACATCTTGGACTGAGACTAGTGATCAACACAATTTCCCAAATCCTGAGTTTGATGATCAAGCTTGTTATGGACCCCCAACCCAAATGGAACCTGATTCAAATTATGAACAAAACATTCTTAATCTTGAGATGGGTTGGGAGGATCCAATTGTAGGAGAACACGATTACAAGCCAGCCCTAGAGACACAAAAGCCTGGTTCACCAAGCTTAGATTTCCTAGACTGCTGTGATAATGAGATTGACTCAAAACCTCTTGAAGGGGTAAATTCTGCTCCTTGTTTTGATAAGGTGACCCTCGAGGACAATTATGACATCCCTATAGATCCCAACCTAGATTCTAGCGATTCAACCCACACCCTTAGCCCAGAATCTGGATCTGAGCCTTCTTGGGATGATTATAAGGCTCCGTATGATGAAAAATAGATTTTAAATGTGCATTATGATTCTGGGCCTTTATTTAATGAATACACCTCTCCGACGCCCTCAGAAACATAGATTGACTTTTTGGAAGTCATGCCAATCTACAATACAGAAATCGAGGAGTTGGAAGAGTTGGGTTTTAATTGGGTCTACCCTACAAGCCCAGAACCCGAGCCCAAACCTAATAAGGACACCTTTTTGAGCTTAGAAATTGAGAATAGGATAGACCCAAGTCAGGTTGCTGAGTCTACATCTTTTGATTTATTCTGTGGTGGAACCTCTGATCCTGAATCAGATTCAGAACTTGATTCTCGTAAGTTCTCCGATGATTTCAAATCTTACTCTAATTTCAGAGAACCCTTGTTTCCTGACGACTATGAGCCAATCTACGACCTTAGCATACATGATCTATTCTTCGATTCTAGCTCTGAGGTCCCTAATCCTGAGATTATTGATTCAAAATTAGGTTTCATTGAGATGGAATCATTTCCTTTTGAGACTCAAGAATCAGAAATAGAAATTTCTGAGAGTGTACACCCCAGAGTTCAAATCTTTTCTTGACTCAGATTTCCTTCATCCTATAAACACTCTTCAGGCATTTACCTTTGATTTTGATGGCTACTATGAGGACTCTCTAAATGAACCCACCTTTGAATCCTTTCTAGAAGAGCCCTCACACACAATTCTTATTGATGCCACCTCTTCTACACATGCAGAACCTTCCCAAACCCATTTTCAACCCTAACCCGTTATCAGACTCAATTTTTACTCTGATTCTCCTCTCGATGATCCGGTTGCACATGATTCTTCTTCACATCTTTATCGAGTTTCGAGCATCGATCAGACAAAAAATCACACCCCATCTTTCTCTGATCATTTTTGTAGGGTTCCTACATCCTCCACTGATTCATTTTCATTTGAGGATCCCTACTCTTTCTAGGCTGATTCGACTCAGCAAAACCCTAGCTTTTCACTTCCACATCCTTTTGAGTCACCAAGCATATGGTGGGTTCCACATCTCTTGATCCACATCTATCAACCCACCAGATTGATTGGGTTTGGCCTGCATCATCAGGCTACTGATCTAAATAAGCACCTGGTTGGACCAACCAGGCTATTGATCAAGGTGCTTGTTCTACAAAACTCATTTGATTTAACCACTCCTCCATACCATTTTCCGATCGGCTGAAGGTGTTGAATTTAGCACTTAATAGGAGGCAACCTATCATTCCAAAAACCCGAGATCCTTCTGATTATCTTTTTTGTACTTCACGTCTATTGCACTCTGAGTTCAGTTTTAGAACAGTCGATCCCACCTCTTGTAGTTGTATCAAAGCTTGAAATCGTCCGCAACAGCCATCCCAACCCTTTCACCCACCCGATAATCTTGTTCTAATTCCTAAACTCAAAACTGTTTCATACCCTCCGTTTACAATGAGCCATTGCAAAACTTAGGCATAGGGGGTGGTAAAGTGAAAACATACAAAAATTCAAAGTTCAGAAGGGCTCTCACAAAAAATACACATTCCAAAAAACCAAAAAAATAGAAAATTGAAAAAGAACAAAAAAACTTGGAGAAGGGAGGAAATTTTTAGTGAATTAATTGTATATCATTGAGGAGGAAAAGGGGAGGTGATATAAATGTCAAAAAGGATCAATAGTTTGAAATAAAAAAGAGATAGTCATTAGTAAAAGATTAAGGAATCTACATAGTTCTAGACCAAATCAAAAAGAAAGAAAATGAAAGAAACAAAAAGTGCTAAGAAACAAAAAGAGATTAGTATGAACGTTGATCTTAGGCCTCTTGGGCTTGTGTTTAGGCTTAAAAATTCAAGTATCCATTAAGATCTGGATAGTCCTCAAGAGGTTGGTGAAAATGCAAAGCTTAAGTATTAGGTCTAAGGATTAGGGATTATTCGACCTCGTTAACTGACCTCTGGTTTGCAGGACTCAGTAACCTAAGCACCCCAATCCACACATAGTCTAGTTCAATGCACTTAATTATCAAAATCATGCAAATGTGTTAATTCTGTTTTGAAAAAGCTACCTAGATTAGGAGCGGCTGATCAACACAAGTTGATTTGGAAGAGTTCTCGACCCGGAGAGGTAGGAAATTCCCCTTAAAGATATGCAATAACATACCGTCTCCTCGGTACTTGTCTCCTAGGATATCTAAATATCCTACTGGGGACATGTAAGCACCTTGTGCTGGTTCAGATGCTATGGGAGGCATTATTACAAAATATCGATTGCCAGAGTTTGGATTTAGCTACAGAACACCATAGGAAGGATTATCCCGAAATCTCGAAAGCCAAGGTTCTGGGGGTTGCCATGGGCGACGCTATCCCGAAGCATCGATTGCCAGGGACCCTACGATGATTGATGGTGGGAGCTAGGAATCCAATATAGACCATTTTGTAAAGCCAATCTGAACCTAGAAATAAAAAAGAAAAGAGAAAGAAAATTCTCCAAAAATAAAAAAAATCTTCTGTCTCTCTCTTACAAAAATGGACTACAAATTAAACTTGGGCTAAAACATGCCTTAAGCATGGGTGCATTAACCGTGGAGTTCAACGAACCTTAGGTTCGTTCCTGTGGGCCTTAGAAGCCTTCATGGCGGACTAAGGCTAGAGCTAGTCAGGTCTGGATCTTGGTTGGTACTTGAGTACCTCTAGGCCTACTATTGGCATTCTGATCTAATCTACAAAAGAAAGCACACAACAAAAATCTAAGCATAAAAAGGCATATGGTCTAGAATTTGAGTTAATTCCATGAGATTTTCTAAGGGAATAGCAAAAGCTAGGCATGGGGGTATGATGGGAACACCATTATGAGCCATAACTAGCTTAATTTAGTCATTATCAAGGAATAAATGCTCCTACATAACTGTCAGAGAGCCCTAAGTGACTGCAAATCCATTCTGAGGGAAAGATAAGTAAATAGGGTTAAAATTGCAATTTTACCATCACATCTTGAATGCAGTACAATCACGGGTTTCCCTAGGGGGTAATTAAGGGTCAAATGATCTTAAAAGTCTAACAAGTGGGTTAGAACAGTCAGAAATGAGTTTTCATGTGTTTTGAGAATTAAATGACTTTTAAAATTCTAAAAATAGATCTGCTTAAGTAAATGAGGTTCTGGTCAGGATAAAATTCACCTAAACCCTCTAAAATTCATAGAAAAATATTCTTTAGGGTTTGGTACCTTCAATTTGACCATTAGAACCCATCTTGACCCAAAATAGAGTTTCAAACTAACATTTTCCCTAATTTGGGTTTTTACATAAATTACTAGCTAAACTTGGTAAAAACCAAAATCCAACTTCACCATTTGATTCCTTAAGTCCAAATTACGTTTGTACCAAAATTTGGGCCCAATCTGAGACTGTCTTGACCTAGTTTGCAATTTGGTCCTGTCAGATCACACATATGCCCTTAACTTTCAAAATACTCACAAAAAGACCCCTAACTTTATCATTATTTTCACAATCAAGTCCCTGCCACCATGAATCCTTTTTCTAAAAGCTCCAACGACCTAAAATTGGCAAGTTCTTCTTGATTCCTTAATGAATCCCTCTCAGATTTGAAAGGGAAGTTCGTTAAGGAATTCCCTTCCTTTTGAGCCAATTCCCATACCTCAAAACCTTCCCAATCTCTCATGCGAACACATGAGAGATTTGGGTATCCTATAAAACTCTTATTCCGGCGAGCATTCTTAGCTTGGAAGTGTGGCTTCCAAGTACAAATTGACCTCCTAAGCCCTATATAAGAACCTCTAGATCATACTGAACCTCTTAGGCTCAATTTCGACCAGATCTACCCTAAATTCTTCCCTCCTAATCTGGCCAAAAGGCTCCTCGATCACCGGCAACTCTCCCTGCCTCTCCTCGTCATCTGACCATAATACCAGTGGCAGATATTCCATCCTCATCCTCTTTCTGAATGTGCCATACCAATGGGCGCTCCTATCTCCTTCATCGTCGCCGTTCTGCCCTCGCCGGTGTCACCTTTTTCCCCAACGCTGTCCATACCACAACCGGTGCCTCCTCTACCCCTCTTCGTTCGCCAATCAACTAAATAAGTTCCCTAACTCCTCTATTTCATTTACACACCAACCACACTTCATTTCGACCGCCGTATCACACCGACCACCTTCATTTTCCTCTGCTCTGACAAGACCTCCGGTGAGGCTCCTCGCTCATTCCACTACTCCAAATGCTTCGCCAACCACCTCACGACCTTTGCTATGCTCCACTCTTCAAAACCCCCATCCTATTCCTCTTTATTACGCCTCCAAACCCTCTGTCGAACACACCCACCTCTGTGCACCAACTCCAACACTGTCCGGCCACCACAGTCATCTTCACAACACGCCACACACACCACCGCATACACCCTACTATGGCAAAGCCTGCTGAACCTTTTGATGAGGCCGCAAGGTTCTGTTCTTCATTTCAGATCTTCACTACCTCGACCACCATTAGCGAAGCTACGAGCGAAGCTTGAAGCTCGCTCCAGCACCTGCAGGTCCCAGACGAAGCCCCAAGCATAGTGGAATGTCTCCAGGATCGCATTCCAGGGGCCAATTTGGCTCTTTGACTGAGCCTTTGACCGCAATCACGTGAAGCAGCAGCTATAGTTACACGTAGAGAAAGGGAAGTGGGATTAGTCCCACCTCGGAAGTTGACATGCACCTGCGCCCGCATAATTTGATTTTGTTGTGTAGGCTCTTCACCTCCTAACCATGGGGTGAGGTCCCATGCACCTCGCTCGTGACACTACTCACATAGGTCTGGTGCATCCAATTACCTGCCTAGCCATGCACTCGTCAGCTGCTACCCACCGCAGGAAGCCCTGGTCCCGGGTGTGTGTGTACCCGATAACCCGACTATCTGAACTGTGGCCCTAATCGCGAAAATGCGCGGTTTGTTAATTAGGCAATTTAGTGTCGTTGCAACACGTAAATCCACTTTCTCTTTTAAATTTGTAAGACCTGGATAGTGGGGTATCTAGGGTCGTCCAAGGAGGAAATATGTTTGCAAAATTCAGGTCTCTTGCTTGGAAATAGAAATCACCTTTCTTTTTGGTCTTTTCAACTATATCATTTTTTTAAGGTTTTGAAATAATGAGAGAAAACACGAGTTGTTGGAGAAAAAGTAAATAACTACGATTACTAAGCTAACACCTAAGTGACAAGTAATTCCTCTTCCTAAGCTCACTCTAGGCACGTGCAGGCCTAAAGTAATTAGGGAGAGGGAGTGAAGAGTGCTAGAATCACCGCAATCAAAATGCAACTAAAAGAAATTTCAAAGAAGGCAACTAGATTAATGAGAAAGTGTTTTACAGAAAAACCTAGTAGATGAATGCTTCTACTACTAGAGAGTTGCAATAAATAAAATGAAACATAAATCCTCTAGATAGATTGTGAAGAAGAGGGCTTCTTGCTCCAAGCTTGGTAGCAATCGAGCACGAAAAGAGTCCTCCAACTCCTTCCTTGCTATGCTCCTCTAAGATGATATCCTCCAAGGTGGTAGTTACCACCTTTAATTCTCTTCCTCCAAGGGTGGACATCCACCCTAGGTTCTTCTCCTTTGCCTGGCCATCCTCCTTGAAGTGGAAAGCTCCTCCTCGTTGGCGTGGCACAAGTTGAAGAAAGTGGGGAGAAGGCACCAAAGGGGTTGGTGATGTGCCCCCTTAATCTTCTTCTCTACTCCTTCTCCTTGGTCGTAGGTATAGGTGGATGTAGGTAGAAGTAAACACTAATGGAGGATGCTCTAAAATGGTGGTAGCTGGTGGGTTTATATAGAGTAGGAATGGGGCTAAGGTGACTCTTGAAATGGAGGGCTAAGATGGGAAGATGGAGGTGGTTGGGGATCCTATGGCTAAGGGTAATTGGTGCCAACCCAAGGGGTGCCATGGGGTGGTTATGGTGGTGAAAGGGCACCTATATTTGGCGCCAACTATGGGGCTTCTAGAAAGTAGGTGAGGTGGATGGTGGAGATGATTTTAAGGAGAGGTGTATGGTGGAGATGAAGGGAATTTTGGAGGGAAAGTTGGTGCCAAAAGCGAAAGGTTCTAGAAGGTTATTTTGGAGGGAAACTAGGTGGCTTTTGGTAATGGTGATGGGGTGAAGGGGTGTGAAGGTGGTGGCACCAACTTGGAGTAGGATAGCTAGCTTAGGTGAGCTTAGTTGATGGAGCTAGCTAGGGTTGAGTTGAAGGTGGTGGATGGCCAAGGAGCAGGATGCTAGCTAAGCTAAGGTAAGCTTAGCTAGCTATGGAGTAGAGGAGGAGGTATTGGAGCTAGGATTTGAAGATAGGTGACTGGTCGATCTTTCGCTTTAAAGTCGTTTGTAGTTTAATGTGGTGGAAAAATCGACTAATCAATATTTAACAAGAAATAACCACACCTATTAAAATTCGTAGGGAGGCAATGACGTATTAAAATTCGCACCAATTAAAAACGTTCGTTTGTAGTCAGTTTGGACAAGAATCAAGCCAAGATTGCCTTTAGATTAAGGTTTAAGCAAGAAACAATGCTGAAATGGCAATTATGAGAAACTAGAGGATATTTTCCGCAATGCAGAATCAATAAAATATCTTTAAAAAGTGGCAATGGCAGAAAATGTAATTTCTAATTGATGGTTTACTGCAGCAAAACAGGGGAATTTTTCCCCTTTGTCTTGCGCGACGAGGAGCGGATGGCCAGGCACGGGAAGCTCGGAGGAGGTCCCTTGGACCAAGAGCTTCGAATCGGTGGTGGCGACGAGTCGCGCGGCGGCCGGAGGTGGCCGGACGAGCTCCGGCGGAGGTGCTGCAGCCGGTGAGCTTGTGCGGCAGTTGGCGTGAGATCTGCTCGGGCGCTGCCGCTGTGGGGGTGGCTGCTGCTGTTGGCGTGGGTGGCTGCTGCTGGTGGCAGGCGCGCGGGCGAAGGTGTCTGCAGTTGTGGTGTGTGCTGATCTGCAGGCGTGGGGGTGGGAGCGGGTGAAGTTCTGCAGGTGCGGTTGGACGAGTCTGCAGGCGCGGGAGAATGGTTGCGCGGGTCTGCAGGCGAGTGGAGAGCGCTGCAGCTGGTGAGCGTGTGGAGATGGGCGCGGTTGAGGAGGGCGTGCGTGGTTGGAGGGTGCAGGTGCGGTTGAGCTGAAGGTTGATGGGCGCAGGAGAGGGTCTGCAGGCGACTTCAGACGTGTGCGGTGGAAGTGAGCAGGTAACTTCAGACGTCCGGGAAATTTCCCAGACGTCTTAAGTTACTGAAAGGGTGGCTGACGGTTGTTGTGGTGGTTGTGGTTGGTGACGACGGCGAGGGTGGTTGGCGACAACGGCGAGGGAGATGCACACTAAGGTGCTCACAGTGATGCGGACGAGCTCCGGATGGCGGTGTGGCCTGTCACACTACACGCCCATGGTGGTGGAGACTCGCCGACACAGTAGAGGCCGACGGTATGGAGTGGAAGAGAGAAGTTTTCTCTGCACAGTGGTGGGTCGGTGGCGGAGGCCTGCCTCGCTCAGCATCCTCTCTCCTCCTTTTGTAGCGGCCTGCACAAATTTGAATGGAGAGGCGGGAGCAGATCCACCTTCTCCGCCGATCCATGAATGCGCTTTTAGTGAGGTCTGAGGCATTGCAGCGGCAGCCGAGCCGTTGCTGAGAAGAAGAAGAATAAAGGATATTATTAAAATATTAAGGTTATTTATATAAAAACCCTCAAGTTTTATGTTAACTAAAACAATGTACTTAATTAGTTAACTAATTAGATGAATGGCATTCTAAGCTAATTCTAAATGCACTTAAAATATGAATGCAATGCATGGATTATGTAATTAAATTAAAAATATGAATTAATCTATTTACATCCTAATTTATGCTAAATAAATGTTAGAATTATCCTAATGTTTAGGCATTTAAATACTTAAATAGCCCACAACTATGGGCTAATCAAATACCCCCATGCCTAGTTTTTGCTAGTCCCTAGCAAAATTAAGCGAAACCTAGCACTCTAAGTAGACTAGTTAACTCACTTAGTCTTCCTTCAGAAGCATATTAAGTTCAGGCTCTAGACCAAAGGTTCCTAAGTAGTTGCTAAGTTACAGACTAGGTTGGCTAAAGACAAGTTGCAGGCACAAGTTTCCCTGATTTCTGACTCTACCCTAAAGTTTATTGATCCCTGAGATTAAAGCATCCGTGCCTGTGTATTGGTCTTAGTTATTTTAGTTAAAGGCTTTTATATATATATATACTTTTTTTTTTTTTTATTCTTCTAAGTCTAACCTCAGATCAGCTATCAACACGATCTGTGTCGGATTCATTGTCCCCATTACCATACCTCGAAGGGTGCCTGGCTTTCGATGCTTCGAGATAGCACCGCCCATAACGACCCCAAGAACTCCTAGCAATCGACACTTCGAGATAGTATCGCCCATGGATTTCTTAAGCGAATTCAGGCCTATGGCAATCGGCACTTCGAGATAGGGCCGCCCATGGTACCTGAACCGCGCAATGCACTTACATGCCCCCAGTAGGATGGATATCCTAAGAGACAAGTGCCGAGGAAGTAATATGTTATCATCGCATCCTCAAGGTGAGTATATACTCCACCTCTCCTACGGCGGGAACTCTTCCAATCAAAATGTGTTTTCAAGCCTCTCTTAAGTCAAAACTAAGAGAACCAAATCTCTTTTCAGAAAGACGGAAATTAAGTTGATTACCAGACCAAGTGTGTGAAATTTGGATGCCTGGGTTACAAGGACCCGTAAACCAAAAGGTAGAATAAGACTCCAGGTACTACCCCACCTTCTAACTCAAACCCTAGCTTCCCTTCCTCAACCTCTTGAGGAATGGTCCGCAACTTAACTCCTACATAAGTTTTTAAGTCCACAAAGGACCCTAAAGGTCTAACGCTAGTAGCTCATTTAGCTTCTAAAGTTTGACCCTAGAATTAACTTAGTCTACCCTAGAGTTCTGATTTGCTTAAGACTGCAAGATCTAGCCAGTTAAGCTCAAAACCCTTTTTTTTCTCTTTTTTTTTATATATGTACAAATGTATGCAATTATGCTATGTATATCCCCAAGTACACCCCCCCATGCCTAAAATTTGCAATGTCCTCATTGCATAGAAGGATATTACCTGGGTTAGAGCTGGGCTAAATAGCCAAAAAACCTGCAAATCAGGTTCAAGAATTGCAGAAATAGGCCCTAAAAATGAGCAAAGCAATGTTGGCCTAGAAAATAGGTAACCTAGGATGTTGGCGAGCTGATGATGAATCCCGATAGCAAATGCTCGCCCAACTAAAATGGGAATGAAATCTTCCCAGGTCACCAGAAGAGGTTCTAAAGGATAAACAAGTAAAACAACCTCCAAAGGGGTAGGGGGAGGATGACAAGGATCCTCCAAAAAGAATAGGGAAGGAATGGTACAGAGATAAACCCCCAGGGTAATGGACTGACTAAATAAATCATCAATCCATACCCGATACTCCATTACAGGAAATATTGGTCTGTTATGCCCCCTGGTCAGAACAAAAGTGAGCAATTCTCTAAGGTAAGGATCGTCTAGGGTGTCCAAGTTACGATGTTGTGGGATGGCCATAAGATCTAGGTTGGGTTTAATCAGCTTGGTGTCCATCCCAAACACTCTTTCTAAATCCTCAATTTCATCCCTAGCATTCCTTACACCATCACATGGATCTTCCTGCTCTTCATCAGGAGTCACAATTTCACTTTCAGATATAAGCGAATCAGAGGGTGACTTCAAAGTGAATGAAGGCAGGCTGGAAGCAACAGATCTAGGGATTATCCTATCAATGTCATCCCCGGGTTTTTGTTCTTTACTCAAATCTTCCCCGGAGTCTATATGTGAATCCACATAAATCTTAGAAATTGCTTCCAAATTTTCCATCATTTTATCATGAGGAGAAATATCATCAATGGGTGTGCTAAGGAAACCTAATTTGGTCAAATTTGTGACATCCTCAGGGGCTAACTCTTCAAACAAGACATAATCACCCTTAGTGTCACTCCAAATCTTGAATGTAGGTTTCTCATATAATTCGTCCTCCTCCTCATCACACAATTCATCATGTACCCGAGGTCTAGAATCATTTAATATCTCAGCAGATCCCCTAGGGTGCTCTATCTGAGGTAAATGGTTTACACTGGTAACATCAGACTCCTCAGATATGTCAATTTCTTTAGGGTTAGGTTCCCTAAGGGTGGGTTTGAGTTCCATATCGTGATCAGAAGGGAGGGTAGGATTAACAACTTGACTTTGACCCACTTCATCAAATGTCACGAAAATACTATCATCTGGGTCGAGGTCTTCCAATGGTACCATCATTCCCTTCTTTTGACTCCAATATAATTCAGGTGGATACTCATCCTTATCATCATCTTCCTCGGGTTGCCACCTTTCTTCATCCAATGCATAGCTACTATCATGTGTATTTTCCTCCCACCTAAAGTGTAGATCGCTCAAGGAATTGTTATCTAATGGGGAGGTTTCAAAATCGATCCTCGAAAAGTAGCTATTCTCCCTAGAATTTCCCTCCAACTTAAAGTGTATCTCTCCCACGGGAGATGCATCTATTGTAGAGGGGTGTACGTCATCCTCAATGGGGTAGATTGGGTGGCTAATTTCATCTCTTTCTTGTTGGCCTGCTCTCAAAGATTCTCCTAACAATTCACTCATTTCGTTTTGTATTTTCTGTATTTCCATCTTCAAAGAGGAGAGGTCATTTCTATCATGAGAGAAATCAGGCTCAGGCTCATAGTACCCAGGAGTGTTTGTCCAACCATAATACTTTTTCAAGGAGGGTGGGTTGGGTATTTCTTTGGTATGTGGGATATTGGGTAAAGCAAATCCCGCTCCTAGGCTCTGCTCACTGATTTGGGGCTTAACCAGGCCAATACTCCTATAATAGGAGTAAAATGGATCCCAATGATTGTCATTACGTCCATCAACGAATGGACCATCTCGGTGTCTGGGATAGAAGGATGCAGAGTGGGGGTGAGGGTGTGGGCAAGATGTGAAAGGATCAAAAGCAATGTGGTCCATTCTAACTCACACTTCAATCAGAATTCCCCAAGCAAAACACAATTTAAAAAGGACCTTTTAGGTCTTTCCCAATTTAGGCTTTTGATTTTAAGTCAGATTGCAGGTGACAATACAATTTGCCCAATCAATTACGCGCCTTTTGTCAACCTACGGTTCGCCTAAGAAGACCTAGTTGGAGCTTAGGTGTTCTTCCCTAAATCTCAAATGGTCAAGTAAATCCAAAGACGGAAGATTGAGGGATGCAAGTAGGCCTAAGCCTTCCTTTGAAGCTGTGCTTTCGCGGTGCTCCTCAACTACCCCCAAAAATCCGTGACAGGGTATCCCCCTCTTTGGATTTACAAAACCTTTGATTTCCAGTTCCGAACACTTCAGAATCCAACGAAAGGAGGGCTCTTGTCCTAGTATTTCCAAACCTAAGGAGTGTCTAGAAGCATGCCGTGGTGCAAGTGAAATAAGTGTGCATACACTGTCAAAGATTTTGAACTTTGAATCGCACGCCAAGTTTGAAAATCAAATCCTTGGTTTTTAAAATGTCCTTCCTTTGATTAGTCCTTTTTCTAAGAAAATGTGACCACTTGTTAGATTTATTCAGTACAGATTAGGTGGTCTTCGCATTAAATCCCAAATGCAATGCGTGATCAAAAATAGGATGCAAAGTAAGAGAATACGTACCTTGCCTCCAGCGATCTTCAATGCAAAAATGCACGCAATGCAGAAAAGTAAATCTAGAGGCTGCTCATATAGACCTAAATGGTTCGTCCTAGGGCAGGCAGCTTCTAGCAGGCAGCTCGTTTTTTTCTTTTTCTATTTTTTTTAGAACTACTTATGCACAAGCAAATAAAAGTAATAATAAAAAAAATAAACCTAAATCTAAAGAAAATGGAACAGACTCCCAAAAATTACCCAACACGGGCCCAAAACAAAATCGGGGAACAAACCCCTCAAAATACGCCCCAGAACAAGGGTTTCAAATTATTTGCAATGAAAAATTAAGTCTACAGTTTTAATTCTATTCTAATTAAACTAGCGACTAAATACAAAGGTGTCCGTCGCATCCTCGTCCTTCTCCTCCTTTCAAAATTGCTCGTCCACTTCTCGTCTGGCGATGTCAAGGGTCGCCTCTCACACAGGCTGATTCTTACACAAAATTTCTCGCACAGAAAAGAAAATAATAAATGGTCAAATCTCTGTGCAATTGACAAATAATCAAAATAAAATTAGGTGAAATTAATGCGTCTGTTGCCTCCCCGGCAACGGCGCCATTTGACTGGTCGATCTTTCGCTTTAAAGTCGTTTGTAGTTTAATGTGGTGGAAAAATCAACTAATCAATATTTAACAAGAAATAACCACTCGCAGAGGAGCGGGTCGTATCCACAGGGAGGCAATGACGTATTAAAATTCGCACCAATTAAAAACGTTCGTTCGTAGTTAGTTTGGACAAGAATCAAGCCAAGATTGCCTTTAGATTAAGGTTTAAGCAAGAAACAATGCTGAAATGGCAATTATGAGAAACTAGAGGATATTTTCCGCAATGCAGAATCAATAAAATATCATTAAAAAGTGGCAATGGCAGAAAATGTAATTTCTAATTGATGGTTTACTGTAGCAAAACAGGGGAATTTTTCCCCTTTGTCTTGCGCAACGAGGAGCGGATGGCTGGGCACGGGAAGCTCGGAGGAGGTCCCTTGGACCAAGAGCTTCGAATCGGTGGTGGCGGCGAGTCGCGCGGTGGCCGGAGGTGGCCGGACGAGCTCCGGCGGAGGTGCTGCACCCGGTGAGCTTGCGCAGCTGTTGGCGTGAGATCTGCTCGCACGCTGCTACTGCGGGGGGGCTGCTGCTGTTGGCGTGGGTGGCTGCTGCTGGCGACGGGCGCGCGGGCGAAGGTGTCTGCAGTTGTGGTGTGTGCTGATCTACAGGCACGGGGGTGGGAGCAGGTGAAGTTTTGCAGGTGCGGTTGGACGAGTCTGGAGGCGCGGGAGATTGGTTGCGCGGGTCTGCAAGCGAGTGGAGAGCACTGCAGCCGGTGAACGCGTGGAGATGGGCGCGGTTGAGGAGGGCATGCGTGGTTGGAGGGTGCAGGTGCGGTTGAGCTGAAGGTTGATGGGCGTGGGTTGAGCTGAAGGTTCTGCAGTCGCGGGAGAGGGTCTGCAGGCGACTGTAGACGTGTGCGGTGGAAGTGAGCGGGTAACTTCAGACGTCCAGGAAATTTCCCGGACGTCTTAAGTTACTGAAAGGGTGGCTGACGGTTGTTGCGGTGGTGGTGGTTGGCGACGACGGTGAGGGTGGTTGGCGACAACGGCGAGGGAGATGCACGCTAAGGTGCTCACAGTGATGCGGACGAGCTCTGGATGGCAGTGTGGCCTGTCACCCCACACGCCCACGGTGGTGGAGACTCGCCGCCACAGTAGAGGCCGACGGTATGGAGTGGAAGAGAGAAGTTTT
Source organism: Thalassia testudinum (assembly GCA_037157565.1). Lineage (NCBI taxonomy): Eukaryota > Viridiplantae > Streptophyta > Magnoliopsida > Alismatales > Hydrocharitaceae > Thalassia > Thalassia testudinum. The sequence goes on from JAZHRO010000025.1 coordinate 112,114,470, forward strand.
CTCTGCACAGTGGTGGGTCGGTGGCGGAGGCCTGCCTCGCTCAGCATCCTCTCTCCTCCCTTTGTAGAGGCCTGCACAAATTTGAATGGAGAGGCGGGAGCAGATCCACCTTCTCCGCCGATCCACGAATGCGCTTTTAATGAGGTCTGAGGCGTTGCAGCGGCAGCCGAGCCGTTGCTGAGAAGAAGAAGAATAAAGGATATTATTAAAATATTATGGTTATTTATATAAAAACCCTCAAGTTTTATGTTAACTAAAATAATGTACTTAATTAGTTAACTAATTAAATGAATGGCATTCTAAGCAATTCTAAATGCACTTAAAATATAAATGCAATGCATGGATTATGTAATTAAATTAAAAATATGAATTAATCTATTTACATCCTAATTTATGCTAAATAAATGTTAGAATTATCCTAATGTTTAGGCATTTAAATACTTAAATAGCCCACAACTATGGGCTAATCAATAGGAGCTGAGGAGAAGTCTGGAGCTTGAAATGGAGATGGCAGCTGCTGAAGAGCCTAGCATGGAGCTACTCTAGCTGGCTTAGCTTGCTAGTTCTTTGCTAGCTGCTAAGCCAAGATAAAGTGAGCTGGCTTCTACCATAATGAGCTAAGGTGTGCCGGGTCTGGTGCTCCCGGGGAGGATCAAGCTGGTTGAGGCAGCCAAGGTAGCTTAGCTCAACTGAGTTGAGCTAAGCTGAGTCCCCGGGAGCTAGACTTGAGCTTCCTGAGCTGGAATGAAGTCATCTTCAGCTGGCTGGAGTTGAGTGGAGCTAGATGTAGCTGGACCTAAGCTAGGGTGAACTCCAGTCAACTCAGCTGAGCTAGCTAGAGCTCCTTGTGGGCTAGTGGGAGCTAAAATGAGCTAGACTCAACTAGGTTGAGCTGGATACGAGCTGTCTTAAGCTAGGGTAAGCTAAGGTGAACTCTCTTGAGCTGCCATTCAGCTGAGATTAGCTTAATGGTGTAGGGATGAGCTAACCCTAGTTCAAGTGATCTAGGTTCCAGCTGTGGTGAGCTGGATCAAGCTGAGTTCCTGCTAGTCTAAGCTCCTCATTCACCATTTGCCTTCTTGAGTGCTAGGGTTTTAGGGATCTGTATATCTGTTCATCCCTAACACTCACAAAAACACATTAAAACAACAAAAGAAAATGCAATGCAAGCCTAACCTAGTTAATGCCTAAATGCAGCCCAAAAACCCGTTTGCGGAGTAAAATCCTAAGAGCTAGGTTTGTTTTAATGCATAAGAATGATGATAAGCTGGCATTTATCAGGCCCTGGGAGGGCGAATCCTAGAGAGAGAAGAAGAGAGTGCGGGGTAGGGGAGGGTTTTGCCCTATGCGACACTTAGCTAAATCTGAGTGCCTCCCTTTCACGTGAAGAAGGAAGATGGAAAAGTCAGAAGAGAAGAAGAAGAACTTAGAGAAGAAGGAGCAATAGAAGAAGAGAAGAGAAGGAGAGAAGCTGAGACAGAAAGGGACGTAAGAAGGAAGAGACCCTTGAGTCCCTTGGAAGCACTGTAGGAACCAGCTGTTTAAGCCATCTGATACAAGCCTCTGCCATCTGATTGCATGCAAATGAGGCTTTATTTCCTTGATTGATACTGTTGTTCTAATTACTATTATTGTGACGAGTAATTGGTGATTCAAATCACCATTTTACTCCATTCTTTTTGCACATTGATACTTGACATTATTGTTATATCATTTTGAATTAATTCTGAATTCAATCTCTTATATCTTTGATTCAAATTATGATCTTGAGTTTTAAATTTCCATATTGCTCCCTATGGTCAACCTCGGACTTCAAATTCGAGTATAAATTGTATTTGTTTTTGGCGCTGATTCAACCTATACTGCAACGCATTGATTTTAAAACCCATTTCAGAGCAACTAACAATAGTCATTGCGGGCTGTAGAAACCTTCGCAGTAGACTGAGACTGAAGATGGTCAGGTCTGGATCTTGATTGATACTTGAGTCCCTCTAGGCCTACTGTTAGCATTCCAACCTAATTTCTAAAAAGTAATAAGAATCGGGACTCCGAACATCAATTCATGGTCGAGAACTCTGGTTCTTTTCATAGGATTTTGCTAAGGGACTAGCAAAAGTTAGGCATGGGGGTTTGATGATAACGTCATCATCAGCCATAACTTGCTTTAATTAGTCAGATTCAATAGACAACTACTCCTATATAATCACCGGAGAATCATAATTCATTACATATTCTTTCTGAGAAGAATGCATTAAAATAAGGATAAATTTGTAGTTTTAACAAAAGATCACAAATGTAGAACAATCATAGGGTTTCCCAGGGGTTAAATGAAGGTCAAATGAGAATTAATGACTAACAAGACAGCTCATATAGATAGAAATGATTTTTCACGCATTTCAAGAATTAATGGACATCCGAAACCCTAACTTTAGACCCGCTTAATTAAATGGGGCTATGGTCAGGATAAAATTCTCTTAAACCTTTTAAAAATCATAGAAAAATATTCCATAAGGTTTGGTACCCTTGATTTGACCATTGGAACCCATCTTGACCTAAAACAGTCTCAGATGGAAAGTTATCCTAATTTGGATTTCTACGTAAATTTCGTAGTCAAACTTGGTCCAAACCAAAATCTGACTTCACCATGAGATTTCTTGGGTCCAAATTAGGTTTCTACCAAAATTTGGGCTCAATCAGATATCATCTTGACCTAGTTTGCATTTTAGACCAATTTGACTTTTTTCCCTCAAATAGTCCCTCAGCTTTCGAAATCCATTACAAGGACCCCCCAAACTTCATTGTATTCTTCACAAATAGGTCTTTGCTACCATTGGAGGTCAACTGACCTCCAGGCTGGCGTTGACCGACCTAAATCCTACTCAAATGGCAATCAAATCCCACCAAACATGGTGGGATTGATGTTCACACATAAACGGATCATCTGGGATCAATTTGGAGTTTCAAATCCCCATAGATTGCTCGTGTGAACGCACGAGAATCATGGGTCCTATTTCTTCAATCCAAAGCCATGGAAATCCTTCTTTCCTTATCAAGAGCTCTCCCTGAAGCTCTATAAAGAGCCGACGTGCACAACCCTACATCCCTAGCTTGGTTTGGAGGTTGGAATCCCCTTCTTCTCTTCTCCCCGACCTTCGTCTCCACCAACTCCAGCGACCCTCTTCGACCACCTTCACTCATCATCACAGACAATAGCCGACAAGATCTTCCTCTCACACCTCCACGCGTCGCAATACCAGCGAGCGTCCTCTATCTCCACTTGTCGTTGTTGACCATACCGTAACCAGCACCCTCTCTCCCCTTTCATCTGTTAGATTAGGTTAGTTAGGCTTCTCTCTCCCTCTATTCTCTTTTCCTCCCTTCAAACCCTCAAATCAACCCATGCCACCACCATTCGCCCGTCATCTTCTCCATCTCCGGTCGCACCTCCGACGAGGCTTCCCTAACACTCCACCACACCACATGCCTCGCCAACTCCCTTACAAGCTCTGCCATACCTCTGCGCACAAAACCCCCATCCTTATTCACCATTCCACCCACCCAAACGCTCCACCAAACAACCCACCTTCTCACCTTCATCTTTGTCCCCGTCCACCCTCTATACGCACTCCCACGCTACGAGAACACCACCACCACATTCGCAAACACTTGGCAAAGCTCCTGAGGTTATTTAATTTGGCTGCAACACCACAACTTACATTTTAGGTCCTCATCATGCTCTTCTGTCACTACCATCATCTCCGATGACAACCACAGTTGATGATAACATCATCATTAGCCATATCTAACTTTAATTAGTAACAATCAAGGAATAAATGCTCCTACATAACCGCAAGAAGAGCCCTAAGTCACTACAAATCCATTCTGAGAGAATAACAAGGAAATAAGGGTAAAACTGCAGTTTTAACAGCATATCTCAATTATAGAACAATCATAGGATTTCCTAGGGGCTAATTAAAGGTCAAATGGTCTTAAATGTCTAGCAAGTGGGTCCGTGCAGATAGAGATGGGTTTTCACGCATTTCGAGAATTAAATGACATCTGAAACCCTAAAATCATACCCGCTTAATTAACTAAGGTTCTGGTCAGGATAAAATTCACATAAACACTCTAAAAATCATATAAAAATATTCTTTAGGGTTTGGTAAGCTTGATTTGACCATCAAAACCCATTGTGACCTAAAATAGAGTCTCAGACAGATAGTTGCCCTAATCTAGGTTTCTATGCAATTTATCTAGTCAAACTTGGCCAAAACCTAAATCCAACTTCACCATTGGATTCCTTAGGTTCAAATTAGGTTTGTACCAAAATTTGGGCCCAATCAGAGATCATCTTGACTTAGTTTGCAATTTCATCCTATCTGACTCTTTTCTCTCACACACATGCCCCTAACTTTCAAAATACTTACAAATAGGCCCCTATCTTTGTCATCACTCTTTGCGAATAGGTCCCTTCGCCATTATCACGAAGGAATCCTTCTCCATCAACCTTTGATTGAAGAGAACTCCTCTGATCAACGAATCCCTTCCAAAATTCGAAGGGAGATTCCTTATGGAGTTCTCTTTCCAATGCACCCGACCTTGAATCCTATAACCTTCCCAATCTCTCATGTGAATGCATGAGAGATTCAGGTATCTCTTAGGTTTCCAACTCTGGCGAACCTTCCAAGTTCAAGAGCTTGGTTTCCAAGCTTCAACCATCCTCTAAAAGCCTATAAAAGGATCCCCAGTACACACTGATCCTTCCATGCTCGAATTTGACCGAAATCATCCTCAATTCCTCCCTCCTCTCCGGTCGAATAGCACCTCGACATCCAACGTCCTCCTTTGACTCCATTCCTCATATGTTTGCAATACCAGAAACGGATCTACCTTCCTCTCCATCTTCCGCTCTTGGTCGTACCAGCAGGAGCCTCTTTCCCATCGTCTTCGCCACTTCTACCTCACAGGAGCAGTTCTCTTCCACGGCGTCGGCCACACCATACCAGGCATCCTCCATATCCTTTTCAACCCTTAGAGTAGGTAATTAGGTCCCTCTAGTTCTTTAGCTTAACTTCCCTTATCAAAAACCCAAACACAAGCCCTCGACTACACCACCCACCACCTTCGTCTCCACCTCCGACAGCCACTTCGGCGAAGCATTTTCGCCCCTACACCTCTCCATCTGCCTAACCAAAACTACCTACACCTTCACCTCAACTCCACGAACCAAACCCCTCTCTTATTTTGCCAATTCCACCTCCCAAACTACTCACTGAACAGACCCACCTCTTCCAACCTAATTCACCTTCGCCACGCTCACCCACGACCTCTTGCAACACGCCACCACCATCGTTACGCTCCACGTTGTCCGGTGATGCTTCCTAAGTTGTTTTGACATGGTCGAGAGGCCATCTTTTGATTTCAGGTACACGCACCTTTGTCACTATTGACGGAAGCTTCAAGCTTGCTAGAAGCTTGCTCCAAGTCTCGCTCATTCCAGGTCATAGCTCCAAGAGATGCAGACACCTCCCATGTTGTGATCCAAGTTCTCAATTAGAAGCCACGCCCTCAGGAGTTGCCTTGGTTGGAAGAGCACTCCAGCAGCTAACGCATACGAAGAATAGGGAGGGATTGAGTCCCACCTTGTGAAGAGAAGAAGCGGTGTGTGCACATAAAAATGATTTGTCACATCAGCTTATCGCCTCAACACTTGGGGGGTGAGGTCCCCCGCGTCCCTTCATGCCTCGCCCATGACACCTGCACGCGAGCATTGTTAGAACCCGATTACCCGCCTAAAAATTTCACACCTCGGCTGTGACACTGATGAGCGTGGAAATCACGTATTTTGAAATCGTTGGAAATCGTAGTATAGTTACAAAAACCACTCGTTAAAGGTATTTGTGATAACGAAACTCAGATAGATTTTATTCTTTTTAGAACTTGAGTCCCGGTCGTTCGTCTCTGGGTGGCATGAAAACGAATCGAGATTTGAATCGGCTTTCATAACCTAAATCTAACCTAATATTTTTTTGTCTTTTTGTCTTTTGCGCTTTTTGTTTGTGTTTTTGATCTTTATTTTGAAAAGAAAAATGAAACCTAGATCTAGATAAACTAGCAAAAACCTAGGTGACTATGTGCATCTAAATGAGGCCATGGTGGCCGTGCATGGTGTGATCAAACCTAAGTATCATATAGGGAAGCAAACATGAGGAAAATATCAATCATAGAAACATCATGAAATTATTCATGCATAAAAGATTAGCACATATCATCTACACTAGAAAGCAAATAAGTAGAAGAAATCCCTCACACCGGAAAGTTGCCACTAAGGCCATCGGTCTTGTGTGAGGGTGTAGGCTAGACCTTGGGTATGCAAACTCGTCTACCAAAAGGGATGGCCGGCCACAAGAGGCTATGGGTGAGCCTTCATGGTCGTCCAAGAAGAGAAGAAGATGGGGACGAGTGCACCCAAGTGGAGAGAGGAGGGTGTTGCACCCTTTCTCTACCAATGGCCATCCTTGAAGCTTTGGAGAGAAGCTTCTCTAGCTAGCCGTCCTTGGAGCCTTGGAGGAGGATGAGGAGGACAGCCTTAAGGTTTTGGAGGGTGGAAGCAAGTTTAGAGTGGAGAGTATGGATGGGAGAGTGTATGGAGATGGTCCAATTTCGTGGCTCTCTCTTTGCCCTTAGGGAAGGCTCCATTTGGTTGCCACTTTTGGTGGCTCCAAAAATAGCCAATGCCACATTTTTTGGATCTAGGTTTGACACAAGTTTTTAGGGTTTCCAAGAGAGTGTGCATGGGTTTGGTGGGAGTAAAATGGGAAGGTGTGCATGTGTGTGTGGGTGTGTATTTTTCGTAGAGCTAGGTTGTGGGTTTTGGTAGGATTAGGTGCTAAATAGGTTGGGTCAATCTAGATTAAATGGGTGTGGACCTAATTAGGCTTAGGAAAGTCTAATTGGGTAGGAGTGAACCTAATTAGGTCTAGGTCAAGTCTAATTAGATGTGCGCATGTGATTAGGCTAGGGTAACCCTAATAGGTATGAGTTAATTAGATCCTGGGTGGATCTAATTGGGCTCGGGTGCACCCAATCAACTATAGATGCACCCAATTAGGATGGGATGGTTCAATTGGGTTAGGGATAGGAAAAGTAGGGATATGGATGGTGGATTATGCTTAGGAGGTCTCTACTTAGGTTTCCTAGGGTTTCTAGTGGGGTTCCTAGGTCAAAATAGGCAAGCTAGGGCTTCCAACACCAAAATCAGGAACCAGACAGCAGTATCAGACATCCAGGATAGTGGTCAGACATCTTATACTACAAAATTGGACGTCTAGACATTAAATTAGACATCCAATTATGTGTCAGTATGAGTTTTGGCTTCTTGGATTGTTATTCTGTAGAAATCAGACGTCCAGCCAGATGTCTGGATGACCTAAAATGTGCTGCAGAGTGGGTTTTAGGTTTTCTAAGGTTGGTTTTGGTTCTTAAGTGTTTGGTAGAGGGATAGGGTGGATAAGAACATGGATAGTGCTGTCCATGTTTGGGTTTCGAGGCTAAGGTGCCCTAATGGAGGTTGTTTTGGGTTTATGAAGGTTGTCCTAGGGTTTCTAAGGGTAAGGATAAGGCTATCCTCCTCACTCCTCTTATCTAACTCAGTCTTCTTCTTCCTTTATTGCTTTATTCCACTATCTCCATCCTAGATCACTTTAATATCTGCAAATAGCAATAAAAACCATTAACTAGCAGGATATCTCATCTTATTCTAAATAGACTGATGTAATGCATGATATGCAAGATATGAGTGCAATATCCACAATTTAAGCTAGGTTTAGACATTATTTAGGTTGACTAGGACCCACGATTGCTGTGTAATCACTCACGCACACAGCCCTGGTCTCGGGTGCGCTCATTCTCGATTACCCGAATACTGGGTTGTCCCTTGAGAAAGAGAAGGAAGGAAGAGAGAGAGAGAGTGCAAGGTTAAGGGGGTTTTGCTCTTGTAGGCAATTGTGCGACACTTAGTCGTGAGAAGAGGAAAAGAGATAGAGCCAAAGAAAAGAAGTAAAAGCCAGAGAAAGAAGAAGAGAAGAAGAGAGAGAAGGAAGAAAAGATAAGGGAAGAAGGAGCCATACAAAAGAAAGCCAAAGAAGAAGGAGCCATACAGAAGAAAATCAAAGAAGAAGCACTGTAGCAACGCACTTTAAGTCATCTGATTTCACAATTAGACCTCTAATTCACTGTTTGTTCATTTGATTCTATTTGAGTAATTTCTATATATGTGTTAGGATAATAATTGGTGATCCAAATCATCATTATTTTATCTAGAGTTCTTTCTATCTCCTTATATACTCATGTTATACATTGCATATTAGTTTTGAAGTAATTAATTGTGCTCATTTATATTATCTATTGAGATTAGCGTGTGAATGCAATACTTGCTCCTTGTGTTCGACCTTGGACTTCATTTTTGACATTCTGAACTTACAAATTTTATTTGTTGTTCGATTTATGGTGGATTTCAAACTATGACGACAATACTTTGATTTAAATCCCTGATAGATTTCTTCAACAATAGTCCTTCGGCCACATTCGCTTTTGAGTTCACCTCTAGGCCATGCGGATATGCTTCAAGAAGTCCTCCAGATCCTCAATTGAGGATCCCAGCAGCAGCATCCCTAATTAGACGAAGCTTCACCTCAGCTGCATGCAAGCGAAGCTGCAATGGGATTAGTCCCACATCAAGCACGGAAGAACACATGAGCGTGCTTAAGTTGATTTTGTGATCTATCCTATTCTCCCAATCACGAGGCGCCAGTTCCCTCACTACTCCCCTTCACCCGCTTAACCCACCTATGCCACTCCTCTCCTACGACCCACGCACACAGGCCTAGACACTGTTCGAGACCCATTTACCCAAATATGGATCCGATTAGACCTGGGGTCTGAGAGAGAAAGAAGAGGAGGAAATTGTGAGAGATCGGGGGGAGGGTTTTGCTCCTTTTTGTATGTGACTAACACTTAGTCACTGAAGGCCCATTGTGCTTATAAAGGAGAAAAAGAAGAAAGGGAAGGCCCTGAGAAGAAGGGGAAGGCTTGTGCAAAAGAAACAAAGAAGGCTTTGAGAGCCTTGATCACTTAAGTCATCTGATGCTTGATTCTATCATCCGAATTCTGAAGCCTTGAAGGATTAAGGCCACTGTGGATTAATTTGGCCACTTATCTTGCGTGGCATTTTTTATTGATGATACTGTTCGAATATTTGAGTAGTTAATATATGCTTAATTAAGGCTAATAATTGGTGATCTAAATTACCATTATTTTATCTTAGATTTCTTTTTATTATTGTAATCTACTGAAATACTCATGCTTATAATTGAATATCAATTTGAGTAGATATTATTCATTGAATATCTCTTTTGTGCTTTGATTATGGTGCACATTTATATGCAATTAAAGATTTGCATGTGAATTCCATACTTCCTGTGTTTGACCTCGGACTTCAATTTTGATTGCGGGTAATAAATTTTAGTTATTTGAGAGCTATTTGTCAACTGTACTACAACATAATTTTCCTAAACTTGACGAAAAGTTTGATAAACAAACACTAACTAATGGAGAGGACATGATCATATGGTGGTGGTTAGATGGGGTATTAATAGGAATGGAGAGGGGGTTGGTTGGCGTGGATTGGAGGGTTGGGATTAGGTTTAGGGAGGTGGTTATGGGATGAATGGCTAGATTTAGGTGGCACCACCTAAAGGGATGCTAGGGTTGGTGGTTATGGGTTGGAGGCTACCTTTGGTGGACGTCCATGGGTGTAGGGATGTGTTCATTTGGCACCAAAGGAGAGTGGGTTCTAGAAGGATTGGTTTTGGAGGGAAAAGGGATGGTGGAGATCGCTTGGAAGGTGACATGTAGGGCTAGGATTGCCTCCTTGTTTTGGTGCCAAAACAACGGGTAGTTATGGTGGGTTGGCGCCACTTTTAGTGGTGGCTTTTGGTGATGGTTGAGGGGTGAAGGGATGTGTGGTGGTGACGCCAACATGAGGTGGAAGTGGAGGTAGCTTAGGTGGAGCTTAGGTAGGCTTATTTGGTAGAGCTAGTTAGGTGGGTTTTAGGGTTAAGTTAGGATGCTATGGAGGTGGACTAACTAAGATAAGCTAGCTTAGCTAGTAGGGAGTTAGTGGGAGAGGTAGAGGTGAAATTTTCGGCCCTACCAGGAGGGGGTGACGTAATAATTGCGGAAATAAATAATAAACAATTTCACAAATAAGCAATCACACAAGTACACAAGAATTTTTAGGTGGAAACCCAAACCAGGTGAAAACCACCACCTAACCCTCTCGAGTTAGGATTTTTCGATCAACCAAGTTGATCAAAATCCACTAAACCGAATCACTTTAAACGAGGGTGATTCAACCTCAATACAACCACGCTACTTAAACAAGGGTAGCGTACCTCAACCCCTTCTCTCCACGAGAAGGATTTTGTCTCGCGAACGAGACAGGAATTCGCAAAGCGAATACCCAACCAAATAACAAAGATAAAAGAAATAACAAGTCCTATAGAGCCAACAAAGTAATTATGAACCTAGCTTCTATAGGAATTAAGAAACTCCCCTTTGCAAGGAGTGCGTCGAGTTAATGACGCGGTGCGTGAGCCATGCGACGGCGCAACTTCGCTCTCATGAACAACGGTGGGAGAGCAGGTGCGCAACAGCTTGATGCTCTCAAGAGAATGGAGCTTGAGCTTGGAGAGCAAGAGCTAGCTAGGACACAAGAGAGTGGAAAGTGTAATAGAAATTGTTTCTTGTGTATCTTGGTGTCTCTAGGTGTGTCTTAGTGTTTCTCTTAGTGTGTATTTGTGTTGCAAAGGTTCCCCTCTATTTATAGAGGCCTTAGGAAGGCTTTGGAAGGCTTAGGAAAGGTTCTATAGCCGTTGGGAACAAAGCCCAAGAGAATCAGCCTGAAATCAGGAACAATCATTGTTCTGACAGGCTTATCAGACGTCTAATTCTGGCATCAGACGTCTGGAACTTCACTTTAAGACGTCTGATTTCAAGGCCAGACGTCTGATTTTGGGCGGGTCTCTTCCTAACTTGAATAAGATCTAAACAGGGTTTTTGCGCAAGTCCATCAGACGACATATAGGACGTCTGGCACTATGTCTGGACGTCTGGAAACCTACTTTTACTGTGGGAATGGATTTCCAAACGTTGCAACGGCTAGAAAATCTCTGAGAAGAGATTTTGGGTCAGCCGAGGCAAAACGGTCAATTATCAGATGTCTGGACAGTCCTATGGACGTCTGATAAGGCTCTAACGGTCATATTCTGAGTGTTTGCTAAGCCAGCCAACGGTCCACTAATTGGACGTCTGGCAAATCCATCAGACGTCTCCTAAGACGTCTGGTCTAAGGTCTGGACGTCTGATTTCATCAGACGGAACTAACTATATCCAGCCTAACAGTTATCAGACATCTGAAACAATAGTCAGACTTCTTAAAGTAGTTTATCAGACATCTGATTTTGGAATTAGACACCTGGAAATGCTGTTTGAACCCTATATTGGTTTTCTAAGTTCTCTACAGAAAACCTAAGTATCCTAGGGTTGTGCAGGTGTTCCTAGGACTACTGTTAGGGTACTTTGAGGCTCTTTAACATGAATTATCTAAGGAAATAAAGCGCAACAAAAGAAACGAAAAATACAAGTACAAGAGAAGGAAATCTATCCTATTCTTCATTTCCTTCCATCTTTAATCTATCGCTCCTCGCGAATCTCTTCTGTTTTCCATCAAGCTCGTCCAATCCGTCCTGGATGCGAGCTCGAACTCCGTCTAATCACGTATCCATTTGCGATTGACCTGAAATCTAGGACTTAAAGTGCAAATGTTAAATGACACGTGTTTTGTTATCATCAAAACAAATGATCGTGGTGCTCTAGCACCAACAAGAGGGAGATAGGATTTTGGAGGTGATGAGCAGGAGGAAGCTAGTTTGAGCTAAACTAGGGCTAGTGGCTGCTGAAGAGAGTTACAAGGAGCTACCTTAGCTGGCTTAGCTTGCTTGTTCTTTGCAAGCTGCTAAGCCAAGCTAAGATGAGATGGCTTCTGCTAAGGTGAGCTGGGTCTGGTCTTCCCGGGGATTACTGAGTTAGCTAGAGTAGCTAACTTAGGTCAAGTAGCTCAGCTCAACAAAGTTGAGCTGAGTTGAGCCTCCGGGAGGTAGACTTGAGCTGGCCTATGCTGGTTAAGGTCTTCTGCAGCTAAGCAGGTCTAGCTAGTAGCTAGTCCTAGTCAGGTTGAACTTCCAGTGAACTCTTTTGAGTTGGAGGAGCTGGAATGGAGCTGGGACCAACTGACTTGAGCTAGTTTGAGCTACCATCCAACTAAGGTGAACTAGCTAGGCTACCATTTAGCTGAGATGAGCTGAATGGAGCTGGGGATCCAGCTAGAATAAGCTGGGATCCAGCTGGGATAAGCTGGATCTAGCTGGAATCCATCCAAAAGGAGCTTCTTCTTCATCTTCTGCCTTCCCGAGTGCCAAGGTATGTGAGATCTGACTCTTTATCTATCTCTGACACTCAAGTAAACACATTAAAAATAAAACTAAAATGCAATGCAAGCCTATCCTAGTTAAATGCCTAAATGCAGCCCGAAAACCCATTTATGGAGTTAAAACCCTAAGAGCTAGATCAGTTTTAGGGTATAAGAATGATGATAAACTAATGTTTATCACCACCTGAGCACCCCACCGAACACTCGCTTCTCCACTTATGTTCTCCGACTTCGCTATGCTCACACATACACCCTCGCACCACGCCACCACCATCACGATACTCACAACACTCTGGAGAGACTCTAGATCATTTCTAACAAGAACATGATGCCATATTCTCTTTTTCAGGTCCTCGTCGGAGTGTCGTCGCTGCCACCATAAGAATGATGCATAAGAGCTAGTTTATCATCATTCTTATGCATTAAAACAAACCTAGCTCTTAGGATTTTACTCCGCAAATGGGTTTTTGGGCTGCATTTAGGCATAAAATAGGTTAGGCATGCATTGCATTTTTTATTGGCTTTTTAATATATTTTTATGAGTGTTAGGGATGTACAGATATATAGATCCCTAAAACCCTAGCACTCAAGAAGGCAAATGGTGAAGGAGAAGCCTAGACTAGCTGGAACTCAGCCTGATCCAGCTCACCTCAGCTTGATCCAGCTCACCGCAGCTGGAACCTAGCTCACTTGAACAAGGGTTAGCTCATCCCAGCTCCATTCAAATAATCTCAGCTGAATGGCAACTCAAGAGAGTTCATCTTAGCTCACCCTAACTCAAGTCAGCTCAGATCCAGCTCAACTTAGCTGAGTCTAGCTCATCTCAGCTCCCACTAGTCCACAGGGAGCTCTAGCTAGCTCAGCTGAGTTGACAGGAGTTCACCCTAGCTCAGATCCAGCTACATCCAGCTCCACTCAACTCCAGCCAGCTGAAGAAGAACTCATCCCAGCTCAAGAAGCTCAAGTCCAGCTCCCAGGGACTTAGCTTAGCTCAACTCAGTTGAGCTAAGCTACCTTAGCTGCCTCAACCAACTTGAGTCCCCCCGGGAGCACCAGACCTAGCTCACCTCAGCTCATCATGGTAGAAGCTAGCTTACTTTAGCTTGGCTTAGCAACTAGCAAAGAACTAGCAAGCTAAGCCAGCTAGATTAGCTCCATGCCAGCCTCTTCAGCAGCAGCCAGCTCCAGTTTCAGCTCCTGACTTCTCCTCCTCAGCTCCTCCCTCCAAACCCTAGCTCCAACACCTTCTCCTCTACTCCTCCGTTAGCTAAACTAGCTTAGCTTAGCTTAGCTAGCAACCAGCTCCTTGGCCATCCACCACCTTCACAGTCAACCTTAGCTAGCTCCACCAACTTAAGCCTACCTAAGCTAGCTTCCCTACTCAAGTTGGCGCCACCTCCTAGCCATCCCTTCACCCCATTATCACCACCAAAAGACACCTTAAGTTGGTGCCAAAAACTACCCTAACCACCTCTATATTGGCGCCAACTTTCAGCCCTTAATCCACCCTACACCTACTCACATAAGCCATCCTAGCCATCCACCTACCCCTCCTTCTAGAATCCCTCTTGGCGCCAACTTAGACCACCTTCTAGAACCCTTTTTGGCACCAACATCAAGGGGTGTCAACCCCCATAACTACCCCCTTGGTGTCTCTTAAGGTGGCACCAAACACCCTTGGCCATTGGATCCTTAACCACCTCCATCATTCCATCTTGGCCCACCATTTCAAGGGACACTTTAGCCCCCTTCCTATTCTATAAAAACCCACCACCTACCACCATTTGGGGCATCCTCCATTAGTGTAATTTTCTACCTAAACCACCTATACCTACGGCCAAGAAGAAGAGTAGAGAAGGAGATTAAAGGGGCACATCACCAGCCCTTTTGGTGCCTTCTTCTCCCCACTCTCTTCAACTTGAGCCACGCCAAGGAGGAGGACTCTTCCACTTCAAGGAGGAGGGCCAGGCAAGGGAGAAGGACCTAGGGTGGACGTCCACCCTTGCAGAGAAGCTTAGGGCACGCCCCCTTTGGCTTGCCTTGGAGGACATCACCTTGGTGGAGCACTGCAAGGAAGGAGTTGAAGGATTCTTTTCAAGCTTGGGAGCCACCAACCTTGGAGCAAGAAGCCCTCTTCTTCACCATCTATCTAGAGGATTTGTGTTTGCTTTTCTTTATTTTAATTTTTCTAGTAGTAGAAGCATTCCTCTACTAGGCTTTTTTGTAAAACACTTTTCATCAATCAAGTTGCCTTCTTTGTGTTTTGCATTTCTACTTGCTTTATTTTTTTAGCATTTTTCACTCCCTCTCCCTAATTATTCTAGGCCTCCACTTGCCTAGAGTGAGCTTAGGGAGAGGCTCTACTTGCCACATAGAAGTAGTATTTAAATTGAAGTGTAAATCACCTTTTCCGCCACCAGTTCGCATGTTGCTTTAGCTTAAAACAAAAAAAAAATGATATATTGAAAAAATACCAAAAGGAAAGTTGAGATTGTATTCCAAGCAAGAGAATCACTATTGCAAACATTTGGCCTCCTTGGGCGACCCTAGATACTACCCTATCTAGGAATATAAATTTAAGAGTGAAAGCGGATTTACGCGTTAAAACGACCTAATTAACAAACCGCGTAAAATCGCTACCAACCATCTTCTTCGACACCGCTCACCTACTTCCGACCTTCAAACAACCTACTACAGTTTGCACTCAATGAGGCTCTAACCCCTGAGGCTTCCCAAGAACCTAATCAAAGCACCATGTGCCAACAGCTGCTTCAATTTGGTAAGGGGATCATCTGCAGCTTCACGATGAAAAAGCCATGGGATTATTCCCACATCGTGCATCGACGAAGCCCACACAGAGTATATCATGCAAACGTGTCCTTAGTCAGTTGTCTCAAAGAGCACCAGGGTGAGGTCCCACTCGCATGCTCCATCTCACGTGCCCTCGCCCGCGGTTCATGCCATAAGGGTCTAGGCTAGATCAGAATGCCCAGATACCCAGGTTCGCTCCAGTTTTGAAGAGAAGAAATTTGAGAGGGAAGAGGGGGGTTTTTGCACTATTCATACCTCAGGATTCGCGCCCTCTCTCCCTTGCTCAACACTTAACCGTTCTATGGCTTGCAAGGCCCTTGTGCCTCTTTTGTGGTGCTTTGCCTTAGCTTCTGCTAAGGCCTTGAGGTTAAGGCATCTGTGCCTTGAATCTGACGTCTGATTTGGTGTTGATAACTTGGTTTTGGCATTGACATTTGATTGCGGATACTGTTCACTGATTGCGTGGCAATCATAGGCCCTAATTCACCTGAATTAAGGTAGAAGCTATTTTAACATGGGCATTTTGCAGGCATGCACATCATACTTTGCATCTTAGATGATTTATATGTTTTATACATAATAATGTACTATTTGAGAGGTATTAATAATTACAGGTAAACCAGGGCTGCAGATGATCGATCCAACCTTATGAATCTATTTGGAATAATGACGGGAGTCCAATGCTTCCAAGAGCGCATCAATCAAACTCCCATAGCACCCTAGGGAGTCCGCAAAAGAAGTAGAAGCCAAGGGGCAAATTGAAGAATATCCGGACCTTAGATGACAATCCAACCGCACGAATGGATCCGGATCGATGTTCGCAGTCCAACGATGTAGAAATCAACTTAATCGGAGGGCTACATCATCAGATACAAGGCGAAGATGGACGACCACGATGGCGCCATCTCAGCCTCCCCTCACTGTGCCCCAATCTGAAAAGGAGAACCACAGGCCATTGGATTGTCATCCAACGGCCGCGATGTAGCCACGTTGTTGCCTCTAGCCACCTCGTCACGCACGGGCGAAGATCTTGACCATTGGATTCCCATCCAACGGCCGAGGGCAGCCACACAGGAAATGGAAAATGCAACCATCCACACGCATAGCGCAACAGAGAGGGCACTTAACCAACGATAGGCAATGCAGGATCGAAGCGCGATTAGGAGACGCACGCCCACAGATGAAATTCGATTGCTGGATCTTCATCAGGCAGATCGGCAGCAAACGCGTGGCGAGCGTGGAGGCACTGGACCAAGAACGTGCATGACAACGCGTGGAAAGACGTGCGTGTGAGTGCTTTAGGATATAAAGGCACGTTGTTTGCGTGCGTTTAAGTCGTCTGATCGTAAGATCAAGTGACTGACAATCAGGCGGGTCTCAAAGGCAAGCGACGAAGCGAGAAATGAAGCAGCAGGTGCATGGGCGAGCTGAGCCATCTGATCTTGATCCGAGAGTGCATAGGCTGCCACATGGCAGCACCAGATTAAACTGAGGATAAAAGAAGGATTTGGAAGGCTTAATCAGGGTTGTTGATCTCCCGATCAACGGATCTGATTAATCTGAAGCATTTGCATGGATTTAAGGGGCTAAATACCTTAATTTCCCTTCACTAAAGCTATGAAAAGAGGCCTAACTGCCCCCTTTGAAAGGCATTGTCTTATTTTCTTCTTCCGCCTTCAGCCTCTCTCTCTTCTTCTTCCCATCTTCTCTGCATCTGTCTCTGCACCTCAATCTGAAGCGTTCATTGGGCCACCCCAATGGATCATTGTTGCTCTTCCCAACCACTCCAAAAGGCCACCACGGGCCACCTGTGGTGCCCTTGTTCTGTTACATAAGTAGCTTACATTTATGTTAGAATTTGTCTAGTTATATGTATACAATTCATGTTCAAACTCTTTTGATTGTTATATATATTGTTTATACTATTTAACATTTATGTTTGGAACAATGTATGAAATCAAAAGTGCTTTCTGCTTCCCTGTGATCGACCAGAACTCACCAAGTTTCGTTAATTTATTTGCTTGAGACGTATTTCGCGCTATACTACAATGTGCTAATTTTCTATGCGATCTACGCCATGAACATTCATATATTTGAGTTAATTGTAGAGCTTAACATTAAGGTTAAATTAGTGGTTCAAACCATCATTTTAACCTCATCTTTTTGCACTCTTGTTGCGAACATTTTTGAGATATTCTACTAATATTTATTGATTATCATTTTGAGTTCAATTATTCTTGTTAGTGTGATTAGTGGACTGAATTGTTCAAATTGCTCCCTGCGAATGACCTTGGACTCACGTTGATTTTGAGATTATAAATTTAAGTGTTGAATTGCTTTTGTTGACTGTGATACAATGCTTGTTTTTATAAAACTCAACGAAAGTGACGTAACATTTTGGCACGGTTGTCAGGGAGAAACACTCATTTCATTCATTGATTACAATCCTGACTTCATACTAACTTGATTTCTCTGATTTGTTGTGATTTTGTGAGGTGCACGGGGGAAGATCGGTCACACAACCACCACTCCAGAAGCAGGTAACTTCATTCCCTTCTTCTTATGCCCCTCATTTCTGGAAACAATTAAAAACAAGAATCAATTAGGATCAACTCACATTATTTCATAGAATTAATCATTTGAGTTGCTTGATTTGGTTTGATTTGATTAGACATCCCCATCCTGACATCTGCACTTTCTAGGGACTTAAGTTGCTTGGGGCTACACACCTTCTTAATTGAGCCCTAGGTGACAATTTTGGAAAGAATTGGACTTGGAAAGTAGAGCGAAATTAAGGTTTCCATTTTAGGGTATCAAGAAAACATGCTTGCCTGATTTAAAAAGAATAGATTTCTCGCATCATGTGTTACCTAAGCCTTGGTTTAATTGACATAATCAAGTAAACCCTAAAAGAAGGCTCTAACAATCACTTGAATCATTAAAATTTGGGATCTAATAACCTGTTTGCAAACCACTCAGGGTGATTTTGGGTTCCTTACCCAACTCATCCTAAAATTTAGGGCATGTTAGGTGAAGTTTACCTGCTTTGCGGGTTAACCAACCTCCAAATTAGGTCACAAATCACAATCAACTCTAAAGTTCAAGTGAAATCCAAGGCACATACTCAGGATTAAAATTGGTAGATTTAGGGGTTAACCTTGCTCATTTCGATCTATTTGGATTTTCGGTGACAAGGTTAGGTGGGGGAAACCCTATAACCCATGGGGACGCTCTACCATGGAGGGGTCTTTACAGAACTCTCCCTTCTTGGTCGCCTAAGTAATTCTCGGGTGAGTGACTTTCTGATCTAGAGGTATCATCCACGTCGAACCTCCTTAGTCATCCAAAGATTTTTTAGGTGCCTCGATTGGGTTCATCACACATTTTGTCCCTCATCTGACTCTTTAGTGCATGTTCGGGAGGAGGCCCTTAAGACCACCCTTGAGGCCTCCACTAGCTGTTCATTCTCATCGAGGCCAAGCCTCGACCCATTTGTTTATGCTACCCACTAACCAGATTGACACCTCTTCTAACTCTTCCATTTCTCTGCCCAGATCTCGATTATCTGCATCCATGGCAAATCTAGAAGAGGAAATGCCCAATGAGCAAGATCGGATACAGCATCTCGTGAATCTTGTGCATGTAGTCATGAACTCTCCAACACAGCCACAAATGTGAGATCACTACAACCTCACCATGGTGGCGATTGAACCTAGGGTGCAAATCTTGACTGGAGGGCTCGATACTGAACACAAACTAAATATGATTCAAGTTATTCCCAAATTCCACGGCTTGAACTTTGAAAATCCCTCCCAGCACATCCAGCAAGTGAAACATTTGGCCCAAACCTTCAGGCCTTCTGTTCAGAATCGGGACATCCTGCTCATGAAGATGTTCCCATTCTCTCTTATGGATAAGGCTGCCCACTGGTATTAGACTCTGACCCGTTCAATCAACACCTGGACAAAACTCCAATTTGAATTCCTAAAGAAAATTTTTCCAATTGGTCGGACGATTGCTTTAAGGCACCAGATCACATATTTGACATAGAATGTGGGAGAACCACTTCATGAGGCATGGGACCACTTTTTGGATCTCATGCGGAAATGCCCCCATCATGGAGTTCTGATAAATGCCAATTTATCATTATTTTATGCTCTAAAATAAACCTAGCTCTTAGGATTTTAACTCTGCAAATGGGTTTCTAGGGTGCATTTAGGCATCAATTATGTTAGGCATGCATTACATGAATTTTTATATTTTCGACACATTTATTTGAGTGTTAAGGATGAACAGATAATTAGATCCCTAAAATCCTAACATTCAAGATGGCAACAGGTGAAGAGGAAGCTCAATTTAACTGAACTGCAACTAAATCCAGCTCATCATAGCTGGATACCAGTTCACTTGGATTAGGGTTAGCTCTCTTAAGATCCATTCAGCTCATCTTAACTGGATAATAGCTCAGGGTAGCTCAACTTAGCTCAACCTAGCTCAAGTCAGCTCAGATCTAGCTCAACTTAGTTGAGTCTAGCCCCTTTTAGCTCCAATCAGTTCACTGGGAGCTCTAGCTAGCTCAACTAAGTTGACAAGAGTCCATCTCAGCCAAGGTCCAGCTATTTCCAACTCCACTCAACTCAAGTCAGTTGAAGATGACCTGAACTAGCTTAGGCCAGCTCAAGTCCAGCTCTCGGAGACTCCACTCAACTCAACCTAGTTGAGCTAAGCTATTTAACCTTAGCTAACTATTCTAGATAGCTAGGCTATCTTCAGGAAGATCAGACCCAGCTCACCTCATCTCAATTCAACAGAAGCCAGCTCAATTTAGATTGGCTTAGTAGCTAGCAAAGAACTAGCAAGCTAAGCCAGCTAAGGTAGCTCCTTGCTATTCTCTTCAGCAGCCTCCAGCTCCACTGTAGCTCTAGACAGTTCTTCCTCAACTCTTCTTCCAAAAACCTTAGCTTCCTCCTACCTCCTCCTCTACTCACCTACTAGCTAAGCTAGCTTAGCTAGCTTAGCTAAAACATCCACTACATGGCCATCCACCACCTACCTAAACCCTAACCCACTCCAAGTCCACCACCTAAGCTACCTACTACACCCATAGTTGGTGCCACCAACCTTCACACCTCTTCACACCACCACCTTGAAGAGCCACCAAAAAGTGGGGCCAACTTTCCCTCCAAAAGCCCCCCTTATCACCACCATACACCTAAGCCACCAAGCCATCCTAACCATCCACCTAACCCCTTTCTAGAAACCCATAGTTGGCGCCAACTTAAGGCACCCCTACACCCCTTGGATGGCCACCTTTTAGCCCATGATCATCCTCCATACACCCATTGGGTTGGTGCCAGCTTATCACCACCATAGGACCACATAACCAACCCGCATAACTCATCACCACCATCCACAAATCCCATGCCAAGAATGCCCCCTTCTGGAACCAACCACACTTAGTGCCAAAATGAGGTGGCACCACTACCTTGAATGGCCACCAAATATCAACCTTATGTCCCTTGGTTTGGCACCAACCAACCCTCGCCTTAGGATCCTCTAACCACCCCCATAAACTCATCCTAACCCTACACATCATCCACGCAAACCCCTCCTCTACCACTCCTATATAAAGACCTACCCTACCACCAAAAAAGGACACCTTTGGCTTCATTATTCTACCATATTTCCAACCTCATTCCACCTATCATCTCCAAAGCCAAGAGAAGAATGAGAAGAAGAAGAGTAAGGGGACACTCTGTCCCCTTGGTGCCTTCCCTTCTTCCCATCTCTCTTAAGCCCACGCCAACCAGAGGACAAGCCAGGCAGGAGGATGTCCAGGAGGAGATTTTTAGGGTGGTGCATGCCCACCCTTGGAGGAGAATTATTGTTTTGAGGATCTTTAGGAATCAAGCATGGAAGATACTGAGAGTGACCACAACCTAGAGTATGAATCCTTTACAGAATTGGAGTTCGACGATCCAAAAGGCACTCTCCAGTCATTCACTTTTGATTGTGATGAGAACTATAGAGAAGATCTCATTAGAAGACCCAATCTTCAAGTCAATCCTTGAGGAATTGATCTTGCAACCGCTTAAAAGGAATCAAGATGACTCGTTGGATAATGATCTATTAGGCCACATTGCACGAGAGGAACCACAGATTTGGGCTATGTTGACTAGACTTACCCTCTGTTAGGTCTTAGACTCACGACAATCATACTTCAGAGCCCCGTGACCATTACATCTTCCCCATGATTCCTCTGCAAAAACTCAATAAAAGCCACCTAGAAATGAATCAACTTGATCCATATCATAGACCTTTTGGATTGACTCTCTATCATGATTTGATACTCATTTATGGTCATCTGATTCTCATCCACCATGATCACATATTTTCTCCCACCACACATCATAGTGTGACAGATGACATATCCTTTTGGGTACATTTGCTCCCAGCTGATAGTAAACTTAGTGCTTAACGGGAGGCAACCCGTCATTTGAAAAACCCGTGACCCTTCTGAGCTATCTTGTCACTGAAATCATATTGCACTTTAAGGTTCGTCCATTAGAACAGCCAACTCCACCTTTGATACTTCTATCAAAGCTAGAAATCGTCCGTAATAGTCATTCTGATCGTTCACCCACCCTTTGACCCTGTTCTAATGTACGATTTGAACTGAACTCGAACCCACGTAATTAACAATGGGGACATTGTAAATCTTAGGCATGGGGGGTTTATTAAAGTACAAAACACTGTGACAATCAATTCATGGAGGGATTTCATTCAAAGAAAAAAAAAAGGAGGAAGGAGGAAAGGAGAGGTCAATTTGAGCTGAAACGAATAAATTGGGAGGAAGAAAAGAAAAGAAAAGAAAGGAGCAATAAAAAAGAAAGAAATGAGATAGTCACTTATGCTTAAGTATGGAATTTACATAACTTGTAGGCTGGATCGAATGATGAATTAAGACCTGAAAGGCTAAAACTTAGGAGATTAGTGACGAGTACCAACCTTAGACCTCTTGGGCCTGTTTAGGGCTTAAACACTCACGTATTCATTAAGATCCGGATTAATCCTCAAGAGGTTGAGGAAAGTGCGAGGCTGATGTATTAAGTCTAAGGGTGAGGGAGTATTCAACCCCATTGCCTGCCCTTTGGTTTGTGGGACTTGGTAACCTAAGCACCCAAAAACCACACACTAGTCGATTTCAGTGCGCTTAACGAAGAAATAATGCCAAAAGTTCTCTGTTCTAAAAGAAATCATCCCGAAGATCTAGCTTAGGAGCAGCTCGAAGACACAAGTTGATTGGATGAGTTCCTGGTGCAGAAAGGTATAATGAAAAATGCTCCCCTCGAAGATGCGTAATAACATATCGTCTCCTCGGTACTTGTCTCCTAGGATATCTAAATATCCTACTGGGGGCTTGTAAGTACTTTGTGCTGATTCAGGTGCCATGGGCAAGATTATCCCGAAATGTCAATTGCCAGCACCTGAATTTAGCCACAGAATGCCTTGGGTGGCACTATCCTGAAGTGTCGAAAGCCAGAGTTCTGGAGGATGCCATGGGTGGTGCTTGATGCGTGTCTTTCACTCAACTCAGTAATTAAGTTAATTTCACTTAATTAAGAGTAGAAGAAGTCACTTAGGTTAACTCGAAATTGTATCAGTTATGTAGCATAGGGTCGAATTAACCAAACATTTTAGAAATTTTTACTAGTTGAGTCCAGGTCGTTCACTGGGAGGTATAATAATTTCTACATTCACCAATTTTCTTTTATTTTCCTTTATAAGTTTAGGAGGTATAACTAGTTTGATTTTAAAACATGAATTTTGCCAAAATATTTAAACTATAAAGAATATACAAAATTCTATATGGAAAACATATTTACTCAAATGATGTACTTTATTAACAAGTAAACATGTTAGTTTTCTATTTTATTTCAAAGCAATTAAGGCAATAAAAGTTGTTCTATTAAAACATGCCTTTTTACAATTAAAACAAATTCAAAAAGTAATTAAAATGATTCAAGAGAAGATTTTCTTTATTTATTTCTTCAGCCTCTCTCTTCTTCTCTCTTTCTTTCTCTTCTTTTCCTTTTATTCTCTATCTCGAGCTCTCTTTCTTACCTTTCTTCTTCTGTTCCTGCCTTCTTCTCTTTCTGTCTCTTATTCTCTTTCCCTTAGTCTTCTCCTACCTTCTTCTCTTCCCTTAATGCCTGTTCTCTTAGTTCCTTTCATGCCTGTTCTTCTTTCTTTCCTTTGCTTCAACTCTTCACTTAACCTTAGCTTTCAATACTTAGCCATCAGCTCAACACTCAGCATTTAACAACCATCGGCTTCTCTTTCAATTCCCCTAGACTTTCAGCTGAACTGGGTTTTTTCACTTTTTAACCAAAAATTATTTTATTTGCGGCGAGGACCTTTCAACGATACACAGCACCCTGAGACCAGGGTGGGACCAGACCCTACTCGGTCCTCGCCTAATTTCAATTAGGTTCGATTTCGGTTTATTTCATATCGGTTCATAGTCTCGAGTCAATCCAGCTCAACCTGGCCTCCCAGGGCACACTCACTCACGCCCACAAGGGCGCACACCCGCAGGCACACAAGCCCGCACACACATGCACAAAATAGGTTCAGAATGCTCAGATAATCAAATCGGTAACCGATGTGCCGAGCGCTGACGACTGGTAAGCCCATGTAACAAAATCGTTTTATCCCCATGCGCACGCTTAGAAACTAACGATGTGGGACTATCGTAACCCCTTCCAGACCTAACTTCAAATGATAATAACTTCCTACCCAGAGCTCCAAATCGAGTCATTTAAAGTTTGTTAGAAAGCTCTAAGATTGATCTACACAATTGCAGGGTCAATTGAAGGATTAGAGGATGTTTTCCTCTTCAATTTGAAAGATAAAATCAGGGGTTCCTACGAGTTATTTAATGCCTGGAAATGGTAATTATGTCTACAGAGTCCTCAGATGGACTTTTCTCTCTTATTTAAAGGTTTGTACAAGTTCTACAAATGATTCCGCATCTGTTAAGTAGTCTCTAAGTTCACAAGACCTTCAGACAATGTACAAAAGGTTGAAGCTTCTCTGAAAGCTTCAGAGTTTGACTTTTCAAACTTTAATAGTTAAACAGACACAAAGAAACATTACTAATCGATTTAAACAAAGTCTAAGGGTTGTAATTAACTCAACTAGGCAGGATTTAAATTCATATCTCATCAAAATGCCTCTCCTGTTAGTTTGGGTTCGAAAGTAACCCAAACTGACAGGAACTAAAATCCTATCAAAATACATGTTTGAGCTCAGTCAAATCTCTCTAAAATAGTCCAATAGAATCTTAGAATCTGTTTAAGCCTCTCAATTCATCAAATCATGCTCGGATTCAGAGTATCAAACACATGTTTGACTATGAAGGCACAAAAATTTGACTTTCTATTAAAAGCTTCTCCACAGAAAATCAAACCCTCGAATAAAGTCTTCTCAACCTCAGGAACTTATTATGATCTTCAGATAAGTGTTCTAACTCATTTTCCTAGGGTTTCAGGCTCGCCGCCTGAGGTTCAAAATGACTTTATTCGACAGAATAATTGGAAGGTTATTACAGTGTTCTAAGGGTTTAAACGGCTTCAGTGCATTGCACTGAAGCTTCTAGGATCCTTAAATGCTTCTTAAATCTCTTTGTCAGACTTCTCCAACTCCGCCGGAGTTGGAGAAGATGAAGTCATATCTACAAGTCTAGACATTCAAATCTCAATTTAAATACCTCAGCACAATCAATGATCCTCAAATCATTGATCTGGAGATTCTTGTGAAGTTCTAGAGGCCGAAACACAGATTTGGCTCGTCGGAGCTCGTCGGAGCTTCGGTGAGTCCAAAAAATGTGAAAAGTGTACACAGATTGATTAAACTTACCATTTTTAATCTAAAAAGGATCCTGAGGTTGCAAGGAACCTCAGTATCACATTTAATTCTTCATTTGTCTCTTTATATGTAAGATTTGACAGTGAATTCATTTCTTTAAAAATCTAATTTGAATTAAGCTCAGGAATTGTTTAACTACTCGATTGAACAGTTGAAACAAGTCAACAAATGTTTATATTCATAAATATATATTTAATTTAGGATTTGAACAGCTCCTGAGCCACCATTGATAGCGAGCTTAGGAGCTTAATTATATTTGGGCATTTAATTTATATGTGGTAATTATATGCATTATAGTGTCGATTAGGGTCCATAAGTGGTGAATAGATGATGAAGAACCCAGTGGAGGTGAAATTAAGTCGATTATTGTCACCATGGATAGTGACAATAGTTAGTGGAGGTGAAATGTGAATTAGGCGATTAGATGATTAATTAAGTGTTTCAGTGAATTAGAAATGATTATGGAAGATAAAAGAAGGTGGACAGCGATTTCAAAAGATGAAATTAAGACTCTGGCGAACTCAAGGAATTCACCGGAGTCAGAGAAGATGAAACTAAAATCTGACATTAACTCTAATCTATCTAACTAACTAAGCTAACAGACTCCTACTTCTAATCTACTGTTACCTAGACGAAGGGGTCAATAGGGTTCTGCCGAAGTCTCATGGCGGATGACGAAATCAGAGGATGGAAGAAAGATCTCCGACGGGCAGATTTGAGGTGGAGCGGAGGATTCCTTTGGTCGACGCCTATGTCAGAGACGCGGCAGACCATGGCGGATCTCCTCGGCTAATTAGAATGGATGGAAGAACTCGGAAAATGAAATGGAAAGTCACCGAAGTTTTGGATGAATAGCCTATCGGGTCGGCTGCAGTGTTAGAAGAGGGAAGGGAGCCAACTTATGTGAAATCAGAGGGGTTAGGGGGTATTTATAGTAGTTGGCGGCGAAGAGAATGGCAGGGTCTGGCCGAAGAAGGAGCTTGAGGAGCTTAACCTCCGACGTCATCTCCGACGACGGTGAGGTTATCTCTCATTGAAAAATAGGATTTTCGATTAATCCAGACCGGTAGATGAAGAGGAGGTGGTGAGCGCAAGCTGCAAGAGCTTGGACAAAGAAGGTTGATGTCGGTAGGGAGGTGATCATGCGGTGGCGTGACTCTCTACCGCCAGCCGTTCATTCGGCTGAAAAAGAAGAAGAAGAAGAAGAGGGAAAGGGACTTAAATGTAATAAATCTTAAGGACCTGTGTGAGAAATAAGGACCCGATTGTAATGAATATTAAGGACAAAAATGTAAACTCAGGTTTTGAAGGTTTATTTTAACTTATATCTTTTCCAACTTTTTATATATGTTAGTAAATAAGGTAAATATTATGTTTACACCTTGAATTTACATTTTTGACCTTTTTGGCTTAATTTATTAGATTAAGTAAAATTACTTAAGTTATTATATACTTAGGTATACATTATGTTTAAGTTACTTATCTTATTAATTAAGGGAATGATTAACAAAATTTCGAGTCCAATTATTATCTAAATTATTAATAATGTTAATTGAATGATAAAATGTCATTTTTAACTTATTTTAAGGTCCTTTACTAAATATCCCTTATTCTATAATTAACCCTTATATGTTCATAACCTTAGCTAATTGACTAGGAAGACTAGTTAATTAGGGGTAATTAGAGATCATGATGAGTGTCTCATCATATATCCTGAAGCATCGAAGCCAGGGACCCTCGAGGATTGATGGTGGGGACAAGCAATATGATACAAACTGTGTTTAGGGCCAATCTGAGGCTGGATTTAGGGAAACATAAAAGGAAAAGAGAGAAAACTCTCAAAATGAAAAATCCTTCTCCATCTCTCTCTTATCAAAATGCTCTGGCAAACTGAACCTAGACTTGATACGTCTATGCACGGGTGCTTTAACCGCTGGGTCATAAATGCCAGTTTATCATCATTCTTATGACCTAAAACAAACCTAGCTCTTCGAATTTTAACTTCTTAAATGAGTTTCTGGGATGCATTTAGGTATCACTTAGGTTAAGCATGCATTGCATTATTTTTGTGTTTTTGACACGTGCACTTGAGTGTTAGGGATGATTAGATAGCTAGACTTATAAAACCCTAACATTCAGGAAGGCAACAAGTGAAGAGGAAGCTCAATCCAACTGGGACTCAACTAGATCCAGCTCATCATAACTGGATACTAGTTCACTTTGGTTGGGATTTGCTCCATTAAGCTCCATTCAACTCATCTTGGCTGAGTGGTAGCCCAGGGTAGCTCATCTCAGCTCAACCTAGCTCAAGCCAGCTCAGATCCAAGTCAACATAGTTGAGGCTAACTCATCTCAGCTCCAATCAGTTGACTAAGAGCTCTAGCTAGCTCAACTAAGTTGACAAGAGTTCACCTCAGCTCAGGTCCAGCTCTTCCCAGCTCCACTCAACTCATGGTAGCTAAACTCTCTCCAGCTTAGCTACTACTTGTCAACTTAGTAGCTAAGCTAGCTCAGGAATTCCCATCAGAAGGAGGTCCAGCTCAACCCAACTTCAAACAAGTGTAGACCAACTCAACTTAGCTCAACTACTCAAGCTTAGCTACTAACAGAAGAACTAGCTAGCTAAGATAAGTAGCTGAGTCTTCATGAAGGCCTCTTTAGCAAGTTCAGCTTTAATGCAGCTTTAGGTTAGCTCCAGACAGTTCTTCATCAGTTCCTCTTCCCTAAACACTAGCTCCATCCTACCTCCTCCTCTACTCACGTACTAGTTAAGCTAGCTCAGCTAGCTTAGCTCAAAGGCCCACTACATGGCCGTCCACCTCCACCAAAAAAGGTCACCTTTGGCTTCATTTATTCAGCACATTCTCACCATATTCCACCCTTCATAGCTGGCCAAGAGATGAGGGAGAAGAAGAAGATTAAGGGAACACTCCATCCCCTTGGTGCCTTCCCCTCTTCCCTTGTCTCTTGTGCCCACTCCAGCCAAAGGACCAGCCAGTCAAGGAAGACATCCCCTTGAGGGTGGTGGATGCTTGCCCTAAGAGGAGTTCTTGTGGGTGGAATTCTTCCACCCTTGAAGGGGCAAGGGCACGCCCATCTAGGGCTTGCCAGGAGGAAGATCTCACCAGTTTGGAGGAGCTTTTCAAGGAAGGAGAAGGACAAATTCTTTTCAAGCCCAGGAGCAGTTGAGCTTAGAGTAAGAAGCTACTCTTCTTCACCAACATCACCAGGAGGATTTGTGTTTTACTTTTTTCTGTATTTCTAAAGTAGAAGCATTCTTCTACTTGTCTTCTTGTAAAATAATTTTCTCCTTAATTAAAGTTGCTTTCCCTTAAATTTTTGTCGCATCTTATTGCATTTTATTACTTTTGCCATAGTGGACTTATACTATCTCTCTAATTACCCTTGGTCTTCAAATACCTAGGGTGAGCTTAGAGAGAGGAATTACTTGTCACTTAGGTTTTAGTCTTAGCAATTTGAGTGTAGTCTTTTTCTCGCTCTCAACTTTGTAGTTTCCTATTTTTTCAAAACTAAAAAAAAATCTTACATTCAAAAAAGTCCTAAAAAGAAATTTGATTTCCAAATGTCAAGCTAGAGTATTTAAAGTGCATTCTTGCCTCCTTGGATGACCCTAGTGATTAGATGTTTTTTGCTTCCAGATGATGTATCAGAAAAATATGTCGTCGCAGTGAAATCGTGTGGTGAAAAAGAAACCCTAACAAAAATATTTATCAATAAAACTAACCATGGTGGATTAGGTCATATCCACAAGGAGGAATAGATCCAATAAATTCATGAATATTCTCCTTTATATCTACCCAATCAGGTGTGGAATCTGTGCCCAAATCTACTGCGAAACGAGATGAGAAGATGGATGCACATACTAGAGAATGTAAGGTTATGGGTGTAGGTTTTCCTCAATAAAATATTTATTAAAAGATGTGATCATTAGTGGCATCTCATGTAATTTCCAACGGTATTTGTATGAGAGAGGAATGACGCAAATCTGAGTCACAATTTCATGCAATCGCAAATGAAAAACATGCATTGAATGATAATGAGAAAGTATAAGTATGCTGATGTAATTTGTTGAACACGCGAATCGCTACGCTAACGTGTTTGGTTTTGGAAAACCCGTCGTTGTAGTTTGAAAGCGAAGAATTCGTGTTCAACAAATAAAATTTATACCGAAATGAAAATTTCGGGTCGAACACAGGGAGGCGAACGTTTGATTTAAGAACTACGCGTTTCTTTTTATTTGTCACAAAGTAATTCAATTTAAAACTATCTAATTATTTACAATAAATAGAAGAGAGAGAGGGCAAAAGAGAGAGAGAATATTACACATAGAAATCAAAATAAGATGTAGAATAAACAAAGAATTTATCATTAAGAAGATTGTTAATTACAACTAGAAAGCATAAAACAATTGCACTAGAAAGCAATAAATTTACTCTAGAAAGCATTAAAAGAATGGAGGGAGAAAAGTCCTCCTCGACGATTGCTTGGAGGACAAGCAAAACTACTCTAGAAAGCAGTAAAAAGAATAGGGAGAGAGAAATCCTCCTCGACGGTTGCTTGGAGGACGAGCCGGATGAGACGACGCCTGGACGAAGGAGGACGAAGCAGGACGAAGGAGGATGAAGCAAAAGAACGGGAATGGAGCAACACGCCGTCGTCATCGCGGGATCCACTTCCAAAGGGGGATGAAAATTTGGACTTTATCTCTCGAGAAGCATCCCGGGTGTGGGACAAGCTTCTCTTGAGCTTTGGAGAGGTAGAGAAGAGAAGGAAGGGATGAGAATTTTGTATGGAGGGGGTCTCCTTTTATAGTTGAAAGGAGTGGGGGCAAAATGGTCATTACATCATTAAAATAGTAAATGAGGGGTCTTTAGTGATGGATAAATCAGTCACTAAAGCCCCAACGTGGGCGTAGCACCCGTGCTCACGTGTGCCTCCTCAACTGCCCGTGCTTCCTCAACGCCCACGCACGTTCATCAGATCTCAGCCGTCTGATCGCGAGATCGAACGGCTTAAGATGCATCATCGCCCGCTGCCACACGCCCGCCCGGCACGTGGGATGCCGCGTGACGCCACGCGTTCAATCGCGCGTGATCTCAATTGAGCGCAGACGGCCATCCGATCACGATCCAACGCCCGCCCACGCTCGCTCGCCCGCGCCTTCCTCCCCTTCGCTGCGGTTCGAACCCACACCCGCAACTCGCGTAAGCGAGCTCCACCGCTGTGCTACGAGGCGCGGATGGTCGAGCGGGCGCTTTTAGGCGCGGCTGACCACAGCCGTTGGATCGAGATCCAACAGCGGAGAGGGAGCGGGTGCGGGGTCTTCAGAAAATGTATGCGGCCGTTTGGGGGGCCGGGATGGCGCCATGTGGCACCATCTTGGCCGTCCATCTTCTAGATGTTGTAGATGGTGCCACGGATGTCGGATTGACTTGATTTTTGCATCGTTGGGCTGCAATGGTCGATCCAAATTCATCCGTGCGATCGGATTTGTCATTTGAAGAGTAGATTTACACCATCCTGGCCCTTGATCTTCTAGGGTTCCCCGATCATTATTTGATGCTATGGATGCCTGATTAGGGCGATCCTGGAGTCGTTCAACTCCAATCATCGCCCTGATCACATCCATACGGTTGGATCTTCGATCCGAGGCCCCGATAAAATGTTTGCCCTGTCTAAGCACATAAAAGGAGACAATTAACCTCCATTTTATTCAAACTACTCTAAATGCAAGATGATGCATGTTATGCAATATTTATATCATGAAATGCAATCCTATGCTTAAGAACATGCATAAATAGACATCTTAAGTAGTGTAAATGTGTTTACGTCATAATTTCACCTCAATAAAATATTCAAAAATCAAATTTAAGAAGTTGGCAATGGCATTAGATGTAAATATTAACGTGACCCAAAATAGGGGATTCCTTCCCCTTGTGAGTGTGCAAAAAGGGAGCGATGCCAGAGGATGAGGAGCTCAAGGAAGGTCGAGCGTGATGAGAGCTTTCCGATGGTGGTGGTGGTGCTCCGAATGGCAGTCGGAGTTGACGCCAGCAACGAGGAGTGGTTGCGGTGCTGACGGCTCGCTGGTGGGCGTGGCTACTGTTGGCATGTATGAGGGCGTGGCCGAGCTTGTGAGGTCGAGCCGAGATCGTTGGTGTCGATGGCACGAAGTTTCAAGACCCATGGACGTGGCTACGTGGAGGTGGTTGGATGCCTACTTTGGGTTCCTCTCTATTGGCTTTCGATAGAGAAGAAGAAGAGGAAGAGGAAGGGCTACTAGGGCTAGAGACACGTACGCAACGGTATGCGTGCACGGCCTGATGGCGGTGGTGTTGCACAGGCAAGCTGATGAAGCGCGTAGTGGAGAAGGGTGGTCCCGCGGTCGAGGAAGGAAGGCCCTACTGCTCGCGAAGAGGAAGGTGGCTGAGGCTGAGTAGTGAGTTATGTTGGTGGAGTTGCAGATCAGAAGGAAAAGGAGAAGACGATGGAGCATGGTGGTGGTCTTCAGACGTTCGGGATGGGTTCTTGGATGACCTAACTGGGGGAGTAGGCACGCGGTTGAAGGTTTTGATGGTGGCTCGCAGTGGCAATTGGGGGCACAGTTGCGATGGCTCGTGGTGGTGGATTTGTGCACACGGTTGTGAAGTTGAAGATGTAGTGCCGGATGCGGTCATAGGTGTCGGTGCTGTCACCACTGACCGCGGTGGTGGTTGTTGGAGGTGAGATGCAATGGTGGTTGTGCCATTGGCAGTGGAGGAGTTGCCTCCTCCCTCTGGAGAGGGAGAGAGTTGGAGAGGGAGGACCCCTCATCAGAAAGGAGATGATTTTTCTGTTCCTCCATCCCCTGTCATACAAATAGAAAAAGAGAGAATGAGAGAGAGAGTCAGCATCATTTCATGTTGCCAAAAAGAGAGAGATTGAGAGAAATTTGAGGGAGAGAGATTCGTTAGGGGGAGAGAGAGAGGCGATTGTCTATTTGTTTCCCTTTTGTTTCATTTTTCCTTTTCTTTCATTTTATTTTGCATGAGACTTCCAAAAAAGATTTCCATGGAAAATAATTCTAATTAGGAGAGAGGCACCCATGGAAAGTGGAGAATTCTTCCTTTTCTTCCATGTGACAAATCAAATGACATTCCAAATTGAGTAGGATTCTACCCAAATTTCCCTTCCATAATGATGTAATGCATGAAATGATGATTTTACATCTTACATAATTTTGTTAATATAATGCATACTCTAAATTAACTTATTATCTCAATGATCATGTACTTAGGCTTTACTTTTGTCCACTAAAGTGGACCTATCAAATACCCCCATGCCTAAGTTTTGCTAGCCCTGAGAAAAATCATACGAAACAGACCAGGTCTCCAAGCTAGATTTTACTGTCAGGATGCCTTATCGTGCCACACTGTAGAAATTAGATTGAAATACCAACTATAGGACTAAAGGTACTCAAGTACCAGCCAAGATACGGACCTGACCAGCCTCAGCCTTGGGTCCGCCACGAAGGTTTCTAAGGCTCGCAAAAAACTGCCCAGAGGTTCGTTGAGCCCAAGGGTTAAAGTACCCTTGCATATGTGTAGCAAGGATAGGTTTAGTTTGCCAGTGCATTTTTAGTATGAAAGAGAGGGAGAAATGTTATTTCGAGAGTTTTCTCTCTTTCTTTCTTTATTTTTTTTTGATTTCCTTAGACTCAACATTAGATTGGCCCTGAACACAATCTATATCGGATTCCTTGTCCCCACTATCAATCCTTGCAAGGTCCCTGGCAATCAATGCTTCGGGATAGCACCGCCCATGGCAACCCCTAAAACCCTAGCTTTCGACACTTCAAGATAGTGCCACCCATGGCATTTTATAGCTAAGTTCAGACCCTAGCAATCGATATTTCAAGATAATGCCATGCATGGCATCTAAACCAGCATGAAATGTTTCCATGCCCCCAGTAGGATATTTAGATACCCTAGGAGACAAGCATCAAGGAGACGATATGTTATAATGCATCTTTGAGGGGATTGTTTTACATTCCTCCTCTCCACCCAGGAACTCATTCAATCAACTTGTGTCTTCGAGCCACTCCTACGTTAACCTTTCAGGAAAACATTTTGGAACAGACACTTTTTTTGGCATTATTCTTCTTTATGCGCACTGAACCAAGCCAGTGTGTGATTTTTGGGTGCCTAGGTTACCAAGTCTCGCAAACCAAAGGGTAGGCAATGAGGTCGAATACTCCCTAAGCCTTAGACTTAATGCATTGGCCTCGTAACTCCCTCAACCTCTTGAGGAATAGCCCAGATCTTAACAAATACGTGAGTGTTTAAGCCCTAAAACAGACCCAGGAGGCCTAAAGTCGGTATCCCTCACTTATCTCCTTTTCTCTAGCACTTCAGGACTTTATTTATTCATTTATTCTGGCCTAGAACTTAGGTAACTCTTCCATAATCAACTGTTAGGAAAAGCACAATTTTTGCACATTTTCTCTCTGTGTCTCTCCTCAATATATTTGAAATTCAGCTCAAAAGATTTCATCTCTTTCTTTCTCTCACTTCTTTTTTTTCTTTTCTTTTTTTCTTTTTTTTATTTTTGTTTTTTTGTCGTTTGTTTTTTTTTATGAAAGATGGATGCCTAATTGCATGCGGAATATGTATAAATGCTATGAACAACCTTAGGTTAGACCCCCCCATGCCTGAATCTGACAATGTCCTCCTTGAAAAGCAAAAGCCAAGAAAGATATTACCTGTGGTGGAGTTGGAATATCTCGTAAATTGGGTTCTTGAAGGGAAGCAGAAGGAGACCCAAAGAAGATACATAATAAACCTACCCTGGCAAGTAAGTAACCCAATATGTTGGCCAGCTGGTGATGGATAGTGATGCCAAATGCTCACCAGATACAGGTGAAAAAAGGGTACTCTTGAGCTATTTTTGGAGGTTTTACATAATACACATGAGTAGTGATCTTCGGGAGTGTGCAGCGAGGAGGCCAAGGCTCCTCAAGCAGATATGTGTGGGTTACAGAGGGTGCGATGAAGCATACTGATATAGACACATCTATTTAGGTTAAAATGCCTATTCTTGCAAGTTCCTAGGCTTAGATTTGCATTTCATGTTATAAATATTGCATACATGCATCATTTTTCATTTAGAGTAGTTGTATATATTTTAGGTTAATTAGGTCTTTTTTATGGTCAGGAGAGAAGAAGACTTATTTCAGGGCCTCGAATGGATGATCGAACCGTACGGATCCGATTAGGACGATGATGAGAACCTCATCATGAGCCATAACTAGCTCATTTTGACCCAATACAAAGGATAAAAGCTCCTACATAACTCAAGGAAGGGCTTAACTCAGAGAATTCTGAGTTTAAGGAGAAAACAAGTCATAAGGGGTAAAAATGCAATTTTACCAGTATAATCTGCATACAGGGTAATTCAGGGTCCAAACATAGGTCAAAGCAACTTAACAAGAATAAAAGTGGGATGAGATGATCGAGCAAGGGCTACAGCAATTCCAAGGAACTAAATGATAATCTGTAACCCTAAAACAACCCACTTCAATTCACGAGGTTCGAGGCAAAGTAAAAATAGAATAAACCCTCTAAAATTCATAGAAAAATAATCTCTAGGGTTTAGAACCTTCAATTTGGCCTTCAGAACCCATGTTGACCTACATTGAGAACCATGCCCAATTAATAACTTAATCTGGGTTTTCACATAAATTGACCGGTCAAACAAGGTTTAATATAGAAATAAAATTCACCATCAGATTCCTTAGGTCCTAATTAATCATGTATAAAAACTTGAGCCTAAGAAGAAACCTCCTTGACCGACTTTACACTTTGGTCCTCATATATTTACTTTTTGGCCCTCAACTTTTGAACCGTCGCATTTTGGCCCCTAACTCTCCTTCGTTCTTTGCATTCAGGTCCCCCCTGCAAAACCGGCCAGCACCATGCCCCGGCGACCTTGCGCGGAGCATGGCGCCGCGCAGGATGAGGGGGAAAGCCTGGCAAGTAAACCAGGGGTGCCCTACGTTGTCAGCCGTCGCAGGGACACCCCCCTGGTCGCTGTAGCCCACCATACCGGCCGTACGAATGCACGGACGGTATGGGTTTTCGTCTCCGGCCATCCTCCGGCGAGGGAGACACGTCGTCTCCCTCCGCCTCCCTCCCTGTTTTGATCCCTATAAATACCCCCCGTTGCTCCACAGGCCGGGGCAGCTCGGATCTGACGGAGAAAATCCCCAACTTTCCACTCTTCTCTCTCCGGCAGACGCTCACCAGCTCCGGCGGTTCCTCCCCCTCCTCCTCTTCGCTCTGCCGCAATACCAGCAGCAGAGACTTCCTCCCCTGCTCTTCCCGCGCCACGCCGTACCCAGCTGGCACCTCTCCGGCTCTCTGCTCGCCGCCGCCCCTTTCCCTGAGCATCTTCTTCTCCGGCGACAGTCGATACGACTGTCGCCCTACTGCTCCCCCTTCGTCCCTGCAAGTAAGTTAGAACTACTTCCCTTCCTCTCCTCTTTCTTTCCCCGGTTTCAATTTGTTCAATTAAGCCCTCGACCGACCCTGACGATCGTCACCCCCTTCGTCTCCGGCCACCCTCCGGCGAGATGTTCCCATCGCTCCACAGCCTCACACACCTCGCCGACCCTCACCGAACCTCCGCCTCATCACACTGAGCACCCCCCACCCCTCCACTGCCACTCCACACCTCCGTAACGCTCCCCCGAACAAACCCATTCCTCCGGTTGCAGTCCAACCTAGGGCTGCCGCCAGACACCACCTTGCGGCCTGCCGCGCAGCTCCTCACCTTCGCCGTGCCACGGCGAAGGTTCCCCAGTGGTTTGATCAGGCCGAGAGGCCATATTCGTGTCCGACAGGTTTTGAGGTTCGACCGCCATTAACGCACATTGAAGCAGCTTCTCCCGCGCTCCAGGCTTGAGGACTCCAGGTCTCCAGCTGCTGCGGATTACGGGGAGTCTTGCGAAGGCAGCCAGCCAGCAACCTACGCAAATCGAAGCCGCAACTGCAGAAGCCAGGCCGCGGTCTCCCAGCAGGCGCACGCGAGGAGAGGTCTGCGTTTAGTCCCACATCGGTAAGCCTCACAACCTTTCCACTGTTTAAATTGATTTTGTGCACTAGCCTTACTGCCTCAGCACACGGGGTGAGGTCCCCTTCACCTGCCCGGTTACCCGGTCTCGTCCGCGCTCACGCCCCGCGGACCTGACCCGACCCGACTTAGACTGACCTGCACTCCTCGCCCACCACGCACGCCGGTGGGCCTGGACCCGGGCGTGACCCGAACCCGATTACCCGGCAGCTCTGGGAGAGCTTTCCCAAGAGTGGTTTCAGAGAGAGAGAGACGCGGGGGGAGAGGGTAGAGTAGGTTTTGTCCTCTGACGTAAGCTCTGAAGTGTGCAGGCACAGGTGAAGAAGAACCGCGGAAGAAGAAGGAAGCTGAGGGAGACACTGTAGCAACAGGCAGTTTAAGTCTTCTGATTTGGAAATCAGACGACGTCCTGAAGGGAAAAGAAGAAAGAAGGAGGGGCGACGTCCTGACTGGAAAAAGGAAAAGAAGAAAGAAGGAGGGGCGACGTCCTGACTGGAAAAGGAAAAGAAGAAAGAAGAAGATCTGAAGAACAACAGAAGAAGGCGAGGCAGAGGAGAACACAAAAGAACAAGGGAAGAACTGAAAGAAGAAAAACAAAGAAGAAAGAAGAAGATCTGAAGAAAGACAGAAGAAAAAAAAAAGAAGAAGCAAGAACAGCTGAAAGAAGAAGAAGATCTGAGACGAGGAGAAAACAAAGAGAAAAGAAGACAATAAATTCTTTCTCTCTCTCTTTCTTTATTTTTGTAAAAGAAACATGTATATCTCTAGAATACAACTTGCTCCCTGAGTTCGACCTCGGGAACTCTTTTATTTTCCGAGTAAAAAAAAATTATATTTGAAATGTTGGTAATAACTGGCTATACTACAACGCTATAACAATAAAACCAGGTTGCCCACGATCCGTTTCATTATTGGCGCCGTTGCCGGGGAGCAACGGCTATTCTAGAGGTAAACATTCCTGTTTCTTTTTTTAATTTCTGATAATCTCCTCTCTTTTTTGCAGCTACAGGAACTCAAGAAGACAAGCAACCACACGACAACCACTCCGAAGACAGGTAAATTTTTCCTCTCGCTATTAACCCCTAAACTCTAAAGAGGAAGAAAAGAAAAGAACAAGCAATATAGGGCTAACCTATCTTCCATACTTAGTAACCATAAAGAGTTGCATGTTTTCAACTCATCACTCCTGCACACTATTAAGGGTATTTAAGGGCTAACACATTCTTGCTTGAGCCCTAATTGCCCAACAAAGAGTTAAATGGACCAAGTAGAGCCAACATAAGGTCAAACATTAGGATTTCAGTAGAGACACACCCCTTAATCAAGAATTGAGGAAATCCAAAAGAGGTGTGCCCAAGCCATTGATTGAAAATAATTAACAAGAAAAATCCTAAACAATTGGCTCTCTCTAAACACTTGAACCCTAAAACAAGGCCTAACTTCTCAAGGAAACCACTAGGTGAAGTTGACCCCTGGGGTCAACCAACCTTCAAACTAGGCCACTTTGTTCACAAAAACACCTAAAGTTCAAGTGAAACCTTAAGCACCCTGATCTTAAAATTAGTAGACTTAAGAGGTCAAGATCCCCATTCTGGTCTACCTGGAACCGCAGTGACAAGAGAGGTCGGGTGGGGGAAACCCTGTAACCCGTGGGGACGCTCTACCATGTAGGGGTCTTCGCGGGACTCTCCCTCTCTGGCTGCCCAGGTAATTCTCAGGTGGACGATCTTTCTGATCAAGGGGTCCATCTGCCCCGCACCTCTATAGTCACCCAACACATTTTTGGGTGTCTTGATTGGGTCCAGCACCTTCTAAACTTACCTCTTCCAACAAGTGCATGTACGGAAGGAGGTCCCTAAGACCACCCTTAAGACCTCCTTTAGAAATTCGCTCTCGTCAAGGCCAAGCCTCGACGCCCGTGTTTGTGCAGCAACACCCTCACATTATTCTCTCTTCTGATTCAGAACCAAGTTCTTCTTCCCCCATCATGGCTCAACCAGTTGAGGAAGAAAATAATCTGGAACACCAGCTCCAGCGACTCAATGACCTCTTCCAAAACTTCGTGCACCCACCACAGCGTCCTATGATGCGGGACCACTACAATCCTGCTGCGGTGGCCATTGAGCCTCGAGTCAGAATCCCGACTGGAGGACCTGATTCCGAATTTAAGCCCAACATGATTCATGCTATACCTAAATTCCATGGGCTTAATTCTGAAGATCCCTTCCAGCACATCAAACAACTAAAGCATCTGGCCCACACTTTTGGATCAGATGCGCAAAATCGGGATATTCTTCTCATGAAGATGTTCTCCTTTTCTCTTATGGACAAGGCCGCCCATTGGTATCAAACTCAGACCCGGCCGATCAACACTTGGGAAGAACTTCAATCCGAATTTTTGAAAAAGTTTTTTCCCGTTGGTCGGACCAACGCCTTGCGCCATCAGATTACACACTTCACTCAACAATCAGGAGAACCTCTCCATGAGGCATGGGATCGCTTTCAGGATCTCATGAGAAAGTGCCCCCATCACGGAGTTCCTAAATGGGAACAAGTCCAATCTTTTTACCAAGGACTCCGTGAGGACATCCGCCTTTTCGTCAATGCAACTTGCGGAGGAAACATCATGGGTCAACATGAAGACACCGTATGGGAGATTCTCGAAAATATGTGCGAGAACTCCATCAATAATGACTCCATGGGATTATTCGACAGGACGAATACCCGCGCAGCGACGAATCTTAAGGGAGCACATGAGACGCAGGGCCTGTCCGCATCAGTCGACCTGGAATTAATGGCCAGTCGATTGGACAAGGTCTCAATCATTGAAAAGAAGGTGGATGAGCTGACTCAGCACTTGCAGCGAGCCACCTCCGCGCGTAACTCCTTTGCACAACCTCCTTCCACACAGGAAACTGTGCAAAACATCCTCCACACGACCTTCTCGTGAAATGCAGAGACGCTTAAACCCCAATCTGCAGGAGGTCGTGAAAAAGGAGATCATCAAGTGGTTAGATGTCGGGATCATCTACCCGATCTCCGATAGTCGTTGGGTGAGCCCAATTCAGGTCGTGCCCAAGAAGGCAGGACTCACCACTATAACGACTGAGACCGGAGAAATCATTCCTACCCGATTAGCCAACTCGTGGAGAGTCTGTATAGATTACCGCCGACTAAATTCCTCCACAAAGAAGGATCATTTCCCACTACCCTTCATTGATCAAATTCTCGAAAAACTTGCGGGAAATAGGTTCTTCTGCTTTCTTGACGGGTACTCCGGTTATAACCAGGTGGCAATCCATCCTGAGGACCAAGAAAAGACCACGTTCACCAGCCCCTTCGGAACATACGCTTTCCGAAGGATGCCTTTCGGTCTTTGCAATGTACCCGCTACTTTTTCAGCGATGCATGCTTGCCGTATTCTCAGATATGGTAGGTGATTATCTGGAAGTCTTCATGGATGACTTTTCAGTTTTCGGAGCATCATTCGACGATTGCCTCCAACACTTAGTCCAGATACTCAGGCGGTGCATCGATGTGAATTTGGTTCTTTCCTGGGAAAAGAGCCATTTCATGGTGCCTGAGGGAATTGTCCTGGGACACTCAATTTCGGAGAAAGGTATCCAAGTGGATCGAGCTAAGGTTAATCTGATTTCTCATCTTCCTATGCCTAGCTCGATCAGGGACATCTGTTCCTTTTTAGGGCATGTCGGTTTTTATCGACGATTTATCCCTGATTTTTCAAAAATCGCGCGCCCCCTGACCACTCTTCTCTCCAAGGATGTTCCTTTTGAAATTTCCAAGGAATGCACTCAAGCATTTGAAATCCTGCATGACCGAGTCACCCAAGCCCCGATCC
The DNA here is from genome assembly GCA_037157565.1 of Thalassia testudinum. Taxonomy (NCBI): domain Eukaryota; kingdom Viridiplantae; phylum Streptophyta; class Magnoliopsida; order Alismatales; family Hydrocharitaceae; genus Thalassia; species Thalassia testudinum. The sequence continues at coordinate 112,154,750 of JAZHRO010000025.1, forward strand.
TACAGTCCCCTGATTGGTCTCAACCCTTTGAGATCATGTGCGATGCATCCGACTTCGCTGTAGGAGCGGTTTTGGGGCAGAAAATTGACAGGAAACCTGTAGCCATTTACTACGCCAGCAAAACACTCGATGAGGCTCAGCGTAACTATACGGTTACTGAGAAAGAGCTGCTAGCTGTAGTATTTGCCCTAGAAAAGTTCAGTTCATACCTTCTGGGTTCCCGTGTCATCATATACTCGGATCACACAGCTGTGAGGCATCTCCTTGCAAAGAAGGACGCGAAACCTCGATTAATCCGATGGATCTTGCTGTTGCAAGAATTTGACCTTGAGATTCGCGACAAAGCAGGAAAGCAAAATGTGGTAGCTGATCACTTGTCCCGTCTTCCTTCTGAAATAATTGACCCTTCCGGACCCATCACTGAGCATTTTCCCGATGAGCACCTGCTGACTATTGTTACTAGCCTTCCATGGTTTGCTAATGTAGTAAATTACTTGGCATCTCATCAGATCCCCTCCGATTGGCCGAAGGCCAAGAAAGACAAATTACGCTCCGATGCCAAGTATTACATTTGGGAAGACCCGTACCTCTTCCGCATAGGTGCCGATCAGATCATCCGGAGATGTGTCCCGGAGGGGGAATTCAACAATATCCTCTCTTTCTGCCATGACCAGGCATGCGGTGGCCATTTCGCCGGGCATTAAACCGCATCAAAAGTCCTCCAGTGCGGCTTTTACTGGCCCACACTGTTCAAAGACGCATACAATCACTGCAAGGCATGCAGTCGTTGCCAGACTTTGGGCAATATGAGCCATCGCGACATGATGCCTATGCAACCGATTCTAGTATGTGAAATCTTTGATGCTTGGGGGATTGATTTTATGGGCCCCTTTCCTGTTTCGGATGGTTTCGAATACATTCTGTTGGCTGTGGACTACGTGTCCAAATGGATCGAAGCCATACCGACCCGAACCTGTGATCACAAAATCGTTCTCAAATTCATTCATCAACACATTTTCTCAAGGTTCGGGATTCCTCGTGCAATAATCTCTGATGGAGGGACCCATTTCACAAATGCTCAGTTTAGGTCACTGATGACCAAATACGGGGTGTCTCACCGAATCTCTACTCCTTACCACCCCCAAACTAATGGTCTAGCTGAGCTGTCTAATCGGGAGATCAAGAAAATCCTGCAAGTCACTGTTCGACCTGACAGGAAGGACTGGTCGTCCCGACTTCCGGAAGCATTGTGGGCCTATAGGACCGCCCACAAGACCCAATTGGGCATGTCTCCCTTTAGACTGGTGTACGGAAAGGCATGCCACCTTCCCGTAGAACTGGAGCATAAAGCCTATTGGGCAGTACGGAACTGTAATCTAGATCTTTCCAAGGCTGGGACCCACAGAAAACTCCACATCAGCGAGATCGATGAATTACGCCTAGACGCGTACGAGAACTCACAAATCTACAAGGAGCGGGTTAAAGCCTTCCACGACAAACACATCTCGAGAAAAATCTTTCATCCTGGTCAAAAGGTCCTACTCTTTGATGCCCGACTAAAACTCTTCCCAGGAAAACTGAGATCCAAGTGGGTCGGACCATTTTTGGTCCGACAGGTTTTTGGAAATGGAGCAATCGAAATCAGTCCACTCAGCCACGATTCTGAACCTTTCATCGTGAACGGTCAGAGACTCAAGCCGTTCATTGATGTAACTTCTACTGATTTGGCTGAGGCATCTTATATCCTCCTTTCCCCTTGAGCTTATTGCGCCCAGCCGATGGCGTAAAACTCAGCGCTTAACGGGAGGCAGCCCGTCATTCTCTTTGAAAACTTGAAACTTGTTCCGACACCTTTTTGCACTCAAAGTTCACCCTTGTAGACAGCCGACCCCACCTCAGATGCTTGCATCTGGGATTAGAAATCGTCCGCAAAAATTCAACCCAACCCATCCACTCATCCAAATTTCTGTCTTAAGGAATGAACTAAGTTAAATAAAAACCCCCTAGGTTACAATGAGGACATTGCAAATCTTAGGCATGGGGGGGTATGGAAGTGCAAAACTTGTAAGAAAAGGTTTCAAACAAAAAAAAATTCACATATGACAAAAACACCATAAAAATTAAAAATTTTTTTTCGAAAAAGAATAAGAGGAAAAGAGGAGAAGGAAATTTTGTGAAGGAGAAAAGAAACAAAATGAAAAAGGAGCACAAAAATTAAGAGAAAAGGTGATAGTCATTAGTAAGGAACTAAGGAATTAACCTAAGTTCTAGACCTCATTCAAGAAAATAACTGAAAAGTGCATAATGAGATTAGTAAGAACGCAAACCTTAGGCATTCTTGAATAGACTCTTAGTACCCATTAAGATCTAGACACTCCTCAAGAGGTTGAGGAAAATGAAAAGCTGAAGTATTAGGTCTAAGGCTTAGGGAGTATTTGGCCTCGTTAACTAATTTTTGGTTTACGGGACTCAGTAACCTAAGCACCCTAACCTCACACACAGCCTGGTTCAGTAAGCGTAAAAATCAGAATCACGCAGAAACATCGCAAAATTCTGAAAAGAACACCTAGAATAGGAGCGGCCGATCAACACAAGTTGATTTGGACGAGTTCTCAGCGCGGAGAGGCAGGAAATCCCCTCGAAGATGCGTAACAAAATATCATCTCCTCGGTGCTTGTTTCTTAGGATATTTACATATCCTACTGGGGGCATGTAAGCACTCTGCTGGTTCAGATTCCATGGATGGCATTATCTCGAAGTGTCAATTGCCAGGGTCTGGATTCGGCCACGGAACACCATGGATGGGATTATCTCGAAATCTCAATAGCTAGGGTTCCGGGGGTTGCCATGGGCGGTGCTATCTCGAAGCATCGATCGCCAGGAACCCTTGAGGATTGATGATGGGAGCAAGGAATCTGATATAGACCGTGTTGAAAAGCCAATCCTAGGCTAGAACTAAAAAGAAAAAGAGAGAGAACTCTCCAAACAGAAAAACTTTCTATCTCTCTCTTACAAACGCACTGCGAACTGAGCCAGGGCTAAAATCATTTCAAGCACGGGTGCTTTAACCACAAAGTCCAATAAACCTTAGGTTAGTTCTTGTGGACCTTAAAAACCTTTGCTAGAGACTGAGGCTAAGGCTAGACAGATTTGGATTTTGATTGGTACTAGAGTACCTTTTAGGCCTATGGTCAGCATTCTAACCTAATCTAAGCTCAAATAAAAAAGCACTTATCTAAAGCTATTAAGAACTTCATGGTCTAGAACAAGGGTTGAAACCTTAAGTTTTTGCTAAGGGACTAGCAAAAGCTAGGCATGGGGGTATGATGAGAACCTCATCATGAGCCATAACTAGCTCATTTTGACCCAATACAAAGGATAAAAGCTCCTACATAACTCAAGGAAAGGCTTAACTCAGAGAATTCTGAGTTTAAGGAGAAAATAAGTCATAAGGGGTAAAAATGCAATTTTACCAGTATAATCTGCATACAGGGTAATTCAGGGTCCAAACATAGGTCAAAGCAACTTAATAAGAATAAAAGTGGGATGAGATGATCTAGCAAGGGCTACAGCAATTCCAAGGAACTAAATGATAATCTGTAACCCTAAAACAACCCACTTCAATTCACGAGGTTCGAGGCAAAGTAAAAATATAATAAACCCTCTAAAATTCATAGAAAAATAATCTCTAGGGTTTAGAACCTTCAATTTGGCCTTCAGAACCCATGTTGACCTACATTGAGAACCATGCCCAATTAATAACTTAATCTGGGTTTTCGCATAAATTGACCTGTCAAACAAGGTTTAATATAGAAATAAAATTCACCATCATATTCCTTAGGTCCTAATTAATCATGTATAAAAACTTGAGCCTAAGAAGAAACCTCCTTGACTGACTTTACACTTTGGTCCTCATATATTTACTTTTTGGCCCTCAACTTTTGAACCGTCGCATTTTGGCCCCTAACTCTCCTTCGTTCTTTGCATTCAGGTCCCCCTGCAAAACCGGCCAGCACCATGCTCCGGCGACCTTGCGCGGAGCATGGCGCCGCGCAGGATGAGGGGGAAAGCCTGGCAAGTAAACCAGGGGTGCCCTGCGTTGTCAGCCGTCGCAGGGACACCCCCCTGGTCGCTGTAGCCCACCATACCGGCCGTGCGAACGCACGGACGGTATGGGTTTTCGTCTCCGGCCATCCTCCGGCGAGGGAGACACGTCGTCTCCCTCCGCCTCCCTCCCTGTTTTGATCCCTATAAATACCCCCCGTTGCTCCACAGGCCGGGGCAGCTCGGATCTGACGGAGAAAATCCCCAACTTTCCTCTCTTCTCTCTCCGGCAGACGCTCACCAGCTCCGGCGGTTCCTCCCCCTCCTCCTCTTCGCTCTGCCGCAATACCAGCAGCAGAGACTTCCTCCCCTGCTCTTCCCGCGCCACGCCGTACCCAGCTGGCACCTCTCCGGCTCTCTGCTCGCCGCCGCCCCTTTCCCTGAGCATCTTCTTCTCCGGCGACAGTCGATACGACTGTCGCCCTACTGCTCCCCCTTCGTCCCTGCAAGTAAGTTAGAACTACTTCCCTTCCTCTCCTCTTTCTTTCCCCGGTTTCAATTTGTTCAATTAAGCCCTCGACCGACCCTGACGATCGTCACCCCCTTCGTCTCCGGCCACCCTCCGGCGAGATGTTCCCATCGCTCCACAGCCTCACACACCTCGCCGACCCTCACCGAACCTCCGCCTCATCACACTGAGCACCCCCCACCCCTCCACTGCCACTCCACACCTCCGTAACGCTCCCCCGAACAAACCCATTCCTCCGGTTGCAGTCCAACCTAGGGCTGCCGCCAGACACCACCTTGCGGCCTGCCGCGCAGCTCCTCACCTTCGCCGTGCCACGGCGAAGGTTCCCCAGTGGTTTGATCAGGCCGAGAGGCCATATTCGTGTCCGACAGGTTTTGAGGTTCGACCGCCATTAACGCACATTGAAGCAGCTTCTCCCGCGCTCCAGGCTTGAGGACTCCAGGTCTCCAGCTGCTGCGGATTACGGGGAGTCTTGCGAAGGCAGCCAGCCAGCAACCTACGCAAATCGAATCCGCAGCTGCAGAAGCCAGGCCGCGGTCTCCCAGCAGGCGCACGCGAGGAGAGGTCTGCGTTTAGTCCCACATCGGTAAGCCTCACAACCTTTCCACTGTTTAAATTGATTTTGTGCACTAGCCTTACTGCCTCAGCACACGGGGTGAGGTCCCCTTCACCCGCCCGGTTACCCGGTCTCGTCCGCGCTCACGCCCCGCGGACCTGACCCGACCCGACTTAGACTGACCTGCACTCCTCGCCCACCACGCACGCCGGTGGGCCTGGACCCGGGCGTGACCCGAACCCGATTACCCGGCAGCTCTGGGAGAGCTTTCCCAAGAGTGGTTTCAGAGAGAGAGAGACGCGGGGGGAGAGGGTAGAGTAGGTTTTGTCCTCTGACGTAAGCTCTGAAGTGTGCAGGCACAGGTGAAGAAGAAGAACCGCGGAAGAAGAAGGAAGCTGAGGGAGACACTGTAGCAACAGGCAGTTTAAGTCGTCTGATTTGGAAATCAGACGACGTCCTGAAGGGAAAAGAAGAAAGAAGGAGGGGCGACGTCCTGACTGGAAAAAGGAAAAGAAGAAAGAAGGAGGGGCGACGTCCTGACTGGAAAAGGAAAAGAAGAAAGAAGAAGATCTGAAGAACAACAGAAGAAGGCGAGGCAGAGGAGAACACAAAAGAACAAGGGAAGAACTGAAAGAAGAAAAACAAAGAAGAAAGAAGAAGATCTGAAGAAAGACAGAAGAAAAAAAAAAGAAGAAGCAAGAACAGCTGAAAGAAGAAGAAGATCTGAGACGAGGAGAAAACAAAGAGAAAAGAAGACAATAAATTCTTTCTCTCTCTCTTTCTTTATTTTTGTAAAAGAAACATGTATATCTCTAGAATACAACTTGCTCCCTGAGTTCGACCTCGGGAACTCTTTTATTTTCCGAGTAAAAAAAAATTATATTTGAAATGTTGGCAATAACTGGCTATACTACAACGCTATAACAATAAAACCAGGTTGCCCACGATCCGTTTCATTATTGTGATGAGGTTCTCATCAGACGACGATTGAAGTCTAACACCTCTGAAATCTTCTAGATTGGAGAACCGCAGCATCATACAAAGTTCAATGAAGATCAATGGCCAAGGGGAAATGTGACATCCATACGGGTTTCAGATGGAAAATCTGATCGTACGGATGGATCCGGAGCGACGTTCACAGTCCAGCAGTGCAGGAATCATCTCGATCTAAGCACCGTGGCCCCCTCTACAAAAGGAAGAAGAATGGATGGCCCAAATGGTGCCACATTCACTGCCCTTCAGGAAGAAGATCCTCGCCGCAACGCCATCCTGCCCCATCCTCCAGCTTCATCCTCCTTCATCCCACTCCTCACCACCTTCCTCCAGGCGACGTCAGAGCGAGTCATCCTCCGAGCAACCGTCGAGGGGGATTTCTCTCACCTCTTTCTATCCTTTTACAGTTTCGTAGTGTAGATTTTCCGCTTTCGTAGTTATAACAAACACTTCTTGATAAATTGATAATTGTTTCTCTCTCTCTCTCTCCCTCTCTCTCTCTCTTATATTTTTGTAAGTAGATAAAGTTTTCATCAACCTAATACCGTGCTTGTTAAAAATACCAAAAAAATTAGAAAAGATAAAAATGACCAAAAAGAAATAAAAGTGAAGCGCAAATTTCATAAAACCAAACGTTTGCCTCCCCGTATTTGACCCAAGACTCACTTTTCGAGTTTTGGTTATAAATTTTATTTGACCACGCATTTTGCAACTACGATGACGGGTTACTCGTAACCCTGATTTTTAAACTCGCGAAACACGTGCGATCATTTTGGCGTCATTGCCGGGGAGGCAACGGAATTTACTTTATTGTTTTATGTGCTTCTTTGCATTTACGTAGCACTAATCCCACTTATCTCTGATCTATTGTCTTGCAGGTACCTTAGCATGGAGATCCAAGTGCATTAGACTGGAGTAAAGTGCGGGTAGAGTGTTTTGTAAGTGTCCCCTACACCACCCCCACCTTAGTTTTCATTCCATAACCTAATAACTAAAACCCAAATCAACTTAGGTGCTTTTTATAAACCCTAGAATAGATTTGGTTGTTTGTTTGCCACCTCCACGCACCTCGCCATCCATATAAAAAATAAAAAATAAAAAAGTGTTATCTGATTGTGGGATTTTCTGAAAGAGACACATCTTAACACCCACAACTTCTCACCCTAAGGCGCACAATCACATCAATTCTACCACTTAACCGGGATCTAACCTGTGGACCCGGTACACTTAATTCAACACACAAATAAGTGAGTAAAAATCTGAATAGGTCAAACATTTCTATGTGCCTTAACTAAGTGGTGCAATAGGCCAATTGATTGAACTTTTGGGCTGCACCACTTAAGATAAAAGCGATTCATCAAGTTGCTTGCCACTTAGGGTTGATTCCTAAGGCTGAACCAGGCACTCCATATTTTATTTCTAATTTTTAAAGGAATATATCTACACCAGTGCTTTCAAAACTTGGAGTGTTCTACTGAACCTTGATTGAATATACCTAAAAATTAAACCCTAAAAGCTACTAAGCAAGGTTGAACCCTAAAAGACACATCATCAAATAACCTTGTTTGCAAACCCTAGTTGTGCTCACACACACATTTTAACTGATCATTAAGGGCACAACCCATCTAAAGGGCTCATCACATTCCTGAAGCACCATTGTCCCAAGCCTAACTAAAATTGATTAGACATTGGCCCTAAGGATTGGTTCGCTCATCAGGATCCAGATTGAGATTATTCATGATTAACCTGCTTATACTAGTCAATCTAATGTCTAGCTAGGGGAGTAGCGTCAAACAACCATGGCAGGGGAGCACACTAGGAACCAGAGGTGCAAGCCAAAGGAAGAACCTTCTCCCCAGCCCTCCTAACTAGTTGGATTGCCTAGACATAAGTAGAGTAAATCATCCATAATCTTAGGATGGATTCTGAGAGTTTGTAGACCTTTAGGCTACCCAACCTAAGGGCAGGCTTGCATTGTAGGGCTCCTTCTTTCTCTTCTGATTTCCCTCCTTACTTCACCATGTACCCTTCCACATCTTACACACATTTCCAATCCTATCCTCCTACCACCACTTATCCCCAAGATGATTACTATCCCGACTTAATTTGTAATTACCCATCCACTAGCTGAGATAACTTTGATTGGGGATACGAATCTGGACCTCAGTGTCCAGGGCCTAACCCTGGACAACAAGACTATGATTACTATCCTTCCCAGAGCTACAATGATTATAGATCTCCATCCTTTAATGACCAAACTAACCTGATCTACAACCAGGAAGGATATGATGATTATAACACCTACCCTCCCCAGTATTCCACTGAATCTGGGTCACCACCATCCTTTGAACAACCTAGAAAGACCTATTTTCAGGGAGGAACCCGAGAACCTCAACATCTTGACTCCCCTAGATTTAACCCAAACCTCAATCGAACTAGTCGGTTCAGGTGAACCAGATCCAGGATAGGGTGTTGGCTAATTTGAGGAACACTATACAATCTTTAGAAGCTCAGCCAACACCATGCACTGAAGTATTGGAGCCTATGATCAAAATGATTGATGAACTTAATAGATCTTTATTGGATTTGATCCAAAGTGTTAAGGATAGGTGTTGAAGCGACTTGCTCGATCGTGTTTTTATAGTTATTACGTCGTAGTATAGGTGATCAAGCGTCGTCAACAAATAAAGAATTTTATTACTCAAAAACCGAAGTATTCGAGGTCGAACACAGGGAGCAATTGGAATTTACTACTAATCTCAAATGTAATTGAACACTCTAATTTACTCAAAACTTTAATTCAAATATGAATGTATGCGGTTAAAAGTAATTATGACAAAAGAAATGAAATTGGACGTATGGTCTTGTGATCAGACGTCTTAAAAGTGTTATTCTTCTCTTCTTCTATTTCTTTCTCTGCAGCCTCTCTTTTCTTCTGCCTTCTTCTTCGTAGGCTCTTCTTCTTCTTCTCTTCTGATTTACAGGTCTTCTTCTTGCCTTGATCTTCTTCTTTGGTTTCTGTCTTGGCCTCTCTTCTTTCTTCTTCTTTGGCTCTGCAGTCCTTTCTTTCTTCCTTCTTCTCTACCTTGCTCAGCCTCTTCTTCTACTTCTTCTCCCTCGCGGCTATGTCTTTCTTCCTCAACGTTCAGCCTGCCTACACAGAGAGAAAAACCTACCCTTTTCCCTCTACCCGAACGTCTCTCTCTCTCTGCAATTCACTCAAGGACGCTCTCCCAGAGCCACGGGTATTCGGGTCGGATCTCGCACCCGAGACCAGGCGCACCGGCAGGTGGGTGATGCGCGAGGAGTGCTCAGGTTAGGGTAGGGTCGGATCCTGCCAAATCTGCGAGGTGAAACCGCGGACGAGGCGGGCGTGGGTCAGGTGAGGGACCTCACCCCTGTGCGTTCGGAGGTGAATAGAAGATAGCACAAATTTAATTTAAAGCATACCTGCGCGTTGCGTTTCGCCGATGTGGGACTATCTGGCCTGCCCCAATCTCGCGCGCGCCCGCAGAGCTTTCTTCGTGCAATTGCCAAAGCTACGGGCTTCGCAGCGCTCCTTGCTGGACCCGAGGGCTTCGCACTGCTCGCGCGAATCTGCTGCGCCTGAAGCCTGGAAGACCTAACGCCTGGAGCTACTGCGAAGCTACTTCAACCGTCAATGGCCGCAGGACTGAAATCCTGTCAAACACAAGCACGACCTATTGGCCTAATCAGACCAGCTGGCCACCTTCGCCGTGGCACGGCGAAGATGGTGAGCCATGCTGCAGGTCATGGGATGGCCTAGGTGTGCGTACCTAGGTCATCCTGCGATCGGAGGTGTGGGTGAGTTCGGGGGGCTACTGTGGAGGTGTGGAGTGGCAGTGGAGGGGCGGAGATTGTTCCTTGTGGTGAGGCGGAGCCTCTGAGTTGGTCGGCGAGCCGTGTGGAGGGGCAGAATTGTGGGAGCGGCTCGCCGGAGGTTGGTCGGAGCGAGGAAGATGGAGGTGGTCAGCGATGGTCGAGGGTCAATTAACTGAAATAAAAGGGGAAAAAGAGAGAGGGGAAGATGGAGAACAATTCTAACCTACTTACAGGGACGAAGGGGACGGAGAGGCGGACAGCTGTACCTGCTGTCGCTGGAGAAGACGTTGCCCAGTGGAGGAGGACGCCGGCGACGACGGGGCTGAGGCGGCGTGCGCGGGTATTGCGCGACGCGGGTATTGCATGACGCGAAGGAGAATCAAGAAGATGTCTCTGCCACTGGTTTTGTGGCAGAGCGAAGAGGGAGGGGAGGGGGGCTCGCCGGAGCTCACTGGGTTCTTGGCCGGAGAAGAAGAGACGAATTGGAGGTGGACGTCCGGCCAAGTCAAGCTGAAATTGAGCGGCCGGAGGTGTGGGTTCTTTTATAGTCACTGGGCTGGGTGTTCAGAGCGTGGAGGGCACGCCTTTGCCTTTGATGGCTCGCCTGAGAAGGAAAGAGGTTAGATACCCAAATCTCTCGTGCGTTCGCACGAGAGATTGGGTTGACACCAGAGATTGTGATTGGCCTTAGATGGAAGGGAATTCCTCAGAGAATCTCCCTTCCATTTCTGGGAGGGAATTTCTGAGGAATCAGAGAGTAATCCCTCTCTAAACCTCGCCGGAGGTCGACTCTGCCCTAACAATGGTAGCAGGACCTGATTGCAAAGGCGGCGAGGAAATTAGGGGGCTCTCTGCAATGATTTCAAAAGATAGGGACCAAATTGTGATTTGGGTTACTAAATTGCAAAGTAGGTCAAGATGACCTCCCCTTAGGTCCAAATTTTGGTACAAACCTAATTTTTACCTAAGGAATCCAATGGTGAAGTTGGATTTTAGGTTTGACCACGTTTGACTGGACATTTTGCGTAAAAACCCAAATTAGGTTACTTGAAGAGCTAGGACCCTAATCTAGGTCAAACTGGGTTCCAAAGGCCAAATTAAGTGTTCTAAACCCTAGAGGATATTTTTCCATGATTTTTAGAGGGTTTACTTGATTTTTATCCTGACTGGAACCTTGTTAATTTGAGCGAGTCTATTTTAGGGTTACCAAATGTCATTTAATTCCTTGATTGCACTTAAACCCATTTCTGATTGACTCAACCCACTTTTTATCTTATTTAGACCATTTGACCTATGTTTTGCCTCTGAGAAATCCCGTTTATGTACTACAATGGTAAAATTACAGTTTTAACCTTTAATTCATGTTTTCTTCTCAGAGCACTTATTCCTTCATTTAGGCCTTCTTCTAGGTTATGTAGGAGCTTTTATCTTCTTTATTGGGTCAAAAAGAGCTAGTTATGGCTCATGATGAGGCTCTCATCAATAGGGACCTGGGTGAGTTTCTTCTTGGGAAATTGTCGAGATTGAGAATGAAATTTGTGGTTGCCCTAGTCAAATCTTGGGATGATTCTCAAGATGAACCCCCTTCAGGAGAGCTAATGTCTGAACCCACTCAGGCACCTGTCAGGGGGGATACATATTCTAAGATTGGAGATGACAAGGTTGGGCTAGAGCAACCCTTTGAGGATGAATCGAGTTTCTCACCCAAGATTCTAGAGCCAGGGAATGACGAAAAATATGCCTCCACGGACCATGAAATGACATATGATTTTGAGACATATATAAATGAGGATCATGGATTCTTTGATTCTGAGGGTAAGGAATCTCTAAGTGAAGTCTCACTTGAGTGTAAGGAAGATGATTTTAGTGAAACAAATGGGCTTGAGGAATCTGACGAACCGTTTGATAGCCTAATTATTGAAGATTTGGATTTAGTTGGGGCTAACTTAGAGGATTTGAATCCTCATTTACTAGAAGATTCAATCAATAGCCCCATTCCTCAACTACACCCCAAAGGGATTGATTTTGATTTGGAAATCATTATACCCAAGTAAATTCTGAGTTAGCCATGATTTCTAGACTTGGGTAAATCTTATGGGTTGAACGGTATGCTAGAGGTCCCGAAACCTGAGCACTTGATGTTGGAGGATAGGAATGTTGAAATGAAAAATTCGGAGGTTAATTTTGAGGGAAAAGCAAGTTCTGATCTAAGGGTTCCTATTAACCTAAAACCACCAACTTTTTACCAGGACCCTTACGATATATTTCATGTGCAACCCAAGCTTGAAATAACTGATTATTTTTCTGAGCTGAATGTGAAGAGGACTTCTAAACCTATTGAACCATCTTTACTCGTTGTCTGACACTTTGGTATTGGGTTACACACCACTAAACCCAAAGCCCGGCCCTATAAACACAACAACCTTTGGTTCTGGGTGATTTTCATCCAGAACCTGAGAACCACTCAACCCTGGGGCATGGGTTTGCACCATAATCTGGTCCATGTCTATGGACATCTTCTGCTAGCAGGTTTCAGGATCAATATTTTTATTTTAATTCTGACCCGCACTTGTGAATTCTCAAATTCTTCTTTGTATGTATGTTATGCCTAGCTGAAGGCATTAAATTTAACATGTGTGTATACACCCTTCTCTCTGCGGAGTTGACCGGATTTTCACGACACTCAGGTGATATTCTGTTTACTCCGTCCTTTTCATGTCCTTATTTTTACAATGAGGACATTGCATCATTTAGGCATGGGGGGGTGATACTTAATCCTGAAATCATTTTGTTAACTCCATAGAATTTCTTTTAGTTTCTTTTAAAAAAAAAAGAAAAAAATTGAAAATTCTGAAAGATAAAAAAAAAGAAGATGAATTAGGAGAAGAAAACTTAGGCATTTGGAAGTTGTTAACTTTAGGAAATGATACGATAGGACCTGAACACTTAGGCTCTTCAGGTCTTTGAGCTTAATTAGCCTAGGTATCCACTCGAATGTGGACTTAGTCTCGAGTCCTCACCAATTCAAATTCATTTTTAATTTGGCTAATAAATTGGGACAATAAGTATGCGACTTATCAACCCGCCCTCTGATTTGGGGGGACTTTAAGCCTAAGCATCTACACACATTTTTTTGCACTGACTCACTTTTCAGTGGTTTCTTTAGAAATTGGGTAGCTAATGAACTATCTAGGGTGGTATGGCTGGCAAGTTGTCGGTGGTAACAGCTCATCGGCTGGTTGTCCAGAGCTTAGTCACAAGACCATTTTCATTGTACTTCCTTTAGGTAAATCTTAGATCAGGGATGCCACCTACTTAAAGAAAAAAAAAATAAACAAAAAGAAAAAGAAAAAAAATAAAGAAAAAGCAGAAAAAATAAAAAATAAACAAAACCACACTTCACCGCACGAGTATGGCTGGCAAGTTGTCGTGGGTAACAGCCCATTGGCCAGTTGTCCAGAACCCAGCTCACAAAAAATGCACAATAATTCCCAAAACACTTAAGGAAGAAGCGGGGAAGTAGAATAAACCAGGGAGATATACACTGGGTTCGCCCTTGTGTTGGCCCCATAAATAAGAGTAGGGAGAAAGTTACCAATCGAAAAGATAAACCTTTAGGCAAGGTTACCTAGGGTCGTAGAAACCCAAAGTCTGTTTTAACAGCCGCTTAGTGAGTCTTTCACTATTTTCACAAGATGCTTAGCACTTAGAGTCCTTTTTGAGTCTTGGGCGAGTCGGGTAGCCATAAAAAGTTATCCCGAAACTCTCAAACTCCAAAAGTAAAAAAAAAAATTAGAAAAGAAGAAAAAAAATTGTATCGTCCCTTTTCAAATAAGGCGAGGACTTGGGCAGTATGCATTCTGGCAGGCACTCGGGTATTGTTGAGTCTTCGTAATTTAGGAACTTAGTTGAAATTTTCTATTATTAATAAACGACTTAGGACTAAGCAATCTAATCCTAATTTTGATTTTATCCATAGCATGTAGTATACTTTTGCTAGGGACTAGCAAAAAATAGGCATGGGGGTATGATATAGACACATCTATTTATGTTAAAATGCCTATTCGTGCACACTCCTAGGCTTAGATTTGCATTTCATATTATAAATATTGCATAACATGCATCATTTTGCATTTAGAGTAGTTGTATATATTTTAGGTTAATTAGGTCCTTTTTATGGTCAAGAGAGAAGAAGACTTATTTCAGGGCCTGGGATGGATGATTGGACCATACGAATCTGATTAAGATGACGATCGGAGTCTATGGCCTCTGAAATCGTCTAGATCGGAGAATCGTAGCATCATATGAAGTCCGAGGAAGATCAATGGCTAGTGGGAAAGCAACATCCATATGGGTTTCAGATGAAAAATCTAACCATACAGATGGATCCAAAGCGATGATCGCAGTCCAACAGTGCGGGAATCATCTCCATCTGAGCACCGTGGCACCCTCTACAAAAGGAAGAAGAATGGATAGGCCAGATGTCGACATGTGGCGCCATCCAGACCGCACAACGTCGGCCAACAGCAGTGCACACACACAACCGCAGCCACGTGCAGCGCACCATGCACATCGCAGTCGCACGCAGCAGTAGCGCAGCGCATGCCAACGCATGCGCACATGAGGCGCAAGGTGCACAGGCGCGTAAAGCGCGTAGTGCGCGATGTGTGCACTAGCAGGGAAGGCGCCAGCGGGGCGGGTGTGGATCTTCAGTGAAGCATGCCTTTAGTGATGCTTGCAGCTGTCACTAATGGTCTACGCGTCAACAAGAGGATTTGGAGGGTGGATCTTCAACGACAGCTGCAGCGACGTTTATGGATGTCAATAATGACTCAGATGCAAATTTGTTCTTCCTCCACTATAAAAAGACCTACCCACCACCATTCCAAACCATCTCTTCCTTTCTTCCTCTCACCACCTCCAAGGCTCTAGAGAGAGCTTGTCCAAAGCCCGGGATGCTCCTCTAGAGTAGAAAACCAAATAGTTTTCCCTCGCCTCACCCCCATTCGTGGAGCAACCCGTGGCCGTCCTCTCACCACCCTTCGGGAAGAAGATCCTCGCCGTGACATCATCCTGCCCCATCCCCCGTCCTCTGGCTCCATCCTCCTTCATCCTGCTCCTCACCACCTTCCTCCAGGTGACTTCAGAGCGAGTCATCCTCTGAGCAACTGTCGAGGGGGATTTCTCTCACCTCTTTCTATCTTTTTACACTTTCGTAGTGTAGGTTTTCCGCTTTCATAGTTGTAACAAACAATTCTTGATAAATAGATGATTGTTTCTCTCTCTCTCTCCCTCTCTCTCTTATATTTTTACAAGTAGATAAAGTTTTCATCGACCTAATCTCTTGCTTGTTAAAAATACCAAAAAAATTAGAAACGATAAAAATGGCCAAAAAGAAATAAAAGTGAAGCGCAGATTTCATAAAACCAAATGTTCTCCTCCCCATGCCCAGACTTGCTTTTCTAGTTTTGGTTTGAATTTTATCTGACCATGCATTTTGCAACTATGATGATGGGTTACTTGTAACCCTGATTTTTAAACTCGCAAAACAAGTGCGAACACATACCCTAAGTCTGATGGGTTGACATGGAAAAGCGTCGATCCAAACTCGCCACTCTACCACAGGGTGTATTGGTCTGCCTATTCCCCCGTCAATCAAAAGTGTGTGCAAAGATTTTAAGAAGCTAGTACTATGCGAGTTGAAGTCTCTCAGGTGCGGGGTAGGGAAGAGGGTCAAAGAAGGCTTGAGAGGTGTAGCATTCTTCCTCGATGGCCATTCCAATTCCTGAATGTCATCAGAAGCAGCCTTTGTTACTAATTGCCTTTCATGCTGCATATCATTGGTGTGCGTGTCCTGGAATGGGCCAAATGTTCATCTTTCAAATTGAACCAGTCGAGGGTGTCACTTATTTCACTATCATGTAGAAGTGGTTTGGAAGCAATAGGTCTGTGGGTGTCCTCAATAATGACATCCCCAAGTTCTTGTTTAATGCTAAGATCCTACTCATGGGGTGTATAGATTCTTTCCTCAAGAGTAGTAATTGCTTCCATTTCTTCTGACTGTTTGAGAGGTTAATCTTGATAACCAACAGTATGTAGGGAATCCGAATTTGGCTAATTCAGTCAAAACATAATCTCCCCTAGAGTCACTCCATACTATAAGTCTGGGCCCCTCAAAGTCATCATCATCCTCTTCTATGTTTTGTCCCTCTGGATTCTGAGACTCAGAACAATCTTTCATATCAGGATCAAGTGCTTCCTCAAAAATCAACTCTTCGTGTCCCTGAGACCAATATTGATCTAATTCTGCCAATTTCATCTCAATTTTCTCATAGTCACTTGGGTTCGGGACATGTGAAAGCTCAGAATATTCAATGACAGGTGTTGATCCCCTTGATAATGGAGTGTGGTTATTATCACTTCCTTCTAGTATGATTTCCTTTGGCATCCAAGACTTCCAGAATTTGTTAACTTCTAAACACAATCCTCAGGGAGCTCTAACTGAGGTGAAACATCCTTAGAAGTGTAAGGTATATGTTCATCATCCCTAGGATGGGGTATAGATTCCACCTCAAAATTCATCATGGGAGTTGGGTTGACTATTTGACTATGACCCGTTTCATCAAATGTAACAAAGATACTATCATTCAAGTCGAGTTCATCTAATGGACCCATTTTCTCCTTCCAATTAAGATCAGGTGGATAGTGACCAAGATTACCTTCTGGTGGGCATAGCTCATGAGGGACGTCTAAGTGACAGCTACTCCTCAAAATAGGATCCTTGCTGTCATTGTTTTCCTCAAAATTATCTTGGTAATTGGGTGTATAGAGGTAGGGATTAGAATTGACTGTAAGAGGGTCGCTAAGCTGGCTAATCTCTTCTGTTAATCTTTGACTATTCCTCAAAATCTCTCCCATAGAATCCATCATTTCTTTCTATTGCTTTTGCATTTCAATCATAAAAGAGGAGAGGCTACCATCAGATTGAGTAGGATAGTCAATCTCAGGTTAAAGTTGCCTAGGAGTATCGGTCCAACCTCAATAAGACAAATCATGAAGGGTGGGTGGGTTGGGCATGGTCATGGAAGAGCTAAGGTTGGGATACCTTTCTCCTAGGTTCTTCTCATCACCACTGGGTTGGGGTTTAATAAGACCAATGTTCTATAGTAGGAGTAGAAAGGATCCCATTGTTCATCAGATGATGGATCACTGCAGGTCATGGGATTGGAATTCGATGTTCTGGGGTGAAAGTAAGAAGTAAAGTAGCTATTGTAATCCATTTGAAAAAATGACTTGAACAACACACCCTAATTAAACACAAGGTAATGGGACTCTCTTTTCTTTCTTAGAGCATATTTAAGCCAACCTCCAATCTACTCCTTAAAGTTCTCAAATGGGGTCAAGTTTGCACCCATCCGTTCCCACTTTAGTGGCATAAGAGGGAGCTGTGACTTGAGATCCTTGTCAAGCTCTTTGGAGAAGAACAGAGGTCATTTACGTTCTTTCCTGGTGGCCAAAGAATTTTCACAATCAATTACGGGCCCTAAGTCGACCTTCGTGTGCCTTAGAACTTACACCTTACTTAGATGATACTCTCGGGTGATCAAGTGAGAAGTCACTCCAAGGACGAACAAAGGGATGCAAGTAGGATGAACCCTTCCTTTGAGGCAATGCGTAAGCAATGCCTCTTAACTACCCCTTTGTTCCTTTAAGGGGTGTCCCCCTCCGTGAAGTATCAAAACACTCGGTCAAAAGATAGTACCACCACCACAAAGCAAGATAAAGAGACCGGTGCTTATAGCCTTAAGGGATCGAGCCTTAGTGTGGTGACTAATGTGCGTGCTCAATGCCAGAAGTGTGCATCACACCGCAAATCATTTTTTATTATGGAAACGCAGACAAGTCTCTTTGAATCAGATCAAGTGTGATTTGGTTTTAAGGTCGAATCTGATTATCAGTCCCAATTTCAGTTAGGCAACCACTGAATTAGGTCAATTCAATCAGTTTGGTGGTCTTGAATTTTAATCTAAATGCAAATGCATGAACAGGAGCTGGATGCAAAGATAGAAAGGTATACCTATCTCCAACAATCTTCGTGCAAATATGCACTCAATGCAGAGAAGAGATCTAGCATGCTGCTCAATCACCCCTAAATGCGTGCACCTAAGGGCATGCAACTCCTAAACAGGCAACTCGAAAATTTCTTTTGTTTGTTTTAGGTGTATGCAAGCAGAAATATAATTCTCACATGCAGAAAAAATATAGCCCCTAGCCTCTAAAGAATGTAGGGACAAACCCCCAAAAATAAGCCCCAATTACTACAAGGGTGAGAAGAGAGAAATAAAATTACGATGAAGGAGAATCCCCTATGAGAGCGGGATCAAGGTCTCCTACGTCTTCTTCATGTGTGGACGTCGCTCAAGGTTGATGTCATCGTTCTGCTGCGCCTGTCGCCTTGTCAGATTCCTCGCATGGAAAAAAATAATCAACTGGTCAAAAAACTGTGTAATTCAGAATAATAAAAAAATAATCAAGTGAAACTATTGCGTCTGTTGCCTCCCTGGCAGTGGCGCCATTTGATCGGGCATTTTTCTCTTACAGATGATGTATTAGAGAAATATGTCGTCGCAGTGAAATTGCATGGTGGAAAAGAAACCCGAACAAAAATATTTATCAACAAAACTAACCACAGTAGATTAGGTCGTATCCACAGGGAGGAATAGATGCAATAAATTCACTAATATTCCCCTTTATATCTGCAGAATCAGGTATGGAATCTGTGCCCAAATCTACTATGAAATGAGATGAGAAGGATGCACATACTAACTAGAGAGTGTAAGGTTATGGGTGCGGTTTTTCCTCAATAAAATATTCATTAAAAGATGTGATCATTAGTGGCATCTCATGTAATTTCCAACGGTATTCATACGAGCGAGGAATGACGCAAATCTAAGTCACAATTTGATGCAATCGCAAGTGAAAAACATGCACTAAATGATAATGAGAAAGTATAAGATGCTAATGTAATTTCACCTCAATAAAATATTCAAAAATCAAATTTAAGAAGTTGGCAATGGCATTAGATGTAAATATTAATGTGACCCAAAACAAGGGATTCCTTCCCTTTGTGCGTGCCTGAAGAGGGAGCGACGGCAAAGGATGAGGAGCTTGACAAAGGTCGAGCGCGACAAGAGCTTTCCAATGGTGGTGGTGGCGCTCTGAACGGCGGCCGGAGTTGATGCCGGCGACGAGGAGGAGCGGCAGCGGTGCTGATGGCTCGTGGGTGAGTGTAGCTGCTGTTGGCGTGTATGAGGGCGTGGTCGAGCTTGTGAGGTCGAGGCAAATCGTTGGTATCAATAGCACGAAGTTTCAAGGCTCGTAGACGTGGCTGCATGGAGGTGGTTGGACACCACTTTGGGTTCCCCTCTGTTGGCTGTAGATGAAGAAGAAGAAGAAGAGGAAGAGGAGGGGCTACTAGGGCTGGAGACCATGCACAAAGGTACATGCACATGGGCTGATGGCGACGGTGCTGCACACACAAGTGGAGGAAGCACGCGGTGGAGAAGGATGGTCCCGCGGTTGAGGATGGAGGGCCCTGCTGCTCGCGAAGAGGAAGGTGGCTGAGGATGAGCAGTGAGTTATGTTGGTGGAGTTGCAAAACAAAAGGAAAAAGAGAAGAAGATGGAGCATAGTGGTGGCCTTCAGACATCCGGGATGGGTTCCCAGACAACTTAACTGGGGAAGCGAGCACGCGGTTGAAGGTTTTGATGGTGGCTCGCAGTGGCAGTCAAGGGTGCAGTCGCGGTGGCTCACGGAGGCGAAGTTGGGCACATAGTCATGAAGTCGGAGACGTAGTGGCAGATGCGGTTGCGGGTGTCAGTGCTGTGACTACCGATCGCGGTGGTGGTTGTGGTGTTGGCGGTGGAGGAGTTGCCTCCTCCCTGTAGAGAGGGTAGACCTCTCGTCAGAAAGGAGATGATTTTTCTGTTCCTTCGTTCCCTGTCATATAAAGAGAAAAAGAGAGAATGAGAGAGTTAGCATCATTTCATGTTGCCAAAAAGGAAGCGATTGAGAGAAATTTGAGGGAGAGAGATTCACGAGGGGGAGAGAGAGGCGGTTGTCTATTTGTTTTGCTTTTGTTTTATTTTTCCTTTTCTTTCATTTTCTTTTACACAAGACTTCCAAAAAAGATTTCCATGGAAAATAATTCTAATTAGGAGAGAGGCATCCTTGGAAAGTGGAGAATTCTTCTTTTTCTTCCATGTGACAAATCAAATGACATTCCAAATTGAGTAGGATTCTACCCAAATTTCCCTTCCATAATGATGTAATGCATGAAATGATGATTTTACATCTTACATAATTTTGTTAATATAATGCATACTCTAAATTAACTTCTTATCTCAATGATCATGTACTTAGGCTCTACTTTGTCCACTAAAGTGGACCTATCAACTAGATATTCACCCTATCTAGGTTATAAATTTAAAAGCGATTATGAATTTGCGTGTTACAACAATTTAAAAACCCTAATTTCAAGTCACTCTTTTCTTCGCATCACCTTTAGGCTTTAAGCACTCCTAATACCTTTTGAAAATGCGACAACAAACTTAGAGGGAAGTCAAATGACGAGTGCGGGTTTACATATGCCCCTTGGGATTTTCCCTGGACATGCTTGGGCCCAATCCACCTCTTTTAGTCTAGCCGGGTAATCTTAAGGAAGTGGGTTCACTTATTAATTTCTTCTTTATCGGGTTCCCAAGTCTTAAGTTTCATTAAGGGGTCAACCTTAAGAAAATTTAGGCTTGGTTATTTGATTTGCGCACTTTTTCTCATCTCTCTCTCTCTTCTCCTCCCCTTCCGTTCTTTTTTTTATTAAGTGCTTGCACGAGTGAAGGTCCCAAAATCCACATCTTCAGGGACCATTTGATTTTGCCCCACACACCAAAAGATCTTTATTTCCTTCTTCTTCTCATCATTCCTCTAATTTTGACATGTAAAACATAGAAAACAAGTCAAAAAATTCTACTTCCACATCCCAACCTGAACATAACCCGTTAGCTGACCCACAAGTTGACTTTACCATCCCTAACCTCCTGCTTTGGAGCTACCACAAAACCCTGAATGGCCAGGTGGCCCTCTAAATCAAAATACAAACCCCTTTTCTCTTATGGTCGACCAATTGGTTTGACTTCAACAAAACCAGCAGCAGTTGGCTAGGACAGTCACGAACCTAGCCAACTAAAGATTAGATCAGCCACTTGGGGAGCCTCTCGTACCTCTTAAGAATTTCTATGATCCTTCTAATTATGAAGAGAGACTCGAAGTGGTTATACCCCAAGGGGATTTTGAAATTAAACCCACCATTCTAAACTTAATCAAACATTTCCATGCTCTTACAAGAGAGGACCCCTTTTGCCATCGCCAGGAGCTAACTGTCCTCACTCAAACCACCTATTGAACGTATCGAATTGCTACGCTAACGTGTTTGGTTTTGGAAAACCTGTCGTTGTAGCTTGAAAGCGAAGAATTCGTGTTCAACAAATAAAATTTATATCGAAATGAAAATTCCGGGTCGAACACAGGGAGGCGGACGTTTGATTTAAAAACTACGCGTTTCTTTTTATTTGTCATGAAGTAATTCAATTTAAAACTATCTAATTATTTTCAATAAATAGAAGAGAGAGAGGGTAAGAGAGAGAGAGAATATTACATATAGAAATCAAAATGAGATGTAGAATAAACAGAGAATTTATCATTAAAGAGATTGT
The DNA here is from genome assembly GCA_037157565.1 of Thalassia testudinum. NCBI lineage: Eukaryota > Viridiplantae > Streptophyta > Magnoliopsida > Alismatales > Hydrocharitaceae > Thalassia > Thalassia testudinum. Next base: position 112,176,486 of record JAZHRO010000025.1, read on the forward strand.
TCATTACAACTAGAAAGCATAAAACATTTGCACTAGAAAGCGATAAATTTACTCTAGAAAGCATTAAAAGAATGGAGGGAGAAATGTCCTCCTCGACAAATGCTTGGAGGATGAACAAAACTACACTAGAAAGCAGTAAGTCTATACTAGAAAGCAGTAAAAAGAATAGGGAGAGAGAAATCCTCCTCGACGGTTGCTTGGAGGACGAGCAGGACAGGACGATGCCTGGACGAAGGAGGACAAAGCAGGATGAAAGAGAACGAAGCAGAAGAACGGGAACGGAGCAGAAGAACGGGAACGGAGCAGCACGCTGTCGTCGTCGCGGGATCCACTTCCGAAGGGGGACGAAAATTTGTACTTTATCTCGCAAGAAGCATCCCAGGTGTGGGACAAGCTTCTCTTGAGCTTTGGAGAGGTAGAGAAGAGAAGGAAGGGATGAGAATTTCGTATGGGAGTGGGGGCAAAATGGTCATTACATCTTTAAAATAATAAATAAGGGGTCTTTAGTAACGGATAAATCCGTCACTAAAGCCCCAACGTGGGCGTAGCACCCGCGCCCACGCGCGCCTCTTCAGCTATGCCCTTTCTCAACGCCCGCACATGTTCTTTAATTCTCAGCCATCTGATCGTGAGATCAAACGACTTAAAATGCGTGATCACCCGCTGCTGCGTGCTCGCCCAACCTGTACGATCGTGCAACCTTGCCGCGCGTGCAATAGCACGTGATCTCAATTAAGCGCAGATGGCTGTCCAATCAAGATCCAACGCCTGCCCGCGCTCACTCACCTGCGCCTTCCTCCCCTTTGCTGCAGCTTGAACCCACGACTGCAGCTCGCGCAAGCACGCTCGACCGCTGCGCTACGAGGCACGGATGGTCGAGCGGGCACTTTTAGGCTCGGCCGCCCACAACCCTTGGATCGAGATCCAACGATGGAGAGGGAACGGGTGCGGGGTCTTCAGAGAATGTATGCGATCGTTTGGGCGGCCGAGATGGCACCACGTGGCGCCATCTTGGCCGTCCATCTTCTGGATGTTGTAGATGGTGCCACGGATGTCGGATTGACTTGATTTTTGCATCATTGGGTTGCGATCGTCGATCCAAATTCATCCGTGTGGTCGGATTTGTCATTTTAAGTGCGGATTTACACCATCCTGGCCCTTGATCTTCTAGGATTCCCCGGTCACTATCTGATGCTACAGATGCCTGATTAGGGCGATCTTGGCGTCGTTGAACTCCAATCGTCACCCTGATTCCATCCATACGGTTGGATCTTTGATCCGAGGCCCCGATAAAATGTTTGCCCTATCCAAGCACATAAAAGGAGACAATTAACCTCCATTTTATTCAAACTACTCTAAATGCAAGATGATGCATGTTATGCAATATTTATATCATGAAATGCAATCCTATGCTTAAGAACATGCATAAATAGACATTTTAAGTAGTGTAAATGTGTTTACATCATACCCCCATGCCTATCTTTTGCCAGTCCCTAGCAAAAACTATATGCTATTTATAAAAGAATTAGATTGGATTATTTGGGCATGAGTTCTTTTTAATGATTACGAAATTGTCTACTTATGAACTGGACTTTCAAAGACACAACAGTGCCCGAGTATCAGCTAAAATGCAGACCGCCTCAAACCCTCACTTTATTCAAAGAAAAATTTCTTTTTCTCTTTTTCTTTTTTTTCTAATTTTTTTGGATTTTCAAATTTTAAGGTTTAAGAGTGGCTTTCTATGGCCATTCAACTCACCAAAGGTTTGATGAGAACCCTAAGTTTTAAACATCTTATTGTGAATGTGATAGACTCATTGACCGACAATTAAAATGGACTTCGGATTTCTACGCCTCTAGGTGACCTCGAAAAGAATTCTACCTAAAGGTGTATCTTTAAAACCGGTAGCTTTCTCCCTACTTTTATTTTTTACGGGGTCAACACAAGGGTGACTCCATTATATATCTCCCTGGTTTATTCTACTTCTCCGCTTCTTCTTAAGTGTTTTGGGAATTTTTAGTGCATTTACTGAGCTGGGTTCTAAACAACCGGTCGATGAGCTGTTACCACTGACAACTTGCCAGCCATACTCGTGCGACGAAGTGTGGCTTATTTCTTTTTGTTCTTTTCTCCTTTTCTTTTTGATTTTTTTTTTTTAAGTAGGTGGCTTCCCTGGTCTAAGATTTACCTAAAGGTAGCAAAAAGAGAAAGGTCCAATGACTGGGCTCTGGACAACCTACCTATGGGCTGTTACCCACGATAACTTGCCAGCCATATCACCCTAGAAGGTTCATTAGCTACCCAATTTCTGTTAAAATCGTCGAACGAGTCAGTGCAAAGAAAGTATGTAGATGCTTAAGACTCAAAATTCCCTCAAATCAGAGGGCGGGTTGATAAGTCGTGTACTTATCACCCAAACTTATTTACTCCAATTAAAATAAAATTTAGGTTGACGAGAACTTGAAAAATAGATCCACATTTTAGTGGATACACAGGCTGATTAAGTCCAAAGAACTTAAGGGTCTTTGTGTTCAAATCATAATGTAGTATTTCCTAATATTGAAAATTTTCTTAAACCCAAATTCTCTTTCCTAATTCCAAATTTTTTTTTTATAAAAGAAAATAAAACAAATCTACGGAGCTGACGAATGAATTCAGAGATAAATATCCACCCCCATGCCTATCTAATGCAATGTCCTCATTGTATTAAAAAGACATAAAATAGAGTGGAAAAGCGTAGAAAGCACCTGAATTGTGTGAATGTTAGGTCCGCTCCGAGATGAAAACTAAAAAGAACTGTATATGTGCTGAGTTTAGTGCCTTCAGCTAGGCACACTATACAAAGAAAAGAAATGAAGAATTCACAAGTGCAGGTTAGAATTAGAATAAACAGAAGAATCTTCTGACCTATCAACAGAGGTCCACAGATGTGGACCAGATTGTGGTGCAGACCCAACCCCCATAATCGAGAATATCTTAGGTTCTGGATAAAAATTACCCAAAACCTAAAATCAGAATGCAAGCGGGGTCGGGCCTGCGATTTATGAGGATGCAACCTAAGACCAAAAAGTCGGGTTACAGAGAATTGAAGCTCAAAAGGATAATTGTTGAATGTGTGCTTTGGTTTGACATCCTCAAAACAAATGTCTTAAGGGTTCTGATTTGATGGTTTCAGCTTAAAAGGAACCCTTCGACTCAATCTTCCATTCCCTCCAAAATTAACTTCTCAAATCAGAACTTCCCAGCTCCTATCCTCCTCATTCAGCATATCAAATTCCAGGACCTCTTGTATATTAATCACCCCGTCTGAAATCTCCAAGTATAAATGATGTGGTAGAATCAGAATTGACTTGGGTCTAATTATCTCAGAAACAAAATTATAGATAAGCTCAACGGGGTGTAACTGATAATCAGGGCATTGAATTGATTCCTCCAGAAAATGCGATTCTGGATCCGTAATGTGTGCCCTAATAAGATCAGTTTCCTCAGTTATTGGGCTATCAAATGATCTATCAGATTCCTCAAGCCCAATCGTCTCACAAAAATCATGTTCAGAAAACTCACGTGAGACTTCGCAACTTGAATCTTCACCATCAAAGAAATCAGGATCCGTATCAATGTATGTCCCAAAATCATTTGTCACTTTCTGTTCCAAGGAGATATACGTTTCCTCGTAACCCGGCTCAGGGATCTCAAGTGAAGAAATCAGATCTTCCTTAATTGGTTGCTTTAATTCAATCTGGTCAGCCTCATAATACGTGTCCCCCCCAACAGGTGCCTGAGCGAGTTCTGTCATTGGCTTTCCTGAAGAGGGTTCATCCTAGGAATCATCCCAAGATTGAATCAAAGCAACCACAAATCTCATCCTCAATTTCGCTAATTTCCCGAATAGAAACTCACCCAGGTTCTTATCCTTAACATCCTAGAGCCAATCCAACAAAGACTTGTTTAAATCATCAATCATTTCAATCAGGGGCTCCAATCTCTCAATGCAAGGTGTTGGCTGAACTTCTAAAGATTGAATGATATTCCTCAAGTTAGCCAGAACCTTATCTTGAACCTGGTTAACCTGAACCAAATGAGTTGGTTCAGGGTTGGGCGGGTTTGACATCAATGCAGAGGAATTAATGAATTGAGATTCGTTATACCCTTCCAGATAATAGGTCATTTCAGATTGTTCAAAAGATGGTGATGACCTAAAGGCAGTGAAATTAGAGGATGGGTAAAGATCGGTGTATCCTTCTTGATTGTAGATCGTATTAGGTTGTTCATGAAAGGAAGACGATTTATAATCGATGTGGCTCTGAGAAGGATAGAAATCACAATCAAAGTGTTCAGGGTTAGACCCTAAACACGGGGGTCCGGAACTGTATCCCCAATCTGAGTTATCCCAACTAACTGATGGTTGATTACAATACGAGTCGGGATAATCATCATGTTGAGGATAATTCAAAACAGGAGGGAAAGAGCGGGAATGCGTGTAATATGTGGAAGGATTCATGAGAAATGGGAGGAAGAAAGGCGCCCTGCAATACAAACAATCAAACCTATCCTTAATTGGGTTAGCCTACAGACCTACAGACTCCCAAAACCTGTCTTGAGATAAAGAAACGATTTGATCTACTTCCGTCTGTTCAATCCAACCAGTTCTTCCTTCAGCTTGCGCCTCCGGCTCCTAGTGTACCCCCCAGCCGTGATTGTTTGATTCTGCTCCCCTAGCTGGACATCAGATTGAATAATAGAAACAGACTAATCGAAAATAATCTCATTCTGGGTTCTGAAGAGCGAGTCCAATCCTTAAGGCCAACATCTACTCTGTTTTATTTAAGGCTAGGTTTGAATGTGCTTTGGAATGTGATGGGCCCTTTAAATGGGTTGTGCCCTTAATGATTGATTGATTTGTGTGTGTGTGCATAACCAGTGGTTTTCAAGCAAGATTATTTTTGATGCGGTGAATTTTAAGGTTCAATCTTGCATAGCAGCTTTTAGGATTCAACTTTAGGCGTTTTCAAACAAGTTTCATTGGCACACCAGGTTTTTAAAGCACGGGTGAAGATGTTTTCCTTTAAAGCTTAAAAAGAATGTGGAGTGCCTGGTAAATCCCTAAGAGTTGAACCTAATTGGCAGCTACTTGATGAGTTGATTTTATTTGAAGTGGTGCGGTCCAATCAACTCAAATAATTGGCCTGTTGCACCACTTAATTAGGCACACAAATGATTACCTAATCTGATTTCTACTCAATTATGTGTTTGAATGTGTGTACCGGCTCGTAAGATTGGTTTACCGGTTGAGTTAGAAAATCAGATGAGGTTGTGTACCTCTGTGAGATTTTTTTTAATTTTTCTTTTTTTTAATGTGGGGGTTGGGGTGAGTATGGGTGTCAAACAACAAGCAATCTAACCTTAGAGTTTATAAAAACACCTAGGTTGATTGATGTTTGAGTTATTATGTGATGAAATGAAATTTAATGGGTGGGAGGTGGGGGATAACTCACAGAACCTTCCATAGCACTTTACTCCGATCTACCGCTTTTGCCTATCTCGAAAGAGTACCTGCAATTACAATAAGAAAGGAGAAAAGTGAGGTAAATGATTTGTAAGTTACAGAACACGAAGAGAAATCAAAGATCGTTGCCCCCCGGCAACGGTGCCAAAATGTTGAACGTATCGAATTGCTACGCTAACGTGTTTGGCTTTGGAAAACCTGTCGTTGTAGCTTGAAAGCGAAGAATTCGTGTTCAACCAATAAAATTTATACCGAAATGAAAATTCTAGGTCGAACACAAGGAGGCGGACGTTTGATTTAAAAACTACGCGTTTCTTTTTATTCGAAATGAAGTAATTCAATTTAAAACTATCTAATTATTTTCAATAAATAGAAGAGCGAGAGAGGGTAAGAGAGAGATAGAATATTATACATAGAAATCAAAATGAGATGTAGAATAAACAAAGAATTTATCATTAAGGAGATTATTCATTACAACTAGAAAACATAAACAATTGCACAAGAAAGCGATAAATTTACTCTTGAAAGCATTAAAAGAATGGAGGGAGAAATGTCCTCCTCGACGAATGCTTGGAGGACGAACAAAACTACACTAGAAAGCAGTAAAAAGAATAGGGAGAGAGAAATCCTCCTCGACGGTTCCTTGGAGGACGAGCCGGACAAGACGATGCCTGGACGAAGGAGGACGAAGCAAGATGAAGGAGAACGAAGCAAAAGAACGGGAATGGAGTAGCACACCGTCGTCGTCACGGGATCCACTTCCAAAGGGGGATGAAAATTTGGACTTTATCTCGCGAGAAGCATCCCAGGTGTGGGACAAGCTTCTCTTGAGCTTTGGAGAGGTAGAGAAGAGAAGGAAGGGATGAGAATTTCGTATGCGGGGGTCTCCTTTTATAGTTGCAAGGAGTGGGGGAAAAATGGTCATTACATCTTTAAAATAATAAATGAGGGGTCTTTCGTGAAGGATAAATCCGTCACTAAAGCCCCAACGTGGGTATAGCACCCGCGCCCACACGCGCCTCCTCAGCTGTGCCCTTTCTCAACGTCCGCACACGTTCTTTAATTCTAAGCCGTCCGATCGTGAGATCAGACGACTTAGAATGCATGATCGCCCACTGCTACGCGCCCGCCTAGCGCGTACGATCGTGCGTCCTTGCCGCGCGTGATCTCAATTGAGCGCAGACGGCCGTCCAATCAAGATCCAACGCCCACCCGCACTGACTCACCCACGCCTTCCTCCCCTTCGCAATGGCTCAAACCCGCGGTTGCAGCTCGCGCAAGCGCGCTCGACCGCTACGCTACGAGGCGCGGATGGTCGAGCAGGCACGTTTAGGCTCGGCTGCCCACAGCCGTTGGATCGAGATCCAACGGCGGAGAGGGAACGGGTGGTAGTCGGCCTGTTTTGGGTCTTCAGATGGCGCTATGGGGTCTTCAGAGAATGTATGCGGCTGTTTGGGCGACCAAGATGGCGCCATGTGGCGCCATCTTGGCCGTCCATCTTCTAGATGTTGTAGATGGTGCCACGGATGTCGGATTGACTTGATCTTTGCGTCGTTGGGCTGCGATCATCGATCCAAATTTATCCGTGCAGTCAGATTTGTCATTTGAAGTGCGAATTTACACCATCCTGGCCCTTGATCTTCTAGGGTTCCCCGGTCACTATCTGATGCTACAGATGCTTGATTAGGGCAATCTTGGAGTCGTTCAAGTCCAATCGTCGCCCTGATCACATCCATACAGTTGGATCTTTGATCCGAGGCCCCGATAAAATGTTTGCCCTATCCAAGCACATAAAAGGAGACAATTAACCTCCATTTTATTCAAACTACTCTAAATGCAAGATGATGCATGTCATGCAATATTTATATCATGAAATGCAATCCTATGCTTAAGAACATGCATAAATAGACATTTTAAGTAGTGTAAATGTGTTTACATCACCACCCGTTCCCGCAATGTGCAGGAAGAGGTGTGGCTCATGAGACTTTTTCCTCTCTCACTAAAAGATAAAGCATCATATTGGTTTAGAACGGTCGGGTGTCCTATCACCACCTAGCCCTAATTAAAAAGAGTTTTTCTTAAAAAATTCTTTCTGATAGGTTGAGCAAATGCTTTACGTCGATCAATAATAGCCTTTCAACAAAAATTTGGCGAATCTCTCCACGAGTCTTGGGAGAGATTTCAAGAATTACTTAGAAGTTGCCCCTACCATGAAATTTTATGTGTATGCATCTAAGTAGCCTAAAATGTTTATTTATACATGTTCTCAATGCCGTAGAAGCATCATTCATTGTAAATATTGCATAACATGCATCATCATGCATTTAGGTCAAATTGTACAAATTGTATTGTGTTCACACAGCTTGATCGTGTTTTAACAGTTAGTTACATCGTAGTACAGGTGATCAAGCATTGTCAACGAATAAGAATTTATAACTCGAAAACATAAGTATTTGAGGTCGAACACAGGGAGCAATTGAAATTTATTCACTAATCTCAATAATGTAATTGAACACTTAATTACTCAAAACTTAATTCAAAATATATATATGCATGAGCTTAAAAGTTAATTGTGGTAAAAATAGAAGAATTGGACGTCTGATCATGGGATCAAATGTCTTAAAAAGATGTTTTCTCCTATCTACTTCTTGTTCTTCTTCTTCTAACTTTTGATTTTCCTCTATTCTTCTTTTCTTCTTTGGCCATGTGCTTCTTCTTTCTACTCTTGCCCTTCTTCTTTCCTCTATCTTCTGCTTCCCTTGGCTTCAGATTCCCTTCTTCTTCTACTTCTGCTTGTCTTTCCCTTTCTTTATTTCTTCTTCCTTCTTCAGTTCCTCTTCTCTTTGGCTTCGCCTCTTCCCTCTGCCTTGCCTTTCCTTCTCCTTTTCCTTTGCGACTAAGTGTCAGCTTCACTTCTCCTTCTCCTTCCCTGCACAAATCGAGGAGAGAAAAACCTACCCCTCTACCCACACCTACATCTCTCTCTGTATATCACTCTTCAGCACGCTCTCCCAGAGTCAGGTAATCGGGTCGGGTCGCGTGCCCGGGTCCAAGCGCACAGACGTGGGTGTGGTGCACGAGGAGTGCTCAGGAGGGTACTCAGGTCGAGTCACCAGGTCCATGGGATGAAGTCACAGACGAGGTGCGTGTATAGGTGAGGGACCTCACCCCATGTGTTCTCGAGGAGAAGAGACAATATCACAAATTCAATTTAAACTACTCAAGCGCCTCACGACTTACCTAGGTGGGACTAATGTTCCACCGCTTCTGCTCCTACGCCTACAGGAGATCGTTCCTCCAATTGCAGCAGCTGCAGGCCTCGCGGCGCAAACTGCTTGGACAACTGGATGCGCGAGACTTCCCTGAACCTACTGGACATAGAATCCTGAAGCGCTTCAGCCTAGAGAGAGCTTGCAACCTCCTCGAGCCGTCGCTAATGGCGGTTGGAGCTCAGACCCTGCATGACACAAAAAGGGCCTTGCATCTCTATCTGACCATAGGAGCACCTTCGCCGTGTCACAGCGAAGGTGAGGTGGTAAGTGGCAGGCCGCGGGGTGGCCTAGGCATGCGTGCCTAGGTCACTCTGTGGCCGGATTGATGGGTTAGGCTAGGGGGCGGTTGTGGTGGTGTAGAGGGTCTGCGGATGAGTGGAGGATGTTCAGTGGAGTGAGGCGGAGGTTGTGAGGTGGGTGGCGAGACGTGTGGGGGTATGGAGTGATGGAGGCATCTCGCCAAAGGGTGGCCGGAGATGAGGAAGATGGCGGTGGACAGTGACGGTCGAGGGGTGTTGTGTGAAATAGAATGAGGGAAATGGAAGAGGGGATAGAGACAAACAGTTCTAACCTAACTAAGTGGACGAAGGGGGCGAGAGGGCGACTGGTAATACCTACTGTTGCTGGAGAAGAAGGCATCCAGTGGAGGAAGATGGCGGTGACGACGGGGCTAGGGCTACTCACGCGGGTGTTGCGCGACGTGGAGGATGGGGAGGACAGCTCTACCATTGGTATTGTGGCAGAGAGATGAGAAAGAGGAGGGGGGCTCGTTGGACCTCGCTGGAGCACTTGGCCGGAGGAGAAGGAGAGGGAATCGAGGTGGAATTTGGGCCAAGTCGAGCTGAAGAGGTGCGGCCGAAGTTGGGGGTCAATTTATAGGCACTGGCAAGGACTCCTGTGCTTGGAAGACAAGCTTCCAAGCATGGGAATCCTCGCTGAAGATGGAAGTTTGTTAGGTAACCAAATCTCTCATGCATTCACACGAGAGATTGGGTGCAAATTATAGATCAGGACCACGCTCAGATGGAAGGGAATTCCTCAAAGAATCTCCCTTCCAAATCTGGGAGATCTCTGAGGAATTAGGGAGTATTCCCCCTCTATTCCTCGCCGGAGCAGGATTTCTCCCCATTAATGGTGGAAGGACCTGCTTGTAAGAGTGGCGAGGAAGTTAGGGGGGTCTCTGCAATGGCTTTCAAAAGATAGGGACCAAAATGTAATTGGGTGTACTAATTTGCAAAGTAGGTCAAGATGACCTCCCCTTAGGTCCAAATTTTGGTACAAACCTAATTTAGACCTAAGGAATCCAATGGTGAAGTTGGATTTTAGGTTTGACCACGTTTGACTGCATATTTTGCACAAAAACCCAAATTAGGTCAATTGATGAGCTAAGACCCTAATCTAGGTCACAATAAGTTCCAAAGGCAAATCTGAAGGTTCTAAACCCTAGGGGATATTTTTCCATGAATTTTAGAGGGTTTAGTTGATTTTTATCCTGACCAGAACCTTGTTGAATTAAGCATGTCTGTTTTAGGGTTACCTGATGTCATTTAATTCCTGAATTGCACATGAACCCATTTCTGATTGAACCAACCCACTTTTTATCTTATTCAAACCATTTGACCTATGTTTTGCCTCTAAGAAATCTTGTTTATGTACTGCAATGGTAACATTGCAATTTTGACCTTTATTTCATGTTTTCTTCTCAGAACACTTATTCCTTCAATTAAGCCCTCTTCTAAGTTATGTAGGAGCCTTTATTCTCTTTCTTGGGTCAAAATGAGCTAGTTATGGCTCATGATGAGGCTCTCATCATATGGTAATTTGCTCTTTTTGGTGGTCAGGAACAGGATGATATTTAATCAGGGCCTCAGATTGAAGATCCAACCTTACAGATCTGATCAGGGCAACGATTGGAGTTCAATGACTCCAAGATCACCTCGATCAGACTTCCATAGCATTAGATGCAGTCTGAGAAAGATCTGAGATCAAGGGGTCAGGTGGTGTAAATCCATACCTCAGATGACAAATCCGACCGCACGGATGGGTTCGAATTGATGATCGCAGCCTAACGACATGAAAATCAGTCTAATCTGAAATTTGTGGCACCATCTAAAAGTTGGAGAGGATGGACAGCTAAGATGGTGCCACGTGATGCCATCTTAGTCACTCAAACTGTCCAAGGATCACCGTTGCTCTTTCTCTCCTCAAACTGCCATGAGATCTAGGCTGTTGGATCATGATCCAATGGCCATGAGCGCAAGTGCCTTGGATCAAAACGTGCCTCAAAGGGCGGCTTGGCACATTGGGCGAGTGACTCTTCATGAGGCAGAGGTCGCGAATTCGAGATCGTGTGTGCCTCAAATCAAGAAGAGAGGGGCACGATCGATTTCCACCATGCGATGAAGATCGTGTAGCTGATGATGTGGAGACTTGGCGTTCCCAGATGCTGCAGTTCACGCACGCACTATCAGACGTGCCGCTACATGCCTGATCGCACGCGTGGGCGTGCGATGAAAAGCAGTTGCGAATGCATCTTAAGCCATCCGATCTCGCGATCCGACGGCTGAGGCTGTCAGAATGTGGATGAGCATTAAAGCAAAGGAGGAGGAAAAGGAGAGCATGTGCATGTGCTACACCCACGTTCAGCCTTTAGTGACGTTTATATCCATCACTAAAGGCTGATGCATTTAATATTCTAAACCTTAAAAGACATTTTTTCCCCCAACCTCTACACCTATAAAAAGGCCCTACGACCCCCACATTCTTCTCATCCCTTCCTTCATCTCCCTCCCTCTCCAAAGCTCTAAAGAAGCTTGTCCCAAACCTGGGATGCTCCTCTACAGTAAAAATCAAAATTTTGTCCACTTCTCACCTCGTTCGTGGAGCACCCATGGTCGTCTTCTTACCCCAGTTTCGGAAGTGAATCCCACGACGATGACACCCTGCCTCATCCCCGATTCTTCTCGATCCATCCTCCATCATCCATCTTCGCTCTCCTTCTAGGAAATGTCCGTCCAGATCATCCTCCAAGCAGCTGTCAAGGAGGATAACTTCTCTCCCCCTTCTCTTTATGGCTTTCTAGATTAGATTTCCTACTTTCTAGTTGTAGTTGTAATAACATTATTTTGAGTATAAAAGTTGTTCTTTCTTCTCTCTCTCTCTTTCTTTAGTAATAGTGTTTATATTGCAAGTAGAATAGAATCTTTGTGATTATCTCATCTTTAAACAAAAATTACAAAAAAAAATATAATTGCGGATTTTGAATCGACGTAACCTCCTTGTGTTCAACCTGGGACTCCTTTTGAGTTTCGATAAAAATTATTTGATTATTCAAATTTTCTTGCAAATTACACTACGACGACAGGTTTTCAAAACCAAAATCTTTTTGCAACAAATTTTTGACATCATTTTGGCACCATTGCCAAGGAGGCAACAGATCTCAATTTCTTTTCCGCATTTCATGCACTTAATTGCTTTCTAACTCTCTTTTATTTCTTCTCTATTGCCTTGCAGGTGCCCGATTACGAATCTTCAAGCTGTAGAAAAGAGTAAAGTGCAATTGAAGACAACTGTAAGTGCACCACACTCTTTTCCCCTCCACAGATTTCATTCCATCACCCTAATTCAAACCCTAATTAACCTTGGTGCTCTTATAAACCCTAGGATTAGTTTGGTTATTTTGATTTCCACCTCCACCCACCTCACCCCCATTTTAAAAAAATCTTGAAAAAAGAAAACCACAAAGGTACACAACCTCTTCTGATTCTTCATACTCAACCGGTAACCCGACCTTTGGAACCGATATACACATCCAAACACATAATTGAGTAGAAATCAGATTAGGCAATCATTCGTGTGCCTAACTTAGTGGTGCAGTAAGGCTAATTGCTTGAGTTGTTTGGGCTACACCACTTTATATAAAAACAACTCATCAAGTATCTCGCTCATTAGGGTTAACAATTAAGGTCAATACCAGGCACTCCACTTTATTTTAATTTCAAAGGAAAAACATCTTCACTTGTGTTTTCAAATCTTGGCATGCCTCCTGAATTTGATTGAAATCACCTTAATTCAAACCCTAAAAGCTACTTAAGCAAGATTTAAACTTTAAAAGACACTCATCCAAATAATCTTGCTTGAAAACCCTAGTTGTGCATGCACTCACACTTATTCGATCAATCATTAAGGGCACAACCCATTTTAAGAGCCCACCACATTTCAAAAGCACTACTATCCTAGGCCTAATCTAAAATCAAGTAGACGTTGGCCCTAGGACTCATCAGTCCGTTTCAAGATATTTCTCATACTGTGGTGTGAATTTGTGACGTCTGCATTCTCTATAAGGTGCTGAGTTGGGTGGCCTGATTGTCAAACGACTTAAGTAGGTAGGAGTTTGGCATAATTAGCACCCTTCGGGACATGCTCCCCCTGTCTTGCCATCCCAACTTAAACAGCTTTTGGATTAAGGATAACACAATTTCTGTTGTAGTTTGAGTTTATTTTGAAGCATAGGTCCTTAGGCTACCCAATTTAAGGATAGGCTTATTTTGTTGTGTTGCAGGGTCCTTATTCCCAGTCCTTCCGACCTCTTCCTAGTTTATGCTTGGAAGAAGGTCATTGAATCCCTGCTTGGAAGGACCATTAGACCATTCAAGGAGGCATAGGTTGAATTTTAATCCAATTGATCCCATGGCTGATCAACCACCTCCTTTGCCTTAGGATCTCCAAGAGATGCTGCAAAGGCAGCTGGACCAAATGCAACAAATGCAAGAATGGTTCTAGTGAATGCATGATCAGGGCACTCAGCCCTTGAAGGATTTTTATTATCCTTCTAATTACGAGGAATGTTTCGATGTCCGGATTCTAGCCGGAGATGTAAAAATCAAGCCCCAGGTGTTAAGCCTGATCAAACATTTCCACAGGCTTGGCTCTAAAGACCTATTTCAGCATTTGGAGGACTTGACCACTTTAGTCCAGACCACCAAAGCATGAAATGTGGACGAGAAGCAAATGATCATGAGGCTTTTCCCTCACTCTCTTAGGGACAAGGCCGCACATTGGTATCGAACAATTGGAAGGCCGATCGTAACTTGGAATGGTCTTAAATTGGCTTTCTTAAAGAAATTCTTCCCAGTCGGGCGTACCAAAGCTTTGCAACGAGCGATTACTACTTTCATCCAGCGGCTGAGGGAACCGCTTCATGGTGCCTGGGAGCAATTCCAAGATCTATTGCAGAAGTGTCCGCACCACAAGGTTCCAAAATGGCAATTCGTGCAGATCTTTTATCACGGTTGACTAAGCAACTCCATAACCAGGTGGACACTTCTTGCGGAGGCAATTTCCTTAACAAGGATGCAGATACTATGCATGAATTGTTTAAGGAAATGGGTGAAAATTCCATTAACCATGCCTCTATGGATACTTTTAATCGATCTCAACAACCCAGATCGAATGTTAATGAGGTCCATGATTCTCATTCATTCGATATGTAACTGATTTGTAATAAACTAGATAAGGTGGACCTAGTTACTAAAAGAATGGAAGCGTGGATGGCCGAAAACTCTGCAAATACTTCTCGATCCACTCAATCCCAGAACTCGGGATTCCATTCTTCATGAGCTCCTACAGGACAGGAGTTCGTCAATCAATTGGAAGCGACTCAACCTGTGAGCCAGCATTACTCAAAACCCCACGGGTTCCAAACTGGGGCCTTTGATCCTAGTTTCTCTAATCTCTCTCCTTCTTTCTCACCATCCTCGCCCTATGAGGATGAGTATGCTGTACAGGAGAATATTAGGTCCAACCCATATTCTAACTCTTACAATCTGGGTTGGAGGAACCACCTTAACTTCTCCTGGAAAAATCCAGGGCAGCTAACCTAAATCCAACCCAGCAACTATGCACCACAAAGACCAATGGGTTAGGGTCATGTATCCACTCAACTTTCCCCTAATTAGGTCAATCAGCCAACCTAGAATGCCCATCAACCCGTAGGGCAGGCTGATTTGAACCGACATATGGTAGAGATGCAAGGATCCATGCTCCAGCTCATGCAACAAATGAAGACATAAGACAACTTGCAATCCAGGCACATTGCTAATTCTCGTCAGCCTAGATCTCTGCCATCTCAACTTGTACCCAACCCTTTCAACATATAGAATTAGGGCAATCGAGCCCAGGGGTACGGGAATTAAAGGGACCCACACGCACATTGGTGTAGAAACTTCCTCTATAGTTTTACTATTTCGTCGTAGTATAGTATAGAGGGAGGTGATTACCAGTTTAATACAATTTGTTACTCGGAAATAAAGAGTTCCCGAGGTCGAACTCAGGGAGCAAGTTGTATTCTAGGGGTACAAGTTTCTTTTACAAAAATAAAGAAAGAGAGAGAGAGAGAGAATTTGTTGGCTTTTCTTCTTTTCTCTTTGCTTCTCCTCTTCTTCCTTCTCAGATCTCTGCTCTCTTCTTTTGTTCTTCTTCTTTATCTGCAGTGGTGATGTTCTTCTTCTTCTTCTTTCTTTCTTCTTTTCCTTTCTTCAGATCTTCTTCTCGTGCTCTTCTTCACCTATGCCTGCACACTTACACAGCTTGATCAGAGAGGGCAAAACCTATCTCTACCCTCCCCCGCGTCTCTCTCTCACAGAATCCGCTCATAGGATAGCTCTCCCAGAGCTGCCGGGTAGCCGGGTACGGGTCGCGCCCGGGTCCAGGCCCACCGGCATGCGTGGTGGGCGAGGAGTGCAGGTCAGTCTTTGTCGGGTCCGGGCCAGGTCCGCGGGGCGTGAGCGCGGACGAGACCGGGTAACCGGGCGGGTGAAGGGGACCTCACCCCGTGTGCTGAGGCAATAAGCCTCCAGCACTTTTTCGCTTTATACCGCTGCGTTCCTTCAGAGCCTTCCGAGGTGGGACTAAATGTCCCACCCCAATTTCGCGCCTGCGCGGAGGAAGCAGCTGGTAATCGCAGCGTTACGCGAGACCTTCACGCGAGGGCTTCGACTCGACTGCAGCCTGGTACTTCGCGAAGGCGCCTTGCGCTGTCTGGGAGCGTAACCTGGGCGTGACGCACCTGGGGCAGCAGGTGAAGAAGCTGCTTCGCTTCAACAATGGCGGCGACGAGCGCAGGTACCTGCCCACAGAAAAACGGCCTCTCGGCCCAATCAGAAACGCGGAGGACCTTCGCCGTGGCACGGCGAAGGTGGTCGGGGGGTGTGCAGGAGGCGGGGCGGAGCCTAAGGCTGCCCTAGGTCGGACTGTGGGTCGGGAGATGGGTTTGTTCGGTGGAGTTGCAGAGGGTGATTTGGGGGAAGTTTAGGGGCGGAAATGGATCAGGGTGAGGAGGCGGAGATTATGTGCAGGTCGGCGAGCCGTGTGGGATGCTGGAGTGATGGGAGCGGCTCGCCGGAGGATGGCCGGAGGTGGAGAAGGTGAGGGTGATTGGTCGGAATCGAGGGCGACAGTAGATGTTTAAAGTGAGGAAAAGGAAGAGGGGAGGAAGAGGAGGAGTTCTACCTACTTAGCAGGACGAGGAGGGGCCGGAGCGGGCGACAGTCGTATCGACTGTCGCCAGAGAAGAAGATGCCCGGGGGAAGGGGCGGCGGCGAGCAGAGGGCCGGAGAGGCGCCAGCTGGGTGCGGCGTGGCGCGGGAAGAGCAGGGGAAGAAGTCTCTGCTGCTGGTATTGCGGCAGAGCGAAGAGGAGGAGGAGGAAGAACCGCCGGAGCTAGTGGGCGTCTGCCGGAGTGAGAAGAGAGGAAAGTTGGGGGTTTTCTCTGTCAGATCCGAGCTGGGAAGAACGGTGGAGCGACGGGGGTATTTATAGGGACCGAATCAGGGAGGAAGGCGGAGGGAGACGACGTTTCTCCCTCGCCGGAGGACGTCGGAGATGGAAACCCATACCGTCCGTGCGTTCGCACGGCCGGTATGGTGGGTTACAGCGACCAGGGGGGTGTCCCTGCGACGGCTGACGACGCAGGGCAACCCCGGTTTACTTGCCAGACTCTCCCCCTCACCCTGCGCGGCGCCATGCTCCGCGCAAGGTCGCCGAAGCATGGTGCTGGCAGGTTTTGCAGGGAGGACCTGAACGCAAAGAACGAAGGAGAGTTAGGGGCCAAAATGCGAGGGTTCAAAAGTTGAGGGCCAAAAGGTAAATATATGAGGACCAAAGTGTAAAGTTGGTCAAGAAGGTTTCTTCTTAGGCTCAAGTTTTTATACATGACTAATTAGGACCTAAGGAATCTGATGGTTAATTTTATTTCTAGATTAAACCTTGTTTGACTGGTCAATTTACGTAAAAACCCAAATTAAGTTATTAATTGGGTATGGTTCTCAATGTAGGTCAAGATGGGTTCCTAAGGTCAAATTGAAGGTTCTAAACCCTAGAGATTATTTTTCTATGAATTTTAGAGGGTTTATTCCATTTTTTATTTGCCTTGAACCTCGTGAATTGAAGTGGGTTTGTTTTAGGGTTACAGATTATCATTTAGTTCCTTGGAATTGCTGTAGCCCTTGCCAGATCATCTCATCCCACTTTTATTCTTATTAGGTTGCTTTGACCTATGTTTGGACCCTGAATTACCCTGTATGCAGATTATACTAGTAAAATTGCATTTTTACCCCTTATGACTTGTTTTCTCCTTAAACTCAGAATTCTCTGAGTTAAGCATTTCCTTGAGTTATGTAGGAGCTTTTATCCTTTGTATTGGGTCAAAATGAGCTAGTTATGGCTCATGATGAGGTTCTCATCATACCCCCATGCCTAGCTTTTGCTAGTCCCTTAGCAAAAACTTAAGGTTTCAACCCTTGTTCTAGACCATGAAGTTCTGAATAGCTTTAGATAAGTGCTTTTTCATTTGAGCTCAGATTAGGTTAGAATGCTGACCATAGGCCTAAAAGGTACTCTAGTACCAATCAAGATCCAAATCTGTCTAGCCTTAGCCTCAGTCCTTAGCAAAGGTTTTTAAGGCCCACAAGAACTAACCTAAGGTTTATTGGACTTTGTGGTTAAAGCACCCGTGCTTGAAATGATTTTAGCCCTGGCCCAGTTCGCAGTGCGTTTTGTAAGAGAGAGATAGAAAGTTATTTTGTTTGGAGAGTTTTCTCTCTCTTTTTTTTTTTTTTTTTTTTTTAGTTCTAGCCTAGGATTGGCTTTTCAACACGGTCTGTATCAGATTCCTTGCTCCCATCATCAATCCTCAAGGGTTCCTGGAGATCGATGCTTTTAGATAGCACCGCCCATGGCAACCCCCGGAACCCTGGCTATTGAGATTTCGAGATAATCCCATCCATGGTGTTCCGTGGCTGAATTCAGACCCTGGCAATTGACACTTCGAGATAATGCCATCCATGGAATCTGAACCAGCAGAGTGCTTACATGCCCCCAGTAGGATATGTAAATATCCTAAGAGACAAGCACCGAGGAGATGATATTTTGTTACGCATCTTCGAGGGGATTTCCCGTCTCTCCGCGCTGGGAACTCGTCCAAATCAACTTATGTTGATCGGCCGCTCCTATTCTAGGTGTTCTTTTCAGAATTTTGCGACGCTTCTGCGTGATTCTGATTTTTACGCTTACTGAACCAGGCTGTGTGTGAGGTTAGGGTGCTTAGGTTACTGAGTCCCGTAAACCAAAAATTAGTTAACGAGGCCAAATACTTCCTAAGCCTTAGCCTAATACTTCAGCTTTTCATTTTCCTCAACCTCTTGAGGAGTGTCCAGATCTTAATGGGTACTAAGAGTCTATTCAAGAATGCCTAAGGTTTGCATTCTTACTAATCTCATTGTGCACTTTTCAGTTATTTTCTTGAATGAGGTCTAGAACTTAGGTTAATTCCTTAGTTCCTTACTAATGACTATCACTTTTTTCTCATAATTTTGCGCTCCTTTTTCATTTTGTTTCTTTTCTCCTTCTCCTTCACAAAATTTCCTTCTCCTCTCTTATTCTTTTTCGAAAATTTTTAATTTTTATGGTGTTTTTGGCATATGTGAATTTTTTTGTTTGAAACCTTTTCTTACCAGTTTTGCACTTTCATACCCCCCCATGCCTAAGATTTGCAATGTCCTCATTGTAACCTAGGGGGTTTTTATTTAGCTTAGTTCATTCCTTAAGACAGAAATTTGGATGCGTGAATGGGTCAGGTTGAATTTTTGCGGACGATTTCTAATCCCAGATGCAAGTATCTGAGGTAGGGTCGGCTGTCTACAAGGGTGAACCTTAAGTGCAAAAAGGTGTCAGAAAAAGTTTTGGATTTTTAGGAAAATGACGGGTTGCCTCCCGTTAAGCGCTGAGTTTTACGCCATCGGCTGGGCGCAATAAGCTCAAGGGGAATGGAGGATATAAGATGCTTCAGCCAAATCAGTAGAAGTTACATCAATGAACGGCTTGAGTCTCTGACCGTTCACGATGAAAGGTTCAGAATCGTGGCTGAGTGGACTGATTTCGATTGCTCCATTTCCAAAAACCTGTCAGACCAAATATGGTCCGACCCACTTGGATCTCAGTTTTCCTGGGAAGAGTTTTAGTCGGGCATCAAAGAGTAGGACCTTCTGACCAGGATGAAAGATCTTTCTCGAGATGTGTTTGTCGTGGAAGGCTTTAACCCGCTCCTTGTAGATTTGCGAGTTCTCGTACGCGTGTAGGCGTAATTCATCAATCTCGCTGATTTGGAGTTTTCTGTGGGTCCCAGCCTTGGAAAGATCTAGATTACAGTTCCGTACTGCCCAATAGGCTTTATGCTCCAGTTCTACGGGAAGGTGGCATGCCTTTCCGTACACCAATCTAAAGGGAGACATGCCCAATTGGGTCTTGTGGGCGGTCCTATAGGCCCACAATGCTTCCGGAAGTCGGGACGACCAGTCCTTCCTGTCAGGTCGAACAGTGACTTGCAGGATTTTCTTGATCTCCCGATTAGACAGCTCAGCTAGACCATTAGTTTGGGGGTGGTAAGGAGTAGAGATTCAGTGAGACACCCCGTATTTGGTCCTCAGTGACCTAAACTGAGCATTTGTGAAATGGGTCCCCCCATCAGAGATTATTGCACGAGGAATCCCGAACCTTGAGAAAATGTTTTGATGAATGAATTTGAGAACGATTTTGTGATCACAGGTTCGGGTCGGTATGGCTTCGATCCATTTGGACACGTAGTCCACAGCCAACAGAATGTATTCGAAACCATCCGAAACAGGAAAGGGGCCCATAAAATCAATCCCCCAAACATCAAAGATTTCGCATACTAGAATCGGTTGCATAGGCATCATGTCGCGATGGCTCATGTTGCCCAAAGTCTGGCAACGACTGCATGCCTTGCAGTGATTGTATGCGTCTTTGAACAGTGTGGGCCAGTAAAAGCCGCACTGGAGGACTTTTGATGCGGTTTTATGCCCGGCGAAATGGCCACCGCATGCTTGGTCATGGCAGAAAGAGAGGATATTGTTGAATTCCTCTTCCGGGACACATCTCCGGATGATCTGATCGGCACCTATGCGGAAGAGGTACGGGTCTTCCCAAATGTAATACTTGGCATCGGAGCGTAATTTGTCCTTCTTGGCCTTCGGCCAATCGGACGGGATCTGATGAGATGCCAAGTAATTTACTACATTAGCAAACCATGGAAGGCTAGTACCAATAGTCAGCAGGTGCTCATCGGGAAAATGTTCAGTGATGGGTCCGGAAGGGTCAATTATTTCAGAAGGAAGACGGGACAAGTGATCAGCTACCACATTTTGCTTTCCCGCTTTGTCGCGAATCTCAAGGTCAAATTCTTGCAACAGCAAGATCCATCAGATTAATCGAGGTTTCGCGTCCTTCTTTGCAAGGAGATGCCTCACAGCTGTGTGATCCGAGTATATGATGACACGGGAACCCAGAAGGTACGATCTGAATTTTTCTAGGGCAAATACTATAGCTAGCAGCTCTTTCTCAGTAACCGTATAGTTACGCTGAGCCTCATCGAGTGTTTTGCTGGCGTAGTAAATGACCACAGGCTTCCCGTCAATTTTCTGCCCCAAAACCGCTCCTACAGCGAAGTCGGATGCATCGCACATGATCTCAAAGGGTTGAGACCAATCAGGGGACTGTAGGATCGGGGCTTGGGTGACTTGGTCACGCAGGATTTCAAATGCTTGAGTGCATTCCTTGGAAATTTTGAAAGGAACATCCTTGGAGAGAAGAGTGGTTAGGGGGCGCGCGATTTTTGAAAAATCAGGGATAAATCGTCGATAAAAACCGACATGCCCTAAAAAGGAACGGATGTCCCTGATCGAGCTAGGCATAGGAAGGAGAGAAATCAGATTAATCTTAGCTCGATCCACTTGGATACCTTTTTCCGAAATTGAGTGTCCCAGGACAATTCCCTCAGGCACCATGAAATGGCTCTTTTCCCAGGAAAGAACCAAATTCACATCGATGCACCGCCTGAGTATCTGGACCAAGTGCTGGAGGCAATCGTCGAATGATGCTCCGAAAACTGAAAAGTCAACCATGAAGACTTCCAGATAATCACCTACCATATCTGAGAATATGGCAAGCATGCATCGCTGAAAAGTAGCGGGTGCATTGCAAAGACCGAAAGGCATCCTTCGGAAAGCGTATGTTCCGAAGGGGCAGGTGAACGTGGTCTTTTCTTGGTCCTCAGGATGGATTGCCACCTGGTTATAACCGGAGTACCCGTCAAGAAAGCAGAAGAACCTATTTCCAGCAAGTTTTTCGAGAATTTGATCAATGAAGGGTAGTGGGAAATGATCCTTCTTTGTGGAGGAATTGAGTCGGCGGTAATCTATACAGACTCTCCACGAGTTCGCTAATCGGGTAGGAATGATTTCTCCGGTCTCAGTCGTTATAGTGGTGAGTCCTGCCTTCTTGGGCACAACCTGAATTGGGCTCACCCAACGACTATCGGAGATCGGGTAGATGATTCCGGCATCTAACCACTTGATGATCTCCTTTTTCACGACCTCCTGCAGATTGGGGTTTAAGCGTCTCTGCATTTCACGAGAAGGTCGTGTGCCCTCTTCTGAATAGATATGATGAGTACAATAAGAGGGACTTATTCCAGTCAAATCATCGAGAGTCCACCCGATGGCTCTGCGATGTTGCTGGAGGACAACAATCAGACGGGATTCCCGTTCAGGACTAAGGTTGGAATTGATAATCACAGGAAGGGTCTGATTAGAACCCAAAAAGATGTATTTCAAGTGAGCAGGAAGGGGTTTCAGTTCGAGGATGGGGTTATCAGCAGCAGCGGGTGGTTCAGTATAGATGTGAGGTTCAAGGGTGGGAGTTACTGGGTTATTCATATCTGGATTCGACTCCTCTGTTTGCGGGTCAAGATCCTTCTGTGGTTGATGAGGCATAATCGAGTCATTCTGGAAGTGTGATTCATCAACCAAGGTCCTGATGTCACAAATTTGTTCGATGACGCCGCAATTAATTCCTTGTTGGGCCTTAAATATATCAATTTTCAGTGTTTGATCTCCAAACTTAAGCTCTATTTGGCCCTCCTCACAGCTGATGTTGGCTCTAGCAGTAGCCAAGAAAGGTCTCCCTAGAATGATTGGTGTATCCCTAGGGTTCTCAGGTGCGTCCATATCTAGGACTATAAAGTCCACTGGGAAATAGAAATCCCGCACTCTTACGATAACATCCTCGAGAATCCCTTTTGGTGACTTTATAGATCTATCTGCTAATTGTAATGTCACCTCGGTTGGTTTTAGCTCAGATTCTTCTAGATGGTCAAGTAAGGATGTGGGTATCAGGTTTATGGATGCACCCAAGTCTAACAATGCCCTATCAAATTGGGTACCACCTATCTTGCAAGAAATCAGGGGAGTACCAGGATCTTTTGCCTTGGGTGGGAGTCTACTGAGGATTACAGAACTGGCTTGCTCTGACAGAACAATTGGGCTCCCTCCCTTGGTTCGCAGCTTACGCTGGGGTGTACATATATTCTTTAGAAATCGTGCGTAAGCTGGTACGTGGCGGATTGCATCCATCAAGGGGATGTTTATGTGGACCTGCTCAAAGAGCTTGACCAGGTCCTCCTCAGGGGCCACGGGTTTGGTGGTCTTCTTTCCCTTGGTCAAGGCCTCGGGAAACGGGATCTTGGTTGGTTCTTCTAGGATAGGTCCAGGTTGTGGATCTGGGACAGTGGTATCTTGGATAACTATCCTAGGGTCATGGTTATCAGGCTTGGAGTGGTTTGGATAATGCGGGTCTTGAGTTGTTTTACCACTACGTGTTGTTACAGAATTTAATCCGGCCTGATTTTGGTTTGGGTTTTGTAAGAGGGGTGGCTGCTGCTGAAATCCCGCATAAGAAGTTGAAGCTTCCATCTCGTCTGGAGATGGAGCAGTAGGGGCCTGATAAATCCATTGTGCGTGGCCTAAATTTGGATTCATAACGCGCTTCTGGGTTGGCACGTTATTCGGGTTAGGAAGAGGTTGGGAAGGGAGTGTGCCTGGCTGGCGAGAATTTGCCAACTGGGCCAGTTGAGTTTTAACCTCTGTAAGTTCGTCCTTGTGCTGTTTTTGAATAGCCGCATTCGTTCTTTGAATGTCAGCCAGAGTCTGAAGGATTAGGGACATTTGATCCTGATTTGGCCCTAATGGATAAGTAGGGTTGGGCCGAGGCTGAGGCGGCTGGTAATGACGAGAGGGCTGTGGGCGGGACTGAAAAGGTGGTCTTTGGGTTTGGGAATTTCCCGTCCACTGAAAATTGGGATGGTTTCACCATCCAGGGTTGTAAGTGTTGGAGAATGGGTCGTTCTGGATGGCGTTGAGGTCCTCGCAGGTCTGAGGAACCTCTTGAGAATCAGGGAAAGGGGGAATGGAGTTCCCCAGGCTGGTGTAGAAAGGATCGGATGATCCTCCGATCCGAGAATCAGATGGGGATGGATATGGATCCATCCTAGGGGAAGATCGGTGAAGGATGTTTTGCACAGTCTCCTATGTGGGAGGAGGTTGTGCAAAGGAGTTACGCGCGGAGGTGGCTTGCTGCAAGTGCTGAGTCAGCTCATCCACCTTCTTCTCAATGATTGAGACCTTGTCCAATCGACTGGCCATTAATTCCAGGTCGACTGATGCGGACAGGCCCTGCGTCTCATGTGCTCCGTTAAGATTCGTCGCTGCGTGGGTATTCGTCCTGTCGAATAATCCCATGGAGTCATTGTTGATGGAGTTCTCGCACATGTTTTCGAGAATCTCCCATACGGTGTCTTCATGTTGACCCATGATGTTTCCTCCGCAAGTTGCATTGACGAAAAGGCGGATGTCCTCACGGAGTCCCTGGTAAAAAGATTGGACTTGTTCCCATTTAGGAACTCCGTGATGGGGGCACTTTCTCATGAGATCCTGAAAACGATCCCATGCCTCATGGAGAGGTTCTCCTGATTGTTGAGTGAAGTGTGTAATCTGATGGCGCAAGGCGTTGGTCCGACCAACGGGAAAAAACTTTTTCAAAAACTCGGATTGAAGTTCTTCCCAAGTGTTGATCGGCCGGGTCTGAGTTTGATACCAATGGGTGGCCTTGTCCATAAGAGAAAAGGAGAACATCTTCATGAGAAGAATATCCCGATTTTGCGCATCTGATCCAAAAGTGTGGGCTAGATGCTTTAGCTGTTTGATGTGCTGGAAGGGATCTTCAGAATTAAGCCCATGGAATTTAGGTATAGCATGGATCATGTTGGGCTTTAATTCGGAATCAGGTCCTCCAGTCGGGATTCTGACTCGAGGCTCAATGGCCACCGCAGCAGGATTGTAGTGGTCCCGCATCATAGGACGCTGTGGTGGGTGCACGAAGTTTTGGAAGAGGTCATTGAGTCGCTGGAGCTGGTGTTCCAGATTATTTTCTTCCTCAACTGGCTGAGCCATGATGGGGGAAGAAGAAGAACTTGGTTCTGAATCAGAAGAGAGAATAATGTGAGGGTGTTGCTGCACAAACACAGGTGTCGAGGCTTGGCCTTGACGAGAGCGAATTTCTATAGGAGGTCTTAAGGGTGGTCTTAAGGACCTCCTTCCGTACATGCACTGTTGGAAGAGGTAAGTTTAGAAGGTGCTGGACCCAATCAAGACACCCACAAATGTGTTGGGTGACTATAGAGGTGCGGGGCAGATGGACCCCTTGATCAGAAAGATCGTCCACCTGAGAATTACCTGGGCAGCCAGAGAGGGAGAGTCCCGTGAAGACCCCTACACGGTAGAGCGTCCCCACGGGTTACAGGGTTTCCCCCACCCGACCTCTCTTGTCACTGCAGTTCCAAGTAGACCAGAATGGGGATCTTGACCTCTTAAGTCTACCAATTTTTATTTTAAGATCAGGGTGCTTAAGGTTTCACTTGAACTTTAGTCTTTTAAGTGCAAAGAGTGACCTAATTTAAGGTTGGTTGACCTAAGGGCTCAACTTTACCTCTTGTTTTCTTTGAGAGCTTTTAGGTCCTGTCTTTTAGGGTTCAAGTGTTTAGAGAGCCAATTGTTTTAGGTTTTCTTTGAATAGGTGTTTTCAGACAAGGGCTTGGGCACACTTCATTTGGTTTTCTCAATTCTTGCTTAAGGAGTGTGTCTCTAAATCCCTAGTGTTGGATTCTAGGTTGGCTCTACTTGGTCCCGTTAATTCTTTGTTGGGTAATTAGGGCTCAAGCAAGAATGTGTTAGCCCTTAAATACCCTTAATAGTGTGCAGGAGTAATGAGTTGAAAACATGCAACTCTTTATGGTTACTAAGACAGGTTAGCCCTATATTGCTTGTTCTTTTCTTTTCTTCCTCCTTAGAGTTTAGGGGTTAATAGCAAGAGGAAAAAAAAAAATTTTACCTGTCCTCGGAGTGGTTGTCGTGCGGTTGCTTGTTTTCTTGATTTCCTGTAGCTGCACAAAAGAGAGGAGATTATCAGAAACTAAAAAGAAACAGGAATGTTTACCTCTAGAATAGCCGTTGCTCCCCGGCAACGGTGCCAAAAACTGGTGTAGAAACTTCCTCTATAGTTTTATTATTTCGTCGTAGTATAGTATAGAGGGAGGTGATTACCAGTTTAATACAATTTGTTACTCGGAAATAAAGAGTTCCCGAGGTCGAACTCAGGGAGCAAGTTGTATTCTAGGGGTACAAGTTTCTTTTACAAAAATAAAGAAAGAGAGAGAGAGAGAATTTGTTGGCTTTTCTTCTTTTCTCTTTGCTTCTCCTCTTCTTCCTTCTCAGATCTCTGCTCTCTTCTTTTGTTCTTCTTCTTTATCTGCAGTGGTGATGTTCTTCTTCTTCTTTCTTTCTTCTTTTCCTTTCTTCAGATCTTCTTCTCGTGCTCTTCTTCACCTGTGCCTGCACACTTACACAGCTTGATCAGAGAGGGCAAAACCTATCTCTACCCTCCCCCGCGTCTCTCTCTCACAGAATCCGCTCATAGGATAGCTCTCCCAGAGCTGCCGGGTAGCCGGGTACGGGTCGCGCCCGGGTCCAGGCCCACCGGCATGCGTGGTGGGCGAGGAGTGCAGGTCAGTCTTTGTCGGGTCCGGGCCAGGTCCGCGGGGCGTGAGCGCGGACGAGACCGGGTAACCGGGCGGGTGAAGGGGACCTCACCCCGTGTGCTGAGGCAATAAGCCTCCAGCACTTTTTCGCTTTATACCACTGCGTTCCTTCAGAGCCTTCCGAGGTGGGACTAAATGTCCCACCCCAATTTCGCGCCTGCGCGGAGGAAGCAGCTGGTAATCGCAGCGTTACGCGAGACCTTCACGCGAGGGCTTCGACTCGACTGCAGCCTGGTACTTCGCGAAGGCGCCTTGCGCTGTCTGGGAGCGTAACCTGGGCGTGACGCACCTGGGGCAGCAGGTGAAGAAGCTGCTTCGCTTCAACAATGGCGGCGACGAGCGCAGGTACCTGCCCACAGAAAAACGGCCTCTCGGCCCAATCAGAAACGCGGAGGACCTTCGCCGTGGCACGGCGAAGGTGGTCGGGGGGTGTGCAGGCGGCGGGGCGGAGCCTAAGGGCTGCCCTAGGTCGAACTGTGGGTCGGGAGATGGGTTTGTTCGGTGGAGTTCCAGAGGGTGATTTGGGGGAAGTGGAGGGGCGGAAATGGATCAGGGTGAGGAGGCGGAGATTATGTCCAGGTCGGCGAGCCGTGTGGGATGCTGGAGTGATGGGAGCGGCTCGCCGGAGGATGGCCGGAGGCGGAGAAGGTGAGGGTGATTGGTCGAAATCGAGGGCGACAGTAGATGTTTAAAGTGAGGAAAAGGAAGAGGGGAGGAAGAGGAGGAGTTCTACCTACTTAGCAGGACGAGGAGGGGCCGGAGCGGGCGACAGTCGTATCGACTGTCGCCGGAGAAGAAGATGCCCGGGGGAAGGGGCGGCGGCGAGCAGAGGGCCGGAGAGGCGCCAGCTGGGTGCGGCGTGGCGCGGGAAGAGCAGGGGAAGAAGTCTCTGCTGCTGGTATTGCGGCAGAGCGAAGAGGAGGAGGAGGAAGAACCGCCGGAGCTGGTGGGCGTCTGCCGGAGTGAGAAGAGAGGAAAGTTGGGGGTTTTCTCCGTCAGATCCGAGCTGGGAAGAACGGTGGAGCGACGGGGGTATTTATAGGGACCGAATCAGGGAGGAAGGCGGAGGGAGACGACGTGTCTCCCTGGCCGGAGGACGCCGGAGATGGAAACCCATACCGTCCGTGCGTTCGCACGACCGGTATGGTGGGTTACAGCGACCAGGGGGGTGTCCCTGCGACGGCTGACGACGCAGGGCACCCCCGGTTTACTTGCCAGACTCTCCCCCTCACCCTACGCGGCGCCATGCTCCGCGCAAGGTCGCCGGAGCATGGTGCTGGCAGGTTTTGCAGGGAGGACCTGAACGCAAAGAACGAAGGAGAGTTAGGGGCCAAAATGCGAGGGTTCAAAAGTTGAGGGCCAAAAAGTAAATATATGAGGACCAAAGTGTAAAGTTTGTCAAGAAGGTTTCTTCTTAGGCTCAAGTTTTTATACATGACTAATTAGGACCTAAGGAATCTGATGGTGAATTTTATTTCTAGATTAAACCTTGTTTGACTGGTCAATTTACTCAAAAACCCAAATTAAGTTATTAATTGGGTATGGTTCTCAATGTAGGTCAAGATGGGTTCCTAAGGTCAAATTGAAGGTTCTAAACCCTAGAGATTATTTTTATATGAATTTTAGAGGGTTTATTCCATTTTTTCTTTGCCTTGAACCTCGTGAATTGAAGTGGGTTTTTTTAGGGTTACAGATTATCATTTAGTTCCTTGGAATTGCTGTAGCCCTTGCCAGATCATTTCATCCCACTTTTATTCTTATTAGGTTGCTTTGACCTATGTTTGGACCCTGAATTACCCTGTATGCAGATTATACTGGTAAAATTGCATTTTTACCCCTTATGACTTATTTTCTCCTTAAACTCAGAATTCTCTGAGTTAAGCCTTTCCTTGAGTTATGTAGGAGCTTTTATCCTTTGTATTGGGTCAAAATGAGCTAGTTATGGCTCATGATGAGGTTCTCATCACACATGCTCAGGTGGTTGAGCAGGGTCCTTCTTTTGCTTCTTCATCTAATCCAAGTTATTTGGCAAATCAGGGCCCTCTGATCTTTCCTACCCCTCCCCAAGACCCAAACCCATATGCTTCTGCAAATTCTTTTACCTTGAGGAGTGGACGATAAACCCAGGACCTAAAATTTCCCTTTTCTAGTCAATCACACCCTGGTGAGCATAGGGAAGGAAAGGAGGACACTAAAGAAGAGATTAAGGCTCAGGAACCTGATTCCAAAGATTTGACTCATGTTCCATTCCCTGAGGCCTTATTGAAAACCTGGAAGAAGAAAACCCTAGATAGAAACGAGGAGCTCCTGAATTTATTCAAGAGTGTTGAGATCAATATCCCGCTCCTCGATGCTATTAAGCACATCCCGGCTTACGTTAAATTCCTGAAAGACCTATGTACCCAAAAGAGTAAGCCAAAAGAACCCACCCCGAGGAAGGTGATTCTTTCTGAGCAGGTGAGTTTTGTTATCCTGCATCACCTTCCTCAAAAGAAGAGAGATCCAAGTGCCCTCTTGATTTCATGTGTTGTTGGGGATTACACTTTTGATAGGGCACTATTGTATCTAGGTGCATCCATCAACCTAATCTCAACCTCTCTTTACGAAAGGTTTGGGTTAGGTGAACTCAAGCCAACCTTAGTAATGCTACAATTAGCGGACCATTCAGTCACCACACCAAAAGGTGCTATTGAGGACTTTATTATCAACGTCAAGGACTTCTATTTTCCTGTAGATTTTCTAGTCCTTGACTTGGATGTACCTGAAGATCTAAGGAACATGCCCACCATTCTGGGGCACCTGTTCCTAGCTGCTGCCAACGCCAACATCAATTGTGAGAGCGGTAGTATGGAGATCGCCTTTGGAGACAGGAAATTGACACTTGATATTTTCAAGGCGATAGAAGGATTTGAGGACTGTGGATTTATTGAGGAGCTCGAGGATCATGATTTCAACGTTGAGACATGTATGTCGATTGACGTGCGTGGAAATCGCGTATTTTGAAATCGTTGGAAATCGTAGTATAGTTGCAAAAACCACTCGTCAAAGATATTTGTGATAACGAAACTCTTGTAGATCTTTATTCTTTTTAGAACTTGAGTCCCAGTCGTTCGTCTCTGGGAGGCATGAAAACGAATCGAGATTTGGATCGGCTTTTATAACCTAAATCTAACCTAAGCTATTATTTTTGTCTTTTCGTGTTTTTTATTTTTTTTTTATTTCGAAAAGCGAATTGAAACCTAGATCTAGATAAACTAGCAAAAACCTAAGCGACTATGTGCATCTAAATGAGGCCATGGTGGCCGTGCATGGTGTGAACAAACCAAAGTGTCATATAAGCAAGCAAACATGAGGACAATCAATCACAAAAACATTATTTATGCATAGAAATTTATCACACATCATCTACACTAGAAAGCATATAAATAGAAGAAAATACCTCACGCCGGAAAGTTGCCACTAGGGCCATCGGCCTTGTGTGAGGGTGTAGGCTAGACCTTAGGTATGCAAACCCGTCTACACGCCTACCAAAAGAGATGGCCGGCCACAAGAGGCTATGGGTGAGCCTTCATGGCCATCCAAGAAGAAGAAGAAGATGGGGGCTAGTGCACCCAAGTGGAGAGAGGAGGGTGTTGATCCCTTTCTCTACCAATGGCCGTCCTTGAAGCTTTGGAGAGAAGCTTCTCTAGCTAGCCGTCCATGGAGCCTTGGAGGAGGACGAGGAGGACGGCCTTTAGGTTTTGGAGGG
Source organism: Thalassia testudinum (assembly GCA_037157565.1). NCBI lineage: Eukaryota > Viridiplantae > Streptophyta > Magnoliopsida > Alismatales > Hydrocharitaceae > Thalassia > Thalassia testudinum. The sequence goes on from JAZHRO010000025.1 coordinate 112,206,515, forward strand.
TGGAAGAAAGTTTAGAGTGGAGAGTATGGATGGGAGAGTGTATGGAGATATTCCAATTTCGTAGCCCTCACTTTGCCATTATGGAAGGCTCCATTTGGTTGCCACTTTTGGTGGCTCCAAAAATAGTAAATGCCACAAATTTTGGATCTAGGTTTGACACATGTTGTTAGGGTTTCCAAGAGAGTGTGCATGGGTTTGGTGGGAGTAAAATGGGAAGGTGTGCGTGTGCGTGTGGGTGTGTGTTTTTCGTAGGGCTAGGTTGTGGGTTTTGGTAGGATTAGATGCTAAATAGGTTGGGTCAATCTAGATTAAGTGGGTGTGGACCTAATTAGGCTTAGGAAAGTCTAATTGGGTAGGAGTGAACCTAATTAGGTCTAAGTCAAGTCTAATTAGATGTGTGCATGTGATTAGGCTAGGGTAACCCTAATAGGTATGAGTTAATTAGATCTTGGGTGGATCTAATTGGGCTCGGGTGCACCCAATCAACTGTAGATGCACCCAATTAGGTATGGGATGGTTCAATTGGGTTAGGGATAGGACAAGTAGGGCTATGGACAGTGGACTAGGCTTAGGAGGTCTCTACTTAGGTTTCCTAGGGTGTCCGGTGGGGTTCATAAGTTAAAATAGGCAAGCTAGGGCTTCCAACACCCAAAATCAGGAACTAGACAGCAGTATCAGACGTCCAGGATAGTGGTCAGACGTCTTATACTACAAAATTGGACGTCTGGACACTAAATTAGACGTCCAATTCTGTGTCAGTATGAGTTTTGGCTTCTTGGATTGTTGTTCTGCAGAAATTAGACGTCCAGCCAGATGTCTGGACGTCTTAAAAGGTGCTGGAGAGTGGGTTTTGTGTTTTCTAAGGTTGGTTTTGGTTCCTAAGTGTTTGGGAGAGGGATAGGAACATGGATAGTGCTATCCATGTTTGGGTTTTGAGGCTAAGGTGCCCTAATGGAGGTTGTTTTAGGTTTGGGAAGGCTGTCCTAGGGTTTCTAAGTGTAGGGATAAGGCTATCCTCCTTACTCCTCTTATCTGGATCAGTCTTCTTCTTACTTTATTGCTTTATTCCGCTATCTCCATCCTAGACCACTTTATTATCTCTAAATAGCAATAAAAACCATTAACTAGTAGGATATCTCATCTTATTCTAAATAGACTGATGCAATGCATGATATGCAAGATATGAGTGCAATATCCACAATTTAAGATAGGTTCAAACATTATTTAGGTTGATTAGGACCTATGATTGCTGTGCAATCATACCCCCATGCCTAAACCTTGCTAGTCCCTAGCAAATGCAAGACTAAATTATTTACAGCAAGGGTCCCTAAGGGACTGGTTATTTTATCAAGTGTTTGCATATAGAGTTTTCTCCCTTTTGTTTTCATCCTATGCTTTAGAAATCCAGACAATCATGAAGGTGCAACTATGTAGCTTTTGCAACGGATTCGACTGAAAACTAATACACCTCTAAAGCCTGTACTTTGACCCCTAGTAAAAATTCTAGCGGGATAGGCTGACTTCTTCCCTCGGGGTATTCAAGATATTCTATGAATTCCACCCGGCTTTAAGCTTAGGTAGAGGATCTTAAAGTGAAAAGATTACATATTTGGTGGCTCACTCTTGACTGGTGCTACATAGAGATTAGTACTATAGAATCTAGATTCCCAAATTATTAAGTAACTCCACTCAGAGCAAGACGAGAAAAACTATGCTCTCTTTTGGTTCCTTTGTATTCATTCTCTCTTTTTCTTTTTCTTTCTTTTTCTTAGAGCTCACAACCTAACCAGATTCACACATAGGATTTGTATTTGGTGGTCTCACTAGGCATTAACACTTTAATTGAGTTCTCATAACCCTAACACTAAGTCGGGATTCCTCAGCCAGTATTCGGGCGGTCAGAAACATAAGAAAAATAGGTTAAGGCCATATTTGGTGGAGCTCAATTTTATTTGGTTGTATTGCCTCGATGAAATAAACACTAAATATTCATTCTTTTCTTTTTTTTTTCTTCTTTTTTAAATTTTTTCTTTTTCAGTTTTTCTTTCTTTTCATCATTCTTTTTCTTTTTCTTTTCTCATTTTTTTTTAATTTTTTTTTTTTCAGCATAACACAACTAGCATACATCCATGAACTTTATTAAGGAGGCATTATTGGGGATTGGTGGTACTCAAGAGACATTGGGTGGCTTATTTGGTGGAAGTACTTACTCATGGCACTGGGAGAGACGGATAGGACGGTGCATTTCTGACCTTGACATCAATACCCTCCTTCAGCCGAGGATTCCGTAAAGAATGGTCGTAACCATCCACCTTAGCCCTAGTTTTATGAAAACTCGCTCTCTGCGTATTTGCCTTATTTCGGTGGCTCTCAATATTTCACACAAAAATGTATACACTGGAATCGAGAGCAAAAACTATGCCTAATCTCTAAGTATCATCACCTAATTATCTAAGATTCCAGATTCTTTGCACTAATCTTAGAGCACCAGTACACTCTACTCTCATCTCACACTATTTGGTGGATTTTTTTTTGGAAGAAAATCAGCCTAACTCCCAAAACTTTGTCAAGGGGTTCAGGAAAAGAAGCACTGCTTCTTCTTGACAGACTGAAGATGTTTATCAGCCTTCACTGTGAATCCATTGCAAATTCTACGTGTGTGTGAAAAGTTGTACTGGATTCCAAATTATAGGAATCAATTAAAGGATAAAATCCCTAATGCATTCTCTTAATAAAATAATCTTATTCATGAATGCAATGTCTATATATGCTATAAACATGTAACCTCATATAATTTGTACTTCGTGAATTTCCCGTATCGGGTTACAATCAGCTTGACCCTAAATTTAGAACAAAAGGTGAGCGGGTGAGTCGGAATTGGTTGTTGCGAACGATTTCTAGCTCCAATGAGAGCACTGGAGGTGGAGTCGGTTGTTCTTTTATGTAAGGTCCTAAAGTACGTTTTACATGTAGCTCCGAGGTTTTCCTAAGTGTTGGCATAAAATTTTTTCAGTTTTTCTGTATCTACCCCCCCATGCCTAAGTTCTTGCATGTCCTCATGCATGAATGTAAAAGAAAATAAATGCTGCAGGGAGAGAATGGGTAGAAATCACCTATAATTGCTCCTGAAATTATATTCAGCACCGGCCAACCTGTTAATATGCAATATAAAAGGAAATATGCTAAAACAAAAATATGCTATGTATAAAAATGATAGTGGAATGTGGGGCGAATGGTATCTATATGTGCTGAGTTTAATGCCTTCAGCTGGGCGAAAGCTCAAAAAGGATATACCAATACAGTATTGAGAATGGCAAGTAAAATGATAAGAATTTTAGTCTCATTTTCCAACAGCGGACCACAAATGCGAACTAGCTGTCCATGAATTCCAAGTCCAAATAATCGGGAAAATATGTAGATGGGGCTTGGGATTATCTGCAGCCAGATGCTACAGAAGAAAGACAGATAAATACGGGTGCCTGGAAGGAATGAAGGTGAAGGCATCCCGAAGAGGTGATGGAGAATGTGGGTGGTAGGAGTATGGGTGGAGTTGTGTGGGGTGAAATCATATGGGTCCTGAAAATGGTTATGAATGGAAGGCATGACCCACGTAGTGTGGTCAGATCTGGAAATCAAGGTCCAGTGATCAGTCTCTGTCTCTACCAAAGATGTTTGGGTCTCATCTTCTTTTATCTCTTCCAAGTTGTCCAATGCCAATTCCCAATTATCACATGATTCCCCAAAATTCCTAGCTTCCTTTGATAACTCATCATATGTTATTCCCAATAATCTTTCAATTTCTTGAATATCTATTTCATAAGGGGATATTTCCTTCTTCTCACTTGGATGAAGTTGGGCATTAGATTTAGTAGTGAGTCCCTCCATGAAAGTGGAATGGGTTGAATCATTGATTGAGGAGTTGTTACAGTCTTTTTGATTTTGTTGCTCCGTGTATGAGATCATTCGAATTAATTCATCAATGTCTCCATGGGTATTCTCAAATACAACAAAATTATATTCAGGTCCCTTAATGTTTGGTTCCTCAAAATGAAATGATTGGTGCTCAGGCCCTACATCAAGATCAAGATTCTCAAATAAATCTCCATTCTCAGCTTCCATAGGGTTATCAATATCATCCACCTCGGGTGTTTGATCAACAAAATCCTACATGACCACCACCGAATCGCAAATCGGTTGTGACACACCTGAACCAGATTCAAACATTTCTGGTTTTTTTTGCTCATCCCGAATTCTATGAAGCTCTTTCCTTATATCATCATATTCTCTTGCACTAGCTTCTTTTATTTCATGAATCATTTTGATCAATTGAGTAATCTGGGATTCATTACAAGGGGCAGGGGTTTGAATTAGGCTAGGTCGATCAAGATAGTCAACCATATTATCAATGATTTGATCTGGTAGGGAGGGTGACTTATGTGATCTAGTGGATTGTTGATTCAGGTTGTGTGGTTCTACCCAGGTGCCAATTGCCATAGTTTCTTCCGAATTACCCTCCGACTCACTTTCCATGTCATCCAGAAAGTACCTTGACTTTGTTTTCTTAGTGGCTGCATACATATCAAAGTGAATCTTCTCATTTCCGCTACTCACCTCCATACATCCTGAGTAACAGTCAATCCGTGCATTGGCCGTAGCCAAGAAAGGTCGACCCAGAATAATGGGTGAATTACTTAGCTTCTCCGATATATTCATGTCCAAGACAATAAAATCGACTGGAAAGCTAAGACCTTGCACTCTAATAATCACATCTTGAACTACCCCCTTCGGTAGTTTGATGGAGCCATCTGCCATTCTAATGGTGACAAGTGTGTGGTGCAGATCTCCAAGTTTGGTGCCGTCAAAAAGGGCGGTAGGAATCAAGCTAATGGAAGACCCTAGATCCACAAGGTCTTTGTTGAAGGTGAATCCCTTTATGGCACAAGATATGAAGGGTTTTCCAAGGTCAGTCATTTTGGGTGGTATAGTGCCAGAAACAAATGCACTTATGTTAGCTGATAAAACCACCTCTTTAGGTGTGCAAGTCATTTTTTTCTTTTGTAACTCTTTCTTTAAGGCCTCAGGAAAGGGTAAATAGGTCAAATCAACTTCAGAGGCCTTTTTCTTCTTTTTGTCCCTTGAGTCTGAGTCAGAGCTGGATGTGGGTTTGGTCTTATGATTTTTGGTTGAGCCCAAATCAGGTCGTTTGGGTGAGCTCTTAGCTTTTCTCTTCCTTTTAGTGGCCATAGATTTGACCCCCGCACAAGGGCATGTTTGATAGATTGGAGGAGGGGTCGGAAGAATAGGTGGAGAATAGGAGTGAAAAGGTATTTGCATTCGGGGATAAAGTGATTCTTGAAGTCTCTTGATTTGATCCCCTTGAGATTTCACATGATTTTCCAACTTAGTCAGCCTTTCTTCATTTTTCTTGTCAAAGTCCAACAAAATGTTCATGATATCTTCAAGGGTGGTTGCGGGTTGGGCTAGACTAGATGGTTGCCCTAAAGTGGATTGAGTGGAGTATTGGCCTGGCCTAGATTGATGTTCAGTCTGAGTCGATCTCTGTGGTGGCCATGAAAGATTAGGATCGTTTCTCCACTCAGGGTTATACGAATTTGGATATGAATCAATGGTGTATCGCCCGAAGTGGGGCTGACTACAGAGGGATTTGATTGAGAACCTGTTATGTGGTCCTGTACTTGTGATCCATTATTCCAATTCATTAGAGATATCTCATCAGGTACAGGTGTATCAGAAATAGTGCATTCCTTAATTGATCTACCCAAATCATGGATTAGGTCCAAAGGTGCCTTTTGAGTTGGTTGAGTCCAGGATGCCTCCCCATGGTAGCAAGAATCAGTAGAATAGCTAGTGGTTCCAAAATATGGGTCACTAGACCCACTAGGCTGGTTGTTCCAAGTCTCTTGTCCCTGGGAGGAGTGATAAGATTGAGATTGTGCCTGAGATCGTCTAATTTGCTCCAGAAGCTTGGCACATTGATCTGTATAGTCCTTGTTATATTCCCAGAATTCAACAACTATGGCTTTCAATTGGTTCTGATCTAGATAAGGGTCAGATCCATGAGATTCAGGTTCTAAATAAGCTGGGGGATAAGGATAATCATATCTCAGCTAGTTAGGATGAGTCTCCCAACCAGGAGGAGTCGAAATCATGGTTGGGTTGGGAGATGGAGGACCCCGAGGGTCAAAAGAATGATATGGGTTCATGGAAATTTGAGAGAAGATGCGAATAAAGATAAGAGATAGTCTTCCCATCAAATCCATTCTCATGCAATCACACCCAAATCAGGCTCAAAAAGGTTTGTTTTGAGTCCCTAAATTTAAACCCTAATGTGAATTACCTAGGGTTTGTGCTTCTTCTAAAATCTGCAGTTAGACCTTAGTCAGACTTGAAATCACTGCCCAAATCAATAAATGAAGAAAAATATTATGAAATTTGGTAGAGATCTTACTTTTTCAATAAATTTCTCAGGGAATATTTTTTCAATATTTTTACTATTTCGTACAATTTTTCACAAATTTTTATGTTCAAGGGGGTCAAACAGACCAGATGGACCCCTACGAGAAGTTCAGTTTGAAATAGTATCAGAAAAAATCCAAAAATTCTTTAAAATTCATAGAAAAAACTAAGTTTCAGTGGCTTTCCAACCCCACAAATTTCAAAGATATCTGATTTATGTAAAGAACAGAATTAACGTTTAAATTTATAAAAAATCAGAGCACAGACTATTCTGACCCTCTTCCACTGTACGAATTTTTAAAATTTTTGTAGTGATAATTTTTCAAATAAAAGGTGGTGCTGGAAAGCTACTTTGAAAACCTACTATCAGACCGAATCCCAAGATTTTTGGACTCCAAATTTCACAGCAATAAAATTTTGAAAATCGTCAATATTTTCTAGCAGAATTTTCAAATCTGATTTTGGTGTGTTTAAATAGTCTCCAAGTTAAAACACAAACCAAAGAAAATGATTTTTTTTTTTAATTCAAATCTGAAATTTTGAATTTGAATTTATATATAGATATATATTTTTTTTTTCTTTTTTTTCTAACCTAAGGAAGCAATAAACTAGAGGACGAAGAAGATACCTGCGGTCTTCACCACGGGTCAATGTGTGTGTAGATCCTCATCTTGACACCCTACAATCAAAACAGATAGAAGTTAAGTAAATCCAAATCTAAACTCACGTGTTACCTCCCCGGCAACGGCGCCATTTGACGTGCTTGGAAATCGCGTATTTTGAAATCATTGGAAATCGTAGTATAGTTGCAAAAACCACTCGTCAAAGATATTTGTGATAACGAAACTCTCGTAAATCTTTATTCTTTTTATAACTTGAGTCCCGGTCGTTCGTCTCTGGGAGGCGTGAAAACGAATCGAGATTTGGATCGGCTTTTATAACCTAAATCTAACGTAAGCTACTATTTTTGTCTTTTTGTGTTTTTGATTTTTTTTTTATTTCGAAAAGAGAATTGAAACCTAGATCTAGATAAACTAGCAAAAACCTAAGCGACTATGTGCATCTAAATGAGGCCATGGTGGCCGTGCATGGTGTGAACAAACCAAAGTGTCATATAAGCAAGCAAACATGAGGACAATCAATCACAAAAACATTATTTATGCATAGAAATTTATCACACATCATCTACACTAGAAAGCATATAAATAGAAGAAAATCCCTCACGCCGGAAAGTTGCCACTAGGGCCATCGGCCTTGTGTGAGGGTGTAGGCTAGACCTTGGGTATGCAAACCCGTCTACACGCCTACCAAAAGAGATGGCTGGCCACAAGAGGCTATGGGTGAGCCTTCATGGCCATCCAAGAAGAAGAAGAAGATGGGGGCTAGTGCACCCAAGTGGAGAGAGGAGGTTGTTGCTCCCTTTCTCTACCAATGGCCGTCCTTGAAGATTTGGAGAGAAGCTTCTCTAGCTAGCCGTCCATGGAGCCTTGGAGGAGGATGAGGAGGATGGCCTTCAGGTTTTGGAGGGTGGAAGCAAGTTTAGAGTGGAGAGTATGGATGGGAGAGTGTATGGAGATATTCCAATTTCGTAGCCCTCACCTTGCCCTTATGGAAGGCTCCATTTGGTTGCCACTTTTGGTGGCTCCAAAAATAGCAAATGCCACAAATTTTGGATCTAGGTTTGACACATGTTGTTAGGGTTTCCAAGATAGTGTGCATGGGTTTGGTGGGAGTAAAATGGGAAGGTGTGCGTGTGTGTGTGGGTGTGTGTTTTTCGTAGGGCTAGGTTGTGGGTTTTGGTAGGATTAGGTGCTAAATAGGTTGGGTCAATCTAGATTAAGTGGGTGTGGACCTAATTAGGCTTAGGAAAGTCTAATTGGGTAGGAGTGAACCTAATTAGGTCTAAGTCAAGTCTAATTAGATGTGTGCATGTGATTAGGCTAGGGTAACCCTAATAGGTATGAGTTAATTAGATCCTGGGTGGATCTAATTGGGCTCGGGTGCACCCAATTAGGTATGGGATGGTTCAATTGGGTTAGGGATAGGACAAGTAGGGCTATGGATAGTAGACTAGGCTTAGGAGGTCTCTACTTAGGTTTTCTAGGGTGTCCGGTGGGGTTCCTAGGTTAAAATAGGCAAGCTAGGGCTTCCAACACCCAAAATCAGGAACCAGACAGCAATATCAGACGTCCAGGATAGTGGTCAGACGTCTTATACTACAAAATTGGACGCCTGGACACTAAATTAGACGTCCAATTCTGTGTCAGTATGAGTTTTGGCTTCCTGGATTGTTATTCTATAGAAATTAGACGTCCATCCAGATGTCTGGACATCTTAAAAGGTGCTGGAGAGTGGGTTTTGTGTTTTCTAAGGTTGGTTTTGGTTCCTAAGTGTTTGGGAGAGGGATAGGAACATGGATAGTGCTATCCATGTTTGGGTTTTGAGGCTAAGGTGCCCTAATGGAGGTTGTTTTGGGTTTGGGAAGGCTGTCCTAGGGTTTCTAAGGGTCAGGATAAGGCTATCCTCCTCACTCCTCTTATCTGGATCAGTCTTCTTCTTACTTTATTGCTTTATTCCGCTATCTCCATCCTGGATCACTTTATTATCTCTAAATAGCAATAAAAACCATTAACTAGCAGGATATCTCATCTTATTCTAAATAGACTGATGCAATGCATGATATGCAAGATATGAGTACAATATCCACAATTTAAGATAGGTTCAGACATTATTTAGGTTGATTAGGACCTATGATTGCTGTGCAATCATCGATCAATGTACTCGAGGACTTGACTAGCACAAGCAAACCTAACCCACAATCCTCCATGGCAGACTCATCACACCCTGAAAAGGTTGTTGATTTTCTACACTCGCAACCTCTTCCATTAGATCGTCCTGATGAATCTTCATCAGCATCCTCCTTACCCTCCATCCTAAACCCACCCCAACTTGAACTGAAACCATTGCCTGAGAGTTTGAAATATCAATTTTTAGGACCTAAGAAAATGCTCCCTGTGATTATAAGTGCAAAATGAACTAAGGAGAAAGAGATGAAGTTGATCAAGGTCCTAAAAGAACATAAAGAGGCAATTGGTTGGAGCACCCATGACCTTAGGGGGACTAAGCCATCTTATTGCAATCATAGAATTTTTATGGAAGATGGATCCTGCCTTTCTCGCCAAATGCAGAGGAGATTGAACCCTAATATGCGAGAAGTGGTCAAGAAGGAAATCATTAAGTGAATGATAAACACATATAAATTCATCGTAAAATGTTTATTTACAATAGTTCCTAGGCCTAGCATTGCATATCATGATATAAATATTGCACAAACATCCATTGCATTGCATTTAGGTTAGTTGTATATTATGTACATTAATTTCAACATTTTATATGGCCAGGAGGCAGTGTGACATCTTTATGCGCTTCGGATGAAGAATCTGACCATACGAATGGACTCAGAGCAACAATTGCAGCCCGTCAATGCAAGAATCACCCCGATCAGAGCTCTATAGTACCCTCCACAAGAAGAAGAAGACGGATGACCCAAATGGCACCACATGGCGCCATCTAGGTTGCCCCACCTAAACCGATGCATCCCCAAGCTCACCGTAAGATGAGATCTCAAACATTGGATCTCAATCCAACGACTGAGGAGTGCCCTAACCACACGACCGCACCAACTCTCCACTCGACAAACCGCAGCCATGGCACATTGGTGAAGACATACGCTCGTAAACCACGAGCATGAGTTCGAGCCACGGTGTGCGGGGGAAATCTTGCTAAGAGCAGTCATGATTTGATTGCACCCATTGGATGTCATCGAGCGACGGAGGCATCACCATGTGGCATCGCTCGATGGGCACTGATGCTGCACGTGGCCGTCGACGCACCTCAAGAACATGCGATCCCATGCACGTGCGAGCGTGTGCTTGGTTGGCGCCAACCTTCAGCGATAGTGCGTGCACCAGCCAAAGCATTGAAGAGGCGCGGATCTTTTGGAGACAGCTTGAGCGGCCTTTAGTGACAGTTGTAGCTATCGCTGAATGTCTGTGCACGGGTTGCTTCTCCTCCCATCACTATATAAACACCCCTACACCCCCCAATCCTCTTCATCTCTACCTACTCTACTCCCACCTACTCTTAAGCTCTAACAAGCCTACCAACGTTCCCTTAGAGCTTACTCTCAAGCTCCCAAGGCGCCTATTAGTGTAATGAACCTCTGCCTCACCAAATATTCCTCCATCTTCCCATCCCTATTCATAGGTCGCCTTGGAGCCATCCTCCCACCTCCATTCTGGTAGTAGATTATCTCCGCCTCCTCACCTCCATTCCAGAGCCACGCTGAAGCTTTCCTCTACCCGACGTCCTCCCGCATCTCACCTCCATCATCCTGCATCCCAACTCCTTCGTCGGAGCTTTCGCCAATTGCTGTCTTCTCACTAGAACAGCCGCTTCAGGAGATTTCTTCTCACCCCTTTCTCATTTATGCTTTCATAGCTTATTGTAATTGACATTCATGCAATATATCATATTTAATTCCATCTCTCTTTTGTGATTGCTTGTCATTTTATTTCAAAAACAAAAAAAATAACAAAACACCAAAAAAGAAATAAATCGAAGTGCGGTTTTCATACAAAGTAAACGTAGCCTCCCTATGTTCGCCCTGAGAATCCCTTGGAGTTTCGGTATAAATTGTATTTGATTATGAGTTTTGCGACTACGACGATGGGTTACTCTTAACCCTAATTGCAAATACATGAAACACGTGCGATCATTTTAACGTCGTTACTGGGGAGGCAACGCCCTTTGGTTTTTTTTCTGTGTTTTTCCGCCTTACCTAACTTTTATCTCACTTTTTCTCTGATCTTACTGCAATTGCAGGTATTCATCTAAGGTGGGCCAGAGTGGTTAGATCAGAGAAAAGTACAGATGAAGGTTTTGTAAGTTTATCCTCACCACCCCCACCCACTAGTTCATTTCACCACACTAATAACTCAAACCCAAATCAACTTACGTGCTTGCATAAACCCTAGGGTAGATTTTGGTTGTTTGATTGTCACTCTACTCACCTCACCCACCTGCATATATATATAAAAAAGAAAAACATGCTTCTCTTATGGGATTTAATTGAAGAGACACACTTAACACCCACAAGTTCTCATCCTAAGGTGCACAATCACTTTGATTCTACCACTTAACCAGGATTTGACCTATGTACCCAGTACACTTCAACTCAATACAAATAAGTGAGTAGACAATTTGAATAGGTTAAACATCTTGTGTGCCTTAATCAAGTGGTGCAACAAGCCAATTGATTGAACTGTTTGGGCCGCACCACTTAAGATAAAAGTGATTCATCAGTAGATTGCCACTTAGGGTTGATTTTTAGGGTTGAACCAAGCACTCTACATTTTTTTTTATTTCTAAAGGAATATATCTACACCTGTGCTTTCAAAACTTGGAATGTTCTCCTAAACTTGATTGAATATACCTAAAATTAAATCCTAAAAGCTACTAAATAAGGTTAAACCCTAAAAGACACATCATCAAATAACCTTGTTTGCAAACCCTGGTTGTGCATGCACACACATTTTAACTGATCAGTAAGGGCACAACCCATCTAAAGGGCCCATCACATTCCAAGATCACAATCATCCCAAGCCTAATTAAAATTGAGTAGACATTGGCCTTAAGGATTGGTTCGCTCTTCGAGGCTCAGACTAAGATTTTTTTGATTAATCTGCTTTTTCTGGTCCATCTGATGTCTAGCTAGGGGAGTAGCATCAAACGACCGTGGCTAGGGGGTACACTAGGAACCGGAGACGTAAGCCAAAGGAAGAACCTCCTCCCCAGTTCATCCTTCTAACTAGTTGGATTGACCAGATAAAAGTAGACCAAATCATTTATAATCCCAAGACAAGTCCTGGGAGTCTATAGGTCTTTAGGCTAACCCACCTAAGGATAGGGTTGATTGCTTGTATTACAGGGCTCCTTTCTCTCTTTTGATTTCCCTCCTATTCTACCATGTATCCTTCCACATCCTACACTCATTTTCCATCCTACCCTCCTACCAACACTTATCCCTAAGATGATTACTATCCTGACTTGACTTGTAACTACCCATCCACTGGCCAGGATAACTTTGATTGGGGATATGAATTCGGACCTCAGTGTCTAGGGCCTAACCCAGGATAACAAGACTATGATTACTATCTTCCCAGAGCTACAATGATTATAGATCTTCATCCTTGGATCACCAAACCAACCCAATCTATAATCAGGAAGGATATAATGATTATAACACCTACCCTACCCACTATTCCACAGAATATAGGTCGCCACCATCCTTTAAACAACCTGAAACGACCTACTATCAAGGAGGGACTTGAGAACCTTGATATCTTGACTCCCCTAAATCTAACTCAAACCCACCCAAACCTGAACCAAACCATTCAGTTCAGGTGAACCAGATCTAGGATAGGGTGTTGGCTAATTTGAGGAACACTATACAATCTTTAGAAGCTCAGCCAACACCATGCACTGAAGCATTAGAGCCTATGATCAAAATGATTGATGAACTTAATAGTTCTCTTTGGATTTGCTCCAAAATGTTAGGGATAGGGACTTGGGTGAGTTTTTACTTGGGAAGTTGTCAAGGTTGAGGATGAAATTTGTGGTTGCCCTAGTCAAATCTTGGGATGATTCTCAAGATGAACCACTTTCAAGAGAGCCAATGTCTGAACCCGCTCAGGCGCTTGTCAGGGGGGATACATTTTCTGAGACCAGGGATGACCAAATTAGGCTAGAGCAACCCATTGAGGATGAATCTATTGATTCACAACCCCAAACCAGGGAATGACGAAAAATATGTCTCCACGGACAATGAAATGACATATGATTTTGAGACATATATAAATGAGGATCATGGATTCTTTGATTTTGAGGGTGAGGAATCTCTAAGTGAAGTCTCACTTGAGTGTAAGGAAGATGATATTAGTGAAACAAACGGGCTTGAGGAATCTAACAAACCGTTTGATAGCCTAATTATTGAAGATTTGTATTCAGTTGGGGCTAACTTGGAGGATTCGAATCCTCGTTTACTAGAAGATTCAATCAATAGCCCCATTCCTCAACCACACCCCAAAGGGATTGATTTTGATTTGGAAATCAATGTACCCAAGTCAATCCTGAGTCAGCCACGATTTCTGGACATGGGAGAATCTTATGGGGTGAATGATATGCTAGAGGTCCCAGAACCTGAGCAATTGATGTTGGAGGATAGGAATGTTGAAATGAAAATTTGGGAGGTTAATTTTGAGGGAAAAACAAGTTTGGATCTAAGGGTACTTATTGACCTGAAGCCACCTATCTTCTATACGGACCCTTATGATATCCTACAACCTAAGCATGAAATTATTGACTATCTTTCTGAAGTGAATTTTAAGTGGACATCTAAACCTTGTAAATCAAATCTACCTTTTGTCCAACACTTTAGTCTTGGGTTACACACCACCAAACCATAGGCTTGGCCCCGTAAATACAATAATCTTCGGTTCTGGGTGATTTTCATCCAGAACCTTAGAACCACTCAACCCTGGGGCATGGGTCTACACCACAATCTGGTCCACATTTGTGGACACCTACTGGCAGGTCCTGTGATCAATATTTCTATTTTGATAATGACCTGCACTTGTGAATTCTCAATTTCTTCCTTGTATGTATGTTATGCCTACCTAATGTAATTTCCTACTTGGAGGGGGTGAGATCAGCGTAACGTAAAAAATGCGGAATTGAAATATAAACAATCTCACAAGATGCAATCACATAAAGTACACAAAGTATTTTTAGGTGGAAACCCAAACCGGGTGAAAACCACCACCTAACCCTCTCGAGTTAGGATTTTCCGTTCAACCAAGCTGATCAAAATCCACTAAACCGAATCACTTTAAAACGAGGGTGATTCAACCTCAATTACAACCACACTACTTAGACGAGGGTAGCGTACCTCAACCCCTTCTCTTCACGAGAAGGATTTTGTCTCGCGAAGGAGACGGGAATTCGCAAAGCGAATACCCAACCAAATAACAAAGATAAAACAAGTAATTCTATAGAGCCAACAAATTAATATTTAACCTAAGCTTCTACAGGAAATAGGATGCTTCCCTTTGAAAGGAGTGCGTCGAAGACGCGGATGCGTGAGCCACGCGACGGCGCAAATTCGCTCTCGTGAACTATGGCGGGAGAGCGGGTGCGCGAAGGCTTGATGCTCTCAAGATGTAGAACTAGCGCTTAGAGAGCAAGAGAGACACAAAATGGTTTGAAAGTGTACTGCAAGGTGTGTCTTGGTGTTTCTTGGTGTGTGTTTGTGTTGCAAAGGTTCCCCTCTATTTATAGAGGCCTTAGGAAGGCTTTGGAAGGCTTAGGAAAGGTTCTATAGCCGTTGGGTGCAAAGCCCAAGAGAAACAGCCCGAAATCAGGAACAATCATTGCACTGACAGGCTTATCAGACGTCTAATTCTGGCATCAGACGTCTGGAAGTTCACTTTAAGACATCTGATTTCAAGGTCAGACGTCTAATTTTGGGCGGGTTCCTTCCTGACTTGAATCAGATCTAAACAGGGTTCTTGTGCAAGTCCATCAGACGACATATAGGACGTCTGGCACTATGTCTGGATGTCTGAAAACCTACTTTTTCTGTGGGAATGGATTTCCAAACGTTGCAACGGCTAGAAAATCTCTGAGAAGAGATTTTGGGTCAGCAGAGGCAAAACGGTCAATTATCAGACGTCTGGAAAGTCCTATGGACGTCTGATAAGGCTCTAACGGTCACATTCTTGACTATTCGCTAAGCCAGCCAACGGTCCACTAATTGGACGTCTGGCAAAGTCATCATACGTCTCCTAAGATGTCTGGTCTAAGGTCTGGACGTCTAATTTCATCAGACAGAACTAACTATGTCCAGCCTAATAGTTATCAGACGTCTGAATCAACAGTCAGACGTCTTAAAACACTTTATCAGACGTCTGATTTGGGAATTAGATGTCTGGAAACTCTGTTTGAACCCTATATTGGTTTTATAAGTACTCTACAGAAAACCTAAGTATCCTAGGGTTGTGCTGGTGTTCCTAGGACTACTGTTAGGGTACTTTGAGGCTCTTTAACATAATTTTCTAAGGAAATAAAGAGCAAGAAAATAACGACAAATGTACATGAAAGGAATAAAATGGAATTCTATCCTATTCTTCTTGTCCTTCCATCTTCAATCTATCGCTCCTCCCTCTGTTCTCCATCAAGCTCCTCCAATCCATCCTGGATGCAAGCTCGAATTCCGTCTAAACACGTCTACATTTGCAATTGACCTGAAATCTAAGACTCCAAGTGCAAATGTTAAATAACACGTGTTTTGTTATCATCAAAACAAATGATCGTGGTGCTCTAGCTCCAACACCTAAAGGCAATAAATTCTATTTACTTCTCTCCATGAAACTGACTAGATTTTCATGATACTCAGGTGATATTCTATTTACTTCGCCCTTGTCATGTCTTTATTTTTACAATGAGGACATTACATCATTTAGGCATGGGGGGTGGATAATTAATTCTTGAAATCATTTTGTTAACTCTGTAGAATTTCTTTTAGTTTCTTTTTTAAAAAGAGAAATATTTGAAAATAAAAAAAAGAATTAGGAGAAGAGAACTTAGGCATTTGGAAGTTATTAACTTTAGGAAATGATACGATAGAACCTGAACACTTAGACTCTTCATGTCTTCAAGCTTAATTAGCCCAGGTGTCCACTCGAATGTGGACTTAGTCTCGAGTCCTCGCCAAGTAATTCAAGTTTAACTAGTCAATAAATTGAGGTGATAAGTATACGACTTATCAACCCACCTTCTAATTTAGGGGGACTTTAAGCCTAAGCATCTAGACACTTTTTTGTATTGACTCACATTTCGGCAATTTCTTCGAAAATTGGGTAGCTAATGAATTATCTAGGGTGGTATGGCTTGCAAGTTGTCGGTAGTAACAGCTCATCGGCCGGTTGTCTAGAGCCTAGTCATAAGACCATTTTTGTCGTGCTGCCTTTAGGTAAATCTTATATCAGGGAAGCCACCTACTTAAAAAAAAAGAAGGCAACGATAAAAAAATAGAAAAAGGAGAAAATAAACAATAATAACAAAGCCATACTTCACCGCATGGTATGGCTAGCAAGTGGTCGTAGGTAATAGCCCATTGGCTGATTGTCCAGAGCCCAGCTCATAAAAATGCATAATAATTCCCAAAACACTTAAGGAAGAAGCGGGAAAGTAGAATAAATCGGGGAGATATACACTGGGTTCGCCCTTGTGTTGGTCACATAAATAAAAGAAGAGGGAGAAAGCTACCAATCGAAAAGATAAACCTTTAGGCAAGGTCACCTAGTGTTGTAGAAACCAGAAGTCCGTTTCAATGGTCGCCTAGCGAGTCTTTCACTATTTTTACAAGATGCTTAGCACTTAGAGTCCTTTTCATGTCTTGGACAGGTTAGGTAGCCGTAAAAATTTATTCCGACACTCTTAAACTCCAAAATGTCCAAAAAAATAAGAAAAGAAGAAAAAAAAATTGTATCTTCCCTTTTCAAATAAGGCGAGGGCTTGGACGATCTACATTCTGATAGACACCTGAGCACTACTGAGTTTTTGTAATTAAGTTCTGCGGTTGAGATTTTCTAAAGCAATCGACGAATTTTGCCTAAATAATCAAATCTTGACTCTACTTTTATACGTAGCAATTAGATTAATTTTGCTAGGGACTAGCAAAAAGTAAGCATCAGGGTATGGTAAGCACGTATAAATTCATCGTAAAATGCTTATTTACGATAGTTCCTAGGCCTAGTATTGCATATCATGATATAAATATTGCACAAACATCCATTGCATTTCATTTATGTTAGTTGCATATTATGTACATTAATTCCATCATTTTACATGGCTAGGAGGTAGTGCGACATCTTTACGGGCTTCAGATGAAGAATCCAACTGTACAGATGGATTCAAAGCGACGATCGCAATCCATCAACACGAGAATCACCCCGATCAGAGCTCTGTAGTACCTTCCACAAGAAGAAGAAGAAGACTCACTGCCCAGATGGCACCACGTGGTGCCACCCAGACCGCCCCACCTAAGCTGATGCATCCCCAAGCTCACCGCAAGATGAGATCTCGGTCATTGGATCTCAATCCAATGGTTGAGGGGTACCCTAACTGCGCGGCTGCACCAACTCTCCACTCGATAAACCACGGTCGTGGTGCATTGGTGAAGACACATGCTCGCAAACCGCGAGTGCGAGTTCGAGCCGCGATGTGCGGGGGAAATCTCGCGAAGAGCGAGCATGATTCAATTGCGCCCATTGGAAATCATCGAGCGGTAGAGGCAACGCCACGTGGCACCGCTCGATAGGCGCTGATGCTGCAACGGCCATCGAAGCACCTCAAGAACGAGCGATCCCACACGTGCGCAGGTGTGTGCTTGGTTGGCACCAACCTTCAGCGACAGCCTGGCAGACATTTAGTGACGCTTACAGTCGTCACTAAATGGCTTGCGCTATGTGTGAGCCAGCCAAGCATTGAAGAGGCACGGATCTTTTGGCGATAGCTTAAGTGGCCTTTAGTGACGCTTGTAGCTGTCACTGAATGTCTGTATGCAGGATGCTTCTCCTCCCATCACTATATAAACATCCATACACCCCCCATTCCTCTTCATCTCTACTTACTCTATTCCCACCTACTCCTAAGCTCTAGTAAGCCTACCAACGCTCCGTTAAAGCTTACTCTCAAGCTCCTAAGGTGACTATTAGTGTAACGAACCTCTACCCCACTAAATATTCCTCCATCTTCCCATCCCCACTCACAGGTCACCTTGGAGTCATCCTCCCACCTCCATTCCGATAGCAGATCATCTCTGCCTCCTTACCTCCATTCCAGAGCCACGCTAAAGCTTTCCTCTACCGGACGTCCTCCCGCATCTCACCTCCATCATCCTACTTCCTAACTCCTTCGTCCGAGCTTCCGCCAAGCACCGTCGTCTCACCAAACAGCCGCTTCAGGAGATTTCTTCTCACCCATTTCTCATTTATTCTTTCATAGTTTATTGTAATTGACATTCATGCAATATATCATATTTGATTCCATCTCTCTCTTGTGACTAGTCATTTATTTCAAAAATAAAAATAATAACAAAACCCCAAAACACCAAAAAGAAATAAATCGAAGCGTGATTTTCATACAAAGTAAAAGTAGCCTCCCTGTGTTCGACCCGGGACTCCTTTGAAGTTTTGGTATAAATTGTATTTGATTACGAGTTTTGAGATTACGACGACGGGCTACTCTTAACCCTAATTTCAAACACGCGAAACACGTGCAATCATTTATCCAATCTCGGATAGTCCCTAGGTTAGTCCCGTGCAAATTGTTCCCAAGAAAGCCAAGATTACAGTTGTGACTAACAACAAAGGAGAATCTGTCACAACCCGTTCAGCTTCCTCCTGGAGAGTCTATATCGATTACAAGAAGCTGAACACAGCCACGAAAAAGGATCATTTCCCTTTGCCTTTCATTGATCAAATCCTTAAAAGGTTAGCCGGGCAAAAGTATTTCTATTTCCTGGACGGTTACTCAAGATACAACTAAGTCCCTATCCATCCCGATGACCAGGAAAAATGACTTTCACCTGTCCCTATGGAACCTTTGCATTCCGTAGAATGCCTTTTGGGATTTGCAATGCACCTACGACTTTTCAAAGATGTATGCTAGCCATTTTCTCAGACATGGTGGGAGGGTTTATGGAAGTATTCATGGACGATTTCTCCATTTTCGAAGATTCGTATGATTCTTGCCTGGCTAACCAACAATTGATCCTTAAGAGATGCATCAAAACACGGTTGGTCCTTAGCTGGGAGAAGAGTCACTTCATGACATAAGAAGGCATCATCTTGGGTCATGTAGTCTCTAAGAAGGGAATTGAAATTGATAAAGCTAAGGCGGTTGCTATCTCCAAACTTCCTCCTCCCACATATGTCAAACAAATCAGATCATTTCTTGGTCATGTGGGAGTTTATAGGAGGTTCATCAAGGACTTCTCTAAGGTTGCTCGACCTTTAAGCAACCTTCTAGCCAAAGATACGCCGTTTGATTTTGATGAATCATGCCACAAGGCATTTGATTTTCTTGAAGCGATAGACACTTATGCTTCGGTGCTACAACCACCGATCTAGACAGCCCCATTTGATATCATGACCGACGGTTTTGATTACGCGGTCGGGTCTATTTTAGCTCAAAAATTTGCTAGGAAGCCCTCTATCATCTACTACGCTAGCAAAACTCTAGACGAGGCCTAGAGAAACTACTCTATTACCGAAAAGGAATTGCTAGCTGTAGTATTTTCGTTGGAAAAATTCAGGGCTTATCTCTTAGGATCTCATGTTGTAATCTATATTGACCACTCGACCTTGAGACATCTCTTGGCTAAAAAGGATGCCAAACCTTGGCTCATTCAATGGATTCTTTTACTTCAAGAATTCAATCTTGAAATTAAAGACAAATTTGGGGCACAAAATGTGGTGGCAGATCATCTTTCGAGACTCCTAAGTGATTCTTCTCGTCCAGATATTTCAATTACTGATACTTTTCCAGACTAGTCTATTCATGCAGTTTCAGGTGTCTAAACTTCTTAGTTTGCAAACATCATCAATTATTTGGCTGTTGGTCAAATCCCCCAGGATTGGACCAAGCAACAACGGGATAGACTTATATCTGAGGCCAAATATTACTTCTGGGATGACCCTGAAATGTATTGCATTAGCACTGATCAGATTAGTCATCGATGCATTTCGGAGAATGAGTTCCAAAGTACACTTGAGTTCTGCTATGCATCTGCGTATGGTGGACATTTCTCCAAGAAAAAGACGACAACAAAAATTTTGCAATCAAGATTTTATTGGTCGTCTTTATTCAAGGATGCCCAGGAATTCTCGAGGACGTGTTCCCGATGCCAGTCACTTGGGAGCATAGCCAAGAGAGACATGATGCTTCTAAACCCTATTCTTCCCATCAAAATTTTTGACGTTTGGGGCATCGATTTCATGGGACCCTTCCTCCCTTCATTTAGGCACCAGTACATTCTGGTAGCTGTCAACTACGTGTCCAAGTGGATTGAGGCTATCCCTACCCGAACCAATGACCACAAGGTGGTCATCGATTTTGTCAAGAAGAATGTCTTCTGTTGATTTGGGATTCCTAGAGCCATCATCAGCGATGGTGGTACTCACTTCACCAATGCCCAGTTTCACAATTTAATGACAAAATACAGGGTGAATCATAGAATTTCCACACCTTACCACCCCCAAACAAATGGACAGGCTGAGATCTCCAATCGAGAGATCAAGAACATTCTACAAAAGATGGTTAGGCTTGATAGAAAAGACTGGACTCAAAAGCTTGATGATGCTCTTTGGGCCTTCCGTACGATGTATAAGGCGCCTATCAGCATGTCACCATTTTGTCTGGTGTATGAAAAGGCATGTCATTTACCTATGGAAATTGAACATAGAGCATTCTGGGCAATCATGAAATGCAATTTTGATTTAAGTTTAACCGAAAAGACCAGGAAACTCCAACCATCTGAGTTGGAGGAGCTTAGAAATGACGCATACAAGAATGCCAAGATCTATAAGGCTAAGACCAAAGCTCTTCATGACCAGCTGATTTCCGGTAAGAGCTTTAAGCCAAACCAGAAGGTCTGGCTCTTTGATTCTCAACTTAAGCTTTCCCGACAAGCTTAGGTCAAAGTGGAGTGGCCCGTTCATCATTGATCGGATATTCCCAAACGAAGCCATTGAGATTTCTGACCCAAAGATGGGTAATTCTTTTTTATGGTCAATGGACAACATCTGAAATCTTATGTTAACCATGTTATTCCAAAACCCATCTCAGTCATGGTTACTTTAACCTTGATGTGACTTCTTAGGCTGGACTCTACCTAGCTGATGGCTTTAAACTCAGCACTTATATAATCTGACTCAGAGCTAACCTGAGCATCATGGAATACAAGTGATATTTTCTTCATTCTACCCTTCTTCTCATGCATTTTATTTTCAATGAGGACATTACATGAGTTAGGCATGGGGGGTGGATTCATTTTCTGAATCATATTGTCAACTCTGTGGATTTCTGGTAAATTTTCCTTATTTTTCCTTTTTATTAATTTTTTTTAATTAGGAAAAGAAAACTTGGGCTTTAGAAATTTTCAACCTTGGGAAATAATACAGTAGGACCTGAGCAATTAGACCCTTCAGGACTTCGGGCTTAATCAGCCCGAGTGTCCACTAAAATGTAGACTTGTTTCTCTAGTCCTCGCCACTTGAAAATTTGTTTCAATTTGGTTAAATAAGTTGGGGTGATAAGTACACGACTTATCAACCTACCCTCTGATTTGAGGGGACTTAAAGTCTAAGCATCTATACACTATTTGCACTAACTCACTTTTCGACAATTTTAATGAAAATTGGGTAGCTAATGAACCTTCTAAGGTGGTATGACTGGCAAGTTATCATGGGTAACAGCCCATTGGTCGATTGTTCAGAGCCCAGTCACACGACCATTCTCTTCTTGTTGCCTTCAGGTAAATCTTAGATCAAGGAAGCTAGCTACTTAAAAAAAAAGAAAAAAAGGAAAAGAAAAAGAAATAGAAATAGAAAAGAAGAAAAGAAGAAAGAAATAAGCCACGCTTCACTACACGAGTATGGTTGGTAAGTTATCGGTTGTAACATCTCATCGGCTGATTGTCCAGAACCCAGCTCATAAAAATGCACGTTTAATTCAAAACACTTAGAAAGAAGCAAAGAAGTAGAATAAGCCAGGGAGATATACACCGGGTTCTCCCTTTTGTTGACCCTATAAAAATAAAAATAGGGAGAAAGCTACCGGTTGTATAGATACACCTTTAGGCAGAATTCCTTTCCAAGGTCACCTAGGGGTGCAGAAACCCGGAGTCCATCTTAATCACTGATCAGTGAGTCTATCACATTTCACACATAAAGATGCTTAGTACTTTTAGTTCTCTTCAAGTCTTTGGTAGGTTAGGTAACCGTAGAAAGCTGCCTCAAAACCTTAAACTAAAAAATCCAAAAAAATTAGAAAAAATAAAGAAAAAGAAAAAGATCCCTTTTCTTTTGAATAAGGTGAGGGCTTAGGCGGTTTGCATTTTGGCAGACACCCGGGCGCTGTTGTGCCTTTGTAGTTCAGGTCCTTAGCAAAAATTTCCTTGTGTTGAAGAATAACTCTTGCCCAAGAAATCCAATCCTAATTCTTTTATAAATAGCATATAGTTTTTGCTAGGGACTAGCAAAAGATAGGCATGGGGGTGTGGTGTGTATGCATCTAAGTAGCCTAAAATATCTATTTATGCATGTTCATAGTGCCATAGAAGCATCATGCATTGTAAATATTGCATAACATGCATCTTCATGCATTTAGGTCAAATTGTAGAAATTGTATAGTAATTTTATCTTTTTGGTGGTTAGGGATAGGACAATATTTAATAGGGACCTTAGATTGAAGATCCAAACATACGAATCTAATCAGGGCAACTATTGGAGTTCAACGACTCTAAGATCGCTCCGATCGGACTTCCGTAGCATCAGATGCAATCCGAGAAAGATCTGAGATCAAGGGACTAGGTGGTGTAAATTCGTACTTCAGATGACAAATCCGACCGCACGGATGGGTTCGGATCAACGATCGCAGCTGAACAACACTAAAATCGATCTAATTTAAGCCATCTGATCTCACTCACGAGCGTGCGATGAAGAGCAGTTGCAGATTCATCTTAAGCCATCCAATCTTGCGATCAAGCGGTTGAGGTTTTCTGAATGTGGGTGAGCGTTAAAGTAAAGGAAGAGGTGGAGGCGAGCGTGCACACATGCTACACCCACTTTAGCCTTTAGTGACATTTATAATCGTTACTAAAGGCTAATGCATTTAATGTTTTAAGCCTTAAAAGACATTTTTGCCCCCAACCTCTACACCTGTAAAAAGGCCCTATAAATCCTACGTTCTTCTCATCCCTTCCTTCATCTCTCTCCCTCTCCAAAGCTCTAAAGAAGCTTGTCCCAAACCTGGGATGCTCGTCTAAAGTAAAAATCAAAATTTTATCCACTTCTCACCTCATTCGTGGAGCACCCGTGGTCATCTTCTCACCCCTATCCCGAAAGTGGATCCGCGATGATGACACCCTGCCTCACCAACGATTCTTCTCGATCCATCCTCCGTCATCTATCTTTGCTCTCCTTCCAGGCGACATCCATCTGGCTCGTCCTCCAAGCAGCCATCAAGGAGGATAACTTCTCTCCCCCTTCTCCTTATCGCTTTCTAGATTAGATTTCCTACTTTTTAGTTGTATTTGTAATAACATTATTTTGATTATAAAAGTTGTACTTTCTTCTCTCTCCCTCTATATCCCTCTCTCTTGATCTCTTTAGTTATAGTGTTTATATTGCAACTAGAATAGAATCTTTGTTATTATCTCGTCCTTAAACAAAAATTACAAATATATATATAATTGTGGATTTCGAATCGATGTAGCCTCCCTGTGTTCAACCTAGGACTCCTTTGAGTTTCGGTAAAAATTATTTGATTGTTCGGATTTTCTCGCAAATTACACTACGATGACGGGTTTTCAAAACTCAAATCTTTTTGCGATGAATTTTCGATTCATCAAACTTCCACAGTGGTAGTTAGTGCAGATCTTCTATCATGGATTAGAAGATCAATAAAAAGATACGTGGATGCTTCATGTGGGGGTAATTTCGTTAATAAAGATGCCGAAAGTGCCTACCTCCTTTTTGAAGAAATGACTGAAAACTCATTTCATATGGCCTCAATGGACACTTTTGGTAGAACTAGCAACCCAGGACTCGGAGTCAATGAAATTGACTCCAAATCCACATTTATTCCAGTCACTCAAGATGATCTACACATGATAGCTCAACGACTGGATCAAATGAAAATCAACCAGAAAAAAATAGAAGAAAGGCTCACCCAAAAATAAGCTCCTTACACTAACTCTCCTCACCTTCTCAGAAGAGAAAATCTGCACAATATTGATGCTACCCCTACTAGGCAGTAATTTTCATTTGATTTCTCACAAGATCTGACTAGGACCTTTGATTTCATGAATCAAAATCTTTTTGGCCCCACCACTGAAAACATCTCGGCTCTCCAGGAGCAATCTAGAAATCCTTACAATTCGTATAATCAAAATTGGAGGACCAACCCAAATCCCTCCTGGAAAGCCCTGAATCAAGTTTCGTTTCCTAAACAAAACCAATTTGGGAATTACGGGCAAAACCTATATCAACCTGGGCCAACCCAGGAAGATATCAACAACCAAGTCATGAAGTCTCTGCATGGAATGCAGACTCAAATGACTGAAGTAACACGTATGATTACTAATTTACAAGATAAAGTCAAGGTTACTCTTGATCAAAGACGTACTGGCAACCTGCCATCCCAACCTATGCCCAACCCTAACAATCAACGAAAACAATATCAAAATGGATATCTGATTGCACAGCAAAAATACACCAGTAATTATGCCATCTTGTGTCATTTCCTAGCACTACCATTGCATCTTATGTAGCAATAGTTACATTTGTAAATTGACACTTGCATGCATTTATTTAAGAGGGGAGGAGAATGTGAATAATTGGCCATTTAATTAACATCTTCTTCAAGTGCTGCCTCACAATTTCACCTTCTTCATTTCTTTATTTTGCTTTGAAATCTTCTCCCTCGCGCGGCTGCAGGGCATGGGGCTTGCGCCTCTTCGCGCCATTCCTCTGCCAACAGCATGGCGGGACTTGCTCTGCCAGCAGCATGGCGGGGGGTTGTGTCTCCTTTAAAAAGCCTCGTCCTCTCCCTTACGCAAGAGAGCCGGGGGGGAATAGAGAGCACCCTCAGACACAACTCAAGCCAACCTCCTCCCCTCCATACGTAGTATCTCCTCCCACTGAAGAGACACACTGCAGGCAGGAGTAGGCTCACAGTGGTCCCACGACCACCACTGTGAGTTCCACCACTGCCCAGCTCCTTCATGAGCAGGTGGGCGTGGTGGTTTCACCCTCTGTTTACACCGCTTAACACCCTCGCCACCATTATCAAAGCTCCAAGGTCTGAAGCTCCAGCAGTAGCAGCGGCCACCAGCAATAGTGCAAGCACCGCACGCACGCCAGTAGACGCCCCTGCAAGCCCTCCACAAGCTCTTTCCGTGCACGCAAGCACCTTCCAACGCACCCGCACACGCAGAACCAGCCGCAACCAGTTGTCCACTCCACGCAGCACTATAGCTACTGTTCACGCCTCCCAGCGTGGAACTGTAGCTATAGTGCGGTGACTGGTTTGTTTCTCACTTATCCAGTCACCGCGTGCTCTCTCTCCTCGCCATGACCGCCTCCAGCAAGTCACGCGCGCAAGTACCTGTGTCTGTGCCCGCACCTGTTCCCGCCATCAACGTAGTGTGCTGTACTACGTAGTGTGCTGCGCTACGTAGTGCGCTGCATTGCCCTCTCTCTTACAGTCCCACACCTGCCTACGCGAGACAATAGCGCGCGCGTTCCTTTTAGCACCCGCGCGGCCCTTGTGCGCCTGCGTGTGCCTTGGCCACCAGACGACGGACACTCCAGCCAGACGACTTAGCGAGCTCTCTCTCTCTCACACTCACCCGCCAGCGACACACCATACTCATACACACACACTCGTACACACTCGCACTTGTATACTCACACACTCACTTATACACACCTATACATACTTATACATATATACATATATATATTTATATATATATTCATACCTATACAACTATATATAAGTATATATACATACATACATATATATATATATATATTTATACATATATACATATATACATACATATATACATATATATCTATAGATATAAATACATATATATATACACATATACACATACATATATTACTATATATATATATATATATATACATACATATACATATCTATATATATCTATATACATAGATACTTATACAAATATATCTATATACATATGTACATATATATATCTATATACATATATTACTATATATATATATATATATTGTTAAATATATATACATATATATCTAGTTACAAATATATATATATATACCAATATATATATATTTACATATCTATATATATATACATAACTACATATACACCTATATAGTTACAACCCTATATATATATATATATTTACATACACATCACCTACCTGTATCCATACGCCCTTGCACTAGTCACTCCACCACGCATTATATCGTGGGAATATCTGCATAAGTTGCTGATATTCCCCGATACCCGCATAAAACAAGCACCTCCGCACACACTCCCACACATCCATCCTACACTCTACGTGGCACTTCGTCTTGTTGGTTGCGTCTTACTAGACGTGAACCAACTTGACACTATGCTACACGCCATTTCCACTTCAACCCATACCCCTATATATATAATATATATATATCTATCTATATAGACTGCATTTATTTCTCTACAAGCAACCTACCTGATTTTTATTTCTCTTATGTTTCCTGCTATTAAAAAGATAAAAAAAATAGTAAAAGAAAAGATAATCCTTATCTTGCAGGCACTCGGTCTCGCGAATAGCATGACCAATTTTTTAGGAAACCCTAAGTTGACTCAAAGCCAAGAACAATTTGGCTCAAAGCCAAGAACTTGATTTTGAAGGTGTGCCTCAAGGACAATATTATCAACAAAAACATCTTAAATAGAAAAAAACCAAAAACATAATAAACGCATGGAAGAGATACGTTCTAGGAAAGGCGTAGAAACTTCTTCACCTTTAATCCCCGCCTCCCTGAGATCAACCCTGCGCCTAAAAGTGACCAAGATAAAATTAAGTAGGCCAGGTAAAAAAATTTTGTAAAAGATGGTTAGACTCGATTTAGGTTAACCACTATACTCACTTCAACGATAATTTCACCATATTAACACAACCTATTCGAGTCCCACCACATCTTTTTCTGCCGCCGTTGCCGGGGAGGTGCGCATTGAGGTAAGTTTCTACTCCATTCCTTTGATTTTCTCTTCTCACACCCTTCTCTTCACAGGTGTTTTTGTTTGCTGGTGTGCAGGTAAACTAGTTGCAAGGAGGAGGCAAGCAGAGGAAGTCGGAGACGTGGGCAGATCCAAGGTGGGAGCAAGAGCGTGAAGACGCCGGTGCCACACTGGAGCTTCGCCCACGTTGCTGAAAAGGTAGGTCTCTTTCTCTTAGCAACCTAGGTTAACTTGTCAACTGAAAAAAAAAAAAGAACCTAAAAACACTTCTTGGGATTTCTTGGAGCAAGTGGATTAAAAATACTTGCTTGATTGTTTGTCATCACCCCCACCGCCCTTGGATTTCCCGCCAAACATCGCATAGCGAAGATCCAAGAATCTTGATTCTTGAATCTTTCGACGTGTGAAGTACTCTGTGAGGCAAGATTAAATAGGTTGACTGCCATCCCTCCTTGCCTCATTTATCTGCAATTCGGGATCACATTTTTGGTGAGGAGACTTGGAATTGAGTTGATTCCAACCCCACCACGACCTTTCACATGCCTTAGATTTGATCTTGAATATTTCAACTCCCAAAACTTTGATTTTCTTTACATTATCTTGTGGTTGAGCCTTGTGTGTGGAACATCATTTTGGTGATTGGGAGCTCTTGAATTGAAGGGCTTTGGCTCCCTTTCACAAGAACCTAAAACTGACTCATGCATCCACACATAGAAATTTCCACCTAGGGAAGCCCATTACATTTTTAGCATGCATTAACCAACTCAAATTGAAGAAGGGTTTGTTGGGCATAGAAGAACTTGTATTTTCTCAAAACCCGGAGATTGGTTGAATTGGTAACTCAGCGAAATCTTAAAATCCATACTACTTAAGGCTAAAATTCTAAAAACCATTCACCAACTAAAACTTCAATTCGGGGAGATTTCCCCATTGCATGCTTGGTTTACACACTTTCTAAAAATAATGCACTTGGGCATTACCCGTATACAACGCCTTTCACATTCCTGAAGCACTTGATCCTAAGCCTCTAATTAAAACTGGTACCAACTTGACCCTTATTAAGGATTGGAGGTCTAACTACCTACGTGTAGTGCCTATGTGCTGGTGCAGGTTCCCACGCACTATCGGGTGTCTAAGACTGGGGCAAACGGCCTTTCAATCTGACCCAGTGGTTCCGTGGTGCTCTCATTTGGTTCCGTAGGTTGTGATAGTAGGTAGCTTAGATCTTTAGGTCTAAGGGCACACTGTAGAGGTTAGGACTTTGATTACCTTGATTTGTCATCAAGTGTACCTTTACGGCATCCTTTCTCCCATACCCTTTTCCCTTCTTATCTCCCCAATTCTTCCTGCGGTAGTGCATGTTTGGGTGGAGGTCACAAAACCCTGACTTGTTTGAATTGTCTGATAATTTTAGAAGGAAAGAAACCGAATCGTCATCCTCCTCCACAAACATGGCTGCGCGCCCACCCTGAAATCTCGAGGGAGGAAATCACCCCCCTCAAATCCCACCAGGTGGTGGAGCCATGGACCATATAACTAGCCTCCAAGCCCAAATGGAAATGTATAATGAATAGATTGAAGCCATTAGGGAAACCTTTGAGGAAATGCAGAATCCTCCCGAATGGGAGGAGCCTAGGTCTCTTAGCTCTTATCAAAATCCCGCTGCTACAGAGACCATAGGACAAATTCGGGTCCCCATGGGTGGGGATGATTTTGAATTGAAATCCAATATAATTGTCCTGATAAACTTCCACTTCCATGGTCTTGCAAGTGAAGATCCTTTTCTCCATTTGGAAGACCTAACCCGATTGGCTGAAACGGTTAAACCAAGAAACATCGGGTTATCAATTGTCCTCATGAAAATGTTCCCATTTTCGTTGCGGGATAAAGCATCGCAATGGTTACGCACCCTTAAGAGAACCATCCATTCTTGGGAAGAGATGCGAACAGCATTTCTCAAGAAATTCTTCACAATCAGGCGAACCAATGCGCTTTGCCGTGCTATAACTTCCTTTACGCAACAAAACGGAGAACAGTTTCATGAGGCTTAGGAGAGGTATAATAACCTCCTCCGGAAGTTCCACACCACAGTCTGCCTAAGTGGCACATAACCCAGATTTTCTATTATGGGCTAAATGAGACTTAGAAGCAGATTGTAGATGCTTCTTGCAGAGGGAATTTCATGAATAAAAACGAGAATGGAGCATTCGAATTATTTGAAAACATGAGCGAAAACTCAATGAGCAATGCCTCCATTGTCTCCTTTAATCGTACCAGCCTGCCCCATAATGTTCACGAAGTTAACACGGGACCCTCCCATTCATCCACAGATCTCAGCCTTATCGCACAAAAATTGGATGAAGTCTCCATCGTGCACAAGAAGCTGGACGAGCTTTTGGCCAATCCCGCCCATTCTATGGAAAACACCCCCACCTCACCACTTCATCACAATCCTAATCCTTCCAACGCCAGGCTTATCTCCAAAAACCCCTTGAGATATTCCTTACCGAGCGTCGCGCCGAGCAATTCGGAAAGTCATGTGGATCTAGCTTCTGCAAGCTAGTATTTTAACATGGAGGACCAAGCCTCCGTGTACTTGGATGCATATCTACATGCGGACTCATCTTCTGGCTTAGAAGATGCTTGCGCCTTCGGGAACAACCCGTTCTCTGCAACTTATAACCCAGGGTGGCGAAATCATCCGAACTTCGCATGGCCCAGCAACCTGCAGCGCCAAAACCCTGCGGGTGGGCCAATGCGATGGTCTGCACCCATCATCCCAAGGGCCCAGTCTAATCCTGTGGCGAATCCGCCATCGGGTCCTTGCATACCGCAAACAGAACACGCATCGAGTCCACTTGATAAGCTGATGCGAATGATGACGGAAATGTCTAAGCGCCAAGAAGAGAACATGACCTCTCTTCAGCACCAATTGGCGCAGCAGAATGCTGAGATCAATCAACTACGTATGGCGACTCAATCTCAGGGCACTCTTCTAGCCCAACCTGTTCCCAACCCACGAAATTTCATACCCCATGGTCCTCAACCACAGGTACGACCTTCTCAGGGGCAAGTTCATCAGATTCTGCAGGCTCCGAGCATTCCACCGGGATTTCAGGCTAATCTCGCTGCAGCGCCTCACCCTTATGTCCCTATTGCGAACCCTCCTCCGCCTTATGATCCCACTGGACCTGCAACGTCCAATGCGATTACTATGAGGAGCGGAAAGCAAACCGTTGATCCGCCTTGACCTAATCCTGGCCCATCTTTTTCATCGCCCTCTCATTCGGGATGCGCATCGCATTCGTGAGAGGACGATACCCCCAAATTAGTGCCAGAATCGGTCCCATTCCCTGAGGTTCTACTAAGGGATCCAAAAGGCAAAAAAAAGGATACACAGGCCTTTGATAACCTGCGTAATTTATTCAGCGATGTTGAAATCAAGGTACCCCTATTAGAGGCTATCGACCACATACCTACTATCACCTGATTTTTCAAAGACTACACTACATCCAGGCGACAGTCAGAAAACAAAGAATCCGGTGGTTCTCTCGCCTCATGCAAGTTGTGCCATACTGTCAAATCTACCACCGAAGCAGAAAGATATGGGCACACTGCTTATTTCTTGTAGCATCCAAGGCTGCAATTTTAACCGTGCTCTGCTTGATCTAGGATCTTCCATCAATCTTATACCAGCCATCATGCTCGAGAAATTTGCCTTAGGAAATCTGAAACCCACCCCTGTCACGTTACAGTTGGCAGATCATTCTGTCAAAATACCAAAGGGTGTGGTGGAAGACATGGTGGTTAGGGTCAACAGTCTCTGTTTTCCTGTTGACTTTCTTGTTTTGGATATGGAAGTTCCTAGCTCACTTTCTGATTGTCCGATCATCCTTGGTCGACCTTTCTTGGCCACAGCCCGCACCCATATCGACTGTGAGTCGGGCTGTATTGAGATTGCCGTTGGATCTGAGAAGCTCAAGCTTAACATCTTCAAGGTAGCCAAGAACTTTGATTGCGATTGCATCGAGGATGACACGTCTGAGGAGGACATGGCCGTCAGCGCATGTATCAGACTAATAGGGACCTATTCTAACTGCTGTGGATTGCCTTTAAACACGGACGATTGCCTGACTGACACATATTGTGACATTCCCCATCCCTCCCTTGTCCCGTACCTTCTCCTGACCAGACTTCTGACGAGGTTTTCTCCGCTTCCCATACCTCATGGTTTGAGTCATATTTGGGCTACTCACCATCAATCCACACTCTTGAAGATCGGATTGCTCTTTCTTTCCCGCCAAATCAGGTGGAATTGCAACTCCACACTGGGACCTTAAGCCCGCATACTACTCACTGGGGCTATCCCTTTTTGGATCCATCTATCCAAGATGCCCCTCTTCTTGGCCAAACTGAGGGCCAACTTCTTCCTCCTGACTTGTTTTCTTTTGATCCGATTGAGACACTCTCATCCCAAGGAATGCCAGATCTTTCACCATCCACTCCCAAGTTGAAAGAGTTGCCTGATTCGCTTAAGTATGTTTTCTTGGGACCAAATGAAATGCTCCCGGTAATCATTAGTTCAAAATTGACCAGGGAGCAAGAGTGCAAACTAACAAAGGTCCTTATGGAACACAAGGCAGCCATTGGATGGTCCTTATCAGACTTAACTGGCATTAGCCCCTCCTACTACACTCACCGTATATATACAGAGGAGGAGGCTCGACCTTCCAGCGAGATGCAGCGACGTCTCAACCCTAACATGCGGGAGGTCGTTAAAAAGGAAATTATTAAGTGGCTGGATGCAGGTATAATCTACCCGATCAGTGATAGCCCCTGGGTGAGTCTAATTCACGTCGTGCCCAAAAAGGTGGGACTCACCATCCATGTCAATGACAGGGGCAAATCCATCCCTACACGCACTCCTACATCTTGGAGAGTGTGTGTAGATTATAGGAAACTGAATGCTACAACTAAGAAAGATCACTTTCCGCTACCTTTCATTGACCAAATCCTGGAGCAGTTAGCAGGAAATAAATTTTTCTGTTTCCTGGATGGATTCTCTGGATATAACCAGGTGGCAATTGACCCCAGGGACCAAAAGAAAACCACCTTTACCTGCCCCTTCAACACCTTTGCATTTAGAAGGATGCCGTTCGGACTTTGTAACGTGCCAGCAACTTTCCAGAGATGTATGCTGGCGATATTCCATGACATGGTGGGTGACTTTCTTGAGGTTTTCATGGATGACTTTTTGGTCTTTGGACCCTCTTTTGATGACTGTCTTGCCAACCTAACCTGTATCCTTCGGAGATGTGTTGATGTGAACCTCGTGCTTTCCTGGGAAAAAAGTCATTTTATGGTACACGAGGGAATTATTCTCAGGCATATCATCTCCGATAGGGGTATCGAGGTTGACAGAGCTAAGCTTGATGTAATTGCTAATTTACCTATGCCTGGCTCTATTAAACAAATCCGCTCCTTCTTTGGACACATCGGTTTCTATAGGAGATTCATCAAAGACTTCTCCAAGATTTATAGACCTTTAACTCATCGCCTATCGACCAATGTGCCCTTTGATATGGGCCCTAACTGCATACGAGCATTCACGCAGCTGCGTGATGCTGTCAACAAGGCCCCTGTTCTCCAGCCACCTGATTGGTCCCTCAACTTTGAACTCATGTGTGACGCTTCCGACCTTGCAGTCGAAGCCATCCTGGGACAAAGACGTGATAGACACCCCTTCATGGTGTACTACGCCAGTAAGACGTTGGACGAGGCCCAACGTAATTATACTACCACTGAGAAAGAACTACTGGCGGTCGTCTTTGGGCTGGAGAAATTCCTCTCTTACCTTCTGGGCTCACATGTTATTGTATTCACTGACCACGCGGCCATTCGCCATCTCATGCACAAGAAGGATGCCAAGCCTAGACTGATTCATTGGATCCTTCTGCTCCAAGAATTTGACATTGAGATCCGCAATAAGGCCGGAGCCCAAAATGTTGTGGCTGATCATCTCTCTAAACTGGACCCTAACCACATTGGACTTACCCTGCCAATTAACGAGGTTTTTCCCGATGAGCACCTATTAGCAATTAATGTGGCAAGTGGACCTTGGTATGCAGACATTGCCAATTACCTTGCTTCTGGTTCCCTTCCACGTGGCTAGCCTAAAAACCAGCGCGAGCGTCTCATTGCAGAAGCAAAGTATTATTTCTGGGATAATCCACTTCTTTTTCGAATAGGTGTTGATCAGATCATCCGTTGCTGTATTCCTGATAGTGAATTCCCCAGCGTGCTATCCTTCTACCACGACCAGGCCTGCGGAGGCCATTTCTCTGGGAGGAAAACTGCAGCCAAGGTGTTGCAGTGCAGTTTCTTTTGGCCCTCCCTTCACCAGGATGCACACAATTATGCCAAACATTGCACTAGGTGCCAGTTGTTAGGGTCAATGTCACGTCGTGACATGATGCCCTTGCAACCCATCCTAGCTATTGAAATCTTTGACATTTGGGGAATCGATTTCATGGGTCCCTTTCCTCCTTCCAACGGCTTCGAATACATCCTCGTTGCTGTTGATTGTTTTGAAATGGATTGAGGCTATTCCCACGCGCCATGATGACCATGTCATATCCACTCGATTTGTCAAAAACCACATTTTTGCATGCTTTGGGATCCCTCGAGCCATTATCTCGGATGGAGGAAGCCATTTTACCCATGCTTCTTTTCGGGCACTTCTGAGGAAATATGGAGTTCACCATCATATCGCATCTCCATATCATCCTCAGACAAACGGCCAGGCTGAGGTGTCGAACCGTCAAATAAAGCAAATTCTCTAGAAAATGGTTCGGCCTAACCGTAAGGATTGTTCCGACAAGCTGATTGACGCACTTTGGGCATATCGGACTGCCTTCAAGGCTCCCCTAGGTATGTCTCCTTATAGAATCATTTACGGTAAGCCTTGTCATTTGCCCGTGGAGCTGGGGAACCGCGCTTAATGGGTGGTTCGCCAATGTAACCTCGACCCAGACCTGTGTGGTCGAGAAAGGAAACTCCAACTCCAAGAGCTGGAAGAGCTCCGTCGTGAAGCCTATGATTCTGCCTTAACTTTAAAGCAACGCACTAAGGCTTTTCACGACAACCGTATTCGACGGAAGGAATTTGAGCCATCTCAGCAAGTTTGGCTTTACAATGCACGGCTCAAATTCTTTCTAGGGAAATTGAAGTCCAAATGGACTGGTCCCTTCTTGGTCTCGAGACCATTTCCCAACGGGGCCATTGAAATTGAAGATCCCAAATCTTTGCATAAATTTACGGTCAATGGGCAGCATTTAAAACCTTATCTTACTCATGAACCTGCCCCTGTTGGAGAAACGATTGCCCTGCTGGAGGGTAACTAATGTCGTGAATCATTCTGAGTCCAGCTGGGGACGTTAAATTCAGCGATCATTGGGAGGCACCCCAGCAACACTCCTCCACTGTCACTTACACTTCACTTCACCCACCATCCACCCACCCTACCACCTAGCTATATACCCTGCACCTCAACTCTCGTTCCCCGATCTTTGAACCTTCCTCTACCCTACCCTGCATGCATATGAGGACATAGCATCGTTTGGCATGGGGGGGTGGATACGCATCCACAGGATCTGGGTATTATATGGTATCATGTAGCTTCCATCCATCTATAAATATGTACATAAAAAAAAAGGTGTTTAGTAATGATCTGAAGGCTAAAATAAAAATACAATAAGTGTTTATGGATATTCAACCACTGTTTTGAAGACTTTCCAGGCCACAGAAGTTTGATTCGCTCAGGCTCGGCTTAATTTACTTGAGCATTGACAAGATAGATCGGAATCTCTCCTAACTAAGGACGTATTCTTGTACCTGAGAAATCAGTACAGGATCCGTTGGTTTGCTTCTACTTGAGAGCCTAAGGAATCTTGGTTCACACTACACATATCAAGAAAGACCAGGTGAACATAAGATCCAACCCTAGTGTTCATTAGGGAAGGTGGAGTCCTTACCTATACATGCAGGTAGACTTTTTATCCCAGGCTTTAGTCGTGTCTAGGAGAAACTCTTTCCACCAAAAAGAAACTCTCCCACCAAAAAAAAAAGTGTGCTCCTCCAAATAAAGTTGTAAGAGATATACTGACACTTGTTTCAAAAAAAAAAAAGTGCAAATAAGTCAGTATATCTTGCAAATATCTGTAAATTCTTCTCCCTAAAAAGTTTTTCAGGGCAAGTTACAAATACCCTGTTTCTACCATATATTCTTTGAGCCACAAATGTGATAAAATGGGAGTTGAGTTTTCGTCATCTCTTTAAGGGTCAATCCGAAGACACGAGCTGAAATTGGGGCCAACCTGCACTTAAAGATTCGTGAAACCCTAGGCTTGAGTCTTAATGTTCATCTGGTCAGTCTTGATCCTTCACTATGCACAAGCCATAATCTCTTAAGCTCTCGAGTATGGCAAAAACCTTCTGAGTCCTGGAAATCGTACTTAAGGTTTAAATATCAAGAGTCCAGGTTAGTCGAGAGATGGTCTATGTCACATAAGACTTAAAGTACTGGTAGTCTTCTCTGCAATTGGTTCTCACAATATCCAACAAATAAAGACACCCATGTCGCCTCAGAAGAAAAGCTTCAGCTTAAGATCATTTCTAAAAACAATACAAAATGTTTTGCTAGGGACTAGCAAAAGATAGGCATGGGAATATGATTGCACAGCAAAAATACACCAGTAATTGTGCCATCTTGTGTTATTTCCTAGCACTACCATTATATCTTATGTAGCAATAGTTGCATTTGTAAATTGACACTTGCATGCATTTATTTAAGAGGGGAGGAGAATGTGAATAATTGGCCATTTAATTAACATCTTCAAGTGCTACCTCGCAATTTCACCTTCTTCATTTCTTTATTTTGCTTTGAAATCTTCTCCCTCGTGCAGCTGCAGGGCATGGGGCTTGCGCCTCTTCACGCCATTCCTCTACCAGCAGCATGGCGGGACTTGCTCTGCCAGCAGCATGGTGGGGGGTTGCATCTCCTTCTCTAAAAAGCCTCGCCCTCTCCCCTATGCAAGAGAGCCGGGGCGAAACAGAGAGCACCCTCAGACACAACTCCAGGCCAACCTCCTCCCCTCCATACCCAGTATCTCTTCCCACTGAAGAGACACACTACGAGCAGGAGCAGGCTCACAGTGGTCCCACGACCACCACTGTGATTTCCACCACCGCCCAGCTCCTTCGTGAGCAGGTGGGCGTCGTGGCTTCACCCTCTGCTTACACCGCTTAACACCCTCGCCGCCATTATCAAAGCTCCAAGGTTTGAAGCTCCAGCAACAGTAACGGCTGCCAGAAGCAGCGCAAGCACCACGTGCACGCCAGCAAACGCCCCTGTAAGCCCTCCGCAAGCTCTTTCAACGCGTGTAGGCGCCTTCCAGCGTGCCCGCACACGCAGAACCGGCCACAACCGGTTGTCCACTCTGCACAGCACTGTAGCTACTGTTTACGCCTCTCAGCGCAGAACTGTAGCTGCAATGCAGTGACCGGTTTGTTTCTCACTTATCCGGTCACCGTGTGCTCTCTCTCCTCGCAGCGACCGCCCCCAGCTAGTCACGCGCGCGCATTCCTGCATCTGCGCCCGCACCCGTTCCCGCCCGCAGCGTAGTACGCTGCACTATGCAGTGCGCTGCGTTGCCCTCTCTCTCACACTCCCGCACCCGCCAACACATGATGACAGCACACGCGTTCCCTTCAGCTCCTGCGCAGCCCTTGTGCGCCTGCGCGTGCCTTGGCCACCAGATGATAGACACTCCAGCCAGACGACTTAACACGCTCTCTCTCTCTTACACTCACCTGCCAGCGACACACCATACTCATACACACACACACTCGTACACACACGCACTTGTACACTCACACACTCACTTGTACACACCTATACATACTTATACATATATATATATATTTACTTATTTATTTTTTTATTTATGCATATATACATATATATTTATTTATTTATTTATTTATACATATATACATATATACATACATATTTATATCTATAGATATATATGTATATATGTATGTATATATGTATATATGTATAAATATATATATATACATAGACATATCTATATATATCTATATACATAGATACTTATACAAATATATCTATATACATATGTACATATATTACTATATATATATATATCTATAGTTAAATATATATACATATATATCTAGTTACAAATATATATATAGCAATATATATATATTTACATATCTATATATATATACATAACTACATATACACCTATATAGTTACAACCCTATCTGTATATATGCACATATATATATATTTACATACACATCACCTACCTGTATCCATACGCCCTTGCACTAGTTACTCCACCGCGCATTATATCGCGGGAATATCTACACCAGTTGTTGAAATTCCTCGATACCCGTGCAAAACAAGCGCCTCCGCACACACTCCCACACATCCATCCTACACTCTATGCGGCACTTCGTCTTGTTGGTTGCGTCTTACTAAATGTGAACCAACTCGACACTGTGCTACACGCCATTTCTACTTCCACCCCCACCCCTATATATAATATATATATATCTATATATATATATACTGTATTTATTTCTCTACAAGCAACCTACCTGATTTTTATTTCTCTTCTGTTTCCTGCTATTAAAAAGATAAAACAATAGTAAAACAAAAGATAATCCTTGTCTTGTAGGTACTCGATCTCGCAAATAGCAAGACCAATTTTTTGGGAAACCCTAAGTTGGCTCAAAGCCAAGAACAATTTGGCTCAAAGCCAAGAACTTGATTTTGATGGTGTGCCTCAAGGACAATATTATCAACAAAAAAATATTAAATAGAAAAAAATCAAAAACATAATAAACGCACGGAAGAGATACGTTCTAGGAAAGGCGTAGAAACTTCACCTTAAATCCCCGCCTCCCTGAGATCGACCCTGGGCCTAAAGTGACCAAGATAAAATTAAGTAGGCCAGGTAAAAAAATTTTGTAAAAGATGGTTAGACTTGATTTAGGTTAACCACTATACTCACTTCAACGATAATTTCACCATATTGACACAACCTATTCAAGTCCCACCAATATCCCAGTCAATTGCTTACAAAAGGCCAGCCTTTCGACTTTAATAAACAATGTCTGGAGAGTTTTAATAGATTGAAGAAGGATGTCATAGAGGCACCAATTTTACAGCAACCTGACTGGAATTGTCCCTTTGAGTTAATAACAAATGCCTCTGACTTTGCTATGGGGACCGTTCTTGGGCAAAGAATTGACAAGAAGCCCGTTGTGATCTACTTTACCAGCAAAACTCTTGATGATGCACAATGGAATTACACAGTTAGTGAAAAAAACTTCTTGCCATTGTCTTTGCCCTAGAAAAATTCCACTCTTATTTGTTAGGGTCCCATGTCACTATATACACCGACCACTCAGCACTTAAAATATCTACTAAACAAAAAAGATGCAAAGCCCCGCCTTATCCGTTGGATCCTGCTGCTCCAGGAATTGTTATATATATATATATCTCTCTCATCTTATGATGAATGATATGTTGACCTGTTACGAACGCATGCCCCAAATGTATTTTAAGACGTCTGGGAGGTGACCCAGACGTCTGGGATCAAATCCAGACGTCTAACCAGACGTCTGGGAGGTGACCCAGACGTCTGGGATCAAATCCAGACGTCTGACCAGACATCTGGGATCGTTTCCAGACGTCTGGAAAATAGTTTTTTTTTCGCACGAAAGATTCGTCTGCGCGCCTATGCACGCAGACCCGCGATTCCCCTCTCTCTCTCTTTTTCCCTCTCTCTCTGCGGCTGTAGACCTGCCGCACTCTCTCTCCCTCCTCCTCGCGCGGCCTTAAAAGGCCACGCCTCCCCTCCCGTCTCCACCGTCTCCTCCTTCTTCTCCTTCAGCCAATGAGCGTGAGCGTGAGCGCGAGCGCGAGGGCGGCAGCGGCAGCCGCAGTGAGCGCGGAGGAGGTGCGGCATGCGAGAGCGGAGCTCTGCCGTGAGGGCGAGCTCGCCGGAGCGGCTTGGCCGGCCGGCGGAGGGCGCAGGGGGCGCGGAGCGACGCGGAGAGGGACCTGCTGCGGTCTGAGCAGCAGACGCGTGAGGTATGACGCGGGCGGCGTCGCGAGCGGAGGCCAAGTAGGGCCCTGATTCTGGAAAAATTTCCAGAATCAGACGTCTGGGTTGATAGGCAGACGGCGAGGGCGACGTCTGGTAGCTCATACAGACGTCTGAAAGGTGAGTATTCCGCCTTCTCCTTCCTTCCTGTCGACTGACCGTACTGAGGGAGGCAGTTGGCTGTGCGCAGGTTCGCTGATTCGCCATCCTTTGCAAATCAGACGTATGGAAGTTGTACCAGACGGCGGGAGTGACCTCCAGACGTCCGGGGTGACCATCGGACGTCCGGGAGCTAGGACAGACGTCCCCGCAGACTTCTGGACGTCTGGGAAACCACACTGAACAGGTAATTCTCTGATCCACTGTTTAAGACGTCTGGAAGAAGTTCCAGACATCTGATTTTGCACAGTATCGTCTTTTTCGACCCATTTAGGGCCCGTTCAGGCTCCGTTTTCCGCGATTCGAGTTGCGCTCTTTTCAGAATTAATTCCTCTACCCGTCTATAGTAGCTATACACTATTTTGAGACACTCCTTGTGTTTGATCCTTGTGATAGGACCTCGTTCAGTTGCAGTCTTGAGAGTCGCGGAGGCACGCGGGATTCCCGATCACGCCCCCATTACTCCCGTTGTACCTAGTAGAGTGGCTTAAGTTTATTATTAAAATCTGTTAAAGTATGGAACCATAACTAGAATCTAGGACATTGCATGAATCCTAGGAATGAGAAATGTATGGAATGATAGCTCCTAGGTGATGCATGAATCCTAGGGCTGGAAAACTAGTTGTATGCTAGATCCTAGGATGTGGCATGAACCCTAGGATGGAAAAACTAGTGGAATGTATAATACTGCAGTCATGGAAAAATGGAAAGGAATATAAAGCTGCCTGTAAATTGAATTAACAGCTGCTTGTTATGAATAAAGAAACATGATTGAGATCCTGGATTGTGAGAACGTGAAACTGGAAAGTGAAACATATGATGTTCTGAGATAAAGAGCTGGAACCCTACGGGGAATTAGGAGTGGAACTCCTGGAAAGAAAAAGGAATGGAACTGAGATGTAGTTTGTACTGTCTCTTGGGTACGCAGTACCAAGGGAAGTACCTGTACCTGTTTAGTGCAGAGTGGGGCCAGCCACCCCAGGGACCCGGGGTTAGGATTGGCCGCTCTGTACCGACTTGTTGGCCCTCGTGTACGTAGTACCGAGGAGAGCTACTAGTGTTAGGAGAGTACTAGCTACCCCACGGGCCCCGGGGTTCTGCTAGCCTCCTTCACCGACTTGTTAGGCCCACTAGGGCAAACCAGGGTAGTCAGGCGAGGGTGCGCGGACTGTGGAGGGGCAAGGCCCCGGTTTGGTTACTGTGGAGGGGTTGGACCCCTGTTACTGAGAGGGCTCTGCCCTGGTTCCGTGTTGTGCTTTGGGCGCACCCATTAACGGAAACAACTGACCGCGTGCCAGTGCGGGCTAGCTACCTGTGCGTTTATCGCGCGTGCCGTAGTCACCGTTACGTCTGTCAGTGACCTTGGGGTGGTTGACTGAGGGTAGGATCACCACGGGGGACTCTCCCGGCCAGGAGAGCACCACGTGCTACTTCTACTTTTGGAAAAGACTGCAATCAAGATCGTTCCCACGAGGACATTCGAGATCAAGTAAAGGATCTGAGAAATAAATGAAATAGTGAGAAAATTGAAAGATGTGAATAAAGGAAGTAATAGAACATAACAGCTACTGTACACTCTACTGTGGTCTTTAGTTAGTTTGCCACTCTACTCAGCGTTTTGCTAACGTGTTACACTCGTTACCTTTTTCAGGACCAGGTGTTGAGCAGCCAGGGTCGGCGGCTGCAGAGGACGCTGGGCCGAGTAGGGTCCAGTAGAGTTTACCACAGTCTTTTGTACCTCTTTTGTTTCTGTTCTAGTGAGTAGTTTTTGTTTCCGCTGTACTTTCTTTACCTGCAGTTCTTGTTATATGATAAATGTTGTTCTACTGTTGTGGTGGTATCTACTGTAGTAGTTTCTTTCCTTACTGCTGTACTTCCTTACTGTTAGTTATATTCATGCTGAATGTGGTTTATTTTACTGCTCTTTTGGTTACTTCCTCGTTGGACGACTAGGTCTTGGGATTAGTCGAGTCAGTCCGGTTCTCGTGTCTCGTAGGGACTCGGGAACCGGGTCGTTACATGACCCCTCCTGATGTGTTCCCTAATGAGACCATCTTAGTTGCCAACACCCTCCCCTAGTTTGCACCTATTGCAAACTATTTAGCAACAAAACGAATCCCCTCTGACTACCCAAAAGCCAAACGGGATAAGTTCTTTGCTGATGTCAAATATTATTTTTGGGAGGAGCCCAACCTTTTCCACATTTCTGCTGATCAGGTCATCTGACGGTGTGTACCCGACTCAGAAATTCATGATATACAGACACACTGTCACTCCATGGCCTATGGCAGACATTTTTCAGGAAAGAAAATTGTAGTTAAGGTCCTCACTTCTAGATTCTTTTGGCCCAGCTTGCACAAAGATGCTCACTCTTTCATTCAGTCCTATGTGCATTGCCAAAGCATCGACAACATGACTTAGAAGGATATGATGCCCCTAAATCCAATCCTAGAGGCTAAAATTTTCTATGTATGGGGCATCAACTTCATGGGACTATTCATCAATTCTCGTGGGTATTTGTATATACTAGTCGCAGTCGACCATGTATCAAAATGGATTGAAGAAATATTTACACGCATCAATATCACAGGGTGGTTGTCGAATTCATCAAGAAAAATATTTTTTTAAGATTCGACATTCCCAAGGTCATCATCAATGATGAGGGATCACATTTCACTAACTCTCAATTCTGTCACCTTCTTTCCAAATACAGGGTTAATCATAAAATTTCCACTCCTTACCACCCCCTAACAAATGGCCAAGTAGAAGTTTCTAACCGGGAGATAAAAAATATTTTACAAAAGTTGATTAGGCCTAATCGTAAAGATTGATCCAATAAATTGGACGATACTTTATGGGCCTACCGTACGGCTTTTAAAACTCCGCTCAGCATGTCCCCTTTCCATCTAATTTTTGGAAAGGCATGCCATCTCCCGGTAGAACTCAAACATAGGGCTTTTTGGGCAATAAAATAATTAAAATGGATTTATCTGAAGCCGATACCCACAAGAAATTGCAATTAACCGAATTGGAAGAATTACGTAATTTCTCTTACGAAAACCCATAAATTTATAAAGATCAAACAAAGAAATTTCACAATAAATATATTGTTCAAAAAAATTTTGATGTCAATCAACGCATTTGGCTTTTCAACACCAGATTACAAATTTTTCTAGGAAAACTCAAATCCAAATGGATCGGCCCATTTATTTTCCTTAAAACTTATCCATACAGTGTTGTTGATCTTTTAGATCCCAAAACAAATGTTACTTTTCAAGTCAACAACCAGCATTTAAAGCCCTATCTAGATAATACTCCAAATCTCCCATCAAACACTCTTGATTTAACCAACTTACTTTCTACTGACCATTGATGCAATTCACCCCTGGCTAAATGGCGTAAAAGATAGCATTGGATGGGAGGTAACCCATCATTTTTTCTGCTTTTCATTTTTCTTTTCTTCAAAGGTTTTGACTATCCAAATTTTGACCACCTTAACCAAGGTAATCTCTTTTCCCTCCCTACTGCATGCGAACATGCCATATCTTTAGCATGGGGGAGTGTTTTTAAAGTTTATCAATCAAATCAGGATTTTCAAAATCCAAAAACATTTAATTTTGTTGTTTCATTTTTCTACATGCATACCCAAAAAAATAAAAAAAATAAAAAATAATAATAATAAATAAAAATAAAATAATAGAAATGTTGAAAACTTTTTGTGGAAATTTTGAAATCAGGACCAAGGTTGAAAGATTCATTTTAAGGCACAATGGGATTTAATCTTTAACGAAATAGGGATAAAGATACGGATCTGATTGTTATAATCTCTGGGTCTATTTTTAGACTAGATCAAGTATCCTTCTTTAAATTCCACCTGAACTGATGATGGTTCAGGTGACTTGATTTCCTTTTGTGACCAGGAAATTACCTGGTTTAGTTTCTGATCCAAAAGCTTCTATTGCAAAATTTTTGTGTCCAATTTCACACACAAGCCAACACCTAAAAAACATTTAGAAATTAGAAAAACCCCTTGTTTGGCCTTAGTGAAATCAAAAGTAAATCATTGGCGATCCCACCGCCGAGGAGGAAAATGCCTCCTTTGAGGATGCTATGTCAACACGTTACTGCCTCAGCGCTACTCTATATCTATATCTCATACCTTTAGACGGAGCATTAAGGCACAATTTTGCAACTCAAGTGCCTTGGACAGTGCTCTACCCATAGCATCAGAGCAAGAGCTTGAATTTGCTTGGATCACCCCTTTACATTGCATTGTGTTTTTAGAATGTGAG
The DNA here is from genome assembly GCA_037157565.1 of Thalassia testudinum. Classification (NCBI taxonomy): domain Eukaryota; kingdom Viridiplantae; phylum Streptophyta; class Magnoliopsida; order Alismatales; family Hydrocharitaceae; genus Thalassia; species Thalassia testudinum. The sequence continues at coordinate 112,250,781 of JAZHRO010000025.1, forward strand.
CTCCTGGGTGGTGTCTTGGATAGTACCATCTCGAAGTGCTGGCGCCAGAGCCCCCTTGAGGACTAGTAACGGGAATGATGATCCCAACACATCATTTATAGGATTAAGCTAAAGATAAGCATGTGGGAGATTAAAAAAAAAAACATTTTAAACAACTACACGACCTTATAAATATTGACATTCACAAGCACAGACACAAAGTTTTAAAGGATTATTCAAGTTGAGAATAGGATACAAGAGCTAAGGAAATCCTAACTGCAAAATGATTTCGGGTCATTTGAATTAGCAATGAGTTTATTTGTAAATTTTTGGAGGATACATTGATCCCGATTCATCTAATTTTTCAATTTGAAAAAAATCTCGATGTTTATCTTTAGTAAATCCTGTGCTTCTTGTGTTTTAACCAACTAAGGCCCCATAATCTCCTCCTCAAAAGAAAAAAAATTAGTTTTCCCCAAAAATCCATTTTTTAAAAATTAGTTTTGCTAAGAGACTAGCAAAAGATAAGCATGGGGGTATGATAAATGTCTGTTTATCATCATTCTTATGCCCTAAAACAAACCTATCTCTTAGGATTTTAACTTCACAAACGCGTTTCTGGGTTGCATTTAGGCATCACTTAGGTTAAGCATGCATTGCATTACTTTTTGTGTTTTTGACACGTGTACTTGAGTGTTAGGGATGATCAAATAGCCAGACTTCTAAAAGCCTAATATTCAAGAAGGCAACAGGTGAAGAGGAAGCTCAATCAAGCTAGGTCTCAGCCAGATCAGGCTCATCATAGCTGGATACTAGTTCACTTGGGTTAGGGTTAGCTCCATTAAGCTCCATTCAGTTCATCTTGGCTGAGTGGTAGCCCGGTGCAGCTCATCTCAACTCAAGTCAACTCAGATCCAACTCAACATAATTGAGGCTAGCTCATCTTAGCTTTAATTAGTTCACTAGGAGCTCTAGTTAGCTTAACTAAGTTGACAAGAGTCCACCTCAACTCAGGTCCAGCTCTCCCCAGCTCCACTTAGCTCATGGTAGCTGAACTCCCTCCAGCTTAGCTACTTCTTGTCAACTTAGTAGCTAAGCTAGCTCTGGAGTTCCCATTAGAAGTAGGTCCGACTCAACCCAACTTCAAACAAGTTGAGACCAACTCAACTTAGCTCAATTACTCAAGTGTTGTCAACGTTTCTGTGCGGATTTAAAGGCGTATTACGTTGCAGTAGAACCGACAAAACGTTTAAACAAATAATTTTATTACTCGAACAACTAGAGTATCCGAGGTCGAACACAGGGAGCAAACTCAGTACTTTGTAAAACCCAAGAATACAACTGTTAAATGCAAATATAATTGATTCAAAGAGTTTTTAAGAAAGATGTAAAAAAAAATAGAATTAGACGTCTGATTTATGTATCAGACGTCTTAAATGTGATCTTTCTTTCTCTTTTTCTTCTTCTGCTTTGCCTTTCGGATCTCTTTGCAATCTTCCCTTGTCCTTCTTCTTCTCCTGCGAAGACTTCTTTCTTTCTTCTTCTTCTGTCTTGCTTCTCCTTTCTTCGTTGCCTTCTTCTTCTTCTTTGTCTTGCTTCTCCTTCTTCTGCAGCGGCCAAGTCCTTCTCCTGCAATCAGCCTGCCTGCACAGGGAACAAAACCTAACCCTTCTCCCTCTACCCGCGCGTGTCTCTCTCTCAAGCAATTCACTCTAACCGCTCTACCAGAGCCACAGTCTCAATCGGGTCGGATCGTACCCGGGACCAGGCGCACCTGCAGGTGTGTGATGCGCGAGGAGTGCGTAGGTCTAGGTCGGGTCGGATCCGCCAGGTCCGCGTGGTCAGGCCGCGGACGAGGCGGGTGGGGTCAGTGAGGGACCTCACCCCTGTGCTTACTGAGGCGATAAGAATAAAGCGTAAAAACAACTTATACGGTACCTGCCGGTTGCAATCCCACGATGTGGGACTATCTGGTCTCGCCTTCACGCGCGCCTGCAGAAACCTCGTCGTGCGATTGCCCCGCAGCTGCTGGCTCTGCTAGCGCTCCTCGGCTGGATTCGTTCACCTCGCGACACTTGCGTTAGTATGCAGCACCTGTAGTCTGGAAGACCGGGTGCCTGGAGCTTCGCGGAAGCTTCATCAGAGGTCGTCCATGGCGGCAGCAGCTCGAATCCTGTCGTACACAAAACGCGCCTCTCGGCCAAATCAGAATAGATAGAGACCTTCGCCGTGGCACGGCGAAGGCGGTGGGCAGTGCAGCAGGCCGCAGGTCGGCCTAGGCGTGCGTGCCTAGGTCAACCTGTGGCCGGAGATGGGGGGTTGGTCGGGGGGTGGTTGTGGAGGGCTGGAGTGGCAGTGGGAGGGTGGAGTGTGTTCCTGGAGGTGAGGCGGAGCTTTCGAGGTGGTTGGCGAGCCGTGTGGAGGGCTGGAGTGGTGTGGGCGGCTCGCCGGAGTGCGGTCGGAGGCGAAGACGATGGAGGTGGTTAGCGTCTGTCGAGGGTCGATCAAGGGAGATAACAGGGGGAAAAGAGAGAGGAGAGGATGGAGAACGTATCTGGGGTTGTCTGGAGTGAAGGGAGGCAGTGGAGAGGACGGCTCGTGACTGCCGTCGTCGGGGAAGAAAGACCCTGGGGGAGGAAGCGGCGACGAAGATGAGGTCAGGAGCTTGCGCGCAGGGTACAGCGCGCCGCGGGAGGAAGAGGCGGAGAGGACTCTGCTGCTGGTATGGCAGCAGAGTGACGAGAAGGAGGGAAAGCGGTCGCCGGAGCTTGTGGGTCGTTTGGCCGGAGATGGGAGAGAAGAAATTTGGAGGGGATCTCCGTCAAAATCAAGCTTAAGATGAGTGGCCGGGTCCGAGGGGTGTTTTATAGGTGCTGGCCGCTCCTATCAGAGCGTGAAAGACGCGCAATTAGGTCAGCCGGTTCGCCGGAGTTGGAAGGAAGAAAGATACCCACATCTCTCGTGCGTTCGCACGAGAGATTGGGTTCACACCAGCGAATTTGATTGGCTTTAGAAGGAAGGGAATTCCTCAGAGAATCTCCCTTCCATTTCTGGGAGAGAATCTCTGAGGAATTAGAGAGCCATCTCTCTCGAAACTTCGTCGGAGCTCGGTTCTGCCCTAGCAATGGCGGCAGGACCGGTTTGCAAAGAAGGCGAGGAACCTAGGGGGCTCTCTGCAAGGATATTCAAAAGATAGGGACCTCTTTGTGATTTGGGTGTACTAACTTGCAAAGTAGGTCAAGATGACCTCCCCTTAGGTCCAAATTTTGGTACAAACCTAATTTGGCCCTAAAGAATCCAATGGTGAAGTTGGATTTTAGGTTTGACCTCTTTTGACTGGACATTTTGCGTAAAAACCCAAATTAGGTTAATTGAAGAGCTAAGACCCTAATCTAGGTCAAACTAGGTTCCAAAGGCCAAATTAAGTGTTCTAAACCCCAGAGGATGTTTTTCTATGATTTTTAGAGGGTTTGCTTGATTTTTATTCTGACTGGAACCTTGTTAATTTAAGCGGGTCTGTTTTAGGGTTACCAAGTGTCATTTAATTCTTAGATTGCACATAAACCCATTTCTGATTAATTCAACCCACTTTGGACTATTTGACCTATGTTTTGCTTCTGAGAAATCCCGTTTATGTACTGCAATGGTAAAATTGCAGTTTTAACCTTTATTTCATATTTTCTTCTCAGAGCACTTGTTCCTTTAGTTAAGCCTTCTTCTAGGTTATGTAGGAGCTTTTATCTTCTTTATTAGGTCAAAATGAGCTAGTTATGGCTCATGATGAGGCTCTCATCATACCCCCATGCCTAGCTTTTGCTAGTCCCTTAGCAAAATTTCAAAGTTTTAACTTCCATTCTAGACCCAAAGTGTCCTTAGTTATGATAAGTGCTTCTTTTGTGATTAGGTAGGAATGCCGACAATAGGCCTAGAGGTACTCAAGTACCAACCAAAGTCTGGACCTGTTCTGCTTTAGCCTCAGTCCTTCGCAAAGGTTTCTACGGCCCACAAAAACTATCCTAGGGTTTGTTGGACTCTGCGGTTAAAGCACCCGTGCTTGAGACATTTTTAGCCTACGCTCAGTTTGCAGTGCGTTTTTTTTGTAAGAGAGAGATAGAGGATTTATTTGTTTGGAGAGCTTTTCTCTCTCTTTTCTTTTTATTTCTAGCTTCGGATTAGCTTCTCAACACGGTCTGTATCGGATTCCTCGTCCCCATCATCAATCCTCAAGGGTCCCTGGCTTTCGAGATTTCGAGATAATCCCGCCCATGGCAACCCCCGGAACCCTGGCTTTCGAGATTTCGAGATAATCCCGCCCATGGCGTTCCGTGGCCGAATTCAGACCCTAGCGATCGACATTTCGTGATAATGCCACCCATGGTATCTGAACCAGCAGAGTGCTTACATGCCCCCAGTAGGATATTTAAATATCCTAAGAGACAAGCACCGAGGAGACGATATGTTGTTACGCATCTTCGAGGGGAATTTCCCGCCTCTCCGCGCTGGGAACTTGTCCAAATCAACTTGTGTTGATTGGCCGCTCCTAATCTAGGTGACTTTTTCAGAATATTAAATGCTCTTGCGTGTTTTGAATATTTATGCGCACTGAACCAGACTGTGTGTGAATTTGGGTGCTTAGGTTACCGAATCCCGCAAACCGGAGGTCAGTTAACGAGGCCGAATACTTCCTAAGCCTTAGACCTAATACTTAAGCTTCGCATTTTCCTCAACCTCTTGAGGATTGTCCAGATTTTAACGGATACGTGAATTTTTAAGCTAAAAATCTAGCCCAAGAGGCCTAAGACCAGCGTTCCCGCTAATCTCTTGTTATATCTCTGTAGCATTTTTCTTTTCTTTTTCTTGACTCGGTCTAGAACTTCAGTTAACCCCTTAATCTTTTACTAATGACTTTTTCTTTTTCTTTTCCTTTTGTGCTCCTTTCTTTATTTTTGCTCTTTTTGTCATTTTTCTTTCTTTTCCTCCTCTCATTTGTATGACCCTGAATTGTTCCTCCCCTCTATCAAGTCCCTTTTTTTTTTTTTTTTTTTTTTTTATGAATGAAACCCTTTCTTGATATGAATTTTCTGACATTTTGCACTTTCATACCCCCCCATGCCTAAGATTTGCAATGTCCCCATTGTAAATTAGGTGGGTTCGAATTCAGCTTAGTTCATGTGTTAGGACAGGTGTGTGGTGAGTGAATGGGTCGAAGCGACTTGTTGCGAACGATTTCTAATCTCGGGTAGGTATACCTGAGGTGAAGTCGGCTGTTCTAATGGATGAACCCTAAAGTGCAATATGAGTTCCGCATAGCGATGTCAGAAACGGTTTCAGGTTTTTCAAAGAATGACGGGTTGCCTCCCGTTAAGCGCTGAGTTTTACGCCATTGGCTGGGCGTAATGAGCTCAAGAGGAAAGGAGGGTAAAGGATGACTCAGTCAAATCTATATCGGTCATGTCAATGAACGGCTTGAGTCTCTGCCCATTCACGACAAATGGTTCAGAATCGTGGCTGAGTGGGCTGATTTCAATAGCTCCATTTCCGAAGATTTGGCGGACTAGGTAGGGTCCGACCCACTTGGATCTTAGCTTTCCTGGGAATAGTTTGAGTCGAGCATCAAAGAGTAAAACTTTTTGACCAGGATGAAAGACCTTTCTAGAAATGTGTTTGTCGTGAAAAGCTTTAACCCGTTCTTTGTAAATTCGCGAGTTCTCATATGCGTCGTGGCGTAATTCATCGATCTCGCTCATTTGAAATCTTCTGTGGGTTCCAGCCTTAGAAAGGTCGAGATTACAAGTCCGTACTGCCCAATAGGCTTTATGCTCCAATTCGACGGGGAGGTGACATGCCTTCCCGTACACTAGTCTGAAGGGAGACATTCCTAATTGGGTCTTGTGGGCGGTCCTATAGGCCCACAATGCTTTCGGAAGCCGAGAAGACCAATCTTTTCTATCAGGTCGAACAGTAACCTGAAGGATCTTCTTGATCTCTCGGTTAGATAGCTCAGCTAGACCATTAGTTTGGGGGTGGTAAGGAGTAGAGATTCGGTGTGACACCCCGTATTTGATCATCAGTGACCTGAACTGAGCGTTTGTAAAATGGGTCCCTCCGTCGGAAATTATAGCACGCGGAATCCCGAACCTTGAGAAAATGTTTTGATGAAGGAATTTTATAACGACTTTATGATTGTTGGTTCGGGTCGGAATGGCTTCTATCCACTTGGAAACATAATCAACTGCGAGTAAAATGTATTCGAAGCCATCCGAGGTAGGAAAGGGTCCCATGAAATCAATCCCCCAAATATCAAAAATTTCGCATACCAAGATCGGCTGTAGAGGCATCATGTCTCTATGGCTCATGTTGCCTAGAGTCTGGCAACGGGAACATGCCTTACAGTGATTGTATGCATCTTTGAAAATTGTGGGCCAGTAGAAACCACACTGGAGGACTTTCGATGCGGTTTTATGTCCCGAAAAATGTCCACCGCATGCCTGGTCATGGCAAAATGAGAGTATGTCTTTGATTTCCACTTCCGTGACGCATCGTCGGATTATCTGATCAGCACCAATGCGGAAGAGATACGGGTCTTCCCATAGGTAATACTTGGCATCGGAACGCAATTTGTCCTTTTTGGCCTTCGACCAATCGGGCGGAATCTGATGTGATGCCAGGTAATTAACAATATCGGCGAACCATGGAAGACTTGTACTGATAGTCAGGAGGTGCTCATCAGGAAAATGTTCTGTAATAGGTCCGGACGGATCAATAATTTCAGGAGGAAGGCGGGATAAATGATCAGCTACCACATTGTGCTTTCCCGCCTTGTCGCGAATCTCGATGTCAAATTCTTGCAACAGCAAGATCCAGCGGATTAATCGAGGTTTCGCGTCCTTCTTGGCTAGGAGATGCCTCACAGCTGTGTGATCCGAGTATATGATAACACGGGAACCCAGAAGGTATGATCTGAATTTTTCCAGGGCAAATGCTACGGCCAGCAGCTCTTTCTCAGTAACCGTATAGTTACGCTGAGCCTCATCCAGTGTTTTGCTGGCGTAGTAAATGACCACAGGTTTCCCGTCAATTTTCTGCCCCAAAACCGCTCCTACAGCGAAGTCAGATGCATCGCACATGATCTCAAAGGGTTGAGACCAATCAGGGGACTGTAGGATTGGGGCTTGGGTGACTCGGTCACGTAAGATCTCAAATGCTTGAGTGCATTCCTTGGAAATTCCGAAAGGCACATCCTTGGAAAGCAGATTGGTCAGGGGGCGCGCGATTTTGGAGAAATCAGGGATGAATCGACGGTAGAAACCGACGTGCCCCAAAAAAGATCGGATGTCCTTAATCGAGCTAGGCATAGGGAGCTTGGAAATCAGGTTAACCTTAGCTCGATCCACTTGGATGCCTTTCTCTGAGATTAAATGTCCCAGGACAATTCCCTCAGGCACCATGAAATGGCTCTTTTCCCAGGAAAGAACCAAATTCACCTCGATGCACCGCCTGAGTATATGGACCAAGTGTTGGAGGCAATCGTCAAATGATTGTCCAAAAACTGAAAAGTCATCCATGAAGACTTCCAGATAGTCACCTACCATATCTGAGAATATGGCAAGCATGCACCGCTGAAAAGTTGCAGGTGCATTGCAGAGACCGAATGGCATCCTTCGAAACGCGTACGTCCCGAAGGGGCAGGTGAATGTGGTCTTTTCTTGGTCCTCTGGATGGATTGCCACCTGATTGTAACCGGAGTACCTGTCAAGAAAGCAGAAGAATCTATTTCCCGCTAGTTTCTCGAGGATCTGATCAATAAACGGTAGTGGGAAATGATCCTTCTTCGTGGAGGAATTTAGTCTTCTGTAATCAATGCAGACTCTCCACGAATTAGCTATTCAGGTAGGAATGACTTCCCCGGTTTCTGTCGTGATGATGGTAAGTCCTGCCTTCTTAGGTACCACTTGTGTTGGACTCACCCAACGACTGTCGGAGATCGGGTAGATGATCCCTGCATCTAACCACTTAATGATCTCCTTTTTCACGACCTCCTGTAGGTTAGGGTTTAGTCGCCTTTGCATTTCTCTTGAAGGTCGTGAGCCTTCTTCTGTATAGATTCGATGCGTGCAGTATGAAGGGCTTATACCAGTCAAATCATCTAGAGTCCATCCAATGGCTCTACGATGTTGCTGGAGAACAGAAATCAAACGGAGTTCCTGGTCAGGTGTGAGTCGAGAATTGATAATCACAGGAAACGTTTGATTTGAATCCAAAAAGACATATATTAGATGTTCAGGAAGGGGCTTGAGTTCCATGACAGGATTGTCAGCAGCAGCGGGTGGTTCAGGGTTTGTATCGGGAGCAATGGTAGGAGTCATAGGTGTGTCTAGATTGTGTTCGCACTCCTCTGTTAGCGGTTTTTGATTTTCTAGTGGTTGATCAGGAATAATCAGGTTGTCCTCTATGTGCAGTTCATCAACCACGGCTTTGACATCACAAATTTCCTCTATAACCCCGCAATTAATCCCTTGTTGGGCTTTGAAAATGTCGATCTTCAGATTTTGATTCCCAAATTTTAATTCTATCTGGCCCTCTTCGCAGTTTATATTGGCCCTAGCAGTGGCCAGAAAGGGTCTCCCTAATATGATTGGTGTGTCCCTTGGGTTCTTAGGTGCATCCATGTCCAGTACTATGAAGTCCACTGGGAAATAAAAATCTCGTACCCTAACAATGACATCCTCGAGTATACCTTTGGGTGACTTGATGGATCGATCAGCTAACTGCAATGTCACCTCAGTGGGTTTAAGTTCAGATTCTTCAAGGTGGTCAAGGAGGGATGTAGGTATTAAATTTATGGAGGCACCTAGGTCTAGTAGGGCTCTATCAAGTTGGGTTTCACCAATTTTACAAGAAATCAAGGGGGTTCCTGGGTCTTTAGCCTTGGGTGGGAGTTTGCTCAGGATGACAGAGCTGGCTTGCTCTGACAGTACAATCGGATTCCCATCCTTGGTTCGCGGCTTACGTTTAGGTGTACATATGTCTTTCAAGAATCTTGCGTAAGCCGGTATGTGGCGGATTGCATCCATCAACGGGATGTTTATCTGGACCTGTTCAAAGAGCTTGACCAGATCCTCCTCAGGAGCCACAGGTTTGGTTGTCCTTTTTCCTTTGGTCAAGGCCTCAGGAAATGGGATCCTAGCTGGTTCCTCTAGGATAGGTCCAGGTTCTTGATCTGGGATAGTAGTATCTTGGATGACTACCCTAGGGTCTTGGCGATTATCAGGCTTGGAGTGGTTCAGATAATGTGGGTCTTGTGTTGTTTTACCACTACGTGTTGTTACAGAGTTTAATCCAGCCTGACTTTGGTTTGGGTTAGGTAGGAGAGGTGGCTGCTGCTGAAATTCTGCATAAGATGTAGAAGCCTCCATCCTGTCTGGTGATGGAGTAGCAGGGGCCTGATAAATCAAATGTGCGTGGCCTGGATTTGGATTCATAATGCGCCTCTGGGTCGGCACATTATTTGGGTTGGGCAGAGGTTGCGAAGGAAGGGTGCCAGGTTGGCGAGAATTTGCCATCTGGGCCAGTTGGTTGCGAACCTCTGTGATCTCGTCCTTGTGCTGTTTTTGCATTGCCGCATTCATTTTTTGAATGTCAGCCAGCGTTTGAAGGATAAGAGTCAGTTGATCCTGATTTTGCCCAGATTGGTAGGTGGGATTGGGCCGAGGCTGAGGCGGCTGATATGGACGAGGAGCTTGTGGGCGGGGTTGATATGGTTGTTTTTGAGAGTTTCCCGCCCACTGAAAGTTAGGATGATTTCGCCATCCAGGGTTGTAGGTATTGGAGTATGGGTCGTTCTGGATGGCGTTGAGGTCCTCGCAGTTCTGAGAAACCTCAGGAAAGTCAGAATACGAGGGTTCAGAGTTCCCCCAACTCGAGTAGACGGGATCGGAGGTCACTCCGGTCTGGGAGGTAGACGGGGGTGGATAGGGGCCCATCCCCTTGGCAGGTTGGTGATAGATGTTTTGCACTGTTTCCCTTGCCAGAGGAGGTCGTGCAAAAGAGTTTTGTGCAGAGGTGGCTTGCTGCAAATGTCGAGTTAGCTCGTCCACCTTCTTTTCTATGATAGAGACCTTGTCCAACCGACTGGCCATCAATTCCAGGTCAACAGAAGTGGACAGGTCCTGCGTCTCATGTGTCCCTCTTAGATTCGTCGATGCGCGGGCATTCGTCCTGTCGAATAAGCCCAAGGAGTCATTGTTTATGGAGTTCTCGCACATGTTTTCGAGAATCTCCCACACCGTGTCCCTCGTGTTGGCCCATGATGTTTCCTCCACATGTTGCATTGACGATTAGACGAATATCCTCACGGAGTCCCTGGTAAAAAGACTGGACTTGTTCCCACTTAGGAACTCCGTGATGGGGACACTTTCGCATGAGATCTAGGAATCGATCCCAAGCTTCGTGAAGAGGTTCTCCCTGTTGTTGAGTGAAATGAGTGATCTGGTGGCGCAAGGCATTCGTCCGGCCAACAGGGAAGAATTTTTTCAAAAATTCGGACTGTAATTCCTCCCAAGTGTTGATCGGGCGGGTCTGAGTCTGATACCAGTGTGCGGCCTTGTCCAAGAGGGAGAACGAAAACATTTTCATGAGTAGGATATCCCGGTTTTGTACATCTGACCCGAAAGTCTGGGCCAGATGCTTGAGTTGTTTAATGTGTTGGAATGGATCCTCAGAGTTAAGCCCATGGAACTTTGGTATGGCATGAATCATATTGGGCTTTAGATCAGAATCGGGTCCTCCAATTGGGATTCGTACTCGGGGTTCAATTGCCACCGCAGCGGGATTATAGTGATCTCGCATCATAGGTCGCTGTGGTGGGTTTACAAAGTTCTGAAAGAGATCGTTCAAGCGTTGAAGTTGGTGTTCAAGGTTATTCTCCTCTTCAATGGGTTGTGCCATGATGGGAGAAGAAGGAGAATCAGGGTCTGAATCAGATGAAAGATTTATGTGGTGGGGTTGCTGCACAAACAAGGGCGTCGAGGCTTGGCCTCGGCGAGAATGAATTTCTAGAGGAGGTCTTAAAGGTGGTCTTAAGGACCTCCTACCAAACATGCACCGGAAGATGTGATGAGATTAGAAGGTGCTGGACCCAATCAAGACACCCAAGAATTGTTGGGTGACTATAGAGGTTCGGGGCAGATGGACCCCTGGATTAGAAGATCGTCCACCTGAGAAATACCTGGGCAGCCAGAGAGGGAGAGTCCCGCAAAGACCCCTACACGGTAGAGCGTCCCCACGGGTTACAGGGTTTCCCCCACCCGACCTCTCTTGTCACTGCGGTTCCAGGTAGACCAGAATGGGGATCTTGACCTCTTAAGTCTACCTTTTTTTTATTTTAAGATCAAAGTGCTTAATGTTCCACTTGAACTTTTAAGTATTTTGAGTGCAAAAAGTGACCTAATATTAAGGTTGGTTGACTCGAGGGATCAACTTCACCTCTTGTTCCTTTGAGAGCTTTTAGGTCCTTCCTTTTATGATTCAAATGGATTATCAGCCTGATTTGCTTAGGGTTCCTCTTGTATAAATATTTTCAAACACGGTTTAGGCACACTTCTTTTTGGAAAGTTTGTTTCTTTGTTTTAGAGAAGATGTGTCTCTAAAAACCCTAGCTTTGCAATCCTAACTTGGCTCTAATGGGTCCAATCTAGTTGCCTTAGAATTTAGCACCTAGGGCTCAATCAAGAAAGTTTTAGCCCTAGTTGCCTTAGTTGGATGACAGACAAAAATATGTTGAAATGAAAATCAGGCAACTTGATGAGTTACTAAATATAAGACAGGTAGCCCTAAGTTGACTTCTCCCCTTTTTTTTTTTTTTTTTTTTTTTTTTTTTTTAGATTGTGAGAGGGTTAAGGGAGAGGGCTTATGGAGATTACCTGCTCCAGTCTGTTGTGCAGTTGCTATTCTTTCCTTTTTGTTTTGCTTTCCCTGATTGAACACAACAAAAGAGAAGTTAAGTCAGATATTAAATAGAAAAGTTGTACTCAAAAGCTTTACAAGTGCCCGTTGCTCCCCGGCAGTGGCGCCAAAATGTTGTCAACGTTTCTGTGCGGATTTAAAGGCGTATTACGTTGCAGTAGAACCGACAAAACGTTTAAACAAATAATTTTATTACTCGAACAACTAGAGTATCCGAGGTCGAACACAGGGAGCAAACTCAGTACTTTGTAAAACCCAAGAATACAACTGTTAAATGCAAATATAATTGATTCAAAGAGTTTTTAAGAAAGATGTAAAAAAAAATAGAATTAGACGTCTGATTTATGTATCAGACGTCTTAAATGTGATCTTTCTTTCTCTTTTTCTTCTTCTGCTTTGCCTTTCGGATCTCTTTGCAATCTTCCCTTGTCCTTCTTCTTCTCCTGCGAAGACTTCTTTCTTTCTTCTTCTTCTGTCTTGCTTCTCCTTTCTTCGTTGCCTTCTTCTTCTTCTTTGTCTTGCTTCTCCTTCTTCTGCAGCGGCCAAGTCCTTCTCCTGCAATCAGCCTGCCTGCACAGGGAACAAAACCTAACCCTTCTCCCTCTACCCGCGCGTGTCTCTCTCTCAAGCAATTCACTCTAACTGCTCTACCAGAGCCACAGTCTCAATCGGGTCGGATCGTACCCGGGACCAGGCGCACCTGCAGGTGTGTGATGCGCGAGGAGTGCGTAGGTCTAGGTCGGGTCGGATCCGCCAGGTCCGCGTGGTCAGGCCGCGGACGAGGCGGGTGGGGTCAGTGAGGGACCTCACCCCTGTGCTTACTGAGGCGATAAGAATAAAGCGTAAAAACAACTTATACGGTACCTGCCGGTTGCAATCCCACGATGTGGGACTATCTGGTCTCGCCTTCACGCGCGCCTGCAGAAACCTCGTCGTGCGATTGCCCCGCAGCTGCTGGCTCTGCTAGCGCTCCTCGGCTGGATTCGTTCACCTCGCGACACTTGCGTTAGTATGCAGCACCTGTAGTCTGGAAGACCGGGTGCCTGGAGCTTCGCGGAAGCTTCATCAGAGGTCGTCCATGGCGGCAGCAGCTCGAATCCTGTCGTACACAAAACGCGCCTCTCGGCCAAATCAGAATAGATAGAGACCTTCGCCGTGGCACGGCGAAGGCGGTGGGCAGTGCAGCAGGCCGCAGGTCGGCCTAGGCGTGCGTGCCTAGGTCAACCTGTGGCCGGAGATGGGGGGTTGGTCGGGGGGTGGTTGTGGAGGGCTGGAGTGGCAGTGGGAGGGTGGAGTGTGTTCCTGGAGGTGAGGCGGAGCTTTCGAGGTGGTTGGCGAGCCGTGTGGAGGGCTGGAGTGGTGTGGGCGGCTCGCCGGAGTGCGGTCGGAGGCGAAGACGATGGAGGTGGTTAGCGTCTGTCGAGGGTCGATCAAGGGAGATAACAGGGGGAAAAGAGAGAGGAGAGGATGGAGAACGTATCTGGGGTTGTCTGGAGTGAAGGGAGGCAGTGGAGAGGACGGCTCGTGACTGCCGTCGTCGGGGAAGAAAGACCCTGGGGGAGGAAGCGGCGACGAAGATGAGGTCAGGAGCTTGCGCGCAGGGTACAGCGCGCCGCGGGAGGAAGAGGCGGAGAGGACTCTGCTGCTGGTATGGCAGCAGAGTGACGAGAAGGAGGGAAAGCGGTCGCCGGAGCTTGTGGGTCGTTTGGCCGGAGATGGGAGAGAAGAAATTTGGAGGGGATCTCCGTCAAAATCAAGCTTAAGATGAGTGGCCGGGTCCGAGGGGTGTTTTATAGGTGCTGGCCGCTCCTATCAGAGCGTGAAAGACGCGCAATTAGGTCAGCCGGTTCGCCGGAGTTGGAAGGAAGAAAGATACCCACATCTCTCGTGCGTTCACACGAGAGATTGGGTTCACACCAGCGAATTTGATTGGCTTTAGAAGGAAGGGAATTCCTCAGAGAATCTCCCTTCCATTTCTGGGAGAGAATCTCTGAGGGAATTAGAGAGCCATCTCTCTCGAAACTTCGTCGGAGCTCGGTTCTGCCCTAGCAATGGCGGCAGGACCGGTTTGCAAAGAAGGCGAGGAACCTAGGGGGCTCTCTGCAAGGATATTCAAAAGATAGGGACCTCTTTGTGATTTGGGTGTACTAACTTGCAAAGTAGGTAAAGATGACCTCCCCTTAGGTCCAAATTTTGGTACAAACCTAATTTGGCCCTAAAGAATCCAATGGTGAAGTTGGATTTTAGGTTTGACCTCTTTTGGCTGGACATTTTGCGTAAAAACCCAAATTAGGTTAATTGAAGAGCTAAGACCCTAATCTAGGTCAAACTAGGTTCCAAAGGCCAAATTAAGTGTTCTAAACCCCAGAGGATGTTTTTCTATGATTTTTAGAGGGTTTGCTTGATTTTTATTCTGATTGGAACCTTGTTAATTTAAGCGGGTCTGTTTTAGGGTTACCAAGTGTCATTTAATTCTTAGATTGCACATAAGCCCATTTCTGATTAATTCAACCCACTTTGGACTATTTGACCTATGTTTTGCTTCTGAGAAATCCCATTTATGTACTGCAATGGTAAAATTGCAGTTTTAACCTTTATTTCATGTTTTCTTCTCAGAGCACTTGTTCCTTTAGTTAAGCCTTCTTCTAGGTTATGTAGGAGCTTTTATCTTCTTTATTAGGTCAAAATGAGCTAGTTATGGCTCATGATGAGGCTCTCATCATCAAGCTTAGCTGCTAGCAAAAGAACTAGCTAACTAAGCTAAGTAGCTGATCTTCATGAAGGCCTCTTCAGCAAGTTCAGCTCCAATGCAGCTTCAATTTAGCACTAGACAATTCTTCCTCAGCTCCTCTTCCCTAAACCCTAGCTCCATCCTACCTCTTTCTCTACTCACCTTCTAGCTAAGCTAGCTTAGCAAGCTTAGCTCAAAAGCCCACTACATGGCCATCCACCTCCACTAAAAGAGGTCACCTTTGGCTTCATTTATTCACCAAATTCCCACCATATTCCACCCTTCATTGTCAGCCAAGAGAAGAAGGAGAAGAAGAAGATTAAGGGGACACTCTGTCCCCTTGGTGCCTTCCCTTCTTCCCTTCTCTCTTGTGCCCACACCAGCCAAAGGACTAGTCAGGCAAGGAGGACACCAGGAGGAAGCCTTGAGGGTGGTGCATGCCCACTCTAAGAGTTCTTGTGGGTGGAATTCTTCCACCCTTGGAAAGGCAAGGGCACACCCATCTAGGGTTTGCCAGGAGGAAGATCTCACTAGTTTGGAGGATCTTTTCAAGGAAGGAGAAGGACAAATTCTTTTCAAGCCAAGGAGCAGTTGAGCTTGGAGCAAGAACCTTCTCTTCTTCACCAACATCACGAGGAGGATTTGTGTTTTACTTTTTTTTGTATTTCTAGAGTAGAAGCATTCCTCTACTTGTCTTCTTGTAAAACAATTTTCTCCTTAATTAAAGTTACTTTCCCTTCAATTTTTGTCACATCTTATTACATCTTATTACTTTTACCATAGTGTACTCATACTATCTCTCTAATTTCCCTTGGTCTTCACGTACCTAGGGTGAGCTTAAAGAGAGGAATTACTTGTCACTTATGTTTTAGTCTTAGAAATTTGAGTGTAGTCTTTTTCCCGCTCTCAACTTCGTAGTTTCCTATTATTTCAAAACTAAAAAAAAATCTTATATTCAAAAAAATCCTAAAAGGAAAGTTGATTTCCAAATGTCAAGCGAGAGTATTTAAAGTGAATTCTTGCCTCCTTGGATGACCCTAGATATTCACCCTATCTAGGTTATAAATTTAAAAGCAATTATGGATTTACGTGTTACAAAGATTTAAAAGCCCTAATTTCAAATCGCGCTTTTCTTCACATCACTTTTTGGGGTCAACGAACCTCTGGGCAGTCTTTGCGGGCCTTAGAAACCTTCGTGGCAAACCCATGCTAAAGTTGGTCTAGTCTAGATCGTAGCTAGTACTTGAGTACCCCTTGGCCTATTGTTGGTACTTTGATCTGATTTCTAGAGTTGTGACTTAGTAAGGCATCTTGATGGTTACATCCGACTCAGAGGTCTAGTTTGATCGAATGAAGTTTGCTAGGGACTAGAAAAAGCTAAGCATGGGGGCATGATGGGAACATCATCATGGGCCCTAACTAGCCACATTTAATCAGGTTTGATTGATTAAATCTCATACATAACCATATGAGGGTCATAACTTCGCATTATTCTGATTTGAGAGAAATGAAAATTAGGATTAATTCTACAATTTTAATAGTACATCATAAAAACAGATTAACCACGGGGTCATCCAGGGGTTAAATGAAGGTCAATTGAGCATTATAGTCTAAAAAGCGGGTCAACACAAATAAAAATAGGGTTTCAAGCATTTCGAGAATAAAATCAAAATACAAAACCCTAATTTCAGCCCCACTTAAATTAAAAAGGTTATGGTCAGGATAAAATTCATCTAAGCCTCCTAAAATTCATAGAAAAATATTCTAAGAGTTCGATACTCTTGTTTTGACTATCTAAACCTATTTTGACCTTGGATAGAGTTTTAGATGAGATTTGCCCTAATTTGGGCTTTTGTGTAACTTTCCCAATCAAACATGATCTAAACTCAAATCCAATTTCATCAACAAAGTTCCTTGGATCCA
Source organism: Thalassia testudinum (assembly GCA_037157565.1). Classification (NCBI taxonomy): domain Eukaryota; kingdom Viridiplantae; phylum Streptophyta; class Magnoliopsida; order Alismatales; family Hydrocharitaceae; genus Thalassia; species Thalassia testudinum. The sequence goes on from JAZHRO010000025.1 coordinate 112,267,378, forward strand.
AATTAGGTTAGTAACAAAATTTTGGCCCAATCAGAGTCCATCTTGACTAAGTTTGCAATTCAGTCCCTAAAATCTTTGATCTTCACATTTAAGCCCTTAACTTTCATATTTATTGCATTTACTCCCCCAAGTTTCTCATATTCTTCACATCCAGGTCCTTGTTGCCATTGTTAGGTCAACCGACCTAAGCACCTACTTTGACCGAACCAAAACCTCATCAAATCAACTCCAAGTCCCACCAAATTTGGTGGGATTGGTGTTCACATTACAGGGAATCCTTTGATCAGGATCTTGGATCCTAATTCTCACCATAGGGCTCAAGCGAAGCTCTTGAAATCTACAAGGAAACCCAAATCAAATCGCGATAAAATTACGATGATTCTTCCAGATTGAGGCATGATCGAGTTCTATAAAAGCTCCTGGTGCATCCAGCATCACTCTCAATTAGGTTTCGGGCCAAAAGACCTCTTTTCTCTTCCCTCCGACCAACTCCAACCTTAGCTCCGGTAAGTTCTCCAATTCCTCTTCGTCGCCCTCTACCACGTACAATAGGCAAAGGGAACTTCCATCCCAACGTCTTTTGCTCCTTGTCAAACAAAGTAGGAGCTACCTCGACCCTTCCTCCTCATCGTTCTCATCACTAGAGCATTTACCTTCTCCGACGCCGGTCAATCATAGCCGACAACAACTTCTTCCTCCCTTCGTTCGTAATTACTCTCTCACTCTTTCTCTCTCCCCCCTAATTCTTTCTATGCCTTTAGACTTTAGGTTCGAAGCACACAACACTCACACAACCTCTGTCTTCCACAACATCAGTGAAGCTCCAACAAAGCCATTTGACAGCCACAGGCCACCAATCCACCTGCTTCGACTCCTAAAAGCTCTGCCACAACTCCATTATTAAAAGCCCTCACCAAATTTCACCTTACGACCACCTGAGCACCCCACCGAACACTCGATTCTCCACTTACGTTCTCCAACTTCGCTACACACACACACCCTCGTACCACGCCACCACCATCATGATACTCGCCACACTAAAGAGAGACTCTTGAGCATTTTTGACGAGGCCGTAAGCCATATTCTCTTTTTCAGGTCCTCATCAGAGCACCATCGCCGCCACCATCTTCTTCGATGTCGCTCACCTGCTTCCGACCTTCAAACGACCTACTCCAGCTTGCACTCGATGAGGCACCAGGTCCTAAGGCTTCCCAGGAACCCAATCAAGTAGCACATGCCAGAAACTACTTCAATTCGGTAAGGGGGATCATCTGCAGCTTCACGAGGAAAATGCTATGGGATTAGTCCCACATCGTGCATCGATGAAGCCCACAGAGAGTATATCAAGCAAACGTGTCCTCAGCCGGTTACCTCCTAGAGCACCGGGGTGAGGTCCCGCTCGCACCCTCCATTGCACGTGCCCTCACCTGCAGTTCATGCCACCCAGGTCTGCGCTAGATCTGAATACCTGAATTCCCAAGTCCACTCTAGTTCTGAAGAGAAAAATCTGAGAGGGAAGAGGGGGTGTTTGCATAGTTCATAACTGAGGATTCACACCCTCTCTCCCCTGCTCAACACTTAACCGTTCTATGGGGTGGAGAGGCCCTTGTGCCTCTTCTGTGGTGCTTTGCCTTAGCTTCTGCTAAGGCCTTGAGGTTAAGGCATCTATTCCTCGAATCTAATGTCTGATTTGGTTCTGATAGCTTGGTTCTGGCATTGACATTTGATTGTGGATACTGTTCATATATTTGAGTTAATTGTAGAGCTTAACATTAGGGTTAAATTGGTGGTTCAAACCATCATTTTAACTCTACCTTTTTGCACTCTTGTTCTTGACATTTTTGAGATATTCTTCTAATATTTATTGATTATCATTTTTCTTTCAATTATTCTTGATATTGTGATTAGTGGATTGAATTGTTCAAATTGCTCCTTGCAAATGACCTCGAACTCACGTTGATTTCAAGATTATAAATTTAAGTGTTGAATTGCTTTTGTTGACTATGCTACAATGCTTATTTTCCTAAAACTCAATGAAAGCAATGCAACATGGAGGAAGGAGAATGGCATCGAAGGAAGGAGGATGGGGTAGGATGGCGTCGCGGCAAGGATTTACTTTCGGATCAGGTGAAAGGATGGCCACGGGATGCTCTACGAACAGGGGTGAGAAGCAGGAAAAAAATATTTAATTTCTACTCTTAAGGAGCATCCCGATCTTCGGACAAACTCTCTCTATAGCCTTTAAGGTGGTGAGGGAGAGAAAGGAAGAGATGAAGATGAATGGAGGGGTGTAGGCCTTTTTATAGTGGAGAAAAGGGTGATAAAATAGGCATGGGACAATTAGTAACATCCAAGACATTGCTATAGATCCTGCTTATTCATCACTGTAGCTAACCCATGCGTCCATTGGCTCTCCACTTGCATAGCTGCCGTAAGGTTGGAGGATTGAGGGTCGTCAGATTTTGATCTAACGGCTGATGATCGCATGGAGCTCGCGCACTTAGATCGCGCTCTTAAGATTTGAATGGGCATGGGTGAGAGGATTTCATGGCCATTGGATGGTAGATGAGAGGTAAAGATTGCTCGAAGACCAGCGTCGAAGATCACATGCGTGTGATCGAGTATGTGTTAGCATGTGATTGTGCGTGTGCGCGCATCACGCGAATCCAACATGTGAGACTTGTCCACGTCGAAGCATGGCACCTACTCAATGAAGATCCAACGGTTGAGTTTTGATTTTAGTGCACTTTTATGGATTAAGAGTGTCGGCGGGTTTCAAACCTACACCCTCTTGATGCAAGCGTCTCTCCAGACCACTATGCCAACTGCTCGAGTGTGTTAAGCTTTTGCATTTCTGAGCCATGGTGGAGGCAGCTTCTCAGCCGTTGGATCTTGATCCAACAGTTGGGATTTCTTGATGGATTTGCCTTTGATGATTGGTAGCTATGCTTGGGGTGGCCTGGATGGCTGAGATGGTGTCACGTGGCGCCATCTTCGCCATTCACCATCCTTGGCTTGTAGGCGACACCACGGATGTTGGATTGGATCAATTTTCATACCGTTGGGCTACAATCATCGATCCGGATCCATCCATGCAGTTGGATTTGGCATCTGAGGTTCGAATTGGTGCCACCTTATCCCTTAGTCTTTGATCTTCTTTGGACTCCATAAGGTGCTATGGGACTCCGATCAAGGTGATTTCAAAGGTGTTAAACTCCGATTGTCGTCCTAATCAAATTCATACGGTTGGATAGTCAATCTGAGGCCCTAAATTAAATCTCCTTCTCTCCTGGCCACAAAAGGACATGAATTAATCCTATAATTTATACAAACTATTCTAAATGCAGAATGATGCATGCTATACAATACTTATAATATGGAATGCATCTATAAGGTTAGGAGCATGCATAAATAGTCATTTTAACCTAAATGGATGTGTATACATCAGTTTTCTCCCATTATGCGCTAAGTTTAATGCCATCAGCTGGGCGCAATGCAACTCATGGTGAATGGAGATCAAAAGATTCAGCAACCAAATTCGAATTGGTAAGCTCGAGGAATTGTTTCAATCTTTAACCATTCACTACAAAAGAGTCTGAGTCTTGGCTAAGTTCACTAATTTTGACTGCTCCATTTCCAAGAATCCTCTGGACCAGAAAAGGTCCAATCCATTTTGATCTCAGTTTCCCTAGAAAGAGCTTGAGTCAAGCATCAAAAAGAAGCACTTTCTAACCAGGATAGAAAGATTTTCTTGAGATGTGCTTGTCATGAAAGGCTTCTATCCATTCCTTGTAGATGCACAAGTTCTCGTATGTATCATTTTGTAACTCATCAATCTCACTCATTTGCAAACGACGGTGGATTCCAACCTCCTTAAGATCTAAATTGCACTTTCGTACTACCCACTAGGCTTTGTGCTCCAACTCTACAAGAAGGTGACATGCCTTCCCGTAAACAAGTCTGAACAGAGACATTCCCAGTTGGGTTTTATGGGCAATCCTATATGCCCATAATGCTTCACCAGTCCTTTTTGTCAGGCTGAATAATGACCTGAAGAATTTTCTTGATCTCCCGATTGGAGAGCTTAGCCAGTCCACTAGTCTGGGGGTGATAAGGAGTCGAAATATGATGCAACACCTTATACTTCTTCATCAAGGACTAGAAGTGCACATTCACGAAGTGCGTCCCTCTGTCAAAGATGATTAAGTGTAGGACACCGGACTAAGAGAGGATATTCTCATGAATAAATTTGATTACAACTTTATGATCATTGGTTCGGATCGAAACGGCTTTGATCCATTTGAACACATAATCCATGGCCAAAAGGATGTATTCGAAACCGTTTGAATTTGGGAAAGGACCCATGAAATCAATCCCCCAAATGTCGAAAATCTCACACATGAGAATCAGGTTCAAAGGCATCATGTCATGATGGCTCATGTTGCCTAAGGTTTGGCAATGAGCGCATGCCCTATGATAATTGTGCGCATCATTAAAGAGCATGGGCCAATAGAAGCCACACTAGAGGATTTTTGTTGCAATTTTGTGGCCAGAGAAATGGTCACCACAAGCCTAGTCATTACAGAATGATAATGTATCATTGACCTCGAAGTCGGAAACGCATCTTCGGATGATTTGATCAGCACTGATGTGAAAGAGATAAGGATCTTCCCAAACATAGTATTTGGCATATGAAATCAATTTGTTTTTCTTGGCTTTTGGCCAATCAGATGGGATCTGGTTCGATGCCAAATAATTGACAATATTGTCGTACCAGGGAAGTCCAGCATCAATGCTCAGAAGATGTTCATTCGGAAAATGTTCAGTAATGGTTCTGGAGGGGTCAATGATCGAAGAAGGAAGACAAGACAAATGATCAGCAACCACATTCTGTTTTCCTACCCTATTACGAATTTTAAGATCAAATTCTTGCAAGAGCAAGATCCATCGAATCAGCCTCAGCTTTGCATCCTTCTTCATGAGTAAGTGCCTCACAGTGATGTGATCTGAATAAATAATGACATGGGAACCCAGTAGGTATGATCTGAATTTCTCCAGACCAAATACTACAACCAGCAGCTCTTTCTTTGTAATCATATAATTACGCTGAGCCTAGTCTAATGTCCTGTTGGCATAATATATTGTCTTTTGTCCAAGAATCGCTCCTACTGCGTAGTCAGACGCATCGCACATGATCTCAAAGGGTTGAGGCTAGTCAGGAGATTACAAGATTGGAGCTTGGGTTACTCAGTCGCACAAAATCTGGAAAGCGTGAACACACTAGCTCGTTATCTCAAAGGATGTGTCCTTTGAGAGAAGATTCATTAAGGGGTGTGCAATTTTTGAGAAATCAGATATAATTCATCGTTAGAAATTGATGTGCCCAAAAATGATCGAATGCCTTTGACCAAGGATGGCACAGGTAATTTGGAAATCAAATTCACCTTAGCTCGGTCAACTTGGATACCTTTCTCATATACAAGGTGTCCAAGCACAATACCCTTAGGAACCATGAAATGACACTTTTCCCAAGAGAGAACCAGATTCACGTCAATGCACCATTGAAGGATCTGAACCAAGTGCATAAGGCAATCATCGAATGTTTGACCAAATACCGAGAAGTCATCCACGAAGACTTCAAGGTATTTACCTACCATGTCAGAAAATATGGGTAGCATGCATCGCTGAAAAGTGGCAAGCGCATTACATAGCCCAAATGGCATCCTACGATACTCGTATGTACTGTAGGGGCAAGTAAATGTGGTCTTCCCCTGATCTTCAGGATGAATTGCTACTTAGTTATATCCAGAGTACCCATCCAGAAAATAGAAAAATCGATATCCTGCTAGCTTCTCAAGGATCTGGTCAATGAATGAGAGAGCGAAGTGGTATTTTTTCGTGAAGGTATTCAATTTTCGATAATCAATACAAACTCTCAATTCGTGTCAGGATGGTTTCTCCAGATTTAGTTGTAATCACGGTGAGTCCCACCTTTTTAGGTACTTGAATGGGACTCACCCAATGGCTATCAGAGATGGGGTAGAAGATTCTTGCATTGAGCCACTTAATGATCTCCTTTTTCACGACCTCCTAGAGATTTTGGTTAAGCCTTCTCTGCATCTCATGAGAAGGTTGTGAGCCCTCTTCAGTATAAATACGATAGTGCATTAAGAGGGACTTATTCTAGTCAAGTCATCTAGAGTCCAACCAATGGCTCACGATGCTGCTAGAGGACAAAAATTAGTTTCATTTCCTAATCAAAGGTGAGTCGAGAATTGATAATCACAGGAAACATTTGATTCGAACCCAAAAACGCATTTCAGATGATTCGAGAGAGGTTTTAGCTCCAAAACCAGGTTATCAACAGCGGGTGGGGGTTTGGGGTTAGCCTCATGATGTGTACACATCTAATTAGCCTAAAATATCTATTTATGCATGTTCCTAGTGTCATAGAAGCATCATGCATTATAAATATTGTATAACATGATCATTATGCATTTAGGTTAATTTATACAAATTATATAGTAATTCACCTCTTATTGTAGCCAAGGGACAGGGAGACATCATTTTGGGGCCTCAAATTAGGATCCAACCGTACAAATCTAATTAGGGTGACGATCGAAGTCCAACGCCTCCAAGATCGCCCCGATCGGACCTCCATTATATCAAATGCAGTCTGAGAAAGATCAGAGGTCAAGGGGTAAAGTGGTGAAAATTCAAACCTCAGATTGAAAATCTAACCACACAGATGGGCTCAGATCAACGATCGTAACCTAACAACGCAAGAATCGATCCAATCTGACATTCATGGCACCATTTACAAGCATTTGAAGATGAATGGCCAAGATGGCACTATCCTAGCTGCCCAAATCACCCCAGCGAAGCCCACAGCTCTTCTTCCTCTAATCAAGCAATCTCAATCGTTGGATGATGATAACATCATCATGAGCCATAAGTAGCTTTAATTAGTTATAATCAAGCGATAAATGCTCCTACATAATTGTCGGAGAATCATAATTCACTGAATAACCATTCTGAGAGGAATACATTAAATCAGTGTTAAATCTGTAATTTTAACAGCACATTATAAATGCAGAATAAACATGGGATTCCCCAAGGGTTAACTAAAGGTCCAATGTTCATTAATGACTAATAAGAGGGTAAGTGCAGACAAAAATAGGTTTTCACGCACTTCGAGAACTGATTCATAACCCAAAATCCTAATTTCAGACCTGCTTAAATAATAGAGGTTTTGATTAGGATAAAATTTATCTAAAACCTCTAAAATTTATAGAAAAATATTCCATGAGGTTTGGTGTCCTTAGTTTGATCATTTGAACCTATTCTGGCCTTAGACAGAGTCTGAGATGGAAAGTTACCCTAATTTGGGTTTCTACGTAAATTACCCAATCAAACTTGGTAAAAACTAAAATTTGACTTCAACATCAGATTCTCTGGGTCCAAATTAGGCTTGTACCTAAATTTGGACCCAATCAGAGATCATCTTGACCTAGTTTGCATTTTAGTCCAGTCAAACTCTTTCTCTCTCAATTAGCCCCTTAGCTTTTGAATTGTTTGCAAATAGGTCCCTAATTTTCTCATCATTCTTTGCAAATAGGTCCTTGCCGCCATTGGTGTGAACATACCAAGCTTCGTTGAGATTCAATTGAGGATTTCTTGCTCGATTCTCAATCAAACTGTCCCAAAATTGAACCAGAGATTCCTTGAGGAATTCTCTTCCAAATGGACCCAGCCATGAATCCTATTTCCTTCCCAATCTCCCATGCGAACTCATGGAAGATGTGGGTATCCCACATGTGCGAAATCCCCAAAGCTTGAGAGCTTCTTTCCTTGCTTGGGAATGTCCCCTAAGGCCTATAAAAGCACCCACGATCATTTCTGCTTCTCCTTAGCTAGGTTTGGCCTCAAAAACCCTCTTCCTTCCCTATCTCCAGCCTCCTCTGACCTAAGCTCCAGTGGTCTTCTTCTCCGTCTTCCTAAGGATGGCCAACAACCAAATTGGCCCATCCAACTTCTTCCTCACGTTCATCTGCACCTCGCCAGCTAAAGCGAGGGCGTCCTCCCCCTCTCCTCGCTGCCATTCCCCTCACGGAGACTTCGTCTTCCCCATGTCCGGCCATCACACCGGCATGGGAATTTTCTTCCTCTTCATCCCATAATTAAGTCAGACCTCTTCCTCGTATCCTCCTCAATCCCCCTAGCTACTTTCCTCCCTATTTCAACCACCAACAATGCCGTTCGCCCTCCGCCTTCCCCACGACTAGTTGAGCTCTGATGAGGCCCCTACAACTCCACAAGCCACCGCATGCCTTGCCACGACTCCCATAAGCATCATTGTCCTCCCTACTACAAAACCCCTCACCTAATTTGTCCAAATACCCCCTACAACACCCCACCAAACACACTGATAAGCGCCAGTTTATCATCATTCTTACACATTAAAACAAACCTAGCTCTTAGGATTATTACTCCGGAAATGGGTTTTTGGGGTACATTAGGCATAAATTAGGTTAGGCATGCATTACACATTTTGTTGTCTTTTTGATATGTTTATTTGAGTGTTAGGGATAAACAAATAGTCAAATCCCCAGAACCCTAGCACTCAGGAAGGCAATTGGTGAAGAAGAAGCTCAAACCAGGTGGCACTCAGCGTAATCCAGCTCAACATAGCTGGATATCAGCTCACTTGGACTAGGGTTAACTCATCCTAGCTCCATTCAACTCATCTCAGCTGGATGGTAGCTCAAGATAGCTCATCTTAGCTCACCCTAGCTTAAGTCAGCTCAGATCTAGCTCAACTTAGTTGAGTCTAGCTCATCTCAGCTCCCATTAGTTCACTAGGAGCTCTAGCTAGCTCAGCTAAGTTGACTGGAGTCCACCTCAGCTCAATTCCAACTACCTCCAACTCCACTCAACTCAAGTCAGCTGAAGATGCCTTCACCCTAGCTCAGGCCAGCTCAAGTCCAGCTCTCGGGGACTCCACTTAGCTCAACTTAGTTGAACTAAGCTACCTTAGCTACCCCAGCTTGCTAGGTCCTCCTCGAGAAGATCAGACCCAACTTACCTCAGCATATCTTAGCAAAAGCCAGCTTACTTTAGCTTGGCTTAGCAGCTAGGAAAGAACTTGCAAGCTAAGCTAGCTAAAGTAGCTCGTTTCCATTTTCTTCAGCAACTATTAGCTCCTATGCTGCTCCAGACAGCTCTCCTTCAACTCTTTTTCTCAAAACCCTAATTCCTCCTACCTGTCCACTACTCACCTACTAGCTTAGCTAGCTTACCTAAGTTCTCCACTCCTTAGTCATCCACCTTAGCTAACCCTAACTCCATGATGGGAACACCATCATGAGCCCTAACTAGCTCATTTTGACCCAATGAAGAGAATAAATGCTCCTACATAACCAACTGAAGGTCCTAATTCACTGCATAACCATTCTGAGAGAAAAATAGGAAACAAGGGGTAAAACTATAATTTTACTAATGTAGTACAACAATGGGTTTTCTCAAGGGCTAAACAAAGGTCAAAAGGTCTTAATAAGGTAATAAGTGGGTTGAATCAGACAGAAAAGGGTTTGTGTGAGTTCTGTGAATTAAATGACTTCTTGAAACCCTAAAATAGACCCATTTGATTAACCAAGGTTTTGGTCAGGATAAAATTCACCTAAACCCTCTAAAAATCGTAGAAAAATATTCTTTAGGGTTTAGAAATTTCAATTTAGCCATTGGAACCCGTCTTGACCTAGAATGGGGTCTCAAATAGATATTTGCCCTAAATTAGGTTTTTGCATAAATTTCCTAGTCAAATGTGGTCAAACCCAAAATCCAACTTCACCATTGGATTCCTTAGGTCAAAATTAAGTTTGTACCAAAATTTGAACCCAAGTTGAGTTTGCCTTGACCTAGTTTGAAAAAGGTCCAACCTAATTACATTTGTACCCCTATCTTTCAAAAACCTTTGCAAAAGGCCCCCTAGCTTCTTAATCATCTTCACAATTAGGTCCCTCCGCCATTATAGCAGAGGAATCCTACTTCGACGAGCTTTGGAAGGTGGTTTCTCTCTGATTGCTCAGAGAATCCCCTTCAAAATTGGAAGGGAGATTCTCTGAGAAAATCCCTTCAATGTGAATATAGTTTGATGCCCTAATTTCTTCCCAATCTCTCATGCGAATGCATGAGAGATTTGGGTCTCTTTTGAGTTGCCATCTCCGGCGACCATGCCTTTCTTGGAAGCTTGGCTTCCAAGCACAATTCCCCCTCCAGAGGTCTACTTAAGAAGCCCCAGATCCAACGGCATTCCCCAAGCTTGAATTTGACTGGAGACCCTCTCAAATTCTTCTCTCCTCCTCCGACAAAGTTGCTCGTCAAGCTCCGGTGACCTTCCCTGCTCTCCCTCATCGTCTGACCACAACACCAGTGGCAGACTCTTCCTCCTTGCGTTCATCCGAGTCGCGCAACACCCGCCGATGCCCTTGCCCCCCTTCATCCTCGCCGACTGTCTCTCTCTGAGCACCTTCGTCTCCGACGTCGATAGTACACGTCAGACGCCATCTCTATCTCCCCTTCATCTCCTAACTCCTCAGATAAGTTCTCTTCCCCCTCTACTTTCTTCTCCACTCTCTATCTCCCAAAATCGACCACTGTCGACCTCCATCACCCTCATCTCCTTCATCTCTAGCCACCACCTTCGGCGAGGCCGCTCCACCTCCACAGACCATCCCACCTCTCGCCTACCAGTCCATAAGCATCCCCTCACTCCACTGAACATTTCCCTCCACTTCACACACCACTCCACTCACTCATGCACCTCACCGAACACACCCACACCTTCGCACACAGTGTACCCTAGGCACGCTCGCACAGGTGACCCCACGCCACGCCAACCACCGCAGCACATTTACCATGCCTCAGCAAAGATTCCTGAGTGATTTAACATGGCCACGAGGCCGTCTTTGTGATTTCAGGTAGCAGGCATCATCCGCCATTGGCGTAAAGCTTGAAGCTCGCTCGCCACCACTCCAGACCTTGCCAGTTCTAGGCCCCTGTCCCAAGCTGTGCAGAACACCCTCGCGCATGACTCCAGGCCCTTAATTCCAGTCGAAGGCTATAGTAGCTACTGTAATTGGAGAACCACCTCTGCTGCGAGTGCGCGAGAAGAAGGGTGCGTGGATAGTCCCACCTTGGAAAGTTCTGAGGCCGCGCACCAACATAAATTGAATTTGTGCCTGTAGCTGTTCACCTCCAAACCACGGGGTGAGGTCCTTCTCACCCAACCAATCCGGTCTCATCCATGCTCACGCCATGCAAACCTGGCTGACCCGGACCAACCTGCACTCCTCGCCCACCACCGCACGTCGGCAGGCCTGGTCCTGGGTACGTACCAGACCCAATTACCCAAATATGTGTGGCTCTGGGAGAGTGGAACCTAAGAGAGAAAGAGAGGAGAGTTGCACGCAGGTAGGGGGCAAGTTTTGCTGTAGGCTGAAGAGAAGGAGAAGCTAAGATGAAGAAGGACAAGGAGAAGCGAAGCTGAAGAAGAAGAAGGAGAAGCTAAGGGCCACCGCAGAAGAGAAAGGCAGAGAAGAAGAAAAAGGCAGCAAGGTCGAGTAAGAGAAAGAAGAAGAGAAAGGCAGAAGTTAGAGAAAGAAGAAAGAGGAAGCCAAATAAGAAGACAAAGAAAGCTAAGGAAAGAAAGACAGAAAAAGAAGAAAGCTTGCAAAGGAAAAATAAGAAGAAGAAGAGAAGAGAATCAGAGAGGAAGAACACTGTAGCATCAGTTTAAGTTGTCTGATTTACAAATCAGACGTCTAATTTGAGTTTAATTCATATACATTGAGTTCTTTAGTATTTTATGATCAACATTTTTGCAATTTGACACTAATATCATTTCAGACTCTTTTAAATTCTGAATTGTGATCTTGATTTCTAAACACCAATTTGCTCCCTGTGTTTGACCTCGGACTTCAAAATTCGAGTAATAAAATTATGACGGAGAGATTTTCGCTTACTTATGATAGCAATAGGAGATATGTCGTAATTAATGTGGTGGAAATCTCTCAATCAAAACTAAATATCAATTTTAACCACAGTAAAGATGTCATATCCACGAGGAATAGACCAATAAATTCACAAGAAGAGGAATATAATGTTCACAGACACTTTCGCGACTTTAATGCGAGGAATATGCTATTTTAAATGGAGCTTGCAATATCTTTAAAAGTTCAGGGTTAGTTATGCAATTTTCACGTTAGGAATTAAGCTCCAAAAATATGCATATGATGCATGTGTAATGGCATATCATATAAATTCCACTTGCATGCAAATTTGATTGGAAATCCAATGTAGAATCATGCACATAACATAAGTAAAGTAATTTCAGGAAAGTCTGAGTGCATCAATGCAATGTGGTCTAAATAAAATATGAATATAAAATTGGAAATGGCATTGAATGTAATTATTAATTTAGACAAAAATAGAGGATTTCTCCTCTCTCTTCCTTGCATGTGCGACCGTGCACGGTTGGCGGCGAGAGTTAACGGGGAGGTGCGCCTTGACGAGGGCTACGCAACGGTGGTGACGCGACGGCCAGAGGTGGCCGGCGACGGCCGGACGGAGGAGGATGGCCGTCAGCCTATTGGAGGAGGAGGCCGCTGCTGTAGCCCATGCGGCTGCGCACTGGGTGCACGTACGCGGAAGGCGTGCAGGGCGAGCGCGGGAGTAGCACCTGCTGGCGTGGGCGTCTGCTGCCTGCGGTGCAGTGCCTGTGGGCGCTTGGCGTGCTGTAGCCTGCAGGCACTTGGCGTAGGGGCATCTATGGGGCAGAAGGTGCAAGGGCAGTCTGTAGAGGGCGCGCACGGGCGCGGGTGAGGGCGTGCAGCACCTACGGGCGTGGGTCGCCTGCAGGCATGAAGGGGAGGCGGTGGGAGGGGGCGCAGCGCCTGCGGGCGCTGTAGCAATTGCAGGATGGTGTGGCTGGAGAGGGTGCTTGGTGCAGCGTGCGGTGAGGCAGGTACAGGAGCGGAGATGGCACTGGAGGGGGCACGCCTGTAGCGGTGTGCCTGTGGGGGTAAGGGATAGATGGGGTGCTGAAGGGGCGCGGCACCTGCAAAGGGTGTGCAAGGGTAGGCGGAGGGTAATGGCGTAGCACAGCGCTTGCTGCTACCTGCTGTGCAGCGCCTGCGAGCGCTAGTTGGAGAGCACAGTGGGCGGTGTGTGCCTACAGTGGAAGGGCGATGGAAGGTGAAGCAACGGTAGGCGCGGGCATAGGCTTGAAGGGCAGGATGCAGTGCAGCACCTGCAGGCGGCTTGCAGGGTGCGGTGCAGGGTGTGGAAGGCAGTGATGGTCCACAGTGCAAGCGGTCTTCCCACAGTGCATGCTCCTCTCGCAATTAGGTCCCAGCCAGGGGGAGAAGAAGATGATCCCAAGATCCCCCTCTCCTTTGCTTCGCCTCCTCTTAACTCCTCTCTTCCGCCCTTCAAGGGATTTTCAAAATCCTTTCTAAATATGGCTTCATTTGTTGAGGGACGGTGGCGGGAGATTAGATATTTGTGAGGGAGGTGTTGCGGCTGGCCGGAGGATGAGGAAGGGATTGAGCCAGCTGTTTGTTGGGGAAATTTATTCCCCCCTCCTTGTTCTTTCCCAATATCATTCCTGCAACATAAAAACATAAAATCATTAAATATTAAGTTATAGAATGCGATAAAATAGATGTAAACTTAAATAATGATGCATGCAAACATTCTATAACTTAATATAGTTATTAACAAACCTAAAAGGTAAGATTAAAGTTAACTTAGGCGTAACAATAATCCATTAAAATGGACTCATCAAATTATATATGTTTTGAACACTTTTTCAGCTATATTACAATGCATTACTTTTAAAACCCAATTCAGCATCACAAGCAATCCACCTACATAACCTTCAACTCCAAGTCCACCTAAGCTACTCCAACTTGAAGCCAACCCAAGCCATCTCTTCACCCCTCGACCACCACCAAAGGACACTGATGTAAACACATTTACACTATTTAAAATGTCTATTTATGCATGTTCTTAAGCATAGGATTGCATTTCATGATATAAATATTGCATAACATGCATCATCTTGCATTTAGAGTAGTTTGAATAAAATAGAGGTTAATTGTCTCATTTTATGTGCTTGGACAGGGCAAACATTTTATCGGGGCCTCGGATAAAAGATCCAACCGTATGGATGTGATCAGGGCGACGATTGGAGTTCAACGACTCCAAGATCGCCCTAATCAGGCATCGTAGCATCAGATAGTGACCGGGGAACCCTAGAAGATCAAGGGCCAGGATGGTATAAATCCGCACTTCAGATGACAAATCCGATTGTACGGATGAATTCAGATCGATGATCGCAGCCCAACGACGCAAAAATCGAGTCAATCCGACATCCGTGGCACCATCTACAACTTCCAGAAGATTGACGGCCAAGATGGCACCACGTGGCGCCATCTCAGCCGCCCAAACAGCCGCTTGCATTCTATGAAGACCGCACACTCGCCCCCTCTCCACCGTTGGATCTCGATCCAACGGCTGTGGACGCGACTCTTTAAAGTCATCCGCGTGACCTTTTGCGCAAGGCAACGCAGCGGTCCAACGCCTTATCGTGAGGCGCTGGCGCGCGTTCGAGCCCCGCCAAGCGATTACTAAGGCGAGCGAGTGCACCTTCATCAACCGTCAGAGCACAATCCAACGGTCGCGCGTGCCCGATAGCGTTCACGCGCTATTGCACGCGCGGCGTCACGCGCGATCGCACACGCCATGCGGGCGCAGCAGCGGGCGGAGATGCGTCTTGAGCCGTCCGATTGGAATCAATGAACGTGTGATGGCATTGAGGGAGCGGGTAGCTGAGGAGGCGCGCGTGGGCACGGGAGCTACGCCCACGTTAGGGCTTTAGTGACGGATTTATCCGTCACTAAAGACCCCTCATTTATTATTTTAAAGTTGTAATGTCCATTTTTGCCCCCACTCCTTGCAACTATAAAAGGAGACCCCCTCCATACGAAATTCTCATCCCTTCCTTCTCCTCTCTACCCATCCAAAGCTCAAGAGAAGCTTGTCCCACACCTGGGATGCCTCTCACGAGATAAAGTCCAAATTTTCATTCCCCTTCGGAAGTGGATCCCACGACGACGACGGCATGCTGCTCCGTTCCCGTTCTTCTACTTCGTCCTCCTTCGTCCTGCTTCGTTCTCCTTCGTCCAGGCGTTGTCCCGTCCGGCTCGTCCTCCAAGCAATCGTCGAGGAGGATAACTTCTCTCTCCCATTCTTATTTACAGCTTTTCTAGTGTAGAATTTTCCTTCTTTATAGTGTAATTGATTTCCCGCTTTCTAGTGTAACTTTTATTTAGTTTGATTGTATAAATAGTTGAAATATCGAATGCATGTTCTCTTTCTCTCTCTCTCTTTCTCTCTCTCTCTCTCTCTCTCTTTCTTTTAGTATGATAGCTCCATTGTAATTATATCACCTTGCTTATCAAGAAAATCCTAAAAAAAATATAATTGCGAATATAGATCAACGTAGCCTCCCTGTGTTCGACCCGAAATTCTTTTCGGTATAAATTTTATTTGTTGAACACGAATTCTTCGCTTTCAAGCTACAACGACAGGTTTTCTAAAACCCAACACGTTAGCGTAGCGATTCATACGTTCAACATTTTGGCACCGTTGCCGGGGAGGCAACGCTCTTTGATTTCTCTTCGTGTTTGTAACTTACAAATCATTTACCTCACTTTTCTCCTTTCTTATTGTAATTGCGGGTACTCTTTTGAGACGAGCAAAAGCGGTAGATTGGAGTAAAGTGCTGTGGAAGGTTTTGTAAGTTATCCCCCATTCTTTCCCCCTCCATAGATTTCATTCGCCACATTGAATCCAAATTCCAATTAACCTAGGTGTTTGCATAAATCCTAGGAATAGTTTGGTTGTTTGGATTCTCACTCACATTCATTCCACCTTCATTTATATAAAAAAAATAAAAAGATAATTTTGTGGGGCAATTTTCAACAAACACACAACGTACACCCACATTCAAAGGCACTTAACCAAATTGATTTATTTCTACTCAACCGGGTTCTGATCTGTGGAACCGGTACACATAAAGCAACACATAAAAGAGTAGAAATCATTCTAGGTTAACCATCTTTGTGTGCCTAACTTAGTGGTGCATTTGTGGCCAGTTGTTTGAGTTGTTTGGGCCGCACCACTTCAATTAAAATCAACTCATCAAGTAGCTGCCAATTAGGTTCAACTCTTAGGGATTTACCCGACACTCCACATTCTTTTTAAACTTTAAAGGAAAACATATTCACCTGTGCTTGTAAAACTTGGTGTGCCAACGAAACTTGATTGAAAACACCTAAAGTTAAATCCTAAAAGCTACTAAGCAAGATTTGAACCTTAAAATTCACCACATCAAAAACAATCTTGCTTGAAAACAATTGGTTGTGCATGCACGCACAAATTAATCAATCATTAAGGGCACAACCCATTCAAAGGGCCCATCACATTCCAAAGCACATTCAAACCTGGCCTTAAATAAAATAGAGTAGACGTTGGCCTTAAGGATTGAACTTGCTCTTCAGAACTCAGAACGAGATTATTTTCGATTAGTCTGTTTCTACTGTTCAATCTGATGTCTAGCTAAGGGAGCAGAGTCAAACAATCGCGGCTGGGGGGTACACTAGGAACCGAAGGCGCAAGTCGAAGGAAGAACCTTCTCCCCAGTCCCTCCTTCTAACTGGTTGGATTGAACAAACGGAAGTAGATCAAATCGTTCCTTTATCTCAAGACAGGTTTTGAGAGTCTGTAGGTCTTTAGGCTAACCCATTTAAGGACAGGTTTGATTGTTTGTATTGCAGGGTGCCTTTCTTCCTCCCGTGTCTCATGAATCCTTCCACATATTTCACGCATTCCCGCTCTTTCCCTCCTGTTGTGAATTATCCTCAACATGATGATTATCCCAACTCGTATTGTAATCAACCATCAGTCAGTTGGGATAATTTAGATTGGGGATACAATTCCGGACCCCCATGTTTAGGGTCTAACCCTGAACACTTTGATTCTGATTTCTATCCTTCTCAGAGCTACATCGATTATAGATCGCCTTCCTTTCATGCACAACCTAATACGATCTACAATCAAGAAGGATACACCGATCTCTACCCATCCTCTGATTTCACTGCCTTTAGGTCATCACCATATTTTGAACAATCTGAGATGACCTAGTTTCAGGAAGGGTATAACGAATCTCAATTCGTTAATTCCCCTACATTGATACCAAACCTGCCCAATCCTGAACCAAATCATTTGGTTCAGGTTAACCAGGTTCAAGATAAGGTTCTGGCTAACTTGAGGAATAGTATTCAATCTTTAGAAGTTCAGCCAATACCTTGCATTGAGAGATTGGTGCCCCTGATTGAAATGATTGATGATTTGAATAAGTCTTTGTTGGATTGGCTCCAGGACGTTAAGGATAAGAACCCGGGTGAGTTTCTACTTGGGAAATTAGTGAAATTGAGGATGAGATTCGTGGTTGCTTTGATTCAATGCCATTTTAACTGCCGGTCAATGAGTCTATCACAATCACAATAAGAAGCTTAAAACTTAGGGTTCTCATCAAATCTTGGGTGAGTTGAATGGCCGTAGAAAGCCACTCTTAAACCCTAAAATTTGAAAATCCAAAAAAATTAGAAAAGAGAAAAAGAGAAAAAGAATTTTTTTTTAATAAGGCGAGGGCTTGAGGCGGTCTGCATTTTGGCTGATACCCTGGCACTGTTGTGTCTTTGAAAGTTCAGTTCCTAAGTAGACAATTTCTTAATGATTGAAAATAACTCAGGTCCAAATAATCCAACCTAATTCTTTTATAAATAGCATATAGTTTTTGCTAGGGACTAGCAAAACATAGGCATGGGGGTAAGATGTAAACACATTTACACTACATAAAATGTCTATTTATGCATGTTCTTAAGCATAAGATTGCATTTCATGATATAAATATTGCATAACATGCATCATCTTGCATTTAGAGTACTTTGAATAAAATGGAGGTTAATTGTCTCCTTTTATGTGCTTGGACAGGGCAAACATTTTATCGGGGCCTCGGATAAAAGATCCAACCGTATGGATGTGATCAGGGCGACGATTGGAGTTCAACGACTCCAAGATCGCCCTAATCAGGCATCGTAGCATCAGATAGTGACCGGGGAACCCTAGAAGATCAAGGGCCAAGATGGTGTAAATCCGCACTTCAGATGACAAATCCGATTGCACGAATGAATTCGGATCGATGATCGCAGCCCAACGACATAAAAATCGAGTCAATCCGACATCCGTGGCACCATCTACAACTTCCAGAAGATTGACGGCCAAGATGGCACCACGTGGCACCATCTCAGCCGCCCAAACGGTCGCTTGCATTCTATGAAGACCGCACACCCGCCCCCTCTCCACCGTTGGATCTTGATCCAACGGCTGTGGACGCGGCTCTTTAAAGTCATCCGCGCGACCTTTTGCGCAAGGCAGCGCAGCGATCCAACGCCTTATCGCGAGGCGCTGGCGCACGTTCGAGCCCCGCCAAGCGATTACTGAGGCGAGAGGGCGCACCTTCATCAACCGTCAGAGCGCAATCCAACGGCCGCGCACGCCCGATAGCGTTCACGCGCTATTGCACGCGCGACGTCACGCACGATCGCACGTGCCAGGCGGGTACAGCAGCAGGCGGAGATGCGTCTTGAGCCAACCGATCTCGCGATCGGACGGCTGAGAATCAATGAACGTGAGATGGCGTTGAGGAAGCGGGCAGCTGAGGAGGCGTGCGTGGGCGCGGGAGCTACGCCCACGTTGGGGCTTTAGTGACAGATTTATCCGTCACTAAAGACCCCTCATTTATTATTTTAAAGTTGTAATGTCCATTTTGCCCCCACTCCTTGCAACTATAAAAGGACACCCCCTCCATACGAAATTCTCATCCCTTCCTTCTCTTCTCTACCCCTCCAAAGCTCAAGAGAAGCTTGTCCCACACCCGGGATGCTTCTCGCGAGATAAAGTCCAAATTTTCATCCCCCTTCGGAAGTGGATCCCGCGACGACGATGGCGTGCTGCTTCGTTCCCGTTCTTCTGCTTCGTCCTCCTTCGTCCTGCTTCGTTCCCCTTCGTCCAGGCGTCGTCCCGTCCAGCTAGTCCACCAAGCAACCGTCGAGGAGGATCTCTCTCCCTATTCTTTTTACTATTTTCTAACATAGATTTACTGCTTTCTAGTGTAGTTTTGTTTGTCCTCCAAGCAACCGTCGAGGAGGACATTTCTCCCTCCATTCTTTTAATGCTTTCTAAAGTAAATTTATCGCTTTCTAGTGTAATTATTTTATTCTTTCTAGTTGTAATGAACAAATCCCCCTAATGATAAATTCTCTGTTTATTCTACATCTCATTTTGATTTCTATGTGTAATATTCTCTCTCTCTTACCCTCTCTCTCTTCTATTTATTGTAACTAATCAGATAGTTTTAAATTGAATTACTTCGTGACAAATAACAAGAAATGCGTAGTTTTTAAATCAAACGTCCGCCTCCCTGTGTTCGACCTAGAATTTTCATTTCGATATAAATTTTATTTGTTGAATACGAATTCTTTGCTTTCAAGCTACAACGACAGGTTTTCCAAAACCGAACATGTTAGCAATTCGATTTGTGTACGTTCAACAGACACCAAGAGTTGGCGCCAAACCACCCTTTTAGAAACCCTCCCTTTTGGCTCCAACTCTAGCCTTCATCACAACCATCCATCCACCACCAAACACATCCCAACCCTCCATTTTTGGCACCACCTATGCCCCCTTCTAGAATCCTATTTTGGTGCCAACTCAAGGGTCACCAAAGGGGGGTAACCACCACCATAATGATCCCCATGTGTCCTTCCATTTGGCGCCATACATCCTTAGCCCTTAGATCCCACAACCACCTCTAGTAATCCATCCCATCCATCCATCCATCTCCATGCCAATACCCCCCTCTCCACCCCTATATATACCCATCATATCAACACCAAAAACTCATCCTCCCTTAGTGTTAATTCTACCCTAAGCCACCTATAACCTATGGCCAAGAAGAAGGAGGAAGAAGAAAATTAAGGTGGCTATCGCTTGCCTCCTTGGTACCTTCTTCCTCCCCACTCTTCTTCTTGTGCCATGCCAAGAGGAGGAGGCTCTGTACATCAAGGAGAACGGCCAAGCATGGGAGGAGAAACTAGGGTGGTGTACGCCCACCCTTGGAGGGGAAATTAAGGAAAAGGAGGAGCTCTTTTCAACTGCGGGAGCGGCCATAGTTGGAGCAAGAGCTTCATCTTCATCGCCGACATTATCAGAGGATTAGTGTTTCTTGTTTTTTCATTCTTTTGTATTTTAAATTCTAGTAGTAGAAGCATTCCTCTACTAGGACTTTTTGTAAAACACTTTTGCTCCTCAATTAAAGTTGCCCTTTTTCTTATTGCATTTGTTGCTTTATCTTTAGTGTACTTTCACTCCTTTCTAATTACCCTAGGCCTCCACGTGCCTAAGGTGAGCTTAGAAAGAAATCATTTTTTGTCACTTAGATATTAGCTATTAGGTGTCAGTCTCTTCCCACCATCAAGTTCGCATTGCCTTGCTATTTCAAAAACCTAAAAATTATATATTCAAAAATACCAAAAGGAAAGTTCATTTTCATGTTCAAGTAAGAGATTGATATTTGCAAACAGTGCCTTCTTGGACAACCGTAGATACTCCACTATCTAGGATTATAAATTTTACAAGCGAATTGATTTTGTGCATTACAACTACTTCTAAAACCCTAATTTTACAAACCATGTAAAAACTCAATCACACACCCATTGCTGCACTCCGTCCCTAACTCCGTCCAACCACCATATGCCCTAACACCCCACAAAACCGCCACCATCACACTCGCCAACACTTGGAGATCCTCTTCAAGTGTTTTAATGCGAACGTGAGGCCTTCACTTGTGTTTCAGGTGTCCACTGCCCTCTTCCGTCGCTGCCACCATCTTTGACAACATTCGCCTCTTTTCCGACCGCAATCCCCCTTGCTCCCACTTCCATGCAGTGTAGACTTCACCCCAGTAGCCAGCTGCAACACCAATTGGGCACATGAGGCCTGATACGAATTTTATGTGGTTTGTAGAATACGTCGTTGTAACACATAAAATCGATCAACTCTTAAATTTATAAAACCTAGATAGGGGAGTATCTAGGGTCATCCAAGGAGGCAATATGTTGCAAAATCGAATCTCTTGCTCGGAAATGGAAATCAACTTTCTTTTCGTTATTTTCAAATATGCCATTTTTATAGTTTGAAATAACTAAAGCAACGCGGATTTAATGGCGAGAAGATGACTAACACCTAAAATTACTAAACTAAAACCTAAGTGACAAGTAATTCCTCTCTCTAAGCTCACCCTAGGTAGGTGGAAACCTAGAGTAATTAGAGAGAGGGGGTGATTACACTAAGGTAAAAGTAAAATTGCGAGAAAAACAATTAAGAAAAAGGCAACTTTACTAGAGGCGCAAAATGTTTTTCAAAACCCTAGTAGAGGAATGCTTTTACTACTAGAGATCAAAAATACAAAAAGTAAAAACACTAGTCCTCTCAATGATGATGAGGGTGAAGAGATAGAGGCTTCGTGCTCCAAGCCTAGTAGCTCCCAGGATTGAAATGAAGTCCTCCAACTCCTTCCTTGTAAAGCTCCTTCAAGGCAAAGTCCTCCAAGACAAGCCTACAAAGGGGGTATGCCCTATGCTCTCCAAGGGTGGACGTGCACCACCCTTATCTCCTCCAATGCCTGGCCATCCTCCAATATGAAGAGGGCCTCCTCCTTGGCATGGCACAAAGAAGAAGAGAGAAGGGGGAAGAAGGCACCAAGGGGGCTGGTAGGATGCCCCCTTAATCTTCCTCCTTTCTTCTCCTTCCTTGGTCGTAGGTTTAGGTGGGTACAGGGTAGAATTTACATTAATGGAGGATGGGGAAAATGGTGGTGGTTAAGGGTCTTTTTATAAAGTGGGATGGGGGTTATAGGTGGCTCTTGAAATGGATGGCTAGGATAGGATTTGGGAAGTAGTTGGGGATGCTAGGGCTAAGGATGATTGACGCCAACCCAAGGGTCACATAGGTGGTAGTTATGGGTGGTTGTGTCCCTTGAAGTTGGCACCAAAATGGCCTTCTAGAAGGGTGGTTAGGTGGCACCACGGTAGGGTTCTAGAAGGGGGCAATGTGGATGGTGGATGTGGCTTGGAAGGGTAGGTGTAGGGATGAGATCAAAGGAGAGTTGGCGCCACTTTTATGGGTGGTTAAGGGTGGTTTTGGCACCAACTTGGAGGTGCCTTTTGGTGGTGGTTGAGGGGTGAAGAGATGGCTATGTGGTGTCGCCAAAAGGAGTAGGGTGGAGCTAGCTTAAGTAGGATTATGTAGGGTTTAGTTGGTCAAGCTAGTTAGGTAGGGAATTAGGGTGGTGGATGCCCAAGGGAGCTAGAGCATAGCTAAGCTAAGCTAGCTAAGCTAGCTTAGCTAGTAGTAGAGTAGAGGAGGAGGCAATTGGAGCTAGTGTTTGAGGGGAAAAGCTGGACAGAAGAAGTCTGGAGTTGAACTAGAGCTGGTAGCTGTTGAAGAGGGTGGCATGGAGCTACTTTAGTTGGCTTAGCTTGCTAGTTCTTTGCTATCTGCTAAGCCAAGCTAAAGCAAGGTAGCTTATGCTAAAAGGAGCTAAGATGAGTTGGGTCTAATGCTCCCGAGGAGGAACTAGCTAGTTAAGGTAGCTAAGGTAGCTTAGCTCAACTAGGTTGAGCTAAGCTGAGTCCCCAGAAGCCAGACTTGAGCTTCCTAAGCTAAGATGAAGTCATCTTCAACTGGATGGAGTTGAATGGAGCTGGATGTAGTTGGTCTTGAGCTGAGGTGAACTCCAATCAACTCAACTGAGATAGCTAGAGCTCCCAGTGAACTGATGGGAGCTGAGATGAGCTAGACTCAGCTAAGTTGAGTTGGATCTGAGCTGCCTTGAGCTAAGGTGAGCTAAGATGATCTCTCTTGAGCTGCCATTCAATTGAGATGAGTTGAACGGATCTAAGATGAGCTAACCCTAGTTCAAGTGAGCTGGATTCAAACTTTGGTGAGCTGGATAAAGCTAAGTTTCAGCTGTTTTGGGCTTCTCCTTTACCAATTACTTTCCTGAGTGCTAGGGTTTTGGGGATCTATAAATCTGTATATCCCTAACACTCATAAAAACACATCAAAAAGACAATAAAAAGTAAAATGCATGCCTAACTTAATTTATGCCTAAATGCAACCCAAAAACCCATTTATGGAGCAAAATCCTAAGAGCTAGGTTTGTTTTAATGCATAAGAATGATGATAAACTGGTGTTTATCACGGCCCTTAATAGCTCCAATCGAGCAACATCTCCTCATGCTGGCGCATGGAAAGGAATGTGGCACTGATAGTGCTACATCATGGTTTGAGAAGCAATCATGTGCACATAAATTATTTTTATGCACTGACTTATTCTCTCAGTAACACAAGGGGTCGGGTCCCTCATACCCCTTTCACCCGATAGCCCGCCTATGCTCACTTCTCGGTCACCACCTACGCCAGTGACCTTAGACACTGTACATGACCCGTTTACCCGAACATGGATTCGAATAGTTCTGGGTCTGTGAGAGAGAAGAGGAGGAGGACTTGTGAGAGAGAGGGGGAGGGTTTTGCTCTCTGAGACGTGGCCCTAGGAGACACTTAGTCGCTGAGAGAGTTGGGTCCCTTCTGCTGTGAAGGAGAAGAAAGGGAAGGTCTCTGAAAGAGAAGGGAAGCTTTGAAGAAAAGAAGGGTCGTGCTTAAAGAAGAAAAGAGAAGACATTGAGAAGAAGAGAAGCTGAGGAAGAAGAAGAAAAGAAGAAGGGTTGTGCCTGAGAAAGAAGAGAGGCTCTCTAAAGAGCCTTGTGTTCTGTTAAGACATCTGATTGATCTAATTCTGAGTACTACTGAATAATTTGAGAAACTAAGTTAAAATTGAATTCTAATTAAGTAAATGAATGCATGCTTAAATTAAGAGGATATCTGTGGTGATTCAAATCACCATTGTTTTTATTCTCATTTCCTTTTTGCTTCATCATATATTGGTTCTTGTTGAATATATTTTTGAGTGATTGATTCATTAAATATCTCTATTGTGTTCTGTTTATTGTGCTCATTCATTCAAGATTAATGTTGTGAATTCCATATTTGCTCCCTATATTCGACCTCAGACTCTTCTTTTGATTCTGAGTTATAAATTTATTTGTTTTCAAGCGATTGAGGCTTTGCTACAATGAAACGATTGAAAACTCCTCGATAGCCCATTAACATTTTGGCACCATTGCCGGGGAGTAACGCGCAATTCACACATTAGTCTTATCTTTCTTGATTTTTATTTCAACACTAACTTGCCCTATTTGCTTTGATGTCATTTTGCGAGATACATCCCAAAGAGATCTTCTACGCAATCAGCTACTTCAATGGCAGGTAACTCTCTCTTCTTCCCTAATCATTCTCCTAATCTTTTGGAAGAGAGAAAAGGAAACAAATTAATTAGGAGTCATCTACTTTATTTTCTTAGTAATCATCATTTCTAAAGGCAAGTTCCTGATTTGTGATTTCAATTAAATATCTGATTGAAGCTTGAGACGATTCTATTTAAAGATCCCTACCCAATGTTCCTGTACCTACTAGGGATTTACACTTAATTTCTGATCATCTTGGACTACTCACCTTCTTGTTTGAGTCCAAGGTGTACATTTTGAGATCAAATTGAACTCGAATTAGAACCAATTAGGGTTTTTACTCTAGGGTTTTGAAGTGTTAGTTTCACACATGCCTGAATTAAAGGAAATTAACCCTCTCGCATCAATGTGCTACCCAAAACCTTGCTTGAAAAGATCTAATCAAAAGAACCCTAAAATTGTGGACCTAATAACCTGAGAGTCAATTCAAGGTGATCTTTGGGTCTTGACCCAGATTTCATTCTTCATCTTTTTGGGCAGTTTAGGTGAAGTTGATCTACTTTGTGGGTCAATCAACCTCCAAATTAGGTCACAAGTTGAATTAATTTCTAATCAAGTGAAATCCAAGGCACAAAATAAGCTAAAATTAGTAGACTTAAGGTCTCAGTTCATACATTTCAGTCTACTTGGAACCGCGATGACAAGGAAGGTCAGGTGGGGGAAACCCTGTATCCTGTGGGGATGCTCTACCATGTAGGGGTCTTTGCGGGGCACTCCATTCCTAGCTGCCCAGGTACTTCTCGAGTGTGTGGATTCTTGATTCAGAGATATCATCCGCCTCAAAAAAAGCCTTAGTCATCCAAAAATCTTTGGGTGCCTTGATTGGGTCCAATTCACATCCAGTCCCTCATCTAGTCTCTAAAGCACATACATAGGAAAGGTCTTTAGGTTGTTTAACCTAGAGGCGCTCAGTAGAATTGTTCTTCTTGGGGATTTCTGATATGATCCAATCACTTCAATCTGAACTTGAGTTTGATTCTACATCTTGATTCACCCACCTAATTTGAAAATGCAACTTGACAAAGTGGGAAGACTTTTTAGGAAACCTAAATCCCAACTAAGCATAAAAGAAAAGATGATTAAGGATTCTCTGAGACATCATGATGAATATTACAAAAACTCAGATCCACCCAGACACATTCAGGCTAATATACTAGAAACAACAACCTTCATTATAAATTGTGCCCAACTAATAATAACAAAGATGACAAATGGTTCAACCCAAGATATTCTCATGGCAGGATTTATTAAAATAGAAAGATTGCATAATTTCGAGTATCTTCAATGTCTGACAAATCCATGACTTTGGGAAAAGCACCAAGATGACCTTGAGAAATGGGAAAACTTGATAACTATGTTGAAACAGGTCATAAATCAAATTTACCCATATCAGAAGTCAGAAATTGATGATCTTCCAAAACCTGGGTTTAAGAATGAAGGTTGTTTTGGACCCTCAACCCAAATGGAATCAAATTCAACCTTCGTAACAATTGACATGCCTGATCTTAATAAGGGTTGGCAGGATCCAATTGTAGGTGTTCCCAATTCTGAACTAGCCTTAGAAAACCTTGAAGCTGGTCCTTCAAGCCTAGATTCCCCAAACACCTGTAATGATAAGCCTGAATCAGAACTTCTCGAGAATGTAATTTCCGAGCCTTATCCTATTAAGGTAATTCTCGAGAATGATTTTGACATCCCAATAGAACCTAGTCTAGATTCTAGTGATCCAATACCTACCTTTGAAGTAGAATCTAGATTCGAGCCTATTTGGGATGATCAAGAGGCCCAATGTGATGAGAATCAGATTTTTGATCTAGATTATGATTGTGGGCCTATGTTTGATGATTACACCTCTCCAACCTCCTCAGAGACACATTGATTTTTCAGAAGTCAAACAAATCTATGATATAGAAATCGAGGAGTTGGAAGAGCTAGGATTCAATTGGGTTTATCCTAGGAGCGAAGAATCTGAGCCTATGCCTAATAAGAACACCTTTCCAAGCCCAGAATTTGAAATTAGGTTAGATGCAAGTTAGGTTTCTGATTTTACACATCTTGATTCATTCTATGGTGGAAAGCCCAATCTAGAATCAGGTTCAAACACTGATCTTTGCAAATTCTCTGATGATTTCGAATCATACTCTGATTTCGGAGAACCTTTGTTTCCTGACGATTATGAACCAGTTTACAAACTTAGCATCCATGATCCATTCTTTGATTCTAATGCTAAGGTTAATGATTTGGACCTCAAAGAGGCCACACCTTCTGATCCACATACTGAGCCTTGCAATATCCTATCCCAACCTTGACCTGCCATCGGAATCAACTTCTGCTCTGATTCACCTCTCTCTGATCCGGTTGCATATGATGCTCCTCCATCTTTTGATCGAGTTTCAGATATTGATCAAACCGATAACCACTTCCTATCCTTTTCCAATCCTACCAGTAGGGTTCCTACATCCTCTACAACTCCATTTTCTTTTGAGGATCCCTACTCTGATCAGGCTGAACCGACTTAGCCAAACCCTAGATTTTCATTTCTACATCTCTTTGAGCCTTAAAGTATCTGGTGGGCTCCACATCTTCTGATTCACATCCATCAACCCACCAGACTGATTGGGTTTGAGCTGCATCATCAGCCTGTCAATCTGAACAAGCACCTAGTTGGATCTACCAGGCTATTGATTAAGGTGTCTGTTCTACAAAACTCACTTGATTTGACCACCCCTTCTCTTTGACCATCTTCTACTAAGCTAAAGGCATTGAATTTAGCGCTTAATGGGAGACAACCTGTCATTCCAAAAACCCGAGATCCTTCTGATCATCATTTGAGCTACACTCCTACTACATTCTTGAGTTCAACTTTAGAACAGCCGACTCCACCTTTGGTACTTGTAACAAAGCTTGAAATCGTTCGCAACAGTAATCCCAACCCGTCCACCCACCCTATGATCCTATTCTAATCCTTGAACCAAACTGATTTGGTACCCTCCTAGTTTATAATGAGGACATTGCAAAACTTAGGCATGGGGGGTGTTAAAGTGCAAAGTTATGGAAATTCAATTCTCTGAGGGGTTCTCACAATATATATATACATATTCAAAAGATGATAAAAAAATAAAAAATGGAGGAAGGGGTGGAAATTTTGTTGACTAAAATCTTTCTTGTAGAGGAATAGAGGGGAGAATTCAAATGTCAAAAGGGAGCAAAATCAAAAACAAAAGTGATAGTCATTAGCACTTAATTATGGAATCTACTTAAGTTCTAGACCTAATCAAAAAGAAAAGAAAAATTAATTCCTGAAAACAAAGAGACAAGGAGATTAGTATGAGTCCTAATTTTAGGCCTCTTAGGCTTCTTTAGGGCTTAACATTCACGTATCCGTTAAGATCCGGATTAATCCTCAAGAGGTTGTGAAAAATATGAAGCTGATGTATTAGGTCTAAGGCTTAGGGATTATTCGATCCCGTTGCATGCCCTCTGGTTTGTAAGACTTGGTAACCTAAGCACCCAAAATCACACACTTAGTCTAGTTCAGTGTGCTTAACAAAGAAAAATCATGCCAAAAGTGTTCTATTCTGAAAACCCACCTTAAAGATCTAATTTAGGAGCGATTCAACAGCAGAAGTTGATTGGACGAGTTCCCGATGTGAAGAGGTGGGAAATTCCCCTCGAAGATGTGTAATGACATATCATCTCCTCGATGCTTGTCTCTTAGGATATCTAAATATC
The DNA here is from genome assembly GCA_037157565.1 of Thalassia testudinum. NCBI lineage: Eukaryota > Viridiplantae > Streptophyta > Magnoliopsida > Alismatales > Hydrocharitaceae > Thalassia > Thalassia testudinum. The sequence goes on from JAZHRO010000025.1 coordinate 112,295,724, forward strand.
CTACCGGGGGCATGTAAGCACTTTATGCTGGTTCAGGTGCCATGGGCAGGGTTATCCGGAAATGTTGATTACAAGGGCCTAAATTTAGCTACAGAATGCTATGGACAGCACTATCCCGAAGTGTCGAAAGCCAGGGTTCTGGGGGTTGCCATGGGTGGTGCTATCCTGAAGCATCGATTGCCAAGGACCCTTCGAAGATTGATGGTAGGGACAAGGAATCCAATACAGACCGTGTTTAGAGCCAATTAGAGGCTGGATTTAGGGAAAAGTAAAAAAGAAAAGAGAGAAAACTCTCCAAATGAAAATCCTTCTATCTCTATCTTATAAAAATGTGCTGGAAAACTGAACTTAGACATGCTACATTCTACGCATGGGTGCTTTAACCGCTAGGTTAAACGAACCCCTGGGTTGTTTTTGCAGGCCTTAGAAACCTTCGCAGAAGACTCAAGCTGAAGCTAGTCAAGTCAAGATCTTGATTGATACTTGAGTACCTCTAAGCCTACTATTGGCATTCTGATCTAATTTCTAAAGAGTAATAGGAATCAGGCATCTAAGCTTTAATGGATGGTCTGGAACTCTAGTTCTTTTCATAAAATTTTGCTAAGTGACTGACAAACGTTAGACATGGGGGTATGATGATAACATCATCATGAGCTATAACTATCTTTAATTAGCCATAATCAAGCTACAAATGCTCCTACATAATCGTTGGAGAGTCATAATTCACTGAATAACCATTCTGAGAGGAATACATTAAATCAGTGTTAAATCTATAATTTTAACAGCACATTATGAATGCAGAATAATCACAAGGTTCTCCAGGGGTTAACTAAAGGTCTAATGTTCATTAATGACTAATAAGAGGGTCAGTGCAGACAGAAACAGGTTTTCATGCACTTCAAGAACTGATTCATAACCCAAAATCCTAATTTCAGACCTGCTTAAATAATAGAGGTTCTAGTCATGATAAAATTCATCTAAAACCTCTAAAATTCATAGAAAAACATTCCATGAGGCTTGGTACCCTTGATTTGACCATCTAAACCTATTTTGACCTTAGATAGTCTCAGATGGAAAGTTGCCCTAATTTGGGTTTCTACGTAAAATATCCAATAATACATGGTCAAAATTAAATCTGACTTTACCATCATATTTCTTGGGTCCAAATTAGGTTTTACCAAAATTTGGGCCCCATCAGAGAACATCTTGACCTAGTTTGCATTTTAGTCCAATCAGACTCTTTCTCTCTCAATTAACCCCTTAGCTTTTGAATTATTTGTAGATAGGTCCCTAATTTTCTCATCATTCTTTGCAAATAGGTCCCTACCTCCATTGGTGTGAACACACCAAGCTCCGCCAAGATTCGAGCAAGGATTTTTCGCTCAATTCTCCATCAAACTGTCCCAAAATTGAACCAAAGATTCCTTGAGGAATTCTCTTCCAAATGGACCCAACCATGAATCCTATTTCCTTCCCAATCTCCCATGTGAATGCATGGAAGATGTGGCTATCCCACATTAATGAAATCCTCGAAGCTTGAGAGCTTCTTTCCTCACTTGGGAATCTCCCCTGAGGCCTATAAAAGCACCCACGATCATTTCTGCTTTTCCTTCGCTAGGTTTGGCGTCAAAAACCCTCTTCCTTCCCCATCTCCGGCCTCCTCCGACCTAAGCTCTGATGGTCTTTCTTCTCCATCTTTTTAAGGATAACCAACAACCAAATTGGCTAGTCCAACTTCCTCCTCATGTTCGTCTGCGCCTCGCCAGCCACAGCGAGGGCGTCCTCCCCTTCTCCTCGTCGTCGTTTCCCTCACGGAGACTTCGTCTTCCCCATGTCCGGCCATCACACCAGCATGGGAATTTCCTCCCTCTTCATCCCATAATTAAGTCAGACCACTTCCTCGTATCCTCCTCAATCTCCCTAGCTACATTCCTCTCTATTTCAACCACCAACAACGCCGTTCGCCCTCCATCTTCCCTACGACCGGCCGAGCTCCGGCGAGGCCCCCACAACTCCACAAGCCACTACACACCTCGCCACGACTCACATAAGCATCGTCATCCACCCTACCACAAAACCCCTCACATAATTCTTCCAAATACCCCTTACAATGCCCCACCAAACACACCCATTGCCACACCCGTCCCTGACTCTGTCCGACCACTATACACCCTAACACGCCACAAACCCACCACCATCACACTCACCAACACTTGGCGATCCTGCTGAAGTGTTTTAATGTGGCCATGAGGCCTTAACTTGTGTTTCAGGTGTCTGCTGCCCTCCGCCGTCACCACCACCATCTCCGACGATGTCCGCCTCTTTTCTGACCACAATCCCCCTCGCTTCCACTTCCAAGTAGTGCACACTTCACCCAATAGCCAACTGCAACACCAATTGGACACGTGAGGCCCTCAACAGCTCCAATCGAGCAACATCTCCTCATGCTAGTGCACGCAAAGGAATCTAGCACTAATAATGCCACATCATGGACTGAGAAGCAATCGCGCGCACATAAATTATTTTTGTGCACTGGCTTATTCGCTCAGTAACACAAGGGGCTGGGTCCCTCATACCCCTTTCACCCGATAACCCACCTATGCTACTCATCAGTCACCACCCACGTCGATGACCCTAGACACTGTACATGACCTATTTACCCAAACATGGATCCGAATAGCTTTGGGTCTGTGAGTGAGAAGAGGAGGAGGACTTGTGAGAGAGCGGGTGTTGACGGCCGAAACTCGATCGTGTTTTAATAGTTATTGCGTCGTAGTATAGGTGATCAAGCGTCGTCAACAAATAAAAGTTTTTATTACTCGAAAATCAGAGTATCCGAGGTCGAACACAGGGAGCAATCGGAATTTACTACTAATCTCAAATGTAACTGAACACTCTAATCTACTCAAAAGTTTAATTCAAATGCATTTAAAAAGTAATCGAGGCAAAAGAGTAAAATTGGACGTCTGATCACAAGATCAGACATCTTAAAAGTGTTTTCCCTTCTTTGATTATTCTTCTTCTTCTAATCTTGCTTTCTTTCTTCTGCAGCCTTCACCTTGCTTCTTTCTCTTCTGTCTTCTTATTCTTCCTTAGTCTTCTATCTTTGGTTTCTGTCTTGGCCTTTCTTCTTCTTTCTCTGCAGTCTCTCTTCTTCCTTCTCTTCTCTCTTCTGCGAAGGCTTCTTTTTCTGCTTCTTCTCTTCTTCTTCCTTGTGGATAAGTCTCTTCTCTTCAACTCCCAGCCTGCCTGCACAAGGAACAAAACCTACCCAGTCCCTCTACCCGCACGTCTCTCTCTCTCTGAGAATCACTCACAGGACGCTGTCCTAGAGCCGCGGGTAATCGGGTCGAGTAGCGCACCCAGGACCAGGTGCACTGGCGTGAGGGTGATGTGCGAGGTGTGCTCAGATAAGGTCGGGTCGGATCCCGCCAGATCCGCGAGGTGAAACAGCCGACGAGGCGAGCGTGGGTAAGGTGAGGGACCTTACCCCTGTGCTTTCGGAGGCGACGAGTGAATAACACAAAATCAATTTAAACCGTACCTGCGCCTCGTAGATTGCCGATGTGGGACTATCAGTCCCGCCCTGCTCTCACGCGTGCCCGCAGAACGCTCTTCGTCGATTTCCAAAGCTTCAGACTTCGTTGCGTTGTCCACTGGGTCAGATAGCTTTGCAGTGCTTGCCCGAGTCAACTGCACCTGAAGCCTGGCCGTCCTGAAGCCTGGAGCTGCTTTGCGTCACCGTCAATGGCGGCAGAAGCTGGAGAACTATCTGACACAAAACAAGCCTCTCAGCCTAATCAGATCACCGGAGGACCTTCGCCTTGTCACGGCGAAGGTGAAGGGCAAGGTGGCAGGCTGCGGAGCGACCTAGGCGTGCGTGCCTAGGTCATCCTATGACGGGAGGTGTGGGTGTGTTCGAGGGAGCATTGAGTGGGTGTAGAGAGGCAGTGGGTGGGCGGAGCCTCTGAGTTGGTCGGCGAGTCGTGCGGAAGTGTGGAGCGATGGAGGCGACTCGCCGGAGGTTGGCCGGAGGCGAGGAAGATGACGGTGGACAGCTACGGTAGAGGGGCAATCAATTGAAATAGAATGGGGAAAAGAAAGAGGGGAAGTTGTGGAGTAGTTCTAACCTAATTGTAGGGATGAAGGGGATGGAGAGGCGGACAGCTGTACCTGCTGTCGCCGAAGAAGAAGATGCCCAGTGGGGGAGGACGGCAGCGACGACGGGTCTGAGGCAGCATGCGCGGGTATTGCGCGACGCGGAGGAGAATCAGGAAGAATTCTCTGCCACTGGTTTTGTGGAAGAGAGAAGAGGAAAGGAAAGAAAAGCTCGCCGGAGCTCGCTGGGTACCCTGGCCGGGAAGGAAGAGACGACTCTGAGGTGAAACCTCGGCTAGGTCGACTTGAAAATGAGCGGTCGGGTTTGGGGGTTCTTTTATAGGCATTGGGCTGTGTGTTCAGAGCTTGGAGGGCACGCCTTTGTCTCCGACGGCTCTCCAGAGAAGGAAAGTGGGTGGATACCCAAATCCCTCATGCGTTCGCACGAGAGATTGGGATCAAATCAGGGATCATGACTGGCCTCAGATGGAAGGGTATTCCTCAGAGAATCTCCCTTCCATTTCTGGGAGGGGATCTCTAAGGAATCAGAGAGTATTCCCTCTCTAATCCTCGTCAAAGAAGGATTATGCCCCAATAATGGTGGAAGGACCTGATTGCAAAGGTGGCGAGGAAGTTAGGGGGCTCTCTGCGATGATTTTCAAAAGTTAGGGACCAAAATGTGATTTGGGTGTACTAAATTGAAAAGTAGGTCAAGATGACCTCCCCTTAGGTCCAAATTTTGGTACAAACCTAATTTGGACCTAAGGAATCCAATGGTGAAGTTGGATTTTAGGTTTAACCATGTTTGACTGGATATTTTGCGTAAAAACCCAAATTAGGTCAATTGATGAGTTAGGACCCTATTCTAGGTCAAACTAGGTTCCAAAGGCCAATTTGAATGTTCTAAACCCTAGAGGATATTTTTACATGAATTTTAGAGGGTTTACTTGATTTTTATCCTGACCGGAACCTTGTTGAATTAAGCGGGTCTGTTTTAGGATTACCAAATGTCATTTAATTCCTAGATTGCACATAAACCCATTTCTGATTGACTCAACCCACTTTTTATCTTATTTAGACCATTTGACCTATGTTTTTCCTCTAAGAAATCCCATTTATGTACTACAATGGTAAAATTGTTGTTTTAACCTTTATCTCATGTTTTCTTCCCAGAATACTTATTCCTTCGTTTAGGCCTTCTACTAGGTTATGTAAGAGCTTTTATTCTCTTTATTAGGTCAAAATGAGCTAGTTATGGCTCATGATGAGGCTCTCATCAGCGGGGGAGGGTTTTTCTCTCTGAGACTTGACCCTACGCAACACTTAATCGCTGAGAGAGTTGGGTCCCTTCTACTGTGAAGGAGAAGAAAGGGAAGGTCTCTGAAAGATAAGGGAAGCTCTGAAGAAAAAGAAGGGTTGTGCTTAAAGAAGAAAAGAGAAGACATTGAGAAGAAGAAGAGAAGCTGAAGAAGAAGAAGAAAAGAGGAAGGGTTGTGTCTGAGAAAGAAGAGAGTCTCTCTGAAGAGCTTTGTGTTCTATTAAGATGTCTGATTGATCTGATTCTGAGTATTGTTGAAAAATTTCAGAACCTAAGTTAAAATTGAATTCTGATTGAGTAAATTATTGCATGCTTAAATTAAGAGGATATCTCTGGTGATTCAAAACACCATTGTTTTTATTCTCGTTTCCTTTTTGCTTCATCATATATTGGTTCTTGTTGAATATATTTTTGAGTGATTGATTCATTGAGTATCTCTATTGTGTCCCATTTATTGTGCTCATTCATTCAAGATTAATATTATGAATTCCATATTTGCTCCCTATGTTTCACCTCGGACTCTTCTTTTGATTCTGAGTTATAAATTTATTTATTTTCGAGCGATTGAGGCTTTGCTACAATGAAATGACATAAAGCTCCTCCATAGCTAGTTAACATTGGATCATCCATCCAATGGTTGAGACAGCTCCAAGCCCGTGCTTCACAAATCTCTGAAGGCGAAAGCAAGCTTGATCTCAACCATTGGATCGAGATCCAACAGACGAGAGCAAGCGTGCTTAAAATCCAAAAGAGGACTCAAGAGCGGCTATGGAGAAATGGTTGGGAAGGGCATTCTCAAGGCAGAGTTGCACATTCAAGTCCCACTGAGCAACCCCTTCCGTGAACGCCTGCGGTAATCAAAATCCAACCACACGATCTTCATTGAGCAGCTACGGAGGCGACGACGTGGCACCGTGGATGGGTGAGGGAGCACACACATGTGATCATGCCTGGATGAATGAATGATCGGACACATGCCCTCTTTGCTGCGCAAATCAAGGTGACTTTAAGTCATTCGATCACACGATCAGACGGCTAATCCTGATCCACATCATGTGGAGTTTGGTTGCATGCGAACGACTAAAGATGACAAGCCACGTGATGTGGTGAAATGAGAGGCGCCTGGTCAGCGATGAGCGGCTCACGTTGAGGTGCGCCTTCAGCGATGTGTGGCTATAGTGACCCTCATAAACATCACTAAAGCCCCTGTATTTAATTCTAAAGATGTGAAGTCGCTCTTTTGCCCCCATCTCCTCAACAATAAATAGGCACCAACACCCATCTCGTCCAAGCATCCATTCTCTTCTCTTCTCACCTCCTCCAAAGCTCTAAGAGTTGGTCCCAAACCCAAGATGCTCCACTAGAGCTAGATTAAAATAATTTTGTCCATCTTCTCATCCATTTCATAGAGTGCTTGTGATTGTTCTCTCCACCATTCAAGAATCGAATCCTACTGCGACATTGCCCTGCTTCGTCCTCCCTCATCCAGCCTCTCACCACCATCTTCTGGGTACTCCATCAACGCAGCTCGTCCTCCAAGCAGCCATCGAGGAGGATTTTCTCATCCCTATCTTTTTACTACTTTCTAGTGCAATTTTATTTTCTTTAAGTAGTTGTAGTTGACTCTAGAATATTTAAATGCAATATTTGTTCATCCTTTCTCTATTGTTCTCTTTCTTTGTATTATTCTCTCTTTTCTATTATTTATTCTTTAATTAGAATAGCTCGTGTAGATTAATTTCAACCAGCTAATCTGCTTTATGAAAATAATTCTAAATGTGATTTTTAATCAAACATTAGCCTCTTTGTGTTCGACCTGAGACTCACCAGAGTTTCGATTATAAATATTACCTGATAGCGGATTTTTAGGCACTGCAACGATGGATTCTCAAACTCAATCATTTTCGCGTATGAAATCTCTCTTATCACCTCAGAAGATAAGGTGGAAGCTAAGGATAGTTATAAATCAGATTTAGTCTCCCTAATTTGTGGGTCAAGATCTTGTGGTTGAGGTTCTTGGAGAATCGAGTTCACCTCGGGAATTGGATCCTCAACTAGAGAACCTATGTCACAGACTTCCTTGATTGCCCCACAATTTATTCCTTTCTGGGACTTAAAGATATCTATTATCAATGTTTTATCCCTGAATTTTAACTCAATCTATCCCTCTTCGCAAGTGATATTTGCTCTAGCAGTTGCTAAGAATGATGTCCCCAAGATGATCGATGTATCTCTTAGATTTTCAGTAGTATCCATATCCAAAACAATGAAATCCACCAAAAAATAGAAATCTCACACCCTAACTAGAACATCCTCGGGAACTCCTCGTGGTGACCTAATCGATTTATCAGCCAACTGTAGAGTCACCTTTGTTGGTTTGAGCTCGATTTCCTCAAAGTGATCTAGTAAGGAGGTAGGAATCAGGTTTATAGAGGTTCTTAAATCCAATAAAGCTCAATCAAATTCTAGATTTTCTATCTTGTAGGAGATCAAAGGGGTTCCAGGATCCTTTGCTTTCTGCAAGAGTTTACTCAAAATTATACAGCGTACTTGCTCTGACAAAACAATCAAACTCCCATCTTTGTTTTGCAGCTTACACTTTGCTATACACAAATTCTTCAAAAATCGTGCATAAGCCAATACGTGGCGGATTGCATCTATCAATAGAGTGCTTATTTGGACTTGCTCAACGAGCTTGACCAAATCCTCCTCAGGTGCCATAGGTTTGGGTTTCCTATTTCCTTTAGCTAAGCCCTTAGGAAATGGAATGTCTGTAGGTTTCTCCAAGATTGGTTCAAGCTATGGATCTGGGGTGCATTTGTCCTTGATATCCACCCTGGGTTTAGGTCTTAAACTACTCGGACTAGATTGATTAAGATATGGTAGGTCCTGGGTAGTTTTGCTACTACATGTAATGATAGAGTTTAGGCTTGCCTGGTTTGGATTTGGAGTTGGCAAGAGAGGAGGTTGCTGGTGATATCCCACATACGGAGTAGAAACCTCTGACCCTTTAGGTGAAGGTGCAGAAGGGGCTTGATAAACATAATGTGCTTGGCCCTGATTTGGGTTCTCAACGTGCCTCTGGTGTGACACGTTATTTGGATTCGGTAGAGGTTAAGATGGAACTGCACCAGGCTTGCGAGTCCCAGCCATCTATTCGAGTTGGCTACGAACCTCTATAATTTTCACATTATGATGTCTCTGCCTGGCAGCATTGGTCTTCTGCATATTAGCCAAAGTCTGTAGAATCAGGCTCATCTGCTCTTCCTTTCAAGGACTCATTTGAAAGTTCGGGTTGGGCTTAGGATGAGAGAGCTAATATGGTCACAAATTTTGTGGTCGGCATTGGAATTGAGGTCAAGAGTTCTAATTATTTCCCGACTAGGCGAAATTCAGATGATTACGCCACCCAGGGTTGTAAGAGTCGGAGAATGGATTATTCTGGATGGTGTGGAGCTCCTCACAGGGTTGAGTAGCTCCCGAGTAATCAGGGTACGGGGGCTTAGAGATCCCCCAACTAGAGTAGGATGGCTCGAAGTTACCTCCGAAACCAAGATCAGATGGGGATGGATACGCATCCATCCCCTGATATGGGTGGTGGTGAATGTTATGCACAACCTCCCTCCCTATGAGTGGATGCACATACATGCTCTGCTGAGAAGAAGTGGCTCTCTGCAGTTTGTAAGTCAAATCATCCAACTTCTTCTCAATAATGGAGACCTTATCCAATCGACTGGCCATTAACTCCAAATTGACGAATGCGGATAGGTCTCATGTCTAGTGCGTTCCTCTGGTGTTTGTCAATGCACGGGTAGTCGTTCGGTTGAACATACCCATAGACTCATTATTTATGGAGTTCTTGCACATGTTTTCAAGAATCTCTCAAATGGCGTCTTCATCTTTTCCCATGAAGTTGCCTCTACAGGCTGCATCGACAAATAAACGGACATCCTCACGGAGTCCCTAGTAAAAGGACTGCACCTATTCCCATTTAGGAACTCCGTGATGAGGGCATTTCCGTATGAGATCTAGAAAGCGATCCCATGCCTCATGAAGTGGTTCCCCCACATCTTTTATGAAATGCATGATTTAGTGCCTCAGGGCATTAATGTGTCCAACTAGAAAGAATTTCTTGAAGAATTCAACTTGTAAACCTCCTCAAATGTTGATCGGTCAAGTTAGAGACTGATACCAATGGGCACCTTATCCTTTAAAGAGAAGGGGAACATCTTCATGAGCAGGATGTTTTGGTTTTGGACATTTGGCTCGAGACTCTGAGCCAAATGTTTCAACTCCTGCATATGTTGGAAAGGGTCTTCAGAGCCCAATCCATGAAAGTGGGGGATCAAGTTGATAATATTTGGCTTCAACTCTATATCAGGTCCCTTAGCCAGAATTTGCACCCTGGGTTTGATTGCTACAGCTATGGGATTATAATGATCCTACATCTGCGGATGCACTCGGGGGTTGGCTAGTACGTGAATCAGATCGGTAAGAGTCTGCAACTAGTTTTGTAGGTTTTGAATCTCACCCCCTTCTTGTTCTGGCTTCTCCATGAAATCAGAGGATGGAGAACTGGGTTCAGATGTAGATGGATTAGATGAGATATCGAGAAGATCAGAAGAGAACCCAAAAAAGTTGGTTGGAATTTGACCTCGACGAGAATGAACCACTAATGGAGGTCTTAAGATTGGTATTAAGGAACTCCTCCCATACATGCACTATAGAATCAGATGAGGGATTGGAAATGTTCTAGACCTAATCAAGGCACCCAAAAAGATTGGATCACTAAGGCTCTTCGAGGCAGATGGACCTCTGGATCGAAATCCACACACCCGACAATTCTTGGGTAGCCAGGAAGGGAGACCCCATTAGACCCCTACACGATAAAGCATCCCCACTGGTTATAGGGTTTCCCCCACCCGACCATCCTTATCACCACAATTCCAAGTAGACAGGAATGTGTGAGTTGAAACCTAGGTTTACTAATTTTAAACCTGAATGTGCCTTGGATTTTCACTTGATTTTAGAAGTTGATTCAAATTGTGACGTAATTTGAGGTTGGTTGATTCACCAAGTGAAACAACTTCACCTAACCTACCCTAAAGTTGAGGATGAAATTCAAGTTAATGATCGCAAAAATACGCGGTTTGTTAATTAGGCAATTTAGTGTCGTTGCAATGCATAATTCCACTTTCGCTTTTAAAATTTATAAGACCTAGATAATGGGGTATCTAGGATCATCCAAGGAGGCAAGTTTGCAGAAATTAAATCTCTTGCTTGGAAAATAAATCTCAACTTTCTTTCTTGTGTTTTAAAATATTTAATTTTTGTTTTGAAATAACTAAAGCAACATAAAATTGATGGTGGGAAGATGGCTAACACCTAAATTTACTAAACTAGAACCTAAGTGACAAGTAATTCCTCTCTCTAAGCTCACCTAGGTAGGAGAGAACCTAGAGTAATTAGAGAGAGGGTGTGATTACACTAAGGTAAAAGTAAAAGAAAACAATTAAAAAAAGGCAGCTTTACTAAAGGAGAAAAAATGTTTTACAAACCCTAGTAAAGGAATGCTTCTACTACTAGATAATTGCAACAAATAAAATAAAACACAAATCCTCCTGAATTGTTGGTGAAGAGGGGAAGCTCCTTACTCCAAGTTTAGTGGCTCCTACGCTTGAAAAGGGTTCCTCCTTCTCCTTCCTTGCTATGCTCCTCCGAGATGGTGTCCTCCATGGTGGAAGCTACCACCTTCAATTCTCCTCCTCCAAGGGTGGACGTCCACCCTAGGTCCTTCTCCTCTACCTGGCCGCCCTCCTTGAAGTAGAATGCTCCTCCTCCTTGGCGTGGCACAAGTTGAAGAGAGTGGGGAGAAGAAGGCACCAAAGGGGCAGGTGATGAGCCCCCTTAATCTTCTTCTCTACTCCTTCTTCTTGGCCGTAGGTGTAGGTGGGTTTAGGTGGAGTTAAACACTATTGGAGGATGATATTTATGTGGTGATATGGTGGGATTATATAGAGGTGGAGAGGGGGGTAGTTGGCGTGAATAGGTGGAGGGCTAGGATGGAGTTTAGTGGTGGTTATGGGTGGTTAGAATGATACTAGGGCTAGGGTTAGTTGGCGCCACCTTAAAGGGTGTTAAGGGGGTGGTTATGGTGGCCAAAAGGCACCTAGAGTTGGCACCACTTTTAGCTTCTAGAAAGGGGGGTTAGGTGGATGGCTAGATGTGGTCGTAGGGTTAGGTGTATGGTGGATATGGGGGTGGATGTTGGTGCCAAAAAAGGGGGTAGTTAGGGTTAGGTTTTGGCACCAAAATTGGTGCCTTTTGGTGGTGATGATGTGGTGAAGAGGTGGCCAGGTGGTGGCACCAACTTGGAGTTGGATAGCTAGCTTAGGTGAGCTTAGTTGGTGGAGCTAGCTAGGGTTGAGTTGAAGGTGGTGGATGGCCAAGGAGCTGGATGCTAGCCTAGCTAAGCTAAGCTAAGCTAAGCTAGCTTAGCTAGCTATGGAGTAGAGGAGTAGGTAATGTGATCTAGGGTTTGAAGAGAGGAGCTGAGGAGGAGAAGTCTGGAGCTTGAACTAGAGCTGGTAGCTGTTGAAGAGGGTGGCATGGAGCTACTCCAGCTGGCTTAACTTGCTAGTTCTTTTCTAGCTGCTAAGCAAAGCTAAAGTGAGTTGGCTTCCACCATAATGAGCTGAGGTGAGCTGGGTCTGGTGCTCCCGCGGAGGATCAAGCTGGTTGATGTAGCTTAGGTAGCTTAACTCAACTGAGTTGAGCTAAGCTGAGTCCTCAGGAGTTGGACTTGAGCTTCCTAAGCTGGAATGAAGTCATCTTCAGCTGGCTGGAGTTGAGTGGAGCTGGATGTAGCTGGACCTGAGCTAGGGCGAACTCCAGTCAACTCAGCTAAGCTAGATAAAGCTCCCTGTGGACTAATGGGAGCTGAGATGAGCTAGACTCAGCTAAGTTGAGCTGGATCTGAGCTGACCTGAGGTAGGGTGAGCTAAGATGAGCTCTCTTGAGCTGCCATTCAACTGAGGTGAGCTGAATGGAGCTAGGATGAGCTAACCTTTGTTCAGGTGAGCTAAATTCCAGCTATGATGAGCTGGATCAAGCTGAGTTCCAGCTGGTGAGAGCTTCTCCTTCACAAGTTGCCTTCTTGAGTGTTAGGGTTCTAGGGATCTAGCAATCTATTTATCCCTAACACTCACAAAAATACATTAAAAACACAATAAAAAATGCAATGCATGCTTAACCTAATTTATGCCTAAATGCAACCCAAAAATCCATTTACTGAGCATAATCCTAAGAGCTAGGTTTGTTTTAATGCATAAGAATAATGATAAACTGGCGTTTATCACACCCCCATGCTTATCTTTTGCTAATCTCTTAGAAAAACTTTAATTTTTTGGAAAACAGAATTTTTAGGAAATCTATTTTTTTCAACTTTTGAGGAGAACAAGATTAAGGGACCTTGGTTGATCTAAACACAGGAGACACGGGATTTGTTAAGGATAAACATCGAGATTTATTTTTGGATCTAAAAATTAGATAAAATGGGATCAATATATCCTCCAGAAATTTCACAAATTAACCCCTTGTTAATTCAGATGACTTGAAATTTCTATTTTTTTTATTTTTCTGGCTCTTGAATCTAATTCGTAACTTGCAATATCCTTTAAATCTTGTGTTTGTGCTTGTGAAAAGCCAACATTTATAAGGGCGTGTTTTTGGTTTAAAACTTTTTTTTTCTCCCCCATGCTTATTTTTAGCTTAGTCTTACAACAGATGTATCTGAGTAATCATTCCCGTTACCAATCCTCGAGGGGGCTCTGGCGCCAGTACTTCGGGATAGCATTGTCCGTGACACCACCCAGGAGCTCACATCCCCAAACACAATGCAGTGTAAAGGGGTGCTCCAAGCAAACTCAAGCTCTTGCTCCAACACTATAGGTAGAGCACCGTCTAAGACACTTGAGCTACTAAAATGCGCTTTAATGCTCCGTCTAAAGATATGAAATATAGATATGGAGCAGCATCGAGGCGGTAACATGTTGACATCGCATCCTCAACGAAGGCATTTTCCTCCTTCTCGGCGGTGGGAACTCAAACCAATGATCTGCTTCAGACTTTTACTAAGTCCAAACAAGGGAGTTTTTCTAATTTTTAGTTGTTTTTAAATGTTCGCTTGTGTGTGAAATTTTACACAGGAAGTTCCGTAAGAAATGCAAGTTTTTGAATCAAAAACTAAGCCAAATACTTTCCATATTACAAAAGATGATCAAGTCACCTGATGTAACGACCCGGTTCCCGAGTCCCTACGAGACACGAGAACCGGACCGACTCGACTAATCCCAAGACCCAGTCGTCCAACGAGGAAGTAACCAAAAGACAGTAAAATAAACCACATTCAGCATGAATATAACTAACAGTAAAAAGTACAGCAGTAAGGAAAGAAACTACTACAGTAGGTACCACCACAACAGTAAAACAACATTTATCATATAACAAAAACTGCAGGTAAAGAAGGTACAGCGGAAACAAAACTACTCACTAGAACAGAAACAAAAGAAGGTACAAAACTGTGGCAACTCTACTGGACCCTACTCGGCCCAGCGTCCTCTGCAGCCGCCAACCCTGGCTGCTCAACACCTGGTCCTGAAAAAGGTAACGAGTGTAACACGTCAGCAAAACGCTGAGTAGAGTGGCAAACTAACTAAAGGCAACAGTAGAGTGTACAGTAGCTGTTATGTTCTATTACTTCCTTTATTTACATCTTTCAATTTTTCTCACTATTTCATTTACTTCTCAGATCCTTTACTTGATCTCGAATGTCCTCGTGGGACGATCTTGATTGCAGTCTTTTCCAACAGTAGAAGTAGCACGTGGTGCTCTCCTGGCCGGGAGAGTCCCCCGTGGTGATCCTACCCTCAGTCAACCACCCCAAGGTCACTGACAGACGTAACGGTGACTACGGCACGCACGATAAACGCACAGGTAGCTAGCCCGTACTGGCACGCGGTCAGTCGTTTCCGTTAACGGGTGCGCCCAAAGCACAGCACGGAACCAGGGCAGAGCCCTCTCAGTAACAGGGGTCCAACCCCTCCACAGTAACCAAACCGGGGCCTTGCCCCTCCACAGTCCGCGCACCCTCGTCTGACTACCCTGGTTTGCCCTAGTGGGCCTAACAAGTCGGTGAAGGAGGCTAGCAGAACCCCGGGGCCCGTGGGGTAGCTAGTACTCTCCTAACACTACTAGCTCTCCTCGGTACTACGTACACGAGGGCCAACAAGTCGGTACAGAGCGGCCAAGCCTAACCCCGGGTCCCTGGGGCGGCTGGCCCCACTCTGCACTAAAACAGGTACAGGTACTTCCCTTGGTACTGCGTACCCAAGAGACAGTACAACTACATCTCAGTTCCATTCCTTTTCTTTCCAGGAGTTCCACTCCTAATTCCCCGTAGGGTTCCAGCCCTTTATCTCAGAACATCATATGTTTCACTTTCCAGATTCACGTTCTCAATTTCCATGATCTCAAACATGTTTCTTTGTTCATAACAGGCAGCTGTTAATTAATTTCACAGGCAGCTTATATATTCCTTTCCATTTTTCCAAGACTGCAGTAATATACATTCCACTAGTTTTTCCATCCTAGGATTCATGCCATATCCTAGGATCTATCATACAATCTAGTTTTTCCGGCCCTAGGATTTATGCAACACCTAGGAGCTATCATTCCATACATTTCTCATTCCTAGGGTTCATGCAATGCCCTAGGTTCTAGTTATGGTTCCATACTTTAACAGATTTTATTAATGCTTAAAAAACCACTCTACCAGGTACAACGGAAGTAATGGGGGCGTGGTCGGGAATCCCGCGTGCCTCCGCGACTCTCAAGACGGCAACCGAACGAGGTCCTATCACAAGGATCAAACACAAGGAGTGTCTCAAAACAGTGTATAGCTACTGTAGGCGGGTAGAGGAATAAATTCTGAATCGAACGCAACTCGAATCGCGGAAAACGGAGCCCAAACGGGCCCTAAACGGGTCGAGAAAGACAATACTGTGCAAAATCAGACGTCTGGAACTCCTTCCAGACGTCTTAAACGGTGGATCAGAGAATTACCTGTTCGGCTTGGTTCCCCGGACGTCCAGAAGTCTGTGGCGACGTCTCTCCTAGATCCCAAACGTCCGATGGTCTCTCCGGACGTCTGGAGGTCACTCCCGCCGTCTGGTACAACTTCCAGACGTCGGATTCGCAAAGGATGACGAATCCGAACACCTACGCACAGCCAACCCTCCTCCCTCAGTACGGTCAGTCGACAAAAAAAGGAGAAAGCGGAACTCACCCTTCAGACGTCTGTATGATCACACAGACGTCGACCTTGCCGTCTGGATATCAGTCCAGACGTCTGATTCTGGAGATTTTTCCAGAATCAGAACCTCGCTCGGCCTCCGCTCGCGACGCCGCCCGCGTCGCACCTCGCGCGTCCGCTGCTCCGCCCGCAGCAGGTCCCTCTTCGCGACGCTCTGCGCCCCCTGCGCCCTCCGCCGGCCGGCCAAGCCGCTCCCGGCGAGCTCGCCCTCACGGCAGAGCCCTGCCCTCGCACGCCGCAGCTCCTCCGCGCCTTCTGCTGCGCCGCTGCCGCTGCGCCCTTGCGTCCGCTCGCTCCGCCCGCAGCAGGAGAGGAGGAAGATGGTGGAGACGGGAGGGGAGGCGCGCCCCCTCCCCCTTTTAACGCCGCGCGGAGAGGAGAGAGAGACGGCCGCAGTCGCCTGCAGCCGCAGAGAAGATGCGGATCGCAGGTCTGCGCGCACAGGCGCGCAGACGAATATCCCGTGCGAGTATAACTGTTCGTCAGACGTCTGTAAACTATCCCGGACGTCTGGTCAGACGTCTGGATGTGATCCCAGACGTCTTGACAGACGTCTGGGCCACCTCCCAGACGTCTTAAAATACGTCTGGGGTACGCGCTCGTTACAATATAACAAACTCAAAGGAAGTTTCGTCCCCGAAACTTGCGCCAACTAGGGTGCGGAAAAAGGATGTCCAAATAACCATAACAAACTCAAAGAGGACCGAAGCCGGTCCGAAAAGACGTACCCGCGAAAAGCTCTGGGTACCGCTCCCGCATTGCCGCCTCAGGCTCCCAGGTAGCCTCCTCGTACCGCTGGCTCCTCCACAAAACCTTTACCAGGGGTACTTGCTTTCGTCTCAACCTGCGGACTGCTCGGTCTAGGATCTGCACTGGCCGCTCGGGGTAGGTCAGGTCGTCGCTCACCTCGACGCTCTCGTGACTCAGTACGTGGCTGAGATCGGCTACGTACTTCCTGAGGTTGGACACGTGGAACACGTCGTGCACACCAGAAAGCTGCGGGGGAAGGGCAAGTCTGTAAGCAACGGGTCCAACCCGCTCCAGGACCTCGAAGGGCCCCACGAACCTCGGCGCGAGCTTCCCTCTCACCCCAAACCGCTGTAAGCCCTTCATGGGCGAAACACGAAGAAAGACGTGGTCCCCAACCTCGAACTGCACCTCTCTGCGTCTGCGATCTGCGTAGCTCTTCTGTCTGCTCCTGACAGTGCGGAGTCGTCTGTGGATTTGTTCAACTACCTCCTGACTCTGCCGGATCAACCTGGGGCCAACCTCCCACTTGGTCCCCACCTCAACCCAACTCAAGGGTGCCGTGCATTTCCGTCCGTACAGAGCCTCGTAGGGAGCCATGCCGATGCTCGAGTGATAACTGTTGATGTATGCAAACTCTGCCAGGGGCAGGTGTTCCTCCCAAGAGCCCCTCCAGTCTAGTACACAGGCACGCAAAAGATCCTCAAGTGTCTGTATCGTGCGTTCCGACTGTCCGTCCGTCTGGGGGTGGTAAGCCGTGCTAAACCTCAACCTCGTCCCCAAAGCCTGCTGAAACTCAGCCCAAAACTGGGACGTAAAGCGGGTATCCCGGTCGGATACGATCTCCCGCGGAACTCCGTGTAGTCGCACCACATCACGGATATACCTCTCTGCCAACTGTGCTGGTCCCAAAGTGACTCGGATCGGCAAGAATCGTGCCGTCTTCGTCAACCTATCCACTATTACCCAGACCGCGTCGTGTCCTCGCTGGGTAACAGGTAAACCCACCACCAAGTCCATGGTGATGCTCTCCCACTTCCACTCTGGCACTGGAAGCGGCTGAAGCGGCCCTGCAGGCCTCTGATGCTCGGCTTTCACCTGCTGGCACACTAAGCACTGCTGCACGAACTCACCCACATCCCGCTTCATCCCTCTCCACCAGAACTCGCGTCTCAAGTCATGGTACATTTTCGTGTTTCCGGGATGTATGGTGAATCTGGAACCGTGTGCCTCAGTCAGGAGCTCTCTCAACAGCTCCTCGTCTCTGGGGACGCACAGCCGTCCCCTCAAGCGTAACACCTGGTCTGTGAAAGAGAAGTCCCCTGGGTCCCCTGACAGTACTCTGTCGCGCAAAGACTGCAAGTACGGATCGGCCATCTGTCCCGTGATGATGCGGTCTATCAACTCTGGTCTGGTCTGCCGTGTCACCGTCACTGCCCCACAGTATCCTCGTAACTCTAGAGGTCGCCAACTGCCCACCTCCTCCAAAAGGCTCCAACTCTGTAACTGTAGACTGGCCAAGCGTGCGGGCGCCTTACGGCTCAAGGCGTCAGCCACCACATTGGCCTTTCCCGGGTGGTAGGAGATGCTGCAGTCGTAGTCCTTCAGGAGCTCCAACCAACGTCTCTGTCTCATGTTGAGCTCCTTCTGGTCAAAAAGATATCTGAGGCTCTTGTGATCTGTAAAAAATCTCGAAGGTCTCACCGTACAAGTAGTGCCTCCATGTCTTCAGCGCGAAGACAACAGCTGCCAACTCTAGGTCATGGGTAGGGTAGGTATGCTCATGGGGCTTCAGTTGCCGCGAAGCGTAAGCGACCACGTGACCCCTCTGCATGAGCACACCTCCTAACCCCTGCAAGGAAGCGTCCGTGTACACGACGAACCCGCCACTACTGTCAGGAATGGTGAGCACAGGAGCCGAGGTCAACCTCTCCTTCAGCTCCCGAAAACACGCCTCACAGGCGTCTGTCCAAGTGAAAGGCACATCCTTCCGAGTCAACTGTGTCATAGGACGTGCAATCTGCGAAAACCCTCTGATGAACCGTCTGTAGTAACCTGCCAGTCCCAGGAAACTGCGAATCTCAGTGACTGAACGCGGTCTCTCCCACCTGAGCACTGCCTCGACCTTGGCGGGATCCACCGCCAGGCCGTCTCCAGAGATCACATGACCCAAAAAGGTCACCTCCCTCAACCAGAACTCGCACTTGCTGTATTTGGCATACAGCCTGCGTCGTCTCAGAGTGTCCAGAACCATCCGCAAGTGCTGTCCGTGCTGCGTCCGATCTCTAGAATAGATGAGTACATCATCTATGAAAACCACCACAAACTGGTCCAAGTACGGTCTGAACACCCGGTTCATCAGGTCCATGAAAGCAGCGGGGGCATTGGTCAGCCCAAACGGCATGACCAAAAACTCGTAGTGTCCGTACCGGGTGCGGAAAGCTGTCTTGGAGACGTCGGTCTCCCTGATCCTCAACTGGTGGTATCCAGACCTCAAGTCGATCTTGGAAAACACCGTGGCACCCCGCAACTGGTCAAACATATCGTCAATCCTCGGCAGCGGATATCTGTTCTTGATGGTGACCCTATTCAGCTGTCGGTAGTCCACACAAAGGCGTAGGGTCCCATCCTTCTTCTTCACAAACAGTACCGGGGCTCCCCAGGGAGACGCACTGGGCCTCACGAAACCCTTCTCCAAAAGGTCCTGCAACTGAGACTTGAGCTCTCGCAGCTCAAGCGGTGCCATCCTGTATGGCGCGGTGGAGATGGGGTTGGTCCCTGGTACTAGTGAGATCTCAAACTCGATCTCACGCTCGGGCGGTAGTCCTGGTAACTCGTCTGGAAACACGTCGGGGTACTCTCTGACCACCGGGATGCTCTGGAAGTCTGCCACGGGGCTGTGCTCTGCCACCACACAAGCTAAGAAGCCCTCACACCCCTGGCTCAAAAGTCTCGCCGCCCGAAGTGCCGAAATGCACCTGAAACCTCCGTCCACTGGCTGCCCGTGAAACTCGAAGGAAGGCAACTCCGGAATGGAGAAGACAATCTTCCTCTCAAAGCAGTCTACCAATGCGTGGTAAGCGGACAGCCAATCCATCCCCAGGATCATCCCAAAGTCCTCCATCTGTATCATAATCAGGTCAGCTGGCAGGCTGTGTCCCCCGATGCTGACCCCGCAACCCGTGTACACCTCCTCAGCTACAAACAGCTGACCACTCGGACCTCTGATTACGAACGGGTTCTCTAACAATGTATAATCCTGGTCCAAACTAACTGCGAAACTGTCTGCGACAAACGAGTGCGTAGCGCCGGAATCGAAAAGCGTGTAAACGAGTCTGCCAGAAACTGAAACCATACCTGCTACCACCGATCCCGAAGCTCTGGCGTCCCTGTGTGTTAGGGCGTTGATACGCCCCTCAGCTCTAGGTGCGGACGAAGCAGCCACACTCTGCGTCGGACGGGTAGGTGCTGGCCGGTACCCTCCTCGCGACTGCGGTCCTCCTCCTCGCGCCTGGAAACCGCGGCCTCCTGCGCGCCCTCCAGTGCTCTGCGCGGGAAGTATCTGCTGACCTCCTGCCCTAGATGGGCAGTCCCTCCTGACGTGGCCCGGCTGGCCACACTGGTAGCAGAGGGGAACCCGGCTCCCGCCCTCAGTGAGTCCCTGCTGTCGGCTAGGCGGGGGTCCGGTGCTGGCGACTGGCCCCTGTCGAGGGCCCCCAAAGGCCAGTGATGGCCCTGCACAACGTGACGGCTCTCCTGCGGACGCCACGTGTCTCCGTTCTCGCCGGCCCTGTGAGAAGTCTGGCTGAAAGGGCCTCTTCCGCCCGCCGTCGGTCTCTCGCGCGGACGGGTTGGTCTCCTCGTAAGTCATGGCTGCCTCTACCACCCTCGAAAACGTCGGCAGCTTCAGGGGTTTGACATACCCCCGGATCGCAGGCCGGAGCCCCTCGGTGAACCTCCAAAGGCGCTCCTCCTCAGTGGCTACCGCTGTCGCTGCAAAGCGGGACAGCTCCAAGAAACGCGTGCGGTACGCGCTCACGGTCATCGTCCCTTGGCGGAGAGTGTGGAACTCCCGCCTCCTCTGGTCCTGCCACGTCTGGGGAAAGTACTGCTCGCAGAAGAGGGTGACGAACTGGTCCCACGTCGGCTCGTCCCTCTCCTGTCCCCGGACCGCCCTCCACCACCGGTGTGCCGCACTCTCCAGCTGGTACGTGGCAAAGGCCACGCGGCACTCCACCGGGGGGCGAAGGGTGTCGAAGATCTTCTCCAGCTGCTCAAGCCAGTCCTCTGCCTCGGTCGGGTCCTCATCCCCCTTGAAGGAGGGGGGCTTCAGCTTCCGGAACTGTCCGAAAAGCTCAAAGTGGTGCTGTAGGGGAGGTGCTGGTGCACCTCCAGGCGAAGGTGCCTCGTGTACAGAAGTGTCGGAGGAAGGTGGGGGCGGCAGGGGCCCATCCCCTCCCTCGTGTCCAGAGCCGCGTCCGTCGCGTGGCCCCACAGAGGACTCCCCCTCTGCAACCCCAGGAGGAGGTGCTCGGGGCGGTGGGTGGAGCTCCTCTCGTACAATATCCCGTATCAGTCTGGCGAGGTCCTGGGCCTGGATGCCAGGGAGTGGTGGCTGGTCCACCGAGACGTCAACGACAGCACGTCCACCTCGCCGACCTCGCCCTCGGCCGCGCCCGCGGCCAGTCTCGCCAGTCCCACGACGAGGCATCTCCTGCAAGGAGACGCGAAACAAAACGGAAACGTCAAAACAGACGGTACCTAACAACACTTCTAAGAACTCATGTCAAGAGATATGTTGTGGTGGCTACTCTAGCTATAAACATGTGAATTGGTTATTTTCCAGTCAGTTGATTCACTTCTCGGGACGACCTTGCTCTGATACCATCTTGTAACGACCCGGTTCCCGAGTCCCTACGAGACACGAGAACCGGACCGACTCGACTAATCCCAAGACCCAGTCGTCCAACGAGGAAGTAACCAAAAGACAGTAAAATAAACCACATTCAGCATGAATATAACTAACAGTAAAAAGTACAGCAGTAAGGAAAGAAACTACTACAGTAGGTACCACCACAACAGTAAAACAACATTTATCATATAACAAAAACTGCAGGTAAAGAAGGTACAGCGGAAACAAAACTACTCACTAGAACAGAAACAAAAGAAGGTACAAAACTGTGGCAACTCTACTGGACCCTACTCGGCCCAGCGTCCTCTGCAGCCGCCGACCCTGGCTGCTCAACACCTGGTCCTGAAAAAGGTAACGAGTGTAACACGTCAGCAAAACGCTGAGTAGAGTGGCAAACTAACTAAAGGCAACAGTAGAGTGTACAGTAGCTGTTATGTTCTATTACTTCCTTTATTTACATCTTTCAATTTTTCTCACTATTTCATTTACTTCTCAGATCCTTTACTTGATCTCGAATGTCCTCGTGGGACGATCTTGATTGCAGTCTTTTCCAACAGTAGAAGTAGCACGTGGTGCTCTCCTGGCCGGGAGAGTCCCCCGTGGTGATCCTACCCTCAGTCAACCACCCCAAGGTCACTGACAGACGTAACGGTGACTACGGCACGCGCGATAAACGCACAGGTAGCTAGCCCGTACTGGCACGCGGTCAGTCGTTTCCGTTAACGGGTGCGCCCAAAGCACAGCACGGAACCAGGGCAGAGCCCTCTCAGTAACAGGGGTCCAACCCCTCCACAGTAACCAAACCGGGGCCTTGCCCCTCCACAGTCCGCGCACCCTCGTCTGACTACCCTGGTTTGCCCTAGTGGGCCTAACAAGTCGGTGAAGGAGGCTAGCAGAACCCCGGGGCCCGTGGGGTAGCTAGTACTCTCCTAACACTACTAGCTCTCCTCGGTACTACGTACACGAGGGCCAACAAGTCGGTACAGAGCGGCCAAGCCTAACCCCGGGTCCCTGGGGCGGCTGGCCCCACTCTGCACTAAAACAGGTACAGGTACTTCCCTTGGTACTGCGTACCCAAGAGACAGTACAACTACATCTCAGTTCCATTCCTTTTCTTTCCAGGAGTTCCACTCCTAATTCCCCGTAGGGTTCCAGCCCTTTATCTCAGAACATCATATGTTTCACTTTCCAGATTCACGTTCTCAATTTCCATGATCTCAAACATGTTTCTTTGTTCATAACAGGCAGCTGTTAATTAATTTCACAGGCAGCTTATATATTCCTTTCCATTTTTCCAAGACTGCAGTAATATACATTCCACTAGTTTTTCCATCCTAGGATTCATGCCATATCCTAGGATCTATCATACAATCTAGTTTTTCCGGCCCTAGGATTTATGCAACACCTAGGAGCTATCATTCCATACATTTCTCATTCCTAGGGTTCATGCAATGCCCTAGGTTCTAGTTATGGTTCCATACTTTAACAGATTTTATTAATGCTTAAAAAACCACTCTACCAGGTACAACGGAAGTAATGGGGGCGTGGTCGGGAATCCCGCGTGCCTCCGCGACTCTCAAGACGGCAACCGAACGAGGTCCTATCACAAGGATCAAACACAAGGAGTGTCTCAAAACAGTGTATAGCTACTGTAGGCGGGTAGAGGAATAAATTCTGAATCGAACGCAACTCAAATCGCGGAAAACGGAGCCCAAACGGGCCCTAAACGGGTCGAGAAAGACAATACTGTGCAAAATCAGACGTCTGGAACTCCTTCCAGACGTCTTAAACGGTGGATCAGAGAATTACCTGTTCGGCTTGGTTCCCCGGACGTCCAGAAGTCTGTGGCGACGTCTCTCCTAGATCCCAGACGTCCGATGGTCTCTCCGGACGTCTGGAGGTCACTCCCGCCGTCTGGTACAACTTCCAGACGTCGGATTCGCAAAGGATGACGAATCCGAACACCTGCGCACAGCCAACCCTCCTCCCTCAGTACGGTCAGTCGACAAAAAAAGAAGGAGAAAGCGGAACTCACCCTTCAGACGTCTGTATGATCACACAGACGTCGACCTTGCCGTCTGGATATCAGTCCAGACGTCTGATTCTGGAGATTTTTCCAGAATCAGAACCTCGCTCGGCCTCCGCTCGCGACGCCGCCCGCGTCGCACCTCGCGCGTCCGCTGCTCCGCCCGCAGCAGGTCCCTCTTCGCGACGCTCTACGCCCCCTGCGCCCTCCGCCGGCCGGCCAAGCCGCTCCCGGCGAGATCGCCCTCACGGCAGAGCCCTGCCCTCGCACGCCACAGCTCCTCCGCGCCTTCTGCTGCGCCGCTGCCGCTGCGCCCTTGCGTCCGCTCGCTCCGCCCGCAGCAGGAGAGGAGGAAGATGGTGGAGACGGGAGGGGAGGCGCGCCCCCTCCCCCTTTTAACGCCGCGCGGAGAGGAGAGAGAGACGGCCGCAGTCGCCTGCAGCCGCAGAGAAGATGCGGATCGCAGGTCTGCGCGCACAGGCGCGCAGACGAATATCCCGTGCGAGTATAACTGTTCGTCAGACGTCTGTAAACTATCCCGGACGTCTGGTCAGACGTCTGGATGTGATCCCAGACGTCTTGACAGACGTCTGGGCCACCTCCCAGACGTCTTAAAATACGTCTGGGGTACGCGCTCGTTACACCTGAACTATCACGAGTTCAAGTGGAATTTTAGAGAAGGATATCAGATCTAGTCTAAAAATAGACCCTGAGATTCTAATGATCAGATCTGCATGTCATCCCTAGTTTGTTAAAGATTAAATCCCGTTGTACCAAAAGTGAGTTTTTCAACCTTAGTCCCGATTTCAAAATTTTTCCTCAAGAAGTTTTCAACATTTTTATTTTTTTTGGGTATGCAAGCAAGAAAATAAAATAACTAAAGAAAAATGCATGTTTTTAGGTTTTGAAAATCCTAAATCGATCGTCAAATTTTAAAAACATCCCCCCATGCTTAAGATATGCAATGTCGTCATGCATTAGGAGGGAAAAGGGATCACCTTAATGAAGAGTGGTCGAGTTTAGGATGGTCAAAACCTAGAAAAAGAAAGGAAAAAGGAAAGCAGGAAAAATGATGGGTTACCTCCCATCCAGTGCTATCTTTTACGCCATTCAGTCGGGCGTGAAGGTATGCACGGAAAATGGACAATCATGTAAATAATTGGACACTTGGATGTCCTCAAGAAATGTGTTTTCCTCAAGATCCTTGAAAAGATGAATGGTAAAGAAATCAGGATCAAAATGAAAAGGAAAAATGGAAGAATGACCCGGATCTAGGCATGGTTTAAGTTCATGTAAAATGCCAGACTCCCGTGGGTCAGGTGATAGGTCCAATGGAAAGGGAGGGGGAAAGGAGTCAATGAGATGTAGGGTGGGTGAAGTTAGTGCGGATGTTTTTGGTGAAAAATCAGGAAGATTGAAAGAGTAAAAGTCAAACCTTAATTGATCTGAAAAGTCTAGGACCACAAAATCATCCTTAGAATAGGAATAAATAAAATCTAGATCCATGGTGGTCAAAGCTGAGTAGGATTTGATTAACAAAGATTTCTCACAAATTGCTTCCATTGTATTATCAGTGTCCTTGAAAATTTTATGATCAATGGACCTCTTGGAAGCTTGAAATAAATCTAATGAGAAAATTTGGTTACCGCAACTTATATTCATTTTCCCAGAGTGAGAGTTGATATTAGCCATTGTGGTAATCAGAAGGGGTCTTCCAAGAATGGTGTTAATGAGAGCTGCAGGTACCTCTATGTCAAAGACCAGAAAATTTACCAAATTTAGACAATTTCGGACCTTGACAATATGATCCTCAATGACTCCCTGCGGTTGAATGGTAGATCGATCTCCCAATTGAAATTGAACCTTAGTAGGTTTAAAATCACCGAATCGAGATTCCTCGAATATGACCAGGGGAATGATACTAATGGAGGTACCTAAGTTGAGAGGGGCGCGAAAAAAGGTGGTGTCATTTATGACAACCGAGATGAGAGATGCACTCGGGTCCTTTTTTGTGAGAGGTAGCTTGCTCTGAACAACTAAGCTTGCTATCTTACAAAGGACCACCCTTCCTAGATTCTAAGCCTCCCTTGTTGGAGTAAACTTTTGTTTCAAAAATTTAGCAAAGGCAGGGGTGGAATCTAGGAGGGGGATATTCCTCTCGACTTGCTTAAATAAGTCCAAAATATCTTGGTGAGAGGGTTCTGATTTTTGATCAAAAAGATTGGATTACAGTGTTTGAGAGTAAGAAGTAGGATTTGAATCAAGTGTTTTTGGGATTTGTTTTTCTTCTTCCTAAGTGGGGTTAGGAGAGTTGATTTGCATAGGCTGAGAGTGGGTTTCAACAATTTGATTTGAAGGCCCTAAATCAGTGGTGGTGTTCCCACTCCTCAACATATCTGCATATGCAGTTTGGTTATCACTAGGAGGAGGTGGGGGGGCCTGATGTTGATAGAAGCCAGGTTGGTGCTGAGATATTGGGTTAATAGGAGGATGAACAATGTGGTTCTGATGTTGGTGTCCACCTAGGTGTTGGTTCCTTTGATTGACAAAGTTTGGTGTGAGCTGGGATGGTGAATGTTCTGCAAGTCCTTGAGTCGGAATAACCCCAATTTGATCATTGAGATGGTTAATAACACGGGTGATTTCCATAGTTTTTCTTTGCATCTCCTGCAGGGTTTTCATCATTTGGGCATTGATGTCTTCTTGAGATAGCCCAGATTGATAATTTTGATTTGAACCATACCCTCCAAATGGGTTTTGTTGCTGGTGAGGAACTAGATTGGTCCAGGAGTAAGTTGGATAATTCCTCAAATTAGAGGAATTTTGCAATTGCTCCTGGAAGGTGGAGACATTTTGAGTGGGGTAATGATTTGGATAAGTATAATTCCCCATTGAACCATAGAAAGCCTCAGAATAATGATTATACTCAACACAAGTCGTATGTAAATTTTGTCTCTTTGGGAAGTGAGAATGGGTGAGATGTGGAATGTGTGGAGCTTGGGCAGGTGTGGCAGGACTCCCTTGGTTGGCTAGGTTTGTTAAATCCTTATACAACTGTTGTTTCTTAACTTGTAGCTAAGCCATTATGGAGTAGAAATTAGGTGGGGGGGCCTGATTAAGAACCTCCTGGGTGGAAAGATTGGGGAAAGAGTAATTAGCATGCAAGTTAGAGGACCAATTTTTATTTTCCATTTTTAAAGAAGAGGAAGAATGCATTAAAAGTCTTTTTGGGGAGGCAAAATCAAGTGGTCCCTCCAAGTGTGGAGTTTTGGACTGCCGCCCATGCAAAATGGAAGAAATGGTAGGGGAGGAGAAGAGATGGAGAAGAGAGAAGTGTGCACACAAGCAATCAAATTCTAGACCTAACTTAATTATGACTCCCTATAATTTAACCTAAGACTTGGTCTACCTAGGAAATAAGTAATCAACAGTGAATACCCATTCTGTCAGCAAATCTAGCCAAGTTGCTTAAAGGGAGGTTTGGGCCCAAGCGTTTCCCAGGAAAATCCCCAGGTGCTTGGACAAACCCGCACCTGGTCATTTGACACGGCCCCTCAGCAAGAACACCAAATATAGATGACAGAATTGGTATTAACTAGAGAAAACTTAAGACCTATATAGTAAGCCTAAGTTGATGAAACCTTAGGGGTCAAGTTGCTATGGATTTTAGTTATGTCTAGGATACTATAGTGCACACGAAATGTGGAGGGCATTAATTGGGTTGTTGCCCTGTTATTTCAATTTTTAGTGTGTACGCAAGAATTGGAAAGTGGTTTCAATTAAAAAGAAGTTGTCACACAATTTTTGTATTTTTGTCTTTTAGGATTCAATTTAATTGAATGTATTTTAGGGTTTCTCTTTTTAAATGTTCAAACAAGTTTGAAACTTCCACAATCAAAGGAAAACAAGTTGTATTGGTGATGATGTGTTTCCTTTATGTTGTGGGACTAAAAAGCAAGAAAAAAATCCTAATTGGATTTGAACCCTAATACAGGAAATTACTACCAATGAATTATTTTTAGGCTTTCTAAAAAAGTAGTGGTCCAAAAAATGCAACCAACACCACTACCTTATGTAAAATCAAACAAGGATTCCAGAAAAGATTTTAGAAATTTGTTTGATATTTGTTTTGAATTTTTATTTGTGCTGGTGTCAATGTCAAGAAATGGTACCTGTGGATATTTTGGACTTTCTATTCCACCACTAGCCTCAGAAAATTTTGGTGATTTTATGTGAGACGTAGAATTTCACAAGGATTCCAGAAAACTAAATTTCACAAAATTTGGATGAGTATAAAAATTCTAAAAATTCACGAATAGTAGCAAAATAAGAAGATAAGAGGGTGTGACCCCTTGGCAATCCAAGAATTTTTAAAAATTAAATACAAAGTAAATTGATATGAAATTTGGAACAAATGTTCCCTACTTGATTTAGAATCCCTGAGTGAAATTTCAAGATTTTAGGAGGCTTTTGGTGTCATGAATTGATTTTTCAAGTCCGGATAGAAATCTGGACCTGAAAAACAGAATACCAACACTTGAATTCGAGTGGTGTTTAATGAAGTGTACAAGCAAACAATGAATTTTAAACTTCACCACTCCACTTAATTAAGTCGTTAAAGGTACTGAAAGCCAAGTTTAATATATTTCGGTAGTCTTTTAATGCTTTATGTGACAAGATAAAGGGAAAAAACCTGAATCCACGGGAAGACAAGGGATTTGAGTTCTTTCCAGAATTCCCGCTTGCTTCCTGTAGCTCCTACACACATAAGATAGAAGAAAACAAAAGGGGATGAGATCTACTTCAAGCAAGAGAAAAGTGATAGAAGCAAAGCCATGCCTCCCTGACAACGACTCCAAAAAGTGATCGCGAAAATACGCAGTTTGTTAGTTAGGCAATTTAGTGTCGTTGCAACGCATAATTCTACTTTCGCTTTTAAAATTTATAAGACATAGATAGTGGGGTACCTAGGGACGACCAAGGAGGCAAGTTTGCATAAATTAAATCTCTTACTTGGAAAATAAATCTCAACTTTCCTTTTGGTGTTTTAAAATATTTAATTTTTGTTTTGAAATAACTAAAGCAACATAAAATTGATGGTGGGAAGATGGCTAACACCTAAATTTACTAATCTAGAACCTAAGTGACAAGTAATTCCTCTCTCTAAGCTCACCTAGGTTGGTGGGAACCTAGAGTAATTAGAGAGAGGGTGTGATTATACTAAGGTAAAAGTAAAAGAAAATAATTAAGAAAAGGCAACTTTACTCAAGGAGAAAAAATGTTTTACAAACCCTAGTAGAGAAATGCTACTAGTACTAGATAATTGCAACAAATAAAATAAAACACAAATCCTCCTGAATTATTGGTGAAGAGGGGTAGCTCCTTACTCCAAATTTAGTGGCTCCTAGGCTTGAAAAGGGTTCCTCCTTCTCCTTCCTTGCTATGCTCCTCCAAGATGGTGTCCTCCATGGTGGAAGTTACCACCTTCAATTCTCCTCCTCCAAGGGTGGACGTCCACCCTAGGTCCTTCTCCTCTGCCTGGCCGTCCTCCTTGAAGTAGAATGCTCCTCCTCCTTGGCATGGCACAAGTTGAAGAGAGTGGGAGAAGAAGGCACCAAAGGGGCGGGTGATGTGCCCCCTTAATCTTCTTCTCTACTCCTTCTTCTTGGCCGTAGGTGTTGGTGGGTTTAGGTGGAATTAAACACTAATGGAGGATGATTTTTATGTGGTGATATGGTGGGATTATATAGAGGTGGAGAGGGGGGTAGTTGGCGTGAATAGGTGGAGGGCTAGGATGGAGTTTAGTGGTGGTTATGGGTGGTTAGAATGATACTAGGGCTAGGGTTAGTTGGCGCCACCTTAAAGGGTGTTAAGGGGGTGGTTATGGTGGCCAAAAGGCACGTAGAGTTGGCACCACTTTTAGCTTCTAGAAGGGGGGGTTAGGTGGATGGCTAGATGTGGTCGTAGGGTTAGGTGTATGGTGGATATGGGGGTGGATGTTGGTGCCAAAAAGGGGGGTAGTTAGGGTTAGGCTTTGGCACCAAAATTGGTGCCTTTTGGTGGTGATGATGGGGTGAAGAGGTGGCTTGGTGGTGGCACCAACTTGGAGTTGGATAGCTAGCTTAGGTGAGCTTAGTTGGTGGAGCTAGCTAGGGTTGAGTTGAAGGTGGTGGATGGCCAAGGAGCTGGATGCTAGCTAAGCTAAGCTAAGCTAAGCTAGCTTAGCTAGCTATGGAGTAGAGGAGTAGGTAATGTGAGCTAGGGTTTGAAGAGAGGAGCTGAGGAGGATAAGTCTGGAGCTTGAACTGGAGCTGGCTGTTGTTGAAGAGGGTGGCATGGAGCTACTCGAGCTGGCTTAGCTTACTAGTTCTTTGCTAGCTACTAAGCCAAGCTAAAGTGAGCTGGCTTCTACCATAATGAGCTGAGGTAAGCTGGGTCTGGTGCTCCTGAGGAGGATCGAGCTGGTTGATGTAGCTAAGCTGAGTCCTCGGGAGCTGGACTTGAGCTTCCTGAGCTGGAGTGAAGTCATCTTCAGCTGGCTAGTGTTGAGTGGAGCTGGATGTAGCTGGACCTGAGCTAAGGTGAACTCCAGTCAACTCAGCTGAGCTAGCTAAAGCTTCCTGTGGGCTAATGGGAGCTGAGATGAGCTAGACTCAGCTAAGTTGAGCTGGATCTAAGCTGAGCTGAGGTAGGGTGAGCTAAGATGAGCTCTCTTGAGCTGCCATTCAGCTGAGATGAGCTGAATGGAGCTAGGATGAGCTAACCTTAGTTCAAGTGAGCTGAATTCTGGCTATGGTGAGCTGGATCAAGCTGATTTCCAGCTGGTGAGAGCTTCTCCTTCACCAGTTGCCTTCTTGAGTGCTAGGGTTCTAAGGATATAGCAATATGTTTATCCCTAACACTCACAAAAATACATTAAAAACACAATAAAAAATGCCTAAATGCAACCCAAAAACCTATTTGCAGAGCATAATCCTAAGAGTTAGGTTTGTTTTAATGCATAAGAATAATGATAAATTGGCATTTATCTATTAAGTCACACGAATCACCCTGCCGTGTTCTCAAATAGGTTATTGGGTCCCAACTTTTAATGATTCAAGTGAATATAGAGCCTTGATTTTAGGGTTTGCTGATAAGATCAATTCAACCAAGGGCTTGGGTGGCACACAAATGTGGGAAGATTTGTTTCCATTTTTGAATGGCAAGTGTGTACTAGCATTTCAAACCCAAACGTAGAAACCCTAATTGGCTCTATTTCCAAGTCCAGTTAATTCCAAAGATGGTACCTTGGACTCAATCAAGAAGGTGAATAGTCCAAGGTGCTTTATGACCCTAATAAGTGCAAGTATCAGGATTAGGTGTCTCTAATCAAATCAAAATCAATCAAATTTGATCACAATCAAATTAAGATAAATAAAAAAAAAACTCTTGCCTTGAATGATGATTACTAGAAAAGTAAGGCAAAATTGACTCCTAATTTCTGTTGTCCCCCTTTTTCTATCTTTCCAAGAGAAGAGGGGATTATGGAAGAGGGTAAGATTATTACCTGCCCCTGGTGTAGTTGATCTGAGCTTGATAATCCTAAATGGTGATTCACCTCCAAACAAACTAATAGAGCAAGTTCAAAATCAAATCAGAATGAATATGATTAGTGGTGAACTACGCGTTGCTCCCTTGCAACGACGCCAAATGTTAGTGCACTTTTTCCGAGTTTAAAAATATGCACCGTAGAATAGTAAAGAAAGCAAAGAATAACACTTAAATTTGTAATCTCGAATGTGAGTCCGAGGTCGTCTCAGGGAGCAAGTAATCTCAAGTAACCACTAATCAATTGAATATAAAATGAACACAATAATTTGATAAAGAGAAATAGAATTGGCAATGAATATCAATCTTAAATAGATAAAAAAATGAATTCTCAATCTCCAAAACTAAAGGAAGCATAAAGGCAAAAATTCAATTTTTCTTCAACTAAACAAGGCCCTTAACACTTAGCCTTTCTGAAGGCCTCATCAGACGTTCACACTAAGCCACTAGACAGCTTAAAGCAGGCACCAATCTTGGCCAGAGCCTGCACAAGGCAAGCCCAATCGTGCACGCACTTCAAGGCAAAATTGACCCTTTTCCTCTAGGCCCAACAATTCCTCCTCTTCCTCTTTTTCTTTCTTTCTCTATTCAGATCCACACCAAGCCCAGACCTGCCTAAGCATGCGTAGGAGGGCGAGGGCGTGCGTATGGTGTGGGTGAGCTAGGGACTCGACCCCCTATTCCGAACAATGGAAATGGGGGTGGGAAACCTTATGAATGGATTTCCAAATCAAACACCCACGATGTGGAACTTTCTTCCATCTTCTTCTTCGTTACTGCTACATGGATGAAGGTGCATTCAATTGTTGCTCAATTCACCATGGGATGGAAAATCTATGGTCAAGGCTTGTCCTTTAGATGATTCCACATAGAACAAGGGTAGCGTCCTCATCGATAAGTCGTTGGAGCTATCGACTATAGTTGGGAAAGGAAGCACCCTCCAGCGTTGTACCTGCATAAGAAATCATAGCCTCTAAGCTCAGATCAATCACACAATAAGGTCCAACGCTACTCGCCGGACAAAAACCCTAAGGTGATTGCATGCCGGGGTGGTCTTACGTGGCTGGTGGTGAAGCTTCAAAGAATCTTTACCAGTGACAATGAAGTGTGGTGGTGGAGGCGATGTAACGTCAAATTGACTTAGGCAAAACATTTGTGGAGGTGAGGGGAACCATTTTCCCAAGTCAATTTGGTCAGAGGAAGGTGGTGGAAAGGAGGAGATGTAGGTGATGGTGGCGGTGGCAAACAATGCCGGAGAAGGAGTTGAAGAACGTAGCTAAGGAGCTCCCTAGACTTAACTAAAGGTGGGGGGAGAAGAAACCCTAAAGAAATTTGGGAAGAGGAACAAAGGAGAGGCTTGCTGGAGTTCTTCGGTGATGGGGAAGAAGGTAAGGTTGGCCAAAGTAGAAGCTAAGGCAAGGGCTAAAGCTTTGCAAGAAGCTTCATAGAGGTTTAAGGAAGAAGAACCCTCTACCTATTGTGCGAGGCAAAGGGCAAGGAAGGAGAATGAGGAGCTCCGATGGTGCTTCCAAAGAACGCCGATGATGAAGAAGAGTGGATTTCCAGCGTAATTAGGCACAAATTCATGCTCGTAGACATGAAGCCCTTTGTATAGATGTGAATCCCATCTCAAATAAGCCAAGACATGCTCATTTGGCATGTCTTCTAGCTGACTTTTGAGCTCAAATTTCTCAATGTCGCCAATGATGATGTCGGTTGATTTAGGACTCAAAAAGATGCTCAATCGATGCAAAAGGTCTTCAAGATCAATCCAACCAAATTTGGTAGGATTTGATCTTGATTTAGTCCTTCAAATCTCGGATCAAAACTCACCATGTTGGGTTGAAGAAGCTCTGCAAGTTGCCATGTTTGGAGAAGAAGAAGGCAGTGGAGGAAGGACCGAATGACAAGAAAAACTCAAAAGTTAGGGGCCTATTCATGATAAAGATCAAAAAACTAGGGGTAGTTTTGTAATAGACAGAAACCTGTGGGCTAAAATGCGAACTAGTCAACATGAACTCTGATTGGGCTTAAATTTTGGGGTTAAGCTAATTTTGATCCAAAGAATATAATGCTCATTTCAAATTTGATTTTTGACCAAGTTTGACTGGATAATTTACATAGAAGCCCAAAAAAAGGCAAGTTCCTGCTCGAGTCTCTATTTTTGGTCAAAATGGGTTCTTTTGGTCAAAGTGAAGATTCCAAACCTCTTAGAATATATTTTAATGATCTTTAGGAGGTTTAGATTACATTTATTTCTACCAGAACCTATTTAATTGAAGTGCAACTGAAATTAAGATTTTTATAAATAAAATAACCCTCAAATCTCAGAAACCCTAATTCAATCAACTTAGACCTACTTCTAGGGAAATTAAGCTCATTTAACCTTAAATTAAGCCCTAATTAACCCCTTAGTTAATCTGCAATTGTGATTAGGTGTTAAAACAACAAAATTAACTTATTTTCTCTTTTTCTCAAACCCAACTTAGAATAGGATTATGATCTTCTAATGAATATTAAAGAACATTTATCACTACAATAAGGCTAAATTAGGCTAGTTATCACCAATGATGATGTTACCATCACCTAACCTTAGCCCAACCTGCCTATTTTAGCCCTCACCCAACACCTAATCCTAATACCTAGTCCTGACCCTAAACCAGCTCCACTTAGCTCCCTAAACCTTTTCCTCAACCCCAGGATCACTCATTAACCTAGTCTTAAAACCCAACGCATACATTGTGACACCAACTCACTCCTTATCCAATCTTATCCAATGGAGTCCTATGCATTATCCACTTGTGTCGCTTAATTATTCTACATTAAAATGTCCTAATTATTCTTGAAATTAATTAGTAAAAAGTGGCCTTGATTGTATCCAATTAGGTCTCCAAATAAATCCCTTAAATCACTCAAATGAAGATCATGCGTGAACACAAATCAAAGGTCATTGAATTCCCTTCTAGAAGAAATCTCAATCACACCTCATCAAGATCCTCCATAACAACATAATCAATCATGATCCCAATTAATTACAAGCACATATTTTAGATCCTAAACTTAAGATCCCATAGTCCACATTTGCAAAACCTAAGAATAGCCAATCAAGATACCAATCCCGAAATTCGGACAACCTGACACACTTTCAATATTTTAGTCATCACTTTCCCAATTTAAATTCAAATTGAGTGATTCAAGTTGCATTTGAAAGCTGATTTCAAGTGCTACATCTTTCATTTTTATATGAAATTTGAAATTCAAATCATAGCGAGGCCAAAAATTGAAGGCAATTAGGTCTTATTTTCCTATTTAGAAAAATCCTAAACCTAAACCTAATTTCTAAAAACCTAATTGTAGAACCTACTTCCTTGCCTTCCATGCCACCATCTAAACACCTCCCCTCCTCTATTTAAACCCCATGGACGTCCACCATAAGGCTCATAAGCCTCTCTCTCTCCGTTACTTACAATACAACTTCATTAGCTTTTAGGTCCTCTATTAGATCCATTAGTACTCCACCACCATCTTCATCTACCACCATCATCCTCAACCTTCTCCTTGGGACATGGGCCTTCCCACATCTCCAAGGATCTCCACACCAACCTCTTGGTGTGGACACTCTCTCCATCGGTTGCGCTTTCGCATCCACTCCATCCATGCACTTCTTCGGGCTACACCGTCGTGGCCATCCTCGACTTCGTTTTCACTTTTGTTTAGTTAGCTATTTTCATTGTAACAAGCATTCCTCTAGTTTGATTTTAGAAATCTTCTTTAGTATTAGTAAGGCTTTCTTTTATTTACTTTTGTGTCTCTAGCATTTACTTCTGTAGCTGGTAGCTTTGTTTCTTTATATTTGCCTCCTTAGTTACTCATGTAGTTTGATTTACTATTATCTTGCTTCTTATAAAAAAAATACAAAAAATCAGAAAAAAAATACAAAAAAAAATAGTCTTAGGAAGCGTGAATTCTTGTAGTTGAGAATGTGGTTTGGATCCACGACGTACTTCCACAAGCTCAAGATGTGAAAATGTCATGTATGCCAGCTAGCTCTGGTAGCAGGGCAACCTATATGCAACGAGTCCAACCCACTCTAGAATCTTGAAGGAACCCACAAATCTCAGTGTCAATTTTCCCTTTACTCCAAACCTCTGTATGCCCTACATGGGTGATATCGTAAGGAAAATGAAATTTTTGGCCTCAAACTATCTTGTCACTTGAGATTAGTATAACTATTCTATTGACTATGTTGTGATGAGCTTCGTCTTGATCTTCTCAATGACTTCCTTGCTTTGACGCATCAATTTGAGGCTGACCTCCTACATTACTTCAACCTCATCCCTACAATGGGGAGACATGCATTTTCGATCATATAAAGCCTGATGGAGCCTTGTCAATAATAACAAGATAGTTGTTGTTGTAGGTGAACGTTAATTTAAGGTTTAAATTCTTAATTAATGTACAAATTGATAATTTAATCATGCAATTGACTTTATAAATAGTTAATCAACATATTAAGGTATTTATTATACATTTTTAATTTATTTTAGAACATTTATTTTAATTTATACATATTTAAATACACATTTTTAAGAGGTAAATACATAATTAAGTTATAAATACTATAATACAGTATAAATATATTACAAGTAGATTGAAAATATTTAAAATTAATATATATAAGTGTACAATATAAATTACTTTAGTAATAACTTAATTTAGTAATTTATTTTATTTTAAGTTAATAATTTACCTATTTAACCTAATAACTTAATTACCTACAATAAATACATAAATAAATTAATGTACAGGTATCATACAGTATATAATAATTACTTAAATAAGTATGTATAGTAATTGATATGGTTATTGGTATGTACATAGTTATTTATAATTACTTAGTATTATATACATTTACTCTAATATAAATTAATATACAATTATATAATAAGGTTATATATACAAAAAATCATCCTAAATACTTATTTAAATATATATAATATAATTTTAAGTTATTTATGTACATTATTTTCCTATATTACAATATTTACATATAGCTTAGTATAAAGTTATATTTACAAGTATAATACAATATACATGATATTTTTATGCATTTTTGTGTATTTTTGAGTTTTTATGGTATTTATATATTCTATAGAGGTAGGAGAAGAGAGAGAAAAGGTGAGATGAGAGAGAGAAGAATTCTTTTTGTGATTTTTGAGTTTGGTTCTTTTATTAAGTTTCAAATTATACCGAATCATCGGTTGGTATGTTTTACTAAGTTGAGGGTTCGGAATACTTTACAATTTTGCAAATGCCTAAAGAAATACCTAATCTTACTCAAGACAGGTTTATTTTATTTTTTTTATAATCTTTTAGAATTTTTTCTATTATTTCAATTTAGCACAAAAGAGGCTTCAAGTGTAGTGAAAACATGAAACCTAAGCCATTAAAATCAGTTTTAAGTGATGAATCAAGAATATAAACATTCAAACACATCCAACACACAATGTGAAGCATGAATGAAATGATAAACATGGTTTTCAACTCAATTTTCACTCAAATTTTAGATTGGACAATTAACACAATTGCAAATAGCTGACAAAGGTTTCAAAACAGGGATTTCATGTCATTCAAAATAGATTATAGCCAAATGTGATGAGCCTATATTTGTGGGCTAATTAGTTACTTAAACGCCTAGACATTAGATTAATATTAACATATACATAGCATGCATTAAGATGTAAATAATGTAGCTTATACATATTTGCTTGTATGCATTACGTTCATATATAAATTATTTAGCATGCATTAGAATTTAAGTAGGTTAGTTATTATTTAGTTTGCATGCATACATTACATGAATTGAATAGTTAGAAATAACAATTGGTAATTCTTAGGGGTTTTGCATATAAATAATCCACATATCTTTTTATAACATCTCTTTTTATTCTTTGTGCAACAAGGAACCACTCCTCGCCGACAAGCCATTTATGGCCAAATTGGGCAATGAAGGCGGCAATGAAGGGGAGCGAAGGATGTGGATCTAGCTGACCTTCCTCCGACACTCCATCTTCTTCTTCATCTTCCCCTACAGCTATAAGAAAGTTAGAGCCACAACTAGGCTCCATGCAACTCCGCCCCACTCCACTACCATGCTTCATCCACCACTGTGCATCTCCAAGGTCGAGCTCTACCACACCGTGGGCCAACAAGGTGACAAGCTGCCACGCTAAACCAACTAACTCAACCATTACCAAGCACGAGCTCCTTGCAGCTCATTTATCACTAACAACCCAACACCACCGGCCCTCGCCGACCACCTGCGCCCCCTCCTCGCCATCTCCACTTACACCAATGCACACCCAACTTCGCGCCAATCTCCCCCACCTGCAATAGCGCACCACGTGCGGTCTGCACACCTATGCCACCTCAAGTTCCCATCCCCATGTGCCACCTATCAACAGTTGCTAAAGCCACAAGCTGTCGCACCTCCTCCTCACGCACGTGCCCACATGCGACCACAAGCGGCCAACTCCTCGCCGCTCCTCGCACGCTCACGCCTTGCCTCCACACGAGCCCACCTCCACTTCTTCTTCATTCACCTTCTTCAACCAACACCGTGCAACTCTATTAGAAGAATCCACCACCACGATGTTATTACAGGCTAGATCGAGGTTTTAAAAGATGTGTTCGTTGTAGTAATAATTCCTCAAAAATAACTCGAACAATAGATAAAATTTATAATTCGAATATCAGAAATGAAGTCCGAGGTCGTTCACTAGGAGCAAATATGGAATTCACGTACTATTCTCAACAATTAATGTAAATTGAGCACAATTAATTACTCAAAATCTAATATATAATGTGTGGCATGAGTTATATGGTGAGTCAAAAAATAATCTAGACAAAATAATGGTGATTTGGATCACCAATTATTAGTCTAACACATAAAGCAAATACTCAAATAATATCAACTACTCAAACCAAGTGCATAGTGCATTTCCTGTTAAGGGAATCAGATGACAGATTCCTTCAGCTAGACAACTTAAGTGTCCACTGCTACAGTGCCAAGAGGGCACTGTACTTCTTCTCTTCTTTCTCTGCTCTATCTTCTTTCTTCTTTTTTCTCTGTGTGCACAAGCCCTCTTCCTTCTCCTTTCTTTCTTCTGTCCTCTACTCTTCCCTTCAGCTCTCCTTCCTCTTCTTCTCTTTTCCTTTATGCACAGGGGGGTACTCTTCAGATGCGGCTAAGTGTTAGCCATTACACAATAGAGCAAAACCTCCCCTCAACCCCGCGTGCTCTCTCTCTTTCCTTCTCTCTGGTTTCTGCTCTTTTTTGCCTTCACAAGGCCATGCAAAGTACCGAGTTATCGGGTAATCGGTCTAGAGCGCACTCGGGACTAGGGCTGTCGACATGGGGTAGTAGTCTAGGTGTGCGCTAGCGTAGGTAGGTATATGGGTCAGACCAGGCCTGCATGCACAGTGTCACGAGCGAGGCATGTGTGGGGCGCATGTGGGGGACCTCACCCCCCTGTGTGTTGAGGTGATAAGCCCCAATCACTTTTTCCTTTTATGCACTTCTAGATGTTCTTCTGCGCCCGATGTGGGACTATGTCCCCATCCTTCTGCTTGTGCGCTGCAACGAAGATGCTTCCACTCAATTGGATGGCTGCAGCTAATGGAGGCCTCAATTGAAGACCTAGGACGATTCCTGGGATGTAGCCACGTTACCTAGAGGTGGCACCTGAAGCAGATGCCGCAAGAATACGGCTTCGAACTTGCTCGAAGTAGCTTTAGTAATGGCGGTGGTGGCGATGAACCTGAAAATGAAGAACACAACCTTGCAGCCTCGTCAGATGGTTCAGCCGCTTTGCCGTAGCACGGCGAACGTGGTGGTGGGTGCGATGTAGCGTGAGGATATGTGTAGGTGGCTGGCGAAGTCAGAACTGGATAGAGGAACATGGGTTGTTTGGGGGTATGTTTGGGTGAGCAGTGGAGCGAAATAGGAGAGGGGTTTGATTGGTGGAGTCGTGGTGAAGGTTTTGGGAGTTATGGCGATGAGTGGTCAGAGATGGAGAAGATGGGGTGGTTGATGGCATTGAGGGTCTTTTTGATTTTTTCGGAATAGGGAATTAACCTAAAAGAACTACGGATCTAATTTAACCCTAATTTAATAGACGAAAGGGGGAGGATGCCACCGGCTTTGATCGGCTGGTGTTGGGGAAGATGAATCCTCCGCGAGGGGGATGGCGGTGAGGAGAGGGAAAGATGGCACCTGCTGTGACCGGCGAGATGCGAAGGAAGATGGGGAAGGTTGCTGCGCTTCCAATTTGGCCGTTGGTGGCACACAGGAGAGAGATCGAGAAGGTCCACTGGAGCTTAGGTTGGAGGTGGTCAGAGATAGAGTAAAGAAGATATTTTTGCCCTTGAATTTAGCTGAAAAGTTTGGCCATGCGTCGGGGGTTCTTTTATAGGCTATATGAAGCGGTTAGAACTTGGGAAGCAAGCTTCCCAATCTTGGAAGGCTTACCGAAGTAGGAAACCTATGAGATACCTGAATCTCTCATGCGTTCGCATGAGAGATTGGGAAGGTTGTTGGGCTCAAGACCAGATTTGTTGGAAAGAGTTCTCAAGGAATCTCCCTTCCAATTTTGGAAGGGATTCATTGATCAGAGAATGAGCTCTCTTCAATCAAAGGTCTCCAAAGAAGGATTCCTCCGCGATAATGGTGGAGGGACCTAATTACAAAGAGTGACGACAAAGATAGGGGCCTATTTGTAAGGAATTCAAAAGTTAGGGGTATGTGTGTGAGAGAAAAGATTCAGACTGGACCAAATTGCAAACTAGGTTAAGACATTCTCTGATTGGGCCCAAATTTTTGGTACAAACCTAATTTGGACCTAAGGAATCCAATGGTGAAGTTGGATTTTGGTTTTGACCTAGTTTGACTAAGTAATTTATGCAAAAACCCAAATTAGTGCATAGGTCAGTCTGTGACTCTATTTTAGGTCAAAATAGGTTCTGAAGGTCAAATTAAAGGTACCAAATCCTAGAGAATATTTTTCTATAAAATTTCGAGGGTTTATGTGAATTTTATCTTGAACAGAACCTCAGTAAATTAAGCGGGTCTATTTTTAGGGTTTCAGATGTCATTTAATTCCTGAAATGCATAAAAACCCTTCTCTGTCTGTACGGACTCACTTGTTAGACATTTAAGACCATTTGACCTTTATTTAACCCCTGAGGAAACCCATGATTGTACTGCAATTGAGATATGCTATTAAAATTGCAGTTTTACCCCTATTTTCTTGTTATTCTCTCATAATGATTATGCAATGAATTATGGTCCTCTGGCGGTTATGAAGGAGCATTTATTCCTTGATCTTGACTAATTAAAGCTAGATATGGCTGATGATGATGTTATCATCACACAACCACCTAACGGCCACCTCAAGCTGCGGAACGCATCGCAAGCACCGCCACCACGAAGCCCACGCGCCACTGTACCTTCCTTGCCATCCCCGACCGTCAGCCGTTGCACACACCTCCGCCAACAGAACCTCTCGACACCGACCATCACTTGCCCTTCCAACCATTGGTGGCCGCCATTCGATGTGCCGACAACTCCATCGTGAAGCCCTCGTCTCACTCATCCTCCATCGTCAACCTTGCCTCCAACTGTGGCCAGCTGTACACTCACCGAAAGCATGAAGGAATCCCTTGTTTCCCTCTCTATTTGTTTTTACATTTAGATGCCATTATGGGATTTTAAGATTTAGGATTTTTTTTTTTTTAGAAAAGAAAGGGTCCTTTAATTTCTCGCTTGCCACGGAGCACCTCTATGATCATGGCCACGGCCACTCTCCCACGCTGAGTCAGGGATGGCTGGATATAGACTGTCACCACACGCCACCACAAGCCTATATGCGTATGGGCAAGTCCCAAGGATATTAATATTATATGATGGCCATTTAAGATTTAGGATATTAATATTATATGATGGCCATTTTGTGAAGAGAACCCTCCTCCTTCTTTAATTGCTTTATCAATATATGTGAGCCCTATATGCCTCATTTGAGAGGGGTTTTGGCATCGACTTTCTGCGATTTCAATTGTGAACTTTTGTGAAATACTTTAGTGAATTTTAGTAGGCCATTTCTTCCCTGTGGATACTGACAGAAAGTCATTTTCGCGCATTTGAAATTCGTCGAAAATCGTAGTATAGTCGCGCAAAAACGTTCGTCAAAAATATTGTTTTGTAAAATAACGAGACTTGAGTCCCGGTCGTTCGTCTCTGGGAGGCGTGTTTCTATTTTTGAAATCGATCTTAAAGCTGCTCTACTTAGTATTCAGGTGCGCAATATATAGGCGGTTAAAAAACAGGCACTTAAATCACGCAAATAAAATAATCATTCAGCTCATGGTGATTTCAAACACATAAAGAGAGATATATATATAAATGCATTTTTCATTCATTCATTGGGGGAGAGTTGTTTGTATAGGAAATCTAGAGGAAAGCTTATACAGGAATACTTTAAATTAAACCTAGCTACCAGAAAACAATTGCATACAAGAATCGACGGGGGGATTTCGCATGCATCATTGGGGGAGAAGAGAAACTACTCTACTAAGCAGTAAATGAAAGCAGTAAAACTTATGAAAAGCATGATCTAGAGCTAAAAGAGTAGAGGGCATTCAGGGGTGGTCCCCGATGGCCTTGGAGTGGTTGAGAAGAGAATGAGGGGCGGCCAATGTAGCTTAGGCCGACCCTTGGAGAGAGGTAGGGTTGATCCAGCATCCCGGCATGGTTTCCTCCATGGTGGTGGTAGTGAGCTCGTGGAGGTGGAGTGAGTGGCTAAGTGGAGGTGGTGTGAATGGCACCAATGGAGAGTAATTGCCAAGGGAGTGAATGGGTGCCAATGGCCACCCAAGGGGTCTTTTTATAGACCTAAGGGGAGCTCTCTAGAGAATTATTGAATTCTCTAGAAGGCCTATGGTGGGAGCTCGTGGGAGAGTGAGAGAGAGAGGGTGAATGGTGGTTTTTAGATCCACCAAATGTGGATCTAAAAATTGAATGGCTCTTGGTTGCTATTTTTGGCAACCAAGGCAACCACACATGGTAGAGAGTTTCAGAGAACTCTAGGCTAGATATTTTCGTGTGGATGGTGTGTGTGGGTGTGTGTGGGTGTGTGTGGGTGTGTGTGGGTCGAAACTTAGGTGGCTAGGTTGATTAGGTTGGGTTCTAGTGGGTTTAGGTCAAGGTAGGTCTCAAATTAGGGTTATAAACCCTAATTCACTAAGGTAAAGTGCAATTAAACTTAATACAAGTTTAATTGGGTGTGTGGAAACTTAATTGAGAGTAAAACAACTCAATTAAGCCAGGTCTAGGTCAATTGGACTCTCACTGAGTCCAATTGGATAGTGTGTGCTGAGATCAGGGCTCAATTGGACTCAATGAGTCCAATTGAATAGGCTGATGGATTTGACTGAGATCCAAGTCAATTAAGTTTAGTGAAGACCTAATTAGGTCCTTAAGGAGGTCTAGAGGTGATGTACTAGGGTTAGGGAACCTTAATTTAGGTTCCTATGGGGTTGGAATTGGGTTTAGGGACCTAGAGATCCAAGATCAAGGCTTAAATCTCAAAATAGGGATTGGAGAGCAGTATTAGACGTCTAATTATAGAATCAGACGTCTTATACTCAAAAATCAGAAGTCCAGACTTGTTGTCTGGACGTCCAATCAGAGTCAGGAAGGGTTTCGGGTTCTATTTTGGGTATTCTACAGAAATTGGATGTCTGACAAAGTGTCTGGACGTCCAATAACACTGCAGAAGTGGGTTTGAAGTGTGCGGGAGTTGGCTAAGGGTCCTGGACATCTTAAAACTTCTCTGGACGTCCAGAGAAGGGTTGGAAATAGGGTTTTAGGGCTTCCTAGGGTGTTGTGACCTAATCTAAGGGTGGCTAAGGCTTGGGGAAGTCTCTAGGCTATCCTAGGGCTAGGATGGACCTAAGCTCTTCACATTTTACTGCTTTATTTCTACTTAATAGAATAGAAAACCTTTAACCCCCTTACATTATTATTCCTATATCTAAACTAGGCCTTCTGCTCCAGCTCTGCTACAACTCCCGTTATTCCTGATCCAGCTTCAGATCCAGCTCCTGATCAGCTTATTCCCTGCAATCGACATAATGCACTTAATCAGCACATTATAACATTATTTTATGCATAGCTAAAGAAAAGCAGTAAAGATGCAGATAATGCGTATGCATGCATGGATAACCCTAACTTATGCTAAGTCCTAGCCTAATTTAGGTCAATTAAGACCTATGATTGCTGCGCAATCAGATACGACCCGCTCTTCTCGAGTGGTTAATTTTAATTGTTTTGACGACTGATTTTCCACCACTTACATACTACCATGCATCATTTCATGTGCAAAATTTCTTCCAAAGTGAAAATTGTCTCATCCAAATGCTTATACATGAATGCTTACAAATGAAGTTCTACCATTACACCACAATGTCAGCCCATTAAACCATTCAAATCAACTAAAAACCCAGCCATTCAACTAATGTTGTTGTTGTCAAAATAGCAGCAACTATTGCTCATGAGAATCAACAGCTTTTGCTACTGATGTTGCTATATTAAGGATCCATCACTGATGTTGCTGGAGAACTTCAAAAATCCAGCAACTGCTACTGTTGTTACAGTATGATTTTAGCTAAAATTCAATCCAGATCAGACCTTAGAAATTTGATCTAAAGCACATGAATGCTCATTTAAACCAATATTAGATTGATCTAGATCATATTAGTCCTTTTAATATGTTTTTCTCTGAGTTTAGATCTGAGAAATCAAGACAAAAGAAAATTTGGAAATCTGAGTTTGAAAACTAAACACCTTCAAATGACAATAAAATCATAGAAATATGCATCTCTATCCTCACAAATAAACATAAAGGTGTTTGAAAATCCTTTCGAATCCATATCAAATCTTAGGCCATGTTCAAAACTTAATCAATCCCTATTCTCAGATCTTCCTCACCTTGCTTTAAAACCTTCCAAATCACTGATTAGATCTCTGATCAGTTTGACTGATTTCATTGATCTAATATCACCATTCAATGAGAAGAAAACAGAGATCCATACAGATTTTGGGTAAAACTTAATGAATCGTTAAAAACATATCCCATACAGTTCAAAACCATCATATGGAACCTAATTTATGCAAATACACACTAAATTTAGTTGATAAACACTGACTGGAATCAAATCATTAGAAATCCCTCATTCACATTCTCAAAGCAAATCAAAGCTAAATGACCAAATCAGCACAATTAAGCTTACATGGAAGACCTTTGTGTTTAGATGAGATGAATGGGAGGTCCTCCCTTGTGAGATTCAAGCACATTCTAGATCTAGAACCTAGGAAGTGATGGGAACACCATCATAGGCCCTAACTAGCCGCTTTTAGTCAGGTTTGAAAGATAAATGCTCCTACATAACCATCTGAGGGTTATAACTCCACTTCAAGCTATTTTGAGAAAAGAATAGGAAACTAGGGTTAATTCTATAATTTTAACAGTTTATCATAAATACAGAATAACCAAGAGGTTTGTTAGAGGTAAAATGAAGTTCAATTGAGCATTAAAGACTAATAAGTGGGTCCACACAAACAGAAATGTGGTTTCACGCATTTCGAGAACCAATACAGCACCCAAAATCCTAATTTTAGATCTACTTAAATTGCAGATATTATGTGATGGAACGTCGGTTTTCGTTGTTAATTCGTTGTAGTAAAGCCGGTTGTTACCAACGTTTCA
This sequence comes from Thalassia testudinum, assembly GCA_037157565.1. Classification (NCBI taxonomy): domain Eukaryota; kingdom Viridiplantae; phylum Streptophyta; class Magnoliopsida; order Alismatales; family Hydrocharitaceae; genus Thalassia; species Thalassia testudinum. The sequence continues at coordinate 112,340,607 of JAZHRO010000025.1, forward strand.
TATAAAAATTTTTTACTCGGAAAAATAAAAGAGTTCCCGAGGTCGAACTCAGGGAGCAAGTTGTATTCTAGAGATATACAAATTCTATTACAAAAATAAAGAGAGAGAGAGAGAGATGAAAAATTGGCTTCTGCTTCTTTTCTTCTTTCTTCCTCTTTGTCTTTGGTTCTTCCTGTTCTTCTTCTTCTTCTTCTTTTTCTTCTGCTTTCTTCAGATCTTCCTCTTTCTTTTTGGTTCTTCCTGTTCTTCTTCTTCTTCTTCTTTTTCTTCTGCTTTCTTCAGATTTTCCCCTCGTGCTCTTCTTCTTCTGTTCTTCCTTGTTTCCTTTCTTTCTTTTTCTTCAGATCGTCTTCTTCTTTTCTTGCTTCTTGCTTCTTTTCATTTCTTCTTCTGCAATCGTGGTGCTTCTGCCTTCGGCTACTAAGTCTCCCTTCCTTCTTCTTCAGCCTGCCTTCTGTGTTGCTCTGGCTGCTGGCTGTCCGTCGTCTGGCCCGGTGCTTCGACGACTTAACTGAGCAGTTGCTACAGTGCAGCTGCTTCTTCTTCCGCAGTCCTTCACCTGTGCCTGCACGCTCAAGAGTTCATCAGAAGGCAAAAACCTACTCTACCCCCTTCCCCCGCGTATCTCTCTCTCTCTGAAATCACTCTTCGGAAGCTCTCCCAGAGCGCTATCGGGTAATCGGGTTCGGATCAGGCCCGGGTCCAGGCCCACCGGCGTGCGTGGTGGGCGAGGAGTGCAGGTCAGTCTAATCGGGTCGGGCCAGGTCCGCGGAGCGTGGTCACGGACGAGGCCGAGTCGGGTCGGGTCGGGTGAGAGGGACCTCACCCCGTGGTAACTGAGGCAAACAGCATACGGCAGTTTTTCAATTTATGTGTCCGCGCGCCTTTGAGAGATTCCGAGGTGGGACTAAATGTCCCACCCCAATTTTCTTACGCCTGCAGCAGGGATGGTGCTCCCAATTGCATCGGCTGTTGAGGCGTACAGCTCCAATCGAGGGCCAGGGTGTGTGCGTGAGACTCTTCCGCGCTGGCCGTGGCTATTCAATCTGGGATATCTCGGCTTGGAGCAACCTCGAGCAGGCTTCGAGCTTCCTCGCCAATGGCGGCCAAGGCCTGGAACCTGAAACCAATGGCACGGCCTCTCGGCCAAATCAGACAGGCGGAGGACCTTCGCCGTGGCACGGCGAAGGTGGTCAGGGGGTCTGCAGGGGGTGTGATGGAGCTGTTAGGTCGTCCTAGGTCAGACTGTGAGCGAGGGAGTGGGTGTGTTCGGTGGGTCTGCAGAGGGTGTTTGGTGGGAAGTGGAGGGGCGGAAGAGGATCAGGGTGAGGAGGCGGAAGTTCTGCGGTGGTCGGCGAGCCGTGTGGGTCGCTGAGGTGATGGGAGCGGCTCGCCGGAGGGTGGTCGGAGGCGGAGAGGATGAGGGTGAACAGGGTCGGTAGAGGGCTTAATTGACTAAATCGAAAGCGGGGAAAGAAAGAGGAGGAGAAGGGGAGTAAGTCTAACTTAACTGCAGGGACGAAGGGGGAGGAACAGGGCGACAGTCGTATCGACTGTCGCCGGAGAAGATGATGCTCAGGGAGAGGGGCGGCGGCGAGCAGAAGGCTGGAGAGGCGCCAGCTGGGTGCGGCGTGGCGCGGGAAGAGCAGGGGAGGAGGTCTCTGCTGCTGGTAGTGCGGCAGAGCGAAGAGGTGGAGGGAGAGGAAGTCGCCGGAGCTGGTGAGCGTCTGCCGGAGAAAGAAGAGACGAAAGCTGGGGGTTTTCTCCGTCAGATCCAGGCTGCCTTGGTCGGTGGAGCGGCGGGGGGTATTTATAGGGTTGTAGCAGGGAGGAAGGCGGAGGGAGACGACGTGTCTCCCTCGCCGGAGCATGGTCGGAATTCGAACCCATACCGTCCGTGCGTTCGCACGGCCGGTATGGGGGGCTACAGTGACCATGGGGGTGCTCCTGCGACGGCTGACGACGCAGGGCACCCCCGGTACACTTGCCAGGTCCTCCACCTCACCCTGCGCGGCGCCATGCTCCGCGCAAGGTCGCCGGAGCATGGTGCTGGCAGGGTTTTGCAGGAGGGACCTGTTTGCAAAGAACGAAGGAGAGTTAGGGGCCTAAATGCGAGGGTTCAAAAGTTGAGGGCCAAAGAGTAAATATATGAGGACCAAAGTGTAAATTCGGTCAAGGAGGTTTCTTCTTAGGCTCAAGTTTTTATTCATGACTAATTAGGACCTAAGGAATCTGATGGTGAATTTTATTTTCATATTAAACCTTGTTTGACCGGTCAATTTGCGCAAAAACCCAAATTAAGTTATTAATTGGGCATGGTTCTCAATGTAGGTCAAAATGGGTTCTAAAGGCCAAATTGAAGGTTCTAAACCCTAGAGATTATTTTTCTATGAATTTTAGAGGGTTTATTCTATTTTTACTTTGCCTCGAACCTTGTGAATTGAAGTGGGTTGTTTTAGGGTTACAGATTATCATTTGGTTCCTTGGAAGTGCTGTAGCCCTTGCTAGATCATCTCATCCCACTTTTATTCTTATTAAGCTGTTTTGACCTGTGTTTGGGCCCAGAATTACCCTGTATGCAGATTATACTGGTAAAATTGCACTTTTACCCCTTGTGACTGGTTTTCTTCTCAAACTCAGAATTCTCTGAGTTAAGCCTTTCCTTGAGATATATAGGAGCTTTTATCCTTTGTATTGGGTCAAAATGAGCTAGTTATGGCTCATGATGAGGTTCTCATCATACCCCCATGCCTAGCTTTTGCTAGTCCCTTAGCAAAAAAAACTTAAGGTTTCAACCCTTGTTCTAGACCATGAAGTTTTCAATGGTTTTAGATAAGTGCTTTTTTATTTGAGCATAGATTAGGTTAGAATGCTGACCATAGGCCTAAAAGATACTCTAGTACCAATCAAGATCCAAATCTGTCTAGCCTTAGCCTCAGTCTTTTAGCAAAGGTTTTTAAGGCCCACACGAACTAACCTAAGGTTTATTGGACTTCGTGGTTAAAGCACCCGTGCTTGAAATGATTTTAGCCCTGGCTCAGTTCGCAGTGCGTTTTGTAAGAGAGAGAGATAGAAAGTTTTTTTCTGTTTGGAGAGTTTTCTCTCTCTTTTTCTTTTTAGTTCTAGTCTAGGATTGGCTTTTCAACACGGTCTGTATCAGATTCCTTGCTCCCATCATCAATCCTCAAGGGTTCCTGGCGATCGATGCTTCGAGATAGCACCGCCCATGGCAACCCCCGGAACCCTGGCTATTGAGATTTCGAGATAATCCCATCCATGGTATTCCGTGGCCGAATCCAGACCCTGGCAATTGACATTTCGAGATAATGCCATCCATGGAATCTGAACCAGCAGAGTGCTTACATGCCCCCCGTAGGATATGTAAATATCCTAAGAGACAAGCACCGAGGAGATGATATTTTGTTACGCATCTTCGAGGGGATTTCCCGCCTCTCCGCGCTGGGAACTCGTCCAAATCAACTTGTGTTGATCGGCCGCTCCTATTCTAGGTGTTCTTTTCAGATTTTTGCGACGCTTCTGCGTGATTCTGATTTTTACGCTTACTGAACCAGGCTGTGTGTGAGATTAGGGTGCTTAGGTTACTGAGTCCCGTAAACCAAAAATTAGTTAACGAGGCCGAATACTCCCTAAGCCTTAGACCTAATACTTCAGCTTTTCATTTTCCTCAACCTCTTGAGGAGTGTCCAGATCTTAATGAGTACTAAGAGTCTATTCAAGAATGCCTAAGGTTTGCATTCTTACTAATCTCATTGTGCACTTTTCAGTTATTTTCTTGAATGAGGTCTAGAACTTAGGTTAATTCCTTAGTTCCTTACTAATGACTATCAACTTTTCTTATAATTTTGTGCTCCTTTTTCATTTTGTTTCTTTTCTCCTTCACAAAATTTTCCTTTTCCTCTTTTCCTCTTATTCTTTTTTGAAAATTTTTTTTTTTTTTTTTTTTTTTTTTTTTAATTTTTATGGTATTTTTGGCATATGTGAATTTTTTTGCTTGAAACCTTTTCTTACAAGTTTTTGCACTTTCCTACCCCCCCATGCCTAAGATTTGCAATGTCCTCATTGTAACCTAGGGGGTGTTAGTTCAGGGTGAACTTCGAGTGCTGAAAGGTGTCAGAACAAGTTTCAGGTTTTCAAAGAGAATGACGGGCTGCCTCCCGTTAAGCGCTGAGTTTTATGCCATCGGCTGGGCGCAATAAGCTCAAGGGGAAAGGAGGATATGAGATGCCTCAGCCAAATCAGTAGAAGTTACATCAATGAACGGCTTGAGTCTTTGACCATTCACGATGAAAGGTTCAGAATCGTGGCTGAGTGGACTGATTTCGATTGCTCCATTTCCAAAAACCTGTCGGACCAAATATGGTCCGACCCACTTAGATCTCAGTTTTCCTGGGAAGAGTTTGAGTCGGGCATCAAAGAGTAGGACCTTTTGACCAGGATGGAAGATCTTTCTTGAGATGTGTTTGTCGTGGAAGGCTTTAACCCGCTCCTTGTAGATTTGCGAGTTCTCGTACGCGTCTGTGCGTAATTCATCGATCTCGCTGATTTGGAGTTTTCTGTGGGTCCCAGCCTTAGAAAGATCTAGATTACAGTTCCGTACTGCCCAATAGGCTTTATGCTCCAGTTCGACGGGAAGGTGGCATGCCTTTCCGTACACCAATCTAAAGGGAGACATGCCCAATTGGGTCTTGTGGGCGGTCCTATAGGCCCACAATGCTTCCGGAAGTCGGGACGACCAGTCCTTCCTGTCAGGTCGAACAGTGACCTGTAGGATTTTCTTGATCTCCCGATTCGACAGCTCAGCTAGACCATTAGTTTGGGGGTGGTAAGGAGTAGAGATTCGGTGAGACACCCCGTATTTGGTCATCAGTGACCTAAACTGAGCATTTGTGAAATGGGTCCCCCCATCAGAGATTATTGCACGAGGAATCCCGAACCTTGAGAAAATGTGTTGATGAATGAATTTGAGAACGATTTTGTGATCACAGGTTCGGGTCGGTATGGCTTCGATCCATTTGGACACGTAGTCCACAGCCAACAGAATGTATTCGAAACCATCCGAAACAGGAAAGGGGCCCATAAAATCAATCCCCCAAACATCAAAGATTTCGCATACTAGAATCGGTTGCATAGGCATCATGTCGCGATGGCTCATGTTGCCCAAAGTCTGGCAACGACTGCATGCCTTGTAATGACTGTATGCGTCTTTGAACAGTGTGGGCCAGTAAAAGCCGCACTGGAGGACTTTTGATGCGGTTTTATGCCCGGCAAAATGGCCACCGCATGCCTGGTCATGGCAGAAAGAGAGGATATTGTTGACTTCCCCTTCCGGGATACATCTCCGGATGATCTGATCGGCACCTATGCGGAAGAGGTACGGGTCTTCCCAAATGTAATACTTGGCATCGGAGCGTAATTTGTCTTTCTTGGCCTTCGGCCAATCGGACGGGGTCTGATGAGATGCCAAGTAATTTACAATATTAGCAAACCATGGAAGGCTAGTACCAATAGTCAGCAGGTGCTCATCGGGAAAATGCTCAGTGATGGGTCCGGAAGGGTCTATCATTTCAGAAGGAAGACGGGACAAGTGATCAGCTACCACGTTTTGTTTTCCCGCTTTATCGCGAATCTCGAGGTCAAATTCTTGCAACAGCAAGATCCATCGGATCAATCGAGGCTTCGCGTCCTTCTTTGCAAGGAGATGCCTCACAGCCGTGTGATCCGAGTATATGATGACATGGGAACCCAGAAGGTATGATCTGAATTTCTCTAGGGCAAATACTACAGCTAGCAGCTCTTTCTCAGTAACTGTATAGTTACGCTGAGCCTCATCGAGTGTTTTGCTGGCGTAGTAAATGACCACAGGTTTCTTGTCATTTTTCTGCCCCAAAACCGCTCCTACAGCGAAGTCGGATGCATCACACATGATCTCAAAGGGTTGAGACCAATCAGGGGACTGTAGGATCGGGGCTTGGGTGACTCGGTCACGCAGGATTTCAAATGCTTGAGTGCATTCCCTGGAGATTTCGAAGGGAACATCCTTGGAGAGAAGAGTGGTCAGGGGGCGTGCGATTTTTGAAAAATCAGGGATAAATCGTCGATAAAAACCGACATGCCCTAAAAAGGATCGGATGTCCCTGATCGAGCTAGGCATAGGAAGGCGAGAAATCAGATTAACCTTAGCTCGATCCACTTGGATACCTTTCTCCGAAATTGAGTGTCCCAGGACAATTCCCTCAGGCACCATGAAATGGCTCTTTTCCCAGGAAAGAACCAAATTCACGTCGATGCACCGCCTGAGTATCTGGACCAAGTGCTGGAGGCAATCGTCGAATGATGCTCCGAAAACTGAAAAGTCATCCATGAAGACTTCCAGATAATCACCTACCATATCTGAGAATATGGCAAGCATGCATCGCTGAAAAGTAGCGGGTGCATTGCAAAGACCGAAAGGCATCCTTCGGAAAGCGTATGTTCCGAAGGGGCAGGTGAATGTGGTCTTTTCTTGGTCCTCAGGATGGATTGCCACCTGGTTATAACCGGAGTACCCGTCAAGAAAGCAGAAGAACCTATTTCCCGCTAGTTTTTCGAGAATTTGATCAATGAAGGGTAGTGGGAAATGATCCTTCTTCGTGGAGGAATTGAGTCGACGGTAATCTATACAGACTCTCCACGAGTTGGCTAATCGGGTAGGAATGATTTCTCCGGTCTCAGTCGTTATAGTGGTGAGTCCTGCCTTCTTAGGCACGACCTGAATTGGGCTCACCCAACGACTATCGGAGATCGGGTAGATGATCCCGGCATCTAACCACTTGATGATCTCCTTTTTCACGACCTCCTGCAGATTGGGATTTAAGCGTCTCTGCATTTCACGAGAAGGTCGTGTGCCCTCTTCTGAATAGATATGATGAGTACAATAAGAGGGACTTATTCCAGTCAAATCATCGAGGGTCCATCCGATGGCTCTGCGATGTTGCTGGAGGACAACAATCAGACGGGATTCCTGTTCAGGACTAAGGTTGGAATTGATGATCACAGGAAGGGTCTGATTAGAACCCAAAAAGATGTATTTCAAATGAGCAGGAAGGGGTTTCAGTTCGAGGATGGGGTTTTCAGCAGCAGCGGGTGGTTCAGTATAGATGTGAGGTTCAAGGGTGGGAGTTATTGGGTTGTTCACATCTGGATTTGACTCCTCTATTTGCGGGTCAAGATCCTTCTGTGGTTGATGAGGAATACTCAAGTCATTCTGGAGGTGTGGTTCATCAACCAAAGTCTTGATGTCACAAATTTGCTCGATGACGCCGCAATTAATTCCTTGTTGGGCCTTAAATATATCAATTTTCAGTGTTTGATCTCCAAACTTAAGCTCTATTTGGCCCTCCTCACAGCTGATGTTGGCTCTAGCAGTAGCCAAGAAAGGTCTCCCTAGAATGATTGGTGTATCCCTAGGGTTCTCAGGTGCATCCATGTCTAAGACTATAAAGTCCACTGGAAAATAGAAATCCCGCACTCTTACGATAACATCCTCGAGAATCCCTTTTGGTGACTTTATAGATCGATCTGCTAACTGTAATGTCACCTCAGTTGGTTTCAGCTCAGATTCTTCCAGATGGTCAAGTAAGGATGTGGGTATCAGATTTATAGATGCACCTAAGTCTAACAATGCTCTGTCAAATTGGGTACCACCTATCTTACAGGAGATCAGGGGAGTTCCAGGATCTTTTGCCTTGGGTGGGAGTCTACTAAGGATTACAGAGCTGGCTTGCTCTGACAGAACAATTGGGCTCCCTCCCTTGGTTCGCGGCTTACGCTGGGGTGTACATATATTCTTTAGAAATCGTGCGTAAGCTGGTACGTGGTGGATTGCATCCATCAAGGGGATGTTTATGTGGACCTGCTCAAAGAGCTTGACCAGGTCCTCCTCAGGGGCCACGGGTTTGGTGGTCTTCTTTCCCTTGGTCAGGGCCTCGGGAAACGGGATCTTGGTTGGTTCCTCTAGGATAGGTCCTGGTTGTGGGTCTGGAACAGCGGTACCTTGGATAACTATCCTAGGGTCATGATTATCAGGCTGGGAGTGGTTTGGATAACGCGGGTCCTGAGTTGTCTTACCACTACGTGTTGTTACAGAATTTAATCCGGCCTGATTTTGGTTTGGATTTGGGAGGAGGGGTGGCTGCTGCTGAAATCCCGTACGAGAAGTAGAGGCTTCCATCTCGTCTGGAGATGGGGCAGTAGGGGCCTGATAAATCCATTGAGCGTGGCCTAAATTTGGATTCATAACGCGCTTCTGAGTTGGCACGTTATTTGGGTTAGGAAGGGGTTGGGAAGGGAGTGTGCCTGGCTGGCGAGAATTTGCCAACTGGGCCAGCTGAGTTTTAACTTCAGTAAGCTCGTCCTTGTGCTGTTTTTGAATGGCCGCATTCGATTTTTGAATGTCAGCCAGAGTCTGAAGGATTAAGGACATTTGATCTTGATTTGGCCCTGATGGATAAGTAGGGTTGGGCCGAGGCTGAGGTGGCTGGTAGTGATGAGAGGGCTGTGGGCGGGACTGAAAAGGTGGTCTTTGGGTTTGAGAATTTCCCGCCCACTGAAAATTTGGATGGTTTCGCCATCCAGGGTTGTAAGTGTTGGAGAATGGGTCGTTCTGGATGGCGTTGAGGTTCTCGCAGGTCTGAGGAACCTCCTGAGAATCAGGGAAAGGGGGAATGGAGTTCCCCCGGCTGGTGAAGAAAGGATCGGATGATCTTCCAGTCCAAGAATCAGATGGGGACGGATATGGATCCATCCCAGGGGAGGATCGGTGCAGGATGTTTTGCACAGTCTCCTGTGTGGAAGGAGGTTGTGCAAAGGAGTTACGCGCAGAGGTGGCTCGCTGCAAGTGCTGAGTCAGCTCATCCACCTTCTTTTCAATAATTGAGACCTTGTCCAATCGACTGGCCATTAATTCCAGGTCGACCGATGCGGACAGGCCCTGCGTCTCATGTGCTCCCTTAAGATTCGTCGCTGCGCGGGTATTCGTCCTGTCGAATAATCCCATGGAGTCATTGTTGATGGAGTTCTCGCACATGTTTTCGAGAATCTCCCATACGGTGTCTTCATGTTGACCCATGATGTTTCCTCCGCAGGTTGCATTGACGAAAAGGCGGATGTCCTCACGGAGTCCCTGGTAAAAAGATTGGACTTGTTCCCATTTAGGAACTCCGTGATGGGGGCACTTCCTCATGAGATCCTGAAAACGATCCCATGCCTCATGGAGAGGTTCTCCTGATTGTTGAGTGAAGTGTGTAATCTGATGGCGCAAGGCGTTGGTCCGACCAACGGGAAAGAACTTTTTCAAAAACTCGGATTGAAGTTCTTCCCAAGTGTTGATCGGCCGGGTCTGAGTTTGATACCAATGGGCGGCCTTGTCCATAAGAGAAAAGGAGAACATCTTCATGAGAAGAATATCCCGATTTTGCGCATCTGATCCAAAAGTGTGGGCCAGATGCTTAAGCTGTTTGATGTGCTGGAAGGGATCTTCAGAATTAAGCCCATGGAATTTAGGTATAGCGTGAATCATGTTGGGCTTTAGTTCGGAATCAGGTCCTCCAATCGGGATTCTAACTCGAGGCTCAATTGCCACCGCAGCAGGATTGTAGTGGTCCCGCATCATAGGACGCTGTGGTGGGTGCACGAAGTTTTGGAAGAGGTCATTGAGTCGCTGGAGCTGGTGTTCCAGATTATTTTCTTCCTCAACTGGCTGAGCCATGATGGGGGAAGAAGAAGAACTTGGTTCTGAATCAGAAGAGAGAATAATGTGAGGGTGTTGCTGCACAAACACGGGCGTCGAGGCTTGGCCTTGACGAGAGTGAATTTCTAAAGGAGGTCTTAAGGGTGGTCTTAGAGACCTCCTTCCGTACATGCACAGTTGGGAGAGGTAAGTTTAGAAGGTGATGGACCCAATCAAGACACCCAAAAATGTGTTGGGTGACTATAGAGGTGCGGGGCAGATGGACCCCTTGATCAGAAAGATCGTCCACCTGAGAATTACCTGGGCAGCCAGAGAGGGAGAGTCCCGCGAAGACCCCTACACGGTAGAGCGTCCCCACGGGTTACAGGGTTTCCCCCACCCGACCTCTCTTGTCACTGCGGTTCCAGGTAGACCAGAATGGGGATCTTGACCTCTTAAGTCTACCAATTTTAAGATCAGGGTGTTTAAGGTTTCACTTGAACTTTAGTCTTTTTAGGTGCAAAGAGTGACCTAATTTAAGGTTGGTTAACCCAAGGGGTCAACTTTACCTATTGTTTTCTTTAAGAGCTTTTAGGTCCTGTCTTTTAGGGTTCAAGTGTGTAGAGAGAGCCAATTGTTTAGGATTTTTCTTGTATAGGTATTTTCAGACAAGGGCTTGGGCACACTTCATTTGGTTTTCTCAATTCTTGAGTTAAGTAGTGTGTCTCTAAATCCCTAGTGTTGGATCCTAGGTTGGCTCTACTTGGTCCAGTTAATTCTTTGTTGGGTAATTAGGGCTCAAGCAAGAATGTGTTAGCCCTTAAATACCCTTGATAGTGTGCAGAAATAATGAGTTGAAAACATGCAACTTTTATGGTTACTAAATATGGAAGACAGGTTAGCCCTATATTGCTTGTTCTTTTCTTTTCTTTCTCTTTAGAGTGTAGGGGTTAATAGTGAGAGAAAAGATTTACCTGTCTTCGGAGTGGTTGTCGTGTGGTTGCTTGTCTTCTTGAGTTTCTGTAGCTGCATAAAAGAGAGGAGATTATCAGAAATTAAAAGATACAGGAATGTTTACCTCTAGAATAGCCGTTGCTCCCCGGCAGCGGCGCCAAAATGATGGGGACGAAGGGGGAGGAACAGGGCGACAGTCGTATCGACTGTCGCCGGAGAAGATGATGCTCAGGGAGAGGGGCGGCGGCGAGCAGAAGGCTGGAGAGGCGCCAGCTGGGTGCGGCGTGGCGCGGGAAGAGCAGGGGAGGAGGTCTCTGCTGCTGGTAGTGCGGCAGAGCGAAGAGGTGGAGGGAGAGGAAGTCGCCGGAGGGTGGTCGGACGTCTGCCGGAGAAAGAAGAGACGAAAGCTGGGGGTTTTCTCCGTCAGATCCAGGCTGCCTTGGTCGGTGGAGCGGCGGGGGGTATTTATAGGGTTGTAGCAGGGAGGAAGGCGGAGGGAGACGACGTGTCTCCCTCGCCGGAGCATGGTCGGAATTCGAACCCATACCGTCCGTGCGTTCGCACGGCCGGTATGGGGGGCTACAGTGACCATGGGGGTGCTCCTGCGACGGCTGACGACGCAGGGCACCCCCGGTACACTTGCCAGGTCCTCCACCTCACCCTGCGCGGCGCCATGCTCCGCGCAAGGTCGCCGGAGCATGGTGCTGGCAGGGTTTTGCAGGAGGGACCTGTTTGCAAAGAACGAAGGAGAGTTAGGGGCCTAAATGCGAGGGTTCAAAAGTTGAGGGCCAAAGAGTAAATATATGAGGACCAAAGTGTAAATTCGGTCAAGGAGGTTTCTTCTTAGGCTCAAGTTTTTATTCATGACTAATTAGGACCTAAGGAATCTGATGGTGAATTTTATTTTCATATTAAACCTTGTTTGACCGGTCAATTTGCGCAAAAACCCAAATTAAGTTATTAATTGGGCATGGTTCTCAATGTAGGTCAAAATGGGTTCTAAAGGCCAAATTGAAGGTTCTAAACCCTAGAGATTATTTTTCTATGAATTTTAGAGGGTTTATTCTATTTTTACTTTGCCTCGAACCTTGTGAATTGAAGTGGGTTGTTTTAGGGTTACAGATTATCATTTGGTTCCTTGGAAGTGCTGTAGCCCTTGCTAGATCATCTCATCCCACTTTTATTCTTATTAAGCTGTTTTGACCTGTGTTTGGGCCCAGAATTACCCTGTATGCAGATTATACTGGTAAAATTGCACTTTTACCCCTTGTGACTGGTTTTCTTCTCAAACTCAGAATTCTCTGAGTTAAGCCTTTCCTTGAGATATATAGGAGCTTTTATCCTTTGTATTGGGTCAAAATGAGCTAGTTATGGCTCATGATGAGGTTCTCATCATTATGGTTAGGATAAAATTCATGTAAATATCCTAAAATTCATATAAAAATATTCCATTAGGTTTGGTATCTTTGATTTGACCTTTGGAACCCATTTTGACCTCAAATAGAGTCTTAGACGGAATTCTACCCTAAATTGGATTTTTGCTTAAATTTTCCAGTCAAACTTGGTCAATACTGAAATCCGACTACACCATTAAATTCCTTGGGTCAAAATTAGATTTTTACAAAACTTTGGGCCCAATCAAAGTCCATTTTGACTTAGTTTGCATTTTAGTCCATTTAAATTTTATTTCTCTCAATTAAGCCCCTAACTTTTTAAATATTTGCAATCAGGTCCCTAACTTTGTCATCGTTTCTTGAAAAACGATCCTTGTCACCATTAGTGTGAATGCAGCAGCTCTGTTGAGATTCGAGCGTTCACATGAGATCTTCTACCATCTAAACCAAGAATTGGACCTTGATTTGCCCTAGATTTCTCATGTGAACGCTCGAAAATTTAGGGATTTTTTCATTCCTAAGTTTTGGAGCTCACGAAGCCTGTTTCCATGCTTGGACACCTCTCTAAGGTCTTTAAATAGACCCTTCTTGAAACTCCGAGCCTCTTAGCGAGTTTTTGACCGAGGAATCCCCTCTTCCTCCTCCGGTCATCCACAACCTCAGCTCCGGTGAGCTCCCCCGCCCCTCTCATCGAGCCAATTAACAGCCAAATTTATCCACTCTCCTTCTCCAGCTCTTCGTCATGACCATGTTCGGCCAAAGATCGATCATCTTCGCCTCTCCCTACTCCGTCATCCGCTCGCCGTCAACACTTCCTTCTCCGGCACTGGCCCATCATAGTCGGCCGCCTTCATCTACTCTCTCCCTCTCTGAGTCTCTATATCTCCTCCTCTTCCCTTCCTGATCTCTTACAACCCCTTAGCCCTTAGGTTCGACCACCAACATCACCACAACCACCATCATCTCCCTTCGCTCCAGCCAAGCTCCAACGAAGGCCTCCGCTCACTCCACTGCATCAATCACTTCGCCACAATGTCCAGAAGCTCTATCGTATCCCCACAACCAAAAGCCCTAACACTATTAAGGCTATTGGCCACTCCAGACCCTCACCGAACTCCACCACCTTAGCACACCTTCACCAACTTCACCACGCACACACACCTCCTCATCGCACGAAACCACCACCATCACGTTCGCCATACTCAGGAAAAACCCCTGAGCATCTCTAATGTGGCCAAGAGGCCATATTCTTATTTTTAGGTGATGGTCGGAACTCGGCCACTGCCCTTGACTTCTCTGACCTCGATTGCAATCCTCCGACCACAATCACTCACGATAACACCCCCAGGCTTCGCGGCTAAGCCCCAAAACCCTTCCCAAGTCCTCAATTAGAGCCCTCAGCCTCGCCTTCGCCCTCAGTTGGAGACTCTACTACCTACTGCTGCGTTGCGATGAAGACATGGGAACATAGTCCCACATCATAGAAGACAAGCGCCCCGATAGCAGATAAAAGTGTTTTGTGCTTCTGCCTGTTAGCCTTCGAACACTGGGGTCAGGTTCCTACCCCACTCCCCTCCACACGCTACACCTCATGCACTTGTCTACGCCCTCACCCTTGCACACACCACGTGGGTCTGGGTGTGGATCCATTTACCTGCTTGTCGGGTCTGGTCCGATTCTGAGATTGGGTCTGTGAGAGAAGATTTGAGAGAGAGGGAGGGTTTTGCTCTTGTACCCTCATCCCCTCTCAGGACTTAGCCTTTTGAAGGCTTAGTAAGGCCCTTGTGCCTTGCTCTCATGAGGTCCTTGTGCCTTGCTCTTGTGAGAGCCTTATGCTCCTCCGCTGCTGTTGTGCCTTGGGTCCTTTGAGGCGTGAAGATTTAAGGCATCTGTGGCTTGGTTCTGTCGACTGATTAGCTACTCCTATGCTTGGTTCTGATAATTGCTGAGAAATTTGATTTGGTTACTGTACATTTATTTAAATACTTATGAGCTTAACTTTAAGGGTTAATTTAGTGATTTAAATTACCATTTTAACCTGATCTTTTGCGCTATCATTCTAATTCTTATTGAAATATCATTTTGAATAATCATTTCTTTCAATTGGTTACATTTCTTGAGATTGGTGAATTTAAATTGTATCTTTGCTCCCTACGAATGATCTTGGACTCTATTTCCTGAATCTGAACATATAAATTTAAATGATTTGAGTGATTTTATCCTATACTACAACACATTTCTTAAACAATGACGATTTTGCCCGAATAGGAAGTTTTAGATCTAGAATGAAACTAGTGAATGAAGTGGACTATGATAAAAATGAGGAAGAAATGAATGAAAGTGGTAGTGAGACAATTAGGGAGTTGTATGAATCAATGCGAGAGCATGAAAACACCTCTTTGATCTGAATTAATCAGAGAGGGTGAAATGGAGGCTAATCTAATCTACTCCTAATCCACACTGCCAAATTCGTGAATTGAGCTAAATGATCTACTCTACTTGATCTACACTACACTAGCAACTACCCTAGAAAGAAATAGATCCTAAACTAAGTGGAAGAACGGGACCCTTGGATTAATAGCCTGCGGTTGAAGAGGAAGAATGGAGGGAGGTCTTCAGCGAGTGAAAAGCCCACGAGAGGAGCTCCTAGGACGTCCTTAGGCTTACGTCATCCCTAGAGACATGGATGAAGGAGGGAGATGAAGCTTCACCTCTGTCACTGGTGTGGCTGAGTGAAATGGGAAGGAGGCACTGGAGAGGAAGAAGGGAGCAACTCCAAGAGAGTAGGAGGGGAAGCTGATGGCTACATGTGAGCTCAAGGATGCTTCTTATATAGGTGTGAGAGTGATCAAAGCACCATTAGGTGAGATTAGTCTCGATTAGGGCAGACGGTGGATGAAAGATTGAGAGGAGCGTGGGAAGTAATAGGATTGAATCCTACCGTTGGATGGGATCTAGGTGAGGCTACGATGCTTCACGTAAACGCGTGCAATGGATGGATCTTGTTTCACCGTCATATCAAGGCTGCAAGGAATCAATGACAGCTACTCCTCATGTTCTTCACCAGGAACAGTGCATGCACAACTACAAGTTTACTTGGGTAACTTACATGCAAGCCCTTAAAGTGAAAGGGTGTAGAAATTGCACAGGAGCCCACAAGTGAGGAGATCAGTAACCAAGTGGTCCCTGACGCAAAGAGGCCCTTGCAGCTTTTCAAATAAGTCCTTGGAAGTTTTTGATGTGAATAAAATGTTATGGAATGAGGACCTAAATGTAAAACTCTAAATGCAAGGTTCTATTGATGTCCAAATGCTATAAGGTTTTTATTGGAGCTTAATTGAACATTTAAGAAGTTAATTCAACCCTTGATTTGTACTTTTGAACTCAAATATGTGTTTAATTTGCAATTGGATCGTCAATTTACATTTGTGAATAGAATATCTCATTAATTGACCTAATTATGCATTTTTAACACCAATTTGATGTTTTAGATCTTTTTCCTTAATTTCCACACTTAACCATTTTATCATGTTAATAATATAGTGTTTAACCTAGTTTCTAGCTTAACTTGGGCATTTTAGCTATGATGAGCCACACCTCATCAACTCCACCAAAGGAAGGTGATCCTCCTAAGAGCCTTTCCACTCTAGAACACAAGTCCATAGAAGGTCTTCCAAGGTTTGAGTCATTTGCTTGGGCTGCCCATCACTTAATGAGTGATACGTTGTGCTAAAATTAAGTTGGGTTCCGAAGACATACTAAAAACCTCCCCAAACTAACTGGTAAATCAAGAATCTCTATCTACAATGATCTCCTTGGCAACACCATGAAGTTACATGATTTCCTGAATATAAAATTTTGCCAACTATAACAAGCCATAAATCACTTAATGGGCAAACCTAAGTAAGGGTATGATACATAATAATTCAGTTATTTGAAAATAAGTTATCGACTATAGACAACAATGAATTTTTCAGATTTCACACACATAGGATAAGTAGTTCATTTTGTTTCTTGCTAATGTTTGGCTATAGTCCGATCTGGATTTAGACTAGTTCGGTTGGCCAAGGAATCGATGGCCTTCCTACAGCTTGTAGCTAGGCTTAACAGTCAATTGGGATAGCATGGTGATTGGATCAAGGTTGGAGTTAGTGGTTCTTTCTCAACTAGTGAGTCGAGGAATAGTTTTCTATGGATCAACATGTCTAACTTACACATGTTTTCACCATACAACATGGCCACCACTTCTTCTCACAATGACCCTAAGGTGATGGACTGAGTTATGGAATGGATATGATCCATTCTCTTGTCTAAGAGGGTGTCTTATATTGATTGCACCTCTCAGAATATTACATCAAGATCATTTCATGCCCTGAGGCATTAACTAGGATAATAAGGATTGTAATCACTAAGGGAACAAACATAACAACTAGTGATTAATAAATAATGATGGTTTAATATATATGAAAATTACCAATCTATTGTGTTCTAGTTCTATTTGTGATATTCTGTTTAGTTTACTCTATCAGCTTTTGCTGATGTCTATTTTGGACTCCATACTTAGGTGTGCTGAGCAGCCAAGTACAATGGCTACATTTGGAGCAAGTGAAAGACCTAACTTGACATTAGGAGATAATTTGTGACAAAAAGTACAATTCTCCTGGTTGCTTAGTCTTATCTCATCTTTTCCATAGTTGTTAGTTTCATTTTAGCTTTCTAGTGCTTGTACTTTTAGACTGTTAGATTACTTTTGTTTTTAGTCTTTTGGATTGGCAGACTTATTATTTCTTTCTGGTTATCATTACTCTCTTTATTTGATATTTGCTTTATGAATTTCTTGTGATGGCTATTAATATTTTATAATTATGTGTTAGGTGACTGTAATCCTATGTTTGATTTGATATTATGTACTCAATGATTCAGATCCAACAGGGCTTAGTCAATTGGTGAGACCTAGGTCGTCACACAAGAGGCCCATATGCTTATTATGGTAGGCCTAAGCCCAACAGGCCCATAAATAAACCAACCCCATGGAGTCTAGTAAGCAGCCTAAGCTACCAAAACAGACCAGTTTGCCAAATCAAGGTAAGTTGCCTAAGCCAACCTACCTAAACAGTCCACCAGAATAGGGATACACGCTTGAGTGGTCCAACCTACCTAAATTGGCTTCCAAAGTTCACAAGTCTAGTACCGAAGTCGACCTTCTACCAATCTGCCTGAGCTAGTCAGCCCACCTAAGCAAACCTACCAAGGTAGTTAATCGGATCAACCAAAATTTCTAGATTGCAACAACCCTCCAATTTGAGCCAACAGTTCTTGCCACATATGTCACTACACCATTCATCTATCAAGAATAATAAGGAACACCATCTAAACCATTAAGAGGTCTATCAAGAATAATAAGGAACACCATCTAAACCATTAAGAGGTCTATCAAGAATAATAAGGAACACCATCTAAACCATTAAGAGGTTTTTTAGACCTTAAGATATCATCTAAGTCCTTGGATTCTTTTGTTCCCTATTATATAAAGGGGTGAGAGGTTCATTCCAAAGGCACCATGGATTCTTGTGTGCATTAACCTTTTTTCTCTCTAAGGGCTAGGAATGAGTTGACACCTACAATTTAAATTAAACCATTGGATAGGCATCTAAGGTCGAGATTAGGCTTAAGGGGGGGTTGTACAACGAAGGTTCTAGAGAAACCTAGAGTGGCCGACCATGATGGTGGAATGGGAGCCCCTGATCAAGTTTTGGATGGTGAGGATTAGGCCATGGGAATTGGCTAGCCATGAAGAGGTTTGGGAAGGAAGTTGTGGCAGTCCAAGATGGCTTATTAGATAGGTTTTGGAGATTACTAAATGGGGGACCTTGGGGGACCTTGAATGGAGAGTTAAGGGTGGATAGGAAGGTACCTTTGTCGACCATAGTGGAGTCTTCAAGAAGCTATGGTGGTCGGCCAAGCTATGCTAAAAATAGAATGTTGTGTTGGCCAATGGATGATGGATATGTGGCTCAGATCAACTACATAGGTTTAGGTTACTAAAAATAGTAGGGTTCTAGGTAGACTTAGGATGGTGAATCAAGGGTTGAGATGGGTTTCTAAATTGGGTTTAGGACAATATTATTTGGATAATGGGCTGTCCTAGAGTTCAAGTGGTGGAGGGTGTAGGAAAAGCCAAGTATCCCTTGTCTTCTTTTCTTCTTCCTTGTCCTTTATTTCTTTGAGCTCATGTCTTGATCTCTCTTTATTCTTCATTATTTGTCTTCTAAATAGGTGCTTCTCCTCCAATAAATGGTCCTTCAGCTCCTCAGCTTATTCGCTCACTCCAAATACCTACACTATTCACAAAAGAGCATAATTAGACATTTATTCACAAAATATATACAAATCCTAATAATGCATGCATGTCTATCATATGATATTTACAACTTAAATGAATGATTTTACCAAGAAAGTAATCCTAAATTAAGCATAATAAGGATATAAATTAAGGTGTTATCACACCCCCATACCTATCTTTTGATAGTCTCGTAGCAAAACATTATGTAGACATTATGCAATAATCTAACAGAACGAGTTTTTAGATAAAATAGATTAGAAATCCTAACATTAGCTTTTTGCTAAATCAGAAGAAATTATATAGCAAAACCTTATCTACAAAAACTAATAGTTCTCAACTAGCAACCTATATAAAGCCTATCTAAACCTAATCAAAGATTTTATTAGCTTTAGCTTTTGGTCTCAAGAGCAACTTTTTATAGCTATGTTAACATACCCAAGGTTTGAATTAAACTCGAACCTCAAGCATTATGTGTGTGAAAAAGATTTACTCATCAAATGGGCAACCTTATTTTACTCTAAATTTACAACAAGACAAAGAATGTCTCATTCCTCTATTAAACCCTACTTTCATATTGGTCTTACTAAGGATTGGTAGCTTTCTCCCAACCATTTTCTATCCTGAGGTCAACACAAGGGTGAACCCAATGTATGTTTCCCCGGCTGGACCATTTGGTTTCTTATTACTATAGCTCACTCTTTTTTATTTTTCGGATAATTTTGACACACTTTTTTTTTAATTTTCTTTGAACTCTTTTAATTCTTTTACTTTCTTTTCTTCCTCCTACTATATTTTTTTCATTTGTCCATTTTTCACTCATTTTTCTAGGTAGGTGATTTCTTTTAAATCTCATTCAACAATTCCTAGACGAAGGCTTGAAAACTAAAGATGCTAGGCTAGGATCTAGAAATCCTACATCTAGGGACGACCCTAGTTCAACATGCTAGCTATACCCACAAGGATCAATTGACCCTCAAACTAAGCCCTATTGACTACTTAGTTTTCAATGGTAAGTCTCCCAAAAGATAAGTCAATGCATCGATGCTAAGGTAGAGTTCTTAATTTTCTCAATCTTTTCAAACTAGAGGGTGGGAAGATAAGTCATATACTTATCACTCCCTTGACTTAATACTTCGACTTTGAAAACCTTGTTCAAGGATTCAAGAAACAAATCCTTATTTATGTAAATACTTGAAATAATTAAGTAAAAAATGACTTGAAGAGTCTAAGTGAAAAGGTTTTGACTATACTTTTCTTAAGACCAACAAATCACTGTTATAAAAAATTTCTATTCTTTCCTAACTCAAAACCCCAATTCTTATTTTATTTTTGTAATTTTTTCATTTTTTATAACTGAAATAAATAACATAATATAAACAACAATATGAAAACTAAATAGAATAACTCAACATAATATTACCTAGCCCCCATGCCTATTTCACATTCTACACGTTCTCAATGCATGTACGAAAGGATAGACATCACCTGCAATCCAAGAGTCAACTCAAGACAGCTCAATTAGTTCCCAACTTGAATTATGTAGAACCTACCATATACAATCAGAAATATTGGGTTGCCTCCAAATAAGCACTAAGTTTGATGCCTTCAGCCAAGCACAACTCTGAATACCAAGGAATAGTCAAATCATTAGGTTCGATCCATATAAACAGAATGATATGATTGTTTTTTTTTTTGAAAGAATAGATTGATATGATTGTGGAGGCTCAAAATCAATGGTCTGCAAATGCAAACTAGGTTGTTATGAAAGCCCATCTCTAATTGATCAAAGCCTAGTAAGTGGTGGGTCACGCATGCCCATGTCTGTTCATCTCTTATTCTTCGAGCATGCAAACTACAGATCGGTTTGGATGCATACAACCCGAATCTATAATGTCCGTCACTAAAGATATAAGCTAAGTAATCAATTTGTGTCCCTTTGAAATTGTAATGCATCAAATTTTTATAAATTACAGTAAATTTGGGTTATGGGATTTCAATTCTGATAGAGCCTATATCAAAATCAAGAATTCCACAATGGGCCCTAAAATCAAACATGAAATCTTTCTCAATATAAAAATACATTCCTTCTTCTATCATGATTTCTTTGCCTATCTCTTCAAATTCATTAGACCTAAGAATATTACTTTCAAGCTCTTGAAAAATAGGCTTAGTTTCTAAGGTTGAAATCAAGGTAGGGCTGACTTTGATCTTGTCATTTGAATTAGACTCAAATTCTTTCCCTCAGCCCCCCTCTAAAGTTATGATACGGCTTTCAAATGATTCAAAATAAAAAATTTTTGAATCAAAATCCGACTCCCCATGCCTAATCTTAGATATTGTTAAAGAATTAGACTTGGGTTTAGAGACATCGACCCTGATATCATTATTGAAAATTTCAACTTGATCCTCATTCACGTCGAAATTCTGATTTTCTTTAACCACCTCGAAATCAAAATCCATGGAATCCTCGAACACTAAATCAAAATTAAGGGGTGAGGACCTCGAATACAAACCATTGTGAGGAGAATTAAAGTTATCACTAGTGAATCTAGGGTTCAAATGATATCCCCAGGTGGAGGAGGTAGGACTATCCCAATAGAAGGGTGGTGTGCGGTGGGTGGAATTGGGATAGGAGTTGGGTTGGACTTGGGGATAGGATGGGTAGCCTAAGTACCTAGGATCTGAGGTATATCTCCAACTTGGAGGAGGGTCATCCCAAGTAAACTATGGATAATGTCTACTTGGTGAGAATATAAATCATGTTAGGGGCTGGTTGGATAGGAGGGATAGGCATTAAAATCAATATTTTGGAAGTGGAGGGATGCAAAGAGAATAGGAGAGATAAATACCCACCCACACAATACACGTACATAAAACCTAGCCTTATAGGTTAGCCCTACCTGACCTAATCTAAGTACCCCAACTCCAATTTAGGTCAAACCAACCTGTGATTTACTTGACTGGCCAGAAGGGGGGATCCCGTAGAACACCCCGCACAGCGGAACACGATTAAGGATTAATGCAGTTACTGCACCAACCTTTCATGTCAACAGTTGATCCAAATAGACACAACCTTGACTTAACCTAAATTATTTTTAGTATACCTAGATACATAATTAGCCTGGCTAGTGATGGACTAACTACCACATAAATAACTTAATATCGTCCTAATGCATAATAGATAGCAAGTGATACAAAAATTAAATAAGTGAATGGTATCACATCCAACACATCATAAGATATTTATTTAATCACGCATCAAGAATAATAAGGAAATGAAATCTCAAACAAGGCTAATCACAACGATGAGGCTAATCAAATTCTGTTATCTCAACAATGCACCATATTTATTCGGACAATTCTTGCAAAGGAAACATCATATTATTTCTTGTAGTATCAATAATCTTAATGATTCATTATTAAGCCAAAATCATGCATACCTAACTAATCGTATGTATGTATAAAATGAACTAATCTAATGTAATAATGTAGTTATTGTTATGAAACTAACCTAAACAAATTATGAATTATATAAATATTTACGTGCTCATCACCTAGGGCACATCTACTCTTTTTTATAGGGTTAGGAATTCAGTGCTGATGGAGATGGGCATAAGGGGCGTATTTGCCCTTAATTATCTAATTTAGAGAAGTGTGAGTGCACAATCAAGGGTTTTAAAGCAAGACTTTTTAGATAAATATCTTTTAAGATTGAAGTCTTGTTAGGGTGCTTTTTAGGATTTGAATTTTTAAGAATTAAAATAAGGTTTTGTTTGGCACACAAAATTTGGCAATCACACTTAGAGGTATTCTCCTTTAAGATCAAAAAGTAGTGGGTGCCTAGCTCAAATCCTGAGATGAAACCTTAAGATTAGGTAGCTTCTATGATGTGAATCGACTTTAACTTATGGAGTGGTGCGGCCCAACCAAAGTAACATATGGCTTCTAAGTATTACTCAGTTAGGCACATAAAAAATACTTTTCAGGAAATTTTCAGTTGTTTAAAATAATTTTTATGGAATTGTTTGTGTACTACGGTCTAAAAGTTAGAAAAGACATCTAGCTGACTAAATGACTGAATCAAGTAGTAATCATGCTCAAAAAATTCCCCAATTTTTTATATAATAGCTAACTTGATTATCAATTCCAAAGAAGTAATTTCAGGCAATTTGGATATCTATAAAATTCAAACAGTGCGAAAAATGTGGGTCATATTTTGACTTGGACTCAAGTCTGATGCACTAATTTTTAAAATTGTTTCGCAAAGTATTTAGGCTTGAAATTTACGAGGATGGTTCCTTATTTATAAATGTATATTTAGTTAAAATTTTGTGATTTTTGGAAGTAAGGAATTCTCAGAATTGATTTTTCAAAATTAGATTTGCAGTTTGTCTAGTTTCAAAGGAGTGGTTTTCTAAATATAAATTGAAAACACAACCACAAGAGATAGAATTTTTTTTTGTGATATTTTTTAAATAAACAATGCAAGAAATCAAAAAAATCTAATCTTAGGGTTCAAATCAAACCTATGTGGACGAGAATTTTTTTTTTTCTAAAAGAAACCTAACCTACGATGAATAGATGTTTAACTAGTGTCTCCGTGTCGAGTTTAGAGTTGCAATCAACTGGTCCTTTCTCCTCATTGCAGCTTTGTCTTAGCTCACCTGTACAACACAGAAAACACAACGCAAGTGTGTTAGATCCTTATTAAAGAAAGAAAAATGCATAAAAATAAATACTCACTTTGTTGCCTCTTCGACAACGGTGTCATTTGATAAGAGTAAAAAATTGCTATTAAAGGATATGGAAATCGTCGTAGCGCAAATTTCTAGATATCAACAAAATATACTGAACTACAATAAGTGGTCTAGGTCGAACACAGGGAGGCAAAATTGGCAAGCTTATTTGCATAGGTCTGTCACTTATTTCTTTTTTGTCTTTTGTATACCTATATCATTTTATTGGTCTTTTATATGGCAAGAAAGGGTAACGAGAAAGTGGATCTAACAAATATAAAAATGATAGAAAGTAAGTAACATGGCATAAAACATCTTCATTAATAAGAACTATTAAGTCATGGAGCAATAGTCCACAAGATGCTATTGCCATCTAGAGGAAGCTTGAGGAGAGAGCTAAAGAGAAGATGGCGAGGGGAGCACTTCACGTGGACGAATGGAGAGTAGAGGTGGACGACTAGGGAGGTGAGGTAGAAAAGACCAATGGAAACCTAAAAGAAGAAGGTGGTGGGATCCTACTCTAATGGAGGAATGGTGGTGACAGGCTATAAAGGAATGATGAGGAGGGTGAGAGTGGTGGTGAGAGTAGAAGGTAGAATAATGAATATTGGAAATGGTGGGTGGTAGGGCCTTTTTATAGAATATAGAGTTTACTTTAGATCATAGGATTAGATCTAAGGGATAAGAATGAGTTGACACCTAAAGTTTAAATTGGACCATTGGATAGGCACCTAAGGGTGGAGATTAGGCTTAAGGGGGGTTGGCCAATGAAGGTTCTAGAGAAACCTAGATTGGCCATCCATGATGGTGGAATGGGAGCCCTTGATTAAGATTTGGATGGTAAGGATTGGGTCATGGAAGTTGGCCGATCATAGTAGAGTCTTCAAGAAGCTATGGTGGTCAGCCAAGCTATGCTAAAAATAGAATGTTGTGTTGGCCTTTGGATGATAGATATGTGGATTAGATCAACTAGGTTTAGGTTACTAAAAATAGGAGGGTTCTAAGTAGCCTTAGGATGGTGGATCAAGGGTTGAGATGAGTTTCTAAATTGAGTTTAGGACAAGGTTATTTGGATAATGGGTTGTCCTCGAGTTCAAGTGGTGGAGGGTGGAGGAAAGGCCAAGTGATCGTTGTCTTCTTTTCTTCTTCCTTGTCTTTTATTTTTTTCAGCTCATGTCTTGATCTCTCTCTATTGTTCATTATTTATCTTCTAAATAGATCCTTCTCCTCTAATAAATGGTCCTTCAACTCCTCAGCTTATTCACTCACTCTAAATATATATCTACATTATTCACAAAAGAGCATAATTAGACACATTTATCCACAAAATATGTACAAACCCTAATAATGCATGTATGCCTATAATATGATATTGACAACCTAAATGAATGATTTTACCAAGAAACTAACCCTAGACTAAGCATGATAAGGATATAAATTAAGATGTTATCAAAAATCATCACCTAAGTCACCCTAACCTAGGATTTCCCCAATTGATCAAGTTGATCAAATCCATTAACCATAATACCTTAAATAGAGGGTAGTGTAACCTCGAAATAACAACATATCATATCAAATCGAAACAATTTTGTCTTCGAGAGATGGAAATCCACAACCCGAACAACCTTATAATTAAACGGAAATAAATACAAAACTCCTATAGACAAGATGAAATGAAATACTAGCTCTCATAGGTTTAGAAAACTTCCCTTTGATGTAAGTAAATGGGAGTGTAGGCATAGAGATTTGAGCTCTTAATGGCTGTATTGGAAGCTTGGAGAGAAAGATTATAATTTCCCTCAATGATCTTCACTCTAAGTGTATATGGTGGGAAGTATTGTGATGGAACGTCGGTTTTCGTTGTTAATTCGTTGTAGTAAAGCCGGTTGTTACCAACGTTTCATAAAAATTTTTTTACTCGGAAAAATAAAAGAGTTCCCGAGGTCGAACTCAGGGAGCAAGTTGTATTCTAGAGATATACAAGTTTTATTACAAAAATAAAGAGAGAGAGAGAGAGAGAGAGAGATGAAAATTTGGCTTCTTCTTCTTTTCTTCTTTCTTCCTCTTTGTCTTTGGTTCTTCCTGTTCTCCTTCTTCTTCTTCTTCTTCTTCTTTCTTCAGATCTTCCCTGTTTCCTTTCTTTCTTTTTTTTTCGTCAGATCGTCTTCTTCTTTTCTTGCTTCTTGCTTCTCTTCATTCCTTCTTCTTCTTTGTCTTCACCTGCCTTGACCTCTCTTTTTCTTCTTTGGCGATGGCCGTTGCTCTTCCTTCTTCTTCAGCGGGTCTTCTTCTTCTTTGGCTGCTGACCTTCCGTCGTCTGCCCCGGTGCTGAGACGACTTAACAATGCCTTCGCTACAGTGCAGCAGCTCCTTCTTCTTCAGCGGGTCTGCTTCTTCTTCTTTGGCCTGCACACTTCAGAGCTCATTCGTCAAGAGGCAAAAACCTATGCTACCCCCCTCCCCCGCGTATCTCTCTCTCTGAAATCACTCTTCGGAAGCTCTCCCAGAGCGCTATCGGGTAATCGGGTTCGGGTCAGGCCCGGGTCCAGGCCCACCGGCGTGCGTGGTGGGCGAGGAGTGCAGGTCAGTCTAATCGGGTCGGGCCAGGTCCGCGGAGCGTGGTCACGGACGAGGCCGAGTCGGGTCGGGTCGGGTGAGAGGGACCTCACCCCGTGGTAACTGAGGCAAACAGATGGTGGCAGTTTTTCAATTTATGTGGGTGCGTGGCTTCAGAAGGTTCCGAGGTGGGACTATCCGCGCACCCGTTTCTCTCACGCCTGCAGCAGGGATGGTGCTCCCAATTGCATCGGCTGTTGAGGCGTACAGCTCCAATCGAGGGCCAGGGTGTGTGCGTGAGACTCTTCCGCGCTGGCCGTGGCTATTCAATCTGGGATATCTCGGCTTGGAGCAACCTCGAGCAGGCTTCGAGCTTCCTCGCCAATGGCGGTCAAGGCCTGGAACCTGAAACCAATGGCACGGCCTCTCGGCCAAATCAGACAGGCGGGGGACCTTCGCCGTGGCACGGCGAAGGTGGTCAGGGGGTCTGCAGGGGGCGAGATGGGGCTGTCGGGTCGTCCTAGGTCAGACTGTGAGCGAGGGAGTGGGTGTGTTCGGTGGGTCTGCAGAGGGTGTTTGGTGGGAAGTGGAGGGGCGGAAGAGGATCAGGGTGAGGAGGCGGAGGTTCTGCGGTGGTCGGCGAGCCGTGTGGGTCGCTGAGGTGATGGGAGCGGCTCGCCGGAGGGTGGTCGGAGGCGGAGAGGACGAGGGTGAACAGGGTCGGTAGAGGGCTTAATTGACTAAATCGAAAGCGGGGAAAGAAAGAGGAGGAGAAGGGGAGTAAGTCTAACTTAACTGCAGGGACGAAGGGGGAGGAACAGGGCGACAGTCGTATCGACTGTCGCCGGAGAAGATGATGCTCAGAGAGAGGGGCGGCGGCGAGCAGAGGGCTGGAGAGGCGCCAGCTGGGTGCGGCGTGGCGCGGGAAGAGCAGGGGAGGAGGTCTCTGCTGCTGGTAGTGCGGCAGAGCGACGAGGTGGAGGGGGAGGAAGTCGCCGGAGCTGGTGAGCGTCTGCCGGAGGAAGAAGAGAGGAAAATTGGGGGTTTTCTCCGTCAGATCCAGCCTCCTTCGTCGGTGGAGCGGCGGGGGGTATTTATAGGGTTGAAGCAGGGAAGAAGGCGGAGGGAGACGACGTGTCTCCCTCGCCGGAGCATGGTCGGAATTCGAACCCATACCGTCCGTGCGTTCGCACGGCCGGTATGGGGGGCTACAGTGACCATGGGGGTGCTCCTGCGACGGCTGACGACGCAGGGCACCCCCGGTACACTTGCCAGGTCCTCCACCTCACCCTGCGCGGCGCCATGCTCCGCGCAAGGTCGCCGGAGCATGGTGCTGGCAGGGTTTTGCAGGAGGGACCTGTTTGCAAAGAACGAAGGAGAGTTAGGGGCCTAAATGCGAGGGTTCAAAAGTTGAGGGCCAAAGAGTAAATATATGAGGACCAAAGTGTAAATTCGGTCAAGGAGGTTTCTTCTTAGGCTCAAGTTTTTATACATGACTAATTAGGACCTAAGGAATCTGATGGTGAATTTTATTTTCATATTAAACCTTGTTTGACCGGTCAATTTGCGCAAAAACCCAAATTAAGTTATTAATTGGGCATGGTTCTCAATGTAGGTCAAAATGGGTTCTAAAGGCCAAATTGAAGGTTCTAAACCCTAGAGATTATTTTTCTATGAATTTTAGAGGGTTTATTCTATTTTTACTTTGCCTCGAACCTTGTGAATTGAAGTGGGTTGTTTTAGGGTTACAGATTATCATTTGGTTCCTTGGAAGTGCTGTAGCCCTTGCTAGATCATCTCATCCCACTTTTATTCTTATTAAGCTGTTTTGACCTGTGTTTGGGCCCAGAATTACCCTGTATGCAGATTATACTGGTAAAATTGCACTTTTACCCCTTGTGACTGGTTTTCTTCTCAAACTCAGAATTCTCTGAGTTAAGCCTTTCCTTGAGATATATAGGAGCTTTTATCCTTTGTATTGGGTCAAAATGAGCTAGTTATGGCTCATGATGAGGTTCTCATCATACCCCCATGCCTAGCTTTTGCTAGTCCCTTAGCAAAAAAAACTTAAGGTTTCAACCCTTGTTCTAGACCATGAAGTTTTCAATGGTTTTAGATAAGTGCTTTTTTTTTTTTTATTTGAGCATAGATTAGGTTAGAATGCTGACCATAGGCCTAAAAGATACTCTAGTACCAATCAAGATCCAAATCTGTCTAGCCTTAGCCTCAGTCTTTTAGCAAAGGTTTTTAAGGCCCACAAGAACTAACCTAAGGTTTATTGGACTTCGTGGTTAAAGCACCCGTGCTTGAAATGATTTTAGCCCTGGCTCAGTTCGCAGTGCGTTTTGTAAGAGAGAGATAGAAAGTTTTTTCTGTTTGGAGAGTTTTCTCTCTCTTTTTCTTTTTAGTTCTAGTCTAGGATTGGCTTTTCA
Organism: Thalassia testudinum; assembly: GCA_037157565.1. Lineage (NCBI taxonomy): Eukaryota > Viridiplantae > Streptophyta > Magnoliopsida > Alismatales > Hydrocharitaceae > Thalassia > Thalassia testudinum. The sequence goes on from JAZHRO010000025.1 coordinate 112,368,749, forward strand.
ACACGGTCTGTATCAGATTCCTTGCTCCCATCATCAATCCTCAAGGGTTCCTGGCGATCGATGCTTCGAGATAGCACCGCCCATGGCAACCCCCGGAACCCTGGCTATTGAGATTTCGAGATAATCCCATCCATGGTATTCCGTGGCCGAATCCAGACCCTGGCAATTGACATTTCGAGATAATGCCATCCATGGAATCTGAACCAGCAGAGTGCTTACATGCCCCCCGTAGGATATGTAAATATCCTAAGAGACAAGCACCGAGGAGATGATATTTTGTTACGCATCTTCGAGGGGATTTCCCGCCTCTCCGCGCTGGGAACTCGTCCAAATCAACTTGTGTTGATCGGCCATTCCTATTCTAGGTGTTCTTTTCAGATTTTTGCGACGCTTCTGCGTGATTCTGATTTTTATGCTTACTGAACCAGGCTGTGTGTGAGATTAGGGTGCTTAGGTTACTGAGTCCCGTAAACCAAAAATTAGTTAACGAGGCCGAATACTCCCTAAGCCTTAGACCTAATACTTCAGCTTTTCATTATCCTCAACCTCTTGAGGAGTGTCCAGATCTTAATGAGTACTAAGAGTCTATTCAAGAATGCCTAAGGTTTGCATTCTTACTAATCTCATTGTGCACTTTTCAGTTATTTTCTTGAATGAGGTCTAGAACTTAGGTTAATTCCTTAGTTCCTTACTAATGACTATCAACTTTTCTTATAATTTTGTGCTCCTTTTTCATTTTGTTTCTTTTCTCCTTCACAAAATTTTCCTTCTCCTCTTTTCCTCTTATTCTTTTTCGAAAATTTTTTTTTTTTTTTTTTTTTTTTTTAATTTTTATGGTATTTTTGGCATATGTGAATTTTTTTGCTTGAAACCTTTTCTTACAAGTTTTTGCACTTTCCTACCCCCCCATGCCTAAGATTTGCAATGTCCTCATTGTAACCTAGGGGGTCTCAGTTCAGGGTGAACTTCGAGTGCTGAAAGGTGTCAGAACAAGTTTCAGGTTTTCAAAGAGAATGACGGGCTGCCTCCCGTTAAGCGCTGAGTTTTACGCCATCGGCTGGGCGCAATAAGCTCAAGGGGAAAGGAGGATATGAGATGCCTCAGCCAAATCAGTAGAAGTTACATCAATGAACGGCTTGAGTCTTTGACCATTCACGATGAAAGGTTCAGAATCGTGGCTGAGTGGACTGATTTCGATTGCTCCATTTCCAAAAACCTGTCGGACCAAATATGGTCCGACCCACTTAGATCTCAGTTTTCCTGGGAAGAGTTTGAGTCGGGCATCAAAGAGTAGGACCTTTTGACCAGGATGAAAGATCTTTCTTGAGATGTGTTTGTCGTGGAAGGCTTTAACCCGCTCCTTGTAGATTTGCGAGTTCTCGTACGCGTCTGTGCGTAATTCATCGATCTCGCTGATTTGGAGTTTTCTGTGGGTCCCAGCCTTGGAAAGATCTAGATTACAGTTCCGTACTGCCCAATAGGCTTTATGCTCCAGTTCGACGGGAAGGTGGCATGCCTTTCCGTACACCAATCTAAAGGGAGACATGCCCAATTGGGTCTTGTGGGCGGTCCTATAGGCCCACAATGCTTCCGGAAGTCGGGACGACCAGTCCTTCCTGTCAGGTCGAACAGTGACCTGTAGGATTTTCTTGATCTCCCGATTCGACAGCTCAGCGAGACCATTAGTTTGGGGGTGGTAAGGAGTAGAGATTCGGTGAGACACCCCGTATTTGGTCATCAGTGACCTAAACTGAGCATTTGTGAAATGGGTCCCCCCATCAGAGATTATTGCACGAGGAATCCCGAACCTTGAGAAAATGTGTTGATGAATGAATTTGAGAACGATTTTGTGATCACAGGTTCGGGTCGGTATGGCTTCGATCCATTTGGACACGTAGTCCACAGCCAACAGAATGTATTCGAAACCATCCGAAACAGGAAAGGGGCCCATAAAATCAATCCCCCAAACATCAAAGATTTCGCATACTAGAATCGGTTGCATAGGCATCATGTCGCGATGGCTCATGTTGCCCAAAGTCTGGCAACGACTGCATGCCTTGCAATGACTGTATGCGTCTTTGAACAGTGTGGGCCAGTAAAAGCCGCACTGGAGGACTTTTGATGCGGTTTTATGCCCGGCAAAATGGCCACCGCATGCCTGGTCATGGCAGAAAGAGAGGATATTGTTGACTTCCCCTTCCGGGATACATCTCCGGATGATCTGATCGGCACCTATGCGGAAGAGGTACGGGTCTTCCCAAATGTAATACTTGGCATCGGAGCGTAATTTGTCTTTCTTGGCCTTCGGCCAATCGGACGGGGTCTGATGAGATGCCAAGTAATTTACAATATTAGCAAACCATGGAAGGCTAGTACCAATAGTCAGCAGGTGCTCATCGGGAAAATGCTCAGTGATGGGTCCGGAAGGGTCTATCATTTCAGAAGGAAGACGGGACAAGTGATCAGCTACCACGTTTTGTTTTCCCGCTTTATCGCGAATCTCGAGGTCAAATTCTTGCAACAGCAAGATCCATCGGATCAATCGAGGTTTCGCGTCCTTCTTTGCAAGGAGATGCCTCACAGCCGTGTGATCCGAGTATATGATGACATGGGAACCCAGAAGGTATGATCTGAATTTCTCTAGGGCAAATACTACAGCTAGCAGCTCTTTCTCAGTAACTGTATAGTTACGCTGAGCCTCATCGAGTGTTTTGCTGGCGTAGTAAATGACCACAGGTTTCTTGTCATTTTTCTGCCCCAAAACCGCTCCTACAGCGAAGTCGGATGCATCACACATGATCTCAAAGGGTTGAGACCAATCAGGGGACTGTAGGATCGGGGCTTGGGTGACTCGGTCACGCAGGATTTCAAATGCTTGAGTGCATTCCCTGGAGATTTCGAAGGGAACATCCTTGGAGAGAAGAGTGGTCAGGGGGCGTGCGATTTTTGAAAAATCAGGGATAAATCGTCGATAAAAACCGACATGCCCTAAAAAGGATCGGATGTCCCTGATCGAGCTAGGCATAGGAAGGCGAGAAATCAGATTAACCTTAGCTCGATCCACTTGGATACCTTTCTCCGAAATTGAGTGTCCCAGGACAATTCCCTCAGGCACCATGAAATGGCTCTTTTCCCAGGAAAGAACCAAATTCACGTCGATGCACCGCCTGAGTATCTGGACCAAGTGTTGGAGGCAATCGTCGAATGATGCTCCGAAAACTGAAAAGTCATCCATGAAGACTTCCAGATAATCACCTACCATATCTGAGAATATGGCAAGCATGCATCGCTGAAAAGTAGCGGGTGCATTGCAAAGACCGAAAGGCATCCTTCGGAAAGCGTATGTTCCGAAGGGGCAGGTGAATGTGGCCTTTTCTTGGTCCTCAGGATGGATTGCCACCTGGTTATAACCGGAGTACCCGTCAAGAAAGCAGAAGAACCTATTTCCCGCTAGTTTTTCGAGAATTTGATCAATGAAGGGTAGTGGGAAATGATCCTTCTTCGTGGAGGAATTGAGTCGACGGTAATCTATACAGACTCTCCACGAGTTGGCTAATCGGGTAGGAATGATTTCTCCGGTCTCAGTCGTTATAGTGGTGAGTCCTGCCTTTTTAGGCACGACCTGAATCGGGCTCACCCAACGACTATCGGAGATCGGGTAGATGATCCCGGCATCTAACCACTTGATGATCTCCTTTTTCACGACCTCCTGCAGATTGGGGTTTAAGCGTCTCTGCATTTCACGAGAAGGTCGTGTGCCCTCTTCTGAATAGATATGATGAGTACAATAAGAGGGACTTATTCCAGTCAAATCATCGAGGGTCCATCCGATGGCTCTGCGATGTTGCTGGAGGACAACAATCAGACGGTATTCCTGTTCAGGATTGAGGTTGGAATTGATGATCACAGGAAGGGTCTGATTAGAACCCAAAAAGATGTATTTTAAATGAGCAGGAAGGGGTTTCAGTTCAAGGATGGGGTTTTCAGCAGCAGCGGGTGGTTCAGTATAGATGTGAGGTTCAAGGGTGGGAGTTACTGGGTTGTTCACATCCGGAATGGACTCCTCTATTTGCGGGTCAAGATCCTTCTGTGGTTGATGAGGAATACTCAAGTCATTCTGGAGGTGTGATTCATCAACCAAAGTCTTGATGTCACAAATTTGTTCGATGACGCCGCAATTAATTCCTTGTTGGGCCTTAAATATATCAATTTTCAGTGTTTGATCTCCAAACTTAAGCTCTATTTGGCCCTCCTCACAGCTGATGTTGGCTCTAGCAGTAGCCAAGAAAGGTCTCCCTAGAATGATTGGTGTATCCCTAGGGTTCTCAGGTGCATCCATGTCTAAGACTATAAAGTCCACTGGAAAATAGAAATCCCGCACTCTCACGATAACATCCTCGAGAATCCCTTTTGGTGACTTTATAGATCGATCTGCTAATTGTAATGTCACCTCAGTTGGTTTCAGCTCAGATTCTTCCAGATGGTCAAGTAAGGATGTGGGTATCAGATTTATAGATGCACCTAAGTCTAACAATGCTCTGTCAAATTGGGTACCACCTATCTTACAGGAGATCAGGGGAGTTCCAGGATCTTTTGCCTTGGGTGGGAGTCTACTAAGGATTACAGAGCTGGCTTGCTCTGACAGAACAATTGGGCTCCCTCCCTTGGTTCGCGGCTTACGCTGGGGTGTACATATATTCTTTAGAAATCGTGCGTAAGCTGGTACGTGGTGGATTGCATCCATCAAGGGGATGTTTATGTGGACCTGCTCAAAGAGCTTGACCAGGTCCTCCTCAGGGGCCACGGGTTTAGTGGTCTTCTTTCCCTTGGTCAGGGCCTCGGGAAACGGGATCTTGGTTGGTTCCTCTAGGATAGGTCCTGGTTGTGGGTCTGGAACAGCGGTACCTTGGATAACTATCCTAGGGTCATGATTATCAGGCTGGGAGTGGTTTGGATAACGCGGGTCCTGAGTTGTCTTACCACTACGTGTTGTTACAGAATTTAATCCGGCCTGATTTTGGTTTGGATTTGGTAGGAGAGGTGGCTGCTGCTGAAATCCCGTACGAGAAGTAGAGGCTTCCATCTCGTCTGGAGATGGGGCAGTAGGGGCCTGATAAATCCATTGAGCGTGGCCTAAATTTGGATTCATAACGCGCTTCTGGGTTGGCACGTTATTTGGGTTAGGAAGGGGTTGGGAAGGGAGTGTGCCTGGCTGGCGAGAATTTGCCAACTGGGCCAGCTGAGTTTTGACTTCAGTAAGCTCGTCCTTGTGCTGTTTTTGAATGGCCGCATTCGATTTTTGAATGTCAGCCAGAGTCTGAAGGATTAAGGACATTTGATCTTGATTTGGCCCTGATGGATAAGTAGGGTTGGGCCGAGGCTGAGGCGGCTGGTAGTGATGAGAGGGCTGTGGGCGGGACTGAAAAGGTGGTCTTTGGGTTTGAGAATTTCCCGCCCACTGAAAATTTGGATGGTTTCGCCATCCAGGGTTGTAGGTGTTGGAGAATGGGTCGTTCTGGATGGCGTTGAGGTCCTCGCAGGTCTGAGGAACCTCCTGAGAATCAGGGAAAGGTGGAATGGAGTTCCCCCGGCTGGTGAAGAAAGGATCAGATGATCTTCCAGTCCAAGAATCAGATGGGGATGGACATGGATCCATCCCAGGGGAGGATCGGTGTAGGATGTTTTGCACAGTCTCCTGTGTGGAAGGAGGTTGTGCAAAGGAGTTACGCGCAGAGGTGGCTCGCTGCAAGTGCTGAGTCAGCTCATCCACCTTCTTTTCAATAATTGAGACCTTGTCCAATCGACTGGCCATTAATTCCAGGTCGACTGATGCGGACAGGCCCTGCGTCTCATGTGCTCCCTTAAGATTCGTCGCTGCGCGGGTATTCGTCCTGTCGAATAATCCCATGGAGTCATTGTTGATGGAGTTCTCGCACATGTTTTCGAGAATCTCCCATACGGTGTCTTCATGTTGACCCATGATGTTTCCTCCGCAGGTTGCATTGACGAAAAGGCGGATGTCCTCACGGAGTCCCTGGTAAAAAGATTGGACTTGTTCCCATTTAGGAACTCCGTGATGGGGGCACTTCCTCATGAGATCCTGAAAACGATCCCATGCCTCATGGAGAGGTTCTCCTGATTGTTGAGTGAAGTGTGTAATCTGATGGCGCAAGGCGTTGGTCCGACCAACGGGAAAGAACTTTTTCAAAAACTCGGATTGAAGTTCTTCCCAAGTGTTGATCGGCCGGGTCTGAGTTTGATACCAATGGGCGGCCTTGTCCATAAGAGAAAAGGAGAACATCTTCATGAGAAGAATATCCCGATTTTGCGCATCTGATCCAAAAGTGTGGGCCAGATGCTTAAGCTGTTTGATGTGCTGGAAGGGATCTTCAGAATTAAGCCCATGGAATTTAGGTATAGCGTGAATCATGTTGGGCTTTAGTTCGGAATCAGGTCCTCCAATCGGGATTCTAACTCGAGGCTCAATTGCCACCGCAGCAGGATTGTAGTGGTCCCGCATCATAGGACGCTGTGGTGGGTGTACGAAGTTTTGGAAGAGGTCATTGAGTCGCTGGAGCTGGTGTTCCAGATTATTTTCTTCCTCAACTGGCTGAGCCATGATGGGGGAAGAAGAAGAACTTGGTTCTGAATCAGAAGAGAGAATAATGTGAGGGTGTTGCTGCACAAACACGGGTGTCGAGGCTTGGCCTTGACGAGAGTGAATTTCTAAAGGAGGTCTTAAGGGTGGTCTTAGAGACCTCCTTCCGTACATGCACAGTTGGGAGAGGTAAGTTTAGAAGGTGATGGACCCAATCAAGACACCCAAAAATGTGTTGGGTGACTATAGAGGTGCGGGGCAGATGGACCCCTTGATCAGAAAGATCGTCCACCTGAGAATTACCTGGGCAGCCAGAGAGGGAGAGTCCCGCGAAGACCCCTACACGGTAGAGCGTCCCCACGGGTTACAGGGTTTCCCCCACCCGACCTCTCTTGTCACTGCGGTTCCAGGTAGACCAGAATGGGGATCTTGACCTCTTAAGTCTACCAATTTTAAGATCAGGGTGCTTAAGGTTGCACTTGAACTTTAGTCTTTTTAGGTGCAAAGAGTGACCTAATTTAAGGTTGGTTAACCCAAGGGGTCAACTTTTCCTATTGTTTTCTTTAAGAGCTTTTAGGTCCTGTCTTTTAGGGTTCAAGTGTTTAGAGAGAGCCAATTGTTTAGGATTTTTCTTGTATAGGTATTTTCAGACAAGGGCTTGGGCACACTTCATTTGGTTTTCTCAATTCTTGAGTTAAGTAGTGTGTCTCTAAATCCCTAGTGTTGGATCCTAGGTTGGCTCTACTTGGTCCAGTTAATTCTTTGTTGGGTAATTAGGGCTCAAGCAAGAATGTGTTAGCCCTTAAATACCCTTGATAATGTGCAGAAATAATGAGTTGAAAACATGCAACTTTTATGGTTACTAAATATGGAAGACAGGTTAGCCCTATATTGCTTGTTCTTTTCTTTTCTTTCTCTTTAGAGTGTAGGGGTTAATAGTGAGAGAAAAGATTTACCTGTCTTCGGAGTGGTTGTCGTGTGGTTGCTTGTCTTCTTGAGTTCCTGTAGCTGCACAAAAGAGAGGAGATTATCAGAAATTAAAAGATACAGGAATGTTTACCTCTAGAATAGCCGTTGCTCCCCGGCAGCGGCGCCAAAATGATGGAACGTCGGTTTTCGTTGTTAATTCGTTGTAGTAAAGCCGGTTGTTACCAACGTTTCATAAAAATTTTTTTACTCGGAAAAATAAAAGAGTTCCCGAGGTCGAACTCAGGGAGCAAGTTGTATTCTAGAGATATACAAGTTTTATTACAAAAATAAAGAGAGAGAGAGAGAGAGAGAGAGAGATGAAAATTTGGCTTCTTCTTCTTTTCTTCTTTCTTCCTCTTTGTCTTTGGTTCTTCCTGTTCTCCTTCTTCTTCTTCTTCTTCTTCTTTCTTCAGATCTTCCCTGTTTCCTTTCTTTCTTTTTTTTTCGTCAGATCGTCTTCTTCTTTTCTTGCTTCTTGCTTCTCTTCATTCCTTCTTCTTCTTTGTCTTCACCTGCCTTGACCTCTCTTTTTCTTCTTTGGCGATGGCCGTTGCTCTTCCTTCTTCTTCAGCGGGTCTTCTTCTTCTTTGGCTGCTGACCTTCCGTCGTCTGCCCCGGTGCTGAGACGACTTAACAATGCCTTCGCTACAGTGCAGCAGCTCCTTCTTCTTCAGCGGGTCTGCTTCTTCTTCTTTGGCCTGCACACTTCAGAGCTCATTCGTCAAGAGGCAAAAACCTATGCTACCCCCCTCCCCCGCGTATCTCTCTCTCTGAAATCACTCTTCGGAAGCTCTCCCAGAGCGCTATCGGGTAATCGGGTTCGGGTCAGGCCCGGGTCCAGGCCCACCGGCGTGCGTGGTGGGCGAGGAGTGCAGGTCAGTCTAATCGGGTCGGGCCAGGTCCGCGGAGCGTGGTCACGGACGAGGCCGAGTCGGGTCGGGTCGGGTGAGAGGGACCTCACCCCGTGGTAACTGAGGCAAACAGATGGTGGCAGTTTTTCAATTTATGTGGGTGCGTGGCTTCAGAAGGTTCCGAGGTGGGACTATCCGCGCACCCGTTTCTCTCACGCCTGCAGCAGGGATGGTGCTCCCAATTGCATCGGCTGTTGAGGCGTACAGCTCCAATCGAGGGCCAGGGTGTGTGCGTGAGACTCTTCCGCGCTGGCCGTGGCTATTCAATCTGGGATATCTCGGCTTGGAGCAACCTCGAGCAGGCTTCGAGCTTCCTCGCCAATGGCGGTCAAGGCCTGGAACCTGAAACCAATGGCACGGCCTCTCGGCCAAATCAGACAGGCGGGGGACCTTCGCCGTGGCACGGCGAAGGTGGTCAGGGGGTCTGCAGGGGGCGAGATGGGGCTGTCGGGTCGTCCTAGGTCAGACTGTGAGCGAGGGAGTGGGTGTGTTCGGTGGGTCTGCAGAGGGTGTTTGGTGGGAAGTGGAGGGGCGGAAGAGGATCAGGGTGAGGAGGCGGAGGTTCTGCGGTGGTCGGCGAGCCGTGTGGGTCGCTGAGGTGATGGGAGCGGCTCGCCGGAGGGTGGTCGGAGGCGGAGAGGACGAGGGTGAACAGGGTCGGTAGAGGGCTTAATTGACTAAATCGAAAGCGGGGAAAGAAAGAGGAGGAGAAGGGGAGTAAGTCTAACTTAACTGCAGGGACGAAGGGGGAGGAACAGGGCGACAGTCGTATCGACTGTCGCCGGAGAAGATGATGCTCAGAGAGAGGGGCGGCGGCGAGCAGAGGGCTGGAGAGGCGCCAGCTGGGTGCGGCGTGGCGCGGGAAGAGCAGGGGAGGAGGTCTCTGCTGCTGGTAGTGCGGCAGAGCGACGAGGTGGAGGGGGAGGAAGTCGCCGGAGCTGGTGAGCGTCTGCCGGAGGAAGAAGAGAGGAAAATTGGGGGTTTTCTCCGTCAGATCCAGCCTCCTTCGTCGGTGGAGCGGCGGGGGGTATTTATAGGGTTGAAGCAGGGAAGAAGGCGGAGGGAGACGACGTGTCTCCCTCGCCGGAGCATGGTCGGAATTCGAACCCATACCGTCCGTGCGTTCGCACGGCCGGTATGGGGGGCTACAGTGACCATGGGGGTGCTCCTGCGACGGCTGACGACGCAGGGCACCCCCGGTACACTTGCCAGGTCCTCCACCTCACCCTGCGCGGCGCCATGCTCCGCGCAAGGTCGCCGGAGCATAGTGCTGGCAGGGTTTTGCAGGAGGGACCTGTTTGCAAAGAACGAAGGAGAGTTAGGGGCCTAAATGCGAGGGTTCAAAAGTTGAGGGCCAAAGAGTAAATATATGAGGACCAAAGTGTAAATTCGGTCAAGGAGGTTTCTTCTTAGGCTCAAGTTTTTATACATGACTAATTAGGACCTAAGGAATCTGATGGTGAATTTTATTTTCATATTAAACCTTGTTTGACCGGTCAATTTGCGCAAAAACCCAAATTAAGTTATTAATTGGGCATGGTTCTCAATGTAGGTCAAAATGGGTTCTAAAGGCCAAATTGAAGGTTCTAAACCCTAGAGATTATTTTTCTATGAATTTTAGAGGGTTTATTCTATTTTTACTTTGCCTCGAACCTTGTGAATTGAAGTGGGTTGTTTTAGGGTTACAGATTATCATTTGGTTCCTTGGAAGTGCTGTAGCCCTTGCTAGATCATCTCATCCCACTTTTATTCTTATTAAGCTGTTTTGACCTGTGTTTGGGCCCAGAATTACCCTGTATGCAGATTATACTGGTAAAATTGCACTTTTACCCCTTGTGACTGGTTTTCTTCTCAAACTCAAAATTCTCTGAGTTAAGCCTTTCCTTGAGATATATAGGAGCTTTTATCCTTTGTATTGGGTCAAAATGAGCTAGTTATGGCTCATGATGAGGTTCTCATCATATTGATTCTATGTTGTATACAACAAAGGAGAGCTACTAGGATATTTATAGAGTTGTTAAGAAGGCTCTAGAATGGTTGAGAGAGGTGTTTTAGCCGTTGGGAACAAATCTAAGGTGATTTAGTCAAAATCCAATAACTATGCAAAATAATAAATGTTTGACAGTACAGTATTAGGCATTTGGTAAGTTGATCAGACGTCTAATCAAAGCAAATTAGATGTCTGACAAAAGTTCTAGACGTTTGATTCTAGAAGGTTGAGTCCCTAGACTTGGTTTTGTTTGATTGGATCTTGTGCAGGGTACTTGTTCGAAAGAGTTAGGCATTTATAAGATGTTTGGACATGATGCTAGACATCTAGAAAGGAATGTGTCACCAAGAATCAAATTTCTGGAAAGTTGGGAAATCAAGATTTGATTTGACGTCAAGATTTGGGTAGATTTAAATCACAATCGTCCAAGATTATATGTCTAGTAAAGGTATCAGATGTTCGAAAAGGCTTCTAGACATCTCATGAAAGAATTAGACTTCTGTTGGATAATGACAAACTTAGGCAAAGGAAATGTGGTTATTGGACATCTGATCAAAGGTATAGATGACTTAAAGTAGATTATTGGACATCTAACAAAAGTGTTGGATATCTAATTAGGTAGACTATTTGTTGTTTTAGCTTTCCAACTTGATTTTAGGTTTTGCCTAAGTGTCTTAAGGTTAAATGAGTGTATTTAGGATTAAGATTATCATACTTGGACTCTTTACATCACATCTGCATAAAGAATATAAAATACATCAATGAGGATACAAAAACTAAATAATCCAAACTACAATCTTCAAGCTCCTCCTTCTACTAGCTTCCTCCTTCTTGACAATCAACTTATCTTCTTCTTCCTTGCTTTAGCTCTTTCATCGTCAAATGTAATATCCAAAGAGTAATAAAATAATTATATATTTTATTATTATCAAAATCAAATATCATAGTGCTTATGCACCAACACTTGAGAGGCCTTTTACGTCTTCCCAAGGTGAAAAAAAGAACTTTCTTGGTTTATTGAGTCGAAAATACTATATTTTTTAGTTGATGTGGCGATATTTTTAAATTTTGGAATGTAAAATGTGCTACTTTCAAAGGACAACACATCTAACAAAAAAAATAGCATATATCCCTTATAGAATATAGCACATACCTCGTAAAACATAGCACAACTAACATATAACCTTTATTACTTTTGGTGATTTTTTTGCTTGAATTTTTTTATAATATTTCTGCTTGAACATTTTTTAGTTTCCAATTCATCCTTTTTTTTCCCTTTGTTCCTTTTTTCATTTTCATTTCTTTCCCTTGCTTTTTGAGTTCCTTTGGTCCTAGTGTCATTTTTTTGTGTTTTCTCCTTGAAGTTCCATTTTCAATGAGGATGAATGGTATGGTACACATCAAGCCCTTTTTTTTTTCTTTCTTCATTTCTATCGACCAATATAATTTTTTTATTTGATTTTTTTCTTGTAAGTTAAACTCCTATGTTCCTAATGTGATGTATGATCCTTTTTTCAAGTTTCTTTGTTTTATTTTCTTTAATTAGGAATTAGAGATTAAAAATCCTTAACTACCTTATGAGGGATTTTTTTTGTAATTAATCATATCAAACTCACTTCTACTTGATGATTTAGTCCGACTAGAAGGGAAACTATGAGTTGTGATTTTTTTGCATAAAACTTGCCTCTTGTAAGGACAAGTTTAATATGTACTCCAAAGTATATTGCACCTTTGAGGTAGGTTCTTTTTCTAAGTGAAACTTGCCTCTAGTATAGGTGAGTTCTATTCAAATGGAAGTCGCTTCTACTAAAGGCAAGTTTCACTTAAAAAAAGAACCTGTTGCTGCTCTCACCTCAAAGGAGGTGATCAATTAGTCAATGATCTCACCTTGAAGGGGGTGGTAGTGGGGATCTAGAAAGAAGTCAAGGAGGAAAATATCACCGTGTTCTAATAGATTGATTGGTGGTGCTTTTGATGAGGTTGTCTTAAGAAAGGATTTTATATGGTGACAACTCCAAGGGCTCTATGAATTTGAGGAGGTTGGATGACATGATGATGAATTTTTCTTTTTCCTTAAAGGTGTGATGGTGCATTAATTGGTGGACATCCCTTGAAGTTGGTTGTTTAAGTCATGTTTTGAAGGATTCCCTTGAGACTCTGCACTTAAAGGCGATGCAAGCCAAGGCAAACTATTTTGCATGTTTGCATAGCCTCTTTTGGATGTTTCAACATATAATCTTGACATTTCTATTATTATAAGTCAATCCAGTAACTTTAGAAATTTCATATTAGTTTAGGATTTTTAGAAGTGAAAATGTAGCTAATGAGGGGCAAGAAATACTCACGGACCCGAAATCTCGCGATAGGCCTATAAAGAAGGATCCGACCTGGAGAAGCCTGGATACAAGTGGATTAAGAGATTTAACCTACCTACATCCAAGAAAATCTCCTACATAGAAGGATCCAACAGTACAACCCGCCTACACACAAGAAGGTCGGGCATAGCCATTAGAGGGGTTGGCGAGAGTATAGCAGACCTGCGCTCCCAATAAATGCTGGCAATGGCAGCTACCATTAAGAACCTGGCAGCATATCTGCTCAAAAGATATGGCTCGGAGCCCGATCAGCTCAGGAGATCCTATTGGGAGCCTGAGCCCGATCTGCGCAGAAGGCTTGGTTGGTAGTGCAATCCCATCACTATAAATAGGTGGGAAGGCACTCCGATCCTCCCTCATGCAATTCAAGAGAAATCAAGCGATTATATACTTTGTAATCTTACTAACTTTCTAATGTATAGTTGAGAGTTCCATCCTCCCCCCAGACGTATACCTCTTGTGGTGGAACTGGGTAATAACTCCCTATGTTGTTTGTGAGATTGTTTAGATCCCTCGATCGAATCATCCATTCTAGGAGGTGCAATCACTACTTGAGTCTAATACTCCATATTCCAAGATGCCGATCAGCAGCCTCGTGGTTTTCATTGTTGTAAAATATTCTTCATATGTTAAACAACCGAAAAAATGTTACAACTTTTCAGAAATGAAAAAAGTGAAAATGTTTCTTGCAAATGAGTAACTATATGTTAGACATTACAATGTGTTCTTGTAAATTAGGAGAATCATTGTTTTGTCGAGCAAGTTCCTCTTTTCTTTCTATGCTCCATCATCATTTACGGGGCTATTTCTACGTGGCTATTATTGGCAATTTTGATTGCAAATAAGAAGGGTTATGTTTCCAAGACTTATTTTTGACCACCACAATCAACATCCAATATCTCATCACTCCAACTAATTCGATAACTCTCTGACTTCCTTTAGAAGCAAGCTTCTACTTGACTTACTTCTGTTGCATGACCTTTGTTGAAAAGATCAAAAGCTAAGAATTTATCTCAATTTTGTATAGCAAAATTGGTTCATAGTAGGTTCATAAGTAGCAATTAAACATTAGCAATGAGTTCTAGTAACTGGAGGTGAGTTCCACTTTAAAAAAGAACCCATCTCAAAGTCACAATTTGCTTTGGAGTACCCATTAAATTTATCCTTACAAGAGACGAATTTTATGCAAGAAAAATTGCACCTCAACTTTTCTAAAGGTGAGTTCCTCTTAGTGGGACTAAATCGTTAAACTTCTATTAGAGATCGTCTCACTATTTTCCCTGAGGATTTTTTTAGCCTTCTTTACTATCATGAAGTGTTTTGTTCCACGGTCATTCCTCCTCCCTTAGTACCATTGCTGCTCCATTGTGATCCGCTGCTATGGGAGCTGTGCGAGGTGGTGATCTGGTGCTGCGAGCCATGGGAGGTGGTGGGAGAAGGAGATCCGAAGATATGCTGGAGGGGGAGATATTACGATGGTGGTTGGTGCGTATATTTTGAGGGTCTAAATAATGATTAAAAGGATTATTCTTTGACTTCTTGAAAAAGAAATATGAGATATTTTATCATTCGTTTGTTTAATTTACAGACCATAAACATGCTTCGTCCACCCTGATGACTTTCTGGTTCCGACCCACCTACATCGAATACAGACTTTGGTATCTGATTTCATATGATACTTCTCCCGTTGAAAAGTTCCACGAAACTGTTCGTTTACGCACCCTACCGACCGACCCATCAAACAACTGCACCGATGGTAGCATTGTTCTTTGGATTCTCCCGCTCGTTCTCAGAATCCGAATCCGATGTTACGATGGTCTTCCAGTACCAGTGATCTTCCCAGAGGTGGCGCATGTCCTCGATGGGCACCTGCTTGGTCTCGGGCAGGAGGAAGAAGATGAAGAGGGACATGATGACGATGAGAGAAGCGAAGAGAACGAAGACGCCCCAGCGGAGGTGGCAGAGGGAGGCGAGGAAGCACTGCGCGATGGCAGCGGTGAAGAAGAGGTTGACGCAGACCACCATGCTCTGCCCAGCCGACCGCGTCTCCAGCGGGAAGATCTCGCTGGGTACGAGCCAGCCAAGTGGCCCCCAAGACCACCCGTACGCCACCACAAACCCACAGATGGCGATCACCAGCACCATCGCAAGTCCCTTGGAAAGTGTCACGCCTTGCCCGAATTTCAGGGCCAATGTGATGGCCACCACCACCTGCAACAATAAACAAATAAATAAATAAATCATCATGCAACCCAAATTCAATTGGTACTTGAGCAAGCATGAACTCGACTAGCTGCATTCGCAATGACAACAAAATTAGGCCAGAACTTGGCTTCCCAAAGCACAGTTTCTTTTTTACGATTTCAGCAATTTATGTAAATTATTAGTCAAAGTATGTTGCGTCACGTTTTGCTAACACATAAAGTAAGAGTTATTGTTTTAATCAATATATTTTGATTTTTTTATTAATAATAAAATATTTTATATAAATATTATTTTTTATTAATAAAAAAATTAAAATATATCGATATATTTTTATTTTTAATTATTATATTTAAATTTTCAACCTATATATTTTTACTTTTAAATGATTAATTTTAATTTTCAACGAAAATATATATATTTTTTTTTTAAATAAAAATATAAGTGAAGATTATACGTTTCAAAATATAGGGCGACTCACATTTTCATACTCGTATCCAAATTATTATGACTTGAACAAGGTACTATCGGATCGAAATCTCAAGTTACATACCATGGACAAGCTCATCTGAATGCCAGCCTCCATGAACAGGAACCTCCTCCCTTTCCTGTCGACCACGTACATCGAAACAAGAGCTCCGACGACGAGCATGGAACCGGTAATGATTGAGGAGTAGAGTGCCGCTGACGATCCGAAACCCAAGCTCTGAAATACCACCGGAGCATAGAAAAGGATGGAGTTCATGCCTGTCAGCTGCTGGAAGGCAGGGATGCCTAGGGCTCCAATGACCAACTGCGGTCGGTTCCTCCTGCGGAGGAGATTGCGGAATGGGTGCTTCACCGTGCGCGCTGCCTCGCTGGCCTCCACCAAGTCCTGGAACTCTGCTTCAACCAAATCTGTACCTCTTACCTGTTTCATTTCTTTTTCTGATCATTAAAGGGTATGACAGAGTTCTCTCTGTTGCCATTTCTTAAATTTATTTTATACAAGAAATTTTTTGCTCTGAACGAATCCCTCGTAAATGATCTCGAGGCAAGAAAAATAAGAAGATACTGATTTGATCTCTGTTGTTTCTTTCACCCTTTTCTTCTGTTAATCCTTTCTGAATGCACAATAGATCATGTCCGTTCACAGACACTTTCCAAGATTACTATGTTGAACGTCTAACGATTCTAAAATTTGAAGATCTGAAAACTACCTTGTAATGAAAAAGGAACAGGAATATTGCACATGAAGGATCTTTAAGCAGTATGTTCCATCCCATTTTTTAGCATCTTCCGCTAGTTGTGAACTATGGCCACGAGCTTAAAATTGCTGGCCCAAGTTAATTTCCAATCCACAAGGGCTATTTTGCAAATTGTATAAAAATCGAGTTGTGTGCAACTTTTCCAAACAAATTCTAATCCACTAGATTACTCGGCGGCGATAACCACCGTAAACAGAGGTGGAGAAAGGAAAGTTATGGAAGTTTATTTCAAGGGATAATTTACTTGAAAGATTAACAAAGTGATATTAAGAAATGTGAAATTAGTATTAACTATTAATTGTATTTATTTATACAGTGATGTTAGCATCAATTTGTATTTATTTGAATTTATGTTAAGTTGGAGTGTTGATCCTGTGATGTTTATTTGTTAGTGGTATTAAAAATTTGAATCAAAGATCACGAGAGCATAATAAAATCGTAAGACTTAAACACAAGTTTACCAAACACCAATAGTAACTGATGTTAGATAAATCAATGTTAAGAATTCTTAACCTGTGTTAACCAAAAAAAAATTAACCTTCCAAGTAAAGAAAGGTTAACTCGTCAAAAAAGAGATTAATCCCTCAAATAAACTAACCCTAAAAGATTGAGAAGATGTTTCTATCATGGTTAGATCTATGAGATATTGTTTTACGTACGGAGAAAATTCGACAGAAAAGCTCTCAGAAGTCCAATTAGACTTGGCATTATCCCTATTCTCTCTGTGGCTTGTTAGTAAGATTTTTGAAAATTTTGGATACAAAAATATTGAGCTATTATAATTTTATGATTTGTTTATTTTGATTCAAATTTATCGGTCTAGAATCCGGGAAATACAACTAAAGAGTCAATCCTAAAATTAGAAAATCGATGAAATGCGAGGTCCAATTCTTCTACGAGCCACTTGGTAGAAGCAATGCAAAGGGCAATAATTTCCAAAATACGATGGAAGCGACTGCAATCAATTTCTTTTGCACTTTATTATTTATTAAGGAAAATTTGGCAACGTGAGTTATCCCCGGTAAATAAAATTCTTTTGATGTAAAATAAAAAAGAAAAGGGGAGAAAAATAAAGCCAACCAAATCGTTATTTCCTGGGCAACAGGCACGGAAACGAAGCAGAGGTACTTAATTATTTGACATGTTACCTTGACGAGAGTAGCCTTGGCCTCCTCGAGCCTCCCCTGCTCGACGAGGCTGTTGGGCGTCTCCGGCAGGAAGATTCCCCCGACGAACATGAGGGTGGCAGGCACCATGGCCAGACCCAGCGACAGCCTCCACCCCCACGGGTGCAGCCTCTCCGTGAAGTAGTTGATGACGTCAGCCACCAGTATCCCGAGGCACGTCGTCAGCTGGAACAGTTGGTTCACCGCCCCGCGTATGCGCGGCGGCGCGATCTCTGACAGGAACAGCGGCACCGCCTGGTTCCCGAACCCGATCCCGATGCCGAGGAGGATGCGGCCCAGGATGAGCATGGCCACGTTAACTGCCCCCGCGTTGACGGCGCCGCCACAGAAGAAGCTGACGGCGCCGACCAATATGGAGGTGCGGCGGCCGTACTTTCGGGTGACGGGGGCCGCAGCGAACGTGGAGAGGAGGCCGGCGAAGTAGAGGGCGGAGGTGAAGAGGGTAAGCACCTGGTTGTCGTACTTGCAGTAGTCCGTCTCATGCAGGTGCGCCTGCTTCCGAGCGTACACGTAAGGGAAGAAGTCCTTCAGGAAGTCGTCCATCGACGTCACCCCGCCTTCAGTTTCAATAAAACACGTCCATAAGCTCAATTAATTTTCGCAATTTCCATTTCCCAATTTCTCTACCAATAAATAATTTTTTCTTCCTTGACATTTTGTTGGACCTTTTTTTTAATATATCGTCAAGGGCATCACATCCTGAGGTGGCGTAAGTTGATTCTGAAAAGAACTCAAATATGGCAAAAAAAAAAAAAAATCATGATAAAAAAATATACTACGTGTTAGCATCCAACAATCTACCATATAATGTATTCATTACGTGTCATATATCTTATGCATGCATTATCCACGATGTACTGGAAAGGTCGATCAGGATGTTTTAGGAAGAAAAAGATGCAGAAAAGGCTACAATGGTATATTTAGGCAATATCAGGCACCAATATATATTCCTGCGCTTTCTTGATCGGTGAACTTGCAGCTCTGAATCTTTTTGCTTGAGAGATATTTTATGAGATATTTAGAATTGGAGGTGAATATTATTTTTCTCACTCCAATGTTATTTTACTGCATTGCATTAGTATATATTAAAATATACTTACTCTAATATAATAAAATTAGTAATATATATTTACTACTTAAGTCAAACCTATTCCACTCTTATAAATATTAAAATATTATCCACTGACATCATATTAATATATCAAATATTTTATCACACTACTAATCATATTTCCTATCCAAATATCCACATAACTTATTCCAATATACTAATTGTATCATGAGATATATCCATGCTCCTCAAGCAAACACAACCATAGATCAGGTATGGATATACTCTCACCAAGTTAGTTACACCTCGCACACAAGGCAATACTTTTTAGAAAGGCACACTAAATTTAAGAAATTACATTCATTGCTAATGATATACGGATGGATTTGGACACACAAGAAGGTGTAAATACTAACACCTTCTTGATCATTTCTAATTGATTGCTTCTTCCACCAATTACAAGTTATGTAATCTAATGCTCTCTTGTAACAAGATTTTATAATGATTTCACTTCTAATTATTTGAGCAAGTGCAACTTAGGTGTTATTATTTTATTGTTGTAGACTTATATGATTTGGATGTGGGGTAAGTAGGTAGGATAGCTGACGTATCATAAGTAAGATAAATAGTATGATGAATAGTAATGAAATCATATTTTTAGTGACTTACATTGTATATAAGGATAGCGCAAGTGATGATTGCATGGCGATAGGTGTAATGAACGTTGCCAAGACAAATTATCAACTCAAACTATATAAGGATCTGCATGTATAGAATAAATCTCCCATATCCCACAAATTATTCTATCAATGTGAAGTAACTTTACCTCACATCCAAACGAAGCAAACGTAACAACTAAAACACAACGGTGGAAGAAGAGGTGGAAGGGACTCTTAGCAAAAGGTACAAGACAAAAACCCTAGCTGTCTCTCATCTCCTCCCACCCGCCCCCCCCCCCCACCTAGTTGTTGGAACAAAATCGGGCTCCAGTTGGCTGCAGATTGGGGTCCCTTCCTCCTCCGCTTCCCCTACGATGCTATCCACCCCCATGTTTTGCATGAGGGTTTTATTCAATGCCTTGAACAAGATTGCGGCCCCTTGCTCGCTCCCTCCACCCCCAATGACTTTGCCAGTAATTAATGTCACCAGTCGACGTGTGAGAGGAGGAGTCCTAATGGCCAATAAGTTGTATGCATGCATTGCATATCCACCCCCCCCCCCCCCCCCCCCCAACCAAGTTCCTAGTAGGCCATCTTCCATTTTCCCATGCCTCAACCTTTATTACTGCAACCACGATCGATGCAATGTGCCACGAGGGGTCAAGGTGGCTTGTTTGGTCCATTGGAGCAATACTCTTCAATATATGCCCTTCATATCTCTGCCTGGCGAATCCTCCTCATTGTACTTACAATCACATCCCATAGGGTTCTCTCTGTTGTTGATCTATTGGGTGCTTTCACAATGAAGAGGATGGACAACAGGAAGGTGGTGGGGTGGTTGGTCAACTGAGCTTCTTCCTAGCTATATAGGTTGGGCTATACTCTCTGGTTAGTGCCACTAGTTAGGCCGAGTTTCCACATACCCTTGCTGCATGGACATGTGGAAGTTATATATACATATATAGTTGGAATGGGTCTCATTTTTAGGTATTTGAAAAAGATTGTCATGGTCATAATTCGACCATGTTGGGTAGTCAGGATGCGATGCTTGCCCTCTTTGGATCCAATTATGGGATTCTACTCCACACGTGTTAATTTCTTCGAGTTGTTAGCTGATCCTTAGGTCCACCCTCTCGCAACTACATCCACTTTTGTTGTTACCAGAGAGCCATGCAAGAAATCAACCGCATTTTATAATAAATGCCCTAAGCCAATCACTATTAATTACTTGTGTCTCCCATATCATGCAAATCGAGATCTTCACTCGGTGGTGCAAATCATATCCATGCATGGAGCATAACTGGAAACTACTTCAAATGCAACACATTTCTTATGTATTTTGCTGCATTTTTTGTTTTCTTTCTCTTAGGCTTAGTTTGGATGGAGAGATAGATTTTATGGGATAATTTTTTTGCAGATAAGTTATTTTAAATTTCTATTTAGCATTCATAAATGTTATCCTAATGGATTAACCTATAGATGTTTAGAATGTAGAGGGATAACTTGGAGGGTCGTCTTATATGTGGAAGTTTGTTGTTTGAAAAATTATTGATGGGATAAGATGTAGAACGACATTTCTATCTTAATAATTTGTCTATTTGAAAGTTATTTGATTATTAATATTAGTTAGTTTTTATGAGACAATTATAATTTATTATTTTCAATAAATATTTTATATGATGTACTAAATTCGATTTGTTTTAATTGTAATTAAAATCCTATTAATTAAAATGAGTTATCATTATATATAACTTGATAGGTAATATTTTATTAACTATATTTTTAATTAATAATCGATACCTTTCGTTCTTATTTCCATCTAAATAAAGAGACCTTAGTTTTTAGTAGCGTTCTTTTAAATTTAATAAATATGAATTCAATTTAAATTTTAGTTAATAACTTGAGAAATCATTCTTAGAAGAAATGCACATCTTCTACTATACTTTTTTCTCTTTTTAATCTATGGTGTTAATTATTAATATATGACTTTCAAATCTTTTTAATTAAGGTGGTAAAGTAAAAACAAAGTAGTAAACAATAATAAAATTATTAGAATGAGAAATTTAGATTGTATGAAAAAAGGTTAACCTCATATATATATATATATATATATATATATATATATATATATATATATATATATATTTCTTTTTTTTCGTTTCTTTTCTTTTATGAGGTAAGTTGTTAAATGGTTGAGAAATTAAAATAATTTTAAGGCAACTCCAATCATTGAAACATTAATGCAGGTAAAGATGATATTTATCTTTACTAACTATACATTGAGAATGAGATAATATCTCAAGAGTTTACTCATAAAAATTTATGGGATAATCTTTTAAAATTATTATCTCATATGAACCTAAGAATAATTTATCTAATATTAAATATCCTTAATCCAAATTAAAATATCCCATCTACTAAACGGAGTTAACCCTCACGGTCATGGATAAACCTGGTTGCCCAGCTGAAACCATAGTTAATTAATTTGATCAAAGTTTTGGGTTCTTCTCTTACAGGGCGTTGCGTTCCCCTGTACTATAGTGTGTATAAGTTCTTCCCTACGTGTCACAGTTGTCTTCTACGCTTCCCTCATCGTTCTTAGGGACACAACCTGATGTATTAAATTTCTCCCAAATTTAAAGAGCCGCCTACGTGTATTGATGTGATTGAGTACAACCTTGCTTCCTTTTTGACCTTACTGTGAAAGGATCGCAGGAAAGGTTTCTGGTGGTTGATTAACAAATTTCTTCCGTAAGAATGGAATGTCTCAAGGTTAGCTTATTTGGAATATTAATAAAGTAATGTAAAAAAAAAAAGAAATTAATATTAATTTATAATTATATTTATTTAGAGAGTGATATTAACTTAAATTGTCATTTGGTAGTGATATTAAAAATATAAAATATGAGAGATATCAAAAAAATAGATAGTATATTATTTTAATATGAATTTAGTTAACATAAATGAAAATTAATATTAGATAAATTTATATTAAAATAGTGAAACTTAAATTATCAAATAAAAAATTAAGTAATCAATTAAATATAAATTAATCTTTCAAATAAACTAAATCTCAGAAATCTACTGGGATTATATGTGAACTCACGGTGTCAAGCATGGACAAAGTCTAGCCAAAAGGTGAAGTCATCTATGCTCCGAAGGAAACGTGGCACTTCTGTAGAAGGCATTCAACAAAGAAGAAGCCACAATGATTTATCCCTTTAAGAATAATTTATAAAACCATCGTAGACTCTAACGTATCATTTTGTAGTATCCTAGTGGCCTTTAAGGCATCCAAATGCCATCCCACAAATTTCGGTTGATATCAAACAGATTCTTCCCGTTCCGTTACTAAAGTGATTGAATCTGTTGAGACGATCTGCACATCCAATTTGAAAATCATTATCAGATTACTTTGACCTTTTATGACATAGAATCTTATAGAAGTAAATTGCACGC
Organism: Thalassia testudinum; assembly: GCA_037157565.1. Lineage (NCBI taxonomy): Eukaryota > Viridiplantae > Streptophyta > Magnoliopsida > Alismatales > Hydrocharitaceae > Thalassia > Thalassia testudinum. The sequence continues at coordinate 112,391,397 of JAZHRO010000025.1, forward strand.
AGGAGAGGTGGGGGAGGGGATCCACTATATTATGCTGGGATCAAACTTGAAAATGTATCTCTTTCGCTAAAGTTAGCAGTTTCTGTACTCTAATATTCACGAATAAAAAAAAAATTCTAATGAATACCTTTGCAGAGTTCACATTAGATAAAATTTTGTTGCATATGACCACGTACGATTTTTTTTCGCCACATTTGGATTAACTAAACTTTTTTGAGGGCAAGGTAGCTTCAAGCACCTTCTGACTTATTTCTTTTTGTCTCACCAGCATAGGAAGAAGAAAATATAATTAAAATATATGTAAAAAAAAAAAAAGCCTCTTAGTCTGCAATTAGTAGTACTTTACTTTTCTTACAGTAGAGATGTATACTTTATTTTAAATTTAATAATAAATATGGGTTGAGAAATGTAAAAGTTGATATATAGTATTGTAATGTGATCTTTATTTGATATATCTTTTTTTATGTAAAAAAATAATAACACCACTGTTGAAATAAATAGCAAACCACTTTTATACAGATGCAAACTACTTAAATCACTTTCGAAATCACTTTGTATCGGTGCAAAATCACTTTTCACCTTCAAAATAATTTTACACGAGTGCAAAGTAAGATTGTACCAGTACAAAGTAGTTCAATGGAAGATTGCATGGGTGCAAACTAAGATTGCACCGGTGCAAAATTAAATTCCAAGTGTTTCTTCACTTATGACAAGTGATTTTATACTTGAAAGATGATTTTTCCACCTTAGGATTTAAGATTTAGAGTTTAAGTTTAAGGTTTAGCTTAGCTAAACCCTAAACCTTAAATCATAAACCATAAACCCTAAGATGAAAATTCACTTTTTATACGTGAAATCACTTTCTATAACCCTAAATCATAAATCCATAGGTCAAAATCACTTTACACGAGTGCAAAATCACTTTGTACAGGTGAAACCACCCTTGGAATAGTTTTGCACCAATGCAAAATGAGATTTACCGTTGTAAAGACACCTTAAACTAATTTATCACTGATGTAAAATCATTTTGCACCGATGTAAAATCTACCAGAATAATCTATCACCGGTGTAAAGTAGTTTATCATCGGTAAAAAATTATTTATCATATGTGTATTTTAGGTTAAAGTGATAGAGTAATTTTTTTGAATGTAGTGAGAAACATCACGTAACAAACCTTACCTTCTTTTATTTTTTATATTAAATATCAATTATCAAATAGATTTATGTTCATAATATTATGTGAAATATAAAATAATACTGCTCAAAAACTTTTCCACATTACCTTTTATATAGATATCTACATTTTTCTACTCTGTAGCTTTAATAATATACATTGAAATTAAAAAGGAACGTGAAAATGAAGAAGGGCAACTAAAACGCATCCTGACATGCCTACTCGCATGGTGCCCTCGAACCCAACCCTTTCCCCACCACACACCTCCACTCTCGCACACAGTTTAATCCAATTAAAACCAACGCTGTACAAGAAATTACTCCATTTCTAAGGTATCCTATGCAATTTTCTTCGTATTTCCCCACTAGTTAAGGGAGAAAATCAAAGGCATACTTAGGAGACAAATCCCAACATCAAAAGATTACAGCTTATTTCACTTTCTTAAATCAACACCATTATCTATAAAAATATGTTCACTTTCAAAGTGTCTTAGTACATCACAACATGATAGCCTTTGGAGGTCACCATCGAGATCGTCGATAACCATCAAAAAATTTGTTGAATCATAGAAAATGAAATATACCTAAAAAAAATAAAAATAGGCATACAATCACATGAAAATTGGAGATTATTGATCTAATTTCACCTTTGATTGATATACGTATGGGGAGCAATCTAAACCTCAATACTTACTATAGGAGGTATGATAGTTCTAGGCTCTTTTAGTTGCCCCAATTAGGTGTGTCCTTTCTCATGTAAGTAGGAGACCAATTTAAAGAGTACAAATGATGGGCGGTTACACTTTTGAGAAATGTACCCGCCAAAATAATAGAGAATAATGAGAGAGTTATGGAGAGAGTAATGGAGGATAATGGAGTTGACTACGTGACTATAGTCCTGCGCCTCTTCACACTTCCATGCGAGGCGTGTTCAATCATGTTCTGTTGGTCTGATGATAGTCCTCTTGGGTTTATTTTATGTGGGTAATTTCTTCTATCATTAGTTGTCACCACTCTCATAGTCTAGTTGTGTCAACGAGAGTAGAATTGTCTTCTCTTTTTTGCCCTTGTGTAAAGATTGCCCTTGACTCCAACAGCTATCGCCCCTTAGTGTTAAGGGATAGGTGCTATGCTACCCCTACTCACCTCTTTGGGGGGTTTTATGAATTGCCTCTTGAAAAAATGGGTGATTAGTAAAAAAATATAAGTCGCAATAGAAGTACGAGAGTTCGCATCCTAACTTCGAACTTGATCTCAACCCACTATCTGCATTGGTGATACTGCAATACCTAGGCTCTCCCTAGGTCCTTAAGAGGTAGCCCATAGTAAGATACCATGGTTCTTCGCACGGAGCTAACGCCAACAGGGGGCCTAAGGTTCACTCTAGTTGGGGTACCCACTGACAGTCTGTCCTGTGCGAGAAGCATATGCTTTTCAAGAACATGAGGGGATCTTTCAATCTCGACGTGTACCAGTTCTCAAGGAAGTAGAGAGGTGAGTAGTATGAAGATAATATAAAATTTTATAAAATAGAAAATTTTAATTTATCTTTGAATGTGAGGGAAGATACAATGTTTAGCTGCAAATGAGCTTGTTGGCCTTGTAAATTACCCTTTTTTTTTTCTAGTGGTGTACCCCTTTGATTTCATGAGCGGTACTTTGCTCCATCTTTGTTGGACGATGTCCAACATAATAGGTGTAAGAGAGATTTAGCCACCTAGAACAAGCAGGTAAATGGTGTTGGTGAAAAGGTACCATGATCGTCAATTTTGATGATAAAAAAATACTTGTGTTTTAACATTTGTATTTGAGTTTAAGATTTCAGGATAATTGTAAATGGATACAAGTGTGAAGGACCTCAGAGCTTGTGTCCATGGTAGATTGGAGGAGCTCGTTGGAGGAGAAGGAGCTTCTCCAGGAGCGAAAACTTGAAGAAGGAAGGAGATGAAGAATAATACTCTTTTCATATAATTCTTTTGCTCTTTATTCTTTGTGTCTAGATATATGTTAAAGAGCCTCAAAGGATCTAATCTATAGTCTTAGGAACACTTGCACAATCCTAGGACACTTAGGTTTTCCATAAAGAATTTAGAAAATCAGAATATACTTTAGATAACCTTTTCAGACGTCTAATCTTAAAAACAAATGTTTGATAATGAACTTTAAGATATTTGAATGTTGAATCAAACGTCTGATCACTTAGGCTAGACATAATTGGTTCTATCTATTGATTTTAGATGACTAGCCCATACTCCAAAAGACATCTAATGTCTTAGCTAGATGTCCAATTAGACGACTGTTGGCCTTAGCAACCTATTCTTAGAGGATTAACCTTAATCTGACCTATTATTAGATTTCAAACGTCCGACATGCTACCCAGATGTTTAATAAATAGACGAGCCTCGTTTAACGCCAAATCACCTGTGTTAGATATTATAACCGTTAAGCACTATTGGGAATCAGTTCCTATAAAGTTATTAGTTTCTAGATGTCCAGATCATGTGTCAAACGACTGACCTATCGTCTGATCACTTTAACCTAGAACCCTATTTAGGTCTGAACCAAGTCAGGAAGGAAACCTGCCTGGAATCAGACGTTTGATTTAATTTCCAAACGTCTTAAGAATGACTTCCAGACGTCTGATAATTTTCCCAGACGTCTGATGACCCTGTCAGAATCATTAATGATTCTGATTGCAGCTTGATTTGCTTTAGGATGATCCCCAACAACTACCTAAGGCTTCTAAAGCCTTCTTAGGCCTTCCTAAGCCATCTATAAATAGGAGAGGCCCCTTGCCTTGCAAAGACACACCAAGCAATACTATTTTCATACTATTTTGTGTCCAAAACACCTTAGAAGAGATCTTGCTCTCCAAACCATCGTTCTACATCTTGAGAGCTACCTTCTTATTGTGCACCCACTCTCTTGCTGTCGTTTTGAGAGCGCCATCGTGCCATTGCGTGATTTACCCACCCGCGTCGTCACACTAACACACTTCCAGCAAAGGAAAGTTCCTTCACCTATAGTAGCTAGTTTCAATCTTTTACTTTGTGGCTCTATAGGTTTGTGTTTGTAATTTTATTTTTGTAAATTATTTGGGTATTCGCGTTGCGAATTCCCGTCTCCTTTGAGGGAGAAAATACTCCTCGTGAAGAGGAGGGGTTTAAGGAATGCTACTCTCGTACTTGTAGCATGGTTGTATTGAGGTTGAGTCACCTTTGTTTTAAGTGACTCGTCTAGTGGATTTGATCGACTTTATCGATTAAAAAATCCTAACTTGAGAGGATTAGGTGGTGGTTTTCACTCGGTTTGGGTTTCCACCTAAAAATACCTGTGTATCTTGTGTGATTGCATTTTGTGAGATTATTTTATTCTGCTTCTGCACTTTATTTTTATATCCTGCAAATCTCACCCCCTCCCGTAGGAACCTGCAAATGGGTGTCAGTTGACCTTTGATTTTCACCCCTTTACCACTCACGACGTCCATGTGGGCAACTACCTCATGCAATTGGCATTATCATCATCAACAACAGTTGATCCACCCCCTCGCCCCATCCCAACCATGCATCTCTACGGGTGTGGGAAGTTGTATTATAGAGAAAAAATATAGGGGCCAAATTAATGACGTGGGAGGAGAGGTTGGAATCATTTTGTCTAAAAGATCTTTCTCGTGACTCTCAACCTTTTGTCTTATTGGGGCCATTTACAAACAGGGGCAGCTGGCCAATGCTGTTAGTTCAACCTCTTTTGAATTATGTTTTGATGATTTTACAAAAAGATAAAAGAAAAAATAAAATTAGATAAAGTACTATGTCTCTCTCCGTCATAACTACTCTATTGCAGGTCTCTTGATGTGTTTCAGCATCTTAAGAGGATCGAATGATAAAGACATCATAAACTAGGTCTTAGGTCATATTGTATATTCTTATTTATATAGAGTTGTAATTTTTAACTTTATTGAGTTTAGAAAGAGTTGTAAAGAGCTCCCATATACATATAAAATCTCTAGACTTAAGCTCACAACACTTAGGCAAGGCATAGAAACAAAACCCCACTCAAAAATAAAAATATACCTTAGGATCAGATGTCTGCAAGGGTTCCCAGATGTCTGATATTGAAAGATAAGTTGTTTGATGTATGTATTAAACGACTAAATGCCATACAATACCGTACGGTTTTGAACACTCAGGCTTTAGATGACCAGACACTATAGCAGACATTCATAGATCATCACGAACGTCTGCACACTCCCTTAATAGTCTAATGACCTGACCATTGAGAACATCCAACTTGAACATAACAAAATATATGCAGACATAAGCAAAAATATTTTATTATTATCCCCAGACATTTGGACATGCTTCCAAACATCTAAAATAGGAATGTTAGACCTGAATTCACTTAATGAAAATTTGTCAGATATAATCATGTTTTTGGATTCACAAGAAACCCAAAGCTCGAGGTTATTATGACCTTCAAACGTCCAGATGAGGTCATTATGACCTTCAGACGTCCAGATCCCTTACTAGAGGTTCAATAAGATGTCTAACATCTATACCCTAGAATCTTGTTTGGATTTTGTTCAATCCAGGAACAAACCTGTAGGAAATTAGAAGTCCAAAAATACGATCAGATGTCTTAAAATAGCAATTAAGATGCCTGACCATAAGTAACAAGAATCTTGTTTTTGTTTAATTAAATCTAGGAACACCGACCCCTTAGATCAGATGACCATAACTCACATCAGACGTCTGACAAGACGTCTGATTCTACTGTCAAAGTAATTATTAGACAAATTTGATTTTGATTTTGACCAAATCAATTGTGATTTGTCCCTAACGACTAGGGGGAGCCTGCCAAGCCTTCTTGAAGGTTCCTTTAAGGCATATATATATCCCTTAACCCTCCTAAGGCCAAATACACCAATTAGAGACATTACACAAGCTAAAACACAAGTTCTACTCACTCTACTGCTCTATTGTTGTGCAACTCAAATTTCTTGGGCATACTCTTACACTCCCTCTCTATTATACTACCATCAACATCCTTAGGGAGTTTACTTTCAACCTTAGCTACTAGATAATATTATATATATCTTTGGAGAGCTCTATAGGGTGTCTTTTTACTTTTGTTTTTATACTTGTACTTGGGTGTCCAACCTATCGAATCCCTATCTCTTCTGTGTCCATTTTAAGATCAAAGGTGGGAATTGTAATTGACATACACTACCCTCGATTTAAATAATGTGGTTAGTAGATTGATCACTTGGTGATCGCAAATCCTAAGTCAAGGTTGACTTAGGTGGTGATTTTCTCCTAATTTAGGTTTTCACCTAACAGTTATTGTGTCACTTGTGCGACTGATTTTTTATTTGTTCATTATATTTTAATTTCACTGTTTACCCCCTCTTTAGTTCAATTTAACATGCCTCTCCCAACTAGTTCTCAAGGCTTGCGAAGAAAGGACCTCCTGACTTTGCCATCTCCCCCTCTTTTTTCTTCATCCTTGGAGATCTCTCGATTCTCTGTATCATTGGGCACTAGGAAATGAGAATGAAATGGTGTCCATGAAGGCTCCAGTAAGGCCATTCAATGAGTGATTCCATGCTTAGCAACTAGTGGTATAGGAGCCCAATCTAGCCCGTCAATGCCTCAAGATTAGGCTATGAAGGGAGTCGAGATGCCCATGGTGTGAAGGATTTAAGCGGCCATCACCAGTTGGTGCCCAAGCCATATGGGCCAGGCGACACCCCTCAGGCGGAGGGAGTGGAGCTTGCTGACGATCTTCTATGTGGTTGCATCATAGGGCTACATCGAGTTCTCCAAACTCCTCTTGGAAACTGACAAAAACCATGTGAAGGTAGTAAGGAGCAGTAGGAAGAGTAGTTTATTTTAGTTGGGTGGAAATCAAGTAGGGAGGCCTTGGATGGGTAGATCCAGTGAGACCTCTACTGGGAGGAGATCAGTTGGCTCCCTTAACGATTAGGCAGCACCCACAACTAGAGGAAGAAGGATCAAATGGTTGGTAGTTTTTCTTGTCATCACCCCATATTAGGCAGGGGGAGTGGTTGATCCACTCATTAGCCGACGCTCACTTTAGTTGGGGCTTAAGAGTGCCCAAACAACCGATTGAGGGACCTCAGGCGGGCAGGTGGAGGGCGTCAATGTGATGAAAGGGAATCCTTTGGCAGTGGTGGAACTTGCTGGGTGGAGTTCTTTGGTGGGCTTGCAAGTAGAACGGGCGAAGCTCCTGGCAAGGGTGTCGAGACGGTGAGATTTGGAGGGCCTTGAAGGCGGTGGCAACCCAACAATTTGTTTGAGGGCAGCATGAGAGTGTCCCTTCTCCACCTCTGGTAGGCCTTGAAGGTGTTTATTTGTGGAAGAGGAGCAAGATGCCCTCCTCTTTGTGTACACCATAGAGGTCCAAAAATAGAGTAAAAAAAAACTTACTCCCAGCCATGTAGAAAAAGAGGGCTTGAGATGCTCGTCTTTCTATTGTTGATATGAAGCGATTCCCTTCATAGGAACTGATTGATTTTCGTAAAGACGAGGTTGTGGCCCATTTACAGAAAAGCTTGGTTTCTCGTTATCGTTTTCCATACACGACGTTATTTGATGGGGCTCGGAGGTTGTCCGTTGCCATCAAAAAATTTATGGATTCGCAGGAAACGAAACATAGATGTGAAAAATGAAAAAGAGCATGCAGTCAAATGAAAATAAGAGATTGTTGACCAAATTTCACCTTCGATTGGTGCTTATCTAGGGAGGGGATTTAACTCTTGATACTCACTATAGGTGGTATGATACAACAAATAGTGATCTGTAGATCCTTTCAGTTGCTCCCATTGAATGTGTCTCTTCCCACAAAGGTGGGGGACCAATTTAAAGAGTACAAATGATGAGGGGTTACACTTTTGAGAAATATAACAGCTAAAATAATGGAGAATAATGAGAGTTTTGGAGAGAGTAACGGAGAATTATGGAGTTGATTACGTGACCATGGATCTACACCTCTTTCCACTCTTGCACGAATCAAGTCTAAGCATGTTCTATTAGTTTGATTATAAACTACTTAGATTTATTTTATGCAGGCAATTGCTTCCCTCATCACAACAACAGTTACACGTTACTCTGACACAATACATCCATTAACATATATTCACTATATTACATCAACCCATCCAATACCCATATCACAATATTAGAATATTACTCACTAAAATTACATTAATATAATAATTATTTTATTCCACCATTTATCTCATCTCTTGGATGAATCACCTTTCGCAACTTTTCCCTCTATTATTCTATCAACCTAAGAGCTGCATGTTTACTAACATCATATAAAATGTCATTAGAACCGATTGTGAATAAGAAAATACGATGCGAACTACCGAGACTTATGTACCAGGAAGGAGTTGGAGAGAATTAAAAGTGCGTTCTCGAGAAGCTAAGGTTAGAAAAGGAATTGTCAATAGAACAATAAGGGCTACAGCTTAAAGACCCCTCTCGATTGGATATCATCGATGCTATCACACTAATGCACATCTCAATGTTCCTATAAAATATAAAGAACACAGGCGTTATAACGATGATGCCACAATATACAGCACTAGTTCCATGTCGTAGAAATTATACCGATGCTACGGAATTCTTATGATATAGGTGCTATAACACCGGTGTTAATCAAGTTTTATGGCACTAATGTTATGTCGTTTCGCTATCTAAGTATAATATCCGAAAGCCAAAAGTATTTAATTAAAATGATCTTTTTTAAGTAATAAGCTAGAAATAGCATGTGCAATTTTCTAGACAGTGCAATTATCTACATGCTTAAATTTTTAAGAGGTACTTGTAAGCATTGCCAACTTAGTTATGCAGCAAATTTGTTGAAATTTTTCAAAGATTATGTGGTAGAAGATATTTGTGATTTATTTGGCGGCGATACACTCCTTATTTTGAGATATAGAAAAGAAAAGGCACAATTTTTTTGCCTTCTGTTTCGCCAGGGGTATAACTGAAAACCAGATTTAGATACGTCAATGTTTTATCATCTTTCGTCGCAAAACGGAAGAGACAACCAACCACCCAACCGAAGGATGCGCCATCTATATATCTATAGCAATTACGGGGGTAGTTACCGTCGCAAATTTTAATTATTTCATTTATTTTTTCTCCCTGTTGCGAGATTCTGTCTCTCAAGACGTCCTCCTTCCTCTCTCTTGTTATTATTATTTTTTTAATTTTTTTTCATTTAATATGAACCCCTATTTTAAATTTTATCTTTATTATCGACCTTATTATCTTATATTTTTTATTAAAAATCAATATTAAATATATTTATATAAAAATATAAAATAATATATATATAAAATCAGATAATATAAATATAATTTAAGATATTAATTGAAAATTAAAATATATCTGATAATATATTTTACATAGCGTAATTTATTTAAATTATTATTATTATTATTTTTTTATCGATTTAAAATCTAGATATATCAAATAATGTATTTTTTAAAATTTAATGTATTGATTTTTTATTGACAAAAATCAAGATATATTGATTAAAATTTATATTAAAATTTAATATAATTAATATTTATATTTATATAATAATTAATTCTAATACTCTCGCAGCATCGTACAAATTAAAAATGAATTGTTGTGATGCCCGTATCTTTAGGAGGGAGCAGATATTCTCTCCAATTCTCCACTTTTTTGGTAATTATTTATTGATTATGTGATACAGCTTGATTTGATATTAGTGTCACGAGAAAGCACCGCAAAGAGACAAACATGGTCTCTGTGTTTTTTTTGTTTTTTTGGTAGGTACTTTTATTAAGGATGAAGAATCCCTTACGAGCGAACGTGCACGTAGAGATAGAATAACGTCACTCATAAGAGGAAAAATGTGTTCCGTATAAATAGGAGAATGTAAAATACAAAATTAAGATAAGAAAAAAAAAATAAAAGGAACACGTTGTGAGAATGGGAATCCAACAACTTTTTGAAAGAAAATGATTACACGATCATAGATATGATAAAATCCTATCAAGATAAATTTGACGACTGCATTAACAAAAAATTGAATACAACGAATCGACGGTCGAATTCGACTACCGAAAAATGTTAGTAACTTGATTGTAAGAAACTTGAGGTCACATGTGATCCTCAATAAAACAAACTATACTAAAAAAAGAAAAAGAATGGAACAAATCATCCACAGACAAGAAAAAACAAGCACATCGTAGGGTCATGATCTACACGCAAAGTGGGACAAACCAATATTACACAATGACACTCGACCAAGCAATGAGAATACCATCACAAGTCTGAGCCCATTGTCGCTGCGTAGTCTTCGTTTTTGCATGCCAATGTGCACACCACCTCACACATGGGTAGGGCCGTAGCATGCAATAAAAGCGACGAACGAAACCTGACCCTCACCATGCCTGTGCTCAACTACAACACTCTGTGCATGTCGCTCTTGTATCAGATGGGGGGTACTAGAGGGAGGAAAGGAAGAGTCGGTGGGAGAGGGGCTCTCCCCTTAGGACGCAACTACGATTTCACAAGAAAGAAGAAGGAAGGGGGAAGCGGAAGGGTCCTATAATTTGCGCACCAGCATGGTCTCTGTGTTGGCTACCAACTAGAGATTAGCTACATTTTCTAAACCGTAGGAAAACTTTTACGATGGCTACGTTGACGTGCCATGTCCCAACGTCAGGCCGAGGGAAATTAAGATCATAATAAGTATATATAATAAGTTAGGGTCAATTTTTTGAGTAAAAAAGAAGACGGTTTTTTAAAATAATAATAAAAAATTCAATCATGAAAGGGACCGATACTGTCCTAATGAATGAACTGGATCGTATCTCATCCTTCACCGTTCTTATTTTCTATACTAAAAGGAATCCTATTGTTGACTCAAGCAACGTGCCATAGATCATGTATCATGCGTGAAAAAATTGCTTTCTGGAAGAAAACTGTTTCTTCTGTCAATCTAGCGAAAAGGAAATCATTGTAAAACAAGGTTATAAGTATGGGGTCCAACGACATAAAAGTAATGGAACGTCGAAACAGAGCGTGACAAATCAAATTAATTGAAGGTCGAAACCATCAAAAAAGTCTGGAAACTAAGATTATAATTGCGTAAACAATCACAGGAACAAATCGAGACCAAACCATGTAAAAGGTGTTGGAAGATTAAGATCTCACCAGAGACGCCAAGATCATATCCGAAGAGAGAGCCCCCAAGGGAGCCAACGAGGCAGGCGAGGACGAAGTAGCGGGTGATTCCCCCTTGGTAGAGCTCCGCCCTCTTGCCCGACTCCACCGCGAATCCACCCCCGGCCATCTCCTCCCTCACCTTTCTTCTATCTCCTCCAAGGCTAAGGTCGAAGTGGAGAGAGAGAGAGAGAGAGCGAGAGGTGTTATTATAAAGAGTTTGTGAGACAGGAGAGAGCGAGAGAAATCACAGTGTTCGAGTCTTTCTTTGTTTATCTTCGAAACTACAGTGTTTTGACTCAACGTTGAATCTACAAACGAAGTGGACCGAGAGTCCATGATGTGAAACCTCTCACCAAATATTTATAGATAATGATGAACACTTACAATCATACCCAAAGAAGAGTATTGACAATTATGCACCCACAAGACGTTATAAACTCAATGTACTCTACCCATACATTAACACCTCCCCTTTGGTTGTGGCTTGTCTCGAATGCGAAGAGATCATTGGTAGTGAGTGCTTATGTTATGAGATCAACGATTTGGTCCCTACTAGAGATAAATTGAACATATAGATCTTTTTTGCATTACTTTGTCACGCACAGAGTGAAAATCCACTTTAATGTGTTTAATTTGAGCATGAAACATGAGGTTTACCGTCATGTAGGTGGTGACAACATTACCACACAAAAGAATTGATGGATCAGGAAGTGGATTATGTACTTCATGAAAAAGAAATTATAACGTGAGTTATGCAATTGTATTGGCCAAAGCTCTATACTCCACCTTAATGCTAAACCTCACAATTGTAGGTTGTTTCTTGCTTACCCAAGAAATAAGATTTGAGCTAAGGTAAACTGCATAACCGGGTGGTTGACTGCCAACCATCGAGATAGCTAACCTAGTTTGCATTCGAAAGGCCTGACAACTGAATTGGAGAGGCTTTTGAATAGAAAAGAGCAAGGTCTATGGAGCCCTTCAAGTGTCTCAGTATCCTCTTAGTGTTGGATTGAAATCCAATATATATGGACTTATATGTGTATGCATATATACATATAATCAGACAACATATAAATAATGACTGGCATTGTAAATGCCCACAATTTAAAGTGATCAACTGAGGTTAAATCTTATGTATGAGCATAAAATGAAAAATGGTTAGTGTCGTGTTTAAAACTAATGTGTAGAGACCTATTGGTGATTTGCATTTTCTTGATGGGAAGACATGTAAATCACCTAGGAAATTAGTGTGCATAATTGCTGATAATCTTGGGTTATGGTCCCCAAGAGACCTTTGAATTTTCTCTCAAGAGGGACCCCCATCGTGACCTAGAGGGAGGAGAGGAGAGGGTATGGATGGCTAGAAGAAGAGGGTCTTCTTCTTCTTGGTGTTAAGGTTAGACCTCTCTTGTTGACTCAAAGGAACTCTTGGAAGATTAAGCCACAACCTCTGTTTAGTTTTGACAACGATGAGTATAGGTAATGTATTTTGCTATCTTCAAATATATGTATTGATATAACCCACAGCATGTTGCTCCACACACACACTCACACACACACACACACACATGTATATTAATGTCTGTTCAACTTCTATGTCAAAAACCTTTTAGATGTCTATTTATTTCTTTTCTTGAGATGGATTTGTAAGCAAAATCCTAGGCTCAGCATAAACTAGGATTATGTAGATACTTCACATTATTTGAAAACCCTGAGACCATCTCGTAATTGCTGTATTTACTGGTACTTCTCCATGAGTATTGGTACATAGATGTTACAATTGGGGACTGCAGCTTACTAGTACTAGTACTCAGCATGAGCATGAGTACGAGTATCTACAAGTTATAGATCTGTTTTAAGTCTCCAAAAATCCAAAATCTGACTTATGTATACTAGTACTCATCATGAGTATTGATACTCATAGGGCACGGATTTGGCTAAGGTGTTGAAGTGACCAAATATGCCACTAGTACCGGTACTAGTCATTAGTCATTGTACATGTTGGCTATAGGTTGAGGGAGAGTACTCAACAAGTACAGGTACTTGTCATGAGTATCGCTCATTGAGATCAGTAAGATTTTGGAGTAATACTAGTATGTTATAGGTACCCGTACTTCATTAGTATTGGAAAAGTGTATAGCTGGACATGAATCCCAAATTATAGCCATAGGTCCTGGTACTTGGCATTGGTATCGGTACTAAGTATATGGAATACCGATATTGGTCCATCAGTTCTGGTACTCATTAAGTATGAAGTTCAGTTATATTATGTTATAGTTCAAATACATCCTAAGTTAGAAGTGAGACTTTTATGATTTAACCACAACAAGTGGTATTAGTGCCAGCCTACTTTTTACTTAGTTAATTTAAGGTTAAGTTTGATTAATAAGGTATACTATTATAAGGTAATTTAGATGAGGCAACATCTCACCAAAGTGAGCTCTCCTGTGGATACTGGGTTATCTCTGAATGGTAAAAGGTCAATGAGTGTATGCAAATGAGTGTTGACAAGCCCAAAGGAAAGTGTACACTCATTCTGCCTTAACTCATTTGCGTGGAGATAGGAATGTGTTGGTTGTTAGGCTTTCCCATGTAGTTATTGAATCGGCTCAAAGGAAGGTTCATAACTGACTCAGAATTGAATCAACAATTCTTGCTCACCACACCATGTCTTTAATTACAAGTCAGCCTCTTGTCCAAAGATGAGAAGCTTGATGGAGTTAAATTAAACATGTGATGGGGTGTTTAAATTGTTTAGACTCTTTTATGTTATATAGGAGCTAATCTAGTGTCTTCTGTGAATTTTTTAGAAATATCTTTTGCCGAAATTATCGCTACCCTCAATTCTGTTCCTATGTTGAGTGGCTCTAACTTTAAGTCTTGGAAGGAAAACCTTCTAATAATCTTAGGTGTAATGGACCTTGATTTAGTGATTAGGGAAGTCTCTCTTATCATTATAGGCACTAGTACTCCTAATCAAAAGAGAGAAAAGGAAAGATGGGAGAGGTTTAATCACATATCCATGATGATCATGAAAAGGGACATTCCTAAGGCTTTTAAGGGCACTATGTCAGATAATATAGCCACTGCCAAAGAATTTCTAGTTGATATTAAGAAAAGATTTGCCAAGAATAAAAAGGTTGAAATTGATACACTCTTGGCTAATCTAATCTCAATGAAGTATAAGGGAAAGGGCAACATTAGGGAATACATTATGGAGATGTCCCATATTGCTTCTAAGTTGAAAGCACTAAAGTTAGATCTTTTTGAAGATTTATTAGTGCATCTAGTCCTGATATCTCCCCCTCTTGCCTTTAACCAGTTCAAGGTGAGTTCTAATTTCCAGAAAGAGACTTGTTCTTTGAATGAGCTCATCTCCCACTACATTTAAGAGGAGAGAATGAAGCAAGATACGACAAAAAGTGCTAATGTTGTATCTTCCTCTAAAGGCAAAAGCAAGGCTATAAAGAGGAAGTAGGAAGTTGTAAATACAACTCCCACTAAGAAATAGCAGGGGAAGGCTGGAGAGTCTTCCAAGTCAGGATGTTTTCTTGTGGAGTTGAGGGGCACTAGAAGAAGTATTATACCAATACCATGCTTGGTGTGCTACGAAAGGTACAACTCTCAGCTTAGTTTGTTTGAAAATTAATTTGGCTTTAGTTCTTAGACACACTTGGCGGATGGATTCAGGTGCTACCACTCACATTAGTGTGTTTGTGCAGGGTTGCCTGAGCTGCCGAAGGCCAAATGAATCTGAGAAGTTTATTTATATTGGGGATGGGAAGGCCATTGAAGTTTAAGGCATGTGACAATTTAAATTATTGAGGAAAATTGGAATGTATTTGGAATTGAATGAAACTTTTATTATATCATCTTTTAGAGGTAATCAAGTTTTTGTTTATGTTTTGGATAAGTGTGGTTTCACTTACCATTTTGGTGATGGAAATGTTTCCTTGTTTCATGATTCCAAAATAATTGGTACTAGTTTTCTTTCTTGCTTTGTTAATTTATATTATCTTGATACTATAACTTCCTATAATGAGTCTTCTCTTTGGATACATGTGGTGTGAAAAGAAAACTAGAGAATGAGTTCTTAGCTTTTTTATGGCACAAGAGATTAGGTCATATCTCGAGAAGAAGAATAGAGAGACCTGTGTCAAATGGAATTTTAGACCCCTTAGATTTTTTGATTTCGATCCGTGTGTAGAATGTATTAAGGGGAAACAAACTAATAATGGGATGCTTGAAGCCAATAGGTCAAATGGTGTCTTAGATGTGATTTATACGAACATCTGTGGCCCATTTCCTACGCCTGCGTGGAATGGTTAATAGTATTTTATCACATTCATAGACGACCACTCAAGATATGGCTACATCTACCTAATTCATGAAAGGCACAGTCATTGGATATGTTCAAAAATTATAAAGTCGAAGTTGAGAATTAACTCGATATAAGGGTTAAATCTGTGGTGGTGAATACTATGGTAGATATGATGAATCAAGTGAACAACGTCCAGGACCATTTGCTCATTTCCTAGAGGAATGCAGTATCGTTCCTTAGTACACCATGCCAGGTTTTGTCCAATGCGTAATTCACGTTTTAAAAGATTATTTAGTTGTAGTATAGCGTGAAAACACGTCGACAAATAAATTTATAAAAATCGATGAGTACTAGGTTGTTCGCAGGGAGGCAATCTCAATTTATACGGAAGCTCTTCAGAAAACTAGTTATAACAGGTATTTATGTATGTATATATATATAAAGCAAATATCAAGCATTCAGAAGATCAGAATTTTATTGCATTCATAAACAGTTTTCAAAGTAGAAAGTGCTATGCTAAATAGAAAAAGAGAAATAGCAAATATATATATATATATATATATATATATATATATATATAGAGAGAGAGAGAGAGAGAGAGAGGGAGAGAGAGAGAGAAAGAGAGAGAGAGAAAGAGATGCTATATAGGATCTTTCATTCTGATCCTATATACGGCTTGTAGGATGCTATGCTGCCTGACATCCTATATACGCTCTAGATCTGAGGACCTTCATTCTGATCAGATTTGTATGGTCTAATCTGACATCTGCGGCTTTGAATTATCTGCGGTTAAAATCATCTCTCATTAGTACATAAAATGACAATTTTATCTATATGATTAATAAACTAGCTATTGTGCAAATTACGATGCTTATGCATTCATTGTTCCTAAGTTATGCTAGAATCTAACTTAATTTGGGTGATTTAGGCTGCATGATTGCTGTGTAATCAAGTTCTCCCACTATAAATGATGTTGCTAAGAGGAAAAATAGAACACTTAAGGACATGGTAAGGAGTATGATTGCTCATTCTACCTTACTAGAATCACTTTGGGGAGAGGCCTTAAAGACTGCAGCTTATATCCTAAATAGAGTTCCCACTAAGGCAACTAACAAGACCCCATATGATCTATGGACTGGGCGGAAACATAGTCTTAAGTATTTTCATGTGTGGGGATGTCCAGTTAAAGCTAGTCCTTACAAGATAAATGCAAAGAAACTGGACTCAAGGATGGTTAGTTGCTATTTTGTTGGGTTCTTTGAAAGGTCAAGAGGATACAAAGTTTTATGATCCTACATTTAAGGTTATATTTGAGTCTAGAATTGCTAAATTCTTTGAGAGTGTTGAGTTTACCAGAGAAAATAGAGTTAAAGACTTTGTCTTTGAAGAGGAACATGTAGATATTCCTCTTGGAGTTACTCGGGTTGATGAGGAACATGCCTATGACATTCCTCAAGATAATTCTAATGTATATAATGTTATGGACATAACTCCTAGAGAGGAGACTCAAACACATTCTAAACCCGTGTCATTAAGGAGATTTACTGGGAAAAGGAGTGCCATATCTGATGCTTATGTTGTATTCCTTCAAGAACATGAATGGACATTGGGGTGATAGAAGATGATCCGATTAGCTTCCGTCAGGCAATGGAAAGTTTGAATCATGAAAAGTGGATAGAAGCAATGACAGAGGAAATGAAGTCAACGAAAGACAATGACATTTGGGATGTCGTTCCACTACTAGTAGGTACGAAACTTGTTGGATGCAAATAGATATTTAAAACCAAATGTGATTCAAAAGGAAAAGTGGAGCGATACAAAGCGTGTCTTGTCACAAAGGATTTTACCCGAAAGGAAGGGATTGACTATAAGGAGACTTCCTCTCCTATTTCCTTTAAGGACTCATTGAGGATTATAATGGCACTTGTGGCCCATTTTGATCTTGAGTTACATCAGATGGATGTTAAGACTGCTTTCCTTAATGGTGACATTGAGGAGACCATTTATATGGCCCAACCCGAATACTTTGTTACGGGTGATCCAAAGGGCATGGTATGCAAATTAAAGAAATCCATCTATGGACTCAAACAAGCATCCAGACAATGGTACTTTAAGTTTCATTTGGTGATTCTCTCATTTGGTTTTGTGGTGAATCTAGTTGTATTTACCATAAGTTTTGTGGGAGTAGGTATATCGTCTTGGTCTTGTATGTTGATGATATTTTACTTGCTGCAAATGATATTTTAGTTTCCTGTTAGACACCAAGAAATTTCTTGCTAAACACTTTGACATGAAAGATCTTGGAGATACTTCATTTGTGTTGGGAATTGAAATATGCCGAGATAGATCTCGGCATATTCTAGGTTTATCCTAAAGAAGCTATATAGAAAAGCTACTCAAAAGGTATGGCATGCAAGATTGCAAACCACTGATACTTCTATGGCTAAGGGAGACAAGTTTAGACTCAATCAGTGCCTAGTAAGTGATTTTGACAAACGGGAGATGCAAATAGTTCCTTATGCATCCGCCATTGGCAGTATAATGTATGCTCAAGTTTGTACCCAACCAGACTTGGCATACATTACAGGCATGTTGGGCAGATACTTGAGTAATCCAGGAAAAGATCATTGAAGAGCAACCAAGAGAGTACTGACATATTTGCAGAAGACACGAGATTATATGCTCGCTTTCAAGAGGTCAGAAAATCTTCAAGTTTTTTGCTATACTGACTTCGATTTTGCTGGGTGCGAAGATTGTAGAAAGTCCACTTCAAGATATATTTTTCTGCTTGTTAATGGTGCCATTTCTTGGAAGAGTGGAAAATAGTCTATTATTGCATCTTCCACTATGGCAGCAAAGTTCATTACATGCTACGAGGTAGCCAACCATGGAATATGGCTATGGAATTTTATATCGGGGCTGCAAATAGTAGATGACATTGACAAACCACTACGATTATATTGTGATAATCGGTCTGCAATTCTATACTCCAATAAAAGTAGGAGCTCCTTCAAATCAAAGCACATTGTGATCAAGTTCCTGGTTGTTAAAAAAAGGATACAGAATGGACAACTGCCTATTAAGCACATCGACACAAACTCCATGCTTACAAATACACTCACTAAAAGAATGACACCTAAGATGTTCCAGGGTTACACAGATAATATGGGTGGGTCTTATATCCTTACAAAAATTCCAGCTATAGTAGGAGTTTGTAATTTTGTAGTGCTCATTGTAATAAACACTTTTGGCTTTTTTTAGAAAATTTAAAGTTTCATGGTGATGTACACGTATAGCTTTAAGTTTTGTAAAGCTTCATTTCTGTTGAAATAACAAAACTTCAAGTTAATGTCCATTCTAATAAGTATTATGGTTTGATTCTGGTTGTGATCTCAATCCAGTGAACCAGTTGAAAATAGGCATGTTAATGATCACATCGCATATAATTTCCATGCTGCAGATCCACACGTTTCTGGTTATTATTTTGCACTAGTGTACATGACCAATGTTGGTTTAGTTACCGTAATTATAATGAAAGCTGCTTTGATCCTATTACTAGTGGCATTGGTAGATCAGATAGTTTATAGATATACATTCCGGTTATGATAGCAAAGTTGAGCTCAACTTTAGTTTTATATGTTGTTTAATTAACAGGTTACACATGTAGTCCAAGTGGGAGATTGTTGGATTAAAATCCAATATATATTGACTTACATGTGTATACATATATAGATGTAATCATACAACATATAAATAATGACTGTCAGTGTAAATGCCCATAATTTAAAGTGATCAATTAAGGTTAAATCTTAGGTATGGGCATAAAATGCAAAATGGTTAGTGGGGTGTTTAAAACTAATGTGCAAAGACCTATTGGTGATTTGCATTTTCTTGATGGGCTGACATGCAAATCACCCAGGCAATTAGTGTGCATAATTGTTGACTAATCTTGGGTTATGGTCCCTAAGAGACCTCTGAATTTTCTCTCAAGAGGGACTCCGATCATGACTGAGAGAGAGGAGAGGAGAGGGTGTGAACAGCTGGAATAAGAGGGTCATCTTCTTCTTGGTGTTAAGGTTAGACTCTCTTGCTAACTCAAAGGAACTCTTGGAAGATCAAGCCACAGCCTATGTTTACTTTTAACAATGATGAGAACAGGTAATGTATTTTGCTATCTTCACATGTATGTGTTATCTTATTGATATAACCCACAGCATGTTGCTCCACACATACATTGATACACACACACACACACACGTTTGTTCAGTTTCTATGTCAAAAACCTTTTACATGTCCATTTATTTCTTTTCCTGAGATGGATCTATAAGCAAAATCCTAGGCTCGGCATAAACTAGGATTACGTAGATACTTTACATTCTCTGAAAACCTTGAAACCATCTCATAACTGCTGTATGTACCGGTACTTCTCCATGAGTTCCGATACATATACGTTCAAGTGGGGACTGCAGCTTACTAGTATTGGTACTCAGCATGAGTACTGATATCTACAAGCTACAGATTTGTTTTAAGTTTCCAGAAATCCAAAATCTGTGACTTATGTATACTGGTCCTCATCATGAGTACTAGTACTCATAGGGCACAGATTTGGCTAAGGTGTTGAAGTGACCAAAATTTGTATGCCACTAGTACCAGTACTAATCATTAGTACTGGTACATGTTGGCTACAAGTTGAGGGACAACACTCAACAAGTACTGATACTTGGCACAAGTACTGATACTTGTTGAGATTAGTAAGATTCTGGAGTAATACCGGTATGTTATAGGTACCGGTACTTGTCACAGGTATCGGTACTTCATCAATACTGGAAAAGTGTATAGCTGGACATGAATCCCAAACTGTAAGCCTAAGGTATTGGTACTTGCCATCAGTATCGATACCTCTTTGGATATGGGATCTATGTTAGTGATACAGGTACTAGTTCAATAGTATTGGTACTCAGTATATGGCATACTGGTATTGGTCCACCAGTATTGGCACTCATTAAGTATGAAGTTCAGTTATATTATGTTATAGTTCAGGTCCATCTTAAGTTAAGTGGGACTTTTATGGCTTAACCCCAACGCTTAGAACCTTCAAAATGTCATTGCATAGGAGCATCCATAAATTGCGACAACTTATTAGTTGCAAATGTAATGTCAGGGCGTATAAAAGAGAGGTACTGCAAGCTACTAACAAAGTAGCAAAATAAGGTTGAAGAATCAACCAACGAGGAATCATTGTTGGATGAAACATCAGTAGACATGGTAGTCTTCTCAGGTTTGGGTCCATCCATCTTATGTTTCACTAACAAATCAGTGATATAGCGCCTTGGAGAAAGAAACAATCCACGATCATCTTGCTGAAGCTCAACACCATGGAAAAAGTCTAGAAAACCAAAATTATAAATTGAAAACCTCTCACTATATTGATGAATAATAGCAACCACAACTCCCTTATCATTGTCGAGCACAAGGTTATCATCCACATAAATGATGAAGTAGATCTTAACACTGCCAGCACAACATATGAATAAGGGAGTGTCCATCTAGGATCCATAGAATCCATCATCAAATAAAAAAGAAGAGAGTTGCTTAAACCAAGCTTGAGGGGATTGCTTGGGCCCATAAAGGGATTTATTTAGTTTGCATACAAAATCAAGACAATTTGAATGAACAGAAAATTGTTTGGCTAAACCATATGAACCTCTTCTTCTAATTGCCCATCGAAGAAAGCATTCTGCACATCTAGTCGTTGCATATGCCATTCATTTTCAATTATAAGAGATAAAAGAACTTGAACAATAGAAGGCTTTGGTGTGAGAAAATGCACATTTTGTAAAAGTGAGTTTTAAGTGACGTTATAACGCACAATTTTGCACACTTTTAAATTTATAAAATTGAGTACTAAGGTGAGTATTCAAGTCAACCAAGGAGGCAAGTAGCTATCAAGATAATGCTTTCTCTCACTCTCTTAAATCTTCTTTGTTTTCTTTTTTTTTGGCTTTTTAGGTTTTGTGATTTTTAGGGTTTTGAAATATGAGGCAACAAAATGTGATAATAAATGCTAAAATAAGGATATGAAAATGCGAAGGCAAAAAGCTGACCTTCCTAAGCTCACCCTAGGCATGTGTGACCTAGGGTTATTAAGAAGTAAGTGTGCGCAACTATGAACTAAAGGAACACAATTATAAGGAAAAAAATGCTATTATAACTTGAAGAAGTTTCACAAATGATATCTTGAAGAGCTCACTTGTGTGGAGGATTTTCACCCAAGTAATCTTCAAGATGAAAAAAAGTGACATTAACTACTAGAAAATTGAAATACACAAGAAGAGAATGGTAGTAGTAGTAGTCTCCCAAGATGTATAGATCTTCACTCTAGGCTTGGTTGCTCCCAGGCTTAAAGAAGACCATACCTTTGCTCCAATGGTGATGGTGGCTCTTAAACAAGTCAAGGGTGGAGATCTACCCTTTCTCCTCTCCTAGACGTCCTCCAATGAAGGACCTCCTTAGCATCGCTCGAAAGAAGAAGGGAAGGCAAATGGACACTAGAGGGGGGGGTGGTAGCAATCCCTTCAATTCCAATGCCTTCCTTTCTCCTTAGGTTTTTGGTAAATGTTTAAGGTAGAGAATATGGTAGGCAGGGATGGTGACAAATGGTGGTTATGGAGGTGTTTTATAGCCATGAATGGGGGTGGTGGTTATGGCTTGAAGAGACACCATAGTTGGCGCTATGTGTAGTCTTTCTAGAAGGTTGGTGGTTGTAGATTTTTGGTGCCAAAACCAAGGGCTAGGATGGTGGTGGTTGTAGGATGGAGGGTTGGATGTTGAGTGGTGGTTGTAGGAGAGTTGGCGCAACTTTAGTGGTTGTTAAGGTGGTGTTTTGGCACCAACTTGAGAGGGTGTGAAGGTGGTAGTGGTTACTTGGTTTTGGTGCCAAGTGAAGAGCTACGAAGGAGGAAGGTTTTTGGTGCCATGTCTATGGTTGTTATAGGTGGTTATTGGCACCACTTTTAGGAGGAGGTAGGGTGAAGTTAGGAGCCTAGGTGGTGGAGTAGGAGGCTAGCTAAGTAGCAAGCTAGCTAAAAGTTAGTAGCTGAGTTTATTTAGCTTGAGCTTGGGTAACTAAGATGAAGCTAGGACAAGATGAGAGGAGTTGCAGTGGAGTTGCAATGGGCTCGACAGCTAGTAGCTAAGCTTAGTTGAGTTGAGCCGACAGAAGTTGAGATGAGCTGCGTTGGAGTTGAATGAGCTGGGAATGGAGTTGAGGGAGCTTTTGTCTTCTTCTTATTAGGGTTTTTACCTTTCTCTTTAATATGTCATGCTTTAGATATCTGCAAATATCCCACACTCCTTGATAAACATGTAATGCATAAAGTCAGACAAAAGTAATAACAGATACCTAACTAACCATGCATGACCCCTAATGATACAATAATGCCTAATGCATGCCTAATACTATAGTGTAAGTGCAAAATACCTAGCAACTAGGTGTGAAATGTGCTTAAGAATGATGATAAATAGGAGTTTATTAGGCCTAACTACAGGACTAAAGGTATCCCTTATGTTGATGAAACCCTTTAGTAACTAGTTGAGCTTTGAATGTTTCACTAGACCCATCCTTCTTTCATTTAATCTTATAAACCCACTTGTTCCTTACAACATTCATAGCTTTAGTTCTAGGAACAAGTGTTTGTGTCTGATTATAAAACCAAGCTTTTATTTCTTCATTCATGGCCTTGTTCCATTCAGGAAATTCAGAAGGTTCAGTGTAACTGCATGGTTCAATAATATGACATTGAGTGAACAAAGCCTAAGGTAATGGATAAAGAGTACTTGTGTACACCTTTTTCTTCACAATACCTCTCATGGATCGAGTAACCATTCCGTGAAATCGAATAGGAGGAGCTTCAAAAGCCATTGCAACTATAGATTCTCCACCAAAATCAACAATAGACTGATTAGTATTGATAAAAGGCACCAATGGGGAGTTTGAATCAAAAACATCTAGGCCAATAGCAGGTGATAACATAACATTATCAGGAGGTACAAAAGTCAGAAAAGAAGAATTAGTAGAGATGGCTAGACGAATCACATTATTAGAAGGAGGCACCTTGACAAATAGAAAGGGAGGTACTGGCATCATAGTATCAATTGAAGAAGATTCAAATCGAACAGGTGATGAAGTAACTTTAGAAAAAGGAAATATAGTCTCATTAAATCGAACATGACTAGCAATAACAAACTTTATGGTAGATAGATGATAGCAAAGATAAGCCTTGTGATAGGAGCATGGCCCATGAATACACGCTTAGAAGACAGTGGCTCCAATTTATAATGGACATAAGTCTTGAGCAAAGGATAACAAGCACAATCGACACTTTTAAGAAAAGAATAATCTAGTTGTTTAATATGCAAAATCTCATAGGGATACTTATCTTGAGTATTATGACTAGGCAACATATTAATCACATATGCAGTTGCTTTGAATACAAGAGGCTAAAAGTGCAAAGGAATATGAGCACTGAACATTATAGTGCAAGCAATCTTTGTAAGATGGCAGTTTTTTTCGTCCTCACATCCATTTTTCTTAGGTGTGTATGGAGTAGACACATGGTGAGTAATTCCATGATCGGCAAGCCAAGAAGAAACCCTTGGATACTTGCCCCCTAGCCTAAGTGTAATTCCTTTATTTTGGTATCAAATTGAGTCTTAACAAGCTTGTACAACCGAACAAAAACAAACACATCACAACTTTGTGCCATTGGAAAAAGGCAAACATATCTTGTATTATCATCAACGAATGTTATGATATACCATACATCAAAGTATATGATCTCAAAAGCCTTATTACTAACAACCCAAACCCAAGAAGGCCCATTTTATTTTTCAGCGATAAGATTTGTTGAAGAGACTCAATCATCATGAACAAGTCATGAACATTTAGAACTCAAATCCCCATTCCAAAAGCTTCACACATAGCCTTTGATACAATGTGAACTGAAAAAGACGCTGTGGAATGGTGATTATGAGGTCATAGCAAACTCTGTTACGCCTCACCAAATATTTATACACAATGATGAACAATTACAATCATAACCATAGAAGAATATTTATAATCATAACTCCACAAGACAGCATAAACTCAATGCAGTCAATTCATACATTAACACATGAATGAAACCAATGTCCACAACTGATTGATGACCACTTGGAGAGAAACAACAAAATATATCTTTAAAGGGAAAATTTTCCATATTTTCGGGGAAAATGATGAAGCTACACATGTATTTTGTTTGAGTTGTGAAAGTTTTTTGTATTTTTTTGGTTTATGGAGAGTATACTTTTTTCATTGGAGAGGTGTGATAGCGAAATACGCGTGATTTGTAAAAGCAGGTTTTTTAACGTCGTAACACGCGAATCCGCTTTCGCTTTTAAATTTATATCCTAGATAGGGGAAGTATCTAGGGTCGTCCAAGGAGGTCAAATGTTTGCAAAATTAATCCTCTTGCTTACAAATAGAGCTCAACTTTCTTTTTGGTATTTTAAATATGTAATTTTTTTGTTTTGAAAAGATAAGGGCAAAATGCGAATTGTAATAGAAAGTACTAACACCTATAATTGCTTAACTAAAACTTAAAAGATAGATATATCTTCTTCCTAAGCTCACTCTAGGCAAGTGGAGGCCTAGAGTAATTAGGAAGAAGAGGTGAAACAAGTGCTAGAACCAAAAGTAACAATTGCAATAAAAAGCTAAAAGAAGGCAATTTAATTAATTAGAATTAGTGTTCTTTTCAAGGACAAGTAGAGGAATGCTTCTACTAGAACTAGACAAATTTAAGAGCAAATAAAAGAAACACTAATCCTCTTGCAAAATTTGGTGAAGAAGGGAGTCTTCTTGCTCCAAGCCTAGCTGCTCCTTTGGCTTGAAAAGAGAGCTTCCTTCTTCTCCTTCCTTGAGAGCTCCTCCAAGGTGGAAGTTACCACCTTCAATGCTCTCTCCAAGGGGTGGGCGTGCACCACCCTCAAAAACTCCTCCAAGGTGGCGTGGACCACCTTCAAGATCTCCTCCAAAGATCTTCCTTGCTTGGCTTCTCCTTTGGTTGGCGTGACTCAAGAGAGAAGGGAAGAGGGGAAGGCACCAAGGGGACAGAATATCCCCTTAATCTTCTTCTTCTTCTTCTCTCTTGGACGTGGGATTCTAGGTGGAATATGAGAGTGAATTTGCTAGCCAAGGATGCCTTGAATGGTGGTGGGTAGTGGTCTTTTTATAGGGTAGGATGGGGGGTTAAGGTGCAACTTGAAATGGAGGGCTAGGATGGAAGGATGGAGGTGGTTGGTGATCCTATGGCCAAGGGTATTTGGCGCCAACCCAAGGGGTGTTAAAGGGGGTGGTTATGGTGGTGTTGGTGTCTTTTGGTGGTGGAGAGACACCACCAATTTGGCGCCAACCTAGGGTCTTCTAGAAGGGGGGTTAGGTGGATGGTGGAGATGGATTTAAGGAGAGGTGTATGGTGGAGATGAAGGGGGTTTTTGGAGGGAAAAGTGGTGCCATCAAGGGGGTGGTTAGGGTGGTTTTGGTGCCACTTTTAGGTGTCTTTTGGAGGTGGTGGGTAGGCTAGGTTGGTGCCAAGTTGGTTAGCTTATGTGGAGCTTAGGTGGAGCTAGTTGGGTAGAGTTGTAAGGTGGGTTTTTGGGGTGGTACAAGCCAAGGAAGTTGGAGCATAGCTAAGCTAAGCTAAGCTAAGCTATCTTAGCTAATGGAGGAGTAGAGGAGAAGGTGTTGGAACTAGGGTTTGGAGGGAGGAGCTGAGGAGAAGTCTCGAGCTAAAACTGGAGTTGGTTGCTGCTGAAGAGGCTGGCATGGAGCTACTCTAGCTGGCTTAGCTTGCTAGTTCTTTTCTAGCTGCTAAGTCAAGCTAAAGTGAGCTAGCTTCTACCATAATGAGCTGTGGTGAGCTAGGTCTGGTGCTCCCGGGGAGGATCAAGCTGGTTGAGGCAGCTAAGGTAGCTTAGCTCAACTGAGTTGAGCTAAGCTGAGTCCCCGGGAGCTGGACTTGAGCTTCCTGAGCTGGGATGAGTTGTTCAGCTGGCTGGAGTTTCGTGGAGCTGGATGTAGCTGGATCTGAGCTGGGGTGAACTCCTGTCAACTTAGCTGAGCTAGCTAGAGCTCCCTGTGGACTAGTAGGAGCTGAGATGAGTTAGACTCAGCTAAGTTGAGCTGGATCTGAGCTGACTTGAGCTAGGGTGAGCTAAGTTGAACTCTCTTGAGCTGCCATTCAGCTGAGATTAGCTGAATGGAGCTAGGATGAGCTAAACCTAGTTCAAGTGAGCTAGGTTCCAGCTGTGGTGAGCTGGATCAAGCTGAGTTCCAGCTAGTCTGAGCTTCTCCTTCACCATTTGCCTTCTTGAGTGTTAGGATTTTAGGGATCTGTATATCTGTTCATCCCTAACACTCACAAAAACATATCAAAAAGATAATAAAAAATGCAATGCATGCCTAACCTATTTTATGCCTAAATGCAGCCCAAAAACTCATTTGCGGAGTAAAATCCTAAGAGCTAGGTTTGTTTTAATGCATAAGAATGATGATAAACTAGCGTTTATCACACCCCCATGCTTATCTTTTGCTAGTCTCTTAGAAAAACTTTAATTTTTTGGAAAATAGAATTTTTGGGAAATCTAATTTTTTCGACTTTTGAGGAGAACAAGCAATTAAGGGACCTTAGTAGATTAAAACACAGGAGGTACGGGATTTGTTAAAGATAAACATCAGGATTTATTTTTGGATCCAACCATTAGATAGAACAGGATCAATATATCCTCCAGAAAATTCACAAATTAACCCTTGTTAATTCAGATGACTTGAAATGTTTGTTTTTAGGATTTTTCTGGCTCATGAATCTGATTCGCAACTTGCAAAATCCTTTAAAACCTTGTGTCTGTGCTTGTGAAAAGCAACATTTATAAGGGTGTGTTAATTTATTTATTATTACTTTTTTTTCTTTCTCTATTTTTTTTTTCTCCCCCATGCTTATTTTTAGCTTAGTCTTACAATAGATGTGTCGGGATCATCATTCCCGTTACTGTAACGACCCGATTCCCGAGTCCCTACGAGACACGAGAACCGGACCGACTCGACTAATCCCAAGACCTAGTCGTCCAACGAGGAAGTAACCAAAAGACAGTAAAGTAAACCACATTCAGCATGAATATAACTAACAGTAAGAAAGTACAGCAGTAAGGAAAGAAACTACTACAGTAGGTACCACCACAACAGTAAAACAGCATTTATCATATAACAAAAACTGCAGGTAAAGAAGGTACAGCGGAAACAAAAACTACTCACTAGAACAGAAACAAAAGAGGTACAAAAGGCTGTGGTAACTCTACTGGACCCTACTCGGCCCAGCGTCCTCTGCAGCCGCCGACCCTGGCTGCTCAACACCTGGTCCTGAAAAAGGTAACGAGTGTAACACGTCAGCAAAACGCTGAGTAGAGTGGCAAACTAACTAAAGGCAACAGTAGGGTGTACAGTAGCTGTTATGTTCTATTACTTCCTTTATTCACATCTTTCAATTTTTCTCACTATTTCATTTATTTCTCAGATCCTTTACTTGATCTCGAATGTCCTCGTGGGAACGATCTTGATTGCAGTCTTTTCCAAAAGTAGAAGTAGCACGTGGTGCTCTCCTGGCCGGGAGAGTCCCCCGTGGTGATCCTACCCTCAGTCAACCACCCCAAGGTCACTGACAGACGTAACGGTGACTACGGCACGCGCGATAAACGCACAGGTAGCTAGCCCGCACTGGCACGCGGTCAGTCGTTTCCGTTAACGGGTGCGCCCAAAGCACAGCACGGAACCAGGGCAGAGCCCTCTCAGTAACAGGGGTCCAACCCCTCCACAGTAACCAAACCGGGGCCTTGCCCCTCCACAGTCCGCGCACCCTCGCCTGACTACCCTGGTTTGCCCTAGTGGGCCTAACAAGTCGGTGAAGGAGGCTAGCAGAACCCCGGGGCCCGTGGGGTAGCTAGTACTCTCCTAACACTACTAGCTCTCCTCGGTACTACGTACACGAGGGCCAATAAGTCGGTACAGAGTGGCCAGTCCTAACCCCCGGGTCCCTGGGGTGGCTAGCTCAGCTCTGCACTAAATAGGGGGACAGTCGCTCTCCTTGGTACTCCGTACTCAAGGGCCAGCTCACTTCCCCAATTCTATTCCATTCGTTTTCCAGGAGTTCTACTCCTACTTCCCCGTAGGGTTCCAGAACATCTTATGTCTTACTTTCCAGTTTCACGTTCTTACAAACCATGATCCCAATCATGTTTCTTTATTCATAACAGGCAGCTGTGAACTCAATTTATAGGCAGCTTCATATATTCCTTTCCATTTTTCCAATACTGCATTATTATATATTCCACTAGTTTTTCCATCCTAGGATTCATGCCATATCCTAGGGTCTATCATACAATCTAGTTTTCCGACCCTAGGATTCATGCAACACCTAGGAACTATCATTCCATATATTTCTCATTCCTAGGATTCATGCAATGTCCTAGGTTCTAGTTATGGATCCATACTTTAACAAATTTTATTAATACTTAAAGCCACTCTACCAGGTACAACGGGAGTAATGGGGGCGTGATCGGGAATCCCGCGTGCCTCCGCGACTCTCAAGACTGCAACCGAACGAGGTCCTATCACAAGGATCAAACACAAGGAGTGTCTCAAAACAGTGTATAGCTACTGTAGACGGGTAGAGGAATTAATTCTGAAATGAACGCAACTCGAATCGTGGAAAACGGAGCCCAAACGGGCCCTAAACGGGTCGAGAAAGACGATACTGTGCAAAATCAGACGTCTGGAACTCCTTCCAGACGTCTTAAACGGTGGATCAGAGAATTACCTGTTCAGCGTGGTTTCCCAGACGTCCAGAAGTCTGCGGGGACGTCTGTCCTATACCCCAGACGTCCGATGGTCCATACGGACGTCTGTAGGTCACTCCCGCCGTCTGGTACAACTTCCAGACGTCTGATTCGCAAAGGATGGCGAATCAGCGAACCTGCGCACAGCCAACCCCCCTCCCTCAGTACGGTCAGTCGACAAGAAGGAAGAAAGCGGAAACTCACCTTTCAGACGTCTGTATGATCTTACAGACGTCGACCTTGCCGTCTGGCTATCAACCCAGACGTCTGATTCTGGAAATTTTTCCAGAATCAGAACCCTGCTCGGCCTCCGCTCGCGACGCCGCCTGCGTCGCACCTCGCGCTCCTGCTGGTCAGACCGCAGCAGGTCCCTCTCCGCGTCGCTCCGCGCCCCCTGCGCCCTCCGCCAGCCGGCCAAGCCGCTCCGGCGAGCTCGCCCTCACGGCAGAGCTCCGCCCTTGCACGCTGCACCTCCGCGCTCACTACGGCCGTCGCTGCCGCCCTCGCATCCGCTCGCTCTCGCGCACAGGAAGGAGAAGAAGGAGGAGACTGTGGAGACGGGAGGGGAGGCGTGGCCCTTTTAAGGCTGCGCGAGGAGGAGAGAGGAGGTGGCAGGCCGCCTGCAGCCGCAGAGAGAAAAAGAGGGAATATGCGGTCTGCGCGCTCAGGCGCGCAGGCGACTCGCGTGTGTCGAAAATAACGGATTTCCAGACGTCTGGAAACGATCCCAGACGTCTTATCAGACGTCTGGTTGTGATCCCAGACGTCTTGTCCGACGTCTGAGCCACCTCCCAGACGTCTTAAAAGACGTCTGGGGCACACATTCGTTACAATATAACAAACTCAAAGGAGGTTTCATCCCCGAAACTTGCGCCAACTAGGGTGCGGGAAAAAGATGTCCAAATAACCATAACAAACTCAAAGAGGACCGAAGCCGGTCCGAAAAGACGTACCCGCGAAAAGCTCCGGGTACCGCTCCCGCATTGCCGCCTCAGGCTCCCAGGTAGCCTCCTCGTACCGCTGGCTCCTCCACAAAACCTTTACCAGGGGTACTTGCTTTCGTCTCAACCTGCGGACGGCTCGGTCTAGGATCTGCACTGGCCGCTCGAGGTAGGTCAGGTCGTCGCTCACCTCGACGCTCTCGTGACTCAGTACGTGGCTGGGATCGGCTACGTACTTCCTGAGGTTGGACACGTGGAACACGTCGTGCACACCAGAAAGCTGCGGGGGAAGGGCAAGTCTGTAAGCAACGGGTCCAACCTGCTCCAGGACCTCAAAGGGCCCCACGAACCTCGGCGCGAGCTTCCCTCTCACCCCAAACCGCTGTAAGCCCTTCATGGGCGAAACACGAAGAAAGACGTGGTCCCCAACCTCGAACTGCACCTCTCTGCGTCTGCGATCTGCGTAGCTCTTCTGTCTGCTCCTGACAGTGCGGAGTCGTCTGTGGATCTGCTCAACTACCTCCTGACTCTGCCAGATCAACCTGGGGCCAACCTCCCACTTGGTCCCCACCTCAACCCAACTCAAGGGTGCCGTGCATTTCCGTTCGTACAGAGCCTCGTAGGGAGCCATGCCGATGCTCGAGTGATAACTGTTGTTGTATGCAAACTCCGCCAGGGGCAGGTGCTCCTCCCAAGAGCCCCTCCAGTCTAGTACACAGGCACGCAAAAGGTCCTCAAGTGTCTGTATCGTGCGTTCCGACTGTCCGTCCGTCTGGGGGTGGTAAGCCGTGCTAAACCTCAACCTCGTCCCCAAAGCCTGCTGAAACTCAGCCCAAAACTGGGACGTAAAGCGGGTATCCCGGTCGGATACGATCTCCCGCGGAACTCCGTGTAGTCGCACCACATCACGGATATACCTCTCTGCCAACTGTGC
Source organism: Thalassia testudinum (assembly GCA_037157565.1). Lineage (NCBI taxonomy): Eukaryota > Viridiplantae > Streptophyta > Magnoliopsida > Alismatales > Hydrocharitaceae > Thalassia > Thalassia testudinum. The sequence continues at coordinate 112,422,927 of JAZHRO010000025.1, forward strand.
TGGTCCCAAAGTGACTCGGATCGGCAAGAATTGTGCCGTCTTCGTCAATCTATCCACTATTACCCAGACTGCGTCGTGTCCTCGCTGGGTAACAGGTAAGCCCACCACCAAGTCCATGGTGATGCTCTCCCACTTCCACTCTGGCACTGGAAGCGGCTGAAGCGGCCCTGCAGGCCTCTGATGCTCGGCTTTCACCTGCTGGCACACTAAGCACTGCTGCACGAACTCACCCACATCCCGCTTCATCCCTCTCCACCAGAACTCTCGTCTCAAGTCATGGTACATTTTCGTGTTTCCGGGATGTATGGTGAATCTGGAACCGTGTGCCTCAGTCAGGAGCTCTCTCAACAGCTCCTCGTCTCTGGGGACGCACAACCGTCCCCTCAAGCGTAACACCTGGTCTGTGAAAGAGAAGTCCCCTGGGTCCCCTGATAGTACTCTGTCGCGCAAAGACTGCAAGTACGGATCGGCCATCTGTCCCGTGATGATGCAGTCTATCAACTCTGGCCTGGTCTGCTGTGTCACCGTCACTGCCCCACAGTACCCTCGTAACTCTAGAGGTCGCCAACTGCCCACCTCCTCCAAAAGGCTCCAACTCTGTAACTGTAGACTGGCCAAGCGTGCGGGCGCCTTACGGCTCAAGGCGTCAGCCACCACATTGGCCTTTCCCGGGTGGTAGGAGATGCTGCAGTCGTAGTCCTTCAGGAGCTCCAACCAACGTCTCTGTCTCATGTTGAGCTCCTTCTGGTCAAAAAGATATCTGAGGCTCTTGTGATCTGTAAAAATCTCGAAGGTCTCACCGTACAAGTAGTGCCTCCATGTCTTCAGCGCGAAGACAACAGCTGCCAACTCTAGATCGTGGGTAGGGTAGGTATGCTCATGGGGCTTCAGTTGCCGCGAAGCGTAAGCGACCACGTGACCCCTCTGCATGAGCACACCTCCTAACCCCTGCAAGGAAGCGTCCGTGTACACAACGAACCCGCCACTACTGTCAGGGATGGTGAGCACGGGAGCCGAGGTCAACCTCTCCTTCAGCTCCATAAAACACGCCTCACAGGCGTCTGTCCAAGCGAAAGGCACATCCTTCCGGGTCAACTGTGTCATAGGACGCGCAATCTGTGAAAATCCTCTGATGAACCGTCTGTAGTAACCTGCCAGTCCCAGGAAACTGCGAATCTCAGTGACTGAACGCGTTCTCTCCCACCTGAGCACTGCCTCGACCTTGGCGGGGTCCACCGCCAGGCCATCTCCAGAGATCACATGACCCAAAAAGGTCACCTCCCTCAACCAGAACTCGCACTTGCTGTATTTGGCGTACAGCCTGCATCGTCTCAGAGTGTCCAGAACCATCCGCAAGTGCTGTCCGTGCTGCGTCCGATCTCTAGAATAGATGAGTACATCATCTATGAAAACCACCACAAACTGGTCCAAGTACGGTCTAAACACCCGGTTCATCAGGTCCATGAAAGCAGCGGGGGCATTGGTCAGCCCAAACGGCATGACCAAAAACTCGTAGTGTCCGTACCGGGTGCGGAAAGCTGTCTTGGAGACGTCGGTCTCCCTGATCCTCAACTGGTGGTATCCAGACCTCAAGTCGATCTTGGAAAACACCGTGGCACCCCGCAACTGGTCAAACAAATCGTCGATCCTCGGCAGCGGATATCTGTTCTTGATGGTGACCCTATTCAGCTGTCGGTAGTCCACACAAAGGCGTAGGGTCCCATCCTTCTTCTTCACAAACAGTACCGGGGCTCCCCAGGGAGACGCACTGGGCCTCACGAAACCTTTCTCCAAAAGGTCCTGCAACTGGGACTTGAGCTCTCGCAGCTCAAGCGGTGCCATTCTATATGGCGCGGTGGAGATGGGGCTGGTCCCTGGTACTAGTGAGATCTCAAACTCGATCTCACGCTCGGGCGGTAGTCCTGGTAACTCGTCTGGAAACACGTCGGGGTACTCTCTGACCACCGGGATGCTCTGGAAGTCTGCCACGGGGCTGTGCTCTGCCACCACACAAGCTAGGAAGCCCTCACACCCCTGGCTCAAAAGTCTCGCCGCCCGAAGTGCCGAAATGCACCTGAAACCTCCGTCCACTGGCTGCCCGTGAAACTCGAAAGAAGGCAACTCCGGAATGGAGAAGACAATCTTCCTCTCAAAACAGTCTACCAAGGCGTGGTAAGCGGACAGCCAATCCATCCCCAGAATCACTCCAAAGTCCTCCATCTGTATCATAATCAGGTCAGCTGGCAGGCTATGTCCCCCGATGCTGACCTCGCAACCCGTGTACACCTCCTCAGCTACAAACAGCTGACCACTTGGACCTCTGATTACGAACGAATTCTCTAACAGTGTATAATCCTGGTCCAAACTAACTGCGAAACTGGCTGCGACAAACGAGTGCGTAGCGCCGAAATCGAAAAGTGTGTAAACGAGTCTGCCAGAAACTGAAACCATACCTGCTACCACGGATCCCGAAGCTCTGGCGTCCCTGTCTGTTAGGGCGTTGATACGCCCCTCAGCTCTAGGTGCGGACGAAGCGGCCACACTCTGCGTCGGACGGGTAGGTGCTGGCCGGTACCCTCCTCGCGACTGCGGTCCTCCTCCTCGCGCATGGGAACCGCGGCCTCCTGCGCGCCCTCCCGTGCTCTGCGTGGGAAGTATCTGCTGACCTCCTGCCCTAGATGGGCAGTCCCTCCTGACGTGGCCCGGCTGGCCACACTGGTAGCAGAGGGGAACCCGACTCCCGCCCTCAGTGAGTCCCTGCTGTCGGCTAGGCGGGGGTCCGGTGCTGGCGACTGGCCCCTGTCGAGGGCCCCCAAAGGCCACTGATGGCCCTGCACAACGTGATGGCTCTCCTGCGGACGCCACATGTCTCCGTTCTCGCCGGCCCTGTGAGAAGTCTGGCTGAAAGGGCCTCTTCCGCCCGCCGTCGGTCTCTCGCGCGGACGGGTTGGTCTCCTCGTAAGTCATAGCTGCCTCTACCACCCTCGAAAACGTCGGCAGCTTCAGGGGTTTGACATACCCCCGGATCGCAGGCCGGAGACCCTCGGTGAACCTCCAAAGGCGCTCCTCCTCAGTGGCTACCGTTGTCGCTGCAAAGCGGGACAGCTCCAAGAAACGCGTGCGGTACGCGCTCACGATCATCGTCCCTTGGCGGAGAGTGTGGAACTCCCGCCTCCTCTGGTCCTGCCACGTCTGGGGAAAGTACTGCTCGCAGAAGAGGGTGACGAACTGGTCCCACGTCGGCTCGTCCCTCTCCTGTCCCCGGACCGCCCTCCACCACCGGTGTGCCGCACTCTCCAGCTGGTACGTGGCAAAGGCCACGCGGCACTCCACCGGGGGGCGAAGGGTGTCGAAGATCTTCTCCAGCTGCTCAAGCCAGTCCTCTGCCTCGATCGGGTCCTCATCCCCCTTGAAGGAGGGGGGCTTCAGCTTCCGGAACTGTCCGAAAAGCTCGAAGTGGCGCTGTAGGGGAGGTGCTGGTGCACCTCCAGGCAAAGGTGCCTCGTGTACAGAAGTGTCGGAGGAAGGTGGGGGTGGCAGGGGCCCATCCCCTCCCTCGTGTCCAGCGCCGCATCCGTCGCGTGGTCCCACAGAGGACTCCCCCTCTGCAACCCCAGGAGGAGGTGCTCGGGGCGGTGGGTGGAGCTCCTCTCGTACAATATCCCGTATCAGTCTGGCGAGGTCCTGGGCCTGGATGCCAGGGAGTGGTGGCTGGTCCACCAAGACGTCAACGACAGCACATCCACCTCGCCGACCTCGCCCTCGGCCGCGCCCGCGGCCAGTCTCGCCAGTCCCGCGACGAGGCATCTCCTGCAAGGAGACGCGAAACAAAACGGAAACGTCAAAACAGACGGTACCTAACAAAACTTCTAAGAGCTCATGTCAAGAGAAATGTTGTGGTGGCTACTCTAGCTATAAACATGTGAATTGGTTATTTTCCAGTCAGTTGATTCACTTCTCGGGACGACCTTGCTCTGATACCATCTTGTAACGACCCGATTCCCGAGTCCCTACGAGACACGAGAACCGGACCGACTCGACTAATCCCAAGACCTAGTCGTCCAACGAGGAAGTAACCAAAAGACAGTAAAGTAAACCACATTCAGCATGAATATAACTAACAGTAAGAAAGTACAGCAGTAAGGAAAGAAACTACTACAGTAGGTACCACCACAACAGTAAAACAACATTTATCATATAACAAAAACTGCAGGTAAAGAAGGTACAGCGGAAACAAAAACTACTCACTAGAACAGAAACAAAAGAGGTACAAAAGGCTGTGGTAACTCTACTGGACCCTACTCGGCCCAGCGTCCTCTGCAGCCGCCGACCCTGGCTGCTCAACACCTGGTCCTGAAAAAGGTAACGAGTGTAACACGTCAGCAAAACGCTGAGTAGAGTGGCAAACTAACTAAAGGCAACAGTAGGGTGTACAGTAGCTGTTATGTTCTATTACTTCCTTTATTCACATCTTTCAATTTTTCTCACTATTTCATTTATTTCTCAGATCCTTTACTTGATCTCGAATGTCCTCGTGGGAACGATCTTGATTGCAGTCTTTTCCAAAAGTAGAAGTAGCACGTGGTGCTCTCCTGGCCGGGAGAGTCCCCCGTGGTGATCCTACCCTCAGTCAACCACCCCAAGGTCACTGACAGACGTAACGGTGACTACGGCACGCGCGATAAACGCACAGGTAGCTAGCCCGCACTGGCACGCGGTCAGTCGTTTCCGTTAACGGGTGCACCCAAAGCACAGCACGGAACCAGGGCAGAGCCCTCTCACTAACAGGGGTCCAACCCCTCCACAGTAACCAAACCGGGGCCTTGCCCCTCCACAGTCCGCGCACCCTCGCCTGACTACCCTAGTTTGCCCTAGTGGGCCTAACAAGTCGGTGAAGGAGGCTAGCAGAACCCCGGGGCCCGTGGGGTAGCTAGTACTCTCCTAACACTACTAGCTCTCCTCGGTACTACGTACACGAGGGCCAACAAGTCGGTACAGAGTGGCCAGTCCTAACCCCCGGGTCCCTGGGGTGGCTAGCTCAGCTCTGCACTAAACAGGGGGACAGTCGCTCTCCTTGGTACTCCGTACTCAAGGGCCAGCTCACTTCCCCAATTCTATTCCATTCGCTTTCCAGGAGTTCTACTCCTACTTCCCCGTAGGGTTCCAGAACATCTTATGTCTTACTTTCCAGTTTCACGTTCTTACAAACCATGATCCCAATCATGTTTCTTTATTCATAACAGGCAGCTGTGAACTCAATTTACAGGCAGCTTCATATATTCCTTTCCATTTTTCCAAGACTGCATTATTATATATTCCACTAGTTTTTCCATCCTAGGATTCATGCCATATCCTAGGGTCTATCATACAATCTAGTTTTCTGGCCCTAGGATTCATGCAACACCTAGGAACTATCATTCCATATATTTCTCATTCCTAGGATTCATGCAATGTCCTAGGTTCTAGTTATGGATCCATACTTTAACAAATTTTATTAATACTTAAAGCCACTCTACCAGGTACAACGGGAGTAATGGGGGCGTGATCGGGAATCCCGCGTGCCTCCGCGACTCTCAAGACTGCAACCGAACGAGGTCCTATCACAAGGATCAAACATAAGGAGTGTCTTAAAACAGTGTATAGCTACTGTAGACGGGTAGAGGAATTAATTCTGAAACGAACGCAACTCGAATCGCGGAAAACGGAGCCCAAACGGGCCCTAAACGGGTCGAGAAAGACGATACTGTGCAAAATCAGACGTCTGGAACTCCTTCCAGACGTCTTAAACGGTGGATCAGAGAATTACCTGTTCAGCGTGGTTTCCCAGACGTCCAGAAGTCTGCGGGGACGTCTGTCCTATACCCCAGACGTCCGATGGTCCATACGGACGTCTGTAGGTCACTCCCGCCGTCTGGTACAACTTCCAGACGTCTGATTAGCAAAGGATGGCGAATCAGCGAACCTGCGCACAGCCAACCCCCCTCCCTCAGTACGGTCAGTCGACAAGAAGGAAGAAGAAAGCGGAAACTCACCTTTCAGACGTCTGTATGATCTTACAGACGTCGACCTTGCCGTCTGGCTATCAACCCAGACGTCTGATTTTGGAAATTTTTCCAGAATCAGAACCCTGCTCGGCCTCCGCTCGCGACGCCGCCCGCGTCGCACCTCGCGCTCCTGCTGGTCAGATTGCAGCAGGTCCCTCTCTGCGTCGCTCCTGGCCCCCTGCGCCCTCCGCCAGCCGGCCAAGCCGCTCCGGCGAGCTCGCCCTCACGGCAGAGCTCCGCCCTCGCACGCCGCACCTCCGCGCTCACTGCGGCCGTCGCTGCCGCCCTCGCGTCCGCTCGCTCTCGCGCACAGGAAGGAGAAGAAGGAGGAGACTGTGGAGACGGGAGGGGAGGCGTGGCCCTTTTAAGGCCGCGCGAGGAGGAGAGAGGAGGTGGCAGGCCGCCTGCAGCCGCAGAGAGAAAAAGAGGGAATATGCTGTCTGCGCGCTCAGGCGCGCAGGCGACTCGCGTGTGTCGAAAATAACGGATTTCCAGACGTCTGGAAACGATCCCAGACGTCTTATCAGACGTCTGGTTGTGATCCCAGACGTCTTGTCCGACGTCTGAGCCACCTCCCAGACGTCTTAAAAGACGTCTGGGGCACACATTCGTTACAGTTACCATTCCTCGAGGGGGCTCTGGCGCCAGTACTTCGGGATAGCACCGTCCATGACACCACCCAGGAGCTCACAACTCCAAAACACGATGCGGTGTAAAGGGATGCTCCAAGCAAACTCAAGCTCTTGCAGGTAGAGCACCGTCCAAGACACTTGAGCTGCTAAAATGCGCTTTAATGCTTCCGTCTAAAGATATGAAATATAGATATGGAGCAGCACCGAGGCGGTAACATGTTGACATCGCGTCCTCAAAGGAGGCATTTTCCTCCTTTTTGGCGGTGGGAACTCAAACCAATGATCTGCTTCAGACTTTTACTAAGGCCAAACAAGGGAGTTTTTCAAATTTTTAGTTTTTAAGTGTTGGCTTGTGTGTGAAGAGTGACACAAGAAGTTTCTCAAGACATGCAAGTTTTTGAATCATAAACTAAGTCAAATACTTTCCACATTACAAAATAGGATCAAGTCACCTGAACTATCATGAGTTCAGGTGAAAATTTAGAGAAGGATATCTGATCTAGTCTAAAATAGACCCTGAAATTCTAATGATCAGATCCGCATCCTCATCCTTAGTTTGTTAAAGATTAAATCCCATTATACCAAAAGTGAGTTTTTCAACCTTAGTCCCGAAAAAATTTTTTTCCTCAAAAAGTTTTTCATCAATTTTTTTTTTGGGTATGCAAGTAGGAAATAAATTAAAGAAAAATGCATGTTTTTAGGTTTTGAACATCCTAAATCGATCGTTAAAATTAAAAACACCCCCCATGCTTAAGATATGCCTTGTACTCATGCATTAGGAGGGAAAAGGGATCACCTTAGTGAAGAATGGTCGGGTTTAGGATGATCAAAACCTGACAAAAGAAGAAAAAAAAAGAAAGCAGGAAAAAATGATGGGTTACCTCCCATCCAGTGCTATCTTTTACGCCATTCAGCCGGGCATGATGTGCATTAGTGATCAAGGGTGGCTAGCTTAGTAAAATTAAAAGATTCAGACGGAATTTTAGGTGTATGATCAAAATAGGGCTTTAAACGTTGGCCATTGACTTGAAATGTCAAATTAGTTTTTGGATAAAAAAGGTCAACAGCGCTGTATGGATATGTTTTATGGACAATAAAGGGGCCGGTCCATTTAGATTTTAATTTGCCAGGAAAAAGACGTAATCTCGCATTGAAAAGCCAAACACATTGATTAACGTCAAAGTGTTTCCGAACAATATATTTATCGTGAAATTTCTTTGTTCGGTCTTTATAAATCCTTGCATTTTCATAGGAAAAATTACGTAATTCTTCCAATTCAGTTAATTGTAATTTTCTATGGTTACCGGCATCAGATAAATCCATATTGAGTTGTTTTATTGCCCAAAAAGCCCTATGTTCTAATTCTATCAGGAGATGGCATGCCTTCCCAAAAATCAGACGGAAGGGAGACATGCCAAGCGGAGTTTCAAAAGTGGTACGGTAGGCCCATAAAGCGTCGTCCAATTTGGTGGACCAATCTTTACGGTTGGGCCTAACCGTCTTTTGTAAAATATTTTTAATTTCCTGGTTAGAAACTTCAGCCTGGCCATTTGTTTGGGGGTGATAAGTTGTGAAAATTTGATGATTAACCTCATATTTAGAAAGAAGGTGACGGAATTGTGAGTGGGTGAAATGTGAGCCTCTATCACTGATAATGGCTTTTGGTATGCCGAATCTTGAGAAAATATTTTTCTTAAGAAATTCGACAACCACACGGTGATCACTAGTGCGGGTGGTATTGCTTCTATCCATTTAGAAACATAGTCGACTGCGACTAATATATATAAATACCCACCAGAGTTGATGAACGGTCCCATGAAGTCAATGCCCCAAATATCAAAAATTTCAACCTCTAAAATAGGATTAAGGGGCATCATATCCTTTCGAGTCATGTTGCCGATGCTCTGGCAACGCACACAGGACTGAACGAAGTCATGAGCATCTTTGTGCAAGCTGGGCCAATAAAATCCCGAATTAAGGATTTTAGCTGTAGTTTTCTTGCCCGAAAAATGTCCGCCACAGGCCATTGAGTGACAATGTGTCAAGATATCATGGATTTCAGAATTGGGGACATATCGTCGAATGACCTGATCGGCACAAATGCGGAAAAGGTCGGGCTCCTCCCAAAAATAATATTTAATATCAGCAAAGAACTTATCCCGTTTTGTTTTTGGCCAATCAGCGGGGATTTGTTCTGTTGCTAAGTAGTTTGCGATGGGCACAAACCAAGGGAGGGTTGTAGCAGCTAAAATGCTTTCATCGGGGAACTGATCTGGCGGGGTCATTATGTCATTCGTCATAAGACGAGAGAGATGGTCAGCCACTACATTGTGCAATCCCGCCTTATCCTTGATTTCCAGGTCAAATTCCTGGAGCAGCAGAATCCAATGGATAAGGCGGGGTTTCGCATCTTTCTTTGTTAGCAAATATTTAATTGCTGAGTGGTCGGTATAAACAGTGACATGTGACCCCAACAGATAAGATCTAAATTTTTCTAAGGTAAATACAATGGCAAGAAGTTTCTTTTCAGTTGTGTAATTCCGTTGTGCATCATCAAGGGTTTTGCTAGCATAATAGATCACAACGAGCTTCTTGCCAATTCTTTGCCCTAGAACGGCCCCTACAGCAAAATCTGAGGCATCTGTCATTAATTCAAAGGGACTATTCCAATCAGGTCCCTGCAATATTTGTGCCTCAGTAACCTCTTTCTTCAACCTCAAAAAACTCTCCAGGCACTTATTATTAATATCAAATGGCTGGTCTTTAGTGAGAAGCTGACTTAAGGGCTTGGAGATTTGGAAAAATTTTGTATGAATCGACAGTAGAAACCCACATGACCCAAAAAGGATCTGATCTGTTTGACAGTAGTGGGTGGTGGGAGCTTAGATATAGCATATATTTTTGCTTTATCTACCGCGATTCCTTGTTTAGAAATAACATGGCCCAAGACAATACCTTCTTGGACCATGAAATGACTTTTTTCCCAGCTGAGGACCAGATTAACTTCTATGCACTTTTGGAGAGTTCTTTCAAGATTTTTGAGACAATGGTCAAAAGAATCTCCAAAAACAGAGAAGTCATCCATAAAGACTTCTAAACATTCACCTACCAGGTCTGAAAAAATTGCAAGCATGCACCTTTGAAAAGTCGCAGGTGCGTTGCAAAGACCGAAGGGCATTCTTTGGAAAGCAAAGGTTCCGAAGGGGTAGGTGAAAGTTGTTTTGTCCTGGTCCTCAGGATGAACCGCTACCTGATTATAGCCGGAACAATTGTCCAAAAAATAGTAAAAATCCAGGCTAACCACTCCAAGATTTGATCAATAAAAGGGAGCGGGAAATGATCATTCTTGGTGGTGGTGTTTAATTTTCGGTAATCGATACACACGCGCCAAGAAGAAGCGGTTCGAGTGGCCACATTTTCCCCATTATCATTAGTGACAACTGTTAGTCCAGCCTTTTTGGGGACAACTTGTGTTGGACAACCCAGGAGCTATCAGAAATGGGGTAGATGATATCAGCATCCAGCCACTTAATAATCTCCTTTTTTACCACCTCCTGCATAATAGGATTCAAGCGCCTTGTGGTTGGGAGGGGCGAGAATCGTCCTCTAAATATATATGATGCGTACAATAGGATGGATGAATGCCTTTAAGATCAGAAAGGGTCCAGCCAATAGCTTTCCGATATTTACTCAAAACCTGAAGGAGTTTGTGCTCTTGTGCCCCGGTGAGTCCATAATTTATAATCAGGGGCAGGGTCTGATTAGGACCCAGGAAGATGTATTTAAGGGAGTTGGGCAAAGGTTTTAATTCCAATTGTGGGCCCGGCTCCGAAAGAGTTTTTGCTTTGTGGGTTAGAGGGGTGAGAGTGAAAGGGTTAGCTAGAATGTTAGCTGGACGTGTGATTGGGGTGGAAGGGTGAGAAAAAGTGGATTGTTCAGGAACCGTATTTACAGCAAAACAGGAACCTAAATGGGAAATCTGCAAAGTTTCCTCCACAATGTTTTCTATTTCTGAATCCGAATCATCAAAGAAATCTGGTTCTTGGAACCACCTAGAAGCTTGAAAAATGTCTAGGGTTATAGATTCACCGCCACACATGATCTTCATCTTTCTAGAATCACAATCAATATTGGCGCGGGCGGTGGCTAAGAATGGTCTTCTAAGAATAATGGGGGCAAACTTAAGTGCTTCAGGCACCTCTATGTCCAGGACTAAAAAGTCTACTGCGAATAGACAATTTTTGACCCGGACAAGAACATCCTCAACAATTCCCCTTGGTTTAATCGTAGATCGGTCGGCTAATTGGAGAGTGACCTCAACAGGCTTCAATTCACCGATCTTAAATTCTTCAAAAACAACTGTGGGGATAAGATTAATTGAGGCACCAAGATCCAACAGAGCGCGATCAAATGAGGTATCATTAATGATAACTTGGATTAGGGGGGCACCAGGATCTTTTCTCTTAAGAGGCAGTCGGCTCTGCACAACTGAGCTGACTGTCTCTGGAAGAATTACCTTTCCTAAATTTCTGGGTTGCCTTTTCGGAGTATATAAATCTTTTAAGAATTTTGCATAGGCAGGGATATATTTAATGGCATCTAGGAGAGGGATATTAATTTCTACTTGCCCAAATAAATCCATTAGTTCCTTCTCAGTGGGCTCGGATTTTGTCTTTTTCTTTTTTGAAGAGTGGAGGGCTTGTGGAAATGGGGTAGGGTTGCCCTGTTTTGCATGAATTGGTTCCTGAACAATAGGAGGGGAAGAGTTAATCTGTGTGTCATTAGAGCGGGTTTCTTTAATAGGCAGGTTATTGTGAGTGGTTTTCCCATTCCTCAAGGTAACTGCATTTGCAGTCTGGTTGTTTCTAGGATGAGGACGGGGGGCCTGGCTTTTATTGAAACCCTACGGATGCTGAGGTGCTGGCTGAATGGGTTGACTAGGATATCCACCTTGGAATTGATTCCTTTGATTATTTGGGTTGGGCATGGGTTGGGAAGGTAAATTCCCAATAGGTCGATGATCAGGAGTAACCTTAACTTGGTGTTGCAAGTTGGTAATCATGCAGGTTGCTTCTGTCATTTGAGTCTGCATTCCTTGCAGAGTTTTCATGACCTGATTATTAATATCATCCTGGGATGTCTAGGTTGATACATAGGTTGCCCATAATTCCCAAAAATAATTTTGTTTGGGAAAAGGAATCGGATTCGGGTTTTTCCAGGAGTGATTCGGGTTAGTCCTCCAGTTTTGATTGGAAGTGTTGGAGGGGTTTCTAAATTGCTCTTGGAGAGCATAAATATTTTCCGAGGTGGGATAAAAAATATTTTGATCGAAATTCCTGGTCAAATCTTGCGGGAAATCAGTCGAAAATTGCTGGCCAGCAGATGTGGCATCAATATTGCGTAGGCTTTCTCTTCGGAGAATGTGTGGGGGGTTAGTGTGTGGAGAGTGGACGTGTGGAGCTTATTTGTTTATGACCTTTTCTTCCATTTTCTTTTGGTGAATTTGCATCTGGTCCAGTCATTGAGCTAACATATATAGATCATCTTGCGTGACTAGAACAGAGGTGGATTTGGAGTCAATTTCATGGACTCCGTGTCTGGGGTTTTGTGATCTGCCAAAAGTGTCCATCGAAGTCATGTTAAATGAGTTTTCACTCATTTCTTCAAAGAGAAGATAGGTACTTTCGGCGTCTTTGTTAAGAAAATTGCCCCCACATGAGGCATCCACAAATCGTTTCAATTGATCTTCTAATCCATGATAGAAGATTTGCACTAACTGCCATTGTGGAATTTCATGGTGGGGACAACTTCTTAGAAGTTCCTGAAATCTTTCCCAGGCTTCGTGGAGGGGTTCACCAATTTTTGTTGAAAGGTCGTTATGGATCTTCTTAATGCATTCGTTCGACCGATCGAAAATGTTTTTTTAAGAAAAGCACTTTTTAATTGGGGCCAGGTGGTAATAGGGCGCCCAACCGTTCTAAACCAATGAGATGCTTTCTCTTTAAGAGAGAGAGGAAAGAGTCTCATTAACCACACATCTTCCTGCACATTGCGGGAACGAGTGGTTTGAGTGAGGACAGTTAATTCCTCGAGATGACAAAAAGGGTCCTCTCTTGGAAGACCATGAAAATGCTTGATAAGGTTTAGAATGGCTGGTTTGATCTCGAAATCCCCTTGTGGTATGACCACCCCTGGTCTTTCCTCATAATTGGAAGGATCATAGAAATCCTTAAGAGGAACGACAGGCTGTTGGCGGGGTGGTGGATTTTGTCCTTGATTAGCTAGGTTTGTGACAGTCCTAGCTAGATCTTCTTGATTTTGTTGTCGTCGAGCCAAATGGTCAACCATTAATGAAAAGGGATTTATATTTTGGGTTATAATTGGAGGGCCACCTGGCCCTGCTGGTATTTCTGGTTGCTCCAAGTTAGGAAGGTGAGGGAGGGTGAAGTCAGCTTGTGGGTCGGCTGACGGGTTAGAAGTGGAAGCAGAATTTTTTTGACGGCTTCCTGGGTTTTCCATTTTTTTAGAAGAGGAGGGGGAAGAAAATAATGATTTCCTGATGCGAGGGGTGAAATCAGATGGTTCCTCAAGGTGTGGTTTTTGGGACCGTCGCCCGTGCATGCACTACTTGGAAGAATTGGAGGGGAGGAGAAGAGAAAGAGATGAGAGACAATGTGCAATTCAAACAAACAAAACTAGACCTAACTTAAATGCGACTCCCTAATAATAAACCTAAAACTTGGTCTATGTAGGAAATAAGTAGTCAATAGTGAATACCCGTTCTGTCAACAAATTTAGCTAGGTTGCTTAAGGGGAGGTTTGGGCCCAATCGTTTCCCAGCGAAAACCCCAGGTGCTTGTACAAACCCGCGCCTGGTCATTTGACATGGCCCCTCAGCCTGAACACCAGATATAGATGACAAAATTGGTACTAACTAAAGAAAACTTAAGACCTAGATAGCAAGCCTAAGTTGATAAAGCCTTAGGGGTCAACTTGCTACAAGTTTTAGTTAGGTCTGGGATACTACAGTGCACACGGAATGTGGAGGGCGTTAATTGGGTTGTTGCCCTGTTATTTCGATTTTTTTGTGTGTGTGCAGGAATTGGAGAGTGGTTCCAATGAAAATCAAGTTGTCACACAATGTTTTTGTATTTTTGTCTTTTAGGATTTGATTTAATTAAATGTGTTTTAGGGTTTTTCTTTTTAAACTTTCAAACAAGTTCGAAACTCCACAATCAAAGGAAAAACAAGTTGTATTGTTGATGGTTAATTTCCTTTAATGTGAGTCTCTAAAAAGAAAGAAAGAAACCCTAAGCCAATTATCCCTAAGACAGAAAATTACTACCAATGAATTAATTTTTGGCTTTCTGTATTAGGTAGTGGTCCAAAAAAGTCAAACAACACCACTACTTTGAAGAAAATCAAACAAGGATTCCAAAAAATATTTTTGTAAAATTTTAGGAATTTGTTTGATAATTATTTTAAATTTTTAATTGTACTGGTGTCAAAGTCCAGAAATGATATATGTGGGTATTTTGGACTTGTCAGTATTACCACCGACCTCAGAAAATTTTTGTGATTTTTTGTGATGTGTAAAATTTCACAGGAATTCCATCAAGCTAATTTCAAAAAAATTGGATGAGTATAAAAATTGTAAAAATTCGCAGACAGTAGCAAAATAGGAAGATTAGAGGGTGTGACCCCTCTACAATCCATGAATTTTTAAAAATTAAATACAAATCCAATTGTTCTAAAATTTGGAACAGATATTCCTAACTTAATTTGGAATCACTATATGAAATTGTAAGATTTTAGGAGGCTTGTGGTGTTAGGAATCGATTTTTCAAGTCCAGATAGAAATCTAGACCTGAAAAAATAGAACACCAATACTTGCAATGGAGTGGTGTTAAAGAAGCATTCAAGCAAACAATGGGTTTTAAAATGCACCACTCCACTTAATCAAGTTGTTTGGGATCCTGAAATCCAAGTTTAATATATTTTTGGTAGGTTTAATTAATTATGTGACCAGAAAGAGGAACCAACTTGAATTTCGCGGGAAGAAAAGGAACTTTGAGCTCTTGCTTCCAGATTCCCGCTTTCTTCCTGCAATAGTTCCTGCACACACGAAAGAGAAGAAAGAGAAGGGGATGAGATCTACTTCAAGCAAGAGGAGAAATAATAGCAAAGCCGTGCCTCCCCGGCAACGGCGCCAAAAGTGATAGCGAAATACGCATGATTTGTAAAAGCAGGTTTTTTGTAACACACGAATCTGCTTTCGCTTTTAAATTTATATCCTAGATGGGGGAAGTATCTAGGGTCGTCCAAGGAGGCCAAATGTTTGCAAAATTAATCCTCTTGCTTACAAATAGAGCTCAACTTTCTTTTTGGTATTTTAAATATGTAATTTTTTTATTTTGAAAAGACAAGGGCAAAATGTGAATTGTAATGGAAAGTTGAGCTACAATTGCTTAACTAAAACTTAAAAGATAGATATATCTTCTTCCTAAGCTCACTCTAGGAAAGTGGAGGCCTAGAGTAATTAGGAAGAAGAGGTGAAACAAGTGCTAGAATCAAAAGTAACAATTGCAATAAAAAGATAAAAGAAGGTAATTTAATTAACTAGAATTAGTGTTCTTTTCAAGGACAAGTAGAGGAATGCTTCTACTAGGACTAAAAAAATTTAAGAGAAAATAAAAGAAACACTAATCCTCGCAAAATTTGGTGAAGAAGGGAGTCTTCTTGCTCCAAGCCTAGCTGCTCCTTTGGCTTGAAAAGAGGGCTTCCTTCTTCTCCTTCCTTGAGAGCTCCTCCAAGGTGGAAGCTACCACCTTCAATGCTCTCTCCAAGGGGTGGGTGTGCACCACCCTCAAAAACTCCTCCAAGGTGGCGTGGACCACCTTCAAGATCTCCTCCAAAGATCTTCCTTTCCTGGCTTCTCCTTTGGCTGGTGCGACTCAAGAGAGAAGGGAAGAGGGGAAGGCACCAAGGGGACAGAATATCCCCTTAATCTTCTTCTTCTTCTTCTCTCTTGGACGTGGGCTTCTAGGTGGAATATGAGAGTGAATTTGCTAGCCAAGGATGCCTTGAATGGTGGTGGGTAGTGGTCTTTTTATAGGGTAGGATGGGGGTTTAAGGTGCCCCTTGAAATGGAGGGCTAGGATGGAAGGATGGAGGTGGTTGGTGATCGTATGGCCAAGGGTATTTGGCGCCAACCCAAGGGGTGTTAAAGGGGTTGGTTATGGTGGTGTTGGTGGCTTTTGGTGGTGGAGAGACACCACCAATTTGGCGCCAACCTAGGGTCTTCTAGAAGGGGGGTTAGGTGGATGGTGGAGATGGATTTAAGGAGAGGTGTATGGTGGAGATGAAGGGGGTTTTTGGAGGGAAAAGTGGTGCCATCAAGGGGGTGGATAGGGTGGTTTTGGCGCCACTTTTAGGTGTCTTTTGGAGGTGGTGGGTAGGCTAGGTTGGTGCCAAGTAGGTTAGCTTATGTGGAGCTTAGGTGGAGCTAGTTGGGTGGAGTTGTTAGGTGGGTTTTTGGGGTGGTACAAGCCAAGGAAGTTGGAGCATAGCTAAGCTAAGCTAAGCTATCTTAGCTAATGGAGGAGTAGAGGAGAAGGTGTTGGAACTAGGGTTTGGAGGGAGGAGCTGAGGAGGAGAAGTCTGGAGCTAAAACTGGAGTTGGTTGCTGCTGAAGAGGCTGGCATGGAGCTACTCTAGCTGGCTTAGCTTGCTAGTTCTTTTCTAGCTGCTAAGTCAAGCTAAAGTGAGATAGCTTCTACCATAATGAGCTGTGGTGAGCTAGGTCTGGTGCTCCCGGGGAGGATCAAGCTGGTTGAGGCAGCTAAGGTAGCTTAGCTCAACTGAGTTGAGCTAAGCTGAGTCCCCGGGAGCTGGACTTGAGCTTCCTGAGCTGGGATGAGTTGTTCAGCTGGCTGGAGTTTCGTGGAGCTGGATGTAGCTGGATCTGAGCTGGGGTGAACTCCTGTCAACTTAGCTGAGCTAGCTAGAGCTCCCTGTGGACTAGTAGGAGCTGAGATGAGTTAGACTCAGCTAAGTTGAGCTGGATCTGAGCTGACTTGAGCTAGGGTGAGCTAAGTTGAACTCTCTTGAGCTGCCATTCAGCTGCGATTAGCTGAATGGAGCTAGGATGAGCTAACCCTAGTTCAAGTGAGCTAGGTTCCAGCTGTGTTGAGCTGGATCAAGCTGAGTTCTAGCTAGTCTGAGCTTCTCCTTCACCATTTGCCTTCTTGAGTGTTAGGATTTTAGGGATCTGTATATCTGTTCATCCCTAACACTCACAAAAACACATCAAAAAGAAAATAAAAAATGCAATGCACGCCTAACCTATTTTATGCCTAAATGCAACCCAAAAACCCATTTGCGGAGTAAAATCCTAAGAGCTAGGTTTGTTTTAATGCACAAAAATGATGATAAACTGGCATTTATCAAGGTGATTGTGGATGAGTTTTAATAAAGAAGCACAAGATATATCTTAGTGAAAACATGAATTATTGCGTATTTAGTACCTATAATGAAAAATCACTACTATCGTACCCTAGCACACTCATCTTTGCATTGAAATCACTTGACGTTTGACAACCACTAGACTTTGCTATTGTGATAACTCTTTATGTACAACATCATTGACTTTGATGACCAAATATTTGCTTTCTAGATGACAACATGTCTTCTTTTAGTTTGTAGTTGATCCAACTTCATTTCACATGATTTACAATTACATGCCCTATATCAGGGAGAATGTTGTTTTCTTACTAACCAAAAGGGGGACAGTTCTCAAATGCATAATTTTGATAAGTGATAGATTCCTCTCGATGATTAATCTTGGAGAATTTGTGCTCTAGTCCAGTGTTTGAGGGGAAAGGGTGGATTTGAGTCAAGACTTTTGATAAGAAAGAGCTAAGAGGTCCCCAAGGTCCACAAGCAAACAAAATTCATCTCGGTTGACATCAGCTTGTAAAAGGACAAATTTCAACTAATGAACGTGGATAAGTTCGTCACGATGGGAACATATACATAGATGAAGATAATGGCTTTATTAACTATTTATAGCAGGTTATATCCTCTAGAGAGTTGATTTCCCCAAATTTAACACCAGTTTGACTCCTTAGAGTGAAGTATGCAAGCTTGTGATTTGGTTAGAGGATACTCTCTAGTTTCAACACTAATGCTTATTTACCATAGAGATTATCTTTCCTTTATAATCTACTTAGCAAACACAAGTAACAGTACCTTACCTTGCCAAAATACAAACATAGATATGCCATGTTCCAAAATTAGTAACTCAAATTTGCTTCCTAACATTGTAATGAATCCTTAAAGAGTAATTTCTGAAGGCTCCTAGAATTCCTACTTCTTAATGCTTAAGATTTTCATAGATGATTTATGTGTAGAGAACAAGAAATGACCAAATTGCAACTAAGATCCTTGGTTGTTATTAGCTCTATGTTTTAGGTAGTGAGAACAAGTGAAGATAGAATCAAGGTTCATTAGGAAAAAAAATCAATAATCAACCCCACCTAAACCAAAATGTTCAATTTTTAAAATCAATACGAACAATGGACCTCTAGTGTAGCTAACTTGAGATCATATATGCAAGTTCATGTTACAAACTAGTTGAATTGGCTAGGAAACATGGATAGAATAATAAAATTGTTATTCTCATAGCATTAAACATCCAGAAATATTAGTAGATATTTGGTATGGCCTTATTGAGTATATAACTAAGAAAATAAGATGAAAAAAATAGATAGAAAGACACAGAACAAGAACACAACAAAGGAAATTATACTTTGTAAAAGTAAACATCTAGTGTTAAAGATATAAGTACAATCAAGGTTGATTTGACATCCAAATGTAAGAATAAAAGTTCGATTGTGGAAAAATGAAACCCTAAGTTTTTGTGATACAACCAAAGTCAAAATTGGAGTATCTAGGGTTTGAATCAATGTCAAGTGAACCTATGGTAGTCTTACAACCATAAATAAATCAAGAATGGTTTGTATTTTGAAACAAGAGGCCAAATCCTTTAATATAGATAAGGGGAAGAAAAGTACGATCCATTTTCCTAGATTGGTACATGAGAACTCTGATTGTACCACTAAAGTTCTAGGTCTTACTTGATGGCTGGAAACCATTAGTGCTAGGTCCATGGGATTAAGAAGTTCGTGGATGCTGGTCATTGGCAAAGAGAACAATATTAATCAAGAATTTAAGAGTTTGTGATACTTTGGCATGTAGACCAAGAAAGGATATAGTGCAACAACTTAGAGGATACTTTATATGGATGCTAGGTAACTTGATAGAATCATGGGCAAGGGTGCCCTAATACATAGCTATGAGGGTATAGCATAATCATAAAGAGATAGTTTGCATGGATGATGAGTTCCTAGGAGGAGTAGATGCAAGCTCCACTTAAGAAAAGAGTAAAGCAAAGTACATTGAATATTTCTTTTCTCCTCTAAGGAGAATAGGTGGCTTAGATTCTCCTATCCTCTCCCTATTGCCAACGATCATGAAGACAACAAGTACTACTTAATTAGGTAGCTTCCTCTAAGCTCAACTCTTTTGACTAAAGATCATTTATGTGCCTTAAAATGGTGTAGGTATCATACTCTTAAGTTCCACCTTGATCAAGTAGAGTTGTTAAACATGGTAAGATCTAGTGAAAAGGATACAACATGATTGCCTTGAACCATGAGGGAAGATTCCATATATCTTGGTGACTTGAGAAGTGAGTGAACTAATATAATAACAAGAGCATAGCACAATGATGAAGTAGAACAAAAAATAATCTTCATCTTCAAAATACATTAAAAAAATCAAAACCCAAATAGGAAACACGTGGACACTATGCTTTTCTTCTTATTTTAAAGTTTTTTTATGTCCCTATTGGATCATTTAGAACATTGTGATGTAAATTTTAGGATAAATGCCATGGTACTGCATATTCCAAATGATGCACTCTTCGTAGCTCAACCTTCATCACTATTAAACATTGAACGGGGTGGTGTATCATGAAAGCATGGGGATCATTTTAAAAGTTTTTCATAGCATAAAATGTGATCCAAAAATTGATAGAATTGGAATAGAACATAGAAAATAACTTTTCCAATTGCATGAATTAGGGAGCATATCTTTATGATTGGCAATCATGGGTTAATGGTAGTAACATGTAATTGTTGGAGCTATGTGCCCTAAACGAGCTAACCTGAGTGGAATCATTTGATTGAGTGATTCAAATCTGAATGTCAGATCACATGAACATACTAAGTATGGTTAGTTGGGTCCTTCAGTACAATTAGGAGAATGTACTACATCCATGTTGAATATACTGATGACGACCATCGAAGATCCAAACTGTTTGGATCGAGAATTTCGATAATCATTAAAAACCATCATGATATTCAATTGTTGTCTTTAGTATGAGAAGAGATGTTGTTTGCACAGCAATTCACGCTAACTGATGAGTCCATATTTGTGGGCTATTTATGTATTTTAATGCCTAGAGATTAAGTTAACATGTACATTTATATAGCATACATTAGAATGTAAATAGGGTAACATAAAATTGCCTATTTCATGCATTATATGCATTGATAATATCATTTAGAATAGCATGCATTAGAATAGTTAATCTTTTAGGTTGCATTACATGTAGTTTTGATTTAATATTTCTTCTAAGGTTTTATAAATAAATAACCCTTGATTTCTTTTTATTATTTTATTGACTCTTCTTCTTTCAACAGTTGCAGGACCACCTTCATTGTTGATGTCATGGCCGTGAATGCTAGATCTAGCATTGATGGTCGACGTGTGCACGCTCCATCTCCCTCTCCACCTTCCTGCAGTATAAGAAGAGACCTTCGGCGACAGATTAGGAGGCCACCACCCCACACCATCACCGTGCAGAGTGTCAAGCTCCTTCCCACTTCACCACCATGGGCCTCGATTGTGGCTAGAGTTCTACTACCGTGGGCGTGTGGGGAGATACCTCGCACCACCATCCCCTAAGCCTCACAACACCACCGTAATCGCAACCACCACCACGTATCCTCTTCCTCTTCACTCCATGCACACCCACCTTCCCTTCCTCTTCATTTTCTTTTTCTTCTTCTTCTTCCCCTATTTCTCCTCTGCAACAACACACTCAAAGAAATACGGTCCCTGTGCTGACAGTCAGAGGAGTGAGTTGTGGCAGGAACTACGTGAGATGGCGAGAAATACCAACGGAGTGCCATGGCTTGTTGGTGGCAACTTTAACAGTACCACATCAGTGAACAACCGAAGAAATGGGAGGGTAGACAGGTCATCACTTGGCTTCCAGTTGGTTGTTTCAGAAATTGGCCTGAATGAATATCCGGCAACAGGGCAGAATTCACTTGGATGGGAGGGAATGGACTGGTCTCAAAGATAGACAGATTTTTTAGGAGTGTGGAGATGCTGGAAAGATTCCAACTTTCGTCAGTCATGGGTCTTGCTCGCCTTTTTCTGATCATACGCCCTTGCTGTGGGACAGTGGGGAGGATTCTTTTGTTGGCACATATTTTAAATTCAAGAAATCATGGCTGTGGGAAGAGGGATTTAAGGAGATGGTTAGTCAGTGGTGGGAGCACCAGCAGGTGGACGGTTCAGCCACCTGTCGCCTAGCCAGAAATTGAAAGAGCTGAGAGTTATGCTAAAGGAATATAAATGCATAGTGGAAATGGTGAGGAGTCAGCAGCATTCTGAAGCTCTCTCCATTGTGCAAATGCCGAATGAGAAAGAGAATGGAGGTAATTTGACTGAGGGGGAGACAACACAATGGAAACATTGGCAAGGAGTGGTTCAAATGGAGGATTTGGCAAGGGAAATGGAATGGCGCAAAAAGTCGAGGCAACTTTGGTTGAAAGAGGGCGATGCAAACATGAAATTTTTCCACATGGCTGCGAGCTCTAGAAGGAGAGTGAATTTCATATCCTCTTTAAAGATAGGAGACTCGATCTTGACCTCACCTGATGAGATTAGAAAGGAGACGGCTAGACACTTCAGAGAAGTCTCAAGATCGAATGGGAATGGTGCGTGGAAGATGACAACATCCAATCTCTCGGGTGGACACTGCAGCAGCTACTAAAATGACTGATTCTATCTCAGAGCAGGAAGTTTTGGATGCTATGGCAGGGCTGAATGCAGAGGGCTCATCGGGACCAGATGGATTTCAGGTACTATTTTATAAGGAGTTTTGGAGTGTGGTCAAAGGAGAGGTCATGGAGGTGCTTGCAGAATTCCAGAGGGGTAATTTTGGAGTGGAGAGAATTAAAAAGTCCTATTTATTTCTTCTGCCAAAGTGTAGTGGGGTAGAAACCTTGCATGATTTCAGGCCCATTGCACTTACAAATTTGATTTACCTAATCATTAGCAAGGTGCTAGCTAATTGGCTAAAGGGTGTTCTTGCTGACTTCATTAGCTCAGTGCAATCGACGTTCCTCCCTAATTGATCACTGCAAGAATCTTTCATTGTGGCGCAAGAGGTGGTTGCAGGGTGAAGCAGGAGAAAAAGCAAAGCTTTCATGTGGAAGGTAGACTTTAGTAGAGCCTATGACTCGATTGAAAGGTCTTACCTTTGGGAGTTCATGAAGAGGAGAGGTTTTACGTCTATATGGATACAATGGATGAAGAGGTGCATTGTCACCTCCTCTTTCTCCCTTCTCATCAATGGGAGGCCGTGTGGGGTGTGGATTCAACCTCAACGAGGGGTGAGACAAGGATGTCCCCTGGCTCCTCTTATTTTTAACTTGGTAGTGGACACCTTGGCTCACTTTACATGCAGCCTGGCAGACGAAGGAATGATTAAGGGGTATTTGCTGTCGAGTTCAAGAGTTTTGGCGCCTATACTCCAATATGCAGATGATACGGTGTTTTTCGTTGAAGGTGGACAGCAGGAAGTTGAAATCCTATTCTCTTTGGTCAATATTTTTGGCAAGATTACTGGCTTGAGGCTAAATGGGGTGAAGTCATCTTTAGTATGCTTTGGTATGTTTGCATAGGACAGGGAGACATTGGCTGCCATAATGCACTCACCTGTCACAACCTTCCCCATGAGATATCTAGGATTACCATTAATAGATAAGAAACTCAAGAAGAGTGATTGGGCTTCCTTGTTTGAGAGAGTGAGCACTAAGCTGGAATCCTGGAGCAGCAAATTTCTTTCTAAGGGTGGAAGACTGATTTTGCTCAATTCAGTTATAACTTCAATTTCGATCTTCATCTTTTCGATTTTCAGATCATTGCAAGCTGTATGGAAAAGGATGGATGTGCTGAGGAAGAGGTTCTTTTGGAAAGGAGCGAAGGTCGAGGGAAGATTCCTACATCCGGTGAAGTGGGGGCAGATCTGCAAACCTCGCTTGAAGGGAGGGCTAGGCATTAGATCCCTGAAAGATTTCAATGACTCGCTGTTGCTGAAATGGGCAATTAAACTAACCACAGATGAGGGGAAGATGTGGGCTCAACTTGTTATGGAAACTTACGGTCCCAATTTAGTGCAGCTATGGATGAAGCAGCCAAGAAAGCCATCTCCATTCTGGATGTCGGTCAGGAAAGTGATCCAGGACCATCAGTCGGACTTTGTTCCAGAGTTGGGAAATGGCAGATAGTTTAGATTCTGGTTAGACGAATGGTCTGAACTGGGAGTGCTGTCCGTGAATTATCCAAGAGTCTTTGGTGCAGCTTTAGACAGTAACGCATCTATTCAGGACTGCTGGGAAGCTGAGAGTAGGAGCTGGTGTGTTCCTGCAGTAGGCTTACACGAGGGAGGATGCACACAATAGGAACTTGACAGGTTGATTGTAGATTTGAATGCTTTCAGTAGGTTGGGGGTATGGACAGATTCAGGTGGAAACATGGCCTATTTACCTCATCCAAGGCATACAAGGTTCTGATAGATGCTGAGGAGTCGGGGTGCACTTCTGAAAATCAGATCTACAGCAAAATCTAGAAATTGAAAGTTCCTCTTAAAACCAAGATCTTTTTATGGCTATGCAGAAGAGACAGACTCATTACAGGGGAAATGTGGAACAAAAGACTGGGTGCCCAGTTACAGGATTGCCCACTTTACAACCTTCCTACTGATAACAGGGAGCATCTATTTGCGTCATGTTTGGTGACCGACCAAATTTGGAGGGGAGTTTATGGGGAACCCCTGCCCATGTGGGAGAAGCTCTGGAGGAACTTATGGACGCATAGAAATATGTAGGTGAAGAAGGTCGTGGTTATGTGGAATGTGTGGTGTGCTTGTAATGAGCGTTTGTTTAGAGGGGTTTCAATCAATGTGGGAAGTACTGTAAGGAATTGTTGGGGGCATGTGAGAGATTGGGAGAACTTCATGTAATACTTTGGCTTTTAAATAAATAAAAGATTTCTGATTTGCTACCGTCTCTCAGTAGCATTCCTCATCCTTTTCAAAAAAGACAACACACTCGAAGAACCCATCACCACCACCTGCAGTACTCCTCGCCTACGCGTACCCAGCAACACCCGCGCATCCTCCACGCGCCCCAGCGCGACCAGCACCCCTCGGCCACGCACCCCCGCGTGCATTGATAGCCTTCGTGCATGCCCTTTGCCAGCTCCACCGCGCATTTTCACGCCACCAGCCTCCACATGCCATACCCGTGAGCAAGCGCCTCGCCTCTCCTTGTGTGCGGCCAGTGCATGCCACCGTCTTTGCAGCTGTGTGCAGCTGCTATTGTAGCCACCACCCACCACCGATCACACCTTCGTTTAGTCGGCTACAGCCACACCGCGACTTGCCACCACCACCGTCGGATGCAGCGCAAAGCCGCCCACCTCCGGTGAGCTCCTCATGGTCGGACTCTCCCTCTTCCACGCACACGATCATGGGGAAGAGAATCCCCTATTTTAGTCTCAATTAATATTTACATTTACATGCTATTGCTACTTCTTATTTTGATTTTATTAATTAAATATTATGTCACATTTAAGAGAACACCCTCAACTTTCAACGTAAATGCAATATCAGCTTATCTAAATATTGTTATCTTGATTTAAAGGCAATTTTTATTTGGTTTCTTGGGGAAATTAATTGTGAACATCTGCTTTTGACCCGTGCGTGTTTTAATAGGCCTATTTCTCCTTGTGGACATGACCTGCTCTCTCGAGTGGTTATTCTTTTTATCTTGATTAGCAATTTTCCACCACTTAGATACTACTTTGACACGTCATTTTATGTGCAAAAATTCTTCCAAAGTGAACCGTCACGTCAAATGGCACCGTTGTCAGGGAGGAAATGTGCCTAACAAATTTATGCACACTTTTTTGTTCACTTTGATCTATTTTTAAGGCTATTATCACTGATATATATTTGTGTTTTGGTTTGAGGTACATCCACTTGGGAGGAGTGTTGCAGCACCCGCATCCACGTCAAGGTGGACCTTGTTTCCACCCGTTGAGATAGGAGACACAAAATTCGAGACGGTGGTGGTGATGCTTGGAGTTTAATTGGACTTATTAGTTAGCTTAGTTTAATTTCACTATTTTCTCACCCTTGTCTCTTGGGGCTGGTTTTGGGAGTCTATTCTCATTTCTTTAGATTTAGGTTTTTATTTTCTTTTGTTGTTGTTTATCCTTTCCTTGATTGTGTATAAATAGGTAAAAAGAAATACACGAGCTGCCTGCTAGAAGTTGCCTACCCTTAGGTCGAATCATTTAGGATTGAATGAGCAGCATCTAGACCTAATTTCTTGTCTTGCATATTGCATGAAGAATGCTAGAATTAGGTATGCACTTCTAACTTTACATTTCTACCTGTCACGCAAATGCATTTGGATTAATTTCAAGACTACAAAATCTATATTGAATAGATCTAACAAGTGGTCACATTAAATTTTTGAAAAGGACTAACTAAAGGAGGAACACTAAAAACCAAGAACTTGAGCTAAAAACTTGTCATGCATTTCAAAACTCAAAATTTTATGGTGAATGCATACGTGCATGACTGTGTACTAAAGCATGCATTTAGACACTCCTAGGTTTTAGAGCTGCTAGGAAAGAACTCTCCTACCGTTGGATACCAAAGTGCTTGAAACTTAAGATCAAAGGTTTTGTAACTCTGAGGGGGATACCTTGTCACGGATTATTGAGGGTAGTTAGGAAGCACCGCGAAAGTACAGCTTTAAAAGAAGGCTTAGGTCTACTTGCATCCCTTGATCTTCCATCCTTAGAGTACTTTACCATTTGAACTTTAGGGTGGACCACCTAAGTTCCAACTAGGTATTCATTAAGGCATTTCGTAGGTTGACCATAGGCACATAATTGATTGGGCAATTTGTATTGTCACCTACAACTGGACTAAAATTTCAAAGGCCTTAATTAATTAAAGAACTAAAAAAGTCCTTTTGAATTGTATTTGCATTGTTAGTGTCTGCTTGGTAGGTGATCTCTGAGGAGACAAATTGTGTTTAATCCAAAACCTGAAAGAATCCTTAGGAAAGCCAACCAAGAGAGAAGAGAGATGGTCGAGGAAGGAGAAAATAGGATTGTGGAAAACCAACGATCTTTGAGAGACTATTTTATCCCTACCAACCAACCTGACCATACACTGAGAAGACCTGGGGGGAACAATCCTTATGAAATCAAGAGTAGTACCATATCTTTGTTGCCCTCATTCTATGGTATTTCTAGGGAGGACCCTTACAGTCATTTGGAGGAATGCAACAAGGTTTGTTCCACAGTGAGATTGCAGGGTGTGCTATAGAATGCCATGGGCGGCACTATCTTGAAGTGTTGAAAATCAGGATTCTGGGGGTTGCCATGGGCGGTGCTATCTTGAAGCATCGATTGCTAGGGACCTTGCGAGGATTGATGATGGGAGCTAGGAATCCGATACAGACTGTGTTGTAAAGTCAATTCAAAGCAAGAAATAAAGAAAGAAATGAGAAAGAAAAACTCTCCAAAAAGAAAAAAAAATTCTTCTATCTCTCTCTTACAAAAACACACTACAAATTGAATTGGGACTAACATGTTTTAAGCATGGGTGCTTTAACTGCGGAGTTCAACGAACCTTAGGTTAGTTCTTGTGGGCCTTAGAAACCTTCGTGGTGGACTGAGGGTAGAGTTGGTCATGTCCGGATCTTGGTTGGTACTTGAGTACCTCTAGGCCTACTATTGGCATTCTGACCTAATCCACAAAAAGCACATAGTAGAAATCTGAGCATAAAAAGGCATGGTCTAGAATTTGAGTTAATTCCATGAGATTTTGCTAAGGGACTAGCAAAAGCTAGGCGTGGGGCTATGATGGGAACATCATCATGAGCCATAACTATCTCAATATGATCTGATTAAGTCATTAAATGCTTCTACATAACCGCCAGAGGACTGTAATTAATTGCAAATCCATTTTGAGGGAAATACAGTAAAACTGCAGTTTTAATAGTATATCTCAATTGCAGCACAATCATGGGTTTTCTCAGGGGTTAATTAAGGGTCAAATGGCCTTAAATGTCCAACAAGTGGGTTAATACAGACAGAAAAGGGTTTTCGTGCATTTTAGGAATTAAATGACTTTCGAAACCCTAAAAATAGACCTACTTAATTAATTGAGGTTCTGGTCAGGATAAAATTCACCTAAACCTTCTAAAATTCATATAAAAATATTCTCTAGGGTTTGGTACCTTCAATTTAACCATCAGAACCCATCTTGACCCAAAATATAGTCCTAGACAGATATTTGCCCTGATTTGGGTTTTTACATAAATTACCCAGCCAAACTTGATCAAAACCAAAATCCAACTTTACCATTGGACTCCTTAGGTCCAAATAAGGTTTTTACCAAAATTTGGACCCAATCTGAGATCATCTTGACCTAGTTTGCAATTTGGTCCTATTTGATTCTTTTCTCTCACACACATGCCCTTAACTTTCAAAATCCTTGCAAATAGCCCCACAGATTTGTCTTCTTCTTAACAAATAGGTCCCTACCGCCATGAAATCCTATTCCTACAACTTCGACAACCTTAATATGGTAAGATCTTCATGATTCCTTGACGAATCCCTCTCAGATTTGAAAGTGAAGTTTGTCAAGGAATTCCCTTCCTTTTGAGCTAGATCCTAAGCCCTAAAACCTTCCTAATCTCATGTGAATGCATGAGAGATTCGGGTATCTCTAGGTTTCTAGCTTCGGTGGGCTTTCCTAGCTTGGGAAGCTTGCCTCCCAAGCCCAAGTCAACCTCTAGAGCCCTATTTAAGACTCCCCAGACCTCACCGTTCTCTTCAGACTCGATTTCGATCGGAAAATCCCCAATTTCCTCTTTCCTCGTCTGGTTGAACAGCTCCTCGAGCTTTGGTGACTCCCTCCAATTCCTATCGTCGTCTAACCACAATACAAGTGGCAGATTTATCTTCCTCACCTTCCTCATTGTCGTACAATACCACCCGCCGTCGCCCTCTCTCCATCGTCGTCACCGTCCCCCTCTACCGAAGTTTCATCTTCCCCAGTGCCGGCCTACCAACACCGGTGCCATTCTCCCGCTTTCGTCTGATTAGATTAGGTTAGATTAATTAGTTTAGATTCTTAGGTTAGTTTCCTACCAAAAAACCCCAAAAACAAGCCCTCGACTACGCCACTCACCCTCGTCTTCTCCGTCTTCAACCCCTCCATCCGCCTCGCCGACCACCTCACGACCTTCGCCACACCATCCTCTACAAAACCCCTCTCCCTATTTTCCACTCCACTCGCCCAAATTGCCCACCAAACCTACCCATCACCATCCACCTTCACTGACCTCCGCCGGTCACCATACTCTCCAATGCGCCACGAAACCACCACCACTACCTTCACTGTGCTTCGGCGAAGCTTTTGAGCCATTTGATTGCGGCTTTTAGCTTGTACTTCGTGTTTCAGGGTGTGACCGGACCTCCGCCGTCGCCACCACACTCTTCGGTCTCATTCATCACGCTCCAGCCATTCTTTGCTGAGGCCACTCCCAGAAGCTGCGTACTCTCTCCAGATGCATCCCTAGGCTGCTAATTGGAGACGCTGAGGCCCCTACAATGGCAATTGAAGGTGCCATCACTTGCTGCTGCGTGAAGGATGGAGGGGGCATTTAGTCCCACCTCGGAAATGAGTAAAGAGATGTAGCGGCATAAATTGAATTTGTGCTTATGCCTCTTCGCCTCCTAACATGAGGGTGAGGTCCTCTTTACCCACACATGCCTCGCCCGTGACATATACTCCGCGGGTTTGGTGTTCACTCAATTACCCACCTAAGTTAAGCGCTCCTCGCTCACCACTGACTACTGGTGAGCCTGGTCCCGGGTGCATGTGTGGCCGTTTACTCGATAACCCAGACCTTGGCCTTGGGAAGGAGGGAAAGAAGAAGGAAACCCAGAGAGAAAGGAAAGAGAGCACGGGGGCAGGGGGTTTTTCTCTCTGTGACACTTAGCCAAATCTGAGAGTGTCGTTCTTTGTGCATGAAGAAAGAAAGAAG
Organism: Thalassia testudinum; assembly: GCA_037157565.1. NCBI lineage: Eukaryota > Viridiplantae > Streptophyta > Magnoliopsida > Alismatales > Hydrocharitaceae > Thalassia > Thalassia testudinum. The sequence goes on from JAZHRO010000025.1 coordinate 112,452,102, forward strand.
AGGAGAAGGAAGAAGACCTTGATAGAAGGGAAAGAAAGAAGAAGAGAAGAGAAGGCCAAGGCTGAAGACAGGCAGAAGAAGAAGAGCTTGAGAAAGAAGAGGCTGAAGAAGAAGCACAGTGCCCTGGTTGATACTGTTGATATATTTAAGTACCTAAGTTTGAATGGTTGATGGCACTGTTGCATTATGTAAACTCAAAGCATATATGCTTAAATTGAATAATTGGTGATCTAAATCACCATTGTTTTCGCTTTCAGATTCTTTTTGTCATGAACAATTATTGTTCAACTCATGTTTTACATTGATAATCACTTCTAGGTAATTGTTATTCATTTCTTGGTACTATTTGGCTTGAATCTTATGCTCATTTACATTATTTATTGAGATTAGCGATTGAATTCCTATTTGCTCCCAGCGAATGACCTCGAACTTTCATGTGAGTATAAATTTTATTTGTTTTCAAGCAATTTCGACCTATACTACAACACTGCTTTTATAACCTCGATTTTGTTGATCAACAATAATGCTCCTGCCACTTTCCAATGTTGTATGATGGCTATCTTTTCTAAAATGATTGACGTGTTCGTAGAGATTTTCATGGATGATTTCTCCATTTGCGGCTCGTTATTTGACCTATGCCTTTCACACCATGATAAAGTCTTAACCCATTATGAAGAGGCAAAGTTGGTGCTTAGCTGGGAGAAAAGCCACTTTATGGTCTAGCAGGGCAATGTTTTGGGACATGTGGTTTCTGAGAGAGGATTAGAGGTGGATACTGCCAAAATTGATTCCATCTCTAAGCTTCCATCACCCACCAATGTTCATCAAGTTAGATCTTTTCTTGGCCATGCTGGGTTCTATAGGTGCTTCATTAGAGATTTCAGCAAAATCTCTAAGACACTTTGTGACCTGTTAGTGTTGCCGCAGCTAGATCGCGTTTTAACAGTCAGTTACGTCGTAGTATAGGTGACCAAGTGTTGTCAACAAATAAAAATTTATTACTCGAAAACCTAAGTATCCAAGGTCGAACACAGGGAGCAAATGGAATTTATCACTAATCTCAAGAATGTAATTGAACACTTAGAGTTACTCAAAATCTAATTTAGAATATAAATGCAAGAATTTGAGTCAAATGTGGCAAAAATAGAGAAATTGGACGTCTGATCATGGGATCAGACGTCTTAAAAAGATATTCTCTTTTAACTCTCTCTTATGTCTTCTCCTGTCTGCTTTCTCTTCTTCTTCTTCTGACTTTCTTTCTCTGATTTTCCTCTTTTCTTCTGTTCTTCTTTGGCCGTCTGCTTCTTCTTCCTTGTTTCTTCTTAGCAGCTCTCTTGCCTTTCTTCTTCCTTCTTATTTTCCTCTGTCTTCTGCCTTGCCTCTCTTCTGTAGTGTCTTTCTCCTTCTTTTTCCCTGCGGGTCTTCTTTCTTTAGCCTTCCTTCCTTCTTCTTCCTTTTGCAGCTAAGTGTCAGCTTCACTTTAGTTGTGCCTTCCTTCTTCTTCCCTGCACAAACACCACGCAACAAAACCTACCCTTCTACCCACACCCTCGTCTCTCTCTCTGTATATCACTCTTTAGTACGCTCTCCCAGAGCCGGGTAATTGGGTCGGGCCGCGTGCTTGGGTCCAGGCGCACCGACGTGGGTGTGGTGCGCGAGGAGTGATCGGTAGGCTAGTCGGGTCGGGTGCTAGATCCGCGAGATGAATTCACAGACGAGGCGTGTATAGGTGAGGGACCTCACCCCATGTGTGTATCGAGGCGAAGAGACTAAAACACAAATTCAATTTATTACATGCGCCTCACTCACACGTTCACGAGGTGGGACTAATGTCCCACCCACTTTTGCTCACATGCCCGTAGGAGCTCTTTCTTCTAATTGATGCAGCTGCAGGCCTCGCAGCACTAATTTCCTGGACAACAGAATGCGCGAGACTACCCCAAACCTTCTGGACTTGGGACCTTGAAGTGCTTCAGCCTGGAGCAGGCTTGCGACCTTCTCGAGCTGTTGCTAATGGTGGCTGGTGCTCAGGTCCTGCACGACACAAAAGGAGCCTTGCAGCTCTATCAGACCACAGGAGGACCTTCTCCGTGTCACGGCGAAGGTAAGGCGGTAGGTGGTAGGCTGCGGGGTGGCCTAGGCGTGCGTGCCTAGGTTGCTCTGTGGCTGGGTTAATGGGTTAGGTCAGGGGGCGTTTGTGGTGGTGTAGGCGGCCTATGAGTGGGTGGATGATGTTCCGTGGAGTGTGGCGGAGGTTGTGGGGTTGGTGGCGAGATGTGTTGAGTTGTGGAATGACGGGTGCGTCTTGCTGGAGGTTGGCCGGAGATGGGGAAGATGTCTGTGGACAGTGGCTGTCAAGGGGTGTTTTGTGAAATAGGTTGAGGGGAATTGAAGAGGGGATAGAGATGAGTGGTTCTAACCTAATTAAGTGGACGAAGGGGGAGAGAGGGCGGCTGGTAGTACCTGCTATCGCTAGAGAAGAAGGCATCCAATGGAGGAAGACGGCGGCGACGACGGGGCTGGGGATGCTCGCGCGGGTGTTGCACGATGCAGAGGAGGATGGTGAGGACAGCTCTGCCATGAGTATTGTGGCAGAGCGACTAGAAAGAGGAGGGAGGCTCTTCGGAGCTCGCTGGACCACTTGGCTGGAGGAGAAGAGGAAGAAATTGAGGTGAATCTCTAGCCAAGTCGAGCTGAGGAGGTACGGCCAGGGTTGGTGGTCATTTTATAATCGCTAGCAGGGACTCCTATGCTTGGAAGACAAGCCTCCGAGTATAAGAGACCTCACCGGAGATGGAATCAGTTAGAGACCCAAATCTCTCGTGCGTTTGCACGAGAGATTGGGTGCAAATCAGAGAGTAGGATCATGCTCAAATGGAAGGGAATTCCTCGGAGAATCTCCCTTCCAAATCTAGGAGGAGATCTCTGAGGAATCAGGGAGTATTCCCCCTCCATTCCTCGCTGGAGTAGGATTTCTCCCTGTTAATGGTTGAGGGACCTATTTGTAAGACTAGCGAGGAAGTTGGGGGGTATGTGCAATGGTTTTCAAAAGATAGGGGCCAAAATGTAATTAGGTGTACTAATTTGCAAAGTAGGTCAAGATGACCTCCCCTTAGGTCCAAATTTTGGTACAAACCTAATTTGGACCTAAGGAATCCAATGGTAAAGTTGGATTTTTGGTTTGACCACGTTTGACTAGACATTTTGCATAAAAACCCAAATTAGGTCAATTAATGAGCTAGGACCCTAATCTAGGTCAAAACAGGTTCCAAAGGCCAATTTGAAGGTTATAAATCCTAGGAGATATTTTTCCATGAATTTTAGAGGGTTTAATTGATTTTTATCCTGACCATAACCTTGTTGAATTAAGCGGGTCTATTTTAGGGTTACAGAATATCATTTAATTCTTAGACTGCACATTAACCCATTTCTAATTGAATCAACCTACTTTTCGTCTTATTCAGACCATTTGACCTATGTTTTGCCTTTTATAAATACCGTTTATGTACTGCAATGGTAAAATTATAGTTTTAACCTTTATTTTATGTTTTCTTCTCAGAACACTTATTCCTTCAATTAAGCCCTTCTCTAGGTTATGTAGGAGCTCTTATTCTCTTTCCTAGGTCAAAATGAGCTAGTTATTGCTCATGATGAGGCTCTCATCATACCCCCATGCTAAGCTTTTGCTAGTCCCTTAGCAAAATTTCAAGGTTTTAACTTTTTTTCTAGACCTTTAGTGTCTGTCATCAGTTGTGATAAGTGCTTTCCTTTTTCTTTTGTGATTAGGTCAGAATGCCGACAGTAGGCCTAGAGGTACTCAAGTATCAGCCAAAATCTGTACTCTACCCGCTTTAGCCTCAGTATTCCGTAAAGGTTTTTAAGGCCTGCAGAAACTATCCTAGGATTTGTTAGACTTCGCGGTTAAAGCACCCGTGCTTGAGACATTTTTAGCCTAAGTTCAGTTTGCAGTACATTTTTGTAAGAGAGAGATAGATGATTTATTTGTTTGGAGAGATTTCTCTCTCTTTTCTTTTTATTTCTAGCTTCAGATTGGCTTCTCAACACGATCTGTATCGGATTCCTCGTCCCCATCATCAATCCTCAAGGGTCCCTTAAAATTGATGCTTTGTGATAGCACCGCCTATGGCAACTCCCAGAACCCTGGCTTTCGAGATTTTGAGATAATCCCACCCATGGCATTCCGTGGTTGAATCCAGACCCTAGCAATCGACATTTTGTGATAATGCCACCCATGGTATTTGAACCAGTAGAGTGCTTACATGCCCTCAGTAGGATATTTAAATATCCTAAGAGACAAGCACTGAGGCGATGATATGTTGTTACGCATCTTCGAGGGGAATTTCCCACCTCTCCGCACTGGGAACTCATCCAAATCAACTTATGTTGATCGGCGGCTCCTAATCTAGGTGACTTTTTCAGAATATTGAAATGCTTTTTGCGTGATTTTGATATTTATGTGCACTGAACCAGACTGTGTGTGGATTGGGGCACTTAGGTTACCGAATCCCGCAAATCGAAGGTCAGTTAACGAGGTCGAATACTTCCTAAGCTTTAGACCGAATACTTGAGCTTCACATTTTTCCCAACCTCTTGAGGATTATCTAGATATTAGCGGATATGTGAATTTTAAGCCTAAGAATCTAGCCCAAGAGGCCTAAGATCAGCGTTCCTGCTAATCTCTTTTTGTGTCTCCTTAGCACTTTTCTTTCATTTTTCTTTTTCCTTGATGTGGTCTAGAACTTTGGTTAATTCCTTAATCTCTTACTAATGACTCTCTTTTTTTTCTTTCATTTTGTGCTCCTTTTTGTCATTTTTGCATTTTTTCTCCTCATAATTATGTGGCTCACAAAATTTCCTCCCTCCTCCATTTTTTTTTTCTTTTTCATAATTTTTCAATTTTTTTGTGTTTTTGACATATGTGAATTTTTTTGTCAGAATCCTTCTGACTTTTTTTTGGTTATGTATGTATGCACTTTATGACCCCCCCATGCCTAAGTTTTGCAATGTTCTCATTGTAAATGGAGGGTGTGAAATAGTGTTGAGGTCAGGGACTTAGAACAGGATACATCAGGTGGGTGAATGGGTCGAAAATGACTGATGCGGACGATTTCAAGCTCTGGTATGTGTACCAGAGGTGGGATCAACTGTCTAAGGATGAACTCAAGGTGAAATGGATGTGGAGTACAGATAAATAATTAGATGGGTCTCTGTTTTTGGAATGGCGGGTTGCCTCCTGTTAAGCGCTAAATTCAACGCCTTCAACCGAGCGGAAAATGGGGTGGAGAGGGAGTGGTCAAATCAGCAAAATTTTGTAAAACAAGCACCTTGATTAATAGCCTAGTTGGTCCAACTAGGTACTTGTTAAGATCAGTGGCCTGATGATGCAGCCCAAACCCAATCAGTCTGGTGGGTTGATAGATGTAGATCAACATATGCCGAACCCACCTTATGCAATGTGACTCGGATAGATATGGAAGTGAAAACTCAGGTTTAGGCTGAGTCGAATCAGCATTGTCAGAGTAGGGTTCCGAAAAATAATCAGTGCATGGTGTGGAAACCCTACAGGGGTGATCAGAGAATGATGGCTCATGTCTTTCAATCTGATCGATATCTGTTACCCGGTATAGATGTGGAGTTGAATCATCTGCAAACAGCTCAGTGAGAGGTGAATCAGAATAGAAATTGAGTCCGGTTGCGGGTCGGGGTAGAGAACGGGTTTTGATCAGTTTTGTATGTGCGGAAGAGGTGGTTTTTTCAAAGTCAGAGTTAGAGAATGAGTCATGTGAGATGAGGTTGTGGATTGGCTTGTTATAATCAGGAAGCATATTTTCTCCAATGTATGGTCAGATTCGAAATCGTCAGAGATTTTGCAAAAATCAAAATCTGAATGAGATTCAAGATCATGAGTTCCACCATAGAATAAATCATATGATGTAGCTTCAGCAACCTGATTGGGGTCTAGCCTAGATGTTAATTCTGAGATTAAAAAGGTATCCTTATCTGGTAGAAGCTTAGGTTTTAAGCTGGTAGGGCAGACCCAATTGAAACCCCACTCGTCCAACTCCTCGGTTTCTATATCGTGAATTGGCATGACTTCCGAAAAATCGATTAGTTCCTCTGAGGATGTTGGCGAGGGATATTCATCAAATAGAGGCCCAAAATCATATTCTTCATTAAAAGATTGATCTTCCTCATATGGGGCCTCGAAATCTTCCCAATAGGTCTCAGATCTAGATTCTGGGCTTAGGATGTGGGTTGAATCACTAGAATCTAGGTCCGAATAACCTTCGAGGGTCACCTTATCACAATAAGGGATGGAATTTACACCCTCGAGAGGTTCAGTTCTACTCTTATTATTGCAGGAGTTTTGGGATTCTAAGCCTGGTGATTCATGGTCTAGAGTGGGCTCAACATTATGTTTTCCTGCATTTGGAGCTTCCCAACCTTCTTCAATATCAGGCACATTGTACTCCATCTGGGTTGGGAATCCACAACCATTTTGTGCCTTAAACCTGAGATCAGATTGATCCTCGATGTTGTCCCAAGGTGGCTCATCTTCTGTTTGTGGTATATACGGGTACTTCTGGTCGATAATTTGTTTTAATAATCTCATTATCTCTTCCTATTTTTCAAGATCATCTTGGTGTTGCTTCCAAAGTCAAGGATTTGTCATGCATTGAAGGTATTCAAGATTGTGCAATTTCTCTATCTCAATGTATCCTGTGATGAGAAAGTCTCGGGTTGATCCTTTTGTGGCTTCTGCCAAAAGTACTTGGGCACAAGTTATGATAAAGGTTGTGGTTGTTGGGACATCAACCTGAATGTTTTCTACTGGTGTGGAGGTTTCTTCTTTTTCATAGAATTTCAGGGCATCCTCAATCATCCTATCTCTCATGGATCTCCGATATTCAGGTTTCTTGAATGGTAGTCCTAGGTGGTTTGGCTGCATATTTGGATCAGGTGGTGGAATCAAGATGCAGAATCAAAGTTTGAATCAAGGTGTAGAATCAAGTTATGAAGCGATTAGATCTGAATAACGAGTCCCACTGAAAATGTATGTGTGTGCTCTAAAGAGAAAAGATGAGGGACTGGAGATGTTTTTTACCCAATCAAGGCACCCAAAGACATTTGGATGACTATGGAGGTTCGGGGCGGATGATACCCCTGGATCAAAAGGTCGTCCACTTGAGAATTACCTGGGCAGCCAGAGAGGGAGAGTCCCGCAAAGACTCCTACATGGTAGAGTGTCCCCACGGGTTACAGGGTTTCCCCCACCCGACCTCTCTTGTCACTAAGATTCCAGGTAGACCAGAATGGGGACCTTGACCTCTCAAGTCTACCACTTTTATTTCAAAGGTGCTTTAGGGTTCTAACTTGAACTTTAGATGTTTTGATGTTGTGACCTAATTTAGAGGTTGGTTGACCCAAGGGGTCAACTTCACTTGACCTGTCCTAAAGATGGCAAAATGATTCTAGGCTTGCGACCTAGAGATCACCCTGATTTGACTCCCAATTTATTAGGTCCAAGATTTTAAGATTGAAGTGATTTTAGGGCTCAATATTTCTTAGGGTTTGTCTTGTTTAGATCTCTTCAATCAAGGGCTTGGGTAGCACACTGATGCGGGAGGGTTCATTTCCTTTTATACAGGCGTGTGTGAACTAGCACTCCAAGGCCCTATTGTAGAAACCCTAAATTGGTTCTATTTCCAATCCTCTTTTTCTCCTTGAAAAAGGATCTCTTTGGACTTAAAAACAAGAAGTGTGTTGTCCGTGGAGATTAAGCGTGATTTCTATTAGGCACAGGAATTTTGTGGGATAGAATCTAAAAAAAATCGTTCCAACTTTAAGAAGATTTGAAAAGTTTTAGCAAAATCAGGAAACGTTTGCCTTAAAGATGGTGATTACTATAGAAAGAAGGCAATTGATTCCTAAATTAATTGCTTCCTTTTGTCTTTCAAGGATTAGGGGATTGTTTAAGGAAGAAAAGAAATTACCTGCCCTGGAGTAGTTGACTTGCGGGAGGGATCTTCTCATGAAATACCTGCAAGATCACAACAAAGCAAAGTAGGGCAAGTTAGTGTTTCAATATGATCAAAAAGAATGCAGAGACTAGTGATAAATTGCACGTTGCTCTCCGGCAATGACGCCAAAATGCTGACGCGGCTAGATCATGTTTTAACAGTCAGTTACGTCGTAGTATAGGTGACTAAGCGTTGTCAACAAAAAAAAATTTACTACTTGAAAACCTAAGTATCCGAGGTCGAACACAGGGAGCAAATGGAATTTATTACTAATCTCAAGAATGTAATTGAACACTTAGAGTTACTCAAAATCTAATTCAGAATATAAATGCAAGAATTTGAGTCAAATGTGGCAAAAATAGAGAAATTGGACGTCTTATCATGGGATCAGACGTCTTAAAAGATATTCTCTTTTAACTCTCTCTTATGTCTTCTCCTATCTGCTTTCTCTTCTTCTTCTTCTGACTTTCTTTCTCTGATTTTCCTCTTTTTCTTCTGTTCTTCTTTGGCCGTCTGCTTCTTCTTCCTTATTTCTTCTTCCTTCTTGTTTTCCACTGTCTTCTACCTTGCCTCTCTTCTATAGTGTATGTCTCCTTTTTCCCTGTGGGTCTTCTTTCTTTAGCCTTCCTTCCTTCTTCTTCCTTTTGCAGCTAAGTGTCAGATTCTCTTCAGCTGTGCCTTCCTTCTCCTTCTTCTTCCCTGCATAAATACCATGCAACAAAACCTACCCCTCTACCCACACCCGCGTCTCTTTCTCTTTGTATATCACTCTTCAGTATGCTCTCCTAGAGCTGGGTAATCAGGTCGGGTCGCGTTCCTGGGTCCAGGCGCACCGACGTGGGTGTGGTGCGCGAGGAGTGATCGGTAGGCTAGTTGGGTCGGGGGCCAGATCCGCGAGATGAATTCACGGAAGAGGCGTGTATAGGTGAGGGACCTCACCCCATGTGTGTATCAAGGTGAAGAGACTAAAACACAAATTCAATTTATTGCATGCACCTCACTCACACATTCACGAGATGGGACTAATGTCCCACCTGCTTTTTCTCGCATGCCCGCAGGAGCTCTTTCTTCCAATTGCTGTAGCTGCAGGCCTCTTGGAGCTAATTTCCTAGATAGCTAAATGCACAAGACTACCCCAAACCTTCTGGACCTAGGACCCTGAAGTGCTTCACCCTGGAGCAAGCTTGAGACCTTCTCGAGCCGTCACTAATGGCGGTTGGTGCTCAGTTCCTGCACGACACAAAAGCAGCCTTGCGGACCCTAATCTAGGTCAAAACAGGTTCCAAAGGCCAATTTGAAGGTTGTAAACCCTAGGGGATATTTTTCCATGAATTGTAGAGGGTTTACTTGATTTTTATCTTGACCATAACCTTGCTGAATTAAGCGGGTCTGTTTTAGGGTTACAGAATGTCATTTAATTCATAGACTGCACATTAACCCATTTCTAATTGAATCAACCTACTTTTCATCTTATTCAGACCATTTGACCTATGTTTTGCCTTTTAGAAATATTTTTTATGTATTGCAATGGTAAAATTGCAGTTTTAACCTTTATTTCATGTTTTCTTCCCAGAACACTTATTCCTTCAATTAAGCCCTTCTCTAGGTTGTGTAGGAGCTCTTATTCTCTTTCCTAGGTCAAAATGAGCTAGTTATGGCTCATGATGAGGCTCTCATCTGTTAGCAAAGGTTGTTTCCTTCAATTTTGGTGATAGATGTGGCGAGGCTTTCTAAGTCTTGAAGAAAGCCCTTATTACCGCATCGATTCTGCAAGCACTAGATTGGAATCCCGTTTGAGCTAATGTATGATGCTTATGATTTCACAGTGGGAGCAGTCCTAGGTCAAAGGGTTAATGGCAAACCTTATGTTTTGCATTTTGCCAGCATGACCCTTACGGATCCTCAACAAAACTACACGGTCACTGAAAAGGAACTTCTTGCTGCAGTGTTTGCTTTGGAAAAGTTTTGATCTTATCTTTTGGGATCCAAGGTTATAGTGTTCATTGATCATTCTTCTTTAAAGCATCGTCTTGCTAAAAAGGACACCAAACCTTGCTTAAATCATTGGATTCTACTACTCCAGGAGTTTGACTTGGAAATTAAAGTTAAGAAAGGAGTTGAGAATGTGGTAGCAGATCATCTGTCTAGGATCCCTAATGAGGCATCAACCCCTACTGGCGATATCCAAGAAAATTTTCCTGATGAGTCTCTAATGGCCGTGGAGGCCAGAACTCCTTGGTTTGCTGACATAGTGAACTATTTGGTCACAGGCATTACCCTCAGTACTTGGGACAAGCAAAAGTTGAAGTGTCTAATAGGGAGATTAAACAAATTTTAGAAAAAACTATCAGGCTCGACTGTAAGGATTGGTCTAAAAAATTAAATGATGCTCTTTGGGCCTACAGAACAACGTATAAAACTCTCTTAGGTATGTCTCCTTTCCGTCTTGTCTACGGAAAAGCATGTCACCTTCCCGTTGAAATCCAATACAAAGCTTATTGGGCTATTAAAAAGGTTAACTTAAATCTAGATAAAGTAGGAAAGGCACGCATGTTGGAGTTAAATGAGCTTGAGGAGCTTCGTAATGAAGCCTATGAAACTTCTCAAGCTTACAAGCAACGTACAAAGGTCTTCCATGATAAGCACATTATTAGAAAGACCTTTGAGCCCAACCAGTGGGTCTGGCTTTTCAATTCCAGACTTAAATTATTTTCAGGAAAGCTCAAGTCCCACTAGGATGGGCCGTACGTTGTTGTTAATGCCTTCCCTCATGGAGTAGTAGAAATTTGGGAACCTACTTCTAGAGCGAGCTTTAATGTAAATGGCCAATGACTTAAACCTTATGTTACTCTTTCAGATGGCCAGGTTTTGGATGTACTTCGGCTTGAGGAGCCTTAGCTCCTCCCACTCTCCTCCTCAGGTGATATTCTTCCTTGTCCTTATTTTTTCAATGAGGACATTGTCAATCTTAGGCATAGGGGGGGTTTAACCTGAGGATGTTTATAGCATTTATAAATGTTTGCATGCATTTAGGATAGGTGCATTAGTTTGAAAAAAAAATCTCTTATGTTTTCTTGAGCTGAATTGGTTAGTCCCTAGAAGAAGTTTTTATCAAGGAGGTTTCCTTAAAGATTTTCTTTTTAGATTATTTCTAAGTTTAGAATCTAGTATAGTTACTTCACTTGCATGTAGACTAAGTAATGTATCTTTGTAGAAAATCAATAAGCATTTTTAGTTTGTTAAACCCTTGGACAGTTAATAGAGAGTCAGGCATACTATCTTCTATTAGATCCACCTAATATTTGTGAGAAGAAAGTAGAGAGACTACTAGTGGACTAAGTCTAGTGCAAGGAATCTTAAGTTCTGGAAAATTAGATGATAATACCTCGGAGTTAGGCATAGTTTTCGCTCTCTGTTCCTGTGTGCAAACAATGTGTGAAGTCCTGAGGGTCACCAAATAAGGTAGATACACAGAGATTGAGTACTAAGAAAACTATGACTATGGTGAATGGTTATGACTATCCTTCATAGAGTCGGATGAAGGAGGGTAATAGTGTCAAAGGTCAAAAATACGATTGTCCTATCCACTCCTTCCTGGTGCCAAGAGTAGGCACTTACACCAAATAAGCCACATAATATCCTCTTGACCATCATCATCCCTAATAATGCTAAATAAAAGTTTGCGTCATGTTGTGGAGTTATAAAAAAAATAGAGAGAGAAAAAGTAGAAAAGAAATATATAGATATATGTAGAAAAAAATTTAAAAAAAATATATAAATATACAAAAAAAAAGTTTGAGTTATAGTTGTCTTTGGTGCCAATTTTATCAAGTGTCTGAATCATTGAGGCAATAAAAGAAAACACCCATTGCGATCCACCAAATATGACCCATACGTACTTTTCAATATTTCTGATCGTCCGAATACTGGCTGAGGACTTCTAACTTAGTTGTAGGGTTATTAGGAATTTAATTGAAGTGTGAATGCCATGTGAGGCCACCAAACAGTGAGTACATTTACAACATCTGCTAAGATACGTGACTTCAGAAAGAAAGAAGAAAAAGAAAAAGAAAAGAGAGAGTGAGTGAGCACAAGGGAACACAAAGAGAGCACAGTGTTTAGCCTTTCTCTGGGTTGACTTATTTGATAGTCTAGAAATTTAGAGTCTGCAGTACTAGATTACATGTAACGCCAGGTGAGTGTGAGCCACCAAATATGAATGCATTCAACTCAGTATCGCCTACCGAACCCAAAAAGTTGGGGCCAAATTATAAATCATTTTCCACTTTATCCTTGAGGGAAGTAGTTGCCTCTCCTGGTAGAATTTTATCAAGGGTTAAGTACAAACTTCAAATGTAAGTTGGCTTTTCACTTGGATCCATTACCTAGGCCACTATGACTTTACATTTGTCTGGATCTCTAAATTTTTGGAATAAGGAAAGAAGAAATCTTTTGGTTACTTCCATTCTTTTTCACTTCTTACTCAGGACTAACGAAAACTAGGCATGAGGGCATTTGATGAGACCGCATGTGTGGGCTAACTAATTACATAAGTGCCTAAATATTATGATAATATTTACATGTACATAGCATACTTTAATATGTAAACAAATTAATTTATAAAACTGCTTGCATATTTCATATATGGCATTCATATGTAAATTAAATAGAGGATAGTATATAGTATACATTACATGCATTATTTTAGGCTTATATGCAAATAACCATGTTTTATTATTCTACAGAGCGCATGCATCAATGCACGCACTGCCGCCAACAAAGCTACTCCGCTATTGCATCGAGCTTCTCACAACCACCTTGAGATCTTCATCAAGCTGTTGCCGAGACTTCGGACGGAAGAAATGAACGACGAGTGGTTTTAAAAGAAGTGCAGCAGTCGCATGGGATATCATCTTCTTTTGGGGTTTTGCACTGTGCACATCGCAAACACCATGACCAGAGAGCACACTGTGGATTGAGGCCAACATTGTCGTCATCGCCTATGCCACGATGGTGCTCGGTGATAGAGAGCACCACCATCACCACTAGCCATCTCCACCATCAGCTACTTCTCCATCAAAAACCTCCCTCACCAACATAACCCAATGACACCGCCATCCTCCATACGACTTTCCCTTCCTTGAAACCAACAACACCTCTAGCCTGCGCACCCATGTGTGTGTGCCATCCACACAGCATCTCCTCGCATGCCCTTGCGCGAGTGCCATCGCACCACCATCGCACGGCAATGCATGCAGCTCCTCCTCTCCACGCACTATTCATCTTCTCCAGAAGAATCCATCAACAACCGTGCACTCCTCCTCGCAGCCACCTCATCCGACCTCGAAGCTTCATGCCATCGACGCCAACGACCTCACCTCGACCCCACGAGGACAGCCACGCCCTAGAACCATCCACGACACCTGCACGCACCTGCGAGCCGTCGCCATTGCCGCTGGCCTTTCTTGTCGCCGGTGGCATCTTTGACCACCTCATGCCGCCGTTCCACCACTCGAGCATTCCTCTTCTCCGACCCTACTCCTTTGATGAGTCTCGCCTTCAGCCGTCCCTCCACGTGTGTGCACGAGCAAGAGAACACCCTCATTCCACATGCTCTATTTTTAAACAGTAATAAGGGTATTAGTGTTTTTTTTGAAATTTCAATTGAGGAAGGCTATTGATTTATTTTGATAATATTTTATTACATTGGAATTGCATGTCAGGCCCTTTAACTTCATCCCCCTCTCTCCTTTTATATCATAGATTGACTTGAATGAGATAAAAATTTGGTTTAACGCAAAGAGTAATCTTGCTAATTATTTTTTTTGGAAACAAGATTCCATGTACTACAAATATGGGCGATTTATTGGTTTATGCCTCCCCGTAGATACGACCTAAATCTTCATGGTTAGTTTTATTGAAATATTTTTGTTCAGGATTTTCCATCACGTGATGTTACTGCGATGACATATTTTTCTGGTACATTATTTCTACAAGCAAAAACTCTCGATCATTACCTTGATATTATATGTGTAGATACAAAACTTTCGGTTGATCGGAGCTAGGCTGATTAGATTTTTTGGATTGAGCTCAGTTGGAAAAGGACTAGTCTAGTAAGTGGACCTATTTGGAAGCCCAATTAGCCCTAGAATCCCAACATGATTACGACCCAATTAAACATGACCTTAACTTATTTAGGAACCCATTACCTACCCTTAAACCCTTCACCTAAACATCTCATATTCATGCCCTCCAAATAATCCCTTAGCTAAACATTTGTTCATCCACGTCCCCACACCTATCCCCTACATAACCTACCAACCTCCCATGCACTCCACCAAACACCACCTCACAAATGCATGACCGAAACCCACCAAATAAACCCACCTATGTAACCTATCACATGCACATCCACATAAATTCTAAAACCCCAACATAATAAATCCTACTCAATCTCTCTCCACATCCGATCTCCTATCAATCAACAATCCAATCCCACTTACTATCCCATGCAAATTGCCACGTCAACCTCTCTATCCCCTCCCATTGAAATCACATACAACTTCCTACGTACTTCCTATGAAAATGAGAGAAACAAAAAAAACAAAAGAAAAAAAAAGGCCACTTACATCCGCTACGTTGCTCAACAACCTACCAAACATACACCCTAAATCCCATGCATCTCCATGTTAAACCCAACCCAATCCTACATCCTTATCACCAAAAATAACCCAGTCGACCCTCATTTTCTATTTATCCCTTCAATTTTTTTTTTCCATCCTACCATAAATCCTAACCCTTGATTCCTAACCCATTAAATCCTAACCCTACAACTTAGTGATCCTAAGCAACCTAAACCATCCAATAGGAAGTCATCCTACTTTCTATATAAGCACCTAGGCATGCCTCCCTTAGGATAATCTCCTACTTAGAATTTCCTACCTCCACATTGTCTCTACTACTAGTGTTAGTCCACACCATCTTTGGTGATTCTGGTGGGTGCACCTTCGCATCTGCATTTACATTGATGCTCCGGACTTCACCTTCAAAGGCCATAATTTTTGCATTTCTCTAGTCTAGTTCTAGTTGTAGTAATCTAGTTCTAGTTATAATTTTCCAAGCATTCCTCTAGTAGCAATACTACTTCTATCTGTGCTAAACTCTTATCTTATTCAATAAAGTTTTAGTTATTTTTCAACTTGTCTTCAAGTTGTATACTTTCCAGTAGTAGTATATTATAGTTGTAGTTACATGCTATTAGATTTAGTATTAATTCTAATAATCATCCTACTTTATATTTAATCTAGTTCTAATTAAAAAAGTGATTGTGATCTATTTGTCTCCCTACAAACGACTCAGACTCCCATATTTTTATTCAAAAATCCTTACGAGTTTGATTTCACTTACAAATTCAAGAGTTTCTAGCGTGATTATGCTATGACGAAAGCATATTTTATGCAATCACATTTGCGTTAAGAACAGACGGCAATCTGATTGTACCCAAAATATCCATTGAGAAAATAGAAGCATTTATTCCCTTCCAACTTCTCCAGTATCTAGTCAATAAATGGAAAAGGAAAATGGTCTTTCTGGGTTGCAGTGTTTAGGTGGTGGTAATCTATGCAAACACTCCAACCAATTGAGGGTATGGTGGTAACCTTCTCCCCTTTTTCATTCATCTCAATAGTGAATCCCACCTTCTTAGGCACCATGTGTATAGGACTGACCCATTTACTATCAGGTATGGGATAAATTATCCCAGCGTCTAACCACTTCAAAATCTCCTTCTTCACCACTTCCCTCATGTTGGGGTATAACCGTCTC
This sequence comes from Thalassia testudinum, assembly GCA_037157565.1. Taxonomy (NCBI): domain Eukaryota; kingdom Viridiplantae; phylum Streptophyta; class Magnoliopsida; order Alismatales; family Hydrocharitaceae; genus Thalassia; species Thalassia testudinum. The sequence continues at coordinate 112,467,968 of JAZHRO010000025.1, forward strand.
TACATATTTCAGAAGGATTTCACAAAGTCATCCGTGTAAATGTGGTGCATGTAGAGAGTTAGGTCAACCCCTTTGATATTAGCTATAGTCCAAGCAATGGCTTCCTTGTGCCGATTTAGACACTCAATCAAGATTCCCTCTTGCATCTCAGATAGAGTAGTTGAGATGATAATAGGGAGTGTATCATTGGGTCCAAGGAAAAGTACTTAAGGGACTCTAGGAGTGGCTTAAACTCCAAATTGGGAGCTTTCTAAATTGAGGGAATTAGATTCGATGTCCCCACCACTATTAGCGGATCTACCTTCATTGTCCATGGTGGGGAGAGGGACTCGGCCTTGACACCCAATAGCTCTTCTAATTCTGTCATATCTCTCTATCATTCTTCAAGAGTCTGGTTATGGTCTTTAGAGATGACCATTTAGAGGGGATAGCCGACATTGTCTCCTCTACAATCTCATCGATCACCTCAATGAGGGAACAATCTTCCAATCTGGGCTATTTATAGGCATCAAACACATTCAGTTAGATTTTTCAATTCCCGAAGCCCATCTTTAGCACCCCTACTTTGCAATTGATGGGGGCATTAGCAGTAGCTAAAAAGGGATACCTTAAGATAATCGAAGAACTGGTGGGCTTGTTGGGTGGGTCAACGTCTAATATCAGAAAATCAACAGGAAAGAAAATGTCCTCCACTCTCACCAAGGCATCTTTTAAAAGCCCTCATGGTGTCTTGAGTGATCTGTCAGCTACCTGGAGGTTAACAGGACTAGGCTTCAACTCACCTCCTTCTAATAGCTCATAGACTAAGCTCGACAATATATTAACCCCAGCACCTAGATCGAGGAGAGACTCTTTAATAGGTTGGTCTCCAATGTCCAGAAAAATATACAGGGCTTATGGGTCCTTCAATTTGGGGGGTGTACTGTGTTGGAGGATCGAGTTGACTAGGTCGGGCAAGACGACCTTAGCCTGGACCTGTTTTCATGATTTTCTCTTCTGCGTACATAGGTCCTTTACAAATCTAGCATAGGATGGAATCTACTTGATAGCATCCAATAGAAGCAGGTTGATGTGAACTTGCTTGAATGTCTCCAAAATCTCTTCCATCCTATCTTTGGCTCCAGATGAGCCAACAAAAGATGCCTCAGGGGTGAATAAGTGCTCAGGAAAGGGCAATCTCAGCCTCTGGGTGGAGGGGTTGTCATGGTGAGAAAGAGGTGGCATGATGACATCATCCTCCAGGTGAGTGATTTCAAGTGAGGAGGGGTTAAGTGGCTCTTCTTTGATGAATGTGTAAGTCAATGTCGGGTTGGTAGGAGAGGAAATTGTAGTAGTGATTTCAAGTTTGGAAATTTATTTGCCACTCCTCAGATTGGTCATAGCCTTAGCATGCTCGCTTCTAAAGGGCCTTTTACCCCTAGCGTTCTTCTTAGATGAGCTAGGCAATTTCCTAGGATCATGTTGCCTAACAGCCTCAATAAGCTGGCCAATTTGAGATTGCATTTCTTAGATTGCCTTATTATGAGATTGAATGATCATACTCTGGCTTTCTTACATGGTCTTCATTATTGCTTTAAAGTCATCCAACTCAGAATTGTTGGGCTGAGGAAGAGGTTGGAATTATTGTCATGAAAGGGTTGGGTGGGTTGGGCTCTTAAGTTCCCCAAGTTGGAAGCATCACCTTGCTTCCATGAGAAATTGGGATGATTCCTCCATCCAGAATTGTAGGTATTGGCAAAAGGGTTGTTCCTAGGAGGTGGACGGAACCCTTGGGCAGAATTTAGGTCTCCCTGAACTAACTCAGGGAATTGATTAGCCAAGTGACACTGAACAGAGGTATGAAGAGTGCTTTGGCAAATGGAGCATTTAGAAATAGCTTGGACTTGCGAAGCTGACTGCGAGAATGTGTTGGGGTTCGACATGAGCTTCTCAAAATTTTGGTTCAATAATTGGACTTGGCAAGCTAAATTCTGAGTAGCCTCGACCTCACTAGCTTCCTCTTTCTTTTGGAGGATGGATGGTTTTCTATCCTGATAAGTTGAGGTCAAGTGGATAGAATTATTACCTAGTGACTCAAATAGTGTCCAAGCTTCATCCTCCATTTTGGTGAGAAAGGTTCCAGCACAAGCAGCATCCACTATTTTCCTATGCTTATCAGAGAGTCAGTATAGAACCTTTCTACCAATTGCCATTTAGGCACTTGCTGATGGGGGCATGACCGAATCAGGTCATTGAAATTTCTCCCCATCTAACTGAGTAAAACCCATGATTTCTCTCCTGAAATAGTTGGTTTTGCTCATTGGGAAATATTTTTTCAAGAATTTTCCCTTAAGGGCATTCCAATCATTCACCCTAGCATCTAAGGTGGGATACCAGTGTTTTGCCTTGTCCTTAAGGGAGAAGGGAAAGAGGCTTCTCATCAGAGCTTCATCAGTAAGGTTTTGAAGTTTTACTATGGAATAGACCTTAGTGAACTCTTCAAAATGCCAGTAGGGGTCCTCCCTAGTAGTACCATAAAAGGAGGGCAACAAGGATATGGTATTGCTCTTGATCTCTTATGGATTGTTGATAAATGCTAGTTTATCATCGTTCTTATGCATTAAAACAAACCTAGCTCTTAGGATTTTTGCTTCGCAAATGGGTTTTTGGGTTGCATTTAGACATAAATTAGGTTAATCATGCATTGCATTCTTTTTTTGTGTTTCTGACATCTTTACTTGAGTGTTAAGGTTAAATAGATATTCAAACCATCAAAACCCTAGCACTTAAGAAGGAAGAAAGTGAAGAAGAAGTCCATATCAGCTGAACCCTAGCTGGATCCAGCTTATACTAGTTAAACATCAGTTCATATTAGTTAAGTTTAGCTCATTCCAGCTCCATCCAGCTCATATTAGTTGGATTGTAGCTCAAGATAGCTCAACTTAGCTTACCCTACCTCAGCTGAGCTCAGATCCAGCTCAACTTGGTTGAGTCTAGCTCATGCTAGCTCCACTCAGTCCACAAGGAGCTCTAGCTAGCTCAACTAGGTTGACATCAGTCCACCTCAACTCAAGCTCAACTCACCTTAGCTCCAGCCAGATCATAGTAGCTAAACTCTAAGCTAGCTGAGCTACTACTTATCAACTAGTAGCTTAGCTAGCTCTGGAGTTCTCATCAGAGGTAGTTCCAACTCAACCTAGCTCCAGCTAGGTTGAGGCCAGCCTAACTAAGCTCAACTAACCAAGTTTGGCTACTTGCATAAGAACTAAGTAGCTGAGCTCAATAGTTGAGCTCCCCTTGAAGCTGCCTCAATAGACCCAACTCCAGCATATGATAGGAACACCATCATGAGCCATAACTAGCTCAATTTAATCTGATTAAGTCATTAAATGCTCCTACATAACCGCTAGAGGATACAATTCATTGCAAATCCATTCTGAGGGAAAGATAAGAAAATAGGGTTAAAACTGTAATTTTACCATCATATCATGAATGCGGTACAATCACGGGTTTTTCTTAGGGGTTAGATAAAGGTCAAATGGTCTTAAAAGTCTAACAAGTGGGTTAATACAGACAGAAATGGGTTTTCGTGTGTTTTGAGAATTAAATGACTTCTGAAACCCTAAAGACAGACTCGCTTAATTAACTGAGGTTTTGGTTAGGATAAAATTTACCTAAACCCTCTAAAATTCATAGAAAAATATTCTCTAGGGTTTGGTACCTTCAATTTGACCATCAGAACCCATCTTGATCCAAAATAGAGTCCTAGACAAACATTTGCCCTAATTTGGATTTTTGCATAAATTACCTAGTCAAACGAGGTCAAAACCTAAATCTAACTTCACCATTGGATTCCTTGGGTCGAAATTAGGTTTTAACCAAAATTTGGGCCCAATCTGATATAATCTTGACTAAGTTTGCATTTTGGTCTAGTCAGACTCCTTTTATCTCATCCAGATCCTTAACTTTTGAATATTTTACAAATAGCCCCCTAGATTCTTTGTATTCTTCACAAAAAGGTCCCTCTACCGTTATCTCTCAAGAATCCTACTATGGCGAGCTTCATTTGGAGAGCTCTCCTTGATTGATTGATAAAACCTTCCTAAAATCAAACTGGAGATTCTTTAGGAAATTCTCCTTCCAATGGGACCAACCTTGGATCCCAACTCCTTCCCAAAAGCTCGTGCGAACACTTTGAAGGAATGGGTATCCTAGTTTTGCATAAGCTCTAAGGTTCCCAAGCTTGTTTCCAAGCTTGGAACCCCCTCTTAAGCCAAATTTAAGCATGCCAAATGCGTGGCCATGCTCTTCAGCTAGTTTTAGGGCCAAAAACATCTTCCTAACTCTCCCTCCTATCCTCCTCCAACTTAGCTCCAGAGAGCTCCTCCCCCGTCTTCCTATGGATGGCCAACAACCAAATTGGCCGGTCCTCCTTCTTTGCCATCTTCGTCTGCGCCTGGTGGGCCAAAGCCAAGGCATCTAGATCCCCTTCTTCGCCGCCATCCCCCTCTTGGAGGATTCATCTTCCCTACGTCTGGCCATCACACCGGCATGGGTTTTCTACCTCCTTCGACTATTAGATTAGGTTCTCTAAGTTTCCTCTCCTTCCCTACATTTTTCTATTCTTCTTATTCCCCAATTCAACCACCAACGCCGTGAATCACCCTCATCTTTTCCACCTCCGGTGAGGATTTCCGTTCTCTACACAACTCCATCCTCCTCACCAACAAGTCCCCGACCTCTGCCACATCTACCCGCACAAAAGGCCTAACTCTATTGGGCTGCTCAACCACCCTAGCTACCTGTCGACTGATAAGTCCACTTCCGTGGACCATTATTTGGCCTAAGTACTTTCTAATTAGTTATTCTTATTTATTAATTAATTAGGAATTATATGGCAATTCATCTTAGTCTACATATAATTTTATGCATCAATTTTACATTTAATAACATACGATATGATAATATAATTTATTTGATGAATGCAGGCTAGGTGAAGAGTCTAGACATGCAATTCTACGTCTATAAGACGTCTGGAGATTAGTATGAATGTCTGGGAAATTGTCATCACTGTTGGTGCTAGAGCACCACGATCATTTGTTTTGATGATAACAAAACACGTGTTATTTAACATTTGCAATTTGAGTCCTAGATTTCAGGTCAATTGCAAATGTGGACGTGTTTAGACGGAACTCGAGCTCGCATCCAGGACGGATTGGAAGAGCATGACGGAAAACAGAGGAGGTTCGCGTGGAGCGAAAGATTGAAGATGGAAGGAAATGAAGAATAGGATAGATTTCCTTCTTTTGTACTTGTTGTATTTTTTCGTTTCTTTTGTTGCTCTTTATTTTTCCTTAGAAAATTATGTTAAAGAGCCTCAAAGAACCCTAACAGTAGTCCTAGGAACACCGGCACAACCCTAGGATACTTAGGTTTTCTGTAGAATACTTAGAAAACCAATATAGGGTTCAAACAGCACTTCCACACATCTAATTCCCAAATCAGACGTCTGATAAAGCATTTTAAGACGTCTGACTGTTGTTTCAGACGTCTGATAACTGTTAGGCTGGACATAGTTAGTTCTGTCTGATGAATTCAGACGTCCAGACCTTAGACCAGACGTCTTAGGAGACGTCTGATGACTTTGCCAGATGTCCAATTAGTGGACCGTTGGCTGGCTTAGAAAACACTCAAGATTATGACCGTTAGAGCCTTATCAGACGTCCATAGGACTTTCCAGACGTCTGATAAATGACCGTTTTGCCTCGGCTGACCCAAAATCTCTTCTCAGAGATTTTCTAGCCGTTGCAACGTTTGGAAATCAATTCCCACAGTAAAAGTAGGTTTCCAGACGTCCAGACATAGTACCAGACGTCCTGTATGTCGTCTGATGGACTTGCGCAAAAACCCTGTTTAGATCTGATTCAAGTCAGGGACAAACCCGCATAGAATCAGACGTCTGACCTTGGAATCAGACGTCTTAAAGTGGCCTTACAGACGTCTGATGCCAGAGTTAGACGTCTGATAACCCTGTCAAATGTAATCATTGTCCTGATTTCGGCCTGATTCTCTTGGGCTTTGCACCCAACGGCTATAGAACCTTTCTTAAGCCTTCCAAAGCCTTCCTAAGGCCTCTATAAATAGAGGGGAGCCTTTGCAACACAAAAACACACAAGATACACACTTAGAAAAACACAAGATATACACTTAGAAAAACACAAGACACACTTAAGCAACATGCTTCCACTCTCTTGTGTCCAATTGAGGCCCTTGCTCTCCAAGCTCTAGTTTCATTCTCTTGAGAGCATCAAGTCTTCGCGCACCCGCTCTCCCGCCGTTGTTCACGAGAGCGACATTGCGCCGTTGCGTGGCTCACGCACCCGCGTCATCCTCGACGCACTCCTTGCAAAGGGGAGTTTCCTTATTCCTATAGAAGCTAGGTTCTTAATTACTTTGTTGGCTCTATAGGACCTGTTGTTTTATTTTATCTTTGTTATTTTGGTTGGGTATTCGCTTTGCGAATTCCCGTCTCCTTCGTGGGACAAAATCCTTCTCGTGGAGAGAAGGGGTTGAGGAACGCTACCCTCGTACTTGTAGCGTGGTTGTATTGAGGTTGAATCACCCTCGTTTTAAGTGATTCAGTTTAGTGGATTTGATCAACTTTGTTGATCGGAAAATCCTAACTCGAGAGGGTTAGGTGGTGGTTTTCACCCGGTTTGGGTTTCCACCTAAAAATACCTGTGTACATTTTGTGATTGCTTATTTTTTGTGATATTGCTTTATATAGTTCAATTCCACATTTTTTTTGTCACGCTGATCTCACCCCTCCAAGTAGGGAAATTACAATTGGTATCAGAGCAGGTCTTGCTGTTTCAGCGTAACAACCCGGCAAGAGATCAAATGGAGGGAAGCACATCAGCAATCAGGATCTCCGAGGGGCAGTCCACACCCGTCCGCCGTTCTTCGACGGGAGCAACTACCCCTACTGGAAGTTGCGGATGAAGACCTGGCTTCAAGCCACCGACTTCACGGTCTGGGCCAGATGCGAGACGCCTTTCGACATCCCAGAAAAACCCGCGGGAGGATACTCGCAGCAGCATATTCGAGAGCTTTCACTCAACGCAAAGGCAATGAATGCCATGTATTGCGCGTTGAGTCCGGAAGAGTTTGAGAAAATCCAAGAGTGCACCACCGCCCACGAGATATGGAGGAGGTTGGAAGGCACTCATGAGGAGACAAGCTCGGAGGAAGAAGAAGAAGAAGAAACCGCTTGCTTTGGTTTCATGGCCAGAGGAACCAACAGCGACAGCGAAAGTGGAAGCGACGACAGCGACAACGAGGTAAATCTCGATCTTCAAGAAGCTTTTAATGAACTTTTTGAGATTAGTAAATCACTTAGGATAGAAAATAAAAGCATTAAAAAGAACCTTAGTTTTCTTAAAAATGAAAATGATAGGTTAGAAATAAAACTTAAGGATCTAGAAGCTTGTCCTAAAAATGATAACCTATTATTAGAAAATCATAACCTCATCAATGAAAATAATAAGTTGATTGAGGAAAATGATAGTCTTAAGTTAGAAATTTCTGATTTAAAGACTAAGATAAATACTATAGAAAAAGAAATTGCATGTCTTAGGGAAAACTCTAACAAACTAATCAATAAAGTAGATGATTTTTATAGCCCTAAGGTTGAGAAAGGATCTCCATCAAAGAGACCTTCTAACAAATCCGGATCCAAGCCCACTTGGATACCGAAAAAAGAATTAGAATCTTGTTTTGTAGGGTTCAGGGATAATTACAACATAAAGGACTGGACCTACAAGCTCAAAGCTGGTCAACTCAAGTTGGGAGAACCAAGGAGTAGACCAAGGAGGAGAACAAGAAGACCGACGAGACGGCGAACAAACGACGGACCCACCGCACGTCGACCACCAGATTGGAGACCGGCGCCAATGCCCGGGCCTCCAAGCTACGGATGTGAGCCCCATCCGATGTGGCATCCACCACCACCATTCGGGCCATTTTATTGGCCATGGTAGGTGAGGTAAAATTCTTAACCCTATCTTTTTATAAGCATTTAGATAGGGGGAGTTAAAAATTAATGAGCTAATTGTCAATTTTTAAGGGGGAGATATAAGGTAGCTAAATTTCCTTTAGAAAGGGGGAGAAAAATAATAGCTATCTCATTGTTACAAAAAGGGGGAGGACATTACCTTTGTCAAAAGAAACTCATAGAAGAGTATGTTTTAAGGGGGAGTTATAGGAAATGTAAATCCAATTAAACCTTTTTGATAATGTCAAAAAGGGGGAGGTTTTTTTCTGCATTATTATTTACGGTTTTGTCATCATCAAAAAGGGGGAGATTGTTGGTGCTAGAGCACCACGATCATTTGTTTTGATGATAACAAAACACGTGTTATTTAACATTTGCAATTTGAGTCCTAGATTTCAGGTCAATTGCAAATGTGGACGTGTTTAGACGGAACTCGAGCTCGCATCCAGGACGGATTGGAAGAGCATGACGGAAAACAGAGGAGGTTCGCGTGGAGCGAAAGATTGAAGATGGAAGGAAATGAAGAATAGGATAGATTTCCTTCTTTTGTACTTGTTGTATTTTTTCGTTTCTTTTGTTGCTCTTTATTTTTCCTTAGAAAATTATGTTAAAGAGCCTCAAAGAACCCTAACAGTAGTCCTAGGAACACCGGCACAACCCTAGGATACTTAGGTTTTCTGTAGAATACTTAGAAAACCAATATAGGGTTCAAACAGCACTTCCACACATCTAATTCCCAAATCAGACGTCTGATAAAGCATTTTAAGACGTCTGACTGTTGTTTCAGACGTCTGATAACTGTTAGGCTGGACATAGTTAGTTCTGTCTGATGAATTCAGACGTCCAGACCTTAGACCAGACGTCTTAGGAGACGTCTGATGACTTTGCCAGATGTCCAATTAGTGGACCGTTGGCTGGCTTAGAAAACACTCAAGATTATGACCGTTAGAGCCTTATCAGACGTCCATAGGACTTTCCAGACGTCTGATAAATGACCGTTTTGCCTCGGCTGACCCAAAATCTCTTCTCAGAGATTTTCTAGCCGTTGCAACGTTTGGAAATCAATTCCCACAGTAAAAGTAGGTTTCCAGACGTCCAGACATAGTACCAGACGTCCTGTATGTCGTCTGATGGACTTGCGCAAAAACCCTGTTTAGATCTGATTCAAGTCAGGGACAAACCCGCATAGAATCAGACGTCTGACCTTGGAATCAGACGTCTTAAAGTGGCCTTACAGACGTCTGATGCCAGAGTTAGACGTCTGATAACCCTGTCAAATGTAATCATTGTCCTGATTTCGGCCTGATTCTCTTGGGCTTTGCACCCAACGGCTATAGAACCTTTCTTAAGCCTTCCAAAGCCTTCCTAAGGCCTCTATAAATAGAGGGGAGCCTTTGCAACACAAAAACACACAAGATACACACTTAGAAAAACACAAGATATACACTTAGAAAAACACAAGACACACTTAAGCAACATGCTTCCACTCTCTTGTGTCCAATTGAGGCCCTTGCTCTCCAAGCTCTAGTTTCATTCTCTTGAGAGCATCAAGTCTTCGCGCACCCGCTCTCCCGCCGTTGTTCACGAGAGCGACATTGCGCCGTTGCGTGGCTCACGCACCCGCGTCATCCTCGACGCACTCCTTGCAAAGGGGAGTTTCCTTATTCCTATAGAAGCTAGGTTCTTAATTACTTTGTTGGCTCTATAGGACCTGTTGTTTTATTTTATCTTTGTTATTTTGGTTGGGTATTCGCTTTGCGAATTCCCGTCTCCTTCGTGGGACAAAATCCTTCTCGTGGAGAGAAGGGGTTGAGGAACGCTACCCTCGTACTTGTAGCGTGGTTGTATTGAGGTTGAATCACCCTCGTTTTAAGTGATTCAGTTTAGTGGATTTGATCAACTTTGTTGATCGGAAAATCCTAACTCGAGAGGGTTAGGTGGTGGTTTTCACCCGGTTTGGGTTTCCACCTAAAAATACCTGTGTACATTTTGTGATTGCTTATTTTTTGTGATATTGCTTTATATAGTTCAATTCCACATTTTTTTTGTCACGCTGATCTCACCCCTCCAAGTAGGGAAATTACAATTGGTATCAGAGCAGGTCTTGCTGTTTCAGCGTAACAACCCGGCAAGAGATCAAATGGAGGGAAGCACATCAGCAATCAGGATCTCCGAGGGGCAGTCCACACCCGTCCGCCGTTCTTCGACGGGAGCAACTACCCCTACTGGAAGTTGCGGATGAAGACCTGGCTTCAAGCCACCGACTTCACGGTCTGGGCCAGATGCGAGACGCCTTTCGACATCCCAGAAAAACCCGCGGGAGGATACTCGCAGCAGCATATTCGAGAGCTTTCACTCAACGCAAAGGCAATGAATGCCATGTATTGCGCGTTGAGTCCGGAAGAGTTTGAGAAAATCCAAGAGTGCACCACCGCCCACGAGATATGGAGGAGGTTGGAAGGCACTCATGAGGAGACAAGCTCGGAGGAAGAAGAAGAAGAAGAAACCGCTTGCTTTGGTTTCATGGCCAGAGGAACCAACAGCGACAGCGAAAGTGGAAGCGACGACAGCGACAACGAGGTAAATCTCGATCTTCAAGAAGCTTTTAATGAACTTTTTGAGATTAGTAAATCACTTAGGATAGAAAATAAAAGCATTAAAAAGAACCTTAGTTTTCTTAAAAATGAAAATGATAGGTTAGAAATAAAACTTAAGGATCTAGAAGCTTGTCCTAAAAATGATAACCTATTATTAGAAAATCATAACCTCATCAATGAAAATAATAAGTTGATTGAGGAAAATGATAGTCTTAAGTTAGAAATTTCTGATTTAAAGACTAAGATAAATACTATAGAAAAAGAAATTGCATGTCTTAGGGAAAACTCTAACAAACTAATCAATAAAGTAGATGATTTTTATAGCCCTAAGGTTGAGAAAGGATCTCCATCAAAGAGACCTTCTAACAAATCCGGATCCAAGCCCACTTGGATACCGAAAAAAGAATTAGAATCTTGTTTTGTAGGGTTCAGGGATAATTACAACATAAAGGACTGGACCTACAAGCTCAAAGCTGGTCAACTCAAGTTGGGAGAACCAAGGAGTAGACCAAGGAGGAGAACAAGAAGACCGACGAGACGGCGAACAAACGACGGACCCACCGCACGTCGACCACCAGATTGGAGACCGGCGCCAATGCCCGGGCCTCCAAGCTACGGATGTGAGCCCCATCCGATGTGGCATCCACCACCACCATTCGGGCCATTTTATTGGCCATGGTAGGTGAGGTAAAATTCTTAACCCTATCTTTTTATAAGCATTTAGATAGGGGGAGTTAAAAATTAATGAGCTAATTGTCAATTTTTAAGGGGGAGATATAAGGTAGCTAAATTTCCTTTAGAAAGGGGGAGAAAAATAATAGCTATCTCATTGTTACAAAAAGGGGGAGGACATTACCTTTGTCAAAAGAAACTCATAGAAGAGTATGTTTTAAGGGGGAGTTATAGGAAATGTAAATCCAATTAAACCTTTTTGATAATGTCAAAAAGGGGGAGGTTTTTTTCTGCATTATTATTTACGGTTTTGTCATCATCAAAAAGGGGGAGATTGTTGGTGCTAGAGCACCACGATCATTTGTTTTGATGATAACAAAACACGTGTTATTTAACATTTGCAATTTGAGTCCTAGATTTCAGGTCAATTGCAAATGTGGACGTGTTTAGACGGAACTCGAGCTCGCATCCAGGACGGATTGGAAGAGCATGACGGAAAACAGAGGAGGTTCGCGTGGAGCGAAAGATTGAAGATGGAAGGAAATGAAGAATAGGATAGATTTCCTTCTTTTGTACTTGTTGTATTTTTTCGTTTCTTTTGTTGCTCTTTATTTTTCCTTAGAAAATTATGTTAAAGAGCCTCAAAGAACCCTAATAGTAGTCCTAGGAACACCGGCACAACCCTAGGATACTTAGGTTTTCTGTAGAATACTTAGAAAACCAATATAGGGTTCAAACAGCACTTCCAGACGTCTAATTCCCAAATCAGACGTCTGATAAAGCATTTTAAGACGTCTGACTGTTGTTTCAGACGTCTGATAACTGTTAGGCTGGACATAGTTAGTTCTGTCTGATGAATTCAGACGTCCAGACCTTAGACCAGACGTCTTAGGAGATGTCTGATGACTTTGCCAGACGTCCAATTAGTGGACCGTTGGCTGGCTTAGAAAACACTCAAGATTATGACCGTTAGAGCCTTATCAGACGTCCATAGGACTTTCCAGACGTCTGATAAATGACCATTTTGCCTCGGCTGACCCAAAATCTCTTCTCAGAGATTTTCTAGCCGTTGCAACGTTTGGAAATCAATTCCCACAGTAAAAGTAGGTTTCCAGACGTCCAGACATAGTACCAGACGTCCTGTATGTCGTCTGATGGACTTGCGCAAAAACCCTGTTTAGATCTGATTCAAGTCAGGGAGAAACCCGCATAGAATCAGACGTCTGACCTTGGAATCATACGTCTTAAAGTGGCCTTACAGACGTCTGATGCCAGAGTTAGACGTCTGATAACCCTGTCAAATGTAATCATTGTCCCGATTTCGGCCTGATTCTCTTGGGCTTTGCACCCAACGGCTATAGAACCTTTCTTAAGCCTTCCAAAGCCTTCCTAAGGCCTCTATAAATAGAGGGGAGCCTTTGCAACACAAAAACACACAAGATACACACTTAGAAAAACACAAGATATACACTTAGAAAAACACAAGACACACTTAAGCAACATACTTCCACTCTCTTGTGTCCAATTGAGGGCCTTGCTCTCCAAGCTCTAGTTTCATTCTCTTGAGAGCATCAAGTTTTCGCGCACCCGCTCTCCCGCCGTTGTTCACGAGAGCGACATTGCGCCGTTGCGTGGCTCACGCACCCGCGTCATCCTCGACGCACTCCTTGCAAAGGGGAGTTTCCTTATTCCTATAGAAGCTAGGTTCTTAATTACTTTGTTGGCTCTATAGGACCTGTTGTTTTATTTTATCTTTGTTATTTTGGTTGGGTATTCGCTTTGCGAATTCCCGTCTCCTTCGTGGGACAAAATCCTTCTCGTGGAGAGAAGGGGTTGAGGAACGCTACCCTCGTACTTGTAGCGTGGTTGTATTGAGGTTGAATCACCCTCGTTTTAAGTGATTTGGTTTAGTGGATTTGATCAACTTGGTTGATCGGAAAATCCTAACTCGAGAGGGTTAGGTGGTGGTTTTTACCCGGTTTGGGTTTCCACCTAAAAATACCTGTGTACATTTTTTGATTGCTTATTTTTTGTGATATTGCTTTATATAGTTCAATTCCGCATTTTTTTTGTCACGCTGATCTCACCCCTCCAAGTAGGGAAATTACAATCACAAGTTCCTATTTCTACATATTTTAAGACGTCTGATGATGAAGTCAGATGTTTGATATAGAATGCCCAATGCTTATCCATTAGTTTCAACCACTCGCGATATTCACAAGTGGTTGGTGAAGCCGGTGGTAGGCGGAACAGACAGGGGGATTTTTATAAGAGAGAAAAACCCGTGCACTAGACGGAAGGAATCTTCTCCCCGGGTGGGGATCTCCTCCATCACCACCACCGTGGAAAAGAGCTTACACCGTGCAACATGCACGCACTGTGGCCATCAAAAGAGAGCTTCAACATTGCCCCTCAGCCCATGCATGCAGTGACAGTGCGTGCGCGCCACTTCTCCACTTTTAAATGGCACCACCATCACTAGCCTTGACGTTGTTCCCCCAACACCTTCGTCTCCTATTCACCTTCTTCTTCCCCCAGAAGAACCCAACATCTCCTCCTCATCACAGACACGCACATCACCGCCAAAACCCCCTTCAGCTGAGGAACCTCTTCGACCGCAGCCAGTCGCGTGCACTACCCGCTCACCGCATGTAGCCAGACTGTGCGCACTACCCCCTCACCACGTGCAGCCACACCACGCACCGCCACGCAATCCCTCTCCTCCATCTTCTTCCTTTTCTTCTTCTTCATTCCAACCAACCATCCCCTACTACTCCACAAAGAACCCAAAGAACCCAAACCCGCAGCACCTTCTCTGAGCCTCCTCCAACTGCCAAACTCACCCCAAGCTCAGTCTGACGATCTCAAGCACTGCCGAGCATCCTCGCCGATCACCGAGGCCTCGTGCAACCACGCGCGGGCCACGCAAGCGGCCTCCACAGCAAGCCACCACGTGCACGCTGTCCGGCGACTTCTCCTTCGTCCGACCACCGTTGGCCACCTCTCACCGCCCGTCACCATCATCTTGAAGCCCTCCTCCCGGCCGACCTCCATCCGACCAACCCTCCCATCGTCGGGCCCCTCTCTGTGCACAAAGAAGAAAGACAAAAAAATCTTTGTTTCTCCTCTATTTAATAATTATGCATATTGCCATTGCCACTTTTACTATTACTTAATTTAATGAATTAATATATTGAAGGAAAACTACATGAATATCCCTCTATTTTTGATTAATTACTTATGGCTGAATTCTCCTCATGAATGATATTAAATAAGGGATATTAGATATAGTAAACAGTCTCTGTCTTATAGGAAATTAATATTTATGAGATACCTGTATCAAAATCACTATTTTACTTGGTATTATATCATGGTGATTTTGCATGTGTACCCTTACATTATTGATTAATTGTTTAGAACAAGAACTTATGTCGAAAATAAGATGCATAAGTTAGCATGCACACCCATTGAGTTTCCCGAATAAATGAGGCACCATTCACTAGTTTAATAGGATAATTCTTCCTTGTGGAGATGACCTAACTATTTTCGTGGTTAGTTTTTGAATATTAAATGTATTGAAAAGCAATTTTCTACCACGCAATGAACTAAAACGACACGTCATTTCATGCTAAAGTTTGTATCGAAAACGAAGATCGCTCTTTCAAACGGCACTGTTGCCGGGGGGGAAACACGCCTAATAATTTTTTCAGGAAATTTATATTATTTTTATGCTATTTTGAAAGCTTTTCTGAATTACTGACTGTGAATCTTTTTCTGTGCAAAAATAACAAACGAATGCGACGAGCGCGCAAGGTGGAGACGATATTCTAGGTGGACCTTGACGCCACTTGGAGGCCAGCAACGGGTGCTTGTGGGCCTTGATCCCATGCGCATAGGCATACGGAGGAGCCTTTTTCTGATTTAGTCATTAGATCTTAGTTTAGATTTAGTTTAGATAGACCTTAGACATTTAATTTTTGTCTTGTGGACCCGTGTTGGGTATTTTTAGGAACGTGTTTCCAGTGCTTTTATTGCTTATCACTCTTGTATGCGGGACCGTATTTTTGGGAGCGTGTTCCCATTTTATTTAGATTATAGGATTATTCGAATTGTTTGAAATGCATATAGGTTAGTTAGTTAGTTAGATTGGGTTTGTTTGCTTAATATTATTAAAAATTAAAAAAAAAAATTCGAACTACCTGCTAGAAGCGGCATATCTATAGGGCGACCATCTAGGATTGAATGAGTAGCATATAGCTATTCTTTTTGCA
This sequence comes from Thalassia testudinum, assembly GCA_037157565.1. NCBI lineage: Eukaryota > Viridiplantae > Streptophyta > Magnoliopsida > Alismatales > Hydrocharitaceae > Thalassia > Thalassia testudinum. The sequence continues at coordinate 112,483,540 of JAZHRO010000025.1, forward strand.
TTGAAAACATCCTGCATTGAAGAGAGTTGGAGTAAGATGCATCTTTTCTTGTGCATCAGTTATCTGCGTGCACATTGCATTTGGACATAATTAAGAAAAAGACCATTTAAGATGATTTGAAAATATTAATCAAGTGGTCACATTACTTCTTGAAAAGAAAGAAAAATATACAGGAAGTGTTTGAATAATGTGATTGTGATTTTCAAAAGGAAAAATCACTTCTCGCTGTGTGATGCACACTTCCTGCACTAAGCACGCACTATAGGCACTGCACTAGGACTTGGACCCTTAAGGCTATAGGCATCGATCTCTTTATCGGTGCAAACCCTCCTATCTCGCTTTGTGATGGTAGTATTAACTTTTTCCCGAGTGACTTGATACTCAAAGGAGGGGGACACCCCTTAAAGGAATTCAAGGGAAGTTAAGAGGCACCGCTAACGCAAATGCCTAAAGGAAGGGTTAGCCCTACTTGCATCCTTGGGTTCCATCCTTGGAGCACCTTTTTACTTGAGCATTAAAGAATATCATCGTAACAAAGTGTATGTCTTTAGGGCTCTCGAAGGCCAATTTAGGATGCGTAATTGCTTGATAACTTGATTGATCACCCAAAAAGGACTAAAAGTAACTTCAACCTTCTTAGCAGTCATTGACCAGAAATTTCAAGTGCCTCATTTCTCTTATACCACTTATGTGGGAATGGAGAAACACTGTCTTGCCTATATTTGGCCAAGCTGAAGAGTTGGAAGAGGACTTCAAGAACTTTAAATCAAGAAAAGACCTATTGCCTTGTGTTTGCTTGGTGAGTGCATGATAGAACTCTCTAGGAAGTTTTCTGTTTTAATCTAAGTCCTATGAGAGTTAAACCACTTAATTGAAAGAAATGGACTATCCTTAGTCCTATCATTTTAATCGGGATCCCATGCCTTGAGTGTATCCATCCTTTGATGGGTACAATGACAATTCGTGGGATCAATCATATTCCTATCTTGGGAGTACTAGCCCGATAACTCCCACTTTTGAGCAAAGCCTAGGAGAGGGATTTTCCACCCATGGAATCCCTACTATTATGCAAACACCCAACCCTCCCACCCTTCATGATTTTCCTTATCGAGGTTGGACAGACACCCCTAGGCAACCTGAGCCTGAGATTGACTATCCTCCCCAATCTGATAGTAGTAGCCTCTCCTCTTTTATGATAGAAATGCAAAAACAACAAAAAGAAATGATGGAGTCTATTGGAGAGATGTTGAGGAATAGTCAACAATTGAATAAGGAAATTAGACAGCTTAGCTACGCTCCTACTAATGATTCTGATCCCTACCGGTATAACTGTGATCATCAAAATAATTCTGAGGAAACCAATGACAATAAGGATCCTATTTTAAGTAGCTATCACTTAGACTCTCCCCATGAGACACGGCCACTAGAGGAGAATGATCCTAGCGATTATCCACCCGAGCTATGTTGGAGTCAAAAGAAAGAGAAGATGGTACCTCTTGAGGACCTTGACCCTAATGACAATATTTTCGTTACCTCTGATAACCCGGGTCAAGGTCATATTGTTCATATCACTTCCCCTATTAGTTATCTGGTGGAACCCCATTTTACCCATAGTGAGCCTAATCTTGAACCTCCACTTAGGGAATCAACACTTACCATTCAGCATTCTGAGGATTTAAATGCACCCAATGAAGGTGACCCTAAGGGAATGGAGGATGAATTAGATCAATTTTGGTCTCAGGGATATAAAGAGTCTATTTTAGAGGACGAGGATGACCCAATGGAGGAACTCAGATTGAAAATTTGGAGTGAATCACAGGGAGATTATTTTTTATTCGAGGACTTACCCCTAGAGGATATAAATAATTTGGTGAAATCCGAATTCCTGCCTTCTTTTGATAGTCATCCTCCACAAAATCAGGAGTTGATATTGGAGGAGGAGAAACACAATAGTGAGGAGCCTAAGGGAGACTCTCGGGGACAATACACATCAATTGAGGATTTATGCTCTGAGAAGAACAAAGAATTAAGTGATATAGGCTTACTCCAAAACATCAAGATTGATCCTTCTTCATAAATAATTGATGATACTGAAGCAACTCCTTTCTTTACTAATGAATCACATATACACCCTGACAAAAACTTGAGTGAACCAAAAGAATTAGGGGATGAGATTAATGATAATGATTCTGTTGCTTTGACCTTGGCATCAAAGGAATTTAATTTGGAGTCCACCATTGATTCACATATATTGGAAGGTGAAAATATGACTCTGATCATTAATGATAGGTAGGGTGACTGAAAGGTCAACTTTTCGCTTAGCGTTATAGTATTTAAGTGGTGGAAAAATGGACTAATAAAAAATAATGAAAATAACCACTCGCAGAAGAGAGGGTCGTGTCCACAGGGAGGCAATGATACAATCAATACTTAATTATTTAATGTTATTTCAGATAATGCGAAATTCCTTTTCAAATTAGACTTAAAATGTGAAGGAAAGTAGATTTACAATAACCTAAAAAGTTAAGGTTGTAAATGCAGTTTTCCCTCACAGAAATCCTCAATAAATTTAGGATGAATTAGTGCAATTTTCATGTGATGTGTACTAAAGACAATTAGTACTTAAATCAAGTCCAAAATCAATCTTTAAACTAGCCAATATTAATACCATGCAATTAGAAAGAACTGTGAGTGCTTGTATGCAATTCTGCCACAATATAATAATAATAAAAAAAATAAAATCGGTGGAAATGTCATTGAATCTAATTTTTAATTCTAACAAAAATAGAGTATTTGCTCTCTCTCTTCCTCGCGAGAGAGAGAGAGAGCACCGGTGGGGCAGTTGCGAGGCTCAGAAGGACGGCGAGGACGGGGGTTCTCCGACGGTGGCAGCGGCGGCGGCGGAGGTGGCCGAAGACTGCTGCCGTGCACGGCTGGCGGTGAAGGCTGTCGGGTGTGTCGTTGCACCTGCTGCAGCACGGGAGGCTACACCTGAGGTGGCTACAGGCTACTGTGGATGGCCGGGCATGTTGGAGATGGGAGGAAGGTGTGCGGCGTGCTTGTAAAGGATGGAGCAGGCGTTGCAGGGCGGTAGGACGCCTGCTGTCTGCTTGCAGGAAGGTGGAACGGCGGGGCGCGCTGGTGCGCGCGCAGGGAGATGGCGTGTGGGCTGCAGGGTGGAGGAGGCGCTGGTTCTGGAGAGGGCGGAGCGGGCAGAGGCGCTGCAGGGCATGAGCGCCTACAGCGTTGGAGATGGGAGGAGGGCACGCGGCATGCTTGCAGCGGATGTGGGTCTATCACCTGAGGGTCTGGCGCGGAGAGGCGCTGTGAGGCGCGTGCGCGCGTGGTGGACTAGAGAACTGCCTGCAGTCAGTGTGGGCAGTCGGTGAAGGCGAGCGGTTGCCTACGGTGGCTGAGGTAGAGATAGAGTGGCACAGTGCTCGCCCTCTCCACAGTGGAGAAGAGAGAGCCGTTGTCTTTTTTCTCTCTCGCTCCTTCTCTCCCCGCCTCTTCTTTTTAAGTTCTCCCCTCACCGCGTGAGTTCAGGGATTTTCCAAAATCCCCGGTCATGGTTGTTGAGAAAGGTGGCGCCAGAAGTTTTGCCCAATGTCCGGCAGGGGAGGGGGGAAAGAGAGTTGCAGTTGTTTTGGGAATTTTATCCCCCCACCCTTGCTCTTTGTGTATTTTATTACCTGCACATAAAAACAATAGAATCATGAAGTTATAGAATGTTATAACTTAAATTATGAGGTGTACAAATCTTCTATAACTTAATTACCATTATTAACACACCTAAATTGTATAATTAAAGATACTTAGGCTTAATAATAGTCCATTTTAATGGACTCATCAAATACCCCCATGCCTAAGATTTGCTAGTCCCTAGCAAAAATAATAGAAATAATCAGAAGATTTCTTCTTTTCTTATTTCAAAACTTTAGAAATCCAGACAAATATGAAGTGCTGATAGCCTAGGTAACAGATCCAAGTGAAAGAGCCGATTCGCATTAGGAGTTCGTACATCACCCTTGGCAAAAATTTCTGTTGAGAATGGCAACTACTTCCCTCGGGGATAAAGCAGACGATGATCTGTAATTTGACCCCGGTGTTTGGCTTATGTAGGAGATAATAAGTTGAATGGATTTGTATTTGGTGGCACACACTCTACTGGTGCTACATATAGTCTACTACTGCAGACTCTAGCTCTCTAGACTATTAGACAAGTCAACTCTGAGAAAGGCTACATAACTGTGCTCTCCTAATGTTCCTGGGCACTCTCTTTTTTTTTTTCTTTTTCTTTCTGAGATCACGAATCTCGCCAGATTTAGAAATTGTACTCACTATTTGGTGGCCTCACATGGCATCCACACTTCAATTAAAGTCCTAATAACTCTACAACTAAGTTAGAGTCTTCAACCAGTATTCAGGCGATCAGAAATACTAGAAGGTAGGTATGGGTCATATTTGGTGGAACGCAATAGGTGTTCTGTTGCCTTAGAAACATTAGAAACTTAGACCCTTTTTTTCTTTTTTTAGTAATATAACTATTTTTTTCTTTTTCTTCTTTCTGTTTCTTCTTTTTCTTCTTCTTTTCTCTTCTTTTTTTTTATTTTTATTTCTTCTTGTTTTTGTTTCTTTTTCAATCAGCACAACATGATACAGACTTTTATTTATGAGGCATTATTAGGGATGATGACGGTCAAGAGGAAGTTGTGTGGCTTATTTGGTAGAAGTGCCTATTCTCGGCACCGGAAAAGAATGGATAGGATAAGCATATTTCTGACCTTTGACACTATTACCCTCCTTCAGCTGAGGACTCTATGAAGGATGGTCATAACCATCCACCATAGTTATAGCTTTATTAAGACTCAATCTCTGTGTATCTGCCTTATTTGGTGACTCTCAGGAATTCACTCAAAGTACGCACCCAGGAACAGAGAGTGAAAACTACGCCTAACTCTGAAGTATCATCATCTAATTATCCAGAACATAAGAGTCCTTGCACTAGACTTAGCGCACCAGTAATCTCTCTACTTCTTCTCACAAATATGAGGTGGATTTACTAAAAGATATTATGCCTGACTCCCTATGAACTGTCCAAGGGTTCAGTAGAATACAAATGCTCATTGGTTTTCCTCAAGGATCCATTACCAAGTCTACGTGCACGTGAAATAAATGTACTGGATTCTAAACTTAAGAAGTAATTCAAGAAGAAAAACCTCCAATAAAGGTATTTTGCTAGGGACTAACTCAATCAGCTCAAGAAAAGAGATTTTTTTTTTTTTAAATATATATGCAAATATTTATAAATGCTATAAACACTATAAACATTCTCAGGTTATATCCTCCCATGCCTAAGACTGACAATTTCCTCATTGGAAAAATATAGACATAGAAGAATATCACCTGTGGAGGAGAGTGGAAGGAGCTAAGGCTCCTCAAGTGGTAGTGCGTCCAAAACCTGGCCATCTGAAAGAGTAATATACAGTTTAAGTCGATGGCCATTTACTTTAAAGTTCGCACCTAAAATAGGGTTCCTGATCTCTACAGCTCCATGAGAGAAGGTATTAATCACAACGTAAGGCCCATCCCAACGGGACTTGAGCTTTCCAGGAAATAATTTAAGTCTAGAATTGAAAAGCCAGACCCACTGGTTGGGCTCAAAAGTCTTTCTAATGATGTGCTTGTCATGGAAGACTTTTGTACGTTGCTTGTAAGCTTGAGAAGTTTCATAAGCTTCATTACGAAGCTCCTCAAGCTCACTTAAATCTAACATACGTGCTCTTCCCGCTTTATCCAGATTTAAGTTAACGTTTTTAATGGTCTAATAAGCTTTATGTTGGATTTCAATGGGAAGGTGGCATGCTTTTCCGTAGACAAGACGGAAAGGAGACATACCCAAGGGAGTTTTATATGCAGTTCTATAGGCCCAAAGAGCGTCATTTAGTTTTTTAGACCAATCCTTTCGATCAGGCCTGACAGTTTTTTCTAAAATTCTCTTAATCTCCCTATTAGACACTTCCACTTGCCCACTTGTTTGGGGATGATAAGGTGTGGCTATCATGTGATTTACTCCCAAATTTTGGAGTAGTCTAGTGAAGTGTACATTCTTAAAGTGAGGTCCTCCATCACTTATGATCGTCCTTAGGCACCCATACTGAGAAATGATATTAGCCTTAATAAAGTCCAAGACCACAAAATGGTCATTGGTTCGCGTGGGGATGGTTCTATCCATTTTGATACATAATCAACGGCCACAAGGATGTATTCATATTCGAAGGACACAGGAAAGGGACCCATGAAGTCAATGCCCCAAATATCAAAGATTTCAACAGGAAGGATAGGTTGTTGGGGCATCTCATCCCTTTCTCCAATGGTTCTCGTCTACTGGCAACGTAGACATGCGCCCACGTACGTATGTGCATCTCGGAATAATGTGGGCCACCAAAAACCAGACTGAAGAACCTTATGAGCAATCTTCTTCCCACTAAAATGTCCCCCACAGTGGAGGTCATGGCAGAAACTCAAAACACTTCTTTGTTCCTCATCAGGGACGCAATGGCGAAACAGCTGGTCAGGGCCTATTCTAAAAAGCTCGGGTTCCTCCCAGTGATAAAATTTAGCATTAGCGATAAACCTGTCTCGCTTTTGCTTGTCCCAAGTACTAGGGGTGATGCTCGTGACCAGATAGTTCACTATGTCAGTGAACCAAGGAGTTTTAGTTTCCACGGCCATTAGAGACTCATCAGGGAAAGTCTCTTGAATACCGCCAGTGGGGTTTGATGCCTCAATAGGGATCCTAGACAAATGGTCTGCTACCACATTCTCAACTCCTTTCTTGTCTTTAATTTCCAGGTCAAATTCTTGGAGTAGCAAAATCCAACGAATTAGGCGAGGTTTGGTGTCCTTTTTAGCCAGAAGATGCTTAAGGGCTAAATGATCAGTGAACACCACAACCTTGGATCCCAAAAAATAAGACCGAAACTTGTCCAAAGCAAATACTACAGCAAGTAATTCCTTTTCCGTGACCGTGTAGTTTTGCTGAGGATCCGTAAGGGTCTTGCTGGCATAATGCATCACATGAGGTTTGCCATCAACCCTTTGACCTAAGACCGCTCCCACTGCAAAATCAGAAGCATCGCACATAAGCTCAAATGGGAGGGTCCAATCTGGCGCTTGGAGAATCGGCGCGGTAATGAGGGCTTTCTTCAAAGCTTGGAAAGCCTCGCTACATCTATCATCAAAATCGAAGGAAACATCCTTTGCTAACAGGTCGCAGAGTGGCTTAGAGATTTTACTGAAGTCTCTAATGAAGCGCCTATAAAATCCAGCATGGCCAAGGAAAGATCTAACCAGACGAACATTGGCGGGCAATGGAAGCTTAGAGATGGAATCGATTTTTGTGGTGTCCACCTCTAATCCTTTCTCGAAAACTACATGCCCTAACACAATGCCCTGCTGGACCATAAAGTGGCTTTTCTCCCAACTAAGCACTAGTTTTGCCTCTTTGCAATGGGTTAAGACTTTATCAAGGTCAGAAAGGCATAGGTCAAACGATGAGCCATAAATGGAGAAGTCATCCATGAAAATTTCAACGAACTCGTCGATTATATCAGAGAAGATAGCCATCATACAACGTTGGAAAGTGGCAGGAGCATTACATAACCCGAATGGCATTCGGCGGAATGCAAAAGTGCCATAAGGACTCGTGAAGGTGGTACGCTCTTGATCATCAGAAAAAATAGCTATCTGATTGTACCCAGAGTACCCATCAAGAAAACAAAAGTACCTGTTCCCCGCCAATCGTTCCAAAATTTGATCGATAAATGGTAAGGGGAAATGGTCTTTCTGGGTAGCCGTGTTTAAACGGCGGTAATCAATGCAGACCCTCTAACCAGTTGAGGGTCTAGTGGTCACCAGTTCTCCTTGGTCATTCTCCTCCACAGTGATTCCTGCCTTTTTCGAAACTACATGAATCGGACTAACCCATTTACTATCTGAAATGGGATAGATAATCCCTACATCTAGCCATTTCAGAATCTCCTTTTTAACAACCTCCCGCATATTTGGATTGAGCCTTCTCTACATGTCTCGGAAAGGCTTCACGGACTCATCCGTGTAAATATGATGCATGCAAAGAGAGGGATCAACACCCTTAATATCAGCAATTGTCCTGGAAATTGCTTCCTTGTGCCTTTGTAAACACTCAAGCAGAGCTCCTTCCTGCAATTTAGATAATGCAGCCGAGATAATAACGGGGAGCGTGTTATTAGGGCCAAGGAAAGCATATTTCAATGTGCTCGGGAGGGGTTTCAACTCCAATTCAGGAGCCTTTTGGGTTGAGGGTTTTAGTTGAGATGTCCCCGCTTCAGGCAGCGGATCTACCTTCACAGTCCAGGGTGGGGACAGAGACTTAGTGTGTATCTCCTGCAACTCTTCTAGTTCGGGCATTTTCCTTTCAGTCTCTTTGGTAATCGAGGGATGGTCCTGAGTTATGACCTTCTGAAGGGGATCTCTACATAAGAGTGCTGGAGTAGTCTCTTCAATTATTTCATCAACAACCTCAATCTGAGAACAATCTTCAAATTCGGGTTGCTTGTAAGTATCAAAAACATTCAACCAGATCTTCTTGTTCCCAAAGCCCATTTTAAGTGCCCCAGATCTATAATTTATAGAGGCATTGGCTGTGGCCAAAAAGGGGTGTCCCAGAATAATGGACGGCTTTGTGAGCTTATTAGACGGGTCAGTATCAAGTACCAGAAAGTCAACGGGGAAGAAGAAATCCTCCACTCTCACAAGGACATCTTCCAACAATCCCCGCGGTGTCTTAAGCGATCTGTCTGCAACCTATAGGATTACTAGACTAGGCTTCAGCTTTCCTCCTCCCAACAGGTCGTAGACAGAGCTCGGTAGAATGTTTACCCCCGCACCCAGATTGAGCAGAGCCTCGTCGATGTGTTGGTTACCTATAACCACTGAAATATACAGGGCCCTCGGGTCTTTCTTTTTGGGGGGTGTTCCATGCTGAAGAACCGAGCTAACGTGGTCAGGCAGGATGACCTTGGTTTGGACCTGTTTCCTAGATCGACGCTTCTGGGTGCATAGGTCCTTCAGAAACTTGGCATAGGATGGAATCTGTTTAATTGCTTCTAACAGAGGCAAGTTAATCTGGACTTGCCTAAAAGTATCCATAATCTCTTCCGTCCTATCCTTCGCTCCAGACGAGCCAACAGAAGATTCCCCAGGAGCAGATAGAAGCTCTGGATAGGGCACCCTCAGCTTCTGAGTAGAGGGGTCGTCATGGCGAGAAAGGGGTGGTGGTAAGACGACATCCTCATTGTGAATGATTTTTTCTGAGGGAGAGTGGTGTTGCTCTTCCTCGGGTGAGATGGAAGTAGGGTCAGGTGTGGAAGGGGAATTCTAAGATGTAACTGTAGGAGTGTTATCAGGCTTGTCAATCTTTTTTCCACTCCTCAACACGGTCACTGCTTGGGCGTGCTCCCTGAATACAACCCCCTTGCCCTTAGGGTTCTCCTCAGAAGAGCTAGGCAGCTTCCTCGGATCACGTTGCCTAACTGCCTCAGTAAGATGACCAATTTGGGATTGCATATCAGTAATCATCTTATTCTGAGATTGGATAACCATATTCTGATGCTCTTGCATCGCTTTCATCATGGCCTTCAGTTCATCCATCTCAGAGGGATTATTCGGAAGAGGGTTTTCATAAGAAGGTTGGTATGTGGGCTGGGGAGGTAAGGGTCTTGTATTCCCTGAGTTAGAAGCATCAGCTTGCTTCGAAGAGAAGTTTGGATGGCTCCGCCACCCTAGATTATAAGTGTTGGAGTAAGGGTTATTGAGAGGGGGGTGGAAACCTTGGGCCGCATTCAAGTCAGCCTGAATCAACTCAAGGAATTGGGTTGCCTGATGGCACTTTGCAGTAGCGTGCGTTGTGCTTTGGCAGATGGAGCATTCTCTTGAAGCCTGAAAAATAGAGGCTGCTTGTGGGTTCATGCCGGGGTTTGCTAAAAGCCTATCAAAGTTTTTATTCAATAGTTGAATCTGATAAGCCAAATCCTGAGAAGCCCCAGCTTCATGGGCCTCTATCTTCCTCTGCAAGATTGATGGTTTTCTTTCTTGATACACAGAGGACAAATGTATGGAGTTGTCGCTTAAAGTTTCAAATAATGCCCAGGCTTCATTCTCAGTTCTAGTCATGAAGGTTCCTGCACAGGCTGCATCAATGGTTTGCCTATGCCTTTCAGATAATCCGTTATAGAACCTTTCGACCAACTGCCATCTTGGCACTTGATGGTGGGGGCATAACCTAAGAAGGTCATTAAAGCACTCCCAAGTCTCATGAAATTTCTCCCCTTCTTGTTGAGTAAAACCCATAATCTCTCTTCTATAATGGTTGGTTTTACTCATAGGAAAATACTTTTTTAAAAATTCTCCCTTAAGGGTAGCCCAATCATTTACCCTTGCATCGAGGGTATGATACCAGTGCTTGGCCTTATCCTTTAGGGAGAAAGGAAATAGAGTCCTCATCAGGGCTTCATCAGTAAAGCCCTAGAGCTTCACTGTGGAACAGACCTCAGTGAATTCCTCCAAATGCCGGTAGGGGTCCTCCCTAGTAGTACCATAAAAAGAGGGCAATAAAGATATGGTACTGCTCTTGATCTCATACAGATTATCCCCTGCTGGTCGTCTTAGTGCTTGTGCAGGTTGGTTGGTAGGAATAAAATAGTCCCTTAGGGTCCTTTATTGATTTGCACCTTGCTCAGCCATTTCTTCTCTTTCTTCTCCTAGGTGAGCTCTCCTAAGAATTCTCTCGGGCTCAGGATCAAACACTAGACTACCCTCAAGAGAGCGTCTACCAAGCATACAAAACACAATTTAGCAAAATTTTTATTTTATTATTGAGTAAGGCAAACCTCCACTCTAAAGATAAGTCAAAAGATCAAGACTTATCCCTCTGTTCCCACGTAAGTGGTATAAGAGGGGTGTGGACTTGAAATCTTGACCTTCTTTATTGTGGATGTTGAATTAGTTAAAATAAATGGCCAAACAAGTTTTCCACTGCAATTACGTGCCTTAATTCAACCTTCGAGTGCCCTAGGACCTATACTTTGCTTAGCTGATACTCCCAGGTGATCAAGGGAGAAGTTACTCCAAGGACGAACAAAGGGATGCAAGTAGGGTGAACCCTTCCTTTGAGGCGATGCGTATGCGGTGCCCCTTAACTACCCTTTTGTTCCTTTAAGGGGTGTCCCCCTCCGTGGAGTATCAAAACACTTGATCAAAAGATAGTATCACCACTACCACAAAGCACAATAGGAGGGTCTGCACCGATAAAGAGATCGGTGCCTATAGCCTTAAGGGATCGAGCCTTAGTGCGGTGCCTAATGTGCATGCTCAGTGTCAAAAGTGTGCAACACATCGTAAATCTTTGTAATTTCTTTTTGAAATCGCAGACAAGTCCCTTAGAATCAGATCAAAAGTGAATTGCTTTTAGGGTTGAATCTGATTATTAGTTCCGCTTTTAGTTATGTGACCACTTAATTAGTAAATTCAAACAATTTGGTGGTCTTGAATTTAAATTGGAATGCAAATGCATGAACAGAAGCTGGATGCAAAAGTTAGAAAGATATACCTGTCTCCAGCAATCTTCGTGATAAGATGCTTGCAATGCAATAATAAGATCTAATATGCTGCTCAATCACCCCTAAATGCATGCACCTAAGGGCATGCAACTTCTAAATAGGCAGCTCGATATTTTTTTATTGGGTTTTAAAAGCAAGTAAACAGAAAATATAATCACACATGCACCAGAAATACTGTAAGCCCTAGTAGCTAAAGAATGCGGGGACAAACCCCCAAAAATTTAACCCCAAATTACAAGGGCAAAAAGATAGAATTAAATTGTGACGACGGAGAATCCTCTGCGAAACAGGATCTTGGTCTCCTTCGTCTTTTCCTCGTGTGGCTTAACTCGTGGTTGCTGTCGCTGCTCTGTTGCACCTCGTCGCTTCGGCGGATTCCTTGCACAATAATCAAAATGATTAGATAATTTCGCAACTCAAAAGATTCAAAAATAATAAAGTAAATGTATTGTGTCTGTTGCCTCCCCGGCAATGGCGCCAATTTGAAAGGTCAACTTTTCGCTTAGCGTTATAGTATTTAAGTGGTGGAAAAATCGACTAATAAAAAATAATGAAAATAACCACTCACAGAAGAGTAGGTCGTGTCCACAGGGAGTCAATGATGCAATCAATACTTAATTATTTAATGTTATTTCGAATAGTGCGAAATTCCTTTTCAAATTGGACTTAAAATGTGAAGGAAAGTAGATTTGCAATAACGTAAAAAGTTAAGGGTGTAAGTGCAGTTTTCCCTTACAGAAATCCTCAATAAATTTAGGATGAATTAGTGCAATTTTCATGTGATGTGTACTAAAGACAATTAGTACTTAAATCAAGTCCAAAATCAATCTTTAAACTAGCCAATATTAATACCATGCAATTAGAAAGAACTGTGAGTGCTTGAATGCAATTCTTCCACAATATAATAATAATAAAAAAAATAAAATCGATGGCAATGGCATTGAATGTAATTTTTAATTCTAACAAAAGTAGAGCATTTTCTCTCTCTCTTCCTCGCGAGAGAGAGAGAGAGCACCAGCGGGGCAGTTGTGAGGCTCAGGAGGACGGCGAGGACGGGGGCTCTCCGACGGTGACAGCGGCGGCGGCGGAGGTGGCCGAAGACTGCTGCCGTGCACGACTGGCGGTGAAGGCTGTCGGGTGCGTCGCTGCGCCTGCTGCAGCGCGGGAGGCTACACCTGAGGTGGCTACAGGCTGCTGTGGATGGCCGGGCATGTTGGAGATGGGAGGAAGGTGTGCGGCGTGCTTGCAAAGGATGGAGCAGGCGTTGCAGGGCGGTAGGACGCTTGCTGTCTGCTTGCAGGAAGGTGGAACGGCGGGGCGCGCTGGTGCGCGCGCAGGGAGATGGCGTGTGGGCTGCAGGGAGGAGGAGGCGCTGGTTCTGGAGAGGGTGGAGCGGGCAGAGGCGCTGCAGGGCATGAGCGCCTACAGCGTTGGAGATGGGAGGAGGGTGCGCGGCGTGCTTGCAGCGGATGCGGGTCTATCGCCTGCAGGTCTGGCACGGAGAGGCGCGTGCGCGCGTGGTGGACTGGAGAACTTCCTGCAGGTAGTGCGGGCAGTCGGTGAAGGCGCACGGTTGCCTACGGTGGCTGAGGTAGAGACGGAGTGGCACAGTGCTCGCCCTCTCCACAGTGGAGAAGAGAGAGCCGTTCTCTTTTTTCTCTCTCGCTCCTTCTTCTCTCCCCACCTCTTCTTTTTAAGTTCTCCCCTCACCGCGTGAGTTCAGGGATTTTCCAAAATCCCTGGTCATGGCTGTTGAGAAAGGTGGCGCTAGAAGTTTTGCGCATTGTCCGGTGGGGGAGGGAGGAAAGAGAGTTGCAGTTGTTTTGGGAATTTTATCCCCCCACCCTTGCTCTTTGTGTATTTTATTACCTGCACATAAAAATAATAGAATCATGAAGTTATAGAATGTTATAACTTAAATTATGAGGTGTACAAATCTTCTATAACTTAATTACCATTATTAACACACCTAAATTGTATAATTAAAGATACTTAGGCTTAATAATAGTCCATTTTAATGGACTCATCAGTGACTTTAATTTTTCTACAATAATTGTTAGGGAGAATACACAATTTGAATCGTTGTTGGAATTGTACTCAACATCGACTAAGCCCTCATTGGACTTAATCATTACCTTCCAACACCACAAACAACCCTTACACTCCCTAACCGATCCTTGGCTCAGATCTCTGCTCATGTACATTCTTTCTGGAGAACATATCAGGCCAGTACATCCTCGGGTAGAATGCGAGTGTGGATTGATGCTTGTACTTTTAGTATCGCCATTCAAGGGTTTGAAATAATAATGTTTATATCTTTTAAAACCCTTCCTGCTTTGGAGGACCCTTGTTATCCTCCACTTATTTCATTTCGGGAGGTCCCTTTTCATATTCCTTTTGTTATTCCTAGACCTACCCAGGTAGCCTATGAGGTTATTTGCTTTCATGTCTTCTGGTGAGCATTTGGGATAACGTTGCATCATCAACTCGCCAACATCTATGGCTACTTATTTTCTAGGCCCACGCTATTATGCATATGTTTAGGGCCTAGCTTTTTCTGTCTGGAACCAGACTTACAGGTTCCCTATAAGTCTAGCTGCTGACAGAAAATGCAGCTCTTGTTGGGAGGCAACCCAGCGTTCAGAATAACACAATCATTAGGTGATTTCCTTCCTTTCTCCCTTGTTTTAATTTTACAGTGAGGACATTGTAGGATTTAGTCATGGGGGGTGCATTTTGCATTTTAGGCAGTATTCATGCATTTAGGTTAGGTGCATTAGTATTAAAAAAAAAATCTCTTAAGCTGAACTGGTTAGACCCTAGCAGAAGATTGTTATAAAGGAAGTGTCATTAAAGATTTTCTTCTTAAATTGTTTCTTAAGTTTAGAACCCAGTACATTTACTTCACTTGCACGTAGACTTGGTAATAGATCTTTGAAGAAAACCAATACGCATTTTTAGTTTACTGAACCCTTGGAAAGTTAACAAGGAGTCAGTCATACTATCTTCTATTAGATCCACCTATTATTTGTGAGAAGGAAGTGGAGAGACTACTGGTGCGCTAAGTCTAGTGTAAGGACTCTTAAGTTTTGCACAATTAGATAAGGATACCTCAGAGTTAGGCATAGTTTTCACTCTCTGTTCCAGTGTGTGTACATTGTGTGAATTCCTGAGAGTCACCAAATAAGGTAAATACACGGAGATTGAGTCTTAATAAAACTATGATTATGATAGATGGTTACGACTGTCCTTCATAGAGTCCTCGGCTAAAGGAGGGTAATAGTGTCAAAGGTCAGAAATACGCTTGTCCTATCCATTTTTTCCCATTGCCGAGAGTAGGCACTTCCACCAAATAAGCCACACAATATCCTCTTGACCATCATCATCCCTAATAATGCCTCATAAATAAAAGTCTGTGTCGTGTTATGTTGATTTATAAAGAAAGAAAAAGAAAAAATATAAAAAGGGGTTCAAGCCATAGCTTTTTAAGGTGTCAATTCTATCAAATGTCCATATTATTGAGGCTACAAAAACACCCATTGCGATCAACCAAATATGACCCATACCTATTTTTCAGTATTTCTGATCGCCCGAATACTGGTTGAGGACCTCTAATTTAGTTGTAGGGCTATTAGGACTTTAATTGAAGTATAAATGCCAAGTGAGGCCATCAAACAGTGAGTATATTTACTAAATCTGGTGAGATTTGTGATCTTAGAAAGAAAAGAAGGAAAAGAATGAGCGCCAAGGAACATCAAGAGAGCACAGTTGTTTAGCCTCTCTCTGGGTTGACTTATTTGATAGTCTGGAGATTTAAAGTCTGTAGTACTAGACTACATGTAGCACTAGATAAGTGTGTGCCACCAAATAAATCCATTCAACTCAGCATCTCCTACCTAAGCTAAAAAGCTGGGGTCAATTTACAAATTATTTTCTGCTTTATCCCCGAGGGAAGTAGCTGCCCATCTCGATAGAAATATTTACCAAGGGATAAATACGAACAGCAAATGTAAGTTGGTTATTTTCATTTGGATCCATTACCTAAGCTATTATCACTTCATATTTGTCTAGATCTCTAAATTTTTGGAATAAGGGAAGAAGAAACCTTTTGGTTACTTCCATTGTTTTCACTTTTTGCTAGGGACTAGCAAAACATAGGCATGGGGGCATTTGATAAGTCCACTTTCGTGGACCATTATTTGGCCTAAGTACTTTCTAATTAGTTATTCTTATTTGTTAATTAATTAGGAATTATATGGCAATTCATCTTAGTCTGCATATAATTTTATGCATCAATTTTACATTTAATAACATATGATATGATAATATAATTTATCTGATGAATGCAGACTAGGTGAAGAGTCTAGATGTGCAATTCTATGTCTATAAGACATCTGGAGATCAGTGTGGACGTCTGGGAAATTGTCATCACAAGTTCCTGTTTCTACATATTTTAAGACGTCTGATGATAAAGTTAGACGTCTGATATAGAATGGCCAATGCCTATCCATCAGTTTCAACCACTCATGATGTTCACAAGTGGTTGGCGAAGCTGGCGGCAAGCGGAACAGACGGGGGGATGTTTATAAAGAGAAAAAAACCCGTGCACCAGACGGAAGGAATCTTCTCCCCAGGGCGGGGATCACTTCCATCACCACCACCGTGGAAAAGAGCTTACACCGTACAACATGCACGCACTGTGGCCATCAAAAGAGAGCTTCAACATTGCCCCTCAACCCGTGCACGCAGTGACAAAGCATGCGCGCCACCTCTCCACCTTTAAACAGCACCACCATCACAAGCCTTGACATCGTTCCTTCAACACCTTCCTCTCCTATTCACCTTCTTCCCCCAGAAGAACCCAACATCTCCTCCTCACCGCAGACATGCACATCACCACCAAAACCCCCTTCAGCTGAGGAACCTCACTGACCACAACCAACCACGTGCACTACCCCCTCACCACGCGCAGCCACACCACGCACCACCATCCAATCCCTCTCCTCCATCTTCTTCCTTTTCTTCTTCTTCGTTCCAACCAACAATCCCTTGTGTTGAGAATGCTGGATTGGTATTAAGAGTATAGCGTTGTGGTATAGCCGAAAAAATGTTCAAAACAAATACAATTTTATTACTCGAATTTGAAGTTCGAGGTCGAACATAGGGAGCAAATGGAATTCATGCACTAATATCAATAATAAATGCAAATTGAACACATAATACTACTCAAAATCTAATTAGGAATGTAAAGCATCAGTATATGAAGAATAAAAAGAATTGTAGCTAAAAATAATCCAATTGATTTCTCTCTCTCGATTCTTCTTCTTTCTCTATCGTTGGCTCCTTTTCTGGCTCTTTTCTTCCTCTACGTTTTCTCTGGCTTTCTTCCTTCTTCTCTTTCTTTGACTTCAGCGTTTTCCTCTTCAGCTTCTTCCTTTGCCTTAAGCCTTTGCGAACCTTTTTCTTCAGCTTCTTCCTTCTTTGTCTTCTCCTTTCTCTTGCTTTCTTCTTTCTGTCTTTAGCCTTCTCGTCCTTAGCTTCTTCCGCCTTCCTTCTTTCTCTTCCTTTTTTCTTTTTGTCATTAGCCTTCTCATCCTTAGCTTCTTCCTCCTTCCTTCTTTGCCTGACCTCCTCTTCTTTCTTCTTTCTCTTCCTTGGCTTCTTCCTTCTTCTTTGAATTTGGCTAAGTGTGGAGCGAAGCTTTCCAAGGCAAAACCCCCCTTCCCCTACGTAGCATTCCTCTCTTTCTCTCTTCTCTATTTTAGGTTCGCTCTCCCAGAGCCACAACCGGTTTGGGTAATCAGACCTAACGGAGACTTGGGTCTAGGCTCACCGGCGTGAGTGGTGAGCAAGGAGTGAGTCGGTCAGTAAACGGGTCGTGGACAGGTCAGCGTGGGCAGTGCTGCGGACAAGGTCGTGAGAGGGGGAAGAGGGACCTCACCCTGTGATTTGGAGGTGACAAGGCTATGGCACAAAATCCTTTTATGCACATACAGGTGTCTTTCCTTTTTCGAGGTGGGACTAAATGTCTCGCATCCCTTGCATGCTACAGCAACAGAGGTGATCCTTCAAATCACGAGGTTGCAGTTGCTCTCTACCCCAATCAAAGGCCTGGGTGTGTGCGGGCCTCAAGTCCGCACCACCTGGTACTTGGGCCTAGAGCTGATGAAGCCTGGAGCTTGCTTTAAGCTTGCTTCAAGTTCTGCGCCAATGGCGGAGGACGCCTGCTACCTGAAATCACCAAGACGGCCTCACGGCCACGTTAAAACACTCAGGGAGCTTCGCCAAGGCACGTTGAATATGTAGCGGTGGTCAGCGTGTTGTGGGGACGCTTGTGCAAGCGTACCTAGGACACACTGTGTGCGTATGTGTGGGTGTGTTCGGGGGTGCTTTTGGGTGAGTGGTGGAGTGAATGAAGCGAGGGGTTGTGATCAGGGAGTCGAGGCGAAGGTCATAGGGTGGTTGGTGAGGTGGATGGAGGTGTAGAGAGACGGGAGCACCTCGCCGGAGGTATTGCCAGAGGTGGAGGAGATGATGGTGGTGGAGTGTGACAGTAGTTGATTTAGGGAAATAAAGAGGGGGAAAGGAAGTAGAGGGTTAAAGGGACTTATCTACGGTGATATTGGACAAAGGGAAGGCAAGGATGGTTTTGGGTGTGTATTGCTGATGCCGGAGATGAAGATGCTCAGGGAGGGACGGTTGGCGAGGAGGAAGGGGAGACAAGGGCATCGGCGGGTGCTGCGCGACGTGGATGAACGCAAGGAAGAGGAACCTGCCATTGGTATTGTGGCAGGCGACGAGGGAGATCAGGGAAGGTTGCCGGAGCTTGATGAGAGAATCGGCTGGAGGAGGAGAGACGAATTTGAGGGGATTTCCCGGTCGATTTCAAGCTTAGGGAATGCTGTTAGATTAGGGGCTTCTTAAATAGGCCTTTGGAGAAGGATTTGTGCTTGGAAGCCAAGCTTCCAAGCAAGGTAGGGTCGCCGGAGTTGGAATCTTCAAATACCCAAATCTCTCATGCGTTCGTATGAGAGCTTGGGTACAAATCATGGATCACTGATTGGTTCAGACTGGAGGAGATTACTTAGAGAATCTCCCTTCCAATTTTGGGAGGGATTCTCTGAGCAATCAAGGAGAAATCACCTTCTAAAGCTTGCCGGAGTAGAATTCCTCCGCTATAATGGTGGAGGGACCTATCTGTGAAGACGATAAGAAAGTTAGGGGGATGATTGTAAGGGTTTTCGAAAGATAGGGTAGAAATGTAATCAGGTTGGACCTATTTGCAAAGTGGGTCAAGATGAGTTCCCCATAGCTCCAAAATTTGGCACAAACTTAATTTGGACCTAAGGAATCCAATGATGAAGTTGGATTTTGGGTTTGACTACGTTTGATTGGGCGATTTATGCAAAAACCTAATTTAAGGCAAATATCTGTTTGAGACTCCATTCTAGGTTAAGATGGGTTTGAATGGCCAATTTGAAAGTTCTAAACCCTAGAGAATATTTTTCTATGATTTTTAGAGGGTTTAGGTGAATTTTATCCTGACCAAAACCTTGGTTAAACAAGTGGGTTTGTTTTAGGGTTTCAAGAAGTCATTTAATTCACAGGGTACACACAAACCCTTTTCTGTCAAATCCAACCCACTTTTCATCTTGTTAAGACCTTTTGACCTGTGTTTAGCCCTTGAGAAAACCCGTTGTTGTACTGCAATGGTAAAATTATAGTTGTACCCCTTGTTTCTTTCTTTTCTCTCAGAAGGGTTATTTAGTGAATTAGGACCTCCAATTGGTTATGTAGGAGCTTTTATTCTCTTCATTGGGTAAAATGAGTTAGTTAGGGCTCATGATGGTGTTCCCATCACCCTGCTACTCCATAAAGAACCCAAAGAACCCAAACCTGCAACACCTTCTCCGAGCCTCCTCCAATTACCAAACTCGACCCCAAGCTCAGTTTGACGATCTCAAACATTGCCAAGCATCCTCGCTGACCATCGGGGCCTTGTGCGACCATGTGCAGGCCACGCAAGCGGCCTCCACAGCAAGCCACCACGTCCACACTATCTAGCAACTTTGCCTCCGTCCAACCGCTGCTGCCGCCTCTCACTGTCCCATCACCATCATATTGAAGCCCTCCTCCTGGCCAACCTCCATTCGACCAACCCTCCTGTCGTTGAGCCCCTCTTCGTGCGCAAAGAAGAAAGAGAAAAAGGGCTTTGTTTCTCCTCTAATTAAGAATTACGCATATTGCCATTGCCACTTTTAATATTACTTTATTTAATGAATTAATATATTGAAAGAAAACTGCATGAATATCCCTCTATTTTTGATTATTTAATTATGGCTGAATTCTCCTCATGAATGATATTAAATAAGTGATATTAGATATAGTGAACAGCTTTGCCTTGTAGGAAATTAATATTAACGGGATACTTGTATCAAAATCACTATTTTACCTAGTATTATATTGTGGTGATTTTGCATGTGCACTCTTACATTATTGATTAATTGTTTAGAACAAGAACTTATGTCGGAAATAAGATGCATGAGTTATCATGCACACCCATTGAGTTTCTCGAATAAATGAGGCACCATTCATTAGTTTAATAGGCAAATTCCTCCTTGTGATGATGACCTAACTATTTTCGTGGTAAGTTTTTGAATATTAAATATTTTGAAAAGTGATTTTCTATCACGCAATGAACTATAACGACACGTCATTTCATGCTAAAGTTTTTATCAAAAATGAAGATCGCTCTTTCATCGACCAACCCACCATTTTTCGCCCAACTCCTTCATCGACCGGCCACCGCAGATCACCATCCTCAACGAAACCACTTTTGCTACACTCGCTGTTGTTTGGCAAAGCTCTTGAGGTATTCTAACATGGCCACGAGGCCCTATTTCATGTTTCAGGTAGCAGGTCCTTCGCCATTGTTGAAGCTTCGAGCAAGGCTTCAAGCTCGCTCCAAGACGCAGTGACTTTAGACATTTACTCCAGGCTATGCAGATTCATCCCACGTACGTATCCAGGTCCTCAATTGAAGACTACAGGAGCAGTAGCCATGCCAATTGGATGAAGGACTCTGCTGCTGCGCTTCACGAAGGAAGGGTGGGACATTTGTCCCACCTCGGATAGGGAAGAACAGACACAGCCAAATAAATTGAATTTCTGCATCCTGTTGTCTGCCTCAACAAGCATAGCGGGTGAGGTCCTCTCCCGTGCCCTTACGTGCCTCGCTAGCGAAACCTTACACGTGGGTTTGGTGCACCCGATTATCCGCCTAAGCTTATTCACACCTCGCTCACCACTCACGCCGGTAAGCCTGGACCCAGGTGCGCGCTCTGTCCAAACACCCGATTACCCGACACTGTTTTAAGCCCTGGGAGGTTGGATCCTAAAGAGAGAAGAAAAGAGAGAGAGCGCAGGGTAGGGGAGGGTTTTGCCCTGTGCGACACTTAGCCAAATCTAAGATGGCCGCCCTCTGTGCGTGAAGAAGAAGAGGAGAAGAAGCTAAAGATAGGCAAGAAGAGAAAGAAGAGGAGGAGAAGGAAGAAGGCTCGTGCGTAAAGAGGAGAGCAGCTGAAGAGGGAAAGCCAAGGAAAGAAAGAAAAGAAGAGGAGGAAAGGAAGAAGGCCATAAGAAGAACAGTGTTAGGTAAGCACTATAGCACTTGTTGGATAAGTCGTCTAATTCAATAACCCAACAACTGATTTGAGGCTTGATACTTGATACTGTTAAGATATTGAATGCTTGATATATATGCTAGAGAATAATTGGTGATTTAAATCACCATTGTTTTAGCTTCTCTACATTTTTATTGCCTCAAAATACATGAGAATTCATTAAATATCTGGTTGGGACCCGGTTAGGTGTGTTAATATGGTGATTTTATCGTTGAAGTGTGTATAGTGGTTAACCTAAATTGAGCCTAACCATCTCTTTACAAATTTTTGTTTACCTAGCCTACTTGATTTTATCTTGGTCACTTTTAGGCCTAGGGTCGAACTCAGGGAAGTGGGGTTAGAAGTCAAGTTTCTACGCCTATCCTACAATGAATCTCTTTCGTTCGTTTATTGCGTTTTTGGCATTTTTCTATTTAGGTTTTTTTCTGATAATTCTTGTCCTTGAGGCACACCCTCAAAATTAGGTTCTTGGATTTAAGCCAAATCAGGGTTCCAAAACGGGTCTTGCTATTCGCAAGACAGAGTACCTGCAAGTCAAGGATTATCTTTTCTCTTTTATATATATACTTTTTATCTTTTTATTGGTAGGAAAGAGAAGCAGAAGTAAAGTAACAATAGTATATATACATATGTATATACAATATATGTATAAAGGTGTGGGGGTGGAGGCGAAGATGGAGTGTAGCACGGTGTCGAGTCAGTCATCGTCTAGAAAGACGCAACCAACAGGATGAGGTGCTGCATGGAGTGTAAGGTGGATTGATGGAAGATGAGTGTGACCATGCTTGTTGTACGCGTGTATCGGGGAATATCAGCAACTGGTGCAGATATTCCTGCGATACCACATATGGTAAGTAATGTGAAGAAATATATATATATGTATATATGTAAAGATATCTATATGTATATATATATATATGGTTATAAATATATAGGTATATATATGTAGTTATATATGTATAAGTATGTATATATAACTATATAGATGTAAATATATATATATATATATACATATATAGTAATATATGTATATAGATATATGTAGATAGATATGTATATATATATATATATGTATGTATAAGTATATGTGTATATATACGTATATATATATAAGTATATAGATGTATATATATATATATATATATATGTATGTATGTAAACTAATACATAGTTATATAAGTACTAATATGTGTATAGATATATGTATATATATATGTATATATGTAAATATATAAGTATATATATATATATGTATGTATGTATGTATGTATGTATGTATGTATGTATACTAATACTTAAGTATATAGGTACTACTATATGTATAAATATAAGTATATATATATATGTATATAAATATATGTATATGTATATATATAAGTATATAATAATATATAAGTGAGAGTGTGTGTGTGAGAGAGTGTGAGTGTGAGCAGAGAGAGAGAGTGAGAGAGTACTGAGAGAGAGAGAGAGGGAGAGAGAGAGAGAGTGCGCGCTTCCTGCTAGAGTGAGGTCTGGGAGTTAAGACGGCCGGGTCCTCCAAGCGTCGTCTGATGCCAAGCGTGCAGGGGCGTATACGCGCACGCGCGTAGGCGTGCGTTGGCAGGAGGGAGTGGCACGGAGGAAGGAACCGCAGTGCACAGCGCTACGTGGAGAGGCTGGAGCGGGCACACGTAGACGTACGTGGGCGGGTGCGGGCGACGCGGGCTCACGCAGATGCTCGGGTAGGCGCTGGAGCGGGAGCGGGGCTGGACGCGGGTGCGGGCAAACAGCGGTTGCAGTGCACTGGGTGACCAGTTAAGTGAGAAACTTACCGGTCACCGCACTGTAGCCACAGTGTTCCGCTGACTGGCATGAATAGTGGCTACAGTGCATGGCCGACCTGCACGATCGGGTATGCCCGGTGCCATGAGAGCGGGGAGCTCCGGAGCGGTTGGCGCGCGCTGGAGAAGCTACGCTGGCTGCTGGCTTGTGGAGAGCGTTTTGTGACAGGGCACATGGAGAGGGGCGAGGTCGCCTACAGGCGTGCGCGGAAAGGGCTGGGGCGGCTGCTGCAGGGATGCGTGGTGGCCTGCGGGTGTTGGCAGGGGTGCGCGGTGAAGCTTGGCCGGCTGCTGCAGGGGCGCGTGGTGGCTGGTTGCGGCCGGAAAGATGAGTGCAGCGCGAAGAAGCAGGAGGCGAGGCTGTCTGCTGGCGCGCGCTGGAGGCGAGGGCGGCTTGCAAGCATGCGCTGGAGGGGCTTTGCGGTTGCTGCTGCCTTGCTGCTGCTGCATGCGGAGCTTTGAGCTTCAAAGCTTGAAGCTCCTGCTCCAATGGCTGAAGTGGCTTGGACATTGAAATAGGGAAAGAACCACCACGCCCACCGGCTCTTTGATGAGCTGGGCGGTGGTGGACTCACGGTGGTGGTTGTGCACCACCGTGAGGTACTCCTGCCGGTAGAGTGTCTCCTCAGAGGAGGAGGGCCTGCATATGGAGGGAGAAAGGAGGGGACAGTGGCCTGGAGAAGAAGAGCTGTGTTGGGTTGGCTCTTTTTGTGAGGACCAGGCTCTCTTTTACAAGAAGGAGCCACGTCTGTTTTATAGAGGAAGAAAGCATGCATAGCCATGCCGTGGCTGTGCATGGCCGGTACGGAGAGGCTGTGCAGAGCATGGTGAGCAGGATAAGGCGCGAGGAAGAGGTTGCCATGCATTGTAGCCGCAGGAAGAAGTCAAATAAAAATAAAATTAGAAATGAAAAGATGGTGAATTTTGCAAAGCAGCAATTGAGGAATACATGAATTGCGAGGCCATTTTATTCACTCTCCTCCCCTCTCAATTAAATGCATGCATGCATTTTTACAAATGCAACTAGGGATACCTAATATGCACTGGTAATGCTAGGAAATAGCACAAGACGACACAATTGCATGTGCATTTTTGCGGTGCAATCATACCCCCATGCCTATCTTTTGCTAGTCCCTAGCAAAACATTTTTTGTGTTGTATTTAGTAATGATCTTTAAGCTGAAGGTTTTCTTCTGAGGCGACATAGGTGTGTTTATTATTGGATATTGTGAGAACCAATTGCAGAGAAGACTACCAGTACTTTAAGTCTCATATGACATAGATCATCTCTCGACTAACCAGGACTCTTGATATTTAAACCTTAAGTATGATTTCCAGGACCCATGAGGTTTTTGCCGTACTCGAGAGCTCAAGAGGTTTTGGCTTGTGCATAGTAAAGGATCAAGGCTGACCATATGAACATTAAGACTCAAGTCCAGGGTTTCACAAATTTTTAAGTAAAGCTTGGTCCTAGTTTCAGCTTGTGTCTTCGGATTGACCCTAAAGAAGATGACGGAAAACACAACTCCCAATTTTTGACATTTGTGGCTCAAAGAAAAATAGGGTATTTGTATTTTTCCCTGAAGAATTTTTGTAGGAGGAAGACTTTACAGATATTTGTGAGATATACTGACTTATTTGCATCTTTCTCTCTATTTTTTTTTTGAAACACGTGTCAGTATATCTCTTACAACATTATTTGGAGGAGCACACTTTTCTTTGTGGTGGGAGAGTTCCTTTTTGGTGGAAAGAGTCTCTCCTAAACACAAGACTAAAGCCTGGGATAAAAAGTCTACTTGCACGCACAGGTAAGGACTCCACCTTCCCTAATGAACACTAGCGTTGGATCTTATGTTCACCTGGTCTTTCTTGATATGTGTAGTGTGAACCAAGATTACTTAGGCTCTTAAGTAGAAGCAAACCAACGGATCCTGTACTGGTGTCTCAGGTACAAGAATACATGCTTAGTTAAGAGAGATTCCGATCTATCATGTCAATGCTCAACTGAATTAAGCCGAGCCTGAGCGAATCAAGCTTCTGTGGCCTGGAAAGTCTTCAAAACAGAGGTTGAATATCCATAAACACTTACTGTATTTTTGTTTCAGCCTTTACTAAACACCATTTTTTTTTCTTTTTCTTACATATTTATAAATAGGTGGAAACTACATGATACCATAAAATACCCAGATCCTATGGATGCCTATCCACTCCCCCATGCCAAACGATGCTATGTCCCCATATGCATGCAGGGAAACGTAGAGAAAGGACGAAAGATCGGGTAACGAGAGCTGAGGTGCAGGGTATACAGCAGGGTGGTAGGGTGGGTGGATGGTGGGTGGTGAAGTGAAAAGTGAAGTGATCGTGATAGTGGCATGAAAAGTGTTGGTGGATGGTGAAAGGTCTGGCATTTCTTAGGATGAGAGTGTCCCAGGCAGATTGGAACACAAGTCAAGAGGAAGAAATTGGCCCTCAGATTGGCCAAGAAGAGGGGCCTCTTAGATAGATGGATCCAAAAAGGAATAGCCCCAGTGAGAAGTATATGGGCTCAAGGTTCCAGTGTGGAGTTGCAAATCCGCTTGATTTTGCGAGAAAGAAAGGGCAATCCAGTCTTCAATAGTGTGGACCGGCAGTGAGTAGCCCGGATATGACTCAGACCATGAGGTATGGGAAGCGGAGAAAACCTCGTTAGAAGTCTGGCCAAGAGAAGGTACGGGATAATGGAGGGATGGGGGAACGTCACAGTATATGTTGATCAGGCAGTTGTCAGTGTTTATAGGTAATCCGCAGCAGTTAGAATAGGTCCCAATTACTTCGATACACGTGCTGACAGCCATGTCCTCATCAGACGTGTCATCCTTGATACAATCGCAATCAAAGTTCTTGGCTGCCTTGAAGATGTTAAGCTTGAGCTTTTCAGATCCAACGGCAATCTCAATACAGCCCAACTCACAGTCGATAAGGGCGCGGGCTGTGGCCAAGAAAGGTCAACCAAGGATGATCGGACAATCAGAAAGTGAGCTAGGAACTTCCATATCTAAAACAAGAAAGTCAACAGGAAAATAGAGACTGTTGACCCTAACCACCACATCTTCCACCACACCCTTCGGAATTTTGATAGAACGATCTGCCAACTGTAATGTGACAGGGGTAGGTTTCAGATTTCCCGAGGAAAATTTTTCGAGCATGATGGTTGGTATAAGATTGATGGATGATCCTAGATCAAGCAGGGCACGGTTAAAATTGCGGCCTTGGATGCTATAGGAAATCAGTGGCGTGCCTGGATCTTTCTGCTTCGGTGGTAGGTTTGACAGTATAGCACAACTCGCATGAGTCGAGAGAACCATCGGATTCTTGGTTTTCTTTGACTGTCGCCTGGGTGCTGTGTAGTCTTTGAAAAATCGGGTGATAGTAGGTATGTGGTCGATAGCCTCGAGCAGGGGTACCTTGATTTCTACATCCCTGAACAAAATTACGCAGGTTATCAAAGGCCTGTGTATCTTTCTTTTTGCCTTTTGGCTCCCTCAGTAGAGCCTCAGGGAATGGAACTGATTCTGGCACCAATTTGTGTGTATCATCCTCTCGCGAATGCGGTGCGCACCCCGAATGAGAGGGCGATGAAGAAGACGGCCCAGGATCAGGTCGAGGCGGATTGACGGTCTGCTTACCGCTCCTCGTAGTGATAGCATTGGACGATGCGGGTCTAGTGGGATCATACAGCGGAGGAGGGTTCGCAATAGGGACATAAGAGTGCGATGCTGCAGCGGGATTAGCCTGAAATCCCAGTGGAATGCTTGGAGCTTGCAGAATTTGATTAACCTGCCCCTGAGAAGGTTGTACTTGTGGTTGAGGACCACGGGGTACGAAGTTTCACAAGTTTGGAACAGGTTGGGCGGGAAGAGTGCCCTGAGATCGAGTCGCCATGCGTAGTTGACTGATCTCAGCATTCTGCTGCTCCAATTGGTGCTGAAGAGAGGTCATGTTCTCTTCATGGAGCTTTGACATTTCCGTCATCATTTGCATCAATTTGTCAAGAGGACTTGATGCGTGTTCGGTTTGCGGTATGCAAGGACCTGATGGCGGATTCGCCATAGGATTAGACTGGGCCCTTGGGATGATGGGTGCGGACGGTCGCATTAGTCCACCAGCGAGGTTTTGGCACTGCGGGTTGTTGGACCATGCGAAATTTGGATGATTTCGCCACCTTTGGTTATAAGTGGCAGAGAACAGGTTGTTCCCTAGGGTGCAAGCGTCTTCTATGCCAGAAGATGTGTCCGCATGTAAGTATGTGTCCGAGCACATGGAGTCTTGGTCCTCTGTGTCGAAATACTGACTTGCAGAAGCCAGATCCACATGACTTACCGAGTCGCTCGGTGCGACACTCGGTAAGGAAGGTCTTACGGGGTTTCTTGGGATAAGCCTGGTGTTGGAAGAATTGGGATTGTGACGAAGTGGTGAAGTGGGGGTGTTTGCCATAGAACGGGCGGAGTTGGCTAGAAGCTCATCCAGCTTCTTATGCACGACGGAGACTTCATCCAATTTTTGTGCGATAAGGCTGAGATCAATGGATGAATGGGAGGGTCCCGTGTCAACTTCGTGGACATTTCGAGGCAAGCTGGTATGATTAAAGGCGACAATGGAGGCATTGTTCATTGAGTTTTCGCTTATATTTTCAAGCAATTCGAATGCTCCATTCTCGTCTTTATTCATAAAATTCCCTTTGCAGGAAGCGTCTGCAATCTACTTCAAAGTCTCTTTTAGCCCATAGTAGAAAATCTGGGCTATATGCCACTTAGGCAGACCGTGGTGTGGATACTTCCTGAGGAGGTCATTATACCTCTCCCATGCCTCATGAAATTGTTCGCCATTTTTTTGCGTAAATGAAGTGATAGCACAGCGAAGCACATTAGTTCGCCTGATTGGGAAGAACTTCTTGAGAAACGCTGTTTGCATCTCTTCCCAAGAGTGGATGGTTCTCCCAAGGGTGCATAACCATTGCGACGCTTTATCCTGCAATGAAAATGGGAACATTTTCATGAGGACTATAGGTAACCCGATATTTCTAGGTTTAACAGTTTCAGCCAATCGGGTTAGGTCTTCCAAGTGGAGAAAAGGATCTTCACTTGGAAGACCATGGAAGTGAAAATTTATTAGGCCAATTATGTTAGGTTTCAGTTCAAAGTCGTCCCCGCCCATGGGGACCTGAATTTGTCCTATGGTCTCTATAGCAGCGGGATTCTGATAAGAGATAAGAGACCTAGGCTCCTCCTGTTGATAGAGAAAATACGCGATTTGTTAATTAGGTAATTTAGTATCGTTGCAATGCGTAAATCTGCTTTCGCTTTTAAATTAATATTCCTAGATAGGGGAGTATCTAGGGTCGTCCAAGGAGGCCAAATGTTTGCAAAATTGATTCTCTTGCTTGGAATATAAACCTCAACTTTCTTTTTGGTCTTCTTCAATATATCATTTTTATGTTTTTGAAATTAAGGCAACATGCGAAATTGTGGCGGGAAAGTGACTTACACTTCAACTCAATATACTACTTCTAAAGTGGCAAGTAGAGCCTCTCCCTAAGCTCACTCTAGGCAAGTGGAGGCCTAGAATAATTAGGGAGATGGAGTGAAGAATTCTAAAAACAAAGCAATTAGAAATGCAAATAAAGAAATTGCAAGGAAGGCAACTAGATTAATGAAAAAGTGTTTTACAAAAAAGCCTAGTAGAGGAATGCTTCTACTACTAGAAAAATTGCAATAAATAAAAGCAAACATAAATCCTCTAGATAGATGGTGAAGAAGAGGGCTTCTTTCTCCAAGCTTGGTAACTCCCAAGCTTGAAAAGAGTCCTCCAACTCCTTCCTTGCTATTCTCCACCAAGGTGATGTCCTCCAAGGCAAGCTCTAAGGGGGCATGCCCTAAGCTTCTCTCCAAGGGTGGATGTCCACCCTAGGTCCTTCTCCTTTGCCTGGCCATCCTCCTTGAAGTAGAAAAGTCCTTGTCCTTGGCATGGCCCAAATTGAAGAGAGTGGGGAGAAGAAGGCACCAAAAGGGCTGGTGATGTGCCCCTTTAATCTTCTTCTCTACTCCTTCTTTTTGGCCGTAGGTGTAGGTGGTATAGGTAGCAAAATACACTAATGGAGGATGAAGAAAATGTGGGAAATTTGGTGGGTATATATAGTGTGGGAAGGGGGGCATAGGTGTCTCTTGGAATGGATGGCTAGGATAGGATATGGGGGGTAGTTGGGGATCCTAGGGCTAAGAATAAGTGGCGCCACCTAAGGGCTGCTAAGGGGGGTAGTTAAGGCTTTGGTGCCCTTTAGAATTGGCGCCAAAATGGTCCTTCTAGAAGGCCATTAGGTGGCGCCACCTTAGGGTTCTAGAAGGGGGGTATGTGGATGGCTAGGATGGGTTATGTGGGTAGGTGTAGGGTGGATGAAGGGGCTGAAAGTTGGCGCCAAAAGGGAGGTGGTTAGGGTTAGTTTTGGCACCAACTTTTGGTGTCTTTTGGTGGTTGGTTGAGGGGTGAAAGGTGGTGAAGAGGTGGCGCGAAAATGAGTAGGATAGCTGGCTTAGGTAGGGCTTAAGTTGGTGGAGCTAGCTAGGGTTGAATTGGAGGTGGTGGATGGCCAAGGAGCTGGTTGCTAGCTAAGCTAAGCTAGCTTAGCTAGCTATGGAGTAGAGGAGGAGGTATTGGAGCAAGGGTTTGAAGAGAGGAGCTAAGGAGGAGAAGTCTGGAGCTAGAACTGGAGCTGGCTGCTGCTGAAGACGCTGGCATAGAGCTACTCTAGCTGGCTTAGCTTGCTAGTTCTTTGCTAGCTGCTAAGCCAAGCTAAAGTGAACTGGCTTCTACCATAATGAGCTGAGGTGAGCTGGGTCTGGTGCTCCCAGGGAGGATCAAGCTAGTTGAGGCAGTTAAGGTAGCTTAGCTCAACTGAGTTGAGCTAAGCTGATTCCTTGGGAGCTGGACTTGAGCTTCCTGAGCTAAGATGAGTTCTTCTTCAGTTGGCTGGAGTTGAGTGGAGCTGGATGTAGCTGGGTCTGAGCTGGGGTGAACTCCTGCCAACTTAGCTGAGCTAGCTAGAGCTCCCTATGGACTAGTGGGAGCTGAGATGAGCTAGACTCAGCTAAGTTGAGCTGGATCTGAGCTGACTTGAGTTAGGGTGAGCTAAGGTGAACTCCCTTGAGCTACCATTCAGCTGAGATTAGCTGAATGGAGCTGGGATGAGCTAACCCTAGTTCAAGTGAGCTAGGTTCCAGCTGTGGTGAGCTAGATCAAGCTGAGTTCCTGCTAGTTTGAGCTTCTCCTTCACCATTTGCCTTCTTGAGTGCTAGGGTTTTAGGGATCTGTATATCTGTTCATCCCTAACACTCACAAAAACATATCAAAAAGATAATAAAAAATGCAATGCATGGCTAACCTAATTTATGCCTAAATGCAGCCCAAAAACCCGTTTGCGGAGTAAAATCCTAAGAGCTAGGTTTATTTTAATGCATAAGAATGATGATAAACTGGCATTTATCACCCGTTCGGGAGGGTTCTGCATTTCCTCCAATGTTTCCCGAATGGCTTCAATTTGTTCATTATACATTTCCATTTGGGCTTGGAGGCGGGTTATGGGATCTAAGGCTCCACCACCTGGTGGGTTTTGAGGGCAGTTTCCTCCCTCGGGATTGGGGGGTGGGCGTGCAACCATGTTTGTGGAGGAGGAGGATGATTCGACTTCTTTTCTAAATTTATCAGGCAATTCACACAGTTTAGGGTTTTGTGACCTCCCAAACATGCACTACCGCAGGAAGAATTGGGGAGATAAGAAGGGAAAAGAGATGAGAGAAATGACGCCACAAAGGTACACTTGATGACAAATCAATTCAATCAAATTCCTAACCTCTACAGTGTGCCCTTAAACCTAAAGATCTAAGTTACTTACTATCACGAACTACGGAACCGAATGCGAGCACCGCGGAACCACTGGGCCAGATTGAAAGGCCGTTTGCCTTAGTCTTAGACACCCGATAGCACGCGGGGACCCTCACCAGCACGTAGGCGCTACACGCAGGTAGTTAGACCTCCAATCCTTAATAAGGGTCAAGTTGCTACCAATTTTAGTTAGAGGCTTGGGATCAAGTGCTTTTGGAATTTGAAGGGCGTTGTTTACGGGTAATGCCCAAGTGATTGATTTTTAAAGTGTGTAAAACAAGCATGCAACGGGGAAATCTCCCCGAATTGAAGTTTTAATTAGTGAATGGTTTTTAGAATTCAACCTTAAAGTAGTATGGATTTTAGTATTTCGCTGATATACCAATTCAACCAATCTCCGGGTTTTGCAAGAGTACAAGTTTTCTTCTAAGCCCAACAAACCCTTCTTCAATGTCAATTGGTTAATGCATGCTAAAATGCAATGGGCTTCCCTAAATGGAGATTTCTATGTGTGGATGCACGAATCAGTTTTAGATTAGTGTGAAAGGGAGCCAAAGCACTTCATTTCAAGTGCTCCCAATCACCAAAAATGATTTCCACACACAAGGCTCAACCAAAAGATAAAGAAAATCAAATTGTTGGGGTTGAAATATTCGGGATCGAATCTTAGGCAAGTTGAAAAGTCATGGTGGGGTTGGAATCAACTCAATTCCAAGTCTCCCCACCAAAAAGGTGATCCCGAATTGCAAGTAAATGAGGCAAAGAGGGGTGGCAATCAATCTTTTTATTTGCCTCAAAGAATACTTCACACGGCGAAAAATTCAAGAATCAAGATTCTTGGATTTTCGCTATGCGAAGTTTCATGGGAAATCCTGGGGCAGTGGGAGTAAGGGCAAACAATCAAACAAGTGAATTTTAATCCACTTGCCCCAAGAGATCCAAGAAGTTTTTCTAGTTTTTTTTAGTTTTTAGTTTTTTCTATTAAGGTTACAAGTTAACCTAGGTTTCTAAGAAAGAAAGACTTACTTGTGCAGCAACGTGTGCAGAGCTTCAGTGCGGTGTCGGCGTCTTCATGCTCTCGTTCCCGCTTTAGATCTGCCCACATCTCCGACTTCGTCTGCTTGTCTTCTCCTTGCAACAAGTTTACCTGCACACCAAAAACAGAGACACCCGTGAAGAGAAGGGTGTGAGAAGAGAAAAATTACAGGAATGGAGTAAAAACTTACTTGAAGGCGCACTTCCCTAGCAACGGCGCCAGAAAGGTTATGGTCGGGACCCGGTTAGGTGTGTTAATGTGGTGATTTTATCATTGAAGTGTGTATAGTGGTTAACCTAAATCGAGCCTAACCATCTCTTTACAAAATTTTTTTTTACTTGGCCTACTTGATTTTATCTTGGTCACTTTTAGGCCCAGGGTTGAACTCAGGGAAGTGGGGTTAGAAGTCAGGTTTCTACGCCTGTCCTACAACGAATCTCTTCCGTTCGTTTATTGTGTTTTTGGTGTTTTTCTATTTAGATTGTTTTTTGATAATTCTTGTCCTTGAGGCACACCCTCAAAATTATGTTCTTGGATTTAAGCCAAATCAGGGTTCCAAAACGGGTCTTGCTATTCGCAAGACAGAGTACCTGCAAGTCAAGGATTATCTTTTCTCTTTTATATATATACTTTTTGTCTTTTTATTGGTAGGAAAGAGAAGCAGAAGTAAAGTAACAATAGTATATATACATATGTATATACAATATATGTATAAAGGTGTGGGGGTGGAGGCGAAGATGGAGTGTAGCACGGTGTCAAGTCGGTCATCGTCTAGAAAGACGCAACCAACAGGACGAGGTGCTGCATGGAGTGTAAGGTGGATTGATGGAAGATGAGTGTGACCATGCTTTTTGTATGCGTGTATTGGGGAATATCAGCAACTGGTGCAGATATTCCTGCGATACCACGTATGGTAAGTAATGTGAAAAAATATATATATATATATATGTATATATGTAAATATATCTATATGTATATATATATGGTTATAAATATATAGGTATATATATGTAGTTATATATGTATATATATATGTATATATAAGTATATGTATAGATATATATATATATATGTATAAGTATGTAAATATAACTATATAGATGTAAATATATATATATGTATATATAGTTATATAGATAGATATGTATATATGTATGTATAAGTATATGTGTATATATATGTATATATATATATGTGTATGTATATAGACTAATACATAGTTATATAAGTGCTAATATATGTATAGATATATGTATATATATATATATGTATATAAGTATATTTATATATGTAAATATATATGTATGTATGTATATATATATATATATATATGTATGTATGTATACTAATACTTAAGTATATAGGTACTACTATATGTATAAATATAAGTATATATATATATGTATAAATATATACATGTATATATAAATATATGTATATATATCAATATATATATGTATATGTATATATATATATATAAGTATATAATAATATATAAGTGAGAGTGTGTGTGTGCGAGAGTGTGAGTGTGTGTGTATGAGTGTGTGCAGAGAGAGAGAGTGAGAGAGTACTGTGAGAGAGAGAGAGAGAGGGAGAGAGAGAGAGAGCGCGCACTTCCTGCTGGAGTGAGGTCTGGGAGTTAAGAAGGTCAGGTCCTCGAAGAGTCGTCTGATGCCAAGCGTGTAGGGGCATTTACGCGCACGCGCGTAGGCCCGCGTTGGCAGGAGGGAGTGGCGTGGAGGAAGGAATCGCAGCGCATAGCGCTACATGGAGAGGCTGGAGCGGGCGCACGCAGAAGTACGCGGGTGGGTACGGGCGACGCGGGCGCACGCAGACGTGCAGGCGGGAGCTGGAGCCGGTGCGGGGCTGGACGCGGGTTCGGGTGAACAGCGGTTGCGGCGTGTTGGGTGACCGGTTAAGTGAGAAACTTACCAGTCACCGCACTATAGCCATAGTGTTCCGCTGACTGGCGTGAATAGTGGCTACAGTGCATGGCCGAGCCGTGCGACCGGGTACGCCTAGTGCCGTGAGGGTGGGGAGGTCTGGAGCAGTTGGTGCGCGCTGGAGAAGCTGTGCCGACTGCTGGCTTGCAGAGAGCGTTTTGCGACAGGGCGCACGGAGAGCGGCGAGGTCGCCTGCAGGCATGCGCGGAAAGGGCTGGGGCGGCTGCTGCAGGGATGCGCGATGGCCTGCGGGTGTTGGCAAGGGTGCGCGGTGAAGCTTGGCTGGCTGCTGCAAGGGCGCACGGTGGCCGGTTGTGGGCGGAAAGATGAGTGCAGCGCGAAGAAGCGGGAGGTGAGGCCGCCTGCAGGCACACACTGGAGGCGAGGGCTGCCTGCAGGCGTGCGCTGGAGGGCTTTGCGGCTGTTGTCGCCTTGCTGCTGCTGCTGCGTGCGGAGCTTTGAGCTTCAAAGCTTGAAGCTCCTGCTCCAATGGATGAAGTGGCTTGGACGTTGAAACAGGGAAAGAACCACCACGCCCACCGGCTCTTTGTTGAGCTGGGCGGTGGTGGACTCACGGTGGTGGTTGTGCACCACTATGAGGTACTCCTGCCCGCAGAGTGTCTCCTCAGAGGAGGAGGGCCTGCGTATGGAGGGAGAGAGGAGGGGATAGTGGCCTGGAGAAGAAGAGCTGCGTTGGGTTGGCTTTTTTTGTGAGGACCAAGCTCTCTTTTGCAAGAAGGAGCCACGTTTGTTTTATAGAGGAAGAAAGCATGCACAACCATGCCCTGGCTGTGCATGGCTGTGCATGGCCGGCAGGGAAAGGCTGTGCAGAGCATGGTGAGTAGGATAAGGCGCAAGGAAGAGGCTGCCATGCATTGCAGCTGCGGGAAGAAGTCAAATAAAAATAAAATTAAAAATAAAAAGATGGTGAATTTTGCAAAGCAGCACTTGAGGAATACGTGAATTGTGAGGCCATTTTATTCACTCTCCTCCCCTCTCAATTAAATGCATGCATGTATTTTTACAAATGAGACTAGGGATACCTGGAATACGTGAATTGTGAGGCCATTTTATTCACTCTCCTCCCCTCTCAATTAAATGCATGCATGTATTTTTACAAATGAGACTGGGATACCTAATATGCACTGGTAATGCTAGGAAATAGCACAAGACTACACAATTGCAGGTGTATTTTTGCGGTGCAATCAATATCTAATATGATAGATTAGTATTTATTGAATATCATTTTATGGTTTAAATCCTTGTACTCATTTACATTATTGAGATTAGTGTGTGAATTCCTATTTGCTCTCTGTGTTCGACCTCAGAACTTATTTCTGATATTCGAGTAATAAATATTATTTATTTTCAAGTAATTTCGACTTATACTACAACACAGCTTTTATAAACATCGATCTCGCTCTGTTAATAGCATAGCTTCCATCAGCTCCAGAGTCTTCTCTCCCAACTCCTCCTTCATGAAACCCCAGCTCCTCCACCTCTACTTTACTAGCTAAGCTAGCTTAGCTAAGCTCCAGCTCCACCTAAAAATCCATGGCCGTCCACTCCACCTTAACCCTAACTAACATTAACCTAACCCAATTCTTTTTGGCGCCAACCCACCATAACCACCACCGTAGACACCCCTTCATGTTGGCGCCAAAAAGTCCTAGACTTCCCTTCATTTTGGCACCAACATGAGCCTCCATCCTAGCCCTACACCTCACCCTATATGCCCATCTAAACCCTACACATAACCCCCTTCTAGAAACCCTAAAGTGGCGCCACCTAACCCCCTTTTAACCCACCTAAAATGGCACCAACTCCACCTAAACCTAACATCCATGCAACCCTTCATGTGGCACCAACATCCTACACCCTCCACCATATAACTACCACCTAAAAACACATCCTAACCCTCCCTTTCTCCTCCACGCCACCTAACCCTAACACCACCATTATTGGCGCCAACCACCCACCTAACCTAACCCCCACACACCTCTCTAAATGGCGCCAAATAACCTTAGCCCTCCTTCCCATAACCGCCATCCAACAACAACATCCTAACCTTACACCTAATCCTACGCCACTTAACCCTACCACCTAAAACCCTAACCCTAGTCCACTCCAAGAGTTGGCGCCAAAGCACCTAGCACCCTCTCATTTGGCACCAACCACCATCCACCCTAGGATCCCTTAACCACCACCAACAAGCCATCCTAGCCATCTATCCCTTAACCACCCTTAACCCCTTACCATATCTATAAAAGGCCAACACATACCACCATTTTTAGCATCCTTGGTGCATATATTCTACCTACATTCCACCTATATCCAATGTCCAAGGAGGAAGAAGAGGAAGAAGATCAAGGGGACACCCTGTCTCCTTGGTGGCTCCAACCAAATTTTCTCCTTCCTTGTGTCGCCACCATAGCAAGGAGGAAAGCTAGGCAAGAAGGACAACTAGAGGAGGAGGTTCTAAAGGTGGGCTATGCCACCTTAGGGAGTTCTTGGAGTGGAAAGTCATCCACTCTAGGAGGGAGAAGCACACCCACCTAGGCTTTACTTGTGGAGGACATCTAGGAAGGAGAGAGGAAATCCTTTTAGCCTTAGGGCAACCAGGACTGGAGCAGCAGTTCCAGTCAACATTATCACCAACATCAACATCTTCTAAGCTTTCTTCTACTTTTTGTTGTTTAGTTGCATAGTAGTTTAGTGCTAGATTCCAATTTGGGTTGAAATTACAAGTGGAGATTCTTTTCACTTGTGAGTTTTCCAACGGCGTTGTAAAACTCTTTTAATTAAAAAGCATTCTTCTAATTTTGGTTTAAAAGGCCTGTGATTATTTTGTGACTTACTTCTTCATTGCACTAGGACTTTCGTGCTTGAGGTGAGTTGGAAGAAGTAAGGCACTAGTTGCCACGCAATTTCCATGGCTTAAATTTCCGTCATTCTCTCCGCATTTGTTTTTGCCCTATTCAAAACCAAAAAAATTTACATATTTCAAAAACCCTAAAAAAGAAGTTGATTTCCGAAAGATCAAGTGAGAATTTTGGTAAAAGCTTTCTTGCCTCTCTAGGGATGACCTGAGTACTTACCTAAGTACTCGGATTTTACAAATTTAAAGCGATCTAAATTGCGTGTTGCGACTTAAAAACCCACTTTTACAAATCATGCATTTTAGCGATCAATTGTCCCCTGTCGGTCTCCTCAATTCTTGAGGAGGTTGGTTGGTTGGAATGAAATAGTCACTCAAAGTTATTTGTTTATTTGATCCTTGATCAACCATCTCTTCGCTCTTTTCTCTTTGGTGGGCCTCCTACGGATTCTCTCAGGCTCAGGATCAAGTACTAAACTACCCTCAAGAGAGTGTCTACCAAGTATAAAACAACCACCAAATACAATTCAAGTTCTTACCAATTTAAGTAGGTGCAACCCCAAACGAACTTCACTGATAAGTCAAATAGAGTCAAGGCGGTGTTCCTCATTCCCACTTAAGTGGTAAAAGAAGAATGAGGCTACTTGAGATCCTAACCAATTCTATTTTTGAGAAGGTTGAGGTCAAGTTAGTTAATATAGGTGGCCAAACAAGTTATTCAACCCAGATACGTGACCTAAGACAACCTTCGAGTACCCTAAGACCTACACCTTGCTTAAATGATATTCTTAAGTGATCTAGTGAGAAGGTACTCTAAGGACAAAACTAAGGGATGCATGTAGGGCGAACCATTCCTTTGAGGCGATGCATATGCAGTGCCTTTTAACTACCCTTTTGTTCCTTTAAGGGGTGTCCCTCTCCTTAAAGTATCAAAGCACTTGGTCACAGGATAATACCACCA
Source organism: Thalassia testudinum (assembly GCA_037157565.1). NCBI lineage: Eukaryota > Viridiplantae > Streptophyta > Magnoliopsida > Alismatales > Hydrocharitaceae > Thalassia > Thalassia testudinum. The sequence goes on from JAZHRO010000025.1 coordinate 112,521,434, forward strand.
CCACAAAGTGAAGTAGGAGGGCTTGCACCGATAAAGAGATCGGTGCCTATAGCCTTAAGGGATCGAGACCTAGTGAAGTGCCTAAAGTGTGTGCTTAGTGTAAGAAGTGTACATCACACTACGAAAATCAAATTTACTTTGTAAATAATCACACGCAAGTCCTTTTGTCCAATCAAGTGTGAATTTGCTTTTAGGCCCCAATCTGATTAGCTATCCCAATTTTAGAATGCGACCACTTAATTAGGTAGATTCAATCACAATTAGGTGATCTTTGAATTAGCTCAGAATGCAATGAGTGATCAGGCATTGGATGCAAAGATAAGAGAATATACCTGACTCCAGCAATCTTAATGTAGGATGCTAAGTAGTGCAATAAAATAGATCTAAATGCTGCTCATTCACCCCTAGTATGCACGCTCCTATGGATATGCAACTCCTAAACAGATAGATTGAGTTTTTTTTTTTGAATATGGTAAGCAAGCAAAAAACTATACAAAATAATCCTAAGTCAACCTCAAAATAATCCACACCATAGACCAATAATCCTAATCGCTAAAGAAAGTAGGGATAGACCCCTGAAAATCAGCCCCGATGCTATAAGGGTGAGAAAAATAAAATGTAAAACTAGTAAACTAAGCTCTCATATCTCCTAATCCATTTAGTGCCATAGGAGAATCCCCTTGTCATAGGATCCAAGTCTCCTTCCTTCCCCTCGCATATTCTAATGGGTGCAGCATAAGGTCCACACCATGGCTCTACTATGCTCGTCGTCTCAACTCGTTGCTTCCTCACACAAAAAAATATAAGTGAGTCAAGACAACTACACCTCAAAATATATCAAAAATATAACCAAGTAAACTTATTACGTCTGTTGCCTCCCAGGCAACAGTGCCATTTAATATAGGAAATTTTTTGCTTTTGCAATAAATAATAGGACTAATAATGATGTGCTAATAAGGTGTCGTCATAGTGTAAATAGTGGTGGAAAAAAATCCCAAATAAAAAGATGAATAGTGAAATCAAATAAATATCATTCTCATTCATCAAATAATGCAATCAATCAAGGTGAACCATAGAAATAGTGTCCTCTCCATAGGAAGGCAACAATACACAGCTAGGTTTAATAATCAAATATAAAGATAATAAGTTTCAATCCCAACAACAAGAGTAATCAATGGATTATAATAAGCAAATCAAACTCTATAAGTAGGAATCAAGGTGTAGTCACAGTAATGCAGAGAACACGCAATGGTGGACGTGGTTGATGACGAAGATTAGATGTAGGCTAAGCATGTTGTCACCACACTTCCCCATGAGAAACCATGGTCCTAGTCGTCATGGTCGGTGGAGAGCATGGTCACGAATGTCGTGGACGTCACAGTCGATGTGGAGATAGTGCAGAGTCGCAGTGGTGGCTATCCTCGCGGTAGAAAGTAATGTTCGCGGTGGCGCAATGGTGTTTGCGGACATAGTATGGTCACAGTTGTCGCACGGTGGCGAAGTCGGTGCTGTCACCATCGACGACGATGATGGACGACCGTGGAAGCGGGCGAAGTGATGGGAACACCATCATGAGCCCTAACTAGCTCATTTTGACCTAGAAAAGAGAACAAAAGCTCCTACATAACCTAGAGAAGGGTCTAATTCAAGGAATAGCTGTTCTGAGAGGAAAACATGAAATAAAGGGTAAAACTGCAATTTTACCATTGCAGTACATCAACGGGATTTCTCAGAAGCTAAACATAGTTCAATTGGTCTGAACAAGATGCAAATTGGGTTGGTTTAGTCAGAAATGGGTTCATGTGCAATCTAAGAATTAAATGACTTCTTGTAACCCTAAAATAGACTACATAATTCAACAAGGTTCTGGTTAGGATAAAAATCAACTAAGCTCTATAAAAGTCATGGAAAAATATCCCCTAGGGTTTAGAACCTTCAAATTGGCCTTTGGAACCTATTTTGACCTAAGTAGGGGTCCTAGCTAGATATTTGACCTAAATTGGGTTTTTGTGTGAAATGTCCAGTCAAATGTGGTCAAACCTAAAATCCAACTTCACCATTGGATTCCTTAGGTCCAAATTAGGTTTGTACCAAAATTTGGACCTAAGGGGAGGTCACCTTGACCTACTTTGAAAAATAGTCCACCTAATTACATTTTGACCCCTAGCTTTTGAAAATCACTGTGCTAACCCCCTATCTTTCTTGCCACTCTTTGCAATTAGGTCCCTCCACCATTACAACGGAGGAGTCCTACTCCAATGAGGATTTGAGGAGGATTTCTCCCTGATTCCTCTGAGATCTCCTCTCAGATTTGAAAGGGAGATTCTTTGAGGAATTTCCTATCATCTGAATGCAATCCCAAGATCTGATTCGCACCCAATCTCTCGTGCGAATCCTAGAGAGACATGGGTATCCTTCGCACATTCCTACTCTAACAAGGATTCTTGCGCTTGGAAGCTTGCCTTCCAAGCACAAGAGCCTCTGCCAGTACCTGTAAAAGGACCCCCTATCCTAGACGATAAGATTCAGCTTGGTTTGGCCAGAGAACCACCTCCAACTTCGTCTCTTCTTCTCCGGTCGAACATCCAGCAGGCTCCGGTGACATCTCCACCTCCCTCTCGTCGCTCTGCCACAATACTAGTGGCAGAGACGTCTTCACCTCCTTCCTCCGCGTTGCGCCATACCTGCGCACGCACCTCCAGCCCCTTCGTCGTCGCCATTCTCCCTCCACTGGAATCTTCTTCTCCTACGACGACAGGTACGACCAGTCACCCTCTTGTCCCCTTTCATCCACTTAGTTAGGTTAAATCTCTTTCCCTCTCTCCTCTCTTCATTTCCTTCCTCTTTATTTCTATTTTCGACCCCTCGACACCGTAGACCACCACCATCGTCCACATCTTCGGCTAACCACCAGTGAAGGTGCATCCATCACTTCACGCTTCCACATGCCTCGCCAGACCCCTCATAACCTCCGCCATCATCCACTGACCACTTTCCCCATCTCCATCGACTGCCATCACCTCCACACTTGCCCCCCAACTAAACCCACTTTCACGACCACAGAGCGACCTAGGCACGCATGCCTAGGCCACCCCGTGGCCAGCCACCGACCTAGACACCTTCGCCGTGTCACGGAGAAGCTCCCTGTTTGCACCTCAAAACACGCCTATAAGAACGCCTTCTTATGCTATTTTCTAGCATTAACTATGTATATTATAATCCTATAGTCGCATTTGTAAAAACGGTTGCATGCATGCATTTAATCATGAGAGGAGGAGGAATGAATAAATGGCTGGCATAATTATTTTTTTTTTTCTCAAGTGTCTCTTTGCAAAAGTCCCCTCTCCATATTTTATTTTCATCTTTCTTTCTTCTTCCCACGGTTTTTCTTCTTCCCGCGGCTGAATTTCGTCCACGCCATGCGCCTCTCCCTGTTGTCCTTCCCGCGCCTCTCCCTGCAGCTGCCACTCTCCGCGCCTCTCCCTGCTGCTGCCATGCCTCCCCGCCATGCTCTCCTCCTCTATAAAGCCGCAGCTCTTCCTCGCGACGAAGATGGGGGGCAGTTGCTGAAAAACGCCACCCTGCAGTCCACCACCTTCCTCGCCCGTTCTCCCCTCGCATACGCCGGCCCTCCGTCGAGGAGGCACCCGACGAGCAGGAGTACCCACTATGGTGCACACCACCACAGTGGGAGCACCACCGCCCAGCTCTTCGACGAGCCGGTGGGCGTGGTGCCTTCCGTCGTTGCATTTTTCTCTTTAACGCCATTGCTGCCGCTTCAAGCTCCGAAGCTTGAAGCAGCAGCAGCAGCAGCTAAACCGCGGCAACAGCAGCAGCAGCAGCACCCCCCGCCTCCTCCGCGACCTTCCCCGCAGGCGCGCAACCCTCCGCGCGCACTTGCAGGCCCGTTCCCCGCCTCCGTCTCCGTTCTGTCCACCCCGCAGTTGCACCCGCAGCCGGCTGCCGCGCGCACTGCAGCGGCCAGCTACGACCTCGCGCCGACCCCTGCCCTCCTCCGCGACCCTACGCGACCACTGCAGAAACTCCCCTCGCTCCTCCGCGACCTTCCTCGGCAGCGGCGCTAGAAAAGTTATGATGGGTCAGCCCAAATAGGTTGTTAATATGATATTTTTATCGTTGAAATGTGTATAGTGGTTAACCTAATTCAGACCTAACCATCTCTTTACAAAATTTTTAACCTGGCCTAATTGATTTTATCTTGTCACTTTTAGGCCTAGGGTCGAACTCAGGGAAGTGGGGTTCAAGTCAAATTTCTACGTTTTCCTTAAAATGCGTCTCTTCCGTTCGTTTATTGTGTTTTTGGTATTTTTCTTATTTAGGTTTTTTTCTGGTAATCCTTGTTCTTGAGGCACACCCTCAAAATTGTGTCCTTGGCTTTTAGCCAAAACAGAGTTTCAAAACATTCCTTGCTACTTGCAAGACGGGGTACCTGCAAATCAAAGATTATTTTTTCACTTTTATACCTTTTTTTATCTTTTTACTAAGAAGGAAGCTAACAGATAGAAAGTAAATATAGTAGCTATAGATATATATTTATATGTAGTATATATATAAAGGGGTGGGGGTGGAGGTGACGATGGAGTGTAGCACTATGTCGAGTCAGTCGACGTCTAGAGAGACGCAACCAACACGACTAGGTGCCGTGTGGAGTGTGGATGGAGGATGGATGATGTATGGGACCACGCTTTTTTTGTACGCGTGTATCGAGGAATATCAGCAACTGGTGCAGATATTCCCGCAATACAGCGTATAGTAAATAACGTGAAAATATATGTACATATGTATATAACTAAATATATCTGTATGTATATAAATGAATAAATATATATATATAGATATATATAGATATATATGTATATATATATAGGTATATATGTATATATATATATATGTATGTATATATGTATATAGCTATGTATATATGTATATAAGTATATATATATATATATTATACTATATAGATATATATATATTTATATAAGTATATGTATCTAGATATATGTATATATAGATGTATAGATATATGTATGTATATGTATATATATATATATAAGTATATGTGTAAGTATATAGATATATATATGCTTGTATATATATATATATATAGATATATTATATATATATGTATGTATACATAACTATAGATATTACTATGTATATAAGTATATATATATATAAATATATATATATATATATAGATATATGTATGTATATATTATATATAGATGTATAAGTATATATGGGTTACTATAAGTGTGTGAGTGTGTGTGTGTGCGTCGGTGAATGTGTGTGTGCGTCGGTGAATGTGTGTGTGTGTGTTGCTGTGAGTAAAGAGAGAGAGAGAGAGAGAGTACGTGAGAGAGAGTAGAGAGCGCCAGACAGCGAGAGAGCGGGCGGGAGAGATCGAGCGCGCGGACGATGGCAGCGAGTTAAGACGTCTGCTCGCGGCGGCGGACGTCTGAAGACGGCGGGTGCGGGCGCGCCTTCGCGCAGGGTTCTGCAGGCCTGCGCGAAGTCGACGAGAACGGGCCTGCAGGCGCTGAAGGTTGCGCGCCTGCGGGGAAGGTCGCGGAGGAGGCGGGGGGAGGTTCTGCAGTGGCCGCGTAGGGTCGCGGAGGAGGGCAGGGGTCGGCGCGAGGTCGTAGCCGGCCGCTGCAGTGCGCGCGGCGGCCGGCTGCGGGTGCAACTGCGGGGTGGACAGAACGGAGACGGAGGCGGGGAACGGGCCTGCAGGCGCGCGCGGAGGGTTGCGCGCCTGCGGGGAAGGTCGCGGAGGAGGCGGGGGGTGCTGCTGCTGCTGCTGTTGCCGCGGTTTAGCTGCTGCTGCTGCTGCTTCAAGCTTCGGAGCTTGAAGCGGCAGCAATGGCGTTAAAGAGAAAAACGCAACGAGGGAAGGCACCACGCCCACCGGCTCGTCGAAGAGCTGGGCGGTGGTGCTCCCACTGTGGTGGTGTGCACCACAGTGGGTACTCCTGCTCGTCGGGTGCCTCCTCGACGGAGGGCCGGCGTATGGGAGGGGAGAACGGGCGAGGAAGGTGGTGGACTGCAGGGTGGCGTTTTTCAGCAACTGCCCCCCTTCTTCGTCGCGAGGAAGAGCTGCAGCTTTATAGAGGAGGAGAGCATGGCGGGGAGGCATGGCAGCAGCAGGGAGAGGCGCGGAGAGTGGCAGCTGCAGGGAGAGGCGCGGGAAGGACAGCAGGGAGAGGCGCATGGCGTGGACGAAATTCAGCCGCGGGAAGAAGAAAAACCGTGGGAAGAAGAAAGAAAGATGAAAATAAAATATGGAGAGGGGACTTTTGCAAAGAGACACTTGAGAAAAAAAAAATTATGCCAGCCATTTATTCATTTCTCCTCCTCTCATGATTAAATGCATGCATGCAACCGTTTTTACAAATGCGACTATAGGATTATAATATACATAGTTAATGCTAGAAAATAGCATAAGAAGGCGTTCTTATAGGCGTGTTTTGAGGTGCAAACACTCCCCATGTGGTTTAATGAGGCTGCAAGGTCGTATTGAGTGATCGCAGGTTTGACCCCCTGCTACCATTGGAGCACGAGTAAAGCTTGCTCGCAAGCTCGCTCCAGGTCGTGTTGCTCCAGGAATTAGCATCCCAGGTACACGAAAACACTCCACGACTCTTTTGCACCTAGCAATCGAAGGCCACATAGTCTGCAGCTATAGCAATTGGGCAAGCATTCCTCCTATGCGCGCGTGAAGAAGCGGGTGGGACTTTAGTCCCACCTCGGAAACATTGGGCGCTGGTGCATAATATCAATTGAATTTGTGTTTTTACCTTGTCGCCTCATATCACGGGGTGAGGTCCCCTCGCCCACTCACCCGCCTTGTCCGCGACCCATGCTCCACGGACCTGGCTTGCCTGACTCATTTACCCTGTACTCCTCGTGCACCACCCACGCCGGTGTGCCTGGACCCGGGTGCGTGTGACCCAACCCGAATACCCGATTGGCTGGCTCTAGGAGAGCGAACCGAAGAGAGATTAGAGAGAGAGTGTACACGAGGGAGGGTAGGGGTAGGTTTTGCACTTGTGTGTGCAGGGAAAGGAAGGAGAAGGCACAGCTGAAGAAGAAAGGTAGAGACGGTAGAAGCTAAGGAAGAAAAGCTAAGGAAGAAGCTGAGGAAGTTAAGGCAAGAAAGAAGAAGAAAAGCAAAGGGCTGAAGCTGAGGAAGCTAAGGAAGAAAAGGAAAAGCACTATAGCAGAGAAGGGTGCGGCTGAAGAAAAGGGTAAGGCAAAGCTGAAGAAAAGAAATCAAGGCAGAAGAGGAAGACAAAGAAGGAGAAAGGCACTGTTGCAAGAGATGTCGGAGAAAGAAGAAAGAGGAAAGCTAAAGAAGAAGAAGAGAAAGTCAGAGAAGGAAATCAAAGAACAGAAGAAGAAGAAGGAAGGAGAAATCAAGGAAGAAGAAAAGAAGAAACCAAAGTCAAAGAAGAAAAGAAAGAAGAGAAGCTAAGAAGCAAAAGGTAGAGAAGGAAAGAACCAAGAAGGAAAAGAAAATGAAGAGAGAGACAAGAGAAGAAGAATCAACCTTTTTATCCAATTCTTCCAAATCTCTCTATTTTGCTACATTTTATAATTCATATACTCTTGCATTATATTCTGAATTAGATTTTGAGTAACTTTAAGTGTTCAAATTACATTGATTAAGATTAGTGAGTAAATTCCATTTGCTCCTGATAAACACCAGTTTATCATCATTTTTATGCTTTAAAACTAACCTAGCTCTTAGGATTTTACTCTGCAAACGGGTTTTTGGGCTGCATTTAGGCATAAATTAGGATAGGCATGCATTGCATTTTTTATTATTGTTTTATTGTGTTTTTGTGAGTGTTAGGGATGTACAGATTCACAGATCCCTAAAACCCTAGCACTCAAGAAGGCAATTGGTGAAGGAGAAGCCCAGACTAGTTGGAACCCAGCTTGATCCAGCTCACCATAGCTGGAACCTAGCTTACTTGAACTAGGGTTAGCTCATCCCAGCTCCATTCAGCTAATCTCAGCTGGATGGCAGCTCAAGAGAGTTCACCTTAGCTCACCCTAGCTCAAGTCAGCTCAGATCCAGCTCAACTTAGCTGAGTCTAGCTCACCTCAGCTCCCACTAGTTCACAGGGAGCTCTAGCTAGCTCAGCTGAGTTGACAGGAGTTCACCCCAGCTCAGATCCAGCTACATTCAGCTCCACTCAACTCCAGCCAGCTGAAGAAGAATTCATCTCAGCTCAGGAAGCTCAAGTCCAGCTCCCGGGGATTCAGCTTAGCTCATCTCAGTTGAGCTAAGCTACCTTAGCTGCCTCAACCAGCTTGATTCTCCCTGATAGCACCAGACCTAGCTCACCTCAGCTCATTTTGGTAGAAGCTAGCTCACTTTAGCTTGGCTTAGCAACTAGCAAAGAACTAGCAAGCTAAGCCAGCTAGAGTAGCCCCATGCCAGCCTCTTCAGCAGCAGCCAGCTCCAGCTCCAACTCCAGACTTCTTCTCCTCAGCTCCTTCCTCTAAACCCTAGCTCCATTACCTTCTCCTCTACTCCTCCATTAGCTAAGCTAGCTTAGCTTAGCTTAGCTTAGCTTAGCTTAGCTATGCTCCAACTTCCTTGGCTTATACCACCCCAAAAACCCACCTACCAACTCCACCCAACTAGCTCCACCTAAGCTCCACATAAGCTAACCTACTTGGCACCAACCTAACCTACCCACCACCTCCAAAAGACACCTAAAAGTGGCGCCAAAAACTACCCATAACCACCCCTTAATGGCGCCACTTTTCCCTCCAAAATCTCCCCTCATCTCCACCACACAATCTCCCTTGAACCCATCTCCACCATCCACCTAACCCCCCTTCTAGAAGACCCCATGTTGGCGCCAACATGGTGGTGTCTCTCCACCACCAAAAGACACCAACACCACCATAACTACCCCCTTTAACACCTCTTGGGTTGGCGCCAACTCTCCTTAGCCATAGGATCACCAACCACCTCCATTCTTCCATCCTAGCCCTCCATTTCAAGGGGCACCTTAACCCCCCATCCTACCCTATAAAAAGACCACTACCCACCACCATTCAAGCCATCCTTGGCTAGCCATTTCACTCTCATATTCCACCAAGAATCCCACGTCCAAAAGAGAAGAAGAAGAAGAAGATTAAGGGGATATTCTGTCCCCTTGGTGCCTTCCCCTCTTCCCTTCTCTCTTGGGTCACGCCAGCCAAAGGAGAAGCCAGGCAAGGAAGATCTTGGAGGAGATCTTGAAGGTGGTCACGCCACCTTGGAGGAGTTTTAAGGGTGGTGCACGCCCACCCCTTTGGAGAGAGCATTAAAGGTGGTAGCTTCCACCTTGGAGGAGTTCTCAAGGAAGGAGAAGAAGGAGGCCCTCTTTTCAAGCCAAGGAGCAGCTAGGCTTGGAGCAAGAAGACAACCTTCTTCACCATTGTTACAAGAGGATTTGTGTTTCTTTTCTTGCTTTTAAATTGTTCAATTCTAGTAGAAACTTTCCTCTACTTGTCCTTGAAAAGAACACTCATTCTACTCAATCAAAAATTGCCTTCTTTTAAGCTTTTTATTGCAGTTGTTTGTTTTGGTTCTAGCACTTATTTCACCTCTTCTTCCTAATTACCCTAGGCCTACACTTGCCTAGAGTGAGCTTAGGAAGAAGATATTTCTATCTTTTAGATTTTTAATCATTTGTAGGTGTTAGTTCTTTTCGCTACAATCTGCTGTTTGCCCTCGTCTTTTCAAAATACAAAAAAATTACATATTGAAAAATATTAAAAAGAAAGTTGAGATTGTATTCCAAGCAAGAGAATCAATTTTGCAACCATATTGCCTCCTTGGACGACCCTAGATGCTCCCATATCTAGGATATAAATTTTAAAAGTGTAAGCGGATTCGCGTGTTACAACGACGTAAAAACCCGCTTTTACAAATCACGCGTATTTCGCTGTCAGCTCCCTGTGTTCGACCTCAGACTCAACATTCGAGTAATAAAAATTCTTATTTGTTTACAAGGCAATTTCACTTATACTGCAATGCAACATCATCTGTCCTCTAAACACCGATCTCACTGCCTCTATAAACACGAAGTCACAATAGAGGGATGCGGTGATGTCTCTGTTGCGGTGAGGGAGAGGAAGCACGTGGTGGTGGCAGAAGGTGTGCTCGACTCGCGGTGGTCACGGATGCGGTGGTCGTGGTCACAAGGGGTCGTGGCCATGGTGGACACAGTGGGCAGAGGTAATCACGCGGTCGTGGGGTGGTTGACGAGAAGAGAGGGCAGATGTGGTCTACTGCTATCGGGCATCGAAGGTGGAGCGTGGTGGTGGTCTCTTGTCTATGGAGGTGGGTGCAATCTCGAGGGTGCAAGTGGGAGAGAAGAATCAAAGTGATAGAGGGGCGTGTGTCTACGTGAGGGTGGCGGTGGTGTGTGTTTGCATTCGGGAGAGAGAACGCGGTGTGGGTGAGGAACGAAGAGGTTGGAGGGTGTATCGGGTCTATGTTTTGTGGTTAGCCAATGAGAGTACATAAATGGTGGGAGCCAAAAAAGAAACAAGAGGGACAAAAAGGAAATTGGAGGAAATTGGTGCAAGGATGGGCCATCTCTCCTTTTTGGGATGTGCGTGAATTGGTAAAAGAAAAGTTAAGAGAGAAGAGGATGAGTGCATGTAGTAGATTGCATCCGAGAGAATCAAATAGTCCGGAATAGGATATAAGAAAGGAAATTGAGAGTGGATTGAAGTGAGAAAAATATTGAGTGAGGGAGGGAGAATCAATCAAAGATCCCCAAGCAATTTGTGATGAAAAATCACTTGGGCTTTCTAAAAATTATCTCTCTCCTTTCAGTGAGGAATCAAATTGCTAGGATTGCATTCCTAATGGGCATGATTCCATTATAGTTTCCAAAATGATCGTGCATCAAAATAAATAATTAGTCAAACTACGTAAAAATTAATGAAATGTAGGGGATGATAATTTTAATGCTTAAATAAATTTATCAATGTAATGCATACTTTAAACTATATCTTTGTCCCACAAATATGTATTTAGGCTTAATTATAGTCCACTAATGTTGGTTTATCTTGTACAAAGCTCCAACTAGTGGTGACTTAACGCTCTCACTCTCGCCCTGGACTCATCCACATCTCCAACCTCTTCTATGTGTCTTCTATTGATAGACGAAATCGAGGTTTATAAAAGCTGCGTTGTAGTATAGGTCAAAATTGCTTGAAAGTAAATAATATTTATTACTCAACTATCATAAATGAAGTTCGAGATCGAACATAAGAAAGAAATAGGAATTTACACACTAATCTCAAATAAGATGAAACTGAGCACAAGAATTTAAACCACAAAATGATATTCAATAAATACTAATCTGACACATTAGATATTCAATGAATTATAATGTATTTTGAGAATATAAAAAGGTAGAGAAGCTAAAATAATGGTGATTTAAATCACCAATTATTCTCTAAGCAAATATATCAAGTATTCAATCAATTTATCAAGCTTTCATAATGTCAAGCGTCAAATCAGACGTCAGGGTATTGAATCAGACGACTTATCCAACAAATGCTATAGTGCTTCCCTAGCACTGTTCTTCTCCTTCCTCTTCTCTTCTGTTCTCTACTTCTGCTTTTCTCCTTTCCTCTTCTTTAGCTTTCCCTTCTTCAGCTGCTCCCTTCCTTCCCTTCTTTACTCACGAGCCCTCTTCTTTTGCTCTTCTTTCCTTCTTCTCCTTTTGTGCCTTCTTCTCTTCAGGCTTCCTCTCCTACTTTCTCTTCATGCACAAGGGGTGGCCATCTCAAAATTGGCTAAGTGTCGCATAGGGCAAAACCCTCCCCTACCATCTTCTCTATTCACAGTAGCAGCTATTTTCGGCCAATTCCTCCGAGGGAGGCGATCAATGCCCCAATTGACTGGTCAGGAGTGTAGCTGGGTCGATTCCACGTTGCCTGATGCAGGAACCTGAAATTGCAGCTACTGGAGAAGGCTTCAAGCAAGCTCGAAGCTTGCACGCTAATGGAGGCTGGACGTGAAGACCTGAAATAAGAAATAGTGCCTCATGGCAATGTTAGAATACCTCAGGAGCTTCGCCGGACCACGGCAAGTGTAGCGGAGGTGGTTTCGTGGAGGATAGTGGTCTGTGGTGGCTGAACGATGAAGGAGTTGGGCAGAGAATGGTGGGTTGTTCGACAGGTGGCTGGGGTGGTCGAGCGGCCTGATAGACTTAGGGATTTTGTGCGGGTGGATGTGGCGGAGGTTGGGGACTTGTCGGTGAGGAGGTTGAAGTTGTGTAGCGAGCGGAAGTCCTCATTGGAGTGGTCACTGGAGATGGAAGAGATAAGGGTGAACGGCTGTAGCAGAGGTCGAATTTGGGAAAAAGAAGAATAGACAAATGTACGGAAGGATAGGAAACTTAGAGAACCTAATCCAACGGTTGAAGGAGGTAGAAAACCCATGCTGGTGTGATGGTCGGATGTGGGGAAGATGAATCCTCCGGGAGGGGGACGGTGGCAAAGAAAGGGGTCAGAGTACCTCTGATGTGATCGTCGAGAGGCGGAGGAAGTTGGGGAGGAAGAAGACTCTCCCAATTTGGCTATTGGGAGGCCGTGGGACGATGGGGGAGGATGCTCGCCGGAGCTTGGTCGGAGGAGGCCAGAGGTAGGGTTAGGAAGAGGGTTTTTGGCTAAATCCTAGTTGAAGAGTACGGCCACACATTGGTTGTACTTAAATAGGGCATAGGATGGGGTTACAAGCTTAGAAACAAGCTTGGGAACCTTGGAGCTTATGCAAAAATAGGATACCCATTTCTTCAAAGTGTTTGCATGAGCTTTTCGGAAGTTGGGATCCAAGGTTGGTCCCATTGGAAAGAGGATTTCCTAAAGAATCTCCAGTTTGATTTTGAGAATGTTTCATCAATCAATCAAGGAGATCTCTCCAAATGAAGCTCGTTGGAGTAGGATTCTTTAGCGATAATGGTAGAGGGTCCTTTTTGTGAAGACGAAGAAAAATTGGGGGGCTATTTGCAAGGAATTCAAAAAGCTAAGGGTCTGAATGAGATAGAAAGAGTCAAACTCGACAAAAATGCAAACTTGGTCAAGATGATCTCGGATTGGACCCATGTTTTGGTACAAACCTAATTTGGACTCAAGGAATCTAATGGTGAAGTTAGATATAGGTTTTGACCTAGTTTTACTGGATAATTTATTCAAAAACCTAAATTAGGGCAAATGTCTGTCTAGGACTTTGTTTTGGGCCAAGACAGGTTCTGATGGTCAAATTGAAGGTACCAAACCCTAGAGAATATTTTTATATAAATTTTAGAGGGTTTAGGTGAATTTTATCTTGACCAGAACCTTAGTTAATTAAGCAGGTCTATTTTTAGGGTTTCAGATGTCATTTAATTCTTGAAACGCGTGAAAACCCATTTTTGTCTGTACTAACTGACTTGTTGGACATTTAAGGCCATTTGACCCTTAATTACCCCTGGGAAAACTCGTGGTTGTTCCGCATTCAAGATATGATGGTAAAATTACAGTTTTAACCCTATTTTCTTGTCTTTCCCTCAGAATGGATTTGTAATGAATTACAGTCCTCTGGTTGTTATGTGGGAGCACTTAATGACTTAATCAGATCAAATTAAGCTAGTTATGGCTCATGATGGTGTTCCCATCATATCCGCATGCCTAGCTTTTGCTGGTCCCTTAGGAAAATCTCATGGAATTAACTCAAACTCTAGACCATATGCCTTTTTATGCTCACATTTCTACTGTGTGCTTTCTTTTGTAGATTAGGTTAGAATGCCAATAGTAGGCCAAGAGGCACTCAAGTACCAACCAAGATTCAGACCTGGCCAGTGTTGTGACTCGTAAAGTGCATTTTTGATTAGAAAGTGTCGTAGTATAGCATGCAATACGATCAACAAAAATATTTATAAAGATAACGAGACTTGGAGTCCCAGTCGTTCGTCTCTGGGAGGCATTAATGGAAATGAAGATTTGAAATCGATCTCTTTCACTCTACTTGCTTGAAATCTCATGCCGATTTATGGTGATTTTCGTATTGATGTTTGACATGCTAGTTGCCAAAAGATAGTAATTAAAACATGCAACTTCAATCACACCAAAAGATGATAACTAGGCACATGGTGATTTTCAACATATATATTTATATATATAAAAGATGATGATGATATCAGAGTTGCAGAGCACAGGTAGAGGAATGCTTGTACAGGGAAATAAAACTACTCGCTACCAGAAAATGACTGCATACATGAATCTATGGGGGGATTTTGCATGCATCATTGGGAGAGAATAAAGAGCTACACTACTAAGGAGTAATAAAAGCATGTAAACTATGAAGAAATAAGCTACTAATCTAGCAGAAATAAGGGCATTCAGAGGTGAGCTCCGATGGTCTTTGAGTTGGTTGAGAGGAGAAGGAGGGGCGGCCAATGGTTCTTAGGTCGGCCCTTGGAGAGAGGTTGGAGAGGTGATCCAGCATCTTGGTGTGGAGGTGGTGGTGGCCATGGTGAAGCTACTCGTGGGCATGGAGGTGGAGTGGATGTGGAATGAACCTAAGCTAAATGGAACCAAGAGTGGATGGGTGCAAATGGCCACCCCTTAGGTCTTTTTATAGACCTAAGGGAAGCTCTCTAGAGAATTATGGAATTCTCTAGAGAGGCCTATGGTGGGAGCTCGTGAGAGAGTGAGAGAGAGAGAGAGGATGAATGGTGGTTTTTAGATCCACCAAATGTGGATCTAAAAATTGAATGGCTCTTGGTTGCTAATTTTAGCAACCAAGGCAACAACACATGGTAGAGAGTTCTAGAGAACTCTAGGCTAGGTATTTTCATGTGGATGGTGTGTGTGGGTCAAAACTTATGTGGCTAGGTTGATTAGGTTAGGTTCTGGTGGGTTTAGGTCAAGGTAGGTCTCAAATTAGGGTTGTATACCCTAATTCGCTAAGGTAAAGTGCAATTAAACTTAATAAAAGTTTAATTGGGTGTGTGGAAACCTAATTGAGAGTAAAATAACTCAATTAAGTTAAGTCTAGGTCAATTGGACTCTCACTAAGTCCAATTGGACAGTGTGTGCTGAGATCAGGGCTCAATTGGACTCAATGAGTCCAATTGAATAGGCTGATGGAATTGACTAAGATCCAAGTCAATTAGTCTTAGTGAGGACCTAATTAGGTCCTTATGGAGGTCTAAAGGTGATGTACTAGGGTTAGGGTAGCTTAATTTAGGTTCCTACGAGGCTAGAATTGGGTTTAGAGAGTTAGAGATCCAAGATCAAGGCTTGAATCTCAAAACAGGGTTTGAAGGGCAATTCTGGACGTCCAATAAAGTTATCAGACGTCTTATAATGAAAAATTAGAAGTCCAGACTTATTGTCTAGATGTCCAATCAAAGTCAAGAGGGATTCTAGGTTCTGTCTTGGCTATTCTGCAGAAATTGGACATCTGACCAAGTGTCTGGACGTCCAATAACACTGTAGAAGTGGGTTTAAAGTGTGTGGGCTTTGGCTAAGGGTTCTGGATGTCCTATAACTCATCTGGACATCCAGATAGAGGTTGGAATTAGGGTTTTAAGGTTTCCTAGGGTGCGGAGACCTAATCTAACGGTGGCTAAGGCTTGGGGAGGCTTCTAGGCTGTCCTAAGGCTATGATGGACGTAAGTTCTTCACAATTTATTGCTTTATTCCTACTTAATAGAATAACATACCTTAACTCCCTTACATTATTATTTACTACATCTAATCTAGGTCTTCCACTCCAGCTCTACTGCAACACCAGTTATTCTTTATTCTTCAGATCTAGCTTTAGATCCAACTTCAGATCTAGCTTCTGATCAGCTCATTACCTGTAATTAACATAATGCACCTAATCATCACATTATAGCATTATTTTATGCATAGCTAAAAGAAAGCAGTAAAGGTGCTAGTAATGCTTATGCATGCATGAATTACCCTAACTTATGCTAAGTCCTAGCCTAATTTAGGTCAATTAAGACCTATGATTGCTGCACAATTAGCCAGCTCTAGCGAAGGTTTCTAAGGCCCACAAGAACAAAGCTAAGGTTCATTGAACTCCGCGGTTAAAGCACCCATGCCTGTAACATGTTTTAGACCAGGTTTAGTTTGCAGTGTGTTTTTGTAAGAGAGAGAGGAATTTTTTCTTTATTTTTGGAGAGTTTTCTCTCTCTTTTCTTCCATTATTTCTAGCTTCGAATTGGCTTTACAACATGGTCTGTATAGGATTCCTAGCTCCCACCATCAATCCTCGTAGGGTCCCAAGCAATCGATGCTTCTAGAGAGCACCACCCACACGCCCATGGCGTTCTGTAGCTAAATCCAGACCTTGGCAATCGAAATTTCGTGATAATGCCGCCCATGGAATTTGAACCAGCACAAGGTGCTTACATGCCCTGGTAGGATATTTAGATATCCTAGGAGACAAGCACCGAGGAGATGGTATGTTATTGTGCATCTTCGAGGGGAATTTCCCGCCTCTCCGCGTCGGGAACTGGTGATGGTCCAACCACGGTGCTGCTTTTGCGTGTCTTTATGTTTATTATAGTATAGTAGTTATAGTATAAGACACGACAGCTACAGTTGTTATTACCATAGATTTTTTTTTACTCGGAAATAGTTTTCCCGAGGTCGAACTCAGGGAGCTACTGGAATTCTAGAAGTACAAAATTTCTTTATTGAATTACAAAAATAAGAGAGAGAGAGAGAGAGATAGATTTTTGTCTTGGCTTCTTCTTCTTCTCTTTGTGCTTCTCTCTGATCCTGTCTTCTTCCCTCTTCTTTCTTTTTTTTTTTCTGCCTTTCCCTCTTTCTTTTTGGCAGCCAAGTCTTCTTCTTTCTTTTTCTTCCTGGCTGCTCGTCTTCTTCTTCTGCTCTTCAGATGCAGAGTCTTCTCTTCTTCCTTCTTTTCTTTTCTTTCTCTTTTCTTCAGCTGTGCAGAGACTTCTTCTTTGGCGAGCCTTCTTCTTCTTCTCTGCTTTATCGCCTCTGAAGATTCATCCGTCGTCTGATACAGCTGTCAGACGACTTAAACTGCAGTCTACTACAGTGCTTCTCTTCTTTTTCTTCCTTCGCTGCTTCTTCTTCTTTGGCGAGCCTTCTTCTTCTTCTTTTGCTTCTTCTTCCTTGGTCTTCTGCCTTGCTCAGCCTCTTCTTCAGAGTTTATTCTTCTTCTGCTCCTTCTCTTCTCCTTCCTGCGGCTAAGTGATGAGCCTTTCTCCTTCGCGCCCTGTTCCTGCACAAAGCACAGCAAAACCTAGCCCTTCCCTCTACCCGCACGTCTCTCTTTCTCTGTAAACCGCTCACAAGAAGCTGTCCCAGAGTGGGGTTATCGGGTCGGATAGCATACCCGTGACTAGGCGCACTGGCATGGGTGGTGCACGAGGAGTGCAGGGTAAACGGGTCGGCCAGGTCCGCGTAGCGTGGGTCGCGGACGAGGCGGGTAAGTGGGCGAGGGGACCTCACCCCATGTTCTGAGGGGATAAGGTAAAAACACAAAAATAATTTAAAGTGGTGTGGCGCTTCGAGAACTCATGATGTGGGACTAAGTTTATGCTCCTTCTCGCGCGTTCCCGTAGGAGAACCTCCTCACAATCTGCTCAGCTGCTATTGCTGTTGGTGCCAAGTGCTGAAGCAAAAGTCTTCACAGACTTCACCCCAGTCCACAGCACCTGGAGCGCAGCTGCCCCGATGCCTGGAGCCTGCTTGGAAGCTGCTTCAATTGTCAACAATGGTGGCAGGGCTCCAGAACCTGTCATACACGAATATGGCCTGTCGGCCTAATAAAATCACAGGGGAACCTTCGTCGTGGCACGGCGAAGGTAGTGCGAGGTGCAGCAGGCTACGGGACGGCCTAGCCGTGCGTGCCTAGGTCGTTCTGTGGCCGAAAAAGTGGGTGTGACCGGGGGAGTGTTGTGGAGGTGTAGAGTGGCAGTGGAGGGGCGGAGGGCGTTTGGAATGATGAGGCAGAGCTTTTGGGACAGTTGGCGAGTCGTATGGGGTTGTGGGATGACGGGGGCGACTTGTCGGAGAGTGGCCGGAGGAGGGGAAAGTGAGGGTGATCGGGCGTGGTCATGGGGCAATCAAGCAAAATAAATTGGGGAAAAGAAAGAGGGGAAGAAGGGGAGTAACTGCAACCTACTTACAGGGACGAAGGGGGTCGGAGCGGCGGGCAGTCGTATCGACTGTCGTCGGAGAAGAAGCACCCAGAGGGAGAGAGCGGCGGCAAGGAAGTGGGCAGGGAGGCACGCGCTTGGTACGGCGTGATGCGAGAAGATTGGGCGAAGCTGGCTCTGCTGCTGGTATTGCAGCAGAGCAACGAGAAGGAGGAGGAGTGGCTGCCAGAGCTGGTGGGTTTCCTGTCGGAGTGGGGAGAGAGGAAGGGTTGGGGGTTTCTTCGCCAAGACCAGACTCCGAGAACCGGCTGGCAATGCTGGTTCTTATAAATGAGGTGGCGGAGAGGCCGATGCTAGTTGGCGATGTGCGCCCCTCGCCGGAGTATGGTCGGAGACGAGACCCATACCTTCCGCGCATTCGCACGGAAGGTGTGGGGTTCATCAAGCAGCATGGCTGAGTCCCAGCGACAGCAGACGTCGCAGGGAACTCCGCGTTCACTTTGCAGGACGTCCCCCTCACCCTGCGTGGCGCCATGCTCCACGCAAAGTTGCCGGAGCATGGTGCTGCGTAGAGACTTGCATGAGGGACCAAAATGCAAAGAAAACGAGGAAATTGTGGGCCAAAATGCAAGGGTTTCGAAAGTTAAGGGTCAAAAAAAGTAAATGATGTGGACCAAATTGCAAAGTCGTTCAAGGAGGTATCTTCTTAGGCTTAAGTTTTTATGCATGACTATGTTGAACCTAAGGATTTTAATGGTGAATTTTTTTTCTAGGTCAGACCATGTTTGAATGGCCAATTTACGTAAAAACGCAAATTAAATCATTAATTGGGCATGGTTCTCAATGTAGGTCAAAATGGGTTTCTAAGGCCAAATTGAAGGTTCTAAACCATAGATATTATTTTTCTATGAATTTTAGAGGGTTTAGTTGATTTTTACCTTGCCTCGAACCTCATGAATTGAAGTGGGTTTGTTTTAGGGTTACAAAATGTCATTTAATTCCTTGGAGTTGCTGTAGCCCTTGTTAGGTCAGATCATCCCACTTTTCTTCTTATTAGGTTATTTTGACCTGTGTTTGGACCCTTAATTACCATGTTTGCAAATTGTGTTGGTGAAATTGCATTTTTACCCCTTATGACTTGTTTTCTTTTTGAACTCAGGATTCTCTGAGTTAAGCCTTTCTTTGAGTAATGTAGGAGCTTTTTCTTGCATACCTAGGTTAGATTGTGCTAGTTAGGGTTCATGATGAGGTTCTCATCATACCCTCATGCCTAGCTTTTGCTAGTCCCTTAGTAAAAACTTAAGGTTTCAACCTTTGTTCTAGACCATGAAGTTCTTAATGGTTTCAGATAAGTGCTTTTTTATTTGAACCTAGATTAGGTTAGAATGTTGACCATAGGCCTAAAATGTACTCTAGTACCAACCAAGATCCAGATCTGTCTAGCCTCAGCCCAGTCCTTAGCAAAGGTTTTTAAGGCCCGCAAGAACTAACCTAAGGTCTATTGGACTTTGTGGTTAAAGCACCCGTGCTTGAAATGATTTTAGCCCTGGCTCAGTTCGCAGTGCATTTTGTAAGAGAGAGAGATAGAAGATTTTTCTGTTTGGAGAGTTTTCTCTCTCTTTTTATTTTTAATTCTAGCTTAGGATTGGCTTTTCAACACGGTCTGTATCAGATTCCTTGTTCCCATCATCAATCCTCAAGGGTTCCTAGCAATCGATGCTTCAAGATAGCACTGCTCATGGCAACCCCCGGAACCCTGGCTATTGAGATTTCGAGATAATCCCATCAATGGTGTTCCGTGGCCGAATCCAGACCCTGGTAATTGACACTTCGTGATAATGCCATCCATGGAATCTGAACCAGCAGAATGCTTACATGCCCCCAGTAGGATATGTAAATATCCTAAGAGACAAGCACCGAGGAGATGATATTTTGTTACGCATCTTTGAGGGGAATTTCCCACCTCTCTGCGCTGGGAACTCGTCCAAATCAACTTGTGTTGATCGACAGCTCCTACTCTAGGTGTTCTTTTCAGAATTTTGCGACGCTTCTACGTGATTTTGATTTTTACGCTTACTGAACTAGGCTGTGTGTGAGGTTAGGGTTCTTAGGTTACTGAGTCCCGTAAACCAAAAGTTAGTTAATGAGGACAAATACTCCCTAAGCCTTGGACTTAATACTTAAGCTTTTCATTTTCCTCAACCTCTTGAGGAATGTCTAGATCTTAATGGGTACTAAGGGTCTATCCAAGAATGCCTAAGGTTTGCGTTCTTATTAATCTCACCATGCACTTTTCATTTCTTTTCTTGAATGTGGTCTAGAACTTAGGTTAATTCCTTAGTTTCTTACTAATGACTAACACTTTTTATTTTTATTTTTATTTTGTGCTCCTTTTTTCCTTTTGTTTCTTTTCCTTCTCCCACAAAATTTCCTTTCTCCTCTTATTCTATTATTCTTTTTTTCGAAATTCTTTTTTTAAATTTTTTTGGTGCTTTTGGCATATGTGAATTTTTTGTTTAAAACCTTTTCTTATAAGTCTTGCACTTTTATACCCCCCCGTGCCTAAGGTTTGCAATGTCCTCATTGTGACTTAGGGGATTTTTATTCAACTTAGTTCATTCCTTAGGATAGAAGTTTTGATGAGTGAATGTGTCGGGGTGACTGTGGCGGACAATCTCTAATCCCAGATGCAAGCATCTGAGGTGGAGTCGGCTGTATTAAAGGGTGAACCTTAAGTGCACAAAGGTGTCAAAAAGGTTTTAGGTTTTCAAAGAAAATGACGGGCTGCCTCCCGTTAAGCGCTGAGTTTTACGCCATCGGTTGGGTGCAATAAGCTCAAGGGGAATGGTGGATATAAGATGATTCAGCCAAATCAGTAGAAGTTACATCAATGAACAGCTTGAGTCTCTGACCGTTCACGATAAAAGGTTCAGAATCAAGGCTGAGTGGATTGATTTCGACGGCTCCATTTCCAAAAACCTGTCGGACCAAGTATGGTCCGACCCACTTGGATCGCAACTTCCCAGGGAAAAGTTTGAGTCGGGCATCAAAGAGTAGGACCTTCTGACCAGGATGAAAGATCTTTGTCGAGATATGCTTGTCATGGAAAGCTTTAACCCGCTCCTTGTAGATTCGCGAGTTCTCATATGCATCTAGGCGTAATTCACCGATCTCGTTGATTTGAAGCTTTCTGTGGGTTCCAGCCTTCAAAAGATCTAGATTACTGATGAGAACCTCATCATGAGCCATAACTAGCTCATTTTGACCTAATACAAAGGATAAAAGCTCCTACATAACTCAAGGAAAGGCTTAACTCAGAGAGATTCTGAGTTCGCAAAGAAAATAGAAACTAAGGGGTAAAAATGTAATTTCACCAATCCAATCTAAAAATAGGGTAACTCAGGGTCCAAACATAGGTCAAAGCAACCTAATAAGAATAAAAGTGGGATGAGATGATTCAATAAGGGCAACAGCAACTCCAAGGAATTAAATGACATCCTGTAACCCTAAAAACAAACCCACTTAAAAACACGAGGTTCGAGGTAGAGAAAAAAATCAACTAAACCCTCTAAAATTCATAGAAAAATAATCTCTAGGGTTTAGAACCTTCAATTTGGCCTTACGAACCCATTTTGACCTACATTGAGAACCATGCCCAATTAACAACTTAATTTGGGTTTTTGCATAAATTGATCGGTCAAACAAGGTTTAATCTGGAAATAAAATTCACCATCATAATTGATGAGAACCTCATCATGAGCCATAACTAGCTCATTTTGACCCAATACAAAGGATAAAAGCTCCTACATAACTCAAGGAAAGGCTTAACTCAGAGAATTCTGAGTTTAAGGAGAAAACAAGTCATAAGGGGTAAAAATGCAATTTTACCAGTATAATCTGCATACAGGGTAATTCAGGGTCCAAACATAGGTCAAAGCAACCTAATAAGAATAAAAGTGGGATGAGATGATCTGGCAAGGGCTACAGCAATTCCAAGGAACTAAATGATAATCTGTAACCCTAAAACAAACCCACTTCAATTCACGAGGTTCAAGGCAAAGAAAAAATGGAATAAACCCTCTAAAATTCATAGAAAAATAATCTCTAGGGTTTAGAACCTTCAATTTGACCTTAGGAACCCATCTTGACCTACATTGAGAACCATACCCAATTAATAACTTAATTTGGGTTTTTGCGTAAATTGACCAGTCAAACAAGGTTTAATCTAGAAATAAAATTCACCATCAGATTCCTTAGGTCCTAATTAGTCATGTATAAAAACTTGAGCCTAAGAAGAAACCTTCTTGACCAACTTTACACTTTGGTCCTCATATATTTACTTTTTGGCCCTCAACTTTTGAACCCTCGCATTTTGGCCCCTAACTCTCCTTCGTTCTTTGCGTTCAGGTCCTCCCTGCAAAACCTGCCAGCACCATGCTCCGGCGACCTTGCGCGGAGCATGGCGCCGCGCAGGGTGAGGGGGAGAGTCTGGCAAGTAAACCGGGGGTGCCCTGCGTCGTCAGCCGTCGCAGGGACACCCCCCTGGTCGCTGTAACCCGCCATACCGGCCGTGCGAACGCACGGACGGTATGGGTTTCCATCTCCGGCGTCCTCCGGCGAGGGAGACACGTCGTCTCCCTCCGCCTTCCTCCCTGATTCGGTCCCTATAAATACCCCCGTCGCTCCACCGTTCTTCCCAGCTCGGATCTGATGGAGAAAACCCCCAACTTTCCTCTCTTCTCACTCCGGCAGACGCCCACCAGCTCCGGCGGTTCTTCCTCCTCCTCCTCTTCGCTCTGCCGCAATACCAGCAGCAGAGACTTCTTCCCCTGCTCTTCCCGCGCCACGCCG
The DNA here is from genome assembly GCA_037157565.1 of Thalassia testudinum. Classification (NCBI taxonomy): domain Eukaryota; kingdom Viridiplantae; phylum Streptophyta; class Magnoliopsida; order Alismatales; family Hydrocharitaceae; genus Thalassia; species Thalassia testudinum. The sequence continues at coordinate 112,544,461 of JAZHRO010000025.1, forward strand.
CACCCAGCTGGCGCCTCTCCGGCCCTCTGCTCGCCGCCGCCCCTTCCCCCGGGCATCTTCTTCTCCGGCGACAGTCGATACGACTGTCGCCCGCTCCGGCCCCTCCTCGTCCTGCTAAGTAGGTAGAACTCCTCCTCTTCCTCCCCTCTTCCTTTTCCTCACTTTAAACATCTACTGTCGCCCTCGATTCCGACCAATCACCCTCACCTTCTCCGCCTCCGGCCATCCTCCGGCGAGCCGCTCCCATCACTCCAGCATCCCACACGGCTCGCCGACCTGCACATAATCTCCGCCTCCTCACCCTGATCCATTTCCACCCCTCCACTTCCTCCAAATCACCCTCTGCAACTCCACCGAACAAACCCATCTCCCGACCTACAGTCCGACCTAGGGCAGTCCTTAGGCTCCGCCCCGCCGCCTGCACACCCCCCGACCACCTTCGCCGTGCCACGGCGAAGGTCCTCCGCGTTTCTGATTGGGCCGAGAGGCCATTTTTCTGTGGGCAGGTACCTGCGCTCGTCGCCACCATTGTTGAAGCGAAGCAGCTTCTTCACCTGCTGCCCCAGGTGCGCCACTCCCAGGTTACGCTCCCAGACAGTGCAATGCGCCTTCGCGAAGTACCAGGCTGCAGTCGAGTCGAAGCCCTCGCGCGAAGGTCTCGCGTAACGCTGCGATTACCAGCTGCTTCCTCCGCGCAGGCACGAAATTGGGGTGGGACATTTAGTCCCACCTCGGAAGGCTCTGAAGGAGCGCAGCGGTATAAAGCGAAAAAGTGCTGGAGGCTTATTGCCTCAGCACACGGGGTGAGGTCCCTTTCACCCGCCCGGTTACCCGGTCTCGTCCGCGCTCATGCCCCGCAGACCTGGCCCGACCCGACTTAGACTGACCTGCACTCCTCGCCCACCACGCACGCCGGTGGGCCTGGACCCGGGCGCGACCCGTACCCGGCTACCCGGCAGCTCTGGGAGAGCTATCCTATGAGCGGATTCTGGAGGGTAGAGATAGGTTTTGCCCCTCTCTGATCAAGCTGTGTAAGTGTGCAGGCACAGGTGAAGAAGAACCGTGGAAGAAGACGAAGGCTGAAGGAAGGAGGATCACCGAGCGGCACTGTAGCAGCGGCGGTTTAAGTCGTCTGATTGGAAAATCAGACGACGTCCTGAAGGCAAGGAAGGAGAAGGAAGGCGAGGCAGAGGAGAACACAGAGAGACAAGCAGAAAGAGCTGAAAGAAGAAGGAGAACGCAGAGAGGCCAAGACAAGAACTGAAAGAAGAAGAAGATCAGGAGAAGAAGATCTGAAGAAAGGAAAAGAAGAAAGAAAGAAGAAGAAGAAGAACAGGACCGCTCTGCAGAAGAAAGGAAAAGAAGAAAAAGAAGAAGAACATCACCACTGCAGATAAAGAAGAAGAACAAAAGAAGAGAGCAGAAGATCTGAGAAGGAAGAAGAGGAGAAGCAAAGAGAAAAGAAGAAAAGCCAACAAATTCTCTCTCTCTCTCTTTCTTTATTTTTGTAAAAGAAACTTCTACCCCTAGAATACAACTTGCTCCCTGAGTTCGACCTCGGGAACTCTTTATTTCCGAGTAACAAATTGTATTAAACTGGTAATCACCTCCCTCTATACTATACTACGACGAAATAATAAAACTATAGAGGAAGGTAGCCCACCAGTTTTTAGCGCCGTTGCCAGGGAGCAACGGCTATTCTAGAGGTAAACATTCCTGTTTCTTTTTAGTTTCTGATAATCTCCTCTCTTTTGTGCAGCTACAGGAAATCAAGAAAACAAGCAACCGCACGACAACCACTCCGAGGACAGGTAAAATTTTTTCCTCTTGCTATTAACCCCTAAACTCTAAAGAGGAAGAAAAGAAAAGATCAAGCAATATAGGGCTAAGCTGTCTTCCATACTTAGTAACCATAAAGAGTTGCATGTTTTCAACTCATTACTCCTGCACACTATTAAGGGTATTTAAGGGCTAACACATTCTTGCTTGAGCCCTAATTACCCAACAAAGAATTAACTGGACCAAGTAGCGCCAACCTAGGATCCAACACTAGGGATTTAGAGACACACTCCTTAAGCAAGAATTGAGAAAACCAAATGAAGTGTGCCCAAGCCCTTGTCTGAAAATACCTATTCAAAGAAAACCTAAAACAATTGGCTCTCTAAACACTTGAACCCTAAAAGACAGGACCTAAAAGCTCTCAAAGAAAACAAGAGGTAAAGTTGACCCCTTGGGTCAACCAACCTTAAATTAGGTCACTCTTTGCACTTAAAAGACTAAAGTTCAAGTGAAACCTTAAGCACCCTGATCTTAAAATAAAAATTGGTAGACTTAAGAGGTCAAGATCCCCATTCTGGTCTACCTGGAACCGCAGTGACAAGAGAGGTCGGGTGGGGGAAACCCTGTAACCCGTGGGGACGCTCTACCGTGTAGGGGTCTTCGCGGGACTCTCCCTCTCTGGCTGCCCAGGTAATTCTCAGGTGGACGATCTTTCTGATCAAGGGGTCCATCTACCCCGCACCTCTATAGTCACCCAACACATTTGTGGGTGTCTTGATTGGGTCCAGCACCTTCTAAACTTACCTCTTCCAACAGTGCTTGTACGGAAGGAGGTCCTTAAGACCACCCTTAAGACCTCCTTTAGAAATTCGCTCTCGTCAAGGCCAAGCCTCGACGCCCGTGTTTGTGCAGCAACACTCTCACATTATTCTCTCTTCTGATTCAGAACCAAGTTCTTCTTCTTCCCCCATCATGGCTCAGCCAGTTGAGGAAGAAAATAATCTGGAGCACCAGCTCCAGTCACTCAATGACCTCTTCCAAAACTTCGTGCACCCACCACAGCGTCCTATGATGCGGGACCACTACAATCCTGCTGCGGTGGCCATTGAGCCTCGAGTCAGAATCCCGACTGGAGGACCTGATTCCGAATTAAAGCCCAACATGATCCATGCTATACCTAAATTCCATGGGCTTAATTCTGAAGATCCCTTCCAGCACATCAAACAGCTAAAGCATCTGGCCCACACTTTTGGATCAGATGCGCAAAATCGGGATATTCTTCTCATGAAGATGTTCTCCTTTTCTCTTATGAACAAGGCCGCCCATTGGTATCAAACTCAGACCCGGCCGATCAACACTTGGGAAGAACTTCAATCCGAGTTTTTGAAAAAGTTTTTTACCGTTGGTCGGACCAACGCCTTGCGCCATCAGATTACACACTTCACTCAACAATCAGGAGAACCTCTCCATGAGGCATGGGATCGTTTTCAGGATCTCATGAGAAAGTGCCCCCATCACGGAGTTCCTAAATGGGAACAAGTCCAATCTTTTTACCAGGGACTCCGTGAGGACATCCGCCTTTTCGTCAATGCAACTTGCGGAGGAAACATCATGGGTCAACATGAAGACACCGTATGGGAGATTCTCGAAAACATGTGCGAGAACTCCATCAACAATGACTCCATGGGATTATTCGATAGGACGAATACCCGCGCAGCGACGAATCTTAAGGGAGCACATGAGGCGCAGGGCCTGTCCGCATCAGTCGACCTGGAATTAATGGCCAGTCGATTGGACAAGGTCTCAATCATTGAGAAGAAGGTGGATGAGCTGACTCAGCACTTGCAGCGAGCCACCTCCGCGCGTAACTCCTTTGCACAACCTCCTTCCACACAGGAGACTGTGTAAAACATCCTTCACCGATCTTCCCCTAGGATGGATCCATATCCATCCCCATCTGATTCTCGGATCGGAGGATCATCCGATCCTTTCTACACCAGCCCGGGGAACTCCATTCCCCCTTTCCCTGATTCTCAAGAGGTTCCTCAGACCTGCGAGGACCTCAACGCCATCCAGAACGACCCATTCTCCAACACTTACAACCCTGGATGGCAAAACCATCCCAATTTTCAGTGGGCGGGAAATTCCCAAACCCAAAGACCACCTTTTCAGTCCCGCCCACAACCCTCTCTGAAGGTTCTACCCTTGTACTAGGAGGGGTGAGATCAGCGTGACAAAAAAATGCGGAATTGAACTATATAAAGCAATATCATAAAAATCAATCGCACAATGTACACAAAGAATTTTTAGGTGGAAACCCAAACCGGGTGAAAACCACCACCTAACTCTTTCGAGTTAGGATTTACCGATCAACCTAGTTGATCAAATCCACTAAATCGAATCACTTAAAACGAGGGTGATTCAACCTCAATACAACCACGCTACAAGTACGAGGGTAGCGTTCCTCAACCCCTTCTCTCCACGAGAAGGATTTTGTCCCACGAAGGAGACGGGAATTCGCAAAGCGAATACCCAACCAAATTACAAAGGTAAAATAAAACAACAAACCTATAGAGCCAACAAAGTAATAAACCTAAGCTTCTATAGGATTTAGGAAACTCCCCTTTGCAAGGAGTGCGTCGACGATGACGCGGGTGCGTGAGCCACGCGACGGCGCAACTTCGCTCTCGTAGACAACGGCGGGAGAGCGGGTGCGCAACGGCTGGATGCTCTCAAGATGTAGAACTTGAGCTTAGAGAGCAAGAGCTTCTTGGACACAAGAGTGTGAGAGTGTATAGCTAAGTGTGTCTTGTGTCTTTCTTAGTGTGTGTTTGTGTTGCAAGGGTTCCCCTCTATTTATAGAGGCCTTAGGAAGGCTTTGGAAGGCTTGGAAAAGCTTCCATAGCCGTTGGGAACAAAGCCCAAGAGAATCAGGCCGAAATCAGGACAATGATTACACTTGACAGGGTTATCAGACGTCTAAATATGGTATCAGACGTCTGGAAGGCCACTTTAAGACGTCTGATTACAAGGTCAGACATCTGATTCTATGCGGGTTTCTCCCTGACTTGAATCAGATCTAAACAGGGTTTTTGTGCAAGTCCATCAGACGACATATAGGACGTCTGGTAATAAATCTGGACGTCTGGAAACCTACTTTTACTGTGAGAATTGATTTCCAATCGTTGCAACGGCTAGAAAATCTCTGAGAAGAGATTTTGGGTCAGCCGAGGCAAAACGGTCATTTATCAGACGTCTGGAAAGGCCTAAGGACGTCTGATAAGGCTCTAACGGTCATATTCTTGAGTGCCTGCTAAGCTAGCCAACGGTCCACTAATTGGACGTCTGGCAAAGTCATCAGACGTCTCCTAAGACGTCTGGTCTAAGGTCTGGACGTCTGAATTCATCAGACAGAACTAACTATGTCCAGCCTAACAGTTATCAGACGTCTGAAACAACAGTCAGACGTCTTAAAATGCTTTATCAGACGTCTGATTTGGGAATTAGACGTCTGGAAGTGCTGTTTGAACCCTATATTGGTTTTCTAAGTATTCTACAGAAAACCTAAGTATCCTAGGGTTGTGCCGGTGTTCCTAGGACTACTGTTAGGGTTCTTTGAGGCTCTTTAACATGAAATATCTAAGGAAATAAAGAGCAACAAAAGAAATGAAAAATACAACAAGTACAAAAGAAGGAAATCTATCCTATTCTTAATTTCCTTCCATCTTCAATCTTTCGCTCCACGTGAACCTCCTCTGTTTTCCGTCAAGCTCCTCCAATCCGTCCTGGATGCGAGCTCGAGTTCCATCTAAACACGTCTTCATTTGCAATTGACCTGAAATCTAGGACTCAAATTGCAAATGTTAAATAACACGTGTTTTGTTATCATCAAAACAAATGATCGTGGTGCTCTAGCACCAACAATCTCCCCCTTTTTGATGATGACAAAATCGTAAATAATAATGCATAAAAATCCTCCCCCTTTTTGACATTATCAAAAAGGTTTAATTGATTTTATATTTCCTATAACTCCCCCTTAAAACATGCTCTTCTATGAGTTTCTTTTGACAGAGGTAATGTCCTCCCCCTTTTTGTAACAATGCGATAGCTATTATTTTTCTCCCCCTTACTAAAGGAAATTTAGCTACCTTACATCTCCCCCTTAAAAATTGACAATTAGCTCATCATTTTTTAACTCCCCCTATCTAAAAGCTTATAAAAAGATAGGGTTAAGAATTTTACCTCACCTACCATGACCAATAAAATGGCCCGAATGGTGGTGGTGGATGCCACATCGGATGGGGCTCCCATCCGTAGCTTGGAGGCCCGGGCATCGGTGCCGGTCTCCAATCTGGTGGTCAACATGCGGCGGGTCCGTCGTTTGTTCGCCGTCTCGTCGGTCTTCTTGTTCTCCTCCTTGGTCTACTCCTTGGTTCTCCCAACTCGAGTTGACCAGCCTTGAGTTTGTAGGTCCAGTCCTTTGTGTTGTAATTATCCCTGAACCCTACAAAACAAGATTCTAATTCTTTTTTTCGGTATCCAAGTGGGCTTGGATCCGGATTTGTTAGAAGGTCTCCTTGATGGAGATCCTTTCTCAACCTTAGGGCTATATAAATCATCTACTTTGTTGATTAGTTTGTTGGAGTTTTCCCTAAGACATGCGATTTCTTTTTCTATAATACTCATCTTAGTCTTTAAATTAGAGATTTCTAACTTTAGACTATCATTTTCCTCAATTAATTTATTATTTTTATTGATGAGGTTATGATTTTCTAATAATAGGTTATCATTTTCAGGACTAGCTTCTATGTCCTTAAGTTGTTTTTCTAACCTATCATTTTCATTTTTAAGAAAACTAAGGTTCTTCTTAATACTTTTATTTTCTATCCTAAGTGATTTACTAATCTCAAAAAGTTCATTAAAAGCTTCTTGAAGATCGAGATTTACCTCGTCGTCGGAGTCGCTTCCACTTTCACTGTCGCAGTTGCTTCTTCTGGCCATGAAACCAAAGCAAGCGGTTTCCTCCTTCTCGTGATCTTCTTCCGAGCTTGTCTCTTCATGAGTGCCTTCCAACCTCCTCCATATCTCGTGGGCGGTGGTGCACTCTTGGATTTTCTCGAACTCCTTCAGACTCAATGCGCAATATAAGGCATTCATTGCCTTTGCGTTGAGTGAGAGCTCTAGAATCTGCACCTTCGAGTAGCCTCCTTGGGGTCGCTTCGGGATCTCGTATGGGGTTTCGCAACATCCCCATACCTCGAATTCAGTGGCTTGGAGCCACGTCTTCATCCTCAGCTTCCAGTAGCTGTAGTTGTTCCCGTCAAAGTAGGGCGGACGGGTTGTGGACTGCCCCTCGGAAATCCTGCTTGTGGAACAGCTTCCCTCCATGTGATCTTTCCGCGGATGTTACTCCTGTCGGCGGAAAACCTGCTCTGATACCAATTGAAGGTTCTACCCTTATACTAGGAGGGGTGAGATCAGCGTGACAAAAAAATGCGGAATTGAACTATATAAAGCAATATCACAAAAATCAATCGCACAATGTACACAAAGAATTTTTAGGTGGAAACCCAAATCGGGTGAAAACCACCACCTAACTCTTTCGAGTTAGGATTTACCGATCAACCTAGTTGATCAAATCCACTAAACCGAATCACTTAAAACGAGGGTGATTCAACCTCAATACAACCACGCTACAAGTACGAGGGTAGCGTTCCTCAACCCCTTCTCTCCACGAGAAGGATTTTGTCCCACGAAGGAGACGGGAATTCGCAAAGCGAATACCCAACCAAATTACAAAGGTAAAATAAAACAACAAACCTATAGAGCCAACAAAGTAATAAACCTAAGCTTCTATAGGATTTAGGAAACTCCCCTTTGCAAGGAGTGCGTCGACAATGACGCGGGTGCGTGAGCCACGCGACGGCGCAACTTCGCTCTCGTAGACAATGGCGGGAGAGCGGGTGCGCAACGGCTGGATGCTCTCAAGATGTAGAACTTGAGCTTAGAGAGCAAGAGCTTCTTGGACACAAGAGTGTGAGAGTGTATAGCTAAGTGTGTCTTGTGTCTTTCTTAGTGTGTGTTTGTGTTGCAAGGGTTCCCCTCTATTTATAGAGGCCTTAGGAAGGCTTTGGAAGGCTTGGAAAAGCTTCCATAGCCGTTGGGAACAAAGCCCAAGAGAATCAGGCCGAAATCAGGACAATGATTACACTTGACAGGGTTATCAGACGTCTAAATATGGTATCAGACGTCTGGAAGGCCACTTTAAGACGTCTGATTACAAGGTCAGACGTCTGATTCTATGCGGGTTTCTCCCTGACTTGAATCAGATCTAAACAGGGTTTTTGTGCAAGTCCATCAGACGACATATAGGACGTCTGGTAATAAATCTGGACGTCTGGAAACCTACTTTTACTGTGAGAATTGATTTCCAATCGTTGCAACGGCTAGAAAATCTCTGAGAAGAGATTTTGGGTCAGCCGAGGCAAAACGGTCATTTATCAGACGTCTGGAAAGGCCTAAGGACGTCTGATAAGGCTCTAACGGTCATATTCTTGAGTGCCTGCTAAGCTAGCCAACGGTCCACTAATTGGACGTCTGGCAAAGTCATCAGACGTCTCCTAAGACGTCTGGTCTAAGGTCTGGACGTCTGAATTCATCAGACAGAACTAACTATGTCCAGCCTAACAGTTATCAGACGTCTGAAACAACAGTCAGACGTCTTAAAATGCTTTATCAGACGTCTGATTTGGGAATTAGACGTCTGGAAGTGCTGTTTGAACCCTATATTGGTTTTCTAAGTATTCTACAGAAAACCTAAGTATCCTAGGGTTGTGCCGGTGTTCCTAGGACTACTGTTAGGGTTCTTTGAGGCTCTTTAACATGAAATATCTAAGGAAATAAAGAGCAACAAAAGAAATGAAAAATACAACAAGTACAAAAGAAGGAAATCTATCCTATTCTTCATTTCCTTCCATCTTCAATCTTTCGCTCCACGTGAACCTCCTCTGTTTTCCGTCAAGCTCCTCCAATCCGTCCTGGATGCGAGCTCGAGTTCCGTCTAAACACGTCTTCATTTGCAATTGACCTGAAATCTAGGACTCAAATTGCAAATGTTAAATAACACGTGTTTTGTTATCATCAAAACAAATGATCGTGGTGCTCTAGCACCAACACTCTCGTCATTACCAGCCGCCTCAGCCTCGGCCCAACCCTACTTATCCATTAGGGCCAAATCAGGATCAAATGTCCCTAATCCTTCAGACTCTGGCTGACATTCAAAGAACGAATGCGGCTATTCAAAAAGAACACAAGGACGAACTTACAGAGGTTAAAACTCAACTGGCCCAGTTGGCAAATTCTCGCCAGCCAGGCACACTCCCTTCCCAACCTCTTCCTAACTCGAATAACGTGCCAACCCAGAAGCGCGTTATGAATCCAAATTTAGGCCACGCACAATGGATTTATCAGGCCCCTACTGCTCCATCTCCAGACGAGATGGAAGCTTCAACTTCTTATGCGGGATTTCAGCAGCAGCCACCCCTCTTACAAAACCCAAACCAAAATCAGGCCGGATTAAATTCTGTAACAACACGTAGTGTTAAAACAACTCAAGACCCGCATTATCCAAACCACTCCAAGCCTGATAACCATGACCCTAGGATAGTTATCCAAGATACCACTGTCCCGGATCCACAACCTGGACCTATCCTAGAAGAACCAACCAAGATTCCGTTTCCCGAGGCCTTGACCAAGGGAAAGAAGACCACCAAACCCATGGCCCCTGAGGAGGACCTGGTCAAGCTCTTTGAGCAGGTCCACATAAACATCCCCTTGATGGATGCAATCCTCCACGTACCAGCTTACGCACGATTTCTAAAGAATATATGTACACCCCAGCGTAAGCCGCGAACCAAGGGAGGGAGCCCAATTGTTCTGTTAGAGCAAGCAGCTCTGTAATCCTCAGTAGACTCCCACCCAAGGCAAAAGATCCTGGTACTCCCCTGATTTCCTGCAAGATAGGTGGTACCCAATTTGATAGAGCATTGTTAGACTTGGGTGCATCCATAAACCTGATACCCACATCCTTACTTGACCATCTAGAAGAATCTGAGCTAAAACCAACCGAGGTGACATTACAATTAGCAGATCGATCCATAAAGTCACCAAAAGGGATTCTCGAGGATGTTATCGTAAGAGTGCGGGATTTCTATTTCCCAGTGGACTTTATAGTCCTAGATATGGACGCACCTGAGAACCCTAGGGATACACCAATCATTCTAGGGAGACCTTTCTTGGCAACTGCTAGAGCCAACATCAGCTGTGAGGAGGGCCAAATAGAGCTTAAGTTTGGAGATCAAACACTGAAAATTGATATATTTAAGGCCCAACAAGGAATTAATTGCGGCGTCATTGAACAAATTTGTGACATCAGGACCTTGGTTGATGAATCACACTTCTAGAATGACTCGATTATGCCTCATCAACCACAGAAGGATCTTGACCCGCAAACAGAGGAGTCGAATCCAGATATGAATAACCCAGTAACTCCCACCCTTGAACCTCACATCTATACTGAACCACCCGCTGCTATTGATAACCCCATCCTCGAACTGAAACCCCTTCTTGCTCACTTGAAATACATCTTTTTGGGTTCTAATCAGACCCTTCCAGTGATTATCAATTCCAACCTCAGTCCTGAACAGGAATCCCGTCTGATTGTTGTCCTCCAGCAACATCGCAGAGCCATCGGGTGGACTCTCGATGATTTGACTGGAATAAGTCCCTCTTATTGTACTCATCATATCTATTCAGAAGAGGGCACACGACCTTCTCGTGAAATGCAGAGATGCTTAAACCCCAATCTGCAGGAGGTCGTGAAAAAGGAGATCATCAAGTGGTTAGATGCCGGAATCATCTACCCGATCTCCGATAGTCGTTGGGTGAGCCCAATTCAGGTTGTGCCCAAGAAGGCAGGACTCACCACTATAACGACTGAGACCGGAGAAATCATTCCTACCCGATTAGCCAACTCGTGGAGAGTCTGTATAGATTACCGCCGACTCAATTCCTCCACAAAGAAGGATCATTTCCCACTACCCTTCATTGATCAAATTCTCGAAAAACTTGCGGGAAATAGGTTCTTCTGCTTTCTTGACGGGTACTCCGGTTATAACCAGGTGGCAATCCATCCTGAGGACCAAGAAAAGACCACGTTCACCTGCCCCTTCGAAACATATGCTTTCCGAAGGATGCCTTTCGGTCTTTGCAATGCACCTGCTACTCTTCAGCGATGCATGCTTGCCATATTCTCAGATATGGTAGGTGATTATCTGGAAGTCTTCATGGATGACTTTTCAGTTTTCGGAGCATCATTCGACGATTGCCTCCAACACTTGGTCCAGATACTCAGGCGGTGCATCGATGTGAATTTGGTTCTTTCCTGGGAAAAGAGCCATTTCATGGTGCCTGAGGGAATTGTCCTGGGACACTCAATTTCGGAAAAAGGTATCCAAGTGGATCGAGCTAAGATTAATCTGATTTCTCACCTTCCTATGCCTAGCTCGATCAGGGACATCCGTTCCTTTTTAGGGCATGTCGGTTTTTATCGACGATTTATCCCTGATTTTTCAAAAATCGCGCGCCCCCTAACCACTCTTCTCTCCAAGGATGTTCCTTTCGAAATTTCCAAGGAATGCACTCAAGCATTTGAAATCCTGCGTGACCGAGTCACCTAAGCCCCGATCCTACAGTCCCCTGATTGGTCTCAACCCTTTGAGATCATGTGCGATGCATCCGACTTCGCTGTAGGAGCGGTTTTGGGGCAGAAAATTGACGGGAAGCCTGTGGTCATTTACTACGCCAGCAAAACACTTGATGAGGCTCAGCGTAACTATACGGTTACTGAGAAAGAGCTGCTAGCTGTAGTATTTGCCCTAGAAAAATTCAGATCGTACCTTCTGGGTTCCCGTGTCATCATATACTCGGATCATACAGCTGTGAGGCATCTCCTTGCAAAGAAGGACGCGAAACCTCGATTAATCCGATGGATCTTGCTGTTGCAAGAATTTGACCTTGAGATTCGCGACAAAGTGGGAAAGAAAAATGTGGTAGCTGATCACTTGTCCCGTCTTCCTTCTGAAATAATTGACCCTTCCAGACCCCTCACTGAACATTTTCCCGATGAGCACCTGCTGACTATTGGTACTAGCCTTCCATGGTTTGCTAATGTAGTAAATTACTTGGCATCTCATCAGATCCCGTCCGATTGGCCGAAGGCCAAGAAGGACAAATTACGCTCCGATGCTAAGTATTACATTTGGGAAGACCCGTACCTCTTCCGCATAGGTGCCGATCAGATCATCCGGAGATGTGTCCTAGAAGAGGAATTCAACAATATCCTCTCTTTCTGCCATGACCAGGCATGCGGTGGCCATTTCGCCGGGCATAAAACCGCATCAAAAGTCCTCCAGTGCGGCTTTTACTGGCCCACACTATTCAAAGACACATACAATCACTGCAAGGCATGCAGTCGTTGCCAGACTTTGGGCAACATGAGCCATCGCGACATGATGCCTATGCAACCGATTCTAGTATGCGAAATCTTTGATGTTTGGGGGATTGATTTTATGGGCCCCTTTCCTGTTTCGGATGGTTTCGAATACATTCTGTTGGCTGTGGACTACGTGTCCAAATGGATCGAAGCCATACCGACCCGAACCTGTGATCACAAAATCGTTCTCAAATTCATTCATCAAAACATTTTCTCAAGGTTCGGGATTCCTCGTGCAATAATCTCTGATGGGGGGACCCATTTCACAAATGCTCAGTTTAGGTCACTGATGACCAAATACGGGGTGTCTCACCGAATCTCTACTCCTTACCACCCCCAAACTAATGGTCTAGCTGAGCTGTCTAATCGGGAGATCAAGAAAATCCTGCAAGTCACTGTTCGACCTGACAGGAAGGACTGGTCGTCCCGACTTCCGGAAGCAATGTGGGCCTATAGGACCACCCACAAGACCCAATTGGGCATGTCTCCCTTTAGACTGGTGTACGGAAAGGCATGCCACCTTCCCGTAGAACTGGAGCATAAAGCCTATTGGGCAGTACGGAACTGTAATCTAGATCTTTCCAAGGCTGGGACCCACAGAAAACTCCAAATCAGCGAGATCGATGAATTACGCCAGACGCGTACGAGAACTCGCAAATCTACAAGGAGCGGGTTAAAGCCTTCCACGACAAACACATCTCGAGAAAGATCTTTCATCCTGGTCAGAAGGTCCTACTCTTTGATGCCCGACTAAAACTCTTCCTAGGAAAACTGAGATCCAAGTGGGTCGGACCATATTTGGTCCGACAGGTTTTTGGAAATGGAGCAATCGAAATCAGTGCACTCAGCCACGATTCTGAACCTTTCATCGTGAACGGTCAGAGACTCAAGCCGTTCATTGATGTAACTTCTACTGATTTGGCTGAAGCATCTTATATCCTCCATTCCCCTTGAGCTTATTGCGCCCAGCCAATGGCGTAAAACTCAGCGCTTAACGGGAGGCAACCCGTCATTTTCCTAAAAATCCAAAACTTTTTCTGGCACCTTTTTGCACTTAAGGTTCACCCTTGTAGACAGCCGACCCCACCTCAGATGCTTGCATCTGGGATTAGAAATCGTCCGCAAAAATTCAACCCGACCCATTCACGCATCCAAATTTCTGTCTTAAGGAATGAACTAAGCTAAATAAAAACCCCCTAGGTTACAATGAGGACATTGCAAATCTTAGGCATGGGGGGGTATGTAAGTGCAATACTTGTAAGAAAAGGTTTCAAACAAAAAATTCACATATGCCAAAAACACCATAAAAATTAAAAAATTTTCGAAAAAGAATAAGAGGAAAAGAGGAGAAGGAAATTTTGTGAAAGAAAAAAAAGAGAAACAAAAGGAAAAAAGGAGCACAAAATTATGAGAAAAAAGTGATAGTCATTAGTAAGGAACTAAGGAATTAACCTAAGTTCTAGACCTCATTCAAGAAAATAACTAAAAGTGCATAATGAGATTAGTAAGAATGCAAACCTTAGGCATTCTTGAATAGACTCTTAGTACCCATTAAGATCTGGACACTCCTCAAGAGGTTGAGGAAAATGAAAAGCTGAAGTATTAGGTCTAAGGCTTAGGATGTATTTGGCCTCGTTAACTAATTTTTAGTTTACGGGACTCAGTAACCTAAGCACCCTAACCTCACACACAGCCTGGTTCAGTAAGCGTAAAAATCAGAATCACGCAGAAGCGTCGCAAAATTCTGAAAAGAACACCTAGAATAGGAGCGGCCGATCAACACAAGTTGATTTGGACGAGTTCCCAGCGCGGAGAGATGGGAAATCCCCTCGAAGATGCGTAACAAAATATCATCTCCTCGGTGCTTGTCTCTTAGGATATTTACATATCCTACTGGGGGCATGTAAGCACTCTGCTGGTTCAGATTCCATGGATGGCATTATCTCGAAGTGTCAATTGCCAGGGTCTGAATTCAGCCACGGAACACCATGGATGGGATTATCTCGAAATCTCAATAGCCAGGGTTCCGGGGGTTGCCATGGGCGGTGCTATCTAAAAGCATCGATCGCCAGGAACCCTTGAGGATTGATGATGGGAGCAAGGAATCTGATACAGATCGAGTTGAAAAGCCAATCCTAGGCTAGAACTAAAAAAAAAAAAAAAAAAAAAAGAGAGAGAGAAAACTCTCCGAACAAAATAACTTTCTATCTCTCTCTTACAAAACGCACTGCGAACTGAGGCAGGGCTAAAATCATTTCAAGCACGGGTGCTTTAACCACAAAGTCCAATAAACCTTAGGTTAGTTCTTGTGGGCCTTAAAAACCTTTGCTAAGGACTGAGGCTAAGGCTAGACAGATTTGGATCTTGATTGGTACTAGAGTACCTTTTAGGCCTATGGTCAGCATTCTAACCTAATCTGAGCTCAAATGAAAAAGCACTTATCTAAAGCTATTAAGAACTTCATGGTCTAGTACAAGGGTTGAAACCTTAAGATTTTGCTAAGGGACTAGCAAAAGCTAGGCATGGGGGTATGATGAGAACCTCATCATGAGCCATAACTAGCTCATTTTGACCCAATACAAAGGATAAAAGCTCCAACATAACTCAAGGAAAGGCTTAACTCAGAGAATTCTGAGTTTAAGGAGAAAATAAGTCATAAGGGGTAAAAATGCAATTTTACCAGTATAATCTGCATACAGGGTAATTCAGGGTCCAAACATAGGTCAAAGCAACCTAATAAGAATAAAAGTGGGATGAGATGATCTGGCAAGGGCTACAGCAATTCCAAGGAACTAAATGATAATCTGTAACCCTAAAACAAACCCACTTCAATTCACGAGGTTCAAGGCAAAGCAAAAATGGAATAAACCCACTAAAATTCATAGAAAAATAATCTCTAGGATTTAGAACCTTCAATTTGACCTTAGGAACCCATCTTGACCTACATTGAGAACCATACCCAATTAATAACTTAATTTGGGTTTTTGCGTAAATTGACTAGTCAAACAAGGTTTAATCTAGAAATAAAATTCACCATCAGATTCCTTAGGTCCTAATTAGTCATGTATAAAAACTTGAGCCTAAGAAGAAACCTTCTTGACCAACTTTACACTTTGGTCCTCATATATTTACTTTTTGGGCCTCAACTTTTGAACCCTCGCATTTTGGCCCCTAACTCTCCTTCGTTCTTTGCGTTCAGGTCCTCCCTGCAAAACCTGCCAGCACCATGCTCCGGCGACCTTGCGCGGAGCATGGCGCCGCGCAGGGTGAGGGGGAGAGTCTGGCAAGTAAACCGGGGGTGCCCTGCGTCGTCAGCCGTCGCAGGGACACCCCCCTAGTAGCTGTAACCCACCATACCGGCCGTGCGAATGCACGGACGGTATGGGTTTCCATCTCCGGCGTCCTCCGGCGAGGGAGACACGTCGTCTCCCTCCGCCTTCCTCCCTGATTCGGTCCCTATAAATACCCCCGTCGCTCCACCGTTCTTCCCAGCTCGGATCTGACGGAGAAAACCCCCAACTTTCCTCTCTTCTCATTCCGGCAGACGCCCACCAGCTCCGGCGGTTCTTCCTCCTCCTCCTCTTCGCTCTGCCGCAATACCAGTAGCAGAGACTTCTTCCCCTGCTCTTCCCACGCCACGCTGCACCCAGCTGGCGCCTCTCCGGCCCTCTGCTCGCCGCCGCCCCTTCCCCCTGGCATCTTCTTCTCCGGCGACAGTCGATACGACTGTCGCCCGCTCCGGCCCCTCCTCGTCCTGCTAAGTAGGTAGAACTCCTCCTCTTCCTCCCCTCTTCCTTTTCCTCACTTTAAACATCTACTGTCGCCCTCGATTCCGACCAATCACCCTCACCTTCTCCGCCTCTGGCCATCCTCCGGCGAGCCGCTCCCATCACTCCAGCATCCTACACGGCTCGCCGACCTGCACATAATCTCCGCCTCCTCACCCTGATCCATTTCCGCCCCTCCACTTCCCCCAAATCACCCTCTGCAACTCCACCGAACAAACCCATCTCCCGACCCACAGTCCGACCTAGGGCAGCCCTTAGGCTCCGCCCCGCCGCCTGCACACCCCCCGACCACCTTCGCCGTGCCACGGCGAAGGTCCTCCGCGTTTCTGATTGGGCCGAGAGGCCATTTTTCTGTGGGCAGGTACCTGCGCTCGTCGCCGCCATTGTTGAAGCGAAGCAGCTTCTTCACCTGCTGCCCCAGGTGTGCCACGCCCAGGTTACGCTCCCAGACAGCGCAAGGCGCCTTCGCGAAGTACCAGGCTGCAGTCGAGTCGAAGCCCTCGCGCGAAGGTCTCGTGTAACGCTGCGATTACCAGCTGCTTCCTCCGCGTAGGCGCGAAATTGGGGTGGGACATTTAGTCCCACCTCGGAAGGCTCTGAAGGAGCGCAGCGGTATAAAGCGAAAAAGTGCTGGAGGCTTATTGCCTCAGCACACAGGGTGAGGTCCCCTTCACCCGCCCGGTTACCCGGTCTCGTCCGCGCTCACGCCCTGCGGACCTGGCCCGACCTGACTTAGACTGACCTGCACTCCTCGCCCACCACGCACGCCGGTGGGCCTGGACCCGGGCGCGACCCGTACCCGGCTACCCGGCAGCTCTGGGAGATCTATCCTATGAGCGGATTCTTTGAGAGAGAGACGCGGGGGAGGGTAGAGATAGGTTTTGCCCCTCTCTGATCAAGCTGTGTAAGTGTGCAGGCACAGGTGAAGAAGAACCGTGGAAGAAGACGAAGGCTGAAGGAAGGAGGATCACCGAGGGGCACTGTAGCAGCGGCGGTTTAAGTCGTCTGATTGGAAAATCAGACGACGTCCTGAAGGCAAGGAAGGAGAAGGAAGGCGAGGCAGAGGAGAACACAGAGAGACAAGCAGAAAGAGCTGAAAGAAGAAGGAGAACGCAGAGAGGCCAAGACAAGAACTGAAAGAAGAAGAAGATCAGGAGAAGAAGATCTGAAGAAAGGAAAAGAAGAAAGAAAGAAGAAGAAGAAGAACAGGACCGCTCTGCAGAAGAAAGGAAAAGAAGAAAAAGAAGAAGAACATCACCACTGCAGATAAAGAAGAAGAACAAAAGAAGAGAGCAGAAGATCTGAGAAGGAAGAAGAGGAGAAGCAAAGAGAAAAGAAGAAAAGCCAACAAATTCTCTCTCTCTCTCTTTCTTTATTTTTGTAAAAGAAACTTCTACCCCTAGAATACAACTTGCTCCCTGAGTTCGACCTCGGGAACTCTTTATTTCCGAGTAACAAATTGTATTAAACTGGTAATCACCTCCCTCTATACTATACTACGACGAAATAATAAAACTATAGAGGAAGGTAGCCCACCAATAATCCTTAGGTCCCAATTAGTCTTGTATAAAAACTTGAGCCTAAAAGGAAACCTTCTTGACCAACTTTACACTTTGGTCCTCATTTATTTACTTTTTGGCCCTCAACTTTTGAACCCTCACATTTCTACCCCTAACTCTCCTTCGTTCTTTGCATTCAGGTCCCTCCTGCCAAAACCTGACCAGCACCATGCTCCGGCGACCTTGCGCGGAGCATGGCGCCGCGCAGGGTAAGGGGGAGGGTCTGGCAAGTCAACTGGGGGTGCCCTGCATCGCCAGCCGTCGCAGGAACACCCCCTGGTCGCTGCAACCCACCATACCGGCCGTGCGAACGCACAGACGGTATGAGTCTCCATCTTCGGCGTCCTCCGGTGAGGGAGACACGTCGTCTCCCTCCACCCTCCTCTCTGATTCCGCCCCTATAAATACCCCCGTCACTCCGCCGTTCTCAGTAGCTCGGTCCTGACGGAGAAAGACCCCCACTTCCTCTCTTCCCACTCCGACAGGAAGCCCTCCAGCTCCGGCGGTTTTTCCCTCTTCCTCCTCGTCGCTCTGCCGCACTACCAGCTGTAGGGTTGCCCTCCCTCGCTCTTCCCGCGCCACGCCGCACCCAGCTGGCCCCTCTCCGTCCCTCTCCTCGCCGTCGCCCCTTCCCCTGGGCATCTTCTTCTATCGACTGTCGCCCTGCTCCTCCCCCTTCGTCCCTGCAAGTAAGTTAGAACCACTTCCCTTCCTCTCCTCTTTCTTTTCCTTATTTCAATTTGTTCAATTAAGCCCTCGACCGACCCTGACCACCGTCACCCCCCTTCGTCTCCGGCTACCCTCCGACGAGACGCCCCCATCGCTCCACAGCCTCACACGCCTCGCCGACCCTCACCGAACCTCCGCCTCATCACACTGAACACCCCCCACCCTTCCACTGCCACTCCACACCTCCATAACGCTCCCCCAAACAAACCCATTTCTCCGATTGCAGTCTGACCTAGAGCTGCCGCCAGACACCACCTTGCGGCTTGCCGCATAGCTCAACACCTTCGCCGTGCCACGGCGAAGGTTCCCCAGTAGTTTGATTAGGCCGAGAGGCCATATTCGTGTCCGACAGGTTTTGAGGCTCGACCGCCATTGACGCCACATTGAAGCAGCTTCCCCCGCGCTCCAGGCTTGAGGACTCCAGGTTTCCAGCTGCTGCGGATTAAGGAGACTCCTGCGAAGGCAGCCAGCCAGCAACCGATGAAAATCGAAGCTACAGCTGCAGAAGCAAGGCCGCGGTCTTCCAGCAGGCGCACGCGAGGAGAGGCGTCAGTTTAGTCCCACATCGGAAAGCCTCGCAACGCTTTCACCATTTAAATTATTTTTGTGAATAAGCCTTATCGCCTCCGAACGCACCGGGGTGAGGTCCCGCGCCCACTCACCCGCCCGATACGCGAGCTCACCACGCGGATCCGGCGGACCTGACTCGACACCCCACCTACGCACTCCTCGTGTACCACTCACACCGGTACACCTGGTCACGGGTACGAAGCCCGACCCGATTATCCGTTGACTCTGGGAGAGCTATCCTACGAGCGAAGTCTGAGAAAGAGAGAGACGTGCGGGTAGAGGGAAAGGGGTAGGTTTTGCGTTGCTGTGGTGTGTGCAGGAACAAGCTGAGGCAGAGAAGAAGAAGACCGACGAAGAAAGACTGAAGGAAGGAGGAGCACCAAGGACGTGCACTGTAGCAGTGGGGAAGAAAAGACGAGCAGGACCGCAACGAAGAAGAAAAAGAAGAAAAGAAGACAGAAATAAAAAGAAGAAAGAAGGAGAGACAACGTCCTGACAGCAAAAGCAGAAGAAAAGCACGAGAAGTGGTGGGCTACCTTCCTCTATAGTTTTATTATTTCGTCGTAGTATAGTATAGAGAGGTGATTACCAGTTTAATACAATTTGTTACTCGGAAATAAAAGAGTTCCCGAGGTCGAACTCAGGGAGCAAGTTGTATTCTAGAGATACAAGTTTCTTGTACAAAAAAATAAAGAGAGAGAGAGAGAGAGAATTTGTTGGCTTCTTTCTTCTTCTCTTCTTTTCTCTTTGGCTCTTATGCCTTATCTGCAGCAGTAGTGATGCTTTTCTTCTTCTTTCAGTTCTTGTTTCTGCTCGTTTCTTTCTTTTTCTTCTCCCTTGCGGTCCTGTTCTTCTTCTTCTTCTTTCTTTCTTCTTTTCCTTTCTTCAGACCTTCTTCTTCTCGTGCTCTTCTTCTTCTTTCAGTTCTTGTCTTGGCCTCTCTGCGTTCTCCTCTGCCTCGCCTTCCTTCTCCTTCTTTGCCTTCAGGACGTCGTCTGATTTTCCAATCAGACGACTTAAACCGCCGCTGCTACAGTGCCGCTCGGTGATCCTCCTTCCTTCAGCCTTCGTCTTCTTCCACGGTTCTTCTTCACCTGTGCCTGCACACTTACACAGCTTGATCAGAGAGGGGCAAAACCTACCTCTACCCTCCCCCGCGTCTCTCGCTCATAGAATCCGCTCATAGGATAGCTCTCCCAGAGCTGCCGGGTAGTCGGGTACAGGTCGCGCCCGGGTCCAGGCCCACCGACGTGCGTGGTGGGCGAGGAGTGCAGGTCAGTCTAAGTCGGGTCGGGCCAGGTCCGCGGGGCGTGGTCGTGGACGAGACCGGGTCGAGAGAGAGAGTGAGTGAGAGGGACCTCACCCCGTGCTCAGGAGGCAACGAGCATAAGGCACTTTTTGCCTTTATGCGGGCGCTCTCCTTTGAAAGGTTACGAGGTGGGACTAAATGTCCCACCCCAATTTCGGTGCCTGCGCAGAGGAAGCAGCGGCCGTCGAGGCGAAGCAGCGGCCGTCGAGGCGAAGCGCGGGGGCTTCGCGCGGGGGCTTCGACTCGACTGCAGCCTGGTACTTCGCGAAGGCGCCTCGCACTGTCTGGGAGCGTAACCTGGGCGTGGCGCACCTGGGGCAGCAGGTGAAGAAGCTGCTTCGCTTCAACAATGGCGGCGACGAGTGCAAGTACCTGCCCACAGAAAAACGGCCTCTCGGCCCAATCAGAAACGCGGAGGACCTTCGCCGTGGCTCGGCGAAGGTGGTCGGGGGGTGTGCAGGCGGCGGGGCGAGCCTAAGGGCTGCCCTAGGTCGGACTGTGGGTAGGGAGATGGGTTTGTTCGGTGGAGTTGCAGAGGGTGATTTGGGGGAAGTGGAGGGGCGGAAATGGATCAGGGTGAGGAGGCGGAGATTATGTGCTGGTCGGCGAGCCGTGTGTGATGCTG
Source organism: Thalassia testudinum (assembly GCA_037157565.1). Taxonomy (NCBI): domain Eukaryota; kingdom Viridiplantae; phylum Streptophyta; class Magnoliopsida; order Alismatales; family Hydrocharitaceae; genus Thalassia; species Thalassia testudinum. Next base: position 112,565,372 of record JAZHRO010000025.1, read on the forward strand.
GAGTGATGGGAGCGGCTCGCCGGAGGATGGCCGGAGGCGGAGAAGGTGAGGGTGATTGGTCGGAATCGAGGGCGACAGTAGATGTTTAAAGTGAGGAAAAGGAAGAGGGGAGGAAGAGGAGGAGTTCTACCTACTTAGCAGGACGAGGAGGGGCCGGAGCAGGCGACAGTCGTATCGACTGTCGCCGGAGAAGAAGATGCCCGGGGGAAGGGGCGGCGGCGAGCAGAGGGCCGGAGAGGCGCCAGCTGGGTGCGGCGTGGCGCGGGAAGAGCGAGGGAGAGCAACCCTGCAGCTGGTAGTGCGGCAGAGCGACGAGGAGGAAGAGGGGAGGCCGCCGGAGCTGGAGGGCTTCCTGTCGGAGTGGGAAGAGAGGAAGTGGGGGTCTTTCTCCGTCAGGACCGAGCTAGGAAGAACGGTGGAGCGACGGGGGTATTTATAGGGACCGAATCAGAGAGGAAGGCGGAGGGAGACGACGTGTCTCCCTCGCCGGAGGACGCCGGAGATGGAAACCCATACCGTCCGTGCGTTCGCACGGCCGGTATGGTGGGTTACAACGACCAGGGGGGTGTCCCTGCGACGGCTGACGACGCAGGGCACCCCCGGTTTACTTGCCAGACCCTCCCCCTCACCCTGCGCGGCGCCATGCTCCGCGCAAGGTCGCCGGAGCATGGTGCTGGCAGGTTTTGCAGGGAGGACCTGAACGCAAAGAACGAAGGAGAGTTAGGGGCCAAAATGCGAGGGTTCAAAAGTTGAGGGCCAAAAAGTAAATATATGAGGACCAAAGTGTAAAGTTGGTCAAGAAGGTTTCTTCTTAGGCTCAAGTTTTTATACACGACTAATTAGGACCTAAGGAATCTGATGGTGAATTTTATTTCTAGATTAAACCTTGTTTGACTGGTCAATTTATGCAAAAACCCAAATTAAGTTATTAATTGGGCATGGTTCTCAATGTAGGTCAAAATGGGTTCTGAAGGCCAAATTGAAGGTTCTAAACCCTAGAGATTATTTTTCTATGAATTTTAGAGGGTTTATTCTATTTTTACTTTGCCTCAAACCTCGTGAATTGAAGTGGGTTTGTTTTAGGGTTACAGATTATCATTTATTTCCTTGGAATTGCTGTAGCCCTTGCCAGATCATCTCATCCCACTTTTATTCTTATTAGGTTGCTTTGACCTATGTTTGGACCCTGAATTACCCTGTATGCAGATTATACTGGTAAAATTGCATTTTTACCCCTTATGACTTGTTTTCTCCTTAAACTCAGAATTCTCTGAGTTAAGCCTTTCCTTGAGTTATATAGGAGCTTTTATCCTTTGTATTAGGTCAAAATGAGCTAGTTATGGCTCATGATGAGGTTCTCATCATAACCCCATGCCTAGCTTTTGCTAGTCCCTTAGCAAAAACTTAAGGTTTCAACCCTTGTTCTAGACCATGAAGTTCTTAATAGCTTTAGATAAGTGCTTTTTCATTTGAGCTCAGATTAGGTTAGAATGCTGACCATAGGCCTAAAAGGTACTCTAGTACCAATCAAGATCCAAATCTGTCTAGCCTTAGCCTTAGTCCTTAGCAAAGGTTTTTAAGGCCCACAAGAACTAACCTAAGGTTTATTGGACTTTGTGGTTAAAGCACCCGTGCTTGAAATGATTTTAGCCCTGGCTCAGTTCGCAGTGCGTTTTGTAAGAGAGAGATAGAAAGTTATTTTGTTTGGAGAGTTTTCTCTCTCTTTTTTTTTTTTTTTTTTTAGTTCTAGCCTAGGATTGGCTTTTCAACACGGTCTGTATCAGATTCCTTGCTCCCATCATCAATCCTCAAGGGTTCCTGGTGATCGATGCTTTTAGATAGCACCGCCCATGGCAACCCCCGGAACCCTGGCTATTGAGATTTCGAGATAATCCCATCCATGGTGTTCCGTGGCTGAATTCAGACCCTGGCAATTGACACTTCGAGATAATGCCATCCATGGAATCTGAACCAGCAGAGTGCTTACATGCCCCCAGTAGGATATGTAAATATCCTAAGAGACAAGCACCGAGGAGATGATATTTTGTTACGCATCTTCAAGGGGATTTCCCGTCTCTCCGCACTGGGAACTCGTCCAAATCAACTTGTGTTGATCGGCCGCTCCTATTCTAGGTGTTCTTTTCAGAATTTTGCGACGCTTCTGCGTGATTCTGATTTTTACGCTTACTGAACCAGGCTGTGTGTGAGGTTAGGGTGCTTAGGTTACTGAGTCCCGTAAACCAAAAATTAGTTAACGAGGCCAAATACTCCCTAAGCCTTAGACCTAATACTTCAGCTTTTCATTTTCCTCAACCTCTTGAGGAGTGTCCAGATCTTAATGGGTACTAAGAGTCTATCCAAGAATGCCTAAGGTTTGCGTTCTTACTAATCTCATTATGCACTTTTAGTTATTTTCTTGAATGAGGTCTAGAACTTAGGTTAATTCCTTAGTTCCTTACTAATGACTATCACTTTTTTCTCATAATTTTGTGCTCCTTTTTTCCTTTTGTTTCTCTTTTTTTTCTTTCACAAAATTTCCTTCTCCTCTTTTCCTCTTATTCTTTTTCGAAAATTTTTTAATTTTTATGGTGTTTTTGGCATATGTGAATTTTTTGTTTGAAACCTTTTCTTACAAGTATTGCACTTACATACCCCCCCATGCCTAAGATTTGCAATGTCCTCATTGTAACCTAGGGGGTTTTTATTTAGCTTAGTTCATTCCTTAAGACAGAAATTTGGATGCGTGAATGGGTCGGGTTGAATTTTTGCGGACGATTTCTAATCCCAGATGCAAGCATCTGAGGTGGGGTCGGCTGTCTACAAGGGTGAACCTTAAGTGCAAAAAGGTGCCAGAAAAAGTTTTGGATTTTTAGGAAAATGACGGGTTGCCTCCCGTTAAGCGCTGAGTTTTACGCCATTGGCTGGGCGCAATAAGCTCAAGGGGAATGGAGGATATAAGATGCTTCAGCCAAATCAGTAGAAGTTACATCAATGAACGGCTTGAGTCTCTGACCGTTCACGATGAAAGGTTCAGAATCGTGGCTGAGTGCACTGATTTCGATTGCTCCATTTCCAAAAACCTGTCGGACCAAATATGGTCCGACCCACTTGGATCTCAGTTTTCCTAGGAAGAGTTTTAGTCGGGCATCAAAGAGTAGGACCTTCTGACCAGGATGAAAGATCTTTCTCGAGATGTGTTTGTCGTGGAAGGCTTTAACCCGCTCCTTGTAGATTTGCGAGTTCTCGTACGCGTCTGGCGTAATTCATCGATCTCGCTGATTTGGAGTTTTCTGTGGGTCCCAGCCTTGGAAAGATCTAGATTACAGTTCCGTACTGCCCAATAGGCTTTATGCTCCAGTTCTACGGGAAGGTGGCATGCCTTTCCGTACACCAGTCTAAAGGGAGACATGCCCAATTGGGTCTTGTGGGTGGTCCTATAGGCCCACATTGCTTCCGGAAGTCGGGACGACCAGTCCTTCCTGTCAGGTCGAACAGTGACTTGCAGGATTTTCTTGATCTCCCGATTAGACAGCTCAGCTAGACCATTAGTTTGGGGGTGGTAAGGAGTAGAGATTCGGTGAGACACCCCGTATTTGGTCATCAGTGACCTAAACTGAGCATTTGTGAAATGGGTCCCCCCATCAGAGATTATTGCACGAGGAATCCCGAACCTTGAGAAAATGTTTTGATGAATGAATTTGAGAACGATTTTGTGATCACAGGTTCGGGTCGGTATGGCTTCGATCCATTTGGACACGTAGTCCACAGCCAACAGAATGTATTCGAAACCATCCGAAACAGGAAAGGGGCCCATAAAATCAATCCCCCAAACATCAAAGATTTCGCATACTAGAATCGGTTGCATAGGCATCATGTCGCGATGGCTCATGTTGCCCAAAGTCTGGCAACGACTGCATGCCTTGCAGTGATTGTATGTGTCTTTGAATAGTGTGGGCCAGTAAAAGCCGCACTGGAGGACTTTTGATGCGGTTTTATGCCCGGCGAAATGGCCACCGCATGCCTGGTCATGGCAGAAAGAGAGGATATTGTTGAATTCCTCTTCCGGGACACATCTCCGGATGATCTGATCGGCACCTATGCGGAAGAGGTACGGGTCTTCCCAAATGTAATACTTGGCATCGGAGCGTAATTTGTCCTTCTTGGCCTTCGGCCAATCGGACGGGATCTGATGAGATGCCAAGTAATTTACTACATTAGCAAACCATGGAAGGCTAGTACCAATAGTCAGCAGGTGCTCATCGGGAAAATGTTCAGTGATGGGTCCAGAAGGGTCAATTATTTCAGAAGGAAGACGGGACAAGTGATCAGCTACCACATTTTGCTTTCCCGCTTTGTCGCGAATCTCAAGGTCAAATTCTTGCAACAGCAAGATCCATCGGATTAATCGAGGTTTCGCGTCCTTCTTTGCAAGGAGATGCCTCACAGCTGTGTGATCCGAGTATATGATGACACGGGAACCCAGAAGGTACGATCTGAATTTTTCTAGGGCAAATACTACAGCTAGCAGCTCTTTCTCAGTAACCGTATAGTTACGCTGAGCCTCATCGAGTGTTTTGCTGGCGTAGTAAATGACCACAGGCTTCCCGTCAATTTTCTGCCCCAAAACCGCTCCTACAGCGAAGTCGGATGCATCGCACATGATCTCAAAGGGTTGAGACCAATCAGGGGACTGTAGGATCGGGGCTTAGGTGACTCGGTCACGCAGGATTTCAAATGCTTGAGTGCATTTCTTGGAAATTTCGAAAGGAACATCCTTGGAGAGAAGAGTGGTTAGGGGGCGCGCGATTTTTGAAAAATCAGGGATAAATCGTCGATAAAAACCGACATGCCCTAAAAAGGAACGGATGTCCCTGATCGAGCTAGGCATAGGAAGGTGAGAAATCAGATTAATCTTAGCTCGATCCACTTGGATACCTTTTTCCGAAATTGAGTGTCCCAGGACAATTCCCTCAGGCACCATGAAATGGCTCTTTTCCCAGGAAAGAACCAAATTCACATCGATGCACCGCCTGAGTATCTGGACCAAGTGTTGGAGGCAATCGTCGAATGATGCTCCGAAAACTGAAAAGTCATCCATGAAGACTTCCAGATAATCACCTACCATATCTGAGAATATGGCAAGCATGCATCGCTGAAGAGTAGCAGGTGCATTGCAAAGACCGAAAGGCATCCTTCGGAAAGCATATGTTTCGAAGGGGCAGGTGAACGTGGTCTTTTCTTGGTCCTCAGGATGGATTGCCACCTGGTTATAACCGGAGTTCCCGTCAAGAAAGCAGAAGAACCTATTTCCCGCAAGTTTTTCGAGAATTTGGTCAATGAAGGGTAGTGGGAAATGATCCTTCTTTGTGGAGGAATTGAGTCGGCGGTAATCTATACAGACTCTCCACGAGTTGGCTAATCGGGTAGGAATGATTTCTCCGGTCTCAGTCGTTATAGTGGTGAGTCCTGCCTTCTTGGGCACTGAAACGCTGGCGGCTTCGAGAGATAACCGGGTTTTATTGTTATAGCGTTGTAGTATAGGCAGTTATTGCCATCATTTCAAATATATAAATTTTTTACTCGGAAAATAAAAGAGTTCCCGAGGTCGAACTCAGGGAGCAAGTTGTATTCTAGGGGTACAAGTTTCTCTTACAAAAATAAAGAAAGAGAGAGAAAGAATTTGTTGTCTTTTCTTCTTTTCTCTTTGCTTCTCCTCGTCTCAGATCTTCTGTTATCTTCTTCTTCTTTATCTGTAGTGGTGATGTTCTTCTTCTTCTTTTCCTTTCTTTCTTCTTTTCCTTTCTTCAGATCTTCTTCTCGTGCTCTTCTTCTTTCAGTTCTTCCCTTGGCCTCTCTGTGTTCTCCTCTGCCTCGCCTTCTTCTGTTGTTCTTCCTTGTTCTTTTGTTCTTCAGATCTCCTTCTTTCTTCTTTTCTTTTTCCTGTCAGGACGTCGTCTCTCCTTCTTTCTTCTTTTCCCTTCCGGACGTCGTCTGATTTTCTAATCAGACGACTTAAACCGCTTGTTGCTACAGTGTCTCCCTCAGCTTCCTTCTTCTTCCGCGGTCCTTCTTCTTCACCTGTGCCTGCACACTTCAGAGTTTACGTCAGAGGGCAAAACCTACTCTACCCTTCGCCCCTCCGTCTCTCTCTCACAGAATCCGCTCATAGGATAGCTCTCCCAGAGCTTCCGGGTAGCCGGGTACGGGTAGCGCCCGGGTCCAGGCCCACCGGCGTGAGTGGTGGGCGAGGAGTGCAGGTCAGTCTAAGTCGGGTCGGGTCAGGTCCGCGGGGCGTGAGCGCGGACGAGACCGGGTAACCGGGCGGGTGAAGGGGACCTCACCCCGTGTGCTGAGGCAATAAGCCTCCAGCACTTTTTCGCTTTATACCGCTGCGCCTCTTCAGACTTTTCCGAGGTGGGACTAAATGTCCCACCCTAATTGAGCGCCCGCAGCGGAGAAAGCAGTGGGCGATCGCGGCTTCACGCGAGGCCGTCGCCCCAGCTGCTAGCCTGACGCTTTGTCGAAATGCCTCGCAAGGCCTGGGAGTCGAATCTGGGCGTGGCGCTGGGCGTGGCGCGCCTGCAGCTGCAGGCGGAAGCAGCTCCTTCTGCACGGCAATGGCGGCGGAGGTCGGGTGGCCCGTTCACAGCAAAACGGCCTCTCGGCCTAATCAGAAGGTGCCGGGAGCTTCGCCAGAGTGCGGCGAAGCTCGTGTGGGTGGTGGCGAGGCGTGGGGCGGCGTGCAAGGGCTGCCCTAGGTCAGACTGTGAGTCGGAAGATGGGTTTGTTCGGTGGGGTTGCAGAGGGTGATGTGGGGGAAGTGGAAGGGCGGGGGTTGATCAGGGTGAGGAGGCGGAGGTTCTGCGGTGGTCGGCGAGCCGTGTGGGTTGCTGGGGTGATGGGGGGGGTCTCGCCGGAGTTTGGCCGGAGACGAAGGGGGTGACGGTGGACAGGAGCGGTCGAGGGTTTAATCAAATAAAAGACAGTGAGGAAAAGAAAGAGGGGGAGATGGGGAGGAGTTCTGACCTAGCTACGGAGACGAAAGGGGCCGGGGCAGGGCGACAGTCGTATCGACTGTCGCCGGAGAAGAAGATGCCCAGGGGAAGGGGCGGCGGCGAGCAGAGGGCCGGAGATGCGCCAGCTGGGTGCGGCGTGGCGCGGGAAGAGCAGGGGAAGAAGTCTCTGCTGCTGGTATTGCGGCAGAGCGAAGAGGAGGAGGAGGAGGAACCGCCGGAGCTGGTGGGCGTCTGCCGGAGTGAGAGGAGAGGAAAGTTGGGGGTTTTCTCCGTCAGATCCGAGCTGGGAAGAACGGTGGAGCGACGGGGGTATTTATAGGGACCGAATCAGGGAGGAAGGCGGAGGGAGACGACGTGTCTCCCTCGCCGGAGGACGCCGGAGATGGAAACCCATACCGTCCGTGCGTTCGCACGGCCGGTATGGTGGGTTACAGCGACCAGGGGGGTGTCCCTGCGACGGCTGACGACGCAGGGCACCCCCGGTTTACTTGCCAGGCTCTCCCCCTCACCCTGCGCGGCGCCATGCTCCGCGCAAGGTCGCCGGAGCATGGTGCTGGCAGGTTTTGCAGGGGGGACCTGAACGCAAAGAACGAAGGAGAGTTAGGGGCCAAAATGCGAGGGTTCAAAAGTTGAGGGCCAAAAAGTAAATATATGAGGACCAAAGTGTAAAGTTGGTCAAGGAGGTTTCTTCTTAGGCTCAAGTTTTTATACATGACTAATTAGGACCTAAGGAATCTGATGGTGAATTTCATTTCTATATTAAACCTTGTTTGACCGGTCAAATTATGCGAAAACCCAAATTAAGTTATTAATTGGGCATGGTTCTCAATGTAGGTCAAAATGGGTTCTGAAGGCCAAATTGAAGGTTCTAAACCCTAGAGATTATTTTTCTATGAATTTTAGAGGGTTTATTCTATTTTTACTTTGCCTTGAACCTCGTGAATTGAAGTGGGTTGTTTTAGGGTTACAGATTATCATTTAGTTCCTTGGAATTGCTGTAGCCCTTTCTAGATCATCTCATCCCACTTTTATTCTTATTAAGTTGCTTTGACCTATGTTTGGACCCTGAATTACCCTGTATGCAGATTATACTGGTAAAATTGCATTTTTACCCCTTATGACTTGTTTTCTCCTTAAACTCAGAATTCTCTGAGTTAAGCCTTTCCTTGAGTTATGTAGGAGCTTTTATCCTTTGTATTAGGTCAAAATGAGCTAGTTATGGCTCATGATGAGGTTCTCATCAGGCACAACCTGAATTGGGCTCACCCAATGACTATCGGAGATCGGGTAGATGATTCCGGCATCTAACCACTTGATCTCCTTTTTCACGACCTCCTGCAGATTGGGGTTTAAGCGTCTCTGCATTTCACGAGAAGGTCGTGTGCCCTCTTCTGAATAGATATGATGAGTACAATAAGAGGGACTTATTCCAGTCAAATCATCGAGAGTCCACCCGATGGCTCTGCGATGTTGCTGGAGGACAACAATTAGACGGGATTCCTGTTCAGGACTGAGGTTGGAATTGATAATCACAGGAAGGGTCTGATTAGAACCCAAAAAGATGTATTTCAAGTGAGCAGGAAGGGGTTTCAGTTCGAGGATGGGGTTATCAGCAGCAGCGGGTGGTTTAGTATAGATGTGAGGTTCAAGGGTGGGAGTTACTGGGTTATTCATATCTGGATTCGACTCCTCTGTTTGCGGGTCAAGATCCTTCTGTGGTTGATGAGGCATAATCGAGTCATTCTGGAAGTGTGATTCATCAACCAAGGTCCTGATGTCACAAATTTGTTCGATGACGCCGCAATTAATTCCTTGTTGGGCCTTAAATATATCAATTTTTAGTGTTTGATCTCCAAACTTAAGCTCTATTTGGCCCTCCTCACAGCTGATGTTGGCTCTAGCAGTAGCCAAGAAAGGTCTCCCTAGAATGATTGGTGTATCCCTAGGGTTCTCAGGTGCATCCATATCTAGGACTATAAAGTCCACTGGGAAATAGAAATCTCGCACTCTTACGATAACATCCTCGAGAATCCCTTTTGGTGACTTTATGGATCGATCTGCTAATTGTAATGTCACCTCGGTTGGTTTTAGCTCAGATTCTTCTAGATGGTCAAGTAAGGATGTGGGTATCAGGTTTATGGATGCACCCAAGTCTAACAATGCTCTATCAAATTGGGTACCACCTATCTTGCAGGAAATCAGGGGAGTACCAGGATCTTTTGCCTTGGGTGGGAGTCTACTGAGGATTACAGAGCTGGCTTGCTCTGACAGAACAATTGGGCTCCCTCCCTTTGTTCGCGGCTTACGCTGGGGTGTACATATATTCTTTAGAAATCGTACGTAAGCTGGTACGTGGCGGATTGCATCCATCAAGGGGATGTTTATGTGGACCTGCTCAAAGAGCTTGACCAGGTCCTCCTCAGGGGCCACGGGTTTGGTGGTCTTCTTTCCCTTGGTCAAGGCCTCGGGAAACGGGATCTTGGTTGGTTCTTCTAGGATAGGTCCAGGTTGTGGATCCAGGACAGTGGTATCTTGGATAACTATCCTAGGGTCATGGTTATCAGGCTTGGAGTGGTTTGGATAATGCGGGTCTTGAGTTGTTTTACCACTACGTGTTGTTACAGAATTTAATCCGGCCTGATTTTGGTTTGGGTTTGGGAAGAGGGGTGGCTGCTGCTGAAATCCCGCATAAGAAGTTGAAGCTTCCATCTCGTCTGGAGATGGAGCAGTAGGGGCCTGATAAATCCATTGTGCGTGGCCTAAATTTGGATTCATAACGCGCTTCTGGGTTGGCACGTTATTCGGGTTAGGAAGAGGTTGGGAAGGGAGTGTGCCTGGCTGGCGAGAATTTGCCAACTGGGCCAGTTGAGTTTTAACCTCTGTAAGTTCGTCCTTGTGCTGTTTTTGAATAGCCGCATTCGTTCTTTGAATGTCATCCAGAGTCTGAAGGATTAGGGACATTTGATCCTGATTTGGCCCTGATGGATAAGTAGGGTTGGGCCGAGGCTGAGGTGGCTGGTAATGACGAGAGGGCTGTGGGCGGGACTGAAAAGGTGGTCTTTGGGTTTGGGAATTTCCCGCCCACTGAAAATTGGGATGGTTTCGCCATCCAGGGTTGTAAGTGTTGGAGAATGGGTCGTTCTGGATGGCGTTGAGGTCCTCGCAGGTCTGAGGAACCTCTTAAGAATCAGGGAAAGGGGGAATGGAGTTCCCCGGGCTGGTGTAGAAAGGATTGGATGATCCTCCGATCCGAGAATCAGATGGGGATGGATATGGATCCATCCTAGGGGAAGATCGGTGAAGGATGTTTTGCACAGTCTCCTGTGTGGAAGGAGGTTGTGCAAAGGAGTTACGCGCGGAGGTGGCTCGCTGCAAGTGCTGAGTCAGCTCATCCACCTTCTTCTCAATGATTGAGACCTTGTCCAATCGACTGGCCATTAATTCCAGGTCGACTGATGCGGACAGGCCCTGCGCCTCATGTGCTCCCTTAAGATTCGTCGCTGCGCGGGTATTCGTCCTGTCGAATAATCCCATGGAGTCATTGTTGATGGAGTTCTCGCACATGTTTTCGAAAATCTCCCATACGGTGTCTTCATGTTGACCCATGATGTTTCCTCCGCAAGTTGCATTGACGAAAAGGCGGATGTCCTCACGGAGTCCCTGGTAAAAAGATTGGACTTGTTCCCATTTAGGAACTCCGTGATGGGGGCACTTTCTCATGAGATCCTGAAAACGATCCCATGCCTCATGGAGAGGTTCTCCTGATTGTTGAGTGAAGTGTGTAATCTGATGGCGTAAGGTGTTGGTCCGACCAACGGGAAAAAACTTTTTCAAAAACTCGAATTGAAGTTCTTCCCAAGTGTTGATCGGCCGGGTCTGAGTTTGATACCAATGGGCGGCCTTGTCCATAAGAGAAAAGGAGAACATCTTCATGAGAAGAATATCCCGATTTTGCGCATCTGATCCAAAAGTGTGGGCCAGATGCTTTAGCTGTTTGATGTGCTGGAAGGGATCTTCAGAATTAAGCCCATGGAATTTAGGTATAGCATGAATCATGTTGGGCTTTAATTCGGAATCAGGTCCTCCAGTCGGGATTCTGACTCGAGGCTCAATGGCCACCGCAGCAGGATTGTAGTGGTCCCGCATCATAGGACGCTGTGGTGGGTGCACGAAGTTTTGGAAGAGGTCATTGAGTCGCTGGAGCTGGTGCTCCAGATTATTTTCTTCCTCAACTGGCTGAGCCATGATGGGGGAAGAAGAACTTGGTTCTGAATCAGAAGAGAGAATAATGTGAGGGTGTTGCTGCACAAACACGGGCGTCGAGGCTTGGCCTTGACGAGAGTGAATTACTAAAGGAGGTCTTAAGGGTGGTCTTAAGGACCTCCTTTCGTACATGCACTGTTGGAAGAGGTAAGTTTAGAAGGTGCTGGACCCAATCAAGACACCCACAAATGTGTTGGGTAACTATAGAGGTGCGGGGCAGATGGACCCCTTGATCAAAAAGATCGTCCACCTGAGAATTACCTGGGCAGCCAGAGAGGGAGAGTCCCTCGAAGACCCCTACACGGTAGAGCGTCCCCACGGGTTACATGGTTTCCCCCACCCGACCTCTCTTGTCACTGCGGTTCTAGGTAGACCAGAATGGGGATCTTGACCTCTTAAGTCTACCAATTTTTACTTTAAGATCAGGGTGCTTAAGGTTTCACTTGGACTCTAGTCTTTTAAGTGCAAAGAGTGACCTAATTTAAGGTTGGTTGACCCAAGGGGTCAACTTTACCTCTTGTTTCCTTTGAGAGCTTTTAGGTCTTGTCTTTTAGGGTTCAAGTGTTTAGAGAGCCAATTGTTTTAGGTTTTCTTTAGATAGGTATTTTCAGACAAGGGCTTGGGCACACTCCATTTGGTTTTCTCAATTCTTGCTTAAGGAGTGTGTCTCTAAATCCCTAGTGTTGGATCCTAGGTTGGCTTTACTTGGTCCAATTAGCTCTTTGTTGGGTAATTAGGGCTCAAGCAAGAATGTGTTAGCCCTTAAATACCCTTAATAGTGTGCAGGAGTAATGAGTTGAAAACATGCAACTTTTCATGGTTACTAAGTATGGAAGACAGGTTAGCCCTATATTGCTTGTTCTTTTCTTTTCTTCCTCTTTAGAGTTTAGGGGTTAATAACGAGAGGAAAAAAAAAACAAATACCTATCCTTGGAGTGGTTGTCGTGCGGTTGCTTGTCTTCTTGATTTCCTGTAGCTGCACAAAAGAGAGGAGATTATTAGAAATTAAAAAGAAACAGGAATATTTACCTCTAGAATAGCCGTTGCTCCCCGGCAACGGCGCCAAAAACTGGTGGGCTACCTTCCTCTATAGTTTTATTATTTCGTCGTAGTATAGTATAGAGAGGTGATTACCAGTTTAATACAATTTGTTACTCGGAAATAAAAGAGTTCCCGAGGTCGAACTCAGGGAGCAAGTTGTATTCTAGAGATACAAGTTTCTTGTACAAAAAAATAAAGAGAGAGAGAGAGAGAGAATTTGTTGGCTTCTTTCTTCTTCTCTTCTTTTCTCTTTGGCTCTTCTGCTTTATCTGCAGCAGTAGTGATGCTTTTCTTCTTCTTTTAGTTCTTGTTTCTGCTCGTTTCTTTCTTTTTCTTCTCCCTTGCGGTCCTGTTCTTCTTCTTCTTCTTTCTTTCTTCTTTTCCTTTCTTCAGACCTTCTTCTTCTCGTGCTCTTCTTCTTCTTTCAGTTCTTGTCTTGGCCTCTCTGCATTCTCCTCTGCCTCGCCTTCCTTCTCCTTCTTTGCCTTCAGGACGTCGTCTGATTTTCCAATCAGACGACTTAAACCGCCGCTGCTACAGTGCCGCTCGGTGATCCTCCTTCCTTCAGCCTTCGTCTTCTTCCACGGTTCTTCTTCACCTGTGCCTGCACACTTACACAGCTTGATCAGAGAGGGGCAAAACCTACCTCTACCCTCCCCCGCGTCTCTCTCTCACAGAATCCGCTCATAGGATAGCTCTCCCAGAGCTGCCGGGTAGCCGGGTACGGGTCGCGCCCGGGTCCAGTCCCACCGGCGTGCGTGGTGGGCGAGGAGTGCAGGTCAGTCTAAGTCGGGTCGGGCCAGGTCCGCGGGGCGTGGTCGGGGACGAGACCGGGTCGAGAGAGTGAGTGAGTGAGATGGACCTCACCCCGTGCTCAGGAGGCAACGAGCATAAGACACTTTTTGCCTTTATGCGGGAGCTCTCCTTTGAAAGGTTACGAGGTGGGACTAAATGTCCAACCCCAATTTCGGTGCCTGCGCGGAGGAAGTAGTGGCCGTCGAGGCGAAGCGCGGGGGCTTCGCGCGGGAGCTTCGACTCGACTGCAGCCTGGTACTTCGCGAAGGCGCCTCGCACTGTCTGGGAGCGTAACCTGGGCGTGGCGCACCTGGGGCAGCAGGTGAAGAAGCTGCTTCGCTTCAACAATGGCGGCGACGAGCGCAGGTACCTGCCCACAGAAAAACGGCCTCTCGGCCCAATCAAAAACGCGGAGGACCTTCGCCGTGGCACGGCGAAGGTGGTCGGGGGGTGTGCAGGCGGCGGGGCGGAGCCTAAGGGCTGCCCTAGGTCGGACTGTGGGTCGGGAGATGGGTTTGTTCGGTGGAGTTGCAGAGGGTGATTTGGGGGAAGTGGAGGGGCGGAAATGGATCAGGGTGAGGAGGCGGAGATTATGTGCAGGTCGGCGAGCCGTGTGGGATGCTGGAGTGATGGGAGCGGCTCGCCGGAGGATGGCCGGAGGCGGAGAAGGTGAGGGTGATTGGTCGGAATCGAGGGCGACAGTAGATGTTTAAAGTGAGGAAAAGGAAGAGGGGAGGAAGAGGAGGAGTTCTACCTACTTAGCAGGACGAGGAGGGGCTGGAGCGGGCGACAGTCGTATCGACTGTCGCCGGAGAAGAAGATGCCCGGGGGAAGGGGCGGCGGCGAGCAGAGGGCCGGAGAGGCGCCAGCTGGGTGCGGCGTGGCGCGGGAAGAGCGAGGGAGAGCAACCCTGCAGCTGGTAGTGCGGCAGAGCGACGAGGAGGAAGAGGGGAGGCCGCCGGAGCTGGAGGGCTTCCTGTCGGAGTGGGAAGAGAGGAAGTGGGGGTCTTTCTCCGTCAGGACCGAGCTGGGAAGAACGGTGGAGCGACGGGGGTATTTATAGGGACCGAATCAGAGAGGAAGGCGGAGGGAGACGACGTGTCTCCCTCGCCGGAGGACGCCGGAGATGGAAACCCATACCGTCCGTGCGTTCGCACGGCCGGTATGGTGGGTTACAGCGACCAGGGGGGTGTCCCTGCGACGGCTGACGACGTAGGGCACCCCCGGTTTACTTGCCAGACGCTCCCCCTCACCTTGCGCGGCGCCATGCTCCGTGCAAGGTCGCCGGAGCATGGTGCTGGCAGGTTTTGCAGGGAGGACCTGAACGCAAAGAACGAAGGAGAGTTAGGGGCCAAAATGCGAGGGTTCAAAAGTTGAGGGCCAAAAAGTAAATATATGAGGACCAAAGTGTAAAGTTGGTCAAGAAGGTTTCTTCTTAGGCTCAAGTTTTTATACATGACTAATTAGGACCTAAGGAATCTGATGGTGAATTTTATTTCTAGATTAAACCTTGTTTGACCGGTCAATTTATGCAAAAACCCAAATTAAGTTATTAATTGGGCTTGGTTCTCAATGTAGGTCAAAATGGGTTCTGAAGGCTAAATTGAAGGTTCTAATCCCTAGAGATTATTTTTCTATGAATTTTAGAGGGTTTATTCTATTTTTACTTTGCCTCGAACCTCGTGAATTGAAGTGGGTTTGTTTTAGGGTTACAGATTATCATTTATTTCCTTGGAATTGCTGTAGCCCTTGCCAGATCATCTCATCCCACTTTTATTCTTATTAGGTTACTTTGACCTATGTTTGGACCCTGAATTACCCTGTATGCAGATTATACTGGTAAAATTGCATTTTTACCCCTTATGACTTATTTTCTCCTTAAACTCAGAATTCTCTGAGTTAAGCCTTTCCTTGAGTTATATAGGAGCTTTTATCCTTTGTATTAGGTCAAAATGAGCTAGTTATGGCTCATGATGAGGTTCTCATCAAGAAGGAAATCAGAAGAAGGAAGTAAAAAGAAGATCTGAAGAACAGAAGGCAGAAGAAGAAGACCACAAGGAGATAAACAAAGAAGAAGAAACCAAAAGCCAAAGAGAAGGGAAAACAAAGAGGAAGAAAGAAGAGAAGAAGAAGCCAAATTTTCATCTCTCTCCCTCTCTCTCTCTCTCTTTATTTTTGTAATAAGAATTTGTACCCCTAGAATACAACTTGGTCCCTGAGTTCGACCTTGGGAACTCTTTATTTTCCGAGTAAAAAAAAATTATATATTTGAAATGATGGCAATAACTGGCTATACTACAACGCTATAACAAAACCTAGTTGTCGCCACGCCATTTTTCAATTACAGTTCCGTACTGCCCAATAGGCTTTATGCTCTAGTTCGACGGGAAGGTGACACGCCTTCCCATACACCAGTCTAAAGGGAGACATGCCTAACAGGGTTTTGTGGGCGGTCCTATAGGCCCACAAGGCTTTCGGAAGTCGGGACGACCAGTCCTTCCTGTCAGGCCGAACAGTGACCTGCAGGATTTTCTTGATCTCCCGATTTGATAGCTCAGCTAGACCATTAGTCTGGGGGTGATAAGGAGCAGAGATTCGGTGAGACACCCCGTACTTGGTCATCAATGACCTAAACTGAGCATTTGTGAAATGGGTCCCCCCATCTGAGATTATAGCACGAGGAATCCCGAACCTTGAGAAAATGTTTTGATGAATGAATTTGAGAACGATTTTGTGATCACAGGTTCGGGTTGGTATGGCTTCTATCCATTTGGACACATAGTCCACAGCTAGCAAAATGTATTCGAAACCATTCGAAACAGGCGAAGGGGCCCATAAAATCAATCCCCTAAACATAAAAAATTTCGCATATGAGAATCGGCTGCAAAGGCATCATGTCGTGATGGCTCATGTTGCCCAAAGTTTGGCAACGACTGCATGCCTTGCAGTGACTGTATGCGTCTTTGAATAGCGTGGGCCAGTAAAAGCCGCACTGGAGGACTTTTGATGCTATTTTATGCCCAGAGAAATGGCCACTGCATGCCTGGTCATGGCAGAAAGAGGGAATATTGTTGATTTCCTCTTCCGGAACACATCTTCGAATGATTTGATCAGCACCCATGCGGAAGAGGTACGGGTCTTCCCAAATGTAATACTTAGCATTAGAGCGCAATTTGTCTTTCTTGGCCTTCGGCCAATCAGATGAGATCTGATGAGATGCCAAGTAGTTTACTATATCAGCAAACCATGGAAGTCTAGTACCAATAGTCAGCAGGTGCTCATCAGGAAAATGTTCCGTGATGGGTCCGGAAGGGTTGATAATCTCAGAAGGAAGGCGGGACTAATGGTCGGCTACCACATTCTGCCTTCCCACCTTGTCGCGAATCTTGAGATCGAATTCTTGCAACAGTAAGATCCATCAGATTAGTTGGGACTTTGCATCCTTCTTGGCAAGGAGATGCCTTATAGCCGTGTGATCCGAGTAGTTGATGACGTGGGAACCCAGGAGATACGATCGGAATTTTTCAAGGGCAAATACTACAGCTAGCAGATCTTTCTCTGTAACCGTGTAGTTACGCTGAGCCTCGTCAAGTGTCTTGCTAGTGTAGTAGATGACCACGGGTTTCCCGTCAGTTTTCTGCCCCAGGATCGCTCCGACAGCGAAATCAGACGCATCGCACATGATCTCAAAGGGTTGAGACTAGTCAGGGGATTGTAGGATAGGTGCCTGGGTGACTCGGTCACGAAGGTTTTCAAAGGCTATTGTGCATTCCTTGGAGATTTCAAAGGTACATCCTTAGAGAGAAGAGTAGTCAAGGGGCGCATGATTTTCGAGAAATCAAGAATGAAACGATGGTAAAAACCGACGTGCCCCAGAAAAGAACGGATGTCCCTGATCGAGCTAGGCATAGGAAGGCGAGAGATTAGATCAACCTTAGCTCGATCCACTTGGATGCCTTTTTCCGAGATTAAATGTCCCAGGACAATTCCCTCAGGCACCATGAAATGACTCTTTTCCCAGGAAAGAACCAAATTCACATCGATGCACCGCCTGAGTATTTGGACCAAGTGTTGGAGGCAATCGTCAAATGATGCTCCAAAAACTGAAAAGTCATCCATGAAGACTTCCAGATAGTCACCTACCATATCTAAGAATATGGCAAGCATGCACCGCTGAAAAGTCGCGAGTGCATTGCAGAGACCAAAAGGCATCCTTCGGAATGCGTACGTTCCTAAGGGGCAGGTGAACGTGGTCTTTTCTTGGTCCTCTGGATGGATTGCCACCTGGTTGTAACCGGAGTACCCGTCAAGAAAGCAGAAGAACCTATTTCCCGCTAGTTTCTCGAGGATCTGATCAATGAAAGGTAGTGGGAAATGATCCTTCTTCGTGGAGGAATTGAGTCATCGGTAATCTATACAGTCTCTCCATGAGTTGGCTAATTGGGTAGGTATGACTTCCCCTATTTCAGTCGTTATGGTGGTGAGCCCTGCCTTTTTAGGCACGACCTAAATTGGGCTCACCCAACGACTATCGGAGATCGGGTAGATGATCCCTGCATCTAACCACTTGATGATCTCCTTTTTCACGACCTCCTACAGATTGGGGTTCAAGCGTCTCTGCATTTATCGAGAAGGTCGTGCGCCCTCTTCTGAATAAATATGATGCGTGCAATAAGAGGGACTTATTCTAGTCAAATCATCGAGAGTCCATCTGATGGCTCTGCGATGTTGCTGGAGGACAGCAATAAGACGGGATTCCTGTTCGGGATTGAGCTTGGAATTGATAATCACAGGAAGGGTCTGATTAGAACCCAGAAAGATGTATTTCAAGTGATCAGGAAGGGGCTTTAGTTCAAGGATGGGGTTATCAGCAGCAGCAGGTGGTTCAGAATAGATGTGAGGTTCAAGGGTAGGAGCTATTGGTTTGTCTAAATCTGGATTTGACTCCTTTGTTTGCGGGTCAAGATCGTTTTGTGGTTGATGAGGTATAATCAAGTCATTCTCAAAGTGCGTTTCATCAACCAAATCCCTAATGTCACAAATTTGTTCGATGACACCGCAATTGATTCCTTGTTGGGCCTTAAATATATCAATTTTCAGGGTTTGGTTTCCAAATTTGAGCTCTATTTGGCCCTCCTCACAGCTAATGTTGTCTCTAGCAGTAGCCAAGAAAGGTCTCCCTAGAATGATCGGTGTATCCCTAGGGTTTTCAGGCACGTCTATGTCTAAGACTATAAAGTCTACAGGAAAGTAGAAATCCCGCACCCTTACAATAACATCCTCGAGAATCCCTTTTGGTGACTTTATAGATCGATCTGCTAATTGTAATGTCACCTCAGTTGGTTTTAGCTCAGATTCTTCTAGATGGTTAAGTAAGGATGTGGGTATCAAATTTATGGAAGCACCCAAGTCTAGCAATGCTCTGTCGAATTGGGTATCACCTATCTTGCAGGAAATTAGGGGAGTACCAGGATCTTTATCCTTGGGTGGGAGTCTGCTTAGGATTACAGAGCTGGCTTGCTCTGATAGTACAATTGGACTCCCACTCTTGGTTTGCGGCTTACGCTGGGGTGTACACACATTCTTTAAGAATCGTGCATAAGCCGGTACGTGGCGGATTGCATCCATCAAGGGGATGTTTATGTGGACCTGCTCAAAGAGCTTGACCAGGTCCTCAGGTGCCACGGGCTTGGTAGTCTTCTTTCCCTTGGTCAAGGCCTTGGGAAACGGAACCTTGGTTGGTTCTTCTAGGATAGGTCCAGGTCTTTGATCTGGGATAGGAATAGGAACGTCCTGGATTATTGTCCTAGGCTTGGGATTACTGCCAGGCATGGGGTGGTTTGGATAGGGTGGATCTTGGGTTTCCTTACCACTACGGGTTGTTACGGAATTAAGTCCTGCCTGGTTTTGGTTGGGATTGGGTAAGATGGGTTGCTGCTGATAGCCCGCAAAAGAAGTGGAAGCCTCCATCCCGTCGGGTGAAGGAACAGAGGGGGCCTGATAAATCATGTGTGCATGGCCTGGGTTTGGGTTCATAACGCGCTGCTGTGTTGGTACGTTATTCGGGTTAGGAAGAGGTTGGGAAGGAAGTGTGCCTGGCTAGCGAGAATTTGCCAACTGGGCCAGTTGATTTCTAACCTCTGTAAGTTCGTCCTTATGTTTTTTTTGGATAGCCGCATTCGTCCTTTGAATGTCAACCAGTGTCTGAAGGATAAGGGACATTTGGTCCTGATTTGGCCCTGATGGATAAGTAGGGTTGGGCCTAGGTTGAGGCGGCTGGTAAGGACGAGGGGGTTGTGGGCGAGGCTGAAAGGGTGGTCTTTGGGTTTGGGAATTTCCCACCCACTAAAAGTTGGGATGGTTTCGCCATCCAGGGTTGTAGGTGTTGGAGAATGGGTCGTTATGGATGGCGTTGAGGTCCTCGCAGGTCTGAGGAACCTCCAGAGAATTAGAGAAAGGGGGAATGGAATTCCCCGGGCTGGTATAGAAAGGATTGGATGACCCTCTAATCCGAGAATTAGATGGGGATGGATATGGATCCATCCCAAGGGAAGATTGGTGGAGAATGTTTTGCACAGTCTCCCGTGTGGAAGGAGGCTGCGTAAAGGAGCTACCCGTAGAGGTGGCTCGCTGCAAGTGCTGAGTCAGCTCATCCACCTTCTTCTCAATGATTGAGACCTTGTCCAATCGACTGACCATTAATTCCAGGTTGACTGATGCGGACAGGCCCTGCGTCTCATGTGCTCCCCTAGGGTTCGTCGATGCACGGGAATTCATCCTGTCGAATAATCCCATGGAGTCATTGTTGATGGAGTTCTCGCACATGTTTTCGAGAATCTCCCACACGGTGTCCTCATGTTGACCCATGATATTCCCTCCGCAGGTTGCATTGACGAAAAGACGGATGTCTTCACGGAGTCCCTGGTAAAAAGATTGGACTTGTTCCCATTTAGGAACTCCGTGATGGGGGCACTTTCTCATGAGATCCTGAAAGCGATGCCATGCCTCATGGAGAGGTTCCCCTGTTTGCTGAGTGAAGTGAGTAATCTGATGTAGCAAGGCATTGGTCCGACCAACGGGAAAGAACTTCAAAATTCGGACTGAAGTTCTTCCCAAGTGTTGATCGGCCAGGTCTAAGTTTGATACCAATGAGCAGCCTTGTCCATAAGAGAGAAGGAGAACATCTTCATGAGGAGAATGTCCCAATTTTGCACATCTGACCCAAAAGTTTGGGCCAGATGCTTCAGCTGTTTGATGTGCTGGAAGGGATCTTCGGAATTAAGTCCATGGAATTTAGGTATAGCATGAATCATATTGGGCTTTAATTCAGAATCAGGTCCTCCAGTCGGGATTCTGACTCGAGGCTCAATAGCCACCGCAGCAGGATTATAATGGTCCCGCATCATAGGCTGCTGCGGTGGGTGCACAAAGTTTTGGAAGAGGTCATTGAGTCGCTGGAGCTGGTGCTCTAGATTGTTTTCTTCCTCAACTGGCTGAGCCATGATGGGGGAAGAAGAAGAGCTTGGTTCTGAATCTGATGAGAGAATAATGTGGTGGGGTTGCTGCACAAACACAGGCGTCAAGGCTTAGCCTTGACGGGAGTGAATTTCTAAAGGAGGTCTTAAGGGTGGTCTTATGGACCTCCTACCGTACATGCACCGAAGGATGTGATGATGAGATTAGAAGGTGCTGGACCCAATCAAGACACCCAAAAATTGTTAGGTGACTATAGAGGTGCGGGGCAGATGGACCCCTTGATTAAAAAGATCAGCCACCTGAGAATTACCTGGGCAGCCAGAGAGGGTGAGTCCTGCGAAGACCCCTACAAGGTAGAGCGTCCCCACGGGTTACAGGGTTTCCCCCACCCGACCTCTCTTGTCACTGTGGTTCCAGGTAGACCAAAATGGGGACCTTGACCTCTTAAGTCTACCTCTTTTACTTTAAGATCAAGGTGCTTAAGGTTCCACTTGAACTTTTAAGTATTTTGAGTGAAAAAGTGACCTAATTTTAAGGTTGGTTGACCCAAGGGGTCAACTTCACCTCTTGTTCCTTTGAGAGCTTTTGGGTCCTTTCTTTTAAGGTTCAAATGGATTTAAGAGCCTGATTTGCTTAGGGTTCCTCTTGGATAGATCTTTTCAAACAAGGTTTAGGCACACCTCTTCTTGGAAAGATTTTTTTCTTTGTTAAGAGAAGGTGTGTCTCTAAAAACCCTAGCTTTTCAATCCTTGAGTTGGCTCTAGTTGGTCCATTTTAGTTGCCTCAAAATTTAGTATCTAGGGCTCAATAAAGAAGGTTTTAGCCCTAGTTACCTTAGTTGGATGAACAGTTAAAAATGTGTTGAAATGAAAAATTAGGCAACTTTGATGAATTACTAAGTATAACACAGGTAGCCCTAAGTTGATTCTTCTTTTTATTCCTTTTCAGATTTTGAGGGGGTTTATGAGAGGGCTAATAAGGATTACCTGTTCCTTGAAGTGTTTGTTGTGCGGCTGCTCTTCTAATTTTTTTTCTTTACCAGCACACAAGAGGGAAAAGATTAGAAATTTTTAAAAGAGTTTAA
This sequence comes from Thalassia testudinum, assembly GCA_037157565.1. Classification (NCBI taxonomy): domain Eukaryota; kingdom Viridiplantae; phylum Streptophyta; class Magnoliopsida; order Alismatales; family Hydrocharitaceae; genus Thalassia; species Thalassia testudinum. Next base: position 112,587,047 of record JAZHRO010000025.1, read on the forward strand.
AGCTTCTAGAATAGCTGTTGCTCCCCGGCAACGGCGCCAAAAAATGGTGATGGTCCAACTGCGGTTCTGCTTTTGCATGTCTTTATGTTTATTATAGTATAGTCGTTATAGTATAAGACAAGACAGCTACGGTTGTCATTACCATAGAATATTTTTTACTCGGAAATAGTTTTCCCGAGGTCGAACTCAGGGAGCTACTGGAATTCTAGAAGTACAAAATTTCTTTATTGAATTACAAAAATAAGAGAGAGAGAGATAGATAGATTTTTGTCTTGGCTTCTTCTTCTCTTTGTGCTTCTCTCTGATCCTATCTTCTTCCCTCTTCTTTCTTTTTTTTTTCTGCCTTTCCCTCTTTCTTTCTGGCGACCAAGTCTTCTTCTTTCTTTTTCTTCCTGGCTGCTCGTCTTCTTCTTCTGCTCTTCAGATGCAGAGTCTTCTCTTCTTCTTTTCTTTTCTTACTCTTTTCTTCAGCTGTGCAAAGCCTTCTGCTTTGGAGAGCCTTCTTCTTCTCTGCTTTATCTCCTCTGAAGGTTCATCTGTCATCTGATACATCCGTCAGACGACTTAAACTGCAGTCTGCTACAGTGCTTCTCCTCTTTTTCTTCCTTCGTTGCTTCTTCTTCTTTGGCGAGCCTTCTTCTTCTTCTGCTTCTTCTTCCTTGGTCTTCTACCTTGCTCAGCCTCTTCTTCAGAGTTTATTCTTCTTCTGCTCCTTCTCTTCTCCTTCCTGCGGCTAAGTGATGAGCCTTTCTCCCTCGCGCCCTGTTCCTGCACAAAGCACAGTAAAACCTAGCCCTTCCCTCTACCCACACGTCTCTCTCTCTCTGTAAACCACTCACAGGAAGCTCTCCCAGAGCCGGGTTATCGGGTCGGATAGTGTACCCGTGACCAGGCGCACCGGCGTGGGTGGTGTGCAAGGAGTGCAGGGTAAACAGGTCAGCCAGGTCCGCGTAGCGTGGGTCACGGACGAGGCGGGTAAGTGGGCGAGGGGACCTCACCCCGTGTTTTGAGGCGATAAGGTAAAAACACAAAAACAATTTAAAGTGGTGCGGCGCTTCGAGAACTCACGATGTGGGACTAAGTTTATGCTCCTTCTCGCGTGCTCCCGTAGGAGAACCTCCTCGCAATCTGCTCAGCTGCTACCGCTGTTGGTGCCAAGTGCTGAAGCAAAAGTCTTCACAGATTTCACCCCAGTCCACAGCACCTGGAGCGCAGCTGCCCCGATGCCTGGAGCCTGCTTCAATCGTCAACAATGGCGGTAGGGCTCCAGAACCTGTCGTACACGAATACGGCCTATCAGCCTAATCAAACCACAGGGGAACCTTCGCCGTGGACGACGAAGGTAGTGCGAGGTGCAGCAGGCCGCGAGACGGCCTAGGCGTGCGTGCCTAGGTCGTTCTGTGGCTGGAAAAGTGGGTGTGACCGGGGGAGTGTTGTGGAGGTGTAGAGTGGCAGTGGAGGGGCGGAGGGCATTTGGTATGATGAGGTGGAGCTTTTGGGACAGTTGGCGAGTCGTATGGGGTTGTGGGATGACGGGGGCGACTTGTCGGAGAGTGGCCGGAGGCGGGGAAGGTGAGGATGATCGGGCGTGGTCGTGGGGCAATCAAGCAAAATAAATTAGGGAAAAGAAAGAAGGGAAGAAGGGAAGTAACTGCAACCTACTTACAGGGACTAAGGGGGCTGGAGCGGCGGGCAGTCGTATCAATTGTCGCCGGAGAAGAAGCACCCAGAGGGAGAGAGCGGCGGCAAGGAAGTGGGCAGGGAGGTGCATGCTTGGTACGACGCGACGCGGGAAGATTGGGCGAAGCTGGCTCTGCTGCTGGTATTGCAGCAGCGCGACAAGAAGGAGGAGGAGTGGCCGCCGGAGCTGGTGGGTTTCCTATCGGAGTGGGGAGAGAGGAAGGGTTGGGGGTTTCTCTGCCAAGAGCAGACTCCGAGAACCAGCTGGAGATGCTGGTTCTTATAAATGCGGTGGCGGAGAGGCCGATGTAGGCTGGTGACGTGCGCCCCTCGCCGGAGTATGGTCGGAGACGAGACCCATACCTTCCACGCATTCGCACGGAAGGTGTGGGGGTCGTCAGGCAGCATGGCTGAGTCCCTGCGACAGCAGACGTCGTAGGGAACTCCGCGTTCACTTTGCAGGACGTCCCCCTCACCCTGCGCGGCGCCATGCTCTGCGCAAAGTCGCCGGAGCATTGTGCTGCGTAGAGACTTGCAGGAGGGACCAAAATGCAATGAATGACGAGGAAATTGGGGGCCAAAATGCAAGGGTTTCAAAAGTTAAGGGTCAAAAAAAGTAAATGATGAGGACCAAATTGCAAAGTCGTTCAAGGAGGTCTCTTCTTAGGCTCAAGTTTTTATGCTTGACTATGTTGAACCTAAGGATTTTAATGGTGAATTTTTTTCTAGGTCAGACCATGTTTGACCGTCCAATTTACTTAAAAACCCAAATTAAATCATTAATTGGGCATGGTTCTCAATGTAGGTCAAAATGGCTTTCTAAGGCAAAATTGAAGGTTCTAAACCATAGAGATTATTTTTCTATGAATTTTAGAGGGTTTAGTTGATTTTTACCCTACCTCGAACCTCATGAATTGAAGTAGGTTTATTTTAGGGTTACAAAATATCATTTAATTCCTTGAAGTTGCTGTAGCCCTTGTTAGGTCAGATCATCCCACTTTCCTTCTTATTAGGTTAGTTTGACCTGTGTTTGGACCCTTAATTACCCTATTTGTAAATTGTGTTGGTGAAATTGCATTTTTACCCCTTATGACTTATTTTCTTTTTGAACTCAGAATTCTCTGAGTTAAGCCTTTCTTTGAGTAATGTAGGAGCTTTTTCTTGCATATCTAGGTTAGATTGTGCTAGTTAGGGTTCATGATGAGGTTCTCATCAGGAACTCTTCCAAATCAACTTGTGTTGATCAACAGCTCCTAATCTAGGTAGCTTTCTCGGAACAGATTTAACGCATTTTACGTGATTTTGATAATTAAGCGTACTGAACCAGGCTGTGTGTGGATTGGGGTGCTTAGGTTACCGAGTCCTATAAACCAGAGGCCAGTTAATTAGGCCAAATAATCTCTAAGCCTTAGACCTAATAGTTAAGCTTCACATTTTCCCCAATTTCTTTAAGACTATTCAGATCCTAACGGATACTTGAATTTTTAAGCCAAAAATCACAGCCTAAGAGGCTTAAGATCAACATTCATACTAATCTCTTTTATCCCTTATCCCATTTATCATTTTATTTCTTTCTTTTGATTTGGTCTAGAACTGAGTCGATTCCTTAATCTTTTACTAATGACTATCTCTTTTTGTTTCAAATTGTGCTCCTTTTTGACATTTATATCACCTCCCTTTTCTCTCCTCAAGAATGATATGTAATTAATTCATTCAAAGTGTCCTCCCTTATCCATTTTTTTTTTGCTCTTTTTCAATTTTTTTATTTTTTTGGTTTTTAGACTGTATTTTTGTGAGAACCCTTCCAAACTATGAATTTTTGTATGTTTGTACTTTAACACCCCCCATGCCTAAGTTTTGCAATGTCCTCATTGTAAATGGAGGGTGTGAAATAGTTAGGGTTCAGGGATTAGAACAGGATTATCGAGTGGGTGAACGGTCAGGATGACTGTTGCGGACGATTTCAAGCCCTCATACGAGTACCAGAAGTGGGATCAACTATTCTAAAATCAAACTCAGAGTGTAATAGACGTGAAGTACAGAAGGATAATCAGAAGAATCTTGGGTTTTTTGAATGATGGGTTGCCTCCCGTTAAGCGCTAAATTCAATGCCTTCAGTCGAGCGGAAAATGGTATAGAGAAGGAGTGGTCAAAGTAGACAAGTTTTGTAGAACAAGCACCTTGATCAAAAGCCTGGTTGGTCCAACCAGGTGCTTGTTCAGATCAGTAGGCTAATGATGTAGCCCAAATCCAATCAATCTAGCGGGTTGATAATTGTGGATCAAGAGATGCGGTGCCCACTAGATAGTGTAGAGCTCAAAAAGATGTGGAAGTGTATAGCTAGGGTTTGGCTGAGTCGAATCAGCTTGGTCAGAGTAGGGATCCTCAAATGAATATGAATCAGTGGAGGGTGTAGGAACCCTACGAATATGATCAGAGAAGGATGGGGAGTGATTTGTAGTTTGATCGATGTTCGAAACTCGATAAAGATGTGGAGGAGAATCATGTGCGACCAACTCATTAAGAGGAGAATTAGAGTAGAAATTGAGTCTGGTTGCGAGTCAGGGTTGAAAATGGGTTTGGGAAGATTCTGCATGTGTAGAAGAGGTGTTTTCTTTAAAATCATTGACCTCAGTGTTAGAATCAAAAGATGGGTCATAGTTGCTGAGGTTGTAAATTAGCTCGAAGTCATCAGGAAACAACAATTCTCTGAAATAAGAGTAAGATTTGAAATCATCGGAGAACTTGCGAGAATCATGTTCTGAATCTAATTCGGGATCCAAGATTTCACCACAGTATAAATCAAGATGTGGACAATCAGCAACTTGAGTTGGGTCTAACCTATTTTCATATTTTGAGCTCATAAAGTTGTCCCTATTAGGTTTGGGCTTGGGTTCTTGGCTTGTAGGGAAGACCCAATCAAAACCCAACTCTTTCAACTCCTCGGTTTCTGTATCATAGATTGGCGTGACTTCTGGAAATTTAATCTGTATCTCTGAGGAGGTTGGAGAGGTGTACTCATCACATATAGGCCCAGAATGGTAGTCTGGATTCGAAATTTGATTTGTTTCGCACGGGGCCTCATAATCACCCCAATAGGGCTCAAATCCTGATTCTAGGTTAAGGGTATGGGTTTGATCACTAGAATCTAGGTTGGGTTCTACAGGGATGTCAGAATTGCTCTTGAGAGTCAGCTTATCAGAATAAGGTGCGAAATTTACACCCTCGAGAGGTTCTGATTCAATCTCATTATTACAGGTGTCTAGGAAATCTAAGCTTGGTGAACCAGTCTTTTGATTTTTTAGGGCTGGTTAAAAATCGTGATCACCTGCAATCGATCCTCCCAACCCATCTCAAGATCAGGCGTGTTAATCTGTATATAAGTTGGACCATATTCCATTTGGGTTGGGGGTCCACAACAACCTTGATTCTCGAACCTGGGATTTGGAAAATCAAATTGATCCTCAGTATTGTTCCAAGATGTTTGACTAGATGCTTGGGGAATGTACGGGTGTTTTTGATCGATAATCTGTTTTAATAATTTTATCATCTCTTCCCATTTTTCAATATCATCTTGGTGTCTTTCCCAAAGTACAGGATTTGTCATACATTGGAGATATTCAAAGTTATTTCTAACTCAATGTATCCTATCATGAGAATATACCGGGTTGATCCATTTGTTACCTGTGTTATAAATAATTGGGCACAATTTATGATGAAGGTTGTTGTTACTGACACATTAACCTGAATGTCTTCAATTGGATTTGAGGTTTTGTCATCAATCTCATAAAATCTAAGGGCATCCTCAATCATTCTATCTTTCATAGATATTTGAGATTCCGATTTCTTCAATGGTTTTCCTAAATTGCCAGGCCGCATCTTCAAGTCAGGTGGTGAAATCAAGATGTAGAATCAAGAACTCAGGTTGGATTGAAATTGATCAGATCTGAAAAGCAATCCCTAAGATGATCTATGTATGTGCTCTAAAATAGAAGGGATGAGGGACTAGATGTGAGATTTGACCCAATCAAGGCACCAAAAAGATTCTTTGGATGACTAAGGCAATTTCAAGGTGGATGATACCTCTGAATAAAAAATTCGCACACCTGAGAAATACTTGGGCAGCCAGGAAGGGAGAGCCCCACAAAGACCCCTATAGGGTAGAGCGTCCCCACAGTTTACAGGGTTTCCCCCACCTGACCTTCCTTGTCACTGAGGGTCCAGGCAGACCAAAATGTATGAACTTAAGTCCTTAAGTCTACCCATTTTATGTCCTAATTTGTGCCTTGATTTTCACTTGATTAGAAGTTAATTTCAACTTGTGACCTAATTTGGAGGTTGGTTGGCCTACTAGGTAGACCAACTTCCCTTGACCTACCCAAAAGATGTCAGAATGAGATCTAGGTCAAGACCTAAAAATCACCCTGATTTGATTCCCAGGTTATTAGGTCCAAGGATTTTAAGGTTCAAGTGAATTGAGAGCTTAATTTTAGGATTTTTCTGATTAGATCTTTTCAACTAAGGGCTTGGGTAGCACACAAATGCTGGTGGGTTTGTTTTCCTTTTATGCAAGCAAGTGTGAACAAGCACTCCAAAACCCTAAAAATTGAAACCCTAATTGTCTCTATTTCAAAGTCCAATTGATCTTTAAAAAATGTTCACCTTAGGCTTTAAGTAAGAAATGTGTTAGCCCAAAGTGATTAGAAATTAAGCATAGTTCCTAATAGGCACACGCAATTTGGGGTAGGGAATTCTAAACAAAATCTTCTCAATCTTCAATTAAATTTGAAAATTTTTTGCAAATTTGGAAACTTTCCCTTTAAATGATGATTACTATGAAAAATAAGGTAGGTGATTCTTAATTGATTGTTTTCTTTTTTTCTTCTTCCCAAGATTAGGAGGTTGCTTAGGGAAGAATAGAGATGCTACTTGCCCTGGTGTGGTTGTTTTCGCGGAAGATCTCCTCGTGAAGTACCTTGCAAAATCACAATAAAGCAAATAGGGCAAATCAATGCTCAAATATGGTCAAATAATGCAGAGAATAGAGGTGAATTGCCCATTGCTCTCCGACAACGGCCCCAAAATGTTGACAGAGCGAAATCGAGGTTTATAAAAGCTGCGTTGTAGTATAGGTCGAAATCACTTGAAAACAAATAATATTTATTACTCGAATATCAGAAATGAAGTCCGAGGTTGAACATAAGGAGCAAATAGGAATTCACATACTAATCTCAAATAAGATGTAACTGAGCACAAGAATTGAAACCACAAATGATATTCAATAAATACTAATCTGTCACATTAGATATTCAATGAATTCTCATGTATTTTGAGAATATAAAAAGGTAGAGAAGCTAAAATAATGGTGATTTAAATCACCAATTATTCTTTAAGCATATATATCAAGTATTCAATAAATTTATCAAGCTTTCACAATGTCAAGCCTCAAATCAGACGTTGGGGTATCGAATCAGATGACTTATCCAACAAGTGCTATGGTGCTTCCCTAGCATTGTTCTTCTTCTCCTTCCTCTTCTCTTCTATTCTCTGCTTTTGCTTTTCTCCTTTCTTCTTCTTTAGCTTTCCCCTCTTCAGCTGCTCTCTTCCTTCCTTCTCTTCTTTACGCATGAGCCTTCTTCTTTTGCTCTTCTTTCCTTTTTCTCCTTCTATGCCTTCTTCTCTTTTGGCTTCCTCTCTTGCTTTCTCTTGATGCACAAGGGGTAGCCATCTTAGAATTGTCTAAGTATCGCACAGGGTGAAACCCTCCCCTGCCTCGCACTCTCTCTCTTTCCTTCTCTCTCTGGGATCCACCCTCCTAGGGCCTCAAATAGTGTCGGGTAATTGGGTGTTTGGGCAGAGCGCTCACCCAGGCCCAGGGCTACTGGGGGTGTGTGGTAGCCGACGAGTGAGTAGGCATAGGTCGTGTCAGGTTAGGTGTGCGTGGGAGAAGGGGACCTCACCCTCATGTCTCGAGGCAATAAGGCTAAGGCAAAAAATCAATTTATGTACTTGTATGAGCTCATGAGTTTACGATGTGGGACTAAAGTCCCACACCATCTTCTGTGTTCACAGTAGCAGCTATCTTCAGCCAATTCGTGCGAGGGAGGTGGTCAACACCCCAATTGACTGGTCAGGAGTGAAGCTGGGTCAATTCCATGTTGCTAATGCGGACACCTGAAATTGTAGCTGTTGGAGAAGGCTTCAAGCAAGCTCGAAGCTTGCACGTTAATGGCGACTGGATGTGAAGACCTGAAACATGAAATAAGGCCTTGTGGTCACGTTAGAATACCTCAGGTGCTTCGTCGGACCACGACGAGTGTAGCGGAGGTGGTTTCATGGAGGATGGTGGTTTGTGGTGGTTGGACGTTGAAGGAGTTGGGCGGAGAACAGTGGGTTGGATGACAGGTGGCTGGGGTGGTCAAGCAGCCCAATTGAGTTAGGGCTTTTGTGTGGGTGGATGTGGTGGATGTCAGGGACTTGTCGGCGAGGAGGATGAAGTTGTGTAGCGAGCGGAAGTCCTCGCTGGAGTGGTTGCCAAAGATGGAAGAGATGAGGGTGAACGGCAGTAGCGAAGGTCGAATTTGGGAAAAAGAAGAATATACAAACGTAGGGAAGAAGAGGAATCTTAGAGAACCTAATCTAATGGTTGAAGAAGGTAGAAAACCCATGCCGACGTGATGGCCAGGCGTGGGGAAGATGAATCCTCTGGGAGGGGGACAGTGGCGAAGAAAGGGGTCAGAGAACCTCTGATGTGATCGTCGAGAGACAGAAGAAGTTAGGGAGGAAGAAGACGCTCCCAATTTGGTTGTTGGGAGGCCGTGGGACGACGGGGGAGGATGCTCGCCAGAGCTAGGTTGGAGGAGGTTGGAGATAGGGTTAGGAAGAGGGTTTTTGGCCAAATCCTAGCTGGAGAGTATGACCATGCATTGGTCGTGCTTAAATAAGGCATAGGATGGGGTTACAAGCTTGGAAACAAGCTTAGGAACCTTGGAGCATATGGAAAAATAGGATTCCCATTCCTTCAAAGCGTTCGCACGAGCTTTTGGGAAGGGGTTGTGATCCAAGGTTGGTCCCATTTGAAAGAGGATTTCCTAAAGAATCTCTGGTTTGATTTTGGGAAGGTTTCATCAATCAATCAAGGAGATCTCTCCAAATGAAGCTCGCAAGAGTAGGATTCTAGAGCAATAATGGTGAAGGGACCTTTTTGTGAAGACGACACAAAATTGGGGGGCTATTTGCATGGAATTCAAAAAGCTAAGATTCTGAATGAGATAAAAAGAGTTTGACTGGACCAAAATGCAAACATGGTCAAGATGATCTTGGATTGGACCCAAACTTTGGTACAAACCTAATTTGGATCTAGGAAATCCAATGGTGAAGTTAGATTTAGGTTTTGACCTAGTTTGACTGGGTAATTTATGCAACAACCCAAATTAAGGAAAATGTCCGTCTAAGACCTATTTTGGGTCAATAAAGGTTCTGATGGTCAAATTAAAGGAACCAAACCCTAGAGAATATTTTTCTATGAATTTTAGAGGGTTTAGGTGAATTTTATCCCGACTAGAACCTTAGTTAATTAAGCGGGTCTGTTTTTAGGGTTTTAGATGTCATCTAATTCTTGAAACGAGCGAAAACCCATTTCTGTCTGCACTAACCCCCTTGTTGGACATTTAAGGCCATTTGACCCTTAATTACCCCTTGGGAAAACCTGTGGTTTTTATGCATTCAAGATATGATGATAAAATTGCAGTTTTAATCCTATTTTCTTGTCTTTTCGTCAGAGTGGATTTGTAATGAATTACAGTCCTCTGGCTGTTATGTGGGAACACTTAATGACTTAATTAGATCAAATTGAGCTAGTTATGGCTCATGATGGTGTTCCCATCATCTTCTTCCTTGAAACAAGTTCACCTATACAGAAACAAACAATGAACACCCATAAAGAGACAAGTGGGAAGAAGAATAACTCTAAAAAGAAAGAGTAGAAATCAAACCTAAATAGCGCCTCCCTGGAAATGGTGCCAGAAAACTTATGTTCAATTGCAAGTAGTCACTATAGGGATGAATGCTTTTCACGATGGTTGAAAACCGTCTCCTAATCAGTCAAAACTGTTGTATTCTATCGTTGCGAAAGTGTGTATTGCGTTAGTGTATACACGACAATTTTGATTTCAAACTGTTGTTTAAATAACTGTCATGTATAGTTATAAACAATAGTTATCTTACAAACCGTCGTTAAGTATCATGAAACAATGGTTTTGATGACCGTCGTTTGGAGGCGAGAAGTACACGTGAACCATAAATGACAGTTGTTAAACCATCGTGTACTGGTACTAAACGATGGTTTTCAACATAACCGTCATGTATATATGTGTATTATTTTTCTCTATATATAATGTAGGTATTATAGAATATTATAACACCTTTAACATATAAATACAACATACAATATGCAACATACAAACCATACAACATACACAAAATAAAACTTTCATTAACATACAACATGCAACATAAAACATTCAACGTACAACAAATATATATATAAACCAAATGAAAAGACTATGCATAACATCAAAATAAACATATAACTAAGTAAAATACAAAACCTAACTAACGAAAAGTTAAGTAATTTAAACCTATGCTCCAGCTCCTATCCCCTGTCCTGGTCCACCACCACTGAGGTCGTCATCATCTTTGCGAGGCAGGTAGTGATAAGAAGTATGATCCTGACCGCTGCCCCATAATAATGCCATCATCTCTCTCATCTCCTTTCTGCTGCTCCATCTCCTTCCTCTACTCCGTGAATTTCTTGGCATCTTGCCAAGCTTGAGTTTACTAGTGGAACTATGAGGTGTCATCATGGAGCTGTGTTTGCATTTGCTGGATGATGGCATGACACACCTAAAAGCCTCCTCAGGTCTCATAGGAGGGTGCTGTTGAGTGCCGGAAGCGGCATCTGGAGGGGGTTTGATTAAGTTCATTATTTCTCCATACAAATTACAATATTTTAATGTCATATTAAAGTATAAAAATTAAAGTAGTTGATAAATAAATGTTACTTACATGCTTTTCCTAGTAAGTCTCATGTATCCATGTTTGCCTGCCGTCGGTGGTGGACTTGCTATGAGTAACCTCATGCACCCTAACTTGATCAAGCGTGGCACCATCATGTGAATGTACCTGTAAATATATTTCAAATTGCAGGTAATTGTTATAATTAAAACTTTAATTAAAAACATAAAAGTGACATAATTATAAGGAATTACTCACATATTTTGCCTTAACCCTATCTATACTAGTTCGACCCAAACAGTAGGTCTGTGGTGGAGCTTTAGCCCTATTGGCCTTGTTCCTCTTCTCCTGATCTTGTACATAAAACATATTATAATGAGAAATAATTAAATCATTTATCTCTAAATGCCCTTAGAAGTATTTATAATTACCTCCGTCTTAGGCTTATTTCAATGCTCACAGCATTCTTTCCACACATCTGCTGCTATTGTAGGAGGCACATTCCTCAATGCCTCCTCATTAGACAACATTGTATTATAAAACTAATTTATACAAATAAATTGTCAAAAGAAATTAATTAAATAAATAATAAAAAATGAAAAATATTACAAATTTCACCTTTCTCTTTGTTGTCATCCTTCAATCACGATGTTGTCTCGCAGCATGATTGAGGATATACTTAGCGACATTCAGATTGTCACCCCAATAAAAAATCGTCTGTAATATTACAAAATCATATTAAAAAATTAAATATTATTAAAGTAAACTTATATATATATACATTAATATATAATTATTTACCTTCATATTATGAATAAGCTGTCTCTTAATCTCCTTGACGACCCTCCTCCAGTTAAAACAACAAAGAGGGATGAGCTCCTTTACCATCGTAGACAGCTTGCTGGTGAAAGGAGGATGGTCTGGATCTTCTCCAGCTTCGTTGATATGCACTTTGATTGTTATCCCCTCTGGAGTGCATCTAGATGTGTGTTTCTCATCGAACCCCTTCCTTTTTTTTATTACCTGATAAGAAAAATATATTTAAAAATTAAAACATTAGAAGTAAATTTTAATAAGATATTACTGAAAATTCTTACCAACAGAACTGGTTCCTCCTTAACCTGAGGGTCCTGCTGAGGTGGCCTCTGTACCTTAACATCATCCTCACCCTCCTCGTCCTCATCCTCATCGCCGCTGTTGCCCCCATCCTCATCCTCCTCATCATCAGGGTAGTGGGTGGCAACCTCTGGCTCTAGCTCTGGCTCTCCACTACATTGGTAACCACCCTCTTGCCCTTGTTCTAGCATTGTCGGGCAAGATCACCAAGCCGGACATATTCATGATACCTCGTAAATGCATGATTAGGTACCATGACAACTGGGTGTGCATTGGGAGTATGTAGAGGGATGTACTCAGGGATAGATGGGGGAGTCTGGGTGTGGGGTGGTTGTGTGCGGTGGGGTTGGGTGGGCTGGCTACGGGGTGGGTGGGTTGGTTGGGTGCATAAGCACTTGGTGGACTGGGTGAAAGGAGGCTACGTCTCATCCCTACCCCTGAGGTGCCCTGGTCATCCTTACCTCTATTAGCAAATTTCTTGAATTTCATCTATATATACATTACAAAAAAATTAGTATTTGTATAAATATTAAGAAAGAAATAAATAAAAAGAAAAAAATTTGAAAAAAATTCAGCAAAGTTTTCCCTATATTACGAATATTTTCTAAAATCCCAAATAAAGGAAATGACACATTCTACATGATAGAAAATCACACATTCTACAATAAAACATAAGCATAAACATAATGAAACCTTGAAAACATAAACATAAACATAAGGAATGCAGAATATCTTCACAAGAACAAAAAAGAAAAGTCTCTCTTTTGAAGCCATTTATAAAAGCAATGGGCTAAGCTATTTGGAAGGAGAAAAGAAACTAAGGAGCAACCAAATTTTCAGCTTTTATGGATTAAAAAAATCATGAAAAGAGGATAAGATCCAAAGCCTCCAAGTTGTATGAATCAAATCTACATTATAGTGCTAATTTTGTTCTTTTGTTTCCCTCTTGTCTAGCTCCAAATGATGGTGGTGCCACCTCTTTCTTCAACTTGCTGAAATTGAATATACATTATAGTGATGGTTTTGTTCTTTTACTTCCCTCTTGGTTAGCTCCAAGCAATGATGGTGCCATGTCCTAATCAAAATTCTTTCCTTAACTGGTTATCTCTTCCTAATCCAACCATGTGAGAGTTTACATAAAAGCATAATGAACAACTTAACTAAGCTTTTTACATGATACTACATTACTAGAAAGATGGGCTTTACTGTCGGTTCTTTACCGTCGTTTTAAAAAGCGACGGCAAATAAACATTTGTTGTTGCTTGTTTTATCAAGTGATGGTGAAGGAGTGGTGTAAAATTACCCCTCCCCTCGTCGCTAACAAAGAAGAGTGATGGAGTTTTAAATGTGTTTTTGTCTTCATTTTTTGATATAAGTGACAATGAATGTATTTTGTTAAAATGCCTGGGCATTTGGGCATGCGGCAAAAAATTTTAAGGTGACTTATGCCGTCGCTTGGTAATATAACCGATGGCATATATCGGTTCATCTACAAACGCGTAGAGCCTCCTCCCATTACTGTTCATCTTCCTCGGCCCAAACCCTTAGCGGTGATTCTTACTGCCTCTCGTCCTCGCCCTTCATCCTTGCTGCCTCCTGTCGCCGTCCTCCTCCACCTCAGGTCGGTCAGCCCCGTCCCCCTCCTCCTCCTCAATTCTTCCCCCTCCTACCAAGAGAAATGTAATAATTTTTAAACATTTACATTTTTATTATGTACGTAATTTCATATTTTATTTCTAACAATTTATATTTGGTATTTAATTTTTCTCAAATTGCAGTTCACCTGAGGAGGCAATGGAGGATTATCCTCCTGATGTCATGCCTCAAGATTGGAAGAATGCATGTGAACATTGGATGGATCCCAAGACGGAGGTTAATAAATGATTAAAATTGATTTTATTAATTTTATATATCTTAAATTCATAAAAAATATTATTGTGTATATCTATAAGAGCAAGCAAGACACAATAAGGCCAACAGAGCCAAAGCTCCACCACAGACCTATTATTTGGGTCGAAGAAGCATCGAGATGGTCAAAAGCCATTACGTAAGAATTGGAACTACTTTGCAATTGAATATTGCTTAATTTTTAAGTTATCTTAATATAATTGTATCATTTTTATATTTTCAATCCGCTACACATGATGGGATGGAAATGAGTAGGATGGATATCTACAAGGTCACCCATGGTAAGGCTGCAGCTGAGAGTGCTCGTAAGTGGATTCATGAGTCATACCGGGAGAGACATGTAAGTTTCCTAAACTCAAAAAATTTATAACTTTGTATATATATATTATTATAATATTTTTTAATACATTTAGGAGTAAATGGTATACTTAGTATATCCCCCCACTGAAGAAACCTCCGATAGTGTCCAGTAGCTTCTGGATCCAGAGGAGGCATTTAGGAGAGTGATGCCACCAAACCATAGTGGTTTCATTCATAGTGTGGGGAGGGCACACATGTTGTCCAGCTGGTATGGGAGGAAAGGTGCCGTCTCATCTAGTGTCGTCGATCAACTGCATCAAAAGATCGACACACTACAGAGACAAAGGAGGAGAGGCAGAAGAGAGAGGTAGAGAAGGATAAAATGATGAATGGCATGGATGAGAAGCTTCAAACCCTTCTATCCATTCTTCTCAAGAAGGGACAGTCAAAGCATCCATCCTCATCAGATCCTAGCATCTGCAGATGAGACGACAATGACAACATAGGCGATGCAGGTGAAGCTGGTGGTATCGGGGCAACAACATTTTGATTTTTATCCATTTTATTTTGTTGTGTTTTTCATTTTACCATTTTTATGTAAATATTTCATTTCCAAACTTTTTATGTTCTAGACTTTATATTTATGAAATATAAACTTCTCTTCATTTTCATTAGTTATTTTTGTATAAAAGTAAGTCTTTTAAGTAGGTTTAGTAGGTAGTTCCCGTCATTTTGAAATTTTTTCTAAAAAAAACCCATACATTTGCCATCATTTATTTGAATAAGCGATGGTATAGATACGACAGTAAAAATATTTTTGCCATCAGTTCTCGTAATAAGCGATGGCATATAAGGTTATAGAGACCACACCTCTTTTATGCCATCACTTATAAGGAAAAGTGACGGCAAAAACTTTTTTGCCGTCACTTATATACCATCACTTATTCAAATAAGCAACGACAAAAAAGAGGAGGGCTTCTTTAGAGCATTATATGTCGTCGCTTATAAGGACAAGGGACGACAAAAAATATTTTTTGCCATCGCTTATATAAGTGAGGGTGTATTTATATAACCGACGGTGAAACTTAATAAAGGGCACGTAAAGGCAGGAAAAAGTGACATCTAAGTACCATTGGTTATTTTATAATTGATGGCAAATATAATTTCCATCGGTTTTAGAATGACGTCGAAATATCCAATCCATCTGGTGGTCGAGCATTATTTTGATGTCGGATGTGTCCTCTAATCAATGAGAAAATGAAACAGCGACGTTAATAATGGTGTCGCTTAATGGCATCGGTTATATGGGCTTTGCCGTCGATTTCCAACTGACAGCAAAGGTAGAGTATGTTGTAGTGCTCCTTGAA
Source organism: Thalassia testudinum (assembly GCA_037157565.1). Taxonomy (NCBI): domain Eukaryota; kingdom Viridiplantae; phylum Streptophyta; class Magnoliopsida; order Alismatales; family Hydrocharitaceae; genus Thalassia; species Thalassia testudinum. The sequence goes on from JAZHRO010000025.1 coordinate 112,602,433, forward strand.
CTATGTGTGTGTGTTAAATAAGTGCTCATCAAGACTTGTAAATGATTAAACAAAAATGACAACATTTTGACATGTTACAAACTTAAAAAAAAGGAAACTATTTTTAAAGGCACATAGAGTTAAAAGGGGAGGAAGCCACATTTAAAGAATGACAACAAGAGACAATGGAAGAAGAACAATCAAGGTAACACAGAAGACTTCACTAAAAAAGAAACTGTAGATATCACATGTGATCCAATCATAACAAGCAATCAAACCAAGCTGTCACACTGACCTCCAATAAATCTTAAATCCACTACCTATGATCTACTTGTTAGATTTTTCGCATCCATATGCTAAACCTAATTGGGTTAGCAATCTCCATGTTTTATGCCAGTGGGGAATTATTCCCTAATCTAACCATTGGATAACAACCTTTTCCCCTTAAAAGATAAAAAATCAAGATAGAACTGTGGGGAAAAACTATAATTAGCATATCTTCTACTACTGATGGATGAACAACCTGGACATTGTAATCAATCATAGACTCATTATAATGTGTAAACTCTTTCAACACAAGTATCAACAGGGATGTGATATTAGTTCTTAGTTAGTTCTTATTATTCCTAACTAAAATCCAAGATAATTGTTTCATTAAGATAAGCCTAGGGAAATGCCTCAATACCCTATTGGAGGATAAAATAAAAACAAGAAGAAGAACAAAGAACAAAATTTACAACCGCTAGAACAACATAAATGAGCTTCAACTCTTACTCTCATTTCATCAAGCATCTCATCGATGTCATCAGCTTCAATATCAACAACTGTCTCATCGAAATCTATCGGAGGTCATCTAACTTCCTTTATAAGATCCTCTCCGTGAGCAATCCACTTAGTATAATGCTGCCACCAACCATTGCAAATTGTGTGCTCGTATACAGTGTTCCTATCATGTGAATATCCATTCAAGCACCTCCTACATGGGCAAAAAATCCTGTCAAACTTGTCTCCTTGTCTAAATGACTTCCTATAGTCATGAAATGCCCAATCAAGGAACTCTCTCACTCCATTCCTGTATCAAGAGTAATTTGAGTTCCTCAAACTAATCCAAGACTTATCCATGATAATCTACAAAAATAAAATAAAACCACCCAATAATTATAATCTGATTTTACAATAGTGTTTGTATTTTAATTAGGGTTTTCACTTAATAGCCCATCCTTGATGATTTGATCACAACATTACTTGTTACATGTAACTAGTGTCTGGAGAAATTTCGACAGCATCCCCTCACACTTCTTTAGTATACCCCCAAGACTATCCTTAACTACATTACCAATAACTCCCATTTAAGGGTGCAATATGAATGTAGATAAAATCAGTTGGTATACCAGAGCAGAGCGAAAAGATACCGAAATTCCTCCATACATTGGTTCCATGTAACAAGTAACCCTAAGTTGTGATCAAATCTTCAAGGACCCCCCTTTGTTCATAACTTCTCTGAACAAAGGACGATGGCTCTTATGGCATGCTATAATGACAAAGCTTCGTGAATGTAAGTGAGGTATACAAATACTCTACATTGTCTGTATAACATGATCATAAGTGTCGATGGGCAAGTATTTTGACACTATTATCCCCTCCCAAAACCTGTAACTTAGGGACTAGAATACCTATTGTTTGGCCTCAAGTGCATCTAGATTTGTGCAAGTGTGTGTATCTATAAATTCATTAAAATAATAAAATTTGCACAAAAAAAATTAGTTATACATAGAAAATAAAAATAGATCCCTCCTCCCTTTCCCTCCTCTCCCTTCTTTCCTATACCTCCCTATCTTACCACTTCTTTTCTACTCTCTTTCTCTCTTCTCCCTACCATTTCTCTCCTCCTTCCCTTCCTTTATATTCTTCTTTATGCATCTCTCTCCCTCTTCTTCCTCTCCTATCTAATTATTTATCCTTTCCCTCTCTTCTTCCTATCCTTCCTCTCTTGCTTCTCTTCATTAATTCATATTCTTCTTTATGGATCTCTTTCCCTCTTCTTCCTCTCCTACTCCATCACGTATCCTTTCTCTTTCCCTCTCTTCTCTCATTACTTCTTCCTAACTTCTTAAATTCATAAAAATTTTCATAGAACTTTCCCTATAATATAAGCTTCTAACCATGATAAATTAACATAGAAATACAATCAAATAAGCATTTAGAAGAAAGTGGGTACACCCCACAATCAATCAACAAATTCAATTTACTAAATCGAGTAGGTACACCCCACATCATAAGATTAATAAAGTGGTTACACCCCACATTCTAAACCTAATTAAGTGGGCACACCCCACATTTATTCACAAATTAATTAAGACAACTTAATTTCATACCTCAATGAAGTGTGTGAATCGAAGAGAAGGTGTCCGACGATGCGAGATACCAAAATCAAATTACAAAAATTTATAAGCAAAAAACTATAAAAAAACTACACAAATTTAACCACAGGGGGCTGGAGGAGGTCATTGGAGGAGGAGGAGGAGATTGACCATGGGAGGAGGAGGAGGGGTGCTTACTGAGGATGAGGCGACGATGCGACTAGAGGTTGATCATCTAGTTTAGGGAAGAATGGAGGAAAAGAAAGGGGAGGGTTCTGGGGGATCAGGTGCTGTCGGGCTAATATTGCACATTTCACGACGGTTTTATCTAAAGTCATCGTCTAAAGTTAGGATAAGGCACGGAATGTATCACCGAAGGGAATTTTGGTGAATGGCATACACATCTAGAAAACTGTCGTGTATGTCAATGCAGGGACCTACACACGTAAGATGAGGTATTGAGGGTTAATATACACGATAGTTTTAATTAAAATCGTCATCTATATCATCAATAAGATGGTTTTAAAACTATCATTTATATATTCTGCTATAGAAGACGATTTTAACAAAAATTGTCTCTATAAAAGCATCGCGAAAGCCCATTTTTCTAGTAGTGAGTGTTATTTAATTCGGTGATATTAGCATCAAAATGAGTATGGTGGAAGTAGTTAACTGCAAGTGATCCTACGTAGATTTTTCAAATATATTAAGATTGACTAAAGTATGTTTTGAGATTGTCAGTTTTAGGCCCAGGGTCAAACTTAATGAGGTAGGCTTAAGATCCTCAATTTCTACACGAATCCTAAAAGCAATTCACTTCCATTCGCATATTATATTTTTGGATTTTTCTTGATTTTGAGATTTTTTTTATGTGATAACTTTATCCTTAAGGTACTCCATAAAAAAAAAGTCCTTAGCGACACACCAAACTCAAGTACAAATAATCTCGCTACACGCGAGATCAGGTACCTACAAGTAACAAGTTATCTCTTATCATTTACAATTTTTTCTTGTATTTTCTTAACTATCAAATAAAAGATACTAAGAGAACAAAGGAAAAATTATAGAAATTGAAATAAATTGAAATACTTAGCTGATTTATATATGTACATATGTATGTATAACATATATATATATATATATCTATGTGTATATATATATAGATATAGAGAGAAAGAGAGAAGAAAAGGAGAATGGGATGTAGCATCGTGCTAGGTTAACCCATGTCTAGAGAGGCATGATTAACCCTAACTATGTGCCGTGTGAATGTGTCGATCGGTTGTGTGTGTGTGTGTGTGTTGGAATGCTTGATGTGCTAGGTTATCGCATATGTGCATGCAACTTGTGTTCGTACATGATGTAGATACATCTATTTCACATAAATTATCTATATATGCATGTTCTTAGGCATATATTTGCATTCATGCATTATAAATATTGCATAGCATGCATCATTTTACATTTAGAATAGATTATACAAATTATAGGTTAATTTACCCTTTTTATGGCCAGAGGAGAGGGTGATATTATTTTGGAGTCTTGGATTGAAGATCCAACTGTACGGTCTGATTAGGGTGACAATCAGAGTCCAACTCCTCTAAGATCGCTCCGATCGGACCTCCGTAGCATCAGATGCAGTCCGAGGAAGATCAGAGGTCAAGGGGTAAGGTGGTGAAAATTCAAACCTCAGATGAAGAATCTAATTGCATGGATGGATTCAGATCGACGATCACAGCCCAACGACATGAGAATCGATCTAATCTGACATCTGTGGCACCACCGTATTTGAAGATGGACGGCCAAGATGGCACCACGAGTCACCATCCCAGCCACCCAAGCATGCTCGCAGCACTCCTTCATCAAATGATCAATGCATCTCTGCCGTTGGATCATCGATCCAATGACTGAGATTCCGTCAAGGAATGCCTCACATCTCACTAAAGGCAAAGGATCGATCTCTCTCGACCTTTGGATTGAGATTCAACAGTTGTGAGCATGTGAGAGTTAAAACACAAACTTGACGAAAGAGCGAGGATGGCAAAGCGGTCGCACGCCTTACATGTAGCACACGACATGTGTTCAGGCCACACCTCGCGGATTATATCCGATAAAGAGGCGTGCAATGAAATTCAACCACCGGATCATGATCGAGCGACTGTGAAGCGGAGACGTGGAGCAACATTGTGTGCTGGATGGCAAGCACGCTACATACGTGCAATCATGTCGATTCTCATGCACGATCTAACACACAGCTGATGAAGTGAGAGTTTAAGTCGTCCGATCCATCGAACGAACATTTGATGGTGATTTTCCTGGCACAATCTCGAGCATCCGATCATCTGAGGATCCTCGCAATGCAATGCTTGGTGAGCACGACTCAACATCTGAAGGTGAGAAGGCAGCGACATGGCTGCACGAGAGCTGTCGGGTCTGCAATGAGTGATCCACGTTTCAAGCGTGCCTTTAGCAACACTTGTCTACAATGACTCTCACAAACGTCACTAAAGGTCCTGATATTAATGTTTAAGCTTTGAAATGACCTTTTTGCCCCTATGTTTACACTAATAAAAGGCCTACCCCTCCCACACATTTCACCATCCCTTCTCTTCTTCTCTCACCCCTCCAAAGTAGTACGTGCTGGTCCCATATCCGGGATGCTCCATTAAAGCTAGAGTAAAATAATTTTCCCATCTTCTCACCCCTTTTGTGGAGCATCCCATGGTTGTCTTCTCGACACCATTTAGGAAGCAGATCCCGCTGTGATGCCACCTTGCTTCGTTCGTCGTCCTTCAGCTCCATTCTCCCTCGTCCAGCATCTCATCCCCATTGTCCGAGCACTCTGTTAATGCGGCTCGTCCTCCAAGCAACCATCAAGGAGGATTTTCTCATCCCTATCTCTTTATTGCTTTCTAGTGTAGATTTCCAACTTTCTAGTTGTAGCAAGTAGATGTAATAGACATGTGATTATGAAATATTGATTCTCTCTCTATTTTTCTCCTTCTTTGTATTATGCTATCTCTCTCTTCTATTATTTATTCTTTAAGTAGCTTAGTTTACGTAGATTAATTTCAACCAGCTACTTTCTTAGTGACAATAATTCTAAATACAATTTCTAATCAAACATTTTCCTCCCTGTGTTCGACCTAGGACTCACTAGAGTTTCGGTTATAAATTGTATTTGATAGAGGATTTTTACGCAACTACAAGGACGGGTTTTTAACTCAAGCTTTTAGCGTACAAAATCTAGCTCATCAGTACACAAGCGATATAATGCACGGGAAATGGGAATCTTGTGCGTAGTGTGAAAGTATGAATGTGTATGTCTATGTGTGAGTGAATATGAATGTGTGTTCGTCTATGTGTGTGTGTGTTAATGCAAGTGGGGTGTTTATGAGTGAGTGTATGCGCGAGTGTGCTGTGTGCGCGTGCAAGTGTGTGTTGAGAAGTGAGTGCGTGAGGTACTCGCGGTGATGTGTGTGGTGTGAGTGAGGCATACGCTGAGAGATAGCATGAGGGAGTGGTGACCGGTTGGAGGGAGTAAAGAAGGATTGAGTGGGAATTAGTAAGGGTGAGCAATTGACTAAGGAACTTATCGGTTATTTAGCCAGTTGCGAGTCACGCTAACAAGTCATGAGAGGTGCACGCAAGATGTTGGTGACCAACAAAATGAGAAGTTTGCTAGTCACATTGGCGCACTAGCGAGTTGTGAGTGGGTGACGCGCAAGTAGGGGTGACCGGACAAGGTGATTCTAATTGAGTGGTGTATGGGTCCTTGCCACTGGATAACAAAGAAATGAACCAGTGATGAGGGAAAAAAATGAATCACGATTGGGATACTATAGAGAAATAGAGAAAAGAAAATAGGAGCTTCTATGCTATGCTAATGGCTATAAAAGCATGATAAAAAATAGCAAAACATAAAGAGAACCACCACATCTACCTGCTCACAAAGGAGCTAGAAGGTGGTGGAGGTCACCGTGGTGGTTGCGACCATGGGGAGCTTGTACCAATTACCAGTGGGGACTCTCAACTTGTGAGAGGCCACTGGGATTGGAAGGAAGAGAGGGAGAGAAGAGAAGTAGTCGACATCTATGAGGTGTGTGTGCTATACGGCTGTGTATGAGTGAAGATGGTGTGTGCCGACCCTAAGAGTGAAATTGGGGGTCATAGTTTTATAGGTGAGAGGTGAGGTGTGCGGTGCATGCTGGTGGTTGTTATTGATATTTGGGTTATTTGTAGGGGAACACTTGGGGTTTTAGGGAATATAGGTGAAAGGGGGATGATGAAAAGTGGTGGTACACATACACATAAATTGATGATTAACCAACCTCTCTCTCTCTCTCTCTCTCTCTAAATTATTCATGTATGAAAGTATTTACAAAATTCAAGTATTGTTACCTAATCCTAGATGTGTAAATCTAGAAAATGGCATAAGATTAACAGATTGCTAGTGGCATGACAGTTTTTGCTTTGGAAGAATTTTCTCACATAAAATGACACGTCGAAGTAGTATCAAAGAGGTGGAAAACCACTAATCAAGATAAAGAAAAAATAACCACTTGAGAGAGTGGGTCGTGTCCACAGAGAGGAATAGGCTTATTAAAACTCTTACAGGTTAAAAGCAGATGTTCATGATTAATTTTCCCAAGAAACCAAATCAAAATCACCTTTAAATCGAGATAACAATGATTAGATGAGATGATATTGCATTTACGTTGAAAGTTGAGGGTGTTCTCTTAAATGTGCCATAATATTTAATTAATAAAATCAAAAATAAAAATTATCAATGGCATGTAAATGTAAATATTAATTGAGATTAAAATAGGGGATTCTCTTCCCTACGACTGTCCCCGTGGAAGAGGGAGAGTCCAACCATGAGGAGCTCACTGGAGGTGGGCAGCTTCGAGCGGCATCAGGTGGTGGTGGCGACAAGTCGTAACATGGCTAGAGCCGACTGGATGGAGGTGTGATCACCGGTGGGTGGTGGCTGCAGCGTGAAGGGAGCGTGCGGTGGAAGCTTCGCACGCACCACTGGAGGCACATCGAGGCAAGGTGGAGCTTGTGAAGGGATCATGCGAAGGCTGTCAGTGTGCATGGGGGCGCGTGGAGGGCATGCGGGTGTTACTAGGTGCTGGTCACGCGAGGAGTAGGCGCGAGCAAGGAGTCCTACAGGTGGTGGTGATGGGTTCTTCGGGTGTGTTGTTGCAGAGGAGAAACAGTGGAAGAAGAAGAAGAAAAAGAAAATGGAGGAAGGGAACATGGGTGTGCATGGAGTGAAGAGGAAGAGGATACGCAATGGTGGTCACAGTTACGGTGGTGTTGCGAGGCTCTGTAGATGGCGGTGCAGGCTGTCACACCGCGCGCCCACGGTAGTAGAACTCTTGCCGCGATCGAGGCCTACGATGGCAAATGGGAAGGAGCTTGACGCTTTGCACGGTGATGGTGTGGGGTGGTGGCCTCTTGATCTCAGTTGCTGGAGGTTTCTTCTTATGTTGTAGGAAGGTGGAGAGGGAGATGGAGCTCCGCATGTTGACCATCAATGCTAGATCTAGCATTCACGGCCATGACATCAACAATGAAGGTGGTCTTGCAGTCGTTGAAAGAAGAGTCAATAAAATAATAAAAAGAAATTAAGGGTTATTTATTTATAAGACCTTAGAAGAAATGTTAAATCAAACACTACATGTAATGCAACCTAAAAAATTGACTATTATAATGCATGCTATTCTAAATGAATTATAAATGATATTATCAGTGCATATAATGCATGAAATAGACAATTTTATGTTACCCTATTTACATTCTAATGTATGCTATATAAATGTACATGTTAACTTAATGTCTAGGCATTAAAATAGATAAATAGCCCACAAATATGGGCTCATCAAATGCCCCCATGCCTAGTTTTTGCTAGTCCCTAGCAACATCTATGAAGAATTCCTAAGTTTTAGGCTAGAATTAATTGTCAGGATGCCTTATTATATCTCACCTCTAGAGATTTGTTGAAATACTAATCTTAAACGTTAAGGTATCTAAGTACTAGTCAAAATTCAGACCTGATTTGCTTCAGTTTTGGTCTCGAGCAATGGTTTCTTAAACTTCTAAGTTTATCCAATAGTTTGTAAATCCCAGAAGTTAAAGTGTCAGTGCTGAGTGTATAATTTGATTAATGAGCATCCACACTTGTTCTTCCCATACGTTCCCAGGATCGAACTTTCCCTTCATCTACCTAGACCTACCTAGGTTCAACTATACTTCGACTTGGCATCTTTCTCCTCACTTTTTTTTATCTTGAGGTCAACACAAGAGAGAACCCAGTATATATCTCCTCAGCTATTTCTCCATTTTCTTTTTTATAATTCTAGTACCCATGTATAATGAGGTACTTTTATTTGCAATGACACTTATGTGTAACGAGGTGTTATTTCCCTTCTCATTTTTTTATTCTCCATTTCTTTTTTCTCTCTGTTTTTTTTCTCGTGAGTGGCTCTCCTTCGTCCTTTCTAAATGCTTCACCTAAGTAAAATCTAGGAAGACTCGGGGTGCGAGGTTGGGCTCTGGACATCCCATACCTAGGGTTATTGAATGTGACATGCTAGCCATACCCCGCGGGGATCTCTATTAAGTTTGGATATAAGTTAAAATGCATTAATTTAGAGTCCCCAAGCTCGATTCTAACAAAACCCACGGTAAGCTCTCACATAGTTGCCTCAGTTTTAAGTTCGTGTAAGTGAAAATGACACTTCAATTTCAACGATCTCCAAACCAAGGAATAAACAAAGAAGTTTTATACTTCCTAAGCCTTTGACTTAATACATCAGCTTCTCAAGTACCTCAATTGCTTGAGGCAAAATCTGTATCTTAACAAATACTTAGATTTTTAAGCCAACCCAGTCCTAAGGGCCTAAGACTAATATCACTTCTTTATTTCCTGAAGCAAGACATTTAAGGTCTTATCTCACCATTTGTTCCAACCCAGAACTTTAGGTAACTCATCTACAGAGATTGTTGCAACTAACCAATTAAGCTCAATAAATTAAAACTTTTTTTTTAATGCAATATGAATGCATGGATGCAATATGTATATATGCTATAAACAGATGCCTCAAGTCCTACCCCCCATGCCTAGTTCAAACAATGTCCTCATTGGAAGTAAAATAGCCAAGGGAAATTGTTGCCTGAGGTGGAGAATGAAAGGAGCTAAGGCTCCTCGAGAATGACCTCGTCAACCAGATGGCCATCCAAAGTAACATATGGTTTTAATCATTGGCCATTGACAGTAAAGGGCATTGCTAAAGAGGAAGGGCTCTTGATCTCCATAGCCCCATGCAGAAACACTTTGGTGATTAAGTATGGCCCATCCCCATGAGATTTCAATTTCCCTGGAAAAAGCTTCAGTCTGGAACTGAAAAGCCAAACTTGTTGGATGGGCTCAAAGATCTTTCTAAGGATATACTTATCATGCAAGACCTTAGTTCTTTCTTTATAATCTTAGGAGGTGTTATAAGCATCATTTCTCAGCTCGTCAAGCTCAGTCAACTCCAGTAATCGTGCCTTACCTGCTTGCTCTAAATCCATGTTGACACTTCGGATAGCCCAGAGTGCCCTATGTTCAAGCTCAACAGGAAAATGGCACGCTTTTCGTACACTATCCGAAAGGGAGACATACCCAAAGGGATTTTGTAGGCCGTTCGATAAGCCCATAAAGCATCATCCAGCTTTTAGGACCAATCCTTTCTATCTGGCCTAACAGTCTTTTCTAAAATATTCTTGATCTCTCTATTTGACATTTCAACCTGGCCACTCGTCTGAGGATGGTAAGGGATAGCGATCTTATGAGTTACTCCCAGACTCTTGAGTAGCCGATTGAAGTGGTGGTTCCGGAAATTAGGTCCCCCATCGCTTATAATCATCTTAGGGTAGCCGAAGCGAGATATGATATTGGCCTTCACAAATTTCAAGACCACAGAGTGGTCATTTGTGTGCATAGGAATGGCCTCTATCCACTTGGAGACGTAATCAACTGCCACCAAGATATACTCATATCCATGGGACGAAGGGAAGGGACCCATGAAGTCTATCCCCCATACATCAAAAATTTCCATAGGTTGGATGGGGTGTTGGAGCATCTCATTCCGCTTCCAAATCGTTCCAGTCTGTTGACATCTAATGCAGACCTTAACAAAGTTATGAGAATCCTTAAATAAAGTAGGCCACCAAAAATCAGACTGGAGAACCTTAAAAGCTGTTTTCTTAGCACCAAAGTGTCTTCCACAATGAAGTTCATAGCAAAATCTTAACACACTTTGTTGTTCCTCTTCAGGCACGCATCGTCTTAGTACTTGGTCATGTTCAATTCTAAATAATTCTGACTCTTCCCAATGAAAGTATCTAGCTTGGGAAATGAATCTCTTCCTTTCCTGCTCATCCCAAGAGTCAGGAGTCTCTTCAGTGACCAAGTAATTGACGATATTAGCATACTAGGGTGAAGTCGGTGTTACTGCCATAAGGGTTTCATCAGGAAATGTCTCGTGGATGTCTCCAGATGGAGTCATTAGGTGGGAGGCGAGATAGGTGGTCAGGCACTACATTTTCCACTCCTTTCTTCTCACAAATCTCCAAGTCAAATTCTTGAAGAAGTAAGATTCACCTTATAAGTCGTGGCTTAGAATCTTTTTTGGCAATGAGGTGCTTCACTGCCACATGATTAGCAAAAATGACCACCTTGGACCAAAGGAGATAAGACCTAAACTTCTCCAAAGCAAATACTACGGTTAGTAATTCCTTTTCTATCACAGTGTAGCTTTGTTGTGGGTCAATTAAGGTCTTGCTAGCATAATGTAGCACATGAGGTGTTCCCTCAACCCTTTGTCCAAGGACAGCTCCTACGACATAATCTAAAGCATCACACAACAACTCGAATGGGAGTGCCCAATCAGGAGCTCAGAGAATAGGCACAGAGATCAAGGCCTCCTTCAAAGTGTGAAAGGCCTCAGCACACTTTGAATTAAAATCGAAGGAAGATTCCTTCACCAACAGGTCACAAAGTGGCTAGAAATTTTGCTGAAATTCTTAATAAATCGCCTATAAAAGCCCACATGTCTTAGAAAGGATCTAATATGTTTGGCATTCGTAGGTAATGGAAGTTTAGAAATAGAATTAACATTGGCCTTATCTACTTCCAAACCCCTCTCAAATACAACATGCCCAAGTACAATGCCTTTCTTTACCATGAAATGACTCCTCTCCTAGCTAAGGACTAAACCAGTCTCCTTACATCTCTTCAACACATTCTCTAAGTGCAGGAGACATTGGTCGAAAGATGAGCCGTAAATGGAGAAGTCATCCATAAAAACCTTGACACACCAGTCAATCATGTCTGAGACAATGGACACCATACACCACTGAAAGGTTGCTGGTGCATTACATAATCCAAACGGCATACTCCTAAATGCAAAAGTGCCATAGGGACTAGTAAAAGTTGCCTTATCCTAGTTGTCACGGAAGACTACAACCTGGTTATGCCCAGAATATCCGTCTGAAAAGTAGAAATACTTATTTCCTACCAATTTCTCGAGGATCTGATCAATAAAGGGCAAGGGAAAGTGATCCTTCTGGGTAACGGTGTTCAATTTGTGGTAGTCTATGCAGACCCTCTAGCTAGGTGGGGTTTGGTCACCACTTGTTCTCCTTGGTCATTGTTTTTACTAAAAAGCTTGCCTTGTTTGGCACCACATGGATTGGACTAACCCATTTGCTATCCACGATGGGATATATGATCCCAACATCCAACCACTTTAGAATCTCCTTTTTAACCACCTCCCTCATGTTGGGGTTAAAACGTCTCTACATGTCTCGAAATGGTTTGATGGAATCATCAGTATAAATGTGATGCATGCAGAGTGTAGAGTCTATACCCTTAATATCAGCAATTGTCCAAGCTATGGATTCCTTGTGCCTTCATAAGAAGTCTAGCAAGGCTCCCTTTTGCAGCTCAGATGGCGTAGATGAGATGATTACAGGGAGCGTATCATTTGGCCCAAGGAATACATGCTTAAGAGTGTCCAGGAGGGATTTTAGTTCAAGGTAGGGGGTTTGTATGGTTGAGGGTTTCATAATAGATGTCCCCATCTTAGGTAGCAGATCTACCTTAGGTAGGTATGATAGGGAGAGAGACTCAGTAGAAACTCCAAGCAACTCCTCAAGTTCTAGTACATCCCCTTCACATTCCTCCAAGAGATGGGAATGCTCATTAGCATGACATGTTGAAGGGGGTCATCACATAAAATTACAGGAGTTGTCTCTTCAATCAAGTCATCTACCACCTCAACTTGGGAACAATCCTCAAATCCAGCTTGTTTATAAGCATCAAACACATTAAGATGAATTTTCCTATTCCCAAAGCCCATTTTTAATGCCCTAGTGTGACAATTAATTGAAGCATTAGAAGTCACAAAAAAAGGGCGGCCTAAGATGATGGAGGGCTTGGTTGGTTTGTTGGTAGGGTCAGTGTCCAATACCAGAAAGTCAATGGGGAAGAAGAAATCCTCCATTCTCACGAGGACCTCTTCCAGCAGACCTTGTGGTGTCTTCAAGGATCGGTCTGTAACTTGAAGGATTACGGGGGAAGGCTTCAGATTGCCTCCTCCAAGTTGTTCATATACGTAGCTCGGAAGGATGTTTACCCCCGCACCCAGATCAAGCAGAGCCTCGTCTATATGTAAGTCGCCAATGACCACCGAGATGTATGGGGCTTCTGGGTCCTTAAGTTTCGGGGGTGTCCCGTGTTGTATAATTGAGCTAACAGAATTAGGCAGAACAACTTTTGATTGGACCTGTTTCCTCGATTGTCACTTTTTCATGCACAGGTCCTCTAGAAAGTGGGCATAGGATAGAATTGCCTGATAGCTTTAAGCAAGGGTAGGTTATTCTGCACTTGTTTGAAAGTCTCCATGATTTTGTCTGTCCAATCTTTTACTCTAGATGAGCCAGCAGAAGTCTGCCCAGAGTCAGATAAGCGCTCTGGAAAGGGCATTTTCGATCTTTAGGTAGAAGGGTTGTCATGTTGGGTAAGGGGTTGAATGGGGACAACCTCTTTCAATGAGGTGATTTCAAGTGGAGGAGAGTTGGGGCAGCTTCTCTAGTGGAGGTGAAAGTCGGGGTGGATGGGTTTTCAAAAGGCAGGACTATAGAAGCTTTAGGTTTGGAAATTTCTTTCCCACTCCTCAGAATAGTCATTGCTTGGGCATGCTCCCTAAAGACCATCCCTTTTCCTTTAGGATTCTCCTCAGCAGCACTGGGAAGCTTCCTAGTCTCCCTTTGTCTAACGGCCTCGACAAGGTGTCCTATCTGTGATTTGGATGATGGCACTTTGACTTTCTTGCATAGTTCTCAACATCGCCTTCAATTCATCCATCTCAGAGGTCTTTAGTTGGGTAAAGGTTTGAGGTTGGTTCATTTGTTGGTTCTGAAAGGGTTGTGGTTTATAATTCCTTGAATTTGAGACATTCCCTTGTCTCTATGAAAAGTTTGGGTGGTTCCTCCAGACCTCATTATAAGTGTTGGAGAAAGGGTTATTATGGGGTCTGGGACGGAACCCTTGGTCGGCATTTAGATCCGCCTGTATAAGCTCAGGGAATTGGGAGGCAAAGTGGCAATCCACAGTGGCATGCATATTGCCTTGGCAAATGGAGCATTTTGAAGCTTGGCAAATGGAGGCATTTGGCATGAGTTGGTTAGGCTTCGACGTAAGTCTTTCCATATTTTGGTTCAACAACTCAATTTAGAAGGCTAAATTTTGGGTATCCTTAGCCTCATCTACCTCAATCTTTGGTTACATAAGAGTGAGTTTCCTATCCAAATAGGTAGAATTTAGGTGGATAGAATTCTCACTCAAGGTCTCAAAAAGCTCCCAAGCCTCATCTTCAATTTTTGTGAGAAAGGTTCTTGCATAGGCACCATCCACTGTTTGCCTGTGCTTGTCATTTAACCCAGTGTAGAACCTTTCTACAAGTTGCCATCTTGGCACTTGATGATGGGGACATAAGTGTAACAAAACTTTAAAGCACTCCCATGCATCATGAAATTACTCTCCATCATGTTGAGCAAAACCTATGATTTCTCTCCTATAATGATTAGTTTTGCTCATGGGGAAGTATTTTTTCAATAGCTTTCCCTTCAAGGCATCCCAAGTATCCACTCTACCATCTAGAGTGTGATACCAATGCTTCACCTTATCCTTGAGGGAGAAGGGAAAGAGGGTTCTCATTTGGGCGTCATCAGTAATAAATTCAGGCCCTAGCAATCGACATTTCGGGATAATCCCACCCATGACAGTTGAACTAGCACAAGGTGCTTATATGCCCCCGATAGGATATTTAAATATCCTAGGAGATAAACACCGAGGAGACGATATGTTATTATGCATCTTCGAGGGGAATTTCTCGCCTCTCCGCATCGGGAACTCTTCCAAATCAACTTGTGTAGATTAACCGCTCCTAATCTAGGTAGCTTTTTCAGAACAGAAATAATGCTTTTGCATGATTTTGATATTTAAACACACTGAACTAGACTGTGTGTGGATTAAGGTGCTTAGGTTACCGAGTCCCATAAACCAGAGGTCAGTTAACGAGGTTGAATAATCCCTAAGCCTTATACCTAATACTTAAGCTTCACATTTTCCTCAACCTCTTGAGGACTATCCAGATCTTAATGAATATGTGAATTTTTAAGCCTAAACACAAGCCCAAGAGGCCTAAGATCAGCGTTCATGCTAATCTCTTTTGTCCCTTGGCACTTTTTGTCTTTTATTTCTTTCTTTTGATTTGGTCTAGAACTAAGTAGATTCCTTAATCTTTTACTAATGACTATCTCTTTTTGTTTCAAATTATTACTCTTTTTTGGCATTTCAAAATCTCCTCCCCTTTTTCCTCCTCAAGAATGATATATAATTAATTCTCAAATTTTCCTCCCTTATCCATTTTTTTGTTTCTTTTTTTAATTTTTTATTTTTTTTGGTTTTTTGGAATATGTATTTTTTTGTGAGAACCCTTCCGAACTTTGAATTTTTGTATGTTTGCACTTTACCACCCATTATGCCTAAGTTTCACGATGTCCTCATTGTAAATGGAGGGTATGAAATAGTTAGGGTTCATGAATTAGAACAGGATTATCGGGTGGGCGAATGGGTTGGGATGACCGTTGCGGACGATTTCAAGCCTCAGTACGAGTACCAGAGGTAAAGTCAATTATTCTAAAATCGAATTCAGAGTGCAATAGATGTGAAGTACAAAAGGATAATCAGAAGTGTCATTTTTTTGGATTAACGGGTTGGCTCTCGTTAAGCGCTAAATTCAATGCCTTCAGCCGAGTAGAATATGGTATGGAGAAGGTGTGGTCAAATCAGATGAATTTTGTAAAACAAGCACCTTGATCAAAAGCCTGGTTGGTTTAACCAGGTGCTTGTTCAGATTAGTAGGCTGATGATGCACCCCAAACCCAATCAATCTGGTGGGTTGATAGATGTGAATCAGTAGATGCGAAACCCACCATATGCTGTAAAGCTCGAAAGGATGTGGAAGTGTATAGCTATGGTTTGGCTGAGTTGAATTAGCCTGGTCAGAGTTGGGATCCTTAAATGAAAAAGAATCAGTGGAGGCTGTAGGAACCCTACAAGAGTGATCAGAGAAGGATGGGGTGTGATTTGTAGTCTGATCGATGTCCGAAACCTGATTGGAATGTGGTGGAGAATCATCTGCAACCAGCTCATTGAGAGGAGAATCAGAGTAGAAATTGAGTTCGGTAGCAGGTCAGGGTTGAAAATGGGTTTAGGAAGGTTCTGTAAGTGTAGAAGAGGTGGCTTCAACAAGAATTGTATGTGAGGGCTCCTCTAGGAAGGTTTCAAAGGTGGGTTCATTTAGAGAGTCCTCATAATAGCTATCAAAATCAAAGGTAAATGCCTGAAGAGTGTTTATAGGATCAAGGAAATCTGAGTCAAGAAAAGATTCGAACTCTGGGTTGTAGACACTCGACAATTTCTATTTCTGATTCCTGAGGATCAAAAAGAAATGATTCCATCTCAATGGAACCTGATTTTGAATCAAATATCTCAGGATTAAGGACCTCAGAGTCAGAGTCAGAGTCAAAGAATGGATCATGTATGCTGACGTCGTAGATTGGCTCAAGTCGTCAAGAAACGACAGTTCTCCAAAATCAGAGTATGATTCGAAATCGTTGGAGAACTTGCGAGAATCGTGTCCTGAATCTGATTCTGGATCAGAGGTTCCACCATAAAGTAAATCAGGATGGGGACAATCAGCAACCTGACTTGGGTCTAGCCTATTCTCAGATTCCGAGCTCGAAAAGGTGTCTCTATTAGGCATGGGTTTGGGTTCTTGGCTTGTATGGAAGACCTAATCAAAACTCAACTCTTCTAACTCCTCGATTTCTATATCATAGATTGGAATGACTTTCGAAAAATCAATCTGTATTACTGAGGAGGTTGGAGAGGTGCATTCATCAAATAAAGGCCCATAATCATAATCCAGATTCGAAATCTGATTTGTTTTGCACGGGGCCTCATAATCATCCCAATAAGGCTCAAATCCAGATTCTAGGTTAAGGGTGTGGGTTGGATCACTAGAATCTAGATTGGGCTCTACAGGGATGTCAGAATTTCCCTTGAGAGTCACCTTATCAAAATAAGGGATGGAATTTGCACCCTCGAGATGTTCTGACTCAATCTTGGTATCACAAGTGTTTGGAATATTAGGGCATGGTAAGGTTGGCTCGTAATCGTGATCACCTATAATTGGATCCTCCCTACCCATTTCAAGATCAGGTATGTCAATTGCTATGAAATTTGAATTGGAATTCCTCTGGGTTGGGGTTCCATAACAAGCTTGATTATCAAACTCGGGATTTGGTAGATTGTGCTGGTTAATCCAAGATGTTGAAAGGGTGTACTGATGCCTATGATCGATAACACATTTCAACATCTGCATTATCTTGTCTCTTCTTTCAAGGTCATCTCGGTGTACTTTCCATAGTGATGACTCAAATCTACCCAAGATATACTCATCATTATTCCATCTCACAATTTCCCGGTATTTTGGCATGAGAACATCCCAAGTTGCCTCATTTTCTAGTTGTGTCAAAATTAGCTGTGCTTTTTCTGAAATGAATGTTGTTGTGTTTGACACATTAACCTATATATCCTCAAACGGGTCTGCTAACATGTTAGGTTGCATTTTTAAATCAAATGGTGGAATCAAGATGTAGAATCAAAACTCAAGTTAGATTGAAATTGATTAGATCTGAAAGAGATCCCTAAGATGATCTGTGTATGTGCTCTAAATAGAAGGGATGAGGGACTGGATGTTAATTTTTGACCCAATCAAGGCATCCAAAGATTTTTGGATGACTAAGGTAGTTTCGATGAGAATGATACCTCTGAATCAGAAATTCGCACACTCGAGAATTACCTAGGCAACCAGGAAGGGAGAGCCCTGCAAAGACCCCTACACGGTAGAGCATCCCCACGGGTTACAGGGTTTCCCCCACCCAACCTTCCTTGTCACTGAGGGTCCAAGTAGACCGGAATGTACGAACTTAAGTCCTTAAGTCTACCAATTTTATGTCATAATTTGTGCCTTTGATTTCAATTGATTAACAGTTAATTCACTTGTGACCTAATTTGGAGGTTGGTTGGCCTACAATGTAGACCAACTTCACCTGACCTGCCCTAAAGATGGCAAAATGAGATCTAGGTCAAGACTTAGAAATCACCCTGATTTGACTCTCAGGTTATTAGGTCTAAGGAGTTTAGGGTTAAGTGAATTTAGAGCCTTTTTTTTTTTTTAGTGTTTTTGTTGATTAGATCTTTTCAACCAAGGGCTTGGGTAGCACACAAATGCAGGTGGGTCTATTTCCTTTTATGCAGGAAAGTGTGAACTAGAACTCCAAAACCCTAAAAATTGAAACCCTAATTGGCTCTATTTCTAAGTCCAATTGATCTCAACATGTTACACCTTGGACTCAAACAAGAAGGTGAGTAGTCCAAGATGATTAGAAATTACACGTAGTCCCTAATAGGTACAGGCAAATAAGGTAGGGAATTTCTAAACAGAATTGCTTCAAACTCGAATTAGATTTGAAAAAATTTTTGCAAATCAGGAAACTTTCCTTTTTAAATGATGATTACTATAACCATAAGGCAGGTGATTCCTAATTGATTGTTTCCTCTTTTGTCTTCCCAAGATTAGGAGGTTGGTTAGGGAAGAATAGAGAAGTTACCTGCTCTGGAGAGGCTGATTTGCGTAGAAGATCTCCTCGTGAAATACCTCACAAAATCACAATAAAGCAAAGAAGGCAAGTCAGTGCTCAAATATAATCAAATAATGTAGAGAATAGCTGTGAATTACGCGTTGCTCCCCAGCAATGGTGCCAAAATGTTGATCAGCGAAATCAAGGTTATAAAAGTTGCATCGTAGTATAGGTCGAAATCGCTTGAAAATAGATAAAAGTTATACTCGAATGAAAGTTCGAGGTCATTCGCTGGGAGCAAATAGGAATTCAATCGCTAATCTCAATAAATAATGTAATGAGCATAAGATTCAAGCCAAATAGTACCAAGAAATGAATAAGAATTACTCAGAAATGATTATCAATGTAAAACATGAGTTGAACAATAATTATGCATGAAAAAAAGAATCTAAAAGCAAAAACAATGGTGATTTAGAATCTAAAAGCAAAAACAATGGTGATTTAGATCACCAATTATTCAATTTAAGCATATATGCATTGAGTTCAAATAATGCAATAGTGCCATTAACCATTCAAAGTTGGGTACTTAAATATATCAACAGTATCAACCAGGGCATTGTGCTTCTTCTTTAGCCTCCTCTTCTTTCTCAAGCTCTTCTTCTTCTTCTGCCTATCTTCAGCCTTGGCCTTCTCTTCTCTTCTTTCTTTCCCTTCTATCAAGGCCTTCTTCCTTCTCCTCTTATTTCTTTCTTCACGCACAGAGGGAGGCACTCTCAGATTTGGCTAAGTGTCACAGAGAGAAAAACCCCCTCGCCCCCACGCTCTCTTTCCTTTCTCTCTGGGTTTCCTTCTTTCTTTCCTTCCCAAGGCCTAGGTCTGGGTTATCGGGTAAATGGGCATATGCACACCTGATACCAGGCTCACCAGCAGTGGGTGGAGAGCGAGGAGCGCTTAACTTAGGTGGGTAATCGGGTGAACACCAGACCCGCAGAGTATATGTCATGGGCGAGGCATGCATGGGTAGGGAGGACCTCACCCTCGTGTTAGGTGGCGAAAGGGCATAGGCACAAATTCAATATATGCCGCTGCATCTCTTCACTCATTTTCGAGGTGGGACTAAATGTCCCCCTCCTTCCTTCACATAGCAGCAAGTGACGGCACCTTTGATTGCGGTTGTAGGGGCCTTAGCGTCTCCAATTAGTAGCCTGGGGATGCATCTGGAGAGAGTTTGCAGCTTCTGGGAGTGGCCTTAGTGAAGAACAACGGCTGGAGCATAATGAATGAGACTGGAGAGTGTGGTGGCGACGGAGGAGGTCCAGTCACACCTTTAAACACGAAGTACGGGCTAAAAGCCCCAATCAGATGGCTCAAAAGCTTCGCCAAAGCATGGTGAAGGTAGTGGTGGTGGTTTCGTGGCGCATTGGAGAGTGTGGTGGTCGGTGGAGGTCACTGAAGGTGGATGGCGATGGGTTTGTTCAGTGGACAATTTTGGTGAGTGGAGTGGCAAATAGGGGGAGGGGTTTTATAGAGGGTGGTGTGGCGAAGGTCGTGAGGTGGTCGGTGAGGTGGATGGAGGGGTCGGAGATGGAGAAGATGAGGGTGAGCGGCATAGTCAAGGGCTTATTTGTGGGGTTTTTGGGTAGGAAACTAACCTAAGAATCTAAACTAACTAATCTAACCTAATCTAATCAGATGAAAGGGGGAGAACAGCACCAGCGATGGTAGGTCGGCACCGGGGAAGATGAATCTCCAGTAGAGGGGGACGACGACGACGACGACGACAGAGTAAGGGCGATGACAGCTGGTTTTGCACAACACAGAGGAAGGTGAGGAAGACGAATCTGCCACTAGTATTGTGGTTAGACGACAAGAGGAGTCATAGGGAGTCGCCGGAGCTCAAGGAGCTATTCAGCCAGACGAGGAAAGAGGAAATTGGAGATTTTCCTGCCGAAATCGAGTTTGAAGAGAACGGTGAGGTCTAGGGAGTCTTAAATAGGGCTTTAGAGGTTGACTTGGGCTTGGGCTTCCTAATCTAGGAAAGCTCGCTGGAGCTAGAAACATGGAGATACCCAAATCTCTCATGCGTTCGCAAGAGACATTGGGAAGGTTTTAGGGCTTACGATCTGGCTCAAAAGGAAGGGAATTCCTTGACGAACTTCCCTTTCAAATTTGAGAGGGATTCATCAAGGAATCATGAAGATCTTGCCATATTAAGGTTGCTGGAGTTGTAGGAATAGGATTTCATGGTGGCAAGGACCTATTTGTGAAGAAGACGACAAATTTGGGGGGCTATTTGCAAGGATTTTGAAAGTTAAGGCATGTGTGTGAGAGAAAAGAATCAAATAGGACCAAATTGCAAACTAGGTCAAGATGATCTCAGATTGGGTCCAAATTTTGGTACAAACCTAATTTGGACCTAAGGAGGCCAATGGTGAAGTTGGATTTTGGTTTTGACCAAGTTTTATTGGGTAATTTATGCAAAAACCTAAATTAGGGCAAATGTTTGTCTAGGTCTTTGTTTTGGGTCAAGACGGGTTCTGATGGTCAAATTGAAGGTACTAAACCCTAGAGAATATTTTTTCATGAATTTTAGAGGGTTTAGGTGAATTTTATCCTAACTAGAACCTTAAGTAAGCTGGTTTGTTTTTAGGGTTTTGGAAGTCATTTAATTCCTGAAATGCATGAAAACCCTTTTTTGTCTATATTAACCTACTTGTTGGACATTTAAGGCCATTTGACCCTTAATTAACCCCTCAGAAAACCCGTGATTGTATTGCAATTGAGATATACTGTTAAAACTGTAGTTTTACTGTATTTCCCTTAAAATGGATTTGCAATGAATTACAGTCCTCTGGCGGTTATGTAGGAGCATTTAATGACTTAATCAGATCAAATTAAGCTAGTTATGGCTCATGATGGCATTTCCAATAATTACGTAACTCGAAACAATCAAGAGTGTACCACCTTCATTTGTCCGTATGGTACATTTACGATTCGCCGAATGGCATTCCGTGGATCGTAAATGTACCATATGGACTCATGAAGGTGGTACACTCTTGATTGTCAGGAAAGACGACTATCTGATTATACCCAGAGTAATCGTCAAGTTAACAGAAGTATTTGTTCCCTGCCAAACGATCCAAAATCTGATCGATAAATGGTAAGGGGAAATTATCTTGCTAGGTAGCCGTGCTCAAACGGCGATAATCAATGCAGACCCTCCAGCTAGTTGAGAGTCTAGTGGTCATAAACTCTCTTTGGTCATTTTCTTCCACAGTGATTCCTGCCTTTTTGGGCACCACAAGTGTAGGACTGACCCATTTACTATCTGAAATTGGATAGATAATTCCAGCACCCAACCATTTCAAAATCTCCTTTTTGACAAACTCCCGCATATTGGGGTTAAGCCTTCTCTGCATGTCTCGAAAGGGCTTTACGAACTGGTCTATATATATATGATGCATGTAGAAGGAGGGATTAACACCCTTAATATTAGCTATTGACCAAGCAATTGTTTCCTTGTGCCTTTGTAAACACTCAAGTAGAGCTCCCTCCTGTGATTCAGATAATGCAGACGAGATAATGATGGGGAGTGTGTCATTAGGGCCAAGGAAAGCATACTTTAATGTGCTCAAGAGGGGTTTCAGCTCCAACTCAGGAGCCTTTTCGATTGAGGGTTTAAGCTGAGATGTCCTCGCCTCAGGTAGCGGATCTATCTTCAGGGTCCAGGGTGGGGACAGATGCTTTGTGTGTATTCCCAACAACTCTTCCAATTCAGGCATATTCCCCTTATTCTCTTCAACACTCGGAGGATGGTCCTTAGATATGACCATTTGAAGGGGATCTCTGCATAAGAGTGCTGGAGTAGTCTCCTCAATAATTTCATCAACAACCTCAATTTAAGAATAATCTTCAAATGTGGATTTCTTGTAGGTATCAAAAACATTCAATGGGATCTTCTTGTTCCCAAAGGCCATTTTAAGTGCCCTTGATCTACAATTGATAGAGGCGTTGGTTGTGGCCAAGAAGGGACATCCTAGAATAATGGACGGGTTGGTGGGCTTATTCGATGGGTCAGTATCTAGCACAAGAAAATCAACAGGGAAGAAAAAGTCCTCCACTCTTACTAGGACATCTTCCAGCAATCCCCACAGTGTCTTAAGTGATTTGTTTGCGACTTGAAGGATGACTGAACTAGGCTTTAACTCACCTCCTCCCAAAAGGGTGTAGATAGAGCTCGGTAAAATGTTTACCCTCGCACCAAGATCGAGCAAAGCCTCATCAATGTGTTGGTTACCTATAACCACTAAAATATATGGGGCCCCTGGGTCTTTCATTTTGGGGGGTGTTCCATGTTGGAGCACTGAGCTAACATTGTTAGGCAGGATGACCTTGGCTTGGAACTGTCTCCTAGATCGGTGTTTCTGAGTGCACAAGTCCTTTAGAAACTTGGCATAGGATGGGATCTGTTTGATAGCTTCCAACAAAGACAAGTTGATCTGGACTTGCCTAAAAGTGTCCATGATCTCATCCGTCCTATCCTTGGCTCCAGACGAGCCAATAGAAGATTTCCCAGGAGAAGATAGGCACTCTGGATAGGGTACCCTCGGCTTCTGGGTATAGGGGTCGTCGTGGCGAGAAAGGGGTGGTGGAATGACGACATTCTCAGGGTGGGTGATTTCAAGTGAGGGAGAGCAGTGTGGGTCTTCCTTGGTGGAGATGGAAGTCGGGTCTGGTGTAGGAGGGGAATCTTGAGAGGTGACCATAGGCATGCTATCAGGCTTGTCGATTTTCTTTCCACTCCTCAGCACAGTCACAGCTTGGGCATGCTCCCTGAATATGATCCCCTTACCCTTTGGGTTTTCCTTAGAAGAGCTAGGCAATTTCCCTGGATCTTGTTGCTTAATTGCCTCAGTAGGATGACCAATTTGGGATTGCATATTAGTGATCATCTTATTCTGAGAATGGATGACCATATTCTGATGCTCTTGCATCGCTTTCATCATGGCTTTTAGTTCATCCATCTCAGAAGGCTTATTCTGAGGAGGGTTTGCATAGGATGGCTGGTATATGGGTTGGGGAGGTTGGGGTCTTGCATTCCCTAAGTTAGAAGCATCACCTTGCTTCCATGAAAAGTTTGGATGGTTTCGCCACCCTAGATTATAGGTATTTGAATACGGGTTATTGCGAGGAGGTGTGCGGAAACCTCAGGCCATGTTCAGGTCGATCTGAATTAACTCAGGGAATTGATTTGCCTGGTGGCACTCCGTAGTGGCGTGCGTCGTGCTTTGGCAGATGGAGCATTCACTTGAAGCCTGAAAGATAGAGGCTGCTTGCGGGTTCATGCTGGGGTTTGCTGAAAGCCTATCAAAATTTTTGTTCAATAATTGAATCTAATAAGCCAAATGCTGAGTAGCGCTGGCTTCATGGGCCTCTATCTTCCTCTGCAAGATTGATGGTTTTCTTTCTTGATAGGCAGAGGCCATATGTATGGAATTATCACTTAATGTTTCAAATAATGCCCAAGCTTCATCCTCAATTTTGTTAATGAAGGTTCCTACACAGGCTGCATCGATGGTTTTCCTGTGCCTTTCAGATAATCCGTTATAGAACCTTTCAACCAACTGCCTTCTCGGCACTTGATGGTGGGGGAATAACCTAAGAAGGTCATTAAAGTGCTTCCAGGTCTCATGAAATTGCTTCCCTTCCTATTGAGTAAAACCCATGATCTCTCTTCTGTAATGGTTGGTCTTACTCATAGGAAAGTACTTTTTCAAAAATTCTCCCTTAAGGGTGGCCCAATCATTAACCCTTGCATCAAGGGTATGATACCAATGGTTGGCCTTATCCTTTAGAGAAAAAGGGAATAGAGTTCTCATTAGGGCTACATCAATAAAGCCCTGGAGCTTCACCGTGGGACAGACCTCTGTGAATTCCTCAAGATGCCTGTAGGGATCCTTCCTAGCAGTACCATAGAAAGAGGGGAACAAAGATATGGTGCATCTCTTGATTTCATAAGGATTATCCACTCCAGGTCTTCGGATAGGTAGGGCTTGGGGTGTTGTAGGGAGGAAATAGTCTCTCAAGGTTCTTTGATTTTCTCCAACCCTAATCTCTTCTTCAGGTCTTTCTTCAGCCATTTTTCTTCTTTCTTGGTTGGCTTTCCTAATAATTCTCTCAAGCTCAGGGTTGAAAAGAATATTTCTAAGAGAGTGCCTCCAAGTATACATCAAGCAAACACAAGGCAAGAGGTCTTTTGCTGAGTTAAAGCACTTTAAGCCCTCTTCCAACCTTTCTATCTTGGCCAAATGGAGTTAAGGCAGTATTTCTCTGTTCCCACGTAAGTGGTATAAGAGAAGTGAGGCACTTGAGATTCCTGGTCAATGGCTATTAAGGAGGTTGAGGTTACTTTTAATTCTTTTGGGTGACCAATCAAGTTGTTAATCAATTACGCACCCTAAATTGACCTTTGAGTTCCCTAGAGATGTACACTTTGTTGTAATGATATTCTCAACTGCTTAAGTAAAAAGGCACTCCAAGGATGGAACCAAGGGATGCAAGCAAGGTGAACCCTTCCTTTGAGGCGATGCGTTAGTGATGCCTCTTAACTACCCTTAAATTCCTTTAAGGGGTGTCCCCCTCCTTAGAGTATCAAATTACTCGGGCAAAAGTTAATACCACCATCACAAAGCAAGATAGGAGGGTTTGCACTGATAAAGAGATCGATGCCTATTGCCTTAAGGGTCCAAGTCTTAGTGCAGTGCCTATAATGCATGCTCAATGTAGGAAGTGTGCAACACACCACGAAAAGTGATTTTTCTTTTGAAACTCACAATCAAGTTATTCAAACACTTCCTGTATATTTTACTTTCTTTTCAAGAAATAATGTGACCACTTGATTAATCTTTTCAAATCAGCTTAGGTGGTCTTCTTAAATTATGTCCAGATAAAATGCGTATGTAGATAACTGATGTAGAAAGATAGGAGATACGTACCTTGCTCCAACACTCTTCGATGTAGAAATGCATGCAATGCAATAAATAAAATCTAGATGCTTGATGAGAGCCTCATCATGAGCCCTAACTAGCTAATTTTGACTTGAGAAAGTAAACAAAAGCTCCTGCATAACCTCAAGGAAGACTTAAGTCAAGGGTTTATTGTTCTGAGAAGGAAACATGAACTAAAGGGTAAAAAATGCAATTTCACCATTGCAGGACATAAATGGGATCTCTCAGAGGTGAAACATAGGTCAAATGGTCTGAATAAGATAAAGAGTGGGTTGGTTCAGTCAAAAATGGGTTATTGTGCAATTCAAGAATTAAATGACATTTTGTAACACGAAAATTGACCCGCTTAATTCAACAAGGTTTTGGTCAAGATAAAAATCAACTAAACCCTCTAAAATTCATGGAAAAATATCCCCTAGGGTTTAGAACCTTCAATTTGGCCTTTGGAACCTATTTTGACCTAGATTAGGGTCTGAGCTCATTATTTGACCTAATTTGGGTTTTTATGTAAAATATCCAGTCAAACATAGTCAAACCTAAAATCCGACTTCACCATTGGATTCCTTAGGTCCAAATTAGGTTTTTACCATAATTTGGACCTAAGGGGAGGTCATCTTGACCTACTTTGCAAAATAGTCCACCCAATTACATTCTTACCCCTAACTTTTGAAAACTCTTATGCAGACCCCCGTAACTTCCTCCTCACTCTTACAAATAGGCCCCTCCACCATTAATGGGGATAAATCCTACTACGGTGAGGAATAGAGGGGGAGTACTCCC
Source organism: Thalassia testudinum (assembly GCA_037157565.1). NCBI lineage: Eukaryota > Viridiplantae > Streptophyta > Magnoliopsida > Alismatales > Hydrocharitaceae > Thalassia > Thalassia testudinum. The sequence goes on from JAZHRO010000025.1 coordinate 112,628,822, forward strand.
TGATTCCTCAGAGATCTCCTCCTAGATTTGGAAGGGAGATTCTCTGAGGAATTCCCTTCCATTTGAGCATGATTTCAATCTCTGATTTGCACGCAATCTCTCGTGCGAAGGCTCGAGAGATTTGGGTATCCAACGGATTCCTTCTCTGACGAGGACTCTCGCGCTTGGAAGCTTGTCTTCCAAGCACAAGAGCCCCTGCCAGCATCTATAAAAGGATCCTCAACCCCAGCCACATCTCTTTAGCTCGACTTGGCTAGAGATCCTCCCCAATTTCATCCTCTTCTCCTCTGGTCAGGAAGTCTAGCAAGCTCCGCGAGCCTCCCTCCTCTCTCTTGTCACCCTACCACCATACTAGTGGCAGGGTTTGCTTTGCCTCGTTCCTCCGCGTTGCGTCGCACCAGCACATGGCTCTCTAACCTCCTCCTTGTCGTTGTTATCTCCACCTCAGGGTCGTCTTCTCTGACAACGGCACATACGTGCCGTTCGTCTCCTCTGCCTCCCCTTCGCTCCAATCACCCCAAATAAGTTCGCCTTCTCCTACTCTTTCTTTTCCCTCCTTTTATTTCATAAACCATCGCTCGGCTGCCACTGTCCACCCTCATATTCCTCATCTCCGGCTAACCTCCGGCGAGACGCATCCATCACTCCGCACCTCCACATGTCTCGCCACCAACCTCTTCTCCTCCGCCATCACCCACTGCTCACTTTCCACCCCTCCACTGACCGCCACACATGCTCCACACTTCCATTGAACAACCCCACCTTCATGGCTACAGCACGACCTAGGCACGCACGCCGACCCTCGCCTCACCTTCACCATGATACGGCGAAGGTTTTCTTATTGTTTGACAAAAATGTGAGGCCATATTTGTGTGGACAGGTCTGACCCCTTGCTGCCATTGGAGAAGAACTGAAGCTTGCTTGCGAGCTTGCATCAGGTGGCCCTGCTCCAGGAGACCAAGTCCCAGGTGCATGGCTTTCCTCCGTGAACCGCATCAGCCACATATCGAGGGCCAAAGCACTTCGCAGCTGCAGCAATTAGGGGACATCCCTTGCGGAAGCGCGCGAAGAAGCAGGTGGGACTTTTAGTCCCACCTTGGTAAGTTTTGAGCTGCCTATGTAATATAAGTTGATTTTGTGCTTTCTTCTAATCACCTCAAGTAACACAGGGGTGAGGTCCCTCATGCTCACGCCTCGTCCACGACTTGCCCCTGAGGACTTGGCACCTGACCCGATTACCTAACCTAGCACTCCTCGTGCATCACACTCACGCCAGTGCACCTGGACCCGGGCGCGCACCCGACTCGATTACCCGGCTCTGGGAGAGCATACCGAAGAGAGAAATAGAGAGAGAGAGACACAGGGAGGGTAGAAGGTAGGTTTTGCTACATAGTGTTGTGCAGGAAAGAAGGAGCTAAGAAAGGAAGAGGCGCAGCAAGACAAGAAAAGGAAGAAGGTCGCGATTGAGGGACGTAGCAGAGAAGAAGGTAGCCGCAGTAAGGAAGGAAAAAGGAGAAGAAGAAAAGAGACACACTGTGGCAGAGGAGTGGTAGAGCAAGGGAAGAAAAAGAAGAAGGTTGCAGAAGAAGAAAAGAAGAAAGAAGAGAAGCAGGGACATAGCCGTAGGAAGACAAAGAAGTAGAAGAAGAGAGAGAGCAAAGGCAGAAGAAAGAGAGAAGTAGGAGCGGCCAAGAAAAAGAAGAAGAAGAAAGACAAAGAAGCAAAAGAAGAAGAGGAAGCCAAAGAATAAAGAAGAAGAAGAAGCCCAGCCGTAGAGTAAAGAGAAAAGAGAAAGAAGAGAGAAAGAGAAACAAAAATCACATCTCAAGCACAGTAGCGACACTTTTTAAGACGTCTGATTTGTCATCATACGTCCAAGTTTTGAGCATTATTTCTACATAACATTATTCTTCAATTTTGGTTGAATTAGTTATTGCTTCTTATTAAATTGAGAATTGTGTTCTTAACTTTTGAAATACCCAATTGCTCCCTGTGTTCGACCTTGGATACTTTGATTTTTGAGTTATAAATTCTTATTTGTTTTCGCGGAGATTTCACCTATGTTACAACGAGACATCTTTTAAAGCATGATCTAGCCGCGTAAACAATGCTGCTCAAGCAATCCTAGATGGTCGACCTATGGATATGCAGCCTCTAGCAGGCAATTTGGATTTTTATTTATATAAATAAATGCACAATCAAAAGATCTAACTACCACACACAAAATAATCTTAGAATCTAAAGAATTAAGGACACTCCCCCCAAAACTAGCCCCAGAGTACATGGGCGAGAAAATAAATAACTAGACTAAACCTAAAGAGTCTACTCTAAAATGCTAAATCAGAAGTCTAAGAGGAAGAATCCTCTTAGATGGCCCTCCGTGCATCTCCACGCGTGTGGGATCAAGGCCTACAGGCTCCTGTGATTATCTCTGAGGTGGCAGCAAGGTCCACCAAGATGAACGTTTGCTGCGTGCGCCTTCTCTTTCGATGTACCCCTTGCAAAGAAAAAATGATAGATTAATGAATATAATCTCTATCAGAACTTAATGCAGACAGAAAGAATACACGTGAGCTTACTAGGCCTATTACCTCCCCGGCAATGGTGCCATTTGATCGAGAGTTTTCGCTTGTAGAAATAATGTATTAGAAAAATATGTCGACGCAGTAAAATCACGTGGTGGAAAATCCTGAACAAAAATATTTCAATAAAACTAACCACAAAGAGTTAAGTCGTATCCATGGGGAGGCATAAACCAAAAGATCACTCGTATTTGTAGTACATGGAATCTTGTTTCTAGAAAAAATAATTAGCAAGATTATTCTCTGCATTAAACCAAATTTTTACTTCTCATTCAAGTCAATCAATGAAATAGAAGGAGAGAGGGGGATGAAGTTAAAGGGCCTGGCATGCAATTCTAACATAATGAATTATTATAAAACTTAAATCAATACCCTTCCTCAATCAAAATTCCAAAAAAAAAAACTAATACCCTTGTTACTGTTTAAAAACAGAGCATGTGGAATGAGAGTGTTCTCATGCTCGTGCGCACACGTGGAGGGATTGCTGGAGGCAAGACTCATTGGAGGAGTAGGGCCGGAGGAGAGGAGCACTCCGATGGTGGAACAGCGGTGTGTAGTGGTGGGAGATGCCACCGGGGATGATGGCGGCGGCTCGCCGGCGCATGCGACTATCGTAGGCGGTTCTGAGGGTGTGGGTACCCTCGTGGGGTCGAGGCGAGGTCATTGGCGTCGATGGCGTGAAGCTTCGAGGCCAGATGAGGCGGCTATGAGGAGGAGTGCACGGTTGCTGATGGGTTCTTCTGGAGAAGATGAAGAGTGTGTGGAGAGGAGGAGGAGCTACAGCCGTTGCCGTGCGATGGTGGTGTGATGGCACTCACACAAGAGCGCGTGAGGAGATGCTATGTGGATGGCACGCATGCATGGGTGTGCTGGCTGGTGGTGTTGTTGGTTTTAAGGAAGGGAAAGACACAGGGAGGATGGCGGTGGCTTTGGGTATGTTTGTGAGGGAGGTTTTTGATGGAGAGGCGAATGATGGTGATGGTGGTGCTCTCTGTCACTGAGCACTACCATGGCATAAGTGACGACGACGATGTTGGCCTCAATCCACAGTGCGCTCTCCGGTCATGTTGTTTGTGTTGTGCATAGTGCAAAACCCTGGAAGAAGATGATATCCCATGGGATTGCTACAGTTCTTTTAAAACCACTCGTCGTTCGTTTCTTCTGCCCGAAGTCTCGGCAACAACTTGACGAAGATCTCAAGGTGGTTGTGAGAAGCTCGGTGCGATAGCGGAGTAGCCTTGTTGGCGGCAGTGCGTGCATCGACGCATGCACTCTGCAGAATAATAAAACTTAGTTATTTGTATATATGCCCAAAATAATGCATGTAATGTATACTATGTACTATCCTCTATTTTATTTACATATGAATGCCATGTATGAACTATGCAAGCAATTTTATAAATTAATTTGTTTACATATTAAAATATGCTATTTATATTTAAATATTATCATACTATTTAGGCACTTATGTAATTAGTTAGCCCACACATGTGGTTTCATCAGGTACCAGATACAATTGCAGGACGAAATTGCACAAAAGCCTACAAGTATGCATTATTTATAGATGATTTAAAATGACTAATCTAACCTAACTAAATGCAATCTAACCCAAATTACCCTTAGGGTAACATTAATTAGGCATTAATTAACATAAATAAATATGGAAATGTCACTGTCTTTTCGGATGATCAGGACTGGACTACTTTTATGAGTCCTTATGGCACATTTACTTTCCGCCAGATGCCATTTAGACTATGTAATTCTCCGAGATCATTTCAGTGGTGCATGATGTCCATTTTTTCGGACATGATTGACGAGTGCATAGACGTTTTCATGGATGAATTTTCCATCTACGACACGTCTTTTGGCCTTTGTCTCTCATATTTAGAAGAGGTTCTCACTCGCTACGAAGAGATAGGATTAGTGCTCAGTTGGGAGAAAAGCTATTTCATGGTCCAGCAGGCCATTGTTCTTGGGCTTGTAGTGTCTGAGTGGGGTTTAGAAGTGGACAAAGCCAAGGTTGAGTCCATTTCCATGCTTCCACCACCCACTAATGCCAAGCAAATCCGATCAATTCTAAGCCATGCAGGCTTTTATAGTCGCTTCATTAAGCATTTTAGCAAGATTTTTAGGTCACTTTGTGACTTACCGGAGGAATCTGCCTTCATTTTTGATGAAAAGTGTGCCGAGGCCTTCCACGTCTTGAAGAAGGCCCTCATAACTGCACTTATTTTGAGAGCACTCGATTAGACCCTCCCATTCAAACTAATGTGTGATGCCTCGGATTTTACCGTGAAAGATGTCCTTGGTCAAAGGGTTGATAAAAAGCCTCATGTGCTTTATTATGCTAGCAAGACCCTTATTGGTCTACAACAAAACTATACTGTGACAGAAAAAGAACTTCTTGCGGTAGTTTTTGCTTTGGAGAAGTTTAGGTCTTATCTTCTGGGATCTAAGGTTGTGGTGCCACTACAGGAATGAATGCTTTTTGCAATGGTTGAAAATTGTTGCCTAATATGGGAAAACCGTTGTATTATGTAATTGTGAAAGTGTGTGTCGTGTTACTATATACACGATGATTTTAATTTTAATAGTCATTTTATAATAATTAACAGCAGTTTCTCTAACAGTCTTCATTCGTTGGTTTATATGCCGTGCAAAGAATAAATGACGGTTTCTTTAACCGTTGTGTATTATTATCAAAGACAGTTATGTTACAAACCATTGTGTAGTACATTACATGACGGTTTTGTTGACCATTGTGTATGACGTTATTCTGGAGGTGAAATGTACATACAAACCATAAACGACGGTTTGTAACATAACCATCGTGTATATATGTGTATTTTTTGTTTCAATATATACAATGTAGGTATTATAGAATCTTATAACACCTTAAACATATATACAACTTACAAAACATACAACATATACGACATATAACATACAACACACACAACATAAAACATGCAACATAAAACATTTAACATACAACAAATATATATATAAACCTAATGAAAAGAGTTTGTCATAATGTCAAAATATACATATAACTAAGAAAAATACAAAGCCTAACTAATGTAATGATAAGTAATCTAAACCTATGACTTAGCTCCTACCCCCTGTCTTGCTCCACCACCATAGAGGTCGTCGTTGTCTCTACGAGGCAAGTAGTGATAGGAAGTGTGATCCCGACCACTGTCTCTTAATAGTGCCATCATCTCTCTCATCTCTGCTCTTTACTGCTCCATCTCCTTCCTCTACTCCTCCATGAATTTCTTGGTTACTTGCTAAGCTTGAGTTTGCTGCTAGAACTATAAGGTGACATCATGGAGCTGTGTGGTAACTTCATGGAGCCGTGTCTACATCTGCTAGACGATGGCTACTGACGCTGACCCCTTCTACCCATACCAGTTGGAGATTGTTTGACTCCTCCCCCCACTACGAACGAAGCCTCCATGCTCCAGAGGCATGATGCTCCTAAAAGCCTCCTGAGGTGTCATAGGATGGTGCTGTTGAGTGCTGGAAGTGGCATATGAAGGGGGATTGATTAAGTTCATCATTTCTCCCTACAGATTACAATAATTTAATGTCATATTAAAGTATAAAATTTAAAGTAGTTGATAAATAAATGTTACTTACATGCTTTGCCCGGTATGTCTCATGTATCCATGTTTGCTTGTCGTCGGTGGTGGCCTTGCTATGGTAACCTCATACACACCAACTTGATTGAGCGTGGCACGATCATGTGAATGTACCTGTAAATATATTTCAAATTGTAGGTAATAGTTATAAGTAAAACTTTAATTAAAAATATAGAAGTGACATAATTATAAGGAATTACTTATATATTTTGCCTTAACTCTATGTATACTAGTTCGACCCAAACAGTGGGTCTGTGGTGGAGCTTTAGCCCTATTGGCCTTGTTCCTCTTTGCCTGATCATGTACATATATCATATTGTAATGGAAAACAATTAAATCATTTATCTACAAATGCCCTTAAAAGTATTTGTAATTACCTCCGTCTTAGGCTTATTCTAATCCTCACATCATTCTTTCCACACATCTGCTGTTATTGTAGTTGGCACGTTCTTCAATGCCTCCTCATTAGATGACATTGTATTATAAAACTAAATTATACAAACAAATTATTAAAAGAAATTAATTATGTAAATAATAAAAAATGTGAAATATTACAAATTTCACCTTTCTCTTCGTTGTCATCCTCCAATCACGATGTCGTCACATGGCATGCTTGAGGATGTAATTGGTGACATTTGACTTGTCACCCCAATAAAAAATTGCCTGTAATATTACAAAATCGTATAAACGAATTGAATATTATTAAAGTAAACTTATATATATACATTAATATATAATTATTTACCTCCATATTACGAATAAGCTACCTATTGATCTCCTTGGAGACCCTCCTCTAGATAAAACAACAAAGGGGGACGAGCTCCTTTACCATCCTAGACAGTTGCTGGTGAAAGGAGGATAGTTTGGATCTTCTCTAGCTTCGTTGGTATGCACTTTAATTGTTGTCTCCTCTAGAAGTGCATCTAGATGTGCATTTCTTGTTGGACCCCTTCCTTTTTTTTATTACATGATAAGAAAAATATAATTAAAAATTAAAACATTAGAAGTAAATTTTAATAAGATATTACCGATAATTCTTACCAGCAGAACTGGTCCCTGCCACAGCCTGAGGGTCCTGTGAGGTGGCCTCTGTACCTCATCATTGTCCTCACCCTCCTCTTCATCCTCATCCTCACCACCGTTGTCACCCTCGTCCTCATCCTCGTCATCGTTAGGGTAGTGGGTGACAATGTCTGGCTCTGGCTTTGGCTCTCGCACTGCATTGGTAACCACCCTCTTACCTTTGTTTTGTTATTGTTGGGCAAGATCACTAGGCCGAGAATATTCATAATGCCTTGTAAATACGGGATTAGGTACCATGAAATCTGGGTGTCTGTGGGGAGTACATAAAGGGATGCACTCAAGGACAAATGGCGGAGTCTAGGTATAGGGTGGCTGGTTACTGGGGGGTTGGGTGCAGGGGGCTGGGTGGGCTGGGTGTAGGGTGGCTGGGTACGGGGGGGCTAGGTAGGCTGGGTGTGGGGTGGCTGGGAGGAAGGAGGCTGCGTCTCATCCCTACCCATTGAGGTGCCTTAGTCATCCTTAACCCTATTAGCAATTGTCTTGAATTTTATCTACATATACATTAAAGAAACTTAGTATTTGTATAAATATTAAGAAAGAAATAAATAAAAATAAAAAAATCTGAAAAAAATTCGATAAAGTTCCCCTATATTATGGATATTTTCCAAAATCCTGTATAAAGAAAATCGAACATTCCACATCTTATGAAATATAAACAAGTAAATAGTAAACATAAATAATCACCATACATTTTGTTTCTATTGAATTCAATCACATACATGGAAGGAACATTATTCAAAGCACGATGTATGTATCATTAATCTAAAACTCATTAACTTCTTAATCATAGATATTCAAAGCACAATGTATGTATCTATTCAAAGTAAGATGTATGTATGCCTCCCTCTAGTTCTCTTCTTTGCTTTCTTTAGGGTGGAGTTCTTTGAGATGTAAAAGTGGTAGGATGAATATTTTCTCAACTTGCTATGGATGGCATTAGAAGAATAGAGTTGCTTATTACTGGATTCCATTAAGTTGGTATGATAAATTTTCTTTATGGCACCTTAAGTTTGCTTCACTTGGGTTAGGTGAACAAGCATTGGCCACAGGATTGACTTTCAAACAATATTTTGACATATGTTATTAAGGAAAAATATGATGCCTAGTTTCTTTTCTAATCTGATATTGGCAATTTGGTCTGCAAGAGCAATGGTTGGGAATGGTTAGAGATGAATACACGATCCATTTGCATGTTACAACATCTAAGCATTGCCTCATTTCAAATAATAATCTTTTCAAAAGAAAGAGTACATTTCTGGGGTTGCAAAGCATGAGTTGGCACAATATGGAAAAACAAAGAAAAAGTCTATTTTATCTCAGGGAAAACTAATATAGGATACATATCCAATAATAAAAAGTCCAAATTTAACCTCAGGGGGATTTTCCTAAGAGCCAATCAAAGGCTTTTTCAGAGAGTCAGTGATTGCCCTTGCAGCCTACAACCATCCAAACCCTTAGATAACACTCAAACTCCTTTTCTCCATTTGAGACAATCCATTGCAAGATGAAGTAATAAAGCAAGGTAGAAAAGAGAAATGGTATAGAAGATAATTATACCTTACATATCAATATTCATTGCACCTGCTGATGGGAACACCTTCATAGATCCTAATTAGCCACTTTTAGTCAGGTTTGAAAGATAAATGCTCCTACATAACCATCTGAGGGTTAGAACTCCACTTCATTCTATTTTGAGGAGAGAACTGGACACTAGTGTTAATTCTATAATTTTAATAGCATATCATGAACATAGAATAACCAAGGGATTTGTCAAGGGTAAATTGAAGGTCAAATGATTGTTAAAGACTAATAAGTGGGTCCATGCAAATAGAAATGGGGTTTCACGCATTTCGAGAACCAATACAGCACCTAAAGCCCTAATTTCAGACTTGCTTAAATTATAGAGGTTTTGGTCAGGATAAAATTCATCTAAATCTCCTAAAATTCATATAAAAGTATTCTTTGAGGTTTGATATCCTTAATTTGACCATTTGAGCATATTTTGACCTTAAACAAAGTCATAGACAGATTTCTACCATAATTTGGGTTTCTATGCAAATTTCCTATTTAAACTTGGTAAAAACTAAAATCTAACTTCACCATCAGATTCCTTGGGTCCAAATTAGGTTTGTACCGAAATTTGGGACCAATCATAGTCCATCTTCACCTAGTTTTCAATTTTAGTCCATTTAAGCTCTATTCCTCTCAATTAAGCCCCTAACTTTTGAAATATTTGCAATAAGGTCCCTAACTTTATCATCATTTTTGTAAAAAGGTCCATACTGCCATTGGTGTGAATGAAGCTCCTCCATCAAGATTTGAGTGAGGTTTTCTCACTCGATTCTCAATTTAATCCTCCAAAAATTGGAAAGGAGAATCCTTGAGCGGTTCACTATCGATTGAACCAGGTCTTGGACTGTGATTTGCACTTGATTCCTCATGCGCCCACACCATCACCCGCATGACCTTCATCTTCCCCACGTCCGGCACGAGCTCCGGCGAGCTCATGTCGGTGCCGCATAGCACCAAACTCCACGCCACCGGTCCCAAAGCCTTCACCGTCTGACACCCACCAAAACCCCTCAAGAAATTGAGGGGATTGCCCACTCGACACCTCCACCAAACTCGACCTCCTCTGCACCACTTCCTCGACTTATCCAGGCCACCACATGACCCCTCATCGCATGCCACACCCACCAACACGTTTGCCACTTCTAGGTGAAGCTTTTGAGCTTCTTTGACGAGGTCGAAAGGCTGTATTCTCCTTTTCAGGTGTTCGTCGAACGTCCGCCGCTGCGACCATCTTCTTCAACCTTTATTGCACTGCTCTGGCCATGTTCTTCTTTGTTGCCACCACTAGGCAATGCGGAACCATCAGCTCCAATTGTTCAGGCCCTCAATTGAAGTTGCAAGGGTCATCTTCCACCCCAATTGGAGGCTTCACCTCCTACTGCTCGCACGGGAAGAAGACTCTATGGAATAGTCCCACATTGTAGAGTGAGGGGCTCTCCACAGTGTGCAAAAGAAAAAAGTTGCATATGCTGTTCACCTTCGTATCATTGGGGTCAGGTCCCTACCCTCATGCCCCTACGCATGTGCTTCACACGTGCCTATCCACACCCTCGCCCGCGCTCACGCCTCACGAGTCTGGGCGGTGGATCCATTTACCTACTACCCAGGTCTGGTTCATTCTGAGCTTGGAAGAAGAGAAAGAGAATCTGAGAGAGAGAGGGTGGGTTTTGCTACCTTGGGATTTGAGCCCTCTCCTCTCTCAACACTTAGCCTCTGCGGGCTTTGTGTGAGGCCCTTGAGCCTCTATTGGTGCTATTGCTATGTTCTTCTGAGGCTCTTGAGGGAAAGAGAACCTTGAGCTCTTGTGAGGTCCTTGAGTCCCTTCTGATAAGTCATCTGAAGCCTCTGGTTGACGTTTGACTCACACTGGTGCTTGATTCTGCTAGTTACTATTGAGATATTTAAAGTGCCTGATGTGGATTTTTGATTGTGGTTTACTGATCAATTAATTGAATACTTGTGAGCTTAAACTTAAAGGGTTAATTTGGTGATTTAAATCTCCATTTTTACCTAATCTTTTTGCACTGTTCTTCTAATTATTATTGAAATATCATTTTGAGAATCTTATTGATTCCAATTGCATATCATTTCTTATATTGTGATCAATGGATTGAAATTGTCACCTTTGCTCTCTATGAACGACCTCGGTCTCCACTTTTGATTCTGAGTTTACAAATTAAATGTTTTAAGCGATCTTGGTAACTATACTACGATGTATATCTTAATCAATGACAATTTCGTGCAAATATTTTGGTACCGTTGCTAGGGAGCAATGCACAGTTTCATTTCACTGATTACGATTCTGATCTGTTTCTATCTTGTTCTATCTGATTTGTTGTGGTTGTGCGAGGTACACGGGAGAATATCAGCCGCACGACAACCACTCCAGGGGCAGGTAATCTTGTTTCCTTCTTCTTAAGCCCCTATTTCTGGAAGGAATTAAAAGCAAGAATCAATTAGGATCAACTCGTATTCTTTCTTAGACTTAATCACTTGAATTGCCTGATTTGATTTACTTAGACATCCCCATCGAGATTTCTACACCTACTAGGGACTTAAGGTGCTTAAGGCTATTCACCACCTTGATTGAGCCCTAGGTGCCCAATTTGGAATGAATTGGACTTGGAAAGGAGCCAAATTAGGGTTTTTACTTTAGGGTTTGAGGAAAACACACTTGCCTGAATTAAAAGAGAATTGATTTCCTGCATTGTGTGTCACCCAAGCCTTGATTGAATTGATCTAAGCAAGAAGACCCTAAGAAGGCTCTAACATTCACTTGAATCCTTAAAACTTGGGACTTAATAACCTACTTGCAAACCACTCAGGGTGATTTTGGGTTCATTACCCAAATCATCATAAACTTTAGGGCAGGTTAGGTGAAGTTGACCCGCCTTGTGGGTTAACCAACCTTCAAATTAGGACACAAATCACAAATCAATTCTAAAAGTTCAAGTGTAATTCAAAGCACCATAATTCAGGACTAAAATTGGTAGACTTAAGAGGCCAAGTTGCTCATTCCGATCTACTTAGATTCTTAGTGACAAGGAAGGTTGGGTGGGGGAAACCCTATAACTCGTAGGGATGCTCTACCGTGTAGGGGTCTTTGCGGGGCTCTCCCTTCCTAGCTACCCAAGTATTTCTTAGGTGAGTGACTTTCTGATCAAGAGGAATCATCTACCTCGAACCTCCTTAGTTATCTAAAGATTTTTTGGATGCCTCGATTAGGTCCATTACACATTTTGTTCCTCATTTGGCTCATTAGTGCATGTTCGGGAGGAGGTCCTTAAGACCACCTTGGAGACCTCCATTAGCAGTTCATTCCCGTTGAGGCCAAGCCTTGACTTACTTATTTGTGCTACCTTCCGATCAGATTGACATCTCTTCCAACTCTTTTGCTTCTTATCCTAGATCTCCTTCAGCTACATCCATGGAGAATCAAGAAGAAGAACCCAATCTCCAGAATCAGCTATAGTGCCTCAATGATCTATTTCAGGCATTCAAGAACCCACAGCAGCATCCTCAGATGCGAGATCATTACAATCCTGCTATGGTAGCAATCGAACCTAGCATGCAAATCCCGACGAAGAACTTGATACTGAACTCAAGCCCAATATACTCCATGCTATCCCCAAATTCCATGGGCTGAACTCCGAAGATCCTTTCCAGCACATCCAGTAGTTGAAACATCTGGCCTAGACCTTCGGGCCACCTGTTCAAAATTGAGATATCTTACTCATGAAGATGTTCCCCTTCTTCCTCATGGATAAGGCTACCCATTGGTATCAAACTCTAACCCATCCGATCAACACTTGGGCTGAACTCCAATCTGAGTTCCAGAGGAAATTTTTCCCGATCGATTGAACGAATGCTTTGAGGCACCAGATCACATACTTTACGCAAAATCTGGGAGAACCACTTCATGAGGCATGGATCGCTTTCTGGATCTCATGCAGAAATGCCCCCATCATGGAGTTCCTACATGGGAATAGGTCCAGTCTTTCTACTAGAGATTCCGTAAGGATATCAAACTCTTTGTCAATGCAACCTGTGGTGGCAACATCATGGCTTAGCATGAAGATACCGTTTGGGAGATTCTAAACAATATGTGCAAAAACTCCATAAACAATGAATATATGGGTATGTTTGACCGGACAACTACCCGCGCATTGACAAACACATGGGGGCACATGAGACTTAAGGCCTGTCCGCATCTGTTGATTTGGAACTAGTGGCTAGTCGCCTAGATAAGGTCTTTGTTATCGAGAAGAAGGTGGATGAATTGACTCGACATCTGCAGAGAGACACCTCAACACAGCAAAGCACGTATGCGTAGCAGCTCTCCGGTAAGGAGGCTGTGCATAACATTTATCACCACTCTCACCAGGGGATGGACTCATATCCACTTCCGTATGATCTTGGTTTCGGAGGAAACTCAGGAACTGCCTACTCTAGTTGGGGGAACTCTAAACCCTCGTACCCTAACTTCTCAGGAGTTCCTCAAACTTACGAGGATCTCCACGCCATCCAGAATGATCCATTCTCAAACACTTATAACCCTGGATGGCAAAATCATCCCAACATCGCATGGTCAGGGAATATTCAAAATCCGAGATCTCAATTCCAGCCCCACCCACAGGCTCCATGCCTATATCAACCTACTTAGCCTAGGCCCAATCTGAATTATCAATCTGGGCCATCAAGGGAAGATCAAATGACTCTGATTCTACAAACCCTGGCTCACATTCAAAAGATCAATGTGTCCATGTAGAAATAACACAAAGATGAGATCACAGAGGTTGAAAATCAGCTCGCATAAATGGTGTGGACTTGCTAGCTTGGTGCACTTCCCTCCCAACCTCTGCCAAATCCAAACAACATGTGGACTCAAAAACACATGGTGAATCAAATCCAAGGGCAAGCAAGCTACACTCAGCCAGGTCCATCGACTCATACCTGCGTGTTTGCCTCATTCACCTCAGCTGATTCGAACCACACCATGACCTATCCTACTATTCAGTAACAAGGTCTAATTCTCTCTCCTTCACCTCTGTATCACCTCAGCTGATCCGAACCACACCACGATCTATCCTACTATTTAGCAACAAGGCCCAATTCTCTCTCCTCTACCTCTGTATCATGATTGTGCTATGATTAATGTTGTGGGCATGAGAAAAGATCACAACCAGAAGGTTGGAGGAAATATCCGCTCCATTTTACAAAATTTGACGACTATTTGCTTATCCCAGTAGTCTAATAAATTAGAATCTGTAGTTTTCGAATAAATAGCTTCAAAATATCAACTCATTTTTGTAAATGAATCCACAACTAGATCAGGTAGCACTCCACGAATAGCTAGCAGGAACATGACTTGCACGTAAATGTGACTGTTGTGACTCTTTAACCCATAAATTTTCTTTTGAGCCTTGTTTACACATCGAGAAAGTTATGAAGAATAGCCATCTGGCACTTGTACTTCTTTCATTCTCTCGTTGATCATTTTTAGGTTGTAAATGGCTTTTGAAAAGTCATAACTACCATCTTCTTTTTCAATAACATGTAACTCTGAACGAATGCCTAAAGTTATCATGTTTTTTCTCATTTTTATTGTATCCTTTGGACTATCAGTTAAGTTGAACACATCTAAAATGTTGTCCATAACATTTTTCTCAATATGCATCATGATGTAGACACATTTATTTCACATAACATGCCTAATTTTGCATGTTCTTAGCCGTATAATTGCATTTAGCATTATAAATATTGCATAGCATATTTTTTTGTGGCTGTGCAGAAGAGATGGTTTGGTAATGGGAGATATGCGGCATAGGAGAATGGGCACCCCTACTCAATTTTGCCATTTGTGTGGGATGCACAATGATTCTAGTCATCATATTTTCTCTACGTGCATGATAACAGATTGTGTTTGGAGGAAGGTCTGCGGGGATTCTATTCCCACGTGGGATGATCTATGGAGTTCTTTTTTGAATTCTAATAAGCCATATGTGCCCATGGTGGCTGTGTTATGGTCGGTGTGGAGAGCTAGAAATGAGAATTTGTTTCAGGATAGACCAGTGAGTGTGGATAATATTGTAAACAATTGCTGGAATCTCATACATAAGTGGGGTTCATTCATGTAATCCATTTATTTCATATAATCAATAAATACTCTCTTGGATTGCTATCAGCGTCGATAGCTTCCCTTTTCATTTAAAAAAAAAATTACATAGCATGCATCATTCTACATTTGGATTAGTATGTACAAATTATAGGTTAATTTCTCCTTTTTGTGGCTAGGGGACAAGGCAATATCATTTCGAGGCCTCAGATTGAAGATCCAAGCGTA
The DNA here is from genome assembly GCA_037157565.1 of Thalassia testudinum. Taxonomy (NCBI): domain Eukaryota; kingdom Viridiplantae; phylum Streptophyta; class Magnoliopsida; order Alismatales; family Hydrocharitaceae; genus Thalassia; species Thalassia testudinum. Next base: position 112,644,046 of record JAZHRO010000025.1, read on the forward strand.
CGAATTTGATTAGGGCGACGATCGGAGTCCAACGCCTCTAAGATCGTCCCGATCAAACCTCCTTAGCATCAGATTAAGTTCGAGAAAGATCAGAGGTCAAGGGGCAAGGAGGTACAAATCTGTACCTCAGATAACTAATCCAACCCCACGGATGGGTTTGGATCAACGATCGCTATCGAATGGCACGAAAATCAGTCCAATTTGACATCTGTGGCACCAGTTATGAGCAATAGAAGATGGATGGCCCAGATGGTGCCACGTGGCACCATCCAAGCCACCCACAGCCACCTGGCCTCTCCCTCCATCACTCACGCCATCAGATCTTGACCATTAGATTGAGATTCAGCGATCGAGATGCAACCACGTCGCTATTCCCACCGTTAGGCATCAGTTGAAGTTAAACGCTCAACGCATCTCAGCCATTGGATCTTCAACCAAAGGTTGAGGGTGCGTGAGCGTTAAAATGCAAACACGTCCAAGTTGAAGGCACAACACAGCGGGTGAGCACTTTACACAAAGAGAGCGTCGCATGTTCGAAGCGCGCTGCATCTTAAATCAACCACGTGCGCACGGCAAAATTCATCTATTAAATCGGTGATGAGCAGCGATGGAGGCGGAGACATGGTGCCACGGATGAGAAGGAATCTGTATGTGGCCAATAACGTGCCATCAGACGCACTTCGCGTGTTTTGTGAAGAGCGATTGTAGGCGATTCTTGGCCATGGATGCCCGATATGAGGGTTCTCGCGACGCTATGCATCACGACTCTTGGTAGCATGCCTCAACGGCTGAAGAGGAAGAGTCGTCGATGTGGCCATGTTTGGGCACTTCGATCTCCATATCACGGCGAAGAATGCACATGCGCTTTAGCGACATGGACCTTTAGCAATGTGCGTAAACATCACTAAAGGCCCAACATTTAAGTTTAAGGCCTTAAAAGACCCTTTTGCCCTCAATTCTTACACCTATAAAAAGGGCACCCTAACACTCATTTGGGCAGCCCTTCTCTTCTTCTCTCACCCCCTCCAAAGCTCTACCAGCTGGTCCCATACTCGAGATGCTCCATTAGAGCTAGAGTAAAATAATTTTCCCATCTTCTCACTCTCTTCATGGAGTATCCTGAGGTTGTCCTCTCATCACTATTTGGGAAGCGAATCCCGCTATGACGTCGCCCTGCTTCATCCTCCATCCTCCAACTTCGTCCTCCTTCATCCAGCATCTCACCACCCTTGTCTGGGCTCTCTGTCATCGCGGCTCGTCCTCCAAGCAGCCGTTAAGGAGGATAACTTCTCACCCCCTTCTCTTTTTATTGCTTTCTAGTGTAAATTTATAGCTTTCTAGTATAGCAAGTAGATGTAATGAACATGATGGTATCATTATGAGACATTTTCTTATTCTCTCCCTATTTTCTCTTTATTTGTATTATTCTTTCCCTCTCTTATATTAATTATTCTTTAAGTATAATAGCTAGTAGATTAATTTAAACTAGCTAATCTGCTTTCATGACAATAATTTAAATGCGATTTTTAATCAAACGTTTGCCTCCCTGCGTTCGACCTGGGACTCACTTTGAGTTTTGGTAAAATTATCTAATTGACGGATTTTTACACGACTACAATGACAGGGTTTTCAAACTCAAAACTTTTAGCATACGAATCTCATTAATCATTTTGGCATCATTGCTGGGGAGGCAACGCTCTTAGATTTCCTGCATTTTTCATCTTACGTATCTTTTACCTTACTTTTCTCTTTTGTTACTATGATTGCAAGTACTCTTTTGAGGCGAGCAAAAGTGGTAGATTGGAGTAAAGTGTTGTTGAAGGGTCTGTAAATTTACCCACACCTCCCACCCCCTAAATTTCATTCCATCACATAAATAACATGAACCCTAATTAACTTAGGAGCTTGCATAAACCCTAGGCTTAGTTTGGTTGTTTGGTTTCCGCCTCCACCCACCTCACCCTCCATATTAAAAAAATTAAAAATCTAAAAAAATCTCACGGAGGTACACAACCTCTTCTGATTTTTCATACTCAACCGATAACAAAATCTTTGGAGTCAGTACACTCATTAACACATAATCGAGTAGAAATTAGATTAGGTAACCACTTGTGTGCCTAATTTAATGGTGCATCAGGCCAATTGCTTGAGTTGTTTGGGCCGCACCAATTTCTTTAAAACAACTCATCAGGTAGCTTGCTCATTAGGGTTAACATTTAAGGTCAGTACCAAGCACTCAATCTTATTTTGATTTCAAAGGAAAACATCTTCACCTGTGCTTTCAAAACCTGGTGTATCTCCTGAACTTGATTGAATTCACCATAATTCAAACCCTAAAAGCTACGTAAGCAAGATTTGAACCCTAAAATTCACTGTATCTAAAAATAATCTTGCTTAAAAACCATCGGTTGTGCACACACAGACATTGAAATTGATCTTTAAGGGCACAACCAAGAAAAAAGGCCCATCACATTCCCAAGCACATTCAAACCTAAGCTTAACTAAAATCAAGTAGACGTTGGCCTTAAGGATTTGACTCACTCTTCGGTGTCCAGATTGAGATTATTTTTGATTAATATGCTTCTACCATTCAATCTGATGTCTAGCTAGAGGAGTACTATCAAACGACCGTGGTTGGGGGGTGATAAGTTGGTTTTCACTTTCAAATAATGTATTAAGATGATTTATCATTGTAGGATCGATGTGATGGAAAACCACTTAACAAAATAATTAAAATTATAATTAAACCACTCACAAAAGAGTAGGTCATGTCCATAGGGAGGCAATGACTTAGTTAAACTCGCAATAAGGTCAAAATCAAGTTCGCTAAGCTATTCGCTAGATCAAACAATGCCTATGTAGCTTTGAAAGTAAACCTTAAATTTATGGAGAAGTCAAGGGGTGTGAATGTAATTTTTACATCAAAAATTATCCATGTGCAAGGGTATGCCATGTACTATGCACTTGCATGCATACGAAAAAGTCATTCAAAATTAAATTCAATGCACATAGAGATGAATAACAAGGTTTAACAAATTTCTAGAAGCATGAGCATGAAGTCATAAATTCACCACAATAAAATAATGATAAATCAAAATTCATTTTTGTGGAAATGGCATGAAATGTAATTATTAATTGAGGTTGAAACAGGGGATTATCTTCGGGTGGAACTTTTTCACGAATGAAGGAGAGATGGATAGTGAGTTGGCGACCAGAGGTAGCCCTCCCCGATCCGCACCTGATGGTGGTGGCGGCTCGATGGATGGTGGTCGGAGTCGGCCTGCTGGAGGAAAGAAGTGGCGATGGTGGAGGATGCTGCTACTGGCCACATGTGCTGCGAGCGTAAGGAGGGGCAATGCACGGGCACTGCAGGTGCTATAGGCGCGCCGAGGCGTGGGCGCGTGGAGGGGCGGCACTCTGCGGGCCGCACAGGCGCGTGTGGGGGTTTTCTTAGTGTCGGCTGCAGGTGCTGCAGGGAGGCGCTGGAGCGTGGGCGTTGGAGCGTGGTGAAGGCGAGGAGGCATGGGCGTGCTGGTTGGGGTGAGGGTGCGTGATGGGCAGATGGTGCGCGGTTGGCAGATGGCGCGTGGGCGAGGGTGCGCTGGAGATGGAGGTGCTGGTGTGCAGGCACTAGCGGGTGTGCTGGAGGTGAAGGTGCAGGCGTGCAGGCACTGGCGTGGGTTGCTGGCTGAGGTGAAATTGCGCGGTGGTAGGCACGAGTAGGAGGAGTTGCAGGTACTCTTGGCGTTGTGGGCTGTCACCCCACACGCCCACGGTGGTGGAGTCGCACTACCGTGGTGGGAGGCTGGTGGTATGGAATGGTTGAGAAGTAAAGTTCTCTATGCATAGTGAGGAACAAAGTGGTGGTGGCCTCACTTTGAACGGTAGCCCATCCTCTTTTGTAGCCACTGCTAAGATTTGAATTTTAGAAACTACTGTAGAATCAATGTGATGCACAGGAGGAGGAGGCGGAGACGGAGGAGTTACTTGCAAAGGAGAAGCAGAAGAAAAAGAATAAAATAATTAGGGTTATTTATACATAAGTCCTTAACTTCTATGTTAATTAAAATAGTGCACCAAATTAATTAACTAATTAAACGTATGAACACTAGGTTAATTCTAAATGCATGAATTATGCACTTAAGCTAAAAATATGAATTAATTTACTTACATCCTAATGTATGCTATCTAAATGTTAAAATTAACTTAATGTCTAGACACTTAAATACTTAAATAGCCCACAAATATGGGCTAATCAAATACCCCCATGCCTAGTTTTTGCTAGTCCCTAGCAAATCCAAGCAAAACCTAGCACTCCAAGTAGACTAGCCAACCCAATCAGTCTTCCTTTAGAATCATATTAAGTTCAGACTTTAGGCCTAAGTTTCCCAAGTAGTTGCTAAATTACAGACTAGGTCGGCTAATGACGAGTTGCAGGAGCAAGTTTCCCTGATTTCTAACTCTACCCTAAGGTTTATTGATCCCTAAGATTAAAGCATCCATGCATGTGCATTGGTCTGAGTTATTTGAGGTTGGTATGACTGCTAACCTAGAAAGGAAAAAGGATTTTCTTTTTTCATATATATATATATATTTTGTTTGATTCCTCTAAGTCTAACCTCGGATCAGCTATCAACACGGTTTGTGTTGAATTCATTGTCCCCATCACCGTACCTCGAAGGGTGCCTGGCTTTTGATGCTTTGAGATAGAACCGCCCATAGCGACCCCAAGAACTCCTGGCAATCAACATTTCGAGATAGTACCGCCCATGGATTTCTTAAGCGAATCAGGCCTGTGGCAATCGGCACTTTGAGATAGGGCCGCCCATGGTACCTAACCGCACAATGCGGTTACATGCCCCCAGTAGGATGGATATCCTAAGAGACAAGTGCTGAGGAGGTAATATGTTATCATCGCATCCTCAAGGTGAGTATATACTCCACCTCTCCTGTGGCAGGAACTCTTCCAATCAAATTGTGTTTTCAAGCTTCTCCTAAGTCAAAACTAAGAGAACCAAATTTCTTTTAAGAAAGGAATTAAGGTGATCACTTACTTACACAAGACCAAGTGTGTGAAATTTGGATGCTTGAGTTACAAGGACCTGTAAACCAAAAGGTAGAACAAGACTCCAAGTACTACCCCACCTTTTAACTCAATCCCTAGCTTTCCTTCCTCAACCTCTTGAGGAATGGTCCGCAACTTAACTCCTACTTAAGTTCACTTAGCTTCTAAAGTTCGACCCTAGAATCAACTTAGTCTAACCTAGAGTTCTGATTTACTTAAGAATGCAGGGCCTAGCCAGTTAAGCTCAAAATTCTTTTTTTTTTTTTAAATGTAATATGCATAAATGAATGCAAAATGTAGACATGCTATAAACAAATGCCTCAGGTCCTCTCCCCCATGCCTAGTTCAAAAAATGTCCTCATTGGAAACAAAAATAGTTAAAGGAAGATATTACTTGAGGTGGAGGATGGTAGGAGCTAAGGCTCCTCAAGAGTGACCTTGTCAATCAGATGGCCATCCAAAGTAATGTATGGTTTTAACCGTTGACCATTGACGATAAAGGGAGTTGCTGAAGAGGAAGGGCTTTTAATCTCCACAGCTCCATGCGGAAACACTTTAGTGATTATGTAAGGCCCATCCCAACGAGATTTTAACTTCCCAGGAAAAAGCTTAAGTCTGGAATTGAAAAGCCAGACTTGTTGGTTGGGCTCAAAGGTCTTTCGAAGTATATACTTATCATGCAAGACCTTAGTTCTTTCTTTATAAGTTTGAGAGGTGTCATAAGCATCATTCCTCAGCTCCTCAAGCTCACTTAATTCCAGAAGTCGTGCCTTACTCGCCTTCTCTAAATCCATGTTAACACTTCGAATAGCCTAAAGTGCTCATGTTCTGACATGCTTTTCCATACACAATCAGAAAGGGAGAAGTACCCAAAGGGGTCGTATAGGCCTTTCGATATGCCCACAAAGCTTCATCGAGCTTTTGGGACCAGCCTTTCCTATCAGGTCTAACGGTCTTTTCTAAAATATTTTTTATCTCCCTATTAGACACTTCAACCTGGCCACTCGTTTGAGGATGGTAAGGGGTAGTGACCTTGTGAGTCACTCCCAGACTCCTGATTAGTCGATTGAAGTGGTGATTTTGGAAATGAGGTCCCCCATCACTTATAATGGTCTTGGGGCAGCCAAAACAAGATATGATATTGGCCTTCACAAATTTCAAAACCACAGAGTGGTCATTTATGAGAGTAGGAATGGCCTCTATCCATTTAGAGACATAATCAATTGCCACCAAGATATATTCATAACCATGGGTTGAAGGGAAGGGGCCCATTAAGTCAATTCCCTACATATTAAAAATTTCAATAGATTGAATAGGGTGTTGAGGCATTTCATTCCTCTTCCCAGTCGTTCCAGTCCGTTGACATATAATATAGGCCTTAACAAAATTATGAGAATCCTTAAATAACGAAGGCCACCAAAAACTGGACTGGAGAACCTTAAAAGTAGTTTTCTTAGCACCAAAGTGACCACCACAATGAAGTTCATGGCAAAAAATTAGCACACTTTGTTGTTCCTCTTCAGGGACACAACGTCTCAATACTTGGTCTTGTCCAATTCTAAATAATTCAGGCTCTTCCCAATGAAAATATCTTGCTTGGGAAATGAATCTCTTTCTTTTTTGCTCATCCCAAGAGCCAAGAGTTTCTCCAGTGACCAAGTAATTTACGGTATCAGCATACCAAGGTAAAGTTGGTGTTACCGCCATCAAGGTTTCATCGGGAAATGTCTCGCGGATGTCTCCGGAAAGAGTCATTAAGTGGAAGGCGAGACAGGTGGTCAGCCACAACATTTTCTACTCCTTTCTTTTCACGTATCTCCAAGTCAAATTCTTGAAGGAGTAGAATCCACCTAATCAAATGTGGCTTAGAATCTTTCTTAGCAATGAGATGTTTCATTGCGGCATGATCAGGGAAAATAACCACCTTAGACCCAAGAAGATAAGACTTAAACTTCTCCAGAGCAAAAACTACAGCAAGTAATTCTTTTTCAGTGATGGTGTAGTTTTGCAGAGGTTCGGTTAAAGTCTTGTTGGCATAATGCAGCACAAGAGGTCTTCCCTCAACCCTTTGTCCAAGGACTGCTCCCACTGCTAATCCAAAGCATCACACATCAACTCAAATGGGAGTGTCCAATCAGGAGCTCGGAGAATAGGCGCAGAGATCAAGGCCTCCTTCAGAGTTTGAAAGGCCTCGGCACACTTTGAATCGAAATTGAAGGAAGATTCCTTCGCCAACAAGTCACAAAGTGGACTAGAAATTTTACTAAAATTTTTAATAAAGTGGCTATAAAAGCTAGCATGGCCCAGAAAGGATCTAATCTGTTTGACATTCGTGGACAATGGGAGTTTGGAAATAGAATCAATCTTGGCTTTATCTACTTCCAAACCTCGCTCGGATACAACATGCCCAAGTACAATTCCTTTTTGTACCATGAAATGACTTTTCTTCCAGTTGAGGACTAAACCAGTCTCCTTACATCGCTTCAACACATTCTCCAGGTGCAGGAGACACTGGTCGAAAGATGAGCCATAAATGGAGAAGTCATCCATAAAAACTTCAACACACTCGTCAATCATGTCCGAAAATATAGACATCATACACCGCTGGAAGGTTGCAGGGGCATTACATAATCCAAACAGCATACGCTTGAATGCAAAAGTACCGCAAGGACTCGTGAATGTCATCTTCTCCTGGTCATCAGGGAAAACTGCAACCTGGTTGTACCCAGAATATCCATCGAGAAAGCAATAGTACTTATTCCTTGCCAATTTCTCGAGAATTTGATCAATGAAAAGCAAGGGAAAGTGATCCTTCAGGGTAGTGGTGTTCAGCTTGCAGTAATCAATGCAGACCCTTGATGAGACACTCATCATGATCTCTATTTACCCCTAATTAACTAGTCTTCCAAGTTAATTAGCTAAGGTTATGTACATATAAGGGTTAATTATAGAATAAGGGATATTTAGTCAAGGACCTTAAAATAAGTTAAAAATGACATTTTATCATTCAATTAACATTATTAATAATCTAGATAATAATTGGACTCGAAATCCTATTAATCATTCCTTTAATTAATAAGATAAGTAACTTAAATATAATGTATACCTAAGTATGTAATAACTTAAGTAATTTTACTTAATCTAATAAATTAACCTAAAAAGGTCAAAAATGTAAATTCAAGGTGTACACATAATATTTACCTTATTTACTAACATATATAAAAAGTTGAAAAAAATCTAAATTAAAATAAACCTTCAAAACCTGGGTTTACATTTTAGTCCTTACTTTTCATTACAGTCGGGTCCTTATTTCTCACACAGGTCCTTAAGTTTTATTACTTTTATGTCCCTCTTCGTCTTTTTCTTCTTCTTCTTCAGCCGAACGAACGGCTGGCGGCAGAGAGTCACCCCACCGCGCGATCACTGCCCTGCCGACATCATTCCTCTTTGTCCAAGCTCTTGCAACTTGCGCTCACCACCTCCACTTGATCCACCGGTCTGGATTAACCAAGAATCCTATTTTTCAGTGGGAGATAACCTCACCATTGTCGGAGACGACGACGGAGGTTAAGCTCCTCGAGCTCCTTCTTCGGCCAGACCCCGCCACTCTCTTCACCGCAAACTGCTATAAATACCCCCTCACACCTCTGATTTTGTTCAAGTTGGCTCCCTTCCCTCTTCTAACACTGCAGCCGACCCAATAGGCTATTCATCCAAAACTCCGATGACTTTCCATTCCATTTTTCGACTTCCTCTGTCCATCTTAAGCAGTCGAGGAGATCTGCCGTGGTCTTCTGCACCTCTGACACAAGTGCCGACCCAAGGATTCCTCTACATCACATTAAATCCGCCCGCCAGAGATCTTTCTTCAACTCTCTGATTTCGTCGTCCACCATGAGACTTTGGCGGAACCATATTGACCCCTTCGTCCAGGTAACAGTAGATTAGGAGTAGGAGTAGGAGTAGGCTAGCTTTGTTAGTTTAGTTAGTTAGATTAGAGTAATGTTAGAATTTAGTTTCATATCCTCCGACTCCGGCGAGTTCCTTGAGCTCGCCGGAGCTTCAATCTTGTCTTTTAATTCACTGTCCACCTTCCTGTATCTTCCATGATCACTTCTAAATCATTTAATCATTTAATTAAATTGCCTAAACGCCTAATTCAAATCTCACCTTCACTGATTACTATCATTGTCCATGGTGACAGTAGTCGATTTAATAACACCTTCATTGGGTTCTTTCATCACCGATCACCACCTATGAACCCTAATTGACATTATAATACCTATTATTATCATCTATAATTAAATGCCCAAATTTAATTTAGTTCCTGAGCTCGCTGTCCATGGCGGCTCAGGAACAGTTCAAACTATAAATTAAATACATATTTATGAATATTAACATCTGTTGACTTGATTTAACCTCTCAATCGAGTGGTTAAACAAGTCCTGAGCTTTAACCACTCAAATCTTTTAAGAAAATATTTTCACTATCAAATCTTAATTCTAATGGATAAATGAAGAACTAAAAGTAATAATGAGGTTCCTTGTAACCTTAGGATCCTTTTTCAATAAAAAATAGTTAGTTTTATTAATCTGTGCATACAATTTTACATTTTCTGGACTCACCGGAGCTTTGGCGAGCTCCGGCGAGCCATTCTTGAGTTTCAGCCTCTAGAACTTGTTGAGTAACTCCAGAATAGTTTTTTTTTTAAGGATCACTGATTGTTTTGAAGATATTTGTTTAAGGATTTAACCACTAGAGCTATGGATTTGATTTCATCTTCCCCAACTCCAGCAGAGTTGGAGAAGTCTGTTAGGAAAGATCTGAAGAGCATTTAATGAGCTCAAAAGCTTCAATGTGATGCACTGAAGCTATTTAAGTCTTCAAAACACTGTAGCAATCTTCCCATGACTCTGTTGGACAAACATGTTTTTAAGTTTAGGCGGCGAGCCTGAAACCCTAGGAATCAAGGTTAGAACACAAATCTGAAGATCTGAATAAGTTCTGGATGATGAGAAGACTTTATTTGAGGCATTAATTTCTTGGGAGAAGATTTTAAACAGAAAGTCAAACTTGAGGCTTCCATAGTCAAATATGAGTCTGATAATGGAGATCTGAGCTCAAATTGAGATTTTGAGGAGTGAAAACTATTTCTGAGATCTTATTTGATGATCTGAAAGTGATTAAAGTAAGCTCAGGTTAATGAATGTGTGAGTATTTAGTTTCTTCCAATTTGGGTTACTTTTGAACCCAAACCAATAGGAGAGGCATTCTGAAGAAATTTAAACTTAAAACCTGCCCAGATTGATCTTTTATAACCCTTAGAATTAATCTAAATTGATTAGAAACACTTTTAAGTGTCTGTTGCACTTATTGATGTTTGAAAAATCAAACTCTGAAGCTTTCAGAGAAGTGAAAAGCTTCTCTGCATGTTCTGAAGGTCTTAAGAACTTAAAACCTATTCTAATAGATGTGGAATCACTTATAAAACATGTACAGACCTTCAAATAAAAGAGAGAAGTCCATCTGAGGACTCTACTGATTTAATTTCACTTCCAGGCTAGTAAAAACCCTGTAGGAACCCTTGATTTCATCTTTTAAATTGAAAAGGAAAACATCATTAAAACATAAATTGACCCTATAATTGTGTAGATCACCCTTAGAGCTTTCCAACAAACTTGAAATCACTCAATTTGAAGCTCTGGGTAGAAAGTTATGAACATTTGAATTCGAGTCTGGAAGGGGTAGGATAGTCCCACCTCGATTGTTCACGAGCGCACGCTTGGGGATAAAAGCGATTTGTTTCTCTAGCTATGCAGTCGTTAGCACTCGACGCACCGGTTATCAATTCCATATGTTCTGATCTGAGCATTGCATGTGTGTGCGTGTGTGGGCTTATGCCTACGGGTGTGCACCCTTGGGGGCGTGTGAATGAGATTGTGCCCTGAGAGGGCGAGAGTGGCCTGGGAGGCTGGGTTGAGCCGAAATGGCTCGAAACTGTGAACCAATTAACAAATGAACCGAAAACGAACCTAATTGAGATTAGGCGAGGACCGAGTAGTATCTGGTCCCACCCTGGTCTCAGGGTGCTGTGCATCCTCGAAAGGACCTCACTGCAAATAAAATAACTTTTGGTTGAAAAAGTAAAAAAAAATCGATTCAGCTGAAAGCTTAAGGAAAAGAGAAGCCACTGAAGGATGCTAAGTGTTGAAGCTGAAAGCTAAAGAAGGGGCACAGGGGCTAAGGAGTGTTAAGGAAAAGAGACTAAGGAACAAAAGAGAAAACAAAGGGAAAACGAATAAGAGACAGGAAGAAAAGAAGGCAGGAACAATGGAAGAAAGAGAGTTCGAGAGAAAGAAGAAAATAAGAGAGAAGGAGATGAGAGGCTGAAGAGATAAATGAAAATAAATGATTTTTTCTTGCATCATTATCTTTTTGTTCTTAATTGTAAAAAGGAGAATATTAATAGGATAACTTTTAATTGCCTTAATTTCTTGGAATGAAATAAAATATAAAAACTAACATGTTTACTTGTTAATAAAGTACGGCATTTTGAGTAAATATGTTTTGCATATGGAATTTTGTATATCCTTTATAGTTTAAATATTTTGACAAAATTCATGTTTGGAAAACCAAAGTAGTTACATCTCCTAAACTTAAAGAGATAAAAGAAAATTGGTGAATTTGGAGAAAAATGATTATACCTCTCAGTAAACGACCTGGACTCAACCAGTAAAAATTTCTAAAATGTTAGGTTAATTCAACCCTATACTACACAACCGACACAACTTCGAGTTAATCTAAGTGATTTGTTCTACTCTTAATTAAGTGAATTTAACTTAATTACTGAGTTGAGTTGAAAACCACACATCAACCCTCCATCTAGTTGAGGGTCTAGTAACAACTTGTTCACCTTGGTCATTAAATTCCATAGTAAAACCTGCCTTCTTTGTCACCACATGAATAGGACTTACCCATTTACTATCTGTAATGGGATATATGATCCCAGCATCCAACCACTTCAGGATTTCCTTTTTAACCACCTCCCTCATATTAGGGTTTAGACGTCTCTGCATGTCCCTAAATGGCTTGATGGAATCATCAGTATAAATGTGGTGTATGCAGAGTGTAGAGTCTATACCCTTAATGTCAGCAATGCTCCAAGCAATAGCTTCCTTGTGCCTAGACAAGCATTCAATCAGGGCTCCCTCTTGGGCCTCAGATAGCATAGCCGAAATGATAATGGGGAGCGTATCATTGGCACCTAGGAAGACATACTTGAGAGTGTCAGGGAGGGGTTTCAACTCAAGGTCGGGGGCTTGTATTGTTGAGGGTTTCATAATAGATGTCCCCATATCAGGTAGCAGATCTACCTTAGGCAGAGATGATGGGGTAAGAGACTTAGTAGAAACACCCAACAACTCCTCAAGTTCTAGTATATTCCCTTTACGTTCCTCCAAGAGATGGGAATGCTCATTTAGCATAACATACTGAAGGGGGTCATCACATAACATTGCAGGGGTTGCCTCTTCAATCAGGTCATCTATCACGTCAACTTGAGAACAATCCTCAAGTTCGACTTGGTTGTAAGCATCAAACTCATTAAGCTGGATTTTCCTGTTCCCAAAGCCCATTTTCAATGCCCCAGTATTGCAATTGATTGAAGAATGCAAAGTTGCAAGGAAGGGGCAGCCCAAAATGATGGAGGGTTTGGTTGGCTTATTGGTAGGGTCAGTGTCCAAAACTAAGAAGTCAACGGGAAAGAAGAAATCCTCCACTCTTACGAGGACATCTTCCAAAATTCCCCGCGGTGTCTTAAGTGATCGATCAGCAACTTAAAGGATTACAGGGCTAGGCTTTAGATTGCCTCCCCCAAGTTGTTCATACACGCAGCTCGGAAGGATATTCACCCCCGCAGCCAGATCAAGTAGAGACTCATCAATCTCTAAGTCACCAATAATGACTAAGATGTATGGGGCTCCTGGGTCCTTAAGTTTCGGGGGTGTGCCATGTTGACCAATTGAGCTAACAGAATCAGGTAGGACAACTTTTGATTGGACTTATTTCCTAGATTATCTCTTTTTCTTGCATAGGTCCATTAAGAAGCGGGCATAAGATGGAATCTGCCTGATATCTTCAAGCAAAGGTAGGTTAATCTGCACTTGCTTGAAAGTTTCCATGATCTCATCCATCTTATCTTTGGCTCCAGATGAGCCAGCAGAAGTCTGCCCAGAGGTGGATAAGCGCTCTGGAAAGGGCACTCTCGATCTCTGGGTGGAAGGGTTGTCATGTCGAGTAAGGGGTGGAACGGGGGCAACTTCTTCCGGTGAGGTGATTTCAAGCGGAAAAGATTTGGGCAAGTCTTCTCCGGTGGAGGTGAAAGTCGGGGTGGATGGGTTTTTAGGGGGTGAGACTATAGGAGCATCGGGTTTGGAAATTTCTTTCCCATCCTCAGAATAGTCACGCTTGAGCATGCTCCCTAAAGACAATCCCTTTTCCTTTAGGATTTTCCTCAGTAGCACTGGGGAGCTTCCCAGTTTCCCTCTGTCTAACAGCCTCAACAAGGTGTCCTATTTGTGATTTCATCTCATGTATAGCCTTGTCATGAGATTGGATGATGGCACTTTGACTTTCTTGCATAGTTCTCAACATTGTCAATTCATCCATCTCAGAGGTCTTAGGTTGGGCAAAGGTCTGAGGTTGGTTCGTTTGATGGTTTTGAAAGGATTGTGGTTTATAATTCCCTGAATTTGAGACATTTCCTTTTCTCCATGAAAAGTTTGGGTGGTTCCTCCATCCCTCTTTATAAGTGTTGGAAAAAGGGTCAATACGAGGTCTAGGACGGAACCCTTGAGCGGCATTCAGATCCGCTTGTACAAGCTCAGGGAATTGGGAGGCCAAGTGGCAATCCACAGTGGCGTGTGTATTGCCTTGGCAAATTGAGCATTCGGAAGCTTGGGATGTGGAGGTGTTAGATACGAATTGACTCAGATTAGACATAAGCCTTTCCATGTTTTGATTCAATAATTTAATCTGATAGTCTAAATTCTGGGTGTCCCTTGCCTCATTCGCCTCCAACTTTCTCTGCATGAGAGTGGGTTTTCTATCCATGTAGGAAGAATTCAAGTGAATAGAATTCTCACTCAAAGTATCAAAAAGGTTCCAAGCTTCATCCTCAATCTTAGATAGAAAGGTTCCTACACAGGCACCATCCACAGTTTGCCTATGCAAATCATTAAGTCTGGTGTAGAACCTTTCAACTAGTTGCCATTTAGGCACCTAGTGATGTGGGCAAAGTCTCAGCAAGTCATTAAAGTGCTACCATGCATCATGGAAAGCTTCCCCATCCTTTTGAACAAAACTCATAATTTCCCTCCTAAAGTGATTTGTTTTACTCATGGGGAAGTACTTCTTCAAAAACTCCTTCTTCAGGGCATCCCAAGTGTTAATATCATCAAGGGTGTGATACCAATACTTGGCTTTGTCCTTAAGGGAGAAGGAAAAGAGGGTCTGCATTTGAGCATCATTAGTAATGCCCTGTAGTTTCACTGTGGAACAGACCTTGGTGAATTCCTCTATATGTCTGTAAGGGTCTTCCCTAGCAGTACCATAAAAGGAGGGCAGCAAGGATATTGAACTGCTTTTGATCTCATAAGGATTGTCCCCTCCAAGTCTACGTAGTGCAGGGCTAGCTTGATTGGTTGGTGACTGGTCGATCTTTCACTTTTAAGTCGTTTGTAGTTTAATGTGGTGGAAAAATCGACTAATCAATTTTCAACAAGAAATAACCACTCGCAGAGGAGCGGGTCGTATCCACAGGGAGGCAATAACGTATTAAAATTCGCACCACTTAAAAATGTTCGTTCGTAGTCAATTTGGACAAGAACCAAGCCAAGATTGCCTTTAGATTAAGGTTTAAGCAAGAAACAATGCTGAAATGGCAATTATGAGAAACTACAGGATATTTTCCGCAATGCAGAGTCAATAGAATATGATTAAAATGTGGCAATGGCAGAAAATGTAAATTTTAATTAACGTTTTACTGTAGCAAAACAAGGGAATTTTTCCCCATTGTCTTGCGCGACGAGGAGCCGATGGCCGGGCGCGGGAATCTTGGAGGAGGTCCCTTGGATCAAGGGCTTCGAATCGGTGGTGGCGGCGAGTCGCGCGGCGGCCGGAGGTGGCTGGATGAGCTCCGGTGGAGGTGCTGCAGCCGGCAGCTTGCGCAGCCTGTTGGCGTGAAGTCCGCCGCCTGCTGCTGCTGCGGGGGTGGCTGCTGCCGCTGCCATGGGCACTGCTGCGGCTGGCGTGGTAGGCGTTCGTCTGCAGGCGCGGAGAAGAGGGCGCTGCAGGCGGAGGGTGCTGCAGCGTGGTTGGAGGATGGCGTGCGCTGCGGAGGGTCTGCGGAGGGCGCTGCTGGCGGTTCTGCAGGCGCAGTGCTGAATGGAGTGGACTGCAGGCGCTGTTGGAGGGTGCAGGCGCGTGGGCGAAGGACTCTGCAGTCGCGAGTGAATGGCGCTTGCAAGTGGCAGGCGCGGGAGGAGGCGTGCTCGGTTGTGCAGGTCTGCAGGCACGGTTGGAGGAGGGCGCTGCAGCCGGTGAGTGTGTGGAGATGGGGTGAGCTGCAGGCGCGTGGAGATGGCGAAGGCTGATGGTGGGCGCGGGGAAGGTTGCGTGGGCTGATCTGCAGGCGTGCGCAGGTCTGCAGCCGGTGAGCGGTGGAGGGTGCAGGCGGTCTGGTGGCCGGTTGGAGGGTGCAGGCTGAGGAAGTGGAGGTGAGTGGGTAACTTCAGACGTCTGGGAAATTTCCCAGACGTCTTAAGTTACTGAGAGGGTGGATGATCAGTAGCTCGATGGTGGTGGTCTGCGAAGACGGCGAGGGAGTTGCATGCTAAGGTGCTCACGGTAATGCAGGCGAGCTCCGGATGGCGGTGTGGCCTGTCACACCACACGCCCACGGTGGTGGAGACTCACCGCCACGGTAGAGGCCGGCAGTGTGGAGTGGAAGAGAGAGGTTCTCTCTGCACAGTGGTGGGTCGGTGGCGGAGGCCTGCCTCACTCAGCATCCTCTCTCCTCCTTTTGTAGCTGCTTGCACAAATTTGAATGGAGAGGCGGGAGTAGATCCACCTTCTCCGCAGATCCATGAATGCGCTTTTAGTGAGGCCGGAGGCATTGCAGCGGCAGCCGAGCCGTTGCTGAGAAGAAGAATAAAGAATATTATTAAAATATTATGATTATTTATATACAAACCCTCAAGTTTTATGTTAACTAAAATAATGTACTTAATTAGTTAACTAATTAGATGAATGGCATTCTAAGCTAATTCTAAATGCACTTAAAATATGAATGCAGTGCATGGATTATGTAATTAAATTAAAAATATGAATTAATCTATTTACATCCTAAGTTACGCTAAATAAATGTTAGAATTATCCTAATGTTTAGGCATTTAAATACTTAAATAGCCCACAACTGTGGGCTAATCAAATACCCCCATGCCTAGTTTTTGCTAGTCCCTAGCAAAATTAAGCGAAACCTAGCACTCTAAGTAGACTAGTCAACTCACTTAGTCTTCCTTCAGAAGCATATTAAGTTCAGGCTCTAGACCCAAGGTTCCTAAGTAGTTGCTAAGTTACAGACTAGGTTGGCTAAAGACGAGTTGCAGGCACAAGTTTCCCTGATTTCTGACTCTACCCTAAAGTTTAATGATCCCTGAGATTAAAGCATCCGTGCTTGTGTATTGGTCTGAGTTATTTGAGTTAAAGGTTTTTTTTTTTTATATACATATATATATACCTTTTTTTTTTTTTTTTTTGATTCTTCTAAGTCTAACCTCAGATCAGCTATCAACACGGTCTGTGTCGGATTCATTGTCCCCATTACCATACCTCGAAGGATGCCTGGCTTTCGATGCTTCGAGATAGCACCGCCCATAACGACCCCAAGAACTCCTGGCAATCGACACTTCGAGATAGTATCGCCCATGGATTTCTTAAGCAAATTCAGGCCTATGGCAATCGGCACTTCGAGATAGGGCCGCCCATGGTACCTGAACCGCGCAATGCGCTTACATGCCCCCAGTAGGATGGATATCCTAAGAGACAAGCGCCGAGGAGGTAATATGTTATCATCGCATCCTCAAGGTGAGTATATGCTCGACCTCTCCTGCGGCGGGAACTCTTCCAATCAAAATGTGTTTTCAAGCCTCTCTTAAGTCAAAATTAAGAGAACCAAATCTCTTTTCAGAAAGACGAAAATTAAGTTGATTACCAGACCAAGTGTGTGAAGTTTGGATGCTTGGGTTACAAGGACCCGTAAACCAAAAGGTAGAATAAGACTCCAGCTACTACCCCACCTTTTAACTCAAACCCTAGCTTCCCTTTCTCAACCTCTTGAGGAATGGTCCGCAACTTAACTCCTACTTAAGTTTTTAAGTCCACAAAGGACCCTAAAGGTCTAAAGCTAGTAGCTCATTTAGCTTCTAAAGTTTGACCCTAGAATTAACTTAGTCTACCCTAGAGTTCTGATTTGCTTAAGACGGCAAGATCTAGCCAGTTAAGCTCAAAACCTTTTTTTTTATATATATATATATATTTTTTGTTTTTGTTCTCTTTTTTTTTCTCTTTTTTTTCTTTCTTTTTTTTTTTTTATAAATGCATGCTATAAACAAAATGCCTCAGGTCCTCTCCCCCATGCCTGGTTCAAACAATGTCCTCATTGAAAATCAAAAATAGCTAAAGGAAGATATTACCTGAGGCGGAGAATAGTAGGAGCTAAGGCTCCTCAAGAGTGACTTCGTCAACTAGATGGCCATCTAAAGTTATGTACGGTTTTAACCGTTGACCGTTGACGATAAAGGGAGTTGCTGAAGAGGAAGGATTTTTGATCTCCACAGCTCCATGGGGGAATACTTTGGTGATTATGTAAGGCCCATCCCAACGAGATTTTAATTTCCCAGGAAAAAGCTTAAGTCTGGAATTGAAAAGCCAGACTTGTTGGTTGGGTTCAAAGGTCTTTCGAAGAATAAACTTGTCATGCAAGACCTTAGTTCTTTCTTTATAAGCTTGAGAGGCGTCATAAGCATCATTCCTCAGCTCCTCAAGCTCACTTAATTCTAGAAATCGTGCCTTACCTGCCTTCTCTAAATCCATGTTAACACTTCGAATAGCCCAAAGTGCTTTATGTTCCAACTCAACAGGTAAATGGCACGCTTTTCCATACACAATCCGAAAGGGAGAAGTACCCAAAGGGGTCTTATAGGCCGTTCGATAAGCCCACAAAGCATCATCGAGCTTTTGGGACCAATCTTTCCTATCAGGTCTAACGGTCTTTTCCAAAATATTTTTTATCTCCCTATTTGATACTTCAACCTGACCACTTGTCTGAGGGTGGTACGGGGTAGCAACCTTGTGAGTCACTCCCAAACTCTTAATTAACCGATTGAAGTGGTGGTTTCAGAAATGAGGTCCCCCATCACTTATAATAGTCTTGGGGCAGCCGAAACGGGATATGATATTGGCCTTCACAAATTTCAAAACCACAGAGTGGTCATTTGTGCGCGTAGGAATGGCCTCTATCCATTTAGAGACATAATCAACTGCCACCAAGATATATTCAAAACCATGGGACGACGGGAAGGGGCCCATAAAGTCAATTCCCCACACATCAAAAATTTCAACAGATTGAATAGGATGTTGAGGCATTTCATTCTTCTTCCCAATCGTTCCAGTCCGTTGACATCTAATACAGGCCTTAACAAAATTATGAGAATCCTTAAATAAGGAAGGCCACCAAAAATCGGACTGGAGAACCTTAAAAGCAGTTTTCTTAGCACCAAAGTGTCCTCCACAATGAAGTTCATGGCAAAATGTCAACACACTTTGTTGTTCCTCTTCAGGCACACAACGTCTCAATACTTGGTGTTGTCCAATTCTAAATAATTTTGGCTCTTCCCAATGAAAATATCTCGCTTGAGAAATGAATCTCTTTCTTTTCTGCTTATCCCAAGAGCCAGGAGTTTGTCCAGTGACCAAGTAATTTACAATGTCTGCATACCAAGGTAAAGTTGGTGTTACCGCCATCAGAGTTTCATCGCGAAATGTCTCGTGAATGTCTTCAGAAATAGAGTCGTTAAGAGGAAGACGAGACAGGTGGTCAGCCACAACATTTTCTACTCCTTTCTTTTCACGTATTTCCAAGTCAAATTCTTGAAGGAGTAAGATCCACCTAATCAGACGTGGCTTAGAATCTTTCCTAGCAATGAGATGTTTCACTGCTGCATGATCAGTAAAAATAACCACCTTAGACCCAAGTAAATAAGACCTAAACTTCTACAGAGCATAAACTATAGCAAGTAATTCTTTTTCAGTGACGGTGTAGTTTTGCTGAGGTTCAGTTAAAGTCTTGCTTGCATAATGCAGCACATGAGGTCTTCCCTCAACCCTTTGTCCAAGGACTGCTCCCACTGCATAATCCGAAGCATCACACATAAGCTCAAAGGGGAGTGTCCAGTCAGGAGCTTGGAGAACAGGCGCAGAGATCAAGGCCTCCTTTAGAGTTTGAAAGGCCTCGGCACACTTTGAATCAAAACTGAAGGAAGATTCCTTCTCCAATAAGTCACAAAGTGGCCTAGAAATCTTACTAAAATTTTTAATAAAGCGCCTGTAAAAGCCAGCATGGCCCAGAAAGGATCTAATCTGTTTGACATTCGTAGGCAATGGTAGTTTGGAAATAGAATCAATCTTGGCTTTATCTACTTCCAAACCTTGCTCGGATACAACATGCCCAAGTACAATTCCTTTCTGTACCATGAAGTGACTTTTCTCCCAGCTGAGGACTAAACCAGTCTCCTTACATCGTTTCAACACATTCTCCAGGTGCAGGAGACACTGGTCGAAAGACGAGCCATAAATAGAGAAGTCATCCATAAATACTTCGACACACTCGTCAATCATGTTCGAAAAGATAGACATCATACACCGCTAGAAAATTGCAGGGGCATTACATAATCCAAACGGCATACGCCTGAATGCAAAAGTACCGTAAGGACTCGTGAATGTCGTCTTTTCCTGGTCATCAGGAAAGACTGCCACCTGATTGTACCCAGAATATCCATCGAGAAAGCAATAATACTTATTCCCTGCCAATTTTTCAAGAATTTGATCAATAAAAGGCAAAGGAAAGTGATCCTTTTGGGTAGCGGTGTTCAGCTTGCGGTAATCAATACAGACCCTCCATCCAGTTGAGGGTCTAGTGACAACTTGTTCACCTTGGTCGTTGAGTTCCACAGTAAAGCCTGCCTTCTTTGGCACCACATGAATGGGACTGACCCATTTACTATCAGCAATGGGATATATGATCCCAGCGTCCAACCACTTCAGGATTTCCTTTTTTACAACCTCCCTCATATTAGGGTTCAGACGTCTCTGCATGTCCCTAAAAGGCTTGATGGAATCATCAGTATAAATGTGGTGCATGCAGAGTGTAGAGTCTATACCCTTAATGTCAGCAATGCTCCAAGCAATAGCTTCCTTATGCCTAGACAGGCATTCAATCAAGGCTCCCTCCTGTGCCTCAGACAGCACAGCCAAAATGATAACTGGGAGCGTATCATTGGCACCTAGGAAAACATACTTGAGAGTGTCAGGGAGGGGTTTCAACTCAAGGTTGGGGGCTTGTATGGTTGAGGGTTTCATAATAGATGTCCCCATCTCAGGTAGCAAATCTGCCTTCGGCGGAAATGATGGGGGAAGAGACTTAGCAGAAACTCCTAGCAATTCCTCTAGTTCTAGTATATCCCCTTCACATTCCTCCAAGAGATGGGAATGCTCATTTAGCATGACATGCTGAAGGGGGTCATCACATAACATTGCAGGAGTTGCCTCTTCAATCAGGTCATCTATCACCTCAACTTGAGAACAATCCTCAAGTCCAGCTTGTTTGTAAGCATCAAACACATTAAGCCGGATTTTCCTATTCCCAAAGCCCATTTTCAATGCCCCAGTATTGCAATTAATTGAAGCATGGGAAGCTGCAAGGAAGGGGCGGCCCAAAATGATGGAGGGTTTGGTTGGCTTGTTGGTAGGGTCAGTGTCCAAAACTAAGAAGTCAACGGGAAAGAAGAAATCCTCCACTCTTATGAGGACATCTTCCAAAATTTCCCCTGGTGTCTTAAGTGATCGATCAGCAACTTGAAGGATTACAGGGCTAGGCTTCAGATTGCCTCCCCCAAGTTGTTCATATGCATAGCTCGGAAGGATGTTCACCCCCGCACCCAGATCAAGCAGAGCCTCATCAATTTGTAAGTCACCAATAACTACAGAGATATACGGGGCTCCTGGGTCCTTAAGTTTCGGAGGTGTGCCATGTTGAACAATTGAGCTAACAGAATCAGGCAGGACAACTTTAGATTGGACCTGTTTTCTAGATTGCCGCTTTTTCGTGCACAAGTCCTTTAAGAAGCGGGCATAAGACGGAATCTGCCTGATAGCTTCAAGCAAAGGCAGGTTAATCTGCACTTGCTTGAAAGTTTCCATAATCTCATCCGTCTTATCTTTGGCTCCAGATGAGCCAGTAGAAGTCTGCCCAGAGGTGGATAAGCGCTCTGGAAATGGTACTCTCGATCTCTGGGTGGAAGGGTTGTCATGTCGAGTAAGGGTGGAACGGGGGCAACTTCTTCCGGTGAGGTGATTTCAAGCGGAGAAGATTTGGGCAAATCTTCTTCTGTGGGGGTGAAAGTCGGGGTGGATGGTTTTTTAGGGGGTGAGACTATAGGAGCATCGGGTTTGGAAATTTCTTTCCCACTCCTCAGAATAGTCACCGCCTGAGCATGCTCCCTAAAGACAATCCCTTTTCCTTTAGGATTTTCCTCAGCAGCACTTGGAAACTTCCCAGTCTCCCTCTGTCTAACGGCCTCAACAAGGTGTCCAGTTTGTGATTTCATCTCATGTATAGCCTTGTCATGAGATTGGATGATGTCACTTTGACTTTCTTGCATAGTTTTCAACATTGCCTTCAATTCATCCATCTCAGAGGTTTTAGGTTGGGCAAAGGTCTGAGGTTGGTTCATTTGATGGTTTTGAAAGGATTGCGATTTGTAATTCCCTGAATTTGAGACATTTCCTTGTCTCCATGAAAAGTTTGGGTGGTTCCTCCATCCCTCATTATAAGTGTTGGAGAAAGGATCATTACGAGGTCTTGGACGGAACCCTTGAGCGGCATTCAAATCCGCTTGTACAAGCTCAGGGAATTGGGAGGCCAAGTGGCAATCCACAGTGGCGTGTGTATTTCCTTGACAAATTACGCATTCGGAAGCTTGGGATGTGGAGGTGTTAGGTGTGAATGAACTCGGGTTCGACATAAGCCTTTCCATGTTTTGATTCAGTAATTGAATTTGATAGGCTAAATTCTGGGTGTCCCTTGCTTCATTCGCCTCCAACTTTCTTTCTATGAGAGTGGGCTTTCTATCCATGTAGGCAGAATTCAAGTGAATAGAATTCTCACTCAAAGTATCAAATAAGTTCCAAGCTTCATCCTCAGTCTTAGATAGAAAGGTTCCTGCACAGGCACCATCCACAGTTTGCCTATGCGAATCATTAAGTCCGGTGTAGAACCTTTCAACCAGTTGCCATTTAGGCACCTGGTGATGTGGGCAAAGTCTCAGCAAATCGTTAAAGCGCTCCCACGCATCATGGAAAGCTTCCCCATCCTTTTGAGCAAAACTCATGATTTCCCTCCTAAAGTGATTTGTTTTGCTCATGGGGAAGTACTTCTTCAAAAACTCCTTTTTTAGGGCATCCCAAGTATTTAAATTATCAAGGGTGTGATACCAATACTTGGCTTTGTCCTTTAGGGAGAAGGGAAAAAGGGTCCGCATTTGAGCGTCATCAGTAACGCCCTGCAGCTTCACCGTGGAACAGACCTCGGTGAATTCCTCAATATGCCTGTAAGGGTCTTCCCTAGTAGTACCATAAAAGGAGGGTAGCAAGGATATGGTACTACTTTTGATCTCATATGGATTGTCCCCTCCAGGTCTACGTAGTGCTGGGCCAGCTTGGTTGGTTGGGATGAAATATTCCTTAAGGCTCCTTTGACCGGCCATTTCTACCCTTAGGAGGTCTTTTCTTAGGATTCTTTCCGGTTCAGGATCAAATACAAGTTGTCTCCTAAGAGAATGCCTACCAAGCATGCACTACAAACACAATTCAAACGGACTTGTTTGGTCTTTACAGATTTAGGCTTTTGAATTTAATTCAAATTGTAGGTGACAAAACAAGTTACCCAATCAATTACGCGCCTATTGTCAACCTTCGAAATGCCTAAAAAGACCTAGTTGGAACTTAGGTATTCTTCCCGAAATCTCAAATGGTCAAGTAAATCCAAAGACGGAAGATCGAGGGATGCAAGTAGGCCTAAGCCTTCCTTTGAAGCTGTGCTTTCGCGGTGCTCCTCAACTACCCCCAAAAATCCGTGACAGAGTATCCCCCTCTTTGGATTTACAAAACCTTTGATTTCTAGTTCCGAACACTTCAGAATCCAATGAAAGGAGGGCTCTTGTCCTAGTATTTCCAAACCTAAGGAGTGTCTAGAAGCATGCCGTGGTGCAAGTGAAATAAGTGTGCATACACCGTCAAAGATTTTGAACTTTGAATCGCACGTCAAGTTTGAAAATCAAATCCTTGGTTTTTAAAATGTCCTTCCTTTAATTAGTCCTTTTTCTAAGAAAAATGTGACCACTTGTTAGATCGCTTCAAGACAAACTTTGTGGTCTTTGCATTAAATCCTAAATGCAATGCGTGATCAAAAATATGATGCAAAGTAAGAGAATACGTACCTTGCCTCCAGCGATCTTCAATGCAAAAATGCACGCAATGCAGAAAAGCAAATCTAGAGGCTACTCATACGGACCTAAATGGTTCGTCCTAGGGCAGGCAGCTTCTAGCAGGCAACTCATTTTTTTCTTTTTCTGTTTTTTTTTAGAACTACTTATGCACAAGCAAATAAAAGAAATAAAAAAAAAAATCTAAATCTAAAGAAAAGGGAACAGGCTCCCAAAAATTACCCAACATGGGTCCAAAACAAAATCGGGGAACAAACCCCTCAAAATTTACCCCAGAACAAGGGTTTCAAACTAACTGTAATGAAAAATTAAGTCTACAATCTTAATTCTATTCTAATTAAACTAATGACTAAATGGTGTCCGTCGCGTCCTCGTCCTTCTCCTCCGTTTAAAAATGGCTCGCCCAATTCTCGTCTGGCGACGTCAAGGGTCGCCTCTCACACTGGCTGATTCTTGCAAAAAAAAAGAAAATAATGAATGGTCAAATCTCTATGCAATTGACAAATAATCAAAATAAAATTAGGTGAAATTATTGCGTCTGTTGCCTCCCCAGCAACGGCGCCATTTCACTGGTCGATCTTTCGCTTTTAAGTCGTTTGTAGTTTAATGTGGTGGAAAAATCGACTAATCAATTTTTAACAAGAAATAACCACTCGCAGAGGAGCGGGTCGTATCTACAGGGAGGCAATAACGTATTAAAATTCGCGCCACTTAAAAATGTTTGTTCGTAGTCAATTTGGACAAGAACCAAGCCAAGATTGCCTTTAGATTAAGGTTTAAGCAAGAAACAATGCTGAAATGGCAATTATGAGAAACTACAGGATATTTTCCGCAATGCAGAGTCAATAGAATATGATTAAAATGTGGCAATGGCAGAAAATGTAAATTTTAATTAACGTTTTACTGTAGCAAAACAGGGGATTTTTTCCCCATTATCTTGCGCGACGAGGAGCCGATGGCCGGGCGCGGGAAGATCGGAGGAGGTCCCTTGGATCAAGGGCTTCGAATCGGTGGTGGCGGCGAGTCGTGCGGTGGCCGGAGGTGGCCGGACGAGCTCCGGCGGAGGTGCTGCAGCCGGCAGCTTGCGCAGCCTGTTGGCGTGAAGTCCGCCGCCTGCTGCTGCTGCGGGGGTGGCTGCTGCCGCTGCCGTGGGCACTGCTGCGGCTGGCGTGGCAGGCGTTCGTCTGCAGGCGTGGGGAAGAGGGTGTTGCAGGCGGTTCTGCAAGCACGGCGGAGGGTGCTGCAGCGCGGTTGGAGGATGGCGTGCGCTGCAGAGGGTCTGCGGAGGGCGCTGCTGGCGGTTCTGCAGGCGCAGTGGTGAACGGCATGGACTGTAGGCACTGTTGGAGGGTGCAGGCGCATGGGCGAAGGACTCTGCAGTCGCGAGTGAATGGCTCTTGCAAGCGGTAGGCGCGGGAGGAGGCGTGCTCGGTTGTGCGGGTCTGCAGGCGCGGTTGGAGGAGGGCGCTGAAGCCGGTGAGTGTGTGGAGATGGCATGAGCTGCAGGCGCGTGGAGATGGCGAAGGCTGATGGTGGGCGCGGGGAAGGTGGCGTGGGCTGATCTGCAGGCGTGCGCAGGTCTGCAGCCGGTGAGCGGTGGAGGGTGCAGGCGCTCTGGTGGCCGGTTGGAGAGTGCAGGCTGAGGAAGTGGAGGTGAGCGGGTAACTTTAGACGTCTGGGAAATTTCCCAAACGTCTTAAGTTACTGAGAGGGTGGATGATCAGTAGCTCGGTGTTGGTGGTTTGCGAAGACGGCGAGGGAGTTGCACGCTAAGGTGCTCACGGTAATGCATGCGAGCTCCGGATGGCGGTGTGGCCTGTCACACCACACACCCACGGTGGTGGAGACTCGCCGCCACGGTAGAGGCCGGCAGTGTGGAGTGGAAGAGAGAGGTTCTCTTTGCACAGTGGTGGGTCGGTGGCGGAGGCCTGCCTCGCTCAGCATCCTCTCTTCTCCTTTTGTAGCTGCCTGCACAAATTTGAATGGAGAGGCGGGAGCAGATCCACCTTCTTCGCAGATCCATGAATGCACTTTTAGTGAGGCCGGAGGCGTTGCAGCGGCAGCTGAGCCGTGCTGAGAAGAAGAATAAAGAATATTATTAAAATATTATGATTATTTATATACGAACCCTCAAGTTTTATGTTAACTAAAACAATGTACTTAATTAGTTAACTAATTAGATGAATGGCATTCTAAGCTAATTCTAAATGCACTTAAAATATGAATGCAGTGCATGGATTATGTAATTAAATTAAAAATATGAATTAATCTATTTACATCCTAATTTATGCTAAATAAATGTTAGAATTATCCTAATGTTTAGGCATTTAAATACTTAAATATCCCACAACTATGGGCTAATCAGTTGGAATGAAATATTCCTTAAGGCTCCTTTGACCAGCCATTTCTACCCTTGGAAGGTTTCTTCTTAAGATTCTTTCAGGTTCAGGATCAAACACAAGTTGTCTCCTAAGAGAACACCTACCAAGCATGCACTACAAACACAATTCAAAAGGACTTGTTTGGTCTTTACAAATTTAGGCCTTTGACTTTAGTTCAAATTGTAGGTGACAAAGCAAGTTGCCCAGTCAATTACACGCCTATTGTCAACCTTCGAAATGCCTAAAAAGACCTAGTTGGAGCTTAGGTGTTCTTCCCTAAATCTCAAATGGTAGAGCAAATCCAAAGACGGAAGATCGAGGGATGCAAGTAGGCATAAGTCTTCCTTTGAAGCTGTGCTTTTGCGGTGCTTCTCAACTACCCCCAAAAATCCGTGACAAGGTATCCCCCTCTTTGGATTTACAAAATGTTTAATCTCAAGTTTCGAACACTTCAGAATCCAATGGTAGGAGGGCTCTTATCCTAGTAGTTCCAAGACTTAGGAGTGTCTAAATGCGTGCTGTGGTGCAAGAGATATAAGTGTGCATACATCGCAAAAAGATCTTGAATTTTGAATCGCATGCCACGTTTGAAAATCAAGTCCTTGGTTTTTAAATGTCCCTCCTTTAATTAGTCCTTTTTCCAAAAAATATGTGACCACTTGTTAGATCTATTCAATACAAATTAGGTGGTCATGAAATTAATCCAAATGCATTTGCATGACAGGTAGCAATGCAGAGTTAGAAGTGCATACCTGATTCTAGCATTCTTCATGCAATATGCAAGACAAGAATTAGATCTAGATGCTGCTCATTCAGTCTTAAATGATTCAACCTAAGGGCAGGCAGCTTCTAGCAGGTAACTTGTGTTTTTTCTTTTAAGCTACTTATGCACAAGCAAATTAAGGGTAAATAATCCATAAAATAAATTAAAAACCTAAATCCAAAGAAAAGTGAACAGGCTCCCGAAAATCAGCCCTAATTACTATAAAGGAGAGAAAACAGAATTAAAACTTATGACACGGAGAATCTCCTATGGAGGTGGGATCTAGGTCTCCTTCGTCTTCCCCACGTGTAGGCGTTGCTAAAGGTCGACATCTTCTCCCAGATGTGCCTGTCACCTCTCTCAAATTCCTCGCTCAAATTCCTTTCTCAAATTCCTCTCACAGAAAAAATAATAAATGGTTAGATCACTGTGCAATGAGAAATAATCAGAAATAAAAATCAGGTGAAATTATTGCATCTGTTGCCTTCCCGGCAACGGTGCCATTTGATAAGTCAGTTTTCACTTTCAAATAATGTATTAAGATGATTTATCATTGTAGGATCGAAGTGGTGGAAAATCGCTTAACAAAATAATTAAAATTACAATTAAACCACTCACAGGAGAGCAGGTCGTGTCTACAGGGAGGCAATGGCTTAGTCAAACTCGCAATTAGGTCAAAATCAAGTTCGCTAAACTATTTGCCAGATCAAACAATGCTTGTGTAGCTCTGAAAGTAAACCTTAAATTTATGGAGAAGTCAAGGGGTGTGAATGTAATTTTTACGTCAAAAAATTATCCATGTGCAAGTGTATGCCATGTACTATGCACTTGCATGCACACGAAAATGTCATTCAAAATTAAATTCAATGCACATAGAGATGAATAACAAGGTTTGACAATTTTGTAGAAGCATGAGCATGAAGGCATAAATTCACCACAATAAAATAATGACAAGTCAAAATTCATTTTTGTGGCAATGGCATGAAATGTAATTATTAATTGAGGTTGAAACAAGGGATTAGCTTCGGGTGGAACTTTTGCACGAATGAAGGAGAGATGGATAGTGAGTTGGCGACCAGAGGTAGCCCTCCCCGATCCGCACCTAATGGTGGTGGCAGCTCGATGGATGGTGGTCGGAGCCGGCCTGCTGGAGGAAAGAAGTGCTGGTGGTGGAGGATGCTGCTGCTGGTCGCGCGTGCTGCAGGCGTAAGGAGGGGCAGTGTGCAAGCACTGTAGGAGCTGCAGGCGTGCGCGGAGCGTAGGTGCGTGGAGGGGCGGTGCTCTGTGGGCAACACAGGCACACGTGGGGGTTCTATTGGTGCCGGCTAGAGGTGCTGCAGGGAGGCGCTGGAGTGCAGGCGCTGGGGCGTGGTGAAGGCGAGGAGGCGCGAGCGTGCTGGCTGGGGTGAGGGTGCACGGTGGGTAGATGGCGCGCGGGCGATGGTGCGCTGGAGATGGAGGTGCGAGCTTGCAAGCACTGGCGAGTGCACTGGAGGTGAAGGCACAGGCATGCAGGCGCTGGCGTGGGTTGCTGGTTGAGGTGAAAATGCACGGTGGTAGGCGCGGGCAGGAGGAGTTGCAGGGACTCTTGGCGGTGTGGGCTGTCACCCCACACGCCCACGGTGGTGGAGTCGCACTGCCGCGGTGGGAGGCCGGTGGTATGGAATGGTTGAGAAGCAAAGTTCTCTATGCACAGTGAGGAGTAAAAGGGTGGTGGCCTCACTTTGAACAGTAGCCCCTCCTCTTTTGTAGCTGCAGCTAAGATTTGAAAATCAAAAACTACCGTAGAATCAATGTGATGCATAGGAGGAGGAGGCAGAGATAGAGGAGTTACTTGCAAAAGAGAAGAAGAAGATAAAGAATAAAATAATTAGGGTTATTTATACATAAGTCCTTAACTTCTATGTTAATTAAAATAGTGCACCTAATTAATTAACTAATTAAATGTATGCAACCCTTGGTTAATTCTAAATGCATGAATTATGCACTTAAGCTAAAAATATGAATTAATTTATTTACATCATAATGTATGCTATCTAAATGTTAAAATTAACTTAATGTCTAAACACTTAAATACTTAAATAGCCCACAAATATGGGCTAATCAGGGGGTATCAAAGGAACCCAAGGCAAAGGCTAAGGGAAGAACCTTCTCCCCAATCCCTCCCTCTAACTGGTTGAATTGATTAGAAAGAAGTTGACCAATTCATTTTTTTCATCCTAAGACAGGTTTCGAGAGTCTGTAGGTCTTTAGTCTACCCCACCTAAGGACAGGTTTAAGTGTTTGTATTGCAGGGCACCTTTCTTCCTCCCATTTTGTCATGGATCGTTCCATATCCTACACACATTTCCACTCCTACCCTCCTAAGATTTCTTATTCCCACTATGATGATTATTATCCCGACCCGTGTTGTAATCAACCATCTACTAGTTGGGATAACTCAGATTGGGGATACAGTTCCGGACCTCCGTGTTTAGGGTCTAACCTTGGACACCATGATTTTGATCCTTCTCCGAGCTATACTGATTATGGATCTTCACTCTTTGTTGATCAATTTAACCCAATCTACAATCAAGAAGGATATCCTAATTACAATTCTTACCCTCCCCCAACATATGGGTCACCACCCCTCTTTGAACAACCAGAAGTGACGTATTATCAGGGAGGGCACCAAGAACCCAATTCCTTGACTCCCCTGGACTGAACCCAAATCCACCCAACCCTAAACCAAACCATTTGGTTCAGGTAAATTGGGTCCAAGATAAGGTGTTGGCTAACTTAAGGAACACCATTCAATCTTTAGAAGCTCAGCCAACACCTTGTATTGAGGAATTGGAGCCTCTGATTCAAATGATTAATGATCTTAATAAATATTTGTTGGATTGGCTCCAAGATGTTAAGGATAAGGACCCAGGTGAGTTTTTACTTGGGAAATTGTCAAAATTGAGGATGAGATTTGTGGTTTCTTTAGTTCAATCTTGGGATGATTCCCAGGATGAACCCCCTTCAGGAGAGCCAATGTCAGAACTCACTCAGGCACTTCTAGGAGGGGACACATTTTACAAGACCGGGGATGACTAGTTTGGTCTAGAGAAACCAATTGAGGATGAATTGATTACTTCACTTGAGATCCCTGAGCCAGGATATGAGGAAAAGTATGTCTCCATGGACCAGGAAATGATAAATGATTTTGAGAGATATATAAATGCAGATCTAGAATTCTTTGATTTTGAGGGTGAAGAATCTTTATGTGAAGTCTCACCTGAGTTTGTGGGAAATGATTTTAGTGAGACGACTGGGCCTGAGGAATTCGATGAATTATTTGATAGCCTGGTAATTGAGAAAATTGATCCTGTTGGGGCTAGCTCGGAAGATTCAGATCCTGACTTTATGGATGATTCAATTAGTAGCCCCATTCCTCACACACACCCCATTGAGCATAACGATGATTTTGTTATTGAGATCACTAGACCCAAGTCAATTCTAATTCAGCCACAAATCTTTGACTTGGACAATTTAGATGGGGTGCAAAACATGTAGGAGGTCTTGGAATCCAAAATTATGATTATGAAGGATAGGAACTGGGAAATGAAAATTTGGGAAGCCAATTTCGAGGGAAGCATAATTCTCCGTCTAAGGGTTCCTATTTGCCTGAAACCACCAACCTTCTACCAGAACCCTTATGACATTTTTGATTCCAAGGATGTGCAACCCAAGTACAAATTTATTGATTATCTTTCTGATCTTGATTTTCCTATTATCTGACCTTTTTGGACTTGGGTTGCATCCTCACAAATCGCAGGCCCAGCCCTACTTGGATACTGATCTAAGGTTCTAGGTAATTTTTATCTAGAACCTTAGAACCACTTGACCATGGGCTATGGTTTTGCACCACAATCTCATCTACATCTGTGGACATCTCTATGCGAGTCAAATAATTGATCTTCTTATTTTGATCCTAACCTACACCTGTGAATTCTTGATTTCTTCTTTTGTAAAGTGTTCCTAGCTGAAGGCACTAAATTCAACATTTATATAGTCTATTTTCATCTCAGAGCTAACTTATTAATCACAAAATTCAGGTACATTCTTCTCTAGTCTACTCTTTTTCATGTCATTTAATATAATGAGGATATTGCATTAGATAGGCATGGGGGGTGGATATTCATCTTTGAATCATCTTGTTAGCTCTGTAGATTCTTTTTATTTTCTCTATTATTGAAAAAAAAAGTTAAATTAGGAAAAGAGAATTTGGGCATTAGAGTCTTTCAACTTTAGGGAATAATATAGTAGATCTGAACACTTAGACCCTTTAGGTCTTCTGGCTTAATCAGCTCGAGTGTCCACTAAAATGTGGACTTGTTTCTTGAGTCCTCAGCATTTGAAAATTCATTTCTAATTTGGTTAATGAGTTGGGGTGATAAGTACATGACCTATCAACCTGCCCTCTGATTTAAAGGAACTTATAGTCTAAGCATCTACACACTATTTGCACCGACTCACTTTTCGACGATTTTAATGGAAATTGGATAGCTAATGAACTTTCTAGGGTGGCATGGCTGACAAGTTATCATGGGTAACAACCGATTAGTCGGTTGTCCAGATCCTAGCCACATGACCATTCTCTTTTTGCTGCCTTTAGGTAAATCTTAGATTAAGGAAGCCACCTACATAGAAAGAATGAAAAAATGGAGAAATACCCAAAAAGAAAAAAAATAAAGAAAAGAAGAAAAAAAAGCCACACTTCACCGCACGAGTATGACTGTCATCGTGGGTAATAGCCCATTGGCCGGTTATCTAGAACCTAGCCCATGAAATGCAAGTTTAATTCCAAACACTTAGGAAGAAGTAGAGAAGTAGAATAAGCCAGGGAGATATAAACTAGGTTTGCCCTTGTATTAACCCCATAAAAATAAAAAGTAGGGAGAAAGTTACCAGTCGGATAGATACACTTTTAGGCAGAATTTCTATTCAAGGTCACCTAGGGGCGTAGAAACCTGAAGTCCATTCTAGTTGTCGATCAGTGAGTCTATCACATTCACACAAAAAGATGCGTAGCACTTAAAGTTCTTTTCTAGTCTTGGGCGGGTTGGGTAGCCGTAGAAAGCTACCTCGAAACTGTTAATTCAAAAATCACAAAAATTAGAAAAGAAGAAAAAGAAAAAAGAAATGTATTTGTGAGGGCTCGGGCGGTTTGCATTTTGGCAGACACCCAGGCACTGTTGTGTCTCTGTAGTTCAGGTCTTTAGTAGAAATTTATTAATGTTGATAGATAACTATTGCCCAAGTAATTTGATCCTAATTCTTTTATAAATAGCAAATAGTTTTGTTAGGGACTAGCAAAAGATAGCCATGAGGGTATGATGTAGACACATTTATTTCACATAAACTATCTATTTTTGCATGTTCTTAGCTGAATAATTGCTTTTAGCATTATACATATTGCATAGCATGCATCATTCTACATTTAGATTAGTTTGTACAAATTATAGGTTAATTTATCCTTTTTGTGGCTAGGGGATAGGGCAAGATCATTTTGGAGCTTTGGATTGAAGATCCAACCATACGAATCTATTTAGGGCGACGATCGGAGTCCAGCGCCTTTAGGATCACCTTGATCGGACCTCTGTAGCATTAGATGCAGCTCGAGAAAGATCAGAGGTCAAGGGATAAGGTGGTGCAAATCCATATCTCAAATGACAAATCCAACCGCATGGATGGGTTAAAATCGACGATCGCTGCTAAATGGCATGAAAATCGATTCAATCTGACATCTGTGGCACCACCTATGAGCAATAGAAGATGGATAGCCTAGATGGTGCCACGTGGCACCATCCAAGTTGCCAATAGCCACCCGGCCTCTTCCTCCTTCACCTGCTTGATTAGATCATGATCGTTGGATCGAGATCCAATAGTCGAGCTGTAGCCACGTTGCTCTTTTCACTGTTGGGCATCAATTGAAGTTAAATGCTCAACGCATCTCAGCCGTTGATCCTCATCCAACGGTCGAGGGCGGGTGAGTGTTAAAACGCAAATGCGGCCAAGTCGAAGGCACAACATAGCAGGTGAGTTCATTACGTGAAGAGAATGTTGCACTTTCGAAGTGTGCTGCATCTCAAATCAACAGCGTACGCGGGTGTGGCGAAATTCACCCCTTGGACTACTGATGAGTGGTGATGGAGGCGGAGACGTGGCGCCACTGATGTTCAAAGATTTGTATGTCGTCAATAACGCACCATCATATTGCTTTGTGTGTTTTGCGAAGAGTGGCTGCCAGCGATTCTCGGCCGTGGGTGTGCGATCTGAGGGCTCTCGCGATGCGATGTGTCGTAATGCTTGGTAGTGCACCTCAATGGCTGAAGGGGAAGAGTTGTCGATGTGGCCACGTGTGGACGCTCCGATCTCCATCTCACAGCCAAGAATGCATGTGCGCTTCAGCGACATGGGCCTTTAGTGACGTGCATAAACGTCACTAAAGGCCCTACATTTAAGTTTAAGGCCTTAAAAGACCATTTTGCCCTCAATTCTTACACCTATAAAAAGGGCACCCCTACTAGTCATTTGGACATCCCTTCTCTTCTTCTATCACCCCCTCTAAAGCTCTACGAGCTGTTCCCATGTACAGGATGCTCCATTATAGCTAGAGTAAAATAATTTTTCCATCTTACCCCCTTCGTGGAGCATCTTACAGTTGTCCTCTCATTGCCGTTCGGGAAGCAGATCCTGCTACGACGTCGCCCTACTTCATCCTCCATCCTCTAACTTTGTCCTTGTTCGTCCAGCATCTCACCACCCTCGTTCGGGCGCTCCATCAACACGGCTCGTCCTCCAAGCAGTCGTCGAGGAGGATAACTTCTCACCCCCTTCTCCTTTTATTGCTTTCTAGTGTAGATTTACAGCTTTCTAGTGTAGCAAGTAGATGTAATGAACATGATGCTATCATTATGAAACATTTGCTTATTTTCTCCCTATTTTCTCCTTATTTGTATTATTCTTTCTCTCTCTTCTATTAATTATTCTTTAAGTAGAATAGCTAGTAGATTAATTTCAACCAGCCAATCTGCTTTCGTGATAATAAGTCAAACATTATTTTTAATCAAATGTTTGCATCCCTGTGTTCAACCTGGGACTCACTTTCAGTAAAATTATCTGATTGAAAGATTTTTACGTGACTACAATGACAGGGTTTTCAAACTCAAAACTTTTAGCGTAGAAATCATGCTCATCACCTCACATCAAGATTATGTCGGATACTTAGATCTTTCCAATATGGGAGTTCCATGAGGAAAATGCTCATCTTTTTAAAACCTATATGTTTCAAAGTTATTTGACCTTTCTTGAACAAATGACCTAATCATTTGTTGCCAAGTTGTAATTTCTCCATTATTTGGAAACCTGACAACCTTATTGAATTTGTACATAGCTTATTCCTTAGATTCTTGAAAGAATACTAACAAGTTTTACCATAGAACTTGTCCTTAAACACTGTTGTTCACCATCTATGCTCAATAGGTAGGAATCTATGGTGTCCCAAATAACGGAACTTATTGGTTTTAGGGCTCCATTATTGGTGATAATACTAAATCAAGTGGGTACACCCCATAATCATAAAAATAATTCACATTCTAAACCTAAGTGGGCACACCCCACATTCTAAACATAATTAAGTGGACACACCCACATTCATTCACAAATGAATTATGACAACTTAATTTCATACCTCAACAAAGCACGAGAATCATAGAGAAGTTGTCCAATGACGCGAGATACATAAATCAAATTACAAATATTTATAAGTAAAAAACTATAACAACTTAGAAAAATTAACCAAATTTAACATTTAATAAAAAAAAATAGGGATTAGGGAGATAGCAATGGGAAGAGGAGGAGGAGAAGGGGGTGGCTAATGGGGGGATGGGGGGCTGCAGATGGGAGGAAAAGGGGAGGCTGGGGATGGGGATGAGGAGGAGAAGGGGGGGATACATATAAGATTGAGGAGGAGGAGGAGGGGCAGTGGTGGATGG
Organism: Thalassia testudinum; assembly: GCA_037157565.1. Lineage (NCBI taxonomy): Eukaryota > Viridiplantae > Streptophyta > Magnoliopsida > Alismatales > Hydrocharitaceae > Thalassia > Thalassia testudinum. The sequence continues at coordinate 112,679,118 of JAZHRO010000025.1, forward strand.
GAGGAGAAGGAGAGGAGGAGGAGGAGGGGGCTAGGGCTACGGATGGGAGGATGAGGAGGAGGGGGGCTACGGATGGGAGGAGGAGGAGGGGCGACAGTGCATGGGAAGAGGAGGAGGAAGGGCACGCATGGGGATGAGGATGAGGTGTCGTGTGCAGCAAGGAGGCATTGTGCGTGGAGGGGAGGCAGTACGGTGAGGAGTTCGAGGAGGAGGAGGAGAGCCTTATGAGGAGGAGGAGAGGTCGATGAAAGAGGAGGCATGGATGCAGAGGAGGAAGATGAGTGAATAGGGCACAAGGGGTTGGGCGCTGGGTTTAGGGCACACGTACTCTACACGATGGTTTTTGTTAACATCATTGTGTAAAGTCAGGTAGGGCATGAAGAAATGGTGCCTGACCAAATTTGGAATCAATATAAATGATGGTTTTTGTAAAACCGTCCTATATATTCAACTACAAATTTTAAATGATGGTTTCAAGATAAAATCATCATGTATAATACAACAGTTTTCATGAAAACCGTTGTATATATTCATCCAATTTGAGAAGTCATGGGTACTCATTTTACACAATGGTTTTAATATAAACCATCATATTACAAGTGTCACAAATACCTCATTTTCTAGTAGTGTGCATACTGATCATTCTTCCTTAAAGTATTTACTTGCTAAGAAAGACACCAAACCTAGGCTTATTAGATGGATTCTATTATTACAGAAGTTCGACCTTGATATCTGCGAGAAGAAAGGGGTCGAGAATGTAGTAGCAGATTATTTATCTAGGATCCTAGTTGAGGCTTCAACCTTATCATAAGACATTCATGACACCTTTCCTGATGAAACTATGGTGGCGGTACAACTGATGACCCCTTAGTGTGCTGATGTTGTTAACTACTTACGTGGGATAAGCAGAAGCGAGATAGATTTCTCACTGACACTAACCAGTATCACTGGGAGGACCCTAAACTCTTTAGAATAGGTTGTGATCAAGTCTTCCGTAGGTGTTTTCCATAGGAGGAGCAACTGAGTGTATTGAGTTTTTATTACAAATTGTGCTATAGAGGACACTTTAGTGCTAGGAAGACTACCTATAAGGTTCTCCAGTCTGGTTTTTGGTGGCCATCACTATTCAAAGATGCTCATACTTATGTGGGGACATGTCTTCGTTGTCAACAGATTGGATTGATTGGGAAGCAGGATGAGATGCCCCAGTAGCCTATTCTTTTTGTTGAGATATTCAACCTTTGGGATATAGATTTCATGGGCCCCTTCCAATCATCCTACAACTATGAATATATCCCCGTGGTAGTTGATTATGTGTCAAAATGGATAGAGGCCATTCTGACCAGGAACAACAATCACTCTTTGGTCCTGATTTTGTCAAGGCCAATATCATTTCCTGATTTTGCTACCTGAGGACAATCATTAGTGATGAGGGACCTCAGTTTAGGAATGCTCACTTCACCTGTATACTCAAAAGTCTTAATGTCACCCACAAAGTGGCAACCCTGTATCATCCATAGACGAGTGGATAGGTCAAGGTGTCTAATAGGGAGATCAAAAGAATCCCTGAGAAACCTAATGAGAAGCTCATCATGGTCTCTAATTACCCCTAATTAACTAGTCTTCCTAGTTAATTAGCTAGAAATATGTAAATATATGGGTTAATTATTAAATAAGGGATAAATAGTAAAGGACTTTAAAATAAGTTAAAAATGCTATATTATCATCCAATTAGTATTATTAATAATTTAATTAATAATTGGACTCGAAATAATATCAATAATTCATTTAATTAATGTGTTAACTAGTTTAAGTATAATGTATACCTAAATATGTAATAACTTAAGTAACATTACTTAATTAAATAATTTAATCTAAAAAGGTCAAAAATGTAAATTCAAGGTCTAACTATAATAATTGTCTTATTTATAATCAGATATAAAAAGTTGAAAAAAAAATAAATTAAAATAAACCTTGAAAACCTGAGTTTACATTTTAGTCCTTATATTTATTTTAATTAGGTCCTTATTCTTCATTCAGGTCCTCAATTTTCACTACGAACAAGTCCCTGAAACTTCTTTCCTTCTTCAACCGTCTGAACGGTTGACGATAGGAGGTGCGTCCACCGTCTGATCACTGCCCATCAGACGTCATCCCTTCTCCTCCAAGCTCTTAGAGCTTGTGCTCACCATCTCCTTTTCATCCACCGGTCTGGATGATGCTAAAATCCTATTTTAGGGTTGGAGATAACCTCACCAACGTCGGAGAAGATGGCAGTGGTTACTCCACTCCTTGCCGCTTCTCCATTCAGATTCCACCTCCATTTCAGCCGCTACCACCTATAAATACCCCTCCACACCCTCGATTTTCACTAAGTTAGCTTCCTTCCCTCCTCTTCACTGAGCTAACTTCGATAGGCTATTCTCTCCAAACTCTGGTGAACTTCCTCCGCCTCATCCGTCTTCTTCCATCCATCTTTAATAGCTCTGGACCTCTACCGAAGTCAGCGCAGTCTTCTGACACAAGTGCTGACTAGGAGCTCCTCTGCTTCACCTCACAATCGCCTGTCGGAGATCTTTCGACAACCCTTTGATTTCCTCCTCCGTTATGAGCCATTGACGGAGATCTCCTATCCCCTTCATCCAGGTAACAGTAGATTAGGTAGGTAGTTTAGTTAGGATAGTTAGTTAGGTAGATTAGGTAGTGTAATGCTAGATTTCACATTCGTCTTCCTCAACTCCGGCGAGCTCCTTGAGCTTGTCAGGAGAAATTATTTTGTCTTTTTAAGTCACCATTCACCTTCTTGAATCTTCCATGAACATTTCTATCATTTTTAATTACTGAATAGATCATTTAATCGCCTAAACCACCTCCACCTCCACCAACTACTCCTGCTATCCATGGCAGCAATAGTTGAGCTAATTCCACCTTCACTGGGTCCTCCATCATCTATTCATCACCTAAGGACCCTAATCCTCACTCTAATTTGAATAACCCCTATAACTTAAACACCCAATTTTAATTAAGCTCTTGAGCTCACTGTCAATGGCGGCTCAGGAGAAGTTTAAATCATTAATTAACTACATATATACCATCGCAAATATTGGAAAACAAGTCCTAAGCTTAATCCAACTCAAAACTTTTCAAGAATGAATTCACCGTTAAATCTTCACTTTAATGAACAATTGAAGGAATTAATTTGTTCCTGAGGTTCCTTGTGACCTCAGGAAGCTTTTTGAATCATTAATGGCATAATTTCATAATTTCTGTACACATTTCACCTTTTTCTGGACTCACCGGTGCTCCGACAAGCTCCGACGAGTCAAAACAAGCTCTTTAGCCTGTAGAACTTAGTGTGAAGCTCCAGATCAATGATTTGAAGTCCACTGATTATGCTGAGGTAGTTTCTTTGAGGTTTTAGTGCTTGGAGCTTCTATTAGGTATTTATCTTCTCCAACTCCGGCAGAGTTGGAGATGATTGACAGTTAGGTTTAAGACTTGTTTAAAAGGTCTGAAAGCACCAGTGCTGTGCCCTGAGTTCATTTCTATGATTCAACCACTGTAACAAACCTTGGTTTGTCCTCATGAACAAACACCTTTTGAAGCTTAGGCGACGAGCCTGGAACCCTAGGAACTTTAGTTGAAACATCAATCTAAGGGTTCGAATCTATTCCTGTGGTTGAAGAGAAGATATTTAAGGTTTTAATTTCATCTGAAAAAGTTTAATTCAGAAAGTCAAAATTTGAAGCTTTATAGTCAACTCTGAGTCTGATCCTTGGATTTTGGATTCAATTAGACAAATTGAGGAGTTTAAGATGTTGCTGGGATGATTGTGAATGATTTAGATAAGATCTGGATGAGCTCTGATGGATTATATATTAGAATTTGAATTCTGTTCAGTTTGGGTTGTTTTTGAACCCAAACTGATGACAGTAGCTTTTTGATGAGTTTTTAATGCAAAATCTGCCCAGTTGGATTCGTAACAACCTCTAGAGGTTGTTTAATTTGATTAATTAGGTCTGTAGCTATCTGTTAGGACCTTTCAGAGTTTGAATTGAAGTTCTTAAGCTCCCTGAGAAGCTTTTACCTTCTGTACCTTTTTTGAAGCTCCTGAGAGCTTAATACCTCCACCAACAGTCGTGGAATCATCTGCTAAATCTATTTAACACTTCATCGGGAAGTTTCAGTCTAGTCTGTGGACTTAGAGTTGAAAATTCACTCTGCAGGCCAAAATGGCCATAGCAAACCCAGAACCTTCGCCCTTTAAATTGAAGAACTTCCCCTTTATATCAAATTGACACTTTAATTGTGGAGAACAACTCAAGAGCTTTCCAACAAGCTTTTATTTGCTTGGAACGGAGCTCTGAGCTGGAAGGAATCGACGTTTGAAGTTCAGACTGGGAGGGGGAAACTTAGTCCCACCTTGGAAGAACCAGAGTGGCCGCATGGGTATAAAAGCTATTTGTGTTATGGGCATATCAGTCGATAGCACATGGCACAAAGAAATGAATTGGCATTAGGCATGTGTCTGGGCGCGTGCAGTGCGTGCCCAGGTGTGTGTGCTCCTGTGGGCATTCGAGTGCGGGCCCGTGAGGGCATGTGCATGGACCTGGGAGGCCGTGAGCCAGATGGGCTCGAGACTATGCGAACCGGAAATAAGCCGAACTAAATAAACCAGGCTTGAAACTAGTAGGGTCTGGTCCCACCCTAAGAGGGGTGCTGTGTATCCTCGACCGGTCCAAGCAGCCAATGAAAAACCTAATTTTTGGTTTAAATAAAAAAACCAGTTCAGTTCAGAAAGAAAGTTCTGCAAGAGTTCTGAAGGAAAGGATGCTAAGGCTAAGAAGGGAAGGAGAAGAAGCAAAGGAAAGGAAGAGAAGGAGAAGAAAGAGAGAGCTCGTAGAGAGAAAGGAAGGTTGAACAGGCAAGTGCTAAAGAGAAAAGGCAGAGAAGGAAGTGAAGAAAGAAAGAAAAGAAGACATGAAAAAGAAGAGCTCGAGAAAGATTAAGGAAAAATATTACGACGATTAAGAAATAAGTAAAAAGAGAAAGAAAGAGAAAAAGGTAAAAGAAGAAGAGAAAGAAATAGGCTGAAGACAAAGAAGAAGAAAATAGTGGTATAATTTCTTGCATTTTATTAATTCCTTTCAAGTTTAATATTGTAATAAAGCATATTTCCTTTAGAAATACTCTTTTTATTGACTTAATCTCTTGAAATAAAAAGAAAATAAACATGTTTACTTGTTAAAGGAGATCATTTGTGTAAATGTGTTTTCTTATGGAATTTTGTATATTCTTTTAATTTGAAATCATTAAGCAAAGTTCATGTTCTTAAAGTAAACTTAATTATACTTTCTATAAGTACTTTAGACTTAATGGTGAATTCTAAGTAAGCTATGCCTCCCAGTGAACAACCTGGACTCAACCAGTTAAAAGAAATAAAATCTAAAATGTTAGGTTAACTTGACCCTATACTACTCAATCGACACAAATTCAAGTTGACCTAAGTTACTTTCTTCTGCACATAATTAAGCACAATTAACTTAATTAACTGTGTTGAGAAAGACGGCTCAACAAAACCTATAAGAACTTATAGGAAAGATTGGTCAATGAAATTGAATGATGCACTATGGGCTTACAGAACTCCATATAAAACCCCATTGGGTATGTCTCCCTTTCGTATAGTATATGGCAAAGCTTGTCATTTTCCTATTGAGATTGAGCATAAGGCTTATTGGGCTATCAAGATTGTCAACATGGATCTTGAAAAAGGAGGAAAAGCATGCTTATTAGAACTGACTGAGCTTGAAGAGTTGATGAATGAGACCTATGAGACTTCTCAAGCCTGCAAAGAGCACATTAAGATTTTCCATGGTAAGCACATCCTCAAAAAAACCTTTGAGCCCAACCAACAAGTCTGGCTGCTCAATTCTAGACTCAAGCTATTCCTTGGGAAAGTAAGTCTTGTTGGGATGGGCCGTACACTGTCAAACAGGTGATCCCTCATGGTGTTGTTGAGATTCAAAATCCCTCTGGTGAGACTTTCAAAGTAAATGGCCAACGTTTAAAACCATATGTTAGTCTTTCTGATGGCTAGGTTTTTGACACCTATAGGTTGGAGGAGCCTTAGCTCCAATCACTCTCTACTTAGGTAATATCTTTCCTTTCTTTTTACCTTCTAATGAGGACACTGTCAGATTTAGGCATGGGGGGTATAATCTAAGGTTGTACATTGCATTTATACATATTTTGTATGCATGTAGTTATATATATTGTAAAAAAAAGTAGAGAGAGAAAAAGAGAGGTAGAGAAAAAGAGGGAGGAAAAGGAGCAAAATTGTGTTAGTCCTAGCATGTGGTTATGGAAGAGTCGACCTATGTTCTGGGCTGGAACGAATGATGAATTAAGACCTAAAGTGCTAAACCTTAGGAGATAAGTGAGATTTACTGCCTCTAGGGCTTGTTTGGCTCAAAATTCCAGTATTTGTTAAGATTTGGATTATTCTTCAAGTAATTGAGGGAGTTGAGAAGTTGATGTATTAAGTTTAAGGCTTAGGGAGTATCTGCTTTCTTTGTCTGCCTTTTCGTTTACAGGTCTTAGTAACTTAAGCATCCATGTCTCACACACTAGTCTAGTTCAATACACTTAATGAAGGATAACTTCAAAAATTACTTCATCTGAAAAATGATTTTCTTGAAAATCTAAGTTAGAGAGGCTAAAAAACACAAGTTTATTAGAAGAGTTCTTGCCGCATGAGAGGTGGAGTAAATGCTCCCCTTGATGATGCATTATAACATGTCATTTGCTCGGCGCTTGTCTCTTAGGATATTCAAATATCCTACCAAGGGCACGTAAGTGCGTTGTGCTATTCATGTGCCATGGGTGGCATTATCTCAAAATGTCAATTGCTAGGGCTTGGATTAGCCAAAGAATGTCATGGGCGACACTATCACAAAGTGTTGATTATTAGGGTTCTGGGGGTTGTCATGGGCAGTGCTATCTCGAAGCATTGAATGCTAGGGACCTTTCGAGGATCGATGATGCGAACAAGGAATCTAACACAAACCGTGTTAAGAGCTAATCTGAGGTTAGATTTAGAGGATTCACAAAAAGAATACAAGAAGAAAATCTCAAAAGTATCACCTTCATCTCCATTCCAAAAAATAAAATGCGTTGGCAAGCTGAATCTAGACCACATGCATGAACACACGAGTGCTTTAATCTCTGGGGACAACAAACCCTTGGGCAGGCTTTGGGGCCTCAAAAACCTTTGTCAAAGACCCAAAGCTAAAGTCGATCAGGTCTGTATCTTGACCAGTACTTGAGTACCTTAAGGCCCAGGGATAGTATTTTAAATTAATCTCTAGAGGTGAGGCATGACAAGCCATCTCGACGACAATTTTTGGTCTAGAGATCTGGTTACTTTCCATATAATTTTGCTCAAGACTAGCAAAATTTAGGCATGGGGCATTTGATAGGTCCACTTTAGTGGATTATAATTAAGCCTAAATACATTATTAGTGGGACAAAGATCTAATTTAAAGCATGCATTACATTGATAAATTTATTTAAGCTTTAAAATGATCATCCCCTGCATTTCATTAATTTTTACGTAATTTTATTAATTATTTATTTTTGATGTAGGGTCATTTTGGAAACTATAATGGCATCACACCCATTGGGAATTCAATCCTAGCAATTTGATTCCTTACCAAAAAGAGAGATAATTTTTAGAAGGCCTAAATGATTTTTCACGATAAATTGCCTGAGGATATTTGATTGACACTCCCTCCCTCACTCAATATTTATCTCACTTCAATCTGCTCTCAATTTCCTTTTTTATTTCCTATTCCAGACTCTTTGACTCTCTTGGATGTAATCTCCTGCACCCATTTTTCCTTTTCTTAACTTTTTTTGATCAATTCACACACATCCCAAAAAGGAGAGACGACCCATCACCACACCAATTTCCTCCAATTTCCTCTCTCCCTCTTATTTCCTTTTTGGTTCCCACCATTCACATACTCTCGCTGGCTGATTGCTCTTCATTCCTCACCCACCACCACATTCTCTCTCCCTGATGCAAATACACACCACCACCACCCTCATGTAGACGCACACCCCTCTACCTCTTCGATTCTTCTCTCCTGCTTACACCCCCGAGATTGCGCCCACCTCTATAGACGAAAGACCACTACCATGCTCCACCCTCAACACCCAACAACAACAGACCACCTCCACCCTCTCTTCTCGTCAACCACCCTACGACCATGTGACCACCTTCGCCCCACTGCATGCACCACGGTCGCGACTCGTCACAACAACGATCACCACGTCTACCACCATTGCGGGTCGAGCACCGCCCTTAGCCACCACTACGTGCTTCCTCTCCCTTAGTACGACAGAGACATCACCGCATTCTCTCTACGCGACTATGCCCACTTTCGCAGCCGTCCATCACCGTGGTCAGTGGTGACAGCACCGACTTCACCACTGTGCAACAACTACGACCATACTACATCTGCGACTAGCACCGTGCCACTGTGACTGTTGCTCTCTATCTTGAGGGTAGATACCATTGCAACTCCACACCATCTCCTCATTGACTGTGATGTCCACGACATCTGCAACCATGCTCTTCACCGACCGTGACATCCACAACATCCACAACCATGCTCTCCACCGACCGTGACAACTATAACCGTGGTTTCTCATGGGGAAGAGTGGTGACAGCACGCTTACTCGACATCTCATCTTCGTCATCCACAGTGTCTGCCATGGCATATTCTTCGTATCACCACAAGTACACCTTGGTTCCTACTTACAGAGTTTGATTTGATTATTATAGTCCATTCATTACAAGTGTTCTCGAGATTGACATTTATTATCTTTATATTTGAATATTGAACCTAGTTGTGTATTATTGCCTCCATATGGAGATGACATTATTTCCGTAGTTCACTTTGATTGATTACATGATGTGATGAATGAGAATGATATTTATTTGATTCCATTACTTGTGTTCTGATTTGGGATTTTTTCGACCACTATTTACACTACGACAACACATTATTAGCACACCATTATTAGTCCTATTATTTATTACAAAAGTGAAAAATTTGCCATATTAGTACATGTTGCTGAGGAGGTAGGTGTCGATAACTCTTAGCAACTTAGGTTCTCTTGTCACCATAAATTTCAGTAAAAGGATAAAAAAATACAAAAATAAAAAACCTTAAAAAAAGCAGAGCTTCTTCTTGGGAATTTCTTAGGATGAGTGGATTAAAATCCTTTGATTGATTATTTTTATCACATCCACTACCCTTGACTTCTCACACACTCGTGCATGTAAAATCCAAGAATCTTGATTTTTTGATTTTTCATGAGGCGCAATTTCATTGAGGCGAATTAAAATCAAGTGCTTGTTATAAATCTTTTTGCCTCATTATTTGTATTCAGGATCACATTATTTTTGGTTGGGGAGTCATGGAGTCCAGTTGACTCCAACCCCAGCACGACCTCATATTTTGCCTCTGATTTGATCCCGAATTTCCATCGAAAAAATTTTTCATTTCTCTTATTTCGGTGGTTGAGCCTTGTGTGGATTCTACATTTTGGTGATTGGAAGCAATTGTGTTGCGTTGTTTGACTCCCATTCACATTATCTTAAAAGTGATTCGTGCATCCACACTTAGAAATATCCATTTAGGGGCCCATTTCATTGTATCATGCATTAACTAATCAATTTGAAGGAGGTTTGCTTGGGCATCAAAACTATTTTCCAGAAACCCAGAGATTGGTTGAAGTGGTAACTCATTTGAATCTTAAAATCCATACTACTAAAGAGTGGAATTCTAAAAGCAATTCACCAATCTAAACATCAATTTGTGAAGATTTTCCGTTGTGTGCTTGATTTCCACACTCTTCAATCAACAGAGTTGGGCATTACCACTTAAACAATGCCCTTCACATTCCAGAGCACTTATATCCTAAGCCTCTTAACTAAAACTAGTAGTAACTTGAACCCATTAAGGTTGGGAGGTCTAACTACCTACATGTAGTGCCTATGTGCTGAGACAGGTGATGAGCTAGAAAATTGGCGATAAAAGTCGAGTTTGAAAACTTGTCGTCATAGTTGCGAAAAATTCGGCTATCAAATAATTTCTACTGAAAGTCTACTGAGTCCCGATTTGAACACAATGAGGCAAACATTTGATTTTAGAAATTTGCATTTTCTTTTTTTTGCTTTCGGTATTTTTGGCTTTTGTAATTTTTTTTATAATTTTATATAAGTAGAATGACAAGTGAAAGTGATCTAAACTAGCTTAATCTCCTTGCATAATATTAAAGTGGAGAGAGAGAGATAAAATAGCTCTAGATAAATGCTTCTAATGTTTATTACAACAAGATAATGTGCAGAATAAAATCTAACTATGAAAGTGAAAAAGATAGAAAGAGAGCGAAGATTCCCCCTCAACGGCTGCTTAGGGGACAAGCCAATCTGATGATGCCTTGATGAAGGATAATGAAGATAGAGGAAGGAGGACGATGCTCAGATGAAGGGAGGATGAAGTAGGGCATTACTGTCGTGGGATCCGCTTTTGGAATAGAGATGAGAAGATGGCTACTTGTGCTCCACAAACGGGGGTGAGAAGGTGGAAAATTATTTTGATTTTTTTCTTTAGTGGAACATCCCAAGGCTTGGGTCACAAACTCATGAAGGTTCTTGAGCTCTAAAGGGGGTGAGAAGAGTAGGAAGGGATGAGGAGTGGTATGCTATTTATAGGCTTGGATCAAATCACTTGGCACAAAATGGCTTGAATGCATGCGCTGGGGACAAGGGTGCACGTGGTGGCCCGTGCATTGCATGCAGCGAGCATTGGATCAAATCATTTGGCACAAAATGGCTTGAATGTATGTGTTGGGGACATGGGTGCACGTGGCGGCCCGCGCATTGCGTGCAGCGAGCACTACGCATGTGCACGTAAGGCAGGCACTCAATTGGGGAGGCGAGGGTGAAGGAGGACCGTTCGATCTTCATCAAATGATCATAATCGCATTCGTTAAATGCCTGAGATCGCTCCTCTTGCATGTTTGATTACATATGATCACCTGCACGTTTGATTGCACATGATCACCCACTCATAGATCCATGTCACCACGAGGAGAGAATGTCGTCGCTTGATCTTTGATTGACGACTGAGAGTGCGTGGATGCATGACTTAAGTCTATGAGGCTTGCATCGAGGGCAATGTCACCGTCTCTTGGCTGCTCAATTATGATTGAGCAATCCAATTTCATGGGCACTGGCACAATTGAGCAGTACTCGGAGGGATTCGATCCCAAGTCTTTTGCTTGAGAGCACCGCAATCTTTCCACTGCACTGTGGTGAGGGGCACCTGATCTAGAACGTTGGATTGTGATCCAATGGTCATACTGAAATGAGTGCTCACCCCTTTAAGGATGTTAGGGTGCATGGGAAGAGGTCAACGTGGTAAGATTTGGGATATTGTGCGGTAGAATGCCTTTAGAGGTTAGGTGGGTGGCATTGGGCAGCTTTGGGCTGTCTGGATGGTGCCACATGGTGCCATCTGGATCGTCCTTCTTCTCTTCGTAGGTGATGCTATCGATGTTCGATTGGGTCAATTTTCATGCTGTTGGGCTGTGATCGTCGACCCGAATCCATTCGTATGGTTGGATTCTTCGTTTGAGGTTTGGATTTGCGTCATCCTTCCCCATTGCTCTCGATCTTTTGTGGCTTCTATGGAATGCTACATATGTCAGATTGGGGTGAATTCGGAAGTGTTAGACTCTAATAATTACCCTGACCACATGCATACGATCAAATATGCAATCTGAAGCCCAGAATTATGTTGCCTTGTCCCCTAGCCATTAAAATGTGAAAATTAATATACAAATTATATAATCTATTCTAAAGGTATGATGATGCATGTTATGAAATATTTATAATGTTGGATGCTTCTATGAGCTTAGGAACATGCATAAATAGGAATTTTATCACGAACAATTGTGCATCTATCACACCCCCATGCATATCTTTCGTTAGTCCCTAGCAAAATTAAACTAAATGCTATTTATAAATAGAAGTAGGATCCAATTACTTAGGCACTTGTTATTTATCAATAATAAGAAATTTCTACTAAGGATCTAAACTACGAAAGACTTAACAATGGCTGGGTGCCTATCAAAATGCAGACTACCTAAGTCATCGCCTTATTCCAAATATGAAATAGAGAGATTTTTTTTTTGCCTTTTTCATTTTTTCTAATTTTTTTGGAATTTTTGAGTTTGGTGTTTCAGGGCAGCTTTCTTCGGCTACCCACCCCACCCAAGACTTGAAAGAACTCTAAGTACTAAGCATCATTATATATGAAAGTGATTGACTCACTAAACAAAAATTAGAATATACTTTAAGTTTCTACAAACCCTAGGTGATCCTAAAGAAAGTTTCTGCCTGAAGGTGTATCTTTTCGACTAATAGGTTTCTCCCCACTTTTGATTTTGTGGGGTTAACACAAGGGCGAACCCAGTGTGTATCTCTTCGGATTATTCTACTTCCCCACTTCTCCCTAGGTTTATGGATTATTTATGCATTTTTTGTAGGCTGGGCTTTGGATAATCGGCAATGGGGGGTTACCCACGATAACTTGCCAGCCATACCCATGCAGTGAAGTGTGGATTATTTTTTTTTTATTATTTTCTATTTTTTTCATTTTTTTTCTTTTCTTTTTTTGAATGTTTTTCTTTTTTTCTTTATTTTCTTTTAAAGCAGGTGGCTTCCTTGATCTAAGATTTACCTAAAGGCAATGACCAAACAGATTAGGTCGTGTGGTTGGGCTCTGGACACCCAGCTATGAGTTGTTACTTGCAACAACGTGTCATCCATACCACCCTAGTGTGTTTATTAGCTACCTAATTTTCATTAAGATCGCCTAAGAAGTGAGTCAGTGCTAATAGTGTGCAGATGCTTAAAGTCCCTTCAAATCAGAGGGCGGGTTGATAAGTCGTGTACTTATCACCCCAACTTATTAACCAAATTAAATAAACTTAAAGTAGTGAGGACTCAAGAAATAGGTCCAAACTTTAATGGACACCCAAGCTAATTAGGCCTGAAGACTTGAAGAGTCTAAGTGTCCAAGTCCTATTGCATTGTTTCCTAAAGTTGAAAACTCCTAATGGCTAAATTATCTTTTCCTAATTCCTAAATTTTTTTTGTAAATAAAGAGAAATAAATAAAAGTAATCTATGGAACTGACAAATACTACTAGAAAAATGGGATATGTTGTCGGTTCCTTGTCGTCGATTTGTAAAATCTACCCCAAAGATATTTTTATCGTCACTTAATAAAATAAGCAACAACGAAGGCATGTACTTGACCTACCGTCAGTTGAATGCCCGCGATGGGCGGGCGTTGGTCATTAATATTTCCCGCTGCTTTATAAAGAGACGGTAAATATATTTTTATCATCGATTAGTGTACAAAGCGACTACTAAATGATGGATAAAATTAGCGCTTGAAGTTTGGGTAGGTTGAGTGGTTTAATTTTGACTTATATCGTCGGTTAGTGGAATAAGCGATGGTGAAACGAAGGTTAACATTAGCGCGTAATATATGGGCAGGTTTCATTTTGACTTCTACCATCAGTTAGTGGAATAAGTGACGACAAAAATATATGTGCCATCAGTTAGTGAATAAGCAACGATAAAAAGAAGGTTAAAGTTAGTGCTTAAATTTGGGTGATTAGTGAATAAGCGACAGGGAAAAGACTGGTTAAAATTTCCAACCAAAATTTGGGCGTGATGGAGGGGGGATTTAATTTATCCTTTATCATCGGTTTCTGATATAACCGATGGGTAATAGACCGGTTAAAATTTCTAGCCAAAATTTCGGCGTGATGCTGGAGGGATTTAAGTTATCCTTTACCGTCAGTTTCTGGTATAATTGAGGGTAAATATCTATTCATCATACTCGCGAAAAGTCCTCTACTCCTTGCACAACTAACAAAAACCCTCGCCGCTCCTCCTCTCCTGATCCTCCTTGGCGATTGCCTCCATCAGTCGTCCGTGCTCCTCACCCTCCGTTAGTTGCCGACGTTCCTCCTCCTCCTCAGGTAGCTTCTCGTCATCTTGCCCTCCTCCTCCTCCTCCTCTTCATCCTTGCCCTCCTCCACCTTTCCTCCCCCCCGTCATCCTCCTCGTCCTCTTCCTGTCGACATCCTCCACCATCCCTGACCCTCGGCCTACCGCCCTCCTCCTCCTTCCTAACCTCCTCCTGTCGCCCCTCTCCTCCTCCTTGACTCCTCCTCCTCCCCCTCCTGTTGTCCTCCTCTGTCATCCCTGACCTCAACGCTTGCCGCCCTCCTGGTCCTTCCCAACCCCCTCCTGGCCGACTCCTCCTCCTCCTCCTCCTCCCTCTCCTACTGTCCTCCTCTAGCATCCTTGACCTCGATGCCTGCCTCCCTCCTCCTCCTTCTTGACCCCCTATTGCTGCCTCCTCCTCCTCTCCTCCTTGCCATCCTCCTTCTCTTCCTCGACGACCCCTGCCCTCCCTCCTCCTTTGCTTGTCGTCCCCCTCCTCCTCCTCCTGCTACTGCACCTTCCCTTCCTTCTCCTCTCAACTCCCATTCTCCTCCTCCTCATCCTCCTCCACTGCCCCTACCCATTCCCTCCTCCTCCACTACCCCTTCCCTTCCTCCTCCTTCTCCTTGCCCTTACTAAATCCCATATGACTTTAGTAAAATGGTTGAATAATTTTCACATTTGAACTTGTGTTATAACACTCTAAATACAACCATGAAGCTCCACTATTGCATTCAAAACAAATGCATTTCTTTAGTAGTTAGCATGTGTATGACTATTTTGATTTTCTATGAATAAGAATAAAAGAGAAAAATGAGTTATAGATTGTCATAGGAAGAATGCAAGTCCAAAGTAGAGACCAAGATAGTCATCCAACTCCAATCGGTTGTTTGCTACCCTTACCTAACTTTGAAGTCCTTGAAGGCCATGGAAGTAGAGGTGCTACCTAGAGATATAGTTGAAATAGTAGGCCAAATCTAATCCAAATCCGCTAATACAATTCGATAGCATCTAGTCCTTTTGATTCTCTATTTAATCTACTTATCTTCATTCTCAAGAATCATATATCATTATAATGTTACCCGAACTTCAGGAGCTAACCAATTATTCACATTGTGTTCATAATCTAGCTTTTGATAGTTTTAGAAATTAGATTGTAAAAATTTTGAGTAAAAAAAATTATGCATGCATAGGGTGTGCTTATCTACACTACTAGAAAATGGGATATGCCGTCAGTTACTTGCCTCCTCCTCCTCCTGTTTCTGTGCCTTCCCTTCCTCCACCTCCCAACTCCCATTCGCCTCCTCCTCATCCTCCTCCACTACCCCTTCCCTTCCCCCTCCTCCTCTCTACCCTTCCTCTGCCTCCTGCCCCTCCTCCTTCTCCTCCCAACTGCCATCCCCCATCCTCCTTATCCTCCTCCACCTGCCCCCTCATCCTCATCTCCTTCTCCTACTACCACCCTCGTCCTCATCCCCTTCTCATCTTCCTTTCCTTATATCAAATTAATTACTTAAGTTATTAATAACATAATGGTTTATTATTTAATTTATTGTACGCTATTGAATTTACAGATTGTTGGTGATGGTCACCCTCAGAGGCTGTAGTACATCAGAGGTATATTTTCATTTTTTATAATTTATTTTTATGATATTTTAGGACTATATTAGATGTAGAGTGTGCCTACATATTATCACTTTTTTGAATGTATGGTGGGGTATGCCCACTTCTATGCACTTTATGTTATTGTGTGATGCACTACTATTGTGGGGTGTGCCCACTATTATTTTGTGTTATTTTGATATGCAAGTTTATGAAAAAAATAAAATTTAAGGGGAAACTTTATTAAAGTTTTTAAAATTATTTAATGTTCAATGTATTGGTTTGCTGGGGATTTAAGGTTAGGTTGGGCTTTGGTTAGGTTATGTTAGGATTTGGGTAGGATGATGGTTAGGTTTGGGATGGAGATGGGATGGTTTAAGATTGTTAGGTTATTGATGTGCATGCATCTAAATAGCCAAAAATATCTATTAATGCATGTTCTTAGTATCATATAAGCATCATGCATTGTAAATATTGCATAACATGCATCATCATGCATTTAGGTCAAATTGTACAAATTGTATAGTAATTTCTTCTTCTTAGTGGCTAGGGAGAGGGCGACATTTAAACGGGGAATTCAATTGAAGATCCAACCGTACGGACTTAATCAGGGTGATGATCGGTGATTGCATAGCAAAAATACACCAATAAATATGCCATCTTATGTTATTTCCTAGCACTACCATTGCATCTTATGTAGCAATAGTGGCATTTGTACATAGACACATGCATGCTTTTCTTTTAAAAGAAGGGAGGAGAGTGAATAATTTGCCATCTAATTAGCATCTTCATCAAGGGATTCATTGCAAATTCACCATTTTCATTTTTTATTTTCTTTTTTGACTTTGAATTCTTCTCCCTCACGCAGCTGCAGGGCATGGGGCATGTGCCTCTTTGCGCCACTCCTCTGCCAGCAGCATGGCTGGACATGCAATGCTAGAGCATGGCTATGGCATGCCTTCTTCTTCTTTAAAAGGCCTTGCCCTCTCCCTTGCGCAGGGGAGCCTGAACACACACCACCTTCAGACACTGTCCTCCACCGTCAGGCCAACCTCCTCCCCTCTCCCTCTCCATACGCAGTATCTCTTCTCACTGAAGAGACACACTGCGGGCAGGAGCAAGCTCACAGTGGTCCCACAACCACCACTGTGAGTTCCACCACCACCCAGCTCCCTCGAGAGCAGGTGGGCGTGGTGGTTTCACCTTCTATTTTCATTGTTGGAAGCCCTCACCGCCATTTTCAGAGCTTCAAGGTCGGAAGCTCTAGCAGCAGCAACTGCTGCTTGAAGCTGCGCAAGCCACTGTGCGAACGCCAGCAGACCTCCGCGAGCTCTCCTCGCACGTGCAGGTGCTTCCCAGCACGCTTACGCACGTAGAATTGGCGCTACCGGTCACCTGCTCCGGTGTAGCACTGTAGCCACTGCTCAAGCCTCTCACCGTGACACGGTAGCCACCGGTTTGTTTCTCACTTAGTCGGTGGCACAGCGCTCTCTCTCCTCGCCCGCAACCCGCTCTAGCCGGTCGCCTACGTCTGCGCCCGTGCCCACTCCTGCCCACAGCGCTGTGCACTGCGCTACGCAATGCGCTGCGCTGCACTGCTACACTCGCCTACGCACGAAGACAGCGCGCGTGTTCCATCCAGCACCCGCTTGAAGCCTTTGCACACCCGCGCTCCTACGAGATCAAACGGCGGATGCTCCTGCCAGAAGGCTTAACTCTGCCCTCTCTCTCACACTCACCCGCCAGCGACACACCCATACTAATACACACACACACTCGTACACATACACACTCGTACACACCCACACATACATACATATATACATATATATATCCACTCACTTATATACCTAAATATATATATATATATACATACATACATATACATATATACATATATATATATACATATATACATCTTCATACCTATAAAACTATATATAACTATATATACATACATATATATATTTATTTATACATATACAGACATATATACATATATATCTATATATATATACATATATACATACACATATACATATACATATATTACTATATATATATATGTATATAGTTATAAATATATATATTCATAAATATATATATACACATATATATATCTATATATATATATACACAACTACATATATACCTATATAGTTATAACCCTATCTATCTATCTATCTATATATATATATATATCTTTACATACACATCACCTACCTATATCCATACGCCCTTGGACTTGTCACTCCATTACGCATTATATCGCGGGAATATCTATACCTGTTGCAAGCGCCTCCGCACACAGTCCCACACATCCGCCTCACACTCTACGAGGCACTCCGTCTTGTTGGTTGCATCTTACTAGACAAGGACCAACTCGACACTATGCTACACTCCATTTCCACTTCCACCTCCACCCCTATATATATATTATATACATATCTATATATATAGTGACTGTATTTATTATATTAAACTAAGTATTCCTTTCTCTACAAGCAACCTACCTTGTTTTTATTTCTCTTTGTTTCCTGCTATTAAAAAGATAGGAAAAAAGAGTAAAAGAAAAAAGATAATCCTTGCCTTGCAGGTACTCGATCTTGCAAATAGCAGGACCAGTTTTTTTGGAAACCCTAAGTTGGCTCAAAGCCAAGAACTTGATTTTAAGGGGGTGCCTCAAGGACAATATTATCAACAAAAAAAAATATTAAATAGAAAAAAAAACTAAAACATAATAAACGCACGGAAGAGATACGTTATAGGAATGGCGTAGAAACTTCTTCACCTTTAATTCCCGCCTCCCTGAGATCGACCGTGGGCCTAAAAGTGACCAAGATAAAATTAGGTAGGCTAGGTTAAAAAAATTTTGTGAAAGATGGTTAAACTTGATTTAGGTTAACCACTATATTCACTTCAATGATAATTTCACCATATTAACATAACCTATTCGAGATCTACCATGCTTTTTCTGGTGCCATTGCCGGGGAGGTGCACATTGAGGTAAGTTTCTACTCCATTCCTTTGATTTTCTCTTCTCACACCCTTCTCTTCACGGGTGTTTTTGTTTGCTGGTGTGCAGGTAAACCAATTGCAAGGAGGAGGCCAGCAGAGGAAGTCGGAGACGTGGGCAGATCTAAGGTGGGAACGAGAGCGTGAAGTCGCTGACGCCTCACTGGAGCTTCGCCCACATTGCTAAAAAGGTAGGTCTCTCTCTATTAGCAACTTAGGTTAACTTGTCACCTAGATAAAAAATTTTTTAAAAAAAACCTAAAAGCACTTCTTGGGATTTCTTGGGGAAAGTGGATTAAAAATCACTTGCTTGATTGTCCGCTATCACCCCCACCACCTCGGGACTTCCTGCCAAACTTCGCATAGCGAAGATCCAAGAATCTTGATTCTTGAATCTTTCATCGTGTGAAGTGTTCTTGGAGGCAAGATTAAATAGATTGACTGCCATCCCTCCTTGCCTCATTTATCCACAATTTGGGATCACATTTTTTGGTGGGGAGACTTGGAATTTAGTTGATTCCAGCCCCACCACAACCTTTCACCTGCCTAAGATTTGATCCCGAATATTTCAACCCTAACATTTTGATTTTCTTTACATTATCTTGTGGTTTGAGCCTTGTGTGTGGAACATCATTTTGGTGATTGGGAGCACTTGAATTGAAGTGCTTTGGCTCCCTTTCACACTAACCTAAAATTGACTCGTGCATCCACACATAGAAATTTCCACCTAGGGAAGCCCAGTGCATTTTTAGCATGCATTAACCAACTCACATTGAAGAAGGGTTTGTTGGGCATAGAAGAACTTGTATTTTCTCAAAACCCGGAGATTGTTGAATTGGTAACTCAATGAAATCTTAAAATCCATACTACTTAAGGCTGAAATTCGAAAAACCATTCACCAACTAAAACTTCAATTCGGGGAGATCTCCCCATTGCATGCTTGGTTTACACACTTTCTAAAATCAACGCACTTGGGCATTACCCGTATACAATGCCCTTCACATTCCTGAAGCACTTGATCCTAAGCCTCTAATTAAAACTGGTAGCAACTTGACCCTTATTAAGGATTGGAGGTCTAACTACCTGCGTGTAGCACCTACGTGCTGGTGTAGGTTCCCGCGTGCTATTGGGTGTCTAAGACTAGGGCAAACAGCCTTTCAATCTGGCCCGATGGTTCCGCGGTGCTCGCATTTGGTTCCGTAGGTTGTGATAGTAGGTAACTTAGATCTTCAGGTCTAAGGGCACATTATAGAGGTTAGGACTTTGATTGCCTTGATTTGTCATCAAGTGTACCTTTGCGGTGTCATTTCTCTCATCCCCTTTTCCCTTCTTATCTCCCCAATTCTTCCTGCGGTAGTGCATGTTTGGGAGGAGGTCACAAAACCCTGAATTATTTGAATTGTCTGATAATTCTAGAAGGAAAGAAACCTAATCGTCATCCTCCTCCACAAACATGGCTGCATGCCCACCCCCAAATCCCGAGGGAGGAAACCGCCCTCAAATCCCACCAGGTGGTGGAGCCATGGACCCCATAACCTGCCTCCAAACCCAAATGGAAATGTATAATGAACAGATTGAAGCCATTAGGGAAACCTTGGAGGAAATGCAGAACCCTCCCGAACGGGAGGAGCCTAGGTCTCTTAGCTCTTATCAAAATCTCGCTGCTACAGAGACCATAGGACAAATTCGGGTCCCCATGGGCAAGGACGATTTTGAATTGAAACCCAATATAATTGGCCTGATTAACTTTCACTTCGATGGCCTTGCAAGTGAAGATCCTTTTCTCCATTTGGAAGACCTAACCCGATTGTCTGAAACGGTTAAACCAAGAAACATCAAGTTATCAATTGTCCTCATGAAAATGTTCCCATTTTCGTTGTGGGATAAAGCGTCGCAATGGTTATGCACCCTTGGGAGAACCATCCATTCTTGGGAAGAGATGTGAACAACATTTCTCAAGAAATTCTTCCCAATTGGGTGAACCAATGCGCTTCGCCGTGCTATAACTTCCTTCACGCAATAAAACGGCGAGCAGTTTCATGAGGCTTGGGAGATGTATAATGACCTCCTCCGGAAGTGTCCGTACCACGATCTACCTAAGTGGCATATAGCCCAAATTTTCTATTATGGGCTAAATGAGATTTTGAAGCAGATTGAAGACGCTTCCTGCGGAGGGAATTTCATGAATAAAGATGAGAATGGAGCATTCGAATTATTTGAAAACATGAGTGAAAATTCAATGAACAATGCCTCCATTGTCGCCTTTAATTGTACCAGCCTACCCCGTAATGTTCACGAAGTTGACACAGGACCCTCCCATTCATCCACTGATCTTAGCCTTATCGCTCAAAAATTAGATGAAGTCTCCGTCGTGCACAAGAAGCTAGACGAACTTCTGGTCAATATCGCTCGTTCTATGGCAAACACCCCCGCCTCACCACTTCGTCACAATCCTAATCCTTCCAACACCAGGCTTATCCCCAAAAATCCTGTGAGATCTTCCTTACCGAGTGTCACGCCGAGCAATTCGGTAAGTCATGTGGATCTGGCTTCTGCAAGCCAGTATTTTGACACGGAGGACCAAACCTCCGTGTGCTCGGATGCATATTACATGCGAACTCGTCTTCTGGCTTAGAAGATGCTTGCACCCTGGGGAACAACCTGTTCTCTGCTACTTATAACCTAGGGTGGCGAAATCATCCTAATTTCGCATGGTCCAATAACCTGCAGCACCAAAACCCCACAGGTGGGCCAATGCGATCGTCCGCACCCGTCATCCCAAGGGCCCAATCTAATCCTGTGGCGAATCCACCATCGGGTCCTTGCAAACCGCAAATAGAACACGCATCAAGTCCTCTTGATAAATTTATGCAAATGATGACGGAAATGTCTAAGCACCATGAAGAGAACATGACCTCTCTTCAGCACCAATTGGCGAAGCAGAATGCTGAGATCAGTCAACTACACATGGCAACTTGATCTCAGGGCACTCTTCCAGCCCAACCTATTCCCAACCTGCGAAATTTCATACCTTGTGGTCCTCAACCATAGGTACGAACCTTCTCAGGGGCAGGTTCATCAGATTCTGCAGGTTCCGAGCATTCCACCAGGATTTCAGGCTAATCCTGTAGCAACTACCTCACCCTTATGTCCCTATTGTGAAACCTCCTCCGCCTTATGATCCTACTAGACCTGCGATGTCCAATGCGATTACTATGAGGAGCGGAAAGCAAATAGTAGATCTGCCTTGACCTGATCCTGGCCCATCTTTTTCATTGCCCTCTCATTCAGGATGCGCACCGCATTCGCGAGAGGACGATACACCCAAACTAGTGCCAGAATCGGTCCCATTCCCTGAGGCTCTACTGAGGGAGCCAAAAGGCAAGAAAAAGGATATGCAGGCCTTTGATAACTTACGTAATTTATTCAAGGATGTTGAAATCAAGGTACCCCTGTTAGAGGCTATCGACCATATATCTACTATCGTCCGATCTTTCAAAGACTACATAACACCCAAGCGACAGTCAAAGAAAACAAAGAATTCGGTGGTTCTCTCGCCTCATGCGAGTTGTGCTATACTGTTAAATCTACCACGGAAGCAGAAAGATCCAGGCACAATGCTTATTTCTTGTAGCATCCAAGGCTGCAATTTTAACCATGCTTTGCTTGATCTAGGATCTTTCATCAATCTCATACCAACCATCATGCTCGAGAAATTTGCCTTAGGAAATCTGAAACCCACCCCTGTCACGTTATAGTTGGCAGATCATTCTATCAAAATACCAAAGGGTGTGGTGGAAGACGTGGTGGTTAGGGTTAATAGTCTCTATTTTCTTGTTGACTTTCTTATTTTGGATATGGAAGTTCCTAGCTCACTTTTTGATTGTCTGATCATCCTTGGTCGACCTTTCTTGGCCATAGCCCATGCCCATATCAATTGCGAGTCGAGCTGTATTGAGATCGCCGTTGGATCTGAGAAGCTTAAGCTTAACATCTTCAAGGCAGCTAAGTACTTTGATTGCGATTACATCGAGGATGACACGTCTGACGAGGACATGGCCATCAGCGCGTGTATCGGACTAATAGGGACCTATTCTGACTGCTGTGGATTGCCTTTAAACACAGACGGTTGCCTGACCGACACATATTGTGACATTCCCCCATCCCTCCCTTTTCTTGTACCTTCTCCTGATCGGACTTCTGACAAGGTTTTCTCCGCTTCCCATACCTCGTGGTCTGAGTCATATTCGGGCTACTCACCGCCGGTCCACAGTCTTGAAGATCGGATTGCCCTTTCTTTCCTGCCAAATCAGGCAGAATTGCAACTCCACACTGGGACATTGAGCCCAAATACTGCTCACTGGGGCTATCCCTTTTTGGATCCATCAATCCAAGATGCCCCTCTTCTTGGCCAATCTGAGGGCCAACTTCTTCCACCTGCCTTATTTTCTTTTGATCTGCTTGGGACACTCTCGTCCCAAGAAATGCTAGATCTTTCACCATCCTCTCCCGAGCTGAAAGAGCTGCCTAATACGCTTAAGTATGTCTTCTTGGGACCAAATGAAACGCTCCCCGTAATCATTAGTTCAAAATTGACCAGGGAGCAAGAGTGCAAACTAACAAAGGTCCTTATGAAACACAAGGCAGCCATTGGATGGTCCTTATCAGACTTAACTGGCATTAGCCCCTATTACTGCACTCACCGTATATACACGAAAGAGGAGGCTCAACCTTCCTGCGAGATGCAGCGACGTCTCAACCCTAACATGCGGGAGGTCGTTAAAAAGGAAATTATTAAGTGGCTGGATGCGGGTATAATCTACCCGATCAGCGATAGCCCCTGGGTGAGTCCGATTCACGTCGTGCCCAAAAAGGTGGGACTCACCATCCGTGTCAATGATAGGGGCGAATCCATCCCTACACGCACTCCTACATCTTGGAGAGTGTGTGTAGATTATAGGAAACTTAATGCTGCAACTAAGAAAGATCACTTTCCGCTACCTTTTATTGACTAAATCCTGGAGCGGTTAGTGGGAAATAAATTTTTCAGTTTCCTGGATGGATTCTCTGGATATAGCTAGGTGGCAATTGACCCCAGGGACCAAGAGAAAACCACCTTTACCTGCCCCTTTGGCACCTTTGCATTTAGAAGGATGCCGTTCGGACATTGTAATGCGCCAGCAACTTTCCAGAGATGTACGCTGGCGATATTCCATGACATGGTGGGTGACTTTCTTGAGGTTTTCATGGATGACTTTTTGATCTTTGGACCCTCTTTTGATGACTGTCTTGCCAACCTGACCCGTATCCTTTGGAGATGTATTGATGTGAAACTCGTGCTTTCCTAGGAAAAAAGTCATTTTATGGTACACGAGGGAACTGTTCTTGGGCATATCATCTCCAATAGGGGTATCCAGGTTGACAGAGCTAAGCTTGATGCAATTGCTGATTTACCTGTGCCTGGCTCTGTCAAACAAATCTGCTCCTTCTTGGGACACGTCGGTTTCTGTAGGAGATTCATCAAAGACTTCTCCAAGATTTCTATACCTTTAACTCATCTCCTATCGACCAACGTACCCTTTGATATGGGCCCCGACTGCATACGAGCATTCACGCAGCTGCGTGATATTGTCACCAAGGCCCCTGTTCTCTAGCCACCTGATTGGTCCCTCAACTTTGAACTCATGTGTGACGCTTTCGACCTTGCAGTCGGAGCCATCCTAGGACAAAGACACGATAGACACCCCTTCGTGGTGTACTGATGTAAACACATTTACACTACTTAAGATGTCTATTTATGCATGTTCTTAAGCATAGGATTGCATTTCATGATATAAATATTGCATAACATTCATCATCTTGCATTTAGAGTACTTTGAATAAAATGGAGGTTAATTGTCCCCTTTTATGTGCTTGGACAAGGCAAACATTTTATTGAGGCCTCAGATCAAAGATCTAACCGTATGGATGTGATCAGGGTGACGATTGGAGTTCAACCACTCCAAGATCGCCCTAATCAGGCATCTGTAGCATCAGATAGTGACCGGGGAACCCTAGAAGATCAAGGGCCAGGATGGTGTAAATCTGCACTTCAAACGACAAATCCGACCGCACGGATGGATTCGGATTGACGATCGCAGCCTAACGGGATGAAAATCGACTCAATTCGACACCCGTGGCACCATCTACATCATCCAGAAGATGGACGGTCAAGATGGCACCACGTGGCGTCATCCCAGCCGTCCAACCGGCCCCTAGCACTGCCGCACCTTTTCTTCTTCAATCAGAGTGTCGATTTTTCACCGTTGGATCAAGATCCAACGGCTGTGGATGCTGCTGGCTGATTCATTCGCACGACCTTCTCGACTACGTAGCGCAGCGGAGACGAAGCTGCAGGCGAAGTAGAGGTTGCGGGATCGAGTCCCACGAGCCTCAAATTAGGCGCAGGCGAGCGGGCGCGTGGAGTGTCAGATTGCGATCCAACGGCTGCGCGCGCCCGACAGCGCCGATGCGCTATTACACGCATGGCGAATACGCGGCATCGCACGCGGGCGGGCGCGGAGTGCAGTAGGTGAAGGTGCGACTTAAGCCGTCCGATTTTGCAATCGGACGGCTGAGATTTAGTGGACGTGCGTAGGCGTTGCGCGTGCAAGCAGGCGAGCAGGAGCACGCGAGCCGCCCACGATGCCCACGAAGGAGGCTTTAGTGACGGTTTTATCCGTCACTAAAGACCCCTTATTTAATGTTTTAAAGATGTAATGTCCATTTTGCCCCTACTCCTTAGAACTATAAAAGGAGACCCCCTCCATACGAAATTCTCATCCCTTCCTTCTCTTCTCTACCTCTCCAAAGCTCAAGAGAAGCTTGTCCCACACCCGGGATGCTTCTCATGAGATAAAGTCCAAATTTTCGTCCCCCTTCGGAAGTGGATCCCGCGACGACGACGGCGTGCTACTCCGTTCCCGTTCTTCTGCTTCATCCTCCTTCATCCTGCTTCGTCCTCCTTCGTCTAGGCATCATCCCGTCCGACTCGTCCTCCAAGCGACCGTCGAGGCGGATTTCTCTCTCCCTATTCTTTTTACTGCTTTCTAGTATAGATTTACTGCTTTCTAGTGTAGTTCTGCTCGTCCTCCAAGCGATCGTCGAGGAGGACATTTCTCCCTCCATTCTTTTAATGCTTTGTAGAGTAAATTTATCGCTTTCTAGTGCAATTGTTTTATGCTTTCTAGTTGTAATGAACAATCTCCTTAATGATAAATTCTTTGTTTATTCTACATCTCATTTTGATTTCTATGTGTAATATTCTCTCTCTCTCTTACCCTCTCTCTCTCTTCTATTTATTGTAAATAATTAGATAGTTTTAAATTGAATTACTTCGTGACAAATAAAAAGAAATGCATAGTTTTTAAATCAAACGTCCGCCTCCCTGTGTTCGACCTCGAATTTTCATTTCGGTATAAATTTTATTTGTTGAACACGAATTCTTCGCTTTCAAGCTACAACAACAGGTTTTCCAAAACCAAACACGTTAGCGTAGCAATTCGATACGTTCAACATTTTGGCGATGTTGCCGAGGAGGCAACGATCTTTGATTTCTCTTCGCGTTTTGTAACTTACAAATCATTTACCTCATTTCTCTCCTTTCTTATTGTGATTGCAGGTACTCTTTCGAGACAAGCAACAGCGGTAGATTGGAGTAAAGTGCTGTGGAAGGTTCTGTGAGTTATCCCCCACCTCCCACCCATTAGATTTCATTCCACAAATAATAATTCAAACATCAATCAACATAGGTGTTTTTATAAACTCTAAGGTTAGATTGTTTGTTGTTTGACATCCATACTCACCCCAACCCCCACATTAAAAAGAAAAAAATTAAAACAAATCTCACAGAGGTACACAACCTCATCTAATTTTCAAACTCAACCGATAAACCGATCTTAGGAATCGGTACACACATTCAAACACATAATTGAGTAGAAATCAGATTAGGTAATCATTTGTGTGCCTAATTAAGTGGTGCAACAGGCCAATTGTTTGAGTTGATTGGGTCTCACCACTTCAAATAAAATCAACTCATCAAGTAGCTACCAATTAGGTTCAACTCTTAGGGATTTACCAGGCACTCCACATTCTTTTTAAACTTTAAAGGAAAATATCTTCACCTGTGCTTGCAAAACCTGGTGTGCCAACGAAACCTGTTTGAAAACACCTAAAGTTGAATCCTAAAGCCTACTAAGCAAGATTTGAACCTTAAAATTCACCGCATCAAAAATAATCTTGCTTGAAAACCATTGGTTGTGCATGCACACACAAATCAATCAATCATTAAGGGCACAACCCATTTAAAGGTCCCATCACATTCCAAAGCACATTCAAACCTAGCCCTAAATAAAATAGAGTAGACGTTGGCCTTAAGGATTGGACTTGCTCTTCATAACCCAGAACAAGATTATTTTCGATTAATCTGTTTCTACTGTTCAATCTGATGTCTAGCTAGGGGGCAGAATCAAACGATTGCGGCTGGGGGGTACACTAGGAACCGGAGGCGCAAGCCAAAGGAAGAATCTTCTCCCCAGTCCCTCCTTCTAACTAGTTGGATTGAACAGACGAAAATAGATAAAATCGTTCCTTTATCTCAAGACAGGTTTTGGGAGTTTGTAGGTCTTTAGGCTAACCCATTTAAGGATAGGTTTGATTGTTTGTATTGCAAGGCACCTTTCTTCCTCCCGTGTCTCATGAATCCTTCCACACATTTCACGCATTCCCGCTCTTTCCCTCCTGTTGTGAATTATTCTCAACATGACGATTATCCCGACTCGTACTAT
Organism: Thalassia testudinum; assembly: GCA_037157565.1. Taxonomy (NCBI): domain Eukaryota; kingdom Viridiplantae; phylum Streptophyta; class Magnoliopsida; order Alismatales; family Hydrocharitaceae; genus Thalassia; species Thalassia testudinum. The sequence continues at coordinate 112,706,660 of JAZHRO010000025.1, forward strand.
AATCGACCATCAGTTAGTTGGGATAATTCGGATTGGGGATACAGTTCCGGACCCCCGTGTTTAGGGTCTAACCCTGAACACTTTGATTTTGAGTTGTATCCTTCTCAGAGCTACATCGATTATAGATCGTCTTCCTTTCATGAACAACCTAATACGATCTATAATCAAGAAGGATACACCGATCCTTACCCATCCTTTAATTACACTGCCTTTAGGTCATCACCATCTTTTCAATAATCTGAAATGACCTATTATCAGGAAGGGTATAACGAATCTCAATTCGTTAATTCCTCTGCATTGATGTCAAACCTGCCCAATCCTGAACCAACTCATTTGGTTCAGGTAATCAGGTTCAAGATAAGGTTCTGGCTAACTTGAGGAATATTATTCAATCTTTAGAAGTTCAGCCAATACCTTGCATTGAGAGATTGGAGCCTCTGATTGAAATGATTGATGATTTGAATAAGTCTTTGTTGGATTGGCTCCAGGATGTTAAGGATAAGAACCCGGGTGAGTTTCTACTTGGGAAATTAGCGAAATAGAGGATGAGATTCGTGGTTGCTTTGATTCAATCATGGGATGATTCCCAAGATGAACCCTCTTCAGGAAAGCCAATGACAGAACCCGCTCAAGCACCTATTGGGGGGGACATGTGTTACGAGGCTGACCAGATTGAATTAAAGCAACCAATTAAGGATGATCTGATTTCTTCACCTAAGATCTCTGAGTCGGGGTACGAGGAAACGTATGACTCCTTGGAACAAAAAGTGACAAATGATTTTGGGACATACATTGATACGGATCATGATTTCTTTGATGGTGAAGATTCAAGTTGCGAAGTCTCACACGAGTTTTCTGAACACGATTTTTGTGAGACGATTGGGCCTGAGGAATCTAATAGATCATTTGATAGCCCAATAATTGAGGAAACTGATCTTAGGGCACACATTACGGATCCAGAATTATATTTTCTGGAGGATTCAATTCAATGCCCTGATTGTCAGTTACACCCTGTTGAGCTTATTGATGATTCTAATTCTGAGATAATTAGACCCAAGTCAATTTTGATTCTGCCACATCATTTAGACTTGGAGATTTCAGACGGGGTGATTAATATACAAGAGGTCCTAGAATTTGATATGCTGAATGAGGAGGATAGGAGCTGGGAAGTTTTGATTTGGGAAGTTAATTTTGGAGGAAATGGAAGATTGAGTCGAAGGGTTCCTTTTAAGCTGAAACCATCAAATCAGAACCCTTACGACATTTGTTTTGAGGATGTCAAACCCAGGCACACATTCAACGATTATCCTTTTGAGCTTCAATTCTCTGTAACCTGACTTTTTGGTCTTGGGTTGCATCCTCATAAATCGCAGGCCCAACCCCACTTGCATTCTGATTTTAGGTTTTGGGTAATTTTTATCCAGAACCTAAGATATTCTCGATTATGGGGGATGGGTCTGCACCACAATCTGGTCCACATCTGTGGACCTCTATTGATAGGTCAGAGGATTCTTCTATTTATTTTGATTCCGACCTGCACTTATGAATTCTTAATTTTTTTTCTTTGTATAGTGTGCCTATCTGAAGGCACTAAACTCAGCACATATACAGTTCTTTTTAGTTTTCATCTCGGAGCGGACCTAACATTCACGCAATTCAGGTGCTTTCTATGCTTTTCCACTCTGTTTTATGTCTTTTTAATAAATGAGGACATTGCATTAGATATGCATGGGGGGGTGGATTTTCATCTCTGAATTCATTTGTCAGCTCCGTAGATTTATTTTATTTTCTTTTATAAAAAAAAAATTTGGAATTAGGAAAGAGAATTTGGGTTTAAGAAAATTTTCAATCTTAGGAAATACTACATTATGATTTGAACACAAAGACCCTTCAGGTCTTTGGACTTAATCAGCCCGTGTATCCACTAAAATGTGGATCTGTTTTTCAAGTTCTCACCAACCTAAATTTTATATTAATTGTAGTAAATAAGCTTGGGTGATAAGTACACGACTTATCAACCCGCCCTCTGATTTGAGGGAATTTTGAGTCTTAAGCATCTACACACTTTCTTTGCACTGACTCATTGTTTGGTGATTTTAACGGAAATTGGGTAGCTAATGAACCTTCTAGGGTGATATGGCTGGCAAGTTATCGTGGGTAATAGCCCATAGGTAGGTTGTCCAGAGCCCAGTCACTGGACCTTTCTCTTTTTGCTACCTTTAGGTAAATCTTAGACCAGGGAAGCCACCTACGTAAAAAAAAAAAATCAAAAAGAAAAGGAGAAAAGAATAAAAAGAAATAAGCTACACTTCACCGCACGAGTATGGCTGGCAAGTTGTCGGTGGTAACAGCTCATCGAACCGGTTGTCCAGAACCCAGCTCAGGAAATGCACTAAAAATTTCCAAAACACTTAGGAAGAAGCGAAGAAGTAGAATAAACTGGGGAGATATACACTGGATTCACCCTTGTGTTGACCCCGTAAAAAATAAAAGTAGGGAAAAAGCTACCGGTTGTAAAGATACACCTTAGGCAGAATTCTTTTTGAGGTCACCTAGAGGCGTAGAAATCCGAAGTCCATTTTAATTGCCGGTCAACGAGTCTGTCACAATCACAATAAGATGCTTAAGCTTAGGGTTCTCATCAAATCTTGGGTGAGTTGAATGGCCGTAGAAAGCCACTCTTAAACCCTAAAATTTGAAAATCCAAATAAATTAAAAAAAAAAAGAAAAAGAGAAAAAGTAATTTTTCTTTGAATAAGGCGAGGGCTTGAGGCGGTTTGCATTTTGGTGGATATTCGGCGCTGCTGTGTCTTTGAAAGTTCAGTTCCTAAGTAGACAATTTCTTAATGATTGAAAATAACTCAGGTCCAAATAATCCAAGCTAATTCTTTTATAAATAGCATATAGTTTTTGCTAGGGACTAGAAAAAGATAGGCATGGGGGTATGATGTAAACACATTTACACTACTTAAGATGTCTATTTATGCATGTTCTTAAGCATAGGATTGCATTTCATGATATAAATATTGCATAACATGCATCATCTTGCATTTAGAGTAGTTTGAATAAAATTGAGGTTAATTGTCTCCTCTTATGTGCATGGACAAGGCAAACATTTTATCGGGGCCTCGGATCAAAGATCTAACCGTATGGATGTGATCAGGGCGACGATTGGAGTTCAACGACTCCAAGATCGCCCTTATCAGGCATCTGTAGCATCAGATAGTGACCGGGGAACCCTAGAAGATCAAGGGCCAAGATGGTGTAAATCCGCACTTCAAACGACAAATCCAACTGCACGAATGGATTTGGATCGATGATCGCAGCCTAACGACATGAAAATCGACTCAATCCGACACCCGTGGCACCATCTACATCATCCAGAAGATGGATGGTCAAGATGGCGCCACGTGGCGTCATCCCAGCCGTCCAACCGGCCCCCAGCACCGCCGCACCTTTTCTTCTTCAATCAGAGCGTCGATTCTCCGCCGGCTAATTCATTCCCACGACCTTCTCGACTACGTAGTGCAGCAAAGATGAAGCTACGGGCGAAGCAGAGGTCGTGGGATCGAGTCCCGCGAGCCTCAAATCAGGTGAGTCACTCAACTCAGTAATTAAGTTAATTTCACTTAATTAAGAGTAGAAGAAATCACTTAGTTTAACTCGAAGTTGTGTCGGTTATGTAGTATAGGGTCGAATTAACCTAACATTTTTGAAATTTTTACTGGTTGAGTCCAGGTCGTTCACTGGGAGGCATAATAATTTTTCTCCAAATTCACTAATTTCCTTTTATCTCTTTAAGTTTAGGAGGTAAAACTAGTTTAATTTTAAAAACATGAATTTTTTCAAATATTTAAACTATGAAGAACATACAAAATTCCATATGCAAACATATTTACTCAAAAAGTTATTCTTTATTAACAAGTAAACATGCTTTTTTTTTTTAATTTTATTTCATTAAGGCAATTAGAAAATTATCCAACCAAAGCATGCCTTTTACAATTAAGAACAAAAAGTAAAAGTAAGTATGCAAAAATTCATTTAATTTTTCATCTCTCTACAGCCGCTAATCTTCTTCTCTTTCTTTCTTGTTTCTTCTCTCTTTTATTTTCTTCTCTGTTGAGCTCTCTTTCTTCTTATGTTATTCCAGCCTTCTCTTCTTCCCTTAGTTTCTTTCTTTTGTTCCTTAGTCTTTCCTTAACACTTCTTAGCATCCGCGCTCCTTTCTTCCTTAGCCTTTGCATCCTTCAGCATTTAGCTTTCTTCAGCAGCTTCTCTTTTCTTTCCCTTTCAGCTGAACTGGGCTTTTTTACTTTTTAAACCAAAAGTTTTTGTATTTGCGGCGAGGTCCTTTCGAGGATACACAGCACCCTGAGACCAAGGTGGGACCAGACCCTACTCGGTCCTCGCCTAATCTCGGTTAGGTTTGTTGTGGTTTATTTATTTGTCGGTTCACACTATCGAGCTGCATCGGCTCAACCCGACCTCCCAGGCCAAACTCACACCCTCGTAGGGCACATATTCACATTCTCACACACACCACCAAGGGCGCACACAACCGCAGGCCAATGCCCACACACTCATATACAATGCTCAGATCATATTAGAATCGGAACCGGTGCACCTTGCGCTTAACGACTGCATAGCAATAGGAACAAAAGAGTTTTATACCTAGGCGCGCGCTCGTGGATATCCGAGGTGGGACAAAGCTAACCCTTCCAGACCCGAATTCAATTGATCACAACTTCCTACCCAGAGCTCCAAATTCGATGATTTAAAGTTCATTAGAAAGCTCTAAGGGTAATCTATTCAATTTTAATGTCAATTTAATGTTTTATTGATGTTTAGCTCTTCTATTTAATGGATGAAATCAGGGGTTTCTACAGGTTTAATAACAAGCCTGGAAATGTTTTTAACTCAGGGAAGTCCTCAGATGGACTTATCTCATCTTTTTAAAGGTCTGTATACATTATATAAACAATTCTGCTTCAGTTAGGATGGATTTAAAGCTCTTTAGACTTACAGAACCTGCAGAGAAGCTTTTCTCTTCTCTGAAAACTTCAGAGATTAATTTTCAGTTTTCAACAAGTGCAACAGACACTTTAAAGTGTTCCTAATCTATTTAGATTAATTCTAAGGGTTTTAACTAATCAATCTGGGCAGGTTTTAGATTTGAATTTCAACAGAACAGTGCTTCTGTTGGTTTGGGTTCAAGAGTAACCCAACTTAACAGGAACAAAATTTTCACTAAAAACATCATCTAAGCTTACTTAAATCGATTTCAGATCATCAATTAAGATTCCAGAAACAACTTCCACATCTCAATTCCTCAATTTAAGCTCAAAATACCATTATCAGACTTAGGTTTGACTGTAGAAGCTTGAAATTTGACTTTTTGTTTAAAGCTTCTTCCTAAGAAATTAACACATCAATTAGAGTCTCTTCATCATCTGGAACTCACTCAGATCTTCAGATTTGAGTTCTGTCCTTAATTCCTAGGGTTCCAGACTCGTCGCCTGGACTAAAATAGGTGTTTGTTTGACAGAATTAATCAGTGTTAGTTATAGTGTTTTAAAAGTTAAAATAGTCCCTTATAACAGTCTTCTCCAACTCACCGGAGTTGGGGAAGATGAAGTTAAATCTTAAGCTCCAGTGAATGAACCCTTAAACAAATTTCTTAAAAATGATCAGTAATCCTTATTTCATTGTTCTGGAGCTTCATAGCAATTTTAAGAGGCTGCAACTCAACTTTGACTCGCCGGAGCTTGTCGGAGCACCGATGAGTCCAGAAAATTCAAAATGCATGTACAGATTAACAAAATTGACTATTTTTGATCCAAAAATGATTATGAGGTTTCAAGGAACCTCTTTATCACATTAAATTCCTCGTTTGTTCATTGAAATATAAGGTTTGACAGTAAGCTTGTTTCTTAAAAGATTGATTGGTTTAAGCTTAGGACTTGATTTAACTACTTGATTAAGAAGTTAAATCAAGTCAACAGACGTTATTAATCATAAATATATGTTTAATTTATAATTTGAGATGTTCCTGAGCTGCCATGGACAGTGAACTCAGAAACTTAAATTAAATTTAGGCGTTTAATTATAAATGATAGTCATAGGTAATATAAAGTCGATTAGGGTTCATTAGTGATGAAAGGTGATGAAAGAACCCAATGAAAGTGGAATTAGGTCGACTTCTGTCACCCTGGACAATGAAGCAATCGGTGAAGGTGAGACTTGAATTAGGCGTTTAGGTGATCTAATTAACTATTTAGTGATTTAGAAGTGAACATGGAAGATAAAAGAAGGTGAACATTGAGTTAAAAGACAAAATTAAAGTCTCTGGAGAGCTCAAGGAACTTGCCGGAGCTGGAAGAGATGAAGCTAAATTCTACAATTACTCTAACCTAACTAACTAAACTAACTAACTAAGCTAGCCTACTCCTACTCCTACTCCTAGTCTACTGTTACCTTGACGAAGGGGTCAATAGGGTTCCGCCGAAGTTTCATGGCGGACGATGAAATCAGAGGGTTGAAGAAAGAGCTCCGGCGGGCGAATTTGAGGTGGAGCGGAGGAATCTTAGGGTCGGTGCCTTTGTCAGAGGTGCGGAAGACCACGACGAATTTTCTCGGCTACTTAAGATGGTCGGAGGAAGTTGAAAGATGGAATGGGGGTTCGCCGGAGGTTTGGAAGAATAGCTTATTGGGTCGGTTGCAGTATTAGAAGTGGGAAGGGAGCCAACTTGCTAAAATCAGAGGTGATAGGAGGTATTTATAGCATTTTGTGGCGAAGAGAGGGGCGGGGTCTGGCTGAAGAAGAAGCTCAAGAAGCTTAACCTCCGTCATCGTCTCCGATGACGGTGAGGTTAACTCCCACTGAAAAATAGGATTTTCGATTAATCCAGACCGATGGATCAAGTAGAGGTGGTGAGCGCAAGCTGCAAGAGCTTGGGTAAAGAGGAATGATGTCGGCAGGGCGGTGATCGCGCGGTAGGATGACTCTCTGCCACCAGCCATTCGTTTGGCTGGAGAAGAAGAAGTGGAAGAGGGATCTAGAAGTAATAAAACCTAAGGACCTATGTGACAAATAAGGACTCAACTGTAATGAAAATTAAGGACTAAAATGTAAACCCAGGTTTTGAAGGTTTATTTTAATTTAAATCTTTTTCAACTTTTTATATATATTAGTAAATAAGGTAAATATTATGTTTACACCTTGAATTTACATCTTTGACCTTTTTATATTAATTTATTAGATTAAGTAAAATTACTTAAGTTATTACATACTTACGTATACATTATATTTAAGTAACTTATCTTATTAATTAAGGAAATGATTAGTATGATTTCGAGTCCAATTATTATCTAAATTATTAATAATGTTATTTGAATGATAAAATGTCATTTTTAACTTATTTTAAGGTCCTTAACTAAATATCCCTTATTCTATAATTAACCCTTATATATTCATAACCTTATCTAATTAACTAGGAAGACTAGTTAATTAGGGGTAATTAAAGATCATGATAAGTGTCTCATCATTCCCCCAAGACAAAGTTTTGCTAGTCCCTAGCAAAATTAACTAAGACTATGATGATTTAAAGCACTTGGGTTTAAATTATTATAATTAGTAAATATGTAGAGCAAAGCTTAGGTCAGAAAATATTTTTTTTTAAGTTTAATATAAATGATTAATGCTTAGAGCATGTGTGAAAATTTTCTTACTTAGACTTATACTTATAACATTTTCAAAACACACTTAAAATAATTTGTAAACAAGAATTTTATTCAAAATTAGAATTCTTCAAAAATCTCTTAATCTTTGTAACTATTCTTAACTCAAATTAGAATACCAAATGTTTTAGGAAAAACAAAACTTAAGGACTAAGAATTAAATTTTAACTCAAAAACTCAAATAGATTTAAGTTAATCCTTTGTTTATGATATTTGATTTTTATCAATATAAGTTTAAGCAAATTAACCAGATACTCATTATTAATCAAACTTAGGGTAGTAAAACTCTAATTTACTAGCCTACAACACCAAAGATTAACTTCTAGACCTAAGATTCTGTCAATTCTTCTCCTTTAGGTCTCAACTTAAAATCTTCAAAACCCAATTTCTTAGGCTTCACTGCCCAATACCAAGGTTCAGTAGCTATGACTTTAAAACATCTATGCTTAGTGAAGAGAACTATCCTAAAGACATCCAAAGTTGCAAAAATCCAGATTTTAAGACATCACTTTCCAATCCCAATTATTCCAATTCAAGCCTTTGGCTTGGCCTTACTTAGGTTTGGTTGCTTTCTCCTCACCAGTTTTCTATCCTGAGGTCAACACTTTTTGTGTATATCTCCCCAGTGGACCACTGGGTCTCTCATTCCTAATATTTTTTGCTCCATATTTTTTTTCTTTTTCTATTGGTTAGAACACCCATTTGTAGCGAGGTGTTCTTTTTATTTGATGGAAGGAAGGGTAGCATCCATTTGTAATGAGATGCTTTTATTTATTTATGGAAAAATTGCATAAGTACCTATTTTTTGCGAGGCACTTAACTACAGGGTATTTTATTTACTTTTTTCTTTTTCTTTTCCCCCCTTCTCATTTTTCTTACTACCATTATTCTCCAAATCCTTTTTCTAGGTGAGTGGCACATCCTTCACCCTTTCAAGAACCGCCCCGTGGAAATCCTTGGACTAAAGGGGATTCAGAATTGATCTCTTAACCTCTGTGTTTTCACGGTCTTAGATGTCAACAAGACAATTCTATGTGAGTGAATTTTAGATGCTTAGGTTACTTAGCTCTCAAACCAGAGCTTTTTGGACAACAATACCCATTACTCTTAGGTTCTTCAAATTTTTAGTTTCCTCCTATAGGATCTGTCAAGACAAAATTTACTAAGTCTAGTTATTTATCTCTAGCTTGTAAGTTTTGTAAACTAAAATTCTACCAACTCTCTATTTAATTAACTCTGAATATCTGGCTTTTTAGTTAACTTTATGATAAAATCAAATTTTCAAAAATCAAAAGGATTACTTAATCTAATTAATTAAAAAGTTATAATTCAATTCCAAAACTTAAGTTTAAAATCTTAATACACTTAGTTTCTTAATTCAAGTAAGAATAGAAAAACAAATCCTTAAAAGATTCAAAAGATTCCTTAATTCAAATAAAATCTTGTTTTAAAAATTTTAAACACAAAGTTTGTTTTTACAAAATGTTTAAGTAAAATCTAATTAAGAATTGAATGCTCTTTAATACTTATATATATATACTATATACATTTTAAACTTCTGACCTAAAAGAAAATTAAAGCTCTTAATTATATACTTATATACATTCTTCTTCTTTTCTTGAATATTCCCCTCTTATTATTTTTATGAATTTTAATTTAAAATTTTTGTATTTATATATTTTTATTTTTATGTATATAAGATTTTTTAATTTTTATACTTTTTTTTTCAAAAATTTTTCAAATTTTTATGAAATTTTTGAATTTTTTTAAAATTTTTATCATTTTTATTTTTTATTTTTTATTTTTCGTGGATATTTAATTTTTGTGTTTTTTTATTTTTAAACACTTAAAGTGAAAATTTCACTTCAACACCCCCCAAGCCAAAATTTTACAATGTCCTCATTGTAAGAAGGGTGAAAAATATATGAAGTGAAATTTTAAAAGTAAGTGTCAGAAAATCAAAAAGGATGAAAATAAGAAACAACTATGTAAAGGTGCTAAGTTTTACGCCTTCAGCTAGGCGTAAACCCTAGTAAAGAACTCCTAAAAGGAATAGGTATATGGTAAAAATAGAGTTATGAAAGAATTAGATCAAAAAATTAGAAAATAGATTAAACCACCCAATTAAAACTCGTCCTAAAATTGCCTAGAATAGATCTCACAGATCCTAGAATCAGATTCTCGTGAAAAATCTCAGAAATATTAGAGTGAATCTTGTGAAAAATAGAGCTGATTTAGGTTGAGATGTAGAACATTTAAAATTAAGGCAATTTAAAAGAAATGTTTCCACCAAGTTCAGAAGATCAGCATAGTCAGTTTTGATTCTCAATAATAGGTGGGTTATTTTGGCACAAAATAGGTTGCTGATGCAGGTTTGATGGGTTATTTTTAGGTAATGTAGAGGATGGATTATGATTAGAATCAAAGGCCTGATTAATGAAGTGGACTTGGCCTTGATTCAGCCTAGAATTTGGCAGATTCCTAGGATTCGGAATTAGCTGAGATGGAAGAGTACCTGGCTGACGAGACTCAGCCAAAAGCGTGATCTGATTTCGTAAATCAACCAATTGTACCTTATGATGAGAGCCTCATCATGAGCCAAAACTAGCTCATTTTGACCCAATAAAGAAGATAAAAGCTCCTACATAACCTAGAAGAAGGCCTAACTGAAGGAACAAGTGCTCTGAGAAGAAAACATGAAATAAAGGTTAAAACTGCAATTTTACCATTGCAGTACATAAATGGGATTTCTCAGAAGCAAAACATAGGTCAAATGGTCCAAATAAGGTAAAAAGTGGGTTGCGTCAATCAGAAATGGGTTTATGTGCAATCTAAGAACTAAATAACACTTGGTAACCCTAAAACAGACCCGCTTAAATTAACAAGGTTCCGGTCAGAACAAAAAGCAAGTAAACCCTCTACAAATCATGGAGAAACATCCTCTAGGGTTTAGAACACTTAATTTGGCCTTTGGAACCTAGTTTGACCTAGATTAGGGTCCTCGCTCTTCATTTAACCTAATTTAGGTTTTTACGCAAAATGTCCAGTGAAACGAGGTCAAACCTAAAATCCAACTTCACCATTGGATTCCTTAGGTCCAAATTAGGTTTGTACCAAAATTTGGACCTAAGGAGGGGTCATCTTGACCTACTTTGCAATTTAGTACACCCAAATCACAAATTGGTTCCTATCTTTTGAATACCTTTACGGAGAGCCCCCTAGGTTCTTTACCTCCTTTGCAAACCGGTCCTGCCGCCATTGCTAGGGCAGAACCGAGCTCCGGCGAGGTTCGGAGAGGGATTGCTCTCTAATCCCTCAGAGATTCCCTCCCAGAAATGGAAGGAGGATTCTCTGAGGAATTCCCTTCCTTATAAAGTCAATTACAATCGCTGGTGTGAACCCAATCTCTCGTGCGAACGCACGAGAGATTTGGGTATCCACCTTCCTTCCAACTCCGGCAAGTTGGCAGACCTAATGGCGCGTTCTCCACGCGCTGGCAGGAGCGGCCAGCACCTATAAAACACCCCCCAGACCCTGCTGCAGGACCCGAGCTTGATTTGGCCGAGTGTCCACCCCCAATTCGTCTCCTCCTGCCCGGCCAAAAGTCCCAGCAAGTTCCGGCGAGCCCCCCTCCCCTCCCTCTTCGCTCTGCCACAAAACCAGTGCCAGAGTTAGCTTCCTGACTTCCCTCCGCGTCGCGCAGTACCCGCGCACGCCGCCTCAGCCCCGTCGTCGTCGCCGTTCTCCCCCACTGGGCATCATCTTCTCCGGCGACAGCAGGTACTGCTGTCCGCCTTCCGTCCCCTTTCATCCTTACAATTAGGTTAGAACTCCTCTCCATCCTATCCACTCTCTTTTCCCCCTGTTATCTCATCTGATTACCCCTCGACCGATGCTGACCACCCTCATCTTCCACATCACCGACCGATCTCCGGCGAGTCGCTCCCACCATTCCAGCCCCCCACCCGACTCGCCAACCACCTCGAGAGCTCCGCCTCACCACCAGGAACTCGCTCCACCCCACAACTACCACTCCAGACCTCCATAATCACCCCCCGAACAACCCACCATCTCCGGCCACAGGTTGACCTAGGCACGCACGCCTAGGCCAACCTGCGGCCTGCAGCATCGTCCACCGCCTTCGCCGTGCAACGGCGAAGGTCTCTAGCTGATCTGATTGGGCCGGGAGGCTTGTTCTGTGCATGACAGTGTTTGAGCCGCCGCCGCCATGGACGACCTCTGATGAAGCTCCAACGAAGCTCCAGGCATCAGGCTTCCCAAGCTGCAGATGCAGGAGACTCACGCGAGTGTCGCGAGGTGAGTGAGCCCAGCACGGAGCACCAGCAGAGCCATCCACTTGGGCAATTGCATACGAGAGTCTGCGGGCGCGCGTGAAATCAGGGCGGACCGTTTAGTCCCACATCGTGGGATTGCAGCACTCGGGTACGCTATAAATTGTATTTGTGCTTTAAGCCTGTTGCCTCCGTAAGCACAGGGGTGAGGTCCCTCACTGCCCTCACACGCCTCGTCCGCGGCTTGACCTCGCGGATCTGGCTGATCCGACCCGACCTAGACCTACGCACTCCTCGCGCATCACCACTTGCCGGTGCGCCTGGTCCCGGGTACGATCCGACCCGATTATGGCTGTGGCTCTGGAAGAGCGTCCATGAGCGAACTGCTTAAGAGAGAGACGCGCGGGTAGAGGGAGAAGGGTTAGGTTTTGCTCCTGTGCAGGCAGGCTGAACGCAGGAGAAGAAGGACTTGGCCGCTGCAGAAGAAGAAGAAGGAAAGGAAAGCCAAAGAAGAAAAGAAAGAAGGAGCAAGACAGAGAAGAAGAAGAAAGAAGCTTTCACAGGAGAAGGAAAGCAGAAGAAGAAGGCTTCGCAAGACAAGAAAGAAAGCAGAGAAAGAAGCAAACGAAGAAGAAAATGAGAGACTGCAGAAGAAGAAGAAAAGGAGAAATACTTTTAAGACGTCTGATCGTTTGATCAGACGTCCAATTTCATATTTTTGTCCTAATTATTTTTAATTGCATACATTCACATTTGAGTTGATATTTTGAGTAAATTAGAGTGTTCAATTACATTTTGACTAGTAGTAAATTCCATTTGCTCCCTGTGATCGACCTCGGATACTCCGGTCTTCGAGTAATAAAATTCTTTATATTTGTTTAGACGTTTTATCGGTTATACTACAACGTGGCATCCTTTAAACCCGCACAAAATGTCGACAACAATTTTGGCGCCGTTGCCGGGGAGCAATGCGCAATTTACCACTAGTCTCTACATTCTTCTTATCATATTGAACACTAACTTGCCTTTGCTTTGATGTGATCTTGCAGGTACTTCATGAGAAAATCTCTTCCGCAAGTCAACCACTCCAGGGCAGGTAATTTCTTTTCTTCCTTAATCATCCCCTAATCTTTGAAAGACAAAAGGAAGAAAATCAATTTAGGAATCAATTGCCTTCTTTATATAGTAATCACCATCTCTAAGGCAAAACATTTCTTGATTTTGTGAAAATTTCTGCAAATATTCTTGAAGTTGGCGTGATTTTTTTCCCATCCCACAAATTCTTATGCCTAATTGAAAAAACGCTTAATCTCGGCGGACCACACACTTCTTGTTTATAAGTCCAAAGAGAACTTTTGAAAAAGAAAAAGAGGATTGGAAATATAACCAAATTAGGGTTTCCACATTAGGGTCTTGAAGCGCTAGTCACACATGCCTGTGTAAAAGGAAATAAACCCTCCCGCATCAGTGTGCTACCCAAGCCCTTGATTGAAGAAAGCTAAATAAGACAAACCCTAAAATTGAGCTCTAAAATCACTTGAATCTTAAAATTTTCTTTTGACCTAATAACCTGGGAGTCAAATCAGGGTGATCTCTAGGCTCCGAGCTTAGAATCATTCTGCCATCTATAGGACAGGTCAGGTGAAGTTGACCCCTTGGGTCAACCAACCTCTAAATTAGGTCACAATACCAAAAACATCTAAAGTTCAAGTGAGAACCCTAAAAGCACCTTTGAAATAAAAAGTGATAGACTTAAGAGGTCAAGGTCCCCATTCTGGTTTACCTGGAATCTCAGTGACAAGAGAGGTTGGGTGGGGGAAACCCTATAACCTGTAGGGACGCTCTACCGTGTAGGGGTCTTTGCGGGACTCTCCCTCTCTGGCTGCCCAGGTAATTCTCAGTTGGACGATCTTCGGATCCAGGGGTCCATCCGCCCCGAACCTCCATAGTCATCCAAACATCTTTTGGGTGTCTTGATTGGGTCAAGAACATCTCCAGTCCTGCATCTTTTCTCTTTAGAGCACACACACTCATTTTCAGCGGGACTCGTTATTCAGATCTGATCGCTTCATAACACATCTTGAGTCAAACTCTGATCTTGATTCCACCACCTGATCCAAATATGTAGCCGAACCACCTAGGACTACCATTCAAGAAACCTGAATACCAGAGATCCATGAGAGATAAAATGATTGAGGATGCCATGAGATTTTATGAAAATGAAGAAACCTCAACAACAGTAGGAAACATTCAGGTTGATGTCACAACAACCGCAACCTTTGTCATAACTTGTGCCCAAGTATTATTAGCAGAAGCCAACAAAGGATCAACCCGTGACTTGCTCATTACTGCATACATTGAGATAGAAAAATTGCACAATAGTGAATACCTTCAATGTATGACAAATCCTCGACTTTGGAAGCAACACCAAGATAGTCTTGAAAAACGGGAAGAGATAATGAGATTAATAAAACAAGTGATTGATCAGAAATACCCGTACATACCACCAACAGAGGATGAGCTATCTTGGAACAACATCGAGGATAAATCTGACCTCGGGTTTGAGGCACAAAATGGTTGTGGATTCCCAACCCAGATGGAGTATAATGCACCTGATATTGAAGAAGGTTGGGAAGCTCCAAATGCAGGAAAAGACCATGATGAGCCCATTTTAGAATCCCAAGACTCCTGCAAGTATGAGAGTAGAACTGAACCTCTCGAGGGTGTAAATTCCGTCCCTTATTCTGATAAGGTGGCCCTCGAAGGTTATTCAGACCTAAATTCTAGTAATTCAACCCACATCCTAAGCCTAGAACCTAGATCTGAAACATATTTTGAAGATTTCAAGGCCCCAGATGAAGAAAATCAATCTCTTAATGAAGAATATGATTTTGGGCCTCGATTTGATGAATATCCCTCGTCAACCTCCTCAGAGGAACGAATCGATTTTGCGAAAGTCATGCCAATCTACGACACAGAAACCGAGGAGTTGGACGAGCAGGGTTTCAATTGGGTCTGCCCTACTAGCTTAGAATCTGAGCCTCTACCAGATAAGGATACCCTTTTAAGCTCAGAATTAACATTTAGGCTAGATCCCAGTCAGGCTGCTGAAGATACAACATATGATTTATTCTATGGTGGAACTCATGATCTAGAATCTCATTCAAACTTTGATTTTTGCAAACTCTCCGACGATCTTGAATCTGACCATAACATCGGAGAAAATCTGCCTCCTGATTATAACATGTCAATCTTCTTTGAAGCCACCTGCTCCACATATACAGAACCAATCAAAACCCGTTCCCCACCCCGACCCACAACCGGACTCAATTTCTATTCCGATTCACCTCTCACTGAGCCGTTTGCAGATGATTCAACTCCTTATCTAGACCAGGTATCGGGTACTGATCAGACCACAAATCAGGAGCCTCCATCCTTTGATCACCTATGTAGGGATTCCACACCTTACATGGATAATTTTTCGGAACCCTACTTTGACCAGGCTGATTCGACTCAGCCTGAACCTGAGTTTTCACTTCCATATCCATCAGAACGTCACTACATATGGTGGGTTCCACATCTGCTAATCTACATCTATCAACCCACCAGACTTATTGGGTTCGGGCTACATCATCAGCCCACTGATCTGAACAAGTACCTGGTTGGACCAACCAGGCTCTTAATCAAGGTGCTTGTTTTCCAAAACTCCATTGATTTGACCACTCCCTCTCCACCCCATTTTCTGCTCGGCTGAAGGCATTAAATTTAGCGCTTAACGGGAGGCAACCCGTCATCCCAAACACAGAGACCCGTCTGATTATCCATCTGGACTCCATGTCTATTGCACCTTGAGACCAGCTTTAGACAGAGGATCCCACCTCTGGTACACGTATCAGAGCTTGAAATCATCCGCATCAGTCATTTACGACCCATTCACCCACCCGATGTATCCTGTTCTAAGCCCCTGACCTCAACACTAATTCACACCCTCTGTTTACAATGAGGACATTGCAAAACTTAGGCATGGGGGGGTGATAAAGTGCATACATACAGAACCAAGAAAAATTCAGGAGTCTCACACACAAAAAAAATTTGCATATGTCAAAAACGCAAAAAAATTGAAAAAAATTAAGAAAAAGAATAAAAAAATGGGGGGAGGGAGGAAATTTTGTGAGCCACTTAAGCATAAGGAGGAGAAAAAGAAGAAAAATGACAAAAAGGAGCACAAAATGAAAATGAAAAGAAATAGTCATTAGTAAAAGATTAAGGGGTTAACTGAAGTTCTAGACCGAATCAAGAAAAAGAAAAGAAAAGTGCTACGGAGATATAACAAGAGATTAGCGGGAACGCTAGTCTTAGGCCTTTTGGGCTAGTACCTTTAGCTTAAAAATTCACGTATCCGTTAAAATCTGGATAATCCTCAAGAGGTTGAGGAAAATGCGAAGCTTGAGTATTAGGTCTAAGACTTAGGAAGTATTCGGCCTCGTTAACTGACCTCCGATTTGCGAGATTCGGTAACCTAAGCACCCAAATTCACACACAGTCTGGTTCAGTGCGCATAAAACATCCAAATCACGCGAAATGCGTTTAATGTTCTGAAAAAGTCACCTAGATTAGGAACGGTCAATCAACACAAATTGATTCGGACGAGTTCCCAGTGCGGAGAGGCGGGAAATTCCCCTCGAAGATGCGTAACAACATATCGTCTCCTCGGTGCTTGTCTCTTAGGATATTTAAATATCCTACCGGGGGAATGTAAGCACTCTGCTGGTTCAGATACCATGGGCGGCATTATCACGAAATGTCGATCGCCAGGGTCTGGATTCGGCCACGGAACGCCATGGGTGGGATTATCTCGAAATCTCGAAAGCCAGGGACCCTTGAGGATTGATGATGGGGACGAGGAATCCGATACAGACCGTGTTGAGAAGCTAATCCGAAGCTAGAAATAAAAAGAAAAGAGAGAGAAAAGCTCTCCAAACAAATAAATCTTCTATCTCTCTCTTACAAAAAAACGCACTGCAAACTGAACTTAGGCTAAAAATGTCTCAAGCACGGGTGCTTTAACCGCGGAGTCCAACAAACCCTAGGTTAGTTTCTGTGGGCCGTAGAAACCTTTGCGGAGGACTGAGGCTAAAGCGGAACAGGTCTGGATTTTGGTTGGTACTCGAGTACCTCTAGGCCTATTATCAGCATTCCTACCTAAATCACAAAATAAAAGGAGAAGCACTTATCATTGTTGACAGACATTCAGGGTCTAGAACGGAAGTTAAAACTTTGAAATTTTGCTAAGGGACTAGCAAAAGCTAGGCATGGGGGTATGATGAGAGCCTCATCATGAGCCATAACTAGCTCATTTTGACCCAATAAAGAAGATAAAAGCTCCTACATAACCTAGAAGAAGGCCTAACTGAAGGAACAAGTGCTCTGAGAAGAAAACATGAAATAAAGGTTAAAACTATAATTTTACCATTGCAGTACATAAACGGGATTTCTCAGAAGCAAAACATAGGTCAAATGGTCCAAATAAGGTAAAAAGTGGGTTGAGTCAATCAGAAATGGGTTTATGTGCAATCTAAGAACTAAATAACACTTGGTAACCCTAAAACAGACCCGCTTAAATTAACAAGGTTCCGGTCAGAACAAAAAGCAAGTAAACCCTCTACAAATCATGGAAAAACATCCTCTAGGGTTTAGAACACTTAATTTGGCCTTTGGAACCTAGTTTGACCTAGATTAGGGTCCTAGCTCTTCAATTAACCTAATTTAGGTTTTTACGCAAAATGTCTAGTGAAACGAGGTCAAACCTAAAATCCAACTTCACCATTGGATTCCTTAGGTCCAAATTAGGTTTGTACCAAAATTTAGACCTAAGGAGAGGTCATCTTGACCTACTTTGCAATTTAGTACACCCAAATCATAAATTGGTCCGTATCTTTTGAATACCTTTACGGAGAGCCCCCTAGGTTCTTTGCCTCCTTTGCAAACCGGTCCTGCCGCCATTGCTAGGGCAGAACCGAGCTCCGGCGAGGTTCGAAGAGGGATTGCTCTCTAATCCCTCAGAGATTCCCTCCCAGAAATGGAAGGAGGATTCTCTGAGGAATTCCCTTCCTTATAAAGTCAATTACAATCGCTGGTGTGAACCCAATCTCTCATGCGAACGCACGAGAGATTTGGGTATCCACCTTCCTTCCAACTCCGGCAAGTTGGCAGACCTAATGGCGCGTTCTCCACGCGCTGGCAGGAGCGGCCAGCACCTATAAAACACCCCCCAGACCCTGCCGCAGGACCCGAGATTGATTTGGCCGAGTGTCCACCCCCAATTCGTCTCCTCCTGCCCAGCCAAAAGTCCCAGCAAGTTCCAGCGAGCCCCCCTCCCCTCCCTCTTCGCTCTGCCACAAAACCAGTGGCAGAGTTAGCTTCCTGACTTCCCTCCGCATCGTGCAGTACCCGCGCACGCCGCCTCAGCCCCGTCGTCGCCGCCATTCTCCCCTACTGGGCGTCATCTTCTCCGACGACAGCAGGTACTGCTGTCCACCTTCCGTCCCCTTTCGTCCTTACATTTAGGTTCGAACTCCTCTCCATCCTATCCTCTCTCTTTTCCCCCTGTTATCTCATCTGATTACCCCTCGACCGATGCTGACCACCCTCATCTTCCACATCACCGACCGATCTCCGGCGAGCCACTCCCACCATTCCAACCCCCCACCCGGCTCGCCAACCACCTCGAGAGCTCCGCCTCACCACCAGGAACTCGCTCCACCCCACAACTGCCACTCCAAACCTCCATAATCACCCCCCGAACAACCCACCATCTCCGGCCACAGGTTGACCTAGGCACGCATGCCTAGGCCGACCTGCGGCCTGCAGCATCGTCCACCGCCTTCGCCGTGCCACGGCGAAGGTCTCTAGCTGATCTGATTGGGCCGAGAGGCTTGTTCTGTGCATGACAGTGTTTGAGCCGCTGCCGCCATGGATGACCTCTGATGAAGCTCCAACGAAGCTCCAGGCATCAGGCTTCCCAGGCTGCAGATGCAGGAGACTCACGCGAGTGTCGCGAGGTGAGTGAGCCCAGCACGGAGCACCAGCAGAGCCATCCACTTGGGCAATTGCATACGAGAGTCTGCGGGCACGCGTGAAATCAGGGAGGACCGTTTAGTCCCACATCGTGGGATTGCAACACTCAGGTATGCTATAAATTGTATTTGTGCTTTAAGCCTATTGCCTCCGTAAGCACAGGGGTGAGGTCCCTCACTGCCCTCACACGCCTCGTCCGCGGCTTGACCTCGCGGATCTGGCTGATTTGACCCGACCTAGACCTACGCACTCCTCGCGCATCACCACTTGCCGGTGCGCCTGGTCCCGGGTACGATCCGACCCGATTATGGCTGTGGCTCTGGGAGAGCGTCCATGAGCGAACTGCTTAAGAGAGAGATGCGCGGGTAGAGGGAGAAGGGTTAGGTTTTGCTCCTGTGCAGGCAGGCTGAACGCAGGAGAAGAAGGACTTGGCTGCTACAGAAGAAGAAGAAGGAAAGGCAAGCCAAAGAAGAAAAGAAAGAAGGAGCAAGACAGAGAAGAAGAAGAAAGAAGCTTTCGCAGGAGAAGGAAAGCAGAAGAAGAAGGCTTCGCAAGACAAGAAAGAAAGCAGAGAAAGAAGCAAACGAAGAAGAAAATGAGAGACTGCAGAAGAAGTGGAAAAGGAGAAATACTTTTAAGACGTCTGATCTTGTGATCAGACGTCCAATTTCATATTTTTGTCCTAAATATTTTTAATTGCATACATTCACATTTGAGTTGATATTTTGAGTAAATTAGAGTGTTCAATTACATTTTTACTAGTAGTAAATTCCATTTGCTCCCTGTGATCGACCTCGGATACTCCGGTCTTCGAGTAATAAAATTCTTTGTATTTGTTTAGACGTTTTGTCGGTTATACTACAACGTGACATCCTTTAAACCCGCACAAAACGTCGACAACACCTTACACTGCTTATGGACCTCAGCGAGAGCTTCAGCATTTTGTCGCTGACTCTCTGACATAGCTCTTAAAATCTGGTCTAGCTGTGTATCTCTATTAGGCCTAGAGTAATTCTACATACTCATTGGGCTAGGCCTTAAATTTGATTGCTGAGGAGGCAAAGGAGGTGGATTAAAATGGGTCTGATTTGAATAATTTGGTCTTTGATTTTGATTTGGATCAGCCCAAGAAAAATTTGGGTGGCTTCTCCATCCAGGATTATAGGTATTTGAATAAAGGTTTGGTCTTGGTGTGTTCCTCCTAGATAGCGTGTAAACCTAAAAGATATGGCATGTTTTCTGCAACAGTAAAGGGTGGGGAAAAGGGTGGGTAAGATTGTGGGATAAAGGTCCCTCCTTGGGTTGGTGAGGAGTAGATAGAAAACCCAAGGAAGATATGGATCTGTAGAATCCAGATTATTCATAAATTCCCTCCCCGTGGGAATTTGCGAAGCAGGTAAATACATGGGATTCATAGCAAGTAGAGGCGTAAGATTCTTCATTATTTTTCTAACCTCGTCGAGATGCTTTGCTACGATGTCTACTTTGTCCAGTTTTTCTGCAATAATCTCTAAATCCTTTGAACTAGATGGATTACCGATCTCGTGAATGCCCTTATGTGGATTTTGGTGATTCGTATTTGCGCCCCGCAAAAATTGCGACATTGATGCATTATTGATAGAGTTTTCCGCCATCCCTTCAAATAATTCTGAAGCGGATTCTGTGTCGCGATTTAGAAAATTCCCTCTACAAGAGGCATCGACTAGATTGCGAATGCCCTCTTGTAAACCATAATAAAAGATGTGCATGAGTTGCCAATGAGGGATGTCATGATGTGGGCATTTCCTTTGCAATTCATGAAAACGTTCCCACGCTTCATGAATTGGTTCTCCTTGATTTTGATTGAAAGTAGTAATAGCTCGCCTTAAAGCATTGGTTCGACCAATTGAAAAGAATTTCTTCAAAAATGTAGATTCGAGTTCTGCCCAAGTTGAGATTGGTCTTGCTATAGTTCTATACCAATAAGATGCTTTATCTTTAAGGCTAAAAGAGAACATTTTCATTAGTAGGATTTCCCTATTTTGATTTCGAGGACCAAGAGTTTGAGATAGATTTTTAAGATCTTCAATGTGTTGAAATGGATCCTCGGATGCAAATCCGTGAAAGTGGGGGATTAAACTTATAATGTTTGGCTTTAATTTTGGATTATTTTCCCCAATAGGAATCCTAACATTAGGCTCTACTTGTGCATTAGATGGGTTATAATAATCTCTAAGTAGAGGCCTAGGGTGATTGATCGGTAAATCACGATTTTCAAAACCCGCCTCAGGTCGACGTGAAGAATAGGTTTGCAAAGTTTGTAGATTATTTACGGCTGCTGTTAATAAACTGATTTGTCTTGTTTGCTCTAGCATCCTAAGGTTCTGGTTCAGGAGCGCCTCATGAACATCAAAAGGCGACATCTCCCCCTGACCAGAAGAAGAAGGGATCTCGGGATTAAGATTCTGCATTGGATCCATAGAAGTAGATGGATCAGATGGAAAAACCATTGGTTGCTTATCTGCAACTAGCTTAGGATCACCTGTCAACGGTGGTACAAGAGATGGATGCATGGATCGTCTCCCGTTCATAAACGAAAAATAAATGTGCAAAGGCACACGCACACCACCGATACAAAAACAGCGGCACAAAAAAAAAGCCTGCAAAACAGTGCAAAAGACGCGGGTTTTGCTGTTCTTTTAAAGGAAAGAAGAAATTCCTAAAGTACGCAAAGTAATTTGACGCAAACAAATAGAGTAACAGTATCAAAATACGCGTCCTAATTCGTGACTACGCAGGTGCGTACCTTAAAGCTCAAAGGTCTAGGGTCTAGGATCGAGACCGCTCACTACTGGCTCCCCGGGGCTCTAGTAGTGAGACAGACTTGTTGATCTTCGGCCAAAGCCCTAAAAGGTGCAAAGAGGAGAGATAGAAAAATAGACTCGTGTGACTCTAGTTATCGTGCTGTGTGCGCGATAGCATGCAACAGACGATATCGATATAAAAAACCGCATGCATTCTGCAAACAGATTTAAGTCACCAATTTTACTTCCTCTTTTTAGTTAATCTTTTTCAGAAATATATCAATTAAACTACAATATCCGCTTTTTATATCTTTTCAAACAAAAATATGTTCTTTTTAAATCTCAAAGACAGGGATCTACACGGGTTTTCACGTGTTTTCCCACTGATGCGAGAAAAATAGTTTTAAAAATTTCCTGAGTCAGATCGTACTTAACACTAGCAGGAAATGCACTCTTAAGAGTGTATGCCTATGTTATGCTGCTGCTAGTCAGATAGAGATGTATTTTTGTATATTTTTTTTAATTTTTAAATGCATAAACAAAAGATTAAGAAATACTTACAAATAAATGAAAACAACAAAACTAAATCCCGCCTTCTCCTGAGATTACCCGCAAAGGTAAACCTGAAAAGAAGACAGAAAATAAAACAAAAACAAAACAAAACACACTAATTAAAACAAAAGTTAGTAAAAACAAAACTATTTACAAGATACCTCCTAATTAAACAATTAATCCTTTTTAAAATTTTAGTGAATCAAAATATTTCTTCTCCGGCAACGACGCCATTAAAATGATTGGTAGACAAAGCAATACCAGGGAATATTTTGATGAGTGGAGTGAGTCAAAATATTTCCTCCCCGTCAATGGTGCCATTAAAATGATTGGGTGGTTCACTCAACTCAGTAATTAAGTTAATTTCACTTAATTAAGAGTAGAAGAAATCACTTAGGATCGAATTAGCCTAACATTGTAGAAATTTTTATTGGTTGAGTCCAGGTCGTTCACTAGGAGGCATAATAAATTTTCTCCAAATTTACTAATTTCCTTTTATCTCTTTAAGTTTAGGAGGTAAAACTAGTTTAATTTTAAAAACATGAATTTTGTCAAATATTTAAACTCTGAAGAACATACAAAATTCCATATGCAAACATATTTACTCGAAATGTTATTCTTTATTAACAAGTAAACATGCTATTTTTTTCTAATTTTATTTCATTAAGGCAATTAGAAAATTATCCAACCAAAGCATGCCTTTTACAATTAAGAACAAAAACTAAAAGTAAGTATGCAAAAATTCATTTAATTTTTCATCTCTCTACAGCCTCTAATCTTCTCTTTCTTTCTTGTTTCTTCTCTCTTTTATTTTCTTCTCTATCGAGCTCGCTTTCTTCTTATGTTGTTCCTGCCTTCTCTTCTTCCCTTAGCTTCTTTCTTTTGTTCCTTAGTCTTTCCTTAACACTTCTTAGCATCCGCACTCCTTTCTTCCTTAGCCTTTGCATCCTTCAGCACTTAGCTTTCTTCAGCAGCTTCTCTTTTCTTTTCCTTTCAGCTGAACCAGGTTTTTTTACTTTTTAAACCAAAAGCTTTGTATTTGCGGCGAGGTCCTTTCGAGGATACACAGCACCCTGAGACCAGGGTGGGACCAGACCCTACTCGGTCCTCGCCTAATCTCGGTTAGGTTTGTTGTGGTTTATTTATTTATTGTTTCACACTATCGAGCCGCATCGGCTCAACCCGGCCTCCCAGGCCAAACTCACGCCCTCGTAGGGCACATATTCACATTCGCACACACACCACCAAGGGCGCACACAACCGCAGGCCAATGCCCACACACTCATATACAATGCTCAGATCAGAATCGGAATCGGTGCGCCTTGCTCTTGACGACTGCATAGCAATAGGAACAAAAGAGTTTTATACCCAGGCGCGCGCTCGTGGATATCCGAGGTGGGACAAAGCTAACCCTTCCAGACCCGAATTCAATTGATCACAACTTCCTACCCAGAGCTTCAAATTCTATGATTTAAAGTTCGTTGGAAAGCTCTAAGGGTAATCTATTCAATTTTAAGGTCAATTTAATGTTTTATTGATGTTTAGCTCTTCAATTTAAGGGATGAAATCAGGGGTTTCTACGGCTTTAATAACAAGCCTGAAAATGTTTTTAACTCAGGGAAGTCCTCAAATGGACTTATCTCATCTATTTAAAGGCCTGTATACATTATATAAACAATTCTGCTTCAGTTAGGATGGATTTAAAGCTCTTTAGACTTACAGAACCTGCAGAGAAGCTTTTCTCTTCTCTGAAAACTTCAGAGATTAATTTTCAGTTTTCAACAAGTGCAACAGACACTTTAAAGTGTTCCTAATCTATTTAGATTAATTCTAAGGGTTTTAACTAATCAATCTAGGCAGGTTTTAGATTTGAATTTCAACAGAACAGTGCTTCTGTTGGTTTAGGTTCAAGAGTAACCCAACTTAACAGGAACAAAATTTTCACTAAAAACATCATCTGAGCATACTTAAATCGATTTCAGATCATCAATTAAGATTCCAGAAACAACTTCCACATCTCAATTCCTCAATTTAAGCTCAGAATACCATTATCAGACTCAGGTTTGACTATAGAAGCTCGAAATTTGACTTTTTGTTTAAAGCTTCTTCCTAAGAAATTAACACATCAATTAGAGTCTCTTCATCATCTGGAACTCACTCAGATCTTCAAATTTGAGTTCTGTCCTTAATTCCTAGGGTTCCAGACTCGCCGCCAGGACTAAAATAGATGTTTGTTGGATAGAATTAATCAGTGTTAGTTACAGTGTTTTAAAAGTTAAAATAGCTTTAGTGCATCACACTGAAGCTTCTTAGCTCCTTAAGTGTTTCTTAAATCCCTTATAACAGTCTTCTCCAACTCATTGGAGTTGGGGAAGATGAAGTTAAATCTTAAGCTCCAGTGAATGAAACCTCAAATAAATTTCTTAAAAATGATCAGTAATCCTTATTTTATTGTTTTGGAGCTTCACAGCAATTTTAAGTGGCTGCAACTCAACTTTGACTCGTCGGAGCTCGTTGCAGCTCCGGTGAGTCCATAAAATTCAAAATGCATGTACAGATTAACAAAATTAACTATTTTTGATCCAAAAATGGTTCTGAGGTTTCAAGGAACCTCTTTATCACATTAAATTCCTCATTTTTTCATTGAAATATAAGGTTTGACAGTAAGCTTGTTTCTTAAAAGATTGATTGGTTTAAGCTCAGGACTTGATTTAACTACTTGATTAAGAAGTTAAATCAAGTCAACAAATGTTATTAATCATAAATATATGTTTAATTTATAATTTGAGATGTTCCTGAGCTGCCATGGACAGCGAACTCAGAAACTTAAATTAAATTTAGGCGTTTAATTATAGATATAGTAATAGGTAATATAAAGTCGATTAGGGTTCATTAGTGATGAAAGGTGATGAAAGAACCCAATGAAAGTGGAATTAGGTCGACTTCTGTCACCGTGGACAGTGAAGCAGTCGGTGAAGGTAAGACTTGAATTAGGCATTTAGGTGATCTAATTAACTATTTAGTTATTTAGAAGTGAACATGGAAGATAAAACAAGGTGAACAGTGAGTTAAAAGACAAAATTAAAGTCTCTGGCGAGCTCAAGGAACTCGCCGGAGCTGGAAGAGATGAAGCTAAATTCTACAAATACTCTAACCTAACTAACTAAACTAACTAACTAAGCTAGCCTACTCCTACTCCAACTCCTAGTCTAATATTACCTAGACGAAGCGGTCAATAGGGTTCCACCGAAGTTTCATAGCAAATGACGAAATCAGAGGGTTGAAGAAAGAGCTCCGGTGGGCGAATTTGAGGTGGAGCGGAGGAATCCTAGGGTCGGTGCCTTTGTCAGAGGTGCGGAAGACCACGGCGAATTTCCTCGGCTACTTAAGATGGTCGGAGGAAGTTGGAAGATGGAATGGGGGTTCACTGGAGGTTTGGAAGAATAGCCTATTGGCTCAGCTACAGTATTAGAAAAGGGAAGGGAGCCAACTTGCTAAAATCAGAGGTGAGAGGGGGTATTTATAGCATTTTGCGGCGAAGAGAGGGGCGTGGTCTGGCCGAAGAAGAAGCTCAAGGAGCTTAACCTCCGTCGTCGTCTCCGACGACGGTGAGGTTAACTCCCACTAAAAGATAGGGTTTCCGGTTAATCCAGACCGATGGATCAAGTGGAGGTGGTGAGCGCAAGCTGCAAAAGCTTGGGCAAAGAGGAATGATGTCGACAAGGTGGTGATCGCGCGGTAGGATGACTCTCTGCCACCAGCCGTTCGTTTGGCTAGAGAAGAAGAAGAAGAGGAAGAGGGATCTAGAAGTAATAAAACCTAAGGACCTATGTGAGAAATAAGGACTCGACTGTAATGAAAATTAAGGACTAAAATGTAAACCCAGGTTTTTGAAGGTTTATTTTAGTTTAAATCTTTTTCAACTTTTTATATATATTAGTAAATAAGGTAAATATTATGTTTACACCTTGAATTTACATCTTTGACCTTTTTAGATTAATTTATTAGATCAAGTAAAATTACTTAAGTTATTACATACTTACGTATACATTATATTTAAGTTACTTATCTTATTAATTAAGGAAATGATTAGTATGATTTCGAGTCCAATTATTATCTAAATTATTAATAATGTTATTTGAATGATAAAATGTCATTTTTAACTTATTTTAAGGTCCTTAACTAAATATCCCTTATTCTATAATTAACCCTTATATATTCATAACCTTAGCTAATAACTAGGAAGACTAGTTAATTAGGGGTAATTAAAGATCATGATGAGTGTCTCATCACAGGCACGTGGAGCGTCAGATTGCGATCCAACAGCTGCACGTGCCCGATAGCGCTGACACGCTTTTACACGCATGGCGAATACGCGGCATCGCACGCGGGCGGGCATGCAGCGCAGCTGGTGAAGGCGCGACTTAAGCCGTCCGATCGCGATTCAGCGGACGTACGCAGGCGTTGCGTGTGCGAGCCGCCCACGATGCCCGCGAAGGAGGCTTTAACAACGGTTTTATCCGTCACTAAAGACCCCTTATTTAATGTTTTAAAGATGTAATGTCCATTTTGCCCCCACTCCTTGCAACTATAAAAGGAGACCCCCTCCACACGAAATTCTCATCCCTTCCTTCTCTTCTCTACCTCTCTAAAGCTCAAGAGAAGCTTGTCCCACACCCGGGATGCTTCTTGCGAGATAAAGTCCAAATTTTCGCCCCCCTTCAGAACTGGATCTCGTGACAATGATGGCGTGCTGCTCCATTCCTGTTCTTCTGCTTCGTCCTCCTTCGTCCTGCTTCATCCTCCTTCGTCCAGGCGTCGTCCCATCTGACTCGTCCTCCAAGTGACCATTGAGGAGGATTTCTCTCTCCCTATTCTTTTTACTGCTTTCTAGTGTAGTTCTGCTCATCCTCCAAGCGATCGTCAAGGAGGACATTTCTCCCTCCATTCTTTTAATGCTTTCTAGAGTAAATTTATCTCTTTCTAGTGCAATTATTTTATGCTTTCTAGTTGTAATGAACAATCTCCTTAATGATAAATTCTTTATTTATTCTACATCTCATTTTGATTTCTATGTGTAATATTCTCTCTCTCTCTTACCCTCTCTCTCTCTCTTCTATTTATTGTAAATAATTAGATAGTTTTAAATTGAATTACTTCATGATAAATAAAAAGAAATGCGTAGTTTTTAAATCAAACGTTCACCTCCCTGTGTTCGACTCGGAATTTTCATTTCGGTATAAATTTTATTTGTTGAACACGAATTCTTCGCTTTCAAGCTACAACGATAGGTTTTCCAAAACCAAACACGTTAGCATAGCAATTCAATACGTTTAACATGTACTACACCAGTAAGACGTTGGACGAGGCCCAGCGTAATTATACTACCACTGAGAAAGAACTACTGCGATCATCTTTGGGCTGGAGAAATTTCGCTCTTACCTTCTGGGCTCGCATGTTATTATATTCACTGACCACGCGGCCATTCGCCATCTCATGCACAAGAAGGATGCCAAGCCTAGACTGATTCGTTGGATCCTTTTGCTCCAAGAATTTGACATTGAGATCCGCGATAAGGCCGGAGCCCAGAATGTTGTGGCTGATCATCTCTCAAGACTGGACCCTGACCACATTGGACTTACCCTACAGATCAATGAGGTTTTTCCCGATGAGCACCTATTGGCAATTAATGTGGCAAGTGGACCTTGGTATGCCGACATTGCCAATTACCTTGCTTCTGGTTCCCTTCCACGTGGCTGGCCTAAAAACCAGCACGAGCGTCTCATTGCAGAAGCATAGTATTATTTCTGGGATAATCCACTACTTTTTCAAATAGGTGATGACCAGATCATCCGTCGCTGTATTCCTGACAGCGAATTCCTTAGTGTGCTATCCTTCTGCCACGATTACGCCTGCGGAGGCCATTTCTCTAAGAGGAAAACTGTAGCCAAGGTGTTGCAGTGCGGTTTCTTTTAGCCCTCCCTTCACCAGGATGCACACAACTATGCCAAACATTGCACTAGGTGCCAGTCGTTAGGGTTAGTGTCACGTCATGACATGATGCCCTTGCAACCCATCCTAACTGCTAAAATCTTCGACATTTGGGGAATTGATTTCATGGGTCCATTTCCTCCTTCCAACGGCTACAAATACATCCTCGTTGCTATTGATTATGTTTTGAAATGGATCGAGGCTATTCCCATGCGCCATGATAACCAATGTCATAACCACTCGATTTGTCAAAGACCAGATTTTTGCACGCTTTGGGATCCCCGAGCCATCATCTCGGATGGAGGAAGCCATTTTACCCATGCTTCTTTTCGGGCACTTCTGAGGAAATATGGAGTCCACCATCGTATCGCATCTCCGTACCATCCTTAGATGAATGGCCAGGCCGAGGTGTCGAACTGGAAAATCAAGCAAATTCTCTAGAAAACAGTTTGGCCTGACCGTAATGATTGGTCTGACAAGCTGATTGATGCACTTTGGTCGTACTGGACCACCTTCAAGTCTCCCCTAGGCATGTCTCCTTATAGAATCATTTACGGGAAGCCTTGTCATTTGCCCGTGGAGCTGGAGCACCGCGCTTATTGGGCGGTTCGCCAATGTAACCTCAACCCAGACCTGTGTGGTCGAGAAAGGAAACTCCAACTCCAAGAGCTGGAAGAGCTCCATTGTGAAGCCTATGATTCTACCTTAACTTTCAAGTAATGCACTTAGGCTTTTCACGACAGCCGTATTCGACGGAAGGAATTTGAGCAATCTCAGCAAGTTTGGCTTTGCAACGCCCAGCTCAAATTCTTTCCAGGAAAATTGAAGTCTAAATGGACTGGCCCCTTCTTGGTTTCGAGACCATTTCCCAACGGGGCCGTTGAAATTGAAGATCCCAAATCTAGGCATAAATTTATGGTCAATAGGCAGTGCTTAAAACCTTATCTTACTCATGAACCTGCCCCCATTGGAGAAACTGTTGCCCTGCTGGAGGGTAACTAATTTCATGCCTCATTCTGAGTCCAGCTGGGGACGTTAAATTCAGCGCTCGTTGGGAGGCACCCAAGATACACTCTTCCACTATCACGTACACTTCACTTCACCACCCACTATCCACCCACCCTACCACCCTGCTATATACCCTGCACCTCAGCTCTCGTTCCCCGATCTTTGGACCTTCCTCAACCCTACCCTGCATGCATATGAGGACATAGCATCGTTTGGCATGGGTCGGTAGATAGGCATCTATAGGATCTAGGTATTATATGGTATCATGCAGCTTCCATCCATCTATAAATATGTACATAGCAAAAAAAAAAAAAAAACGTGTGTAGTAATGATCTGAAGGCTGAAACAAAAATATAATAAGTGTTTATGGATATTCAACCACTGTTTTGAAAGACTTTCCAGGCCACAGAAGCTTGATTCGCTCAGGCTCGGCTTAATTCACTTGAGCATTGACAAGATAGATCGGAATCTCTCCTAACTAAGGACGTATTCTTGTACCTGAGACATCAGTACAGGATCCATTAGTTTGATTCTACGTGAGAGTCTAAGTAATCTTGGTTCACACTACACATATCAAGAAAGACCAGGTGAACATAAGATCCAACCCTAGTATTCATTAGGGAAGGTGGAGTCCTTACTTGTGTGCGCAGGTAGACTTTTTATCCCAGGCTTTAGTCTTGTGTCTAGGAGAAACTCTTTCCACCAAAAAGGAACTCTCCCACCAAAACAAAAAAGTGTGCTCCTCCAAATAAAGTTATAAGAGATATACTGACACTTGTTTCAAAAAAAAAAAATCTATGCAATAAGTTAGTATATCTCGCAAATGTCTGTAAATTCTTCTCCCTAAAAAAATTTTCAGGGCAAGTTACAAATACCCTATTTCTACCATATATTCTTTGAGCCACAAAAGCAAAAAAAATGAGGGTTGAGTTTTCCGTCATCTTTTTAAGGGACAATCTGAAGACATGAGCTGAAACTGTGACCAACCTGCACTTAAAAATTTGTGAAACCCTGGGCTTGAGCCTTAATGTTCATCTGGTCAGTCTTGATCCTTCACTATGCACAAACCATAATCTCCTGAGCTCTCGAGTACGGCAAAAACATTCTGAGTCCTAGAAATCGTACTTAAGGTTTAAATATCAAGAGTCCAGGTTAGTCTAGAGATGGTCTATGTCACGTAAGACTTAAAGTACTGGTAGTCTTCTCTGAAAGTGGTTCTCCCAATATCCAACAAATAAACACACCCATGTCGCTTCAAGCTTCATCTTAAGATCATCTCTAAATACAAAACAAAAAAAATGTTTTGCTAGGGACTAGCAAAAGATAGGCATGGGGGTATGATTGCACAGCAAAAATACACCAATAAATATGCCATCTTATGTTATTTCCTAGCACTACCATTACATCTTATGTAGCAATAGTGGCATTTGTACATAGACACATGGATGCTTTTCTTTTAAAAGAAGGGAGGAGAGTGAATAATTGGCCATCTAATTAACATCTTCATCAAGGGATGCACTGCAAATTCACCATTTTCATTTTTTATTTTCTTTTTTGACTTTGAATTCTTCTCCCTCACGCAGCTGCAAGGCATGGGGCGTGTGCCTCTTCGCGCCACTCCTCTGTCAGCAGCATGGCTGGACATGCAATGCCAAAGCATGGCTATGGCATGCCTTCTTCTTCTTTAAAAGGCCTTGCCCTCTCCCTTGCGCAGGGGAGCCTGAACACACACCACCTTCAGACACTGTCCTCCACCGTCAGGCCAACCTCCTCCCCTCTCCCTCTCCATACGCAGTATCTCTTCTCACTGAAGAGACACACTACGGGCAGGAGCAAGCTCACAGTGGTCCCACAACCACCACTGTGAGTTCCACCACCACCCAGCTCCCTCGAGAGCAAGTGGGCGTGGTGGTTTCACCTTCTATTTTCATTGTTGGAAGCCCTCACCGCCATTTTCAGAGCTTCAAGGTCGGAAGCTCTAGCAGCAGCAACTGCTGCTTGAAGCTGCGCAAGCCACTGCGCGAATGCCAGCAGACCTCCGCGAGCTCTCCTCGCACGTGCAGGTGCTTCCCAGCACGCTTGCGCACGTAGAATTGGCGCTACCGGTCACCTGCTCCGGTGTAGCACTGTAGCCACTGCTCAAGCCTCTCAGCATGACACTGTAGCCACCAGCTTGTTTCTCACTTAGTCGGTGGCATAGCGCTCTCTCTCCTCACCTGCAACTCGCTCCAGCCGATCCCCCGCATCTTTGCTCGCACCCGCCTGTGCACGAAGACAGCATGCGCGTTCCCTCTAATGCCTGTGTGAAGCCCTTGCGCGTCCGTGCTCTTGCGAGATCAGATGGCGGACACTCTCGTCAGACGGCTTAACTCTGCCCTCTCTCTCACACTCACCCACCAGCGACACACCCATACTCATACACACACACACTCGTACACATACACACTCGTACACTCACACACTCACTTGTACACACCCACACATACATACATATATACATATATATATATATACTTATATACTTCTTCATACCTATAAAACTATATAGAAGTATATATACATACATATATATATATATATATTTATACATATATACATATATAGATATATATATATACATATATACATACACATATACATATACATATATTACTATATATATATCTATATAGTTATAAATAAATAAATATATATATATATTCATAAATATATATATACACACATATATATATATCTATATATATATATACACAACTACATATATACCTATATAGTTATAACCCTATCTATATATATACATATATATATATATATCTTTACATACACATCACCTACCTGTATCCATACGCCCTTGCACTAGTCACTCCATCACGCATTATATCGCGGGAATATCTGCACCAGTTGCTGATATTCCCCGATACCTGCGTAAAGCAAGCGCCTCCGCACACACTCCCACACATCTACCCACACTCTACGAGGCACTCTGTCTTGTTGGTTGCATCTTACTAGACGAGGACCAACTCGACACTGTGCTACACTCCATTTCCACTTCCACCTCCACCCCTATATATATATATTATATACATATCTATATATATAGAGACTGTATTTATTATATTAAGCTAAGTATTCATTTCTCTACAAGCAACCTACCTTGTTTTTATTTCTCTTTTGTTTCCTGCTATTAAAAAGATAAGAAAAAGAGTAAAAGAGAAAAGATAATCCTTGTCTTGCAGGTATTCAGTCTTGCAAATAGCTGGACCAATTTTTTTGGAAACCCTAAGTTTGCTCAAAGCCAAGAACAATTTGGCTCAAAGCCAAGAACTTGATTTTGAGGGTGTGCCTCAAGGATAATATTATAAATAGAAAAAAAAATAAAAACATAATAAATGCACAGAAGAGATACGTTCTAGGAAATGAGTAGAAACTTCTTCACCTTTAATTCCCACCTCCCTGAGATCGACCCTGGGCTTAAAAGTGACCAAGATAAAATTAAGTAGGCCAGGTTAAAAAAATTTTGTGAAAGATGGTTAGACTTGATTTAGGTTAACCACTATACTCACTTCAACGATAATTTCACCATATTAACACAACCTATTCGAGATCTACCAATCGGAGTTCAATGAATCCAAGATCGTCCTGATCGGGCTTCTGAAGCATCAGATATAATCTGAGGAAGATCAGAGATCAAGGAGCAAGATGGTGTAAATTCGCACTTCAGATGACAAATCTGACCACACGGATGGGTTTGAATCGACGATCACACCCTAATGGCATCCGTGGCACCATCTACAACACATAGAAGATGGACGGCTAAGATGGTGCCACATGGCACCATCACAACTACCCAATTGGCCAAAGGAGTGCTGTACGACACCCTCCTCTATCGCTTGATCAATCTTAACCGTTGGATCTCAAAACCAATGGCCGAGATCGCATAAAGGATTGTCCGCGCACTGATGAAGATTCAAGGCTTGAGCACCCTCATCGTTGGATCTTCATTTAACAGCCGAGCGCACTTGAGCCCAAATTGAAACCGTGACCATCCGTGAGGATGTTGCAGCGGTCTCGAAGCCATGGGCGACACAGAGGTCACATGTTTGAACCCTCGCAAGCACCTCAAATTAGCTGAACGCAGGGCACGGTTGATTTCAGCCGTGAGATGCACATCGGGCAACGGAGAAGCAGCCATGTGGCGTGCCTAGATGCGAGGAGAGGCGCGCGCATGCGTTAAGGAGGCGTGGGCATAGTGCATTTAGGCCATTCAATCTTGTGATCGGATGGGTAATAATGCACGAACATGTGTATACTTTGAGGCGTGGGGAGAGGAAGGGGTGGCACATGTGCGCGAGGTAAGGCCACGTTCAGGGTCTTTAGTGACGCTTAAATCCATCACAAAAGGCCCCTAATGTCTTTAACTTGAAATGACCTTTTTGCTTCCAACCTCTACACTTATAAAAAGGCCTACACCGCTCACATTTCATTCATCCCTTTCTTTATCTCTCCCCTCTCCAAAGCTCTAAAAAAGCTTGTCCCAAACCCGGAATGCTCCTCTAAAGTTAAAATAGAAGTTTTATCGCCCCTATTTCGAAAGTGGATCTCGTGACGATGATGCCCTGCCTCACCCTTGGTTCTTCCCGCCTCGTTCTCCGTCTTCCATCTTTGCTCTCCATCTTCTAGGCATCGGCTCGTCTGGCTCGTCCTCCAAGCAACCGTCAAAGAGGATAACTTCTTACCTCCTTTCTCTTTACCACTTTCTAGAGTAGATTTTACTATTTTCTAGTTGTAATATTTCCCACTTTCTAGCTGTAATATTTCCTGCTTTCTAGTTCTAAAAACATTATCCATATTATAAAGTGTTTGCTCTCTCTCCCTCTCTCTCTTTTATTGTTAATATCAAATTCATTGTGATTATCTCGCTTTCTAGATAAAAACAACAACAAAAATATAATCTCGGATTTCAAATTGATGTAGCCTCCCTGTGTTCGACCTAGAATTCTTTTCGAGTTTCAAGAAATTTTATTTGTTGATAGATTTCTTTGCAAATCACACTACAACGACGGGTTTTCAAAACTCAACTTCCGTTTACGACGATTCAACGCACCAACATTTTGGCGCCATTACTGGGGAGACGACTTTCTTTGATTTTTCACATTTTCTTGCCTTATCTTTTACCTTACTTCTCTCCTTTGTTATTATGATTGCAGGTACTCTCTCAAGACAAGCAAAAGTGGTGATTGGAGTAAAGTGCTGTTGAAGGGTCTGTAAGTTTACCCCACCTCCCCATCCACTAGATTTCATTCCATCACTTAACAACACAAACCCTAATTATCCTAGGAACTTGCATAAACTCTAAGGGTAGTTTTGATTGTTTATTTGTCACCTCCACTCGCCTCACCCTCCGCATATAAAGAAAAATTAAAAAAAATCTCACAGAGGTACACAACCTCTTCTGATTTTCACACTCAACCAGTAACCCGATCTTTGGGGCTGGTACACTCACCAACACATAATTGAGTAGAAATTAGATTAGGTAATCACTTGTGTGCCTAATTAAGTGGTGCATCATGCCAATTATTTGAGTTGTTTGGGCTGCTCCACTTCAACTAAAAATAACTCATCAAGTAGCTGCCACATAGGTTCAACTTTTAGGGATTTACCAGGTACTCCACATTCTTTTAAGCATTAAAGGAAAACATCTTCACCTGTGCTTTCAAAACCTGGTGTGCCAGCTGAACTTGATTGAATACACCTAAAGTTGAATCCTAAAAGCTACTAAGCAAGATTTAAACCTTAAAATTCACCACATCGAAAAAAATAATCTTGCTTGAAAACCATTGGTTGTGCATGCACACACATATCAATCAATCATTAAGGGCACAACCCAGATAAAGGGCCCATCACATTCCAAAGCACATTCAAACCTAACCTTATTTAAAACAGAGTAGACATTGGCCTTAACGATTGGACTCGCTCTTCGGAGCCCAGATCGAGATTATTTTCGATTAGTATATTTCTACCATTCAATCTAGTGTCTAGCTTGGGGAGCAGAATCAAACGATCGCGGTTGGGGGGTACACTAAGAACCGGAGGCACAAGCCAAAGGAAGAACCTTCTCCCCAGCTCCTCCCTTTAATTGGTTGGATTAACTGGAAAGAAATATATCAAATCATTTCTTTGTCTCAAGACGGGTTCTGGGAGTCTGTAGGTCTTTAGGTTAGCCCACTTAAAGACAGGTTTGATTGTTTGCATTGCAGGGGGCCTTTCTTCCTCCTATTCTATTGTGGATCCTTCCACATCTTTTTCGCACTTCCACTCCTACCCTCCTACCACTACTTATTCCCAAAATGATTATTATTCCAACCACACTTATTCTCATCCATCTTCTAGTTAGGATAATCTTGATTAGGGATATAGTTCCGAACCTCCATGTTCAGGGTCTAACCCTGGACAACATAATCTTGATTCTTCTCCTTCTTCGAGCTACATTGATTATAGATCACCGCCCTCATTTGGACAACCTAATATGATCTATAATCAATAAGGATATGCTGATCCTTACCCTTCCTCAGATTACACTACTTATAGGTCATCACCTCCTTATGGACAACCTGAAATGACCTATTATCAGGGAGGATATCAAGAACCTCAATTCGTTGACTCGCCTCCATTGAATCCAAACCCACCCAACCCTAAATCAGATCATTTGGTTCAGGTTAACCAGGTCCAAGATAAGGTGTTGGCTAACTTAAGGAATACCATACAATCTTTAGAAGCTCAGCCAACACCTTGCACTGAAGAATTGGAGCCCCTGATTAAAATGATTGATGATCTTAACAAGTATTTGTTGGATTGGCTCCAGGATGTTAAGGATAAAAGCCCAGGTGAGTTTTACTTGAGAAGTTATTGAAATTGAGGATGAGATTTGTGATTGCTCTAGTCTAATCTTGGGAGGATTCCCAGGATGAACCCCTGATAGTAGAGCCAATGTTAGAATCTGCTTAGGCACCTATAGGGGGGACATGTTTTACGAGACCAGGGTTGACCAAGTTGTTCTAGAATAATCAAATAAGGATGAATTGATTACTTTACTTGAGATCCCTAAGTCAAGGTACGAGGAAACGTATGCCTCCATGAAATAGAAAGTGATTGATGACTTTGAGACATACATTAATGTGGATTTAGAATTCTTTGATTCTGAAGGTGAAGAATCATTATACGAAGTCTCACATGAGTTTACAAAACACGATTTTAGTGAGACAACTGGGCCAGAGGAATTTGATAAATCATTTGATGGCCCTAAAATTGAGAAACTTGATCCTATTGGGTCTCGCATGGTTGATTTAGATCATGATTTCATGAAGGATTTAATTCAAAGCCCCATTCCTCAATTACACCCCTTTGAGCATATTGATGATTTTGTTTTTGAGATCACTAGACCCAAGTCAATTCTAATTCAGCAACAAATCTTGGACTTGGACATTTTAGATGGATTGATTAATATGTAGGAGGTCCTGGAATTCAAAATTCTGATTATGGAAGATAGGAGTTGGGAAATGAAAATTTAGGAAGGTAATTCCAGAGGAAACAGAAGATCGAGTCTAGGGGTGCCTATTTGTCTGAAACTACCAACCTTCTACCAAGACCCTTACGACATTTGTTCTGAGGATGTGCAACCCAAGCACAAATTCATTGATTATCCTTTTGAGCTTAATCTCTCTATTATATGACTTTTTGGACTTGGGTTGCATCCTCACAAATCGCAGGCCCAACTTTGCTTGCATACTAATCTCAGGTTTTGGATAATTTTTATCCGGAACCTTTGATATACTCGACCATGGGGTATGGGTCTCCACTACAATCTGGTCCACATCTGTCGACATCTGCTGGCAGGTCTTGAGGTGAATCTTTTTATCCTGATTCTGACCTGCACCTGTGAATTCTTTGTTTCTTCTTCTTTGTATAGTATGCCTAGCTGAAGACACTAAATTCGGCACGTATATAGTTTCTTTTCATCTTGGACCCAACTTGTTGTTCACATAATTCAGGTGCTTTCTACTCTACTCCACTCAGTTTCATGTCTTTTTAATACAATGAGGACATTGCATTAGATAGGCATGAGGGGGGTGGATATTCATCTCTGAATTATTTTGTCAACTTTGTAGATTCTTTTTGTTTTCTTTTTATTTATTGAAAAAAAAAGAAAAAAAATTGTGGAACTAGGAAAGAGAACTTGGGCTTTAGAAAATTTACAGTCTTAGAGAATAAAACTGAATGATTTGAACACTAAGACCCTTCAGGTCTTCAGACTTAACCAGCCTAGGTGTCCACTAAAATGTGGACTTGTTTCTCTAGTCCTCGCCATTCTAAATTCAGCTTTTAATTGGTTAAATAAGTTGGGGTAATAAGTACACGACTTTTCAACCCACCCTCTGATTTGAAGGGATTTTAAGTCTAAGCTTCTACACACTATTTGCACTAACTCACTTTTCGACTGTTTTAACAAAAATTGTGAAGCTAATGAACCTTTTAAGGTGGTATGGCTGGAAAGTTATCGTGGGTAACAACCCATTGGTAGGTTGTCCAGGGCCTAGTCACATGACCATTCTTTTCCTACTGCATTTAGGTAAATCTTAGATCAGGGAAGCCACCTACTTAGAAAAAAAAGAAAACATAGAAAAATATCCAAAAAGAAAAGAAAAAGAAATAGAAAAGGAGAAAAGAAAAGAAAAAAGAAATAAGCCACACTTCACCGCACGAGTATGGTTGGCAAGTTATCGTAGGTAACAACCCATTGGTAGGTTGTCTAGAACCCAGCTTAAGAAATGCACGTATAATTCCAAAACACTTAGGAAGAAGTAGAGAAGTAGAATAAGCTGGGGAGATATACACTGGGTTTGCCCTTGTGTTAACCCCATAAAAATAAAAGTAGGAACCCATAGTCCATTCTAATCACCGATCAGTGAATCTATCACATTTTACACATAAAGATGCTTAGAACTTAGGGTTCTCTTCGTGTCTTGGGTAGGTTGAATGGTCGTAGAAAGCTGCCTCGAAACCCTAAACTCAAAAATCCAAAAAAATTAGAAAAGAAGAAAAAGAAAAAAAAGAAAAGAGATCCTTCTTTGAATAAGGTGAGGGCTTGAAGCGGTCTGCATTTTGGCAGACACCCGGGCGCTGTTGTGTCTTTGTAGATCAGATCCTTAGTAAAAATTTCCTAATGTTGAAAAATGACTCTTGCCCAAGAAATCCAATCCTAATTCTTTTATAAATAGCATATAGTTTTTGCTAGGGACTAGCAAAAGATAGGCATGGGGGTGTGATATGCATACATCTGAATAGTCAAAAATGTTTATTAATGCATGTTCTTAGTATCATATAAGCATCATGCATTGTAAATATTGCATAACATGCTTCATCATGCATTTATGTCAAATTGTACAAATTGTATAATAATTTCTTCCTCTTGGTGGCCAGGGATAGGCGACATTTACTTGGGGCCTCGGATTGAAGATCCAACTGTATGGATTTAATTAGGGCGACGATTGAAGTTCAACGACTCTAAGATCACCCTGATTGGACTTCCATAGCATCAGATACAATCCGAGGAAGATCAGAGATCAAGGGCCAAGATGGTGTAAATCCGCACTTCAAATGACAAATTTGATCGCACAAATGGGTTCGGATCAGCGATCGCAACCCAACGGTGTGAAAATCAGTACAATCCGACATCCATGGCACCATCTACAACATATAGAAGATGGACGGCCAAGATGCTGCCACGTGGCACCATCCCAGCCACCCAACCAGCCAAAGGAGTGTTGCTCGATGCCCTCCTCGATCACTTGATCAATCTCAACCGTTGGATCTCAAATCCAATGGTCGAGATCGCATCATTCTACATCTTGTGTTTGCATCATCCTATGTCCCGCAACCTCTTTCTTTTCAAAAGTCAAAAAAATTAGATTTCCTAGAAATTCCGCTTTGTAAAAATTAAAGTTTTGCTAAGAGACTAGCAAAGGATTAGCATGGAGGTGTGATAAATGCCAGTTTATCATCATTCTTATGCATTAAAACAAACCTAGCTCTTAGGATTTTACTCCACAAATGGGTTTTTGGGTTGCATTTAGGCATAAATTAGGATAGGCATGCATTTTACCTTTTATTATCTTTTTGATATGTTTTTGTGAGTGTGAGGGATTGACAGATAGTCAGATCCCTAGAACCCTAGCACTTGGGAAGGCAATTGGTGAAGGAGAAGCTCAAACCAGCTGGGACTCAGCTTGATCCAGCTTACTATAGTTGGATTCCAGCTCACATGGACTAGGGTTAGCTCATCCTAGCTCCATTTTGCTCATCTCAGCTGAATGACAGCTTAAGAGAGCTCATCTTAACTCACCTTAGCTCAAGTCAGCTCAGATTTAGCTCAACTTAGCTTAGTCTAGCTTATCTCAGCTCCTATCAATTTATTGGGAGCTCTAGCTAGCTCAGCAGAGTTGACTGGAGTTCACCTCAACTCAGGAACAACTACATCCAACTCCACTTAACTCCAGCCAGCTGAAGATGACTTCATCTTAGCTTAGGAAGCTCATGTCCAACTCCCGGGGACTCAACTTAGCTCAACTTAGTTGAGCTAAGCTACCTTAGCTACCTCAACTAGTTAGATCATCCTTGGGAACATCTGACCCAGCTCACCTCAGCTCATTTCAGCAGAAGCTAGCTTACTTTAGCTTGGCTTAGTAGCTAGCAAAGAACTAGCAAGCTAAGCCAGCTAGAGTAGCTCCATGCCACCCTCTTCAGCTGCTGCCAACTCCAGTTCAGCTCCAGACTTCTCTTCAGCTCCTCTCCTCAAACCCTAGCTCTAGATGCCTCCTCCTCTGCTCTAATACTAGCTAAGCTAGCTAAGCTCTAGCTCTCTTGGCCATCCACCACCCTAAAACCCTACCCAACTAGCTCCACCAACTAAGCCCACCTAAGACCACCAAAGCTAGCTCCACCTCCACTCCAAGTTGACGCCACCACCATCATCACCTTTCTCCCCTCAACCACCACCAAGAGACACCTATTTTGGTGCCAACTAACCTTTATAGAACCCCCTCCTTTTGGCGCCAAAATGACCTCCCATCTATACCCTACACCTACCCCTTCCAAGCCTCATCCACCCTACACATAACCCCCCTTCTAGAACCCTAAGTTGGTACCACCTAACTCCCTTCTAGAAACCAATTTTGGCGCCAACTCTAGGTGCCTTTTGGCCACCATAACCACCCCCCTAACACCCTTTAAGTTGGTGCCAAATGATCTCCACCATAGGATCGCCAACTACCTCCCAAATCATATCCTAGCCATCCATTTCAAGAGCCACCTCTACCCTCCATCCTACTCTATAAAAAGACCCTTAACCACCACCATTTTCCCCATCCTCCATTAGTATATTTTCTACCCTATATCCACCTACATCTCATGGTCAAGAAGAAGGAGAGAAGAAGATTAAGCAGGCATCCTACCTGCCCCCTTGGTGACTTCTTTCCCTTCTCTCTTCTTCTTGTGCCATGCCAAGGAGGAGGAGCATTCCACTAGGAGGATGGCCAGGCAATTGGAGGAGGAAGGGTGGTGCACATCCACCCTTGAGGAGAAGTTTAGGGCATGCCCCCCTAGTGCTTGCCTTGGAGGACATCATTCTGGAGGAGCTGTAGAAGGAAGGAGTTGGAGATCTTTTCAAGTCTGGGAGCTACCAAGCTTGGAGCAAGAAGTCTTCACCTCTTCTTCACCACCATCATCATCAGGACCATTAGTTTTCTTTTACTTTTGTACCTTGATAGTTGTAGGAAAAGCTTTCCTCTATTAGGGTTTTCTGTAAAATATTTTTTTTGAGTCCTAATTTAAAGTTGCCTTCTTTGCAATCTTTGTCGCATTTAATTGCTTTGTTTCCTAGCACTTTTCACTCCCTCTCCCTAATTACTCTAGGCCGCCACATGCCTAGAGTGAGCTTAGGGAGAGGAATTAATTGTCACCTAGGTGTTAGCTTAGTAATTATAGGTGTTAGCTTAGTAATTATAGGTGTTAGTCTTTTCCGCCAACAAAATTCAAGTGTTCCCGTTATTTCAAAATAAAAAAATATATATATTTCAAAACACCAAAAAGAAAGTTGATTTCCATTTTCCAAGCAAGGGATTTGATTTGCAAACAATTTGGCCTCCTTGGACGACCCTAGATACCCCACTATTTAGGTCATAAATTTTAAAAGCGAAAGCGGATTTACGCGTTATAATGACTAAAACACAATTTTAACAAACCACGTAATTTTGTGATCAGATGCCCTACCTCTCCCTCGGTTCTTCCCACTTCGTTCTCCATCTTCTGTCTTCGCATTTCGTCTTCCAAGCATCGCCTCATCTGACTCGTCCTCCAAGCAGTCGTCGAGGAGGTTAACTTCTCACCTCCTTTCTCTTTACTGCTTTCTAGAGTAGATTTTACTACTTTCTAGTTGAAATATTTCCCGCTTTCTAGCTGTAATATTTTCCACTTTCTAGTTGTAAAAACATTATCCAAATTATAGAGTATTTGTTCTCTCTCTCTTTCTCTCTTTTATTGTTAATATCGAATTCATTGCCATTATCTTGCTTTCTAAACAAAAACAACAAAAAAATATATAATCGCGGATTTCAAATCAAAGTAGCCTGTCTGTGTTCGACCCAGAATTCTTTTCGAGTCTCAGCAAAATTTTTTTGTTGATGGATTTTTTCGCAAATCACACTACAACGACAGGTTTTCAAAACTCAACTTACATTTGCGATGATTCTCCGCACCAACAATTATGGTTGGGATGATTAAGACTTACGGTTGGGGTTTGGGTTGGATGATGATTAA
This sequence comes from Thalassia testudinum, assembly GCA_037157565.1. Lineage (NCBI taxonomy): Eukaryota > Viridiplantae > Streptophyta > Magnoliopsida > Alismatales > Hydrocharitaceae > Thalassia > Thalassia testudinum. The sequence goes on from JAZHRO010000025.1 coordinate 112,748,970, forward strand.
TTTGTGTCGAGTTGGGTTTAATATATGTTGTTTAGGTTTGGTAATGGGTCCACTTGAGTGGACTAATTTAGTGCTTAAGTATTGAATTATTTGGAGCATAATTTAATCTAAGGCATGCTAATAATGACAAAATGGAAAGCTTTGAATGTATCATTTCATGCATGAATTACTTGAATATTTATGTGAAAGAACTGAGTATTCACTTTAAAGGCATGGACTTCACATCAAATAGAGATTTGAGATGTTACATTGTGGTACTTTTATGTTATTTTGGTAAAATTTGGCAAAAGAATCATTCTTTTTGGCATCTCTTAATCCCTTCCTTATTTACCTTAAAATCTCTTTGATTCTTTATGTCTCTCTCCCTCAAATGGCAACACTAAATCATGGTAGATGATTGTTTCTTTCCTTCTCTGACTCTCTCTCGTTCTCTCATTTTCTCCTTATTTAACAGGGAAGGACGACAAAGAGGGGAGCATCCCCGAGAAAAAAAAGAAAGGACAAACGGCCTCCATCTCCTTCCCCTCATCGCGCGCCCATCCACGACCGCGAGCCTCTGTCGACACTGCCAACACCCTTACCTTGCACCGTGATCACCACCGCGAGCCACCGCCTCACCTTCGTTCTTCGTCCCTCTACCTCTATGCATGCGCAGAGACCATGTCCACTGCGCCGACCACTCTTCACTCTCCTCGGATCCTACTGCGCGCAGCCACTAGAGTGCACAATAGGCACAGCACCATAGACAGCGCGGCCTTCCCCTGCACGCGCAGGCCCTCACGTGTTTGTCCTGTAGCCTTCCTCCTCGCAGCCAGCCCCATGGACGCCCGTAGCAGCACAGCCAGCCCACGCAGATAGAACCATCGCACCCCCTCCTCTCCTTCATCGTCTTCTCCATCAGCCAACAAAGAAGAACCAAACACCCGTCGACTTCCTCCACTTGCAGCTGCCACCTCCGGCCATGAAACTCTGCACCGTTGACTCCATAGAGCTTGCCTCACCTTCTCGAGCACCTCCACGCCATCAGACACACAAATTGTAGTCATCGACGATGTCCCGACCAACCACCGCCGTCAGTTTCTTCATTTTTGGCAACCAGCTTCGGCCACCTCAGGCTGTCGCACGACCACGTACGCGTTCCTTACTTCTAGCCAATCTCTTCCAGTCGAGCTTGTCGATCGTCGACCTCTCCTCGCATGTGAGCACCACCGAGAACCTCCTCCCCTGTTTTGCTACAGTGGGGAGGTATTAGTTGCCATTGAGAATTTTTGATTGTAGGAACTATTGCTTTATTTATGAAGTTATTTTATTCCGTTAATATTGCATGCCAAGCCCTTTAACTTCTTATCCCTCTCACCTTTTATATCATGCAATGGATTAATTTGAATGAGAGGTAAAGATTGGGCTTAAAGTAAAAGAGTAATCTTACTCACTATTGTCCTGGGAACAAGATTGCATGCACTAGGAACATTGGTGAATTTATTGGTCTGTGCCTCCCTGTGGATACGACCTAATTCTTCGTGGTTAGTTTTACTGATAAATACTTTTGATCTGGGATTTTTCCACCACATGATTTCACTGCGATGGCATATTTTTTTGACATTATTCTACAAGCGAAAAACCTCGTGATCAGTTGGTTTAGGGTTTAGGGATTGAGTTGGGCTTTATGCTAATCTAGTGCTCTTACTCGAGATTGTTGGAGGAAATATATGATGTTGGGTTGTTGGATTTAGTCTCATATAGTGTGAAAACTTGACGATATATTAGGAGCTTGTATGTTCTTATTAGGAATTTAGGATGCATAATTTCTTATTGATTTGATTACCTTGATTTATATTCTAGTGCATTTAGTTGTTGCGTTCGTAGTTGATTGCATTTGTAGGCATTTAATTGGTAGAACATCATCTCCATTATATTGTGATTTGAACATATCTTTCTCAGTGAGATCCAATTGGTTCATTTGTTATCTGCCTACTTTTCGTAGTTAAAACTAAATTGTGCATATTACAACAATGTGAGTATTCAATAAAGGAGGCGATCTTAATGAGTAAATAACATTTTTGTACATTTAGTTTTAGCATTTAATAAAAATAATTTTATTTCTTATCAGATGATTGCTTATGTTTATGTTAATTATTTTGCAATTATGAGTGTTATTTTAGATACACACACTTGCTAAAGAAGATATATGCATGCAAGGCCAAACATTAGGTTTTACAACCCCTAGGGTAAAATGCCAGAGACAACAGATCCTAGCATCTACATACGAGATGACGACAACTCCATGTGTAGGGCAGGTGGAGCTGGTGGCATCGGGGCAGCTGCATCTTGATTTTTATCCATTTTCTTTTGTTATGTTTTTCATGTTACCTTTTTTATGTAAAGATTTCATTTTCAAACTTTTTATGTACTAGATTTTATATTTATGAAATATAAATTTCTCTTCATTTTCACTACTTGTTTTTCTATAAAAGCAAGTCTTTTAAGTAGGTTTAATAGGTAGTTTCCATCAATTTGTAATTAAAAAGAAAACCCATACATTTGCTATCACTTATTCAAATAAGCGACATCATAAATGTGATGGTAAAAATATTTTTGTTGTCACTTATCCTAATAACCGATGGTATATAAGGTTCAAGAGAATTACACTTCCCATTTTATGCAGTTGCTTATTAGGATAAGTGACGACAAAAATATTTTTACCGTCACATCTATGCTATCGCTTATTTGAATAAGCGACAGCACAAATCTTTTTACAGTCACCTTTATGCAGTCGATTTTAAGAAAAATGAAGGTAAAAAATTTTTGCTGTCGCTTATATAAGGGACAGTAAATTTACTTAAACGATGGTGAAAATAAGAAAAAGGGTGTGTAAATGCAGGAAAAAGTGACTTAATATACCGTCACTTATGAGACCACCGACGACAAATATAATTACCGTCAATTTTGAAACAACATCGAAATATCTAATCCGTCCGATGGTCAAACATTATTTTGGCATCGGATGTGCCCTTTAACTGATAGCAAAATGAAACAGTGACGATAATAATGGAGTCGCTGAGTTTCATTGGTGATTTTAGCTTTGCCATTAGTTTTTAGTCGATGACAAAAGTAAAGTACGTTGTAGTGAAAATACTTCAATTATGAATATCCACCCCCCATGCATAGCTAATGCAATGTCCTCATTGTATAAAAAGGCATAAAAAAAGGTAGAATAATCAAGATATCACCTGAATCTCCATAGTAAAGTCGGTCAGCTCCGAGTGAAAATAGACTATACAAGTGTTGAGTTTAGTGCCTTTAGTTGGGGATAATATACAAACAAAGGGAAAGAATAAGTGAATCAGAGTGGCGAGTTGAGATCTGAAGAAAAAGATTGATCCTTAGGCTCTCCAAGAGAGTTGTCCACAGATGTGAACTAGATTGATGCAACCATGGCCCAGGGCCTGGTGAATCTAAGGTTTTGAATAAAAATAACCCAAAACCAAAGATCTTTCTACTTGCAGGGCTGGGCCTGCAATTTGTGCTCGTATAACCCAAGTCTAAAGTGTTGGACAATAGGTAGGTTTGAATCAATAGATTTGTTTGTACACTTAGGGTTCAACTCAAAAAGATAATCAATTAATCTGTACTTGGGTTGCACATCCTCAGAGTTGAAAATATCATAAGGGCCCTAGTATCAAGTCAGAGGTTTAAGGCAAATAGGAATCCTTAGATCCAAACCTCCATTTTCCCTGGAATTAGCCTTCCAGATTTTCATTTCCAATCTCCTATCCACTGAAATCAGCATTTCTGGGACCTCCAGATTGTTACGCACCCCATCTAAATTAACCAAGTCCAACAATTGTGACTGAATCAGGATTAACTTGGGTGTGGTGATTTCAAAAACAAAATCATCATTTAGCTCTTTGGGGTGTGGTTTAGGAATAGGGCTACTGATTGAATCTTCCATTAAATCAGGATTTTGATCCTCCAAGTTAACCCCAACTAAATCACAATCCTCAATTATAAGGCCCTCAAATGATTCATCATATTCTTCAAGCCCGTATGTCTCATGAAAATTATTCTCATTAACTCCAAGCGAGACTTCACTAAGAAATGCTTCACCCTCAGATTCAAAGAATTCTGGAACCTCCTTAATATGTCTCATAATCATTTGTTATTCCTCGATTAGTAGAGACATATTTTTCTTTGTACCTCGGCTCAGGAATATTGGGTGAGAGAATTGGTACATCCTCGATTGGTTGCTCATATTCAACCTTGTCATCCCATGTCTCGTAAAATGTGTCCCCCCTATAGGTGCCTGAGTGGATTTTGACATTGGCTTTCCTAAAAGGGTTCATCTTGGGAATCAACCCAAGATTGGAGTAGAGAAACAACGAATTTCATCCTCAATCTTGACAATTTCCCAGGTAATAACTCACTCGGGTCCTTATCCTCAACATCTTGGAGCCAATCTAATAAAGACTTGTTAAGTTCATCAATCATTTTGATCAGAGGCTCCAATGCTTCAGTATAGGGTACTGGCTGAGCTTCTAAATATCATATGGTATTCCTCAAGTTCACCAACACCCTATCTTGGACCTAGTTTACCTGAATCAAATAACTCGATTCAAGGTTGGATGGGTTTGGGTTTAGCCTTTGAGGGTCAAAGTATTGAGGTTTTTGGGGTCCTCCCTGATAATAGGACATTTCTGGCTATTCATTAAGAGGTGGTGACCTATATGAGTGTAATCTTGGGGAGGGTAGGGGTTATAATCATCATATCCTTCTTCATTAAAGATCATATTAGGTTGTTCATAGTAGTGAGGAGATCTATAGTCAGTGTAGGTGAGAGAAGGATAGTAATCAAAGTCGTGATGTCTAGGGTTAGGCCTTGAACACGGAGGTCAGGAATCATATCCCCAATTAAGGTTATCCTGACGAGTGGATGGGTGGTCATAGGTCGGGTTGGGATAGTAATCATCTTGAGGATAAGTGGTGGTAGGAAGGTAGGATTGGAAATGTGAGTAGGATGTGGAAGGATACATGGAGATGCGAGAGGGAAAATAGAGAAAAGAAAGGTGCCCTACAGTACAAACAATCAAACCTATCCTTAAGCAAGTAGCCTAAAGACTTACAAACTCCCAGAACCCGTCTTAAGATTATAAATGATTTAGTCTACTTATATCCAGTCAATCCAACTAGTTAGAAGGAGGGCTTGAGGAGAAGATTCTTCCTTTGGCTTGCGCCATGGGTTCCTTTGATACCCCCCAATCGCGGTTGTGATGAGAGACTCATCATGGTTCCTAATTAACACTAATTACCTATTTTCCTTAGCTAATTACCTAAGAATACGCTAAATACAGGGTTAATTATAATATAGGGGTAAGATAGTGAGGATTAGTAAAATAAGCTAAAAATACATAATTAAGTGATGTAAACACATATATTGAGGGTAAAATGCCTATTCATCATGTTCCTAGGCTTAGATTTGCATTTCATGTTATACATATCGCATAGCATGTATCATTCTGCATTTAGAGTAGTTGTATATAATTTAGGTTAATTGCGTCCTTTTTATGGTTAGGAGAGAAGGATATTTATTTTGGAGCCTCAGATTGATGATCCGACCATACGGATCTGATCAAGACGACGATCAGAGTCCAACACCTCTGAAATCACCTTGATCGGAGTCCTATAGCACCATATGTAGTCCAAGGAAGATCAAGGGCCAAGGGATTAGGAGACATAACTCAAAGCTTCAAATGACAAATCCGACCACGTAGATGGATTCAGGTTGACGATCGCAGCTTAATGGCATGAAAATCGACTCAATTCGACCTCTGTAGCAGCCCCTACAACAAGAAGAAGATGGACGGCGCAGACTACGCCATGTAGCGTAGCCCAGGCCGCCCATCGTACACACACGCCATCGCATGCACGCAGCAGCGCAGGTGCACGCGTGCAGGTGTGCATGTGCACAACGCAGCGCCAGCGCGTGGGTGCTCGCATGCGCGGTAAAGGCGAGGGAGCACAGTGCCAGCTAAGCATGGGCTGGACCTATAGCGACGCATGAGTTGGACTTACAGCGACACTTACAGTCGTCGCTAATTCATCACATGCCAGCGAAGCTAGCTGTGGGCGCCAGCGGGCATGAGCTACCTACGACGTTTCAAGTGACTGCCTGGATGTCACTAATGGTCTCATACCTATTTTTTGCCTCTTCTCCAGTATAAAAAGACCTACACCCCCTCCCTTCTAAGCCATCTCTACCTACTCTACTCCTACCTACTCCTAAGCTCTAGCAAGCCTACCAACACTCCATTAGAGCTTGTTCTCAAGCTCTCAAGGTGCCTATTAGTGTAGCGAACCTCTGCCCCATCAAATACTCCTCCAACTTCCCATCCCCCTTCATAGGTCACCTTGCAGCTGTCCTCCCACCTCCATTCCAGTAGCAGAACATCTCTATCTTCTTACCTCCATTCCGGAGCCACGCTGAAGCTTTCCTCAACCCAACGTCCTTCTACATCTCACCTCTATTGTCCCACTCCTTACCTCCTTCGTCTAAGCTTCCACCAGGTGCCGTCGTCTCGCCGAACAGCCGATTCAGGAGATTTCCTCTCACCCCTCTTTCTCTTTATTCTTTCATAGTTTATTGTAATTGACATTGGAAGTAATATATATCAAATTTGTTCCACATCTCTATCTTGTGATTCGTTCGCTTGTTTTCTTCTTACAAAAATACAAAAAAATAACAAAATCCTAAAATACCAAAAAGAAACAAATTGATGCGTGGTTTTCAGTTAAAGTAAACATCGCCTCCCTATGTTCGACTCGGGACTCCCTTAGAGTTTCGGTATAAATTTTATCTGATCGATGTGTTTTGCAACTACGACGATGGGTTACTTGTAACCCCGATTTCTAACATGCGAAACACGCCCGACCATAACGGAATTTACTTTATTGTTTATTGTGTTTCTTTGCATTTACATAGCACTAACCCTACTTGTCTTTGATCTACTGTCTTCCAAGTACCCTAGCATGGAGATCCAAGTGCGGTAGATCAGAGTAAAGTGCGGGTAGAGTACTTTGTAAGTGTCCCCCACATCCCTCCGACTAGTTCATTTCACCACACTCATAATCAAGACCTAATCTACATAGGTGTTTGCATAAACCCTAGGATAGAATTGTTTGTCTTGTTTGCCACCTTCATCCACCTCACCCTTGCATATAACAAAAAAACAAAAAAAAAAGAGATACTTTCTATGGGACGAATCAATATACACACTCTATACACTTACATTTGAGGCACATAATCAGACTTGATTTTCATGTACTCAATTAGGCTTTCGACCTGTGGACCCGGTACACGAATTCAACACATAAAAAAGTAGAAATCATATTAGGTTAACCACCTTTTTGTGTGCCTAAATCGGTGGTACATTTGAGCCAATTGATTGAATTACCTAAACTAAAAGAGGTTCATTTTCTAGCTGTCCCATAGGATTTAATAATTAGGTCAAGCCAGGTACTCCATATTTTTCTTGATTTTTAAAGGAAAATACTTGAACACGTGCTTTCAACAACAAACTTGGTTTGCCTCACAAAACTTGGTTGAAAACACCTAATATTTGAATCATAAAAGCTATTAAGCGAGATTCAAACCCTAAAACTCACCTCATCATTCATAATCTTGCTTGAAAACCTCTTGGTTGTGCACATTCACACATTCTCAAATAAATCATTAAGGGCACAACCCATCTAAAGGGCCCGTCACATTCCAAGAGCACGATCATCCTAAGCCTAACTAAAACTGAGTAGACATTGGCCTTAAGGCTTGCTTCGCTCTTCAGGGCTCAGATTGAGATTTTTTTCGATTAATTTGCTTCTGCTGGTCCATCTGATGTCTAGTTAGGGGAGTAGCGTCAAACGATTGCAGTTGGGGGGTACACTAGGGACTGGAGGCGCAAGCCAAAGGAGGAACCTTCTCCCTAGTCCCTCCTTCTAACTGGTTGGATTGACCGAATAAAAGTAGACCAAATCATTTATAATCTCATGACGGGTCCTGGGAGATTGTAGACCTTTAGGCTACCCAACCTAAGGATAGGCTTGTATTTTTGTATTGTAGGGCTCCTTTCTCTTTTGATTTCCCTCCTTACTTCACCACGTACCCTTCCACATCTTACACCCATTTCCAATCCTATCCTCCTACCACCACTTATCCCTAAGATGATTACTATCCCGACTTAACTTGTAATTACCCATCCACTAGCCAGGATGACTTTGATTGGGGATACGAATCCGAACCTCAATGTCCAGGGCCTAACCCTGGACAACATGACTATGATTATTATCCTTCACAGAGCTACAATGATTATAAATCTTCATCCTTTGATCACCAAACCAACCTGATCTACAATCAGGAAGGATATAATGATTATAACACCTACCCTCCCTAGGATTCCACTGAATATAGGTCACCACCATCCTTTAAACAACATGAAACAACCTACTATCTGGGAGGGACCCGAGAACGTTGTCATCTTGATTCCCCTAAATTTAACCCAAACCCACCCAAACCTGAATCAAACCAGTCGGTTCAGGTGGACCAGATCTAGGATAGGGTGTTGGCTAATTTGAGGAACACTATACAATCGTTAGAAGCTCAGCCAACACTATGCACTGAAGCATTGGAGTCTATGATAAAAATGATTGACGACCTGAATAGCTCTTTATTGGATTTGCTCCAAAGTGTTAGGGATAGGGACCTGGGTGAGTTTCTTCTTGGGAAATTGTCGAGGTTAAGGGTGAAATTTGGGGTTGCCCTAGTCAAATCTTGGGATGATTCTCAAGATGAACCCCCTTCAGGAGAGCCAATGTCAGAACCCACTCAGGCACCTGTCGGGGGGGATACATTTTCTAAAACTGAGGATGACCAGGTTGGGCTAGAGCAACCCATTGACGATAAACCGATTGATTCACCTGAGATCCCCGAGCCAGGGAGCGAGGAAAAATATGTATCCACGGACCATGAAATGACATATGATTTTGAGACATATATTAATGAGGATCATGGATTCTTTGATTCTGAGGGTGAGGAATCTCTTAGTGAAGTCTCACTTGAGCTTAAGAAAGATGATTTTAGTGAGACAAATGGACTCGAGGAGCATGATGAACCATTTGATAGCCCAGTCATTGAAGATTTTGATTCAGTTGGGTCTAACTTGGAGGATTCGAATCCTCATTTACTTGATGATTCAATCAGTGACCCCATTCCTCATCTGCACCCTGAAGAGCTGACTTCTGAGATCTTTATGCCCAAGCCAATCTTGATTCAGCCATGATTTCTGGACTTGGGAGAATCATATGGGGTGAAGGATATGCTAGAGGTCCCGAAGCCTGAGCCCTTGATGTTGGAAGATAGAATTGTTGAAATAAAAATTTGCAACGCTAATTCTGAGGGATGTTTGATTTTGGATCTAAGGGTACCTATTGACATAAAACCACCTACTTTCTACCAGAACCCTTACGATATCTTTTAGCCGCAACCCAAGCTCGAAATAACTGATTATTCTTCTGAGCTAGATGTTAAGTGGACTACCGCACCTATTGAACCATTTTTACCAGTTGTTTGACACTTTGGTCTTGGGTTGCACACCACTAAACCGCAGGCCCAGCCCCGCAAACACAACAACCTTCGGTTCTGGGTCATTTTCATCCAGAACTTGAGAACCAGTCGATCCTGGGGCATGGATCTGCACCATGATCTGGTCCACATCTGTGGACATCTTCTGTAGACGGGTTTTAAGATCAACCTTTTGATTTTGATTCTGACCCACACTTGTGGATTCTCAATTTCTTCTTTGTATGTATATTATGCCTAGCTGAAGGCATTAAACTTAACGCGTGTGTATACACTCTTCTCTTTGTTGAGCAGATCAGATTTTCATGACACTTAGGTGATATTTTGTTTACTCCGCCCTTTTCATGTCTTTATTTTTAAAATGAGGACATTGCATCATTTTGGCATGGGGGGGTGGATAATCAATTCCTGAAATCTTTTGTTAACTCTGTAGAATTTCTTTTTGTTACTTATCAAAATTTAAAAAATAATTGAAAATTTGAAAAAAGATATAAAAAGAAAGAAATTAGGAAAAGAGAACTTAGGCATTTGGAAATTATTAACTTTAGGAAATGATACGAGAGGACCTAAACACTTAGACTCTTCAGGTCTTCGGGTTTAATTAGCCTAGGTGTCCACTCGAATATGGACTTAGTCTCGAGTCCTCGATATTTCAAATTCATTTTTAATAAATTGGGATGATAAGTATGCGACTTATCAACCCGCCCTTTGATTTGGGGGGATTTTAAGGCTAAGCATCTACACACTATTCGCGCTGACTCACTTTCCGACAGTTTTTACGGAAATTGGGTAGCTAATGGACTTACTTGGGTGGTATGACTGGCAAGTTGTCAGTGGTAACAGCTCATCGGCCGGTTGTCCAGAGCCTAGCCACAAGACCATTTTCGTTGTACTGCCTTTAGGTTAATCTTAGATCAGGAAAGCCACCTACATAAAAAAAAAAGAGAAAAAGAGAGAAAAAAAAGAAAATATAAAGAAAAAATAGAAAAAGGAGAAAATAAAAAAAATAAATAAAACCACACTTCACCGCACGAGTATAGCTGGCAAGTTGTCAGTGGTAACAGCTCATCGGCCGATTGTCCAGAACCCAGCTCACAAAAAAAAATGCACAATAATTTCCAAAATACTTAGGGAAGAAGCGGGGAAGTAGAATAAACATGGGAGATATACACTAGGTTCGCCCTTGTGTTGAACCCATAAAAAAAAAGTTGGGAGAAAGCTACCGATCGAAAAGATAAACCCCTAGGCAAGGTTACCTAGGGTCGTAGAAACCCGAAGTCTGTTTTGTGAGTCTTTCACTATTTTTCACAAGATGCTTAGCACTTAGAGTCCTTTTCAAGTCTAGGGCGGGTCAGGTAACCATAAAAAGTTATCCCGGAACTCTCAAACTCCAAAAGTACAAAAAAATTAGAAAAGAAGAAAAATAATAAAAAAATGTATCTTCCCTTTTCAAATAAGGTGAGGACTTGGGCGGTCTGCATTCTGGAAGGCACCTAGGTATTGTTGAGTTTTCGTAGTTTAGGACCTTAGTTGAAATTTTCTATTGTTAATAAATGACTTAGGCCTAAGCGATCTAATCCTAATTCTGCTTTTATAAATAGCATATAGTTTAATTTTGCTAGGGACTAGCAAAAGATAGGCATGGGGGTATGATGTAAACACGTTTATTGAGGGTAAAATGCCTATTCATGCAAGTTCCTAGGCTTAGATTTGCATTTCATGTTATAAATATTTCATAGCATGCATCATTCTACATTTAGAGTAGTTGTATATAATTTAGTTTAATTGCGACCTTTTTGTGGTTAGGAGAGAAGGATATTTATTTTGGAGCTTCAGATTGACAATCTGACCGTACGGATATGATCAAGACGACGATCAGAGTCCAACTCCTCTGAAATCACCTCGATCGAAGTCTTGTAGCACCATATGCAATCTGAGGAACATCAACGGCCAAGGGACTAGGAGACATAATTCGGAGCTTCAAATGACAAATTCAATCGTGCAAATGGATTTGGGTCGATGATTGCAACCTAACGATGCAAAAATCGACTCAATTCAACCTCTGTAGCAGCCCCTACAACAAAAAGAAGATGGATGGCCTAGACTGCGCCATGTGGTGCAACCTAGGCCACCCAGCGCATGCATGTGCCACCGCATGCACACAGCAATGCGGGTGCGTGCACATGCGCCCGCGCAAGCGAGCATGCACACAATGCAGCGCCAGCGTGTGGGTGCATGCATGCATGGCAAAGGTAGGGGAGCGCAGCGCCAACTATGCATTGGGTGGACCTACAGCGACGCATGAGCTGGACTTACAGTGACGCTTATAGCCGTCGCTAATTCATCGCATGCTAGCAAAGCCAGCTTTGGGCACCAGTGGGCATGAGCTGCCTACAACGACATTTCCAGTGATGGCCTGGATGTCACTAATGGCCTCATACCTATTTTTTGCCTCTTCTCCTCCACTATAAAAGGACCTACACCCCCTCCCTTCCAAGCCATCTCTACCTACTCTACTCCCACCTACTCCCAAGCTCTAGCAAGCCTACCAATGCTCCATTAGAACTTATTCTCAAGCTCCCAAGGCACCTATTAGTGTAGCGAACCTCTGCCCCACCAAATACTCGAACTTCCAATCCCCCTTCATAGGTCACCTTGGAGCCGTCCTCCCACCTCCATTCCAGGAGCAGATCATGTCCATCTTCTCACCTCCATTCTGGAGCCACGCCGAAGCTTTCCTCAACCCAATGTCCTCCTGCATCTCACCTCCGTCATCCCGCTCCTCACCTCCTTCGTCCAAGCTTCTGCCAGGCACTGTCGTCTTGCCGAACAGCCAATTCGGGAGATTTCCTCTCACCCTCCTCTCTTTCTATGCTTTCATAGTTTATTGTAATTGACATTGGAAGTAATATATATCAGATTTGTTCCACATCTCTATCTTGTGATTCATTTGCTTTTTTTTCTTCTTACAAAAATACAAAAAAATAACAAAACCCTAAAATACCAAAAAGAAACAAATCGAAGCGCAATTTTTAGTTAAAGTAAATGTCACCACCTTGTGTTTGACTTCGGACTCCCTTGGAGTTTTAGTATAAATTTTATCTGATCGACGTGTTTTGCAACTATGACGACGAGTTACTTGTAACCCCGAATTCTAACATGCAAAACACGCCTGACCATTAAGGCTCAATTAATCCTAATATAAGTTTAATTAGTAATTGGACTCAAAATAATAATAATTAGCTATATATGAAGTATTTAATTTAACTTAATTAAATTAAAGACCTAAGTACTTAACTAACTTAATTAATCTTATCATTTAAATAAATATGGCTAATAAGGATAAAAACGTAATTTCAAGGCATAAATGTTTTATTTACCTAATTTATGATAATATATAAAAGTTGAGAAAGAAATAAATTAAAATAAGCCTTAAAACTCACTATTTACGTTTAAGCCTTTAAATTCCATTGCAATCAAGTCCTTTTATATCTTCAGGTCCTTACCAATTTTCATTTAGGTCCCTGTACACTGGTCTTCTTCCTCCTCTTCTTCTTCAACCTTGAATGGCTCATGAGCTCCGATGTTCACACCTTTGGATAACCACCAATCTCACGTCTAAACACTTTCGCCGTTGTCGTCTTGATTAAGCTCACTTCCCTCTTTTCATCCAATGGCTTCAATCTCCCTAAACTCAACTAACTCTGGTACGGTAAACTCACCATCACCGAAGAAGAACACCTCGATTCCGACGTACCTGGATGCAATCACGTCCATATACCTTCCCGTTCACTTTGCTCTCCACTTATAAATACCCAAGCACATCTTCGATCTCCATTAGCAACCCCCTACACCCTTCTCCTACCGCAGTTGTTCACTAGGTTTTCCTACGTTCTCTAGCATCTTCTCATCACCATTCTCAAGTGCCGCCGCTAATGAGTGCTGCCCCTCTCACACCCTCTTCCTCTCCATTGCCTTGCCATCGGCGTTGGAGTGCATCACAACTTTGGATTCTCTCATTTCGCTCAGTCGGAGATTCTTTCCTCATCAAGTCTGATTTTGATCTCATTTTCTCTTTGCCACTGGAGGAATCCCTCACCTCCCTCATCCGGGTAATCGTAGATATCCTTAGAGTGTAGTGTATATTAGATCTTGCTAGTTAGTTAGTTAGTTAGTGTAGTGTAAGGCTCCGATCTTTGTTCATCTTCCTCATCTTTGGTGAGCCAATTTTGGCTTGCCAGCCCTTCATTAACCTTATTAATCACTTGCTCACTTTCTTGATCACTTCATGCATCCATTTCACGTTCTTACCTCTTTAATTACTCATCTAAATGCCTAGATCAGTTCATCTTCACCGTGTGTCCTCCGTTGTCTACGACGAAGGAGTCTGAGCTAAAACTACACTTAAATAAGGTCCTACATTATCAATTTATCACATAAGGGCCCCGTTCCACCCTTTAATTAGATCTATAAATGGTTATATCATAAACGCCCAAATTCATTCCAACTTCTAAGCTTGCTGTCGATGGTGAGCTTAGAAGAGTTAATGCATCTAAATAACCACCTAATCATCGTCGTCTACTTAATTTATGCATTTCCCCTCACTCAATTGAGTGGGAGGGTGAATCTTGAGTTTGTATGAACTCAAGATTCATTTCTTTTGTATTTTGTGGATTCATCATGTGAGACATCCTCAATTGGTATAATTGATGTGTTCATGAGGTTCCTCATGACCTCAAGAACACAATGATTTCTTTGTATTAATGTTTCATGAAGATTTTTAGTCCAGCATGCTAAATCAATGTTCATCGGAGCTCCGGCGAGCTCCGACGAGTCAATGCGTACCTCAACCTTCAGAACAATGTGTGAAGCTCCAGATTAACTTATACTAATTAGAGGATTAAAATCCACTCATTAGATTTGACATTTTGGTGATTGGATGCTTAGATTGATTATTGTCTTCCCCAACTCCGACAGAGTTGGAGAAATGCAATCATTGATGTTCAGAGCCTAATTTTAGGTTCTAAAGCAAGAGGAGATCATAAAGAACTTGATTTAAGTTTTTATTAAGCTTAACAAACTCTGATTTGTTCAGTCGAACAAACCCACTTCAGTTCTCCGACAATGAGCTCGAAGTTTACTTTAGAGCCATCAAAACATAGTTTTGATGATGGCATTAGATTCCTTATGTTGAATTTAGACTAATCAACAATTAAATTTGATTTAAAACTCTTAAATTTGGAAAGTCAACTTTTGAGGTTCTAGAGGTTAAATCTCTGATTCAGTGGTTTATTTAAGTTCATATAAGTCATCTGAATATTTTGGAACGAGTTGAGTGAATTTAATTGAGATTTTATAAGAATTTCAAACCCTGCTCATTTTGGGTTTCAAATGAAACCCAACACTGTACTCTGAGATCTTGACAAATTTCAAACATAACTCTCACCCAGATCAGTCCTCTATCACCTTCTAATTTGATTAAGATCAAATTTAAATGCTTAAATCCATCTGTTGAGCTGATTTGACTATGAAATCAAACTTCTAAACCTTGAATTCGAAGCTATGAGGCTTCCGAGCTTCATAAGCATTCCTCTATCTCAGAATCTCCTTTAACCTATGTGGAATGACTTATTGAAGTCACTTGTCTCTTCAATTGAGGAAGTCTCTTGAGTTGTAGGTCATTTGACCTTTAATTTCATGTTGAAGTAAGTTAAAAGGCACATGAACAGTGCTTGTTTACTCTCTGAATCCATGGATCACTTATGATCCAATCACTAAATTGAGGATGCAATTGGATAAAGGATCTGTAGAGCTTTCCAACGAGCCTTTGATTGCCTGATTTAGAGGTCTGAACTGGTCAAAATTGAAGATCGAAGTTCGACAGTCAACAATGCTGCATAAAGGAGATGCAAGTTTGTTAGTCCCACATCGAGAGTTGAGGAATGCATGCCTGAGAACAAAAACAATTCTATGTATAGTCCGGCTGGTCGTCAGCATAGGGTGCATCTCTTGAGCATCCGATATGTGTGTGCATGCATGAGTGCATGTGTGTGTGCATGTGCTCAGGTGGGTGTGAGCGTGAATTTGGTGGGCTTGCTATGGCCCGAAACTATACACAATTGGACCTAAAAACAAACTAGGGCTCAACCACTAGTAGCGGTTGATCCAGCCTAGTAATGGGCTGTTGATCCTACAAAAATGGTTGGGTCCGCCCATTAAGCACTTAATTTTTGGTAAAGAGAAAGAAAGAGTTGAGATGAGAAATGTGACTAAGTGTTGAAAGCTTAAGAGAGTTAAATGGTTAGGTGTTAAAAGAGAAGATTTTATGGCTGAGAGAGTAATAAGGAATTAAGTGTTGATTTCATTGTAATAAGGCATTTTGTAATGAAGTTTTGATATTTCTTTTTATGCTTCACTTTGTAGATAATTGTTGTAATTCTTCTTTTGCTATTCTTTGTAAATCATTCATGAACATTTTCTCTCATTTTGATTACCATGCTTTCAAGTTCAATATTATGCAATTGTTCATATGCTTAAAATATTTTGTAATTAATATAGTAATTAGCTATTAGATAACTTAGAATAAAAATGGTGAATTGATCAAGTTTAAATGCCTCCCAGTGAACGACCTAGACTCAACCAGTTAAATGAATTTAAATCTAAAATGTAGGTTAACTTGACCCTATATTATGATTAAGGATGACAATTTAACCAATCAAGTTAACCTAAGTCTTTTCTTTATGCGATTAATTAAGTCTAATAACCTTAATTAACTGTGTTGAGAATTGAACCATCAGGTCATTTGAGATTACTCCCCTAGCTAGACATCGGATGGACCGGTAGAAGCAGATTAATAAAAAATAATCTTGATTTGGGTCCCAAAGAGCAAGTCAATCCTTAAGGCCAATGTCTACTCAATTTTAGTTAGGCTTAGGTTTGAACGTGCTCTAGAATGTGATGGACCTTTTAGATAGGTTGTGCCCTTAAAAATCAATTTACAATGTGTGTACATGCACAACCAGGGTTTTCAAGCAAGATTATTAATAATAAAGTGAATTTTGGGGTTTAAATCTTGCTTAGAGCTTTTAGGATTCAAATTTAGCTCGATTCAATCAGGATCAGGGAGGCACACCAGGTTTTAAAAGCATAGGTGATGTATATTCCTTTAAAAATTAAAATGACTATGGAGTGCCTAGTTCAACCCTAAAAATAGAATCCTATGAGGTAGCTACTGGGTGAATTAATTTTAAATTAAGTGGTGTGGCCCAAATAGATCAATCAATTGGCCTGTTACATCACTATATAAGACACATAGATGATTAACCTAGTAAGATTTTTACTCACTTATGTGTATTGAGTTAAGTTGTACCGGATCCATGGATCAGATTCCGGTTAACTGATAGAATGAGGGAGAGTGCAGCTTGGTGTGTGGGTGTTTACAGTGTGTAAATTTTAATTATGTCCCATAATCAGATCATAAATATTGTTTTTGTTTTTTTCTTATTTATGCGAATGGGCCAGGTGGGCAAAGGTGACAAACAAGACAAACAAATCTAACCTAGGGTTTATGTGAACAGCTAAGTAGATTCAGGTCTTAGTTATTAATGTGGTGAAATGAACTAATGGGTGGGGAATGGGGGAAGACTTATAGAACCTTCAAGCCACACTTTTCTCCAATGTATTACTTTTTGCCTACCTCAGATGAGCACTTGCAATCACAATAAATTGAAGAAAAGTCAGATGAAAGTCAAGACCATTGCCTCGCTAGCAACGACACCAAAATGATGAGTCAGAAAATTCATGATAAAAGTCGTGCTCGAAAACTCGCCATCGTAGTTGTGAAAAATTTGGGTATGAAATAACTTTTACCGAAACTCTTGTGAGTCTTGGGTTGAAAATGGGGAGGCAGATATTTGATTTTAGAAACTCGTGTTTTCTTTTTTTTTTTTTTTGGTATTTTTTGGCATTTATAATTTTTTTTATAATTTTATATAAGCAGAATGGCAGGTGAAGGTGATCTAAACTAAGTTAATCTACTTGCAGAATATTAAAGCAGAGAGAGATAAAATAGCTCTAGATAAATGCTTCTAATGTTTATTATAAGAAAATAATGTGTAGAATAAAATCTAATTACGAAAGCGAAGAAGATAGAAAAAGAACGAAGATTCCCCCTCAACGGTTGCTTGGGGGATGAGCCGGTCAAACAATGCCTTGAAGAAGAAGAACGGAGATGGAGGATGAAGTTCGGACGAAGGGAGGATGAGGTAGGGTGTCGTCGTCACGAGATCCACTTCCGAAATTGAGATGAGAGGACGACCACAACTGCTCCACAAATGGGGGTGAGAAGGTGGAAAATTATTTTGATTTTTTTCTCTTATGGAGCATCCCAAGGCTTGGGACATAAACTTAAGAAGGTTCTTGGGTTCTAGAGAGGTGGAGAGAAGAGTAGGAAGGGATGAGGAGAGAGGGGAGGAGTGGTATGGCTATTTATAGGCTTGGATCAAATCATTTGGCACAAAATGGCTTGAATGCACGTGCTGGGGACAAGGGTGTGTGTGGTCGCTCGTGCTTCGCATGCAGTGCACGCTACATGTGTGTACGCAAGGCAGGCACTCAACTAGCAAGGTGAGGGCATAGGAGGACCATTTGATCTTCATCAACCACTCACAATCTCACCCATTGCGTGCTTGATATTGCTCCCTCCATGCGTCTAATTGCGCGTGATCACCTGAGCGTAGATCCGTGTCGCCACATGGAGAGAACGCATCGCTTGATCTTCGATTGATAACCAAGAGTGTGTGAATGCATGACTTAAGTCTATGAGGTCTTCACTGGGGGTGATGTGGTCATCTCTTAGCTGCTCGATCATGATCAAGCAGTCCAATTTCATGGGCACTTGCATAATTGAGCTGCACTTGTTGGGATTTAATCCCAAGACTTCTGCTTAAGAGCACCACAATCTTTCCATTGCATTGTGGTGAGGGGTGCCTGATCTAGACCATTGGATTGTGATGGGAACACCATCATGAGCCATAACTAGCTCAATTTAGTCATTATCAAGGAATAAATGCTCCTACATAATTGCCAGAGAGTCTTAAGTCACTGCAAATCCATTCTGAGGGAAAGACAAGAAAATAGGGTTAAAACTATAATTTTACCAACATATCATGAATGTAGTAGAATCACAGGTTTTCCCAAGGGGTAATTAAGAGTCAAATGGCCTTAAATGTCCAACAAGTTGGTTAGTACAGACAGAAATGGGTTTTCGCAAGTTTTGAGAATTAAATGACTTCTGAAACCCTAAAAACAAACCCACTTAATTAACTTAGGTTTTGGTCAAGAAAAAATTCACCTAAACCCTCTAAAATTCATATAAAAATGTTCTCTATGGTTTGGTACCTTCAATTTGATCATCATAACCCGTCTTGACCGAAAATAGACTCTCAGATTGACATTTGCCCTAATTTGGGTTTTGCATAAATTACCTAGTTAAACAAGATCAAAACCTAAATCTAACTCCACCATTGAATTCCTTGGGTCCAAATTAGGTTTGTACCAAAATTTGGGCCCAATCTAAAATCATCTTGACCAAGTTTGCATTTTGGTCCAGTTGGACTCTTTACGTCTCATTCAGACCCTTAACTCTTGAATTCCTTACAAATAACCCCCCAACTTCTTTATCTTCTTCACAGAAAGGTCCCTGTCACCATGAATCCTATTCCTACAACTCCGGTGACCTTTGATTGGAGAGAACTTCTCTGATCAATCAATCCCTTCCAAAATTGGAAGGGAGATTCCTTGAGGAGTCCTCTTTCCATTGAATCCATCCATAAACCCTAAAACTTTCCCAATCTCTCATGCGAACACATGAGAGATTTGGGTACCTTAAAACTTCCATCTCCGGTGTCATTTCCTAGCTTGGAAGATTGGCTTCCAAGCTCAAAATCCCCTCCTGAGCCCTATAAAAGGATCCCTAGGGCACGGCCATGCTCTTTAGCTAGGTTTATGGCCACAAAACCCTCTTCTTCCTCCCCCACGGCTGTTTCCGACCTATGCTCCAGCAAGCCTCCTCGACCCTATTCTTCTGACCCTCAAACGATCAAATCGAGTGACCCGTCTTCTTCCTTATCTTCTTTCGCCTCTCGCTGGCAAAGCGAAGGCGTCTAGACCCCTTTCTTCGCCGCCGTCACCACCACCGGAGTCACCTTCACCTCTGACGTCGGTCAATAAAAGCCAACACCAATTCCTCATCCCCATCGTCCTTTATTTAGGCTAACATCCTTCTCTCTCCTTTTACTCTATCTCCTACTCTTTATTCTCCAAATTCGACCACCGACGACACTAAACGCCTTCATCTCCTCCATCTCCTGCGACCACTCCGGCGAGGACATCCGCTCGCTACACAACTTCATCCTCCTTGCTGACAAGTCCCCGACCTCTGCCACATCCACTCGCACAAAAGCCCTAACTCTATTGAGCTTCTCGACCACCTCAGCCACCTCTCGACCAACCTACCGTTCTCTACCCAACTCCGTCATCCAGCCACCATAGACCACCATCCTCCACGAAACCACCTCCGCTACACTCATCGTGGTCTGGCAAAGCTCCTGCAATATTCTAACATGGCTACGAGGCCCTATTTCATGTTTCAGGTCTTCACGTCCAACCGCGATTAATGTGCAAGCTTCGAGCTTACTTGAGGCCTTCTCTAGCAGTTGTAGTTTCAGGTGTCCGCATCAGGCAACATGGAATCAACCCAGCTTAACTCCTGACCAGTCAATTGGGGCATTGATTGCCTCCCTTGCATGAATTGGCCGAAGATAGCTGCTACTGTGAATAGAGAAGACAGTGTGGGACATTAGTCCCTCACCGTAAACTCACGAGCTCATACAAGCACATAAATTGATTTCTTGCCTTAGCCTTATTGCCTTGAGACACGGGGGTGAGGTCCCCTTCACCCATGCACACCTGACCCGACATGACCTATGCCTGCTCACTCCTCGGCTACCACACACCCTCGGTAGCCCTGGACCCAGGTGCATGTCTACCTGTATACCAGATTACCCTGACTTGTGGCCCTGGGAGGGCAAAACCTAAGAGGAGTGAAAGAAAGAGAGCATGGGGAAGTGGATGGTTTTGCCCTGTACGACACTTAGCCAAATCTGAAGGGATGGATGCCCTCTGTGTGTGAAGGAAGAAGAGAGGGAAGCTAGAAGTAGAAGAAAAAGAGAAGGCATAGAAGGAGAAGAACCTAAGAAGAGCAGAAGAAGAAGGCTCGTGTGTAAAGAAGAGAAGGAAGGAGGAAAGCAGCTGAAGAAGAGGAGCCAAGGAAGGAAAGAAGAAGAAGAAGAACAGTGCTAGGGAAGCACTGTAGCATCTGATGGTTAAGTCATTTGGTCATCAGACCTGACGACTGATTCGAGGCTTGATACTCTAGAATTACTGTTGAGATATTTACATTGATTGAATACTTAATATATATGTTTAGAGAATAATTGGTGATTTAAATCACCATTATTAGCTTCTCTACCATTTTATTGCCTCAAAATACATGAGAATTCATTAAATATCTAAAGTGACATATTAGTATATATTGAATATCATTTTGTGGTTTAAATTCTTATGCCCATTTGCATTATTGAAGATTAGTGTGTGAATTCCTATTTACTCCCTGTGATCGACCTCAGACTTTCATTCGAGTTATAAATATTATTTATTTTCAAGCGATTTCGACCTATACTACAATGTAGCTTTTATAAACATTGATCTCGCTTTGTCAACAGATTGTGATCCAACAATCATGATGAAACGAGAGCTCACCCCTTTAAGGATGTGAAGGCACACGGGAAGCGGTCGACGTGGTAAGATCTGGGCTATTGGATGGGGATCTAACAACCCTAATTGTGTGGTGGAACACCTTTAGAGGTTAGGTCAAGACATTGGGTAGCTTTGGGCGGTCTGAATGGTGCCACGTGGTGCCATTTGGACCATCCATCTTCTTCTCTTCGTAGGTGACGCTACCAATGTTGGATTGGGTTGATTTTCACGTTGTTGAGCTAGATCGTTGACACAAATCCATCCATATGGTTGGATTCTTCGTTTCAGGTTTGGATTTGCGTCATCTTGCCCCATTGCTATCGATCTTTTGTGGCTTCTACAGAATTCTACAGATGTCTGGTCAAGGTGAATTCGGAAACGTTAGACTCTGATTATCACCCTGACCACATCCATACGGTCAGATATGCAATTTGAAGACGAGAAATATGTCAACCTATCCCCTAGCCATTAAAATGTGAAAATTAATGTACAAATTATGAAATCTATTCGAAATGCATGGTGATGCATGTTATGCAATATTTATAATGTTGGATGCTTCTATGAGCCTAGGAACACGTAAAAATAGGCATTTTTTCATGAATAATTGTGTATCTATCAATGGGTTCCCGCATGCTATTGGGGATCTAAGATTGGGGCAAGTCGCATTTCAATATGGCTCGGTGGTTCCACGGTACTCATATACGGTTTCGTAGGTGGCGAAAGTAGGTAAATTGGATCTTTATGTCCAGGGTCACCTTTAGAGGTTAGGACATTGATTGTTTGATTTGTCATCAACTGCACCTATTTAGGATCATTTCTCTCATCCCCTTCTCTCTTCTCATCTCCCCAATTCTTCTTCCAGTGGTGCATGTTTGGGAAGAGGTCACAAAACATTGAACTTATTGAATTATCTAATAATTTTAGGAGGGTAGAAATGAGTGAATCTTGTCCTCCTATGTAAACATGGCTACTCGCCCACCTCACAATCCTGAAGGGGGGAATCCTCCCCCTGCTTCACCACCTGGTCAAGAAGTCGACCCCATAACCCACCTCGAAGCCCAAATGGCCATGTATAATGAATAAATGAAATCCATCATGGATACCTTGAAGAAAATGCAAAATCCTCCTCCTCTGGAGGTGCCTAGGGCTTTGAGCTCTTATCTCAATCCTGCTACAACAGAGACCCATAGGTGGGTTCATGTCCCCGTGGGTAGGGATGCTTTTGAGTTAAAACTAAATGTCACTAGTTTGATCAACTTCCAAGATAATGGCCATACTAGTGAAGACCCTTTTCTTTACTTAGAGGATCTTACTCGACTTGCTGAAACAATTAAACCAGGAAATGTCGGGTTAGATGAGGTCCTCATGAAAATGTTCCCATTTTTGTTGTGGGACAAAGCCATGCAATGGTTGCACACGATTGGAAGACCCATCACTTCTTGGGAAGACATGCGTACATCTTTTCTCAAGAAATTCTTTCTGATCGGGCGCACTAATCCACTTCATCGTGCCATCACTTCTTTCACAAAACAAAGCGGCGAACAATTTCATGAGGCATGGGAAAGGTATAATGATCTCCTAAGGTAATGCCTGCATCACGATTTGCAACGGTGGCATGTCGCCCAGATTTTCTACTGTGGGCTAAATGAGACCATGCGACAGATTGCAGACGCTTCCTATGGGGGTAATTTTATGAACAAAGGCAAGGATGGAGTGCTTGAACTATTTGAATATTTGAGTGAAAATTCCATGAACAAAACTTCCATCGTCATCTTTAATTATACCAGTGCATCTCGTAGTGGAGCACACAAGGTTGGCATGTGATCGCATGTGTTTCGCGAGTTAGAAATCAGGGATACAAGTAGCCCGTCGTCGTAGTTGCAAAACTCGTGGTCAAATAAAATTTATACCGAAACTCCAAGGGAGTCCCAGGTCGAACACAGGGAGGTGACGTTTACTTTAACTAAAAATCGTGCTTCGTTTTGTTTGTTTTTGGTATTTTAGGGTTTTGTTATTTTTTTTGTTTTTGAAATAAAAGGCAAGAAATCACAAGATAGAGATGGAATCAAATGTGATGTATTGCATTAATGTCTATTACAATAATCTACGGAAGCAAAAAAAGAGACCGAGGTGAGAGGAAATCTCCTGAATCAGCTGTTCGGCGAGACAACGGTGCCTGGTAGAAGCTCGAACGAAGGAGGTGAGGAGCAGGACAACGGAGGTGAGATGCAAGAGGACGTCGGGTAGAGGAAAGCTTCAACGTGGCTCCAGAATGGAAGTGAGAAGGTGAAGATGATCTGCTACCGGAATGGAGGTGGGAGGACGGCTCCAAGGCGACCTATGAATGGGGATGGGAAGATGGATGAATATTTGGTGAGGCAGAGGTTTGCTACACTAATAGGATCCTTGGGAGCTTGAGAACAAGCTATAATGGAGCGTTGGTAGGCTTGCTAGAGCTTGGGAGTAGGTGGGAGTAGAGTAGGTAGAGATGAAGAGGAATGGGGGGTGTTTATATGGTGGAGGGAAGGAGAGAGTCCCGCGCACAGGCATTCAGTGATAGCTATAAGCGTCACTAAAGGCCGCTCGAGGTACCGCTGAAGATTTGCACCTCTTCATTGCTTGGGCTAGCGCACGCACTGCGTAGGCCATTTAGTGACAGCTGTAAATGTTACTAAAGGCCCGCTCTTCTGTCGTTGTAAAGCCCACACCCAACGCTTACGCTTGCAGCTGTTAAAGGCACGGCAATCGTCAACCGTTGGATCAAGTACGGATGGCTGTGATTACGAGAGGAGAGTGCGTGCCTACCAGCATCTGAATTTCTAATTGCTGGCATGTGTGCTAGTCACTATTGGATGCTGCATCGTAAGGTCGAGACACGCTCGCAGATCACGCGCACGTTGATTTGAATTGCATTCCTCACGCGATTGAGGAGATCGGATGGTAGGTGCTGCACCCAAGTGACTTAAATGCATGCCTCAGATGGCATGCATGTGATCTGGCATGCACCTTCATGTCAGCGGGTGGCGTTGGATCACGCGTGGGGAACCTCGACCGCTCGGTTGCGATCGGGTGACTCTATTATGTCTAACACTATTGTGGGGCATGACGAATCGCGGCTCGATCTCGCACCCGATCTTTGAGAACGCTTGACCTCACCGTTGCACCACACCTGCGGGTGTGATGCAAAGAAGAGTTGTGCCCACGTGGTGAGGGCGACCTCTCAGCCATTGGATCTTCATCCAATGGCTGAGATCACTCGATGGGGTGGCCTTTAGAGATGTACGGGCGACTTTAGGAGCTCTAGATGGTGCCACATGGCAGCATCTGGACTGTCCACCCTTCATTTCTTGCAGAGGATGGCACGATGCTCGGATCGAGGTGATTTCTATGTTGTCGGACTGCGATTGTTGCTCCGGATCTATCCGTATGATCGGATTTTTCATCCGAAGTCCGTAAGGACGTCGCATTGCCTCTTGGCCATATAAAATGAAGGAATTAATGTACAAAACATACATCTATCCTAAATGTCATTCAATGGATGTTATGCAATATTTATAATATGATATGCAATGCTAAGCCTAGGAACTATCACAAATAAGCAATTTATCATGAATCCATGTGTGTTTATCAACATGGGACCCACCCATTTGTACACTGATATATGAGGGTTCTTGCGGATCTTAATGGATACTTAAGGGGAGGGGTGAATAGGATCGTCTTTTATAAACTTAAATATCATAGTAGCAAAGACAAATCAAACCATAAAAATTCATGCATAGAAGATACCTGGATTTATAGTGGAAACCCTTCCCAGGTGAAAACCACTACCTAAGCCTCCCAGCTTAGGATTTTCTCGACTAGTCGAGGCTAGTCAATCCACTAATGCACCACTTCAAACAAGGTTAGCACAACCTCTTACAATGATCCCTTCTCTTAACAACCTAAAGAGAAGCACAACAACAACGGATTTCTCTCAATAGCTTGGGAGCCTTAATCAAAAGCAACAAGTAATATAAGAATAACAAAAACATATGGAACCTTAAGGAAAGTCAAACCAGATTTCAGCGAAGGTTTGAATCAACATGCTTTGAAAGTCGTGAAAGCAAAAGTGCAGAAGCACTTACAGAGAAGCACGAAAAGCTCTTTTTTCTAGATGGAATTCTTCTTTTTGGTGTGTTTTAAAAGGGTTGCATAAGACATCTACTTATACTAGCAAATCGACCAGAAAAGCAAATCAAATTGCTCGATCAATTTAGGTAGTTTGGTCGATCAAAATGAGTTTTGGTCGATCAACCTAATTATTTGATCGATCAATGATTGGTCGATTAATTAACCTAAATGGTTGATCATATTTATCAACTTCCTAAAATGGGCTAATTTGATCGATTAACTAAGTTGGTTGGTTGATCAATCCAGTTGGTCGATCGATCCATTTGGTCGATCAATAATCCTAAAAACTTATCTTTTTATGTGAAGTGCGAAAGTCCATTTGAAACTTATTTTGAGGTTCCTTACAAAATAATCTAAACTCAATAAAAATAAAAAGACATTGAGATGTAGTCAGCAATCTTCTAGCTTTGATCCATGAGAGAATCCTGAAAGATTAGTCTTGTAGAAAGTATAATTTTGGTGCATCTGAATAAAGATACTTACATTTTCCCCCTTTTTTATGACAACAAAATTATAATTATGTAGAGAGATAAAAGTTTAAATAGTTTAAAGAGTTATAAGTGAGAAAGTCCATTTGAAACTTATTTTGAGGTTCCTTACAAAATAATCTAAACTCAATAAAAATAAAAAGACATTGAGACGTAGTCAGCAATCTTCTAGCTTTGATCCATGAGAGAATCCTGAAAGATTAGTCTTGTAGAAAGTATAATTTTGGTGCATCTGAATAAAGATACTTACATTTTCCCCCTTTTTGATGACAACAAAATTATAATTATGTAGAGAGATAAAAGTTTAAATAGTTTAAAGAGTTATACATAATATCTTCCCCTTTTTATTTCAGTAAAATGTAAACAAATAGCTTTCAATTTTATTTATCTATCTCCCCCTTAAACATGTAAATGAAGCAGGTAATTTTTAACATGCAACTCAATTTTGTAATAGAAATAAACATGAAGTTGATATAAGAAAAGATAACCACACATCTGATATATATATAGAGATGAAAAGCAAGATAAAATAGTCCACATGATATGAAGAGTACTACAGACTAGAAAACTATAAAAATACTATCCAAAACAGAAAGAAACTACGTAAAACTACTCCAAAGAAGCCATAAAAGTATACATAGTTCTTTGGAGGTCAATATCTAACTCGAGGTCCATTGAGTCAGATCTCTCTGATGAAGTAGGGCAGCCAAGACAAAGGCGTCTCTGAGCTGATGATCTGGGCATCGGTTGCCTAGATGTTCGGTGAGGAGGTGTAACCTACTGGTCTATTGCTGCTATAGTAGTAGTAGGAGGAGGTGCTGCTGATGATGGAGCCATAGTAGTAGATCGGCAAGGACGAGGAGGCTTGTAAAGCTGCTACTGAATCCCCTGAATAGACTCTCCAAGTATATCCAAAAACTGGCCTTGAGCGTTTAGGTATTTAAATACCTGATGCTCGTCTCATCATCACCAAATCTGTCTCACGCTATCGGTGCATCATCAAAGAAATACCATTATGATGAGAACCTCATCATGAGCCATAACTAGCTCATTTTGACCCAATACAAAGGATAAAAGCTCCTACATATCTCAAGGAAAAGCTTAACTCAGAGAATTCTGAGTTTGAGAAGAAAACAAGTCATAAGGGGTAAAAGTGCAATTTTACCAGTATAATCTGCATACAGGGTAATTCAGGGCCCAAACATAGGTCAAAACAGCTTAATAAGAATAAAAGTGGGATGAGATGATCTAGCAAGGGCTACAGCACTTCCAAGGAACCAAATGATAATCTGTAACCCTAAAACAACCCACTTCAATTCACAAGGTTCGAGGCAAAGTAAAAATAGAATAAACCCTCTAAAATTCATAGAAAAATTATCTCTAGGGTTTAGAACCTTCAATTTGGCCTTTAGAACCCATTTTGACCTACATTGAGAACCATGCCCAATTAATAACTTAATTTGGGTTTTTGCGCAAATTGACCGGTCAAACAAGGTTTAATATGAAAATAAAATTCACCATCAGATTCCTTAGGTCCTAATTAGTCATGTATAAAAACTTGAGCCTAAGAAGAAACCTCCTTGACCGAATTTACACTTTGGTCCTCATATATTTACTCTTTGGCCCTCAACTTTTGAACCCTCGCATTTAGGCCCCTAACTCTCCTTCGTTCTTTGCAAACAGGTCCCTCCTGCAAAACCCTGCCAGCACCATGCTCCGGCGACCTTGCGCGGAGCATGGCGCCGCGCAGGGTGAGGTGGAGGACCTGGCAAGTGTACCGGGGGTGCCCTGCGTCGTCAGCCGTCGCAGGAGCACCCCCATGGTCACTGTAGCCCCCCATACCGGCCGTGCGAACGCACGGACGGTATGGGTTCGAATTCCGACCATGCTCCGGCGAGGGAGACACGTCGTCTCCCTCCGCCTTCCTCCCTGCTACAACCCTATAAATACCCCCCGCCGCGCCACCGACCAAGGCAGCCTGGATCTGACGGAGAAAACCCCCAGCTTTCGTCTCTTCTTTCTCCGGCAGACGCTCACCAGCTCCGGCGACTTCCTCTCCCTCCACCTCTTCGCTCTGCCGCACTACCAGCAGCAGAGACCTCCTCCCCTGCTCTTCCCGCGCCACGCCGCACCCAGCTGGCGCCTCTCCAGCCTTCTGCTCGCCGCCGCCCCTCTCCCTGAGCATCATCTTCTCCGGCGACAGTCGATACGACTGTCGCCCTGTTCCTCCCCCTTCGTCCCTGCAGTTAAGTTAGACTTACTCCCCTTCTCCTCCTCTTTCTTTCCCCGCTTTCGATTTAGTCAATTAAGCCCTCTACCGACCCTGTTCACCCTCATCCTCTCCGCCTCCGACCACCCTCCGGCGAGCCGCTCCCATCACCTCAGCGACCCACACGGCTCGCCGACCACCGCAGAACTTCCGCCTCCTCACCCTGATCCTCTTCCGCCCCTCCACTTCCCACCAAACACCCTCTGCAGACCCACCGAACACACCCACTCCCTCGCTCACAGTCTGACCTAGGACGACCTAACAGCTCCATCACACCCCCTGCAGACCCCCTGACCACCTTCGCCGTGCCACGGCGAAGGTCCTCCGCCTGTCTGATTCGGCCGAGAGGCCGTGCCATTGGTTTCAGGTTCCAGGCCTTGGCCGCCATTGGCGAGGAAGCTCGAAGCCTGCTCGAGGTTGCTCCAAGCCGAGATGTCCCAGATTGAATAGCTACGGCCAGCGCGGAAGAGACTCACGCACACACCCTGGCCCTCGATTGGAGCTGTACGCCTCAACAGCCGACGCAATTGGGAGCATCATCCCTGCTGCAGGCGTAAGAGAATTGGGGTGGGACATTTAGTCCCACCTCGGAATCTCTCAAAGGCGCGCGGACACATAAATTGAAAAACTGCCGTATGCTGTTTGCCTCAGTTACCACGGGGTGAGGTCCCTCTCACCCGACCCGACCCGACTCGGCCTCGTCCGTGACCACGCTCCGCGGACCTGGCCCGACCCGATTAGACTGACCTGCACTCCTCGCCCACCACGCACGCCGGTGGGCCTGGACCCGGGCCTGACCCGAACCCGATTACCCGATAGCGCTCTGGGAGAGCTTCCGAAGAGTGATTTCAGAGAGAGAGAGATACGCGGGGAAAGGGGGTAGAGTAGGTTTTTGCCTTCTGATGAACTCTTGAGCGTGCAGGCACAGGTGAAGGACTGCGGAAGAAGAAGCAGCTGCACTGTAGCAACTGCTCAGTTAAGTCGTCGAAGCACCGGGCCAGACGACGGACAGCCAGCAGCCAGAGCAACACAGAAGGCAGGCTGAAGAAGAAGGAAGGGAGACTTAGTAGCCGAAGGCAGAAGCACCACGATTGCAGAAGAAGAAATGAAAAGAAGCGAGAAGCAAGAAAAGAAGAAGACGATCTGAAGAAAAAGAAAGAAAGGAAACAAGGAAGAACAGAAGAAGAAGAGCACGAGGGGAAAATCTGAAGAAAGCAGAAGAAGAAGAAGAAGAATAGGAAGAACCAAAAAGAAAGAGGAAAATCTGAAGAAAGCAGAAGAAGAAGAAGAAGAACAGGAAGAACCAAAGACAAAGAGGAAGAAAGAAGAAAAGAAGCAGAAGCCAATTTTTCATCTCTCTCTCTCTCTCTTTATTTTTGTAATAGAATTTGTATATCTCTAGAATACAACTTGCTCCCTGAGTTCGACCTCGGGAACTCTTTTATTTTTCCGAGTAAAAAATTTTTATATGAAACGTTGGTAACAACCGGCTTTACTACAACGAATTAACAACGAAAACCGACGTTCCTCCATCATTTTGGCGCCGCTGCCGGGGAGCAACGGCTATTCTAGAGGTAAACATTCCTGTATCTTTTAATTTCTGATAATCTCCTCTCTTTTATGCAGCTACAGAAACTCAAGAAGACAAGCAACCACACGACAACCACTCCGAAGACAGGTAAATCTTTTCTCTCACTATTAACCCCTACACTCTAAAGAGGAAGAAAAGAAAAGAACAAGCAATATAGGGCTAACCTGTCTTCCATATTTAGTAACCATAAAAGTTGCATGTTTTCAACTCATTATTTCTGCACACTATCAAGGGTATTTAAGGGCTAACACATTCTTGCTTGAGCCCTAATTACCCAACAAAGAATTAACTGGACCAAGTAGAGCCAACCTAGGATCCAACACTAGGGATTTAGAGACACACTACTTAACTCAAGAATTGAGAAAACCAAATGAAGTGTGCCCAAGCCCTTGTCTGAAAATACCTATACAAGAAAAATCCTAAACAATTGGCTCTCTCTAAACACTTGAACCCTAAAAGACAGGACCTAAAAGCTCTTAAAGAAAACAATAGGTAAAGTTGACCCCTTGGGTTAACCAACCTTAAATTAGGTCACTCTTTGCACCTAAAAAGACTAAAGTTCAAGTGAAACCTTAAACACCCTGATCTTAAAATTGGTAGACTTAAGAGGTCAAGATCCCCATTCTGGTCTACCTGGAACCGCAGTGACAAGAGAGGTCGGGTGGGGGAAACCCTGTAACCCGTGGGGACGCTCTACCGTGTAGGGGTCTTCGCGGGACTCTCCCTCTCTGGCTGCCCAGGTAATTCTCAGGTGGACGATCTTTCTGATCAAGGGGTCCATCTGCCCCGCACCTCTATAGTCACCCAACACATTTTTGGGTGTCTTGATTGGGTCCATCACCTTCTAAACTTTACCTCTCCCAACTGTGCATGTACGGAAGGAGGTCTCTAAGACCACCCTTAAGACCTCCTTTAGAAATTCACTCCCGTCAAGGCCAAGCCTCGACGCCCGTGTTTGTGCAGCAACACCCTCACATTATTCTCTCTTCTGATTCAGAACCAAGTTCTTCTTCTTCCCCCATCATGGCTCAGCCAGTTGAGGAAGAAAATAATCTGGAACACCAGCTCCAGCGACTCAATGACCTCTTCCAAAACTTCGTGCACCCACCACAGCGTCCTATGATGCGGGACCACTACAATCCTGCTGCGGTGGCAATTGAGCCTCGAGTTAGAATCCCGTTTGGAGGACCTGATTCCGAACTAAAGCCCAACATGATTCACGCTATACCTAAATTCCATGGGCTTAATTCTGAAGATCCCTTCCAGCACATCAAACAGCTTAAGCATCTGGCCCACACTTTTGGATCAGATGCGCAAAATCGGGATATTCTTCTCATGAAGATGTTCTCCTTTTCTCTTATGGACAAGGCCGCCCATTGGTATCAAACTCAGACCCGGCCGATCAACACTTGGGAAGAACTTCAATCCGAGTTTTTGAAAAAGTTCTTTCCCGTTGGTCGGACCAACGCCTTGCGCCATCAGATTACACACTTCACTCAACAATCAGGAGAACCTCTCCATGAGGCATGGGATCGTTTTCAGGATCTCATGAGGAAGTGCCCCCATCACGGAGTTCCTAAATGGGAACAAGTCCAATCTTTTTACCAGGGACTCCGTGAGGACATCCGCCTTTTCGTCAATGCAACCTGCGGAGGAAACATCATGGGTCAACATGAAGACACCGTATGGGAGATTCTCGAAAACATGTGCGAGAACTCCATCAACAATGACTCCATGGGATTATTCGACAGGACGAATACCCGCGCAGCGACGAATCTTAAGGGAGCACATGAGACGCAGGGCCTGTCCGCATCAGTCGACCTGGAATTAATGGCCAGTCGATTGGACAAGGTCTCAATTATTGAAAAGAAGGTGGATGAGCTGACTCAGCACTTGCAGCGAGCCACCTCTGCGCGTAACTCCTTTGCACAACCTCCTTCCACACAGGAGACTGTGCAAAACATCCTACACCGATCCTCCCCTGGGATGGATCCATATCCGTCCCCATCTGATTCTTGGACTGGAAGATCATCCGATCCTTTCTTCACCAGCCGGGGGAACTCCATTCCCCCTTTTCCTGATTCTCAGGAGGTTCCTCAGACCTGCGAGAACCTCAACGCCATCCAGAACGACCCATTCTCCAACACTTACAACCCTGGATGGCGAAACCATCCAAATTTTCAGTGGGCGGGAAATTCTCAAACCCAAAGACCACCTTTTCAGTCCCGCCCACAGCCCTCTCATCACTACCAGCCGCCTCAGCCTCGGCCCAACCCTACTTATCCATCAGGGCCAAATCAAGATCAAATGTCCTTAATCCTTCAGACTCTGGCTGACATTCAAAAATCGAATGCGGCCATTCAAAAACAGCACAAGGACGAGCTTACTGAAGTTAAAACTCAGCTGGCCCAGTTGGCAAATTCTCGCCAGCCAGGCACACTCCCTTCCCAACCCCTTCCTAACCCAAATAACGTGCCAACCCAGAAGCGCGTTATGAATCCAAATTTAGGCCACGCTCATTGGATTTATCAGGCCCCTACTGCCCCATCTCCAGACGAGATGGAAGCCTCTACTTCTCGTACGGGATTTCAGCAGCAGCCACCCCTCCTACCAAATCCAAACCAAAATCAGGCCGGATTAAATTCTGTAACAACACGTAGTGGTAAGACAACTCAGGACCCGCGTTATCCAAACCACTCCCAGCCTGATGATCATGACCCTAGGATAGTTATCCAAGGTACCGCTGTTCCAGACCCACAACCAGGACCTATCCTAGAGGAACCAACCAAGATCCCGTTTCCCGAAGCCCTGACCAAGGGAAAGAAGACCACATTCACCTGCCCC
Organism: Thalassia testudinum; assembly: GCA_037157565.1. Classification (NCBI taxonomy): domain Eukaryota; kingdom Viridiplantae; phylum Streptophyta; class Magnoliopsida; order Alismatales; family Hydrocharitaceae; genus Thalassia; species Thalassia testudinum. The sequence continues at coordinate 112,781,774 of JAZHRO010000025.1, forward strand.
TTCGGAACATACGCTTTCCGAAGGATGCCTTTCGGTCTTTGCAATGCACCCGCTACTTTTCAGCGATGCATGCTTGCCATATTCTCAGATATGGTAGGTGATTATCTGGAAGTCTTCATGGATGACTTTTCAGTTTTCGGAGCATCATTCGACGATTGCCTCCAGCACTTGGTCCAGATACTCAGGCGGTGCATCGACGTGAATTTGGTTCTTTCCTGGGAAAAGAGCCATTTCATGGTGCCTGAGGGAATTGTCCTGGGACACTCAATTTCGGAGAAAGGTATCCAAGTGGATCGAGCTAAGGTTAATCTGATTTCTCGCCTTCCTATGCCTAGCTCGATCAGGGACATCCGATCCTTTTTAGGGCATGTCGGTTTTTATCGACGATTTATCCCTGATTTTTCAAAAATCGCACGCCCCCTGACCACTCTTCTCTCCAAGGATGTTCCCTTCGAAATCTCCAGGGAATGCACTCAAGCATTTGAAATCCTGCGTGACCGAGTCACCCAAGCCCCGATCCTACAGTCCCCTGATTGGTCTCAACCCTTTGAGATCATGTGTGATGCATCCGACTTCGCTGTAGGAGCGGTTTTGGGGCAGAAGAATGACAAGAAACCTGTGGTCATTTACTACGCCAGCAAAACACTCGATGAGGCTCAGCGTAACTATACAGTTACTGAGAAAGAGCTGCTAGCTGTAGTATTTGCCCTAGAGAAATTCAGATCATACCTTCTGGGTTCCCATGTCATCATATACTCGGATCACACGGCTGTGAGGCATCTCCTTGCAAAGAAGGACGCGAAACCTCGATTGATCCGATGGATCTTGCTGTTGCAAGAATTTGACCTCGAGATTCGCGATAAAGCGGGAAAACAAAACGTGGTAGCTGATCACTTGTCCCGTCTTCCTTCTGAAATGATAGACCCTTCCGGACCCATCACTGAGCATTTTCCCGATGAGCACCTGCTGACTATTGGTACTAGCCTTCCATGGTTTGCTAATATTGTAAATTACTTGGCATCTCATCAGACCCCGTCCGATTGGCCGAAGGCCAAGAAAGACAAATTACGCTCCGATGCCAAGTATTACATTTGGGAAGACCCGTACCTCTTCCGCATAGGTGCCGATCAGATCATCCGGAGATGTATCCCGGAAGGGGAAGTCAACAATATCCTCTCTTTCTGCCATGACCAGGCATGCGGTGGCCATTTTGCCGGGCATAAAACCGCATCAAAAGTCCTCCAGTGCGGCTTTTACTGGCCCACACTGTTCAAAGACGCATACAGTCATTACAAGGCATGCAGTCGTTGCCAGACTTTGGGCAACATGAGCCATCGCGACATGATGCCTATGCAACCGATTCTAGTATGCGAAATCTTTGATGTTTGGGGGATTGATTTTATGGGCCCCTTTCCTGTTTCGGATGGTTTCGAATACATTCTGTTGGCTGTGGACTACGTGTCCAAATGGATCGAAGCCATACCGACCCGAACCTGTGATCACAAAATCGTTCTCAAATTCATTCATCAACACATTTTCTCAAGGTTCGGGATTCCTCGTGCAATAATCTCTGATGGGGGGACCCATTTCACAAATGCTCAGTTTAGGTCACTGATGACCAAATACGGGGTGTCTCACCGAATCTCTACTCCTTACCACCCCCAAACTAATGGTCTAGCTGAGCTGTCAAATCGGGAGATCAAGAAAATCCTACAGGTCACTGTTCGACCTGACAGGAAGGACTGGTCGTCCCGACTTCCGGAAGCATTGTGGGCCTATAGGACCGCCCACAAGACCCAATTGGGCATGTCTCCCTTTAGATTGGTGTACGGAAAGGCATGCCACCTTCCCGTCGAACTGGAGCATAAAGCCTATTGGGCAGTACGGAACTGTAATCTAGATCTTTCTAAGGCTGGGACCCACAGAAAACTCCAAATCAGCGAGATCGATGAATTACGCACAGACGCGTACGAGAACTCGCAAATCTACAAGGAGCGGGTCAAAGCCTTCCACGACAAACACATCTCGAGAAAGATCTTTCATCCTGGTCAAAAGGTCCTACTCTTTGATGCCCGACTCAAACTCTTCCCAGGAAAACTGAGATCTAAGTGGGTCGGACCATATTTGGTCCGACAGGTTTTTGGAAATGGAGCAATCGAAATCAGTCCACTCAGCCACGATTCTGAACCTTTCATCGTGAATGGTCAAAGACTCAAGCCGTTCATTGATGTAACTTCTACTGATTTGGCTGAGGCATCTCATATCCTCCTTTCCCCTTGAGCTTATTGCGCCCAGCCGATGGCATAAAACTCAGCGCTTAACGGGAGGCAGCCCGTCATTCTCTTTGAAAACCTGAAACTTGTTCTGACACCTTTCAGCACTCGAAGTTCACCCTGAACTAAGACCCCCTAGGTTACAATGAGGACATTGCAAATCTTAGGCATGGGGGGGTAGGAAAGTGCAAAAACTTGTAAGAAAAGGTTTCAAACAAAAAAATTCACATATGCCAAAAATACCATAAAAATTAAAAATTTTTCGAAAAAGAATAAGAGGAAAAGAGGAGAAGGAAAATTTTGTGAAGGAGAAAAGAAACAAAATGAAAAAGGAGCACAAAATTATAAGAAAAGTTGATAGTCATTAGTAAGGAACTAAGGAATTAACCTAAGTTCTAGACCTCATTCAAGAAAATAACTGAAAAGTGCACAATGAGATTAGTAAGAATGCAAACCTTAGGCATTCTTGAATAGACTCTTAGTACTCATTAAGATCTGGACACTCCTCAAGAGGTTGAGGAAAATGAAAAGCTGAAGTATTAGGTCTAAGGCTTAGGGAGTATTCGGCCTCGTTAACTAATTTTTGGTTTACGGGACTCAGTAACCTAAGCACCCTAATCTCACACACAGCCTGGTTCAGTAAGCATAAAAATCAGAATCACGCAGAAGCGTCGCAAAAAATCTGAAAAGAACACCTAGAATAGGAATGGCCGATCAACACAAGTTGATTTGGACGAGTTCCCAGCGCGGAGAGGCGGGAAATCCCCTCGAAGATGCGTAACAAAATATCATCTCCTCGGTGCTTGTCTCTTAGGATATTTACATATCCTACGGGGGGCATGTAAGCACTCTGCTGGTTCAGATTCCATGGATGGCATTATCTCGAAATGTCAATTGCCAGGGTCTGGATTCGGCCACGGAATACCATGGATGGGATTATCTCGAAATCTCAATAGCCAGGGTTCCGGGGGTTGCCATGGGCGGTGCTATCTCGAAGCATCGATCGCCAGGAACCCTTGAGGATTGATGATGGGAGCAAGGAATCTGATACAGACCGTGTTGAAAAGCCAATCCTAGACTAGAACTAAAAAGAAAAAAGAGAGAGAAAACTCTCCAAACAGAAAAAAACTTTCTATCTCTCTCTCTTACAAAACGCACTGCGAACTGAGCCAGGGCTAAAATCATTTCAAGCACGGGTGCTTTAACCACGAAGTCCAATAAACCTTAGGTTAGTTCTTGTGGGCCTTAAAAACCTTTGCTAAAAGACTGAGGCTAAGGCTAGACAGATTTGGATCTTGATTGGTACTAGAGTATCTTTTAGGCCTATGGTCAGCATTCTAACCTAATCTATGCTCAAATAAAAAAAAAGCACTTATCTAAAACCATTGAAAACTTCATGGTCTAGAACAAGGGTTGAAACCTTAAGTTTTTTTTGCTAAGGGACTAGCAAAAGCTAGGCATGGGGGTATGATGAGAACCTCATCATGAGCCATAACTAGCTCATTTTGACCCAATACAAAGGATAAAAGCTCCTACATATCTCAAGGAAAAGCTTAACTCAGAGAATTCTGAGTTTGAGAAGAAAACAAGTCATAAGGGGTAAAAGTGCAATTTTACCAGTATAATCTGCATACAGGGTAATTCAGGGCCCAAACATAGGTCAAAACAGCTTAATAAGAATAAAAGTGGGATGAGATGATCTAGCAAGGGCTACAGCACTTCCAAGGAACCAAATGATAATCTGTAACCCTAAAACAACCCACTTCAATTCACAAGGTTCGAGGCAAAGTAAAAATAGAATAAACCCTCTAAAATTCATAGAAAAATTATCTCTAGGGTTTAGAACCTTCAATTTGGCCTTTAGAACCCATTTTGACCTACATTGAGAACCATGCCCAATTAATAACTTAATTTGGGTTTTTGCGCAAATTGACCGGTCAAACAAGGTTTAATATGAAAATAAAATTCACCATCAGATTCCTTAGGTCCTAATTAGTCATGTATAAAAACTTGAGCCTAAGAAGAAACCTCCTTGACCGAATTTACACTTTGGTCCTCATATATTTACTCTTTGGCCCTCAACTTTTGAACCCTCGCATTTAGGCCCCTAACTCTCCTTCGTTCTTTGCAAACAGGTCCCTCCTGCAAAACCCTGCCAGCACCATGCTCCGGCGACCTTGCGCGGAGCATGGCGCCGCGCAGGGTGAGGTGGAGGACCTGGCAAGTGTACCGGGGGTGCCCTGCGTCGTCAGCCGTCGCAGGAGCACCCCCATGGTCACTGTAGCCCCCCATACCGGCCGTGCGAACGCACGGACGGTATGGGTTCGAATTCCGACCATGCTCCGGCGAGGGAGACACGTCGTCTCCCTCCGCCTTCCTCCCTGCTACAACCCTATAAATACCCCCCGCCGCGCCACCGACCAAGGCAGCCTGGATCTGACGGAGAAAACCCCCAGCTTTCGTCTCTTCTTTCTCCGGCAGACGCTCACCAGCTCCGGCGACTTCCTCTCCCTCCACCTCTTCGCTCTGCCGCACTACCAGCAGCAGAGACCTCCTCCCCTGCTCTTCCCGCGCCACGCCGCACCCAGCTGGCGCCTCTCCAGCCTTCTGCTCGCCGCCGCCCCTCTCCCTGAGCATCATCTTCTCCGGCGACAGTCGATACGACTGTCGCCCTGTTCCTCCCCCTTCGTCCCTGCAGTTAAGTTAGACTTACTCCCCTTCTCCTCCTCTTTCTTTCCCCGCTTTCGATTTAGTCAATTAAGCCCTCTACCGACCCTGTTCACCCTCATCCTCTCCGCCTCCGACCACCCTCCGGCGAGCCGCTCCCATCACCTCAGCGACCCACACGGCTCGCCGACCACCGCAGAACTTCCGCCTCCTCACCCTGATCCTCTTCCGCCCCTCCACTTCCCACCAAACACCCTCTGCAGACCCACCGAACACACCCACTCCCTCGCTCACAGTCTGACCTAGGACGACCTAACAGCTCCATCACACCCCCTGCAGACCCCCTGACCACCTTCGCCGTGCCACGGCGAAGGTCCTCCGCCTGTCTGATTCGGCCGAGAGGCCGTGCCATTGGTTTCAGGTTCCAGGCCTTGGCCGCCATTGGCGAGGAAGCTCGAAGCCTGCTCGAGGTTGCACCAAGCCGAGATGTCCCAGATTGAATAGCTACGGCCAGCGCGGAAGAGACTCACGCACACACCCTGGCCCTCGATTGGAGCTGTACGCCTCAACAGCCGACGCAATTGGGAGCATCATCCCTGCTGCAGGCGTAAGAGAATTGGGGTGGGACATTTAGTCCCACCTCGGAATCTCTCAAAGGCGCGCGGACACATAAATTGAAAAACTGCCGTATGCTGTTTGCCTCAGTTACCACGGGGTGAGGTCCCTCTCACCCGACCCGACCCGACTCGGCCTCGTCCGTGACCACGCTCCGCGGACCTGGCCCGACCCGATTAGACTGACCTGCACTCCTCGCCCACCACGCACGCCGGTGGGCCTGGACCCGGGCCTGACCCGAACCCGATTACCCGATAGCGCTCTGGGAGAGCTTCCGAAGAGTGATTTCAGAGAGAGAGAGATACGCGGGGAAAGGGGGTAGAGTAGGTTTTTGCCTTCTGATGAACTCTTGAGCGTGCAGGCACAGGTGAAGGACTGCGGAAGAAGAAGCAGCTGCACTGTAGCAACTGCTCAGTTAAGTCGTCGAAGCACCGGGCCAGACGACGGACAGCCAGCAGCCAGAGCAACACAGAAGGCAGGCTGAAGAAGAAGGAAGGGAGACTTAGTAGCCGAAGGCAGAAGCACCACGATTGCAGAAGAAGAAATGAAAAGAAGCGAGAAGCAAGAAAAGAAGAAGACGATCTGAAGAAAAAGAAAGAAAGGAAACAAGGAAGAACAGAAGAAGAAGAGCACGAGGGGAAAATCTGAAGAAAGCAGAAGAAGAAGAAGAAGAATAGGAAGAACCAAAAAGAAAGAGGAAAATCTGAAGAAAGCAGAAGAAGAAGAAGAAGAACAGGAAGAACCAAAGACAAAGAGGAAGAAAGAAGAAAAGAAGCAGAAGCCAATTTTTCATCTCTCTCTCTCTCTCTTTATTTTTGTAATAGAATTTGTATATCTCTAGAATACAACTTGCTCCCTGAGTTCGACCTCGGGAACTCTTTTATTTTTCCGAGTAAAAAATTTTTATATGAAACGTTGGTAACAACCGGCTTTACTACAACGAATTAACAACGAAAACCGACGTTCCTCCATCACATTAGTAACGTCATAAATACTCATGTAGTCCCTGCTTGTAAGCGGTCTATTGAGAAGGCCCCACTCCAGGTTGTAGAAGGACAGAGCTGATCGCACTGGAGGAGGATAGGTCACTGTGAAATGCTCATATGGCAAGAAAGTAGGTGGTACTACAGAAGAGGGTCTATTTGGCTCCTGAGGCTGCTACTACTACTGTTGGTCTGCATCCTCACCATGAGCTCCCTGAGCTTGCTCCATCTTGGTATAAGTGAGCTTATAAAAAATGGAGACTCTCATAATGAACTGTTTATGGTTAATATCCATTGGGACATTAAAATGTAAGAAGATGTGAGAGAGGAGTGTCCCAAACTTGAAGGAGCTGGTGGGTTGCTTGCTTATCAAATAAAGAATCAAGTGGTTCTTATTGAACCGTTTGTTCTTAAGAAATGCATAGAGGGTGATGAGCATGATACCAGGGCAGTTCTCAAAGAAGGTAGACCTAGACATAAAATTCCACAGAAAGACTCTATTCAGAAAAGGTGGAAGATGATGAAAATATGGTGACTTGTCACGAGGTCCAAGTCATAATGTGTGGGAGTGAGCAGGATCTCCCAAATAGACTATGTTTGTGTCTGCTGGTGAAGCTCAAGAAAACTAGGTCCAAGAGATGGACAACCAAGAATCTTAGAGATGGCATTAACTAAAACCTCAATGCCATAGACATTCGAGGTAAGCTCAATGTTGAACCCCTCAGCTAAATTCTTGAGATTGGCATAAAATAGATGACAAGTGATAGAGAGAATTTCACTTGATTATGAAGATGATAGTGATAAACCGATATGTCGTTGTAGTTGTGTGGTGGAAATTCTCTCAATCAAAGATTAAAATAGACATTAAGTTAAACCACAATAAAAATGTCTTATCCATAGGGAAGATCGAGCCAAATAAACTCACAATAAGTTTCCCTCTTGTTTACTTAAAAGCAATTTCATTCATTCATCATAATGCCAAAGAGAGCACTTTTAGATTAATCAAATAACCAATCTCTAATTTCTGAAAAGAGATGGACCAATCACATAAATTTTCCTTCACTAGAATACTCCTTTAAACTCCATCAACACGAGTTCCATAGCAGAAAATGTGAATTATAATCTCACCCTTAAATGTGAGGCTTAACAAAATAAGAAAGTAGATATGCAATTAGATGGCTTAAGAAATAAGGAAAACTAAAGGGTGTCTGGATACAATATCAGTTAATAAATCAAAATTTTTTATTTAAAATCAAAACTCCTACAATGGCATCTCAATGTAAATTTTAATTGCAGTGAAAACAGAGGAATGATTCTCTCTCTCCCTTGTGCGCATGGAGGAGGGGTCGTAGGCTGTCTGCCTTGGTGGAGAGCTCCACCGGAGGAGAGGAGCATGCGGGTGGTGGAGGCGAGGCCTAGGAGGTCGGACGTGGCTAGACAGCGGAGCGGAGGCTGGCGGCGATGGGTGCTGCTGGCATCTTCGTGTCCAGTAGTGAAGTTTCCGCAGGCGACGTCGACGTCAAGTAGCGGTAGGGAGGGTGTCGGTAGCAGCCACGTCGAGAGCAGGTGTCGGAGGTGAGGAGTTGAGATAGTGGTTGGTGCTACTTTGGGTTCCTTTACGAGTTACAGGTGGTAAAGAAGGAGAAGAAGGAGGAGAAGAAGCCGACTGTGCGGTGATGGTGGCTGCGCACACGCACGGGCTGGTTGTGCGCGTGCAAGGGGGTGTGGCTGCTGCTAGGTGGCTACATGAGCACGCGGGCTAGAGCGCAGGCGCGTGGTTTCTAGCCGTGAGGGGACTGTGCATGGGCTACTACTGGCCACTTCGAGAGCGTGGAGCGGCACGAGAAGAGTGAGCGGCCGGTCTTGTGGTGGTGGGTTATGGTGATGGCGTTGGTGATGGGGAGGAGATGTTGGGGGAACGGCTGGTGGTGGTGCTCTCTGGCACTGAGCACCACTACGTTGAGGCGAGTGAAGGAGAGGTGAGGCCAGCGTTGATCCACAATATAGGCTTGGGTCATCGGTGCATGTTCAGAGCACGATGCAGGCGAGAGGGCCACGGTGGAGAGGGTGGAGGTGATGAGGAGCCCGCTTTTGGAAGATGGAGCCTTTTTTTTTAAAAAATCTCATATCAGATATTATACTTGATCATCAGATGTCTTAAAAAAAATGTAAAGTCAAGAAATTTGTCGTGGTAATTTTCAAACATCCATCCTTAGCTCCAGACGTCTTATATAGGGAGAATGCCATTTGATTCTTATAACTAGCCTGCATCCAATCATATAGAATATGTGAACATATCATGCATTATTAAACATAAAATTGACGCACAAGATTATATGTAGACCAAGATGAATTACCGTATAACTCCTAACCAATTAAAAACTATGAATAAATAATTAAAGAATACTTAGGCCCAATAATGATCTACTAAAGTAGACTTATCAAATGCCCCCATGCCTATGTTTTTCTAGTCTGGAGCAAAACTGAAAAACAATAGAAGTAATTAGAAGATTTCTTCTTTCCTTATTTTAAAAATTTAGAGATCCAAACAAAGGTGAAGTGATAGTAGCCTAGGTAACGAATCCAAGTAAAAAGCCAACTTACATTTACAGTTCGCACTTCACCCTTAATAAAATTCTATCGCGATAGGCAACTACTTCCCTCGGGGATAAAGCATAAAATAATCTATAATTTGACCATGACTTTTTGGCTTAAGTAGGAGATACGGAGTTAAATGGATTCATATTTGGTGGCACACACTCATCTGGTGCTTCATGTAATCTAGTACTACAGACTCTAGATCTCCAATTTATCAAACAAGTCAACTCAGAGAAAGGCTAAACACTATGCTCTCTTTGCGTTCTCTTGTGCTTACTCACTCTCTCTTTTCTTTTTCTCTTTCTTTCTTCTTTCTTTTCGGAGATCACATATCTTACCAGATTTTTGTAAATGTACTCATTATTTGGTGGCCTCACGTGACATTCACACTTCAATTAAAATCCTAATAACCCTACAACTAAGTTAGAAGTTCTCAGCCAGTATTCGGGTGATTAGAAATACTGAAAAGTAGGTATAGGTCATATTTGGTAGATCGCGATGGGTGTTTTTGTTGCCTCAGAAATATCGACACAAAAAAATGACATGAAGATAAAACTCCAAACTTGGACTTTTTTTCTCTTTTTTTTTCTAAATATAAATATTTCTCTTGTCTTCCTCTTTCTCTCTCTCTATATTATATATATATATATATTTTTTTTTCTTTTTTTTCTTTTATAACTCCAACACAACATGACGTAGAATTTTATTTATGAGACATTATTAGGGATGATGATGGTCAAGAGGATATTGTGTGGCTTATTTTGTGGAAGTGCCTAATCTCGATACCAGGAAGGAATGGATAGAACAACCGTATTTCTGACCTTTGACATCACTACCTCCTTCAGCCGAAGATTGTATGAAGGACGGTTGTAACCATCCACAATAGTCATAGTTTTATTAGGACTCAATCTCTGTGTATCTACCTTATTTGGTGACTCTCTGGAATTTACATAATGATTGCACATAGGAATAGAGAGCGAAAACTTTGCCTTATTCTGAGGTACCATCATCTAATTATCCAGAACTTAAGAGTCCTTGCACTAGACTTAGCGCACTAGTAGTCTCTCTACTTTATTCTCACAAATATGAGGTGGATCTAATCGAAGATAGTATGCCTGATTCCCTATTATCTGTCCAAGGGTTCAGTAGACTAAAAATTCTTATTGGTTGTCTTCAATGATCCATTACCCAGTCTATGTGCAAGTGAAGTAAATGTACTAGATTCTAAACTCTAGAAACAATTTAAGAAGAAAATCTTTAATGACACCTCCTTGACAAAAATTTTCTGCTAAGAACTAACCAATTTAGCTCAAGAAAATAAAAGTTTTTTTTTTCTAAATGCATGCAAATATTTATAAATGCTATAAACATCCTTAGGTTATATCCCCCCATGCCTAAGACTGACAATGCCCTTATTGGAAAAATAAAGACATAGAATATTATCACCTGAGGAGGAGAGTGGGATGAGCTAAGGCTCCTCCAGCTGAAGTGCGTCCAAAACCTAACCATCTAAAAGAGTAACATAAGGTTTAAGTCATTGGCCATTTACCTTAAAGCTCACACCAGAAGTAGGGTTCCGAATTTCTACAGCTCCATGAGGGAAGGTATTATAACAACATACGACCCATCCCAGTGAGACTTTAACTTTCCTGGAAATAATTTAAGTCTGGAATTGAAAAACCAGACCCACTGGTTGGGCTCAAAGGTCTTTCTAATGATGTGCTTATCATGGAATACCTTTGTATGTTGCTTGTAAGCTTGAAAAGTTTCATAGTCTTCATTACGAAGCTCGTCAAGCTCACTTAGCTCCAGCATACGTGCCTTTCCCACTTTATCCAGATTTAAGTTAACGTTTTTAAAAGCCCAATAGGCTTTGGGTTGGATTTCAACGGGAAGATGGCATGCCTTTCCGTCAACAAGATGGAAAGGAGACATGCCCAAGGGAATCTTATACGTGGTTCTGTAGGCCCAAAGAGCATCATTTACTTTTTAGACCAATCCTTACGGTCAGGCCTGGCAGTTTTTTCTAAAATTCGTTTAATCTCCCTATTAGACACTTCAACTTGTCCACTCATTTGGGGATGGTAAGGTGTGGCTATCATGTGGTTGACTCCTAAATTTTGGAGTAGTCTTGTGAAGTGTATGTTCTTGAAGTGAGGTCCTCCATCACATATGATCGTCCTTGGGCACCCATACTGAGAAATGATATTAGCCCTAACAAAATCCAAGACCACGGAATGATCATTGGTCCATGTGGGTATGGCTTCTATCCATTTCGATACATAGTCCATAGCCACATGGATGTATTCATATCCGAAGGACATAGGAAAGGGACCCATGAAGTCAATGCCCCAAATGTCAAAGATCTCAATAGGGAAAATAGGTTGCTGGGGCACCTCATCCCTTTTCCCGATGGTTCCCGTCTGCTGGCAATGTAGACATGCGTCCACATATGTATGTGCATCTCGGAATAATGTGGGGCACCAAAAGCTAGACAGAAGAACCTTCTAGGCAGTCTTTTTTCACTAAAATGCCATCCATAGTGGAGGTCATGGCAGAAACTCATAACACTCCTTTGTTCTTCGTCAGGGACGCAACGATGCAATAACTGGTCAGGACCTATTATGAAAAGCTCAGGTTCATCCCAGTGATAAAATTTAGCATCGGCAAGAAACCTATCTCGCTTCTGCTTGTCCCAAGTACTGGGGGTAATGCCTATGACCAGATAGTAAGCTATGTCAGCGAACTAAGGAGTTTTGGCCTCCACGGCCATTAGAGACTCATCAGGGAAGGTCTCTTGGATACCGCCAGTAGGGGTTGATGCCTCAATGGGCATCCTAGACAGATGATCTGCTACCACATTCTCAACTCCTTTCTTATCTTTAATTTCCATGTTAAACTCTTGGAGTAGCAGAATCCAATGAATTAAGCAAGGTTTGGTTTCCTTTTTAGTAAGAAGATGCTTTAGGGCAGAATGATCAGTGAACACCACAACCTTGGATCCCAAAAGATATGACCGAAACTTTTCCAAAGTAAATACTATAGCAAGTAGTTCCTTTTCAGTGACCATGTAGTTTTGCTAAGGATCCATAAGGGTCTTGCTGGCATACTGCAACACATGAGGTTTGCCATCAACCCTTTAACCTAAGATTGCTCCCATTGTGAAATCAAAAGCATCGCACATTAGTTCAAATGGAAGGGTCCAATCTGGTGCTTGGAGAATTGGCATGATAATAAGGGCTTTCTTCAAGACTTGGAAAGCCTTGCCACATCTGACATCAAAATCGAAGGAAACATCCTTCGCTAACAGCTCACAGAGTGGCTTAGAAATTTTACTGAAATATTTAATGAAGTGCCTATAGAATCCAACATGGCCAAGAAAAGATCTAAGTTAACGAACATTGGTGGGTGATGGAAGCTTAGAGATGGAATCAATTTTGGTAGGATCCACCTCTAATCCTCTCTCAGAGACTACATGCCCCAAAATAATGCCCTGCTGGACCATAAAGTGGCTTTTCTCCCAGTTAAGTACCAGCTTTGCCTCTTCGCAGCGGGTTAAGACTTTATTAAGGTGTGAAAGGCATAGGTCAAATGATGAGTCGTAAATGGAGAAGTCATCCATGAAAATCTCAACAAACTCGTCGATCATATCAGAAAAGATAGCCATCATACATCGTTGGAAAGTGGCAGGAGCATTACATAACCCGAATGGCATTCGACAGAATGCAAATGTGCCAATGGACTCCTGAAGGTGGTATGCTCATGATCGTCAGGAAAGATGGCTACCTGCTTATACCCAGAGTACCCGTCAAGGAAACAAAAGTACTTGTTCCCTGCCAGTCATTTCAAAATTTAATCGATAAACGGTAAGGGGAAATGGTCTTTCTGGGTAGCTATGTTCAAATGGCGATAATCAATGTAGACCCTCCAACCAGTTGAGGGTCTAGTGGTTACCAACGCTCCTTGGTCATTCCCTTCCACAGTGATTCCTGGCATTTTGGGCACCACATGTATAGGAATGACCCATTTGTTGTCTGAAATGGGATAGATAATTCCTACATCCGACCATTTCAGAATCTCCTTTTTAAATACCTCCCTCATATTGGGGTTGAGCCTTCTCTGCATGTCTCGGAAGGGTTTCACGGACTCATCCCTGTATATATGATGCATGCAAAGGGAGGGATCAACACCCTTAATGTCAACAATTGACCAAGCAATTGCTTCCTTGTGCCTTTGTAAACATTGAAGCAGAGCTCCCTCCTACGATTCAGATAATGCAGATGAGATAATAACGGGGAGCGTGTCATTAGGGCCAAGGAAAGCATACTTCAATGTGCTCAGGAGGGGTTTCAGCTCCAACTTAGGAGCCTTTTGGATTTAGGGTTTAAGTTGAGATGTCTTCGCCTCAGGTAGCGGATCTACCTTCATGGTCTAGGGTGGGGACAGAGACTCTATGTGTACCCCTAGCAACTCTTCTAATTCAAGTATATCCCCTTCAATTTCTTCAATAGTCGGAGGATGGTCCTTAGATATGGCCTTTTGAAGGGGATCTCTACATAGGAGTGTTGGAGTAGTCTCTTCAATGATTTTATCAACTACCTCAATCTGGGAACAATCTTCCAATCCGGATTGCTTGTAAGTATCAAAAACATTCAATTGGATCTTCTTGTTCCCAAAGCACATTTTAAGTGCCCCTAATCTACAATTGATAAAGGTGTTGGCTGTGGCCAGTAAGGGGCATCCCAGAATAATGGATGGCTTGGTGGGCTTATTAGATGGGTCAGTATCTAGCTTAAGAAAGTCAACATGGAAGAAGTCATCCACTCTCACCAAGACATCTTCTAGTAATCCCCGTGGTGTCTTAAGCAATCTGTCTACGACTTGGAGGATGATTGGACTAGGCTTTAAATCACCTCCTCCCAAAAGGTCGTAGACAAAGCTCAGTAAAATGTTCACCCTCTCACTTAGATCGAGCGGAGCCTCGTTAATGTGTTGGTTACCTATAACCACTGAAATATATGGGGCCCCTTGGTCTTTCATTTTACAGGGTGTTCCATGTTTAAGAATCGAGCTAACATGGTCAGGCAGGATGACCTGTCTCCTAGATCGGTGCTTCTGGGTGCACAGGTCCTTTAGAAACTTGGCATAGGACGGGATCTGTTTGATAGCTTCCAACAGAGGCAAGTTGATATGGACTTGCCTAAAAGTGTCCATAATTTCATCTGTCCTATCCTTGGCTCCAAATGAGCCAACAGAAAATTCCCCAGGAGTAGATAGGTGCTCTGGATAGGACACCCTTGGCTTCTGAGTAGAAGTGTCGTCATGGCGGGAAAGTGGTGGTGGAATGACGACATCCTTAAGGTGGGTGATTTATAGCGAGGGAGAGTAGTGTGGCTCTTCCTCGGTGGAGATGGAAGTCGGGTTTGGTGTAGGTGGGGAATCCTGAGAGGTGACCGTAGGAGTGCTATTAGGCTTGTTGATTTTCTTTCCACTCCCCAGCATGGTCGCAACTTGGATGTGCTCCGTGAATATGACCCCCTTGCCCTTTGGGTTCTCCTCAGAAGAGCTAGGCAACTTCCCTCGATCACGCTGCCTAATTGCCTTAGTAAGATGACCAATTTGGGATTGCATATTAGTAATCATCTAATTCTGAGATTGGATGACCATATTCTGATGCTCTTGGATCGCTTTCATCATGGCTTTAAGTTCATCCATCTCAGAAGGCTTATTCTCAGGAGGATTTGCATAGGATGGCTGGTATATGGGTTAGGGAGGTAGGGGTCTTGCATTCCCTGAGTTGGAAGCATCACCATGCTTCCATGTGAAGTATGGATGGTTCTGCCACTCCAGATTATAGGTATTAGAATATGGGTTATTATGAGGAGGTGGGTGGAAACCTTGGGCCACGTTTAGGTTGACCTGAATCAACTCAGGGAATTGATTTTCCTGGTGGCATTCCTCAATGGCATGCGTTGTGCTTTGGCAAATGGAGCATTCACTTGAAGCTTGAAAGATAGAGGCTGTGTTGAGCGAGAATCTACGCTAACGTGTTTGGTTTTGGAAAACCCGTCGTTGTAGTTCGAAAGCGAAGGATTCGTGTTCAACAAATAAAATTTATACCGAAATAAGAATTCCGGGTCGAACTCAGGGAGGCTACGTTGATCTATATTCGCAATTATGTTTTTTTAGGATTTTTGATAAACAAGGCGAAATAATTACAATGGAGCTATCAAATTGAGAGAGAGAGAGAGAAAGAGAACATGCATTCAATATTTCAATTGTTTATACAAGCAAACGAAATTAAAGTTACACTAGAAAGCGGGAAATCAATTACACTATAAAGCAGGAAAATTCTACACTAGAAAAGCTGTAAATAAGAATGGGAGAGAGAAGTTATCCTCCTCGACGGTCGCTTGGAGGACGAGCCGGACGGGACGACGCCTGGACGAAGGAGAACGAGGCGGGACGAAGGAGGACGAAGCAGAAGAACGGGAACGAAGCAGCACGCCGTCGTCGTCGCGGGATCCACTTCCGAAGGGGGACGAAAATTTGGACTTTATCTCGCGAGAAGCATCCCGGGTGTGGGACAAGCTTCTCTTGAGCTTTGGAGAGGTAGAGAGGAGAAGGAAGGGATGAAAATTTCGTATGGAGGGGGTCTCCTTTTATAGTTGCAAGGAGTGGGGGCAAAATGGACATTACATCTTCAAAATAATAAATAAGGGGTCTTTAGTGACGGATAAAACCGTCGCTAAAGCCCCGCCGTCGCCGTCGCCGCCGCACCCACGCGCGCCTGCTCGGCTGGCCTGCGCGCGTAACGCAGACGCACGTCCGCGTCGTCTCAGCCGTCCGATCGCGAGATCGGACGGCTTAGATCGCGTCCGCGCCCGCTGCATAGTTCGCCGCCCACGTGCGATCGCGCGCCCACCAGAGCGTCCAATTGCGCGTCGGCGCTATCGGGCGCGCGCGGCCGTTGGATCTTCATCCGACGCTCGTGCGCGCCCGCTCGCCCGCGCCTTCGACCCCCCTCTCCGCGGCTCGAACCCGCGACCTCCGCTTCGCCCGCAGCTGCGTCGCCGCTGCGCTACGCGGGCGAAATGGTCGCGCGGACGTTTTTAAACGCGCGCGACCGCAGCCGTTGGATCGAGATCCAACGGCGGAGAGGAGATGTTGCGCGGTCTTCACAGGACTCCTGCGGCCGATTGGGCGGCTGGGATGGCGCCACGTGGCGCCATCTTGGCCGTCCATCTTCTGGAAGTTGTAGATGGTGCCACGGATGTCGGATTGACTCGATTTTTATGTCGTTCGGCTGCGATCGTCGATCCGAATTCATCCGTGTGGTCAGATTTTCCATCTGAAGTGCGGATTTACACCATCCTGGCCCTTGATCTTCTAGGGTTCCCCGGTCTCTATCTGATGCTACGGATGCCTGATTAGGGCGATCTTGGAGTCGTTGAACTCCAATCGTCGCCCTGATCATATCCATACGGTTGGATCTTTGATCCGAGGCCCCGATAAAATATTTGCCCTGTCCAAGCACATAAAAGGAGACAATTAACCTCCATTTTATTCAAGCTACTCTAAATGCAAGATGATGCATGTAATGCAATATTTATATCATGAAATGCAATCCTATGCTTAAGAACATGCATAAATAGACATTTTAAGTAGTGTAAATGTGTTTACATCATACCCCCATGCCTATCTTTTGCTAGTCCCTAGCAAAAACTATATGCTATTTATAAAAGAATTAGGTTAGATTATTTGGACCTGAGTTATTTTCAATCATTAAGAAATTGTCTACTTAAGAACTGAACTTTCAAAGACACAACAGTGCCCGGGTATCAGCCAAAATGCAGATCGCCTCAAGCCTCGCCTTATTCAAAGAAAAATTTCTTTTTCTGTTTTTACTCTTTTTTTTTTTTTTTTTTTTTTTTTGGATTTTAAATTTTAGGGTTTAAGAGTGGCTTTCTACGGCCATTCAACTCACCCAAGATTTGATGAGAACCCTAAGTTTTAAGCATCTTATTGTGATTGTGATGGACTCATTGACCGGCAATTAAAACGGACTTCGGATTTCTACGCCTCTAGGTGACCTCAAAAAGAATTCTGCCTAAAGGTGTATCTTTACAACCGGTAGCTTTCTCCCTACTTTTATTTTTTTAACGGGGTCAACACAAGGGTGAATCCAGTGTATATCTCCCCGGTTTATTCTACTTCTCCGCTTCTTCCTAAGTGTTTTGGGAATTTTTAGTGCATTTTCTGAGCTGGGTTCTGGACAACCGGTCGATGAGCTGTTACCACCGACAACTTGCCAGCCATACTCGTGCGGCGAAGTGTGGCTTATTTCTTTTTGTTCTTTTCTCCTTTTTGATTTTTTTTTTTTTTTTTTTTTTTTTTTTTTTTTAAGTAGGTGGCTTCCCTGGTCTAAGATTTACCTAAAGGCAGCAAAAAGAGAAAGGTCCAGTGACTGGGCTCTGGACAACCTACCTATGGGCTGTTACCCACGATAACTTGCCAGCCATATCACCCTAGAAGGTTCATTAGCTACCCAATTTCCGTTAAAATCGCCAAACAACGAGTCAGTGCAAAGAAAGTGTGTAGATGCTTAAGACTCAAAATTCCCTTAAATCAGAGGGTGGGTTGACAAGTCGTGTACTTATCACCCAACCTTATTTATTCCAATTATAATAGAATTAAGATGGCGAGAACTCAAAGACAAATCCACATTTTAGTAGATACACAGGCTAATTAAGTCCAAAGACCTGAGGGGTCTTTGTGTTCAGATCCTAATGTAAAATTTCTTAGGATTGAAAAGTCCTAATGTCCAACTAATCCTTCCTAATTTTTTTTTTTTTTTTTTTTTTTTTTTTTTTTTAGAAAGAGAGCAATTTATATGGATTTCACAAAGCTGACCAACTAATTCAAAAATGAATCCACCCCCCCATGCCTAGCTGATGCAATGTCCTCATTGAAAAAGAGACATGAAAGAAAGGGTAGAATATGAAAGATGTCACCTGGATATGAAGCTCGTATCAGCCTTGTGTTATATGTACAACTGCTGAGTTTAATGCCGTCAGCTAGGCGAAGTCCAGCCAAAGAAGTCACAGAATGGCTAGAGCAACAGAGTCTGAAACGGGTTCTGGAAGATTATGGTCAACAACAGGCTTCAGACGTTGACCGTTGACTTTAAAGGTGTTACCCGTCTTTGGGTCAGAAATCTGAATGGCACCATTTAGAAAAATCTGATCAATTATGAATGGGCCACTCCATTTAGATCTAAGTTTACCAGGAAAGAGCTTAAGTTTAGAATCGAATAACCAGACCTTCTGGTTTGGCTCAAAGCTCTTGCGGGAAATCATTTGATCATGTAGAGCTTTGGTCCGAGCCTTGTAGATCTTGGCATTCTCATAAGCATCATTTCTAAGCTCCTCCAACTCAGATAATTGGAGTTTCCTGGTCTTCCCAGCTAGATTTAGATCTAGATTGCATTGTTTGATTGCCCAGAATGCCCTGTGTTCAATCTCTACGGGTAGATGACACGCCTTTCCATACACCAGATGGAATGGAGACATGCCGATAGGTGTTTTATACGCCGTACGGTAGGCCCAAAGAGCGTCCTCAAGCTTTTGAGTCCAATCCTTGCGATCGGGCCTAACCGTTTTTTGCAGAATGTTCTTGATCTCTCGATTAGAGATCTCGGCTTGTCCATTCGTTTGGGGATGGTAAGGTGTGGAAATTCGATGATTAACCCCGTATTTGGCCAATAAACTCCGGAATTGGGCATTAGTAAAATGAGTGCCACCATCACTGATGATAGCCCTCGGAATCCCGAATCTACTGAAGATATTTCTCTTGACAAAGTTGATGACCACTGATCGTGTCGATCTTTCGCTTTTAAGTCGTTTGTAGTTTAATGTGGTGGAAAAATCGACTAATCAATTTTTAATAAGAAATAACCACTCGCAGAGGAGCGGGTCGTTTCCACAGGGAGGCAATAACGTATTAAAATTCGCGCCACTTAAAAATGTTTGTTCGGAGTCAATTTCGACAAGAACCAAGCCAAGATTGCCTTTAGATTAAGGTTTAAGCAAGAAATAATGCTGAAATGGCAATTATGATAAACTACAGGATATTTTCCGCAATGCAGAGTGAATAGAATATGAATAAAATCTGGCAATGGCAGAAAATGTAAATTTTAATCAATGCTTTACTGTAGCAAAACAGGGGAATTTTTCCCCGTTGTCTTGCGCGACGAGGAGCCGATGGCTGGGCGCGAGAAGCTCGGCGGAGGTCCCTTGGATCAAGGGCTTCGAATCGGTGGTGACGGCGAGTCACGCGGCGGCCGGAGGTGGCCGGACGAGCTCCGGCGGAGGTGCTGCAGGCGGTTGTGCGTGGGCGCGCGGAGGGTCTGCGGAAGGCGCTGGCGCGCGGAGGCGTGGCGGTGGTCTGCAGGCGGGCGCTGGCGCGCGGAGGCGTGGCTGCGGTGGTAGCTGCAGAGGTCGGTTGCTGGCGGTTCTGCAGGTGGCTGTGCGTGGGCGCGTGGAGGGTCTGCGGAAGGCGCTGGCGCGGTGGTCTGCAGGCGGTTGGCGTGTGCGGTGGAAGCTGCAGAGGGGGCGCTTGCGCGGTGGTCTGCAGGCGGTTGGCGTGTACGCGGGCTGATCTGCAGGCGTGCGCAGGTCAGCAGCCTGTGAGCGGTGGAGGGCGCAGGCAGTTTGGTGGCCGGTTGGAGAGTGCAGGCTGAGGAAGTGGAGGTGAGCGGGTAACTTCAGACGTCTGGGAAATTTCCCAGACGTCTTAAGTTACTGAGAGGGTGCCTGATCAGTAGCTTGCGTGGTGGTCTGCGACGACGGCGAGGAAGATGCACGCTGATGTGCTCACGGTAATGCGGGCGAGCTCCGGATGGCGGTGTGGCCTGTCACACCACACGCCCACGGTGGTGGAGACTCGCCGCCACGGTAGAGGCCGGCAGTGTGGAGTGGAAGAGAGAGGATCTCTCTGCACAGTGGTGAGTCGGTGGCGGAGGCCTGCTGCAGCCGGCACCTTCCGTGCTCCTTTTATAGTGTCTTGAACAATTTTGAAATCAGCCGCCGACCAGATCCACCACATCCGCTCCCCCTTGAATGGCTTCATCACTGCAGCAGCCGGGCGTTGGAGCGGCAGCCAGCCGTTCTGAAAGAAGACGAATAAAGCAAATATTATTAAAATATTAGGGTTATTTATGTATAGACCCTCAACTTCTATGTTAATAAAAACAATATACCTAATTGGTTATCTAATTAGATGAATGCTATTCTAAGCTGATTCTAAATGCACTTAAGATATGAATGCAATGTATGGATTATGTAATTAGATTAAAACTATGAATTAATCTATTTACATCCTAATTTATACTAAATAAATGTTAGAATTAACCTAATGTGTAGGCACTTAAATACTTAAATAACCCACAACTATGGGCTAATCAAATACCCCCATGCCTAGCAAAATTAAGCGAAACCTAGCACTCTAAGTAGACTAGTCAACTCACTTAGTCTTCCTTCAGAAGCATATTATGTTCAGGTTCTAAACCCAAGGTTCCTAAGTAGTTGCTAAGTTACAGACTAGGTCGGCTAAAGACGAGTTGCCAGCACAAGTTTCCCTGATTTCTGACTCTACCCTAAAGTTTATTGATCCCTGAGATTAAAGCATCCGTGCTTGTGCATTGGTCCGAGTTATTTGAGTTAAAGGAAATTTTTTTTTTTTTTTTTTTAATATATATACTTTTTTTTTGTTTGATTCTTCTAAGTCTAACCTCAGATCAGCTATCAACACAGTCTGTGTCGGATTCATTGTCCCCATTACCATACCTCGAAGGGTGCCTGGCTTTCGATGCTTCGAGATAGCACCGCCCATAATGACCCCAAGAACTCCTGGCAATCGACACTTCGAGATAGTATCGCCCATGGATTTCTTAAGCGAATTCAGGCCTATGGCAATCGGCACTTCGAGATAGGGCCGCCCATGGTACCTGAACCGCGCAATGCGCTTACATGCCCCCAGTAGGATGGATATCCTAAGAGACAAGCGCCGAGGAGGTAATATGTTACCATCGCATCCTCAAGGTGAGTATATACTCGACCTCTCCTGCGGCGGGAACTCTTCCAATCAAAATATGTTTTCAAGCCTTTCTTAAGTCAAAACTAAGAGAACCAAATCTCTTTTCAGAAATTAAGTTAATTACCAGACCAAGTGTGAACAATTTGGATGCTTGGGTTACAAGGACCTGTAAACCAAAAGGTAGAATAAGACTCCAGGTACTACCCCACCTTTTAACTCAAACCCTAGCTTCCCTTCCTCAACCTCTTGAAGAATGGTCCGCAACTTAACTCCTACTTAAGTTTTTAAGTCCACAAAGGACCCTAAAGGTCTAAAGCTAGTAGCTTATTTAGCTTCTAAAGTTTGACCCTAGAATTAACTTAGTCTACCCTAGAGTTCTGATTTGCTTAAGACGGCAAGATCTAGCCAGTTAAGCTCAAAACCTCTTTTTTTTTTTTTTTTTTTATAAATGCATGCTATAAACAAAATGCCTCAGGTCCTCTCCCCCATGCCTGGTTCAAACAATGTCCTCATTGAAAATCAAAAATAGCTAAAGGAAGATATTACCTGAGGCGGAGAATGGTAGGAGCTAAGGCTCCTCAAGAGTGACTTCGTCAACTAGATGGCCATCTAAAGTTATGTACGGTTTTAACCGTTGACCGTTGACAATAAAGGGAGTTGCTGAAGAGGAAGGATTTTTGATCTCCACAGCTCCATGGGGGAATACTTTGGTGATTATGTAAGGCCCATCCCAACGAGATTTTAATTTCCCAGGAAAAAGCTTAAGTCTGGAATTGAAAAGCCAGACTTGTTGGTTGGGTTCAAAGGTCTTTCGAAGAATAAACTTGTCATGCAAGACCTTAGTTCTTTCTTTATAAGCTTGAGAGGTGTCATAAGCATCATTCCTCAGCTCCTCAAGCTCACTTAATTCTAGAAATCGTGCCTTACCTGCCTTCTCTAAATCCATGTTAACACTTCGAATAGCCCAAAGTGCTTTATGTTCCAACTCAACAGGTAAATGGCACGCTTTTCCATACACAATCCGAAAGGGAGAAGTACCCAAAGGGGTCTTATAGGCCGTTCGATAAGCCCACAAAGCATCATCGAGCTTTTGGGACCAATCTTTCCTATCAGGTCTAACGGTCTTTTCCAAAATATTTTTTATCTCCCTATTTGATACTTCAACCTGACCACTTGTCTGAGGGTGGTAAGGGGTAGCAACCTTGTGAGTCACTCCCAAACTCTTAATTAACCGATTGAAGTGGTGGTTTCGGAAATGAGGTCCCCCATCACTTATAATAGTCTTGGGGCAGCCGAAACGGGATATGATATTGGCCTTCACAAATTTCAAAACCACAGAGTGGTCATTTGTGCGCGTCGGAATGGCCTCTATCCATTTAGAGACATAATCAACTGCCACCAAGATATATTCAAAACCATGGGACGACGGGAAGGGGCCCATAAAGTCAATTCCCCACACATCAAAAATTTCAACAGATTGAATATGATGTTGAGGCATTTCATTCTTCTTCCCAATCGTTCCAGTCCGTTGACATCTAATACAGGCCTTAACAAAATTATGAGAATCCTTAAATAAGGAAGGCCACCAAAAACCAGACTGGAGAACCTTAAAAGCAGTTTTCTTAGCACCAAAGTGTCCTCCACAATGAAGTGCATGGCAAAATGTCAGCACACTTTGTTGTTCCTCTTCAGGCACACAACGTCTCAAAACTTGGTCTTGTCCAATTCTAAATAATTCTGGCTCTTCCCAATGAAAATATCTTACTTGAGAAATGAATCTCTTTCTTTTCTGCTTATCCCAAGAGCCAGGAGTTTGTCCAGTGACCAAGTAATTTACAATGTCTGCATACCAAGGTAAAGTTGGTGTTACCGCCATCAGAGTTTCATCGGGGAATGTCTCGCGAATGTCTTCAGAAATAGAGTCGTTAAGAGGAAGACGAGACAGGTGGTCAGCCACAACATTTTCTACTCCTTTCTTTTCACGTATTTCCAAGTCAAATTCTTGAAGGAGTAAGATCCACCTAATTAGACGTGGCTTAGAATCTTTCTTAGCAATGAGATGTTTCACTGCTGCATGATCAGTAAAAATAACCACCTTAGACCCAAGTAAATAAGACCTAAACTTCTCCAGAGCAAAAACTACAGCAAGTAATTCTTTTTCAGTGACGGTGTAGTTTTGCTGAGGTTCAGTTAAAGTCTTGCTTGCATAATGCAGCACATGAGGTCTTCCCTCAACCCTTTGTCCAAGGACTGCTCCCACTGCATAATCCGAAGCATCACACATAAGCTCAAAGGGGAGTGCCCAATCAGGAGCTTGGAGAACAGGTGCAGAGATCAAGGCCTCCTTTAGAGTTTGAAAGGCCTCGGCACACTTTGAATCAAAACTGAAGGAAGATTCCTTCGCCAATAAGTCACAAAGTGGCCTAGAAATCTTACTAAAATTTTTAATAAAGCGCCTGTAAAAGCCAGCATGGCCCAGAAAGGATCTAATCTGTTTGACATTCGTAGGCAATGGAAGTTTGGAAATAGAATCAATCTTGGCTTTATCTACTTCCAAACCTTGCTCAGATACAACATGCCCAAGTACAATTCCTTTCTGTACCATGAAGTGACTTTTCTCCCAGCTGAGGACTAAACCAGTCTCCTTACATCGTTTCAACACATTCTCCAGGTGCATGAGACACTGGTCGAAAGACGAGCCATAAATAGAGAAGTCATCCATAAATACTTCGACACACTCGTCAATCATGTCCGAAAAGATAGACATCATACACCGCTGGAAAGTTGCAGGGGCATTACATAATCCAAACGGCATACGCCTGAATGCAAAAGTACCGTAAGGACTCGTGAATGTCGTCTTTTCCTGGTCATCAGGAAAGACTGCCACCTGATTGTACCCAGAATATCCATCGAGAAAGCAATAATACTTATTCCCTGCCAATTTTTCGAGAATTTGATCAATAAAAGGCAAAGGAAAGTGATCCTTCTGGGTAGCGGTGTTCAGCTTGCGGTAATCAATACAGACCCTCCATCCAGTTGAGGGTCTAGTGACAACTTGTTCACCTTGGTCGTTGAGTTCCACAGTAAAGCCTGCCTTCTTTGGCACCACATGAATGGGACTGACCCATTTACTATCAGCAATGGGATATATGATCCCAGCGTCCAACCACTTCAGGATTTCCTTTTTTACAACCTCCCTCATATTAGGGTTCAGACGTCTCTGCATGTCCCTAAAAGGCTTGATGGAATCATCAGTATAAATGTGGTGCATGCAGAGTGTAGAGTCTATACCCTTAATGTCAGCAATGCTCCAAGCAATAGCTTCCTTATGCCTAGACAGGCATTCAATCAAGGCTCCCTCCTGTGCCTCAGACAGCACAGCCGAAATGATAACTGGGAGCGTATCATTGGCACCTAGGAAAACATACTTGAGAGTGTCAGGGAGGGGTTTCAACTCAAGGTTGGGGGCTTGTATGGTTGAGGGTTTCATAATAGATGTCCCCATCTCAGGTAGCAAATCTGCCTTCGGCGGAAATGATGGGGGAAGAGACTCAGCAGAAACTCCTAGCAATTCCTCTAGTTCTAGTATATCCCCTTCACATTCCTCCAAGAGATGGGAATGCTCATTTAGCATGACATGCTGAAGGGGGTCATCACATAACATTGCAGGAGTTGCCTCTTCAATCAGGTCATCTATCACCTCAACTTGAGAATAATCCTCAAGTCCAGCTTGTTTGTAAGCATCAAACACATTAAGCCGGATTTTCCTATTCCCAAAGCCCATTTTCAATGCCCCAGTATTGCAATTAATTGAAGCATGGGAAGTTGCAAGGAAGGGGCGGCCCAAAATGATGGAGGGTTTGGTTGGCTTGTTGGTAGGGTCAGTGTCCAAAACTAAGAAGTCAACGGGAAAAAGGAAATCCTCCACTCTTACGAGGACATCTTCCAAAATTCCCTGTGGTGTCTTAAGTGATCGATCAGCAACTTGAAGGACTACAGGGCTAGGCTTCAGATTGCCTCCCCCAAGTTGTTCATATACATAGCTCGGAAGGATGTTCACCCCCGCACCCAGATCAAGCAGAGCCTCATCAATTTGTAAGTCACCAATAACTACAGAGATATATGGGGCCCCTGGGTCCTTAAGTTTCGGAGGTGTGCCATTTTGAACAATTGAGCTAACAGAATCAGGCAGGACAACTTTAGACTGGACCTGTTTTCTAGATTGCCGCTTTTTCGTGCACAAGTCCTTTAAGAAGCGGGCATAAGACGGAATCTGCCTGATAGCTTCAAGCAAAGGCAGGTTAATCTGCACTTGCTTGAAAGTTTCCATAATCTCATCCGTCTTATCTTTGGCTCCAGATGAGCCAGCAGAAGTCTGCCCAGAGGTGGATAAGCGCTCTGGAAATGGCACTCTCGATCTCTGGGTGGAAGGGTTGTCATGTCGAGTAAGGGGTGGAACGGGGGCAACTTCTTCCGGTGAGGTGATTTCAAGCGGAGGAGATTTGGGCAAATCTTCTTCGGTGGGGGTGAAAGTCGGGGTGGATGTTTTTTTAGGGGGTGAGACTATAGGAGCATCGGGTTTGGAAATTTCTTTCCCACTCCTCAGAATAGTCACCGCCTGAGCATGCTCCCTAAAGACAATCCCTTTTCCTTTAGGATTTTCCTCAGCAGCACTTGGAAACTTCCCAGTCTCCCTCTGTCTAACGGCCTCAACAAGGTGTCCAATTTGTGATTTCATCTCATGTATAGCCTTGTCATGAGATTGGATGATGGCACTTTGACTTTCTTGCATAGTTTTCAATATCGCCTTCAATTCATCCATCTCAGAGGTTTTAGGTTGGGCAAAGGTCTGAGGTTGGTTCATTTGATGGTTTTGAAAGGATTGCGGTTTGTAATTCCCTGAATTTGAGACATTTCCTTGTCTCCATGAAAAGTTTGGGTGGTTCCTCCATCCCTCATTATAAGTGTTGGAGAAAGGATCATTACGAGGTCTTGGACGGAACCCTTGAGCGGCATTCAAATCTGCTTGTACAAGCTCAGGGAATTGGGAGGCTAAGTGGCAATCCACAGTGGCGTGTGTATTGCCTTGACAAATTACACATTCGGAAGCTTGGGATGTGGAGGTGTTAGGTGTGAATGAACTCGGGTTCGACATAAGCCTTTCCATGTTTTGATTCAGTAATTGAATTTGATAAGCTAAATTCTGGGTGTCCCTTGCTTCATTCGCCTCCAACTTTCTTTGCATGAGAGTGGGCTTTCTATCCATGTAGGCAGAATTCAAGTGAATAGAATTCTCACTCAAAGTATCAAATAAGTTCCAAGCTTCATCCTCAGTCTTAGATAGAAAGGTTCTTGCACAGGCACCATCCACAGTTTGCCTATGTGAATCATTAAGTCCGGTGTAGAACCTTTCAACCAGTTGCCATTTAGGCACCTGGTGATGTGGGCAAAGTCTCAGCAAATCGTTAAAGCGCTCCCACGCATCATGGAAAGCTTCCCCATCCTTTTGAGCAAAACTCATGATTTCCCTCCTAAAGTGATTTGTTTTGCTCATGGGGAAGTACTTCTTCAAAAACTCCTTTTTAAGGGCATCCCAAGTATTTAAATTATCAAGGGTGTGATACCAATACTTGGCTTTGTCCTTTAGGGAGAAGGGAAAAAGGGTCCGCATTTGAGCGTCATCAGTAACGCCCTGCAGCTTCACCGTGGAACAGACCTCGGTGAATTCCTCAATATGCCTGTAAGGATCTTCCCTAGTAGTACCATAAAAGGAGGGTAGCAAGGATATGGTACTACTTTTGATCTCATATGGATTATCCCCTCCAGGTCTACGTAGTGCTGGGCCAGCTTGGTTGGTTGGGATGAAATATTCCTTAAGGCTCCTTTGACCGGCCATTTCTACCCTTGGGAGGTCTTTTCTTAGGATTCTTTCTGGTTCAGGATCAAATACAAGTTGTCTCCTAAGAGAACGCCTACCAAGCATGCACTACAAACACAATTCAAACGGACTTGTTTGGTCTTTATAGATTTAGGCTTTTGAATTTAATTCAAATTGTAGGTGACAAAACAAGTTACCCAATCAATTACGCGCCTATTGTCAACCTACGGCTCGCCTAAAAAGACCTAGTTGGAACTTAGGTAATCTTCCCTAAATCTCAAATGGTCAAGTAAATCCAAAGACGGAAGATCGAGGGATGCAAGTAGGCCTAAGCCTTCCTTTGAAGCTGTGCTTTTGCGGTGCTCCTCAACTACCCCCAAAAATCCGTGACAGGGTATCCCCTTCTTTGGATTTACAAAACCTTTGATCTCAAGTTCCGAACACTTCAGAATCCAACGAAAGGAGGGCTCTTGTCCTAGTATTTCCAAACCTAAGGAGTGTCTAGAAGCGTGTCGTGGTGCAAGTGAAATAAGTGTGCATACACCGTAAAAGATTTTAAACTTTGAATCGCACGCCAAGTTTGAAAATGAAATCCTTGGTTTTTAAAATGTCCTTTCCTTTAATTAGTCCTTTTTCTAAAAAAAAAAAAATGTGACCACTTGTTAGATTTATTCAGTACAGATTAGGTGGTCTTTGCATTAAATCCCAAATGCAATGCGTGATCAAAAATAGGATGCAAAGTAAGAGAATGCGTACCTTGCCTCCAGCGATCTTCGATGCAAAAATGCACGCAATGCAGAAAAGCAAATCTAGAGGCTGCTCATACAGACCTAAATGGTTCGTCCTAGGGCAGGCAGCTTCTAGCAGGCAGCTCGTTTTTTTTCTTTTTCTATTTTTTTTTAGAACTACTTATGCACAAGCAAATAAAAGAAATAATAATAAAAAAAAAAAAAAACCTAAATCTAAAGAAAAGGGAACAGGCTCCCAAAAATTACCCAACACGGGTCCAAAATAAAATCAGGGAACAAACCCTCAAAATATGCCCCAGAACAAGGGTTTCAAACTAACTGTAATGAAAAAATTAAGTCTTCAGTCTTAATTCTATTCTAATTAAATTAGCGATTAAATACAGTGGTGTCCGTCGCGTCCTCGTCCTTCTCCTCCTTTCAAAATTGCTTGTCCACTTCTCGTCTGGCAACGTCAAGGGTCGCCTCTCACAGTGGCTGATTCTTGCACAAAATTTCTCGCACAGAAAAGAAAATAATGAATGGTCAAATCTCTGTGCAATTGACAAATAATCAAAATAAAATTAGGCGAAATTATTGCGTCTGTTGCCTCCCCGGCAACGGCGCCATTTGATCGTGTCGATCTTTCGCTTTTAAGTCGTTTGTAGTTTAATGTGGTGGAAAAATCGACTAATCAATTTTTAATAAGAAATAACCACTCGCAGAGGAGCGGGTCGTTTCCACAGGGAGGCAATAACGTATTAAAATTCGCACCACTTAAAAATGTTTGTTCGGAGTCAATTTCGACAAGAACCAAGCCAAGATTGCCTTTAGATTAAGGTTTAAGCAAGAAATAATGCTGAAATGGCAATTATGATAAACTACAGGATATTTTCCGCAATGCAGAGTGAATAGAATATGAATAAAATCTGGCAATGGCAGAAAATGTAAATTTTAATCAATGCTTTACTGTAGCAAAACAGGGGAATTTTTCCCCGTTGTCTTGCGCGACGAGGAGCCGATGGCTGGGCGCGGGAAGCTCGGCGGAGGTCCCTTGGATCAAGGGCTTCGAATCGGTGGTGACGGCGAGTCGCGCGGCGGCCGGAGGTGGCTGGACGAGCTCCGGCGGAGGTGCTGCAGGCGGTTGTGCGTGGGCGCGCGGAGGGTCTGCGGAAGGCGCTGGCGCGCGGAGGCGTGGCGGTGGTCTGCAGGCGGGCGCTGGCGCGCGGAGGCGTGGCTGCGGTGGTAGCTGCAGAGGTCGGTTGCTGGCGGTTCTGCAGGTGGCTGTGCGTGGGCGCGCGGAGGGTCTGCGGAAGGCGCTGGCGCGGTGGTCTGCAGGCGGTTGGCGTGTGCGGTGGAAGCTGCAGAGGGGGCGCTTGCGCGGTGGTCTGCAGGCGGTTGGCGTGTGCGCGGGCTGATCTGCAGGCGTGCGCAGGTCAGCAGCCGGTGAGCGGTGGAGGGCGCAGGCGGTTTGGTGGCCGGTTGGAGAGTGCAGGCTGAGGAAGTGGAGGTGAGCGGGTAACTTCAGACGTCTGGGAAATTTCCCAGACGTCTTAAGTTACTGAGAGGGTGCCTGATCAGTAGCTTGCGTGGTGGTCTGCGACGACGGAGAGGAAGATGCACGCTGATGTGCTCACGGTAATGCGGGCGAGCTCCGGATGGCGGTGTGGCCTGTCACACCACACGCCCACGGTGGTGGAGACTCGCCGCCACGGTAGAGGCCGGCAGTGTGGAGTGGAAGAGAGAGGATCTCTCTGCACAGTGGTGAGTCGGTGGCGGAGGCCTGCTGCAGCCGGCACCTTCCGTGCTCCTTTTATAGTGTCTTGAACAATTTTGAAATCAGCCGCCGACCAGATCCACCACATCCGCTCCCCCTTGAATGGCTTCATCACTGCAGCAGCCGGGCGTTGGAGCGGCAGCCAGCCGTTCTGAAAGAAGACGAATAAAGCAAATATTATTAAAATATTAGGGTTATTTATGTATAGACCCTCAACTTCTATGTTAATAAAAACAATATACCTAATTGGTTATCTAATTAGATGAATGCTATTCTAAGCTGATTCTAAATGCACTTAAGATATGAATGCAATGTATGGATTATGTAATTAGATTAAAACTATGAATTAATCTATTTACATCCTAATTTATACTAAATAAATGTTAGAATTAACCTAATGTGTAGGCACTTAAATACTTAAATAACCCACAACTATGGGCTAATCAACCACCTTGTGGTCATTGGTTCGGGTGGGAATTGCCTCAATCCATTTAGACACATAATCAACAGCGACAAGAATGTACTGATGTCCAAATGAAGGGATAAAGGGTCCCATGAAATCAATGCCCCAAACATCAAAAATTTCGACAGGAAGAATAGGGTTTAAGGGCATCATGTCTCTCTTAGTTATGCTCCCGAGTGCCTGGCATCGAGGGCATGACTGTGAGAACTCCTGGGCATCCTTGAATAAAGACGGCCAATAGAAGCCAGATTGCAAAATTTTTGCAGCCGTCTTTTTCCCGGAGAAATGTCCACCACACCCAGATGCATGGCAGAACTCAAGTATACTGTTGAATTCATTCTCCGGTATGCATCGGCGAATAATCTGATCAGAGCCGATGCGATACAGTTCAGGGTCCTCCCAAAAGTAGTATTTGGCCTCAGATTTGAGTCTATCCCGTTGTTGCTTGGTCCAATCCTGGGGGATTTGACCAACGGCCAAATAGTTAACAATGTCAGCAAACCATGGGGTGTGGACACCTAAAACTGTAAGAATGGTTTCGTCCGGAAAAGTGTCAGCAATCGGAATGTCCGGACAAGAAGAATCACCTAGGAGTCTCGACAAATGATCCGCCACCACATTTTGTACCCCGGTTTTATCCTTGATTTCAAGATCAAATTCTTGAAGAAGAAGAATCCAACGAATAAGCCGGGGTTTAGCATCCTTTTTAGCCAAGAGATGTCTCAAGGCCGAGTGGTCGGTATAAACAATAACATGAGACCCCAAGAGATAAGCCCTGAATTTTTCCAACGCAAATACTACAGCGAGTAATTCCTTTTCAGTAACAGTGTAATTCCTCTGGGCTTCATCCAAAGTTTTACTAGCGTAGTAAATGACAAAGGGCTTTCGATCAATTTTCTGACCCAGGACAGCCCCGACCGCGTAATCAGAAGCATCGGTCATGATCTCAAATGGGGTTGTCCAAATAGGTGGTTGCAAAATTGGCGCACAGGTGACTGCCGTTTTTAAGAAATCAAATGCCTTTTGGCATGATTCGTCAAAAACGAACGGTGTTTCTTTGGCAAGAAGATTGCTCAAAGGGCGGGCAACCTTCGAGAAGTCCTTGATGAATCTTCGATAAAATCCCACATGGCCAAGAAATGATCTGATTTGTTTAACTGATGTGGGAGGAGGAAGTTTAGCGATAGCATCAACCTTAGCTTTATCCACTTCAATTCCCCGTTCAGAGATTACATGACCCAAAACGATGCCCTCTTGGGTCATGAAATGACTCTTTTCCCAGCTAAGGACCAATCGTGTCTTGATACATCGCTTAAGAATCATTTCCAAATTAACCAAACAAGAGTCAAATGATTCTCCGAAAATGGAGAAATCATCCATGAAGACTTCCATAAACTCTCCCACCATGTCGGAAAATATGGCTAGCATACACCTTTGAAAAGTCGCAGGTGCATTGCATAACCCGAAAGGCATCCTACGAAAAGCAAAGGTTCCGTAGGGACAGGTGAAAGTAGTTTTTTCCTGATCCTCGGGATGGATAGGAACTTGGTTGTATCCCGAGTAACCATCAAGAAAACAGAAGTACTTCTACCCGGCTAATTTTTCCAGGATTTGATCAATGAAGGGCAGGGGAAAATGATCCTTTTTAGTGGCAGTGTTCAGCTTCCTGTAATCAATACAAACTCTCCAAGATGAAGCTAAACGAGTTGTGACAGATTCTCCTTTCTCATTAGTCACAACAGTAATCCCGGCTTTCTTTGGAACAATCTGAACGGGACTTACCCAGGGACTGTCAGAGATTGGATAAATAATTCCTGCATCGAGCCACTTGATGATTTCCTTTTTGACCACTTCTCGCATATTTGGATTCAATCTCCTCTGCATCTGGCGAGAAGGGCGGGATCCATCTTCCAAAAATATTCTATGATTGCAGTAAGATGGCTCGATCCCCCTAAGGTCATGAATGGTCCAACCAATTGCCTCCTTATGTTCCTTTAGAACCTTAATCAATTTAATCTCTTGCTCCTTTGTCAATTTAGCACTGATAATCACAGGGAGCGTATTCTGAGGTCCTAAAAATTGATATTTCAAATTCTCGGGCAATGGTTTCAATTCGAGCTGGGGTGGGGTGATGATTGATGGTCGGGTAGATGCTGAAGATTCAACAAGAGGGAGAGGTTGTGAGTGGACAAAATCAGTAACCTCTTCCGAAGATGTTAAGTCAGAGGGTTGCGGGTCAAATTCATCAACCAAAGAGGAACTTTCAATTGAAGAAACTGTCAAACAAGTTTCAATATTAATATTATCCTCATCAAGTTCCTCAATAACTCCACAATCCTCAAATTTATTGATCGCCTTAAAAATATCTAATTTCATACGTTGGTCCCCAAAGGCGATTTCCATGCTACCGCTTTCACAATTAATGTTGGCCTTTGCGGTAGCCAGGAACGGACGCCCCAGAATGATGGGCGTGTTCCTCAGATTATCTGGTACATCCATGTCAAGGACAAGGAAATCTACAGGAAAATAAAAATCCTTGACCTTAACTATAACATCTTCAATAACGCCTCGCGGGTTTGTGACCGAACGATCTGCTAACTGTAGCGTTACTGAAGTTGGCCGAAGTTCGCCTAACCCAAACTTCTCGTAAAGAGAAGTCGGAATTAGGTTGATGGATGCACCGAGATCCAAAAGTGCTCTATCAAATGTGTAATCTCCGATAACGCAAGAAATCAAAGGAGCACCAGGATCTCTCCTTTTCTGAGGGAGGTAGTGCAGGATAACAGAACTAGCCTGCTCGGAGAGTACCACCTTCCTCGGAACAGATTCTCTCGACTTACGCTTTTGTGTACATAATTCCTTTAAAAATCTTGCGTAAGTTGGTATGTGCTTGATAGCATCAAGGAGCGGGATATTGATCTCAACATTCTTAAATAAATTCAGAAGCTCCTCATTGCTATCAACAGACTTCTTCTTCTTTGCTTTGGTTAAGGCTTCAGGAAAAGGAACACGAGTCAGATCTTTGGAATCGGATTCCTGAGCCTTGATTTCTCCTTTAGAATTCTCTTCTCTCTCCTCAGATTCTTCAGGATTCAAAAGATTAGAATAATGTGGTTGTGGATCCTGAGTCTTCTTACCACTTCTCAAAGTGACAGAATTTGCAGAAGCGTAAGAATTTGGGTCTTGAGGAGGGTTAGGAAAGATTGGAGGGGCTTGATTGACCATGAATTGTTGATTTACAGAAGAAGAAGATGAGGAACCCTGCTCAACCACCTGAGCATGCGCGTGTGGGTCCCTCTGATTTCCGTACCCTTGGGCTTGATTGCCCGAATTTGTAATGTTTCGTGGGTTGGGTACGGGTTGGGATGGTAGAGATCCGGGTTGGCGAGAGTTAGCAATGAGCCCGGATTGCAAGTTGTCCAGTGAGTTTTTCATTTGCTGCATGAGCTGGAGCATAGATCCTTGCATCTCTACTATTTGATGGTTCAAATCAGCCTGCCCTGCGGGTTGACGGGCATTCCAAGCTGGCTGATTGACCTGATTCGGAGGCAACTGAGTATGTACTTGACCCTGACCCATTGGTCGTTGCGGAGCATAATTGCTGGGTCGGAATTGGGTCTGTTGCCCCGGATTTTTCCAAGAGAAGTTAGGGTGGTTTCTCCAACCTTGATTATAGGCATTCGAGTAGGGGTTGGATCTAGCATTCTCTTGTACAGCACAGACATCCTCATAAAGTGAGGATGGAGAGAAAGAAAAGGAAGGATTAGAAAAACTGGGATCAAAGGCCCCAGTTGGGAACCCATGGGGTTCCGAAAAATGCTGACTCATATGTTGAGTCGCATCAAGTTGATTCACGAACTCCCGTCCAGAAAGAGCTCGTGAAGAATGGAATCCCGAATTTTGGGATTGAGTGGATTGAGAGTTGTTCATAGAATTGCCAGCCATCCACTCTTCCATTCTTTTAGCAACCAAGTCCACTTTGTCAAGTTTATTACAAATCAATTCCATATCAAATGAATGAGAGTCATGGACTTCATTGACATTTGATCTGGGTTGTTGGGACCGGTTAAAAGTATCCATGGAGGCATGATTTATTGAATTCTCACTCATTTCCTCAAATAAATCATGTGCACTATCTGCATCTTTATTAAGGAAATTGCCTCCGCAAGAAGCATCCACATGGTTTCTGAGTTGCTCAGTCAACCCATGATAAAAAATCTGCACGAGTTGCCATTTCGGCACCTCGTGGTGTGGACACCTCCGCAATAAGTCCTGGAATCGCTCCCAGGCCACATGAAACTGCTCCCCCGGCCGCTGGGTAAAAGTAGTGATTGCCCGTCTTAAAGCATTGGTACGACCGACTGGGAAAAATTTCTTCAGAAAGGCCGATTTCAACTCATTCCAAGTTGTAATTGGTCTTCCTATTGTCCTATACCAATGCGCGGCCTTATCCCTAAGAGAGTGAGGGAAGAGCCTCATGATCATTTGCTCCTCGTTTACGTTTCGAGACTTGGTGGTCTGGACCAAAGTGGTCAAGTCCTCCAAGTGTTGAAACGGATCCTCGGAGCCAAGCCCATGATAATGTTTAATCAGGCTTAACACCTGGGGCTTGATTTCTACGTCACCGGCTGGAATCTGGACGCCGGGACGTTCCCCGTAATTTGAAGGATCATAAAAATCCTTCAAGGGCTGAACGCCCTGCATTCTCTGGAACCATTCTTGCATTCTCTGCATTTGTTCCAGCTGCCTTCGAAATTCTTCCTGTGGATTTCCAGGCAGAAGAGGCTGTTGTTCGGCCATGGGATCAAATTGACCAAAATCTAACTTGCGCCTCCTAGAATGTTCTAATGGTCCTTCTAATCGGGGATTCAATGACCGTCTTCCCAGCATAAACTAGGAGTAGGTCGGAAGGACCGGGGATAGGGACCCTGCAGTACAATAAAACAAGGCTGTCCTTAAGTGAGGTAGCCTAAGGATCTACTAACTCCCAACACCAGCCTTAAGACTGTAACTGATTTACTCTACTTGCGTCTGTATAATCCAACCAGTTAGAAGGAGGGACTGGGGAGAAGGTTCTTCCTTTGGCTTTCGCCTCCGGTTCCTAGTGTACCCCCCAACCGCGGTCGTTTGACGCTACTCCCCTAGCTAGACATCAGATTAATCAGTACAAGTAGGTTAATCAAAAACAATCTCAGACTAGGCCTTGAAGAGCGAATCAAACCTTAGGGCCAACGTCTACTCAATTTTATTACGGCCTGGGATTGTGGTGCTTATGGAATGTGATGGGCCCTTATAATGGGTTGTGCCCTTAATGATTGATTGAAATTTGTGTAAGTGCGTGCACAACCAGGGTTTTCAAGCAAGATTATTTATAATGTGTGAATTTTAATGTTCAAATCCTGCTTAAGTAGCTTTTAGGGTTTCAAATTAGGTGAATTGCAATCAAATTTCTAGGCAAACCAAGTTGTAAAACACGGGTGAAGATAGTTTTCCTTTAAAATCAGAAAGAAAGCGGAGTGCCTAGAATATACCTAGATTGAAAACCCTAAGGAGGAGCTACTTGATGAGTTGGTTTTAAATAAAGTGGTGCGGCCCAAACAACTCAAACAATTGGCCACAATTGCACCACTAAGTTAGGCACTCAAAGATGGTTAACCTAGAATGATTTCTACTCTGTTATGTGTTGCTCTGTGTGTACCGGTTCCACAGATCAGAACCCGGTTGAGTAGAAAACAAATCAAGTTAATCAAGTGCCTTGAATGTGGGTGTGTGTTGTGTGTTTGTTGAAAGTTACCCCACAAAATTATCTTTTTGTTATTATTTTTTTATGAATGAGGGTGAAATGAGTGTGAGTAGAAATCCAAACAACCAAACTATTCCTAGGATTTATGCAAACACCTAGGTTAATTGGAATTTGGATTTAATGTGGCGAATGAAATCTATAGAGGGGGAAAGAATGGGGGAGCACTTACAGTTGTCTTCAACTGCACTTTACTCCAGTCTGCCGCTTGTTGATTCCTTGATGGAGGTCTCTGCAAAACAATAGACACAAGAGAAAGCTAGTTAGAAAATAAATAAAGTGCAAGAAATGCGAAGAAAAGATCGGAAATCGTTGCCTCCCCGGCAACGGCGCCAAAATGTTGAACGAGAATCTACGCTAACGTGTTTGGTTTTGGAAAACCCGTCGTTGTAGTTCGAAAGCGAAGGATTCGTGTTCAACAAATAAAATTTATACCAAAATAAGAATTCCGGGTCGAACTCAGGGAGGCTACGTTGATCTATATTCGCAATTATGTTTTTTTAGGATTTTTGATAAACAAGGCGAAATAATTACAATGGAGCTATCAAATTGAGAGAGAGAGAGAGAAAGAGAACATGCATTCAATATTTCAATTGTTTATACAAGCAAACGAAATTAAAGTTACACTAGAAAGCGGGAAATCAATTACACTATAAAGCAGGAAAATTCTACACTAGAAAAGCTGTAAATAAGAATGGGAGAGAGAAGTTATCCTCCTCGACGGTCGCTTGGAGGACGAGCCGGACGGGACGACGCCTGGACGAAGGAGAACGAGGCGGGACGAAGGAGGACGAAGCAGAAGAACGGGAACGAAGCAGCACGCCGTCGTCGTCGCGGGATCCACTTCCGAAGGGGGACGAAAATTTGGACTTTATCTCGCGAGAAGCATCCCGGGTGTGGGACAAGCTTCTCTTGAGCTTTGGAGAGGTAGAGAGGAGAAGGAAGGGATGAAAATTTCGTATGGAGGGGGTCTCCTTTTATAGTTGCAAGGAGTGGGGGCAAAATGGACATTACATCTTCAAAATAATAAATAAGGGGTCTTTAGTGACGGATAAAACCGTCGCTAAAGCCCCGCCGTCGCCGTCGCCGCCGCACCCACGCGCGCCCGCTCGGCTGGCCTGCGCGCGTAACGCAGACGCACGTCCGCGTCGTCTCAGCCTTCCGATCGCGAGATCGGACGGCTTAGATCGCGTCCGTGCCCGCTGCGTAGCGCGCCGCCCGCGTGCGATCGCGCGCCCACCAGAGCGTCCAATTGCGCGTCGACGCTATCGGGCGCGCGCGGCCGTTGGATCTTCATCCGACGCTCGTGCGCGCCCGCTCGCCCGCGCCTTCGACCCCCCTCTCCGCGGCTCGAACCCGCGACCTCCGCTTCGCCCGCAGCTGCGTCGCCGCTGCGCTACGCGGGCGAAATGGTCGCGCGGACGTTTTTAAACGCGCGCGACCGCAGCCGTTGGATCGAGATCCAACGGCGGAGAGGAGACGTTGCGCGGTCTTCACAGGACTCCTGCGGCCGATTGGGCGGCTGGGATGGCGCCACGTGGCGCCATCTTGGCCGTCCATCTTCTGGAAGTTGTAGATGGTGCCACGGATGTCGGATTGACTCGATTTTTGTGTCGTTCGGCTGCGATCGTCGATCCGAATTCATCCGTGTGGTCAGATTTTCCATCTGAAGTGCGGATTTACACCATCCTGGCCCTTGATCTTCTAGGGTTCCCCGGTCTCTATCTGATGCTACGGATGCCTGATTAGGGCGATCTTGGAGTTGTTGAACTCCAATCGTCGCCCTGATCATATCCATACGGTTGGATCTTTGATCCGAGGCCCCGATAAAATATTTGCCCTGTCCAAGCACATAAAAGGAGACAATTAACCTCCATTTTATTCAAGCTACTCTAAATGCAAGATGATGCATGTAATGCAATATTTATATCATGAAATGCAATCCTATGCTTAAGAACATGCATAAATAGACATTTTAAGTAGTGTAAATGTGTTTACATCAGGCTGCTTGCGGGTTCATGCTAGGGTTTGCTAAAAGCCTATCAACGTTTTTGTTCAAAAATTGAATCTGATAAGCCAGATCTAGAGTAGCCCTAGCTTCATGGGCCTCTATCTTTCTCTGCAAGATCGATGGTTTTCTTTCTTGATAGGCAGATGATTACACTGCAATCATGCAACCTAAAACACCTGAATTGAGCTAGATTCTAGCATAACTTCGAGTCAATGCATGCATAAGCATCGTAATTCGCATATTAGTTAGTTTATTAGTCATATAGATAATATCATCATTTTATGACCTAAAAGAGAGATGATTCGAAGCTACGGATGTCAGATCAGACCAGACAGATCTTATCAGAACGATGATAGAAGCCCAACGTTTCCAAAATCATCCCGATTAGACAACTAGAGCATCATGCACAATCCATAGAAGAATGGAGATGATGGAGCCAAAGGAGAAAGATTCGAGTCTCAGATGAAGAATCCAATCACACGGATGAATCCAGATCGACGATCATAGTCCAACAGCATAAAAATCAACTCAATTGGAGGTCTACAGCACCATATACAAAGAAAAGAAGATTGACGGCCATGATGGTGCCACGTGGCACCATCACAGTAGCTCCCTCACCACCGCCCCATCTAGGAAGGCCACACCGAACGCTGTGGGTTGTTGGATCTTCATGCAACGGCCACGAGCACACCACGTCACCTGCCCAGACTGGATAACCATAAATACAAATAAACAAGTATATATAACAAAAGGTTTGCATAGCGCAGTGTCTTGAGCGTGCGCGTGCATGTGCGGGGTGCGGGTTCGAGCCTTGCACTACGCGAAATTGAAGCGAGCGCACGTGGGTGCAATTGTGTACGAGTGGACACGGTGAAGCGCAGCGACGTGGCGCGATTAAAGTGCATAGCGAGTATGCGAGATCTCACATGGTTGCTTCAATGCTAGGGCTGCGATGCTCGTTACGATCAAATAGCTGACATTAAGGTAGGATTAAGGCCTAAGTGGCGGGAAGGAAAAGACGAAGGTGCATGCGAGGAGGATCCAGAGACGTTCGATGGAGGATCGACGATGCATGGGGTGCCACATGTCACCACCAGAGCAAATCCAAGCATAGAAGGCTTTTTGAAGGCTATTTTGAGGCCAATCAGAGCCGTTGATCTCCCGATGGATGGATCTGATTAGAAAAAGGGTTGTTGCACGAGATTAAGGGTAAAAATACCCTATTTTCCCTCCATCAAAACTATAAAGGAAGGCCCAGGGCCCCCCAGTTGAAGGCATCAACTTAGAATCTCTCTCTCCCATCAACTCCAGATCTCTTCTACCGTCTTCTCTACAATTCTCTGTCCCGACGCTCTGGATCTGAGGTGTTGCCGCATCTCACACAAGCATCCCACAAGCGATGTTGTTTCTCTACCACTTTCTTCTCTTTCTCTCTCTCTCTCTTCCTATCTATCCATCTGTCTCTATTAGCATTTTCTATTGTGAAAAACTTTATCTAATTACAATAAAATTTTGATTCTCTGAATATCTGCTTTATACATATATACATATATATATATATCTAGTTAGAATTAGTTTTATTGAAACACTTTTGCAAAAATAGAGATTGCCTCCCTGCGAAAGACTCAATACTCACCGGAGTTTTATAAATTTATTTGTCGATGTGTTTTCACGCTATACTACAACTAAACAACTTTTAAAACGCGAATTATGCGTCGAACAAGTTGGTGCCGTTACTGGGGAGGCAACGGAAATTTTTGAAGATTTTCGGTGCGTATTTGACATTTCTAACTCGCTACATTTTTCGTTGATTTCGTGTATGCAAGAAACGAAGAAATCTGAAACAAACATAACAATGGAGAAAGTGTGGATTCAAACTTTAGGTAAGTACCCGTAGTTTAGATTAGTTAGATTTAGGATTTGCTTGAATCCTAGGATTAGTTACAATTTGTTTGCTTATTTAAAACAAAATATATATATATACTTCTCTTGATTTTAGGCTGAAATAAAATTTTATATTAAAAATTCAGTTCCTGAAGATTTGAACGTCCAAAAATTGTCAACATTTTACTCGACATTGATATCAAAGTCATGAACAACATATACAAATTTCGCAGCAATCAGAGTTATAGAAAACTTTTAAAAATTTGCGCACTTATCTATTATCAATACAGATTTTGTTCCTGATTTTTTAGAGTTCAGAATATCATAGGAATTTTTATGTAACTTTGATTGAAGTGAAATTTGTGACGCTGAATTTCTGAGAGAGTGACAAATTTTAGAAAAATCTGAGAAAAATATTTTTTGTTCTTTTGATTGCACAAATTATCTGATTACAAACTGGGGGTCAAAACAAACTACAAAACCCCCAGTACAGTTTAAATATGAAAAAAATAGAAAACGTGCATTAAAATTCTTGAAAAAATATTTTGAGTTCCTAGTTAGTGGTGAAATAAGCACCAATTGATTTCATTGCTTGGGTCACACCACTCATCATTTTCGACCTAAAAGAATCATATAGAACAATCTGTGCTTAGGGTTTCATGCTAAGGATAGAGCACACTTGCATTTCCACACTTAAAGGAAATCTATCAAACAAATTGGGATTTGCAAAACTTTTGTGTGCCTCATCGGAACCTTGGCTGAAAATATTTAATCAAGTGAACCTTAAAACACGCTAACACAAGCATTTGAATCTTAAAAGATACTTCATCATAAAAATTTATTTGTGAACCCTTTGTCTGCGCATTTCACATCTCTAAAATCAATTTTAAGGGCAAACACCCCCTATCTCCCATCATATTCCAAAAGCACATCAAACCTAAACCTAAAGTTGTGTAGACGTGCCCTAGGCAGGACTAATAGACTTGGTGGCTTGAAACTAGATTGGGCTAAGGTCAAGTCCTTGTTTACTTGGACGCACTGGTGACAAGAAACATCGGTGTGGTAACTACGTTAACCTTTATTGGTGTCTCGCCATGCAGGGTGTCCTAAGGGGTCCCACCTTTCTAGCCAGCGAAGTAATTCAATGGTTGATCTAACCTAGTCGTGTTTTGGGGAACCAGGATTAGGTCTATTTAGGGTTGGCACTCTAAGGACTAGTTTGATTGCTTGTATTGAAAGGGCGGGGTATTCTCTCATCTGTCTTCTCTCTCTCATCTTGTAACTTTCTTCTGGTACATGAATGCTAAAAGGTCTCTGAACCTTAATTTGGTACCACCTTTAGAGAGTAAACTAAAGAGAAGACCCAATTTTTTTTAATACACTCCAATATCCAATTGCC
Source organism: Thalassia testudinum (assembly GCA_037157565.1). Taxonomy (NCBI): domain Eukaryota; kingdom Viridiplantae; phylum Streptophyta; class Magnoliopsida; order Alismatales; family Hydrocharitaceae; genus Thalassia; species Thalassia testudinum. Next base: position 112,822,943 of record JAZHRO010000025.1, read on the forward strand.
ATGAGGAAGAACTGATTGAGGAGGAAACCATGAACCCATACTCCTTTGCCTCACACTATTCCTCCTTTTCTCCCTATCCCAACCCTTCCCTTACATCAACTTCTTCAGGTTGGGAGAACTCTCCTCAATACCCAAGACTTGATTCCATTGCATATACCTCATATTCCTCGGGTATAGCCAGGCCTATCTCGAATCCCACACGAATCCCTTGATATCAAGGATCTATACAGTCTAAAGTGACACTCTCCATACAGGACCAGCACCTAGCTGGCATGGCCAGTTATCTTGATCGGTTCAGCTAAACTCATCTCTCCCCAGATCATGGATATGCCTCAGAATCCCAATACCTACAATACGAATCCTATCCTTGAAATCATTGTTCAAATTATCCCAATCCCACCCAAACAAATTCACCTTCTCATTGGGATAACCCTACACCAACCAACCAAGGATATGATTCTTACCCTAGGTATTCAAATGATGGATATTCTGATTTGACTGAGGTTAGAAACTTTAAAATTATTATCCTCATCCTGATCAAATCCCTAACCATGGCGGTGATCCTAAGATCACCCAATTACTCCCAGTAGTCCAGGGGATGAGAGAAGCTAATAAAAGAAATACAGATAATCTGAAAAATTAGCTCAATAGAATCTGGAAAGCAAAAGGTGATAAAACTGGTCTTAGTATGGAACAAGTTGGTGGTAAGCCACTCAAGGTTGAGGATCCAACCTTAAGTATGACATCTTATCAAATCCCAACCTCCACATACACTATGCCCACCCACCAGTCTCATGATTATGCAAAACAGATACTTTTTGATATCCAAAAAGCTAACTTTGAGGAGGAAGGCTCACTTGAGGAAGTATATCTTGATTTAGGCCCTGAATTGCAACCATTCTATTTTGAGGAGCCAATTCATAGTGAGCTGGAGTATGAGTCTTTTATATTTAAGGACACACAATTGGATTACATGGATGATTTAGGAGAATCAGAGCAAGATCAAGAAGAAAGAAAGATTGGGAACAGTGACACTCCCAGCCAAGCACGGCTGGATGGCTCTGATGAAATCTTGTTTGAGGATTACCGTGATCAAATATGCTTAAATGATTCGATATCTGGATTTGGCAATACTGATCATTCCCATATAAAAGCCGAATCTGCTTTCACTTATGTTTCAGCTAATCCGCACCTTTCTCTCCCCATCCACTAGACTCCTGAGGAAAAACTTGACCCTTATCCCCAACATCTCAAGATTGAAGAAAACAAACAATCCCCTTATGAAAAAGATGTTCAAGAAATTGCAGAATTACTGGGGATGACTTATGAAGATCTATCTGAGGAAGCAAAAACTTTAGCTGAAACATGGGATTTAGAAGAATTTGACTTGATTGATGAGAAATAAGAAGATATTCATTCAGAAGATATAGTCCAAAAAGGATTTGAGGTGTTGACTAATCCAAACCCTGATCTTATGGTTCGAAGGAAAAATGAATTAAAACATGATTTGGGTGACTCAAATGAGACTGTTGATCACCCCTGGGATAAGATTGAGGACTCTGATAAGTTTGGAACTATTGAGGTGGATCATTGGATCCTATTTGACTCACTTACTCGACATCGATCCACACCCGATTTGACTTCCGAAGTGGTTTCTTATACCGCTGCAAACTACACCACTCGGGTTCCTCTCATTTCCCATCACTTTCAGGATCTATACGATTTATTCCCCATGGATCACCCTGTATTCACCCCATCTGCCTTCCTCATGCATCAATTCTTAAGGTTGCCACTATCTACTTTCCACTCTGGCACCCGCACTAATATTCCGCTCTTTTGTAGCATCTGGCTGCAAATAGTTTCAAGCCCGTTCACTTTTTTTTTCCAACCCTTTGGACTTGGTATTCACCATCAACTGGTCCACATTTGTGGATCATTGATTCTGGGACCAAATGATCATATCTTTCTACTAATCTTGAATTCCCCTACAACTGTTATTACTTCTTCTCTTAACCCACAGTATTGAACTACATATTTTTGGGTTTAAGTCTGGTAAATGATGTTAAACTTAGCGCTAGCTAGGAGGCAACCCAGTATTCATTATAGGTAGCTCTGCATCTTCTGCATCCACGCTGACTTGGATTAACAAGTATAGTCAGGTGATATCCCCTCCTCTTGCTTATTATATTTTAATTTTCATGCATACATTTCAATGAGGACATTGTAATGAATAGGCATGAGGGGGTGGACATTGCATGTCTTATCTCTATGTCTGAAAAAAAAAATGCATTTAGGCATAAAGAATTTTTATTAAGGTTTTATTAGGGATTTATTCTTAAGTTGATTCCTGAGTTTAGAATCCAGTATAATTTAACACTTACACATAGAATTTGCAATGGATCCTCTGGGAAGACCGATAAACATCTTTAGTTTGTTGAGAAGTAGTGCTTCTTCTCCTAAACCCTTGGACAGTAATTAGGGAGTCAGGCAAACTATCTTCTAACAGATCCTCCAAACACGTGTGAGATGAGAGTAGAAAGTTTATTGGCGCTCTAAGGCTAGTATGAGGAATCTTAACTTCTGAATAATGAAATAATGATACTCGGAGTTAGGCATAGTTTTTGCTCTAGGTTTCTACGTACAAGTTCTTAGTGCAAACATCTTTTGAGAGCCAGCAAATAAGGCAAAATATGCAGAGAGTGGGTTCTGATAAAACTGACTAAGGTGGATGGTCATGACCGTCCTTTACGGAATCCTTGGCTGAAGGAGAGTATTAATGTCAAGGTCAGAAATACACTACCCTATCCATTCCTTTCTCGGTGCTGAGAATAGGCACTTCCACCAAATAAGCCACCCGATATCCTCTTGAACACCCACAATCCTGAATAATGCCTCGTGAATAAAATTCGTATGTGTTACTGTGTTGCATTAGTAGATGTCTGAAAAAAAAAAAGAAAAGAAAAGGTATATATGTCTATGCATATAGAAAAAGTATACATATACAAGAAAAAAGAGAGTAGAAAAAAAAAGGTTCATAAGTGTTTTTAGAGTGTATTTCAAGTGTATTGAGGCAATAACACCCATCACCCTTATGATCCACCAAATACAACCTTGACCTACTTTTCTGTATTTCTGGCCACCTGAATACAGGTTGAGGAATGCTGACTTAATTGTAGAGATATCAAAACCTAATCAAAGTGTTAGTGCCAGGAGAGACCACCAAATATACTAATAAATCTGGAGAGATTGTGATCTTAAAAAGAAAAAAAAGAAAAAGAAAAAGGAAGAGAAAGAAAGAGAGAGAACGAGTACAAAGGAATTAAAGAGAGAACAGTTTCTCGCCTCTCTCTGAGTTGAATTATTTAATAATCTGGAAATCTATGTTCTAAAGTATTAGTTTATATGTAGCACCAGATGAGTGTGAGCCACTAAAAATAAATCCACTTGACTCAAAGAAAAAATCTTCTACCTAACCCAAAAGTCAGGGCTGAAAATACAGGTTATCTTATAACCCCGAGGGGAGAAGTTTGCCTATCCCAATAGATTTTTACTAAAGGTCAAGTACGAGCTTTAGATGTGGATTGACTTTTCACTTCGATCCGTTGCATAGATTACAACAAAACACATTCACGATTATCTGGATTACTAAAGTATTGGATGAAAACAAAAGACAAATCTCTAGTCAAACTCTTGATAGAAATCTATCATGTAAGACCACTTTGCATTTAGTCTTGGATTTGCTAGGGACTAGTAAGATTTGGGCATGGGGGTGTGATTACACAGCAATCATGCAACCTAAAACACCTGAATTGAGCTAGATTCTAGCATAACTTCAAGTCAATGCATGCATAAGCATCGTAATTCGCATACTAGTTAGTTTATTAGTCATATAGATAATATCATCATTTAATAACCTAGAAGGGAGATGATTTTAATCGTAGATGATTCGAAGCCACAGATGTCAGATCAGACTAGACAGATCTGATCAGAATGACGACGGAAGTCCAACTCTTTTGAAATCATCCCGATCAGACAACTAGAACATCGTGTGCAGTCCATAGAAGAACAAAGATGATGGAGCCAAAGGACAAAGATCCGAGCCTCAAATGAAGAATCCAACTACACGGATGAATCCGGATTGACGATCGCAATCCAACAGTGCAAAAATCAACTCGATCGGAGGTCTACAACACCAGATACAAAGAAAAGAAGATGGAAGGCCATGAGGGTGCCATCTAGCACCATCACAGTCTCTCCCTTACCACCGCCCCATCTAGGAAAGTTGCACCGCACGCTGTGGGCCATTGGATCTTCATCCAACGGCCACGAGCGTGCCATGTCGTCCGACCAGACTGGATAAGCATAAATACAAATAAACAAGTATATATAACAAAAGGTTTGCATAGCGTAGTGGCACGCACGTGCGTGTGAATGCACAGGGTGCAGGTCGAGCCTTGCGTTGTGAAAAATTGAAGCGAGTGCATGCTGGTGCAATTGCGTGTGATTGGATGAGCTAAAGCGCGGTGACGTGGCACGATCAGAGCACGTAGCGGGTATGTAACGACCCGGTTCCCGAGTCCCTACGAGACACGAGAACCGGACCGACTCGACTAATCCCAAGACCCAGTCGTCCAACGAGGAAGTAACCAAAAGACAGTAAAATAAACCACATTCAGCATGAATATAACTAACAGTAAAAAGTACAGCAGTAAGGAAAGAAACTACTACAGTAGGCACCACCACAACAGTAAAACAACATATATCATATAACAAAAACTGCAGGTAAAGAAGGTACAGCGGAAACAAAACTACTCACTAGAACAGAAACAAAAGAAGGTACAAAACTGTGGCAACTCTACTGGACCCTACTCGGCCCAGCGTCCTCTGCAGCCGCCGACCCTGGCTGCTCAACACCTGGTCCTGAAAAAGGTAACGAGTGTAACACGTCAGCAAAACGCTGAGTAGAGTGGCAAACTAACTAAAGGCAACAGTAGAGTGTACAGTAGCTGTTATGTTCTATTACTTCCTTTATTTACATCTTTCAATTTTTCCCACTATTTCATTTACTTCTCAGATCCTTTACTTGATCTCGAATGTCCTCGTGGGACGATCTTGATTGCAGTCTTTTCCAACAGTAGAAGTAGCACGTGGTGCTCCCCTGGCCGGGAGAGTCCCCCGTGGTGATCCTACCCTCAGTCAACCACCCCAAGGTCACTGACAGACGTAACGGTGACTACGGCACGCGCGATAAACGCACAGGTAGCTAGCCCGTACTGGCACGCGGTCAGTCGTTTCCGTTAACGGGTGCGCCCAAAGCACAGCACGGAACCAGGGCAGAGCCCTCTCAGTAACAGGGGTCCAACCCCTCCACAGTAACCAAACCGGGGCCTTGCCCCTCCACAGTCCGCGCACCCTCGTCTGACTACCCTGGTTTGCCCTAGTGGGCCTAACAAGTCGGTGAAGGAGGCTAGCAGAACCCCGGGGCCCGTGGGGTAGCTAGTACTCTCCTAACACTACTAGCTCTCCTCGGTACTACGTACACGAGGGCCAACAAGTCGGTACAGAGCGGCCAAGCCTAACCCCGGGTCCCTGGGGCGGCTGGCCCCACTCTGCACTAAAACAGGTACAGGTACTTCCCTTGGTACTGCGTACCCAAGAGACAGTACAACTACATCTCAGTTCCATTCCTTTTCTTTCCAGGAGTTCCACTCCTAATTCCCCGTAGGGTTCCAGCCCTTTATCTCAGAACATCATATGTTTCACTTTCCAGATTCACGTTCTCAATTTCCATGATCTCAAACATGTTTCTTTGTTCATAACAGGCAGCTGTTAATTAATTTCACAGGCAGCTTATATATTCCTTTCCATTTTTCCAAGACTGCAGTAATATACATTCCACTAGTTTTTCCATCCTAGGATTCACTTCTCGGGACGACCTTGCTCTGATACCATCTTGTAACGACCCGGTTCCCGAGTCCCTACGAGACACGAGAACCGGACCGACTCGACTAATCCCAAGACCCAGTCGTCCAACGAGGAAGTAACCAAAAGACAGTAAAATAAACCACATTCAGCATGAATATAACTAACAGTAAAAAGTACAGCAGTAAGGAAAGAAACTACTACAGTAGGCACCACCACAACAGTAAAACAACATATATCATATAACAAAAACTGCAGGTAAAGAAGGTACAGCGGAAACAAAACTACTCACTAGAACAGAAACAAAAGAAGGTACAAAACTGTGGCAACTCTACTGGACCCTACTCGGCCCAGCGTCCTCTGCAGCCGCCGACCCTGGCTGCTCAACACCTGGTCCTGAAAAAGGTAACGAGTGTAACACGTCAGCAAAACGCTGAGTAGAGTGGCAAACTAACTAAAGGCAACAGTAGAGTGTACAGTAGCTGTTATGTTCTATTACTTCCTTTATTTACATCTTTCAATTTTTCCCACTATTTCATTTACTTCTCAGATCCTTTACTTGATCTCGAATGTCCTCGTGGGACGATCTTGATTGCAGTCTTTTCCAACAGTAGAAGTAGCACGTGGTGCTCCCCTGGCCGGGAGAGTCCCCCGTGGTGATCCTACCCTCAGTCAACCACCCCAAGGTCACTGACAGACGTAACGGTGACTACGGCACGCGCGATAAACGCACAGGTAGCTAGCCCGTACTGGCACGCGGTCAGTCGTTTCCGTTAACGGGTGCGCCCAAAGCACAGCACGGAACCAGGGCAGAGCCCTCTCAGTAACAGGGGTCCAACCCCTCCACAGTAACCAAACCGGGGCCTTGCCCCTCCACAGTCCGCGCACCCTCGTCTGACTACCCTGGTTTGCCCTAGTGGGCCTAACAAGTCGGTGAAGGAGGCTAGCAGAACCCCGGGGCCCGTGGGGTAGCTAGTACTCTCCTAACACTACTAGCTCTCCTCGGTACTACGTACACGAGGGCCAACAAGTCGGTACAGAGCGGCCAAGCCTAACCCCGGGTCCCTGGGGCGGCTGGCCCCACTCTGCACTAAAACAGGTACAGGTACTTCCCTTGGTACTGCGTACCCAAGAGACAGTACAACTACATCTCAGTTCCATTCCTTTTCTTTCCAGGAGTTCCACTCCTAATTCCCCGTAGGGTTCCAGCCCTTTATCTCAGAACATCATATGTTTCACTTTCCAGATTCACGTTCTCAATTTCCATGATCTCAAACATGTTTCTTTGTTCATAACAGGCAGCTGTTAATTAATTTCACAGGCAGCTTATATATTCCTTTCCATTTTTCCAAGACTGCAGTAATATACATTCCACTAGTTTTTCCATCCTAGGATTCATGCCATATCCTAGGATCTATCATACAATCTAGTTTTCCGGCCCTAGGATTTATGCAACACCTAGGAGCTATCATTCCATACATTTCTCATTCCTAGGGTTCATGCAATGCCCTAGGTTCTAGTTATGGTTCCATACTTTAACAGATTTTATTAATGCTTAAAACCACTCTACCAGGTACAACGGAAGTAATGGGGGCGTGGTCGGGAATCCCGCGCGCCTCCGCGACTCTCAAGACGGCAATCGAACGAGGTCCTGTTACAAGGATCAAACACAAGGAGTGTCTCAAAACAGTGTATAGCTACTGTAAGCGGGTAGAGGAATAAATTCTGAATCGAACGCAACTCGAATCGTGGAAGACGGAGCCCAAACGGGCCCTAAACGGGTCGAGAAAGACAATACTGTGCAAAATCAGACGTCTGGAACTCCTTCCAGACGTCTTAAACGGTGGATCAGAGAATTACCTGTTCGGCGTGGTTCCCCGGACGTCCAGAAGTCTGTGGCAACGTCTCTCCTAGATCCCAGACGTCCGATGGTCTCTCCGGACGTCTGGAGGTCACTCCCGCCGTCTGGTACAACTTCCAGACGTCGGATTCGCAAAGGATGACGAATCCGAACACCTGCGCACAGCCAACCCTCCTCCTTCAGTACGGTCAGTCGACAAAAGAAGAAGGAGAAAGCGGAACTCACCTTTCAGACGTCTGTATGATCACACAGACGTCGACCTTGCCGTCTGGATATCAGTCCAGACGTCTGATTCTGGAGATTTTTCCAGAATCAGAACCTCGCTCGGCCTCCGCTCGCGACGCCGCCCGCGTCGCACCTCGCGCGTCCGCTGCTCCGCCCGCAGCAGGTCCCTCTTCGCGACGCTCTGCGCCCCCTGCGCCCTCCGCCGGCCGGCCAAGCCGCTCCCGGCGAGCTCGCCCTCACGGCAGAGTCCCTCCCGTCTCCACCATCTTCCTCCTCTCCTGCTGCGGGCGGAGCGAGCGGACGCGAGGGCGCAGCGACAGCGGCGCAGCAAAGGCGCGGAGGAGCTGTGGCGTGCGAGGGCGGGACTCTGCCGTGAGGGCGAGCTCGCCGGGAGCGGCTTGGTCGGCCGGCGGAGGGCGCAGGGGGCGCAGAGCGTCGCGAAGAGGGACCTGCTGCGGGCGGAGCAGCGGACGCGCGAGGTGCGACGTGGGCGGCGTCGCGAGCGGAGGCCGAGCGAGGTTCTGATTCTGGAAAAATCTCCAGAATCAGACGTCTGGACTGATATCCAGACGGCAAGGTCGACGTCTGTGTGATCATACAGACGTCTGAAAGGTGAGTTCCGCTTTCTCCTTCTTCTTTTGTCGACTGACCATACTGAAGGAGGAGGGTTGGCTGTGCGCAGGTGTTCGGATTCGTCATCCTTTGCGAATCCGACGTCTGGAAGTTGTACCAGACGGCGGGAGTGACCTCCAGACGTCCGGAGAGACCATCGGACGTCTGGGATCTAGGAGAGACGTCGCCACAGACTTCTGGACGTCCGGGGAACCACGCCGAACAGGTAATTCTCTGATCCACCGTTTAAGACGTCTGGAAGGAGTTCCAGACGTCTGATTTTGCACAGTATTGTCTTTCTCGACCCGTTTAGGGCCCGTTTGGGCTCCGTCTTCCACGATTCGAGTTGCGTTCGATTCAGAATTTATTCCTCTACCCGCTTACAGTAGCTATACACTGTTTTGAGACACTCCTTGTGTTTGATCCTTGTAACAGGACCTCGTTCGATTGCCGTCTTGAGAGTCGCGGAGGCGCGCGGGATTCCCGACCACGCCCCCATTACTTCCGTTGTACCTGGTAGAGTGGTTTTAAGCATTAATAAAATCTGTTAAAGTATGGAACCATAACTAGAACCTAGGGCATTGCATGAACCCTAGGAATGAGAAATGTATGGAATGATAGCTCCTAGGTGTTGCATAAATCCTAGGGCCGGAAAACTAGATTGTATGATAGATCCTAGGATATGGCATGAATCCTAGGATGGAAAAACTAGTGGAATGTATATTACTGCAGTCTTGGAAAAATGGAAAGGAATATATAAGCTGCCTGTGAAATTAATTAACAGCTGCCTGTTATGAACAAAGAAACATGTTTGAGATCATGGAAATTGAGAACGTGAATCTGGAAAGTGAAACATATGATGTTCTGAGATAAAGGGCTGGAACCCTACGGGGAATTAGGAGTGGAACTCCTGGAAAGAAAAGGAATGGAACTGAGATGTAGTTGTACTGTCTCTTGGGTACGCAGTACCAAGGGAAGTACCTGTACCTGTTTTAGTGCAGAGTGGGGCCAGCCGCCCCAGGGACCCGGGGTTAGGCTTGGCCGCTCTGTACCGACTTGTTGGCCCTCGTGTACGTAGTACCGAGGAGAGCTAGTAGTGTTAGGAGAGTACTAGCTACCCCACGGGCCCCGGGGTTCTGCTAGCCTCCTTCACCGACTTGTTAGGCCCACTAGGGCAAACCAGGGTAGTCAGACGAGGGTGCGCGGACTGTGGAGGGGCAAGGCCCCGGTTTGGTTACTGTGGAGGGGTTGGACCCCTGTTACTGAGAGGGCTCTGCCCTGGTTCCGTGCTGTGCTTTGGGCGCACCCGTTAACGGAAACGACTGACCGCGTGCCAGTACGGGCTAGCTACCTGTGCGTTTATCGCGCGTGCCGTAGTCACCGTTACGTCTGTCAGTGACCTTGGGGTGGTTGACTGAGGGTAGGATCACCACGGGGGACTCTCCCGGCCAGGGGAGCACCACGTGCTACTTCTACTGTTGGAAAAGACTGCAATCAAGATCGTCCCACGAGGACATTCGAGATCAAGTAAAGGATCTGAGAAGTAAATGAAATAGTGGGAAAAATTGAAAGATGTAAATAAAGGAAGTAATAGAACATAACAGCTACTGTACACTCTACTGTTGCCTTTAGTTAGTTTGCCACTCTACTCAGCGTTTTGCTGACGTGTTACACTCGTTACCTTTTTCAGGACCAGGTGTTGAGCAGCCAGGGTCGGCGGCTGCAGAGGACGCTGGGCCGAGTAGGGTCCAGTAGAGTTGCCACAGTTTTGTACCTTCTTTTGTTTCTGTTCTAGTGAGTAGTTTTGTTTCCGCTGTACCTTCTTTACCTGCAGTTTTTGTTATATGATATATGTTGTTTTACTGTTGTGGTGGTGCCTACTGTAGTAGTTTCTTTCCTTACTGCTGTACTTTTTACTGTTAGTTATATTCATGCTGAATGTGGTTTATTTTACTGTCTTTTGGTTACTTCCTCGTTGGACGACTGGGTCTTGGGATTAGTCGAGTCGGTCCGGTTCTCGTGTCTCGTAGGGACTCGGGAACCGGGTCGTTACAGGGTACGTGAGATCTTACGTGGTTGCTTCAACGCTAAGGTAGCGATGCTCATTATGATCGAACAGCGGATGTTAAGGAGAGATTAAGGCTTGAGCAGCGAGAAGGAAAAGACGAAGGCACGTGCGAGGAGGATCCAGAGACGTGCGATGGAGGATCGATGATGCACGGTGTGCCATGTGTCGCCACCAGAGCAAATCTGAGCGTAGAAGGATTTTTGAAGGCTATTTTGAGGCCAAATCAGAGTTGTTGATCTCCCGATCGACGGATCTGATTAGCCAAAGGGTTGTTGCATGAGATTAAGGGTTAAAATACCCTTTTTACCCTCCATCAAAACTATAAAAGAAGGCCTAGGGCCCCCCAGTTGAAGACATCAACTTAGAATCTCTCTCTCCCATCAACTCCAGATCTCTTCTACAGTCTTCTCTGCAATTCTCCATCCCGGCACTCTGGATCCAAGATGCTGTCACATCTCGCACAAGCATCCCACAAGCAGCGTCGTTTCTCTGCCACTTTCCTCTCTCTCTCTCTTTCTATCTATCTATCTATCTATCTCTATTAGCATTTTCTACTGTGACAAACTTTATCTAATTGCAATAAAATTCTGGTTCTTTGAATATCTTTTTTATACATATATATATCTAGTTAGAATTAGTTTTATTGAAATGCTTCTGCAAAAATCGAGATTGCCTCCCTGTGAACGACTCAATACTTACCAGAGTTTTATAAATTTATTTGTCGACGTGTTTTCGTGCTATACTACAACTAAACTTTTAAAATGCGAATTACGCGTCGAACAAGTTGGCTCCATTGTCGAGGAGGAAATGAAAATTTTTGAAGCTTTTCGATGCGCATTTGAGATTTCTAACTCGCTACATTTTTCGTTGATTTAGTGTGTGTAGGAAACGAAGAAATCTGAACCAACCACGACAACGAAGAAAGTGCAAATTCGAACCTCAGGTAAGTACCCATAGTTTAGATTAGTTAGATTTAGTTTTTGCTTGAATCCTTGGATTAGTTAGAATTTGTTTGCTTATTAAAAATAAAAAAAAAATATATATTTCTCTTGATTTCAGGCTGAAATAAAACTTTATCTTAAAAATTCAATTCCCAAAGATCCGCATGTCCAAAAATTCTCAAATTTTTACTGGACATAGATTTCAAAGTCAGGAACAACATATCAAAATTTTGCAAAAATTAGAGTTATAGAAAAATTTTAAAACTTCGCACACTGATTTGTTATCAATATGGATTTTGTTCCTATTTATTTGGAGTTCTAAATATCATATGAATTTTTATATAACTCCGATTGAAGTGAAATTTGTGGCACTAAATTTATGAGAAAGTCAAGAATTTTATAAAAATATGAGAAAAATATTTTTTGCTTTTTAGTTGCACGAATTATCTGGTAACAAACTGGGGGTCAAAATAAACTGCAAAACCCCTAGTATAGTTTAAATACGAAAAAAATAGAAAATGTGCATTAAAATTCTTGAAAAAATATTATGAGTGCCTAGTTAGTGGTGCAATATGAACCAATTGATTTCATTGCTTGGGTCACACCACTCATCATTTTGGACCTAAAAGAATCATATAGAACAATCAGTGCTTAGGGTTTCACGATAAGGATAGAGTACACTTGCATTTCCATACTTAAAGGAAATCTATCAAACAAATTGGGATTTGCAAAACTTTTGTGTGCCTCATCGGAACCTTAGTTGAAAATATTTAATCAAGTGAACCCTAAAACACACTAACACAAGCATTTGAATCTTAAAAGATACTTCATCATAAAAATTTATTTGTGAACCCTTTGTCTGCGCATTTCACATCTCTAAAATCAATTTTAAGGGCAAACACCCCCTATCGCCCATCATATTCCAAAAGCACATCAAACCTAAACCTAAAGTTGAGTAGACGTGCCCTAGACAGGACTAATAGACTTGGGGGCTTGAAACTAGATTGGGCTAAGGTCAAGGCCTTATTTACTTGGACCCACTGGTGACAAGAAACATTGGTGTGGTAACTGTGTTAACCTTTATTGGTGTCTCGCCATGCGGGGCGTCCTAAGGGGTCCCACGCTTCTGGCCAGCGAAGTAATTCAAGGGTTGATCTAACCGAGTCATGTTTTGGGGAACCAAGATTAGGTCTATTTAGGGTTGGCACTCTAAGGACTAGTTTGATTGCTTGTATTGAAAGGGTGGGGTATTCTCTCATCTTTTAACTTTCTTTTAGTACATGGATGCTAATACTACCGGGTAAAAGTTAATACCACCATTTCAAAACGAGATAGGAGGGTTTGCACCGATAAAGAGATTGATGCCTATAGCCTTAAGGGTCCAAGTCCTAGTGCTGTGCCTATAGTGCATGCTTAGTGTAAGAAGTGTGCAGGCGAGAGGGCCACAGTGGAGAGGGTGGAGGTGATGAAGAGCCCACTTCTAGAAGATGGAGCCTTTTTTTAAAAAACTCTCGTCTATTTCCTTTCGGTGAAACTTCTCTAACCACTCGCGAAGATTGTTAGTGGTTAGAATGGCATATAAGCCTTGGCCAATCTTTATCAGACATCTGGCTTCATCACAGATGTCTTAAAAAAATGTAAAGTCAAGGAACTTGTCCTAGCAATTCCCAGACATCCATCCTTAGCTCCAAACGTCTTATATAGGTAGAATGACATTTGATTCTTATACCTAGCTTGCATCCAACCATATAGAATATGTGAACATATCATGCGTTATTAAACATAAAATTGACGCACAAGGTTATATGCAAACTAAGATGAATTACTGTATAACTCCTAACCAATTAGAAACTATGAATAGATAATTAAAGAGCACTTAGGCCCAATAAGGATCCACTAAGGTGGACTTATCAAATGACCACTTCCTGTATATTTTATTTTATTTTCGAGAAGTAATATGACCACTTGATTAATCTTTTCAAATCAGTTTAAGTGGTCTTTAATTATGTTCAGAAGCAATGCGTGTGTGGATAACTGATGCAGTAAGATAAGAAATTCATACCTTGCTCCAGCACTCTTCTATGCAGAAATGCATGCAATGCAGTAAGAAAATCTAGATGCTGCTTAAGCAATCCTAGATGGTCGTCCTATGGATATGCAGCTTCTAGTAGGCAATTTGGATTTTTTTTTTAATAAATAGATGCACAATCAAAAGAACTAGCTAACTCTAAATAAACCTAGAATCTAAAGAATCGGGGACACTCCCCCAAAAACTGGCCCCAGAGTACAAGGGCGAGAAAACAAATAACTAATACTAAGTCTATCAGCCTAAATCTAAACCAAGATCTAATAACTAAATCAGGAAAGGCTCCTCCGTATGCCTTCACATGTGTAGGATCAAGGCCCATAGGCTCATGTGATTATCTCTGAGGTGGCAGCAATGTCCACCAAGATGAGCGTCTGCTGGGTGCACCTTCTCCAACGATGTACCTTGCAAAGAAAAAAATGATAGGTCAATGGATGAATAATATCAATTAGAACTCAAAGCAGATAGGAAAAATTACTTGCGAGTTTACTAGGCCCATTGCCTCCCCGACAACGGCGCCATTTGACAGAGAGAATTTCACTTGATTATGAAGATGATAGCGATAAACTGATATGTTGTTGTAGTTGTGTGGTGGAAATTCTCTCAATCAAAGATTGAAACAGACATTAAGTTAAACCACAGTAAAAATGTCATATCCATAGGGAGATCGAGCCAGATAAACTCACAATAAGTTTCCCTCTTGTTTACTTAAAAACAATTTCATTCATTCATCTTAATGCCAAAGAGAGAACACTTTTAGATTAATCAAATAACCAATCTCTAATTTTTGAAAAGAGATGGACCAATCACATAAATTTTCCTTTGCTAGAATACTCCTATAAACTCCATCAACCCGAATGTTCCATGGCAGAAAATGTGAATTATAATCTCACCGTTAAATGTGAGGCTTAACAAAATAAGAAAAGAGATGTGCAATTAGATGGCTTGAGAAATAAGGAAAACTAAATGGTGTATGGCTGCAATATCACTTAATAAATCCAAATTTTTCATTTAGAATCAAAACTCCTGCAATGGCATCTCATTGTAAATTTTAATTGTAGTGAAAATAGGGGATTGATTCTCTCTCTTCCTTGCATGCATGGAGGAGGGGTCGCCGGCTGTCTGCCTGGTGGAGGAGCTCCACTGGAGGAGAGGAGCACGTGGGTGGTGGAGGCGAGGCCTGGGACAGTCGGATGGCGGAGCGGAGCCTGGTAGTGGTGGCTACTGCTGGCGGCTTCGTGGTCGGTAGTGAAGTTGCCGCAGGTGGCATCGATTTCAAGCAGCAGCAGGGAGGGCATTGGTAGCAACCACGTAGAGAGTAGGTGCCAGAGGTGAGGAGTTGATGCGACGGTTGGCACTGCTTTAGGTTTCTTTACGAGTTGTAGGTGGTAAAGAAAAAAAAGAAGAAGGAGAAGAAGAAGCCGGCTGTGCGCTGATGGTGGCTGCACGTGTGCGCGGGCTTGTTGTGAGCGTGCAAGGGTGTACGGCTGCTGCTAGGTGGCTGCACGTGCATGTGGGCTAGAGTGCAGGCAGGAGCTCACGGGCTGCTGTTGGCCGCTGGCGGGAGCGTGGAGCGGTGAGTGAAGAGCGAGCGGCCAGTCTTATGGTGGTGGGTTGTGGTGATGGCATTGGTGATGGGGAGGGGTTGTTGGGGGAACGGTTGGTGGTGGCACTCTCTGTCACCGAGCACCACCACGTTGAGGCGAGTGGAAGAGAGGTGAGATCGGCGTCGATCCACAGTGCAGGCCTGGGTCCACGATGCACGTTTGGAGCACGGTGCAGGCGAGAGGGCCACAGTGGAGAGGGTGGAGGTGTTGAAGTGCCCGCTCCTAGAAGATGGATCCCTTTTTAAAAAAATCTCGTATGTTTCCTTCTGGTGAAACTTCTCTAACCACTCACGAAGATTGCAAGTGGTTAGAATGGCGGATAAACATTGGCTAATCTTTATCAGACGTCTGACTTCATCATCAAACATCTTAAAAAAATGTAAAGTCAAGGAACTTGTCCTGGCAATTCCCAGACATCCATCCTTAGCTCAAGATGTCTTATATAGGCAAAATGACATTTGATTCTTATACCTAGCCTGCATCCAACCATATAGAATATGTGAACATATCATGCGTTATTAAATATAAAATTGACGCACAAGATTATATATAGACTAAGATGAATTACCGTATAACTTCTAACCAATTAGAAACTATGAATAGATAATTAAAGGGTACTTAGGCATAATAATGATCCACTAAAGTGGACTTATCAACAAGACATGGGGTCAACACTTGGAATGCTGCTATTCTTGGAACCCGCATAAAAATTCCACTCAAAAAGATAAAGAATTTGGTGAGAGGCAAACTTCTCGTGGATTCTGGGAAAGATAGTCTCAAAATATGGGAAATTGACTGGACGATTGACGTGGGGGGAAAGCTTAGTGAGTATGGAGAAACACTCACAGGCGACCTCGGTAATGAAAAAGCGATCAAATGTGTCATCACGAGAACCCAAGGAGGCACATGCACGTTTTGGAGCCATAATAGATTTGAAAAAACACATTGGTTGATCAAAAGTGTGTTTGACTCAGTTATGGAAAAATGGCTTTTGGTCTATCAGCTAGGTTAATTAGTTGACCAAAACCATTCAAACTTGAAAAAAATGAGAGTCCCATAAATGATTTACTTGAAAACACTACCAAATATTGCAAGCACACTACGACAAAAAAGGGTTTTGGACACGGATGAAAACCGTGACCAAAAGGCTAGAAACTATCACCAATTAGTGTTAGTAATAGTTGCATGAGGAAGTGTTTTGGTCACGGTTTTGAGTGAAGAAAAGCTCTAACTTTTAGTAACGGTTCAAGAACCGTGATAAAACGAGTTTTGGTCATGGTTTCACCTAGAACCGTGAGCAATGCCCCCACCTCGACTAAGCACAAGTGCTTTTGGTCACAGTTAAGAACCGTTACTAGAGAAAGTTAGTCACGGTTTACCAACCGTGATAAAAGAATTTATTATGAACTTTTACGAAATATTCTTTGGTCACAGATTAGAAACGATGACCAAAGACACTTTACTCACGGTTATAAAAAATATACTTTATTTTTGATATATTTTATCAAGAAATCTATATAACCTGCAATATATATTAACCACAAAGGCAAACATACGCATATATATATCAAGGAAACAATTTGGTTACAACAAAACAAAGTTGATCTTTGATACGATACACCATTCTTTTTTAAATTCAAATATAAAGTACTTGTTACATTATTTTTAAGAAATTATAAAAAGAAGAATTGAAAAAAAATACATCAAAATATAAAAGACCAGTTAACTCTTTATTATCTGCATACAACACATCTTTGATGATCGAGTATTATTACAATTAGTGAGCAGTCAACCTAAGACTAAAGGAAAATAACTATAAAACTATTTCAACATAAAGCCACAATGTAACTATCTATAAAGATCACTCTGGCGGTAACGTGGATCAAGTTGGAAGCCTGTGGAGCAACACCTTTGAGCTCAAGGGATTTGGACATATCTACACTAAAAGAAAGTGGGCATGATATGGATATAGGCATATTGGCAACGTGTCCTTTGAAAATAATCTGATTATCTACATCAGCAATCGTAGGAAAAAATACAGCTATGAATAATGGACGAAATAAAAATAATGCCATCACTTGAAATAAAGATAATGATGATATCTGTGGTGATATTGAGTGGGGTTTTTCAATTATGTAATTATGTTGAATATGGGAGAGAAATTATGTAATTGTGTTGATAAAGGTAATTATGCATTTAGTTAGTTGAATATGGGAGAGAAATTTTCAGAAACAAGAAGTGCATGCTAACGATTTGCTTATATGATGCGAACTGCAGGTATCCATATAAAGTTAAGAACATGCAACCTATAGATAAGGAAAAGGCATGGCCTTGCATATCTAATGCATTTGTAGTGCCACCTAAAAGGTTTACATGTGGAGGAAGAAGGCTCCCAATTAGTATATGTTCCTGTGTTAATCAAGATGCAACTTACTTTAGTACCATATCTAAAGGGCTTCTTTCATTAGCTTCTTCAATGCCTAGATTTTGTAGTTTCAATTGCACTAGAAACTAATGATTGCTAACTGGTAAGTTCCCAACAAAGATTAAGAAAATATGACACCCCCTACGTCCCATTCCCAAAAGAAAGTGACCCTATGATTAGAGTTCTAATAACTTGTAAACCCTAAAGAAAGATCATCAGATTTGGTTGTCTCTGACGTCCATGTTTTTTATTCAACAAAGCAAGGATGATTATCTAAAACTCATAAATATCCAAAAATTTATTAATAAGCAGAATTGCAAGAGAAACGAAAGTTATGACCAACTAACTTCCCAAGATGTAAGCAGAAAACACCATAAACAAATCTCCTCCTATGAAGAGAATGATAATGCATTTGAACCAAAGAGGAGAGAATAACTAAGCTATTAAAGGGCTTACAATCTCGATTGCACTTGTTTGTCGCAATCAAATTCTATAAGTTGCCTTATGTGGTCAGGCTACAGTGAGGACAATATACTTGCAAATTTTTAAATGTAAAGAGATACCGGTAGAATTCTTGAAAGAATACACAAAAGTGTAAGAGTAAACCAAAGTATAAATACAAGACTTGAAAGAATACACTAGCAGAATTCTGGCAAAAGTCAGCATCTCCAATTGCATCTTGAGTAGCAGCAATTTTTATTGCATGTTCCTTAGCTGGCATGACCTTAAGTACATAAAAGGAAATACATTACATCGAACAAAACTCTATTTCTGTATGCAATAAGCATTGTGAAATTGGCACTTATGTCTTTTGAAAATCAATGGTAGAAATTATTTAGTCCACTTCTTTGCACATAGATTAAGAGAAATACTTCATATTTCCATAATTCCCCTACCAGGAGGATTTTGCATTTCCTCCAAGGTTTCCTTGATAGATTGAATCTATTCTGTGTATAATGCCATCTGGGCTTGGAGGTAGGTTAATAGGTTGACTCCTCCAAGCTTTGGTGGAGGGGGAGGGGGAGGATTCCCCCCCTTTGGATTTGGGGGTGGGCGAGCAGCCATTTTTATAGAGAAGGACAATTCACCAATTTCTACCCACCTAGAATTGTTAAACAATTCAAAAAGTTTAGGGTTTTGTGACCTCCTCCCAAACTTGCACTACCAAAAGAAGTGGGGAGATGAGAAGAGAAGGGGGTGAGAGAAAATACGCTGAATAGGTGCACTTGATGACAAATCAAACAATCAAGGTCCTAACCTCTAAAGTTGACCCTAGGCCTAAAGATCCATTTTACCTACTATCTCTGCCTACAGAACCGTATACGAGCATCGTGGAACCATCGGGCCCGATCAAAAAGCTATTTGCCCTAGTCTTAGACACTCGATAGCATGCGGGAACCTATATTAGTACATAGGCACTACACGTAGGTAGTTAGTTCTGCAAACCTTAATGGGGTTAAGTTTTTTTTTTGAAAAGGCTTATGGGGTCAACTTACTACCAGTTTTAATTAAGAAGCTTAGGATACAAGTACTTTGAAATGTGAAGGGCATTGTTTAGGGGATTATGCCCAAGAGTGTTGATTGAAGAGTGTGAAATCAAGCATGCAATAGGGAAATCTCCCCAAATTGAAGTTTAGATTGGTGAATGGCTTTCAGAATTTTGCTCTTTAGTAGTATGGATTTTAAGATTCAAATGAGTTACTGCTTCAACCCCCTGGTGTCTCGAGTGAATAGATAATGTGTGTGCTCCCTTTTGTTTGCAAATTTGGGTGCTTTCCTCCATGAGGTGGGACTTAGTGTCCCTCCACCTTCTTCCTTCATCTTTTGCCTGCGTGGAGGAGCTATTGTCCAATTGATACCCAATTGGTCGTCGGATTGACAATCCACGGCCCAAACTTCTTGCCTAGGTGATTGCACATCAAGGAAGGAGGTGCCTTCGTCGATGAATCGTTGGATGCAACTTAATGTCATATGAGAAGATGAGGAATCCGATGAATCACCTGCATTCATGAATAGGGTCTTTCAACCCAAATTAGAACACGAAAACCTTCGATGGACTATGCCAGATAAAAGCCCTTTGGTAATTTGGCGAAGTACGCGGCGGAGTAGCTTTGATGGAGCTCCTTTAGCGGCTATGGTGGGTGGTGTAGGAGCTGATTTGAGGTTCAATTACCTTGGGCCAAAGCTTGGTGAATGTGTGAGGAGCTTTTGCCCAAGGTAATTGGGAGAGGGGAAAGCAGATGAGGTCGAACGATGACATAGTGGAGGTGGTCATCGGTGTTGGTTGGAGAGGGTGAAGGAGATGATAAATGGAGCTCTAAAGCTTCGAAAACCTCATTGGAGATGAGAGGAGAAGAAGCCCTAAGTTAATTTGAGGAGAGGAAGAGAGGAGAGTGTCACTGGTGGTGTGCCAGCGAGGAGGAAGAGGAGGTAGTCGCTAGAGTTGAAGAAGAGGAGTTGGGGCTTGAAGCTTTACGGGAAGCTCTGTGGAAGCAAGAGGAAGCAAATGCCTCTACCTATTGTATGTGGCAGAGGATGAGGAAGTGGGAAGAAGAAGCTTCGATGGTGCATCATTCACCGGGGAGGAAGAAGAGGGGAGGGAATTCTGACCAATTGAGCACAAGTTCGGCTTGTAGATGTTGTGGCTTATATACAGAGATGAACTCCTCAATAATTAAGCCAAGAATTTCAAGTTTAACTTGCGATTTTGGCAACTTTGGGTCACGCAAAATTGAGGCTCGTCCAAGAGGATTCTGTCCAAATTGGATCTCAAGAAAATGCTTGATTGAAAGAGAACGCTCTCAATATCAATCCCAGTAAATTTGGTAGGATTTGGTCTTGATTTGATTGCCTAAATTGATGATAGAATCTCCTCGAGCAATGGATACTTTTGTTGTTATTCTTGCCACCTGATTGGAGAATATGAAGGCCAGCTGATGTCATCGTGACGTCAACCGACGACTTAGATGTAGGAAAAATCAAAAGGTAAAGGTGTTTAGGTAATAAATAGAGACTTATGGGCTAAAATGCAAACTAGGTCAAGTTGGACTCTAATTGGGCTCAAAACTTAGGATAGCCTAATTTAGACCCAAGGAATCTAATGGTGACTTGAAATTTGGGTGCTGATAAAGTTTGATTGTGTAATTTATACTTTAACCCAAAATGTAGCAATTTCCCGCCTAGGTTTTTATTTTTGGTCAAAATGGGTTCGTTTGGTCAAAGTGAATGTTCCAAACCTCATAGGATATTTTTCAACAATTTTTAGAAGGTTTAGATTACATTTATTTCTACCATAACCCTTTCAATTGAAGTGAGGTTGTAATTAGGATTTTTATTATTAAATTAATCTTCAATTATCAAAAAACCCTGATTCAGTAAGTTCGAGCCCACCTCTTGGGAATTTGGTTCATTTGACCCTTCATTAAGCACTGATTCACCCATTTGTTAATCTACATTTGCGAATATTCTTTAAAAGGACATAATTAACTCAATTTCCTTTTTGTTCTAAAATTTAATGTAGAACTGAATTATGCCCTTTTTCTGATTAGTAAGGAGCTTTTTCCCTAGAATTTGGATAAATTAGTCTAGTTATGGTAGATGATGGCATTACCAATATACCCCATGCCTAACTTTTGCTAGTCCCTAAGAAAATCCTATGGAACAAACCAAATCTCTAGACCAAAATTTGTCGCCAGGATGCCTTATCGTGCCACATCACTAGAAACTTGTTTGAAATACTAACCACAGGCCTTAACGTACTTAAGTACCAACCAAGATACGAACTTGAGAAGCTTCATCCTTAGGTTTGCAACAAAGGTTTCTAAGGCTCCAGAGCCTACTGAAGGGTTTGTTGACCACAGCGGTTAAAGTACCCGTGCGTTCATGCAAAAAGGTCCAGGTTCAACTTTCCAGCGTATTTTTCATAATAGAGAGGGAGATATCTTTAAGATTTTTCTCTTTTTGTAATTATTTTGTGATTCATTTAAATCCAACATTAGATTGGCCCTCAACATGGTATGTGTCAGATTCCTTGTTCCCATCATCGATTTTCGAAGGGTCCTTGGCAATCGATGCTTTAGGATGTTACTGCCCATGATAACCCCCAGAACCCTGACAATCGACACTTCAAGATAATGCCACCCATGACACCTGAACAACACTAGGCACTTACATGCCCCCGATAGGATATTTAAATATCCTAAGAGACAAGTGTCGATGACATGATATGTTATAATGCATCCTCAAAGGGAGTATTTACTCCTCTCAGCGTTGGGAACTCTTCTAATCAACTTTTATTTTTGAGCCGCTCCTAAGTCAGATCTTTGAGAAACCATTTTTTCTTTGGAACAGAAGACTTTTTGGC
Organism: Thalassia testudinum; assembly: GCA_037157565.1. Lineage (NCBI taxonomy): Eukaryota > Viridiplantae > Streptophyta > Magnoliopsida > Alismatales > Hydrocharitaceae > Thalassia > Thalassia testudinum. The sequence goes on from JAZHRO010000025.1 coordinate 112,845,053, forward strand.
AATTATTCTTCATTAAGATCACTGAACTAGACTAGTGTGTGAGATGTGGATGCTTAGCTTACGAAGTCCCACAAACCAAAGGGTAGACAAATAGGCCAGATACTACCTATTTAATAGGTTCTCAACTCCCTCAGCCTCTTGAGGAATAGTCTAGATATTAACAAACACTCGAATTTTTAAGCTCAAATAGGCCTTAAAGGCCTAAAGTCAGTATCTCTCACTTATCTCCTAAGGTTTAGCACTTCAGGTCTTAATTCATCATTCGATCCAACCCAAAACATAGGTAACTATTCCATGCTCAAATGCTAGGACTAACACAAATTTTTCTTTTGCTCTTGTTTCTTTTCTATATCTCTCTTCTTCTTCCTCCTCATTATAGATTTGCAATTCAGCTCCAAAAGATTTCCTCTCCTTTCATCCTTTTTGTTTTTTTGTGAGAACCCTTCAAAAGAATTGAATTTCCCGTCATTTTGCACTTTAATACCCCACCATGCTTAAGTTTTGCAATGCCCTCATTGCAAACAAGGTGGGTTCAAATTTTTCTTAGTTCATATTTTAGAAAAGGTTTAACAAAGTGAGTGGTCGAGTCGGAATGGCTGTTGCGAATGATTTCAAGCTCTAATACGAGTATTGGAGGTGGAGTTGGTTGTCCTAAAGTATAAACCCTAAAGTGTAATAGGAACACAAGTCAAGAAGGATAAGAAGGGTCTTGGGTTTCGAAATAGCGGGTTGCCTTTCATTAAGCACTAAGTTTAATGCCATTAGCTGGGTACAATGCAGCTCAATAGGAATGGAGATCAAAAGATTCTACAGCCAAAGTTGAATCAGTCAGCTCCAAGAATGGTTTTAGTCTTTGACCATTTACTACTAAAGGGTTCGAGTCGTGACTAAGTTTGTTGACTTTGACAACTCCATTTCCAAAGGTCCTCCAGACTAGAAAAGGTCCAGTCCACTTCAATCTTAGCTTTCCTGGGAAGAGCTTGAGTTGGGCATCAAAGAGAATCACTTTTTGACCAGGATAGAAAGTTTTTCATCAAATGTGCTTGTCATGAGGGGCCTTAATCAGCTCTTTGTAGATACACGAGCTCTCGTACGCATCATTACATAGTTCATCTATGTCGCTCATTTACAAACGGTGGTGGATTCCAGCCTTCCTGAGATCCAAATTGCACTTTCGTACTGCCCAGTAAGCCTTGTGCTCCATTTCTACAAGAAGGTGACATGCCTTCCCATAAACTAGTTTGAATGGAGACATACATAACTGGGTTTTGTGGGCAATCCTATATGCCCATAATGCTTCCGAAAGTCGGTTTGACCAGTCTTTTCTGTCAAGTTGGATAGTGAGCTGAAGAATTTTCTTCATCTCGCGATTGGAGAGCTCAGCCAGTCCACTATTCTGGGGATGATATGGAGTCGAAATTTGATGTGACACCACATATTTTTTTAATAGGGATTGGAAGTGCACATTCATGAAGTGGATACCCCCATCAGAGATGATTACGTGCGAGACACCGAACCGAGAAGAGATATTCTCATGAATAAATTTGATCACCACTTTGTGTTCATTGGTTTGAGTTGGAATGGCTTTTATCCATTTGGACACAGTTCATAGCCTGAAGGATATATTCAAAACCGTTCAAATTTGGGAAAGGGACCATGAAATCAATCCCCCATATGTTGAAAATCTCACATACAAGAATTGGGTTCAAATGCATTATGTTGTGGTGGCTCATGTTGCCTAAGGTTTAGCAATGAGCGCATGCCCTATGATAATCGTGTGCATCCTTGAAGAGTATGGGCCAATAGAAGCTGCACTAGAGGTTTTTGTGCCTAGAGAGATGGCCACCGCAGGCCTGATGATGGCAGAAAGAGAGTAAATCATTGACCTTGATGTTGGGAATGCATCTCCAGATGATTTGAACAGCACCGATGTAGAGATATGGATCTTCCTAGACATAATACTTGGCATCTGAAATCAATTTATCTTTCTTGGCTTTTGGCCAATCAGATGGGATTTGGTTTGATGTCAAATAATTAATAATATTGGCATACCAAGGAAGTCCAGCATCAATGCTTAGCAGATGTTCATCCGGAAAATGTTCAGTAATAGGTTCGTAAGGGTCAATGATTAAAGAAGGAAGACGAGACAAATAGTTAGCAACCATGTTCTGTTTTCCCGCCTTATCACGTATCTTGAGCTTAAATTCTTGCAAAAGCAAGATCCATCGAATCAGCCTCGATTTAGCATCCTTCACAAGTGCCTCAAAACAGTGTGATCCGAGTAGATAATGACATGATATCCTAAGAGGTATGATCTGAATTTCTCCAAATCAAATACTACGACCAGCAACTCTTTCTCCGTTGGTTTCTTATCAATCTTTGCCCAAGTACCGCTCCTACCATGTAGTAAGGCATGTTGTACATGATCTCGAATGGCTGAAACCAATCATGAGATTGTAGGATTGGAGCCTGGGTTACTCAGTCGCGCAGGGTTTCAAATGCACGAAGACACTCACTTGTCATCTCAAAGGGGGTGTCCTTTGAGAGAAGATCAGTCAAGGGGTGTGTAATCTTAAAGAAGTCAGATATAAAACATTGATGAAAATCGACGTACCCCAGAAAAGATCCAATGTCTTTGACCGAGGAAGGCAAAGGAAGTTTGGAAATGAGATTCACCTTTGCTCTGTCAACTTGGATACCTTTCTCAGAAATAAGGTGTCCAAGTACGATGCCCTTTGGAACCATGAAGTGGCTCTTTTCCTAGGAGAGAACCAGGTTCACTTCAATGCGTCATCAGAGGATCTAAACCGAGTGCAGAAGGCAATCATCAAATGTCTAACCAAATATCGAGAAGTCGTCCATGAAGACTTCAAGGTATTTACCTACCATATCAAAAACTATGGCCAGCATGAACCACTAAAAGGTGGCAGGCGCATTACATAGCCTAAATAACATCCTACAAAATGCATAAGTCCCATAGGGGCAGGTAAAGGTGATGTTCTTCTGATCTTTAGGATGATATTCACTTGATTATATCCGGAGTACCCATCCAAAAAGCAGAAAAATCGATTCCCCACCAGCTTATGAAGGATCTAGTCAATAAACGGGAGAGGGAAATGGTTTTCCTTCGTGGAGGTATTCATTTTTCGATAGTCTTTATAGACTCTCTATGAGTTTGCAATTCGAGTCAGGATGATTTCTCTAGATTAGTAGTAATCACAATGAATCCCACATTTTTAGGCACAACCTGAATGGGACCCACCCAATGGCTATTAGAGATGGGGTAGATGATTCTCACATTGAGCCACTTGATGATCTCCTTTTTCATGACCTCCTGGAGATTTGGGTTACGTCTTCTTTGCATCTCACGAGAAGGTCGTGAGCCCTCTTCGACATAAATACGATGAGTACAATATGAGGGACTTATTCCAGTCAAGTCATCTAGAGTCCAACCAATGTCTCTTCAATGTTGCTGGAGGATAGAAATCAGCTTCGTTTCCTAATCAGGAGTGAGTCGAGAATTAATAATCACTGGAAATGTTTGATTTAAACCCAAAAATACATACTTCAAAAGGTTTGAGAGTGGTTTCAGCTCCAGGAATGGGTTATCAACAGTGGGTGGGGGTTTGGGGTTTGCCTCAGAGGATAGGGTGGAAGCTAAGGATGGGTTTAGATTAGATTCAGGTTCCCTAGTCTGTGGGTCAAGATCTTCTTGTGGTTGTGGCCCTTGGAAAATTGGGTGCACCTCAAGAATTGGGTCCTTAAGCAAAGATCCTATATCACATACTTCCTCAATTGCCTCACAGTTTATTCCTTTTCGGACCTTAAAAATATCAATCCTTAATGTTTTATCCCCGAATTTCAACTCTATCTAGTTCTCTTCACAATTAATATTCACCTTAGCAGTTGTTAGGAATGGTCTCCCTAAGATGATCAGTATGTTTCTTAGATTTTCAGTAATATCCATATCCAAAATGATGAAATCTACCCAGAAAGAGAAATCTCGCACCCTAACTAGTACATCCTCGAGAATTCCTCTTGGTGACTTAATCAACCTGTCAGCCAATTGTAGTGTCATCTCAGTCACTTTAAGCTTAGTTTCCTCAAAGTGGTCTAGTAGAGAGGTGGGAATCAGGTTTATGGATGCTCCTAAATCTAGTAAAGCACAATCAAACTCTAGATTTCCTATCTTACAGGAGATTAATGCAGTGCCAAGATCCTTCACTTTTTGTGGGAGCTTGCTCAAAATTATAGAGCTAGCTTGTTCCGACAACATAATCAGACTCCCATCTTTATTTCGCAGCTTACACTTTGGTGTACACAAATCCTTTAGAAATCGTGCGTAAGCCGATATGTGGCGAATCACATCCATCAAGGGGATGCTTATCTAGACTTGCTCAAAGAGCTTGACCAAATCCTCCTCAGGTGACATGGGTTTGGATTTCCTATTTCCTTTGGTCAAGGCCTCAGGAAGTGGTACATCTTTAGGCTTCTCCAAGATTGGTTTAGGCTATGGATCTAGTGCGGGTTTGTCCTTGATATCGATCCTGGACTTAGGTCTTGAACTACTCGGACCAGATTGACTAGGGTAGGGTGGGTCCTAAGTAGTTTTTCCACTACGACTAGTGATAGTGTTTTGGCCAACCTGGTTTGGATTTGGAGTTGCCAAGATAGGAGGTTGCTATTGATATCCCACATATGAAGTGGATGCTTCTGACCCATCAGGTGGAGGTGCAGAAGGGGACTGATAATTGTAGTGAGCTTGGTCCAAATTTGGGTTCACAATGTGCCTCTGGTTTGGCACGTTGTTCAGGTTCGACAAAGGTTTGGAAGGAAATGCACTAGGCTGGTGAGTCCCAGCCATCTGTGTGAGTTGATTACGAACCTCTGTAATCTCCACATTATGCTGCCTCTGCATGGCAGCATTGGTCTTTTGCATATCAGCTAGGCTTTACAAAATCAATCTCATCTGATCTTCCTTGTTAGGCTCGGTTTGAAAGTTCAGGTTGGGCATAGAATGAGTGGGCTGATATGGGTGCAGATTTTGTGGTCAGGGTTGGAATTGAGGTGTGCAGTTCTGATTATTCCCCGACTAGGAGAAATTCAGATGATTACGCCATCCATTGTTGTATGAGTTAGAGTAAGGATCATTCTGGATGGCATGGATCTCGTCATAGGGTTAAGTAACTCAAGAGTAATTAGGATATGGGATTTTAGAGATCGCCAACTAGAGTGAGAAGGTTTGGCGTTCCCTCTGAAATCTGGATCGGATCAGGGTAGATAAGCATCCATCCCTTAATATGAGTGGTGGTGAACATTATGCATGATCTCCCTTCCTGTGGGGGGATGTGCATACGTGCTTGGCTAAGAAGAAGTGGCCCTTTGGAGTTGGTGAGTCAAATCGTCCAACTTCTTCTCGATGATCGAGACCTTATCCAATCGACTAGCCACTAACTCTAAATCCACGGAAGCAAATAAGTCTTGTGTTTCATGTGTCCTTCGTATGTTTGTCAATGCATGAGCATTAGTCCAGTTGAACATACGCAGAGACTCATTGTTTATGGAGTTCTTGCACATGTTCTCGAGAATCTCCCAAACGGTGTTTTCATCTTTACCCATAAAGTTACCTCCACAGGCAGCATTGACAAATAGTCTGATATCCTCACGGAGTCCCTGGTAAAAAGACTAGATCTACTCCCATTTAGGAACTCTATGATGAGGGCATTTTCACATGAGATCCAAAAAGTGATCCCATGCCTCATGAAGAGGTTCCCTCGCATTTTGCATGAAATGCATGATTTGGTGACTCAAGGCATTAGTGTGCCCTACTAGGAAAAATTTCTTGAGAAATTCAGCTTGCAACTCCTCCTAGGTGTTGATCGGTCTAGTCAGAGACCAATACCAATGGGCTGCCTTATCCTTCAAGGAGAAGGGGAGCATTTTCATGAGAAGGGTGTTTCGATTCTGAATAGTTGGCCCGAGAGTTTGGGCCAGATGTTTCAATTCCTGAATATGTTGGAAAGGGTCATTAGAACCCAATTCATGAAAGTGGGGGATCAAGTTAATAATATTCATCTTTAACTCTATATCGGGTCCCCCAGTTGGAATTTGCACCCTGAGTTCGATAGCCATAGCTGTGGGATTATAGTGATCTCGCATCTGTGGATGCGGTCAGGGGTTGGCCAGTGCATGAATCAAGCTGGTGAGAGTCTACAACTAGTCATACAGGTGTCGAATGTCACCCCCTTCTTGATTTAGGTTTTCCATAGAAGCAGAGGATGGAGAACTGAGTTTAGATGTAGATGGATTAGAAGAGATATCGAACAGATCAGAAGAAAACCTAAATAAGTGGGTTGGGGTTTGACCCCAATGGGTGTGACTTGCTAATGGAGGTCATAAGATGGGTCTTAAAGACCTCCTCTCGTACATGCACTATAGAATCAGATGAGGGACTAGAAATGTTCTGGACCCAATCAAGGCACCCAAAAGAATTGGATGACCATGGCTAGTTTGAGCCAGATAGACCTCTGGATAGAAAATTCATACACCCGAGAATTACTTGCGCAACTAGGAAGGGAGAGCCCCACAATGACCCCTACATGGTAGAGTGTCCCCACAGGTTACAGGGTTTCCCTCACTCGACCTTCCTTGTCATTGTGGTTCCAAGTAGATCGGAATGTGCAAATTGAGCCCTAAGTTTACCAATTTTAAGCCTATTTGTGCCTTGAATTTTCACTTGAATTAGAAGTTGATTTAAATTGTGACCTAATTTAAGGTTGGTTGATTCAAAAAGTGAACCAACTTCACTCGACTTGCTCTAAAGTTGAGGATGAAATTCAGGTCAAGTCACCTGAACCACCTTGTTTTGGTTCTCAAACAAGTTTTTATGTCTAAGTTTTTATGATTCAAGTTATCTTAGAGCCTTGATTTTAGGGTTTGATGATTAGATCAATTCAATCAAGGGCTTAGGTAGGACACAAATGCAGGAAGATTTTTTTCTTTTATAAATGGCAAGTGTGTACTAGCACTTCAAACACTAACGTTCAAACCCTAATTGGCTCTATTCCAAGTCCAATTTGATTTCAAATATGACACCTTGGACTCTAACAAGAAGGTGAGTGGTTCAAGGTTTTGTAAGTCCCTGATAGGCACAAGAAGAAAGGGCTGGGTGTTTCTAATCAAATCGAATCAAATCAAATCTGATTTCAATTGAATCAAGAAAATCAGGAATTTCTTGCCTTGAATGATATTTCTAGGAAAATAAGGCAGGATTAGCTTCCTAATTTCTTGTTTTTTCCTTTTTTTATCTTCCCAAGAGAGAAAGAGGGGATTAGGGAAGAAGGGAAGATGACTGACCTACCTTTGGTGTGGTTGATCTGAGCTAGTGATCTTAAACTTTTCTCGTGCAAGCCTCGAAGCAATCAAACTGAGACAAGTTAGAAATCAAGTTAGAATTATATGAAATGAATAGTGGAAAAATGCACATTGCTTCTCGACAATAGCGCCAAAATGTTAATGCACTTTCATCAAGATTTAAGAAATCATCGTAGTATAGTGACTAAAGCGAATCAACACCTAGAATTTATATCTCGAAATTGAGTTTTGAAGTCATCTCAGGGAGCAATTAATTCATAATAAACACTAATCAAACGAGTATGAAATGAGGCACAAGAGTTTGATGCAAAAAGAAATAATTTACTCAATTAATATTATTATCAAAATCAAAGTAAACTAGAGAATGTTAAGGAGAAAAAAATGTGTTTGTTATAACCAAGACAAAGCCTCGATCACTTAGCCAACATTCACCCAAATTCTTAGCTCAAAGCCAGCCAAATCCTTCAACAAAAATCTGATCGAAGATCACCCACCAATTAATCTAAAATTGGCCTAATACCAGGCCCATGCCAATGTGTGTGCGGGTGTACATGCATGTGAGGGATAATGGGGACCTGACCCCCTGATGTCTCAAACTAACAGATAATATGCCGCTTACCTTTTCTTTGTAAATTCGGGTGCCTTCTTCCATGAGGTGGGACCAAGTGTCCCTCCTTTTTCCTTCGTCTTTTGCCTGCATGGAGGAGTTGTTATTCAATTGATAGCCAATTGGTCGTTGTTCGAATGCTAGATTGGTATTTTAAGAATGTCGCGTTGTAGTATAGCCAAAATAGCATTTAAACAAATAAATTTTATTACTCAAAGAAGTTCCGAGGTCGAACACAGGAAGCAATATGGCAATTTAAAGCTCAAGATCACAATTTAAAGTAAAAGAATTTGCAATAATAACAAGATCAAGGTGCAAAAAGATGGGAGTAAAATGGTGATTTAGATCACCAAATACTCCTACAATATCAACTAAGGAACTCAATGTATATGTATGCATTCAAACCAAACCGTCGTCTGATTATGAAATTAGATGACTTAAACTTTTGTTTTTCTTCTTCTTTTCTTCTACTTCTCTTCCTCTTCTTCTCGTGTGGCTCATCTTCTTCTCTTTTATGCTTTGGCTTCTTAAGCCTTCTCCTTCTTCTCCCTTCTGCACGTAGGGGAGGGGCTTCTTGAATTGGCTAAGTGTCAGCTAGACACCCTTGAAAGAAAAACCCTCCCCCTACCCCACGCGCAAGCTCTCCTTCTCTTTCTCTCTTAGGCTCCGCCCTCCCAGTCCCTCTGTAAGGATAGTCAGGTTATTAGATCATACGCACCTGGGTCTAGGCTCACCGGCATGAGGTAGTGAGAGAAGAGTGCATCTCAGTCTAGGCAGGTAAATGGGTCAGCCAGATCCACGGGGGACAGAGTCGAGGATGATGCGCAGGTGTACGTGGGTAAGAGGGACCTCACCTCGTTTTATGAGGCGAATAGCCTCTAACAATTTTTCAATTTATGCGATAGAAATTGCTCGTGAGTCTCCGATGTGCGACTAAACATGTCGCTCTTCTTCGTACAGCCAGCAGCAAGGTATCTCCGTTCAATTCGCGCAAGGGAAGCTGTCAACACTCCAATTGCCTAGTCAGGAATGAAGCTGAGTCGATTCCGCAGTCGCTGGAGTTAAGTCCTGGAGTTGCAGGTGAAGAACAAGCTTTGAAGCTTGCCTCAAAGCTATGCGTCAATGGCGGAGAGGGGTTGTACCTGAAATCAGGAATACGGCCTTCCAGCCCTATTAGAACATTCAAGGAGTATTGCCGGACGACAGCGAGTGCAACTGTGGTGGTGGCGTCACGTGTGAGTTGATGTGGAGGTCTGTTGACCTCGCGGATTGTGTGTGAGAGTGCGTGTGTTCGAGGGTGCAGTGGAGAGGCTAATAGCCATGAAGACCAGAAGGCTATTGTTCTCTACAACATGGCAGAGGTGTTGGGATGAATGGAGGCCATATTTATCGAGCGTAGAGGCCGTGCGAGCTCGCCGGAGGTACGCCGACGAGGTGGAAGACGAAGGACGGTGAGGTGAGTCGGTGGTCGAAATGAAGTGGCGAGTGTCTGGAAATTAAGAGGGGAAGTCAAGGAACTTATCTAAGTAGTTGGTGGACGAAGGGGAGTGCAGTTGGCATCGGTTAAGGTATGGCCGACGTCAGAGATGAAGGTGCTCAGAGGGAGGTGATTAGCGAGGATGAAGGGGGGCAGGAGCACTGGCGGGTGTTGCGCGATGCGGATGAAGGCAAGAAGGAAGAGTTTGCCACTGGTATTGTGGTCAGATGACGAGGGTAGGTTGGGAGAGTCACCGAAGCTTGAAGAGCAAATTGACCAGAGGAGGAGAGAAGAATTTGAGGGATTCTCTGGTCGAATTCAAGCTTAGGGAAGTTCGGGAGGATCAAGGCTCTCTTATATAAGGATCTAGAGGCGGTTTGAGCTTGGGAAACAAGCTTTCCAAGCTTGGAAAGCCTCGTCGAACTTGGGAGCTCCTTGATACCCAAATCTCTCATGCATTCGCATGAGAGATTGGGTAGGTTTTAGGGCTTGGGGTTAGTTTCAAAAAGAAGGGAATTTCTTGACTAACTTCCTTTTCAATGTTGAAAGGGATTCGTCAAGAAATCAGGAAGTTCTTTCCATTTTAAGGTTGCCGGAGAAAGTAGGAATATGATTAATGACAGTAGGGGCCTTTTTATGAGAATGACGAAAAAGTTATGGGCCTATTTGATAGGATTTTGAAAGTTAAGGGTAGAAATGAAATTAAACAGGACCAATTTGCAAACTAGGTCAAGACAAATTCATCTTGGGTCCAAATTTTGATACAAACCTAATTTGTACTTAAAGAATCCAATGGTAAAGTTTGATTTTGGTTTATACTATGTTTGATTGGGTAATTTATGAAAAAACCCAGATTAGGGTAAATATCTGTTTATGGTTCTATTTTGGGTTAAAACAAGTTCTGATGGTCAAATTGAAAGTTCTAAACCCTATAGAATATTTTTCTATGAATTTTAGAGGGTTTAGGTAAATTTTTTCCTGATTAGAACCTCAATTAGTTAAGTGGGTCTATTTTTAGGGTTTCAAAAGTCATTTAATTCTCAGAACATGTGTAAACCCTTTTCTATTTATCTTATCCCACTTTTTTTCTTTTTAAGACCAATTGGCCTTCATTCAACCCCTGAGAAAAACCTTAGTTGTACTGCATTCATGATGAGCTGGTAAAATTGCAGTTTTAGCCCTAGTTTCTTATTTTTCTTTCAAAATGAATATGCAATGATTTGTGACTCTAGCAATTATGTAGGAGCATTTATTGACTTAATTGGGTCAAAATGAGCTAGTTATGGCTCATGATGGTGTTTCCATCATACCCCATGCCTTGCTTTTGCTAGTCCCTTAGCAAAATTTTAAGGTATTAACTTTAATTCTAGACCATAAAATCTTTTGATGCTTAAAAAGTTTGCTATGTGCTTCCTTTTGTAGATTAGGTTAGAATGCTAATAGTAGGCCCTAAGGTACTCAAGTACTAACCAAGATCCGGACCTGACTAGCTCTAGCCTCAGTCTGCTGCGAAGGTTTCTAAGGCCCACAGGAACTAACGTAAGGTTCGTTGAACTCCACAGTTAAAGCACCCGTGCATGTAGCATGTTTTAGCCTTAGTTCAGTTTGCAGTGCATTTTTGTCAGAGAGAGATAGAGGAATTTTTCTTTGCTTTTGGAGAGTTTTCTCTCTTTTTTCTTTTTATTTCTAGCTTCTGATTGGCTTTACAACACGGTCTATATCGGATTCCTAGTCCCCATTATCAATCCTCGCAGGGTCCCTAGCAATCGATGCTTCGAGATAGCACCACCCATGGCTGCCCCCAGAACCCTGGTTTTCAAGATTTCGAGATAATCCCATCCATGGCATTCTGTGCCTAAATCCAGACCCTGGCAATCGACATTTTGGGATAATGCTGCCCATGGCATCTGAACCAGCACAGGGTTCTTACATGCCCCTGGTAGGATATGTAGATATCCTAGGAGACAAGCACTGAGGAGATGATATGTTATTGCGCATCTTTGAGGGGAATTTCCTGCCTCTCCATGTCAGGAACTCGTCCAAATCAACTTGTGTTGATTAACCGCTCCTAATCTATGTGACATTTTCAGAACAATTTAAACGTATTTGCGTGATTTTGATACTTAGGCGCACTGAACAGGACTGCGTGTGGATTGGGGTGCTTAGGTTACCGAGTCTTGCAAACCAGAGGTCAGTTAACGAGGCCGAATAATCCCTAAGCCTTAAACCAATGTTTAAGCTTCGCATTTTTCCCAACCTGTTGAGGACTATCGAGATCTTAGCAGGTACTTGAATTTTTAAGCCTAGGATTATAGCTTAAGAGGCCTAAAATCAACGTTCCTACTAATATCTTTTTTTATTTTATTAACACTTTTTGCCTTTCATTTTCTTTCTTTTGATATGGTCTAGAACTAAGACAAGTAGTTCATCGATCTTGCTCATTTGAAGCTTTCTGTGGGTTTCTACCTTAGAAAGATCTAGATTACACTTTCGTACAACCCAATAGGCTTTGTGCTCCAACTCAATAGGGAGGTGACATGCCTTCTCGTACACCAATCTGAAGGGAGACATGCCCAATTGGGTCTTGTGGGCGGTCTTATAGGCCCACGAGGCTTCCGAAAGTCAGGACGACCAATCTTTCCTGTCAAGTCAGATAGTGACCTGAAGGATTTTCTTGATCTCCCGATTTGATAGCTTAGCTAGACCATTGGTTTGGGGATGATAAGGAGTAGAGATTCGGTGTGACACCCCATACTTGGTCATCAGTGATCTGAACTGAGTATTCGTGAAATGGGTCCCTCCATCAGAGATAATGGTACGTGGGATATCGAGCCGTGAAAAGATGTTCTGATGAATGAATTTGATTACCACTTTATGATCATTTGTTCGGGTTGGGATGGCTTCGATCCATTTAGACACGTAGTCAACATCAAGAAGAATGTAGTCGAAGCCATCCGAGATAGGGAAGGGCCCCATGAAATCAATCCCACAAATATTGAAGATTTCGCATACGAGAATTGGCTATAAAGGCATCATATCGCGGTGGCTCATGTTGCCCAAGGTCTGGCAACAATTGCATGCCTTACAATGGTCGTATGCATCCTTGAAAATCATGGGCCAGTAAAAGCTGCATTGGAGAACTTTTGCTACGATTTTATGTCCGGAGAAGTGTCCGTCGCAGGCCTGGTCATGGCAGGACAAAATGTCCTGAATTTTTGCTTCCGGGATGCAATGTCTGATGATATGATCAGCACCAATGCAGAAGAGGTACGAGTCTTCCCAGATATAGTACTTGGCATCGGAAAGCAATTTGTCTTCCTTGTCCTTCAATCAATTGGACGGGATCTGATGTGATGCTAAGTAGTTTACCAAATCAGCAAATGAAGGAAGTCTCACACTAATAGTCAGGAGGTGCTCATCAGGAAAGTGCTTTGTGATGGGTTCGAAAGGGTCAATAATGTCAGAAGGAAGGTGGGATAAGTGGTCAGCTACCACATTCTACTTACCTGCTTTATCGTGAATCTCAAGATTAAATTCTTGCAACAGCAAGATCCAGCAGATTAGTCGAGGTTTAGCATTCTTCTTCGCGAGGAGGTGTCTCAGTACAGTGTGATCTGAGTATATGATAACATGGGGACCCAAAAGATACGATCTAAATTTCTCTAAGGCAAATACTACGGCTAGCAGCTCTTTTTCAGTAACTGTGTAGTTACGCTGAGCCTCGTCAAGTGTCTTGCTAGCGTAGTAGATGACCATGAGCTTCTCATCTATTTTCTACCCAAGTAACGCACCTACAGCATAATCAGATGTATCGCACATGATCTCAAAGGGTTGGGACCAATCAGAGGACTGCAGGATAGGTGCTTGGGTAACTCGATCATGTAGGATCTCAAACACCTGAGTGCACTCCTCCTTGGAGAGAGGATTAGTCAGGGGGCGCACGATTTTTGAGAAGTTGGGAATGAATCGATGGTAAAAACTGACGTGCCCCAGAAAGGATCAGATGTCCTTGACCAAGCTAGGCATAGGGAGCTTGGAAATCATATTCACCTTGGCACGATCAACCTGGATGCCTTTTCAGAAATGAGATGTCCCAGGACAATTCCCTCAGGTACCATGAAGTGGCTCTTTTCCCAGGAAAGAACCAAATTCACGTTGATGCACCGCTTGAGGATTTGGACCAAGTGCAGAAGGCAATCATCAAAAGATTCCCCAAATACCAAGAAGTCATCCATGAAGACTTCAAGGTATTCACCTAACATATTTGAGAATATGGCAAGAATGCACCGCTGAAAAGTAGCGGGTGCATTACAGAGACCGAATGGCATCCTCCGGAACATGTATGTCTCAAAGGGGCAGGTGAAGGTAGTTTTCTCTTGGTCCTCAGGATGGATTGCAACCAGGTTATAACTGGAGTACCCATCCAAAAAGCAGAAGAATCGATTTCCCACTAGTTTCTGGAGTATCTGATCAATGAATGATAGTGGGAAATGATCCTTCTTCGTGGAGGAATTGAGTATTCTGTAATCAATGCAGACTCTTCACGAGTTCGCTATATGGGTCAGTATGGTTTCTCCAATTTCAGTCATGATCACAGTGAGTCCTGCCTTCTTAGGCACAACTTGGATTGGACTCACCCACCGATTGTTGGAGATTAGATGATGCCTGCATCTAACCACTTGATGATCTCCTTTTTCATGACATCCTGCAGATTTGGATTTAAGCGTCTTTGCATTTCACATGATGGTCGTGAGCCCTCTTCGGTATAGATGTGATGTGTGCAATATGAGGAGCTGATGCCAGTCAGATCATCGAGAGTCCATCCAATGGCTCTCCGATGCTACTGGAGGACGGTAATTAGGCATGTTTCCTGATCAGAAATGAGTCGGGAGTTGATAATCACAGGAAATGTCTGATTGGAACCCAAAAAGACATATTTGAGATGGTTAGGGAGGGGTTTCAATTCCATAACAGGATTATCAGCAGTAGTAGGTGGTTCAGGGTGGGTGTTGGGAGCAAAGGAAGGAGATATGGGTGTGTTTAGGTTAGGTTCAGGCTCCTCTAATTGCAGGCTTTGATCTTCTTGTGGTTGATAAAAAATAATCAGGTTTTCCTTAATACATGGGTTGTCAACCATGGCTCGATGTCACAAATTTGCTTAATAACTCTGTAACTAATTCCTTGTTGGGCCTCAAAGATATCGATCTTTAGTGTCTTGCTTCTGAATTTTAACTCAATTTGGCTCTCCTCACAATTAATATTAGCCCTAGCTGTGGCCAAAAAGGGTCTTCCTAATATGATCAATGTATTCTTCAAGTTCTTAGGAGCATCCATGTCTAAGACAACGAAATCCACGGGAAAGTAGAAATCATGTACCCTAACTATGACATCCTCGAGTACTCATTTTGGTGACTTAATAGATTGATCAGCTAACTGCAATGTCATCTCTGTCAGTTTAAGCTCAAATTCCTCAAAGTGGTCTAGTAGGGATGTGGGTATCAAATTGATGGAAGCTCCTAGGTCCAATAAGGCTCAGTCAAACTATATATCACCGATAGCATAGGAGATCAGAGGGATGTCTGGTTCTTTTGCCTCAGGTGGAAGTTTGCTTAAAATGATGGAGCTGGGTTGCTCCGATAGTACGATTGGGTTCCCGCCTTTGGTTCACGGCTTACGCTTGGGTGTACATACGTCTTTTAGGAATCGTGCGTAAGCCAATACGTGGCGAATCGCATCCATCAACGAGATGTTTATATGGACCTGCTCAAAAAGCTTGACCAGGTCCTCCTCAGGTGCTACTGGTTTGGTTGTCTTCTTTCCTTTGGTCAAGGCCTCGGGAAATGGAACCTTAGATGGTTCCTATAGAATTGGCTCAGGCTCTTTATCAGGGATGGGTGTGTCCTGGATGACCAATCTAGGGTTAGGGTTTACAGTCTCAGGCATGTTGTGGCTAGGAAAAGGTGGGTCTTACATTGCTTTGCCACTACAGGTGGTGACGGAATTTAATCCTGCCTGATTTTGGTTTGGGTTGGACAAAATAGGTGTTTGCTACTGAAATCCCAAGTATGAAGTTGAAGCATCCATCCTGTCAGGTGATAAAGTAGAAGGGGATTGATAAACAAAGTGAGCTTGGCCTTGATTTGGGTTCATAACATGCCTCTGATTCGACACGTTATTCGGGTTTGGAAGAGGCTGAGAAGGAAATGCACCAAGTTGGCTAGCACTTGCTAGCTGGGCCAATTGATTACGTAACTCAGAGATCTCTTCTTTGTGCTATTTTTGCATGTCAACCAAGGTCTGGAGAATCAAAGATGTCTGATCTTCTTTAGGTGGTCCAGATTGGAAATTTTGATTAGGCCTTAGTTGAGTGGGTTGATATGGTCACTAGTTTTGTGGTCAAGGTTGGAATTGGGATCTCATATTCGGGTTATTTCTCGACCACGCAAAGTTAGGATGATTCCGCCATCCAGGGTTGTAGGTGTTGGAGAAAGGATTATTTTGAATGGTGTGGAGATCCGCGTAGGTCTGAGGAGCTCCGAGATAATCAGGGTATGGGGGTTCAGAGTTCCCCCAACTGTAGTGGGTTGACCTAGAGTTGCCTCCGAAGCCATAATTAGATGGGGGTGGATATACATCCATCCCTGGGGAGTGGTAGATGTTGTGTGCAGCCTCCCTTCCCTTGGGTGGGTGCATGTATGTACTTTGAGGTGCAGAGGTGGATTTGTGTAGATGACAAGTGATGTCGTCCACCTTCTTCTCATTAATGGAGACCTTATCCAATTGACAAGCTACCACCTCTAGATCAACTGATGTGGAAAGGCATTAGGATTTGTGTATCCCCCGATTGTTTGTCAATGCACGGGTGGACGTCCAGTTGTACGCACCTAATGACTCAAGTTTCACGGAGTTCTCGCACATGTTCTCTAGAATTTCCCAAATCGTGTCTTCATGTTGACCCATGATGCTACCACCACAGATTGCATTGACAAAGAGCTTGATGTCTTCACAGAGTCCATGGTAAAAGGATTGGACTTGTTCCTACTTTGGAACTCCGTGATGGGGGCACTTACGCATGAGATCTAGAAAATGATCCCATGCCTCGTGTAGAGATTCTCCCGCTCCTTGGGAGAAGTGTGTGATTTGGTGCCGCATCGTGTTTGCATGACCAATGGGGTAGAATTTTTGCAGGAAGGTAGTTTGAAGTTCTCCCCATGTGTTGATCGTGTGTGGTTGAGTTGAAACTAGTGAGCGGCTTTGTCAGCTAGAGAGAATGAGAAGAGTTTGAAGAGTAATCCATCTCGATTCTGTACATCTCCCCCAAAAGTGTGGGCCAGATGTTTTAGGTTTTTAATATGCTGGAAAGGATCCTCGAAGTTCAAGCCATGAAATTTTGGGGTCATATGAAGCATGCTAGGCTTGAGATCTACCACGGGTCTTCCCGCGGAAATGTTGATTCGGGGTTCGATCTCCACTGCTACAGGATTATAGTGATCTCGTATTTGAGGACGTAGTGGTTGGTTGATGATGTCATTGATTTGATTTCGGAAATCATGGAATTGTTGCTCAAGGTTAGGTTGATCTTCTTGGTGATCCATAGCTGAAAAGGGGGAAGTAGGTTCTGAATTAGAAGATATGTTAATGTGATCAGGTTGTTGCACAAACACGGAAGTCGAGGCTTGACCTCGATGAGAGTGAATAGTTAATGGAGGCCTCAAGGATGGTCTTAAGGGCCTCCTCCCGAACATGCACTGATGGAGTAGATGAGGGATAGCAGGTGATGAACCCAATTAAGACACCCAAAAATTTTGGATGACTATAGAGGTTCGGGGCGGATGATACCCCTTAGTCAGAAAGTCGTCCACTTGAGAATTACCTGGCCAGCTAGAAAGGGAGAGTCCTACGAAGACCCCTACATGGTAGAGCGCCCCCATGGGTTACAGAGTTTCCCCCACCCGACTTTTCTTGTCACTGAGGATCTAGGTAGACTAGAATGGGGACTTGACCTCTTAAGTCTACCAGTTTTAAGTTAGGAGCAAAGGTGCTTATGATTTCACTTGAACTTTAAGATGTTTCTGTGCAAAGTGACCTAATTTGAAGATTGGTTAACCCAACAAGGTGGGTCAACTTCACCTGGTTGTCCTTTGAGAAATTTAGGTTCCTCTTTTAGTGTTCAAATGAAATTAAGAGCCTGATTTTAGGGTTTGCTTGAATAGATCAATTCAATCAAGGCTTAAGCACACATTATTTGGGAAGGTTAATTCTTGATTAAGCAAGTGTGTCTCTAAAACTGTAAATTTGAAACCTTAATTGGCTCTTATTGGTCCAATTTAATTCATCCAAATGTGGTACCTAGGGCTCAAGCAAGAAGGTGATAGCCCAAGTTACCTTAAAACCCTACATAGGTGCACAAATTAGGGTTTGCATGTTCTCTAAAAAAATGTATCAAATTAGGCAACTTGATGATTAATCTAACAATAGATGCAGGTTGAACCTACTTGATTTGTTTCCTGTGTTAGCTTTTTTCAGAATCAGGGGCTTAAAAGAGGGAGGATGGAATTTACCTGCCCCTGGAGTGTTCTGATGTGCAGCTTGACCTTCCAATGAATCTGTGTCACAGATCATAGTCAAAGAGATAGAGCAAGTTAGTATCAAATCAGATATTGCAATCAAGAGATCAAATTGTGTGTTGCTATTCGGCAATGGTGCCAAAATGTTAGTCACTCTGAATCAGATTTTAAAATCAATGCATTGCAGTATAGATTGAATCAGTGCGAAAAACAAATAGAATTTATACTTGTATAGAAGTCCGAGGTCGAACACAAGGAGCAATTAGCAAAATAATTCTCAAGATTGCAAATCAAGCATAATATAAGTAATTTGTAATATAACTCTAAACAATAATGATATAAATTAAAGCGAATGTCAAATAGTGCAAAAAGAATGAGGTAAAATGGTGATTTGAATCACCAATTACCCCTCACAATAATTATCAAATATCTCAATAGTATTAATCAATTTAAATCCATGTAGGATAAGTGCATAGAGCACTTCTGTTGAATCTCAGACTTTTGCTCAGAGGTATTGCTTCTTCTTCTTCTCCTTCTTCAACCCCTTTTCTTCTTCTTCTTCTTTCTCTTCTCTAGCTGCTTTTCTTCTTCCTTCTCTTCACGCACAAGGGGAAGGGTTTCTTCATCAAATGGCTAAGTGTCAGCTGTTGGTCTTCAGAGCAAAACCCCCACTGCCCCCGCGTGCTCTCTCTTTCTCTCTTTGGGATCCACTCTCCTAGAGTCTTGAGTAATCGGATTCGTATCTAAGCGTACCCGAAACCAGGGCTGTGGGCATGATCACAGCCAAGGAGTGAAGGCAGGTTAGGCAAGTCGGGTCAGCACCAGGCCTGCGGGGGATAGGTCACGGGCGAGGCGCATGTGAAGGGTGAGTGGGGACCTCACCCCCTGTGTTTAGTTGAGGCGATAAGCCCATATGGCTTTTTCAATTTATGCGGTGCCATGCCCTCACAGATTTCCGAGGTGGGACTAAATGTCCCACCCTCGCGCAAGCATCTATGGATGGATTGCACGCTCAATCGGGGCAGCTGCTGAAGGTGTAGTGTTTAATCGAGGCCTTGGAATGAGACCTGGAGCGTAGCCATGTCACCTGGAGGTGTCGCCTGGAGATGCAGGTGCCGAAGATAACTTCAAGCTTACTTCAAAGCTCTGTCACTAGCGGCGGATGAACAAACACCTGAAATCCAAAATACAGCCTCTCGGCCTTGTTAAATAGGTTTAAGAGCTTCGCCGTAGGATGTGGAGTGAGTTGGTGGTGGTTGTGTGGTGGATGGTCGTGTGTTGTGGCCGAATGGTGATGGAGATGGTCGTGCAAAGGTGGGGTGTTCGGGGGTGTGTTTGAAGGAACAATCAATGCAATAGATAGAGGGATTTTGCTCTTTGGGTCAAGGCAGAGATGTAGGGATGAACGGCGGCCAATTTGGTGGAGTGTAGTGGCCATGCGAACTCGCCGGAGGTATGCCAGTGAGGTGGAAGACGGAGGGCCTTAGGGCAATTCAACGGTTGAAACGGAGTGTGGTTGGTGTGTGAATGAAGTAGAGGAGTTAGAGAATTTATCTAGGTGGTTGGCAGACAAAGGGAAGCAGAGGTGATGTCGGTTGCGGTGTGGTCGGTGCCAGAGAAGAAGGTGACTCCAGTTGGGGTAGGACGGTGAGGATGAAGGATATAGAGGTGCTCGTTGGTATGGCGCAACGCGGAGGAAGGTGAGGGAGACAAATCTATCACTGGTATTGCGAATGGACAAGCAATGAAGATGGAGGAGGTCGTCGGAGCTTGAGGAGGCTTTCGGCTGGAATAGGAGGGAGGAATTGAGGGTATTCCAGGCCAAAATCAAGCTTGAGGAGAAGGATGAGGTCTAGGGAGTCTTAGATAGGTCTCTAGAGGTCAACTTAAGCTTGGGAAGCAAGCTTCCTAAGCTAGGAAAGCTCATCGGAGTTGGAAGCTCAAAATATACCCGAATCTCTCATGCATTTGCATGAGAGGTTGGGAAGTTTTTAGGGCTTAAGATATGGCTGAAAAGGAAGGGAATTCCTTAACGATTTTCTCTTTCAAATCTGAGAGGGATTCGTCATGGAATCAGGGAGAACATACCAAAACAAGCTCGCTAGAGTTGTAGGATTAGGATTTCATGGTGGCAGAGACCTATTTGAAGAAAACGATGATAAAGATTGGGACCTTTTTTTAAGAAATTCAAAAGCTAAGGGGCCATGTGAAATAAAGAAAATCAGACTTGAATTAAAGTGCAAACTAGGTCAAAACAATCTCAAATTGGACCCAAATTTTGGTACAAACCTAATTTGGACCTAAGGAATCCAATGGTGAAGTTGGATTTTGATTTGACCTAGTTTGACTAGGTAATTTGCATAATTACCTAAATTAGGGCAAATGCCTGTTTGAGACTTCGTTTTTGGTCAAGATGGGTTCCAATGGTCAAATTGAAGGCACTAAACCCTAGAGAATATTTTTCTATGAGTTTTAGAGGGTTTATGTGAATTTTATCCTGACCAGAACCTCAATGGATTAAGCAGGTATGTTTTTAGGGTTTCAGATGTCCATTATAACTCATGAACACCCTTTTCTGTCTATTCTAATCTACTTATTAGACTATTAAGACCATTTGACCTTTGTTCGAACCCTGAGAGAACTTGCGGTTATTCTATTTTTGTGATAGAATGGTAAATTTGTAGAATCAACCCTGTATTCTTATTTTCTTCTCAAATCAATGTTTTTGTGCCCTGAAGAACTTCTGATGGATATGTAGGAGCTTTTATTAACTTAATCAGATCAAAGTGAGCTAGTTATGGCTCATGATGGTGTTCCCATCACCATGGATGATAAGCTTCAGATGCTTATAAGCCTTATTCATAACAAGAGTCAGTCAGAGCATCCGTGTTCCACAGATCCCAACATCTACAGATGAGACGATGACGAATCCATGGGTGGATAGGAGGAGCTGGTGGTATTGGGGTAGCTGTATCTTGATTTCTATCCATTTTCTTTTCTTATGTTTTTCTTGTAACCTTTTTTGTGTAAATATTTCATTTTCAAACTTTTAATGTACTAGATTTTATATTTATGAAATATAAATTTCTATCCATTTTCATTACTTGTTTTCGTATAAAAGAAAGACTTTTAAATAGGTTTGTAGGTAGTTTCCATCATTTAGTAATAAAAAAAAATCATACATTTGCCGTCGCTTATTCAAATAAGCAACGGCATATAGGTGATGGTATAAATATTTTTATCGTCGTTTATATAATAACTGATGACATAGAAGGTTAGATAAAATCACTATTCCCATTTTATGCCGTCGTTTTGATGAATAAGCGATGGCTAAATTATTTTTTCCATCACATATCTACCATCTCTTATTTAAATAAACGACGGTAAAATTTTTTACCATCGGTTATAAAAGCGATGGTAAAGTTACTTAAACGACGTCGAAAATAAAAAAGGGCATATAAAGGCGGGAAAAAGTGACATACATATGCTGTTGGTTATCTAATAACCGATGACAAAAACAAGTGTCATCGGTTGTGAAACGACGTCGAAATCTCCAATTCGTCCGATGGTCAAACATTATGTTGATGTCGAATTAGCCTTGTAACCGACGGCAAAACAAAACAGCGACAGTATTAATGACGTCGCTAATTTTCGTCGGTTATTTGAGATTTGCCATCGGTTTTCAACTGACGCTGAAAGCCATGTATGTTGTAGTGAGGGAATTAATAAGTGAATAAATATTGAAATAAAATTTTCAGTATCTCTTTTTACAAAATAGTAAAAAATAAGAAATAAAACCTAATAAGAAATAACTGAATATCCTCATATGAATATAAAATTTCCACAAAATTCAAACTACAAGTTATATCATATCATGAAATAGGCAAGAAATTAATGTCATGTAATTATTTATAATTCTATTGTCCTTAAACAACCTCCCATTCCTATGTGTTTAAACTAAAAAGATTCAAGAAGCATAAAGATTAAGAAATTGATTCTCCAACTTGAAACCAAAAAAGGATGCACCAGTCGGGAATCAAGCCCGGGTCTGTACCATGAAAAGGTACCATTCTACCACTAGACCACTGGTGCCTGTTTCATGAACCTAAAATAACACAAACTAATGGTCGGAAGATGGATATTACTAGCAATAGTAAAATACCACTAGTGCTATTCACAAAGTTATTGGCAGCTCTCCTACAAAGAACATAGATAACTCTCGTGAAATATTCCTAGCAACAACTTGTAATTTGAAGATCCACATCAACCACATAAAATGTCAAAGCCCAACAATAGAATCTTCATATAAAAAGAATTTACTCCCTCAAAAGTTTAAATCAAAATTATCATAAAAAAAGGCAAATAAACAACTCACTGCATCATAACTTTGACTGCCAACATCTAATTTGTTCTTTTCTTTTCGTAATATATAATTTTGTTGGCACTTAAGGATACTCTAAGAGATCTAATTTTGCTGGATCAAGCAACAACTTCATCCATATTAATTTTCAAGTTATATACAAATCAAATGCATCTAAGAACCTTTGGTGCTATGCTTTCTGTGTGCGTGTGTGTGTGTTTTAAAAGGTAAAGATGTTTTTTTGGGCATGGAGAGATCGGAAAGATACCTGTCCATCCAAAGTAGAGGTTGGGATATTGTTTATCAAGTCATAGGCATAATAATTGCAATCTGCATCTACTGATCAGTTAGATGGATATACTAGTCACTTAGTTACTCAAAGCATCCTATTTCAATCTGCATCCTATTTATCAGTTAGATGTTGATCAGTCATAAGCATAAAACTCATCCAATTACCCAAAGCATAAAAATTACATACGAAAGGAGTTAAACTCCCTGAATCTATTAGTTACCATCTTCAGGAGGCCTATAATAGTTACACGTTGCATAGAAACTACAAGAAGGTGAATATGTACAAGTAGGAAAAGTAAAGCTGCAAAAGGAGATATAGTTGCCCATGCATGATGGGCTTCTGAAGTAGTCATGCCTAAGAGTTGCTAGTCTTATGAATTTCATTAACATAATTCGATAAAGGTATCACACATGCAGGTAGTTGCCATCCATTCAGTTTGCATTCCTGAGGCAACAACTCAAACACTCATCAATCTCATTCAGGAATGGGCTCATATAATAGATTCTACATTATCCTCAACAAGTCATCAAGCCACATACTCCAATAGATCATGAGCACCATATTAGTTTCTCACATACCATTAACTAAGAATAGAGCATTAACTACAAGTCATCAAAATTCCATACAGAATTGAGGAATTAAGAACTAGCGCAGAAGATTTGAGTAGTATAGGGCTACTTTCCAAGCTTTTGAAAATGCTTAAATGACATTCAACATCTGAAAGTACTAAACTCAAAATAAAATTCTTAACTTTCTAAGCAAACTTGCAATAATAAAAAAAACTAATGCTGAACAACTAACCTGCTGAACTAAATTGTAATAATGGGAAGTTAGGGACCAAGTCACAAATATCCAAACTTCATGGACCAATTTACAGAAGGACTTGTGGTCTAAATTAAAATATTTCAAAGCATCTAAACCATCTTGAAACAACTGCAAAGTATTTGGACTAATGTGTAAAATTTGGAACCCAGCGACTATGATAGAAGTATCCAAAATTTAGAGACTATGCCTTAAGGTGCTGGGTAAGTTAGGGCTGATCGAAACCTGTAAGATGCTTCTCAAATGTGTACAGATAGGTTTGCATGTAGAAAACTTCTCCAAAAGAAGAATATTGAGGACTTCTGTGCAGACTTAAAACTTCAATAAAGCTTAAACCTATCCATAATTTGGAAAAAAATGTGAAAAATAATGTGAAGCTCACAAAAGTCCTCTCCTTTTGTCTCTGTAAAAAATGTGGAAGTCCACAAAACTGTTCAAGCAGCCTGCTCATGTGCTATGTGTGCACCACTCTGGCTAACTTCCTATTGCCTGCACGTTGGTGCCACTGTTCACCCTCCAACATGTATCACCACCATGCTCAACTACCACCTTCTCATGATTAGAGCAACATGAAGATGACAAGAAACAAGTTGCTAGTTAGCTTTAATTTTAAAGCAAAGATCGTGCATGACCAAGAAATAAGATTTAAGATCATGAGGCTTTCATCCTAACACTAACAAATCAAGGATATCTGTTCATATCCTTTGCCAATCCAAAAACACAAAGTTGATGTATAAATTCTTTGAATTTGACATGTGAATATCAGCTATGCAAGATTTGAGGATCAATAACAGCCATGAATTGCACTATGCGATACATAGATTTTTATCTAGAGCAAATGATCACATACTAGATCCACAACTCCCACATAGCCACTCAATTATGCATACATTCATGAAAAAGAATCACAGGGATACCTTTAGCACAAACTTTGAGAAAAATGATGCCCTACAGATCTTGAGAAATACCATGTTACTAATAATAGTATCTAGAATTGCAGCATTACAACTACCAAGAACACTGGAAGAATATTCATTGTTGTCAACCATTAAAAACGGCCGGCAATGTGAAAATAACGGTTGAGAAATAGGGTTGAGGAATGTACTGTTGCTATTAGGTTTTCTCGACCATTTTAGAACGTTACTATCAAGAAAAAGGCGAACCCTCATTCGACGTGACATTGTTTCTGTCATCTATTTTAAACGGTGGAGAAAAGTTTTTCTCGATCGTTATAAATACATCGTCAACGTAAATATTTATATCGATCGCTATTTAAGAAGTCAAGTAAAATCGTATCCATGATCGTTTGTAAATAACGAACGAGAATTTTACTATTGTCATCCATTTTCAAATGGTCGAGAATGTTAATATTATCAACCATTTTTATCTAACGGTCGACAATACTAATATTCTCATCCATTTTTAAACAGTCGATAATGCCTTATAATTTTGGTTGCATACTATTCTCCTCCGTTGGAAAACGGTCGACAATAGTTGTAATTTTTTTTAATTAATGTTTTTAATTATGTGGAAGACCTGTAGAAAACTAAAAATCCTATAAAAATATAATTAATCACACAACTTAAAACTTTTGCATATAATTAAAACATTAGAAATAAAAATAAAAATTTCATATATGTAACAATGTATACAAAGTTCATTACAAATGGTAATGTATATAAAAAATACAACAATCATGCTATGGCACCAATGCCTCCTGCACTACCACCACCTAAATCGTCGTTGTCATGACGATCTCTACACTGATGAAAAGATGGGTGATCGATACCTCCCTACTAAAGTACCCTTAGGAGCTTCTTGATGGTCTAAGTTGACTCCCTGAACTACGTCACATCATCCCTGACCTACGTAGTTAGCTCATCGATCCATTGGTCCTTCTCCTCATGGAGGTCGTGTAATAATGCAATCTCCTTCCTCATCTGTTGTACCTCAGCTGAAGAGGATGATGCCCCCTTTCTCCCATACAAGGTAGAGACGGTCTCTCTCTTCCCTGTGCTTTGGATGTACCTACCATAATCAAGTGGCATGATAGTCTGGCCTCATTTGCTGTCAGTGGCTGCTGAACTGTACTAGAGTTGCCATCTTCAGGAGGATGCATTAAGTTGACCATATTATCCTGAAAGAGATTGAATTAAATTAAGTAATTTCATATAATTATAATTACGAAATGAAATAAAAGTATTGTGTATTTTAACTTATGTGTCTCTGCTAGTATGTGTCATGAAGCCACTCTGTTTCCGTCACTACCCATCTTGCTATGAGTGGCCTCATATACTCCCACCTGATCAAGCTAGGCACCTTCATGCATGGCAGACTACAATATTTTAAAACAATTAATTGAAACAAATTAAAAATGTTGTAAGGTTTAAAAGAAAATAATAATTAAAAGTATTTACGTATAGGGATTTCATCCCACCTATGCTCCTCCTACCTAAGCTAAGGGTCTTCGGTGGAGCTTTAGCCCTATTTTTCTTATTCTTCTTAGCCTGCTCCTAAAGTAAAGGTATAATTTATTAACTTAGAAATTAGTTAAATGATAATATATGCAATACTTTTACCTGCGTTGCTGGATCATGCCAATGCTTGCATGCTTCCTTCCAAGTGTGTAGCTGTATCAAAAGAGGCCCATTACGCAATGCCTCATCATGATTCTTGTTCTTATAATACTAAAATATATATATGTAATGTTAGAAATAATATTAGAATTATGATAAAAGGAATAAACAAATACAGTTAAAATTTATCTTTTACCTTATTCTTCATCTTCAATCTCCAGTCTTTGTGAATCTTGGCCACGTGATTGAGGATGTATTTGGGGACGTTTGGATCATTGCTCCAATCGAAGATGGCCTGCATTAGTAGGAGAGAAGAAATTGTTACATAATTTAAAGTTATATAAAGCAATGTAAGTTATTAATTTTTACGAATCACCTCTAACTCTCAAATGAGCTGCCACTTCAGCTCCTTTGGCACCTTCCTCCAATTGAAGTAGGATAGTGGAATGAATGCCTTCGTCAATGTACCTAGTTTGCTGACGAATGGAGGATACTCCACTGCTTCCCCCGCTGGTGTGATCCTAACTGAAATGCGAACCCCATGCGGAATTCTCTCTAGACCCTTATTCACGGGACCTCTTCCCTTACGTGCACTTGGAAGATAGAATTATAACATAAAATAAAATAACAAAGAAATAAATAAATCATAACATTTACCAAACTTTAATTTCATACCAGTACTGCGAAAGGGTGGTGTAGAACATCCTGGCTGAGAATGATCTAGGTCAGCCGACTGCTCTGGCTGATCATGTAACCCAACCTCCTCATCAAATGAAATACTATCCTACTCCTTGTCTTCATCGACGAGTGCATCCTCCTTGTTGTCAAGATCCTCTACCAGGAAATCCATTGGAGGAGGCATCGGACTCTTCCCCTTCCTCCTACCCCCTCCTCTGACTCTGGAGATATCGAGCCACATCTCCAGGCCTCAGAAACTGTTGTTGAGATGCCTGGGGCTCCTCACGGGAGGCTGAGTTGGGTGTTGCCGGCTGTGAGCCAAAGGCAGCTGGCGAGGGGCCTCTGGTTCTTGGAGTTGGGTTTTGAAAGAGCGATCTTCATTTCGTTGAAAACTTTAACATAAAATGACGTGTCGTATTTAATCGCGTGGTATAAAATTACTCTTCAAAACATTTTAATTCTCAGAATCTAACCACGAAAGTAGTTAGGTCATCTCCATAGCGAGGAATTAGCCTATTAAAGTAGTGTGTTGTGCTTCGTTTATTCGGGAATCTCAGTGGGCATGCATACTAGTTATTGCACTTCATTTTCAACATAAGTTTAGCATTTTTGTAATTACTTAAGATTATAGGGAAATTATATGCAAAATCACCACTATAGCATACGTGAATCATAATCGTAGTATTGACAAATATCATCAATATAAATCAAAATCGAACCCATTCCCTATAATCAATATCCCATACTTGATTAGTTAAGAGATAAATGCACTATTCGTCATTCAACTAAACCTGAGGGACATTGATGCAATTCCATCTTAATATAATAAGGAGATAAATAAATGAATAGTATTCTCTACAATGGCATTTAACGTAATTATTAATAGGAGAGAAAACAGGGGATTTCCCTTCTCTCTTGCTCGTGCGCGTGGAGACGTGGTGGTCTACCAACTAAAGCCCAGTGGCGGTGCGTGGGAGAGAGACGGTCGCGACGGCGGTGATGAGGTGGCTGAAGGTGGTTAAACATGTTCGGATGGCGGAGGAGAACGTCGGTGACGACGATGATAGGTGGCGTTTGCAGGCGTCGTGGAGGGTAGTTGGTGGGTGCACGACGGTATTGGGCGTGAGGTGAAGACAACAGCGAGGTTGATGGTGAGTTTGGCAGCCGGGAAGCTCCCCTACCAACGGTGGGTGTGTGGCGTGCCTTGGGTTCCTTTTGAAGGTTGCAGGCAGCTGTGGGTTACTGTGGCGCTCGGGCGTGAGGAGCGGAAGCGCAGCCTGCACTTGGTAGCGCATGGATGGCAGGTGGGAGGTGCGCTGGTCACGCGACTGTAGGCGGTGCATTGAGGAGGGGTGTCTGCACGCGATGATGGTGGCTATGGGTTCCTCCTCTCCTCTATCAGTGGAGAAGAGGATGAAGGAAACGAAGAAGACGGAGAGGAGGGCGTGGTGGTGGTGGAAGTGGAGTTGGTTTCACGTCGAGGGTGGAAAAGGGAAGGAGAGGATGACGATGGTTTTAGGCGGTGGTGCTGGTAGTGGTAGAGGCATGCATGCTATCACCGTGCATGCCGTAAAGTTGATGAAGGCGCGGTGGGTTGAAGGGAACGGTGGAGAATGTCTATGCCACAGTGTATGCCCTCGATGCACGGTGCTCGCCTCCTGCATGGTGGAGAATGAGAATGAGAGGCCATCCCCCTGCCGAGAGAGAGAAGATATCTCCTGAGGGTTGTTCTGCGGTTGGAGAAAAGATCGGCGTGGAGTGGGCTGTGCATTAGGATAAGGGATGGGGATTATTGCGCAGGGGAATGTGATGCATGAGGAAGGGGGTGGCGGCCAGCTGCGCACGTGTGCCAGAGGAGGTTTTATTTTATAAACTAATTATTTATATACAATAAGTTATTAAATGTAATAGAATATATGTAAAGTTAAGGAATGATGTATGCAATAATTCTATGACCTAATGTAGTTATTAACAAACATAAAATGTAAGAATAAAGTTAACTTAGGCATAACAATAGTCCATTAAAATGGAGTCATCAAATACCCCAATGCCTAAGATTTACTAGTCCCTAGCAACAGTGAAGAATAATAGAAGTAATCAAAAGATTTCTTCTTTCCGTATTCCAAAAATTTAGAGATCCAGACTCATGTGAAGTGATAGTAACCTAAGTAACGGATTCAAGTGAAAAGCCAACTTACATTTGAAGTTCGCAGTTAACCCTTAATAGAATTCTATCAGGATAGGCAACTACTTCTCTCGAGGATAAAGCAGAAAATAATCTATAATTTGACCCTGGCTTTTTGGCTTAGGTAGGAGATATTGAGTTGAATGGATTTGTATTTGGTGACACACACTCATCTGGTGCTACATGTAATCTAGTACTACAGACTCTAGATCTCTAGACTATTAAACAAGTCAACTCCAAGAGAGGCTAAATAACTGTGCTCTCTTGATATTCCTTTGTACTCACTTTTTTCCTTCTTTTCTTTCTCAGATCACAAATCTTACCAGATTTAGTAAATGTACTCACCATTTGGTGGCCTCACATGACATTCACACTTTAACTAAAATCCTAATAACTCTACAACTAAGTTAGAGTACTCAGGCAGTATTTAGGCAATCAGAAATACTGAAAGGTAGGTATGGGTCATATTTGGTGGATCACGATGGGTGTTTTTGTTGCCTCAGAAACAACGTCACGAAGATAAAATTATAAACTTGGACTCTTTTCTTTTTCTTTTCTCTCTCTTTTCTTCTTTTTTTTCCTAAATATAATTATTTCTTTCTTTTTTTTTCTTTTTCTTTCTTTATAAATCAACATAACACAACGTAGACTTTTATTTATGAGGCATTATTAGGGAAGATGATGGTCAAGAGGATATTGTGTGGCTTATTTGGTGGAAGTACCTACTCTCGACATCGGGAAGGAATGGATAGGACAAGCGTATTTCTGACCTTTGACACTATTACCCTCCTTTAGTCGAGGACTCTATGAAGGACGGTCGTAACCATCCACCATAGTCATAGCTTTATTAAAACTCAATCTCTATGTATCTGCTTTATTTGGTGACTCTCAGGAATTTACACAATGTACGCACACAGGAATAGAGAGTGAATACTATGCCTAACTCTGATGTATCATCATCTAATTGTCCAAAGCTTAAGAGTCCTTGCACTAGATTTAGCGCATCAGTAATCTCTCTACTTTCTTCTCACAAATATGAGGTGGATCTAATAGAAGATAGTATGCCTGACTCCCTTTTAACTGTCCAATGGTTCAGTAGACTAAAAATGCTTGTTGGTTCTCTTTAAAGATCCATTACCTAGTCTACGTGCCAGTGAAGTAAATGTACTGGATTCTAAACTTAAGAAACAATTTAAAAAGAAAAATCTTTAATGACACCTCCATGACAAAGATGTTTTGCTAGGGACTAACCAATTTAGCTCAAGAATTTTTTTTTTCTTTTTATATATATGCTAACCTAAATGCATGAATACTTCCTAAAATGCAAAATGCACCTCCCCATGCCTAAATCCTACAATGTCCTCATTGTAAAATTAAAACAAGGGGAGAAAGGAAGGAAATCACCTGATGATGGTGTTATTCAGAACGCTGGGTTGCCTCCCAACAAGCGCTACATTTTCTGTTAGCAGCCAGACTTACAAGGAACCTGTAAGTCTGGTTCCAGATAGAAAAAGCTAGGCCCTAAAAATATGCGTAACAGCATAGGCCTAGAAAACAGGTAGCTATGGATGTTGGCGAGCTGATGATGCAGCGTGATTCCAAATGCTCGCTAGAAGATATGAAAATAGAGAACCTCGTAGGCTATCTGGGGAGGTCTAGGGATAACAAAAGGAATATGAAAAGGGGCCTCCCGAAGTAGAATAAGTGGAGGATAACAAGGATCCTCCAAAGCAGGACGGGTTTTAAAAGATATAAACATTATTATTTCAAACCCTTGAATGGCGAGACTAAACGTACAAGCATCAATCCAAACTCACCATTCTACCCGAAGATGTACTGGCTTGATATTCTCCCCAGAAAGAATGTAAGTGAGCAGAGACCTGAGCCAAGGATCGGTTAGGGAGTGTAAGGATTATTTGTGGGGTTGGAAGGTAATGGTTAAGTCCGATGAGGGCTTAATCGGTGTCAGGTCCAATTCCGACAACGATTTAGATTGTGTATTCTCCCTAACAATTGTAGAAAAATTCATGTCACCCTGCTTAGCATTAATGAGTGGAGTCATATTTTCACCTTCCAGTATATGTAAATTAATGGTGGACTCCAAATTACATTCCTTTGATGGCAGGGTCAAAACAACAGAATCATTATCATTAATTTTATCCCTGGATTCATTTGGTTCACTTAAGTTTTTGTCGGGGTGTATATGTGATTCATTAGTAAAGAAAGGAGTTGCTTCAGTATCATCAATTATTTCTGACGGAGGATCTGTCTTAATGTTTTGGAGTAAGCCTATATCACTCAATTCTTTGTTGTTGTTAGGGCATAAATCCTCAATTGACGTGTTTTTTCCCCGAGAGTCTCCTCTAGGCTTCTCACTATTGTGTTTGTCCTCCTCTAATATCAACTCCTGGTTTGGTGGAGGATGACTCTCAAAAGAAGGGAGGAATCCGGATTTCACCATATTATTTATATCCTTCGGGGGTAAGTCCTTAAATAACAAATAATCCCCCAGTGATTCACTATAGATTTTCAGTCTAGGTTCCTCCATTGGGTCATCCTCGTCCTCTGAAATAGACTCATTATATCCCTGAGACCAAAATTGATCTAATTCATCCTCCATTCCCTTAGGGTCACCTTCATTGGGTGCATTTAAATCCTCAGGATGCTGAATGGTAGGTGTTAATTCCCTAAGTGGAGGGTCAGGATTAGGCTCACTAAGGGTAGAATGGGATTTCACCAGATAATTAATAGGGGAAGTGATATGAACAATACGACATTGACCTGGGTTATCAGGGGTAAGAAAATACTGTCATTGGGGTCAAGGTCCTCAAGAGGTACCATCTTCCCCTTCTTTTGACTCCAATATAGCTCGGGTGGATAATTACTAGGATCGTTCTCCTCTAGTGACCGTGTCTCATTGGGAGAGTCTAAGTGATAGCTACGTAAAACGGGATCCCTATTGTCATTAGTTTCCTCAGAATTATTTTCATGATCACGGTCGTATGGGTAGGGATCAAAATTATTAGGAAGAGCATAGCTAAGCTGTCTAATTTCTTTATTTAATTTTTGACTATTCCTCAACATCTCTCTCATAGATTCCATCATTTCCTTTTGTTGTTTTTGCATTTCTATCATAAAAGAGGAGAGGCTACTACTATCAGATTGGGGAGGATAGTCAATCTCAGGCTTTGGTTGCCTAGGGGTCTCAGTCCAATCATGCTATGGAAAATCCTGAAGGGTGGGAGGGTTAGGTGTTTGCATAGTAGTAGGGATTCCAAGGTTGGAAAATCCCGCTCCTAGGTTCTGCTCAAAAGTGGGAGTTATCAGGCCAGTATTCTTAGGATAGGACTATGAATGATCTTATGAATTGTCAATGTACCCATCAAAGGATGGATACGCTCGGGGCATGGGATCTTGGTTAAAAGATGGGAAGTATCGACTCTGGTAATCTAAATGATAGGAGTAAGGGTGATCCATTTCTTTAAGCCAAACAGGTTTAACTCTCTTAGGATTTAGAAGAAATTAGAACACAAGCAGAAACTTCCTAGAGAGTTCTACCACTATCAAAATAAATGCAAATATGTTGGGATTTGTTTTTAGTAGATTCTAGGTCTTAGGTGTTCAGTTGGTGGTCAAACAAGTTTTGTAAGAATTACGCTTCCTAGGCCGACCTTCGTTGGTGCCTACAACCTACTCGCAAGGGATGGAAGTCTCGAATCGAGCCCACGCACGAGGAACCGAAGTAACTTGGTGGATAGGCTTATTGATTTTCGATTAACTTCCCTTGTGGTGCAAAGAGGAGAGGTAGAAATTTATCTAGTGACCTTATGTGTGAGGTACACAGTGTCTTAGGTGTGCAATCATACGTTCATGTTTTGAGTTTTGAAATCTTGTAAACAAGATCCTTTTGCACACAATTTTAAGTCGTAGATTTTAAGGTCCAACCTCTTAGTAGTCCCAATTTTTAAAGTGACCACTGAATTAATTCGATTTAAGCACTTTAGTGGTCTTAGATTTAGGTTCAATGCAGATGCATGACAGGTAATTGATGCTCAAGAAAAAGATGTACCTTACTCCAGCTTTCTTCAATGCAGGATGTTTTCAATGCAAAAAGAAAAGCTAGATGTTGCTCATTCAATCCTAAATGGTCGCCCTATAGATATGAGGCTTTTAGCAGGTAATTTGAATATATATATATTTTCTTGATAATAATAAGCAAACAAACCTAATCTAACTAACTAACCAACATGCAGTTCAAACAATTCGAATAATCCTATAATCTAAATAAAATGGGAACACACTCCCGAAAATACACTCCCGCATACTAAAGTGATAAGAAATAAAGAAACACTGGGAACACGTTCCTAAAAATGCCCAACAAGGGTCCACAAGATAAAAATTAAGTTCTAATGTCTATCTAAACTAAGATCTAATAACTAAATAAGAAAAAGGTCCCTCTGTATGCCTACGTGCGCGCCCACCGCGTTCGTTACGTGTTTTTGCACAGAAAAAGATCCATAGTTAGTAATTCAGGAAAGCTTTCAAAATATCATAAAAATAACATAAAATTCTTGAAAAAATTAATAGGCATGTTTCCTCCCCGGCAACGGTGCCATTTGAAAGAGTGATCTTCGTTTTCGTTGAAAACTTTAAAATAAAATGACGTGTCATTGTATTTAATCGCATGGTAGAAAATCGCTTTTCAAAACATTTTAATTATCAAAATCTAACCACGAAAATAGTTAGGCCGTCTCCATAGGGAGGAATTAGCCTGTTAAAGTAGTGCGTTGTGCTTCGTTTATTCAAGAATCTCAGTAGGCATGCATACTAATTGCACTTCATTTTCAACATAAGTTTAGCATTTATGTAGTTACTTAAGAATATAGGGAGGTTATATGTAAAATCACTACTATAGTATACGTGAATCATAATTGTACTACTGACAAATATCATCAATACAAATCAAAACCTAACCCATTCCCTATAATTAATATCCCATACTTGATTAGTTAAGAGATAAATGCACTATTCGTCATTTAATTAAACCAGAGGGACATTCATGCAATTCCATCTTATTATAATAAGGAGATAAATAAATGAATAGTATTCTCTACAATGGTGTTTTAACTTAATTATTAATAGGGGAGAAAATAGGGGATTTCCCTTCTCTCTTGCTCGTGTGCGTGGAGACGTGGCGGCCGGCCGACTGAAGCCCGGTGGCGGTGCATGGGAGAGAGACGGTCGCGACGGCGGTGACAGGGTGGCTGAAGGTGGCCGGACGTGGCTGGACGGTAGAAGAAAACGTCGACGACGGCGACAGCAGTGGCGCTTGCGAGCATCGCGGAGGGTAGCTGGTGGGTGCACGACAGTCATGGGTGTGAGGTGAAGACAACGGCGATGTTGACTGTGAGTTTGGCAGCCGAGAAGCTCCCCTACCGATGGTGGGTGTGCGGTGTGCTTTGGGTTCTTTTTGAAGGTTGCAGGTGGCTGTGGGCTACTGTGGCGCGCGGGCGTGAGGAACGGAAGCGCAGCCTATGCACGGCAGTGTGTGTTTGGCGAGTGGGAGGTTGGTGTCGGTCACGGTTAGGTTGTTAATATAGTGATTTTATCGTTGAAGTGTGTATAGTGGTTAACCTAATTCAGACCTAACCATCTCTTTACAAAAATTTTTAACTTGGCCTACTTGATTTTATCTTGTCACTTTTAGGCCCAGGGTCGAACTCAGGGAAGTGGGGTTACAAGTAGAGTTTCTACGCCTTTCCTACAACGAGTCTCTTTCATTCGTTTATTGTGTTTTTGGTGTTTTTCTTATTTAGATTTTTTTCTGGTAATCTTTGTCCTTGAGGCACACCCTCAAAATTGGGTTCTTGGCTTTGAGCCAAAACAGAGTTCCAAGACGGGTCTTGCTATTCACAAGACGGAGTACCTGCAAGTCAAAGATTATCTTTACTCTTTTATATATTTTTTGTCTTTTTACTATCAGGAAAGCGAAACAGAAATAAAGTAAATATAGTATATATATATATAGGTATATATTATGTATATAAAGGGGTGGGGGTGGAGGCGGAGATGGAGTGTAGCACGGTGTCGAGTCGGTCGTCGTCTAGAAAGACGCAACCAATAGGACGAAGTGCCGAGTGTAAGGTGTAGGATGGATGGTGGAAGATGGATGCGAACACGCTTTTTGTACGCGTGTATCGGGAAATATCAGCAACTGGTGTAGATATTTTCACGATACCACGTATGGTAAATAATGTGAAAATATGTATATATATATATATGTATGTAAATATATCTATATATATGTATGGTTATATATAGGTATATATATGTATATATATATATATGTGTGTGTATATATATATATGTATATATGCATATATATAA
This sequence comes from Thalassia testudinum, assembly GCA_037157565.1. NCBI lineage: Eukaryota > Viridiplantae > Streptophyta > Magnoliopsida > Alismatales > Hydrocharitaceae > Thalassia > Thalassia testudinum. Next base: position 112,880,378 of record JAZHRO010000025.1, read on the forward strand.
GTATATGTATATATATATATATATGTATAAGTATGTATATATAACTATATAGATGTAAATATATATGTGTGTATATGTATATAGTAATATATGTATATATAGATATATGTAGCTAGATATATATATATAGATGTATATATAAGTAGGTGTGTATGTATATATATATATATATATATATGTATCTATACTTAGTTATATAGGTAATAATATATATATAGATATATGTATATTTATATGTATATATGTCTATAGATATATGTATATATGTAAGTATATATGTATATATAAGTATATAGATATATGTATATATATATATGTATACTAATACTTAGTTATATAAATACTAATATATATATAGATATAAGTATATATATGTATATATGTGTATATATATATATATGTATATATATATAAGTATATATATATATATATGTATGTATACTAATACATAAGTATATAGATACTATTATATGTATATATGTATGTATATATATGTATATATATATCAATATATATAAGTATACGTATATATATATATATATGTATACAATAGATTATAGGTGTGTGTGTGTGTGGACGTGTGAGTGTAGGTGTGTGTGTGAGCGTCTGTGTAAAGAGAGAGTGAGATATAGAGAGAAAGAGAGCGGGAGAGAGAGCAGGAGAGATGGCAGAGAGAGCAGCCACGCTGCTGAGGCGAGGGCGCTGTTAAGTCGTCTGGGCGTGAAGGGCGTCGTCTGGTTGTTCAAGCTCGCGTGCGGGCACGTGTGCGCACAGACACGCGCGCGCTGGAGGGCAAGGGCGTGGAGAGAAGATACGTAGCGCACTGTGCTACGCGAGGCTGGAGCGGTTTGGCAAACGCGGGCGCTGAGGGCGGGCATTCTGGAGCGGGCGCTGGCGCTTACAGGCACACGCAGTGAAGGAAGCGGGCGAAGGCAGGCACTAGGAGAGGGCTGGTAGATGCGCGGGCGGGCGCACGCACGGGTAAGGGCCGGTTGCGGTGCGCCGGGTGACTAGTAAAGTGAGAAGCTTTCCAGTCACCCCACTGTAGCCACAGTGTCGCGCAGACTCGCGTGAACAGTGGCTATAGTGGTCGTCCGCGCCGTGCAACCGGGAGCTGCAGGTGGTGTAAGTGTGGTCGGCTCGTGGCTGGCGCGTGCAGGCTGGCGCACGAGGAAGGAGGTCTGTGCTGGCCAGTTGCAGGTGCAAAGAAGCTCGCGACAGAGCGGAGAAGCGGGAGGCGAGGTGTCTGCAGGCACGTGCGGAGGTCTGCGGGTGCTGCTGGGGTGCGTGGGAGGATTGGCTGGCCGGTTGCAGAGGAGCGCAATGGCCGGTTGCGGGCGGAAGAGCGCACGACAGAGCGAAGAAGCGGAGGCAGAGAGGGGACTGTAGGCGCCTGCAGGCTTGCGCGGAATGGCTGGGGCTGCTACTGCTGCCAAGCTGCAAGCTTCAGACCTTGAAGCGTGCGGCCATGGCTGAAGGTGCTGGAGCGGGAAAAAAATAGAAAAGAGCCACCACGCCCACCGGCTCTTTGAAGAGCTGGGCGGTGGTGGTCTCACTGTGGTGGTGTGCACCACAGTGAGGGATCCTACCCGCCGGGTGTCTCCTCCGAGGAGGACCGGCATATGGAGGGAAAGGGAGGAGAGGACGGCCTGGAAGGAGATGGAGCTGCCGGTGGTTTTTTTGGCTGGGACCCCCGGCTTTTTTTTGCAAGAAGGAGTCGTGGCTTTTATAGGAGAAGGCATGGCCGTGCATGGCTCATGCATGGCTACGGCAGGGAATGGTAGCCGCAGGGAAGGGCTGGTAGGGAGAGGGATGGAGAGCAGGGAATGGCAAGTTGCAGCCGCGGGAAGCATTTCAAAAATCAAGTGGAAAAAATAAAAAGATGGTGGATTTTGCAAAGATGCACTTGAGGAAAATGTAATCGCGAGACCATTTTATTTCATTCTCCTCTCCTCTCAATTAAATGCAAGCATGTATTTTTACAATGCAACTATGGAGACCTAATATGCATTGGTAATGCTAGGAAATAGCACAAGATGGCACAACTGCAGGCGTATTTTTGCTGTGCAATCAGAGGTGCGCTGGTCACGCAACTGTAGGCGGTGCGTTGAGGAGGGGTGGCTGCATGCGATGATGGTGGCTATGGGTTCCTCCTCTCCTCTGTCGGTGGAGAAGAAGAGGATGAAGAAAACGAAGAAGACGGAGAAGAGGGTGTGGTGGTGGTGGAAGTGGAGTTGGGTTCACGTCAAGAGTGGAAAAGGGAAGAAGGAAGGAGAGGATGATGATGGTTTTAGGCGATGGTGCTGGTAGTGGTGGAGGCATGCGCATTGTCACCGTGCATGCCGCAGAGTTGATGAAGGCGTGGTGGGTTGAAGGGAACAGTGGAGAACGTCTATGCCACAGTGTATGCCATAGCCATAGTGTATGCCCTCGGTGCACGGTGCTCGCCTCCTTCACGGTGGAGAATGAGAATGAGAGGCCATCCCCCCGTCGAGAGAGAGAAGATATCTCCTGAGGGTTGTTCTGCGGTTGGAGAAAAGATCAGGGTGGAGTGGGCGGTGCATTAGGGTAAATGTTACGAACGCAGCCTCAAGACGGTTTTTAAGACGTCTGGGAAGTGGCTCAGACGTCTGGAACCCTTTCCAGACGTCTGGTATTTAATTTTTGCGGCGTACGAGGTTGCGTTTGCGCGCATGCGCACGCAGACCTGCACCCTCCGCTCTCTTCCCTCTTTTTCCCTCTCCCCTCCTGCAGGGCGCGGCATTTCTCTCTCTCTCCCCTCGTGGCCTTAAAAGGCCCCTCGCCCTCTCCCTCACCCTCATCTCCCCCGTGTCCCTCTTCTTCTCCCAGCCGGTGCGAGAGCGCGAGTGAGGGAGCAAGCGGTGGCAACAGCAGCCGTGGCAAGTGTACGGGAGGAGGTGTTGCGCGAGGGAGGAGACGCTCGACCGTGAGGGCTCGAGCTTGCCGGGGCAGCTAGAGCTGGCCGGCGGGGGAGCAACGGGCATGGAGTGTCGCGAAGGGGCTGCTATAGCTCGAGCAGCAGGAGGACGGGGCGCGGCGCGACCGTGCGTTGCGGGCGGAGAACGAGTCGAGCTCTGATTCTGGAAGTTTTTCCAGAATCAGACGTCTGAGCTTCCAACCAGACGACGGTGAAGACGTCTGGAGGACTGTCCAGACGTCTGGATGGTAAGATATTCTATCTTCTTCCTTTTTCGCATGTACGGCCATGTGGCCGTCCGCCGCGCCTTCGTCTGCGACTCGTCATACTGAGAACAGGTGTGGGTACGTGCAGGTTCTGCTCGGGAGGGAGCAAGGGCTCGCCATCCCACGTGAGTCAGACGTCTGGCCACATTGCCAGACGACTGGAAGGACTTCCAGACGTCCGGGGTGACCATCGGACGTCTGGGAACTAAGCCAGACACCCCCGCAGGCTTCTGGATGTCTGAGGGACTACACAGAACAAAGGTACGCTTTGACCCACATTTTAAGACGTCAGGAAGAGGTTCCAGACGTCGGATTTTGGGTAGTTTCGTTGTTTTTGACCCGTTTAAGACCCGTTCGGAGTCCGTTTTCCGCGTTTCGGGTTGCGTTCTTTCTAGAATAAAATCCTCCACCCGTGTACAGTAATTATATACCGTTCTGAGAAACTTCTTGTGTTTGATCCTTGTGTTAGGACCCCGTTCCATTACAGTCTTGGGGATTGCAGAGGCGAGCGGGATTTCCGACCACGCCCCTAGTACTCCCGTTGTAGCTGGTAGAGTGGCTTTTAATTTACTTAATCAAATTTGTTACAATTATGGAATAATTAATAGAGTCTAGGGCACTGCATGAACCCTAGGACTGAGACACTAGATTGAATGATAGATCCTAGGGTATTGCATGAAACCTAAGACTGGAAACTAGATTGAATGATAGATCCTAGGGTATGGCATGAATCCTAGGACTGGAAAACTAGTGGAATATAAATATATTGCAGTCTTGGAAAAGTAGAAAGGAATTAATAGCTGCCTGTTATGAATGAATAAATATGATTAAGAATATGGGTTTTATGAACGTGAGACTGGAACAGTGAAACCTACAATGGCCAAACAAAAAGAATACGAACCCTACGGGGAATTAGGAGTAGAACTCCTGGAAAGAGAATAGAATGGAACTGAGAAAGTGAAACGTGGAAGTGTGTTGTCTCTGGGGTACGTGGTACCAATGAGAGCACACATTACCTCTTAGTGTAGAGGGGAGCTTTCCGGCCTCAGGTTGAGACCGGGGTGGGTTTGGCCACTGTACACCGACTTGCTGGCCCTCGCATACGCAGTACCAAGGAGAGCTACTAGTGTAGGGAGAGCACTAGCTACCCCACGGGCCCCGAAGTTCTGCTAGCCTCCTACACCGACTTGTTAGGCCCACTGGGCAAATTAGGGTAGTCAAGAGAGGGTGCGCGGACTGTGGAGGGGTTGGACCCCTGTTACTGAGAGGGCTCTACCCTATACTGGTTCCGTGCTGTGCTTTGGGCACACCCATTAACGGAAACGACTGACCGCGTGGCAGTGCGGGATAGCTACCCGTGCGCTTATCGCGCGTGCCGTAGTCACCGTTACGTCTATCAGCGACCCTGGGGTGGTTGACTAAGGGTAGGATCACCACGGGGACTCTCCTGGCCAGGAGAGCACCACGTGTTACTTCTACTTTTCGGAAAAGACTGCAATCAAGATTGTTCCCACGATGAACATTCGAGATCAAGTGAAGGATCTGAGGAATAAATAAATCATGAAATAATAGAAGGACGTAAATAAAGAAAGTAAAATATAACAGCTACTGTACACTCTACTGTTTCTTTAGTTTTAGCTGCCACTGTACTCAGCGTTTCGCTGACGTGTTACACTCGTTACTTTTCAGGATCAGGTGTTGAGCAGCCAGGGTCAGCGGCTGCATAGGATGCTGGGCCGAGTAGGGTCCAGTAGAGTTACCGCAGTTCTTTTTGTACCCCTTTTGTTCCACTGTAGTGAGTAGTTCTATTACTCTCTGTACTTCTTTACTTGTAGCTTCATGTTATGTTATAATTGTTGTTCTTTTGTTGTGGTATATACTGTAGTAGTTCTTTTTCTTACTGCTGTATTTTGTTACTGCTAGTTATATTCATGCTGAATGTGGTTTATTTTACTGCTCTTTTGGTTACTTCCTCGTTTGACGACTAGGTCTTGGGATTAGTCGAGTCGGTCCGATTCTCGTGTCTCGTAGGGACTCGGGAATTGGGTCGTTACAAGATGGTATCAGAGCACGGTCATCCCGAGAAGTGAATCAACTGACTGAAAAATAACCTATTCACACGTCTGTAACTAGTGTAGCCACCACAACATATCTTTTGACATGAACTCTTAGACGTTTCGTTAGATCTCGTTCCATATTGACGTGTTTCCATTTTGTTTCGCGTCTCCTTGCAGGAGATGCCTCGTCGCGGGACTGGCGAGGTAGGCCGCGGGCGCGGCCGAGGACAAGGTCGGCGAGGTAGGCGTGCCGTTGTCGACGCCTCCGTGGACCAGCCACTGCTCCCGGGAATCCAGGCCCAGGACCTCGCCCAGCTGATACGGGACATTGTGCGAGAGGAGCTCCACCCACCACCCCGAGCGCCTCACCCTGGGGCTGCGGAGGGGGAGTCCTTTGTGGGACCACACGACGAACGCGGTGCTGGACTCGGGGGAGGGGATGGGCCGCCGCCACCCCCACCTTCCTCCGACACTTCTATGAATGAGGCACCTTTACCTAGAGGTGCACCAGCATCTCCGCTGCAGCGCCACTTCGAGCTCTTCGGGCAGTTCCGGAAGCTGAAGCCCTCCTCCTTCAAGGGGGATGAGGACCCGACCGAGGCAGAGGACTGGCTCGAGCAGCTTGAGAAGATTTTCGACACCCTTCGCCCCCTGGTGGAGTGCCGCGTGGCCTTTGCCTCGTACCAGCTGGAGAGTGCGGCACACAGGTGGTGGAGGGCGGTCAGGGGACAGGAGAGGGACGAGCCGACCTTGGATCAGTTCATCCCCCTCTTCTGCGAGCAGTACTTTCCCCAGACGTGGCAGGACCAGAGGAGGCGAGAGTTCCACACTCTCCGCCAGGGGACGATGACCGTGAGCACGTACCGCATGCATTTTCTGGAGCTGTCCCGCTTTGCAGCGACAGCGGTAGCCACTGAGGAGGAGCACCTTTGGAGGTTCACCGAGGGGCTCCAGCCTGCGATTCGGGGGTATGTCAAACCCCTGAAGCTACCTACGTTTTCGAGGGTGGTGGAGGCAGCTATGACCTACGAGGAGACCAACCCGTCCTCACGAGACACTGACGGCGGGCGGAAGAGGCCCTTCCAGGCAGACTTTTCTCAGGGCCGACGAGAGAGGAGGCACGTGGCATCCGCAGGAGAGCCGTCACATTTTGCAGGGCCATCAGTGGCCTTTGGGGGCCCTCGACAGGGGCCAGTCGCCAGCACCGGACCCCCGCCCAGCCGGTAGCAGGGACCCACGGAGGGCGGGAGTCGGGTTCCCCTCTGCTACCAGTGTGGCCAGCTGGGCCACATCAGGAGAGACTGCCCGTTTAAGGTAGGAGGTCAGCAGATACTTCCCGCGTAGAGCACTGGAGGGCGCGCAGGAGGCCGCGGTTCCCAGGCGCGAGGTGGAGGACAGCAGTCATGAGGAGGGTACTGACCAGCACCTACCCGTCCGACGCAGAGTGTGGCTGCTTCGTCCGCACCTAGAGCTGAAGGGCGTATCAACGCCCTGACACACAGGGATGCCAGAGCTTCGAGATCGGTGGTGGCAGGTTTGGTTTCAGTCTCCGGCAGAATTGTTTACACGCTTTTCGATTTCGGTGCTACGCACTCGTTTGTCGTAGCCAGTTTCACAGTTAATTTGGGCTAGGACTATACGCTGTTAGAGAATCCATTCATAATCAGAGGTCCGAGTGGTCAGCTGTTTGTGGTTGAGTAGGTGTACACGAGTTGCGAGGTCAGGGTCGGGGGACATAGTCCGCCAGCTGACCTGATTATGATACAGATGGAGGACTTTGGCGTAATTCTGGGGATGGACTGGTTATCCGCTTACCATGCTTTGGTGGACTGTTTTGAGAGGAAGATCGTCTTCTCCATACCGGAGTTGCCTTCTTTCGAGTTTCACAGACAGCCAGTGGACGGAGGCTTCAGGTGCATTTCGGCACTTCGGGTGGCGAGACATTTGAGCCAGGGGTGTGAGGGCTTCTTAGCTTGTGTGGTAGCAGAGCTCAGCCCTGTGGTAGACTTCCAGAGCATCCCGGTGGTCAGAGAATACCCTGACGCATTCCCAGACGAGTTACCAGGACTACCGCCCGAGCGTGAGATCGAGTTTGAGATCTCATTAGTACCAGGGACCAGCCCCATCTCCACCGCACTATATCGGATGGCACCGCTTGAGCTACGAGAGCTCAAGTCTCAGTTGCAGGATCTTTTGGAGAAGGGCTTCATGAGGCCTAGTGCGTCTCCCTGGGAAACCCCGGTACTGTTTGTGAAGAAGAAGGATGGTACCCTACGCCTTTATGTGGACTACCGACAGCTGAATAGGGTCACCATCAAGAACAGATATCCGCTGTCGAGGATCGATGACTTGTTTGACCAGTTGCGAGGTACCACGGTGTTCTCCGAGATCGACTTGAGGTCTGGATACCACCAGTTGAGGATCAGGGAGACCGACGTCTCCAAGACAGCTTTCCGCACCCGGTACGGACACTACGAGTTTTTGGTTATGCCGTTTGGGCTGACCAATGCCCCCGCTACTTTCATGGATCTGATGAACCGGGTGTTTAGACCGTACTTGGACCAGTTCATGGTGGTTTTCATAGATGATGTACTCATCTATTCTCGAGATCGAACGCAACACAGACAGCACTTGCGGATGTTTCTGGACACACTGAGACGACGTAGGCTGTACGCCAAATACAGCAAGTGCGAGTTCTGGTTGAGGGCGGTGACCTTCTTAGGTCATGTGATCTCTGGGGACGGCTTGGCGGTGGACCCAGCCAAGGTCGAGGCAGTGCTCAGGTGGGAGAGACCGCATTCAGTCACCGAGATTCGCAGTTTCCTGGGACTGGCAGGCTACTACAGACGGTTTATCAGGGGTTTTTCATAGATTACGCGTCCTATGACACAGTTGACCCGGAAGGACGTGCCCTTCACTTGGACAGACGCCTGTGAGGCGTGTTTTCAGGAGCTGATGGAGAGGTTGACTTTAGCTCCCGTGCTCACCATCCCTGACAGTAGTGGCGGGTTCGTTGTGTACACGGATGCCTCCTTGCAGGGGTTAGGAGGTGTGCGCATGCAGAGGGGTCACGTTGTCGCTTACGCTTCGCAGCAACTGAAGCCCCATGAGCATACCTACCCTACCCACGACCTGGAGCTGGCAGCTGTCGTCTTCGCGCTGAAGACCTGGAGGCACTACTTGTATGGTGAGACCTTCGAGATTTTCACGGATCACAAGAGCCTCAGATACCTTTTTGATCAGAAGGAGCTCAACATGAGACAGAGACGTTGGTTGGAGCTCCTGAAGGATTATGATTGCAGCATTTCCTACCACCCGGGAAAGGCCAACGTGGTGGCTGACGCCTTTAGTCGGAAGGCGCCCGCACACTTGGCCAGTTTACAGTTACAGAGTTGGAGCCTTTTGGAGGAGGTGGGCAGTTGGCGACCCCTAGAGTTACGGGGGCACTGTGGGGCAGTGACTGTGATGCGACAGACTAGGCCAGAGCTGATAGTCCGCATCATCACAGGATAGATGGCCGATCCGTACTTGCAGTTCCTACGCGACAGAGTACTGTCAGGAGACCCAGGGGACTTCTCTTTCACAGACCAGGTACTGTGCTTGAGGGGATGGTTGTGCGTTCCCAGAGACGAAGAGCAGTTGAGAGAGCTCCTGACTGAGGCACACGGTTCCAGATTCACCATACATCCCGGAAACACGAGGATGTACCATGACTTGAGACTCGACTTTTGGTGGAGGGGGATGAAGCGGGATGTGGGTGAATTCGTGCAGCAATACTTAGTATGCCAGCAGGTGAAAGCCGAGCATCAGAGGCCTGCATGGCCGCTACAGCCGCTTCCAGTGCCAGAGTGGAAGTGGGAGAGCATCACCATGGACTTGGTGGTGGGCTTACCTGTTACCCAGCGAGGACACGACGCAGTCTGGGTAATTGTGGATAGACTGACGAAGACGGCACGATTCTTGCCGATATGAGTCACTTTGGGACCAGCACAGTTGGCAGAGAGGTATATCCGCGACGTGGTACGACTACACGGAGTTTCGCGGGAGATCGTATCCGACTGGGATACCTGCTTTACGTCCCAGTTTTGGGTTGAGTTTCAGCCGGCCTTGGGGATGTAGTTGAGATTCAGTACAGCCTACCATCCCCAGACGGACGGACAGTCGGAGCACACGATATAAACACTTGAGGACCTTTTGTGTGCCTGTGTACTGGACTGGAGGGGCTCTTGGGAGGAGCACCTGCCCCTGGCGGAGTTTGCATACAACAACAGCTATCACTCAAGCATCGGCATGGCTCCCTACAAGGCTCTGTACGGACGGAGGTGTACGGCACCCTTGAGTTGGGTTGAGGTGGGGACCAAGTGGGAGGTTGGCCCTAGGTTGATCCGGTAGAGTCAGGAGGTAGTCGAGCAAATCCATAGGCGACTCCGCACTGTCAGGAGCAGGTAGAAGAGCTACGCGGATCGGAGACGCAGAGAGGTGCAGTTTGAGGTTGGGGACCACCTCTTCCTTTGTGTTTCGCCCATGAAGGGCCTGTAGCGGTTTGGGGTGAGAGGGAAGCTCGCGCCGAGATTCGTGGGACCCTTTGAGGTCCTGGAGCGGGTTTGACCCGTTGCTTACAGACTTGCCCTCCCTCCTCAGCTTTCTGGTGTGCACGACGTGTTCCATGTGTCCAACCTCAGGAAGTACGTTGCCGATCCCAGTCGTGTACTGAGTCACGAGAGCGTCAAGGTGGGCGACGACCTGACCTACCCCGAGCGGCCAGAGCAGATTCCTGACCGAGCCGTCCGTAGCTTGAGACAAAAGCAAGTACCCTGGTGAAGGTTTTGTGGAGGAGCCAGCGGTACGAGGCCACCTAGGAGCCTGAGGCTGCAATGCGGGAGCGGTACCCGGAGCTCTTCGTGGGTACGTCTTTTCGGACCGGCTTCGGTCCTCTTTGAGTTTGTTATGTTTTTATATGTCGTTCTTTCCTGCACCCTAGTTAGCGCAAGTTTCAGGGATGAAACTTCCTTCGAGTTTGTTATATTGTTACGAACGCGGCCTCAAGACGATTTTTAAGATGTCTGGTAAGTGGCCCAGACGTCAGGTATTTAATTTTTGCAACGTACGGGGTTGCGTCTGCGCGCATGCGCTCGCAGACCTGCACCCGCTGCTCTCTTCCCACTTTTTCCCTCTCTCCTCCTGTAGGGCGCGGCGTTTCTCTCTCTCTCCCTACGCGGCCATAAAAGGCCCCTCGCCCTCTCCCTCACCCTCATCTCCTCCGTGTCCCTCTTCTTCTTCTCACAGCCGGTGTGAGAGCGCGAGCGAGAGCCCTCACGATACCCGGAGGCAGCAGCAGCCGTGGCAAGTGTGCGGGAGGAGGTGTTGCGCGAGGGAGGAGACGCTCGACCGTGAGGGCTCGAGCTTGCCGGGGCAGCTAGAGCCGGTCGGCGGGGGAGCAGCAGGCGTGGAGTGTCACGGAGGGGCTGCTACAGCTCGAACAGCAGGCGGACGGGGCGTGGCGTGGCCGTGCGTCGCGGGCGGAGAACGAGTCGAGCTCTGATTCTGGAAGTTTGTCCAGAATCAGACGTCTGAGCTTCCAACCAGACGACGGTGAAGACGTCTGGAGAACTGTCCAGATGTCTGGACGGTAAGATATTCTATCTTCTTCCTTTTTCGCGTGTATGGCCATGCGGCCGTCCGCCGCGCCTTCGTCTGCGACTCATCGTACTGAGAACAGGTGTGGGTACGTGCAGGTTCTGCTCGGGAGGGCGCAAGGGCTTGCCATCTCACGTGAGTCGGAAGTCTGGCCGCATTGCCAGACGACGGGAAGGACTTCCAGACGTCCGAGGTGACCATCGGATGTCTGGGAACTAAGCCAGACGCCCCCGCAGGCTTCTGGACGTCTGAGGGACTACACAGAACAAAGGTACGCTTTGACCCACATTTTAAGACATCTGGAAGAGGTTCCAGATGTCTGATTTTGGGCAGTTTCGTCCTTTTCGACCCGTTTAGGGCCCGTTCGGAGTACGTTTTCCGTGTTTCGAGTTGCATTCTTTCCAGAATAAAATCCTCTATCCGTGTACAGTAATTATATACCATTCTGAGAAACTCCTTGTGTTTGATCCTTGTGTTAGGACCCCGTTCCATTGCAGTCTTGGGGATTGCGGAGGCGCGCGAGATTTCAAACCATGCCCCCAGTACTCCCGTTGTAGCTGGTAGAGTGGCTTTTAATTTACTTAATCAAATTTGTTACAATTATGGAATAATTAATAGAGTCTAGGGCACTGCATGAACCCTAGCACTGAGAAACTAGATTGAATGATAGATCCTAGGGTATTGCATGAAACCTAAGACTGGAAGCTAGATTGAATGATAGATCCTAGGGTACGGCATGAATCCTAGGACTGGAAAACTAGTGGAATATAAATATATTGCAGTCTTGGAAAAGTAGAAAGGAATTAATAGTTGCCTGTAAATTTATAGCTGCCTATTATGAATGAATAAATATGATTAAGAATATGGGTTGTATGAACGTAAGACTGGAACAGTGAAACCTACAATGGCCAAACAAAAAGAATACGAACCCTACGGGAAATTAGGAGTAGAACTCCTAGAAAGAGAATAGAATGGAACTGAGAAAGTGAAACGTGGAAGTGTGTTGTCTCTGGGGTATGTGGTACCAATGAGAGCACACATTACCTCTTAGTGTAGAGGGAAGCTTGCCGCCCTCAGGTTGAGACTGGGGTGGGTTTGGCCACTGTACACCGACTTGCTGGCCCTCGCGTACGTAGTACCAAGGAGAGCTACTAGTGTAGGGAGAGCACTAGCTACCTCACGGGCCCCGGGGTTCTGCTAGCCTCCTACACCGACTTGTTAGGCCCACTGGGCAAACCAGGGTAGTCAGGCGAGGGTGCACAGACTGTGGAGGGGTTGGACCCCTGTTACTGAGAGGGCTCTGCCTTATACTGGTTCCGTGCTGTGCTTTGGGCGCACCGTTAACAGATATGACTGACCGCGTGCCAGTGCGGGGTAGCTACCCGTGCGCTTATCGCGTGTGCCGTAGTCACCGTTACATCTGTCAACAACCCTGGGGTGGTTGACTAAGGGTAGGATCACCACGGGGACTCTCTCGGCCAAGAGAGCACCACGTGTTACTTCTACTTTTCGGAAAAGACTGCAATCAAGATCGTTCCCACGAGGAACATTCGAGATCAAGTGAAGGATCTGAGGAATAAATAAATTGTGAAATAATAGAAGGACGTAAATAAAGAAAGTAAAATATAACAACTACTGTACGCTTTACTATTTCTTTAGTTTTAGCTGCCACTCTACTCAACGTTTCGCTGACGTGTTACACTCGTTACTTTTCAAGACCAGGTGTTGAGCAGCCAGGGTCAGTGGCTGCAGAGGACGCTGGGCAGAGTAGGGTCCAGTAGAGTTACCGTAGTTCTTTTTGTACCCCTTTTGTTCCACTGTAGTGAGTAGTTCTGTTACTCTCTGTACTTCTTTACTTGTAGCTTCATGTTATGTTATAATTGTTGTTCTACTGTTGTGGTATATACTGTAGTAGTTTTTTTTCTTACTGCTGCATTTTGTTACTGCTAGTTATATTCATGCTGAATGTGGTTTATTTTACAGCTCTTTTGGTTACTTCCTCGTTGGACGACTAGGTCTTGAGATTAGTCGAGTCGGTCCGGTTCTCGTGTCTCGTAGGGACTCAGGAATCGGGTCGTTACAGTAAGGGATGGGGATTGTTGCGCGGGGGAAGGTGGTGCGTAAGAGGGGGCAGCGACTGGCTGTGCGCATGCGCGAGAGGAGGTTTTATTTTATAAAATAATTATTTATATATAATAAGTTATAAAATGCAATAGAATATATGTAAACTTAAGTAATGATGTATGTAATAATTTTAGGACTTAATGTAGTTATTAACAAACATAAAATGTAAGAATAAAGTTAACTTAAGCGTAAAATAGTCCATTAAAATGGACACATCAGGTTTTAGGTTGCTGGGAGGTGGCATCATCTCTGTCACTCCTATTAGCCTTCTTCTTGAATATAACATGCGTAAAAACAAAACAAATAATTAGATGTTTTTTTAAAAAATTGACAACATTTCTCTTATATCTTTTGATTTATCAAAAATCCTATATGAAACAAATTTTGAAATAAATGAAAATAAAGAAACATGGAAAAAAAATAAATTCACAATCCATTTCTCCTCCCTCTTCTTCACATTCCCTTCCCCTTTGCCGCTCCATTTCAATCTCCCCTTACATTGCCCTTCCCACATCCATTCACCTTCCCTTCCTTCTTCACATTCCCTTTGCCCCTCCATTTCCCTTTCCCCTTCCTCTTCTTCACATTCTTTCCCCTTCGCTCCTCCATTTTCCTTTCCCCTCCATCTTCACAATCCATCTCCCATGCCTCTTCTTTGCATTTCCATTCCCACATCCATTCCCCTTCCCCTCTTCCCCTTCACCCCTCCATTCCACTTTCCCCTCTCTCCTCTTCACATTCCCTTCCCCTTTGCCCCTCCATTCCCCTTTCCCCTTCCACTCCCTCTTCTTGTTTTCCTCTTTACATTCACTTCTCCACATTGAACATATAAAAATATTAAACATCGAATCAAGAAAAGTGGGCACACCACACATATAAAAGGAAAAGAGCTTTTAAAAAATTTGAACAAAGTAGTAGAAGAATCTCACCATAGTGGAGAACACTGGGATGAACCTCAAAGAATCCAAGAAACCTATATGACATGAAAATAAAATAAAATTCGATTTGGAACAATAAAAAAACATAAGCTTGAAAAAAATGATGAATATAAGCTTTGAATAATTAAATATAAGCCTGAAAACTCAATTTCTTTAATAATTTCATTTCTGAGATATGAATTAATACAAATATCAAATTACCCTATATATCAATGTCTATTGCACGAGGGGCAACTTCTTCATTTTGTGGGTTTCCCTGATATGCTTCAGATTCAGCATCTGGGTTGAGATATGTTCCTGTATCATATTGTTCATTTGGTAGAGCTCTAACGGGTATTATCCATCCATTTCTGCTATTATTTGGCACATAAAATACTTGTGCTACCTGACAAGTTGATGTGAATGGTTCTAATGACTGAAGATTGCAATGGTTCTTACATAAACTCAAGAAACAGTGTTTCTTATCAACTTTGAATCCAATGCCTTCTTTGAAAAATTAAACCAATCACACTTGAATAGAACCACCCTACGGTCAAACTTGAAACTCATTTCCATAATCTCTTCAACTTGACTGTAATACACATCACAACCAGTACTTATGTCACAACTGACGACGACTCCCACTTGTTGCGTGGCTTTCGCATCATCAATGGACCATACTCTGAATCTGAATCCATTAATTATGTAGCCCAAATGGTAACCTCCGTATGTCAGAGGTGTATCAGCAATTACATCAAAATCTTGTACCCACCATGGATCCCCTTGTTCTTTCAGTTTATTTGCACGATCCTTGAACCAATCAATGAACTACAACTCGCATGTAGATGGCATAGAGGATTCTTTGAATTCATTGTAAAATCCATCAACTTCTAGAATTTGCTTCAGAATGTACAAGTGTACCAATCATCGATCCATTTCTGAGATGGGCTTGAACTTCATCTGGATGATCGACCTTCCTCTGATGTCAAATATGGATAGGCAATCTTCATCGTTACCATTAAATCCTCCATCATTATTCCATTTAAGACGATTAAATTGATTGTTTGTCTCATTCATGTACATGGCACAGAAGTTAATCTGTCTTAAATAATGCGTGATTCTCGTTAAATCTATTCCACTCATCAGAATCTACCGGATGACAGATGCATCCACCTTTCGATTTATTCTCCTGATGCCATGTCATTAGTTTTGTTATTTTACTGGAAATGAATAGGCATTGTATCCTAGGGATTAGTGGCAAATAATGAAGAACCTTCTTCGGTTGTTTCTTCCCTCCAATGTTTGTTGATTTACCCTCCTTACACCTCTCCTCACTATATTCAAGACAGTTAGTCAATCCTGAGTACTCATTTCTATACAGGACACAATCATTACGATAGGCATCAATCTTCTCGTATTTCAATCCGAGCCCCACATATTTGCTTCTTCACATCATACCATGACGTAGGGTACCCAACAGGATTATTCAGCAATACCCCAATGAATTCAAGAACCTCATATATTAATTTCACTATGGCTCTATTTATCACTTTCATTTGAAATAATTTGAGAAGGAATGACAACTTTGACATTGACAATATTCCAAGAGCAATAGAATCCTCTGCTTCCCTGACTACATCGTAAAACTCATTACAATCTTGTAATGTTTCACTGTCATTTGCATCCTTAGGGTCTGCTACTCTCATATCATGTAACATTTCATCCAATTCATCTCCTTGATTATCATTACTTTTTTCAAAAGCTTCAATTCTCTTATATTTGACTTCTCCTCTGATTTTCTCACCATGAAATGTCCAATTTACGTAATGTTGTCACCAACTATTACATATCACATGCTCAAAATTGTGTCTGGGTCATGGGAAAATCCATTCAAACAATGTCTACATGGGCATAAAATCAGCTAAAGGAATTATCCTCATCTAAATGTCTTCTTATCATCATTAAATGTTCACTCGAGAAACGAAATCACTCCACTCTTGTATTCATGGTAATTCGAATTCCTTAGACTAATTCATGACTTATCCATGATAATTAACCTAAATGTCAATGACAACCACTCATAAGTTAGACTCGAATAAGGAAAAAATGTGTATTTTAAGAAGATTTTTACTTAATAACCCATCTTTGAAGATTTAATCACAATGTTAGTTCTTACATGCAACCAGTGTTTGGAGAAATTTCAGTAGCATTTCCACACACTTCTCTAGTATACCCCCCAAGATTAACCTTAACTACTGACTGTTCGATCTTTCACTTTTAAAGTCGTTTGTAGTTTAATGTGGTGGAAAAATCGACTAATCAATTTTTAACAAGAAATAACCACTCGCAGAGGAGCAAGTCATATCCACAGAGAGGCAATAACGTATTAAAATTCGCGCCACTTAAAAATGCTTGTTCGTAGTCAATTTGGACAAGAACCAAGCCAAGATTGCCTTTAGATTAAGGTTTAAGCAAGAAACAATGTTGAAATGGAAATTATGAGAAACTACAGGATATTTTCCGCAATGCAGAGTCAATAGAATATGATTAAAATGTGGCAATGGCAGAAATGTAAATTTTAATTAACGTTTTACTGTAGCAAAACAGGGAAATTTTTCCCCGTTGTCTTGCGCGACGAGGAGCCGATGGCCGGGCGCGGGAAGCTCGGAGGAGGTCCCTTGGATCAAGGGCTTCGAATCGGTGGTGGCGGCGAGTCACGCGGCGGCCGGAGGTGGCCGGACGAGCTCCGGCGGAGGTGCTGCAGCCGGCAGCTTGCGCAGCCTGTTGGCGTGAAGTCCGCCGTCTGCTGCTGCTGCGGGGGTGGCTGCTGCCGCTGCCGTGGGCACTACTGCGGCTGGCGTGGCAGGCGTTCGTCTGCAGGCGCGGGGAAGAGGGCGTTGCAGGCGGTTCTGCAAGCGCGGCGGAGGGTGCTGCAGCGCGGTTGGAGGATGGCGTGCGCTGCGGAGGGGCTGGCGCGATTGGCGTAGGCGGTGGTTTGCAGGCGCGTGGAGATGGCTGCGGTGGTCTGCAGGCGCGGTTGATGGTGGGTGCGGGTGTGCTACAGGCTAATGGGCGCGGGGAAGGTGGCGTGGGCTGATCTGCAGGCATTCGCAGGTCTGCAGCCGGTGAGCGGTGGAGGGTGCAGGCGGTCTGGTGGCCGGTTGGAGAGTGCAGGCTGCGGAAGTGGAGATGAGCGGGTAACTTCAGACGTCTGGGAAATTTCCAAGACGTCTTAAGTTACTGAGAGGGTGGCTGATCAGTAGCTCGGTGGTGGTGGTCTGCGACGACGGCGAGGAAGATGCACGCTAAGGTGCTCACGGTGATGCGGCGAGCTCCGGATGGCAGTGTGGCCTGTCACACCACACGCCCACGATGCTGGAGACTCGTCGCCACAGTAGAGGCCGGTAGTGTGGAGTGGAAGAGAGAGGTTCTCTCTGCACAGTGGTGGGTCGGTGGCGGAGGCCTGCCTCGCTCAGCATCCTCTCTCCTCCTTTTGTAGAGGCCTGCACAAATTTGAATGGAGAGGCGGGAGCTGATCCACCTTCTCCGCCGATCCATGAATGCGCTTTTAGTGAGGCCGGAGGCGTTGCAGCGGCAGCCGAGCCGTTGCTGAGAAGAAGAATAAAGAATATTATTAAAATATTATGGTTATTTATATACAAACCCTCAAGTTTTATGTTAACTAAAATAATGTACTTAATTAGTTAACTAATTAGATGAATGACAGTCTAAGCTAATTCTAAATGCACTTAAAATATGAATGCAGTGCATGGATTATGTAATTAAATTAAAAATATGAATTAATCTATTTACATCCTAATTTATGCTAAATAAATGTTAGAATTATCCTAATGTTTAGCCATTTAAATACTTAAATAGCCCACAACTATGGGCTAATCAAATACCCCCATGCCTAGTTTTTGCTAGTCCCTAGCAAAATTAAGCGAAACCTAGCACTCTAAGTAGACTAGTCAACTCACTTAGTCTTCCTTCAAAAGCATATTAAGTTCAGGCTCTAGACCCAAGGTTCCTAAGTAGTTGCTAAGTTACAGACTAGGTTGGCTAAAGACGAGTTGCAGGCACAAGTTTCCCTGATTTCTGACTCTACCCTAAAGTTTAATGATCCCTGAGATTAAAGCATCCGTGCTTGTGTATTGGTCTGAGTTATTTGAGTTAAAGGTTTTTTTTTTTTTTATATATACATATATATATATATATACCTTTTTTTTTTTTGTTTGATTCTTCTAAGTCTAACCTTAGATCAACTATCAACACGGTCTGTGTCGGATTCATTGTCCCCATTACCATACCTCGAAGGGTGCCTGGCTTTCGATGCTTCGAGATAGCACCGCCCATAACGACCCCAAGAACTCCTGGCAATCGACACTTCGAGATAGTATCGCCCATGGATTTCTTAAGCGAATTCAGGCCTATGGCAATCGGCACTTCGAGATAGGGCCGCCCATGGTACCTGAACCGCGCAATGCGCTTACATGCCCCCAGTAGGATGGATATCCTAAGAGACAAGCGCCGAGGAGGTAATATGTTATCATCGCATCCTCAAGGTGAGTATATGCTCGACCACTCCTACGGCGGGAACTCTTCCAATCAAAATGTGTTTTCAAACCTCTCTTAAGTCAAAATTAAGAGAACCAAATCTCTTTTCAGAAAGACGAAAATTAAGTTGATTACCAGACCAAGTGTGTGAAATTTGGATGCTTGGGTTACAAGGACCCGTAAACCAAAAGGTAGAATAAGACTCCAGGTACTACCCCACCTTTTAACTCAAACCCTAGCTTCCCTTTCTCAACCTCTTGAGGAATGATCCGCAACTTAACTCCTACTTAAGCTTTTAAGTCCATAAAGGACCCTAAAGGTCTAAAGCTAGTAGCTCATTTAGCTTCTAAAGTTTGACCCTAGAATTAACTTAGTCTACCCTAGAGTTCTGATTTGCTTAAGACAGCAAGATCTTGCCAGTTAAGCTCAAAACCTTTTATATATATATATATATTTTTTTTTTTTTTTCTTTCTTTTTTTTTTTTTATAAATGCATGCTATAAACAAAATGCCTCAGGTCCTCTCCCCCATGCCTGGTTCAAACAATGTCCTCATTGAAAATCAAAAATAGCTAAAGGAAGATATTACCTGAGGCGGAGAATAGTAGGAGCTAAGGCTCCTCAAGAGTGACTTCGTCAACTAGATGGCCATCTAAAGTTATGTACGGTTTTAACCGTTGACCGTTGACGATAAAGGGAGTTGCTGAAGAGGAAGGATTTTTGATCTCCACAGCTCCATGGGGAAATACTTTGGTGATTATGTAAGGCCCATCCCAACGAGATTTTAATTTCCCAGGAAAAAGCTTAAGTTTGGAATTGAAAAGCTAGACTTGTTGGTTAGGTTCAAAGGTCTTTCGAAGAATAAACTTGTCATGCAAGACCTTAGTTCTTTCTTTATAAGCTTGAGAGGTCTCATAAGCATCATTCCTCAGCTCCTCAAGCTCACTTAATTCTAGAAATCGTGCCTTACCTGCCTTCTCTAAATCCATGTTAACACTTCGAATAGCCCAAAGTGCTTTATGTTCCAACTCAACAGGTAAATGGCACGCTTTTCCATACACAATCCGAAAGGGAGAAGTACCCAAAGGGGTCTTATCGGCCGTTCGATAAGCCCACAAAGCATCATCGAGCTTTTGGGACCAATCTTTCCTATCAGGTCTAACGGTCTTTTCCAAAATATTTTTTATCTCCCTATTTGATACTTCAACCTGACCACTTGTCTGAGGGTGGTAAGGGGTAGCAACCTTGTGAGTCACTCCCAAACTCTTAATTAACCGACTGAAGTGGTGGTTTCGGAAATGAGGTCCCCCATCACTTATATTAGTCTTGGGGCAGCCAAAACAAGATATGATATTGGCCTTCACAAATTTCAAAACCACAGAGTGGTCATTTGTGCGCGTAGGAATGGCCTCTATCCATTTAGAGACATAATCAACTGCCACCAAGATATATTCAAAACCATGGGACGACGGGAAGGGGCCCATAAAGTCAATTCCCCACACATCAAAAATTTCAACAGATTGAATAGGATGTTGAGGCATTTCATTCTTCTTCCCAATCGTTCCAGTCCATTGACATCTAATACAGGCCTTAACAAAATTATGAGAATCCTTAAATAAGGAAGGCCACCAAAAATCGGACTGGAGAACCTTAAAAGCAGTTTTCTTAGCACCAAAGTGTCCTCCACAATGAAGTTCGTGGCAAAATGTCAGCACACTTTATTGTTCCTCTTCAGGCACACGTCTCAATACTTGGTCTTGTCCAATTCTAAATAATTCTGGCTCTTCCCAATGAAAATATCTCGCTCGAGAAATGAATCTCTTTCTTTTCTGCTTATCCCAAGAGCCAGGAGTTTGTCCAGTGACCAAGTAATTTACAATGTCTGCATACCAAGGTAAAGTTGGTGTTACCGCCATCAGAGTTTCATCGGGAAATGTCTCGCGAATGTCTTCAGAAATAGAGTCGTTAAGAGGAAGACGAGATAGGTGGTCAGCCACAACATTTTCTACTCCTTTCTTTTCACGTATTTCCAAGTCAAATTCTTGAAGGAGTAAGATCCACCTAATCAGACGTGGCTTAGAATCTTTCTTAGCAATGAGATGTTTCACTGCTGCATGATCAGTAAAAATAACCACCTTAGACCCAAGTAAATAAGACCTAAACTTCTCCAGAGCAAAAACTACAGCAAGTAATTCTTTTTCAGTGACGGTGTAGTTTTGCTGAGGTTCAGTTAAAGTCTTGCTTGCATAATGCAGCACATGAAGTCTTCCCTCAACCCTTTGTCCAAGGACTGCTCCCACTGCATAATCCGAAGCATCACACATAAGCTCAAAGGGGAGTGTCCAATCAGGAGCTTGGAGAACAGGCGCAGAGATCAAGGCCTCCTTTAGAGTTTGAAAGGCCTCGGCACACTTTGAATCAAAACTGAAGGAAGATTCCTTCGCCAATAAGTCACAAAGTGGCCTAGAAATCTTACTAAAATTTTTAATAAAGCGCCTGTAAAAGCCAGCATGGCCCAGAAAGGATCTAATCTGTTTGACATTCGTAGGCAATGGAAGTTTGGAAATAGAATCAATCTTGGCTTTATCTACTTCCAAACCTTGCTCGGATACAACATGCCCAAGTACAATTCCTTTCTGTACCATGAAGTGACTTTTCTCCCAGCTGAGGACTAAACCAGTCTCCTTACATCGTTTCAACACATTCTCCATGTGCAGGAGACACTGGTCGAAAGACGAGCCATAAATAGAGAAGTCATCCATAAATACTTCGACACACTCGTCAATCATGTCCGAAAAGATAGACATCATACACCGCTGGAAAGTTGCAGGGGCATTACATAATCCAAACGGCATACGCCTGAATGCAAAAGTACCGTAAGGACTCGTGAATGTCGTCTTTTCCTGGTCATCAGGAAAGACTGCCACCTGATTGTACCCAGAATATCCATCGAGAAAGTAATAATACTTATTCCCTGCCAATTTTTCGAGAATTTGATCAATAAAAGGCAAAGGAAAGTGATCCTTCTGGGTAGCAGTGTTCAGCTTGCAGTAATCAATACAGACCCTCCATCCAGTTGAGGGCCTAGTGACAACTTGTTCACCTTGGTCGTTGAGTTCCACAGTAAAGCCTGCCTTCTTTGGCACCACATGAATGGGACTGACCCATTTACTATCAGCAATGGGATATATGATCCCAGCGTCCAACCACTTCAGGATTTCCTTTTTTACAACCTCCCTCATATTAGGGTTCAGACATCTCTGCATGTCCCTAAAAGGCTTGATGGAATCATCAGTATAAATGTGGTGCATGCAGAGTGTAGAGTCTATACCCTTAATGGCAGTAATGCTCCAAGCAATAGCTTCCTTATGCCTAGACAGGCATTCAATCAAGGCTCCCTCCTGTGCCTCAGACAGCACAGCCGAAATGATAACTGGGAGCGTATCATTGGCACCTAGGAAAACATACTTGAGAGTGTCAGGGAGGGGTTTCAACTCAAGGTTGGGGGCTTGTATGGTTGAGGGTTTCATAATAGATGTCCCCATCTCAGGTAGGAAATCTGCCTTCGGCGGAAATGATGGGGGAAGAGACTCAGCAGAAACTCCTAGTAATTCCTCTAGTTCTAGTATATCCCCTTCACATTCCTCCAAGAGATGGGAATGCTCATTTAGCATGACATGCTGAAGGGGGTCATCACATAATGATGAGAACCTCATCATGAGCCATAACTAGCTCATTTTAACCCAATACAAAGGATAAAAGCTCCTACATATCTCAAGGAAAGGCTTAACTCAGAGAATTCTGAGTTTGAGAAGAAAACCAGTCATAAGGGGTAAAAGTGCAATTTTACCAGTATAAACTGCATATAGGGTAATTCAGGGACCAAACACAGGTCAAAACAGCTTAATAAGAATAAAAGTGGGATGAGATGATCTAGCAAGGGCTACAGCACTTCTAAGAAACCAAATGATAATCTGTAACCCTAAAACAACCCACTTCAATTCACAAGGTTCGAGGCAAAGTAAAAATAGAATAAACCCTCTAAAATTCATAGAAAAATAATCTCTAGGGTTTAGAACCTTCAATTTGGCCTTTAGAACCCATTTTGACCTACATTGAGAACCATGCCCAATTAATAACTTAATTTGGGTTTTTGCGCAAATTGACCGGTCAAACAAGGTTTAATATGAAAATGAAATTCACCATCAGATTCCTTAGGTCCTAATTAGTCATGTATAAAAACTTGAGCCTAAGAAGAAACCTCCTTGACCGACTTCACACTTTGGTCCTCATATATTTACTCTTTGGCCCTCAACTTTTGAACCCTTGCATTTTGGCCCCTAACTCTCCTTCGTTCTTTGCAATCAGGTCCCTCCTGCAAAACCCTGCCAGCACCATGCTCCGGCGACCTTGCGCGGAGCATGGCGCCGCGCAGGGTGAGGTGGGGGACCTGGCAAGTAAACCGGGGGTGCCCTGCGTCGTCAGCCGTCGCAGGAGCACCCCCCTGGTCATTGTAGCCCACCATACCGGCCGTGCGAACGCACGGACGGTATGGGTTCATGTTCCGACCATTCTCCGGCGAGGGAGACACGTCGTCTCCCTCCGCCTTCCTCCCTGTTTCATCCCTATAAATACCCCCCGCTGCTCCACCGACCAGGGTAGCCTGGATCTGACGGAGAAATCCCCAACTTCCTTCTCTTCTTTCTCCGGCAGACGCTCACCAGCTCCGGCGGCTTCCTCCCCCTCCACCTCTTCGCTCTGCCGCAATACCAGCAGCAGAGACTTCCTCCCCTGCTCTTCCCGCGCCACGCCGCACCCAGCTGGCGCCTCTCCGGCTCTCTGCTCGCCGCCGCCCCTCTCCCTGAGCATCGTCTTCTCCGGCGACAGTCGATACGACTGTCGCCCTGTTCCTCCCCCTTCGTCCCTGCAAGTAAGCTAGAGCTACTCCCCTTCTCCTCCTCTTTCTTTCCCCGCTTTCAATTTAGTCAATTAAGCCCTCTACCGACCCTGTTCACCCTCACCCTCTCCGCCTTCGACCACCCTCCGGCGAGCCGCTCCCATCACCTCAGCGACCCACACGGCTCGCCGACCACCGCAGAACCTCCGCCTCCTCACCCTGATCCTCTTCCGCCCCTCCACCTCCCACCAAACGCCCTCTGCAGATCCACCGAACACACCCACTTCTTCGCTCACAGTTTGACCTAGGACGACCTGTTGGCTCCATCACGCCCCCTGCAGACCCCCTGACCACCTTCGCCGTGCCACGGCGAAGGTCCCCCGCCTGTCTGATTTGGCCGAGAGGCCGTTCTTCTGTGACCAGGTGACTCGCCCGCCGTCGCCATTACTGAGCAGGCAGAGCTCCTTCACCTGCAGGTGCAGGCACGCCTTCGCCCAGGTTCGACTCCCAGGTTGCGCAGGGAGTCTCCGCAAAACGTCCCAGGCTCGCAGATGGGGCGAAGGCCGCGTGGGAAGCCACGATCGCCCACTGCTCCCTCCGCGACGGGCGCTCAATTGGGGTGGGACATTTAGTCCCACCTCGGAACTTCTCGGAGGCGCGCGGACGCATAAAGGCAAAAAGTGCCTTATGCTGTCTGCCTCCTGACCACGGGGTGAGGTCCCTCTCACCCGACCCGGCCTCGTCCGTGACCACGCTCCGCGGACCTGGCCTGACCCGATTAAACCGACCTGCACTCCTCGCCCACCACCGCACGCCGGTGGGCCTGGACCCGGGCGTGACCCGAACCCGATTACCCGGTAGCTCTGGGAGAGCTTTCCCAAGAGTGGTTTCAGAGAGGAAGAGAGACGCGAGGGGAGGGGGGTAGAGTAGGTTTTGCCTCTTGACGAAAAACCCTGAAGTGTGCAGGCACAGGCGAAGAAGAAGACCCGCTGAAGAAGAAGGAGCTGCACTGTAGCAAAGGCATAGTTAAGTCGTCTAAGCACCGGGTCAGACGACGGAAGGTCAGCAGCCAGAGCAGGAAAGAAGGCAGGCTGAAGAAGAAGGAAGAGCAACGGCCAAAGCAGAAGAAGAAGAAAGGAAGACTTAGTAGCTGAAGGCAGAAGCTCTGCAGCCATAAAGAAAAAAAAAAGGGAAAAGAGAAAGGGTCACCACGATTGCAGAAGAAGAAGAAGAGAGGTCAAGGTAGAAAACCAAAGAAGAAGAAGAACAAGGAGCTCTGAAGAAAGAAGAACATCACCAACGGAAGAACAGCAGGAAGAAGAAGAAGAGCATCACCATTGCAGGAGAAGAATATCACCTCTACAGAACAGAGAGAAAGAAGGAGATCTAAAGAAAGAGAGAAAGAAGAGCATCCCCCTCTGCAGAACAAAGAGAAAACAACAAATTCTTTCCCTCTCTCTTTATTTTTGTAAAAGAAACATGTATATCTCTAGAATACAACTTGCTCCCTGAGTTCGACCTCGGGAACTCTTTCATTTTCCGAGTAAAAAATTTATATTTGAAATGTTGGTAATAACCGGCTTTACTACAACGTTATAACAAAACAAAATCGACGTTTCATTTTGGCGCCGTTGCCGGGGAGCAACGGCTATTCTAGAGGTAAACATTCCTGTATCTTTTAATTTCTGATAATCTCCTCTCTTTTGTGCAGCTACAGGAACTCAAGAAGACAAGCAACCACACGACAACCACTCCGAAGACAGGTAAATTTTTCCTCTCACTATTGACCCCTAAACTCTAAAGAGGAAGAAAAGAAAAGAACAAGCAATGTAGGGCTAACCTGTCTTCCATACTTAGTCACCATAAAAAGTTGCATGTTTTCAACTCATCACTCCTGCACACTATTAAGGGTATTTAAGGGCTAACACATTCTTGCTTGAGCCCTAATTGCCCAACAAAGAGTTAAATGGACCAAGTAGAGCCAACATAAGGTTAAACAATAGGATTTCAGTTGAGACACACCCCTTAATCAAGAATTGAGGAAAGCCAAAAGAGGTGTGTCCAAGCCATTGATTGAAAATAATTAACAAGAAAAATCCTAAAACAATTGGCTCTCTCTAAACACTTGAACCCTAAAAGACAGGACCCAAAAAGCTCTCAAAGAAAACAAGAGGTAAAGTTGACCCCTTGGGTCAACCAACCGTAAATTAGGTCACTCTTTGCACTTAAAAGACTAAAGTTCAAGTGAAAACCTTAAACACCCTGATCTTAAAATTGGTAGACTTAAGAGGTCAAGATCCCCATTCTGGTCTACCTGGAACCGCAGTGACAAGAGAGGTCGGGTGGGGGAAACCCTGTAACCCGTGGGGACGCTCTACCGTGTAGGGGTCTTCGCGGGACTCTCCCTCTCTGGCTGCCCAGGTAATTCTCAGGTGGACGATCTTTCTGATCAAGGGGTCCATCTGCCCCGCACCTCTATAGTCACCCAACACATTTTTGGGTGTCTTGATTGGGTCCAGCACCTTCTAAACTTACCTCTCCCAACTGTGCATGTACGGAAGGAGGTCTCTAAGACCACCCTTAAGACCTCCATTAGAAATTCGCTCTCGTCAAGGCCAAGCCTCGACGCCCGTATTTGTGCAGCAACACCCTCACATTATTCTCTCTTCTGATTCAGAACCAAGTTCTTCTTCTTCCCCCATCATGGCTCAGCCAGTTGAGGAAGAAAATAATCTGGAACACCAGCTCCAGCGACTCAATGACCTCTTCCAAAACTTCGTGCACCCACCACAGCGTCCTATGATGCGGGACCACTACAATCCTGCTGCGGTGGCCATTGAGCCTCGAGTCAGAATCCCGATTGGAGGACCTGATTCCGAACTAAAGCCCAACATGATTCATGCTATACCTAAATTCCATGGGCTTAATTCTGAAGATCCCTTCCAGCACATCAAACAACTAAAGCATCTGGCCCACACTTTTGGATCAGATGCGCAAAATCGGGATATTCTTCTCAAGAAGATGTTCTCCTTTTCTCTTATGGACAAGGCCGCCCATTGGTATCAAACTCAGACCCGGCCGATCAACACTTGGGAAGAACTTCAATCCGAGTTTTTGAAAAAGTTCTTTCCCGTTGGTCGGACCAACGCCTTGCGCCATCAGATTACACACTTCACTCAACAATCAGGAGAACCTCTCCATGAGGCATGGGATCGTTTTCAGGATCTCATGAGGAAGTGCCCCCATCACGGAGTTCCTAAATGGGAACAAGTCCAATCTTTTTACCAGGGACTCCGTGAGGACATCCGCCTTTTCGTCAATGCAACCTGCGGAGGAAACATCATGGGTCAACATGAAGACACCGTATGGGAGATTCTCGAAAACATGTGCGAGAACTCCATCAATAATGACTCCATGGGATTATTCGACAGGACGAATACCCGCGCAGCGACGAATCTTAAGGGAGCACATGAGACGCAGGACCTGTCCGCATCAGTTGACCTGGAATTAATGGCCAGTCGATTGGACAAGGTCTCAATCATTGAAAAGAAGGTGGATGAGCTGACTCAGCACTTGCAGCGAGCCACCTCTGCGCGTAACTCCTTTGCACAACCTCCTTCCACACAGGAGACTGTGCAAAACATCCTCCACCGATCCTCCCTTGGGATGGATCCATATCCATCCCCATCTGATTCTTGGACTGGAAGATCATCCGATCCTTTCTTCACCAGCCGGGGGAACTCCATTCCTCCTTTCCCTGATTCTCAGGAGGTTCCTCAGACCTGCGAGGACCTCAACGCCATCCAGAACGACCCATTCTCCAACACTTACAACCCTGGATGGCGAAACCATCCCAATTTTCAGTGGGCGGGAAATCCCCAAACCCAAAGACCACCTTTTCAGTCCCGCCCACAGCCCTCTCATCACTACCAGCCGCCTCAGCCTCGGCCCAACCCTACTTATCCATCAGGGCCAAATCAAGATCAAATGTCCTTAATCCTTCAGACTCTGGCTGACATTCAAAAATCGAATGCGGCCATTCAAAAATAGCACAAGGACGAGCTTACTGAAGTTAAAACTCAGCTGGCCCAGTTGGCAAATTCTCGCCAGCCAGGCACACTCCCTTCCCAACCTCTTCCTAACCCAAATAACGTGCCAACCCAGAAGCGCGTTATGAATCCAAATTTAGGCCACGCTCAATGGATTTATCAGGCCCCTACTGCCCCATCTCCAGACGAGATGGAAGCCTCAACTTCGCGTACGGGATTTCAGCAGCAGCCACCCCTCCTACCAAACCCAAACCAAAATCAGGCCGGATTAAATTCTGTAACAACACGTAGTGGTAAGACAACTCAGGACCCGCATTATCCAAACCACTCCCAGCCTGATAACCATGACCCTAGGATAGTTAGCCAAGGTACCGCTGTTCCAGACCCACAACCTGGACCTATCCTAGAGGAACCAACCAAGATCCCGTTTCCCGAGGCCCTGACCAAGGGAAAGAAGACCACCAAACCCGTGGCCCCTGAGGAGGACCTGGTCAAGCTCTTTGAGCAGGTCCACATAAACATCCCCTTGATGGATGCAATCCGCCACGTACCAGCTTACGCACGATTTCTAAAGAATATATGTACACCCCAGCGTAAGCCGCGAACCAAGGGAGGGAGCCCAATTGTTCTGTCAGAGCAAGCCAGCTCTGTAATCCTTAGTAGACTCCCACCCAAGGCAAAAGATCCTGGAACTCCCCTGATCTCCTGTAAGATAGGTGGTACCCAATTTGATAGAGCATTGTTAGACTTAGGTGCATCTATAAATCTGATACCCACATCCTTACTTGACCATCTGGAAGAATCTGAGCTGAAACCAACCGAGGTGACATTACAATTAGCAGATCGATCTATAAAGTCACCAAAAGGGATTCTCGAGGATGTTATCGTGAGAGTGCGGGATTTCTATTTTCCAGTGGACTTTATAGTCTTAGACATGGATGCACCTGAGAACCCTAGGGATACACCAATCATTCTAGGGAGACCTTTCTTGGCTACTGCTAGAGCCAACATCAGCTGTGAGGAGGGCCAAATAGAGCTTAAGTTTGGAAATCAAACGCTGAAAATTGATATATTTAAGGCCCAACAAGGAATTAATTGCGGCGTCATCGAGCAAATTTGTGACATCAAGACTTTGGTTGATGAATCACACCTCCAGAATGACTTGAGTATGCCTCATCAACCACAGAAGGATCTTGACCCGCAAACAGAGGAGTCAAATCCAGATGTGAACAACCCAGTAACTCCCACCCTTGAACCTCACATCTATACTGAACCACCCGCTGCTGCTGAAAACCCCATCCTCGA
This sequence comes from Thalassia testudinum, assembly GCA_037157565.1. Classification (NCBI taxonomy): domain Eukaryota; kingdom Viridiplantae; phylum Streptophyta; class Magnoliopsida; order Alismatales; family Hydrocharitaceae; genus Thalassia; species Thalassia testudinum. The sequence continues at coordinate 112,909,124 of JAZHRO010000025.1, forward strand.
ACTAAAACCCCTTCCTGCTCATTTGAAATACATCTTTTTGGGTTCTAATCAGACCCTTCCTGTGATCATCAATTCCAACCTCAGTCCTGAACAGGAAACCAGTCTGATTGTTGTCCTCCAGCAACATCGAAGAGCCATCGGATGGACTCTCGATGATTTGACTGGAATAAGTCCCTCTTATTGTACTCATCATATCTATTCAGAAGAGGGCACACGACCTTCTCGTGAAATGCAGAGACGCTTAAACCCCAATCTGCAGGAGGTCGTGAAAAAGGAGATCATCAAGTGGTTAGATGCCAGGATCATCTACCCGATCTCCGATAGTTGTTGGGTGAGCCCAATTCAGGTCGTGCCTAAGAAGGCAGGACTCACCACTATAACGACTGAGACTGGAGAAATCATTCCTACCCGATTAGCCAACTCGTGGAGAGTCTGTATAGATTACCGTCGACTCAATTCCTCCACGAAGAAGGATCATTTCCCACTACCCTTCATTGATCAAATTCTCGAAAAACTAGCGGGAAATAGGTTCTTCTGCTTTCTTGACGGGTACTCCGGTTATAACCAGGTGGCAATCCATCCTGAGGACCAAGAAAAGACCACGTTCACCTGCCCCTTCGGAACATACGCTTTCCGAAGGATGCCTTTCGGTCTTTGCAATGCACCCGCTACTTTTCAGCGATGCATGCTTGCCATATTCTCAGATATGGTAGGTGATTATCTGGAAGTCTTCATGGATGACTTTTCAGTTTTCGGAGCATCATTCGACGATTGCCTCCAACACTTGGTCCAGATACTCAGGCGGTGCATCGACGTGAATTTGGTTCTTTCCTGGGAAAAGAGCCATTTCATGGTGCCTGAGGGAATTGTCCTGGGACACTCAATTTCGGAGAAAGGTATCCAAGTGGATCGAGCTAAGGTTAATCTGATTTCTCACCTTCCTATGCCTAGCTCGATCAGGGACATCCGATCCTTTTTAGGGCATGTCGGTTTTTATCGACGATTTATCCCTGATTTTTCAAAAATCGCACGCCCCCTGACCACTCTTCTCTCCAAGGATGTTCCCTTCGAAATCTCCAAGGAATGCACTCAAGCATTTGAAATCCTGCGTGACCGAGTCACCCAAGCCCCGATCCTACAGTCCCCTGATTGGTCTCAACCTTTTGAGATCATGTGTGATGCATCCGACTTCGCTGTAGGAGCGGTCTTGGGGCAGAAAAATGACAAGAAACCTGTGGTCATTTACTACGCCAGCAAAACACTCGATGAGGCTCAGCGTAACTATACAGTTACTGAGAAAGAGCTGCTAGCTGTAGTATTTGCCCTAGAGAAGTTCAGATCGTACCTTCTGGGTTCCCATGTCATCATATACTCGGATCACACAGCTGTGAGGCATCTCCTTGCAAAGAAGGACGCGAAGCCTCGATTGATCCGATGGATCTTGCTGTTGCAAGAATTTGACCTCGAGATTCGCGATAAAGCGGGAAAACAAAACGTGGTAGCTGATCACTTGTCCCGTCTTCCTTCTGAAATGATAGACCCTTCCGGACCCATCACTGAGCATTTTCCCGATGAGCACCTGCTGACTATTGGTACTAGCCTTCCATGGTTTGCTAATATTGTAAATTACTTGGCATCTCATCAGACCCCGTCCGATTGGCCGAAGGCCAAGAAAGACAAATTACGCTCCGATGCCAAGTATTACATTTGGGAAGACCCGTACCTCTTCCGCATAGGTGCCGATCAGATCATCCGGAGATGTGTCCCGGAAGGGGAAATCAACAATATCCTCTCTTTCTGCCATGACCAGGCATGCGGAGGCCATTTTGCCGGGCATAAAACCGCATCAAAAGTCCTCCAGTGCGGCTTTTACTGGCCCACACTGTTCAAAGACGCATACAGTCATTGCAAGGCATGCAGTCGTTGCCAGACTTTGGGCAACATGAGCCATCGCGACATGATGCCTATGCAACCGATTCTAGTATGCGAAATCTTTGATGTTTGGGGGATTGATTTTATGGGCCCCTTTCCTGTTTCGGATGGTTTCGAATACATTCTGTTGGCTGTGGACTACGTGTCCAAATGGATCGAAGCCATACCGACCCGAACCTGTGATCACAAAATCGTTCTCAAATTTATTCATCAACACATTTTCTCAAGGTTCGGGATTCCTCGTGCAATAATCTCTGATGGGGGGACCCATTTCACAAATGCTCAGTTTAGGTCACTGATGACCAAATACGGGGTGTCTCACCGAATCTCTACTCCTTACCACCCCCAAACTAATGGTCTAGCTGAGCTGTCTAATCGGGAGATCAAGAAAATCCTGCAAGTCACTGTTCGACCTGACAGGAAGGACTGGTCGTCCCGACTTCCGGAAGCATTGTGGGCCCATAGGACCGCCCACAAGACCCAATTAGGCATGTCTCCCTTTAGACTGGTGTACGGAAAGGCATGCCACCTTCCCGTCGAACTGGAGCATAAAGCCTATTGGGCAGTACGGAACTGTAATCTGGATCTTTCTAAGGCTGGGACCCACAGAAAACTCCAAATCAGCGAGATCGATGAATTACGCATAGACGCGTACGAGAACTCGCAAATCTACAAGGAGCGGGTTAAAGCCTTCCACGACAAACACATCTCGAGAAAGATCTTTCATCCTGGTCAAAAGGTCCTACTCTTTGATGCCCGACTCAAACTCTTCCCAGGAAAACTGAGATCTAAGTGGGTCGGACCATATTTGGTCCGACAGGTTTTTGGAAATGGAGCAATCGAAATCAGTCCACTCAGCCACGATTCTGAACCTTTCATCGTGAACGGTCAGAGACTCAAGCCGTTCATTGATGTAACTTCTACTGATTTGGCTGAGGCATCTTATATCCTCCTTTCCCCTTGAGCTTATTGCGCCCAGCCGATGGCGTAAAACTCAGCGCTTAACGGGAGGCAGCCCGTCATTCTCTTTGAAAACCTGAAACTTGTTCTGACACCTTTCAGCACTCAAAGTTCACCCTTATAGACAGCCGACCCCAACTCAGATGTTTGCATCTGGGATTTGAAATCGTCCGCAAAAATTCAACCCGACCCATTCACTCATCCAAATTTCTGTCTTAAGGAATGAACTAAGACCCCCTAGGTTACAATGAGGACATTGCAAATCTTAGGCATGGGGGGGTAGGAAAGTGCAAAAACTTGTAAGAAAAGGTTTCAAACAAAAAATTCACATATGCCAAAAATACCATAAAAATTAAAAAAAATTTTCGAAAAAGAATAAGAGGAAAAGAGGAGAAGGAAAATTTTGTGAAGGAGAAAAGAAACAAAATGAAAAAGGAGCACAAAATTATGAGAAAAAGTGATAGTCATTAGTAAGGAACTAAGGAATTAACCTAAGTTCTAGACCTCATTCAAGAAAATAACTGAAAAGTGCACAATGAGATTAGTAAGAATGCAAACCTTAGGCATTCTTGAATAGACTCTTAGTACCCATTAAGATCTGGACACTCCTCAAGAGGTTGAGGAAAATGAAAAGCTGAAGAATTAGGTCTAAGGCTTAGGGAGTATTCGGCCTCGTTAACTAATTTTGGGTTTACGGGACTCAGTAACCTAAGCACCCTAATCTCACACACAGCCTGTTTCAGTAAGCGTAAAAATCAGAATCACGCAGAAGCGTCGCAAAAATCTAAAAAGAACACCTAGAATAGGAGCGGCCGATCAACACAAGTTGATTTGGACGAGTTCCCAGCGCAGAGAGGCGGGAAATCCCCTCGAAGATGCGTAACAAAATATCATCTCCTCGGTGCTTGTCACTTAGGATATTTACATATCCTACGGGGGGCATGTAAGCACTCTGCTGGTTCAGATTCCATGGATGGCATTATCTCGAAGTGTCAATTGCCAGGGTCTGGATTCGGCCACGGAATACCATGGATGGGATTATCTCGAAATCTCAATAGCCAGGGTTCCGGGGGTTGCCATGGGCGGTGCTATCTCGAAGCATCGATCGCCAGGAACCCTTGAGGATTGATGATGGGAGCAAGGAATCTGATACAGACCGTGTTGAAAAGCCAATCCTAGGCTAGAACTAAAAAGAAAAAGAGAGAGAAAACTCTCCAAACAGAAAAACTTTCTATCTCTCTTACAAAACGCACTGCGAACTGAGCCAGGGCTAAAATCATTTCAAGCACGGGTGCTTTAACCACGAAGTCCAATAAACCTTAGGTTAGTTCTTGCGGGCCTTAAAAACCTTTGCTAAAAGACTGAGGCTAAGGCTAGACAGATTTGGATCTTGATTGGTACTAGAGTACCTTTTAGGACTATGGTCAGCATTCTAACCTAATCTATGCTCAAATAAAAAAGGCACTTATCTAAAACCATTAAAAACTTCATGGTCTAGAACAAGGGTTGAAACCTTAAGTTTTTGCTAAGGGACTAGCAAAAGCTAGGCATGGGGGTATGATGAGAACCTCATCATGAGCCATAACTAGCTCATTTTAACCCAATACAAAGGATAAAAGCTCCTACATATCTCAAGGAAAGGCTTAACTCAGAGAATTCTGAGTTTGAGAAGAAAACCAGTCATAAGGGGTAAAAGTGCAATTTTACCAGTATAAACTGCATATAGGGTAATTCAGGGACCAAACACAGGTCAAAACAGCTTAATAAGAATAAAAGTGGGATGAGATGATCTAGCAAGGGCTACAGCACTTCCAAGAAACCAAATGATAATCTGTAACCCTAAAATAACCCACTTCAATTCACAAGGTTCGAGGCAAAGTAAAAATAGAATAAACCCTCTAAAATTCATAGAAAAATAATCTCTAGGGTTTAGAACCTTCAATTTGGCCTTTAGAACCCATTTTGACCTACATTGAGAACCATGCCCAATTAATAACTTAATTTGGGTTTTTGCGCAAATTGACCGGTCAAACAAGGTTTAATATGAAAATTAAATTCACCATCAGATTCCTTAGGTCCTAATTAGTCATGTATAAAAACTTGAGCCTAAGAAGAAACCTCCTTGACCGACTTCACACTTTGGTCCTCATATATTTACTCTTTGGCCCTCAACTTTTGAACCCTCGCATTTTGGCCCCTAACTCTCCTTCGTTCTTTGCAATCAGGTCCCTCCTGCAAAACCCTGCCAGCACCATGCTCCGGCGACCTTGCGCGGAGCATGGCGCCGCGCAGGGTGAGGTGGGGGACCTGGCAAGTAAACCGGGGGTGCCCTGCGTCGTCAGCCGTCGCAGGAGCACCCCCCTGGTCATTGTAGCCCACCATACCGGCCGTGCGAACGCACGGACGGTATGGGTTCATGTTCCGACCATTCTCCGGCGAGGGAGACACGTCGTCTCCCTCCGCCTTCCTCCCTGTTTCATCCCTATAAATACCCCCCGCTGCTCCACCGACCAGGGTAGCCTGGATCTGACGGAGAAATCCCCAACTTCCTTCTCTTCTTTCTCCGGCAGACGCTCACCAGCTCCGGCGGCTTCCTCCCCCTCCACCTCTTCGCTCTGCCGCAATACCAGCAGCAGAGACTTCCTCCCCTGCTCTTCCCGCGCCACGCCGCACCCAGCTGGAGCCTCTCCGGCTCTCTGCTCGCCGCCGCCCCTCTCCCTGAGCATCGTCTTCTCCGGCGACAGTCGATACGACTGTCGCCCTGTTCCTCCCCCTTCGTCCCTGCAAGTAAGCTAGAGCTACTCCCCTTCTCCTCCTCTTTCTTTCCCCGCTTTCAATTTAGTCAATTAAGCCCTCTACCGACCCTGTTCACCCTCACCCTCTCCGCCTTCGACCACCCTCCGGCGAGCCGCTCCCATCACCTCAGCGACCCACACGGCTCGCCGACCACCGCAGAACCTCCGCCTCCTCACCCTAATCCTCTTCCGCCCCTCCACCTCCCACCAAACGCCCTCTGCAGATCCACCGAACACACCCACTTCTTCGCTCACAGTTTGACCTAGGACGACCTGTTGGCTCCATCATGCCCCCTGCAGACCCCCTGACCACCTTCGCCGTGCCACGGCGAAGGTCCCCCGCCTGTCTGATTTGGCCGAGAGGCCGTTCTTCTGTGACCAGGTGACTCGCCCGCCGTCGCCATTACTGAGCAGGCAGAGCTCCTTCACCTGCAGGTGCAGGCACGCCTTCGCCCAGGTTCGACTCCCAGGTTGCGCAGGGAGTCTCCGCAAAACGTCCCAGGCTCGCAGATGGGGCGAAGGCCGCGCGGGAAGCCATGATCGCCCACTGCTCCCTCCGCGACGGGCGCTCAATTGGGGTGGGACATTTAGTCCCACCTCGGAACTTCTCGGAGGCGCGCGGACGCATAAAGGCAAAAAGTGCCTTATGCTGTCTGCCTCCTGACCACGGGGTGAGGTCCCTCTCACCCGACCCGGCCTCGTCCGTGACCACGCTCCGCGGACCTGGCCCGACCCGATTAAACCGACCTGCACTCCTCGCCCACCACCGCACGCCGGTGGGCCTGGACCCGGGCGTGACCCGAACCCGATTACCCGGTAGCTCTGGGAGAGCTTTCCCAAGAGTGGTTTCAGAGAGGAAGAGAGACGCGGGGGGAGGGGGGTAGAGTAGGTTTTGCCTCTTGACGAAAAACCCTGAAGTGTGCAGGCACAGGCGAAGAAGAAGACCCGCTGAAGAAGAAGGAGCTGCACTGTAGCAAAGGCATAGTTAAGTCGTCTAAGCACCGGGTCAGACGACGGAAGGTCAGCAGCCAGAGCAGGAAAGAAGGCAGGCTGAAGAAGAAGGAAGAGCAACGGCCAAAGCAGAAGAAGAAGAAAGGAAGACTTAGTAGCTGAAGGCAGAAGCTCTGCAGCCATAAAGAAAAAAAAAAGGGAAAAGAGAAAGGGTCACCACGATTGCAGAAGAAGAAGAAGAGAGGTCAAGGCAGAAAACCAAAGAAGAAGAAGAACAAGGAGCTCTGAAGAAAGAAGAACATCACCAACGGAAGAACAGCAGGAAGAAGAAGAAGAGCATCACCATTGCAGGAGAAGAATATCACCTCTACAGAACAGAGAGAAAGAAGGAGATCTAAAGAAAGAGAGAAAGAAGAGCATCCCCCTCTGCAGAACAAAGAGAAAACAACAAATTCTTTCCCTCTCTCTTTATTTTTGTAAAAGAAACATGTATATCTCTAGAATACAACTTGCTCCCTGAGTTCGACCTCGGGAACTCTTTCATTTTCCGAGTAAAAAATTTATATTTGAAATGTTGGTAATAACCGGCTTTACTACAACGTTATAACAAAACAAAACCAACGTTTCACATAACATTGCAGGAGTTGCCTCTTCAATCAAGTCATCTATCACCTCAACTTGAGAACAATCCTCAAGTCCAGCTTGTTTGTAAGCATCAAACACATTAAGCCGGATTTTCCTATTCCCAAAGCCCATTTTCAATGCCCCAGTATTGCAATTAATTGAAGCATGGGAAGTTGCAAGGAAGGGGCGACCCAAAATGATGGAGGGTTTGGTTGGCTTGTTGGTAGGGTCAGTGCCCAAAACTAAGAAGTCAACGGGAAAGAAGAAATCCTCCACTCTTACGAGGACATCTTCCAAAATTCCCCGTGGTGTCTTAAGTGATCGATCAGCAACTTGAAGGATTACAGGGCTAGGCTTCAGATTACCTCCCCCAAGTTGTTCATATACATAGCTCAGAAGGATGTTCACCCCCGCACCCAGATCAAGCAGAGCCTCATCAATTTGTAAGTCACCAATAACTACAGAGATATATGGGGCTCCTGGGTCCTTAAGTTTTGGAGGTGTGCCATGTTGAACAATTGAGCTAACAGAATCAGGCAGGACAACTTTAGATTGGACCTGTTTTCTAGATTGCCGCTTTTTCGTGCACAAGTCCTTTAAGAAGCAGGCATAAGATGGAATCTGCCTGATAGCTTCAAGCAAAGGCAGGTTAATCTGCACTTGCTTGAAAGTTTCCATAATCTCATCCGTCTTATCTTTGGCTCCAGATGAGCCAGCAGAAGTCTACCCAGAGGTGGATAAGCGCTCTGGAAATGGCACTCTCGATCTCTGGGTGGAAGGGTTGTCATGTCGAGTAAGGGGTGGAACGGGGGCAACTTCTTCCGGTGAGGTGATTTCAAGCGGAGAAGATTTGGGCAAATCTTCTTCGGTGGGGGTGAAAGTCGGGGTGGATGTTTTTTTAGGGGGTGAGACTATAGGAGCATCGGGTTTGGAAATTTCTTTCCCACTCCTCAGAATAGTCACTGCCTGAGCATGCTCCCTAAAGACAATCCCTTTTCCTTTAGGATTTTCCTCAGCAGCACTTGGAAACTTCCCAGTCTCCCTCTGTCTAACGGCCTCAACAAGGTGTCCAATTTGTGATTTCATCTCATGTATAGCCTTGTCATGAGATTGGATGATGGCACTTTGACTTTCTTACATAGTTTTCAACATCGCCTTCAATTCATCCATCTCAGAGGCTTTAGGTTGGGCAAAGGTCTGAGGTTGGTTCATTTGATGGTTTTGAAAGGATTGCGGTTTGTAATTCCCTGAATTTGAGACATTTCCTTGTCTCCATGAAAAGTTTGGGTGGTTCCTCCATCCCTCATTATAAGTGTTGGAGAAAGGATCATTACGAGGTCTTCGACGGAACCCTTGAGCGGCATTCAAATCCGCTTGTACAAGCTCAGGGAATTGGGAGGCCAAGTGGCAATCCACAGTGGCGTGTGTATTACCTTGACAAATTATGCATTCGGAAGCTTGGGATGTGGAGGTGTTAGGTGTGAATGAACTCGGGTTCGACATAAGCCTTTTCATGTTTTGATTCAGTAATTGAATTTGATAGGCTAAATTCTGGGTGTCCCTTGCTTCATTCGCCTCCAACTTTCTTTGCATGAGAGTGGGCTTTCTATCCATGTAGGCAGAATTCAAGTGAATAGAATTCTCACTCAAAGTATCAAATAAGTTCCAAGCTTCATCCTCAGTCTTAGATAGAAAGGTTCCTGCACAGGCACCATCCACAGTTTGCCTATGCGAATCATTAAGTCCGGTGTAGAACCTTTCAACCAATTGCCATTTAGGCACCTGGTGATGTGGGCAAAGTCTCAGCAAATCGTTAAAGCGCTCCCACGCATCATGGAAAGCTTCCCCATCCTTTTGAGCAAAACTCATGATTTCCCTCCTAAAGTGATTTGTTTTGCTCATGGGGAAGTACTTCTTCAAAAACTCCTTTTTCAGGGCATCCCAAGTATTTAAATTATCAAGGGTGTGATACCAATACTTGGCTTTGTCCTTTAGGGAGAAGGGAAAAAGGGTCCACATTTGAGCGTCATCAGTAACGCCCTGCAGCTTCACCGTGGAACAGACCTCGGTGAATTCCTTAATATGCCTGTAAGGGTCTTCCCTAGTAGTATCATAAAAGGAGGGTAGCAAGGATATGGTAATACTTTTGATCTCATATGGATTGTCCCCTCCAGGTCTACGTAGTGCTGGGCCAGCATGGTTGGTTGGGATGAAATATTCCTTAAGGCTCCTTTGACCGGCCATTTCTACCCTTAGGAGGTCTTTTCTTAGGATTCTTTCCGGTTCAGGATCAAATACAAGTTGTCTCCTAAGAGAACGCCTACCAAGCATGCACTACAAACACAATTCAAACGGACTTGTTTGGTCTTTACAGATTTAGGCTTTTGAATTTAATTCAAATTGTAGGTGAAAAAACAAGTTACCCAATCAATTACGCGCCTATTGTCAACCTTCGAAATGCCTAAAAAGACCTAGTTGGAACTTAGGTATTCTTCCCTAAATCTCAAATGGTCAAGTAAATCCAAAGACGGAACATCGAGGGATGCAAGTAGGCCTAAGCCTTCCTTTGAAGCTGTGCTTTCGCGGTGCTCCTCAACTACCCCCAAAAATCCGTGACAGGGTATCCCCCTCTTTGGATTTACAAAACCTTTGATTTCCAGTTCCGAACACTTCAGAATCCAACGAAAGGAGGGCTCTTGTCCTAGTATTTCCAAACCTAAGGAGTGTCTAGAAGCGTGCCGTGGTGCAAGTGAAATAAGTGTGCATACACCGTCAAAGATTTTGAACTTTGAATCGCACGTCAAGTTTGAAAATCAAATCCTTGGTTTTTAAAATGTCCTTCCTTTAGTTAGTCCTTTTTCTAAAAAAAATGTAACCACTTGTTAGATCGCTTCAAGACAAACTTTGTGGTCTTTGCATTAAATCCTAAATGCAATGCGTGATCAAAAATAGGATGCAAAGTAAGAGAATACATACCTTGCCTCCAGCGATCTTCAATGCAAAAATGCACGCAATATAGAAAAGTAAATCTAGAGGCTGCTCATACGGACCTAAATGGTTCGTCCTAGGGCAGGCAGCTTCTAGCAGGCAGCTCATTTTTTTCTTTTTCTATTTTTTTTTATAACTACTTATGCACAAGCAAATAAAAGAAATAATAAAAACAAAAAACCTAAATCTAAAGAAAAGGGAACAAGCTCCCAAAAATTACCCAACACGGGTCCAAAACAAAATCGGGGAACAAACCCCTCAAAATTTGCCCCAGAACAAGGGTTTCAAACTAACTGTAATGAAAAATTAAGTCTACAATCTTAATTCTATTCTAATTAAACTAATGACTAAATGGTGTCCGTCGCGTCCTCGTCCTTCTCCTCCGTTTAAAAATGGCTCGCCCAATTCTCGTCTAGCGACGTCAAGGGTCGCCTCTCACACTGGCTGATTTGTAGCAAAACAAAGAAAATAATGAATGGTCAAATCTCTATGCAATTGACAAATAATCAAAATAAAATTAGGCGAAATTATTGCGTATGTTGCCTCCCCGGCAATGGCGCCATTTGACTGTTCGATCTTTCGCTTTTAAAGTCGTTTGTAGTTTAATGTGGTGGAAAAATCGACTAATCAATTTTTAACAAGAAATAACCACTCGCAGAAGAGTGGGTCGTATCCACAGGGAGGCAATAACGTATTAAAATTCGCGCCACTTAAAAATGTTTGTTCGTAGTCAATTTGGACAAGAACCAAGCCAAGATTGCCTTTAGATTAAGGTTTAAGCAAGAAACAAGACTGAAATGGCAATTATGAGAAACTACAGGATATTTTCCGCAATGCAGAGTCAATAGAATATGATTAAAATGTGGCAATGGCAGAAAATGTAAATTTTAATTAACGTTTTACTGTAGCAAAACAGGGGAATTTTTCCCCGTTGTCTTACGCGACGAGGAGCCGATGGCCGGGCGTGGGAAGCTCGGAGGAGGTCCCTTGGATCAAGGGCTTCGAATCGGTGGTGGCGGCGAGTCGCGCGGCGGCCGGAGGTGGCCGAACGAGCTCCGGCGGAGGTGCTGTAGCTGGCAGCTTGCGCAGCCTGTTGGTGTGAAGTCCGCCGCCTGCTGCTGCTGCGGGGGTGGCTGCTGCTGCTACCGTGGGCACTGCTGCAGCTGGCGTGGCAGGCGTTCGTCTGCAGGCGCGGGGAAGAGGGCGCTGCAGGCGGTTCTGCAAGCGCGGCGGAGGGTGCTGCAGCGCGGTTGGAGGATGGCGTGCGCTGTAGAGGGTCTGCGGAGGGCGCTGGCGCGATTGGCGTGGGCGATGGTCTGCAGGCGTGTGGAGATGGCTGCGGTGGTCTGCAGGCGCGGTTGATGGTGGGCGCGGGTGTGCTGCAGGCTGATGGGTGCGGGGAAGGTGGCGTGGGCTGATCTGCAGGTGTGCGTAGGTCTGCAGCCGGTGAGCGGTGGAGGGTGCAGGCGGTCTGGTGGCCGGTTGGAGAGTGCAGGCTGCGGAAGTGGAGATAAGCGGGTAATTTCAGACGTCTGGGAAATTTCCCAGACGTCTTAAGTTTACTGAGAGGGTGGCTGATCAGTAGCTCGGTGGTGGTGGTCTGCGACGACGGCGAGGAAGATGCACGCTAAGGTGCTCACAGTGATGCGGCGAGCTCCGAATGGCAGTGTGGCCTGTCACACCACACGCCCACGGTGCTGGAGACTCGTCGCCACAGTAGAGGCCAACAGTGTGGAGTGGAAGAGAGAGGTTCTCTCTGCACAGTGGTGGGTCGGTGGCGGAGGCCTGCCTCGCTCAGCATCCTCTCTTCTCCTTTTGTAGAGGCCTGCACAAATTTGAATGGAGAGGCGGGAGCAGATCCACCTTCTCCGCCGATCCATGAATGCACTTTTAGTGAGGCTGGAGGCGTTGAAGCGGCAGCCGATCCGTTGCTGAGAAGAAGAATAAAGAATATTATTAAAATATTATGGTTATTTATATACAAACCTTCAAGTTTTATGTTAACTAAAACAATGTACTTAATTAGTTAACTAATTAGATGAATGGCATTCTAAGCTAATTCTAAATGCACTTAAAATATGAATGCAGTGCATGGATTATGTAATTAAATTAAAAATATGAATTAATCTATTTACATCCTAATTTATGCTAAATAAATGTTAGAATTATCCTAATGTTTAGGCATTTAAATACTTAAATAGCCCACAACTATGGGCTAATCAACTACATCCCCAATAGCCTCTACTAAAGGACGCTTCGAGAACGTAGCTAAGATTAGTTGGTATGCCAGAGAAAAGTGAGAAAATGCAACCGAAATTTCTCCAAACACTAGCTACATGCAAAAAGTAACCCTAAGTTGTGATCAAATCTTCAAGGACCCCCTTAGTTCAGAACTTCTCTAAACTAAGGATGACTACACTTATGGCATGCTATAAAGACAATGCATCATGCATATAAATAAGATATACACACACTCTGCATTATTTGTATAACATGATCATAAGTCTCAACAGGCTAGTATTTTAACACAATTATATCCCTCCCACAACTTGTTACCTATGAGTTAGAATTCCTAATGTTTGTCATGAAGTGCTTCTAAATTTGTGCAAGTATGTGTATCTATGAAAATTTTATTCATATCATTCCCTAGCTATAAACACGAAAAATATAACCCGTAACCCATAACCATAAATTCAATAACAAAAATTAGTAACCCTTAACATAAAACCCTAAATCCTAAATCTAAATTCAAGGAACTAAATCCTAAGCTGAAACCAAAAATCTAAACTCAATACCATAAATCATAAATCTAAAGTCAAAGCCAAAAATTGTAGATCTAAACACAAAGTCAAAAATTTGTACATCTAAACTCGATACCCTAAATCCAAGATACAAAACCTAAACCTAAAAACTAAAATCCAGTTTCATAATCCTAAGCTCAAAACCCTAAACCATAAATTGTAAACCCTAAACCTAAATCTTAAACAGAAAATAAGAAATCCTACACCTAAACTCAAAGCCCTAATTCCTAAGTCTAGAACTCAAAACCTAAACACAAAATCAAAAATCCAAAATACTAAACCTAGAATACTAACCCAAAACCCTAAACACTAAACATAAACTATATGCACAAAGCCCCAAACACAAAACATAAACCCAAAACCTACACCTACATATAAACACTCTTCCAAAAAATTTCGGTTGAGTTTCCCTATAAAATGAAATATTTCTCAAATCTTGTAAACAAAGAAAGATATTGCAACAAATATAGGCACACCACACATTTCAATCCTAACAATAACATAACACACAACCATTAAATTTCAACTCAAATTAAACTAGATATTCTACTCAAACTACTTGTGGGCACACCCCACATTTAACCCCTATATATGTGGGTACACCCCACAAACATCAATTACAAAAGGTAAATAAACTACGTATTTCAATTAAAAATAAATTAGACAATCAACAATAATAAATTACATAAAAACCTAATTAACTAATTAGGTTTGGATGGGGAGGTAATGGTGCTGTTGTTGGAGGAGGGAGGGGTCAAGAGGTGTGGGAGGAGGAGAAGGTGGTGGTCTGCGACGATGGTGGGATGAGGAGGATGGGGTAGGAGGAGGTGGTCAATGTCTGGTGGTAGGATGGGGAAGAGTTGGTGGTGGTCATGGCTAATGGTAAGAGGAGGAGGTGGTGGTGGTGGTGGTGGTTTGCGATTGGTGGTCGAAAGAGGAGGAAGTGGTGATCATTGGATGGTGGTGGGATTAGGAGGAGGAGGTGCTGGTGGTGGTCTGTAGAGGTGGTGGTGGGAGGAGGAGGTGGGAGGAGGTGGCGCGAGGATGGGGAGGAGGTGGTGGTGATGGGATGAAAAGGAGGTTGTGGTGGTGGTGCCTGAGGTAGTGTTCGTCGATGGGAGGGGGACGGCAGCGAAGGAGTCACCAACGAGATCGAAGAAGAGGTGGCCGGCGAGGAGCCCTTACCAAGGGCTGGGCTCTAGAGAATGGCCATGTGGTCGCCGACGAGAGGAGGTCCACTGGAGTCGACGGAGGAAAGGATGATCACTCGTTGGGGAAGGGAAGGGTTAGATGATCAATGGAGGAAGGAAGATGGAAGGAAGGAGTCAGGTGCGTGCCACGGTTTTGGGTGGACTTTTCTCGACAGTTTTATATTGAACGGTCGAGGCATGCATTTGAAAAATATCTTTTTGCCTCCATGACTTTTTAGTAGAATATCCTCGATCGCTTATATAATAACGATCGAGTATATTTTTATTCTCGACCGTTATAAACAGTCGAGAATGGGCTCAACCCTAAATGCATTATAAGATCGGATTTTTCTCAACCATTTTAGGTTGAACGATCGACAATTGTATTTGTAAATATAACTTTTCACATTGACGATTTCTGAGGAGAATATTCTCGACCGTTTATCTGATAACAATCAAGTATATTTTTATTTTCGACCATTATAAACGGTCGAGAATGGGCTCAACCCTAAATGCATTATTAGATCGGACTTTAGTCAATCGTTTGAAATTTAACAGTCGACGATTGCATTTAAAAATATAACTTTTCATATCGACTATTTCTGAGGAGGATATCCTCGACCGTTTATCTAATAACAGTCGAGTATATTTTTATTCTTGACCGTTATAAACGGTCGAGAATGATCTCAACCACTCCACCTCCTCGGTTGGTGGCAAAGTTAGTGACCGAACTTTTTGCAACCATTACATCTTATAATGGTCAAGAATATTATTATTGTTGACCGTTATATAACGATAAAAAATTCACCGTCAAGAATAGTGCATTTTCTACTAGTGGAACACTGAATGTTACGTCAAAAATCCTTCTCAAGGAAAAGGGAAAACTATGGAAGAAGTAGCTAGAGAGCCAAATATTTCATTGATTCTTCTTAAGAGACAATTGTAGTTCACGCCAATTCAAATCATAATCCCAACCCTAAAATGTTTGGAATTGAACTCATTACCCAAGTAATAGTTGGTCTACATTTGGATCTAATCAACCATCTAATCAAGAACTTTTTTTCATCAATAACAATATTTTTAAAGGTATCGATGATCATATCCTAATCGAAATTATTCACTCTTGGCAATTAAGGAAAAAAATTGATTCCGACCAGAAATTGATGATTTGGCTGAAATGTCCATTAACTCAAATGTTTCACAACTTTGAAGGATAAGATGGAATTATATCTGAAGGTCTTTCGATGCCAGAATCATTTTCCTGGACTAGCTTAGAAAAGCAACAAGAAGGCTTTTTTAAAAAAAAGAGCAAAGAATAGAAACAAGGACATGGTTGCATTAGTAGACGCTCTTTGGGCTATTAGGCTAAAGAGTGAAGGGGTTGTCTTTGATTCTACAAGACCTTATATACAGAAAATGGTTTCCATTCTAAGGGTTTTGTTAAGGAATGGGGTTGTGTGCTCACTTAATATGCACATGAACCCATTTTGACTTATTGATATGGCATTGATGTCAACATTCGAATATTGGCAATTATAAATTATAGAAGTCAATCCTTTGTAATGTAAAGTTAGGACAGTTATTCCATTAGCTTGCAGAACTTTGGTGGTTCAGATCCTTATTTAAGCTAGAAGGTGTTGCTTGAACCTAATTTTCCATGTCAGGCACAATAATAATAGCAAAGCATTAGAGATACGAGCTAGACAGCTACTACTAGATCTCCAATTAGGACCCATTACAAAAAAAAGGACCCAAATGTTTTTTGCGACCTATGTTAAAATAATACAATAAATACCTCTCTAAAACAAAAAAATGTAAACAACAATAAGAAAATGATTAAATCGCAAGTGATGGAGAAGGGAAAATATTCTCCTCAGAAGAGAAAAAAAATGAATAAATTGCACTCAGTCAAATAAAACCTACAAAGCCACTAAGAGATTGGCTAAGTGGTGAAGCATCCCACTGATATCTAAGAGGTCATGGGATCAAATCCTATTTACCTTCTCAAAAAAATAAAAAAAACCTACAAGGAACAAGTAAACCATAGATAAATAGCTAAATCTATACCTATCTCCTAAAGGGAACACCTAAATCATGCCCAGAGCCTTGATATGATATGCATAGAATCATGCTAAAATCCTACATTACACTAGAGTACATTTTCCAAAAGCACAACAAATTTTAGATATATCCACTTCTTCACCTTAGGAAGAAAATACATCTTTTTTCTTCCCTATATCCTCAACTATGTCTGCCTCATTTTCCCCATGTCTCTTGTGATAAGTCTATTTTAATAGATTAAATTAAAGTATAAATACATTAATATTAGAATAAAAAGATAATCTAAAACCTACATTATATTGATAAAATTAATTAAACTTTAAAATTATCGATCCTTATATTTTATTAATTTTTACATATCCAATTCATTACTTCCTTTTGCTCCAAGTCATTTTTGGGAAATAGCATGGCATCTTGGGGAAAAAAAAAAAAGAAGGAAGAATCCTACGCATCCGTGACCTTTCCTAATTCCCATGCACACAAAAATTCCTTAACCGCCACCTTCCATTTCCCCCGTTAATTTCTCCTCTAAACCTGTCTCTCTTCCCCCGAAGTATTCCTCTCTCTTCGTTGTTTCCCCGCTACAGATCTCTCTTCTTCTCTCCATCTACGTAGACATTCCCCCCTAAATTTCTCTCTTTCACCCGATACATATCCCACAACTCACGCTCTCTTTCGATACGTCTCTCCCTGCGGTGGGCGTTCTCTCCCATCCTCTCTCCCCGCAGGACGCCACCCTCGATCGTGCTCCACCCTTGAGACTTTCCAGCAGCTGCATCACCGTGTGAGCTTCTCGCCGTCGACCGCAGCCCAGACGTACTCTCTCTCTCTCTTACTCGCACGCCCGCAAGCTCACGCCACTGCGCACGTCCTCCGCGTCGACAACGACCTCTCGGACCACCGCCTCGTCAGACCTCCACCATGCAACTCCGACCGTGCACGACGTACTCGACGTGCCCGGCCTCACCACCGTCCGCCACCGCGTCCACCCGTGCACGACGACCTCTACGTGCCCGGCCTCACCACTATCCGCCACCGCGTCCACCCGTGCACGACGACCTCGACGTGCCCGGCCATGCACCGTGCCTCTCACCGTACTCTCCTCGCCGGAACTGCATAGTGTTGAGCTTCTTCACCACTGCGTCTCATCTCTACTGCGACAACCGCCACTGCATCTTGTCCTCCGCCTCGACCGTGTAGACACTCGCACCACGACTCACCACCGCGTCTCATCCGCCCCTCAATCGTGAGCGTTCTCCGGAACCGTCCATCACCATTGTCGGTGGTGACAACATCGACATCCGCAACCACAGCAATTACTACGTTCGCCACCGCAACTTCGATCGTGCACTCTTCTTCGACAACTTTTCATCGTCTGCGTTCACCCCTGACGTCACCGTACCACGCCTGTAATCGCTCTCTCCGTGATCTACCGTGTTTTTCTTTTATTTTGTAGTTCAGTTATTTTCTTTGATTAATTAAAAATCACTACTTATTATTTTTATACTCCTACTTATTTCTGTATGGATGCGATATTATTTTATGTAATTTAATATTGATTTAATTTTTATAAATGAGGTATATATTTAAATTGATTACATATTTATTATTTTACTGTAATTGTCATTAAAAATTTTCTCCATTATTTTTTTTTATTGCAACAACGTATTATGTTTTTATATTATCCATAAAAGTAAAAAAGTTTCCGATCACCTTCCACGTCATCTCCTTAATCAATATCCTTCGTGACAACCGTGAGAGAGAAGACTGCACTCTTTCTTCCAACACCATTGTTAAATATTTAAGCTCCAGTACCTCTTTTTTCAACAGACTTCTTCCACATTTTCCCCTTAACCAGAATCTCTAAGCAAGTCTGCTAACAGGAGCAAGGTTTGTGAAGGATTGAAACGTCACCTAGAATTCAGGCTCCAGCCTCATGGGGAAAAATTAAAGGAAATCCCAAATCCTGATTTATAGAAAGTAGGTAAAATTATTCAAAGTATTTTATTCAAGTACACATGATAAGATAGGCCACTTAAAATTTCCAGTAGCCCTCGTCGAGGCAGTAAACAATTATTCCAAAAAGCTTCCACACCATGGTGATAACGATTCAAAATCTGCTTTGTTAAAGAAGATTTCAAGACTCATAAGTAAGTGAAAATATAAAATAAATAATCATGTTAAGATATAAGATGTAATATCAAGACCTAGTAGGATCTGTAAGAAATAACACATAAAAACAATATCATCGAAACAACGTAGATTCACAACGAAATACTGCCTCACTCCATTGCATATCTCTTTGAAATGTGCATGAATATCCACTTAATTGACACATAAGCAAGGCACAAGAGAATATTATACAGCTTTAAAGATCCCAAAATGGAAAGTCCAAAGAAAACCGTTTTCCCCCTTCCACTGGCTAAACGTAGCCTAAAAGTAAGCAAAAGAATTCAAACCCACATGTACTACTAGGTACTACCTTTCTCCTCTTTGTTGGAAAGTTCTTCGACAGAATATAAGCAATAAAAGTCAAAGCCTTTTTTCCAGTGTAAACTATAAACTCTACAGATATTCAAACTGGACCCCACTAAAATGTATCAACCAAATTACTGATCAATATAGAGGCAAAGGAGGATATGACCGGTTACTCCCTTTCTTATTCACCCAATTACAAAATTGACTTCATAAAATGAAGGGATTAAAGTGTCCTCATATCTTCCTCTTCAAAAAAGAGTCCTCGTATTTCATTCCCAAAAGTAAGGAATGGTGCATTTTTCCATTTATTCAAGGATAAGAACCCTTGAACCAATGGATATAGGTTTAGTTTTTTAAGGCATCTGTGGATGCAAATCCAAGCTTCACAAATTCTCGAATACAACACCTAATATTAGAGCTTCTGCAAAAATGAAAAATATGGTAGGATGATGGGCAGCAACTACACATAAATAAGAATAAGGTCTATTACAAGCAACAAAAAAGGACTCCTACCTGAATAGTTTAAAGTTGTAGCTAACCCTTGCAGTTTCTGTAACCTTGAATTCTACCCATTTCTCAGGATTGAGTGCTAAGATAAAACAACTAGAAAGAGGGGCCCCTCATCGTTAGTGAATTTCAAAATGCTTAAATGGAAATTTTAAATCCAAACATCAGAAGTCACATGGCAAAAATCATTTGCATCTTGTTTTGCTAAAGTGAAATTTCCACCAACCATTGCTCTGATGCTTTGGCAAGGTCATCCATGGTCAAGAGGAAAGAGTTTTAATTTAAGGTTTGGTGCATGGCCATCAATCCCTCTTATTCAGGATTTACATTCAATCTAATTAAATGAAAAATATATACTGGTTGTTCCATTGCTGAGAACACTATCAATGCATTGTTCCATATGGAGAAACCCATTTTGCAGGAAAAAGAAATCCCTCTTGCTTTCTTTCTTTACTCTTTATTTTTATTTGATTTGACCACACTGAATCCTTGTCACAACAAGCAGCGTATTATAACTGTTCAAATTCCTATCCTACAAATTGCTCCCTAGTTCTAAAATATGGAGATAACATCAATGGGTAACCCTCGACTAGAGTCCATGCTACGACAACTTCACCTTTTGAAACTAAAATTTTCAACTCCCTAGAACTAAGAAGCCGGACAAAGTTCCACCTATCGCTCATGAAACTTGAATATTAATTACTGGCAGAGTTGACGAAAAAATTCTTTTCTCCCACCTCTCTTCTCATGCAGCACAGGTTATTTTTTTCGATAGCCGTACGCATGCAGTGCTTGGAAACAAGGATAAAGAACCCTAGAACAATTCCCACAACGCCATCCACCCATCCACCTATAGGAATCGAACCAAAGTAACAAAAACATGAGAAATCTTTGGCAGACACTCACAGGGGAAGTCATGGACAAGCCGGTTTGGAGATCAAATCGATGGACAATGAGAGATTTTGGGAGATCGATGAACTTGGAGAGATCAATAGAAAAATTGAGAAAGACATGGATAGATTCAGTATTGATTTTAGAAACCTTAAATGGAAAAATCTGAGCGAAAGATCAAATCTGAGTGAGAAATCGATCCGAAACCCTAAAAGGGATATCTCCACCTTCGATCATCGCTGGCGAGGGCAAGAATAGAGAGAGATAGCTTTAACTAACCTGAGTGACGATCAATGTCTTGGAGGAGGTGTTAAGGTGTCGACTCAGTAGAGGCATTAGAGTGTCGATCAGTTGCTCGGTGGTAGGATGTCAACTGGAGCGGTAGAGGAGTTGGATGGCATCGGATGTTGGAGGTGCGAAATGGGACAGGATCAAATAGATGTAGAGTAGAGAATCCAAAGACATATTTTCCCACATCACTTTTTTTTTCCCTCAAGGTGCCCGATGGATTAGCAGGTAATATTAGCAACGTTTTACAGTGACATATATTTAATGTTGGTGTGTAGGTACCTCGTTGGTATTGGACAATTTTTTTTGTAGTGTGTGAATCTTTTACCTCCCTGTGGTTTGACTTGGTATCTCACTTTATGTGTGAAGCTGGTTATAAATTTTTATTGACGTATTGCTAATGACTAGGCTTAATTTCTTTTTCAAAGGAGAAAGGATTGCTATCATTGACGGTAGCAATCCATTAATTTATTTATAAGGAAACAATTACATGGTAGAGAGCCATCGACAGGCAAACACCAATGCCCCATTACAAATAACTTTGGACCACCCACACCCCTCATTAGAAAGCACTTCATTTCTCACTCTCTACACACTCCACAAAATAGCAGCCATGATAACTCTAGATGTGGATGAATTAAGAAGAGACGCCCACAACCCATCCCATGTGGGAAAAGGAGAATCGTAGTATCTCTGCCAAACCTCCACAGTAATGAGGCAAGTACACAATAGATGTTTGACATCAACCTCTGCAAACCTGCACAGGGGGCATAGAATAGGGGGAACATCCATCATCCTAGCACGTAGGGACCTAGTGGTGAGGCCACCTCTTCTAGCAAGCCATAAAAAGGTTTGGATTTTCAAGGGGATCTTCAGCTTCCAAATGGCTACACAAACGAACACATGAGGATCATCTGCGTCCTCGGCCAACACCAGATCATATGCCTTTTTGGGGGTGTAAAGACCTACATGCCAAGAGAAGCCATCCACTCCCTCAGTCAGCCTAAAGGCTTGGAGGGTCTCTTCCATCCTACAAAACTCCTCCTACATTCGACTGAAGTAGGATCCATTGGGTCTAGGAATACACCAACAATCTTTTGCCAGACTCCAATATTCAGCCACCTTGACATGTTTGTCAGAGGCAGCGAAGTAGGAGAGTGGAAATAAGCAACTAAGATCTCCTAAGCCAGTCCAATTGTCTCACCAAAATCTAAAAACTGAACCGTCACCCACCATTGGTTCCCATCTCTCTAAAATCGCTTTGGAGACCAAAGACCAAAAAGGAGAGGCCTTAGGTGGGTGAAGCACATCTGTTGGTGAAGCATTTGACGCATAAGAGTCCCTAACCACATCTTGCCACAAACCACCATCCCCCTCAGGATGATAACTCCCCATTTATAGCAACAATGTGTCACCAAACTCACGTAGAGATTTGATGCTCAGTCCATCCTTCTTCTTTAGCTTGCAAACTATCCTCCATTTAATGGGCTACAGGAAATGACCCCATGCATTGGCCCTTTCCAGAAGAATCTCTTCCTTATGACATCCAACCTTTTGAGAATTGTTTTTAATGGGCGGAACATAGAAAAATAAAAGACTGGGATAGTAGATATAACTGAATTTAGAGGAATAAGTCTTCCCCCCCTTGAAAGAAATCTACCACACTAGCTTGGAAACCACCCAAAAATTTTTTCAAAAAGGCCTATCCAATCTACAGTTTTCATTTTCCTTCCAAGCAAAGGGAGACCCAAATATCTAATAGGAAGACTCCCCAATGGAGTAAGTAATAACTGTGAGAGCTCCTCCTTGATTGTATTTGCAAGACCAAAGCAAATGAGAGTAGACTTGGAACCGTTAACTTTAAGACTAGATATCTCCTTGAAAATGTCCACAACAGACTTCACAACCTCTGTCCCCCTAGTCCCCCCTTCAATAAAAAAATCGATGTCATCTACATACTAGAGAATAAAGGTCAACGCCTAATAAATGACAGTTTATCATCATTCTTATGTCCTAAAACACACCTAGTTCATAGGATTTTAATTCCGTAATTAGGGTTTTGGGTTGCACTTAGTCATTTTCTTAGGAAAGGCATGCATTACATTGTTTTGTTATTTTTTGACCTCATTATTTGAGTGTCAGGGATAAATAGAGAATCAGATCCTACAAACCCTGGCACCAAGAAAGGAAAAAGATGAAGGAGAAGCCGATTTCAACTGGATCTCAACCGAATCCATCTCACCTCAACTAGACTCCAGCTCATTCCACCTTATTCCAGCTCAACTTTGTTAGGCATAGCCTATCTCAACTCTATTCAGCTCACCTTAGCTGGATGGCAGCTCAAGCTAGCTCATCTCACTTCCATTCAGCTCACCTCAGCTGAATGACAGCTCAAACTAGCTCAACTTAGTTAATCCCAGCTTCATTTCAGCTCCTCCTAGCTCCATCCAGCTCGTGGAAGCTCTACCTGACTAGGATTAGCTACTACCATCAACTAGCTAAGCCTAGTCAGTGGAAGAAGTTCTCAACTAGCTCAAGATAGCTCAACTCCAGCTTCTGAAGACTGCTCAACTTGGTTGAGCTGAGCTACTTGACCTAAGCTAGCTACCTTAGCTAGCTAGGTAGTCTTCAGGAAGACCAGCTCTAGCATACGTCAGCTAAGATCAGAAGAAATAAGCTCAACCTAGCTTGGTTTAGCAGCTAGCAAAGAACTAGCTAGCAAAGCTAGCTATTTGGATCAACTTCAGCTCTCTTCAGCAACAGTCAACTCTAGCAAGTTCCAATGTAGCTCCCTTTTCAGCTCCTCCAACCAAAACCCTAGCTTCTCTACTCTTTCCTCCATTACTCTACTAGCTAAGTTAGCATAGCTAGCTTAGCTTATCTCCTACTCCCCTACCATAGCCAACCCTAACCCTAACCCTAATACCACCTACATAAGCCTTCACCTTAGCTATCCACTTAAGTCCACCTAAGCTACCTCGACACAACTCCTTTTGGCACCACCTTTGAGTCATCTTTTCACCCCATCACCACTACCAAAAGCCACCTTCAATGTGGCACCAACCCTACCATAACCAACCCTTGTTTTGTTGCAAAAACAATGGTGATTCTCCACCCTACACATACCCCTTTTACCCCATCACCACCCTCCATTTTCCCTCCAAAAAGCCCACCTTCTAGAACCCATCTTTGGCACCAAGAATGGTGGCACCCTTCCATCATGCACGACCACCAAGGGTGGCCTCCAACCCTTAACCACCACCCCCTACTGACCCTTCATTTGGCACCACCAATCCTAGCCATCCATCCCTTAACCACCTACCCAAAAGCCATCCTAGCCCTCCAATCATCCACGCGACCTAACCCTTTTTCTCTTCCTTTATATCCCCCCTTTCTAGCACCAAAAACTCCACCCTTGGCTACATTATTATCTAGTTAAATCTACCTACATCAACGTCCAAAGAAGGAGTCAAGGAGGAGATTGAGGGAGCAAGCCTTAATCCCTTGGTGCCTACTTCTCCTTCAACCTACCTTGGATAAGCCAAGGTGTTCTTCACCTTAAGGGGACGGCCAGGTAGAGGAGGAGGAGCTAGGGTAGATGTTCACCCTGAGGAGAGAGCCAAAGGAGGACCATTGAAGGAAGGAGCATCATCATCATCCAACAAGAGAAGTTCTTCAAGTACAGGAGTTGCCGTACTTGGAGCGAAGTTCTTTTCAAGCTTCACTAGAGGATCCCTACATCTTCTTCTTCTTCTTCTTCTTCTTTTACTAGATAGCTTTAGTTTCCAATCAATTGTCAACTTGTGACTCTACATATTTAGTTAATACAAAAAGTGATTTGCCTTTCTAATTTGTGTTTTATTGCACGCAACTTTTCTTTAGTAACTTACTGCACACACTTTCTCCCTAATTATCCTAAGTCTCCACGTACCTAGGGTGAGCTTAGAGAGAAGTTCATTTTATCACTTAGCCTCTAGTCTTTATGCATAATTTTCCTTCGTGTGTTTGCATTCTTATCACCTGATATTTCAAAAACCTAAAAATTAACAAAATCTAAAATACAAATATACAAGTGTCAATTTGAAAGAGTGAGAGAGAGAAAATCCAATTTGATAACTAAAGTGACTCCTTGGATGACCCTAGATACCACCACTATTTAGGTTAACAAATATTAAAAGTGATTGTGATTTTACGTGTCTCAATGACATTAAAATCCGCTTTTACAAAACATGTAGTTTCACCATCAATGCCCTCTAGGAAGATAAGGTATAATTGTGAATCAGTGATCCAGAGCACACCTTAAAAGCAAAATGAGCCAAGGTATCTACTGCCAGTAGAAAAATGAAAGAGGCCATAGGGCACCCCTAACGCACCCCCTTTTATGGTTGGATCCAAGTTCCCGAAGGTCTCCCATTCACCAATGGAGAGAAGGATGCAGTAGTAATACCATGTTTCATCATCTGTATCCATGCCTCTGGAAATCCACACCTACGGAAAATCTCCCAAAAGTAAGGTCAAGATGCTGAGTCATAGGCCTTAGAAAAATCTACCTTTCACATGAAGGCATTTGTCTTCTGCTGCTTCCATCCTGAAACCATCTCCTTCGCCAAAATATAAGATTCCTATAATGAACGCCCCTTCAGAAAAGCGGACTGGACCAGACTAATCAAAGACCCCAGAAGCTCCCTCAACCTGTTGGCAAGGACCTTCCCAATAAATAAATAGATGGAGTTTGACAGAGAAATAGGTCAAAAATCACCAAGCATGTCTACCCCCTGCTTTCTGGGGAACAGAAATAGAAATGATCTATTAATCTTCTCAAGCCCAAAGTTGCCCTATTGAAAATCAGAAATGACCCAGAGTGATTTAACCACATGCCAAAACTCTTTGTAAAAGAGAACTTGGAAGCCATTAGGACCAGGAGACCCCTCCACCTTATGCCCCCTTAATGCACACTCCACCTCCAACTCATCAATAGGACTTACCAACGACAAGCCCTCATCCTCACTCAACCTAGACATTTCAGATGAAGACAAATGCCACCCTCCACATTGAGTGGCCCTAGTCATTCTATGAAAGTGACTATTTACTTTTGAACGTATATCCTATGGAGAGCTAACATCCACATCCCCCACCTGAAGAGACGAGATCAAGCTGAATCTTCTTGCGCTGGTAGCGGCATGGAAGAGTTTTGTGTTGTAGTCACCTTCATGAAGCCACAGTTGCCTAGATTTCTCTTTCCAATCTACCTCACACTTGTTGTCTTCCTGTGCAATAATAGCCTATAAATTTTTTCTTGTTTGTTTATCTTCCACACTTAGAGCCTCACATTCTTCTTTCTCATCCAACTGCTTTACCCCTTCAATAACATCAAACCTCTTAGTCTTAAGTAGACGCGGATTCTTCTTATACTCCAACAACATCAAACACAGGTCTGTTAGCTTGGTGTATGTAGAGCACGTGTGTGGCCGACCCCTCCACTGATTTGGTTGACCACCATGTGGAGATCATCTCTCTAAAGCTTGGCTCAGCCAACCATGATTTCTGAAATTTAGAATAAGATCCTCATGTAGAATCCTCACCATTATCCCACACAATGGGTGTATGATCAGAAAAGGGGCACCCAAGAGTCGTGACCACTGCCAACTGGAAGGAACTCATACAATCCACATTACACATGAAACGATCTATGTGAGACATTTGCCCATTACCATTTCGCCATGTGATGACAACACCTAACATGGGCAAATCCACAAGATCAAATTCTACCACCACTGACTGAAACCCCTAGGTAGACGAGTCCACCCTACCATCCGATCTATCATCCACAACTAGAGTGGCATTAAAGTCTCCTCCAATCAACTACGACCCATCCAGCACAAAGGAAGCGATCTAGTGCATCTCCTCCCACAAGGCCGTTCTCATCGTCAATGAGCAAGGGTCGTAAACACAGGAAATGTAGATGGATTCCCCATCTAAAATCTTCTTAAATTTTACTGTCAACATAAACTCCCCCATATGAACATCCTGCAACAAGAGAGCAGACAACCTCCACCACTCACCCAACCCTCCAGCATGGCCTGCTGCATAGATGGAGAGAAACTCTGATACCCCCTCAGAAACAAGCGGATGCCAATGCTAAGTGTCCTCCTAATCAATGTAAGTCTCCTACAATAAATCATAGTCCACATTCAACTCACGCAAGTATCGGACAAGTGATGCATGCTGTCCCCAATCGCGCAACCCACGCGTATTCCACAATGGCACAGTCATTGGGAGGGTGTGCGAACCCCCTTCTTCATTGATGTGGTACACTCCACCCTAAGCAAATGAGCCAAGTGATCAATGTCGATTTTTTGCATTCTTGACCCATGACTTCACAAATTATAGCCCCCCTAAGATGATGATGGCACCTTAAGCTTTGACGTGACCTCACCATCGACCATAGGCTCCACCTTAGGAAGACTAGTTGCCATCTAGTTTGAAGACTCCCCACGAGAATTAGAATTATAATCCATCAGATTCTTGCATGCAGATTGCTATGAGTGCACCACAATCACCTTGGAAGCTTCGGTATTTTCTTCTCCAGCATTTCCTCTGTTAGTGGTGAGCATGATTTTGTATGTGAAAAGATTTGAGTTGGAAAGTTCATCATCACAGTGCACAGAAATCATCTACCAGATAAAATTTATAACAGAAGATTAAGGTGAGCCCCGTGTCCAACACGGGAAGGTGAGCATTTGGTTTACAGAAATCTGTGTTTCTATTTCATTTGTTTTTAGTGTTTTTATCTTTTGCTATTTTTTTGGTATTTTTATAAGGCAAGAGACGAGATCGACAAAAACTTTATCCAGCTAATTGATAGGAACCTCATCATGAACCCTAACTAGCACAATCTAACCTAGATATGCGAGAAAAAGCTCCTACATAACTCAAAGAAAGGCTTGACTCAGAGAATTCTGAGTTTAAGAAGAAAATAAGTCATAAGGGGTAGAAATGCAATTTCACCAACACAATCTGCAAACAGGGTAACTCAGTGTCCAAACATAGGTCAAACTAACCTAATAAGAAGGAAAGTGGGATGATCTGATCCAACAAGGGCTACAGCAACTCCAAGGAATTAAATGACATTCTGTTACCTTAAAACAAACCCACTTCAATTCACGAGGTTTGAGGTAGGGTAAAAATCGAATAAACCCTCTAAAAATCATAGAAAAATAATCTCTAGGGTTTAGAACCTTCAATTTAGCCTTAGAAACCCATTTTGACCTACATTGAGAACCATGCCCAATTAATGATTTAATTTGGGTTTTTACGTAAATTGGCTGATCAAACAAGGTCTGACCTAGAAATAAAATTTACCATTAAAATCCTTAGGTCAAATTTAGTCATGCATAAAAACTTAAGCCTAAGAAGAGACCTTCTTGACCGACTTTGCAATTTGGTCCTCATCTATTACTTTTTGACCCTCAACTTTCGAAACCCTTGCATTTTGGCTCCTAATTTCCTCGTCGTTCTTTGCATTTAGGTCCCTCCTGCAAGTCTCTGTGCAGCGCCATGCTCCGGCGACTTTGCATGGAGCATGGCACCGCGTAGGGTGAGAGGGATGTCCTGCAAATTGAACCTGGTGTTCCCTGCGACGTCTGCTGTCGCAGGGACACCACCTTGCCGCCTGACGACGCCCACACCTTCCGTGCGAACACACAGAAGGTATGGGTCGCACCTCCGGCCACTCTCCAGCGAGGGAGGCACGTCGCCTCCCTACGTCCACCCCTTCGCCACCGCCTTTATAAAGACCAGCGTCGCCAGCCGGTTGGGGGTAGCTTGGTCTTGACGGAGAAAACCCTAACCCTTCCTCTCTCCCCACTCCGACAGGAACCCACCAGCTTCGGCGGCTCCTCCTCCTCCGTCTCGTCGCTCTGCTGCAATACCAGCAGCAGAGCCACCTTCGCCTGATCTCCCCACGTCGCGCCGTACCAAGCGCGTGCCTCCCTGCCCTCGTCCTCGCCACCGCTCTCTCCCTCTGGGTGTTTCTTCTCCGGCGACAGTCGATACGACTGCCGCCCTACTCCGGCCCCCTTCGTCCCTGTAGGTAGGTTACTGTTATTTCCCTTCGTCCCCTCTTTCTTTTCCCCACTGCCTTTCAGTTGATTACCCCTCGACTGTGCTCGACCACCATCATCTTCCATCCCTCCGGCAACCCTCCGGCGAGTTGCCCCCGTAGATCCGCCGCTCCACACAACTCGCCAACTATCCAAAAAGCTCTGCCTCACTCCACCCAACACCCCCCACCCCTCCACTGCCACTCCACACCTCCACAACACTCCCCCGATCAAACCCATTTTTCCGGTTGCAGTTCGACCTAGGGCTGCCGCCAGACATCGCCCCGTGACCTGCTACACCCCGCACTACCTTTGCCGTGCCACGGCGAAGGTTTCCCTGTGGTTTGATTAGGCCGAGAGGCCCTGTTTGTGTTAGGCAGATTTTCAGCCCCAACCGCCATTGGCGACGAAGTAAGGAGCTTCCAAGCGAACTCCAGGCCTCGAAGCAGTAGGACTCCAGCCGAGGTGAATTGGAGAGACCCAGGTGAAGGCAGGCAGCTAGTTTGCGAGGAAAAATGAGGACGCAGCTGCTGAGGCAAGGTTGCATCCTTCCTGTGGGCGCGCGCGCGAAGAAACGAAGTTTAGTCCCACATTGTAAGATTTCGAAGCGTCGCACCCATTTAAATTGATTTTGTGTTTTTCTCTTAGTGCCTCAGAACACGGGGTGAGGCCCCTCGCCCACTTGCTCGCCTCGTCCGCGACCCACGCCAAGCGGACCTGGCAGATCCGACTCGACACTACCCTGCACTCCTCGCGCACCACCCACGCCGGTGCGCCTAGTTCGGGCTACGCAGCCTGACCCGTTAACCCGGCTTTGGGAGAGCTTCCTATGAGCGATTTACAGAGAGAGAGAGAGACGTGCAGGTAGAGGGAAGGGCTAGGTTTTGCTGTGCCTTGTGCAAGAAAAGGGCGCGAAAGACGGACGTTCACCACTTGGCCGCAGGAAGAAGAAGAGGAGCAGAAGAAGAAACTCTGAAAAGGCTCTGCAGCTGAGCAAGGCAAAAGACCAAGGAAGAAGAAGCGGGAAGAAGAAGAGAAGAAGAAGAAGCAGCAAAGGAAGAAAAGAGGGGAAGCACTATAGCAGACCGCTGTTTAAGTCGTCTGACTGTGATATCAGACGACTGATGAAGCTTCAGATGAGATAAAGCAGAGAAGAAGAAAAAGAAAAGAAAAGTCTCTGCAGTTGAAGAGAAAGAAAAGAGAAGAAGGAAGAAAGAAGATAACGACAAGAAAAAGAAGAAGAACTGAAGAAGAAAAGAACTAGAAGGCAAGTAGAAGAAGAAGAGGAACTGAAGGCAATCAGAGCCAAGGAAGAAGACCCGTAAAGATAAAGAAAAGAGAAAGAAGAGAAGAAGACAAGCAAAGAGAGAAAGAAGAGAAGAAGAAAAAGCCAAAAGATAGAAATCTATTTCTCCCTCTCTCTCTCTCTTATTTTTGTAATAAAGAAACATTGTACTTCTAGAATTCCAGTAGCTCCCTGAGTTCGACCTCGAGAAACTATTTCCGAGTAAAATTGTAATGGTAATGACAACCGTAGCTGTCTTATTTTATACCACAATGACATTACTGTAATAAACATTAAAGCAAATAAAGACTAGCCGTGGTTGGGAACCGTCACCACTAATCTACTTGTACAGTAAAAGAGAGAGAGAATATTTCATAGAATGGAGCAATGTCTATTACAACTAATTAAAACTACACTAGAAAGCGATAAAAGATAGAATGAGTTGAGAAGAATCCCCCTCGACAACTGCTTAGAGGATGACTTGCTCTGAAGGCGCTTAGATAAAGGTGGCAAGGAGTTGGAGGAAGGAGAATGGCATCAGAGGAAGGAGGATGAGGCAGGATGATGTTGCGATGAGGATCTTCTTCTGAAAGGTGGTGAGAGGACAACCACAAAATGCTCCACGAAGGGGGATGAGAAGTAAGAAAAAATATTTAATTTTTACTCTAGAGCCTTGGAGGTGGTGAGTGAGAGAAAGGAAGAGAGATGAAGATGAATGGAGGGGTGTAGACCTTTTTATAGTGGAGGAGAGGGGGCTAAAATGGGCATGGGACATTTAGTGACATCAAAGATGTTGCTTTATTTCCGCTACAAACGTTGCTGAAGGTCCAGCTCATGCTCGCTTGCAGCTGTCGCGCATGCTCGTTGTTGGATGCTCGATCAACAGCCACGATCGTGTGACGATCGTGCCCTTTGGATCACACTCTTAAACGTGTGCGATCGCATGTTCATCTGTGCATGTGATCACATGTTTTCACTCGGCCACATTCGCAAAGATTGGCACTGCCATGCGGTGAAGTCTCCACCGCTCGATCTGAATCGAGCAGCTCTATTTGGCTGCTTGCACCAACATGTTCGATTTGATGCATAGGGTGATTTGAACCGTGTCACGGGTTTGGGAGCGCCTCTCGCGGCTGCTATTCCACATGCTTACAAATGTCAAGAAGATGAATTTCGCTGCTGAGGGTGTGGAGGCATCCCAACCGTTGGATCTTGATCCAATGGCTGCAATGCGAGGGTGAGATGATTGGGTAGGGTGCCTATGGTAGCCCTTGGGCGGTTCGGATGATGCTACATGTTATCATTTGGGTCGTCCATCTTCAAATGCACCTTGAAAGTGCTACAAATATCAGATTGGATCGATTTTCACGTCGTTGGGCTGCGATGGTCGATCCGGATCCATCAATGCGGTTGGATTTGTCATTTGAAGATCCAAATTGTTTCACCCAACCCCTTGGCCATTGATCTTCCTCAAGCTACACTTGGTGCTACAGGACTCCGATCAAGGTGATTTTGAAGGAGTTGGACTCTATTCATCATCCTGATCAGATCCATATGGTTCGATCATCAATCCGAGGCCTTGAAATATATCTCCTTCTCTCCTGGACACAAAATGATGGGAATTAACCTATAATTTATACAAACTATTCTAAATTCAGAATGACGCATGTGACGTGTCTTTGTGCATGTGTTAAGAGGTGTCATTATAGTCGCACTTGATACGTCGGTTTTAAAAGAAGTAAACGGAGGTGAGTCCGAGTGTCGGTCTCAAGGAGGCGTGGAAATCGGATTTTTCTTTTCACTTGTTGTCACGGAAAAGGCGGAGTTTTGCTTGCGAAAGATGCAGTTTTTGAAAAGAGAGAGAGAGATATAGAGAGAGAGTTTAGGGTTAGAAAGCTCTTGGTTTTGATCATGCAACTTGAACAGAAATTAAAATGGCAATTGAATGGAAAATAACTTCATTAAACATGCATTCGTAGCTCATAACTTACAACATTAAATACATGCTTCAACAAAAGTAATGGAAAGCTTAAGAGAGAGAGAGAGAGAGAGTGGAGAGCGACGAGGCAGCCACGGTGGTGGAGGAGGCTCCGTCAGCGGCTCGTCGTCTCCGGCGATTACAAGAGTGCCTAAAGCTAGCTAAGAGAGGAGTGGAGTAGTTGCAAGGGGGAGTGAATGCCTTGAATGGTGGTTGGAGGGGGTTTAAATAGAGTTAAGGGCTTCCTAAAAGAAGAAGGGGCTTTAGCAACATCCAGAGCGTCGCTAAAATCACTTCCAAAAGCATCGATGTAGCCCTCTCACCGCCGGTCAGCTACCCGCCCCGTTCCTTCTCCTCGCACGATCCGTGGCCGCTGAACGAGAGCCGTCCGATCGAAGATCGGATGGCTGAGAGTCTTCCTCGCCCGGGCTGAGATCGCGCCTCAGGCGCACGTGTGCATGTGCGTCTCCGCCCGGCGTGCGCGCGCGTCTTTGTCCGTACGGTCCGATTGCTCATCTGAGGCGTGCTTTGACAAATGCTTACACAAATGGCCATTAATACAGTTTATAAGCAATCTTGGTACATGATGCATGCAATGCTCCTATTCTACTTATGTTGTGCCTTTTATTCTAAAGATGGGCCATATTCAACATAATTATTACCCCCTTGTGTGGTGTTATCATACTCCCATGCTTACTCTTTGCTAGTCCCTAACAAGGTTTATTCTGGTCTTTATTTCCTTGCAGAATTCAAGAAGTAATTGCTTAAGAACTTTGTTACTTGTCAATAAGAGGAAATATATGAAGATCTTAATCTACAAAGACTAAGCAGCGCCCGAGTGTCTGCCAAAATACGAATCGCCCGAATCCTTGCTTTAGTGTATATATAACTATACATACGTATATATATATATATATTTTAAGAATTTTTTTTTTTTTTTGTAGGTGGCTTCCCTGATCTCAAATGTACCTAAAGGCAACGAAAAGGAAATGGCCTATGGCTGGGTTCTAGACAACCTGCCAATGGGCTGTTACCCACGACAACTTGCCAGCCATACCACCCTAGAGAGTTCATTAGCTACCCAATTTCTGTCAAAATCTCCGAGAAGTGAGTCTATGCAAAAATGTGCGCAGATGTTTAGACTCAAAGTTTTCCTGAGTTAGAGGGTGAGTTGATAAGTAATATACTTATTACCTTATTTAGTAGGTGGATTAGAATAGCTTAAGGTTGTAAGGATTCGCCGCTAAATCCATATTTTAATGGACACCAGGGCTGATTAAGCCTGAAGGCCTGAAAAGTCTAAGTGTTTAAGTTCTTTCTATATTATTTCCCACTATTGACAAGTTTCTAATGCCTAAGTTTTCTTCCTAAATTCATTTTTTTAAATTAATTTATTCATTCAGACTGATTAATTGAGCTCAGGATTATGCAATTTATCACCCCCCCATACTTAAGTTGGACAATGTCCTCATTGGCAGATACATGATGCAAAAGGGTTCAAAAAGATAGTACCTGAGTGACGTAAACTACCAGATCAGTTTGAATCCTCTCGGTTGCCTCCCAGGAAGCGCTGAGTTTAATACCTCCAGCTGGGCGGTGCTCGGTGTCAGCCCTCAACGAGGGTGACACTTTCCTTGGGGGGTAGCTAGGCCAGGAAATGCTTCAATCTTTGACCATTAACTGTAAAAGTGTGCCCAGTGTTAAGATCAGCGATTTCAACTGCCCCATTAGAATATGGCTTAACCACCCGAAATGGTCCTGTCCATTTGGACCTGAGTTTCCCTGGGAAGAGTTTTAGGCGTGCATCAAACAGCCAAACTTGCTGGTTAGGCTCAAAGGTTTTTCTATGAATGAGTCGGTCGTGGACGGCTTTCATTTTCTCCTTATACAGTCGACTATTGTCAGAGGCGTCCCGATGGATTTCTTCGAGCTTAGATAATTGCAGCGTCCTCTACGCATCGGCTAACTGGGGATCCATGTTACACTACTTGACAGCCCAGTAAGCCTGGTGTTATAATTCGACAGGAAGATGGCAGGCCTTGCCGAAGACCAGGCGATAAGGTGACATGCCTATCGGGGTCTCGAAAGCGGTCTTGTATGCCCACAAGGCATCATCACGTCGTGTGGACCAGTCTTTCCTGTCAGGTCTCACAGTCTTTTGTAAAATGCTCTTAATTTGTCTATTGGAGACCTCAGTCTGCCCATTTGTTTGTGGATGATACAGGGTGGCAATGCGGTAGTTTACCCCGTATTTTCTAAGTAGGGCACGGAATTGGGAATGGATAAAATGGCTTCCACCATCACTGATCATGGCCTTGGGTATTCCAAACCGGGAAAAGATGTTCTTCTTCACAAAGTCCATGACAGTCTTGTGATCGCATCGTCGGGTGGCGACAGCTTCAATCCATTTGGAAACATAGTCTACTGAGACCAGGATGTACTCGAAGCCGTTGGATGGTGGAAAAGGGCCCATAAAATCGATACCCCAAACATCGAAGATTTCGACAATCAAAATGGGCTGAAGGGGCATCATATCTTTCTTGGTCATGGTCCCCAGTGTTTGGCAGCATGAGTAAGTTTTGGCAAAGATGTGTGCATCCTTAAATAGGGACGGCCAGTAAAATCCAGACTACAACACTTTTGCAGCTGTTTTCTTTCCAGAGAAGTGGCCGCCACATGCTTGGTCATGACAAAAGGAAGGCACACTCTGAACTTCATCTTCAGGGATACACCTTCTGATGATCTGATCAGCACAGAGGCGAAACAGCATGGGATCATCCCAGAAATAGTGCTTGGCCTCAGCCAAGAACCTGTCCCATTGCTGTCTAGACCAGCTGTGCGGGGTTTGTCCTATAACCAGGTAATTGACGTAGTTCGCATACCATGGCATTTTCTTGTCTTGTACGGCTAGGATGTGTTCATCAGGGAAGGTATTAGATAGAGGTAGGGAGGGTCCAATGTGGTCTGGATTAAGTCTCGACAAGTGGTCAGCCACCACATTTTTCGATCCGGCCTTGTCTCGGATTTCCAGGTCAAATTCCTACAAAAGCAGGATCCATCTGATGAGCCTGGGCTTTGCGTCCTTTTTTGCCAACAGGTGCCGGATGGCTGAATGGTCAGTGTAAATAGTCACGTGGGATCCCAGCAAGTATGAGCGAAATTTTTCAAGTCCAAATACTACAGCGAGCAACTCTTTTTCTGTGACGGTATAATTACATTGGGCCTCGTTCAATGTTTTGCTCGCATAGTAGATCACCACGGGCTTCTTGTCTTGCCTTTGTCCCAAGACAGCGCCTATGGTAAAATCTGATGCATGACACATAATCTCAAAGTCCTGGGACCAGTCTGGGGGTTGAAGTACAGGTGCGGTGGAGACTAAGTCCCGGAGGGTGTGATAAGCTTGGATGCAATCAGGAGACATGTGGAATATGGTGTCGTTGGCTAGAAGGTCGGTCAAGGGTTTTGAAAGCTTGGAAAAGTCTTTGATGAACCTTCGGTAGAAGCCAACATGTCCTAGGAAGGAGCGAATATGCCGGACCGAACTAGGTGGAGGAAGTTTGGAAATTAAATCAACCTTAGCTCGATCTACCTCGATACCCCTATGCGAGACGATGTGACTGAGGACAATTCCTTCTTGAACCATAAAATGGCTCTTTTCCCAACTTAACACCAAGTTAACCTCGATGCATCATTTCAGGATTTTCTCCAAGTTGCTCAGACAATGGTCGAATGAATTCCCGAATACAGAGAAATCATCCATAAAGACCTCCAAGTATTCACCCACCATTTCTGAAAAAATGGCTAGCATGCAATGCTGGAAGGTCGCAGGTGCATTGCATAACCCGAACGGCATTCGACGGAATACAAATGTGCCATACGGGCAAGTGACTGTGGTCTTTTCCTGATCTTCTGGAGGAATTGCGACTTGGTTATATCCTGAATATCCATCCAGGAAGAAAAAATACTTCTGCCCTGCCAATCTTTCAAGGATTTGGTCAATGAATGGCAAGGGGAAGTGGTCCTTGTTAGTGGCTTCATTAAACTTCCTATAATCAATACACACCCGCAATGCGGCAGTGGTGCAGGTGGGGATGGATTCACCATGATCATTGGTGACAACGGTGAGCCTAGCTTTCTTTGGAACCACTTGAGTGGGGCTCACCCAGGGGCTATCGGAGATAAGGTAGATGATGTCGGCGTCAAGCCACTTGATGATTTCTTTTTTAACGACCTCTCGCATGTTAGGGTTTAAACGTCTCTGCATCTGGCGGGAAGGTCGGGCCCCATCTTCCAGGTAAATCTTGTGGGTGCAATAGGTGGGGCTAATTCCTCTTAAATCCGAAATGGTCCAACCAATGGTGACCCGATGTTCTGAAAGGGTCGCAGTCAACCTGAGTCGTTGATCCTTGGTTAGATGAGAATTAATAATCACTGGGAAGGTCTGGTCAGGTCCCATGAAGACGTACTTGAGATTCTCGGGCAATGGTTTAAGTTCGGGTGCGGGTGGGACCACAGTCGATGGGAAGGGAAAGGGTGGTAGTTGATCAACATCGATCTCTTCAAATGGTGTCATGTGATGATACTCAGCCTTACAGGGGTCCACAGGTAATGATGGTGACGGGTCAGAATTACGGGTTTGGTGGTCTGAGACAGAACTGAGGGTGAGGCATTCCTCGATTAAAGTTTCCACGGGATCATGTTCCTCAATGTAATCGCAATCAAAAGACTTTGTTGCCCGGAAGATATCCAATTGCATTTTCTTGTCCCCAAAGGTGATTTCCATACATCCCGTGTCGCAATCAATGTTTGCTTTAGCCATAGCTAAGAAAGGTCTGCCTAAAATTATGGGTGCATTCTATAATTTTTCAGGGACTTCCATGTCGAGCACCAAAAAGTCGACCGGGAAATAGAAGTCCTTGACCCGTACAATTACATCCTCGACAACCCCCTTCGGGGTTTTCACAGATCTATCAGCCAGCTGGATGGTGACAGGGGTTGGTGTCAGCTCCCCAAAACCAAATTGGTGGTACAGGGTTGTTGGAATTGGATTGATAGAAGCACCTAGGTCCAGGAGCGCTCTATCAAACGTCATGTCCGCTTGAGTGGAAGGTTGCTTGATATCACGGAACTTGCTTGCTCAGAAAGTACAACCTTCCTAGGTGCTTGCGGTCTTGGCTTACGCTTGGGTGTACAGGCATCCTTTA
Organism: Thalassia testudinum; assembly: GCA_037157565.1. Classification (NCBI taxonomy): domain Eukaryota; kingdom Viridiplantae; phylum Streptophyta; class Magnoliopsida; order Alismatales; family Hydrocharitaceae; genus Thalassia; species Thalassia testudinum. Next base: position 112,946,159 of record JAZHRO010000025.1, read on the forward strand.
AAAACTTGGCGTAAGCAAGGATGTGTTTGACAACTTCTAGGAGCGGAATATTAATCTGTACTTGCTTAAAAATTTCCAACAGCTCCTCAGTTTCCACAGTATTCTTCTTTTTCTTGATTGTTTCCAAGGCCTCAGGGTAGGGTGTCTGAATGTGGATTGGTTCCATGTCTGGGTCCTTGGTTGGTGCCTCTTCTGAGTCGGGTATTTCAACAGGTAAAGTCTCAGGGGGAGTCGGCCATTTGGGATCCTGGGTTTTGGTGCTGCTTCTCAAGGTCACTGCATTCGCAGAGGCATTGGGGCCATGGGGTGATCCTTGAGAAGATGAGGATGAAGAAGCGCCAAACCCAGGAGGTGTTTGTGGGGCTGGCTGGACCATGTGAGCCTGCCCGGCGTTGCTTTAGAACCCTTGCGAATTGGGGCCTCTGTTAATTATATTTCGCGGGTTCGGTTGTGGTTGGGAAGGTAGGGATCCTTGTTGTTTACAGTCCAAGAGTTGGCTTAAGTGTCCCTTTACCAAGGCCATTTCCTCCTGATGTTTCTGGTTCATGTCAGCCATCATCTTTATTAAGGTATCCATTTGGTTTTGTGGGGGAGGGGCCGCCCTATTCTGGTTATATTGGGGTCTAATTGGTGGTCCTTGCTGATAGGGGGCAAGTGTGGCTGCTGGTTTGGCCTGGGCTGGTTTTGGAATTGCGGTGGTTTCTGGTTTGTCCAACCAAAGTTGGGGTGGTTACGCCAGCCTGTGTTGTAAGTGTTGGAGAAAGGGTCAGGTCTCGCATATCCTTGGACGGCTTGCACATCTTCTAGAATAACCGATGTTGATGAAGAGGGAAGGGAGTAATCAAGGGTCGAGGGAGCAAAGGTCCCTCCCTAGAACGTGGTCAGGGGTTGTTCCAGGTTCAGTTGGGTGAAGGGCTGGACCAGGTCAACATTATGTGCTCCCTTTGCTAGGGAGAAAGTCTGCAAGGGGTTCCTGGTCTAATTCAGTAGCTCATCAATCTTTTTGTCCACCAGTTCTACTAGATCCAACTTTTTGGCAATGATGTCCATGTCAACCATTCCAGAATTTGCTTGCACCTCATAAATCCCGCCACGGGGTTGACTGGACCTGTTAAACTGGTTCATGGAGGCATTGTTGAGCGAATTCTCACTCATAGACTCAAAGAGCTCAAACGCGCTCTCCTCATCTTTGTTTAGGAAGTTACCCCCACATGAGGCATCAACGAAGTTCCATAGGTTGCTATGCAGACCGTGGTAGAAGATCTGGGCTAATTGCCACCTTGGAACTTCGTGGTGTAGGCATTTCCTCAAAAGTTCATTAAATCTTTCCCACGCCTCATGAAATTGTTCCCCACCCTGGAGTGTGAAGGTGATGATAGCTCTTCTGAGGGCATTGGTCTTTCCTATGGGGAAGAATTTCTTTAAAAATGCATGCCTCAGTTCTTCCCAGGTGGTGATGGGTCTACCTAGGGTTCTAAGCCAATGAGAAGCCTTGTCTCTTAATGAGAAAGGGAACATCTTGATTAGAACAATGTCAAGGCTAATGTTCCTAGGTTTCACCGTTCGTGCTATGCGGTCGAGATCCTCTAGGTGCTGAAAGGGGTCCTCATTTGAGCTTCCATGAAAGTGGCTCTGGATCAGACTTAAGACATTCGATTTTAGCTCAAAATCATCTCCCCCCTCGGGGATCCTAAGGTGTGGATCAACTCTAATAGCAGAAGGGTTATAGAAATCACGGAGGGGTCTTGGTTGGTCCTGAAATGGCAGTAAATCAAGTGGTGGTTGCCCTGGTATGTCGTGGAAAGGTTGTGGTGGTTGTTCTTGTGGGTTCTGTAACCGTTGTATGGCTTGCATGATGGTGTGGATTTGTTCTTGCTGAAGCCGATGGTTAGCATTGATTTGAGCTTGGATGATGGCCATAGCATCAGGTGGGGGTTGATCCTCAGCCTCATCTACCCTAGGTTCAGCCATGTTTTCAACAGAATTACGTCGCCTAGATTCCTGCCCCAAAACACACAACTCGGGATGCAGTGAGCGCCTCCCGTGCATACACTAGAGAAGAACAGGAGGGGATGCGGAGGGTGACAGATGCGAGAAATGTGTTTCAAGCAAGCACCCAAGCCTAGTCCTTATGGTGTATTCCTCAGGAGACCTAGAAATCTCACAGAGGGTGATTAAGTCCGTAAGCACTGGACTCCCCTTCCCAAGGCTAATCTGGCCAGGTTGATTACGAGGGGATTGCAGAGAAGGTTCTTCCTTTGCCTTGCGCCTCCGGTTCCATAGACCCCACAACCGCGGTCGTTTGACACTGCCCCGCAGCCTAGTCACCAGATTCTACCAAGGGAATGAAAGCCAAGTGCCTAGCGAACAAAACATCGCCTTTTGAGACTTAACTCAATCCTGCCTAGGGCACGTCTACTCAATTTTAAAGGGTTAGGATAGTGCTTGTGCTTAGGGTGATGTGATGAGGCATTGATTGGGGTGGTGCCTCTTAATTTTCCACTTTCAAAGTGTGTGCTTCTAGCAAAACATGGTTTTCAAGCAAGGATTTGTTAAGATGTGGTGTCTTTTAGTGTTTCATCCTTACTTTAGTACTTTTTAGGGTTGGCGTGTCTTAATGTTTTCAAACAAGTTTCAGTGGGCATGTCAAGTTCTGCACACAACTTGGTGAAAGTAGATTTCCTTTTCTTTTGTAGAGGCTCTAAAACCCTAGTGTACTCATCCTAATGATCATGCAGCTTCTATTAGATGAGTCAGTTTTAGGGTTGAGTGGTGCGGCCCAGGTTAATTCACGGTGGCTTTGCAAACACCACTCAAGAAAAATAAAAGAACACTCCAAGAATTTATTCAGAATGTTAGAGTGTACATTTTTTTGTGGGGTGATGTGTTAAGGATGTGGGTCAAGTAATCATACACCACGCCAATCTTTTTCAGTTTTTACAATTTTTTTAGCTTTTTCACGCAAGCAAACAAAGAGAGACAGGTTACTCACTATCGGTCCTCGAGGCGCCTACTCCCTTGCTACCGTCGTGGAATGCGTCGCTTCGCCGTCCATGCGCTGAATTCCTGCAACCGTCAAGTAAAAAGGAAAATAGAGCATTAGACGATATGAGAATGAGTGTGGAATGGAGGTAATAAAACAAATCCGTTGCCACCCCGGCAACGGCGCCAAAAACTGACGTGTCTTAATGTTTTCAAACAAGTTTCAGTGGGCACGTCAAGTTCTGCACACAACTTGGTGAAAGTAGATTTCCCCGGCAACGGTGCCAAAAACTGACGTGTCTTTGTGCGTGTGTGTTAAGAGGTGTCATTATAGTCGCACTTGATACATCGACTTTAAAAGAAGTAAACGGAGGTAAGTCCGAGTGTCGGTCTCAGGGAGGCGTGGAAATCAGATTTTTGTTTATCACTTGTTGTCACGGAAAAGGTGGAGTTTTGCTTGCGAAAGATGCGATTTTTGAAAAGCGAGAGAGAGAGATAGAGAGAGAGAGTTTAGGGTTAGAAAGCTCTTGGTTTTGATCATGCAAGTTGAACAGAAATTAAAATGGCAATTGAACGGAAAATAACTTCATTAAACATGCATTCGTAGTTCATAACTTACAACATTAAATACATGCTTCAACAAAAGTAATGGAAAGCTTGAGAGAGAGAGAGAGAGAGAGAGAGAGTGGAGAGCGACGAGGCAGCCACGGCAGTGGAGGAGGCTTCGTCGGCTGCTCATCGTCTCCGACGATTATAAGAGTGCTTAAAGCTAGCTAAGAGAGGAGTGGAGTAGTTGCAAGGGGGAGTGAATGCCTTGAATGGTGGTTGGAGGGGGTTTAAATAGATTTAAGGGCTTCTTAAAAGAAGAAGGGGCTTTAGCGACATCCAGAGCGTCGCTAAAATCGCTTCCAAAAGCATCGGTGTAGCCATCTCGCCGCCGGTCTACCGCCCGCCCCGTTCCTTCTCCTCGCACGATCCGTGGCTGCTGAACGAGAGCCGTCCGATCGAAGATCGAACGGCTGAGAGTCTTCCTCGCTCGGGCTGAGATCGCGCCTCGGGCGCGCGTGTGCGTGCACGTCTCCGCTTGGCATGCACGTGCTTTTCCGTTCGTGCGGTCCGATTGCTCATCTGAGGCCTGCTTTGACAAATGCTTACACAATTGGCCATTAATACAGTTTATAAGCAATCTTGGTACATGATGCATGCAATGCTCCTATTCTACTTATGTTGTGCCTTTTATTCTAAAGATGGGCCATATTCAACATAATTATTACCCCCTTGTGTGGTGTTATCAGCATGCTTATGCAATATTTATAATATGGAATGCATCTATAAGGTTAGGAGCATGCATAAATAGGCATTTTAACTTAAATGGATGTGTATACATCAGTTAGCAATGTTATCAGCATTGACAACATCCTCCATAGGCACTTAACCATCCTCATGTGAAGGTTTAGGGCACTTGCCATAATGAACAACCCTCCACTGAGTTGCACCCGCCTCCCCTTCACAATTTGCTACACCCATGTTGTGCTCCGACTGCAACACACGCACCGAAAGAAGGAGAAGCCACGAACTCCCTCCACAGTGGAGGAACACCTTGTTGGGGAATGGACCACCATGCTAGAGAGCTACCTCCATCGTAACCTTCTAGGCATCGCCCTGCTGAAGGCACACAATAGATCCCTCCTTTAGGGATGAGAAGTCATCTACCACCTGTTGCACCACCACATTGGATGTGAGGTGTAGCGGCAGGCCCTGAATCTTGACCATGCCTTGCCTCTGAAGGACACGCTGTGGGGAATGATAGGAAAGGGCCCCATCAAAGGGTGAGACTACCCTCCACATCACACAGCAAATCATTCAACGTAGGTGCGCAAAAATAGAACCTCTCCACATCCATCAACGTCAAACCAAAGACAAAAAATCTTGAAGGGCTAAGAGTCATGATCTTCCACCCCAGAGAAGAAGGTCGAGAGAACATACCATCCGCCTCACCTCCTCCAAGCCGACAGCACCTACCATTACCTCACTGACAAGTGCCTCATGGAGAGTGCCTTCGGATGCCACAACCTTCATCATTGATGTAAACATGTTTACACTACTTAAGATGTCTATTTATGCATGTTCTTAAGTATAGGATTGCATTGCATGCTATAAATATTGCATAACATGCATCATCTTGCATTTAGATTAGTTTGAATAAAATGGAGGTTAATTGTCTCCTTTTATGTTCATGGACAGGTCAAACTTTTTATCGGGGCCTTAGATCGAAGATCCAACCGTACAGATGTGATCAGGGTGATGATTGGAGTTCAACGACTCCAAGATCACCCTAATCTGACATCTGTAGCATCAGATAGAGACCGGGGAACCCTAGAAGATCAAGGGCCAAGATGGTGTGAATCCACACTTCAAACGACAAATCCGACTGCACGGATGGATTCAGATCGACGATCGCAGCCTAACGGCATGAAAATCGACTCAATTCGACAACCGTGGCACCATCTACATCATCTAGAAGATGGATGGCCAAGATGGTGCCACGTGGCGCCATCTCGGCTGCCCAAACCGGCCCAGCTGATCTTGAAGACCACCACGCATTAGATCTAGACTGTACAATCGCAATCCAACGACTGTGGGAAACCGCAACTCAAAACATCCGCGCAACCATTTCTCCTCCACAGCGCAGCGGGTGAACATGCTTACATGAGCAAGCGGCACGCATTCAAACCGAGGTGAGCAGCTGCTGGGGCATGGGTGAGCAGGTGCGATTGACCGCTCGACCGTGATCGAGCAGTCGTGCGATCGCAATTGCGCTGATGCCGTATCGCATGCCGCGCCTAACGCAAGATCAAACGCGAGTGGGCACGTAGAGGAGGCGAACGGAGAGGCGACCTAAGCAGATCGGACGGTTGAGATCGGCAGTATGTGAACGTGCATTACGCACGAGGAGGCAAGCGGCCGCGTAGGCGGTGCCCCACTACACCCAAGATGGGGCTTTAGCGACGGTTTTATCCGTCACTAAAGGCCCCTTATTTAATGTTTTGAGATTTAAATGACCAAATTGCCCTCACTCATTGCAACTATAAAAGAAGACCCCCTCCACACGAAATTCTCATCCCTTCCTTCTCTTCTCTCCCTCTCCAAAGCTCAAGAGAAGCTTGTCCCACACTTGGGATGCTTCTCGTGAGATAAAGTCAATTTTTCGTCCCCCTTTCGGAAGTGGATCCTGCGACGATGACAACGTGCTGCCCTATTCCTATTCTTCCTGCATCGCCCTCCTTCGTCCTACTCCGTTCCTTGTCGTCCAGGCATCGTCCCGTCCGGCTTGTCCTCCAAGCGACCATCAAGGAGGATATCTCTCTCCCCATTCATTTTTCTGCTTTCTATGATAGATTTGCTGCTTTCTAAAGTAGATTTACTACTTTCTAGTCATAATGTTTAGTGTAATGGACAATCCTTCTGATAATGAATTCCATGTTCATTCTAGATCTCTTTTTGGTTTTTGTTTGTAATATTCTCTCTCTCTCTTCTATTTAGTGTAAATAGATAATAGTTTCTAGTCAATTAAATTACTTTGTGGCAAATAAAACAAACGTGTATTTTTTAAATCAAACTTCCTCCTCCCTGTGTTCGACTCGGGATTTCTATTTCGGTATAAATTTTATTTGTTGAACATGAGTTCTTCGCTTTCATACTATGACGACAGGTTTTCAAAACCAAACACGTTAGCATAGCAACTCGTAGCTTCAACATTTTGGCACCGTTGCTGGGGAGGGGACGCTATTTGATTTTTTTTCGCATTTTCCAACTTACGAATCACTCACTTCTCTCCTTTCTTATTGTGATTGTAGGTACTCTTTTGAGACAAGCAAAAGTAGTAGAACGGAGTAAAGTACTGTTGAAGGTTTTGTGAGTTATCCCCCACCTCCCACACATTTGTTTTCATTTCATCACATAATAACACAAACATCAATCAACCTAGGTGTTCTTATAAACCCTAAGGTTAGTTAGTTTGTTTGTTTGACACCCACACCCACCCCCACCTTCACATTTAAAAAGAAAAGAAAAAAAATCTCACAGAGGTACACAACCTCATCTGATTTTCAAACTCAACCGGTAAACCAACCTTTGGAGCCGGTACACACATCGAAACACATAATTGAGTGGAAATCAAATTAGGTAATCACTTGTGTGCCTAATTAAGTGGTGCAACAGGTCAATTGTTTGAGTTGATTGGGCCGCACCGCTTTAATTAAAATCAACTCATCAAGTAGCTGCCACTTAGGTTCAACTCTTAGGGATTTACCAGGCACTCCACATTTTTTTAAGCTTCAAAGGAAAACAACTTCACCCGTGCTTTCAAAACCTGGTGTGCCAACAAAACTTATTTAAAAACACCTAAAGTTGAATCCTAAAAGCTACTAAGCAAGATTTGAACCCTAAAATTCACCGCATCAAAAGTAATCTTGCTTGAAAAACCACTGGTTGTGCATGCACACACACATCAATCAATCATTAAGGGCATAACCCAGATAAAGGGCCCATCACATTCCAAAGCACATTCAAACCTAGCCCTAAATAAAATAGAGTAGATGTTGGCCTTAAGGATTCGACTCGCTCTTCAGAGCCCAAAACGAGATTATTTTCGATTAGTCTGTTTCTATTGTTCAATCTGATGTCTAGCTAGGGCAGCAAAATCAAACGATCGCGGTTGGGGGGTACACTAGGAACCGAAGGCGCAAGTCGAAGGAAGAACCTTCTCTCCAGTCCCTCCTTCTAACTGGTTGGATTGAACAGACAGAAATAGATCAAATCGTTCATTTATCTCAAGACAGGTTATGGGAGTCTGTAGGTCTTTAGGCTAGCCAACTTAAGGATAGGTTTGATTGCTTGTATTATAGAGCACCTTTCTTCCTCCCATCTATCATGAATCCTTCCACATATTACACGCATTCCCGCTCTTTCCCTCCTGTGTTGAATTATCCTCAACATGACGATTATCCCGACTCGTACTGTAATCAACCATCAGTTAGTTAGGATAACTCGAATTGGGGATACAGTTCCGGACCTCCGTGTTTAGGGTCTAACCCTAAACACTACGATTGTGATTTCTATCCTTCTCAGAGCCACATCGATTATAGATCATCAACCTTTCATGAACAACCTAATACGATCTATAATCAAGAAGGATACACTGATCCTTACCCATCTTCTGATTACACTGCCTTTAGGTCATCACCACCTTTTGAACAATCTGAAATGACGTATTATCAGGAAGGGTATAACAAATCTCAATTCGTTAATTCCCCTGCATTGACCCTAAACCCGCCCAACCCTGAACTAACTCATTTGGTTCAGGGTAACTGGGTTCAAGATAAGGTTCTAGCTAACTTGAGGAATATCATACAATCTTTAGAAGTTCAGCCAATACCTTGCATTGAGAGATTGGAGCCTAAGATTGAAATGATTGATGATTTGAACAAGTATTTGTTGGATTGGCTCCAGGATGTTAAGGATAAGAACCCGGGTGAGTTTCTACTTGGGAAGTTAGTGAAATTGAGGATGAGATTTGTGGTTGCTTTAGTTCAGTCGTGGGATGATTCCCAGGATGAACTCCCTTCAGGAGAGCCAATGTCAGAACCTGCTCGGCACCTGTCAGGGGGAACACGTGTTATGAGGCTAACCAGATTGAATTAGAGCAACCAATTAAGGATGATCTGATTTCTTCACCTGAGATCCCTAAGCCAGGGTACGAGGAAACGTATATCTCCTTGGAACAGAAAGTGACAGATGATTTTGGGACATACATTAATACGTATCTTGATTTCTTTGATTCTGATGGTGAAGATTCAAGTTGCGAAGTCTCACGCGAGTTTACAGAATACGATTTCTGTGAGACAATTGGGCCTGAGGAATCTGATAGATCATTTGATAGCCCAATAATTGAAGAAACTGATCTTATTGGGGCTCACATTACGGATCCAGAATCACATTTTCTGGAGGATTCAATTCAATGCCCTAATTGTCAGTTACAACCCATTAAGCTTATCGATGATTCTGTTTCTGAGATAATTAGACCCAAGTCAATTCTGATTCAGCCACATCATTTAGACTTGGAGATTTCAGATGGGGTGATTAATATGCAAGAGGTCCTGGAATTTGACATGCTGAATGAGGAGGATAGGAGCTGGGAAATTTTGATTTAGGAAGCAAGTTCTGGAGGAAATAGAAGACTGAGTTGAAGTGTTCCTATTAAGCTGAAACCATCAAACCAGGACCCTTATGACATTTGTTCTGAGGATGTCGAACCCAAACACACATTCATTGATTATCCTTTTGAATTCTCTGTAACCCGACTCTTTGGTCTTGGGTTGCATCCTCATAAATCGCAGGCCCGACCTCGCTTGCATACTGATTTTAGGTTTTGGGTAATTTTGTTCCAGAACCAGAGATATTCTCGATTATGGGGTATGGGTCTGCACCACAATCTGGTCCACATTTGTGGACATCTACTGACAGGTCAGAGGTTTCTTCTTTTTATTCTGATTCTGACCTGCACCTGTGAATTCTTTATTTCTCCTCTTTGTATAGTGTGCCTAGCTGAAGGCACTAAATTCATCACGTATACAGTTCTTTTTAGTTTTTATCCCGGAGCGGACCCGACATTCATGCAATTTAGGTGCTTTCTACTCTATTCCACTCTATTTTATGCCTTTTTAATACAATGAGGACATTGCACTAGATAGGCATAGGGGGGTGGATATTCATCTATGAATTTATTCGTCAGCTCCGTAGATTTGTTTTATTTTCTTTTATATATATATATAAAAGTTTGGAATTAGGAAAGAGAACTTGGGTTTAAGAAAATTTTCAATCTTAGGAAATACTACATTATGATCTGAACATAAAGACCCTTTAGGTCTTTAGACTTAATAAGCCCGTATATCCATTAAAATGTGGATTTATTTTCCGAGTCCTCGCCAACCTGAATTCTATTTTAATTGGAGTAAATAAATTTGGGTGATAAGTACACGACTTATCAACCCGCCCTCTGATTTGAGGGAACTTTGAGTTCTTAGCATCTACACACTTTCTTTGCACTGACTCATTGTTCAGCGATTCTAACGGAAATTGGGTAGCTAATGAACCTTCTAGGGTGATATGGCTGGCAAGTTATCATGGGTAACAACCCATAGGTAGGTTGTCTAGAGCCTAGTCACTGGACCTTTCTCTTTTTGCTACCTTTAGGTAAATCTTAAACTAGGGAAGCAACCTACTTAAAAAAAAAAAGAGGAAAGAAAGTCAAAAAAAAAAGAAAGAAAGAAAAAAAGAAATAAACCACACTTAGCTGCACGAGTATGGATGGCAAGTTGTCGGTGGTAATAGCTCATCGATCGGTTGTCCAGAACCCAGCTCAATAAATGCACTGAAAATTCCCAAAACACTTAGGAAGAAGTGGAGAAGTAAAATAAATCGGGGAGATATACACTGGATTCACCCTTGTGTTGACACTGTAAAAAAATAAAAGTAGGGAGAAAGCTACCAGTTGTAAAGATACACCTTTAAGCAGAATTCTCTTTTTAAGGTCACCTAGAGGCGTAGAAATCCGAAGTCTGTTTTAACTGTCGATCAATGAGTCTATCACATTCACAATAAGATGCTTAGAACTTAGGGTTCTCATCAAATCATGGGTGAGTTGAATGGTCGTAGAAAGCCACTCTTAAACCCTAAAACTTGAAAATCCAAAAAAAATTAGAAAAGAGGAAAAAGAGAAAAAGAAATTTTTCTTTGAATAAGGTGAGGGCTTGAGGCGGTCTACATTTTGGCAGATACTCAAGCACTATTGTGTCTTTGAAAGTTCAGATCCTAAGTAAACATTTTCTTAATGATTGAAATAACTAAAGCCCAAATAATCCAACCTGATTCTTTTATAAATAGCATATAGTTTTTGCTAGAGACTAGCAAAAGATAGGCATGGGGGTATGATGTAAACATGTTTACACTACTTAAAATGTCTATTTATGCGTGTTCTTAAGCATATGATTGCATTGCATACTATAAATATTGCATAACATGCATCATCTTGCATTTAGATTAGTTTGAATAAAATGGAGGTTAATTGTCTCCTTTTATGTTCATGGACAGGACAAACTTTTCATTGGGGCCTCGGATCGAAGATCCAACCATACAGATGTGATTAGAGCGACGATTGGAGTTCAACGACTCCAAGATCACTCTAATCAGACATCTGTAGCATCAGATAATGATCGGGGAACCCTAGAAGATCAAGGGCCAAGATGGTGTGAATCCACACTTCAAACGACAAATCTAACCACACGAATGGATTCAGATCAACGATCGCAGCCTAATGGCGTGAAAATCGACTCAATCCGACAACTGTGGCACCATTTACATCATCCAGAAGATGGACGGCCAAGATGGTGCCACGTGGGGCCATCTCAGCCGCCCAAACCGACCCAGCTGATCTTGAAGACCACCGTGTGTTAGATCTGGACCGTACGATCGCAATCCAATGGCTGTGGGCAACCGCACCTCAAAACATCCAAGTGACCATTTCTCCTCCACAGCGCAGCAGGTGAACGCGCTTATGCGAGCAAGTAGTGTGCGTTTGAATCACGAAGAGCGGCTGCTGGGGTGCGGGTGAGCGGGCGCGATTAACCGCTCGATCGCGATCGAGCGGTCGTGTTCTCACAATTGCGCTCACACCGTATCGCATGCCACACCTTACACAAGATTAGACGTGGGCGGGTGCGTAGTGGAGGCAGGCGGAGAGGCGACTTAAGCCGTCCGATCTCACAATCGAATGGCTGAGATCGATAGTATGTGAATGCGCGTTACGTGCGAGGAGGCGAGCGGTCGTGCAGGCAGAGCCCCACTACGCCCACGATGGGGCTTTAGCGACGGTTTTATCCATCACTAAAGATCCCTTATTTAATGTTTTGAGATTTAAATGACCAAATTGCCCTCATTCCTTGCAACTATAAAAGGAGACCCCCTCCACACAAAATTCTCATCCCTTCTTTCTCTTCTTTCCCTCTCCAAAGCTCAAGAGAAGCTTGTCCCACACCCGGGATGCTTCTTGTGAGATAAAGTCAATTTTTCATCCCCCTTTCGAAAGCGGATCCCGTGACGACGATGACGTGTTGCCCTATTCCCGTTCTTACTGCTTTGCCCTCCTTCGTCCTGCTCCGTTCCTCGTCGTCCAGGCGTCGTCTCATCCGGCTCGTCCTCCAAGCGACCGTCGAGGAGGATATCTCTCTCCCCATTCTTTTTACTGCTTTCTAAAATAGATTTACTGCTTTGTAGAGTAGATTTACTGCTTTCTAGTATAATCATTTTCCCACTTTCTAGTCGTAATGTTTAGTGTAATGAACAATCCTTCTGATAATGAATTCCATGTTCATTCTACATCTCTTTTTGATTTTTGTTTGTAATATTCTCTCTCTCTCTCATTCTCTCTCTCTTCTATTTAGTGTAAATAGATAGATAGTTTCTAGTCAATTAAATTACTTTGTGATAAATAAAACAAATGCATATTTTTTAAATCAAACGTCTGCATCCCTGTGTTCGACCTGGGATTTTTATTTCGGTATAAATTTTATTTGTTGAACACGAGTTCTTCGCTTTCATACTACGACAACAGGTTTTCAAAATCAAACACGTTAGAGTAGCAACTCGTAGCTTCAACAATGGGAACCTCAATGTCAAGGCACATAGGAATCGGCGACAAAGGTGGCGGCTATTGAGGTTTTGCAAAAACCCTAGCCATTGCGCTAGGATAGGCGGTAGGATGCCCCCTATTTCCTCCCTCCAACCTCCCCCATCGAGGATGACCCCTACATGTGAACTGGGTATGCCTGATGCCCCAATATGCCAAGCCTACAACCTCATTTCTGCATGAGGAGGCCACATGCCCATGTTCTCTACAACGGTAGCAGATCATGTCCCGTCTCCTTGCCTTTGGACCCACAGCCCTCCTGCCGGAGTCTCCCCTTCGGCGATCATCAAAGTAAAGCCCTAGACTAGCTGTCAACACCTCCCCCACGAGACCCCCATTGCCTTCTCCCTCCCTCTCTCGCCATCTCCTCTAAGATTCTCTCTAGAAGGGATCAACGACTAGCCTTAATTAAATCTGAATTTAGTTTCATATTTACTAAATATAATTTTTAATTCTCTTAGCAATCGACCAATTTGGAGTCATTGCCGATGAAGCAATGTCACATTCACATTTTATTCCATTAGCTACTTATAGCATTTTCTAACATTGCATTTTAGCCTAGTTCTTGATTAATTTTTCTCACTTTTGTAGGGTTCCCCAGGGATCCAAACAAGAGTTGGAAGATGAAGAAGTTAGGTGACATTTAGGACTTAGATTAGGTTAATTAGTTTTAGAAACAATGTAATTTTAATTTCCATTTTATTGGACCCGTGTTGTGGTATTTTGGGAGCTTGTTCCCATTTGAATTAATTTTCTTTATGCCCTTGTATGTGGGGGCTACATTTTTCTTTAGATTTTTTTTCTTGTGTGGTGGTTGTGGTTTGTTATTACTTAGACAGGTAGGTTAGTTTGTTTGCATGCCACACAAAAGAAAAGATAAAAAAATTCAAAAAACAAAAACAACATAAAAAATCATGAGAAGATTTTCTAGAAGTAGCCTAATTTAGGACGTGCATCCTACGACTGAATGAGTTGCCTATAGTTTATTGTCTCACACCATTTTTGCATGAAGAAAGCTAGAGTAAGGTACATTCTCTATCTCAAGCATACCTACTTGCCATGCATTGCATATCGTGGATTTAAATTCCAAGACCACTAATTTCCTAAATCAACTAATCAAGTGGTTACTTAATTGAAAAAAATTGGAACTGTCAAGAGGCTGGAATTAACAATTGGTGACCTAAAAGTGCATGCAAAGGATTTGATTGTGTGATCTTCAAAATTCAAACATGCGTGTGTGCTACACACATGAACACTAGTGTGCACCACACATAGGATCACTAGATACTCCTACCTCTCCTCTTTGCACCATAAGGGAGTTTAGCCGAAAACAACTAGTCCATCTCACCAAGGAACTTCGATTTCTCATGATTGGTCTTGATTCAAGACTTTCCTCCCTTGCGAGTAGGTTTTTAGGCACAAATGAAGGTCATCTAGGATCTATAATGATTGCATAACTTGCTTGGCCACCAATTGAACTTTAATTAAAGACCTAAAATCTACTCAAAATAGAGTCTTGTTATACTTGCGTTTGCATTGGTGGGTGTGGAGAATACTCTTTAGGAAAAAGTTTAGAAATTAATTTGGAACCAGTTGAGATCGAGAGAGTTTAAACCAAGTCAATTAAAAGAGATGGATTGCTACTACTCTTATCCTTCAAACTTCCAAAATCAATACTTTCGATCTTTAAACAATGATCCCATGATTCAAGCCTATCCATACTTTGATGGATACAATGAGAATACATGGGGTCAATCTTATTCTCTTCTTAGGAGTACTAGTTTGATATCCCCCAATCAGTATGATCAAAACCTAGGAGCAGGATTTCCCACCCCAAGAATCCCTTCTAGAATGTAGATGCTTAATCCACCTGCCCTTCATGATTTTATCCCCCAAGGTTGGATAGAAAGTCCTAGGAAAGAAAGAGATCGAACTTGATTATCCTCCCAAATTTGACAGTAGCCTATTCTTTTTTATGTTGGAAATGTAGCAACAAAAAATGAAAATGATGGAATCTATGGGAGAACTTTTGAGGAATAATTGAATTTTGTCTTTATGAATGACCTTCTCGTCTTGTTCTCTTTTATATGAGAGCAATATTGGGTATGTTTTGCTTACATTTTCTCCCACCTACATTAAAAATTAAATATATTATATTATCTACAAATAGAAAATAAAAATCCAAAAAATAGGTGAAAAAATTATGAAAAATTGTGTTGTGATCACACCCTCATGCTTAACTTTCCCTAGACCTTGAGCAAAGCAAAAAAGAAAATAAAGCAAAATGGAAAAACCTAACTCACTTTCGTAGAAATCGCGGTTGCATATACCATATGCAACAAAGCTTTAAAACCCTAGGTTGCTCTAGTGGAGGAGTTGTCGCCTCCTAAGGGTTTATAGTTGGCACACCTACAAAGTCGAAAACAAAATTGATAATCAACAACTCCAAGTAGGGTTTCATAAGTCTAGAGGTTTCAATCATTGTTGGCTATAGAAAACATATGTAAATCTAAACACAAATACTTAATAGTGCTATAGTATCGACCAAAATACAAACTGACTTGTCTAATTAGATTCCAGTTAGCCTCAGTCTTGGGTCTTAGGTACAAGCTTCTATGGCTCAGAAATGCACCCCAAGGTTTGACTGGAACAACTAAAAATCTGTACATGTGATAATTGACGAGACAAGTGGGCAACAAATTCTAGTAAATTAAGCTTTCTTTGAGACACAAGACTACCTGTCACTCCTCACAAACCCTATCTTTAGAATTACCTTACTATCGACTAGTAACTTTCTCCCTCCCTTTTTATATCATGAGGTCATCACATGATTAAAATTAGTGTATATCTCCCTAACTATGCCATTTGGCATCTTTTATTTATTTTTATTTCTCACTATCTTCTTTTTGTTTTCTTCTTTCTTCTATGTATATTTTTTATTTTTTTTTATTTTTTTTTCTTTTTTTGTTAATTTTCTACTCTACTTTCTACTTGTTTTCCTAAGGTATGTGACTCTTCCAAATATGGCTCGTGAAAGCCTCCTAAATAAGAATATGAAGGAGGTCAACGTGCAAGCTGAGATCTAAACATCCAGCATCTGGGGGAAGAATCCATTGTAACATGTCAAACATACTTGTGAGGGTCATAGAATTATATGAGAAATTAATTTCACTTTTTAAGGATAGACCCTCAGATCTTACACCCCTTAGAAAACCTAGATTTCTATCGTTGATTGCCCATAAGTTAGTTAATTAATGTGTAAGTACAAAGGATGAGATACTTAGGCTTCAATGACATTCAACCCAGAGGGTGGAAAATAAGCCATGCACTTCATACATCGTTGAATTAATATCTTAGCAAATCAAACTCTTCAAGGACTCGGAAATAAATTCATATCTTAGGAACTACATAAGTTAATTAAGTCGAAAATGACCTAAAGAGTCTAGGTAAATGACCTCTAATATACACTTATGGTTAGAGAATCTTGAAAACCTAATTAACATCATCCTTCCCTAACTCAAAACTCGACAAAACTATTTCAAATATTCTTGTAGTGTCTTTTTTTTATAAAAAAAAATCTAGCAAAATTTCTAGAGACTAGACATATATGAAAACTCAACAAGAAATTACCCATCCCTCCATGCCTATTTCATGCAATGTCTTCAGTGTATTCCAAATATGCATGAGAAAGGGAAGATACCACCTGAATAGTTTTGAGTTAGTACAATAAGGATCGGCTAACTCCAGATGAGAAAAATTAATCTAATATATATAAAAATAAAATTGTGTTGGGTTGCTTCCCAACAAGTGCTAAGTTTAACCTCTTCAACTAGATAAAGACCCTAACAAAGATGAAACATTCAATTCAACTGAAATTAAAAAAAACAAAATAGAAATGTACTTAGGCAACTAAAAAATAAGATGTCTATTAGTGTGGATCAGTTGATAATGAAACCCTATTGCAAAAAGTTGGATACTTGTTAAATAACGAAAGTCAAATTCATGTATCCATTGTCTTTTGAGCTTGAGTATATGGGGAGTGATTCTTAATTTAGTTACATGCAACCCTAGTTTAAAATGTTGGACACTAGATAAATGCATGTTGTAAAGTGCTTGTGTCCATTGATATTGAAGCCTAAGATGCTGATCTCGTGATTAAGCAAAATCAGGTTCCATGTACCTTGCACTACACTCTAACTTGAAAGAACAAAAAGGATCCTCATAAAATGTAGGCAATTTAAAATGCATAGGTGTCCTTAGATTCAACAATTCATATCTATTGCGACCCGACACCTAATGGTATTGGGTCACAGCAATTCCCAACTCGAATATCCATTGTCCAACACATAAACATGAGAAACATATGTAGGATCAAATGAAATACTAACCAAGTATAAAATGAGGAAGTTAAATATAATATGCCAGGTCCATATCCAAACAAGAAATAAGAGTGCACCAATAGAACATCAACCAATCTATTACATCACGAAGAAAGCAAGAAAAGAAACACTATTAGAACAGGGGGCAGTAAGGAACTAGTAATCTCGACTATCACTGCTTCACATGTCACTCTAGAAACTCTCTGACCGTCACCTAGGCTTGGGATGGTTCACCTGTGTCTAAAGTTAGGCTAATGAGAAAACTCTCAATAGAACGTATCTAGGCAATTAACTACAAGCAACAAGAAGAAAAGTCAAGAATATAACTGAAAGGAAGAACTGGACACATGAAAAGGCAATGAAAACAAAAAGTTGAAAGCTAACAGGAAACATTGTAAGCTCTAATTAACTACTGAAGTATAGCAGTATCAATTAGTTCAAGCATTGGTTCAATTACTATTTTTCCATTTATTTGTCATCTTATTCTGTAACAGTTTTACATTATCGATCTGGACTCGTCTTACCTGTAAAGTCCCTCAAATTTGACTCAACTGGGGCCAATGGTGTCTTGCCCGCATCGAGGACCCACCGTGTAAGATGCGATTAGTGTACGACCTCAAAAATAGCCCAAGGGCAGCTACATCACAGGTGTAAGGTGTCATCTACCTTGGATAGGTCTTCTTCGCGTGATACCAATGGACAGAACACTCCATGTCTGATGTAAAAGAACCCTGAGGTCACACCCAACTTAGCTATAAGCCAAAGTTCTAAGGAGGCATGTAACTCCCTAGCCACATATGATCACTGAGAATAATGATTCAGGCAACCCATTTATTCATTATCAATTCTCATCATTTCCATGTAAACATCATCGAGGAGTCAGTATAGTACAACTTTTTCAATATCTTATTACCCCTATGACTTCAATGCACATAGATGAATCAATTCATATTATTTTTCAACTAGGCATTTACCTTCAAATTTCTAAATTTCTGTCGGTGATCCCGTACAATTTATTACTTGAGGAATCCATGGTAAAAATTTCATAATTATTAGAAGTCGTTTGATACATGTGATGACAATGCCCTTTTTATATAAATTAAATATTATCCATGTAATTAGGTCGAGATACTTGAATAGAAAATTAGTTTTTATTGATCTTTATATCAATCATAATCTCACATTTAATAATTTTATAACTAAAACGGGTGTCCCCTTTGAGGCTTAACAAGCACGTACATAGTGATATCAAGATAGTATAAATGAAAAATGAAATAGTGGCAATCAATTAAGTATCCTCCAAATATATGTATATGAAAAAAAAAAGGAAAAAAAAAAGTTTACACAAGAGAAAAGAATTTAAATGTATCAAAAGGCGGCACTAGCTCATGTGCATGTGACCACACACACAAACCTCCTTCCGCGTGAATGTGCCCTTTAATTTGTGTCTCTAAAATCGATGTAAAAATTGCTTAATTCGACTGTACGTATAAATCCACCACGATCAAAAACCTTAAGATTGGATCCTAGATCGTCGAAATCAAACCTTAGATGACCTCGATCAGCACAAAATAAGGATAACCATCAAATCTTTAATATGACAATAACCCTTTGCAACCACCTAAAAAAGAAAATCCTTTGCAAGGATCTAAACGTAAAATTAAAAACTTAAAATTTCAGGATGAAGCTTTCGTATCCCTTCAACTCTCTCCCCTCCCTTTCGACTTCTTCTTCCCCGTTCTTCCGCGCTTCTTCTTCGACGTACTCCCATGCACGCACATGCATATGCATGGTTCCGACGTCGGCGGCTCCTCCTCCTCACGCCTACTACCTGCCGATCGTTCACAGGCCACAGTGAGCATCCCTTATAGCCTCCCTCACCGACAGCCTCCTCCTCATCCTTCTTCAACGTGATGGGTGTAGGAACCCATTATTGACCTCTCTTCCTCGACCTTGTCGGCGTTCGACTGGCAACTTGCCAGCCTTCTCCCTCCTTCCTCTCTCGCTCGTGCTCTGCCTCTATCTCCCTCTCTCGGCCTCCTTCATTCCTTTCCCCTCCCGTTTCATGCCCAATGCACGCACCACCTCCACGCCAACGGCCCTCCACCGGTTGTAACCTCCGACTCACCGATCACGTCCTCCTTCCCTTGGCCTCAGCTCCCTCTCTTGTTCCCTCAACCTCTTGCCCGTCTCCTCCCTCTCGTTGGTATTACCGGAACGAAAGGAAACAAAAACAAAACATGGAGGGTTTACCTTGACGCCGATGCCAACCTCTCCGCTGTCATCGTCGCTCTCTCGTCGGTCTCTCCCTCAACTCCCTTGCATTCTACCCTCTCCATCACACGCTGTTGGGAAGGGGACTTGGTGGTGGTGGCAGTTGTTGACGTGGATGGAAAGGAATGAAGGGTTACGGTTTTATAATGGTGGGGAGGAGAAGGAGAGACAATGGGAGGTTAGAATTAGGAAATAAAATTTAGGAAAGAAGGTTTTAATTGATTGGATTAAGATTTGGTTGAAATAAGAAGTTGATATTTGTATTATAATTTTTCAAAATTATGTGCATTTGGAAATTACGTCAAATGGACTTCGTTTCTTTTGAAACATATATCGTTGGAATCAGTATGAAACAAAAAATCCGATAAAATTCATAGATTTTCAGTGAAGGTCTTTTGCAAAATTCAATCCTCAAGGTAGGTCATGGGCAAGTTTGCTTGATGTTCATGTGCATTTGCACATCCAAGGTCCGATCGTCACAAAAAATATACCGTCAAAATCCTCGTAACACCAAGAAGCTAATGATACTTTTAGATCTTCAATCCGAGGTTTGGATTACAAAAATGAAAAGACACATGGGTTTTTACTTTGGTTACGCATTTTTTAATTCATGCGAGATCCAATTTGCTCACGGTTGGTGGTATCGAATTCGTTTCGAGGTCTAGTACCCGATTAAATAATCGGATCACCAGTTTGGGTCATCAAAATATTCTCCCAAACACTCTTTATAATGTTCCTTAAAGGTGACCACTTACTTATTTTCATCCTTTATTTATTCACATGGAATATCTTTGATCTCCTTAATCCTTTCCATGAAATCTAAGTCCCTCAAGACATGAGGAGGTGATTCGAACCTGGTTACATCAAACTTGCAATCAAACTCAAGTATAAATGATTTGATTTCTGGTTCGTCAAGAGTTCATGTAAGGTGAAGCGGACTAAGAAATTTTCTTCCTAAGCAGAGTGGGATTCGTTCATCTTAACCTCACCTAGATGAAGAAAGAAGTTTTCATCCAATTCAAAAATGAATTTCTCATAATAAGGAGTAATATTTGTGTCACTTTCAAGATGAAATGACTCATATTCAAGTTTTGCCTCAGCCTAAATATCCTTCTTTTGAACAGTATCCTCAAAATCCAATCCCTTTAATGAGATCTCTTCATTAATTTGCTTGGTTTGATCAAGATCAAACTCCTCAGGTAAAGGGTCCTTTTCTTCCTTATTCTCAACCTTAAACTATTGATCCTCATATTCGAGCTTTTCATCAAAATCATTTAATAGCTTGTTTCAGAGAATCTTAAATTAATGTGTGGTTCAGACTTTAGATCATTAAAACAAACCTTCTTAGAACAAAATAATTCTTCTTTAATACCCTCACATGATTATTCTCCAAGATCTTGATCTATCTTTATCCCTGATTCACTAGATTGAACCTCAGGTATCTTGTATGATTCAATTTCAATTTCATTAGGTTTCTTATCATTCAACTTACTTTTAAGGTTACTAATCCAACCTTAGTTTGATGATTCATTTGGAGTGTGGGGGTTGGGTGTCAACACATGATAGGTTGGCTCTAAATCAAAGTTAAAGTTATGGGAGAACACGGGAGATGGGTTCACAAATTGGGTAGGCTTGAGTAATTTTGGAGGTCTCCAAGGAATTTATTGTGCCCATATGAATCTATCAAATTTGAATTGCATAAAGTAGGTAATCTATATGATTCAAACAAGGAATCATTTATGAAGGTGTTAATAGATGGACAAGATTCAAACTGAGGGTTTAGTTGACTTTGATTGTAGTAGGAATAAGCCATCTCATGTGTGTATGCCATTAGGAGAAATATGGAGAAGAGAAGAGATACAGATGAGAGAAGATGTGCCCTATCTACACAAACAAGCAATTCAATTTAGCCTTAAATGCTCAACCCTACGAGCCCTAAAAGCCTCAAAAGGCACGACCAGGCTTGTAAGCAATTACACCTCTTTTCTAAAAGTCAATGTAGGCAAGTTGAATGTAGGTAGGGTAGAGGGAGCATTTCCAAAGCTTTCACTTAGGTGCTAATTAAGTAACCTCTTATCTACTTAAGTCATTTGACTTTGGTACCCATAGCCTAGAAACTTGATTTAACCTTAGAAATTAAGGTAAAGTCAAAATCGTACCCTTAAGACTAGAAATTATCACTCTTAGGGCCAGCATCTACTCAATTTTAGGGTAGAGACGAATGCATATGCTTGGAATGTGATAACAAATTTGGCTGGTTATGCCCTTAAAGATTAATTCAATATGTAAATGTAACAACCAAACAAACAAGGCCTTTAACTTTAGAATTCTTGTCTTTTAAAGTTTCACCTTGGTTGAATGCATTTTAGGGTTTCTCTTGCCACTTTTAGGGTTTTAGACAATGTTATTGTTGGTGATTTCTTCTCCTTTAATTAAAGTTCAATACAGATGTGCACACTATTTCAGGAAGATTAATAAGAAAGTATTAAATTCCTCTAAAGGTAGATGAACCCTACAATGAATGCCCTAGTAACAAATTATCTTCTAATAGAATGCAGGTTTTAAGCGAAGATTTTTTTTTACTTTTTTTTTTTGAAAGAAAAATATCCTAAATTAATTACGAGATGAATTGAGTTGACTTACATATTGGGTCAGTCTAAATTGGACCAAGCTCCTTGCCTGCAAAATGCACAAATCAAAATGGAGGTAAATTAATGAGTAACCTTGAAATATAAAAAATCTAACTAAATGCATGAAATGTAGTAAAAAGTAATCTAAATCCATCATCTCCTTAATAATGGACCCAAAAATTGATAATGTGATTCGCTAGAGCATAAGAAGTGTCATTATGAGTGAAAACATGATTGTTTACAAAATTTCCAAACTCTCAAAATAGATAAAAATAACTATAGCGAGAGTTTAAGTCATCCTCAAGGAGACAAAATTATCTAAATTACTAATTATTGATATAGACTAATTTTTTTTAGATTTTTAGGGAATTTTTCTTTTTTTTGGAATTTTTTTAAGAGCAGGATTTACACCTAAAAACTAGTGGCCATACTACAAACTAAGAACTACAATGCAAAAATACTACACGATGAGTCCACTTCAATGGATTTTTTATAAGCCTAAATTTGTTAGTCTCTGACTTTAGATTGTATTAATATTCACGTTTGGTCACAAAATAATTGCATGCATTTGTACTTAGGTTTGCATGATTTTCATACATTTTATATCTTGTTATGTACATAAATAATCTATATTTTTTTTATTATTTTAGTTGCAGGAACCTAAAAGCCTGTACTCATCAATGGGAACTCTTCTTGCAACCAGTTGTTCCATTTGCAAGACCCATTTATTCCCCATTTCCTTGTGCAATCTACCCTTCCTAATTTAGTGCACCATCCTCTCAAGCCCATCAACACCTCTCCCATGTTCTCCTCCCAAAGCCCATACTCCCCATTAGGCCCTTACCTCACCACACGCACACACACATACAACCACACCCAAGGTCTCACACTTCACACCTCACGTGCAGGCCGTAAGTGCTAGGAGGGGGGCTCACTCTTGATCTCCCTCTCACAACCACCATCGCGACCCCATCCCACACCTGAACAACATAGACCGATCCCTCCCCATGGCCCTCACCACACCATCGCCCATCACTCACCATCACCCTCACCTTAATACTGCCCAATGCACCATTCCTCATAACCTTCACCCAACACTCTTCCTTCTCGACTCTCACACAAGAGAGAAAGCCCTCTGTGGACACCGCTCCATACTCATGAGAGCACGTAGGCCCTAGTTGCTGCGGTTCTTTTCCATCATCACATCCACAGTAAGCATCCTTCTTGCCTTCCCTTGAAGTGACAGAGCGAGGAGCATGAGTGTATGTGCGCTACCATCGACTACTACTGTTAGTGTACGAGCTTGAGAAGCATCCAAGCCTAGCAGTTCTTAGGTGTGCTTCCCAGGCTAATGTACGACGTTCACGCTCATCAAGCTATCAGTAACATGTAGGTGCACTCGTGCAGCTCAACACTCGTGTAGTTACGACGCCATTAACATTGTTTGCCTTCTCCTCTTCCATATCCTATTTCTCTTACTTTTGGAGCTGCTTTAATCTCATGTTAGTTGTTTTTTTTATTGTGGACACTATTTCAAATTGGATTGAATGAAATTGATGTGTTGTTTTACACCTCTATGTGGATCGACACACATCTTCTCATTATATGTTTTTTGATAGGTTTTAATGTTCTTTTATTCTCTGATTCATCTCGCTATGAACCATGTGCAATGATGACTTAAATACTTAGTCATGGCGAGAGTGCATTAAATGGCATCATTGCTAAGGAGCACGTAACATAATTTTGAATCATTGAATCCGCTTTACATGTTCTATTTTGCATTCAAATTTGGCAAGTCTACTGACATTAGTTTTCCAAATTTTTTGTAGAGCTCATCTTGCATGATAAAATTTTGAAAATATTCATGGTGATAAATCTCAAAATGGGCTTTCCAACAAGCAATCATGCAATTTCTAATTCCAATTGTGCACCAAGTTATGAGCTCTTGAATGCAGTACTATCATACTAAGTTGCTGCTCCTCAACAACAAGTTGAATGAATTTTCAGATTTACTAGGAAGCTAAGATTGTTCGGGTTAATCCATAATTGGCCCACTTCTAACTTAGGATGGGCCTGAACAATAACTAATGTCAGCTGAACTTTATACTTAATGTGTAACAGTACTGTAGACCAGTACCGGTATCACTAACTGTTAAGACCCGTGCCATCAAGTTCTTTAAGACGTCTATGACTTGGGCCAGACGTCTAACCAGACGTCTGGACACCTTCCCAGACATCTGGAAATCAATTTTGCATGCGTACGACCGTGAGTCTGCGAGCGTGCTGCGCGCAGACTGAGCCCCAGCCACCTTCTTCTCTTTCTTCTTCCCGCGCTTACTTGCAGAGCTGCCCCCACCCCGTGCCTACATATATCCCCTCCTCTCCCTCATGCCACCCCACACCATCCGTCTTCTCCTTCCTCCAGCGCGAGAGCGAGAGTGAGAGTGAGCACGGAAGCTGCAGCCGAGTGCAGCGGCGGAGAGGAGAGGTGCAGCGAGAGGGAAGAGAGGAGAGCGCGCGAGCCATGAGAGAGAGCTCACCGGAGCAAATCAAGGCCGGTGCGAGGTGGAGCGTTGTGCTGGGGAGGTTTCCCCCGGCTCTGCTGCAGCTCGAGCAGCGGACGAGCGGCTACGTGGCGTGGTCGCGCGCAACAGGAAGAAGATGAAGGAGCTTCTGATTCTGGGATTTTTCCCAGAATCAAACGTCTGGACCTACATCCAGACGACGCGGACAACATCTGGAGGAAGCTCCAGATGGTTGAGAGGTACGTACTGCGTCCTACGCTTCCATTTACGGACGTCTGTTGCGTGCCGTGTTAAGAGATTTTGCATGCGCGTGCAGGATTCTCTTCGAGAAGGCGCAGGACATGCCTTCCCACGCAGTTCAAACATCTGGGTGAGGCACCAGACGGCGGAGAGCATCTCCAGACATCTGGAGGGATAGTCGGATGTCTGGAACTAGGTCCAGATAGTTCAGCAGGATCCCTGGACGTCTGAGGAGCAGCACAGAGTGAGGTATGGATTAGGACCCTTTTTAAGACGTCTGGAAGATGTTCCAAACATCTGATTTGAGTTAGAGTTGTCATTTTTGACCCGTTTAGGATCCGTTTGAGGTCTGATTTTCACGTTTAAGATTCCGTTCTTCTTCGTATAAGTTCCTTTACCTGTTGTAATGCCTTTTATCATACTCTGAGTGGTTTCTTGCGGTTGATCCTTGTGTTAAGACTTCATCCTATTGCGGATTTGGGGGTTGCAGAGGTGCGTGGACACGCCGATGAAGCCTCCATTACTCCCGATTTTGTGGGTAGAGTAGCTTCCCCTATTTTAATTACAAACATAAATGCATATTTGGAATAAATGTTAGATGCTAGGGTGTGGCATGAATCCTAGGACCAGAAACACTAGATCCTAGGGTATGACCTGAATCCTGGGACCAGAAACACTGGAATAATTGAATGGAAAGGCATAAATTAGAGTCCTGGATGAGTAAGTAGAATAACATCAATTGGCTATAATTGGATAACAACTGCCTATGAAATGTAAAGTACTGTTGTTAGTAACTGCTACATGTAATTCCTGTTGTTTGAAATTAAATACGAGCTGCCTGTATATAATTGGCAAAGAAAAGATTGAATGTTGGAAACACGAGTTACCTGCAAATAAACCTGAAATGATGAAACCTAGTATAGCTTGGCCTGAAAAGCATGAGCATGAACCCTACGGGGAAATAGGAGTAGAGCTCCTGGAAGAAAATGAAATGGATCTAGGAATGTGCTGCGAAGTGTGCTGTCCCTTAGTACGTAGTACCAAGGGAAGCACATGTTACCTCTTAGTGTCGAGGGGAGCTTGCCTCCTTCGGGTTGAGACTCGAGGGTGGGTTTGGTCACCTTGCACCGACTCTTTGGCCCTCGTGTACACTGTACCGTGGAGAGCTACTAGTGTAGGGAGGGAGCTAGCCACCCCACGGGGCCCGGGGTACAGCTAGCCGTCCGACACCGACTTATTAGGCCCACTGGGCAAACCAGGGTAGTCAATTGAGGGTGCGCGGACTGTGGAGGGGTGAGACCCCTGTTTGGTTACTGTGGAGGGGCTAGACCCTGTTACTGAGAGGGCTCTGCCCTATACTGGTTCCGTGCTGTGCTTTGGGCGCACCCGTTAATGGAAATGACTGACCACGTGCCAGTAAGGGGTAGTTACCCGTGTGTTTATCACGCGTGCCGTAGTCACCGTTACGCCTGTTAGCGGCCTTGGGGTGGTTGACTGAGTGTAGGACCACCACGGGGGACTCTCCCGGCTAGGAGAGTACCACGTGCTACTTCTACTCTTTGGAAAAGGCTGTAATCAAGATCATTCCCACGAGGAACATTCGAGATCAAGAAAAAGACCTGATAAATAAACCAAGTGATGAAAGAAAGAATAATTAGTTAAATAAAGAAAGAAATTAAAACAACAGCTACTTGTCCTCCTTTACTGTTTCTCTTAGTTAGCTGGTTGCCACTCTACTCAGCGTTTCGCTGATGTATCATACTTACTACCTTTTTCAGGTCCAGGTGTTGAGCAGCCAGAGCCTACGGTTGTAGAGGGTGCTAGGCCCAGTAGAGCCCAGTAGTTGTACTTCTGTTGTACCTCATTTTCTGTAGTAGTGAGTATTTGTTACATTTTTTTATACTCTTTTATTGTGATTTTATATTCCTGTACCCTTTTTAAATTCTCTGCTGTTGTGGTGGTGTGTACTGTAGTAGTTTAATTCCTTACTGCCATACTTTGTTACTTTTAGTTGCTTGCATGGTGAATGTGGTTTATTTTATTGCTTTTTGGTTACTTTCTCGTTGGATGACTGGGTCTTGGGATCAATCTAGTCGGTCCGATTCTCATGTCCTGTAGGGATTCGGGAACCGGGTCGTATCAAGATGGTATCAGAGCAAGTTCGTCCCGAGAAGTGAACCAACTAGCTGAAAAATAGCCAATTCACATGCTTGTAACTAGAGTAACCACCCCAACGTACCTTTTGGTATCTATTCTGAGGTTCTTTGCTGAGTGTCGGCTAGATTTGACGTCTTCCTATTTTGTGTTTGCATCTCCTTGCAGGAGATGCCTCGACGTGGAATCAGAAGGGTGGGCCGCGGGCGCGGCCGAGGTCGAGGCCCGAGGGGCAGATGTGTCGAGCTTGGAATACATGCTACCCCTTCTCTTCTCCTGAGCATACCATCTCCGGACCTCGTCCATCTGATCCGAGAGGTGGTTCGAGAAGAATTTCAGCTTCCACCTACTCTGCCACCCCCTCATCTCTCTTTCGAGGGTACCACGGGGAAGTTTATCGTGGAACGAGATTTCCACCGTCACACTAGGCAGGTTAGGAGAGCTCAAGGGAGGCACGCGACGCCCGCAGGAGAGCCGTCACACTTTGCGGAGCCGTTAGTAGCCTCTGGGGTCCCCGACAGGGGCCAACTGTCAGCACTGGACCCCTGCCCAGCCGCCAGCAGGGACCTAGTGAGAGAGGGAGTCGAGTCCCCCTCTGCTACCAGTGTGGCCAGCCGGGCCATTTCAGAAGGGACTGCCCGTCTAGGGCTGGAGCATAGTAGACTCTCACCGCTTCGAGCGCTGAAGGCCAATCGGGTGGTCGTGGGTTCCAGGTGCATGAGGGAGGGTAGCCGCCAAGAGGAGGATATCGGCCAGCTGTCACTAGCTCCGCCCCAGGCCTACCTGTTTTGTCTGCTCACAGTACCGAGGAGTGTCGCGACGTCGTGACTCACGGAGACATCATAGCTTCAGTTTATACGGTGACAGGTATGGTTACAAGGTTTGGCCTTTTTGGAGTACATAATTCCTGCTTCTATTACGATGTACCTTCTTGCTCCACGAGTTGTTTGCTACTCTAGAGTCTGATAGCACTCCATTTGGGGATTAGTTGTAATCAAGAACCTAGGCGGCCAGCTGTTTGTAGCTGGGAAGGTAATACGGGTTGTGCGGTCAGTGTTGGGAACACCGCCTCCCCGTTGACCTGTTTGTGATACCAATAGGGGACTTGGGCGTGATTCTGGGGATGGACTGGCTGTCCACTTACCATGCCTTCGTGGACTGTTTTGAGAGGAAGATCGTCTTCTCCATACTAGAGTTGCCTTCTTTTGAGTTTCACGAGCAGCCAGTGGACAGAGGCCTCAGGTGCATTTCTGCGCTTCGGGCAGCGAGACTTTTGGACCAGGGGTGTGAGGGCTTCTTGGCTTGTGTGGTGGCAGAGCCCAGCCCTATGGTAGACTTTCAAAGTATCCCGATGGTCAGAGAGTACCCCGATGTGTTCCTAGATGAGTTGCCAGGACTACCGCCCGAGCGTGAGATCAAGTTTGAGACCTTACTAGTACCGGGGAACAGCCCCATTTCTACCGCACCTTACAGGATGGCACCACTTGAGCTGCGAAAGCTCAAGTCTCAGTTGCAGGACTTTCTGGAGAAGGGCTTTGTGAGGCCCAGTGCATCTCCATGGGGAGCCCCGATAGTGTTCGTGAAGAAGAAGGATGGTACCCTACGCCTTTATGTGGACTACAAACAGCTGAATAGGGTTACCATCAAGAATAGGTATCCGCTGCTGAGGATTGACGACTTGTTTGACCAGTTGCGAGGTGCCACGGTATTCTCCAAGATAGACTTGAGGTTTGGGTACCACCAGTTGAGGATCAGGGAGGCAGACATCTCCATGACACCTTTCCGCACCCGGTACGGACACTACGAGTTTTTGGTCATGCCGTTTGGGCTGACCAATGCCCTCACTGCTTTCATGGATTTGATGAACCGGGTGTTCAGACCGTACTTGGACCAGTTCGTGGTGGTATTTATTGATGATGTGCTCATCTACTCTTGAGATCATGCGCAGCACGGACAGCACTTGCGGATGGTTTTGGACACACTGAGACGATGTAGGTTGTACGCCAAATACAGCAAGTGTGAGTTTTGGTTGAGGGAGGTGACCTTCTTGGGCCATGTGATCTCCAGGGATGGCTTGGCTGTGGACCCAGCCAAGGTTAAGGCAGTGCTCAGGTGGGAGAGACCACGTACAGTTACTGAGATCCGCAGTTTCTTGGGACTGGCAGGCTACTACAGGCGGTTTATTAGGGGCTTTTCGCAGATTGCACGTCCTATGACACAGCTGAACTAGAAGGACGTGATCTTTTCTTGGACAGACACTTGTGAGGCATGTTTTCAGGAGCTGAAGGAGAGGCTGACTTCGGCTCCTGTGCTCACCATCCCAGACAGTAGTGGCAGGTTCGTTGTGTACACGGACACCTCCTTACAGGGGTTAGGGGGTGTGCTCATGCAGAGGGGTCACGTTGTCGCTTACGCTTCACGGCAACTGAAGCCCCATGAGCATTGCTACCCTACCCACGACCTGGAGCTGGCAGCTGTCGTCTTCGTGC
The DNA here is from genome assembly GCA_037157565.1 of Thalassia testudinum. NCBI lineage: Eukaryota > Viridiplantae > Streptophyta > Magnoliopsida > Alismatales > Hydrocharitaceae > Thalassia > Thalassia testudinum. The sequence goes on from JAZHRO010000025.1 coordinate 112,975,577, forward strand.
TGAAGACTTGGAGGCACTACTTGTATGGTGAGACCTTTGAGATTTTCACAGATCATAAGAGCCTCAGATACTTGTTTGATCAGAAGGAGCTCAACATGAGACAGAGATGTTGGTTAGAGCTCCTGAAGGATTATGACTGCAGCATTTCCTACCACCCAGGGAAGGCCAACGTGGTGGCTGACGCCTTGAGCCGGAAGGCGCTCACCCACTTGGCCTGTTTGCAGGCGCAGAGTTGGAGCCTCATGGAGGAGGTGGGCAGTTGGTGACCCTAGAGTTACTGGGGCACTGTGGGGCAGTGACTATGACCCAACAGACGAGGTCAGAGTTGATAGACCGCATCATCACAGAACAGATGGCCGACCCGTACTTGCAGTCGTTGCATGACAGAGTGTTGTTAGGAGACCATGGGGACTTCTCCTTTACAGACGAGGTGCTGCGTATGAGGGGACATTGGTGCGTTCCCTGGGACGAGGAGCTGTTGAGAGAGCTCCTGAATGAGGCACATGGCTCTAGGTTCACCATACATCCCGGAAACACAAAGATGTATCATGATTCGAGACGCGACTTTTGGTGGAGGGGAATGAAGCAGGTTGTAGGTGAATTTGTGCAGCAGTGTTTAGTGTGCCAGCAGGTGAAGGCCGGGCATCAGAGGCCTGCAGGGCCGTTGCAGCCACTTCCAGTGCCAGAGTGGAAGTAGGAGAGCATCACCATGGACTTGGTGGTGGGCTTGGCCATTACCCAGTGAGGACACGATGCAGTCTGGGTGATCGTAGACAGATTGACGAAGATGACGCATTTCTTGCCGATCCGAGTCACCTTGTGACCAGCACAGTTGGCAGATAGGTATATTCGCGATGTGGTACGTCTGCACAGAGTTCCGCAGGAGATTGTATCCGATCAGGATACCTGCTTTACGTCCCAGTTTTGGGCTGAGTTTCAGTAGGCCTTGGGGACACGGTTGAGGTTCAGTACAGCATACCACCCCTAGACGGACGGACAGTATGAGCACACGATATAGACACTTGAGGACCTTTTGCATGCTTGTGCAATGGACTGGAGGGGCTCTTAGGAGGAGCACTTGCCCCTGGCGTAGTTTGCATACAATAACAGCTATCACTTGAGTATCGGCATGGCACCCTACGAGGCTTTGTATGGACGAAGGTGTACTGCACCCTTGAGTTGGGTTGAGGTGGGGACCAAGTGGGAGGTTGGCCCCAGACTGATCCAGCAGAGTCAGGAGGTGATCGAGCAGATTCACAGGCGACTCCGCACTGTCAGGAGTAGACAGAAGAGCTATGCAGATCAGAAACATAGAGAGGTGCAGTTTCAGGTTGGGGACCACGTCTTCCTTCGTGTTTCGCCCATGAATGGCCTACAATGATTTGCGGTGAGAGGGAAGCTCGCGTCGAGGTTTGTGGGACCCTTTGAGGTCCTGGAGTGGGTTGGACCCGTTGCTTACAGGCTTGCCCTCCCTCCCTAGCTTTCTGGTGTGCACGACGTATTCCATGTGTCCATCCTCAGGAAGTACGTCGCCGATCCCAGCCACGTTCTGAGCCACGAGTGTGTCGAGGTGGGTGACGACCTGACCTACCCAGAGCGGCTAGCGTAGATACTCGATAGAGCCTTCTGGAGTCTGAGACGGAAGCAAGTACCCTAGGTGAAAGTCTTGTGGAGGAGCCAGCAGTACGAGGAGGCTACCTGGGAGCCTGAGGCGGCGATGCGGGAGTAGTACCCGGAGCTCTTTGAGGGTACGTCTTTTTGGACCGGCTTCGGTCCTCTTTGAGTTTGTTATGCGTATGTTGTTCTTTTTCTACACCCTAGTTAGCTCAAGTTTCGGGGACGAAACTTCCTTTGAGTTTGTTATGTTGTTAAGACCCGTGCCATCAAGTTCTTTAAGATGTCTGGGACTTGGGCCAGACGTCTGGACACCTTCCCAGACATCTGGAAAATAATTTTTGCGTGCATACGACCATGAGTCTGCGCGCATGCCACGTGTAGCCTGAGCCCCAACCGCCTTCTTCTCTTTCTTCTTCCCTCACCGACTTGCAGTGCTGCCCCCCCACCCCCCCTTGCCTACATATATCCCCTCCTCTCCCTCACACCACCCCACACCATCCGTCTTCTCCATCCTCTAGCGCGAGAGCGAGAGTGAGAGCAAGCACGGCAGCTGCAGTCGAGTGCAGCGGCGGAGAGGAGAGGTGCAGCGAGAGGGAAGAGATGAGAGCGCGCGAGTTGTGAGAGAGAGCTAGCTGGAGCAGCTCAAGGCCGGTCGGTGTGCGCGAGGCGGAGCATTGTGCTGGGGAGGTTTCCCCCGACTCTGCTGCAGCTCGAGCAGCGGACGAGTGGCTGCACGGTGTGGTCGCACGCAGTAGGAAGAAGACGAAGGAGCTTCTGATTCTGGGATTTTTCCCAGAATTAGACGTCTGGACCTACATCCAGACAATGTGGATGACGTTTGGAGGAAACTCCAGACGACTGAGAGGTACGTACTGCGTCCTACGCTTCCATTTGCAGACGTCTATTGCGTGCGGTGTAAAGAGATTTTGCGTGCACATGCAAGATTCGCTTGGAGAAGGTGCGGGACACACCCTCCCACATGGTTTAGACGTCTGGGCGAGGTACCAAACGATGGAGAGTGTCTCCAGACATCCGGAGGGATAGTCGGACATCTGGAACTAGGTCCAGACGGTTCAGTAGGATCCCTGGACGTCTGAGGAGCAGCACAGAGTGAGGTATGGATCTAGACCCTTTTCAAGACATCTGGAAGATGTTCCAGACGTCTTATTTGAGTCAGAGTTGTCGTTTTTGACCTGTTTAGGGTCCGTTCGTGGTCCGATTTCCACGTTTAAGATTCCATTCTTCTTCGTATAAGTTCCTTTACCTATTGGAATGCCTTTTATCATACTCTGAGTGGTTTCTTGTGGTTGATCCTTGTGTTAGGACTTCTTCCTGTTGCAGATTTGGGGGTTGCGGAGGTACGTGGACCTGTCGATCAAGCCCCCATTACTCCCAGTTTTGCGGGTAGAGTGGCTTCCCCTAGTTTAATTACAAACATAAATGCATATTTGGAATAAATGTTAGATGCTAGGGTGTGGCCTGAATCCTAGGACTAGAAACACTAGATCCTAGGATATGGCATGAATCCTAGGACCAGAAACACTGGAATAACTGAATGGAAAGACATAAATTGGAGTCCTGGACGAGTAAGTAGAATAACATCAATTGCCTGTAAGTGGATAATAGCTGCCTGTGAAATGTAAAGTACTGTTGTTAGTAACTGCTACATGTAATTCCTGTTGTTTGAAATTAAATACGAGCTGCTTGTATATAATTGGCAAAGAAAAGATTGAATGTTGGAAACACGAGTTACTTGCAAATAAACCTGAAATGATGAAACCTAGTATAGCTTAGCCTGAGAAACATGAGCATGAACCCTACAGGGAAATAGGAGTAGAGCTCCTGGAAGTAAATGAAATGGATCTAGGAATGTGTTGGGAAGTGTGCTGTCCCTTGAGTACATAGTACCAAGGGAAGCACATGTTACCTCTTAGTGCCGAGGGAAGCTTGCCTCCTTCAAGTCGAGACCTGGGGGTGGGTTTGGTCACCTTGCACCGACTCTTTGGCCCTCGTGTACACTGTACCAGGGAGAGCTACTAGTGTATGGAGGGAGCTAGCCACCCCACGGGGCCCGGGGTACAGCTAGCCGTCCCACACCGACTTATTAGGCCCACTGGGCAAACCAGGGTAGTCAGGTGAGGGTGCGCGGACTGTGGAGGGGCGAGACCCCTGTTTGGTTACTGTGGAGGGGCTAGACCCTGTTACTGAGAGGGCTCTGCCCTATACTGGTTCCGTGCTGTGCATTGGGCGCACCCGTTAACAGAAACGACTGACCGCGTGCCAGTGAGGGGTAGCTACCCGTGCGTTTATCACGCATGCCGTAGTCACCGTTCCGCCTGTCAGCGACCTTGGGGTGGTTGACTGAGTGTAGGACCACCACGGGGGACTCTCCCGGCCAGGAGAGCACCACGTGCTACTTCTACTCTTCGGAAAAGACTGCAATCAAGATCGTTCCCACGAGGAACATTCAAGATCAAGAAAAAGACCTGATAAATAAACCAAGTGATGAAAGAAAGAATAATTAGTTAAATAAAGAAAGAAATTAAAAACAACAGCTACCTGTCAACCTTTACTATTTCTCTTAGTTAGCTGGTTGCTACTCTACTCAGCGTTTCGCTGACGTGTCGTACTTACCACCTTTTTCTGGTCTAGGTGTTGAGCAGCCAGAGCCTACGGCTGCAGAGGGTGCTGGGCCTAGTAGAGCCCAGTAGTTGTACTTCTGTTGTACCCCGTTTTCTGTAGTAGTGAGTATTTGTTACATTTTTTTATACTCTTTTATTGTAATTTTATATTCCTGTACCCTTTTTAAATTCTCTACTGTTGTAGTGGTGTGTACTGTAGTAGTTTAATTCCTTACTGCTGTACTTTGTTACTTTTAGTTGCTTGCATGGTGAATGTGGTTTATTTTACTACTTTTTGGTTACTTTCTCGTTGGACGACTGGGTCTTGGGATCAGTCGAGTCGGTCCGATTCTCATGTCTTGTAGGGATTCGGGAACCAGGTCGTAACACTAACATACTAGTCCTGATCCCATTTCCAAAGAAGTACTGGTACTGATGCTAAGTACCGGTACCTGCATCTTATAGTTTGGGATTTAAGTTCAAATGAATACTCACCTAGTACTTATAGTGTACTGGTACTTGTGGTCAATACTGGTAACTATGAGATACTGGTATACCAGAATTCACTGATCTCGACAAGTATCAGTACTCATGACAGGTACCGATAGTTGTTGAGTATAGTCCCTAAACCTATAGCCAACATGTATCGGCACCAGTGATTGGTACTGGCACTAGTGACATATAGATCTTGGTTACTTCAAATCCTTAATCAAATCTGCACCATATATGTACTGATACTCATGATGAGTATTGGTATAGATAAGTCACAGATTTTGGATTTCTAGAGACTTAGACCTAATCTATTGCTTGTTTATATCGGCACTCATGTTAAGTACCAATACTAGTGAGCTACAGCCTTTGTTTCGGAGTTTTGGAGCCAAAGCTGTAACAACCATGTACCAATACTCGTGATGAATATCAGTACCTGTGTTAGTTACGAAAATTAGATCTGGGTTTTTCAGAGGATATGAACCATCACTCCAATCCTAGTTTATGCAGAGCCTATGATTTGCTAAATTACCTATCTAAACAGGAATACAACATATTGATATCAAAAGAAAACAAGATGTACAAATATGCAAATAAACTATATTACCTTATTCTCATAAGACCATATATGTGTATCTATGTGTTAACTTCTATTTGCTGCAAATAAAGGATACTTGTATCCATCTCAAAGACAATGATTGGGGTTGCAAATGGAACTTCTAAGAGATCCCACCACCACAGGCTTGATCAAGAACTGCCTGAAGGAGCCTTCTCTCTTCCTCTGTCATTCTCTCTCTCTCTCTCGCTCTACACCTCTTAGGTCACGATGGGGATGAAAACCCTAGGATTAGTGGGTGGTTCTCTAAGGGACCATAACCCCTGACTTAAGTCAGCAATTAGCGTGACAAATTCTGTGGGTGAATTATGTTTTCACCCATCAAGAAGTCATAATGCACATATATAGATCTCTGCTCATTTGTTTTAAACACCACACCTCCCTTTTAGCATTTTATGTCCATACAAAAGAATAACCTTAATTGATCACTTTAAGTTATATACCTTAAGTTGATAGTCCATAATCCTTTTATTATTTGATTATATTCACATATGTACACATACTAGTCCATATATATTGGATTAAAATCCAGCAATCTCCCACTTAAACTGTATGTGTAGCCTCTTAATCAAATAACATACAAAACTGGATTTGAGCTCAACTTTGCTATCATAACCAAAACACATACCTATAAATAATCGAATCTACTAATGACACTACTAATAGGATCAAAGTAGCTTTAGTTACAATTACAATAACTAAACCAACGTTGGTCACATACACTAGTGCAAATAGTAACCAGAAACGTGTGGATGTGCAACATAGAAATTACATGCAATGTGATCAGTAGCATGCCTATTTCCAATTGGTCCATTGAGTTGAGATCACAACCAAAATGAAAACATAACTTTTCAAAATGGACATAAAACTTGAAGCTTTGTTATTTTAACAGAAATGAAGCTTTACAAAACTTTTAACTTTACAAAACCATGAAACTGAGTTTCCAAAAATAAAATGTCTATTATAACGAGCATTACAAAAATTACAAACTCCCACTAAAGCTAAAATTTCTATAAGGACATAAGACCCATATTTTTTTGTGTGCTCCTATAACATCTTGGGTGTTATTCCTTTAGTGAGTGAACCCTCAAGCATGGAGTTCATTCCAATGTGCTCAATAGATAGTTATCTATTCTGTATCCTTTCTTTAACAACCAAGAACTTGATCTTAATGTACTTTGATTTGAAGGAGCTCCTATTGTTATTGAAGCAGAGAACTATAGACTGATTATCACAATACAACTGTAATGGCCTGTCAATGTCATCTATAATACGTAGCCTTGATATACAATTCCGCAGCCATACTCCATGATTGGATGCCTCGTAGCATGCAATAAATTTTTCTACCATAGTGGAAGATGCAATAATAGACTATTTTGCACTCTTCCAATAGATGGTACCATTGGCAAGTAGAAACACATGTCATAAAGAAGACTTTCTATTATCTTGGCACCCAGTGAAATCAAAGTCAGTATAGCCAAAGACTTGAAGCTTTTTTGACCTCCTGAAAGTGAGCATATAATCTCGTTTCTTCTGTAAATATCCCAATACTCTCTTAGTTACTCTCCAATGATCTTTTCCTGGGTTACTCAGGTATCTTCTCAACCTACCTGTAATGTACGCCAAGTCTGGTCTGGTACAAACTTGAGCATACATTGTACTACCAATGGTTGATGCATAAGGAGCTGTTTGCATCTCCCATTTGTCAAAATCACTTATGGGGCACTTGTTGAGGCTAAACTTGTCTTCCTTAGCTACAGGAGTATTCAACGGCCTACAATCTTGCTTGTCATACCTTTTGAGTACCTTTTTGATGTAGCACCTTTGGGTAAATAACCGGTGGCAGATCACCTTTTTCTAATAGTTGTTGAGTTGAAAATCATCATATTTAGGAAAATATCGTATTGTAGTATAGTGACGAAAATTGAATTGACAATATTTAAATTTATAAGTGCTTGAAAAACAATCGTGAGTTCCAAGTTCGTTTGTAGGGAGCAAATATGGAATTTATACACTAATCACAATAATAAGTAAATGGGCACAATGATTAATCACAACAAAGATATGCAATGAATAATATACTCAAAGATATATTCAATAATAAAAATTTTGTCTTAGAAAATAATGGGATAAAAATAATAATAAGGCCCTAAAAATGGTGATTTGAATCACCAATTAATTTCCATATTTAAGCACATATCCCAATGTGTCAATCCAATTCAATTTTCCAATAGTGTTTCTCAACCACTTGCCACGTTAGCCAATTATTCAATAAGTCCACAATGCCTTTCAATCAGACGTCAGAGGCAAACCTCAAATAACTTAAGTTGACAAAGCCTCAGCACAAACAACTCAGAAATCCAATGTGTGTGCACGCATCTTGAAGTAGGTGAGTGCAACCCAAGGAAAAATCACCTCCCCCACCCTCCTCAGAATCTCTTTTCTCCTCAATCGGGTAAATGGATGAACAGTAGTGGGTTATCGAGTCATGTACAATGTCCAAGCTCACCGGCAGTGGATGGTGACCAAGGATTGCATGGGCATGTGAGGCAGAGACCTCACCCCCGCTATGTCAAGGCGATAAGCCTTCAGCATGAAAACATCTTATAAGATATTTGCAGGTTCCCTACATACGATGTGGGACTAACCCTAGTGCCTTCCTTCGCGTGGGCATAATTGAAAGTTGCTCTATAGTTGAGCTACTGTGCTTGATTTCTTCATCCAATTGCTGGTGCAAGCTTTGTTTGGAAGTTAAGCTGCATCGATTTTTGGTGGATGTGAGACCATTGGCAGTAAGATGGCCGGCGACAGTGACGAGGAAGACGACTGGTGGTGGCGATGTGGACCTGCAAGAGAAGTACGACCTAGGGCCCAATCAAATAGTTTGTAACCTTCATCATGGTGTGGCAAAGGCAATGGTGTGTTCAATTTGGTGAGGTGCAGTGGAGTAGCTGAAGCATGAAGATGGGTAGAGCTCCGGCCAACGTGGCCAAAGGAGACGATGGAGAGTGTGCAAGGTGAAATTGGGTGAGGTGAAAGTACTATGGAAGTGAGGTAGAGCTTTTGCCGTGGTCAATTGGGTGCATGGAGGGCGTAGGCAGGCCGACGGTGAAGGTGGCCAATGGAGGTGTGGTCGACATCGGAGGAGGTGGAGAAGGACGATGATGAGACTTGACCTAATCCTAATTGGGATAGAGAGAGATAAAAGCCATAACCTAATTTACCTAATGGAAGAATAGGGATAGATTGTCAGTTTGGCCACCGACGAGGAAGAAGAAGACTAGAGATGGAGCCAACGAAAGGCTAATTGGGTCGAATTCTTTGTCCAGAAGTTCAGCGATGAGGTGCTGAGGAGAAGCCATCTCCTTATTGTTCGTGGGAGTGGTCGAAGAAGAGGTTTGAAGAAGCTCCAGGTCGTCGTCGATGGTGGCGGAGAAAGAAGCAGGGAGGAGTTGTGAGCCAAAAATGAGACAAATTCGACTCACACACACGACCATATATATAGGAGAGGTTTCTCTCCTAAATTTGTCAAGGAGCTCTCAATTGGAAGGTGGCATTGCCACCTTCAGAGCTTGGTCTTCTTGAGTTTGGCAGTAGCGAAATTGGAGGAGATTGGGATTGATCCTGGGTTCAAATTCGCCAAGTTTAGCGATTTATGACGGATGATTCATTAATCAAGTTACCGAATTAAATGAAGCCTGTTTGGGCTTCACAGCTTATAAATTTCCTCTTCTGTTGTGAGGAAGATGATGGTGGCAAGGGTCCCTTTGTGAAGGAGATGAGAAAGATAAGGGCTTATATGCAAGGAACTTTGAAAGCTAAGGGTCTGATTGAGAGAAATAAAGATCTTAGGGACTAAATTGCAAACTAGGTCAATATGGACTCTAATTGGGCTCAAATTTTGGATTTAACATAATTTGGACTAAAAGAATATATTGGTAACTTGGATTTGAGTTTTGACCACGTTTGATTGGGTAAATTACACAAAAGTCTAAATCAAGGCAATTTCCCATCTGAATCTTTATTCTATGTCAAAATGGATTCAGATGGTCAACGCAAAAGTACCAAAGCTCTTTTTCTATGAATGTTAGGTGATTTAAATTGATTTTATCCTAACCAGAAACTCTTCAATTCAAGTGGGGTTGATAATTAGGGTTTTGTGCATTGCTTTGGTTCTTAAAATGCATGAAACGTATTTCTACTGTGTGGATCTTCTTTTTGGCCTTTCATGCTCGATTGACCTTTAATTAACCCCTAATTAATCCCGTGGTTAATCTACATTCATGATATGATGTTAGAACAACAAAATTAATCCTATTTTATTATCTTCTCCTCAAAATAGATCATAGTAGAATTATAGTCCTCAGGCGATCATTTAGGAGCATTTCTCTTAATTCCAACTAATTCAAGCTAGTTATGATGAATGATAGCATTACGATCAGTAGTGAAGCCTAAAATATGGCAATATCTATCTCAACATATTTCAATTCCCAACACAAATGAAGCATCTCCAAGATGTTTCATGTCAAAGTGTTTGGCAAGAAATTTCTTGGTGTCTAACATGATACTCATATCATTTGCGGCAAGCAAAATTTCATCAACATACAAGACCAAGAAGACATACCCACAAAACTTATGCTAAATACATTCATCAACTAGATTCACCTCAAAACCAAATGTGAGAATCACCTAATGAAACTTAAAATACCATTGTCTGGATGCTTGTTTGAGTCCATAGATGGTTTTTTTTAATTTGCATACCATGTATTTTGGATTACCCGTAACAAAATATTCAAGCTAAACCATATAAATGGTTTCCTCAATGTCGCCATTAAGGAAAGCAATCTTAACATCCATATGATGTAACTCAAGATCAAAATGGGCCACAAGTGCCATTATAATCCTCAATGTGTCCTTAGAGGAGATAGGAGAGAAAGTCTCCTTATAGTCAATGCCCTCCTTTTGGGTAAAACCTTTTGTGACAAGATGTGCTTTGTATCACTCTACTTTTCCTTTCGAATCTCATTTGATTTAAATATCCATTTACAACCAACGGGTTTTATACCTACCGGTAGTGGAACAACATCCCAAACGACATTGTCTCTCATTAACTTCATTTCCTCTTTCATTATCTCTATCCACTTTTCATGATTCGAAATTTCCATTGCCTGAGGGAAGTTGGTTTGATCATCTTCCATCATGCCAATGTACATTTCATGTTCTTGAAGGAATACGACATAATCATCAAATATGGCACTCCTTTTCGTAGTGGATCTCCTTAATGGCATAGGTTCAAAATGTGTTTGAGGCTGCTCTTCAGGAGTTATATCCATAACATTGACTTCATTGGAGTTATTTTGAGGAATGTCATAGACATGTTAATCATCAACTTGAGTAACTCCAATAGGATTCATCTATATGTTCGTCTTCAAAGACAAAGTCTTTATCCTGCTTTCCTTGGTAGACTCTACATTTTCAAAGAATTTAGTAGTTCCAGACTCAAATATGACCTTAGATGTGGGATCAAAAAACTTGTATCCTCTTGACCTTTCTGAGTACCCAACAAATTAACAACTAACTGTCCTAGAGTCCAGTTTCTTTTCATTTGGCATGTAGGGCCTTGCCTTAGCTAGACATCTCCACGCATGAAAATGTTTAAGACTAGGCTTTCACCAGTCCAAAGTTCATATGGAGTTTTGTTAGTTGCCTTAGTGGGAACTATATTCAGGATATAAGTTGTAGTCTTTAAGGCCTCTCCCCAGAGTTATTCTGGTAAAGTAGAATGAGCAATCATACTCCTTACCATGTCCTTAAGCATCCTGTTTTACCACTCATCAATACCATTCATAGTGGGTGAACCTGGCATGGTGTACTGAAGAATGCTACCACATTCCTCTAGGAACCAAGCAAATGATCCTTAACATTGTTCACCTTATTCATTATATCTACCATAGTATTCACCACCATGATCAGATCTAATTAATGGATTTAATCCTTCTGTCAATTTGATTCTCAACTTCGACTTTATAATTTTGAACGTGTCCAGTGGTAGTGCTTTTTCATGAATTAGGTAGACGAAATCATATCTTGAGTAATCGTCTATGAATGTGATAAAATACTATTGATCATTCCATGCAGGCATAGGAAATAGCCTACAAATATCCGTGTATATCACATCTAAGACACCATTTAACCTGTTGGCTTCAAACTTCCTACTGTTGGTTTGTTTCCCCTTAATGCACTCTACACATTATTGAAATATGAAAAGTCTAAGGGATCTAGAATTGCATTTGACACAAGTTTCTCTATTCTCCTTCTGGATATAGGACTTAATCGCTTGTGCCATAAAGAAGCTGAGGACTCACTAGCTAGTTTCCTTTTCACACCACGTGTATCCAAAAGAGAAGACTCATTATAAGAAGCTATAGTATCAAGACAAAAAAGATTGTCAAAACAAGATAGAAAACTAGAACCAACCAGATTTGAATTCAGATATAAACTAACTTTTCATCTCTAAATGAATAAGTATAACCACATTTGTCCAATACATAAAAATAAATTAAAATTCTTTTAAAAGATGGTACTACAGAAGTTTCATCTAAATTCAAATAAGAACCAGTTTTCATCAATAATCTAAATTTTCCTATAGCTTGCACTTATACAGCCTTCCTGTCCCCAACATAAATGAATCTCCTAGCTTCACTTGGCCTTCGATAGCTCAGGTACCCTGCATAGACACACATATGTGAGTGGTAGCACCTAAATTTATCCACCAAGTGTATCTAGGTACCGAAGCCAAATTAATTTCTGAACAAACCAAACTTAGACTCCTACCTTTCTTAACACGCCAAGCATGGTAGTTGATACAATGCTTCTTTTGGTGCCCCTCAGCTCTCTAAAAGAAACATCTTGACTTGGAAGACTCTTTAGCCTTCCCCTATTGCTTCTTACTAGGAGTTGTATCTATAGTTTCCTGCTTCCTCTTCTTAGTCTTGCCCTTGCCTTTAGAGGAAGAGGCAACATTAGGACTCTCTTTTCTATCTTGCTTCATTCTCTCTTCCTCTTGGGCAAAATGCGAGATGAGGTCATTCGTAGACCAAGTCTCTTTCTAACAGTTATATCTCACTTTGAACTGGTTAAAGGTAGGAAGGAGAGAAATCAAAACCAAATGCACCGAGAGATCTTCAAAAAGATCTAATTTCAATACTTTCAACTTAGAAGCAATATGAGACATCTTCATAATGTACTCTCTAATGCCGCCCTTCCCCTTATACTTCATAGAGATTATGTTTGCTAGGAGTGTACCAATTTCTGTCTTTTCATTCTTAGTAAACATCTTCTCAATATCAGCTAAAAACTCTTTGGCAATGGCTATATTTTCTGAAATTGTGCCCCTAAACGCTTTAGGGATGGCCCATTTCATGATCGTCATGGATATGTGATTAGACCTCTCCCATCTTTCCATTTCTCTCCTTTAATGAAGAGTACTAGTGTCTATAATGATAGGAGAGGCTTCTCTAATTACTAAATCAAGGTCCATAACCCGTAAGACTGTTAAGAGGTTTCACTTTCAGGACTTAAAGTTGGAGGCATTCAACATTGGAATGGAATTGAAGGTGGCGGTAATATTGGTAGAAGACATTTCTGAAAAAATTACAGATAGACACAAGATTAGCTCCTATATAACATAAAAGAGTCTGAATAATTTAAATTTGCCCCATCACATGTCTTAACTCACTCCATCAAGGGTCTCATCTTTGGATGAGAGGTTGACTTGTAATTAAAGACATGGTATGGTGAGTATGGATTGTTGGTTCACTTCAGAGTCAGTTATGAACCTTCTTTTGGACCAATTCAATAACTACATGGGAAAACCTAACAACCAACACTTACATACTCCTATGTAAATAGTGAAGTCACAATAAGTGTACACTTTCCTTTGGGCCAATGAGCACTTATCTATACCCACTACAACGAAATTTTTTTTGAGTTTCCTTGAGTAATGTACTTTATGCAGAAAATTTTTCAAAAGTTTTGGAGATGGTTTCATGAAGTTTCCATTGATTTGATTGCAAGGGTATTAGTTTGAATTTTCAAAATTCAATTTGTGGGCTTGTGACTTGTTGTGAGAATTGCACCTTCCTTGGATTTTCTTGGAATATGCACCAATTTTCTCATGGTTGTCTAAACTTCATTACAAAAATTTTCAAAAATTTTACCTGAGCTTTACTTGACCGTTAGATTTCTTACTTGATTATGTTGGTGTTTGCATGTGATTGTGTTCCTTGAGGGAAACTAGAGGAAGATATAGCTTGGAGGCATGGATCTTCTACATCACCAAAAGGAAGGAGCCTGGCGATGATTAGAATGTAGATTAGGTTCACTAGTATAGAGACTGTTTTATCTTAATTCTAGTCTTACTAAACCCTTATGTTGGGCATTTTAGGGCATGTCCCGCTTCCTTCCTTGGTTATATGCTCTTGTATGCAGGAGCATCTTGTTGGGAACTTATTCCCATTTGTTTAGTTTAGGTGTTTGTAATATAGCTTGGATGTCATAGACTTTATTAGTTCAGTAGTTAGTTTGCTTGATTGTTTTTGTTTGTTTAAAAGAAACAAAGAAAGAAACTCTCGAATAGCCTACTAGAAGTAGCATCCTTTAGGATGAGCATTCTACGATTTCATCTAAGTTGCCTCTAGATTTTTGAGACTTGTATCTGTATGGCGGGACCACGTAGAGAGCTGGAGCAACGTACATGCTCCTGATCTTCAGAATTAATTACTTTCCAGTCATCTGCATTGGTGGTTTTAATGACAAGATCATCTTAAGTGTTTGAATTGGATTTAAAAATAGGTCATATTGAGAAATTGGAATTGCTAATCCAATTTGACTTAAAAATTAAGGGACCATTGATTTGAAAAAGACTTACATGCGAGATTTTTAAATCACACGTTCATGTGGTTTGAATACTCTACACCGTGCACCTCACATTTAGGTCTGGTAGGTTTCTACCTCATCCCCTTGCACCACAAAAGGCCTAGACCTAGGTCAAATTTGACTGTGTGTAGTTTCCCTTTGCAAGTAGGTCTTGTAGGCACCTACGTAGTTAGGCCTAGGAAGCGTAAATTCTTGTGAAACATGTTTAGTCACCTCTTAATACTTTTGACCTCAACTATCTTCAAGGCAGAGGCCTATTCATGATCTCAAGGTGTACCACACCTCTTATACCACATCTGTGGGAACAGAGGAGCACTGAACTTGACTCCTGTCTAACAACCTTGTGAAGAGGATTGAGGGTAATTACAAACCTAGAAAGGAGATAAAAATAGAGTTCTTACTTGGTGTTTAATTGAGGGGTACCTGTTTGTGCATGCTTGGTAGATGGTACCTAGGAAAAAGCCGTCTTTGATCCAAAACATAAAGAACTTTTAGGAGATCTATTCAAAAGAGAAAAATGGGTAACCCAGGAGGTAACTATAGGTCTTTAAGAGATTACTTTGTCCCTACTACCATGATATTGCCATTAGACGGCCTAAAGGGGACCTATCTTATGAAATTGTAAGTGCGCTAGGGGGGGTGAATAGTGCAGTAGATAAAAATGATACAAACACAATCAAACACACAAGCATTCACAACAATGAGAATGATTTTTACGTGGAAACCCAACCCAAGTAAAAATCGCCACCTAAGTCTCGCTGAATTAGGATTTCCTGATCTACCGAGTAGATCAAATCCACTAACATATCACTTTAAACAAGGGTGATATAATCCTCAATTACAGGCCACACTACTTTAACAATGAGGGTACTCTACCTCAAGAATCACTCTTCTTCACAAAGAGCATTTTGTCTCATGAAGGAAATGGGAATTCATCATGTGAATACTCAACCAAAATACAAAGAAAAAATAATAATACCTATAGAGACCAAATATTAAGTTAAACCTGAGCTTCTGATGATAATATCATCATGAGCCATAATTAGCTTTAATTAGCTAGGATCAAGAGACAAATGCCCCTACATAATCGCCTGAGAGTCATAATTCATTGAATATCCTTTCGAAGAAGAATGCATTAAATCAAGTTTAATTCTGCAGTTTTAACAACATATCATAAATGCAAAATAATCATGGGATTTTTCAAGGGTTAATCTAAGGTCTAAATTTTCATTAATGACTAATAAGAGGGTCTACATAGACAGGAACAGGTTTTCACGAACTCCGAGAACTAATACAATGCTTAAAACCCTAATTTTTGACCTGCTTAAATAACAGAGGTTATGATCAGGATAAATTCCATCTAAACCTTCTAAAATTCATAAAAACATATCCCATAAAGTTTGGTAACCTTGGGTTGACCAACTGAACCTATTTTGACCTAAAATAGAGTCAAACAGAAAGTTACCCTAATTTGGGTTTCTATGCAAATTACCTATCAAACTTAGTCAAAACTGAAATCCAACTTCACCATCAGATTTCTTGGGTCCAAATTAAGTTTGTACCAAAATTTGGGCCCAATCAAAGATCATCTTGACCTAGTTTGCATTTTAGTCTAATCTAACTCTTTTTCTCTTAAATA
Organism: Thalassia testudinum; assembly: GCA_037157565.1. Taxonomy (NCBI): domain Eukaryota; kingdom Viridiplantae; phylum Streptophyta; class Magnoliopsida; order Alismatales; family Hydrocharitaceae; genus Thalassia; species Thalassia testudinum. The sequence goes on from JAZHRO010000025.1 coordinate 112,991,496, forward strand.
GCCCCTCAGCTTTTGAAACCTTTGCGATTAGCCCCCCAACTTTGTCATCTTATTCACCAAATGCCCCTTTCCACCTTCTTCTCTAGGGTTTCCTAATCAACCCATCTAGCAAGGAGCGGTTCTCTCGTGTATTTTGAAAACAGAGATCTCGTCGTAGTATAGTACGTGAAAACGCACGTCAAAAATAATTTATAAAGATAATGAGACTTGGAGTCTCAGTCGTTTGTCTCTGGGAGGCGTTTATAGAAATGCAAAATTGAAATTGATATCTCTTGCTCTACTTATTCAAAATCGCATGTCGATTTATGCTAAGTTCGTATTTATGCACGACATGCCTAGTTGCCAGAATATCAGAAATTAAAACATGCAACTAAAATCACACAAAAATATTGCAACAATTCTCATGGTGATTTTCACAAATAGATACATATATATAGAGAAATATTTTCATTGATTCATGATGGTTTTTGCAACATAAAGCTCATGGAAAGCTTGTAGAGGAATGCTTGAAAACATAAAACTAGCAAGCAGAAAATGATTGCATACATGAATCTAAGGGGGGATTATGCATGCATCATTGGGGGAGAATATAGAGCTGCACTATTAAGAAGTAAATAAAGCAGTAAAACTGTGAACTATAATCTAATCTATTAGAACTAAGGGCATTCAGAGGTGGGCTCCGATGGCCTTTGACTTGGTTGAGAGGAGGAGGGGTGGCCAATGGTGCTTAGGCTGGCCCTTGGATAGAGGTTGAGGAGGTGATCCAACATCTTGGCATGGAGATGGTGGTGGCCATGGTGAAGCTACTCATGAAGGCGGAGTGGAGATGGAATGAAACTAAGCTAAAATGGAGCCAAGAGTGAATGGGTGCAAAGTGCCACCCCTTAGGTCTTTTATAGACTTAAGGGAAGCCCTCTAGAGAATTATGGAATTATCTAGAGAGGCCTATGGTGGGAGCTCATAGGAGAGTGAGAGAGAGGATGGATGGTGGTTTTTAGATCCACCAAATGTAGATCTAAAAATTGAATGGCTCTTGGTTTCTAATTTTAGCAACCAAGGCAACAACACATGGTAGAGAGTTATAGAGAACTCTAGGTTAGGTATTTTTGTCTGTATGGTGTGTGTGGGTGTGTGTGGGTCTAAACTTAGGTGTCTAGGTTGATTAGGTTAGTTTCTAGTGGGTTTAGGTTAAGGTAGGTCACAAATTAGGGTTGTAAACCCTAATTCACTAAGGTAAAGTACAATTAAACTTAATACAAGTTTAATTGGATATGTGGAAAACTAATTTAGAATAAATTAACTCAATTAAGTCAGGTCTAGGTCAAGTGGACTCTCACTCAGTCCAATTGGTCAGTGTATGTTGAGATAAGGGCTCAATTAGACTCAATGAGTCCAATTGAATAGACTGAAGAGATTGACCATGATCCAAGTCAATTAGGTTTAGTGAGGACCTAATTAGGTCCTTAAGGAGGTTTAGAGGTGATGTACTAGGGTTAGGGCACCTTAATTTAGGTTCATAGGGGGTTAGAATTGGGTTTAGGGAGCTAGAGATCCAAGATCAAGGCTTGAATTCCAAAATAGGAACTAGAGGACAATATCAGACATCTAATAAAGTTGTTAGATGTCTTATAGTGAAAAATAAAAAGTTTAGATTTATTGTTTGGACGTCCAATCAAAGTTAGGAGGGATTCTGCATTCTGTCTTGGGTATTCTGCAGAAATTGGACGTCTGACCAAGTGTTTGGACGTCCAATAACACTGCAAAAGTGGGTTTAAGGTATGCGGGAGTTGGCTAAGGGTTCTGGACGTCCTATAACTCATCTGGACGTCCAGATATAGGTTGGAAGTAGGGTTTTAGGGCTTCCTAGGGTACAGTGACCTAATCTAAGGGTGGCTAAGGCTTGGGGAAGCTTCTAGGCTGTCCTAGGGTTAGGATGGACCTAAGTTCTTCATAATTTATTGCTCTATTCCTACTTAATAGAATAGCATACCTTAACTCCCTTACGTTATTATCTACTGCATCTAATCTAGGTCTTCCGCTCTAGCTCTGCTGCAACACCAATTATTCTTTATTCTTCAGATCCAGCTTTAGATCCAGCTTCAGATCTAGCTTCTGATCAGCTTATTACCTGCAATTGACATAATGCACCTCATCAGTACATTATAGCATTATTTTATGCATAGCTAAAAGAAAGCAGTAAAAGTGCTAGTAATGCTTATGCATCCATGAATTACCCTAACTTATGCTAAGTCCTAGCCTAATTTAGGTCAATTAAGACCTATGATTGCTGCGCAATCATACCCCCATGCGTAAATCTTGCTAGTCCCTAGAAAATGCGAGACTAAATTATTCACAGAAGGGTCCCTAAGGGATTGATTATTTCATCAAGTGTATGCCTAGAGATTTTTCTCCTTTTTATTTTCATCCTATGCTCTATAAATCCAGACAATCGTGAAAGTGTAGCTATGTAGCTTTTGCAACGAATTCGAGTGAAAAACTAATTCACCTCTAAAGCCTGTACTTGACTCCTAGTAAAAATTCTAACGGGATAGGCAAACTTCTTCTCTCGGGGGATTCAAGATATTCTATGAATTCCACCTGGCTTTAAGCTTAGGTAGAGAATCTTAGAGGGAAAAGATTATATATTTGGTGGCTCACTCTCGACTGGTGCTACATAGAGATTAGTACTATAGAATCTAGATTCCCAAATTATTAAATAACTCAACTCAGAAAAAGATGAGAAAAACTATCTTCTCTTTTGGTTCCTTTGTATTCATCCTCTCTTACTCTGTCTGCTTTTTTTTTTTAGAGCTCACAATCTCCCCAGATTCTCATGTATGATCCGTATTTGGTGGTCTCACTTGACATTAACACTTTAATTGAGTTCCATAACCCTAACACTAAGTTGGAATTCCTCAGCTAGTATTTGGGTGGTCAGAAACACATAAAGATAGGTTAAGGCCTTATTTGGTGGATAAATTTATTCGATGGTATTGTCTGAATGCAACAGAAATAAATACTAAATATTCACACACTCTTTTTTTCATCTTTTTCTAAATTTTTTCCTTTTTCAATTTTTCTTTTTTTTCATTTTTTTCTCTTTTTTTCTATATTTTTTTCCTTTTTTTTCTTTTTTAACACAACACAACTAGCACACATCCATGAACTTTATTAAAGAGGCATTATTAGGGATTGGTGGTACTCAAGAGACATTAGGTGGCTTATTTGGTGAAAGTGCCTACTTATGGCACTGGGAGAGATGGATAGGACGGTGTATTTCTGACCTTAACATCAATACCCTCCTTCAGCTGAGGATTCCGTAAAAAATGGTTGTAACCATTCACCTTAGCCCTTATTTTAAAAAGCTCGCTCTCTGCGTATTTATCTTATTTGGTGGCTCTCAAAATTCACACAAAATGTATACGCAGGAACCGAGAGCAAAAACTATGCCTTTTCTATGAGTATCATCACCTAATTATCTATGATTCTGGATTCCTTGCACTAATCTTAGAGAACTAGTACACTCTACTCTTATCTCACACTATTTGGTGGATTTTTGGAAGAAAATCTGCCTGACTCCGAAAACATTGTCTCGGGGCTCAGGAGAAGAAGCATTGCTTCTTCTCGACAGAATAAAGACATTTATCAGCCTTCACCGTGAATCCATTGCAAATTCTACGTGTGTGAAAAATTGTACTGGATCCAGATTACAGGAATCAACTAGAGGATAAAATCTCTAATGCATTCTCTTAATAAGATAATCTTATTCATGGATGTACTATGTATATATGCTATAAATAAGTAACCTCTTATATTCGTACTTCATAAAATTTCCCTTATCAAGTTACATTCAACTTGACCCTAAATTTAGAACAAAAGGTGAGCAGGTGAGTTAGAAGTGGTTGTTGCGGATGATTTTTAGCTCCAATGCGAGCATTGGAGGTGGAGTCGGTTGTTCTTTTTTTTTAGGGTCATAAAGTACGTTTGACATGCAGCTCCGAGGTTTTCCTAGATGTTGGCATAAAAATTTTCAGGTTTGTCTTATCTACCCCCCCATGCCTAAGTTCTTGCATATCCTCATGCATGAATATAAAAGAAAATAAATACAGCAGGGAGTAAATGGGTAGAAATCACTTGGAACTACTCCTGAAGTTTAACATTCAGCATCGGCCAACTTGACAATATGCAATATGCAAGAGAAATATGCTTAAAAGAAAAATATGCTATGTATAAAGCAAGTATGTATAAGGTGATGGATGAATGTGGGGTATATGCTGAGTAACACGGAGGGTTGGGTCCCTCATACCCTTACACCCCTTAACCCGCCTAAGCCTCACTCCTCGCTTACTACCACACCTGTAGGCCTGGACACTGTTCTGGACCTATTTCTCTGACTGGTTACCCGATTCTACACTGGGTCTTAAGAGAAGAGGAGGATTTGTGAGAGAGGGGGGGTTTGCTCTCTGACGACTTGGCCCTGTGCGACACTTAGCCGCTGGAAGAAGATAAGCGTGCCCATGTGAAGAAAGGGAAGGTTTGCGAAGAAGAAAAGAGAAGGCATTAAGAAGAAGGTTTGTGAAAAAGGTAAGAAGAAAGAAGAAGAAGGCTCTGAAAAGCCTTGTGCCTGAGACACTTAAGTCGTCTGGTCATCAGACCTGACGTCTGATTTGCTTGAGAACACTGTGGCATTGTTTGAATGTTACTGTCGAATGATTTAAGTACTATAGTTAATATTGAATCCTGATTGAGTATTATTGAATAATTTGAATATGAGATGCATGCTTAATTAGAGAACCTAATTTGTGATCTAAATCACCATTTTTTAGATTCTCTCTCTTCTTTTTATCTCATCATTATTTGAATTACAATTTGACAAATTGTATTCACTGCATATTTATTTTAATGCTCAATTAATTGTGTTCATTAATTCTAAATGAGAATAATGTTGTGAGTTCCATATTTGTTCCATGTGTTCGACCTTGGACTCTCTTTGATTTTGAGCATATAAATTTAATTATTTTCGAGAGATTGAGGCTTTGTTACAACAAACGACTTAAAACTCCTCGAAAGCTTGCTTAAACAGCTTTTATAGGCAAGGATTACCTCCCTTAAAGTGGAAATGGATTGGTATGAGGGGTGCAATATAACGGTGCTCTTGAATATGTATTTGGAAACTTGGAGAGCAGTAGCAGAGTTTTCCTCTTTGATTTTTCACTCAATAAGTCTAATGTGGTAGAAAGTATTGCCTCAAGGTGTATTTGGCCAAGGGGAGGTCCTCTATTATTTATAGAAGCCTTAGGAACCTTCAAGAGGGCCTTAGAGAGGCCTCAAATCCATTGGGATAAAATCCAAGAAGAATCAGAATAAAATTAGGTTCATAATTATGTCTGACAACATAAGTAAACGTTTGAAAAATAGGTCAGACATCTAGTCAGACGATTGATGTAAAGTTTGGGCATCTAATACTGTAGGGTGTGTGTCCTGAATTGATTGGATATAAATAGAGATCTTGTTAACAAAGATCAGGCATCTAATTATGAATGTTAAGACGTCTAATACAAATAGTGGACGTTTAATTCTAAAGGGAGTTCTTCTTGGAATGGATCAAATCCAAACAAGGATCTAGTGGTTATATGTCAGACATCAAATTGGATGTCTGACCAAGGATCTGGATGTCTAAAACTAAAGTAAGCCTTCAGGAATTGATTTCCCGAGAAGCTAACGGCTATATAGGTTTGATAAATCTTGATTTGGGTTAGATTAGGTCAAATGTCTCTTTATCAGACGTTCAGAAGGCTCCATGGACTCTAGATATAATATTAGAATATTCCTAAGTAGGGTCTCAAGGATAGTGGTCAGACAAAGGCTAACGGTCCTATTATTGGATATCTGTTAAGGTCATCAGACATCTTGATAGACGTATGGAAATAGATAAAGACCACTGGGAATATGTATGCAGACAAAGTGTTCCAAGTCCTAAATAGTAAACATCTAAGATAATCACCAGACGACTTAAAAGCTAAGATCAGACATCTAAGATTTGTGTTGGGCATCTGATTAGGCAGTTTGATTCCTACATTAGCTTTCTAATTCAACTCTAGATTTTGCCTACGTGTTCTAAGTTGGAGTAAGTTTACTTAGGACCTAGGGTGATATACTTTGGGCTCTTTAACAAAATTCTAATGACATAAAGAGAACGAAAAGGGATAAATACAAATACATTGAAATTAGTAATCTATCCTATTCTTCATGCTCTTGGTCTTCAAGCTTTAATCCTAAGCAAAGCTCCATCTCCTTTTCTTCTCCATTAAGCTCCTCCATTCCTCCATGGACTTGAGCTTGAAATCCTACACACTTGCTTCCATTTGCATAAACCTGAAATCTTATTCTCAAATGCAACTGTTAATACTCAAAGTTTTGTTATCAGCAAAATCAATGATTGTGATGCCTTTACACCAACAATCTCCTCCTTTGTGACGATGATAAAATCATAAATAATACTAAAAAATTCTCCCCCTTTTTGACATTATCAAAAAAGTTTAATCAATTTTAATCAATTTATCCTATAACTCCCCCTAAAAACATGCTCTTCTAACATAAGATTAACTCCCCCTTTTTGACATAATAATACAAGAAATATGCTTTTCTAAAATTCATTAACTCCCCCTTTTTGACATAATTGAAGAAACGTAGCTCAAAAAGCTTTTAAAACTTCTCCTAAATGCATGCATCTCTATGTAGTTTTTGAACTATCTATTTTCAAGGATAATCTCTCTCTTTTTAATGGGATTATATGCTATAATAAGCATAAATTACTCCCCCTATCTTGATGCTAATATATCATCAAAATAAAAAATATTACCTCCATTGGTATGGGTTCCAACCTCTATACCCATTTGGTTGTCCAAGTATCTTCATTCCTCCTTCGTGAACTGATCGTCGACAACCGATTTGCACTAAAAACGATGTTCAATGTGTCATCGTTGTAGTATAGATGTCACAAATGTAAACCAATGTCACGTCAATTTTATTTAGTTACAAATTTTACTAGTTTATTTCCAGGTCGTTCGCTGGGAGGCAGTTAAAGATATACATCACTCTCTAAATCCAAAAATATTCTTTTATTCCAAAAATGTTAATTTTATTTATAAAACGAATGAATCAATCAAATAATAAAAGAATTGGTTCAAATAATAAAAAATTGGTTAATTATTTACAAAAGAATCAATTAAAATGCATTATAATGCCTGAAACATATTCACAATAAACAGACATCAAAAATTAACTACTACTACACTATGTTAGTTATGTACAACTAATACAGGTAATACTTAAGTATAGGTACAAAAATAGCTAACAATATCTACTGTACTAAATTATATTAACATACTAATGTCTATAGTAACATATATTATATATACAATAACATATACAAAAGTCGTTGTAACCTTAGTAAAATATTTACATAAAATAAGAACTTAAATATATCTATATTACTATACACATATATAAATATACACTATTATATACATATATATTATTTACTTTATTTATATACTTATACTATATATATACATATGATTATAGTTATACTACACCTGTACACATATATACATGCACTCAAACACATGCATACAAGCACTTCACCACACTAAGCCATTTCACGGCTCACTCTTCACTCAATCACTTGGTCAAATTTTAGGTTTCACTCCCTTAACACATACACTCGACACTATTCACATGCACAAAAATTATGTTTAAATGGGCGCACCGATTTGGTTCATGGGAGACACAGCACCCAAGAGGGTGGGACCAGACCACTACTATGAACCAACCCTAATTTTTATCCAGGCATATTTTAGTGCATTATTTCTACCCAGACCCGGCTCAGTACAACCAGGCCTAAGCACTGTACATATCCGAGCTCTCAACCCACATAAATTCTCAATAAATGCTCATGTATATATGCTTGGAGGGGGGGTAATGGGTAATGTGCACCCGGCACATGACAACTGCTCACTTTATACCACTGCAACAGTTCCTCAGCACACGATATGGGATTATTTGGAGTGCCCAATTAGTGCTACGCTACACGTGGTTGCGTACTGATTTGCTATGTTTGGTCATCGATTTGAAGGCCGTATATTATTTTAATTTAAAATTAAATTATATAGTTACATAGCCCTTATATAGGGCTACCTAATTGTATAATTAGTTTACATAAATAAATTATTTAAATATAATAAAATTAGCTCAAGTTAACTGTTTATACATGTTAATTTATGGGTTAATTACTTAATTAAAGTATAAATTAGTTAATTAATAGTACAATTGACCTTATACAGTATTAGTGTACATAATAAATTATTTATTATACATTTTAAATATATTTTAGAAGCTTTATTTTAATTTATTTATATTTAATTACATGTTTAAGTTAGTTTTATACATAAATAGTTTATAAATACTGTAATACACTATAAATACAATATAAATAAGTTGAAAGTACTTAATATAATATAGTACAAATGTATATTATAATTTACTTCAGTATTAACTCAAATTAATAATTTATTTTATTTTAAGTTAATAAATTACCTAATTAACCTAATAACTTAATTGCTTACTGTAAATATAAAATTAAATTAGTTTACATGTATTATACAGTATATAATACATAGTTAAATATGTATGTGCATTATTAAGTACAATTACGTACATATAGATAGGATTATATAATTACTTAGGTTATTGATGGGGACACCATCAAGAGCCATAACTAGCTCAATTTGATCTGATTAGGTCATTAAATGCTCCTACATAACCACCGAAGGATTACAATTCATGGCATTATCATTTTGAGAGAAAGACAAGAAATCAGGGTTAAAACTATAATTTTATCATCATATCATGAATGCAGTACAACCATAGGTTTTCTAAGGGGTGAATTAAGGGTCAAATGGTCCTAAAATGCTAAAAAGTGGGTTAGAATAGATAGAAAAGGGTTTTTGCGTGTTTTAAGAATTAAATAACTTTTGAAACACTAAAAACAGACCCGCTTAAATAACTGAGGTTTTGGTCAGGATAAAATTCACCTAAACCCTTTAAAATTCATAGAATAATATTCTCTAGGGTTTGGTATGTTCAAATTGACCATCATAACCCATCTTGACCCAAAGTAAAGTCTCAGACAGACATTTACCCTAATTTGAATTTTTTCATAAATTACCCAGTCAAACATGGTCAAAACCAAAATACAACTTCACCATTGAATTACTTAGGTCTAAATTAAGTTTATACCAAAATTTGGTCCCAATCTGAGATTGTCTTGACCTAGTTTGCAACTTGGTTCTATCTAATCACACATATACCCTTAACTTTTAAAATCCTTACAAAAAGGCCCCTAACTTTGTTGTCATCTTTGCAAATAGATCCCTGGTGCCATTAAAGGCAACTTTGAGCTTCACCATTTAGATCGAGCAAGAATTTTTCACTCAATTCTCAATCAAACAGTCCCAAAATAGATACTCAGATTCTTGACAAAGTTGCCTTCCATTTGAGTCACATCTTGGGCTCCAAGTCTTGCCCAAATCCTAATGTGAATCTATTGAAATTTGGGTTTCCAACTTCGGCAACCTTCTAAGCTTGGGAAGCTTTCTTCCCAAGCACTAATCTCCCTGTGATGACCTATAAAAGACTCCCCAAATCAAACCGTTCTCCCCACTCTCGAATTCGACCTTGAACACCTCAAATTCCTCTCCTCTTTCTTGGCTGAATCGCTCTTCGACGTTCGATGACCCTCCCTGCCTCCGTTCTTCCTCTGTTCACAATACCGACGGTGGTGATATCTCCATCATCTTCCTTCTTATCGAGTCGTACCAGCTGATGCCCCCTTCGCCGTCTTCCTTGCCGTTTCCTATCCACCAGAGCAGCCTCATTCTCCGGCGCTAGCCATACCACAACCGGTGCCATCTCCTCTCCCCTTTGTCCGCAACTGCCCTCTACTGATGCCTCATCTTCCATTTGTCATTTTTGTGCATTCGTAACTCCAATTCAATTGCCGACTCACCCTAACTCCCTCCATCTTCCACCTCGCCAGTGTACCTCTGGTGAGCCCTAACAGCTTCCACACTGGCCCAAATGCGTCGCTTCCATGTTCCACACCTCCGCCTCATCACGACGATCAAAAGCCCTCACTCATTGAGAGCTATTCATCCCCCTACAGTGCCACCGAACACACCCACCTTCACACTCACAATTCACCTTCGTCAGCCTTCATCACCTACGCCCATGCCACGTCAACCCCCTCAGCAAGTTCGCCGTGCTCCGGCGGTCATTTGTGAATGTTTTGATGTAGCCGAAAGGACTTTTTGATGATTTCAGATACTAACCCTCATCGCCATTAACACGCAATCTTCGAGTGAAGCTTGAAGGTCGCTCCAGCACCTGTAAGCCCCAGACGAAATCTAAGGCACAGCGAAACCTAGCAAGGAGCGTAACCAAGGAGCCAATTTGGCTCTTTGATTGAGCCTTTGACCACAATCACGTAAAGAAGCATCTGCAGCTGCACGCAAAGGAAGGGAGGTGGGATTAGTCCCACCTCGGAAGCTGAAGAGTGCTTGCACCTGCATAAAGTGAATTTGTTGCATTAGTTGTTCGCCACAGCACACATAGGGGGTGAGGTCCTTGCACGTGCCCGTCACGCGCCTCGTCCGCGACACCTTACACGTGGGTCTGGACGATCCAATAACCCGCTTAACCTAAGCACTCTCACTCACCACCCACATCGGTGAGCCTGGTCCCAAGTGCACTCTACTCGAATACCCGATTACTCGAGGCCTTGGGAAGGCGAAGGAGAGGAAACCCAGAGAGAGGAAATAAAAAGTTTGTGCGGGGTAGGGGAAGGTTTTGCTCTTTGGGAAGTTGGCTAACACTTAGCCAAAATCTGAAGACCCTTCCCCCTCTATGTGAAAAAGAAGAGAAGAAGAGCCGTAGCAAAAGAAGAGCAGAGAAAGAGGGAGAAGAAAGAAGAAAAGAAGAAGAAATCAGAGAAAAAGCATTGTTCATCAAATGTTTAAGATGTCTGATTGAATATTCAGACAGTTGATTTGAGATCATTTCATATATAACTATTGAGCACTATTTGCCATTATTGTAGGGAGTAATTGGTGAATCAAATCATCATTTTACTCCATTCTTTTTGCAATATGATACTTGATCTTATTGCTACATTATTCTAAATTAATTTCATATCTCTATTATTTTAAATTGCAATTTTGAGAACTGAATTCCGACTTATTCCTAGCGAAAAACCTTGGACTTTTTCGAGTATAAATTTTATCTATTTTTTGCGAGATTTCAACTATACTACAATGCAATGATTTAAAACCTGATTTCAAGCGAGCAACATTTTGGCACTGTTGATGGGGAGCAACGTGCAATTCAGATCTCTTGACTGCAATATCAGATTGGATTCTAGCTCGCTACATCTCTTTTGATTGTGATCTGTTTCAGGGACTCATTAAAGGAAAATCAGTCGCACATCAACCACTCTAGTTGCAAGTAAACTCCATCTACCTTCTTCTAAGCCCCTGAGTCTGAAAAGGCTAAAAAAGAAAAAAATCAATTAGGGCTACTTGCATTATATTCTTGGATTAATCATCAAGTTTCCTGATTTAATACATTCTATTTAGACAACATTCAAACCCTGATTTGTGCACCTACTTGAAGCTTAAGGTATCTAGGGCTATCACCTTCTTGTTTGAGCCTTAGGTACCACATTTTGACAAATTAAATTGGACCAAACCAGAGCCAGTTAAGGATTCCAGTTTAGGGTTCTAGAGACACTTGCTTAATCAAGAATTGATCTTTCCAAACAATGTGTGCCTATGCCTTGATTGAATTGACGTATTTGAGCAAAACCCTAAAATCAGGCTCTTAAATTCATTTGAACACTAAAAAAAGGGACCTAAAATTCTCAAAAGGATAGTATAGGTGAAGTTGACCCACCTTATTGTGTTAACCAATCTTCAAATTAGGTCACTTTTCAGAAAAACATACTAAAAGTTTAAGTGAAATCACAAGCACCGTTGCTCTTAATTAAAATTGGTAGACTTAAGAGGTCAAGTCCCCATTCTGGTCTACCTGGATCATTAGTGACAAGAGAGGTCAGGTGGGGGAAACCTTGCAACTCGTGGGAACGTTTTACCATGTAGGGGTCTTTGCAGAACTCTCCCTCTCTAGCTGCCCAGGTAATTCTCAGGTGGACGGCTTTTTGACCAAGGGGTATCATCCACCCCAAACCTCTATAGTCATCCAAAATTATTTAGGTGTCTTGATTGGGTCCATCATATTCTTTCTCTCAGCTAATCCATCGATGCATGTTTGGGAGGAGGTCCTTAAGACCATCCTTGAGGCCTCAATTAGATATTCACTCTCGTCGAGGTCGAGCCTCGACTTCCGTGTTTGTGCAACAACCTGATCACATTGACATATCCTATGGTTCAAAACCCACTTCCCCTTCATCAGCTATGGATCACCAAGAAGAACAACATAATCTTGAGCAACAATTCCATGATTTCCAAAATTGAATCAATGCCATCATCAACCGACCATCGCGTACTCAAATGTGAGATCACTATAATCCTGCAGTGGTGGAGATCGAACCTCGAATCAACATTCCCGTGAGAGGACCTGAGGTAGATCTCAAGACTAGCATGCTTCATATGACTCCAAAATTTCATGGCTTGAACTTCGAGGATCCTTTCCAGCACATCAAGGACCTAAAACATCTGGCCTATGCCTTTAGGGTAGATGTACAGAATCGAGATGGATCACTCTTAAAGTTCTTCTCATTCTCCTTGGTTGACAAAGCCGCTCACTGGTTTCAGACTCAACCACACATGATCAACACATGGGGAGAACTTCAAGACACCTTCCTGCAAAAATTCTACCCCATCGGTCATACCAACACAATGCGGCAGCAAATCACGCACTTCTCCCAATGAGCGGGAGAATCTGTACATGAAGCATGGGATCGCTTCCTGGATCTCATGTGTAAGTGCCCCCATCACAGAGTTCCAAAGTGGGAACAAGTCCAATCCTTTTACCATGGACACCATGAGGATATCAAGCTCTTTGCAATGCAACCTGTGGTGGTAGCATCATGGGTCAACATGAAGACACGATCTAGGAAATTCTCAAAAACATGTGCGAGAACTCCCTGAACAATGAGTCATTGGGTGCTTACAACCGGATGTCCACTCGTGCATTGATAAATAATCGAGGGGCACATGAATCCCGAGGCCTTTTCACATCCATTGATATGGAGTTGGTAGCCAGTAAATTGGACAAGGTCTCCATTATCGAGAAAAAGGTGGACATCACTCGTCATCTACACAAATCCACCTCTGCACCTCACAGCACATACGCGCACCCACCCATGGGAAGGGAGGCTGCGCTCAACATCTACCACTCCCCAAGGATGAATGCATATCCACCTCCATCTGATTATGGCTTCAGAGGCAACTCCAAGTCAGGCCACCTTAGTTGGGGGAACTCTAAACCCCCGTACCTTGATTATCTCGGAGCTCCTCAAACCTGCAAGGATCTTCATGCCATCCAAAATAATCCTTTCTCCAACACTTATAACTCTGGATGGCATAATCATCCTAACTTTTCGTGGTCGGTTAATAACCCGAATCTAAGACCTCAATTCCAACCCCGACCACAAGCTCTGTGACCTTATCAACCCACCCAACCAAGGCCCACTCAAAACTTCCAATCTGGACCACCTAAAGAAGATCATACATCTCTAATTCTCCAGACCTTGGTTGACATGCAAAAACAACACAAAGAAGAGATCTCTGAGTTACGAAATCAACTGGCCCAGCTGGCAAGTGCTCGCCAACCTGGTGCACTTCCCTCTCAGCCTCTTCCTAATCAGAAGTGCACTACCTGGATCATAACGTACCAAACCAGAGGTGCGTTATGAACCTAAATCAGGGCCAAGCTCACTTTGTTTATCAGGCCAGTTCTGCCCCATCACCTAACAGGATGGATGCTTCAACTTCATACTCGGGATTTCAGCAGCAAACACCTATTTTGCCCAACCTAAACCAGAACCAGGCGGGATTGAATTTTGTTACTGCCCATAGTAGCAAAGCAACACAGGACCCACCTTATCCAAGCCACTCCCAACCTGGTAATACAAACCCTAACCCTAGATTGGTCATCCAGGACACACCCATCCCAGATCAAGAGCCTGAGCCAATTCTAGAGGAACCATCTAAGGTTCCATTTCTCGAGGCCTTGACTAAGGGAAAAAAGACAACTAAACCCGTGGCACCTGAGGAGGACCTAGTTAAGCTCTTTAAGCAAGTCCATATAAACATCCCCTTGATGGATGCGATACGCTACGTACTGGCTTATGCACAATTTCTAAAAGACGTGTGTACACCTAAGCGTAAGCCTCGAACCAAAAGTGGAAACCCGATCGTACTGTCAGAGCAAGCCAGCTCCATCATTTTGGGCAAACTCCTGCCTAAGGAAAAGGACCCAGGCACCCCTCTAATCTCTTGTGCAATCGGTGATATACAATTTGACTGAGCTTTATTGGACTTAGGAGCCTCCATAAATTTGATACCTACATCCCTACTAGACTACTTCAAGGAATCTGAGCTTAAACCAACAGAAATTACTTTGCAGATAATCGACCGATCTATTCATTCACCAAAAGGAATTCTCGAGGATGTCATAATTAGGGTGCATGAGTTTTATTTTCTAGTGGATTTTATTGTCTTAGACATGGATGCTCCTGAGAATGTGAAGAATACACCAATCATACTAGGGAGACCCTTTTTGGCCACTACTAGGGCTAATATCAATTGTGAGGAGGGCCAAATTGAATTAAAATTTGGGAGCAAGACACTAAAGATGGCCATCTTTAAGGCCCAACAAGGAATTAATTGTGGAGTTATAGAACAGATTTGCGACATCGAGGCTATGCTTGACGACTTATGTATCAAGGAAAACCCGACCATTTCTGATCAGCCACAAGAAAATCAAAACCCGCAATTAGAGGAGTCTGAACCCAACCTAGACACACCCATAGCTCCTTCCTTTGCTCCCGACATCCACTCTGAACCACCTACTGCTACTAACAACCCGATTATGGAATTAAAGCCTCTTCCCGATCATCTAAAGTACGTCTTTTTGGGCTCCAATCAGATGTTTCTTGTGATTATCAACTCCTGACTCACACCTGATTAGGAAACATGCCTGATTTTTGTTCTCCAGCAGCATCGGAGAGCCATTGGATGGACTCTCGATGATCTGACTGGAATCAGCCCTTCATACTACACACATCGCATCTACACTGAAGAGGGCTCACGACTACCTCATGAAATGCAGAGATGCCTAAATCCAAATTTGCAGGATATCATGAAAAAGGAGATCATCAACTGGTTAGATGCAGGGATCATCTACCTGATCTCTGACAATTGGTGGGTGAGTCTAATCCAAGTTGTGCCTAAGAAGGCAAGGCTCACCATCATCATGACTGAAATCGAAGAAACCATACCGACCCGTACAACAAACTTGTGGAGAGTTTGCATTAATTATAGAAGATTCAATTCCTCCACGAAGAAGGATCATTTCCCACTATTGTTCATTGATTAGATTCTCAAGAAACTAGCAGGAAATCGATTCTTCTACTTTTTAGACGAGTACTCTGGTTATAATCAGGTTGCAATCCATCCCGAGAACCAAGAGAAGACCACCTTCACCTGCCCCTTCGGAACATACGCATTCCGAAGGATGCCGTTCGATCTCTATAATGCACCCGCTACTTTTCAGCGGTGCATGCTTGCCATATTCTCAAATATGGTAGGTGAATACCTTAAAGTCTTCATGGATGACTTCTTGGTATTTGGTGAATCATTTGATGATTGCCTCCTGCACTTGGTCCAAATCCTCAGGCGATGCATCGACGTGAACTTGATTCTTTCCTGGGAAAAGAGACACTTCATGGTGCCTAAGGAAATTGTCCTGGGACATCTCATCTCTAAAAGAGGCATCCAGGTTGATCGAGCCAAGGTGAATTTGATTTCCAAACTCCCTATGCCAAGGTCGGTCAAAGACATCTGATCCTTCCTGGGGCACGTCGATTTTTACCGTCGATTCATTCCCAATTTTTCAAAAATTGCGTGCCCCCTGACTAATCTTCTATCTAAGGATGTCCCTTTTGAAATCTCCAAGGAGTGCACTCAGGCATTTGAGATCCTGCGTGATCGAGTTACCCAAGCACCTATCCTGCAGTCCCCTGATTGCTCTCAACCCTTTGAGATCATGTGCGATGCATCTGATTATGCTGTAGGAGCGATACTTGGGCAGAAAATAGACGGGAAACCTGTGGTTATCTACTACGCTGGCAAGACACTTAACGAGGCTTAGCGTAACTATATAGTTACTAAGAAAGGGTTACTAGCCATAGTATTTGCCTTGGAAAAATTAAGATCATATCTTTTAGGTTCTAGTGTTATCATATACTCAGATCACATTGCAGTGAGGCACCTCCTTGAGAAGAACGACGCGAAACCTCGACTAATCCATTGGATCCTGCTGTTGCAAGAATTTGATCTCGAGATTCACGATAAAGTGGGAAAGTTGAACGTGGTAGCTAACCACTTATCCCACATTCCTTCTGACAGTATCGACCCTTCTGGACCCATTACAGAACATTTTCCCAATGAGCACCTCCTAACTATTAGTACGAGACTTCCTTGGTTTACTGATTTAGTGAACTACTTGGTATCACACCAGATCCCGTCCGATTGGCCAAAGGCCAAGAAAGACAAATTGCTTTCCAATGCCAAGTACTACATTGGGAAGATCCATACCTCTTCCACATTGGTGTTGATCAGATCATCAGACGATGCATCCCGGAAGCGAAAATTCATAACATTTTGTCCTTCTACCATGACTAGGCCTACAGCGGACACTTTTCCGAACATAAAACTGTAGCAAAAGTCCTCCAGTGCAACTTTTATTGGCCCATGATTTTCAAAGACGCATACGATCACTGTAAGGCATGCACTCATTACTAATGTAAACACATTTACACTACTTAAAATGTCTATTTATGCATGTTCTTAAGCATAGGATTGCATTTCATGATATAAATATTGCATAACATGCATCATCTCGCATTTAGAGTAGTTTGAATAAAATGGAGGTTAATTGTCTCCTTTTATGTGCTTGGACAGGGCAAACATTTTATCGGGGCCTCGGATCAAAGATCCAACCGTATGGATGTAATCAGGGCGACGATTGGAGTTCAACGACTCCAAGATCGCCCTAATCAGGCATCCGTAGCATCAGATAGAGACTGGGGAACCCTAGAAGATCAAGGGCCAGGATGGTGTAAATCCACACTTCAGATGACAAATCCGACCGCATGGATGAATTCGGATCGACGATCACAGCCCAACGACACAAAAATCGAGTCAATCCGACATCCGTGGCACCATCTACAACTTCCAGAAGATGGACGACCAAGATGACGCCACGTGGTGCCATCTCAGCCACCCAAATGGCTGCTTGCATCTTGTGAAGACCGCGCACCCGTCTCCTCTCCGCCGTTGGATCTCGATCCAACGGCTGCGACGCGCCCGCGCTGAAGTCAAGCGCTCGACACAAACGTGACCGCAGTGCAGCGGTCGAGCGCTCTAACGCGAAGCAGGGACGCGCGTTCGAGCCGCGCCCCGCAGAAATTGGAGCGGTGGCGCGCCTCCAATCGATCGCACGATCGCGATCTAACGGCCGCGCGCGCCTGATAGCACCGATGCACGATTGGACGCGCGCGTGAACACGCGATCGCACGCACAGGCGGGCAGCAGCGGTGAAGGCGCAATTTTAAGCCGTTCGATCTCGCGATCGGACGGCTGAGACTTCGCAGACGTGCGTAGGCGTTACGCACGCGGGCAGCCGAGCGAGTGCGCGTGGGCGCGGTGGCGACGGCCACGTCGGGGCTTTAGTGATGGATTTATCCGTCACTAAAGACCCCTTATTTATTATTTTGAAGATGTAATGTCTATTTTGCCCCCACTCCTTGCAATTATAAAAGGAGACCCCCTCCATACGAAATTTTCATCCCTTCTTTCTCCTCTCTACCCCTCCAAAGCTCAAGAGAAGCTTGTCCCACACCCGGGATGCTTCTCGCGAGATAAAGTCCAATTTTCATTCCCCTTCGGAAGTGGATCCCGCGACGACGACGACGTGCTGCTTCGTTCCCATTCTTCTGATTCGTCCTCCTTCGTCCCGCTTCATTCTCCTTCGTCCAGGCGTCGTCCCGTCCGGTTCGTCCTCCAAGCAATCGTCGAGGAGGATAACATTTCTCCCCATTCTTATTTACAGCTTTTCTAGTGTAGAATTTTCTGCTTTATAGTGTAATTGATTTTTCGCATTCTAGTGTAACTTTTATAAACTATTGAAATATTGAATGCATGTTCTCTTTCTCTCTCTCTCTCTTTCTCTCTCTCTCTCTCATAGTTTGATAGCCCCATTGTAATTATAACGCCTTGCTTAAAGAAAATCTTAAAAAAATATAATTGCGGAATAGATCAACGTAGCCTCCCTGTGTTCGACCCGAAATTATTTTCGGTATAAATTTTATTTGTTGAACATGAATTCTTCGCTTTCGAACTACAACGACAGGTTTTCCAAAACCAAACACGTTAGCGTAGGTTCGTAGCGTTCAACATTTTGGCGCTGTTGCCGAGGAGGCAACGATTTCCGATCTTTTCTTCGCATTTCTTGCACTTTATTTGTTTTCTAACTAGCTTTCTCTTGTGTCTATTGTTTTGCAGAGACCTCCATCAAGGAATCAACAAGCGGTAGACTGGAGTAAAGTGTAGTTGAAGACAACTGTAAGTGCTTCCCCATTCTTTCCCCCTCCATAGATTTCATTCGCCACATTAAATCCAAATTCCAATTAACCTAGGTGTTTGCATAAATCCTAGGAATAGTTTGGTTGTTTGGATTTCCACTCACATTCATTCCACTTTCGTTCATAAAAAAAAATAATAACAAAAAGATAATTTTGTGGGGTAATTTCCAACAAACACACAATACACACCCACATTCAAGGCACTTGATCAACTTGATTTGTTTTCTACTCAACCGGGTTCTGATTTGTGGAACCGGTACACATAAAGCAACACATAACAGAGTAGAAATCATTCTAGGTTAACCATCTTTGAGTGCCTAACTTAGTGGTGCAATTGTGGCCAATTGTTTGAGTTGTTTGGGCCGCACCATTTTATTTAAAACCAACTCATCAAGTAGCTCCTCTTTAGGGTTTTCAATCTAGGTATACTCCAGGCACTCCACTTTCTTTCTGATTTTAAAGGAAAACTATCTTCACCCGTGTTTTACAACTTGGTTTGCCTAGAAACTTCATTGCAATTCACCTAATTTGAAACCCTAAAAGCTACTTAAGCAAGATTTGAACATTAAAATTCACGCATAATAAATAATCTTGCTTGAAAACCCTGGTTGTGCATGCACTTACACAAATCTCAATCAATCATTAAGGGCACAACCCATTGTAAGGGCCCATCACATTCCATAAGCACCACAATCCCAGGCCTTAATAAAATTGAGTAGACGTTGGCCTTAAGGTTTGATTCGCTCTTCAGGGCCTAGTCTGAGATTATTTTTGATTAACCTACTTGTACTGATTAATCTGATGTCTAGCTAGGGGAGCAGAGTCAAACGATCGCGGCTGGGGGGTACACTAGGAACCGGAGGCGAAAGCCAAAGGAAGAACCTTCTCCCCAGCCCCTCCTTCTAACTGGTTGGATTAAACAGACGCAAGTAAAGTAAATCACTTACAGTCTTAAGGCTGGTTTTGGGAGTCAGTAGATCCTTAGGCTACCCCAAGTAAGGACAGCCTTGTTTTGTTGTGCTGCAGGGTCCATATCCCCTGTCCTTCCGACCTTCTCCTAGTTTATGCTGGGAAGACGGTCATTGAATCCCCGATTGGAAGGACCATTAGAACATTCTAGGAGGCGCAAGTTAGATTTTGGTCAATTCGATCCCATGGCCAAACAACAGCCTCCTCTGCTTGAAAATCCACAGGAAGAATTTAGAAGGCAGCTGGAACAAATGCATAGAATGCAAGAACGGCTCCAGAGAATGTAGGGCGCTCAGCCCTTGAAGGATTTTTATGATCCTTCGAATTACGGGGAACGTCCCTGATGGAACGTCGGTTTTCGTTGTTAATTCGTTGTAGTAAAGCCGGTTGTTACCAACGTTTCATATAAAAATTTTTTACTCGGAAAAATAAAAGAGTTCCCGAGGTCGAACTCAGGGAGCAAGTTGTATTCTAGAGATATACAAATTCTATTACAAAAATAAAGAGAGAGAGAGAGAGATGAAAAATTGGCTTCTGCTTCTTTTCTTCTTTCTTCCTCTTTGTCTTTGGTTCTTCCTGTTCTTCTTCTTCTTCTTCTTTTTCTTCTGCTTTCTTCAGATTTTCCTCTTTCTTTTTGGTTCTTCCTGTTCTTCTTCTTCTTCTTCTTTTTCTTCTGCTTTCTTCAGATTTTCCCCTCGTGCTCTTCTTCTTCTGTTCTTCCTTGTTTCCTTTCTTTCTTTTTCTTCAGATCGTCTTCTTCTTTTCTTGCTTCTTGCTTCTTTTCATTTCTTCTTCTGCAATCGTGGTGCTTCTGCCTTCGGCTACTAAGTCTCCCTTCCTTCTTCTTCAGCCTGCCTTCTGTGTTGCTCTGGCTGCTGGCTGTCCGTCGTCTGGCCCGGTGCTTCGACGACTTAACTGAGCAGTTGCTACAGTGCAGCTGCTTCTTCTTCCGCAGTCCTTCACCTGTGCCTGCACGCTCAAGAGTTCATCAGAAGGCAAAAACCTACTCTACCCCCTTCCCCCGCGTATCTCTCTCTCTCTGAAATCACTCTTCGGAAGCTCTCCCAGAGCGCTATCGGGTAATCGGGTTCGGGTCAGGCCCGGGTCCAGGCCCACCGGCGTGCGTGGTGGGCGAGGAGTGCAGGTCAGTCTAATCGGGTCGGGCCAGGTCCGCGGAGCGTGGTCACGGACGAGGCCGAGTCGGGTCGGGTCGGGTGAGAGGGACCTCACCCCGTGGTAACTGAGGCAAACAGCATACGGCAGTTTTTCAATTTATGTGTCCGCGCGCCTTTGAGAGATTCCGAGGTGGGACTAAATGTCCCACCCCAATTCTCTTACGCCTGCAGCAGGGATGGTGCTCCCAATTGCATCGGCTGTTGAGGCGTACAGCTCCAATCGAGGGCCAGGGTGTGTGCGTGAGACTCTTCCGCGCTGGCCGTGGCTATTCAATCTGGGATATCTCGGCTTGGAGCAACCTCGAGCAGGCTTCGAGCTTCCTCGCCAATGGCGGCCAAGGCCTGGAACCTGAAACCAATGGCACGGCCTCTCGGCCAAATCAGACAGGCGGAGGACCTTCGCCGTGGCACGGCGAAGGTGGTCAGGGGGTCTGCAGGGGGTGTGATGGAGCTGTTAGGTCGTCCTAGGTCAGACTGTGAGCGAGGGAGTGGGTGTGTTCGGTGGGTCTGCAGAGGGTGTTTGGTGGGAAGTGGAGGGGCGGAAGAGGATCAGGGTGAGGAGGCGGAAGTTCTGCGGTGGTCGGCGAGCCGTGTGGGTCGCTGAGGTGATGGGAGCGGCTCGCCGGAGGGTGGTCGGAGGCGGAGAGGATGAGGGTGAACAGGGTCGGTAGAGGGCTTAATTGACTAAATCGAAAGCGGGGAAAGAAAGAGGAGGAGAAGGGGAGTAAGTCTAACTTAACTGCAGGGACGAAGGGGGAGGAACAGGGCGACAGTCGTATCGACTGTCGCCGGAGAAGATGATGCTCAGGGAGAGGGGCGGCGGCGAGCAGAAGGCTGGAGAGGCGCCAGCTGGGTGCGGCGTGGCGCGGGAAGAGCAGGGGAGGAGGTCTCTGCTGCTGGTAGTGCGGCAGAGCGAAGAGGTGGAGGGAGAGGAAGTCGCCGGAGCTGGTGAGCGTCTGCCGGAGAAAGAAGAGACGAAAGCTGGGGGTTTTCTCCGTCAGATCCAGGCTCCTTTGGTCGGTGGAGCGGCGGGGGGTATTTATAGGGTTGTAGCAGGGAGGAAGGCGGAGGGAGACGACGTGTCTCCCTCGCCGGAGCATGGTCGGAATTCGAACCCATACCGTCCGTGCGTTCGCACGGCCGGTATGGGGGGCTACAGTGACCATGGGGGTGCTCCTGCGACGGCTGACGACGCAGGGCACCCCCGGTACACTTGCCAGGTCCTCCACCTCACCCTGCGCGGCGCCATGCTCCGCGCAAGGTCGCCGGAGCATGGTGCTGGCAGGGTTTTGCAGGAGGGACCTGTTTGCAAAGAACGAAGGAGAGTTAGGGGCCTAAATGCGAGGGTTCAAAAGTTGAGGGCCAAAGAGTAAATATATGAGGACCAAAGTGTAAATTCGGTCAAGGAGGTTTCTTCTTAGGCTCAAGTTTTTATACATGACTAATTAGGACCTAAGGAATCTGATGGTGAATTTTATTTTCATATTAAACCTTGTTTGACCGGTCAATTTGCGCAAAAACCCAAATTAAGTTATTAATTGGGCATGGTTCTCAATGTAGGTCAAAATGGGTTCTAAAGGCCAAATTGAAGGTTCTAAACCCTAGAGATTATTTTTCTATGAATTTTAGAGGGTTTATTCTATTTTTACTTTGCCTCGAACCTTGTGAATTGAAGTGGGTTGTTTTAGGGTTACAGATTATCATTTGGTTCCTTGGAAGTGCTGTAGCCCTTGCTAGATCATCTCATCCCACTTTTATTCTTATTAAGCTGTTTTGACCTGTGTTTGGGCCCAGAATTACCCTGTATGCAGATTATACTGGTAAAATTGCACTTTTACCCCTTGTGACTGGTTTTCTTCTCAAACTCAGAATTCTCTGAGTTAAGCCTTTCCTTGAGATATATAGGAGCTTTTATCCTTTGTATTGGGTCAAAATGAGCTAGTTATGGCTCATGATGAGGTTCTCATCATACCCCCATGCCTAGCTTTTGCTAGTCCCTTAGCAAAAAAAAACTTAAGGTTTCAACCCTTGTTCTAGACCATGAAGTTTTCAATGGTTTTAGATAAGTGCTTTTTTATTTGAGCATAGATTAGGTTAGAATGCTGACCATAGGCCTAAAAGATACTCTAGTACCAATCAAGATCCAAATCTGTCTAGCCTTAGCCTCAGTCTTTTAGCAAAGGTTTTTAAGGCCCACAAGAACTAACCTAAGGTTTATTGGACTTCGTGGTTAAAGCACCCGTGCTTGAAATGATTTTAGCCCTGGCTCAGTTCGCAGTGCGTTTTGTAAGAGAGAGAGATAGAAAGTTTTTTTCTGTTTGGAGAGTTTTCTCTCTCTTTTTCTTTTTAGTTCTAGTCTAGGATTGGCTTTTCAACACGGTCTGTATCAGATTCCTTGCTCCCATCATCAATCCTCAAGGGTTCCTGGCGATCGATGCTTCGAGATAGCACCGCCCATGGCAACCCCCGGAACCCTGGCTATTGAGATTTCGAGATAATCCCATCCATGGTATTCCGTGGCCGAATCCAGACCCTGGCAATTGACATTTCGAGATAATGCCATCCATGGAATCTGAACCAGCAGAGTGCTTACATGCCCCCCGTAGGATATGTAAATATCCTAAGAGACAAGCACCGAGGAGATGATATTTTGTTACGCATCTTCGAGGGGATTTCCCGCCTCTCCGCGCTGGGAACTCGTCCAAATCAACTTGTGTTGATCGGCCGCTCCTATTCTAGGTGTTCTTTTCAGATTTTTGCGACGCTTCTGCGTGATTCTGATTTTTACGCTTACTGAACCAGGCTGTGTGTGAGATTAGGGTGCTTAGGTTACTGAGTCCCGTAAACCAAAAATTAGTTAACGAGGCCGAATACTCCCTAAGCCTTAGACCTAATACTTCAGCTTTTCATTTTCCTCAACCTCTTGAGGAGTGTCCAGATCTTAATGAGTACTAAGAGTCTATTCAAGAATGCCTAAGGTTTGCATTCTTACTAATCTCATTGTGCACTTTTCAGTTATTTTCTTGAATGAGGTCTAGAACTTAGGTTAATTCCTTAGTTCCTTACTAATGACTATCAACTTTTCTTATAATTTTGTGCTCCTTTTTCATTTTGTTTCTTTTCTCCTTCACAAAATTTTCCTTTTCCTCTTTTCCTCTTATTCTTTTTTGAAAATTTTTTTTTTTTTTTTTTTTTTTTTTTTTTTTTAATTTTTATGGTATTTTTGGCATATGTGAATTTTTTTGCTTGAAACCTTTTCTTACAAGTTTTTGCACTTTCCTACCCCCCCATGCCTAAGATTTGCAATGTCCTCATTGTAACCTAGGGGGTGTTAGTTCAGGGTGAACTTCGAGTGCTGAAAGGTGTCAGAACAAGTTTCAGGTTTTCAAAGAGAATGACGGGCTGCCTCCCGTTAAGCGCTGAGTTTTATGCCATCGGCTGGGCGCAATAAGCTCAAGGGGAAAGGAGGATATGAGATGCCTCAGCCAAATCAGTAGAAGTTACATCAATGAACGGCTTGAGTCTTTGACCATTCACGATGAAAGGTTCAGAATCGTGGCTGAGTGGACTGATTTCGATTGCTCCATTTCCAAAAACCTGTCGGACCAAATATGGTCCGACCCACTTAGATCTCAGTTTTCCTGGGAAGAGTTTGAGTCGGGCATCAAAGAGTAGGACCTTTTGACCAGGATGGAAGATCTTTCTTGAGATGTGTTTGTCGTGGAAGGCTTTAACCCGCTCCTTGTAGATTTGCGAGTTCTCGTACGCGTCTGTGCGTAATTCATCGATCTCGCTGATTTGGAGTTTTCTGTGGGTCCCAGCCTTAGAAAGATCTAGATTACAGTTCCGTACTGCCCAATAGGCTTTATGCTCCAGTTCGACGGGAAGGTGGCATGCCTTTCCGTACACCAATCTAAAGGGAGACATGCCCAATTGGGTCTTGTGGGCGGTCCTATAGGCCCACAATGCTTCCGGAAGTCGGGACGACCAGTCCTTCCTGTCAGGTCGAACAGTGACCTGTAGGATTTTCTTGATCTCCCGATTCGACAGCTCAGCTAGACCATTAGTTTGGGGGTGGTAAGGAGTAGAGATTCGGTGAGACACCCCGTATTTGGTCATCAGTGACCTAAACTGAGCATTTGTGAAATGGGTCCCCCCATCAGAGATTATTGCACGAGGAATCCCGAACCTTGAGAAAATGTGTTGATGAATGAATTTGAGAACGATTTTGTGATCACAGGTTCGGGTCGGTATGGCTTCGATCCATTTGGACACGTAGTCCACAGCCAACAGAATGTATTCGAAACCATCCGAAACAGGAAAGGGGCCCATAAAATCAATCCCCCAAACATCAAAGATTTCGCATACTAGAATCGGTTGCATAGGCATCATGTCGCGATGGCTCATGTTGCCCAAAGTCTGGCAACGACTGCATGCCTTGTAATGACTGTATGCGTCTTTGAACAGTGTGGGCCAGTAAAAGCCGCACTGGAGGACTTTTGATGCGGTTTTATGCCCGGCAAAATGGCCACCGCATGCCTGGTCATGGCAGAAAGAGAGGATATTGTTGACTTCCCCTTCCGGGATACATCTCCGGATGATCTGATCGGCACCTATGCGGAAGAGGTACGGGTCTTCCCAAATGTAATACTTGGCATCGGAGCGTAATTTGTCTTTCTTGGCCTTCGGCCAATCGGACGGGGTCTGATGAGATGCCAAGTAATTTACAATATTAGCAAACCATGGAAGGCTAGTACCAATAGTCAGCAGGTGCTCATCGGGAAAATGCTCAGTGATGGGTCCGGAAGGGTCTATCATTTCAGAAGGAAGACGGGACAAGTGATCAGCTACCACGTTTTGTTTTCCCGCTTTATCGCGAATCTCGAGGTCAAATTCTTGCAACAGCAAGATCCATCGGATCAATCGAGGTTTCGCGTCCTTCTTTGCAAGGAGATGCCTCACAGCCGTGTGATCCGAGTATATGATGACATGGGAACCCAGAAGGTATGATCTGAATTTCTCTAGGGCAAATACTACAGCTAGCAGCTCTTTCTCAGTAACTGTATAGTTACGCTGAGCCTCATCGAGTGTTTTGCTGGCGTAGTAAATGACCACAGGTTTCTTGTCATTTTTCTGCCCCAAAACCGCTCCTACAGCGAAGTCGGATGCATCACACATGATCTCAAAGGGTTGAGACCAATCAGGGGACTGTAGGATCGGGGCTTGGGTGACTCGGTCACGCAGGATTTCAAATGCTTGAGTGCATTCCCTGGAGATTTCGAAGGGAACATCCTTGGAGAGAAGAGTGGTCAGGGGGCGTGCGATTTTTGAAAAATCAGGGATAAATCGTCGATAAAAACCGACATGCCCTAAAAAGGATCGGATGTCCCTGATCGAGCTAGGCATAGGAAGGCGAGAAATCAGATTAACCTTAGCTCGATCCACTTGGATACCTTTCTCCGAAATTGAGTGTCCCAGGACAATTCCCTCAGGCACCATGAAATGGCTCTTTTCCCAGGAAAGAACCAAATTCACGTCGATGCACCGCCTGAGTATCTGGACCAAGTGCTGGAGGCAATCGTCGAATGATGCTCCGAAAACTGAAAAGTCATCCATGAAGACTTCCAGATAATCACCTACCATATCTGAGAATATGGCAAGCATGCATCGCTGAAAAGTAGCGGGTGCATTGCAAAGACCGAAAGGCATCCTTCGGAAAGCGTATGTTCCGAAGGGGCAGGTGAATGTGGTCTTTTCTTGGTCCTCAGGATGGATTGCCACCTGGTTATAACCGGAGTACCCGTCAAGAAAGCAGAAGAACCTATTTCCCGCTAGTTTTTCGAGAATTTGATCAATGAAGGGTAGTGGGAAATGATCCTTCTTCGTGGAGGAATTGAGTCGACGGTAATCTATACAGACTCTCCACGAGTTGGCTAATCGGGTAGGAATGATTTCTCCGGTCTCAGTCGTTATAGTGGTGAGTCCTGCCTTCTTAGGCACGACCTGAATTGGGCTCACCCAACGACTATCGGAGATCGGGTAGATGATCCCGGCATCTAACCACTTGATGATCTCCTTTTTCACGACCTCCTGCAGATTGGGATTTAAGCGTCTCTGCATTTCACGAGAAGGTCGTGTGCCCTCTTCTGAATAGATATGATGAGTACAATAAGAGGGACTTATTCCAGTCAAATCATCGAGGGTCCATCCGATGGCTCTGCGATGTTGCTGGAGGACAACAATCAGACGGGATTCCTGTTCAGGACTAAGGTTGGAATTGATGATCACAGGAAGGGTCTGATTAGAACCCAAAAAGATGTATTTCAAATGAGCAGGAAGGGGTTTCAGTTCGAGGATGGGGTTTTCAGCAGCAGCGGGTGGTTCAGTATAGATGTGAGGTTCAAGGGTGGGAGTTATTGGGTTGTTCACATCTGGATTTGACTCCTCTATTTGCGGGTCAAGATCCTTCTGTGGTTGATGAGGAATACTCAAGTCATTCTGGAGGTGTGGTTCATCAACCAAAGTCTTGATGTCACAAATTTGCTCGATGACGCCGCAATTAATTCCTTGTTGGGCCTTAAATATATCAATTTTCAGTGTTTGATCTCCAAACTTAAGCTCTATTTGGCCCTCCTCACAGCTGATGTTGGCTCTAGCAGTAGCCAAGAAAGGTCTCCCTAGAATGATTGGTGTATCCCTAGGGTTCTCAGGTGCATCCATGTCTAAGACTATAAAGTCCACTGGAAAATAGAAATCCCGCACTCTTACGATAACATCCTCGAGAATCCCTTTTGGTGACTTTATAGATCGATCTGCTAACTGTAATGTCACCTCAGTTGGTTTCAGCTCAGATTCTTCCAGATGGTCAAGTAAGGATGTGGGTATCAGATTTATAGATGCACCTAAGTCTAACAATGCTCTGTCAAATTGGGTACCACCTATCTTACAGGAGATCAGGGGAGTTCCAGGATCTTTTGCCTTGGGTGGGAGTCTACTAAGGATTACAGAGCTGGCTTGCTCTGACAGAACAATTGGGCTCCCTCCCTTGGTTCGCGGCTTACGCTGGGGTGTACATATATTCTTTAGAAATCGTGCGTAAGCTGGTACGTGGTGGATTGCATCCATCAAGGGGATGTTTATGTGGACCTGCTCAAAGAGCTTGACCAGGTCCTCCTCAGGGGCCACGGGTTTGGTGGTCTTCTTTCCCTTGGTCAGGGCCTCGGGAAACGGGATCTTGGTTGGTTCCTCTAGGATAGGTCCTGGTTGTGGGTCTGGAACAGCGGTACCTTGGATAACTATCCTAGGGTCATGATTATCAGGCTGGGAGTGGTTTGGATAACGCGGGTCCTGAGTTGTCTTACCACTACGTGTTGTTACAGAATTTAATCCGGCCTGATTTTGGTTTGGATTTGGGAGGAGGGGTGGCTGCTGCTGAAATCCCGTACGAGAAGTAGAGGCTTCCATCTCGTCTGGAGATGGGGCAGTAGGGGCCTGATAAATCCATTGAGCGTGGCCTAAATTTGGATTCATAACGCGCTTCTGGGTTGGCACGTTATTTGGGTTAGGAAGGGGTTGGGAAGGGAGTGTGCCTGGCTGGCGAGAATTTGCCAACTGGGCCAGCTGAGTTTTAACTTCAGTAAGCTCGTCCTTGTGCTGTTTTTGAATGGCCGCATTCGATTTTTGAATGTCAGCCAGAGTCTGAAGGATTAAGGACATTTGATCTTGATTTGGCCCTGATGGATAAGTAGGGTTGGGCCGAGGCTGAGGTGGCTGGTAGTGATGAGAGGGCTGTGGGCGGGACTGAAAAGGTGGTCTTTGGGTTTGAGAATTTCCCGCCCACTGAAAATTTGGATGGTTTCGCCATCCAGGGTTGTAAGTGTTGGAGAATGGGTCGTTCTGGATGGCGTTGAGGTTCTCGCAGGTCTGAGGAACCTCCTGAGAATCAGGGAAAGGGGGAATGGAGTTCTCCCGGCTGGTGAAGAAAGGATCGGATGATCTTCCAGTCCAAGAATCAGATGGGGACGGATATGGATCCATCCCAGGGGAGGATCGGTGCAGGATGTTTTGCACAGTCTCCTGTGTGGAAGGAGGTTGTGCAAAGGAGTTACGCGCAGAGGTGGCTCGCTGCAAGTGCTGAGTCAGCTCATCCACCTTCTTTTCAATAATTGAGACCTTGTCCAATCGACTGGCCATTAATTCCAGGTCGACTGATGCGGACAGGCCCTGCGTCTCATGTGCTCCCTTAAGATTCGTCGCTGCGCGGGTATTCGTCCTGTCGAATAATCCCATGGAGTCATTGTTGATGGAGTTCTCGCACATGTTTTCGAGAATCTCCCATACGGTGTCTTCATGTTGACCCATGATGTTTCCTCCGCAGGTTGCATTGACGAAAAGGCGGATGTCCTCACGGAGTCCCTGGTAAAAAGATTGGACTTGTTCCCATTTAGGAACTCCGTGATGGGGGCACTTCCTCATGAGATCCTGAAAACGATCCCATGCCTCATGGAGAGGTTCTCCTGATTGTTGAGTGAAGTGTGTAATCTGATGGCGCAAGGCGTTGGTCCGACCAACGGGAAAGAACTTTTTCAAAAACTCGGATTGAAGTTCTTCCCAAGTGTTGATCGGCCGGGTCTGAGTTTGATACCAATGGGCGGCCTTGTCCATAAGAGAAAAGGAGAACATCTTCATGAGAAGAATATCCCGATTTTGCGCATCTGATCCAAAAGTGTGGGCCAGATGCTTAAGCTGTTTGATGTGCTGGAAGGGATCTTCAGAATTAAGCCCATGGAATTTAGGTATAGCGTGAATCATGTTGGGCTTTAGTTCGGAATCAGGTCCTCAAATCGGGATTCTAACTCGAGGCTCAATTGCCACCGCAGCAGGATTGTAGTGGTCCCGCATCATAGGACGCTGTGGTGGGTGCACGAAGTTTTGGAAGAGGTCATTGAGTCGCTGGAGCTGGTGTTCCAGATTATTTTCTTCCTCAACTGGCTGAGCCATGATGGGGGAAGAAGAAGAACTTGGTTCTGAATCAGAAGAGAGAATAATGTGAGGGTGTTGCTGCACAAACACGGGCGTCGAGGCTTGGCCTTGACGAGAGTGAATTTCTAAAGGAGGTCTTAAGGGTGGTCTTAGAGACCTCCTTCCGTACATGCACAGTTGGGAGAGGTAAGTTTAGAAGGTGATGGACCCAATCAAGACACCCAAAAATGTGTTGGGTGACTATAGAGGTGCGGGGCAGATGGACCCCTTGATCAGAAAGATCGTCCACCTGAGAATTACCTGGGCAGCCAGAGAGGGAGAGTCCCGCGAAGACCCCTACACGGTAGAGCGTCCCCACGGGTTACAGGGTTTCCCCCACCCGACCTCTCTTGTCACTGCGGTTCCAGGTAGACCAGAATGGGGATCTTGACCTCTTAAGTCTACCAATTTTAAGATCAGGGTGTTTAAGGTTTCACTTGAACTTTAGTCTTTTTAGGTGCAAAGAGTGACCTAATTTAAGGTTGGTTAACCCAAGGGGTCAACTTTACCTATTGTTTTCTTTAAGAGCTTTTAGGTCCTGTCTTTTAGGGTTCAAGTGTTTAGAGAGAGCCAATTGTTTAGGATTTTTCTTGTATAGGTATTTTCAGACAAGGGCTTGGGCACACTTCATTTGGTTTTCTCAATTCTTGAGTTAAGTAGTGTGTCTCTAAATCCCTAGTGTTGGATCCTAGGTTGGCTCTACTTGGTCCAGTTAATTCTTTGTTGGGTAATTAGGGCTCAAGCAAGAATGTGTTAGCCCTTAAATACCCTTGATAGTGTGCAGAAATAATGAGTTGAAAACATGCAACTTTTATGGTTACTAAATATGGAAGACAGGTTAGCCCTATATTGCTTGTTCTTTTCTTTTCTTTCTCTTTAGAGTGTAGGGGTTAATAGTGAGAGAAAAGATTTACCTGTCTTCGGAGTGGTTGTCGTGTGGTTGCTTGTCTTCTTGAGTTCCTGTAGCTGCATAAAAGAGAGGAGATTATCAGAAATTAAAAGATACAGGAATGTTTACCTCTAGAATAGCCGTTGCTCCCCGGCAACGGCGCCAAAATGGTGGAACGTCGGTTTTCGTTGTTAATTCGTTGTAGTAAAGCCGGTTGTTACCAACGTTTCATATAAAAATTTTTTACTCGGAAAAATAAAAGAGTTCCCGAGGTCGAACTCAGGGAGCAAGTTGTATTCTAGAGATATACAAATTCTATTACAAAAATAAAGAGAGAGAGAGAGAGATGAAAAATTGGCTTCTGCTTCTTTTCTTCTTTCTTCCTCTTTGTCTTTGGTTCTTCCTGTTCTTCTTCTTCTTCTTCTTTTTCTTCTGCTTTCTTCAGATTTTCCTCTTTCTTTTTGGTTCTTCCTGTTCTTCTTCTTCTTCTTCTTTTTCTTCTGCTTTCTTCAGATTTTCCCCTCGTGCTCTTCTTCTTCTGTTCTTCCTTGTTTCCTTTCTTTCTTTTTCTTCAGATCGTCTTCTTCTTTTCTTGCTTCTTGCTTCTTTTCATTTCTTCTTCTGCAATCGTGGTGCTTCTGCCTTCGGCTACTAAGTCTCCCTTCCTTCTTCTTCAGCCTGCCTTCTGTGTTGCTCTGGCTGCTGGCTGTCCGTCGTCTGGCCCGGTGCTTCGACGACTTAACTGAGCAGTTGCTACAGTGCAGCTGCTTCTTCTTCCGCAGTCCTTCACCTGTGCCTGCACGCTCAAGAGTTCATCAGAAGGCAAAAACCTACTCTACCCCCTTCCCCCGCGTATCTCTCTCTCTCTGAAATCACTCTTCGGAAGCTCTCCCAGAGCGCTATCGGGTAATCGGGTTCGGGTCAGGCCCGGGTCCAGGCCCACCGGCGTGCGTGGTGGGCGAGGAGTGCAGGTCAGTCTAATCGGGTCGGGCCAGGTCCGCGGAGCGTGGTCACGGACGAGGCCGAGTCGGGTCGGGTCGGGTGAGAGGGACCTCACCCCGTGGTAACTGAGGCAAACAGCATACGGCAGTTTTTCAATTTATGTGTCCACGCGCCTTTGAGAGATTCCGAGGTGGGACTAAATGTCCCACCCCAATTCTCTTACGCCTGCAGCAGGGATGGTGCTCCCAATTGCATCGGCTGTTGAGGCGTACAGCTCCAATCGAGGGCCAGGGTGTGTGCGTGAGACTCTTCCGCGCTGGCCGTGGCTATTCAATCTGGGATATCTCGGCTTGGAGCAACCTCGAGCAGGCTTCGAGCTTCCTCGCCAATGGCGGCCAAGGCCTGGAACCTGAAACCAATGGCACGGCCTCTCGGCCAAATCAGACAGGCGGAGGACCTTCGCCGTGGCACGGCGAAGGTGGTCAGGGGGTCTGCAGGGGGTGTGATGGAGCTGTTAGGTCGTCCTAGGTCAGACTGTGAGCGAGGGAGTGGGTGTGTTCGGTGGGTCTGCAGAGGGTGTTTGGTGGGAAGTGGAGGGGCGGAAGAGGATCAGGGTGAGGAGGCGGAAGTTCTGCGGTGGTCGGCGAGCCGTGTGGGTCGCTGAGGTGATGGGAGCGGCTCGCCGGAGGGTGGTCGGAGGCGGAGAGGATGAGGGTGAACAGGGTCGGTAGAGGGCTTAATTGACTAAATCGAAAGCGGGGAAAGAAAGAGGAGGAGAAGGGGAGTAAGTCTAACTTAACTGCAGGGACGAAGGGGGAGGAACAGGGCGACAGTCGTATCGACTGTCGCCGGAGAAGATGATGCTCAGGGAGAGGGGCGGCGGCGAGCAGAAGGCTGGAGAGGCGCCAGCTGGGTGCGGCGTGGCGCGGGAAGAGCAGGGGAGGAGGTCTCTGCTGCTGGTAGTGCGGCAGAGCGAAGAGGTGGAGGGAGAGGAAGTCGCCGGAGCTGGTGAGCGTCTGCCGGAGAAAGAAGAGACGAAAGCTGGGGGTTTTCTCCGTCAGATCCAGGCTCCTTTGGTCGGTGGAGCGGCGGGGGGTATTTATAGGGTTGTAGCAGGGAGGAAGGCGGAGGGAGACGACGTGTCTCCCTCGCCGGAGCATGGTCGGAATTCGAACCCATACCGTCCGTGCGTTCGCACGGCCGGTATGGGGGGCTACAGTGACCATGGGGGTGCTCCTGCGACGGCTGACGACGCAGGGCACCCCCGGTACACTTGCCAGGTCCTCCACCTCACCCTGCGCGGCGCCATGCTCCGCGCAAGGTCGCCGGAGCATGGTGCTGGCAGGGTTTTGCAGGAGGGACCTGTTTGCAAAGAACGAAGGAGAGTTAGGGGCCTAAATGCGAGGGTTCAAAAGTTGAGGGCCAAAGAGTAAATATATGAGGACCAAAGTGTAAATTCGGTCAAGGAGGTTTCTTCTTAGGCTCAAGTTTTTATACATGACTAATTAGGACCTAAGGAATCTGATGGTGAATTTTATTTTCATATTAAACCTTGTTTGACCGGTCAATTTGCGCAAAAACCCAAATTAAGTTATTAATTGGGCATGGTTCTCAATGTAGGTCAAAATGGGTTCTAAAGGCCAAATTGAAGGTTCTAAACCCTAGAGATTATTTTTCTATGAATTTTAGAGGGTTTATTCTATTTTTACTTTGCCTCGAACCTTGTGAATTGAAGTGGGTTGTTTTAGGGTTACAGATTATCATTTGGTTCCTTGGAAGTGCTGTAGCCCTTGCTAGATCATCTCATCCCACTTTTATTCTTATTAAGCTGTTTTGACCTGTGTTTGGGCCCAGAATTACCCTGTATGCAGATTATACTGGTAAAATTGCACTTTTACCCCTTGTGACTGGTTTTCTTCTCAAACTCAGAATTCTCTGAGTTAAGCCTTTCCTTGAGATATATAGGAGCTTTTATCCTTTGTATTGGGTCAAAATGAGCTAGTTATGGCTCATGATGAGGTTCTCATCAGTCCCGACGTCCAGATTCCAGCCGGTGACGTAGAAATCAAGCCCCAGGTGTTAAGCCTAATTAAACATTATCATGGGCTTGGCTCCGAAGATCCGTTTCAGCACTTGGAGGATTTGACCACTTTGGTCCAGACCACCAAGGCTCGAAACGTTAACGAGGAGCAAATGATCATGAGGCTCTTCCCCCACTCTCTTAGGGATAAAGCCGCGCATTGGTATAGGACAATAGGAAGACCAATTACAACTTGGAATGAGTTGAAATCGGCCTTTCTGAAGAAATTCTTCCCAGTCGGTCGTACCAATGCTTTGAGACGGGCAATCACTACTTTTACCCAGTGGCCGGGGGAGCAGTTTCATGTGGCCTGGGAGCGATTCCAGGACTTATTGCGGAGGTGTCCACACCACGAGGTGCCGAAATGGCAACTTGTGCAGATCTTCTATCATGGGTTGAATGAGCAACTCAGAAACCATGTGGATGCTTCTTGCGGAGGCAATTTCCTCAATAAAGATGCAGATAGTGCACATGATTTATTTGAGGAAATAAGTGAGAATTCAATTAATCATGCCTCCATGGATACTTTTAACTGGTCCCAGCAACCCAGATCAAATGTCAATGAAGTCCAGGACTCTCATTCACTTGATATGGAATTGATTTGTAATAAACTTGATAAGGTGGACTTGGTTGCTAAAAGAATGGAAGAGTGGATGGCTGGCAATTCTATGAACAACTCTCAATCCACTCAATCCCAAAATTCGGGATTCCATTCCCCATGAGCTCCTTCTGGACGGGAGTTCGTGAATCAACTCGATGTGACTCAATCTATGAGTCAGCATTTCTCGGAACCCCATGGGTTCCCAACTGGGGCCTTTGATCCCAGTTTTTCTGATCCTTCCCTTTCTTTCTCTCCATCCTCACCCTATGAGGATGTCTGTGCTATATGATAACGTCGGTTCTTCTGTTATATCGTTGTAGTAAAGCCGGTTGTTACCAACGTTTCATATAAAATTTTTTACTCGGAAAAATAAAAGAGTTCCCGAGGTCGAACTCAGGGAGCAAGTTGTATTCTAGAGATATACAAGTTCTATTACAAAAATAAAGAGAGAGAGAGAGAGAGAGAGAGAATTTGTTGTTCTCTTTGTTCTGCAGAGGGGGGTGCTCTTCTTTCTCTCTTTCTTTAGATCTCCTTCTTTCTCTCTGTTCAGGTGATATTCTTCTCTTGCAATGGTGGTGCTCTTCTTCTTCTTCCTGCTGTTCTTCCTTGTTTTCTTTCTTTCTTTTTCTTCAGATCTTCTTCTTCTTTTCTTGCTTCTTGCTTCTCTTCATTTCTTCTTCTTCTTTGTCTTCACCTGCCTTGACCTCTCTTTTTCTTCTTTCGCGATGGCCGTTGCTCTTCCTTCTTCTTCAGCCTGTCTTCTTTCCTGCTCTGGCTGCTGACCTTCCGTCGTCTGCCCCGGTGCTGAGACGACTTAACGATGCCTTCGCTACAGTGCAGCGGCTCCTTCTTCTTCAGCGGGTCTGCTTCTTCTTCTTTGGCCTGCACACTTCAGAGTTTTTTTTCGTCAAGAGGCAAAAACCTACTCTACCCCCCTCCCCCGCGTATCTCTCTCTCTGAAATCACTCTTCGGAAGCTCTCCCAGAGCGCTACCGGGTAATCGGGTTCGGGTCAGGCCCGGGTCCAGGCCCACCGGCGTGCGTGGTGGGCGAGGAGTGCAGGTCAGTCTAATCGGGTCGGGCCAGGTCCGCGGAGCGTGGTCACGGACGAGGCCGAGTCGGGTCGGGTCGGGTCGGGTGAGAGGGACCTCACCCCGTGGTAACTGAGGCAAACAGATGGTGGCACTTTTGCAATTTATGTGGGTGTGTGGCTTCAGAAGGTTCCGAGGTGGGACTATCCGCGCACCCCTTTTCTCTCACGCCTGCAGCAGGGATGGTGCTTCCAATTGCAACAGCTGTTGAGGCGCGCAACTCCAATTGAGGGCCAGGGTGTGTGCGCAAGACTCTTTCGCGCTGGCCGTGGCTCTTCAACCTGGGATATCTAGGCTTGGAGCAACCTCAAGCAAGCTTCGAGCTTCCTCGCCAATGGCGGTCAAGGCCTGGAACCTGAAATCAATAGAACGGCCTCTCGGCCAAATCAGACAGGCGGGGGACCTTCGCCGTGGCACGGCGAAGGTGGTCAGGGGGTCTGCAGGGGGCGAGATGGAGCTATCAGGTCATCCTAGGTCAAACTGTGAGCGAGGGAGTGGGTGTGTTCGGTGGGTCTGCAGAGGGTGTTTGGTGGGAAGTGGAGGGGCGGAAGAGGATCAGGGTGAGGAGGCGGAGGTTCTGCGGTGGTCGGCGAGCCGTGTGGGTCGCTGAGGTGATGGGAGCGGCTCGCCGGAGGGTGGTCGGAGGCGGAGAGGATGAGGGTGAACAGGAGCGGTCGAGGGTTTAATTGACTAAATTGAAAGCGGGGAAAGAAAGAGGAGGAGAAGGGGAGTAGGTCTAACTTAACTGCAGGGACGAAGGGGGAGGAACAGGGCGACAGTCGTATCGACTGTCGCCGGAGAAGATGATGCTCAGAGAGAGGGGCGGCGGCGAGCAGAGGGCTGGAGAGGCGCCAGCTGGGTGCGGCGTGGCGCGGGAAGAGCAGGGGAGGAAGTCTCTGCTGCTGGTAGTGCGGCAGAGCGAAGAGGTGGAGGGGGAGGAAGCCGCCGGAGCTGGTGAGCGTCTGCCGGAGAAAGAAGAGAAGAAAGCTGGGGGTTTTCTCCGTCAGATCCAGGCTCCTTTGGTCGGTGGAGCGGCGGGGGGTATTTATAGGGTTGAAGCAGGGAGGAAGGCGGAGGGAGACGACGTGTCTCCCTCGCCGGAGAATGGTAGGAATACGAACCCATACCGTCCGTGCGTTCGCACGGCCGGTATGGGGGGC
Organism: Thalassia testudinum; assembly: GCA_037157565.1. NCBI lineage: Eukaryota > Viridiplantae > Streptophyta > Magnoliopsida > Alismatales > Hydrocharitaceae > Thalassia > Thalassia testudinum. The sequence goes on from JAZHRO010000025.1 coordinate 113,028,369, forward strand.
TACAATGACCATGGGGGTGCTCCTGCGACGGCTGACGACGCAGGGCACCCCCGGTATACATGCCAGGTCCTCCACCTCACCCTGCGCGGCGCCATGCTCCGCGCAAGGTCGCCGGAGCATGGTGCTGGCAGGGTTTTGCAGGAGGGACCTGTTTGCAAAGAACGAAGGAGAGTTAGGGGCCTAAATGCAAGGGTTCAAAAGTTGAGGGCCAAAGAGTAAATATATGAGGACCAAAGTGTAAAGTCGGTCAAGGAGGTTTCTTCTTAGGCTCAAGTTTTTATACATGACTAATTAGAACCTAAGGAATCTGATGGTAAATTTCATTTTCATATTAAACCTTGTTTGACCGGTCAATTTGCGTAAAGACCCAAATTAAGTTATTAATTGGGCATGGTTCTCAATGTAGGTCAAAATGGGTTCTAAAGGCCAAATTGAAGGTTCTAAACCCTAGAGATTATTTTTCTATGAATTTTAGAGGGTTTATTCTATTTTTACTTTGCCTCGAACCTTGTGAATTGAAGTGGGTTGTTTTAGGGTTACAGATTATCATTTGGTTCCTTGGAAGTGCTGTAGCCCTTGCTAGATCATCTCATCCCACTTTTATTCTTATTAAGCTGTTTTGACCTGTGTTTGGGCCCTGAATTACCCTGTATGCAGATTATACTGATAAAATTGCACTTTTACCCCTTATGACTGGTTTTCTTCTCAAACTCAGAATTCTCTGAGTTAAGCCTTTCCTTGAGATATGTAGGAGCTTTTATCCTTTGTATTGGGTCAAAATGAGCTAGTTATGGCTCATGATGAGGTTCTCATCATACCCCCATGCCTAGCTTTTGCTAGTCCCTTAGCAAAAAAACTTAAGGTTTCAACCCTTGTTCTAGACCATGAAGTTTTCAATGGTTTTAGATAAGTGCCTTTTTATTTGAGCATAGATTAGGTTAGAATGCTGACCATAGGCCTAAAAGATACTCTAGTACCAATCAAGATCCAAATCTGTCTAGCCTTAGCCTCAGTCTTTTAGCAAAGGTTTTTAAGGCCCGCAAGAACTAACCTAAGGTTTATTGGACTTCGTGGTTAAAGCACCCGTGCTTGAAATGATTTTAGCCCTGGCCCAGTTCGCAGTGCGTTTTGTAAGAGAGATAGAAAGTTTTTTCTGTTTGGAGAGTTTTCTCTCTCTTTTTCTTTTTAGTTCTAGCCTAGGATTAGCTTTTCAACACGGTCTGTATCAGATTCCTTGCTCCCATCATCAATCCTCAAGGGTTCCTGGCGATCGATGCTTCGAGATAGCACCGCCCATGGCAACCCCCGGAACCCTGGCTATTGAGATTTCGAGATAATCCCATCCATGGTATTCCGTGGCCGAATCCAGACCCTGGCAATTGACACTTCGAGATAATGCCATCCATGGAATCTGAACCAGCAGAGTGCTTACATGCCCCCCGTAGGATATGTAAATATCCTAAGAGACAAGCACCGAGGAGATGATATTTTGTTACGCATCTTCGAGGGGATTTCCCGCCTCTCCGCGCTGGGAACTCGTCCAAATCAACTTGTGTTGATCGGCCATTCCTATTCTAGGTGTTCTTTTCAGATTTTTGCGACGCTTCTGCGTGATTCTGATTTTTACGCTTACTGAACCAGGCTGTGTGTGAGATTAGGGTGCTTAGGTTACTGAGTCCCGTAAACCAAAAATTAGTTAACGAGGCCGAATACTTCCTAAGCCTTAGACTTAATACTTCAGCTTTTCATTTTCCTCAACCTCTTGAGGAGTGTCCAGATCTTAATGAGTACTAAGAGTCTATTCAAGAATGCCTAAGGTTTGCATTCTTACTAATCTTATTGTGCACTTTTCAGTTATTTTCTTGAATGAGGTCTAGAACTTAGGTTAATTCCTTAGTTTCTTACTAATGACTATCACTCTTTTTTTTTTTTTTCATAATTTTGTGCTCCTTTTTCATTTTGTTTGTTCTCTCCTTCACAAAATTTTCCTTCTCCTCTTTTCCTCTTATTCTTTTTCGAAAATTTTTTTTAATTTTTATGGTATTTTTGGCATATGTGAATTTTTTGTTTGAAACCTTTTCTTACAAGTTTTTGCACTTTCCTACCCCCCCATGCCTAAGATTTGCAATGTCCTCATTGTAACCTAGGGGTTTTTATTCAACTAAGTTCATACATTAGGATAGCTGTTTTGATGAGTGAATGGGTCGGGGTGACTGTTGCGGACGATTTCTAATCCCAGATGCAAACATCTGAGTTGGAGTCGGCTGTCCTAAAGTGTGAACTTCAAGTGCAAAAAGCTGTCAGAACAAGTTTCAGGTTTTCAAAGAGAATGACGGGCTGCCTCCCGTTGAGCGCTAAATTTGATGCCTTCAGCCAAGCGGGAAATGCGATGGAGAGGGGATGGTCAAATCAGCAGAGTTTTGTAAGACAAGCACCTTGATTAAGAGCCTGGTTGGTCCAACCAGGTGCTTGTTCAGATCAACAGGCTGATGATGCAGCCCAAACCCAATCAATCTGGTGGGTTGATAGATGTGTATAAAAAAGTGTGGAACCCACCATAAACTATGAGGCTCAGATGGATGTGGAAGTGTAAACGCAGGGTTTGGCTGAGCCGAATCAGCCTGGTCAGAGTAGGGACCCGTAGGATAATCAGTGGTTGATGCAGGAACCCTACAGGGGTGATCAGAGAATGATAGAGCATGGTATGTAGTCTGATCAATGTTCGAAACCCGATGTGGAAATGCAATCGGCTCGGTGAGAGGTGAATCTGAATAGAAATTGAGTCCGGCTGCGGGTCGGGGTTTGGGAGAGGTTTTGATCCGTTCTGTGTGTGCGGATGAGGTGGCCATTGTGTATGAGGGCTCTTCTAGAAACAGATGATAGGTGATTTTCTGTAGAGAGTCCTCTGGGTAACTATCAAATGCCGGAAGAGTGTTTGTAGGATGAAAGAAATCGGATTCGAGAAAAAATTTGGATTCTGGGTTGCAATCACTCTTGGCATTTTCTGTTTTTGGTTCCTGAGGATCGAAAAGGAATGATTCTGTGTTATCGGTGATCTCGGGAATCAGGACCTCAGAGTTAGAGTCAGAGTCAGAGTCATGTGAACTGAGGTCGTAGATAGGCCTGGAGTGTTCAGGAAGGGGAATCTCTCCGCAATTATAGTCAGATCTGAAATTGTCGGAGAGTTGGTGAAAATGATCATGAATTCCACCACAACAAAAATCATCAGATGTGGAATCAGCAGCCTGACTGGGTTCTAGCCTATATGTCAATTCTGGGTTCAAAAAGATGTTCTGTTCAAGCTCTAAGCTGGTAGGATAGACCCCATTAAAACCTTGCTCATCCAACTCCTCAGTTTCTGTATCATAAATTGGCATGTTTTCTGAAAAATCGATCAGATTTCCTGAGGATGTTGGAGAGGGATATTCATTAAATAGAGGCCCGGAATCATATTCTGTAAAAATTTGATCTTTCTCATAAAGGGCCTCATAATCTTCCCAATAAGTTTCAGATCTAGGTTCTAGGCTTAGGATGTGGGTAGAATTATTAGAACCTAATTCCGAATAACCTTCGAGGGTCACCTTATTAAAACAAGGGGTGGAATTTATACCCTCCAGAGGTTCAATTCTAATCTTGTTATTGCAGGAGTCTTGGAGTTCTAAGCTTGGTGATTCATGGCCTAGGGTTGGCTCAGCATTGTTTTCTCCTGCAACTTCCCAACCTATTTTAATGCTATCTTCTACCTGGGTTGGGATTTTACAACCACTTTGTGCCTCAATCCCGGGATCTGGGAAACTGAATGGTTCCTTGATACTGTTCCAAGATGGTTCATCCTCTGTTTCTGGTATATACGGGTATTTCCGGTTGATAATTTGTTCTACTGATTTCATCATTTCTACCCGTTTTATAAGGGCATCTTGGTGTTGTTCCCAAAGTACAGGATTTGTCAAGCATTGAAGGTATTCAGATTGGTGTAATTTTTCCATGTCAATGTATCCTGTCATGAGCATATCTCGGGTTGATCCTTTTGAAATTCCAGTTAATAGAATTTGGGCACAGTTTATGATGAAGGATGTGGTTGTTGGGACATCAACCTGAATATCTCCTATTGGTGTTGAGGTTTTTTCTTCTTTTTCATAGAATCTTATGGCATCCTCGATCATTTTATCTTTCATAGATCTCCGATATTCAGGTTTCTTGAATGGTAGTCTTGCTAGGTAATTAGGCTGCATAATTGGATCAGGTGGTGGAATAGAATCAAAGTTTGAATCAAGATGGAAGAAGGGGATTTTGTTCAGAATCAGAGGAAAGAGGGGCTATGTGAATGATTTCTGCAAAAACAAAGGAGCCGAGGCTTAGCCTCGGGGAGAGTGAACTTCTATTGGAGGTTTCAAGGACCTCCTGAAAAATACTGAAGGGCTGGATGAGATAAGCAGGTGCTGGACCCAATCAAGACACCCAAAAATTGTTGGGTGACTATAGAGGTTCGGGGCAGATGGACCCCTTGATCAGAAAGATCGTCCACCTGAGAATTACCTGGGCAGCCAGAGAGGGAGAGTCCCGCGAAGACCCCTACACGGTAGAGCGTCCCCACGGGTTACAGGGTTTCCCCCACCCGACCTCTCTTGTCACTGCGGTTCCAGGTAGACCAGAATGGGGATCTTGACCTCTTAAGTCTACCAATTTTAAGATCAGGGTGCTTAAGGTTTCACTTGAACTTTAGTCTTTTTAAGTGCAAAGAGTGACCTAATTTAAGGTTGGTTAACCCAAAGGGGTCAACTTTACCTCTTGTTTTCTTTGAGAGCTTTTAGGTCCTGTCTTTTAGGGTTCAAGTGTTTAGAGAGCCAATTGTTTTAGGTTTTTCTTTGAATAGGTATTTTCAGACAAGGGCTTGGGCACACTTCATTTGGTTTTCTCAATTCTTGCTTAAGGAGTGTGTCTCTAAATCCCTAGTGTTGGATCCTAGGTTGGCTCTACTTGGTCCAGTTAATTCTTTGTTGGGTAATTAGGGCTCAAGCAAGAATGTGTTAGCCCTTAAATACCCTTACTAGTGTGCAGGAATGATGAGTTGAAAACATGCAACTTTTTATGGTTACTAAGTATGGAAGACAGGTTAGCCCTATATTGCTTGTTCTTTTCTTTTCTTCCTCTTTAGAGTGTAGGGGTTAATAGTGAGAGAAAAGATTTTACCTGTCTTCGGAGTGGTTGTGTGGTTGCTTGTCTTCTTGAGTTCCTGTAGCTGCACAAAAGAGAGGAGATTGTCAGAACTTAAAAGAAACAGGAATGTTTACCTCTAGAATAGCCGTTGCTCCCCGGCAACGGCGCCAAAATGATAACGTCGGTTCTTCTGTTATATCGTTGTAGTAAAGCCGGTTGTTACCAACGTTTCATATAAAATTTTTTACTCGGAAAAATAAAAGAGTTCCCGAGGTCGAACTCAGGGAGCAAGTTGTATTCTAGAGATATACAAGTTCTATTACAAAAATAAAGAGAGAGAGAGAGAGAGAGAGAGAGAATTTGTTGTTCTCTTTGTTCTGCAGAGGGGGGTGCTCTTCTTTCTCTCTTTCTTTAGATCTCCTTCTTTCTCTCTGTTCAGGTGATATTCTTCTCTTGCAATGGTGGTGCTCTTCTTCTTCTTCCTGCTGTTCTTCCTTGTTTTCTTTCTTTCTTTTTCTTCAGATCTTCTTCTTCTTTTCTTGCTTCTTGCTTCTCTTCATTTCTTCTTCTTCTTTGTCTTCACCTGCCTTGACCTCTCTTTTTCTTCTTTCGCGATGGCCGTTGCTCTTCCTTCTTCTTCAGCCTGTCTTCTTTCCTGCTCTGGCTGCTGACCTTCCGTCGTCTGCCCCGGTGCTGAGACGACTTAACGATGCCTTCGCTACAGTGCAGCAGCTCCTTCTTCAGCGGGTCTGCTTCTTCTTCTTTGGCCTGCACACTTCAGAGTTTTTTTTCGTCAAGAGGCAAAAACCTACTCTACCCCCCTCCCCCGCGTATCTCTCTCTCTGAAATCACTCTTCGGAAGCTCTCCCAGAGCGCTACCGGGTAATCGGGTTCGGGTCAGGCCCGGGTCCAGGCCCACCGGCGTGCGTGGTGGGCGAGGAGTGCAGGTCAGTCTAATCGGGTCGGGCCAGGTCCGCGGAGCGTGGTCACGGACGAGGCCGAGTCGGGTCGGGTCGGGTCGGGTGAGAGGGACCTCACCCCGTGGTAACTGAGGCAAACAGATGGTGGCACTTTTGCAATTTATGTGGGTGTGTGGCTTCAGAAGGTTCCGAGGTGGGACTATCCGCGCACCCCTTTTCTCTCACGCCTGCAGCAGGGATGGTGCTTCCAATTGCAACAGCTGTTGAGGCGCGCAACTCCAATTGAGGGCCAGGGTGTGTGCGCAAGACTCTTTCGCGCTGGCCGTGGCTCTTCAACCTGGGATATCTAGGCTTGGAGCAACCTCAAGCAAGCTTCGAGCTTCCTCGCCAATGGCGGTCAAGGCCTGGAACCTGAAATCAATAGAACGGCCTCTCGGCCAAATCAGACAGGCGGGGGACCTTCGCCGTGGCACGGCGAAGGTGGTCAGGGGGTCTGCAGGGGGCGAGATGGAGCTATCAGGTCGTCCTAGGTCAAACTGTGAGCGAGGGAGTGGGTGTGTTCGGTGGGTCTGCAGAGGGTGTTTGGTGGGAAGTGGAGGGGCGGAAGAGGATCAGGGTGAGGAGGCGGAGGTTCTGCGGTGGTCGGCGAGCCGTGTGGGTCGCTGAGGTGATGGGAGCGGCTCGCCGGAGGGTGGTCGGAGGCGGAGAGGATGAGGGTGAACAGGAGCGGTCGAGGGTTTAATTGACTAAATTGAAAGCGGGGAAAGAAAGAGGAGGAGAAGGGGAGTAGGTCTAACTTAACTGCAGGGACGAAGGGGGAGGAACAGGGCGACAGTCGTATCGACTGTCGCCGGAGAAGATGATGCTCAGAGAGAGGGGCGGCGGCGAGCAGAGGGCTGGAGAGGCGCCAGCTGGGTGCGGCGTGGCGCGGGAAGAGCAGGGGAGGAAGTCTCTGCTGCTGGTAGTGCGGCAGAGCGAAGAGGTGGAGGGGGAGGAAGCCGCCGGAGCTGGTGAGCGTCTGCCGGAGAAAGAAGAGAAGAAAGCTGGGGGTTTTCTCCGTCAGATCCAGGCTCCTTTGGTCGGTGGAGCGGCGGGGGGTATTTATAGGGTTGAAGCAGGGAGGAAGGCGGAGGGAGACGACGTGTCTCCCTCGCCGGAGAATGGTCGGAATACGAACCCATACCGTCCGTGCGTTCGCACGGCCGGTATGGGGGGCTACAATGACCATGGGGGTGCTCCTGCGACGGCTGACGACGCAGGGCACCCCCGGTATACATGCCAGGTCCTCCACCTCACCCTGCGCGGCGCCATGCTCCGCGCAAGGTCGCCGGAGCATGGTGCTGGCAGGGTTTTGCAGGAGGGACCTGTTTGCAAAGAACGAAGGAGAGTTAGGGGCCTAAATGCAAGGGTTCAAAAGTTGAGGGCCAAAGAGTAAATATATGAGGACCAAAGTGTAAAGTCGGTCAAGGAGGTTTCTTCTTAGGCTCAAGTTTTTATACATGACTAATTAGAACCTAAGGAATCTGATGGTAAATTTCATTTTCATATTAAACCTTGTTTGACCGGTCAATTTGCGTAAAGACCCAAATTAAGTTATTAATTGGGCATGGTTCTCAATGTAGGTCAAAATGGGTTCTAAAGGCCAAATTGAAGGTTCTAAACCCTAGAGATTATTTTTCTATGAATTTTAGAGGGTTTATTCTATTTTTACTTTGCCTCGAACCTTGTGAATTGAAGTGGGTTGTTTTAGGGTTACAGATTATCATTTGGTTCCTTGGAAGTGCTGTAGCCCTTGCTAGATCATCTCATCCCACTTTTATTCTTATTAAGCTGTTTTGACCTGTGTTTGGGCCCTGAATTACCCTGTATGCAGATTATACTGATAAAATTGCACTTTTACCCCTTATGACTGGTTTTCTTCTCAAACTCAGAATTCTCTGAGTTAAGCCTTTCCTTGAGATATGTAGGAGCTTTTATCCTTTGTATTGGGTCAAAATGAGCTAGTTATGGCTCATGATGAGGTTCTCATCACTATACAAGAGAATGTTAGATCCAACCCCTACTCGAATGCCTATAATCCAGGTTGGAGAAACCACCCTAACTTCTCTTGGAAAAATCCGGGACAACAGACCCAATTCTGACCCAGCAACTATGCTCCGCAACGTCCAATGGGTCAGGGTCAAGTATATACTCAGTTGCCTCCGAATCAGGTCAATCAGCCAACTTGGAATGCCCGTCAACCCGCAGGGCAGGCTGATTTGAACCGTCAAATGGTAGAGATGCAAGGATCTATGCTCCAGCTTATGCAGCAAATGAAAAGCTCGCTGGACAACTTGCAATCCAGGCTCATTGCTAACTCTCGTCAACCCGGATCTCTACCATCCCAACCCGTACCCAACCCGCGAAACATTATAAATTCGGGCAATCAAGCCCAAGGGTACGGAAATCAGAGGGACCCGCACGCACATGCTCAGGTGGTTGAGCAGGGTTCCTCGTCTTCTTCTTCTGCTATTCAACAATTCATGATCAATCAAGCCCCTCCAATCTTTCCTAACCCTCCCCAAGACCCAAATTCTTATGCTTCTGCAAATTCTGTCACTTTGAGGAGTGGTAAGAAGACTCAGGATCCACAACCACACTATTCTGATCTTTTGAATCCTGAAGAATATGAGGAGAGAGAGGAGAATTCTAGAGAAGAAATCAAGGCTCAGGAACCTGATTCCAAAGATCTGACTAATGTTCCTTTTCCAGAAGCCTTAGCCAAAGCAAAGAAGAAGAAGTCTGTTGATAGCAATGAGGAGCTTCTGAATTTATTTAAGAATGTTGAGATCAATATTCCGCTCCTTGATGCTATCAAGCACATACCGGCTTACGCAAAATTTTTAAAGGAATTATGTACACAAAAGCGTAAGTCGAGAGAATCTGTTCCGAGGAAGGTGGTACTCTCTGAGCAGGCTAGCTCTGTTATCCTGCACTACCTCCCTCAGAAAAAGAGAGATCTTGGTGCTCCTTTGATTTCTTGCGTTATCGGAGATTACACATTTGATAGAGCACTTTTGGATCTCGGTGCATCCATCAATCTAATCCCGACTTCTCTTTATGAGAAGTTTGGATTAGGTGAACTTCGGCCAACTTCAGTAACGCTACAGTTAGCGGACCGTTCGGTCACAAACCCGCGAGGTGTTATTGAAGATGTTATAGTTAAGGTCAAGGATTTCTATTTTCCTGTAGATTTCCTTGTCCTTGACATGGATGTACCAGATAATCTGAGGAACACGCCCATCATTCTGGGGCATCCGTTCCTGGCTAGCGCAAAGGCCAACATTAATTGTGAAAGCGATAGCATGGAAATCGCCTTTGGGGACCAACGAATGAAATTGGATATTTTTAAGGCGATAAACAAATTTGAGGATTATGGATTTATTGAGGAACTTGATGAGGATAATGTTAATATTGAAACTTGTTTGACAGTTTCTTCAATTGAAAGTTCCTCTTTGGTTAATGAATTTGACCTGCAACCCTCTGAACTGACATCTTCGGAAGAGGTTACTGATTTTGTTCACTCAAAACCTCTTCCTCTTGTTGAATCTTCAGCATCTACCCTACCATCAATCATTACCACACCCCAGCTTGAATTGAAACCATTGCCCAAGAATTTAAAATATCAATTTCTAGGACCGTAGAATACGCTCCCTGTGATTATTAGTGCTAAATTGACAAAGGAGCAAGAGATTAAATTGATTAAGGTCCTAAAGGAACATAAGGAGGCACTTGGTTGGACCATTCATGACCTCAGGGGGATCGAGCCATCTTACTGTAATCATAGAATATTTTTGGAAGATGGATCCCGCCCTTCTCGCCAGATGCAGAGGAGATTAAATCCAAATATGCGAGAAGTGGTCAAAAAGGAAATCATCAAGTGGCTCGATGCAGGAATTATTTATCCAATCTCTGACAGTCCCTGGGTAAGTCCCGTTCAGATTGTTCCAAAGAAAGCTGGGATTACTGTTGTGACTAATGAGAGAGGTGAATCTGTCACAACTCGTTCAGCTTCCTCTTGGAGAGTTTGTATTGATTACAGGAAGTTGAACACAGCCACTAAAAAGGATCATTTTCCCCTACCCTTCATTGATCAAATCTTGGAAAAATTAGCTGGGCAGAAGTACTTCTGTTTTCTTGATGGCTACTCGGGATATAATCAAGTTCCTATCCATCCCGGGGATCAGGAAAAAAACTACTTTCACCTGTCCCTACGGAACCTTTGCTTTTCGTAGGATGCCTTTTGGGTTATGCAATGCACCTGCGACTTTTCAAAGGTGTATGCTAGCCATATTTTCCGACATGGTAGGAGAGTTTATGGAAGTCTTCATGGATGATTTCTCTATTTTCGGAGAATCATTTGACTCTTGTTTGGCTAATTTAGAAATGATTCTTAAGCGATGTATCAAGACACGACTGGTCCTTAGCTGGGAAAAGAGTCATTTCATGACCCAATAAGGCATCGTTTTGGGTCATGTAATCTCTGAACGGGGAATTGAAGTGGACAAAGCTAAGGTTGATGTTATCGCTAAACTTCCTCATCCCACATCTGTTAAACAAATCAGATCATTTCTTGGCCATGTGGGATTTTATCGAAGATTCATCAAGGATTTTTCGAAGGTTGCTCGTCCTTTGAGCATTCTTCTTGCCAAAGAAACGTCGTTTGTTTTTGACGAATCATGCCGAAAGGCATTTGATTTTCTGAAAACGGCAGTCACCTGTGCTCCAATTTTGCAACCACCAATTTGGATAGCCCCATTTGAGATCATGATCGACGCTTCTGATTACGCGGTCGGGGCTGTCCTGGGTCAGAAAATTGACCGAAAGCCCTCTGTCATTTACTACGCTAGTAAAACTCTGGATGAAGTCCAGAGGAATTATACTGTTACTGAAAAGGAATTACTAGCTGTAGTATTTGCTTTGGAAAAAATCAGGGCTTATCTCTTGGGGTCTCATGTTATTGTTTGTACCGACCACTCGGCCTTGAGACATCTCTTGGCTAAAAAGGATGCTAAACCCCGGCTTATTTGTTGGATTCTTCCTCTTCAAGAATTTGATCTTGAAATCAAGGATAAAGCCGGGGTACAAAATGTGGTAGCGGATCATTTATCGAGACTCCTAGGTGATTCTTCTTGTCCGGATATTCCGATTGCTGACACTTTTCCGGATGAAACCATTCTTACAGTTTTAGGTGTCCACTCCCCATGGTTTGCTGACATTGTTAACTATTTGGCCGTTGGTCAAATCCCCCAGGATTGGACCAAGCAACAACGAGATAGACTCAAATCTGAGGCCAAATACTACTTTTGGGAGGACCCTAAACTGTATCGCATCGGCTCTGATCAGATTATTCGTCGGTGCATACCGGAGAATGAATTCAACAGTATACTCGAGTTTTGCCATGCATCTGGGTGTGGTGGACATTTCTCCGGAAGAAAGACGACTGCAAAAATCTTGCAATTTGGCTTCTATTGGCCGTCTTTATTCAAGGATGCCCAGGATTTCTCAAGGTCATGTTCTCGATGTCAGGCACTCGGGAGCATAACTAAGAGAGACATGCCCCTAAACCCTATTCTTCCTGTCGAAATTTTCGATGTTTGGGGCATCGATTTCATGGGACCCTTTATCCCTTCATTTGGACATCAATACATTCTTGTTGCTGTTGATTATGTGTCCAAATGGATTAAGGCAATTCCCACCCGAACCAATGACCACAAGGTGGTCATCAATTTTGTCAAGAAAAATATCTTCAGTAGGTTCGGGATTCCGACGGCTATCATCAGTGATGGTGGCACTCATTTTACTAATGCCCAATTCCGGAATTTATTGGCCAAATACGGGGTTAATCATCGAATTTCCGCACCTTACCATCCCCGAACGAATGGACAAGCCGAGATCTCCAATCGAGAGATCAAGAACATTCTGCAAAAAACGGTTAGGCCTGATCGCCAGGATTGGACTCAAAAGCTTGAGGATACTCTTTGGGCCTACCGTACGGCGTATAAAACGCCCATCGGCATGTCTCCATTCCGTTTGGTGTATGGAAAGGCGTGTCATCTACCCGTAGAGATTGAACATAGGGCATTCTGGGCAATCAAACAATGCAATCTAGATCTAAATCTAGCTGGGAAGACCAGGAAACTCCAACTATCTGAGTTGGAGGAGCTTAGAAATGATGCTTATGAGAACGCTAAGATCTACAAGGCTCGGACCAAAGCTCTACATGATCAAATGATTTCCCGCAAGAGCTTTGAGCCAAACCAGAAGGTCTGGTTATTCGATTCTAAACTTAAGCTCTTTCCTGGTAAACTTAGATCTAAATGGAATGGCCCATTCATAATTGATCAGATTTTTCTAAATGCTGCCGTTCAGATTTCTGACCCAAAGACGGGTAACACTTTTAAAGTCAACAGTCAACGTCTGAAGCCTGTTGTTGACTGTAATCTTCCAGAACCCGTTTCAGACTCTGTTGCTCTAGCCATTCTGTGACTTCTTTGGCTGGACTTCGCCTAGCTGACGGCATTAAACTCAGCAATTGTAAATATGACACAAGGCTGATACGAGCTTCATATCCAGGTGACATCTTTCATATTCTACCCTCTCTTTCATGTCTCTTTTTCAATGAGGACATTGCATCAGCTAGGCACGGGGGGGTGGATTCATTCTTGAATTATTTGGTCAGCCTTGTGAAATCCATGTAAATTGTTTCTCTTCTTATAAAAAAGAAGAAAAAAAAAATTAGGAAGGATTAGTTGGACATTAGGACTTTTCAATCCTAAGAAATTTTACATTAGGATCTGAACACAAAGACCCCTCAGGTCTTTGGACTTAATTAGCCTGTGTATCCACTAAAATGTGGATTTGTCTTTGAGTCCTCACCATTTTAATTCTATTATAATTGGAATAAATAAGTTTGGGTGATAAGTACACGACTTATCAACCCGCCCTCTGATTTGAGGGAATTTTGAGTTTTAAGCATCTACACACTTTCTTTGCACTGACTCGTTATTCGGCTATTCTAATGGAAATTGGGTAGCTAATGAACCTTCTAGGGTGATATGGCTGGCAAGTTATCGTGGGTAACAACCCATAGGTAGGTTGTCCAGAGCCCAGTCACTGGACCTTTCTCTTTTTGCTGCCTTTAGGTAAATCTTAGACCAGGGAAGCCACCTACTTAAAAAAAAAAAGAAAAAGAAAAAAAAAATCAAAAAGGAGAAAAGAACAAAAAGAAATAAGCCGCACTTCGCCGCACGAGTATGGCTGGCAAGTTGTCGGTGGTAACAGCTCATCGACCGGTTGTCCAGAACCCAGCTCAGAAAATGCACTAAAAATTCCGAAAACACTTAGGAAGAAGCGGAGAAGTAGAATAAACTGGGGAGATATACACTGGATTCACCCTTGTGTTGACCCCGTTAAAAAATAAAAGTATGGAGAAAGCTACCGGATGTAAAGATACACCTTTAGGCAGAATTCTTTTTGAGGTCACCTAGAGGCGTAGAAATCCGAAATCCGTTCTAATTGCCAGTCAACGAGTCGATCACAATCACAATAAGATGCTTAAAACTTAGGGTTCTCATCAAATCTTGGGTGAGTTGAATGGCCGTAGAAAGCCACTCTTAAACCCTAAAATTTGAAAATCCAAAAAAAAAAAAAATTAGAAAAGAGTACAAAGAAAAAGAAATTTTTCTTTGAATAAGGTGAGGGCTTGAGGCGGTTTGCATTTTGGTTGATACCCAGGCACTGTTGTGTCTTTGAAAGTTCAGTTCCTAAGTAGACAATTTCTTAATGATTGAAAATAACTCAGGTCCAAATAATCTAACCTAATTATTTTATAAATAGCATATAGTTTTTGCTAGGGACTAGCAAAAGATAGGCATGGGGGTATGATGTAAACACATTTACACTACTTAAAATGTCTATTTATGCATGTTCTTAAGCATAGGATTGCATTTCATGATATAAATATTGCATAACATGCATCATCTCGCATTTAGAGTAGTTTGAATAAAATGGAGGTTAATTCTCTCCTTTTATGTGCTTGGACAGGGCAAACATTTTATCGGGGCTTCGGATCAAAGATCCAACCGTATGGATGTGATCAGGGCGACGGTTGGAGTTCAACGACTCCAAGATCGCCCTAATCAGGCATCCGTAGCATCAGATAGAGACCGGGGAATCCTAGAAGATCAAGGGCCAGGATGGTGTAAATCCGCACTTCAGATGACAAATCCGACCACACGGATGAATTCGGATCGACGATCGCAGCCCAACGACACAAAAATTGAGTCAATCCGACATCCGTGGCACCATCTACAACTTCCAGAAGATGGACGGCCAAGATGACGCCACGTGGCACCATCTCAGCCGCCCAAACGGCCGCTTGCATCTTGTGAAGACCGCACACCCGCAGAAATTGGAGCGATGGCACACCTCCAATCGACCGCACGATCACGATCCAACGGCCGCGCGCGCCTGATAGCACCGGCGCGCGATTGGACGCGCGCGTGAACGCGCGATCGCACGCACAGGCGGGCGGGCAGCAGCGGTGAAGGCACGATTTTAAGCCGTCCGATCTCGCGATCGGATGGCTGAGACTTCGTGGACGTGCGTAGGCGTTACGCACGCGGGCAGTCGAGCGGGCGCGCGTGGGCGCGGCGGTGACGGCCACGTCGGGGCTTTAGTGACGGATTTATCCGTCACTAAAGACCCCTTATTTATTATTTTGAAGATGTAATGTCTATTTTGCCCCCACTCCTTGAAACTATAAAAGGAGACCCCCTCCATACGAAATTTTCATCCCTTCTTTCTCCTCTCTACCCCTCCAAAGCTCAAGAGAAGCTTGTCCCACACCCGGGATGCTTCTCGCGAGATAAAGTCCAATTTTCGTTCCCCTTCGGAAGTGGATCCCACGACGACGACGACGTGCTGCTTCATTCCCGTTCTTCTGATTCGTCCTCCTTCGTCCCGCTTCGTTCTCCTTCGTCCAAGCATCGTCCCGTCCGGCTCGTCCTCCAAGCAATCGTCGAGGAGGATAACATTTCTCTCCCCATTCTTATTTACAGCTTTTCTAGTGTAGAATTTTCTGCTTTATAATGTAATTGATTTTTCGCATTCTAGTGTAACTTTTATAAACTATTGAAATATTGAATGCATGTTCTCTTTCTCTCTCTCTCTCTCTTTCTCTCTCTCTCTCTCATAGTTTGATAGCCCCATTGTAATTATAACGCCTTGCTTAAAGAAAATCTTAAAAAAATATAATTGCGGAATAGATCAACGTAGCCTCCCTGTGTTCGACCCGGAATTATTTTCGGTATAAATTTTATTTGTTGAACACGAATTCTTCGCTTTCGAACTACAACGACAGGTTTTCCAAAACCAAACAAGTTAGCGTAGGTTCGTATCGTTCAACAATTACCAAACCTTGGGCAACATGAGCCACCGCGATATGATGCCTTTACAGCCGATACTCGTATGCGAAATCTTCGACATCTGGGGGATTGATTTCATGGGACCCTTCCCTATTTCAGACGACTTCGAATACATTCTTCTCACTGTTGACTATGTGTCCAAATGGATCGAAGCCATTCTGACCCGAACCAACGGTCATAAGGTGGTAATCAAATTCATTCATCAGAACATCTATTCTCGGTTCTGGATTCCACATGCCATTATCTCTGATGGAGGGACTCATTTCACAAATGCTCAGTTCAGATCACTGATGACCAAATACGAGGTGTCGCACCGAATCTCTACTCCTTATCACCCCCAAACCAACGGTCTAGCTGAGCTATCGAATCGGGAGATTAAGAAAATCCTTCAGGTCACTGTTCAACCTGACAAGAAGGATTGGTCGTCCCGACTTCCGGAAGCCTTGTGGGCCTATAGGATCGCCCACAAAACCTAATTGTCTCCTTTCAGATTGGTGTACGGGAAGGCATGTCACCTCCCCATCGAGTTGGAGCACAAAGCCTATTGGGCTGTACGGAAGTGTAATCTAGATCTTTCTATGGCAAGAACCCACAGAAAGCTTCAAATGAGCGAGATCGATGAATTATGCAATGATGCGTACGAGAACTCGTGAATTTACCAAGAGTGGGTTAAGGCCTTTCATGACAAACACATATCCAGAAAGATCTTTCACCCTAGTCAAAAAGTCTACTCTTTGATGCCAAACTCAAATTGTTCCTAGGAAAACTTAGATCAAAATGGATTGGACCATATCTTATCAGACGAATCTTTGGAAATGAAGCCGTTGAAATTAGCCAACCCAGCCCTGATTCAGAACCTTTGTCATGAACAATTAGCGACTTAAGCCGTTCATTGAACTCACCGATATAAACAGGGTTGAGGTATCTTTTGATCTCCATTCTCCGTAAGCTCATTGCACCTGGCTGATGGTGTTAAACTTAGCGCTTAATAGGAGGCAACCCGTCATTTTGAAAAAACTTGAAACCCTTCTTGACACATCTTATGCTGAACTCATATTACACTTTAGGGTTCATCCCTTAGAACAGCCGACTCCACCTCTGGTACCCATACCCGAGCTTGAAATCATCCGCAACAGTCACCCCGACCCGTCCACCCACCCAAAACCTGTTCTAATGTACAATCTATGCTGAACTCGAACCCACCAAATTTACAATGAGGACATTTCAAATCATAGGCATGGAGGGGCATTAAAGTGAAAAACCCTGTGAGAATCACGTCACAAGAAAGGGTTTCATAAAAAAAAATCACATATTCCAGAAAAAAAACTAAAAAAATAAAAAAATTGAAAAAGAACAAAAATAGAAGGGACGAAATTTTGAGTGAATTGATTGGATATCATTTTTGAGGAGGAAAAGGGGATGTGATAAAAATGTCAAAAAGGAGCACAATTTGAAAAGAAAAAAAAAGAGATAGTCATTAGTAAAAGATTAAGGAATTGACTTAGTTCTATACCAAATCAAAAAGAAAGAAAATGAAAAACAAAACGTGCTAAGAAGACAAAAAGATATTAATATGAACGTTGATCTTAGGCCTCTTGGGTTGTAATTCTTGGCTTAAAAATTCAAGTACCCATTAAGATCTGGATAGTCCTCAAGAGGTTGGGGAAAATGCGAAGCATAAGTATTAGGTCTAAGACTTAGGGATTATTTGGCCTCATTAACTGACCTCTGATTTTTGGAACTCGGTAATCTAAGCACCCCAATCCACAATAGTCTGGTTCAGTGTGCTTAATTATCAAAATCATGCAAAAGCGTTAAATCTGTTCTAAAAAAGTTACCAAGATTAGGAGCAGCTAATCAACACAAGTTGATTTGGATGTGTTCCCAGTGCGGAGAGGCGGGAAATTCCCCTCAAAGATGCGCAATAACATATCATCCCCTTGGTGCTTATCTCCTAAGATATCTAAATATCCTACCGGGGGCATGTAAGCACCTTATGCTGGTTCAGATGACATGGGCAGCATTATCACGAAATGTCGATTGTCAGGGTCTGGATTTAGCTACAGAATGCCATGGGTGGGATTATCTCGAAATCTCAAAAGCCAGGGTTCTGGGTGTTGCCATGGGCGGTACTATCTCAAAGCATCGATTGCCAGGGACCCTACAAGGATGATGGTGGGAACTAGGAATCTGATACAGATCGTGTTGTAAAGCTAATCCAAATCTAGAAATAAAAAGAAAATAGAGAGAAAACTCTCCAAAAATAAAGGAAAAAATTCCTCTGTCTCTCTCTTACAAAAATGCACTACAAACTGAACCTGGGCTAAAACATATTCCAAGCATGGGTGCTTTAACAGCAGAGTTCAACGAACCTTAGGTCAGTTCCTGTGGGCCATAGAAACGTTCATGGTAGATTGAGGCTAGAGTTGGTCAAGTCCAGATCTTGGTTGGTACTTGAGTACCTCTAGGCCTATTATCGGCATTCTAACCTAATCTACAAAGAAAGCACATATCAGAATTCTGAGCATAAAAAGGCATATGGTCTAGAATTAAAATTAATTCCATGAGATTTAGCTAAGGGACTAGCAAAAGCTAGGCATGGGGGTATGATGGGGACACCATCATGAGCCATAACTAGCTCAATTTGATCTGGTTAGGTCATTAAATGCTCCTACAGAATCACTAGAGGATTGCAATTCATGGCATTATCATTCTGAGAGAAAGATAAGAAACCAAGGTTAAAATTGTAATTTTACCATCATATCATGAATGCAGTACAACCACAGGTTTTCTCTGGGGTTAATTAAGGGTCAAATGGTCCTAAAAGGCTAACAAATGGGTTAGAACTGACAGAAAAGTGTTTTCGCGTGTTTGAGAATTAAATGACTTTTGAAACCCAAAAAACAGACCTGCTTAATTAACTGAGGTTCTGGTCAAGATAAAATTCACCTAAACCCTCTAAAATTCATATAAAAATATTCTCTAGGGTTTGGTACCTTCAAATTTACCATTAGAACCTGTCTTGACCTAAAATAGAGTCTCAGACAAACATTTGCCCAAATTTGGATTTTTACATAAATTACCCAATCAAACATGGTCAAAACCAAAATCCAACTTCACCATTGGATTACTTAGGTCCAAATTAGGTCTATACCAAAATTTGGACCCAATCTGAAATTGTCTTGACCTAGTTTGCAACTTGGTCCTATCTGATCACACATATGCCCTTAACTTTCAAAATCCATACAAAAAGGCCCCTAACTTTGTTGTCGTCTTCTCAAATAGATCCTTGGTGCCTTTAAAGGCAACTTTGAGCTTCACCGTTGAGATCGAGCGAGGATTTCTTGCTCAATTCTCAATCAAACAGTCCCAAAATAGATACTCAGATTCTTGACAAAGTTGCCTTCCATTTGAGCCACATCTTGGGCTCCAAGTCTTGCCCAAATCCTAATGTGAATCAATTGATATTTGGGTTTCCAATTCCGGCGACCTTCTAAGCTTGAGAATCTTGCTTCCCAAGCTCTAATCGCCCTCTGATGACCTATAAATGACTCCCCAGATCAAACTGTTCTCCCCACGCTCGAATTTAGCCTTTAACACCTCAAATTGCTCTCCTCTTTGTTGGCCGAATCACTCCTCAATGTCCGGCGACCCTCCCTGCCTCCGTTCCTCCTCCGTTCGCAATATCGGTGACAGAGCTATCCACCACATCTTCCTCCACATCAAGTCATACCAGCCAATGCCCCATTCACCACCTTCCTCGCCGTTTCCTATCCACTAGAGCCGCCTCCTTCTCCGACATCGGCCATACCACAACTGGTGCCATCTCCTCTCCCCTTTGTCTGCTACTGCCCTCAACTGATGCCTCATCTTCCACTTGTCATTTCCGTGCATTCACAACTCCAATTCAACCGCCGACTCGTCCTAACACCCTCCGTCTTCCACCTTGCCGGCATACCTCCAGCGAGCCTTAGCAGCTTCCACACTCGCCCAAACACGTCACTTCCACATTCCACACCTCCGCCTCATCACAACGATCAAAAGCCCTCACTCATTGAGAGCTATTGATCCCCCTACAGTGCCACCGAACACACCCACCTTCGCACGCACAGTTCGCCTCCGTTAGCCTTCATCACCCACGCCCATGCCACGTCGACCCCCTCAACAAGTTCGCCGTGCTTCGGCGATCATTCCTGAACATTTTGATGCAACCAAAAGGTCTTTTTGATGATTTCAGGTACTGACCTTCATCTCCATTAACATGCAAGCTTGAGCAAGGCTTGAAGCTCGCTCCAGCACCTGCAGGCCCCATATGAAATCCCAGGCACAACGGAACCTACCTAGGAGCGCAACCAAGGAGCCAATTTGGCTCTTTGACTGAGCCTTTGACCGCAATCACGTGAAGAAGCATCTGCAGCTGCACGTAGAGGAAGGGAGGTAGGATTAGTCCCACCTCGGAAGCTGAAGAGTGCCTGCACTTGCATAAAGTGAATTTGTCGCATTAGCTATTTGCCTCAGCACGCACAGGGGGTGAGGTCCCCACACGCACCCCTCATGTGCCTCACCCACGACACCTTACACATGGGTATGGCCGATCCAATAATCGGCCTAACCTAAGCACTCCTCACTCACCACCCACACCGGTGAGCCTGGTCCTGGGTGCACTTTACCTGAATACCCGATTACCCGAGGCCTTAGGAAGGCGAAGGAGAGGAAACCCAGAGAGAGGAAATAAAGAGGTTGCACCGGGTAGGGGAGGGTTTTGCTCTCTGGGAAGTTGGCTAACACTTAGACAAAATCTGAAGACCCTTCCCCCTCTATGTGAAGAAGAAGAGTAGAGAAAGAAAGAGAAGGAAGACAAAGCAACGAAAGAAGAAGGAAACCAAGAGAGAAGAAGGGCAGAGAAAGAAGAAGAAGAGCTGCAACAGAAGAAGAGCATAGAAAGAGGGAGAAGAACGAAGAAAAGAAGAAATCAGAGAAAAAACATTATTCATCAGATGTTTAAGACATCTGATTGAATATTCAAACGGCTGATTTGAGATCATTTCATATATAACTATTGAGTTCTATTTGCCATTATTGTAGGGAGTAATTGGTGATTCAAATCACCATTTTACTCCATTCTTTTTGCAGTCCGATACTTGATCTTATTGCTACATTATTCTGAATTAATTTCGTATTTCTATTATTTTAAATTGCAATTTTGAGAACTGAATTCCTACTTGTTCCCAGGGAATGACCTCGGACTTTTTCGAGTATAAATTTTATTTATTTTTCGTAAGATTTCAACTATGCTACAATGCAACGATTTAAAACCTGATTTCGAGCGAGCAACAATTATTATCCATTTAATTAATATAAATTAATATCTAATAATACAAAAATGATATATATACAATAAATCATCCTAAATATTTAATTTAATATATAGAATACATATATAAGTTAATTATAGATACGATTTACATATTATACATTATACACATAAAGCTTAGGTTTTAATTATATATACAAGTATGTACATAATATACAATGTATTTTTGGGTGTTTTCGGGGTTTTTTCGACTTTTATGGTTTTTATAGGTTTAGGGAAGGTAGGGATGAGAGAGAAAAAGTGAGATGAGAGGGATAGAATTCTTTTTGTTGTTTTTGGTTTTGTTTTCTTTATTAAATTCCAAGGTATACTGAACCGTCGACTGGTATGTTCTACCAAGGCAGGGGTTCAGATTACCTTGAAACTGACACACATCTAGAAAATTATTCAATCCTACTCAAGACACCTTTATTTTAGTTTTTTGAAAAATTTTTTATGATTTTTATTTATTTACAAACCAAGCCAACTTTAGGTCTTAAAAGGAGCTTTAGAAGTGGAACCTAAGACATAAAAGAGGTTCTAATGGCTGGAATGAAGTTATAACCATTCAGAACTATCCATCATATCACATAACAAATGTTTGGACATACAAACATGAATTTCATCCTAATTTTCATTAAAATCCTAATTTGAACAGCAAAAACACTCAGTAATAGTTGACAATGAATTTAAAATGAAATTACAAGCAATTATAATAAAATTATAATTCACTTTAAGTACATGAATGCTCGTATATTAATTTTTAGCACTACACAACAAGTCAGCTAATTTAAATTCTCAAAATCCCAATTCCATATCCCAGCTCAGATCCTTATGCAGCCAATTCAGTAGTTGAAACTGAAATCTCAATTCAGCTATTGAGAAAATCCCAATAGTTTAGGTGCTACCTTCAAGAATCAAACCTTGTAGCTGCCAATCAGATGACTTAAAACCAAAATTGCACCTACTGTTGCTAGCTCATCAGTTGCTCAGAACAGGAAACCAGCAGCTGGAAACTGCTACTGTAATTGCTGTGATTACAACAACTAAGAGCTGGTACCAAACTAAAAATCAGCCAAGGTCAGACCTAAGAAGGTCTGTTCTTAGGCTCAAGAATGTCCAAATCGATTCTCTAACAAATCATTGTCATCTAAAAATCCTTTTAAAACCATGTATGAAGATCTGAAATCTATATGCCAATCCTCATTCTTTAAAATCCTCAAAAGACCCTAATATGATCTCCTCTTTACATTATGGACAATGTAAAGAAGAAGATCATATTAGGTTTTGAATTAATTTCAAAACAACTCCAATTCCCCATTAAAGCCTTCGAAACACCTTTTGATTCTTTAAAGATCAAAATGAAGTCAAAATGAGGCAAGAATTCATGTAGCCCTATTTTGGGTTGTTTAAGATAAGAGTGTCATTGTGAATGGATCACTTTGAGCTCCTAAACACTATAAATCAGTGTTTATGATCTTGAGTGATCCTAGAAAGATCATTCGGTCATTGCTTAAGCCTTGAATCACTTCATATGTGTGATGCCCCGAATTTGTAGTACTCTTAATAGGCTAATTAAAAACCTTAATTGGTTGCTTAATGTGAGATCAAGGGCTTTGGGAACCTTAATTTAGTGATGGTAATATTAGGAATTAAGAGAAACCTTAAAAATGTTAACAAATGTCTATGATATAAAAGTTGAGGAGCTATTCGATAAGAAAACATGTTTGTGAACCTTCTTGGAGGGTGAGTGAAGGGGCTACTTTGATAATTTCTCAATTTAGATATTTTTAAATGTATCTTTTTAATTTAATGTTAAGCCTCCTAAGGAAGCCACCCACCTCCTCCCTTTTGTTGGATCGAGAGAGAGAAGGAACGGAGCGCTCCCTTTCCTCTCCCCTCCCTTGCTCCACCACCGAGTCCACCTCCTGCTGCTGTTATTGCTGTTATTTTCACTACTGCTATCGAAGCCGCGGCTGCCATTGGAGCTGCTGCGAGAAGAAGAGAGGAAGGAATAGCCTCTTCTTCCCCTCCACATCATCGGTTAGCCGTCCACATCGTCGCCGCTACCATTGTCGCCGAAGGCCCTACTGCAGCTGCTATTGCAGTTGTTATCACTACTACACTGTCGTGGCCATTGCGAGGATAATGGAAGGGGGAAGAGGAGGGGCTGCTGATGAGAACCTCATCATGAATCCTAACTAGCTCATTTTGACCTGAGAAAGTGAACAAAAGCTCCTACATAACCTAAAGGAATGCCTAATTCAAGGGATTACTGTTATGGGAAGAAAACATGAAATAAAGGGTAAAACTGTAATTTTACCATTGCAGTACATCAACGGGATTTCCTAGGGTCTAAACATAGGTCAATTGGACTTAATAAGAGGAAAAGTGGGATGTTTCAGTCAGAAAATAGTTATTGTGAGATTTAAGAATTAAATGACATTCTATAACCCTAAAACAAACCCACTTAATTTCACAAGATTCTGGTCAGGATAAAAATCAAATAAACCCTCTAAAATTCATGGAAAAATATCCTCTAGGATTTAGAACCTTCAATTTGGCCTTTGAAACCTAGTTTGACATAGATAGGGGTCCTAGCTCAATATTTGACCTAATTTGGGTTTTTGTGCAAAATATCAAGTCAAACGTGGTCAAACCTAAATTCCAACTTCACCATTATATTTCTTAGGTCAAAATTAGGTTTGTACCAAAATTTGGACCTAAGGGGAGGTCATCTTGACCTACTTTGCAAAATAGTCCACCCAATTACATTCTGGCCCCTAACTTTTGAAAACTCTTGCGAAGACCCCCCTATCTTAGTCACCACTCTTACAATTAGGTCCCTCCACCATTAAAGCGAAGGAATCCTAATCTGACGAGGAATGGAGGGGGATTACTCCCTGATTCCTTAGAGATCTCCTCCCAGATTTGAAAGGGAGATTCTCTAAGGAATTCCCTTCCATCTAAGCATGATTGCAGGATTTGATTTGCATCAAATCTCTCGTGAGAACGCACGAGAGATATGGGTATCTCCCTGAAATCCTTCTCCGACAAGGACTCTTGTGCTTGAAAGCTTGTCTTCCAAGCATAAGAGCCCCTGCCAGTGCTTATAAAAGGTCCACCACCTTCAGCCACATCTTTTCAGCTTGGCTTGGCAGGAGAACCACCTCCAATTTCCTCCCTTCTCCTCTGACCAAGTGTCCAGCGAGCTCCGGCAAGTCCTCCTCCTCCTTCTCGTCTCTCTAAAACAATACCAGTGGCAGAGCTGTCTTCACCACCTTCCTCCGCGTCGTGCAATACCCGCGCGCGTGCTCCAGCCCCTTCGTCATCGCCGCTCTCCCTCCACTGGACATCTTCCTCTCCTGAGGCAGCACGTATGGCCAGCCACCTCCTCTCTCTCTTCATCCACTTAGCTAGGTTAGAACTACTCCTCTCTCTCCCCTCTTCATTTCCCCTCTCTTAATTTCTACTATCATGCACCGACAACCGCAAACCACCACCACCTTTTCCATCTCCGGTCGACCATCGGCGAAGGTGCTTCCATCGCTCCGCACCTCCACATGCCTCACCAGACCCTTGATCACCTTCCGCCCTTCCACTAATCACCATCACCTCCCTAAATGCCCATCGAACACACCCATAAACACAGCCACAGAGCGACCTAGGCACGCACGCCTAAGCCGCCCCGCAGCCAGCCACCCACTGTCACACCTTCGCCGTGACACGGCAAAGCTCCCCATGTGGTTTAACAGGGCCGCAAGGTCGTACTTGTGTGTTTCAGGTTAGTTCTCCTACCGCCATTGAAGCACAAAGCAAGCTTGCTTTCAAGCTTCGCTCCAGGTCGCATGTCCCAGGCAGAGGAGTCCCAGAAGGCGCGGGTTGGTCTCGCGCATACTCCTATCCAGACAATTGGCCTTGCGAGGACTACAATTGCCCCAATTGGGTGAAGGCCTCCTGCAGGTGTGCGCAAAGAAGCGGGTGGGACTTTTAGTCCCACCTTGTGAACTCAAGAGCACGGTGAGTGGTTTATATTGAATTTCTGATTTTAGCTTATCGCCTCAAACTTCACGAGGTGAGGCCCCTCGCCCATGCACTCGCCTCGTCCGTGACCCACACCAATGAGGACTTGGTACCCGACCCGTATACCCTGCACTCCTCGTGCATTACACCCACACTGGTGCACCTGGACCCGGGAACGCGAAACCCGACCTGATTACCCGACTCTGGGAGAGTGAACCCAAGAGAGAAATGGAGAGAGAGTGATACGAGGGAGGGAATGGGTAGGTTTTGCTCCGCTATGTGCAGGGATAAGAAAGAAGGAAGAGGAGCTAAGGCGCAGCCGCTGTGAAGGAAGAAAAAGGAAGGAAGAGGCTAACGCAGAAGCATAAGAAGGAAAGGAAGAAGACTGCAGAGGAAGAAGGCAGAAGAAGACAAGGAAGGAAGAAGAAGCAATGTAGCAGAGGTGCGGTTGAAGAAGAGGAAGGCAAAGGCAGAAAGCACAAGGCAGAGAAGAAGGAAGGAGAAATCAAGGAAGAAGAAAGACTAAAGTCTGAGAAGGAAATCAAAGAAGAAGAGGAAGGCAGAAGAAGAAGACAAGGAAGAAGAAGCAGACGGCCAAAGTCAGAAGGCAAAGAGAAGAAGAAAGAGCCAAAGAAAGCAAGAAAGAAAAGAGAAGGCTAAAGAAGAAGAAAGGAAAGAAGAAGCTGAAGAGAGAGCTAAGCCAAGAATCAACCTTTTTTATCCAATTCTTCTCAATCTCTTCTATTTTACTACATTTTAATATTTATAAACTCATGCATTATATTCTGAATTAGGTTTTGAGTAACTTTAAGTGTTCAAATTACATTATTGAGATTAGTGAATAGATTCCATTTGCTCCCTGTGTTTGACCACGAATACTTAGGTTTTCGAGTAATAAAAATTCTTATTTGTTATCAAGGCGATTTCGTTTATATTACAACAAACATCTTTTTTAAAACTGATTTTGCCCTGTTAACATTTTGGCGCCATTGCCGAAGAGCAATGCGCAATTTATCACTAATCTCTGCATTCTTCTTGATTATATTTGAACACTAACTTGCCCTATTTTTATTTTGTTGTGATCTTGCGAGGTATTTCACGAGAAGATCTCCTGCGCAAGTCAACCACTCTAGGGTAAGTAATCTCTTTTCTTCCCTAATCCATCTCCTAATCCTTGAAAGACAAAAGGAAGCAATCAAAATAGGAATTACTTCCCTTCTCTTTTATAGTAATTACCATCTTTAAGGCAAAGTTTCCTGATTTTGCAAAAATTTTTCAAAATGTATTGAAGTAGAAGCAATTTTTAGATCCCACTTCACAAATTCCTGTGCCTAGTAGAAATCACGCTCAATCTCCGCGGACAACACACTTCTTGTTTTTAAGTCCAAAGAGAATTTTTATGAAAAGAAAAGAGGATTGGATATAGAACCAAATTCAGGTTTCAACAGTAGGGTTTTTGGAGTGCTAGTCATACATGTTTGTTAAAAGGAAATAAATCTACTCGCATCAGTGTGCTACCCAAGCCCTTGATTGAAAAGATCTAAACAAGACAAACCCTAAAAATTGAGCTCTAAAATCACTTGAATCTTAAAATCTTGGAGCTAATAACCTGGGAGTCACATCTGGGTGATTTCTAGGTCTTGACCTAAAATCATTCTTCCATCTTTAGGATAGGTCAAGTGAAGTTGACGCCTTGGGTCAATCAACCTCCAAATTAGATCACAACATCAAAACATCTAAAGTTCAAGTGAAAACCCTAAAGCACCTTTGAAATAAAAGTGGTAGACTTAAGAGGTCAAGGTCCCTATTCTGGCCTACCTGGAATCTCAGTGATAAGAGAGGTCGGGTGGGGGAAACCCTATAACCTGTGGGGATGCTGTACTGTGTAGGGGTCATTGCAGGACTCTCCCTCTCTAGCTGCCTAGGTAATTCTCAGGTGGACGACCTTTTTATCCAGGGGTATCATCCGCCCCGAACCTCCATAGTCATCCAAGCATCTTTGGGTGCCTTGATTGGGTTAAAAACACCTCCAGTCCCTCATCTCTTTTCTTTAGAGCACACACATACATTTTCAGTGGGACTCTCTACTCAGATCTAATCGCTTCATAACTTAATTCTACATCTTGATTCCACCACCTGATCCAAATATGCAACCAAACCAATTAGGACTACCATTCAAGAAACCTGAATCCCGGAGATCATGAGAGATAGGATGATTGAGGATGCCCTGAAATTCTATGAAAATGAAGACAAAACCTCAACACCAGTAGAAGACATTCAGGTTAATGTACCAACAACCACAACTTTCATCATAAACTATGCCCAAATATTATTAACAGAAGCCACAAAAGGATCAACCCGAGACATGCTCATCACAGGATACATTGAGATAGAAAAAATGCACAATCTTGAATACCTTCAATGCATGACAAATCCAGCACTTTGGGAACAACACCAATATGATCTTGAAAAATAGGAAGAAATGATGAGATTATTGAAACAAATTATCGAACAACAATACCCGTACATACCCCAAACAGATGATGAACCATCTTGGAAAAATATCAAGGATCAATCCGATTTCTTAGATCTCGGGTTTGATGCACAGAATGGTTGTGGATTCCCAACCCAGATAGAATACAACATGCCTGATATTGAAGAAGGTTGGGAAGTTCCAATTGCAAGAAAACATAATGTTGAGCCAACCCTAGACCATGGATCACCAAGCTTAGAATTCCAAAACTCCTGCAATGATGAGAGCAAAACTAAACCTCTCGAGGGTGTAAATCCCGCCCCTTATTCTGATAAGGTGACCCTCGAAGGTAACTCGGACCTAGATTCTAATGATTCAACCCACATCCCAAACCTAGAATCTAGATCTGAAACCTATTGCGAAGATTTCGAGGCCCCATATGAGGAAGATCAAACTTTTAATGAAGAATATGATTTTGGGCCTCTTTTTAATGAATATCCCTCTCCAACATCCTCTTAGAGACAAATCAATTTTTCAGAAGTCACGTCAATCTACGATACAGAAACAGAGGAGTTGGACGAGTGGGGTTTCAATTGGGCTTTCCTACTAGCTTAAAACTTGAGCCTAGAACAAATAAGAACACCTTTTTAAGCTCAAAATTAACATCTAGGCTAGATCCCAGTCAGGCTGCTGAATCCACATCATATGATTTGTTCTGTAGTGGAACTCATGATCACAAATCTCATTCATAATGTGATTTTCGCAATATCTCCGATGATTTCAAATCCGACCATGACTTTGGAGACAATCTACTTCCTGATTACAACAAACCAATCTACGATCTCAGCTCACACGACTCATTCTCCAACTTTGACTCTGAGGTCTTGGTTCCCGAGATCATTGATTTAAGTTCAGGTTCCAGTGAATCCACCTCTTCCGAATATTCAAAACCAAGCAAAACCCGTTTTCAACCCCGACCCGCAACCGGACTCAATTTCTATTCTGATTCACCTCTCACTTAGCCAATTGCAGATGATTCAACTCCACACATACACCGGGTATCAAACATTGATCAGACTGAAAAACATGATCCATCATTCTCTGATCACCCCTGTAGGGTTTCCACACCAGTCACTGATCATTATTCGGAGCCCTACTCTGACCAGGCTGATTCGACTCAGCCTAAACTCGAGTTTCACTTCCACATCCATCAGAGCTTCATTGCATATGGTGGGTCCCGCATATGTTAATCTACATCTATCAACCCACCAGATTAATAGGGTTTGTGCTACATCATCAGCTCACTGATCTAAACAAGCACCTGGTTAGACCAACCAGGCTCTTAATCAGGGTGCTTGTTTTACAAAACTCTACTGATTTAACCACTCTCTCTCCATCCCATTTTCCACTCGGCTGAAGGTGTTGAATTTAGTGCTTAATAGGAGGCAGCCCATCATTCCAAAAACCTGAGTTCCGTCTGATTATCCGTCTGTACTCCACATCTATTGCACCTTGAGTTCAGCCTTAGACTAGTCAATCCCACCTCTGGTACATGTACCAGAGCTTGAAATCATCCGCATCAGTCATTCACCCACCCGATTTATCCCGTTCTAAGCCCCTGAACCCAACACTATTTCACACCCTCCGTTTACAATGAGGATATTGCAAAACTTAGGCATGGGGGGGTGGCAAAGTGTATACATACAAAACCAAGAAAAGTCAGAAGGATTCTCACAAAAGAATCCACATATACCAGAAAAATAGAAAATCTTAAAAGAAGAACAAAAAAATGGAGGGAGGAAATTTTGTAAGCCATATAATCATAAAGAGGAAAAGAGAAAAATGCCAAAAAGGAGCATAAAATGGAAAATTTTAAATAGTCATTAGTAAAAGATTAAGGGATTAACTGAAGTCCTAGACCACATCAAGAAAAAAAAGAGAAAAATGAAAAAAAAAAGTGCTAAGGAGACACAAAAAGAGATTAGTAGGAACGTTGACTTTAGGCCTTTTGGGCTAGACTCTTAGGCTTAAAAATTCAAGTATCCGCTAAGATCTGGATATTCCTCATGAGGTTGGGGAAAATGCGAAGCTTAAGTATTAGGTCTAAAGCTTAAGGAGTATTCGACCTTGTTAACTGACCTTCGATTTGCGGGACTCGATAACCTAAACACCCCAATCCACACACAGTCTGGTTCAGTGCGCATAACTATCAAAATCACACAAAAGCATTTTAATGTTATAAAAAAGTTGCCTAGATTAGGAGCGGCTGATCAACACAAGTTGATTTGAACGAGTTCCCGACGCGGAGAGGCGAGAAATTCCCCTCGAAGATGCGTAACAACATATCGTCTCCTCGGTGCTTGTCTCTTAGGATATTTACATATCCTACCAGGGGCATGTAAGCACCCTACTGGTTCAGATTTCATGGGTGGCATTATCACAAAATGTCGATTGCCAGGGTCTGGATTCAGCCATGGAACGCCATGGGCGGGATTATCTCAAAATCTCGAAAGCCAGGGTTCTGGGGGTTGCCATGGGCGGTGCTATCACGAAGAATCGATTACCAGCGATCTTTGAGGATTGATGATGGGAACGAGGAATCTGATACAGACCGTGTTGAGAAGCCAATCTGAAGCTAGAAATAAAAAGAAAAGAGAGAGAAAACTCTCCAAACAAATAAATCTTCTATCTCTCTCTTACAAAAATGCATTGCAAACTAAACCAAGGCTAAAAATGTCTCAAGCACGGGTGCTTTAACCACGGAGTCCAACGAACCCTAGGATAGTTTCTGCGGGCCTTAAAAACCTTTGCGGAGGACTGAGGCTAAAGTGGGTCAGGTTCAGATTTTGGTTGGTACTTGAGTACCTCTAGGCCTATTGTCAGCATTCTGACCTAATCACAAAAGAAGAAGAAAAAGCACTTATCATAACTAGTGAAAGAAACTCATGGTCTAGAATAGATGTTAAAACCTTGAAATTTTGCTAAGGGACTAGAAAAAGCTAGGCATGGGGGTATGATGAGAACCTCATCATGAGCCCTAACTAGCTCATTTTGACCTGAGAAAGTGAACAAAAGCTCCTACATAACCTAAAGGAAGGCCTAATTCAAGGGATTACTATTCTGGGAAGAAAACATGAAATAAAGGGTAAAACTACAATTTTACCATTATAGTACATCAACGAGATTTCTTAGGGTCTAAACATAGGTCAGTTGGACTTAATAAGAGGAAAGTGGGATGGTTCAGTCAGAAAAGGGTTATTGTGAGATTTAAGAATTAAATGACATTCTATAACCCTAAAACAAACCTACTTAATTTCACAAGATTATGGTCAGGATAAAAATCAACTAAACCCTCTAAAATTCTTGGAAAAATATCCCCTAGGGTTTAGAACCTTCAATTTGGCCTTTGAAACCTATTTTGACCTAGATAGGTGTCCTAGCTCAGTATTTGACCTAATTTGGGTTTTTAAGCAAAATATGCAGTCAAACGTAATCAAACCTAAAATCCAACTTCACCATTGGATTCCTTGAGTCTAAATTAGGTTTTTATTAAAATTTGGACCTAAGGGGAGGTCATCTTGACCTACTTTGCAAAATAGTCCACCCAATTACATTCCAGCCCTTAACTTTTGAAAACTCTTGCGCAGACCCCCCTATCTTCCTCATCACTCTTACAATTATGTCCCTCCACCATTAAAGCAGAGGAATCCTACTCCGGCTAGGAATGGAGGGGGATTACTCCCTAATTCCTCAAAGATCTCCTCCCAGATTTGGAAGGGAGATTCTCTGAGGAATTCCCTTCCATCTGAGCATGATTGCAGGATCTGATTTGCATCAAATCTCTCATGCAAATGCATGAGAGATATGGGTATCTCCCCAAAATCCTTCTCCGGCGAGGACTCTTATGCTTGGAAGCTTGTCTTCCAAGCATAAGAGCCCCTGCCAGTGCCTATAAAAGGTCCACCACCTCCGGCTGCATCTTTTCAGCTTGGCTTGGCTAGAGAACCACCTCTAATTTCCTCCCTTCTCCTCCAGCCAAGTGTCCAGCAAGCTCTAGCGAGTCCTCCTCCTCCTCCTCGACGCTCTGTCATAATACTAGTGGCAGAGCTATCTTCACCACCTTCCTCCGCGTCGTGTAATACCCGTACGCATGCTCCAGCCCCTTCGTTGTCGTCGCTCCCCCTACATTGGACATCTTCTCCAGCGGCAGCAGGTACGGCCAGCTGCCTCCTCTCACCCTTTGTCCACTTAGCTAGGTTAGAACTACTCCTCTCTCTCCCCTCTTCATTTCCCCTCTCTTAATTTCTACCATCACGCACCAACAACCGCAAACCATCACCACCTTTTCCATCTCTGGCCAACCACCGGCAAAGGTGCTTCCAGTACTCTTCACCTCCACACGCCTTGCCAGACCCTTCATCACCCCTGCCATCACCCACTGATCACCTTCTGCCCTTCCACTGACCGCCATCACCTCCCTAAACACCCACCAAACACACCCATAAACAAGGCCACAGAGTGACCTAGGCACGCACGCCTAGGTCACCCTACGGCCAACCACCCACTATCTCACCTTCACCGTGACACGGCGAAGCTCCCCACGTGGTTTAACAGGGCTGCAAGGCCGTACTTGTGTGTTTCAGGTCAGGCCTCCTACCGCCATTGAAGCACAAAGCAAGCTTGCTTGCAAGCTTCGCTCCAGGTTGCATGTCCCAAGCAGAGGAGTCCCAGAAGGTGCAGATTGGTCTCGCGCATACTCCTATCCAGAAAATTGGCCTCGCAAAGACTGCAACTGCCCCAATTGGGTGAAGGCCTCCTATGGGTGTGCGCAAAGAAGCGTTTCGGACTTTTAGTACCACCTCATGAACTCAAGAGCATGGTGAGTGGTTTATATTGAATTTCTATTTTTTGCTTATCGCCTTAAACGACACGGGGTGAGGTCCCTCGCCCACGCCCCTGCCTCGTCCGCGACCCACACCTATGCGGACCTGGTACCCGACCCGTATACCCTACACTTCTCATGCATTACACCCACGCTGGTGCGCCTGGAGCTGGGCACACGAAACCCGACCCGATTACCCGGCTCTGGTAGAGCGAACCCAAGAGAGAAATAGAGAGAGTGACGCGGGGGATGGTAGGGTTAGGTTTTGCTCTGCTGTGTGCAGGGATAAGAAAGAAGGAAGAGGTGCTAAGGTGCAGCCGCAATGAAGGAAGAAAAAAGAAGAGGCTGACGTAGAAGCATAAGAAGGAAAGGAAGAAGACTGCAGAGGAAGAAGAAGGTAGAAGAAGAAGACAAGGAAGGAAGAAGAAGCAGTGTAGTAGAGGTACGGCTGAAGAAGAGGAAGGCAAAGGCAGAAAGCACAAGGCAAAGAAGAAGGAAGGAGAAATCAAGGAAGAAGAAAGACTAAAGTCTGAGAAGGAAATCAAAGAAGAAGAGGAAGGAAGAAGAAGACAAGGAAGAAGAAGCAGATGGCCAAAGTCAGAAGGCAAAGAGAAGAAGAAAGAGCCAAAGAAAGCAAGAAAGAAAAGAGAAGGCTAAAGAAGAAGAAAGGAAAGAAGAAGCTGAAGAGAGAGCCAAGCCAGGAATCAACCTTTTTTATCCAATTCTTCTCAATCTCTTCTATTTTGCTAAATTTTAATATTTATAAACTCATGCATTATATTCTGAATTAGGTTTTGAGTAACTTTAAGTGTTCAAATTACATTATTGAGATCAGTGAATAGATTCCATTTGCTCCCTATGTTCGACCTCGGATACTTAGGTTTTCGAGTAATAAAAATTCTTATTTGTTATCAAGGTGATTTCGTTTATACTACAATGAACATCTTTTAAAACCACGATCTCGCCCTGTTGACAGCTGCCATCATTGATGTTGCTATTGGAGTTGATGTTGTTGATGCTGTCGCAGAAGGAAGGAGGGCTGCTGCCATTGCTGTTGTTGATGTTGCTACTGCGATTAGGAGAAGAGAAGAGCTCCTCACCTCAGGTAGGGTTTCCTTTCCCTTGAAGTTAATTTCTTTTGATGCCCTGTGATGGGGAAAATCCCTGAACTTTTGGGTTTTGAGTATTGTAGCTGATGAATATATGTGATCTATGATGATCGGTATGGATTAGGGTCGTTGTGGGTGGTGTTGACTTGGTGGGGGTTTCCATCTCCGTGGTTTTCCCTATGATTTCCCTGATTAGATGGTGGAACAAAGCAAGGATTTGCTTGTGGAAATGGTTGGGCTATGCATTAGTTATGGGATAAATCTTGTGAATGTCAAATTGAGGGTTTCCATTGTGGGTCAAAATTGATTATGAGGTCATTAAATCCATGTGGTTTTACATGTTTATAGTTAATTCTAGGTTGCAGACATAAATGGGTATTTGGATTAGGGTTAGTTGGGTGTTTGACATGTTGAAGTGGGTGCTGGAAGCACCTAGTATCAGTACCAGTGATCAGTACCGGTACTAGTTGACCTAGCACCACCTTGTGATAGATAGGCAATGGGTACTGGATGATTTCTACTGGTGAACTGGGGCCGCCCAGTATCGATACTGGTGTTTGGTATCGGTACTGGATGGGTTATTTGATATAAGGTTGGTGGTGCCTAGTACCGATACTGTTGCTTAGTACCGGTACTGGTTGGGATAAATAACTAATAACTAAGGGCGCTCAGTACCAGTACTGGTTGGAACTTGTGATTAGGTTCTGGGGGTTATCAGATGTCTGATAGCCTTAATCCTAATGTCTGATCTCTTGGTTAGACATCCCTACAACTCGATTGTAGTTCCAGGGACTAAGCCCCCCAGCGATTGGACGTCTGACACTTGTACTGGACATCTGATAAGATACATGTAGTCTTGTTGTGTGTGAAATTTCCCCATGTGGGCTGGGAACTTAAGATGATTAGTTAAATCCCTGTCTAGTTCCAGGGATGGAAGGTATTAAATCCATGTTAGCGTCTAGTGTTAGAAACTTGGATTTTAGATATAATCAAGACTGATGCGTGATATTAAACAAGGTTTAATATATATATATACCATGGAAGGATATAGGAACCCTAATTTGAGAATAAGCATAGGGATAATCGAGTGTGGGTTCTGTCAAGAACCTTGGTAATAATAAAGTATGAGGAAATTGAATGAGGGATTAAATGGCTTGAACTTGATGCTAGAGACACCTAGTATCGATATTGGTGCCCTATGTCAGTACTAGTTGGCTTAGCCTGATCTAGAAATGGAACTTAAGTCAGGTACTAAGGGCACCTAGTATCGGTAACCGTGACCTGTACCAATACTGGATGGGTTTAGTAGCCATGACAAAGGGCTCTCGGTACTAGTACTGATGCTCGGTACTAGTACGGGATGGATCATTTAGAAAGGTGTGCTCGATGCTTGGTACTGACATCGATGCTTGGTACCAGTACTAGTTGGGGTTGGAAATTGTACTAGGGTTGCCTAGTGGCGGTACTAAGGTCGAGTATCAGTACTGGCCGACCTGTTAGAGGTTGTGCTGCAAGTGCACAATACCGAAACTAAATCTTAGGATCGGTACTGGTACTCTACAGCCTGGTGGGTAAAGAAGGTGCCCAGCACCGGTGCCTAAGACTAGGACCAATACTGGTGTACTCGTTCTACATCATTGAACTCTAAAGAAGGATAAAATTTGGTTTAACTTGGCTGAGGGCTGAAGTACAAATTTTGAGATCAGGGATATCTTGGGTTCGTATTACAGATGTGAGCATGTATTGGTGGTTTGGATTACAGAGGTTCTTGGTGGTGCAAAACCCGGGTTTCGGGCACGAAAGGCAGGTTTTGCAGTCCTGGTTTGGACCAGCATCTTGACCTAGCAATAGGTTAGGATTACCTGATAACAAAGGTTTGTTGTTTGAGTGTATTAATGATAGGGAGTGGGTCCCTGATGTTTGATAGTTTTTAAATGTAATGATTGTATTGAATTACGTGATTCTGATAATCAGAAATCCCATGAAATGTTAGAACTTAATTAGAAGTCTAGCAGGTACCCCAATTGATAAGGATGAATGGGAAAATGCAAATAGACCATAGAGGGGTGAAGCACATGTAGGTGTGTGCGTGTGTGTACACCTATAATTTAAGCATGAAGCTCCCTAAACACATTAAAAGCAATCTGAATTGACTAAGTATTGGCGTGAATCTCACGAGATGACATCTATGACTCGATTCGAGTCTAATAAGATAGAATGCTAGGATCCTAAGGTCTTGAGTAGACCCCAGGAGATCCACTAGGTCCTTAGGACTACATTTCGGACACGGAACCCAAATGAATTCAAAAAGATAATAAGTCAACTAGGTGAGCTCGTAAGGCTGCCCCCTTAGACTTGGTGAACCACGGGTTCACTACTCGGGTAGAAGACCCAAGCTGCTGCTAGGTAGCAAGAGGCTACCCAGGGAGATCTGCCTCAGAACAGGAAAGGTTCCTAGGTTCTATGACAAAGCCTTGGGGTTGTCACTGGTGTTTGGTGCTTGGATGTACTCGAATTCGACTCGATGTGAAGGTACTTGAGCAAGAGGCTCACTAGGCACTCGCATGTGTGGAGAGGCCGAGGTACCGAGATGGATTGGTTGACATCTCATCCGACGGTGGATTGAGAGGGCACACTCGAGGACTGCACTCCTATGAGGAGCTGCTCCTAGCTTGAGCATTGGTGTGGCTTGGTAATTCTGGCCAATCCTGCAATAATGATCTAGTTTGAACTGTGATTGGTCCTTGTTGGATACAAATAGGGCTTGTTCTCTATGACCGCAAGCCATAGGCCTGGGTAGCTCCCAAGAGGCTTGACTCCTCTTACTAAAGTCAACAACATACTCGATACGTGGAGAACGGGCATGCCTTTATAGAGGAATAACAACCTGCTAGCCTCTCCCCTGGCCAGGGTAAGACTATCGGGCTGGAATTTAGAAGGAAAGGATGCATCTCAATCTCCTCTAGTAGAGAGGGTTGATTCCTAGAATCTGATCATTGAGGTGAGTGAGGGAATAAACGATTATACCAAATGTAAGGAAAACCTTTGGTAGCCTGCTAATGGGTTGCTGGACCAAGGTGGTTGGTCATTCTAAGTAGGGTTCGGGAAATTATAACCTAAGGTGTGGGTTTGGGCTAGGAACTAGCCAACAACGAAACTGTGCACTATTCTATTTGGTTAAGATACAGTAGTCAATTATTTCTTGCTAAGCGGATTGGCTCATCCCTACTTTGTGGCCTACTTTCAGGCTGTTGTCGCGTTTCGTCAGCCTACGGGAATTTGTCGCTGTGCAAGTTTGTGCGTGCTTTGTTGACAAGTATTGATTTACAACAAATTATGTTTTGTTATTGTTTTCCTATATCAATTATGTGCCTTTCTTTTCGGATTTACTTCCATTTTATGTTTTAAATGGAACTATTTTTAGCTCGACTTAGTTAGGTACAACCCAAATTAAATAAATCAATACCTCTTTCCATTCCGTCCCTTGGAACTTCGACACCCATTTTGGGGTTTGAGCTTTGGAGCGTGACAATATGATTCTCATTGGCCAAAACTACTTAACAATCACCTAAAAATTCAGAATCTGACATCGAATAAAGCACAAAGAATATGATCTTTGAAAACTTGATCAAATAAGTTTAAACTAACTGCAATGCTTCAAATCAAACTCATATAAAGCCAATTTAATCGATTAAATCCAAATAAATTGCAATATATATAGATATATATATGTATATATATACATATATATATATACACACACATATATAGATATAGATATATATATGTACATACACACACACACACACACACACATATATATATATATAGGCACACACACACACATATATAGATATAGATATATATATATACATACACACACACACACACACACACACACACATATATATATATATATACATACAGATATATATATATATATAAATATATATATACATATTACACTAACTATTAAGTCCAATAATATATCTATATTATTTATCTAAGTATGTACTATACATACTTAGATATATATAAGTTAATAATGTATATTATTAAGTTAAGCTAATGTAAATTAGTAATTTAAGTAATTAGTAAAGTAAGCATTCTTATAAATTATAGTTTAACTTAATTTAAATATATTTATTATCATATCTGTTACGACCCGATTTCCAGATCCCTACAGGACCCAAGACCAGCTTGCCTCGACT
Source organism: Thalassia testudinum (assembly GCA_037157565.1). Taxonomy (NCBI): domain Eukaryota; kingdom Viridiplantae; phylum Streptophyta; class Magnoliopsida; order Alismatales; family Hydrocharitaceae; genus Thalassia; species Thalassia testudinum. Next base: position 113,065,964 of record JAZHRO010000025.1, read on the forward strand.
AATCCCAAGACCTAGTCGTTCAATGAGAAATAACCAAAAGCAGGAAGTAAACCACATTCACACATGCAATATAACTAAGCAGAAGGAAAAACAAGACGTAAGGGAACAATAGAGCTAAAAGTCTCAACAAAGTAATACATGCCATCACAACAACAACAGCGGAAAAGAAGATAGAAAGTAACAAGAATAGTAAAATAGATGTCTAGTACTCACTACAACAGTAGAAACTAAAGAGCCGAAAAGAAATGACTACAGCTACGCTCGGCTGGGCCCAGCACCCTCTGCAGCTGGAAACTTGGGCTGCTCAACTCTTGGTCCTGAATAGGGTTACGAAAAGACAGAGTCAGTGAACACTAAGTAGAGTGGTGTTTACATTATTTATATGCAGGAAAGTAAAATAAATAACTTGATTTTATTCTCATTTCTATTTATCTCATCTATGTATTTCTGGTTCATTTATTTCACAAAGGATCCAAGTATTTCTTGATCTTCCTTATTCCTCGTGGGAACGATCTTGATTGTAGTCTTTTCCGTGGAGTAGAAGGTACACGTGGTGCTCTCCTGGCCAGGAGAGTCCCCTGCTGTAGTCCTACACCCAGTCAACCACCCCGAGGTCACTGTCGCAACATAGCGGTGACTACGGCACACGTGATAAGCACATAGGTAGCTACCCCGCACTGGCACGCGGTCAGTCGTTTCCACCAGCGGGTACGCCTAAAGTACAACACGAAACAATATAGGGCCTTGCCCTCTCAGAACAGGGGTCTCGCCCCTCATAACCAAACAAGGGTCTCACCCCTCCACAGTCTACGTACCCTCATCCGACTACCCCAGTTTGCCTAGAGGGCCTAAAAGTCGATGTAGGTTGGCTAGTCCTAACCCCGGGCCCCATCGGGTGGCTAGCTCCCTCCCTACACTAGTAGCTCACCTCAGTACCATGTACGTGAGGGACAACAGGAGTTAGTGTAGGGTGACCAGTCCTACCCCGAGTCTCAACCCAAGGGGTGGCTGACTCCCCCTCTACACTAAAAGGGACAATCGCTCTCCTTGGTACCATGTACACAAGGGCCAGCTCACTTTCCGTCTACAGGAGTTTTCCTCCTAATTCCCCATAGGGTTCGTGCTGGTATTCCTTTCATTTCGTATTCCAAACTTTCATATCTTTCTATTTACATTTCTATTTCCATTCTTAAATAGGCAGCTCATGATTTTCTAACTGACAAGGCATCATATTAAATAACCAATACATTTGCTAGCACTTACAGTTTTACAGGCATCTCAAGTAGATAGTGTAGCTCAACCATAGTCATTGGTTTCTGCCCTAGGGTTCATTCTCATCCTAGGGTTCGTTCGAGTTATTCTAAGCATGCAGTTTATTTATTTAATCAGGATAATACTCTAAACCACTCTACCAGGTATCACAGGAGGAATGGGGGCCTGCATCGCAGATCTCATCGTCTCCGCGAGCATCGAACACGCCACCAGCTAGTAACCTGTACCAGCAACTAATTCGAATCAGATAGGTCAAAATAATGGATACTCTACACTAACACATAAAGAAACTCAAGCAGAAAACAATGGTACTTCATTTGCAAAAATCCGATTCCATTTGGGCATCGAATGGGCCAAAAACACCCATATTGTCCAAAATCAAATGTCTGGGACTAGTCCCAAACGTCTTAAAAGACATCAGATCTTACCTTGTGTCTCCTGCGAGTTCCTTATACGTTCGGATCCCTCCGCGACCGTCTGAAGGAAGTTCCAGATGTCGGACTATGCCTCCGACCGTCTGAAAGTGTTGTCGGACATCTGGCGATGCGGTCAGACGTCCAAAAGTGCTTGGAAAGGCGCACCACGCGCCTTTCCAACGCCCAGCACCTACATACAAAAAATGTAGGACCAAGTTTAGCCCGACATTCCTACACTACGGTTTGCATGGTCGAAAGTAGCTTTACTAAACACGTACCTCCACGTGATAATATGCTTTCAGACGTCCGATTTCAGCTCCGAACATCCTAATGCCTCCCTAGACGTCTAGTAGACCCTTCAATCGTCTGATACTAGAAAACTTCCAGTACCAGAACTTCCTCCACAACATCGCTCCTCTCGCAGTGTCACCTGCAGCACGCCGCAGCAGCCTCAGGAGCTGTAGAGGGCTGGAAGGTCGCCTCCCCGAGCCCCTCCTCCTCGCGCGCGTGCCTGCCGCCACTCGCACGAGCTCTACCGATCTCCTTCGGTCTCAACCCTCCTACACTCTCGCTGCGCTCTCCTCCTCCATGTCCCGCCTCTCTCTCTCTTCCTCTCCACTCACCACACAGAAGGCTAGGAGGAAGGTGACGGCTGGTTGGAGGAAGGTGTGGAGGTGGTGGTTGGTGGGGAGGGTTTTAAATAGGAAGGGGGTTAGGGTTTAGGGGTGAGGGGTGTGGAGGAGAGAGAGAAGCTTTGCTCGTGGGCAACATGCAGCGCGAAAAGAACGTATGATATTTTCCCACATTTAGACGTCTAGCCCTTCATCCAGACATCCAAATAGACATCTGACGGTTAGTCCAGACATCTTAAATACCCCAAATAGGCATCGGGTCATTTTAATATCTATAATGTATAATACTATTTACGGGAACTACTAAGGTGGCATGTCCTCTGTGCTCTTTTGGAAATGATGACGTGTGTCACCTCTTTACCTTTTGTGTTGTTACTTGTGAGATATGGCTTGGATGTTGCTCTCGACCCTGCCCTACGTGGGCTAGCTTGTGGAGTGAGCTTGGCAAAATCTCTTCACATTGGCCATTGATAGGGCTGTTCTCTGGAGTGTTTGGCAGGCTAATAATGAGGCGATCTTCAAAAGGAATAGAGTTTGGGTTGAGAATATATGTAATGATGTGATGGAGTGGATGAAACATTGGCATAGCATCGTGTAATCTGATTTCAATGAATAAATTCTTGGATTACTACGGTCCTCGGTAGTAATCCTTCATCTTTTCAAAAAATATACATATACTATGTACATTACATAAATTATAAGTAAACTATATAATCCGTGTGTATATATATGTAATACCTAAAAAAATCTAAGTGAATTATTTAAAATTCATAATTAATTATGTAATTATATAAATTAATAAAATTAAACCTCAACTGAGTAATTTATTCCTTAATTGATACTGTATATAAGGATTTATAGTAAATTATAACATGTAAATGTCATTAACTTTACCTAATTTAAACACATATCTATATATATAATTAACTTAACGTAATTTATGTAATTAATAGCCTTATGTATTAACTTAATGATTATGTAATTTATTTGTAAATTAAATCACTAATTAACCACTAATTGCATCCCTAATTATTCTAATAAAACATAACACACGCACACAACAGTAGAAGCATTGCCTTAATAAGGTACTATACATAGTGCCACATCGATGGCATCTGTGCAGTTGTTGTGGTATAAAAGAGATTCCACCTAGAAGCTTATCTCCCTTACCAGGGATAGGCTCCCAGGCGAGCACGCCTCCAGATGTGCTTTCTAATGATTTGACCATATACCGTGCATGTGATCCTTTTGTAACCTATAGTCTAGAGTCCTAGAGCCCTAGGTTAAGGCACTATTGAGCGCGGCCCACTAGGGGTGGCCCATTGGGAATGGCCTACGGGTAGAAATTAAGCTTATTGTGGCCTCGGCCCTCCTCGTAGGGGCTGATCTAGTAGCGGTACCGATCTAGCCCTTAGGCCATTGATCTTGCGGAAGGTTGGCCCAATCATTTTGGGCTGAGTTGGGTTAAGTGTTTAAGGTAAAATAAAAACTAAGTGTTGAGTGTGTGGGCACTGAAATAAAATGGTTAAGTGTTAGTTATGTGTAAGTGCCATGTGTGAATTAAACTAAGTCTTGAGTTGTGTGTAGTGTATTAGGTGTATATATATATAAACTAACTTATGTTAGTTAAATCTATATAAGGTTATATTATATAAATTAAATAGTATGTATGATATATATAGCTATATATATAGACGTTTTGTTTAAGTTATGTTAGTGTATATATAGGTATGTTACATGTTAGTTATGTGTATATAGTTTAACTAGGTGTTATATTATATGTTTACTTTGAAGGTAAGGTTTGAGTTAAGTATGATAGATAAATACTTAAGTACTAATTATCTTTTATACCTTAACTTGTAGATATTTTTGGGGTTTATATATATATATACATTCTTCTCAATCTTTTGTATTGTCTTTGTAGATAGTTTTAAGTCAAAATTTTGTTCATAAATTGCTTTTATGTTGTTTATTCAGTTGCATATTGTTTACTTTATATTTATTTTTTATGCCTTTATAATGTAAATATTCTTGAGGCATTAATGTACTAACATCCATTCTTCCATTCTTTTGATTGCATTGATGCTAATTCATTCATTTGTAAATAAAATTAACATTTTTGGAGTAAAAGATAGATTTTGGATAATACAAAGTGATGTATATCAATAATTATCTCCTAGTGAACAACTGGGAATAAAATTAGTAAAAATTATATATAAATAAAATGGCATCCATCTAGTTTGCAATACTATACTACTACAGCGATTAATTAAACTTAATTAACATGCAATCCAGATGGTACTGTTGGTGCAAGTGCACCATGATCGTTGATTTTGATGATAACAAAGCACTTGTTACTTAACATTTGATATTGAGTTTAAGATTTCAGGATTATTGTAAATGATAACAAATATGAAGGAGCTCGAACTCAAGGCCATGGAGGAATGGAGGAGATTGTTGGAGGAAAACAAAAGCATCAAGCAGCATGGAACATGGATTGGGGAGCTTTACTTTGGTTAAAAGCTTGAAGAAGAAGAATAATAGGATATAACTTTTTTTGAATGTATTTGTCTTTTATTTCGCTCTTTATTTTTCTAAATTGATGTTAAAGAGCCCAAAGCATATCGTCCTAGGTCCTAGGAACACTTACCCTACCTTAGGACACTTAAGTAAAATCAAGAGTTAAATCAGAAAGCCAAAATAGGTTTCAAACAGACTGATCAAATGTCCAACATGACAATCAGACTTCTAATCCTGACTTTTAAGTTGTTTGATAGTATGACCAGAGGTCTAATTACCTAGGCTAGAAAATCATAACATATGCCTTTCCATTCAAACGTCCTGACCCAATTCTAGATGTCCTTCCAAACGTCATATAGTTTAGCGAGATGTCCAATATAGGACCGTTATTGACGAGTCGATTCTTGCTTAACAAGATGATAATGATTTTTCGTTTATATTTTTAAGTGGTGGAAAATCGACTAACCAAAGTATTGAATTAAAATTAACCACTCAATAAGGAGCGGGTTGTGTCCACAGGGAGGAATGTGCTTATTAAAACTCGCAAGGTTCGAAAACTAATGTTCACAAATGAATTCACAGAAAGTCGATGCCAAAACCCCTCTCAAATGAGGCACATAGAGCTTACATATGCTGATAAAGTAATTAAGGAAAGGAGGGAGGTTATCTTCACAAAATAGCCAACATTATAATATTCATTAAATGAGAAAAATAAGTTTGGCAATGGCATGGAATAGTAAATAGAAATACAACCCAAAACAGAGGATTTCTTCCCCGTGACCATGCGCAAGGAGGGAATGGCTGGAGGTGTGAAGCTCGGAGGAGGATCTCTAGATTGAGGGCTCCGCGATGGTAGTCGCAGCGAAGTGCGGGGCAGCCCAAGGTGGTCAGACAGAGCTTCGGGGGAGGTGGGTTCAGCCTATGGAGCTACTCTACACTGCTAGCTACTGCACGCGAAGGTGCGCGTGCGAGGAGGGTGGCGTGCAGGTGCGATTCAGGCCACACATGGGAGCTCGACAAGGGGAGACACGTTCCGCTAGATGAGGGAGACTCATGGTGAAGTGGAGCTGTGAAGGCTCACGCACAGTGTTGGCACAAGTCCACCGGCTTGGCGTGGCTAGCTGTCACCTCGTCGGCCCACGGTGTGGTGGAGTTCAGCTGTGGAGACCATGGTGGTGGATGGAAAGCACGGTGGTGGAGTGGGACAGCATCTCCTCCAGCCTGGTTGTGGCTCCCCCTTTCTAATACCTACAGGGGAAGATGAAGACAAAGATGAAGCATCGACCAGATCCACTTCTCCCGCTCCTCCTTGAATGCAGGTCTTCAGTGCGGGCAGCTGGTGTGAAGAGGCAGCTGCCATTGAAGAAGAAATGGATTAGTAAGAAAATAAATGATGAGTTATTTATCTGCAAACCCTCACATAAAATGTTAATTCTAATACATGCATGTAATGCAACCTATAGACTAATTATTTCAATGCATGTTATTCTAAATGAATTCTAAATGTATTTAGATATGAATGCAATGCATGAAATATGCAAATAAGTGAATAATTAGACTAATCTATTTACATTTTATTGTATGCTATTCATATTTCAATATTAATCTAATATCTAAGCATTTAAGTAACTAATTAGCCCACAAATATGGGCTCATCAGTTATCCTCTTAGGAAATATCTTCAAGAACCCTCTTAGAAATAATTTAATATTATTTACAAGCATCCATAGAGTTGTTCAGACATCAGAAAAAGAGATGTTGGACCTTGTTAGACCAAATCCAATCATTGGGTCCTTGGGAATCCATTCCCGCAAAACACCTTTATCATCAGACGTCCAATATCATGTCTAGACATCCAGTAAATCATCTGACCTTGTTACACTAGAACCCTGTTTAGATCTAGTTCAAAATAGGGACAAACCTACATAAAATTAGACATCCATTTTTCACCCAATTGTCTTAAAATAACATCCCAGATGTTTGACCTAGAACCCTATTTTTGTCCAACTAAATCAGGAACTCTGACCCTTACATTAGACAAACAAAACTTGTATCAGTCGGTTGACCCGTCATTTGACCCAACAATCAGATGTCTGATTCTGTTGTCAGAGTCATGATGAGTCTGATTTGATTGGGATTTCGGCATGATGCTCCTTCGATTTTATCCCAACAACTACAAGGCCTCTCCCAAGCCTTCTTGAGGGTTCATAGAACATCTATAAATAGATGGGAGCCTCTCCTTTGTGAACACACCTAAAGATAATACTTTCCACCATTCTGAGTGTTTAAAAGAGGTCTAAGAAGAAGAGACTTTGCCACTCTTCTCTCCAAAGCTTACACTTTGCATCTGAGAGCTCTGAATACTTTGTGTGTTCATGCCTAATCTCTTCTGTATAAGGGAATTACCTTAACCTATAGAAGTTTATATTAGATCTACATTTTGGGCTCTATAGCTTCTTTATTTTATCTTTTCTTTGGTTGGGTATTCATGTGATGAATTTCTATCTCCTTCATGAGACAAAATACTCTTCGTAAGAATAGGGATTGAGGTACACTACCCTCATACAAGTAGTGTGGTTGTAGTGAGGTTGTACTACCCTCAGTTTTAGGAGATATGTTAGTGGATTTGATCAACTTGGTTGAATGGGAAATCCAAAGTCGAGAAGACTTAGGTGGTGGTGTTTACGATTGGGGTTTCCACCTAAAAATTTGTTGTCTCTTGTGGTGAATATTTATTGTGAGATTGTTTTATTTTCGCATGTACTCTATTGCACATTATTCACTATTGATAAGTCATCATCATCTATAACTAGCTTTAATTATTAAGAATCACTTAACAACCACTCCTACATAACCGCTAGAGAGGCATAATTCATTACATATTCTTTCTGAGAAAAATACATTAAATCAGGGGTAAATCTACAGTTTTAACATCATATCATAAATGTAGAGTAATCAAGGGGTTTTCCAAGGGTTAAATGAAGATAAAATGAGAATTAATGACTAACAAGAGGGTTCATGCAAATAGAAATGGATTTTCACGTATTTCAAGAATTAATGGACATTTGAAACCCTAATTTTAGACTCTCTTAATTAACTGAAGTTATGGTCAGGATAAAATTCACCTAAACCTTATAAAAATTATATAAAAATATTCTATAAGATTTGGCACCCTTGATTTGACCATCTGAACCCATTTTGACATAAAATAGAGTCTTAGCCGGAAAGTTACCCTAATTTGGGTTTCTACGTAAATTACCCAGTCAAAATTAGTCAAAACCAAAATTCAACTTCACCATCAGATTCCTTTGGTCAAAATTAGGTTTTTACCAAAATTTGGGCCCAATTAGAGATCATCTTAACCTGAAGCATCGACCAGATCCACTTCTCCCGCTCCTCCTTGAATGCAGGTCTTCAGTGCGGGCAGCTGGTGTGAAGAGGCAGCTGCCATTGAAGAAGAAATGGATTAGTAAGAAAATAAATGATGAGTTATTTATCTGCAAACCCTCACATAAAATGTTAATTCTAATACATGCATGTAATGCAACCTATAGACTAATTATTTCAATGCATGTTATTCTAAATGAATTCTAAATGTATTTAGATATGAATGCAATGCATGAAATATGCAAATAAGTGAATAATTAGACTAATCTATTTACATTTTATTGTATGCTATTTATATTTCAATATTAATCTAATATCTAAGCATTTAAGTAACTAATTAGCCCACAAATATGGGCTCATCAGTTATCCTCTTAGGAAATATCTTCAAGAACCCTCTTAGAAATAATTTAATATTATTTACAAGCATCCATAGAGTTGTTCAGACATCAGAAAAAGAGATGTTGGACCTTGTTAGACCAAATCCAATCATTGGGTCCTTGGGAATCCATTCCCGCAAAACACCTTTATCATCAGACGTCCAATATCATGCCTAGACATCCAGTAAATCATCTGACCTTGTTACACTAGAACCCTGTTTAGATCTAGTTCAAAATAGGGACAAACCTACATAAAATTAGACATCCATTTTTCACCCAATTGTCTTAAAATAACATCCCAGATGTTTGACCTAGAACCCTATTTTTGTCCAACTAAATCAGGAACTCTGACCCTTACATTAGACAAACAAAACTTGTATCAGTCGGTTGACCCGTCATTTGACCCAACAATCAGATGTCTGATTCTGTTGTCAGAGTCATGATGAGTCTGATTTGATTGGGATTTCGGCATGATGCTCCTTCGATTTTATCCCAACAACTACAAGGCCTCTCCCAAGCCTTCTTGAGGGTTCATAGAACATCTATAAATAGATGGGAGCCTCTCCTTTGTGAACACACCTAAAGATAATACTTTCCACCATTCTGAGTGTTTAAAAGAGGTCTAAGAAGAAGAGACTTTGCCACTCTTCTCTCCAAAGCTTACACTTTGCATCTGAGAGCTCTGAATACTTTGTGTGTTCATGCCTAATCTCTTCTGTATAAGGGAATTACCTTAACCTATAGAAGTTTATATTAGATCTACATTTTGGGCTCTATAGCTTCTTTATTTTATCTTTTCTTTGGTTGGGTATTCATGTGATGAATTTCTATCTCCTTCATGAGACAAAATACTCTTCGTAAGAATAGGGATTGAGGTACACTACCCTCATACAAGTAGTGTGGTTGTAGTGAGGTTGTACTACCCTCAGTTTTAGGAGATATGTTAGTGGATTTGATCAACTTGGTTGAATGGGAAATCCAAAGTCGAGAAGACTTAGGTGGTGGTGTTTACGATTGGGGTTTCCACCTAAAAATTTGTTGTCTCTTGTGGTGAATATTTATTGTGAGATTGTTTTATTTTCGCATGTACTCTATTGCACATTATTCACTATTGATAAGTCATCATCATCTATAACTAGCTTTAATTATTAAGAATCACTTAACAACCACTCCTACATAACCGCTAGAGAGGCATAATTCATTACATATTCTTTCTGAGAAAAATACATTAAATCAGGGGTAAATCTACAGTTTTAACATCATATCATAAATGTAGAGTAATCAAGGGGTTTTCCAAGGGTTAAATGAAGATAAAATGAGAATTAATGACTAACAAGAGGGTTCATGCAAATAGAAATGGATTTTCACGTATTTCAAGAATTAATGGACATTTGAAACCCTAATTTTAGACTCTCTTAATTAACTGAAGTTATGGTCAGGATAAAATTCACCTAAACCTTATAAAAATTATATAAAAATATTCTATAAGATTTGGCACCCTTGATTTGACCATCTGAACCCATTTTGACATAAAATAGAGTCTTAGCCGGAAAGTTACCCTAATTTGGGTTTCTACGTAAATTACCCAGTCAAAATTAGTCAAAACCAAAATTCAACTTCACCATCAGATTCCTTTGGTCAAAATTAGGTTTTTACCAAAATTTGGGCCCAATTAGAGATCATCTTAACCTGAAGCATCGACCAGATCCACTTCTCCCGCTCCTCCTTGAATGCAGGTCTTCAGTGCGGGCAGCTGGTGTGAAGAGGCAGCTGCCATTGAAGAAGAAATGGATTAGTAAGAAAATAAATGATGAGTTATTTATCTGCAAACCCTCACATAAAATGTTAATTCTAATACATGCATGTAATGCAACCTATAGACTAATTATTTCAATGCATGTTATTCTAAATGAATTCTAAATGTATTTAGATATGAATGCAATGCATGAAATATGCAAATAAGTGAATAATTAGACTAATCTATTTACATTTTATTGTATGCTATTTATATTTCAATATTAATCTAATATCTAAGCATTTAAGTAACTAATTAGCCCACAAATATGGGCTCATCAGTTATCCTCTTAGGAAATATCTTCAAGAACCCTCTTAGAAATAATTTAATATTATTTACAAGCATCCATAGAGTTGTTCAGACATCAGAAAAAGAGATGTTGGACCTTGTTAGACCAAATCCAATCATTGGGTCCTTGGGAATCCATTCCCGCAAAACACCTTTATCATCAGACGTCCAATATCATGTCTAGACATCCAGTAAATCATCTGACCTTGTTACACTAGAACCCTGTTTAGATCTAGTTCAAAATAGGGACAAACCTACATAAAATTAGACATCCATTTTTCACCCAATTGTCTTAAAATAACATCCCAGATGTTTGACCTAGAACCCTATTTTTGTCCAACTAAATCAGGAACTCTGACCCTTACATTAGACAAACAAAACTTGTATCAGTCGGTTGACCCGTCATTTGACCCAACAATCAGATGTCTGATTCTGTTGTCAGAGTCATGATGAGTCTGATTTGATTGGGATTTCGGCATGATGCTCCTTCGATTTTATCCCAACAACTACAAGGCCTCTCCCAAGCCTTCTTGAGGGTTCATAGAACATCTATAAATAGATGGGAGCCTCTCCTTTGTGAACACACCTAAAGATAATACTTTCCACCATTCTGAGTGTTTAAAAGAGGTCTAAGAAGAAGAGACTTTGCCACTCTTCTCTCCAAAGCTTACACTTTGCATCTGAGAGCTCTGAATACTTTGTGTGTTCATGCCTAATCTCTTCTGTATAAGGGAATTACCTTAACCTATAGAAGTTTATATTAGATCTACATTTTGGGCTCTATAGCTTCTTTATTTTATCTTTTCTTTGGTTGGGTATTCATGTGATGAATTTCTATCTCCTTCATGAGACAAAATACTCTTCGTAAGAATAGGGATTGAGGTACACTACCCTCATACAAGTAGTGTGGTTGTAGTGAGGTTGTACTACCCTCAGTTTTAGGAGATATGTTAGTGGATTTGATCAACTTGGTTGAATGGGAAATCCAAAGTCGAGAAGACTTAGGTGGTGGTGTTTACGATTGGGGTTTCCACCTAAAAATTTGTTGTCTCTTGTGGTGAATATTTATTGTGAGATTGTTTTATTTTCGCATGTACTCTATTGCACATTATTCACTATTGATAAGTCATCATCATCTATAACTAGCTTTAATTATTAAGAATCACTTAACAACCACTCCTACATAACCGCTAGAGAGGCATAATTCATTACATATTCTTTCTGAGAAAAATACATTAAATCAGGGGTAAATCTACAGTTTTAACATCATATCATAAATGTAGAGTAATCAAGGGGTTTTCCAAGGGTTAAATGAAGATAAAATGAGAATTAATGACTAACAAGAGGGTTCATGCAAATAGAAATGGATTTTCACGTATTTCAAGAATTAATGGACATTTGAAACCCTAATTTTAGACTCTCTTAATTAACTGAAGTTATGGTCAGGATAAAATTCACCTAAACCTTATAAAAATTATATAAAAATATTCTATAAGATTTGGCACCCTTGATTTGACCATCTGAACCCATTTTGACATAAAATAGAGTCTTAGCCGGAAAGTTACCCTAATTTGGGTTTCTACGTAAATTACCCAGTCAAAATTAGTCAAAACCAAAATTCAACTTCACCATCAGATTCCTTTGGTCAAAATTAGGTTTTTACCAAAATTTGGGCCCAATTAGAGATCATCTTAACCTGAAGCATCGACCAGATCCACTTCTCCCGCTCCTCCTTGAATGCAGGTCTTCAGTGCGGGCAGCTGGTGTGAAGAGGCAGCTGCCATTGAAGAAGAAATGGATTAGTAAGAAAATAAATGATGAGTTATTTATCTGCAAACCCTCACATAAAATGTTAATTCTAATACATGCATGTAATGCAACCTATAGACTAATTATTTCAATGCATGTTATTCTAAATGAATTCTAAATGTATTTAGATATGAATGCAATGCATGAAATATGCAAATAAGTGAATAATTAGACTAATCTATTTACATTTTATTGTATGCTATTTATATTTCAATATTAATCTAATATCTAAGCATTTAAGTAACTAATTAGCCCACAAATATGGGCTCATCAGTTATCCTCTTAGGAAATATCTTCAAGAACCCTCTTAGAAATAATTTAATATTATTTACAAGCATCCATAGAGTTGTTCAGACATCAGAAAAAGAGATGTTGGACCTTGTTAGACCAAATCCAATCATTGGGTCCTTGGGAATCCATTCCCGCAAAACACCTTTATCATCAGACGTCCAATATCATGTCTAGACATCCAGTAAATCATCTGACCTTGTTACACTAGAACCCTGTTTAGATCTAGTTCAAAATAGGGACAAACCTACATAAAATTAGACATCCATTTTTCACCCAATTGTCTTAAAATAACATCCCAGATGTTTGACCTAGAACCCTATTTTTGTCCAACTAAATCAGGAACTCTGACCCTTACATTAGACAAACAAAACTTGTATCAGTCGGTTGACCCGTCATTTGACCCAACAATCAGATGTCTGATTCTGTTGTCAGAGTCATGATGAGTCTGATTTGATTGGGATTTCGGCATGATGCTCCTTCGATTTTATCCCAACAACTACAAGGCCTCTCCCAAGCCTTCTTGAGGGTTCATAGAACATCTATAAATAGATGGGAGCCTCTCCTTTGTGAACACACCTAAAGATAATACTTTCCACCATTCTGAGTGTTTAAAAGAGGTCTAAGAAGAAGAGACTTTGCCACTCTTCTCTCCAAAGCTTACACTTTGCATCTGAGAGCTCTGAATACTTTGTGTGTTCATGCCTAATCTCTTCTGTATAAGGGAATTACCTTAACCTATAGAAGTTTATATTAGATCTACATTTTGGGCTCTATAGCTTCTTTATTTTATCTTTTCTTTGGTTGGGTATTCATGTGATGAATTTCTATCTCCTTCATGAGACAAAATACTCTTCGTAAGAATAGGGATTGAGGTACACTACCCTCATACAAGTAGTGTGGTTGTAGTGAGGTTGTACTACCCTCAGTTTTAGGAGATATGTTAGTGGATTTGATCAACTTGGTTGAATGGGAAATCCAAAGTCGAGAAGACTTAGGTGGTGGTGTTTACGATTGGGGTTTCCACCTAAAAATTTGTTGTCTCTTGTGGTGAATATTTATTGTGAGATTGTTTTATTTTCGCATGTACTCTATTGCACATTATTCACTATTGATAAGTCATCATCATCTATAACTAGCTTTAATTATTAAGAATCACTTAACAACCACTCCTACATAACCGCTAGAGAGGCATAATTCATTACATATTCTTTCTGAGAAAAATACATTAAATCAGGGGTAAATCTACAGTTTTAACATCATATCATAAATGTAGAGTAATCAAGGGGTTTTCCAAGGGTTAAATGAAGATAAAATGAGAATTAATGACTAACAAGAGGGTTCATGCAAATAGAAATGGATTTTCACGTATTTCAAGAATTAATGGACATTTGAAACCCTAATTTTAGACTCTCTTAATTAACTGAAGTTATGGTCAGGATAAAATTCACCTAAACCTTATAAAAATTATATAAAAATATTCTATAAGATTTGGCACCCTTGATTTGACCATCTGAACCCATTTTGACATAAAATAGAGTCTTAGCCGGAAAGTTACCCTAATTTGGGTTTCTACGTAAATTACCCAGTCAAAATTAGTCAAAACCAAAATTCAACTTCACCATCAGATTCCTTTGGTCAAAATTAGGTTTTTACCAAAATTTGGGCCCAATTAGAGATCATCTTAACCTAGTTTGCATTTTGGTCCACCCTAACTCTTCTCTCAAATAGCCCCTTAGCTTTCGAAATCTATTGCAAATACCCCCCTAACTTTGTCATCTTCTTTACATTTAGGTCCCTACCACCATTGCCATGTGAGCGAACCTGCAGCCGACTTTCAATCAATGAGTTCTCACCTATTTCACGCTCGATCTCTTCCAAAATTGGAAGGGGAACTCCTAAGAAGATCCTTTTTCATCTGACCGCATCTTGGGCTATGATTCTTGCTCAAAAGTTGATGCGAACCATTTGAAATCATGGGTTTCCTATTTTGCGAAAGCTCCAATCTTCCAAGCTTGGTTTCCAAGCTTGGAATGACCCCCTGAACCCTATAAACGAACCCATAATGCAAGGTCGTGCTCTTTAGCTTGGTTTGGACCGGAATATCCCCTTCTCCTCTCTCCAGCCAACTCCTCCGTAAGTTCCGGTGAGCTTCTCTATCTACCTTCCTTGCCTGCCGCCACAAGCAATAGTCGGTGGGAGCATCTTCCCCGTGTTCTTCCGCTTCTAGTAGTACCAATAGAAGCTCTCTAACTCCATCTTCCTCGTCGTTCTCCCCCACCGAAGGAATTCTCGTCTCCGACACCAGCCATACCACAACCGGTGCCTACCTTCCCTTTCATTCGTTAGAATTAGGTTAGATAGGTTCCTTTCTCCCTCTAATTCCTTTTCATTTCCTTTATCCCTCAATCCGACCACCTACGTGCCCTCACACCCGTCATCTTCCCCACACATGGCCAATCTCTAGCGAGGTCTCCCCGTCGCTCCACACCACATGCCTCGCCAACACCCCCACAAACATCGCTGTTCCTCCACCAACAAAAGCCCTCACTTAATTTCATCTTCCACTCACTCAAACGCACCCCCGACCAACCCACCTTCGCACAGTCTCTGCCAACCTCCGTAGACCACCTCACTCACTCCCACGCCACACCAACACCCCAGTCACCTTCACCGTGCTATGAAAAAGCTTAGGAGCTGCTTAATTGGGGCCACGAGCCCGTATTAGTGTTTTCATGTCATGCTAGCCGCCGCCTATTGCTGCCTTCATCTCCAACCACAACCGAGCTCCTCCGGCATCAAGATAACCTGCCACCACTTCCAGGCTTCGCGGAATCAAGATCAGAAACTCTCCAGGTCCTCAATTAGGTGAAAGGACTGTAGTTGCTACTCCAATCGAAGATGCACCTTCAGCTGCATTCGTGCGAAGAAGATTTGGGAAGGATAGTCCCACATCATGGGTTGCTGAGCCTACGACTGCAGATAAGATGATTTTGTGCATAAGCCTTATTGCCCAGTCACTTGAGGGGTTGGGTCCCTCACACTCTTGCACATACCCTATTACTCGACCTATCCTCACTCCTTGGCTACCACACACGACCGATAGCCCTGGACACTGTACACGACTAGTATACCTGAGTATGAATCTGACTATGCGTTGGGTTTAATAGAGAAGGAAGAGAGGAATTTGTGAGAAAGTAGGGGAGGGTTTTTGCTCTTTTGGCCTTGTGTGTGCGACTAACACTTAGCTACTGAGGAACTTGGTCTCCTATGCTATGAAGGAGAAGCCTTAAAGAAGGCTTGAAAGAAAGAGAAGGTAGTGAAGGAAAAGAGGCTTTGAAGAAAGAGAAGCTGAAGAAAGGAAGGCTCATGCTGAAGAAGAAAAGCCTAACGAAGAAGAAGAGAGAAGAAACAAACAAGGCTTTGAGAAGCCTGATCATTTAAGTCGTCTGATGATAAATGGTCGACGTCTAATTACTATAGCATTCAAGCTACTGTTGGGTTATTTGAAAAAATTGAGATGCATGCTTAATGTCGATCTAAAAGGTGATTTAAATCACCACTTTTTAGGATAATTTCCATTCTTTTTGTCTCAGAAAATTCTTGTAATACTCTTGCTTATTATTAAAATATCATTTGAGTAGATTGTTATTCATTGAATATCTCTTTCATTCTTCGATTATGGTGCTCATTTATATGCAATTAAAGATTAGCACATAAATTCTATATTTGCTCCTTGTATTCGACCTCGAACTTCAATTTAGATTGCGAGTTTATAAATTTTATCTGTTGATTGAGCTATTTAGGAGTGTGCTATGATGACGAAACATTAAACTCCTATCTGGCCCTCTCAACATTCACCCCCTTTAGTGCACCTACAAGTACATCACTAGATTTCTAAAAGACCTTTGTACACTATTCAATGCATAGATCCTATTTCAAAAGATTATTTAGTTGTAGTATAGCGCGAAAACACGTCGATAAATAAATTTGTAATGACTGGTGAGTACCAAGTCGTTCGCAGGGAGGCAATCTTTATTTATGCAGAAGCTCTTTAGAAAACTATTTCTAACAGGTATTTATATATGTATATGTGTATAAAGAGATATCAGGCATTCAGAAGATCGGAATTTTATTGCAATTAGATAGCATTTTCACAATAGAGAATGCTAATAGAAACAAATAGATAGATAGAAGATAGATAGATAGAGAGAGAGAGAGATAGAAGGAGGTAGAGAGATGATGCTGCTCGTAAGATGCTTGTGCGAGGTGCGGTAGCACCTCACATCCAAAACAACAGGACGAAGGTTAGAGTTGCGGAGAGAGATGAGGGACTGTAGAGAAGTAGGTGGAAGAGTTGTATGGAATTGATCCATCCAAGGGGGCTTTGGCCTTCTTTTATAGTTTTTATAGAGGGCAAAAAGGGTATTTTGGCCCTCCATCTCATGCAACAACCTTAGGCCAATCAAATCCATTGATTGGAAGATCAACGACTTTGATTTGGCCTCAAAATAGCCTTCAAAATGCCTTCTACATGTGGATTCACCCTCATTCTAACACGTGGCACGCTCTACATCGTCGAATGGCCATTGGACACTCCAGATCTCTCCTCACATGCGTGTTGTGATTCCTTTGTTTGCTACTCAAGCATTTTTAGTGCCTCAACGTCAACCGTCAGATCTCACGATCAGACGGCTTAAATGCATGCCCGCTTCCTTCTCAAAGAGCTCATTTGTTATTGTTTGCCGTAGACACCTCTAGTCACGAGACATGGTTGCATCCAAACCAACCAACTCACCATCTGACGGCCAATAGCACTCGCGCCCAACGATTCTTCAATTTCGCACAAGGCGCGGATTGAACGCGTGCCCTTCACTTCGAGGAGAGGGTGCTAAGCAATGTGCTACTCCAACTTGTTTGTTGCATTTAGGTTTTAAGGTAACTTTTTCTCGACTGTTGGATGAAGATCCAATGGTCGAGATCTTCTCTTGGCTGATGAGGCGTGGTGGCGAGGCAACATGGGCGACTCGTGAACTGTTGGGTGGCCATCCAATGGCCCACAGCACACAATGAAGATGCCTACAAATGCTTGATTGCGGTGAGGGGCGGCTGTGATGGTGCCACGTGGTGCCATCATAGCCATCCATCTTCTCTTCTTTGTATCCAGTGATGTAGACCTCCGATCGGGTTGATTTTTGCATTGTTGGACTACGATCGTTGATCCGGATCCATCTGTGCAGTTAAATCTTTCATCTGAGGCTTGGATCTTTATTCTTTGGCTCCATGATCTCCATTCTTTTATGGACTGCACACGATGCTCTAGTTATCTGATCAAGACGATTTCGGAAGCGTTGGACTCCTGTCATCATTCTGATCAGATCTGTTTGATCTGATCTGACATCCACAGCTTTGAATCATCTGCGATTAAAATCATCTCTCATTAGTACATAAAGTGACAATATTATCTATGCAGGTAATTAAACTAACCATTATGCAAATTACGATGCTTATGCATGCATTGTCCCTAAGTTATGCTAGAATCTAGATTAATTCAGGTATTTTGGATTGCATGATTGCTATGCAATCATACACAAAAACAAAGATCTCAAAAACAGGCCCAAACCAAGGTTGTCCTACCTGACCTTGTTAGTTTGGTAATGCAACATGGTGCACCCCCCAAGTTGAAGGACCCAGGAGCACCATACAATTTAGTGGTCATTAGTAAGCTTCGCATAGATGAGACTCTCCTCGATCTAGGTGTGGGGGCAAATATATTACTAAGCTCGGTATACGATGAGGAGGAAGTGAATTGAAACCTAGTCCTATCGTCCTCCACGTAGCCGATTGATCTTTGAAAAAGCCACATGGTCTGTTGGAGGATGCCCTTGTGAGGGTGGAAGATTTCTTCTTCCCTGTAGACTTTTTAATACTTGACACAGACCCATCCAACTAGCCTTCCAAACCATCAGCATTCTTGGATGCCCCTTCTTGACTACAACCAATGCTTCGATTAATTATAGATCAGGGGCACTAAAAATGGGTTTTGGAAGCAAGAAAATCCAATTGAATGTGTTTGATGCTTATAAATAGCCCGAACTTAAGGATTGTCTCCAAATTGAGGTGGTGGATGAGATTGTGGAAGAAACAACCCCGACACTCCTTTATGAGGATACCCTACAATTAGTTATCACAAATGACCATTCTCTTACTCTTAACAACTTGGCGGGGGACATGTTGGAGTAAAAGGAGTTATCAAGGGTCAAGGTTGAATCATCATTACGGCCATGTACTGTTAAGTTAGACTCTCTACCTGAGGCGGTGATGCAAACACATTTATTGAGAGTAAAATGACTATTCATGCATGTTCCTAGGCTTAGATTTGCATTTCATGTTATAAATATTGCATAGCATGCATCATTCTGCATTTAGATTAATTGTATATAATTTAGGTTAATTGCATCCTTTTGTGGTTAGGAGAGAAGGATATTTATTTGGGAGCCTCGGATTGACGATCTGACCATACAGATCTGATCAAGATGACGATCGGAGTCCAACGCCTCTGAAATCACCTCAGTCGGAGTCCCGTAGCACCATATGCAATCCGAGGAAGATCAACGGCCAAGGAACTAGGAGACATAATTCAGAGCTTCAAATGATAAATCCGACCGCGCGAATGGATTCGGGTCGACGATCGCAGCCTAACGGCGTGAAAATCGACTCAATATGACCTCTGTAGCAGCCCCTACAATAAGAAGAAGATGGATGGCCCAGACTACGCCACGTGGCGTAGCCCAGGCCACCAGCACATGCACGCAACACCGCACGCACGCAGGCGCGCATGTGTGCAGTGCCAACGCAGTGTGAGGTGGACTAGAGCGACGCATGAGCTGGACTTACAGCGACACTTACAGTCGTCAGTAATTCATCACATGCCAGCAAAGCCAACTGTGGGCACCAGCGGGCATGAGCTGCCTACAGCGACGTTTCCAGCGACAGTCTGGATGTCACTAATGGTCCCATACTGATTTTTTCCTCTTCTCCACCACTATAAAAGGACCTACACCCCCTCCCTTCCAAGCCATCTCTATCTACTCTACTCCAACCTACTCCCAAGCTCTAGCAAGTTACCAACATTCCATTAGAGCTTGTTCTCAAGCTCCCAGGTGCCTATTAGTGTAGCGAACCTCTACCCCACCAAATACTCCTCCAACTTCCCATCTCCCTTCATAGGTCACCTTGGAGCCATCCTCCCACCTCCATTCCGGTAGCAGATCAACTCCGTCTTCTCACCTCCATTTCGAAGCTACACCGAAGCTTTCCTCAACTCGACGTCCTCCAACATCTCACCTCTATCATCCCGCTCATCACCTCCTTCGTCCGAGCCTCCGCCAGGTGCCGTCGTCTCGCCGAACAGCCGATTCGAGAGATTTCCTCTCACCTCCCTCTCTTTATATGCTTTCATAGTTTCTTGTAATTGACATTAGAAGTAATATATATCAGATTTGTTCCAGATCTTTATCTTGTGATACGTTTGCTTGATTTCTTTTATTTCAAAAATACAAAAAAATATCAAAACCCTAAAATACCAAAAAGAAATGAAACAAAGCTCGATTTTCACGTAAAGTAAACGTCGCCTCCCTGTGTTCGACCCGGGACTCCCTTGGAGTTTTGGTATAAATTTTATTTGATCGACGTGTTTTGCAATTACGACGACAGGTTACTTGTAACCTTGATTTCTAACACGCGAAACACGCACAACCAGGCGGGAACCTCCAACCTCATCCCTTCTATACAAAAAGCACCTGACTTGGAATTGAAACCACTACCTGAATCTCTTAAGTTTGCCTTTCTTGGGTCTAATGACATACTTCCTGTAATTGTCTCTATGACATTGACCGCAACTCAAGAGGAAGATTTGATTGATTATTTAAAAAGGCACAAGAAGGCTTAGCTTGGACTATCGCGAACATTAGGGGAGTTGATTCCACCCTACTATGCATGCATTGCATTTACACAAACAATTTTGTGAAACCTTCTTGAGAGATGCAAAGGAGATTGAACCCCAACATGAGAGAGGTTGTAAAGGAGATCCTCAAGTGGTTGGATGTCGGGATCATCTATCCCATTTCTGATAGCAAATGGATCAATCCAATCCACATGGTTACAAAAAAAGCAAGGTTCATAATTGTGATCAATGACCAAGGGGAACAAATTGCCTCCAGAGCCTCAACTGGCTAGAGGGTCTATATTGACTGCAGAAAGTTAAATACGACAACCCAAAAGGGCCATTTCCCTTTGCCATTTATTTACTAGATACTCAAAAAATTGGCTGGGAATAAGTATTTCTACTTTATAGATGGATATTCTGGGTATAACCAGATAGATGTATTCCCTGATGACAAGGAGCACATGACATTCACAAGCCCCTATGACACATTTGCCTTTTGACGAATGCCTTTTAACTTATGTAATGGCCCTGCGACATTCTAGCGTTGCATGATGTCTATCTTTTTTGATATGATAAATGACCTTTTGGAGATTTTCATGGATGATTTTTCCATATGTGTAACGTCATTTAACTAGTGTCTCTCCTATTTTGAGAGAGTCATTACCTGTTGTGAGGAAACTAGTCTTGTGCTCAAGTGGGAAAAAGGCCATTTCATGGTCCAACAGGGCATTGTACAGGGGCATGTTATCCTTGAGAGGGGGCAAGAGGTTGATAAGGAAAAGATTGATTCCATCTCTAGACTTCCCCCACCCACCAATGTCAAGCAAGTCAAATCTCTTTTTAGCCATGCGGGTTTTTATAAGCTCTTTATTGAGGACTTCAACAAAATTTCCAGCCCACTTTGTGACTTACTGTCAAAGGATACCCCCTTTGCATTTGATGAAAAGTGTGCTAAGGCCTTTCAATATTTGAAAAAGGCCCTTATAACAATGCCTATCCTACTAGCACCTAATTGGACCCACCCATTCAAGCTTATGTATGACACTTCTGACTACACTGTGGGAGTGATTCTAGGTCAAAGGGTCAATAAAAAGCCTCATGTTTTGTAGTATGCTAGTAAGACTTTAACTAAACCATAGCAAAACTACACTATCACAGAGAAAGAATTACTCGTAATAGTATTTTCTTTGGAAAAGTTTCGATCTTACATTCTGAGATCTAAGGTTGTGGTGTTCATTGACCATTCTGCTTTGAACATTTACCATCGAAAAAGGACACCAAACCTAGACTAATCAAATGGATTTTGCTACTTCACGAATTTGATTTGGTGATCAAGGATAAGAAAGGGGTTGAGAATGTTGTAGCACACCACCTATCTGTTGGGCAGGGTCCCTTGCATGTGGGAAATTAGCCCATATTTTTGGATCTTGAAGGATCCAATTATAACATGGAAATTTCAAGTGATTTTTCCTTGCAACTTTCCTTGGGCATAGATACAAATTATCCATTATTCATCAATTTTTTATTGTTGACTTTTGTTGGCAACGAAAGTTTGGAAGGACAACCAAATTGGATTGACAAGAGATTGGATTAGCTTTGATTTTTTGGTCATTCGCAATTGTTTCCTTTTGTTGGAAACATAAGGATGAAAAGCCAAGATTAGGCATCTTTTTTCTCTCTATTTTTGGCACTATAATACTCATTTCCTCATAGGTGGGCAACGTGGATTTAATATTTCATTTCTTTTTGGCTGCCATCGACAGAGATTTGTGATGATTTTGATTTTGCACATATATATATGTATCCAGTGGGATCAACGAAACTGTGACAAGAATCAGAAAGAGAGAGAGAAAAGAAAGGTGTGCATTGTTCAAGATACGAGATCAAGAGAACAAAGGCAACGTCGGATTACTTTGTCAGAGACGAAGGCATCTTAGAAAGGCTACATCCACCTCGAAGATATTA
The DNA here is from genome assembly GCA_037157565.1 of Thalassia testudinum. Taxonomy (NCBI): domain Eukaryota; kingdom Viridiplantae; phylum Streptophyta; class Magnoliopsida; order Alismatales; family Hydrocharitaceae; genus Thalassia; species Thalassia testudinum. Next base: position 113,088,660 of record JAZHRO010000025.1, read on the forward strand.
TTCCATTTTTCTTTTAAATTTTATGGCTGCATTTCTTGTGATTTGCTCTTGCTAGAGGGTTGGCTTTGTGTAGCCCCTCATGGTGTTGAACCTATTTCTTTGATTATAGTGGATTGGTTTTGGGTCGTGTTGACCTCGTGGTTTCTTACCCACATCTCTTTGAAGGAATTTTCCACGTTAAAAATTATCTTGCCTATTATGGTGTTGATTGCTTGTAATTTACTTGCTCATAGTTTTGGTGGTATATTGCTAAATCCATCGCATGGGACATTTGTTTTCTTATAGTGGGATTTATTTAATTACTGGTAAATCCCAACAATCTAGTATCAGAGCCACCATGGTTGATAAGATAGATTTCAGTACTAGCCGAATGATTAGTCTAAATGGGACTAATTATAATATGTGGAAAAATAAAATGATTGGTCATTTATTTGTGAAAGCCATGTGTTGAAGCTACGAGTTACTATGCTAACGTATTTGGTTTTTGAAAAACCTGTCGTCATGGTTTGAAAGAGAAGAACTCGTGTTCAACAAATAAAATTTGTACTGGAATAGAAATCCCAGGTAGAACTCAGGGAGGCTACGTCGATCTATATTCACAATTATATTTTTTTAGAGTATTTGTTGAAAAGCGAAGTGCTGTAATTACAATGAAACAATATTAACTATCAGAATAAACGAGAGAGAGAGAGAGAAACATGCACTCAATATTTCAAAATGTTTATACAATGAAACCAGAGAAGAATTACACTAGAAAGTGAAAAATTAGCTACACTAGAAAGCAAGAAAATTCTACTCTAGAAAGCTGTAAAGAAGAATGGGAGAGAGAAGTTATCCTCCTCGATGATCGCTTGGAGGATGAGCCAGACGAGATGTTGCCTGGACGAAGGAGGACGGGGTGGGAAGAAGGAGGTCGAGCCAGGAGGAACGAGAACAGGGCAGCACGTTGTCGTCATCGCGGGATCCGCTTCCAAAATGAGAGCGAAAATTTGACTTTATCTATCGAGGAGCATCCCGGGTGTGGGACAAGCTTCTCTTGAACTTTGGAGAGGTAGAGGAGAGAAGGAAGAGATGAAAATTTCGTATGGAGGGGGTCTCCCTTTATAGTTGCAAGGAGTGAGGGAAATTTGGTCTTTACAATTGCAAAACATTAAATAAGGGGTCTTTAGTGATGGATAAAACCGTCGCTAAAGCCCCAGTCGCGGGCAATGTGTGCTGCCCGCTCATCTTCTGCGCCGCCCACATCCTTCAATTCTTGGTCTTTCGATCGTGCGATCGAACGGCTAAGATGCACCCTCGCTGTGCCTCTGCAAGCCGCAACGCTCACGTCTGATGGCACGTCACGCAAGGGCATGCGAGAGCGCGTGGGCGCTATTGAGCGCTTGCAGCCACTCGATAGCAATCAGACGGTCGCAAAGCCTGCTCGCCCGCACCCCAGCTGCCGCTTTTGAAGAATCGAACGTGCGCCCTTTGAACTCGCGAGCGCTCTCACCCGCTGCGCTATGGAGGCTTTTGTGTCATGGGAAGATTTCGTGCGAGTGCGATTAGGACCATTGGATTAAGATCCAACGGTCAAGGCGGCTCTTCAGATGAGGCTTTTAGAGCATGGGTGCGCCGGTTGGGCTAAAATCTCAGCCATTGGATCTTAATCCAACGGCGGAGATGCGTGGGTGCTAGTGGCTTCAGAAGTTGAGGGTGGCTGGTTGGGCGACCGAGATGGTGCCACGTGGCACCATCTTGGCTGTCCATCTTCTGGATGATGTAGATGGTGCCATGGATGTCTGATTGAGTTGATTTTTGCGCCGTTAGGCTACGATCGTCGATCTGAATCCATTCATGCAGTTGGATTTGTCGTTTAAAGTGCAAATTCACACCATTATGGCCCTTGATCTTCTAGGGTTCCCCGATCTCTATCTGATGCTACAGATGTCAGATTAGGGCGATCTTGGAGTCGTTGAACTCCAATCGTCGCCCTGATCAAATATGTATGGTTGGATCTTCGATTCGAGGCCATGATAAAAATTTGCCCAGTCCCTGAACATAAAAGGAGACAATTAACCTCCATTTTATTCAAACTAATCTAAATGCAAGATGATGCATGCTATGCAATATTTATAGTATGCAATGCAATTCTATGCTTAAGAACATGCATAAATAGACATCTTATGTATTGTAAACATGTTTACATCACCATGCACCTCCTAGTTTTTTATGCATAAAAGCCCAAAGATAAAAGTGATGAAGAATGGGAGTTTGAACACAAGCAAGTTTGTGTTTGTGGTTTTATTTGATAGTTTATTGATGAAAACATTGATAACCACATTCAAAATGAAAATCATGCATGGACTTTGTGGGCTAAGTTAGAAAATTTGTATGCTTCTAAGACAAGCAGCAACAAATTATTTTTGCTTAGAAGGCTGATGCACTTGAAATTTAAAGAGGGTAGTTCTGACCCAAAATTTTTAAATGATTTTCAAGGAATCAAGGGTCAGTTATCCGGCATGGGGATTAAATTTGAAGATGAAATTCTGGGATTGTTGTTGCTTGCTACTCTACTGACAAATGGCGATTCTCGTGCATGTTTTGAAAATAGAGATCTCGTCATAGTATAGTGCGCGAAAACACTCGTCAAAAATAATTTATAAGTTAACGAGACTTGAGTCCCAATCGTTTGTCTCTGGGAGGCATTTAGAAAATGTAGATTTGAATTCGATCTAGCTCGCTCTACTTATTCAGAAATGCATGCCAGTTTATAATAATTCGTATTGATGCACGACATGCTTAGTTGCAAAAGAATACAAATTTCGTGCATGTAACTTTAATCACAAGGAAATATGGCAATCAGCTCATGGTGATTTTCACACATAGACATAGAGATATATAAGGGATGATTTCATTGATTGCATCATGGTGGCTACAGAGTGAAGCTTACAGAAAGCTTGTACAGGAAAGCTTGAAAGCAATAACTCAGCTAACATAAAACAACTGCAGACATGAATCTTTGGGGGGGGGGGGGGGATTATGCATGCATCATTGGTGGAGAATATGGAACTACACTACTAAGCAATAGTAAAGTGGTAAATCTACGAAGAACTATTCTACTTAGCTAACAGAAATAAGGGCATTCGGAGGTGGCTCCAATGGCCTTTGACTTGGTTGAGAGGAGAAGAAGGGGCAACCAATGGTGCTTAGGTCGGCACTTGGAGAGAGGTTGGAGGTGATCTAGGCCTGGCATGGAGGTGATGGAGATGCCATGGTGTGCTCGTGGAGATGGAGGTGGAATGAAGCTAAAACTAGATGGAAGGCTAGGTGGGTGCAAATGGCCACCCAAAGGTCCTTTAAGTTGACCCAAGGGAGCCTTCCTAGAGAAGTGTGGAACTCTCTAGAGAGGCCTATGGTGGGAGCAAGTGGGAGAGTGAGAGAGAGGATGGATGGATGGTTTTTCGATCCACATTTGGTGGATCTAAAAATTGATTGCATCTTGGTTGCTATTTTTAGCAACCAAGGCACAAACACATGGTAGAGAGTTCTAGAGAACTCTAGGCTAGGTATTTTCATGTAGATGGTGTGTGTGGGTGTGTGTGGGTCAAAACCTAGGTGGCTAGGTTGATTAGGTTAGGTTCTAGTGGGTTTAGGTCAAGGTAGGTCTCAAATTAGGGTTGCAAACCCAAATTCACTAAGGTAAAATGCAATTAAACTTTATACAAGTTTAATTGGGTGTGTGAAAACCTAATTGAGAGAAAAACAACTTAATTAAGTCAAGTCTAGGTCAATTGGACTCTTATTGAGTCCAATTGGGCTGTGTGTACTGAGATCAAGACTCAATTGGACTCACTTAGTCCAATTGAATAGGTTGATGAAATTGACTAAGATCTAAGTTAATTAGGTTTATTGAGGACCTAATTAGGTCCTTAGAGAGGTCTAGAGGTGATGTACTAGGGTTAGGGTACCGTAATTTAGGTTCCTATAAGGTTGGAATTGGGTTTAGGGACTTAGGAATTCAAGATCCAAGCTTGAATTCAAAAATAGGAACTAGAGAGTAGTTCCAGACGTCTAACAATAGTGTCAAACATCTTAAAATGAAAAGTTAGATGCCCAGACTTGTTGTCTGGACGTCCAAACAGAGGCAAGGAAGAAGTAAGGTTCTGTCTGCAGAAATTGGACGTCTAGACCAAGTGTCTGGATGTCTTAAAATGCTGCAGAAGAGGGTTTTAGGTGCGCGGGTTGTGGCTAAGGGTTCTGGATGCCCTGTAACTCATCTGGATGTCCAGATAGAGGCTGGAAATAGGGTTTTAGGGCTTCCTAGGGTACAGTGACCAAATCTAAGGGTGGCTAAGGCTTGGGGAAGCTTCTAGGTTGTCCTATGGCTAGGATGGACCTAAGTTTTTCGTAATTTACTGCTTTATTCCTGCTTAACAGAATAGAATACCTCAACCCCTTACATTAGTGTCTACTACATCTTATTCTAGGTCTTCTACTTCAGCTCTGGTGCAACTTTGGCTTCAGGTCCAACTTCAGATCCAATCTCAGATCCAGCTCCTAAGCTTCTTATTTCCTGCAATTTATATAATGCACCTAATTAGTATATTATAGCATTATTTTATGCATAGCTATAGGAAGAACAGTAAAGATGCAAATTATGCTTATGTATGCGTGAACTACCCTAACTTGTGCTAAGTCATACACTAATTTAGGTCAATTAAGATCTATGATTGCTGCACAATCATACCCCCATGCATAAATCTTGTGACTCCCTAGCAAATGCAAGACTAAATTATTCACATAAGGGTCCCTAAGGGATTGATTATTTTCTCAAGTGTATGCCTAGAGATTTTTCTACTTTTTGTTTTCATCCTATGTTCTAGAAATCCAGACAAATGTGAAAGTGCAGCTACGTAGCTTTTGCCACAAATTCGAGTGAAAGACCTGATTCACCTCTAAAGCCTGTACTTGACCTCTACTTAAATTCTAGTGGGATAGGCGGACTTCTTCCCTTGGGGTATTCAGGATATTCTATGAATTCCACCCTGGCTTTAAGCTTAGGTAGAGAATGTCTGAGGGATACGGGTGTTTATTTGGTGGCTCACTCTCACTTGGTGCTACATAGAGATTAGTACTTCAGAATCTAGATTCCCGGATTATTAACTCAATGATTGCACAGCAAAAATACACCAATAAAAATGCCATCTTGTGTTATTTCCTAGCATTGTCGTTGCATATTAGGTAGCCATAGTTGCATTTGTAAAAATTAACACATGCATGCATTTAATTAAGAGGGGAGGAAAGTGAATAATTGGCCTTGTAATTAACATCTTCATCAAGGGTTGCATCGCAATTTCACCATCTTCATTTTTTTTATTTTGCTTTGAAATCTTCTTCCCCGCGTGGCTACAAGGCAAGGCTTCTTCTTCGCGCCATTCTCTACCACAGCATGCTCTGTCAGCCGCATGCTTAGTCATGTGCAGCCTAGAGCATGGCTGTGCATGCTTTTCTCTCCTTTAAAAAGACCAGCCATCTTCATTGTGCAAGGGGAGCCTGGTCCATATACACATAGCAGCCCCTTCCTCCAGGCCATCTCCTCCTCTCTCCCCTCCATACGCAGCATCTCTTCCACTGAAGAGATACGCTGTGGGTAGGAGCAGCTCACAGTGGACCCACGACCGCCACTACGAGCTCCACCACCTCCCAGCTCATCAAAGAGCTGGTGGGTGTGGTGGTTCATTTCTCTGTTTCCACTGCTCAAAGCCTTCACGCCATTGCTGCATCCCCGAGCTCTAAAGCTCAGCAGCATCAGCAGCACGGCACTAGCAGCCTCAGCCCACGTGCAAGCCTCTACGTGCATGCCAGTAGTCGGTGTCAGCTTCTTTCATGCGCACAGGCCCGCTCCAGAGAACCCGCTCATGCAGAACTGGCCGCAGCCGGTTGTCCGCGCCGTGCGAGCACTGTAGCTACTGTTCACGCGTTTCTGTGGAACACTGTAGCTACAGTGCGGTGACCGGAAAGTTTCTGACTTATCCGGTCACCGCACGCTCTCTCTCCGTGCCGCAACCTTCTCCTGCCCATCCGTGTGCCAGCTCCTGCGTACGCTCGCGCCCGCAGCATCTACTCCAGCACTCGCGCCCGTCTGCACCCACACCTGCTTCTTCACCCGCGTTCACTCCAGCGTGCAGCGTGGTGCGCTGCGCCACGCAATGCGCTGCGATGCAGCCTCACACCCACTCCCTCCAGTGCACGCCTGCGTGTGCATGCCCCTGCGCGCACCACAAGATGTCGGTTGCATCCTCCGGACGACTTAAACGCCAGCGCCCTCTCTCATAGCGACTCTCTCAATCCCTCCCGCAGACACACATACACACACCACACTTGTACACACTCACGTGTACACACACACACTCACTTATACACGCCTATATATATACTTATATATATATACATATATATATTTATGTATATATATATATATACATATATACATATATATATACATATTATTACCTATACAACTAAATATAAATATATATACATACATATATATATATACATACACATATATTTATACACATATATATACATATATACATACATACATATATACATATATATCTATAGATATAAATACATATATACATATATATATACATATATATATATATATCTACATATATCTATATACATAGATACTTATATTAATATCTCTATATACATAAATACATATATATATATATACATATCTATATATCTACATACATATATTACTATATATATATATATATAACTACATATACACCTATATAATTATAACCCTATCTATATATATACATATAAATATATACTTACATTCATATCACCTACCACACGTTATATCGCGGGAATATCTACACCAGTTGCTGATATTCCCCGATACCCGCATAAAGAAAGCGTCTCCGCACAGACCTTCCACTCATCCATCCTACACTCCACGCGACACTTCGTCCTGTTGATTGCATCTTTCTAGACGTCGATCAACTCGACACCGTGCTACACACTATTTCCACCTCCACCCCCAGCCCTATATATCATATATATATATATATATGTAAACTATATTTATCTTATTTCTATCTCTTTTGTTTCTTGCTATTAAAAAGATAAAACAAAATAGTAACAGAGAAAAGAAAATCCTTGTCTTGCAGGTACTTGGTCTGGCGAACAGCAAGACCCATTTTTGGAACCCTAATTTTGCTCAAAGCTAAGAACATTTTGGCTCTAAGCCAAGGACCTGATTTTGAGGGTGTACCTCAAGGACAAAAATTATCAGAAAAAAAATCTTAAATAGAAAAACACCAAAAACATAATAAACGCACAGAGGAGATGCGTTGTAGGAAAGGCATAGAAACTTATTCACCTCTAATCCCGCCTCCTTGAGTTCGACCCTGGGCCTAAAAGTGACCAAGATAAAAATCAAGTAGGCCAGGTAAAATTTTTTTTTTTTTTTGTAAAAAGATGGTTAGGCTCGATTTAGGTTAACTACTATACTCATTTCAACGATTAATTCTCCATATTAACACAACCTATCCAGGCCCGACCATAACTTTTTCTGGCGTCGTTGCCGAGGAGGTATGCATACAGGTAAGTTTCTACTCCATTCCTTTAATTTTTCTCTTTTGACACCCTTCTCTTCATGGGTGTTTTTGTTTGCTGGTGTGCAGGTGAAATAGTTGTAGGGAGGAGGCAAGCAGAGGAAGTCGGAGACGTGGGCAGATCCAAGGTGGGAACGAGAGCGTGAAGTCGCCGGCACCGCATTGGAGCTTCGCCCACGTTGCTGAATAGGTAGGTCCCTCTCTCTTAGCAACTTAGGTTAACTTGTCACCTTAATAAAAAGAAAAAACTTCTTGGGATTTCTTGGGGCAAGTGGATTAAAAATCACTTGTTTGATTGTTTGCCATCACTCCCACCACCCCGAGATTTCCCGCCAAACTTCGCATAGCGAAGATCCAAGAATCTTGATTCTTGAATCTTTCGCCGTGTGAAGTATTCTTTGAGGCAAGATTAAATCGATTGATTTCCATCCCTCCTTGCCTCATTCATCCACAATTCGGGATCACACTTTTGGTGGGGAGACTTGGAATTGAGTTGATTTGAACCCCACCACGACCTTTCACGTGCCTAAGATTTGATCCCAAATACTTCAACCCCAACACTTTGATTTTCTTTGTCTTATGGTTGAGACTTGTGTGTGGAACATCATTTTGGTGTTTGGGAGCACTTGAATTGAAGTGTTTTGGCTCCCTTTCACACTAATCTAAAATTAACTCGTGCATCCACACATAGAAATCTCCATCTAGGGAAGCCCATTGCATTTTAGCATGCATTAACCAACTGACATTGAAGAAGGGTTTGTTGGACTTAGAAAAAAAGAAACTTGTATTCTCTCAAAACCCAGAGATTGGTTGAATTGGTAATTCGGCGAAATCCTAAAATCCATACTACTTAAGGCTGAAACTCTAAAAACCATTCACCAATTAAAACTTCAATTCGGGGAGATTTCCCCGTTGCATGCTTGGTTTACACACTTTATAAAATCAACCACTTAGGCATTACCCGTAAATAACGCCCTTCACATTCCAGAAGTACTTGATCCTAAGCCTCTAACTAAAACTGGTAGCAACTTGACCCTTATTAAGGATTGGAGGCCTAACAACCTGCGTTTAGCACCTACGTGCTAGTGAGGGTTCCCGCATGCTATCGGGTGTTTAAGACTGGGCAAACGGCCTTTCAATCTAGCCTGGTGGTTCCGCGGTGCTCGCATTTGGTTCCGTAGGTCGTAATAGTAGGTAACTTAGATCTTTAGGTCTAAGGACACACTGTAGAGGTTAGGAATTTGATTGTATTGATTTGTCATCAAGTGCACCTTTGCAGCGTCATTTCTCTCATCTGCTTTTCCCTTTGTATCCCCCCAATTCTTCCTGCGGTAATGCATGTTTGGGAGGAGGTCACAAAACCCTGAATTGTTTGAATTGTCTGATAATTTTAGAAGAACAGAAGCCGAATCATCATCATCCTCCACAAACATGGCTGCACACCCACCCCCAAATCCCGATGGAGGAAACCACCCTCAAAACCCACCAGGTGGTGGAGCCATGGATCCCATAACCCGCCTCCAAGCCCAAATGGAAATGTATAATGAACAAATTGAAGCCATTAGGGAAACCTTGGAGGAAATGCAGAACCCTCCCGAACGAGAGGAGCCTAGGTCTCTTAGCTCCTATCAGAATCCCGCTGCTACAAAGACCATAGGACAAATTCAGGTCCCCATGGGCGAGGACAACTTTGAATTGAAACCCAACATAATTGGCCTGATTAATTTCCACTTCCATGGTCTTGCAAGTGAAGATCATTTTCTCCATTTGGAAGACCTAACCCGATTGGTTGAAATGGTTAAACCAAGAAACATCGGGTTACCAATAGTCCTCATGAAAATGTTCCCGTTTTCATTGTGGGATAAAGCGTCGCAATGGTTACGCACCCTTGGGAGAACCATCCACTCTTGGGAAGAGATGCGAACAACGTTTCTCAAGAAGTTCTTCCCAATCGGGCGAACCAATGCGCTTCGTCATGCTATCACTTCCTTTACACAACAAAACGGCGAACAGTTTCATGAGACTTGGGAGAGGTATAATGACCTCCTCCGGAAGTGTCCGCACCACGGTCTGCCTAAGTGGCATATAGCCCAGATTTTCTATTATGAGCTAAATGAGACTTTGAAGTAGATTGCAGACGCTTCCTGCAGAGGGAATTTCATGAATAAAGATGAGAATGAAGCATTCGAATTATTTGAAAATATGAGCGAAAACTCAATGAACAATGCTTCCATTGTCACCTTTAATCATACCAGCATGCCCCGTAACGTTCACGAAGTTGACACGGGACCCTCCCATTCATCCACTGATCTTAGTCTCATCGCACAGAAATTGGATGAAGTCTTCGTCGTGCACAAGAAGCTAGACGAGCTTCTAGCCAATCCCGTCCGTTCTATGGCAAACACCCCCACCTCACCACTTCGTCATAATCCAAATTCTTCAAACACCAGGCTTATCCCTAGAAACCCCGTGAGATCTTCCTTACCGAGCGTCGTGCCGAGCGATTCGATAAGTCATGTGGATCTGGCTTTTGCAAGCCAGTATGCTGACACGGAGGACCAAGCCTTCGTGTGCTCGGATGCGTATTTACATGCGGACTCATCTAACGCTTGCGCCCTGGGGAACAACCCGTTCTCTACCACTTATAACCCAGGGTGGCAAAATCATCCGAACTTCACATGGTCCAGCAACCCGCAGTGCCGAAACCCCGCGGATGGACCAATGCGATCGTCCGCACCCGTCATCCCAAGGACCCAGTCTAATCCCGTGGCGAATCTGCCATCGGGTCCTTGCATGCAACAAACAGAACACGCATCAAGTCCTCTTGAGAAATTGATTCGAATGATGACGAAAATGTCGAAGCGTCATGAAGAGAACATGACCTCTCTTCAGCACCAATTGGCGCTGCAGAATGCTGAGATCAGTCAGCTAAGCATGGCGACTTGATCTCAGGGCACTCTTCCAGCCCAACCTGTCCCCAACCCATGAAATTTCGTACCCCGTGGTCCTCAACCACAGGTACGACCTTCTCAGGGGTAGGTTCATCAGATTCTACAGGCTCCGAGCATTCCACCGGGATTTCAGGCTAATCCCGCTACAACACCTCACTCTTATGTCCCTATTGCGAACCCTCCTCCTCCTTATGATCCCACTGGACCCACAACATCCAATGCGATTACTACAAGGAGTGGTAAGCAAACCGTCGATCCACCTCGACCTGATCCTGGCCCGTCTTATTCATCGCCCTCTCATTCGGGATGCGCACCACATTCGCGAGAGGACAATACACCCAAATTAGTGCCAGAATCGGTCCCATTCCCTGAGGCTCTACTGAGAGAGCCAAAAGGCAAGAAAAAGGATATGCAGGCCTTTGATAACCTGCGTAATCTATTCAGGGATGTTGATATCAAAGTACCCCTGTTAGAGGCTATCGACCACATACCTACTGTCGCCCGATTTCTCAAAGACTACACTACACCCAGGCGACAGTCAAAGAAAACGAAGAATCCGGTGGTTCTCTCGCCTCATGCGAGTTGTGTTATGCTATCAACTCTACCACCGAAGCAGAAAGATCCAGGCACACCGCTTATTTCCTGTAGCATCCAAGGCTGCAATTTTAACCGTGCTCTACTTAGTCTAGGATCTTCCATCAATCTTATACCAACCATCATGCTCGAAAAATTTTCCTTGGGAAATCTGAAACCCACCTTTGTCACGTTATAGTTGGCAGATCGATTTGTCAAAATTCCAAAGGGTGTGGTGGAAGACGTGGTGGTTAGGGTCAACAGTCTCTGTTTTCCTGTTGACTTTCTTGTTTTAGACATGGAAGTTCCTAGCTCACTTTCTGATTGTCCGATCATTCTTGCTCGACCTTTCTTGGCCACAGCCCGCGCCCATATCGACTGCGAGTCAGGCTGTATTGAGATTGCCGTTGGATCTAAAAAGCTCAAACTTAACATCTTCAAGGCATCCAAGAACTTTGATTGCGATTGCATCGAGGATGACACGTTTGACGAGGACATGGCCGTCAGCACGTGTGTCGGAATAATTGGAACCTATTCTGACTGCTGCAGATTACCTGTAAACACTGACGATTGCCTGACCGACACGTATTGTGACGTTTCCCCATCCCTCCCTATTCCCGTACCTTCTCCTGACCAGACTTCTAACAAGGTTTTCTCCACTTCTCATACCTCGTGGTCTGAGTCATATTCAGGCTACTCACTGGTCCACACTCTTGAAGACCAGATTGCCCTTTCTTTCCCGCCAAATCAGGCGGATTTGCAACTCCACACTGGGACCTTGACCTACATACTACTCACTGGGGCTATTCCTTTTTGGATCCATCTATCCAAGATGCCCCTCTTCTTGGCCAATCTAAGGGCCAACTTCTTCCTCCTGACTTGTTTTCCAATCCGCTTGGGACACTCTCATCCCAAGAAATGCCAGATCTTTCACTATCCACTCTCGAGCTGAAAGAGCTGCCTGATACGCTTAAGTATGTTTTCTTGGGACCGAATGAAACGCTCCCCATAATCATCAATTCAAAATTGACCAGGGAGCAAGAGTGCAAACTAACAAAGGTCCTTATAGAACACAAGGCAACCATTGGATGGTCTTTATCAGACTTAACTGGCATTAGCCTCCCTTACTGCGCTCACCGTATATATACGGAGGAGGAGGCTTGACCTTCCCGCGAGATGCAGCTACGTCTCAACCCTAACATGCAGGAGGTCGTTAAAAAGGAAATTATTAAGTGGTTGGATGCAGGTATAATCTACCCGATCAGCGATAGCCCTTGGGTGGTCCAATTCACGTTGTGCCCAAAAAGGCGGGACTCACCATTCGTGTCAATGACAGGGGCGAATCCATCCCTACACGCACTCCTACATCTTGGAGAGTGTGTGTAGATTATAGGAAACTCAATGTCGCAACTAAGAAAGATCACTTTCCACTAACTTTCATTGACCAAATCCTAGAGCGGTTAGCGGAAAATAAATTTTTCTGTTTCCTAGATGGATTCTCAGGATATAACCAGGTGGCAATTGAACCCCGGGACCAAGAGAAAACCACCTTTACCTACCCCTTCAGCACCTTTGCATTTAGAAGGATGCCGTTCGGACTTTGTAACGCGCCAGCAACTTTCCAGAGATGTATGCTGGCGATATTCCATGACATGGTACGTGACTTTCTCGAGGTTTTCATGGATGACTTTTCGATCTTTGGACCATCTTTTGATGACTGTCTTGCCAACCTAACCCGTATCCTTAGGAGATGTATTGATGTAAACCTTGTGCTATCCTGGGAAAAAAGTCATTTTATGGTACACGAGGGAATTGTTCTCGGGCATATAATCTCCAATAGGGGTATCGAGGTTGACAGAGCTAAGCTTGATGTGATTGCTGATTTACCTATGCCAGGCTCTATCAAACAAATCCGCTCCTTCCTGGGACACGTCGGTTTCTATAGGAGATTCATCAAAGACTTCTCCAAGATTTCTCGACCTTTAACTCATCTCCTATCGACCGACGTACCCTTCGATATGGGCCCCGACTACATACGAGCATTCACGCAATTGTGTGATGTTGTCACCAAGGCCCTTATTCTCCAGCCACCTGATTGGTCCCTCAACTTTGAACTCATGTGTGATGCTTCCGACCTTGCAGTCGAAGCCATCCTAGGACAAAGACGCGATAGACACCCCTTCGTGGTGTACTACGCCAGTAAGACGTTGGACGAGTCCCAGCATAATTATACTACCACTGAGAAAGAACTACTGGCAGTTGTCTTTGGGTTGGAGAAATTCCTCTTTTACCTTCTGGGCTCACATGTTATTGTTTTCACTGACCACGCGGCCATTCGCCATCTCATGCACAAGAAGGATGCTAAGCCTAGACTGATTAATTGGATCCTTCTGCTCCAAGAATTTAACATTGAGATCTGCAATAAGGCCAGAGCCCAGAATGCTGTGGCTGATCATCTTTCTAGACTAGACCCTGACCATATTGGACTTACTCTGTCGATTAATGAGATTTTTCACGATGAGCACCTATTGGCAATTAATGTGGCAAGTGGAACTTGGTATGCTGACATTGCCAATTACCTTGCTTCTGGTTCCCTTCCACGTGGCTGGCCTAAAAATCAACGTGAGCGTCTCATGGAAAAAGCAAAGTATTATTTCTGGGATAATCCACTTCTTTTTCGAATAGGTGCTGATCAAATCACCCGTCGCTGTATTCCTGACAGCGAATTCCCCAGTGTGCTATCCTTCTGTCACGATCAGGCCTGCAGAGGCCATTTCTCTGGGAGGAAAACTGTAGCCAAGGTGTTGCAATGCGGGTTCTTTTGGCCCTCCCTTCACCAGGATGCACATAATTATGCCAAACATTGCACTAGGTGCCAGTCGTTAGGGTCAATGTCACGTCGTGACCTGATGCCCTTGCAACCCATCCTAGCTGTGGAAATCTTCGACATTTGGGGAATTGATTTCATGGGTCCCTTTCCTCCTTCCAACGGCTTCGAATATATCCTCGTGGCTGTTGATTATGTTTCGAAATGGATTGAGGCTATTCCCACGCACCATGCTGACCATGTTATATGCACTCGATTTGTCAAAGATCACATTTTTGCATGCTTTGGGATCCCTCGAGCCATTATCTCAAATGGAGGAAGCCATTTTACCCATGCTTCTTTTCGAGCACTTCTGAGGAAATATGGAGTCCATCATCGTATCGCATCTCCGTATCATCCTCAGACGAACAGCCAAGCAGAGGTATCGAACCGACAAATCAAGCAAATTCTCCAGAAAACAGTTCGGCCTGACCGTAAGGATTGGTCCGACAAGCCGATTGACGCACTTTGGGCATATCGGACCGCCTTCAAGGCTCCCCTTGGTATGTCTCCTTATAGAATCGTTTACAGGAAGCCTTGTCATTTTCTCGTGGAGCTGGAGCACCGCGCTTATTGGGTGGTTCGCCAATGTAACCTCGACCTAGACCTATGTGGTCGAGAAAGGAAACTCCAACTCCAAGAGCTGGAAGAGCTCCGTCGTGAAGCCTATGATTCTGCCTTAACTTTCAAGCAGCGTACTAAGGCTTTTCACGACAGCCGTATTCGGTGGAAGGAATTTGAGCCATCTCAACAAGTTTGGCTCAACAATGCTAGGCTCAAATTCTTTCCTGGGAAATTGAAGTCCAAATGGATTGGTCCTTTCCTGGTCTCGAGACCATTTCCCAACGGGGCCGTTGAAATTGAAGATCCTAAATCTGGGCATAAATTTACGGTCAATGGGCAGCATTTAAAACCATATCTTACTCATGAACCTGCCCCCATTGGAGAAATTGTTGCCCTGCTAAAGGGTAACTAATGTTGTGCCTCATTCTGAGTCCAGCTGGGGAAGTTAAATTCAGCGCTCATTGGGAGACACCCCAACAACACTCCACCACTACCACGTACACTTCACTTCGCACCTTTTCACTTCACCACCTCCCATCCACCCACCCTACCACCCTGCTAAATACCCGGCACCTCAGCTCTCGTTACCCGATCTTTGGTCCTTCCTCTATCCTACCCTGCGTGCATATGAGGACATAACATCCTTTGGCATGGCGGGGTGCATAGGCATCCATAGGATTCGGGTATTATATGGTATCATGCAATCTCTATCTATCTATAAATATGTATAAAAAAAAAATGGTGTTTCGTAATGATCTGAAGGCTGAAACAAAAATACAATCAGTGTTTATGGATATTCAACCACTATTTTGAAGACTTTCCAGCCCACAGAAGCTTGATTCGCTCAGGCTTGGCTTAATTCACTTGAGCATTGACAAGAGATCAGAATCTCTCCTAACTAAGGACATATTCTTGTACCTGAGACGCCAGTACAGGATCCGTTGGTTTGCTTCTACTCGAGAGCCTAAGTAATCTTGGTTCACACTACACACATCAAGAAAGACCGGGTGAACATAAGATCCAACACTAGTGTTCATTAGAGAAGGTGGAGTCCTTACCTTTGAGCACAGGTAGACTTTTTATCCCAGGCTTTAGTCTTGTGTTTAGGGGAGACCCTTTCCACCCAAAAGGAACTTTCCCACCAAAAGAAAAGTGTGCTCCTCCAAATAAAGTTGTAAGAGATATACTGACATGTGTTTCAAAAAAAAAAAACCTATGCAAATAAGTCAGTATATCTCACAAATGTCTGTAAAGTCTTCTCCCTACAAAAGTTTTCAGGGCAAGTTACAAATACCCTGTTTCTACCATATATTCTTTGAGCCACAAATGTAATAAAATGGGAGTTGAGTTTCCTGTCATCTTTTTGAGGGTCAATCCGAAGACATGAGTTGAAACTGCGACCAACCTGCACTTAAAAATTCGTGAAACCCTGGCCTTGAGTCTTAATGTTCATCTGGTCAGTCTTGATCCTTCACTATGCACAAGCCATAATCTCCTGAGCTCTCGGGTATGGCAAAAACCTCCTGAGTCCTGGAAATCGTTCTTAAGGTTTAAATATCAAGAGTCCAAGGTAGTTGAGAGATGGTCAATGTCATGTAAGACATAAAGTACTGGTAGTCTTCTCTACAATTGGTTCTCACAATATCCAACAGATAAACACACCTGTGTCGCCTCAGAAGAAAATCTTCAGCTTAAGATCATTTCTAAATACAATACAAAATGTTTTGCTAGGGACTAGCAAAATATAGGCATAGGGGTATGATTGCACAGCAAAAATACACCAATAAAAATGCTATCTTATGTTATTTCCTAGCATTGCCGTTGTCTATTAGGTATCCATAGTTGCATTTGTAAAAATTAACACATGCATGCATTTAATTGAGAAGGGAGGAAAGTGAATAATTGGCCTTGTAATTAACGTCTTCATCAAGGGTTGCATCGCAATTTCACCATCTTCATCTTTTTTATTTTGCTCTAAAATCTTCTTCCCCGTGCGACTGCAGGGCATGGCTTCTTCTTATTCCCGCCATTCTCTGCCACAGCATGCTCTGCTAGCCGCATGCTTAGTCATGTGCAGCCCAGGGCATGGCTGTGCATGCTTTTCTCTCCATTAAAATGACCAGCCATCTTCATTGCGCAAGGGGAGCTTGGTCCATATACACATAGCAGCCCCTTCCTCCAGGCCGTCTCCTCCTCTCTCCCCTCCATACGCAGCATCTCTTCCACTGAAGAGATACGCAGCGGGCAGGAGCAGCTCACAGTGGTCCCACGATCGCCACTGCGAACTCCACCACCGCCCAGCTCATCAAAGAGCTGGTGGGTGTAGTGGTTCATTTCTCTGTTTCCACCGCTCAAAGCCTTCATGCCATTGACGCAGCCCCAAGCTCTGAAGCTCAGCAGCCTTAGCAGCACGGCACCAGCAGCCTCAGCCCACGCGTAAGCCTCTGCATGCAAGCCAGCAGCCGGCATCAGCTTCTTCCACACATGCAGGCCCGCTCTAGAGTGCCCACGCACGCAGAACCGGCCGCAATCGATTGTCTACGCCACGCGAGCACTGTAGCTACTGTTCACGCATTTCTGTGGAACACTGTAGCTGCGGTGCGGTGACCGGAAAGTTTCTCACTTATCCGGTCACCGTGTTCTCTCTCTCCACGCCGCAACCATCTCCAGCCCGTCTGCGCGCCTGCTCCCACATACGCTCGCACCTGCAGCATCTACTCCAGCGCCTGCACCCGTCTACACCCACGCCCGCTTCTTTGCCCACGTTCACTCTAGCACGCAGTGCGGTGCGCTGCGCCACGCAGTGTGCTACGCTGCAGCCTTACACCCACTCCCTCTAGTGCACGCCTACGCTTGTGCATGCCTGCGCCTGCGCGTGCATGCCCCTGTGCACACCACTAGACGTCGGCTGTAGCCTCCAGACGACTTAAACACCAACGCCCTCTCTCACAGCCACTCTCTCACTCCCTCCCGCAGACACACACAAACACACACCACACTTGTACACACTCACGTGTACACACACGCACTCACTTGTACATGCCTATATATATACTTATATATATATATATATATACATATATATATACATATTATTACCTATACAACTAAATATAATTATATATACATATATCTATATATACATACACATATATTTATACACATATATATACATATATACATACATATATACATATATATCTACAGATATAAATACATATATACATATATATATATACACATATATATATCTATCTACATATATCTATATACATAGATACTTATACTAATATATCTATATACATAAATACACACACACACATACACACACACATATATATATATAGTTTGACATATGTACATATATATTTAGTTATAAATATATATATATACATATATATACATATATATATATAACTACATATACACCTATATAATTATAACCCTATCTATATATATACATATAAATATATACTTACATTCATATCACCTACCACGCATTATATCGCAGGAATATCTGCACCAGTTGCTGATATTCCCCGATACCCGCATAAAGAAAGCGTTTCCGCACACACCTTCCACCCATCCATCCTACACTCCACGTGGCACTTCGTCCTGTTGATTGCGTCTTTCTAGACGTCGATCAACTTGACACCGTGCTACACACCATTTCCACCTCCACCACCACCCCTATATATATATATATATATATATATATATATATGTAGACTATATTTATCTTGTTTCTATTTCTCTTTTGTTTCTTGCTATTAAAAAGATTAAAAAAAAATAGTAAAAGAGAAAAGATAATCCTTGTCTTGCAGGTACTTGGTCTAGCGAACAGCAAGACCCATTTTTGGAACCCCAATTTGGCTCAAAGCTAAGAACATTTTGGCTCTAAGCCAAGGACCTGATTTTGAGGGTGTACCTCAAGGACAAAAATTATCAGAAAAAAAATATTAAATAGAAAAACACCAAAAACATAATAAATGCACGGAAGACATGCGTTGTAGGAAAGGCATAGAAACTTATTCACCTCTAATCCCACCTCCCTGAGTTTGACCCTGGGCCTAAAAGTGACCAAGATAAAAATCAAGTAGGCCAGGTAAATTTTTTTTTTTTTTTGTAAAAAGATGGTTAAGCTTGATTTAGGTTAACCACTATACTCATTTCAATGATTAATTCGCCATATTAACATAACCTATCTAAGCCCGACCACTCAACTCAGAGAAAGACAAGAAAAACTATGCTCTCTTCTGGTTCCTTTGTATTCATTCTCTCTTTCTCTTTGTTTTTTGTTTTTTTAGAGCACACAATCTCACCAGATTCTCACATATTATCCATATTTGGTGGTCTCACTTGGCATTAACACTTTAATTGAGTTCTCATAACCTTAACACTAAGTTGGAATTCCTCATCCAGCATTCGGCCAGTCAGAAATACAGAAAAATAGGTTAAGGTCATATTTGGTGGGTCTCAAATTTATTTGGTAGTATTGCCTCAATGCAACTGAAATAAACACTAAATATTTACACACCTTTTCTTTGCTTTTCTTCTTTTTCTAAATTTTTTTTCTCTTTTTTTTTCATTTTTTTCTTTTTCTTCTTTTTTATTCTATGTATAATTTTTTTTTAACACAACACAAGCTAGCACACATTCATGAACTTTATTGAGGCATTATTAGGAATTGGTGGTACTCAAGAGACATTGGGTGGCTTATTGGTGGATGTGTCTATTCACGGCACCGAGAGGATGGGTAGGATGGTGTATTTCTGACCTTGACACCAATACCCTTCTTCAGCCGAGGATTCCATGAAGAATGGTCGAAACCATCCATCTTAGCCCTAATTTTATGAAAACTCACTCTCAATATTTCACACAAAAATGTATACGCTGGAACCAAGAACGAAAACTATGCCTAATCTCTTAGTATCATCACCTAATTATCTAGGATTCCAGATTCCTTGCACTAATCTTAGAGCACCAATACACTCTACTCTCATCTCACATTATTTAGTGGATTTTTGGAGGAAAATCTGCCTAGCTCCCAAAACACTGTCCAAGGGTTCAAGGAAAGAAGCAGTGCTTCTTCTTGACAGACTAATGACGTTTATCAGCCTTCACCGTGAATCCACTGTAAATTCTACATGTGAGTGAAAAATTGTACTAGATTCCAGATTATAGGAATCGACTAGAGGATAAAATCCTTAATGCATTCTCTTAATAAGATAAGCTTATTCATGGATGCACTATGTATATATGCTATAAACAAGTAACCTCTTATATCCGTACTTCATGAAATTTCCCTTATCGGGTTACATTTAGCTTAACCCTAGATTAAGAACAAGAGGTGAGTGGATGAGTCGGAAATGGCTGTTGCAGACGATTTTTAGCTCCCATGCGAACATTGAAGGTGGAGTCAGTTGTTCTTTTATTTAGGGTCCTAAAGTACGTTTGACATGCAGCTCTGGGATTTTCCTAAGTGTTGGCATAAAAATTTTTAGTTTTGTCGTATCTACCCCCCCCCCATGCCTAAGTTCTTGCATGTCCTCATGCATGAATATAAAAGAAAATAAATACAATAGGTAGTAAATGGGTACAAATCACCTGGAATTGCTCCTGAAATTTTAACGTTCAGCATCAGCCAACCTGACAGTATGCAATATGCGAAAAGGAAATATGCTAAAGGAAAAATATGCTATGTATAAAAATGGTATGTATAGGTGATGGTAGAATGTGGGGTAGATGCTGAGTTTAATTCCTCTAGCCGGGCGAAAACTCAATCACACGTCCTCAATAAGATGATGACATCATCAGCTGGAGGAGGTTCCTAGGCCAAAAATGGCTCGAGGCACTGGCCATTGACTATGGAGATATGCCCAGATTTTGGGTCCATGATTTGGACCGCTCCATTGGGATAAGGGTGAATCACAATGTAAGGGCCAGTCCACTTGGACCTGAGTTTCCCCGCAAAGAGCTTCAATCGTGAATCAAACAACCAAATCTGCTGGTTGGGTGTGAATGCTTTCCTTCGGATGTGGCGATCATGAAAGGCCTTAGTCTTATCCTTGTATATTGATGCATTTTCATAGGCCTCCCACCGGATCTCTTCTAATTCACTGCACTAGAGTTTCCTTTCGTGACCTCCCGCATCAAGGTCAAGGTTACACTTTTGCACTGCCCAAAAGGTGCAGTGTTCCAGCTCGACAGGAAGGTGACAGGCCTTACCATATACCATATGATATGGTGACATTTCGAGTGGGTTCTTGTAGGTGGTCCTATATGCCCAGAGTGCATCAACTAATTTATCAGACTAGTCCTTCCTGTTTGATCTAACCATCTTCTAAAGAATCAGTTTGATCTGACAATTAAACACTTCAACCTGCCCATTGGTCTATGGGTGATACAGGGTGGCTATACGGTGATGTACCCCATATTTCTTTAATAACGACCTAAAGTGGGCGTGGATGAAGTGGCTTCCCCCATCGCTAATCAGGGTGAGGGGTATTCCGAATCTTGCGAAGATATATTTCCGTACGAAAGAAACAATGGTCTTATGATCAGCCCATCTCGTTGGGACGGCCTCAACCCACTTCGAGACATAGTCAACAGCTAGCAATATGTACTCAAAGCCATGCGAGCTCAGAAAAGGGCCCATAAAATCGATGCCCTAGACGTCGAACACTTCTATGATCACGATGGGTTGTAGAGGCATCATGTCTCTCTTGGTCATAGAACTGACAGACTGGCATCGTCTATAGCATTGGGCATATTCATGTGTATCTCTGAAAATAGTTGGCCAGAAGAATCCCGACTGCAAAATCTTTGCAGCGGTTTTCCATCTCGAGAAATGACCACGACAGGCATTGCTGTGGCAAAAGGATAACACACTAGGGATCTCAGAGTCTGGGACACATTTTCTAATAAGTTGATCGGCTCCAATGCGGAAGAGCAGTGGGTCATCCCAGAGGTAGAATTTGGCCTCTGCAGTGAATTTGAGTTTTTGGTCCTTAGATAGGTTTGCGAGAATCTTGCCTGCAACAAGATAGTTTGTAATGTCCACGTACTAGGGGAACTCAACTGAGTGAACTGCCAAAAGAGATTCGTTCGAAAATTGGTCAGAAATAGGCAGAGAATAAGGAATGTGGGCTGGGTCCAGTCCGGATAGGTGATCCGCCACAACCTTCTGCTTCCTGACTTTGTCGCTAATTTCAATATCAAATTCCTGCAACAGAAGAATCCATCTGATAAAATGGGGTTTGGCATCCCTCTTTGCCAACAAATGCCAAAGGGCGGAGTGGTCAGTGAAGATGATAACTTTGGACCCTAATAGATAAGATCTGAAGTTCTCCAACCCGAATACTACTGCTAGCAGTTCTTTTTTGGTGACGGTATAATTATGCTGAGCCTCATTCAGCGTCTTGCTAGCATAGTATATGACAAAGGGTTCCTTCTCCCAACACTGGCCTAAAACAGCACCGATGGCGAAATCCGAGGCATCACACATCATCTCAAAATCAAGAAACCAGTCGGGTGGTTAGAGAATCAGGGAATCAGAGACAACGCTTTATAAAGTCTCGAAGGCGCTGAGACAAGAGGTGTTGAATTCGAAGGGGGGTATCAGCTACCAGGAGATTCGTCAAAAGTCACATGATTTTTGAGAAATCGCGTATTAATCTCTGGTAAAATCCGACGTGACCCAAGAATGATCTGATCTGCTTAACTAGGCTAGGTGGGGGTAATCGGAATATGATCTCAGATTTAGCTCGGTCATCCTCGAGTCCATTTACAGAGATCCTGTGCCCTAGTACAATGCCAACCCTCACCATGAAATGGCTCTTTTCCCAAGATAGTACTAGGTCTACGTCAATACACCATTTTGAGATCTTGGTGAGGTTGTCAAGATAAGATTGAAAATCATCTCCAAATATGGAGAAGTAATCCATAAACACTTCCACGTAATCCCCAATCATGTCAGAGAAGATGGCCATCATACAACGCTGAAATGTCGCTGGTGCATTGCAGAGGCTGAAGGGCATCCGCTTGAAGGCGAATGTTCCGAAGGGACATGTGAAAGTGGTCTTGTCTTGATCTTCTAGGCTAATCACTACTTGATTGTACTAGGAGTATCCATCCAAAAAGAAAAAGAAACTACGTCCAGCTAACCATTCTAAGATCTGATCAATGAACAGTAAAGGAAAGTGATCCTTCTGGGTAGCCGTGTTCAATTTTCTGTAATCTATGCAAACCTGCCATGATGTCGTAGTGTGGATTGGGATGCATTCACCCTTGTCATTTTTCACAATGGTGAGTCCGGCTTTCTTGGGCACTATCTGGATCGGACTCACCCATTGGCTGTCAAAGATTGGGTATACAATGTTTGCATCCAGCCATTTGATGATCTCCTTCTTAAAAACCTCTAGCATATTGGGTTTAGCCATCTTTGAGGTTGTCTAGAAGGTTTCACCCCCTCATACATGTAAATGTGATGAGTGCAATACGAGGGGCGAATACCACAGAGATCAGCAATGCTCCACCCTATAGCAGCCCTATGGTCTTGTAATGTAGAAATCAATTGATGCTCCTGTCCTTGGGTTAAGTGGGCACTAATAATGATCAGGTATGTCTCACTTTCACCCAAGAACACATATTGAAGTGAATTAGGTAAGGGCTTCAATTCAATCACGGGTGGGTCAGAGTCAGAAATGGGAATAGGAGGAGCAGAATCGAAGGTGGGAATCTGATGATCCGGATGTGCGTGAATTGCCACTAATTCGCTACCTGTGAGATAGTCAATTGTGACTACATCAACGGGAAACTAGTTAGCTGTGGTCACGTCTTCCTGCAACAACAGGGGCGATTCAGTAGTGTGCAAATCAGGATAGCTAGAGCTAGGGGTGCTCTGGTCAGAAACACACCCTAAATAATCGGATCCTCGAGGAGATATGTGCAGTGCAGTGGTCTCAGTCCCGTGTGGGTCAACGTTCAAGAACCCGGATAGTGCAGATGAATGAGACATTGGGTCATCGCAAAGGAGCCCAATGTTACCATAGTATGCTGAATCTTCATCTTCACCATCCTCCTCGATTCGATCACAGTCGAAGTTCCTTGATGCCCTGAATATGTCAAGTCAAAGTCGCTCTTTACCTAGGGCTATCTCCATACACCCGAATGCACAATCAATGTTTGCTTGGTCTGTTGCTAGAAATGGACGACCTAAAATAATTGGTGCATCACGGAGATTAGGAGGAACCTCCATATCAAGAATGAAAAAGTCTGCGAGGAAGTAGAATCTGCGTACTTTTACGATCACGTTCTCAACCACCCCCTTGGTGTTTTCACTGATCTATCAACCAGTTGAATGGTGACCGAGGTGGGTTTTAGCTCCCCGAATCAGAATCAATCATATATTGCAGTGGGAGTCAGGTTGATGGACAAACCCAGATCAGGAAGGGCCCGATCAAATGAAGAATCCTACAAGAAGCAAGATATGAGTGGGGTACCTGGATCTTTTTTCTTCAACCATAAGTCCGCTAGAATCATAGTGCTAGCCTCCTTTGACAGTACCTCCTGTCGTCCAATTTTCGGCTATCGGTTCAGGGTATAGTAGTCCTTAAAGAACCTAGAGACAGCGGGGATGTGATCAATGGCCTTGAGGAGAGGGACCTGAATATGTACTTCCTTGAACATAAACTTCAGGTCCTCAAAATTCTGCGTGTCCTTCCGTACTACATTTCGTGTTAGAGCCTCGAGAAAAGGAACAGGAATGTCAGGGTCAAGTGGCCTCTTGCCCTTATCCATCGTAGGTGGCTCCTGAGATGGAGTCGAACCATCCTGCAGTGCCTGCCTATATGGTGGGTCGAATGTCTTCTTTCTACTCCTCAACGAGACAGCCTTCTCATCGGCCTGTTGTCCGTGAGGTGGTGGAGCAGAAGGGGCAGAGTATGTAGGATTTTGTATCAAAGGTACCTGGCCTTGGGCATAACTAGGTGGCATAGGCGGTGCCTATCCCTGTGGTGCCTGAAACCTAGGCGGGGCACCCTAGTTCTGCACATATCATGGGTTTGGGACAGATTGGGAGGGTAAGGCTCCCTGGGTCCTAGCTCCTATAGCAACTGGTTTTGCATGTTTTGTATGTTCTGTATCTGGTCGACCATCGCCTTCATGATCTACAAGCTATCCTGTGTAGACTTTCGCATCGATTCTTACAGCTCCACTTTTAGTGCCTCCAAATCGACTTGCTTTGGAGGGTGATTGGCAGCTTGACGCAGCAACTAGTATATAGAACGGGGTTGCTGCTGCTGAGACGGGAATGGCTGCTACCTAGGGTACATGTTCTGCTCATTCCTGTATTGCTTGGTCTGGTAGTGTGGATCTTGATGTGGTCTCTATGAGTTACCTGACCAGGAGAAGCTTAGATGCTGGCGCCAACCAGGGTTATATGCCTCTGAGTACGGGTTATTACGCCCGTATCCCTGAACAGCACTGATGTCTTCGTAGGTCGACGACGTCTGCGGCGTATATTCATTAAGGGGATACATGTTATAATCATCGTGTGTTATGTAACCCTGATCATACAGTGCCAGATTGGGATTGTTCGTAGGATCCTGATACGCAGGGTCCCAAGAATAAGGAGGAGGTGCATCTCGAGTGAGCAGATTAACTCAAGTAGGAGAGGCTTGGGGTGCATAAGAAGATTTAGGAGCAGCAGAGGTTCCGAGCAGCACCAGTCGAATACGAAGTACTTCATCAATTTTCTTTCCCAGTAGATCCATCTTACCCAGCTCCTTGGCGATGATGCTCATGTCAGGTTGGATAGACTCTACTTGAGCCTCATGAACACTCACTCACTGCTGTCCAAGTCGCTAGAACTAGTTCATCGACGCAGCATTCATTGAATTCTTTGCTAATGACTTGAATAACTCAAATGCATTGTTCTCATCTTTAGCGAGGAAGTTCCCGCCACTGGATGCATCGGCCAGGTACCGATGTGTGTCGTCCAGCTCATGGTAGAAAATCTAAGCTAAGTGCCATTTGGGCACACCATGGTGCAAGCATTTCCTCAAGAGATCATGAAAATGATCCTAGGCATCATGGAACTTCTCCTCAGGTCCTTGGGAGAAAGTCGTAATCGCACGCCTCATAGCATTCGTGCGACCAATCAGGAAGAACTTCTGTAGGAATTCACGTCGTAATTCCAGCCATGTTCCAATCCACTTCCCGATGGTTTTAAACCAATATGAAGCTTTATCCCAAAAAGAAAATGAAAATAGCTTCATTAGAACAATTTCAAGATCTACATCCCTGGGTCGAGCTGTTTCCGCAAGTCGACTCAGGTCCTCTAGATGCTAGAATGGATCCTCATTCGAGTTTCCATAGAAGTGATTCTGAATCAGCCCAATTAGATTGGGCTTGAGCTCAAACGCATCTTCGCCTGCGGGAATCCAAACTAGAGCTGCGACAATTTGTGCTGTCGAATCGTAGAAATCCCGAAGATGTTCTCCTCGTGGTGGATGTTGCATTCTGTCCAAAGTTTTCAAGATACGGTCTATAGTCTATTTCTACCATTCCTCATATTCAACGACCTGAGCTTCCAGACAAGCCATCGAGTCCAGATTTGCTGGATCCTAACCAGGTTGGGGTCCAGGGTTAGCCATTGCAGCTAAGTAGATAGAAGAAGAGGGAAGGGAGAAGATGGCCCAGGCAAAGTGACTCACCTCCTTGGGAGTGGCTCCCAGGGTCCAACCAATTGAGGTCTGAGTGACCTCCTTCCTCGTATGCACCAACCAACCCTTAGGTTGGTGTAACCAGCCAGACAAGGCTAAGGCCCTGTCAATCAGATGGTCCTTTTGATCAGATGACCAGATTTTTCATTTAAAATTCTAATTCCTGAAAAGAAAATTCATCGTTTAACCGACTAAAAGTAATTCCCGCCTCTTAAGCTAACCCAGTCAATCTAGTTACGAGCGGACTAAGGGGAAGGTTCTTCCTTTGGCTCATGCCTCCGATTCCGTTATCCCTTAGCTGTGGTCGTTTGACACTACCCCACAGACTTAGTCACCAGGTTTGGTAAAAGCGGTTGAAGCCACCCAATAGTACTACAACAAATTTGGGTTTATTTCGTGTTTTAAAATTTTATTTTAACCCTTTTTTTTCACTGGGGTTTATGGTGAGTGGTCCACAAGGTGACCAAGCTCACTGGACAAACACTAGACTTGACTAAGTCTAGGTTAGCCCAAATGTGTGGTCTCTAGAGTGTAACCCTAAAGGTGTAACCTAAGGTTCATGCAATTCCAAGGATTTTTTTTCTTTCTTCTTCAAAAGACCACGAAAATAAGAATAATTCTCTAATAAAATTGGAATCAGAATAAGTTAGAATTTGGTAAGTAGATTCCTTTTTCAATTATATTTTCAGAGAATTTTTTTTGTAATTTGTACTATTTCAACCAAATTTATAGAGATTTTTAAACATTAGGGGATCATATTGGGAATTTTGACCCCTGGTTGATTTATTACTTTGAAGCGGTATCAAATGATCTTCAAAAATTCAAAAAAAAATGTAAATTAAAGCTAATGAGATCAGATTTCAAACCCCATTATTTTTAGTCAAAATAGATTTGCGGATTACTTGGAATTGATTTTGGAATTTTGAACATTTTCAAATCTAGGTCAATTTGACCCCCTTGCACTTCGTGAATTTTTAAAAATTTTTTACTTTGAATTTCTTCAAATGAACGATGTCATTTAAAAGATGGTTTGAAAATGAAGGTATAGGCCGAATTTGAGAATTTTTCACTCATTAATTTTTCAGCAATTGAATTTTTAATTCAAAATTTGAAATCTAGCCGAAAATCAGAGAATGGTGAGAAAGCTTTTAAAAGGTGTTTGAATTCAAAATTCAAACTTTCCACCAAAATGCTTTTTTTTTTCAAAACTTTTGAATTTTTTTTTTGAAGGGAAAAGCTTTTTTTTAATTATTTTTTTTCAAGCAAACTAACCTAGTATTCAAACAGAGACCTAATTAACTACATAGACTTTTTTTTATTTTTTTTTCACGAAAATAAATAGGCTTTTTACTTTTCTTTTCAAATGAAATTGCTAGAAGGAAATCTAACCTATGATTCGAAAAAGGGAAATCTTAATCAAAGAGGAGATGTGCACCTGATGATTTTTCTGTGCCCGATGTGTGCGCAAATCTTGTTTTTCCTTCTTTCCTGCACATTCAACAAACAAGCAGAGGAATATTTGTCACTAAAAGTTCAAAAGATCAAAATCAAATCCGTTGCCTCTCCGAAAATGGTGCCATTTGAAAAGAGGGTGGTTCTCGCACATGTTTTGAAAACAAAGATCTCGTCGTAGTATAGTGCACGAAAACACTTGTCAAAAATAATTTATAAGATAACGAGACATGAGTTCCGGTCGTTCATCTCTGGGAGGCATTTAGAAAATGTAGATTTCAATTCGATCTAGCTCGCTCTACTTATTTAGAAATGCATGCCCGTTTACAATAATTCGTATTGATTCACGACATGCTTAGTTGCAAAAGAATACAAATTTCGTGCATGCAACTTTAATAACAAGGAAATATGGCAATCAGCTCATGGTGATTTTCACACATAGACATAGAGATATATAAAGGATGATTTCATTGATTGCATCATGGTGGCTATAGAGTGAAGCTCGCAGAAAACTTGAAAGCAATAACTCAGCTAACAGAAAATGACTATATACATAAATCTATGGGGGGGGATTATGCATGCATCATTGGGGGAGAATATGGAACTACACTACTAAGCAATAGTAAAGCGATAAATCTACGAAGAACTATTCTACTTAGCTAACAGAAATAAGGGCATTCGGAGGTGGCTCCGATGGCCTTTGACTTGGTTGAGAGGAGGAGGGGCAGCCAATGGTGCTTAGGCTGGCCCTTGGAGAGAGGTTGGAAGTGATCTAGGCTAGGCATGGAGGTGATGGAGATGCCATGGTGTGCTCGTGGAGATGGAGGTGGAGTAATGGAGGTGGAATGAAGCTAAAACTAGATGGAAGGCTAGATGGGTGCAAATGGCCACCCAAAGGTCCTTTAAGTACACCCAAGGGAGCCTACCTAGAGAAGTGTGGAACTCTCTAGAGAGGCCTATGGTGGGAGCTCGTGGGAGCTCGAGGTCACATTTGGTGGATCTAAAAATTGAATGCATCTTGGTTGCTATTTTTAGCAACCAAGGCACAAACACATGGTAGAGAGTTCTAGAGAACTCTAGGCTAGGTATTTTCATGTAGATGGTGTGTGTGGGTGTGTGTGGGTCAAAACCTAGGTGGCTAGGTTGATTAGGTTAGGTTATAGTGGGTTTAGGTCAATGTAGGTCTCAAATTAGGGTTGCAAACCCAAATTCACTAAGGTAAAATGCAATTAAACTTTATACAAGTTTAATTGGGTGTGTGAAAACCTAATTGAGAGAAAAACAACTCAATTAAGTCAGGTCTAGGTCAATTGGACTCTTATTGAGTCCAATTGGGCTATGTGTACTGAGATCAAGACTCAATTGGACTCACTTAGTCCAATTGAATAGGATGATGGAATTGACTAAGATCTAAGTCAATTAGGTTCATTGAGGCCCTAATTAGGTCCTTAGGGAGGTCTAGTGGTGATGTACTAGGGTTAGGGTACCTTAATTTAGTTTCCTATGGGGTTGGAATTGGGTTTAGGGACCTAGGAATTCAAGATCCAAGCTTGAATTCAAAAATAGGAACTAGAGAGCAGTTCCAGATGTCTAACAATAGTGTCAGACATTCTAAAATGAAAGGTTAGATGTCCAGACTTGTTGTCTGGACGTCCAAACAGAGGCAGGGAAGAACTAAGATTCTATCTGCAGAAATTGGACGTCCAGATCAAGTGTCTGGATGTCTTAAAATGCTGCAGAAGTGGGTTTTAGGTGCGCGGGTTGTGGCTAAGGGTTCTGGACATCCTGTAACTCATCTAGACGTCCAGATAAAGGCTGGAAATAGGGTTTTAGAGCTTCCTAGGGTACAGTGACCTAATCTAAGGGTGGCTAAGGCTTGGGGAAGCTTCTAGGCTGTCCTAGGGCTAGGATGGACTTAAGTTCTTCGTAATTTACTGCTTTATTCCTGCTTAACAGAATAGCATACCTCAACCCCTTACAATATTGTCTACCACATCTTATTCTAGGTCTTCTGCTCCAACTCTGGTGCAACTCTAGCCTCAGGTCCAGCTTCAGATCCAGTCTCAGATCCAACTCATGAGCTTCTTATTTCTTGCAATTTATATAATGCACCTAATTGGTATATGATGAACACACATAAATTCATGATAAATAGCTTATTTATGATAGTTCCTAGGCTTAACATTACATATCATGTTATAAATATTGCATAACATCCATTGCATGGCATTTAGGATAGTTGTATGTTTTGTATATTAATTCCTTCATTTTATATAACCAGGGGGCAATGCGACATCCATATAGGTTTTGGATGGAAAATTCAATCATACGGATGGATCCAGAGCGACGATCACAATTCGACTCCATAGGAATCATCTCAATCTGAGCACCATGGCACCCTCTATAAGAAGAAAAAGACGGACGGCCCAAATGGTGCCACGTGGCACCATCCAGACTGCCCAACACTGGCCAGCAGCCACCGCCCACTCCCTTCATCATCCGTACCCTTGAATCCTAGCCGTTGGATCAAGATTCAATGGCTAGGAAGCGTCTGCACCGAGCTCCTCCTCGCGACACAAAGGTCGACCTAGCACAATGGTGGGAGAGGCGATTCTCAAGGTAGGGGCACGGGTTCGAATCCCCGCAGCCCTCCCAATCGTCAAATCAGCCAGGCAGCAGTGCACGCAAGCAGCAGCAGCGCAACGTGCGCGCGTACGCATACCAGTAGGCGCGCATACCATGGTGGGAGCGGCAGCGTAGCACAGGCGCATGTGCTGTTGGTGCTTTCAATGACAGCTGGGCTGACCTACAGCGATGCTTACAGTCGTCACTACTTCATTTCAAGCTAGCAAAGCCAGGTAAGGGCATGAGCAGATGTAAGCTGTCTACAGCAACACTTCCAGTGATGGTCTGGAGGTTGCTAAAGGTCCTTTACCCATTTTTAGCTTCCATTATAAAAGGACCTACACCCTCTCCATTCTAAGCCATCTCTACTTACTCTAATCCCACCTACTCCCAAGCTCTAGCAAGCTTACCAACGCTACATTAGAGCTTGTTCTCAAGCTCCCAAGGTGCCTATTAGTATAGCGAACCTTCGCCCCACCAAATATTCGTCCAACTTCCCATCCCCCTTCATAGGTCACCTTGGAGCCATCCTCCCACCTCCATTCCGGTAGCAGATCACCTCCGTCTTCTCACCTCCATTCCGGAGCCATGCTAAAGCTTTCCTCTACCCGACGTCCTCCTGCATCTCACCTCTATCATCCTGCTCCTGACCTTCTTCGTCCGAGCTTCCGCTAGGCGCCATCGTCTCACCGAACAGCCGATTTGGGAGATTTCCTCTCACCCCCTCTCTTTCTATGTTTTCATAGTTGATTGTAGTAGACATTAAAGTGATATCTATACCATTTTTGTTCCATCTCTATCTTGTGATTCATTTGCTTGTTTTCTTCTTACAAAAATACAAAAAAATAACAAAACCCTAAAATACTAAAAAGAAACAAATCGAAGAGTGATTTTCAGTTAAAGTAAACGTCACCTCCCTATGTTCAACCCGGAACTCCCTTGGAGTTTCAGTATAAATTTTATTTGATCGATGTGTTTTGCAACTACGATGACGGGTTACTCGTAACCCCGATTTCTAACTCGCGAATCACGCCCAACCATTTTGGCACCGTTGCTAGGGAGGCAACGGAATTTACTTTATTATTTATTGTATTTTTTTTATTTACATAGCACTAACTTTACTTGCCTTTGATCTACTGTCTTGCAGGTACCCTAACATGGAGATCCAAGTGTGGTAGATCAGAGTAAAGTGCGGGTAGAGTACTCTATAAGTGTCCCCCACATTTCCCCCACTAGTTCATTTCGCCATACTCATAACCAAGACCTAATCTACGTAGGTATTTTCATAAACCCTAGGATAAAATTGTTTGTCTTGTTTACCACCTTCATCCACCTCACCCCCGCATATAAAAAAAATAAAAAAAAAGAGATACTTTTTGTGGGATGAATCAATATACACACTCTATACACCCACATTTGAGGCACATAATCGGACTTCATTTTCATCTACTCAACTGGGCTTCTGACCTGTGGACCCAGTATGTGAATTCAACACATAAAAGAGTAGAAATCATATTAGGTTAACCACCTTTTTGTGTGCCTTAATCAGTGGTACATTTGAGCCAATTGATTGAATTGTTTGGGCCGCACCACCTAAATTAAAAGAGGTTCATTTCTAGCTACCCCATAGGATTCAATAACTAGGTCAAGCCAGGCATATTTTTCTTGATTTCTAAAAGAAAAATACTTGAACATGTGCTTTCAAAAACAAACTTGGTTTACCTCACAAAACTTGGTTTAAAACACCTAATATTTGAATCTTAGAAGCTATTAAGCAATATTCGAACCCTAAAACTCACCTCATCATTAATAATCTTACTTGCAAACCGCTTGGTTGTGCACATTCACACATTCTCAAACAAAACATTAAGGGTAGAACCCATTAAGGGCCCATCACATTCCAGTGCACCAATTTGCCAAGCCTAACTAAAATCAACTAGACATTGGCCCTAAGGATTCATTCGCTCGTCGAGATCCAAATTGAGATTATTCATAATTAACCTACTTATACTAGTCAATCTGATGTCTAGCTAGGGGAGTAGCGTCAAATGACAATGGCTGGGGGGTACACTAGGAACCGGAAGTGCAAGCCAAAGGAAGAACCTTCTCCCCAGTCCCTCCTTCTAACTGGTTGGATTGCCTGAACATAAGTAGAGTAAATCGTCCATAATCTTAGGATGGATTCTGAGAATCAGTAGACCTTAGGCTACCCCACCTAAGGACAGGCTTGTATTCTTAATGGGAACACCATCATGAGCACAAACTAGCTCATTTTGACCCAAAAAAGAGAAAAAAAGCTCCTACATAACCAACTAGAGGTCTTAACTCAATGAATAACCATTCTAAAAGAAAAGCAAGAAACAAGGGGTAAAACTATAATTTTACCATTGCAGTACACAACGAATTTTTTAAAGGGCTAAACACAAGTTAAATGGTCTTAACAAGGTAAAAAGTGGGTTGGTTCAAACAGAAAAGGGTTCATGTGAATTCTTGGAATTAAATGACTTCTTGTAACCCTAAAACGGACCTACTTGATTTAACAAGGTTCTAGTTAGGATAAAATTCACTTAAACTCTCTAAAAATCATGAAAAAATATTCTCTAGGGTTTAGAACCTTCAATTTGGCCCTTAGAACCTATTTTGACCTAAATTGGGGTCTCAGACAAATATTTGCCCTAAATTAGGTTTTTACGTAAATTGCCTAGTCAAACATGGTTAAACCCAAAATCAAACTTCACCATTGGATTTCTTAGGTCCAAATTAGGTTTTTACCAAAATTTGGACCTAAGGCGAATTCATCTTGACCAACTTTGCAAATAGGTCCATCCCAATTACATTTCTACCCCTATCTTTTAAAAACCTCTACAGAAACGGCCTACCTTTGTCTTCATTCTTTGCAATTAGGTCCCTCCGCCATTATAGCGGAGGGAATCCTACTCCAATGAGGTTTCGAGGGCAAGATCTCTCTGATTTCTCAGAGAAACCCCTTCAAAATTAAAAGGGAGATTCTCTGAGAAATGTCCTCCAGTTTGAACACAATTCCAGGCTCTATTTGGTACACAATCTCTCATGCGAATGCATGAGATATTCAGGTCTCCTTCAACCTTCCATCTCTGACGAGCTTGCTGTGCTTGGAAGCTTGGCTTCCAAGCACAAATCCTTCCTCCATGGCCTATAAAAGCATACCCAAATCAGTCCACATCTCCCACGCTTGAAATTGGCCAGAGAATCCCTCTATTTCGTCTCTTCCCCCCCCTCAGCCAGTGGCTCAGCAAGCTCCGATGACCTCCCTCTCTTTCCCTTGTTGCCTAGCCATAATACCAGTGGCTGGGTTCTCTTCCTCCTGGTCGTCCTCGTCACGCCACACCCACCGACGCCTCTACAACCCCTTCGTCGTCGCCGTCCTCCCCCAACTGAGTGTTTCGTCTCCAGCAACGGCAATACGAGCCAGCCATCATCTCTGCATCCCCCTTCATCTCCGCATCCCCCTTCATCTCTCTACGTACAGCTAAGTCCTCTCTCTTTTCTAATCCCTTTTCCCTCTTTATTGCTTGAAAACATCCCTCAACGCACGCAATCACCCTCACCTTCATCTCCGGCCAGACCTCCGGCGAGGCGTCCCCGCCACTCCACACCTCCATCCGCCTCGCTAACCACCCCCTAAGCTCCGCAACACTCCACTGATCATAAACCCTCATGCCACTCACCATGCCACGATCCCAAAACACCCCCCGAATGCACCCACTGTCACGCACACAGGGTGCCCTAGGCACTCACACTCCAGCCACACCACGCCACGCTGACCCCCGCATTACGTTTGCCATGTCTCGGAGAAGCTTTCTGACGAGGCCGCAAGGCCATTTTTGTATTGACAGGTTTGGAGGCCCATCTCCATTGATGCACGCAAGCTACTAGCTTGCAAGCCTCCTCCAGGTCTCTCCACTCCAGGTGCACGGCCCCAGGTTGCGCGGACTCCTCTCACGCACAGCTCCAGGCAAACAATTGACTACGAAGACCCAAGTAGCTGCTGCAATCAAGTGAAGACACCTGCTGCGGACACATGCAAAGGGAGGTGGGAAGATAGTCCCACCTCAGAAAGTATTGAAGCACTGCAGTGGAATAAAGTGAAAAAGTGAATTAGGCTTATCACCTCCTGACCACGGGGTGAGGTTCCACTCACCCTCTCACCGCCTCGTCCGTGACCCAATCCCCGCGGACTTGGCTTGACCCATATACCCAACCTGCACTCCTCGCCCACCACCACACGCCGGTGGGCCTAGTCCTGGGTGCGTACCTGACCCGATTACTTGAGAAAGTGGCTCTAGGAGAGCGAGCCTAAGAGAGAGAGGAAGAGAGATCGTAGGCAAGTAGGGATAGGTTTTGCTCTCGCAGGAAAGAAGAAGAAGAAGGCAGAGGCCAGAGAAGGCTAAGGGAGGAGAAGTCAAGGCTGAAGAGGAAGAAGCTGAAGGGCT
Source organism: Thalassia testudinum (assembly GCA_037157565.1). Taxonomy (NCBI): domain Eukaryota; kingdom Viridiplantae; phylum Streptophyta; class Magnoliopsida; order Alismatales; family Hydrocharitaceae; genus Thalassia; species Thalassia testudinum. The sequence goes on from JAZHRO010000025.1 coordinate 113,123,508, forward strand.
GAAGAAGAAAGAGAAAGAGAAGGAACTGAAGGCAGAAGAAAGAGGAGCCACCAGAGAAAGAAGAAGAGGAAGAAAGAGAAGAAGCCAAAGGAAAAAGAAAAGGAAAAGAAGCTAAGGCACAGGCCTGAGAGTAGAAGAAGAGAAAAAAGGAAGAGGAAGAAGGCAGCTGCAAGAGAAGAACAAAGACAAAGATCAGAAAAGAGAGGAAAAGAAGAAATAAAGCACTGTAGCATCCATAAGTTTAAGACGTCTGATTTTCAAATCAGATGTCCATTTTTTGTGCTTGTCTTCATACATTGACTTCTTTATTCTCTTGTGCTTACATTTTTGCATTAGAACTCCAGTTTTCATTGCATATTATATTTGATTTCCCAAAAGTTGTGCTCTTGATTTTTAAACCCCAATTTTCTCCTGTGTTCGACCTTGGACTTAAAACTTCGAGTAATAAAATCTATTTGTTTTCAAGCGATTTCGACCTATACTACGACGTATCGATTTGGAAACACTGATTTCACCTCATAAACAATTCTTGTGCTGCAGGGTTCCCTCTTTTCCTCATCCTTTCGACTTCCTTCCAGTGTATGCTTGGGAGGAGGTCATTGAACCCAAGATTGGAAGGACCTTTAGACCATTCTAGGAGGCAGAGGTTGAGCTCTAGCCAAGCAGATCCCATGGCTGATCAACAACCACCTCCCCCGCCCTCGAACTAGCAAGAGCTGATTCAGAGGTAGTTGGAAGAATTGCAGCAGATGCAGCAATGGTTCAAACGTATGCATGGTCAGGGCGCTTGACCCTTGAAGGATTTTTACGATCCTTCAAACTATGGGGAACATCCCGGCGTCATGATTCCCACCGAATACATAGAAATCAAGCCCCAAGTCTTAAGTTTGATTAAGCATTTCCATGGGCTTGACTCGGAGGACCCATTCCAACACCTGGAGGATCTGACCACTTTGGTTCAGAACACTAGAGCAAGGAATGTGAACGAAGAGCAAATGATCATGAGACTTTTCCCCCACTCTCTCACGGATAAGGCCGCACATTGGTACCAGACTATAGGAAGGCCGATTGAAACTTGGGCTGCTCTTAAATCGACTTTCTTGAAGAAATTCTTCCCTATCGGAAGGACCAATGCCTTGCGACGGGCGATTACCACTTTCACCCAGCGGCTGAGGGAACCATTTCATGGTGCCTGGGAGCGATTCCAGGAACTTTTGAGGAAGTGTCCACACCACGAGGTGTCAAAATGGCAACTCGTGCAGATTTTCTATCACGGGTTGGTTGAGCAACTCCGTAATCACATGGATGCTTCTTGCAGAGGCAATTTGCTCAACAGGGATGCAGATAGCACATACGACCCATTTGAGGAAATGAGCGAGAACTCAATTAATCATGCCTCCATGGATGCATTCAACCTGTCCCAACAACCTAGGTCAAGTGCTAATGAGATTCAGGATTCTCATTCATTTGACATGAAATTAATTTGTAATAAACTGGATAAAATGGACTTGGTTGCTAAGAAAATGGAAGAATGGATGTCTGGGAATTCAGGAAACACTTCTTTACCCACTCAATCCCAGAATTCGGGATTCCATTCCTCACGAGCTCCGACGGGGCGGGAATTCATGAACCAACTAGATTCGGCTCAACCTGTAAGCCAGGATTTCTCGGAACCATATGGATTCCAAACTGGGGCCTTTGATCCCAGTTTCTCTGATCCTTCCTTCTCTCCATCCACATTTTATGAGGATGCATATGTAATGCAGGAGAATGTTAGGTCCAACCCGTATTCCAACACTTATAACTCGGGGTGGAGGAACCACCCTAACTTCACCTGGAAAAATCAGGGGCAACAGACCCAATCTCGACCCATCAACTATGCATCTCAAAAACCTATGGGTCACGGTCAAGTATACACCCAGTTGCCCCCGAGACCAGTTAATCAGCCATCTTGGAATGCCCAACAATCTACAAGGCAGGCTGATTTAAACTGGTAGATGGTGGAAATGCAACGGTCCATGCTTCAGCTTATGCAACAAATGAAGACGTCCTTGGATAACTTGCAATCCGGGTTAATTGCTAACACCCGACAACCCGGATCTCTACCATCTCAACCTGTACCCAACCCACGCAATGTGCAAAAATAGGGTAATAGTGCCTAAGGGTTCGAGAATCAAAGGGACTCACACGCACATGCTCAGGTGGTTGAGCAGGGTCCCTTATCTTCTTCCTCTGGTTACATGACTAACCAAGGACCTCCAATCTTCACTAGCCCACCTCAAGACCCAAACCCATATGCCTCTGCAAACTCTGTCACCTTGAGAAGTGGAAAGCAAACCCGGGACCCTAAATTGCCCTCTAGATGCCAAAACCCTGGGGAGCTTAAGAAGGAAAATGAGGAGATTGAAAAAGACAATAAGGCCCAGGGATCGAAAATTGAAAATTCCACCCATATCTCATTCCCTGAGGCCCTATTGAAAACCAAGAAGAAGAAAACCCTAAACAGCAACGAGGAGCTTCTGGATTTATTCAAGAGCGTAGAGATCAATATTCCGCTCCTCGATGCTATTAAGCATATCCCGACTTATGCTAAATTCTTGAAAGAATTGTGTACCCAAAAGCGTAAGCCGAGAGAACCCACTCCGAGGAAGGTGATTCTCTCTGAGCAGGAAAGTTCTGTTATCCTACATCACCTTCCTCAAAAGAAGAAAGATCCAAGTGCTCCCTTGATATCATGCGTTATTGGGGAATACACTTTTGATAGGGTACTATTGGACCTAGGTGCATCCATCAACCTAATCCTAACTTCTATTTATGAGAGGTTTGGGTTAGGTGAACTCAAGCCAACCTCAGTAACGCTACAATTAGCGGACTGATCGGTCACCACATCGAGAGGCGTTATTGAGGATGTAATTGTCAAGGTCAAGGATTTCTATTTTCCTGTAGATTTCCTCGTCCTTGACATGAATGTACCTAATGATTTGAGGAACACGCCCATCATTCTGGGGCGTCTGTTCCTAGCTACCGCCAAGGCCAACATAAACTGTGAAAGCGGTAGTATGGAGATTGCCTTTGGGGATAAGAAATTAACTCTGGATATTTTTAAGGTGATAAGAGGATTTGAGGATTGTGGATTCATTGAGGAACTCGAGGATTAGGATCTGAAGACGTGTATGACAATCCATGCACTCGAGGACTCCATTAGCTTTAGCGAACCTAACCCACAACCCTCCTCTGTGGTAGACCTGCCACATCCTGAAGAGGCTGTTGATTTTGTTCATTCCCAGCCTCTTCCAGTGGATCGTCCTGGTGAATCTTCATCAGCATCCTCCCTTCTATTCTAAACCTACCCTAGCTAGAATTAAAACCATTGCCCAAAAATTTGAAATATGAGTTCCTAGACCTGAAAACACTCTCCCTATTATTACTAGTGCTGATTTGACTAAGGAGCAAGAATTGAGGTTAATTAAGGTCCGTAAGAACAACAAGGAGGCAATTGATTGGACCATCCACGACCTTAGGGGGATCGAGCCATCTTATTGCATTCATCGTAATTTCATGGAAGATGGATCCCACCTTTCCCACGAAATGCAAAGGAGTCTAAACCCGAATATGCGAGAAATGGTCAAGAAGGAGATAATCAAGTGGCTCGATGCTAGGATTATTTACCCAATCTCGGATAATCCGTGGGTTAGCCACGTTCAGATTGTACCCAAGAAGGCAGGAATAACCGTTATGACAAATGAGAAAGGGGAAACCTTCACCACCCATTTAGCTTCTGCTTGGAGAGTCTGTATTGACTATAGGAAGTTGAACACAGCCACTAAAAAGGATCACTTTCCCTTGCCATTCATTGACCAAATCCTTGAAAGGTTAGCTGGGCAAAAAGATTTTTTTATTCGGGATATAGCCAAGTCCCTATCCATCCCAAAGACCAGGAAAAGACAACTTTCACATGTCCCTATGGAACCTTTGCTTTTCATTGAATGTCGTTCGGGCTTTACAATTCGCCTATGACTTTTCAAAGGTTCATGCTGGCCATCTTTTCTAACATGGTGGGAGATTGTCTTGAGGTGTTCATGGATGATTTCTCCATTTTTGAAGATTATTTTGAGTCTTTCCTAGCTAACCTGGAATTGATCCTTCAGAGATGCATTAAAACATGGCTAATCCTTAGCTGGGAAAAGGGCCACTTTATGACTCAGGAAGGCATTGTCCTAGGTCACGTGGTCTCTAGTCGGGGAATTGAAGTTGATAGAGCTAAGGTGGATGCTATCTCTAGACTTCCTCCACCCACATCCGTAAAACAGATCCACTCTTTTCTTGGGCATGTGGGTTTTTACAGAAGATTCATTAAGGATTTCTCAAAGGTTGCTCGGCCCTTGAGTAACCTTCTGGACAAAGACACATCATTCGAGTTTGATGAATCATGCTGTAAGGCATTTGATTTATTGAAAATGGTAGTCACCTGTGCCCCGATATTGCAACCACCGATCTAGACAACCCCATTTGAGATTATGGCTGATGCATCTGATTATGCCATCAGGGCTATCTTAGGTCAAAAGATTGAGAAAACACCCTCTGTGATTTACTATGCTAGCAAGACTCTGGACGAGGCCCGGAGGAACTACACCGTTACTAAGAAAGATTGGTAGTCGTAGTTTTCGCTTTAGAAAAATTCAGGGCTTATCTGTTAGGTTCTCGTGTCATCATATATACTGACCACTTGGCCTTGAAACATCTCTTGGCCAAAAAGGATGCCAAACCCCAGCTTATTTGCTGGATTCTGCTACTTCAAGAGTTCGATCTTGAAATCAGGGATAAAGTTGGGCACAAAATGTAGTGGCGGATCACCTCTTGAGAATCCTAACTGATTCTCCTCATTCGGATGTCCCGATCTCTAATACTTTTCCGGATGAGACTATCCTCACGGTCTCAGGTATCCGAACCCCCTAGTTTGCAGATATTGTCAATTATTTGGCCATTGGTCAAATCCCCCAGGATTGGACCAAACAACAACAGGATAGACTTGTGTTTGAGTCCAAATATTATTTTTGGGATGATCTCAAGCTATACTGCATCGGCGCAAACCAGATTATTCGTCGATGCATCCCGAAAATCGAGTTCCATAGCATACTTGAGTTCTATCACACATTTGCGTGTGGTGGACACTTTTTCGGGAAAAAGACGACCACAAAAATTTTGCAATCTGGATTCTATTGGCCGTCATTATTTAAGGATGTCCAGGAATTCTCTAAGTCATGCACTCAATGCCAAACACTCGGGAACATGGCTAAGAGAGATAAGATGCCCCTGAACCCAATTCTTTCCGTCGAAATTTTCGACATCTGGGGCATCGACTTTATGGGACCCTTCCCTCCTTCATTTGGACACCAGTATATTCTGGTCACTGTTGATTACGTGTCCAAGTGGATTGAGCCAATTCCCACCCGAACCAATGACCACAAGGTGGTCATCGATTTTGTGAAGAGAAATATCTTCAGTTGATTCGGGGGCCAATTATCAATGATGGTGGCACACATTTCACTCATGCCTAGTTTAGGAATTTACTGGGGAAATACAGGGTGAACCATAGGATTTCCACACCTTACCACCCTCAGACAAACGGACAAGCCGAGGACTCCAATTGGGAGATCAAGAACATTTTGCAGAAAATCGTTAGGCCTGATAGGAAGGATTGGACCCAAAAGCTAGATGATGCTCTTTGGGCTTACCGTACGATGTATAAAACGCCTATCGGTATGTCTCCGTTCCATCTGGTGTTTGGTAAGGCATGTCACTTACCCATAGAACTTGAACACCAGGCATTTTAGGCCATCAAGAAATGTAATGTGGACCTTGAGTTGGCCGGGAAAACCAGGAAACTCCAACTATCTGAGTTGGAGGAGCTTCGAAATGATGCTTATGAAAACACCAGAATCTATAAGGCAAGGACCAAAGCTCTCCATGACTAGATGATTCACATAAGAGCTTTGAGCCGAACCAGAAGATCTGGCTTTTCGATTCTCAATTGAAGCTTTTCCCCGAAAAACTCAGGTCTAAGTGGGATGGCCCATTCGTTATTGAGTGGATTTTCCCTAACGGGGCCGTTGAAATCTCCAACCCAAAGACGGGTAATATTTTCAAGGTCAATGGACAACGTCTCAAACCCTTTGTTGACCATGTGCTCCTTGAACCCGTCTCGGACAAGGTTGCTCTTACCTTGCCGTAACCACCGCGGGCTGATCATTGCCCAGCTAAAGGCACTAAACTTAGCACATGTAAAGACTGTTCCAAGCTGACCAGAGTCTCATGGAAACTAGGTGTTATTCTTCCACTTCTACTCTCCTGCATGCTTTCATTTTGCATAATGAGGACATTGAAATAGCTAAGCATGGGGGGGTGGACATATTTTATAACCTTTTTGTCACCTGTAACAGTAATTTCCTATTATTTGATTCTTTAAAAAAAATTAGAATTAGGAGATGAGAACTTAGGCATTAGGAGTTGCAAACTTTAGGAATTGATACTTTGAGACCTGAATACTTAGACTCTTCAGGTCTTCGAGCTTAATTAACCCGGGTGTCCACTCGAATGTGGACTTAGTCTCGAGTCCTTGCCAATCGAAATTCATTTTAATTTGGTAAATAAATTGGGATGATAAGTATACGACTTATCAACCAGCCCTCTGATTTTTAGGGGAATTTTAAGGCTAAGCATCTGCACACTATTCGCACTGACTCACTTTCCGGTAGTTTTTACGGAAATTGGGTAGCTAATGGACCGACTTAGGTGGTATGGCTGGCAAGTTATCAGTGGTAACAGCTCATCGGTCGATTGTCCAGAGCTTAGCCACAAGACCATTTTCATTGTACTTCCTTTAGGTAAATCATAGATCAGGAAAGCCACCTACTTAAAAAAAATAAAAAAATAGAAAAAATAAATAAATAAAACCACACTTCACCACACAAGTATGGCTGGCAAGTTGTCAGTTGTAACAGCTCATCGATCAATTGTCTAGAACCTAGCTCACAAAAAAAAAATGCACAATAATTCCCAAAACACTTAGGGAAGAAGCGGGGAAGTAGAATAAATCGGGAAGATATACACTGGGTTCTCCCTTGTGTTGACCGCATAAAAAAAAGTAGGGAGAAAGCTATCTCTAGGCAAAGTCACCTAGAATCGTAGAAACCTGAAGTCCGTTTTAACAGCCGTCTAGTAAGTCTTTTACTATTTTCACAAGATGCTTAGCACTTAGAGTCCTTTTCGAGTCTTGAGTAGGTCGGGTAGCCATAAAAAGTTATCCAGAAACTCTTAAACTCCAAAAGTACAAAAAAATTTAGAAAAGAAGAAAAATAAGAAAAAAAAATTTATCCTCTTCTCAAATAAGGCGAGGGCTTGGACGGTCTGCATTTTGGCAAGCACCCAGGCACTGTTGAGTTTTTGTAATTAGGTCTTGGGGTTGAGATTTTGTAAAGTAATCAATGAATTTTGTCTAAATACTCGAACCCTGATTCTACTTTTATACATAGCAATTAGGCTAATTTTACTAGGGACTAGCAAAAAGTAAGCATGGGGGTATGATGAACACACATAAATTCATGATAAATTGCTTATTTATGATAGTTCCTAGGCTTACCATTACATATCATGTTATAAATATTGCATAACATCCATTACATGGCATTTAGGATAGTTGTATGTTTTGTATATTAATTCCTTCATTTTATATGGCCAAGGGGCAATGCAACATCCATACGAGTTTCGGATGGAAAAATCGACCATACGGATGGATCTAGAGCAACGATCGCAGTTTAGCATGGCGAGAATCATCTCGATCTGAGCACCATGGCACCCTCTACAAGAAAAAGACGGACGACCTAGATGGCACCACGTGGTGCCATCCAGACCGTCCAACACTGGCCAGCAACCACTGCCCACTCCCTTCATCATCCACGCCCTTGAATCCTAACCGTTGGATTAAGATCCAACAGCTAAGAAGCATCTGCACTGAGCTCCTCCTCGAGACACAAAGGTCGACCTAGCACAATGGTGGGAGCCACGGTTCTCAAGGGAGGGGCGCGAGTTCGAATCCCCGCAGCCCCCCCAGTCCTCAAATCAGCCAGGCAGTAGCTCACGCAAGTAGCAGCGGCAGTGTAGCACGAGCAGGCACATGCACCAGTGCATGCCAACGCGCACACCAGCAGACCACTGCACGATCAGTGCACGTGATGGGCAGCAGTGCAACGCGGATGCGTGTGCGATTGGTAGCAGCTTTCAATGACAGCTGGGCTGACCTACAGCGACGCTTACAGTCGTCGCTACTTCATTGCAAGCCAGCAAATCTAGCTAAGGGTGTGAGCGGATGTGAGCTGTCTACAGCAACGTTTCCAGCGATGCTCTGGAGGTCGCTAAAGGTCCTTTACCCATTTTTAGCCTCTTCTCCTCCACAATAAAACAACCTACACCCCCTCCCTTCCAAGCCATCTCTACCTACTCTACTCCTACCTACTCCCAAGCTCTAGCAGGCCTATCAACACTCCATTAGAGCTTGTTCTCAAGCTCCCAAGGAGCCTATTAGTATAGCGAACCTCTGCCCCACCAAATATTTGTCCAACTTCCCATCCCCCTTCATAGGTCGCCTTGGAGCCATCCTCCCACCTCCATTCCGATAGCAAATCACCTCTGTCTTCTCACCTCCATTCCAGAGCCACGCCGAAGCTTTCCTCTACCCAACGTCCTCCTACATCTCACCTCCGTCATACCACTCCTCACCTTCTTCATCCGAGCTTCTGCCAGGCACCGTCGTCTCGCCGAACAAACGATTCGGGAGATTTCCTTTTACCCCCCCTCTCTTTTTATGTTTTCATAGTTGATTGTAATAGACATTGAAGTGATATCTATACCATTTTTATTTCGTCCCTATCTTGTGATTCGTTTGCTTATTTTCTTACAAAAATACAAAAAAATAACAAAACCCTAAAATACCAAAAAGAAACAAATCGAAGCACAATTTTCAATTAAAGTAAACGTCACCTCCCTGTGTTCGACCCGGGACTCCCTTGGAGTTTCAGTATAAATTTTATCTGATCGACGTGTTTTGTAACTATGACGACGGGTTACTCATAACCCCGATTTCTAACTCGCGAATCACACCCGACCATTGTGGCATCGTTGCTGGGGAGGCAACAAAATTTACTTTAATGTTTATTATGTTTTTTTGCATTTACATAGCACTAACCCTAATTGTCTTTGATCTACTGTCTTGCAGGTACCCTAGCATGGAGATCCAAGTGTGGTAGAACGGAGAAAAGTGTGGGTAGAGTACTTTGTAAGTGTCCCCCACATCCCCCCCACTAGTTCATTTCGCCATACTCATAACCAAGACCTAATCTACGTAGGTGCTTGCATAAACCCTAGGATAGAATTGTTTGTCTTGTTTTATGCAGAACTTTAAGAAGAACAGTAAAGATGCAAATAATGCTTATGTATACATGAACTACCCTAACTTATGCTAAGTCCTAGACTAATTTAGGTCAATTAAGATCTATGATTGTTGCACAATCATCTACCCGATACTTGGCAGACTTTCAGGGTCTCACTTACTAACTTTGCACCTAATGGGACAATTTCATTGGAGATTGTTAAGTCAGGTATTATCAATGAGGAGATGAGGAGGAAGTCTCAAGGCTGCTCTTCACAGCCCGTGGTTCTTGTTATGGAGAACAGGGGGAGGAGCAAATTCAAAAATGACAATGGTAGGGATAAAAGCAGAAGTAAATCTAGATCCAAATACAAAAACATGGAATGCCATCACGATGGAAGGAAGGGACACATTAAGAAATATTATTTTCAGCTTCTTAAAAGAGAACAAAAATGGACACAGACAAGAGAAGAAAAATGAAAAGGATGATAATGTCGCCACAGCTACTCAGCATGGTCTTCTTATCATTTCTGATGTCGAGATGGTAAATGCCACGAATGATGAGACATGTTGGTAGTTGATAGTGGTTCTGCTCTTCATGTTACCTCCAATAGGAAGTTTTTCTCTTATACTCTTAGAGGTTTTGTCATTTTAAGAATGGGCAATGGCTCTTTATCTCATGTTGTCAGCACAGGTGATGTTGTTTTACAGAGTGTCAATGGGACTATACTGAGGCTCAAGGATGTTAGGCATGCTCCAGATATGCATCTGAATCTCATCTCTGCAAGAAAGCTTGATAATGAAGGATACCATAACACCTTTGGTTGTGGCTAGAGGCAAGAAGTGTAGCAATAATCTTTATATCATGAAGGCATTAGTTTCTAGAGATGCGATTCATGCAACACAGGATGATGTACCGATTGAGCTATGGCATAGGAGGCTGAGCCACATGAGTGAAAAAGGGTTGTAGTGTCTAATTAGAAAGAATCTCCTAGAGGGTGTGAAGAAAGAAAAATTGGACAGATGCGCTCATTGCTTGGTTGGCAAGCAGGCGAGAGTTTCTTTCAAGAGTCATCCACTTACAAGGAAGATAGAAATATTGGAGTTGGTACATATAGATGTATGTGGCCCCTTTGATGGTTAGTTCTCTTGGCAGTGCTCTTTACTTTGTCACTTTCATTAATGATTGTTATAGGAAGCTATGGGTCTATGCCTTGAAGAAGAAAGATCAAGTCCTTGGTGTGTTCAAGAACTTTCATGCACTAGTTGAGAGACAAACAGGAAGGAAATTGAGGTGCATCTGCAGTGACAATGGTGGTGAGTATATAGGCCCTTTTGATGAGTATTGCAGGTCTTATGGGATCAGGCATCAGAAGACTCCACCAAAGACTCCTCAATTAAATGGTGTAGTAGAAAGGATGAACAAGACTCTTATTTAGAGAGTCAAATACCTCTTATCTGAGGCTAAGCTACTAAGCCCTTTTTGGTGTGAAGCTTTATACATTGCTATTCATGTGATCAACTGATAGGATCGTGATGTGAATTGATGGAATCTATTGTGTGATCGTCCACGGTTCATAAAAAAAAAGAAATGTCGTTGTTGTTGTAGTATGTGTTGGAAATACAAACCATTATCACGTCCATTTTATTTAGTTACCTAATTTTTACTGGTTTATTTCAGGTCATTCACTGGGAGGCAGTTATTCATATACATCACTCTCTAGGTCCAAAATTATTCTTTAATTCCAAAAAGAAATTTTATGTCCAACAAAGAATTAATGAATGCTTGATTTAATTATGTACAAAGAATCAATTAAAAATCTTGCAAAAATTAATTACAAATAAGCATCAAACACTTCATAAGTATACTCTAAATTATCTACTTATAAGTTATACTATCAATACTTTCATTTATATACCATACTAACTAATAATACATACTCTACTTACTTAACATCATATATTAACATATACAGTAACAGATATAAATGTCGCTGGACCAAAAAAAAACTATATACAAACTTTAAGAAGGAAACAAGGGTCTATAGTGACATCTAGTTCACCTTCAGTGACATTTTATTTTGTCAGTAAAAATAAGAAGTTATATATATATAGCTATACTACGTATACATATACACATTATTTGTCTTATACATATTTATTTACAAATACTATCTATACAGTTATCTGTTATGCATTAGACATATATATACACTTACTCCTCTCCTCTCTCACTCTCCAGATTTATCGTAGTGTTTCTTCTTTATCTTTTCGTCGTTTGACACTTAGGCAATCCTTACTTACATTCCTCTGTTTTTAAAGTGTCATCACTGTTCTTTACTTAACAAAAATTTGTTTAATTTACGGGCACGCTTTTCGAGGGATACACAGTACCTAGAAATCGAGTGGGACCAGACCTCTACTAAGCGCACCCTAATTGCTTAATTAGGCCGCATAAGTACGTTTTAGCGCTCATTTGGGCTTCACCAAGCCCTCGCATACATAGGCCCCCGGCCCCACACACACACACACACACATGTTCACAATGCTTAGAATATATAGGATGATCGGTTGCTCAGGCGCCCATCGCCCATGATGACTGATCGTTCTATAACACAAATTCAATAAAAAGTGCTGCGAGCGCTTATTCGCAATCGATGTGGCACTTTCTGAGCGCCTGTGCTGCGGAGGAATTCCAGCGGCCATGCAGAAAATTGAGATTTTGGCCCTCAATTCGAGGGCCATACTTTATTATAAAATAAAAATAAATTATGGGATAATAAAGCATTTATATAGTACTTCTTGATTGCACAATTAATTTAGATTTTTAATTAGATTTACTGTATAAATAATTTCAATAAATTATATTGTTTGTACACACAGAATTATAAGTTTTATTCCTTAATTACATATAGATTAGTTAATATATGGTCTAAATGACCTTAGATTGAGTTAGTAAACATGTTAAAGTACTTAATATATATTTTTATTATTTTTTACAAGCTTTATTCCTATTTTATTTACATTTAACTAATTCAATTTCAGACTATTTTGTGTATAATTTAGTGTACATAGTATTATACATTATAAATGACTTAAATTAGCTTAACCTACTCAATCTTCATTAGTGTAAATATACAGTATAGATTAACTTGGTTTTAACTTAATCTACTAATTTATTTTAATTTAAACTACTAACTTAACTGTTAACTTAATAAATTAATTATTTATTCTATATATATAAGTAAATTAAAGTACAGGGATTAATAAGTTTATTATATACATATAAATATGTGTATGCAGAATTATAACTTAATATGGCTGTTTATAGTTTTTATTACTTTATATAGCTTATTGTACATGTACTTTAGTATGGTTAATAATTAGTTATATAATTAAGATATATATAGTATAATCTAACTTAAATATTTAGTTTACATACTACAATATATACATAAATTATTTATCTTATAAACATGCATAATCTACATTATAGCTAAGCTGGCTTATTAAATAGCTTAAATATATACCTATATACATATTATACAGCGGATTTTCAGTATTTTTTTAGGGTTTTTTCAATTTTTATGATTTTTTTATATATATTATAAATAGGAGATGAGAAGGAAAGAGATAGATGAGGGGAAAGAGTTGCCTTTGTCCTTTTTTAACTTTGATTCATTCTATTTAATTTCATGGTATACAAAACCGTCGACTGGCAAATTATTCCAAGTCAAAGGTTCTGATTACCATGAAACTTGGTACAGATGTAAAGAAATACTCATTCTACAACCAGACATGTTTATTTTAATTTTTTGGATTTCTTTCTAATTTGTATCAAATTCTGAAACTCGCCTATCTTAAGCCTTTTAAAGGTTTTCAAATGAATCCTAAAGACTTAGAATGAATCTAAAAGGGTCTAAAAAGGCATTCAAATTCTTCAGTGGTCCTATCACACCATATGAGCAAGAGACAAAAAAGTTTAACATGCAGATCACAAGACTTACAATTAACTCAAACAGTGATCAGTTGGGTTTCTTACTAGCTAACAAAAAATTCATTTGGAGTAATACAAGCGTTCAAAGGATATAAAAATAGTTCATTTAGTTTACAGGAAAGCTTGTACAGAAGTTGAATACCACTTTCTACAACAGGTAGCTATTTGAAACCTAGGCAAATGTCCATATTAATTATTCAGATCTAGAGTTTCTGTTGAACAGCAGAATCAAGCCAATTATATGGCATTAGCAGATCTCAACAGAAGCTACTGAATCAGACCCCATCATCAAACAAATTCCTCTTCAGATGTCTCAACTGCTGCTGCAGTTGACTCATCTAAAAAGAAACAAGTCTGCAGCAGGAAGAAGAGGTTAATTCCAACATGTATTTCCTAATTTAGCCCCCTTCTTATATCCCAGATCAGATCATGGACAACCTGATCAGGGATTTGAAGAGATTAATCCAAGGAGTACATGTTGGAATTAAGGGGAAGGGAATGCAGCTGCTTCTGCAGCAAGTTGCTATGCATCTGGGATTGAAAGACCAACTCAGAAATCACTCTAAGAAAAACTCTGACAAGGATTTTCTCTCATAAAAGTCACTCATGAATATAATTCATACTCAAAATCCCTTGTCAATAAAATCTCATCATTCAAAATAGAAAAAGATCTGATCTAAATCTTTCTAATGCTATAGACAACATGTAGAAGGAGTTAGATCAGTCTATTTAAAATAGAAACTTAAATCCCAGATATCTAAAACCTTAAGGAGTATTGAGGACTCCTTGGTTGAAAATCAGACTTCTGAAAACAAATAACTAATGAATACAGGATAGGACTTCAAATCACTAAAGTGATTTTCCTTAGCCCTATCATGCATTCAAGGCATTGAAAACCTCATGAAAATCCAAATCAGATTATGGCTCCTCTGAGGTGAATTCTAACTTCAGAATCACCTCAGATTCCTAGCCCATCAATGAATCAACTAAACATAAACTCAACTTGCTAGATCAAAGAATTCAAAGCTCACAAACATATAAAACATTGAAATATGACTTCATCAAACAAATCTGGCAAACCGATTCCAATTCAAGCTCAGATTTGGGGCTTTGTGACAAAACATGAGATGAGTGAGAGCCCCTAAAAATGAGTGTTGACGCTAATCTCATATCTGAGGTTGTAAACCAGTCAGATCTGAGATTAGGTCTCATGAGTGGGTGGAATATGGAAAAATAATTGAGGAAATCAGAAGTAAAACAAAACTATGCGTAGAGGGAGAAAACATAGACAGTAGCTGAGGGAAATCTACTTCCTCTGATCTGGGATGATCAGAGGAAGTGAGAAAGAAAATAAACTAAACTACTCTACTTCTAATACTATTCTAACATGCGCAACTGATCAGAATAAAATCTATATCTAATTCTACTGCTAATCTATCTAACTAACACTAAAGCTAACTACAAAATAGTAAACTAGTCTAAAAGGAAGAATGGGACCTATGGGTCCTTAGCCGATGGCTGAGGAAGAAGGGAGGGAGGTGAGCTCCAGTAGCGTGAAAAGCCTGCTAGCGTGGCTATAGGGTCATCCTCAGGTGCTATGAGGTCCTTAACGACGAGGAGGGTCAGAGAGAAGTTGGGGATTCCACAGCCGATGGCTGTGCAATCAGGGATGAGATGAAGAGAGGAAATTGGAGTGGAGGAATGTTCGCTAAGAGAGTAGGAGAGAATGATCCCCCCACGCGCGCTGCCACAAGGGCTCTTAAATAGCGATTGCGAAGAATCCAGGCACTGCGTGAGTGTGATTACTCGACGAGGGCACCGGTAGCAAGGATGGAAGGAGAGAGCGCATGGGCCTCTAAGTTCAAATCAGACCGTAGGATAGGATCTGGGGAGAGGGGTGACTGCACGCGCCGCTTCGCGCGAAACTTTGAGTTAGATCGAGCCATAGATCAAGATTTAAGCGAAGATGGACGGTCAAAGATGCACGTGTTCTTCGCATGAACAGTGCATGCACGGGAGGAGGTGTGTGCAGGTTCTAAAGGGAAATTTGTAGGGTAAGCCCTTCAGTGAAGAGGTAGAATAATTATAAGTAAGTCACCTATACTACGATGTAATAAATTTTTATTTGTTGACAACGCTTAGTCACCTATACTATGACGTAACTAATGGTTAAAAACCATCAAGCCACGCAACACTAGGCTAATGTCCACATTAATTATTCAGATCTAGAGTTTCTGCTGAACAGCAGAAACAAGCCGATTATACAGCATTAGCAGATCTCAACAGAAGCTACTGAATCAGACCCCATCATCAAACAAATTCCTCTTCAAATGTCTCAACTGCTGCTGCAATTGACTCATCTAAAAAGAAACAAGTCTACAGTAGGAAGAAGAGGTTAATTCCAACATGTATTTCCTAATTTAGCCCCCTTCTTATATCCCAGATCAGATCATGGACAACCTGATCAAGGATTTGAAGAGATTAATCAAGGGAGTACATGTTGGAATTAAGGGGAAGGGAATGTAGCTTCTTTTGCAGCAAGTTGTTATGCATCTGGGATTGAAAGACCAACTCAGAAATCACTCTAAGAAAAACTCTGACAAGGATTTTCTCTCATAAAAGTCACTCATGAATATAATTCATACTCAAAATCCCTTGTCAATTAAATCTCATCATTCAAAATAGAAAAAGATCTGATCTAGGTCTTTCTAATGCTATAGACAACATGTAGAAGGAGTTAGATCAGTCTATTTAAAATAGAAACTTAAATCCCAGATATCTAAAACCTTAAGGAGTATTGAGGACTCCTTGGTTGAAAATCAGACTTCTGAAAACAAATAACTAATGAATACAGGATAGGACTTCAAATCACTAAAGTGATTTTCCTTAGCCCTATCATGCATTCAAGGCATTGAAAACCTCATGAAAATCCAAATCAGATTATGGCTCCTCTGAGGTGAATTCTAACTTCAGAATCACCTCAGATTCCTAGCCCATCAATGAATCAACTAAACATAAACTCAACTTGCTAGATCAAAGAATTCAAAGCTCACAAACATATAAAACATTGAAATATGACTTCATCAAACAAATCTGGCAAACCGATTCCAATTCAAGCTCAGATTTGGGGCTTTGTGACAAAACATGAGATGAGTGAGAGCCCCTAAAAATGAGTGTTGACGCTAATCTCATATCTGAGGTTGTAAACCAGTCAGATCTGAGATTAGGTCTCATGAGTGGGTGGAATATGGAAAAATAATTGAGGAAATCAGAAGTAAAACAAAACTATGCGTAGAGGGAGAAAACATAGACAGTAGCTGAGGGAAATCTACTTCCTCTGATCTGGGATGATCAGAGGAAGTGAGAAAGAAAATAAACTAAACTACTCTACTTCTAATACTATTCTAACATGCGCAACTGATCAGAATAAAATCTATATCTAATTCTACTGCTAATCTATCTAACTAACACTAAAGCTAACTACAAAATAGTAAACTAGTCTAAAAGGAAGAATGGGACCTATGGGTCCTTAGCCGATGGCTGAGGAAGAAGGGAGGGAGGTGAGCTCCAGTAGCGTGAAAAGCCTGCTAGCGTGGCTATAGGGTCATCCTCAGGTGCTATGAGGTCCTTAACGACGAGGAGGGTCAGAGAGAAGTTGGGGATTCCACAGCCGATGGCTGTGCAATCAGGGATGAGATGAAGAGAGGAAATTGGAGTGGAGGATCGATCGCTAGGAGAGTAGGAGAGAAAGATCCCCCCACGCGCGCTGCCACAAGGGCACTTAAATAACGATTGCGAAGAATCCAGGCACTGCGTGAGTGTGATTACTCGACGAGGGCACCGGCAGCAAGGATGGAAGGAGAGAGCGCACGGGCCTCTAAGTTCAAATCAGACCGTAGGATAGGATCTGGGGAGAGGGGTGACCGCACTCGCCGCTTCACGCGAAACTTCGAGTCAGATCGAGCCACAGATCAAGATTTGAGCAAAGATGGATGGTCAAAGATGCACGTGTTCTTCGCATGAACAGTGCATGCACGGGAGGAGGTGTGTGCCGGTTCTAAAGGGAAATTTGTAGGGTAAGCCCTTCAGTGAAGAGGTAGAACAATTATAAGTAAGTCCGTAAGTGGTAAGAAATGATAACCGAACGGACCCTGAGGGCTTTCAAAGAGGTCCCTGCGGGTTACAAATAGGTCTGGAAAAGTTTTCTAAAGAAGGTAATGTGATGCATAAAGGACCTAAATGTAAATCTCTGATTCCAAGGCCTAAATGATGTCCAAATGTTTCCAAGTTTTTATATGTACTTAATTGAACATTTAAGAAGTTAATTATACTTTTGATTTGACCTTTTAAACTTGTTTGTGTGTTCAATTAACACTTGGATCACCACTTGACCTATTTCTCAAGAATATCTTGTTTATTGACCTAATTATGCAACTCTTATTGTGTTTGTGGCTCAAAGAATTTTTGGTGGAAGAACAAGGTATTTGTATTGAACCCTGAAAATGCTTTTGGTGGAGCATTTTGCATTTACAGACTTGGAGAACATACTTGACTTATTCAAAAGAACTTTTCTTTTTCTCTTTTTCTTCTTTTTTTTCTGTCAGTATGTCTCCGACAATTTTATTTGGTAGAGCGCACCTTATTTGGTGGGTGAGTTTTTTGGTGGAAAGAGCTTCTCCTAGACATAATACTAAAGGTTAGGACAAAGTGTCTACCTGCACATACAGGTAAGGACTCCACCTTCCCTAATGAACACTAGGGTTGAATTTCATATTCAAATGGTCTTTCCTGACATTGTGTAGTGTAAGCCAAGGTTACTTAGACTCCTAAGTCAAAGCAAACCAGCAAATCCTGTACTGGTGACTCAGGTACAAGAATCATCCTAAAGTTAGGAGAGACTGTGGTCTATCTTGTCAAAGCTCAAAGTATATTAAGCCAAAACTTGAATAAGTCAAGCTACAGTGGCCCGAAAAGTCATACCAGCTAAGGTTGAATGTCCATAAACACTTATTATGTTTGTTTTTAGCTAGAAGATCATAGTTAAACACTTATTTTTCTTCTTTTAAAACTCTTTCTCTCTCCTTAGAAATTTCTTTGGAGTTCTCCCTTGACAATAGAGTGCATGTCCCTTATTGTATTTTTGGAGTTTTTGTGTTTTGTCATTTTTTGTATTTTGCCTTTGTATTTTTTTTTTCAAAATTTTTCAATTTTTTTGGTGTTTTTGATAATACCATACTATAGGTGTGTCTACAATTGCATTTCAGTTGAATGGTTCACCATTTACAACCCCCATGCTTAAATGTTGCAATGTCTTCATTGAATGAATAGGGTGGATGCAAATGCATGCTCTGCTTTTCACTATCCTAGACTGGGTGATGGAAGGAAGATAAAATGAGGAGATAAAATCTCTGTGCGAACGATTTCAAGTCTGATATAAGATCATAGTGGAAAGTCAGACTAGGAAGTGAAATGCATGACATATGTGTCAATGAAAGTATGCTAAAAATGCAAAGGTAGACACCTAATGCAAATAAAGGTAAAAATAAGAAAGGTGAAAAACTGCTATATACAAGGATAGGTTTTGCTAAGTTTAACGCCTTCAGCTAGGTGTAAACTTAGTCGGTAATTCAAAATGTAGGAGCGAAATGGTGGAATTGACAAGTTTGAGATCATGTGGCTCAATGAAAGGTTTTAGTCTTTGTCCATTGATGGTAAAAGGTTCAGATTTGTCAATTTCAGTGATCTCAATGGCTCCATTGTCAAAGATTCTCATGATTTCGAAAGGTCCAGTCCATTTGGATCTTAGTTTTCCCGGAAAGAGTTTTAGTCTAGAGTCAAATAGGACTTTTTAACCAGGGTGAAATGATTTCCTATGAATGTGATGGTCATGGAAGGCCTTAAGTTTATCTTTATAAATCCTTGAGCTTTCATAAGATTCATTCCTTAACTCATCTAGCTCGGAAATTTGTAATCTTCTATGATCACCGGCCTTGTCTAGGTCCAAGTTACATTTTTTGATGGCCCAATAGGCTTTGTGCTCAAGTTCTACGGGAAGATGGCTGTGTTTCCTGTACACAAGTCTAAAAGGAGACATGCCTAATGGGATTTTGTGAGCTATCCTATATGCCCACAACGCATCAGAAAGGTGGGAAGACCAATCTTTTCTATCTGGTCGAATGGTAGTTTGTAAAATCTTCTTAATCTCCCGATTGGATAATTCAGCAAGTCCATTGGTTTGAGGGTGATATGGTGTAGCAATCCTATGCGACACCCCATACTTTTGAAGTAGGGACTGAAAATGTGTGTTTCTAAAATGAGACCCTCCATCACTAATGATGGCTTTTGGTACCCCAAATCTAGAGAAAATGAAATCTTAAACAAATTGTGTCACAACTCTATGATCATTAGTCCTTGAGGGGATGGCTTCTATCCATTTAGAAACATACTCAACTGCTAACAAGATATACTTGAAGCCATAAGATTTAGGGAAAGGTCCCATGAAGTCAATGCCCCAAATGTCAAAGATTTCTCACACTATGATTAGATTCAAGGGCATCATGTCCCGATGGCCAATACTACCGAGAGACTGACAGTGTGAACATGCCCTGCTATATTCGTGTGCATCTTTGAAGATTGTGGGCCAATAAAAATCGCTCTACAAAATCTTTGCAACAGTCTTTTTGCCAGAGAAATGACTACCGCACGCCTGGTCATGGCAGAATGACAAGATACTTTCTATCTCCTTATCAAGGATGCACTTCCTAAGAATCTGGTCTTTGCAATGTTTGAAAAGCCATGGTTCTTCCCAGTAATAGTGCTTGGCTTCGGATCTAATTCTGTCTTTTTGATGTCGGACCCAATCAGTGGGGAGGATTCCAGAAGCCAGGTAGTTGACAATGGCAGCATACCAAGGAAGATCAGAATGAATGACCAGCAATTGCTCGTCATGGAAGTGGTCAGAAATAGGCAAAGAAGGAGAAATCGCTTCAGAAGGAAAGGGGGATAAGTGGTCAGCTACCTCATTCTGCTTTCCAGCCTTATCATGAATCTCTAAATCAAATTCCTGCAGAAGTAGGATTCATCTAATCAGGCGAGATTTCGCATCCTTCTTGGCGAGAAGATGTCGAACTGCAGTGTGGTCGGTGTAGACTATAATGTGGGAATCTAAAAGATAAGGTCTGAATTTTTCCAGTGCAAATACTATAGCTAGCAGTTCCTTTTCCGTGACGGTGTAATTCCTCTGAGCTTCATCTAAGGTCTTGCTAGCGTAATAGATGACTGTGGGTTTCCCGTTCAGTTTTTTACCAAGGATAGCCCCTACTGCATAATAAGAGGCATCACACATGATCTCAAAAGGGTGAGACCAATCTAGAGGTTGCAGTATTGGTGCCTTGGTGACCAGATCACGAAGTGTCATATAGGCATGAACACAATCGTCAGAGATCTGGAAGTCTACATCTTTAGAGAGGAGATTAGTGAGAGGTCGAGCTATTTTTGAGAAATCCGCTATAATGCGGTGATAAAAACCAACATGCCCGAGAAAAGAACTAATCTGTTTAACCGACGAAGGTAGTGGTAGTTCAGAAATCAATTTTACCTTCCCACGGTCAACCTCTATTCCTCTCTCAGAGATAAGGTGACCTAATACTAGTCTTTTTGGTACCATGAAATGTGATTTCTCCCAGGAAAGTACCAAATTCACATTTATGCATCTTTGCAGGACCTTAGTTAGGTGGTCTAATCATGCATCAAATGTGCTCCCGAAGATCGAGAAGTCATCCATGAAGACTTCTAAGCAATCACCTACCAAATCTGAAAAGATTACAAAAATACACCGCTGAAATGTAACAGGTGCGTTGCACAATCCAAAAGGCATCCTACGAAATGCAAAGGTTCCATAGGGGCAGGTGAACGTCATTTTTTCCTAATCATTGGGGTGAATCGCCACCTGATTATATCCTGAATAGCCATCCAAAAAGTAGAAAAATCTATTCCCCACCAGTCTTTCCAGTATATGATCAATGAAGGATAATGGGAAATGATCTTTCTTCATGGCCTGGTTGAGTTTCCGGCAATCAATACATACTCGCCATGAACTAGCAATACGTGTAGGGATGACTTCTCCAGAATTAGTGGTTATGACAGTAAGTCCAGCCTTCTTTGGCACAACCTAAATAGGACTTACCCATCTGCTATCAGAAATGGGGAAGATAATTCCGTTGTCTAACCACTTGATCATTTCATTTTTCACCACCTCTTGAAGTGTAGGGTTCAATCTATGCTGAGGCTATCTAGTAGGTCTAGATCCTTCTTCAATGAAAATCCTATGTGTGCAGTAAGAAGGACTAATGCCAGTCAGGTCAGAGAGGCTCCATCCTATAGCCTGTCTATGTGCTCTCAGGACAGATAAGAGTCATGATTCTTGATCAGATAATAAGAAAGAGTTGATAATCACAGGATATGTCTGATCAGGTCCTAAGAAAACATACTTAAGAGAATCATGGAGAGGTTGAGCTCAACAGGTATAGGATCAGAAGGAGTAGGTGTGGAAGTTTCAGGAGATCCTAAAGATACTAATGGAATAGGAGGCAAGTTCTCAGTCTCTAAAGTAGGTATCTCAGTGAAAGTCAAGTCAAAGTCCAAAGAGTGTTGAGGTTCTAAGTTTAGTGAGTCAATTAAGGTATCCTCAACCAACTGATCCAAAGAATCCAAGGAACAAATTTCCTCAATTAAACTACAAGTCGATCCTCTTTGGGCCTGAAAAATATCAATTTTTATATTTTGATCTCCTAACTTCAATTCTATTAGGCCCTCCTCACAATTAATGTTTGCCTTGGCCGTAGCCAAGAAAGGTCTTCCTAAAATGATAGGTGTGTTCTGGATATCCTCAGGCACTTCCATGTCAAGGACTATAAAGTCTACAGGAATGTAAAAATCCTTGACCCGCACTATAACATCTTCCAACACTCCTTGAGGTGTCTTAACTGACCTGTTAGCTAATTGCAGGGACACCTCGATTGGCTTTAGATTGCCAACTTAGAAATGTGTCAGTAGAGAGGTTGGGAAAAGATTGATGGAAGCACCTAGGTTAAGTAATGCTCTATTAAATGTGGTGTTACCTATCATGAAGGATAGGAGAGGGGTGCCTGGATCTTTCACCATAGTAGGGAGGGTACTAGAAATAATGGAACTAGCTTGTTCCGAGAGGATATTGGACTACTCCCTTTTTGAATCCTTGCTTTACGCTTAGGTGTACATAGGTCTTTTAAAAACTTGGTGTAAAAAGGTATGTGGTGAATTGCATCCAACAAGGGGATGTTTATGTGAACTTGCTTAAAGAGCTTAAGCAAATCCTCCTCAGGTGCCACACAGGCCTTTTTCTTTCCTTTCCCCTTCTTCTTTAAAGCCTCTAGAAATGGTACAGAAGTGGTGACAAGAGGGTCATTCCTAGGTAAAGGAGAAGCAGGAAATAGTGAATTAGATGGAGGAGTGGAGGTAGAAGACTTGGGACAAGATGTAGGAGCAGGAATAGGTGGATCTATGGTGCTTTTACCACTCCTAGTGACTATGGCATTTAGTTCGACCAAAGATGTAGATGGTAATTCGGAATTAGGTAGCAGAGGTGGTTGGGTTTATGTATAGGAAGAATTTGGGTCAGTGTAAAATTCAGTGTCATGCAAGGGTTGTGAAATGACATGTGCTTGACCTTGCACTGCCAGTCTAGGTTGAACATACCTCTGGGCCGATATGTTCCTAGGGTTGGGTTGTGCTTGAGATGAAAGTGAATGTGTTTGACGGGATTCCGTCAAGTGTGATAGTCGGGCTCTTATCTCAGCTAAGGCTATGTCCTGTCTCTGCTGCATAGCAATATTCTACTGTTGCATATCAGCTAGAGCTTTCATGATAGACCCCAACTGGTCATCTCGTGTAGGCCCGGTTGAGAGTATTGGGTGGGCCTGGGTTGGGGTTGCTGGTAGGCACGCAGTGGATATCCGTGTGATTGTGGAGGTGGTGCTCGGATCGAGTTGTGCTATGGTGGTGTAGAAGGTTGTTGAAAAGGGGGTCTCTGTGAATTTCCCGACCACGAAAAATTTGGATGATTACACCATCCAGGGTTGTAGGTCTATGCAAAAGGGTCATTGTGAATGGCATGGAGCTCCTCCGAAGCTCCAGAAGGTGCAGGGAAGTCGGTGTAGGGAGGAACAAAGATTCCTTCAACCGGTGAAGGATATGGAAATGGAAAATCCGGTAGTGCAGATTGTGTCACAGAAAGGTTATTCACAGTTTCCCTCCCTGTGGGAAACTGGGAAGAAGTGTTTTGTGCCGGTGACTGAGAAGAAGGAGATGATGAAGGTTTTGAGAGAAATTTCCATACTTCATCTACTTTCTTCTCGATTAAGCCCACCTTATCCAATTGAGTAGCTACTATCTCTAAGTCTCTGCTACTGGATTGGGCTTCGTGTACTCCCGCATGTGAGTGGGAATGTGAGGACTTTTTATTAAACATGCTCATCGAAGCATTATTAATAGAATTCTTGGCCATACCTTCGAAGAGCTCAAAGGCTGAGTCCTCGTCCCGACATAGGAAATTGCCTCCACAAGTGGATCTATGAAATTTCGTGTGTCTTCATGGAGCCCATGGTAGAAGATCTGGACCTATTGCCAGCGTGGGACACCATGGTGGGGACATTTTCTCAGAAGCTCGTGGAATCTCTCCCAAGCCTCGTGCATTTGTTCTCCTGAATTCTAAGTGAATGTGGTGATAGCATGCCTTAAGGCGTTAGTGCGGCCTACAGGAAAGTACTTCTTTAAGAACTCATGTTCTAAAGTAGCCCAAGAGTCTATAGGTGTAGTCCGTGCAAGTGTTCTAAACCAAAAGGCGGCCTTATCTTTTAATGAAAAGGAGAACATTTTCATCAAAAGCGTGTGCTGATCATGACCTTGCGGACCTAGAGTTTGAGCAAGATTTTTCAGCTCCTCTAAATGCTGAAAAGGATCCTTAGAAGCAAGTCCATGGAAGTGAGGAATGAGTGCTATAATGTTCGACTTCAGTTCAGCAGTACGACCCCCATCGGGATATCGTACCATAGGCATCGGTTAAGCAACTGTGGGATTATAGTAATCCCTAGTTGAGGTCTGCGAGGTTGGGGTGGTGCCTGAGGGTTTCTAGGTTGGGGTGGTTGTGGTTGGGGGTTAGCTAAGAGATTAACAGCTTGAGCAAGCTGTTGCACCTATTGGGTTAAGGTATTCATTTGTAGTTGTGTTTCGAACAGGTGATGAAAATGAGGCATAGGTCCTCTCTCTGGGGGTGGGTTAGGAAGATTAGGATATGGGGGAGGTTCGAACCTATGGATGGGTGGTGGTGGTGGTGGAGGATGTGCAATCAGATGTGGAGGAAGTTCTTCAAAATCCTCGAATTGTGATGACTCATGATCATCCTCTTGGTGAGTGGAATAATGAATAGGAGTTTGAGACTCGGGAGGCAAAGGATTGGAAGTGGAAGGCAAAGAAGTGGATGCAATTACTTGGGCATCAGTACCCAAGGGGAGTACTAGCTCTGGGTTCTGGGATCTCCTACCTTCCATTGAGTTGGTTTTTTGAAAACAAATTTAATACAATCAGTCACAACTCAATGGAAAATTCCAATTTTAGCTTAATTCACAGAAAGCAGAAAATCCCAATCAAATCTCAATCAATTCAAGAGATCAATTCAAGTAAGCGAGAAGAATCGAATTTTACCTAAAGGCTGCTATGCAAAATTATATAGTACGCAAACAACTGTTTCAAACAATTGTACACGTCCTAAAATAGACCTAGCGATGTGCAGACCTCTAAAATCCACTGGGAGTCTGGATAAGACTGGAGTGCGAATCTAGATCCTGTGGTTGCAGAAGGAGATGAGGTAGAAACCCATGTGTTGTGATCTTAAGTGATTGTGCTGTGTGCACGATAGCAATCAACACAATGCAGTAAAATCTCAGTCAAGGTTTCACTCAGATTTAAATGTCTCCTTTTGATTTAATTCAAGTGATTATGAGATGACTTCTATGCTGCTCGTCTCGCTTTTTAATCAATTCAATACACAAGATAGTCTTCTTAGATTTTAAGTCAAATGCACTTATGACAGGAGTTTGAGAAAGGTAAGAAATGCGTACCTGACTCCAACAATCTACAATATGCAAATTTGACTTGGAATTAAAATCTAGCAGATAAAATATGCACCCTAAGATGGATGCCTAAGGGTATGCTGTTGCTAGATAAGGATGAAATCTTTTTGAATTTTTTGATTTAAAAAAAAAATTATTTTGAATAATGCAACAAACAAAAACAAAGAAAGAAATCAATACGGAAAACCGCGAACAGAAAATCGTGTCGATGAGAGATGAGTCTAAGAAATAGAAAAATAGAGTCCAGAGTCCACAGTTATCACAATAAATGTGTGAGAATAGGCTCTCACAACTTATGACTACCAGATGGTCCTAAGTAGTATACCTAAGTCTAACTAAACTATACTACTACTCCTACAGCTGCTCTGAGAGAACACTCAGCCTGGATGTCGGGTCAGAAGCACAGCGGTTCCACCAGGAAGACGACCTCCACCTGGAAGATGATGCTGCTCCTCCTACTCCTCAAGTGCTATGAAAAACAACAAATGATTAGTAAAAGAATAAAATAATATATAAACAAAAAAATTAATCAATCAATGAAAGAAAATAACTATGTACCAATAATGGGTTTGAATGAATCAAGAATTATATACAAATAAAGAATTAAAGAGTAATTTTGGCGTATAGAGAGCTGCCTCCCCAGCAACGGCGCCAAAAATAATGATAGGATCGTGATGTGAATTGATGGAATCTATTGTGTGATCGTCCACGGTTCATAAAAAAAAGGAAATAACATTGCTGTAGTAGTATGTGTCGGAAATACAAACCATTATCATGTCCATTTTATTTAATTACTTAATTTTTACTGGTTTATTCTAGGTCGTTCACTGGGAGACAGTTATTGATATACATCACTCTCTAGGTCCAAAATTATTCTTTAATTCCAAAAAGAAATTTTATGTCCAACAAAGAATGAATGAATGAATGCTTGATTTAATTATGTACAAAGAATCAATTAAAATGCTTGCAAAAATTAATTACAAATAAGCATCAAACACTTCATAACTATACTCTAAACTATCTACTTATAAGTTATACTATCAATACTTTCATTTATATACCATACTAACTAATAATACATACTCTACTTAACTTCATATATTAACATATACAGTAACAGATATAAATGTCACTGGACCCCAGAAAAAAACTATATACAAACTTTAAGAAGGAAACAACGGTCTATAGTGACATCTATTTCATCTTCAGTGACAATTTATTTTGTCAGTAAAAATAAGAAGTTATATATATATAACTAAACTACGTATACATATACACATTATTTGTCTTATACATATTTATTTACAAATACTATCTATACAGCTATCTGTTATGCATTGGACATATATATACACTTACTCCTCTCCTCACTCTCTAGATTTATCGCAGTGTTTCTTCTTTATCTTTTTGTCATTTGACACTTAGGCAATCCTTACTTACATTCCTCTGTGTTTAAAGTGTCATCACTGCTCTTTACTTAACAAAAATTTATTAATTTGTGGGCACACTTTTCGAGGGATACACAGCACCTAGAGATCGAGTGGGACCAGACCTCTACTAAGCATGGCCTAATTGCTTAATTAGGCCACTTAAGTACGTTTTAGTGCTCATTTGGGCTTCACCAAGCCCTCGCATACATAGGCCCCCAGCCCCCCCCACACACACACATGTTCACAATGCTCAGAATATATAGGATGATCGGTTGCTTGGGTGCCCGGTGCCCATGACGACTGATTGTTCTATAACACAAATTCAATAAAAAGCGCTGCGGGCACTTATCCGCGACCGATGTGGCTCTTTCTGAGTGCCTGTGTAGCGGAGGAATTCCAGCGGCCATGCAGAAAATTGAGATTTTGGCCCTCAATTCGAGGGCCATAATTTATTATAAAATAAAAATAAATTATGGGATAATAAAGCATTTATATAGTACTTCTTGATTGCACAATTAATTTAGATTTTTAATTAGATTTACTGTATAAATAATTTCAATAAAGTATACTGTTTCTACACACAGAATTATAAGTTTTAATCCTTAATTACATATAAATTAGTTAATATATGGTCTAAATGACCTTAGATAGAGTTAGTAAACATGTTAAAGTATTTAATATATATTTTTATTGTACTTTACAAGCTTTATTCCTATTTTATTTACATTTAACTAATTCAATTTCAGACTATTTTGTGTATAATTTAGTGTACATAGTATTATACATTATAAATGTCTTAAATTAGCTTAACTTACTCAATCTTCATTAGTGTAAATATACAGTATAGATTAACTTGGTTTTAACTTAATCTACTAATTTATTTTAATTTAAACTACTAACTTAACTGTTAACTTAATAAATTAATTATTTATTCTATATATAGAAGTAAATTAAAGTACAGGGATTAATATGTTTATTATATACATATAAATATGTGTATGCAAAATTATAACTTAATATGGCTGTTTATAGTTTTTATTACTTTATATAGCTTATTGTACATGTACTTTAGTATGGTTAATAATTAGTTATATAATTAAGATATATATAGTATAATCTAACTTAAATATTTAGTTTACATACTACAATATATACATAAATTATTTATCTTATAAACATGTATAACCTACATTATAGCTAAGTTGGCTTATTAAATAGCTTAAATATATACCTATATACATATTATACAGTGGATTTTCAGAATTTTTTTAGGCTTTTTTCAATTTTTATGATTTTTTTATATATTTTAGAAATAGGAGATGAGAAGGAAAGAGATAGATGAGGAGAAAGAGTTGTTTTTGTCCTTTTTTAACTTTGATTCATTTTATTTAATTTCATGGTATACAGAACCGTCGACTGTCAAATTATTCCAAGTCGAAGGTTCTGATTACCATGAAACTTGGTACAGATGTAAAGAAATACTCATTCTACAACCAGACATGTTTATTTTAATTTTTTGGATTTCTTTCTAATTTTTATCATATTCTGAAACTCGCCTATCCTAAGCCTTTTAAAGGTTTTCAAATGAATCCTAAAGCCTTAGAATGAATTTAAAAGGGTCTAAAAAGGCATTCAAATTCTTCAGTGGTCCTATCACACCATATGAACAAGAGACAAAAAAGTTTAACATGCAGATCACAAGACTTACAATTAATTGAAACAGTGATCAGTTGGGTTTCTTACTAGCTGACAAAAAATTCATTTGGAGTAATACAAGCGTTCAAAGGATATAAAAATAGTTCATTTAGTTTACAGGAAAGCTTGTACAGAAGTTGAATACCACTTTCTACAACAGGCAGCTATTTAAAACCTAGGTGATGAGAGCCTCATCGTGAGCCCTAACTAGCTCATTTTGACCCAAGAAAGAGAATAAAAGCTCCTACATAACTTAGAAGAGAGCTTAATTGAAGGAATAAGTGTTCTGAGAAGAAAACATGAAATAAAGGTTAAAACTGTAATTTTATCATTGCAGTATATAAACAGGATTTCTCAGAGGCAAAACATAGGTCCAATGGTCTGAATAAGATTAATAGTGGGTTGGTTTAATCAGAAATGGATTTATGTGCGAACCAGGAATTAAATGACATCTTGTAAGCCTAAAACAGACCCGCTTAATTCAATAAGGTTTTGATCAAGATAAAAATCAAGTAAACCCTCTAAAATTCATGGAAAAATATCTCCTAGGGTTTAGAACATTCAATTTGGCCTTTGGAACCTAGTTTGACCTAAATTGCGGTCCTAGCTCATCAATTGACTTAATTTGGATTTTTTTGCAAAATATCCTGTCAAACATAGTCAAACCTAAAATCCAACTTCACCATTGGATTCCTTAGGTCCAAATTAGGTTTTTACCAAAATTTGGACCTAAGGGGAGGTCATCTTGACCTACTTTGCAAATTAGTACACCCAATTACATTTTGGCCCCTATCTTTTGAAAATCATTGCACAGACCCCCCTAACTTCCTCGCCACTCTTACAAGCAGGTCCCTCCGCCATTAGTGGGGAGAAATCCTACTCCGATAAGGAATAGAGGGGGAATACTCCCTGATTCCTGAGAGATCTCCTCCCAGATTTGGAAGGGAGATTCTTTGAGGAATTATCTTCCATCTGAGCGTGGTCCTGATCTATGATTTGCACCCAATCTCTCCAGTGAACACACTAGAGATTTGGGTACCTAACAGACTTCCATCTCCAATGAGAATACCCGCGCTTGGAAGCTTGTCTTCCAAGCACAGGAGTCCCTGCCAGTGCCTATAAATTGACCCCCAACTCCGGCTGCACCTCCTTATCTCGACTTGGCCGGAATTCCACCTCGATTTCCTCTTCTCCTCTGGCCAAGGGGTCCAGCAAGCTTCGGCAAGCCCCACTCCACTTTCTCGTTGCTCTGCCACAATACCAGTGGCAGAGCTGTCCTCCCCTTCCTCCTCCGCGTCGCGCAACACCCGTGCACGCATCCCTAGCTCCGTCGTCGCCGCCGTCTTCCTCCACTGGATGCCTTCTTCTCCTGAGACAGCAGGTACTACTAGCCACCCTCTCACCCCCTTCGGCCACTTAATTAGGTTGGAACTGTTCGTCTCTATCCCTTCTTCAATTCCCTCAACCTATTTCACAAAATGCCCCTCGACCGCCACTGTCCACCGCCATCTTCCCCATCTCCGGCCACTCGCCAGCGAGACGCATCTGTCACTCCGCACCCACACACGTCTCGCCACCCACCTCACTACCTCTGCCACACTCCACTGAACACCCTCCACTCATCCACAGACCGTCTACACCACCACAACCGCCCCCTGACCTAACCCATCCATCCGGCCACAGAGTGACCTAGGCACGCACGCCTAAGTCACTCCGCACCCTGTCACCTACTGCCTCACCTTCGTCGTGACACGGCGAAGGTCCTCCTGTGGTCTAATATAGCTGCAAGCTCCCTTTTGTGTCGTGCAAGGTCTGAGCTCCAACCGCCATTAGCAACGGCTCGAGGAGGTTGAAAGCTCGCTCCAGGCTGAAGTGCTCCAAGGTCCCAGGTCCAGCAGGTTCAGGGAAGTCTCATGCATCCACCTGTCCAAGCAATTGGCGCTGTGAGGCCTACAGCTGCTGCAATTGGATGGAAGATCTCCTGCGGGCGCGCGAGCAAAAGCGGTGGAACATTAGTCCCACCTCGGTAAGTCGTGAGGTGTTTGAGTACTTTAAATTGATTTTGTGATATGGTCTCTTAGCCTCCAAACCACTGGGGTGAGGTCCCTCCTCACCTATCCACCCCTCATCTGCTATTTCATCCCGCGGACCTGGTAACCCGACCCGACTATCCTCTTGAGCACTCCTCATGCACCACACCCACGCTGGTGCGCCTGGACCCGGGCGCGCGACCCAACCCAATTACCCGGCTCTGGGAGAGCGTACCGAAGAGAGATTCAGAGAGAGAGAGACACGCGGGAAGGGTAGGGGAATAGGTTTTGTTGCGTGGTGCTTGTGCAGGAGAGGACGCCAAGGAAGAAACAGTAAGAGAAGGAAGCAGGGACTTAGCCGCTGCAAGCGAAGGAGAAGAAGAAGAAGGAAGGAAGGCTAAAGAAGGAAGCTTCGCAGAGGAGAAAGAGAAGGAAAGGCAAGGTAGAGGGAAGAGCCGAAGCCTAAGAGAAGAGGAACTGAAGAAGGAAGAAGAAATAAAGAAAGGGAAAGCTAAGCAGAAGAAGAAGAAAAGCTGAAGCCAAGGGAAGCAGAGCCAAGGAAGGAAGAAGAAGAAGACCCGCAGAGGAAAGGAGAAAGAAACTACAGAAGAGAGGCAAGGCAGAAGACAGAGGAAAGAAAAAGAAGGGCAAGAGTAGAGAAAGGGGTTGCAGAGAAGAAACAGGGAAGAAGAAGCACATGGTCAAAGAAGAAAAGAAGAACAGAGGAAAATTAGAAGAAGAAGAACAAGAAGCAGACAAGAGAAAACATCTTTTTAAGACGTCAAATTTCTCTATTTTTGCCACAATTAACTTTTAGACTCATGCATTTATATATTTTGAATTAAGTTTTGAGTAATTAAGTGTTCAATTACATTCTTGAGATTAGTAATAAATTCCAATTGCTCCCTATGTTCGACCTCAGATACTTAGGTTTTCGAGTAATAAATTTTTATTTGTTAACAACGCTTGGTCACCTATACTACGACGTAACTAACTGTTAAAACACAATCAAGCCTTGCAACATTTTGGCGTCGTTGCCAGGGAGCAACGTGTAATTTATCACTAATTTCTACATTCCTTTTGATCATATTGAACACTAACTTGCCCTACTTTGCTTTGTGTGATCTTGCAGGTATTTCACAAGAAGATCCCTCCCGCAAGTCAACCACTCCAGGGCAGGTAATTTCTTTTCTTCCTTAAACCATCCCCTAATCCTTGAAAGACAAAAGGAAGCAATTAATTTAGGAATCAATTGCCTTCTTTCTATAGTAATCACCATCATTAAGGCAAACGTTTCCTAATTTTGCGAAAATTTTTCAAATCTTCTTGAAGTTGGAGCGATTTTTTTTTAGATTCTATCCCACAAAATTCATGTGCCTAATAGAAATCACGCTTAATCTCTACGGACAACACACTTCTTGCTTTTAAGTCCAAAGAGAATTTTTGTGAAAAAGAGGAGAAGAAATAGAACCAAATTAGGGTTTCTACAGTAGGGCCTTGAAGTGCTAGTTCACACATGCCTGTATAAAAGGAAATGAACCCTCCCGCATCAGTGTGCTACCCAAGCCCTTGATTAAAGAGATCTAAACAAGACAAACCCTAAGAAAAATTAAGCTCTAAAATCACTTGAGTCTTAAAATCTTGGACCTAATAAACTGGGAGTCAAATCAGGGTGGTCTCTAGGTCCAAAGCCTAGAATCATTCTACCATCTTTAGGACAAGTCAGGTGAAGTTGACCCCTTGAGTCAACCAACCTCCAAATTCGGTCACAACATCAAAACATCTAAAGTTCAAGTGAGAACCCTAAAAGCACCTTTGAAATAAAAGTGGTAGACTTAAGAGGTCAAGGTCCCCATTCTGGTCTACCTGGAATCTCAGTGACAAGAGAGGTCGGGTGGGGGAAACCCTGTAACCTATGGGGACGCTCTACCGTGTAAGGGTCTTTGTGGGACTCTCCTTCTCTGGCTGCCCAGGTAATTCTCAGATGGACGACCTTCTAATCCGGGGGTATCATCTGCCCCGAACCTCCATAGTCATCCAAACGTCTTTGGGTGTCTTGATTGGGTCAAAAACATCTCCAGTCCCTCATCTTTTCTCTTTAGAGCACACACATACATTTTCAGTGGGACTCGTTATTCAGATCTAATCGCTTCATAACTTAATTCTACATCTTGATTCAAACTTCGATTCTACATCTTGATTCCACCACCTGATCCAAATATGCAGCCAAACCACTTAGGGCTACCATTCAAGAAACCTGAATATCGGAGATCCATGAGAGATAGGATGATTGACGATGCCCTGAAATTCTATGAAAAAGAAGACAAAATCTCAACATCAGTAGAAAACATCTAGGTTGATGTCCCAACAACCACAACCTTTATCATAACTTGTGCCCAAGTACTATTGGCAGAAGCCACAAAAGGATCAACCCATGACTTGCTCATCACTAGGTACATTGAGATAGAAAAACTGCACAATCTTGAATACCTTCAATGTATGACAAATCATTGACTTTGGAAGCAACACCAAGATGATCTTGAAAAATGGGAAGAGATAATGAGATTAGTAAAATGAATTATCGACCAGAAGTACCCGCATATACCACAAACAGAGGATGAACCATCTTGGGACAACATCGAGGATCAATCTGATCTCAGGTTTGAGGCACAAAATGGTTGTGGATTCCCAACCCAGATGGAGTACAATGTGCCTAATATTGAAGAAGGTTGGGAAGCTCCAAATGCAGGAAAACATGATGTTGAGCCCACTCTAGACCATGAATCACTAGGCTTAGAATCCTAAAACTCCTGCAATAATGAGAGTAGAACTGAACCTCTCGAGGGTGTAAATTCCATCCCTTATTCTGATAAGGTGACCCTAGAAGGTTATTCAGACCTAGATTCTAGTGATTCAACCCACATCCTAAGCCTAGGATCTAGATCTGAAACTTATTGGGAAGATTTCAAGGCCCCATATGAGGAAGATCAATCTTTCAATGAAGAATATGATTTTGGGCCTCTATTTGATGAATATCCCTCGCCAACATCCTCAGAGGAACTAATCGATTTTTCAAAAGTCATGCCAATTTACTATACAGAAACTGAGGAGTTGGACAAGTAGGGTTTCAATTGGGTCTGCCCTACCAGTTAGAACCTAAGCTTCTACCAGATAAGGACACCTTTTTAAGCTTAGAATTGACATCTAGGCTAGACCCCAATCAAGCTGCTGAATCTACAGCATATGATTTATTCTACCGTGGAACTCACGATCTTGAATCTCATTCAGATTTTGATTTTCGCAAAATCTCTGATGATTTCAAATCTGACCATAACATCAGAGAAAATATGCTTCCTAACAAGCCAATTATCATTAAAGCCCCCTCTTCCACATATACAAAATCGATCAAAACTCGTTCTCTACCCTGACCCGCAACCGGACTCAATTTCTATTTTGATTCACCTCTCACTGAGCCATTTGCAGATGATTCAACTCCACATCTATACCGGGTACCGGATATCGATCAGACTGAAAGACAGGAGCCATCACTCTCTGATCACCCTTATAGGGTTTCCACACCATGCAATGATTATTTTTCGGAACCCCACTCTGACCAGGCTGATTTGACTCAGCCTAAACCTGAGTTTTCACTTCCATATCCTTTGGAGCAACATTGCATATGGTGGGTTTCACATCTGTTGATCTACATCTATCAACCCACCAAACTTATTGGGTTTGGGCTGCATCATCAGCCCACTGATCTTAACAAGCATCTGGTTGGACCAACTAGACTCTTAATCAAGGTGCTTGTTTTACAAAACTCCGCTGATTTGACCACTCCCTCTCCACCCCATTTTCTGCTCGGTTGAAGGCATTCAATTTAGCGCTTAACGGGGGGCAACCCGTCATTCGAAAAATAGAGACCCGTATGATTATCCGTCTGTACTCCACGTCCATTGCACCTTGAGTTCAGCCATAGATAGTTGATCCCACCTCTAGTACACATACCAGAGCTTGGAATCATCCGCATCAGTCATTTTCGACCTATTCACCCACCCGATGTATCCTATTCTAAGTCCCTGACCTCAACACTATTTCACACCCTCCGTTTATAATGAGGACATTGCAAAACTTAGGCATGGGGGGGTGATAAAGTGCATACATATAGAACTAAGAAAAAGTCAAAAGGATTCTCACAAAAAAATTCACATATGTCAAAAACACAAAAAAAATTGAAAAATTATGAAAAAGAACAAAAAATTGGAGGGAGGAAATTTTGTGAGCCACATAATTATGTGGAGAAAAAGAGAAAAAATGACAAAAAGGAGCACAAAATGAAAAAGAAAAAGAAATAGTCATTAGTAAGAGATTAAGGAATTAACTGAATTTCTAGACCAGATCAAGAAAAGAGAAAAATAAAAGAAAAGTGCTAACGAGACATAAAAAGAGATTAGCAGGAATGTTGATCTTAGGCCTCTTGTGTTATATTCTTTAGCTTAAAAATTCACGTATCAGCTAAAATCTGGATAATCCTCAAGAGGTTTGGGAAAATGCGAAGCTTAAGTATTAGGTATAAGGCTTAGGAAGTATTCGGCCTCGTTAACTGACCTTCAGTCTGCGGGATTCGGTAACCTAAGCACCCCAATCCACACACAGTCTGGTTCAGTGCATATAAATATCAAAATCATGCAAAAAGCGCTTTAATGTTCTGAAAAATGTTGCCTAGATTAGGAGCGGCCGATCAACACAAGTTGATTTGGACGAGTTCCCAATGTGGAGAGGCGAGAAAATCCCCTCGAAGATGCGTAACAACATATCATCTCCTCGGTGTTTGTCTCTTAGGATATTTAAATATCTTACCGGTGGCATGTAAGCACTCCGCTGGTTCAGATACCATGGGTGGCATTATCACAAAATGTCGATTGCCAGGGTCTGAATTCAGCCACAGAACACCATAGGCAGGATTATCTCGAAATCTCGAAAGCTAGGGTTCTGGGGGTTGCCATGGGCGGTGTTATCTCGAAGCATCGATTGCCAGGGACCTTTGAGGATTGATGATGGGGATGAGGAATCCGATACAAACCGTGTTGAGAAGCCAATCCGAAGCTAGAAATAAAAAGAAAAGAGAGAGAAAACTCTCCAAACAAATAAATCTTCTGTCTCTCTCTTACAAAAATGCACTGCAAACTGAACCTAGGCTAAAAATGTCTCAAGCAGGGGTGCTTTAAGCACGGAGTCCAACAAACCCTAGGATAGTTTCTGCAGGCCTTAAAAACCTTTACGGAAGACTGAGGCTAAAGTGGGTCAGGTCCGGATTTTGGTTGATACTTGAGTACCTCTAGGCCAATTGTTGGCATTCTAACCTAATCACAAAAGAAAAAGAAAAGCACTTATCATAACTAATGACAGACACTCAGGGTCTAGAAAAGAAGTTAAAACCTTGAAATTTTGCTAAGGGACTAGCAAAAGCTAGGCATGGGGGCATGATGAGATCCTCATCATGAACCCTAACTAGCCCATTTTGACCCAAGAAAGAGAATAAAAGCTCCTACATAACTTAGAAGAGGGCTTAATTGAAGGAATAAGTGTTTTGAGAAGAAAATATGAAATAAAGGTTAAAACTGCAATTTTACCATTGTAGTACATAAACAGGATTTCTCAGAGGTAGAACATAGGTCAAATGATCTGAATAAGATAAAAAGTGGGTTGGTTTAATCAAAAATGGGTTTATGCGCAAACCAGGAATTAAATGACATCTTGTAACCCTAAAACAAACCCGCTTAATTAAACAAGGTTCTGGTCAGGATAAAAATCAAGTAAACCCTCTACAATTCATGGAAAAATATCCCCTAGGGTTTATAATATTCAATTTGGCCTATGGAACCTAGTTTGACCTAGATTGGGGTCCTAGCTCATCAAATGACATAATTTGGGTTCTTATGCAAAATATTCAGTCAAACGTGGTCAAACCTAAAATCCAACTTCACCATTGTATTCCTTAGGTCCAATTAGGTTTTTATCAAAATTTGGACCTAAGGGGAGGTCATCTTGACCTACTTTACAAATTAGTACACCCAATTACATTTTGACCCCTATCTTTTGAAAACACATACCCCCCTAACTTCCTCGCCACTCTTACAAGTAGGTCCCTCCACCATTAATGGGGAGAAATCCTACTCCGGCGAGGAATAGAGGGGGAATACTCCCTGATTCCTCAAAGATCTCCTCCCAGATTTAGAAGGGAGATTCTTTGAGGAATTCCCTTCCATCTGAGCGTGGTCCTGATCTATGATTTGCCCCCAATCTCTCGTGCGAACGCACGAGAGATTTGGGCACCTAATAGACTTCCATCTCCAGCGAAGATTCCCATGCTTGGAAGCTTGTCTTCCAAGCACAGGAGTCCCTGCTAGTGCCTATAAATTGACCCCCAACTCCGGCCGCACCTCCTTAGCTCGACTTGGCCGGGATTCCACCTCGATTTCCTCTTCTCCTCCGACCAAGGCGTCCAGCGAGCTCCGACGAGCCCCCTCCTCTTTATCGTCGCTCTGCCACAATACCAATGGCAGAGCTGTCCTCCCCTTCCTCCTCCGCGTCGTGCAACACCCGCGCGCGCATCCCTAGCTTCGTCGTCGCCGCCATCTTCCTCCACTAGACGCGTTCTTCTCCAGAGACAGCAGGACTGCCAGCCTCCCTCTCGCCCCCTTCGTCCACTTAATTAGGTTAGAACTGTTCATCTCTATCCCCTCTTCAATTCCCCTCAACCTATTTCACAAAACGCCCCTCGACCGCCACTGTCCACCGCCATCTTCCCCATCTCCGGCCACTCTCTGGCGAGACACATTCGTCACTCCACACCCGCACACGTCTCGCCACCTACCTCACAACCTCCACCACACTCCACTGAACATCCTCCACTTATCCATAGACCGTCTACACCACCAAAACTGCCCCCCGACCTAACCCATCCATCCGACCACAAAGCGACCTAGGCACGCACGCTTAGGCTGCTCCATGGCCTGTCACCCACTGCCTCACCTTCACCGTGACACGACGAAGGTCCTCCTGTCATCTGATAGAGCTGTAAGCTCCCTTTTGTGTCATGAAGGGTTTGAGCTCTAGCCGCCATTAGCGACAGCTCGAGGAGGTTGAAAGCTCGCTCCAGGATGAAGTGCTCCAAGGTCCCAGGTCCAACAGGTTCGGGGAAGTCTCGCGCATCTAGCTGTCCAAGCAATTGGCGCTACGAGGCCTGCAGCTGCTGCAATTGGACGAAAGATCTCCTGCGGGCACGCGAGCAAAAGCGGTGGAACATTAATCCCACCTCGGTAAGTCATGAGGTGTTTGAGTACTTTAAATTGATTTTGTGATATCGTCTCTTCGCCTCCAAACCACTGGGGTGAGGTCCCTCCTCACCTATCCATGCCTCGTCTGTGATTTCATCCCGCGGACCTGGTAACCTGACCTGACTATCCTCCTGAGCACTCCTCATGCACCACACCCACACCGGTGCGTCTGGACCCGAGCGCGCGACCCGACCCGATTACCCGGCTCTGGGAGAGCGTACCGAAGAGAGATTCAAAGAGAGAGAGACGTGCAGGAAGGGTAGGGGAATAGGTTTTGTTGCGTGGTGCTTGTGCAGGAAGAGGACACCAAGGAAGAAGCAGCAAGAGAAAGAAGCAGGGACTTAGCCGCTGCAAGATAGGGAGAAGAAGAAGAAGGAAGGAAGCCTAAAGAAGGAAGCTTCACAGAGGAAAAATAGAAGGAAAGGCAAGGTAGAGGGAAGAGGCGAAGCCTAAGAGAAGAGGAACTAAAGAAGGAAGAAGAAATAAAGAAAGGGAATGCCAAGCAAAACAAGAAGAAAAGCTGAAGCCAAGGGAAGTAGAGCCAAGGAAGGAAGAAGAAGAAGACCCGCAGAGAAAAGGAGAAAGAAACTGTAGAAGAGAGGCAAGGCAGAAGATAGAGCAAAGAAAAAGAAGGGCAAGAGCAGAGAAAGGAGTTGCAGAGAAGAAACTGGGAAGAAGAAGCACATGGTCAAAGAAGAAAAGAAGAACAGAGGAAAATCAGAAGAAGAAGAACAAGAAGCAGACAAGAGAGAACATCCTTTTAAGACGTCCAATTTCTCTATTTTTGCCTCAATTAACTTTTAAACTCATGCATTTATATACTTTGAATTAAGTTTTGAGTAATTAAGTGTTCAATTACATTCTTGAGATTAGTAATAAATTCCAATTGCTCCTTGTGTTCGACCTCGGATACTTAGGTTTTCGAGTAATAAATTTTTATTTGTTGACAACGCTTAGTCACCTATACTACGACGTAACTAATGGTTAAAAACCATCAAGCCACGCAACACTAGGCTAATGTCCACATTAATTATTCAGATCTAGAGTTTCTGCTGAACAGCAGAAACAAGCCGATTATACAGCATTAGCAGATCTCAACAGAAGCTACTGAATCAGACCCCATCATCAAACAAATTCCTCTTCAAATGTCTCAACTGCTGCTGCAGTTGACTCATCTAAAAAGAAACAAGTCTACAGTAGGAAGAAGAGGTTAATTCCAACATGTATTTCCTAATTTAGCCCCCTTCTTATATCCTAGATCAGATCATGGACAACCTGATCAAGGATTTGAAGAGATTAATCAAGGGAGTACATGTTGGAATTAAGGGGAAGGGAATGTAGCTTCTTTTGCAGCAAGTTGTTATGCATCTGGGATTGAAAGACCAACTCAGAAATCACTCTAAGAAAAACTCTGACAAGGATTTTCTCTCATAAAAGTCACTCATGAATATAATTCATACTCAAAATCCCTTGTCAATTAAATCTCATCATTCAAAATAGAAAAAGATCTGATCTAGGTCTTTCTAATGCTATAGACAACATGTAGAAGGAGTTAGATCAGTCTATTTAAAATAGAAACTTAAATCCCAGATATCTAAAACCTTAAGGAGTATTGAGGACTCCTTGGTTGAAAATCAGACTTCTGAAAACAAATAACTAATGAATACAGGATAGGACTTCAAATCACTAAAGTGATTTTCCTTAGCCCTATCATGCATTCAAGGCATTGAAAACCTCATGAAAATCCAAATCAGATTATGGCTCCTCTGAGGTGAATTCTAACTTCAGAATCACCTCAGATTCCTAGCCCATCAATGAATCAACTAAACATAAACTCAACTTGCTAGATCAAAGAATTCAAAGCTCACAAACATATAAAACATTGAAATATGACTTCATCAAACAAATCTGGCAAACCGATTCCAATTCAAGCTCAGATTTGGGGCTTTGTGACAAAACATGAGATGAGTGAGAGCCCCTAAAAATGAGTGTTGACGCTAATCTCATATCTGAGGTTGTAAACCAGTCAGATCTGAGATTAGGTCTCATGAGTGGGTGGAATATGGAAAAATAATTGAGGAAATCAGAAGTAAAACAAAACTATGCGTAGAGGGAGAAAACATAGACAGTAGCTGAGGGAAATCTACTTCCTCTGATCTGGGATGATCAGAGGAAGTGAGAAAGAAAATAAACTAAACTACTCTACTTCTAATACTATTCTAACATGCGCAACTGATCAGAATAAAATCTATATCTAATTCTACTGCTAATCTATCTAACTAACACTAAAGCTAACTACAAAATAGTAAACTAGTCTAAAAGGAAGAATGGGACCTATGGGTCCTTAGCCGATGGCTGAGGAAGAAGGGAGGGAGGTGAGCTCCAGTAGCGTGAAAAGCCTGCTAGCGTGGCTATAGGGTCGTCCTCAGGTGCTATGAGGTCCTTAACGACGAGGAGGGTCAGAGAGAAGTTGGGGATTCCACAGCCGATGGCTGTGCAATCAGGGATGAGATGAAGAGAGGAAATTGGAGTGGATGATCGATCGCTAGGAGAGTAGGAGAGAAAGATCCCCCCACGCGCGCTGCCACAAGGGCACTTAAATAGCGATTGCGAAGAATCCAGGCACTGCGTGAGTGTGATTACTCGACGAGGGCACCGGCAGCAAGGATGGAAGGAGAGAGCGCACGGGCCTCTAAGTTCAAATCAGACCATAGGATAGGATCTGGGGAGAGGGGTGACCGCACTCGCCGCTTCACGCGAAACTTCGAGTCAGATCGAGCCACAGATCAAGATTTGAGCAAAGATGGATGGTCAAAGATGCACGTGTTCTTCGCATGAACAGTGCATGCACGGGAGGAGGTGTGTGCCGGTTCTAAAGGGAAATTTGTAGGGTAAGCCCTTCAGTGAAGAGGTAGAACAATTATAAGTAAGTCCGTAAGTGGTAAGAAATGATAACCGAACGGACCCTGAGGGCTTTCAAAGAGGTCCCTGCGGGTTACAAATAGGTCTGGAAAAGTTTTCTAAAGAAGGTAATGTGATGCATAAAGGACCTAAATGTAAATCTTTGATTCCAAGGCCTAAATGATGTCCAAATGCTTCCAAGTTTTTATATGTGCTTAATTTAACATTTAAGAAGTTAATTATACTTTTGATTTGACCTTTTAAACTTGTTTGTGTGTTCAATTAACACTTGGATCACCACTTGACCTATTTCTCAAGAATATCTCGTTTATTGACCTAATTATGCAATTTTAACATAGAATTAAGATTTTAGGTCTTTTTCTTTGATTCCCACACTTAATCCTCTTTATGTGTTAATTTAATATTGTTTAACCCAGTTTCTAGCTTCACTTTAGCTTATTTAGTTATGATGAGTAGTCAATCATCATCAACCTATCTCCACATGTATCCTTAAATAGTGATATCCCCGATAGAGTCTGGTATGACAAAGATGTATCTTATGATCACTTACAAGTTTTTGGTGCACAGCCTTTGTGCACAGTCCAAAAGATGAGAGATCCAAATTGAAAGCAAAGACTAGAAAGTGCATGTTTTTGGGATATGGGCAGGATGAGTTTGGTTACAGGTTGTATGATCCTATCGAGAAGAAGCTTATTAGGAGTCAAGACATTGTCTTTACAGAGGATCAGACCATAGAGGATATTTGGAAAACAATTAAGGATTTCTCCCAGAGAAGTTATAAGCCAATTGATGTAAAGCGTGTTCCTTTGAAATATGTACCAGATGATACTCCTATACAGGTG
Organism: Thalassia testudinum; assembly: GCA_037157565.1. NCBI lineage: Eukaryota > Viridiplantae > Streptophyta > Magnoliopsida > Alismatales > Hydrocharitaceae > Thalassia > Thalassia testudinum. The sequence goes on from JAZHRO010000025.1 coordinate 113,165,355, forward strand.
CCTGATTCAGAAGAAGGGGTGGACATGTCGCATATTCCCACTCCTGATGATGATGAACATGTGGATGGTTCCGCATCTGATGCAAATCTACACCGCAGAACTACCAGGGAGAGATGTCCCTCTATGAGATATCCTACACATGAGTATATCGTGTTGATAGATAATGGTGAGCCGGAATGCTATGAAGAGGCTATGAAAGATATGTACAAAGAAAAAAGTATTGAGGCCATGAAAGATGATATGCAATCTCTATATGACAATCATACCTTTTAGCTTGTAAGGTTACCCCAAGGGAAGAGAGCATTGTGGAACAAATGGGTTTTCAGAGTGAAACATGATGAAAACTCTTCTAACTCAAGGTGCAAAGCTAGGTTGGTTGTTAAGGGCTTCGGTCAAAGAAAAGGAGTTGATTTTGAGGAGATATCCTCACTAGTGGTGAAGATGTCATCTATTAGAGTAGTTCTCAGTCTAGCTACCAACCTTGACTTGGAGATTGAGCAAATGGATGTGAAGACTGCTTTTCTTCAAGGTGATCTTGAAGAAGAAATTTACATGATGCAACCCGAAGGCTTTAACGTCAAAGGCAAAGAGGATCATGTCTACAAGTTGAGAAAGAGCTTGTATGGGTTGAAGCAAGCTCCTAGGTAGTGGTACAAGAAGTTTGAGTCTTTTATGGTGGAGCATGGTTATACCAAGACTACTTCTGATCATTGCATCTTTGTGAAGAAATTCTCAGGTGATGATTTGGTCATTTTGTTGATTTATGTTGATGATATGCTTATTGTTGGCAGTAATACTGCGAGAATTTCAAGCTTGAAGGAGTTGAGCAAGTCCTTTGCTGTAAAGGACTTAGGACCTGCAAGTCAAATATTGGGCATGAAGATCACACGTGATAGGAAGTCAAGGAAGCTGTGGTTATCCCAAGAGAAGTACATTGAGAAGGTACTTCAAAGATTCAATATACACAAAGCCAAGCCTGTGAGTATCCCTCTTGGAGCACATTTCAAGTTGAGCACCAAGCAGAATCCAAGAATAGAAGAGGAAAAGAATCATATAGAAAGAATTTCCTATGCCTCAGCTACAGGTAGTCTGATGTATGCAATGGTATCTACAAGACCTGATATTGCTCATTCTGTTGGAGTTGTTAGTAGGTTTGTCTCAAATCTAGGAAATGAACACTGGGAAGCAATTAAATGGATTTTGAGATATTTTCATGGGACTAGCAACTTGTGTCTTTGTTTAGGTGCAAAAAATCAGTTCTTCTTGCCTACACAATTCAGACATGTTAGGTGGTATAGATGGGAGAAGATCTATATCTGGTTATTTAATGACATATGCAGGCAGTGCAATTTCTTGGCAATCAAGACTTCAGAAATGTGTGGCTTTGTCTACCACAAAAGCAGAATTTATTGCAGCAACAGTGGCTAACAAGGAGTTGTTGTGGGTGAAGAAGTTCATGCAGGAACTCGAGATTGCACACGACAAGTACATCTTATACTGTGATAGTCAGAGTACTATTCACCTTGGCAAGAACTCCACCTTCCATGCAAGGTCAAAGCATATAGACGTGAGGTATCATTGGATACAGGATGTGCTTGAAGCAAAACAACTTGAATTGGCAAAAATCCACACAGATGCTAATGGTGCTTATATGATGACAAAAGCATTATAAATTGGGAAGTTTGAGGCATGCCGCTCCATTGCTAGGTTGGAGCAGTTCCCACATCATCGGTGAGGGGGAGATTTGTTGCTAGTAAGACCTTAACTGAACCATAGCAAAACTACACTGTCATAGAGAAAGAATTACTCGCAGTACTATTTGCTCTAGAAAAGTTTCAACCTTACATTTTGGGATCCAAGGTTGTGGTTTTCATTGGTCATTCTGCTTTGAAACATTTGCTATCCAAAAAGGACACCAAACCTAGACTCATTAAATGGATTTTGCTACTTCAGGAATTTGATTTGGTGATCAAGGATAAGAAAGGGGTAGCGAATGTTGTAGCAGACCACCTATCTCAAATCTCTAGTGAGGCTTCAACCTCATCAGGAGAGACTACACAGGCATTCCTTGATGAGGCTATTATGGCAGTGCATCCCACCTCTCCCTGGTATGCAAACTTTGTGAACTATATGGTCACTGGAGAGACTCCAAACAATTGGGATAGAAACAAACATGATAGGTTCATCTCTCAAGTAAAATAATATCATTGGGAGGAACCTCAGCTGACCAGGTGATAAGGAGGTGTGTCCCCGAAAAGGAACAACATAGTATTCTTAAGTTTTGTCACTCCTTACATTGCGGGCAACATTTTTGTAGGAAAAAGACAGCCTTCAAGGTTCTCCAATTTGGTTTCTTTTGGCCTTCGCTATTTAAAGAAGCATACAAGTTCGCTAAGGCATGCATTCAATGCCAAAAAACTAGAACAATTGCGAAACAGGATGAGATGCCCCTTCAGCCCATTCTCCCTATGGAAGTATTTGATGTGTGGGGTATCGACTTTATGGGCCCACTCCCGTCATCCTATGGATATGAATATATCCTTGTGGCAATTGATTATCTTTCAAAATGGATTGAGGCCATTCCCACAAGAACCAATGATCACTCAGTGGTCGTAAAATTTGTTAAGGCTAATATCTATTCTCGATTTGGCTGGCCGAGGGTTATCATTAGTGATGGGGAACCGCAATTTAAGAACATTCCTTTCACCAACTTGTTGCATGGAGTCACGCATAAGGTGGGAACACCTTATCATCCTCAAACAAGTGGGCAAGTGGACGTGTCGATCAGGGAGATAAAGAAATTTCTGGAAAAACTATACGACTTGATAGAAAATATTGGTCACAGAAGTTAAATGATGGTCTGTGAGCCTACAAAACTACCTACAGAACTACATTAGGCATTTCTCCCTTTAGGCTGGTCTTTGGAAAAGTGTGTCATTTGTCTATCGAACTGGAGCATAAAGCTTATTGAGTGATCAAGAAAACCAATCTAGATCTTGAGATGGCAGGTAAGGTTGCAAGCTGGAGTTGAGTGAGCTCGAGGAACTAAGGAATGAGGCTTATGAAAGCTCATGCATTTATAAAGACCGCACCAAAGCCTTCCATGATAAACATATTTTAAGGAAGTATTTTGAACCTAACCAGCGTGTTTGGCTTTTCAATTTACATATGAAATTATTTCCAGGAAAACTCAAAACACGTTAGGATGGCCCTTTCATTGTGGGATGGGTTTTCTCCCATGGAGTAGTTGAAATTAAAAATCCATCCTCTGGAGAAAGCTTCAAAGTCAATGACCAATAGTTGAAACCATATGTCACCCTTTCAGATGGCTAGGTAATTGACACTACTCTCCTATCGGAGACTTAGCTCCTTGGTCTGTTTGGCTGCTGACAGTAAATGCAGCACTCATTGAGAAGCAGTCCAACTCTGCATTAGGTAGTATCTTTCCTTCTGTTGCATAATGAAGACATTGTCCAATTTAGGTATGGGGGGAGATAATCCTATTTTTTGTATAAAGCATTTGTATATATTTGCATTTATATAGTATGTATATATTATTATTATGCAGAAGAAAAAAAGAACAAAGTAAAATAAAAGAGATAAAAAGAAAATAAAGCAATTAACATTATGTAAATGAGAACACAATCTGGACCAGGAAAGGATGATGAATTAAGCCTTGTAAGTCTTTGACCTTTAGGAGATTTGGGACGAGTCTTAGTTCTAGACTCTTTGGACTTGAGGCAGGCTTAGAAACTTGAGTATTTACTAAGATTAAAGTTGTTTCTCTAATATTTGAGGAGACCAAAAGGACAATGTTTTGAGTCCAAGGCTTTGCGAGTACTTGACTACCATGTATACCCTTGGGTTTGTAGATTTTTGGTAACCTGAGTATCCACTCCTCACACACTGGTCTAGTTTAGTTTGCTTAATAAAGACAAAATTACAAAAGTTCTTTCCCTTCAAAAAATGGTTTCCTTGAGGATCTGACTTAGGAAAGGCTTGAAAACACAATTTGATTGGAAGAGTTCCCACCACATGAGAGGAGTCTATACTCCCCTTGAGTACACGATGATAACAGGTGATATATATTTACATTAATTATGCCTAACTAATGCTAATCTAAGGGTTGATTAGGGTAACATGCATTTAGTTAGATTAGTTTAGTCACATAGGTGCATTATGTAAATATTGTATTTTTAGAAGTTTTAAATGTAATTTCTGTTATTGCTTATATCTAGTGCCTTGATGGGATTTGTTTACATATCGCAAGTGTCAAGTATGGAATTAATTGGAGCTCTGCATATAAGAGAAATCAATCTGAGCTCATTATGCAAATGGAGCTGAACGTATTTCCTAAGCCTTACCAATTGAACCTTTGACCTTAGCCTATCAAGAAACACATTACCTTCTCATCAACATCCACCGAATACACCACATCAATTCCAAATCCAATTCCCATGCACCAAACCACCCCAAACTACAACACTCCACGAAAATCCCCCACAACACCTCACGTTATCCCGTCGGTACCGAATCCAATCCCATGCAATCTCCTTTTAACACAACGCATGTACCAAACCCACCCTCCAAACAAAACCATCGAACTCCTTTGTTATCCCCTACGTAACTCTCTCCAAACAAATCCCCATCCACCGCTGTTTCCTTCCAATCACATGCAACCGACCCCACGTCCACTTAGCTTCTCACGTAAACCACCTAAATCTCTATCCTACGTAACTCACCACTCCTCTCAATCCCTTGCACCGAACACCCACATAACCCTGCAACAAATTCAGCCCAACGTACATTATCCCCACCAAACTCCAGCCGAACTCTATTGATGCTTTCCATCCACCGCTTCGCTCTCTATAAACAAAACCATGCACGTTCTCAATCGGGGAATCCATGTCTCCGGTTCTCTCAACTCGTTCCTTTGGGAATTGATTTTCCCACATAATCAATCCCTCAACCAATTGACCTCTGCATTCCGTCTACGACTCAACTACTCCGTCTCAACCCCGTCTTCGTCTCTGTCGCAACCGGACTACACTCCAACTCACCATCTTCTTCTCTATTTTTATTTTTATTATAGTTCTTTATAGTAATTATAAATTCTAACTTTAGTTATTAATAATAAAGTTTTATTTCAAATCATTTTATTTGCAATTCGTACTTCTCACCCCCTTCTCCTTATATATTGCGATTGATTTCCATTTTCTCATTTCGTGTTTATTTGCATCTAGGTTAGAACGATCTTACACCTCTTCGTGTTCAACTCAGGATTCACCAAAGTCTCGATTATTTTTATTTCATTTCTTGAAAAGATCATACTATAACGAACGTTTTATCACTTAACACTTTCTTCGAATCAACAGGTCACCCTCTCGACGCTTGTCTCCTAAGATATTTAAATATCTTATTAGGGGCATGTAAGCGTGTCATGCTATTCAAGTGTCATGGGCAACATTATCACGAAATATCGATTGTCATGGCCTAAATTAGCTTAAGAATATCATGGGCAACACTATCACGAAGTGTCAATTGTCAGAGTTCTTTGTGGTTGCCATGAACGGCACTATCATGAAATGTCGAAAGTTAGGGACCCTTCGAAGATCAGTGATATGCATGATGAATCTAACATAGACTATGTTGATGATCAATCCAAGGTTGGGTTTCAAGGGATCACAAAAAAAAAATCATAAAAATATCCTTTTCTCTCTCCCTAATATACTTGCAAGCTGAGCCAAGATTATTTGTACACATGCACAGATACTTTAACCGTTAAAGTCAACAAATCCTTGGGTAGGCCTAAGGGTCGAAGAAACCTTTGTTGGCAACTCAGAACAATGTCCAATCGAAATGTAATGGGATAAGGGCAGTCTATATATTGGTTGGTACTTCAATACCTTTGAGTCCAGATCTTGAGATTTTGAGCTTATTATCTTGGGATTGACTGAGATTAAGGCACCCTTACTTGCGCACCCTAGTTTAGGGGATTGTTTTCATTATCATAATATTTTACTTGGAATTAGCAAACCTTAGATATGGAGGTATTTGATGAATCCACTTCAATAAACTATTTATAAGCCTAAGTTTACTAATCTCTAACTTTAGATTATATTAATGTTCACATTTGATCACAAAATAATTTCATACATTTGTAGTTAGGTTTGCATGATTTTCGTACATTTTATATCTTGTCATGTGCATAAAAAATTTTATTTATTTTTTATTATTTTAGTCGTAGAAACCTAAAAGGTTACACTCATTAATGGGAACTCTTCTTGCCACCAATTGTCAACTCGCAGGATTCATCTATTCCCCATTTCCTTGCGCAATCTACCCATCCTAATTTACCGCACCATCCTCTCAAACCCATCAACACCACTGACATTTTCTCCTCCCAAAGCCCGTACTCCCCATTAGGCCCTTACCTCACCACATGCGCACACACACACAACACCACCCAAGGCTGCACTCTTCTCACCTCACTCACAGGCCCTAGGTGCTGGGGAGGGCTCACTCTCAATCTCTCTCTCACAACCACCATCGCAACCCCCATCCCACGCCTGAACAACACAGACCGATCCCTCCCCATATCCCTCACCACACCATCGCCCTCACCTCACTACTACCCAACTCACCATTACCCATCGCCTTCACCCAGCACTCTTCCTTCCCGACTCTTACACAAGAGCGAGAGCCCTCTATGGACATCGCTCCATACTCATGAGAGCACGCAGGCTCTAGTGGCTGTGGTTCTCTTCCATCTTCCCATCCACGGTGGGCATTCTTCCTGCCTTCCCTCGCAGTGACCAAGCGAGGAGCATGATTATACGCACACTGCCATCGACTACTATTGTTAGTGCGCGAGCTTGAGAAGAATCCCAGACCAGCGGTTCTTAGGCGTGCTTCCCAGCCTGATGTGCGACGTTCACGCTCATCAAGCCATCGACAACACATGGGTGCGCTCGTGCAACTCCACACTCGTGCAGTTACGGCGCCATTCCGGCTCTTTGCCTTCTCCTCCATATGTGTTGCTTTACTCATGTTAGTTGTTTGGTGATTGTGGACACTATTTCGAATTGGATTGAATGAAATCGATGACGTATTGTTTTAAGCCTCTCTGTGGGCACCCATCCTTTCAATGTATGTGGTTTGATAGGTTTTAATGATCTTTTTATTCTCTGATTCATCTCAGTATGAACCACGTACAATAACGACTTAATTACTTAATCGTCGCGAGATTGCATCACTAAGCAATAATTTTAAAAAAATGAAAAAATTATAAAAAATTCAAGAATAAAGGAAACTATCTAACTAAAGATTCCATCATAATCACCACAAAACTCTCACTACAATGCACATAATAAAATTCTAAATAACTATAAGGGGCTAAATTGTAATAATCTAAGAATCAAAATGAAAATAAATTTTATCATTTTTTAAATAGCAAATTTATGCATGAAATTTCACAGAAATCTCAATCTACAATACAGAAATTAACAAAAAAAAGTTTACAAAATTTTTCATGCATGGATTTTAAATAATAAATTTTAAAATGAAATTCTATTAATAAAATAATGTAAAAGTTACAACTTTTAGGGAAAGGGAGAAAATGAGTAACGAGAGCATCTTGGCGTAATGGTGTTGACGTGAAGATAGCGTGAATGTTGAAAAAGAGGCAAGAGTTCGCTAGAGATTCCCCATTCTCAAAAGATATAGAAAAGGAAGGAAAGAAGAATAATCCAAGGGATTAGGAGAGATATTTATAGGCCCTAAATAATCTTAAGATCATTAGGATTAATCTAATTTTGTGATCCATAATTTTGGTAATTTTTGAGGGGGCAATTTTAGGATCAAATCTCATAAAAAATGGCATCTTCCGACTATTTTTGGCACAGGAATCCATGGTAGCTTTCTTTCCGATTTTTATCTTTCTTTTTCTTAAAGTCCACCTCAACCCAAGGCACATTACAGGACTATACTTCCTTTTCTTTTTTTTAAATTCCTTTATCTCCTCTTTTTTGTTTTCCTCTCAAATTCTTGTTTCTTTTGCATTGTCATGTACGAGAATCATTTTTGAATTCTATCTTCACGAATCACCTTCTAGTCCCGTGCTCTTTTATATGAGGCTAATATTGGGTATATTTTGGTCACATTTTCTCTCACTTACATTAAAAATTAAATAAATTAGCTTATCTACAGATACAAAATAAAAATCCAAAAAATAACAAAAAAATGGGTGGAAAAATTATGCAAATTGTGATGTGATCGAAGGGTTTGTTCGGCCTCTGCTGAACTTAGGCACCTGTGCAAGGGAATTGAATGTCCCCTCTTGTAAAGAATCCTGTCTAGGAGGACATATCTTGTGTCTTTCAAACACAATGCCTTTTAATTGGTTATTTCGAGTAGGATGACTCCATCTTGCGGGTACCTTATGATTAGGTCCATCCACGTTACTTCGCCCTAATTGAGTGCCATCACTAGGCTTAAGTGGATGAAGGGGCTCGTCAATTCCTCTAGGTTCACATTATCGTCCTCTCCCAGCTGAATGGCAAAAGCAAGCTTCATCAGGGCATCCACAAGGGGGTCATCCACCTAGGACACCCAGTTGATAGAGATTAGGTGAAAGCCTGCCAAAGCCAACTAAGCCTTCTCAGTGTAGAATGACATAGTTTGGTCCTTGGTTTCGAACTCTCCTTGGACTTGTTGGATGACCAGCTAGGAATTTGTGAATACCTTGATATGGGTTGCCCCCATCACCATGGCTACATAGAATCCCTCCAGGAGGGCCTCACACACCACTATGTGGTTTGTTGCCTTAAACATGAGGCAGATGGCATACTTAACAACAAATCCATCTGGCGAGGTGACCACAACCCTCGCACCAATGCCACTCTTGTTGGAAGCGTCATCCACATGTAACCGCTAAGTACCATCAGTTGAGGATGAGGAGGGGGTGATGATAATTTCATAGTTATTTACATCAATTAATGCCTAACTAATCTAGTCTAAGGGTAATTTGGGTTAGAATGCATTTATATAGGCTAAGTTAGTCATTTAGTACATTTTGTAAATAATGCATAATTGTGGATTTTTATGCAATTTTTTCCTTAACTATATTTTGTGCCTTGATGTGTTTATTCATATGTGTGTAGGTGCCAAATCTCATATTGATGGGATCATGGCTGGAGGAAGATCTGGAATTGAGCTCATTTAGAAAGAGGCTGAGTCAAGATGGTGCACCTATTTGGAAACCCAATTGGACCAAACCCTGGCCTATTTATGAGCCCAATTATCCTAGCCTAGAACCCAACCTATTGACCCAATTTTCCACACCCTAGGGGTCGGCCATGAACCTTGATTTTGCACCCAATATGGTGGCCAACATAGGTCCAATCCTTACCTTAGTAAAATCCTAATGCAAAAACCTAGAACTTATCCTTTAACCTAAGCCAACCCTCAACTTATCCCTTCCTTAAATCCCTTCCGAGCCACCACCTTCCACCTCTTATCCTCTTCATTAAGGGCGGCCACCTTAGAATAAAAACCCTCAACAGCATTTGTTATTATCTCCACCCTTCATTCCTAATCCAAAGGCCCTCCTTCACATCCATCTTAGTCATTCCCTTAGATCAAATCTAAACCCTACACCTCATCAATCCTAAGCACTTTACATTGGCCAATAGGAAGCCTCCCTAAGCTTTAAATATACCCTAGGTCATGCCCCCTTAGACCTTAATTCTTCCTACTTCCAAAAAGGCACCACAAACTAGAACAAGTCCTCTTCATCTTCATTCCCTCCCTTGGAGTTCTTGGATGTACCTTCATATTCGCTACTACGCCATCATCTATGCCTCACCTTCGAGGATTTCTAGCATTAGAATTTATTGTTCTAGTTCTAGTTACATTCTAGTAGAATTCTGTCACTAGTTGTAGTTGTAATCTTTAGTCTCTACTTGTTTTTCAAGCTCCTATTTTGCAATAAAGTTCTAGTTATTTTTCTTCAAATTGCTTTCAAATTATTTGTTTACTTCTAGTTCTTATTCTAGTTGTTATATCTTGGAATTTCATGCTATTAGTTCTAGTAGATTTGACTTCAATTCTAGTTGCTATAGTAGTATTGATTTCGTATCTAGCTTATTTCATCTATTTCTTAGATCTTAGGAAGCGAATTAGTCCATCTACCTCCCTGCGAACGACTCGAACTTCATTTTGAAAACTTCATTTTATAATTCTCAAGTTCAATTTTGAATGTAAATTTAAGAGTTTCTACATGCACTCACTATGACGAATGCCTATTTTTGCATATATCCTCACATGCAAATTAGGTGAGTTCCACCACGAAGTTGGCTAAGACCGGGCCTTTAATCACTAGGCAAAACTACTACTTTATGTATTATTATGCCAACTCCAATGCCTACCTAGTCTGTCGAGGAGAACTAGATGGCCAATAGAGCATCCTCTACAGGCGTTGGTCTATTAAGACCATGATGGAGTGTTCCTGGAAGTACAACTATAGCTTCCTAGTGGCATTAACAAGGACAAAACCCAACTTCTCAATCGAGGGGTACTTAGACTCCACTCCTTAGTAGGTCTTACTCACAAAGTATATTGCCTTCTATATCCCTCCTTCCTTCACCAGGGTTGTGCTTATGGTCAAGCTAGAGGCAATCAGGTAGAGGAAGAAGGGCTCCCCTAGTTTGGGGGTTGCCAAGATGGGCGAGGACTGGAGTTGTTCCTTAATCCACTCAAGTGCCTCTTGGCATTGAGGCATCCAATGCTCAACTGAGTGCCCCTTCCCCATTTTCAAGCATTAGAAGAATGGGAGGCATCTATTAGAGGCCTTTGATAGGAACTAACCTAGGGCAACTATCTGCTCAACAAGTGATTGTATCACACATAGGCTTCTAAGTGGCTGGATGTCCATAAACTCTTGGATTTTATCAGGTTAGCCTCTATCCCTCTACCTAATACAAGGAAGCCTAAGAATTTGCCAGATGAGACCCCGAAGGCGCACTTCTCTAGATTTAACTTCAAGTGGAATCACCTTAGGGTCTAGAGCACTTTCACCATGTTGGCTAGGTGTTGGCGAAGTTGGGGCCCTGATGAGCATATCATCGGTGTACACTTCGAGAGATTTTCCAATTAACTTCATGAAGATAAAGTTTACAAGGTGTTGATTAGTAGCTCTAGCATTTTTTAGCCTGAAGGGCATTACACAATATTGGAAAAGCCCCTTATCTGTTACAAAAGAGGTGTGCAGCCTATTTTCCTTAGCTAGGCATATTTGATGGTCAAAACTATAAGCATCGAGGAAAGACATGTGTGTCAATCTGGCAAAAGAGTCTACCAACATAGTGATTTTAGGAAAAGGGAACTTATCTTTTAGGCAAGAAACACTGAGATTGATAAAGTCCAAGCACATCCGCCACTTCCTGCTTGCTTTCCTGACCATCACCACATTAAAATCCCAATCAAGGTAGATGAACTTCTCGATAAAGCCTACATGAAGAAGCTTGCCACCTCCTCGGTTATCATCTGCCATTGCTCGGTAGACTTATGTTGGTGAACCTACGTAATGAAGAGAGAGCCCAAGATAATATTTAGGTGGTGCTTGGTTACCTAGGGGTCAACACCCAGGAGGTCCTTAGTAGACCACACGAACACATCTGCATTCTCCTGTAGTATGTGGAGGAGTTCTGCCACTTGCTCTTCCCTAAGGTCCATGCCTATCTAAACGTACTTGGTCTAATCCCTAGGGTACAACTGTACCATCTGAAATTATGCTAAAGCGGGGGTAAATAGTGTGTAATAAAAATGATAAGCGAATAAAAGGATCAATCACACAAATAAAGCATTCACCACAATTTGCATAAGGCATTTTTAGGTGGAAATCCAATCCAAGAAAAAATCATAACCTAAGTCTCCTGACTTAGGATTTTTCGGTCTACTTAGTAGATAAATCCACTAGCATACTACTTGAACAAGGGTAGTGTAACCACAATTACAACAACACTACTTTGAATCGAGGGTAGTATATCTCAACAACCACTCTTCTTCATGAAGAGTATTTCATCTCCAAAGGAGATATGAATTCGCAACGTGAATACCCAACAGAAACTACAGCTACAAATGACCTATAGTGCCCAAGATATAAATTAAATTAAGCTCCTATTGGTTTAAGGATCTTCCACGAAATGGAAGTGTAAGGGGAAGGAAGCAGAGCATATCTATGCTCTCAGATGTGGAGTACAAGGCTTTGGAGAGAGCAATGATTGAATTTCTTTTTTTGATCTTCTCACAATGAGTACAAGGTGGGAAGAATTGCTTCTAAAGTGTGTTTTGGCAAAGGAGAGCCTTTAGCATATTTGTAGATGTGTTAGGAAGGTTACAGAATGCTTGAGGTCTTCTAACCATTAGGAATAAATCTAAGGTGATTTAGTCAAAATCCAATGTGTATGTATAATAATTAATGTCTGACATCTCAGTATCAGATGTCTTATAAATTGATCAGCCATCTAATCAGGGCATATTGGACATCTGACAGAAGGATTGGATGTCTAATTCTGGAAGGTTGAGTCCCTGAAATTGGATTGGATCTTGTGTAGGGTACATAGTCCTAAGCATTGGATGTCTACAGGATGTCTAATCATAGTGTTGAATGTCTGATGTAAGATGTGTTACCAAGAATCGAATTTCTCAAAAGGTGAGAAATTATGATTTGGTCAAGCATCATGATTTGGGCTTAAATCATATCACAATGATCTAGCATCGAACATCTGAGAAGGACATTAGATGTCTGAACAAAGCTCTGGACGACTGATTAAAGGGATGGACGTCTGAAAAGAAAATGCCATGGACCTAGGTTCTAGGGTTTTGGTAATTAGATGTCTAGTAAAAGTTCACGATGTCTTAAAAGTAGTTATTAGATGTCTAACAAAGGTTCTGGATGTCTGATTAGGCATTTTGTTTGTTGTTTTGACTTTCTAACTTAATTCTGGATTTTACGTAAATGTCTTAAGGTTAAGTTGGTGTGTCCATGACTTAGATATCATATTTTAGGCTCTTTAACAATTAAGGAAATGGAAAGAGCAAAATGAAATTACATCAAATACAACTCGAAGAATCTATCCTATTCCTCAAGTCTTCAAGCTTTAGCCCTTCTTCCTTTGCTCCTTCATCAAGCTCCTCGATGCTTTTGATCATTATCAAGCTCCTCCATCTACATTGGTTGAGAGCTTGAATACCTTCCAAGTCTTTTAAACCATTTGCATTGTCCTGAGAGCTAAACACTCAATCGTAATTATTAAATACGAAATATTTTGTTATCATCAATATCAATTACCAAGATGCATTTGCACCAACAATCTCCCCCTTTTTGATGTAGACAAAACCATCAATAATAAAGCTCAAAATTCTCTCCCTTTTTGACATTATCAAAAAAGTTCAATTTCAAATTAATCATAAACTCTCCCTTAATACATGCTCTTCTAAAATAAATAATTAGCTCCCCATTTTTGACTAAATACAGAATTTAGCTCCCCCTTAATACATGCTCTTCTAAAATAAATAATTAGCTCCCCCCTTTTTGACATAATAAGGAAATAAGGCCCCCTTAAATTCATACATTTCTAAGATAAATTCAACCCAGCTAATATTAAGGGTGATTTCCCCTATTTTGATGGAATTATAGCACAATCATTTTTAGATCTTCTATCTTGATGCTAAATCAAATGAAATCATCAAAATCAAAAGAGATTTTACCTCCATTGGCATGGATTCCAACCACCATACCTATTTGGTTCATCGAGAACCTTAATTCTTCCTTGTTGATCCCATAAAGATAGTTCCTTGGGTCCATTTGGAAACTACATATAATTCTTCTAATGCATCTTGTAGTTCTTCTATAGAAAAAGAGCTTACCACCACTTTTTTGTTGTCATTTTCCTCTTGTTCCTTCTCGCTCTCATCCGTAATGGCTACAAATCTGAAGCACGCGGTCTCATTCTTTGATTCTTTTGTTTCCTCATGTTCTTCTTTCTCCTCCAAACTCCTGTTGTCCTACGTGGCTTGAAAAGCCTTCTTGTAATGCTGCTTTTTCTTTCTTTTCTTTAAGAGAAGGCATTCCGATCAAAGGTGCCCCTTCTTGTTATAATGATAGTAACATATTGTTTCCTCCTCTTTCTTTTCCTTCTTGGATTTCCTAAAAATTTTGGAAAATTTCTTAGCTAAAAATTGAAAATTCTCATCATCGAAACTTATCTCGCTATTTAATGCAGCTTTGAATCTGAGTGTCTTCTTCTTTGGCTCTAATGTGACTAGCTTCTGCTTTTGTTTCATTTTGATCTTGTAAGCCATCAAATTTCCTAAGAGGTGATCCATGTTGAGTTCCTTAATTTGATGGGCTTCTTTAATTGCCATCATCTTTTATTCCCACTCTAGACCAAGGGAACATAAGAGTTTTGATTAAAGTTCACCTTGTATAAATGTCTTTCCCAATACTTTGAGATTGTTCACAATCAATGTGAACTTAGTATATATCTTACTTAAATTTTATTTCTTTCATGGAAAAGGATTCAAAATTCTGAGAAAGTAAATTTATTTTGGAAGATTTTATCTTTGATGTACCTTCATATGTTACCTCAAGCATTCGTAGGTGATGGGGCATTGAGATTTCTTGTTGAAATCTTTAAGACTCAACATGCAATACAACGTGTTCGTCTCCTTGGTGTTCAATGACAGTTGTTGTGTTTGCTCTTGCAAGTAGCCTCTCACGAGTTTCTCTAAGATGATAAATTTGATCTCGTATCGTTCCCATACTGAATAGTCATTTTCCTGCAAGCACATTCGCATTCATAATTTCCAATAAGGATAATTTTTACCTTCAAAGAATGGTGGTCGAACAATGGACTACCCCTCGCTATGCTTTGCAGTAACGGTTCTTCCCTCCATGATCTAATCCTCTCCAAGTATGACTCCATATACATAAGAACGAGGCTTTGATACCAACTGAAATTACGTTGAAGGGGGGGTGAATAGTGCGTGATAAAAATGATAAGAGAATAAAAGGATCAATCACACAACTAACGCATTCACCATAATTTGCACAAGGTATTTTTAGGTGGAAACCCAGACCAAGTAAAAACCCCCACCTAAGTGAACGATCTAAAGAATATGTGCATAAACACACTAGAAGCGAGATGTAAGTAATGTAGGACAAAATAAAAATTGACACAAAAACCAAACCACAAGAATTTGCATAATTATGTATAGTGGTTCCCCAATCTTGGGTACTACACCACTTAAGCCTCCCTGCTTAGGATTGTTAACCCAATTCTCTCAACCCCAAGGAAATCAATTTACTAACCAAGGTAATTACCATGTTACCTCAAACCAATTACAACAAATGGGTTATTACAATCCAAGCAACGAGCAACAAGATCAATACAATATAAGAGTTGGTGTAAGAAAGATAAACTCTTACAACATAAATAAACCTATGATTCCCAACAATAATTGAAATAATGTTACCAATTTGAGAGCCTAGGAAACGATGTGAAACACTACAAAATTGCAAGTCAACTTTTAGTGCATGCCTTTGAGCTTGTAACAATGTAGAGAGTGTGAAGGTGATAAGCTTCTTTTTGCTTTCTTAGAGAAATATGGTGGAGATATGAAAATCTAGCTCTAAGATTTTTTCTTATGTTTCTTGTGTACAAATTAAGAATCTAAGGGCTTATTTATAGAGTTAGAACCTTAGAAATTTGCATACTAGTCATTAGAATTTAAATCTCAATGTTTATATCTTCAAATTTAATTTTTTAGCCATTTAGATTTGGCCCAACTGACAGGTAGTACTAGTACTAAAGGATGGGTACCGATACTAAGGACTTGCTATTGTGTATTTTAAACCATCATGTCATAGACAGTACCTATGGGCTAAACATGAGTACCAGTACTCGTTACATCCAGATTTGAGTTTTAAACACTTGACTCAAATCTGTAACCCAATGGTATCGATACTAATCATGAGTATTGATACTTGTTGCTTCTAGTATCGATACTAATCATAAGTATTTGTACTCATTGGGTACAGGTTTGATTCTTTGGAAAAATATCCAAACCTGTAATTCACATGTACTGGTACTAATCTTTAATAGTAGTACTTGTTGGTTAACGAGTACCTTTTTAAACATAGATTCAATTTAATTGTTAGTCTTCTTTGCAAATATCTTAAACATTAAAAAAAATGATCTTTTGAACAAAACGTACTTTGAAATAAATCAAATGATCATAATATTTATCCTAATTTATCTCTAAATGATTTTTACAATCTAAGTTTTGTTTATTAGTTGAGAGGCATATATTCTAAGATATAAAAAGAAAGGTTCTCCTAGATGACTCAATCTTGAAATAAACTTGAATATGATCTTCCATCTCCATTATCAACTCCTCATCATCTTCTTTGTTTGTTTTGTCTTTTCTCAATCTTTATCAAAATCGAAAATCTAAAATAATGCTCAATTGCAAATATTAATCTAAAACAATTTTGTTAAAACTAAAATAAGATGTGGAACATGGTTCCAACACTATGTCTTCCAAGTTAGGATTTCCTAATCTACCTAGTAATCAAATACGCTGACATACTACTTGAACGAGGGTAGTGTAACCTTAACTATAATCACACTACTTGAGAATGAGGGACCATACCTCAATAACCACTCTTCTCCATGAAGAGTATTTCGTTTCCAAAGGACATATGAATTCATAATGTGAATACCCAACAAAAACTACGACTACAAAAGACTTATAAAGCCCAATATATAAATTAAACTCAACTCCTATTGGTTTAAGGATCTTCCACGAGATGGAACTATAATGGCAGGAAAGCGCAGTGTATCAGTGCTCTCAAATGTGGAGTACAAGGCTTTGGAGAGCAAGGACTGAATTTCTTTCTTTGATCTTCTCACAATGAGTACAAGGTGGAAAGAATTGTTTCTAAAGTGTATTTTGGCAAAGAAAAGCCTCTAGCACATTTATAGTTGTGTTCGATGATAATACCCTTGTTTTGATATAACAAAATTATATTTTATTGTGGACTAATCATTACAGGCTAAGTCAAATTTATGGTATGAATGCGTTATCATCACCATAGTCATCAAGGAAAGAAAAAGGCTTGAGACTTGAAGATTATCTTGAAGACCTTTTTTAAATTTTATTGAGTCTAAAAATATGTACGAAACCTCAAAAAGAAAAATAAACATAAGCTTTTCATTTTCGCAAAAATCATTTTCCCTATTATTGATCAACCAACCTATTCCTTTAATCGACCAAGTATTGATCGATCAATCAATTGTTTTAATCGATCAAATACCTCTAACAGTCACATTTCTTTTTGATTGATCAACCTATTTTATTTAATCGATTAAATTTACTTCAATGGTCGAATTTCTTTTGAAATCTCTGAGTTAATCAAATTTCCATTTAATCGATCAACATTGAATCGATCAATATAATTATTTAATCAACCAAATATCTTTTTGATTGATCAAACTTAATTTTGATCGACCAAACCTGTATTTTCAGAACTGTCGAAAAGTGTCTATAAATAGGTCCGACGACCCCCTCTCAAAAACATACTTCAAGATCTTTCTAAGACAAAAATGCCTACTCTCTCTCTTTCTCTCTCATGCTTTCATGCCTCTGCGCCTACAACTACTATGATCTAAAGTACGCCCGCTCTCATGCAATTCACGAAAGCTCGATTTGTTCATTAATATTTCTGAGGTTCCATAGGAATATTATTATATTATTTTATTTCTATTGTTCTTGATCTAGGATTCCAAGTTGGATTGGAAATCCCATTCTTCTCTCTATCAGGTGTAACAGAAGACATTCTGTAAAAGGTTGTGCCACCCTCGTTCAAGTGGTACATGTTAGTAGATTGACTAGCGTCGACTAGTCAGAAAAATCCTAAGCTGGGAGGCCCAGGTAGTGGTTTTTATCCGGAAGGGTTTCCACTCTATCACTTCTCTGGTTTGTGCATATATCTGCTTGATCTGTAGTGAATGTTTTAAAGTTAAATTTTTTAATAGATACTACACTATTAACCCCCTCTAGTGTATACTTAATCCTTTAGGCTCCACTCTCACTCACATCTACTATCAGAGTGAGGTTATTCTCTAACCAGGATGTCAAAGTCCTCGGAAGTATATGCTGAGGGTCAATCTGCAGTCATACCACCTCTACTTGATGGCACAAATTATGGCTATTGGAAGACCATAATGCAAATATTCTTGGAACCAATGGCTTATGAAGTCTGGGATGTGGTTGCACCTAAATACACCGAACCAGAAAAGAAGGAAGGAGTAGCCATCACTGCAGACTAAAAGAAGATGACCACACACAACACCAAGGCCATGAATGCCATATTTTGTGGTCTTTCCAAGGAGGAATTTAACAGAGTCTCAGCATGCAAAATTGCATACGAGATCTGGAATATCCTTGAAGTCACTCATGAAGGGACTTCAAAGGTAAAGGAGACTCAAGTTAATCTCCTTACCTAAAAATACGAACTCTTTCGTATGAAAAAGGGAGAGACTATCATTCCAATGTACACAAGATTTACTGATACTATCAACTCTCTGAGGAACCTGGATTAGACAATCTCAAATAAGGCATTAGTTCAAAAGATACTCATATATCTCACAAGTGACTAAGAGACAAAGAAAATAGTAATTCAGGAATCAAATGATCTTTCAGTGCTCCAGTTGAATGATCTCATAGGTAGTTTAATGGCCTACGAAGTCCAACTTGACCATATAAAGGAGCATGAAGGCGAAGGAAAGAAAAAGAAGGATCTTGCTCTCAAAGCAAACACCAACACATAAGATTCTAATATGGAAGATGAAGAAGATATAGTGACGAGTTGATTGCTCGCTTTTAAAGACGTTTGTCACATAAAATGACGCATCGTTTGTAGTTCTGTGGTGGAAAAATAGACTAATCAACAATTAAAATAACAACTCAATTAGGAGTGGGTCGTGCCCACAGAGAGGCAAATGCCTATTTAAACTCGCAAGGGTCAAAAACCGATGTTCACTATTAATTTAGTCAAGAAATCGACTCAAAATCACTTTTAGATTAGGTAAACAATAAGTGTGAATGCTGAAATAGCAATTTTGCACAACTGAAGGACATATTTTGCAATGCAGCTTAATAAAATAATAATAAAAGTTGACAATGGCACAAAATGTAATTATTAATAGGGGCTTTACTATAGCAAAACAGGGGAAATTCTTCCCCTTGTCCGTGCGTGAGGAGGAGGGAATGGCCGGAGGTGTGAAGCTTGAAGGAGGATCTCTAGACCGAGGGCTCCCTGATGACGGTCTCAATGAAGTGCGAGAAGCCTCGAGGTGGCCAGACGGAGGTACAATGGAGGTGGGTTCCGGTGGTTGCTAAAGGGCTTCACGCGGTGGACACGCAGGCCATGCGGGGACGCGTGGGCGCGGTTGAGATCGGCCGCAGCTGCTGCTGCTTCATACTACAGGCCACATGCGGGGAAGCGATGAAGGCCGCAGCTGCTGCTACTGCTAGGTACTACTGGCCACACGCTGCAAGCATCGACAGTGCGCTACAGGGAGTGCGGCGGAAGTGCAGCGCACTCTACGCACGTGGCTGGAGGGCGTGCGGGCGGAAGTGCAGCACGCTCTACACGCGTAGCTGGAGGGCGTGAGAGCGGAAGTGCAGCATGCTCTATGCGCGCAACTGGAGGGCGTGCAGGCACGTGGCTGGAGGCGATGGCTGCTGGCTTGTGGACACGCGGTTGCTGGGAGGAGGACACGAGGGCTGCTGCTGGTTCTGGCCGAGAGGCGCGCAAAGACAGTGGCTGGGCACTGCCTACGTGCGCACGGTGATGCATGGTATGCAACCATGGCAGCGTGGCTGCTGCTACATGTGGAGATGTGGCGCGGTCTAGAGGAGAGGTTGGCTGCTGCTGCACATGGGGACGGCGTGTTGTTGGGTTTGTTTTTAAGGTGAAGGGAAATAGAGAAAGAAGAAGAAAGAAGAAGAAGATATGGGGCCAAGCTTCAGACGCCTGGGAAACTTCCCGAACATCTTAACTGATGGGGGAGATGAAGATGCAGGGCATGGAGTTGTGGCGACTGCGGTGGTGGTTGCTGGTGATGGCGGTGAAGGTGGTGATGTTGATTCTGGTGAGGCGCGGTGATGGAAGCGTGGCCATCAGGGACACACGCTCACGATGTAGGCACGAGTCCACCGGCTTGGCGCGGCAAGCTGTCACCTCGCTGGCCCACGGTGTGGTGGAGCTCGACCTTGGAGACCATGGTGGTGGAATGGAGTACACGGTGGTGGAGTGGGGTGGTGTCTCCCTGGTGCATGGCAGCCTCCCTCTCTTCCTTATCCCCGTCGAGGAGACCAGATCCACTTTTGGCGCTACTCCTTGATTGGGCTCTTCACTGCGACAGCTGGAGGAAGAAATGCATCCATTGCTCATAGAAGAAGAAAATAAAAATAAAATATTATGGTTATTTATATACAAACCCTCAACTTTTATGTTAATTTAAAATAATGCATGCAATGCACCTGATTGGTTAACTAATTAAATGAATGCAATTCTAAGTTAATTCTAAATGCATTTATATATGAATGCAATGCATGAATTATGTAATTAAATCAGAAATATGAATTAATCTATTTACATCCTAATTTATGCTAAATAAATGTTAGAATTAACTTAATGTCTAAGCACTTAAATTCTTAAATAGCCCACAAATATGGGCTAATCAAACACCCCCATGCCTAGTTTTTGCTAGTCCCTAGCAAAATCAAGCAAAACCTAGCACTCCATGTAGACTCAATCGGTCTTCCTTTAGAAACATATTAAGTTTAGACCTTAGACCTAAGGTTCCAAAGTAGTTGCTAAGTTACAGACTAGGTCGACTAAAGACGAGTTGCAGACACAAGTTTCCCTAATTTCTTACTCTACCCTAAGGTTTATTGATCCCTGAGATTAAAGCATCCGTGCATGTGCATTGGTCTGAGTTATTTGAGTTAAAGGAAAAAGGATTTTTTTTTTGAATAATATATATATATTTTTTTTTTTTTTGTTTGATTCCTCTGAGTCTAACCTCGGATCAACTATCAACACGGTCTGTGTTGGATTCATTGTCCCCACTACCATGCCTCGAAGGGTGCCTGGCTTTCAATGCTTCGAGATAGCACCGCTCATAGCAACCCCAAGAACTCCTGGCAATCGACACTTCGAGATAGTATCGCCCATGGATTTCTAAAGTGAATTCAGGCCTGTGGCAATCGTCACTTCGAGATCGGGCCGCCTATGGTACCTAAACCGCACAATGCGCTTACATGCCCCCAGTAGGATGGATATCCTAAGAGACAAGCACCGAGGTGGTAATATGTTATCATCGCATCCTCAAGGTGAGTATATACTCCACCTCTCCTGCAGCGAGAACTCTTCCAATCAAATTGTGTTTTCAAGCCTCTCCTAAGTCAAAACTAAGAGAACCAAATCTCTTTTAAGAAAGGAATTAAGTTGATTACTTACACCAGACCAAGTGTGTGAAATTTGGATGCTTGGGTTACAAGGACCCGTAAACCAAAAGGTAGAACAAGACTCCAGGTACTACCTCACCTTTTAACTCAAACCCTAGCTTTCCTTCCTCAACCTCTTGAGGAATGGTCCACAACTTAACTCCTACTTAAGTTTTTAAGTCCACAAAGGACCCTAAAGGTCTAAAGCTAGTAGATCACTTAGCTTCTAAAGTTTGACCCTAGACTTAACTTAGTCTAACCTAAGTTCTGATTTGCTTAAGAATGTAGGACCTTGCCAGTTAAGCTCAATAATTACATTTTTTTTTCATTGCAAATGTATGCAATACAAAATACTTTAATTAAATGCATGAATGCACTATGCTATGTATATCCCCAAGTACACCCCCCCATGCCTAAAATCTGCAATGTCCCCATTACATAGAAGGATATTACTTGGGTCAGAGATGGGCTGTTGTTCTTTTGTTAGCAGCCGAGTAGCCAAAGAACCTGCAAATCAGAATCAAGGATCACAGAAATAGGCCCTAAAAATGAGCAAAGTAATGCCGGCCTAAAAAATAGGTAACCTAGGATGTTGGCGAGCTAATGATGAATCTCGATAGCAAATGCTCGCCCAACCAGGATGGGAATAAAATCTTCCTAGGTCACCAGAAGAGGTACTAAAGGATAAATTGGCATAACAACCTCCAAAGGGGCAGGGGGAGGATGACAAGGATCCTCCAAAAGGAATGGGGAAGGAATGGTGCGGAGATAAATCCCCAGGGCAATGGACTGACTAAAGAAATCATCAATCCATACCGATACTCCATTACAGCAAATATTGGTTTGTTAAGCCCCCCGGTCAGAACAAAAGTGAGCAAATCTCTAAGGCAAGGATCGTCTAGGGTGTCCAAGTTTCGAGGTTGAAGGATGGCCATAAGATCTAGGTTGGGTTTAATCAGCTCGGTGTCCATCCCTAACACTCTTTCCAAATCCTCAATTGCATCCCTAGCATTCCTTGCACCATCAAATGTATCTTCCTACACTTCATCAGGAGTCACAATTTTGCTTTCAGACATAAGCGAATCAGAGGGTGAATTCGAAACAAATGAAGGTAGGTTGGAAGCAATAGATCTAGGGATTATCCTATCAATGTCATCCCCGAGTTCTTGTTCTTTACTCAAATCTTCCCCGAAGTCTAGATGTGAATCCACATAAATCTTAGAGGTTGCTTCCAAATTTTCCATCATTTCATCATGAGGAGAAATATCATCAATGGGTGTGATAAGGAAACCTAATTTGGTCAAATTTGTGACATCCTCAGGGGCTAACTCTTCAAATAAGACATAATCACCCTTAGTGTCACTCCAAATCTTGAATGTAGATTCCTCAAATAATTCATCTTTCTCTTCATAATATGATTCATCATATACGCGAGGTCTAGAATCATTTAATATCTCAGCAGATCCCCTAGGGTACTCTATCTGAGGTAAATGGTTTACACTGGTAACATCGGACTCCTCAGATAGGTTAATTTCTTGAGGGTTAGGTTCCCTAAGGGTGGGCTTGAGTTCCATCTCATGATCAGAAGGGAAGGTAGGATTAACAACTTGACTTCATCCCACTTCATCAAATGTCAGGAAAATACTATCATTTGGGTCGAGGTCTTCCAATGGTACCATCATTCCTTTCTTTTGACTCCAATATAATTCAGGTGGATACTCAACCTTATCATCGTCTTCCTCAGGTTGCCACCTTTCTTCATCCAATGCATAGCTGCTTTCATATGTATCTTCCTCCCATTTAAGGCATGGATCTCTCAAGGAAGTGTCATCTAATGGGGAGGTTTCAAAATCGATCCTCGAAAAGTAGCTATTCTCCCTTACATAATCCCCAAAATTTCCCTCCAACTTAAAGTGTAGCTCTCCCACGGGAGATGCATCTATTGTAGAGGGGTGTCCTCAATGGGGTAGATTGGGTGGCTAATTTTATCTCTTTCTTGTTGGCCTGCTCTCGAAAATTCTCCTAACAATTTAATCATTTTGTCTTGCATTTTCTGTATTTCCATCTTCAAGGAGGAGAGGTCATTCCTATCATGAGAGAAGTCAGGCTCAGGCTTATAGTACCCAGGAGTGTCTGTATAACCATTATAATTATTCAGGAAAGGTGGGTTGGGTATTTCTATGGTGTGTGGGATATTAGGCAAAGCAAATCCTGCTCCTAGGTTCTACTCACTGATTTAGGGCTTAACCAGGCCAATACTCCTAAAATAGGAGTAAAACAGATCCCAATGATTGTCATTATGTCCATCAAAGGATGGACCATCTCGATGTATGGGATCGAAGAGTGCAGAGTGGGGGTGAGGGTGTGGGCAAGATGTGAAAGGATGAAAATCCATGTGGTCCATTCTAATTCACACCTCAATCAAAATTCCCCAAGCAAAATACAATTCAAAAAGGACTTTTTAGGTCTTTCCCAACTTAGGCTTTTGATTTTAAGTCAGATTGCAGGTGACAATACAATTTGTTCAATCAATTTACGCACTTATTGTCGACCTATGGCTTGCCTAAGAAGACTTAGTTGGAGCTTAGGTGTTCTTCCCTAAATCTCAAATGGTAGAGCAACTCCAAAGATGGAAGATCAAGGGATGCAAGTAGGCCTAAGCCTTCCTTTGAAGCTGTGCTTTCGCGGTGCTTCTCAACTACCCCCAAAAATCCGTGACAGAGTATCCCCCTCTTTGGAGTTACAAAACCTTTGATCTCAAGTTCTAAACACTTCAGAATCCAACGATAGGAGGGCTCTTGTCCTAGTATTTCCTAACCTAAGGAGTGTCTAAAAGCGTGCCGTGGTGCAAGAGATATAAGTGTGCATACACCGCAAAAGATTTTGAATTTTGAATCTCACGTCAAGTTTGAAAATCAAATCCTTGGTTTGTAAAATGTCCCTCCTTTAATTAGTCCTTTTTCTAGAAAATATGTGACCACTTATTATATCTATTCAATACAGATTAGGTGGCCTTCGAATTAAGTCCAAATGCAATGCGTGATCAAGAATAGGATGCAAAGTAAGAGAATGCATACCTTGCTTCTAGCAATCAACGAAGCGAGAATGCACGCAATGCAGAGAAATAAATCTAGAGGCTGCTCATACAAACCTAAATGGTTCATCCTAGGGGCAAGCAGCTCTTTTTTTTTTTTTTTAACCTACTTGTGCACAAACAAGTAGAAGATAAACAACCCACAAAAGAAAACCTAGATCTAAAGAAAAGAGGGAACAGACTCCCAAAAATTACCCAACACAGACCTAAAACAAAATCGGGGAACAAACCCCTAAAAATATACCCCAGAACAAAGGTCTCAAACCAAATGTAAGTGCAAGAAAATACAGAAAAGTAGAGTTCTAAAACCTAAATTCTATCTACTTGACAAATCAACAGAGATGAAGATGACCACTTCAGATGTCCTCCTAGTTGGTGACAACAAAGTTCACCAATGTTCAAGCTCTTCCTCGTACATGTGAAACTCGATTCCTCCTCCAAAGTGGTGGAAACAAGGTCCACCATAGCATTTGTGAGGCCGAGGCGACAATTCATGCATAATATGTGTACCTCACACCAAATCAGATAAAACAGGTTAAATATGCCTCAATTAAAAATCAATTTGAACAAATGAATAATTCTGAATTAATTAAGCCTGTTGCCACCCCAGCAACGGTGCCATTTGACGAGTCGATTGTTCGCTTTTAAAGTTGTTTGTCACATAAAATGACGTGTCGTTTGTAGTTCTATGTGGTGGAAAAATCAACTAATCAACAATTAATATAACCACTCAATTAGGAGCAGGTCGTGTCCACAGGGAGGCAAATGCCTATTTAAACTCGCAAGGGTCAAAATTCGATGTTCACTATTAATTTAGTCAAGAAACCGACCCAAAATCACTTTCAGATTAGGTAAACAATAAGTGTAAATGCTGAAATAGCAATTTTGCACAACTAAAGGATATATTTTGCAATGCATCTTAATAAAATAATAATAAAAGTTGACAATGGCACAAAATGTAATTATTAATAGGGGCTTTACTGTAGCAAAACAAGGGAAATTCTTCCCCTTGTCCGTACGCGAGGAGGAGGGAATGGCCGGAGGTGTGAAGCTCGGAGGACGATCTCTAGATCGAGGGCTCCATGATGGCAGTCGCGGCGAAGTGCGAGGCACCCCGAGGTGGCCAGACGGAGGTACGGTGGAGGTGGGTTCCGATGGCTGCTGAAGGGCTTCACACGGTGGACGCGCAGGCCGTGCGGGCATGCGCGGGCGCGGCTGAGCTCGACCGCAGCTGCTGCTGCTGCGTGCTGCAGGCCGCACGTGGGGAAGCGCTGAAGGCCGCAGCTGCTACTGCTGGATGCTGCTGGCCGCACGCTGCAAGCGTCGACAGTGCGTTGCAAGGAGTGCAGCGGAAGTGCAGCGTGCTCTACACACGCGGCTGGAGGGCATGCAGGCGGAAGTGCAGCGCGCTCTACGCGCGCGGTTGAGGGCGGGTGGGCGAAAGTGCAGCACGCTCTATGCGTGAGGCTGGAGGGCGTGCAGGTGCGTGGCTAGAGGTGATAGTTGCTGGCTGGTGTACACGCAGTTGGTAGGAGGAGGACGTGGGGGCTGCTGCTGGTTCTGGCCGAGAGGTGCACGAAGACAGTGGCTGGGCATCGCCTGCACGCGTGCGGTGATGGATGGTATGCAGCCAGAGAAGTGTGGCTGCTACTGCATGTGGGGATGTGGCGCGGTCTAGAGGAGAGGCCAGTTGCTGCTGTGCGTGGGGACGGTTTGTTGTTGGGTTTGTTTTTAAGGTGAGGGGAAACAAAGGAAGAAGAAAGAAGAAGATATGGGGCCAAGCTTCAGACGTCCGGGAAACTTCCCAGACATCTTAACTGACGGGGGAGATGAAGATGCAGGGCATGGAGTTGCGGCGGCTGCGGTGGTGGTTGCTGGTGATGGCGGTGAAGGTGGTGATGTTGATTCTAGTGAGGCATGGTGATGGAAGCGTGGCCATCAGGGACACACGCTCACGATGTTGGCACGAGTCCACCGGCTTAGCGCGGCAAGCTGTCACCTCGCCAGCCCACGGTGTGGTGGAGCTCGGCCTTGGAGACCACGGTGGTGGAATGGAGTACACGGTGGTGGAGTGGGGTGGTGTCTCCCCAGTGCATGGCAGCCTCCCTCTCTTCCTTATCCCCGTCGAGGAGACTAGATCCACTTTTGGTGCTACTCCTTGATTGGGCTCTTCATTGCGGTAGCTGGAGGCAAAAATGCAGCCGTTGCTCATTAAAGAATAAAATAATAATAAAATATTATGGTTATTTATGTACAAACCCTCAACTTTTATGTTAACTTAAAATAATGCATGCAATGCACCTAATTGGTTAACTAATTAAATAAATGCAATTCTAAGTTAATTCTAAATGCATTTATATATGAATGCAATGCATGAATTATGTATTCAAATCAGAAATATAAATTAATCTATTTACATCCTAATTTATGCTAAATAAATGTTAGAATTAACTTAATGTCTAGGCATTTAAATTCTTAAATAGCCCACAAATATGGGCTAATCATATAGCTCTTCCCTCCAGAAAATTCAAGAGGTTCCTAAAGAACAAAAGGAGCTAAAAGAAGAAGAAAGAAGAGCCTCAAGAAAATTCAATCATCTGATATAACTGCAAAAAGAAAAGGCACATGAGAAAGCAATTCCCTCAACTCAAAAAGGAGGATGACAAAAAGAAGACCTGGAGATTTTCTAAGTGCAATGCAAAGAAGAAAGTGTTTCAAGTCACATGGGATGACAGTGACACAAGCTCAGATGAAGAAAGTGAAGACACTTCAAGCAAAGAAACTCTCTACAGTCTCATGGCAATCAAAGATGAGGTATCATCTTTTACTTTTGATGAGTTATTAGAAGCATTTTACAAGTTGCATGATTTAACTAAAGGACTTAGAATAACTAATAAAAAATTGATAAAAGATCTAGACAAAGAAATTAATTTGAGATGTAGTGCTGAATCTCAAAGTCAATAGCTGCCACAAGAAATCACCACACTTAAATCTCATGTTGATACACTTCAAATAGAATTAAGAAAACTAAAACAAAAATTTGTTGCTCTAGTAAATGACCTGGCTAAGTTCACCAAAGGAAGAGCTAACTTGGAAAAGCTGTTAGGCATACAAACCCAAACCTCCACAAAATTTGGGTTAGGATATATTCCTAGTAATGATCATGAAGCATCCACTTCACAAACCAACACACAAATTCCCGTTAGTCCTAAGGCCAAGAATAGGTCCATGCCTAAACAGGCACCCACTAACAAAGCTGGACCCAAAAGAAAATGGATTCCAAAAAGAGATCTGCAATCTTGTTTTGTAGGAAAATCTCAAGGACTAATAAATTACTTAGACTAGGTCTACCATCAAAAAGATGGACTCCTTGTAGCAGTAAGGAAAAATACTAGACCTCACAGATGAAAACCAATGACAGGTTCAAGGAAAGGAAGATGGGTTATGGACAACGGCTGTTCAAAGCATATGACAGGAGAAGAAGACCTATTCATCAACCTCAACAGGAAGGAAGGTGGTTCAGTCACCTTTGGCAACAACCACAAGGGGTATATACCGGTATTGGCCGAATTGGTAACTCTAACACTTCCTTTGATAATGTACATCTTGTAAGTGACCTAAACCATAATCTACCTAGTGTAAGTCAGATATGTGATAAAAGATATAAAGTTACTTTCATTGCAAAAGGTTTTAAAATTAGAGATAAAAATTCTAAGGAAATCTTTTTGATTGGAGACAAATCAAAAGACATCTACACTATTGACTTTGATAAATGCAACATCTCAATTGTTCGGTTGCATCAAATGATGAGTCAATATTGTGGCATCATCGACTCAGTCATGTTCACACGAGAAATATAAACAAGCTTGTGAAACATGACTTAGTACGAGGATTGCCTAAGTTTCCTTTAGAAAGAAGAATGTCTATTCATCTTGTGAACTTGGGAAAATGCATAAAACCTCTTTCAAATCAAAAAACATGGTCAATACTTCCAAGCCTCTTGAGTTGGTTCACTTAGATCTTTTTGGACCAACCAAGTCTCAAAGTCTAAATGGGTGTAAATACTGTCTTGTCATAGTTGATGGCTTCTCTAGATTTACTTGGGTATTATTTTTAAGAACTAAAGATTCTACCTTTGAGGAATTTAGAAAACTAGCTGAGAGAATCCAAACCAAATCTAGATTACCCATCACTAGGATTAGGAGTGATCATGGAGGAGAATTTGAAAATAAAAAATTTCAAGATTTATACTCTACTTATGGGATAAAATAGGAATTTACTTTCCCTAGAGCAGCTCCTCAAAATGGTGTTGTAGAAAGAAAGAATAGAACCCTACAAGAGTGTACCTGCACTATGCTGTGCGAGTCAAAGCTACCTCAGTATTTTTGGGCTGTAACGACCCGGTTCCCGAGTCCCTACGAGACACGAGAATCGGACCGACTCAACTAATCCCAAGACCTAGTCGTCCAACGAGAAGTAACCAAAAGAGCAATAAAATAAACCACATTCAGCATGAATATAACTAACAGTAAGAAAGTACAGCAGTAAGGAAAGAAACTACCACAGTATGTACCACCACAACAGTAGAACAACATTCATAATATAATTTGAACTGCAGGTAGAGAAAGTACAGCGGAAACAAGAACTACTCACTACAACGTAACAAAAAGAGGTACAAGAGACAGTGGTAACTCTACTGGACCCTACTCGACCCAGCGTCCTCTGCAGCCGCTGACCCTGGCTGCTCAACACCTGGTCCAGAAAAAGGTAACAAGTGTAACACGTCAGCAAAACATTGAGTAGAGTGGCAACTAAAACTAAAAGCAACAGTAGAGTGTACAGTAGCTGTTATGTTCGATTACTTTCTTTATTCACATCTTTCAGATGTCTCACTATTTCATTTATTCCTCAGATCTTTTTCTTGATCTCGAATGTTCCTCGTGGGAACGATCTTGATTGCAGTCTTTTCCAAAAAGTAGAAGTAGCACGTGGTGCTCTCCTGGCCGGGAGAGTCTCCCGTGGTGATCCTACCCTCAGTCAACCACCCCAAGGTCACTGACAGACGTAACGGTGACTACGGCACGCGCGATAAACGCACAGGTAGCTAACCCGTACTGGCACGCGGTCAGTCGTTTCCATTAACGGGTGCGCCAAAAGCACAGCACGGAACCAGTCTAGGGTAGAGCCCTCTCAGTAATAGGGGTCCAACCCCTCCACAGTAACCAAACCGGGGCCTTGCCCCTCCACAGTCCGCGCACCCTCGCCTGACTACCCTGGTTTGCCCCAGCGGGCCTAACAAGTCGGTGTGGGAGGCTAGCAGAACCCCGGGGCCCGTGGGGTAGCTAGTACCTCCCTACACTAGTAGCTCTCCTCGGTACTACGTACGCGAGGGCCAGCAAGTCGGTACAGAGTGGCCAGTCCTAACCCCGGGTCCCTGGGGCGGCTGGCTCCGCTCTGCACTAAATAGGGTGACAGTCGCTCTCCTTAGTACTCCGTACTCAAGGGCCAGCTCACTTCCCCAATACTATTCCATTCACTTTCCAGGAGTTCTACTCCTACTTCCCCGTAGGGTTCCATCCTTTTTACTCAAACATCCAGGTTTCACTTTCCAGTTTCACATTCTTACAATCCATGTTCTCAACCACGTTATATATTCACAACAGGCAGCTGTTAATTCAAATTACAGGCAGCTTTATATCTCTTTCCATTTTCCAAGACTGCAGTATTATACATTCCACTAGTTTTCCCATCCTAGGATTCATGCCATATCCTAGGATCTATCATACAATCTAGTTTTCCAGCCCTAGGATTCATGCAACACCTAGGAGCTATCATTCCATCTATTTCTTATTCCTAGGATTCATGCAATGTCCTAGGTTCTATTTATGGTTCCATAATTTAACAGATTTTATTAATAACTTAAAGCCACTCTACCAGGTACAACGGGAGAAATGGGGGCGTGGTCGGGAATCCCGCGTGCCTCCGCGACCCCCGAGACTGCAACAGAACGGGGTCCTATCACAAGGATCAAACACAAGGAGTGTCTCAAAATAGTGTATAGCTACTGTAGACGGTTAGAGGAATTAATTCTGAAAAGAGCGCAACTCGAATCGCAGAAAATGGAACCCGAACGGGCCCTAAACGGGTCAAAAACGACGACACTATGCAAAATCAGACATTTGGAACTTCTTCCAGATGTCTTAAAAAGTGGATCAGAGAATTACCTTGTTCAGCATGGTTTCCCAGACGTCCAGAAGTCTGCGGGGACGTCTGACCTATCTCCCAGACGTCCGATGGTCACCCCGAACGTCTGTAGGTCGCTTCTGCCGTCTGGTACTACTGACAGACGTCTGATTCACGATGGATGGCGAATCACCGAGCCTGCGCACACCCATCTCCCTCCCTCAGTACGGTCAGTCGACAGGAAGGAAGAAGGAGACGAAAAACTCACCTTTCAGACGTCTGGATGGTCTTCAAGACGTCTCCCTCGCCATCTGGCTATCAACCCAGACGTCTGATTCTGGAAATTTTTCCAGAATCAGGGCGCCACTCGGCCTCCGCTCGCGACGCCTCCCGCGTCGCACCTCGCGCGCCTGCTGCTCAGACCGCAGCAGTCCTCCCTCCGCGTCGCTCCGCGCCCCCTGCACCCTCCGCCGGCCGGCCCTAGCAGGCCCGGCGAGCTCGCCCTCACGGCAGAGCTCCGCTCTCGCATGCAGCACCTCCTCCGTGCTCACTGCGGCCGCCGCTGCCGCCCTCGCACTCGCGCTCACGCTCACTGGCTGAAGGAGAAGAGGGAGGAGACGGTGGTGACGAAAGTGAGGGGAGGCGTGGCCTTTTAAGGCCGTGCGAGGAGGAGAGAGGACGCGGCAGGGCGTCTGCAGCCGCAGGGAATAAACGAATATGCGGGTCTGCGCGCTCAGGCGCAGACGACCCGCGCGTGTGGAAGATAACAGATTTCCAGATGTCTGGAAACGATCCCAGACGTCTGGTCCGACGTCTGGGCCACCTCCCAGACGTCTTAAAAGACGTCTGGGGCACACGTTCATTACAATATAACAAACTCAAAGGAAGTTTCGTCCCCGAAACTTGCGCCAACTAGGGTGCGGGAAAAGATGTTCAATTAACCATAACAAACTCAAAGAGGACCGAAGCCGGTCCGAAAAGATGTACCCGCGAAAAGCTCCGGGTACCGCTCCCGCATTGCCGCCTCAGGCTCCCAGGTAGCCTCCTCGTACCGCTGGCTCCTCCACAAAACCTTTACCAGGGGTACTTGCTTTCGTCTCAAACTGCAGACGGCTCGGTCTAGGATCTGCACTGGCCGCTCGGGGTAGGTCAGGTCGTCGCCCACCTCGACGCTCTCGTGACTCAGTACGTGACTGGAGTTGGCTACGTACTTCCTGAGGTTGGACACGTGGAACACGTCGTGCACACCAGAAAGCTGCGGGGGAAGGGCAAGTCTGTAAGCAACGGGTCCAACCCGCTCCAGGACCTCAAAGGGCCCCACAAACCTTGACGTGAGCTTCCCTCTCACCCCAAACCGCTGTAAGCCCTTCATGGGGGAAACACGAAGGAAAACGTGGTCCCCAACCTCAAACTGCACCTCTCTGCATCTCCGATCCGCGTAGCTCTTCTGTCTGCTCCTGACAGTGCGGAGTCGTCTGTGGATCTGCTCAACTACCTCCTGACTCTGCCGGATCAACCTGGGGTCAACCTCCCACTTGGTCCCCACCTCAACCCAACTCAAGGGTGCCGTACACTTCCGTCCGTACAGAGCCTCGTAGGGAGCCATGCCGATGCTCGAGTGATAACTGTTGTTGTATGCAAACTCTGCCAGGGGCAGGTGCTCCTCCCAAGAGCCCCTCCAGTCCAGTACATAGGCACGCAAAAGGTCCTCAAGTGTCTGTATCATGGGCTCAGACTGTCCGTCCGTCTGGGGGTGGTAAGCCGTGCTAAACCTCAACCTCGTCCCCAAGGCCTGCTGAAACTCAGCCCAAAACTGGGACGTAAAGCGGGTATCCCGGTCAGATACGATCTCCTGCGGAACTCCATGTAGTCGTACCACATTACAGATATACCTCTCTGCCAACTGTGCTGGTCCCAAAGTAACTCGGATCGGCAAGAAATGAGCCGTCTTCGTCAGTCTATCCACTATTACCCAGACTGCGTCGTGTCCCCGCTGGGTAATAGGTAAGCCCACCACCAAGTCCATGGTGATGCTCTCCCACTTCCAATCTGGCACTGGAAGCGACTGAAGCGGCCCTGTAGGCCTCTGATGCTCGGCTTTCACCTGTTGGCACACTAAGTACTGCTGCACGAACTCACCCACATCCCGCTTCATCCCTCTCCACCAAAACTCGCATCTCAAGTCGTGGTACATTTTCGTGTTTCCGGGATGTATGGTGAATCTGGAACCGTGTGCCTCAGTCAGGAGCTCTCTCAACAGCTCCTCGTCTCTGGGAACGCACAACCGTCCCCTCAAGCGTAGCACCTGGTCTGTGAAAGAGAAGTCCCCAGGGTCTCCTGACAGTACTCTGTCGTGCAAAGACTGCAAGTACGGATCGACCATCTGCCCTGTGATGATGCGGTCTATCAGCTCTGGCCTAGTCTGCCGTGTCACCGTCACTGCCCCACAGTACCCTCGTAACTCTAGAGGTCGCCAACTGCCCACCTCCTCCAAAAGGCTCCAACTCTGTAACTGTAGACTGGCCAAGCGTGCGGGCGCCTTACGGCTCAAGGCGTCAGCCACCACATTGGCCTTTCCCAGGTGGTAGGAGATGCTGCAGTCGTAGTCCTTCAGGAGCTCCAACCAACGTCTCTGTCTCATGTTGAGCTCCTTCTGATCAAAAAGGTATCTGAGGCTCTTGTGATCAGTAAAAATCTCGAAGGTCTCACCGTACAAGTAGTGCCTCCAGGTCTTCAGCGCGAAGACAACAGCTGCCAACTCTAGGTCGTGGGTAGGGTAGGTATGCTCATGGGGCTTCAGTTGCCGTGAAGCGTAAGCGACAACGTGACCCCTCTGCATGAGTACACCTCCTAACCCCTGCAAGGAGGCATCCGCGTACACAACGAACCCGCCACTACTGTCAGGGATGGTGAGCACGGGAGCCGAGGTCAACCTCTCCTTCAGCTCCAGAAAACACGCCTCACAGGCGTCTGTCCAAGCGAAAGGCAAGTCCTTCAGGGTCAACTGTGTCATAGGACACACAATCTGCGAAAATCCTCTGATGAATCGTCTGTAGTAGCCTGCTAGTCCCAGAAAACTGCGAATCTCAGTGACTGAACGCGGTCTCTCCCACCTGAGCACTGCCTCGACCTTGGCTGGGTCCACCGCCAAGCCATCTCCAGAGATCACATGACCTAGGAAGGTCACCTCCCTCAACCAGAACTCGCACTTGCTGTATTTGGCGTACAGCCGGCGTCGTCTCAGAGTGTCCAGAACCATCCGCAAGTGCTGTCCGTGCTGCGTCCGATCTCTAGAATAGATGAGTACATCATCTATGAAAACCACCACGAACTGGTCCAAGTACGGTCTAAACACCCGGTTCATCAGGTCCATGAAAGCAGTAGGGGCATTGGCCAGCCCAAACGGCATGACCAAAAACTCGTAGTGTCCGTACCGGGTGCGGAAAGCTGTCTTGGAGACGTCGGTCTCCCTGATCCTCAACTGGTGGTATCCAGACCTCAAGTCTATCTTGGAAAACACTGTGGCACCCCGCAACTGGTCAAACAAATCGTCGATCCTCGGCAGCGGATATCTGTTCTTGATGGTGACCCTGTTCAGCTGTCGGTAGTCCACACAAAGGCGTAGGGTCCCATCCTTCTTCTTCACAAACAGTACCGGGGCTCCCCAGGGGAACGCACTGGGCCTCACGAAGCCTTTCTCCAAAAGGTCCTGCAACTGGGACTTGAGCTCTCGCAGCTCAAGCAGTGCCATTCTGTATGGCGCGGTGGAGATGGGGCTGGTCCCTGGTACTAGTGATATCTCAAACTCAATCTCACGCTCGGGCGGTAGTCCTGGTAACTCGTCTGGAAACACGTCGGGGTACTCTCTAACCACCGGGATGCTCTGGAAGTCTGCCACAGGGCTGGGCTCTGCCACCACACAAGCTAGGAAGCCCTCACACTCCTGGCTCAAAAGTTTCGCCGCCCGAAGTGCCGAAATGCACCTGAAACCTCCGTCCACTGGCTGTCTGCGAAACTCGAAAGAAGGCAACTCCGGAATGGAGAAGACAATCTTCCTCTCAAAACAGTCCACCAAGGCGTGGTAAGATGACAGCCAATCCATCCCCAGAATCACTCCAAAGTCCTCCATCTGGATCATAACCAGGTCAGCTGGCAGGCTATGTCCTCCGACGCTGACCTCGCAATCCATGTACACCTCCTCAGCTACAAACAGCTGGCCACTCGGACCTCTGATTATGAACGGATTCTCTAACAGTGTATAATCCTGGTCCAAACTAACTGCGAAACTGGCTGCGACAAACGAGTGCGTAGCGCCGGAATCGAAAAGCGTGTAAACGAGTCTGCCAGAAACTGAAACCATACCTGCTACCACCGATCCCGAAGCTCTGGCATCCCTGTGTGTCAAGGCGTTGATACGCCCTTCAGCTCTAGGTGCGGACGAAGCAGCCACACTCTGTGTCGGACGGGTAGGTGCTGGCCAGTACCCTCCTCGCGACTGCTGTCCTCCTCCTCGCACCTGGGAACCGCTGCCTCCTGCGGGCCCTCCAGTGCTCTGCGCAGGAAGTGTCTACTGACCCCCTGCCCTAGATGGGCAGTCCCTCCTGACGTGGCCCAACTGGCCACACTGGTGGCAGAGGGGAACCCGACTCCTGCCCTCAGTGGGTCCCTGCTGTCGGCTAGGCGAGGGTCCGGTGCTGGCGACTGGCCCCTGTCGAGGGCCCCCAAAGGCCACTGATGGCCCTGGACAATGTGACGGCTCTCCTGCGGACTCCACGTGTCTCCGTTCTCACCGGCCCTGTGAAAAGTCAGGCTGGAAGGGCCTCTTCCACCCACCGTCGGTCTCTCGTGCAGACGAGTTGGTCTCCTCGCAAGTCATAGCTGCCTCTACCACCCTCGAAAACGTAGGCAGCTTCAGGGGTTTGACATACCCCCGGATCGCAGGCCGGAGCCCCTCGGTGAACCTCCAAAGGCGCTCCTCCTCAGTGGCGACCGCTGTTGCTGCAAAGCGGGACAGCTCCAAGAAATGCGTGCGGTACGCACTCACAGTCATCGTCCCTTGGCGGAGAGTGTGGAACTCCCGCCTCCTCTGGTCCTGCCACGTCTGGGGAAAGTACTGCTCGCAGAAGAGGGTGACGAACTGGTCCCACGTCGGCTCATCCCTCTCCTGTCCCCGGACCGCCCTCCACCACCGGTGTGCCGCACTCTCCAGCTGGTACGTGGTAAAGGCCACGCAGCACTCCACCGGGGGGCGAAGGGTGTCGAAGATCTTCTCCAGCTGCTCAAGCCAGTCCTCTGCCTCGGTCGGGTCCTCATCCCCCTTGAAGGAGGGGGGCTTCAGCTTCCAGAACTGTCCGAAAAGCTCGAAGTGGCGCTGTAGGGGAGGTGCTGGTGCACCTCCAGGTGAAGGTGCCTCGTGTACAGAAGTGTCGGAGGAAGGTGGGGGCGGCAGCGGCCCATCCCCTCCCTCGTGTCCAGCGCCATGTCCGTCGCGTGGTCCCACAGAGGACTCCCCCTCTGCAGCCCCAGGAGGAGGTGCTCGGGGCGGTGGGTGGAGCTCCTCTCATACAATGTCCCGTATTAGTCTGGCGAGGTCCTGGGCCTGGATGCCCGGGAGTGGTGGCTAGTCCACCGAGACGTCAACAACAGCACGTCCACCTTGCCGACCTCGTCCTCGGCCGCGCCCGCGGCCAGCCTCACCAGTCTCGCAGTGGTGGCTAGTCCACCGAGACGTCAACAACAGCACGTCCACCTTGCCGACCTCGTCCTCGGCCGCGCCCGCGGCCAGCCTCACCAGTCTCGCGACGAGGCATCTCCTGTAAGGAGACGCAAAACAAAACGGAACACGTCACTACGGAACGATACCGAACGGAAACGTCTAAGAACTCATGTCAAGAGATAGGTTGTGGTGGCTACTCTAGTTATAAACATGTCAATTGGTTATTTTCCACTCAATTGATTCACTTCTCGGGATGACCTTGCTCTGATACCATCTTGTAATGACCCGGTTCCCGAGTCCCTACGAGACACGAGAACCGGACCGACTCAACTAATCCCAAGACCTAGTCGTCCAACGAGGAAGTAACCAAAAGAGCAGTAAAATAAACCACATTCAGCATGAATATAACTAACAGTAAGAAAGTACAGCAGTAAGGAAAGAAACTACCACAGTATGTACCACCACAACAGCAGAACAACATTCATAATATAATTTGAACTGCAGGTAAAGAAAGTACAGCGGAAACAAGAACTACTCACTACAACATAACAAAAAGAGGTACAAGAGACAGTGGTAACTCTACTAGACCCTACTCGACCCAGCGTCCTCTGCAGCCGCTGACCCTGGCTGCTCAACACCTGGTCCTGAAAAAGGTAACAAGTGTAACACGTCAGCAAAACGTTGAGTAGAGTGGCAACTAAAACTAAAAGCAACAGTAGAGTGTACAGTAGCTGTTATGTTCGATTACTTTCTTTATTCACATCTTTCAAATGTCTCACTATTTCATTTATTCCTCAGATCTTTTTCTTGATCTCGAATGTTCCTCGTGGGAACGATCTTGATTGCAGTCTTTTCCAAAAAGTAGAAGTAGCACGTGGTGCTCTCCTGGCCGGGAGAGTTCCCCGTGGTGATCCAACCCTCAGTCAACCACCACAAGGTCACTGACAGACGTAACGGTGACTACGTCACGCGCGATAAACGCACAGGTAGCTAACCCGTACTGGCACGCGGTCAGTCGTTTCCGTTAATGGGTGCGCCCAAAGCACAGCACGGAACCAGTCCAGGGCAGAGCCCTCTCAGTAACAGGGGTCCAACCTCTCCACAGTAACCAAACCGGGCCCTTGCCCCTCCACAGTCCGCGCACCCTCGCCTGACTACCCTGGTTTGCCCCAGCGGGCCTAACAAGTCGGTGTGGGAGGCTAGCAGAACCCCGGGGCCCGTGGGGTAGCTAGTACCTCCCTACACTAGTAGCTCTCCTCGGTACTACGTACGCGAGGGCCAGCAAGTCGGTACAGAGTGGCCAGTCCTAACCCCGGGTCCCTGGGGCGACTGGCTCCGCTCTGCACTAAACAGGGTGACAGTCGCTCTCCTTGGTACTCCGTACTCAAGGGCCAGCTCACTTCCCCAATACTATTCCATTCACTTTCCAGGAGTTCTACTCCTACTTCCCCGTAGGGTTCCATCCTTTTTACTCAAACATCCAGGTTTCACTTTCCAGTTTCACATTCTTACAATCCATGTTCTCAACCACGTTATATATTCACAATAGGCAGCTGTTAATTCAAATTACAGGCAGCTTTATATCTCTTTCCATTTTCCAAGACTGCAGTATTATACATTCCACTAGTTTTCCCATCCTAGGATTCATGCCATATCCTAGGATCTATCATACAATCTAGTTTTCCAGCCCTAGGATTCATGCAACACCTAGGAGCTATCATTCCATCTATTTCTCATTCCTAGGATTCATGCAATGTCCTAGGTTCTATTTATGGTTCCATAATTTAACAGATTTTAATAATAACTTAAAGCCACTCTACCAGGTACAACGGGAGAAATGGGGGCGTGGTCGGGAATCCCGCGTGCCTCCGCGACCCCGAGACTGCAACAGAACGGGGTCCTATCACAAGGATCAAACACAAGGAGTGTCTCAAAACAGTGTATAGCTACTGTAGACGGTTAGAGGAATTAATTCTGAAAAGAACGCAACTCGAATCGCGGAAAACGGAACCCGAACGGGCCCTAAACGGGTCAAAAACGATGACACTGTGCAAAATCAGACGTCTGGAACTTCTTCCAGACGTCTTAAAAAGTGGATCAGAGAATTACCTTGTTCAGCGTGGTTTCCCAGACATCCAGAAGTCTGCGGGGACGTCTGGCCTATCTCCCAGACGTCCGATGGTTACCCCAGACGTCTGTAGGTCGCTTCCGCCGTCTGGTACTACTAACAGACGTCTGATTCGCGATGGATGGCGAATCACCGAGCCTGCGCACACCCATCTCCCTCCCTCAGTACGGTCAGTCGACAGGAAGGAAGAAGGAGACGGAAAACTCACCTTTCAGACGTCTGGATTGTCTTCAAGACGTCTCCCTTGCCATCTGGCTATCAACCCAGACGTCTGATTCTGGAAATTTTTCCAGAACCAGGGTGCCACTCGGCCTCCGCTCGCGACGCCTCCCGCGTCGCACCTCGCGCGCCTGCTGCTCAGACCGCAGCAGTCCCCCCTCCACGTCGCTCCGCGCCCCCTGCGCCCTCCGCCGGCCAGCCCTAGCAGCCCCGGCGAGCTCGCCCTCACGGCAGAGCTCCGCTCTCCATGCAGCACCTCCTCCGCGCTCACTGCGGCCGCCGCTGCCGCCATCGCGCTCGCGCTCACGCTCACTGGCTGAAGGAGAAGAGGGAGGAGACGGTGGTGACGGAAGTGAGGGGAGGCGTGGCCTTTTAAGGCCGTGCGAGGAGGAGAGAGGATGGGGCAGGGCGTCTGCAGCCGCAGGGAATAAACGAATATGCAGGTCTGCGCGCTCAGGTGCGCAGACGACCCGCGCGTGTGGAAGATAACGGATCATTTCCAGACGTCTGGAAACGATCCCAGACGTCTGGTCCAACGTCTAGGCCACCTCCCAGACGTCTTAAAAGACGTCTGGGGCACGCGTTCGTTACATGGGCTAAGGCTGTAAATACTGCTTGTTATATCCAAAATAAGGCTTCCATTAAACCCATCCTTAAGAAAACACCTTTTGAACTCTACTTTGATAGGACTCCTAAGATCTCCTACTTGAAAGTGTTTGGTTGCAAATGTTTCATATTGAATACAAAGGAAAACCTTGACAAGTTTGATGCAAAATGTAAGGAAGAAATCTTTTTAGCATACTCCTCTAGAAGTAAAGCCTACAGAGCCCTTAATAAAAAGAATTTGGTAGTTGAAGAAACTCTACATGTGTCTTTTGATGAATCAGATCAGTTGGATAACACATCAACCAAGGATGATGATTAACCTCTAGATGGTCCTTTAAATATACCTGAAGACACCATCTCTAGTGAACTTCCTAAAGACTTAACCTATACCAAAGATCATCCTAAAGATTTAGTGATTAGTGAAGTCTTAAAGGGAATTCAAACTAGATCATCCTTTAGTAACCTTGCACTTAGCATGTTTATTTCTCAACTAGAACAAAAATCTATGAATGAAGCATTTATTGATGATTGTTTGATTGTAGCTATGCAAGAAGAGTTAAATAAATTTGAAAGAAATGATGTTTTGAAATTAATTCCTAAGCCTGAATCTCAATCTATCATTGGAACAAAGTGGTCTTTCGGAATAAGCTTGATCAATCAGGAAAGGTTGTAGGAAACAAAGCTAGACTTGTGGCTCAAGGCTAAAATCAAGAGGAAGGAGTAGACTTTGACAAAACTTATGCTCCCGTAGCTAGACTAGAATCCATTAGAATGTTACTAGCTTTTCCTGATCATATGAAATTCAAACTATTCCAAATGAACATCAAAAGTGCATTTCTAAATGGGTTTCTAAAAGAAGAAGTCTATGTGAAATAACCTCTTGGCTTTGAAAGTATTAGTAATCTTGATCATGTTTTCAAATTTAACAAAGCCTTATACAAACTTAAACAAGCTCCTCGAGCTTGATATAAAAGAATAAGAAACTACTTAATACAAAATGACTTTAAAATCAGTTTAGTAGATCCAACTCAGTTTACCAAAAGAAAAGACGATCAACTAATTTTAATCCAAGTTTATGTTGATGACATAATCTTCAATGCTACTGATGATCTTTTGTGCCAAGATTTTGCGAAAGTTATGCAGGATCAATTCAAGATGAGCCTGATGGGAGAGTTAAAGTTCTTCCTAGGATTACAAATTGATCGTTGGAAGATGGAATCTTCATTTCACAAACAAAGTACGCAAAAGAGATTCTAAAGAAGTTCGGAATGGATAAAACAAAAGGGAGAGACACACCAATGGCTACCATGACTCAACTCAAAGAAGATAAGTCAAATAATTGTGTAGATTAAAAATTATATAGAAGCATGATAGGATCCCTGCTTTACTTGATTGCTAACAGACCTGATATATTGTTTGGTACTTGTTTGTGTGCTAGATTTCAAGTAAACCCTAAAGAATCACATCTAAATGATTAAAAAGGATACTTAGATACCTACTCAACACTATTGATCTTGATCTATTCTACCCCAAATCAGTCACACTTGACTTACTCTCCTATTGTGATGTTGATTATACGAGAAGTCAGACTAATAGTAAGAGTACTAGAGGAACGTGTCAATTTCTCAGAAATTCCTTAGTATCTTGGGTCAGCAAGAAACAAAATAGTGTTTCTCTATCCACAACTGAAGCTGAGTTCATTACTGCATCATTGGCCTGTTCACAGAATCTT
Source organism: Thalassia testudinum (assembly GCA_037157565.1). Taxonomy (NCBI): domain Eukaryota; kingdom Viridiplantae; phylum Streptophyta; class Magnoliopsida; order Alismatales; family Hydrocharitaceae; genus Thalassia; species Thalassia testudinum. Next base: position 113,206,615 of record JAZHRO010000025.1, read on the forward strand.
TGAATGAAACAAACACTTAGAGATTTTAGACTAATTTTTGAAATTACTAGGATTCTTTGTGATAAACTTGTCCAAAAATCTCATTCAACACTCTGGGACAAAACATATAGATATTAGACATCTCTTTCTTAGAGATTATTCCTTAATGAAGGAAATAATCTTAGAATCCATTCAAATAGAAAAATAATTAGCTGATATCTTCACAAAACCACTAGCAAAAGAAAGATTTATATTAATTAGAAGAGGCTTAGGCTTAACAAGACTTGTTGAACTTTGATTGATGATTGTTTTTTGGTTATAACTAAATTGATGATTTGTTTACTTCTTCTAATTTATAGTATATTATATTTTATTTCAGTCTTCTATGTATGGAGTTCATATTATCTTGCTTTATAGTGCTTTTATATGAGCACTGCAGTATCCTTTTGAGATATAATGTTTGTTATCCTGCTTATTGAAATCTTCTCTTATTTCTATCACATAGTAGCATGTCATGAATTGCATTAACATTTCAATAAGGGGGAGCATGTTCTACTTGTTAGTGTAATTGCTTTGTTCTTTTTGTTAATAACAAAGGGGGAGAAATAATTTTACTGTGTACCCTGCATAAACAATTATAATTTCGTTATTATAAAAAAGGGAGAGATTGTTAATGCCCTTGTTTTGATATAATAAAATTATGTTTTACTATGGATTAACCATTACAGGTTAAGTCAAATTTATGGTATAGATGCATTATCATCACCATAGTCATCAAAAAAATAAAAAGGCTTGAGACTTGAAGATTATCTTAAATACCTTTTTTGAATTTTATTGAGTCTAGAAATATGTACGGAACCTCAAAAAGAAAAACAAACAAAAGCTTTTCATTTTCGCAAAAATCATCCCTATTATTGATCTACCAACCCATCCCTTTGATCAACTAATCAATTGTTTTAATCGATCAAATACCTCTAACGATCACATTTCTTTTTGATCGATCAACCTATTTTATTTAATCGATCAAATTTACTTCAATGGTCAAATTTCTTTTGAAATCTCTAAGTTGATTGATAAACGTGTTTCATGTGGTAGAAATTAGGGTTTGGAGGAACCCGTCGTCATAGTCGCAAAGCTCATTATCAAATACAATTTTACTGAAACTCCAAGGGAGTCCCGAGTCGAACACAGGGAGGCGACATTTACCTTGCTTGAAAACCGTGCTTCATTTTGTTTCTCTTTGGTATTTTGAGGTTTTGTTATTTTTTTGTGTTTTTGAAATAAAAAGACAAGTAGAATAAATTCACAAGAGAGATGGAACAAATACAATATATTGCACAATTGTCTATTACAATAATCTACAAAAGCATAAAAAGAGAGGGAGGTGAGAAGGAATCTCCTAAATCGGCTGTTCAGCGAGACGACGATGCTTGGCGGAAGCTTGGACGAAGGAGTTGAGGAGCAGGACGACGGAGGTGAGATGTAGGACACTACTAGAAAAATAGGATATGTCGTTGGTTAGTTTATATGTCGTTGGTTAGTTGCCATCGGTTAATAAAATCGACACCAATAATATTTTTGTCGTCGCTTACTTAACTAAGCCATGGTGAAGGCCTGTACTCGACCAACCACCTGTTAAAGAAAAGCGATTTGGCATGCAGTTGCCATTAATATTGTCATCGGTTTAGTAACCGACGCCAAATATATTTTTATCATCGCTTATTAAAGTAAGCAACAGCGAAGACTTGTACTCAACCAACCACCAGTTTAAGAAAAGTGATTTAGCACGCAGTTGTCGTTAATATTCACCGTCGCTCTAGAAACCGACGAAAAATATATTTTTGCAGACGGTTAATGTAATAAGCAACGGCAAAGGAATGTACTTTTCTATACTAAATCTATTTCCACAGTGATTTCTCTATCCAGACATCCGACATATTATCAGATGTCTGACCTGTCGTCTAGGCAACTTATCTGGAACCCTGTTTCGATCTCGTAAAAATAGGAAGGAAAGGATCTTTGTATTAGACGTCTGACATTTATCCCAGACGTCTTATAGTTTACTCTTTATCGTCGGTTATATTAATAAGCGACGATGAAATGTTGATTTAAATTTTCCACGGAATGTTTGGGTGCGATGGAGGGGAGACGTAATTTACCATTTACCGACGGTTTCTTATATAACCTACAATAAATGTCAGTTAAGCAGGCGGTTAAAGTTTTCAGCCAAAATTTAGGCACGATAGGGGGAGCTTTTAATTTATCCTTTTCCGTCGATTTCTGATATAACCAATGACAATGGTCTGTTAAACATATTCCTGCACAAAGCCCTCTCCTCCCCCATCACACATTCAATCGTCGTCACTCCCTCTCTAAACCCTCACCACCAGAGCTCCTCGTCAATGCCTCTCCTCCTCCTCCTCAAGTAACTCCTCGTCTTTGTCATCCTCCTCCTCGCACCCTCCTCCTCTCGCCCTCCTCCTCTACGCTGGTCATTCTCATCCTACCCTTGTCGCCTCGCCTCCTGCTACCCCCTCCTCCTCCTCGACTCCTCCTGCCCAACCCCCTCCTCCTCCTCATCCCCCTTCTGCCGTCCTCCTCTTCCTCCATGACCCCTCCTACCGGCGTCCTCCTCCACCCCTGACCCCCTCCTGCCAGCCTCCTCCACCACCGTGCCCTCCTCCAACCACCCCTCCTCCCCAACCCCCTCCTCCTCCTCCTCCTCCTCCCCCTCCTGCCATCCTCCTCATCCTCTCTAACCCCTCCTATCGACCTCCTCCTCCACCCTGTCCCACTCCTGCCAGCCTCCTCAACCCAGCCGCCCCTCCTCCTCCACCCTGCCCCACTCCTATCGACCTCCTCCACCCAGCCGCCCCTCCTCCTCCTCCAAATCTAACCCCCCTCCTCCTCCTCCCCCTCCTATCGTCGCCCTCCTCCTCCCTGACCCCTCCAACAGCCTCTTCTTCCTGCCCAACCTCCTCCTGCCACCCCCTCCTCCTCCCCAACCCCTCCTCATCCTGCTACTATGCCTTCCCCCATCCTCCTCTCCTCCTTACTGCCACCCTGCTCTTCATCTCCTTCTCATCTTCCTTTCCTAATTATATCAAATTAAAATGTTTAGTTATTAATAACATGATGATTGATTATTTAATTTATTTTACACTATTGAATTTATAGGTTGTTGGTGATGTCACGCTCGATCACGCTCAGAAGCTACAATACATCGGAGGTATAATTTCATTTCATTAAAGTTATTTTTATGATATTTTAGGACTATATTAGATGTGGGGTATGATCACATAATGTTATTTGTTGTATGATTTATTGTGAATGTGGGGTGTGCCCACTTGTTTGATTGAATGAAATTTAATGTGGGGTGTGCCCACTTTTATTATGAGTATTATTTTGCTATGCAGGTTTATAGAAAACTAAAAATATAAGGGGAATTTCTGTCAAATTTTTTTCAAAATTATTTAATATTTAGGTGGGATTAATATATTTTATTTAGGTTTGGTATTAGGTTGTGTATATGGTGTTTGGCCTAGGATTTTTGGATTTGAGTTCAGAGAGGGTTATGGCGGTTGGGTTGGTGTTCGGCGTGTAATTCATGTCTTAAAAGTTGTTTAGTTATAGTATAGCGTGAAAACATGTCGACAAATAAATTTATAAAACTCCGGTGAGTACCTGATCATTAGTAAGGAAGCAATCTCGATTTTTAACGGAAGCTTTTCATAAAACTAGTTCTAACAGGTATTTATATATGTATATATATATAAAGAGAAGATATCAAGCATTCAGAATATCATAATTTTATTGCATTCATAAACAGTTTTCAAAGTAGAAAGTACTATGCTAAAGAGAGAGAGCAGATAGATAGAAGGAGAGGGAGATAGAGAGATAGATAGAAAGTGCAAAGAGACAACGCCACTTGTAGGATGCTTGTGCGAGGTGCAGCAGCACCTCAGATCCAGAGCGTCGGGATGAAGTTGCAGAGAGATGAAGAATTGCAGAGAAGATGGTAGAAGGGATCTGGAGTTGATGGGAGAGAGAGATTCTAAGTTGATGTCTTCAACTGGGGGGCCTTAGACCTTCTTTTATAGTTTTGATGGAGGGAAAAAAGGGTATTTTAACCCTTAATCTTGTGCAACAACCCTTTGGCTAATCAGCTCTGTCGATCGGGATATCAGCGACTCTGATTTGGCCTCAAAATAGCCTTCAAAAAGCCTTCTACACTCAGATTTGCTCTAGTGGCAACACGTGGCAAGCCTTGCATCGTCGATCCTCCATTGCATGTCTCTAGATCCTCCTCGCCCGTGCCTTCATTTTTTCCTTCTCACCGCTCAAGCCTTAATCCTGCCTTAACGTCAATCGTCCAATCGTAACAAGTGCCACTGCTTTAGTGTCTAAACAACCGCGTGAGATCACGCATACCCGCTACGCACTCTGATCGCACCATGTCACCGCGTAGGGCTCGAACCCACACCTTGCGCATGCACGCACGCGCGCAAGCCACTGCACTACGCAAGCCTTTTGTTATATATACTTGTTTATTTGTATTTATGCTTATCCAGTCTAAGTGGGCGACGTGGCAGGCTCGTGGCCGTTGGATGAAGATCCAACGGCCCACAGCATATTGTGCGGCCTTCCTAGATGGGGCAGTGGTGAGGGAGCGACTATGATGGGGCCACGTGACGCCAGCATGGTTGTCCATCTTCTTTTCTTTGTATCTGGTGTTGTAGACCTCCGATCGAGTTGATTTTTGCGTCGTTGGACTGCGATCGTCGATCCAAATTCATCCATACGGTTGGATTCTTCATTTGAGGCTCAGATCTTTGTCCTTTGGCTCCATAATTTTCGTTCTTCTATGGACTGCACATGATGCTCTGGTTGTCTGATAGGGACAATTTCAGAAGCGTTGGACTTCCGTCGTCATTCTGATCAAATCTGTCTGGTCTAGTCTGACATCTGCGACTTTGAATCATCTACGATTAAAATCATCTCTCTTTTAGGTCATAAAATGATGATATTGTCTATATGACTAATAAACTAACTAGTATGCGAATTACAATGCTTATGCATGCATTGACTCGAAGTTATGCTAGAATCTAGCTCAATTCAGGTGTTTTAGGTTGCATGATTGCTGTGCAATCACACCCCCATGACTAAATCTTGCTAGTCATTAGCAAATGCAAGACTAAATGCAAAGTGGTCCTACATGACAGATTTCTATCAAGAGTTTGACTAGAGATTTATGTCTTTTGTTTTTATCCAATACTTTAGTAATCCAAATAATCGTGAATGTGTTTTGTTGTAGTCTATGTAATGAATCCAAGTGAAAAGTCATTCCACATCTAAAGCTCGTACTTGACCCTTAGTAAAAATCTATTGGGATAGGTAAACTTCTCCCCTCGCGGTTATAAGGTAACCTGTATATTCAGTCTCGGCTTTTGGGTTAGGTAGAAGATTTTTTCTTTGAGTTAAGTGGATTTATTTTTTGTGGCGCACACTTATCTAGTGCTACATATAGGCTAGTACTTTAGAACCTAGATTTCCAGATTATTAAATAATTCAACTTAGAGGGAGGCGAGAAACTATGCTCTCTTTAATTCCTTTGTACTTTTCTCTCTCTTTCTTTCTCTTCCTTTTTCTTTTTCTTTTTCTTTTTCTTTTCTTTCTTCTTAAGCTCACAATCTCACCAGATTTATCAGTATATTTGGTGGTCTCTCTTGGCACTAACACTTTGATTAGATTCTGATAACTCTACGACTAAGTCAGCATTTTTCAGCCTGTATTCAGGTGGCCAGAAATATAGAAAAGTAGATCAAGGCTGTATTTGGTGGATCATGAGGGTGATGGGTGTTGTTTCCTCAATACACTTGAAATAAACTCTAAAAACACTTATGTCCTTTTTTTTCTTTCTTTCTTTTCTACTCCTTTTTTTTTCAGACGTCTACCAACTCAATACAGTAACACATACAACTTTTATTCACAAGTCATTATTCGGAATTGTGGGTGTTCAAGAGGATATCGAGTGGCTTATTTGGTGAAAGTGCCTATTCTCGGCACCGGGAAAGGAATGGATAAGTGTTGAACGTCGGGTTGCTACGCTAACGTGTTTGGTTTTGAAAACCCGTCGTCATAGTATGAAAGCGAAGAACTTGTGTTCAACAAATAAAATTTATACCGGAATGAAAATCCCGGGTCGAACATAGGGAGGCAAACGTTTGATTTAAAAACACGTGTTTGATTTATTTGTCACGAAGTAAATTAATTGATTAGAACTATCTAACTATTTACAATAAATAGAAGAGAGAGAGAGAATAAGAGAGAGAGAATAATACAAACAAAAATCAAAAGAGATATAGAACGCACATGGAATTTATTATCGAAAGGATTGTTCATTATACTAAATATTACGACTAGAAAGTGGGAAAATGATTACACTAGAAAACAGTAAATCTACTCTAGAAAGCAGTAAATCTACTCTAAAAAGCATTAAAAGAATGGAGAGAGAAATATCCTCCTCGATGGTCGCTTGGAGGACGAGCCGGACGGGATGACGCCTGAACGAAGGAGGACAGAGTAGGACAAAGGAGGATGAAGCAGAAGAATGAGAATGGGGCAGCACGTCGTCGTCGTCGCAGGATCCACTTCCAAAAGGGGACGAAAAATTGACTTTATCTCGCGAGAAGCATCCCGAGTGTGGGACAAGCTTCTCTTGAGCTTTGGAGAGGGAGAGAAGAGAAAGAAGGGATGAGAATTTCATATGGAGGGGGTCTCCTTTTATAGTTGCAAGGAGTGGGGGCAATTTGGTCATTACAACTCTAAAAACATTAATTCAGGACCTTTAGTGATGGATAAAACTGTCACTAAAGGTCTGAATGTGGGCGTAGTGGGCGGCCCGCACGCGCCCACTCACTTGCCCCACGTGTAACGCGTGTACACGTCCAGCCACTCTCAGCCGTCCGATCGTGAGATCGAACGACTTAAATCGTGCTACCACTCTCCTCTGCGCACCCGCCCGCATGTGATTCCACGTGAGGCGCAGCATGCAATAGCGCATGGGATGGATTAGGTGCCCGCAGCTGCTCGATCGCAATCGAGCGATCGCGGAGCCCGCTCACCCGCGCTCCAACACCTGCTCGCGAGGAGTCGATCGCATGCCACTTGCTCACGAAAGAGCTCTCGCCCGCTGCACTGCGTCGTCCGGATGGTCGCGTGGATGTTTTGAGTGACATGTGCTCATGGCCATTGGATCAAGATCCAACGGCCCAAATCGCGTATCAGATTTTCTTTGGAGAGGCAGCGGCGGTCTTGAGGGCCGGTTGGATGGCTGAGATGGCGCCACGAGGTGCCATCTTGCCGTCCATCTTCTGGATGATGTAAATGGTGCCATGGGTGTCGGATTGAGTCGATTTTCACGCCGTTAGGCTACGATCGTCGATTTGAATCCATCCATGCAATCGGATTTGTCGTTTGAAGTGTGGATTCACACCATCTTGGCCCTTGATCTTCTAAGGTTCCCCTGTCACTAACTGATGCTACAGATGTCTGATTAGGGCGATCTTGGAGTCGTTGAACTCCAATCGTCACCCTGATCACATTTGTATGGTTGGATATTCGATCTAAGGCCCCGATAAAAAGTTTGCCTTGTCCATGAACATAAAAGGAGACAATTAACCTTCATTTTATTTAAACTACTCTAAATGCAAGATGATGCATATTATACAATATTTATAGAATGCAATGCAATCCTATGCTTAAGAACATGCATAAATAGATATCTTAAGTAGTGTAAACATGTTTACATCATACCCCCATGCCTATCTTTTGCTAATCCCTAGCAAAAACTATATACTATTTATAGAAGAATCAGGTTAGATTCTTTGGGCATGAGTTATTTTCAATCATTAAGAAAATGTCTACCTAGGATCTGAACTTTCAAAGACACAATAGTGCCCGAGCATCTGCCAAAATGTAGACCACCTCAAGCCCTCGCCTTATTCAAAGAAAATTTTCTTTTTCTCTTTTTCTTCTTTTCTAATTTTTTTGGATTTTCAAGTTTTAGGGTTTAAGAGTGGCTTTCTACGGCCATTCAACTCGCCCAAGATTTGATGAGAACCCTAAGTTCTAAGCATCTTATTGTGAATGTGATAGACTCGTTGACTGACAGTTAAAACGGACTTCGGATTTCTACACCTCTAGGTGACCTAAAAAAAATTCTACCTAAAGGTGTATCTTTACAACCGGTAGCTTTCTCCCTACTTTTAATTTTTTACGAGGTCAACACAAGGATGAATCCAGTGTATATCTCCTCGGTTTATTCTACTTCTCCACTTCTTCCTAAGTGTTTTGGGATTTTTCAATGCATTTATTGAGCTAAGTTCTGAACAACCGGTCGATGAGTTGTTACCACCGACAACTTGTTAGCCATATTCGTGCGGCGAAGTCTGCTTTATTTCTTTTTTTTTCTTTTCTCCTTTTCTTTTCGATTTGTTTTTTTTAAGTAGGTGTCTTCCCTGGTCTAAGATTTACCTAAAGGCAGCAAAAAGAGAAAGATCCAGTAACTGGGCTCTAGACAACCTACCTATGAGCTGTTACCCACGATAACTTGCCAGCCATATCATCCTAGAAGGTTCATTAGCTACCCAATTTTCGTTAGAATCTCCGAACAATGAGTCAGTGACAAGGTAGTGTGTAGATGCTTAAAACTCAAAATTCCATCAAATCAGAGGGTGGGTTGATAAGTCGTGTACTTATCACCCAAACTTATTTACTCCAATTAAAATAGAATTCAGATGACGAGGACTCGAAAAACAAATCCACATTTAGTGAATGCATGGGCTGATTAAGTCCAAAGACCTGAAGGGTCTTTGTGTTCAAATCAAAATGTAATATTTCCTAAGATTGAAAATTTTCTTAAACCCAAGTTCTCTTTCCTAATTCCAAAATTTTTTTTTTTAATAAAAGAAAATAAAACAAATCTATGGAGCTGACGAATAAATTCAGAGATGAATATCCACCCCCATGCCTATCTAATGCAATGTCCTTATTGTATTGAAAAACATAAAATAGAGTGGAATAGCGTAGCAAGCACCTGAATTGCTTGAATGTCAGGTCCGCTCCGAGATGAAAACTAAAAAGAACTGTATACGTGCTGAATTTAGTGCCTTCAGCTAGGCACACTGTACAAAGAAGAGAAATAAAGAATTCACAGGTGCAGGTCAGAATCAGAATAAACATAAGAATCCTCTAACCTGTCAGTAGATGTCCATAAATGTGGACCAGATTGTGGTGCAGACCCATACCCCATAATCGAGAATATCTCAGGTTCTGGAGAAAAATTACCCAAAACCAAAAATCAGTATGCAAGCGGGGTCGGGCATGCGATTTATGAGGATGTAACCCAAGACCAAAAAGTCGAGTTACAGAGAAATCAAGCTCAAAAGGATAATCATTGAATGTGTTCTTGGGTTTGACATCCTCAGAACAAATGTCGTAAGGGTCCTGGTTTGATGGTTTCAGCTTAATAGGAACCCTTCGACTCAGTGTTCTACTTCCTCCGGAACTAGATTCCCAAATCAAAACTTCCCGGCTCCTATCCTCCTCATTCAGCATGTCAATTTCCTCTTGCATATTAATCACCCCGTCTGAAATCTCCAAGTCTATATGATGTGGCTGAATCAGAATTAACTTGGGTCTAATTATCTCAGAAATAGAATCATCGATAAACTCAATGGGGTGTAACTGACAATCAGAGCATTTGATTGAGTCCTCCAGAAAATGCGATTCTGGATCCATAATGTGAGCCCTAATAAGATCAGTTTCCTCAATTATTGGGCTATCAGATGATTTATCAGATTCCTCAGGCCCAATCATCCCACAGAAATCGTGTTCTGTAAACTCGCGTGAGACTTCGCAACGTGAATCTTCACCATCAGAATCAAAGAAATCAAGATCCGTATTAATGTATGTCCCAAAATCATCTATCACTTTCTGTTCCAAAAAGACATACATTTCCTCGTACCCTGGCTCAAGGATCTCAGGTGAAGAAATCAGATCTTCCTTAATTGGTTGCTCTAATTCAATCTGGTCAGCCTCATAACACGTGTCCCCCCCCAACAGGTGCCTGAACGGATTCTAAAATTGGCTTTCTTGAACGGAGTTCATCCTGGGAATCATCCCACGACTAAATCAAAGCGACCACAAATCTCATCCTCAATTTCGCTAACTTCCCAAGTAGAAACTCACCCGGGTTCTTATCCTTAACATCCTGGAGCCAATCCAACAAATACTTATTCAAATCATCAATCATTTCAATCAGAGGCTCCAATCTCTCAATGCAAAGTATTGGCTGAACTTCTAAAGTTTGTATGATATTCCTCAAGTTAGCCAGAACCTTATCTTGAACCTAGTTGGTTCAGGGTTCGGCAGGTTTGGAATCGATGCAGGGGAATTAACGAATTGAGATTCGTTATACCCTTCCTGATAATATGACATTTTGGATTATTCAAAAGGTGGTGATGACCTAAAGGCAGTGTAATCAGAGGATGGGTAAGGATCAGTGTATCCTTCTTGATTGTAGATCGTATTAGGTTGTTCATGAAAGGGTGATGATCTATAATCGATGTGGCTCTGAGAAGGATAGAAATCACAATCATAGTGTTCAGGGTTAGACCCTAAACACAGAGGTCCAGAACTGTATCCCCAATCCGAGTTATCCCAACTAACTGATGGTTGATTACAGTATGAGTCGGAATAATCTTCATGTTAAGGATAATACAAAATAGGAGGGAAAGAGCGGGAATGCGTGTAATATGTGGAAGGATTCATGAGAGATGGGAGGAAGAAAGGCGCCCTGCAATACAAACAATCAAACCTATCCTTAAGTAGGCTAGCATAAAGACCTACAGACTTCCAAAACCCATCTTGAGATAAAGGAACAATTTGATCTACTTCTGTCTATTCAATCCAACCAGTTAGAAGGAGGGACTGGGGAGAAGGTTCTTCCTTCGGCTTGCACCTCCGGTTCCTAATGTACCCCCCAGCCACGATCGTTTGATTCTGCTCCCCTAGCTAGACATCATATTGAACAATAGAAACAGACTAATCGAAAATAATCTCGTTCTGGGCTCTGAAGAGCGAGTCAAATCTTTAAGGCCAACGTCTACTCTATTTTATTTAGGGCTAGGTTTGAATGTACTTTGGAATGTGATGGGCCCTTTATCTAGGTTGTGTCCTTAATGATTGATTGATTTGTGTGTGCGTACACAACCAGTGGTTTTTAAGCAAGATTATTTTTGATGCGGTGAATTTTAGAGTTCAAATCTTACTTAGTAGCTTTTAGGATTCAACTTTAGGTGTTTTCAAACAAGTTTTGTTGGCACGCCAGGTTTTGAAAGCACAAGTGAAGATGTTTTCCTTTGAAGCTTAAAAATAATGTGGAGTGCCTGATAAATCCCTAATAGTTGAACCTAAGTGGCAGCTACTTAATGAGTTGATTTTAATTGAAGTGGTGCGGCCCAATCAACTCAAACAATTGGCCTATTGCACCACTTAGGCACACAAGTGATTACCTAATCTGATTTCTACTCAATTATGTGTTTGAATGTGTGTACCGACTCCAAAGATCAGTTTACCGGTTGAGTTTGAAAATCAGATGAGGTTGTGTACCGCCGTGAGATTTTTTTATTTTTCTTTCTTTTTAATGTGGAGGTTGGGGCGGGTGTGGGTGTCAAACAACAAAATAATCTAACCTTAGAGTTTATAAGAACACCTTGGTTGATTGATGTTTGTGTTATTACATGGTGGAATGAAATCTAATGGGTAGGAGGTGGGGGATAATTCACAGAACCTTCCACAGCACTTTTCTCCGATCTACCACGTTTACTCAGCTCAAAAGAGTACCTGCAACCACAATAAGAAAGGAGAGAAGTGAGGTAAATGATTCGTAAGTTGTAAAAACGCGATGAAAAAAATCAAAGAGCGTCGCCTCCCCGGCAACGGTGCCAAAATGTTGAACGTCGGGTTGCTACGCTAACGTATTTGGTTTTGAAAAACCTGTCGTCGTAGTATGAAAGCGAAGAACTCGTGTTCAACAAATAAAATTTATACCAGAATGGAAATCTCGGGTCAAACACAGGGAGGCGGACGTTTGATTTAAAAACACGCGTTTGATTTATTTGTAATGAAGTAAATTAATTGATTAGAACTATCTAACTATTGACAATAAATAGAAGAGAGAGAGAGAATAATATAAACAAAAATCAAAAGAGATATAGAATGCACATGGAATTCATTATCGAAAGGATTATTCATTACACTAAATATTACGACTAGAAAGTGGGAAAATGATTACACTAGAAAGCAGTAAATCTACTCTAGAAAGCATTAAAAGAATGGAGAGAGAAATATCCTCCTCGACGGTCGCTTGGAGGATGAGCCGGAAGGGACGACGCCTGGACGAAGGAGGATAGAGCAGGACAAAGGAGGACGAAGCAGAAGAACTGGAACAGGGTAGCACGTCGTCGTCGTCGTGGGATCCGCTTCCAAAAGGGGACGAAAAATTGACTTTATCTCGCGAGAAGCATCCCAGGTGTGGGACAAGCTTCTCTTGAGCTTTGGAGAGGGAGAGAAGAGAAGGAAGGGATGAGAATTTCGTAAGGAGGGGGTCTCCTTTTATAGTTACAAGGAGTGGGGGCAATTTGGTCATTACAACTCTAAAAACATTAATTCAGGACCTTTAGTGATCGATAAAACCGTCGGTAAAGGTCCGAACGTGGGCGTAGTGGGGGGCAAGCGCGCCCGCTCGCTTTCCCGCACGTGTAATGCGCGTACACGTCCAGCCGCTCTCAGCCGTCCGATCGCGAGATCAGACGGCTTAAACCGCGCTATCGCCCGCCTCCTCTGCACGCCCGCCCACGTGCGATTCCATATGAGGCACGGCGCGCAATAGCGTGTGGGATGGATTGGGTGCCTGCAGCCGCTCGATCTCAATCGAGCGGTCATGGAGCCCGCTCACTCGCGCTCTAGCACCCACTCACGAGGAGTCGATCACATGCCGCTTGCTCGCAATAGAGCTCTCGCCCGCTGCGCTGTGTCGTCCAGATGGTCACGTGGATGTTTTGAGCGATGCGTGCTCATGGCTGTTGCATTAAGATCCAACGGCCTAAAGCGCGCGTCGAATTTTCTTTGGAGAGGCAGCGGCGGTCTTGAGGGCCGGTTGGACGGCTGAGATGGCACCACATGGCACCATCTTGGCCGTCCATCTTCTGGATGATATAGATGGTGCCACGAGTGTCGGATTGAGTCGATTTTCATACCGTTAGGTTGCGATCGTCGATTCAAATCCATCCGTCGGTCAGATTTGTCATTTAAAGTGTGGATTCACACCATCTTAGCCCTTGATCTTCTATGGTTCCCCGGTCACTAACTGATGCTACAGATGTCTGATTAGGGCGATCTTGGAGTCATTGAACTCCAATCGTCGCCCTGATCACATCTGTACGGTTGGATCTTCGATCCGAAGCCCCGATAAAAAGTTTTCCCTATCCATGAAAATGAAAGGATACAATTAACCTCCATTTTATTCAAACTACTCTAAATGCAAGATGATGCATGTTATGCAATATTTATAGCATGCAATGCAATCCTACGCTTAAGAGCATGCATAAATAGACATCTTAAGTAGTGTAAACATGTTTACATCAATAAGACAATGTATTTCTAACCTTGACATTAATACCCTCCTTCAGTCGAGGTTTCTGTAAAGGACAGTCGTGACCATCCACCTTAGTCATAGTTTTATCAGAACCCGCTCTCTATGTATTTTGACTTATTTGGTGGCTCTCAAAAGATGTTCGCACTAAGAACTTGTACGCATAAACTGAGAGCAAAAACTATGCCTAACTCCGAGTATCATTATCTCATTATCTGAAAGTTAAGATTCCTCATACTAGCCTTAGAGCACCAGTAAACTTTCTACTCTCATCTCACATGTGTTTGGTGGATTTATTAGAAGATAGTTTGCCTGACTCCCTAATTACTATCCAAGGGCTTAGGAGAAGAAATGTTGCTTCTTCTTCGACAAACTAAAGATGTTTATCAGTCTTCACAGAGGATCCATTACCAATTCTACGTGTAAGTGTGAAATTATACTAGATTCTAAACTCAGGAATCAACTTAAGAATAAATCCCTAATAAAACCTTAATAAAAATTCTTTATGCCTAAATGCATTTTTTTTTTAGACATAAAGATAAGACATGCAATGTCCACCCCCCCATGCCTATTCATTACAATGTCTTCATTGAAATGTATGCATGAAAATCAAAACATAATAAGCAAGAGGAGGGGATATCACCTGACTATGCTTGTTAATCCAGATCAGTATGGATGCAGAGGATGCAAAGCTACCTGTAATGAATACTGGGTTGCCTCCCAGCCAGCACTAAGTTTAACGTCATTTGCCGGACTCAAACCCAAAAATGTGTAGTTCAATACTGTGGGTTAAGAAAAGAAGTAATAACAGTTGCAGGGGAATTCAAGATTAGTAAAAAGATATGATCATTTGGTCCCAGAATCAGTGATCCACAAATGCGGACCAGTTGATGATGCAGCCCTATTCCAAAGAGTCTTTCTGATTTGGAATATGAAATAGGGTCAGGCGGATGAGGTTGAAGATGCAGAGCTTGTTCATTAATCCAGTTCCATAGATCAAAAAGAGGTGGTAGAAGGTCTAGATCGAGATCATGATTGAGATTTAGATCTAGTTTCGAATTAAAATCATAAGGATCTTCATTATGGTAGTTGATATAAAAAATCATGAATTCTCCAAGCTCTGGGTCATATGAAGATAGGGGTAGAGTTGTGTGGAATTCATGAAAATCTTCACCAGAAATTTCCTCTTCCTCATCCAAAGTCACTTCTTCTAAGTCAAGCCATCCATTTTAACCAGTTGGCTTATAAGTTCTTCCCCAGTCCATTATGTGTTGAACTTCTTCTTGTAGGGTTACTTCCTGGTTAATGTCCTTAGATTGCCCATTTTCTTGAACTCCCTCATAATTCAAAAGTTCTTGAATTTCAAGGTGGATGTATTGAGAATTCTTTATATTATCATCTAATTCATCATAAGTTACTCCCAGAAGTTTCTCAATCTCACTAATGTCCTGTTCAATTTGATTTTCCATGGGAGATGGTAGATCAAAATTATCCTCAAGTACATCCCCTTCTTTCCCTTCATGCTGGCCTTAAGCTTTGGCAAGATTTGGATCATCTTTAGTATGGATTGCCAACACTTGTTCAATTGTTCCTACAACCTCAATGGAACCACAATTCACCTTATTCTTTTGGGAAGTTTTAAAGATATTGAGTTGACAATTTTTCCTTCCAGAGGTGATGTGCATAATCCCTGTCTCACAGTTGATTACGGCCTTGGTCGTGGCCAAGAAAGGTCTCCCTAAAATTATCGAGGTGTGGTTCAGGTTTTCTGATGCCTCCATATCTGGAACAAGGAAGTCCACAGGGTACTCAAAATCCCTCACTTTTATAATTACATTCTGTAGAAGGCCCTTCGGAATTTTGGTTGACCTATCAGCAAGCTGAAGGGTCACATCAGTGTGTTACAAGAGGCCTAAATTCAATTCTTCATATAATTCTGTGGGGATTAAGTTGATGGAGGAACCAAGGTCCAATAAGGCTCGATCCAGGATGAATCCATCTATTTCACATGAAATTAAAGAGGTCCCTGGTCTTTCCTTTTAGGAGGGAACGTGTTTAGGATGATGGCATTGGCTTGTTCAGAAATCACTACCCTTTTTGATGATTTGGCCTAGCGTTTTGATGTGCATATTTCCTTCAGAAATTTTGCACAAGCTGGGATGTTCTCAATAGCCTCAAGGAGTGGTATATTTACTTGGATTTGCTTTAGAATCTCAAGCCACTCCCTGGATTGATCAATTTTCTTTTCCCTGAGTTTGATCAAGGCTTCAAGAAAAGGTGCTTGAGAAAAATCATGAGTAATCAAATCTTGAGTCTTGTTTTCTAAATTAGTTTGGTTTCCCAAGTCAAATTCAGGCTCCTCAAGATCTTGGAAGGATTTTGATGTAGAAGGATCTTGGATTTGTTTCCCACTTCTCAAAGTGACAGCACAAGCATGTGCATTAGGGTTAGAAGGGTAAGGTGGGTTTTGCAAAATGGGTTGAGCCTGTGTTGGGTTAGGGTTAACAAAAGCTGGTGGGTGCTAGGGAGCAGGTTAAATTAGGTATGCTTGTTGCTCCTGTGTGTTGTGCTGTTTAACCCTATTGAAGTTTCTTGGGTTTGGGATAGGTCAGGATGGCAACATCCCATGTTATCTAGCATTTACTAGCTGGTCCAGTCATCCCGTTAGTTCTGTCCTCAATTGATTCATCTCTTCTTTATGTCTCAGATTCATCTCTCGCATTTCCTTGAGGACCAGACTCAAATCAGAGGGCTGGCTTACCTGAGTAGGTTGTGGTTGACATGTGCGTGGTTGTGTATACCTACAAGGTTGCCAATAAGTGTTTTGCTTAGTCAAGTTAGGACCCTGGGCAGGTTTCTGACTTGACCAAGCAAAGTTAGGATGGTTGCGCCATCCAAGGTTGTAAGTGTTTGAATAAGGCTCACTTCTAGTGTAACCCTAGAGTGCATTCACATCCTCAGGATAATTGGGCATCGAGCTGCCTAGTTTAAAATTCGAGGGCATCAAGGTCCCTCCTTGGCACCCAGAAAGAGATGGGTTCAAGTACAATTGGCTCATAGGTGGAGTCATTGTTAGGTCATTGATGTTGTGCATTGATTCTTGACCTAGTGGGTTGGGGAGTTGGTTGTGGGTTAACATATTCATTCCTTAGATAGGCATAGGGTTTAATCTAGATTGCATACCTAAGGAACTCCCACCTTTTAGAAGATTATCCAGTTTCTTATCCAAATTGTCCACATTCTTTCCCATGAGTTCCACCTTGTCTAATCATTGTGCAATTAGCTCTAAATCAACCAAGTTTGAATTGTTGTTAACTTCATAAACTCCGCTTCTTGGTTGATTAGATCTATTAAAGGCGACTCATATTCTCAAAAAATTGAAAGGCTCCCTCAGCATCTCGACTTAGGAAATTGCCCCCACATGCCGCATCAACAAAATTCTTTAGATTATCATTCAACCCATAATAGAAAATATGGGCCAAGTGCCACTTCGGAATCCCATGATGAGGGTATTTCCTAGCTAAATCATTGAACCTCTCCCAAGCCTCATGTAGTTCTTCCCCAGGATTCTACTTAAAGATTATTATGGCACATCTAAGAGCATTAGTTTTTCCTACGGAGAAGAATTTCTTTAGGAATGTGCTTCTCAGGTCTTCCCAAGTTTGGTTTCGTCTGCCAATTATCCTCAACCAACGTGCAGCTCTATCTTTCAAGGAGAATGGGAACATTTTCATCATTAGGGTGCCTTCATTCATGTTCCTAGGGCCAAAAGTTCTTCCTATGTGTAGGAGCTTTTCAAGGTGGTGGAAGGGGTCATCTGATTCATGTCCATGGAAGTGGGGAATCGAGTTAATGATCTGAGGTTTGAGTTCAAAATCTTCCCCATCTCGAGGTACCCTAACAAAGTGTTCAGGTTGGGCATTAGGAGGGTTATAAAAGTCACGGAGGGGCCGGCCTGCCCTTCCATTTTGGAGTCAAGTGATGGCCTGCACTATGACTTCCATCTGTCGGTCATGATGCTGGCCCTGCTTAGTGATCTGCCTTTGTAAGAGAGTCATAGCATCCAGATTTTGTTCATCAATCACTTCTTCCTCGTGATGACTAGCCATTGCAGAGGGTTTAGATTTAGATCCTAGATAAATATGTCTTCTCCTAGGATTTCTTTCTAACGGTGGTAGCAAATTAGGATTTTGAGATCTTCTACCTTGCATGCACCAGAAGAATGTCTGTAGATGAGAGAGAAGACGATGAGAGAAACCCTGCCTGCTCAATGCAAGCAATCAAACTGGTCCTTAGAGTGTCAACCTTAACTAGACCTGATCCTGGCTCCCCAAAACACGACTAGGTTAGATCAACCCTTGAATTACTTGACTGGCCGGAAGGGTGGGACCCCTTAGGACACCCCGCACGGTGAGACACCACTAAAGGTTAACGCGGTTACCACACCGACCTTTCTTGTCACCAGTGGGTCCAAGTAGACAAGGCCTTGACTTTAGCCCAATCTAGTTGCAAGTCCCCAAGCCTATTAATCCTGCCTAGGGCATGTCTACTCAATTTTAGGCTTGGGTTTGATGTCCTTTTGGAATATGATGGGAGTTAGGGGTGTTTGCCCTTAAAATTGATTTTGAAATGTGTGAAGTGCTCAGGCAAACAGGGTTCACAAGCAATTTCTTATGATGAAGTATCTTTTAAGATTTAAATGCTTGTGTTAATGAATTTTAGGGTTCTCTTGATTAAATATTTTCAACCAAGGTTCTGATGAGGCACACAAAAGTTTTGCAAATCCCATTTTGTTTGATCAATTTCCTTTAAGTATGGAAATGCAAGTATGCTCTATCCTTAGCGTAAAAACCTAAGCACAGATTGTTCTAAATGATTCTTCTAGGTCCAAAATGATGAGTGGTGTGACCCAAGCAATGAAATCAATTGGCTTTTATTGTACCACTAACTAGGCACTCATAAAATATTTTTCCAAGAATTTTAATGCACGTTTTCTATTTTTTCAGATTTAAACTGTACTAGGGGTCTTGCAGTCTGTTTTGACCCACAGTTCGTGATCAGATAATTCGTGCAACTAAACAAGTAAAAAATATTTTCCTCAGATTTTCTAAAATTCTTGACTTTCTTAGAAATTCAGTGTCACAAATTTCATTTCAATCAGAGTTATATAAAAATTCCTATGATATTTGAACTCCGAAAAATCAGGCACAAAAATCTGTATTGATAATAGGTCAGTATGCAAATTTTTAAACTTTTTCTATTACTCTGAATGCCTCAAATTTTGAATATGTTGTTCCTGACTTTGAAATCTACGTCCAGTAAAAATTTTAGAATTTTTTAATGTGCAGATCTTCAAGAATTGAATTTTTAAGATAAAGTTTTATTTCAGCCCGAAATCAAGAGAAATATTTTTTATTTTTTTTAATAAGCAAAGAAATTCTGACTAATCCTAAGGTTCAAGAAATTCCTAAATATAACTAATCTAAACTATGGGTACTTACCTGAGGTTCGAATCCGCACTTTCTCCGTTGTCGTGTTTGATTTAGATTTCTTCGTTTCTTGCACACACGAAATCAACGAAAAATGTAGCGAGTTAGAAATCTCAAATACACATCGAAAAGCTTCAAAAATTTTCGTTGCCTCCCCGGCAACGATGCCAACTTGTTTGGCCCATAATTAGCATTTTAAAAGCTGTTTAGTTGTAGTATAGCACAAAAACACGTCGATAAATAAATTTATAAAACTCCAGTGAGTACCAGATCGTTAGCAGGGAGGCAATCTCAATTTTTAACGGAAGTTTTTCAAAAAACTAGTTCTAACAGATATTTATATATGTATATATATAAAAAGGAAATATCAAGTATTCAGAATATCATAATTTTATTGCATTCATAAACAGTTTCCAAAGTAGGAAGTACTATGCTAAAGAGAGAGAGAATAGATAGATAGAAGGAGAGCGAGATAGAGAGATAGATAGAAAGTGCAGAGAGACGATGTCGCTTGTAGGATGCTTGTATGAGGTACGACAGCACCTCAGATCCAGAGTGCCGGGATGAAGTTGTAGAGGGACGGAGAATTGCAGAGAAGATGGTAGAAGGGATCTGGAGTTAATGGGAAAGAGAGATTCTAAGTTGATGCCTTCAACTGGGGGGCCCTGGGCCTTCTTTTATAGTTTTGATGTAGGGCAAAAAGGGTATTTTAACCCTTAATCTTGTGCAACAACCCTTTGGCTAATCAGATCCGTCGATCGGGAGATCAATGGCTCTGATTTGGCCTCCAAATAGCCTTCAAAAAGCCTTCTACGCTTGGATTTGCTCTAGTGACGACACGTGGCATGCTGTGCATCGTTGACCCTCAATCGTATGTCACTGGATCCTCCTCGCTTACACCTCCGTCTTTTCCTTCTCGCCGCTCAAGCCTTAATCCCACCTTAACGTCAGTCGTCCAATCGTAACAAGCACCGCTGCCTTAGCGTTGGAACAACCGCGTGAGATCACGCATACCCGCTACGCGCTCTGATCGCGCCATGTCGCCATGCTTCAACACGTCCACTCATGCACAACTGCACCCACTCACACTCGCTTCAATTTCGCACAACGCAGGGCTCAAACCCGCACCCCACTCATGCATGCGCAGACGTGAGCCACTGCGCTACGCAAACCTTTTGTTATATATACTTGTTTATTTGTATTTATGCTTATCAAGTCTGGGTGGGCGACGTGGTGCGCTCGTGGCCATTAGATGAAGATCCAACGGCCCACAGCATGCGGTGCGGCCTTCCTAGATGGGGCGGTGGTGAGAGAGCAGCTGTGATGGTGCCATCATGGCCATCCATCTTCTTTTCTTTGTATCTGGTGCTGTAGACCTCCGATCGAGTTGATTTTTGCGTTGTTAGACTGTGATCGTCGATTCGGATTCATCCATGTGGTTGGATTCTTCATCTAAGGCTTAGTTCTTTGTCTTTTGGCTTCATAATCTCCATTCTTTTATGGACTACACACGATGCTCTGGTTGTCTGATCAGGACGATTTCGGAAGCGTTGGACTTCCATCGTCATTCTGATCATATTTGTTTGGTTTGATCTAACATCTGTAGCTTTGAATCATGTACGATTAAAATCATCTCTTGTTTAGGTCATAAAATGATGATATTATCTATATGACTAATAAACTAACTAGCATGTGAATTACGATGCTTATGCATGCATTGACTCGAAGTTATGCTAGAATCTAGCTCAATTCAGGTGTTTTAGGTTGCATGATTGCTGTTCAATCAGTTGGGCTAGGGTTTAGATGTTTGGCTTCGGTCAGGGTTAGGGTTTTATGATTTAATAAGGGTTTGGGTCAGGGTTAGGGTTTTCTCTTGCCCTCACCCTTAGTTTGCACGTTTAGTTTAGGTTAGGGTTTAGGATTGTAATTATAATTTATTATTTAATTAATTTTACTTTTGAAATCGTAGGTTATCAGTGTCAGGAACACTCGGAGACTTCAGTAGTTTAAGGTATATATATATACATTCAATCTTTTTAATTTAATTGAATGATATTGTAGTTTTGTTTAATGTTTAAATTAGTTATTGTTTAGATGCACACTTGCTAAAGAAAATATATGCATGCAAGGCCAAACATTAGGTATTCTAACCCTTAGGGTAAAAGTCCTCTGAATCAAATTGTGTCCAAATTACTCACCCGTCGAGACTTATGATCATATTATACGGACAATGCAGGAAGTGTATGTATACCTCACTTACATGCATGATGTGTTGTCTTTATAGCATGCCATAAGACTCGATCGACTTTAGTTCGGTGAAGTACCGAACTAAAGAAGGTCCTTAAAGATTTGATGATAACTTAGTTTTGTTTGTTACATGTAACCATGTGTGGTGAAATTTCGGTTGCTTATTCTTGCTCTTCTCTGGTATACCAACTAATCTTATTTAGTTTCCTATGGTGCCCTTAATTGGGTGTTAAAGGAAATCTAGCTAAGGTTAATGATGAGAACCTCATCATGAGCCATAACTAGCTCATTTTGACCCAATACAAAGGATAAAAGCTCCTACATATCTCAAGGAAAAGCTTAACTCAGAGAATTCTGAGTTTGAGAAGAAAACCAGTCATAAGGGGTAAAAGTGCAATTTTACCAGTATAAACTGCATACAGGGTAATTCAGGGACCAAACACAGGTCAAAACAGCTTAATAAGAATAAAAGTGGGATGAGATGATCTAGCAAGGGCTACAGCACTTCCAAGGAACCAAATGATAATCTGTAACCCTAAAACAACCCACTTCAATTCACAAGGTTCGAGGCAAAGTAAAAATAGAATAAACCCTCTAAAATTCATAGAAAAATAATCTCTAGGGTTTAGAACCTTCAATTTGGCCTTTAGAACCCATTTTGACCTACATTGAGAACCATGCCCAATTAGTAACTTAATTTGGGTTTTTGCGCAAATTGACCGGTCAAACAAGGTTTAATATGAAAATAAAATTCACCATCAGATTCCTTATGTCCTAATTAGTCATGTATAAAAACTTGAGCCTAAGAAGAAACCTCCTTGACCGACTTCACACTTTGGTCCTCATATATTTACTCTTTGGCCCTCAACTTTTGAACCCTCGCATTTTGGCCCCTAACTCTCCTTCGTTCTTTGCAATCAGGTCCCTCCTGCAAAACCCTGCCAGCACCATGCTCCGGCGACCTTGCGTGGAGCATGGCGCCGCGCAGGGTGAGGTGAGGGACCTGGCAAGTAAACCGGGGGTGCCCTGCGTCGTCAGCCGTCGCAGGAGCACCCCCCTGGTCATTGTAGGCCACCATACCGGCCGTGCGAACGCACGGACGGTATGGGTTCATGTTCCGACCATTCTCCGGCGAGGGAGACACGTCGTCTCCCTCCGCCTTCCTCCCTGCTTCATCCCTATAAATACCCCCCGCCGCTCCACCGACGAGAGGAGCCTGGATCTGACGGAGAAAACCCCCAGCTTTCTTCTCTTCTTTCTCCGGCAGACGCTCACCAGCTCCGGCGGTTTCCTCCCCCTCCTCCTCTTCGCTCTGCCGTAATACCAGCAGCAGAGATCTCCTCCCCTGCTCTTCCTGCGCCACGCCGTACCCAGCTGGCGCCTCTCCAGCCCTCTGCTCGCCGCCGCCCCTCTCCCTGAGCATCGTCTTCTCCGGCGACAGTCGATACGACTGTCGCCCTGTTCCTCCCCCTTCGTCCCTGCAAGTAAGTTAGACCTACTCCCCTTCCTCTCCTCTTTCTTTCCCCGCTTTCAATTTAGTCAATTAAACCCTCGACCGCTCCTGTTCACCCTCATCCTCTCCGCCTCCGACCACCCTCCGGCGAGCCGCTCCCATCACCTCAGCGACCCACACGGCTCGCCGACCACCGCAGAACCTCCGCCTCCTCACCCTGATCCTCTTCCGCCCCTCCACTTCCCACCAAACACCCTCTGCAGATCCACCGAACACACCCACTTCCTCGCTCACAGTTTGACCTAGGACGACCTGTTAGCTCCATCTCGCCCCCTGCAGACCCCCTGACCACCTTCGCCGTGCCACGGCGAAGGTCTCCCGCCTGTCTGATTTGGCCGAGAGGCCGTTCTTCTGTGACCAGGTGACTCGCCCGCCGTCGCCATTACTGCGCAGGCAGAGCTGCTTCACCTGCAGGTGCAGGCACGCCTTCGCCCAGGGTTGACTTCCAGGTTGCGCAGGGACTCTCCGCGAAACGTCCCTGGTTCACAGACGGGGCGAAGGCCGCGCGGGAAGCCACGATCGCCCACAGCTCCATCCGCGACGCGCGCTCAATTGGGGTGGGACATTTAGTCCCACCTCGGAACCTCTCGGAGGCGCGCGGACGCATAAAGGCAAAAAGTGCCTTATGCTGTCTGCCTCCTGACCACGGGGTGAGGTCCCTCTCACCCGACCCGAACCGGCCTCGTCCGTGACCACGCTCCGCGGACCTGGCCCGACCCGATTAGACTGACCTGCACTCCTCGCCCACCACGCACGCCGGTGGGCCTGGACCCGGGCGTGACCCGAACCCGATTACCCGGTAGCTCTGGGAGAGCTTTCCCAAGAGTGGTTTCAGAGAGAAAGAGAGACGCGGGGGAGGGGGGTAGAGTAGGTTTTGCCTCTTGACGAAAAAAACTCTGAAGTGTGCAGGCCAAAGAAGAAGGAGCAGACCCGCTGAAGAAGAAGGAGCTGCTGCACTGTAGCAAAGGCATCGTTAAGTCGTCTCAGCACCGGGGCAGACGACGGAAGGTCAGCAGCCAGAGCAGGAAAGAAGACAGGCTGAAGAAGAAGGAAGAGCAACGGCCAACGCGAAAGAAGAAGAAGAGAGGTCAAGGCAGGTGAAGACAAAGAAGAAGAAGAAATGAAGAGAAGCAAGAAGCAAGAAAAGAAGAAGAAGATCTGAAGAAAAAGAAAGAAAGAAAACAAGGAAGAACAGAAGACAGAAGAAGAAGAGCACGAGGGGAAGATCTGAAGAAAGCAGAAGAAGAAGAAGAAGAACAGGAAGAACAAAAGCCAAAGAGGAGATAAGACAAAGAGGAAGAAAGAAGAGAAGAAGAAGAAGCCAAATTTTCATCTCTCTCTCTCTCTCTCTCTTTATTTTTGTAATAGAACTTGTATATCTCTAGAATACAACTTGCTCCCTGAGTTCGACCTCGGGAACTCTTTCATTTTTCCGAGTAAAAAAAAATTTTATATGAAACGTTGGTAACAACCGGCTTTACTACAACGTTATAACAGAACCGACGCTTTCATTTTGGCGCCGTTGCCGGGGAGCAACGGCTATTCTAGAGGTAAACATTCCTGTTTTTTTTAAGTTCTGATAATCTCCTCTCTTTTGTGCAGCTACAGGAACTCAAGAAGACAAGCAACCACACAACCACTCCGAAGACAGGTAAATTTTTCCTCTCACTATTAACCCCTAAACTCTAAAGAGGAAGAAAAGAACAGAACAAGCAATATAGGGCTAACCTGCCTTCCATACTTAGTAACCATAAAGAATTGCATGTTTTCAACTCATCAGTCCTGCACACTATTAAGGGTATTTAAGGGCTAACACATTCTTGCTTGAGCCCTAATTACCCAACAAAGGACTAACTGGACCAAGTAGAGCCAACCTAAGATTCAACATTAGGGTTTTAGAGACACACTACTTAAATCAAGAATGGAGAAAAACCCAATGAAGTGTGCCCAAACCCTTGTCTGAAAATACCTATTCAAAGAAAACCTAAAACAATTGGCTCTCTAAACACTTGAACCCTAAAAGACAAGACCTGAAAGCTCTCAAAGGAAACAAGAGGTAAAGTTGACCCCTTGGGTCAACCAACCTTAAATTAGGTCACTCTTTGCACTTAAAAGACTAAAGTTCAAGTGAAACCTTAAGCACCCTGATTTTAAAATAAAAAAATGGTAGACTTAAGAGGTCAAGATCCCCATTCTGGTCTACCTGGAATCTCAGTGACAAGAGAGGTCGGGTGGGGGAAACCCTGTAACCCGTGGGGACGCTCTACCGTGTAGGGGTCTTCGCGGGACTCTCCCTCTCTGGCTGCCCAGGTAATTCTCAGGTGGACGATCTTTCTGATCAAGGGGTCCATCTACCCCGCACCTCTATAGTCACCCAACACATTTTTGGGTGTCTTGATTGGGTCCAGCACCTGCTTATCTCATCCAGCCCTTCAGTATTTTTCAGGAGGTCCTTGAAACCTCCTATAGAAATTCACTCTCCCCGAGGCTAAGCCTCGGCTCCTTTGTTTTTGCAGAAATCATTCACATAGCCCCTCTTTCCTCTGATTCTGAACAAAATCCCCTTCTTCCATCTTGATTCAAACTTTGATTCTATTCCACCACCTGATCCAATTATGCAGCCTAATTACCTAGCAAGACTACCATTCAAGAAACCTGAATATCGGAGATCTATGAAAGATAAAATGATCGAGGATGCCATAAAATTCTATGAAAAAGAAGAAAAAACCTCAACACCAATAGGAGATATTCAGGTTGATGTCCCAACAACCACATCCTTCATCATAAACTGTGCCCAAATTCTATTGACTGGAATTTCAAAAGGATCAACCCGAGACATGCTCATGACAGGATACATTGAGATGGAAAAATTACACCAATCTGAATACCTTCAATGCTTAACAAATCCTGTACTTTGGGAACAACACCAAGATGCCCTTATAAAACGGGTAGAAATGATGAAATCAGTAGAACAAATTATCAACCAGAAATACCCGTATAAACCAGAAACAGAGGATGAACCATCTTGGAACAGTATTAAGGAACAATTCAGTTTCCCAGATCTCGGGATTGAGGCACAAAGTGGTTGTAAAATCCCAACCCAAATAGAAGATAGCATTAAAATAGGTTGGGAAGTTGCAGGAGAACACAATGCTGAGCCAACCCTAGGCCGTAAATCACCAAGCTTAGAACTCCAAGACTCCTGCAATGACAAGATTAGAATTGAACCTCTGGAGGGTATAAATTCCGCCCCTTGTTTTGATAAGGTGACCCTCGAAGGTTATTCAGACTTAGGTTCTAATAATTCTACCCACATCCTAAGCCTAGAACCTAGATCTGAAACTTATTGGGAAGATTATGAGGCCCCTTATGAGAAAGATCAAATTTTTACAGAATATGATTCCGGGCCTTTATTTTATGAATGTCCTTTTCCAACACCCTCAGGAAATCTGATTGATTTTTCAGAAAACATGCCAATTTATGATACAGAAACTGAGGAGTTGGATGAGCAAGGTTTTAATGGGATCCATCCTACCAGCTTAGAGCTTGAACAGAACATCTTTTTGAGCCCAGAAGTGACATATAGGCTAGAACCCAGTCAGGCTGCTGATTCCACATCTGATGATTTGTGCTGTGGTGGAATTCATGATCATTTTCGCCAACTCTCCGACAATTTCAGATCTGACTATAATTGCGGAGAGATTCCCCTTCCTGAACACACCAGGCCTATCCACGACCTCAGTTCACATGACTCTGACTCTGAGGTCCTGATTCCCGAGATCACTGATAACACAGAATCATTCCTTTTCGATCCTCAGGAACCAAAAACAGAAAATGCCAAGAGTGATTGTAACCCAGAATCCAAATTTTTTCTCGAATCCGATTTCTTTCATCCTACAGACACTCTTCCGGCATTTGATAGTTACCCAGAGGACTCTCTACAGGAAACCACCTATCATCCGTCTCTAGAAGAGCCCTCGTACACAATGGCCACCTCACCCGCACACACAGAACGGATCAAAACCTCTTCCCAACCTCAACCTGCAACCGGACTCAATTTCTATTCAGATTCACCTCTCACCAAGCCGATTGCATTTCCACATCGGGTTTCGAACATTGATCAGACTACATACCATGCTCTATCATTCTCTGATCACCCCTGTAGGGTTTCCGCGTCATTTATTGATTATTCTACGGGTCCCTACTCTGACCAGGCTGATTCGACTCAGCCAAACCCTGCGTTTACACTTCCACATCTATCTGAGCTTCATAGTTTATGGTGGGTTCCACACCTTTTTATCCACATCTATCAACCCACCAGATTGATTGGGTTTGGGCTGCATCATCAGCCTGTTGATCTGAACAAGCACCTGGTTGGACCAACCAGGCTCTTAATCAAGGTGCTTGTCTTACAAAACTCTGCTGATTTGACCATCCCCTCTCCATTGCATTTCCCGCTTGGCTGAAGGCATCAAATTTAGCGCTCAACGGGAGGCAGCCCGTCATTCTCTTTGAAAACCTGAAACTTGTTCTGACAGCTTTTTGCACTTGAAGTTCACACTTTAGGACAGCCGACTCCAACTCAGATGTTTGCATCTGGGATTTGAAATCGTCCGCAAAAATTCAACCCGACCCATTCACTCATCCAAATTTCTGTCTTAAGGAATGAACTAAGACCCCCTAGGTTACAATGAGGACATTGCAAATCTTAGGCATGGGGGGGTATGAAAGTACAAAAACTTGTAAGAAAAGGTTTCAAACAAAAAAATTCACATATGCCAAAAATACCATAAAAATTAAAAAATTTTTCGAAAAAGAATAAGAGGAAAAGAGGAGAAGGAAAATTTTGTGAAGGAGAAAAGAAACAAAATGAAAAAGGAGCACAAAATTATGAGAAAAAGTGATAGTCATTAGTAAGGAACTAAGGAATTAACCTAAGTTCTAGACCTCATTCGAGAAAATAACTGAAAAGTGCACAATGAGATTAGTAAGAATGCAAACCTTAGGCATTCTTGAATAGACTCTTAGTACCCATTAAGATCTGGACACTCCTCAAGAGGTTGAGGAAAATGAAAAGCTGAAGTATTAGGTCTAAGGCTTAGGGAGTATTCGGCCTCGTTAACTAATTTTTGGTTTACGGGACTCAGTAACCTAAGCACCCTAATCTCACACACAGCCTGGTTCAGTAAGCGTAAAAATCAGAATCACGCAGAAGCGTCGCAAAAATCTGAAAAGAACATCTAGAATAGGAGCGGCCGATCAACACAAGTTGATTTGGACGAGTTCCCAGCGCGGAGAGGCGGGAAATCCCCTCGAAGATGCGTAACAAAATATCATCTCCTCGGTGCTTGTCTCTTAGGATATTTACATATCCTACGGGGGGCATGTAAGCACTCTGCTGGTTCAGATTCCATGGATGGCATTATCTCGAAATGTCAATTGCCAGGGTCTGGATTCGGCCACGGAATACCATGGATGGGATTATCTCGAAATCTCAATAGCCAGGGTTCCGGGGGTTGCCACGGGCGGTGCTATCTCGAAGCATCGATCGCCAGGAACCCTTGAGGATTGATGATGGGAGCAAGGAATCTGATACAGACCGTGTTGAAAAGCCAATCCTAGGCTAGAACTAAAAAGAAAAAGAGAGAGAAAACTCTCCAAACAGAAAAACTTTCTATCTCTCTCTTACAAAACGCACTGCGAACTGAGCCAGGGCTAAAATCATTTCAAGCACGGGTGCTTTAACCACGAAGTCCAATAAACCTTAGGTTAGTTCTTGTGGGCCTTAAAAACCTTTGCTAAAAGACTGAGGCTAAGGCTAGACAGATTTGGATCTTGACTGGTACTGGAGTACCTTTTAGGCCTATGATCAGCATTCTAACCTAATCTATGAAGGCACTTATCTAAAACTATTGAAAACTTCATGGTCTAGAACAAGGGTTGAAACCTTAAGTTTTTGCTAAGGGACTAGCAAAAGCTAGGCATGGGGGTATGATGAGAACCTTATCATGAGCCATAACTAGCTCATTTTGACCCAATACAAAGGATAAAAGCTCCTACATATCTCAAGGAAAAGCTTAACTCAGAGAATTCTGAGTTTGAGAAGAAAACCAGTCATAAGGGGTAAAAGTGCAATTTTACCAGTATAAACTGCATACAGGGTAATTCAGGGACCAAACACAGGTCAAAACAGCTTAATAAGAATAAAAGTGGGATGAGATGATCTAGCAAGGGCTACAGCACTTCCAAGGAACCAAATGATAATCTGTAACCCTAAAACAACCCACTTCAATTCACAAGGTTCGAGGCAAAGTAAAAATAGAATAAACCCTCTAAAATTCATAGAAAAATAATCTCTAGGGTTTAGAACCTTCAATTTGGCCTTTAGAACCCATTTTGACCTACATTGAGAACCATGCCCAATTAGTAACTTAATTTGGGTTTTTGCGCAAATTGACCGGTCAAACAAGGTTTAATATGAAAATAAAATTCACCATCAGATTCCTTAGGTCCTAATTAGTCATGTATAAAAACTTGAGCCTAAGAAGAAACCTCCTTGACCGACTTCACACTTTGGTCCTCATATATTTACTCTTTGGCCCTCAACTTTTGAACCCTCGCATTTTGGCCCCTAACTCTCCTTCGTTCTTTGCAATCAGGTCCCTCCTGCAAAACCCTGCCAGCACCATGCTCCGGCGACCTTGCGCGGAGCATGGCGCCGCGCAGGGTGAGGTGAGGGACCTGGCAAGTAAACCGGGGGTGCCCTGCGTCGTCAGCCGTCGCAGGAGCACCCCCCTGGTCATTGTAGGCCACCATACCGGCCGTGCGAACGCACGGACGGTATGGGTTCATGTTCCGACCATTCTCCGGCGAGGGAGACACGTCGTCTCCCTCCGCCTTCCTCCCTGCTTCATCCCTATAAATACCCCCCGCCGCTCCACCGACGAGAGGAGCCTGGATCTGACGGAGAAAACCCCCAGCTTTCTTCTCTTCTTTCTCCGGCAGACGCTCACCAGCTCCGGCGGTTTCCTCCCCCTCCTCCTCTTCGCTCTGCCGTAATACCAGCAGCAGAGATCTCCTCCCCTGCTCTTCCTGCGCCACGCCGTACCCAGCTGGCGCCTCTCCAGCCCTCTGCTCGCCGTCGCCCCTCTCCCTGAGCATCGTCTTCTCCGGCGACAGTCGATACGACTGTCGCCCTGTTCCTCCCCCTTCGTCCCTGCAAGTAAGTTAGACCTACTCCCCTTCCTCTCCTCTTTCTTTCCCCGCTTTCAATTTAGTCAATTAAACCCTCGACCGCTCCTGTTCACCCTCATCCTCTCCGCCTCCGACCACCCTCCGGCGAGCCGCTCCCATCACCTCAGCGACCCACACGGCTCGCCGACCACCGCAGAACCTCCGCCTCCTCACCCTGATCCTCTTCCGCCCCTCCACTTCCCACCAAACACCCTCTGCAGATCCACCGAACACACCCACTTCCTCGCTCACAGTTTGACCTAGGACGACCTGTTAGCTCCATCTCGCCCCCTGCAGACCCCCTGACCACCTTCGCCGTGCCACGGCGAAGGTCTCCCACCTGTCTGATTTGGCCGAGAGGCCGTTCTTCTGTGACCAGGTGACTCGCCCGCCGTCGCCATTACTGCGCAGGCAGAGCTGCTTCACCTGCAGGTGCAGGCACGCCTTCGCCCAGGGTTGACTTCCAGGTTGCGCAGGGACTCTCCGCGAAACGTCCCTGGTTCACAGACGGGGCGAAGGCCGCGCGGGAAGCCACGATCGCCCACAGCTCCATCCGCGACGCGCGCTCAATTGGGGTGGGACATTTAGTCCCACCTCGGAACCTCTCGGAGGCGCGCGGACGCATAAAGGCAAAAAGTGCCTTATGCTGTCTGCCTCCTGACCACGGGGTGAGGTCCCTCTCACCCGACCCGACCCGGCCTCGTCCGTGACCACGCTCCGCGGACCTGGCCCGACCCGATTAGACTGACCTGCACTCCTCGCCCACCACGCACGCCGGTGGGCCTGGACCCGGGCGTGACCCGAACCCGAGTACCCGGTAGCTCTGGGAGAGCTTTCCCAAGAGTGGTTTCAGAGAGAAAGAGAGACGCGGGGGAGGGGGGTAGAGTAGGTTTTGCCTCTTGACGAAAAAACTCTGAAGTGTGCAGGCCAAAGAAGAAGAAGCAGACCCGCTGAAGAAGAAGGAGCTGCTGCACTGTAGCAAAGGCATCGTTAAGTCGTCTCAGCACCGGGGCAGACGACGGAAGGTCAGCAGCCAGAGCAGGAAAGAAGACAGGCTGAAGAAGAAGGAAGAGCAACGGCCAACGCGAAAGAAGAAGAAGAGAGGTCAAGGCAGGTGAAGACAAAGAAGAAGAAGAAATGAAGAGAAGCAAGAAGCAAGAAAAGAAGAAGAAGATCTGAAGAAAAAGAAAGAAAGAAAACAAGGAAGAACAGAAGACAGAAGAAGAAGAGCACGAGGGGAAGATCTGAAGAAAGCAGAAGAAGAAGAAGAAGAACAGGAAGAACAAAAGCCAAAGAGGAGATAAGACAAAGAGGAAGAAAGAAGAGAAGAAGAAGAAGCCAAATTTTCATCTCTCTCTCTCTCTCTCTCTTTATTTTTGTAATAGAACTTGTATATCTCTAGAATACAACTTGCTCCCTGAGTTCGACCTCGGGAACTCTTTCATTTTTCCGAGTAAAAAAAAAATTTATATGAAACGTTGGTAACAACCGGCTTTACTACAACGTTATAACAGAACCGACGCTTTCAGTTAATATTGGGGGGTATACTGAAGAAGTGCAGGGAGATGCTGCTGAAATTTCACCGCACTGAGGTTACATGTAACGAGCAAAACTAAGTTATCATCAAATATTTGAGGATGGGTTAAAAAGTGAAAATCTTAATCAACATACACATCATTCGGTCATTTCCCTTCCTAATAAGTGATTTGTTTACATTAAATTTTAGGTTATAATGGATAAATCTTGGATTAGATTGTAGGGTTCAGATTACACCAGATATAAGGATGGAGTAATTTCATTCCTGGATTGGGCCTTTCATGACGATAGGAAGATATTTAGGCGAGGAGGTCAACGAGATAATATCTTCTGCCCATGCAGAAGATGTTTAAATAGTTCCTTGCATGATCATAATACTATGCTCGAGCACTGCATTTGTGATGGGTGATGGCAGCATTACACTATTTGGGTAGCTCATGGAGAGGAGTTGGCTGAGAATTCATAAACAATGAGAACACTGTTGACCAAGAGATCGACGAGAACAAATGAGGAGGAGGGGGAGGAGGAGGTAGGAGAGGAGTGAAAGGAGGAGGGTGCGGAGGTAGAGGATGAGATGGTGGGGAGTACGTCCCCAGTTCATGTCGACCCCTCAGCAGCGGGCTCAAGTTTAGGTAATAAATCATATATCTCTAAGAAGTAAATTACTTATATATTTTAAAGTTTATTATTACTTCAAAAATATATAATGAATATGATTAATGTTTACGCACGTAGAGTAACAAGAGGACGAGGGAAGACCAAAAATCTAGACCTCCAGTGTATCCCCGAGAGCATGAGGATAACAATTAGGCTTAGAACCATAGGGGAGGCAGAGAATTACCTCAGCTTTATCAGTCGAGTGGGCACAATTATTAAGTCCATTGTGCTCATTTGCTACTTCAACTGGAGGAAGGTGCCCGCAGAGCTAAAGAGGCAGATCATCCGTCAGTTGGAGGTTATTTTATTTATAAAAGTTATTTCCTTTATAACTTTATCTTAAAATTATTATAAAATAAGATTGACTAATATTTTTTAAAATTAATATAGGTAAATTACGATTGGGCTAACAACCCTAATGCCTCACGATATATCCTTAAATATGACTCCAAAATCCATAGGGATTGGAGGATAGAGACCAAGATAAATGTAAGAATTTTCAAACATTTACATTTTTTATGCACATAATTTTTTATTATTTCTAAACATTTTTATTTGATATTTAGTTTTTCTTGAACAAGAGTTCACCTGAGGAGGCAATAGATGATGCTCCTCCTGATGTCATGCCGACGATTGGAAGAAGGCATGCGACCATTGGCTGGATTCAAAGAT
Source organism: Thalassia testudinum (assembly GCA_037157565.1). Lineage (NCBI taxonomy): Eukaryota > Viridiplantae > Streptophyta > Magnoliopsida > Alismatales > Hydrocharitaceae > Thalassia > Thalassia testudinum. Next base: position 113,239,658 of record JAZHRO010000025.1, read on the forward strand.
GGTGGTTATTAAGTAATTGAAAATTACTTCATTAATTTCATATCTCTTAAATTTATAAAAAACATTATTGTATATGTCTACAGGAGCAACCAAAAAAATATAAGGCCAATAGGGCTAAAGCTCCACCACAGACCCATTATTTGGGTCGAAGGAACATCGAGATGGTCAGGAGCCGTTATGTAAGTGTTGGAACTACTTTTAAGTTGAATATTACTTAATTTTTAAGTTATTTTAACCTAACTGTATCATTTTTATATTTTCAGTCTGCTACACATGATGGGATTTAAATGAATAGAATGGATATCTACGAGGTCACCTACAGTAAAGCTAAGCTGAGGGTGCTTGTAAGTGGATTCATCAGTCATACCAGGAAAAACACGTAAGTTTCCGAAACACAAGAAATTTATAACTATATACATATATATATATATATATATATATATATATATATATATATATATATATATATATTATTATAATATTTTTTAATACATTTAGGATCAAATTGTATAATTAGTACATTCCCCCACTAATGATACCTCTGAGATCATCCAGTAGCCTTTAGATGCAGAGGAGGCATTTAAGACAGTGATGCCACCGAACCACGGTGGTTTTGTTCGTAGTGCAAGGAGGACATACACATTATCTACCTGGTATGGAAGGAAAGGTGTCGTCTCGGCTACTATCGTCAATCAGCTGTATAAAAAGATTGACACATTACAAAGATGAGAGGAGGAGAGGGAGAAGAGAGAGGTAGAGATGAATAATAAGATGAGTGCCATGGATGATAAGCTTTAAACACTTATACGCCTTCTTCAGAAGAAGGCTTAGTCAGAGCATCCATCTTCCACAAATCCCAGCATCTACAGACGAGACGACAACGATTCCATGGGTGGTGCAGGTGGAGCTGGTGGCATTGGGGCAGCTGTATCTTGATTTCTATTTATTTTCTTTTCTTATGTTTTTCATGTAACATTTTTTATGTAAATATTCATTTTCAAACTTTTAATGTATTAGATTTTATATTTACGAAATATAAATTTCTGTTCATTTTTATTTTAAGTACATTTAGTAGGTATTTTCCATCATTTGGTAATTAAAAAAAAAACTCATACATTTACCGTCGGTTATTTGAATAACTGACGGTAAAAATTTTATATAAGCACCGATAGAAGATTTTTATACCATCACTTCTTATGATAACCGACGGCATAAGTACTTTTACCGTCCCTTATATAAGCGACGGTGTTTTCTTTAAACGACCGCAAAACTGAAAAAAGGCACGTTATCGCACAAAAGAGTAACTTAACAATGTCGTCACTTATTTAAATAAGCGATGGTAAATCAAATTATCGTCGGTTGGAAACCAACAAGAAAAGGCCCAATTGATCTGCTAGATGAACGATATTTCAACGTCAGATGTTCCTTGTAACCAACGGGAAAAAGGAACAGTGACAGTATCTATGTCATCACCTTGTTGTATTGGTTATAATGGATTTGCCGCCGGTTCTCAACCGACAGCAAAAGGCAAACTTGTTGTAGTGGGATGATGCCAGGTAGAGGAATGCTTCACTGAGGTTCAGGAATGGAGGTGAGGAGGTGGAGATAATCAATTACCGGAATAGAGGTGAGAGGAGGGTTCCAAGGCAACCTATGAAGGTGGTGGGATAAAGGATAAATTTTTTATGGGAAGTAGGATCATTACACTAATGGGAGGCCTTTTGAGCTTGAGAGTAAGCTCTAATGGAGATTTGGTAGGCTACTAGAGCTTAGGAGTAGGTGGGAGTAGAGTAGGCAGAGAATGGTTTAGAATCAGGGGTGTAGGGGTGTTTATATAGTGGTGGAATGGAGGTGGCTTGTGTGCACAGGCCTTTAGTGACATTTAAGACGTCACTAAAGACCCACCAGAGACGTCCCTAAAGCATTCACACGCCATGGCTGGTGCTTGGACGTTTGGATGTAGCTGTCGTAGGGTGCGGCGATCGTCGACCATTGGATTGGGCGTGGACGGCTGTGATCGCAAGAGGAGAATGCGGGCTCACAGCAATTTGAAATCTGCACCGCTGGCGCGTGCACTGGTAGCCGTCGGATGAGGAATCGCATGGCCGACGCTCACCTGCAGATTGTACGTGCTTTGATTTGAATCGCACGCCTCGCGCGATTGCGAGGATCGAACGGCGGGCGCCGCTCCCGGTCATCTTAAATGCACGCCCCAAATGGCACGCGTGCGATCTAGTTTGTACCCTCATGTCGGTGGGCTGGGTCAGATCGCGCATGGAGAATCTCGACCGCTCGATCAAGATCGAGCAGCCCTATTGCAGCTGGCGCTGTAGCGGGCACGGCGAATCGCGGCTTGAACTCATAGTCATTGTTTGAGAGCACTTGTCCTCACAGTTGCACCAAAGCGATGCTTTGTCGAGCAGAGGGTGATGTAGTCGAGTGCACCTTGGCCGTTGGATGAAGATCCAACGGTCGAGGTGCACCCTTGCTTAAGGCTGACGCGATGTCTCAGGTGAACGGCGGTCTGGATGGCACCACGTGGCGCCATCTAGGCCGTCCGTCTTCTTCTTCTTGTAGAGGGTGCTACGGAGCTCTAATCAAGGTGATTTTCACGTTAATGGACTGCGATCGTCGCTCCAAATTCATCTGTACGGTTGGATTCTTTATCTGAAGCCTGTAAAGATGTCGCACTATCTCTTGGCCATGTAAAATGGAAGAATAAATATACATAATATACAACTATCCTAAATGTCATGCAATGGATGTTATGCAGTATTTATAGCATGATATGCAATGCTAAGTTTAGGAACTATCATAAATAAGCATTTTATCATGAAGTCATGTGTGTTTATCATACCCCCATGCTTACTTTTTGCTAGTCCCTAGCAAAATTAACCTAAATGCTATGTATAAAAGTAGAATCAGGATTCAATTATTTAGTCAAAATTCATTGATTGCTTTAGAAAATCTCAACCCCAAGACCTAATTACAAAAACTCAATAGTGCCTGGGTGTCTACCAGAATGCAAACCATCCAAGCCCACACCTTATTTGAAAAGAAGAGATACACAATTTTTTATTTATTTTTCTTCTTTTCTAATTTTTTTGGACTTTCAGAGTTTGAGAGTTCTGGGATAACTTTTTACGACTACCCGACCCGCCTAAGACTCGACAAGAACTCTAAGTGCTAAGCATTTAGTGAAAAGAGTGAATGACTCACTAGGCGGCCGTTAGAACAGGCTTCGGATTTCTACGACCCAAGGTGACCTTGCCTAGAGGTTTATCTAGCTTTCTCCCTCCTTTTATTTATGAGGTCAACACAAGGGCGAGCCCAGTATATATCTCCGAGGTTTATTCTACTTCCTCGCTTCTTCCCTAAGTGTTTTGGGAATTATTGTGCATTTTTGTGAGCTGGGCTCTGGACAACCGGCCAATGGGCTATTACCCACAGCAACTTGCCAGCCATACTCGTGCAGTGAAGTGTGATTTTATTTGTTTTTTATTTTCTCCCTTTTTCTATTTTTTCTTTTTTTTCTTTTTTTTTTTTAAGTCGGTGGCTTCCCTAATCTAAGATTTACCTAAAGGCACTACAACAAAAATAGTCTTGTGGCTAGGCTCTGGACAACCGACCAATAAGCTATTACCACCGACAACTTGCCAACCATACTACCCTAGATAATTCATTAGCTACCCAATTTTCGAAGAAACCGTCGAAAAGTGAGTCAATGCAAAAAGTGTGTAGATCTTAGGCTTAAAGTCCCCTCAAATCAGAGGGTGGGTTGATAAGTCATATACTTATCACCCCAACTTATTGACCAATTTAAAATAGAATTACTTGGTGAGGACTCAAGACTAAGTCCACATTTGAGTGGACGCCCAAGCTAATTAAGCCCGAAAACCTGAACAGTCTAAGTATTCAGGTCCCAAAGTATCAATTCATAAAGTTTGCAACTCCTAATGCCTAAGTTCTCATCTCCTAATTCTTTTTTTTTTAAATAAGAGGAAATTACTATTACGACTAACAAAAAGATTCATAAGAAATATCCACCCCCCATGCTTAGCTAATGCAATGTCCTCATTGTTAAAAATGAAGGCATGCAGGAGAATAGAAGTGGAAGAATAGCACCTGGTTTCTGTGAGATTCTGGTCAGCTCGGAATAGTCTTTACACGTGCTGAGTTTAGTGCCTTCAGCTAGGCGATGATCGGCCAGCGATGGTTAAGGCAAGGTAAGAGCAACCTTATCCGAGATGGGTTCAGGGAGCACATGGTCAACAAAGTGTTTGAGATGCTGTCCGTTGACCTTGAAGAAATTACCCATCTTTGGGTCAAAGATTTTGATGGCCCCATTAGGGAAAATTCGCTCAATAACTAACGGGCTGTCCCACTTAGACCTAAGCTTACTGGGGAAGAGCTTTAGTCAAGAATCGAAAAGCCAAACCATTTGGTTCGACTCAAAGCTCTTATGTGAAATCATCTAGTCATAGAGAGCTTTGGTCCTTGCCTTATAGATTCTAGAATTTTCATAAGCATCATTTCTATGCTCCTTCAACTTAGATAGTTGGAGTTTCCTGGTCTTCCCGGCCAACTCTAAGTCAAAATTACCTTTTCTGATGGCCCAAAATGCCTGGTGTTCTATCTCTACGGGTAAGTGACACGCCTTACCAAACACCAGACGGAACGGAGACATACCGATAGGCATTTTGTACGTTGTACGGTAGGCTTAAGGAGCATCATCTAGCTTTTGGGTTCAATCCTTCCTATCAGGCCTTACGATTTTCTGCAAAATGTTTTTGATTGCCCGATTGGAGACCTCGACCTGTCCGTTAATCTGAGGGTGGTAGGGTGTAGAAATACAATGATTCACCCCATATTTCCCCAATAAATTTTGAAACTAGGCATGAGTGAAATGCGTGCCACCACCACTGATAATTGCCTTAGGAATCTTGAACCGACTAAAGATATTCTTCTTCACAAAATCGATGACCACCTTGTGGTCATTGGTCCCAGTGGGGATTGCCTCAATCCATTTGGACATGCAATCAACAACGACCAGAATATACTGGTGTCCAAATGAAGGAGGAAAAGGTCCCATGAAGTCGATGCCCCAAATGTCGAAAATCTCGACGGAGAGTATTGGGTTAAGGGGAATCATATCTCTCTTAGCCATGTTCCCGAGTGTCTGGCATCAGGTGCATGACTTTGAGAATTCCTGGGCATCCTTAAATAATGATGGCCAATAGAATCCAGATTGCAAGATTTTTTGCTGCCGTCTTTTTCCTAGAAAAATGTCCACAACACGCAAATGTATGGCAGAACTCACGTATAATATGGAACTCAATTTCCAGGATGCATCGACGAATAATCTGGTCTGTGTCGACGCGGTACAGCTCGTGATAGTCCTAAAAATAATATTTGGCCTCTGACACAAGTCTGTCCTGTTGTTATTTGGTCCAATCCTGGGGGATTTGACCAATAGCCAGATAATTAACGATATCCGCAAACTAGGGGGTTCGGATACCCGAGACTGTAAGGATAGTCTCATCCAGAAAAGTGTCTGAAATAGGGATATCCGGATGAGGAGAATCAATTAGGATTCTTGAGAGGTGATCCGCCACTACATTTTGTGCCCCGGCTTTATCCCTGATTTCAAGATCAAATTCTTGAAGTAACAGAATCCAGCGAATAAGCCGGGGCTTGGCATCCTTTTTGGCCAAGAGATGTTTCAAGGCTGAGTGGTTGGTATAAATGATGACATGAGAACCTAAAATATAAGCCCTGAATTTTTCTAAAGCGAAAACTACAGCTAGCAATTCCTTTTCAGTAATGGTGTAGTTCCTCTGGGCGTAGTAAATCACAGAGGGCTTTTTCTCAATCTTCTGACCCAAGACAGCCCCGATGGCATAATCAGATGCTTCAGCCATAATCTCAAATGGGGTTGTCCAAATCGGTGATTGTAACACCGAGGCACAGGTGACTGCCATTTTTAACAAATCAAATGCCTTATGACATGATTCATCTAACTCGAACTGCGTGTTTTTGGCCAGAAGGTTACTCAAGGGTCGAGCAACGTTCGAGAAGTCCTTGATGAATCTTCTATAAAAACCCACATGCCCAAGGAAAGAGCGGACCTATTTCACGGATGTGGGTGGAGGAAGTCTAGAGATAGCATCCACTTTAGCCTTATCAACCTCAATATCCCGATTAGAGACCACATGACCTAGGACAACGCCTTCCCAAGTCATAAAGTGGCTCTTTTCCTAGCTAAGGACCAGTCGTGTCTTGATGCATCTCTGGAGGATCAATTTCAAGGTAGCTAGGCAGGACTCAAAGGAATCTCTGAAAATGGAGAAATCATCCATGAATACCTCAAGACAATCTCCCACCATGTCAGAAAAGATGGCCAGCATGCACCTTTGAAAAGTCGCAAGTGCATTGCAAAGCCCAAACGGCATTCTACGGAATGCAAAGGTTCCATAGGGACATGTGAAAGTTGTATTTTCTTAGTCTTCGGGATGGATAGGGACTTGGTTATATCCCGAATAACCATCTAGGAAGCAAAAGTATTTTTTCCTAGCTAACCTTTCTAGGATTTGATCGATGAATGGCAAGGGAAAGTAATCCTTTTTGGTGGCTGTGTTCAGCTTCCTATAGTCAATACAGACTCTCCAAGCAAAAGCTGAACGAGTGGTGAAGGTTTCCCCTTTCTCGTTAGTCATAACGGTTATTCCTGCCTTCTTGGATACAATATGAATGGGGCTAACCCACAGACTATCCGAGATTGGGTATATAATTCTAGCATCGAGCCACTTGATTATCTCCTTCTTGACCACTTCTCACATATTCGGGTTTAGTCTCCTTTACATTTTGCGAGAAGGGCAAGATCCATCTTCCATGAAAATACGATGATTACAATAAGATGGCTCGATCCCCTTAAGGTCATGGATGGTCCAACCAATTGCCTCCTTGTTGTTCTCAAGGACCTTAATCAACCTCGATTCTTGCTCCTTAGTCAAATCAACACTAATAATCACAAGGAGCATGTTCTCAGGTCCTAAGAATTCGTATTTCAAATTTTTAGGCAATTGTTTTGATATAGACACATCCATTTAGGTTAAAATGCCTATTCATGCATGTTCCTAGGCTTAGATTTGCATTTCATGTTATAAATATAGCATAGCATGCATCATTCTGCATTTAGAATAGTTATATATATTTTAGGTTAATTAGGTCCTTTTTATGGACAGGAAGGAAGGAGATTTATTTTAAGGCCTCAGATGGACGATCAGACCATACGAATCTGATCAAGGCGACGATTAGAGTCTAATGCCTCTGAACTCGTCCAAATCGGAGTCCCGTAGCATCATATGAAGCCTGAGGAAGATCAATGGCCAAGGGGCAATGCGACATCTTTACAGGTTTCGGACGAAAAATTCAACCATACGGATGGATTCAGAGCAACGAATGCAGTCTGGCAACATGGAAATCAATTCGATCCGAGCACGGTGGCACCCTCTGCAAAGGAATGAAGATGGATGGCCCAGGTCACGCCACGTGGTGCAACCCAGGCCGCCCACGCACACACGCGCACCACTGTGCATGCACAGCAGTGTGCGAGCACGCGTGCACCCAAGCACCGCGACGCATGTAGCAGCATAGTGCGCAGCACGTACGTACGTGCAATAGCGACAGCAGGCGCAGCAGCGGGTGCGAGCGCAGCTGCTGTGGGCGCATAGCACGTGCGCACGTTTAACACGGCACGTGATGTGCGAGCCAGCGGGAGTATTGAATGGCGTGGATCTTCAACGAAAGCTATAGCAACGTTTACGGCCATCACTAATGACCCAAACATGAATTTGTTCTTCCTCCACTATAAAAGGACCTACCCACCACCATTCCAATCCATCTCTTCCTTTCTTCCTCTCACCACCTCCAAGGCTCTAAAGAGAGCTTGTCATAAGCCCAGGATTCTAGTCTAGAATAGAAAATCAAATAGTTTTCCCTCCCCTCATCCCCATTCGTGGAGCATCCTGTGGCCATCCTCTCACCACCCTTTGGGAAGAAGATCCTCGCTGCGATGCCGTCCTACCTCATCCTCCATCCTCTGGCTCTATCCTCCTTCATCCTGCTCCTCACCACCTTCCTCCGGGCGACGTCAGAGCAAGTCGTCTTCCGAGCAACCGTCGAGGGGGATTTCTCTCACCCCATTCTATCTTTTTACGCTTTTGTAGTGTAACAAATAGTTCTTGATGAATAGATGATTGTTTCTCTCTCTCTCTCTCTCTCTCATATTTTTGCAAGTAGATAAAGTTTTCATCGACCTAATCTCTTGCTTGTTAAAAATACAAAAAAATTAGAAAAGATAAGAAAGACCAAAAACAAATAAAAGAGAAACGTAGATTTCATAAAACCAAACGTTCGCCTCCCTGTGTTCGACCTGAGACTCACTTTTTGAGTTTTGGTATAAATTTCATCTGACCATGAGTTTTGCAACTACGACGACAGGTTACTTGTAACCCTCATTTCATACTTGTGAAACACGTGCGATCATTTTGGCGCCGTTGCCGAGGAGGCAACGGAATTTACTTTATTATTTTCTGCGCTTTTTTGCATTTACAAAACACTAACCCCACTTATCTCTGATCGATTATCTTGCAGGTACCCTAGCATGGAGATCCAAGTGCAGTAGACCGAGATAAAGTGCAGGTAGAGTGTTTTGTAAGTATCCCCCACACCACCCACACCTTAGTTTTCATTCCATAACCTAATAACCCAAACCCAAATCAACTTATGTGCTTTTTATAAACCCTAAGATAGATTTGGTTATTTGTTTGCCACCTCCACTCACCTCATCGTCCATATAAATAAAAAATAAAAATAAAAAATGTTATCTAATTGTGGGATTTTCTGAAAGGGACACACCTTAACACCCACAACTCTTGACTTAAGGTGCACCACTCCACTTTGATTCTACCACTTAACCAGGATCTAACCTATGGACCTAGTACACTTCCACTCAAAACACATAAGTGAGTAGAAATCTGATTAGGCTATGACATTATGTGCCTTAATCTGTGGTGCGAATAGGCCAATTGATTGTTTTGTTTGGGCCGCGCCACTCAAATTAAAAGATATTCATCAGTAGCTTGCCACTTAGGGTTGATTCTTAGGGCTAAGTGATGAGACACTCATCATGATCTCTAATTACCCCTAATTAACTAGTTTTCCTAGTTAATTAGCTAAGGTTATGAACATATAAGGGTTAATTATAGAATAAGGGATATTTAGTTAAGGACCTTAAAATAAGTTTAAAAAGACATTTTATCATTCAATTAACATTATTAATAATTTAGATAATAATTGGACTCAAAATCCTATTAATCATTCTCTTAAATAATAAGTTAAGTAACTTAAATATAATGTATACCTAAGTATGTAATAACTTAAGTGATTTTACTTAATCTAATAAATTAACCTAAAAAGGTCAAAAATGCAAATTCAAGGTGTAAACATAATATTTACCTTATTTACTAACATATATAAAAAGTTGAAAAAGATCTAAATTAAAATAAACCTTCAAAACCTGGGTTTACATTTTAGTCCTTACTTTTCATTACAATCGGGTCCTTATTTCTCACACAGGTCCTTAAGTTTTATTACTTTTATGTCCCTCTTCGTCTTCTTCTTCTTCTCCAGCCGAATGAACAGCTGGCGGCAAAGAGTCATCCCACCATGAGATCACCGCCCTGCCGACATCTTTCCTCTTTGTCCAAGCTCTTGCAGCTTGCACTCACCACCTCCACTTCATCCATCAGTCTGGATTAACCGAGAATCCTATTTTTTAGTGGGAGATAACCTCACCATCGTCGGAGACGACGACGGAGGTTAAGCTCCTCGAGCTCCTTCTTCGGTCAGACCCCGCCACTCTCTTCGCCGCAAACTGCTATAAATACCCCCTCACACCTCTGATTTTATTCAAGTTGTCTCCCTTCCCTCTTCTAACACTGTAGCCAACTTCAATAGGCTATTCGTCCAAAACTCCGGTGACAGTCCATTCCATTTTCCGCCTTCCTCCGTCCATCTTGAGCAGCCAAGGAGATCTATCGTGGTCTTCCGCACCTCTGACACAGGCACCAACCCTAGGATTCCTCCACTCCACCTCAAATCCGCCCGCCAGAGATCTTTCTTCAACCCTCTGATTTCGTCATCCGCTATGAACCTTCAGCGAAACCCTATTGACCCCTTCGTCCAGGTAACAATAGATTAGGAGTAGGAGTAGGAGTAGGCTAGCTTAGTTAGTTTAGTTAGTTAGATTAGAGTAATGTCAGAATTTAGTTTCATCTCCTCCAACTCCGGTGAGTTCCTTGAGCTCGCCAGAGCTTCAATCTTGTCTTTTAATTCATTGTACACCTTCCTGTATCTTCCATGATCACTTCTAAATCATTTAATCATTAATTGAATCACCTAAACGCCTAATTCATTTCTCACCTTCACCGATTACTAACACTGTCTATGGTGACAGTAATTGAGATAATTTCACCTTCATTGGGTTCTTTCATCACTTATCACCACTTATGAACCCTAATCGACATTATAATACCTGTTATTATCATCTATAATTAAATGCCCAAATTTAATTTAGTTCCTGAGCTCGCTGTCCATGGTGGCTCAGGAACAGTTCAAACTATAAATTAAATACATATTTATGAATAATAACATCTGTTGACTTGATTTAACCTCGCAATCGAGTGATTAAACAAGTCCTGAGCTTTAACCACTCAGATCCTTTAAGAAAACAAACTTACTGTCAAATCTTACATTTAATGAGACAAATGAAGAATTAAAAGTGATACTGAGGTTCCTTGTAACCTCAGGATCCTTTTTGAATCAAAAATGGTTAGTTTCAACAATCTGTACATACAATTTTATATTTTCTGGACTCACCGGAGCTCCGGTGAGCCATTCTTGTGTTACAGCCTCTAGAACTTGCTAAGTTGCTCCAGAATAGTATAATAAGGATCACTGACTATTTTGAAGATATTTGTTTGAGGATTTAACCACTGGAGCTATAGATTTGACTTCATCTTCCCCAACTCCGACGAGTTGGAGAAGTCTGTTAGGAAAGATCTGAAGAGCATTTAATGATCTCAGAAGCTTCAGTGCGATGCACTGAAGCTATTTTAACCCTTAGAACATTGTAGCAATCTTCCCATGACTATGTCGAACAAACATGTTTTTCAGTTCAGGCGGCGAGCCTGAAACCCTAGGAATCAAGGTTAAAACAACTTTCTGAAGATCTGAATGAGTTTCTGAGGTTGAAGAGACTCTATTTGAGGCATTGATTTCTTGGGAGAAAGCTCTGAATAGATAGTCAATTTTCGAGCTTCCACAGTCAAACATGAGTTTGTTAATGGAGTTCTGAGCTTGAATTGAGATTTTGAGGAAGTGAAAATTGTTTCTGGGATCTTATTTGATGATCTGAGAGTGATTAAAGTAAGCTCAGTTGAGTTTATATTTGAGATTTAGTTTCGGCCAATTTGGGTTACTTTCGAACCCAAACCAACAGGAGTACTATTCTGATGGAATTTCAATTTAAAACCTACCCAGATTGATCTGTTATAACCCTTACAATTAATCTAAATTGATTAGAAACACTTTAAGTGTCTGTTGCAATTATTGAAGTCTGAAAAATCAAACTCTGAAGCTTTCAGAGAAGTGAAAAGCTTCTCTGCATGTTCTGAAGGTCTTAAGAACCTAAAACCTATTCTAACAAATGCGGAATCACTTATAAAACATGTACGACCTTTTAATAAAAGAGAGAAGTCCATCTGAGGACTCTCCTGACATAAATTTCATTTCCAGTTTGGTAAAAATCCCATAGGAACCCCTGATTTCATCTTTTAAATTGAAAAGGAAAACATCACTAAAACATTAAATTGACCCTGTAATTGTATAGATTATCCTTAGAGCTTTCCAACAAACTTGAAATCATTCAATTTGGAGCTCTGGGTAGAAAGTTATGAACATTTGAATTCGGGTCTGGAAGGGGTAAGTTAGTCCCACCTCGGTTGTTCACCAGCACACCCCTAGGATAAAAGCGATTTGTTTCTCTGGCTATGCAGTCGTCAGCGCTCGACGCACCGGTTACTGATTCCATCTGATCTGAGCATTGCATGTGTCTGTGTGTGCGGGCTTATGCCTGCAGGTGTGCGCCCTTGGGGGCGTGTGAATGAGATTGTGCCCTGGGAGGGCGAGAGTGGCCTGGGAGGCCAGGTTGAACCGAAATGGCTCGAGACTATGAACCGATGAACAAATGAATCGAAAACGAATCTAACTGAGATTAGGCGAGGACCAAGTAGGGTTTGGTCCCACCCTGGTCTCAGGGTGCTGTGTATCCTCGAAAGGACCTCGCCGCAAATAAAATAATTTTTGGTTAAAAAAGTAAAAAAAACCCAGTTCAGTTTAAGGACTTAAGGAAAAGAGAAGTCGCTGAAGGATAAAGCTAAGTGTTGAAGCTGAAAGCTAAAGAAGGAGCACAAGTGCTAAGGAGTGTTAAGGAAAAGAGACTAAGGAACAAAGGAGAAAACTAAGGGAAGAAGAGAAGGCAGGAACAACACAAGAAAGGCAAGAAAAGAGAGCTCGAGAGAAAGAAGAAAATAAGAGAGGAGATGAGAGGCTGAAGAGATAAATGAAAATAAATGAATTTTTCTTGCATCATTATCTTTTTGTTTTTAATTGTAAAAAGGCATGTTTTAATAGAATAACTTTTTAATTACCTTAATTTCTTGGAATAAAATAAAATTGAAAAAAAACTAACTTGTTTACTTATTAATAAAGTAGATCATTTTAAGTAAATATGTTTTGCATATGGAATTTTGTATATTCTTTATAGTTTAAATATTTTGACAAAATTCATATTTTAAAAATCAAACTAGTTATACCTCCTAAATTTATAGAAATTAAAGAGAATTGGTGAATTTGGAGAAAATTATTATACCTCCCAGTGAACGACCTTGACTCAACCAGTAAAAATTTCTAAAATGTTAGGTTAATTCGACCCTATACTACACAATCGACACAACTTCGAGTTAACCTAAGTGATTTCTTCTACTCTTAATTAAGTGAAATTAAATAGGCACTCCACATTATTTTTGATTTTTAAAGGAACATATCATCACTCGTGTTTTCAAAACTTGGAGTGCTCTACTAAACCTTGATTGAACCAACCTAAGAATTAAACCCTAAAAGCTACTAAACAAGGTTAAATCCTAAAAGACACATCATCAAATAACCTTATTTGAGAACCTTGGTTGTGCACGCACACATTTTAACTAATCATTAAGGGCACAACCCATCTAAAGGGTCCATCACATTCCAAGAGCACGATCATCCCAAGCCTAACTAAAACTGAGTAGACGTTGGCCTTAAGGATTGATTCGCTCTTCAGGGTTCAGACTGAGATTTTTTTCTATTAATCTGCTTTTGTTGGTCCATTTGATGTCTAGCTAGGGGAGTAGCGTCAAACGACCGCGGCTAGGGGGTACACTAAGAACCGGAGGCGTAAGCCAAAGGAAGAACCTTCTCCCCAGTCCCTTCTTCTAACTGTTTGGATTGACTAGATAAAAGTAGACCAAATCATTTATTATCTCAAGACAGGTCCTAGGAGTCTATAGGTCTTTAGGCTACCGACATAAGGATAGGTTTGGTTGATTGTATTACAAGGCACTGATGTAAACACATTTATTGAGGGTAAAATGCCTATTCATGCATGCTCCTAAGCTTAGATTTGCATTTCATGTTATAAATATTGCATAGCATACATCATTCTTCATTTAAAGTAGTATATAATTTAGGTTAATTGCGTCCTTTTTGTGGTTAGGAGAGAAGGATATTTATTTTGGAGCATCAAATTGATGATCCGACCGTACGGATCTGATCAAGATGACAATCGGAGTCCAACGCCTCTGAAATCACCTTGATCGAAGTCCCATAGTACCATATGCAGTCTGAGGAAGATCAACGATCAAGGGACTAGGAGACATAATTTGGAGCTTCAAATGACAAATCCAACCCCGCAGATGGATTTGGGTTGAAGATCGCAGCCTAACAGCGTAAAAATCGACTCAATCTGACCTTTGTAGTAGCCCCTACAACGAAAAGAAGATGAGCGTCCCAGACTACGCCACGTGGCATAGCCCAGGCCGCCCAACGCATGCACGTGCCACCACACGCACGCAGCAGCGTAGGTGCGCACAGGCGCGCATGCGCACAGCGCAACGCCAGCGCGTGGGCACACGCGTGCGGCAAAGGCAGGGGAGCACAGCACTAGCTATGCATGGGCTAGACCTACAGCGACGCATGAGCTGGACTTACAGCGATGCTTACAGCCATCGCTAATTCATCGCATGCCAGCAAAGTTAGCTGGGGGTGCCAACGAGCATGAGCTGCCTACAGCGACGGCCTAAATGTCACTAATGGCCTCATACCTATTTTTTGCCTCTTCTCCTCCACTATAAAAGGACCTACACCCCCTCCCTTCCAAGCCATCTCTACCTACTCTACTCCCACCTACTCCCAAGCTCTAGCAGGCCTACCAACGCTCTGTTAGAGCTTGCTCTCAAGCTCCCAAGGCTCCTATTAGTATAGCAAACCTCTGCCCACCAAATACTCCTCCAACTTCCCATCCCCTTTCATAGGTCGCCTTGGAGCCGTCCTCCCACCACCATTCCGATAGCAAATCATCTCCGTCTTCTCACCTCCATTCCGGAGCCACGTCGAAGCTTTCCTCAACCCAACGTCCTCCTGCACCTCACCTCCTTCGTTTGAGCTTCCACCAGGCACCATCTTCTTACTGAACAACCGATTCGGGAGATTTCCTCTCACCCCCCTCTCTTTTTCTGCTTTCATAGTTAATTGTAATAGACATTAATGCAATACATCACATTTAATTCCATCTTTATCTTGTGATTGCTTGTCTTTTATTTCAAAAACACAAAAAAAATAACAAAACCCTAAAACTCCAAAAAGAAACAATCGAAGCACGATTTTCAATTAAAGTAAGCGTCGCCTCCCTGTGTTCGACTCGAGACTCCCTTGGAGGTTTGATATAAATTTTATCTGATCGACGTGTTTTACAACTATGACAACGGGTTACTTGTAACCCCAATTTCTAACACGTGAAACACACCCGACCAGGCACCTTTTCTCTTCTCCATTTTCTCTCCTTTTCTATCATGTACCCTTCCACATCCTACACACATTTCACATCCAATCATCCTACCACCACTTATCTCCAAGATGATTACTATCCTGACTTCACTTGTAATTACCCATCCACTAGCCAGGATGACTTTGATTGGGGATATGAATCCGGACCTCAATGTCCAGGGCCTAACACTGGACAACAAGACTATGATTGCTATCCTTCCCGGACCTACAATGATAATGGATCTCCATCCTTTGATGACCAAACCAACTCGATCTATAATCAGGAAGGATATAATGATTATAACACTTACCTCCCCAGTATTCCACTGAATATAGGTTGCCACCATCCTTTGAACAACCTAGAATGACCTACTTTCAGGGAGGGACCGAGAACCTCGACATCTTGACTCCCCTAAATTTAACCCAAACCCACCCAAACCTGAATCGAACCAGTCAGTTCAAGTAAACCAGATTTAGGATAGGGTGTTGGCTAATTTGAGGAACACTGTACAATCTTTAGAAGCTCAGCCAACACCATATACTGAAGCACTGGAGCCTATGATCAAAATGATTGATGAACTTAATAGTTTTTTATTGGATTTGCTCCAAAGTGTTAGGGATAGGGACTTGGGTGAGTTTCTTCTTGGGAAATTATCGAGGTTGAGGATGAAATTTGTGGTTGCCCTAGTCAAATCTTAGGATGATTCTCAAGATGAACCCCCTTCAGGAGAGCCAATGTTTGAACCCGCTCATGCGCCTGTCAGGGGGGATACATATTCTGAGATTGGAGATGACCAGGTTGGTCTAAAGCAACCCTTTGAGGATGAACTGAGTTTCTCACCCGAGATCCCAAAGCCAGGGAGCGAGGAAAAACAAGTCTCTTTGAAGCAGGAAATGATAATCAATTTTGAGACATATATAAATGAGGATCATGGATTCTTTGATTCTGAGGGTGAGGAATCTCTTAGTGAAGTCTCACTTAAGTTTAAGGAAGATGATTTTAGTGAGACAAATGGGCTCAAGGAGCATGATGAACCATTTGATAGCCTAGTCATTGAAGATTTTGATTCGGTTGGGGCTAACTTAGAGGATTCGAATCCTCATTTACTTGATGATTCAATCAGTGACCCCATTCCTCATTTGCACCCCAAAGTGCTAACTTCTGAGATCATTGTGCCTAAGTCAATCTTGATTTAGCCATGATTTCTGGACTTGGGAAAATCATATGGGGTGAATGATATGCTAGAGGTCCCGGAGCCTGAGCCCTTGATGTTGGAGGATAGAATTGTTAAAATAAAAATTTGGGAGGCTAATTCTGAGGGAACTTTGATTTTGGATCTAAGGGTACCTATTGACCTGAAACCACCTACTTTCTACCATGACCCTTATGATATCTTTCACGTGTAACCCAAGCTCGAAATAACTGATTATTTTTCTGAGCTAGATGTTAAGTGGACAACCGCACCTATTGAATCATCTTTACCCATTATCTAACATTTTGGTCTTGGGTTGCACACCACAGAACCGCAGGCCCGACCGCGCAAGCTTAACAACCTTCGGTTCTAGGTGATTTTCATCCAGAACCTTAGAACCACTCGACCCTTGGGCATGGGTCCGCACCATAATATGGTCCATGCCTGTGAACATCTTCTGCTAGCGGGTTTTAGGATCAATATTTTTATTTTGATTCTAACCCGCACGTGTGAATTCTCAATTTCTTCTTTGTATGTATATTATGCCTAGCTGAAGGCATTAAATTTAGCACGTGTTTATATTTCACGTTCTCTACAGAGCTAACCGAATTCCTCACGTTATTCAGGTGATATTCTGTTTACTCCACCTTTTCATGTCTTTATTTGTACAATGAGGACATTACATCATTTAGGCATAGGGGGATGGATAATCAATTCTTAAAGTCATTTTGTTAACTCCATAAATTTCTTTTAGTTTCTTATGTAAAAAAAATTGAAAATTTGAAAAAGATAAAAAAAGAAAGAAATTAGGAAAAGAAAACTTAGGCATTTGGAAGTTATTAAATTTAGGAAGTGATACAATAGAACCTAAATACTTAGACTCTTCAGGTCTTCGAGCTTAATTTGCTCGGGTGTCCTCTCAAATGTGAACTTAGTCTAAAGTCCTCGCCAATTAAATTTTATTTTAATTTGGTAAATAAATTGGGATGATAAGTATACGACTTATCAACCTGCCCTCTAATTTGGGGGGATTTTAAGGCTAAGAAACTACACACTATTCGCACTGACTCACTTTTCGATGGTTTTTATGGAAATTGGGTAGCTAATGGACTGACTTCGGTGGTATGACTGGCAAGTTGTCGGTGGTAACAACTCATCGGCCGGTTGTCCAGAGCCCAGCCACAAAACCATTTTCGTTGTACTACCTTTAGGTAAATCTTAGATCAAAGAGGCCACCTACTTAGAAGAAAAAAAAGAAACACCCAAAAAGAAAAGAAAAAAAATAGAAAAAGGAGAAAAAAAAGAAAATAGTAAAGCCACACTTCACCGCATGAGTTCGGCTAACAAGTGGTTGTGGGTAACAACCCATTGGCCGGTTGTCTAGAGCCTAGCCCATAAAAATGCACAATAATTCCCAAAACACGTAGGGAAGAAGCGGGGAAGTAGAATAAATTGGGGAGATATACACTGGGTTCGCTCTTATGTTAACCCCATAAATAAAAGTATGGAGAAAGCTATCGATCACAAAGATAAACCTTTAGGCAAGGTCACCTAAGGTTGTAGAAACCCGAAGTCTGTCTTAACGGTCGTTTTGTGAGTCTATCACTTTTTCACAAAGATGTTAGTACTTAGAGTCCTTTTTGAGTCTTGGGCAGGTCGAGTAGCTGTAAAAAGTTATCCTGGAACTCTCAAAGTCCAAAAGTACAAAAAAATTAGAAAAGAAGAAAAATAAAAAAAGTATCCTCCCTTTTCAAATAAGGTGAGGACTTGGGCGGTCAACATTCTAGCAGACATCCAGGTACTGTTGAGTCTCTGTGGTTTAGGACCTTAGTTGAAATTTTCTATTGTTAATAAACAACATAGGCCTAAACGATCAAGTCCTAATTCTGTTTTTATACATAGCATGTAGTTTAATTTTTCTAGGGACTAGCAAAAGATAGGCATGGAGTTATGATATAGACACATTCATTTAGGTTAAAATGCCCAATCATGAATGTTCCTAAGCTTAGATTTTGTTATGACCCGATTCCCGGGTCCCTACAGGACCCGAGTCCGGCTTACCTCGACTAATCCCAAGACCTAATCGTTCAGTAAGAAATAACCAAAAAGCAGGAAAGCAAACCACATTCACATATGTAATATAACTAAGCAGAAGAAAAGTACAAGTAGTAAAGGAAAAATAAATATGTTGTTTCAGTACATACCACCACAAAGCAATAACAACGCAAAGCGGAAGTTAACAGGAGAGACAAACAGTAACTAACAGTCCAGTACTTACTACAATAGTAAAGGAATGAAAAGGAAGTATTGAAAAACTATGGTTGGGCTCGACTGGGCCCAGCACCCTCCACAGCTGGAAGCTCGGGCTACTCAACTACTGGTCTTGAACAATATTATGAAAAGACAGAGATAGCAAATGCTAAGTAGAGTGGTATCTATATTATCTAAAAATGGTAAGAGCAGCAGGTTTAATTCTCATTTCTATTTATCTATCTTATATTTATATATGTTTCCGTTTCACCCATTTCTCTCAAGCATCCATATATTCTTGATCTTGCATGTTCCTTGTGGGAATGATCTTGATTGCAGTCTTTTCCATAGAGTAGAAGGTACACATGGTGCTCTCCTGGCCGGGAAAGTCCCCTATGGTAGCCTTACACCCAATCAACCACCCCGAGGTCAATGTCAAGACGTAGCGGGGACTACGGCATGCGTGATAAGTGCATGGGTAGCTACCCCACACTGACACGTGGTCAGCCATTTCCGATAGCGGGTACACCCAAAGTATAGCATGGAACAATATAAGGCCTTGCCCTCTCAGAACAGGGGTCAAGCCCCTCAGAACCAAATAGAGGTCTCGCCCCTCCACAGTCTACGCACCCTCGTCTAACTACCCCGGTTTACCCAGAGGGCCTAACAAGTCGGTGTAAGGTGGCTAGCTGAACCCCAGGCCCCATGGGGTGGCTAGCTCCCTCCCTACACTAGTAGCTCACCTCGGTACCATGTACACGAGGGCCAACAGGAGTCGGTGTAGAGTGGCCAATCTTAACCCTGGGTCTCAACCCAAGGGAGGCTAGCTCCGCTCTACACAAAAAGGGGACAGTTGCTCTCCATGGTACCACGTACTCAAGGGCCAGCACACTTCTCGTCTACATTCCAGGTTTCCGTCTATCCACAAGAGTTCTACTCCTAATTCCCCGTAGGGTTCATGCTCATGTTCACCTCATTTATTCCGATCCAGATTTCACCATTCACAATTTATCTCCTATCCATATACAAGCGACTAGTGTTTCCATAATTCGATACATGAAACTGGTGATTTCATAGGTAATTGTTTATTAATTACAGGCAGCTCATATTCTAACAGGCAACTCACAATTATAATACAGGCAATTGCTAGCAATTTATCTCAATCATGCATGCAAGTATATTATACAACACAAATGGTTCAATCATTTCTCTATCCTAGGGTTCCATTTGGCTATTTCAACAAGCACATTCTTATTTAAATATTATTAACAGAATTAACCACTCTACCAGGCAACACGGGAGTAATGGGGGCTCGAATCGCAGACCCAGGCATCTCTGCAAGCCCTAAGCACGTAGCAGGCTGAAACCCTATATCAGGGAATACATCACAAAAGGAGGGTTCAAAACAGTGTACAAAGGACTCTAGTATGTAGAGGAACTCGCGAGGAAAATACAAGTGTTTCGTTTACTTAAAACGAACCCCAATCGAACCCCAAACGGGTCAAAAACATGCCTACTATTTAAAATCAGACGTCTGGGGATACTCTCGGACATCTTAAAAGGTGCCAGATCCTTACCTTAAGTCCTTGTGGTATCCTCAGACGTCCAGACCTTCTTTGCGATCGTCTGAAGGTAGTTCCAGACGTCAAACAATGCCTCTAGTCGTCTGGACGTGCCTCCAGACGTCTGGTGATGTGATCAGATGTCCAAAAGCACGTAGGAAAGCGTTCTGTGCTCCATCCTAGGGCTGCACCTGCATACGACATCGCAGGCGTGGTCAACTGACAAATACCCCAGTGCTGCGATATGCATGGCGCAGGGAGATATGTATCTTGTGATAAATGAGCTTTCAGATGTCTAGCCTTATCTCCAAACGTCCAGGTATCCCATCAGCCGTCTGGACTCCACTCCAGACATCTGATACTGGAAAACATCCAGTATCAGAAACTCCTTCCAGCGCTCTCCGCTCTCTCCGCCTCGCGCCGCTGCAGCTCCAGCTGCTACAGAGGGCCGGGAGGCCGCCTCCCCGAGCTCTCTCCTCCTCCCGAATGCACCTGCGGTGGCTGTGTGAACTCCGCTGAGCTTCCACCGAAGCTCCTCCGACCACGGCCTCCTCCTCCTCCCATGCTCTCCTCCTTCCTCCCTCTCGCTCTCCCTCTCTCACCCCCTCTCGTCACTCCCACATAGCACTGAAGGTGGTGGTGGTGGCTAGTGTGTGGAGGGGAGAAGAGATAAGAGGGGGGCTTATATAGAAGGCGTGGGGTTTAGGGTTTGGGGAAGAAAAGGAAGGGAGAGAGGAGAGGAGGGTTCTACGCGCCGCCCGCATGTAGAGCATAGTGTGCAGTACGAAAATTTCATTTCCAGACGTCTGGGAAACGGTCCAGACATCTGGATAGATGTCTGACTGAGACTCCAGACGTCTTAAAAGGCTAAAAGTGTGATGGGTCATTACATCAGAACAAACTTAAAGGAAGTTTCATCCCCAAAACTTGAGCTAGCTAGGGTGCGGAAAAAGGAACATAAAACACATAACAAACTTAAAGAGGACTGAAGTAGGTCCGAAAAGACGTACCCTCAAAAAGCTCCAGGTACTGCTCTCGCATCGCCACCTTAGGCTCCCAGGTCGCCTCCTCGTACCGCTGGCTTCTCCATAGGACCTTCACCAGTGGTACCTGCTTCCATCTCAGACTCCGGACGGCTCTGTCTAGTATCTACACAGGTCACTCGGGGTAGGTTAGGTCGTCACCCACCTCGACGCTCTCGTGGCTCAGAACGTGACTAGGGTCAGCGACGTACTTCCTGAGGTTGGACACGTGGAACACGTCGTGCACTCCAGAAAGCTGGGGAGGAAGGGCAAGCCGGTAAGCAACGGGTCCCACTAGCTCCAGGACCTCAAAGGGCCCTACAAACCTCGGCGCAAGCTTCCCTTTCCCCCCAAAATGCTGCAGGCCCTTCATGGGCGAAACACAGAGAAAGACGTGATCCCCAACCTTGAACTGCACCTCTCTGCATTTCCGGTCAGTGTAACTCTTCTGCCTACTCCTGACAATGCGGAGTCGTCTGTGAATCTGCTCTATCACCTTTTGACTCTGCCGGATCAGCCTGGGACCAACCTCCCACTTGGTCCCTACCTCGACCCAACTCAAGGGTGCAATACACCTCCGTCCGTACAGAGCCTCGTAAGGTGCCATGCCGATGCTCGAGTGGTAACTATTATTATATGCAAACTCTGCCAGGGGTAAATGCTCCTCCCAGGAACCTCTCTAGTCTAGTACACAGGTGCGTAAAAGGTCCTCAAGTGTCTGTATGGTGCACTCTGACTGTCCGTCCATCTGGGGGTGGTACGCGGTACTGAACCTCAAACGTGTCCCCAAAGCCTGCTGAAACTCAGCCCAAAACTGGGAAGTAAAACGGGTATCCCTGTCAAATACAATCTCACGCAGAACTCCGTGCAGGCGTACCACATCGTGAATGTACCTCTCTGCCAACTGTGCCGGTCCCAAGGTGACTCGAATCGGCAGGAAACATGTCGTCTTCGTCAACCTGTCCACTATCACCCAGACTGCATAGTGTCCTCTCTGGGTAACCGGTAGACCCACCACCAAGTCCATGGTGATGCTCTCCCACTTCCACTCTGGCACAAGAAGTGGCTGCAACGGCCCTACGGGCCTCTGGTGCTCAGCCTTCACCTACTAGCACACCAAACACTACTGCACAAACTCACCAACATCCCGCTTCATCCCTCTCCACCAAAAGTCGCGTCTCACATCATGATACATCTTTGTGTTCTTGGGATGTATGGTGAATCTGGACCCGTGCACTTCAGCCAGGAGCTCTCTCAATAACTCCTCATCCCTAGGAACGCATAAGCATCCCCTCATGCGCAATATCTCATCTGTAAAGGAAAAGTCTCCTGAGTCTCCTGTCAACACCCTATCCCGCAGTGTCTGTAAGTATGGATCTGTCATCTGTCCTGCGATGATGCGGTCTATCAGCTCTGGTCGAGTCTGCTGCGTCACTATCACTGTCCCACAATACCCCTGTGACTCCCAAGGTCGCCAACTGCCCAACTCCTCCATAAGTCTCCAACTCTGTGCCTGTAGACTGGCCAAGTGAGTGGGAACCTTCCGACTCAAGGCGTCAACCACCACATTGGCCTTCCCTGGATGGTAGGAGATGTTGTAGTCATAGTCTTTCAGGAGCTCTAACTAACGTCTCTATCTCATGTTGAGCTTCTTCTAGTCAAACAAGTACCTGAGGCTCTTATGATCCATGAAAATCTCGAAAGTCTCACCATAAAGGTAGTGCCTCCATGTCTTTAGCGCGAAGACAACAACTGCCAACTCTATGTCATGGGTAGGGTAGCTATGCTCATAGGGCTTCAGTTGCAGCGAAGCGTAAGCGACAACGTGACCCCGCTGCATGAGCACACCCCCTAACCCCTGCAACAAAGAGTTTGTGTAAACCGCAAAACCACCACTGCTGTCCAGGATGGTAAGCAAAGGAGCTCAAGTCAGTCTCTCCTTCAACTCCTAAAAACAAGCCTCGCACTCATCTGTCCAGGCAAAGGGCACGTCCTTCCGAGTCAGCTGGGTCATAGGACACACAATCTGAGAGAATCCTCTGATAAACCGCTGATAGTAACTTGCCAATCCCAAAAAGCTGCGTATCTCTGTCACTGTATGTGGCCTCTCCCACCTGAGTATGGCCTCAACCTTGGCTGGGTCCACAGCCAAACCATCCCCTGAGATCACGTGCCCTAAGAAAGTCACCTGCCTCAACCAAAACTCGCACTTGTTGTACTTGGCATATAGCCTGCATCGCCTCAAAGTGTCCAGGATCATCCATAGATGTTGTCCGTGCTGCACCTGATCCTACGAGTAAACGAGTACGTTGTCGATGAACACCACCACCAACTAGTCCAAGTATGGTCTGAAAACCTGGTTCATCAAATCCATAAAAGCAGCAGGGGCATTGGTCAACCCAAACGGCATGACCAAGAACTCGTAGTGCCCGTACCGGTACAAAAAGCTGTCTTGGAGACGTCGGTCTCCCTTATCCTCAACTGGTGGTAGCCTGACCTCAAATCTATCTTGGAGAACACTGTGGCATCTCGCAACTAGTTGAAGAGGTCGACAATCCTCGACAGCAGATACTTGTTCTTGATGGTGACCCTATTCAGCTGCCGGTAGTCGACGCAAAGTCACAGGGTACCATCCTTCTTCTTCACAAACAGCACAGGGGCTCCCCACGGGGATGCACTGGGCCTCACAAAGCCCTTCTCCATCAGGTCTTGTAGCTATGACTTGAGCTCTCACAGCTCAAGCAGTGCCATCCGATACGGTGCAATAGAAATGGGGTTGATCCCTGGTACCAATGAGATCACAAACTCGATCTCGCGCTCGGGAGGTAGTCATGGCAGCTCCTCTGGAAAAACATCAGGGTACTTGCAAACCACCGGAATACTCTGAAAGTCAACCACGAGGCTACGCTCTACCACTACACAGGCCAGAAAGCCCTCACACCCTTGGCTCAAAAGCCTCGCTGCACGAAGCGCGGAGATGCATGTGAAACCTCCGTCCACCGGCTGTCCGTGAAACTCAAAGGGAGGCAACTCTGGTATGGAGAAGATGATCTTCCTACAGAAATAGTCCACCTGGGCATGATAGGTGGACAGCCAGTCCATCCCTAGGATCACGCCAAAATCCTCCATCTGTATCACAATCAGGTCAGTGAGGAGGCTGTGTCCCCCTATACTGACCTCGCAGTCCGTGTAGACCTCCTCAGCTATAAACAATTGGCCACCTGGGCCTCTGATCACAAACGGATCCTCTAACAGTACACTACCCTATCCCAAACTAACGTCAAAACTCGCAGCAACAAAAGAGTGTGTGACACCAGAATCAGAAAGTACGTACACTAATCTGCCAGAAATGGTAACCATACCTGCCACCACTGAACCAAAAGCCCTGGCATCTCTGTGTGTCAGGGCATTGATACGCCCCTCAGTCCTCAGTGCAAACGAAGCAGCTACACTCTGGGTCGAGTGAGCAACCGCTGGCCGGTACCCTCCTTGTGACTACTGCCCTCCCCTATGTGCCTGGGGACCACGACCACCAACTCGGCCTCCAATTCTCGGTGCAGGGAGCATCTGCTGTGCTTTGGCTCTAGATGGGCAGTCCGTCCTGATGTGACATGGCTGGCCACACTGGTAGCAGAGGGGAACACGGCCTCCTCCCTTAATAGGTCCCTACTGGTGGCTGGGCAGGGGTCTGGTGCTGGCAGCTGACCCCTGTCTGGGGCCCCCAAAGGCCATTGATGGCCCCGCAAAATGAGACGGCTCTCCTATGGGTGCCGTGTGCCTCTTCTCCCGACAGCTTTAAGAGTACTCTAGCTAATAGGGCCTCTTCCGTCCACTGTCGGTGTCTCATGTGGCCGGGTTGGTCTCCTCGTAGGTCATGGCTACCTCAACCACTCGTGAGAAGGTGGGTAGCTTCAGGGGTTTGACATACCCTCGACTAGCAGGTCGGAGCTCCTCAGTAAACCTCCACAGGCGCTCCTCCTCTGTAGACATGGCTGTCGAGGCAAAACGTGATAGCTCCAGGAAATGCGTGCAGTACGCGCTAATAATCATCCTCCCCTGGTGGAGAGTGTGAAACTCCTGCCTCCTCTGGTCCTACCAGGTCTACAGAAAGTACTACTTGCAGAAGAGAGTCATGAACTGGTCCCACATCGGCTCTCTCCTCTCCTAGCCTCTAACTGCCCTCCACCACCTATGTGCTATGCTCTATCTGCTCCAGCCAGTCCTCTGCCTCAGACAGGTCCTCATCCCCCTTGAAGGAGGGGCTTCAGCTTCCGGAACTATCCGAAAAGCTCGTGGTGCAGCTGCAGTAGGGGAACGGGCACGCCTCCAGGCAAGGAGGGCTCGTGCTCGAAAGTGTCAAAGTGTGGTGGGGGTAGTGGAGGACCACCCCCTCCCCCTCCTGCTCATCTGGCACTGCAGCGATCTCTCTGTCCCATTGAGGACTCCCCCTCCACGTCCTCAAGGAGAGATGCCCATGGAGGCTGGTGGAGCTCCTCTCCCACAATGTCCCTGATCAGCTGGGCGAGATCTTGGGCCTAAACGCCTGGGAGAAGAGGTGGGTCAACTGGTACCTCAGGCCCATCACGTCTACCCCTCCGACCTTGTCCATAGCCCACCTCGAGAACTCCCTGACGAAGCATCTCCTGCAAGGAAACGTGAAAGACAGAACAAGAGGGTCAACGATACCAAATTTCTTCGAGAAAAGACTCGGAACGAATATCAAAACGATACATTGTGGTGGCTATCCTAGTTATATGCACTTGAATGGTTATTCTCAAGCCAATTGGTTCATTTCTCGGGACGACCTTGCTCTGATACCATCTTGTTACGACCCGATTCCCGGATCCCTACAAGACCAGAGTCCAGCTCGCCTCGACTAATCCCAAGACCCAGTCGTCCAACAAGAAATAACCAAAAAGTAGAAAAGTAAACCACATTCACATATGCAATATAACTAAGCAGAAGAAACATACAAGTAGTAAAGGAAAAATAAATCTGTTATTTCAGTACATACCACCACAAAGCAATAACAACAGAAAGCGGAAGTTAGCAGTAGAGACAAACAGTAACTAATAGTCCAGTACTTACTATAACAGTAAAAGAACGAAAAGGAAGTGCTGAAAAACTACGGCTGGGCTCGACTGGAACCAGCACCCTCTGCAGCTGGAAGCTCGAGCTGCTCAACTCCTGGTCCTAAACAGTATTATGAAAAGACAGAGTCAGCGAACGCTGAGTAGAGTGGTATTGACAAGCCCATTTTCCCGCATTTTGAAATTATCGGAAATCGTAGTATAGTCGCGCTAAAATGCTCGTCAAAAATAATTTATAAAGATAACGAGACTTGAGTCCCGGTCGTTCGTCTCTAGGAGGCGTTTATGCAAATTTGAAATCGATCTCTTTCGCTCTACTTATTTAAAATCGCATGCCAGTTTCTAATCATCAGATCAATGTTTGTCCACTTTCATTATGAACCCTAATCACATGCTCATATGTTAGATAGATGACAAATGTGAAAGTGTGAGTTTTAGTACGCACGATTCTAGTTATGTAGTGGCTGTTTACGGAAAATGCGTTAATAGTTAGATCCTCAATATTTTTAGGTACCGACATGCTGGTTGCAATAGATAATAATTAAAAATAGGAAACTTTAATCGCACAAAATATATTGCAATAAGCTCATGGTGATTCTCAACACAGAGATATATATATATATAGAAAAAAAATCTTTTATTGATTCATCAGGGTGTTTGCAACATGGAACTAGTGGAAAGCTTATAAAGGAAAGCTTGAAAACATAAATCTAGTTAACAGAAATGATCGCATCCATGAATCTAAAAGGGGATTATAGATGCATCATTGGGGGAGAAGTAAAGAACTACACTACTAAACAGTAAATAAATCATGTAAACTATGAAGAACTAAGCTACTAATCTAGTAGAAATAAGGTCATTCGGAGGTGGGCTCCAATGGCCTTTGAGTCGGTTGAGAGGAGGAGGGGCGGCCAATGGTGCTTAGGCCGACCCTTGGAGAGAAGTTGGAGAGGTGATCCAACATCTTGGCATGGAGATGGTGGTGGCCATGGTGATGCTACTCATGGAGATGGAGTGGAGGTGGATGTAGCTAAACTAAATGGAAGCCAAGAGTGAATGGGTGCAAATGGCCACCCCTTAGGTATTTTTATAGACCTAAGGGAGACTCTCTAGAGAATTGTGTAACTCTCTAGAGAGAACTCCAAGAGTGGCTAGCCAAAGAGAGAGAGAGGTGGTTTTTAGATCCACCATTTGTGGATCTCCAATTTGAATGGCTCTTGGTTGCTAATTTTGGCAACCAAGAGTGGTGCCACCTTTGGAAGAACCTAGAACACTCTAGGTGGTGTGGGAGTGCTTGAATGGGTGTGTGTGTGTGTGTGTGTGTGTGTAGCCATGCCCTATGTGTCTAAGTGATCTAGGTTAGGTCCTAAGGGGGTTTGGGTTGGTGTAGGTCTTAAATTAGGGTTGCAAACCCTAATTGCTAAGGGGGAAATGCAATTAAACTTAACACAAGTTTAATTGAATGAGTGTGAACCTAATTGAGAGTAAAATAACTCAATTAGGTTGAGCTTAGGTCAATTGGACTTTCATTGAGTCCAATTAGAATTGTATGGGTTGAGATCTAAGCTCAATTGGATCCTATGAGTCCAATTGGCTAGGCAATGGTACTTGACTATGATCTAAGTCAATTAGGTTTAGTGAGGACCTAATTAGGTCCTTAAGGAGGTCTAGAGGTGATGTACTAGGGTTAGGGTACCTTAATTTAGGTTCCTAATGGTTTAGAATTGGGTTTAGGGAGCCAAAGATCCAAGATCAAGACTTGAATCTCAAAACAGGAACTGGAAAGCAGTTCCAGACGTCCAATAATAGTATCAGATGACTTATACTAAAAAATTATAAGTCTAGACTTTAATTCTGGACGTCTAATCAGAGTCAGGAAGGATTCTAGGTTCTGTCTTGGGTATTCTGCAGAAATTGGATGTGTGACCAAGTGTCTGGATGTCCAATAATACTACAGAAGTGGGTTTAAGGTGTGCGGGAGTTGGCTAAGGGTTCTGGATGTCTTATAACTCATCTGGATGTCCAGATAGAGGTTCAAATTAGGGTTTTAAGGTTTCCTAGGGTGTGGTGACCTAATCTAAGGGTGGCTAAGGCTTGGGGAAGCTTCTAGGCTATCATAGGGCTAGGATGGTCCTAAGTTCTTCATATTTTACTGCTTTATTCCTACTTAAATAGAATAGCATACCTGAACCCCTTACATTATTGTCTACTACATCTTATTCTAGGTCTTCTGCTCCAACTTTGTTGCAACACCAGTTATCCTTTATTCTTCTGATCCAGCTTTAAATCTAGCTTCAGATCTATCTTCTGATCAGCTTATTACCTGTAATTGGCATAATGCACGTAATCAGCACATTATAGCACCTAAAAGAAAGCAGTAAAGATGCAAGTAATGCTTTTGCATGCATGAATTATCCTAACTTATGCTAAGTCCTAGCCTAATTTAGGTCAATTAAGACCTATGATTGCTGTGCAATCAGGTATCTATATTATCTAAAAATAGTAAGAGTAGCAAGTTTAATTCTCATTTCTATTTATCTATTTTATATTTATATATGTTTTCGTTTTACCCATTTCTCTTAAGCATCTAGATATTCTTGATCTTGCATGTTCCTCGTGGGAACGATCTTCATTACAGTCTTTTCCGTAGAGTAGAAGGTACACGTAGTGCTCTCCTGACTGGGAGAGTCCCCCGTGGTAGCCCTACACCCAGTCAACCACCCCGAGGTCACTATCAAGACGTAGTGGTGACTACGGCATGTGTGGTAAGAGCACGGGTAGCTACCCTGCACTAACACACAGTCAGTCGTTTCCGCTAGCGGGCACGCCCAAAATATAGCATGGAATAGTATAGGGCCTTGTCCTCTCAGAATAGGGGTCTCACCCCTCAGAACCAAACAGGGGTCTCGCCCCTCCACAATCCGCGCACCCTCGTCTAACTACCTCGGTTTGCCCAGAGGGCTTAACAAGTCGGTGTAGGGTGGCTAGCTGAATCTCGGGCCCCGTGGGGTGGCTAGCTCTCTCCCTACACTAGTAGCTCACCTCGATACCACGTACATGAGGGCCAACAGGAGTCGGTGTAGAGTGGCCAATCTTAACCCTGGGTCTCAACCCAAGGGAGGCTAGCTCCGCTCTACACAAAAAGGGGACAGTTGCTCTCCTTGGTACCACGTACTCAAGGGCCAACACACTTCCTGTCTACATTCCAGGTTTCCGCCTATCCACAGGAGTTCTATTCCTAATTCCCCGTAGGGTTCATGCTCATGTTCACCTCATTTATTCCGATCCAAATTTCACCATTCACAATTTATCTCCCATCCATATACAGGCGACTTGTGTTTCCATAATTCGATACATGCAACTGGTGATTTCACAGGTAATTGTTTATTAATTATAGGTAGCTCATATTCTAACAAGCAACTCACAATTATAATACAGGCAATTGCTAGCAGTTTATCTCAATCATGCATTCAAGTATATTATACAACACAAACGGTTCATTCATTTCTCTATCCTAGGGTTCCATTTAGCTATTTCGACAAGAACATTCTTATTTAAATATTATTAATAGAATTAACCACTCTACCAGGCAACACGGGAGTAATGGGGGCTCAAACTGCAGACCCAGGTGTCTCTGCAAGCTCCAAACACGCAATAGGCTGAAACCCTATACCAGGGAATACATCCCAAAAGGAGGGTTTAGAATAGTGTACAAAGGACGCTAGCACGTAGAGGAACTCGCGAGGAAAATACAGGTATTTCGTTTGCATAAAACGGACCCCGATCAGATCCAAAACGGGTCAAAAACGTGCCTACTATTCAAAATCAGATGTCTGGGGATACTCTCAGACGTCTTAAAAGGTGCCAGATCCTTAGCTTAAGACCCTGTGGTATCCTCAGACGTCCAGATCTTCTTTGCGATCATCTGAAGGTAGTTCCAGACATCGAACAATGCCTCCAGTCGTCTAGACGTGCCTCCGGACATCTGGTAATGTGATCAAATGTCCAAAAGTGCGTAGGAAAGCATTCTGTGCTCCTTCCTAAGGATGCACCTGCGTACGACATCGCAGGCGTGGTCAGCCGACATATACCCTAGCGTTGTGATATGCATGGCGCAGGGAGATATGTACCTTGCGATAAATGAGCTTTCAGACATCTAGCCTTAGCTCCAGACGTCCAAGTACCCCATCAGCCGTCTGGACTCCACTCCAGACGTCTAATACTGGAAAACTTCCAGTATCAGGAACTCCTTCCAGCGCTCTCCGCTCGCTCCGCCTCACACCACCGCAGCTCCAGCTGCTGCAGAGGGTCGGGAGGTTGCCTCCCCAAGCTCTCTCCTCCTCCCGCACACGCCCGCGGTGGCCATGCGAGCTCTGCTGAGCTTCCACCGAAGCCCCTCCAACCACGGCCTCCTCCTCCTCCCACGCTCTCCTCCTTCCTCCCTCTCGCTCTCCCTCGCTCGCCCCCTCTCGTCACTCCCGCACAGCACTGAAGGTGGTGGTGGTGACTGGTGTGTGGAGGGGAGAGGAGATAGGAGGGGGGCTTATATAGAAGGCATGGGGTTTAGGGTTTGGGGAAGAAAAGGAAGGGAGAGAGGAGAGGAGGGTTCTGCGCGCCACCCGCATGTAGAGCGTAGTGTGCAATACGAAAATTTCATTTCTAGACATCCGGGAAAGGGTCCAGGCATCTGGACAGACATCTGACTGAGACTCCAGATGTCTTAAAAGGCTAAAAGTGTGACGGGTCATTACAGATTTGCATTTTATGTTATAAATATTGCATAGCATGCATCATTCTGCATTTAGAAGAGTTGTATATATTTTAGGTTAATTAGGTCCTTTTTATGGATAGGAAGGAAGGAGATTTATTTCAGGGCCTCGAATGGACGATCAAACCGTACGGATCTGATTAGAATGACGATCAAAGTCTACCGCCTCTGAAATCGTCCAGATCAAAGTCCCGTAGCATCATATGAAGCCCGAGGAAGATCAACGACCAGGGGGCAATGCGACATCCTTACATGTTTCGGATGAAAAATCCAACCATACGGATGGATCCGGAGCAACAATCGCAATCCGACAACATGGAAATCAATTCGATCCGACCACGGTGGCACCCTCTGCAAAGGAATGAAGATGGACGGTCCAAGTCGCGCCATGTGGCGCAACCCAGGCTGCCCATGCACACACACGCACCATCGCGCATGCACAGCAGCGTGGGCGCGCGCACATGCGAAGCACGCATTCACCCAAGCGCCGCGGCACGCGCAACAGCGTAGTACTCAGCGCGTACGTACACGCAATAGCGACAGCAGGCATGGCAACGGGCACGAGCGCAGCTGGCGTGGGTGCATAGTGCGTGCATGCGTGCAACACGACGCGTGATGAGCGAGCCAGTGGGACTATTGAATGGCGCGGATCTTTAGCGACGGCTGTAGCAACGTTTACGGCCGTCACTAATGACCCAGATATGAATTTGTTCTTCCTCGTCCACTATAAAAGGACCTACCCACCACCATTTCAATCCATCTCTTCCTTTTTCCCTCTCACCACCCCCAAGGCTCTAGAGAGAGCTTATCCCAAGCCTGGGATGCTCCTCTAGAGTAGAAAATCAAATAGTTTTCCCTCCCCTCATCCCCATTTGTGGAGCATCTCGTGGCCATCCTCTCACCACTTTTTGGGAAGAAGATCCTCGCCTTGACGCCATCCTGCCCCATCCTCCGTCCTCTGGCTCTGTCCTCCTTCGTCCCGCTCCTCACCACCTTTCTCTAGGCAACGTCAAAGCCAGTCGTCCTCCGAGCAACCGTCGAGGGGGATTTCTCACACCTTATTCTATCTTTTTACGCTTTCGTAGTGTAGATTTTTCTTGCTTTCATAGTGTAACAAATAGTTCTTGATGAATAGATGATTGTTTCTCTCTCCCCCCCCTCTCTCTTATATTTTTGCAAGTAGATAAAGTTTTCATCGACCTAATCTCTTGCTTGTTAAAAATACAAAAAAAAATAGAAAAGATAAAAAAGACCAAAAATAAATAAAAGAGAAACGCAGATTTCATAAAACCAAACGTTCGCCTCCCCGTGTTCAACCTGGGACTCACTTTTCGAGTTTCGGCATAAATTTCAACTGACCACGAGTTTTGCAACTACGACGATGGGTTACTTGTAACCCTAATTTCAAACTCGCGAAACACGTGCGATTAGGTTTCAACTCAAGCTGAGGTGGGTTTAGTAAAGAAGGTAGGGAAGATGCTGATGAAGATTCATCAGGACGATCCAGTGGAAGAGGCTGGGAATGAACAAAATCAACAACCTCTTCAGAATGTGGCAAGTCTGCCACGGAGGGTTGTGGGTTGGGCTCACTAAAGCTGGTGGAATCCTCGAGTGCACTGATCGTCATACAAGTCTTAAAGTCATGATCGTTGAGCTCCTCAATGAATCCTCAAATCCTCTTATCACCTTAAAAATATCAAGATTTAGCTTCTTATCCCCAAAGGCGATCTCCATACTACCGCTCTCACAATTTATGTTGGCCTTGGTGGTAGCTAGGGACAGGCGCCCTAGAATAATGGGTGTGTTCCTCAAATCGTTAGGTACATCCATGTCAAGGACCAAGAAATCTACAGGAAAATAGAAATCCATGACCTTGATGATTACATCCTCAATAATGCCCTTCAGTGTGGTGATCGAGCGGTCTGCTAATTGTAGCATTACTGAGGTTGGCCTAAGTTCGCCTAATCCAAATCTCTCATAAAGAGAAGTCGGAATTAGGTTGATGAATGCACCTAGATCCAACAGTGCCCTATCAAAAGTGTATTCCCCAATAATGCATGAGATCAAGGGGGCACTGGATCTTTCTTCTTGTGAGGAAGGTAATGCAGGATCACAGAACTTGCTTTCTCAGAGAGAATCACCTTCCTCAGAGTGGGTTCTCTCGGCTTACGCTTTTGAGTACATAGTTCTTTTAGAAATTTAGTGTAAGCCGAGATGTGCTTAATAGCATCGATGGGCGGAATATTGATCTCTACACTCTTGAATAAATTCAAGAGCTCCTAGTTGCTATCTAGGGTTTTCTTCTACTTGGTTTTCAATAGGGCTTCAAGGAACGGGATATGGGTGGTATTTTCAATTTTCGGTCCCTGGGCCTTATTGTCTTATTCAATCTCCTCCTCTCTCTCAAGCTCCCTAGGGTTTTGGCATCTAGAAGGTAATTTAGGATTCTGGGTCTGCTTTCCACTTCTCAAGGTGACGGAGTTTGCAAAGGCATATGGGTTCAGGCCTTGAGGTGGGTTAGTGAAGATTGGAGGGCCTTGATTGGTCATGTAACAAGAAGAAGAAGAGGAGGAAAGACCCTACTCAACCACCTGAGCATGTGCGTGTAGGTCCCTTTGATTCCCGTACCCTTGGGCTCTATTGCCCTGATTTTGCACATTGCGTGGGTTGGGTACGGGTTGGGATGGTAGAGATCCGGGTTGTTGGGTGTTAGCAATTAACCTGGATTGCAAGTTACCCAACGATGTCTTCATTTGCTGCATAAGCTGAATCATGGACCCTTGCATTTCCACCATCTGTCGGTTCAAATCAACCTACCCGGCAGATCGTTGGGCATTCCAAGATGGCTGAGTAACCGGTCTCGGGGGAAACTGGGTATATGCTTGACCCTGACCCATAGGCCTTTGAGATTCATAGTTGTTGGGTCGAGTTTGGGTCTATTGCCCTTGACTTTTCCAGGAGAGGTTAGAGTGGTTCCTCCAACCCGAGTTATAAGTGTTGGAATACGGGTTGAACCTAACATTCTCCTGCATTGCATACGCATCCTCATAGGACGAGGATGGAGAGTCAAAAAAACTAGGATCAAAGGCCCTAGTTTGGAACCCATAAGGTTTTGAGAAATCCTGGCTCAAAAATTGAGCTGATTCAAGTTGGTTCACGAACTCCCGCCCCATGGGAGCTCGTGAGGAATGGAATCCTGAATTCTGGAATTGAGTAGGTGTAGAAGTGTTTCTCGAATTCCCAGACATCCATTCTTCCATTCTTTTAGCAACCAAGTCCATTTTATCAAGCTTATTACAAATCAATTCCATGTCAAATGAATGAGAATCTTGTATCTCATTAGCATTTGACTGGATTGTTGGGACCTGTTGAAGGCATCCATAGAGGCATGATTAATTGAGTTCTCGCTCATTTCCTCAAGCAGGTCATATGCGTTATCTGCTTCCCTGTTGAGGAAATTACCTCTGCAAGAGATGTCCACGTGATTACGGAGTTGTTCAACCAACCCATGATAGAAAATATGCACGAGTTGCCATTTCGGCACCTCATGGTGTGGACACTTCCTCAAAAGTTCCTAGAATTGCTCCCAGGCACCATGAAACGGTTCTCCCGGCCGCTGGGCAAAAGTGGTAGTCTCCCATCGCAAGGCATTGGTCCATCCTTTTGGGAAGAATTTCTTCAGGAAGGCCGACTTAAGAGCAGCCCATGTTTCTATCGGCCTTCCGATGGTATGGTACTAATGTGCAGCCTTATCCCTGAGAGAGTAGGGAAAGAGCCTCATGATCATTTGCTCTTCATTCACATTCCTTGCTTTGGTGGTCTGAACCAAAGTGGTCAGATCCTCCAAGTACTGGAATGGGTCCTCCGAGCCAAGCAACTTAAGACTTGGGGCTTGATTTCTATGTCACTAGCAAGAATTATGACGCTGGGACGTTCCCCATAATTTGAAGGATCATAGAAATCCTTCAAGGGCCGAGTGCCCTAACCATTCATTCATTGGAACCATTGCTGCATCTACTGCAATTCTTCCAACTACCTCTGAATCAGCTTCTGCTGATTCGGGGGCAGGGGAGGTGGTTGTTGATCAGCCATGTGATCTGCTTGGTTATAGCTTAACCTCCGCCTTTAGGAATGGTCTAAAGGTCCTTCCAATCTAGGGTTCAATGACCTCCTTCCAAGCATACACTAAAAGGAAGTCAGAAGGACAGGGAAGAGAAGGAATCCTACAGTGCAAAAATACAAGCATGTCCTTATGTTGGGTAGCCTAAAGGTCTACAGACTCTCAGAATTCATCCTAAGATTATGGACAATTTACTCTACTTATGTCCAGGCAATCCAACCAGTTAGGAGGGACTGGGAAGAAGGTTCTTCCTTTGGCTTGCGCCTCCGATTCCTAGTGTACCCCCCAGCCGCGGTCGTTTGATGCTACTCCCCTAACTAGACAACCGATTGACTAGTATAAGTAGGTTAATCATGAACAATCTCAATCTAGATCCTGACAAGCGAACCAATCTTTAGGGCTAACGTCTAATCAATTTTAGTTAGGCTTTGGATATTAGTGCTTCAAGAATGTGATGGGCCCTTAATGGGTTGTGCCCTTAATGATTTGTTTGAGAATGTGTGAATGAGCACAACCAAGAAGTTTTCAAGCAAGATTATTAATGATGAGGTGAGTTTTAGGGTTTGAATCTTACTTAGTAGCTTTTAGGATTCAAATATTAAGTGTATTCAACAAAGTTTTGTGAGGCAAACCAAGTTTTGAAAGCACGAGTTCAAGTATTTTTCCTTTATAAATCAAAAGAATATGGAGTGCCTGGCTTGACCTAAATATTGAATCCTATGGGGCAGCTACAAAATGAATTTCTTTTAAATTAGGTGGTGCAACCCAAATAATTCAATCAATCGGCCCAAATGCACCACCAATTGAGGCACACAGAAAGGTGATTAATCTATTATGATTTCTACTCCTTTATGTGTTGAATTGGTGTACCGGTTCCACAGGTTGGAATCCCGATTGAGTAGATGAAAATCAAGTTATGTTATGTGCCTCAAATGTGGGTGTATAAAGTGTGTACATTGATTCGTCCCACAGAAAGTATCTATTTATTTTTTTTATATAAAATACAGGGGTGAAATGAGTGGAGGTGGCAAACAAGACAAACAATTCTATCCTAGGGTTTATGCAAGAACCTAAGTAGATTTGGTCTTGGTTATGAGTGTGGCGAAATGAAACTAGTGGGGGGGGATGTCAGGGACACTTACAAAGTACTCTACCCGCACTTACTTCGGTCTACTGCACTTGGATCTACACGCTAGGGTACCTTTAAGACAATAGATCAGTGATAAGCGGGGTTAGTAATATGTAAATGCAAAGAAGCGTAGAAAATAAGAAAGTAAATTCCGTTTCCTCCCCAGCAACGGCGCCAAAATGATAAACATGTTTTGCGTGGTAGAAATTAAGGTTTGGAGGAACCCGTCGTCATAGTCACAAAACTCATTATCAAATACAATTTTACCGAAACTCCAAGGGAGTCCAAGGTCAAACATAGGGAGGCGACGTTTACCTTGCTTGAAAACCGCACTTCGTTTTGTTTCTTTTTGGTATTTTGAGGTTTGTTATTTTTTTGTGTTTTTGAAATAAAAAGACAAGTAGAATAAATTCACAAGAGAGATGGAACAAATATGATATATTGCACAATTGTCTATTACAATAATCTACGAAAGCATAAAAAGAGAGGGAGGTGAGAAGGAATCTCCCAAATTGGCTGTTCAGCTAGACGACGGCACCTGGAGAAAGCTTGGACGAAGGAGTTGAGGAGCGGGACGACGAAGATGAGATGCAGGAGGACGTCGGGTAGAGGAATGCTTCACCGAGGCTCTGGAATGAAGGTGAGGAGGTGGAGATGATCTGCTACTGGAATGGAGGTGGGAGGATGGCTCGAAGGCATCCTATAAAGGTGGTGGGATAAAGGATGAATTTTTGGTGGGAATTAGGATCATTACACTAATAGGAGGCCTTTGGAGCTTGAGAGTAAGCTCTAATGGAGCTTTGGTAGGCTACTAGAGCGTAGGAGTAGGTGGGAGTAGAGTAGGTAAAGATGGTTTGAAATGGGGGGTGTAGTGGTGTTTATATAGTGGTGGAATGGAGGTGGTTTGCATGCACGGGCCTTTAGTGACATTTAAGACATCGCTAAAGACCTACCAGAGACATCGCTAAAGCATTCACGTGCCTTGGCTGGCACTTGGATGCTTGGCTATAGCTGTCGTAGGGCACAGCGATCATCGACCGTTGGATCAGGCGTGGACAGCTGTGATCGCAAGAAGAGAACGCACGCTCGCAGTCATTTGAAATCCTCACCGTTGGCACGTGCGCTAAGGATCGGACGGTGGGCGCCACTCCCAGTCGTCTTAAATGCATGCCCCAGATGGCGCGTGTGCAATCTGGCGTGCACCCTCGCGTCGGTGGGCGGCATCAGATTACACGTGGAGAATCTCAACCGCTCGATCAAGATCAAGCGGCCCTATTACAGCTGGCACTGTAGCGGGCGCGACGAATCACGGCTCAAACTTGCGCTCGTTGTTTGAGAGCGCTCGTCCTCATCATTGCGCCAAAACGACGCTTTGTCGAGCAGAGGGTGGTGCGATCGCATGCACCTTAGTCATTAGATGAAGATCCAACAATTGAGGTGCACCCTTGAGTGAGGCCAGCACAATGGCTCAGGTGAGGGGTGGTCTGGATGGCACCACGTGGCGCCATCTAGGCCGTCCATCTTCTTCTTCTTATAGAGGGTGCTACGGAGCTCTGATCAAGGTGATTTTCACGTTGACGGACTGTGATCGTCGCTCCAGATTCATCAATACGGTCGGATTCTTCATCCGAAGCCCTTAAAGATGTTTCACTACCTCCTAGCCATGTACAATGGAAGAATTAATATACATAATATACAACTATCCTAAATGCCATGCAATAGATGTAATGCAGTATTTATAACATGATATACAATGCTAAGCGTAGGAACTATCATAAATAAGCATTTTATCATGAATTCATGTGTATTTATCATCGATCAATTTTTCCATTTAATCGATCAACATTGAATCGATCATTATAATTATTTAATCGATCAAATACCTTTTTAATCGACCAAACTTAATTTTGATCGACCAAACCCGTATTTTCAAAACTGTCGAAAAGTACCTATAAATAGGTCCGATGACCCCCCTCTCAAAAACACACCTCAAGAGCTTCTAAAAGAAAAATGCCCAATCTCTCTCTCTCGTGCTTTCACGCCTCTACGCCTACAACTACTGTGATCTAAAGTAAGCTTCCTCTCATGCGATTCACAAAAGCTTGATCTATTCTTTAATATTTCTAAGGTTCAATAGGAATATTGTTATATTATTTTATTTATGTTGTTCTTGATCTGGGATTCCAAGTTGGATTGGAAGTCCCGTTGTTCTCTCTATTAGGTGTAAGAGAAGACGTTCTGTAAAAGGTCATGCCACCCTCATTCAAGTGGCATGTGTCAGTGGATTGACTAGCATCGACTAGTCGGAAAAATCCTAAGCTAGGAGGCCTAGGTAGTGGTTTTTACCCGGAAGGGTTTCCACTCTAAATCAAGTGTCACTTCTCTGGTTTGTGCATATATCTTTTTGATCTATGTTGAATGTTTTAAAGTTAAATTTTTTAATAAATACTATACTATCCACCCTCCTCTAGTGTATACTTGATCCTTTAGGCTTCGCTCGCACTCACATTAGAAAGGCTTTAGAATGCTTAAGAGAGGCCTTCTAACCATTAGGAACAAATCTAAGGTGATTTGGTCGAAATCCAATGTGTGTACAGAATAATCAAAGTCTGATAGCACAGTATCAAACATCTGGTAAGTTGATCAAATGTTTAATCAGGGCATATTGGACATCTAACAAAAGGATTGGACATCTAATTCTGGAAGGTTAAGTCCCTAGAATTGGATTAAATCTTGTGCAGGGTGCATGGTCCTAGATGTCTATAGGACATCTGGTCATAGTGTTGAACGTCTGATGTGAGGTGTGTTACCAAGAATCGAATTTCTCAAAAGACGGGAAATCAAGATTTGGTCTGACATCATGATTTAGGCTTAAATCAAATCGCAACGGTCTAGTATCAAACATCTAAGATGGGTATCAGACGTCTGGACAAAGCTCTGAACATCAAAATAGCAAATACCATAGACCTAGACTCTAAGGTTCTAGTAATTGGAGATCTGGTAAAAGTTCAGGGAATGTTAAGAGTAGTTATCAAATGTCTAACAAAGGTTCTGAGCGTCTGATTAGGTAGTATGTGTGTTGTTTTGGCTTTCTAACTTGATTCTAGGTTTTACCTAAGTGTCCTAAGGTTAAGTCAGTGTGTCCAAGAATTAGATTGTCATATTTTGGGCTCTTTAACAACTATCTAAGAAAAAGAAAAGTGCAAAAACAAATTACATTACATACAACTCAAAAAATCTATCATATTTTGTAAGTCTTCAAGCTTTAGCCCTTGTTCCTTTGCTCCTTCATCAAGCTCCTCGATGCTTTTGATCATCATCAAGCTCCTCCATCTCCATGGATTGAAAGTTTGAATACTTTCCAAGTCTTCTAAACTAATTGCATTATCCTAAGAGCTAAACACTCAAATGCAATTATTAAATATAAAATACTTGGTTATCATTAAAATCAAGGACCAAGGTGCATTTGCACCAACACCATCATGGTGGTGGAGCCTGACTAGATGCTGATGAGTGGTTCCTCTACTAGGCGATTTTCCGCACTGGGTCCACCAACTATTGCCCTCTTCTTACCCTACTTTTGAGGCTTTAGGACAACTCATTGGATTGTCTGCTCCATTTCTAGGTAGAGAAGCTCCTTGATGGTGGATTGGTCTCCATGGGTACGATGCCAATGGCTACCGAGCAGAAGATGATCATTTGGAAGTAAGAAGTTTCCATCGTCACAAAAGCATGCATGGATGGCCTCCCGATGATCCCATCGAAAGTAGTGGACAAATTCGCTACCGCAAACATTGTAGTCTAGTTCAATTGTCATCTCGAAGGGAGATGGGGAGGTTAGTCCTTTCGTTGACATAAATTTGTGGTTGCCAAGCCCTACTACCAAGGAGCAAGACAGGATGAGGTCCCACTCCTAGAGCCCAATCTAGGTTATGGTTTGCATAAAGAAGGCATCAACGACACTGTTTTTGTTGACCAAGAGGTGGGGTTGATGTCGTTTGGCCACCATGAGGGTGACTAAGAGGAGGTCATTATGCCGTCTAAGGTTCAATAGGTGTTGGAACATGACCAGGGCATCCTTCTTGACATCTTGGCAGAGAGACCTTACACTCCCCTGTGAAATGACTGAGGTGGCCTAGACTGGGTCTACCTACTGGACGATGGATAGGGTGGCTCTGGTGCCTCCTCCAAAGATCACATGCACTATCTCTTCCTGCCTAGCAGCTATGCAGTGCAGGATCAGTGTGGTAGCTAGGACAGGGCTAGTTGTCCTCCCTTATCAGCAAGCAAGAAGGTCCAAAGCACAAAGGTAGTATTCCTCAAGTAGGAGGTCTTGGGAAAGACCTTCATCTGCAAAGGCTAGGAAGGTGCCCTCATTCTCTTGGGGTTCCTTCACTTTGCCCCCAAATCACTACAAGTGCATCCAATGGAACTCCTCCAGGTCTTCAAGTGACCTCTTCCCCTTGTCCACCTCATTCTAGAGAACATACTGAGCAAGGCTGCCCTCTTGGATTTGGGACTTGATCAGGTCCCAAAGGTCTTGGCAATTCTCTATAGCATGGCCCTTGGCCTCATGGTAGTGCAGTGGTGGTAAAGGTCAGAGAAGCTCTGCTTGATCGGTGTTGAAGATTTTCGCCAAGATATCTACCTAATTGTAGGTAAGGGGGGTATACTCTTGGTATGCATCTCTTCTCACTTGCTACGAGTGGAGATTGGGCCTATCCTTGTTGCCGTGTCTACTATCTTGGTCCTCCTAACAACCCTGGTGATCATGGTCAAAGCAACCTGGCTAATGGTCACCCGCCTATCGGGTTCCATGTTACTACGGTGCTCCGAACTCTGCGCACCCATTGGGCTTGCTTGGGGCTCCTCGAGCATCCTGACTGCTCTCAAGTGAGAGCGGAAAGACTTGCTGCGATCCATGTGGTTATCTGCGTCGTCCCACAGCTCTACCATGTCATACGATGAGAGATCCTCCATGTCGTTCCAAAAGTCCCAATCCAGGAGACCCTACTTGAACAACTAAACAGTGATATGCTTATAGGAGCTCTGATAGCAGAAGTACTAGATTCGGTACCAATTCAGGCAACCCCAAAAGGTCTCTCCCTTTTTCTAATGAATCTCTACCAATTTCTTGGGATTTTTCCAAGTTCACTACTGTACAAAGAAGTATTGGCAGAACTTCACCAACTCATGGAAGTTATCGATCTATCTCACCAACAGGTCATTGAACCACTCATGGGTGCTGCCAATAAGGAGGGAGGGGAAGGCCCAGCACATTATGGCATCAGGGCATCCATGGAAGAGCATGTGCTACTAATAGTTCCCAACAAAGTTCGTCGAGTCGGTGGTCCCATTGTACCAAAGCAGCGAAGGGTATTTGAAGCGTTGCGAGAGGGGGGTGTTCACACTGCCTCCCTGAAGGGGAAGGTCCTAATGTACAGTCTAGTGTGGAACCCCCTCATCGCCTAGGTAACTTGTTGGACAAGGTTAGGCACCTAGTCCTCCAAGTGGGAGTTTAATGGGTTGAGTTAGGACTAGGAGCTTACCTATGAAGCCCTCCTTCTGCTGCACCAACTCTTTCTCCACTTGGTAGTGGATGAGCTGGTGCAACTCTTCCAACTATTGCTTAAGGCAGGCATTCTCCACCTCGACCTAGATGATGCAGTTCTCACCTGGCTCCTTGAGCAAGACTCTCACGCTGTTGGGCCCTCCTTAGCCTTAGGGATCACCTCTTTTCGAGACTAAGGGGCCTAAATCATCTCCACCAATTTGCATGCCTTGTTCACGATGGACTGGAGGTGCATCCTGCAATGCTTGTCATCGTCCGCCACTTGACAAAGAAGGTTAGGGCCCCTCTAGCTCGAGGCCTCGATCTTGGGGATTCCTCAACCTCCTCCTCTGGTGGCGGTGGGAATTCCCTCATCATGAAGGAGTCGGCTACCTTCTTGAAATTCTTCCCCAAGTCTCTCAGAGGGACACTTGGTTCGCCCTCAACTCCCTAAGATCGAACTTCTTGGACTTCGGGACAATGTTCCCACTGGTGTCGTCTGTAGCCTTTCAATAGGTATAGGAAATTTTCCTACAGATAATGCCAATTGATCGAGGTCAAATGACCTAATCAAAACAATGATTGCAAGTATAGAGCAAAGACCAAACCACACAAATGCTTAAGAAATGGTGACCTAGTTCCACCATGAGGGATGTACATCTAAAGGAAGGATCTAACCCTCAAAGTATGGACTATATGAATTTTGAATATACACTCTCTGAGAACAAGGTGGTCAATATCTTTTCCCTCGAATACAAGATTCTCTTTTATAGGAGTATGAGACACACGCACCTAAGAGAGCCCTATTGGGCTGCCTCTTTGAGAAAGTACGCGCGTCATGCAAATAGATGGAGATGACAGCCTCTACTCGACCATTAGCTTTTCCTGGACTGTCCCACTTTTGAGCAGGTTGTACATCATGTTTGGGGATCAAGCCATATCATAAAAGATAAAAAAGACAAAAGGGATGTGGTCAGAACTCCTACACTGTTGTTTTGCTTCTTGAGTTTCTGCCTTCGTTGCCTCAGCAGGTCTCATCGCCTGGGTTCTTGACAAACCAGGCAGGCGAACCAACTGAGTAGGATGACTAAGCAAGCTAAATGCCTTGAGGAGGGACACTACCCATGAGACTCCAGCTTTCGTCCGAAAGATCCAA
Source organism: Thalassia testudinum (assembly GCA_037157565.1). NCBI lineage: Eukaryota > Viridiplantae > Streptophyta > Magnoliopsida > Alismatales > Hydrocharitaceae > Thalassia > Thalassia testudinum. Next base: position 113,282,703 of record JAZHRO010000025.1, read on the forward strand.
GCGATACTACTTGGATGACCCCACCCCATTCGACAGATGCGAGCGGAGGATCTGACAACCATGCTGGCTACACTTATCTTTGGCCCGTGTGACTAGGACTCTGTCAGATTCTGAACTTTAAACCGACCTTTGTCCAAGTTGAAGGCCTCGTGTACTTACATTCAACCTTTTGCTCCCTCTTAGCAAACAAACAAAAATTTATAACTAAACTAAAAATATCATTTAAACCTATGATTTAACTCATACCCTCACCGAACACCAAAACCAACCTATTCCCCCACTCATCCCTGGATTTTCACTTAGCTATTCTTGCAATTAAACAGCATCTAAAGTTGGCTAATTTAGCAACCGAGATAAATTTGACTAATTTAAATATGAAATTAAGTTCTATTTTAAAATTGATGAGAAACCATGTTTGGATCCTATTTCAAAATTAACTGATTCCCAAGAGGGAGACGTATACTAAGGTCAAAATAAACTGAACCAAACGGAAAATAATAGACCTTATTTCTGCAACCAAACAAGCTCTGAAAAAGAGGAACTTAAAACAAAGCCTTATAGCTCCCATTAAGATTCTTTCATTTCATTTTCTACCGGTCAAAATGATTTTCTTTTAACGTTGTACTTTCGAGAAATAATCCACTCCAAGAAACAGCAGAAAAGAAAGTGAGAGCGTTCTTGATCTGTTTTTTTATGCTTAAGCTATTTGCAATTGATACGTTCAACAAAGCATTATCTCAAAACAGCTATTTATTATTATCAAATAAGAAAGTCCAGAGCATCACATTCCCAAGAGTTTCCGTAGAGAACAATTTAACACCAAAAACACCTTCCAAATAGGAATATTTTCCTCCATTACATTCAAAGGGCCTTGAGGATTTCTTCAGCGCCTGAAACGGTGAATGCACCTCCCTCCTCAATGTTGGCTACCTTAACCTTGAGATCGTCGACGAGAAGGGCAAACCTACGGGAACGGATGCCAAGGCCACGCTCAGCGAGGTCAAGCTCAAGGCCAAGAGCATGGGTGTAGGTGGCCGACCCATCTGCCAAAAACTTCACATGCTTGTTCTCTGCATACGTCTTTGCCCATGCTTTCATCACAAAGGGATCATTGACTGCAAGCAACATCAACAACATAGAACATTAGATCAAAAGACCTGTAAACATTTTTCATGAATATACTTACAAGAAATGCCTGCAAAATAAACTCCTTGAATATGGTTACAGGAGAATCCAATAGCAACATCCACAGCATTTTTATTCGTTTATCAACACAGATTACCCATTGAACACCACTCTAGTATTCCCATGAATGTTTACTTCGAAGGCACATTAACATAATCTAGCATTTCATTCACTAATTTTTAGCCTAAAGAGGGGATATCCTCATCAGTTAGTACCTTAGGTATTTCAGGGGTGCTCGCTCACATGCATCTCATTTTCATTTCAATTGAAACAAAACTTTGTCCAACATAGGATGTATATCCAAACACCTCTAGGAAGCATTAACGTAAAGACATGGAGACATGGACATGTAACTGTTGAGGAATCTTCAATATATTAGCTACACAATTGTAACAAGTGGCATTTTTAGTAATTCTTTTTGGAAAGCAGCATCATTTGTAATTGAGAATGTGGTATTATTGTAATCTGGGAAATATTCCGTCACCCTGGAAAGCAGGGCCGTCGTGATGGCCTGACAAATCTGTTACAGCTGCTTATAAATATGACAGCAGAGGGGTGTATTGATCACGCCATTCCATTTCTTATCCATTTTATTTTCAATCCATTACATCATGCCACCCACTGCATCTCATGAGGTTAGAAAATACTCATTATTTACATTTAGTTTGCAACGAAGAGAAGACAAGGTGTTAATAACCACCACTTTCATATTTGCAGAGGACAGTTCAAAGAAGACTGCATTTAAAGTAGAATGTACTAGTAAGAGTGCTTTCCGGTAACTGCAACCCACAAAGGATTCGATAAGATATACCACGTGATACTGAGTATAAGATATGCTATAAAATCACATCTAGATTTGAATAATGGATTATATACGGTTGAAGGACACGAGGAGCTTATTTATTCTATAAACCTTCCATCTCCAACAAAAATAACAAATTGCAGAAAAATATAAAATAATACTGAGGAGCTCAACATATCCCCTCAAGTTAAAGCATAAATGCCAACCATATTCTGCTTGAAACAGCAAACCTCAAATGCCAAATCAAGGTAAAGACTTAGTAAAAATACCAGCAATATAATCTCTTGAAGTCATTGATGTAGCATATAAGAATCTACACCAAATTAAATCCCAAGTGTGATGACAATCAATCTTTACATGTTTGATATGCTCATAAAACATGAGGTTGTTAGAAATATATGTAACCCGATTATCACACCGCAATTCCATAGATCTATCGATCTGAACATGTAAGTATTAAGAGGCATTTCACTCATCAACTCTACAGATGTTTGAGCCATCGCTCTACACTCAAATTCTACAATCGACTTGGAAGCAACAATCTATTTCTTGCTTCTCTAAGTCACTAAATTCCTAGCAACATAAACACAAAAGCCCGTGGTAGACTTCTTATTATCATGACTATCAACATAATCTACATCAGAATACCCTACTACTTTCATAGAAGCTCCTCTGGTGGAGAAGATCCTATCCTGGTGTTCTCTCCAAGAACCTGAGCACCATCATGGCAGCATTCCAAAGCTACTTATTTGGCTTCTCCATAAACTGACTTAACTTCCCAACTACAAAGGAGATATCAGGTCTAGTAATCGTTAAGTACAAAAGCTTTCCCACTATCAGTTCTACCAACTATCCACTAGCTCTGCATCTCTGTCATATAATCGTGTCCTTAAATCCATACGAATATTATCTGGTTAGATGTCAACATATCAATCTCTCTTAGTACATCCAATGCAGACTTACTTTAGGATAAAACAATGCCTTTCCTTCTGCACACAACCTATATCCCAAGTAAGTATCTCAGAGGTTCAAGATCCTTCAAAACAAACTACTCTACCAAGCATTGTTTTATATTTGTAACACTTGCAGTGTCGTCTCTTGTGACTATCAGATCATCAACATAGACCAAGAGTACCACTACCTTTTTCCCTATTTTATTGACAAATAGGGAATGATCGACTGACAACCTCTGAAACCCAACAAACTCCACAACCTAAGGAGCTAGGAGCTTATGGAATAAGGCATTCAAGCTTTTCTTAAGGTCATAAATTGCCTTCTACAACCTACAGATACTCCTCCTGAACCTCATAACTTGAGGACTACTACATGTAAACCTCCTCCTGCAGGTCTCCATATAAGAAGGCATTCTTCACATTAATCTAGTAAAGCTATCAATCACGCTACACTGCCACTAAAACCAATAGTCAAATAGTGGAGAAGCAAGCAATGGGTGAAAAGATGTCAAAGAAATCCATCCCATACGTTTGGATAAGCTCTTTGACAACATAGTAGGCCTTGTATCTAGAAATGAACCCATTGGGATTGTATTTGTCTATTTGAGTGCAAACACTCATCTACAACCAATTGTGGCACCTGCTAGCAACTGTGTTAGCTCTCAAGTACCACACAAATGAGTTGTCATCTCATCTTCCATGACCTGACGTCACTTTGGATCAAGCATGACCAACTAATGATTGGAGGGAATCCTTGTAGCAGAAAAAGCCCGACAAAGCTAGTCAAATGCAGTCCTCAGACAATCTATAGGAACTATTCCCAAGGGAATCTGGGACAATAGCGAGGCACCTTTCCAATAACAATCGGAAGGTCAAGATTATTTGGTAGATCCTTCTGTACTTGCTCTACGACAAAGATATCCACAGCTGGACCTGTAGCATTACCACTAGGCACTGTATCATCAATATGCAAACTATTTGCAATCATTTGGATCGGAAAGGATGATGTCGATGAAGAAGAGTGTGTGCAGTGGGAGAGGATGGCATCTGCAGAGTAATATGAGGACGTGTAGATAATAGCAGGCTCAAGAAACCTCACAGGTCCAGTAGCAATAGCTGAGGAAGCAGAAATAGATCTCGTCCAAAGGAACATGAGGTATAGGCACAGAAACCTCTGTAACCTCAAGAGATACTCTTCAAGCAACAGTGGAAAAATATGAAAGACTTAAGAGAGATAACATCAACACTCACACAATGCCTACCAATGATGGGATCCAAATACCTATATCTGTTCTAAGTCCATGAGTATCCCAAAAACACTTAACTATCATGGTACAAGCTTGTCTCGACTTACGGAAAGATCGTATACAAAGGCAACACAACCAAACACACATTATGGCACATGGAAAAACTCCCACTTAGAATGCAAAATGTGCCAAGGAATCCACTTATGGAATACTGAATTGGGCATTCTATTAATCAAGTAACAGGATATAAAAACATCTCCCCAATATAACGAAACCATTGTGGTGAATCAACAAAATGTAGGCCATATCTAGAAGGTGTCGATATTTCCTCCCAACCGCCTCATTCTACTAAGAGGCACAAGCACAAGTTATCTGAAGTATAATATCATGAGACCTGTATAAAGCAGACAACCTAGTGGTATATAACTCAAGTACATTATCAAATCTCACAACTTCAATAACAGTTAAATATTAATTCTTGATCTCTAAAAAAAATGCTCAAAAATAGGTCTGACTTATTCTTCAAAAGGAATATTCAAGATATATATGAAAAATCATCAACCATCAAGTAGTAACAATGACTCTTCCTATCTGGAATTTGGCTTGAACCCCTACACATCTATATGTAATAGCTTAAACAAAGCTATCAACCTCGAATGAATACTTCCCAAATAGGAGGCATGGTGGTGCTTGCCCATCTAATAAGCATCACAACTGATTGTGGTTGTAGGAGATGTGGGAAATAATTTATCATAAACTGTCCAGAGGAAGGTGTCTAAGTCGAAAGTGTCACTGAAATGTACTCCCAACAGCAAAAGAAACCTCTTGACATGCAACAATAAGGACTAAACAAAACAATAAACACAATGCGCTACATAACCACTACTAATTGTCTTTCCTGCCAGCTTATCTTCAAAGATGTGCACCCCACACCATAAAAAATAACATGGCAACTAAATTCCTTAGAGCCTATTTGGTAAGGAGAATAAGTCAATGGAATAAGTAAAAGAATAAGGAATGAGTGGTGGAATAAGTGGATTTTAGTGGTTGGATGTTTAAGTGGGCTTAAATTATTCCACAAAGGAGGCGGACCAACTTTGCGCCAGGTTAACCCCCCTTAACCCAACACAAGTAGCGGGCATGTTAAGTTGTGAACAAACATGAGTTAACTCACTTAACCTACCTACCAAACAATCTCCTAAACCCCGCTTGGTAAGGAGAATAAGTTTATGGAATAAGTTAAAAGAGTGGAATAAATGACGGAATAAGTAAGTTAACCCATTTAGACATTTTGATGAAAAGTTATTCCACAGATAGGGTAGAATAACTTTACCCTAGGTTAAGTCCATTTAACCTGACGTAAATAGGAGGCAGGTTAACTGGCGAGTCAAATACTTAACTCGTCAATCAAACAGCCTTATTAATCAAATTGACAAAAAGTAAGCTAATAGGAAAGTCTACCACAAACAGAATATCAAGCAATCTCAACATAGAAGTCACCGGTACCTCTCCCTGACATATTCGTAAATGTCTACCATCTGCAACTTAAACAATCCTGCCTACGAGTACAAACTAAAAATGACTAAAACAACTCCAATCTCCCTTAAGATGTCGTGAAGCTCCTAAATCAATCAGTCAACCCCAATTCTCGTCATGTGCAATAGAAACTAAATCAATGCCTCCCCAAAAGTCATCATTATAGCAAAGACCTCTGAATAGCCTCTCATACTTCGTAAAATGGTTACTATATTACCTATCAATCTCTATGTGACAGAGGTCTTGACCCTACATTAAAAGAGGCCATATCTCAGTAGTAGAACCACAAATCCACTAAGAAAAAAATGCTAAAGCACCAAATTAGGGAGAGATCATACCACAATAATCAATACACGATTTACCAATACTCCACAGGCACAAGAACGTGCCTCAACGAACTTGAAGGCACCATCTTCCTTTAACCAAACCACTTTAAAGCCATAAATCAGCCTCACAACAAGCAGTCCAATATCAAACATCACCAAATCTACAATCTGAACTACAAAAAGATCTAAATACTAGATTTCAGAACATCACTACCACGTGCACAAGAGAGAAAACCCCTGCGCAAGACCACAGAGACCCCAAGATGGTTGTGTGTCAACCGAAGCTACCATAGCAGAAGCTGTAGCAGCGCACTACAGTCTACGATGGGCAGCAGCAATGCTACCAACCCATTATTGGAGGCACCGGCAGCGGTAGGGCATCAGCCAACGACAGTGCTAGCGCCCCCCTCCCCCCCCCCAACAGCTGGCGATGATGGTGGTGAAGAGGGAAAACTGATGAGGAAGATTGGCAAGGAGAAGAGGGAGATCTGTGGAGGGGTTGACAGCTTACTTGGATGGAATGTTTAGGGAACCGGTGTAGGACCACTACTCTGATATCAAGTTGAAGGGAATGACAAACTTATTTATTATAGAAATCCTATTTCTTAATATAAAGAGGTGAGAAAAATAGTGGTACAAGTTCATATAGAAATAAGAAATAACAGAAAATATAAAATAAGACTAAAAAGCCTAACATACAGGCTAAAAAGTTATCAACAGATCAAGCATAAAAAAAAAAGCAAGAGAAAACTAAAAGCATAATGCAGGATACCGCTGATGCAGAGAATCTCATCAACACTATTGGATTTCAGCTCCTCTGCACTCTCAATGAATCCTGGTACATGCTTCATGCTGAAAAGAGCAGACAATTGTAAACCAACTTAAATGACTATGTGAAGGGTAGAGCCGGATTCAGTATCCATTTTATGCAATTACGCAAGTAATTTTTTTTATTTTACAAATTCCAAATCACATAATGCCCCAGAAGTGACTTTTGGCGAACAAATAGCATGAACGACAGGATTGTTTCCCGAGAGCTTATCTGAAGAAACCTTAAGAAAAATAGAGAGCCAACCTAATTATTTCTTCATTTTGACCGAGCAATACATTCCATTGATCTCAAATTAGGAGCTGTGAACCTACAGTAGGTGCTGTTATATTAACAGTGTAATTGTTCCTTACTTTGATACTTTCCTTTGGTAGCGCTGCTTTACATCTCAAGAAATTCCATTTCCACCGTTTGTTTACTTGGTAAGAAGAAATATATGAACTGACATTCAAGCATCTCCAAATCTCGTTTTTCCACACTTCTCCAAATCTCAAATAAAAAAAGTAAAACTCTTATCAGGGAAAGAGAAAAAAAAAAAAGCATATATGTTGTGGCTGGGAATTAATTTAACCGTTTGGCTAAGCGGTGGCAATCTGTTCCGAAAACCGTCCAAATTTGGATGATCTTGACGTGATCCGATCCGTGGACCACTTCTCACATACAGTACAAGTTAGCCAGAGGAAATTTGTGAGGAATAAAAAGTTCACAGAGTTAGTACAACCCAACAATCTCGCAGATTCACAGGGGCAGGCGCGCAAATAATCCAAGAAACAAAACCCGGGAAGAGCATTAGTTTACCTGCAGGTGGGGGTGAAGGCGCCGGGAACGCCAAAGAGGACGACCTTCTTGCCTGCGGCGAGGGTGTGGACGGAGAGTTTCTGCAGCTCATCCTTCTCGTCGAACCAACCCAGAGTACCCTCAGGGATGGAGTCGCCCACTGCGATCGGAGGAGCCATCTCCTTGCTAACAAGGAGGGAACGGGAACAGCAGTAGCAGCAGAGGAAGGGAGGAAGCCACTGCTTCTGTGCGGCTTATACCCGCATGGGGGTAGGGTTGGTGATATTTGTAGATGCAGGAACAGGGGGGTGAGTGGACTCCAACCTGTGGTTGAGTTGGATTTAGATTGAGAGATTCAAGTCCGGCGGGTGATGCCACAATTCTTTTCTCCGTACTATTGGTTGATCTTTACACAGATGCCCAATTTTTTCATGCCTTTCCTTTCCTTTTCTTTTTTTTCAAGGTTTTTCGTGCCTTTATTTAAGGGCATGGTTGTTTCACACGGAAAGAACGAATGTGAAATGAAAACAAGCATACAATAGAATGACGTAATTTTATCTCTTTATTTGAATTTAAGTATAAATAAAATTATTAAAGATGGATCTAATTCATTTGGGCTATTTGATAGAATACATGAATGAAATCAAAATTTTTTTATATATTTATCTAATACATTTAAAACAATATGATAATTATTAATTTTAACCAAAAATTTTAATTATTTATAACTTAATCTCATAATAAGAAATAAATATTATTAATATATATATAAGCTCTTAAATTTAAACTAATATTTCAATTTAGTTCATTTGGGCATTATTTTTGAGATTTCTTTCTACAAAGGTTGCATTTCATGAACACCCATGCACTTTGCAAGTTCATAATTAGGTTGAGTTTAGGATCTAACTCAAAACTTAACCCTATATATATATATGCATATGTTAAGATTTTTTCAACCAATCTAGCCCATCTCGTTATCTAATACAACACAACCTAACCCACAAAATTAGATCAGATTGAGTTAAATTATTCAATAGTCAAATATTTGACTTCTTTCCTATATATTTTTCATTTGATAAGAAAAAGTTTAAACTCATCCTTGAAGTTGTAACAAAGAAAATAAAAGAGCTAAATCTAAAACAAACTTAAAAAAATATTAAAGGAATAATTTAAAATGTATAATAAAAGATAAAAGTATACCTAATAGGAAACTTAATCAATGCAATAAGAAGGGTTAGGGTTATTGATGAGGGAAAAAATATTCCTCTAACAGGCTCGATCATAATAGGCCCACATGGACTAATCTAGTCCAAACAGTTCTGCCAACGAAGAGGGCGAAACTCCCAATCCCCCCTAAGGCGAATCACCCGCTTCTCCTGAACAAGCAAATCACCTACCTCTCTTAATAAAGTGGATGGCCCATCGCTATTTAAATTAGGTGGATCGCACCGTCAACCCATAACCAAGCACACTACATCGCAACCCACAGAAAATAGCCAAATAGAAGGATTTTTGCTGGGTAATTCCCACCTAAGAATCCTAATGGACGAACTCAATCAAAGAGTTGGCTACAAGGATGGGTGATCGTGCAATGACCGAATGTAAGTGGTCCGATGTTGGCATTGTAATCATCGTAGAGCTTAACAGAGTCAATGGAACATGCAAGTTGTACATAGAGTAATGTAAATGAGAAAATCCGTTACAGAGCATCATGACCTATAATCACAGGATTTAAATTATTTAATGAAAATCTCAAAGCATGCTTATGTAACCCATTATAAAAAGTGACCTGTGAGGACCTAGAAAAGTTTATATTATATTCTTCCCTCTCTTTTTCTCTCTAAAACTTAGTGGAAATCTTTGAGGCTTAGATACCTTCTCCAGATATACACCCTTTGAGGTGGATTGGGTTACTGACCATTTATGCAATTTGTGTGTTTGTTTAGTTCGACCCATTCTCTACTTGGAACCCGATAAAGATCATGGTGGGCTTCAATCATTGTCATTGCCTGTGAAAGTACATTTTCCACCCTTGATTAAGTTCTCTAAAGCCCTATGGCTTTAACAACTCGTCATAGTTCCAAACTTAACCCTTTGTCAGCGATTAATGAGGAATCAAGCATCACTCCATCAACAATAGGCGGGGGAGGAGACCAACCTAAAGAAAAAGAAAGTCATCCGGCCTGAAGAAGAACCTCCCCTCTTCGCCAAGTAGAGAAGGAGGTGTGAGAGTATCTCAAATGCCTAGAGGATACCTGAGCAAAACAAAAAGGAGTTTTTGGTGTTCCTCCGCGATGCTCAAAGTGCAAAGAGGAAGTCCGTTAGAAAAAGCAAGGCTCCTCTGGTGATCAACTAAATAAGCAGGCGTGGTTGCATCGTGTTGTAGAAGAAGAGAATGCTTGGCCCCAGATTGAGGAGCTAAAGTAAAAAATGAGGCAAAAAGGAAGGGAAACACCTCGGCCACTCCCGCCCCCCCAATCCCCTTGGGATTCAGATGGTTGGTTCGCATCATGGGATTTCCACTCCAATGGGAGAGGATCCTTACCTAAATTTGTTTGCTAGGTCACATGGGCAATGAGGGAGAGCCTATGTCACCACATAGCCCTTCACTAAAAAGTCATGAATGCAACTCTCCCCAAGAAATTTAAACATCCAACTCTAACCTCAGTATGATGGAACCACAAACCCCAGTAGCTTTGTGGGAAATTACCAGCAACTGATGTTGGTACACAGCTGCCCTGATAGATCCTATGTCGAGTATTCCCTTCTTACTTAGTGGGGATGGCCAATGAGTGGTTCAACGAGCTTCCAGCTGGCCAGATTTCTTACTTCCAAGAATTGTAGACAAGTTATGCCAATACTTCACCGGGCAACAGTGGGACAGGGATAACCGTAAGAGGTTGTCCGAGATTCGACAATGAAAGGGAGAGCCTTTCCACTCTTTCCTTAATTGTTTCAAGGTTCAATACTTCAAGTGTAAGCAACCTCATGATGCCATCTTCATACAATATTTCATGTTTGGCCTTCGTACTTAAAGGTTATGGTAAGATGTTGATGACTTCATACCTCAGGATATAGTAGACTTGTGGGATCGGGACACTCATTTTGCAAAGCAAGATGACTACTTCAAATCCTGCAATCGCCTCACGAATAACACAAGAAGGAAGGTGATTTATTTGCCTAGTGACAAGCATTGAGGAGACGAAGGCAGATAGGGAACAAATGGCGACGTCTATTGATGTGCATACATCTGATTAACCTAAAATGTCTATTAATGCATGTTCTTAGTGTCACATTAGCATTATACATTGTAAATAATGCATAACATGCATAATTATACATTTAGATCAAGTTGTATAAAGTGTATAGAAATTCTCCTTTTATGGTCAGGGACGGGGTGACTTTTTAATCGGAGCCTCAGATCGAAGATCCAACCATACGGATCTGATCAGGGCAATGATTGGAGTTCAACGACTCCAAGATCTCCCTAATCGGACATCCGTAGCATTAGATAGAGATCGAGAAACCCTAAAGAGCAAGGGCCAAGATGGTATTAATCTGCACCTTAGACGACAAATCTGACCACATGGATGTGTTTGGATCGACGATCGCAACCTAACGGTACGAAAATCAGTCCAATCCGACACCCGTGGCACCATCTACAACACTCAGAAGATGGATGGCCTAGATGGTGCCACGTGGCACCATCATAGCCACCCAGCACTGACTGCAGCTTTTCTTCTTCACCCACTCGACAAATATCAGTCGTTGGATGCCCATCCAATGGACGAGAACATGCCATGCCATCGCTCATCCAACACTTTCCTTATATGAAGGGGCAAGCAACGCTTGATCTCGATCGTCGAATGAAGATACAACAACCGAGATCGCCCGTGCGTAAAATTCTCCGCGCAACACAAACTCACGCTTAGTGCAACGGTCGAGCGCGCTATGCAAGCACACGACACGCGTTCGAACCCGCATTTGCTGCGAGTGGGCGCACGATTGGAGCCGCGCGATGTGCATCGAGCGGCGTAGATCGACTGATAGCGCCCACGCGGATTAGATGCGCGACGCAAACGCGCGATCGCACGCGAGCGTGCGGCGCTAGCAAGGGTAGGTTTAAGCCGTCCGTTCTCTTGATCGAACGGCTGAGTGCGCACGAACGTGCGTGAGCGTTGAAGGGCGCTAAAGGTGAGCGGGCGCGCGCACGTCGGCCACATTCAGGCCTTTAGTGACGGATTTATCCATCACTAAAAATCCTGAATTAATGTTTTTCATGTTGTAATGTCCAAATTGCCCCCACTCCTTGCAACTATAAAAGAAGACCCCTACCATACGGATTTCTCATCCCTTCCTTCTCTTCTCTCCCTCTCCAAAGCTCAAGAGAAGCTTGTCCCACACCCGGGATGCTCCTTAAGAGCTAAAACCAAGTTTTCGCCCCCATTCTGGAAGCGGATCCTGGAACAACGACGACGTGCTGCCTCGTTTCTGTTCCTCCTGGTTTGTCCTCCTTCTTCTTACTTCGCTTCTCGTCTTCCAGGCGTTGTCCCATCTAGCTCGTCCTCCAAGCGATCGTCGAGGATGATAACTTCTCTCTCTCATTCTTTTTACTGCTTTCTAGAGTAAAATTTTCCTACTTTCTAGTTGTAATAATTCCTTACTTTCTAGTGTAATCATTTCTTATTTTCTTAGTTGTAAAAATATTTTGCAATATCAAGTGAATGTTTTCTCTCTTTCTCTTATTGTCTATATTGATTCCATTCCATTGTGATTATTCCATCCTTTAAATAAAAATACAAAAATATAACTGTGAATTTTGATCGACGTAGCCTCCTTGTATTCGACCTAAGATTTCTTTACAGTTTTTCGATATAAATTTTATTTGTTGAATGGATTTCTTCGCTACTCGAACTACAACGATAGGTTTTCAAAACCAACTCCGATAGCGTAGTCATCCGCCATTCAACATTTTGGCACCGTTGCCGGGGAGGCAACGATTTTCCGATCTTCTTTTCGCATTTCACTTACTTTATTGTCTTCTAACTTGCTTTATCTCGTGTCTATTGTTTTGCAGATACCTTTATTAGGGAATCGTCAAGCAGTAGATCGAAGTAAAGTGTAGTTAAAGACGACTGTAAGTGCTCCCCATTCTTTCCCCTCTATAGATTTCATCACATTAAATTCAAATTCTAATTAACCTAGGTGTTTGCATAAATCCTAGGATTAGTTTGATTGTTTGGATTTCCACTCACATTCATTTCACCCTCGCATATATAGAAAAAAAATAAAAAGATATTTTTGTTTGGTAATTCAACATACACACAACATACACCCACATTCAAGGCACTTAACCTAATTGATTTTTTTTACTCAATCGGATTCTGATCTGTGGAACCGGTACACATAAATCAACACATAAAAGAGTAGAAATCATTCTAAGTTAATCATTTTTGTGTGCCTAACTCAGTAGTGCAATTGTGGCCAATTGTTTGAGTTGTTTGGGCCGCACCACTCAACCTAAAAGCAACTCACCAAGTAGCTTCCTCTTAGGGTTTTCAATCTAGGTTCATACTAGGCACTCCACTTTATTTCTAATTTTAAAAAGGAAAGCAATTTTCACCCGTACTTGAAAACCTGGTTTGCCTCAAACTTGATTGAATTCAACCTAATTCTAAACCCTAAAAGCTACTTAAGCAAGATTTGAACATTAAAATTTACTCATCACAAATAATCTTGCTTGAAAACCCTGGTTGTGCATGCACTTACACATACTCAATTGATCATTAAGGGCACAACCCATTTAAGGGCCCACCATATTCCATAAGCACTACAATCTCAGGCCTCAATAAAACAAGTAGACGTTGGCCTTAAGGACTAATTCGCTCTTTAGGGCTTAGTCTGAGATTGTTTATGATTAACTTACTTGTATTGATCAATCTGATATCTAGCTAGGGGAGTAGCATCAAACGGCCGTGATTGGGGGGTACACTAGGAACTGGAGGCGCAAGCCGAAGGAAGAACCTTCTCCCTAGTCCCTCCTTCTAACTAGCTGGATTGAGTAGACATAAGTAGAGTAAATCGTTTATAATCTTAAGGCGGGTTTTGAGAGTTTGTAGATCCTTAGGCTACCTCGTTTAAGGATAAGCTTATTTTGTTGTGTTGCAGGGTTCTTATCCCTAGTCCTTCCAACCTTTTCCTAATTTATGTTAGGAAGAAGGTCATTGAATCCCCAATTGGAAGGACCACTAGAGTATTCTAGGAGGTGTAGATTGAATTTTAGCCAAATTGATCCCATGGTCGATCAACAGCCTCCTCTGCCGCAAGATCCGCAGGAAGTATTTCGAAGGCAGCTGGAACAAATGTAGAGAATGCAAGAATGGTTCTAGAGAATGTAGGGCACTCAGCCCTTGAAGGATTTTTATGATCCTTCAAATTACGGGGAAAGTCCCGACATCCAGATTCCTGTCGGAGACGTAGAAATCAAGCCCAAGTGTTAAGCCTAATCAAACATTTCCATAGGCTTGGCTCTGAAAACCCGTTTCAGCACTTGGAGGACTTGACCACTTTAGTCCAAACTACCAAGGCATGAAATGTGAATGAGGAACAAATGATCATGAGGCTCTTCCCCCACTCTCTTAGGGATAAAGTTGCTCATTGGTATAAGACTATAGGAAGACCAATTGCAACTTGGAATGAGTTGAAATCGACCTTTCTGAAGTAATTCTTTCCTATCGGATGTACCAATGCTTTCAGACGAGCAATTACTACCTTTACCCAGCGGCCGGGGAAGCAGTTTCATGTTGCCTGGGAGTGATTCCAGGACCTATTGCGGAGGTGTCCACACCATTAGGTGCCGAAATGGCAACTCATGCAGATTTTCTACCACGGGTTGATTGAGCAACTCAGAAATCATGTAGATGCTTATTGTGGAGGCAATTTCCTCAACAAAGACGCAGATAGCGCGCACGATTTGTTTGAGGAGATGAGCGAGAATTCGATCAATCATTCTTCCACGGATACTTTTAATCGGTCCCAGCAGCCCAGATCAAATGTTAATGAAGTCCATGACTCTCATTCATTCGATATGGAATTGATTTGTAATAAACTTGATAAGGTGGACTTGGTTGCTAAGAGAATGGAGGAGTGGATGGCTGGAAATTCAATGAACAACCCTCGATCCACTCAATCCCAGAATTTGGGATTTCATTCATTGCGAGCTCCTTTTGGATGGGAGTTCGTGAATCAACTTGATGCGGCTCAATCTGCGAGCCAGCATTATTCAGAATCCCTCAGGTTCTAAACTGGGGCCTTTGATCCTAGTTTCTCTTATCCTTCCCTTTCTTTCTCTCCATCCTCACCCTATGAGGATGTTTGTGCTATACAGGAGAGTGTTAGATCCAACCCCTACTCCAGTGCTTATAATTTTGGTTGGAGAAACCACCCTAACTTCTCCTGGAAAAACCCAGGGCAGCAGACCCAATTTCGACCCAGCAACTATGCTCCACAACGACCAATGGGTCAGGGTCATGTTTATACTCAGTTGTCCCTAAATCAAGTCAATCAGCTAGCTTGGAACGCTCGTCAACCCGTATGGTAGGCTGATTTGAATCGAAAAATGGTAGAGATGCAAAGATCTATGCTCCAGCTCATGCAGCAAATGAAAACCTCGCTAGACAACTTGCAAATCGAGCTCATAGGTAATTCTTGTCAACTCGGATCTCTACCATCTCAACCCGTACCCAACCCATGAAATATCCTGAATCTGGGCAATCAAGCCCATAGGTACGGTATCAGAGGGACCCACACGCACATGCTCAGGTGGTTGAGCAGGGTCCTTCCTCTACTTCTGCTTCCGCAAATCAATGATTCTTGGTTAATGAAGCCCCTCCAATCTTTACTAACCCTCCCAAAGACCCAAAGTCGTATGCATCCGTAAATTCTGTTACCTTGAGGAGTGGTAAACAAACTCAGAATCCACAACAACACTATTCTGATTTACCGAATCCCAAAGAACCTGAGGAGAGAAAGGAGAATTCTGGAGAAGAAATCAAGGCTCAGGAACCTGATTCCAAAGATTCGACTCATGTTTATTTTCCGAAGGCCTTGATCAGATCAAGGAAGAAGTCTGTTGATATTAATGAGGAGCTTCTGAATATTTTCAAGAATGTCGAGATCAATATCCCACTCCTCGATGCTATCAAGCTTATACCAGCTTACGCAAAATTTTTAAAGGATTTATGTACACAGAAGCGTAACTCGAGAGAATCTGTTCCGAGGAAGGTGGTACTCTCTGAGCAGGCTAGTTCTGTTATCCTGCACCACCTTCCTCAGAAAAAGAGAGATCCAGGTGCTCTTTTGATTTCTTGTGTCATCGAAGATTACACTTTTGATAGAGCACTGCTGGATCTGGGTGCATCCATCAACCTAATTCTGACTTCTCTTTATGAGAAGTTTGGATTATGTGAACTTCGGCCGACTTCAGTAACGCTGTAGTTAGTAGACCGTTTGGTCACAAATCCGCGAGGTGTTATTGAAGATGTTATTGTCAAGGTTAAGGATTTCTATTTTCCTGTAGATTTCCTTGTCCTTGACATGGATGTACCTGAAAATCTGAGGAACACGCCCATCATTCTGGGTCGTCCGTTCCTGGTTACCGCCAAGGCCAACATTAACTGTGAAAGCGGTAGCATGGAAATCGCCTTTGGGGATCAAAGAATGAAATTGGATATTTTTAAGGCGATTAATAAATTCGAGGATTGTGGATTTATTGAGGAACTTGAGGATGATAATATGAATATTGAGACTTGTATGATGGTTTCTGCATTTGAAAGTTCCTCCTTTAATGACGAATTGGACCCACAACCCTCTATGGCAGACCTGCCATCTTCTGAAGAGGTTATTAATTTTGTTCACTCTCAACCTCTTCCTTTTGATGAGTCTTCATCAGCATCTTCCTTACCTTCAATCATCAACCCACCCCAGCTTGAATTGAAATCATTGCCTGAGAATCTGAAATATCAGTTTTTAGGATCACATAAGACGCTCCCTGTGATTATCAGTGCTAAATTAACAAAGGAGCAGGAGATTAAACTGATTAAGATCCTGAAGGAACACAAGGAGGTAATTGGTTGAACCATTCATGACCTTAGGGGGATCGAGCCATCTTATTGCAATCACAGAATATTTTTGGAAGATGGATCCCGCCCTTCTTACCAGATGCAGAGGAGATTAAATCCAAATATGCGAGAAGTGGTCAAGAAGGAGATTATTCAGTGGCTCGATGCAGGAATCATTTATCCGATCTCTGATAGTCCTTGGGTAAGTCCCGTGCAGATTATTCCCAAGAAAGTCGGGATTACCGTTGTGACTAATGAGAAAGGAGAATCTATCACAACTCATTCAGCTTCCCCTTGGAGGGTTTGTATCGATTATAGGAAGCTGAACACGGCCACGAAAAATGATCATTTCCCTCTGCCTTTCATTGATCAAATCTTGGAAAGATTAGCTAGGTAGAAGTACTTCTGTTTCCTTGATGGTTACTCGGGATACAATCAAGTTCCTATCCAGCCCGAGGATCAGGAAAAAATGACTTTCACCTGTCCCTACGGAATCTTTGCTTTCCATAGGATGCCATTCGGCTTATGCAATGCACCTGCGACTTTTCAAAGGTGTATGCTGGCCATATTCTCTGACATAATGGGAGAGTTTATGGAAGTCTTCATGGACGATTTCTCTATTTTTGGAGAATCGTTTGACTCGTCTAACTAATCTTGAAATGATTCTTAAACGATGCATCAAAACAAGACTAGTCCTTAGCTAGGAAAAGAGTCATTTCATGACACAAGAAGGCATCTTCTTGGGTCATGTAATCTCTGAACAGGGAATCGAAGTGGATAAAGCTAAGGTTGATGCTATCGCTAAACTTCCTCCTCCCACATCTATTAAACAAATTCGATAATTTCTTGGTCATGTGGGATTCTACAGGAGATTCATCAAGGACTTTTCGAAGGTTTCTCATCCTCTAAGCAATCTTCTCGCCAAAGAAATGCCATTTGATTTCGATGAATCATGTCGTAAGACATCTGATTTTCTTAAAACAGCAATCACTTGTGCTCCAGTGTTACAACCACCGGTTTGGACTGCCCCTTTTGAGATCATGACCGATGCTTCTGATTACGTGGTTGAGGCTGTTTTGGGTCAGAAAGTTGATAGGAAGCCCTCTGTTATCTACTACGCTAGTAAAACTCTGAACGAGGCCCAGAGAAATTACACTGTTACTGAGAAGGAATTACTAGTAGTAGTATTTGCTTTGGAGAAATTCAAGGCTTATCTCTTAGGGTCTCACGTCATCATTTATACCGACCACTCGGCCTTGAGACATCTCTTGGCCAAAAAGGATGCCAAACCCTGGCTTATTCGTTGTATTCTTCTGCTTCAAGAATTTAATCTTGAAATCAAGGATAAATCTAGGGTACAGAATGTGGTGGCAGATCATTTGACAAGACTTTTGAGTGATTCTTCTCGTCTGAACATTCCGATTGCTGATACTTTTCCGGATGAAACCATCCTTACAGTTTTAGGTGTCCAAACCCCGTGGTTTGCCGACATCGTTAATTATTTGGCCGTTGGACAAATCCCCCAGGATTGGACCAAGCAACAATGGGATAGACTCAAATCTGAGACAAAATATTACTTCTGGGAGGATCCTGAACTATACCGCATCGGCTCTGATCAAATTATTCGCCGATGCGTTCTGGAGAATGAATTCAATAGTATACTCGAGTTCTTCCATGCATCTGCGTGTGGTGGACACTTCTCCGGGAAAAAGGCGGCCGCAAAAAGTTGCAATCTGGATTTTATTGGCTGTCTTTATTCAAGGATGCCCATGAATTCTCGAGATCATGTTCCTAATGCCAGGCACTTGGGAGCATAACTAAGAGAGATATGATGCCCCTAAACTCATTTTTTCCTGTTGAAATCTTCAACGTTTGGGGTATCAATTTCATGGGACCCTTCATCCCTTCATTTGGACATCAGTACATTCTCGTCGCTATTGATTACATGTCCAAATGGATCGAGGCAATTCCTACCCGAACCAATGATCACAAGGTGGTCATCGATTTTGTCAAGAAGAACATCTTCAACAGGTTTGGGATTTCGAGGGTCATCATCAGCGATGGTGGCACTCATTTCACTAATGCCCAGTTCTATAATTTTCTGGCAAAATACGGGGTTAGTCATTGATTCTCCACACCTTACCATCCCTAGACGAATGGACAGGCTGAGATCTCCAATCGGGAGATCAAGAATATTCTGCAGAAAATGGTTAGGCCTGATTGCAAAGACTGGACTCAAAACCTTGAGGACGTTCTTTGGGCCTACCGTGCGGCGTATAAAATGCCCATCGGCATGTCTCCGTTTCGACTAGTGCATGGAAAGGCGTGCCATTTACCCATAGAAATTGAACATAGGGCACTTTGGACAATCAAGCAGTGTAATCTAGATCTGAGTTTAGCTGGGAAGACCAAGAAACTCCAACTATCTGAGTTGGAGGAGCTTAGAAATGATGCATATGAGAATGCCGAGATTTACAAGGTCAAACCAAAGCTCTACATGATCAATTGATTTCCCGCATGAGCTTTGAGCCGAACCAGAAGGTCTAGCTATTCGATTCTTGACTTAAGCTCTTTCCCGACAAACTTAGGTCGAAATGGAACGACCCGTTCATTATCGACCAGATATTTCCAAATGGAGCTGTTTAAATCTCTGACCTAAAGACGGGTAATTCATTCAAAGTCAATGGTCAATGTTTGAAACCTGTTATTGACCGTACTATTCCAGAACCCGTCTCAGACATGGCTGCTTTAGCCATGTTGTGACTTCTTTGGCTGGACTTCGCCTAATTGATGACATTAAACTCAATAGTTGTACAGTCTAACTCAGAGCTGACCCGAGCTTCATATTCAGGTGATATCTTTCGTACTCTACCCTTCCTTTCATGTCTTTTATTCTCAATGTTCTTTTATTCTCAATGTGGACATTGCATCAGCTAGGCATGGGGGGGTGGATTCATTTCTGAATCATTTTGTCAGCTCTGTGAAATTCTTGTAAATTTTATTTCTCTTCTTATATATACATAAAAAAAATTGAATTAGGAAGGAATACATGGACATTAAGACTTTTCAATCTTAGGAAATATTACAATAGGATCTGAACACTAAGACCCTTCAGGTCTTTGGGCTTAATCAGCCAAGGTATCCACTAAAATGTGGATTTATTTTTCGAGTCCTCGCCATCCTGAATTCTATTTTAATTTTATTAAATAAGTTTAGGTGAAAAGTACACGACCTATCAACCCGCCCTCTGATTTGAGGGAACTTTAAGTCTAAGAATATACACACTATCTCCTCACCGACTCGTTGTTCGACGGTTTTAACGGAAATTGGGTAGCTAATGAACCTTCTAGGGTGATATGGCTGGTAAGTTATCGTGGGTAACAGCCCATAGGTAGGTTGTCTAGAGCCCAGTCACTGGACCACTCTCTTTTTACTGCTTTTAGGTAAATTTTAAACTAGGGAAGCCACCTACTTAACAAGAAAAAGAAAGTCAAAAAGAAAAGAAAAGAAAAAAAGAGAGAGAAAAGAAAGAAAAGAAAAGAAATAAGCCACACTTCGCCGCACGAATATGGCTAGTAAGTTATTGGTGGTAACAGCTCATTGACCTGTTGTCCAGAACCCAGCTTAAGAAATGCACTAAAAATTTCCAAAACACTTAGGAAGAAGCGGAGAAGTAGAATAAGCCGGGGAGATATACACTGGACCTACTCTTGTGTTGACCCCATAAAAATAAAAGTACGAAGAAAGCTACCGGTCGTAAAGATACACCTTTAGGCAGAACTCTCTTTGTAAGGTCACCTAGAGGCGTAGAAACCCGAAATCCGTTCTAATTGTCGATCAACGAGTCTATCACATTCATAACAAGATGCTTAGAACTTAGGGTTCTCATCAAACCTTGGGTAGGTTGAGTGGCCGTAGAAAGCCACTCTTTAGCCCTAAACTCAAAAATCTAAAAAAATTAGAAAAGAAGAAAAAGAGAAAAAGGGATTTTTCTTTGAATAAGGTGAGGGCTTGAGGCGATCTACATTTTGGCAGATACCCGGGCGCTGTTGTGTCTTTGAAAGTTCAGATCCTGAGTAAAAATTTCTTAATGTTGAAAATGACTTGTGCCCAAGTAATCCAACCTAATTCTTTTATAAATAGCATGTAGTTTTTGCTAGTCACTAGCAAAAGATAGGCATGGGGGTGTGATGTGCATACATCTGATTAACCTAAAATGTCTATTAATGCATGTTCTTAGTGTCACATTAGCATTATACAATGTAAATAGTGCATAACATGTATAATCATGCATTTAGATCAAGTTGTATAAAGTGTATAGTAATTGTCTCCTTTTATGGTTAGGGATAGGGTGACTTTTTAATCGAGGCCTCGGATCAAAGATCCAACCATACGGATCTGATTAGGGCGATGATTGGAGTTCAACGACTCCAAGATCACCCTAATCGGACATTCGTAGCACCAGATAGAGACCGAGGAACCCTAAAGAGCAAGGGCCAAGATGGTGTTAATCCACACCTCAGACGACAAATCTGACTGCACGGATGGGTTCGGACTGACGATTGCAGCCTAATGGCATGAAAATCGGTCCAATCCGACACCTGTGGGACCATCTACAACACTCAGAAGATGGACGGCCTAGATGGTGCCATGTGGCACCATCATAGCTGCCCAGCACCGGTCGCAGCTTTTCTTCTTCACCTGCTCTACAAATCTCAGCCGTTGGATGCCCATGCAATGACCGAGAATGCGCCATGCCACCGCTCATCCAGCGCTCTCCTTATCTTGCAAGAAATGCTTGATCTCGACCATCGGATGAAGATCCAATGGCCGAGATCGGCCGTGCGCAAAACTCTTCGCTCGACACAAACTCATGCTCAGCATAGTGGTCGAGTGCGCTACGCGAGCGCGTGATGTGCATTTGAGCTCGCATTCGCTATAAGTGGGTGCACGATGCGCCTCTAACGGCATAGATCGATCGATAACGCCTACGCGTGATCAAACATGCGGCACAAACGCGCGATCACACACGAGCACGCGACGCTAGCAAGGGTAGGTTTAAGCCGTCTGATCTCTTGATCGGATGGCTGAGCGTGCGCGAACATGCGCGAGTGTTGAAGGGCGTTGAAGGTGAGCGGATGCGCGCGGTGCGTGCACATCGGCCACGTTCAAGCCTTTAGTGACGGATTTATCCGTCAGTAAAGGTCTTGAATTAATGTTTTTCATGTTTTAATGTCCAAAATGCCCCCACTCCTTGCAACTATGAAAGGAGATCCCTACCATACAGATTTCTCATCCCTTCCTTCTCTTCTCTCCCTCTCCAAAGCTCAAGAGAAGCTTATCCCACACCCAGGATGCTCCTCAAGAGCTAAAACCAAGTTTTCACCCCCGTTCCGGAAGCGGATCCCGTGATGTTGATGACGTGCTACCTCGTTCCTGTTCCTTTTGCTTCGTCCTCCTTCCCGCTCCGCTCCTTGTCTTCCAGGCATTGTCCCTTCCGGCTCATCCTCCAAGCGATCGTCGAGGAGGATAACTTCTCTCTCTCATTCTTTTTACTACTTTCTAGAGTAGAATTTTTCTGCTTTCTAGTTGTAATAATTTCTCACTTTCCAGTGTAATCATTTCTTATTTTCTTAGTTGTAAAAATATTTTGCAATATCAAGTGAATGTTCTCTCTCTCTCTCTCTTATTGTCTATATTGATTCCATTCCATTGTGATTATTCCACCCTTTAAACAAAAACACAAAAATATAATTGCGAATTTGGATCGACGTAGCATCCCTGTGTTCGACCCGGGATTTCTTTACAGATTTTTCGGTATAAATTTTATTTGTTAAATGGATTTCTTCGCTATTCGAACTACAACGATAGGTTTTCAAAACCAACTCTGATAGCGTAGTCATCCGCCATTCAACATCTATTTCAACAATAAATGTAAGGGGTGCCCTGCAAATCATAAGAATGGCCACCAAGGAGGCAATCGTAAGGGAGGAAATAAACTACCCTAAAGGGACATGATGTTGTCATTTTACTCATGAAAATTAAGTGCATCAATCTAAAAAAATTTTAACTAACAAATAATACATAATATAGTGCAAGTCAAGTCGAATCCTTAAGGAGGACATGTGATGTGACTAATTAGAAGTGCTTATGAATATTTTTTAATTTGATTTTTTTTGTATTTTTAATATCATAACAGATAAATGGTGAATTTTAGAAAACTAAAATTTTCTTAAATAAAATTTTAAAGCTAATTTTTCTATAAAATAGAAAAATAAGAAAATAAGATAATTACAATGTGAATGGAATCCAACCTCACCACCAGATTAAGCAAGGTATATTTTACTGATTTTAGATGAAACTAGTGGCCTCGGGTGTGTTACTCCTAGGCTTGGTTCATCCAAGAGATCCATTCTAAGGGTATAGCCCAACTCAAAGGTAACTCCTAGGCTCAGACTATCCTATGAATTATCCTATGGCTATGAACCAACTCGGGTTCTCATCACCTCCACTTACATTGATTGTATCCACACATTAACCCTACCTAGCCTATGTCTCATTCCCATTTTAACAAACAACACAAGCTACACAAGGTTGATATAAGCACGCTAGATATGTCAACTAATATGAGTAACTTCATTCAACCAAATAAAGAGTTGACACATTAACAATAAACATGAAATTCATCATTCAACCACATAGAATATGTAGAAAACAAAGGTGGCTACAAATAAGGGATTAGAGACATTCCCACTATGGTGACGATGACGGCGGAATGGGAGTAGCAGGGAGAATCTCCAGGTTGATGGCAGCAGCGGCGGGGGCAACGGTGGTGCAACTATGGTGGTCATAGTCATGCTTCTCGGTAGTGACCCTCCTTCTTCCTTCTCCTTTGTTTTCTCCTTCATGATTATGGAGAGAGGGAAGGTGAGACCGGACTGAAGTGGAGGGGCGAGGGTAGGTCTGTTGGATGATGGCCGGTAGCTGAAGGTGGATGTGGCTTGAGGTGAGGCGGTGAGAAGAGAATGGTGAGGCGAGTTGGTGGATAGGAGTAGAGGTGGTCAAGGAGGTCTGCAATGATGTGGTGGTGGTCTAGGTGGGTAGTGAGTGAAATGATACTAGAGGGGGGCGAATAGTGCGAAATAAAAATAGATACAAATAAAAATTCAATTAATCCCACAAAAGCATTCACCACAAGTAGCACAAGGATTTTTAGGTGGAAATCAAACCAAGGTAAAAACCACCACCTAAGTCTTCCTGACTTAGGATTTCTCGATCTACTGAGTAGATCAAATTCGCTAACATATCACTTTAAATCGAGGGTGATACAACCTCAATTATAAACCACACTACTTACAACGAGGGTAGTGTACCTCTAAGCCACTATTCTCCACGAAGAGTATTTTGTCTCATGAAAGAGATGAGAATTCACCACGTGAATACCCAACCAAAAATAAAATGGAAAATACAACCTATGGAGTCACAAAATATAATGTTGATCTAGGCTACTATGGGCAAAAAGACTTCCCTCTTTGTGGAAGTGAGTAGGCGTCAAGGCATAGGGGATTGTTGCTCTCATAAATGTAGTATGAAGCTTGGAGAACTTGAACACTTTCTTCATTTGATCTCTTCACAAAATGAGCCTAAAATGGTAAAAAGTATTATCACTAGGTGTATGTCACAAAGGAGAGGCTCCCATTTATTTATAGATGTGTTCGGAACCTTTAAGAAGGCTTGGGAGGCTCCTTGTAGCCGTTGGGAATAAATTCCAAGAGATTGGGTCAAAATCCAAATCATATCAAGCTTACGATTAGGCTTGATAGCATAATCAGATGGCTACTTTTTGGGTCAGGCATTTAATTTTGTATGGTGTGTTTCCTAGAATTGATTTGATCCAAACAGGGATCTAGTTAAATGTCTGAATATGAATTTTAAGACGTCTGGGTGCAAATATTGGATATCTGAGACTAAAGGTGCTCTTTGGGAATTGATTCCCTAGGAACCAATGTTTGGATTTGGCTCGAGAAGGTCCAACGTCTCTTTTTTCTAATGTCTGGAAGGCTCTACAGACGTCTAAAAATAATATTAAAGTATTTCTATGTGGGTTCTCGAAGATATTGCTTTGATAGGCTAACGATTCTATTACTGGATGTCTATCATGGTTATCAGACGTCTGATAGGATGTCTAAAATTGGGTCAGGACGTTTGAATGGAAAGGTCATAGACTATGATTTTTAAGCCTAGGTAATTGGACTTTTGGCTAAAATATTAGACAATTTATAAGTGAAGATTAGATGCCTGAGATTAATGTTGGACATCTGAAAAGGTAGTCTGATTCCTATTTTGGCTTTCTAATTTAACTTCTAATTTTGCCTAAGTGTCCTAACGTAGAGTAAGTGTTCGTAGGACTAAGGGTGTTATACTTTGGGCTCTTTAACATATTTCTAAGGAAATAAAGAGAAACAATGAAATACAAAATACAAAAACAATGAGATAGAATGACTATATCCCATTCTTCTTTCTTCATCTTCATACTCATTGATGCTCCATGAGCTTGAGCTCCTTCACATTTGTTCCCACTTGCATTTAATCTGAAACTATAAACTCAATGCAAATTTTAAAATACAAGTGTTTTATTATCATCAAAATCAATGATGATGGTGTACTTGCACCAACTGTTACGACCCGATTCCCGAATCCCTACGAGACACGAGAATCGAACCGACTCGACTGATCCCAAGACCCAGTCGTCTAACGAGAAAGTAACCGAAAAGTAGTAAAGTAAACCACATTCACCATACAAGTAACTAACAGTAACAAAAGTACAGCAGTAAAGAAAAGAACTACTACGGCACATACCACCACAACAGTAGAGAATTAAAAACAGGTACAGAAACATGGAGTTTACAATAAAAGAGTACAAGGTGAAACAGAAATACTCACTACTACAAAAAAATGATACAACAAAGTACAACTACTGGGCTCTACTAGGCCCAGCGCCCTTCGCAGCCGTAGGCTTTGGCTGCTCAACACCTAGTCCTGAAAAAGGTGACATGTGACACGTCAGCGAAACGCTGAGTAGAGTGGCAACCAGCTAGCTAAGAAAACATTAAAGGTGGACAAGTAGCTGTTGTTTTTAATTTCTTTCTTTATTTCTCTAGTTACTCTTTCTTGAATTATTTCTCAGATCTTTCTCTTCATCTTGAATATTCCTCGTGGGAACGATCTTGATTGCAGTCTTTTCCAAAAAGTAGAAGTAGCACGTGGTGCTCTTGATGAGTGGCTACTCATCATAGCTAAAAGGCCGAAATTAAGCTAGATACTAAGCAAAACAATATCAAATTAACATATAAAAAGGGTTAAGTGTGGGAATTAAAGAAAAGACCTAAAACTTTTAATGTGTGTTAAAACCTCCTAATTAGGTCACAAAAATGAGATATTCTGAAAACTAAAGAACAAATGATGATCCATGCATCAATTGAACACATAAACAAGTTTGAAAAGATAAATCAGAAGTAAAATCAATGTCTTAAATGTTCAATTAAGCACATGTAAAAATTTGAAAGCAATTGGACATCATTTAGGCTTAGAAATAAATAGATTACAATTAGGTCCTTCATGCATTACATTTCTACCCTTCAAAACTCCTTCTTGGACCTTTTTGCAAGCCGTAGGGACCCTTCTATATGATTGCAAGGCCCTTCCAGTTATAGTTCTTTTCACTTTTGGACCTGCACGCTATTCTTTTACCCCTTCGTTCAAGGGTCTTCCTGCAAGTTTTCCCTCATTTCAGAGAGAAGCCTGTGTTCTTCACGCGCACTGTAGCACGCGAAGAACACAGCCATTCTCGACCGTCCATCGCACTTTTGATCTTGATCTGCGGCTGGAATCAAATGGAACCTTCGCGCGATTCGGTGCGTGCGTTCACCTCTCTTCCCAGATCTCATCTGACGGTCAGATCTCCCTCTTGACTCGCCGCGCGCTCTACCCATTTCATCCTCACCGCCGGCTTAATTTTGATTAACCTCACCCTTGCGGTGATTCCAATCACTAAGCTGCTACTTAAGCACCTCAGTGGTGTCGCGCGCAAAGGATCGCTCCCTCCTACATCTCTTAGCGATCAGTTCGTCCACTCCAGTCTCTCCTCCTCATCTAGACCCTGATTTCACAGCCACCGGCTGTGGAATCATCGCCTGCTCTCGACCCTCCTCGTCGCTAAGGACCTCGTAGCACCTGAGGACGACCCTGGAGTCTCACTAGCTGACTCTTCCCTCTGCTGGAGTCACCCTCCTCCTTTCTTCCTCCTTAGCCGCCGGCTAAGGACCCATAGGTCCCATTCTTCCTTTTAGTTTAGTTTTTTTAATTCTGCACAAGTAGTGTTAGATTTAGTTTGCAGTAGTTTAGAATAGATTTAGTTTTAATTGTTAGTGTTTAATGTTAGCTGTAGTTAGATTAGTCTTAGGAGTAGAATTAGTATTAGATCCCCTCCCTCACCTCCTCTGATCAGTCCAGATCAGAGGGGAAGAATCATTTGTTCATTGTTCAATTTATCTCCCTCTTCATGTTTTGTTTTTCCATCATCCAAATTCTGATTCTTATTTTTCCTTTTAACGACGAATTTTTCATCAATCACCCACACATCCTGACCCAATTTCAGATCTGATGGTGCACTGCCTCAGATCTGAAAGTGGCGTCACAAGCACCATTTGGGGCTTCTCACTCACTCCATTTGTTTCACAAAAGCCCCTCTGTTTTAAATGGATTGCCTCAGTTTGTCAGAGCACTTTTGATTTGGATTTTAAAGGATTTTTACTCTCTGAAATGTTTTGACAGATCTGACAAATTGAAGGGATTTTTGGTTTTCATTGTGGGCAAGGACTCTGAGAAGTTCTCTGGTGACAGAGAACCAATCAGAAGAGCCTTTCATGATTCTATTTATACTTTGTTTTGAATGCATTCGCCAGCTTCCATTAAATTTCCTTAATGCATTCTTAGTCTCTTTTTGCTATTTCAGAACTGCCATACACTATTTGTGTTGATGATCATTTCTGTATGGTGATTCTCTAACCTAAGGAGTTTTCCATACTCCTTAAGGTTGCAAGAAACTGGGATTGTATGTTGTTGGTTTTAATTGATTGAGCTAAGTCTTCCTTCATGCTGTCTATGGCATTAGGAAGACTAACTCAATGCCATTTGAGTTTTGATCTGAAAGGATGCTTCTGATAGGGTTTTTCGTAATGAGTGTTTGAGCTGAATTTACATGAGATTTTCGTGAGATTTAAACCCTTATCAGATTTGGATTTCAACTCTCAAAATTTTTAGTTTGTTTTGAATTTTCTCTTATTCCCAGTTATACAGTAACATGCTGCAACTTGCAGCTACATTTCCCTCCATCTCTAAATTCTCCTCTTCTCTACAATTCCCCTCTCATCTGTGAATACATCCCTCTCTTCAAGTGGACTAACTGCAGCAGCAGTTAGCCCATTTGGCAGTGGCTTAAGCCACTGCTGCTGCTACAAAACTCACCCTGAACAGCACACCTTCTCATCCCTCTCCATCTTCTCTGACAGTAGCTTAGCTGCTGTTTAAGTTGAAATCAAAACTTAATTAACCCTTCTTCCCTCATTTCCTAACTTCCTACTAAAACCTAATTATACATACTTATTTTAAAACTGTAAATATACCTATCTATATCATTCTAACTATAATATACAGACTAATTATGTAAGTATAAATACATAGATATACTGTAATTACTGTACAAACTTGTATATATATATATATATCTATGTACATATGTAATCTATGTAAATATATGTATAAATACTAAACTATTATATATGTATTTACTTAATTATGTCTATATAAAGATACAGATTTCTATTTGCATATTTAGGAGCTAGATTATAGATTAACTTAGCTAAATTAATAATTTAGAGCTATAATTAAATCAAATAAATCTATAAACTTAGGATAATATTTATAGTAAGTAATTTAAGCTAATTAAAGTGTATTTATACCTAGTACAGCTTACTGTAACTTAGTTTTAATTATAAACTACACAGAATTGCTATTTTAGCCTAAATAAAACATAAATAAATTCGTAAAAATACAATAAAAATATGTATTAAATACTTAAGTATGTAAATTAAAACTGTTTAAGGTCAATTAGACCATTTACTAATTATTTTATAAGTAATTAACTATTTAATCACCTAAATCAACCTGTATAATCAGCCTAGTTTAGCGAATTTATTTGTATAGTAAAAATATTTAAAATTAAAAATTAATTAATCAATTATGTAGTATTACGTAAATATTTTATTTACCATATTTTATTTTATTTTTTTTTAATAATTTATGGCCCCCAAATCGAGGGCCAAAAACGTGCACAGACGCAGCTGCGTCTGATTTCCAGCGCACGATGTGGCGCTGGAATAGCGCCACATCGTGTGCTGCAAACCAAACGCAGCCATATAAATATAATTTATGCTATAGGCTAAGCAGTCCTCACGGGCGCAGGGCGCCCGAAACACCGCCGATTTGATCTGATTACCCGATGTGTGCTGAACTCTGATATGTGTGTGGGGCTGGGGGCCCGAGCGTGTGCGAGCTTGAAGGCGTTGGGCTGAGGCCTGGCGCTGTATGAAAACGTAATTAAGCCTCCTAATCCGAGATTAGGGTGCGCTTAGTAGAGGTCTGGTCCCGCCCTCTAGGTGCAGCGTATCTCTCGAAAAGCGCGCCCGCAAACTAAGCACGTTTTAAACTAATGACATTAGCCTAACCCCCTCCCCACCGCAACCTCTGAAGTATCTTAAGACAGAAGAGTTAACACAGAAGAAAAGAACAGACGAGTTAAGTTATAACACAAAGAGAAGAAAAAGAGAGAACACGAGATAACAAGAATAGAAAAGACTTACTGTACATACAGCAGTAGAATAAGTAATATACATACGTATAAGTAAACCCACATAATTACTAACAGAATAAAATGACACTATAAACGTCGCTAAAGACCTCAGTTTGCTTCTTTAGGTTGTATATAGTGTTTTCTGAGATTTAGCGACGTTTATATCTGTCACTAAAACTGATATATATGTCACTATAAATAAAAGACTAGTAAGTTAAGTTTTTGCACTATGGTATCCTAATGTAGTATGAACTAACATATTAGTGTTAATAGTATAACTTGTAAATACATAGTTTAGAGTATAATAATAGATTGTTTGATGCTTGTTCATAGTTAGTATTTTTGCAAGCACTTCTTAGTAACTAGGTAAATAAAACATTCATTCATTCTTTAAGTGTAAAGTTTCTTTTTGAATAAGAAGACAATTTTGGAGATAATCAAAGAGTGACCGAATAAAATTCAATAAATTGCCTCCCAGAGAACGACCTGGAACAAAACCAGTAAAAATTAGATAAATAAGCAAATGATAATAATGGTTGTAATAACTGGTACTCACCCATACTCACCACTATACGACATCCTTAATGTTATATTATACACCCTATACTACAACGACATGATCATAACAATAATCATTCATCATCATACAACCATTGTGTTATATACACATTGTAGATCATCGGTGTCATTGTTATCATTGTCATTCACACATTACACACATTACACCATCACCATCAGCTCTCCTGGCCGGGAGAGTCCCCCGTGGTGGTCCTACCCTCAGTCAACCACCCCAAGGTCACTGACAGACGTAACGGTGACTACGGCACGTGCGAAAAATGTACGGGTAGCTACCCCACACTGGTACGCGGTCAGTCGTTTTCGTTAACGAGTGCACCCCAAAGCACAGCACGGAATCAGTATAGGGCAGAGCCCTCTCAGTAACAGGGGTCCAGCCCATCCACAGTAACCAAATAGGGGTCTTGCCCCATCACAGTCTGCGCACCCTCACCTGACTACCTTGGTTTGCCCAGTGGGCCTAACAAGTCGGTGTAGGACGGCTAGCTGAACCTCAGGGCCCGTGGGGTGGCTAGCTTTCTCCCTACACTAGTAACTCTCCCCAGTACTGTGTACGCGAGGGCCAAAAGTCGGTACAAAGTGGCCAGACCTAACTCCGGGTCCCTGGGGCGGCTAGCTCCGCTCTACACTAAACAGGGGGACAGTTGCTCTCCTTGGTACTCCGTACTCAAGGGCCAGCTCACTTCCCCATCCACTTTCCTAGTTCCATTCTATTTATTTTCCAGGAGTTCTACTCCTAATTCCCCATAGGGTTCATACTCATATTTCTCAGACCAAGCCATACTAGGTTTCATCATTTCAGTTTCATTCACATTTAGCCCGTGTTTCCAACGTTTAATATCAATTTATATACAAGCAGCTCAAATTTTACTTTCAAAACAACAGGAATACATGAAGCAGTTACTAGCAGCAGTACTCTACATTTCACAGGCAGCTGTTATCCAATTACAGGCAATTATCATTATTCTATTTACTATCCAAGACAGCAATTCAGGTATTCAAGACATTCGTTTCAGTGTTTTTGTTCCTTGGATTCATGCCACACCCTAGGATCTATTATTCAATCTAGTTTCCAGGTCCTAGGATTCATGCCATACCCTAGGATCTATCATTCAATCTAGTTTTTAGGTCCTAAGATTCATGCCATACCCTAGGAATCTCTCATTTATTTCAGAGATGCATTTATGTTTGTAAGTAATTAAGGGGAGCCACTCTACCTGCAAAATCGGGAGTGATGGGGGCGTAATCGGCAGATCTACATGCCTCCGCAACCCTTAGAGCTGCAACAGAATGAGGTCCTAACACAAGGATCAAACACAAGGAACCACTTAGAACAGGATAAAAGTATTTTAAAGAAGTAGAGGAACAAATTCTGAGAAGAACGAAATCTCAAACGCGGAAATTGAACCTCGAACGGACCTTAAACGGGTCAAAAACGACAACTCTGACTCAAATCAGACATCTGGAACACCTTCCAGACGTCTTAAAAGGTGGTCCAGGTCATACCTCACTCTGCGCTACTCCTCAGATGTCCAGGGATCCTGCTGAACTGTCTGGACCCAGTTCCAGACGTCCGACCACCTCTCCGGACGTCTGGAGATGCTCTTCGCTGTCTGGTGCTGTGCCCAGTGATAACATTGCATATGGGGGTGATAATTCTGTTAAATAGGGCCCATCTTAAGAATAGAAGGCACAACATAAGTAGAATGGGTGCATTGCATGCATCATATACCAAGATTGCTTATAAAACTGTATTAATGGCCATTTATGTAAGCACTTGTCAAAGTAGGCCTCAGATGAGCAATTGGACAGCACAGATGGATTCAGAACGACGAACGGAGTCCAATGAACTCAAGATCGGCCAAATCCGACATCCGGAGCTCCTACAATGGGCCCAAGAAGTTCTGACCGTTGATCTGATGATCAATGGCCCTCGTTGCGCCACGTCACCCCCCCGCTCACCGTGCGCCGCTTCCTCCTTCAGCTGAGATCAAATCTCGGCCGTCGATCTTCGATTGGACGGCCGAGAACCGCGTGCCCACCACTATCGCCGCGACAAAGTAGCAGGCGTGGCGCAGCGGTGAATGGGCACGCTCGCACGCAGGCGACGCAGGTTCGAGCCGCGAGGCGCGAGGAATTAAAGATGAAGAAGCGCGCGGCGAAATTGGGCCGCCCGATTAGCAGCGGGCGGCCAAGATCGAGCCACGCGGCGTGCCCTCAGATAGCGAGCGCCCACGCACGCGCGCATGTTGGGTGACGATGCCCGTGCACACACGCGCCCGAGGCACAATCCGAGCCCGCCCGAGGGAAGATCTTAACCGTCCGATCTTCGATCAGATGGCTCTCACGCAGCGGCCATGGATCAGACACGAAGAAGAACGGCGCGGGCGTGTGACCGGCAGGCTAGAGGGCTTCACCGACACTTTTGGAAGGGTTTTAACGACATCCCGGATGTCGCTAAAACCCCTTCTTCTTTTAGAAAGCCCTTCTCCCTATTTAAACCCCCTCCAACCACTCCTTCAAGGCATTCACTTCCCTTGCAACTACCACCGACGGAGCCTCCTCCACCGCCGTGGCTACCTCGCCGCTCTCCCCCCTCTCTCTCTTCCTCTCTTTTAAGCTTTCCTTTACTTATGTTTAAGCATGTATCTAATGTTGTAATCTGTGAACTAAAGCTGCATGATTAATGAAGTTACTTTCCATTTAGTTGTTTACTTTATTCCTTGTTCAAGTTGCATGTTAAAGAAAGAAACGACTCTAACCCTAATCTCTCTCTCTCTATATCTCTCTCCCTCTCGCTTTTCAAACCGCACCTTTCGCAAGCAAAACCCCACAATTTCCATGACAACAAGTGATAAGCAAAATCTGATTTTCACGCCTCCCTGAGATCGACACTCGGACTCACCTCTGTTTCTTTACTTTAAAACTGGCGTTGCAAGTGTGACTATAATGACACTTCTTAACACACACGCATGAGCGCACGCCAGTTTTTGGCGTCGTTGACAGGGAGGAAACGGATTTATTTTGTCACTTCCATTCCACATCCATTCTCACATCGTCTAATGCCCTGTTTTCCTTTTTACTTGATGGTTGTAGGAATTCGATGCTTGGACGGCGAAGCGACGCATCCCACGACGGTAACAAGGGAGTAGGAGCAACAAGGACCGATAGTGAGTAATTCTTAACTCATGATTGTTTGCTTGCGTGAAAAACTAAAAAAAAATTTTAAAAAATTGAAAAAATTTGGCATGGTGTATGATTGCTTGACCCACATCCTTAACACATCACCCCACAAAAAAATGTACACTCTAACATTCTGAATAAATTCTTGGAGTGTTCTTTTCTCTTTTTGAGTGGTGTTTGCGAAGCCACCGTGAGTTGACTTGGGCCGCACCACTCAACCCTAAAAGCAACTCATCTAATAGAAGCTGCATGATCATTAGGATGAGTACATTAGGGTTTTAGAGCCTCTACAGAATAAAAGGAAATCTACTTTCACCGAATTGTGTGCAGAACTTGACGTGCCCACTGAAACTTGTTTGAAAACATTAAGACACGTCAACCCTAAAAGACACTAAAGTAAGGATGAAACACTAAAAGACACCACATCTTAAAAATCCTTGCTTGAAAACCATGTTTTGATAAAAGCACACACATTGAAAGTGAAAAATTAAGAGGCACCACCCCAATCAACGCCTCATCACATAACCCTAGCACAAGCACTATCCTAGCCTCCTTGTCGTCGACGTCAACTTCAGCCGCCATTCGGAGCGCCACCACCACCATCGGAAAGCTCTCGTAGTGGTTGACTGATGAGAACCTCATCATGAGCCATAACTAGCTCATTTTGACCCAATACAAAGGATAAAAGCTCCTACATATCTCAAGGAAAGGCTTAACTCAGAGAATTCTGAGTTTAAGAAGAAAACAAGTCATAAGGGGTAAAAATGCAATTTTACCAGTATAATCTGCATACAGGGTAATTCAGGGCCCAAACATAGGTCAAAGCAGCTTAATAAGAATAAAAGTGGGATGAAATGATCTAGCAAGGGCTACAGCAATTCCAAGAAACTAAATGATAATCTGTAACCCTAAAACAACCCACTTCAATTCACAAGGTTCGAGGCAAAGTAAAAATAGAATAAACCCTCTAAAATTCATAGAAAAATAATCTCTAGGGTTTAGAACCTTCAATTTGGCCTTCAGAACCCATTTTGACCTACATTGAGAACCATGCCCAATTAATAACTTAATTTGGGTTTTTGCGTAAATTGACCGGTCAAACAAGGTTTAATATAGAAATGAAATTCACCATCAGATTCCTTAGGTCCTAATTAGTCATGTATAAAAACTTGAGCCTAAGAAGAAACCTCCTTGACCGACTTTACACTTTGGTCCTCATATATTTACTCTTTGGCCCTCAACTTTTGAACCCTCGCATTTTGGCCCCTAACTCTCCTTCGTTCTTTGCGATCAGGTCCCCCCTGCAAAACCTGCCAGCACCATGCTCCGGCGACCTTGCGCGGAGCATGGCGCCGCGCAGGGTGAGGTGGGGGACCTGGCAAGTAAACCGGGGGTGCCCTGCGTCGTCAGCCGTCGCAGGGACACCCCCCTGGTCGTTGTAACCCACCATACCGGCCGTGCGAACGCACGGACGGTATGGGTTCTTGTTTCCGACCATCCTCCGGCGAGGGAGACACGTCGTCTCCCTCCGCCTTCCTCCCTGTTTGATCCCTATAAATACCCCCCGTTGCTCCACCGACCGGGGCAGCCTGGATCTGACGGAGAAAATCCCCAACTTTCCTCTCTTCTTCCTCCGGCAGACGCTCACCAGCTCCGGCGGTTTCCTCCCCCTCCACCTCTTCGCTCTGCCGCAATACCAGCAGCAGAGACTTCCTCCCCTGCTCTTCCCGCGCCACGCCGCACCCAGCTGGCGCCTCTCCGGCTCTCTGCTCGCCGCCGCCCCTTTCCCTGAGCATCGTCTTCTCCGGCGACAGTCGATACGACTGTCGCCCTGTTCCTCCCCCTTCGTCCCTGCAAGTAAGCTAGAGCTACTCCCCTTCTTCTCCTCTTTCTTTCCCCACTTTCAATTTATTCAATTAAGCCCTCGACCGACCCTGACCATCGTCACCCCCTTCGTCTCCGACCACCCTCCGGCGAGCCGTTCCCATCACCTCAGCGACCCACACGGCTCGTCGACCACCGCAGGACCTCCGCCTCCTCACCCTGATCAACCCCCGCCCTGCCACTTCCCCCACATCACCCTCTGCAACCCCACCGAACAGACCCATCCTCCGACCCACAGTCCGACCTAGGGCAGCCCTCGCACGCCGCCCCGCGCCTCGCCACCACCCACACGAGCTTCGCCGCACCCTGGCGAAGCTCCTGGCACTTTCTGATTAGGCCGAGAGGCCGTTTTCTTGTGAACAGACCACCCGACCTCCGCCGCCATTGCCGCGCAGGAGGAACTGCTTCCGCCTGCAGCTACAGGCGCGCCACGCTCAGCGCCACGCCCAGATTCAACTCCCAGGCCTTGCGAGGCGTTTTGGCAAAACACCAGGCTCGCAGCTAAGGCAGAAAGCTTCGCGTGACGCCGCAATCTCCCGCTGATTTCCCCGCTGCGGGCGCGCAATTGAGGTGGGACATTTAGTCCCACCTCGGAAAAGCCTGAAGAGTCGCAGCGACATAAGATGCAAAAGTGCTGGAGGCTTACTGCCTCAGCACACGGGGTGAGGTCCCCTTCACCCGCCCGGTTACCCGGTCTCGTCCGCGCTCACGCCCCGCGGACCTGACCTGACCCGACCCGACCCGACTTAAGACTGACCTGCACTCCTCGCCCACCACGCACGCCGGTGGGCCTGGACCCGGGCCTGACCCGAACCCGGTTACCCGGCAGCTCTGGGAGAGCTTTCCCAAGAGTGGTTTCAGAGAGAGAGAGAGACGCGGGGGGGGAGGGTAGAGTAGGTTTTGCCTCTGACGAAAAACTCTGAAGTGTGCAGGCACAGGCGAAGAAGAAGACCCGCGGAAGAAGAAGGAAGCTGACTGTAGCAACAAGTAGTTAAGTCGTCTGATTTGGAAATCAGACGACGGCCTGAAGGGAAAAAGAAAGGAGGGGTGACGTCCCTGGCTGAAAAAGAAAAGAAGAAGCTGACACTTAGCCGCAGGGAGGAGAAACAAGAAGAAACCTTCACAGAAGAGACTGCTGAAAAAGAAGAAGAGAAACCAAGACAGAAACCAAGGAAGAAGAAGAAGGAGATCTGAAGAAAGAAAGAGGAGCATCACCTCTGCAGAACAAAGAAGTAGGAGATCTGAAGAAAGAAAGAAAGAAGAACATCACGAGGAGAAAACAAAGAGAACAACAAATTCTTTCCCTCTCTCTTTCTTTATTTTGTAAAAGAAACATGTATATCTCTAGAATACAACTTGCTCCCTGAGTTCGACCTCGGGAACTCTTTTATTTTCCGAGTAAAAAATTTATATATTTGAAATGTTGGTAATAACTGGCTATACTACAACGTTATAACAATAAAACCCGGTTGTCCCGAACCAAGCATTTCATTTTGGCGCCGCTGCCGGGGAGCAACGGCTATTCTAGAGGTAAACATTCCTGTTTCTTTTAATTTCTGATAATCTCCTCTCTTTTGTGCAGCTACAGGAACTCAAGAAGACAAGCAACCACACGACAACCACTCCGAAGACAGGTAAATTTTTCCTCTCACTATTAACCCCTAAACTCTAAAGAGGAAGAAAAGAAAAGAACAAGTAATATAGGGCTAACCTGTCTTCCATACTTAGTAACCATAAAGAGTTGCATGTTTTCAACTCATCACTCCTGCACACTATTAAGGGTATTTAAGGGCTAACACATTCTTGCTTGAGCCCTAATTGCCCAACAAAGAGTTAAATGGACCAAGTAGAGCCAACATAAGGTCAAACATTAGGATTTCAGTAGAGACACACCCCTTAATCAAGAATTGAGGAAATCCAAAAGAGGTGTGCCCAAGCCATTGATTGAAAATAATTAACAAGAAAAATCCTAAACAATTGGCTCTCTCTAAACACTTGAACCCTAAAAGAAAGGACCCAAAAAGCTCTCAAAGAAAACAAGAGGTAAAGTTGACCCCTTTGGGTTAACCAACCTTAAATTAGGTCACTCTTTGCACTTAAAAAGACTAAAGTTCAAGTGAAACCTTAAGCACCCTGATCTTAAAATTGGTAGACTTAAGAGGTCAAGATCCCCATTCTGGTCTACCTGGAACCGCAGTGACAAGAGAGGTCGGGTGGGGGAAACCCTGTAACCCGTGGGGACGCTCTACCGTGTAGGGGTCTTCGCGGGACTCTCCCTCTCTGGCTGCCCAGGTAATTCTCAGGTGGACGATCTTTCTGATCAAGGGGTCCATCTGCCCCGTACCTCTATAGTCACCCAACACATTTTTGGGTGCCTTGATTGGGTCCAGCACCTTCTAACTTACCTCTCCCAACTGTGCATGTACGGAAGGAGGTCCCTAGGACCACCCTTAAGACCTCCATTAGAAATTCACTCTCGTCAAGGCCAAGCCTCGACGCCCGTGTTTGTGCAGCAACACCCTCACATTATTCTCTCTTCTGATTCAGAACCAAGTTCTTCTTCTTCCCCCATCATGGCTCAGCCAGTTGAGGAAGAAAATAATCTGGAACACCAGCTCCAGCGACTCAATGACCTCTTCCAAAACTTCGTGCACCCACCACAGCGTCCTATGATGCGGGACCACTACAATCCTGCTGCGGTGGCCATTGAGCCTCGAGTCAGAATCCCGACTGGAGGACCTGATTCCGAACTAAAGCCCAACATGATTCATGCTATACCTAAATTCCATGGGCTTAATTCTGAAGATCCCTTCCAGCACATCAAACAGCTAAAGCATCTGGCCCACACTTTTGGATCAGATGCGCAAAATCGGGATATTCTTCTCATGAAGATGTTCTCCTTTTCTCTTATGGACAAGGCCACCCATTGGTATCAAACTCAGACCCGGCCGATCAACACTTGGGAAGAACTTCAATCCGAATTTTTGAAAAAGTTTTTTCCCGTTGGTCGGACCAACGCCTTGCGCCATCAGATTACACACTTCACTCAACAATCAGGAGAACCTCTCCATGAGGCATGGGATCGTTTTCAGGATCTCATGAGAAAGTGCCCCCATCACGGAGTTCCTAAATGGG
Organism: Thalassia testudinum; assembly: GCA_037157565.1. Classification (NCBI taxonomy): domain Eukaryota; kingdom Viridiplantae; phylum Streptophyta; class Magnoliopsida; order Alismatales; family Hydrocharitaceae; genus Thalassia; species Thalassia testudinum. The sequence continues at coordinate 113,321,165 of JAZHRO010000025.1, forward strand.
AACAAGTCCAATCTTTTTACCAGGGACTCCGTAAGGACATCCGCCTTTTCGTCAATGCAACTTGCGGAGGAAACATCATGGGTCAACATGAAGACACCGTATGGGAGATTCTCGAAAACATGTGCGAGAACTCCATCAACAATGACTCCATGGGATTATTCGACAGGACGAATACCCGCGCAGCGACGAATCTTAAGGGAGCACATGAGACACAGGGCCTGTCCGCATCAGTCGACCTGGAATTAATGGCCAGTCGATTGGACAAGGTCTCAATCATTGAAAAGAAGGTGGATGAGCTGACTCAGCACTTGCAGCGAGCCACCTCTGCGCGTAACTCCTTTGCACAACCTCCTTCCACACAGGAGACTGTGCAAAACATCCTCCACCGATCCTCCCCTGGGATGGATCCATATCCATCCCCATCTGATTCTTGGACTGGAAGATCATCCGATCCTTTCTACACCAGCCGGGGGAACTCCATTCCTCCTTTCCCTGATTCTCAGGAGGTTCCTCAGACCTGCGAGGACCTCAACGCCATCCAGAACGACCCATTCTCCAACACTTACAACCCTGGATGGCGAAACCATCCCAATTTTCAGTGGGCGGGAAATTCCCAAACCCAAAGACCACCTTTTCAGTCCCGCCCACAGCCCTCTCGTCACTACCAGCCGCCTCAGCCTCGGCCCAACCCTACTTATCCATCAGGGCCAAATCAAGATCAAATGTCCTTAATCCTTCAGACTCTGGCTGACATTCAAAAAACGAATGCGGCTATTCAAAAACAGCACAAGGACGAGCTTACAGAAGTTAAAACTCAACTGGCCCAGTTGGCAAATTCTCGCCAACCAATCACACTCCCTTCCCAACCTCTTCCTAACCCAAATAACGTGCCAACCCAGAAGCGCGTTATGAATCCAAATTTAGGCCACGCCCAATGGATTTATCAGGCTCCTACTGCTCCATCTCCAGACGAGATGGAAGCCTCAACTTCTTATGCAGGATTTCAGCAGCAGCCACCCCTCCTACCAAACCCAAACCAAAATCAGGCCGGATTAAATTCTGTAACAACACGTAGTGGTAAGACAACTCAAGACCCGCATTATCCAAACCACTCCCAGCCTGATAACCATGACCCTAGGATAGTTATCCAAGGTACCGCTGTTCCAGATCCACAACCTGAACCTATCCTAGAAGAACCAACCAAGATCCCGTTTCCCGAGGCCCTGACCAAGGGAAAGAAGACCACCAAACCCGTGGCCCCTGAGGAGGACCTGGTCAAGCTCTTTGAGCAGGTCCACATAAACATCCCCTTGATGGATGCAATCCGCCACGTACCAGCTTACGCACGATTTCTAAAGAATATATGTACACCCCAGCGTAAGCCGCGAACCAAGGGAGGGAGCCCAATTATTCTGTCAGAGCAAGCCAGCTCTGTAATCCTTAGTAGACTCCCACCCAAGGCAAAAGATCCTGGAACTCCCCTGATCTCCTGTAAGATAGGTGGTACCCAATTTGATAGAGCATTGTTAGACTTGGGTGCATCTATAAATCTGATACCCACATCCTTACTTGACCATCTAGAAGAATCTGAGCTGAAACCAACCGAGGTGACATTACAATTAGCAGATCGATCTATAAAGTCACCAAAAGGGATTCTCGAGGATGTTATCGTGAGAGTGCGGGATTTCTATTTTCCAGTGGACTTTATAGTCTTAGATATGGATGCACCTGAGAACCCTAGGGATACACCAATCATTCTAGGGAGACCTTTCTTGGCTACTGCTAGAGCCAACATCAGCTGTGAGGAGGGCCAAATAGAGCTTAAGTTTGAAGATCAAACACTGAAAATTGATATATTTAAGGCCCAACAAGGAATTAATTGCGGCGTCATCGAGCAAATTTGTGACATCAAGACTTTGGTTGATGAATCACACCTCCAGAATGACTCGAGTATGCCTCATCAACCACAGAAGGATCTTGACCCGCAAACAGAGGAGTCAAATCCAGATGTGAACAACCCAGTAACTCCCACCCTTGAACCTCACATCTATACTGAACCACCCGCTGCTGCTGAAAACCCCATCCTCGAACTGAAACCCCTTCCTGCTCACTTAAAATACGTCTTTTTGGGTTCTAATCAGACCCTTCCTGTAATTATCAATTCCAACCTCAGTCCTGAACAGGAATCCCGTCTGATTGTTGTCCTCCAGCAACATCGTAGAGCCATCGGATGGACTCTCGATGATTTGACTGGAATAAGTCCCTCTTATTGTACTCATCATATCTATTCAGAAGAGGGCACACGACCTTCTCGTGAAATGCAGAGACGCTTAAACCCCAATCTGCAGGAGGTCGTGAAAAAGGAGATCATCAAATGGTTAGATGCCGGAATCATCTACCCGATCTCCGATAGTCGTTGGGTGAGCCCAATTCAGGTCGTGCCCAAGAAGGCAGGACTCACCACTATAACGACTGAGACCGGAGAAATCATTCCTACCCGATTAGCCAACTCGTGGAGAGTCTGTATAGATTACCGTCGACTCAATTCCTCCACGAAGAAGGATCATTTCCCACTACCCTTCATTGATCAAATTCTCGAAAAACTAGCGGGAAATAGGTTCTTCTGCTTTCTTGACGGGTACTCCGGTTATAACCAGGTGGCAATCCATCCTGAGGACCAAGAAAAGACCACGTTCACCTGCCCCTTCGGAACATACGCTTTCCGAAGGATGCCTTTCGGTCTTTGCAATGCACCCGCTACTTTTCAGCGATGCATGCTTGCCATATTCTCAGATATGGTAGGTGATTATCTGGAAGTCTTCATGGATGACTTTTCAGTTTTCGGAGCATCATTCGACGATTGCCTCCAACACTTGGTCCAGATACTCAGGCGGTGCATCGATGTGAATTTGGTTCTTTCCTGGGAAAAGAGCCATTTCATGGTGCCTGAGGGAATTGTCCTGGGACACTCAATTTCGGAGAAAGGTATCCAAGTGGATCGAGCTAAGGTTAATCTGATTTCTCACCTTCCTATGCCTAGCTCGATCAGGGACATCCGATCCTTTTTCGGGCATGTCATTTTTTATCGACGATTTATCCCTGATTTTTCAAAAATCGCACGCCCCCTGACCACTCTTCTCTCCAAGGATGTTCCCTTCAAAATCTCCAAGGAATGCACTCAAGCATTTGAAATCCTGCATGACCGAGTCACCCAAGCCCCGATCCTACAGTCCCCTGATTGGTCTCAACCCTTTGAGATCATGTGTGATGCATCCGACTTCGCTGTAGGAGCGGTTTTGGGGCAGAAAAATGACAAGAAACCTGTGGTCATTTACTACGCCAGCAAAACACTCGATGAGGCTCAGCGTAACTATACGGTTACTGAGAAAGAGCTACTAGCTGTAGTATTTGCCCTAGAGAAGTTCAGATCGTACCTTCTGGGTTCCCATGTCATCATATACTCGGATCACACAGCTGTGAGGCATCTCCTTGCAAAGAAGGACGCGAAACCTCGATTGATCCGATGGATCTTGCTGTTGCAAGAATTTGACCTTGAGATTCGCGACAAAGCGGGAAAACAAAACGTGGTAGCTGATCACTTGTCCCGTCTTCCTTCTGAAATAATTGACCCTTCCGGACCCATCACTGAGCATTTTCCCGATGAGCACCTGCTGACTATTGGTACTAGCCTTCCATGGTTTGCTAATATTGTAAATTACTTGGCATCTCATCAGACCCCGTCCGATTGGCCGAAGGCCAAGAAAGACAAATTACGCTCCGATGCCAAGTATTACATTTGGGAAGACCCGTACCTCTTCCGCATAGGTGCCGATCAGATCATCCGGAGATGTGTCCCGGAAGGGGAAGTCAACAATATCCTCTCTTTCTGCCATGACCAGGCATGCGGTGGCCATTTTGCCGGGCATAAAACCGCATCAAAAGTCCTCCAGTGCGGCTTTTACTGGCCCACACTGTTCAAAGACGCATACAGTCATTGCAAGGCATGCAGTCGTTGCCAGACTTTGGGCAACATGAGCCATCGCGACATGATGCCTATGCAACCGATTCTAGTATGCGAAATCTTTGATGTTTGGGGGATTGATTTTATGGGCCCCTTTCCTGTTTCGGATGGTTTCGAATACATTCTGTTGGCTGTGGACTACGTGTCCAAATGGATCGAAGCCATACCGACCCGAACCTGTGATCACAAAATCGTTCTCAAATTCATTCATCAACACATTTTCTCAAGGTTCGGGATTCCTCGTGCAATAATCTCTGATGGGGGGACCCATTTCACAAATGCTCAGTTTAGGTCACTGATGACCAAATACGGGGTGTCTCACCGAATCTCTACTCCTTACCACCCCCAAACTAATGGTCTAGCTGAGCTGTCTAATCGGGAGATCAAGAAAATCCTGCAAGTCACTGTTCGACCTGACAGGAAGGACTGGTCGTCCCGACTTCCGGAAGCATTGTGGGCCTATAGGACCGCCCACAAGACCCAATTGGGCATGTCTCCCTTTAGACTGGTGTACGGAAAGGCATGCCACCTTCCCGTCGAACTGGAGCATAAAGCCTATTGGGCAGTACGGAACTGTAATCTAGATCTTTCCAAGGCTGGGACCCACAGAAAACTCCAAATCAGCGAGATCGATGAATTACGCATAGACGCGTACGAGAACTCGCAAATCTACAAGGAGCGGGTTAAAGCCTTCCACGACAAACACATCTCGAGAAAGATCTTTCATCCTGGTCAAAAGGTCCTACTCTTTGATGCCCGACTCAAACTCTTCCCAGGAAAACTGAGATCTAAGTGGGTCGGACCATATTTGGTCCGACAGGTTTTTGGAAATGGAGCAATCGAAATCAGTCCACTCAGCCACGATTCTGAACCTTTCATCGTGAACGGTCAGAGACTCAAGCCGTTCATTGATGTAACTTCTACTAATTTGGCTGAGGCATCTTATACCCTCCTTTCCCCTTGAGCTTATTGCGCCCAGCCGATGGCGTAAAACTCAGCGCTTAACGGGAGGCAGCCCGTCATTCTCTTTGAAAACCTGAAACTTGTTCTGACAGCTTTTTTGCACTTGAAGTTCACACTTTAGGGCAGCCAACTCCACCTCAGGTGCTTGCATCTGAGATTCATCAAAACAGCTATCCTAATGTATGAACTTAGTTGAATAAAAACCCCTAGGTTACAATGAGGACATTGCAAATCTTAGGCATGGGGGGGTAGGAAAGTACAAAAACTTGTAAGAAAAGGTTTCAAACAAAAAAATTCACATATGCCAAAAACACCATAAAAATTAAAAAATTTTCGAAAAAGAATAAGAGGAAAAGAGGAGAAGGAAATTTTGTGAAGGAGAAGAAAAACAAAATGAAAAAGGAGCACAAAATTATAAGAAAAGGTGATAGTCATTAGTAAGGAACTAAGGAATTAACCTAAGTTCTAGACCTCATTCAAGAAAATAACTGAAAAGTGCACAATGAGATTAGTAAGAATGCAAACCTTAGGCATTCTTGAATAGACTCTTAGTACCCATTAAGATCTGGACACTCCTCAAGAGGTTGAGGAAAATGAAAAGCTGAAGTATTAGGTCTAAGGCTTAGGGAGTATTCGGCCTCGTTAACTAATTTTTGGTTTACGGGACTCAGTAACCTAAGCACCCTAATCTCACACACAGCCTGGTTCAGTAAGCGTAAAAATCAGAATCACGCAGAAGCGTCGCAAAATTCTGAAAAGAACACCTAGAATAGGAGCGGCCGATCAACACAAGTTGATTTGGACGAGTTCCCAGCGCGGAGAGGCGGGAAATCCCCTCGAAGATGCGTAACAAAATATCATCTCCTCGGTGCTTGTCTCTTAGGATATTTACATATCCTACTGGGGGCATGTAAGCACTCTGCTGGTTCAGATTCCATGGATGGCATTATCTCGAAGTGTCAATTGCCAGGGTCTGAATTCAGCCACGGAACACCATGGATGGGATTATCTGGAAATCTCAATAGCCAGGGTTCCGGGGGTTGCCATGGGCAGTGCTATCTAAAAGCATCGATCGCCAGGAACCCTTGAGGATTGATGATGGGAGCAAGGAATCTGATACAGACCGTGTTGAAAAGCCAATCCTAGGCTAGAACTAAAAAGAAAAAGAGAGAGAAAACTCTCCAAACAGAAAAACTTTCTATCTCTCTTACAAAGCGCACTGCGAACTGAGCCAGGGCTAAAATCATTTCAAGCACGGGTGCTTTAACCACGAAGTCCAATAAACCTTGGGTTAGTTCTTGTGGGCCTTAAAAACCTTTGCTAAAAGACTGAGGCTAAGGCTAGACAGATTTGGATCTTGATTGGTACTAGAGTACCTTTTAGGCCTATGGTCAGCATTCTAACCTAATCTATGCTCAAATAAAAAAGGCACTTATCTAAAACTATTAAAAACTTCATGGTCTAGAACAAGGGTTGAAACCTTAAGTTTTTGCTAAGGGACTAGCAAAAGCTAGGCATGGGGGTATGATGAGAACCTCATCATGAGCCATAACTAGCTCATTTTGACCCAATACAAAGGATAAAAGCTCCTACATATCTCAAGGAAAGGCTTAACTCAGAGAATTCTGAGTTTAAGAAGAAAACAAGTCATAAGGGGTAAAAATGCAATTTTACCAGTATAATATGCATACAGGGTAATTCAGGGCCCAAACATAGGTCAAAGCAGCTTAATAAGAATAAAAGTGGGATGAAATGATCTAGCAAGGGCTACAGCAATTCCAAGAAACTAAATGATAATCTGTAACCCTAAAACAACCCACTTCAATTCACAAGGTTCGAGGCAAAGTAAAAATAGAATAAACCCTCTAAAATTCATAGAAAAATAATCTCTAGGGTTTAGAACCTTCAATTTGGCCTTCAGAACCCATTTTGACCTACATTGAGAACCATGCCCAATTAATAACTTAATTTGGGTTTTTGCGTAAATTGACCGGTCAAACAAGGTTTAATATAGAAATGAAATTCACCATCAGATTCCTTAGGTCCTAATTAGTCATGTATAAAAACTTGAGCCTAAGAAGAAACCTCCTTGACCGACTTTACACTTTGGTCCTCATATATTTACTCTTTGGCCCTCAACTTTTGAACCCTCGCATTTTGGCCCCTAACTCTCCTTCGTTCTTTGCGATCAGGTCCCCCCTGCAAAACCTGCCAGCACCATGCTCCGGCGACCTTGCGCGGAGCATGGCGCCGCGCAGGGTGAGGTGGGGGACCTGGCAAGTAAACCGGGGGTGCCCTGCGTCGTCAGCCGTCGCAGGGACACCCCCCTGGTCGTTGTAACCCACCATACCGGCCGTGCGAACGCACGGACGGTATGGGTTCTTGTTTCCGACCATCCTCCGGCGAGGGAGACACGTCGTCTCCCTCCGCCTTCCTCCCTGTTTGATCCCTATAAATACCCCCCGTTGCTCCACCGACCGGGGCAGCCTGGATCTGACGGAGAAAATCCCCAACTTTCCTCTCTTCTTCCTCCGGCAGACGCTCACCAGCTCCGGCGGTTTCCTCCCCCTCCACCTCTTCGCTCTGCCGCAATACCAGCAGCAGAGACTTCCTCCCCTGCTCTTCCCGCGCCACGCCGCACCCAGCTGGCGCCTCTCCGGCTCTCTGCTCGCCGCCGCCCCTTTCCCTGAGCATCGTCTTCTCCGGCGACAGTCGATACGACTGTCGCCCTGTTCCTCCCCCTTCGTCCCTGCAAGTAAGCTAGAGCTACTCCCCTTCTTCTCCTCTTTCTTTCCCCGCTTTCAATTTATTCAATTAAGCCCTCGACCGACCCTGACCATCGTCACCCCCTTCGTCTCCGACCACCCTCCGGCGAGCCGCTCCCATCACCTCAGCGACCCACACGGCTCGTCGACCACCGCAGGACCTCCGCCTCCTCACCCTGATCAACCCCCGCCCTGCCACTTCCCCCACATCACCCTCTGCAACCCCACCGAACAGACCCATCCTCCGACCCACAGTCTGACCTAGGGCAGCCCTCGCACGCCGCCCCGCGCCTCGCCACCACCCACACGAGCTTCGCCGCACCCTGGCGAAGCTCCTGGCACTTTCTGATTAGGCCGAGAGGCCGTTTTCTTGTGAACAGACCACCCGACCTCCGCCGCCATTGCCGCGCAGGAGGAACTGCTTCCGCCTGCAGCTACAGGCGCGCCACGCTCAGCGCCACGCCCAGATTCAACTCCCAGGCCTTGCGAGGCGTTTTGGCAAAACACCAGGCTCGCAGCTAAGGCAGAAAGCTTCGCGTGACGCCGCAATCTCCCGCTGATTTCCCCGCTGCGGGCGCGCAATTGAGGTGGGACATTTAGTCCCACCTCGGAAAAGCCTGAAGAGTCGCAGCGACATAAGATGCAAAAGTGCTGGAGGCTTACTGCCTCAGCACACGGGGTGAGGTCCCCTTCACCCGCCCGGTTACCCGGTCTCGTCCGCGCTCACGCCCCGCGGACCTAACCTGACCCGACCCGACCCGACTTAAGACTGACCTGCACTCCTCGCCCACCACGCACGCCGGTGGGCCTGGACCCGGGCCTGACCCGAACCCGGTTACCCGGCAGCTCTGGGAGAGCTTTCCCAAGAGTGGTTTCAGAGAGAGAGAGAGACGCGGGGGGGGAGGGTAGAGTAGGTTTTGCCTCTGACGAAAAACTCTGAAGTGTGCAGGCACAGGCGAAGAAGAAGACCCACGGAAGAAGGAAGCTGACTGTAGCAACAAGTAGTTAAGTCGTCTGATTTGGAAATCAGACGACGGCCTAAAGGGAAAAAGAAAGGAGGGGTGACGTCCCTGGCTGAAAAAGAAAAGAAGAAGCTGACACTTAGCCGCAGGGAGGAGAAACAAGAAGAAACCTTCACAGAAGAGACTGCTGAAAAAGAAGAAGAGAAACCAAGACAGAAACCAAGGAAGAAGAAGAAGGAGATCTGAAGAAAGAAAGAGGAGCATCACCTCTGCAGAACAAAGAAGAAGTAGGAGATCTGAAGAAAGAAAGAAAGAAGAACATCACGAGGAGAAAACAAAGAGAACAACAAATTCTTTCCCTCTCTCTTTCTTTATTTTGTAAAAGAAACATGTATATCTCTAGAATACAACTTGCTCCCTGAGTTCGACCTCGGGAACTCTTTTATTTTTCGAGTAAAAAATTTATATATTTGAAATGTTGGTAATAACTGGCTATACTACAACGTTATAACAATAAAACCCGGTTGTCCCGAACCAAGCATTTCATTGACCTTCCTCGAGCTCCTTGGCCTCTGCCATCAACTCCTCTTCGTGCGACATCAAGAGGAAGAATTCCTCTGTTTTGCTTTCTAATAAAAATTCCCAAACATGCCAATGCTGAAAACACTATTGCAATATTTGATTAATTAATCTATTTGAGTGAAATTGCATGCATGCACTTAAGGTTTATATTATTTCTTTCATGCACTTAACTCTTATATGTTGAGTTTGACGTACATAAAATCTCATCAAGGCACTCACACGACCTAAAGGAGAAAGCCAAATTTCTTGAAATATAGTTATGTTACATGTCATTACAAGTTATTTCATGGAAGGAAGATTACATACATACCCCTGCATTCTTAAATTATCGCGTGTTCCTTCTTTTCGCCTTGTTTCGCATTAGATTTGAGCACGGATTGTGCACTTGATTAAACAAATACAAAGGAACAATATTTTGTAAATTTATTGCATCTAATTCTCCCTATGGATACGACCTGAAGTGTGGTGTTATTTCAGTATTTTAGTAACTTTGATCGAGTTTTTTTTCATCTACATTATTTACTACAACGCATATTTTCCTGACATCATATTTCTGCAAGCGAAAAAAAACTTTTGATCAGTAAGGCTTCTATAAATAAAGGACCCCTCCTTGGCTTAGATACACCTTGAGAAAATTCTTTCCACCATTTAGGCTTATCTTGTGAAGAAATCAAAAGAGGAAAACTCTGCCATTGCTCTCCAAGCTCTATTCAACACATTCGAGAGCACCGAAACTCTGTTACAATCCATGCCTACTCTCTTCCATTTAAGGGAAGTTCGTTAGCCTATAATAGCATAATTGAATCTATACTTTGTGGCTCTATAGGTTGCTTTTGTATTTTCGATTTTCGTGGTTGGGTATTCATGTGATGGTGAATTTCCGTCACCTTCGTGAGACAAAATAGTCCTTGTGGAGAGGAGGGTTTTGAGGATGATATCCTCAGGTTAAAAAAGTGTGGTTGTACTTGAGGTTGTGTCACCCTCATTTATGTGACACATAGTGGATTTGGTTGACTCGGTCGACCAGGAAATCCTAAGTCGAGAGGCTTAGGTGGTGGTTTTTACCACAGTTGAGTTTCCACCTAAAAATACTTGTCTCATTTGTGGTGAATGTTATTTGTGTGAATGGATTGATTTTTATTTCTGCATATTTTTTATGCCCCACTATTCATCCCCCCTCTAGTTCAATTTCATTTAGAGGGAGATTTTTAAAAGCTAAATTGAGCTATGTTTCAATTTAAAAGGGGGAGAGATCACCTTAGCTATTTTAAATTAATGTAGAAATGCATATATTTAAGGGGGAAAGCACTTGTAACCCTTATAATTGTTGAATTTGACAATAGAAATGCATGTCATTAGGAAAAATGAACTTATTATGTCAAAAAGGGGGAGATAATAGAAGAACATATCTCTTGTATAATTACGTCAAAAAAGGAGAGTTAACCCAATGTTAGAAGAGCATGTTTTAAAGGAGAGTTATAGAATAAATTAGTTAAAATTGATTAAAGCCTTTTTGATAATGTAAAAAATTGGGAGAATTTCTTGAGTATTATTTGTGGTTTTGTCATCATAAAAAATAGGGAGATTGTTGGTGTTAAGACTCGAGACATCAAATGCTTTTTAAGATGTTTGGGAGTTGGTCCAGACGCCTGGTCAGATGTCTGGACGCCTTCTCAGACGTCTGGAAATAAATTTTTGCGTGCGTACGATTGCGAGTCTACGTGCGAAACCCACCGACCTGCAGGCGCTTTTTCTCCCCCCCCACGCCTTCAAATACCCCTTCCCTCTCCCTCACCCACCACCCCACCATCTCCTCCTTCTTCCAACGCGAGCGTGAGAGAATGAGAGCAAGGGCAGCAGCTGCTGCCGGGTGCATGCGGAGAGGAGGAGGTGCAGTGAGAGGGGAGAAGAGGGAAAGCGTGCGAGGAAGAGAGAGCGAGCTCGCCGGAGCAGCTCGAGACCGGCCGACGGGTGCGCAGAGGAGCGTGGTGCTGGGGAGGTTACCCCGGTGCTGCTGCAGCTCAGGCAGCAGGCGGGCGAGCGCGGCGCGGCCGTGCGCAGTAGGAAGAAGGCGACGAGGTTCTGATTCTGGGAAATTTTCCCAGAATCAGAAGTCTGGACCTACGTCCAGATGACGCGGGCGACGTCTGGAGGGAGCTCCAGACGTCTGAGAGGTACGTATTCCTTCCTTCGCTTCCTTTTGTGGATACAGCCATGCAGGCTGTTCCGCCAAAAGTTCTGTCTCATGCCGTGTTAAGAGTGTTGCATATGCGTGCAGGTTTCGCTTTGGGAAGGCGCGTGACACACCTTCCCACGCGATTCAGACGTCTGGGCACAGCACCAGACGGCGGAGAGCATCTCCAAACGTTCGGAGAGGTGGTCGGACGTCTGGAACTGGGTCCAGACGGTTCAGCAGGATCCCTGGACGTCTGAGGAGCAGTGTAGAGTGAGGTATGACCTGGACCACCTTTTAAGACATCTGGAAGGTGTTCCAGACGTCTGATTTGAGTTAGAGTTGTCGTTTTTGACCTGTTTAGGGTCCGTTCGAGGTCCGACTTCCGCGTTTGAGATTCTGTTCTTCTCAGAATTTGTTCCTCTACTTGTTTAAAATACTTTTATCATGTTCTGAGTAGTTCCTTGTATTTGATCCTTGTGTTAGGACCTCGTTCCGTTGCGGCTTTGGGGGTTGCGGAGGCACGTGGATCTGCCGATCACTCCCCAATCACTCCCGATTTTGCAGGTAGAGTGGCTCCCCTTAATTACTTACAAACATAAATGCATCTCTAAAATAAATGATAGATTCCTAGGGTATGGCATGAATCCTAGGACCTGAAAACTAGATTGAATGATAGATCCTAGGGTATGGCATGAATCTTAGGACCTGGAAACTAGATTGAATAATAGATCCTAGGGTGTGGCATGAATCCAAGGAGCAGAAACACTGAAACGAATGTCTTGAATACCTGAATTGCAGTCTTGGATAGTAAACAGAATAATGATAATTGCCTATAATTGGATAACAACTGCCTGTGAAATGTAGAGTACTGCTGCTAGTAACTGCTTCATGTATTCTTGTTGTTTGGAAATTAAAATTTGAGCTGCTTGTATATAAATTGATATTAAACGTTGGAAACATGGGCTAAATGTGAATGAAACTGAAATGATGAAACCTAGTATGACTTGGTCTGAGAAATATGAGTATGAACCCTATGGGGAATTAGGAGTAGAACTCCTGGAAAATAAATAGAATGGAACTGGGAAAGTGGATGGGGAAGTGAGCTAGCCCTTGAGTACGGAGTACCAAGGAGAGCGACTGTCCCCCTGTTTAGTGCAGAGCGGAGCTAGCCGCCCCGGGGACCCGGGGTTAGGTCTGGCCACTTTGTACCGACTTTTGGCCCTCGCGTACATAGTACCGGGGAGAGCTACTAGTGTAGGGAGAGAGCTAGCCACCCCACAGGCCCCGGGGTTCAGCTAGCCGTCCTACACCGACTTGTTAGGCCCACAGAGCAAACCAGGGTAGTCAGGCGAGGGTGCGCCGATTGTGGAGGGGCAAGACCCCTGTTTGGTTACTCTGGAGGGGTTGGACCCCTGTTACTGAGAGGGCTCTGCCCTATATTGGTTCCGTGCTGTGCTTTGGGGTGCACCCGTTAACAGAAATGACTGACCGCGTGCCACTGCGGGGTAGCTACCTGTGCGTTTATTGCGCGTGCCGTAGTCACCGTTACGTCTGTCAGTGACCTTGGGGTGGTTGGCTGAGGGTAGGACCACCACGGGGGACTCTCCCGGCCAGGAGAGTACCACGTGCTACTTCTACTTTTTGGAAAAGACTGCAATCAAGATCGTTCCCATGAGGAGCATTCGAGATCAAGAGAAAGATCTGAGAAATAATTCAAGAAAGAGTAACTAGAGAAATAAAGAAAGAAATTAAAAACAACAGCTACTTGTCCACCTTTACTGTTTTCTTAGCTAGCTGGTTGCCACTCTACTCAACGTTTCGCTGATGTGTCACATTTGTCACCTTTTTCAGGACTAGGTGTTGAGCAGCCAGAGCCTGTGGCTGCAGAGGGCGTTGGGCCTAGTAGAGCCCAGTAGTTGTACTTTGTTGTACATTTTTCTGTAGTAGTGAGTATTTCTGTTTCACCTTGTACTCTTTTATTGTGAACTCCATGTTTCTGTACCTGTTTTTAATTCTCTACTGTTTAGTGGTATGTACTGTAGTAGTTCTTTTCTTTACTGTTGTACTTTTGTTACTGTTAGTTACTTGCATGGTGAATGTGGTTTACTTTACTGCTTTTTGGTTACTTTCTCGTTGGACGACTGGGTCTTGGGATTAGTCGAGTCGGTCCGATTCTCGTGTCTCGTAGGGATTCGGGAATCGGGTCGTAACAAGATGGTATTAGAGCAAGGTGGTCCCGAGAAGTGAATCAACTGGCTGGAAAATAACCAATTCACGTGCTTATAACTAGAGTAGCCACCACAATGTATATTTGACATCTGTTTTAAGGTTGCTTCGTTGAATATCGATTTGTATTGACGTCTTTTCTGTTTCGTGTTCGCGTCTCCTTACAGGAGATGCCTCGACGAGGAGGTAGCGAGGCAGGTCGCGGACGCGGCCGAGGATGAGGTCGAAGGGGCAGGCGTGTTGAGCCCGACTGTAACAACCCGTCTCCCGAGTCCCTACGAGACACGAGAACCGGACCGACTCGACTAATCCCAAGACCTAGTCGTCCAACGAGGAAGTAACCAAAAGAGCAGTAAAATAAACCACATTCAGCATGAATATAACTAACAGTAAGAAAGTACAGCAGCAAGGAAAGAAACTACTACAGTAGATACCACCACAACAGTAGAACAACATTTATCATATAACATGAACTGCAGGTAAAGAAAAGTACAGCGGAAACAAGAACTACTCACTATAACGGGAACAAAGAGATACAAAAGACAGTAGTAACTCTACTGGACCCTACTCGGCCCAGCGTCCTCTGCAGCCGCTGACCCTGGCTGCTCAACACCTGGTCCTGAAAAAGGTAACGAGTGTAACACGTCAGCAAAACGCTGAGTACAGTGGCAACTAAAACTAAAGACAACAGTAGAGTGTACAGTAGCTGTTATGTTCTATTACTTTCTTTATTTACATCTTTCAATTGTCTCACTATTTCATTTATTTCTCAGATCTTTTACTTGATCTCGAATGTTCCTCGTGGGAACGATCTTGATTGCAGTCTTTTCCAAAAAGTAGAAGTAGCACGTGGTGCTCTCCTGGCCGGGAGAGTCCCCCGTGGTGATCCTACCCTCAGTCAACCACCCCAAGGTCACTGACAGACGTAACGGTGACTACGGCACGCGCGATAAACGCACAGGTAGCTAACTCGTACTGGCACGCGGTCAGTCGTTTCCGTTAACGGGTGCGCCCAAAGCACAGCATGGAACCAGTCTGTAGTAGCCAGCTAGTCCCAGGAAACTGCGGATCTCAGTGACTGAACGCGGTCTCTCCCACCTGAGCACTGCCTCGACCTTGGCTGGGTCCACCGCCAGGCCGTCTCCAGAGATCACATGACCCAAGAAGGTCACCTCCCTCAACCAGAACTCGCACTTGCTGTATTTGGCGTACAACCTGCGTCGTCTCAGAGTGTCCAGAACCATCCTCAAGTGCTGTCCGTGCTGCGTCCGATCTCTAGAATAGATGAGTACATCATCTATGAAAACCACCACGAATTGGTCCAAGTACGGTCTAAACACCCGGTTCATCAGGTCCATGAAAGCAGCGGGGGCATTGGTCAGCCCAAACGGCATGACCAAAAACTCGTAGTGTCCGTACCGGGTGCAGAAAGCTGTCTTGGAGACGTCGGTCTCCCTGATCCTCAACTGGTGGTATCCAGACCTCAAGTCTATCTTGGAAAACACCGTGGCACCCCGCAACTGGTCAAACAAATCGTCGATCCTCGGCAGCGGATATCTGTTCTTGATGGTGACCTTATTCAGCTGTCGGTAGTCCACACAAAGGCGTAGGGTCCCATCCTTCTTCTTCACAAACAGTACCGGGGCTCCCCAGGGAGACGCACTGGGCCTCACGAAACCTTTCTCCAAAAGGTCCTGCAACTGGGACTTGAGCTCTCGCAGCTCAAGCGGTGCCATCCTGTATGGCGCGGTGGAGATGGGGCTGGTCCCTGGTACTAGTGAGATCTCAAACTCGATCTCACGCTCGGGCGGTAGTCCTGGTAACTCGTCTGGAAACACGTCAGGGTACTCTCTAACCACCGGAATGCTCTGGAAGTCTGCCACAGGGCTGGGCTCTGCCACCACACAGGCTAGGAAGCCCTCACACCCCTGGCTCAAAAGTCTCGCCGCCCGAAGTGCCGAAATGCACCTGAAACCTCCGTCCACTGGCTGTCCGTGAAACTCGAAAGAAGGCAACTCCGGAATGGAGAAGACAATCTTCCTCTCAAAACAGTCCACCAAGGCGTGGTAAGCGGACAACCAATCCATCCCCAGAATCACACCAAAGTCCTCCATCTGGATCATAATCAGGTCAGCTGGCCGGCTATGTCCTCCAATGCTGACCTCACAATCCGTGTACCCCTCCTCAGCTACAAACAGCTGACCACTCGGACCTCTGATTACGAACGGATTTTCTAACAGTGTATAATCCTGGTCCAAACTAACTGCGAAACTGGCTGCGACAAACGAGTGCATAGCGCCGGAATCGAAAAGCGTGTAAACGAGTCTGCCAGAAACTGCAACCATACCTGCTACCACGGATCCCGAAGCTCTGGCGTCCCTGTGTGTTAGGCGTTGATACGCCCCTCAGCTCTAGGTGCGGACGAAGCAGCCACACTCTGCGTCGGACGGGTAGGTGCTGGCCGGTACCCTCCTCGCGACTGCTGTCCTCCTCGCGCCTGGCAACCGCGGCCTCCTGCGTGCCCTCCAGTGCTCTACACGGGAAGTATCTGCTGACCTCCTGCCCTAGATGGGCAGTCCCTCCTGACGTGGCCCGGCTGGCCACACTGGTAGCAGAGGGGAACCCGACTCCCGCCCTCAGTGAGTCCCTGCTGTCGACTAGGCGGGGGTCCGGTGCTGGCGACTGGCCCCTGTCGAGGGCCCCCAAAGGCCACTGATGGCCCTGCACAACGTGACGGCTCTCCTGCGGATGCCACGTGTCTCCGTTCTCGCCGGCCCTGTGAGAAGTCTGGCTGAAAGGGCCTCTTCCGCCCGCCATCGGTCTCTCGCGCGGACGGGTTGGTCTCCTCGTAAGTCATAGCTGCCTCTACCACCCTCGAAAATGTAGGCAGCTTCAGGTGTTTGACATACCCCCGGATCGCAGGCCGGAGCCCCTCGGTGAACCTCCAAAGGCGCTCCTCCTCGGTGGCTACCGCTGTCGCTGCAAAGCGGGACAGCTCCAAGAAACGCGTGCGGTACGCGCTCACAGTCATCGTCCCTTGGCGGAGAGTGTGGAACTCCCGCCTCCTCTGGTCCTGCCACGTCTGGGGAAAGTACTGCTCGCAGAAGAGGGTGACGAACTGGTCCCACGTCGGCTCGTCCCTCTCCTGTCCCCGGACCGCCCTCCACCACCGGTGTGCTTCACTCTCTAGCTGGTACGTGGCAAAGGCCACGCGGCACTCCACCGGGGGGCGAAGGGTGTCGAAGATCTTCTCCAGCTGCTCAAGCGAGTCCTCTGCCTCGGTCGGGTCCTCATCCCCCTTGAAGGAGGGGGGCTTCAGCTTCCGGAACTGTCCGAAAAGCTCAAAGTGGCGCTGTAGGGGAGGTGCTGGTGCACCTCCAGGCGAAGGTGCCTCGTGTACAGAAGTGTCGGAGGAAGGTGGGGGTGGCAAGGGCTCATCCCCTCCCTCGTGTCCAGCGCTGTGTCCGTCGCGTGGTCCCACAGAGGACTCCCCCTCTGCAGCCCCAGGAGGAGGCGCTCGGGGCGGTGGGTGGAGCTCCTCTCGTACAATATCTCGTATCAGTCTGGCGAGGTCCTGGGCCTGGATGCCCGGGAGTGGTGGCTGGTCCACCGAGACGTCAACAACAGCACGTCCACCTCGCCGACCTCGCCCTCGGCCGTGCCCGCAGCCAGTCTCGCCAGTCCCGCGACGAGGCATCTCCTGCAAGGAGACGCGAAACCAAACGGAAACGTCAAAACAGACGGTATCTAATGAAACTTCTAAGAGCTCAAGTCAGGAGATATGTTGTGGTGGCTACTCTAGCTATAAACATGCGAATTGGTTATTTTCCAGTCAGTTGATTCACTTCTCGGGACGACCTTGCTCTGATACCATCTTATAACGACCCGTCTCCCGAGTCCCTACGTGACACGAGAACCGGACCGACTCGACTAATCCCAAGACCTAGTCGTCCAACGAGGAAGTAACCAAAAGAGCAGTAAAATAAACCACATTCAGCATGAATATAACTAACAGTAAGAAAGTACAGCAGCAAGGAAAGAAACTACTACAGTAGATACCACCACAACAGTAGAACAACATTTATCATATAACATGAACTGCAGGTAAAGAAAAGTACAGCGAAAACAAGAACTACTCACTATAACGGGAACAAAGAGGTACAAAAGACAGTAGTAACTCTACTGGACCCTACTCGGCCCAGCGTCCTCTGCAGCCGCTGACCCTGGCTGCTCAACACCTGGTCCTGAAAAAGGTAACGAGTGTAACACGTCAGCAAAACGCTGAGTAGAGTGGCAACTAAAACTAAAGACAACAGTAGAGTGTACAGTAGCTGTTATGTTCTATTACTTTCTTTATTTACATCTTTCAATTGTCTCACTATTTCATTTATTTCTCAGATCTTTTACTTGATCTCGAATGTTCCTCGTGGGAACGATCTTGATTGCAGTCTTTTCCAAAAAGTAGAAGTAGCACGTGGTGCTCTCCTGGCCGGGAGAGTCCCCCGTGGTGATCCTACCCTCAGTCAACCACCCCAAGGTCACTGACAGACGTAACGGTGACTACGGCACGCGCGATAAACGCACAGGTAGCTAACCCGTACTGGCACGCGGTCAGTCGTTTCCGTTAACGGGTGCGCCCAAAGCACAGCACGGAACCAGTCCAGGGCAGAGCCCTCTCAGTAACAGGGGTCCAACCCCTCCACAGTAACCAAACCGGGGCCTTGCCCCTCCACAGTCCGCGCACCCTCGCCTGACTACCCTGGTTTGCCCCAGCGGGCCTAACAAGTCGGTGTGGGAGGCTAGCAGAACCCCGGGGCCCGTGGGGTAGCTAGTACCTCCCTACACTAGTAGCTCTCCTCGGTACTACGTACGCGAGGGCCAGCAAGTCGGTACAGAGTGGCCAGTCCTAACCCCGGGTCCCTGGGGCGGCTGGCTCCGCTCTGCACTAAACAGGGGGACAGTCGCTCTCCTTGGTACTCCGTACTTAAGGGCCAGCTCACTTCCCCAAAACTATTCCATTCACTTTCCAGGAGTTCTACTCCTACTTCCCCGTAGGGTTCCATCCTTTTTACTCAAACATCCAGGTTTCACTTTCCAGTTTCACATTCTTACAATCCATGTTCTCAACCACGTTATCTATTCACAACAGGCAGCTGTTAATTCAAATTACAGGCAGCTTTATATCTCTTTCCATTTTCCAAGACTGCAGTATTATACATTCCACTAGTTTTCCCATCCTAGGATTCATGCCATATCCTAGGATCTATCATACAATCTAGTTTTCCAGTCCTAGGATTCATGCAACACCTAGGAGCTATCATTCCATCTTTTCCTCATTCCTAGGGTTCATGCAATGTCCTAGGTTCTATTTATGGTTTCATAATTTAACAGATTTTAATAACTTAAAGCCACTCTACCAAGTACAACGGGAGTAATGGGGGCGTGATCGAGAATCCCGCGTGCCTCCGCGACTCCCAAGACTGCAACTGAACGAGGTCCTATCAGAAGGATCAAGCACAAGGAAAGTCTCAAAACAGTGTATAGCTACTGTAGACGGGTAGAGGAATTAATTCTGAAAAGAACGCAACTCGAATCGCGGAAAATGGAGCCCGAACGGGCCCTAAACGGGTCGAAAAAGACGATACTGTGCAAAATCAGACGTCTGGAACTTCTTCCAGACGTCTTAAAAAGTGGATCAGAGAATTACTTGCTTAGCGTGGTTTCCCAGACGTCCAGAAGTCTGCGAGGACGTCTGGCCTATCTCCCAGACGTCCTATGGTCACCCCGGACATCTGGAGGTCGCTTCCGCCGTCTGGTACAACAGCCAGACGTCTGATTCGCGTTGGATGGTGAATCACCGAGCCTGCGCACAGCCAACTCCCTCCCTCAGTACGGTCAGTCGACAGGAAGGAAGAAGAAAGCGGAAAACTCACCTTTCAGACGTCTCCCTCGCCGTCTGGCTATCAACCCAGACGTCTGATTCTGGAAAATTTTCCAGAACAGGGCACCACCCGGCTTCTGCTCGCGACGCCGCCCGCGTCGCACCTCGCGCGTCTGCTGCTCAGACCGCAGCAGGTCCCTCTCCGCGTCGTTCCGCGCCCCCTGCGCCCTCCGTCGGCCGGCCAAGCCACTCCGGCGAGCTCGCCCTCACGGCAGAGCTCCGCCCTCGCACGCCGCACCTCCTCCGCGCTCACTGCGGCCGCCGCTGCCGCCCTCGCGCTCGCTCGCTCTCGCGCACAGGAAGGAGAAGAGGAAGGGGACGGTGGAGACGACAGGAGGGGAGGCGTGGCCTTTTAAGGCCGCGCGAGGAGGGAGAGAGTGCGCGGCAGGTCTGCAGCCGCAGAGAGAGAGGGAAAAAGAGAGAGAGAGAGAGGAATCGCGGGTATGCACGCACAGGCGCGCAGACGAATCTCTCGTGCGAAAAATAACTATTTTCCAGACGTCTGGAAACGATCCCAGACGTCTGGTAAGACGTCTGGATGTGATCCAAGACGTCTGGTCCGACGTCTGGGCCACCTCCCAGACGTCTTAAAAGACGTCTGGGGCGCACGTTCGTAACACCAACGCCTCAGTAGACCAGCTACTGCTCCCAGGCATACAGGCCCAGGACCTCGCTCAACTGATACGGGACATCGTGCGAGAGGAGCTCCACCCGCTGCCACGAGCACCTCTCCCTGGGGCTGCGGAGGGGGAGTCCTCTATGGGACCACGAGGCAGACACGGCGCTAGACGCGAGGGAAAGGGTGGGCCTCCACCACCCCCACCTTCCTCCGGCACTTCCGAGCATGAGGCTTGATTAGCCCATAGTTGTGGGCTATTTAAGTATTTAAGTGCCTAATCTCTCTCTTTTCCTCCTCCTCCGTTGTTGTTGTTGAGAGAGATATCTCTCTCTTTTCCTCCTCCTCCGTTGTTGTTGTTGAGAGAGATTTGCATTCATATTTTAAATGCATTTAGAATTAGATTAGAATGGCATTCGTTTAATTAGTTAACCAATTAGGTACATTGTTTAAGTTAACATAAAAGTTGAGGGTTTGTATATAAATAACCATAATATTTTAATAATATCCTTTATTCTTCTTCTTTTTAGCAACGGCTGCAATGCCTCCTGCCACACTAAACCACATTCATGGATCAGCAGAGAAGGTGGATCTGCTCTCGCCTCTCCATTCAAATTCGTGTAGGCAGCTACAAAAAGAGGAGAGAGGCTGCCGAGCGGAGGAGGCCTCCACCACCGACCCACCACTGTGCAGAGAGTTCTTCTCTCTTCCATTCCACACCGCCGGCCTCAACCGTGGTGACGAGTCTCCACAATCATGGGCGTGTGGTGTGACAGACCACACCGCCATCCGAAGCTCGTCCGCATTACCGTGAGCACCTCAGCGTGCACCTCCCTCGCCGTCGTCACCAACAACCACCGCCGCAGCCACTGCAATTTCACTCCTCAGTCAGTTAAGACGTCCGGGAAGTTTCCCGAACGTTTGAAGCTCCTACATCACACCTTCATCTTCCTTCCCTGTCCTTAGTTCTTCTTCCAACCACCGGTCACAGCTACACCGCACGACCCTTCCATCCTCCAACGCCATCCCCAGCCCACACAAGCCTTCCTGCCGCACATCGCAGCAGCAACCTCCATTTCCATCCCACACCAGCCGCGCGCAAGGCGGGCATGGCCAGCGCGCGCTCGCCAGCAGCTGCTGCCTTCCCGCACCACGCCTTCCGCCTACGCATGCCCCTGCTGCACCTCACCGCCACTTCCAGCGCACGCTCGTAAGCATCTGCAGCCTTCCCGCGCCACGCCTTCTGCCTGTAGCGCTCCCTGCCATCTGTAGCGCGCCCGCCAGCAACCCTCTGTGCGCGTGCACCACCTGCAGCAGCGCTCAACGCGTACGCACAGCCGCCCCTCTTCCAGCAACTGAAGCCACCGTTGGTAGCCACTCTCATCGGAGCTCCGTCCAATCGACTCCGGTCACTGCTCGACGTGCGACTGCCACTACCGTGACGGCCTCGCTTCAACCACCCGCATGTGCAAACCTCTCCTCGATTGAACCTCTCTCCCAATCGCGAGGAGGAGAGAGGTAAAATGCTCTGTTATGGAGTTAATTAGTTATTACATTTCATGCCATTGCCAGGAAAAAGAATTTTGGTTTATGAATATTTTATTGTGGTAAAATTTACAACTTCATACTCAAGTTCTTTTACAATTGCGTGGCTTTTGTAATTAACAATGTTTGACATTGGTTTTGGAATTTAAATGTGCACAAATTTTCTTTAATACAAGTCAATGTAAAATTGCATAAAATCATCACATGTTTATTGAATATTTCAGTGAGGAAAAATTGCACATCTACCCTTATGTTTTCAAGATATTGTGCATTTCTTTCCGTCGCATTTCATGTCAGATTTGACTACGGATTTCTCACGAGATTGAACGAATACGAAATGAGATATTATTGCATCATTGCCTCCCTGTGGATACGACCCGCTCTTTTGCGAGTGGTTATTTCTTTTTAAATATTGATTAGTTGATTTTTCCACCACATAAAACTACAAATGACTTTAAAGCGAATAATCGACTCGTCAAGGCTTCTTTACCGTGAGGCGTGCCAGCTTCTCCACTTCAGCGCCACTTTGAACTTTTCGGACAGTTCCGGAAGTTGAAGCCCCCCTCCTTCAAGGGGGATGAGGACCCGACTGAGGCGGAGGACTGGCTCGAGCAGATCGAGAAGGTTTTTGACACATTTCGCCCCCTTGTGGAGTGCCGCGTGGCCTTTGCCACGTACCAGCTGGAGAGCACGACACACAGGTGGTGGAGGGAGGTCAGGGGTCAGGAGAGGGACGAGCTGACTTGGGACCAGTTCGTCACCCTCTTTTGCGAGCAATACTTTCCCCAGACATGGTAGGACCAAAGGAGGTGGGAGTTCCACACTCTCTGCCAGGGGACGATGACCGTGAGCGCGTACCGTACGCATTTCATGGAGCTCTCTCGTTTCGCAGTGACAGCCATGGCTACTGAGGAGGAGTGCCTTTGGAGGTTCATGAGGGGCTCCAGCCTGCTATTCGGGGGTATGTCAAACCCCTGAAGCTGCCGATGTTCTCGAGGGTGGTGGAGGCAGCTATGACATATGAAGAGACCAACCCGTCCGCACGCGACACTGACAGCGGGCGGAAGCGGCCCTACCAACCAGACTTCTCACAAGGCCGATGAGAGAGGAGGCACGTGGCGCCCGCAGGAGAGCCGTCACGCTTTGTGGGGCCATCAGTGGCCTTTGGGGGCCCCCGACAGGGGCCAGCTGCTAGCACCAGACCCCCTCCCAGCCATTAGTAGGGACCCACTGAGGACGGGAGTCGAGTCCCCCTTTGCTACCAGTGTGGCCAGCCGGGCCACATCAGGAGGGACTGCCCGTTTAGGGCTGGAGGTCAGCAGATGCTTCCATGCCGAGCACTGGAGAGCGAGCAAGAGGCCGTGGTTTCTAGGCGCGAGGAGGACAGCAGTCTCAAGGAGGGTACTGACCAGCGGCTACCCGTCTGACGTAGAGTGTGGCTGCTTCATCCGCACCTAGGGCTGAGGGACGTATCAACGCCCTGACACACAGGGATGCCAGAACTTCGAGATCAGTGGTGGCAAGTATGGTTTCAGTTTTCGGTAGACTTGTTTACACGCTTTTCGATTCCAGTGCTACGCACTCGTTTGTCGCTGCCAGTTTTGCGGTTAGCTTGGGGCAGGACTGTGTGTTGTTAGAGGATCCGTTCGTGATCAGAGGTCTGAGTGGTCAACTGTTTGTAGCTGAGGAGGTGTACACAGGTTGTGAGGTCAGTGTTGGGGGACATAGCCTTCCCGCTGACCTAATTATGATACAGATGGAGGACTTTGGCGTAATTCTAGGGATGGACTGGTTGTCCGCTTACCATGCCTTGGTGGACTGCTTTGAGAGGAAGATTGTCTTCTCCATACCGGAGTTGCCTTTTTTCAAGTTCCATGGGCAGCTAGTGGACGGAGGCTTCAGGTGCATTTCTGCACTTTGGGCGGCGAGACTTTTGAGCCAGGGGTGTGAGGGTTTCCTAGCTTGTGTGGTGGCGGAGCCCAGCCCCGTGGCAGACTTCCAGAGTATCCCGGTGGTCGGAGAGTACCCCGACGTGTTCCCAGATGAGTTCCCAGGACTACCGCCCGAGCGTGAGATCAAGTTTGAGATCTCACTGGTACCGGGGACCAGCCCCATCTCCACAGCACCGTATAGGATGGCACCACTTGAGTGGCGAGAGCTCAAGTCTCAGTTGCAGGATCTTTTGGAGAAGGTCTTTGTGAGTCCCAGTGCGTCTCCATGGGGAGCCCCAGTATTGTTCGTAAAAAAGAAGGATGGTACCCTACGCCTTTGTGTGGACTACAGATAACTGAATAGGGTCACCATCAAGAACAGGTATCCGCTGTAGAGGATTGATGACTTGTTTGACCAGCTGTGAGGTGCCACGGTATTCTCCAAGATCGACTTGAGGTTTGGATACCACCAATTGAGGATCAAGGAGGCAGATGTCTCCAAGACAGCTTTCCGCACCTGGTACAAATAGTACGAGTCCTTGGTCATGCCGTTTGGGCTGACCAATGCCCCCGCTGCCTTCATGGATTTGATGAACCGGGTGTTTAGACCGTACTTGGACCAATTCGTGGTGGTATTTATTGATGATGTGCTCATCTATTCTCGAGATCAGACGTAGCATGGACAACACTTGCGGATGGTTTTGGACACACTGAGACGACGTAGGTTGTATGCCAAATACAGCAAGTGCGAGTTCTGGTTGAGGGAGGTGACCTTCCTGGGTCATGTGATCTCCGGGGATGGCTTGGCTATGGACCCAGCCAAGGTTGAGGTAATGCTCAGGTGGGAGAGACCGCGTACAGTTACTGAGATCCGTAGTTTCTTGGGACTGGCAGGCTACTACAGGTGGTTTATTAGGAGCTTCTCACAGATTACACATCCTATGACACAGCTGACCCGGAAGGACGTGCCCTTTACTTGGACAGACGCTTGTGAGGTGTGTTTTCAAGAGTTGAAGGAGAGGCTGACTTCGGCTTCCGTGCTCACCATCCCAGATAATAGTAGCAGGTTTGTTGTGTACATGGACGTCTCTTTGCAGGGGTTAGGGGTGTGCTCATGCAGAGGGGTCACGTTGTTGCTTACACTTCGCGGCATCTGAAGCCCCATGAGCATAACTACCCTACCCATGACCTGGAGCTGCCAGCTGTCGTCTTCGTGCTGAAGACTTGGAGGCACTACTTGTACGGTGAGACTTTTCAGATTTTCACAGATCATAAGAGCCTCAGATACATGTTTGATTAGAAGGAGCTCAACATGAGATAGAGACGTTGGTTGGAGCTCTTGAAAGACTATGACTGTAGCATTTCCTACCACCCAGGAAAGGCCAACGTGGTGGCTGACGCCTTGAGCCGGAAGGCGCCCGCCCACGTGGCCAGTTTACAGGTGCAGAGTTGGAGTCTCATGAAGGAGATGGGCAGTTGGCGGCCCCTAGAGTTACTGGGGCACTGTGGGGCAGTGACGGTGACACGACAGACGAGGCCAGAGCTGATAGACCGCATCATCACTAGACAGATGGCCGACCGGTACTTACAGTCATTGCGTGACAGAGTGCTGTCAGGAGACCTTGGGGACTTCTCTTTTACAGACCAGGTACTGCACATGAGGGGACGTTTGTGCGTTCCCAGGGATGAGGAGCTGTTGAGAGAGCCCCTGACTGAGGCACACAGTTCTAGGTTCACCATACATCCTGGAACCACAAAGATGTACCATGATTTGAGACGCAACTTTTCGTGGAGGGGGATGAAGCGGGATGTGGGTGAATTCGTACAACAGTGTTTAGTGTGCCAGTAGGTGAAGGCCGAGCATCAGAGGCCTGCAGAGCCGTTGCAGCCACTTCCAGTGCCCGAGTGGAAGTGGGAGAGCATCACCATGGACTTGGTGGTGGGCTTGCCCGTTACCCAGCGAGGACACGACGCAGTCTGGGTGATCGTTGACAAATTGACGAAGACGGCATGTTTCTTGCCGATCCGAGTCACCTTAGGACCAGCACAGTTGGCAGAGAGGTATATCCGCAATGTGGTACGTCTACACGGAGTTCCTCGGGAGATCGTATCCGATCGGGATACCCATTTTACGTCCCAGTTTTGGGTTGAGTTTCAGTAGGCCCTGGGGATGCGGTTGAGGTTCAGTACAGCATACCACCCTCAGATGGATGGATAGTCTGAGCGCACGATACAGACACTTGAAAACCTTTTGCGTGCTTGTGTACTGAACTGGAGAGGCTCTTGGGAGGAGCACTTGCCCCTGGTGGAGTTTGCATATAATAATAGTTATCACTCGAGCATCGACATGGCACCCTACGAGGCTCTATATGGATGGAGATGTATGGCACCCTTGAGTTGGGTTGAGGTGGGGACCAAGTGGGAGGTTGGCCCCAGGCTGATCCGGCAGAGTCAAGAGGTGATCGAGCAGATTCACAGGCGACTCCGCACTGTCAGGAGCAGACAGAAGAGCTATGCAGATCGGAAACGCAAAGAGGTGCAATTTGAGGTTGGGGACCACGTCTTCCTTCGTGTTTCGCCCATGAAGGGCCTGTAGTGGTTTGGGGTGAGAGGGAAGCTCGCGTTGAGGTTTATGGGACCCTTTGAGGTCCTGGAGCGGGTTGGACCCGTTGCTTACAAGCTTGCCCTTCCTCCCCAGCTTTCTAGTGTACACAACGTGTTCCACGTGTCCAACCTCAGGAAGTATGTTGCTGATCCCACTCACGTCCTGAGCCACGAGAGTGTCGAGGTGGGTGACGACCTGACCTACCCTGAGCGGCCAGGGCAGATTCTCGACAGAGCCGTCCGGAGTTTGAGATGGAAGCAAGTACCCCTGGTGAAGGTTTTGTGGAGGAGCCAGCAGTACGAGGAGGCTACCTGGGAGCCTGAGGCGGCGATGCGGTAGCGGTACCCAGAGCTCTTTGACGGTACGTCTTTTCGGACCGGCTTTGGTCCTCTTTGAGTTTGTTATGCGTATATTGTTCTTTTTCTGCACCCTAGTTAGCGCAAGTTTCAGGGACGGAACTTCCTTTGAGTTTGTTATGTTGTTAAGACCCGAGACATCAAATGCTTTTTAAGACGTCTGGGAGTTGGTCCAGACGTCTGGTCAGACGTCTGGACACCTTCCTAGACGTCTAGAAATAAATTTTTGCGTGCGTACGATTGCAAGTCTGCGCGCATGCGCACGCAGACCGAAACCCGCCGACCTGCAGGCGCTTTTTCTCCCCCCCACGCCTTCAAATGCCCCTTCCCTCTCCCTCACCCACCACCCCACCGTGTCCTCCTTCTTCCAGCGCGAGCGTGAGAGAGAGAGAGCGAGGGCAGCAGCAGTTGCTGCCGGGTGCGTGCGGAGAGGAGGAGGTGCAGCGAGAGGGGAGAAGAGGGAGAGCACGCGAGGAAGAGAGAGCGAGCTCGCCGAAGCAGCTCGGGGCCGGTCGACGGGCGTGCAGTGGAGCGTGGTGCTGGGGAGGTTACCCCGGTGCTGCTGCAGCTCAGGCAGCAGGCGGGCGAGCGTGGAACGGGCGTGCGCAGCAAGAAGAAGGCGATGAGGTTCTGATTCTGGGAAATTTTCCCAGAATCAGACATTTGGACCTACGTCCAGACGACGCGGGCAACGTCTGGAGGGAGCTCCAAACGTCTGAGAGGTATGTATTCCTTCCTCCACTTCCTTTTGCGGATACGGCCACGCAGGCCGTTCCGCCGAAAGTTCTGTCTCATGACATGTTAAGAGTGTTGCGTACGCGTGCAAGTTTCGCTTTGGCAAGGCGTGGGACACACCTTCCCACGTGATTTAGACGTCTGGGTGGCTTGCACTCATGCGTGTGTGTTAAGAAGTGTCATTATAGTCATACTTGCAACGTCGATTTTAAAGTAAAGAAATGGAGGTGAGTCCGAGTGTCAGTCTCAGGGAGGTGTGAAAACGGATTTTGCTTATCACTTGTTGTCACGAAAATTGCGGGGTTTTGCTTGCGAAAGGTGCAATTTGAAAAGCGAGAGGGAGAGAGATAGATAGAGAGATATTAGGGTTAGAGTCGTTTCTTTCTTTAACATGCAACTTGAACAAGCAATAAAGTAAACAACTGAATGGAAAGTAACTTCATTAATCATGCAGCTTTAGTTCACAGATTACAACATTAGATACATTCTTAAACATAAGTGAAGGAAAGCTTAAAAGAGAGGAAGAGAGAGAGAGGGTGGGAGAGCGGCGAGGTAGCCACGGCGGTGGAGGAGGCTCCGTCGGCAGCTCGTCGTCTCCGGCAAATACAAGAGGGCCTAAAGCTAGCTAAGAGAGGGGTAGAGTAGTTGCAAGGGAAGTGAATTCCTTGAATGAGTGGTTGGAGGGGGTTCAAATAGGGAGAAGGGCTTTCTAAAAGAAGAAGGGACGTCACTAAAACCCTTCCAAAAGCGTCGGTGAAGCCCTCCAGCCCGCCGGTCACACGCCCACGCCGTTCTTCTTCGCGCCTGATTCGTGGCCGCTGCGTGAGAGTCGTCCGATCCTGAGATCTTCCCTTAGGCACGCTTGGATCGTGCCTCGGGAGCACGTGTGTACGGGCGTCGTCGCCAGGCGTGCGCACGCGCGTGGGCGCTCGCTGTCTGAGGGCGCACCGCATGGCGCGATCTCGGCCACTAGCTGCTGATCGGGCGGCCCAATTTCGCCGCGTGCTTCTTCGTCTTCAATTCCTCGTGCCGCGTGGCTCGAACCCGCGTCGCCTGTGTGCAGGCATGCGCGCTCACCGCTGCGCCATGTCTGCTACTTTGTCGCGGCGATAGCAGCGGGCACGCGGTTCTCGGCCGTCTGATCAAAGATCGATGGCTGAGATTTGATCTCAGCTGAAGGAGGAAGCAGCGCGCGGTGAGCGGGGGGGTGATGTGGCTCAACGAGGGCCATTGATCATCAGATCAACGGTCAGAACTTCTTGGGCCCATTGTAGGAGCTCCGGATGTCGGATTTGGCCGATCTTGAGTCCGTTGGACTCCATTCGTCGTTCTGAATCCATCCGTGTGATCTGATTGCTCATCTGAGGCCTGCTTTGACAAGTGATTACACAAATGGTCATTAATACAGTTTTATAAGCAATCTTGGTATATGATGCATGCAATGCTTCCATTCTACTTATGTTGTGCCTTTTATTCTTATGATGGGCCCTATTTAACAGAATTATCACCCCCATATGCAGTGTTATCATACCCCCATGCTTACTCCTTGCTAGTCCCTAGCAAGGTTTATTCTAGCCTTTATTTTCTTTCAGAATTTAAGAAGTAATTACTTAGACACTTCGTCACTTGTCAATAGGAGGAAATATACTAAGAACATAATCTACAAAGACTAAGCAGCGCTCGGGTGTCTGCCAAAATACGAATCGCCTGAATCCTTGCTTTAACGTATATAACTATACATATGTATATGTATATATATATATATATTTAGAATTTTTTTCAGAATTCAGCGTGAGTTGGTAACTTTTTACGGCTACCCAACCCACCTAAAACTCGGTCAAAACCCTGAGTGCTAATCATCTTGGTGTGAAGATTCTGATAGACTCACTCAATAGTAATTTAGACAGACTTAGGGTTTCTACGTCCCTAGGTGACCGGAAGAGGAAATATATTTGCCTGAAGGTGTATTTGTTCGATTGGTAGCTTTCTCCCTACGTTTGTTTTAGTTGGGGTCAACACAAGGATTTTTCCAGTGTATATCTCTCCAGCTTGTACTACTTCCCTGCTTCTTCCTTAAGTGTTTTGGTTCTTTTTGTGCAGTTATTGAGCTGGGCTCTGGACAACTGACCAATGGGCTGTTACCCACGATCACTTGCCAGCCATACTCATGCGGTGAAGTGTGGTTTATTTTCTTTTCTTCTTTTTTTTTTTATAGGTGGCTTCCCTGATCTCAAATGTACCTAGAGGCAGTGAAGAAGAAATTGTCCCGTGGTTGGGTTCTGGACAACCTACCAATGGGCTGTTACCCACGACAACTTGCCAGCCATACCACCCAAGAGAGTTCATTAGATACCCAATTTCTGTCAAAATCTCCGAGGAGTGAGTCTGTGCAAAAATGTGTGTAGATGCTTAGACTCAAAGTTTTTCTAAGTTAGAGGGTGAGTTGATAAGTCGTATACTTATCACCTTATTTAGTAGGTGGATTAGAATAGCTTAAGGTTGCAAGGATTCGAAGCTAAATCCATATTTTAACAGACACCAGGGCTGATTAAGCCTGAAGGCCTGAAAAGTCTAAGTGTTTAAGTTCTTTTCTGTATTATTTCCTATTATTGACAAGTTTCTAATGCCTAAGTTTCTTCCTAAATTCAATTTTTTTTTAATTTATTCAGACTGATTAAATGAGCTTAGGATTGTGCAATTTACCACCCCCCATGCTTAAGTTGGACAATGTCCTCATTGGAAAATACATGGATGCATAGGGTTCAAAAAGATAGTACCTGAGTGACGTAAAATACCAGATCAGTCTGAATCCTCTGGGTTGCCTCCCAGGAAGCGCTGAGTTTAACGCCTTCAGCTGGCCGGTGCTTCGTGTCATCCCTCAACGAGGGTGACACTCTCCTTTGGGGGAACCTGGGTCAGGAAGTGCTTCAATCTTTGACCATTAACTGTAAAAGTGTGCCCAATGTTAGGATCAGCGATTTCAACCGTCCCATTAGAGTAGGGCTTAACCACCCAAAATAGTCCTATCCATTTGGACCTGAGTTTCCCTAAGAAGAGTTTTAGGTGGGTGTCAAACAGCCAAACTTGCTGGTTAGGCTCAAAGGTTTTTCTATGAATGAGTCGGTCGTGGACGACTTTCATTTTCTCCTTATACAGTCGACTATTTTCAAGGGCGTCCCGACGAATTTCTTCGAGCTCAAATAATTGGAGCGTCCTCTGCGCATTGGCTAACTGGGAATCCATGTTACATTGCTTGACAGCCTAGTAAGCTCGGTGTTCCAATTCGACAGGAAGATGGTAGGCTTTGCCAAAAACCATGCGATAAGGAGACATGCCTATCGGGATCTTGAAAGCGATCCTGTATGCCCACAGGGCATCACCTGTCGTGTGGACCAGTCTTTCCTGTTAGGTCTCATAGTCTTCTGCAAAATGTTCTTGATTTGTCTATTTGAGACCTCGGTCTACCCATTTGTTTGCGGATGATACGGGGTAGCAATGCAGTGGTTCACCCTGTATTTTCTAAGTAGGGCACGAAATCTGGAATGGATAAAATGGCTTCCACCATCACTGATCATGGCCTTGGGTATTCCAAATCGGGAAAAGATGTTCCGCTTAACAAAGTCCATGACAGTCCTGTGATCTCATCGGCGGGTGGCGACGGCTTCAATCCATTTGGAAACATAGTCTATTGAGACTAGGATGTACTCGAAGCCATTGGATGGTGGAAAGGGGCCCATAAAATCGATACCCCAGACGTCGAAGATTTCGACAATCAAAATGGGCTGGAGGGGCATCATATCTTTCTTGGTCATGGTCCCCAGCGTTTGGCAGCGTGAGCAAGTCTTGGCAAAGTTGTGTGCATCCTTAAATAGGGACGACCAGTAAAATCCAGACTGCAGGACCTTTGCAGCTGTTTTCTTTCCAGAGAAGTGGCCACCACAAGCCTGGTCATGACAGAAGGAAAGCACACTCTGAACTTTGTTCTCGGGGGTACACCTCCTGATGATTTGGTCAGCACAGAGGCAAAACAACATGGGATCATCCCAGAAATAGTGCTTGGCCTTAGCCAAGAACCTATCCCGTTGCTGTCTAGACCAGCTGTGCAGAGTTTGTCCTACAACTAGGTAGTTAACGTAGTTAGCATACCATGGCAGTCACTTGTCTTGCATAGCCAGAATGTGTTCATTAGGGAAGGCGTCAGATAGAGGTAGGGAAGGTCTAATGTGGTCTAGATGAAGTCTAGACAAGTGGTCAGCCACCACATTCTTCGATCCGGCCTTGTCGCGGATTTCCAGGTCAAATTCCTATAAGAGCAGGATCCATTTAATGAGCCTGGACTTTGCGTCCTTCTTGGCCAACAGGTGTCGGATGGCTGAATGGTCAGTGTAAACAGTCACGTGGGATCCCAACAAGTATGATTGGAACTTTTCAAGTTCAAAGACTATAGTGAGCAACTCTTTCTCTGTGATCGCACAATTTCGTTGGGCCTTGTCCAATGTTTTGCTCGCGTAGTCGATCACCATGGGCTTCTTGTCTTGCCTTTGTCCCAGGACATCGCCTATGGAAAAATCTGATGCATCACACATAATCTCAAAGTCCTAGGACCAGTCCGGGGGCTGAAGTATAGGTGCTGTGGAGACTAAGTCCCGGAGGGTGTGATAAGACTGGATGCAATCAGAAGACATGTGGAATATGGCGTCGTTGGCTAGAAGGTGGGTCAAGGGTTTGGAAAGCTTGGAAAAGTCTTTAATGAACCTTCGGTAGAAGCCAACATGTCCTAGGAATGAGCGAATCTGTCGGATCGAGCTAGGTGGAGGAAGTTTGGAAATCAAATCAACCTTAGCCTGATCTACCTCAATGCCCCTATGCGATACGATGTGACCGCATCCACGATGGCCCTTCGACGGTGGAGGCAGCTCGCCAGTGGACGTGGCCGCGGTTGGCGTGTCTGAGGGTGTGGCCAAGCTCGTGAGGTCGAGGAGAGCTCAACAGAGGTGACGATGTGGAGAACGGTGGCGTGTAGTGGTGGCTACGTGTTGATGGTGTTGGGTTCTTCTTCGGTGGGTGTAGTTGCAACCGGCGGAGATGAAGAAGAAGAAGAAGGAAGGACGGGCCGTGTGGCTGTGGTTACACACGTCTGTTGCGCACGGTGGGCGCTACTGCCAGTGTGCGGAGGAGGTGGCGCCGATGGGTGGAGCTGTGAGGGGGGGTGCACTAGAAACCGCTCACGGTCGTGGAGGAAGTGCACGGTCAATGTTGCTGTCACAGACGAGGAGGAAGGGCACGGTTTGCTATGAAAGAGGCATGCGTGTGTTGGTGGTGACACACAGGCCTACGCGCGAGGGCGGCCTGGCTGTGGTTGAGTGGTGGCGCGTAGTGGGGGTGTCACAATGCACGTGGCTGGCTACGGTGCATGCTCTGCTTCATGGTGGAGAGGCTCGGCACCCATGCCTCAAACCCCCGAAGAGATAAAGTTCCAGATCCACATCGCCCGCCTCCTCCTTTTCATGCGCAATCGTTGGATTTGAATGCTGACGGAGGGAGCGGCGGTGAGGGACAATTATGGGCATACCCTCCTTCAAATGCTAATTCATGTCCAGGCACCTATTATACTTTTATCTTTTTTTTTTCTCTACATGCACATATCAAATAAGTATAAATGTATGTATTAGAATACAAAGCAGATACAAAAATATTTGTAAGCTAAAATTAATTACTACTTAGCTTAGGTCATTAAACTATAAGAAAATGTATTCCATATGTACTTAAGCCAAATAAATGTCCAATAAATTGGACTTATCAAATGTCCCCATGCCTAAGTTTTGCTAGTCCCAAGCAAAAAGTGAAAAATAATGGAAGCAACCAAAAAGATTTCTCCTTTTCTTATTCCAAAAACTTAGAGATTTAGACAAATGTGAAGTGATTATAGTCTAGGTAACGAATCCAAATGAAAAGCCAACTTACATTTGAAGTTCGTACTTAACCCTTGGTAAATATTTCTGTCGGGATAGGCAACTACTTCGCTTGGGGATAAAACAGAAAATAATCTGTTATTTGACCCTAGCTTTTTGGCTTAGATAGGAGAAACTGAGTTGAATGGATTCATATTTGGTGGCACACACTCATTTGGTGCTACATGTAATCTAGTACTAGAGACTCTAGATCTCTAGACTACCAAACAAGTCAACTCAGAGAGAGGCTAAACAACTGTGCTCTCTTGATGTTCCTTTGTGCTCACTCTTTTCCTTCTTTCTGAGATCACAAATCTCATCAGATTTTGTAAATATACTCATTATTCGGTGGCCTCACATGGCATTCACACTTCAATTAAAGTCCTAATAACCCTACAACTAAGTTAGAGGACCTCAGCCAGTATTCGGGCGGTCAGAAATACTGAAAAGTAGGTAAGGGTCATATTTGGTGGATCGCAATGGGTGTTTTTATTGTTTCCTCAAAAACATTAACATATAATGAAAAAATGATACGAAGATAAAACTATAAACTTGAACTATTTTCTTTCTTCTTTTTCTCCTTTTTCTTATATAAATATTTCTCTCTTTTTTTCTTTTCTTTTCTTTTCTTTTCTTTTTTATATTTTTATAAATCAACATAACACGATGTAGACTTTTATTTACGAGGCATTATTAGGAATGATGGTGGTCAAGAGGCTATTGTGTAGCTTATTTGGTGGAATGTC
Source organism: Thalassia testudinum (assembly GCA_037157565.1). NCBI lineage: Eukaryota > Viridiplantae > Streptophyta > Magnoliopsida > Alismatales > Hydrocharitaceae > Thalassia > Thalassia testudinum. The sequence goes on from JAZHRO010000025.1 coordinate 113,355,286, forward strand.
TACTCTCAGCACCAGGAAGGAATAGATAGGATAAGCGTATTTCTGACCTTTGATACTATTACCCTCCTTCAGTCGAGGACTCTATGAAGGACGGTCGTAACCATCCACCATAGTCATAGTTTTATTAAGACTCAATTTCTGTGTATCTGTCTTATTTAGTGACTCTCCGGAATTCACACAATGTACGCACACAGGAACAGAAAGCGAAAACTATGCCCAACTCTGAGGTATCCTTATCTAATTGTCCAAAACTTAAGAGTCATTACACTAGACTTAGTGCACCAATAATCTCTCTACTTTCTTCTCACAAATATGAGGTGGATCTAATAGAAGATAGTAAGCCTGGCTCCCTATTAATTGTCCAAGGGTTCAGTAGACTAAAAATGCTTATTGGTTTTCTACAAAGATCCATTACCCAGTTTATGTGCAAGTGAATGTAACTATATTGGATTCTAAACTTAAGAAACAATTTAAAAAGAAAATCTTAAATGACACCTTCTTGATAACTTTTCTGCTAGGGACTAACCAATTCAGCTTAAGAAAATAAAAGATTTTTTTCTTTTTTATTTTTTTTATAAATCACTATCCTAAATGTATGCAAATATTTATAAATGCTATAAATGTATGCAAATATTTATAAATGCTATAAACATCCTCAGGTTATACCCCCCATGCCTAAGATTGACAATGTCCTCATGGGAAAAATGAAAACATAGAACAATATCACCTGAGAAGGAGGGTGGGAGGAGCTAAGGCTCCTCAAGCCGAAGTGCATCCAAAACCTGGCCATATGAAAGAGTAATATAAGGTTTAAGTCGCTGGCCATTTACCTTAAAGCTCGCACCAGAAGTAGGGTTCTGAATTTCTACAGCTCCATGAGGGAAAGTATTGATAACAACGTACGGCCCATCCCAGCGGGACTTGAGCTTTCCTGGAAATAATTTAAGTCTGGAATTGAAAAGCCAAGCCCACTGGTTGGGCTCAAAAGTCTTTCTAATGATGTGCTTATCATGGAAGACCTTTGTACGTTGCTTGTAAGCTTGAGAAGTTTCATAGGCTTCATTACGAAGCTCCTCAAGCTCACTTAACTCTAACATACATGCCTTTCCCACTTTATCCAGATTCAAGTTAACGTTTTTAATAGCCCAATAGGCTTTATGTTGGATTTCAATGGGAAGATGGAACGCCTTTCCGTAGATAAGACGGAAAGGAGACATGCCCAAGGGAGTCTTATACGCGGTTCTGTAAGCCCAAAGAGCATCATTTAGTTTTTTAGACCAATCCTTTCTGTCGTGCCTGACAGTTTTTTCTAAAATTCGTTTAATCTCCCTATTAGACACTTCAACTTGTCCACTCGTTTGGGGATGGTAAGGTATGGCTATCATGTGGTTAACTCCCAAATTTTGGAGTAGTCATGTGAAGTGTATGTTCTTGAAGTGAGGTCCTCCATCACTTATGATCGTCCTTGGGCACCTGAGAAATGATATTAGCCTTAACAAAACCCAAGACCACAGAATGGTCATTAATTCGTGTCGGTATGGCTTCTATCCATTTCGATACGTAGCCCATAGCCACAAGGATGTACTCATATCCGAAGGACACAGGAAAGGGACCCATGAAGTCGATGCCCCAAATATCAAAGATCTAAATAGGGAGGATAGGTTGCTGGGGCATCTCATCCCTTTTTCCGATGGTTCCCGTCTGCTGGCAACGTAGACATGCACCCACATATGTATGTGCATCTCAAAATAATGTGGGCCACCAAAAGCCAGACTGAAGAACCTTATGGGCAGTCTTTTTCCCACTAAAATGTCCCCCATAGTGGAGGTCATGACATAAACTCAGAACACTTCTTTGTTCTTCATCAGGGATGCAACGGTGGAAAAGCTGGCTAGGGCCTATTCTAAAAAGCTCGGGTTCCTCCCAGTGATAAAATTTAGCGTCAGCAAGAAACCTATCTCGCATCTGCTTGTCCCAAGTACTGGGGGTAATGCCCGTGACCATATAGTTCACTATGTCAGCGAAACAAGGAGTTTTGGCCTCCACAGCCATCAAAGACTCATCAGGGAAAGTCTCTTGGATACCGCCAGCAGGGTTTGATGCCTCAATAGGGATCCTAGATAGATGATATGCTACCACATTCTCAACTCCTTTCTTATTTTTAATTTCCAGGTCAAACTCCTGGAGTAGCAGAATCCAATGAATTAGGCGAGGTTTAGTGTCCTTTTTAGCAAGAAGATGCTTTAAGGCAGAATGATCAGTGAACACCATAATGTTGGATCCCAAAAGATAAGACCGAAACTTTTCCAAAGCAAATACTACAGCAAGAAGTTCCTTTTCAGTGACCGTGTAGTTTTGCTGAGGATCTGTAAGGGTCTTGCTAGCATAATGCAACACATGAGGTTTGCCATCAACCCCTTGATCTAAGACCGCTCCCACTACAAAATCAAAAGCATTGCACATTAGCTCAAACGGGAGGGTCCAATCTGGTGCTTGGAGAATCGGCGCAGTAATAAGGGCTTTCTTTAAGACTTGGAAAGCCTTGCCACATCTATCATCAAAATCGAAGGAGACATCCTTCGCTAACAGGCCACAGAGTGGCTTAGAGATTTTACTGAAATCTCTAATGAAGCGCCTATAAAATCCAGCATGGCCAAGGAAAGATCTAACCTGACGAACATTGGCGGGCGATGGAAGCTTAGAGATGGAATCAATTTTTGCAATGTCCACATCTAATCCTCTCTCGGAAACTATATGCCCTAACACAATGCCTTGCTGGACCATAAAGTGGATTTTCTCCCAGCTAGGCACCAGCTTTGCCTCTTCGCAATGGGTTAAGACTTTATCAAGGTGCGAAAGGCATAGGTCAAATGATGAGCCGTAAATGGAGAAGTCATCCATGAAAATCTCTACAAACTCGTCGATCATATTAGAAAAGATGGCCATCATACATCGTTGGAAAGTGGCAGGAGCATTACATAACCCGAATGGCATTCGACGGAATGCAAATGTACCATACGGGCTCATGAAGGTAGTACGCTCCTGATCGTCAAGAAAGACGGCTATCTGATTATACCCAAAATGCCCATCAAGGAAACAAAAGTACTTGTTCCCTGCCAGTCGTTCCAAAATCTGATCGATAAACGGTAAGGGGAAATGGTCTTTCTGGGTAGCTATATTCAAACAATGGTAATCAATGCAGACCTTCCAACCAGTTGAGGGTCTAGTGGTCATCAACTATCCTTGTTTGTTCTCTTCCACAGTGATTCCTGCCTTTTTGGGCACCACATGAATAGGATTGACCCATTTACTATCTGAAATGGGATAAATAATCCCTGTATCTAGCCATTTCAGAATCTCCTTTTTAACAACCTCCCGCATATTGGGGTTGAGCCTTCTCTGCATGTCTTGGAAAGGTTTCACGGACTTGTCCGTGTATATATGATGCATGCAAAGGGAGGGATCAACACCCTTAATATCAACAATTGACTAGGCAATTGCTTCCTTGTGCCTTTGTAAACACACAAGCAGAGCTCCCTCCTGCGATTCAGATAATGCAGATGAGATAATAACGGGGAGTGTGTCATTAGGGCCAAGGAAAGCATATTTCCATGTGCTCGGGAGGGGTTTCAACTCCAACTCAGGAGCCTTTTGGATTGAGGGTTTAAGTTGATACATCCCTGCCTCGAGTAGTGGGTCTACCTTCACGGTCCAGGGTGGGGATGGAGACTCCGTGTGTATCCTAGCAACTCTTCTAATTTGGGTATTTCCCCTTTAGTTTCTTCAATAGTTGGAGGATGGTCCTTAGATATGACCTTTTGAAGGGGATCTCTACATAAGAGTGCTGGAGTAGTCTCCTCAATTATTTCATCAACAACCTCAATCTAAGAACAATCTTCAAATCCGGATTGCTTGTAGGTATCAAAAACATTCAATTGGATCTTCTTGTTCCCAAAGCCCATTTTAAGTGCCCCTGATATACAATTGATAGAGGTGTTGGCTATGGCTAAGAAGGGGCGTCCCAAAATAATGGATGGCTTGGTGGGCTTATTAAAAGGGTCGGTATCTAGCATAAGAAAGTCAACAGGGAAAAAGTCCTCCACTCTCACCAGGACATCTTCCAGTAATCCCCGAGGTGTCTTAGGTGATCTGTCTACGACCTAGAGGATGACTGGACTAGGTTTTAACTCACCTCCTCCCAAAAGGTCGTAGATAGAGCTCGGTAAATGTTCACTCTCGCCCCCAGATTGAGCAGAGCCTCGTCAATGTGTTGGTTACCTGTAACCACTTAAATATACGGGGCCCCTGGGTCTTTCATTTTGGGGGGTGTTCCATGTTGGAGAATCGAGCTAACATGGTCAAGTAGGATGATTTTGGCTTGGACCTGTCTCCTAGATCGGAGCTTCTAGGTGCATAGGTCCTTTAGAAACTTGGCATAGGACGAGATCTGTTTGATAGCTTCCAACAGAGGCAAGTTAATATGGACTTGCCTAAAAGTGTCCATAATCTCCTCTGTCCTATCCTTGGCTCCAGGTGAGCCAACAAAAGATTCCCCAGGAGCAGATAGGCACTCTGGATAGGGCACGCTTGGCTTCTGGGTAGAGGGGTCGTCATGGCAGGAGAGGGGTGGTGGAATGACGACATCCTCATTGTGGGTGATTTCCAGCGAGGGAGAGTAGTGTGGCTCTTCCTCGGTGGAGATGGAAGTCGGGTCGGGTGTAGGAGGGGAATTCTGAGACGTAACCGTAGGAGTGTTATCAGGCTTGTCAATTTTCTTTCCACTCCTCAGCACGGTCACAGCTTGGGCATGCTCCTTGATTACGACCCCCTTGCCCTTTGGGTTCTCCTCAGAAGAGCTAGGCAACTTCCTCGGATCACGTTGCCTAGCTGCCTCAGTAAGATGACCAATTTGGGATTGCATATCGGTAATCATCTTATTCTGAGATTGGATGACAATATTCTGATGCTCTTGCATCACTTTCATCATGGCTTTAAGTTCATCCATCTCAGAGGGTTTATTCTGAGGAGGGTTTTTATAGGATGGTTGGTATATGGGTTAGGGAGGTAGGGGTCTTGTATTCCCTGAGTTAGAAGCATCACCTTGCTTCCAAGAGAAGTTTGGATGGTTCCGCCACCTCGGATTATAGGTATTGGAATAAGGGTTATTGCGAGGAGGTGGGCGGAAACCTTGGGCTACGTTCAAGTCGGCCTGAATCAACTCAGGGAATTGATTTTCCTGGTGACACTTCGCAGTGGCGTGCATTGTGCTTTGGCAAATGGACCATTCACTTGAAGCCTGAAAGATAGAGGCTGCTTGCGGGTTCATAATGGGGTTTGCTAAAAGCCTATCAAAGTTTTTATTCAATAATTGAATCTGATAAGCCAAATCCTGAGTAGCCCCGGCTTCATGGGCCTCTATCTTCCTTTACAAGATTGATGGTTTTCTTTCTTGATAGGTAGAGGACATATGTGTGGAGTTGTCACTTAATGTTTCAAATAATGCCCAGGCTTCATCATCAGTTTTGGTCATGAAGGTTCCTACACAGGCTGCATTGATGGTTTGCCTATGCCTTTCAGATAATCCGTTGTAGAACCTTTTGACCAACTGTCATCTTGGCACCTGATGGTGGGGGCATAACCTAAGAAGGTCATTAAAGCTCTCCCAGGTCTCATGAAATTGCTCCCCTTCCTGTTGAGTAAAACCCATAATCTCTCTTTTGTAATGGTTGGTCTTACTCATTGGAAAATACTTTTTCAAGAATTCTCCCTTAAGGGTGGCCCAATCATTTACCCTTGCATCGAGGGTATGATACCAATGCTTGGCCTTATCCTTTAGGGAGAATGGGAATAGAGTCCTCATTAGGGCTTCATCGGTAAAGCCCTGGAGCTTCACCATGGAACAGACCTCGGTGAATTCCTCCAAATGCCCGTAAGGGTCCTCCCTAGTAATACCATAAAAGGAGGGCAACAAAGATGTGGTACTGCTCATGATCTCATATGGATTATCCCCTGTCGATCGTCTTAGTGATTGAGTGGGTTGGTTGGTTGGAATAAAGTAGTCCCTCAGGGTCCTTTGTTGATTTGCTCCTTGGTCAGCCATGTCTTCCCTTTTCTCTCCTTGGTGGGCTCTCCTAAGAATTCTCTCAAGCCCAGGATCAAACACTAGACTGCCCTTAAGAGAGCATCTACCAAGCATATAATATCAATCACAATTCAAGTTCTTGTTGATTAAGTGAAACCTCCACTCCAAAGATAGGTCAAAAGGTCAAGGCTTATCCCTCTGTTCCCACATAAGTGGTACAAGAGGGGTGATGACTTAAGATCTTAACCTTCTTTCTTGCAGAGGTAGAATTGGTTGATATAGATGGCCAAACAAGTTATTCATAGCAATTACGCGACCTAATTCAACCTTCGAGTGCCCTAGGACCTATACTTTGCTTAGATGATACTCTCAGGTGATCAAGTGAGAAGTTACTCCAAGGATGAACAAAGGGATGCAAGTAAGGCGAACCCTTCCTTTGAGGCGATGCGTACGCGGTGCCTCTTAACTACCCTTTTGTTCCTTTAACGGGTGTCCCCCTCCGTGAAGTATCAAAACACTTGGTCAAAAGATAGTACCACCACCACAAAGCACGATAGGAGGGTCTGCATCGATAAAGAGATCGGTGCCTATAACCTTAAGGGATCGAGCCTTAGCGCGGTGCCTAACATGCGTGCTCAGTGCCAGACATGTGCATCACACTGCAAATCATTTTTATTTTGAAAACGCAAACAAGTCCCTTTGAATCAGATCAAGTGTGATGTGGTTTTAAGGTCAAATCTGATTATCAGTCCCAATTGCAGTTAGGCGACCACTGGATTGAGTAATTTTACTCAGCTTTGTGGTCTTGAATTTTAACTCGCATGCAAATGCGTGAATAGGAGTTGGATGCAAAAAGTTAGAAAGGTGTACCTACCTCCAGCAATCTTCATGCAACTATGCTCGCAATGCAACAATGAGATCTAATGTGCTGCTCAATCACTCCTAAATGTGCGCACCTAGAGGCATGCAAGTCCTAATAGGCAGCTCAGTATTTTATTGTGTTTGTTTTAGAGGCAAACATGTAGAAAAATGAATCACATGAGTAGCAAAAATATAGCCCCTAGACTCTAAAGAATGTGGGGACAGACCCCCAAAAATCAGGCCCAATTACTACAAGGGTGAGAAAATAGGAATAAAACTTGTGACAAAGGGGAATCCCCTATAGAAGCGAGATCCAGGTCTCTTACATCTTCCACGCGTGTGGGCGTTGCTCAAGGTCGATGTCATCTCCCAGCTGCGCCTGTTACCTCCACAGATTTCTCACACAACAAAGATAACAACTGGTCAGATCACTGTGCAATGAGAAATAATCAGAAATAAAAATCAGGTGAAATTATTGCATCTGTTACGTCCCCGGCAATGGCGCCATTTGATCGGAAGTTTTTTTTCGCTTGCAGAAATATGATGTCAGGAAAATATGCGTTGTAGTAAATAATGTGGTTGAAAAAAACTCGATCAAAGTTGCTAAAATACTGAAATAACACCACACTTCAGGTTGTATCCACAGGGAGGATTAGATGCAATAAATTCACAAAATATTTTTCCTTTGTATTTGTTTAATCAAGTGCGCAATCCCTGCTCAAATCTGATGCGAAACAAGGCGAAAAGAAGGAACACGCGATAATTTAAGAATGCAGGGGTATGTATGTAATTTTCCTTCCATGAAATAACTTGCAATGACATGTAACGTAACTATATTTCAAGAAATTTGGCTTTCTCCTTTAGGTCGTGTGAGTGCCTTGATGAGATTTTATGTATGTGTCAAACTCAACATATAAGAGTTAAGTGCATGAAAGAAATAATATAAACCTTAAGTGCATGCATGCAATTTCACTCAAATAGATTAATTAATCAAATATTGCAATAATGTTTTTGGTAATGGCATGTTTGGTAATTTTTATTAGAAAGCAAAATAGAGGAATTCTTCCTCTTGATGTCACGTGAAGAGGAGTCGATGGCTGAGGCCGAGGAGCTCGAGGAAGGTCGACCATGACGAGAGCTTTCTGATGGTGGTGGTGGCGCTCAGAATAGTGGTCGGAGTTGACACGGTGACGAGGAGGAGCGACGATGGTGGAGGCGGCTCGTCGGTGGATGTGGCAGCGATTGGCGTGTCTGAGGGTGTAGTCGAGCTCGTGAGGTCGAGGAGAGCTCAACAGAGACGATGTGGAGAACGGTGGTGTGTAGTGGCGACTGCGTGTTGATGGCGTTGGGTTCTTCTTCGGTGGGTGTAGTTGCAATCGGTGGAGATGAAGAAGAAGAAGAAGAAGAAGGAAGGACGGGCCGTGCGACTGTGGTTGCGCATGTCTGTTGCGCACGGTGAGCACTGCTACCGGTGTGCGGAGGAGGTGGCACCGGTGGGTGGCGCTGCGGGGGGGTGTGCTAGAGGTCGCTCAGAATCGTGGTGGAAGTGCACGGTCGATGTTGCTGTCGCAGATGATAAGGAAGGGCACGGTTTGCTATGAAAGAGGCACGCGTGCGTTGGCGGTGACACGCAAGGCCTACGCGTGAGGGCGGCCTGGCTGTGGCTGAGTGGTGGCACGCGGTGGGGGTGTCACAGTGCGCGCGATTGGCTGCGATGCATGCTCTTCTTCACGGTGGAGAGGTCTGACGCCCATGCCTTAAACCCCAGAAGAGATAAAGTTCCAGATCCACATCGCCCGCCTTCTCCTTCGCATGCACAACAGCTGGATTTGAATGCTGGTGGAGGGAGCGGTGGTGAGGGACAATTATGGGCATACCCTCCTTCAAATGCTAATTCATGTCCAGCCACCTATTATACTTTTATTTTTTTTTCTCTTCATGCACATATCAAATAAGAAGTATAAATGTATGTATTAGAATGCAAAGTAGATACAAAAATATTCGTAAGCTAAGATTAATTACTACTTAGCTCAGGTCATTAAACTATAAGGAAATGCATTCCATATGTACTTAAGCCAAATAAATGTCCAATAAATTAGACTTATCACTTAGGAACCTTCAAGAAGGCTTAGGAGAAGGCACTTAGCCGTTGGAAACAAATCTAAGGTAAATCAGGTAGAAATCAGTGTCATAATGATTCTGATAGCAGAATCAAATGTCTAATTTTGGGGTCAGATGTCTAGTTAGACATGTAATGACAAGTTTGGATGTCTAATCTAATGGGTCAGAGTTCCTAATTCTATCAAACGGAAACAAGTTCTAGGTTAAACATCTGGAAAGCTATTTTAGGACATCTGGGTAGAAATTTAGATTTCTAATTCTAAGCAGGTTTGTTCTTGGAAATGTATAGGTCCAAATAGGGTTCTAGTGTATATGTGGAAGACAACATGTTGGACATCTGACAGATGTCTGAACCCCTGATACTAAATGTATTCTTTGGGAATTGATTTCCCGAAAAGCGAACGGTCATATGGGTCTGACAAAACATGATTTGGGTCAGATTTGGTCTAACGTCTCTTTATCAGACATCTAGATAGAGCTACAGACATCTAAAAGTAATATTAAAATAATCGTAAGGTAATCCTCGAAGATTTTGTTGTAACAAGCCCAACGGTCCTATTATTAGATGTTTGTCAATGTCATTAGACGTCGTATAGGACGTCTGAATCTAACTCAGGACGTCTAAGTGAAAAGGCACAGAGTAAGAATTTTTAGCCTAGATAATTTGACGTCTGGTCATAGAATCAGACCACTTAAAAGTCTAAGATCGGACGTTTGATATACATATTAGATGTCTGATCAGGCTGTCTGATGCCTATTTTGATTTTCTAAGTTTACCTAAGTGTCCTAGTGATGGGAAGGTGTTTCTATGACTAAGGTAATGTACTTTTGGTCTCTTTACAATATTTCTAAGGAAAAATAAAGAGTAGAAATATAAATACAAATACATGAAAGAAACCATCTATCCTATTCTTCATAACTTCAAGCTTTCGCTCCATGCGAAGCTTCATTATCTTTATGATCCTTGATGCTTCTGTTCAACCATCAAGCTCCTTCATTCCTCCATGATTTTGAGCTTGAAGTCCTCACCCTTGCTTCTATTTGCAAATAATCCTGCAATCTTAAACTTAAATGCAAATGTCAAATAACAAATGTTTTGTTATCATCAAAATCAACGATCGTGGTACCCTTGCACCAAAACTAAATACATGCATTTCTATGTAGATTTTCAACTAATTATTTTTAAGGATAATCTCCCCCTTTTTAATTGGATTATGGGCTATAAGAAGTTTCAATTACTCCCCTTATCTTGATGCTAATATATCATCAAAATCAAAGGATAGCTCTACCTCCATTGGTATGGGTTCCAAACTTCATACCCGTTTGGTTGTCCAAGAACCTTGATTCTCCCTTAATGATATTGCATATAGGTAGCTCCTTGGATCCACACCAAAACCTACAAAACAAGATTGTACAAGGGATCTTGGTACCCACATTCTTTTGGGTCCACCATGGTTAGCCTTTCTTTACCAAGGTTGGGGTCCACTTGGATTTCAAACCTTAGGCCTTTGTGCATGAAATCTTTTGGTGTGTCCATTTCTAGGATTAGCATTTATCTTAGTGAATCTATTTAAATCATTTAACAACTTATCCAATTTTTCTTTAAGCCAAGCAAAGTCATTTTCAATAAAACTCATCTTGCTTTTAAGAATTGAAATTTTATATTTCATTAAGCTATTTTTTTCAATCAAATTAGTGTTATTTAAGATTAGGTCATAGTTTTCCAAAATAATAGAATTCTTTCACACTTAATAGAATTAAAAGATCCATTCAAATCTTAATTTTCAATATTAAGGTTATCTATTTCAGATTTTAAGGCAATAGGATCCTTTTTCAAATTTTTATTTTCTAATTTTAATCACTTACTAAGATCATATAACTCTTCTAGGTCTTCTTGCAATTCATCTAAAGTGAAAGCGTTTACCTCCTCCTTGTTGAGTTGTTTTCGTTGTCATTGTCGCTATGATTTGCAATAGCCATGAAGCTAAGGCACACGGTTTCACTTTCTGTTTCTTCTTCCTCCTCCAAGCTTGAGTTGTCCCAAGTTCCTTGGCACGCCTTCTTATTTTTCTCCTTCTTTTCCTCCTTTAAGGGCGGGCACTCCAATCTAATGTGCCCCTTCTTGTTGCAATGTGTTAATCGTGCTAAGTTGGGTTTAAAAAGTGTTGCGTTGTAGTATAGCCGAAATAACGTTCAAAACAGATATAATTTTTATTACTTGAATATATTCTGAGGTCAAACACAGGGAGCAAATGGAATTCACACACTAAACTTAGCAATTAATGCAAATTGAACACATAATATTACTCAAAAACTAATTAGGAACGTAGAGCATGAGTATATGAAGAGTAAAAATAATTGTAGACAAAACAATAGTTACTTAAATTGACTAAAGAAAGAAATAGGAATTCAGACGTTTGATTTTACAATCAGACGTCTTAAATGACTTGTGCTACAGTTCTTTTCCTTCTTTTCTTCTTCTTCTTTGGCCCTTATCTTCTTCTTTTTCCTTCTTCTTCCTTTGCCTTTGCGAGCCCTCTCTTCTTCCTTAGCTTTCTCTGTCTTCTGCCTTTGGCCTTCTCTGTAGTCCTTCTCTTTCTCTTCTTTTCTCCTTCTGCCTAACCTCCTCTTCTTCCTTTGAATCCAGCTAAGTATGGAGCAATCTTCTCAGAGCAAAACACCCTAACCCTGCGTAGCTCTCCTCTCCTCTCTTTTCTATTTCAGTCTCACTCTCCCAGAGCCTTTAGCCGGTCAGGTAATTGGACCTAAGGCATACCTAGGTCCAGGCTCACCGACGTGTGTGGTGAGCGAGGATTGTAAGGTCAGGTCGGGTAGTCAGGTCGGCCAGGTTCGCGGGTCATGTCGTAGACGAGTTCGGTGAAGAGGGGAGGACCTCACCCTCAGTGTTGGAGGCGAACAGCCTACAACACCTTTTCACTTTATGTGACTTCGGGCGGCTCTTCGTTTCCGAGGTGGGACTAAATGTCCCACCTTCCTTTCATGCACCGCAGCAGCAGGTTGGTCTTTGCAATTATAGTAGCCGTAGAGTCTCTCGACTCCAATTGAAGGCTTGGAACCGTGCACGAGGTGATTCCGCACAACCTGGGACTGAAGCCTGGGCATAGCAAGACCTGGGTGAAGCTTCAAGCTTGCTTCAAGCTCAGCAACAATGGTGGACCATGGCCGGATACCTGAAATCAAGAATAAGGGCCTTATGGCTGCATCAGAATGTTTAGCAGTATTGTCGTGGCACGGCGAATGTAATGGTGGTCGTGGTGTGGAGCGAAGGCGGCTGTGGTGGCCGGACGGTGACGGTTATGGCCGGTGAAAGTAGGTCTGTTCGGGGAGGTATTTGGGTGGTTGATAGAGTGATTGGATTGAGGGGAAATGATCAAGAAATTGCGGTGGAGGTTGTAGGGTGGTCGGCGAGGTGGATGGAGGTGCGTAGTGACGGGAGCACCTCGTTGGAGGAGTCGCCGAAGATGGAGGAGGTGACGGTGGTTAGTCGTGTTGGTGGGCAATTTTGGGAAATAGAGAGAGGGAAATAAAGTGGGGAAGATAGGGAACTTAAGAAACCTAATCTAAGGGATGAAAGGGGACGGAATCCCAAGCCAGTATTGTTGCTGGACGTGGGGAAGATGAAGCCTCCGTAGATGAGGCGACGACGAAGATGGGCAGGAATGACATCGGTCGGTATTGCACGACGTGGAGGACTGTGGTGGAGATAACCCAGCCACTGGTATTGTGGTTGGGTGATAAGAGAGTGAGGGAAAGGCTGCCGGAGCTTGCGGAGGGTTGTAGCCGAAGGAGAGAGAGGAATGTGAGGGAATCTAGCCCAATTTCAAGTTGGGGGAATGCGGTTAGATCTGGGGTTTCTTATATAGGTCTTCAGAGAGGGTTTTTTGCTTGGAAGTCAAGCTTCCAAGCAAGGAAAACTTGCTAGAGATGGAAGCGTCAAGAGACCCAAATCTCTCATGTGTTCTCATGAGAGATTGGGAAGGAATCAGGGCTTATGGACGGGTTTATATTGGAGGGATTTTCTCAGAGAATCTCCCTTTCAATTTTGGAGGGGATTCCCTAAGAAATCAAGGAGAACTCTCCTTTCAAAGGTCGCCGAAGTAGGATTCCTCCGCGATAATGGTGGAGGGACCTATTTGTGAAGACAATGAGAAAGTTAGGGGGCTGTTAGCAAGGTTTTTTGAAAGTTAGGGGTAGAAATGTAATCAGACAGGACCTTTTTGCAAACTAGGTGAATATGAGTTCTCCTTAGGTCCAAATTTTGGTAAAAACCTAATTTGGACTTAAGGAATCTAATAATGAAGTTGGATTTTGGTTTTGACTACGTTTGACTGGGTAATTTATGCAAAAACCTAAATTAGGGCAAATCTCTATTTGAGACCCCATTCTAGGTCAAGATGGGTTTTAATAGCCAAATTGAAGGTACTAAACCCTAAGGAATATTTTTCTATGATATTTAGAGGATTCAAGTGAATTTTATCCTGACCAGAACCTTGGTTAATCAAGTGGGTCTATTTTTAGGGTTTCAAGAAGTCATTTAATTCATAGAACATACACAAGCCTTCTTCTGTCAAATCCAACCCACTTGTTATCTTATTAAGACCATTTGACCTTTGTTTAGCCCTTGAGAAAACCTGTGGTTGTGCTACATTGGTAAAATTACAGTTTTACCCCTATTTTCTTGTGTTTCTCTCAGAAAGGTTATGCAGTAAATTATGACCTTTAGTTGGTTATGTAGGAGCATTTATTCTCTTCATTGGGTCAAAATGAGCTAGTTAGGGCTCATGATGGTGTTCCCATTACAATGATAGCAACGAGTTGATCTTTCTTTCTTCTCCTCCTTGCATTCCTTATACTTGAGAAACTTGTCAAACTTGTTAGCTAAAAATTTAAGTTCCTTGTCATCGATCAAAACTTTCCTCGCTATTCGATGTAGCTTTGAAGGCAAGGTTCTTCATCTTAGGCTCTGGTGTCTCCTTTTTTTTCCTTTGCTTCATCTTGTTTTCATATGCCATAAGGTTGCCAAGTAGATCCTCCATCTTGAGTTCCTCAATTTTGTGATCTTCCTCGATCGCGGTTACTTTTTGTTCCCAATCGGGTCCGTGGGAACAAAGTAACTTTGATTGAAGCTCTCCTTCAATGAAAGTCTTCCCTTGTGACTTGAGATTGTTCACTATAAGTGTGAACCTAGTATACATCTCACTTAAAGTTTCGTTATTTTTCATAATAAAAGATTCAAACTCTTGAGAGAGAAAATTAATCTTAGAGGTTTTTACCTTTGATGTTCCTTTATTTGTTACCTCTAAAGTGTGCCAAATTTCCTAGGTGGTAGCGCATTGAAAATCTGGTTGAACTCTTTTGGACTCAATGCGCAATACAATGCGTTCATGGTCTTCATGTTGAGAGATAACTCCTGGATTTGTTGTCGAGAGTATCCTCCCGCGAGTCTCTTTGGGATTTCGTATGGAACTTCGCACCTCTCCCAATTTTGTAGTCATTTTCCTGCAACCACAACTTCATCAGGAGTTTCCAATATGTGTAGTGAAATGACCATCTCTAGGGGCCATTTAGGTGTTCCTAAACTTTGGGGGGGGGGGCTTAATACAATTTTAAACCCCCTGGATCTTGCGCTAGGACTTCATGTGGGGAAAAAACATTCATGGGGGACCTAACCCACAATTTTCCCCACCTAAAACCCTACCCAAACCCACCTAAAAGCCCTACGCAACCTTTTTCCCCTACCCAACTCCTTGGGTGACGTGCCCTAACCCCCACCTTTCTCCCCCTCATTCCATCTCTAATGTGAGAGAGAGCTCGAGAGGGAGAGGGAGAGGGAGAGAGTTCGTGAGGGAAGGAGGGTTGTAGCTGTGGGCGGCACTGCGACTGCATGAGAGCGTGGGTGCAGGGAGGAGGCTGCAGACTGCTTAGCGGCAGTGCGTGGTTGAATGGTGCTGCGGGTGTGCTGCTGCACGAGGGTGAGACAGTGGCTTCTCATCGTGGAGTCAGTCGGGTAGGGCAGAGCTCCGGTCACGGGGGACCTTGCGAGCGTCGCACGAGGTCAAGGTCTTATTGTGTGAGGTTGAGGTCACGTTGCAGGCATCTCTACATGGTAAGGGAGCAAATCTGCTGCTCGAGAAAGAAGAGGATACCTGATTGCGCAACAATCATAGGTCTTAATTAACCTAAATTAGGCTAGGACTTAGCATAAGTTAGGGTAGTTCATGTATACATAAGCATTATTTGCATCTTTACTATTATTCCTATAGCTATGCATAGAATAATGCTGTAACATACTAATTAGGTGCATTATATAAATTGTAGGAAATAAGAAGCTCAGGAGCTGGATCGAAGACTGGACCTAAAGCCAGAGTTGCAGTAGAGTTGGAGCAGAAGACCAAGAATAAGATGTAGTGGACAATAATGTAAGGGGTTGAGGTATGCTATTCTGTTAAGTAGGAATAAAGCAGTAAACTACGAAGAACTTAGGTCCATCATAGAAGCTTCCCCAAGCCTTAGCCACCCTTAGATTAGGTCACTGTACCATAGGAAGCCCTAAAACCATAGTTCCAGCCTCTATCTGGATGTCCAGATGAGTTCCAAGACGTCCAGAACCCTTAGCCACAATCCGCACACCTCAAACCCACTTTTGCAGCATTATAAGACGTCCAGACAACAAGTCTAGACTTCTGATTTTTCATTATAAGACGTCTGACAACTTTATTAGACGTCTGATACTGTCCTCCAGTTCCTGTTTTGGAATTCAAGTCTTGATCTTGGATTTCTAGGTCCCTAAACCCAATTCTAACCCCCTAGGAACCTAAATTAAGATATCCTAACCCTAGTACATCACCTCTAGACCTCCCTAAGGACCTAATTAAGTTCTCACTAAACCTAATTGACTTGGATCTTAGTCAATTCCATCAGCCTATTCAATTAGACTCATTGAGTCCAATTGAGCCCTGATTTCAGCACACACTGTCCAATTGGACTCAGTGAGAGTCTAATTAACCTAGACCTACCTTAATTGAGTTATTTTACTCTCAATTAGGGTTTCACACATCCAATTAAACTTTTATCAAGTTTAATTGTATGTTACCTTAATGAATTAGGGTTTACAACCCTAATTTGAGACCTACCTTGACCTAAACCCACTAGAACCTAACCTAATCAACCTAGCCACCTAGGTTTCGACCCACACACACCATCTACACGAAAATACCTAGCCTAGAGTTCTCTAGAACTCTCTACCATGTGTTATTGCTTTGGTTGCTAAAAATAGCAACCAAGATGCATTCAATTTTTAGATCCACCAAATGTGGATCTAAAAACCACCCATCCATCCACTCTCTCCCTCTCCTATGAGCTCCCACCATAGGCCTCTCTAGAGAATTCCATAACTCTCTAAAGAGCTTCCTTTAGGTCTATAAAAAGACCTGAGGGGTGGCCATTTGGTCCATCTTGGTCTCTTGGCTTCATTCCACCTCCATTACTCCACCTCCATCTCCACAAGCACAACATGGCATCTCCATCACCTCCACGCCAGGCCTAAATCACCTCCAACCTCTCTCCAAGGGCCGGCCCACCCACCATTGGCCACCCCTCTTTCTCTTCTCACCCATTCAAAGGCCATTGGAGCCCACCTCCGAATGCCCTTTGTTTTGTTAGCCAGATAAGTAGCATAGTTCTTCGTAGATTTATTGCTTTTATTACTGCTTAGTAGCGTAGCTCCTTACTTCTCCCCCAATGATGCATGCATAATCCCCCATAGATTCATGTATGCAGTCATTTTTTGATAGCTGTTAGTTTTTACATTCCTTGTACAAGCATTCCTCTACCGGTGCTCTGAAACTCTGTTATCATCATCTTTATATATATATATGTTGAAAATCACTATGTGCCTAATTATCATCTTTTGGTGTGATTAAAGTTGCATGTTTTCAATTTCTGATATTCTGGCGATAACATGTCGTGCATCAATATGAACTTAGCATAAATCGACATGCGATTTTGAATAAGTAGAGCAAGCAAGATCGATTTCTAATTTGCATTTCCAAAACGCCTCTTAGAGACGAACTCCAAGTCTCGTTATCTTTATAAATTATTTTTGACGAGCTTTTTCACGCACTATACTACAACGAGATCTCTATTTTCAAAGCATGCGTGAGAATTGCCACTTGTCAATACCCTTTTCAGACATTTGGGTGGAGTGATAAACGTCTAAAGTGGGTACAGGATGACCGGGGTTTTCATTGAACGTCTGAAGAGGGGAGCTGGGGCTTCGTGCTATTTAAGACATCTGGGAAGTGTCTTAGACGTCTGATTTGAGCATCAGGCACTCCCTAAGACCAGCGGGTGGTCAGTTTAGTGAACCGAGGAGGGTTTCTATGTTGGTTCAAGGCCCAATCAGGGTTGGAATCACACGACCAAGGTATCGTTGGAAAGCTCTCAAATTTTCCTATGTTTTAAAGCTGTTTGTACACTGTTTTGAATTAAATTCTATTTATTGAAATGTCGGTCAACAAATTGGATGCCTCTTTTGACCAATAATTTGGTGTAGGTTCCAAGTTCGTGGCATGTACGGGACTCGTAGAAGTGTTGGGATCCACCGTTGGTGCCCTCATATCACCCATACCCCTAGGTAGAGTGGTCTTTCTCTACTACTAAAATTGATTTTATTAAGTGAATGTTAAACTAGAGGTCCCTACCTGAAACCTAAGTCATGAAATGAACCCTAGGATTAAGAATGATGAATGTTTACGCTCAGTACATGAACATTGATTGACATAACTAAAATATGCGTGATGAACATTTCCACATTATGAGAAAATGGTAACTCGAACGATATAGTTAAATGGTTTTATTGTTATATTACGAATTGCCTATTTCCATGATGGAAACTTGAATGAGAATAGAGATACATGCAACTTGTTGGTGTGAAACAGGTACTATGAATGAACCCTATGGGGAACTAGAAAAGTAGCTAAATTGGTGTGACATGAAAACTCTGATGTATGATGGAATAATCTTGCCTATACAGGCATGACTATTGGTTGGACTTGGGTACAGAAAGTGAGCTGGCCCTCGTGTATGTGGTATTGAGGAGAGCTACTGTCACTTTTGTGTAGGGAGAGAGCTAGCCTTCCCTTGGGTTGGGACCTGGGATAGGAATGGCCTCCCTACACCGACTCTTGTTGGGCCCACTAGGTCAACTGGGATAGTCGAGCGAGGGTATGCAGATTGGTGAGGGGTGCAACCCTGTTCTGTTTTGTGTTGTATGTTAGAGTGTACCCACTAGCGGAAAAGACTGACCGTGTGCTAGTGCGGGATAGCTACCTATGCGTTTATCATGCTTGCCATAGTCACCATTATGTTGTGACCATGACCGCACGGTGGTAGACCGAGTGTAGGACTAACACGGGGTACTCTCCCGGCCAGGCGAGCACCACGTGCATGCCCTGCATCGTGGGAGAACTGCAACAAGATCATTCCATTAGGGAATATGTGAACCAAGAGCTAACATGGATCTTTACTAGAATGCATGAATACTGAACAACTAGTGCTTATGATTAGAAATAGACATTACATGTGTGAATGACAACAAGTGCATGAATTGTTTTATTGCTTTTAAATTTTTATTGCATTAGATATTTCTATTGCTTGCCACTCTACTCAACATTTTGCTGACGTTTGCCACTACGTTCAGGTTAGGGGGGTGAGCAACCAGCACCACCGGCTGCGTAAGGGGCTGGGCCTAGTCGAGCCCAGCCGTAGTCTATTCCAGTTTTCTATTTCAGCTTCTGAGATACTATTCTTACTGTGGTCATGAGTATTTTTCGTGTTTAGAACTAGTAGATCTGCCTTTTGTATTTCTATTACAGTTGTGATGGCTAGATTATGAACTCAGCTTTTCTTCTGTGACGTGATGTCTACTTAAGACTGTTGTTCTACTTTCCGTCTTTCATTGAATGCTTAGCTACGATACATGTGTGGAATGTTATATATATATATATATATATATATATATATATTTGGTCTATTTCTCAATGGAAGACTGGATCTTGGGATTAGTTAAGACGAACTGTTCCTTGGTCTCGTGAGGAGTCGAGTTCAGGTCATAATATGATGGTAGCAGAGCAAGGTCGTCCCGAGAAATAAACCAAATGGCCCGAAAGTAACCACTCATGTGTATGTAGCTAGGATAGCCATCACAACGTGTTATATTGATCTCCACTTTTGAGTCATATTTTAGCCTTGTGTCATTGACAATCTCTGTTTTCTTCCATCTCCTTGTAGGAGATTACTCATCGTGTAGCTCGTGGGGTAGGCTACGGGCGTGGCCGTAGGGTTGGTCATAGGGGAGAACGTGCCGGACTTGAGGCAGGGGTCACTCCACCCCTCCTCCAGGGCATCCAGGCCCAGGACCTCGCTCAACTAATCCAAGACATTATGTGGGAGGAGTTTCAGCAACAACCACCTCCTCTGCCACCTCCTCCTGAGGATGTGGATGGGGAGTCTTCTGTGAGACAGGGGAGTTGCCGCAGTGCTAGGTGAGCTGGAGAAGGAGGGGGTGATCCTCCACCACCCCCACCTCCTTCAGACACTACTGAGCATGAGTCCTCCCTACCAGGGGACACACTCGTTCCCCTGTTACGGCTTCACCACGAGCTATTCGCCTAGTTCCGGAAGCTGAAGCCCCTTTCTTTCAAGGGGGAGGAGAGCTCGTTTGAGGTAGAGGACTGGATTGAGTAGATGGAGAAGTTCTTTAACACACTCCGCCCACCTACAGAGTGCCACGTAGCCTTTGCCATGTACCAGTTGGAGAGTGCAACCCATAGATGGTGGAGGGAAATCAGAGGACAGGAGGGGAGAGAGCCATCTTGGGATCGGTTCGTGGCGCTCTTCTGCGAGCAGTACTTTCCACAGACCTGGCAGGATTAGAGGAGGCGGGATTTCCACACTCTCCACAAGGGGGCAATGACAGTTGGCACATACCGCATGCCTTTCTTGGAGCTGTTGCGCTTCGCCTCATCTGCTGCGACTACAGAAGAGGAGTGCCTGTGGAGGTTCATCGAGGGTCTCCGGCCTGCTATACTGGGGTATGTGAAGCTCGTGAAGTTACTTACCTTCTCCCGCATGGTCGAGGTGATGATGACCTACAAGGCCACCAACCCGATCGTGCGAGACACTGACGGAGGAGGATGGAAGAGGCCCTACCAGCCTAAGCACTCACAAGGCTGCCAGGAGAGGAGGCACATGGCGCTCGCAGGGGAGTTGTTCCGCTATGTAGGGCCACCAGTGGCCTTTGGAGGCCCCCGATAGGGACCAGCTGCTTGCACCAGACCCCTGCCCAATTACCAGCAGGGATGGACTAAGGGAGGAGGTCATGCCCTTCTCTGCCACCATTGTGGTCAGCTGGGCCACATGAGGAGGGACTGCCCATCTAGGGCCGAAGCATACCAGATGCTCCCAACACTGAGCACTGGAGGTTGATTTGGCGACCACAATTACCAGGCATGAGGAGGAGGACAGTAGTCGCAAGGTGGGTACTGGCCAGCTGCTACTTGTCCTACCTAGAGCGTGGTTGCCTCTTCTTCACTTATGGGTGAGGGACATGTCAACGCCCTGACTCATAGAGATGCTAAGGCTTCGGGTTCTGTTGTGGCATGTATGGTTAAAATTTCCGACAAATTAGTTTACGTGCTTTTTGATTCTGGTGCCACACACTCTTTTGTCTCTGTGAGTTTTGTTGTCAGTTTGGGCCCCAACAGTACAATATTGGAGGATCCATTTTTTATTAGAGGGCCAGGAGGACAGTTGTTTGTCGCAGAGGAGGTCTTTATCGACTGTAAGGTCATGATAGGGGGACACAGCCTCCCTACTAATCTGATTGTGATTTAGATGGAGGACTTCGGCATAATCTTGGGGATGGATTGGCTATCTTCTTATCACATCATGGTGGACTCTTTTGGGAGGAAGATTATCTTTTCCATTCTTGAGTTGCCTTCTTTTGAGTTCCATGGCCATCCAGTGGATAGAGGTTTTAGATGCATTTCTGTGCTTCGGGCAGCGAAGCTACTGAGCTAGGGGTGTGAGGGATTTTTGGCTTGTGTTATGACAGAGCCTAGCCCATAGCTGACCTACAGAGTGTTCTGGTAGTCTGTGAGTAACCCAATGTTTTCCCTGAGGAGTTACCAGGACTACTACCTGAGCGTGAGATCAAGTTTAAGATCTCATTGGCGCTGGGGACTAGCCTTATCTCCACTGCGCTATACAGGATGACACCACTTGAGCTATAAGAGCTCAAGTCCCAATTGCAGGATTTGTTAGAGAAGGGCTTTATGAGGCCTAGTGCATCCCATGGGGGGGCCCGCTTTTGTTTGTGAAAAAGGAGGATGGCACCCTTCGGCATTGTGTTGACTATGGGTAGCTGAATCGGGTCACCATCAAGAACAAGTATCCGTTGCCCCGCATTTACGACCCCTTTGACCAGTTGCGAGATGCCACGGTATTTTCCAAAATAGATTTGAGGTTGGGTTATCACCAGTTGAGGATCAAGGAGGCAGACGTCTCCAAGACAGCTTTTCGAATGCGGTATGGACACTATGAGTTTTTGCTCATGCCATTTGGGTTGACCAATAGCCCCGCTGCTTTCATGGACCTAATGAACTGCATCTTCAGACCTTACTTGGACCAGTTTGTGGTGGTCTTCATCGATGATGTGCTATTTTACTCTCGGGATCAGTCACAGCTTGGGTAGCATCTATGCATGGTTCTGGACACTTTGAGATGGCGCAGGCTATACTCCAAGTATAGGAAGTATGAGTTCTAGTTGAGGCAGGTTACTTTCTTGGGCCATGTGGTCTCAGGAGACAGGTTAGCTGTGGATCCGGCCAAAGTCGAGGCAATACTCAGGTGGGAGAGGCCACGTACAGTGACAGGGATACGTAGTTTCTTGGGGCTAGCAGGCTACTACCGGCGGTTTATCAGAGGATTCTCCTATATTACGCGTCCTATGACTCAGTTGACTAGGAAGGATGTGCCCTTTACTTGGATAGACAAGTGTGGAGCTGAAGGGGAAGTTGACTTCAGCCCCTGTACTCACCATTCCAAACAGCAGTGGCGGGTTCGTGGTTTATACTGATGCTTCATTGTAGGGGTTGGGTGGTGTGCTCATGTAGCAGGGCCACGTTGTCGCTTACGCATCGCGGCAACTAAAGCCCCATGAGCATAACTACCCCACTCATGACTTGGAGCTGGCAATGGTTGTCCTTGCATTAAAGACATGGAGGCACTACCTGTACGGTGAGACTTTTGAGATCTTCACGGATCATAAGATCCTTAAGTACCTATTTGATCAGAAGGAGCTCAACATGAGGCAGAGACGTTAGTTAGAGCTCCTGAAGGACTACGACTGCAGCATCTCTTACCATTCGGGGAAGGCCAATGTGGTGGCTGACGCCTTGAGCCGGAAGGCGTTCGTGCACTTGGCTAGCTTACAGGCATAGAGTTGGTGGCTCATATAGGAGGTGGGCAATTGGCGACCTTAAGAGTCGAGTGGATACTGCAGGGCAGTGATAGTGACGAGATAGGCATGACCAAAGCTCTTAGATTGTATCATTACTGGATAGATGGCTGATCCGTATCTGCAGACGCTGCAAGACAAGGTATTGATAGGGGACCTAGGAGAATTCACTTTCACTAATGAGATCCTACGCATGAGGGGGCGTTTGTGCGTTCTTAGAGATGAGGAGCTATTGAGGGAGCTTCTGGTTGAGGCACACGGGTCCAGGTTCACCATACATCCCGGGAACACCAAAATGTACCATGATTTGCGACATGACTTCTAGTGGAGGGGGATGAAGCAGGATGTTGGGTGAGTTTGTGCAGTAGTGTTTGGTGTGCTAATAGGTGAAGGACAAGCACCAGAGGCCTGCAGAACCCTTATAGCCACTTCCTGTGCCAGAGTAGAAGTGAGAGAGCGTCACTATGGATCTAGTAGTGGGAGTACCGGTTACACAGCGAGGACATGATGTCGTTTGGGTTATAATGGACAGGTTGACGAAGATGGCGTGATTTTTGCCGATCCGAGTCACCTTCAGATTGGTTGGTCTCGAATACGTTATGTTAATATGGTGAAGTTATCATTGAAGTTAGTATAGTGGGTTAACCTAAATCGAGTCTAACCATCTTTCACAAATTTTTTTTTTTTACCTGGCCTACTTAATTTTATCTTGGTTACTTTTAGGCCTAGGGTTGATCTCAGGGAGGCGGGAATTAAAGGTGAATAAGTTTCTACGCCTTTCCTAGAATGAATCTCTTCCGTGCGTTTATTATGTTTTTTTTTATTTTTTTCTGTTTAAGATTTTTTTTGTTGATAATATTGTCCTTGAGGCACACCCTCAAAATTAGGTCCTTGTCTTTGAGCCAAATTGTTCCTGGCTTTGAGTCAACTTAGGGTTTCCAAAAGAACTGGCCCTGCTATTTGCAAAATCGAGTACCTGCAAGACAAAGATTATCCTTTCTCTTTTACTTTTTTTTTTAATCTTTTTAATAGCAGGAAACAAAAGAGAAATAAAAACAAGGTAGGTTGCTTGTAGAGAAATAAATACAGTCTATATATATATTATATATAGGGGTGGGGGTTAATCTTACCTTTTAGGTTTGTTAATAACTACATGAAGTTGTAGAATATTTGTATGCATCATGATTTAAGTTTACAACATTCTATAACTTAATATATAATGATTTTATTATTTTTATGTGTAGGAATGATATTTAGAAAGAACAAGGAATTGGGGAGTAAATTTCCCCAACAAACAACCAGCGGCATTTTTCCCCATCCTCCGGCCACCCTCAACAGCCGCCGGCCTCAATAGCACCTCCCCAACAGTCTCTTGCCAAAATTAGAAAAGGGATTTGAAAATCCCTTAATTGGCGCGGGGGAGAGGAGTTAAGAGGAGGGGGGGCAAAGGAGAGAGAGGAGATCTGGATCTTTCCCCCTATGGGGAACTGCTCCACAGCATGCACTGTGCACCAAGCACCCCATCCTGCCCTTCAGCCTGTGCCCGCTCCTTCTCCACCTTGCGTGCCCCTGCCAGGCCGCACCCATCTCCAGCCGCCCCCGCAGGGACTCCAGCGCTCACGCTTCCTCCTTCCAGCGCAAGCATTCCCCCTGCACCTGCCCACCCATCTCCTGCACTGCCCGCCTTCACCCTCCAGTTGCGCTCGCAGGCACTCCAACGCTTACGCCACTCCACCTTGCGCGCCCCTGCCAGGCCACGCCCATCTCCAACTTCCCCTGCAAGCATCTGCTCCATCACCTCTACGTGCCCCTCTCAAGCACTGCAGGCGCTGCGTCTCCTACAGGTGCCAGCACCCGTCTCCTGCAGCACGCCCTTCTCCAGCGCCAGCAGCCGCTCTGCTTCACGCCCAACCCCTCCGCAGGCACTGCACACCAGCACCCATCTCCTGCAACGCGCCCTCCCCTTTGCAGACTGCCCTAGTCACCCGCTCTCGCAGGCGCGCACCCTTCTCCAGCGCCAACAGCCGCTCTGCCTTACGCCCAACCCCTCCGCAGGAGCTGCACGCCAGCACCCGTCTCCTCCGCCTGCCGGCCACCTCCGGCCACCTCTTGCCATTCTGTTACTGTCATCGTGATCCCCACATGTCGGTCAACCTTCGCCCATAGCAGCTCCGTCACCGGTGCTCTCTCTCTCTCGCGAGGAGGAGAGAGAGTGAAAGCTCTATTTTACCTTCAATAAAAAATTACATCTAATGCCATTGCCACCAGAAATTAATTTTCATTTATGATTATTTTATTGTGGCAAAATTGCAAATGCACACTCATGCTTTCTGATAATTACACGTTATTGATATTCACCTGTTTCAAGATTGGTTTTGGGATAACATGTGCACCAATTTTCTCTAGTATATGTCAATTGAAAATTACATAAAATCATCATATATTTATTGAAGATTTCTGTGATGGAAAATTGCACATATACCCTTATATTTTTGAGTTATTGTGAATCTTCTTTCCATCGCATTTTATGTTAGATTTGACTAGGGATTTCGCACTTAACCAAAAGAATACGAAATAATTGAGAGTTTATTGCATAAATGCCTCCTTGTGGACATGACCCACTCTTCTGTGAGTGGTTATTTTTATTACTGTTTAGTCTATTTTTCCACCACTTAAATACTACAACGCGTAGCGAAAAATCGACTCGTTAGGGGTGGAAGTAGGAATGGCGTATAGCACAGTATCGAGTTGGTCCAAGTCTAGTAAGACGCAACCAACAAGACGACGTGTTGCGTAGAGTGTGGGACGGATGTGTGGGAGTGTGTGCGAAGGCGCTTGTTTTATGCAGGTATCGGGGAATATCAGCAACTGGTGCAGATAT
Organism: Thalassia testudinum; assembly: GCA_037157565.1. Lineage (NCBI taxonomy): Eukaryota > Viridiplantae > Streptophyta > Magnoliopsida > Alismatales > Hydrocharitaceae > Thalassia > Thalassia testudinum. The sequence goes on from JAZHRO010000025.1 coordinate 113,380,771, forward strand.
TCTCGCGATAGAATGTGTAGTGGAGTGATTAGTGCAAGGGCATATGGATACAGGTAGGTGATGTGTATGTAAAGATATATATATATATATATGTATATATATATGTATATATATATATAGTGTTATAACTATATAGGTATATATGTAGTTGTATATATACGTATATATGAATATATATATATATATTTATAGCTATATAGATATATATATAGTAATATATGTATATGTATATGTGTATATATATATGTATATATATATAGATATCTATATGTATATATGTATAACTATATATATTTATATATAGTTGTATAGGTATGAATATGTATATATGTATATATATATATGTATGTATGTATATAGATATATTGGTATAAGTATCTATGTATATAGGTATATATGTATATATGTATATATATATATATATATATTTATGTATATATGTGAGTGGATATATAAATATATATGTGTGTAGAAGTGAGTTTATAAGGGTGCGTGTGTGTGTACAAGTGTATGTGAGAGAGTACACGTGAGTGTGTACAAGTGAGTGTGTGTGTGCGTGTACTGGCGGGTGTACGCTGGAGGGGTGTGAGGGAGAGCGGGAAAGTTAAGTCATCTGGTAGAAGCGGGCATTGTCTGGTGGCCAAGGCACGCGTAGGAGCACAAGGGCTACGTGCGGGCGCTGGAGGGAACGCGCACTGTCGTCGCACACAGGCGGGTGCAGGAGCGCACTGCGTAGCGCAGCGCACACCGCTGCGGGTGGGAGCAGGTGCGGGCGCAGAAGCGGGCGACCGGCTGGAGCGGGTTGCGGGCGAGGAGAGAGAGCACTGTGCCACCAGCTATGTGAGAAATAAGCCGGTGGCTACAGTGTCGCGTTGAGAGGCGTGAACAGTGGCTACAGTGCCGTGCGGGAGTGGGCGACCGGTAGCGCCGGTTCTACGTGTGCAGGCGTGCTGGGAAGCGCCTGCACGCGGGGGGAGAGCTCGCGGATGTTTGCAGTCGTGCACGCGGGTGCCTGCGCTGCTGCTGGCGGCCACTGCTGCTCTTGGAGCTTCCGACCTTGAAGCTCTGGCAACGGCGGTGAGAGTGTTTAGCGGTGAAAACAGAGGGTGAAACCACCACGCCCACCTACTCACGAAGGAGTTGGGTAGTGGTGGAACTCACAGTGGTGGTTGTGGGACCACTGTGAGCTTGCTCCTGCCCGCAGTGTGTCTCTTTAGTGGGAAGAGATACTGTGTATAGAGGGGAGGAGGGGAGGAGATTGGCCTAGAGGAAGGTGTCTAGGGGTAGTGTGTGTTCTCGGCCCCCCCTCCGTAAGGGGGAGGGCAATGCCTTTTAAAGGAGACGCATGCCACCGCCATGCTGCTGGCAGAGGAAGTCCAACCATGCTACTGGTAGAGGAATGGCGTGAAGAGGTGCATGCCCCATGCCCTGAGCCGCGCGAGGGAGAAGATTTTCAAAGTCAAAATAAAAAAATGAGAATGGTGAATTTGCAATGTAGCCTTTGATGAAGACATTAATTAGATGGCCAATTATTCGCATTATCCTCCCCTCTTAATAAATGCATGCATGTGTTAATTTACAAATGCAACTCTAGTTACTTAAGATAAAATGGTAGTGTTAGGAAATAACACAAGATGGCATAATTATTGGTGCATTTTTGCTGTGCAATCACAGACCATCACAGTTAGTAGAGCATTACATAAGGGATGTGGTGCGTCTTCACGAAGTTCCCTGCGAGATCATATCTAACAGAGATACCCGTTTCACTTCCTAGTGTTGGGCAGAGTTCCAGCAGACTTTGGGGACTCACTTGAGATTCAGTACTGCTTACCATCCCCAGACCGACGGATAGTCAGGCTGCACCATCCAGACCCTTGAGGATCTTCTGCGTGCTTGTGTATTAGACTGGAGAGGCTCTTGGAAGGAGCATTTGCCCTTGGTAGAATTTGCATACAACAACAACTATCATTCGAGTATTGGCATGGCACCTTATGAGGCACTGTATGGGCGGAAGTGTATGGCTCCCTTGAGTTGGGTTGAGGTTGGGACCAAGTGGGAGGTTGGTCCTAGGTTGATTCGCCAGAGTCAAGAAGTGATAGAGCAGATTCACAGACGACTCTGTACCGTCAGTAGCAGACAAAAGAGCTACGTTGATGATTGTTTAATTCCTCAACACAGTTAATTAAGTTATTTAGACTTAATTAATCGCATGAGAAAGTAACTTAGGTTAACTTGAATTAATATTAATTGTGTAGTGTTCACGTGGCTTGATCGTGTTTTAACATTTAGTTGCGTTGTAGTATAGGTGACCAAGCGTTGTCAACAAATAAAAATTTATTACTTGAAAACATAAGTATCCGAGGTCGAACACAGGAAGCAATTGGAATTTATTCACTAATCTCAATAATGTAATTGAACACTTAATTACTCAAAACTTAATTCAGAATATATATGCATGAGTTTAAAAGTTTTTTTTTTTTGAAAAAGGAAAGGGTAGTTATCCAGAGTGATAACTACCCAAAAATATATATAATAGAATCAACAATAAACAACATTACAACAAGTAGATGCCAAGGTCCCCCACTTACAAGGATTCAACCTAAAGAGAAAACAAGGAGTCAATAGACTCAACAAAATTCTCTACGTAAGGTTTCTGGCCCCTGAAAACCACCGCATTTCTGCCCAACCAAATTCCCCAAAGGACTGCCAAAGGCCTGGCCTTCTCCTTCTTCATACGGAAAATGAACTGTCTGCCAACACCACCTCCACTTTTGAAGCTATGCCAGAATTCCTCAAACAGCCGACACTCCCACCACCTCCCGCCCATCCTGCCCCAAATTTGCACCACAAAAGGGCAAGCGAAAAAAAGGTGGTCAACGTCCTCCTCACCACCACCACACAAAGAGCACACCTTACACTCTCTAGGAGCCCACCTCGCCCTCCACACCTTAGTCACCAGCCTTCTCCTCCTAAGCAGGTAGGCAAAAATCTTGACCTTCAGTGGACACATGGCTTTCCAAATCTGTCTACAATCCCTTACCAGATCCAGCTCCACCTCAGGACCACCAGCGGACAATCTCCTGTACGCAACCGCTACCGAAAACTCACCTTCATCCCAACCAAACATGTCTGTACCAGCCACCGAATGCAGTTCCTCCAACTCATCAAGTAAGACCTAAAAATCATGCGCACTCGCATCTGACAGACTGCCAACTAAGCGTGGGCACCACCCATCTTCCCATACCTCAGCCACAGACGCCATCTTGTTCTGGGACAAGGCAAACAGTCTCTAAAATCTTCTGCAAAGCGCTCCATCACCCATGCAGTCATCCTGCCAGAATCTGAAAATCTCCCTTGTTCCCAACACAGGGACAAAGCAGTTCCTCACCTTAGGGGCCACCGTCGACAATCCTTTCAAGAAGTGAGAAGCATCCCTAGGTGGAGACACCAGGAGATCCCAACACACCGGACAACCATATGCCGTCTCGAACACCTTGCCCAACAAATCCCCCCTTCCTTCCAACAGGCACCCCACCCATTTGGCCAACAGACTGTCATTAGATCTCTCCAAATCCCTCACGCCGAGCCCCCCGTCTTTCAACGGTCTGCAAACCTCCTCCCAAGCAACCAACCTGGCACCCTGTCCACTCGTCCCCTGATTGGACCAAAAGAAACTCCTCATAGCTCGCTTAATCTTTGCAATCACTTGTCGAGGCATCTTCAGTACAGAAATGAAATACGACGGCATCGCCGACAGAACCGCCATGAGCAGGATCAACCTCCCACCTTTAGACAGTAGCCTAGATGCTCACCCCTCCAACCTCCCTACCAACCTCTTCACCAGGGAGGCCCAGTCTCTCACCAGAATCCTCCTATCTGACAACGGTAGGCCCAAATACTTAATCAGAAGCTTACCCTGCTCTGTGCCAAGACCCAAACTGCATCCCCTCGCCTCCGTCTCAGTCATATTGAAAGGGACAAAATCTGACTTAGCCAGGTTAATCTACAATCCGGACGCCTCACCCAGTAAGAAAATAAGGAACCTCATTCTTCTGGCCTCCTTTTCTCCACCTTCAATGAAGAAGATCGTATCATCCGCATACTGGAGCAATGGGATACTCGTCCCATCCCTCAAGGAGAAACCACTCACCAAGTTCCTCTCACAAGACCTCTTCGCTGCCTTAGCAAGAGCATCCACGGCAATCACAAAGAGCATTGGGGCCAGCGGACAACCTTGCCTCACCCCCCTCCTAGGTTGGATCCAACCCCCAGCTGGGTTTCCGTTGATAAGAACCGAGAAAGACGTCGTGGTGACGCACCTCTTCATCCATTCAATCCACACCGGTGGGAACCCCCTCTTCACCAAGGACGCCTAAAGAAACAACCACTGGATCGAATCATAAGCTTTGCTGAAATCGACCTTCCATAAGAAAGCCTTCTTCTTATCTCTCTTCCAGGACGAAAGGATTTCCGAGGCCATCACGAAACCCTCCAAAACATTCCTGCCAGGAACAAAGGCCATCTGCACCGAGTCTACAATCCCACCCAGTGTCCTCCTCAATCTATTTGCCAGAAGCTTCGCCACCACCAAGTAGATAGCATTCGAAAGAGCTATCGTTTGTACTCCTGAATCTCCTCAGCGCCCTCCCTCTTTGGCAATAAGAACATGTAGAATTTGTTCAGCCTATTAAATCTCGAGTTACCCGTTCTAAACTCTTGCACCACTTGCATCACGTCTTCTTTCACCACCGGCCAGAACTCTCTGTAGAAGGCAACCGGAAAGCCATTCAGCCCTGGACACCCATCCTCATTCAACCCCCAAATTGCCTCACGGACTTCATCCTCCCCAAAAGAACCCGTCAAGAAGTTGGCGTCTGTCTCCCGGATCTGTGGTATCTCAGATCCCAACCACCTCCACCTTTCCCCCCGTCTCCACCCAGTAAAATCTCCAAAATAACTCGCAACTGCCCCTCCCACCGCCTCCCTTCCCACAAACTCCTCCCCATCCACCACCAATCTGTCAATCCAGTTCCTCCTTCTCCTGCCCAACGCAGCCATATGAAAAAAATGGGTATTGGAATCACCCTCCTTTAGCCACTTCTGCCTAGACCTCACCCTCCACTCCACCTCCGCTTTCCGGTCTTCCTCCTGTATCACCTGAATCTGCCTCACTTTGTAAACCCTGTCATCTTCTGAAAGGAGCCCAACATCCTCTGCCCTGTCCAAGCGAGTAATCGCAGCAAGAGCCTCCTCTTTCTTCCTCCCGCGTTCCTCCTTAACCTGTTTGATGTGGGTCTTCAAGAAAGATCTCAAATCCCTTAGTTTTGCTTCCAATCTGGCAGCTGCCGACCCATCCGCCTGAGATGACCACCGTTCCTCAATCAAACCCCTGAAGCCCTCCTCCATGAGCCACGCTTTGTCGAACTTGAAGTAAGTACCATGCCTCCATTCCTTGTTCGACGCCCACAGCAAGGGGGTGTGATCCGAGAACGGGCGCTCCAAAGGTCTGACCTCCGCCATCGGGAACAACTCTGCCATCGCCTTCGAAACCAGAAATCTGTTAATACGAGACCACTACCCTCTAGAGTTCCTCCAAGAGTAGAGACAGGACAACGGAGGCACATCAACCAGCCCTGGTCTACCACAAAGTCTGCAAATGCCTCAGAGCCCTGGTCTAACCCCCCTCGGTCACCCAGTCTGTCTTCAGCCCGCAGAGTAACATTAAAATCACCACCAATCAGCCAAGGAACCCCTTGGAAAGCTGCTGCAACCTAGCTCAGATCTTCCCATAAGACTTGTCTTCTCCGACCCTCCGTCGGGCCATAAACCGAGGAAAGGAGCATACATGTGTCGTCCCGGCGTCTCTGAAGTCTAACAGTGACAACATGGGATCTAAACAGAGTGTCCAGCAGGGAGAACTCCTCCTCCTTCCATCCCACAGCAATTCCCCCTGCACTCCCATCCGCATCCAAGGCAAGGAAACCCCCACAAATTCCTCCCCCCACCTCCCTCCACAACCTTCCATCACAGCTCCCCCACTTCGTCTCTTGGAGAAAGACCACATCAGACCCCCATCTCTGAATATACCCCTGCAAAATAGCTCGTCTCGACGGGTCATAAAGACCCCTTACATTCCAAGACAAGACCTTAGTCATGAGGACTTCCGGGAATTGCCTCCAGACGTCAGCCATCTAAACCCCATCATTTTGGCCACATCCTCCTCCTCCTCTTCTATCAACAAACGTTGGTCGTCCGGGCTCCCCTCACCACCACACATCTCTCTTCCTTGCCCCGCAGCCTCTAGATCTCCTACAGCCAGCAAAACTACGTCGCCAGCACCAGCCCCCAGCAGCATAGCCTCGCCCTCAGGCAGGCCAGCCACCTCAGTTGTCCTCCTCCCCGCCCTCGCATCCACCAGCCCCCCAGCTCCACCACCAGCATCTGCAGCCTGCCGCCCCCTCTACCACTCAGGGGACCTCGGAGCAGATAAACCTCCGCCGCCGCCCCCAGCAAACGCCGCCGCTGACGACCTAGCGCCACCGGAGGTACCCAGCCCCTCCGGCAACCGACGTCGGTCGACCTCAGCCACTCCCCCAGACGAGGTCTTCCGAGCCAGCCCCCTAGGTACGACCACCGTGGCCGGTAGACGAGTCTCTGCGAACTAGCCAACCTTCGCTCCCGCTGTTGCCCGCTCCCCTCCCCGCCAGCCGCATCCTGCCCCGCCGCCCAGGTCGGACCGGCCAAAATGTGCCTCGAACTCCCACCAACAGCTCCTCGCCCCCCTCCACAGAGACCTGGAGATGCGGAGTCGAGCGCGCAGGAGGACCCGACTCGGCACCAGTACCGGAGCCCCCAATCCCCGTACCCGGGTTACGGCCACTCGACCCGAGTCCTCCAACCGCCTCTCCCACAAAGCTAGGAGCCAACGCTTCGCCACCAACACACCTGCAGTCAGCGGGGATGCTCGGCCTCAGTGCCACATTCACCTCCCCCGACCCCTCCACAAAAATCGCAACGGCTCCCCACATCCCCACCCCTTCGCCTACCACCGATTGTGCCACGGGAATTGCAACCGCCCCAAGATCCCCGCCGCGACCCTCGACCTTCCCAAGAGCAGCCCGGCCCTCCTCCGCCCGCCCGCCGCTACCACCTCTACACGTCGCCACCGCTCCGCCACCCACCACCTCAGCAAAGGATCTAGGGTTCCTGGAAACCCAAGAGACATGGAGAAGCCAGGTAGAGCTACCCCACCTGAGCACCGACCTCTCCATCAGCTGCTACCCTGGTCTCATCTCCACCCATGCCTCGATCCGCGACAGATCGACCACCTTCAGGCTGAGGCCCACGCATCTGCGCAATCTCGCAAAAGGGGCAACCACCGCCGCCACCACCTCCACCGTGCGAAGGAAGAGCGGAACCCCCTCAATCATGACCTTCCTCCTTGCGCCAGACGGCGTTCTCTCCGCCAAAGCGCCATCAGACCTGACCGGCCATCGTCACCTCACCACACCACCGCCACACCGGAACACCCTAAAGACCAGCCGCCTCAACTCCACCCAGCTCAGCCCCAGCAACACCATCCGCCCACCTCCTAGAGAGGCCACCCCCAACCGACTCCCGTCAATCCCTAAGTTGGCGGCAACCGCCTCCCTCAGGGCGTCCACCTCCACCAACCCCTCCAAGACCACCGCAACCAGTGCCGATGCCAGCCTCCCTTCCAGCGCTCCCATCTCTCCGACCACGGCGCTTCGACCTCCACGAGGGGCGCCCCCTCCGGAGGGGGCAGAGGTGTCACCCCTCTCCTCGAAGAGACCACCTCACTCGACCTCCGACGCCCATAGCCCAACCTCTGATGTCCTAGAGCACCGCAGCGCAGGCACCGCACCGGGTCCCTGCACACTGCCGCCAAGTGCCCCTCCCCAAGTCACTTGAAACATCTCACCGGTGCTGCACCTTTCCACGACCTCCTACCCACCACCGTCCAGCCTGGGCCATCCCTCCCCGCCTCACTTGCCAGCCACCTGGACGTCCGCCACCCCGTCGCCAGACCTCTCTCTCTCATATTTTCCTCCAGTGGTACTTGTATATGTGGACCTGACACACATAGGTGATGATGCAGCCGATATTTCTCAGGTCATGAGTTTAAAAATTAATTGTGGCAAAAATAGAGAAATTGGAAGTTTGATCTCATGATTAGACGTCTTAAAAAGATGTTTCTCCTTTCTCTTGTCTGCTTCTTCTTCTAACTTTCTTCTTCTGATTTTCCTCTTTTTCTTCTGTTCTTCTTTGGCCGTGTGCTTCTTCTTTCCTCTCTGCAGCTCTCTTAACTTTCTTCTTCCTTCTTATTTTCCTCTGTCTTCTGCCTTGCCTCTCTTCTGCAGTGTCTTTCTCCTTCTTCCCTGCGGGTCTTCTTCTTCTTCTTTCCTTGGCTTAGCTTCTCTTCTTCTTCTACTTCTGCTTGTCTCTTTCCCTTTCTTTCTTTCTTCTTCCTTTTTCAGCCTTAGCCCTCTGACTTCCTCTTCTCTTTGGCTTCGCCTCTTCCTTCTGCCTTGTCTTTCCTTCTCTTTTTCCTCTGCGACTAAGTATCAGCTTCACTTCTTCTCCTTCCCTGCACAAATCGAAGAGAGCAAAACCTACCCCTCTACCCACACCCGCGTCTCTCTCTCTGTATATCACTCTTCAGTACGCTCTCCTAGAGTCGGGTAATCGGGTCGGGTGGCATGCCTGGGTCTAGGTGCACCGGCATGGGTGTGGTGCGCGAGGAGTGCTTTAAAGGATAGTCGGGTCGGGTTGCCAGGTCTGCGGGATCAGTTCACGGACGAGGCGTGTATAGGTGAAGGACCTCACCCCATGTGTTTTCGAGGCAAACAGCTAATATCACAAATCCAATTTTTTGTGCGCACCTCACTCACAGGTTCATGAGGTGGGACTAATGTTCCACCGCCTTTGCTCGCGCGCCCGCAGGAGATCTTCCTTCCAATTGCTGCAGCTACAGGCCTCGCAGCGCCAATTGCTTGGACAGCTGGATGCGCGAGACTTCCCCGAACCTGCTAGACCTGGGACCCTGAAGCGCTTCATCCTAGAGCAAGCTTTCAACCTCCTCAAGCCAGAGCTAATGATGGCTGGTGCTCAGACCTTGCATGACATAAAAGGGGCCTTGCAGCTCTATCAGACCATAGGAGGACCTTCGCCGTGTCACGGCGAAGGTGAGGCTGTAGGTGGCAGGCCGTGGGGTGGCCTAGGCATGCGTGCCTAGGTCGCTCTGTGGCCGGATTGATGGGTTAGGTCGGGGGGCAGTTGTGGTGGTGTAGGCGGTTTGTGAATGGGTGGATGATGTTCAGTGGAGTGTGGTGGAGGTTGTGGGGTTGGTGGTGAGACGTGTGGAGTTGTGGAATGATGGGTGCGTCTCGCCGGAGGTTGGCCGGAGATGGGGACGATGGCGGTGGACAGTGGCAGTCGAGAGGTGTTTTGTGAAATAGGTTTAGGGGATTTGAAGAGGGGATAGAGACGAGTGAGTCTAGCCTAATTAAGTGGACGAAAGGGGAGAGAGAGCGGCTGGCAGTACCTACTATCGTCGGAGAAGAAGGCGTCCAGTGGAGGAAGACGATGGCACGATGGGGCTAGGGATGCCCATGCAGGTGTTGCACGATGCGGAGGAGGATGGGGAGGACAACTCTACCACTGGTATTGTGGTAGAGCGATGAGAAAGAGGAGGGAGGTTCGCCGGAGCTCGCTGGACCAATTGGCCGAAGGAGAAGAAGAAGAAATTGAGATGGAATTTCGGCCAAATCGAGCTCCCGAGGTGCTGCCGGAGTTGAGGGTCAATTTATAGTGACTGGTAGGGGTTCCTGTGCTTGGAAGACAAGCTTCCAAGCGCGGGAATCCTCATTGGAGATGGAATCAGTTAAGAGACCTAAATCTCTCGTGCGTTTGCACAAGAGATTGGGTGCAAATCAGAGAGTAGGATCATGCTCAGATGGAAGGGAATTCCTCAGAGAATCTCCCTTCCAAATCTGGGAGGAGATCTCTGAGGAATCAGGGAGTATTCTCTCTCTATTCCTTGTCGGAGTAGGATTTCTCCGCATTAATGGCGGAGGGATTTGTTTGTAAGAGTGGCGAGGAAGCTAGGGGAGTTTATGTAATGGTTTTCAAAAGATAGGGGCCAAGATGTAATTAGGTGTACTAATTTGCAAAGTAGGTCAAGATGACCTCCCCTTAGGTCCAAATTTTTGTACAAACCTAATTTGGACCTAAGGAATCCAATGGTGAAGTTGGATTTTAGGTTTGACCACATTTGACTTGACATTTTGCATAAAATCCTAAATTAGGTCAATTGATGAGCTAGGACCCCAATCTAGGTCAAAAAAGGTTCCAAAGGCCAATATGAAGGTTCTAAACCTAGGGGATATTTTTCCATGAATTTTAGAGGGTTTAGTTGATTTTTATCCTGAATAGAACCTTGTTGAATTAAGCGGGTCTATTTTAGGGTTACAGAATGTCATTTAATTCCTATATTGCAAATGAACCCATTTCTGATTGAATAAACCCACTTTTCATCTTATTCAGACCATTTGACCTATGTTTTGCCTCTAAGAAATCCGTTTATGTACTGCAATGGTAAAATTACAGTTTTAACCTTTATTTCATGTCTTCATCTCAGAACACTTATTCCTTGAATTAGGTCCTTCTCTAGGTTATGTAGGAGCTCTTATTCTCTTTCTTAGGTCAAAATGAGTTAGTTATGGCTCATGATGAGGCTCTCATCATACACCCATGCCTAGCTTTTGCTAGTCCCTTAGCAAAATTTCAAGGTTTTAACTTTTGTTCTAGACCCTTAGTGTCTGTCATCAGTTACGATAAGTGCTTTCCTTTTTATTTTGTGATTAGGTCAGAATGCCGACAATAGGCCTAGAGGTACTCAAGTATCAACTAAAATCTGGACCTGACCCGCTTTAGCCTCAGTCTTCCGCAAAGGTTTCTAAGGCCTGCAGAAACTATCCTAGGGTTTGTTGGACTACGCGGTTAAAGCACCCGTGCTGGGGATATTTTTAGCCTAGGTTCAATTTGCAGTGCATTTTTTGTAAGAGAGAGACAGAAGATTTATTTATTTGGAAAGTTTTCTCTCTCTTTTCTTTTTATTTCTAGCTTCGGATTGGCTTCTCAACATGGTCTGTATCAGATTCCTCGTCCCTATCATCAATCCCCAAGGGTCCCTAGCAATCGATGCTTTGAGATAGCACCGCTCATGGTAACCCCCAGAACCCTGGCTTTCAAGATTTCGAGATAATCCCGCCCATGGCGTTCCGTGGCCGAATTCAGACCTTGGCAATCGATATTTCGTGATAATGGCACCCATGGTATCTGAACCAGCAGAGTGCTTACATGCCCCCGGTAGGATATTTAAATATCCTAAGAGACAAGCACCAAGGAGATGATATGTTGTTATACTTCTTCGAGGGGAATTTCCCGCCTCTCCACGTCGGGAACTCATCCAAATCAACTTGTGTTGATTGGCCGCTCCTAATCTAGGTGACTTTTTAAGAACATTGAAACGTTTTCTGCGTGATTTTGATATTTATGCGCATTGAACTAGACTGTGTGTGAATTCGGGTTCTTAGGTTACCGAGTCCCGCAAATCGAAGGTCAGTTAACGAGGCCGAATACTTCCTAAGCTTTAGACCTAATACTTAAACTTCGCATTTTCCCCAACCTCTTGAGGATTATCCAGATTTTAGTAGATACGTGAATTTTTAAGCTAAAGAATCTAGCCCACGAGGCCTAAGATCAGCGTTCCTGCTAATCTCTTTTTATGTCTCCTTAGCACTTTTCTTTTATTTTTCTCTTTTCTTGCTCTAGTCTAGAACTTCAGTTAATCCCTTAATCTCTTACTAATGACTATCTCTTTTTCTTTTTCATTTTGTGCTCCTTTTTGTCATTTTTGCTCTTTTTCTCCTCCTTATAATTATGTGGCTCACAAAATTTCCACCCTCCATTTTTTTGTTCTTTTTCATAATTTTTCAATTTTTTGTGTTTTTGACATATGTGAATTTTTTTGTGAGAATCCTTCTGACTTTTTCTTGGTTCTGTATGTATGCACTCTATCACCCCCCCATGCCTAAGTTTTGCAATGTCCTCACTGCAAACTGAGGGTGTGAAATAGTGTTGAGGTCAGTGATAAATGCCAGTTTATCATGATTCTTATACATTAAAACAAACCTAGCTCTTAGGATTTTACTTTGCAAATGGGTTTTTGGGCTGCATTTAGGCATAAAATAGGTTAGGCATGCATTGCATTTTTTATTGTCTTTTTAATATGTTTTTGTGAGTGTTAGGGATGAACAGATATACAGATCTCTAAAACCCTAGCACTCAAGAAGGCAAATGGTGAAGGAGAAGCCCAGACTAGCTGGAACTCAGCCTGATCCAGCTCACCACAGCTGGAACCTAGCTCACTTGAACTAGGGTTAGCTCATCTCAGCTCCATTCAGCTAATCTCGGCTGAATGGCAGCTCGAGAGAGTTCATCTTAGCTCACCCTAGCTCAAGTCAGCTCAGATCCAGCTCAACTTAGCTGAGTATAGCTCATCTCAGCTCCTACTAGTCCACAGGGAGCTCTAGCTAGCTCAGCTGAGTTGACAGGAGTTCACCCCAGCTCAGATCCAGCTACATCCAACTCCACTCAACTCCAGCTAGCTGAAGAAGAACTCATCCCAGCTCAGGAAGCTCAAGTCCAGCTCCCGGGGACTCAGCTTAGCTCAACTCAGTTGAGCTAAGCTACCTTAGCTACCTCAACCAGCCTGATTCTCCCCGAGAGCACCAGACCTAGCTCACCTCAGCTCATTATGGTAGAAGCTAGCTTACTTTAGCTTGGCTTAGCAACTAGCAAAGAACTAGCAAGCTAAGACAGCTAGAGTAGCCCCATGCCAGCATCTTTAGCAGTAGCCAACTCCAGCTCCAGCTCTAGACTTCTCCTCCTCAGCTCCTCCATCCAAACCCTAGCTCCAACACCTTCTCCTCTACTCCACCTTTAGCTAATCTAGCTTAGCTTAGCTTAGCTTAGCTTAGCTAGCAACCAGCTCCTTGGCCATCCACCACCTTCAAATTCAACCCTAGCTAGCTCCACCAACTTAAGCCTACCTAAGCTAGCTACCTTACTCAAGTTGGTGCCACCTCCTAGCCATCCCTTCACCCCATTATCACCACCAAAAGACACCATAAGTTGGCGCCAAAAACCACCCCTAACCACCTCTATATTGGTGCCAACTTTCAGCCCTTAATCCACCCTACACCTACCCACATAATCCATCCTAGCCACCCACCTACCCCTCCTTCTAGAACCCTTCTTGACGCCAACTTAGACCACCTTCTAGAATCTAGCAGTAGCCAACATCAAGGGGTGTCAACCACCATAACCACCCCTTAGGTGTCCCTTAAGGTGGCGCCAACTCACCTTGGCCATAGGATCTTTAACCACCTCCATCTCTTCATCTTAGCCCTCCATTCCAAGGTCACCTTAGCCCCCTTCCTATTCTATAAAAACCCACCACCTACCACCATTTTGGGGCATCCTCCATTAGTGTAGTTTGCTACCTATACCACCTATACCTACGGCCAAGAAGAAGGAGTAGAGAAGGAGATTAAAGGGGCACATCACCAGCCCTTTTGGTGCCTTCTTCTCCCCACTCTCTTCAACTTAGGCCACGCCAAGGAGGAGGACTCTTCCACTTCAAGGAGGACAGCTAGGCAAGGGAGAAGGACCTAGGGTGGACGTCCACCCTTGGAGAGAAGCTTAGGGCACGCCCCCTTAGGGCTTGCCATGGAGGACATCACCTTGGAGGAGCACAGCAAGGAAGGAGTTGAAGGATTCTTTTCAAGCTTGGGAGCCACCAACCTTGGAGCAAGAAGCCCTCTTCTTCACCATCTAGCTAGAGGATTTGTGTTTGCTTTTCTTTATTTTAATTTTTCTAGTAGTAGAAGCATTCCTCTACTAGGCTTTTTTTGTAAAACACTTTTCATCAATCTAGTTGCCTTCTTTGCAATTTTCTATTTTGCATTTCTACTTGCTTTGTTTTTAGCATTCTTCACCCCCTCTCCCTAATTATTCTAGGCCTCCACTTACCTAGAGTGAGCTTAGGGAGAGGTTCTACTTGCCACTTAGAAGTAGTATTTTAAATTTGAAGTGTAAATCACCTTCCCGCCACCATTTCTCATGTTGTCTTAATTCAAAAACAAAAAAATGATATATTGAAAAATACCAAAAAAAAAAGTTGAGATTTTTATTCCAAGCAAGAGAATCAATTTTGCAAACATTTGGCCTCCTTGGACGACCCTAGATACTCCCCTATCTAGGAATATAAATTTAAGAGTTGATCGATTTTACGTGTTACAACGACCTAATTAACAAACCGCGTGAAATCGCTATCAGTCAGGGACTTAGAACAGGATACAACGGTGGGTGAATGGGTCGGAAATGCCTGATGTGGACGATTTCAAACTCTGATACGTGTACCAGAGGTGGGATTAACTATCTAAGGCTAAACTCAAGGTGCAATGAACGTGGAGTATGGACGGATAATCAGACGGGTCTTTGTTTTTGGAATGATGGGTTGCCTCCTGTTAAGCGCTAAATTCAACACCTTCATCCAAGTGAAAAATAGGGTGGAGAGGGAGTGGTCAAATTAGCGAAATTTTGTAAAACAAGAACCTTGATTAAGAGCCTGGTTGGTCCAACCAGGTGCTTGTTAAGATTAGTGGGTTGATGATGAAGCCCAAACTCAATCAGTCTGGTGGGTTGATAGATGTAGACAAATAGATGCGAAACCGACCATATGCAATGTAGCTCAGATGGATATGGAAGTGAAAACTCGGGTTTAGGCTGAGTCGAATCAGCCTGGTCAGGGTAGGGTTCTGAAAAATAATCAGTGCATGGTGTGGAAACCCTACAGGGGTGATTAGAGAATGATGGCTCCTGTTTTTCAGTCTGATCGATATCCGACACCCGATATAGATGTGGAGTTGAATCATCTGCAAATGGCTCAGTGAGAGGTGAATCAGAATAGGAATTGAGTTCGGTTGCGGGTCAGGGTAGAGAATGGGTTTTAATTGGTTCTGTATATGTGGAGGAGGTGGCTTCAATGAGAATTGGCTTGTTATAATCAGGAAGAAGATTTTCTCCGATGTTATGGTCAGATTCGAAATCGTCGAAGAGTTTGCGAAAATTTGAATGAGATTCAAGATCATGAGTTCCACCATAGAATAAATCGTATGCTGTAGCTTCAGCAGCCTGACTGGGGTGTAGCCTAGATGTTAATTCTGAGCTTAAAAAGGTGTCCTTATCTGGTAGAAGCTCAGGTTCTAAGCTGGTAGGGCAGACCTAATTGAAACCCCACTTGTCCAACTCCTCAGTTTCTATATCGTAAATTGGCATGACTTCCAAAAAATCGATTGATTCTTCTGAGGATGTTGGCGAGGGATATTAATCAAATAGAGGCCTAAAATCATATTCTTCATTGAAAGATTGATCTTCCTCATATGGGGCCTTGAAATCTTCCCAGTAGGTTTCAGATCTAGATTTTGGGCTTGGGATGTGGGTTGAATCACTTGAATCTAGTTCCGAATAACCTTTGAGGGTCATCTTATCAGAATAAGGGATAGAATTTACACCCTTGAGAGGTTCAGTTCTACTCTCATTATTAAAGGAGTTTTGGGATTCTAAGCCTGGTGATTCATGGTCTAGAGTGGGCTCAACATTATGTTTTCCTGCATTTGGAGCTTCCCAACCTTCTTCAATATCTGGCACATTGTACTCCATCTGGGTTGGGAATCCACAACCATTTTGTGCCTCAGACCCAAGATCAGATTGATCCTCGATGTTGTCCCAAGATGGTTCATCCTCTGTTTGTGGTATATACGGGTATTTCTAGTCGATAATTTATTTTAATAATCTCATTATCTCTTCCCATTTTTCAAGATCATCTTGGTATTGCTTCCAAAGTCGAGGATTTGTCATGCATTGAAGGTATTCAAGATTGTGCAGTTTTTCTATCTTAATGTATCCTGTGATGAGCAAGTCTCGGGTTGATCCTTTTGTGGCTTCTGTCAATAGTACTTGGGCACAAGTTATGATAAAGGTTGTGGTTGTTGGGACATCAACCTGAATGTTTTCTACTAGTGTTGAGGTTTTGTCTTCTTTTTCGTAGAATTTCATGGCATCCTCAATCATCCTATCTCTCATGGATCTCCGATATTTAGGTTTCTTGAATGGTAGTCCTAAGTGGTTTGGCTGCATATTTGGATTAGGTGGTGGAATCAAGATGTAGAATCGGAGTTTGAATCAAGATGTAGAATCAAGTTATGAAGCGATTAGATTTGAATAACGAGTCCCACTGAAAATTTATATGTGTGCTCTACAGAGAAAAGATGAGGGACTGGAGATGTTTTTGACCCAATCAAGGCACCCAAAGACGTTTGGATGACTATGGAGGTTCGGGGTAGATGATACCCCTGGATCAGAAGGTCATCCACCTGAGAATTACCTGGGCAACCAGAGAGGGAAAGTCCCGCAAAGACCCCTACAAGGTAGAGCGTCCCCACGGGTTACAGGATTTTCCCCACCTGACCTCTCTTGTCACTGAGATTCCAGATAGACCAGAATGGGGACCTTGACCTCTTAAGTCTATCACTTTTATTTCAAAGGTGCTTTAGGGTTTTCACTTAAACTTTAGATGTTTTGATGTTGTGACCTAATTTGGAGGTTGGTTGACCCAAGGGGTCAACTTCACCTGACCTGTCCTAAAGATGGCAGAATGATTCTAGGCTTGGGACCTAGAGATCACCCTGATTTGACTCCCAATTTATTAGGTCCAAGATTTTAAGATTCAAGTGATTTTAGAGCTCAATTTTTCTTAGGGTTTGTCTTGTTTAGATCTCTTCAATCATGGGCTTGGGTAGCACACTGATGCGGGAGGGTTCTTTTCCTTTTATACTGGCACGTGTGAACTAGCACTCCAAGGCCCTACTGTAGAAACCCTAATTTGGTTCTATTTCCAATCCTCTATTTCACAAAAAATTCTCTTTGGACTCAAAAGCAAGAAGTGTGTTGTCTGTAGAGACTAAGCGTGATTTCTATTAGGCACATGAATTTTGTGGGATAGGATCTAAAAAAAATCGCTCCAACTTCAAGAAGATTTGAAAAAATTTCGCAAAATCAGGAAACGTTTGCCTTAAAGATGGTGATTACTATAGAAAGAAGGCAATTGATTCCTAAATTAATTTCTTCCTTTTTTCTTTCAAGGATTAGGGGATGGTTTTAAGGAAGAAAAGAAATTACCTGTCCTGGAGTAGTTGACTTGTGGGAGGGATCTTTTGGTGAAATACCTGCAAGATCACAACAAAGCAAAGTAGGGCAAGTTAGTGTTCAATATGATCAAAAAGAATGCAGAGACTAGTGATAAATTATGCGTTGCTCCCCGAAAACGGTGCCAAAATGTTCACGTGGCTTGATCGTGTTTTAACAGTCAGTTGCGTCGTAGTATAGGTGACCAAGCGTTGTCAACAAATAAAAATTTATTACTCGAAAACATAAGTATCCGAGGTCGAACACAAGGAGCAATTGGAATTTATTCACTAATCTCAATAATGTAATTGAACACTTAATTACTCAAAACTTAATTCAGAATATATATGCATGAGTTTAAAAGTTAATTGTGGCAAAAATAGAGAAATTGGACATCTGATCTCATGATCAGACGTCTTAAAAAGATGTTTCTCCTTTCTCTTGTCTGCTTCTTCTTCTGACTTTCTTCTTCTGATTTTCCTCTTTTTCTTCTATTCTTCTTTGGCCGTGTGCTTCTTCTTTCTTCTCTGCAGCTCTCTTGCCTTTCTTCTTCCTTCTTCTTATTTTCCTCTATCTTCTGCCTTGCCTCTCTTCTGCAGTGTCTTTCTCCTTTTTCTTTGTGGGTCTTCTTCTTCTTCTTCTTTCCTTGGCTCAGTTTCTCTTCTTCTTCTACTTCTGGTTGTCTCTTTCCCTTTCTTTCTTTCTTCTTCCTTCTTCAGCCTTAGCTCTCTGACTTCCTCTTCTCTTTGGCTTCGCCTCTTCCTTCTGCCTTGTCTTTCCTTCTCTTTTTCTCTGCGACTAAGTATCAGCTTCACTTCTCCTTCTCCTTCCCTGCACAAACCGAAGAGAGCAAAACCTATCCCTCTACCCACACCTGCGTCTCTCTCTCTGTATATCACTCTTCAGTACACTCTCCTAGAGCTGGGTAATCGGGTTGGATCGC
Source organism: Thalassia testudinum (assembly GCA_037157565.1). Classification (NCBI taxonomy): domain Eukaryota; kingdom Viridiplantae; phylum Streptophyta; class Magnoliopsida; order Alismatales; family Hydrocharitaceae; genus Thalassia; species Thalassia testudinum. Next base: position 113,399,048 of record JAZHRO010000025.1, read on the forward strand.
GTGCCCGGGTCCAGGCGCACAGGTGTGGGTGTGGTGCGCGAGGAGTGCTCTGGAGGATAGTCGGGTTGGGTTGCCAGGTTTGCAGGATCAGTTCACGGACGAGGTGTGTATAGGTGAGGGACCTCACCCCATGTGTTTTCGAGGAAAACAGCTAATATCACAAATCCAATTTATTGTGCGCACCTCACTCACAGCTTCCTGAGGTGGGACTAATGTTCCATTGCCTTTGCTTACGCGCCCGTAGGAGATCTTCCTTCCAATTGCTTCAGCTGCAGGCCTCGCAGCTCCAATTGCTTGGACAGCTGGATGCGCGAGACTTCCCCGAACCTACTGGACCTGGGACCTTGAAGCGCTTCAGCCTGGAGCAAGCTTTCGACCTCCTCGAGCCGACGCTAATGGCGGCTAGTGCTCAGACCCTGCATGACATAAAAGGGGCCTTGCGGCTCTATCAGACCACAGGAGGACCTTCGCTGTGTCACGACGAAGGTGAGGCGGTGGGTGGCAGGTCACGGGGCGGCCTAAGCGTACGTGCCTAGGTCACGCTGTGGCCGGATTGATGGGTTAGGTCGGGGGGCAGTTGTGGTGGTGTAGACGATCTGTGAATGGGTGGATGATGTTCAGTGGAGTGTGGCAGAGGTTTTGGGGTTGGTGGTGAGACATGTGGAGTTGTGGAATGACGGGTGCGTCTCGCCGGAGTCGGCCGGAGATGGGGACGATGGCGGTGGACAGTGGCAGTCGAGAGGTGTTTTGTGAAATAGGTTCAGGGGATTTGAAGAGGGGATAGAGACGAGTGGTTCTAGCCTAATTAAATGGACGAAGGGGGAGAGAGAGCGGCTGACAGTACCTGCTGTCGATGGAGAAGAAGGCGTCCAGTGGAGGAAGACGGCTGCGACGATGGGGCTAGGGATTCCCTTGCGGGTGTTGAGCGATGCGGACGAGGATGGGGAGGACAACTCTGCCACTAGTATTGTGGTAGAGCGACGAGAAAGAGGAGGGAGGCTCGCCGGAGCTCGCTGGACCAATTGGTCGGAGGAGAAGAAGAAGAAATTGAGATGGAATTCCGGCCAAATCGAGCTCCCGAGGTGCGGCCGAAGTTGAGGGTCAATTTATAGGCACTGGCAGGGGTTCCTGTGCTTGGAAGACAAGCTTCCAATCACGGGAATCCTTGCCGGAGATGGAATTAGTTAAGGGACCCAAATCTCTCATGCATTTGCACGAGAGATTGGGTGCAAATCAGAGAGTAGGATCACGCTCAGATGGAAGGGAATTCCTCAAAGAATCTCCCTTCCAAATCTGGGAGATCTTTGAGGAATCAGGGAGTATTCCCTCTCTATTCCTCGTCGGAGTAGGATTTCTCCCCATTAATGACGGAGGGATCTGTTTGTAAGAGTGCCGAGGAAGTTAGGGGGTTTATGTAATGGTATTCAAAAGATAGGGGCCAAGATGTAATTGGGTGTACTAATTTGCAAAGTAGGTCAAGATAACCTTCCCTTAGGTCCAAATTTTGGTACAAACCTAATTTGGACCTAAGGAATCCAATGGTGAAGTTGGATTTTAGGTTTGATTACGTTTGATTAGATATTTTTCACAAAAACCCAAATTAGGTCAATTGATGAGCTAGGACCCCAATCTATGTCAAAATAGGTTCCAAAGGCCAATCTGAAGGTTCTAAACCCTAGGGAATATTTTTTCATGAATTTTAGAGGGTTTAGTTGATTTTTATCGTGACCGAAACCTTGTTGAATTAAGTAGGTCTGTTTTAGGGTTACAGAATGTCATTTAATTCCTAGATTGCACATGAACCCATTTCTGATTGAATCAACCCACTTTTCATCTTATTCAGACCATTTGACCTATGTTTTGCCTCTGAGAAATCCTGTTTATGTACTGCAATGGTAAAATTACAGTTTTAACCTTTATTTCATGTCTTCTTCTCAGAACACTTATTCCTTGAATTAGGTCCTTCTCTAGGTTATGTAGGAGCTCTTATTCTCTTTCTTAGGTCAAATGAGCTAGTTATGGCTCATGATGAGGCTCTCATCCTGTATTATAGGGTTAAGTTAACCTAACGTTTTAGAGTTTTAATTCTTTTTAACTGGTTGAATCCAGGTCGTTCACTAGGAGGCATAACTTATCTTAATTCACCATTTACTCCTAAGCATAAATTGCTAATTACTTAATCAATCAGAATTATAATTAAAATATTTTTAAGTACATGAATCTTGCATAAAAGTATGCAACATTCCATTAAGTAAAAACACATTTACACATGTAATATCTCATTAAGAATCAAGTAAACATGTTTATTCACTAATTATAATATTTTTTTACAAAATTTAAGGCAAGAAAATTTATACAAGTGGATACAAATGCCTCATTATATCAAAAATATTAAAGGAGACATTATTACAATGAAAATACAAAAGTAAAGATAGAAATTACAAAAGTCTCCTTTCTTCTTCTCTTCTGCCCTTTCCTCTTCTTTTAATCTCTGTCGTAATTCTCTCTCTCTTATTCTTCTTTTTCTCTTCTTCTTCCTCTAAACCCTCTGTTCTCTTTTCTTTAACTCTCTCATTTTATTCCCTTAATTCTTTCTTCTTTACTATGCTTCTTATATTTCCTACACTGTGCACAATGCAATCCACACTTAGCTGATTTCTCTCGATCCTTAACCCATTTTTTTTAACTCTCATTCCAAAAATTTGGTTAATGGGTGGCCCGGCCTTTCAAGGATACACAATGCCCACAAGGGGTGAGACCAGACCCTACTCAGTTGGGCCTAGTTCATTTATTAGGTGGATTTCTCGTGTTTTTCATCACAATGCACAGTCTCGACCTCCCAGGCCCACATCCACACCCACTCCCAAGCCATCGCACACAAGCATATGCCTGCACATGCACACACATCTGCACAAGCATGTGCACATGCATGCACCCACACACAAGCAAGTTTTTTCTTTACACCCAGCACTGATGATCGAAACGTCATTGGCACAAAATCATATTATACTAAGGCATGCGACCACTCGTTCTCGATGTGGAACTAAACTTCTCCCTTCCAGGCCAAACTTCGGACGATGATTCCGGCTGACACACTAGGTGATTTCGATATAGCAAAGGCTCGATCGAGAGCCCTTTAGATGCTCTACATGTATGTAACACCAATTTGGTGTTTAAGTCAGATCTAACCCTTCGATTTGAAGGGAGAAGGTGGAAGGTTTTCACAACCAATATGGCCTGCAAAGGGTGATTTCAGGTCTAAGGACCTTCAGGAGAGTGTCTGACCTCTAGATGAGGTCTGAACGATCTTCAGTAGATCGTTCCACATCTAATGATGAAGAGAAGGAACTCTATATGGCTTTAGGAAGAGGAAGAAGCTCAAGAGCTTCTAACAGGAGCTTTAGAGCTCCATTTGAGCTCTGAACATCTTGATAGAGAGCTAAGGATCCCTGGAAAAGATTTAAACAATCTTTTCAAGGAGTAATGATTCAATCTGGGCGAATTTGGCATCTAAATCTCGCCAAAAACATACTAAAAGCAGTTTGGGTTCAAAAATGACCCAAACTGGACAGTGACATGATTTGACCTAATTCCTCAATAAAACACCTTCAATCAACTCTATCAACCTCTAAATCACCCTGACATCAGATTCAACTCATTAATCATTGACTTTACTCAAGAATTCTCTAAATCAGGCTTGAGTTTAGCTTCAAAAATTGACTTTTTGAATTAAAGCTTCTCTAAACAAATTAAAAACCTGGAGGGACTCTAATTCACCTCAGAAATCATTTCAAACCTTAAAACTAAGTTTTGAAGCTCTTAAAGGTCCTCTCAGACACTATCACCTGAACTCAAATGTGGAGGTGTTCGATGGAAAAATCTAAGGGATTTCAGAGCCATCAAAGATCAAATATGATCCCTACAGGTTCTGCTTGAGCTTATTGTCCTATTTCTAGAGCCTAAAACCTAACGAGTTAGCTTCTCCAACTCCACCGGAGTTGGAGAAGACAGAGGTCAACTACAAGCTCTAGGCATCAGAACATCAAATTGACAGTAGATACACATTCCTCAAGTCATAAATAATCAATCTGGAGCTCAGCATAGAATTCTATGGGCTAAAGCTTAGTTTCGACTTGTTGGAGCTCGCCAGAGCTCCGGTGACTCCAGTTCTGAGATACAAAGTTGAAAACCTCAGTAAATGAGGTCATTATTGACCTGTGGAGATTCCTAGGACCTAGATCCTAAGATCTCCCCAATTGGCTCAGAGAATAATCAGAACGCAAGATTTATCATAGAATTCGAAAATTTAGCATTCTGAGTTCGACAGAACTCAGAATGATTCCTCTCAATCAATTGGGTGAGGGAAAATATTCTAAGGGGTGAGGTGATACTAATAGATTTGGTAATTAGATGATTAACTCATCTCTGAGCCACCATTGACAGTGAGCTCAGAGATAAGGTGGAATTTAGGCATTTCTAATATGAGGCTCTATAGGAGCAATTAAGCGATTGGCAAGGTTCCTTAGGTGTTAGGGAAGTGATGAAGAACTTAATTGAAGGTGGAATAGGTTTTGGACACCTCACCATGGACAGTGAGGTATCCAGGTGAGTGTGACTGGAATTAGGCGAATAAGTAATTAATTAGGATGGTTTTGAGGTTAATTAGGGTCCTAAGGCAATGGTCTAATGATGATAGACCCTAATTGAGTGTGAAACGGCCTTGGAGACCTCCACCATGGGCAGTGGAGGTCGCCGGTGACGGTGAAGTGGTTTAGGCGGTTTAAGTGATAATTATGAGTGGAAGAAAGCGGAAATGGATCGTGGAAAGGTAAAGAGAGTGGATCATTACCTGAAAGTGCGAATGAAGGTCCAGCGAGGTTGGACTTGGCCTCACCAGAGTAGAGGGAGATGAAGCTAAAGGTGCATTAAAACTAAACTAATCCTACTCCTAACTACTGCTAACCTACTCCTAAAAGTTAAAGCTACTTACCTAGATGATAGGGGTGAGAAATCTCCGTCGATGGCTCATGATGAAGGATGAAATCAGAGGATGTTAGGAAGAACTCCGGGAAGAAGGTGAAGGTGGTGAGGAAGAAGAATTGGTGCTCCAAGGTTCTATCACAACCGTTCGAAGAGGAAGAGGAGGTGAGAGAGGCGAGTCCCTCATGGGAGAAGCTCCGATAGGGGGATGAGAGTTGCCGGAGGTAGATGGAAGAATAGCCTATCATTGGCCGCAGTTGAGGAAGAAGGATAGGGGACCGACTACCAAAATCGAAGGGTTCAAGGGGTATTTAGAGGGTTCGATGGCTGTGAAGGAGCTCAAATTTGGATGGAATTGTGACTAGGTTCAAGGTAACCACCGGTGTCTTCTCTGATGCCGGTGAAGTTAACTTTGAGTACTAAAGAGGATTTCAGGTGCATCCAGACCGTGGGATGGAAAGATGACAGTGAATGCAAGCTCCAGGAGCTTGGCGAGGGTGGAATGGTGTCAGATGGAAAGTGATCAAGTGGTAAATGCACCGCCGTTTGTCAGCCGTTGAAGTGGCTGAAGAAGAAAAGAAGAAAGGTGTTCACGGGGACCTGGGTGTAAGAAAAGTGAAGGACCTATGTGCATGAAAAGGACTCAAAGGCGATGAAACCTAAGGACTAAAACGTAAACTGAGGTTTTCAAGGCTTCTTTTAATTTAATTTTTTTAAAACTTTTTATATATGATTATAAATTAGATAAATATTATATATATGCCTTGAAGTTACATTTTTTATTTTTTTAGCTTAATTTATTTAATTGAGTTAAGTTAAGTTATTACATACTTAAGTATAAATTATGCTTAAGTTAAATTAGATATTAATTAGGTAACTAATTAATGATATTTTGAGTCCATTTATTAATTAAATTATTAATAATGTTAATTGACTTTTAATTAAGAATTTTTAACTTATTTTTAGGTCCTTTATTGATTTATCCCTTATTCTATTATTAACCCTTTTATAAACATATTCCTAGCTAATTAACTAGGGAAACTAGTTAATTAGGGGTAATTAGAAGCCATGAGTTGATAGGAAGTGTCAGGAGGTACAGTTTGAGATTGGAGATCATGCCTTTCTCCGTGTTTTTCCCATGAAGGGCTTGCAATGTTTTGGTGTGAAAGGAAAGCTCGCATCGAGATTTGTGAGACCTTTTGAGGTCTTGAAACGGGTGGGTGATGCACGCGGAATGCGTTGGTTTAATTGTCATTGTAGCATGTGTTTGCGACGTCGATTTTAATTTAAGATGTGGATTTGGTGAGTCCAAGTGTTGAACACAAGGAGGCGTGAAATCAGATTAGTTTGTTGGTTTAGTTGTCACAGGAATGTTTGGTTTGCTTGTGAGAAAATGAGAGAGAGAAAGAGAGAGAGAGAGAGAGAGTAGGGTTAGAGCTTGTGTTTAAATCATGACATTCATTCTAAGATGTGAGCTATGATATAAGAAACAACATTAACATATAGCATGCAATTAGAGTTTGTTTACAACTACAACAATAGATAAAAGCTTAAACAAGTGTGACTTAAAACTAAAGTAAAAAGAGTGCGAGGAGGAGGCGAGGCGGCCACGGCCATGGAGGAGGCTCCGTCGGTAGCTCGACAACTCCAGGGAGGATATGGGATGCTTGGTGGAGCTAGGAGAGGGCTACTATTGCATGGAGAGTGTGTGGGAATTGAATGCCTTTGAATGGGGTGGTTGAGGAGGTTTATATAGAGAAGAAGGGGTTTCCAAACTAAGGGTTTTAGCGACGTCCGGGACGTCGCTAAACCTATTTTAGAAGTGTCGGTGATGCCCCTTGCCTACCGGTCCAAGTGCACGTGCGTGTTTCTTTCTCCGCACAATCCGTGTGCGCGCAACGTGGGCTATCTATTCAAAGATAGGACGGCTGAGATTGCGCCCTGAGTGTTGGTTTAGATTGCGCTACGTGCTTTAGGCACGTGCCTTGCACACGATCGCGCGCATTCGCATTGGGTGCTTGAAAGCGCGTCGCGTAGCTTCCATCTACATCGTTTGCGCTTGCATAGACGGCTGTAATTGACCTCGCTCTCGGTCGAGCGTGATTTAGCAGCGCGTGGAGCTTTGAACGCTCGTCGCTTGCTTGCAAGGCCAAGGCGCTACCCACTGTGTTGCGTCTGCTCTTTGTTGTGGAGGTGAGGTTAGGCTACGGGCGTGGTCGACCATTAGATGGAAATCCAACGGCCGGGATTTCATGCTGCGGGTGTGTTGGCCCGCGATGGAAGCAGGTGCGGGCACCACGTGGCTGATTGTGGGCTGTTGATCATCAGATCAACGGCCAGAACTTCTTGGGCTTGTTGGGGAAGCTCTTGATGTTGGATTTAAGCGATTTCAAGTTCGTTGGACTCTGTTCGTCCATCTAGATCCATCCGCGGAGTTCAATTACTCATCTAAGGCTTGTTTCAACATGCATTTATACACATAGCCATTAAAACCTAATTATAAGCAATCTTAATTCGTCATGCATGCAATGCTCCCAAGCCCATTATGGTATGTCATTAACGCACATATATCCTCAAAACTAACTCTAGTTGATGTAATTATCATCATTGGATATAGAGTTATCAGTGGGACCCATTGCTTATCGGCTTGCCCTTCGACCCCAGCTATTAAGAGTGCACGACGTGTTCCACATCTCCAACCTTAGGAGATACATCGCCGATCCCAGCCACGTTCTGAGCCATGAGAGTATCGAGGTGGGAGATGACCTGACCTATCCAGAGAGGCCAGTATAGATATTGGATAGGGCCATCAAGAACGTGAGGCGGAAGGAAGTGCCACTGGTGAAAGCCTTATGGAGAAGCCAGCGGCACGAGGAGGTGACGTGGGAGCCTGAGGCGGCAATGTAGGATTGGTACCCGGAACTCTTTAAGGGTACGTACTCCTTAGCCGACTTTGATCCTCTTTAAGTTTATTATGCGCATGTCCTATTCTTTTTGCATCCTAGGTTTAGCTTAAGTTTTGGGGACGAAACTTCCTTTAAGTTTGTTATGTTGAAATAACCTTCTCTAGGAGCCATTTAGGTGTTCCTAAACTTTAGGGGGGGCTTAATACGATTTTAAAGCCCCCAAATCTTGTGCTAAAACTTCGTGTGGGGGAAAAACTTTCGTGGGGGACCTGACTGATGAGAACCTCATCATGAGCCATAACTAGCTCATTTTGACCCAATACAAAGGATAAAAGCTCCTACATATCTCAAGGAAAGGCTTAACTCAGAGAATTCTGAGTTTAAGAAGAAAACAAGTCATAAGGGGTAAAAATGCAATTTTACCAGTATAATCTGCATACAGGGTAATTCAGGGCCCAAACATAGGTCAAAGCAGCTTAATAAAAATAAAAGTGGGATGAAATGATCTAGCAAGGGCTACAGCAATTCCAAGAAACTAAATGATAATCTGTAACCCTAAAACAACCCACTTCAATTCACAAGGTTCGAGGCAAAGTAAAAATAGAATAAACCCTCTAAAATTCATAGAAAAATAATCTCTAGGGTTTAGAACCTTCAATTTGGCCTTCAGAACCCATTTTGACCTACATTGAGAACCATGCCCAATTAATAACTTAATTTGGGTTTTTGCGTAAATTGACCGGTCAAACAAGGTTTAATATAGAAATGAAATTCACCATCAGATTCCTTAGGTCCTAATTAGTCATGTATAAAAACTTGAGCCTAAGAAGAAACCTCCTTGACCGACTTTACACTTTGGTCCTCATATATTTACTCTTTGGCCCTCAACTTTTGAACCCTCGCATTTTGGCCCCTAACTCTCCTTCGTTCTTTGCGATCAGGTCCCCCCTGCAAAACCTGCCAGCACCATGCTCCGGCGACCTTGCGCGGAGCATGGCGCCGCGCAGGGTGAGGTGGGGGACCTGGCAAGTAAACCGGGGGTGCCCTGCGTCGTCAGCCGTCGCAGGGACACCCCCCTGGTCGTTGTAACCCACCATACCGGCCGTGCGAATGCACGGACGGTATGGGTTCTTGTTTCCGACCATCCTCCGGCGAGGGAGACACGTCGTCTCCCTCCGCCTTCCTCCCTGTTTGATCCCTATAAATACCCCCCGTTGCTCCACCGACCGGGGCAGCCTGGATCTGACGGAGAAAATCCCCAACTTTCCTCTCTTCTTCCTCCGGCAGACGCTCACCAGCTCCGGCGGTTTCCTCCCCCTCCACCTCTTCGCTCTGCCGCAATACCAGCAGCAGAGACTTCCTCCCCTGCTCTTCCCGCGCCACGCCGCACCCAGCTGGTGCCTCTCCGGCTCTCTGCTCGCCGCCGCCCCTTTCCCTGAGCATCGTCTTCTCCGGCGACAGTCGATACGACTGTCGCCCTGTTCCTCCCCCTTCGTCCCTGCAAGTAAGCTAGAGCTACTCCCCTTCTCCTCTTTCTTTCCCCGCTTTCAATTTATTCAATTAAGCCCTCGACCGACCTGACCATCGTCACCCCATTCGTCTCCGACCACCCTCCGGCGAGCCGCTCCCATCACCTCAGCGACCCACACGGCTCGCCGACCACCGCAGGACCTCCGCCTCCTCACCCTGATCAACCCCCGCCCTGCCACTTCCCCCACATCACCCTCTGCAACCCCACCGAACAGACCCATCCTCCGACCCACAGTCCGACCTAGGGCAGCCCTCGCACGCCGCCCCGCGCCTCGCCACCACCCACACGAGCTTCGCCGCACCCTGGCGAAGCTCCTGGCACTTTCTGATTAGGCCGAGAGGCCGTTTTCTTGTGAACAGACCACCCGACCTCCGCCGCCATTGCCGCGCAGGAGGAACTGCTTCCGCCTGCAGCTACAGGCGCGCCACGCTCAGCACCACGCCCAGATTCAACTCCCAGGCCTTGCGAGGCGTTTTGGCAAAACACCAGGCTCGCAGCTAAGGCAGAAAGCTTCGCGTGACGCCGCAATCTCCCACTGATTTCCCCGCTGCGGGCGCGCAATTGAGGTGGGACATTTAGTCCCACCTCGGAAAAGCCTGAAGAGTCGCAGCGACATAAGATGCAAAAGTGCTGGAGGCTTACTGCCTCAGCACACGGGGTGAGGTCCCCTTCACCCGCCCGGTTACCCGGTCTCGTCCGCGCTCACGCCCCGCGGACCTGACCTGACCCGACCCGACCCGACTTAAGACTGACCTGCACTCCTCGCCCACCACGCACGCCGGTGGGCCTGGACCCGGGCCTGACCCGAACCCGGTTACCCGGCAGCTCTGGGAGAGCTTTCCCAAGAGTGGTTTCAGAGAGAGAGAGAGACGCGGGGGGGGAGGGTAGAGTAGGTTTTGCCTCTGACGAAAAACTCTGAAGTGTGCAGGCACAGGCGAAGAAGAAGACCCGCGGAAGAAGAAGGAAGCTGACTGTAGCAACAAGTAGTTAAGTCGTCTGATTTGGAAATCAGACGACGGCCTGAAGGGAAAAAGAAAGGAGGGGTGACGTCCCTGGCTGAAAAAGAAAAGAAGAAGCTGACACTTAGCCGCAGGGAGGAGAAACAAGAAGAAACCTTCACAGAAGAGACTGCTGAAAAAGAAGAAGAGAAACCAAGACAGAAACCAAGGAAGAAGAAGAAGGAGATCTGAAGAAAGAAAGAGGAGCATCACCTCTGCAGAACAAAGAAGAAGTAGGAGATCTGAAGAAAGAAAGAAAGAAGAACATCACGAGGAGAAAACAAAGAGAACAACAAATTCTTTCCCTCGCTCTTTCTTTATTTTGTAAAAGAAACATGTATATCTCTAGAATACAACTTGCTCCCTGAGTTCGACCTCGGGAACTCTTTTATTTTCCGAGTAAAAAATTTATATATTTGAAATGTTGGTAATAACTGGCTATACTACAACATTATAACAATAAAACCCGGTTGTCCCGAACCAAGCATTTCATTTTGGCGCCGTTGCCGGGGAGCAACGGCTATTCTAGAGGTAAACATTCCTGTTTCTTTTAATTTCTGATAATCTCCTCTCTTTTGTGCAGCTACAGGAACTCAAGAAGACAAGCAACCACACGACAACCACTCCGAAGACAGGTAAATTTTTCCTCTCACTATTAACCCCTAAACTCTAAAGAGGAAGAAAAGAAAAGAACAAGTAATATAGGGCTAACCTGTCTTCCATACTTAGTAACCATAAAGAGTTGCATGTTTTCAACTCATCACTCCTGCACACTATTAAGGGTATTTAAGGGCTAACACATTCTTGCTTGAGCCCTAATTGCCCAACAAAGAGTTAAATGGACCAAGTAGAGCCAACATAAGGTCAAACATTAGGATTTCAGTAGAGACACACCCCTTAATCAAGAATTGAGGAAATCCAAAAGAGGTGTGCCCAAGCCATTGATTGAAAATAATTAACAAGAAAAATCCTAAACAATTGGCTCTCTCTAAACACTTGAACCCTAAAAGAAAGGACCCAAAAAGCTCTCAAAGAAAACAAGAGGTAAAGTTGACCCCTTTGGGTTAACCAACCTTAAATTAGGTCACTCTTTGCACTTAAAAAGACTAAAGTTCAAGTGAAACCTTAAGCACCCTGATCTTAAAATTGGTAGACTTAAGAGGTCAAGATCCCCATTCTGGTCTACCTGGAACCGCAGTGACAAGAGAGGTCGGGTGGGGGAAACCCTGTAACCCGTGGGGACGCTCTACCGTGTAGGGGTCTTCGCGGGACTCTCCCTCTCTGGCTGCCCAGGTAATTCTCAGGTGGACGATCTTTCTGATCAAGGGGTCCATCTGCCCCGTACCTCTATAGTCACCCAACACATTTTTGGGTGCCTTGATTGGGTCCAGCACCTTCTAACTTACCTCTCCCAACTGTGCATGTACGGAAGGAGGTCCCTAGGACCACCCTTAAGACCTCCATTAGAAATTCACTCTCGTCAAGGCCAAGCCTCGACGCCCGTGTTTGTGCAGCAACACCCTCACATTATTCTCTCTTCTGATTCAGAACCAAGTTCTTCTTCTTCCCCCATCATGGCTCAGCCAGTTGAGGAAGAAAATAATCTGGAACACCAGCTCCAGCGACTCAATGACCTCTTCCAAAACTTCGTGCACCCACCACAGCGTCCTATGATGCGGGACCACTACAATCCTGCTGCGGTGGCCATTGAGCCTCGAGTCAGAATCCCGACTGGAGGACCTGATTCCGAACTAAAGCCCAACATGATTCATGCTATACCTAAATTCCATGGGCTTAATTCTGAAGATCCCTTCCAGCACATCAAACAGCTAAAGCATCTGGCCCACACTTTTGGATCAGATGCGCAAAATCGGGATATTCTTCTCATGAAGATGTTCTCCTTTTCTCTTATGGACAAGGCCGCCCATTGGTATCAAACTCAGACCCGGCCGATCAACACTTGGGAAGAACTTCAATCCGAATTTTTGAAAAAGTTTTTTCCCGTTGGTCGGACCAACGCCTTGCGCCATCAGATTACACACTTCACTCAACAATCAGGAGAACCTCTCCATGAGGCATGGGATCGTTTTCAGGATCTCATGAGAAAGTGCCCCCATCACGGAGTTCCTAAATGGGAACAAGTCCAATCTTTTTACCAGGGACTCCGTGAGGACATCCGCCTTTTCGTCAATGCAACTTGCGGAGGAAACATCATGGGTCAACATGAAGACACCGTATGGGAGATTCTCGAAAACATGTGCGAGAACTCCATCAACAATGACTCCATGGGATTATTCGACAGGACGAATACCCGCGCAGCGACGAATCTTAAGGGAGCACATGAGACGCAGGGCCTGTCCGCATCAGTCGACCTGGAATTAATGGCCAGTCGATTGGACAAGGTCTCAATCATTGAAAAGAAGGTGGATGAGCTGACTCAGCACTTGCAGCGAGCCACCTCTGCGCGTAACTCCTTTGCACAACCTCCTTCCACACAGGAGACTGTGCAAAACATCCTCCACCGATCCTCCCCTGGGATGGATCCATATCCATCCCCATCTGATTCTTGGACTGGAAGATCATCCGATCCTTTCTACACCAGCCGGGGGAACTCCATTCCTCCTTTCCCTGATTCTCAGGAGGTTCCTCAGACCTGTGAGGACCTCAACGCCATCCAGAACGACCCATTCTCCAACACTTACAACCCTGGATGGCGAAACCATCCCAATTTTCAGTGGGCGGGAAATTCCCAAACCCAAAGACCACCTTTTCAGTCCCGCCCACAGCCCTCTCGTCACTACCAGCCGCCTCAGCCTCGGCCCAACCCTACTTATCCATTAGGGCCAAATCAAGATCAAATGTCCTTAATCCTTCAGACTCTGGCTGACATTCAAAAAATGAATGCGGCTATTCAAAAACAGCACAAGGACGAGCTTACAGAAGTTAAAACTCAACTGGCCCAGTTGGCAAATTCTCGCCAACCAGGCACACTCCCTTCCCAACCTCTTCCTAACCCAAATAACGTGCCAACCCAGAAGCGCGTTATGAATCCAAATTTAGGCCACGCCCAATGGATTTATCAGGCTCCTACTGCTCCATCTCCAGACGAGATGGAAGCCTCAACTTCTTATGCAGGATTTCAGCAGCAGCCACCCCTCCTACCAAACCCAAACCAAAATCAGGCCGGATTAAATTCTGTAACAACACGTAGTGGTAAGACAACTCAAGACCCGCATTATCCAAACCACTCCCAGCCTGATAACCATGACCCTAGGATAGTTATCCAAGGTACCGCTGTTCCAGATCCACAACCTGAACCTATCCTAGAAGAACCAACCAAGATCCCGTTTCCCGAGGCCCTGACCAAGGGAAAGAAGACCACCAAACCCGTGGCCCCTGAGGAGGACCTGGTCAAGCTCTTTGAGCAGGTCCACATAAACATCCCCTTGATGGATGCAATCCGCCACGTACCAGCTTACGCACGATTTCTAAAGAATATATGTACACCCCAGCGTAAGCCGCGAACCAAGGGAGGGAGCCCAATTATTCTGTCAGAGCAAGCCAGCTCTGTAATCCTTAGTAGACTCCCACCCAAGGCAAAAGATCCTGGAACTCCCCTGATCTCCTGTAAGATAGGTGGTACCCAATTTGATAGAGCATTGTTAGACTTGGGTGCATCTATAAATCTGATACCCACATCCTTACTTGACCATCTAGAAGAATCTGAGCTGAAACCAACCGAGGTGACATTACAATTAGCAGATCGATCTATAAAGTCACCAAAAGGGATTCTCGAGGATGTTATCGTGAGAGTGCGGGATTTCTATTTTCCAGTGGACTTTATAGTCTTAGATATGGATGCACCTGAGAACCCTAGGGATACACCAATCATTCTAGGGAGACCTTTCTTGGCTACTGCTAGAGCCAACATCAGCTGTGAGGAGGGCCAAATAGAGCTTAAGTTTGGAGATCAAACACTGAAAATTGATATATTTAAGGCCCAACAAGGAATTAATTGCGGCGTCATCGAGTAAATTTGTGACATCAAGACTTTGGTTGATGAATCACACCTCCAGAATGACTCGAGTATGCCTCATCAACCACAGAAGGATCTTGACCCGCAAACAGAGGAGTCAAATCCAGATGTGAACAACCCAGTAACTCCCACCCTTGAACCTCACATCTATACTGAACCACCCGCTGCTGCTGAAAACCCCATCCTCGAACTGAAACCCCTTCCTGCTCACTTAAAATACGTCTTTTTGGGTTCTAATCAGACCCTTCCTGTAATTATCAATTCCAACCTCAGTCCTGAACAGGAATCCCGTCTGATTGTTGTCCTCCAGCAACATCGCAGAGCCATCGGATGGACTCTCGATGATTTGACTGGAATAAGTCCCTCTTATTGTACTCATCATATCTATTCAGAAGAGGGCACACGACCTTCTCGTGAAATGCAGAGACACTTAAACCCCAATCTGCAGGAGGTCGTGAAAAAGGAGATCATCAAATGGTTAGATGCCGGAATCATCTACCCGATCTCCGATAGTCGTTGGGTGAGCCCAATTCAGGTCGTGCCCAAGAAGGCAGGACTCACCACTATAACGACTGAGACCGGAGAAATCATTCCTACCCGATTAGCCAACTCGTGGAGAGTCTGTATAGATTACCGTCGACTCAATTCCTCCACGAAGAAGGATCATTTCCCACTACCCTTCATTGATCAAATTCTCGAAAAACTAGCGGGAAATAGGTTCTTCTGCTTTCTTGACGGGTACTCCGGTTATAACCAGGTGGCAATCCATCCTGAGGACCAAGAAAAGACCACGTTCACCTGCCCCTTCGGAACATACGCTTTCCGAAGGATGACTTTCGGTCTTTGCAATGCACCCGCTACTTTTCAGCGATGCATGCTTGCCATATTCTCAGATATGGTAGGTGATTATCTGGAAGTCTTCATGGATGACTTTTCAGTTTTCGGAGCATCATTCGACGATTGCCTCCAACACTTGGTCCAGATACTCAGGCGGTGCATCGATGTGAATTTGGTTCTTTCCTGGGAAAAGAGCCATTTCATGGTGCCTGAGGGAATTGTCCTGGGACACTCAATTTCGGAGAAAGGTATCCAAGTGGATCGAGCTAAGGTTAATCTGATTTCTCACCTTCCTATGCCTAGCTCGATCAGGGACATCCGATCCTTTTTAGGGCATGTCGGTTTTTATCGACGATTTATCCCTGATTTTTCAAAAATCGCACGCCCCCTGACCACTCTTCTCTCCAAGGATGTTCCCTTCGAAATCTCCAAGGAATGCACTCAAGCATTTGAAATCCTGCGTGACCGAGTCACCCAAGCCCCGATCCTACAGTCCCCTGATTGGTCTCAACCCTTTGAGATCATGTGTGATGCATCCGACTTCGCTGTAGGAGCGGTTTTGGGGCAGAAAAATGACAAGAAACCTGTGGTCATTTACTACGCCAGCAAAACACTCGATGAGGCTCAGCGTAACTATACGGTTACTGAGAAAGAGCTGCTAGCTGTAGTATTTACCCTAGAGAAGTTCAGATCGTACCTTCTGGGTTCCCATGTCATCATATACTCGGATCACACAGCTGTGAGGCATCTCCTTGCAAAGAAGGACGCGAAACCTCGATTGATCCGATGGATCTTGCTGTTACAAGAATTTGACCTTGAGATTCGCGACAAAGCGGGAAAACAAAACGTGGTAGCTGATCACTTGTCCCGTCTTCCTTCTGAAATAATTGACCCTTCCGGACCCATCACTGAGCATTTTCCCGATGAGCACCTGCTGACTATTGGTACTAGCCTTCCATGGTTTGCTAATATTGTAAATTACTTGGCATCTCATCAGACCCCGTCCGATTGGCCGAAGGCCAAGAAAGACAAATTACGCTCTGATGCCAAGTATTACATTTGGGAAGACCCGTACCTCTTCAGCATAGGTGCCGATCAGATCATCCGGAGATGTGTCCCGGAAGGGGAAGTCAACAATATCCTCTCTTTCTGCCATGACCAGGCATGCGGTGGCCATTTTGCCGGGCATAAAATCGCATCAAAAGTCCTCCAGTGCGGCTTTTACTGGCCCACACTGTTCAAAGACGCATACAGTCATTGCAAGGCATGTAGTCGTTGCCAGACTTTGGGCAACATGAGCCATCGCGACATGATGCCTATGCAACCGATTCTAGTATGCGAAATCTTTGATGTTTGGGGGATTGATTTTATGGGCCCCTTTCCTGTTTCGGATGGTTTCGAATACATTCTGTTGGCTGTGGACTACGTGTCCAAATGGATCGAAGCCATACCGACCCGAACCTGTGATCACAAAATCGTTCTCAAATTCATTCATCAACACATTTTCTCAAGGTTCGGGATTCCTCGTGCAATAATCTCTGATGGGGGGACCCATTTCACAAATGCTCAGTTTAGGTCACTGATGACCAAATACGGGGTGTCTCACCGAATCTCTACTCCTTACCACCCCCAAACTAATGGTCTAGCTGAGCTGTCTAATCGGGAGATCAAGAAAATCCTGCAAGTCACTGTTCGACCTGACAGGAAGGACTGGTCGTCCCGACTTCCGGAAGCATTGTGGGCCTATAGGACCGCCCACAAGACCCAATTGGGCATGTCTCCCTTTAGACTGGTGTACGGAAAGGCATGCCACCTTCCCGTCGAACTGGAGCATAAAGCCTATTGGGCAGTACGGAACTGTAATCTAGATCTTTCCAAGGCTGGGACCCACAGAAAACTCCAAATCAGCGAGATCGATGAATTACGCATAGACGCGTACGAGAACTCGCAAATCTACAAGGAGCGGGTTAAAGCCTTCCACGACAAACACATCTCGAGAAAGATCTTTCATCCTGGTCAAAAGGTCCTACTCTTTGATGCCCGACTCAAACTCTTCCCAGGAAAACTGAGATCTAAGTGGGTCGGACCATATTTGGTCCGACAGGTTTTTGGAAATGGAGCAATCGAAATCAGTCCACTCAGCCACGATTCTGAACCTTTCATCGTGAACGGTCAGAGACTCAAGCCGTTCATTGATGTAACTTCTACTAATTTGGCTGAGGCATCTTATACCCTCCTTTCCCCTTGAGCTTATTGCGCCCAGCCGATGGCGTAAAACTCAGCGCTTAACGGGAGGCAGCCCGTCATTCTCTTTGAAAACCTGAAACTTGTTCTGACAGCTTTTTTGCACTTGAAGTTCACACTTTAGGGCAGCCACCTCCACCTCAGGTGCTTGCATCTGAGATTCATCAAAACAGCTATCCTAATGTATGAACTTAGTTGAATAAAAACCCCTAGGTTACAATGAGGACATTGCAAATCTTAGGCATGGGGGGGTAGGAAAGTACAAAAACTTGTAAGAAAAGGTTTCAAACAAAAAAATTCACATATGCCAAAAACACCATAAAAATTAAAAAATTTTCGAAAAAGAATAAGAGGAAAAGAGGAGAAGGAAATTTTGTGAAGGAGAAGAAAAACAAAATGAAAAAGGAGCACAAAATTATAAGAAAAGGTGATAGTCATTAGTAAGGAACTAAGGAATTAACCTAAGTTCTAGACCTCATTCAAGAAAATAACTGAAAAGTGCATAATGAGATTAGTAAGAATGCAAACCTTAGGCATTCTTGAATAGACTCTTAGTGCCCATTAAGATCTGGACACTCCTCAAGAGGTTGAGGAAAATGAAAAGCTGAAGTATTAGGTCTAAGGCTTAGGGAGTATTCGGCCTCGTTAACTAATTTTTGGTTTACGGGACTCAGTAACCTAAGCACCCTAATCTCACACACAGCCTGGTTCAGTAAGCGTAAAAATCAGAATCACGCAGAAGCGTCGCAAAATTCTGAAAAGAACACCTAGAATAGGAGCGGCCGATCAACACAAGTTGATTTGGACGAGTTCCCAGCGCGGAGAGGCGGGAAATCCCCTCGAAGATGCGTAACAAAATATCATCTCCTCGGTGCTTGTCTCTTAGGATATTTACATATCCTATTGGGGGCATGTAAGCACTCTGCTGGTTCAGATTCCATGGATGGCATTATCTCGAAGTGTCAATTGCCAGGGTCTGAATTCAGCCACGGAACACCATGGATGGGATTATCTCGAAATCTCAATAGCCAGGGTTCCGGGGGTTGCCATGGGCAGTGCTATCTAAAAGCATCGATCGCCAGGAACCCTTGAGGATTGATGATGGGAGCAAGGAATCTGATACAGACCGTGTTGAAAAGCCAATCCTAGGCTAGAACTAAAAAGAAAAAGAGAGAGAAAACTCTCCAAACAGAAAAACTTTCTATCTCTCTTACAAAGCGCACTGCGAACTGAGCCAGGGCTAAAATCATTTCAAGCACGGGTGCTTTAACCACGAAGTCCAATAAACCTTAGGTTAGTTCTTGTGGGCCTTAAAAACCTTTGCTAAAAGAATGAGGCTAAGGCTAGACAGATTTGGATCTTGATTGGTACTAGAGTACCTTTTAGGCCTATGGTCAGCATTCTAACCTAATCTATGCTCAAATAAAAAAGGCACTTATCTAAAACTATTAAAAACTTCATGGTCTAGAACAAGGGTTGAAATCTTAAGTTTTTGCTAAGGGACTAGCAAAAGCTAGGCATGGGGGTATGATGAGAACCTCATCATGAGCCATAACTAGCTCATTTTGACCCAATACAAAGGATAAAAGCTCCTACATATCTCAAGGAAAGGCTTAACTCAGAGAATTCTGAGTTTAAGAAGAAAACAAGTCATAAGGGGTAAAAATGCAATTTTACCAGTATAATCTGCATACAGGGTAATTCAGGGCCCAAACATAGGTCAAAGCAGCTTAATAAGAATAAAAGTGGGATGAAATGATCTAGCAAGGGCTACAGCAATTCCAAGAAACTAAATGATAATCTGTAACCCTAAAACAACCCACTTCAATTCACAAGGTTCGAGGCAAAGTAAAAATAGAATAAACCCTCTAAAATTCATAGAAAAATAATCTCTAGGGTTTAGAACATTCAATTTGGCCTTCAGAACCCATTTTGACCTACATTGAGAACCATGCCCAATTAATAACTTAATTTGGGTTTTTGCGTAAATTGACCGGTCAAACAAGGTTTAATATAGAAATGAAATTCACCATCAGATTCCTTAGGTCCTAATTAGTCATGTATAAAAACTTGAGCCTAAGAAGAAACCTCCTTGACCGACTTTACACTTTGGTCCTCATATATTTACTCTTTGGCCCTCAACTTTTGAACCCTCGCATTTTGGCCCCTAACTCTCCTTCGTTCTTTGCGATCAGGTCCCCCCTGCAAAACCTGCCAGCACCATGCTCCGGCGACCTTGCGCGGAGCATGGCGCCGCGCAGGGTGAGGTGGGGGACCTGGCAAGTAAACCGGGGGTGCCCTGCGTCGTCAGCCGTCGCAGGGACACCCCCCTGGTCGTTGTAACCCACCATACCGGCCGTGCGAACGCACGGACGGTATGGGTTCTTGTTTCCGACCATCCTCCAGCGAGGGAGACACGTCGTCTCCCTCCGCCTTCCTCCCTGTTTGATCCCTATAAATACCCCCCGTTGCTCCACCGACCGGGGCAGCCTGGATCTGACGGAGAAAATCCCCAACTTTCCTCTCTTCTTCCTCCGGCAGACGCTCACCAGCTCCGGCGGTTTCCTCCCCCTCCACCTCTTCGCTCTGCCGCAATACCAGCAGCAGAGACTTCCTCCCCTGCTCTTCCCGCGCCACGCCGCACCGAGCTGGTGCCTCTCCGGCTCTCTGCTCGCCGCCGCCCCTTTCCCTGAGCATCGTCTTCTCCGGCGACAGTCGATACGACTGTCGCCCTGTTCCTCCCCCTTCGTCCCTGCAAGTAAGCTAGAGCTACTCCCCTTCTTCTCCTCTTTCTTTCCCCGCTTTCAATTTATTCAATTAAGCCCTCGACCGACCCTGACCATCGTCACCCCCTTCGTCTCCGACCACCCTCCGGCGAGCCGCTCCCATCACCTCAGCGACCCACACGGCTCGCCGACCACCGCAGGACCTCCGCCTCCTCACCCTGATCAACCCCCGCCCTGCCACTTCCCCCACATCACCCTCTGCAACCCCACCGAACAGACCCATCCTCCGACCCACAGTCCGACCTAGGGCTGCCCTCGCACGCTGCCCCGCGCCTCGCCACCACCCACACGAGCTTCGCCGCACCCTGGCGAAGCTCCTGGCACTTTCTGATTAGGCCGAGAGGTCGTTTTCTTGTGAACAGACCACCCGACCTCCGCCGCCATTGCCGCGCAGGAGGAACTGCTTCCGCCTGCAGCTACAGGCGCGCCACGCTCAGCGCCACGCCCAGATTCAACTCCCAGGCCTTGCGAGGCGTTTTGGAAAAACACCAGGCTCGCAGCTAAGGCAGAAAGCTTCGCGTGACGCCGCAATCTCCCGCTGATTTCCTCGCTGCGGGCGCGCAATTGAGGTGGGACATTTAGTCCCACCTCGGAAAAGCCTGAAGAGTCGCAGCGACATAAGATGCAAAAGTGCTAGAGGCTTACTGCCTCAGCACACGGGGTGAGGTCCCCTTCACCCGCCCGGTTACCCGGTCTCGTCCGCGCTCACGCCCCGCGGACCTGACCTGACCCGACCCGACCCGACTTAAGACTGACCTGCACTCCTCGCCCACCACGCACGCCGGTGGGCCTGGACCCGGGCCTGACCCGAACCCGGTTACCCGGCAGCTCTGGGAGAGCTTTCCCAAGAGTGGTTTCAGAGAGAGAGAGAGACGCGGGGGGGGAGGGTAGAGTAGGTTTTGCCTCTGACGAAAAACTCTGAAGTGTGCAGGCACAGGCGAAGAAGAAGACCCGCGGAAGAAGAAGGAAGCTGACTGTAGCAACAAGTAGTTAAGTCGTCTGATTTGGAAATCAGACGACGGCCTGAAGGGAAAAAGAAAGGAGGGGTGACGTCCCTGGCTGAAAAAGAAAAGAAGAAGCTGACACTTAGCCGCAGGGAGGAGAAACAAGAAGAAACCTTCACAGAAGAGACTGCTGAAAAAGAAGAAGAGAAACCAAGACAGAAACCAAGGAAGAAGAAGAAGGAGATCTGAAGAAAGAAAGAGGAGCATCACCTCTGCAGAACAAAGAAGAAGTAGGAGATCTGAAGAAAGAAAGAAAGAAGAACATCACGAGGAGAAAACAAAGAGAACAACAAATTCTTTCCCTCGCTCTTTCTTTATTTTGTAAAAGAAACATGTATATCTCTAGAATACAACTTGCTCCCTGAGTTCGACCTCGGGAACTCTTTTATTTTCCGAGTAAAAAATTTATATATTTGAAATGTTGGTAATAACTGGCTATACTACAACATTATAACAATAAAACCCGGTTGTCCCGAACCAAGCATTTCATTTTGGCGCCGTTGCCGGGGAGCAACGGCTATTCTAGAGGTAAACATTCCTGTTTCTTTTAATTTCTGATAATCTCCTCTCTTTTGTGCAGCTACAGGAACTCAAGAAGACAAGCAACCACACGACAACCACTCCGAAGACAGGTAAATTTTTCCTCTCACTATTAACCCCTAAACTCTAAAGAGGAAGAAAAGAAAAGAACAAGTAATATAGGGCTAACCTGTCTTCCATACTTAGTAACCATAAAGAGTTGCATGTTTTCAACTCATCACTCCTGCACACTATTAAGGGTATTTAAGGGCTAACACATTCTTGCTTGAGCCCTAATTGCCCAACAAAGAGTTAAATGGACCAAGTAGAGCCAACATAAGGTCAAACATTAGGATTTCAGTAGAGACACACCCCTTAATCAAGAATTGAGGAAATCCAAAAGAGGTGTGCCCAAGCCATTGATTGAAAATAATTAACAAGAAAAATCCTAAACAATTGGCTCTCTCTAAACACTTGAACCCTAAAAGAAAGGACCCAAAAAGCTCTCAAAGAAAACAAGAGGTAAAGTTGACCCCTTTGGGTTAACCAACCTTAAATTAGGTCACTCTTTGCACTTAAAAAGACTAAAGTTCAAGTGAAACCTTAAGCACCCTGATCTTAAAATTGGTAGACTTAAGAGGTCAAGATCCCCATTCTGGTCTACCTGGAACCGCAGTGACAAGAGAGGTCGGGTGGGGGAAACCCTGTAACCCGTGGGGACGCTCTACCGTGTAGGGGTCTTCACGGGACTCTCCCTCTCTGGCTGCCCAGGTAATTCTCAGGTGGACGATCTTTCTGATCAAGGGGTCCATCTGCCCCGTACCTCTATAGTCACCCAACACATTTTTGGGTGCCTTGATTGGGTCCAGCACCTTCTAACTTACCTCTCCCAACTGTGCATGTACGGAAGGAGGTCCCTAGGACCACCCTTAAGACCTCCATTAGAAATTCACTCTCGTCAAGGCCAAGCCTCGACGCCCGTGTTTGTGCAGCAACACCCTCACATTATTCTCTCTTCTGATTCAGAACCAAGTTCTTCTTCTTCCCCCATCATGGCTCAGCCAGTTGAGGAAGAAAATAATCTGGAACACCAGCTCCAGCGACTCAATGACCTCTTCCAAAACTTCGTGCACCCACCACAGCGTCCTATGATGCGGGACCACTACAATCCTGCTGCGGTGGCCATTGAGCCTCGAGTCAGAATCCCGACTGGAGGACCTGATTCCGAACTAAAGCCCAACATGATTCATGCTATACCTAAATTCCATGGGCTTAATTCTGAAGATCCCTTCCAGCACATCAAACAGCTAAAGCATCTGGCCCACACTTTTGGATCAGATGCGCAAAATCGGGATATTCTTCTCATGAAGATGTTCTCCTTTTCTCTTATGGACAAGGCCGCCCATTGGTATCAAACTCAGACCCGGCCGATCAACACTTGGGAAGAACTTCAATCCGAATTTTTGAAAAAGTTTTTTCCCGTTGGTCGGACCAACGCCTTGCGCCATCAGATTACACACTTCACTCAACAATCAGGAGAACCTCTCCATGAGGCATGGGATCGTTTTCAGGATCTCATGAGAAAGTGCCCCCATCACGGAGTTCCTAAATGGGAACAAGTCCAATCTTTTTACCAGGGACTCCGTGAGGACATCCGCCTTTTCGTCAATGCAACTTGCGGAGGAAACATCATGGGTCAACATGAAGACACCGTATGGGAGATTCTCGAAAACATGTGCGAGAACTCCATCAACAATGACTCCATGGGATTATTCGACAGGACGAATACCCGCGCAGCGACGAATCTTAAGGGAGCACATGAGACGCAGGGCCTGTCCGCATCAGTCGACCTGGAATTAATGGCCAGTCGATTGGACAAGGTCTCAATCATTGAAAAGAAGGTGGATGAGCTGACTCAGCACTTGCAGCGAGCCACCTCTGCGCGTAACTCCTTTGCACAACCTCCTTCCACACAGGAGACTGTGCAAAACATCCTCCACCGATCCTCCCCTGGGATGGATCCATATCCATCCCCATCTGATTCTTGGACTGGAAGATCATCCGATCCTTTCTACACCAGCCGGGGGAACTCCATTCCTCCTTTCCCTGATTCTCAGGAGGTTCCTCAGACCTGCGAGGACCTCAACGCCATCCAGAACGACCCATTCTCCAACAC
The DNA here is from genome assembly GCA_037157565.1 of Thalassia testudinum. NCBI lineage: Eukaryota > Viridiplantae > Streptophyta > Magnoliopsida > Alismatales > Hydrocharitaceae > Thalassia > Thalassia testudinum. The sequence continues at coordinate 113,423,065 of JAZHRO010000025.1, forward strand.
TTACAACCCTGGATGGCGAAACCATCCCAATTTTCAGTGGGCGGGAAATTCCCAAACCCAAAGACCACCTTTTCAGTCCCGCCCACAGCCCTCTCGTCACTACCAGCCGCCTCAGCCTCGGCCCAACCCTACTTATCCATTAGGGCCAAATCAAGATCAAATGTCCTTAATCCTTCAGACTCTGGCTGACATTCAAAAAATGAATGCGGCTATTCAAAAACAGCACAAGGACGAGCTTACAGAAGTTAAAACTCAACTGGCCCAGTTGGCAAATTCTCGCCAACCAGGCACACTCCCTTCCCAACCTCTTCCTAACCCAAATAACGTGCCAACCCAGAAGCGCGTTATGAATCCAAATTTAGGCCACGCCCAATGGATTTATCAGGCTCCTACTGCTCCATCTCCAGACGAGATGGAAGCCTCAACTTCTTATGCAGGATTTCAGCAGCAGCCACCCCTCCTACCAAACCCAAACCAAAATCAGGCCGGATTAAATTCTGTAACAACACGTAGTGGTAAGACAACTCAAGACCCGCATTATCCAAACCACTCCCAGCCTGATAACCATGACCCTAGGATAGTTATCCAAGGTACCGCTGTTCCAGATCCACAACCTGAACCTATCCTAGAAGAACCAACCAAGATCCCGTTTCCCGAGGCCCTGACCAAGGGAAAGAAGACCACCAAACCCGTGGCCCCTGAGGAGGACCTGGTCAAGCTCTTTGAGCAGGTCCACATAAACATCCCCTTGATGGATGCAATCCGCCACGTACCAGCTTACGCACGATTTCTAAAGAATATATGTACACCCCAGCGTAAGCCGCGAACCAAGGGAGGGAGCCCAATTATTCTGTCAGAGCAAGCCAGCTCTGTAATCCTTAGTAGACTCCCACCCAAGGCAAAAGATCCTGGAACTCCCCTGATCTCCTGTAAGATAGGTGGTACCCAATTTGATAGAGCATTGTTAGACTTGGGTGCATCTATAAATCTGATACCCACATCCTTACTTGACCATCTAGAAGAATCTGAGCTGAAACCAACCGAGGTGACATTACAATTAGCAGATCGATCTATAAAGTCACCAAAAGGGATTCTCGAGGATGTTATCGTGAGAGTGAGGGATTTCTATTTTCCAGTGGACTTTATAGTCTTAGATATGGATGCACCTGAGAACCCTAGGGATACACCAATCATTCTAGGGAGACCTTTCTTGGCTACTGCTAGAGCCAACATCAGCTGTGAGGAGGGCCAAATAGAGCTTAAGTTTGGAGATCAAACACTGAAAATTGATATATTTAAGGCCCAACAAGGAATTAATTGCGGCGTCATCGAGTAAATTTGTGACATCAAGACTTTGGTTGATGAATCACACCTCCAGAATGACTCGAGTATGCCTCATCAACCACAGAAGGATCTTGACCCGCAAACAGAGGAGTCAAATCCAGATGTGAACAACCCAGTAACTCCCACCCTTGAACCTCACATCTATACTGAACCACCCGCTGCTGCTGAAAACCCCATCCTCGAACTGAAACCCCTTCCTGCTCACTTAAAATACGTCTTTTTGGGTTCTAATCAGACCCTTCCTGTAATTATCAATTCCAACCTCAGTCCTGAACAGGAATCCCGTCTGATTGTTGTCCTCCAGCAACATCGCAGAGCCATCGGATGGACTCTCGATGATTTGACTGGAATAAGTCCCTCTTATTGTACTCATCATATCTATTCAGAAGAGGGCACACGACCTTCTCGTGAAATGCAGAGACACTTAAACCCCAATCTGCAGGAGGTCGTGAAAAAGGAGATCATCAAATGGTTAGATGCCGGAATCATCTACCCGATCTCCGATAGTCGTTGGGTGAGCCCAATTCAGGTCGTGCCCAAGAAGGCAGGACTCACCACTATAACGACTGAGACCGGAGAAATCATTCCTACCCGATTAGCCAACTCGTGGAGAGTCTGTATAGATTACCGTCGACTCAATTCCTCCACGAAGAAGGATCATTTCCCACTACCCTTCATTGATCAAATTCTCGAAAAACTAGCGGGAAATAGGTTCTTCTGCTTTCTTGACGGGTACTCCGGTTATAACCAGGTGGCAATCCATCCTGAGGACCAAGAAAAGACCACGTTCACCTGCCCCTTCGGAACATACGCTTTCCGAAGGATGACTTTCGGTCTTTGCAATGCACCCGCTACTTTTCAGCGATGCATGCTTGCCATATTCTCAGATATGGTAGGTGATTATCTGGAAGTCTTCATGGATGACTTTTCAGTTTTCGGAGCATCATTCGACGATTGCCTCCAACACTTGGTCCAGATACTCAGGCGGTGCATCGATGTGAATTTGGTTCTTTCCTGGGAAAAGAGCCATTTCATGGTGCCTGAGGGAATTGTCCTGGGACACTCAATTTCGGAGAAAGGTATCCAAGTGGATCGAGCTAAGGTTAATCTGATTTCTCACCTTCCTATGCCTAGCTCGATCAGGGACATCCGATCCTTTTTAGGGCATGTCGGTTTTTATCGACGATTTATCCCTGATTTTTCAAAAATCGCACGCCCCCTGACCACTCTTCTCTCCAAGGATGTTCCCTTCGAAATCTCCAAGGAATGCACTCAAGCATTTGAAATCCTGCGTGACCGAGTCACCCAAGCCCCGATCCTACAGTCCCCTGATTGGTCTCAACCCTTTGAGATCATGTGTGATGCATCCGACTTCGCTGTAGGAGCGGTTTTGGGGCAGAAAAATGACAAGAAACCTGTGGTCATTTACTACGCCAGCAAAACACTCGATGAGGCTCAGCGTAACTATACGGTTACTGAGAAAGAGCTGCTAGCTGTAGTATTTGCCCTAGAGAAGTTCAGATCGTACCTTCTGGGTTCCCATGTCATCATATACTCGGATCACACAGCTGTGAGGCATCTCCTTGCAAAGAAGGACGCGAAACCTCGATTGATCCGATGGATCTTGCTGTTACAAGAATTTGACCTTGAGATTCGCGACAAAGCGGGAAAACAAAACGTGGTAGCTGATCACTTGTCCCGTCTTCCTTCTGAAATAATTGACCCTTCCGGACCCATCACTGAGCATTTTCCCGATGAGCACCTGCTGACTATTGGTACTAGCCTTCCATGGTTTGCTAATATTGTAAATTACTTGGCATCTCATCAGACCCCGTCCGATTGGCCGAAGGCCAAGAAAGACAAATTACGCTCTGATGCCAAGTATTACATTTGGGAAGACCCGTACCTCTTCAGCATAGGTGCCGATCAGATCATCCGGAGATGTGTCCCGGAAGGGGAAGTCAACAATATCCTCTCTTTCTGCCATGACCAGGCATGCGGTGGCCATTTTGCCGGGCATAAAATCGCATCAAAAGTCCTCCAGTGCGGCTTTTACTGGCCCACACTGTTCAAAGACGCATACAGTCATTGCAAGGCATGTAGTCGTTGCCAGACTTTGGGCAACATGAGCCATCGCGACATGATGCCTATGCAACCGATTCTAGTATGCGAAATCTTTGATGTTTGGGGGATTGATTTTATGGGCCCCTTTCCTGTTTCGGATGGTTTCGAATACATTCTGTTGGCTGTGGACTACGTGTCCAAATGGATCGAAGCCATACCGACCCGAACCTGTGATCACAAAATCGTTCTCAAATTCATTCATCAACACATTTTCTCAAGGTTCGGGATTCCTCGTGCAATAATCTCTGATGGGGGGACCCATTTCACAAATGCTCAGTTTAGGTCACTGATGACCAAATACGGGGTGTCTCACCGAATCTCTACTCCTTACCACCCCCAAACTAATGGTCTAGCTGAGCTGTCTAATCGGGAGATCAAGAAAATCCTGCAAGTCACTGTTCGACCTGACAGGAAGGACTGGTCGTCCCGACTTCCGGAAGCATTGTGGGCCTATAGGACCGCCCACAAGACCCAATTGGGCATGTCTCCCTTTAGACTGGTGTACGGAAAGGCATGCCACCTTCCCGTCGAACTGGAGCATAAAGCCTATTGGGCAGTACGGAACTGTAATCTAGATCTTTCCAAGGCTGGGACCCACAGAAAACTCCAAATCAGCGAGATCGATGAATTACGCATAGACGCGTACGAGAACTCGCAAATCTACAAGGAGCGGGTTAAAGCCTTCCACGACAAACACATCTCGAGAAAGATCTTTCATCCTGGTCAAAAGGTCCTACTCTTTGATGCCCGACTCAAACTCTTCCCAGGAAAACTGAGATCTAAGTGGGTCGGACCATATTTGGTCCGACAGGTTTTTGGAAATGGAGCAATCGAAATCAGTCCACTCAGCCACGATTCTGAACCTTTCATCGTGAACGGTCAGAGACTCAAGCCGTTCATTGATGTAACTTCTACTAATTTGGCTGAGGCATCTTATACCCTCCTTTCCCCTTGAGCTTATTGCGCCCAGCCGATGGCGTAAAACTCAGCGCTTAACGGGAGGCAGCCCGTCATTCTCTTTGAAAACCTGAAACTTGTTCTGACAGCTTTTTTGCACTTGAAGTTCACACTTTAGGGCAGCCACCTCCACCTCAGGTGCTTGCATCTGAGATTCATCAAAACAGCTATCCTAATGTATGAACTTAGTTGAATAAAAACCCCTAGGTTACAATGAGGACATTGCAAATCTTAGGCATGGGGGGGTAGGAAAGTACAAAAACTTGTAAGAAAAGGTTTCAAACAAAAAAATTCACATATGCCAAAAACACCATAAAAATTAAAAAATTTTCGAAAAAGAATAAGAGGAAAAGAGGAGAAGGAAATTTTGTGAAGGAGAAGAAAAACAAAATGAAAAAGGAGCACAAAATTATAAGAAAAGGTGATAGTCATTAGTAAGGAACTAAGGAATTAACCTAAGTTCTAGACCTCATTCAAGAAAATAACTGAAAAGTGCATAATGAGATTAGTAAGAATGCAAACCTTAGGCATTCTTGAATAGACTCTTAGTGCCCATTAAGATCTGGACACTCCTCAAGAGGTTGAGGAAAATGAAAAGCTGAAGTATTAGGTCTAAGGCTTAGGGAGTATTCGGCCTCGTTAACTAATTTTTGGTTTACGGGACTCAGTAACCTAAGCACCCTAATCTCACACACAGCCTGGTTCAGTAAGCGTAAAAATCAGAATCACGCAGAAGCGTCGCAAAATTCTGAAAAGAACACCTAGAATAGGAGCGGCCGATCAACACAAGTTGATTTGGACGAGTTCCCAGCGCGGAGAGGCGGGAAATCCCCTCGAAGATGCGTAACAAAATATCATCTCCTCGGTGCTTGTCTCTTAGGATATTTACATATCCTATTGGGGGCATGTAAGCACTCTGCTGGTTCAGATTCCATGGATGGCATTATCTCGAAGTGTCAATTGCCAGGGTCTGAATTCAGCCACGGAACACCATGGATGGGATTATCTCGAAATCTCAATAGCCAGGGTTCCGGGGGTTGCCATGGGCAGTGCTATCTAAAAGCATCGATCGCCAGGAACCCTTGAGGATTGATGATGGGAGCAAGGAATCTGATACAGACCGTGTTGAAAAGCCAATCCTAGGCTAGAACTAAAAAGAAAAAGAGAGAGAAAACTCTCCAAACAGAAAAACTTTCTATCTCTCTTACAAAGCGCACTGCGAACTGAGCCAGGGCTAAAATCATTTCAAGCACGGGTGCTTTAACCACGAAGTCCAATAAACCTTAGGTTAGTTCTTGTGGGCCTTAAAAACCTTTGCTAAAAGAATGAGGCTAAGGCTAGACAGATTTGGATCTTGATTGGTACTAGAGTACCTTTTAGGCCTATGGTCAGCATTCTAACCTAATCTATGCTCAAATAAAAAAGGCACTTATCTAAAACTATTAAAAACTTCATGGTCTAGAACAAGGGTTGAAATCTTAAGTTTTTGCTAAGGGACTAGCAAAAGCTAGGCATGGGGGTATGATGAGAACCTCATCATGAGCCATAACTAGCTCATTTTGACCCAATACAAAGGATAAAAGCTCCTACATATCTCAAGGAAAGGCTTAACTCAGAGAATTCTGAGTTTAAGAAGAAAACAAGTCATAAGGGGTAAAAATGCAATTTTACCAGTATAATCTGCATACAGGGTAATTCAGGGCCCAAACATAGGTCAAAGCAGCTTAATAAGAATAAAAGTGGGATGAAATGATCTAGCAAGGGCTACAGCAATTCCAAGAAACTAAATGATAATCTGTAACCCTAAAACAACCCACTTCAATTCACAAGGTTCGAGGCAAAGTAAAAATAGAATAAACCCTCTAAAATTCATAGAAAAATAATCTCTAGGGTTTAGAACATTCAATTTGGCCTTCAGAACCCATTTTGACCTACATTGAGAACCATGCCCAATTAATAACTTAATTTGGGTTTTTGCGTAAATTGACCGGTCAAACAAGGTTTAATATAGAAATGAAATTCACCATCAGATTCCTTAGGTCCTAATTAGTCATGTATAAAAACTTGAGCCTAAGAAGAAACCTCCTTGACCGACTTTACACTTTGGTCCTCATATATTTACTCTTTGGCCCTCAACTTTTGAACCCTCGCATTTTGGCCCCTAACTCTCCTTCGTTCTTTGCGATCAGGTCCCCCCTGCAAAACCTGCCAGCACCATGCTCCGGCGACCTTGCGCGGAGCATGGCGCCGCGCAGGGTGAGGTGGGGGACCTGGCAAGTAAACCGGGGGTGCCCTGCGTCGTCAGCCGTCGCAGGGACACCCCCCTGGTCGTTGTAACCCACCATACCGGCCGTGCGAACGCACGGACGGTATGGGTTCTTGTTTCCGACCATCCTCCAGCGAGGGAGACACGTCGTCTCCCTCCGCCTTCCTCCCTGTTTGATCCCTATAAATACCCCCCGTTGCTCCACCGACCGGGGCAGCCTGGATCTGACGGAGAAAATCCCCAACTTTCCTCTCTTCTTCCTCCGGCAGACGCTCACCAACTCCGGCGGTTTCCTCCCCCTCCACCTCTTCGCTCTGCCGCAATACCAGCAGCAGAGACTTCCTCCCCTGCTCTTCCCGCGCCACGCCGCACCGAGCTGGTGCCTCTCCGGCTCTCTGCTCGCCGCCGCCCCTTTCCCTGAGCATCGTCTTCTCCGGCGACAGTCGATACGACTGTCGCCCTGTTCCTCCCCCTTCGTCCCTGCAAGTAAGCTAGAGCTACTCCCCTTCTTCTCCTCTTTCTTTCCCCGCTTTCAATTTATTCAATTAAGCCCTCGACCGACCCTGACCATCGTCACCCCCTTCGTCTCCGACCACCCTCCGGCGAGCCGCTCCCATCACCTCAGCGACCCACACGGCTCGCCGACCACCGCAGGACCTCCGCCTCCTCACCCTGATCAACCCCCGCCCTGCCACTTCCCCCACATCACCCTCTGCAACCCCACCGAACAGACCCATCCTCCGACCCACAGTCCGACCTAGGGCTGCCCTCGCACGCTGCCCCGCGCCTCGCCACCACCCACACGAGCTTCGCCGCACCCTGGCGAAGCTCCTGGCACTTTCTGATTAGGCCGAGAGGTCGTTTTCTTGTGAACAGACCACCCGACCTCCGCCGCCATTGCCGCGCAGGAGGAACTGCTTCCGCCTGCAGCTACAGGCGCGCCACGCTCAGCGCCACGCCCAGATTCAACTCCCAGGCCTTGCGAGGCGTTTTGGAAAAACACCAGGCTCGCAGCTAAGGCAGAAAGCTTCGCGTGACGCCGCAATCTCCCGCTGATTTCCTCGCTGCGGGCGCGCAATTGAGGTGGGACATTTAGTCCCACCTCGGAAAAGCCTGAAGAGTCGCAGCGACATAAGATGCAAAAGTGCTAGAGGCTTACTGCCTCAGCACACGGGGTGAGGTCCCCTTCACCCGCCCGGTTACCCGGTCTCGTCCGCGCTCACGCCCCGCGGACCTGACCTGACCCGACCCGACCCGACTTAAGACTGACCTGCACTCCTCGCCCACCACGCACGCCGGTGGGCCTGGACCCGGGCCTGACCCGAACCCGGTTACCCGGCAGCTCTGGGAGAGCTTTCCCAAGAGTGGTTTCAGAGAGAGAGAGAGACGCGGGGGGGGAGGGTAGAGTAGGTTTTGCCTCTGACGAAAAACTCTGAAGTGTGCAGGCACAGGCGAAGAAGAAGACCCGCGGAAGAAGAAGGAAGCTGACTGTAGCAACAAGTAGTTAAGTCGTCTGATTTGGAAATCAGACGACGGCCTGAAGGGAAAAAGAAAGGAGGGGTGACGTCCCTGGCTGAAAAAGAAAAGAAGAAGCTGACACTTAGCCGCAGGGAGGAGAAACAAGAAGAAACCTTCACAGAAGAGACTGCTGAAAAAGAAGAAGAGAAACCAAGACAGAAACCAAGGAAGAAGAAGAAGGAGATCTGAAGAAAGAAAGAGGAGCATCACCTCTGCAGAACAAAGAAGAAGTAGGAGATCTGAAGAAAGAAAGAAAGAAGAACATCACGAGGAGAAAACAAAGAGAACAACAAATTCTTTCCCTCCCTCTTTCTTTATTTTGTAAAAGAAACATGTATATCTCTAGAATACAACTTGCTCCCTGAGTTCGACCTCGGGAACTCTTTTATTTTCCGAGTAAAAAATTTATATATTTGAAATGTTGGTAATAACTGGCTATACTACAACGTTATAACAATAAAACCCGGTTGTCCCGAACCAAGCATTTCACTGACCCAAAATTTTCCCCACCTAAAACCCTACCTAAACCCACCTAAAAACCCTACGCAACCTTTTTTCCCCCCACACAACTCCTTGGGCGGCATGCCCTAACCCCCACCTTTCTCCCCCTTATTCCATCTCCAATGTGAGAGAGAGCTCGAGAGGGAGAGGGAGAGAGCTTGTGAGGGGAGGAGGGTCGCAATTGCGGGCAACAATACGATGGCATGCAGGCGTAGGTGCGGGGAGGAGGCCACAGATTGCTCAACAGCAGTGCGTGGCTAAATAGCACTGCGGGTGTGCTATTGCACGAGGGTGAGATTGTGGCATCTTTTTGTGGAGCCGATGGGGTAGGGCAGAGCTCTGATCATGGGAGACCTCGTGGGCGTTGCACGAGGTCGAGGTCTTGCTGTGTGAGGCTGAGTTCACGTTGTAGGCATCCTTGTGTGGTAAGGAAGTAGGTCTGCTGCTCGAGAATGGAGAGGATACCCTTTCCAGACATCTGGGTGGAGTGACAGACGTCTGAAGTGGGTACAGGACGATCGGGGCTTTCATCAGATGTCTAAAGATGGGAGCTGGGGCTTCGCAATGTTTAAGATGTCTAGGAAGTGTCCCAGACATCTGATTTGAGCGTTAGGTGCTCCCTGAGACCAGCAGGTGATCGGTTCAGCCTGCTTGAACCAACCCTGCCTAGTTCAAGTAAACTGGGGAGGGTTTCTAGGCTGGTTCAAGGCCCAATTGGGGTAGGAATCGTGCAACCAAAGTATCGCTGGAAAGCTCTTGAATTTTCCTACGTTTTAGAGCTACTTTTTCACTATTTTGAATTAAATTTTATTTACTGAAATGTCAGTCAACATATGGGATGTCTCTTTTGACCAATAATTTGGTGTAGGCTTCAAGTCCGTGGCACGTACAGGACCCGTAGAAGTGTTGGGATCCACCGTTGGTGCCCCCATATCACCCATACCCTTAGGTAGAGTGGTCTTTCTCTACTACTTTGATTTTATTAAGTGAATGTTAAACTAGAGGCCCCTGCCTGAAACCTAAGTCATGAAATGAACCCTAGGATTGAGAATGGTGAATGTTTACGTTCAGTATATGAACCTTGATTGACATAACTAAAATATGCATGATGAATATTTCCACATTATGAGAAAATGGTAACTCGAACGATGTAGTTAAATGCTTTTACTATTATATTACAAATTTCCTATTTCCATGATCGAAACCAGAATGAGAATAGAGATACATGCAACTTGGTGTGAGATGAGTACTATGAATGAACCCTATGGGGAACTAGAAAAGTGGCTAAATTGGTGTGACATGGAAGCTCTAATGTATGATGGAATAATCTCACCTATACAGACATGACTGTTGATTGGAATTGGGTACAGAAAGTGAGTTGGCCGTCGTGTACATGGTACCGAGGAGAGCTACTGTCACTTTTGTGTAGGGAGAGAGCTAGCCTTCCCTTGGGTTGGGACCCGGGATAGGAATGGCCTCCATACACCGACTTTGGTTGGGCCCACTGGGTCAACCGAGATAGTCAGGCGAGGGTACGCAGACTGGTGTGGGGCACGACCCCATTCTGTTATGTGTTGTATGTTAGAGCGTACCCACTAGCAGAAAGGATTGACCGCGTGCCAGTGCGGGATAGCTACCTATACATTTATCACATGTGCTGTAGTCACCATTACGTTACGACCATGACCCCGGGGTGGTAGACCGGGTGTAGGACTAACACGGGGTACTCTCTCGGCCAGGAGAGCACCACGTGCATGCCCTACATCGTGGGAGAACTGCAACAAGATCATTCCATTAGAGAACATGTGAACCAAGAGCTAACATGGATCTTTGCTAAAATGCCTAAATACTAAATAGTTAGTGCTTATGATTGGAAACAAACATTACATGTGTGAATGACGACAAGTGCATGAATTGTTTTATTGCTTTTAAATTTTGATTGCATTAGATATTTCTATTGCTTGCCACTCTACTTAGCATTTTGCTAACGTTTGCCATTGCATTCAGGTCAAGGAGTTGAACAGCCAGCACCATCAATTGCGGAGGGGGCTGGGCCTAGTCGAGCCCAGCAGTGGTCTATTCTAGTTTTCTGTTTCAGCTTCTAAGATACTGTTCTTACTGCGGTTGTGAGTATTTTTCGTGTTTAGAACTAGTAGATCTGCCTTCTATCTTTCTATTACAGTTGTGATGGCTAGATTGTGAACTTTGCTTTTCTTCTGTGATGTGATGTCTACTTAAGATTATTGTTCTACTTTCCATCTTTCATTGGATGCTTGGCTACGGTACATGTGCAGAATGTTATATATATATATATATATATATATATATATATATATATATATATATATATATATATATATATATATATATATATATATATTTGGTCTATTTCTCAATGGACAATTGAGTCTTGAGATTAGTCCAGGCGAACTGTTCCAAGGTCCCGTGAGGAGCCGGGTTCGAGTCATAACATGTAGTTGCTTCCATCAAAGAGAGGAGGATGGGTCGTGGATTGTCCCACGTCGTGTCTTGTTGTGAAAATGCTCCCCTCCATGATCAAATCCTCATCGAATGTGACTCCATATATGTGAGAGCCGACTTTGATACTAAATGAAATTGTACTAGGGGGTGAATAGTGCAGAATAAAAATGATATGAATAAAAATTCAATCAATCCCACAAAAGTATTCACCACAAGTAGCACAAGGATTTTTAGGTGGAAATCCAACCAGGGAAAAGACCACCACCTAAGTCTTCTCAACTTAGGATTTTCCGATCTACCGAGTAGATCAAATCCACTAATGTATCACTTTAAACCAAGGGTGATACAACTTCAATTACAAGCCACACACTTTACAATGAGGGTAGTGTACCTCTAAATCACTCTTCTCCACGAAGAGTATTTTGTTTCACGAAGGAGACAGGAATTCACCACGTGAATACCCAACCAAAAATAAAATGGAGAGTACAACAACCTATAGAGCCAAAAAATATAATGTTGATCTAAGCTACCATAGGCAAAGAGACTTCCCTCTTTGTGGAAGTGAGTAGGCATCAAGGCACAAGGGATTGTTGCTCTCGTAAGTGTAGTATGAAGCTTGGAGAATGTGGACACTTTCTTCTTTCGATCTCTTCAAAAAATGAGCCTAAAATGGTGGAAAGTATTATCTCTAGGTGTATGTCACAAAGGAAAGTCTCCCATTTATTTATAAATGTGTTATGAACCTTCAAGAAGTCTTGGGAGGCTCCTTGTAGCCTTTGGGAATAAATCCCAAGAGATTGGGCCGAAATCCAAATTAGATTAGGCTCACAATTAGGTCTGACAGCATAATCAGATGGTTAATTTTTGGGTTAGACATCTAATATAATTATTGGATGTCTAATTCTGTATGGTGTATTTCTTGGAATTGATTAGATCTAAATAGGGATCTGGTTAGATGCCTGAATATAAATGTTAAGACGTCTGGGTGCAATATTAGACGTTTGAGACTAAAGGTCTCTTTGGGAATTGATTCCCTAGTAGCCAATGGTTGGATTTGGTCTGATAAGGTTCAATGTTTCTTTTTCAGACATCTGGAAGGCTTTACGGATGTTTGAAAATAATATTAAAATATTTCTAAGTGGGTTATCAAAGATATTTTTCTAACAGATTAATGGTTCTATTATTAGATGTCTATCAAGGTTATTAGATGTTTGACAGGAGTTTGAATGGAAAGGTCATAGACTATGATTTTCCAGCCTAGGTAATTGGATGTCTGGTCAAAATAGTATACAAATTATAAGTCAAGATCAAAGGTTTGGGACTGATGTTGAATGTCTGGAAAGGCAGTCTGATTTTTATTTTGGCTTTTTAATTTAACTTCTGATTTTGCCTAAGTGTCCTAACGTAGAGTAAGTGTTCGTAAGATTAAGAGTGTTATACTTTGGGCTCTTTAGCATATTTCTTAGGAAATAAAGAGCAACAAAGAATGACAAAATACAAAAATAATGAGATAGAATGACTCTATCCTATCTTCTTTCTTCATCTTCATGCTCCATGGTGCTCCATGAGCTTGAACTCCTTCATACTTGTTTTCACTTACATTTAATCTAAAACTATAAGCTCAATGCAAATGTTAAAATACAAGTATTTTGTTATCATCAAAATCAACAATCATGGTGCACTTGCACCAACAATGAGTGCTCCTCGTGCAAGGGGAGGTCATTGGCATTCGTTCATGAGTGGTGTGGGAGAGGTATGGCGAAGGCAAGGAAGGATGGTGAGGGAGGAGAGTCGAGGTCTATTATGGTGGAGAGGTGGTGAAGGTGGCAATGGAGGCGAGGGAGGAGGGCCGATGGTGGTGGCACAATGATAGTCCTCCTCCCTCATGTTGGGTGAAGGTCTTGTGCTCCCTTTAGTCTAGAGGAGGAGATCCTCTTGTTTCATAGATCTCTTGTCTCACGATGAAGATCTAGAATGATCCCTAGGGCCTATGCGACTTGAGCGAAGTGAGAGAAAGAGTCATGGTCAAGTTGGTCGTGCTATGAAGATTGAAGATCCATGAAAGAGAGAATTTGCGAGAGTGAGACGAGTGGGGGATGGGAGTCAGGATGAATGTGTTGCATGGGCAGGTCACATCATGCGAAGTCGAGTATCGGGTGAATCGTATGGGCAATTTGGGAGAAATGGGTCATGTGTGCATGTGCGTTAGCGTGAGGGTGTGAGAAATGAGGCCCGATTATATTTATGTGAGAATAAGTGCATGTGTTATGTTAAGCGTTAATGTGAGTGCATGAGGGAGCGAGTAAGTGAGGGTGTGTGTATGGAATATGAATGTGGGACGTGGGTGCAATGAGTGTGTGCATGGGTTGTGTGTTAACATGATTATTGGATGCGAAAGGCTATTCACATGGAGTGCTGGGGTTCTCTGTGTTTATTCTTGAAACAAGCATATGCAAAAATTATTTATATACATAACATCATATGAAATGCAGTAAAATAGGTGCAATCATGAATTGTAATTCATGTAGCTAACCTATCATAAATGAAGATATTAATACAATCTAAAATGCAGACACCCACAAACTTAGTCTTATAAATTGACTCATTAGGACACATATCACAAATACACCCCTCTTACCATTAGAGGTCTTGATGACAAATCAGGATCTCTTACCACCCCCTTCGTCCCTCAGGAAAAAAGCGACTAATGGCCCCTATTGCAGCTATGATAGGGCTAAGGGTTACACTACCGAAGATTGTTGAGACTTGTGAGATTAGATTGAATATCATATTTGGCATGGTAGCATGGCACAATATGTGAAGTACAACGAAGATCCAAATGGTCATAAGACATGGAAGAGGTTAAAGCCTACCATCGAGACAAGCTACAACAACTCAAAGGGACAAACATGGTTTCGGTGTTTGAACACAGCTAGGAGGATGTCACTTAGATCCATGAGGAGTGAGGCCTTAGTAGAGACCTCACAGCTAAAGAATACCATTCATTCTTGTGCCCTTGTCCTCCTTGTTGCGAGGCAAAAGAACAGGTTGATGTGTATTGAACACAAACCTATGGAGGTATCAACTCCTTCTGCCCATAATAACATTCAAGTAATCCTTATCTTCAATGCCAACCCCCGTACTCCAGCCCAGGTAATTGCGTTAATCGACCTAGTTGAACATACCATGGTAGTCAATTAGAGACCAGGACTCTACATCAGGAGTTTGATAAAGTAGCATCTGCTCCTTTGCATTAATTGTCGAACCCTAGTGCACACATGGACACACTCATGTTCACTCTCCTTATAACTGGACAAGACCAGCCTCATCTACTTGTTGATGAAAGTAGCACTATTGATATTATGTTCCTAAAGACCTTCATCAAGCTTGGCTTCGGGGAGAAGGATCTTACTCATTTGACATATCATGTGGTGGGCTTTGGCAACCACAAAGTAATGCCTAAGGGAGAGATAGAGCTACTGGTCGTCATTTGCGATGGGAACTAATACCTAAACCTGACAACCATGTTTACAGTGGACAATCTATTTGATACTTTTGATGGAATAGTGGGGCAACCCACCACGCATGGCTTTGTTTCCATCCCGTCATCTTATTTGCAATTGGTGATATTTTGATCATCGGTTGGAATCAGCTTAGTAGTCAGCTAGCAGGGAGCTTCTTTAACTAGAGTTGGAGTGCACCTGTAGAGGATTCCCCCGAAATCGTAGAAATGGGGGAAGAAAAGAGCTATGGTCCATAGCATCAGAGAAGGAGCCTCCTCTCCAGTTGAGGAGGTCGCACCATCCAGCCTACACTCGAGGACCTCAACTATGATGCTTCAACTCTACCCAAACAACCTTGACAACTCATACAAGTTGATGCTAACCTATATGGAAATGAGGTTCGGGAACTCTTTAAATTATTTTGGCACAACATGGATGTTTTTGCTTGGTCTACTAAAAATCTTCTAGGAGTGGACCCTGTCGTAATTAAGCACCTCTTGATTATCCAACTGGGTGTCGCTTGATAAAGTAGGTTCGACGTCACTATAGGCGGTAGTCGCCAAAGTTGGCAAGCTCCTGGAAGCGAGATTCGTTGAGAAGTCTTTTCACCTCGATTAGTTGTCCAATATAGTAATGGTGAAAAAGGTTGACAAGAAATGGTGCATGTACGTTGATTTCACGAACTTCAATGAGTTGTGCTCTAAGGATGAGTTCCCATTGTTGAAGATCAACACCGTGATGGATTCGTGCTCAGGGAAATTCTATATGTCTTTCTTGGATGCCTAGTGGATAACACCAAATAAGCCTAATCCCGATGGATACGCCTTACACCTTTTTTTATTACTAATAGAGTTCTTTTCTAATACTGTGTTATACTATTTGGCTTACAAATTGTTAGCACTACATACCATCGACTTGTAAACCTCATTTTTGCTAAGTTAATCGGAAAATCATTTGAAGTTAACATTGATGATATGCTTGTTAAGGGAGAGGGCTTTCGACAGCATCTCCAGAACTTAACCACTGTGTTTGACGTATTGCAAAAATAGTGATTAACTTTGAACCCAAAAAAATGCACCTTTAGCATTTCATATGGTAAGTTCCTAGGATTCCTTGTATCTAGTAGGGGTATTGAGGCCAATCCCAATAAGATTAAGCCCATGACAGAGTTGACCCCTCCTAATAACCTACGGGGCAATATAATCATTGTTTGAACAAATTAACACCCTAGGATGATTCCAATAGGATGAATTACTAAAGAGTCATTTAATTAGCATGTTAGAAGCATGGGGGTGAAAGAGGTTCTGAAATGACTTTGAGGGCAACTAGGAGTCTATTGGATATTGTATGCCCTGAACAAGCCATTTGAATTATGTAATAGAATTACATTTGCATTTGAATAAAGAATTTGATTATTTTCTAATAAATAATGGGTCCCTCAGTACGATTAGGGTTGCATACTTAGCCAAAACAAATAAACTTGATGTATATTGATTTGTAGATCTAAATAGGTTAGAAGATCTGATAGGACATCAAGAAACCATTTGATTATGTTTATGGTTTGAGTTGGGATGACAACATTCTCTAGAGGCCATCGCTTGATTAATGTTCTCGAATGGAGATTCAAGAACTATCACGCAGGTTAGGCTATGGAGTTAACTAGATGAAACAGGAGATAGAGGAAGTCCTTCCCTGATGCTGTCATGGAGAAGGCATATCCTTAGACCTATGACAAATGTGTCTCTGTTCACTGATGTCGAAAAACGAGTGATTTGTAAGAGGCGTATTTTAGGGTGCTGTAACGCATGCTTCCAAACACTTTTATATTTGTAAATTGAGTATTGCGATGAGTAATCAGGTTGTCCAAAGGAGGCAAGTTAGTTATAAAAATATTGAACTCTCTTTTGCTTGCTTGAAATCTCTCTTTTTGGCTTTTTATACTTTGTAATTTTTAGGGTTTTGAAAATAGGGCAACAAAGGAAAGGAAAAGCATAAAAGAAAATCGTAAAGTACAAAAACAAAACCAGTCCTTTCTAAGCTCACCCTAGGCACGTGAGCTTAGGATAATTAGGAAGTGTAAGAAACTATGGAAACTTAAAGAAGCATAGAAATCCAAAGCATAAATTGAAAGGAAAATACTTTGTATACTTTAAGAAGAAGAATATGCACAAATGTAACACTTAGGCCTAGTTTGGTAAGGGGGATAACCCATCAAAATAGGGGTTAACCTTATTTGGTGGGAAGGATATTTTGACCCAGGTTAAGAGGGCTTAACCCAAGATAAGTTATTATGTGGTTGATGTGAGATAAGCTATGCTTGTAGGTTTAAACGTAGCTTATCCCACGTATTTTCATAGGTTAACACAAAAACTTTCGAAACAGCCAAAGGTTAACTTATCAGGATAACCCTTATGACTTCTAAACAAAAATGCAGGATAACTCATCTACAAAAGAATTATCCCATAAAATCTATCTCTCAATCTAAACTAACCCTTAAAGAACTCACTCATGTAGAAGAATTCTACACAAGTAATTTTCAAGGCGAAAAAGCAGAATACTAGCTACTACAAAATTGAAGTATAGAAGTGTAGAGATGATGGTAGTGCTCTCCAAAAGTAGTGCTTGAGTTTGTCTTCACTCCAAGCTTGGGTGCTTCTAAGTTTGAAGAAGATTCTCCTCTTCATCCAATGGTGACATGATATATCCATATTTATTTATATAATTTATGCCTAACTAAAGCTAGCATAAGAGTAAATTAGGTTGCATTGGATTAGATTATGCTAGATTAATCATATGGCATCATTTGAAACTAATGCATTTCTAGGAGTTCTTATGTAATATTCCTGCTACTTATATCTGGTGCATTGATATATTTACACTAGGTTTGGGACTGATTGACGCTTAATAGAGATGAAAAATTATTTTTAGCTCGAATGTATGAAAAGATTGAGTTGTTTTTCAAATCCAAACCTAATTAAATCTTAACCTTAACCTATTTAGAAACCTAATCACATAATCTTTCCTATGTACATCACCTAATATTCCCTTCTGGTAGAAGGAAAAAATTTTTCCATCCTACCATATTTTCTTCCCCTTATAATTTCCCATCCCCAACCAATCCCCTTTCGTACTTTTCTATCCCAACAAAAATCCCACGTTACCTTTTACACCGAACAAACCAACCCCATGAACGATCCTAAACATTCTCCACCAACGTACACAACCTCCAACAAAATTCCTCCACGTTAATCCCAACAGCCGTATTCCACCACAGAACAAAAATTCCTCGCTCCTTGATTAATTCCCAACGAAATACTATACCCAACAACGTACCCAACCGACCCATGTACCTTCTCTGTCAATTATTTAAAACCCTCACCTCTCAATTCTCAATTCATCTCTTTCGACGTTGTCCCCAGGCACGTATCCCCTGTCGCTCTTTCCTCTCTCTCCCTGTTTCTGGATCACGACCCCGCTCCTTCTCCCTCCGCTCTCTCCCCGACTTCTCCCGCAGACCGCGCGCTGCCCCTCACGATCTCAAGTCCCAAGCTCCCCGCTCGTCTATTTCTCTCTCTTTCTCCACTACGTATACACAAAACCCCGACGCTCTCCCTCACGACCACGTCCTCCTCCAGCAACCCCTGGACCGTCGGATCTCCTCACCGCGCGACCACCGCGACCTCGGCTCTGCCCTCGTCGTGCGAACTCGGCTCCGCCGCGCGACCACGATGTCCAACCGGCGTCCGCCCTCCGGTACCTTCTCCTCGAGCCTCTCCTCCTCTCTAGCCCGAGCACAACCAAGACGACTTCCTCCTTTCCCTCGCCTGACGCAGCTCCGACTCCTCCCTTCGACTTCTCCTCCTCCGTTCTCTCTCCACTTGCGAGCCCCCTCCGGCCGAGCTTCCTCCTCCTCCGACGTCAATGTCCTCCTTCAGCGACAGCACCTCCGTCGTTTTCTAGCAGCACCAGCCGAGTTTTCTCCTCCTTCCTCCTCTTTCTCTCTTCTTCTCCATACGTTTCTTCTCCTTCTCTCTCTTCTTTATATCTACTTATTTTCTCTTGGCTGTTTCTTTCTTGTTTTTAGCTTGCTCGTCCTCACTGTACCCACATTTCTCGACGTCTCCGCATCTTCCCGCAACTTCCTGTGCGTTGTGTTCGCATCATTATTGACCTCTCGCCTTCACGCATGTGTTCCACCGATGATCGTCGATGGCAATTTCCAACCCCGTTACAATCCTACCAGACTCTTTTTGAGCTTCTTTACCCTCTTTCTTTTCTTATCATTTTCTGATTTCTCAATTTACCTAACATTGTGACTCTTTTTAATAGTAATAAAAACTTCTAATTTTATCTTCATGCTGTGCTTATTTCATTTATTTACTTTTATTATAAAAAATAAAAAAAATCAAAAATAAAAAATCCAATATATATATATATATATATATATATATATATATATATATATATATATATAGTTAGCTTAGTTAGGTTAGAAAATATTATGATATCTCTATATCCATGTAAGATAACCCGTACTCTTAATATTATTCTTATATTTTTTTGGGACGGTTTTACAAATTTAAAATAATGTGTTTTTACACCTACGATGACAAATTTATCATTATCGTGATTTCACGGTTAATTTTTTGTGTCGTTGCCCAGGAGGCACATATTTTGGATATTTTCTTTCCTTAGTATTTTTGTATTCGTGAGCTTCATATCTTTCTCTGCTTGTTTGCAGGTACCAAATAGGTGAGACGAAATCTCGGTGGGTTGTGAAAGCGAGCGCGGAGGTGGAGATTCACATAGGCTAGACTTGAGCAAGGCACACGAGGCGCATCGTAGTTTAGACTATTTTTATTTTTCTTTTAGACTATTTGTATTAGGTATTTGGTGAGATAGTGTATTTTGGACTGTGGACTCTCTATCTCTCTCTCTAAACTTCGTAGTTAGATTATTCTATTTGATTGTTTGCATTAAAAAAAATCCATCACGCTTATCTAGAAGTTGCATATCTTTAGGCATTCACGAAAGGATTTGAACAAGCATCATTTAGAATTTTTATTGTGCATTGCATCTGCATTCTGAAGATTGCTAGAGATAGGTACGTCTTTTATTACCCTTCTGAGTTACCTACCATCTATATCTATCTCTCTCAGGACTTAACTGAAAATCTCACTTGTTTGCATTGAAAATACCTTTAAGTGAGAACATTATAAAACTCAATAATCAACTGTGAAATCCTAAAATTCACTTCACGAGTGCTTAAAGGCCTCGATTGCGATTTTACCATTCGTAGTGCTTGACACTTCTTTCGTGCTGAGCATGCACTTTAGGCACTACACTAGGTCTCAATCCCTTAAGGCTATAGGTATTGATCTCTTTATCGGTGCAAACTCTTCTACTTCACTTTATGGTGGTGATATTATCCTGTGACCCAGTATTTTGATACTTTAAGGAGGGGGACACCCTTTAAAGGAACAAAAGGGTAGTTAAGAGGTACCACATATGCATCACCTCAAAGGAAGGGTTCGCCTTATTTGCATCCTTAGTTTTGTCCCTAGAGTAACTTCTCACTAGATCACTTGAGAATATCATTTAAGCAAGGTGTAGGTCTTAAGGCACTCCGTAGGTTGATTTAGGGTGCGTAACTGGTTGATAACTTGCTTGATTACATACAAACATTAAATTTTTTAGAAAAGCAAGTAAAAGTCACTCTTGTCTTGTGTTTGCTTGCTTGATTGCTTATTGTGCATGCGTGGTACAAGATCAAGAAAACCAAGGTTAGAGGGGCCTGTAGACTTCGAATCTAGGAGGAAACCTAATTCCACCGAGCCCTCAACAATGGATCCACCACTTCTTGACCAACCCAATCTAAACTAGGAGGAGCTAATGGAGCAATTGTATGAATAGTTTGAGCGGTGGTTCAACAATAGAAACCAAAACCAACCACAACCTTGACCCTTACGATACTTTTACGATCCTGCATCATACAATGTCGTACCTCATGTAAGGGTTCCTGAGGATGATTCTGAACTCAAATCCCATTGGATAGGTCTTATTCAAAACCACTTCCTGGACTTAACACTGAAGACCCATTCCAACACGTTGAGGATCTCACCACCCTTGGTCAGACTATAAAATCCATGAACATGAACCTCGATGTCTTGATGATGAAACTTTTCCCCTTCTCCTTAAGAGACAAAGCTGCCTATTAGTACAGAACCATAGGGAAACCCATCAACACATGGGATGAGCTTAAGAATGTCCTTCTTAGGAAATTCTTCCCAATTGCAAAAAAAAATGCCCTTAGGAGAGCCATCACAACTTTCACTCAACAATCTGGGGAACAACTCCATGAAACCTGGGAAAGATTTACTGACCTAGCCAGAAAATGTCCACACCATGACATACCCAAGTGGCACCTAGTGAAAATTTTTTACCATGGACTTAATGAGTAGTTGAGAAATTATTTGGACATGACTTGTGGGGGTAACATTTTAAATAAAGACAAGGATAGTGCATATGATCTATTTGAAAGCATGAGTGAAAACTCCCTTAACCAAGCCTTTATGAACACCTTTGGAAGGACTAGTCAACCAAGAGGAATGTATGAACTCCAAAGTAACCAAAATAAGGTTGACTTAGAAAAGCTTTGTGAGAAGCTGGGAACCACAGTCTCTAAGAAGTTTGATGAATTTCTTAACACAATCAAGACCACCTAGTCCATACCCAATTAGGGAACACACTCCTTCCCGCTTTGCTATGCATAGACTCTCGCAAGAGAGCAACTTCACAACCTAAATCTAACTCACTATGTGAGCCCGAGCAATCAAGACCCTTCCTATGGGTCACAACAAGGAACCTTTGTTCCTACTTATACTAATTCTTCTTATTTGATCGGTCCATCCTTAGGATTCGAGGATGTTTAGTCCATCCAAGGATACTCTAAGAATGATCCCTTCTTTAATACTTACAATCCTGGATGGCATAATCATCTAAACTTCTCTTGGTCCAATCAGAAGGCAGGACAAGTGCCCCACCAGACCCAGATTAGACAACCTTATCCCAATTCTTTCAATCAGGGTCATTCTTCAAGGCCAAGCTATGTCCAAAGTCTCCCTCCACCCACCCAACCAACCCAAACGGAATCTTTGATTAAAATGATGGGTCAAATATTGACCAAGTAACAACAAAAGATCAATCAACATAATTGAAGGAGTTAGGAGGACATGAATGAGATTAAGGGGCAACTTAGCCAGCTTGTGGACTCACGACAACATGGGACCTTACCCTCTCAACCCATCCCAAACCCTAGGTACATCCAAAATTGCAATAATGCAAACTCAGGGTTTAACCAGCATAGAGTGCCTCAATAGAACCAAGTTAACATGATGAACTAGGAGCCACTAGGCTTCAACCAAAACCCACAACCGATTTTACCAAACCCTGCTTAGAACCCAAGTGCAATGGCGAATGCCGTTACTTTAAGGAGTGGGACCACCACCCAGGACCCCATGTGGCCAACACAAAATGATTTTGACCCTGAACAAGAGGATGGGAAATTAGAGGATGAAAAATTTAATACTAAGGATGATAATCTTGAGGCTCAGGAGCTCGATATTGAAATACCCACCCATATCCAGTTCCTTGAAGCCTTAGAAAAACCAAAACCAAAAAGGAAGAACCCATCCAACAACGAGGAGTTGCTTGAGTTGTTTAAATAGGTCTAGGTAAGCATCCCACTCTTCGATGCTATCAAACACATCCTTGCCTATGCTAAATTCTTTAAAGACCTTTGTACTCAAAAGCGTCAGGCTAGGACCAAGTCACTTAGGAAGGTGGTTCTTTTAGAGCACGTGAGTTATATAATCCTAAAGAATCTACCTCCTAAGAAGAAAGATTCTATAGCCCCATTGAGTTTTTGCATCATTGGTGCAATGACTTTTGAGAAAGCTCTACTTGACTTAGGAGCATCCATAAACTTGATCCCCACTGTGCTCTATGAGAGATTTGGACTCGGTGATTTGAAACCCACTGATGTTACATTGCAACTAGTTGATCGATCCATTAAAACTCCTTTGGGGGTAGTGGAGGATGTGATAGTTAAGGTCAAGGACTTCTATTTCCCTATTGATTTTCATGTCCTTGACATGGAAGTACAATAAAAACTACACAACACACCCATCATCTTAGGAAGACTCTTTCTAGTCACTGCCAAGGCTAATATTAACTGTGAAACTGGAAGAATGGAGATTGCCTTTGGAGATCAAAAGATGCAACTCAATATTTTTAAGGCATCCCAAACTTTCGATGATGAGGAGTGCGATTTGATCGAGGAACTTAGTAGAGTAGATAAAGTGATTGAGGAGTCCATGTCGATCCATTTGGTTGAAGAACCCATAATCGAAGAGGACCCACAAGAGGTTCATGCCACATCTAACACACAACCTCCTTGGAATTTTCAAGTGGAGAGACTACTTAATTCACCCTCTTCACCCTTCTTGCCCTCGACCCTTGTCCCACCCCAGCTTGAATTGAAATCGTTGCCAGATATCTTGAAGTATGTGTTCCTAGGACAAAACCAAACTCTTCCTGTGATTATTAATGCCAAATTGAGTAGGGAACGGGAATGTAGACTCATTCAAGTCTTAGGAGATCATAAAATGGCAATTGGTTGGACCATAGCTAACCTCCGAGGAATTATCCCCTCCTACTGTACTCACCACATTTATCTTGAAGAGAGAGTTAAACCTTCTTGCCAGTTACAACGAAGATTAAATCTGAATATGTGAGAGGTTATGAAAAAGAGATCATTAAGTGGCTTGATGCAGGAATTATCTACCCCATATATGATAGCCCTTGGGTTAGCCCTATTTAGATTGTTCCCAAGAAAGCTAGTTTGACTGTGATCGTTAATGAGCATGGAGAGTCTATACCTACCAGGACAACTTCCTCGTGGAGAGTTTGTATTGATTATAGGAAGCTAAATTCAGCCACTAAGAAGGATCATTTCTCCTTACCATTCATTGATTAGATTTTGGAGAAGTTAGCTGGTCAGAAATATTTTTGTTTTCTAGATGGTTATTTAGGATACAATCAAGTGGCCATAAGTCCCGAAGATTAGGAGAAGACCACATTCATGTGCCCCTATGGCACTTTTGCTTTCCTTAGAATGCCATTTAGTCTTTGCAATGCATCCGCAACATTTCAAAGGTGCAAGATGTCAATATTTTCAGAGATGATCGGAGATTTCATGAAGATTTTTATGGATGATTTCTCTATCTTTGGGGACTCCTTTGATTCTTGTTTAGCCCACCTCTAAAGAGTATTGAAGAAATGCTTTGAGGTGAATCTAGTTCTAAGCTGGGAAAAGAGTCACTTTATGGTCCATGAAGGAATCGTAGTAGAACATGTGGTCTCTGATAGGGGAATGGGGGTGGATAGAGATAAGGTTGATTTGATCACAAAACTCCCACCACCCACATCTGTTAAGCAAGTAAAATCTTTTCTAAGATGTGTGGGTTTTTATAAGAGGTTCATCAAAGACTTCTCAAAGATTGCTAGACCTCTAAGTAACCTTTTAGCTAAAGACCAAACCTTCTACTTTGATGATCATTGTCTTAAGGCCTTTAACTCACTGAAGAAATCTGTTACTCAAGCACCAATCTTACAACCAATTGATTGGGATTCACCTTTTGAGATCATGTGCGATGCCTTTGATTATGTTGTTGGTGTTGTCTTGGGTCAAAGAATAGAGAAGAAACCTGTTGTGATTTACTACGCTAGTAAGACTCTTGTTGATACTCAAAAGAATTACACCACCATTGAAAAGGAGTTGTTAGTGGTTGTATTTACTTTAGAAAAGTTCAAAGCTTACCTTCTAGGATCCCATGTGATTATCTATACTGACCACTCCACTCTAAGACACCTGTTAGCTAAGAATGATGCCAAACTAAGGCTAATTAGGTGGATCCTCCTACTTTAGGAATTTGACTTAGAGATTAGAGATAAAGCAGGAGCAGAGAATGTGGTGGCTGTTCATTTATCTCAAATTCTAGTTGAGGATCCACATTCGGCCATACTTATTGCTGATTATTTCCTGGATGAGAGTATCTTAGCCATTTCAAAGGTCCAATTCCCTTGGTATGTTGATATTGTGAATTACTTGGCTATTGGGTGAATACCTGAAGATTTGTCCAAGCAGAGAAAAGATAAATTTTATTTTGAGGTCAAGTACTACTTATGGGAGGAACCTGAATTATTTAGACTTTGCGCTAATCAGATTATCCGTAAATGTGTTCTCGAGAATGAAATCCATAGTATTTTAACATTTTGCCATAATTCTGCTTGTGGAGGACACTTCTCAGGGAAGAAGATGACCACTAAAGTGTTACAGAGTGGATTTTACTGGCCTAGCATTCACAAAGATGCTCACACATTTTCTAAGTCATATCCTCAATGCCAATCTATAGGAAACATGACTAAGAGAGACATGATGCCATTGAACCCCATATTAGTGGTTGAGACCTTTGATGTTTGGGGTATTGACTTTATGGGCCCCTTCACACCATCCTTTGGATATCAGTATGTCCTTGTAGCTGTGAATTATGTGTCCAAATGGATTGAGGCAATCCCAACTAAAACGAATGATCATAAGGTTGTTATGGAGTTTATTAAGAAGAACATCTTTAGCCAGTTCGAGATGCCAAGAGCTATCATTAGTGATGGAGGGACCCATTTCACACATAATCAGTTTAGGAACCTTCTTGCTAACTACGGGGTTACACATAAGATTTCTACACCCTACCATCCACACACAAATGGCCAAGATGAGGTTTCAAATAGGGAGATCAAGAATATAGTGCAAAAGATGGTTAGACTAGATAGGAAGGATTAGGCTACTAAGCTCGATGATGCACTTTAGGCCTACCATACAAGCTATAAAACCCCCATTAGAATGTCACCGTACCGTTTAGTGTTTGGTAAGGCTTGTCACCTTCCCATAGAAGTAGAACACAGGGCTTATTGGGAAATTAAGGAATGCAACTATGATATGGATAAAGCAACAAAGCATAGGAAGTTGTAGTTGACTGAGCTCGAGGAGATTCGTAACGATGCTTATGAGAATGCCTAAATTTATAAGGAGAAAACTAAAGCTTTCCATGACATGCCTATATCTAGAAAGTGCTTTGAACCTAATCAGAGGGTTTGTGATGAATGGAATTTGGTACACTAAAAGGTTAAGTTTGAAAACCCGTCGTTGTAGTTGCGTAAAAATTTGCTATCAAATAAAATTTAAAATCGAAACTCTGGTGAGTCTGAGGTTGAACACGAGGAGGCGAATGTTTGATTAAAAATCACGTTTGAAATTATTGTCACAAAGTAGATTAGCTGGTCGAATTAAATCTACACTAGCTATTCTCTTTAAAGAATAAACAATAGAAGAAAGAGAAGGAATAATACAAAGAAAGAGAAAATAGAGAGAGAATGAACAAGTATTTCATAACCACAGTATCATATCCATTACATCTACTTGCTACAACTAGAAAGCTGGAAATCTATACTAGAAAGCCATAAAAAGAGAGGGATGAGAAAATCCTCCTCGACGATTTCTTGGAGGACGAGCCGCGTTGATGGAGTGCTTGGATGATGGGAATGAGATGTTAGATGAGGGAGGATGAAGCTGGAAGACAGAATAGGGCGGCGTCATAGCAGGATCTGCTTCCTGAATGGTGGCGAGAAGACAACCATGGGATACTCCACGAAGGGGGTGAGAAGATGGGAAAATTATTTTACTCTAGCTCTAATGGAGCATCCCAGGTATGGAATCAGCTCGTAGAGCTTTGGAGGAGGTGAGAGGAGAAGAGAAGGGATGCTCAAAAGAGTGGTAGGGGTGACCTTTTTATAGGAGTGAAGATTAGGGGCAAAAGGGTCTTTTAAGGGCTTAGAATCAATTATGCATCCTTTAGTGATGTCTATGCGTGTCACTGAAGGTAAGCATTGCTAAAGCCGCACCTCAACGAGGGCCGCCCATCGCACATCTAAGCGCTCACACACAACCACGTCACCGCCAGTCGATCTTCAACTGTTGAGCGTGCGTTCACCAAGCATCGTGCGACGTGGCCACCTCGTGAGCCGTTGGATCACGATCGCATGCTCCAGATCGCTCACGAGGGTGCGTTGAGCGCATTTGATCGCACGTGCAACCGGGCATCGAATCGCACATTCATCCGATGCAATGATCTGGGTCGTTGGCGTCTGATCGGACAGTTGAATCGAGCTCATGCGCGTGAGGAAGGAGCACAAAGGCGAGACTTGAATGTGTGACCTACAGGTGTGCGTTGTTCTTAACCGCTACACTACGGGGCTTCTTTTGTCAAGTTCTTGTTTTAAGGCCACGTCACTCTCAACTGTTGGATCTCGATCCAACGGTCGAGATCACGCGACCTTTGATGAAGAGGAAGATCGCTGGTGCCTTTGAGCAGCTTGGATGGTGCCATGTGCCACCATCTGAGCCGTCCATCTTCTTTTTCTCACATGAGGTGCCACCGATGTTGGATTGGATCGATTTTCGCCCCGTTGGGCTGCGATTGTTGATCCGAACCCATCCGTGTGGTTTGATTTGTTATCTGAGGTATGAATTTGCACCACCTTGGCCTCAACCTCTGATCTTTCTCGAACTGTATCTAATGCTACGAAAATCGAATTGGGGTGATCTCGGAGGTGTTGAACTCCTCTCATCGCCCTTATCAGATTCGTACAGTTGGATCTTCAATCTGAGCCCAGGAATTATATTGCCTTTTCTTTTGGCCACATAAAGGGCAAATTAACCTATATTTTGTACAAACTAATCTAAATGCAGAATGATGCATGCTATGCAATATTTATAATGCATGATGCTTCTATAGACCTAGGAACATATATAAATAGGCATTTTAGGCCAATTAGATGTATGCACATCACAACCCCATGCCTATCTTTTTCTAGTCCCTAACAAAACTACATGATATTTATAAAAGGATTAAGATCAAATTACTCGGACAATAGTTCTTTTTCAAAACTAAGAAATTTCTATTAAAGACCTGAACTACAAAGACTCAATAGTACCTGGGTGTCTGCCAAAATGCAGACTGTCCAAGCCTTCTCCTTATTCAAACGCAAATACATTTTTTTTCTATCTTTCTTTTTCTTCGTTTCTAATTTTTTTGATTTTTGAGTTAAGAGTTTCAAGGCAACTTTCTATGGCTACCCAACCAACCCAAGATTCGATAAGGACTCTAAGTGCTAAGCCTCTTTTTATGTGAATGTGATAGACTCACTGATCGGCAATCAGAACGGACTTCGAGTTTCTACGCTTGTAGGTGACCTTGAAAAGATATTCTGCCTAAAGGCGTATCTATCCGACTGGTGGCTTTCTCCCTACTTTTTATTTTTATGAGGTCAACACAAGGGTGAACCCAGTGTATATCTCCCCGGATTATTCTACTTCCCTGCTTCTTCTTAAGTGTTTGGAATTAAACATGCATTTCATGAGTTGGGTTCTGAACAACCAGCCAATTGGCTGTTACCCACGGTAACTTGTCAGCCATACTCGTGCGGCGAAGTGTGGCTTATTTATTTATTTTTTTCTTCTTTTCTATTATTTTATTTTTTTCTATATTTTTCTTTTTTTTAAAGTAGGTGGCTTCCCTGATCGAAGATTTACCTAAAGGTAATAGAAAGAGAATGGTCGTGTGGCTGGGCTCTGAACAATCGGCCAATGGGCTGTTACCCATGACAACTTGCTAGCCATACCACCCTAAAAGGTTCATTAGCTACCCAATTTTCATTAAAACCGTCGAAAAGTGAGTTAGTGCAAAGAGTGTGTAGATGCTTTGACCATAAGTTCCCTAAAATCAGAGGGCGAGTTGATAAGTCATGTACTTATCACCTCAACTTATTTAACCAATTAGAAATGAATTCAGAATGATGAGTACTTAAGAAACAAGTCAACATTTTAGTGGATACCTGGGATGATTAAGCTCAAAGACCTAAAGGATCTAAGTGTTCAGGTCATATTGTATCATTTCCTAAAGTTGAAAACTCTAATACCTAAGTTCTCTTTTCCTAATTCAATTTTTTTTTTCAAAAATAAAGAGAAAATAAAAAGAATCTATGGAGCTAACAAGATGATTCAGAGATGAATATCTACCCCCCCATGCCTATCTAATGCAATGTCCTTATTGTATTAAATGACATGAAAAATAGTGGAGTAGAAAAGAAAGCACCTGAATTTCGTGATTAGGAGATCAGCTCTGAGATAAAATAGACTATATACATGTTAAGTTTATTGCCTCAACTAGGCACACTATACAAACAAAGAGGAAATAAAGAATTCGCAAATGCAAGTAAGAATCAGAATAAAATGATTAACCTCAACACCTGCCAGTAGAGAATGTCCACAGATGTGGACTAGGTTGTGGTGCATACCCATGCCCTGGGGTTGAGTATATCTAAGGTTCTGGATGAAAATTATCCAGAATCGGAGATCAGTATGCAAGCGGGGTCGAGCCTACGATTTATGAGGATGCAATCCAAGTCTAAAAAGTCGATCAGTAGAAAAATTAAGGTTAAAAAGATTATCAATGAATTTGTGCTTCGATTGTACATCCTTTGAATAAAAAATGTCATAAGGGTCCCGGTAGAAGGTCTATGGTTTCAGGCAAATAGGAACCCTTAGACCCAGACTTCTGCTTCCCTCGAAATTGGCTACCCAAATCTTCATTTTCGGATTCTTACCCTCTATAATCAAAGTTTCCAGGACCTCGAAAGTGTTATCAACCCCATCTAAAATGTCCAAGTCCAAAATTTGTGGCTTAATCAAAATTGACCTGGGTTTGATAATCTCAAGAAGATAACCATGATTATATTTAACAGGGTGTGATTGAGGAATGGGGCCATGAATTGAATCATCCATAAAAACAGGATTTGTATCTTCCAAGCTAGCCTCAACAGGATCAATTTCCTCAATTACTAGGCAATTAAATGATTCATTGAATTTCTCAGGCCCAGTCACCTCACTAAAATCATTTTCCTCAAACTTAAGTGAGACTTCACAAAAAGATTCTTCACCCTCAGAATTAAAGAATTCTAGATCCGCATTTATATGTCTCAAAATTATTTATCATTTCCTGGTCCATGGAGACATATTTTTCCTCATACCCTGGTTTAGGGATCTCAGGTGAAGAAATTAATTCATCCTCAATTGGTTGCTCTAGACCAACCTGGCCATCCCCAGTCTTGTAAAATGTGTCCCCCCCAACAGGTGTCTGAGTAGGTTCTGACATTGGCTCTCTTGAAGGGGGTTCATCTTGGGAATCATCTCATGATTAGACTAGAGCAATCACAAATCTCATCCTCAATTTTAACGATTTCCCAAGTAAAAACTCACCCGGGTCCTTATCTTTAACATCTTGGAGACAATCCAATAAATATTTATTAAGATCATCAATCATTTCAATCAAAGGCTCCAATTCTTTATGCAGGGTGTTGGCTGAGTTTCTAAAGATTGAATGGTATTCCTTAAGTTAGCCAACACTCTATCTTGGTCCTGGTTCCCTTGAACCAAATGGTTTGATTTAGGGTTGGGTGGGTTTGGATTTAGTCCAGGGGAGTGAAGGAATTGAGGTTCTTGGTGTCCTCCCTGATAATAGGTCACTTCGGGTTATTCAAAGAGGGGTGGTGACCTATATGCAGTGTAGTCTTGGGGAGGGTATGTGTTATATTCTCCTTGATTGTAGATCGTATTAGGTTTTTCATATGAGGGTGGTGATCTATAATTGGTGTAGTTTAGAGAAGGATAAAAATCAAAATCATGGTGTCCACGGTTAGACCCTGAACACAGAAGTCTGGAATTATATCCTCAATTTGAGTTATCCCAACTAGTAGATGGTTGATTACAGCATGGGTTCAGATAATAATCATCATATTGGGGATAAAAAATGTTGGGAGGGTAGGAGTAGGATGTGGAAGGATCCATGATGAAATGGGAAGAAAAGAAAGGTGACCTGCAGTATAAACACTTAAACCTGTCCTTAAGTGGGGTAGCTTAAAAACCTTCAGACTCTTAGAACCCGTCTTGAGATGAAAGAAATGATTTAGTCTACTTCTTTCCGGTCAATCCAACCAGTTAGAAGGAGGGATTGGGGAGAAGTTTCTTCCCTTTGCTTTTGCCTCAAGTTCCTTTGATACCACCCAATCGCAATCATTTGACACTGCTCCCCTAGCTAAACATCAAATGGACCAATAGAAGCAGATTAATCAAATATAATCTCGATCTAGGCCTCGAAGAGCGAGTCCAATTCTTAAGGCCAACATCTACTTGATTTTAGTTAGGCTTAGGCTTGAATGTGCTTGGGAATGTGATGGGTCCTTTATCTGGGTTGTGCCCTTAATGATTGATTGAGATGTGTAAGTGAGTACATAATCAGGGTTTTCAAGCAAGATTATTTGAATGAGTGAATTTTAGAGTTCAAATCTTGATTAACTTTTAGGGTTTGAATTAAGGTAAATTCAAACAAGTTCAGGAGGTACGCTGGGATTTGCAAACACGGGTGAAGATATTTTCCTTTGAAATCAGAATAAGATGGAGTACCTGGTACTGACCTTAAATGTTAACCCTAATGAGCAAGTTACTTGATGTGTTGCTTTTAGATGAAGTGGTGTAACCAAAATAACTCAAATAATTGGCCTAATGCACCACTGAATTAGGCACACAAGTGGTTACTTAGTTTGATTTCTACTCGATTATGTGTTTGTTTACATGTATCAATTCCAAAGATTGGGTTACCAGTTGAGTATGAAAAATCAAAAGAGGTTGTGTACCTCTGTGGGATTTTTTAAGATTTTTTTTCTTTTTTTTTTATAAGCGGAGGGTGAGGCAGGTGAAGGTGGCAACCAAACAACTAAACTAAGCCTAGGGTTTATGCAAGCTCCTAGGTTAATTACGATTTGTGTTATTAGGTGGTAGAATGAAATCTAAGGGGTGAGTGGTGGGGATATACTTACGGATCCTTCAACAACACTTTACTCCAATTTTATAGCTCTAACTCGCCTCAAAAGAGTACCTACAGTCATAGTAAGAAAAGGGAAAAGTGAGGTAAAAGATCATTAAGGCGAGAAAGATGGGAAATCAAAGAGCGTTGCCTCCTCGGCAACGGCGCCAAAATGATGAATGAAATTTGGTATGCTAAAGGTTGAGTTTGAAAATATGTCGTTGTAGTTGCGTAAAAATCTGCAATCAAATAAAATTTATAACGGAAACTCTGGTGAGTCCCAGGTCGAACACGGGGAGGCGAACGTTTGATTAAAAATTGCATTTGGAATTATTGTTACGAAGTAGATTAGTTGGTTGAATTAAATATATACTAGCTATTCTCCTTAAAGAATAAATAATAGAAGAAAGAGAGAATAATAGAAAGAAAGAGAAAATAGAGAGAAAATGAACAACTATTTCATAACCACAGCATCATGTCCATTACATCTACTTGCTACAACTAGAAAGCTGGAAATCTATACTAGAAAGCAATAAAAAAGTGAGGGATGAGAAAATCATTCTCGACGACTGCTTGGAGGACGAGCTACATTAGCAGAGCGCTTGGACCTTTGATCTTTCTCAGACTATATTTGATGCTACAGAAATCCGATCAGTGTGATCTCGGAGGCGTTGGACTCCGCTCGTCACCCTGATCAAATTCGTATAGTTGGATCTTTAATCTGAGGCCCCGAAGTGATATTGCCCTGTCCCCTTGCCATAATAAGGGTAAATTAACCTATATTTTGTACAAACTAATCTAAATGTAGAATGATACATGCTGTGCAATATTTATAATGCATGAGTCTTCTATATACCTAGCAACATGCATAAATAGGCATTTTAGGCCAATTAGATGTATGCACATCAATTTAGTTGTTTGATGCCAAATTACGTTTATTCCTAGGAAAGATCAGGTTGAGATAGAGCGACCCTTATACTATCACACACATCTTTTCACATAGAGACATTAAGATCACAGACCCAAAGATAAGTCAAACTTTAACTATGTATGGTCAGAGACTAAAACCTTAGATTGAGAACATTGAACTTGGACCTGTTCTAGAGAAGGTAGCACTTTTAGACTGTTGAGAGGTGCATGCTCGATTGAAGGCATTAAACTTAGCACTTGTTGGGAGGCAACCCAACCCAATTTTGCTTATACATAGTAGGTTAATTTCATTTTAGGATTGGAGCTAGTATTTTAAACGAGAATAATTTAGAGCTATTCAGGTGATATCCTCCCTTTCTTATGCTTATTTTCTATTCATCAGCATACAATGAGAACATTACATGAAATAGGCATGGGGGGTTGGGGAAATTTTTATTGAGTGCCTATATCTAGTCTCCATCAGTCTTGCATATATACATTTGCATTATATATATACTTATTTGCAAAAAAAAAAAATTTATATATATTGCATTTATGCACTTAATCAAAAAGATTTTTATCAAGGAGGTTTTATTGAGAATTTTCTTCTTGAATTGTTTCTTACTTTAGAATCTAGTACATCTATTTCACTTGTACGTATACTTTGTAATAGATTTTTTATGAAAACTAATAGACATTTTTAGTTTCTCAAGGAGAAGCATTGCTTCTTATTCTGAACCCTTGGATAGTTAGTTAGGGAGTCAAGCAAACTAACTTTCATTAGATCCACCACACATTTGTGAGGTGAGAGTAGAGTGTCTAATAGTACTTTAAGTCTAGTACGATGACTCTTAAGTTTTGAATAATTGGATGATGTTACCTCAAAGTTAGGCATAGCTTTCACTCTCAGTTCTTGTGTATGGACATACGTGTGAATTCTTGAGACCCATTAAATAAAGAAGATATGTAAAGATTGAGTTCTAATAAAACTATGACTATGGTGGATGGTCTTTCATGGAATCCTCGGTTGAAGGAAGGTATTAGTGTCAAGGTCAGAAAATATGCTGTCCTATCTATCCCTTCCCAGTGCAGAGAATAGGCATTTCCACCAAATAAGCCATCCGATATCCTCTTGAACCTCATTATCCTTAATAATGCCTCATGAATAAAAATTTACGTGTGTTGTACTGTGTTGATATTTAAAGAGAGAGAGAGAGAGAGAAAAGAAGAAAAGAAAAAGAAAAATATATATATAAAGAGAAAAAATTGAGTTCATAGTTATGCTTATTTCATTTTTGAGTCATTTACATTGAAGCAACAAAATCCACTACCATTTCGATCCACCAAATATGGCTTATACCTACGTTTTAGTATTTCTGATCGCCTAGATATAGGCTAAGGAGTTTTGACTTAGTTATAGGGTTATCAGAATTTTAATTGAAGTGCTAATGCCATGTGAGGCCACCAAATATTGAATGCATTGACAAAATTTGGAGAGATTGTGAGCTAAAAAAGAGAAAAAGTGAGAGAGTGAGTACAAAGGAACTAAAAGGGGGCACAAGTTTTTAGCCTCTCTGGATGATTTGTTTGATAATCTAAAGATCTAGATTTTGTAGTACTAGGCTACATGTAGCACCAGATAAGTGTGAGCCACCAAATATGAAATCATTTGACTCAAACATCTTCTACCTAAGATAAAACTCGAGGTTAAATTATATATTACTTGCTATGTTATCATCGAGGGAAGAAGTTTGCCTATCCTGATAAAATTTTTACGAAGGGTCAAGTACGAATTTTAAGTGTATGTCGTCTTTTCACTTAGATCTATTGCTTAGGCTACTATCACTATATTTTCACGTTGTTTGGATCTCTAAATTTTTTGAAGAAGACATGAAAAAATCTTTTGTCAAATCCTTGATAAAAAAAAGGGATCAGTCCTTTGGGGGTCGAGTTGTAAATAGCATGATTTATACATTTTGCATTCATTTTTCATTCTTACATTTGCTCGAGAACTAGTAAATGATAGGCATGAGGGCGTGATATATCCATATTTATTTACATAATTTATGCCTAACTAATGCTAGTTTAAGGGTAAAATTAGATTGCATTGCATTAGATTAGGTTAGATTAGTCATGTGTATTTTGAAAATAAAGCATTTCTAGAGTTTTTATGTAATATTCCTGCTACTTATATCTGGTGCATTGATATTTTTACTTATATGTGTGTAGGCGCTAGATTTGAAACTGATTGAAACTTGATTGAGAGGAAAAATTATTTTAAGCTCGAATGTATGAAGAAGCTAAGCTATTTTCCAAATCCAAACCTAATTAAACCTTAGCCTTAGCATACTTAGAAAGGTAATCCCATAACCTTTCCTGCGTACACCACCCAATATTCCCTTCTATTAAAAAAAAAAAAATTCCATCCTACCATATTTTCTACCCCCATTGTAATTTCCCATCCCCAACCAATTCCCTTTCCAACTTTTCTATCCCAACAAAAATACCACCTAACATTTTCCACCAAACAAACCAAACCCTCCTATCTACAAATCCCATGCACAATCCTAAACATTCTCCACTAACGTACACACCCTCCAACAAAATCCCCCTACGTAAATCCCAATAAACGTATTCCACCACCAAACAAAAATTCCCACGCTCCTTAATTAATTCCCAACGAAATTCTATCCCCAACAACGTACCCAACCGAGCCATGTGCCCTCTATCTCAATTATTTAAAGCCCTCTCCTCTCAATTCTTCTGGGCTCCAGATGGCACTTCCCCCTCTCAATTCGTCTCTTTCGACCTTCTCCCCGTGCACATATCCCTTGTTGCTCTTTCCTCTCTCTCTCTTTCTGGATCATGACCGCACTCCTTCTCCCTCTGCTCCCTCTCCCCCAACTTCTCTCACAAACCACGCACTACCCCTCATGATCTCAAGTCCCATGCTCCTTGCTCGTCTATTTCTCTCTCTTTCTCCACTACGTATACTCAAAACCCTAATGCTCTCCCTCACGACCATGTACTCCTCCAGCAACCCCCACATCGTTAGCTCTCCTTATTGCACGACCACTGCAACCTCGGCTCCTCCCTCGCCCTGCGAACTTGGCTTCGTTGTGTGACTACGATGTTCGACCGGTGTCCTCCCTTCGGTACCTTCTCCTTGAGCCTCTCCTCCTCCCTAGCCCAAAGACGATTGAGATGATCTCCTCCTTTCCCTTGCCTGACTCAGCTTCGACTCCTCCCTTTAACTTCTCCTCCGTTCTCTCTCCATGCGTGAACCCCCTCCGAGCAACTTTTTTTTTTTTTTTGATAAAGCAGGAGTAATTCTTATTCATCTCCTACTCCTTGGAGGTAGACAAAAGTAGGGGGACCAAACCAAAATCTGCTGGGTACACAAAAAGGACAACCACGACTTGTGGCCTAGTATAGGAGAAAACAACAGAACAAAACTTAGTAAATCACATAAGGAAACTGAAGCTTGTTGAGGTTGATGATGCCCTGGATCTACCTGTTGAGTTCCGTAAAATTGTTGCACATCTTCCACTCCTCCTCTTGGGTAGCTAGCATACTAGCCAGAGCATTGGCAGTAGGACAAATGAAGCTAAGAGATCTAATTCTGTTCTTGTAGTTAAGGACCTTATTGTACTCTGCTCTGACTGCCCAAGCCACAGGGACTTTCCCGGTCCACCAGAAGTTCAACAGGGAGGACTCGCATTCGATATGGACTTTAGGGGGGAAGGGGTAAGTATTAAGGGAGTGAACGATGGAATGAATTATAGCTTGCTCCTGCGTCCTGTCCTTGGAAGTACCATAAGCACAACTTTTAAAGTTGCCAGCTGTGTCTCTCGCAACCCAAGCTTGAAGAAAACGATCATCCCTTCTACGAATAGCAATGTTAATCTTAATTCCAATGCTAGGTCTGACCCAATTCACAAAGATGGTTTTGGGGCGTTGCTGCCAAATCTAGGTGAGGAGTTTAAAGTTATGCCAGTTTTGAGACACCCAACCAGGAATATTGCGAATCAGGATAATCTCGTTCCTAAGCTTATTCCGAATCCACCAAACATTGTACCGAATGAAGGAGAACAGCCACTTAATAATATGATTTTTAGGAGAACCATTAGGGGAATAGATAATGTTGAAAAAATAGCTGGGGTTAATCGGACTAAGGTGGCTTTCGAAGAAGACCCAATCAAAGATCTGATGAACCAAGTGGCTTTGCGAGAAAAGATGGCTAACCGATTCACACTTGTGCTGAGTGAGACAACAGGAGCACTTAGAAGGGAAAGGGATGACAATTCTAGAAATATTCTCATCAGTTTGGAGTCTTGAGTGAAGAATGTGCCACACAAGCAAGGAGACATGAAGGGGGAGCTTTAATCTCTAGAGAGCTTTGGCCGTCGTGTCCACAGGAAGAGAGGCAAAGTGTGATTGATAAGCAGAGGAAACTGACAAGGTACCATCTCTGTTAGTCATCCAGATAAGGATGTCCTTATCGTGAGTCAAAGTGAAAGATGAGATTTGAGATCGCAGATTGTCAGGGATGCAAACCATTTGAGGGTGATTGTGGAAAGTTGATAAGAAATCTTTTATCTGGATCGGAGTAATGTTGTTAGAAGCTGGGAGAAAGGATATCAAAGGAGAATCACCAATCCAAGCATCGATCCAAAAATCCATGGAGCCTTCACGAATATCCCACGGATTAGAGGTTTCATAGTGTCACAGGCATTTCTCAAACCTTGAACTCTGGCCGGGGTGAAAGGGGAGTAGGATAGGTTCTTACCATAAAGGCTCTTCATAAGATGAGCATAGGGAGACTCCGAAGAGAGGATGTTCCAAACTCTCTTCATCCTCAGGGCCAAAATAAAAATCTTCAGATCAAGAATACCAAGTCCACCGAGGTGAAGAGGTTTGGCAATAACATTCCAGGATATCCAGTGGTGCTTAGCTTCCCCTGAAGAAGAACCCCAAAAGAAATTAGCCATAATCAACTGGAGTTTCTTGATGATAGTTTTGGAAGCCTCTAAGACAGAGAGAATATGTATAGGCATAGAGGAAAGGACATGTTTGATGAGAAGTAACCTAGAGGCAGAGGAAAGCAAGCTGGCCTTTCAGCCCACCAATTTGGACTGAACCTTATCAATGATAGTTTAAAAATAGGAAGTTCTAGCTCTACCAGAGAAAATAGGACACCCAAGATAAGTGAGAGGGAAAGAACCAATTTGAATACCAAGGACAGTAGTTCCTCTGCCGATGTCAACGTCCTTTTATTGCAGTACCAACCATGTTTTTTCCTCCTTCCACCTCTTTCTCTCTTCTCCTCCATACGTTTCTTCTACTCCATATGTTTCTCCTCCTCTTCCTTTATATCTTCATATTTTTTGTTGGTTGTTTCTTTCTTGTCTGTAGGTTGCTTGGCGATTCTTGACTATTCTAGCATTTCTCAACGTCTTCGCACCTTCTTGCAACTTCTCGTGCATTGTGTTCGCATCATCATTGACCTCTCACCTTCGCGCATGTGTTCCACCGTTGACCGTCGACGACACTTTCCGCCCCTGTCACGACCCTGCTGGACTCTTCCTAAGCTTCTTTACTCTCTTTCTCTTCTTATTATTTTCTGATTTCTCAATTTACGTATTATTGTGACTCTTTTTAATAGTAATAAACACTTCTATTTTTATCTCCGTGTTTCTCTCGCATTCGTTTCTGTGCTTGTTTTATTTATTTGCTTTTATTATAAAAAAAATTCCAATATATATATAAATGGCTCAGTTAGGTTAGAAAATATCGAGATATCCCTACCTCCCTGTGAGATTACCTGCACTCCCGACATTATTCTTGTATTTTTTAGAGAGTTTTACAAATTTAAATTGACGTGTTTTCGCACCTACGACGACAGATTTATCATTATCGTGATTTCACGGTCATGATGTTAATCTCCAAAGCAAATCAAGGGTCGTCACCCACCCTTTCTGCTCTCGTGGCTGTCCTCCACATGTAGGTCTCCTTGGCATGCTCCTAGGAAGATAGAGTGGGGATGTTGGCAACTAGAGGGGGTGGTACGGGTCCCTCCTAGTCCCAACGTCCACCCTTTCTTCTAGGGTTAGTGGTAGATGATTTAGATAGAACATTAATGTAGCCAAGGATGATTTTTTTTTTTTTTTGGTGGTTAATGGTGCTTTTATAGGGAAGGAGGGGGTGGTGGTTATAGGATGGAAGGATGCTTAAAAAGTGGTGCCAACTATAGGTTGGTTAAGGAAGGTTGGTGCCACCTTGAAGAGGTGTGATGGTGGTTGAATGGTAGTTATAGGTGTTTTTGGCGCCAAGAATAATGGGGTATATAGGTGTCATGGAGTGGTGACTATGGGTTAGGTTTGGTGCCATTTTTGGTGGTGGCTATGTGGTGGTTATGGGTATAAGGTTAGCGTCATTTCTGAAGAGGTGTGAAGGGTGGTGGTTGAGGGTGTTTCGGTGCTAAGGTGAAGATGGTTAAGGAGGGTTAAGTAGTGTGGTGGTTATAGGTAGGGTTGGCACCACTTTTTGAAGAGGAGTGAAGGGTGGTTTTGGTTCCACCTTTGAAGGGATGCATGGAGGTAGTTTTTGGTGCCAAGAGGAAGGGGTAAGAGGTGGTCTTATTGGTGCCAACTTAGGTGGAGGTTGATGGGCAGATTGAGGAGCTAGGTAGAACATGCAGGAGGTGGACTAAGGTGGACTTGAGTAACTAGCTTAGCTAGCTAAAGCTAGCTAAGAGCTAGGTAGAACTTGTTGGAGCTTAGAAGGAGTTGGCAAGAGCTAGGGCAAGCTAAGAGGAGTTGGTAGTAGTTGAGAATGGAGCTCAGAAAGCTCTTATCTTCTTCTTGTTCCATTAGGGTTTGCCTTTCTTCTTAGTCAGCCAAGGTTTAGATGATGACTCTAAATCTGGCACACCCTGACAAACCCAAAAATATATAAAGTCAGATAAAATAACATGAATACCTATTTATCCATGCAAAGATCCTAATAATGCAAGTTTTCTTAATGCAAGCCTAAGATTGTAATGCGAGTGCAAAATACCTAGGAACTACTTGTGAAATGGGCATAAGATTGATGCACCCACCTTGGTGCTTACATTGGAAAGCTAGTGTGTGTAGTAAGGGACAGGAGGCACATGATGTCTCGAAGAGATCACACAAATCTATTACATATGTGTATGTAATATATTTGAGGCATGAGATCACTCTGCATATATTAGGAATGACATTTTACATGTGGTCTTAGAGTCCTGATCAGATTCAAGGCAAGAAGAGAAGATAGACCTTTGGGAAAGGTTTTGATC
This sequence comes from Thalassia testudinum, assembly GCA_037157565.1. Taxonomy (NCBI): domain Eukaryota; kingdom Viridiplantae; phylum Streptophyta; class Magnoliopsida; order Alismatales; family Hydrocharitaceae; genus Thalassia; species Thalassia testudinum. The sequence goes on from JAZHRO010000025.1 coordinate 113,463,025, forward strand.
TTTGTTCTTGCCCTAATGATATAAGGAGATATCAAGAATAATATGATCCAAGGATCAATGACAGCAATCTAATGGGATTAGACCTCGGGATAATATTTTCCTTTAGGTGTAAAGAATTCATGAGTATTCAGAATACTTAACAGGGCAAAGTGCCAAAATTCCACCTATGGATTCATTATTAGAGTGATGAAACCAATAATGATTTTAATGGATTCCTAATTGTAGAATAAATCAATTGTAATTTAAAGAGTTAAATTACATTTGATTTGGCAATTAATTGCACATAACTTGATTAGGTACAAAATTCAAGTGTTGAATTACAATTAATTTAAGTTTGGATACTAGATCTAAACTTCCCATAATTTGCTATGAGTTAATCATGCAATTTTCAATTAGGATTTGATTCCATCCAATGGATGAAGATCTAATGGATCCCATAAAATTAGGGTTTGGTTAGGAATTACTATAAATATCTCCCAAAGGAAGAAACCCTAATTGCCTCATTCAATCAATTACCTTAATTGATTTCCACAAAATCCATCAGCAACAATAGTAGCCGTAGGCATCAAGAGGAAACAAGCGGTGGCCCCCTTTATTGCCTTTAGTAGTAGGTCGACCAATAATATTATTGGTTGGCATCTGTTGTTGTAGCCGGTCGACCAGTTAGCGAACCGGCCAACCTACCACCAAGGGCTAAAGCTACAACCCTCTTCGTCATGTGCCCTCTCTCACCCTCTTTAGTAGCCAATTGATTAGCTCTTCTTTGAGCCGACTAGCTACTACAAGGCCGACTGCTACTAGTCCTCTTGAAGAAGTTCTTGAGGTTCAATCTTGATTTCGAGGTAATCATTGCTTCAGATTTGTAAAGGACTTTATGGATCACATGTAGGATTCATCCTCCGCAACATGAGGATCTCATCCACCCAATGAGGAGGCACAATCAGAGTTCTTCCGAGACTTATTTAACGAAGCACCACATCTTGAGGTGCTGGACCACGCTGCCTCACGAAGGTATAATCCCTCAAATCGTGGGATCCTGGAATAGGAGGAAACTAGTTCCTCCCATATGGTTCCGATCCTAGGTGCTTTTCTATTTTATTTACTTGATGATTTATGGCATCGATTCGATCTTGTGTTTGAAATTTTGAAATGCCTGTTGTCATGCTTTCACGATGCCATAGGGTCGATGTGATCTAACCTTTCATCGATCCCCACTTATTAAGGTGTCTAAACCTATTAGGAGCACAACAAGCTTTAGCTCGCATGCATAATGGGGCTTGTAGCAATCATGAAGGCTGTAAGACCATGGTGGCAAAACTGTTGTGATCGGGATATTCCTAGCCTCAAATGACACAACATGCGAAGGAATTCATAAAGTGATGCGATAAGTGATACAAAATTTATGCGATTTTATAAAGATGGTTTTTAAATCGTTGCAATGTGTAAAATTGATTAGCTTTTAAATTTATATTCCTAGATAAGGTAAAGTATCTATGGTCGTCCAAGGAGACCAAATTTTTAGTTATCAAAACATGTTCTCTCTCTCCCTAACTCAAATCACCACTTTATATTTTTGGTTTTGCAATTTTTAGGGTTTTTAGGAAATAATCAAGAAATCGTGATGTGAAGACGAGAAAAACTCGCTACGAAGACTATGCAGAAGAAGATAATTACTACACCTAAGTGATAAGTAGAAGTTTTCGCTTTTAAGCTCACCCTAGGCAAGTGCGCCTAGGGTATTTAAAAGAGAAGAGTGGTGCACTAAGAAAAGTAAAGAAAAACACTTGAATCAAAACACAGAAAAATGGTGAAAGGCATTTGCATTAATTTGAGAGAAAACTTGTCTTTACAAAATGACTATAGAGGAATGCTTCTAGAACAAATTTGATATAAAACAAAAAGAAAGACTAGAGAGATCTCCTGATATCTTGAAGGTGAAGAATTCCTTGCTCCAAGTCCAACAGCTCTTGGACTTAAAAAGGGATCCTCCTCCTTGAGATCATGCTCTTCTCCTCCAAAGTGGATGTGCACCACCTTGAATTCTCCTCTGCCTGGCTGTCCTCTAATGTGCTCCTTGGCTTGGTTCCATAGAAGAAGAAAGTGGTGTGTAGTGACTAGAAGGAGGTGGTGTTGTGCCCTCCTAGTGTGCACACCCACTAGTCTTCTTCCAAGGCCTTGAGTGTAGAATTTTTGGTAGAGATAAATATAGCCAAGGATGGGATAAAATGGTGGTTGGAATGGGGTAAATGTAGAGTAGGAGAAGGGGGGTTGGCATGGGATGTAGTGGAGGGTTAGGATGGTTTGATGGTGGGTGGTTGGAAGATTAAGGGTGGAGGGATGCCTCCACTTTGGCACCAACTATGGATGCTTCTAGAAAGGGATGTTTTGGAGGGAAAATGGAAGATGGAGATGATGGATGGTGGAGATGATGGGCTAGGGTTGGCGCCAAAGTAGAGGTGGTTATGGGTTGGTTTTGGCGCCAACTCTTGCTAGCCTTTGGTGGTCGTGATGGGGTGAAGAGGTGTGTCTAAGGTGGTGCCAACTTGAAGTAGGAGTAGGTGGAGCTAGGTAGCTTATTTGGTGGAGATTTGAGGTAGTAGGGTAGTGGATGGCCATAGGTAGGGTTTAAGTGGAGCTAAGCTAGCTAAGGTAGATTAGCTAGTAGAGTAGTAGAGAAGGAAGTAGATGAGCTAGGATTTTGGCTGGAGGAGTTGAGAAGAATTTTCATGGAGCTGCATTGCAGCTTCTGCTACTGAAAAGGACTGCATCTGAGCTTAGTAACTAGCTTAGCTAGTTAGTTATTTTCTAGTTGCTGAGCTAAACTAATGTGAGCAGGCTTCTACTATTGTGAGCTGAAGGGAGTTTAATTAAATCTTCTCAAAGACTACCTAGCTACTAAGCTAGCTAGCTTAGGTCAAGTAGTGAAGCTCAACCAAGTTGAGCTAAGTTGGGTCTTCAGGAGTTGGACTTGAGCTGGCCTGAGCTAGTTGAGGACTTCCTCAATAGATTAGGCTTAGCTAGTTGATGGTAGTAGCTAATCCTAGTCAAGTGGAGCTTCCATGAGCTGGATGGAGATGGGAGGAACTAAGTTGAGCTACCATTTAGCTGAGGTGAGCTAAATGGAGCTGAGATGAGCTGATCCCAACTAAGTTGAGCTGCAATGAGCTGCAATCTAGCTAAGGTGAGTTGGATTTAGTTGAGATCCAGTGAATTGGGCTTCTCCTTCATCTTTTACCTTTCTCAGTGCTAGGGTTTGTGGGATTTGACTGTCTGTTCATCCTTGACACTCAATTAAAGATGTAAAAATAAAAAAACAATGCAATGCATGACTATCCTAAGAGAATGCCTAAATGTAACCTAATACCATAATGTACATTGAAAAACCTAGGAACTAGATGTGATTTTCAGGCTAAGGATGATGATAAATTGGTGTTTATCACACCCCCATGGTTATCTTGTTGCCAGTCCCTTAGCAAAAGTTGGTTTACAAAATGGTATTAGGGAAAACTAATTTCTATTTTTTTTTTAGGAGAATCAATTTTACAGGACTTTGGTTGATTGAAAAATAAGGAAGGTATGGGATTTGTTAAAGATAAAACATCAGGATTTTTCCATGGATCCAAAGGCTAGCATAAAACAGGATCTTTTTATCTACTCGAGAATTCAACAAATTTACCCCATTCGATTCCACTTATCCCATCAACCATTTTCGTAGTAAAAACCTCCTTGACCTAAGAATTCAATATAAAATTTACGTAACTTTGAAAATTCAAGTGTCAGTGCTTTGTGATTGTTGCTAACATTTTTTGGAAAGAAAATAAGGTCATGTTTTTGACATCATTTTTTTTTTCGGAAAGAGAACAGATGTTTATTTTGTTTTCTCTCCTATGCTTAGCCTTAGATTAGCCATCAACAAAAATGTGTCGGAATCATCATCCCCATTACTAATCCTTGAAGAGGCTCTTGCTCCGATGCTATGAAACCACTGTCCAAGGCTCCTCTAGGAGCTCACAACCCCAAAACACAAATTGGTGAAAAGATGCACTCTAGGAGAACTCAGGCTCTTGCTCCGACGCTATGGGAAGAGCACCATCCAAGACACTTAAGCCACAAAATGAACTTTAATTATCTGTTTAAAGATATGGAATATAGATATAGAGTAGCGCCGAAGGTGACGTGAGCCAGATGCGTTTGTCTAAATAGGTTGTTGTAGCTCGCATTCGCAACGTCGATTTTAAATGTAGAAATGGATGTGAGTCCGAGTGTTGAACATAGGGAGGTGTGAAATCGACGTTTTCTATCACTTGGTTGTCACGAAAATGGCGGGTTTTGCTTGCGCATGAGAAAACATGGGAGAGAAAAGAAAGTAAGAGAGAAAGAGAGAGGGAGAGAGGGAGAGTAGGGTTAGAGTCTTTTGATCACAGCATTCATGCAAATCAAGATAAGAAAAACCCGGTAAAAAGAGAGAGACAAAAGCTACGTAAGAAACAACATCATTTAGCATGCAACTTGAGTTTTACAGATAGAACAATAGCTAAATGCTTAAACAAAAGTAAAATAAAGCCAGAGTAAATGGAGAGAGAGAGAGGGGAGAAGGCGAGGCGACCACGGCTGTGGAGGAGGGCTTCGTCGGTAGCTCGCCAACTCCGGTGAATACAAAGTGTGCTAAGGGAAGCTAGGAGTGGGGTAGAAGAATTGCAAGTGTATTCAATGCCTCCAATGGGGTGGTTGAAGGGGGTTTAAATAGGAGAAAAGGGCTTCTAATTGAGGTAAAGGGGTTTAGCAATGTCTAGGACATCGCTAAACCCCTTCCAAAAATGTCGCTGAAGGCCTCCACCCGTTGGTCCAAACGCGTGCGCGCTCTTCTTCTTCTTCTCACGTCATGCCTGCGATCTGCATGTGTTCGCTGTGCACCATCTGATCGAAGATCAGACGGTTGAGACTTTACGTGAGTGCGTGCTGAGGATAGCACTTGTGTAGCGCACGCCTTGCACGTTATCGTGCGCATGAGCATTCGTGCGCATCCACTATGCTGCGTGGCCTCCATTTGCACCGTTCGTTGCTGATCGGGCGGCTTGATTTAGTTGCGGTGCGCCCTGGGTCGTAGAGTGAGGTGTGGTGCGATTCAAACCCTCACCTCTCAGCACGAAGGCGAGGTGTGGACCGCTGTGCTGCGCCCGCGGTTGGTTGCGGAGACGAGGTCGAGCACAGGGCATGTCGACTGTTGGATGAAAATCCATCAGTCAGGATTTGATGGTGAGGCTGCGAAGGCATGTGGTGAGGAATGCGTGCGGGCGAGGGTTGCACGTTCTCAGCCTTCCGATCGAAGGATCGGATGGCTTAAAATTGCTGAGTGCGATGACGAGGTGCGCCGCAGTTGCGAGCGCATCAGATGCTGCCACGTGGTCGCCTGTGGGCTGTTGATCATCAGATCAACGACCATAAATTCTTGGGCCAGTTGAGGGAGCTCTGGATGTCGGATTTGAGTGATTTTGAGTCCGTTGGACCTGATTCGTCGATCTGAGTCCATTCGTGCAATCCGATTACTCATTTGAGACCTATTTCAATATGCACTTGTACATACGTCCATTACACATTGATTATAAGCAATTTTAATTTGTCATGCATGCAATGCCCCCAAGCCCATTATAGTATATCATTAATGCACATATATTCTCAAAATTGACCCCGGTTGATGGAATTATCGCCACAAAATGTAGAGTTATCAAAGGGGGCAACATATTGGCATCACATCCTAAAAGGAAAATTTTCCTTCTCCATGGTAGGGACTCAACCAATCAAGACTGTCTCAAGTTTCATCCAAAACCAAACATAGGGAAATTATTTTAGCAATGTTTTTGGTTTGCTGGCTTTTTGTGTGTGCAAAAATTTTGACAATTGAGTTTTGAAAGGAATTCAAAATTTTAGGATGAAAACTAAGTTAAGTACTATTTAAACTACCAAACAAAATCAGGGTCAATTGATTTCTTCAGGGGTTGAGGTTTTTATAGGATATACACTGATTGTTTCTAAATTTTTAGACTTGAGAAGTCTAACCAAAGGATCCTTGGATTTGTCCTTAATTTTGTTAAAAATTAGATCCCATGTGTACCTTTTTTTGAAAAAAAGTTCAACCTTGGTCACGTGTATTGAAAAATTCCTCAAAAATTTTTTGAACTGTTCTTGATTTCTTTTTTGGGTTTTGGAAAACTGAATGTAAAAAGAAGAAATGTATGCAGTAGCTGGAATTTTTTTTTTAATTTTTATGTTTTTAGGTTCTGTAAATCCTGAAAAGATCGGCAAAATTTAAATCATCCACCCCATGCTAAAGATATGCAATGTTCACATGCATAAGAAGGGTAAAAGGATAGCACCTGAGGTCGCAGTCAGGATAAGCAGAACTCGGGAAAAGAAAAGGAAAAATGAAAGCAGGAAAGACGGTGGGTTACTATTTAGGTGATAAATCAGTGTTTTAAAATTACTTCGTTGTAATATAGCCAAAATATCGCTCAAACAAATAAATTTATTGCTTAAATTTGAAGTCCGAGGTCGAACACAGGGAGCAATATGGCAATTTAAAACTCAAGATCACAATCAAAGAATTTGCAATCAATAAAGATATATAAATGAAATCCAATGTCAATAATGCAAAAAGAAGAGAGGGTAAAATGGTGATTTGAATCACCAAATTATCCTATAATGTTAAGCTTAAGCTACTCAAATTAACAAATTAGATAAGCCAAGCACAACTCAATTTTAACCAACAGAGCCAAGGTATCAGATATTAGATGACAGATTTAGGCTCAGACGCCTTAACAGAGGCAAAGGCCTCTTCTCTTCCTCTTTCTTCTTCAAGCTTCAGGGAGAGGCTTCTCTCTTCTTGTCCTTTTCTTCTTCTTCCCTTAGCTTCAGAGAAGGCGCAGCACGGGACTTAGCACACCAGCAGAGGTAAAGGCCTCTTCAGATCTCTCAAGAGTAGGGCGGTAGAGCAAAACCCCCATCTCCTCTCTTTTCCTCTTCTTCCTCTCTCAGACCAAGCAAACCAAACCAGACCTGGGTATTCGGGTAAACGGATCAAGCCCAGACCTGTAGGGCATGAGCGCAAGCGAAGGCGTGCGTGGGCATGTGCAAGGGGACCTCAACCCGTGCTACTGAGGTGATAAGGCTATATCACAAAATCAATTTAAGCGCATGTGGTGCTTCATCAGCTATCGAGGTGGGACTAAAGTCCCACCCTTCTTCGTGCGTCTACAGCTGCAGTGAAGGAGGCTTGAATTGAGGCAGTAGCAGGTGCTGGCGACTTCAATTGTCACCCTAAAATCCTTCCTGGAAGTGTTCCGCTCGACCTGGGTGCAGCACCTGAAGCTGAAGATGCAAAAACAACACCTAGAGGTCTTCGAAGAAGCTCCGCCAATGGCATTATGGCTCAAGACCTGAAAGAGATGAATACGAACAAATGCAATGGTGGTGTCAGTGAGGGGTGAACGTGTGTGAAGTGGCCTGTCGGCATCGAAAAATGAAGTGCGTATGTGTGGTGTTCGGTGTAGCGAGTGAGGGACCAAATCCCTCAATTTCTTGAAGGGTTTTGGTCTGTGGAGCATGGCGGAGCTGATGGAGGTGACAGCGGCAAGTTTCGAGTAGTGTGAAGGTGTGTAGGCATCGCCAGAGCTTCGCTGGAGGCGAAGAAGATGAAGTGCAGGAGGCAGCAGTTGGTGGTTGTGTGTGTTTGCGAGGGTGGCAAAATGAACTAGAAAGAGAGAGAGAGAGAAAAAGAGGGACCTAGAGAGGTGGTTGAGAGGCAGAGGGCTTTGGTGTTGGTCGATTGAAGCTGGAGAAGGAGGAAGAAGCGGCGAGGCGGTGACAGCGATGCAGATGGAGGAACGCCCTTCCTTTGGCTGGGGAGGGTCGCGACGAAGAGAGGAAGAGTTTAGGCCGTCCAATTTGATGGTTGGATGCCCGGAGGAGGGAGATCCAAAGAGGTTGCCGGAGCAGGGTTTTTTGGTGGCTGGAGGAGAGAGATTAAGGTGATTTGGCTCCCAATAGCTTGTTGAGAAGCACGATCGTGCGATGGTGTTTCTTTTATAGGCCATAGGAAGCCCTTCCAAGCTTGGAAAGAAGCTTTCAAACTTGGAAGGTATTTGTGAAATAGGATACTCGAACCTTTGAAAAGTTCGCATGGCCTTTTGGGAAAGACTTAGAGCACAAGGAATGGCTCAAATGGAAGGTAACTTCCCAAGGAATCCCTGTATCAACTTTGGGAGAGATTGATTGAGAATTGAGCGAGAAATCCTCGTTCGAAACTCAATGGTGAAGGTTTAACCTTCCAAAAATGATGTGGGACCTGCTTGTGAAGAAGACAAAGAAGTTGGGGGCCTATTTGTAAGAGAATTCAAAAGTTAAGGGCCTGAATGAGATAAAAAGAGTCTGACTAGACCAAAATGCAAACTTGGTCAAGATGGTCTCAGATTGGGCCCAAATTTTGGTGAAAACCTAATTTGGACCCAAGGAATCCAATGGTGAAGTTAGATTTAGGTTTTGACCAAGTTTTTCTGGGTAATTTATGCAAAAACCTAAATTAGGGCAAATATTTGTCTGAGACTCTATTTTGGGTCAAGATGGGTTCTGATGGTCAAATTGAATGTTCCAAACCATAGAGAATATTTTTCTATGAATTTCAAAGGGTTTAGGTAAATTTTATCCTAATCAAAACCTTAGTTAATTAAGCGGGTCTATTTTTAGGGTTTCAAAAGTCATTTAATTCTCAAAGCACGTGCAAACCCTTTTCCATCTATTCTAACCCACTTGTTAGCCTTTTAGGACCATTTAACCCTTAATTACCCCTGGGAGAACCCGTGATTGTACTGCATTCATGATATAATGGTAAAATTGTAGTTTTAACCCTATTTTCTTGTCTTTCCCTCAGAATGAATTTGCAGTGAAATATGGCTCTCTAGCAGTTATGTAGGAGCTTTTACTGACTTAATTATATCAAAATAAGTTAATTATGACTCATGATGGTGTTCCCATCAGTTACTTCCCACCCAAGGCTATCTTTTACGCCTTTTAGTGGGGCGTGAAGCACATCAAGGTTCATCGGGAATGTCATAAAGATCATGAGTATTGGAAGGTAAATTTGGAGAATTATCAAGATAGGGCTTTAATCTTTGACCATGGACTGTCGAAGATAAATTTATTTTAGGATCAAGAATGTTGACAGCACTATGCGGGTGAGTTTGAAGGACGATATAAGGGCCAGTAATTTGGATTTGAATTTATCGGGAAAAATTCGTAATCTTGCATCGAAAAGACACACACTAGTTTGGTTCAAAAAATTTCTGAACGATATATTTGTCATGAAAAATTTTAGTTCAGTCTTTATAAACCTATGCATTTCTATATGCAAAATGACATAGTTCTTCTAATTCGGTTAATTGTAATTTTCGATGTTTGCCAGTAGTAGATAAATCCATGTTAAATTATTTTATCGCCAAAAAAGGCCTGTGTTCTAGTTTAACTGGAAAATGGCATGTGATGGTAACACCATCATTCGTCATAATTAACTTAAATTAGTCAAAATCAAGTGTTAAATGCTCTTGAATGATTGTCTGAGGATCGTAATTTCATTTGAATTGCATTAGAGAAGACAAGAAAATGGGTTAATTCTACTATTTTAACATATAATCACTACTGTAGATTAACTAAAGGGTTCATCAGGGTTTAATCTAAGGTCAAATGAACTTAAATATCCAAGAAGTGGGCTCAGATTAACTGAATCAGGATTTTATGAGTTCAAAGATTAAAATATTATATAAAAATTCTAATTATCAGTCTCACTCAAATTGAAAGGGTTTTGGTAGAAATAAATTTAATCTAAACCTCCTAGAAATCATTGCAAAATATTTTAAGATGTTTGGTATCTTCTGTTGGTGCTAGAGCACTGCGATCATTTATTTTAATGATAACAAAACATGTGTCATTTAACATTTGCACTTGAAGTCTTAGATTTCAGGTCAATTGCAAATGGAGACGTGGTTAGACGGAGTTCGAGCTCGCATCCAGGATGGATTGGAGGAGCTTGATTGAGAACAGAGGAGCTTCACGAGGAGCGATAGCTTAAAGAAGGAAGGAGATGAAGAATAGGATAGATTTCCTTTCCTTGTAATCTTTGTATTTTCGTTTCTTTTGTTGCTCTTTATTTTGTTACTTAGATTCATATTAAAGAGCCTCAAAGAACCCTAACAGTAGTCCTAGGAACACCTGCACAACCCTAGGATACTTAGGTTTTCTGTAGAGAACTTAGAAAATCAAAATAGAGTTCAAATAGCCTTTTTAGACGTTCGATTATGTTTAGGCTGGACTTAGGTAGTTCTGTCCGATGAAATCAGATGTCCAGACCTTAGTCCAGATGTCTTAGAAGACGTCTGATGATTTTGCCAGACGTCCAATTAGTGGACCATTTGCTGGCTTAGCAAACACTGAAGAAAATGACCGTTGCCTTGTATCAGCCGTTTGTAGAGGAACCAGATGTCTGATACATGACTATTTTGCCTTGGCTGACCCAAAATCTCTTCTTAGAGATTTCATAGCCGTTGCATTCTCTTGGAAATCCATTCCCGCAGAAAAGTAGGTTTCCAGACGTCTAGACATAGTGCTAGACGTCCTGTGTATCGTCTGATGGACTTTCACTAGAACCCTGTTTCGATCTGATTCAAGTCAGGAAGGAAACCCGCCTAAAATAAAACATCTGACTTTGTTTCCAGACATCTTAAACTGGCTTTTTAGATGTCCGATGCCAGGATCAGACGTCTGATAACCCTGTCAGCGTAATGATTAACCCTGATTTCGGCCTAATTCTCTTGGAGCTTGCACTCAACGGCTATGGAAGCCTTCCAAGGCCTTCCAAAGCCTTCCTAGGGCCTCTATAAATAGAGGGGAACCTTTGCCACTCAAACACACACCAAGACACACCTAAGCAACATACTTTCCACTCTTTTGTGTCCAAGAGAAGCTCTTGCTCTCCAAGCTCAAGTTCTACATCTAGAGAGCATCAATCACTTGTTCACCCGCTCTCTCGCCGTAGTTCACGAGAGCACCGTTACGCCGTCGCGTAGTTCACGCATCCTCATTGTCGACGCACTTCCACCAAAGGGAAGCATCCTTACTCCTATAGAAGCTTAGTTTTAGAATATCTTTGTTGGCTCTATAGGACTATTTGTAATTTACTTTGTTATTTGGTTGGGTATTTGCGTTGCGAATTCCTGTCTCCTTCGTGAGACAAAATCCTTCTTGTGAAGAGAAGGGTTTTGAGGTACGCTACCCTCGTATAAAGTAGCGTGGTTGTAATTGAGGTTGTACTACCCTCATTCAAGTAGTACATTAGTGGATTTGATCAACTTGGTTAATCGAAAAATCCTAACTCGAGAGGGTTAGGTGGTGGTTTACACCTGGTTTGGGTTTCCACCTAAAAATAATTGTATACATTGTGTGATTGGTATTTTATGAGATTATTCTATATTTTAATTCCACATTTTTATGTCACGTTGATCTCACCCCCTCCAAGTAAGGGAATTTACAATTGGTATCAGAGCAGGTCTTGCTAATTGGAGTAACACCCAGCAAGAGATTAAATGGAGGGAAGCACATCTGCGATCAGAATATCCGAAGGGCAATCCACCGTCCGACCACCCTACTTTGACAGAAACAACTACAGCTACTGGAAGCTGAGGATGAGGATGTGGCTTCAAGCCATGGACTTTGCTCTGTGGGGACGTTGCGAAACCCCATACGAGATCTGGGAGTGACTCGACACAGGATACTCGCTGTAGTAGATCCGGGAACTCTCACTCAACGCGAAAGCTATGAACGCATTGTACTACACACTCAGCCCTGAGGAGTTCAACAGAATCTCGCAATGCGTCACCGCATACGAGATTTGGCACACACTCGAGGTAACTCACGAAGGTACCTCTAAGGTAAAAATTATAAACTCAATTTACTTTCACAAGAATTTGGTCTTTTTCCATGAAATCTAACGAAACTTTAAGTGAGATGAACACTAGGTTCACTCTCATAGTAAACAATTTGAAAGCTTTAGGGAAGACTTTCATCAAGGGGGAGCTTCAAGGGAAGTTTCTTCGTTCCCTTAGATCGGAGTGGGAACAGAAGGTCACCGCCATCAAGGAGGCGAACGAAGTGTTGGAGCTTAACATGGAGGATCTCCTAGGCAGCTAATGGCCTACTAGACAAAGCTAAAGTAGAAGGACACACCAGAACCAAAATCGAAGAAGACCCTCGCATTTAGAGAAGTGTCAGATAGCGAGGTAAGTTCCGATGACGAAGACTTTAAAATTTTACTTAAGAAAATTTTCAAGTTTTGTAGGGAATCAAAGAAAGAGAAGAAGGAGAAGAAGGAAAGCCCAAGAGGTTGCTACCACTACAACGAGAAAGGGCATCTGCGACCAGAATGCCCTCTTCTCAAAAAGGAGAAGAAGGAAAAGGAGAAGTCTAAGAAGAAGGCATTCCAAGCAACTTGAGACTACTTGAGCTCAGAGGAAGAAGAAGAGCAGAACCCGAAGGAAGAAACCTCTTGCTTTGGTTTCATGGCCAGACGAAGTGATAGCGACAGCGAAAGCAGAAGCGACTCCGATAATGAGGTAAATTCTGATTTACAAAATGCTTTTAATGAGCTTTTTGAAGTTAGTAAATCACTTAAGGTAGAAAATAAAAATATTAAAAAGAACCTTAGTTTTCTTAAAAATGAAAATGAAAGGTTAGAAAAAGAACTTAAGGATCTAGAAGCTAGTCTAAAAAATGATGACTAAATCAATGAAAATACTAAATTAATTAAGGAAAATTCATGTCTAAAGCTAGAAATTTCTGATTTAAAGACAAAGATGCATATTGTAGAAAAAGAAATTGCATGTCTTATGGAAAAATCAAATAATTTGATAAATAAGGTAGATAACTTATATAGCCCTAAGGTTGAGAAAGGATCTCCATCAAGGAGACCCGCAAATAGATCTGGATCCAAGCTTACTTGGATACTGAAGAAAGATTTGGAATCATGTTTTGTAGGTTTCAAGGGTGACTATAGTACAAGAGATTGGACCTACAAGCTCAAGGTTGGTCAACTCGAGTTGGGAGAACCAAGGAGTAGACCAAGGAGGAGAACGAGAAGACCGACGAGATGGCGAATAAATGATGGACCCGTCGCACGTCGATCGCTAGACTGGAGACCGACACTGATGCCCGGGCCTCCAAGCTACGGATGGGAGCTCCATTCGATGTGGCATCCACTACCACCATATGGGCCATTTTATTGGCCATGGTAGGTGAGGTAAAACCCTTTTTACCCTATCCTTTTATAATTAGCATATAGATAGGGGGAGTTAACATTATGAGCTAATTGTCAATTATTAAGGGGGAGATGTAAGTTAGCTAAATTTCCTTTAGTAAGGTGGAGAAGAATAATAGCTATCTTGTTGTTACATAAAGGGGGAGGACATTACTCTTGTTAAAAGAAATTCATAGAAGAGCATGTTTTAAGGGGGAGTTATAGGTAATTTAAAATCAATTAAACCTTTTGATAATGTCAAAAAGGGGGAGGATTTTTGCATTATTTATGATTTTGTCATCACCACAAAGGGGGAGATTGTTGGTGCTAGAGCACCGCGATCGTTTATTTTGATGATAACAAAACATGTGTCATTTAACATTTGCACTTGAAGTCTTAGATTTTAGGTCAATTGCAAATGGAGACGTAGTTAGACGGAGTTCGAGCTCGCATCCAGGACGGATTGGAGGTGCTTGATTGAAAATAGAGGAGCTTTGCGAGGAGCGATAGCTTGAAGAAGGAAGGAGATGAAGAATATGATAGATTTCCTTTCCTTGTAATCTTTGTATTTTCGTTTCTTTTGTTGCTCTTTATTTTGTTACTTAGATTCATGTTAAAGAGCCTCAAAGAACCCTAACAGTAGTCCTAGGAACACCTGCACAACCCTAGAATACTTAGGTTTTCTGTAGAGAACTTAGAAAACCAAAATAGAGTTCAAATAGCCTTTTTAGACGTTCGATTATGTTTAGGCTGGACTTAGGTAGTTCTGTCTGATGAAATCAGACGTCCAGACCTTTGTCCAGATGTCTTAGAAGACGTCTAATGATTTTGCCAGACGTCCAATTAGTGGACCGTTGGCTGGCTTAGCAAACACTGAAGAAAATGACCGTTGCCTTGTATCAGATGTCCATAGAGGACACCAGATGTCTGATACATGACTATTTTGCCTCGGCTGACCCAAAATCTCTTCTCAGAGATTTTATAGCCGTTGCATTCTCTTGGAAATCCATTCCCATAGAAAAGTAGGTTTCCAGACGTCCAGACATAGTGCCAGACGTCCTGTGTGTCGTCTGATGGACTTTCACTAGAACTTTGTTTTGATCTGATTCAAGTCAGGAAGGAAATCCGCTTAAAATCAGACGTCTGACTTTGTTCCCAGACGTCTTAAACTGGTTTTTTATACGTTCGATGCCAGGTTCAGACGTCTGATAACCCTGTCAGTGTAATGATTAACCCTGATTTCGGCCTGATTCTCTTGTAGCTTGCACCCAACGACTATGGAAGCCTTCTAAGGCCTTCCAAAGCCTTCCTAGGGCCTCTATAAATAGAGGGGAACCTTTACCACTCAAACACACACCAAGACACACCCAAGCAACGTACTTTCCACTCTTTTGTGTCCAAGAGAAGCTCTTGCTCTCTAAGCTCAAGTTCTACATCTAGAGAGCATCAATCACTTGCGTACTCGCTCTCTCGCCGTAGTTCATGAGTACACCATTGCGCAGTCGCGTAGTTCATGCATCCGCGTCGTCGACGCACTTCCACCAAGGGGAAGCATCCTTACTCCTACAGAAGCTTAGTTTTAGAATATCTTTGTTGGCTCTATAGGACTATTTGTAATTTACTTTGTTATTTGGTTGGGTATTCACGTTGCGAATTCCCGTCTCCTTCGTGAGACAAAATCCTTCTTATGAAGAGAAGGGGTTTGAGGTACGCTACCCTCGTATAAAGTAGCGTGGTTGTAATTGAGGTTGTACTACCCTCGTTTAAGTAGTATGTTAGTGGATTTGATTAACTTGGTTAATTGGAAAATCCTAACTTAAGAGGGTTAGGTGGTGGTTTGCACCTGGTTTGGGTTTCCACCTAAAAATAATTATGTACATTGCGTGATTGGTATTTTGTGAGATTGTTCTATATTTTAATTTTCTATTTTTACATCACGCTGATCTCACCCCCTCCAAGTAAGGGAATTTACATCTTCACTTTGACCATCGAAACCTATTTTGACAAAACATAAAGATTTAGGCAGAAATTTGCCTTGTTTTGGGCCTATGTGTAATTTACTTATTCAAACGTGGTCAAAATCAGTTCACCATAGATTCATTAGACCCAAATTAGGTTAACACTAAAATTTGGGCCCAATTAGAGTCCATCTTGACATAGTTTGCACTTTATCCCTCCGATCTCTATTCATTACATTCAAACCCCTAAGATTTTGATTTACCTTGCACAAAGGTCCTTCCCTACATCACTTTCCTTGTTCAGGACCTCCCAAATGCAGGAGCTGCAGCACATATGGAAACGCAAACATGACTGACTTTGACTAAGAGTTTCTCCTTGGATTTTCAATCAAATCCCTCTAAATTTGGAGGGATTGATCAAGAAGAGATGCTCTCATATTTGAGCAAGAAACCAAGCTTTGATTTGGAATGTAGAGCTCTAGTGAGCTCAGGAAAATTTAGGAGTTTAAGTTTCCAATTTCACGAGCAACTTCACGAATTACCCACAATTGGAGGTCAATACTAACTCTATATAAGCTCTCCTAGCTTCCTATGAGTTCCTTAGTTGATTCTAGGCTGGATTCTACCCTCTTCCCTCCTCTCCAGCCATGAGCTCTGTCAACTCCAGTGAACTTGACGCTCACCCTCTTCCGACCACCCAACCATCAAATTGGATGCCTCATCCTCTTCCTCACCTTCATCCAACTCCAGAATACCTGGAGCCTCCTTTCCCTGTCATCATCGCCATCTCCCCCATCAGAGAGTTCTACATCCTCAGCTTCGATGAAGCAAGCCATCGGGGATTCCTCCCTCTTTCATCCAATAGACTAGGTCATCTTCCTTCCCTTATCTCCTAGATTAGTTTTAGGACCTTAGGATTAGAGTTCCACCTCTTTATCGCTCCGACCTCCACTTTCTTTTTTGCCTCCGACAAGAGCTCTGGTGAGCTCGCTCTTACACCACACTTCAAAAAATAACACACCACCACTGCAAACACCTTCCTCTTGATCCATAGATCAAAAGCCCTAAAGATATTTGGAGTTTTGACCTATGGATGCCTACGCCGGATGACACACCACTCCACCAGCCACCTTGATGTCGTCTGGCCCATTCGACCTCCATCCATTAAACCAAGACCACCGTTGCACTCCATGCCTTACGGTGACCCTAATGAACTATCTAATTAGGGCCTAAAGGTCGTATTATTGTCTTCAGGTTCTCATCGCTATCGACGATCACTCCACCACTGTCTATATGCCATGCTCCTCGTCACCACCCTGCTTGAGTGCGGAACCACTTCAGCAACACACCTGTACCCTCAATTTGGCAAGAACATAAGGCAGCACCTTGGATTGAACGAGCATCTTCAACGCAACTGCAACAATGGGAGTTCCAGCTTTTAGTCCCACATCGTGGGGATGTAAATTTGAAATGCTTATTTGATGTTTCATTCCCACAGGATTATCGCCTTCAAACACGGGGGTCAGGTCCCTACCACATGAGTCGTGCACATGCCCTCGCCCGTGCACACACACGTGGGTCTGGGTTGGTCTAAACCAGGTTTGATCTGGGCTAAACTGGGTTTGGAGAGAGAAATAGGAAGGGTTTCTTAGAGAGAGGGGGTTTTTGCTTTGAGAAAAATTGAGTCTTGACTTAGGTGAATTTGGGTTGAAACTTAAGGTGTCTGTGGCTCTTCATAGACATCTGAATTGAGGCTCTAACTTGAGATTTGATTAAGTGATGATTGAGGCTTGTGCTTAAGAGTAAAATAAATTTTTTTGTCTTATGATCATTTATGTTTGAACTCATATTTCTATCTATTTTGAGAGTTGATTCATTGCATATCATTTACTTTTGAATCAAGATTATTTGCTTAATTCTATTATTCACTTAGCGGTTAAATTACGATGTTTTGCTCTCAGCAAACGACCTTGGAACTCACATTTTTTGAGCACTATAAATTTAAATGTCGAGCTACTTTTGTCACTACACTACGACGCACGTATTTCTCTAAAATGATGGAAATTTGGTATCAACAGCATGCCTTAGCATAAACAAGGCAAAAAGGAGATATGCCAATCGAAGTTTTGAACACAGTTCTATATGCCCATAAAGTGTCATCCAGCTTGCTGGACCAATCTTTACGGTTAGGTCGAACCATTTTTTGTAAAATGTTTTTAATCTCCTAGTTTGATACTTCATCTTGGTCATTAGTTTGGGGGTGGTAAGGAGTAGAGATTTTGTGATTAACCCCATACTTAAAGGGTAGCTAATGGAACTAAGAATGAGTGAAATGAGATCCTCCGTCACTGATAATGGCTTTAGGAACTCCAAATCTTGAAAAGATATTTTTCTTTATAAAATCAATGACTACCCGATGATCATTATTGTGGGTGGGTATTATTTCAATCCACTTGGAAACATAGTTGACAGTGACTAATATGTACAAGTACCCATAAGAATTGATGAACGATTCCATAAAATCAATGCCCTATACATCAAAAATCTCAACTTCTAAAATTGGGTTGAGGGGCATCATATCCTTTTTTGTCATGTTGCTCATGCTCTGACAATGCATACAGGATCGAACAAAATTTTGAGCATCTTTTTGTATCTAGGCGAGTAAAATCTAGAATTCAAAATTTTGGCCATAGTCCTTTTACCTGAGAAATGTCCGCCACAGGCCATCGCATGACAATTGTTGTACGTGTTTTGGCGAACGGAAAGTTGGGATTAGGATAAACCCGTTGTTGTAGCCGCAAAACATGTTGTCAAATAAGATTTTTTATCGAAACTCCAAGGGAGTCCCAGGTTGAACATAGGGAAGCGACGTTTACTTTTGTTGAAATCCACTCTTCGTGATGTTTCTTTTTGGTGTTTTAGGGTTTTGTGATTTTTTGGTGTTTTAGTAATAAAAAGACAAGCAAGATAACTTCACAAAGTAGAGAAAACAAATATGATATATCACAATGTCATTCAAATGTCTATTACAATATGATAAAATATAAAGAGATAGGGGTGAGAAGAAATCTCCCGAATTAGCTGTTCAGCTAGACGATGGTGCTTGGCGGCAGCCTAGACGGAGGAGGTAAGAGGCTGGACAACAAGGATGAGATGCTGGAGGATGCCTAGTAGAGGAATGCTTCACCAAGGCATGGAATGAAGATGAGGTGGTGGAGGTGATCTTCTACCGGAATGAAGGTGGGAGGACAGCTCTAAGGCTCCTTTTGAAGGTGATGAGAGGGGCGACGAATATTTGGTGGGGTAAGGGATTGCTACATTAGTAGGGGACCTTTGGAGCTTGGGAATGAGCTCTTGGGAGCTTTGATGGGCTTCTAGAGCTCTAGACTAGGAGGGAGTAGCAAAGGTAGAGATGGTTTGGAAGGGAAGGGGTCATGGGGTTTATATAGTGGTGGAAGGGAGGTGTTTTGCACGCACGGGTCTTCAACGACAATTAAAACATCGCTGAAGGCTTACCGGTGGTGTTGCTATAGCATTCACGCGCCTCTGCTAGCGTGAGGACGAGCTCTGCAGCTAGCACAGTGTGGGGATGCTTGCAGCCGTTGGATCGTAAGCGGAAGGCGTTGATCGCATGGAGATTGCATGCACATCGTTCAAATCGCGTGTCTGTTGGTCGAGGAAGCATCTCCACCATTCAGTCTTAATTGTGTGGCTGAGGAGCGTGTACGGATCACGCCTCTTACAAGATTTGAATTGTGCTCATCGTGCGATCGTGAAGATTGGATGACAGATAACGTGCTCGGTCGTCTTAATGAGCTCTCCAGATGGCGCTCGTCTACCTTGGCGTGAGTCTGCATGTTGTTAACTGGCGTTTGATCGCACGTGCGTAAATCTGACCGCTCGATCAAGATCGAGCGATCCAATTTCTTCGGCATTGAGGCGGTCACAATTAATCGAAGCTTGAACCCGCGCCTCTCGCTTGAGGAGCGGGTGCATTACCGTTTGGGCATGGGTATTGGACGGTCGCACGGAGATGAAGTGCTGCTGTGCACCTTGACCATTGGATGAAGATCCAATGGTCATGATCAGATCTTCCTTGCTGTGATTTAAAGGAGGCCAGGTGCGTTGGGCACTTCTCAACCATTGGATTGAGATCCAACGACTGAGATCACTCCTTGCGGTGAGGCTGGAGAGCAGCGGCTCATGTAGGGCGGCCTGGATGGCGCCATGTGGCACCATCTGGGCTGACCATCTTCTTCTTATAGAGGGTGCTATGGAGCTTTGATTGGAGTGATTTTTGCACTGACAGACTGCGATTGTCGCTCCGGATCCATTCGTACGGTCGAATTCTTCATCTGAAGCCCATAAAGGTGCCGCACTGCCTCATGGCATATAAAATATTGGAATTAATGTACAGAATACACAAACTATCCTAAATGCAATGCAATGAATGTTATGCAATATTTATACTATGATATGCAATGCTAAGCTTAGGAACTATCATAAATAAGCATTTTATCATAAATTCATGCGTGCTTATCATACCATCATGCTTTTTGCTAGTATCTAGCAAAATTAACCTAAATGCTATGTATAAAAGTAGAATTAGGATTTGATCACTTAGGCATGATTTATTGGTTGCTTTAGAAGATTTCAACCAAAGACCTAGTTACAAAAACTCAATAGTGCCTAAATGTCTACCAAAATGCAAACAACCCAAGCCCTCACCTTATTTGAAATGGGAAGATACATTTTTTGCTTTTTCTTCTTTTCTAATTTTTTTGGACTTTTGGAGTTTGAGAGTTTCGGGATAACTTTTTATGGCTACTCGACCCGCCCAAGACTAGAAAAGGACTCTAAGTGCTAAGCATCTTATGAAAAGAGTGAAAGAGTCACTAGGCAGCTGTTAAAATGGACTTCAGGTTTCTACGACCCTAGGTGACCTTAAGAGTTTCTGCCTAGAGGTTTATCTTTCCGAATGGTAGCTTTCTCCCTACTTTTTTTTTAATGGGGTCAACACAAGGGCGAACCCAGTGTATATCTCCCCGATTTATTCTACTTCCCCACTTCTTTATGTGTTTTGGGAATTATTGTGCACTTTTGTGAGCTAGGCTCTGGACAACCGGCCAATGGGCTGTTACCCATGGCAACTTGTCAGCCATACTCGTGTAGTGAAGTGTGGTCTTATTATTTTTTATTTTCTCCTTTTTCTATTTTTTTCTATTATTTTTCTTTTTTTTAGTATCATTTTTTTTCTTTTTCTAAGTAGGTGGCTTCCCTGATCTAAGATTTAACTAAAAGAATGAGTATGGTCATATAGCTGGACTCTGGACAACTGGCC
The DNA here is from genome assembly GCA_037157565.1 of Thalassia testudinum. NCBI lineage: Eukaryota > Viridiplantae > Streptophyta > Magnoliopsida > Alismatales > Hydrocharitaceae > Thalassia > Thalassia testudinum. The sequence continues at coordinate 113,483,657 of JAZHRO010000025.1, forward strand.
AATGGCTTGTTACCCACGATAACTTGTCAGCCATCTACTCTAGATGGTTCATTAGCTATCCAATTTCCATAAAAATCACTGAAAAGTGAGTCAGTGCAAACAGTGTATAGATGCTCAGACTTAAAATCCCCTTAAATCAGGGGGCGGGTTGATAAGTCACGTACTTATCATCCCAATTTATTCACCAAATTAAAGTAAAATTACTTGGCGAGGACTCGAGGCTAAGTCCACATTCGAGTGGACACCCGGGCTGATTAAGCCTGATGACCTGAAAAGTCTAAGTATTCAGGTCCCGAAGTATCAATTCCTAAAGTTTGCAACTCCTACTGCCTAAGTTCTCTTCTGCTAATTCTTTTTTCTTATTTTTTTTAATAACAGGAAATTACTGTTATGGGCTGACAAAATGATCGTTCCACAAAATATCCACCCCCCCATGCTTAGCTAATGCAATGTCCTCATTGTAAAGATAAAAGCATACAAGAGGGTAGAATTGGAAGAATTGTTGGACCCTAGTTCCATCTCTCTTCTGTGTTTTGATGTTAACAAAATCGTTTTAAATTCTAATATGTTTATGAAGTAATTACATGTCAAAAGAATCTGTGGATGCAAGCAAAAAGATTGCACATGAAGGAAGAAGTTTTGAAGACTTTAGTTTTTATTGTATCTTAGAATTTTTGTATGTCTCCAAACAAGTAAAACATAATCTAGGTGTTAAAATCAAAGTAGAGACAACTAGGATTCAGAATATCGTTCATTTACTCAGTTCTTAACTCAAAATCGACTCTTTCAAAACAAAGTCGCCTAGAGTAGATTGGATTTCTCTAATTGATTCACACTAATGATCTTTGGTACTTGCTAGGCACAGGTTTGGACCTAAGTTCCAAACTGTGAACATCAAGTACCGGTACTCATCATGAGTACCGGTATCAAGTGGTTACAGTTTATGAACCGGGTTTTTGCCTGGACCTTACAAGTACCGGTACTCATCATGAGTATCGGTACATGTAGGTCACAGGACCCAAGTCTGTGTGTTACAAGTACTGGTACTCACAATGAGTACCGGTACCCAGTGATTTGGCTATATTGACTGTAGTACCAAGAGTTCAGTACCGGTACCAATTAACCGTTGTAACCAGTCTGAACAGCTAGTTTGCAATTAATCATATTTCTAATGTTCCTAAAATACCCCTAATGGCTAGAATTCGTGGGAGAGGTGATTAGTGGCCTATATAAGCACTATTTGAGTGTTGCTTTATAGACATCTCTAAAAGGAATCATACTCTTGCCTACACCTTCAATTCTCAATTTTCAAGCTGAAAAATAGTTTCTTTTGTTGCATATCTTTTAAAGCCTCTCACCATCGTATTTTTCTGTATTCAACCGTTTGTTTTACACCTTAGTTTTTCTTGTTAGATTTGGTTATACTTATTATAAGATATACTCTTGTTGGAGACTTAGGAAATAGTTGTAAGCTTCTATTTACATTTTGCTTACACCTGTATCTTTATCTTTTTTCATATCTTGTAATTGGGTTGAGGTAACCCGTTAATTACCTCTGATATTAGTAAATTGATTCCCTCTGAGTTGAGGGAATCGAGTTAAAAATCCTAAGTCAAGAGACTTAGGTAGTGGAGTACCCAGGTGAGGGAAACCACTATATATATTGTGCCCTTGTTTTTGTGGTTTGTTTTGTCTTGCAATTTTTATTTCCCACACTATTCATCCCCCCTTCTAGTGTGCTTGTGATTTACAGATCCTACACTAATAACACCTGATTTCCATGAGATTCTGATCATCTCCAAGCAGTCTTTACACATGTTGAGTTTAGTGCCTTCAGCTAGGCGATTCCTCAATAAAAAATAACTAACTTGAGGTTGCAATAACACAGTTTCTAGGCCCCTAGATATGGGTCTTAGAGAGTGAAAATGGGCTTGCGAAAGAGATGATCACTGAAAGTGGCAAGCTGGTGGTGCAGGGAGAGCCTAAATGGTCTCCAATAGGAGTTTTGTTGATTCAGTACAGAGGAGGTGTGGGTGGATATAGAAATTGTGCAATGGTTGGGTGAACAAGGATGATAAGGGTTTTGTGATGTGTTGGGGGTTTATGGGTACTCTAGAATACCTAATGTTTCAAGAGTTTCTCCCCAAAGTTCAATTTCATCCTCATAATCAGGGTGCTTAATCCAACCATCCTAATCCTCATGATTCCCACCCAAAAGTTGAACCTCAAACTCTAAAAATTCAGGATGAGGACATTGTTGGGTTTTAACTTGATCATGTGAATCATCCAACAAATTTCTAATTTCATGAATATCTTCCTCATCTTGGGTTGTTACAGTTGGTTGTATGTCTTCATTGTCCTCAATTATCCCTGCAACCGTGTGATTTTCTTCCTGAGTTTGGGTTGAGTTAGCCCTTAAAAGGTTGTCTAAGGTATGTATGGCCATTACCTCCTCTATTCTGCCAAGCTCGTCCATCAAACCACACTTAATTTTATCCTTCTTTGAGACCTCGAAAATATTAAATGGATTTATTTTATTCCCAGAGGCCATTTCTATATTTCCCAATTCACAATCAATCCTTGCCTTGGCGGTAGCCAAGAAAGGTCTTCCCAAAATAATCAGGGTGTGGTTGAGCTGTTTTGGTACTTCCATGTCCAGGACCATGAAATCAGCAAGGTAATGCAAATCATTAACCTTGACTAAAACATCCTCCAGAAGACCCCTTGGTTTTGTAATGGATCTATCAGCTAACTGCAAGGTTATGTCAGTGTGTTTCAGGTAGCCTAGATCCAGTTCCATATGCAGTGAGGTGGGGATCACATTAATAGAATCACCCAAGTCGAGGAGGGCCCGATCAGAAGTAATGTTTCCTATTGTGTGGGAAATCATCGGGGCTCCTCGGTCCTGCTTCTTAGGGGGTAGCTTATTTAAGATCAGTGTGCTTGTGTTATTAGATAAGACTACTCTCCTAGTGTTTTTAGATTTCGCTCTACTCTTTTCTTTATATGAATTCAATAAACCTTTGGCGTAGGTAGGGATTGATCAAATAGCCACGAGGAGTAAAATGATTGTCAATTTGAAAGCCTGAAGTAAGGACATCCTTTCCTCTAATTTCTCCTATGACTTTTTCTATTTGCCCATACAACAACATACTCCCAAATCAGACTCTGATGTTTTGTTGATCACATTCTTAGTTGGGAGTATAGAATTCTTACTACAGGGCCTAATGGTATTGACATGGGGTTGGGTGGGTCCCTTATGTCTACTACCACTCCCTAAGGTGATGGTGTTTGCAGTGGCAAAATGCTGTTGGTTAGTGCCTTAGGGAGGGTTGGGAAAAACAGGGGGCTCCCGGTTGACTATGGTGGGAACTTGGTTTGCTCTGGGAAGGGTTGGGGTAGCCTAATAGAAAGCATGAGCTTGAGCATGCAGCTCCCTACCATTTCCAAACCCTTGAGGCCTAGCACCTTGGTTCTGTACATTCCTTGTGTTTGGTACAGGTTGTGATGGTAGAGATCCTGGCTGTTGATTATTTACACTAAGTTCGGATTGCAAGGTATCCAGCGAAGTTTTCATTTGTTGCATGAGCTGGAGCATTGACCCTTGCATTTCTACCATCTTCAGGTTTAAATCAGCCTGGCCGGCGGGTTGTGGAGCATTCCACATGGACTGATTAACTTGATTTGGGGGCAACTGAGTATATACATGACTCTGACCCATCGATTTTTGCGATACATAATTGTTGAGTCGATATTGGGTCTGCTGCCCTTGATATTTCCAAGAGAAGTTAGGATGACTTTTCCAACTAGGATTGTAGAATTCGAGTAAGGGTTGGACCTAACATTCTCTTGTATAGCATGAACATCCTCATAAGATGAGGATAAAGAAGGATCAGAAAAACTGGGATCAAAGGCCCCAGTTTAGAACCCATAAGTTTTCGAGAAGAGCTGGCCCCAAGGTCGAGCTGACTCCAGCTGGTTCACAAACTCCTGTCCCGTAGGAGCTTGCAAAGAATGGAATCCTGAGCCCTACGATTGAGTGGATCTAGAAAAATTAGAGTTTCTGGACATCCACTCTTCCATTCGTTTAGCAACCAAATCCTCCTTATCTAATTTATTGCAGATCAATTCCATATCAAATGTATGAGAATCTTAGACCTCATTGGCATTTGATCTAGTTTATTGAGATCCATTGAAAGTTCCATGGAGGCATGGTTTAAAGAGTTTTTTCTCATTTCCTCAAACAAATCATATGCGCTATCTGCATCTTTGTTGAGGAAATTACCTTCGCAAAAAGCATCCACATGATTACTAGAGTTGATCATTCAACCAGTGATAAAAAATCTGCACAAGTTGCCATTTAGGCACCTCATGGTGTGGACACTTCCGCAACAGATCCTGGAATTGCTCTCAGGCTCCATGAAATGGTTCCCCCTACCACTGGGCAAAAGTGGTAATTGCCCGTCGCAACTCATTGGTTCGCCCAATTGGGAAGAATTTCTTCAGGAAGGTCGATTTCAAAGCTATCCAGGTAGCAATCGGTCTTCCAATGGTACGATACCAATGTGCGGCCTTATCCCTGAGTGAATGGGGGAAAAGCCTCATGACCATCTGTTCTTCATCCACATTTCTTGATTTGGTGGTCTGAACCAGAGTGATCGGGTCCTCCAAATGTTGGAATGGGTCCTCTGTGCTCAGCCCATGAAAGTGTTTAATTAAACTCAAAACCTGGGGCTTGATCTCAACATCACCGGTGGGGATCACAACACCAAGATGATCCTCATAATTCGAAGGATCATAAAAATCCTTCAAGGGTCGAGCGCCCTAATCATTCATTCGTTGGAACCTTTGCTGCATCTGCTGCAATTCTTCCAACTGCCTCTAAATCAGCTCCTGCTGGTTCGACGGCAGGGGAGGTGGTTGTTGATCAGCCATGGGATCTGCTTGGCTATAATTCAACCTTCACCTCCGAAAAATGGTCTATAAGTCCTTCAAAGTGAGGGTTCAATGACCTCATTTCAAGCATACACTAGAAGGAAGTTGGAAGGACAGGAAAAAGGAGCCTTGCAACACAAAAATGCAAGCCTGTGTTTAGGTTGGGTAGCCTAAAGATCTATAGACTCTCAGAATCCATCTTAAGATTATGAACGATTTACTCTACTTTTATCTGGTCAATCCAACCAGTTAGAAGGAGGGGCTGGGGAGAAGGTTCTTCCTTTGGCTTGCACCTCCGGTTCCTTTGATACCCCCCAACCGTAGTCATTTGACGTTACTCCCCTAGCTAAACATCAGATTGACTAGTATAGTAGGTTAATCGAGAACAATCTCAATCTATGTCTCGAAGTGCAAATCAATCCTTATGGCCAACGTCTAATCTATTTTAGTTAGGCTTGGGATATTTGTACTTTTAGAATGTGATGGGCCCTTTAGATGGTTGTGCCCTTAATGATTAATTAAAATGTGTGTGCGTGCACAACTAGGGTTTGCAAACAAGGTTATTTGATGATGTGTCTTTTAGGGTTTAACCTTGTTTAGTAGCTTTTAGGGTTTAATTTTTTAGGTCTGTTCAATCAGGGTTCAATAGAACACTTAAGGTTTTAAAAGCATTGGTGATGATGTATTCCTTTAGAAATCAGAAAAAAATGTGGAGTGCCTGGTTCAGCCCTAAAAATCAACCCTAAGTGGAAAGCTACTGATGAATCACTTTTATCTTGAGTGGTGCGGCCCAAACAACTTAATCAATCAGCCTGTTGCACCACTTGATTAAGGCACACAAAAGGTGATTAACCTAGTCTGATTTCTACTCCTTTATGTGTTAATTTGCACATACCGGTTCCACGGGTCAGAATTCTGGTTGAGTAGATAAAATCAAGATAGGTTATGTGCCTCAAATGTAGGTGTTCGTAGTGTGTATGTTGATTCATCTCACAATCAAAAGATTTTTTTTTTTTTTATATGCGGGGGTGAGATGAGTGTAGGTGGCAAATAAGACAAACATATTCTATCCTAGGGTTCATGCAAACACCTAAGTAGATTAGGTCTTGGTTATTGATGTGGCGAAAGTGAAACTAGTGGGGAGGGAATGAAGGGGCACTTACAAACCACTCTACTTGCACTTTACTCTGATCTACCGTACTTGGATCTCCTTGTTAGGGTACTTACAATACAATAAATTAGAGGCAAGAAGGGTTAGTAATAGGTAAATGCAAAGAAACATAGAAAACAAGAAAGCAAATTCCATTGCCTTCTCGGCAACGGCACCAAAATGATGTACGTGTTTCGGAGAACGGAAAGTTGGGGTTAGGACAAACCCATCGCTATAGTCTCAAAACACATTATCAAATAATATTTTGTACCGAAACTTCAAGGGAGTCTTAGGTCGAACACAGGGAGGCGACATTTACTTTCGTTGAAATCCTCTCTTCATGTTATTTCTTTTTGGTGTTTTAGGGTTTTGTGATTTTTCGGTGTTTTTGTAATAAAAAGACAAGCAAGATAACTTCACAAAATGGAGAAAACAAATATGATATATCGCAATGTCATTCAAACATCTATTACAATATGCTAAAATATAAAAGAGATAGGGGTGAGAAGAAATCTCCCGAATCGGCCGTTCAACGAGATGACGGCGCTTGGCGGCAGCTTGGACAGAGGAGGTGAGAGGCTGGACGATGGGGATGAGATGCTGGAGGATGCCTGGTAGAGGAATGCTTCACCAAGACACGGAACAGAGATGAGGCGGTGGAGGCGATCTTCTACCAGAATGGAGGTGGGAGGATGACTCCAAGGCTTCCTATGAAGGTGGTGAGAGGGATGATGAATATTTGGTGGGGTAAGGGATTGCTACATTAGTAGGGGACCTTTGGAGCTTGGGAATGAGCTCTTGGGAGCTTTGATGGGCTTCTAGAGCTCTAGACTAGGTGGGAGTAGAAAAGGTAGAGATGGTTTGGAAGGGAAGGAGTCATGGGGTTTGTATAGTGGTGGATGGGAGGTGTTTTGCATGCACAGGTCTTCAGCGACATTTAAAACGTCACTGAAGACCCGTCAGGAGTGTTGCTATAGCATTCATGTGCCTCTGCTGGCGTGGGGAGGAGCTTTGCAGCTGGCACAGTGCGGGGATGCTTGCAGCCGTTGGATCGTAAGTGGAAGGCGTGGATCGCACAGAGATCGCACACCCATTGGTCGAGGAAGCATCTCCACCATTCAATCTTGATCGTGCGACTGAGGAGCGTGTGTGGATCGCGCCTCTCGCGAGATTTGAATTGCGCTCATCGTGCAATCGTGAAGATCGAATGATGGATAACATGCCCAATCATCTTAAATGAGCGCTTCAGATGGCGCGTGTCTGCCTTGGCGTGCGTCTGCGCATTGTCGTCCGGCATCTGACTGCGAATGCGCAAATCTGTCCGCTCGATCAAGATCGGGCGGTCCAATTTCTTCAGCGCCGAGGTAGTCATAGTGAATTGAAGCTTGAACCTATGCCTCTCGCTTGAGGAGAGGGCACGGTACCGTTTAGGCATGGGTGTTGGATGGTCGGGCGGAGATGAAGTGCTGCTGTGCACCTCGGCAGTTGGATGAAGATCCAACGATCGTGTTCAGATCTTCCTTGCTGTGCTTTGAAGGAGGCCAGGTGAGGTTGGGCACTTTTTAGCCGTTAGATTGAGATCCAACAGCTGGGATCACTCCTTGCGGTGAGGCTGAAGAGCGGCGGCTCATGTAGGGTAGCCTGGATGGCACCACGTGGCGCCATCTGGGCCATTCATCTTCTTCTTCTTGTAGAAGGTGCTACGGAGCTCTGATCGGAGTGATTTTTGGGCTAACAGGCTGCGATCATCGCTTTGGATCCATCTGTATAGTCGGATTCTTCATTCGAAGCCCATAAAGATATCGCACTGCCTCCTAGCCATATAAAATGTTGGAATTAATGTACATAATACACAAACTATCCTAAATGCAATGCAATGAATGTTATGCAATATCATACTATGATATACAATGCTAGGCCTAGGAACTATCATAAATAAGCATTTTATCATGAATTCATGTGTGTTTATCAACAATGGTTCAGAATACCATGAAATTCTGAATCAGGAACACACTGCTAGATGACCTGGTCAGCATAAATACGAAATAGATTGGGCTCCTCCCTAAAGTAATATTTAATTTCTGGAAAGAACTTATCCGTTTTGGATTTAGGCCAGTCAGTAGGGATTTGATCAATTGCAAGATAATTCACAATTGGGGCATACTAAGGGAGGTTAAAGACTGCTAAGAAGGTTTCATCAGGGAAAATATCTGGGGGGAAAAGCACATCATCCGTCGTGAGACGGGAGAGATGATTGTTGGGATCATAAGTCGCATATTTGATAGAAAAAGTGTTGTAGTATAGTTGCAAAATATGACTCAACAAAAGTTAAAGTAATGAGACGTGAGTCCCAGTCGATCTCAAGGAGGCATTTAGAAAAAGCAAAATTGGATTTGATTTTGTACTTACTTAAAACTATACCCCGATCTCTAAGATGCGAGTTAAAGATGTGCCAGTCGCTTTACTTATGTGAAAAACGTGTGTGTGCGTTAAATAGATCACGAATGTAAAGATGTGAGTTGGTGTGTGCATGACTTTAACAATCCAATGATGATTGGCGGAAAACATATCGATCTCTAATTCGTTTATCTCTTCGGGGACAAACATTTTGTTGTAATAACATAAGAGATTAAGTCAGGCAACTGATGATCACAATATGGATATATGAATCAAGCAAGTGATGATTTCATTCCTTCAAAAATTTTGTCATTACAGTCATTCTTCGAGGAAAGCTTGTACATGAATGATTAAAGCAATGATTCGAGTTACCAGAAAATGGATGCATGCATGTATCTACGGAAAATTATGCATGCATCATTCAGGTAGAGGATGACTACACTACTAAGCAGTTAATTAATGCAAAAATTAAACTAAGAAGAACAACTTATCTACTAAGAGATACTAAGGCATTGAAGGTGGTCTCCAATTGCCTGTGGAGCTTGAGGTGGTAGGAGGGAGAGAGGGACGGCCAATGATGGGTAGGTCAGCCTCTTGAGAGGCGGTGGAGAGCTTCTCTAGCATTGGGAGTGAGGAGGAAATGGTGGAGGTGATGGAACTCATGGAGATGGAGGTGCACATGGGATGGAGCTCAGGCTTGAGTCAATTGGACTCTCACTAAGTCCAATTAGACTTGTGTTGGTTGAGATCTAAGCTCAATTGGACTCTATGGGTCTAATTGACTGGGTAAAGTGTAATTGACTTGATCTAAGTCAATTAGGCTTAGTGAGAGACTGATTAGGTTCTTAGGAGGGTCTTGGGGTAATGTACTAGGCTTAGGGCACCTTAATTTGAGTTCCCTAGGGTGTAGATTGGGTTTAAGGGCTTCAGAAATCAAGATCCAAGCTTGATTTCAAAAATAGGGATTAGAGAAGGGTTCCAGACATCTAATTTTATAATCAGACAACTTATACTTCAAAATCAGAAGTCCAAAACTCTAGTTTGGACATCCAAAGTTGAGTTAGGGAGGAGTTTACGTTCTGTCATGGAATTCTGTAGAAATTGGACGTCTGACACCTTGTTTAGACATCCAATTTTCCATTGGGTTATAGGTCTACAGTTTATGTCTAAGGGCTCTGGACGTCTAGCAACCTACTTGGATGTCCAAATATGGGCTAGAATAAGAGTTTTGAGGGTCTTTAGGGCTATTCTAAGGCTAGGAAAGGTCCTATGTTCTTCATAATTTAACTCCTACATTAAAATTCTACTTAGTAGAGTAGTATACCTCTCCCTACATTACTTCTTCCTCTTTATTCTAGGGCTTCTGCTCCAGCTCTACTGCTGCTCTAGCTTCTTCCCTGCTTCAGATCCAACATCAAGCCATCTCCTGAGCTTCTTATTGCCTACAATCCAAATAATGCACTAATCAGTACATTATAACATTATTTTATGCATATCTAGATAAAATAGGAAATATGTAGTGTATGTTGTTTATGCATGCATTATACTACAATTATGCTAAGTTCTAACTTAATTCAGGTCATTTAAGTCCTACGAATGCTACGCAATCAATGATCAGCCACAACATTTTGCGAACCTGCCTTATGCCTAATTTCTAGATTAAATTCCTAGAGTAAGAGAATCCATCGGATAAGATGAGGTTTTGCATCTTTCTTGGTTAGCAAATATTTCAGTGCTGAGTGGTCTGCTCATTTAATGACGTGCGACCCCAATAGATAAGATCAAAATTTTTTGAGGGCAAACACAATGGGAAGAAGTTCTTTTTCAATGACTGTGTAGTTCTATTGTGTATCATCCAAAGTTTTGCTAAGGTAATAGATAACAATAGGATTGTAGTTAATGCATTGCCCTAAAATCGCCCCCACAGCATAATCAGAGGCATTCGTCATAAGTTTAAGGGGATGATTCCAATTAGGCCCTTGTAAGATTAGTGCCTCAATAACTTCTTTCTTCAACTGTCAAAGCTCTCCAAGCACTAGTGATTAAAGTGAAAGGGTTGGTCTTTCATAAGTTGACTTAACGATTTAGAGATTTGGAGAAGTCTTTGATGAATCTACGATAGAACCCCACATGCCCTAAAAATGAACGGATCTGCTTAATAGAACTTGGCGGTGGGAGTCTAAAAATAGCATCAATCTTTGCACGATCTACTGCAATTCCATCTTTAGATATAACATGACCCAGGATGATGCCTTCCTAGACCATTAAGTGTCTTTTTTTCCCAACCGAGGACTAAATTGACCTCTATGCACTTTTGGAGAGTCTTGTTAAGGTTAGTGATGTGCATACATCTAATTAGCCTAAAAATATCTATTTATGAATGTTCCTAGTGTAATAGAAGCATCATGCATTATACATATTACATAACATGCATCATCATGCATTTAGGTTAATTTACCCTTTTTGTGGCTAGGGGACAAGGCGACATCATTTTGGGGCCTCAGATTGAAGATCCAACTATATGGATTTGATCAGGGGACGATCGGAGTCTAATGCCTGCAAAATCGCCTTGATTGGACCTTCGCAGCATCAGATACAGACCGAGAAAGATCAAAGGTCAAGGGTCATGGTGGAGTAAATCCATACCTCAGATGAAAAATCCAACCACACGGATGGGTTCAAATTGACAATCGTAGTCCAACAGCATGAAAATCGGTTCAATCCAATAATTGTGGCACTACCTACAAAGCAAAGAAGATGGACAGCCATGATGGAACCTTGTGGCACCATCATAGCCGCCAACACCAGCCGCAACACCCCTCTTCACCCACATGATCAATCCCAGTTGTTGGATCATTGATCCAATGGCTGAGATGCACCTCACCTCTCATTGAAGATAAAGCTTGCACATCCTCAGTAGTTGGATCTTCATCCAACGGCTGAGGGTGTGAGAGCATTAAAAACAAAATGTAACAAAGAAGGGGTGGTAGTGCAACGGTCAAGTGATGTTTGCGAGAGACGAATGCGTGGGTTCGACTCTCCGCTGACCTCAAATCTGCACGCGGGGAGGCACGACTAAAATTTGACTGCTTGATTGCGATTAAGTGGTTGCAAAGGTCGCTACGTGGCGTACTGAGATGCGCTGGATAGAGGCATTGATAAATGCCAGTTTATCATCATTCTTATGCCCTAAAACAAACCTAGCTCTTAGGATTTTAACTCCGCAAATGGGTTTTTGGGAGACATTTAGGCATCAATTAAGTTAGGCATGCATTGCATGATTTGTTAAATTTTTGATACATTTATTTGAGTATTAGGGATAAACAGATAGACAGATCCCTAAAGCCCTGACACTCAACAAGGCAACTGGTGAAGAGGAAGCTCAATCCAGCTGGGATTCAGCTAGATCTAGCTCATCATAGCTGGATGCCATCTCACTTGCGTTAGGGTTAGCTCCATTTAGCTCCATTCAGCTCAATTTAGCTGAATGGCAGCTCAGGGCAACTCATCTTAGCTTAACCTAGCTCAAGTTAGCTCAGATCCAGCTCAACTTAGTTGAGTCTAGCTCATCTCAGCTCCAATCAGTTCACTGGGAGCTCTAGCCAACTCAACTAAGTTGACAAGAGTCCACCTCAGCTTAGGTCTAGCTCTCCTCACCTCCACTCAGCTCATGGTAGCTAAACTTCTTGCAGCTTAGCTACTACTTGTCAACTAGTAGTTAAGCTAGCTCGGGAGTTCCCATCAAAAGTAGGTCCAGCTCAACCAAGCCTCAAACAAGTTGAGATCAACTCAACTTAGCTCAACTACCCAAGCTTAGCTACTAGCATAAGAATTAGCTAGCTAAGCTGAGTAGTTGACTCTTCATGAAGGCCTCTTCAACATTCTAGCTCCAATGCAGCTCCAAATAATTTTTCCTTAGCTCCTCTTCCCTAAACCCTAGCTCCATCCTACTCATCCTCTACTAGTTAAGCTAGCTTAGCTAAGCTCAAAACCAGCTCCACCTCCATGACCGTCCACCTCCCACCTAAAACCTTAACCTAGCTCCACCTCAACTTAACGACTAGCTCCACCTAAAAACACCTCCACCTCCTACCCTTTTTGGCGCCAACCACCAACCTCCACATCTCTTCAGACCACCACATCCAAAAGCCACCAAGAAGTTGGTGCCAACTCTTTCCCTCCAAAATCCCCCTTATCTCCACCTTACACTTAAGCTACCTAGCCATCCTAACCCTACACTTAACCCCCTTCTAGAAACCTACACTTGGTGCTAATTAACACCACCCTAACCACCTTATAACCACGATATAATTGGCACCAAAACACCACCCACACCCCTTCACCTTAGCACCATTTATATCTACCCTTGATCCCACAACCACCACCACATGGAACCATCCTAGCCCTTCACAAATCCCACGCCACTTAACCCACCTAAACCTACCTAAAGTTGGTGCCAAATCCCTTAACCAAACCTCCACACATCCCTTAATTTGGCGCCAACCTACCCTAGTCACTCATCTCCTAACCACCACCTTATAACCTAATTCTAGCCATACAACACATCAACCAACCCCTTAACCCTAACCCACATAGAGTTGGTGCCAACTCTACTCCACCCACCATAACTACCAGCTAATGCATCCTTCTACCTCTACGTCAACCCTAATCTACCATCCATCCACCAACTCCCATATCCTAGCCATCTAAAACACCACTCTTCCCTTAACCCTAGTCAACACCAACCTCCACCTCCTTTACTCTATAAAAAGACCTATAACCACCACCATTTCCTTCACCTTTGGCTTCATTAATTCCACCATATTCCACCCACCATAACCAGCCAAGAGAAGAAGGAGAAGAAGAAGATTAAGGGGACACTCTATCCCCTTGGTTCCTTCCCCTCTTCCCTTCACTCTTGTGCCCCCACCAACCAGAGGACCAGCCAAGCAAGGAGGACCTTAGGAGGAGGTCTTGAGGGTGGTACATGCCACCCTAGGAGGATTCTTGTTGGTGGAAACCTTCCACCGTTGGAGGAGAAAGGGCATGCTCGTCTTGGGCTTGCCAAGGAAGACACCAACTTGGAGGAACTTTTCAAAGATGAAGAAGGAGAACTTCTTTTCAAGCCTAGGAGTAGCTGACCTTGGGGCAAGAAGCCTCTCTTGTTCACCAATATCACCAAGAGGATTTGTGTTTTACCTTTTTGTATTTTCATTTTACAGTAGAAGCATTCCTCTACTTGTCTTTTTGTAAAACATATTTCTACTTAATTAAAGTTGCCTTCTCTTCAATTCTTGTTGCATCTTTATTACTTATTGTTCTAGCACTTTTCAGTCCCTCTCACTAATTACCTTAGGTCTCCATGTACCTAGGGTGAGCTTAGAGAAAGGATTATCTTGTCACTTTAGTGTTAGCATTAGCAATTTAGGCGTAGATGTTTTCGCGGTCACAATTGTGTAATTGCCCATTATTTAAAAATAAAAAAATCTTATATTAAAAAATCCCAAAAAGAAAGTTGATTTCCTTTTTGTCAAGTGAGAGTATTGAATTTTGCAAACTTTCCTCCTTGGACGACCCTAGATACCATCACTAGCTAGGTTTATAAATTGTAAAAGCAATTGCGAATTGGCATGTTACAACGATTCAAAAACCCTAATTACAAATCATGCTTTTCTTCGCACAACTTTTTAGCACCGTTGCCAGGGAGGCACGGCTTTGCATTTAGTTAATTCTCTTGCTTGATAAGTGGATCTCATCCCCTTTTCTTTCTTTCATTTCTTGTGTGTAGGAGCATTATAGGAGGGAAGTTGGAATTTGCAAGCAAGAGCTTAAAGTCTATTTTCTTCCAACAGATTTCAGGTTAGTTCCTTGCTACTTGTCACATTTTCTCTAAAAAAATTACCAAAAAAATATTAAATCAAGCTTTCAGGATCATAAACATAAAAAATAGGTAGAGTGGTGACCTTTAAAAGCAATTGTTTGGTTGTTTGAATGATTTAACATCACTCTACCTTAAATGTTGGTGCTCTGATTTTCGGGTCCAGACTTCCGTTTGGACTTCAAAAATCAATTCCCGACATCACAAGCCTCCTAAAATCTTGAACTTTTACCTAAAGATACCAAATCAAGTCAGGAACATTTGTTCCTAATTTCAGAGCAATTGTAGTTGTAGTGAATTTTAAAAAATTCATGGAACACATTGGGGCCATCTCCTCTGATTTCACTATTTTGTTACTATCTACAAATTTTAGGAAATTTTCTACTTATCCAATATTTGTGAAATTTAGCTTTCTGGTATCCTTGTGAAATTCTACACATCACATAAAATTACAAAATTTTTTGGTGGCCAGTGGTGGTTTAAAAAGTCCAAAATACCCACAGGTATCATTTATGGACTTTGACAACAACTCAAAAAAAATCTTAAAAAAATATCAAACAAATTTCTAAAATAAAAAAAATATATTTTCAAGAATCCTTGTTTGATTTGCCTTCCATTAGTGTTGTTGTTTGCTATGTTTGGACTACTAATTAAAAAGAAAAGCCTGAAACAAATTCACTGGTAGTAAATTTCTGTTAAGGATCAAATTGATTAGGGTTTCCTTTCATTTTCTAATCCCACTTTCTAAAAGGAAATCTACTCTCACCAATACAACCTGATTTCCTTTTAGATCTCAAACTTATTTGAAAACTTAAAAAGAAAACCCTAAAAGACACTAAGGTAAATCAAATCCTAAAAGCTGAAAAACAACAAAAATTTTGTGTGACAACTTGATTGACATTGGAATCACTCTTTCCAATTTTGCACACACCAAAAAAATTGAAATAATAGGGCATTACACCAATCAGCACCCTCCACATTCCCATGCACATTCAGATACCTAAGCCTAATTAAAAAAAGTAGTCATTTGACCACTTAAGGACTTCACCAAAGTTTAGGCATGATATCCAATATCTAAGAGTCATTAAGCATTCCTAATTCCTCTTAAAAACGCGGCGACAGACTTAGAGGGGAGTCAAACGACAAGTACGGGTTTACACAAGCCCCTGGTGATTTTCCCAGGATATGCTTGAGCCCAATCCACCTCTTTAGTCTAGCTAGGTGATCAATAGGAAGTAGGATCACTTATTAATTTCTTATTTATCAGATTTCCAACTCTTAAGTTTTTAAGGAGTCAACCTTAAGACAAGACTAGGCTTGGTTGTTTGTTTTGCACACTTTCTCTCATCTCACTCTTCTCCTCCCCTCTCATTCTTCCATTAAAGTGAATGCATAGGCGAAGGTCCCAGAACCCACATCTCGAGGGACCATTTGATTTTGTCCACCACACCAAAAGATCTTTATTTTCTTCTTCTTCCTTTGTTTTTAACATGGAAAACCATTCAAAATTTTTTCTTCCACATCCTAACCCGAACCTAACCCGTTAGCTGACCCACAAGTTGACTTCACCATCCTTAACGTCCTGCATTTGGAGCGACCTGACGGGTTTTTACGTGATTTGTAATTAGGATTTTTAAGATCGTTGTAACGCACTAAAATCGATTCGCTTTTAAAATTTCTAAACCTAAATAGTGGAGTATCTAGGGTTGTCCAAGGAGGCAAATTTTTGCAAAATCGAATCTCTTGTTGAATATGGAAATCACCTTTCTTTTTGTATTTTTGAATATAAGATTTTTAGGGTTTTTGAAACAATGGGGGCAATTGCAAAATTAAAGCGAAAAACACTTAAGAACCTAATGCCTAGGTGACACAAAATGGACTCTCTCTAAGCTCACCCTAGGCATGTGGAGGCCTAGGGTAATTAGAGGGAGGGAGTGTAAGTGCACAAAAATAAAGCAATAAAAGTTATAGAATTGCTACATGAATTAAAGAAGGCAAAAATTCTTTACTAAAGGGAATTGTTTTTTACAAGTAGAGGAATGCTTCTACTAGAATTTGAAAGAACAAAATAAAAACAAATCCTTTAGATGATGATGGTGGTGAAGATGAAGCCCTTCTTGCTCCAAGCCTAGCTGCTTCTTGGCTTGAAAAGATCTCCTTCTTCTCCTTTCTTGCAAAGCTTCTCCAAGTTGATGTGCTCCTCCTCTTGGCAAGCCCAAGGAAGGCGTGCCTAGGCTCCTCCAAAAGTGGATGAATCCACCTCCAAATCTTCTCCAAGGGTGGGCATGTACCACCCTCAAGATCCTCCTCCTAGGGTAGGCATGTACCCTAGGTCTTCTCCCTTGCCTGGCTTCTCCCTTTGGCTGGCGTGGACACAAGAGAGAAGCGAAGAGGGGAAGACACCAAGGGAACAGAGTGTCCCCTTAATTTTCTTCTTCTTCTTCTCTTGGTTGCCTATGGAGGTGGAAGTATAGGTAGAAATTATGTAGCCAAAGGTGAAGGGAATGGTGGTGGTTAATGGGGCTATATATAGGAAAGGATGGGGGTTGTAGGTGACTCTTAGAATGGATGGTTAGGATGGTTTCTTAAGGTAGTTAGATGATCCTAGGGCTACTATTACTTGGCACCAAGTGAAGGGGTATGTGGTGGTGGTTGTGGCGGTGGTTAAGCACCAAAAATGGCATCAAGTATAGGAGGGTTAAGGGGGGTTGGTGATTAGTGTGGAGTATGGAGGGCTAGGATAGGCTTGTTGGGTGGTGGTTAATAGATCCTAGGGTTGATAGGTGTTGGCGCCAAAGGAGAGGGTGTATGGAGTGGTGGTTATGGTGGGTTTAAGTGGTGTTGGCGCCACTTTAGGATGGTTAAGGGAGAGGGTTAGGTGGCGCCAACATAGGAAGGGTTAGGATGGGTTGTGGTGTTGATTGGGTGGTGGTGATTGAAGGTGGTGTTGGCGTCAACATGAAGGGGTGTGGGTAGGTTGTTTTGGTGCCATGTGAGGGTGGTTATGGGGGTTTGAGTTGGCTTCAAGGTGGTCTTCTAGAAGGGGGTGATGTGTAGGGTGTTGATGCACTTATGGAGGTAGGTGTAGGGGGGTGATTGGTCCACAAGTTGGCGCCAACTTTGAAAAGTTGTGGAGGTGTTTTTGGCTCAAACTTGAAGTGGGTTAAGGTGGTAGTTATGGGTGTTTTTGGAGGGAAAATTAGGTGGCCCTTGGTGGTAGTGGTTTGAAGGGATGCAAATGTTGGTGGTGCCAACTTGTAGGTGGAGTGGGTAGCTTAGGTGGTGGACTTGGAGTAGGGTTAGCTTGAAGTTAGGTTAGGGTTTCATATAGGTGGACAGCCATGGAGTTGGAGTAGGTTGGGAGCTTAGCTAAGCTAGCATAGCTAGTAGAGTAGAACATGGTGGAGCTAGGGTTTGAGGAAGGAGCTAGGAAAAAGATTCTGAAGCTTGACTGATGCTGCACTAGAGCTGAGGGAGCTGATGGTGTCTTCAAGAAGACTCAACTACTAGCTTAACTAGCTACTTTTCAGGTTATTAGCTAAGCTAGGATAGCTGATGTGAGCTGACTTCATCTTAACTGGAGCTAGGTTGAGCTACATCTGCCTCTGATGGAAACTCTTGAGCTAGTAGCTTAGCTACTAGTTGACAAGTAGTAGCTAAGCTAGGAAGAGTTGAGCTGCAATGAGCTAAGTAGAGTTGGAGAGAGCTAGCCTTGAGCTGAGGTGAACTCCAGTCAAGTTAGCGGAGCTAGCTAGATCTCCCCATGGACTGATGGGAGCTGAGATGAGCTAGACTCAACTAAGTTGAGCTGGATTTGAGCTGGCTTGAGCTAAGGTGAGCTAAGATGAGCTATCTTGAGCTACCATTCAACTGAGATGAGTTGAATGGAGCTAGAATGAGCTAACCCTAGTCCAAGTGAGCTGATATCCAACTATGGTGAACTGGATCAGGCTGAGTTCCAGCTAGTTTGAGCTTCTTCCTCACCAGTTGCCTTCCTGAGTGCTAGGGTTCTAGAGATCTGACTATCTGTGTATCCCTAACACACAAAAACACATTAAAAAGACAACAAAATGTGTGATGCATGCCTAACCTAATTTATGCCTAATGCAGCCCAAAAACCCATTTGCAGAGTTAAAATCCTAAGAGCTAGGTTTGTTTTAATGCATAAGAATGATGATAAACTGGCGTTTATCACTACCACAAAACCCTGAATGGACAGGTGGCCTTTTAAATCAAAATACAAACCCCTTTTCTCTTATGGTTGACCAATTGGTTCGACTTCAACAAGACCAATAACATTGGCTAGGACTGTCATTAACCTAGCCAACCAGAGACTGGGTTAGCCACTCGGGGAACCTCTTGTGCCGCTTAAGGATTTTTATGATCGTTCTAATTATGAAGAGAGACCCGGAGTGATTATACCCTAAGGGGATTTTGAAATTAAACTTTCCATTCTAAACCTAATCAAACATTTCCATGGTCTTTCGAGAGAGGACCCCTTTGCCACCTCAAGGAGCTAACTGTCCTCGCTTAAACAACCCGTTCCCACAATGTGTAGGAAGAGGTGTGGCTCATGAGACTTTTTCCTCTCTCACTAAAAGATAAAGCATCACATTGGTTTAGAACTATCGAGCATCCTATCATTGCTTGGCCCCAGTTAAAAAGTACTTTTCTCAAAAAAAAATTTCCGATAGGTCATACAAATGCTTTACATTGTTCAATAATGACCTTTCAACAAAAATCTGGTGAATCTCTCCATGAGTATTGGGAGAGATTTCAAGAACTACTTAAAAGTTGCCCCCACCATGAAATTCCACGATGGAAACTAGTGCAGATCTTCTAACATGGATTAAAAGATCAATTAAATTATTCGTGGATGCTTCACATGGGGGTAATTTCCTTAATAAGGATGCTAAAAATGCCTATCTCCTTTTTGAAGAAATGAGTGAAAACTCATTTAATATGGCTTCAATGGACACTTTTGGTAGAACCAATAACCCAAGGCTTGGAGTCAATGAAATTGACTCCAAGTCTGCATCTGTTCCAGTCACTCAAGATAATCTACACATGATAGCTCAACGACTGGACCAGATTCATATCAGCTAGAAAAAAATGAAAGAAAAGCTAACACAGAAACAAGCTCCTTACCCTAACTCTCCTCACCTTCTCAAAAGAGAAAATCTGCACAATATTGATACTACCCCTACTAGGCAACAATTTTTATTTGATTTCTCACAAGATATGACTGGGGCTTTTGATTACATGAATCAAAATCTTCTTGACTCCACCACTGAAAACATCTTTGCTCTCTAGGAGCAATTTAAAAATCCCTCCAATACTTATAATCAAAACTGGAGGACCAACCCAAATCCCTCCTGGAAAGCTCCAAATTAGATTTTGTTTCCTAAACAAAATCAATTTGGGAATTATGGGCAAAACTTATATCAACTTGGGCCATCCCAGGAAGATATCAACACCCAGGTCATGAAGACTCTATAAGGTGTGCAGAATCAAATGACAGAAGTAACCCGCATGATAGCCAACTTGCGACATCAAGTTAAGGTTACTCCTGATAATAGACCTTCTGGCAATCTGCCATCCCAACCCATGCCCAACCCTAACAATCAATGGAATCATTATCAAGGTGGATATCCTAGTCAACCAATTCACCTAGTACCCTAGCATCCACTGGGTTTTAATCAAAACCAATTCCCCCATCCTCCTAGAAACAACCATACTGCAAATGCAGTAACTCTGAGGAATGGGAAAACCACTCATGATCCCTTACCTGCTCAAGAAACTTGCCTAAAAGAAAAGCAGATCAACTTTTCTCCCTCTTCTTCTAACCTCATTCAGGAACCTAAAAATGCAAAACAGGAACACGCAACACCTTTTCCACAAGCCCTTCACTCTTCATAAACTAAGAAAAAGAAATCCGAGCCCACTAATAAGGAATTGATGGATCTTTTTGGGCAAGTAGAAATAAATAATCCTCTCCTAGATGCTATAAAATACATCCCTACTGTTCCATCGATGCTAGACACACTAGAAAGATACGATATTATCGTTGTAGTGCGAATCGCGATGGAACAAATGAATTTATAAAAATTGGGAGTACTGGGTCGTTCACAGGGAGGCAATCACAATTTCATGCAGAAGCTTTTTAGAAAACTTGCTCTAAACAGATATTTATATATGTATATATGTATATATGAATATCAGATATCCAAAAGATCGAAATTTTATTGCATGCATAAACAGTTTTTCAAAATAGAGATTGCTTTGCTAAACAATAACTAGAGAGAGAGAGAGAGATGCTAATAGATGCCTCCACTTGTGGAATTCTTGTGTGAGATGCAGCAGCACCTTACATCCAGAGTGCCGAGACGAAGGTCGGAGTTGCAGAGAGAGGCGAAAGACCATGGAAGAAGGTGGAGGAGAGAGAGATAGCTCCAACAGGGGGCCCTGGGTCTTCTTTTATAGCTTTGATGGAGGGTAAAGAGGGTATTTTGGCCCTTCAACTCGTGCAACAACCTTAGGTTAATCAGATCCGTCGATCGGGAGATCAACAGACCTGATTTGGCCTTAAAACTCCTTCAAAATCGTCTTCTACATGCAGATCTAATCTGATGGCGACATGTGGCATTCTCTGGGGCCTTAGATCTCAATCAGACACTCCCGTTTGCTCCTCGCACGTGCTTCAATGTCTGTACGATCTCCTGTGCACCCTTGTGACTTCAAATCGCACCCAACGGTCTCAGCCGTCCGATTATAAGATCAGACGACTTAAACTCTTGCCTGCAATGCCTTCTCCAAGCCTGCGAGTGTTGAGTGCATATTTGTTAGCGCGTTCTACTACAGAGTGCTCTGGTTGTGACATGTGGTTGCATCCACGCCTTCCGCTCGAGATCTGACAGTTAATAGCACCCGCACCCACCAGCTTTCCCAATTTGGCACTTAGTGCCACTCAAACCCGCGCCTTTCGTGCGTGGGTTAGTGCTCTCATAGTTGCGCTAAGGGTGGGTTTGTGTCGAGTTTCCTCTTCTTACGTCGCTGCTCTCATCCGTTGGATGAAGATCCAATGACTGAGGATCTTCCCTCCTTGATGGCGTGGGGGCAGGGAGATGTCATGCATGTTTTGTGGTTGTTGGATTAAGATCCAACGGCACACAGTGCATGATGAAGATGCCTTCAAACGTTGGGTTGCGGTAAGGGGCGATTGTGATGGTGCCACATGGCACCATCATGGCCGTTCATCTTCTCTTCTTTGTAGTTGGTGCTACAGAGCTCTGATCGGGTTGATTTTTGCGTCGTTGGACTGCAATTGTTGATCCGGATCTATCCGTGCAATCAGATATTTCATCCATGGCTTTGAATCATCTACAATTTATTTCATCTCTCTTTTAGGTCATAAAATGATAATATTATCTATACAGCTGACAAACTAACTATTATGCAAATTACTATACTTATGAATGCATTGTTCTTCAGTTATACCAGAATCTAGCTTAATACATGTGATTTAGGTCGCATGATTGTTGTGCAATCACACCCCCATGCCTAAATCTTTCTAGTCCCTAGCAAATGCAAGACTAAATGCAAAGTAGTCCTATATGATTGATTTTTATCAAGAGTTTGACTAGAGATTTATTTCTTTTGTTTTCATCCAAAACTTTAGGAATCCAGATAATCGTGAAAGTGTTTTGTTGTGGCCTATGCAACGGATCCAAGTGAAAAGCCAATTCACATCTAAAGCTTGTACTTGACCCTTAGTAAAAATCTATTGGGATAAGCAGACTTCTTCCTTCGGGGTTATAAGATAATCTGTAAATTCAGCCCCGGCTTTTGGCTTAGGTAGAAGATAATTTGAGTCAAGTGGATTTATATTTGGTGGCTCACACTCATCTGGTGCTACATATAGACTAGTACTTTAGAATCTAGATTTCCATACTATTAAATAATTCAACTCAAAGAGAGGCGAAGAAATTGTGCTCTCTTTAGTTCCTTTGTACTTATTCTCTCTCTTTCTCTTTCTTTCTTTTTCTTTTTCTTCTTTCTTTTCTTTCTTTTAGAGCTCATAATCTCACCAGATTTGTCAGTCTATTTGGTGGTCTCTCCTGGTATTATCACTTTGATTAGGTTCTGATAACACCATGACTAAGTCAAAATTCCTCAACCCATATTCAGGTAGTCAGAAATACAGAAAAGTAGGTCAAGGCTGTATTTGGTGGATCGTGAGGGTGGTAGGTGCTGTTGCCTCATTACATTTGAAATAAATTTTAACTCATAAACTCATTTTCTTTTTTTCTACTTTTTCTTTTTTTCTAAATTTTTTTTATGTATATATATTCTTTTCTTTTCTTTTTCCTCTCTTTTTTTCTATAAATATATACTTTTTTCTTTTTCTTTTTTTTTCTCATCCAAATATCTACTAACGTAATGTAGTATAGCATACAAACTTTTATTTACAAGGCATTATTCGGGATTAGGAATGTTCAAGAGGATATCAGATGGCTTATTTGGTAGAAGTGCCTATTCTCGGCATTGGGAAGGGAATGGATAGAATAACGTATTTCTGACCATGACATTAATACCCTCCTTCAGCTGAGGATTTCGTAAAGGACGGTTGCGACAATCCACCTTAATCCTAGTTTTATCAGAACTTGCTCTTTGTGTATTTTGCCTTATTTGGTGGCTCTCAAAATGTTTACACTAAGAATTTGTATGAGAAATCGAGAGCGAAAACTATGCCTAACTCTGAGAATCATTATGTAATTATCTAGAAGTTAAGATTCCTCATACTAGCCTTAGAGCACTAGTAGCCTTTCTACTCTCACCTCACACTTGTTTGGTGGATCTGTTAGAAGATAGTTTGTCTAACTCTCTAATTACTGTCCAAGGGCTCAGGAGAAGGAACACTACTTCTTCTTGACAAACTAAAGATGTTTATCGATCTTCACAGAGAATCCATTACAAATTCTACGTGTAAGTGTGAAATTGTACTGGATTCTAAACTTAGGAATCAACTTAAGAATAAATCCCTAATAAAACTTTAATAAAAATTCTTTATGCCTAAATGCAATTTTTTTTTCTAACATAAAAATAAGACATGCAATGTTCACCCCTGCATGCCTATTCATTACAATGTCCTCATTGAAATATATGCATGAAAATCAAAATATAATAAATGAGAGGAGGGGATATCACCTAACTATGCCTGTTAATCCAGGTCAGCTTGGATGCAAAACTAATTGTAATGAATACTGGGTTGCCTCACAGCCAGCTCTAAGTTTAACGTCATTTACTGGACCTAAACCCAAAAATATGTAATTCAATATTGTGTGTCAAGAGAACGAGTAATAACTATTGTAGAGAGATTCAACATTAGTATAAAGATATGATCATATGGTCCAAGAATCAATGATCCACAAATGCAAACCAGCTGATGATGAAGCCCTACTCCAAAGAGTCTTTCTGATTTGAAATATTGAATAGGGTCAGGTGGATGAGGTTCAAAATGCAGAGCCTGTTCGTCACTCCAGTTCCATAAATCAAGAAGAGGGGGTATAGGGTCTTGATTGAGATCATGATTGAAATTTAAGCCTAGTTCTGAATTAGAGTCATAAGGGTCTTCATAATGGTAGTTGATATCAAAAATCATGATTTCTCTAGGCTCTGGGTCATATGAGGGCAAAGGTAGAGTTGTGCTGAATTCGTCAAAATCTTCATCAGATATTACCTCTTCCTTATCCGAAGTCGTTTCTCCCTCAGATTCAAGCCATCCATTTGAACCAGTTGGCTTATAAATTTTCCCCAGTCTATTATGTGTTGAACTTCTTCTAGGGTTATTTCCTGGTTCATGTCTTCAGATTGTCCACTCTCTTGAACTCCCTCAAAATTTAATAGTTCCTGGATCTCGAGGTGAGTGTATTGAGGATTCTTCACATTATGATCTAACTCGTCATAAGTTACTCCCAAGAGTTTCTCAATCTCCTTAATGTCCTTTTCAATTTGAGTTTCTATGGGAGGTGGTAGATCAGAATCATCCTCAAGTACATCCCCTTCTTGCCTTTCGTGCTAATCTTGAGCTTTGGCAGGATTCAGATCATCTTTAGTGTGAATTGCCAAAACTTGTTCAATTGTTCCTACAACCTCAATGGAACCAAAATTCATCTTATTCTTTTGGGAAGCTTTAAAGATGTTGAGTTGACAATTTTTCCTTTCAGAGGTGATGTGCATAATCCCCGTCTCACAGTTGATTAGAGCCTTCGCTGTGGCCAAGAAAGGTCTCCCTAAGATTATCGGGGTGTGGTTCAGGTTTTTTGATGCCTCCATATCCACCACAAAGAAGTCCATAGGGTACTCAAAATCCCTCACTTTTATAATCACATTTTGTATAAGGCCCTTTGGAATTTTGGTAAGTTGAAGGGTCACATCAATGTGTTGCAAGGGGCCTAAATTCAACTCTTCATATAATTATGTGAGGATTAAGTTGATGGAAGCACTAAGGTCCAGTAAGGCTCGGTCCAGGATGAAACCATCTATTTCACATGAAATTAAGGGGGTCCCTAGATCTTTCTTTTTAGGAGGGAGCTTATTTAGGATGATGGCACTAGCTTGTTCAGAAATCACGACCCTTTTTGATGATTTAGCCTGGCGTTTCGGTGTGCATATTTTCTTCAGAAATTTCGCACAGGTTGGGATGCTCTCAATGGCCTCAAGGAGTGATATATTCACTTGGACTTGCTTTAGAATCTCAAGCCACTCCTTAGATTGGTTGGTTTTCTTTTCCCTGGGTTTGTTCAAGGCTTCAGGAAAAGGTGCTTGAGAAAAATCATGAGTATTCAAATCTTGAGTCTTATTTACTAGATTAGCTTGGTCTCCTAGGTCAGGTTCAGGATCCTCAAGATCTTGGTAAGATTTTTATGTAGAAGGATAATGATCTTGGATTTGTTTCCCATTTCTCAAGGTGACAGCACAAGCATAGGCATTAGGGTTAGAATGGTAAGGTGGGTTTGGTTAGGGTTAACAAAACCAGGTGGGTGCTAGGGAGCAGGCTGAATTATATGTGCTTGTTGCTCCTGTGTGTTGTGCTAGTTAACCCTATTAAAGTTCCCTGGGTTTGGGATGGTTTGGGATGGCAACATCCCATGTCGTCTAGCATCAACTAGCTGGTCTAATCGTTCCGTCAAATCTGTTCTCAATTGATTCATTTCTTCTTTATGTCTTAGATTCATTTCTTTGAGGATTAGACTCATATCAGAGGGCTGATTTTCCTGAGTAGGTTGTGGCTGATATGTGCATGGTTGTGTGTACCTACTAGATTTCTCATAAGTGTTTGGCTTAGTTAAGTTAGGACCCTAGGTGGGTTTCTGACTTGACCAAGCAAAGTTAGGATGGTTGCGCCATCTAGGGTTGTAAGTGTTTGAATAAGGCTCATTTCAAGTGTAACCCTAGAGTGCATTCACATCCTCAGGATAACTAGGCATCAGGATGTCTAGTTCAGAATTCGAGGGCATCAAGGTCTCTCCTTGGTACCCAAAAGGAGATGGGTCTAAGTACAATTGGCTCATAGGTGGAGCCATGGTTAGGTCATTGATGTTGTGCACTGATTCCTGATATAGAGAGTTGGGGAGCTGGTTGTGGGTTAACATAGGCACTCCTTGGGTAGGCATAGGATTTACTCTAGATTGTGTACCTAAGGAACTCCCACCCTTCAAAAGATTATCTAATTTCTTATCCAAATTTTCCATATTCTTTCCCATGAGTTCCACCTTGTCCAATCGTTGTGCAATTAATTCTAAATCAATCGAGTGTGAATTATTGTTAACTTCATGAACTCCGCTTCTTGGTTGATTAGCTTTGTTAAAGGTGGACATTGAGGCATTGTTGAGGGAATTTTCGCTCATATTCACAAACAATTGAAAGGCTCCCTCAACGTCTCTACTTAGGAAATTGCCCCCACATGTCTGATCAACAAAATTCTTTAGATTATCACTCGACTCATAATAGAAAGTATGAGCCAAGTGCACTTTGGAATCCCATGATAAGGGAATTTCCTAGTTAAATCGTTAAACCTCTCCCAAATCTCATGTAGTTGTTCCCCAGGGTTCTGCTTAAAGGTTGTAATGGCACATCAAGGGTGTTGGTTTTTCCTACAGGAAAGAATTTCTTCAGGAATGTGCTTCTCAGATCTTCCTAGGTTAGGATTGGTCTACCAATAGTCCTCAACCAATGAGCATGATGGGAACACTATCATGAGCCCTAACTAGCTCATTTTGACCCAGAAAAGAGAACAAAAGCTCCTACATAACCAACTGGAGGTCTTAACTCATTGAATAACCATTCTGAGAGAAAAGTAAGAAACAAGGGGTAAAAGTGCAATTTTACCATTGTAGTACAACAACGGGATTTCTCATGGGCTAAACACAGGTCAAATGGTCTTAACAAGATAAAAAGTGGGTTGATTCAAACATAAAAGAGTTCATGTAAATGCTGGGAATTAAATGACTTCTTGTAACCTTAAACCAGACCAACTTAATTTGACAAGGTTTTAGTCAAGATAAAATTCACCTAAATCCTCTAAAAATCATGGAAAAATATTCTCTAAGATTTAAAACCTTTAATTTGGCCCTTAAAACCTATTTTGACCTAAATTGGGGTCTCAGTCAAATGTTTGCCCTAAATTGGGTTTTTGTGTAAATTGCCCAGTCAAACATGGTCAAACCTAAAATCCAACTTTACCTTGACCTACTTTGCAAACAGGTCCAACCCAATTGCATTTCTACCCCTAACTTTTGAAAACTTCTGTAGAGACCCCCTATCTTTGTCTTCTGTTGACGAGGCTAGATCGAGGTTTTAAATTGATGTCACGTTGTAGTATATACGAAATCGCCTCGAAAATAAATAAGAATTTATAACTCGAAAACCTAAGTATCCGAGGTCGAACACAGGGAGCAAATGAAATTTATTCACTAATCTCAATAATGTAATTGAACACTTAGAGTTACTTAAAACTTAATTTAGAATATAAATAAAAGAATTTAAGAGTCAAAATTATAGAAAAAATAGAAGAATTGGACATCTGATTCTATAATCAGACGTCTTAAATGATAGACTCTTATTTTCTTCTGCTTTCTCTTCTTCTTCTTCTTTCTTTCTCTTTAGTTCTGCTCTTTCTTATTTTCCTCTATCTTCTACCTTTGACTTTCTTCCTTCTCTTTCTGTCTCAACCTGTCTTCTTCAACCGCTCCTCTTCTTCCTTCCTTTCCTTCCTTGGCTTCTGCCTTGATTTCCTTTAGCCTTAGCTCTCCTCTTTCTCTTCTTCTCTTTGGCCTTCCTTCCTTCTTCCTTTCTGCGGCTAAGTATCCTTCCTTCCCTGCTTAGCTTTGCCTTAGCTGCACCTTCCTCTTCCTTCTTCTCTTCTTCTTCCCTGTGCATGCACACAGAAGCAAAACCTATCCCCTACCCTCCCCCATGTCTTTCTCTCTATTTCTCTCTTCGATACATTCTCCCAGAGCCAGGTAATCAGGTCGGGTATTGCGTGCCAGGGTCCAGATGCACCGGCCTGGTGTAGTAGGTGAGGAGTGCTAGGTCTAGGTAATCGGGTCGGGTGCCAAGTCTGCGGGGTCAGGGGTCACGGACGTGGCATGAGCGGTGAGGGTAAGGGATTCACCCCTGTGTTACTTGAGGCAATGAGAAGAAAGCACAAATCCAATTTATCCTACGCGTCGCGCTTGTGCGTTCACGAGGTGGGACTAAATGTCCCACCCTCTTCTACGCTCGCACCCGTAGGAAACCTTCTTCGATTGCTGCTGATGGGTCACTCGCCAAACCAATTGCTTGGCTGTATGAAGTCGTGCGCTCATCCCGCTTCACCTGGGACCCTGACGCTTGCAGCATGCGACATGGAGAGCTGCTGCAAGCTCCTTGCTTCAACGTTAATGGCAGAAGGGGGTGTCGACCTGAAGTTCATGAATACAGCCTTCCAACTCCATTAAAACACACGAGGAGCTTCGCTGTGTCTTAGCGAAGGTGAGACGGTGGGTGTCAGGCCGCGGGGCAGCATAGACGTGCATGCCTAGGTCACCCTGTGGCTGTGCTTATTGGTTTGGTAGGGGGACGTTTAGGGAGGTGATGACGGTCGATGGATGGGCGGAAGGTGACTAGTGGACGATGGAGGAGGTGGTGAGGTGTCTGGTGAGGCGTGTGGAGGTGCGGAGCCGTGGAAGCACCTCGCCAGTGAGCGGCTGGAGATGGAGAAGATGGCAGTGGACAGTGGCTGCGAAGGGTCGAAAGGGGAAATAGAAAGAGGGGAATTGAAGAGGGGTTAGAGAGGAGTAATTCTAACCTAGCTAAGTGGACGAAGGGGGAGAGGAGGTGGTTGGCTATACCTGCTGTCACCGGAGAAGATGGTGTCCAGTGGAGGGAGAGCAGTGACGACAAAGAGTCTAGAGGCGCGCACGTGGGTATTGCATGACGCGGAGGAAGATGGTGAGGGAGACTCTGCCACTAGTAGTGTGGTAGAGCGACGAGAAAGAGGAGTGAGGCTCGCTGGACTCCTGACCGGAGGAGAAAGAGACGAAATTCGGGTGATTCTCCGACCAAGTCGAGCTGAAGAGATGCGGCCAGAGGTGGTGGTCATTTTATAAGTGCTGGCAGGGGCTCTCGTGCTTGGAAGACAAGCTTCCAAGCGCAAGAGTCCTCGCCGGAGTAGGAAATCTGTGGGATACCCAAATCTCTCGAGCTTTCGCACAAGAGATTGGGTGCAAATCAGAGATTGCAATCAAGCTCAGATGGAGGGGAATTCCTCAGAGAATCTCCCTTCCAAATCTGGGAGATCTCTGAGGGATCGAGGAGTAATCCCCCTCCATTCCTCGCTGGAGTAGGATTTCTCCCCCTTAATGGTGGAGGGACCTGTATGTAAGAGTGGTGAGGAAGATAGGGGGTCTGCGTAAGAGTTTTCAAAAGTTAGGGACTAGAATGTAATTGGGTGGACTATTTTGCAAAGTAGGTCAAGATGACCTCCCCTTAGGTCCAAATTTTGGTACAAACCTAATTTAGGCCTAAGGAATCTAATGGTGAAGTTGGATTTTAAATTTGATCACGTTTTACTAAATATTTTACACAAAAACCTAAATTAGGTCAAATAATGAGCTAGGTCCCCAATCTAGGTCAAAATAGGTTCCAAAGGCCAATTTGAAGGTTCTAAACCCTAGGGGATATTTTTCCATGAATTTTATAGGTTTAATTGATTTTATCTTGACCCAAACCTTGTTGAATTAAGCAAGTCTATTTTAGGGTTACAGAATGTCATTAAATTCTTGGATTGCACAATAACCCATTTCTGACTGAACCAACCCACTCTTTATCTTATTCAGATCATTTGACCTATGTTTTGCCTCTGAGAAATCCCATTTATATACTGCAATGGTAAAATTACAGTTTTAACCTTTGTTTCCTGTTTTCTTCTCAGAACATTAATTCCTTGAA
Source organism: Thalassia testudinum (assembly GCA_037157565.1). Lineage (NCBI taxonomy): Eukaryota > Viridiplantae > Streptophyta > Magnoliopsida > Alismatales > Hydrocharitaceae > Thalassia > Thalassia testudinum. The sequence goes on from JAZHRO010000025.1 coordinate 113,513,509, forward strand.
TTAGGCCCTTCTTTAGGTTATGTAGGAGCTCTTATTCTCTTTCTTAGGTCAAAATGAGCTAGTTAGGGCTCATGATGATGCACTCATCATCTTTGTTCTTTGTAATTAGATCCCTCCACTATTATAGCGGAGGGAATCCTACTCCGGTGAAGAATCGAAGGCAAGATCTCTCTGATTTCTCAAAGAACCCCCTTCAAAATTGAAAGGGAGATTCTTTGAGAAATCTCCTCCAGTTTGAACACAATCAGAGGCCCCATTTGGCACCCAATCTCTCATGCGAATGCATGAGAGATTTGGGTCTCATTCGACCTTCCATCTCCGGCGAGGTTGCCGTGCTTGGATGCTTGGCTTCCAAGCACAAGACCTTCTGTCAAGGCCTATAAAAGCACGCCCAGATCAACCCGCAACCTCCAAGCTTGAAATTGGCCAGAGCAACCCTCTATTTCATCTCTTCCCCCTCCGGTTAATAACTCAGCAAGCTCCGGTGACCCCTCTCTCTCTCTCTTATTGCTCTGCCACAATACCAGTAGCAAGGTTCTCTTTATCCTCTTCGTCTGCATCGCGCTGCACCAGCCGATGTCCCTGCAACCCCCTCGTCGTCGCCATCCTCCTCCCACTGAGTATTTCATCTCCGGTGACGGCACTATGAGCTGGCCGCCATCTCCTCATCCCCCTTCATCTCCCTATGCACAGATAAGTTGTCTTGCCTCTCTCATCATTTTTCTATCTTTTATTCTTGCAAACACGCCTCGACGCTCGCAACCACCCTCACCTTCCTCATCTCTGACCAGACCTCCGGTGAGGTGTTCCCGCCGCTCCACGCCTCCATCCGCCTCGCCAACTACCCCACAAGCATCGCCACACCTCACTAACACTAAACCCTTACTCCACTCACCGCACCAAGCCCCCAGAACTCCCCCCGAACACACCTACTTTTGCGCACACAGGGTGACCTAGGCACGCATGCTCCGGCCTCCCCATGCCATGCCGACCCTCGTACTACCTTCGCCGTGTCTAGGCGAAGCTGTCTGAACCTTCTGACGAGGCCGCAAGTTCGTTTTCCTGTTGACAGGTGTTGAAGGTCTCCACCACCATTGACATAGCAAGGAACTTGCTTAGGAGCTTCACCTAGGTCTCCTCGCTCCAGGCTACAGGACCCAGGTCATGCAGAATCCCTTCGCACACAACCCCAACCAAGCGATTGGCACTGAATGCCCCACAGCTGCTGCAATCAAGGAGACATCAGCTGTGGGCATTCACGAAGGAAGGTGGGACAACATAGTCCCACCTCGGAAGATGTCAAGCAATTGCAGTGAGATAAATTGAAAAAGTCACAAAGCCTCTTCGCCTCCTGACCACGGGGTGAGGTCCCTCTCACCTACCACTGCCCTGTCTGTGACCCACTGGCCACGGACCTGGCCCTGACCCGTATACTCGACCAGCACTCCTCGCCCACCACGCACGCCGGTGGGCTTGGTCCTAGGCACACGTACCTGACCCGATTACCCGAGAAGGCTTTGGGAGAGCGAGTCTAAGAGAGAAAGAAGAAGAGAGATAGCGGGGGCAGGTAGGGGTAGGTTTTGCTCGCTCGTAGGAAGAAGAGGGCCGAAGCCAGAAAAGCTAAGGAAGGAGAAGGCAAGGCTGAAGAGGAAGAGCTGGAGGCTAAAGAGGAGAAGGAACTAAAGGAGGAGTTGCAGAGATAGAAGGAAAGAAAGAAGAATCCAAGAAGAAGGAGGAGCCGCAGAGATAGAAGGAAAGAAAGAAGAAGAAGAAGCCAAAGTTAAAGGCAGAAGGAAACAAAGGAAAAGAAGGCTAAGGCATGAAGAAATCAGAGAAGAAAAGGAGGGAAGCCAGACAGAGATCAGAGATAGAGAAGAGAAAAAGAAGAGAAATAGCACTGTAGTAAGCCCTAAGTTTAAGACGTCTAATTCACAAAATCAGACATCCATTTTTTTTTGTTCTCTCTTTACATACATTGTCTTTTTGCATTACAACTCTGATTTACATTGCATATTCAATTTTTCAAAGTTGTGCTCTTGATTTTTAAACCCCAATTTGCTCATTGTGTTCGACCTCGGACATACAATTTTGAGTAATAAAATCTAATTATTTTCAGGTGATTTAAACTATACTATGATGCATTGATTTTAACATTGATCTTGCCTTGATAAACAGAGCAGCTCTATCTTTTAAGGAGAATGGAAACATTTTCATCATCAAGGTACCCTCATTCATGTTCCCATGTCCAAAGGTCCTTCCTATGTGTAGAAGTTCTTCAAGGTGGTGGAAGGGGTCATCAAAATCGCGACCATAGAAGTGAGGAATCAGATTGATAATCTGAGGTTTGAGCTCAAAATCTTCCCCATCCTGAGGTACTCTGACAAAGGGTTCAGGTTGGGCATTACTAGGGTTGTAAAAGTCACAGAGAGGCTAGTCAGCTCTCACAATTTGGAGTCGGGTGATGGCCTGCACGATGACCTACATCTGCCTGTCATGGTGCTGGCCTTGCTTAGTGATCTGCCTTTGTAAGAGGGTCATTAGATCCAGATTTTTTTCTTCCTCTTCGATCTCATCTTCCTCGTGGTGACTAGCCATTACAGAGGGTTTAGATTCATATTGTGGATAAATATGTCTTCTCCTAGGATTTCTTTCTAATGGTGGTAGCAAATCAGGATTTTGAGATCTTCTACCTTGCATGCACTAGAAGAATGTCTGTAGATGAGAGAGAGAAGACAAATGAGAGAATACCCCACCCTTTCAATGCAAGCAATCAAACTGGTACTTAGAGAGTTATCCTTAAATAGACTTGATCTTGGCTCCCCAAAACACGACTGGGTTAGATCAACCCTTGAATTACTTGGATGGCCAGAAGGGTGGGACCCACTAGGACACCTCGCATGGTGGGACACCACTAAGGGTTAACGCGGTTACCACACCGACCTTTCTTGTCACCAGTGGATCCAAGTAGACAAGGCCTTAACATTAGCCCAATCTAATTTCAAGTCCCCAAGACTATTAGTCCTGCCTAGGGCACGTCTACTCAATTTTAATCTTGGGTTTAATGTGCTTTTGGAATATGATGGGAATTAGGGGGTGTTTGCCCTTAAAATTGATTTCAAATGTGTGAAGTGCTCAGGCAAAGGGTTCACAAGCATTTTTTTTTTATGATGAATTATCTTTTAAGATTCAATTGCTTGTGTTAATGTGTTTTAGGGTTCGCTTGAGTTAATATCTTCAATCAAGGTTCTGATGGGACACACAAGAGTTTTGCAAATCCCAATTGTTTGATATATTTCTTTTAAGTATGGAAATGCAGGTGTGCTCTATCCTTAATGTGAAACTCTAAGCACAAATAGTTTTAGATGATTGTTTTAAGTCCAAAAATTAGATGAGTGGTGCAACCTGTAACGACCCGGTTCTCGAGTCCCTACGAGACACGAGAACCGGACCGACTCGACTAATCCCAAGACCTAGTCGTCCAACGAGGAAGTAACCAAAAGAGCAGTAAAATAAACCACATTCAGCATGAATATAACTAACAGTAAGAAAGTACAGCAGTAAGGAAAGAAACTACTACAGTATATACCGCCACAACAGTAGAACAACATTTATCATATAACATGAACAGCAGGTAAAGAAAAGTATAGCGGAAACAAGAACTACTCACTATAACAGAAACAAAAGAGGTACAAAAGACTGTGGTAAACTCTACTGGACCCTACTCGGCCCAGCGTCCTCTGCAGCCGCTAACCCTGGCTGCTCAACACCTGGTCCTAAAAAAGGTAACGAGTGTAACACGTCAGCAAAATGCTGAGTAGAGTGGCAACTAAAACTAAAGACAACAGTAGAGTGTACAGTAGCTGTTATGTTCTATTACTTTCTTTATTTACATCTTTCAATTGTCTCACTATTTCATTTATTTCTCAGATCTTTTACTTGATCTCGAATGTTCCTCGTGGGAACGATCTTGATTGCAGTCTTTTCCAAAAAGTAGAAGTAGCACGTGGTGCTCTCCTGGCCGGGAGAGTCCCCCGTGGTGATCCTACCCTCAGTCAATCACCCCAAGGTCACTGACAGACGTAACGGTGACTACGGCACGCGCGATAAACGCACAGGTAGCTAACCCGTACTGGCACGCGGTCAGTCGTTTCTGTTAACGGGTGCGCCTAAAGCACAGCACGGAACCAGTACAGGGCAGAGCCCTCTCAGTAACAGGGGTCCAACCCCTCCACAGTAACCAAACCAGGGCCTTGCCCTTCCACAGTCCGCGCACCCTCGCCTGACTACCCTGGTTTGCCCCAGCGGGCCTAACAAGTCGGTGTGGGAGGCTAGCAGAACCCCGGGGCCCGTGGGGTAGCTAGTACCTCCCTACACTAGTAGCTCTCCTCGGTACTACGTACGCGAGGGCCAGCAAGTCGGTACAGAGTGGCCAGTCCTAACCTCGGGTCCCTGGGGCGGCTGGCTCCGCTCTACACTAAACAGGGGGGGGACAGTCGCTCTCCTTGGTACTCCGTACTCAAGGGCCAACTCACTTCCCCAAAACTATTCCATTCACTTTCCAGGAGTTCTACTCCTACTTCCCCGTAGGGTTCCATCCTTTTTACTCAAATATCCAGGTTTCACTTTCCAGTTTCACATTCTTACAATCCATGTTCTCAACCACGTTATCTATTCACAACAGGCAGCTGTTAATTCAAATTACAGGCAGCTTTATATCTCTTTCCATTTTCCAAGACTGCAGTATTATACATTCCACTAGTTTTCCCATCCTAGGATTCATGCCATATCCTAGGATCTATCATACAATCTAGTTTTCCAGTCCTAGGATTCATGCAACACCTAGGAGCTATCATTCCATCTATTTCTCATTCCTAGGATTCATGCAATGTCCTAGGTTCTATTTATGGTTTCATAATTTAACAGATTTTATTAATAACTTAAAGCCACTCTACCAGGTACAACGGGAGTAATGGGGGCGTGATCGGGAATCCCGCGTGCCTCCGTGACTCCCAAGACTGCAACTGAACGAGGTCCTATCACAAGGATCAAACACAAGGAAAGTCTCAAAATAGTGCATAGCTACTGTAGACGGGTAGAGGAATTTATTTTGAAAAGAACGCAACTCGAATCGCGGAAAACGGAGCCCGAACGGGCCCTAAACGGGTCGAAAAAGACGATACTGTGCAAAATCAGACGTCTGGAACTTCTTCGAGACGTCTTAAAAAGTGGATCAGAGAATTACCTGCTCAGCGTGGTTTCCCAGACGTCCAGAAGTCTGCGGGGACGTCTGGCCTAGCTCCAAAACGTCCTATGGTCACCCCGGACGTCTGGAGGTCGCTTCCGCTGTCTGGTACAATAGCCAGACGTCTGATTCGCGTTGGATGGCGAATCACCGAGCCTGCGCATAGCCAACTCCCTCCCTCGGTACGGTCAGTCGACAGGAAGGAAGAAGAAAGCGGAATACTCACCTTTCAGACGTCTGTATGATCTTCCAGACGTCTCCCTCGCCGTCTGGCTATCAACCCAGACGTCTGATTCTGGAAATTTTTCCAGAACAGGGCACCACCTGGCTTCCGCTCGCGACGCCGCCCGCGTCGCACCTAGCGCGTCTGCTGCTCAGACCGCAGCAGGTCCCTCTCCACGTCGTTCCGCGCCCCCTGCACCCTCCGCCGGCCGGCCAATCCGCTCCGGCGAGCTCGCCGTCACAGCAGAGCTCCGCCCTCGCACGCCGCACCTCCTCCGCGCTCACTGCGGCTGCCGCTGCCGCCCTCGCGCTCTCTCGCTCTCGCGCACAGGAAGGAGAAGAGGAAGGGGACGGTGGAGACGACAGGAGGGGAGGCGTGGCCTTTTAAGGCCGCGCGAGGAGGAGAGAGAGAGTACGCGGCAGGTCTGCAGCTGTAGAGAGAGAGGGAAAAAGAGAGAGAGAGAGGAATCGCGGGTCTGCGCGCCTGTCGTGCGAAAAATAACTATTTTCCAGACGTCTGGAGACAATCCCAGACGTCTGGTAAGACGTCTGGATGTGATCCAAGACGTCTTATCCGACGTCTGGGCGCGTTCGTAACAATATAGCAAACTCAAAGGAAGTTTCGTCCTCGAAACTTGCGCCAACTAGGGTGCGGGGAAAAGACGTCCAAATAACCATAACAAACTCAAAGAGGACCGAATTCGGTCCGAAAAGACGTACCCGCGAAAAGCTCCGGGTACTGCTCCCGCATTGCCGCCTCAGGCTTCCATGTAGCATCCTCGTACCGCTGGCTCCTCCACAAAACCCTTACCAGGGGTACTTGCTTTCGTCTCAAACTGCGGACGGCTCGGTCTAGAATCTGCACTGGCCACTCGGGGTAGGTCAGGTCGTCGCTCACCTCGACGCTCTCGTGACTCAGTACGTGACTGGAATCGGCTACGTACTTCCTGAGGTTGGACACGTGGAACACGTCGTGCACACCAGAAAGCTGCGGGGGAAGGGCAAGTCTGTAAGCAACGGGTCCAACCCGCTCCAGGACCTCAAAGGGCCCTACGAACCTCGGTGCGAGCTTCCCTCTCACCCCAAACCGCTGTAAGCCCTTCATGGGCGAAACACGAAGGAAGACGTGGTCCCCAACCTCAAACTGCACCTCTCTGCGCCTCCGATCCGCGTAGCTCTTCTGTGTGCTCCTGACAGTGCGGAGCCGTCTGTGGATCTGCTCAACTACCTCCTGACTCTGCCGGATCAACCTGGGGCCAACCTCCCACTTGGTCCCCACCTCAACCCAACTCAAGGGTGCCGTACACTTCCGTCCGTACAGAGCCTCGTAGAGAGCCATGCCGATGCTCGAGTGATAACTGTTGTTGTATGCAAACTCTGCCAGGGGCAGGTGCTCCTCCCAAGAGCCCCTCCAGTCCAGTACACAGGCACGCAAAAGGTCCTCAAGTGTCTGTATCGTGCGCTCAGACTGTCCATCCGTCTGGGGGTGGTAAGCCGTGCTAAACCTCAACCTCGTCCCCAAAGCCTGCTGAAACTCAGCCCAAAACTGGGACGTAAAGCGGGCATCCCGGCCGGATACGATCTCCCGCGGAACTTCGTGTAGTCGTACCACATCACAGATATACCTCTCTGCCAACTGTGCTGGTCCCAAAGTGACTCGGATCGGCAAGAAATGCGCCGTCTTCGTCAGTCTATCCACTATTACCCAGACTGCGTCGTGTCCCCGCTGGGTAACAGGTAAGCCCACCACCAAGTCCATGGTGATGCTCTCCCACTTCCACTCTGGCATTGGAAGCGGCTGAAGCGGCCCTGCAGGCCTCTGATGCTCGGCTTTCACCTGCTGACACACTAAGCACTGTTGCATGAACTCACCCACATCCCACTTCATCCCTCTCCACCAAAGCTCGCATCTCAAGTCGTGGTACATTTTCGTGTTCCCGGGATGTATGGTGAATCTGGAACCGTGTGCCTCAGTCAGGAGCTCTCTTAACAGCTCCTCGTCTCTGGGAACGCACAATCGTCCCCTCAAACGTAGCACCTAGTCTGTAAAAGAGAAGTCCCCTGGGTCTCCTGATAGTACTCTGTCGCGCAAAGACTGCAAGTACGGATCGGCCATCTGTCCTGTGATGATACGGTCTATCAGCTCTAGCCTGGTCTGCCGTGTCACCGTCACTGCCCCACAGTATCCTCGTAACTCTAGAGGTCGCCAACTGCCCACCTCCTCCAAAAGGCTCCAACTCTGTAACTGTAGACTGGCCAAGCGTGCGGGCGCCTTACGGCTCAAGGCGTCAGCCACCACATTGGCCTTTCCCGGGTGGTAGGAGATGCTGCAGTCGTAGTCCTTCAGGAGCTCCAACCAACGTCTCTGTCTCATGTTGAGCTCCTTCTGGTCAAAAAGATATCTGAGGCTCTTGTGATCTGTAAAAATCTCGAAGGTCTCACCGTACAAGTAGTGCCTCCATGTCTTCAGCACGAAGACAACAGCTGCTAACTCTAGGTCGTGGGTAGGGTAGGTATGCTCATGGGGCTTCAGTTGCCGCGAAGTGTAAGCGACCACGTGACCCCTCTGCATGAGCACACATCCTAACCCCTGCAAGGAAGCGTCCGTGTACACAACAAACCCGCCACTACTGTCAGGGATGGTGAGCACGGGAGCCGAGGTCAACCTCTCCTTTAGCTCCAGAAAACACGCCTCACAGGCGTCTGTCCAAGCGAAAGGCACGTCCTTCCGGGTCAACTGTGTCATAGGACGTGCAATCTGTGAAAATCCTCTGATGAACCGTCTGTAGTAGCCAGCTAGTCCCAGGAAACTGTGGATCTCAGTGACTGAACGCGGTCTCTCCCACCTGAGCACTGCCTCGACCTTGGCTGGGTCCTCCACCAGGCCGTCTCCAGAGATCACATGACCCAAGAAGGTCACCTCCCTCAACCAGAACTCGCACTTGCTGTATTTGGCGTACAGCCTGCGTCGCCTCAGAGTGTCCAGAACCATCCGCAAGTGCTATCCGTGCTGCGTCCGATCTCTAGAATAGATGAGTACATCATCTATGAAAACCACCACGAACTGGTCCAAGTACGGTCTAAACACCCAGTTCATCAGGTCCATGAAAGCAGCGGGGGCATTGATCAGCCCAAACGGCATGACCAAAAACTCGTAGTGTCCGTACCAGGTGCGGAAAGCTGTCTTGGAGACGTCGGTCTCCCTGATCCTCAACTGGTGGTATCCATACCTCAAGTCTATCTTGGAAAACACCGTGGCACCCCGCAACTGGTCAAACAAATCGTCGATCCTCGGCAGCGGATATCTGTTCTTGATGGTGACCCTATTCAGCTGTCGGTAGCCCACACAAAAGCGTAGGGTCCCATCCTTCTTCTTCACAAACAGTACCGGGGCTCCCCAGGGAGACGCACTGGGCCTCACGAAACCTTTCTCCAAAAGGTCCTGCAACTGGGACTTGAGCTCTTGCAGCTCAAGCGGTGCCATTCTGTATGGAGCGGTGGAGATGGGGCTGGTCCCTGGTACTAATGAGATCTCAAACTCGATCTCACGCTCAGACGGTAGTCCTGGTAACTCGTCTGGAAACATGTCAGGGTACTCTCTGACCACCAGGATGCTCTGGAAGTCTGCCACAGGGCTGGGCTCTGCCACCACACAAGCTAGGAAGCCCTCACACCCCTGGCTCAAAAGTCTCGCCGCCCGAAGTGCCGAAATGTACCTGAAACCTCCGTCCACTGGCTGTCCGTGAAACTCGAAAGAAGGCAACTCCGGAATGGAGAAGACAATCTTCCTCTCAAAACAGTCCACCAAGGCGTGGTAAGCGGACAGCCAATCCATCCCCAGAATCACACCAAAGTCCTCCATCTAGATCATAATCAGGTCAGCTGGCAGGCTATGTCCTCCGACGCTGACCTCGCAATCCGTGTACACCTCCTCAGCTACAAACAGCTGACCACTCGGACCTCTGATTACGAACGGATTCTCTAACAGTGTATAATCCTGGTCCAAACTAACTGCGAAACTGGCTGCGACAAACGAGTGCGTAGCGTCGGAATTGAAAAGCGTGTAAACGAGTCTGCCAGAAACTGAAACCATACCTGCTACCACCGATCCCGAAGCTCTGGCGTCCCTGTGTGTTAGGGCGTTGATACGCCCCTCAACTCTAGGTGCGGACGAAGCAGCCACACTCTGCGTCGAACGGGTAGGTGCTGGCCGGTACCCTCCTCGCGACTGCTATCCTCCTCCTCACGCCTGGGAACCGCGGCCTCCTGCGCGCCCTCCAGTGCTCTGCGCGGGGAGTATCTGCTAACCTCCTGCCCTAGATGGGCAGTCCCTCCTGACGTGGCCCGGCTAGCCACACTGGTAGCAGAGGGGAACCCGACTCCCGCCCTCAGTGGGTCCCTGCTGTCGGCTAGGCGGGGGTCCGGTGCTGGCGACTGGCCCCTGTCGAGGGCCCCCAAAGGCCACTGATGGCCCTGCAAATCGTGACGGCTCTCCTGCGGACGCCACGTGTCTCCTTTGAGTTCTCCTAACACGCCTAGTGTGACAGCGGAAATCTCGTTCCACCACCAACTCCCCTGTCGTACGCTCGGAAGGGGGAGGAGGGGGTGGCGATGTGGATGAAAGCTAAAATTCTTCACGAACCACCTCTCGAATTAGTTGGACGAGGTTCGGAGACGGTATGCTCAGCAGAAGAGGAGGGGTAGTATGTACTCCAAGCCCGACACATTTGTCCCTCGGGCCCCGACCTCGGCCGCGCCCGCGGCCCACCCTCCTAGTTCCATGACGAGGCATCTCCTACAAGGAGACGCGAAACAAAACGGAAACGTCAAAACAAACGGTACCTAACAAAACTTCTAAGAGCTCATGTCAAGAGATATGTTGTGGTGGCTACTCTAGCTATAAACATGTGAATTGGTTATTTTTCAGTCAGTTGATTCACTTCTCGGGATGACCTTGCTCTGATACCATCTTGTAACGACCCGGTTCCCGAGTCCCTACGAGACACGAGAACCGGACCAACTCGACTAATCCCAAGACCTAGTCGTCCAACGAGGAAGTAACCAAAAGAGCAGTAAAATAAACCACATTCAGCATGAATATAACTAACAGTAAGAAAGTACAGCAGTAAGGAAAGAAACTACTACAGTATACACCACCACAACAGTAGAACAACATTTATCATATAACATGAACTGCAGGTAAAGAAAAGTACAGTGGAAACAAGAACTACTCACTATAACGGAAACAAAAGAGGTATAAAAGACTGTGGTAAACTCTACTGGACCCTACTCGGCCCAGCGTCCTCTGCAGCCACTGACCCTGGCTGCTCAACACCTGGTCCTGAAAAAGGTAACGAGTGTAACACGTCAGCAAAACGCTGAGTAGAGTGAAAACTAAAACTAAAGACAACAGTAGAGTGTAGAGTAGCTATTATGTTCTATTACTTTCTTTATTTACATCTTTCAATTGTCTCACTATTTCATTTATTTCTCAGATCTTTTACTTGATCTCGAATGTTCCTCGTGGGAACGATCTTGATTGCAGTCTTTTCAAAAAAGTAGAAGTAGCACGTGGTGCTCTCCTGGCCGGGAGAGTCCCCTGTGGTGATCCTACCCTCAGTCAACCACCCCAAGGTCACTGACAGACGTAACGGTGACTACGGCACGCGCGATAAACGCACAGGTAGCTAACCCTTACTGGCACGTGGTCAGTCGTTTCCGTTAATGGGTGTGCCCAAAGCACAGCACGGAACCAGTACAGGGCAGAGCCCTCTCAGTAACAGGGGTCCAACCCCTCCACAGTAACCAAACCGGGGCCTTGCCCCTCCACAGTCCGCGCACCCTCGCCTGACTACCCTGGTTTGCCCCAGCGGGCCTAACAAGTCGGTGTGGGAGGCTAGCAGAACCCCGGGGCCCGTGGGGCAGCTAGTACCTCCCTACACTAGTAGCTTTCCTCGGTACTACGTACGCGAGGGCCAGCAAGTCGGTACAGAGTGGCCAGTCCTAACCCCGGGTCCCTGGGGCGGCTGGCTCCGCTCTACACTAAACAAGGGGGGGACAGTCGCTCTCCTTGGTACTCCGTATTCAAGGGCCAGCTCACTTCCCCAAAACTATTCCATTCACTTTCCAGGAGTTCTACTCCTACTTCCCCGTAGGGTTCCATCCCTTTTACTCAAACATCCAGGTTTCACGTTCCAGTTTCACATTCTTACAATCCATGTTCTCAACCACGTTATCTATTCACAACAGTCAGCTGTTAATTCAAATTACAGGCAGCTTTATATCTCTTTCCATTTTCCAAGACTGTAGTATTATACATTCCACTAGTTTTCCCATCCTAGGGTTCATGCCATATCCTAGGATCTATCATACAATCTAGTTTTCCAGTCGTAGGATTCATGCAACACCTAGGAGCTATCATTCCATCTATTTCTCATTCCTAGGATTCATGCAATGTCCTAGGTTCTATTTATGGTTTCATAATTTAACAGATTTTATTAATAACTTAAAGCCACTCTACCAGGTACAACGGGAGTAATGGGGGCGTGATCGGGAATCCCGCGTGCCTCCGCGACTCCCAAGACTACAACTGAACGAGGTCCTATCACAAGGGTCAAACACAAGGAAAGTCTCAAAACAGTGCATAGCTACTGTAGACAGGTAGAGGAATTTATTCTGAAAAGAACGCAACTTGAATCGCGGAAAACGGAGCCCGAACGGGCCCTAAACGGGTCGAAAAAGACGATACTGTGCAAAATCAGACGTCTGGAACTTCTTCCAGACGTCTTAAAAAGTGGATCAGAGAATTACCTGCTCAGCGTGGTTTCCCAGACGTCCAGAAGTCTGCGGGGACGTCTGGCCTAGCTCCAAGACGTCCTATGGTCACCCCGGACGTCTGGAGGTCGCTTCCGCCGTCTGGTACAACAGCCAGACGTCTGATTCGCGTTGGATGGCGAATCACCGAGCCTGCGCACAGCCAACTCCCTCCCTCAGTACGGTCAGTCGACAGGAAGGAAGAAGAAAGCAGAATACTCACCTTTCAGACGTCTGTATGATCTTCCAGACGTCTCCCTCACCGTCTGGCTATCAACCCAGACGTCTGATTCTGGAAATTTTTCCAGAACAGGGCACCACCCGGCTTCCGCTCGCGACGCCGCCCGCGTCGCACCTCGCGCGTCTGCTGCTCAGACTGCAGCAAGTCCCTCTCCGCGTCGTTCCGCGCCCCCTGCGCCCTACGCCGGCCGGCCAAGCCGCTCCGGCGAGCTCGCCCTCACGGCAGAGCTCCGCCCTCGCAAGCCGCACCTCCTCCGCGCTCACTGCGGCTGCCGCTGCCGCCCTCACACTCGCTCGCTCTCGCGCACAGGAAGGAGAAGAGGAAGGGGACGATGGAGACGACAGGAGGGGAGGCGTGGCCTTTTAAGGCCGCGCGAGGAGGAGGGAGAGAGTGTGCGGTAGGTCTGCAGCCGCAGAGAGAGAGGGAAAGAGAGAGAGAGAGAGAGAGGAATCGCGGGTCTGCGCGCACAGGCGCGCAGACGAATCTCTCGTGCGAAAAATAACTATTTTCCAGACGTCTGGAAACAATCCCAGACATCTGGTAAGACGTCTGGATGTGATCCAAGACGTCTTATCCGACGTCTGGGCCACCTCCCAGACATCTTAAAAGACGTCTGGGGCACGCGTTCGTAACACAACCCAAGTAATGTAATCAATTAGTCCTATTGCACCACTAACTAGGTACTCAGAAAATATTTTTTCAAGAATTTTAATGCACGTTTTCTAGTTGTTTGATTTAAAGTGTACTAAGGGTTTTGCAATCTGTTTTGACCCCTAGTTCATGATTGAATAATTCGTGAAATCAAACATGCAAGAAATATTTTTTTTCAGATTTTTCCTAAACTTGTGATTATCTCAGAAATCCAATGCCATAAATTTCAAGTCAATCGAAGTTGTATAAAAATTTGTATGATATTTTGAACTCCGAAAAATCAAGAACAGTAACTGAATTGATAACATATCAGTACACGAATTTTTTGAAATTTTTCTATAACTTAGATTTATACAAACTTTGGATATGTTCCTGACTTCAATCCTCACGTCTAATAAAAATTTGAGAATTTTTGGTCGTGTGAATCTTTGAGAATTGAATTTATAAGTTAATAGTTTCCTTCTGCCCGAAAATCACTAACAAGAGAGATTTTCTTTTTCAATAAGCAAACAAATTCTAACTAATCTTAAGGTTCAAGCAAATCCTAATTTTTTTTTTTGGATTTTTTTTCTAAATCTAACTAATCTAACCTACGGGTACTTACCTGAGATTCAAACTTGCACTTTTTTCGTTGTCGTGTATGGTTCAGATTTCTTTGTTTCCTACACACATGAAATCAACGAAAAAAAATAAAGTTAGAAATCTCAAATACGTACCGAAAAGCTTCAAAAATTTTCGTTGCCTCCCCAGCAACAGTGCTAACTTGTTCCATCGACGCTAGATGCGTTAGAAAGATATGATATTATCGTTGTAGTGCGAATTGCAATGGAACAAATGAATTTATAAAAATCGGGAGTACTGGGTCTTTTACAGGGAGGTAATGATGATTTCATGTAGAAACTTTTCAGAAAACTTGCTCTAAATGGATATTTATATATGTATATACGTATATATGAATATCAGATATTCAAAAGATTGAAATTTTATTGCATGCATAAATAGTTTTTTAAAATAGAGATTGCTATGCTAAACAATAACTAGGGAGAGAGAGATGCAGATAGACACCGCCACTTGTGGGATTCTTGTGCGAGATGCGGCAGCACCTCAGATCTAGAGTGCAGTGACGAAGGTTGGAGTTCCAAAGAGAGGCGGAAGACCGTGGAAGAAGGTGGGAGAGAGAGATAGCTCCAACAGGGGGTCCCTGGGTCTTCTTTTATAGCTTTGATGGAGGGTAAAGAGGATATTTTGGCCCTCCAACTCGTGCAACAACCTTAGGTTAATCAAATCTGTCGATAGATCAACGGACCTGATTTGGCCTTAAAACTCCTTCAAAATTACCTTCTATGCGTGGATTTAACATGTGGCATGCCCTGGGGCTTTGGATCTCCATCGGACTCTCATGCTCGCTCCTCGCACGTGCTTCAACACCAGCATAGTCTCCTGCGCACCCTCGCAAATTCAAATCATGCCCAACGATCTCAGCCATCCGATCGTAACTCTTTCCCACAATGCCTTCTCAAAGCCCCCATGCATTGAGCGCACGTTTGTTAGCACGTTCTGCCGTGGAGCGCTCTGGTCATGACACATGGTCGCATCCACGCCTTCCGCTCAAGATCTGACGGTTAATAGCCCCCGCGCCCACCGGCATTCCCAATTTGGCGCTTAGTGCTACTCGAACTCGCACCCTTCATGCATGGGTTAGCGCTCTCACCGCTGCGCTAAGGGTGGGTTTGTGTCGAGTTTCCTCTTCTTGTGTCGCTGCTTTCAGCCGTTGGATGAAGATCCAATGGCTGAGGATCTTCCCTCCTTGATGGCATGGAGGTGAGGCGATGGCATGGACATTTTGTGGTAGTTGGATGAAGGTCCAATGGTCCACAGCACATGATGAAGATGCCTTCATACGTTGGGTTGCGGTGAGGGGCTACTGTGATGGCACCATCATGGTCGTCCATCTTCTCTTCTTTGTAATTGATGCTACAGAGCTCTGATCGAGTTGATTTTTGCATCATTGGACCACGATCGTTGATCCAGATCCATCCGTGCGGTTGGATCTTTCATCCGTGGTTTCGAATCATCTATAATTTATTTCATCTCTCTTTTAGGTCATAAAATGATAATATTATTTATGCAGCTAACAAACTAACTATTATGTAAATTACGATGCTTATGAATGCATTGTTACTAAATTATGCTAGAATCTAGCTTAATTTAGGTGATTTAGGTAACATGCTTGTTGTGCAATCACCTACCTATGTTAAGTTCTTAAAACATTTCTGTACCCTAAAAAGGCAGCTAAGAAACCTAGGAAAGGTGATCCTTCCAGATATAGTAAACTCAGTTGTTTAGAGCAAACTACCTCTGAAAAGAAAAGATCCAGCCGGCCCCCTTATTCAAGTAGTCATTAATAACACTTCTTTCGATCGTGACTTATTAGATCTCAGTCCCTCAATTAATCTCATCCCCACTGTTGTTTTTGAGGAATTCAAGATCGGTGAATTAAAGCCTGTCGAGGTAACACTTCAACTAGCAAACCGATCTACAATTAAACCCAAGGGGATTGTCGAGGATGTAATCGTCCGGTTCAAAAAATGTCTATTTGCCATAGAATTTTTGGTCCTGATGTAGAGGTACCAGAAGCTTTAAGAATGCCCCCATAATTCTTGGAAGACTATTCATAGCCACCACCAAAGTCAATATTGATTGTGATTCTGGAAAGATGAAAATCATGTGCGGTGGTGAATCTATTACCCTAGATATTTTTAAAGCTTCTAGGCATTTCCGAGAACCAGATTTCTTTGATGACTCAGATTCGGAGATTGAAAATTTAGTGGAGGAAACATTATAGATTTCACACATGGGTTCCTGCTTTGTAATTCACACGGTTCCTGAACAATTTGATTTAAACCACCCTCCCACCCTAACCACACCTTCTACATCTGACTCTTCATCTAACTCTCTCCTTCTCACTTCACCCTTCAATCCACAAGCAGAAATCATTTCGGAGTCGAGCCCTCAACTAGAGTTAAAACCCTTGCTCGACTCCCTTAAATATGTTTTCTTGGGTCCAAACCAGACCATGCCCTTGATTATCAATTCTGGACTTACTGGGGCACAAGAGGAAAACTTCTCCAGGCATTGAGCAAAAATAGAAAAGCTATTAGCTGGACCCTTTTTGATCTTAAGGGTAATAATTTGTCCTATTGCACCCATCGAATTTATCTTGAGGACGATTCTCACCCCTCTCGCAACCACAAAGGTGCTTGAACCCTAATATGCAGGAGGTGGTAAAAAAGGAGATTACAAAGTGGCTTGATGCTGATATCATCTACCTCATTTCTGACAGCTCCTGGGTTAGTCCCACACAAGTAGTTCCTAAAAAGGCTGGACTAACAGTTGTCACTGATGAACATGGGGAAAATATAGCCACTCGGACCGCTTCTTCTTGGCGTATGTGCATTGATTGCAGAAAATTGAACACCGCCACCAAGAAGGACCATTTTTTGCTCCCTTTTATTGATCAAATCTTGGAGTGGTTAGCTGGACGTGATTACTATTGTTTTCTTGACTATTATTCTTGCTATAATCAAGTTGCGATCCATCCTGAGAATCAAAACAAAACTACATTCACTTGCCCCTTCGGAACCTTTGCTTTTCGATGAATGCCCTTCGATCTTTGCAACGCACTTGCGATATGCTTGCAATTTTTTCAGACTTGGTAGGTGAATGTGTAGAAGTCTTTATGGATGACTTCTTAGTATTTGGAGATTCTTTTGATCTTTGTCTTAGAAATCTTGAAAGAACTCTCCAAAAATGCATAGAATTTAACCTAGCCCTCAGTTGGGAAAAAAGTCATTTCTTGGTCCAAGAAGGCATTGTCCTGGGCCATGTCATTTCCAAAAAAGGAATTGCGGTAGATCGAGCTAAAATTGATGCTATCTCTAAGCTCCCACGGCCCACTACTGTAAAACAGATCCTATCTTTTTTGGGGCATGTGGGCTTCTAACGCCGTTTCATTAAGAATTTTTCCCAAATCTCGAAGCCCTTAAGTCAATTACTTACCAAATACCAGCCTTTTGACTTCAATGACCAATGCCTGGAGAGTTTCAATCAACTAAAGAAGGATGTCATAGAGGCACCAATTTTACAGGGACCTGGCTGGAATTGTCCCTTTGAGTTAATGACTGATGCCTCTGATTTTGCTGTGGGGGCCATTCTAGGGAAAATAATTGACAAGAAGCCCATTGTGATCTACTATGCTAGCAAAACTCTTGATGATGCACAACAGAATTATATAGTTACTAAAAAAGAACTTCTTTCCCTTGTCTTTGCCTTAGAAAAATTTCACTCTTTTCTATTGGGGTTACATGTCACTGTATACACTGACCACTCAGCACTTAAATATCTGTTGAACAAGAAGGATGCAAAACCTCACCTTATCCATTGGATCCTACTGCTTCAAGAATTTGACCTGGAAATCAAGGATAAGGCAGGATCGCAAAATGTAGTGGCTGATCATCTCTCTCATCTTATGACGAATGATATGCTGACCCCCCTGATAAATTCCCTGATGAGACAATCTTAGCTACCGTAGCCTCCCTTGGTTTGCACCTATTGTAAACTACCTAGCAATAGAACAAATCCCCTCTGATTGGCCAAAAACCAAAATGGATAAGTTCTTTGCTGACATTAAATATTATTTTTGGGAGGAGCTCAACCTTTTCCGCATATGTGTCGATTACGTCATTCAACGATGTGTCTCCAACTCAGAAATTCATGATATTCTGACATATTATCACTTGGGCATTTCTCAGGCAAGAAAACCACAACTAAGGTCCTCAATTCTGGATTCTTTTGGCCTAGCTTGCACAATGATTCTCATTCCTTTATTCGATCCTGTATGCATTGCCAAAGCATTGACAACATGACTCGGAAGGATATGATGCCCCTAAATCCAATCTTAGAGGTTGAAATTTTCAATGTATGGGGCATCGACTTCATGGGACTGTTCATCAACTCTTGTGGGTATTTATATATACTAGTCATAGTTGACTATGTATCAAAATGGATCGAAGCAATACCCACATGCACCAATGGTCACAAAGTGGTAGTTTATCAAGAAAAACATTTTCTCGAGATTCGGCATTCCCAAGGCAATCAACAGTGATAGAGGATATCATTTCACTCACTCTCAATTTCGTCACCTTCTTTCTAAATATGGGGTTAATTAGAAAATTTCCACTCCATACCACCCCCAAACAAATGGCCGAGCAGAAGTTTCTAACCTGGAGATAAAAAATATTTTACAAAAGATGGTTGGGCCTGATCGTAAAGATTGGCCCAACAAATTAGACGATGCTTTATGAGCTTACTATACGACTTTAAAACCACTCTTGGCATGTCTCCTTTTCGTTTGATTTTTGGAAAGGTATGCCATCTTCCTGTAGAACTTGAACACAGGACTTTTTGGGCAATAAAATAATTAAATATGGATTTATCTGAAGCTGGTACCCACAAAAAATTACAATTAACAGAATTGGAAGAATTGCGTAATTTTTCTTACAAAAATGCGATGATTTATAAAGATCAAACAAAGAAGTTTCATGATAAATATATCATTCAGAAATATTTTGATGTCAATCAACGCATTTGGCTTTTTGATGCCAGATTACAAATTTTTCCAAGAAAATTAAAATTCAAATGGACCAGCTCGTTTATTATCCTAAAAACGTATCCATATGGCGCTGTTGATCTTTTTGATCCTAAGACAAACACTAGTTTTCAAGTCAACGACCAGCATTTAGAGCCTTATCTAGACAATACTCCGAATCTTCCATCTGATACGCTTGATTTAATCGCCTACCTGCTAATGATCATTGGTGCAATTCACACCCAGCTGAATGGCGTAAAAGATAGCACTGGATGGGAGGTAACCCACCATTTTTCTCACTTTTCGTTTTTCTTTTTTTTTTAGCGATTTTGCCTATCCTAAATTTTACCGCCTTCACCAAGGTAATCTCTATTCCCTTCCTATTGCATGTGGACATGTCATATCTTAAGCATGGGAGGGTGTTTTTAAATTTTGACGATCAAATCAGGATTTTCAAAACCCAAAAACATGCAATTTTCTTGTTTCATTTTCTGCATGCATACTCAAAAAAAAAAAAAAACAATGTTGAAAGCTTTTTGAGGAAATTTTGAAATCGGGGCTAAGGTTGAACATTCACTTTTGGTACAATGTGATTTAATCTTTAACAAACTAGGGATAAGGATATTGATCTGATTATTAGAATTTCTGGGTCTACCTTTAGACTAGATCAAGTATCCTTCTTTAAAATTTCACCTGAACTCATAATAATTCAGGTGACTTGATCTCCCTTTGTGACCTGGAAAGTATCTAGCGTACCTTCCGATTCAAAAACTGTAACTCTTGCAAAATTTCTTATTTCAAAATTCACACACAAAACAACACCTAAAAAATAATTAGAAATTACAAAAACCCTTTGTTTACCTTAGTAAAGTCCGAAGTAGATCATTGGTTTGAGTTCCCATCCCCGAGGAGGAAAATGCCTCCTTTGAGGATGTAATGTCAACATGTTACCACCTTGGCACTGCTCTATATCTATATTTCATATCTTTAGATGGAGCATTGAGGCTCATTTTTGTAGCTCAAGTGTCTTGGATGGTGCTCTACCCATAGCGTCGGAGCAAGAGCTTGAGTTTGCTTGGAGTGCCCCTTTACACCGCATTATGTTTTGGGGTTATGAGCTCCTGGGTGGTGTCATGGGCAGTACTATCTCAAAGTGCTGGCACTAGAGCCCCTTCGAGGATTGGTAACAAAAATGATGATCCCAACACATCTTTTATAAGACCAAACTAAGAATAAGCATAACAAAAAAGGTTTAAAACTAAAACCAAAACCTTATAAATGTTGTCTTTTCACAATCACAAACACAAGATTTTAAAGGATATTGAAAGTTCCAAATCAGATTCAAGAGCCAGAGAAATCCTAATTGCAAAAAAATTTGGGTCAGCTGAATTAACAAGGGGTTAATTTGTGAATGTTTGGAGGACATATTGATCCTCATTCGTCTACTTTTTTGGATCCAAAAACTAATCCCGACGTTTACCTATAACAAATCCCATACCTCCTATGTTTTAACCAACCAAGGTCCCGTAATCTCCTTCTCCTCAAAAAGTTGAAAAAAAAATAATTTTCCCAAGGATTCTATTTTGTGAAAATTTGTTTTGCTAATAGACTAGCAAAAGGTAAGCATGGGGTTGTGGTAAATGCCAGTTTATCATCATTCTTATGCCCTAAAATAAACCTAGCTCTTAGGATTTTAACTTCGCAAATGGATTTTTGGGTTGCATTTAGGCATCAATTAGGTTAGGCATGCATTGCATGATTTGCTATTTTTTTGATAGATTTATTTGAGTACTAGGGATAGAAAGATAGACATATCCCTAAAACCCTGACACTCAAGAAGGAAATTGGTGAAGAGGAAGCTCAATCTAGCTGGGATTCAGCCAGATCTAGCTCATCATAGTTGGATGCCATCTCACTTGCGTTAGGGTTAGCTCCATTTATCTCCATTCAACAAAGAAGCTCATGGTAGCTCATCTTAGCTCAACCTGGTTGAGTCTAGCTCATCTTAGCTCCAATCAGTTCACTAGGAGCTCTAGCTAGCTCAACTAAGTTGACAAGAGTCCACCTCAGCTCCGGTCCAGCTTTCCCCAACTCCACTCAGCTCATGGTAGTTGAACTCCCTCCAACTTAGCTACTACTTGTCAACTAGTAGCTAAGCTAGCTTAGGAGTTCCCATCAGAAGCAGGTCCAGCTCAAACAAGCTTCAAATAAGTTGAGATCAGCTCAACTTAGCTCAACTACCCAAGCTTAGCTACTAGCATAAGAACTAGCCAGCTAAGTTGAGTAGTTGACTCTTCATAAAGGCCTCTTCAGCATTCCAGCTCCAATGCAGTTCTAGATAATTTTTCCTCAGCTCTTCTTCCCTAAACCCTAGCTCCATCCTACTCATCCTCTACTAGTTAAGCTAGATTAGCTAAGCTCAAAACCAGCTCCACCTCCCACCTAAAACCCTAACCTAGCTCCACCTCAACTTAACCACTAGCTCCACCTCCTTCCCTTTTTGGTGCCAATCACCAACCTCCACATCTCTTCACACCACCACATCCAAAAGCCACCAAGAAGTTGGTGTCAACTCTTTCCCTCCAAAATCCCCCTTATCTCCACCTTACACCTAAGCTACCTAGCCATCCTAACCCTACACCTAACCCCCTTCTAGAAACCTACACTTGGTGCCACCAAACACCACCCTAACCACCTTATAACCACCATATAAATGGTGCCAAAACACCACCCACACCCCTTCACCTTGGCACCATTTTTATCTACCCTTGATCCCACAACTAGCACCACATGGAACCATCCTAGCCCTTCACAAATCCCTCGCCACTTAACCCACCTAAAACCACCTAAAGTTGGCACCAAATCCCTTAACCAAACCTCCACACATCCCTTAAATTGGCACCAACCTACCCTAGTCACTCATCTCCTAACCACCACCTTATAACCTAATCCTAGCCATACAACACATCAACCAACCCGTTAACCCTAACCCACATAGAGTTGACTCCAACTCTACTCCACCCGACATAACTACCACCTAATGCATCCTTCTACCTCCACGCCAATCCTAATCTACCATCCATCCACCAACTTCCATATCCTAGCCATCCACAACACCACTCTTCTCTTAACCCTAGTCAACACCAACCTCCACCCCCTCCACTCTGTAAAAAGACCTATAACCGCCACCATTTCCTTCACCTTTGGCTTCATTAATTCCACCATATTATAGCCAGCCAAGAGAAGAAGGAGAAGAAGAAGATTAAGGGGACACTCTATCCCCTTGGTGCCTTCCCCTCTTCCCTTCTCTCTTGTGCCCCCACTAGCTAGAGGACCAGCCGATCTCGAAAATGCATAATTTGTAAAAGCGGGTTTTTAAGTTGTTGCAACATGCAGTTTGGATCGCAATCGCTTTTAAAATATATAACCTATATAGTGGTGGTATCTAGGGTCATCCAAGGTGGCAAATTTTGCAAAAATAAATCTCTCATTTGAAAATGCAGAAATCACCTTTCTTTTTGTAATTTTTGAATTTATAACTTTTATGTTTTTGAATAAGGCAATGCGATTTTGATGGTAGGAAAGACTAACGCCTAATAGCTAATATCTAAGTGACAAAATGATTTCTTTCTAAGCTCACCCTAGGCATGTGGAGGCCTAGGGTAATTAGAAAGAAAGAGTGAGAGTGCACTAGAGATAAAGTAACAATACTTAGGACAAAAACTAATCAAGAAAAAGGCAACTTTGATTAATGAAAAAGTGTTTTACAAACACCCTAGTAGAGGAATGCTTTTCCTACAAAAACTGAAGGTACAAAAATGAAAACACTAATTGTCCTGATGATGTTGGTGAAGAAGAGAGGCTCTTGCTCCAACTACGGTTGCTCCCATAGTTGAAAAGAACTTCTCCTTCTCCTCCTTTTCCTCTCCTCCAAGATGTGTCCTTCCTGGCAAGCCCTAGATGGGGCATGCCTTTGCTCCTCCAAGGGTGGACGTCCACCCTAGAATCTCCTCCAATGCCTAGCCATCCTTGATAAGAACTTACTCCTCCTCTTGGCGTGGCACAAGGAGAAGAATGAAGACGAAGAAGGCACCAAGGAGGCAAGGGATAGCCTCCTTAATCTTCTTCCTTCCTTCTTCTTCTTGGTTGTGGGTTATAGGTGGGCTTAAGGTAGAATTAACACTAAGGGAGGATGAGATTTTGGTGGTGGTCAGGAGGGTTTCTATAGAGGTAGAGAAGGGTGGTTGGCATGGGGATTATGTGTAGGGTTTGGATGGGTTTTAGGAGGTGATTGGTGGTGGTTATGAGCATCCTAAGCTATAGGATGGGTCGCGCCACCTTAAGGGATGTGATGGTGGTGGTTATGATGGTGGAGAGGCACCATAGGTTGGTGCCAACCATGGAGAGATGCCATGGTTTTGGCGCCAACTATGAGGGCTTCTAGAAGGGAGTGGGTGGATGGTGGAGATGGCTTGGGAGGTTGGTTGTATGGTGGAGATGAAAGGGGAGGTTGGCACCAACTTTAAGGGTAGTTAAGGGGGGTTTTGGTGCCAACCTGGTGGTGTCTCTTGGAGGTAGTGGTGGTGTGAAGGGTTGTGGTTGAGTTGGTGCCAAGTAGGGTAGCTTAGGTGGAGCTTAGGTGTAGGAAGTTAGCTTGCTAGGTGGACTAGTTAGATGGTGAGGTGGAGTTAGGTTGTAGGTGATGGATGGCCATGGGAGCTGAGGTGTAGCTAAGCTAAGCTAGCTTAGCTAGTAGATGAGTAGGGTAAGGAGGAAAAAGAGCTAGGGTTTTGAGCAGAGGAGCTGACGGAGAGTTGTTTGGAGCTGCATAGGAGCTAGTGGCTGCTAAAGAGAATAGCAAGGAGCTACTTTAGCTGGCTTAGCTTGCTAGTTCTTTGCTAGCTGCTAAGCCAAGCTAAAGTAAGCTGGCTTCTGCTAAGATATGTTGAGGTGAGCTGGGTCTGATCTTCCCAGAGAGGACTTAGCTAGCTGGAGTAGCTAAGGTAGCTTAGCTCAACTAAATTGAGCTAAGTGGAGTCCCTGGGAGCTGGACTCGAGCTGGCCTGAGCTAGGGTGAAGTCATCTTCAGCTTGCTTTGAGTTGAGTAGAGCTGGAGGTAACTAGACCTAAGCTGAGGTGGACACTAGTCAACTAAGCTGAGCTAGCTAGAGCTCCCAGTGAATTGATGGGAGCTGAGATGAGCTAGAATCAACTAAGTTGAGCTGGATCTGAGCTGACTTGAGCTAAGGTGAGCTAAGATGAGCTATCTTGAGCTACCATTCAGCTGAGATGAGCTGAATGGTGCTAGGATGAGCTAACCCTAATCCAAGTGAGCTAGTATCCAGCTATGATGAGCTGGATTAGGCTGAGTCCCAGCTGGTTTGAGCTTCTCCTTCAGCAGTTGCCTTCCTGAGTGCTAGGGTTCTGGGGATCTGACTATCTGTTTATCCATAACACTCAAATAAACTCATAAAAAAGACAACAAAAATGTGTAATACATGCCTAACCTAATTTATGCCCAATGCAGCCCAAAAACCCATTCGCAGAGTTAAAATTCTAAGAGCTAGATCTATTTTAGGGCATAAGAATGATGATAAACTGTCGTTTATCACCAACTAGGCAAGGAGGACCTTAGGAAGAGGTCATGAGGGTGGTGCATGCCACCCTAGGAGGAGTCTTGTTGGTGGAAACCTTCCACCCTTGGAGGAGTAAGGGCATGCCCATCTAGGGTTTGCCAAAGAAGACACCAACTTGGAGGAGCTTTTCGAAGAAGAAAAAGGAGAACTTCTTTTCAAGCCCAGGAGCAGCTGAGCTTGGAGTAAGAAGTCTCTCTTCTTTACCAATATCACCAAGAGGATTTGTGTTTTACCTTTTTGTATTTTTATTTTAGAGTTGAAGCATTCCTCTACTTGTCTTTTTGTAAAACATACTTCTACTTAATTAAAGTTGCCTTCTCTTCAATTCTTGTTGCATCTTTATTAGTTATTGTTCTAGCACTTTTCACTCCCTCTCTTTAATTACCTTAGGTCTCCATGTACCTAGGGTTAGCTTAGAGAGAGGATTATCTTGTCACTTTAGTGTTAGCATTAGCAATTTAGGTGTAGTTGTTTTCCCGCTCACAATTGTGTAATTGGCCGTTATTTAAAAATAAAAAAATATTATATTAAAAAATCCCAGAAAGAAAGTTGATTTCCTTTTTGTCAAGCGAGAATATTGAAGTTTGCAAACTTGCCTCCTTGGACAACCCTAGATACCACCACTATCTAGGTTTATAAATTGTAAAAGTGATTGCGAATTAGCGTGTTACAACGATTCAAAAACCATAATTACAAATCACACTTTTCTTCACATCAGGCACTAGATGCACGTGCGTAATCAAGCGATATCGCATGCACGATCACACGCGGGTGCTGCATGTGAAGAAGTTGAAGTGCACTCATGATTCCTAAGCTGTTCGATCATGTGATCAGACAACTGTGGTTGATTGGGAGCGATTACATGCAAACGGTTGAAGACGAGGCGCCAGGTGATGTGGTACGACGAGAGGCCTTCGATCTTCATTGCACAGCTGAAGATGCATGCGTGGCAACAACAACATGCACCTTTAGTGACATTTATATGTGTCACAAATGGCCACTTGTTTATTTTTAAAGCCTTAAAAGACCCTTTTGCCCCCAATTTTTACACCTATAAAAAGGCCACCCCTATGACTCATTTCACCATTCCTTCTTTTCTCCTCTCACCTCCTCTAAAGCTCTACAAATTGGTCCCATACCCGAGATGCTCCATTACAGCTAGATAAAAATAATTTTCCCATCTTCTCACCCCCTATGTGGAGCATCCCGCGGTTTTCCTCTCACCGCCATTTGGGAAGCGGATCCCACCACGACATCGCCTTGCTTCGTCCTTTGTCCTCCAGATTCGTAATCCTTCATCCAGCAACTCATCCCCATCATCCGGGTGCCCCGTTAACGTGGCTCATCCTCCAAGCAGTCGTCGAGGAGGATTTTCTCATCCCTTTCTTTTTACCACTTTCTAGTGTGGATTTTCAACTTTCTAGTTGTAGCAAGTAAATGTAATGGACATGATGCTATGGTTATGAAATACTTATTCATTCTCTCACTATTTTCTCTTTCTTTGTATTATTCTTTCTCTGTCTTCCATTGTTTATTCTTTAAGTAGAGTACCTCATGTAGATCTAATTCGACCAGCTAATATGCTTTCTGACAATAATTCCAAACGTGATTTTTAATCAAACGTTCTCCTCCCCATGTTTGACCTGGGACTCACCAGAGTTTCAGTAAATTTTATTTAATAGAGGGTTTTTATGCGACTACAACGATGGGTTTTCAAACTAAACCTTTGTGCATACGAAATCCTACTCATCATTTTGGCATCATTGTCGGGGATCGAATCTCGTTCATCATTTTGGCACAATTAGCGGGGAGGTAACACTCTTTGATTTCTCGCGTTTTCCACCTTACTTATCTTTTACCTCACTTTTCTCTTTTCTTACTGTTGTTGCAGGTACTCTTTTGAGGCAAGCCAATGCTGTAAGATTGGAGTAAAGTGCTGTTGAAGGTTTGTAAGTGTAGCCCACCAGCCACCCCTTAGATTTCATTCCACCACCTAACAACGCAAACCCTAATTAACCTAGGAGCTTGTATAAATCCTAAGATTAGTTTTGGTTATTTGTTTGCCACCTCCACCCACTTCACCCCCACATAAAAAAAAATTGTGGGATTAATTGAAATTTACACACCCACACACACCTAAGGCACCTCACTTTTGTTTGATTTAGTCACTTAACCGGGAATCTGACCAAAGGACCCAATACACCTACACAACTTATACAAATAAGTGATTAGAAATAGATTAGGCTTAATTTGTTTGGGTGCCTTAATCAAGTGGTGCAAGAGGCCAATTGATTGAGCTACTTGGGCCACACCAATTAAGATAAAAGAGATCTATCAGTAGCTTGCCCCATAGGATTCAATTTTTAGGGCTTAACAAGGCACACCACATTATTTTTGATTTGTAAAGGAATATAACTTCACTTGTGCTTTCAAAACTTGGTGTGCCTCACAAAACCTTGTCTGAATATACCTGAAAGTTGAATCTTAAAAGATACTAAGCAAGATTTAAACTCTAAAATTCACTGCATCCAAAAATAATCTTGCTTGAAAATCATTGGTTGTGCACGCACACACATTGAAACTGTTCTTTAAGGGCACAACCCAGATAAAGAGCCCATCACATTACCAAGCACATTCAAACCTAAACCTAACTAAAATCAAGTAGACATTAGCCTTAAGGATTTGACTCGCTCTTCGGGGCCCAGATCTAGATTATTTTTTATTAATCTACTTCTACCAATCCATCTGATGTTTAGCTAGGAAAGTAGTGTCAAACGACTGCGATTGGGGGTATCAAAAGAACCCAAGGTAAAAGCCAAGGGAAGAACCTTCTCCTCAATCCCTCCCTCTAACTAGTTGGATTGACCAGAAAGAAGTAGATCAAATCGTTTCTCTCATCTCAAGATGGGTTCTAGGAGTCTGTAGATCTTTAGGCTATCCCACTTAAGCAAAGGTTTGATTGTTGTACTGCAGGGCACCTTTCTTTTCTCTTTCCTCCCGCTTTGCCATGGATCCTTCCACATCCTACTCGCATTTCAATTCTTACCCTCCTACCACCACTTATTCCCAAGATGATTACTATCTCGACCCAATTTATGACCATTCATCTATTAGTCGGCATAACTTTGATTAGGGATACAGTTTTGAACCTCTATGTTCAGGGTCTAACCCTAGACACCATGATTTTAATTTTTATTATTCTCCGAGCTATACCAATTATAGATCACTGCCTGCCTATGGACAACCTAATACGATCTACAATCAAGAAGGATATAATGATTAATAACTCTATCCCTCCCTAGGATTACATTGCATATAGGTCACCACCCCTCTTTGATCAATCAGAAATGACCTATTATCAGGGAGGACACCAAGAACCTCAATTCCTTGACTCCCCTGGATTTAACCCAAACCCACCTAACCCTGAATCAAACCATTTGGTTCAGGTGAACCTAGTCCAAGATAAGGTGTTGTCTAACTTAAGGAATACCATACAATCTTTAGAAGCTCAGCCAACACCCTACACTGAAGAATTGAAACCTTTGATTGAAATGATTGATGATCTTAACAAATATTTGTTGGATTGGCTCCAAGATGTTAAGGATAAGAACCTAGGTGAGTTTTTACTTGGGAAATTATCAAAATTGATGATGAAATTTGTGGTTACTTTAGTTCAATCTTGGGATGATTCCTAGGATGAATCCCCTTCAGGAGAGCCAATGTTAGAACCCACTTAGGCACCTGTAGGGGGGACACATTTTACGAGACCAAGGATGACCAGTTTGGTCTAGAGTAACCAGTTGAGGATGAATTGATTTCTTCACCTGAGACCCTTGAACTAGGGTATGAGGAAACTATGTCTCCATGGACCAGGCAATGATAGATGATTTTGAGACACTGACGTGCCTACGTGCGTGTGTGTTAAGAGGTGTCGTTATAGTTGCACTTGATACGTCGGTTTTAAAAGAAGTAAACGGAGGTAAGTCCGAGTGTCGATCTCAGGGAGGCGTGGAAATCGGATTTTGTTTACCACTTGTTGTCACGAAAAAGGCGGAGTTTTGCTTGCGAAAGAGATGGTTTTGAAAAGCGAGAGATAGAGAGAGTTTAGGGTTAGAAAGCTCTTGGTTTTGATCATGCACTTTAAGCAGAAATTAAAATGGCAACTAAATGGAAAATAATTTCATTAAACATGCATTCATAGTTCATGGTTTACAATATTAAATACATGCTTCAACAAAAGTAAATGAAAGCTTAAAAGAGAGAGAGAGAGGTAGAGAGAGAGTGGAGAGCGACGAGGCAGCCACGGCGGTGGAGGAGGCTCCGTCGGCGGCTCGTCGTCTCCGGCGATTACAAGAGTGCCTAAGACTAGCTAGGAGAGGAGTGGAGTAGTTGCAAGTGGGAGAGGATGCCTTGAATGGTGGTAGAAGGGGGTTTAAATAGAGTTAAGGGCTTCCTAAAAGAAGAATGTGCTTTAGCGACATCCAGAACGTCGCTAAAACCGCTTCCATATACGTCGGTGAAGGCCTTCTGCCGCCGGTCAGCCGCCCGCCCCTCTCTCTCTTCAGGCGCGATCCGTGGCTGTCGAACGAGAGCCGTCCGATTGATGATCGGACGGCTGAGATCCTCCCGAGCCTGCGCTAGGATCGCGCTTCGGGCGCGCGTGCGTGGGAGGTGGGGCGCTGTCGTCGCGCCGCGTGGCGCGATCCTAGCCGCTCGCTTCTGATCGCGCGGCTCAATTTTGCCGCGCCCTTCGCCCGCAGATGATTTTCGCTCCGCGCGAATTGAACGCGCGTCGCCGCAACGCGGGCGTGCGCGCTAACCGTTGCGCCACGCCCGCGCTTTGTCGCGGCGACCGCGGGCGAGCGCGCGGATCTCGGCCGTTCGATCGAAGATCAACGGTCGAGATGCGTCCTTGGCTGGCTTGGGGGCGTGCGGGCGGCGAGGGCGGGGCGACGTGGCGCGTTCTAGGCCGTTGATCTCCAGATCAACGGTCAGGATTTCTTGGGCCCATTGTGGGAGCTCCGGATGTCGGATTTGGCCGATTTTGAGTCCGTTAGACTCCGTTCGTCGTCCTGAATCCATCCGTGCGGTCCGATTGCTCATCTGAGGCCTGCTTTGACAAATGCTTTACACAAATGGCCATTAATACAATTTATAAGCAATCTTGGTACTTGATGCATGCAATGCTCCTATTCTACTTTATGTTGTGCCTTTTATTCTAAAGATAGGCCATATTCAACCTAATTACTACCCCCTTGCGTGGTGTTATCAGACACATATTAATGTAGATCTAGAATTCTTTGATTCTGAAGGTGAAGAATCGTTATGTGAAGTCTCACCTACGTTTGAGGAAGGTAATTTTAGTGAGACAAACGAGTCCGCAGAGTATGATAAATCATTTGATGGCCCTATAATTGAGAAAATTGATCATGTTGGGGCTAGCTTGAAAGATACAAATCCTATTTTCATGGATGATTCAATTCATAGTCTCATTCCTCAATTACACCCCATTGAGCATAATTATGATTATCTTCTTGAGATTACCAAACTAAAGTCAATTCTGATTTAGCCAGAAATTTTGGACTTGAATATTTTATACGGGGATGTTGACATTTGTGAGGTCCCGGAAACTTTGATTATGGAGGATAGGAATCTCGAAATGAAGATCTGGGAAGCCAATTTTGGGGAAAGTAGAAGTCTGACTCTAAGGGTTCCTATTTGCTTGAAACTACAAACTTTCTACCAGAACCCTTATGACATTTTTTATTCTAAGGATGTGCAACCCAAGCACAAATTCATTGATAATCTTTTTAACCTTGATTTTTCTATAGACTGACTTTTTGGACTTTGCTTGCATCCACATAAATTGCAGGCATGGCCCCGCTTACATAATGATCTCCAATTTTGGGTAATTTTCATCCCGAACCTTAAATATACTCGACTGTAGAGCATGGGTCTGCAACACAACCTCGTCCACATCTGTGGACATCTTCTCCTTGCAGGTCCAAAAATTGATCTTTTTATTCTGATCCTGACCTGCAGTTGTGAATTCTTTATTTCTTCTTTATTTGTATAGTCTGCCTAGCTGAAGGCACTAAATTCAGCATGTATACAGTCTAATTTCATCTCAGATCCAACCTGTTAATCACGAAATTTAGGTGCTTTCTTCTTTACTTCACTCTTTTTCATATCTTTTTAATACAATGAGGACATTGCATTAGATAGGCATGGGGGGTGGATATCTTTATCTGAATTATTTTCTCTTTATTTTTTAAAAAATAAATTGAATTAGGAAAAGAGAACTTGGTCATTAGAGTTTTTCAACTTTAGGGAATAATACAATAGGACCTGAACATTTACATTCTTCAGGTCTTCAGGCTTAATCAACCAGGGTGTCCACTAAAATGTGGACTTGTTTCTCAAGTCATTGCCATTTTGAATTCATTTCTAATTGGTTAAATAAGTTGGGGTGAGAAGTACATGACTTATCAACCCACCTTTTGATTTGAGTGAACTTATAGTCTAAGCATCTACACACTATTTGCACTGACTCACTGTTTGATAGTTTTAATGGAAATTGGGTAGCTAATGAATCTTCTAGGGTGGTATGGCTAGTAAGTTATCGTGGGTAATAGCTCATTGGATAATTTTTTAGAGTCCAGCCACACAACCATTCTCTTTCTGCTGTCTTTTAGTAAATCTTAGATCAAGAAAGCCACCTACTTTAAAAGAATATAGAAAAATATCCAAAAAAAAAGAAAAGAAAAACCACACTTCATCGCACGAGTATGGTTGGCAAGTTGCCGTAGGTAACAACCCATTGGTAGGTTGTCCAGAAGCCAGCTCACAAGAATGCATAAATAATTCCTAAACACTTAGGAAGAAGCAAGGAAGTAGAATAAGCTGGGGAGATATACACTAGGTTCGCCCTTGTGTTGGCCCCATAAAAATAAAAAGTATGGAGAAAGCTATCGGTCAGACAAATACACCTTTAGGCATAATTTTTTTTTAAGGTCACCTAAGGGTGTAGAAACCCGAAGTCCATTCTGATTGCCAATTAGTGAGTCTATCACATTTACACAAAAAGATGCTTATCACTTAGAGTTTTTTTTGAGTCTTAGGTGGGTTGGGTAGCTATAGAAAGCTGCCCCAAAACTCTTAACTTAAAAATCAAAAAAATTAGAAAAGAAGAAAAAGAAAAAGATGTACTTGCTTTTGAATAAGGCAAGGGCTTGGGCGGCCTGCAATTTAGCAGACACCTGAGCACTATTGAGCTTAGGTAGTTCAGGTCCTTCGTAGAAATTTCTTAGTGTTGAGAAATAAATATTACCCAAGTAATCTGATCCTAATTCTCTTATAAATAGCATATAGTTTT
Organism: Thalassia testudinum; assembly: GCA_037157565.1. Classification (NCBI taxonomy): domain Eukaryota; kingdom Viridiplantae; phylum Streptophyta; class Magnoliopsida; order Alismatales; family Hydrocharitaceae; genus Thalassia; species Thalassia testudinum. The sequence continues at coordinate 113,545,336 of JAZHRO010000025.1, forward strand.
GCTAAAGACTAGCAAAAGATAGGAATGGGGGTGTGATTGGCATACATCTAATTAGCCTAAAAATGTCTATTTATGCATGTTCCTAGTGTAATAGAAGCATCATGCATTATACATATTGAATGACATGCATCATCATGCATTTAGGTTAATTTGTACAAATTATAGGTTAATTTACCCTTTTTGTGGCTAGGGGATAGGGTGATATCATTTTGGAGCCTTGGATTGAAGATCCAACCGTACGGATCTGATCAGGGCAATGATCGGAGTCTAACACCTCCAAAATCGCCTCGATCAGACCACCGTAGCATCAGATACGGATCGAGAAAGATCAGAGGTCAAGAGCCAAGGTGGTGTAAATCCATACCTCAAATAAAAAATCCAACTGCACAGATGGGTTCGGATCAACAATCGCAATCCAACAATGTGAAAATAGTTTCAATCCGATAATCGTGGAACCACCTACAAAGCAAAGAAGATGGATGGCCATGATGGCACCACGTGGTGCCATCACAACCACCCAACATCGGCTACAACACCCTTCTTCACCCGCACGATCAATCTCAGCCATTGGATCATCCATCCAAAGGCTGAGATGTGGCTCACCTCTCACTAAAGACAAAGCTCTCACATTCACCCAAAGGTTGAGGGTGCGCGAGCGTTAAAAACAAAACATGAGAAAGAAGGGGTGGTAGCATAGTCTGTGAGAGACGAGTGCATAGGTTCGACTCTCAGCTCACCTAAAATCCGCATGCGGGCGAGTGCGGCTAAAATTCGACCGCTCAATCACGATCGAGAGGCAGCAGAGGTCGCTACGTGGCACACTGAGATGCGCTGGATGGAGGCGCTGATGCACGTGCGCAATCACGCGATATCACACGCGCGATCAGATGTGAGTGCTGCATGTGAAGAAGTTGAAGTGCACTCGTGAATCCTAAGTCATTCGATTGTGAGATCGGACGAGTGAGGTTGATTGGGCGCGATTACACACGAATGGCTAAAGATGAGGCACCAAATGATGTGGCGTGATGAGAGGCCTCCGATCTTCATCGTACGAATGAAGATGCATGCGCGGCAACAACAACGTAACGCATATTTATTTTTAAGGCCTTAAAAGACCGTTTTGCCCCCAATTTTTACACCTATAAAAAGGCCACCCTACCACTCATTTCACCATCCCTTCTCTTCTCCTCTCACCTCCTCCAAAGCTCTACGAGTTGGTCCCATACCTGAGATGCGCCATTAGAGCTAGAGTAAGATAATTTTGCCATCTCCTCACCCCCTTCGTGGAGCATCCCGCAGTTGTCCTCTTGCTGTCATTCGGGAAGCAGCTCCCACCACGACGTCGCCCTGCTTCATCCTTTATCCTCCAATTTTGTTCTCCTTCGCCTAGCAACTCATCCCCATCGTCCGAGCGCTTCATCAACGCGGCTCATCCTCCAAGCAGCCATCGAGGAGGATTTTATCATCCCTCTCTTTTTACCACTTTCTATTGTAGATTTTCAGCTTTCTAGTTGTAGCAAGTAGATGTAATGGACATGATGCTATGGTTATGAAATATTTGTTCATTCTCTCACTATTTTCTCTTTTGTTTGTATTAGCCTTTCTCTGTCTTCTATTATTTATTCTTTAAGTAGAATAGCTAGTGTAGATCTAATTCGACCAGCTAATCTGCTTTCTAACAATAATTTCAAACGTGATTTTTAATCAAATGTTCACCTCCTCGTGTTCAACTCGGGACTCACTAGAGTTTCGATTATAAATTTTACCTCATTGACAAATTTTTACGCAACTACAACGACAGGGTTTTAACTCAAACTTTTTGCGTACCAAATCTCGCTCATCAATTAGCAAGACACGAATTGAAACAATCTCCAAAGACAGAGAATTCATCCATAAAATCCTCTAAACAATCACCTACCTAATATACAAATATTGCAAGCATACACCTTTGAAAGGTCGTGGGTGCATTGCAAAGATCGAAAGGCATTCTTCGGAAAGCAAAGGTTCTGAAGGTGCAGGTGAAGATAGTCTTTTCTTGGTCCTCAGGGTGGACTACAACTTCATTATAACCAGAATAACCATCAAGAAAATAATAAAATTCCTGTCCAGCTAATCGCTCCAATATTTGATCAATGAAAGGGAGCAAAAAATGATCTTTCTTGGTGGTGATGTTGAATTTACGGTAATCAATGCATACCCGCCAATAAGAAGTAGTCCTAGTGGCAATATTTTCCCCTTTCTCATTGGTGATAACTGTTAGTCCATCTCTTTTAGGAACAACTTGTGTAGGACTAATGCAATTACTATCTGATATCGGGTAGATAATTCCAGCATCAAGCCACTTAATTAATGATCTCTTGTTTTACCACCTCTAGCATATTAGGATTGAGTCGTCTTTGAGGCTGGCAAGAGGGGTGAGAGTCGCCCTCAAGATAGATACAGTTAGTGCAAGAGGACGGATTAATACCCTTAAGATCGTGCAAGGTCCAACCAATTGCTTTTTGATTTTTGCTCAGAACTTGGAGAAGTTTTTCCTCTTGATCCCCAGAGAGATGAGAATTGATATTCAAAGGCATAGAATTATTAGGTCCAAGGAAAACGTATTTTAGATAGTCGGGCAAAGGCTTTAGATCCAATTGTGGACCCAGCTTAGAGAGAATGGGAAGGGAGGTTCAGAGGAGAAGAGAGAGGGGAAGAATCAGATGTGGTGTCAAATGTGGAAGGTGAAGTTAGGGTGGGAGGGTGAGGTAATGAGACTCAAAAACATATTTAATTGCAAAATAGGTGCCTACATGTGAAATGTGCAAAGTTTCTTCCACCAAATTATCCATTTCCGAATTCGAATCATCAAAATCTAGTTCTTGGAATCTCCTGGATGCTTAAAATATATCTAAGGTATTACATTCTCCACTGCAAGAGATCTTTTTCCCAGAATCACAATCTATATTTGCCATGGTGGTGGTAAGAAAAGGTCCTCCAACAATAATGGGGGCATTCTTTAGAGCTTCAAGTACCTCAATATCCAGGACCAGAAAATCTGCTGCGAATAGAAAATTCTGGACTCGAATAATGACATCTTCAATAATCCTCTTGGGCTTAATTGTAGATCGATCAGCTAATTGTAGCGTAACTTGAATAGGCTTAAGGTCACTGAATCTAAATTCCTCAAAAATAATTGTGGGGATAAGATTACTGGAGGCACCAAGATCAAGAAGGGCACGATCAAAGGTGGTGTCATTTATGACAATCGAAGTTAGAGGTGCGCCCTTATCCTTCTTTTCTGAGAGGCAATTTGCTCTGCACAACTAAGCTAATTGTCTCGGACAAAATCACCTTTCCTAGATTTCTAGACTACCTTTTAGGGGTACATAAATCTTTTTAAAATTTGGCATAGGTAGGAATATATTTAATTGCGTCTAGGAGAGGAATGTTTATTTCAACTTGCCCGAAATGTTCCAAAAGTTCCTTATCAAAGGGCTTGGATTTCTTTTTCTTTTTGGTGGAATGAAGTGCTTATGGAAAAGGGATAGGGTTTTACTGTGGTGCATTGAAATGTTCCTCTAAGTCAGGTTAGAAAGAGAAGAGTCAAGTTTCTTGTTATTGATTTGGGTTCTAGATGTGGATGAATCTTGAGTAGTTTTCCCACTCCTTATGGTCACTGCATTGGTAGTATGATTGTTTCTTGGAGGAGGTTGGGAAGCTTGATTTTTATGGAAACCGGGAGGGTACTAAGGAGCTGGTTGATTGGGATGATTGGGATTTCCACCCTGAAAGTGGTTCCTTTGATTGTTGGGATTGGGCATGCGTTGAGAAAGCAAATTAACTGCAGGTCTTTGATTAGGTGTAACCCCAATGTGATTTTGTAAATTGGTGACTACATGGGTTATTGGTCATTTGATTTTGCATGCCCTACAAGGTCTTCATAACCTCGGTATTGATATCTTCTTGAGAAGGCCTAGGTGAAAAGTGATTTGGCCCATAGATTACATGTTGAAATTGCCTTTGGAGAGGAACCTGATTAAGGGCTTTCCAGGAAGGGTTAGGGTTATTCCTCTAATTTTGATTGAAGGAATTTCAAAAATGCTCCTAGAGGGCCAAAATGTTTTTAGTGGTAGGGCTAAAAGGATTTTGATTTAGCAAATCATAAGTGTTTAACAGGCGAGATCGATGTAAAATCATGTGTCGTAGTATAGTTGAAATTACTCGAAAACAAATGAATTTTATTACTCGAAGTTTTAAATCTGAGGTCAAACACAGGGAACAAATTGGGGTCTAAAATCAAGAATACAACTTTCAAATTTTATATAATATGCAATGAAAAATCAGATTTATAATGCAAGAAATATAATGTCAATGTATATAGAAGCACAAAAAATAATATGGACGTCTGATTTTGAAAATCAGACATCTTAAATATCAGATTGCTACAGTGCTTCTTCTGTTCTTCTTCTTTCTTTTCTAATTTCCTCTTTCCTTCTCTTCTGCTCTCGGCCCTTGTCTTCTTCTGGGCTTCTTCTTCTTCTTTCTTCTGTGATTTCTTCTTTCTGATTTCTTTCTTTTCTCTAGCCCTTGTCTTCTTCTTCTTTCTTCTCTGATTTCCTCTTTCTGATTTCTTTCTTTGCTCTAGCCCTTATCTTCTTCTTCTTTCTTCTCTGATTTCCTCTTTCCTTCTTTGATTGCTCTGGCTTCAGCTCCTCTTCAGCCTTGCTCCTCTTCAGCCGTGCCTTCTCCTTCCTTAGCTTCTCTGGTTTCCGCCCTTTCCTTCCTTGGCTCCCTGTTCTTCTCCTGAGAGCAAAACCTACCCCTACCCTCCCCACGATCTCTCTCCTTCCTTCTCTCTTAGGATTGCTCTCACAGAGCCTTCTCAGATTATCGGGTCGGGTAGGCGTGCCTGGGACCAGGCCCACTGGCGTGCGTGGTGGGCAAGGAGTGCACAGGCTAGTCGGGTATACGGGTCAGGGCTAGGTCCGTAGGCAGTGGGGTCACGGACGAGGCAGTGGGCAAGTGGGACCTCACCCTGTACTCAGGAGGCAATAAGCCCCTGACACTTTTTCAACTTATATCACTGCGCCCGCTTCTACACTTTTGAGGTGGGACTATGTTGTCCCACCTTTTTCTCAGGTGCCCGCAGCAGACGTTCACCTCCAATTGCAGCAGCTACATGGAATGTTGGCACCAATTGCTGAGCTGAGAATGTGCGCAAAGGAATCCTCGCAACGTGGGACCTGGAGCCTGGTGCCTTGAGTCTTGGAACAAGCTTGCAAGCAAACTTCATGCCTCGTCAATGGCGGCAAAGGCTTAAACCCTGTCAACAAGAAAATGGCCTTGCAGCGTAGTTAGAACACGCAGGGAGCTTCGCCTGAACACGGCGAAGGTGGTACGATGGTCGGTGTGGCGTGGGGTGGCCTGAGCGTGCGTGCCTAGGTCAACCTATGCGTGCGAATGTGGGTGAGTTCAGGGGGTGTTTTGGGGGCTTGTTGCGGTGAGTGAAGTGAGGGGTTTGTGTCAGTGAGGTGTGGTGGAGCTCGTGAGGTAGTTGGCAAGGTGGATGGAGGCGTGGAGCGACGGAAACACCTCGCTGGTGGTTTAGCTGGAGGTGGAGAAGGTGGAGGTGGTTTATGAGCGTCGAGGTGTAATAGCGGAAATAAATGATAGAAAAAGGATGAGAAGAGAGAGAGGACTTAACTAAAGGCGAATAGACGAAGGGGGATGCGAAGGAGGCGGCCGGCTCGTACTGCCGACGTCGGAGACGAAGGGCCCAGTGGGAGGAGGACAGCGATGACGAGAAGGATGCAGGGGCGTCGGCAAGTGCGGCGTGACACGGACGAAGGGGATAAAGGTAACTCTACCACTGGTATTGTGGCAGAGTGACGAAAGAGAGAGATAAGGGTCACCGGAGCTTGCTAGGTGGTTGACCAGAGGGGAAGAGATGAATTGGGGGGTATCTCTGGCCAATTTCAAGCTTGGGACATGCGGAATGATCTGGGTAGACTTTTATAAGCCCTAACAGGAGGTCTTGTGCTTGGAAACCAAGCTTCCAAGCATGCCAACCTTGTCAGAGTTGGAAGGTCGAAGAGACCCAAATCTCTCATGTGTTCGCATGAGAGATTGGGTGCCAAATCAGTCCTCTAATTGTGTTCAAACTGGAGGAGATTTCTCAAAGAATCTCCCTTTCAAATATGAAGGGGATTCTCTGAGGAATCAAGGAGTTCTTGAAAGTTTCGCCCTACCTGGAGGGGGTGACGTAATAATTGCGGAAATAAATATAAACAATCTCAAAAATAGACAATCACACAAGTACACAAGTATTTTTAGGTGGAAACCCAAACCGGGTGAAAACCACCACCTAACCCTCTCGAGTTAGGATTTTCCGATCAACCAAGTTGATCAAAATCCACTAAACCAAATCACTTTAAACGAGAGTGATTCAACCTCAATACAACCACGCTACTTAAACGAGGGTAGCGTACCTCAACCCCTTCTCTCCACGAGAAGGATTTTGTTTCGCGAAGGAGATGGGAATTCGCAAAGCGAATACCCAACCAAATAACAAAGATAAAATAAACAAGTAATCCTATAGGGTCAACAAAGTAATTTTAAACCTAGCTTCTATAGGAATTAGGAAACTCCCCTTTGCAAGGAGTGCGTCGAGTTGATGACGCGGTGCGTGAGCCACGCGACGGCGCAACTTCGCTCTCGTGAACTACGGCGGGAGAGCAGGTGCGCGAAGCTTGATGCTCTCAAGATGAATGGAACTAGAGCTTGGAGAGCAAGGGCTTCTCTTGGACACAAAAGAGTGGAACAAAGTTGCTTAGGTGTGTCTTGTGTTTCTCTTGGTGTGTGTTGGTGTGTAAAGGCTCCCCTCTATTTATAGAGCCCTTAGGAAGGCTTTGGAAGGCTTAGGAAAGGTTCTATAGCCGTTGGGAACAAAGCCCAAGAGAATCAGCCCGAAATCAGGAACAATCATTGCTCTGACAGGCTTATCAGACGTCTAATTCTGGCATTAGACGTCTGGAAGTTCACTTTAAGATGTCTGATTTCAAGATCAGACGTCTGATTTTGAGCGGGTCTCTTCCTGACTTGAATCAGATCTAAAGAGGGTTCTAGCGCAAGTCCATCAGACGACATATAGGACGTCTGGCACTATGTCTGGACGTCTGGAAACCTACTTTTTCTGTGGGAATGGATTTCCAAACGTTGCAACGGCTAGAAAATCTCTGAGAAGAGATTTTGGGTCAGCCGAGGCAAAACGGTCAATTATCAGACGTCTGGAAAGTCCTATGGACGTCTGATAAGGCTCTAACGGTCATATTCTACACTGTTTGCAAAGCCAGCCAACGGTCCACTAATTGGACATCTGGTAAATCCATCAGACGTCTCCTAAGACGTCTGGTCTAAGGTCTGGACGTCTGATTTCATCAGATAGAGTACAAAGTCCAGCCTAATAGTTATCAGACATCTGAAACAACAGTCAGACGTCTTAAAATACTTTATCAGACGTCTGATTTTGGAATTAGACGTCTGGAAACTCTGTTTGAACCCTATATTGGTTTTCTAAGTATTCTACAGAAAACCTAAGTATCCTAGGGTTGTGCCGGTGTTCCTAGGACTACTGTTAGGGTACTTTGAGGCTCTTTAACAGAAATCTAAGTAACAAAAATAAAGAGCAACAAAAGAAACGAAAAAATACAAGGAGTACAAGAGAAGGAAATCTATCCTATTCTTCATCTCCTTCCTTCTTCAATCTATCGCTCCTCGAGAATCTCCTCTGTTTTCCATCGAGCTCCTCCAATCCGTCCTGGATGCAAGCTCGAACTCCGTCTAATCACGTATCAATTTGCGATTGACCTGAAATCTAGGACTCAAAGTGCAAATGTTAAATGACACGTGTTTTGTTATCATCAAAACAAATGATCGTGGTGCTCTAGCACCAACAGTTCTTTCCCTTGATACCTCGCCGAAGTAGGATTTCCTCCGCTGCGATGGTGGAGGGACCTAATTGCAAAGAATGACGAGGAAGTTAGGGGTTTCTGTAGAGGTTTTCAAAAGTTAAGGGTAGAAATGTAATTAGGCTGGACCTATTTGCAAAGAAGGTCAAGGTGAATTTCCCTTAGGTCCAAATTTTGGTACAAACCTAATTTTGACCTAAGGAAACCAATGGTGAAGTTGGATTTTAGGTTTGACCACGTTTTACTTGGCAATTTACACGAAAACCCAATTTAGGGCAAATATTTGACTAAGACCCCAATTTAGGTCAAAATAGGTTCTAAGGGCCAAATTGAAGGTCCTAAACCCTAAAGGATATTTTTCCATGAATTTTAGAGGATTTAGGTGAATTTTATCCTGACCAGAATCTTGTTAAATTAAGTGGGTCTATTTTAGGGTTACAAGAAGTCATTTAATTCCCAGATTTCACATGAATCCTTTTATGTTTGAACCAACCCACTTTTTTATCTTATTAAGACCATTTGACCTGGTTTAGCCCATGAGAAATCCCGTTGTTGTACTGCAATGGTAAAATTGCAATTTTACCCCTTATTTCTTGCTTTTCTTTCAGAAGGGTTATTCCTTGAGTTAGGACCTCCAATTGGTTATGTAGGAGCTTTTGTTCTCTTTTTTGGGTCAAAATGAGCTAGTTAGGACTCATGATGGTGTTCCCATCATACCCTCATGCTTAGCTTTTGCTAGTCCCTTAGCAAAATCTTAAGGTTTTAACTCTTGTTCTAGACCATGAATTCCTTGATGTTCAGATATTATGATGAGTGCTTTTTTTCTTTTCCTTTTGATTAGGTTAGAATCCCAACAGTAGGCCTAGAGGTATTCAAGTACCAACCAAGATCTGGACCTAATCAGCTCTAGCGTCGATCCTCCGTGAAGGTTTTTAAGGTCCATAAGAACTATCCTAAGGTTCGTTGGACTCTGCGATTAAAGCACCCGTGCTTGAAACATATTTTAGCCTCAATTTAGTTTGCAATGTGTTTTTTTGTAAGAGAGAGTAACAGAGGATTTTTTTTTGTTTGGAGAGTTTTCTTTCTCTTTTCTTTCTATTTCTAGCTTCGGATTGGCTTCTCAACACGGTCTGTATCGGATTCCTCGTTCCCATTATCAATCCTTGAAGGATCCCTAGCAATCGATGCTTCGTGATAGCACCGCCCATGGCAACCCCCAGAACCCTGGCTTTCGAGATTTCAAGATAATCCCACCCATTGCATTCTGTAGCTAAATCCAGACCCTGGCAATCGACATTTCGTGATAATGCCGCCCATGTCATCTGAAACAGCATAGGATGCTTACGTGCCCCCAGTAGGATATGTAAATATCCTAGGAGACAAGTACCGAGGAGATGATATGTTATTACGCATCTTCGAGGGGAATTTCCCACCTCTCCGCACAGGGAACTCGTCCAAATCAACTTGTGTTGATCGGCCGCTCCCAATCTAAGTGACTTTTTCAGAACAGTTAAACGCTTTTGCATGATTTTGATAATTATGTGCACTGAACCAGACTGTGTGTGGATTGGGGTGCTTAGGTTACCAAGTCCCGCAAACCAAAGGTCAGTTAACGAGGCTGAATGCTCCCTAAGCCTTAGACCTAATACTTAAGCTTCGCATTTTCCCCAACCTCTTGAGGACTATCCCGATCTTAGCGGATACTTAAATTTTTAAGCCTAAGAGTCTAGCCCGAGAAGCCTAAGATCATTGTTCCTACTAATCTCTTTTGTGTCTCATTTAGCACTTTTTCCTTCATTTCTCCTTTTCTTGATATGATCTAGAACTTCAGTTAATCCCTTAATTTCTTTCTAATGACTATCTCTTTTTTTCTTTTCATTTTGTGCTCCTTTTTGACCTTTTTTCTCTTTTTCTTCTCATTTTCTCCTCATGATTTGTATGGCCTCAAAATTTTCTCCCCTCAGTATTTTTTTGTTCTTTTTCAAGATTTTTTCTTTTTTTTGGTGTTTTTTGTGATATGTGATTTTTTTTGTTGAAACCTTTTCCTGTGAGATGAGTTTTCATGGTGTTTTGCACTTTCATACCCCCCCATGCCTACGATTTGCAATGTCCCCATTGTAAATTAGGTAGGTTCGAATTCAGTATAGATCATTCATTAGAACAGGTTTTGGGTGGGTGACTAGGTCAAGGCGACTGTTGCGAACGATTTCTAGACTCGAGTACGGGTACTTGAGGTAGGGTCGGTTGTTCTAATGGATGAACCCTAAAGTGCAATATGAATTCAACATAGGAATGCTAAGAAAGGTTTCAAGTTTTTCAAGAATGACGGGATGCCTCCCGTTAAGTGCTAAGTTTTACGCCATCGGCTGGGCGTAATGAGCTCAGGGAGAATGGAGGGTAAAGGATATCTCAGACAAATTTGTATCAGTTAAGTCAATGAACGATTTGAGTCTCTGACCATTCATGATGAAAGGTTCGAAATTATGGCTAAGTGGACTAATCTCAATGGCTCCATTCCCAAAAATTCGTCAAACGAGGTAGGGTCTGATCCATTTTGATCGTAGTTTTCCTGGGAATAGTTTAAGCTTGGCATCAAAGAGTAGGACTTTTTGACCAGGATGGAAGATCTTTCTAGATGCATGTCGTGAAAGGCCTTAACCCGCTCTTTGTAAATTCGTGAGTTCTCATACACGTCGTGGCGTAATTCATCGATCTAGCTCATTTGAAGCTTTCTATGGGTTCCTACCTTAGAAAGATCTAGATTGCAATTCCGTACTACCCAATAGGCTTTGTGCTCCAATTCGACAAGGAGGTGACATGCCTTCTCGTACACCAATCTGAAGGAAGACATACCTAATTGGGTTTTGTGGGCGATCCTATAAGCCCATAAAGCTTCTGAAAACTGGGATACCAATCCCTCCTGTCAGGTCAAACAGTAACCTGGAGGATTTTCTTAATCTCCCGATTGGATAGCTCAGCTAGACCATTAGTTTGGAGGTGGTAAGGAGTAGGGATTTGGTGTGACACCCCGTATTTGGTCATCAGTGACCTAAACTAAGCATTAGTGAAATGGATCCCTCCATCAGAGATTATAGCACGTGGAATCCCAAACCGTGAGAAGATGTTCTAATGAATGAATTTGATAACCACTTTATGATCATTGGTTCAGGTCGAAATGGCTTCGATCCATTTGGACACGTAGTCAACAACGAGTAAAATATACTCGAAGCCGTCTGAGATAGGGAAAGGTCCCATAAAATCGATCCCCCATATGTCGAAGATTTTGCATACCAAAATCGGTTGTAAAGGCATCATATCACAATGGCTCATGTTGCCCAAAGTCTGGCAACGAGTACATGCCTTACAGTGATTGTACACGTCTTTGAAAATTGTAGGCCAATAGAAGCCACACTGGAGGACTTTTGCTACGATTTTATGACCTGACAAATGTCCACTGCATGCTTGGTCATGGTAGAAAGACAATATGTCTTGAATTTCCACTTTCGTGACACATCGTTGAATTATCTGATCAGCACTGATGCGGAAAAGATACGGGTCTTCCCAGAAGTAGTACCTAGCATCGGAAAGCAATTTGTCCTTCTTGGCCTTCAGCCAATCAGACGAGATCTGATGTAATGCCAGGTAGTTTACTATATCAGCAAACCATGGAAGCCCTGTATTGATAGTCAAAAGGTGTTCATCAGGAAAATGTTCCATGATGGGTCCGGAAGGGTCGATGATCTTAGAAGGAAGGTGGGACAAGTGATCAGCTTCCATGTTCTGTTTTCTCACTTTATCGCGAATCTCGAGGTCAAATTCTTGCAACAACAAGATCTAGCGAATTAATCGAGGTTTCGTGTCCTTCTTCGCAAGGAGATGCCTCACAGCTGTGTGATCCGAGTAAATGATAACACGGGAACCCAGGAGATAAGATTTGAATTTTTCCAGGGAAAGTACTACAGCTAGCAGCTCTTTCTCAATAACTGTGTAGTTACGCTGAGCCTCGTCAAGTGTCTTGCTAGCATGGTAGATGACCACGGGTTTCCCGTCAATTTTCTGCCCAAGCACCACTCCTACAGTGAAATCAGATGCATCGCACATGATCTCAAAGGGTTGAGACCAATCAGGGGACTATAGGATCAAGGCTTGGGTAACTCGATCACGAAGGGTTTCAAATGCTTGAGTGCATTCCTTGGAGATTTCGAAAGGTACATCCTTAGAGAGTAGAGAGGTCAGGGGGCATGCGATTTTCGAGAAATTAGGAATGAATCGACGGTAAAAATTGACGTGTCCCAGAAAAGATCTGATGTCCTTGATTAAGCTAGGCATCAGGAGTTTGGAAATCAAGTTTACCTTGGCTCGATCGACTTGGATGCCTTTTTCTGAAATAAGGTGTCCTAGGACAATTCCTTCAGGCACCATGAAATGGCTCTTTTCCCAGGAAAGAACCAGATTCACGTCAATGCACCTCCTCAGGATTTGGACCAAGTGCAGGAGACAATCGTCAAATGATTCTCCGAATACTAAAAAGTCATCCATGAAGACTTCCAGATAATCACCTACCATATCTGAGAATATGGCAAGCATGCATCGCTGGAAAGTAGCGGGTGCATTGCAGAGACCGAACAACATCCTTCGAAATGCGTACGTCTCGAAGGGGCAGGTAAAAGTGGTCTTTTCTTGGTCCTTAGGATGGATTGCCACTTGGTTATAACCAGAGTACCCATCCAAAAAGCAGAAGAACCTATTTCTCGCTAATTTCTCGAGGATCTGATCAATAAATGATAGTGGGAAATGATCCTTCTTCGTGGAGGAATTGAGTCTTCTGTAATCAATGCAGACTCTCCACGAGTTCGCCACCCGGGTCGGTATGACTTCTCCAACTTTAGTTGTGATAACGGTGATGTTGGTGCTAGAGCACCACGATCATTTGTTTTGATGATAACAAAACACGTGTTATTTAACATTTGCAATTTGAGTCCTAGATTTCAGGTCAATTGCAAATGTGGACGTGTTTAGACGGAACTCGAGCTCGCATCCAGGATGGATTGGAAGAGCTTAATGAAGAACAGAGGAGGTTCGCGTGGAGCGACAGATTGAAGATAGAAGACAAGAAGAATAGGATAGATTCTTTTTAATCCTTTCTTGTATCTCTTGTCTTTATTTTCTTGCTCTTTTTATTTTCCTTAGAATATTGTTAAAGAGCCTCAAAGAACCCTAACAGTAGTCCTAGGAACATCAGCACAACCCTAGGATACTTAGGTTTTCCGTAGAATACTTAGAAAACCAATATAGGGTTCAAACAGCACTTCCAGACGTCTAATTCCAACATCAGACGTCTGATAAAGTATTTTAAGACGTCTGACTGTTGTTTCAGACATCTGATAACTGTTAGGCTGGACATAGTTAGTTCTGTCTGATGAAATCAGACGTCTAGACCCTTATACCAGACGTCTTAGGAGACGTCTGATGGACTTGCCAGACGTCCAGATAATGGACCGTTGGCTAGCTTAGCAGGCACTCAAGATTATGACCGTTAGAGCCTTATCAGACGTCCTTAGGCCTTTCCAGACGTCTGATAAATGACCGTTTTGCCTCAGCTGACCCAAAATCTCTTCTCAGAGATTTTCTAGCCTTTGCAACATTTGGAAATCAATTCCCACAGTAGAAGTAGGTTTCCAGACGTCCAGACATAGTTCCAGACATCCTGTATGACGTCTGATGGACTTGAACAAAAACACTGTTTAGATCTGATTCAAGTCAGGAGGAAACCCGCATAGAATCAGACGTCTGACCTTTAAATCAGACGTCTTAAAGTGGCCTTCCAGACGTCTGATGAAAGAGTTAGACGTCTGATAACCCTGTCAAATGTAATCATTGTCCTGATTTCGGCGTGATTCTCTTGGACTTTGTTCCCAACGGCTATAGAACCTTTCCTAAGCCTTCCAAAGCCTTCCTAAGGCCTCTATAAATAGAGGGGAGCCTTTACACACCTAGACACACTTAGAGACACAAGATACACACCAAGAGACACCTTGTAATACACTCTCACACTCTTGTGTCCAAGAGAAGCCCTTGCTTTCCAAGCTTAAGCTCCATTCCCTTGAGAGCATCAAACCTTCGCGCACCCGCTCTCCCGCCGTTGTTCACGAGAGTGACATTGCGCCGTTGCGTGGCTCATGCACCCGCATCATCCTCGACGCACTCGCAAAGGGGAGTTTCCTATTTCCTATAGAAGCTAGGTTTAAATTCCTTTGTTGGCTCTATAGGACTACTTGTTTTATTTTATCTTTGTCTTTTGGTTGGGTATTCGCTTTGCGAATTCCCGTCTCCTTCGTGGGACAAAATCCTTCTCGTGGAGAGAAGGGGTTGAGGAACGCTACCCTCGTACTTGTAGCGTGGTTGTACTGAGGTTGAATCACCCTCGTTTTAAAGTGATTCGGTTAGTGGATTTGATCAACTAGGTTGATCGGAAAATCCTAACTCGAGAGGGTTAGGTGGTGGTTTTCACCCGGTTTGGGTTTCCACCTAAAAATTCTTGTGTTCTTTGTGTGATTGTCTTTTTGTGTGATTGTTTATTGCTTTATATTATTTCCGCAATTATTTACGTCACACTGATCTCACCCCCTCCGAGTACGAAACCTACAATTGGTATCAGAGCAGGCTCTTGCAAGATCGGAGTAACACCCGGCAAGAAGATCATGGAGGGAAGCTGTTCCACAAGCAGGATTTCCGAGGGGCAATCCACAACCCGTCCGCCGTTCTTCGACGGGAGCAACTACCCCTACTGGAAGTTGAGGATGAAGACCTGGCTTCAAGCCACCGACTTCACGATCTGGTCCAGATGTGAGACGCCATTTGAGATCCCAGAAAAACCCGCGGGAGGCTACTCGTAGCTGCATATTCGAGAGCTTTAACTCAACGCAAAGGCAATGAATGCCCTGTATTGCGCGTTGAGTCCGGAAGAGTTCGAGAAAATCCAAGAGTGCACCACCGCCCACGAGATATGGAGGAGGTTGGAAGGCACTCAAGAGGAGACAAGCTCGGAAGAAGATCTCGGGGAGAAGGAAACCACGTGCCTTGGTTTCATGGCAATCGAAAAAAATAACAACGACAGCGACGACAGCGATAATGAGGTAAACTCGGATTTACAAGAAGCTTTTAATGAACTATTTGAGATTAGTAAATCACTTAAAATAGAAAACAAAAGTATTAAAAAGAACCTTAGTTTTCTTAAAAATGAAAATAATAAGTTAGAAAAATAACTTAAGGACATAGAAGCTAGTCCTAGAATTGATAACCTATTATTAGAAAATCAAGACCTCATCAATGAAAATAATAAATTGATTAAGGAAAATGATAGTCTAAAGTTAGAAATCTCTAATTTAAAGACTAAGATGAGTATTATAGAAAAAGAAATTGCATGTCTTAGGGAAAACTCTAATAAATTAATCAATAAAGTAGATAATTTTTATAGTCCTAAGATTGAGAAAGGATCTCCATCAAGGAGACCCGCTAACAGATCCGGATCCAAGCCCACTTGGATACCGAAAAAAGAATTAGAATCTTATTTTGTAGGGTTCAGGGATAATTACAACATAAAGGACTGGACCTACAAGCTCAAAGCTGGTCAACTCAAGTTGGGAGAACCAAGGAGTAGACCAAGGAGGAGAACAAGAAGACCGATGAGACGGCGAACAAACGACGGACCCGCCGCACGTCGACCACCAGATTGGAGACCGGCGCCAATGCCCAGGCCTCCAAGCTACGGATGGGAGCCCCATCCAATGTGGCATCCACCACCACCATTCGGGCCATTTTATTGGCCATGGTAGGTGAGGTAAAATTCTTAACCCTATCTTTTTATAAGCATTTAGATAGGGGGAGTTAAAATTTATGAGCTAATTGTCAATTTTTAAGGAGGAGATGCAAGTTAGCTAAATTTCCTTTAGAAAGGGGGAGAAAAATAATAGCTATCTTGTTGTTATAAAAAAAGGGGGAGGCATTACCTTTGTCAAAAGAAATTTATAGAAGAGCATGTCTTAAGGGGGAGTTATAGGAAATGTAAAATCAATCAAACCTTTTTGATAATGTCAAAAAGGGGGAGGATTTTTATGCATTATTATTTACGATTTTGTCATCACCAAAAAGGGGGAGATTGTTGGTGCTAAAGCACCACGATCATTTGTTTTGATGATAACAAAACACGTGTTATTTAACATTTGCAATTTGAGTCCTAGATTTCAGGTCAATTGCAAATGTGGACGCGTTTAGACGGAACTCGAGCTCGCATCCAGGATGGATTGGAGGAGCTTAATGAAGAACAGAGGAGGTTCGCGTGGAGCGACAGATTGAAGATAGAAGACAAGAAGAATAGGATAGATTCTTTTTAATCCTTTCTTGTATCTCTTGTCTTTATTTTCTTACTCTTTTTATTTTCCTTAGAATATTGTTAAAGAGCCTCAAAGAACCCTAACAGTAGTCCTAGGAACACCGGCACAACCCTAGGATACTTAGGTTTTCTGTAGAATACTTAGAAAACCAATATAGGGTTCAAACAGCACTTCCAGACGTCTAATTCCAACATCAGACGTCTGATAAAGTATTTTAAGACGTCTGACTGTTGTTTCAGACGTCTGATAACTGTTAGGCTGGACATAGTTAGTTCTGTCTGATGAAATCAGACATCCAGACCCTTATACCAGACGTCTTAGGAGACGTCTGATGGACTTGCCAGACGTCCAGATAATGGACCGTTGGCTAGCTTAGCAGGCACTCAAGATTATGACCGTTAGAGCCTTATCAGACGTCCTTAGGCCTTTCCAGACGTCTGATAAATGACTGTTTTGCCTCGGCTGACCCAAAATCTCTTCTCAGAGATTTTCTAGCCGTTGCAACGTTTGGAAATCAATTCCCACAGTAGAAGTAGGTTTTCAGACGTCCATACATAGTTCCAGACGTCCTGTATGTCGTCTGATGGACTTGAACAAAAACCCTATTTAGATCTGATTCAAGTCAGGAGGAAACCCGCATAGCATCAGACGTCTGACCTTTAAATCAGACGTCTTAAAGTGGCCTTCCAGACGTCTGATGAAAGAGTTAGACGTCTGATAACCCTGTCAAATGTAATCATTGTCCTGATTTCGGCCTGATTCTCTTGGACATTGTTCCCAACGGCTATAGAACCTTTCCTAAGCCTTCCAAAGCCTTCCTAAGGCCTCTATAAATAGAGGGGAGCCTTTACACACCTAGTCACACTTAGAGACACAAGATACACACCAAGAGACACCTTGTAATACACTCTCACACTCTTGTGTCCAAGAGAAGCCCTTGCTCTCCAAGCTTAAGCTCCATTCCCTTGAGAGCATCAAACCTTCGCGCACCCGCTCTCCCGCCGTTGTTCACGAGAGTGACATTGCGCCGTTGCATGGCTCACGCACCCGCATCATCCTTGACGCACTCCTTGCAAAGGGGAGTTTCCTATTTCCTATAGAAGCTAGGTTTAAATTCCTTTGTTGGCTCTATAGGACTACTTGTTTTATTTTATCTTTGTCTTTTGGTTGGGTATTCGCTTTGCGAATTCCCGTCTCCTTCGTGGGACAAAATCCTTCTCGTGGAGAGAAGGGGTTGAGGAACGCTACCCTCATACTTGTAGCGTGGTTGTACTGAGGTTGAATCACCCTCGTTTTAAAGTGATTCGGTTAGTGGATTTGATCAACTAGGTTGATCGGAAAATCCTAACTCGAGAGGGTTAGGTGGTGGTTTTCACCCGATTTGGGTTTCCACCTAAAAATTCTTGTGTTCTTTGTGTGATTGTCTTTTTGTGTGATTGTTTATTGCTTTATATTATTTCCGCAATTATTTACGTCACACTGATCTCACCCCCTCCGAGTACGAAACCTACAGGTGAGTCCTACCTTCTTAGTCACAACCTGGATTGGACTCACCCACCAACTGTCGGAGATTGGGTAGATGATCCCTGCATCTAGCCACTTAATGATCTCCTTTTTCATGACCTCCTGCAAATTAGGATTCAAACGTCTCTGCATTTCGCGGGAAGGTCGTGTGCCATCTTCAATGTAGATACGATGTGTGCAGTAAGAGGAGCTAATGCCAGTCAAATCATCGAGAGTCCATCCAATGGCTCTACAATGTTGCTGGAGAATAGTAATCAGATAGGATTCCTGGTCAGGTGTGAGTTTGGAGTTGATAATCATAGGAAACGTCTGATTGGAACCCAAAAAGACGTACTTCAGATGATCGGGAAGAGGCTTGAGTTCTAGAACGAGGTTATCAGCAGCAGCAGGTTCAGGGTGTGTGTGAGGAGCAAGGGAAGGAGTTATGCGTGTATCTAGATCAGGGTCAAACTCCTCTGATTCAAGTTTTGATCTTCTTGTGGTTGATCAGGAGTAATTAAGTTGTCCTTGATACACGGTTCATCAACCACGGCCTTGATATCACATATTTGTTCTATAACACCGCAATTAATCCCTTGTTGGGTCTTAAAGATGTTAATTTTCAATGTTTGTTTCCCGAATTTCAGTTCAATTTGGCCTCCTCACAATTTATATTGGCCCTAGCAGTGGCCAGAAAGGGTCTCCCTAGTATAATTGGTGTATCCCTTGGATTTTCAAGTGCATCCATGTCCAAGACTATAAAGTCCACTGGGAAATAGAAATCCCGTACCCCAACGATGACATCCTCGAGTACTCCTTTAGGTGACTTAATGGATCGGTCAGTTAACTGCAATGTCACCTCTATTGGTTTAAGCTCAGATTCTTCAAGGTGGTCAAGGAGGGATGTAGGTATTAGGTTTATGGTGGCACCTAAATCTAATAAGCCTCTATCGAATTGGGTATCACCAATGGTACATGAAATCAGGGGAGTACCTAGGTCTTTAGCCTTAGGAGGAAGTTTTCTCAAAATTACAGAGCTGGCTTGCTCTGACAGTATGATCGGACTCCCACTTTTGGTTCGCGGCTTATGCTTGGGTGTACACACGTCTTTCAGAAATTGTGCATAAGCTGGTACGTGGCGGATTGCATCCATCAAGGGGATGTTTATATGGACCTGTTCAAAGAGCTTGACCAGATCCTCCTCAAGAGCCACGGGTTTGTTTGTCCTCTTTCCCTTGATCAAAGACTCGGGAAATGGAACCTTGGTTGGTTCCTCTAGAATAGGTCCAGGTTCTTGATCTAGGACAGGGGTGTCCTGGATAACTATCCTAGGGCTTCAGTTACTACCAGGCTTAGAGTGGCTTGGATAAGGTGGGTCTTGAGTTGCTTTAGAACTACAGATTGTTACGGAATTCAGTCCTGCCTGATTTTGGTTTGGGGTTGGTAAAATAGGTGGCTACTGTTGAAATCCTGCATTAGACGTTGAAGCTTCCATCCCGTCAGGTGATGGAATAGAAGGGGCCTGATAAATCATGTGGGCTTGGCCCGGATTTGGGTTCATAACGTGCCTCTTGTTTAGCATGTTATTTGGATTCGGTAGAGGTTGCAAAGGGAGTGTGCCAGGTTGGCGGGAATTCGCCATCTGGGCGAGTTGATTGCGAACCTCTGTGATCTCGTCCTTGTGCTATTTTTGTATTACCGCATTCGTCTTATGAATGTCAGCCAGAGTCTGAAGGATAAGAGTCATTTGATCTGCTTGGGTTGGCCCAGATTGATAGGTGGGGTTGGGCCGAGGCTAAGGCAGCTGATATGGAAAAGGAGCTTGTGGAAGGGGTTGATATGGTGGTCTTTGATTATGAGTATTTCCTGCCCATAGGAAGTTGAGATGATTTCGCCATCTAGGGTTATAGGTATTAAAGAATGGGTCATTCTGGATGGCGTTGAGGTCCTCACAGGTCTAAGGAACCTTAGGAAAATCAGAGTATGAGGGTTCAAAGTTCCCCTAACTAGAGTAGGTTGGATCGCAGTTTCCTCTGGTCCTGGAGTCATACGTGGGTGGATATGGGTCCATCCCCTGAGAAGATCGGTGATAGATGTTATGGACAATTTCCCTCCCAAGAGGTGGCTGTGCAAATGGGTTTTGCGCAGAGGTGGCTCGCTGTAGATGTCAAGTCAGCTCATCCACCTTCTCTATGATACAGACCTTGTCCAACCGACTGGCTATCAGTTCCAAGTCGACAGAAGCGGACAAGCCCTACATCTCATGTGCTCCCCAAGGATTCATTGATGCACAGGCATTCGTCCGGTCGAATAAGTCCATGGAGTCATTATTAAAGGAGTTCTCACACATATTTTCGAGAATCTCCCACACGGTGTCTCATGTTGACCCATGATGTTTCCTCCGCAAGTTGCATTGACAAATAAGCAGATGTCTTCATGGAGTCCCTGGTAAAAAGACTAGACTTGTTCCCATTTAGGAACTCCATGATGGGGGCACTTTCGCATGAGATCCAAGAAATGGTCCCATGCCTCATGAAGAGGTTCTCCAGATTGTTGAGTGAAGTGTGTGATCTGGTGGCGCAAGGCATTCGTCCGACCAACTGGGAAGAACTTTTTCAAAAATTTGGATTGTAGTTCAACCCACGTGTTGATTGGACGCGTCTGAGTCTGATACTAATGAGTTGCCTTATCCATGAGAGAAAAGGAAAACATCTTCATAAGAAGAATATCCTAGTTTTATACATCTGACCTGAAGGTCTGGGCCAGATGTTTGAGTTGTTTGATGTGCTAGAAAGGATCCTCGAAGTTAAGCCCATGAAACTTTGGAATAGCATGAATCATGTTGGGCTTGAGTTCAAAATCAGGACCTCCAGCCGAGATTTGGACTCGAGGTTCGATCACCACCGTAGTGGGATTATAGTGATCTCGCATCATAGGACGCTACGGCGGGTTTACAAAGTTTTGAAATAGATCATTCAGGCGCTGGAGTTGGTGTTCAAGATTGTTCTCTTCTTCAACTGGTTCTACCATGATGATGGAAGAAGGAGAATTGGGTTCTGATGAATCAGAGTAGATGTCTATGTGGTGGGGTTGCTGCACAAACACGGATGTTGAGGCTTGGCCTCGGCGGGAGTGGATTGCTAAAGGAGGTCTTAAGGATGGTCTTAAGGACCTCCTACCAAACATGCACTGGTGGTTTAGACGAAAGTAGAATGTGTTGGACCCAATCAAGACACCCAAAAAATTTGGATGACTATAGAGGTTTGGGGCAGATGATACCTCTTAGTCAGAAAAGCCGTCCACCTGAGAAGTACTTAGGCAGCCAGAGAGCGAGAGTCCCGCAAAGACCTCTACACGGTAGAGCGTCCCCACGAGTTACAGGGTTTCCCCCACCCGACCTCTCTTGTCACTGAGATTCCAAGTAGACCAGAATGGGAACCTTGACCTCTTAAGTCTACCACTTTTATTTAAGATCAAAGGTGCTTAGGATTCCACTTGAACTTTAGATGTTTTGAGTGCAAAAGTGACATAATTTCAAGGTTGGTTGACCCAACAAGAGGTCAACTTCACCTATTTGTCCTTTAAGAGCTTTAGGTCCTTTATTTTAGGGTTCAAGTGAAATTAAGAGCTTGAATTTTTAGGGTTTCTCATGAATAAGTCTTTCCAATCAAGGCTTAGGCACACCTCTTTTTGGAAAAGTTGATTTTTGCTTAGAAAAGATGTCTTTAAAACCCTAAATTGGAATCCTTCATTTGGCTCTAATTTTGGTCCAATTTAGTTGCCATAGATATGGTATCTAGGGCTCAATCAAGA
Organism: Thalassia testudinum; assembly: GCA_037157565.1. Lineage (NCBI taxonomy): Eukaryota > Viridiplantae > Streptophyta > Magnoliopsida > Alismatales > Hydrocharitaceae > Thalassia > Thalassia testudinum. Next base: position 113,566,994 of record JAZHRO010000025.1, read on the forward strand.
AGGTGGTAGTCCTAGTTACTGTAAATGGATGCACAATTCAATATTTGCTGAAATCAAAATCAGGCAACTTTGGTGAATTAGCTAAATATGGAAAGCAGGTAGCCCTAAATTTATTTTTACCTTGTTTTTCCTTTTCAGAATGAGGGGATTAAGAAAAAGGGCTAATCAGAGATTACCTACCTCGGGTGTGGTTGTTGTACGGTCGTTTCCTTTTGAATCTTCTCCCCTAAAACAGTCACAACAAAAGAGATGTATCAAGTTAGTATTGAATCAGAAATTGTGATCAAGATTTCTAAATCGCCCATTGCTCCCCGGCAAAGGTGCCAAAATGTTTAACAGGCGAGATCAATGTAAAATCATGCGTCATAGTATAGTTGAAATTGCTCGAAAACAAATGAATTTTATTACTTGAAGTTTTAAATCCGAGGTCGAACACAGGGAGCAAATTGGGGTTCAAAAACCAAGAGCACAACTTTCAAATTGGAGATAATATGAAAAATCAGAGTTATAATGCAAGAAATGTAAATAGATCCACAAAATATCAATGTATATAGAAGCACAAAAAATATGGACGTCTAATTTTGGAAATCAGACATCTTAAGTATCAGGGTGCTACAGTGCTCTTCTTTGTCTTCTGTCAGATCTCTGTCTCTGATTTCTTCTTTCTTCTTTCTTTTCTTTCTCTATCTCTGACGACCTTCTTTCTTCTTGGCTTCTTCTTCTTCCTTCTTTGATTTTTTTGGCCCTTTTCTTCCTTTTCCTCTTCTTTCTCCTTTCCTTCTGTCTCTGACCTCAGCTCCTCTTCAGCTTTCTCCTCTCCTGCTTTGCCTTCTCCTTCCTTAGCTTCTCTGGCTGCCACCCTTTCCTTCCTTTCTTCCTCTTCTTCTCCTGAGAGAAAAACCTACCCCTACCCTCCCCCACGATCTCTCTTCTTCCTTCTCTCTTAGGCTCGCTTTCCCAGAGCCTTCTTGAGTTATCGGGTCGGGTATGCGCGCCCAGGACCAGGCCCACCGACGTGAGTGGTGGGCGAGGAGTGCATAGGCTGGTCGGGTATACTGGTCAGGGCCAAGTCCGCGGGCAGTGGGGTCACAGACGAGGGAGTGGGTGAGTGGGACCTCACCCTATGGTTAGGAGGCAAAGAGCCTATGTGACTTTTTCACTTTATTCGGCTACTCCTGCTCCTACACTTCCGAGGTGGGACTATGTTCCACCTTCCTTCGCAGCCGTCCATAGCAGATGTCTCTTCGAATTGCAGCAGCTGCATGGCCATTCGCTGCCAATAGCTGGGTTGAAGTTGTGCGTGAGGAGAGTCCGCGCGACCTGGGACCTGGAGCCTAGTGCCTGGAGTCCTGGAACAAGCTTGCAAGCAAGCTTCATGCTTCGTCAATGGCGGCAAAGGCCTCGAACCCTGTCGACAAGAAAACAGCCTTGCAGCCTTGTCAGAACATGCAAGGAGCTTCGCCTGAACACGACAAAGGTGGTACGGTGGTCGACGTGGCGTGGGGTGGCTTGAGCATGCGTGCCTAGGTCACCCTGTGCGTGCGAAGGTGGGTGTGTTCGGGGGACGTTCTGGGGGCTTGGCACAGTGGATGGAATGAGGGTTTAGGGTCAGTGAGGTGTGGCGGTGCTCGTGAGGTAGGTGGCAAGGTGGATGGAGGCATGGAGTGGCGGGAACACCTCGCCGGTGGTCTGGCCAGAGGCAGAGAAGATGGTGGTGGTTTACGAGAGTCGAGGCGTAATAGCAGAAATAAATGATAGAAAAGGATGAGAAGAGAGAGAGAGAGAAATTAACTGAATATGGATGGAAGAAGGGGGGTGCAGAGGAGGTGGCCGGCTCGTACTGCCGTCGCCGGAGACGAAGGTCCCAGTGGGAGGAAGATGGCGACAACGAGAAGGTTGTAGGGGCGTCAGCTGGTGCGACGCAGCACGGACGAAGGGGATAAAGAGAACTCTGCCACTGGTATTGTGGCAGAGCGACAAGAGAGAGAGATAAGGGTCACTAGAGCTTGCTGGGTGGTTGATCAGAGGGGAAGAGAGGAATTGGGGGGTATCTCAGGCTAATTTCAAGCTTGGGAGGTGTGGAATGATCTGGGCAGACTTTTATAAGCCCTGACAGGAGGTCTTGTGCTTGGAAGCCAAGCTTCCAAGCATGGAAACCTCGCCAGAGTTGGAAGGTTGAAGAGACCCAAATCTCTCATGCGTTCACATGAGAGATTGGGTGCCAAATCAGTCCTCTAATTGTGTTCAAACTGGAGATTTCTCAGAGAATCTCCCTTTCAAATCTGAAGGGGATTCTCTGAGGAATCAGGGAGTTCTTTCCCTTGATACCTCGCCGGAATAGGATTTCCTCCACTGAGATGGTGGAGAGACCTAATTGCAAATAACAATGAGGAAGTTAAGGGGGTTTCTGTAGAGGTTTTCAAAAGTTAGGGGTAGAAATGTAATTGGGCTGAACCTGTTTGCAAAGTAGGTTAATTAGGTCCAAATTTTGGCACAAACCTAATTTTGACCTAAGGAATCCAACCGTGAAGTTTGATTTTAGGTTTGACCATGTTTGACTAGGAAATTTACACAAAAACCCAATTTAGGGCAAATATTTGACTGAGATCACAATTTAGGTCAAAATAGGTTTTAAGGGCTAAATTGAAGGTTCTAAACCCTAGACGATATTTTTCCATGAATTTTAGAGTGTTTAGGTGAATTTTATCCTGACCAGAACCTTGTTGAATTAAGTGGGTCTATTTTAGGGTTACAAGAAGTCATTTAATTCCCAGATTTCACATGAACCCTTTTATGTTTGAACCAACCCACTTTTTCATCTTATTAAGACTGTTTGACCTATGTTTAGCCCATGAGAAATCCCATTGTTGTACTACAATGGAAAAATTATAGTTTTACCCCTTGTTTCTTGCTTTTCTTTCAGAAGGGTTATTCCTTGAGTTAGGACCTCCAATTGGTTATGTAGGATCTTTTATTCTCTTTTCTGGGTCAAAATGAGCTAGTTAGGGCTCATGATGGTCTTCCCATTAATAAGTCCCAGTCAAATCGAGTAAAACCTCATAAAAATAATACTATTCAGCTAGGCCAGCACCAATATTTTGCAAGTTTTCTCTTTTTGTGATGTTAAGAGGGGATAGATGTGGAGCATGTTTATGGTTCAGCTTTTCCTCAATCTTTTTCTCATGAATCTACATCTGATCCAATCTTTGTACAATCATATGAATATCATCTTGGGTAACTGGAATAAATGTAGATTGGAGCTGATTTCATTAACTCCGAGTCTTGGGTTTGAATTCCTACCAAAAGTGTCCATCGATGCCAGATTGAATGAGTTTTCACTCATTTCTTCAAATAATTGGTAAGTACTCTCAGCATCCTTGTTAAGGAAATTGCCACCACATGAGGCATCTACGAATCATTTCAATTGATCTACTAATCTGTGATAGAAGATCCACACTAACTGCCATCGCGGAATTTCATGGTAGGGGCAACTCCTTAATAATTCTTGAAACCTCTCCTAAGACTCGTGGAGAGATTCACTGAGTTTTTCCTGAAAAGTCATAGGCATTTGCGACCAATCGGGAAGTATTTCTTAAGAAAAGTGCTTTTCAATTGCTGCCAAGTAGTGATAGGATGACCAACCATCCTGAACCAATAAGAGACCTTATCTTTTAGAGAGAGAGAAAAGAGTCTCATGAGCCATAGATCTTCCCGCACATTGCGGGAATGAGTAGTCTACACGAGGATGGTTAGTTCCTCAAGGTGGCTGAAAGGGTCCTCTCTCGGAAGACCATGGATATGTTTAATTAGGTTCAAGATGGCAGGTTTGATCTCGAAATCCCCTTTAGGTATCACCACCCCAGGTCTCTCCCCATAATTGGAAGGATCATAAAAATCCTTAAGAGGGATGAGAGGTTCCTCGAATGGTTGATCCTACCTTCGATTGGCTAAGTTCGTAACAGTCCTAACCAACTGTTGTTGATTAAATTAAAGTTGAGCCAGTTGCTCAACCATTATAAGGAGAGGATTGGGTGGATTTCGATTTTGTCCTGGCTACTTTGGATTTTGAAGATTTCCTAATCCCAAGTCAAGGATAGGTATGTCAGGCTGAGGTGGAAAGTTAGGTTCTGGGGTGTTAGGTTGAGTGAAGGAAGAAGTGGAAGGATTTCTGGACTTGTTTTAATGGTTTTCCATTTTTTTTAGTAGAGGAATGAAAATAAACAGAAGAAGAGGAAGGCCTTTTTATGTGGGGGGCGGAGTCAAATGGTCCCTTCAAGTGAGGATTTTGAGACTACCACCTGTGCATAAACTTTAGAAGAACAGGAGGACAAGAGAAGGGAAAAGGAGAGAGAAAAGGTGTGCAATCCAATCAATCAAAATTCTATGTCTAATCTTAGGGTTGACTCCTTAATTAAAACCTAAGACTTGGGAACTCAAAAAGTAAGAAACTAATAATTGAACCCCCTTCCCAAAATCAACTTGGTTAGACTAGAGAGGTGACATGGGCCCAACCATGTCCCAGGAAAATCATCAGAGGCTTGTGAAACCCATACCTGTCATTTGACTTCTCTCCTAGTTTGACACCACATTTGATTAAGGGAATTAGGAACAATTAGCGGTAGCTTAAATTCCAGAAATCAAGCTTAAGAATGGATGAAATCCTTAGGGGTCAAGTTGCTACAAGTTTTAATTTGGCTCAGGAGACTTAAAGTGCATGGGGAATGAAAGGCATTAATTGGGGTAATGCTTGATTATTCTATTTTTTTGTGTGTGCGAATTGGGTGGGAAATGTGACGCCCAAGCCGAAATAGAAGAGGTTTGCAAACAAGGATTACAATTGCAGGATTTTAGGATTTGATAAGGTTTTAGTGAATTTTAAGATTCTCTCTTGTTAAGTATTCAAACAAGTTTGAAAGTGATCACACAAAATAAGGCAGCCAAGTTTTGGTTGGTGAAGGTTGATTCCTTTAATGTATGTGCGACTAAGAGAGAAAATTAAAAACACTAAAGTTGAAATCCTAATTATGCAACTCATAAATGAATCTCTTTTTATAAAATCTTTTTAGGTGGTGGACCAAATAAAACAAACAACACCACCACCTAGCATAAATCAAACAAAGAATTCAAATTTGATTTTTTTTTGAAATTTTTGAAAATTGTTTGATATTTTTTGGAATTTTTTTCTTTACTGGTGTTAAAAGGTAGAAAGTATAGATTTGGAAAATCAATTCTACAAAAATCTCAAATAATCTTTGAAATTTTTGAAAATGTTATATGCAATAGAGATTTTCTCAAGGATTCTAGAAATATAAATTTTGTTCAAATATGATAAGTAGAAAAAGTTATAAAATTTACATACAGTAAGGAAATAGTAAGGAATTAGGGTTTGACCCCTGTTCTATCCATGAATGTTTTAATTTTTTCTAGTTATCCAAAACCTGCAAAATTTGGAGGAAAGGTTCCTGACTCAAAGGATCTTCCTTGGGTGAAGTTTGGTGATTTTAGGAAGCCTCTAAGTGCCCAAACATGATTTTTGAAAATCAAGGCAGAAGTTTGGGATTTCAAAACTCAAACACCAATAAGAAAAGAGTGGTGGAGAAATGAGGCAAACAAGCAATAATTTTCCCTATTTTGATATTTTAAAGATTTTTTTTTGAGATTTTTGTGATTATAAAAAAAAATTTGGCCTTGGGTACTTACCTAGTGTACATGGGAAGAAAAAAAAACTTGGAGCTTATGCTCCAAATAACTACTAATCCTGCTCCCGCTCTTGATTTGCACTTGAATCAAAAACAGAACAAAACTAGTGAAGATGCAAGTATGCAAGAGAGAGATGAATGAAAAACTAAGCCGTACCTCCCTAGCAATGGTGCCAAAAAGTGATACGAAATTTACACAGTTTTATAAAGTGGGTTTTTAAATCGTTACAACGAGTAAAATCGATCAACTTTTAAATTTATATTCCTAGATAGGGTGAAGTATCTAGGGTTATCCAAGGAGGCCAAATTCTTAGTTATCAAAATATGTTCTCTCTCTTGCTAATTCAAATCACCACTTTATATTTTTGGTTTTGCAATTTTTAGGATTTTTAGGAAATATCAGGAAATCGCGAAGATGCGAAGACGAGAAACATTCTCTACGAAGACTACACAGAAAAAGATAATTACTATGCCTAAGTGACAAGTAGAAGTCTTCTCTTCTAAGCTCACCCTAGGAAAGTGAGCCTAGGTTAATTAAAAGAGAAGAGTGGTGCACTAAGAAAAGTAAAGAAAAACACTTGAATCAAAACACAAAAAAATGATGAAAGGCAATTGCATTAATTTAGGAGAAACCTTGTCTTTACAAAATGACTGTAGAGGAATGCTTCTACAACAAATTTGATACAAAACAAAAAGAAAGGTGTTCGTCACGCTTTTGTGCGGTTTGTTAAAAGATAATATCGCGTTGTAGTATAGCCGCTAAAGCGTTCAAAACAAATAAAGATTTTTATTACTCGAAAATCGGAGTATCCGAGGTCGAACACAGGGAGCAAATGGAATTTACTACTAGTCAAAATGTAATTGAACACTCTAATTTACTCAAAATATCAATTCAAATGTAAATGTATGCAATTAAAAGTAATTAGGACAAAAATATGAAATTGGACGTCTGATCTTGTGATCAGACGTCTTAAAAGTATTTTCCCTTTTCTTCTTGATTATCCTTCTTCTTTTTGCCTTGCGAAGCCTTCCTTTCCTTCCTTCTTCTTTTGATCTCCCGTGTCTTTTGCTTCTGCCTTGCTCTTTCTTTTCTTCTTCTCTACCTTGCTTCTTACTCTTCTCTTCTGTGGTCTTGCCTTGCTTCTCTCTTCTCTGTTCTTCCTGCCTTTCCTTTTGCTTTCTTTCTTCTCCTTCTCGCGGCCAAGTCTTTCTTCTCCTGCGTTCAACCTGTGCCTACACAGAACAAAACCTACCTTTCTCCCTCTACCCGCGCGTCTCTCTCTCTCAAGCAATTCACTCACGGACGCTCTCCCAAAGCCACAGCCATAATCGGGTCGGATCGTACCCGGGACCAGGCGCACCTGCAGGTGGTGTGATGCGCGAGGAGTGCGTAGGCTTAGGTCGGGTCGGATCCGCCAGATCCGTGTGGTCAAGCTGCGGACGAGGCGGGTGTGGGGTCAGTGAGGGACCTCACCCCTGTGCTTACGAGGCAGTAAAACTATATCACAAAAACTCTTTATACCATACCTGTGCCTTGAGATTCCACGATGTGGGACTAAAGGTTCCGCCCTTCCTTTTCGCGCGCCCGCAGACTCTCGTATGCAATTGCCCAAGCTGATGGCTCTGCTGGCGCTCCGTGCTGGACTCACTCACCTCGCGACACTCGTGTGAGTATGCAGCACCTGTAGCCTGGGAGACCGGGTGCCTGGAGCTTCGTTGGAGCTTCATCAGAGGTCGTCCATGGCAGCAGGAGCTCAAACACTGTCGTGCACAAAACTAGCCTCTCGGCCCAATCAGATCAGCTAGAGACCTTCGTCGTGGCACGGCGAAGGCGGTGGACGATGCTGCAGGCTGCAGGTCGGCCTAGGCATGCGTGCCTAGGTCAACCTATGGCCGGAGATGGTGGGTTGTTCGGGGGGTGATTATGGAGGTCTGGAGTGGCAGTTGTAGGGTGGAGCGAGTTCCTGGTGGTGAGGCAGAGCTTTCGAGGTGGTTGGCGAGCCGTGTGGAGTGGCGGAGTGGTGTGGGCGGCTCGCCGGAGTGCGGTCGGAGATGTGGAAGATGAGGGTGGTCAGCGTCGGTCGAGGGGTAATCAGATGAGATAACAGGGGGAAAGGAGAGAGGAGAGGATGAAGAGGAGTTCTAACCTAATTGTAAGGACGAAAGGGGACGGAGGGCGAACAGTAGTACCTGCTGTCGCCGGAGAAGATGGTGCCCAGTGGGGGGAGAACGGCGGCGACGACGGGGCTGAGGCGGCGTGCGCTGGTACTGTGCGACGCGGAGGGAGGTCAGGAAGCTAACTCTGCCACTGGTTTTGTGGAAGAGCGAAGAGGGAGGGGAGGGGGGCTCGCCGGAGCTTGCTGGGGGTTTTTGGCCGGGCAGGAGGAGAGGAATTGAAGGGGGAAACTCGGCCAAATCAAGCTGAGCCTCTTCGGCCGGAGTTGTGGGTTCTTATATAGGCGCTGGACTGGGTGTGCAGGGCGTGAAGGGCACGTAATTGCCTGAGGTTGGTCGCCGGAGATGGAAAGGAGTTAGGATACCCAAATCTCTCGTGCGTTCGCACGAGAGATTGGGTTCACACCAGGGATCGAGATCGGTCTTAAATGGAAGGGAATTCCTCAGAGAATCTCCCTTCCATTTCTGGGAGAGAATTTCTGAGGAATTAGAGAGCAATCTCTCTCTGAACCTCGCCGGAGCTCGGTTCTGCCCTAGCAATGGCGGCAGGACCGGTTTGCAAAGGGGGCGAAGAACCTAGGGGGCTCTCTGCAAAGGTATTCAAAAGATAGGGACCAATTTATGATTTGGGTGTACTAAATTGCAAAGTAGGTCAAGATGACTTCTCATTAGGTCCAAATTTTGGTACAAACCTAATTTGGACCTAAGGAATCCAATGGTGAAGTTGGATTTTAGGTTTGACCTCATTTGACTGGATATTTTGCGTAAAAACCCAAATTAGGTTAATTGAAGAGCTAGGACCCTAATCTAGGTCAAACTAGGTTCCAAAGGCCAAATTAAATGTTACAAACCCTAGAGGATGTTTTTCCATGATTTTTAGAGGGTTTACTTGATTTTTTTATGACCGGAACCTTGTTAATTAAAGCGGGTCTGTTTTAGGGTTACCAGATGTCATTTAATTCCTAGATTACACATGAACCCATTTCTGATTGACTCAACCCACTTTTTATCTCATTTAGACCATTTGACCTATGTTTGCCTCTGAGAAATCCCGTTTATGTACTGCAATGGTAAAATTGCAGTTTTAACCTTTATTTCATGTTTTCTTCTCAGAGCACTTGTTCCTTCAGTTAGGCCTTCTTTTAGGTTATGTAGGAGCTTTTATCTTCTTTATTGGGTCAAAATGAGCTAGTTATGGCTCATGATGAGGCTCTCATCAAAAGGCTAGAGAGATCTCCCAATATTATGAATGCAAAGAATTCCTTGCTCCAAGTCTAGCAGCTCCTGGACTTTAAAAGGGCTCCTCCTCCTTGAGATGATGCTCTTCTCCTCCTCTCTCCTCCAAGGTGGACGTGCACCACCTTGGATTCTCCTCTGCCTAGTTGTCCTCTAATCTGCTCCTTGGCTTGTTTCAAGGAAGAAGAAAGTGGTGTGTAGGGACTAGAAGGAGGTGGTGTTGTGCCCTCCTAGTGTGCACACCCACTAGTCTTCTTCCAAGGACTTGAGTGTAGAATTTTTGGTAGAGATAAATGTAGCCAAGGATGGGATAAAATGTGGGTTGGAATGGGGTAAATATAGAGTAGGAGAAGGGGGGTTGGAGTGGGATGTAGTGAAGGGTTAGGATGGCTTGATGGTGGGTGGTTGGAAGATCAAGGGTGGAGGGATGTTGGTGGCACCCTAAGGGGTGTAAAGGGAGGTGGTTAAGGGTCCATGGTGACTTTTGGTGGTTGGCCATGAGTGGAGGGATGTCTCCACATTGGCGCCAACTATGGAAGCTTCTAGAAAGGGGTTATTTTGGAGGGAAAATGGAAGGTGGAGATGGGTTGTGGAGATGATGGATGGTGGCGATGATGGGCTAGGGTTGGCACCAAAATATAAGTTGTTATGGGTTTGTTCTGGTGCCAACTCTTGCTGGCCTTTGGTGGTGGTGATGGGGTGAAGAGGTGGGTCTAAGGTAGCACCAACTTAGAGTAGGAGTAGGTTGAGCTAGGTAGCTAATTTGGTGGAGCTTTAAGGTAGTAGGGTGGTGGATGGCCATAGGTAGGGTTTAAGTGGAACTAAGATAACTAAGGTAGCTTAGCTAGTAGAGTAGTAGAGGCGGAAGTATATGAGCTAGGGTTTTGGTTGGAGGAGTTGAGAATAATTTTCATGGAGTTACATTGTAATGGAAACACCATTATGGGCCCTAACTAGCCACATTTAGCTAGGTTTAGTTTATTAAAGCTCCTACATAATCATCTGAGGGCGTGATTTCGCATTATTCTAATTTGAGAGAAGAATGGGAAATTAGGGTTAATTCTGCAATTTTAACAGTACATCACAAACACAGATTAACCACAAGGTCACTCACGGGTTAAATAAAGGTCAAGTAAGCTCAAAAGTCCAAAAAGTGGGTCAACATTGATAGAAATAGGGTTTCACATGTTTCAAGAATCAAATCAATGCATAAAACCCTAATTTCATATCCACTTAAATTGACGAGATTTTGGTCATGATAAAACTCTTCTAAACCTCTTAAAATTCATAGAAAAATATTTTAAGAGGTCCAGTACCCTTGGATTGACCATCTGAACCCATTTTGATCTAGAATAGAGTTGCAGACAGGATTTGCCCTAATTTGGGCTTCTGTGCAATTTCCTAGTCAAACATGGTCAAAACTGAAATCCAACTTCACCATTAGATTCCTTGGGTCCAAATTAGATTAAGGCCAAAATTTGGCTCCAATTAGAGTCCATCTTGACCTAGTTTGCATTTCAATCCCATATATCTCTATTTCTATCAATCAAACCCCTAACTTTCAAGTTTCTTGCAAATAGCCCCCTAACTTCTCATCATTCTCTTCACTTAGGTCCCTATCACCATTGGCAGTGGGAATGCACCTTCAGCGAGATTCGAGGGTGGTTTTCTCCCTTGAATCAAAGCCAATCACCTTCAAATTTAGAGGGAAGGACCTACAGGAGATTCCTAATATCTCGAACTGCTATTTGATCTCCAAATCAAGCTCTAGAGCTCAGACAAGCTCGAGATTTCAGGGATTTTTCTACTTGAAATCCTGAGCAATCCAAGCCTCCTTCCAAGCTTAGAGCACAATCCTGAGCCCTATTAAAGAACTCCCAACTCCAGACTATCCTCCTTAGCCAAGTCTGAATCAGAATAACCTTCTCTTCTCCTCCTCCAGCCAGCTCCGCAACTCGACTCCGATGACCTTCTCTGTCTACCTCCTCAGGCCATCCAACCATCAAATTGGACGGTCATCCGGCCTTCCCTCCTCATTCTGCATCTCTCTAGCCAAAGAGGGACTGCTCTCCGCCTCTTCATCGCCGACACTCCACCACACTCTATCATCTTTCTTGGCGCAAGCCTTCCAATGCCAATGCCTACCCCTTCCTCTTTCTCCTCTTCCTTCCCTCTATTCTCTTCCTCTAACCCTCCACTTCAATTTTATCCACCCAAACTTCATTTTCGACTACCGATCGCACCGAACCACCTTCATCTTCCCTAGTGCCGACGAAGCTCCGGCGAAGCCGCGCACATGCTACACCACTCGAAACCACCTGCCACCGAGTCCACGAGCATTGCTTCACTTCTTTTATCAAAAGCCCCAAAGAAATTTAAGACTTCAATCTCTCCTACACCTCACCGAACACCACCGCCATCGACCATCTTCTCCAACTTTGCTACACTCACACACACATACTCGCACCACGCCACCACCACCACAACACTCGCCATACTCAGGCGAGGCTTCTAAGCATTTCTGATGAGGCCACAAGGTTGTATTCACTTTTTCAGGTCCTCGCCGGAGCTCCGCTGCCGCAGCTCTCTTCTCCAACCTCACCTACATCTCTCTAGTTCTCTCTCAACCTACTACAGCCTACACTCAACATGGACTGAACCTCGAAGCCCACTTGGGTCATCAATTGAGCAAGTCCTGCAGCAGAAGCCTGATCCAACAAAGACCTTCATTAGTTGTAGCTGTGTGATTGCGCGAGCAGAAGAAAGGCAGAATATGGTCCCACTTCGCGCGGGAAGGAGCCGAGAACAACATATAAGTGGAAAAGTTGCAGAAGGCTATTCGCCTCCAAAAGCACTGGGTGAGGTCCCTCACCGCGCATGCCTTGCACGCCCTCACCTGCGACAACACTCACATGGGCTTGGGCTCTAACTTGAATACCTGACTACCCAATTACTATTCATGCAGGCTTGAAAAAGAAAGAAGGAGAAATCTAAGGGGGAAGGGGGAGGGTTTTGCACCTCAAGATTCGTGCCCCCTCCTCTCTCTGCACTTAGCTACTCTGTGACTTGTGAGGCCCTTGTGCCTTGTATCTACTGGTGCCTTGGTGCCTTGAGGTTAAAGCATTTAACCTCTCCTCTCGATGTCTGAGGCCTTGTGCTGATTCTGAACTGGCACTACTATGGATTTATTCGGCAACTACATAAAGATTTGATTGAAAGTACTATTTATATATTTGAAGATAATTGTTGAGCTTAACATTAGGGTTAAATTGGTGGTTCAAACCACCATTTTAGTCCCATCTTTTTGCACTCTGATTCCTAATTTTATTGAAATATTATTTTGATTTATATTGAGCAATATTTTGATTATATTTGCATATCTCTCTTGATAATTGTGATTAATGATTGAATTGCCAATTTACTCCCTGCAAACGACCTCAGATTCATTTCTTGATTTCGAGTTTTATAAATTTAAGTGTTGTGATTTTCATCCTATGCTACGATGCGTATTTCCTCTAAAAGACTATTTTCATGATAAACATTTTGACGTCGTTGTCGGGAAGCAACGTGCATTTCATCATTGATTACACACCTGATTTGATACTAACTTGATTTCTCTTATTTGTTGTGATTTTGTGAGGTACGCGGGAGATCAGTCGCACAACAACCACTCTAGGGGCAGGTGATGGGAACACCATCATGAGTCCTAACTAGCTCATTTTGACCCAGAAAAAGAACAAAAGCTCCTACATAACCACCTGGAGGTCTTAACTCAATGAATAACCCTTATGAAAGAAAAGCAAAAAACAAGGGGTAAAACTGTAATTTTACCATTGCATTACATCAAAAAATTTTACCATGGGCTAAACATAGGTCAAATGGTCTTAACAAGATAAAAAGTGGGTTGGTTCAAACAGAAAAGGGCTCATGTGAATTCTAGGAATTAAATGACTTCTTGTAATCCTAAAACAGACCTACTTAATTTAAAAAGGTTCTGGTCAAGATAAAATTCACCTAAACCCTCTAAAAATCATGGAAAAATATTCTCTAGGGTTTAGAACCTTCAATTTGGCCCTTAGAACCTATTTTGACCTAAATTAAGGTCTCAATCAAATGTTTACCCTAAATTAGGTTTTTATGTAAATTACCTAGTCAAACATGGTCAAACCTAAAATCTAACTTCACCATTAGGTTCCGTAGGTCCAAATTAGGTTTTTACAAAAATTTGAACCTAAGGGGAATTTATTTTGACCTACTTTGCAAATAGGTCCAGCCCAATTACATTTCTACCCCTACCTATTGAAAACTTTTAGAGAAACCCCCTATCTTTGTCTTCGTTCTTTGCAATTAGGTCCCTCCACCATTATAGCGGAGGGAATCCTACTCCGGCAAGGTTTGGAAGGAAAGATCTCTCTGATTTCTCAGAGAATCTCCCTCAACATTGAAAGAGAGATTCTTTGAGAAATCTCCTCCAGTTTGAACACAATCAGAGGATCGATTTGGTACCCAATCTCTCCTGTGAATGCATGAGAGATTTGGGTCTCCTTCAACCTTCCACCTTCGGCGAGGTTGCCGTGCTTGGAAGCTTGGCTTCCAAGCACAAAACCTTCTGCCAGGACTTATAAAGGCACGCCCAGATCACCCCGCATCCTCCAAGCTTGAAATTGTCCAGAGAACCCCTCACTTTCATCTCTTCCCCCTTTGATCAGTGACTCAGCAAGCTCCGACGACCCCCCTCTCCTTCCCTCGTTGCTCTGCCACAATACCAGTGACAGGGTTCTCTTCCACCTGTTCATCCGCGTCACGCCACACCCGCCGACGCTCCTGCAGCCCCTTCATCGTCGCCGTCCTTCCCCCACTGAGTGCTTCGTCTTCGGTGATGGCAGTACAAGCTGGCTGCCATCTCTGCATCCCCCTTCATCGATCGATGCTCAACTAAGTCCTCCCTCTTTTCTAATCAATTTTCTCTCTTTATTTCTTCAAAACATTCCTCGACACACACTATCACCCTCACCTCCTTCATCTCCGACCAGACCTCCAACGAGGCGTCCCCACCACTCCACACCTTCATCCACCTTTCCAACCACCCCATAAGCATCGCCACATCTCACTGATCCTAAACCCTCACTCCACTCACCATGCCAAGCCCCCAGAACACCCCCCAAACACACCCACTTTCACGCACACAGGGTGCCCTAGGCACGCACACTCCAGCCACCCCACGCCATGCCGACCCTCGCACTACATTCGCCGTGTCTTAGCGAAGCTGGTTGAGCTTTTTGACGAGGTTGCGAGGCCATTCTCATGTTGACAGGTGTAGGCATCTCCACCGCCGTTGATGCACGCTAGGAGCTTGCTTGCAAGCCTCCTCCAGGTCTCTCCGCTCCAAGTGAATCGCCCTAGGTGTGCGGAATCCCTTCGCGCACAACTCCAGCCGAGCGATTGGCTTCGAAGACCCAGTAGTTGCTGCAATCAAGGAGGCCTCCTGCTGCAGGCGCATGCAAAGGAAGGTGGGACATTTAGTCCCACCTTGGAAAGTCTTGAGCAAGTACAGCGAAATAAGAGGAAAAAGTAACATAGCCTCTTCGCCTCCAGACCACGGGGTGAGGTCCCACTCACCTCTCACTGCCTTGTTCGTGACCTGATCCCCGCGGACCTGGCCTGACCCGTATACCCGTCCTGCACTCCTCGTCCACCACCGTACACCGATGGGCCTGGTCCCGGTCATGCACCCGACCCAATTACTCGAGAAGTAGCTCTGGGAGAGTGAGCCTAAGAGAGAAAGAGGAAGAGAGATTGTGGGGGCGGGTAGGGGTAGGTTTTGCTCTCTTGCAGGCAAGGAGAAGAAGAAGCCAAGGAAGAAGAGGGTGAAAGCCAGAGAAGCTAAGGGAGGAGAAGGCAAGAACTGAAGAGGAAGAAGCCAAAGGAGAAGCTGAAGGCTGAAGGGCTGAAGAAAGAAATCATAGAAGAGAAAGAAGAAGAAGAAGAAGAAGAAAGAAGGCACAAGCACGAGAATAGAATAGAGAAGAAAAGAAGAAGGAAGCAGCCAGAGACAGATCAGAGAAGAGAAATAGCACTATAGCAATTACAAGTTTAAGACGTCTGATTTACAAAATCAGACATCCATTTTTTGTGCTCTTTATATACATTGATATCCAGTGTTCACATTTACATTTTTACTATAACTCTAATTTGCATTGCATATTATATTCAATTTTAAAGTTGTGCTCTTGATTTTTAAACCCCAATTTTCTCCCTATGTTCGACCTCATATTTAAAGCTTCAAGTAATAAATTCTATTTGTTTTCAAGCAAGTTCAACTATACTACGACGCATCGATTTTAACATTGATCTTGCCTGTTAGACAGCAGGTAACTTCGTTCCCTTCTTAAGCCTCTCATTTCTGGAAATGCTTAGAAACAAGAATCAATTAGGATCAACTCACATTATTTCATATAATTAATCACCTAAGTTGCCTGATTTGGTTTGATTTGATTAGAAATCCCATCCTGCTATCTGCACCTATTAGGGACTTAAGGTGCCTAGGGCTATTCACCTTCTTAATTGAGCCCTAGGTGCCAATTTTGGAAAGAATTGGACCTGAAAAATAGAGCCAAATTAGGGTTTCCATTTTAGGGTTCCAGGAAAACAAACTTGCCGATTTAAAAGAGAATTGATTTCCCACATCGTGTGTTACCTAAGTCATGGTTGAATTGACATAATCAAGTAAACCCTAAAAGAAGGCTCTAATAATCACTTGAATACTAAAATCTAGGATTTAATGACCTATTTGCAAACCAGCCAAGGTGATTTTGCGAACTCATCCTAAACTTTAAGGCAAGTTAGGTGAAGTTAAACCATCTTGGTCACAAATCACAATCAATTCTAAAGTTCAAGAGAAATTCAAGGCACTTATTTAGGAATAAAATTGGTAGACTTAGGGGTCAACCAACCTCCAAATTAGGTCACAAATCAAATCAATTCTAAAGTTCAAGAGAAATTCAAGGCACTTATTTAGGAATAAAATTGGTAGACTTAAGGGTCAAGCTTGCTCATTCTGATCTACTTGGATTCTTTGTGACAAGAAAGGTCAGGTGTAGGAAACCTTGTAACCCGTGGGGATGCTCTACCGTGTAAGGGTCTTTGTGGGATTCCCCATTTCTAGCCACCCAAGTAATTCTCGGGTGAGTGACTTTCTGATCAAGAGGTATCATCCGCCTCGAATCTCCTTAGTTATCCAAAGATTTTTTGGGTGCCTCATTGGGTCCATCACATGCTCTATCTTGCATCTGGCTCTTTAGTGCATGTTCAAAAGAAGGTCCTTAGGCCACCCTTGAGGCCTCCATTAGCTGTTCATTCTCGTTGACGTCAAGCCTCGACCCATTTGTTTGTGCTACCACCCGACCACATTGACATCTCTTCCAACTCATCTGCTTTTGAGCCCAGATCTGGCCTAAACCTTTGGACCTGCTGTTCAAAATCGGGATATTTTACTCATGAAGATGTTCTCCTTCTCCCTCATGAATGAAGCTGCCCACTGGTATCAGACTCTAACCCGTCCAATCAACACATGAGAGGAACTCCAATCTGAATTCCTGAAGAAATTCTTCCCTGTTGGTTGGATGAATACCTTGAGGCACTAAATCACACACTTCACGCAGAATGCAGGAGAACTACATCATTAGGCATGGGCCCACTTTTTGGATCTCATGCGAAAATGCCCCCATCATGGAGTTCCTAAGTGGGAACAAGTCCAGTCTTTTTACCATGGACTCCGTGAGAATAACAAGATCTTTGTAAATGCAACCTGTGGTGGGAACATCATGGGTCTACATGAAGATAAAGTTTGGGAGATTCTTGAGAACATGTGCGAGAACTCCATAAACAATGAATCTATGGGTGTGTTTGATTAGATGACCACCCATGCATTGACAAACACGCGAGGGGCACACGAGACTTAAGGCCTATCAGCATCCGTCGATCTGGAGTTGGTGGCCAGTCTCTTGGATAAGGTCTCTATTGTTAGTTGCTCTGAAACGAGTTTTAAAATCGTCGCGTTGTAGTATAGCTTGAATCAGTGCGAAAACATATAAAATTTATTACTCGAATGAAATCCGAGGTCGAACACAAGGAGCAATATGGCAATATAGTTCACAAGATCGCAATTCAATATAAGAATTTCAAACAATAATGATATGAAGTCTAATGCTAATAATGTAAAAAGATGAGAGGGTAAAATAAAATGTTTAGCAGGCTACTCAAAGTAACAGATCAGATAAGCCAAGCACAACTCAATTTTAACCAATAGAGCCAAGGTATCAGATATCAGATGATAGATTTAGGCTCAGATGCCTTAACAGAGGCAAAGGCCTCTTCTTCAAATTCTTCAAGCCTCAGGGAAAGGTTTCTCTCTTCTTCTCTTCTTCTTCTTTCTCTTCTTCTTCTTCCCTTAGCTTGCAGCATAAGACTTAGCATGCCAGCAGAGGCAAAGAACTCTTCAGATCTCTCAAGAGCCAAGACGAGGGCGGTAGAGCAAAACCCCCCCCTCTCCTCTCTTTTTTCTTTTTCCTCTCTCATAACCAAGCAAACCTGACCAAACCCAGGTATCCAGGTAATCGAATCAAGCCCAGACCCACAGGGCATGAGCGCGGGTGAGGGCGTGCATGGGCACGTGCGAGGGGACCTCACCCCGTGCTACTGAGGCAAATAGGCTGTAGCAAGAATTCAATTTATGCACTTGTGCCACTTCGTCAACTCCAGAGGTGGGACTAAAGTCCCACCCTTCTTCGCGCGACCGCAGCTGGAATGATGATGCCTCAAATTGAGGAGTAGCCAGTGTTGGTGACTATAATTATCGCCCTGGGATCCTTCCTAGAAGTGTTCCGCGTGACCTGGGTGTAACGCCTGGAGCGGAAGACGCAAGAACACCACCTGGAGCACCTTGAAGAAGCTCCGTTAATGGCACTGTGGCTCGAGATCTGAAAGAGATGAGCACGGGCTAGATGCCCCAGTCAGTACTTTCAAGAGCTTTGCCTTGATGAGGCAAGTTCAACGGTGGTGGTCTGAGGGTGTGAAAATGTGTGTGGAGGGTTGACGGTTAAGTGGATGAGGGCAGCAAGTGGGTGTGTTCGGCGGGAAGGTGGAGGGTGTTAAACCCTAAATTTCTTTAGGGTTTTTGGAGGGTGAGTCATGGCAATGCTGATGGAAGTGGTAGTGGTGGGTTTCAAGCAGTGTGGCAGTGTGTAGGAATCATCGGAGCGTCGTCGGAGGCGAAGAAGATGACGGTGTTGAGGGAGAAGCAATGGTCGTGCGCATGTGTAGAGAGTGGGAAAGCGAAATAGAAAGAGAGAGAGAGAAAGAGAGGGACATAGCGAGGTGGGAGAGAGGCGGAGGCAGCAGATTTTGAACGACCGACGTCGGAGAAGGAGGTAGAAGCAGCGAGGCAGTGACGATGACTCAGACGGGGGAATGCCCTCCCTTTGGCTAGGGAGAGTCGCGACGAAGAAAGGAAGAACTTAGGCTGTCCAATTTGATGGTTGGATGGCTAGAGGAGGGGAATCCAAGGAGGTCACCGGAGCAAAGTTATTTGGTGGCCGGAGAGGGTTGATTAGAGTGATTTGGCTCCCAAAAACTTTGAAGAGCTTCGCCGTGAATCATGGAATCTTTTATAGGCCATAGACCTTCCAATCTTGGAAAGAAGCTTCCAAGCTCAGAAGGTATTTGTGAAATAGGATACCCGAACCTTTGAAAGGTTCGCATGGCCTTTTGGGAAAGACTTAAAGCCCAAGAAATTGCTCAAATGGAAGGTAACTTCCCAAGGAATCCCCGTATCAATTTTGGGAGAGATTGATTGAGAATCGAGCGAGGAATCCTCGCTTGAAACTCGATGGTGAAGGTTTAAAGTTCCAAAAATGGCACGGCGACCTGTTTGTGAAGAATACAAATAAGTTAGGGGGCTATTTGTAAGAGAATTCAAAAGTTAAGGGTCTGAATGAGATAGAAAGAGTCTGATTGGATCAAAATGCAAACTTGGTAAAGATGATCTCAGATTGGGCCCAAATTTTGGTACAAACCTAATTTGAAACCAAGGAATCCAATGGTGAGGTTAGATTTAGGTTTTGACCTC
The DNA here is from genome assembly GCA_037157565.1 of Thalassia testudinum. Taxonomy (NCBI): domain Eukaryota; kingdom Viridiplantae; phylum Streptophyta; class Magnoliopsida; order Alismatales; family Hydrocharitaceae; genus Thalassia; species Thalassia testudinum. The sequence continues at coordinate 113,586,230 of JAZHRO010000025.1, forward strand.
TTTTGATTGGGTAATTTATGCAGAAATCCAAGTTAGGGTAAATGTCAATTGAGACTCTATTTTCAGTCAAGACGAGTTCTGATGGTCAAATTCAAGGTACCAAACCCTAGAGAATATTTTTCTATAAATTTTAGAGGGTTTAGGTGAATTTTATCCTAACCAGAACCTCAGTTAGTTAAGCAGGTATATTTTTAGAGTTTCAGAAGTCATTTAATTCTCAAAACACACAAAAACTCTTTTCTATCTATTCTAACCCACTTGTTGGCCTTTTAGGATCATTTGACCCTTAATTAACCCACGAGAAAATGTGTGGTTATTCTACATTCAAGATATGATGGTAAATTTGTAGTTTTAAGCCTATTTACTTATCTTTCTCTCAGAATGATTATGCAATGAATTACAGTCCTCTAACGGTTATGAAGGAGCATTTAATGACTCAATCAGATCAAATTGAGCTAGTTATGGCTCATGATAGTGTTCCCATCATATCCCAATACTTGGCTTTTGCTAATCCCTTAGCAAAATCTCATGAAATTAACTTTAATTCTAGACCATACATTTTTATGCTGAGAACTCTGATGTGTGCTTTCTTTTATAGATTAGGTCAGAATACCGATAGTAGGCCTAGAGGTACTCAAGTACCAACCATGATCCGGACCTGACCAGCTCTAGCCTCAGTCCGCCACGAAGGTTTCTAAGGCCCACAGAAACTAACCTAAGGTTCGTTGAACTCCGCGGTTAAAGCACCCGTGCTTGTAACATGTTTTAGCCCAAGTTCAGTTTGCAGTGCGTTTTTGTAAGAGAGAGATAGAAATTTTTTTTATTTTTGGAGAGTTTTCCCTCTCTTTTCTTTCTTTATTTCTAGCTTCGGATTGGCTTTACAACATGGTCTGTATCGGATTTCTAGTTCCCACCATCAATCCTCACAAGATCCCTAGCAATCGATGCTTCGAGATAGCACCGCCCATGGCAACCCCTAAAACCCTGGCTTTCGAGATTTTGGGATAATCTCACCCATGGTGTTCTGTAGCTGAATCCAGTCCCTGGCAATCGACATTTTGTGATAATGCCGGCCACGGCATCTGAACCAGCACAAGGTGCTTACATGCCCCCGGTAAGATATTTAGATATCCTAGGAGACAAGAATAGAGGAGATGGTATGTTACTGCGCATCTTCAAGGGAAATTTCTCACTTCTCCACGTCGAGAACTCTTTCAAATCAACTTGTGTTGATCATTCGCTCCTAATCTAGGTAGCTTTTTTAGAACAGATTTAATGCATTTGCATGATTTTGATAATTAAGTGCACTGAACCAGACTATGTGTGGATTGGGGTGCTTAGGTTACCGAGTCCCGCAAACCAGAGGTTAATTAACGAGGTCAAATAATCCCTAAGCCTTAGGCCTAATACTTAAGCTTCACATTTTCCCCAACCTCTTGAGGACTATCCAGATCTTAACGGATACTTGAATTTTTAAGCTTAAAATCACAACCCAAGTGGCCTAAGATCAGCGTTCATACTAATCTCTTTTTATCTCTTAGCGCTTTTATTTCTTTTATTTCTTTCTTTTTGATTTGGTCTAGAACTAAGTAGATTCCTTAGTCTTTTACTAATGACTATCTCTTTTTCCTTTTTCAAATTGTGCTCCTTTTTACTTTTATATCACCTCCCCTTTTCCTCCTCAAAAATAATATGCAATTGATTCACTCAAAATTTCCTCCCATCTCCATTTTTTGTTCTTTTTTAGTTTTTTATTTTTTTGGCTTTTGGAATATGTAATTTTTTAATGAAATCCCTTTCTTGTGAAGTGATTCTCATAGCGTTTTGCACTTTAATACCCCCCCATGCCTACTATTTGTAATGTCCTCATTGTAAATTAGGTGGGTTCAAATTTAGCTTAGAACGTACATTAGAACAGGTTTTGGGTGGGTGGACGGGTCGGGGTGACTGTTGCGGATGATTTCATGCTCGAGTACGGGTACTAGAGGCGGAGTCGGCTATTCTAATGGACGAACCCTAAAGTGCAATATGAGTTCAGCATAAGACGTGTCAAAAAGGGTTTCAAGCTTTTCAACAAGATGATGGGTTGCCTCCCTTTAAGCACTGAGTTTAACGCCATCGGCCAGGCGTAATGAGCTCAAGGAGAATGGAAGGCAAAAGATATCTCTACCAAGTTTGAGTCAATGAGTTCGACAAACAGTTTAAGTCTCTGACCGTTCACGACAAAAGTTGCAGAATCAGGGCTGAGTTCACTAATTTCAATGGCTCCATTTCCAAAGATTCGTCTCACCAAGAATGGTCCAATCCATTTTGATCTAAGTTTTCCTGGGAATAGTTTGAGTTTGGCATCAAAGAGTAGAACTTTCTGACCAGGGTGGAAAGATTTTCGTACAATGTGCCTGTCATGGAAGGCCTTAACCCACTCTTTATAGATACGCGAGTTCTCATACACATCATTGCGTTGTTCCTCGCTCTCGCTCAATTACAACCGGTAGTGTATTCCAACCTTCATCAGATCCAGATTGCACTTCCGTACTGCCTAATAAGCCTTGTGCTCCATCTCGATGGGAAGGTGACATGCCTTTCCGTACACCAATCTGAAGGGAGATATACCTTATTGGGTCTTGTGGGCAGTCTTATAGGCCCACAAGGCTTCCGAAAGGCGAGTAGACCAATCCTTCCTATCAGGCCGAACAGTGACCTGAAGGATCTTCTTGATCTCTCGTTTGACAGTTTTTCCAGTCCATTAGTCTGGGGATGGTAAGGAGTCGAGATACGATGCATCACCCTGTACTTTTTCATCAGGGACTGGAAGTGCACATTGTTAAAATGAGACCTGTCATCGCTGATGATGACCTTAGGAACCCCAAATCTGGTAAAAATATTCTCCTGGATAAATCGGAGGACAACTTTATGATCACTAGTTCTCGTGGGGACGGCTTTGATCCATTTAGAGACATAATCAATAAAGAATAGAATGTACTCGAAGCTGTTAGATCCAGGAAAGTGTCCCATGAAATCGATTCCCCTATGTCAAAGATTTCGCACACAATAATCCGGTTCAAGGGCATCATATCCCGTGGGCCTATGTTGCCGAGGGTCTGACAATGAGTGCAAGCCCTACAATACGTTTGTGCATCTTTAAACAAAGTGGGCCAAAAGAACCCACACTGCAGAATTTTCGCTGTGGTTTTACGGCTAGAGAAATGGCCACCGCAGGCTTGGTCGTGACAAAATGATATCAAGTCATTGACCTCATCGTCAAGAATGCATCTTCGGATCAACTGATCATTGCCAATGTGGAAAAGGCATGGTTCCTCCTAAATATAGTACTTGGCCTCGGTAATCAATTTGTCCCACTTGGAAGTCGGCCAATCTAGCGAAACTTTCCCTGTAACCAAGTAGTTTACAATATCAACAAACTATGGGAGATTGTGAATGGCTAGCAGGTGCTCGTCCGGAAAATGCTCGATGATTGGACCAGACGGGTCGATGACAAAAGAAGGAAGATGGGACAAATGGTTAGCTACCACGTTCTATTTTCTCGCTTTATCGCGAATCTCGAGATCGAATTCTTGCAACAGCAAGATCCAACGGATTAGTTGAGGTTTCGCATCCTTCTTTGCGAGGAGGTGCCTCATAGCAGTGTGATTTGAGTACATGATAACACGGGAACCTAAAAGATAAGATCTAAATTTTTCTAGGCCAAATATAACGGCTAGCAGCTCTTTCTCAGTAACTGTGTAGTTACGCTGAGCCTCGTCAAGTGTCTTGCTAGCGTTGTAGATGACCACGCATTTCCCGTGTATTTTCTACCCAAGTACCGCACGTAATTAGATGCATCGCACATGATCCCAAAGGGTTGAGACCAATCAGGGGACTGCAGGATAGGTGCTTGGGTAACTCGATCATGTAGGATCTCAAATGCCTGAGTGCACTCCTTGGAAATTTCAAAGGGGACATCCTTAGATAGAAGATTAGTCAGAGGGTGTGTGATTTTCGAAAAATCAAGAATAAATCGACGGTAAAAACCGACGTGCCCTAGAAAGGATCGAATGTCTTTGACCGAGCTAGGCATAGGGAGTTTGGAAATCAGATTTACCTTGGCTCGATCAACCTAGATGCCTTTTTCAGAGATGAGATGTCCTGGGACAATTCCCTCAAGTACCATGAAGTGGCTCTTTTCCCAGGAAAGAACCAAATTCATGTCGATGCATCGCCTGAGGATTTGGACCAAGTTCAGGAGGCAATCATCGAAAGATTCACCAAATATTGAGAAGTCATCCATGAAAACCTCAAGGTATTCACCTACCATATCTGAGAATACGGCAAGCATGCACCGCTGAAAAGTAGCGGGTGCATTGCAGAGACCGAACGGCGTCCTTCAGAATGCGTACATCCCAAAGGGGCACGTGAAGGTGATCTTTTCTTGGTCCTCAGGATGGATTGCGACCTGATTATAACCAGAGTACCATCCAAAAAGCAGAATAATTGATTTCCCACTAGTTTCTCGAGGATCTAATCAATGAACGATAGTGGGAAATGATCCTTCTTCGTGGAGGAATTAAGTCTTCTGTAATCAATGCAGACTCTCCATGAGTTTGCTATATGGATCGATATGGTTTATCCGATTTCAGTCGTGATGACGGTGAGCCCTGCCTTCTTAGGCACAACTTGAATTGGACTCACCCAACGACTGTCGGAGATCGAGTAGATGATCCCTGCATCTAACCACTTGATGATCTCCTTTTTCACGACATCCTGCAGATTTGGATTTAGGCGTCTCTGCATTTCACAGGATGGTCGCGAGCCCTCTTAAGTGTAGATGTGATGTGTGCAGTATGAAGGACTGATGCTAGTCAGATCATCGAGAGTCCATCCAATGCCTCTTCGATGCTACTGGAGAACAAAAATCAGGCATGTTTCTTGATCAGGTGTGAGTCGGGAGTTGATAATCATAGGAAATATCTGATTGGAACCCAAAAAGACATATTTTAGATGATCAGGAAGAGGCTTTAATTCCATAACTATGTTGTCAGCAGCAACAGGTGGTTCAGGGTGGCTGTCAGGAGCAAAGGAAGGAGTTATGGGAGTATCTATGTTAGGTTCAGACTCCTCTAATTGCGGGTTTTGATCTTCTTGTGGTTGATCAGAAATAGTCGGGTTTTTCTCAATACATAGGTCGTCAACCATAGCTTCGATATCGCAAATTTATTCTATAACTCCGTAATTAATTCTTTGTTGGGCCTTCCAGATGTTGATCTTCAGTGTCTTACTCCCAAATTTTAATTCAATTTGGCCCTCCTCACAATTAATATTGGCCCTAGCCGTGGCCAAAAAGGGTCTCCTTAATATGATCGGTGTATTCTTCACATTCTCAGGAGCATCCATGTCTAAGACAATGAAATCCACTGGAAAATAGAAATCATGTACCCTAACTATGACATCCTCGAGAATTCCTTTTGGTGACTTAATCGATCAATCAGTTAATTGCAAAGTCATTTCTGTCAGTTTAAGCTCAGATTCTTCAAAGTAGTCTAGTAGGGATGTAGGTATCAAATTTATGGAAGCTCTTCGGTCTAGTAAGGCTCCATCGAACTGCATATCACCAATTGCATAGGAGATCAAAGGGGTGTCTGGGTCTTTTGCCTTAGGCGGAAGTTTACTCAAAATGACGGCGCTGGCTTGCTCCGACAGTACGATTGGGTTCTCATCTTTGGTTTGAGGCTTACACTTGGGTGTACACACGACTTTCAGAAATCGCACATAAGTCGGTACGTGACGTATCGCATCCATCAAGAGATGTTTATATGGACCTACTCAAAGAGCTTAACCAGGTCCTCCTCAAGTGCCATGGGTTGGGGTTTCCTTTTTCCTTTGGTCAAGGCCTCCGGAAATGGAACTTTTGGGGGTTCCTCTAGAATGGGTCCAGGTTCTTGATCTGGGATAGAGATATTCTGGATGACTATCCTAGGGTTTGAGTTTGCATTACCAGGCTGGGAGTGGCTTGGATAAGGTGGGTCCTATGTTGCTTTGCCACTACGGGTAGTAACAGAATTCAGACCTGCCTGGTTCTGGGTTAGTGTAGGCAAAAGAGGTGATTGTTGCTGATAACCCGCATATGATGTCGAAGCCTACATCCCATCGGGTGATGGAGCAGAAGGGGCCTGATAAACAAAGTGAGCTTGGCCCTGAGTCAGGTTCATAGCACACCTCTGGTTTGGCACGTTATTCAAATTAGGTAGAGGTTGTGAAGGAGTGCACCAGGTTGGCAGGGATTTGCCATCTTGGTGAGTTGATTGCAAACCTCTGTGATCTCATCTTTATACTATTTTTGCCTAGCCATATTCATTTTCTAAATGTCAACTAGAGTCTGAAGGATAAGAGTCATTTGATCTGCATGAGTCAACCCAAATTGATAAGTTAGGTTGGGTCGAGACTGAGGCGGCTGATATGGATGTGGAGCTTGTGGTCGGGGCTGATATTAAGGTCTCTGATTTTGATTATTCCCTGACCACGTGAAATTAGGATGATTACGCCATCCAAGGTTGTAGGTGTTTGAGAATGGATCATTTTGAATGGAGTTGAGGTCCTTGTAGGTCTGAGGAGACTCAAAAAAGTTAAAATATGAGGGTTTAGAGTTCCCCCAACTAGAATAGGTGGGTCCAGAGTTTCCTTTGAAACCAGAATCAGACGGGGGTGGATACGAGTCCATCCCCTTAGAAGATCGATGATAAACGTTATGCATAGCCTTTCTGCCAAAGGATGGTTGCACGAATGGATTTTGCGTAGAGGTGGCTCACTACAAGTGTCGAGTTAGCTCATCCACCCTTTTCTCAATAATAGAGACCTTGTCCAAGTGACTGGTCATCAGTTCCAAGTCGACGGAAGAGGACAGACCCTGCGTCTCATGTGCTCCCTTTAGATTCGTCAATGCACAGGCATTTGTCCGGTCGAACATGCCCATGGATTCATTATTGATGGAGTCCTCACACATATTCTCGAGAATCTCCCACTCGGTCTCTTCGTGTTGACCCATGATGTTTCCTCCACAGGTCGCATTAACGAATAATCGAATATCCACATGCAATCCCTGGTAAAAAGACTGGACTTGTTCCCATTTAGGAACTCCGTGGTGGGGACACTTTTGCATGAGATCCAGAAAATGATCCCATGCCTCTTGAAGCGGTTCTCTTCCTTGCTGCGTGAAATGCATGATCTGGTGCTGTAAAGCATTTGAACGACCAAGAGGGAAGAACTTTCTTAGAAACTCAAATTGAAGTTCCGCCCAGGTGTTGATTGGATGTGTTTAGGTTTGGTACCAGTGAGCAGCCTTGTCCATGAGAGAGTAGGAGAACATTTTCATGAGTAAGACATCCCGATTTTGAGCTTCTAACTCGAAGGTCTGGGCCAGATGCTTAAGTTGCTTGATATGCTAGAAAGGATCCTCGGAATTACGCCTATGGAATTTGGGAATAGCATAAATCATGTTGGGCTTGAGTTCAGTATCAGGACCTCCAGCGAGGATTTGGACTCGAGGTTTGATTGCACCACAGTGGGATTGTAATGATCTCGCATCATAGGATGCTGTGGTGGGTTCACAAAGGCTTCGAATAGATCATTGAGGCATTGAAGTTGATTTTCAAGATTGTTTTCTTCTGCTGGTTGCTCCATGATGATGGATGGAGAATTAGGTTCAGATGAATCAGAAGAGATGTTGATCGGGTTGGGTTCACATTGCACAAACAAGGAGGTCGAGGCTTGGCCTCGACGGGAATGAGTAGCTAATGGAGGCCTCAAGGATGGTCTTAGAGACCTCCTCCCAAACATGCACCAATGGAGTAGATGAGAGGTAGAATGTGATGGACCCAATCAAGACACCCAAAAGTTTTGGTTGACTATAGAGGTTCGGGGCGGATAATACCCCTTAGTCAGAAAGCCGTCGACCTAAGAATTACTTGGGCAGCCAGAAAGGGAGAGTCCCGCAAAGACTCCTACACGGTAGAGCGCCCCCATGAGTTACAGGGTTTCCCCTACCCGACCTCTCATGTCACTGATGATCCAAGTAGACCAGAATGGGGACTTGACCTCTTAAGTCTACCAGTTTTTAATTAAGAGCAAGGGTGCTTATGATTTCACTTGAACTTTAAAAGATGTTTTTGTGCAAAGTGACCTAATTTGAAGATTGGTTAACCCAACAAGGTGGGTCAACTTCACCTGTTTTGTCCTTTGAAAAATTTAGGTCCCTCTTTTAGTGTTCAAATGAAATCACGAGCCTCATTTTAGGGTTTGCTTGAATAGATCAATTCAATCAAGGCCTAGGAACACATTGTTTGGAAAGATTAATTCTTGATTAAGCAAGTGTGTCTAAAACCCTAAACTGGAAATCTTAATTGGCTCTGATTTGGTCCAATTTAATTTATCCAAATGTGGTACCTAGGGCTTCAAGTAAGAATGTGATAGCCCTAGATACCTTAAGCTTGAAGTAGGTGCACAAATCAGGATTTGAATGTTATCTAAATAGAATGTATCAAATCAGGCAACTTGATGATTAATCTAAGAATATAACGCAAGAAGCCTTAATTGATTTTTTTTTCTTTTTTAGTTTTTCATAATCAGGGGCTTAGAAGAGGGTAGATGGAGTTTACCTACCCCTGGAGTAGTTGATGTGCGACTGATCTTCTTTTAATGAGTCCCTAAAATAGATCACAATCAAAAGAGATGGAGCAAGTTAGTACCAAATCTAATATTGCAATCAAGAGATCTAAATTGCACGTTGCTCCCTGGCAACGGTGCCAAAATGTTAGTCACTTTGAAATGGGTTTTAAAATCGTCGCGTTGTAGTATAGTTCGAATCACTGCGAAAACATGTAAAATTTATCAGTCAAATGAAATCCGAGGTCGAACACAGAGAGTAATATGGCAATATAATTCTCAAGATCGCAATTCAAATATAAGAATTTCAAACAATAATGATATGAAGTCTGATGTTAATAATGTAAAAAGATGAGAGGGTAAAATGGTGATTTGAATCACAAAATTACCTTACAATGTTTAGCAGGCTACTCAAAGTAACAAATCAGATAAGCCAAGCACAACTCAATTTTAACCAGCAGAGCCAAGGTATCAGATATCAAACGACAAATTTAGGCTCATGCGCCTTAACAGAGGCAAAGGCCTCTTCTTCAAATTCTTCAAGCCTCAGGGAAAGGTTTCTCTCTTCTTCTCTTCCTCTTCTTTCTCTTCTTCTTCCCTTAGCTTGCAGCACAGGACTTAGCACGCCAGTAGAGGTAAAGGCCTCTTCAGATCTCTCAAGAGTCAAGAGGAGGGCGGTGATGAGTGGCTACTCATCATGGCTAAAAGGCTGAAATTAAGCTAGACACTAAGCAAAACAATATCAAATTAACATATAAAAAGGGTTAAGTGTGGGAATTAAAGAAAAGACCTAAAACTTTTTAATGTGTGTTAAAACTTCATAATTAGGTCACAAAAGTGAGATACTCTGAAAACAAAAGAATAAATGATGATCCATGCATCAATTGAACACATAAACAAGTTTGAAAAGCCAAATCAGAAGTAAAATCAATGTCTTAAATGTTCAATTAAGCACATGTAAAAATTTGAAAGCAATTGGACATCATTTAGGCTTAGAAATAAATAGATTACAATTAGGTCCTTCATGCATTACATTTCTACCCTTCAAAACTCCTTTGTGGACCTTTTTGCAAGCTGCAGGGACCCTTTTTTAAGACTGCAAGGCCCTTCCAGCTACTATTCTTCTCACTTATGGGGCTACATACAAATGTTCTACCCCTTCGTTCAAGGGTCCATCTGCAAATTTCCCCTTTATTTCAACGAGAAGCTGTGTTCTTCACGCGCACTATAGCGCGCGAAGAACACGGCTAATCTCAGCCGTTCGTCGCTCTTTAGATCTTGATCTACGGTTGGATTCTATAGGAACTTTCGCGTAATTCGGTGCGTGCGTTCACCTCTCTCCCCAGATCTCATCTAACGGTCAGATCTTCCTCTTAGCTCGCCGCGCGCTCTACCCATCTCATCCTCACCGCCGGCTTAATTTTGATTAACCTCACCCTTGCGGTGATTCCAATCACTGAGCTGTTACTTAAGCACCTTAGTGGTGTCGCGCGCAAGGGATCGCTCCCTCCTACATCTCTTAGCGATCAGTTCGTCCACTCCAGTCTCTCCTCCTCATCTAGCCCCTGATTTCACAGCCATCGGCTGTGGAATCATCGCCTGCTCTCGACCCTCCTCGTCGCTAAGCACCTCGTAGCACCTGAGGACGACCCTAGAGTCTCACTAGCAGACTCTTCCCTCCGCTGGAGTCACCCTCCTCCTTTCTTCCTCCTTAGCCGTCGGCTAAGGACCCATAGGTTCCATTCTTCCTGTTAGATTAGGATTTTAATTCTGCACAATTAGTGTTAGCTGTAGTTTACAGTAGTTTAGAGTAGATTTAGCTTTTATTGTTAAGTGTTTAATGTTAGCTGTAGTTAGATTAATCTTAGGAGTAGAATTAGCATTAATTCCCCTCCCTCACCTCCTCTGATCAGTCCAGATCAGAGGGGAAGAATCATTTGTTCATTGTTCAATTTATATCCCTCTTCATGTTTTGTTTTTCCACCATCCAATTCTGATTTATGTTTCTTTTAACGACGAATTTTTCATCATTCACCCACACATCTGGACCCAATTTAAGATCTGATGGTGTACTGCCTCAGATCTGAAATTGGCGTCACAAGCACCATTTGGGGCTTCTCACTCACCCCATTTGTGTTCACAAAAGCCCCTTTTATTTTAGATTGATTGCCTCAGTTTGTCATATTCACTTTAACATGGATTTTAAAGAATTTTGCTCTCTGGATTGCCTTGACAGATCTGACAAATTGAAGGGATTTTGCTTTTCCTTGTGGGCAAGGACTCTAAGAAGTTCTCTGGTGACAGAGAACAACTCAGAAGAGCCTTTCATGAATCTGTTTCTACCTTGATCTGAATGCATTCGCAAGCTTTTATAAATTTCTTTAATGCATTCTTAGTCTGTTTTGCCATTTCAGAACTGCCATACACCACCTGTTTTGATGATTATTTTTGTATGGTGGTTTCCTAACCTAAGGAGTTCTCCATACTCCTTAAGGTTGCAAGAAACTGGGATTGTATGTTTTTGGTTTTAATTGATTGAGTTAAGTTCTTCATGCTGTCTATAGCATTAGGAAGAGCTAACTCAATGCCATTTGTTGTTTTGATCAGAAATGATGCTTTTGATAAGGGCTTTTTCTTGTTGGGTATTTGAACTGAATTCTTATGTGGTTTTCGTGAGATTTAAACCCTTATCAGATTTGGATTTCAACTCTCAAAATTTTTAGTTTGTTTTGAATTTTCTCTTATTCCCAGTTATACAGTAACATGCTGCAACTTGCAGTTACATTTCCCTCCATCTCTAAATTCTCCTCTTCTCTACAATTCCCCTCTCATCTGTGAATACATCCCCCTCTTCAAATGGTGCAGCACATTCTCTTCTCTTCCCATCTTCTCTGACAGTAGCTTAACTGCTGTTTAAAATGAAATAAAAACTTAATTAACCCTTCTTCCTAACTTCCTACTAAAGCCTACTTATATATACTTAATTCTCACACTGTAAATATACATATCCATACTATTATAACTAGAATATACAGCTTGATTATGTAAGTATACATACATAGATATACTGTAAATACTGCATGAACGTGTATATAAATCTATATACATATGTAATCTATGTAAATATATGTATAAGTACTGAATTATTATGTATATATTTACTTAATTATGTTTATATATGTACAGATTATATTTAGTTAGTAGCTATACTATAGAATAAATTAGCTAAATTAATAATTTAGAGCTATAATTAAGTAAATAAATCTATAGACTTAGGTTAATATATATATAGTAAGTAATTTAAGTTAGTTAAAGTATATTTATATCTATTATAGTTTACTGTTAGCTTAGTTTTAATTAAACAGCCCAGAATAGCTAGCTTAACTTAAATAAAATAGAAATAAATTTGTAAAAATACAATAAAAATATGTATAAAATACTTAAGTATGTAAATTAAATCTGTATAAGGTCAATTAGACCATTTACTAATTATTTTATAAGTAATTAACTATTTAATCACCTAAATCAACCTGTATAATCAGCCTAGTTTAGCGAATTTATTTGTATAGTAAACATATTTAAAATTAAAAATTAATTAATCAATTATGTAGTATTATGTAAGTATTTTATTTACCATATTTTATTTTATTTTTTTTAATAATTTATGGCCCCCAAATCGAGGGCCAAAAGCGCAAACAGACGCAGCTGCGCCTGATTTCTAGTGCACGATGTGGCGCTGGAATAGCGCCACATCGTGCGTTGCAAACCAAATGCAGCGCTTTATATTGAATATATGTTTTACGTATGCCAGTCGTCACGGGTGCCCGGCGCCCGAAGCGAAAGCCTACCCTATTCGACCCGTTTATCCGATACGCTATGAACTATCTGAAAAGCGATGATATACGTGATGTGTGCGGGGCCGGGGGCCCGAGCGTTGGGAGCTTGTTGTGGCGTATGGCTGAGGCTTAGCTTTGAGATTGAATATGTAATTAAGCCACCTAATCAAAGATTAGGGCGTGCTTAGTAGAGGTCAGGTCCCGTCCTCTGGGTGCAGCGTATCCCTCGAAAAGCGCACCCGCAAATTAAGTACATTTTAAACTGAATAATAAAAGCTAATGACGGTTGCTTAATCCCCTTCCCCGCAGCACTTGAAAACTCTGTTAAGGCCGAAACATAACACAGAAGCAAAAGAGAAAAAACGTCGCTATAGCCCATTACATTTGTATAAATAAACCCATATAATTACTAACAGAATAAAATGACACTATAAACGTCGCTAAAGACCTCAGTTTGCTTCTTTTTTCTGAGATTTAGCGACGCTTATATCTGTCACTGAAACTGCTGTATATGTTACTATAAATAACAAACTGATAAGTTAAGTCTCTACACCATTGCATCCTAAGGTATTATATACTATTATGTTAGTACTAATAGGATAACTTGTAAATACATAGTTTAGAGTATAATAATAGATTGTTTGATGCTTGTTCATAGTTAGTATTTTTGCAAGCATTTCTTAGTAATTAGGTAAATAAAACACACATTCATTCATTCTTTAATAAGATGTAAAGTTTCTTTTTGGAATTAGAGGATAATTTTGAGATCAAAGAGTGACCGATGTAATTCAATAAATTGCCTCCCAGTGAACGACCTGGAACAAAACCAGTAAAAATTAGATAAATAAGAAAATGATAATAATGGATGTAATGACTGGTACTCACCCATACTCGCCACTATACGACATTCTTAATGTTATTTACACACTATACTGCAACGACATGATCATAATAATTCATTCATCATACAGTCATTCAACCATTCCATTACATATCAGGCGGCAGAGCAAAACCCCCCCCTCCTCTCTTTTTCTCTTCTTCCTCTCTCAGAACCAAGCAAACCAAACCAAACCTGGGTATCCGGGTAATCGTATCAAGCCCAGACCCACGAGGTGTGAGAGCAAGCGAAGGCGTGCATAGGCACGTGAGAGGGGACCTCACCCCGTGCTACTGAGGTAAACAGGTTATATCAAGAATTCAATTTATGTGCCTGTGTCGCTTCGTCAACTACCGAGGTGGTACTAAAGTCCCACCCTTCTTCGCGCAACCGCAGCTGCAGTGATGATGCCCCAAATTGAGGCAGTAGATGATGCTGGTGACTTCAATTGTCACCCTGGGATCCTTCCTGGAAGTGTTCCGTGCGACCTGGGTGTAGCACCTGGAGCGGAAGATGCAAGAACACCACATGAAGCACCTTAAAGAAGCTCCGTTAATGGCGCTGTGGCTTAAGGTATGAAAGAGATGAGCATGGGCTAAATGCCCCAGTCAATACATTCAAGAACTTCACCTTGATGAGGCAAGTTCAACGGTGGTGGTCCGAGCGTGTGAAGATGTGTGTGGAGGGCTGACGGTGAAGTGGATGAGGGTGGCAAGTGGGTGTGTTCGGCGGGAAGGTGGAGGGTGTTAAACCCTAAATTTCTTTAGGGTTTTTGGAGGGTGAGTCATGGCGATGCTAATGGAAGTGGCAATGGTGGGTTTCGAGCAGTGCAGCAGTGTGTAGGCATCGCCGGAGCATCGCTAGAGGCGAAGAAGATAACGGCGTTGAGGGAGAAGCGGTGGTCGTGAGTGCGCGTAGAGAGTGGGAAAGTGAAATAGAAAGAGAGAGAGTAAGAGAGGGACTTAGCGAGGTGGGAGAGAGGCAGAGGTAGCCGATTTTGAGCGACCGGCACCGGAGAAGGAGGTAGAAGCGGCGAGGCAGCGACGATGACTCAGACGAAGGAACACCCTCCCTTTGGCTGGGGAGGGTCGCAACGAAGAGAGGAAGAGCTTAGGCTGTCCAATTTGATGGTTGGACGGCCGAAGGAGGGGAATCCAAGGAGGTCCCCGGAGCAGAGTTATTTGCTGGTCGGAGAGGGTTGATTAGGGTGATTTGGCTCTCAAAAACTTCCTAAAGAGCTTGGCCGTGAATCATGGGATCTTTTATAGGCCATAGGAAGCCCTTCCAAGCTTGGAAAGAAGCTTCCAAGCTAGGAAGGTATTTGCGAAATAGGATACCCGAACCTTTGAAAGTTTCGCATGGCCTTTTGGGAAAGACTTAGAGCCCAAGGAATTGTTCAAATGGAAGGTAACTTCCCAAGGAATCCCCGTATCAATTTTAGGAGAGATTGACTGGGAATCGAGCGAGAAATCCTTGCTTGAAACTCGATGATGAAGGTTTAACCTTCTAAAAATGACACGGGGACCTGCTTGTGAAGAAGACAAATAAGTTGGGGGGCTATTTGTAAGAGAATTCAAAAGTTAAGAGTTTGAATGAGATAGAAAGAGTCTGACTAGACCAAAATGCAAACTTGGTAAAGATGATCTCAGATTGGGCCCAAATTTTGGTACAAACCTAATTTGGAACCAAGGAATCCAATGGTGAAGTTAGATTTAGGTTTTGACCTCTGTTGACTAGGTAATTTATGCAAAAATTCAAATTAGGGTAAGTGTCAATCTGAGACTCTATTTTGGGTCAAGATAGGTTCTGATGGTGAAATTAAAGGTACCAAACCATAGAGAATATTTTTCTATGAATTTTAGAGGGCTTAGGTGAATTTTATCCTGACCAGAACCTTAGTTAATTAAGCAGATCTATTTTTAGGTTTTTAGAAGTCATTTAATTCTCAAAACACATGAAAACCCTTTTCTATCTATTCTAACCCACTTGTTAGCCTTTTAGGACCATTTGACCCTTAATTAACCCATGAGAAAACCCGTGGTTATTCTGAATTCAAGATATGATGGTAAATTTGTAGTTTTAACCTTGTTTACTTGTCTTTCTTGCAAAATGATTATGCAATGAATTACAGTCCTCTGGCGATTATGAAGGAGCATTAATGACTTAATCAGATCAAATTGACCTAGTTATGGCTCATGATGGTGTTCCCATCATCTATCATTGAGAAAAAGGTGGACGAATTGGCTCAACATCTTCACAAAGAGACCGCCGCACAATAGAACACGTATGCGCAACCACCCTCAGGTAGGGAGGCTATGTATAACATTTGCCACCACTCTCACCAGAGGATTGACCCATATCCACCCTCGTCTAATCTTGGTTTTGTAGGAAACTCCGAACCTGCCTACTCTAATTAGGGAAACTCTAAACCCTCTTATTCTGACTTCTCTGGAGTTCCTCAAACCTACGAGGATCTCCACGCCATCTAGAATGACCCCTTCTTTAACACCTATAAACTTGGATGGCGTAATCATCTCAACTTTACGTGGTCGGGAAATCATCAGAACTTGAGACCTCAATTCCAACCCCGACCACAGGCTCCATGCCCATATTAGCCCACTCAACCTAGGCGTAACCCAAATTACCAATCTGGGTCGTCAAGAAAAGATCACATGGCTCTAATTCTACAAACCTTGGTTGACATCCAAAAAGCCAATGCAACTATGAAGAAATAGCACAAAGACGAGATCATAGAGGTTCGAAATCAGCTCGCATAGATGACTGGGTCTCGCCAGCCTGGTGTACTTCCATCTCAACCTTTGCTGAATTCAAATAACATGTCGAACTAGAGGTTCGTTATAAACCCAAATCAGGGCCAAGCTCACTATGTATATCAGGCCCCTACTACTCCATCACCCGATAGGATGGAGGCTTCAACATCGTATTCGAGATATCAACAGCGACCACCTATTTTGCCGACTCTGAACCAAAGCTAAGCAAGACGTAATTTTGTTACCACTCGTAGTGGAAAATAAACTCAGGATCCACCTTATCCTAGCCACTTTAAGCTTGGTAATTCAGAGCCTAACCCTAGGATGGTTATTCAGGACACCCCTATCCTAGATCCAGAGCCTAAACCAATCCTAGAGGATCCTACAGAGGTTCTAGTTCCTGAGGCCTTGATTAAAGGAAAGAGGAAACCCAAACCCGTGGCACTTGAGGAAGATCTAGTCAAGCTCTTTGAGCAAGTCAAGATAAACATCCCCTTGATGGATGCAATCCGCCACGTACCAACCTACGCGAGATTTCTGAAGGATTTATATACACCGAAGCGTAAGCTGCGAAACAAAGATGGGAGCCCAATCATATTATCTGAGCAAGTTAGCTCAATCATCCTAAGCAAACTCCCACAGAAAGTAAAAGATCCTGGCACCCCTTTGATCTCCTGTAAGATCGGTGACTTAGAATTCTATCGAGCCGTGTTGGATTTAGTAGCCTCCATAAACCTAATTCCTACGTCCCTATTAGATCATTTCGAGGAAACTGAGCTCAAACAGACTAAGGTGACCTTGTAGTTAGCAAACAGATCAATTAAGTCACGCAGAGGAGTTCTCAAGGATGTTCTAATTTGAATCCGAGATTTCTATTTCCCAGTGGACTTCATCGTATTAGATATGGATACTCCTGAAAATCTGAGAAACACACCGATCATGTTAGGGAGACCGTTCCTAGCCACAGCTAGGGCAAATATCAATTGTGAAGAGGGCCAGATTGAGTTAAAATTTAGGAATAAGACATTATGGATTGATATCTTTAAGGCCCAGAAAGGAATCAACTGTGGGGCGATCGAAGAAGTATGTGACATCAGTTTTGTGTTTGAGGACCTAATTACAGAGGAAAACCCAATTATCCCTGATCCTCAACCTTAAGAAGATCTTGACCCACAGATAGAGAAGCCCAGAGTTGATCCAGACCTACCCATAGATTCCAACTTATCATTTGAGACCCATCTCAAACCCTCGCCTGCTACTGATAAGCCGATACTGGAATTGAGGCCCCTCCCAGATCATCTGAAGTATATCTTTCTGGGTTCCAATCAGACATCTCCTATGATTATCAATTCCGGACTCACACTTGATTAGGAAACGAAGCTGATTTCTATTCTCCAGCAGCATCGAAGATCCATTGGATGGACTCTAGATGATCTGACTAGGATAAGCCCCTCTTATTGCACACATCATATCTACACTGAAGAAGGCTCATGACCATCTCGAGAAATGCTGAGATGACTCAATCCAAATCTTCAAGAGGCCATGAACAAAGAGATCATCAAGTGGTTAGATGCTGGTATCATCTACTCGATCTCTAACAGCCGCTGGGTGAGCCCCATCCAAGTTGTGCCTAAGATGGTAAGGCTCATCGTGATTATGATTGAATTTGGAGAGACCATACCAACTCATATTACAAATTCGTTGAGAGTCTACATAGACTATCGGAAACTGAATACCTCCACAAAGAAAGATCATTTTCTGCTTTCATTCATTGATCAGATTCTCGAAGACTGGCAGGAAATCAATTTTTTTTGTTTCCTGGATGGGTACTCTGGATACAATCAAGTGGTAATTTATCCTGAAGATCAGGAAAAGATCACCTTTACCTACCCCTACAGTATGTACATGTTCCTCAGGATGCCTTTTGGGCTATGCAACGCACCTACCACATTCCAGCGGTGCATGCTAGCCATATTTTCTGGTATGGTAGGTAATCACCGTGAGGTCTTCATGGATGACTTCTCGATGTTCGATGAATCTTTCGATGATTGACTCTTGCATTTAGACTAGATCCTTAAAAGATGCATCGGAGTGAACCTGCTTCTCTCTTGGGAAAAGAGCCACTTCATGGTTCCTGAGGGCATCGTACTTGGACACCTTGTCTCTGAGAGAGGTATTTAGGTCAACCAGGCTAAGGTGAATCTCATTTCCAAATTACCTATGCCTAACTCAGTTAAAGATATCAGATCGTTCTTGGGGCACGTTGGCTTTTATCGTCGATTCATATCTGATTTTTCCAAGATCGTGCACCCCTTGATGAATCTCCTCTCGAAGGGCACGCCTTCTGAGATGACAAGTGAGTGTGTTCATGCATTTGAGATCCTACGTGATCGAGTCACCCAAGCACCAATCCTGCAATCTCCTGACTGATCTCATCCCTTCGAGATCATGTGCGATGCATCTGACTACGTAGTAGGAGTAGTGCTGGGTCAGAAAATCAACGGGAAACCAGTGGTCATATATTATGCTAGCAAGAAACTGGACGAAGCATAGCATAATTACACGATTATAGAGAAAGAGCTATTGGTTGTAGTATTTGGTCTGAAGAAATTTGGATCATACCTCCTGGGTTCCCACATCATCATTTACTTGTATCACATTGCAGTGAGGTACTTACTGATGAAGGACGTGAAGCCTAGCTTAATTTGCTGGATCTTGCTATTGCAAGAATTCGATCTTGAAATTCATGACAATGTGGGAAAGCAGAATGTGGTAGCTGACCATTTGTCTCACCCTCCTTCGGTCATTAATCCATCCGGACCAATTACAGAGCACTTTCCGGATGAGATCTCTTGTCCATTAATGGACTTCCCTAGTTTGTAGATATTGTGAACTACTTGGTTACAAGGAAAGTCCTTTCAGATTGGACGACTTCCAAGCAGGACAAGTTGATATCCGATGCCAAGTATTATGTCTAGGAAGATCCATATCTATTCCACATTGGTAATGACCAAGTGATCTGGAGATGCATTCCAGACGACGAGGTCAATGACATCATCTCATTTTGTCATGACTAGGCCTACAGTGGCCATTACTCTGGGAGTAAAATCACAGCAAAGATTCTCCAGTGTGGGTTCTTTTGGTCCACAATGTTCAAAGATGCACAATCCTATTGTAGGGCATGTGCCCGTTGCCAGACTCTCGGTGACATGGGCCCATGCGACATGATGCCCTTGAATCCAATCATTGTGTGCGAAAGCTTTAACATCTGGGGAATTGATTTTATGGGACCCTTTCCAGGATCTAATGGCTTTGAGTACATCTTACTTGTTGTTGATTACGTCTCAAAGTGGATCGAAGCCATCCCCACAAGAACGAGTGATCATAAAGTTGTTATTCGATTCATCTAAGAGAACATCTTTTCCAGATTTGGGGTTCCAAAAGCCATCATCAGCGATGGCGGGTCTCATTCTGCGAATGTGCACTTCCAGTCCTTGATGAAAAAGTACGAGGTGTCACATTGTATCTCGACTCCTCATCACCCCCAGGCTAATGGATTGGTTGAGTTGTCAAATCAAGAGATCAACAAGATCCTTCAAGTCACTATTCAGCCTGACAGGAAGGATTGATCTACCCGCCTTACGGAATCCATGTAGACCTATAGGACCGCCCACAAGACCTAGTTAGGAATGTCTCCTTTTAGACTCATTTACAGGAAGGCATGTCACCTCCCCGAAGAAATGGAGCACAAAGCCTACTGGGTAGCATGGAAGTGCAATCTAGATCTCATGAAGGTTGGAATCCACAACCGGTTGTAAATGAGAGAGATCAAGGAACTACGCAATGACACATACGAGAACTCGCAAATCTATAAAGAGTGGGTCAAAGCCTTCCATGACAAGCACATTTCATGAAAAACTTTAAATCCTCGTCAAAAAGTTTTACTCTTCAATGCCAAACTCAAGCACTTTCCACGAAAACTCTGATCGAAATGGATTGGACCATTCAAATGGAGCCATCGAAATCAGCGAACTCAGCCACGAATTAGAACCATTTGTCATGAACAATCAGAGACTCAAACCATTCTTCTAACTCACCGACTCAAATCTAGTTGCAGTATCTTTTGATCTCCATTCTCCCTAAGCTTCATTGCGCCTAGCTGATGGCGTTAAACTTAGCACTTAACGGGAAGCAACCCGTCATTTTGAAAAACCCGAGACCCTTCTGACCTATCTTTTTGCTAAAATCATATTGCACCTTAGGGTTTGTCCATTAGAATAGTCGACTCCACCTTTGATACTTGTATTACAACTAGCAATCATCCACAATAGTCATTCCGACTCATTCACCACCCACCTGTTCTAATATACGATCTGAACTAAACTCGAACCCACCTAATTTACAATAGGGACATTAAAAATCTTAGGCATGGAGGGGTATTAAAGTGTAAAACATAGTGAGAATCAATTCATGGAGGGGTTTCATTCAAAAAAAATAGGAGAAAGGAGAAGAGAAGTCAATTTGAGCTAATTTGAAAATAATTGAGGAAAAAAAGGGAGCACTCAAAAGAAAGAAATGAGATAATCCCTTATGATTGAGTATGGAACTTACCTAACTTTTAGGCTAGATCTGATGATGAATTAAGACCTGGAAGGTTGAAACTTAGGAGATTAATGATGAATACTAACCTTAGGCCTCTTGGGCTTATTATAGGGCTTAAACACTCACGTATTCATTAAGATTTGGATTAGTCCTCAAGAGGTTGAGGAAAGTGTGAGGCTGATGTAGTAGGTCTAAGGCTTAGGGATTATTCAGCCTTGTTGCCTGCCCTTTGATTTGTGGGACTTGGTAACCCAAGCACCCAAAATCACACACTAGTCTGGTTCAGTGCGCTTAACCAAGAAATAATGCCAAAAGTGTTCTGTTATGAAAAATTGTCTCAAAAATCTAGCTTAGGAGCGGCTCAAAGACACAAGTTGATTGGATGAGTTCTCAGCGTAGAGAGGTGGGATGCACCCCTCGAAGATGCATATTAACATATCGTCTCCTCGGTGCTTGTCTCCTAAGATATTTAAATATCCTACCAGGGGCATGTAAGCACTTTGTGCTGGTTCAGGTGCCATAGGTGGGATTATCCCGAAATGTCGATTGCCAGGGCTTGGATTTAGCTACAAAATGCCATGGGCGATACTATCTCGAAGTGTTGAAAGCTAGGGTTCTAGGGGTTTCCATGGGCGGCACTATCCCGAAGCATCGAAAGCCAGGGACCCTTCGATGATTGATGGTGGGGACAAGGAATCTGATACATACAGTGTTTAGGGCCAATCCAAGGCTGGATTTAGGGAAATATAAAAAGAAAAGAGAGAAAACTCTCAAAATGAAAAATCCTTCTCTATCTCTCTCTTATCAAAATGCATTGGCAAATTAAACCTGGACATGATATGTCTATGCACAAGTGCTTTAACTGCTGGGGTCAACGAACCTCTAGGCAGTTTTTGCGAGCCTTAGAAATCTTCACTGCAGACCCAGGCTGAAGTTGGTCAGGTCTGGATCTTGGCTGATACTTGAGTCTAGGCCTATTGTTGGTATTTTGATCTGATTTATAGAGAAGCAGCTTAGTAGGGCATCCTGATGGTTACATTTGGCTTAGAGATCTGGTTTGATCCATGGGATTTTGCTAGGGATTAGCAAAAGCTAGGCATGGGGATATGATTAGAACACCATCATGGACCCTAACTATCTGCATTTAGTCAAGTTTAATTGATTAAAGCACCAAAATAATCATTTGAGGGTCGTAATTCTGTATTATTCTGATTTGAGAGAACAATGGGAAATCAGGGTTAATTATGTAATTTTTATAGCACATCACAAACACAGATTAACAAAGGGGTCACTTAGGGGTTAAATAAAGGTCAAGTAAGCTAAAAAGTCCAAAAAGTGGTTCAACACTAACAGAAATAGGGTTTCACGCATTTGGAGAATCAAATCAATGCACAAAACCTAATTTCAGACCTGCTTAAATTGAAGAGGTTCTGGTCAAGATAAAATTCTTTTAAACCTCTTAAAATTCATATAAAAATATTCTAAGAGGTTTGGTACCCTTGGTTTGACAATTTGAACCCATTTTGACCTAGAATAGAGTTGTATACAGGATTTTACCCTAATTTGGACGTCTGTGCAAATTTTCCAGTGAAACATGGTCAAAACTAATATCCAACTTCACCATTAGATTCCTTGAGTATAAATTAGGTTAAGACCAAAATTTGGGCCCAATCAGAGTCCATCTTGACCTAAGTTGCATTTCAGTCCCATAAATCTCTATTTCTATCAATCAAACCCCTAACTTTCAAGATTCTTGCAAATAGCCCCCTAATGTCTCATGATTTTCTTTTTTTACGTCCCTACCACCATTGGAAGTGGGAACGCACCTTCAACGAGATTCGAGGGAGGAATTCTCCCTCGAATCAAAGCCAATCACCTCGAAATTTGGAGGGAAGGACCTACAAGAGATTCCCAATCTCTCGAACCACTTTTTGATCTCTAAATCAAGCTCTAGAGGTCAGATGAACTTGATATTTCAAGGATTTTTCTCCCTGAAAACTCAAGCAATCCAAGCCTCCTTCCAAGCTTAGAGCTCGATCCTAAGCCCTATAAAAGAACCTCCAATTGCAGACCATCCTCCTTAGCCAAGTTTAAACCAGAATAATCTCCTCTTCTCCTCCAGCCAACTCTGCAACTCAGCTTCAGTGACCTCCTCTGTCTACCTCCTCAGCCCATTCAACCATCAAATTGGACGGCCCTCCAATCTTCCCTTATTCCACGTCTCTCCGACCAAGGAGGGACTGCTCTCCACCTCTTCATCATCATCGACACTCCACCGCACTCCATCATCTTCCACAGCACCGACCTGTCAACATCAGTGCCTACCCCTTCCTCTTTCTCCTCTTCCTTCCCTCTATTCTCTTCCTCTAACCCTCCACTTAAATTTTATCCACCCAAACTTCATTTTCGAGCGTCGACCGCACCGAACCACCTTCATCTTCCCTAGCGCCAGCAAAGCTCCAGCAATGCCGCGCACACACTACACCACTCGAAACAACCTGCCACCGAGTCCATGATGATCTCCTCACTTCACTGATCAAAAGCCCCAAAGAAATTTAGGGCTTCGATCTCTCCTACACCTCACCGAACACCACTGCCATCGATCATCTTCTCTGACTTTGCCACACTCACACACATACTAGCACCATGCCACCACCACCACAACACTCGCCATACTCAGGCGAGGCTTCTGAGCATTTCTGACGAGGCCGTGAGGCCGTATTCTCTTTTTCAAGTCCTCGCCGTAGCTCTACCGCCACAGCTCTCTTCTCCGACCTCGCTTGCCTCTCTCTGGTTCTTTCTTAACCTGCTATAACCTACACTCGACGCAGACTGAACCGTGAAGCTCACTTGGGACTTCAATTGAGCAAGGCCTGTAGCAAAAGCCTGATTCGACGAAGACCTTCATCTGCTGCAGCTATGTGATTACGTGAGAAGAAGAAAGGCAGAAGATAGTCCCACATCGTATGGAAAGGAGCTGAGAACAATGTATAAGTGGGAAAGCTATAGAAGGCTATTCACCTTCGAAAGTGTGGGATGAGGTTCCTCATCGCACATGCCTTGCACGCCCTCACCTGCAACACCACGCACGCGGGCCTGGGCTCTGACCTAAATGCCCAACTACCTGGTTACTGTTCACGCGAGTTTGGAAAAGAAAGAGGGAGAAATTTGAGGGGGAAGGGGGAGGGTTTTGCACCTCGGGCTTCGTGCCACATCCTCTCTCAGCATGTAGCCGCTCTGTGACTTGTGAGATCCTTGTGCCTTGTATTTGCTAGTGCCTTGCTGCCTTGAGGTTAAGGTGTCTGACCTCTCCTCTCAACGTTTGAGACCTTGTACTAATTCTGATTTGGTGCTACTGTGGATTTATTTGGCATCAACATAAATATTTGGTTGAAAGTACTATTCATATATTTGAAGATAATTGTTGAGCTTAACATTAGGGTTAAATTGGTGGTTCAAACTGTCATTTTAATCCCATCTTTTTTCACTCTGATTCTTGATTTTATTACTATATTATTCTGATTTATATTAAGCAATATTTTGATTATATTTGCATATCACTCTTGATAATTGTGATTAGTGATTGAATTGCCAATTTGTTCCTTGCGAACGAGCTCAGATTCATTTCTAGATTTTGAGTTTTATAAATTTAAGTGTTGCGATTTTCGTCCTATACTACAACACGTATTTCCTCTAAAAGATAATTTTTGCAATAAACACATTGTAGCTTCCTAGAGCTGTTGTTGTTGAAGAAGACTGCATCTGAGCTTAGTAGTTAGCTTAACTAGCTAGTTCTTTGATAGCTGCTAAGCTAAGCTAATGTGAGTTGGCTTCTGTTGTTGTGAGTTGAGGGGAGTTGGATCTTATCTTCCCGAAGACTATCTAGCTAGCTAAGCTAGCTAGCTTAGGTCAAGTCGCTAAGCTCAACCAAGTTGAGCTAAGTTAGGTCCTCGGGAGATGGACTTTAGCTTACTGGAGCTAGTTGAGCACTTCCTCAACTGACTAGGCTTAGCTAGTTGATGGTAGTACCTAATCCTAGTCAAGTAAAGCTTCCATGAGTTATATGAGGTTGAATTGAGTTGCCATTTAGCTGAGGTGAGCTAAATGGGGCTGAGATGAGCTGATCCCAACTAGGTTAGATGCAATGAGTTGGAATGAGTTGGAATCTAGCTGAGGTTAGCTAGATTCAGCTGAGATCTAGCTGAATTGGCCTTCTTTTTCATCTTCTGCCTTTCTCGATTCCATGGTTTGTAGGATTTGATTGTCTGTTCATCCCTGACACTCAAATAAAGATGTAAAAATACAAAAACAATGCAATGCATGCCTATGCTAAGAGAATGCCTAAATGCATCTCAATACCATAATGTACATCGAAACACCTAAGAACTAGATGTGATTTTCAGGCTAAGGATGATGATAAACTGGTGTTTATTAATAAGTGCTAGTGATTTGCAAATATCCCTCAACTCTCACCTGAAGAGATGATACCCCAATACCCTTTACTAGATGGGAGATGGATTTCATTGGTCCATTCCTACTTCCTCCTGTTGAAAAGAAATTCGCAATTGTAGAGGTTGATTACTTCTCTAAATGGAACAAAGTAGAAGCCATAGTTATCCCAAACATGGAGACGGTAGTAAATTTCGTGAAATAAGGCATAATTTGAAGGTATGGGGTATGACAAGTAAAGAAGTGTTGTACGTGTTGCGCACGTACCGTCGATGTTTAGAAATGTGCATCGTAGTATATATAGGACAAAAATCGCACAAACACCCATAGAGATAGAAGGATTTTTACTAATCTCCTTGTCTCTAGCATTTCAGGACTTAATCTTATTTTTATTAGGTCTAGAACTTAAGTAAATCCCATAATCAATTGCTATGACTATCATTTTTTTCTAATTTTTCTCCTTTTTGACATTTTGTATTTCCTCCTCTTTTTCTCCTCAAGAAAGATTTTCAATCATTTCTTGAAAGTTTCCTCCCCTTTCGCATTTTTTTTATATGCATATATTTTTTGTGAGAACTCCTCAGAGAATTGAATTTCCATTTGTTTGCACTTTAACACCCCCCCATGTCTAATTTTTGCAATGTCCTCATTATAAACTAGGAGGGTAAGAAGTCAGCTTAGTTCAAGGTTTAGAATAGGGTAAAAGGGTGGGTGAATGGGTTGGGATGACTGTTGCAGATGATTTCAAGCTTTGATACAAGTCCCAAAGGTGGAGTCAACTGTTCTAAAGTTGAATCCAAAAAATGTAGTTGGAGTGTAGCTCAAAAGATGATTAGAAGAGTCTCGGATTTTTGGAATGATGGGTTGCCTCACATTAAGTGCTAAATTCAATGCCTTCAGCAGAGTAGATGGTGGCCAAAGAGAAGAGGTGGTCAAATCAGAGGAGTTTTGTAGAACAAACACCTTGATTAGGTCAGCAGGTGCTTGTTTAGGTCAACAGGCTGATGATGCAGATTAAACCCAATCAGTCTGGTGGGTTGATGGATGTGAATCAATAGGTATGGAACCCACTAGATGCTACGTGGCTCAAAAAGATGTGGAAATGCGAATTGTGGGTTTGGCTGAATCGACTGAGCCTAATCAAAGTAGGGATCCTTAAAAGAAAATGGATCTGTGGAGGATGTAGGAACCCTACTATTGAGATCAGAGAAGGATAAGACGTGATTCTCGATCTAATCAATGTCTGATTCCTGACTAAAAGATGGAGGAGAATCATATGCAACTAGATTAGAGAGAGGTGAATTAGAGTAGAAATTGATTATGGTGGCGGGTTGGGGTTGGATTTTGGATGGCTTTGCCTTTAGATTGGAAGGTGTGGCTTCTTCAAAATCTGGGTGCGGAGAGGGCTCTTCTAGAAATGATTCAAAGATAGGCCTATAGAGAGTCTTCATGATGCTCATTCAAATCAAATGTAAATGCTTGAAGAGTGCTCGTAGGATCATGGAATTCTGAGTCAGTGAAAGATTCAAACTCTAGATTGTGGACCCACTCGGCATTTACTGTTTCTGATTCTTGTAGATCATAACAGAATGATTCCAACTCAATGGAACATGATTTTGAATCAATGATCTTGAAATTAGGGACCTCAGAATCAAAGTCAAAGAATGGGTCATGGATACTGAGGTCGTAAATTGGCTCATAATCATCAGGAAACAAAGGTTCTCCAAAATCAGAGTATGATTCAAAATCATCGGAGAATTTGCGATAATCAGTTACTGAACCTGATTCCAGATTGGGATCTCCACCATAGAACAACTCATGATGTATAGAATCAACAACCTGACTTGGATCTAACCTAATCTCAAATTTTGAGATCAAAGAGGTGTCCTTATTTGGCATAGGCTTGAGTCCTTGGCTCCTAGGGTAGGCCTAATTAAATCACAATTCTTCCAACTCCTTTATTTTTGTATCATAAATCGGTGTGACTTTCGAAAAAATAATTTGTATCTTTGAGGAGTTTGGAGAGGTAATCATCAAATACAGGCCTAGAATCATGATCCAGATCTAAAATCTGATACTCTTCACATTGGGCCTCATGATCATCCCAAATAGGCTTAGATCTAGATTCTAGGTTAGGGGTAGGAATTGGGTCACTAGAATCTGGACTAGGTTTTATTGGGATGTCAGAATTACTCTCGAGGATTACCTTAACAAGATAAGGTACGAGAATTACATCCTTGAGAGGTTCTGACTCTAGCATATTATAGGTGTTTGAGAAATCAAGGCATGATGGACCAGCTTCATGGCTCTCTAAGTTTGGTCAGAATCTAGAACACCTACAACTAGATCCACCCAACCAACATCAAGATCAGGTATGTCAATCTCCACAAAGTTTGAATGTGATTCCATTTGGGTTGGGGGTCCACAACAACCTCGATTTTCTAACTCAGGCTCTGGGAAATCATGTTGATCCTTAATGTTGCTCCAAGATGTCTCATCACTTTCTGAGTGGATATATGGATATTTTTGATTGGTGGCTTCATACACCATATTCAGCAATTTTCCACCTCTCTCCATGAGATCTTGGTATTTTTCTCAAAGTGGGGGATTTGACCAACATTGTCGATACTCGTTGTTATGTAATTTCCCCAATTCAATATATTCTAATAAGAGATCATCCCGGGTTGAACCATGCATCATTTGTGTCAATATCATTGCAACACGGTTCAAAATGTGGGTTATTTTTAACACATTAACTTGAATTTTGTTAAATGGATTCAAGGTTTTGTAATACTCATCATGATGTCTAAGAGTATCCTCAATCATCTTCTCTTCAATGCTCATTTGAGATTCAGGTTTTCTAAACAGTCTTCCTAAATTGTCAGGTTACATTTTCAAATCAAATGGTGGATCAAGATGTAGAATCAAATTCAGGTTCAAATTGAATCGACCAGATTAGATTAGAAATCCCCAAGAAGATCAACTCTAATGGAAGCCTCTAGGTCAGACCTAGGGACCTTTCCTGTGTATATGCTCTAGAAAATAGATAAGGGACTAGATGTGAATTAGACCTAATCAAAGCATCCAAAGATTTTTGGATGAATAAGGCTATTTTGAGGCGGATGATACCTCTAAATCAAAAATTCACAAACCCGAGAATTACTTGGGCAACCAAGAAGGGAGAGCCCCGCAAAGACCCCTACATGGTAGCGTGTCCACACGGGTTACAGGGTTTCCCCAACCCGACCTTCCTTGTCACTGCAGTTCCAAGTAGACCAGAATGTGTGAATTAAGACCTTAAGTCTACCAATTTTAGTCCTAACTTGTGCCTTGAATTTCACTTGATTAGAAGTTGATTCAATTTGTGACTTAATTTGGAGGTTGATTGGCCCACAAAGTGGACCAACTTCACCTAACCTACCCTAAAGATGAAGGATGAAATTTGGGTCAAGATCCAAAAATTCACCCTGAATTGACTCTTAGGTTATTAGGTCCAAAATTTTAGGATTCAAGTGAATTTAGAGCCTGATTTTAAGGTTTACTTGAATAGATCTTTTCAAACAAGGGCTTGGGTGGTACACAAATGCGAGAGGGTTAATTTCCTTTTAATGCATGCAAGTGTGTGCCATCACTTCACAACCCTAAAGTGGAAACCTTAATTGGCTTTGTTTCCAAGACCAATTTAATCTCAAATATGGCACCTTGGACTCAAACAAGAATGTGAGTAGTCCAAGATGTCGAGAATTTAAGCGTAAATCCCTAATAGATGCAGGAAATCAGGATGGGGATCTCTAAACAAATCATCTCAATCTTGAATTAGATATCAATCAAGTTCGCAAATCAGGAAATTTTTGCCTTTGAATGATAATTACTATAGAAATAAGGCAAGTGGATCCTAATTCATTTGTTTCCTTTTTCTCTTCCCAAGATTAGGAGGTTGATTTGGGAAGAAGAGAAATTTTTACCTGCCCCTGGAGTGGTTGATTGTGCGGAAGATCTCTTTGTGATGTACCTTTCAAAATTACAAGCAAAGTAAAATAGGGCAAGTTAGTAACAAGATCAATTAAATAAGATACGACTAGTGGTGAATTGCATGTTGCATGCGTATCGTCGATGTTTAGAAATGTGCGTTGTAGTATAGGACGAAAATTGCACAAACACCTAAATTTATGAAGCTCGAAATCAATTTAGAGTCCGAGGTCATTCGCAGGGAGCAAATATGAAATTCACATAGTAATCTCAATATAAATCAAATGAGCACAAGAATTAATGGAAAGAAAGATATGCAATGAATGATCCATAAAAATATATGCAATGATAAGCCAATTCGTATCTCAAAGATCAATAGAATAAAAACAATGGAACCTCAAAAACAGTGGTGATTTAGATCACCACTTAATCCTTTAATCAAGCATTCATCTCAATAATTCAATAGTATCTCGAATCAATTATTCAAATAATGCCACAGTACTTCAGAACCAAATCAGATGTCGGATCTGATAACCAGATGCCTTAAGTGTCAAGCTGAGAACCACAGTAAGGTGCTCAAGGGTGCCAAGCCTTACAAGGCACAAGAGCCTCTTCTCAATTCTCGGTAAGTATCAAGGCTCTCTTTAGCACGCACCCCGAGGCAGCATAGCCTAAGGCAAAGCCCTCACCCTCTTCCTCACAAATTCCTCCTCTTCTCTCCTTATCTCATAATCAGGCATAATTGGATCCATATTCGGATAATCGGGTCATGAACAGTACCGAATCCAGGCTCACCAATATAGGGTGGTGAGCAAGGGTGCATGGCTAGTGCATGGGGGACCCAACCCCCCGTGTACTGAGCAATAAGTCCATGTGACATTTTCCTTTTATACCACGCAGTAGGTCCCAATCAGTAGGTCCAGAAGCATCGCCAAAGCATGGCGAAGGTGGTGGCGGTGTCGATTTGGTGGATGATGGCATATGGTGGTTGGACGGAGTTGGAGAGGGTGAACAGTGGAGAAGGTGTTCGATGGAAGTGTTGAGTGGGTGGAAGGGCAAATAGGTAGAGGGCTTTTGGTCATGGAGGTGTGGCGAAGGTTTTGGAGTGTCAGCAAGGTGTTTGGTGGTCTGTGGAAGGCGTGCGACCACGTCGGAGTGCAGTCGGAGTGGAAGAAGATGACTGGAGAGAGAGGCGGCTGTTGGTCGAAACAGGGAGATGAGGAGCTAAACCTAATCTAGAGAAGGAGAGGGAGAGCTTGGGACCTAATTATGGATGAAGAGGGGAAGGAATTGCATCAGCTTTGATTGGCTATACGCAGAGAAGAAGTCCTCTGGTGAGGGAGACGACGACGTCTGAAGGGGGAGGAAGCTCTTGGCACGTATGGCGAGGAGTGGACGACGGAGGGAAGAAGTTTCCCTCTGCCTATAGTATGTGGTAGAGGGTGAAGAAGCTGGAGTAGTGGGGTCACTAAAGCCATGGCAGAGGTGGCTGGAGGGAGAAGAATTGAAGAGATGAGGACAAAACTGAGCTAAGGAGGATGATCGTGCATAGGGAAGCTTAAATAGAGCTTCAGGGAAAGCTTTGAATGAGGAAAGAAGCTTGATTGCTTCAATTTAGGATCAAGAATTCCTATGGGTTTTCGTGGATTCGCACGAGCTTTTAGCCATGAATCGATGTCCAAGATTATGTTCACATGGATCTCCACTAGGTGAACTTCAATCCCACCAAATTTGGTGGGATTTGGAGAGATTTGACGAGGTTTTGTGGCGTTCAAAACTTGCCTATAGGTCGGTTGACCTACAATGGCATAGGGGGCTAATGGTGAAGAAGATGAAGAAGCTAGGGGGCTTTCTGCAAAGATTTTGAAAGTTAGGGGCTTGATTGAGAGAAATAGAGATTTAATGGACTAAAATGCAAACTAGGTCAAGATTGACTCTGATTGGGTCCAAATTTTTGTACAAACCTAATTTGGATCCAAGGAATCTAATGGTGAAGTTATATGTCAGTCTTGACCAAGTTTAACTAGATAATTTCCATAAAAACCTAAATTAGGGCAAAATTCCGTCTATGACTCTGTTCAGGGTCAAAATAGGTTTAGATGGTCAAACTAAGAGTGCCAAACCTCTCAGAATATTTTTCTATAAATTTTAAGAGGTTTATATGAATTTTACCCTAACCAAAACCTCTTCAATTCAAGTGGGTCTGAAATTAGGGTTTTATGTGTTGTTGCGGTTCTCAAAATGCGTGAAACCTCGTTTCTGTCTGTGTGGACCCACTCTTTGGACTTTGAAACTCAATTGACCTTAAATTAAACCTTGGGAAACCTCGTGGTTACTCTGCATTTATGATGTGATGTTAAAACTACAGAATTAACCCTTTTTTGGTGTTTTCTTCTCCGGATGGATTTGCATGGGATTACAGCTCTTAGGTGATTATGTAGGAGCATTTGTCTCTTGTTTTTGACTAATTAAAGGTAGTTATGGCTAATGATGGTGTTATCATTAGTATTTCTTATGGGATATAGGACGAGAGAAAAGATAACCACAGGACACAAGCCTTTCAACCTTATATACAGGGCAAAAGCCATAATCCCTTTAGAGGTGGATATACAATCTTATAAGGTACAACTTTATAACCATAATTACAATGATGAACAAATGAAGGATGCTCTAGACTTTGTGATTCAAGAGAAGAACCTTTAGCAAGCTTAGAGGATTATAACACAATTTCGCCAAATATCATAATCAAAGGGTCAGGCAACGATGCTTCAACAAAGGGGTCCTGATTCTCAGGTGAGTAGAAGTTTCAAACTTGACTGAACCAAGTGACAAGTGATATTTCCATATTTATTAACATTAATTATGCCTAATTAATGCTAGTTTATGGCTGAATTAGGTCACAATGTATTAGGTTAGGCTAGATTTGTCATTTAGCTTAATTTTGTAAATAATTTATTCTTTTAGGTTTTCATGCAATTTTTCCTTTATCTATACCTGGTACCTTGATGTCCTTACTTGAATATGTGCAAGTACCAACTTTGGAGCTAATTTGAGCCTTATAGAATGGAGAACTTAAGTTGAGCTCACTTATGCAAGGAAGCTAAGCCACTTTCCTAATTAAACCCTGGCCTAGACCTAGCCTAATTAGGAACCCAATTTCCCACACACGAATCTCACCTAACATAGCCCAAATCCCACCTAGGTTGCCCATCCACTACACCTAAATTTTCCACCTTAATTGGCTGGCCAACATTAATCAAACCTAACCTATGATTTTCTAAAAAATTACACCCAACCTATTCCTATATCCTAACCCAACAAACCTTGTTTGGCCATCCCTTTTATCCTTCAATAAATAGTATTTTGGATGATCAAAGCACACCATAATTTATCAACCACTAGATCTAAATCTTGAAGTCCTAAATTTCCTACCCAAATCCCTATCTTAAAATCCTAAACCAAATCCTATTCTTAATCCCAAAATTAGTAATACTTGATACATGTTTAGTATTTTGGCCATAAAATTTTCATTTCAAATCCAAATTGAGTGATTCAAGTTTCATTTGAAATCTAATTTTGAGGGATACAACTTTACTTTTATGTGCAATTTGAATTTTGGAACAAACAAAGGCCAACAATTCAAAACAAGTGAGGGAAATCCTATAAAGGCTATTGCAACACCCTTCATCCTAAACATATCTAATCTCCACCCTCCATTCCTCCTTTGATCTAATCCCAACCCTCCATCTAACTCCAACAAAAATCAACTCTTTAATCCACATCTAACCTTTAAATCCTAGCCCTACATCTCTCCCTTGATGCCATCTTGACCCTTGATTATTTCCAACAAAACATAACCCTATCTATCCACCTATCTTTGATCCTAGCCCTTGATTCCTAACCTTTAAATCCTAGCCATCCATACCTAGACCTAAGACCTTTATATAAAGACCTTGGATGGCCCCTTCTTCTTCATGTTCCCTTAGTCTAATCTAAATCTAGTCTCTCACAAATTTCCATTAAACCTTCCGATTTAGATCCTCTAGCCATCTTCCTTCATTAGAAGACCTTCTCATCTCCAAGCCAACCTCTGCTTCACCATCAATTTGTGGCCATCCTCCTCACCTGCTCCGGACTTTCTTCCTCCACTCAAATTTTGTTTCAAGGCAACTATGACTACGGATTACACTCTAATCTCTTATTTCTACTTCATCTCTTATTTTTTGTTTTGTAGTTTTCTAGTTCTAGTTGTAATAGTTGACTTTTGTTCTAGTAGAATAAAGTTTTGATTTCAGTTATCTTATTTGCAATCCTTGCTTCTAACCCTTCTACTTTTATCTCATGATTGGTTTTCTATCTTCTCATCTCCTCGTTATTCAAAAATACCAAAAAATTAGTTAGTTCATATTTAGTTTCATTTTCTCATTTAGATTAGATACGATCTCGTGCCTCCCTGTGTTCGACCTGAGACTCACAAGAGTTCTAGTTATTATTTTTGTCCTGTAAAATCACAATACACAAATGCTTTTATATTTCGTAGTTTTCATTTTGTAAGCAAGTTTAGCCTCGAATTGGGAAGTGATATGCTAAATATAAGCATTTTAGTTTTGAAATCGTTGTAGCACAAACACCTAGCGATCAATTAAAATTTATAGTGAATAGTTTGAAGTCCAGGGTGAACACGAGGAGGCAATCACTTGTTTAAAACCTTTCGTTATATTTTTTGGGTGTTTTTTATAGGTAACTTTTTTTTTGATTTTTTAATTAAAACAAGCACAAGACATATATCGAGAAAGGAGGTTGCAAAGAATGAGATTCAAAAGATGCTTCCATTAATCATTACAGAGTTTATGATAATCATAACTAAGAAAATCTAAAGATAAGGAAATTAAAATACATAAACAAAGCAAGAAGAGAGAGGGAGAGGGTAAGGAGAGTGGGGCTACAAACTTGTAGGATGCTTGTAGGAGGCTGCTTGGAGGAGCTTCAGATCTAGAGCACTTTGAAGAAGCTGAGAAGACCAGAGGAGCTACAATAGCGCCACCAAGGTGGAGTAGAGGAGGAGAATCCAAAGAAGGAAAATGGCCCAATAGGAAGGCTTCTAATTAAGGTGGAGGGTAGGTGGCGATAGCATGGAGATAGAAGGTAACCTGATTAAGGTGGTGGTCGACCATGGAAGTGGAGCTAGGTGGTGGGCATTCATTATTGAAAGGTGGAGGTAGAGCTAAGGTAGAAGAAGAGATGATGGAATGGTGGAGGGTCTTGGTTCTTTTATTGGAATTTTGGAATAATGTAGACCATTGAATCATATGGAGGGTTGTGATGTGTCCATCAATCTAAATTCAAACTAAGGCTTTAGATAAGCATCCAATGGTGGGAACATAAGCTAAGGTGGAGGTCCAATGGAAACTTCTAGAGTCCTCTAGAGTGGGCAGCTAAAGTGGTTCAAATAGGGCCCTTAGATCAAGAATTGATGGTGGAGATAAGGTCTTGAAGGTTGAGAGAATTAGGGAGGGAGTTGAGGTTGTCCATAGTGGGTTTAAGGTGGACCATTAGATGATGATTTGAGGGTGGATTAGGAGGGTCAATGGCTGGCCATGACAGTCTAAATATAGTCTTGATTGGTGGCCCTTGTATGGTGGATGAGTGGCATAGGTTAAGGTTACTAAGATTAGGTAGAATCCTAGGTGGCCTTAGGATAAGTAATCAAGGGTTGGGATGATTCTTCTGTATTGGGTTTAGGATATGGTTGTGTAGAGAAATAGGTTGTCCTAAAGTCTAAGGATAGGAGGGGCTTAGGTGGAGCCTTGTGTCCCTTTTGTCCTTCCCCCTACTTGTCTTTTTTTCCTTCAATCTTCTTGTCACGAGCTTCATTTATTCACCATTATTTGGCCTCTAGCTAGGTGCTTCATCTCCTAAAATAGAATCCTAAGCTCCTTAGCTTTATTCTTTGCTCTTCTTAATACCTACATTATTCATAAGAAGAATAATTAGACATTATTAAGCACAAAAATGTGCATCAATCATAATAATGCATGTATGCTTAGACTATAATATTTACAACCTAAATGCATGTTTTTACCAAGAAACTAACCCAATATTAAGCATATTAGGAATATAAATGAAGTTGTCATCACACCCCCATGCCTATCTTGTGTTGATTCCTTAGCAAAACATTACGTAGAAATCACGTGGTAAACGGAAAAATGAGTTTTGAACCAAAATAGATTAGAAATCCCAACATTAGCTTTTTACTTAATCAAAAGAAATTGTATCCTAAAACCTTATCTATAAAGACTCAACAGTTCTTAGGTATCAACCTAAATAAAGATCACCTAAACCCAATCAAAGATTTCATTGACCTTAGTTTTGGGTCTTAAGAGTAACTTTTTATGGCTCAGTTGACCCACCCAAGTTTGAATTGAATTTGACTGTTAAGCATTCTGTGTGTGAAGAAAAGGTGACTTATTAATTGGGCAACCTTATTGAATTCTAAGCTTTTAACAAGACAATTAGATTATCTCTTTGCCTTATTGGACCCCATTTTGGATCTGCCTTTCTAAGATTTAACGGCTTTCTTGTCACCTTTTTTAATCTTGGGGTCAACCTTGAAGGTATATCTCCTTGGCTAAACCATTTGGCTTCTTATTAATACCTTACTTTTTAGGGTTTTTGGATTATTTGGATGCACAATTTTATTTGGACTCTTTTTGCTTTTTCTTTTCTTTTCTTCCTCCTACCACTTTATTTTCTCTCTGTTTTTTCTTTTTCTTCAATGTTCTCTCATTTTTGTAGGGGAGTGGCTCTCCATCTGTTCAAGAACATTTCCTAGACATAAACTCGAAAAGCTAAAGACACGAAGCTGAGCTCTGGACATCGTACATCTTGAGAGCAAACCTAGTGCAACATGCCAGCTATACTTGTAAGGGTCAATTGACACTTAATCTAAGTTCTATTGACTTCTTAGTTTTCAATAGTAGGTCACCCAAAAGACAAGGTAGTGCATTAGTGCTAGGATAGAGTGCTTAATTTTCTTAATGTTTTCAAATTAGAGGGTTAGAAGATAAGTCATGTACTTATCACTCCCTTGACTTAATACTTCAGCTTTAAAACCCTCTTTCAAGGATTCAAGAAACAAATCTACATTTACGTAAGTACTTAAAATAATTAAGTCAAACACGACTTGAGGAGTCCAAGTGAAAAGATTTTGACTATAATTGCTAATATCAAGAAATTCTACCCTTTCCTAGCTTAAAACATCAATTTTTACTCTTTTTGCAATTTTTCATATTATTTTGTTTTGAAAGAATGATAAAATAGCAAGAAAAGAAATCATGTAGTTGACAAAAACATAGTTATGACATGCGATGTTCAACCCCCATGCCTATCTATTACAATGTCCTCATTGGAATGAAGGGGATATTACCTAACTATTCTTTGTCATTTTTGGATTAGCTCAAAAATGAAGAATAAAAATATATTTACAACATGTACAAAATACTGAGTTACCTAGCTCTCAGCTAGCGCTAAGTTTTACATCATTGGCCGGACATGGACCCTACTAGAGAAGAGACAACCAATTCAAGTGTTGTAGTCACCAAGAGAGTAAAGCAATGGTCATGTAAGCTCAGAAATAAAGGTCCATAGATGTGGACCAATTGGTGGCGAAGCCCCATACCCCTTAGTCGGATGCTCTTGGTGTGAATAATCAAGATTGCCCACATCCTCTTTTCCTTTAGCATGTAGGCATGGGGCTCAGTCTTCGATTCGAGAGTGAGTAAACCAACTCTATAATTTCTGACACAAGATAAATGTTTATCATAATAGGCGTGCATCCACTAGTCATTCAACTCAAAAAGGTGGTTCCTTGATCGCGTCTACTTGGGTTTTATATCTACCCCAAAGTCTAAGTTAAAAATATCGTAAGGATCCTTGAAGAAGGTTGGTGGCTTTAAAAACACAGGGACCTTTATGTCCACAATATGCTCTCTCAGAAAATTGTCTTCCTAAGGTATTATTTCCTTCTCCCTTTCCTTCAAATTCATTGATTTTGTTCTCGAGATCACCTGGATGTCATAGACCCCATTTGAAATGACCAAGTCTATTGAGACATCCTTAATCAATTTTGACTTGGGTATATCAAAGTTAGGCTTAAGTAGTTCATCATGAAATTCTTCAGGGTCTACTTGGGGAGTGATACTAATAGGGTCCTCATAAAGTTCAACATTAAACTCCTCTGTTGTAGCCTCATCTAAATCGTAATCATCCAATAAAGGGTCTTCGATCAATTCAGAACATAAGTACTTAAAATCAATTTCACTAGATGGCTCATTTTCATTTGCGGATGTCTCTCTAAGTTTTCTCTAGATTCTGTAGTTCCTAGTAAGACATCTTTGATTATGGATCCCTCATTATCTGACTTGAAAAATTTGTGATCCTTGCGAATATATGTTTCATAATCAAATGCAATGCATATCTCCGTTGAGACATTTCCTTCATCATTCTTCTTATCAAGGATTTTGTGTGAAGGACCCATTTCTTCCTCAATTTCATTTTTCTACTCTATATCCTTTTAATAAAACTCATAGCTTAGGACCTCATGACTGTTGATACCCTTGTTTTGATGTAACACAATTATGTTTTATTATGGATTAATCATTTCAGGTCATACTAAGATGAATTCTTGAAGTGATTATGTGCCAAGGAATATTGGATTCAAGAAGACCGTTATTAGTCTTAGAGTTGTTCTTTTATCTTTATTGAGTCTACAAATATGTAAGGAACCTCAGAAAATATCATCTGTTTCATTTTGACCTTTGATAGGTAACAAACTTAGGTTAAACTCTATGTCTTCAATACTATTTATCAACCAATAAACTTACCTTGATTGACCAAATCTACATTTTTAATTAATCAAAATCCTCTAATGGTTAAATCATGAATTTATGCTTCAAGTCGATCAAATTTCTAGATTAATTGATCAACCTATAATCGATCAAAATATTGTTTTAGTCGATCAAAGTTCATTTTAATCCACCAACATATAATTTTGATCAACCAATGTCTTTTTTGCAAACTTTCTAAAACAAGCCTGAAAACACCTATAAATAGGACTTCTCGGCCCCCATTCCGAAGCACACCTCTTAGAGCTTCTAAATAGCAAAACTGCTCTTTCTCTCTCGTGCTTTCGCACCTCTGCCCTGCTTTCAATGCCTTCTAAAGCACATCTTTCTTCGATCTCAAAATTCACTATTTGCTTATTTTTTCAAGGTTCCATATGAAATATTTTTATTTTATATTCCTGTTATTTTGATTTGGGACCCAAGTTGTTTGGGCCAATGCTCTTCTCATCGTTGTCTTAAAAGCACGTCCACACTGCCTTTTGAATTGCTCGTGCAATGGCGTGTGGACACGCACATGCATCTACACGTATGCCTCACCACTTCATTCGACACGCGATAGCACACCACGCGTTCGCCTTTGTGCAGCCCAATTGTCATTGCATGGCCCAATTTCTTCCTTCATGCACCACCTCTTCAATTTTTGCTCTACACATTTCGAGTGATTGCCAGTTGCTCTTCTACGAGTGTGCAAACCACTGCGCTGTGTCCATGAATGGTCACGGTTACATTTTAGCACACTCGTCACCTCAACTATTGGATTAGGAACCAACAGCTGAAATGGATCTTCTTGATGATGAAGCATTGTCACCAGTTGACATGGCACTCTTGTGGCCATTGGATGACAATCCAACGACCCACAAGGCGCGTGGGACTCCTTCAATGGATGGAGCGGTGATGACTCTACAATTATCAGTGTTAATATTATCAATTAGAGTCAATTTTGAGGGTACTTGTGCGATAATATCATATCATAGTGGGTTTAGGAGAATCGCATGCATGTTGTGTTAT
Source organism: Thalassia testudinum (assembly GCA_037157565.1). Classification (NCBI taxonomy): domain Eukaryota; kingdom Viridiplantae; phylum Streptophyta; class Magnoliopsida; order Alismatales; family Hydrocharitaceae; genus Thalassia; species Thalassia testudinum. Next base: position 113,625,300 of record JAZHRO010000025.1, read on the forward strand.
TTCATGATTAAGATTGCTTAGAATTAATGTTTAATGACCTTGTGTGCAAGTGCATTTTGAAACAAGTCTTAGATGAGCAATCAGATAGTAAGGATGGATCCGAATCGACAAACGAAGTCCAACGGGCTCAAAATCACCTCACTCCAACCTCCGCAACTCCCACAATAAGTCTGAGGAAGATCAATGGCCAGGGGGTAGTGCGACATCCTTACATGCTTCGGATGAAAAATCTGACCGTATGGATGGATCTAGAGCAATGATTGCAGTCCGACAACGTGAAAATCATCTCGATCAGAGCACCGTGGCATCCTCTACAACAAAAAGAAGATGGACTGCCCAGATGGGGCCATGTGGCACCATCTGGGTCTCCCAGCATCGTCCATGAGCGCCTAGCACCGGCTCTGATAAGTCCACTTTTGTGGACCATTATTTGGCCTAAGTACTCTTTAATTAGTCATTCCTAGTTAATATTTGATTAGGAATTAAGGGGGAATTCAACATAGTCTGTATATCATCTTATACACCAATTTTATACTTAATAATATATGATATGTTATGATAATTATTTGGTGGATGTAGGCTAGGTGCAAGACACTTGAAGGCAGCAATCAAGCATCCAAAATCCCATTTTAAGACGTCTAGAATCTAATCTGGACGTCTGGAACCTACAGCGTGGACTCCTTGTCAACCAAACATTTTAAGATGTCTGATGCCTAACAGATAGGACTTATCCTTCTATTCCAACCACTCGCAATCTCTGTGAGTGGTTGCAGAAGTCAGCCGCATATATTTTAAAAAGAGTATGCACCAACGAAGAGGGCCATCATCTTTGCTCCCCCTGGCGGGGACTTCTTCTCCACCTCCATCACCGTGCAACAGGCATACACCGTGGACTTCAGCGTGCACCATGGTCTCTATGCACCTGCCTCTTGCCTTCGTCCTCCCAGCAGTCGCACAGTGGCAGCGTGCGGCCACCACCGTAGCAACCCCATCTACATCCCACTTCTTTTTCATCTTCATCCTCTTCTTCCACCCCGTCAGCCAAAAGCAAGCATCCCACACTGCACGTAGTCGCACCTGCACACCAGCCTATGCACGCGCACGCTACGCGCACCCAGCCACAGCTACGCAGCCACCCGCGCACCTCATCTCCTTCTTCGTCTTCATCATCTTCTTCCTTCTCTCCCTTATCTTCCCACCACCAACAACCACCCCCATGGAAAGAACCCAAAGTCCTACCAGCCACCTACGTTCACAGCAACCACCGCAAGCCACGTCCCTCACTGCCAGCATCACTAAAGTGCTCGCCTTGACCTCCGTCGATGACCCATGCCTACGGCAGCACCTCTCGCAGCTCATGCACGTGCATTGGAAACCCGTCGTCGGCGACCTTCTCCTCCGCTGGCCGGCCATCTATGTCGACGCCGCAACCTCCATCGAATTGGCCTCGTCTTCGTCAACCTCCATCTCTGTGTATCTGCCTTGTCAGCAGCCGGCCAACCTTCCCTCTTTATGCGCGAGGAAGAGAGAGGAGAAATCCTCTATTTCTTATTGCATTAATATTTACGAATCATGCCATTGTTGGAAGCACTGTTCATTTATTTATCTTATATAATATTTGGCTAAAATTGCATGGACATCCCTTGCTTAAATTTCAATTACATATGATTGATTTCTCCTTATGAATGACATACAACATGAGATATTGGTTATGGTAAATTGGTGTCATTAGGTAGGAGATTAATATTAACATTATTTGCTGTTACCAAGGTCATTATTTAGAATATTATATTTTGGTAATTTTGCATATAAAAACCTACATTCCTGATTAATTATTTAGATTAAGAGTTTATGTGAGAAAGTGAGTTGCAATAATTAGTATGTACATCCGATGATAATCCTGAACAAATAAGACATTCAATAGGCTAATTCCTCCCTGTGGAGACGACCTAACTATTTTCGTAGTTAGATTCTGAGAATTAAAATGTTTTGAAAAGCGATTTTCTACTACGAGATTACATACAATGACACGTCATTTCATGCTAAAGTTTTTATTGAAAACGAAGATCGCTCTTTCAAATGATGTTGTTGCCGGGGAGGAAACATGCCTATTAATTTTCTGAGAATTTTATGTTATTTTTATACTATTTTGAAAACTTTTTTGAATTACTAACTATGAATCTTCTATGCAAAAACACATAACGAACGCGGCAGACGTGCACGATGGAGGCAATATTTTTTGTGGACCTTGACACCACCTGGAGGCCAACAACGAATGCTTGTGGGCCTTGATCCCATGCACGTAGGCATACGGAGGAGCCTTTGTCTGATTTAGCCATTAGATCTTAGTTTAGATTTAGTTTAGATAGACATTAGAACTTAATTTCTATCTTTTGGACCCTTGTCGAGCATTTTTAGGAACGTGTTCCCAGTGTTTCTTTATTTCTTGTTGCCCTTGTATGCGGGAACGTATTTTCGGGAGCGTGTTCCCATTTTATTTAGAGTATAGGATTATTTGAATTATTTGAACTGCATATATGTTAGTTAGTCAGATAGCTAGATTAGGTTTGTTTGCTTAATATTATTATTTAGAAAAAAAAAATTGAACTGCCTACTAGAAGCTACATATCAATAGGGTGATCATCTAGGACTGAATGAGCAGCATCTAGTTTATCTTAATTGCATTGCAAACATCCCTGCATTGAAGAAAGCTAGAGGAAGGTACATCTTTTTCTTGAGCATCAATTATCTGTCATGCATCTGCATTGAACTTAAATCTAAGACCACTAAAGTGCTTGAATCAAATTAATTCAGTGGTCACTGTAAAAATTGGGACTGCTAAGAAGTTGGACCTTAAAATCTGTGACTTAAAATTGTGTGCAAAAGGATCTTGTTTGCGAGATTTTAAAACTCAAAACGCGAACATATGATTGCACACCTAAGACACTGTGCACCTCACACATAAGGTCACTAGATAAATTTCTACCTCTCCTCTTTGCACCACAAGGGAAGTTAGTCGGAAATCAACAAGCCTATCCACCAAGTTACTTCGATTCCTCATGCATGGGCTCGATTTGAGACTTCCATCCCTTACGAGTAGGTTGTAGGCACCAATGAAAGTCGGCCTAGGAAGCGTAATTTCTGCAAAAGCTTGTTTGGCCACCAACTGAACAGCTAAGACATAGAATCTACTAAAAACATATCCCACTGTATTTGCTTTTGTTTTGACAGTGGTAGAACTCTCTAGGAAGTTTCTGATTTCTTTTAAATCCTAAGAGAGTTTAACCTGTTTAATTGAAAGAAATGGACTATCCTTAATCCTATCATTTTAACCAGGATCCCATGGCCCGAGCGTATCCATCCTTTGATGGATATATTGATAATCCATGGGATCATTCATATCCTGGGAGTACTGGCCCGATAGCTCCCACTTTTGAGCAGAGCCTAGGAGAGGGATTTTCCAACCCTGGAATCTCTACTGCTATGCAAACACCCAACCCTCACACCCTTCATGATTTTTCATATCGAGGTTGGACTGATACCCCTAGGCAACCAGAGCCTGAGATTGACTATCCTTCCCAATATGATAGTAGTAGCCTCTCCTCTTTTATGATAGAAATGCAAAAACAACAGAAGGAAATGATGGAAACTATGAGAGAGATGTTGAGGAATAGTCAACAATTGAACAAAGAAATTAGACAGCCTAGCTACGCTCTTCCTAATAATTATAATCCCTACCCATCGACTGTGATCATGAAAATAATTCTGAGGAAACCAATGACAATAGGGATCCCATTTTATATAGCTATCACTTAGACTCTCCCAATGCGACACAGCCACTAGAGGAGAATGATCCTAGTAATTATCCACCCAAGCTATATTGGAGTCAAAAGAAAGGGAAGATGATACCTCTTGAGGACCTTGACCTCAATGACAGTATTTTCCTTACCCCTGATAACCCGAGTCAAGGTTGTATTGTTCATATCACTTCCCCTATTAATTATCTAGTGGAACCCCATTTTACCCTTAGTAAGCCTAATCTTAACCCTCCACTTAGGGAATCAACACCTACCATTCAGAATTCTAAAGATTTAAATGTACCCAATGAAGGTGACCCTAAGGGAATGGAGGATGAATTAGATCGATTTTGGTCACAGGGATATAAAGAATCTATTTTAGAGGATGAGGATGACCCAATGGAGGAACCCGGACTGAGAATCTAGAGTGAATCACAGTGGGACTATTTGTTATTCAAGGACTTACCCCTGGAGGATATAAATAATCTGGTGAAATCCGGATTTCTCCCTTCTTTTGAGAGTCATCCAACATCAAACCAGGAGTTGATATTAGAGAAGGACAAATACAATAATGAGAAGCCTAGGGGAGATTCTCGGGGATAAAACACGTCAATCGAGAATTTATGCCCCGGGAAGAACAAAGAATTGCGTGATATAGGCTTACTCCAAAACATTAAGATGGATCCTCCGTCAGAAATAATTGATGATACTGAAGCAACTCCTTTCTTGACTAATGAATCACATATACACCCCGACAAAAATTTGAGTGAACCAAAAGAATTTGGGGATGAGATTAATGATAATGATTCTGTTGCTTTGACCCTGCCATCAAAGGAATTTAATTTGGAGTCCACCATTGATTCACATACACTGGAAAGTGAAAATATGACTCCGATCATTAATTGTTAAATAGGGTGACGTGAATTTTTCTACAATTGTTAGGGAGAATACACAATCTGAATCATTGTTGGAATTGGACCTGACACCAACTAAGCCCTCATTGGATTTAATCATTACCTTCCAACACCACAAACAATCGTTACACTCCCTAATCGATCCTTGGCTCAGGTCTTTGCTCACTTACATTCTTTTTGGGGAGAATATCAGGCCAATACATCCTCGAGTAGAATGGCAAGTTTGGGTTGATGCTTGTACATTTAGTCTCACCATTCAAGGGTTTGAAATAATAATGTTTATATCTTTTAAAACCCGTCCTGCTTTGGAGGATCCTTGTTATCCTCCACTTATTCCGTTTCGGGAGGTCCCTTTTCATATTCCTTTTGTTATTCCTAGACCTCCCCAGGTAGCCAACGAGACTCTCTGCTTTCATGTCTTCTGGTGAGCATTTGGGATAACGTTGCATTATCAGCTCACCAACATCCATGGCTACCTGTTTTCTAGGCCCGTGCTGTTACGCATATTTTTAGGGCCTAGCTTTTTCTATCTGGAACCAGACTTACAGGTTCCCTATAAGTCTAGCTGCTGACAGAAAATGTAGCGCTTGTTGGGAGGCAACCCAGCATCCAGAATAACACCATCTTCAGGTGATTTCCTTCCTTTCTCCCCCTGTTTTTATTTTACAATGAGAACATTGTAGGATTTAGGCATAGGGGGATGCATTTTGCATTTTAAGAAGTATTCATGCATTTAGGTTAGCATATATAAAAAAAAACTTTTATTTTCTTAAGCTGAATTGGTTAGTCCTTAGCAAAACATCTTTGTCATGAAAGTGTCATTGAAGATTTTTCTGGAATTATTTCTTAAGTTTAGAATCCAGTACATTTACTTCACTTGCACGTAGACTGGGTAATGGACCTTTGAAGAGAATCAATAAGCATTTTTAGTCTATTGAACCGTTGGACAGTTAAAAAGAGTCAGGCATACTATCTTTTATTAGATCCACCTCATATTTGCGAGAAGAAAGTAGGGAGATTACTGGTGCGCTAAGTCTAGTGTAGGACTCTTAAGTTCTAGATAATTAGATGATGGTACCTCAGAATTAGGCATAGTTTTCGCTCTCTGTTCCTGTGTGTGTACATTGTGTGAATTCCTAAGAGTCACCAAATAAGGCAGATGCACAGAGATTGAGTCTTAATAAAGCTATGACTATGGTGGATGCTTACGACCATCCTTCATAAAGTCCTCAGCTGAAGGAGGGTAATTGTGTCAAAGGTCAGAAATACGCTTGTCCTATCCATTCCTTGCCAGTGCCAAGAATATGTACTTCCACCAAATAAGCCACAATATCCTCTTGACCATCATCATCCCTAATAATGCCTCATAAATAAAAGACTGTGTCGTGTTATGTTGATTTATAAAGAAAAAGAAAGAAAGAAGAAAAAAAAAAGAGAAACAATTATATTTAGAAAAAAAAAAGAAGAAAAGAGAGAGAGAAAAGAAAAAGAAAAAAATCCAAGTTTATAATTTTATCTTTGTGACATTTCTGAGGCAAAAAAAACACCCATCGCGATCTACCAAATATGACCCATACCTACCTTTTAGTATTTTCTAATAGTCCGAATACTGGCTGAGGTACTCTAACGTAGTTGTAGGGTTATTAGGACTTTAATTGAAGTATGAATGCCATGTGAGGCTACCAAACAGTGAGTACACTTACTAAATCTGGTAAGATTTGTGATCTTAGAAAGAAAAGAAGGAAAAGAGTGAGCACCAAGGAACATCAAGAGCGCACAGTTGTTTAGCCTCTCTCTGGGTTGACTCATTTGATAGTCTAGATATCCAGAGTCTGTAATACCAGACTACATGTAGCACCAGATAAGTGTGTGCCACCAAATATAAATCCATTCAACTCAGCATCTCCTACCTAAGCTAAATAGCCAAGGTCAATTTACAGATTATTTTCTGCTTTATCCCCAAGGAAAGTAGTTGCCTATCCTGATAGAAGTATTTACCGAGGGATAAGTACGAACTGCAAATGTAAGTTGATTATTTTCACTTGGATCCATTACCTAGGCTATTATCACTTCACATTTGTCTAGATCTCTAAATTTTTGGAATAAGGGAAGAAGAAATCTTCTGATTACTTCTATTATTTTTCATTTTTGCTAGGCACTAGAAAAACCTAGGCATGGGGGCATTTGATAAGTCCACTTTTGTGGACCATTACTTAGCCTAAGTACTCTTTAATTAGTCATTCCTAGTTAATATTTGATTAGGAATTAAGGGGGAATTCAACATAGTCTGTATATTACACCAATTTTATACTTAATAACATATGATATGTTATGATAATTATTTGGTGGATGCAGGCTAGGTGCAAGAAACTTAAACGCAGCAGTCAAGTGTCCAAAATCCCATTTTAAGACGTCAGATAGTTTTATCAGACGTCTGACGCCTAAAGGATAGGACTTATCCTTCTATTCCAACCACTCGCAATCTTCGCGAGTGGTTGCAGAAGTCGGCCGCAGATATTTTAAAAAGGGTATGCACCAATGAAGAGGGCCATCATCTTCACTCCCCCAGGCAAGGACTTCTTCTCCACCTCCATCACCGTGCAACAGGCATACACCGTGGACTTTAGTGTGCACCGTGGTCTCTGCGCACCTGCCTCTTGCCTTCATCCTCTCAACGGTCACACAATGACAACATGCGACCACCACCGCAGCAACCCCATCTACATCCCACTTCTTTTTCATCTTCATCCTCTTCTTCCTCCCCGTCAACCAACAGCAAGCATCCCTCACCGCACGCAGCCGCACCTGCGCACAAGCCTACGCACGCGCACAACCAGCCACGCGCGCACTGTGCACACCCATCCACAGCCACGCAGCCACCCGTGCACCTCATCTCCTTCTTTGTCTTCGTCATCTTCTTCCTTCTCTCCCTTATCTTCCCACCACCAGCAACCACCCCCATGAAAAGAACCCAAAGTCCCGCCAGCCACCTGCGTTCACAGCAACCACCGCAGGCCACGTCCCTCACTGCTAGCATCACCAAAGTGCTCGCGTTGACCTCCGTCGACGACCCACGCCCGCATGTTGGAAACCTGTTGCCAGTGAGCTTCTCCTCCACCAGCCAGCCATCTATGTCGACACCGCGACCTCATCGGATCGGCCTCGTTTTCGTCAACCTCCCTCGCTCGTCAGCAGCCAGCCAGCCTTCCCTCTTCACGCTCAAGGAAGAGAGAGGAGAAATCTTCTATTTTTTATTGCATTAATATTTACGAATCATGCCACTGCTAGAAGCACTGTTCATTTATTTATCTTATATATATTTGGCTGAAATTGCATGGACATCCCTTGCTTAAATTTCAATTACATATGATTGATTTCCCCTTATGAATGACATACAACAAGAGATATTGGTTATAGTAAATTGGTGTCATTAGGTTGGAAATTAATATTAACATTGTTTGCTGTTACCAAGGTCATTATTTAGAATATTATATTATGGTAATTTTGCATATAAACACCTACATTCCTGATTAATTATTTAGATTAAGAGTTTATGTGAGAAAGTGAGTTGCAATAATTAGTATGTACATCTGATGATATTCCTGAACAAATAAGACATTCAATAGGCTAATTCCTCCCTATGGAGACGACCTAACTATTTTCGTGATTAGATTCTGAGAATTAAAATATTTTGAAAAGTGATTTTCTACCACACGATTACATACAACGACACGTCATTTCATGCTAAAGTTTTTATCGAAAATGAAGATCGCTCTTTTAGGATCTTCTTCATCCTCAACATCAAATCTCAACTGTTGGGTCAAGATCCAATGGCCGAGAGGCCGCCTCCACCGCATGCCCTTGGATCCTCCTTGCGACAATCCTTTGGCCGTAGCACAACAGTCCTGATCGTAGCTCGCAAAGGAGGGGTGCAGGTTCGAATCCCCGTGACCATCCCTTAAGCACAATTGAAGTAGGCACATGATAAATGTCAGTTTATCATCATTCTTATGCATTAAAACAAACCTAGCTCTTAGGATTTTAACTCCGCAAATGGGTTTTTGGGGTGCATTTAGGCATCACATAGGTTAGGCATGCATTACATTGTTTTGTTATTTTTAACATGTTTATTTGAGTGTTAAGGTTAAATCAGATAAGCAGAACCCTAAAACCCTAACACTCATGAAGGCAAATGGTGATGAAGTTCAATTCAGCTAGAACTTAGCCAGATCTATCTCCTTATAGCTGGATGCCATCTTACTTGGGTTAGAGTTAGCTCCATTTAGCTCCATTCAACTCATCTTGGCTGGATGGCAGCTCGAGGCAGCTCATCCTAGCTAAACCTAGCTCAAGTCAGCTCAAATCCAGCTCAACTTGGTTGAGCCTAGCCCATCTTAGCTCCAAACAGTTCACTGGGAGTCCTAGCTAGCTCAACTGAGTTGACATGAGTTCATTCCAACTCTGGCACAGCTCAGTCTAGCTCCACCTAGCTCCCCTTAGCTCACAAGAGCTCAACCAACCTACCTTAGCTACTAGTTTTTAGCTAACTAAGCTAAGTCAGCAGAGAAGTCCACAGCCAGCTTCTCCCAGCTCCAGATTAGTTGATACCAACTCAACCTACTCAACTTAGTAGCTAGCAAAGAACTAGCTAGCTAGAGTAGAGCAATTGAGATCCTACAAGGACTTCTTCAGTAGATGACAGCTCCCACAAGCTTCAGGGTAGCTCAAGGCTACTTCCTCAGCTCCTTTTCCCTAAACCCTAGCTCATCCCACCTCCTCCTCTACTCAACTACTAGCTAAGCTAGCTTAGCTAGCCTAGTTTAGCTAAACCCTAGCTCCTAATGTCTACCTCCTACCTAAAACCCTAACCTAGCTCCACCGAAAAAAACACCTCCACTCCGATCACTTTTTTGTGCCATTGTCGGGGAGGCATGGCTTGCTTTAATTATTCTCTTGCTTGTTTAAAGTAGATCTCATCCCCTCGTCTCTTTTTCTCTTGTGTGTGCAGGTGTTGCAGGAAGAAAACGGGATTTTGAGAAGCTTGAAGTGCCTTGTCTTCCCACAAAATTCCAGGTTAGCACTTCCTGACTAGTCACACAATTCTTTCATAACTACCAAAAATACATTAAATTTGGCTTTCGGGATAATCAACATTAAATTTAGGTAGAGTGGTGTCCTTTAAAATTCATTATTTGCTTGATTGCTTCATTAAAACACTACTCTACTTCAAGTGTGGGTAGTCAAATTTTTGGGTCTATACTTCTGTCCGGATTTCAAAAATCAACTTCCGACATCACAGGCCTCCTAAAATCTTGAAATTTCATCTAATGATTTCAAATCAAATAAGGAACATCTTTTCCAAATTTCAGAACAATTGGAGTTGTATACAATTTTTAAAAATTCGTGGACTATAGAGGGGTCATCTCCTCTAATCTTCCTATTTTGGTACTATCTTTGAATTTTAGGAATTTTTATACTCATCCAGTTTTTGTGAAATTTAGTTTTATGTAATCCTTGTGAAATTATAAACATAACATAAAATCACAAAAATTTTTTGTGGCCAGTGGTAATACTGAAAAGTCTAAAATACCCCCAGGTATCATTTCTAGACTTTGACACCAGCATAAAGAAAAATCTTTTTAAAATATCAAACAAATTCTTAAAATTACAAAAAAATATTTTTTGGAATTCCTGTTTGATTTTCCATACAGTAGTGGTGTCTCTTGATTTGTTTGGACTACTGCTTAAAAAGAAAGCCTAAAACGAATTCATTGGTAGTAAAATTTTTATCTTGTGATCAATTCAATTAGGTTTTTTTTCAAATTTTTAGTCCCACAAATTAAAGGAAATTTATCTTCACCAATACAACCTGATTTCCTTTTATTTGTGGAATTTCAAACTTGTTTGAATACCTAAAAAGAAAGCCCTAAAATACACTTTCTAAAGCAAATCCTAAAAGCAGAAATACATTCAAGTATTGTGTGCTAACTTGATTGCTAATTGAAATCACTTTTCCAATCTTGCACACACTATAAAAATTGAAAAAATAGGGCACTACCCCAAACAACACCCTCCACATTCCAATGCACATTTAGACACCCAAGCCTAACTTAAAACAAGTAGCCACTTGACCACTTAAGGACTTCAGCCACTTTAGGCTTGATATCCAATATTTAAGGATCGCTAAGCACTCCTATTTCCTTTAGACAATGTGGCGTCAGACTTAGAGGGAAGTCAAACGACGGGTGCTGGTTTACACAAGCCCTTGGTTTTCTAAGAAATGCTTGGGCCAAAGCCACCTCTTTAGTCTAGCTGGGCACTCTTTTGGAATTGGGTTCACTTGCTGATCTCTTACTTATTGGGTTCCCAAGTCTTAGGTTTTAAGGAGTCAACCTTAAGACAAGACTAGGCTTGTTTGTTTGAATTGCACACTTTCTCTCATTTCTCTCTTCTCCTCCCCTCCATTTCTTCTAAAAAAGTGCATGCACAGGCGAAGGTCCCAAAACCCACATCTCGAGGGACCAGCTGATTTTGCCCCCCGCACTAGAAAATCACTATTTTCTGCTTTTTCCTCAGCTATTAATATGGAAAACTTGGGAAACCGAAAAAACAATTCTGCTTCTGCTTCTAACCCGTCAGCCAACCCACAAGCTGACTTCTCCATCCCTAACCTCCCTCATTTGAAGCAACCAAAAAATCCCGCAGGGCCAGGTGGCCCTCAAATCCAAACTCAAAATGTAAACCCCTTTGCCTTTATGGTCGGCCATCTGGTTTGACTTCAACAAAATCAAGAAAATTTGGCTAGGACTGTGACAAACCTAGCCAACCAAGGGCAAAACCCTCCACCCCATCAACAGCCTGTCGTTCCTCTTAAGGATTTTTATGATCCTTCCAATTATGAGGAAAGACCTGGGGTGGTCATACCACAAGGGGATTTTGAGATCAAACCAGCTATTGTAAACCCAATCACACATTTCCATGGTCTTCCAAGAGAGGACCCTTACTGTTATCTCAAGAAATTAACTGTCCTCGCTCAAACCACCCATTCCCGCAATGAGCAGGAAGATGTTTGGTTAATGAAACTTTTCACTCTCTCTTTAAAAGATAAAGCTTCTCACAAGTTTAGAACGGTTGGGTGCCCTATCACCACCTGGCCCCAATTAAAGAGCGCTTTTCTTAAAAAAGAATTCCTGATCGGTCGCACTAATGCATTAAGAAGATCCATAAAGACCTTTCAACAAAAAAAATGGTGAACCCCTCCATGAGTCTTGGGAAAGATTCCAAGAACTTCTAAGAAGTTGTCCCCACCATGAAATTCCACAATGGCAGTTAGTGCAGATCTTCTATCATGGATTAGAAGATCAATTAAAGAGATTCATGGATGCCTCATGTGGGGACAATTTCCTTAATAAAGATGCCGAAAGTGCCTAGCTCTTTTTTGAAGAAATGAGTGAAACTCATTTAATATGACTTCAATGGACATTTTCGGTAGAACTCAAAACCCAAGACTCAGAGTCAGTGAAATTGACTCCAAATCCACCTTTGTTCCAATCACTCAAGATGATCTATACATGATAGCTCAACAACTGGACCAGATCCAAATACACCAGAATAAAATGGAAGAAAAGCTCACACACAAACAAGCTCCACACCTTAACTCACCACACCATAACTCTCCACACTTTAACTCTCCACACCCTAACTCTCCACAACTTCTCAGAAGAGAAAATCTGCATAACATTGATGCCATACCTGCTGGTCAGCAATTTTTTGCTAATTTTACACAAGGTATGACTAGGAATTTTGATTACCTGAATCAAAATATTCTTGATCCCACCACTAAAAATATTTATGCTCTCCAAGAGAAATTTAGAAACCCCTCCAACACCTACAATCAAAACTGGAGGACCAACCCAAATTACTCCTAGAAATCTCTGAACCCGATTTCATTTCCCAAACAAAATCAATTTGGGAATTATGGGCAACCCACATATCAACCTAGACCATCCCAGGAAGATATTAACACCCAGGTCATGAAGACTCTATAGAGAATGCAGAATCAAATGATGGAAGTAACCCGTATGATAACCAACTTGCAGCACCAAGTTAAGGTTACTCTCGATCATAGACCTGCTGGCAATCTACCATCCAAACCCATGCCCAATCCCAATAATCAACAGAATCAATTCCAATGTTGTTATCCCAGTCAGCCCATTCACCCAGCACCTCAGCATCCCTCAGGTTTCAATCACAGTTAGGCTTCCCGTCCTCCTCCTAGAAACAACCATACTACAAATGCACTTAGTTTGAGGAATGGGAAAACCACTCAAGATCCCCTTCATGCTAAAGAAACCCGCTTCAATGAAAAATAGATTAGCTTTTCTCCCTCTTCCTCTAGCCTTGTTCAGGAACCTGAAAATGCAAAATAGGATAACCCAATACCCTTCCCACAAGCCCTTCACTCTTTACACACTAAGAAAAAGAAATTCAAGCTCACTGATAAGGAATTAATGGATCTCTTTGGGCAAGTAGAAATCAATATCCCTCTTTTAGACGCCATAAAAAATATCCCTGCCTATGCTAAGTTTTTGAAAGATTTGTGTACTCCCAAAAAGCAGCCTCAAAACCTAGGAAAGGTGATCCTTCCGAAGATAGTTAGCTTAGTTGTGCAAAGCAAACTACCTCTTACGAGAAAAGATCCAGGCACACCCCTGATTTAAGTGGTCATTAATGACTGACGTGCCTTCGTGCGTGTGTGTTAAGAGGTGTCGTTATAGTTGCACTTGATACGTCGATTTTAAAAGAAGTAAACGGAGGTGAGTCCGAGTGTCGATCTCAGGGAGGCGTGGAAATCGGATTTTGTTTACCACTTGTTGTCACGAAAAAGGCAGAGTTTTGCTTGCGAAAGAAATGGTTTTGAAAAGCGAGAGATAGAGAGAGTTTAGGGTTAGAAAGCTCTTGGTTTTGATCATGCACTTTAAACAGAAATTAAAAAGGCAACTAAATGAAAAATAATTTCATTAAACATGCATTCATAGTTCATGGTTTACAATATTAAATACATGCTTCAACAAAAGTAAATGAAAGCTTAAAAGAGAGAGAGAGAGGTAGAGAGAGAGTGGAGAGCGACGAGGCAGCCACGGCGGTGGAGGAGGCTCCGTCGGTGGCTCGTCGTCTCCGGCGATTACAAGAGTGCCTAAGACTAGCTAGGAGAGGAGTGGAGTAGTTGCAAGTGGGAGAGGATGCCTTGAATGGTGGTAGAAGGGGGTTTAAATAGAGTTAAGGGCTTCCTAAAAGAAGAATGTGCTTTAGCGACATCCAGAACGTCGCTAAAACCGCTTCCATATACGTCGGTGAAGGCCTTCTGCCGCCGGTCAGCCGCCCGCCCCTCTCTCTCTTCAGGCGCGATCCGTGGACGTCGAACGAGAGCCGTCCGATTGATGATCGGACGGCTGAGATCCTCCCGCGCCTGCGCTAGGATCGCGCTTCGGGCGTGCGTGCGCGCGCGCGTTTCCGCCCGGCGTGCGCGCGCGCGTGGGAGGTGGGGCGCTGTCGTCGCGCCGCGTGGCGCGATCCTAGCCGCTCGCTTCTGATCGTGCGGCTCAATTTTGCCGCGCCCTTCGCCCGCAAGTGATTTCCGCTCCGCGTGATTCGAACGCGCGTCGCCGCGACGCGGGCGTGCGCGCTAACTGTTGCGCCACGCCCGCGCTTTGTCGCGGCGACCGCGGGCGAGCGCGCGGATCTCGGCCGTTCGATCGAAGATCAACGGCCGAGATGCGTCCTTGGCTGGCTTGGGGGCATGCGGGCGGCGGGGGCGGGGCGACGTGGCGCGTTCTAGGCCGTTGATCTCCAGATCAACGGTCAGGATTTCTTGGGCCCATTATGGGAGCTCCGGATGTCGGATTTGGCCGATTTTGAGTCTGTTAGACTCCGTTCGTCGTCCTGAATCCATCCGTGCGGTCCGATTGCTCATCTGAGGCCTGCTTTGACAAATGCTTTATACAAATGGCCATTAATACAGTTTATAAGCAATCTTGGTACTTGATGCATGCAATGCTCCTATTCTACTTTATGTTGTGCCTTTTATTCTAAAGATGGGCCATATTCAACCTAATTACTACCCCCTTGCGTGGTGTTATCATACCCCCATGCTTACTCCTTGCTAGTCCCTAGCAAGGTTTATTCTAGCCTTTATTTCTTTGGCGAATTCAAGAAGTAATTGCTTAGGCGCTTCGTTACTTGTCAATAAGAGGAACTATACGAAGATCTTAATCTACAAAGACTAAGCAGCGCCCGGGTGTCTGCCAAAATACGAATCGCCCGAATCCTTGCTTTGTATATATAACTATACTTATGTATACGTATATATCTATATATGTCTTTTTAGAATTTTTAGAATTCAGTGTGGGTTGGTAACTTTTTACGGCTACCCAACCCACCCAAAACTCAGTCAAAACCCTAAGTGCTAAGCATCTTGGTGTGAATGTTGTGATAGACTTACTTAACGGTAATTGAGACAGACTTCAAGTTTCTACGCCTCTAGGTGACCGGAAAAGAAAATAAATTTTTGCCTGAAGGTGTATTTGTTCGATTGGTAGCTTTCTCCCTGCGTTCATTTTACTTGGGGTCAACACAAGGATTTTCCAGTGTATATCTCCCCGGCTTGTACTACTTCCCCGCTTCTTCCTTAGGTGTTTTTGGTCTTCTTTTTTTGTGCAATTATTGAGCTGGGCTCTGGACAACCGACCAATGGGCTGTTACCCACGATCACTTGCCAGCCATACTTGTGCGGTGAAGTGTGGTTTATTTTCTTTTCTTCTTTTCCTTTTTTTTTTTTTTTTTTTTTTACTTATTATTTTTTTACGTAGGTGGCTTCCCTAATCTCAAATGTACCTAGAGGCAGTGAAAAAGAAATGGCCTGTGGCTGGGTTCTGGACAACCTGCCAATGGGCTGTTACCCACGACAACTTGCCAGCCATACCACCCTAGAAAGTTCATTAGCTACCCAATTTCTGTCAAAATCTCCGAGAAGTGAGTCTGTGCAAAAATGTGTGTAGATGCTTAGACTCAAAGTTTTCCTGAGTTAGAGGGTGAGTTGATAAGTCGTATACTTATTACCTTATTTATTAGGTGGATTAGAATAGCTTAAAGTTGCAAGGGTTCGCCGCTAAATCCATATTTTAATGGACACCAGGGCTAATTAAGCCTGAAGGCCTGAAAAGTCTAAGTGTTTAAGTTCTTTTTGTATTATTTCCCACTATTGACAAGTTTCTAATGCCTAAGTTTTTCTTCCTAAATTCTCTTTTTTTTTTTTTTTTTCAATTAATTTATTCATTCAGACTGATTAATTAAGCTCAGGATTATGCAGTTTACCATCCCCCCCCATGCTTAAGTTGGACAATGTCCTCATTGGCAGATGCATGGATGCAAAAGGGTTCAAAAAGATAGTACCTGAGTGACGTAAACTACCAGATCAGTCTGAATCCACTGGGTTGCCTCCCAGGAAGCGCTGAGTTTAACGCCTCCAGCTGGGCGGTGCCTGGTGTCAGCCCTCAACAAGGGTGACACTTTCCTTGGGGGGTACCTGGGCCAGGAAATGCTTCAATCTTTGACCATTGACTGTAAAGGTGTGCCCGGTATTAAGATCGGCGATTTCGACTGCCCCATTGGAAAAGGGCTTGACCACCCGAAATGGTCCTGTCCATTTGGACCTAAGTTTCCCTGGAAAGAGTTTCAGGCGTGCATCAAATAGCCAGACTTGTTGGTTTGGCTCAAAGGTTTTCCTATGAATGAGTCGGTCATGGACGGCTTTCATTTTCTCCTTATATAGCCGACTATTGTCAAAGGCGTCCCGACGAATTTCTTCAAGCTCAGATAATTGAAGAGTCCTTTGCGCACCAGCTAACTGGGGATCCATGTTACATTGCTTAACAGCCCAGTAAGCCCGGTGTTCCAATTCGACAGGGAGATGGCAAGCTTTGCCAAAGACCAAGCGGTAAGGTGACATGCCTATCGGGGTCTTAAAAGCTGTCCTGTATGCCCACAGGGCATCATCAAGTCGTGTGGACCAATCTTTCCTGTCAGGTCTCACAGTCTTCTGTAAAATGTTCTTGATTTGTCTGTTTGAGACCTCAGTCTGCCCATTTGTTTGTGGATGATACGGGGTGGCAATGCGGTGGTTTACCCCGTATTTTCTAAGTAGGGCACGGAACTGGGAATGGATAAAATGGCTTCCACCATCACTGATCATGGCCTTGGGTATTCCAAAATGGGAAAAGATGTTCTTCTTTACAAAGTCCATGACCGTCTTGTGATCGCATCGTCGGGTGGCGACGGCTTCAATCCATTTGGAAACATAGTCTACTGAGACCAAGATATACTCGAAGCCGTTGGATGGTGGAAAGGGGCCCATAAAATCGATACCCCAAACGTCGAAAATTTCGACAATCAAAATGGGCTGAAGGGGCATCATATCTTTTTTGGTCATTGTCCCTAGTGTTTGGCATCGTGAGCAAGTCTTGGCAAAGATGTGTGCATCCTTGAATAGGGACGGCCAATAAAATCCAGACTGCAAAACTTTTGCAGCTGTTTTCTTGCCAGAGAAATGGCCGCCACATGCTTGGTCATGACAAAAGGAAAGCACACTCTGAACCTCGTCTTCGGGGAGGCACCTCCTGATGATCTGATCAGCACAGAGGCGAAACAGCATGGGATCATCCCAGAAATAGTGCTTGGCCTCAGCCAAGAACCTGTCCCGTTGCTGTCTGGACCAGCTGTGCGGGGTTTGTCCTATAACCAGGTAGTTGACATAGTCAGCATACCATGGCATTTTCTTGTCTTGCACGGCTAGGATGTGTTCATCAGGGAAGGTATCAGATAGAGGTAGGGAGGGTCCAATGTGGTCTGGATGAAGTCTTGACAGGTGGTCAGCCACCACATTTTTCGATCCGGCCTTGTCTTGGATTTCCAGGTCAAATTCCTGCAAAAGCAGGATCCATCTGATGAGCCTGGGTTTTGCGTCCTTTTTGGCCAACAGGTGCCGGATGGCTGAATGGTCGATGTAGATAGTCACGTGGGATCCCAACAAGTATGATCGGAATTTTTCCAGTCCAAAGACTACAGCAAGCAACTCTTTTTCTGTGACCGTATAATTACGCTGGGCCTCGTCCAACGTTTTGCTCGCGTAGTAGATCACCACGGGCTTCTTGTCTTGCCTTTGTCCCAGGACAGCGCCTATGGCAAAATCTGATGCGTCACACATAATCTCAAAATCCTGGGACCAGTCTGGGGGTTGAAGTACAGGTGCGGTGGAGACTAAGTCCCGGAGGGTCTGATAAGCCTGGGTGCAATCAGGAGACATGTGGAAAGTTGCGTCGTTGGCTAGAAGGTCGGTCAAGGGTTTGGAAAGTTTGGAAAAGTCTTTGATGAACCTTCGGTAGAAGCCAACATGTCCTAGGAAAGAACGAATCTGTCGGACCGAACTAGGTGGAGGAAGTTTGGAAATTAAATCAACCTTAGCTCGATCTACCTCGATGCCCTTATGCGAAACGATGTGTCCGAGGACAATTCCTTCTTGAACCATAAAATGGCTCTTTTCCCAACTTAACACCAAGTTAACCTCGATACATCGTTTCAGGATTTTCTCCAAGTTGCTCAAACAATGGTCGAATGAATTCCCGAATACAGAGAAATCATCCATAAAGACCTCCAAGTATTCACCCACCATTTCTGAAAAAATGGCTAGCATGCAACGCTGGAAGGTTGCGGGTGCGTTGCATAACCCGAACGGCATTCGACGGAATGCAAATGTGCCATACGGGCAAGTGAATGTGGTCTTTTCCTGATCTTCCGGAGCAATTGCGACTTGGTTATATCCTGAATATCCATCCAGGAAGCAAAAATACTTCTGCCCTGCCAATCTTTCAAGGATTTGGTCAATGAATGGCAAGGGGAAGTGGTCCTTCTTAGTGGCTTCGTTAAGCTTCCTATAATCAATACACACCCGCCATGCGGTGGTGGTGCGGGTGGGAATGGATTCGCCATGATCATTAGTGACAACGGTGAGCCCAGCCTTCTTTGGAACCACTTGAGTGGGGCTCACCCAGGGGCTATCAGAGATAGGGTAGATGATGTCGGCGTCGAGCCACTTGATAATTTCTTTTTTAACGACCTCCCGCATGTTAGGGTTTAACCGTCTCTGCATCTGGCGGGAAGGTCGGGCCCCGTCTTCCAGGTAAATCTTGTGGGTGCAATAGGTGGGGCTAATTCCTCTTAGATCTGAGATGGTCCAACCAATGGCGGCCCGATGTTCTGAAAGAGTTGCAGTCAACCTTAGTTCCTGATCCTTGGTTAGATGGGAATTAATAATCACTAGGAAGGTCTGGCCAGGTCCCAAGAAGACGTACTTGAGATTCTCGGGCAATGGTTTAAGTTCAGGTGCGGGTGGGACCACAGTCGATGGGAATGGAAAGGGCGGTAGTTGATCAACATTGATTTCTTCAAATGGTGTCATGTGATGATACTAAGCCTTACAGAGGTCCACAGGTAATGATGGTGGCGAGTCAGAACTACGGGTTTGGTGGTCTGAGACAGAATTGAGGGTAAGGCATTCCTCGATTAAAGTTTCCACGGGATCATGTTCCTCAATGTAATCACAATCAAAAGACTTTGCTGCCCGGAAGATATCTAATTGCATTTTCCTGTCTCCGAAGGTGATTTCCATACATCCCGTGTCGCAATCGATGTTTGCTTTAGCCGTGGCTAAGAAAGGTCTGCCTAAGATTATGGGTGCGTTCTGTAATTTTTCAGGGACTTCCATGTCGAGCACCAAAAAGTCGACTGGGAAATAGAAGTCCTTGACCCGTACAATCACGTCCTCGACAACCCCCTTCGGGGTTTTCACTGATCTATCCGCCAGCTGGATGGTGACAGGGGTTGGTGCCAGCTCCCCAAAACCAAATTGGTGGTACAAGGTTGTGGGAATTAGGTTGATAGAAGCACCTAGGTCCAGGAGCGCTCTATCAAATGTCATGTCCCCGATGTTGCAGGAAATCAGGGGTGCTCCTGGGTCAGTTCGTTTGAGTGGAAGGTTGCTTGATATCACGGAACTGGCTTGCTCAGAGAGTACAACCTTCCTAGGTGCATGAGGTCTCGGCTTACGCTTGGGTGTACAGGCATCCTTTAAGAACTTGGAGTAAGCGGGGATGTGTTTGACAGCTTCTAGAAGCGGAATATTAATCCGTACTTGTTTAAAAATTTCCATCAACTCCTCAGTTTCCACAGTATTCTTTTTTCTCTTGATTGTTTCCAAGGCCTCAGGATAGGGTGTCTGGATTGGTTCCATGTTTGGGTCCTTGGTTGGTGCTTCTTCTAAGTCGGGTAAAGTCTCGGGGAGAGTCGGCCATTTGGGATCCTGGGTTTTGGTGCCGCTTCTCAAGGTCACCGCATTCGCAGAGGCATTGGGGCCATGGGGTGATCCTTGAGAAGATGAGGATGAAGAGGCGCCAAACCCAGGAGGTGTTTGTGGAGCCGGTTGGACCATATGAGCCTGCCCGGGGTTGCCTTGGAACCCTTGCGAATTGGGGCCTCTGTTAATTATGTTTCGCGGGTTTGGTTGTGGTTGGGAAGGTAGAGATCCTTGCTGTTTACAGTCCAAGAGTTGGCTTAACTGTCCCTTTACCAAGGCCATTTCTTCCTGATGTTTTTGGTTCATGTCAGCCATCATCTTTATTAGGGTGTCCATTTGGTTTTGTGGGGGAGGGGCCGCCCTATTTTGGTTATATTGGGGTCTAACTGGTGGTCCTTGCTGATAGGGGGGCAAGTGTGGCTGTTGGTTTGGCCTGGGCTGGTTTTGGAATTGCGGTAGTTTCTGGTTTGTCCAACCAAAGTTGGGGTGATTACGCCAGCCGGTGTTGTAAGTGTTGGAGAAAGGGTCAGGTTTTGCATATCCTTGGACGGCTTGCACATCTTCTAGAATAGCCGATGTTGATGAAGAAGGAAGGGAGTAATCAAGGGTCGAAGGAGCAAAGGTCCCTCCTTGGAACATGGTTGGGGGTTGTTCCAGGTTTAGTTGGGTGAAGGGTTAGACCAGGTCAACATTATGTGCTCCTTTTGCTAGGGTGAAAGTCTGCAAGGGGTTCCTGGTTTGGTTTAGAAGCTCATCAATCTTCTTGTCCACCAATTCCACTCGATCCAACTTTTTGGCAATAATGTCCATGTCAACCATTCCAGAATTTGCTTGCACCTCATAAATCCCACCACGGGGTTGACTGGATCTGTTAAACTGGTTCATGGAGGCATTGTTGAGCGAATTCTCGCTCATAGACTCAAAGAGCTCAAATGCGCTCTCCTCGTCTTTGTTGAGGAAGTTTCCCCCGCATGAGGCATCGACGAAGTTCCGTAGGTTGCTATCCAGACCGTGGTAGAAGATCTGGGCCAATTGCCACCTTGGAACTTCGTGGTGTGGGCATTTCCTCAAAAGTTCATTGAATCTTTCCCACGCCTCATGAAATTGTTCCCCACCCTGGAGTGTGAAGGTAGTGATAGCTCTTCTGAGGGCATTGGTCTTTCCTATGGGGAAGAATTTCTTTAAAAATGCATGCCTCAGTTCCTCCCAGGTGGTGATGGGTCTACCTAGGGTTCTAAGCCAATGAGAAGCCTTGTCTCTTAATGAGAAAGGGAACATCTTGATTAGAACAATATCAAGGCTAATGTTCCTAGGTTTTACTGTTCTTGCTATGCGGTCGAGATCTTCTAGGTGCTGAAAGGGGTCTTCATTTGAGCTTCCATGAAAGTGGCTCTGGATTAGACTTAATACATTAGGTTTTAGCTCAAAATCGTCTCCCCCTTCGGGGATCCTAAGGTGTGGCTCGACTCTAATGGCAGAAGGGTTATAGAAATCACGAAGGGGTCTTGGCTGGTTCTGAAATGGTGGTAAATCAAGTGGTGGTTGTCCTGGTATGTCATTGAAAGGTGGTGGTTGTTCTTGCGGGTTCTGTAACCGTTGTATGGCTTGCATGATGGTGTGGATTTGTCGTTGCTGAAGCCGATGGTTAGCATTGATTTGAGCCTGGACGACAGCCATAGCATCTGGTGGGGGTTGATCTTCAGCCTCATCTACCCTAGGTTCAGCCATGTTTTCAACAGAATTACGTCGCCTAGATTCCTGCCCCAAAACACACAATTCGGGATGCAGTGAGCGCCTCCCGTGCATACACTAGAGAAGAACTGGAGGGGATGCAGAGGGCGACAGATGCGAGAAATGTGTTTCAATCAAGCACGCAAGCCTAATCCTTATGGTGTATTCCTTAGGAGACCTAGAAATCTCACAAAGGGTGATTAAGTCCGTAAGCACTGGACTTCCCTTCTCAAGGCTAATCTGGCCAAGTTGATTACGAGGAGATTGCAGGGAAGGTTCTTCCTTTGGCTTACGCCTCCGGTTCCATAGACCCCACAACCACGGTCGTTTGACACTGCCCCGCAGCCTAGTCACCAGATTCTACCAAGGGAATGAAAGCCAAGTGCCTAGTAGACAAAACCTCACCTTTTGAGACTTAACTCAGTCCTGCCTAGGGCACGTCTACTCAGTTTTAAAGGGCTAGGATAGTGCTTGTGCTTAGGGTGATGTGATGAGGCGTTGATTGGGGTGGTGCCTCTTAATGTTCTACTTTCAAAGTGTGTGCTTCTAGCAAAACATGATTTTCAAGCAAGGATTTGTTAAGATATAGTGTCTTTTTAGTGTTTCATCCTTACTTAAGTACTTTTTAGGGTTGACGTGTCTTAATTTTTTCAAACAAGTTTCAGTGGGCACGTCAAGTTCTGCACACAACTTAGTGAAAGTAGATTTCCTTTTATTTTGTAGAGGCTCTAAAACCCTAGTGTACTCATCCTGATAATCATGCAGCTTCTATTAGATGAGTCAGTTTTAGGGTTGAGTGGTGCGGCCCAGGTCAACTCACGGTGGCTTCGCAAACACCACTCAAGAGAGAAAGAAAAGAACACTCCAAGAATTTGTCCAGTATATTAGAGTGTACATTTTTTTGTAGGGTGGTGTGTTAAGAATGTGGGTCAAGCAATCATTCGCCACGCCAATTTTTTTCAGTTTTTATGATTTTTTTTTTAGCTTTTTCACGCAAGCAAACAATGAGAGAGAGAGAGTACTCACTATTGGTCCTCGAGGCGTCTACTTCCTTGCTACCATAGTGGAATGCGTCGCTTCGCCGTCCATGCACCGAATTCCTGCATCCGTCAAGTAAAAAGGAAAGTAGGGCATTAGACGATATGAGAATGAAGGTGGAATGGAGGTGATAAAACAAATCCGTTGCCTCCCCGGCAACGGCGCCAAAAACTGACGTGCCTTCGTGCGTGTGTGTTAAGAGGTGTCGTTATAGTTGCACTTGATACGCCGGTTTTAAAAGAAGTAAACGGAGGTGAGTCCGAGTGTCGATCTCAGGGAGGCATGGAAATCGGATTTTGTTTACCACTTGTTGTCACCAAAAAGGCGGAGTTTTGCTTGCGAAAGAAACGGTTTTGAAAAGTGAGAGATAGAGAGAGTTTAGGGTTAGAAAGCTCTTGGTTTTGATCATGCACTTTAAACAGAAATTAAAAAGGCAACTAAATGAAAAATAATTTCATTAAACATGCATTCATAGTTCATGGTTTACAATATTAAATACATGCTTCAACAAAAGTAAATGAAAGCTTAAAAGAGAGAGAGAGGTAGAGAGAGAGTGGAGAGCGACGAGGCAGCCACGGCGGTGGAGGAGGCTCCGTCGGCGGCTCGTCGTCTCCGGCGATTACAAGAGTGCCTAAGACTAGCTAGGAGAGGAGTGGAGTAGTTGCAAGTGGGAGAGGATGCCTTGAATGGTGGTAGAAGGGGGTTTAAATAGAGTTAAGGGCTTCCTAAAAGAAGAATGTGCTTTAGCGACATCCAGAACGTCGCTAAAACCGCTTCCATATACGTCGGTGAAGGCCTTCTGCCGCCGGTCAGCCGCCCACCCCTCTCTCTCTTCAGGCGCGATCCGTGGACGTCGAACGAGAGCCGTCCGATTGATGATCGGACGGCTGAGATCCTCCCGCGCCTGCGCTAGGATCGCGCTTCGGGCGTGCGTGCGCGCGCGCGTTTCCGCCCGGCGTGCGCGCGCGCGTGGGAGGTGGGGCGCTGTCGTCGCGCCGCGTGGCGCGATCCTAGCCGCTCGCTTCTGATCGTGCGGCTCAATTTTGCCGCGCCCTTCGCCCGCAAGTGATTTCCGCTCCGCGCGATTCGAACGCGCGTCGCCGCGACGCGGGCGTGCGCGCTAACCGTTGCGCCACGCCCGCGCTTTGTCGCGGCGACCGCGGGCGAGCGCGCGGATCTTGGCCGTTCGATCGAAGATCAACGGCCGAGATGCGTCCTTGGCTGGCTTGGGGGCATGCGGGCGGCGGGGGCGGGGCGACGTGGCGCGTTCTAGGCCGTTGATCTCCAGATCAACGGTCAGGATTTCTTGGGTCCATTATGGGAGCTCCGGATGTCGGATTTGGCCGATTTTGAGTCCGTTAGACTCCGTTCGTCGTCCTGAATCCATCCGTGCGGTCCGATTGCTCATTTGAGGCCTGCTTTGACAAATGCTTTACACAAATGGCCATTAATACAGTTTATAAGCAATCTTGGTACTTGATGCATGCAATGCTCCTATTCTACTTTATGTTGTGCCTTTTATTCTAAAGATGGGCCATATTCAACCTAATTACTACCCCCTTGCATGGTGTTATCAATGACGCCTCTTTTGATCGTGCCTTACTGGATCTTGGTGCCTTGATTAATCTTATCCCCACGGTGGTTTTTGAGGAATTTAATATCGGAGAATTAAAGTCTATTGAGGTTACTCTTTAATCAGCAGATCGATCTACAAGCGAATCAAGGGGAATTGTTGAGGATGTCCTTGTCTAGGTCAAAAATTGTCTATTTGCTGTATACTTTTTACTCCTGGATATAAAGGTACTAGAAGCTTTAAAGTTTTCCCCTATAATTCTTGGAAGACCATTCTTAGCCATCGCCCATGCCAATATTGATTGTGATCCTGGCAAGATGAAGATCATGTGTGGCAGTGAATCTGTTACCCTAGATGTTTTCCAAGCTTATAGGCAATTCCAAGAACCTGATTTCTTTGATGATTCAAATTTAGAAATTGAAAATATAGTGGAGGAAACAATACAGATTTCACACATAGGTTCCTATTTTTCCATTGACACAGTTCTTGAACAATCCACTTCATCCCACCCTCCCACCCTAACCACACATTCTTTAGCTAACACTCCAGCTGACCCTTTCACTCTCACTTCACCTCTCACTTCTACAGTAGAAATTCTTTCAGAGCCGGGCCCTCAACTGGAATTAAAATCCTTGCCCAACTCCCTTAAATATGTTTTCTTGGGTCCGAATCAGACCATGCCCCTGATTATCAACTCTAGACTTACTGGGGAACAAGAAGAAAAACTTTTCCAGGTTTTAAGCAAAAATAGAAAAGCTATTGGCTAGATCCTTTCTGACCTTAAGGGTATTCATCCGTCCTATTACACCCATCGCATCTATCCAAAGGACGATTCTGGCCCTTCCCGCCAACCACAAAGGCACTTGAACCCTACTATGCAGGAGGTGGTAAAAAAGGAGATTATAAAGTGGTTTAATGTTGATATCATCTACCCGATTTCTGACAGCTCCTGGGTTAGTCTCATTCAAGTAGTTCCTAAAAAGGCTGGACTAACGGTTGTCACCAATGAACATGGGGAAAATATAGCCACTAGGATCGCTTCTTCTTGGTGTGTGTGCATTGATTATAGAAAATTAAACACTGCCACCAAGAAGGATAATTTTTCGCTCCCTTTTATTGATCAAATCTTGGAGCAGTTAGCCAGATGTGTATACTATTGTTTTCTTGATGGTTATTCTAACTATAATCAAGTAGCGGTCCATCCTGAGGACCAAGACAAAACTATATTTACCTGCCCCTTTGGAACCTTTGCTTTCCGAAGAATGTCCTTCGATCTTTGCAACGCACCTGCGACTTTTCAATGCTGTATGCTTGCAGTTTTTTCAAACCTGGTAGGTGAATGTCTTTTAGTCTTCATGGATGACTTCTCTATATTTGGATGTTCTTTTGACCTTTGTCTCTGGAATCTTGAAAGAACCCTCCATAAATGCATAGAAGTTAATCTCGTCCTCAGCTGGGAAAAAAGTCAATTCATGGTCCAGGAAGGTATTGTCCTGGGCCATGTTATTTCTAAAAAAGGAATTGCAGTAGATAGAACAAAAATTGATGCTATCTCTAAGTTCCCACAACCCACTACTGTGAAACGGATTCACTTTTTTTAGGGCATGTGGGTTTCTACTGCCATTTCATAAAAAAATTTTCCCAAATCTTTAAGCCCTTAAGTCAATTGCTTACCAAAGACGAGTCATTTGAATTCAATGACCAATGCCTGGAGAGTTTTTTGAGGTTGAAGAAGGATGTTACAGAGGCACCAATTTTACAGGGACCTAAGTAGAATTGTCCCTTTGAACTCATGATTGATGCCTCTGATTTTGCTGTGGGGGGCGTTCTAGGGCAAAGAGTTGACAAGAAGGCCGTTGTGATATATTATGCTAGCAAAACCCTTGATGATGCATAACAAAATTACACGGTTACTGAAAAAGAACTTCTTGCCATTGTCTTTGCCTTAGAAAAATTTCAATCTTATCTCTTGGAATCACATGTCACCGTATATACTGACCACTCAGCACTTAAATATTTGCTGACCAAAAAAGATGCGAAACCCCGCCTTATCCGTTGGATCTTGCTACTCCAAGAATTTGACCTAGAAATTAAGGATAAGGCAGGATCGCAAAATGTAGTGGCCGACCATCTCTCTCATCTTATGACGAATGACATATTGATCCCCCTAATCAATTCCCTAATGAAAGCATCTTAGTTGCCAATTCTCTCCCTTGGTTTGCATCCATTGCGAACTACCTAGCAATAGAACAAATCCCCTCTGATTAACCAAAAACTAAAAGGGATAAGTTCTTTGCTAATATTAAATATTATTTTTGGGAGGAGCCTGACCTTTTCAGCATTTGTGCCGATTAGGTCATTAGACGATGTGTCAGAAATCCAAGTTATTCTGACACATTGTCACTCAATGGCCTGTGGCGAACATTTGTTGGGCAAGAAAACTACAGCTAAGATACTCAATTCCGAATTCCTTTGGCCTAGCCTACTGATCAGGAATTTTTCATTTGCAGAGAATATTATGTCAGAGAAATATGTCATCGCAACATGTAAAACATGATGGAAAATCCCAAAAAAAAATGTATATCAGTAAGACTAACCATGAAGAATTAGGTCATATCCATAGGGAGGAACATATCAATAATTTCACAAATATTTTTGCCTTGTATTCATCCAATTAAGTGCGAGATTCATGCTCAAATTCGATGTGAAATGAAACAAAAAGAAAACACAATAATTTAAGAAGGTGAGGTTATGTGTGCAATTTTTCCACAATAAAATGTTTAGTAAAGATGTGATCATTACAGGCATTTCACATAATTTCCAGTTGCATGTGTGCTAGCGAGGAATTGTTCAAATATGAATCCAAATTCAATGTGAAATGATGCACATAACATGATTCAAACAAATTCAAGAAAGTATAAGTGCATCGTTGCAAATTCTCCTTAATAAAATAATCAATTGCATAAATGAATAGTGCAACAATGGCATCAAATGTAATTTGCAATTGTACCCAAAATAGAAGATGTAATCCTCTTGGTCGTGCGCACACTTGAGGCCGCGGCGAACGACGAAACTTTCGATGAAGTTCGACTGGTGCAAGGGGGTTCTATTGGTGGTAGCAGCTCGACGAACGATGACCGGCGACGGTCACCAAAGAGGAGGCCACCGACGGTGGGGGCATCGGTGCATGTATTGTCGGTTGGTGGCGCGGATGGCATGGAAGCACTCGTGAAGGCAAGGGGAGCTTGTCGACGTCGACTGTACGGAGCTTCAAGGCCAGAGTAGATGGTTGTGAGGAGGAGGGTGGCACCTTTTGTTGGGTTCCTCCTCTCCTATGTCGGTGGAGAAGAAGAAGAAGAGGAAGAAGAGGAGGCTGTGTGAGGGTCTGGGCAAGGGGGAAGGCCTGCTGCTGCTGGCCACGTGCGGGAAGTGTGCGTGCATAGCTGCACATAGTGCGGGGTGATGGGCACGCGCTGTGGAGGGCACTAGGTGGCTACACACATAGTGGCGTGGTCGTGAGAGATGGCTGCCTACACGGTGAGGAGGCAGGCCGCACGCAAGGGCGGTGCGCACGGGCGTTGGTGAAGGGTGTGAGGTGGTGGACGCCCGAGGGAGCGTTTTTGGCTGTGGGTGCACGTGGCTGAGGGCGTGTGCTATGGAGGATATTGGGTTCTTCTTATGGGTGCCAGGAGGTTGAAGACGAGGAGGACAGGGAAGGCAGGAGTAGGGTGGTGGTGTTCTAGCCACACCTATCACCGTGTGATCAGCGAAAGGCGAGGGCAATGTTGGGGAAGCTGGGGCCACCGTGCGCGCTTGGGGTTCACGGTGCATGTGAGAGGTCCACCATGGAGAGCGAGGAAGAGAGACTCCAATGGTCACTGCGCCTCTTCTTTTAAATGCCTCTCCCATTTGTTTCTGCCGCCGTGAATCTCGACCAACAACTCGATGAGTAAATCTGATCCATTGGGGAGGCGTTGCGTTGAAGCCATGCTGTTGCGAGAAGTCTGGCGATGAGGGTACGGTGGCTGGTGCACGCGCGATGAAGCCGTGGACTCTGTAGGGAAGAAGTTATAAAAAAAAAAATGAGGTTATTTACAAAGATAATCCAAAATAATGCATGTAATGCATGCATATTACTATAATGCATATTATCTTCCATTACATTCGAATGCAATGTATAAAATATGCATACAAGCATTTTTAAAAACTAATATATTTATAAATCTAAGTATACTACGTACATGTAGACATCATTCTAATATCTAGGTATTTATGCATTTGATTAGCCCACAAATTTTGTCTCATCAAATGGCCTCATGCCTAGTTTTTGCTAGTCCCTAGCAAAAGTGGAAAGTAATGGAAGTGACTAAAATATTTCTTCATTCCTTATTCTAAAAATTTAGAGATCTAAACAAATGTGAAGTGATAGTAGCCTAGGTACTAGATCCAAGTAAAAAGCCAACTAACATTTACAGTTCGTACTTAACCCTTGATAAAACTTTTATTAGGATAGGCAACTTCTTCCCTCAGGGATAAAGTAGAAAATAATCTGTCGTTTGGCCCCGGCTTTTTGGCTTAGGTAGGAGATACTGAGTTGAATGGATTTATATTTAGTCGCTCACACTCATTTGGTGCTACATGTAGTTTAATACTGCAGACTCTAGATCTCTAGGCTATCAAATAATTCAACCCAGAGAAAGGCTAAACACTGTGCTCTCTTTGCATTCCTTTATGCTCACTCACTCTCACTTTTCTTTTTCTTTTTCTTCTTCCTTTTCTGAGATCACATATCTTACCAGATTTTGTACATGTACTCAATGTTTGGTGGCCTCACCTGACATTCACAGTTCAACTAAAGTTCTAGTAACCCCTACAACTAAGTTAGAAGTCCTCAGCTAGTATTCGGGTGATCAGAAATACTGAAAAGTATGTATGGGTCATATTCGGTGGATCGCAATGGGTGTTTTTGTTACCTCAAAAATATCAACAAAGATTGACACGAAGATAAACCTACAAACTTGAACTCTTTTCTCCTCTTTTTCTTTTTCTAAATTTTTTTAAAGATATATATTTTTTTTCTTTTTCTTTGTCCCTTTTTTTTAGCTAATGACATAAAATGATGCAACTTTTATTCATGAGACATTATTGGGGATGATGATGGTCAAGAAGATATTGTGTAGCTTGTTTAGTAGAAGTGCCTACTCTTGTCACTAGAAAGGAGTGGATAAGACAATCGTATTTCTGACCTTTGGCACTATTACACTCCTTCAGTCAAGGACTCAATAAAGGATGGTCGTAACCACTCACCATAGTCATAGTTTTATTAGGCCTCAATCTCTGTGTATCTGCTTTATTTGGTGACTCTCAAGAATTCACACACTATTCATGCACAGGAATAGAGAGCGAAAACTATACCTAACTCTGAGGTATCATCCTCTAATTATCCATAACTTAGGAGTCCTTATACTAAACTTAGCACACCAGTAGTCTCTCAACTTCCTCACAAATATTAAGTGGATCTAATAGAAGATAGTTTGCCTGACTCCCTATTAACTGTTCAAGGGTTCAGTAAATTAAAAATTTTTATTGGTTTTCTTAAAAAGATCCATTACCCAGTTTATGGGTAAGTGAAGTAAATGTACTAGATTCTAAACAATTTAAGAAGAAAATCTGCAATGACACCTCCTTGATAAAAATTTTCTGCTAAGGACTAACCAATTCAACTCAAGACAATAAAAGAGATTTTTTTTTTTTTTTGGTTAATGCATCTATCCTAAATGCATGCAAATATTTATAAATGCTATAAACATCCTCAGGTTATACCCCTCCATGCCTAAGACTGACAATGTTCCCATTGGAAAAATAAAGGCATAGAAGAATATCACTTGAGGAGGAGAGTGGGAGGAGCTAAGGCTCCTCAAGCCAAAGTGCATCCAAAACCTGGCCATCTGAAAGAGTAACATAA
The DNA here is from genome assembly GCA_037157565.1 of Thalassia testudinum. Classification (NCBI taxonomy): domain Eukaryota; kingdom Viridiplantae; phylum Streptophyta; class Magnoliopsida; order Alismatales; family Hydrocharitaceae; genus Thalassia; species Thalassia testudinum. Next base: position 113,655,724 of record JAZHRO010000025.1, read on the forward strand.
GGTTTAAGTCGTTGGCCATTTACCTTGAAGCTTGCAACAGAAGTAGGATTCCGAATTTCTACTACTCCATGGGGGAAGGTATTGATAACAATGTACGGCCCATACCAACAGGACTTAAGCTTTCCTTGAAATAATTTAAGTCTGGAATTAAAAAGCCAGACCCACTAGTTGGGCTCGAAGGTCTTTCTAATGATGTGCTTATCATGGAAGACCTTTGTACGTTACTTGTAAGCTTGAGAAGTTTCATAGGCTTCATTACGAAGCTCCTCAAGCTCACTTAACTCCAGCATGCATGTCCTTCCCGCTTTATCCAGATTTAAGTTAACATTTTTAATAGCCCAATAGGCTTTGTGTTGGACTTCAATGGGAAGGTGGCACACCTTTCCGTAGACAAGACGGAAAGGAGACATGCCCAAGGGAGTCTTATACATTTTTTTGTAGGCCCAAAGAGCATCATTTAGTTTTTTAGACCAATCCTTATGGTCGGGCCTGATAGTTTTTTCTAAAATTTGTTTAATTTTCCTATTAGATACTTCAACTTGTCCACTCGTTTGGGGATGGTAAGGTGTGGCTATCATGTGGTTGACTCCCAAATTTTAGAGTAGTGTTGTAAAGTGCACATTCTCGAAGTGAGGTCCTCCATCACTTATGATCGTCCTTGGGCACCCGTACCGGGAAATGATATTAGCCTTAACAAAATCCAAGACCACAGAATGGTCATTGGTCCGCGTGGGTATGGCTTCTATCCATTTCGATACATAGTCCACAGCCACAAGGATGTACTCAAATCCGAAGGACATGAAAAAGGAGCCCATGAAGTTAATGCCCCAGATATCAAAGATCTCAATGGGGAGAATAGGTTGCTGGGGCATCTCATCCCTTTTTCTGATGGTTCCCATCTGTTGGCAACGTAGACATGTGCCCACATATGTATGTACATCTTGAAATAATGTGAGCCACCAAAAGCCAGACTGAAGAACCTTATGGGCAGTCTTTTTTCCACTAAAATGTCCTCCATAGTGGAGGTCATGGTAGAAACTCAACACACACCTTTGTTCTTCATCAGGGATGCAACGACGAAAAAGTTGGTCAGGGCCTATTCTAAATAGTTCAGGTTCTTCCCAGTGATAAAATTTAGTGTCAGCAAGAAACCTGTCTCGCTTCTCCTTGTCCCAAGTACTGGGGGTAATGCCCGTGACCAGGTAGTTCACTATGTCAGCGAACCAAGGAGTTTTGGCCTCCACGACCATCAAAGACTCATAAGGAAAAGTCTCTTGGATATTGCCAGCAGGGGTTGATGCCTCAATAGGGATCCTAGATAGATGATCTACTACCACATTCTCAACTCCTTTCTTATCTTTAATTTCCAGGTCAAACTCCTGGAGTAGCAAAATCGAACGAATTAAGTGAGGTTTGATGTCCTTTTTAGCAAGAAGATACTTTAAGGCAAAATGATCAGTGAACACCATAATCTTGGATCCCAAAAGATAAGACCGAAATTTTTCCAAAGCAAACACTACAGCAAGAAGTTTCTTTTCAATGACTGTATAGTTTTGCTAAGAATCCATAAGGGTCTTGCTAGCATAATGCAACACATGAGGTTTGCCATCAACCCTTTAACTTAAGACCGCTCCCACTAAGAAATCAGAAGCATCACACATTAGCTCAAATGGAAGGGTCCAATCTAGTGCTTGGAGAATCGACGCGGTAATAAGGGCTTTCATCAAGACTTGGAAAGCCTTATCACATCTATCATCAAAATCGAAGGAAACACCCTTTGCTAACAGGTCACAGAGTGGCTTAGAGATTTTAATAAAATCTCTAATGAAGCGCCTATAGAACCTAGCATGGCCAAAGAAAGATCTAACCTGATGAACATTGGTGGGCGATGGAAGCTTAGAGATGGAATCAATTTTTGCAGTATCCACCTCTAATCCTCTCTCGAAAACTACATGCCCCAACATAATGCCCTGCTGGACCATAAAGTGGCTTTTCTCCCAGCTAAGACCAGCTTTGCCTCTTCACAACAGGTTAAGACTTTATCAAGGTGCGAAAGACATAGGTCAAACGACGGGCCATAAATTGAGAAATCATCCTTGAAAATTTCCACAAACTCATTGATCATATCAAAAAAGATAGCCATCATACAACGTTGGAAAGTGGTAGGAGCATTACATAACCCGAATGGCATTCGAAGGAACGTAAATGTGCCATACGGGCTCATGAAGGTGGTATGCTCCTAATCATCAGGAAAGACAGATATTTGATTATACCCAGAGTACCCGTCAAAGAAGCAGTACTTATTCCCCACCAATCATTCCAAAATCTAATCAATAAACGGTAATGGGAAATAGTCTTTCGGGTAGCCGTGTTCAAACGACGATAATCAATGAAGACCCTCCAACTAGTTGAGGGTCTAGTGGTTACCAACTCTCCTTGGTCGTTCACTTCCACAGTGATTCCTGCCTTTTTGGGCACCACATGTATAGGACTGACCCATTTACTGTCTGAAATAGGATAGATAATTCCTACATCCAGCCATATCAAAATCTCCTTTTTAACAACCTCCTGCATATTGAGGTTGAGCCTTCTCTACATGTCTCAGAAGGGTTTCACGGACTAGTCCGTGTATATATGATGCATGCAAAGGGAGGGATCAACACCCTTAATATCAGCTATCGACCAAGCAATTGCTTCCTTGTGCCTTTGTAAATACTCAAGCAAAGCTCCCTCCTATAATTCAGATAATGCAGATGAGATAATAATGGGGAGCGTGTCGTTAGGGCCAAGGAAAGCATACTTCAATGTGCTCGGGAGGGGTTTTAGCTCCAACTCAGGAGCCTTTTGGATTGAGGGTTTAAGTTGAGATGTCCCCGCATTAGGTAGCAAATCTACCTTCAGAGTCCAAGGAGGGGACAAAGACTCTGTGTGTACCCCCCGCAACTCTTCTAATTCGGGTATATCCCCTTCAGTTTCTTCAATAGTAGAAGGATGGTCCTTAGATATGACCTTTTGAAGGGGATCTCTACATAAGAGTATTGGAGTAGTCTCTTCAATGATTTTATCAACTACCACAATCTGGGAACAATCTTCCAATCTAGATTGCTTGTAGGTATCAAAAATAATCAACCGAATCTTCTTGTTCCCAAAGCCCATTTTAAGTGCTCCTAATCTACAATTGATAGAGGCATTGGCTATGGCCAAGAAGTGGCATCCTAGAATAATGGACAGCTTGGTGGGCTTATTAGATGGGTCAGTATCTAGCACAAGAAAGTCAACAGGGAAGAAGTCCTCCACTCTCACCAGGACATCTTCCAGTAATCCCCGTGATGTCTTAAGCAATCTGTCTACGACCTAGAGGATGACTGGACTAGGCTTTAAATCACCTCCCAAAAGGTCATAGACAGAGCTCGGTAAAATATTCACCCCCATGCCTAAATCGAGGAAAGCCTCATCAATGTGTTGGTTACCTATAACCACTGAAATATACGGGGCCCCTGGGTCTTTCATTTTGGGGGGTGTTCCATGTTGGAGAACCGAGCTAACATGGTCAAGCAGGATGACCTTAGCTTGGACCTGTCTCCTTGATCGACACTTCTAGGTGCATAGGTCCTTTAGAAACTTGGCATAGGACGGGATTCGTTTGATAGCTTCCAACAAGGTCAAGTTGCTCTGGACTTGCCTAAAAGTGTCCATAATCTCCTCCGTCCTATCCTTGGCTCCAGATGAGCCAACAAAAGATTCTTCAGAAGCAGATAAGCACTCTAGATAGGGCACCCTCGACTTCTGAGATTGGATGACCATATTCCGATGCTCTTGCATCGCTTTCATCATGGCATTAAGTTCATCCATCTTAGAAGGCATATTATGAGGACGGCTTGCATAGGATGGCTGGTATATGGGTTAGGGAGGTAGGGGTCTTGCATTCCCTGAGTTAAAAGTATCACCTTGCTTCCATGAGAAGTTTGGATGGTTCCACCACCCCAGATTATAGGTATTGGAATAAGGGTTATTGCGAGGAGGTGGGCGGAAACCTTGGGCCACGTTCAGGTTGGCCTGAATCAACTCAAGGAATTGATTTGCCTAGTGGCACTCCGCACTGGCGTACGTTGTGCTTTGGCAAATGGAGCATCCACTTGAAACCTGAAAGATAGAGGCTGCTTGCAGGTTCATGTTGGGGTTTGCTAAAAGCCTATCAAAGTTTTTGTTCAACAATTGAATCTGATAAGCCAAATCCTGAGTTGCCCCGGCTTCATGGGCCTCTATCTTCCTCTGCAAGATTGATGGTTTTCTTTCTTGATAGGAAGAGGACATATGTATGGAATTGTCACTTAATGTTTCAAATAATTCCTAGGCTTCATCCTCAGTTTTGGTCATGAAGGTTCCTGCACAAGCTGCATCGATGGTTTACTTGTGCCTTTCAGATAATCTGTTATAGAACCTTTCGACCAACTGCCATCTTGGCACCTGATGGTGGGGGCATAGCCTAAGAAGGTCATTAAAGCACTCCCAAGTCTCATGAAATTGCTCCCCTTCCTGTTGGGTAAAACCCATAATCTCTCTTCTGTAATGGTTGGTCTTACTCATAAGAAAATACTTTTTCAAGAATTCTCTCGTAAGGGTGGCACAATCATTTACCCTTGCATCGAGGGTATGATACCAGTGCTTGGCCTTATCCTTAGGAGAGAATGGAAATAGAGTCCTCATCAGGGCTTCATCAGTAAAGCCCTGGAGCTTCACAGTGGAATAGACCTCGGTGAATTCCTCAAGAAGCCTGTAGGGATCCTCCCTGGCAATACCATAGAAAGAGGGGAGCAAAGATATGGTGCTGCTTTTGATTTCATAAGGATTATCCACTCCAGGTCATCGGATAGGTAGGGCTTTGTAGGTAGTAGGGAGGAAATAGTCTCTCAAGGTTCTTTGATTTTCACCAACTCTAATCTCTTCTTCAGATCTTTCTTCTGCCATTTTTCTTCTTTCTTGGTTGGCTTTCCTAATAATTCTCTCAGGTTCAGGGTTGAAAAGAAGACTATTTCTAAGAGAGTGCCTACCAAGCATACACCAAGCAAACATAAGGCAAGAGGTCCTTTGTTAAGTTAAAGCACTTTAAACCCTCTTCCAACCTTTTTAGCTTGGCCAAATGGAGTCAAGCCAGTATTTCTCCGTTCCCACATAAGAGGTATAAGAGAAGAGAGGCGCCTGAGATTCCTAATCAATAACTATCAAGGAATGTTGAGGTTACTTTTAGTTCTTTTGAATGACCAATCAAGTTTTCAATCAATTACGCACCCTAAATAGACCTTCGAGTGCCCTAGCGATGTACACTTTGCCACAATGATATTCTCAGATGCTCAAGTAAAAAGGTACTCCAAGGATGGAACCAAGGGATGCAAGTAGGGCGAACCCTTCCTTTGAGGCGATGCGGTAGCTGTGCCTCTTAACTACCCTTGAATTCCTTTATAGGGTGTCCCCCACCTTAGAGTACCAAATCACTCAGGCAAAAGTTAATACCACCATTTCAAAGTGAGATAGGAGGGTTTGCACCGATAAAGAGATCGATGCCTATAGCCTTAAGGGTCCAAGTCCTAGTGCAGTGCCTAGAGTCTGTACTCAGCGCAGAAAGTGTGCATCACACCGCAAATCATTTTTTGCTTTTGAAAAACGCAGACAAGTCCCTTTGAATCAGATCAAGTGTGGTTTAGATTTTTAGGTCAAATGTAATTAGCAGTTTAGTTAGGTGACCACTGAATTAGTTCAATTCAATCAATTTTGGTGATCTAGAGATTTAATCCACATGCAATGAGTGAGCAATAGTTGGATGCAAAGATAAAATGCTATACCTGTCTCCAGCAATCTCTGTGCAGATATGTTCGCAATGCAACAATGAGATCTAATGTGATGCTCAATTACCCCTAAATGCGCTCACCTAAGGGCATGCAACTCCTAAATATGTAGCTCGATATTCTTTTGTTTGTTTTAGAGGCTACCAAGTAGAAATTGAATCACGCACGCAGAAGAATATAGCCCCTAGTAGCTAAAGAATGTGGGAACTGACCCCCAAAAATCAACCCCAATTACTACAAGTGCGAGAAAATAGAAATAAAATTGCAATGAAGAAGAATCCACTGTGAAAGTGGGATCCAGGTCTCTTGCCTCTTATCTACATGTGGATGTCGCTCAAGGTCGACGTCATCTCTTAGCTGTGCTTGTCACCTCGTCAGATTCCTCACATAGAAAGATAAAGAATGATCAGATAAATGCACAACTCAGAATAATAAAAAAATAAAGTCAAGTGAATTTATTACGTCTGTTGCCTCCTCGGCAACGACACCATTTGATCGGGAATTTTTCGCTTGCAGAAAATATTACGTCAGAAAAATATGTCGTCGCAACATGTAAATTGTGGTGGAGGCACGCGACACGGGTGCACTCCAATACAGCAACAGTGTGGGTGCAAGGCTGTCTCCAACAACATTTGCGGCGGATCTTCAGTGACATTTATGACCGTCACTAAATGTCCTATAGACGAAATTGATCCTTTCCTCCACTATAAATGGACCCCTACCCCTCCCATTCTTCTTCATCTCTTCCTTCTTCTCCTCACCACCTCCAAGGCTCTAGAGAGAGCTTGTCACATGCTCAGGATGCTCCTCTAGAGTAGAAAATCAAATATTTTTCCCTCCCCTCATCCCCATTCGTGGAGCATCTCGTGGCCGTCTTCTTACCTACTTCGGGAAGTAGATCCTCGCCGCGACGACGTCCCGTCCCATCCTCCGCCACCGTTCTCCTTCATCCCTCTCCTCACCATATTCGTCTAGGCACCGTCAGAGAAAGTCGTCCTCCAAGCGACCATCAAGGGGGATTCTTCTCATCTCCATCTATCTTTACTGCTTTCTAGTATAGTTTTTCCCACTTTCATAGTTGTAGAAACACTTATTGAGATATATGTGATTGTTTCTCTCTCTCCTATATTTTGCAAGTAGATTAGTTAGATAAGAATTCATCGACCTAATCTCTTGCTGGCTAAAAATACCAAAAAAATTAGAAAAGACAAAAACGACAAAAACAAATAGAAGCGAAACATGGATTTTTCAAACCAAACTTCTGCCTCCCTGTGTTCAACCTGGGACTCACTTTTCGAGTTTCGGTTATAAATTTTATCTGATTGATGGATTTTCTCGTGAATCGAACTACAACGACGGGTTTTCCAAACCCGAACCCTTTCCGCATGCAAATCCGCCACTATCATTTTGGCGTTGTTGCTGGAGAAGCAACGCTCTTTGTTTTTTTTCTCGCATTACTTACATATTTTTCTAACTTATCTTTCTTCTTTGATTTATTGTCTTGCAGGAACTCGATCAAGGAGTTGAAGGCGGTAAATTGGAGTAAAGTGTGAGTAGAGACATTTGTAAGTTATTCCCCTACCCACCCACTAGATTTCCATTCCATAACCTAACAACTCAAAATCAAATCAACTTAGGTGCTTGCATAAACCTTAGGATAGATTTGATTGTTTGATTGTCACTTTGCCTCACCTCACCCACCTGCATATATTAAAAAATAAAAAAAAATACTCCTCTTGTGGGATTTAATTAAAGGAGACACACTTAACACCCACAAATTCTCATCTTAAGGTGCACAATCACGTTGATTCTACCACTTAACCGGGATCTGACTTGTGGACCCGGTACACTTCAACTCAATACACATAAGTGAGTAAAAATCTGAATAGGTTAAACATCTGTGTGCCTTAACTAAGTAGTGCAACAGGCCAATTAATTGAGCTGTTTGGGCCATACCACTAAAGATAAAAGTCATTCATCAGTAGCTTGCCACTTAGGGTTAATCTTTAGGGCTGAACTAGGCACTACACATTATTTTTTGATTTCTAAAGGAATATATCATACTAGTCCTTTCAAAACTTGGAGTGTTCTCTTGAACTTGATTGAATACACCTAAGATTAAACCCTAAAAGCTACTAAACAAGGTTAAACCCTAAAAGACACATCATCAAATAAAATTATTTGCAAACCCTGGTTACGCACGCACACACATTTGAATTGATCATTAAGGGCACAACCCATTTGAGGGGCCCATCACATTCTAAGAGCACAATCATCTCAAGCCTAATTAAAATTGAGTGAACATTGGCCTTAAGGATTGATTTGCTTTGCAGGGCTCAGACTGAGATTTTTTTGATTAATATGCTTCTGCTGGTCCATCTGATATCTAGCTAGGAGAGTAGCGTCAAACAACCGTGACTAGGGGGTACACTAGGAACCAGAGATGCAAGCCAAAGGAAGAACCTTCTCCCCAGCCCTCCTTCTAACTAGTTGGATTGACCAGATAAAAGTAGACCAAATCGGTTATAATCTCAAGACGGGTCCTGGGAGTCTGTAGGTCTTTAGGCTAACCCACCTAAGGACGTGATTGATTACTTGTATTGCAGGGCTCCTTTCTCTCTTCTGATTTCCCTCCTATTCTACCATGTATCTTTCCACATCTTACACGCATTTCTCATCCTACCCTCCCACCAACACTTATCCCCAAGATGATTACTATCCCGACTTGATTTATGACTACCCATCTCCTAGCCGGGACAACTTTGATTGGGGATATGAATCTGGACCTCAGTGTCCAAGGACTAACCCTGGGCAACAAGACTATGATTACTATCCTTCCCAGAGCTATAATGATTATAGATCTCCATCCTTTGATGATCAACCTAACCCAATCTATAATTAGGAAGGATATGTTGACTATAACACCTACCCTCCCTAGTATTCCACTGAATATAGGTCACCACCATTCTTTGAACAACCCGAGATGACCTACTATCAGGGAGGAACACAAGAACCTTAATATTTTGACTCCCTTACAATGAACCCAAACCCACCCAACCTTGAACCGAACCATTCGATTTAGGTGAACCAGGTCCAAGACAAGGTGTTGGCTAACTTGAGGAACACCATCCAATCTTTAAAGGCTCAGCCAATACCATGCACTGAAGCATTGGAGCCTATGATAAAAATGATTGATGAGTTGAATAGCTCTTTATTGGATTTGCTCCAACATATTAGGGATAGGGGTCTGGGTGAGTTTCTACTTGGGAAATTGTCAACGTTAAGGATGAAATTTGTGGTTGCCCTAGTCCAATCTTGGGATGATTCTCAAGATGAACCCTCTTCAGGAAAGCCAATGTCTGAACCCGCTCAAGCGCCTGTCGGGGGGTTACATGTTCTAAGATTGGAGATGACTAGGTTGGTCTAGAGCAACCGATTGAGGATGAACTGATTGCTTCACCCAAGATCCCTGAGCCAAGGAACAACGAAAAGTGTCTTCGAGGACCATGAAATGACATATGATTTTGAGACATATATAAATGAGGATCAAGAATTCCTTAATTCTGAGGGTGAGGAATCTCTAAGTGATGACTTGCTTGAACTTAAGGAAAACAATTTTAGTGAGGTAAACAAGCTTAAGGAGTATGACGAACCATTTGATAGCTCAATCATTGAAGATTTGGATTCGGTTGGGGATAACTTGGATGATCTGAATCCTAATGATCCAATCAGTAGCCCCATTCCTCAACCACACCCTAAAGAGCTGAATTATGATATTCTTAAGATCTCCAGACCCAAGTCAATCCTGATTGAGCCACAAATGTTGGACTTGGGTACTTTAAATGGGGTGTACAACGATTTGGAAGTCTTGAAAATATTGATTTTAGAGGATAGGAATTTGGCAATGAAACTTCAAAGGCTAACTAAGAGGGAAACATAATTTTGGATCTAAGGGTTCCTATTGACCTAAAACCACTAACATTTTACCAGGACCCTTATGATATCTTTAAGATGCAACCCAAGCTCGGAATCATTGATTACCTTTTTGGGTTGAAATCTAAAAGGACATCCGAACCTATTGAACCATCTCTACCCATTGTCTGACACTTTGGTCTTGGGTTGCATACAACAAAACTGCAGGCCCAGGCCCGCAAGATCAACAATCTTTGATTTTGGGTGATTTTCACCCAGAACCTGAGAACCACTCAACCCTGAGGCAAGGGTCTGCACCATAATCTGGTCCACATTTGTGGACACTGACAAGCATGGAAATCGCGCATTTTGAAATCATCAGAGATCGTAGTATAGTCGCAAAATCCCCTTGACAAAAATATTTATAATATCAAAACTCGATGGATTTCATTCTTTTAAAAACTTGAGTCCCAACGTTCGTCTCTAGGAGGCATGAAAACAAGTCGAGATTTGAATCGGCTTAATCTAACCTAAATCTAATATAACCTAATATTTTTATCTTTTTGTGTTGTTGATCTTTATTTTGAAACACGAAATGAAAGCATGCATCAAAGTTGTAAGCCATGAAGATAATAGCATGCATATAAATCCATTAGACAAGAGTATCATGCATCAAAAATTAAGTCATTATAAAATCCGGATACATGGAAATAAAGCTAAACTAAAGAAAGGGATCAACCAAGAGAGGCTAAGGAGAAGCCTTCTTGGCCGTCCACTAAAGAGAGGAGGATGGGTGTGTGCACCCAAGTGGAGAGAGGAGGGTGTTGCACCCTTTCTCTACCAATGGTCGTCCTTGAGAAGACCTTGAGGGGGGTCTTCTCTATGGCCATCTAAGAGGAAAAGAAAATGGGGGCATGGATCCTTTATGGTGGAAGAAGAGGGCACGCCCACAAGAAGAAACGAGAAGGTGTTGCATCCTTATGCTCTTCTTCTTGCCACCCTTGAAGAAGCTTGAAGGAGAGCTTCTTCCTAGCCATCCATGGAGGGAGCCTTGGAGGAGGAGGGCGGCCTTGAGATGGAGAGGAGGAGGTGTGGTCGCAAGTTGAAAGAGGAAGAGAGTGAATGGACATGGTGCAATTTCGTGGCTCTCTCTTTGCCCTTATTGAAGGATCCATTTGGTTGCCACTTTTAGTGGCACCAAAATTAGCTAATGCCACATTTTTAGGATCTAGGTTTGACACAAGTTTTGGGGTTTCCAAGAGAGTGTGCTTGGGTTTGGTAGGTGTAAAATAGGAAGGTGTGTGTGGGTGTGTGTTTTTCGTAGGGCTAGGTTGTGGGTTTTGGTAAGATTAGGTGCTAAATAGGTTGGGTCAATCTAGATTAAGTAGGTGTGGACCTAATTATGCTTAGGAAAGTCTAATTGGATAGGAGTGATCCTAATTAGGTCTAGGTCAAGTCTAATTGGATGTGTGCATGCGATTAGGCTAGGGTAACCCTAATAGGTATGAGTCAATTAGATCCTGGGTGGATCTAATTGGGCTCAGGTGCACCCAATCAACTATAGATGCACCCAATTAGGTATGGGATGGTTCAATTGGGTTAGGGATAGGATAAGTAGGGCTATGGATAGTGGACTAAGCTTAAGAGGTCTCTAATTAGGTTTCCTAGGGTGTCTAGTGGGGTTCCTAGGTCAAAATAGGCAAGCTAGGGCTTCCAACACCAAAATCAGGAACCAAACAGCAGTATCGACATCCAGGATAGTAGTCAGACATCTTATACTACAAAATTGGACGTCTGAACATTAAATTAGACATCCAATTTTTTGTCAATATGAGTTTTGACTTTTTGGATTGTTATTCTACAGAAATCAGACGTCCAGCCAGATGTTTGGACGTCCTAAAAGGTGCTAGAGAGTGGGTTTTAGGTTTTCTAAGGTGGGTTTTGGTTCCTAAGTGTTTGGGAGAGGGATAGGGTGGATAAGAACATGGATAGTGCTATCCATATTCGGGTTTTGAGACTAAGGTGCCCTAATGGAGGTGGTTTTGGGTTTGGGAAGGCTATCCTAGGGTTTCTAAGGGTAGGGGTAAGGCTATCATTCTCACTCCTCTTATCTGGATCAGTCTTCTTCTTCCTTTATTGCTTTATTCCACTATCTCCATCCTAAATCACTTTATTACCTACAAATAGTAATAAAAATCATTAAATAGCAGGATATCTCATCTTATTCTAAATAGACTGATGCAATGCATGATATGCAAGATATGAGTGCAATATCCACAAATTAAGCTATGTTCAAACATTATTTAGGTTGATTAGGATCCATGATTGTTGTGTAATCAGACACCTATTAACAGGTCCTATGATCAATATTTTTATTTTTATTTTGACCTACACTTGTGAATTCCTAATTTCTTCTTTGTTTGTATTTTATGCCTAGCTGAAGGAAATAAATTTAGCATGTGTGTATATTCCACGTTCTCTGTGGAGTTGACCAGATTGTCATGAAATTCAGGTGATATTCTATTTACTCCTCCCTTTTCATGTCTATTTTTACAATGAAGACATTGCATCATTTAGGCATGGGGGGTGGATAATTAATTCCTGAAATCATTTTGTTAACTTCGTAGAATTTCTTTTAGTTACTTAAAAAAATGAAAATTCAAAAAGAAAAAGAAAAGAAATTAGGGGAAGACAACTTAGGCATTTGAAAGTTATCAACTTTAGAAAATGATACGATAGGACCTAAATACTTCAACTCTTCAGGTCTTCGGGCTTATTAGCTCGAGTATCCACTCGAATGTGGACTTAGTCTTGAGTCCAAGCCAAGCAATTTTACTTTAATTTGGTGACTAAATTGAGATGATAAGTACACGACTTATCAAACCACCCTATGATTTGAGGGGATTTTAAGTCTAAGTATCTACACACTATTTGCACTAATTCACTTTTCAGTGCTTTTTACGAAAATTGGGTAGCTAATGAACTGTCTAGGGTGGCATGGCTGGCAAGTTGTCGGTGGTAACAACTCATCGGTTAGTTGTCCAGAGCCTAGCCATACGGCCATTCTCTTCATACTGCCTTTAGGTAAATCTTAGATCAAGGAAGCCACCTACTTAGGAAAAAGAAAAAAAAAGAAAAAAAAGCTACCCAAAAAGAAAAAAAAATAGAAAAAAGGAGAAAATAAAAAAATTAAAACCACACTTCACTGCACAAGTATGGCTGGCAAGTTCCCGTGGCTAACAGCCCATTGGCGAGTTGTCCAGAGCCTAGCTTACAAAAATGCACAAATAATTCCCAAAACACTTAGGGAATAAGCGGGGAAGTAGAATAAATCAGGGAGATATACGTTGTGCTCGCCCTTGTGTTGACCCCATAAAAAATAAAAAAAAGTAGGGGAAAGTAATCAATCGAAAAGATAAACCTCTAGGCAGAAATCTTTAAGGTCACCTAGGGTCATAGAAACCTGAAGTCCATTTTAACGGCCACCTAGTGAGTCTATCACCCTTTCACAAGATGCTTAGTACTTAGAGTCCTTTTCGAGTCTTGGGTGGGTCAGGTAGTTGTAAAAAGTTATCCCGAAACTCTCAAACTCCAAAAGTCCAAAAAAAAAATAGAAAAGAAGAAAAACAAAAAAAAAATGTATCTTCCCTTTTCAAATAAGGCGAGTACTTGGGCGGTCTGCATTTTGGCAGACACCCGGGTACTGTTGAGTTTTCGTAGTTTAGCACCTTAGTTGAAATTTTCTATTGTTAATAAACGACTTAGGCCTAAGCGATCGAGTCCTAATTATATTTTTATACATAGCATGTAGCTTAATTTTTCTAGGGACTAGAAAAAGATATGCATGGGGGTATGATGTAGACACATTCATTTAGGTTAAATTGCCTATTTATGCATACTCCTAGGCTTAGATTTGCATTTCATATTATAAATATTGCATAGCATACATCATTCTGCATTTAGAGTAGTCGTGTATATTTTAGGTTAATTACGTCCCTTTGTGGTCAGGAGAGGAGAATTATTTTGGAGCCTCAGATTGACGATCCGACTGTACGGATCTGATCAGGATGATGATCGGAGTCCAACGCCTCCGAAATCGCCTTAATCAGAGTCTTATAGCACCATATGTAGTAGTCTGAGAAAGATCAACGGCCAAGGGGCTAGGTGACGTAATTTGGAGCTTCAAACGACAAATACGATCACGCGGATGGATTTAAGTTGACAATCGCAGCCTAATGGTGTGAAAATCAACTCAATCTGACCTCTGTAGCAGCCCCTACAATGAAAAGAAGATGGACGGTCCAGATCGCACCACATGGTGCAACCCAAGCCGCCCATGTGCATACACGTGCCACCGCACACGCACAGCAGCGCGAGCGTATGGAGGCACGCACGCGCAGCAGTGCAACGGGAGCGTATGGGCATGCGTGGAGGTAGCTGCAGCGCACGCAAGTGCATAGCGTGCGGAGGTAGGCAGCGTAGGCACAAGGTTGTCTTCGGCGACGTTTGCGATGGATCGTCAGCGACGTTTATGACCATTACTAAATGTCATGTATACGAAATTGATCATTTCCTCCACTATAAAAGAACCCCTACCCCTCCCATTCTTCTTCATCTCTTCCTTTCTTCTCCTCACCACCTGTATGGCTCTAGAAAGAGCTTGTCCCAAGCCCAGGATGCTCCTCTAGAGTAGAAAATCAAATATTTTTCCCTCCCCTCATCCCCATTCGTGGAGCATCCATGGTCATCTTCTCACCTACTTCGGGAAGTAGATCCTCGCTGCGACGATGTCCCATCCCGTCCTCCTTCCTCCACCGTTCTCCTTCGTCCTGCTCCTCACCATCTTCGTCCGGGCACCATCAAAGCGAGTTGTCCTGCAAGCAACCGTCAAGGGGGATTCTTCTCATCTCCATCTATCTTTACTACTTTCTAGTGTAGTTTTTCCTGCTTTCATAGTTGTAGAAACACTTATTGAGATATATGTGGTTGTTTCTCTCTCTTATATTTTGCAAGTAGATTAGTTAGATAAGAACTCACCGACCTAATCTCTTTCTTGCTAAAAATACCAAAAAATTAGAAAAGATAAAAATAACAAAAACAAATAAAAGTGAAATGCGGATTTTTCAAACCAAACGTTAGCCTCCCCATATTTAACCCGGGACTCACTTTTCGAGTTTCGGTTATAAATTTTATCTGATCGACGGATTTTCTAGCGAATCAAACAATGGGTTCTCTAAACCCGAACCCTTTCCGCGTGCAAATTCGCCGCTATCAGCCATCCATAACACCACCCTTCCGTTAACCATACTCAACGCCAACCTACACCCCCTCCACTCTATAAAAACCCCCATAACCAACACAATTTCCATCACCTTTGGCTACATAATTTCTACCTATACTTCCACCTCTATAGATGGAGAAGAGAAGAAGAAGAAGATTAAGGGGACACTCCATCCCCTTGGTGCCTTCCCCTCTTCTCTTCTCTCTTGTGTCTATGCCAGCCAAAGGGAGAAGCCAGGCAAGGGAGAAGACCTAAGGTACATGCCTACCCTAGGAGGACGATCTTGAGGGTGGTGCACGCCTACCCTTGGAGGAGACTTGGAGGTGGATTCATCCACCTTTGGAGGAGCCTAGGCACGCCCCCCTTGGGCTTGTCGGGAGGAGATTCACATCAACTTGGCGTAGCTTTGCAAGAAAGGAGAAGGAAATCTTCTTTCCAAGCCAAGGAGCAATTAGGCTTGGAGTAAGAAGAGCTTCATCTTGTTCACCACCATCATCATCTAAAGGATTTGTTTTTATTTTGTTCTTTCATATTTTAGTAGAAACATTCCTCTACTTGTAAAAAACAATTCCCTTTAGTAAAGAATTTTTGCCTTCTTTAAATTCTTGTAGCAATTTCTATAAATTTTATTGTTTTATTTTTTGTGCACTTACACTCCCTTCCTCTAATTACCTTAGGCCTCCACGTGCCTAGGGTGAGCTTAGAGAGAGACCATTTTGTGTCACATAGGCATTAAGTTCTTAGGTGTTTTCCGCTTTAGTTTCACAATTGCACTCGTTGTTTCAAAAATCCTAAAAATCTTATATTCAAAAATACAAAAAGAAAGGTGATTCCCATATTCAAGTAAGGGATTTATAATTGCAAAAATTGCCTCCTTGGATGACCCTAGATAATCCAGTATCTAAGATTACAAATTTAAAAGCGACTCAATTTTTGCACGTTACAATGACTTATAAAAACCACATTTTACAAACTGCATGAAAACTCGATCAGCGTGCAAGTAAGCAGTGGCAACACAAGTAGCGCACGTGCGTGTGCACGTGCGCGGAGTGAAGCGCAACCCAACACAACGCGTGCATAGAGCAGCAGCGCAATGCCAGCACAGTGCGCAGCGCATGCGCGTGCGACATGCCATGCGGGGCACTTCGGCCAACAAATGTAAGGGCGGGGGCTACGATGATGCCTGTGATGGGTCTTCAGCGATGCTTTGAATGTTGTTGTTGACCCGAGCACTATTTTTGGCCTTCTCCCTCCATTATAAAAGGGCCTATCCTCCCCCATTTGCAACCATCATCTACCTAAGCACTCCACCACCTCCATATAGCTCCAAACAAGGTTGTGAAGATGCCGAGCCACCGACGGAAGCTCCACCACCGTGGCTACCTTGATGCCATCTTCTTCCTTATTCTTAGTTTTAGTTTCTTTGATAGTTGTAGTTATTTCGTATATTCAAGCATCCATCTACATTTGGTTGAGCACAACATTTGATAATCAATTAAATATGTTTTTGATATCTTATCCTTGCAACTAGTTATCGTATTCACGATTCTCTAACCCTATCTCCCTCTCTCTCTCTTTCTCTCTCTCTCTTTCTCTCTCTCTCTTTCTCATTCTCTCTTTCGCAAACGAATCAAACGACAAATTTTTGTGACATTGAAAGCGATTAAACGATTAGAATTCTTGCCTCCCTGTGTTCGACACTCGAACTCACATCCGATTCTTCTAATTAAAATTGACATCATAAAACATGCTACAACGAACGATCTTAACACAAATGCATTTGCGACGTTCAATTTTTGACGTCGTTACCAAGGTAGCAACGGATCTTTTACTTGCTTTCATTTTCTTGGAAATTAACTGTATTCGTGTTATCTAACTTGCTCTTCTCTCTCTTTTTGTGGTTGTAGGAAATGCATGCAGCGGCAATGAGAGGAGAATGAATCAAGTTGGGTCAAAGGAAGTGCAAGAAGAAGACCACCATCAATACGAAGGTCCAATCTTGTCTTCCCACGATCTAAAGGTAACTAGTCATCCTGGGACTTTAAAAAAATGGTGGTGTTATAAAAGAAAACCTCTCTTTTGTTTGTCAAAGAAAACACCACCATTAAGTCTTCAACCCGTTAACTCCACAAAATCATTTTCTGGATTCAGGTTGAGGACATGATTAAAGGACCCTTAACACCTCCAAAAATTTTAAGAAAAATCTTAGTAGTGCTCCTTTTAGTAAGCGAACTCCACCTCAAATTTCAAAGCTAAACGCCTAGTGGTTTGGTCGTGAGAAATTTGCTACTAAAGTACACAAGGTTGTCCTAATTTCTAGAGATCTATTGGTTATTCTTGCTGCTGCGAACTCCATGCAGCTCGGATTTGTGAGAGATTTATATTTCTAGAAAGATCTTGAAATTCTCTTCACTTTATCTGAAGACTACTTTTGCATTTGAAATTTATTAGTACTTGTTCTAACCAAGATATTAAACTTACGTACTGATCTAGAAGTTCTGGATAGATTGACCTCCTCTTGAAAAACGTGTATTTGGGTAGTTTATCATCCTCAAAAAATTTTGAAATTAATTTTTCTGAAACTCTCATTCGATTTCAATCAGGATAGGGTCATTTCTTATTTTTATTGGACCCTTCTTGACAAAATCTTAAAAAAGATTCGTTGAATAGAAGCTGCACACCCTAGGATCTTCCATACTAGGGAGTTTTAACTCTATAGTCACACAAAAAGTCTTCAAGAAAATCAATTTTCACCAACCATGTGACTATACATTTGTGCCTTGTTTGAATGCGTAAACAAGTGAAATTTTAAAATTCATTAAAGATTCAAATTTTAAAAATCACACATCTTAATCTTGCTTGTTAAAGAACACTTGTTTTGGCATTGGGTCCTTGCACCTAATTATGCACATGACTTAAACTAAAATTTTAAGCGCATTAACCCCCTAACGCCCTTCACTTAATCCTTGAGCACAAGTACTAACCTAGCCCTAAAAATTAAGTAAACTTTGGCCATAGGAATCATTGAGTTCATTTCAGGGTATTTTCCTGAACGCATAGTGAATTAGTGACGTCTGCTTGCTCCAAAAGGTGCAGAGTTGGGAGGCCCGATTGTCAAACGACTTAAGCAAGCCGAGATTTGGCAAAATTAGCGACCTTCGGGACATGCTCCCTCTGCTTCGCCTTCCTAACTCTATCACATTCGGGAGTAAGGACAACACCGAATTCTTCGTGTGGTCAGAATCTACTTCTGAGGCATAAGTCACCTAGGTGTACACTATAGGGCCTAGATTTGTTTGCTTGGTTGTGCACACACTATTCTCTCATCTATTCTTCTCTCATCCCTCCACTTCTTCTAAACAATGGATTTCCATGCCTATCCTTCCCAAACTATCCCAACATGCTTTGTATTCTAACCCAACCATAGTTTATTTGGGATAACCCACCACCTAGTTGGGGACTTAATCCACGACCTGGGTACCCAGAATACCCCTCTTGTCCCAACTATCACAATTTTAACCAACATGCATCAACCTCCTATTGGGATACTTCCAACCCACCCACTCAGGGGTATGATCCAAACCTTGGGGATCCTTATCTTGATTCTCCTCATGATGACTCCTCTTTTAGGTCCCACCCACCCACTAACCAATCTGATAGGACCTACACTCTAGGAGAATACCAAGACTCCTACCCTTCCCAGGACCATAATCAAGATAGGTCATCTGAATTCAAGGATCTCTCCTACTTGACCTATGATTGGAAGGGATTTTAGAAAAATAGAAATCAACTGATGATCATAAACCTAAGCAAATCAAGAATGATCAACCCCTGCATTGGACCCCCGACGAAGAATACGACTAGGAGGACTTAGAACCTCAATTATTCTGGAGTAAGACTAAATAGAAAATTGTGCCTCTTGAGGAATTGGATCCTGAAAATGATAGAATAGAGGACCCACCTAAGAACCTAAACCCCAGTACAGACTTTAATGCCCATCCTTAACCATACCCTCCTAACCCTGATTTGAATGCTAAGGAAATCCAAGGGAAACCTAATGACTCTCAATCAATTCTTGATAGCCTTCAGTTGGAGTTATATAGACAGAATCAAGAATTGATTAAAGGGAAACAAGCCATGATTAATATGTTCCAACAATTGGAAACTTCTTTCTCAGAGGCAATGGAACAAGGTCCCATGATAATTGATTAGACCACACCTAGTTACCCAAAATTGGTGCAGTCCACTCTTAATACTTCCCTAATGTTGGAAAGCATTGAGGATCCTTTGGAACACAAACAGATAGAAAAAGAGGATGAATATGAAAATTTGAATGATAAGATCATGGTCGATGTCCCAGAATTAAATGATAATAATTTAGTAATAGGGACATCAAGATTTGGGGATGGGGAATTTGACTCTAAACACTTTGATTGTGAAATACATAAAGATCCCATCATGGATTTAAAGGAAAGGCAACAGGAAGAACTGGAGCATGAAATGAATGATGAAATTAACTCCATCACAAGTTCATCCCTAATGATTGATTATGATTTGGAAGAAAAGAACAAGATTTCAGGCTCCAATGGCTATGAGGATTTAGACAAAGAATTCATGATTAAAGATGTGGAGGATTTTCACTTTGACCCATCCAAATCAATCATGATTGATCAAACACATTCTTTTGTAGCTAACCCAAGTCTCAAAGGTGTTAATGCAACCAATGTGGAGTTGGCTAAACCTTTAGATTTCAAACTTCTGGAAGAGGAAGTGAACATTTTGTTGAAATCAAGTTTTTGGATGGACACTGAAATAACCCCTCCTAAGGATAATAAAATCGAAGAAGGAAATGTTGACTACAGGGCTCCTAAGTTGATCAAGCCATCATCCTCTTATCAGGACCCCTATGACCTTTATGACTTAGATCTATGGAGCAATAGAAACCCTGTGCTTCATCATCACCTCGAACCTAATTTTATAAGGACAAGAGCTGCTTATTCTGACAATCTAAATGTCCGACATTATAGATTAGGGTTACATCCATCGAAGCAAACTTCTGGTCTACAGGCCCAAAGGAAAAGAGATGATTAGACTAAGGCATGCATGACCGAAGACTTTCTGAGTTCCCGTCCCTTAGAGATGGGACTTCACCATATCTAGTCCACATCTGTGGACTTCTGATTCTGGGTCTGGCTGATTATGTCTTCCCTTTCTTGACCCAGACCATTCAAGTGATTTATCCCTTGTTGTGTGTGCACTATGCCCAACTAAAAGCACTAAACTCAGCGCTTCCTAGGAGGTAACCTAGAGGTTTCAAGCTGACTGGATTAACTGTTAAAAGCCAGGTAATTTCTTTCCTACTCCTTGCATACATTTATTTTCCAATGAGGGCATTGTTCAACTTAGGCATGGGGGTGGTAATTCATATGTTCAGAGTACATATTATCAGCTTGAATTATCTTCTTTTTATTTAAGAAAATAAATAGGAAAAGAAAACTTAGGTATTAGATGCTTGTCAACTTTAGGAAATGATACATTAGGGACCTCAACATGTAGACTCTTCAGGTCTACGTTAGGGACCTCAACGCATAGACTCTTCAAGTCTTCTGACTTAATCAATCTGAGTGTCCACTAAAATGCGAACTTGGTCTCGAGTCCTCGCCACCATAATTCATATTAATCTAGTCAATAAAGTAGGGTGATAAGTATACGACTTATCAACTTGTCCTATGATTTAGGGGATTTTTAGTCTAAGCATCTACACACGTTTTACACTGACTCACTCATCAGCAATTCTAATGGAAATTGGGTAGTTAATGAACCTTCTAGGGTGGTATGGCTGGCAACTTATCGTGGGTAACAGCCGATTGATTGGTTGTCTAGAGTCCAGCCACAGGACCATTCTCTTTCACTACTGCCTTTTGCCTTTAGGTAAATCTTAGATCAGGAAAGCCACCTACTTAAAAAAAATAGAGAGAAATAGGAAAATAGAAAAGGAGAAAAGAAAAAAAGAAATAAGCCACACTTCACCGCACAAGTATAGCTGGCAAGTTGTCGTGGGTAACAGCCCATTCGCTGGTTGTCCAGATTCCAGCTCATAAACTACATAAGAATTCCAAAACGCTTAAGGAAGAAGCGGGGAAGTAGCAAAATCCGGGGAGATATACACTGGGTTCGCCTTTGTGTTGACCCCACAAAAAATAAAAAGTAGGGAGAAAGCTACCGATCAGATACATACACCTTTAGGCAACATTTTCTCTTCCGGGTCACCTAAGGGCGTAAAAACCCAAAGTACGTTTTAATTGCCGTTGAGTGAGTCTACCACTTTCACAATTAGATGCTCAGTACTAAAAGTCCTTTTCGAGTCTTGGGTGGATTGGGTAGTCGTAAAAAGTTATCCCGAAATCCTCAACTCCAAAGATCCAAAAAAAAAAAGTAAAGATGAAAAAGAAGAAAAATATATATAGTTACTTCTATATAGAATAAGGTGAGGACTTGGGCAGTCGACATTTTGGCAGGCAACCCAGGCACTGTTGAGTCTCTACAAGTTGGGTTCTTAGCAGAAATTTCCTCTTGTTGACAAGCAACTTCTACCTAAGTAATCGATTCCTAGTTTTATTTTGTAAATAGCATTTAGGTTAAACCTTGCTAGTGACTAGCAAGAGGTGGACATGGGGGTATGATGACTCTACAATTATCAGTGTTAATATTATCAATTAGAGTCAATTTTGAGGGTACTTGTGCGATAATATCATATCATAATGGGTTTGGGAGCATCGCATGCATGTTGTGTTATTTCATGATTAAGATTGCTTAGAATTAATATTTAATGACCTTGTGTGCAAGTGTATTTTGAAATAGGTCTCAGATGAGCAATCAGACCATACGGATGGATCCGAATCGACAAATGGACTCCAACGGACTCAAAATCACCTCAATCCGACCTCCGTAGCTCCCACAACAAGTTTGAGGAAGATCAATGGCCAGAGGGTAGTACGACATCCTTATGAGCTTCGGATGAAAAATCCGACTGCATAGATGGATCAGAAGCAACGATTGCAGTTCGACAGCGTAGGAATCATCTCGATCCAAACATTGTGGCATCCTCTACAACAGAAAGATGGATAGCCCAGATGGCGGCACCACGTGGAGCCATCTGGGTAGCCCAACACCGGCCATGAGCACCTAGCACCGGATCCTCTTCATCCTCATCATCAAATCTCGATTGTTGGATCAAGATCCAACGGTCGAGAAGCCGCCTCCACCGCATGCCCTTGGATCCTCCTCGTAGCAATCCTTTGGGCGTAGCACAACTGTCCTGATCACAGCTTGCAAATGAGGGGTGCAGGTTCGAATCCCTGCGACCCCCCTCAAGTGTAATTGAAGCAGGCTTGCAAGTAAGAAGCTGCAGTGCAGTAAGCAGCACGCATGCGCATTCACGTGCGTGGAGCGAAGAGCAGCCCAACACAGTGCATGCGCAAAGCAGCAGCACAGTGCGCAACGCATGCGCGCGCAACACGCCGCGCAGGCCACGCGGGCTAGCAGACGCAAGGGCGGGGGCTACAGTGACGCCTGCGACGGGTCTTCAACGACGCTTTGAATGTCACTGTTGACCCGATGATGGTTTTTGACCTTCTCCCTTTATTATAAAAGGGCCTATCCTCCCCCATTCGCACCCATCATCTACCTAAGCATTCCACTACCTCCATATAGCTCCAAATAAGGTTGTGAAGATGTCGAGCCACCGATGGAAGCTCCTCCACCGCCGTGGCTGCCTTGATGCCTTCTTCCTTGTTCTTAGTTTTAGTTTCTTTGATAGTTGTAGTTATTTCTATATTCAAGCATTCATCTACATCTGGTTGAACACAACATTTGATAATTAATTAAATATGTTTTTGATATCTTGTCTTTGCAACTAGTTATCATATCCTTATCACAATTCTCTAACCCAATCTCCCTCTCTCTCTCTATCTCTCTCTCTTTCTCTCTCTCTCTTTCGCAAATGAATCGAACGATGAATTTTTGTGACATTGAAAGTGATTAAATGATTTAAATTCTTGCCTCCCTGTGTTCGACACTCGGACTCATATTCGATTCTTCTAATTAAAATTGATGTTGTAAAACGTGCTACAACGAACGATCTTAACACAAACGAATCCATGACGTTCAGGCGGTGATCTTGGGCAGCTATGATGGTGCCACGTAGCGCCATCGTAGCTATTCATCTTCTTTACTTTGTAGATGGTGCTGTAGGACTCCGATCAAGTTAATTTCTATGCCGTTGGATTGCAATTGTTGATCCGGATCCATAGATGCAGTTGTATTTGGCATCTGAGGTTCAGATTTTTGCCACCTTGCTTCTTAGGCTTTGATCTTTCGCGCATTTCATAAGATGCTATGGGAGCCTGATCAAGACGATCTCGAAAGCGTTGAACTCCCATCGTTGTTCCGATTAGATCCGTGTGGTTGTATTCATCATCCGCAACTCCGAATTACTTGCAATTATTATTACCTCTCAATTAGAACATAATATAGCATTATTATTTACAAAACTAACAAATTAACTATGATGCAAAATAAGATCCTTATGCATGCATTATTCCAAGGTTAAGCTAGGATCTAACTTAATTCAGGTAGATTAGGACCTATGTTTGCTGCGTAATCATACCCCCATGCCTAAATCTTGCTACCCTAGCATATGCAAGACTAAATGCATTCTATCAAGAGTTTGACTAGAGATCTATTTCTTTTGTTTTCATTCAAAAAAATTTAGAAATCCAGATAATTGTGAAAGTATAGGGTTGTAGCTTATGAAACGGATCCAAGCGAAAAGTCAATCTACATCTAAAGCTCGTACTTGACCCTTAGTAAAACTCTTATTGGTATAGGCAAACTTCTCTAAGGGATATAAAATAATCTCTCATTTTAGCCCTAGCTTTTGGCTTAGGTAGAAGATGTCTGAGTCAAGTGGGTTTATTTTTGGTGGCTCACGCTCCTCTGGTACTACATAGAGACTAGTACTTCAGAATCTAGATTTCCAGATTATCAAATAAATCAACTTAAAGAGAGTCAGAAAAACTATGCTCTCGTAAGTTCCTTGTACTCATTCTCTCTTCCTTTTCTTCTCTTTTCTTCTTTATTTATTTTCTTCTTTTTCTCTTTTCTTTTCTTTTTTTCTTTTCTTTTTTTCTTTTCTTTTTCTTTTTGAGCTCACATCTAGCCAGATTTGTAAATATCACTACAATATACTTTACTTTTGTCGTCGATTAAAAATCAATGGCAAAGCCGAAATCACCAACGGTACTTAGCGATATTATCGTCGCTGTTTCGTTTTGTCGTCGGTTAGAGGACACATCCGATGTCGAAATAATGTTTGACCATCAGGTGTATTGGATATTTTGACGCCATTTCAAAACTGAAGGTAATTGTATTTGCCGTCGGTTGTCTCATAAGCGACGGCATATGTAAGTCACTTTTTTCCACCTTTACATGCTCTTTATTTTATCCGTCGTTTAAATAAATTTAACGTCGCTTCTATAAGTGACAACAAAAATTTTTTTGTCATCATTTTTCTTAAAAGTGACAGCATAGAGGTGACTGCAAAAAGATTTGTGCCATTGCTTATTCAAATAAGCGATGGCATAGATGTGATGCTAAAAATATTTTTGCCGTCGCTTATCCTAATAAGTGACGACATAAAAGGGGAATTATGATTCTCTTGAACCTTATATGTCATCGATTATTGGGATAAGCGACGACAAAAATATTTTTAGCATCACATCTATGTCATCGCTTATTTGAATAAGCGATGGAAAATGTATGATTTTTTTTTTAAATTACAAATAATGGAAACTATCTACTAAACCTACTTAAAAGACTTGCTTTTATAGAAGAACAAGTAATGAAAATGAAGAGAAGCATATATTTTATAAATATAAAAACTAGTAAATAAAAAGTTTGAAAATGAAATATTTACATAAAAAAAGTAACATGAAAAATATAACAAAAGAAAATGGATAAAAATCAAAAAGCAATTGCCCCGATGCCACCAGCTCCACCTGCACCAGGAGTCTTTGTCATCTCATCTGTAAATGCTGGGATTTGTTGAAGACGGAAGCTCTAACTGACCCTTCTTCTAAAAAAAGTTATAAGTGTCTGAAGATTATCATCCATGACATTTATCTTATTCTTCATCTCTACCTCTCTCTTCTCCCTCTCCTCTCATCTCTGTAGTGTGTCAATTTTTGATGCAGCTGATCGACGACACTAGATGAGATGGCACCTTTCCTCATATACCAAGTGAATAACGTGTATGCCCTCCCTGCACTACAAACAAAACCATCGTGTTCCGGTGGCATCACTCTCCTAAATGCCTCCTCTGATCCAAAAGATGGTGGACACCGTCGGAGGTCTCGTCAGTGGGAGATGTATTAATTGTACCATTTGCTCCTAAATGTATTAAAAAATATTATTATAATATATATACAAAGTTATAATTCTTTTAAGTTTAAGAAACTTACGTGTTTCTCTTGGTATGACTTATGAAACCTCTTATGAGCATCCTCAGCTGCAGCCTTACCGTAGGTGACCTCGTAGATATCCATCTTAATCATTGTCATCCCATCATATGCAGTAGATTGAAAATACAAAAATGATATAATTATATTAAAATATCTTAAAAATTAACTAATATTTAAATAAAAAGTAATTTCAACACTTACATAATTGCTCCTAACCGTCTCGATGCTCCTTCAACCCAAACAATGGGTCTGTGGTGAAACTTTAGCCCTATTGGTCTTATTTTTTTTGCTTACTCCTGTAGAAATATACAATAATATGTTTTATGAATTTAAGATATATGAAATTAATAAATAATTTTTAATCATTTACTAACCTCCGTCTTTGGATCTAGCCAATACTCACATGCCTTCTTCCAATCGTCAGGCATAACATCAGGAGGATAATTCTCCATTGCCTCCTCGAGTGAGCTGTAGTTCGAAAAAAACTAAATACCAAATATAAATTGTTAGAAATAATATATAAAATTATGTATATAATAAAAATGTAAATGTTTAAAAAATATTACATATCTCTTGGCCTCTGTCCTCCAATCTTTGTGGATTTTGGCGACATGGTTAAGAATATATTAGGAAGCATTGGGGTCATCACCCCAATTGTAATTTGCCTTCATTAATTTTTTAAAAAATATGTCAATTTTAATTTATAATAATTTTAAGATAAAGTAATAAGAGGTAACTTTGATAAATGAAACTACCTCCAACAGACAGAGGACATTCCTCTTAAACTTTGCAAGCACCTTCCTCCAATCGAAGTAGCAAATGAGTACAATGGACTTAACAGTTGTGCCCACTCGACTGATGAAACCTGGGTAATTCTCCACCTCTCTTGTGGTTCTAAGCTTGATCGTTATTCTCAGGCCCTTGGGACACGCTGGAGGTCTAAATTATTTATCTTCCCCCGTCCTCTTTTGAGTTTACCTACATAAACATTAATTATATTCATTATATATTTATGAAGTTATAATAAACATTAAAACATATAAGTAATTTATGACTTAAAAGTATATGAGTTCTTACCCAAACTTGTGACCGTCGGTAAGTGATCCACATGAACTGGAGACGTACTTCCCACCATCTCATCCTCCGCCTCCTCCTCTCCCACCTCCTCCCCCTCCTCATCTGATGCTCCATAATATGGATCATCCTCTACTCGCTCTGGCAAGGTCTGAGTAATCTCCTTTCCCTTTCCTTTCTCCCTTCATGTAGTAATCGTGTCATTTCCCCAGGATGTACGAAACGTGACTGGGGGGAGCCTGTTGCTGAGGGGATGGCTGTGCCTGCTGTCGGGGGGTGGTTAAGACTGAGGAAACGAATCAGGTTGGGTAAATGGCTGTATCTCAGGAGGACCCTTTCTTTTGGGACTTTTCTTAAACAACTTCATATGTAACAAGTATAAAATGCAATAATTAATACAGTTGAAAATTATTAATATATAAATCATCAATGAAAAAAAGTTTACAAAATAAAAAAAATATTTAAAAATTTTGGCAAAGTTACCCCTCAAATTTAGAGGTTTCTCTATAAACCTGCATATTAAAATTAAAGTGGGCACACCCCACATAAAAAAAAGTGAAAAGATAAACCACAAGTTGATATAGCCCACATCCATTGAATAAAACATGTAACACAAGTGGGTACACCTCACATCTATTCAGTAAAATAAAAAAACATGTGGGCACACCCCACATCTAACAAAAATCTATAATTTCATCCAATTAAAATTAAGATATTGAAATTATACCTCTAAGTACAACAGCCTCCGAGTATGCCCATCACCGATAACCTGTAATATGAAGAGTAAAAGTAATTAAAATGCCAGTAGAGTAAGAGTAACATATTTTCAATATGTGTGTGTGCTTGGTTTAAGTTTTGGTATTTATAATATATAGAAAATGTCAATTGTAGTTTAGGTTTCTTAAATTCGAATATGAATTTGATATAAATAGAAATGAAACAAAGTAAATAAACTATTACTAACCTTAGATGTTCACATCTACTGCATTTAAATCTATATGACCTTCTTTCGTTAATTCTTGTTATGCTTCAGACTGTGCGTTAAAATGATTACGTGGTTCTATTCTTATTGGTATAACCCATCCCCTTTGGCATTTATCGAGGACGTAGAAAACTTATGTCGCATGACATGCCAATGTGAATGGTTCATCAGACTGAGGAATTTGACGATTATAATTTGAACTCAAGAAATTGTGTTTCTTATCAATTTTGAAAGCAGTACCCCCTTTAAAAACATCAAACCAATGACATTTAAATAGGATAACTTTGTGATCATATTTGAAGCTGATCTCCACAATTTCTTTGATTTTACCATAGTATCTGTCTGAACCAGTGAAAAGATCTGAATCAACAATTCCGACCTATTGTGTAAACTTTCTATCATCAAGTTCTTTTATTCTAAATCTGAACTCATTTATTATATCCCAGAGTGGTAATGTGCATAATGTAATAGTGAATCGGCAATTACACCAAAATCTAATAGTCATCGTGGGTTTTTATCCTCTTTCAATTGATTAACTTGGTCTTTAAACCAATCCAAGAAGCCAAATTCGATTGTCCTTGAAAGAGGTAATCATTCGAATTCCTCGTAAAATAGATCAATTTTAGAAATTTATTTTAAAATATATAGATGTGCGCAATGTTTGTCATTTTCTGAAATAGCCATGTACTCTATATGAAGGATCAATCTTCCCCTGATATCAAAAATTGACAAATATTCTTCATCACTGTCATTATATTCCCCCTCATAATTCCTTTGAAGTTTATTAAAGCGGTTGTCTGTTTCATTCATGTACATGAAGATAAAATTTATACACTCCTCCATGAGATAGCCTTCTATAATTGATCCTTCCAGCTTTGCCTTATTCAAAACATAATCTTTAAACTTTTTCAAAAATCGCTTCACATGATACATCAATCTGAATTGTATAGGTCCACCGATTCTCATTTCATTTGCAAAATGCATCGTAAGGTAAACCATTACATCGAAGAAGGCTGGGGGAAGAATATGTTCCATTTTACATAGAGTAATGACAATTTGTTTATCCTAGTGATCCAGCATATCATTTTGTAGTGTCTTCGAACAAATAGCTTTGAAAAACCTGCTCAAATCTGTGAATGAATCAACAACTGGCTCTGGCAATATCTCCTGTATAGCCAGTGGAAACAATACTTGCATATAAATGTAGGAGTCATGACTTTTTAAGCCAAATATCTTTTTCTGCGCTTCATTCACACAACGGGAAAGCTGCGAGGAAAACCCATCTAGCACCCGAATTTCCTTTAAGAAGGAGAACAGTATACTCTTCTGGTCCTGATTCAAATTGTAAATAGTAGGCGGGAAGCAGCCATCATCCTAATGAATATGCAGCTCCGGACATATCCCTAAACTCTTTATCTTTTCTTATTTTCACCGTATCCTTTGGATCATCAGTCAGATTTAATACATCTAAGATGTTATTCATCACATTTTTTTCGATGTGTATAATATTTAAATTATGATGTATTGTAAGATCTTTTCAATATGGCAACTTCATAAAGAAAATATTTTTCTTTCGAAACCTAGAATTCCTCGAGGCCATCTGGTTTTGTTTGAATGGTCAACCCAACCGTATCTCACCCATTTCTTATAATTTCTCCATTATAACTTGACCTGAAACCTGATAGAATCTGTATTAAGTTTATTTTTTGGATTTTTCTTTGAATACAGACACGTCTTGCCAGCAAATTTACTCCTGAATTATGATATTCGTCATTTATGTTTAATAGTTAGAAATTTGTAATGTCCTAAGTAACAGAATTTCTTACTTTCCAACAGTCGTAGGTGATGAGTGTCTTCCATACAGACTGGGCATGCAAGATTTCCTTTAGTGTTCCAACTTGACAAACTTGCATACGTCGAGAAGTCGTTTATGATCCACAACAATGCTGCATGCATATTGTAAAATTCTTTCTTTTCTGCATCATATGTCTTCACGGTGGTGTACCACGACTGTTTTAATTTATCGATTAATGGCTAGAGATAAACATCTATTACATTTTCTGGTTGTTTTGGATCGGAGATTAATAGAATCAGCATCATCAATGACGATCTCATACACAACCAAGGAGGTAAATTATAAGTGACCATTACCACTGGCCATATAGAGTATGACGGGTACATACTCTTAAATGGATTGAATCCATCGCTTGCATGACCCAACCACACGTTCATTGCTTCTAAAGTGAATGAATTATTTCTTTCGTCAAATCTCTTCCACTCCTTTGAACCAGTAGCATAATGTATTCTTCCATCTTGAGATTTACAATCCTGGTGCCATGTCATCTACCGTGCAGTTTTAGTTGATATAAAAAGACATTGAAGTCTAAGTGTCAATGGGAAGTAATGATGAACCTTTTGAGGTTGTTTCCTCTTACTTTCATTTTTACCTTCCTTATATCTCTCAAGTCCACATTTGGGATAGTTACTCAAGTTTGAGAATTTATTTCTGAAAAGAATGCAGTCATTTTGACATGCATCGATCTTCTAATAGTCCAAACCAAGCTTACGATTCTGTTTTCTTGCCTCATACCATGAAGCCGAAAAACCATTACGGTTATTCAACAGCTTAGCAATAAACTGAAGTATTTCTGACATGAATTTAGCACTAACTCTATTCATAACCTTCAGCTGAAATATCTTCAACAAAAATAACAACTTTGACATTTTCATAACACTGGGAGCAATAGGATCCTCAACTGCCTTAACAGCATCATAGAACGGATCACAACTAAACAGATCTTCCTCATCTGTATTTATATCCTCTCCTACTTTCATCTCGCTTAACATTTCCTGTATTTCTTCACTTCAGCTATCAACAATTTCCTTGTTGATCTCTTCGTCAATAGTGTTGTCATTATTTATGACTTTCTCAGTCAACTCCTCTCCATGAGCTACCCAAGCAGTGTAATGCTGTCACCACCCATTACAAATTAAGTGCTCAAGCACAATATTACGATCATGCAAGAAACTATTCAAACATCTTTTGCATGGGCAGAAGATATTATCAAGTTGACCTCCTCGCCTAAAATATTTTCCTATCGTCATCAAAGGTCCAATCTAGGAATGAAATTACTTCATCCTTATATCTGGTGTAATTTGAACCCCGCAATCCAATCCAAGATTTATCCATTGTCACCTAAAATTTAATGTAAACAAATCACTTATTAAGAAGGGAAACGACTAAATGATATGTATCTTGATTAAAATTTTCACTTTATAGCTCATCCTCAAAGATTTGATTACAACTTAGGTTTTCTTGTTGCATGTAACCTTCGTGCGATGAAATTTCGATAGCATCTCCCTGTACTTGTTTAGTATACCCCCCAATACTAACCTTAGCTAGATTTCATTTAACACCCAATTATGGGCAACGCAGGAAACTAGATTAGTTGGTATACCAAAGAAGAGCAAAAAGAAGCAACTGAAATTTCACCATACAAAGTTACATGTAATGAGTGAAACTAAGTTGTGATCAAATCTTTAAGGACCTTCTTTAGTTTGGTACTTCACCGAACTAAAGTCGATCGAGTCTTATGGCATGCTACAAAGACAACACATCATGCATGCAAGTAAGGTATACATACACTTCCTGCATTATCCGTATAATATGATCATAAGTCTCGACGGATAAGTAATTTGGACACAATTTGACTCAGAGGACTTTTACCCTAGAAATGGAATACCCAATGTTTAGCTTCGCATGCATATATCTTCTTTAACAAGTGTATGCATCTAAACAATAAGTAATTTAAATATTAAAGAAATTCAGTAAAAAACTAAAATATCATTTAATTAAATTAAAAAGATTGAATGTATATATACCTTTAACTACTCAAGCATCCGAGTGTACCCGATACTAATAACCTATAATTTTAAAATCAAAATTAATTAAATAACATATTATAATCTTAAATGTTAATAACAAATACATTCTCATTCTAAGGATTTGCTAAAAATTTACAGGTGATCATATATATCCTCCACATGCACATCCATTTACAGGAGGAGAGGGGTGACGCGAGGAGGACCACGACGACAGGCGACGAGGAGGAGGATCAACTCGCTGAGGAGGGAGAGGGTTGCGGCAAGGAGGAAGATGAACATTATTGATAGGGGCCACTGCGCGTTAATAGATTTAGGAACATTTGTCGTTGGTTTAATTAACAAGTGACGACAAATCTCAATGAAAATTTCAACCTCCTGCCCAAATGCTTCTTCGAAATTTAAAACCCTCATTCGTTGTTGCTTATTTCAAAAGCCGACGGCAAAAATATATTTGTCATCACTCTTACAACCTACGACAAAAATCACAACTACCCTTACACACACATTGCTATTTTGTGAGTTGTGTGAGGAGAGAACTCTACGCGTAAGTATGAGAAATAGATATTTCCTATCAGTTATCTTAGAAACTAACGGTAAAGGAAAAATTAAATCCCTCCTCCATCCCACCCAAATTTTGGCTGAAAATTTTAACCAGTCTTTTCGCCATCCCTTATTCTCTTAACCGATGGCAGAAGTCAAAAATCAAAACTGCCCAAATTTAAGTGCTAATTTTAACCTATTTTTCACCGTCGCCTATTCACTAATTGACGATACATATATTTTGCCGTCACTTATTCCACTAACTGGTGGTAGGAATGACCAATGCCTGGCCATCACTTTTTTTCAATTGAGGGTAGGTTGAGTACATGCCTTCACTGTCACTTATTTGATCAAGCGACGGTAAAAATATATTTGCCATTGATTTTAAAAACTAACAAAGAACCGACATATCCTATTTTTCTAATAGTATATGTTTGGTAGTCTCTAATGGTATTAACACTACAAAAAAATTACCTTTAACAGCATTTAATATTTGCCACTGTAAACATTATATTTACCACTATATGTAATTAACGACACTTAAAATAATTACCACTTAATTGACACCTTCGTTGGTGTCACTAAAAGGTTAGCGACAATTATACAATCACTGCTAAATTAATGGTATTAGCGGCACTTTAATTGCTGCAAATATTGTTGCTAATAACCTTCTTTAGTGACGATTTATTTGTCACTATCTTGCCACTATTGATTTATATTAGTAACAATTTAGTTGACGCTATTAGTTTTATTATATACTTCATTTAATAGTCTTTTTTTGTCACTAAATTGCCACTATTGATTTACTTTAGTAACACTTTATTTTACCATTTAATTGCTTCTATTGATATTATTTAGAAGCAATTATTTGTCTCCAAATCACCAATATTGATTTACTTTAATGGCACATTCTTATACCACTAAATCGTCACTAATTATTTACTTTAATGGCACTTTGTTTTATAATTTAATTGCCACTATTGATATACTTTAATGATGCCTATAAGATTTAATTTTATTCTTTACTAAGAAATAAATTTTGTTAACGAGCACAAAACACAAGGACCTAAGCACAAAGCCCCTTTTATTGACTTCTTGGATCATTAAAATACATATTCCCCTCTTAAGGGTGATACAAGAGCAAAAAAATAAAGAAAAAATAAAATTGCAATGAGCTCGTACATGACATATTGTATCTTCTGTAGATCTAATTTCAACTTTCCAATTGCTGAATATCCTTCGTAAGCAGCTCATCCCTCTTGTTAGCCTCCTTCCCATTTTCCTTTTGTTGCCTACAATTTTCGTTTGGTTGAATATGGCCATGTGATTTGGCATTTGCAAGCCTGCCAGTTCTAGAAGATCAACTTAGTCTTAATCTAGAAGCCAATTGCCACAAGAGGATGCTATATTTATGAAAAGAGATGGCCATGATGAGATATAAAACAATCAAACACATGGATGACTTCATTGAAAGGAAGGGATATACCAGATTGGAACCAACATACCCTTGCATCTCTCACTTCTAGTGTCCCTGAGAATCAAGTCCTTCGTCCTGTAGTTCTAATTAAATTTCAATGGGATAAAGCAAAATCTCAACACCTTGAAAAGCCATTGCTTGTGTACCTTAGAAAACCACTAGTCCCAACAAAAAGCTACGACAAAGTTTTAGACATGTCAGTGCAAACATAAAATTTTCCTTCCATGATCTCAAAATCAATAATTTAGGGTTGAAAAATTTTAGCAGGATATGGTTCCATGATTACTTTTATATACATAGAATGGTACTACTTGATTTTAAAAACATTGATGTTGCATCCAACTAATGCAAAAATAGTTTAAAGTAATAGACACATTTACTATTGCAAAGGCCATATTTAGCATATTTAGTAGGAACTTTTTTTTAAGGGGATATCCAGTAGGATCATAAGATGTTTTTCCAAAAAGTAAAGAATAAAACCATGTGAATAAAAAATAACATAATGAAATCAAAATGACCCAATTACCCATGAAAGTAGCCAATCATGGAAGGAAAATACATAAATCATCCATTACAAACAACACACATCATTAAGTACATGATAGACATTACCATTCTGTAGCTATAAATTACATGCCCATGATTGTGAAACACATCCAAAAAAATGCATAGCAACTTTCAAGCAATAGGTGACAAATGGTAAGTTAATCAAGAGAATTAAATTTAGTAAGATCTAAAACATAGCTGAATGTACTTGATGGGTACTAACTCTTTAGCATTAGGATCTTATGTCACGATTACTCCTTGAACATAGGAGTAAATCTACAAGCAGCACATCTTGAATCTCAAGCTAGTAAAATATAGAAGCATCCAAATTACATGAAAGTTAAGATTATTATTATCCTATTACATGATTTGGAAACAAAAAGTAAAATAAAAAACATATTATTGTTAATTGTCATTAACAATAATGATTTTGCAAAAAGATGTATTAGTAGTTTTACATGAAACCCTCAATAGTCAATACTTATTGTATGAAGTACAAATGATGCCCAACTTACATTGATGTTCTAATAAAATAAGAAAACACATGAAAGGTCATAAAAAAAATAGATAGAAAGAACACTATCTACATAAAATGCAAAAAGAAAAAACTATAATGGATTTAGCTATAAGGATCCAAGAGTATAGATAAATGAGGTGTAATCCACAGAGGACTTGGGCACATTAGATGTCTTTTCAAAAAGAAAGATACACATTAGATGTCTAAATTTTTCAACGAGCGGGGGGATTGATTTTTCTCTTTATTTCTAAGAGGTAAAAAGTCTATTTTTCATTTTATTTAGTATAGAATGCATGATGCTAGCCATTAATCTATCTCATAAATAGTCATACTTGGCTTAAGACTAATTTCTACTCGTGACTCATGAACTTTTAGTTGTGTGAAAGAGATGACAAGTTGCTAACACCATCTTTTGAAAGTATGCTTACCGGTTGGTGGTTTTATTTTCTTTTTCTTTTTTTTTTGTGGGGGTGGGGGGCAGGGGCATAGTAACAAAAAATAGGTACATCCAATTTCAAGTGGGCATCATCTCCGTTAAATAGCACATAATATGACATAAGCAATACATGGCAAATGCTAAATAGCTCTTAATGGATCAAACTTCAATAAAGCTTCTTTACTCACCTGATTAAAAGGTATGCAAAATTACTCGAAGAATCAAAGTTTAACATGGTATAAGCTAATAATAGCTTCTCAAACAAGTTACCTCTTTCTCTTTATTAAACTAGAGAACAGTGAACAAGACATGCAAGGTTTATATTCCAGAATTATACCAGTGTTAAAGGCACCAAAGAAAGTTCATTCTAAGACAAGATGGACCAAATCATTTCCTTTGCAAGAACATCATCCATGAAAGGATACTTCCTCATAAGTCTAGTAATAAGTAGATAGTAAAGAAAGAGCATAAATTGGAGCAAACAAATATAAGCAACACCTACTCTTGCATTGACAAAAAGTATTTTCACTGCTAAAAGCAGTGCATATATACCATCCAATCATAGTGTTGCTTTGGTAAAGGCAGTCTTGGCAAGTTGGCTAAGCGGATCCAGCAGTAGAGTAGCCTAGATTGGGTATCAAGTATTACTCATGTGACATATACTAGATGGTGTATCACATGACCTAGAAAGTTGAAGAAACATAAAGGGGGAAAACTTGCTCTTGACAATATATTCAAGTTGTTGAATATGACTCTCAAGCATCTAAGATGCCCTCATCTTTTTACTTCCTTCTCCTTGATTCATGTAGATATGAAAGAAATTAATTCAGAATTAAAAGTATCAACAAATTTCACAACCCAACTTGCCAATGTAGGTAATATGCCTAGTTTCACATCCTCACTTCCTAACCAAAAGATAAGAATGTGTTAGATGAAATAATTGGACCAAAAGGAGTGTCACCAAAGAATTCTAAGGGAAAAGATTCTCATATAAGTGTCCACCATCACTTTTGTAGTAGGAGATAAGAGAGCTAGTAGCTGAAGGAGATAAAATATTTAAATGTATGTATGCTATTCTATTTTCCTTTATTTGTTAATGTCTCATTTGGATATGACAAGCTGACTCAATAAGTGTCTACAGGGGCATATCTAAGTAGTGTTTGCATAGCTGAAGAATCGTGAAGGAATGGCTTGGGTTACACCTTGATTAACAAAGCCAAGAAGCTTAGTGAAACTACACATTCCACCCTTTTGGTGTTGTCCATCCCTTCTAAAACCAAATAAGTGTACATAGGCCATGCAAATATTCACCTAGGTTGTTGATTTTTTAATACTAATTGTTTCAACTTCATGCTCCCAAGTTGTAGAGGATGATCCTAACCATGGCAATATTTCTAGCTTTGCTAAGCCTAAACAAGTCAACTGTAAGCATCTGCGTGCACAATTCCTTCTTGTATTCCATGATAGGAAGCATGTGCTGATTTCTACCATATACATGAAAAAAAAAAAGATAGAAATTTGCTTAGCGCACATGTACAAGGAGTACTAAGAAAGGAAGCTAAACAAGACAATCAAGACATTTAGCAAGAATGGAGGAAATCAAGGTTCCTTACCAAGGAAGTAACCTATTAAGGTGGAGTATCAAGAATCCTCTAATCTTTCCATCACAGGGACCAGTCCATGGACCAAATAAGCAGATTAGTAATAAATAGCCAAGCAGAAAAGCACTCTACTTTCTTTGTCCTCCATACAAGGTGGAGAGAAGGCAGACCTTTAGGGGCTCACCACAACTCTAGACAGTTATCCAAACAATTCAACCAAAATCCAAAAATATGTCACTTTGTCAACTGGCCCTTCAACGAAGGCAATCACATCAACTACATAACAAAGACAAATGATAGAAAGATATTTGCTTCATACTTTCAAAGGAATGATGTATATACAACCAAATGTATAACTATAACTAGGTAAGATCCACTGAATTCAACCATCACAATTTAAACGTATAGCCACACCATCAACGTTTTGAGAGGAGCTTGCAATGTCCAAATAAGTTACATATGTAAAAGAAGATACACGATTGTCACAATTTGATGGATTTACAAAATTGTTTAAACTGCAATTTTGTTTGCAAAATCTAAACATGTACATGTGGTTGATTCTGTTAGGGTCCAATGGATATTTAAGCAGAAGCAATATTATGCATTTGATATATGGTAGTAGCAATATGAGAACAAGCAGACTATTTAATTATTAGCTTAGCTTTCTGACTATTTATTTTCTCTATTGTTGAGTTCTGACACTAAATAAATAAATTTTCAAGTAGGGGGAGAAGGAGAATTTATTTGAACATGCCTCACTCACCCAAGAGCTATACTGTCTTCAATGAGATGCATGTTCTGTGCCTTAACTTCCATTACCCTAAGAGATCCATTGCCCACACCTTCCTCAACTTTATTCATCTTGCCAGTGCTAACCTCCCATGACTGCATCATTGGGCTGCTTGATCGAAGACAACCTCTTGTTTTCCTAAATGTTTAATATTAAACATCTAGACTATAATTGCAGCTCATTTTCATTACGAACACTGTCATTATTACCTCTATGTGTACAATACTCAAATTCAGGTATATTTCCTCTTCTCTCGATTAAAAGAGGGTGATTTAGCTATTTATTTCACTATAGAAGGCATCCAAGGCAATCACCACAACTCTGCAAATGCTCCCAAAAATCATCATCCAAGTAACAACAATCATCATCCTTCCCCTATACACCCCACGCAACAGACCCCATTCGCAACCAAACACCTCCATCTAGACCCCATCTGTCATGTCCAGAGGCAGCAAACTCATCCAAACAACACCAAACGAATACTCAAGAACTGAATTTTCGTATGTGCATATATCCCCCTCGCATACAGACCTAATGATCAACCAAAACAAAAAAGGCCAAAAATAGCAGAATACCAACAAGGAACCAAAAC
Organism: Thalassia testudinum; assembly: GCA_037157565.1. Taxonomy (NCBI): domain Eukaryota; kingdom Viridiplantae; phylum Streptophyta; class Magnoliopsida; order Alismatales; family Hydrocharitaceae; genus Thalassia; species Thalassia testudinum. The sequence goes on from JAZHRO010000025.1 coordinate 113,693,720, forward strand.
CTAACTGAGATCTAGGAAAAAGCATAGGATAAAACATTAAGCTATCATCGATAAGATATTACTTAGTCTTCCATCAAAAAGGATATTTCATAAGTAGGAACTTTGCATTAACTACAAAGGGTTGGAAAGATAATTGGGATTAATTATCAAATGCAGTGGCAGTTTAAGACAGAAAAGCAAGTTAATTAATATGGCATCTTTCATCCTATCAACTAAATATATATATATATAGATAGCTACCTCTCAGAGAGAATTCACAATGATAATTTTAGCAACCTTAAGATCTTACATGTTTGTCATTTCTTTGCCTCTATCTTTGTATCTACTTATTTTTGCAGGTCATGGGGAGTGTGAAGCAGAGGGAGTCGAAGAGCGCCTCGCAAGAATTGAAAAGTTAGACATCTACAGAAAATGGAAGAAGAGAACCTTATGATGCTCATTGTGCTCTGCACTTTTCTGAAAATGGAACTAGAAGGCGCACTCCTCTACTGCACCCTTGCGGGAGGCAAGGGTGCGTCATCCACGTGGTGGCAATCGTCGACATTGGTCGAGGGGGTACCGTAAATGGGGACAATAGCTAGGTCGGTGCCATCAATGCTGACGCGGGGCAGCATACTCCACTGCAACCCCACAAGGTGCCGGGGCACGTCATCCACAAGGTTGCCATGATCGTCGACATTGGGTCGAAGGGGCTGTAGAATTAGGGGCATTCATGAACATGAATTCTTTATTATTTTTATCAATTTTTTATTTGTGTAGGCATATTCAGAGTCTTCCAAGGTTTTTTGATTAGTCTCTTCCACACTAGGCAACAAATTGTTGGAATTTCCCATCGAAATGGATTTAGCTAAAGAAAAAGCTTTCCCCATAACTAAATATCCCTTTTTCTTCTAAATATTTTGACGAACATTTTTTTGACATCAAAGTACATTTTTTTGGAACGTTCATTCAAAAACAAAGTGACTCATTTTTATTGTTCTATGTGAAATACATGTATCAAAAAATCATTATTTTTATTCATTATCTATACTTCATTTCATAAATAATGGAATCCTTTTTCTGGAATACTTTTTTGTTTTATAATACTATCCTATCCATTTAAAATCTTAGATAGACTCTTATATCTTATTTAGATTATCTATGTAATATTTGGAATAGACTTTTGAATGGCTAAAAAAAATTCCCTAATCATAATTTTTTCTTATTCTTTTTTGTTTTTCGCATCTCGATTCCATATAGAGAGAATCCAAAATGATTCATATGAATTGGTGCCATTCTAGTCTTATTCGAATCTATGTTTATAGGAATACTATTATGATAAATAGTAGAAAAATGAAATCCATAGAATAATGAATGGATTGCTCTTTCTAAGAATCAAAAAAGACCCCATTTTGCATTTTTGTCTCAGTTTTTAGTAGATATTCTTATGCTAGCTCAAGAAATCCGAGAATACAAGGATTCTCCATTTATACATTGTAACAAAAAGACACTCCTATCCCTCTTTTCTATTCCAATTCAGAATGTCTATTCTAAAATGAATTTGTATTTTAGACTCATTTCATGATCAATCTGTTAAACAAAGCATTACCTAAGAAGATCCTCTGAAGAATGTATTATTACACACACAAAAGTAAGAAAAAAAGACACTTGCTTGATTGAAACAATAATTTATGGTAAAATATCAAATAGAAGGTAGATCAAAAACACAGAATTGGATTTTCAAATTCAAATTTTGGGTGATGAATTCAACTAGTGTTGGATGCAGGACAAAGAGGACGAATTAAGGGTTTGAATCCTGGATTGATGGAATCTCATTATTCAAACATAACGAATTTGTCTTTTTCCTTTTTCGTAAAAGAGTGAATTCATGCTATTACTCAATTTAATAAACAAATCCCAATAAAGGAGAAACCATATGAATAACCCGTATATCCTAATTATGGCGATGGCGGTGAAAAAGCTAAATAAAATCTACATTCTTCAAGCATCCCTTCTATGTTCCTCAATCAGAGTTACCTAACCTACCCTTTACAAAGAATTAGATTGATGTGTGAAAATCAAAACAAGCTTCAAATTACTTCTCAGACTTATCTTGATGAAATCTTTCCACGTTTTACTGAATAAATTATTCCACTTCATAATACTTCCCAAAGTTTTATCTGGTTGAAATCTTTCCTCGTTTTACTAAATAAATTATTCAATTTCTAATACTTCCCAGAGTTGAAGTTGTTTGACAACTTGACGTAGAAATGTGTATGGGCTTTTAGATTTCTTTGTGTAATGGGAGATGTATATTTTGGAAATTGAGGGATCTGCCTATTGACAATAACTAAAGCCAAGATGTACTTTTCATAAGACTATTATAAGACGTTTTCCTAACACTTGCACTAGCTTACATTCCCAAACATTTCATTACATTTCCATATGCAACTTACCAAATGATTGCATTTCAATGTTCTTCTCTCTGGAACAATGGAAATACACTACCAACTCAATTTAATTAAGACAAGGGTTAAACCTACAAGAAGTCCCATACTCTCTTCAATGATTTGCTATTATCAAATCATTTAAACTTTTGTAGTCAAGAGTTAGAGTTTACAATATTTCTGATAGAAACCTCTAAAAGCACTAATTAGCAATAATATCACAAGATTTGTCATGGCAGCCCATAGATACCAATAACGCATGTAATTTGGAATGTTACATGTTAGCAACCTTTCTAATTCATGTATTGTTTAAAATCATCAACCATCCTTCACGATCAAATATCCTGAAGTCACTATTCTAGTTGGATTTAGGTTTGTTTGCAGATAGACACAGAACCTGAAATACCTAGCATGCAAATGGTAGCAAACTCTAGTATCCCCCGAGATGCCTGGTATGTAGAGGTTCCCAACTTCTGGAAATGATGCTCCACAAAATAACCAAATTGAATTCAAACCCAATAAATCCAGGAAGCACAACCTGTCTGAAAAGAAAGCTGCTCAAGCTACAACCAAGGTTTCGAAGGCATATCAGCACAAAAAAAGCCATTTGGGTCAAGCAATGAAAATAGCAATTCTACATCAATAGGGAAACGAGAGTAGAACCCTGACATAGTATATGGAGTAACATTTGATTTTTTAGGTGTTCCTTAAAAGGTACAATCTCCTTAGACGAACTCCCAAACAACCCCCACCATCCACTTAAATTGGGAAAGCGACAAGCTCCAAAACCCTCTCCTTGTCAAGACGTGCAATGTACTACTCAACTCCTTCAACAAATTTATGAACTAATCCAATTGCTTTCAATTCAATCTAAGTAAAGAACTTCCATGCCACCTATACTTCCTATATCCTCCCAATAAAGCCTCCAAATTACAGATGTTTGGAAGTTCCTATGCTTTTTAGCAATAACCTCTTGCAGAGCATTTAACTATCCTTGAAGTGCCTGCCAAATATTCTCATTTTATTTCTCATTGCATGTGGATTTAAGCAGAAACGAATATTATCAATCAAAATAGGCTAAATTATTATGGATATATTATATGTAACTACCCTCATCTCAGCATTTTAGATTTTGTATAATTGAACTCATCTTCACAAACTATGATACTTTAGGATTTATGATTTTAGTCAAGATTACACATAGTATTAGCAATTCAATACTGATTAGAAAGTATGGACGAGAGGATATTTTGTTTAGCATTCTTTCATAGCTTTAATATATTGTGTTTAAAAATGTGGTATGCAATTCAAGAATTTTTAGCAAGATCCATTATAAGTTCTATCAAACAGTGTGAGGTGCTCAAAGGTGACAGGGGCTCACAATGCCGAGGCATCAATTTCTTATCTAGGTGCTTTCTCAAGAATAGCAAGATGTTAAAATATAGGCACATAAAATGTTAATTGTATATGATGCTGTAAATTAACTACAAAATAAAAATCAGAAACTACAGGCAGGAAAATAGGAACTAAATAAGAAGGATTATGGAATTACATAATTTCATTAATCTCAAGAAAAAAAAAACTTAACTAATTAGAAATTATAGATTCAAGAACTAAAGAGCAAAATCATATCCTACAAGCAAAGAGTAATTTACAAGATGAACCAAATAGATATTCTACGTTATGATGCAATAGTCTAAATGCAAACTATAATTAATATGCAAAAGAGATGCAAAAACTATTTTTTTCTTGAAACGAAAAAATTGATAACTTTTAGCAATTAGAATGAAAATAAATTAGGAATTACATTGCACTAACTTTATAACTTCTATGTTTTTCATCCACCCATTCACAATCCATCATATCCCACTTATGGCATGCACTTAATGCATTCGAATGGGAACCGGAAGCCCTAACAAGCTAAGTTACTCCATTCAGCCGTAAGTTCTGTGTTATCTTTGTTGGTGAACAAATAATAAGAATTAACATGTTTTCTTGCATGTTGTGCAATCAACATTAATCCCCACAAAGATTTAGAATGACCAACATGGAGATTCTTTCAAAACCAATATGTTTGTAAAGTGAAAAAAAAATTACCCAACATAATAAAACTCCTACAACATGGCACTGAAGAGATGGACTGTCAAGAATTGTGTTGGTTTATGCTTCAAAAAGTGATGATAACATCATCATCAGCCATATCTAGCTTTATTTCACATAATCAAAGAATAAATGCTCCTACATAACCGCTAGAAAAACATAATTCACTGCAAATCCATTTTGAGAAAAAGACAGTAAAATAGGGGTAAAACATCAGTTTTAACAATATATCTCAATTGCAGTACAATCATGAATTTTCTCCAAGGGATAAATAAAAGTCAAATGGTTTTAAATGTCTAACAAGTGAATCTGTGCAGACAAAAATGGATTTTCACGCATTTCAGGAATTAAATGACATCTGAAACCCTAAAACAGACCTATTTAATTAACTGAGGTTCTAGTCAAGATAAAATTTACCTAAACCCTTTAAAATTCATATAAAAATATTCTCTAAGGTTTGGTACCTTCAATTTGACCATCAGAACCCGTCTTGACCTTAAACAAAGTCACAGGCAGACTTTTGCCCTAATTTGGGTAATTATGCAATTTATCCAGTCAAACTTGGTCAAAACCTAAATTTAACTTCACCATTGGATTCCTTGGGTCCAAATTAGGTTTGTGCCAAAATTTGGACCCAATATGAAATCATCTTAACATAATTTGCAATTTGATCATGTCCAACTCTTTTCTCTCATACACATGCCCCTAACTTTTGAATTTCTTACAAATAGTCCCCCAACTTTATCGTCTTCTTCACAAATAGATCCCTGTCACCATGAAATACTATTCCTACAATTCCGACGACCTTAATTTGGCAAGATGTTCATGATTTCTTAACGAATCCCTCTCAAAATTGAAAGGGAAACTCAAGTAATTATCTTCCTTTTCAACCAGATCCAAAGCTCTAGATCTCGCCCAAATCCTCATGAGAATCCTTCAAAGGAGTGGGTCTCCTATTTTAGCAACCTTCCAATCACCCTCTTATGGCCTATATAAGACTCCTCAGGGCAAACCGTGCCTCGTAGACTTATTTTTGGCCGAAATTACCCCAATTTCTTCCCTCCTCTCTGGCCAAAAAGCTCCACGAGCTCCAGCGACATCCTTTTTCTCCATTCCTCATCCGTTCGCAATACCGACGACAGATTTATCTCCCTCAGCTTCCTTCGCGTCGTGCAATACTAGCCGCCATCGCTCTCTCTCCGTCGTCATCTCCCCCTCTACTGGAGTGTCTTCTTCCTCAACGTCAGCCTACCAATGTCGATGTCGTTCTCCCCCCTTCATCCATTAGATTAGGGTTAGCTTAGTTTCTTTTAGCTCTTAGGTTTAGTTCCTTACCCAAAATCCCAAAAAGACCCCTCGCACTCTACGAACACCGTCATCTTCCTCTGCTCCGACTACTCCTCCGGTGAAGCCCTCCGCTCACTCCATTGCTCCAAACACCTCGCCGACTAGCCCACGACCTTCGCCACGACTCCAACAAAACCCCTCTCCTATTTCATCCTCTCGCTCACCCAAACTCGCCCCGGAACAACCCATCACCGCGCCTCTGTTCCCGACTCCATCCGACCTCCACAATGCTCCTCGCCTCACTGCACCCACCACCACGTTCGCCATGCTACGGCGAAGCCTACTGAACCATCTGACGAGGCCGCAAGGCCGTATTCTTATTTACAGGTGTTCGTCGTATCTCCGTCACCCTCCACCCGTCGCCGCCTTCATTCTTCGAGCTCCAGGCATTGCGAGTCCCAGGCAACATCCCCAGGTAGTGCGGATTTACTTCAGGTCTCATTCCAAGGCCTCAATTGGAAGCCATACCTACAGCAGCTGCCTCGATTGGAAGGGCAATCCAGCCGCAGACGCACGCGAAGAAGAGGCACTGTCTTTAGTGCCACATCAAGGACGACAAAACTCCAAACAGCATAAATTGATTTGGTGTTGTAGGCTTATTGCCTCAGACACAAGGGGGTGAGGTCCCTACTCACCCGACACTGCCTCGCCCGTGACACTACTCACGCGGGTCTGGTCCAACCCATATACCCGCCTAAGCTAAGCACACCTCGGTTGTGATCCATGCACATAGCCCTAGTCCCGAGTGCACCATACCGAATATCCGATTACCCAGTACTATGGCCTTGGGAAGGCGAAGAAGAGGAAACCCAGAGAGAAGAAAGGAGAGAGAGCACCAGGTAGGGTGTTTTTGCTCTGTTGTACATTGGCTAACACTTAACCAATTTCATAAGGTGCTCCCCTGTGCATAAAGGTCAAAGAAGAGGAAGAGAAGCCATAGAAGAACCAATGGCAAGGTAGAGAATCCATGGAAGAAAGAAAGAAGACCTGAAGAAGAAGAAATCAGAGAAGACAGAAGAAGAGGACCATAGAAAGAGAACAGAATAATAAAAGAGAAGAAAAAAAGAAGCCATGGTAGAAGAGGCACAGGAGGAGAAGAATAATAAGACGTCTGATTGCAAAATCAGATGTTAGATCATATGCTCCATATTGATTGATTTGAGTAGTTGTTATATGTATTAGACTTATAATTGGTGATCTAAATTACCATTATTTTATCTAGAATTCTTTTTACTCCTCATACACTCATGTGCTACATTGCATATTAGATTTTTGAGTAATTAATTGTGCTCATTTACATCATATATTGAGATTAACACGTGAATTCCTATTTGCTCTTAGCAAACGACCTTGGACTTTCATTCGAGTATAAATTTTATTTATTTTTCGCACTGATTCAACCTATACTGCAACGTTATGATTTTAAAATCCATTTCAGAGCGATTAACAGAAAGTCTGCTTTTATTGGTTTTGGATTTGTAATTCATTAGTAATTAGGAATATTGATGTGATTTAGGTTTTTTATTTCTTTTTTATTTTTTTTGGAGCAAAGCCAAGAAAGGACTCAATTTTGTTCATAAATTAGAGTAGGAAAGAGAGGGGTGGGAAAATAAATAAGTTTTAAAGATAGAGTCTGAGAGAAGGGAGGAGGGCGGTGCTGGGATCGTCGGGGGGATTGAGGGAGGGTGGTAGGGCATCATTGGAGGGGGGAGGGGAGGAGGAAAATAAATCAATTTTGGAGATGGAGTCTGAGAGAGGCGAGGAGGGTAGTGCTGGGACCATCGGGGGGAGGGGGGGTAGGGGAGCGCTAAGGGAGGGTGGTGGGGCACCATTGGAGGAGGGGGGAGGGGGGGTGAAGGAGGTGGTGGTGGCGGTTAAGGGGAGGAGGGTGGTACGGGGTCATTGAGGGGCGGCTAAGGGAGGGGAGGAGGGCGGTGGGGTGTTGGTGGGGATCACGATTGATTGAGGGAGGGAGGGAGGGTGACAAAGGGTCATCAGAGAGATGGGTTGAGAGAGCTCACCTTTGAGGAGGGTGGTGGAAGAGGATGGAGAGGTAGCAGGGCAAGGCAAAGGAGGGCAAGCACGTCGACAATGACGTGGACGAGGACATGGACGAGGCGAAGGAGGGCGAGTGCATCGACGAGGTCAAGGAGGAGGGCGAGGTGGAAGAGGGAGCTAATGAGGCAAGGAGGGCGATGTAGAGGAGGAGAAGCGTCATTAAAGTTAGTGACATTAAATTTAATTAAATGTCACCTTAGGTCTTTTTTGTTGTAGTGATAGTGGCATAAGTAGCAATTGCCACTAAATCAAAAACTATAGTAGCAAATATATTTGACATTAATGCTAATTGTCATTTGACAAAAATATTATAGTGGCATAAATAACAATTGCCACTAAATCAAAGTCAATAGCGGTAAATATAATTGTCACTAATACTAATTGTCACTTGACAAAATGTTATAGCGATAAATACAAAAAATTTGCCAATAAATCTAAGGAATTAGTGGTAAATATATTATATGTCACTATCTATTTCGTCCCTAAAGGCCATTTTCTTTGTAGTGTAACATTTCAACTAAGTTATGATAACCCTATAACTAAGTCAGAAATCCCCAGCCAGTATTCGGGCAACGAGAAATACAGGAAAAGTAGGTCAAGGCTGTATTTAGTGGATCGTGAGGGTAGTGGGTATTGTTGCCTCTATGTACATGTCATAAATGAAATAAATGTAACTTAACACTTTCTTTTTCTTCTTTTCTTCTCTTTTTTTCAAATTTTTTTTATACTTTTTTTTTGGCATTTATATCTACCAACACAATACAATGCAACATGACATACGCACTTTTACTCATGAGGCATTATTCGGGATTGGTGATTTTCAAGAGGATATTGGGCGGCTTATTGGTGGAAGTACCTATTCTCGGCATCGAGAAAGGAATGGAGGGGACCGCGTATTTCTGACCTTGACATTAACATCCTCATTCAGCTAAGGATTCCATAAAGGACAGTCGTAACCATCTACCTTAGTCCTAGTTTTATTAGAACCCGCTCTCTGTGTATTTGCCTTATTTGGTGACTCTCATAAAGATTCACACAAAGAATTTGTACGTCAGAAACGAGAGCGAAAACTAAAGCCTAACTCCAAGTATCATTATCCAATTATCTAGAAATTAAGATTCCTCGCACTAGACTTAGAACACCAGTAGACTCTCTACTCTCACCTCACAATTGTTTGGTGGATCTACTAGAAAATGGTTTGCCTGACTCCCTAATTACTGTCCAAAGGTCTAGGAAAAAAAGCAATGCTTTTTCTCAACAAACTAAAAATGTCTATCGGTCTTCACAGTGGATCCATTGCAAATTCTACGTACAAGTGTGAAATTGTACTTGATTCTAAGTTTATAAATCCCTATTAAAACCTCTTGATAGAAGGATCTATTTTCTAAGATGTTGACAGAAAAATTTTCAGTTTATATGTACAAGGCCCCCCCATGCCTAAGTTCTTGCATGTCCTCATACATGAATAAGAGAAAATGAATTAAGATAAGGAGTAAGTGGATAGAAAGCACCTGGAATTGCTCATGATTCGTTATTCAACATATGCCAACACTACAATGATGATCACAATATGCAGAATAGTATGCCAAAATGAAATATGCTATATAGAAGCAAATGCTATGTCTAAATGCTTAGTTTAAATGCTATGCCTAAATGTTGAATTTAACGCCTCCAGCTGGACGAAACTCCATCAGATGGATCAATAATTGCAGGAGACAGAATCAAGATGGCAAGCACTTGGAGTTCCATCGTCATCAACAGGCCAAAAATGTAGAGCAGCTGCCCGTGAATACCAAGCCCACAAGGTCGGCAAAACAAAATATCAGGGCTTGGAATTGGTTGTAGCCAGGTGCTACAAGACGAATAAATCCGGGTGCTAGAGTGATAGGTAGCAAGTAGCAGCCTTGAAGAGTGGTGTATGAGTAATGCAGATGAGGTGAATAAAGAGTCGAGAGTGGGAAATAAGTCATACGGGTCCTGAAAGTAGTGGAAAATGAAAGGAGGGACCCAAGTGGTGTAATCTGAAATGGTATAAGGAACCGTTTCGTGAGTGGATCTGGGTGTTGGTGGTTGCAGAGTAGGTGTGTCAAATAAGATTTGGTGTTTTATATCAACAGCTCTAGATTCGCCCAAATCATTCTCGTCCCTAGGTTGATCAAAAAACTCGTACGAATTGCCCAAATTCTATTCACGGTGCGAATCCTCAAATGTAATGGGTGGCAATTCATTATCCCCAAAGCGTGGAAAATTAGAATCTAGATGCAATAAAGCCTCAAATTCTTTTACTTTTTGTTTTGTGACTTCTGTGAAATCCTCGATATCAAAATCTAAGATCGAAGATGTAATGGATTCATTTGACCCCAAATCCAAAAATGCTTCAAAATTTTTCAGATTTTCCTTACAATTAGAAATGGGGTTTTTATCAAATTCTTCCTCAACTTTGATTTGGATTCTTTGACAATTTGAAATCAACCCCATGGATGTATGGAATCTCATGTAAATCAAGGTATCTATCATCTAAGCTTGTTATAAGGGTTTTAGGCAATTCCACTCCAGACCTCTCGAAATCTAAATCATGTGTCTCATCAATTGCCTTTGGCCAATCAGTGTTCACCACGATGTCAGAATCATTATAACTCAAATCAATGAGCCCAACAGAAGCTGTGCGGAGTTAATTCACCAAGAAGTTCTATGTTCCTATAGTGCTCAGGTTCATCATGATCTGAGTCCTCGATAAAATTACAATGTGGGCCCTTGCTTGCCCTAAAAAAATCCAATCTGAGTTTTTCATTCACAGGGCAATCTCCATACACCCGGATACACAGTTAATGTTAGCTTGGGCGGTCGCTAGAAACAGGTGGTCTACGATGATAGGTGCATCACGAAGACTATGAGGAATGTCCATATCTAAGATGAAAAAATCCACTGAGAAGCAAAGTCCATGGATTTTTACAATGACATTCTCTACCACACCTTGAGGCACTTTGACTGATCTGTCAACCAACTGGATAGTGACCAAAGTGGGTTTAACCTCCCCAAATTGGAAGTGGTCAAAACAGCAATGGGGGCTAAATTAATGGACGAACCCAAATCAAGCAAGGCCCGATAAAAAATAGCATCCTGTAGCTGACAGGAAATGAGTGGCACCCTTGGGTCTTTCTTCTTAGATGGCAGGTTAGACAAAACGACTGCACTAGCTTCCTTGGACAATACCACCTTATTGGTCTTCCTCAACTGTCGCTTGGGTGTACAATATTCTTTAAAGAATTTAGCAACAGTAGGAATATGATCAATGGCATCAAGGAGGGAACCTTAATGTGAACATCTTTGTAGATTTCCTTTAAGCACTCATTATCTTTTCTTTAGGTTCACGAGTTAAGGCTCTAGAGAAGGGTAAAGGGATGTCGGTGACCTCAGTGATTGGTTCCTTTTCCTTAGGCTGCTCCTTTGAAGGGATAGAATGGGAAGAGGAGCTAGCCTAAGAAGTATCATGACCTGCCTACCTACATGGTGGGTCCTTTGTAGCTTTTCCACTCCTCAAGGTGTTAGCATTTGCATCGACATACTGTCTATGAGGTGGGGGAGGAGTAGAAGGGGCAGATTGGGTGGGATTCGATGATAAGGCCAGTTGACCCAAAACATAGCCAGGAGGTACAAGAGGTGATTGTAATATTGCATGTCCCTGTGGTGCCTGGAACCTAGGCGAGGTGCCCTGGTTCTGTACCTATCTTGGGTTAGGGACAGGTTGGGAGGGCAAGGCTTCTAGAGTTCCATGTTCCAGTAGCAGTTGGTTCTGTGTATTCTGAATGTTTTGAATCTGATCCACCATCGTTTTCATGAATTTCAAATTGTCATAATTCGATTGATGCATAGATTCCTTCAATTCCTCTCTTAACACCTCGAAAGGGTCAGCTCCCTTTGGAAGGTGATTGGTAGCTTGATGCAACGACTGATAAGTAGGATAGGATTGCTGTTGAGATAGGAATGGCTGCCACCTCGGGTATGTGTTTTGCGCATTCCCATATTATCTAGTTTGGTAGTATGGATCTTGATTTAGTCTCTATGAGTTACCAAGCCAGGAAAAGTTAGGATGCTGGTGCCAACCAAGATTATACGTCTCTGAATATGGGTTATTACGCCTGTAACCTTGGATAGCATTAACATCTTCATAGGTCGAAGATGTCTGTGACGTATATTCATTAAAGGAATACACACTAGAATCGTCATGGGGTGCGTAACCCTGATTGTATGGTGCCATATCAAGATTATTCACAACTTCCTGATATGCAGATCCCGTGAAGGTGGAGAAGATACATCCCAAGTGAGTAGATGTACTCGAGCAGGAGGGGCTCGGGAAGCAAGAGAATAGTAGGATGCAGTCGAATTGCCAGGAAATCCAGGTTTGAGCTCGAATCAATTCGCCACGCTTCTCGTTGAGTAGATTCACCTTCTCCAGCTTCTTAGTGATAATGTCCATATCAGCTTGAGCAGATTCAGTGTAAACTTCATGTACACTAACTCATTGCTATCCAGGTCACTAGAATTGGTTCATCGATGCGACATTCATTGAGTCATCCGCTAGGGTCTCGAACAGTTCAAATGCGCTATTCTCGTTCTTTGCGACAAAATTCCTACCACTAGATGCATTAGCCAGATACCGATGTGTGTCATCTAGCCTATGGTAAAAGACTTGTGCTAGGTGTCATCTGGGTACACTATGGTGCGGACATTTCCTGAAAAGGTCGTGAAATCTGTCCTAGGCGTCATGCAATTTCTCCCCTGGTCCTTGGGAGAAAGTCATAATTGCATGCTTCATCGCATTTGTTCAACCAATCAGAAAGAACCTTTGGAGGAACTCACGACGTAATTCTGCCCAGGTTCCAATTGGCCTCCCGATTGTCTTGAACCAATAAAAAGCTTTATCCTTGAGAGAGAATGTAAAAAGCTTCATGAGAATAAACCCTATATTGACATTTCTGGGTCAAACTGATTTTGCAATTCGACTCAAATCCTCAATTTGTTAGAAGGGATCCTCATTCAAGTTTCCATGAAAATGAGTATGAATCATACTTATTATGTTTGGCTTCAACTCGAATGCGTCTCCGCTTGCGAGAATCCAAATTTGAGGTGCCACGATCGTAGCGACCGGATCATACAAGTCCTGTCAATGTTCTCCGTGTGGTGGATGCTGCATCCTGTCCAGTGTAGTGAGAATCTTGTCAATGCTCTGCTCATATCTCTATTCTGATTCCTCGACCCTGGCTTCCAGATGAGCCATTGGATCTAGATTCTTAGGGCCCTGATCAAGTCCAAGACCAGGATTAGTCATCTCAGCTAATCTAGAGTAAGATGCGGGTTGGGAAGAAGGGTCAGGCGAAGGTTGCCTTTGTCGCCTAGGGTTTGGTTCCCAAGGTCCAACTAGTTTAGGTCTTAAAGACCTTCCTTACAGACACCAACAACAAGGGTTAGTGTAACTAAGCCAAACAAGGCTAAGGCCTTGCTAATCAAATTGGTCCTTTAGAATCAAATGAAAAGATTTTTCGTTCATGTTTAAATTATTGAAGAAAATTCGTCGAGAAACCAACTGAAAATGAAACTAATTGAAAATGATCCCCACCTTTTAAACTAACCCAGTCAATCTGTTTACGAGGGGACTAAGAGGAAGGTTTTTCCTTCAACTTTCACCTTCGGTTCCTTTGTACCCCTTAAACGCAGTCATTTGACACTACCCTGCAGGCTTAGACACCGGGTTTGGCTAAATAGGTTAAGACCACCTAGTAGTTAAAAGACGAATGCAGGTTATTTGATGTATTTTTACGACTTTTGAACCTTTTCTTCAATTTGGTATGTTGTGAGCGGTCCACAAGGTAACTTGACTCACCAACTAACCACTGGGCTCGATTGAGTCCAAGCTAGTCTAATGTGATCCTAAGGCTCATCCACTTGTAAGTTTTTCAAACACCAGACCACCAATCAAAGAAATACACTTGCAAATAAAATTGGAATCTAAATTATTTGAAAATTGATAGGAAGATTCCTTTTTCAATTCTGTTTCAAATAAAAGATTCATTTTTCAATAAACTTTTCAGAGTTTTTTTTAAGAAATTTCACTGTCTCAAATAAATATATATAAATTTTTAACTAACAAAGAGCCAGATCTGAGATTTAAACCCCATGTTGATTTTTCTTTTTGAAACAGTATCAAATGTGATCCAAAAATTTGGGAAAAATGTGGAAATGAAAGCTAACTTTATTATCTTTCACACCCCACCATTTTTTGGTCAATCATATTCGTGTACTATTCAGAATTAATTTTTTAAGTTCAAAAAAAATCTGATCTTCAGTCTATTTGACTATTGTGTGCTCCGTGAATTTTTCAAAAATCCACAAATCAAATTTTTTCTTGGGAATGGTGGCATTGGAAAGATCACTTGCAAATCTAGTTTCTACCCAAATTTCAAGATTTTTTGGACCACAAAAACATGGAAAATGAATTTTCAAATTCATATTCAGCTTTTTGTCAAGTTTCTAAAAATAGTAGTAGCAAGTTTTTTTCAATTTAATTATTTTTCCAAAGCGAAGCAAATCGTAACTACCTAACAAATACTCCTTGTTTTTTCTTTTTCAAATAACTCTTATCCTAATCAAACCTTAATCTAAAATCCTAATAAGACAACCGTGTGCACCTGATTGCCTTCACCCGCACTTGATGCGTGCGCCATTTCATACCTACACACCAAAGCGAAGTACACTAAATTAGTTATTAAATCAAGAATCACCGTGCCTCCCCAGCAACGGTGCCAATTTGTTCGGTCATAAGATCACATTTAAAGGTGATTAAGTCATAGTATAGAGTGAAAATACGTCGAAACAAATTAATTTAACAAGATGCGAGTCCCGGTCGAACTCAGGAATGCAAAAAATGACTTGATTTTAAAACTGATTTAGAACTAACTATAACTAAATAATAATCACAATAGATATAAAGCAAATCAGGCAATTATTTGATCATGAGTAGCAATTAGACTAAAACTAAATAACTAGACACCACAACAAATAAGGGTTTTGATCACGGTCAAAAGCCGTGACCAAATAGCTTATAACTGTCACTGATTAGCAACAGCAAAAGTTGCGTTGCGAAAGAGTCTTTGGTGACGGTTCCACCCGAAACCGTTACCAAAGCTGGAGAGTTTGGTCATGATTCCACATAAATCTGTCACTGAAACCCCCATTGTTAGCTAGGTTCAACAGATGTATTCATGGTTATAAACTATGACCAAAGACTTTTAGTCATAGTTTTAGAACCATGACCAAAGCTTAATAACCATTACCACTATTCACCATGGAAGAAAGAGGGTTCCTTTGGTCATGATTTATAAACCGTAACCAAAGGTCTCTTAAAACAAAAATATTAATGTGCATAAATCTATCCTTAGTAAGTAACCCAATCTTGAAGCAGGCCTCATTATACATGCAAGTGCGATAAAACCTCCTTTGTCATGAGAACTGGTAAAAGGTATTAAAGCATTTCGTACTTATGTTGCAGCCTTTTACCCTGGCTAACAATGCTGAATTTTAATTCCAAGGCCTCAATGCTAACAAACAAAGGCCTTGACCACTTGAACAAATCCAGTGACATAAAGGAAAGCCTCAATCACACCTCAATAATCGTAAAAGATGTAACTATATAACTTAAATTATATACCACCTAAGGATGCCACATCAATCTTGGATTACAGCCCTCGTGATAGATTCATTGAAATCCTCGTAACAAACTCTTAAGGAAAGAGTTGGTGGGGGTGGTTGAAGATGGAAACTCCCAAAGATATATACGTGTCCATAAAGAAATTTTAATGAAAGATCTAAGAATCACGGAACAAACTTTCCCTAAATGACAAGGTAGAATCCTAATAAAATTCGGATTATTGAAACCTATAAAAGGACTTGTAGAGGTGGCATGGGTTGCGATCATCCTCAATTATTCTGCATTCTTGTACTTTCTAAGCGCAATTGTGTCAATTTTACTACCAAGTGGAAATTGAGAGTTGAACCCTTCACTAGGCATACATCTTAACTAGTGAAACTATGTAAATAATTTTCTTATTCTTGCTTCTATGCTTGATTCACTTACATGATTGAGTCCATGCTCCATTCAGGTTGGGGAGGAACTTTGGACGCCAATCAATTTTAAATGCATGTAATAAGAATGTATCCATGCAACATTGCTTTATTATTTTCACGAAGCTCCCTAATTCTCTAAAATCTTCTACCATTCAAACTTGATTTATTTCCAAACCACCTCAACCAAGCCAAGTGAATAAACATATCTTAATTACATATCTTTTCAGTGACCACTTTTAACATTGTAAGCAGATTTCTTATAATATCACCGGATCTTGCATGAGTTTTCTTAAATTTTTCCATACCAAATTAATTACCATTTTCCTCTTCCTTCTTTCTTGGGTGCTTTCATAACCTTTTTTACTTTTTCCTTCTAGAGGTATTCATGACCATTTTGCACTGCAGATTCTCCCTGCTTTTGTTTCCGACCTCAAGCCTCCTAAATTCAGTGAAGCAATTTTGTCTAGATATGTTTCAAATTTCTGATTTAGAGGATCAAACCAGGTAAATATTGATTAAAACCATATGTATATGTATGTGGAAATTACCACCATGTAAATTGTTGCCTAGTTCTCAATGAAATTTGGATAATACTGCTTACTTATATGGCATGAAGCTTTCTTTCTAGAAAAAATGAAATACAACTCACCATGTAAATTGTTGCCTAGTTCTCAATGAAATTTGGATAATACTGCTTACTTATATGGCATGAAGCTTTCTTTCTAGAAAAAATGAAATACAACTCAACTTGACTTGGAGCTTGGACAAGGCAAAACTTATCAAGAAAATCTTTCAATAAACAGCAAAGAAATTTAATGCATGTTTAAGAAGTTAGAGATTTCATGAAGATGCACGAAAGCTTCCAGACTAATCCTTGGCCAACAATCAAACTTTTTAATTTCTCTAATTACCTGAAAGCGAGCTTTCAAATGCCTTCTCGCGAGCCAACCACGGACAACGTGCACCATGCATATATTAACGTACTGGATCGAAACAACTATACATTTTCTAAATGGATTAGTTTAAGATATATGAGATTAAGGAACTAAAAAAAGTTACCAGATTGTATTACAATCGCTGCACTACAGATCTTGATAAAAATTTTCCTGCCACTCTTCTCCCTACATGTCTCTACAAAGCCATAGCCGCTGAATTTTGTCGTTTCATTCCCGTGTATTTTCTTGACACCTCACCTCGAACAACTGAAAATGAGTCGCATTATAAATAGCTGACAAGTTTGAAGTCCATCAAAAACAAATGTGGAAACCAAATCTTTCAAACTTAGGGCTATTGGATTTGCATCCTAAGGTCTAATTTGTTTCGTGGGTTAACCTAAGTTAGTTGCCTGGTTGAATTAACTTGAGTTACGAGAGGTTAACCCAGGATAACTTATCTTAAGCTTGATGTGGGATAAGTTATCCTACGAGTAAACCCTCGCTATTTCATCTCACAGAAATAAAACAAGTTGTGGCTACCCCACTGTATAAACAGGATAGCCTTTCAGGTTATCTTACTACATTCTAAACCGTCACAGATTAACCCAATAGGATAATTCTTTCAACTTCCAAATAGAAACAGAGGATAACTCTTTCAAGAGAATTTCCATCCCACATAATTCTATCCCTCATCCCAAACAGGGCTTAAAGTTTAGGGGGATAGTAAATGTCTTCTCAATTACAACAAATGTAGGTTTATTACCCTTTCAAGAGAATCTAGCAACACTATTTAAAGAAAGATTCATCCTTCTTACTTTACTTTCATTCACTTCGTTATCAAATCCCACCTTTTATGATGCAAAAGAAACCTCTCTCTTACTTTAACATTGAATAAATATCTACTGCATGCCAATACACCAATTATTTTATTCTCCTACTTATCCCATCATTTATTCCACCACCTAAATAAAAATTACTCTCTACTTATCCGCATTAATTTTTTCCTACAATATTTTATCCTGAATGGCTTAAATAGATAGAATAGGGCTTACATGATCGGAGTGTTAGAATTCTTGTCTCAAGCTTCTTCACATGACGAGTGACATGGCCTCTGAAGTAGCTTTGAATTAATCCTTGGGATTGCACAGTCATGGTGGTTGCTTGTGCCTTCAGGAACACTAATTTGCATGCAAGTTGGCTCCATCATTAATATTACATCATCCAGGATATAATGATCGATGGTTCCCGCATCTATTCTGCGCTTCCCATTCTATTCTTTTATAAACGCAGCATGAGTATAAAAGGTTGTTGAGACAGCGGCGTGTGTATATGATCCACAGGCTTGTCCACCAAAGTAACTGGAAAAACATGTATTAATGTAGATCCATGCATGTCAAAGTCCATATATGAATTGGTGAAAATAATTATTATATGAGAAAGAAAACCAGGAAACGAAGTACGTGATCGGGGTGATCATGCCATCTCCGGAGCTCTTTACCCACATGGTAGCTAGAATTGATCAGACTGGTCGAACATTCTTGGCTTCCAAAAATGAGAGGGAGTGCAGATTCCTAATGTAGTATTCCTTCACATCATGAATCTACAAGTTACATTCACAAACAAACTCTAATGTGAAGGAACCAATGAGAATTATACTGAAAAGGTTCTTGCTAGACAGTGTTAATAAATAAGACGTGCAACTAATCTTTTTTTTTTTTGGAGGAAAAGCAAACTTCATTTAGCAGCCAGCTTATAAAACGCAAGGGAAATTAGGAAACACCCAATTTCCTTCGACATTACAACTCAAACAATACCTAGCCAGCACATGAGCTGGCTGAACAAGACATCTATGTACGTACGTACCTTGCATAGAATGAAACCACCATTAGCTTTAATGATGGAAGAGCAGTTCTGAATAAGCCAATGATACTCCCAATTCGGCTCCTATAGGGCTTGGATTTGGCGAACAGGGTTGATGGCATCTGAGAGAATATCCATCTCCTGCAAACCAACATTTAAGGCCAACAATGGGCCTTTTTGTATTGCCCACGACTCTGCAAATTCAGCATTAGACGTACTGTAGTAATAACTGAAAATAGATACAAATTTATTTAAACAGATATAATTGGATTTGCAATTTCGTTCATATATATGGTTGAAGTAGCTTTGCTATGAATTGGTATTAATTTGTACACTGCAATGCATGTGCAAGCAAAATCCCGAGCTAAACTGACCAAATAAGAATAGAAAATCATTTTAGGCTTCTTCTTACTCTCAAAAACAAGCGAGGGCTCCAAATCCTTCTCCCTTCAGCGAATCAAGAGCTTTAAGTGCTATAATTAACTTCTAGTTATGTAGTGATTTTTTTTCCACTTTCTTGGCTGCACTTGAAGATTGGCTAAAATGTACAAAAATGTATGAATTTTGCAACACATAGACATGTGAATGTGACTTTCTTTGCAATTATGCAAAATGATTCCTTTGTTAATTTTTTTGAGTGGTGGTGGATCCCACCATGTAACAGTATTTTATGTTGCTTTTTTGTGTGTAACGAAGGCATGTGGAGTGGTTCTTATTTTTTAATTTATTTTTTTTTTATTGCCCCCACTTCCTTTTATCGTTAAGTTGTATGTTTTTGTACCTTTAACCTTTTTATTTGTATGTATCCCCACTTTTGGACTGCGGTCACCCTCTTGGGCCTTCTTTGACCTGTTGTAGCCCTTCCGGGCCTCTCTCTTTTGCCGAAATGAAATGCTTTGATCTCCAGCTCTTTTTCATACTATACCAAAAAGGCAATGCTCCACGTGTACATAGAAAGGCACATTAATGGAATTAATTGTTATACATAACCTATAGAAGTCTATATTTCAAACATGAGTTATCGATTCCCATGTCCCATCTTGGGTTTGCTTCTAGGTTTGTCA
Organism: Thalassia testudinum; assembly: GCA_037157565.1. Classification (NCBI taxonomy): domain Eukaryota; kingdom Viridiplantae; phylum Streptophyta; class Magnoliopsida; order Alismatales; family Hydrocharitaceae; genus Thalassia; species Thalassia testudinum. The sequence goes on from JAZHRO010000025.1 coordinate 113,713,631, forward strand.
AGAATTGAGCATTGTCTTTTTGCGCTTGTACTGGGAGTATTTTCATAACAAAAAATATGTTCATTATACAAGGAAAAAAAAATCTCTATAAACAAAAGAAAGAATCAGGACAGACTCACATTAATTAGTTAGATTTCCAGAATTGCTCACCCTGTTGGATGATGGGCCAATGTGCCGCGAACATCTTCTCTTAAGGCATTCTCGAGCAGTTGTTCAGAGAGTAATGGCCATCAGTGAAATTAAACAAACGAATTTGTTTAATTAATGGATTTGGTGAACAATATAATATATATACCAAACTGGATGGTGATTATTGTGCGTTGCGGGTGCTCAGAAATTTCCTTCCAGCAATTCTACATCTTGTTTCCCCCTATAAAACTATGGCTGCCTTGTGTTGTTGCACCAACAGTGAGTGTAGCGCCCTTGTTTTTCCACCAATCAACAATCCTTGATGCAAATAGGCACTCAGATGCAAGAAGTTGTCTTAATTTGATTTAGTATTTCTACACTTGAAAAATGTACAAGTTGCTTTGACCTTTTGCATCACAAGGCAATTTTCTTTTAGAGGATACATGTAAAATTGCTGTAAAACTGATAAATCTCCTATTTTAGTTGGCACCTCTATATTCAAGACTACTTATTCAATGCAACAGGAAGAATGCAATGGACTACTATCAAGCAGAATCTAATCAGACTAACATGCCAGGCCAACTATAAAAATAACAAATAGAAATTCAATAGATTTCATCATCTTTTTCAAAGAAAAAAGAAGGAATTTCCTAATAAGCAGCAGCAGATCTACCTTTTTCGAGACACTATTGAGGGACACCTGCCTGTCTAACAGTTTCCTAGCAGCACTAGCACTTTCAGGACCATAGCTAACCCTCCTGCCTTCATTCTCAAATTGATCTATTGAAAGCTGCCTTACTAAGCCACCCAAATAACCACATGTTTCAGCAGGTACAACCACCTTTAAAAAAATGCCAAAGGTAAAATAACTTTCTGTCAGAAATTACGCTTAGCCATCAAAAAGAAAAAATATCGCAATTAAAAAGTAGCAGCTCTATGATGCAGCCTGACTCCTGAGGGGGGGCTATCATTAGAGGTAGAATCTGGAACGTTAATCAAAGTTGATATTTGTTTTCCATTTGACGTAGCCTCTGCACATAACCCTGACTAGGCTGCTGTTCAAGTTCGCCGTTCTGTCGTCTAGCTTTCTTCTCTAAGAGTTCTTCTAGATCTTTTACCGCAAAAATCAACTCTGAATTAGAATCCTACATTTTCTGCAGCTATAAACTTAGAGTAGCATTAAGACTTCTTTCATGATCTAATACAAGATTTGTTTCCTCTAAGGTGGATCTTGGAACTTCACCATCTTGCAAACTGCTTACCCTTTCTTTGCCAATGCCATAGTGGGAAGCTTTAAGTAATTCACATTTTCTCCTAAGCGAATCCCGCTCCTCTCTTAGGAGATAGACCTCTTTGGAGAGATCATCTCCTTGTCTTCTCTCCTTAACAACTTGCTTTCTTAAAGCCTGCAACTCTAGCTCAGACACCTCTACTTGTTGAGCCAGAAAAAAGAGATGAAACTAAATATGAAGACAATAAACGATAGAGTAATTCCATAATGAAGATGAATGATTCTAAAGAAGATGTCCTCTCTTTCAACGTTGGTAGAGAGTATATTTTGTTGATTGGGTAGCATAATTGGCCACATTCATTTATTTTTGCAGTCAAACAGAAATGACAACATCTGGCTTTTCAATGCCAGTTACAATTCAACCTCTGTAAAACTGGTAGAGTAAATTTCATGAGCTATCCATTTATTTCATAGTTAACAAGAAATGTTTGTAGAGGGAAACTGCCAACAGGATGCAGGTTTTAGAATGGAAACCAATGTATACCGAGACATAAATATCATGCACAAGATGGTCCTAATGGTCCTGCTTTATCTTAAGCTTGGCATAAGCTCTGGGATAGATGATCAGATCTATTTACTCAAGCAAGCATTCAAACCTCTAAGATGTTCTATTACCCAGTTCAGATGTACCTAACTGATTTCTCCTCCTTACCCTCAAAATCAAAAGGGAAAGCAGATACAAAGATATGTGACTTTACAGGCAATCGTTTCTGTTAATTGAATCAGAAAATGAAAGTGCCAGTATGATCCAGCCTTCCTCAATCGCTCATTCATTCTAGGTTACATGAAGAAAAATCTCCATTATAAGTGTGCTTCACAAACTTTTTCACATAAAAGGAGATTAACACATTGAACACTAATGCTACATGACATAAATGCAATCAAGAACTTTCAAAATTACTTAAATTCCATAACAAAATCAAGATGAAATCTGGCCTGTGTAAGTCCTCGTATCAATGCGAATATGAAAGAATGAGTGAACACAAGATACAAATGCTTATATAATGACGTGGGCCTAAAGCCAAGCCTAACTAAGAAAAACTAGGAATGATAATTTATTAGGTATTGATCAAATGAACACAAAGCAACCATCCAAAAATGATTAAGCCCAAGTCATGAAGCAGTGATCCTCAATCCTTTACAACCAACACCTCAGTTTCCTAAGTTTCCGACATAGTAGAATTTTTGGGGATGTTACACCTAATGTGCAACCACAAAATTTCTTCAAACTTAGTTGAACACCAATATCTACGATCACCAACAAACTTCCTTCCATTGAAAATTATCTCCTTTTCCTTGTGGGGTAACGGAGAAAGCCAACGTGCACAGCAGATTCTTCCAATCCATCAAAAAATTTTGATAAATCAAAGAAAACCCAATAAAATAGACAGCAAGACTAGACAACTCAATTAATCATCTCAGGAAGAACAAAGCTCAAGTCTTCCAAACAAATACGGGGCGTATATCAACAATAACCCAATAAAACCAGAACAAAGGTTTCATCTTTCTGAAGAACCATGCAATTTCTGGAGAAATTAATAGGAACATACCGAGGGGCCTATCTTCCACGGCGGATCCAACTCCGCCACCTAAAGATTGCTGCTTTGCCTGCTACTGCTGCTGCTGTTGCCCATCTTCTGAGGTCGCACAGCAGAGAAGCCTCCTTCTCTTGTGGGGACTTGAGAGGGAAGAGGGAAGGGACGAACAAGCAACTCTAGTAGTGGTGAGAGTTGAAGAAGGATGATGATATTACTTAATGTTGGGAATCGATGATGGTGATGACCACCATCGAACGGTGGTGTACGATCCTCTATGATCGACGGCGGGGAACGATCCCAACCACCCCATCCCCACTGTCTAGCGAGCAGTCGCTCCGAGATCCAAGAGGAGGAATCGAAAGTGCAAGCGTAAGCGTAAGCGACCACGAAGCAACGCGAACCGGGGGGAACGGGAAACGAATCCATCCACATGCGATCGAATCGGAAGGAGGAAGAGGGGGAGGGGGGTTTGGATCGATTACTTCTCCTGGTCGGCGATGGCGGCGACGTACGAGGGGGTAGAGGAGGAGGATCTGAGGGCGGTGCCGAGGTGGGGGGAGTGGGGGGCGGTGGATGGGGAGGGGGAGGGGGAGGGGGAGGGGCAGTATGCCATGTAGCGCCCCGAGGCCATGGCGGTGCGGGGAGGGCGATCGGGTCGAGAGGGGAGAAGGTCTCCTCCTCCTCCACCACGAAAGGGCGATTGGGTCGAGGCCATGGTTGTTGCGTCAGGAAAGGGAAGTGGGGAGGTGATGCTGTTGGGGATTGGGGGAATCGGGAGAGGGAAGGGGAAGGTGATGTCATCGGAGATCAGGGAGAGGGAAGGGGAAAGTTGGCGTCCCATAGGAAATTTGGGAGAGGACAGTAGGAGGAGAAATTTTTGAAGGGAAGGTACCGACTCATTTGGAATCGTCGTAATGGTCTAGATTATATTTGAAACCATGGTTAAAGTTTTTTTTCACGATTCTCAAATCCGTGATAAAAGTTATAACATAAAATAAATTTTACTTTCCCATAATAGTTAAGATTTTAAGTAAAATCATCATCATAAGTTAATTTTTATCACAGTTTTCAAAATCGTCACCAAATATCCGTCACCAATACTCGTTTTCCTAGTAATGAAAACATGCATTACTAAAATTAGAATTAAAGATAACAATCTAAGCTATTAGAACAAAGGAACTAAGGATAGTCCTTAGTGGCCTTTTGGAAAGGTTGAGGAGAGCAGCAATGGTGCACCAAGGTAATCTTGATGGATGTTTCAAAGAAAAAGAGTCGGAGAAGTATGGAGGTATCTAAGGGAGATATGGTGGAGGAGATCCTTCAGATGGGAGCTTTGGGATCCTTTTTATATAAAGATGAGGGGAAAAGCTGGTGTTTGGGCCTCCAACTCGTGCAACAACTTTGGATTGATCAGATCTGTCGATCGAGAGATCGACGGATCAGATCACACCTCAGAATAACCTTCTTAGCGCGTTCTTCGCACGAACTTCACCAAATCTCACCACGTGGCACACTCAGTGCCTTCGAATCGCAATCGCGCGGTCGTGCTTGAGCCGCTCACTGCCTTTGCCTTCTTATTGCGTGCGCGTGCAATTCATCTCAGTCGTCCGATCATCAGATCGGACGGCTTAAAGGCGCACCCTCATCGCCTTTTGAATTGCGCATGCAATGGCGTGTGGACATTCATGTGCATCTGCACGTATGCCTCATCATCTCATTCGACGCGCGATAGTGTGCCACATGTTCACCTCCATGCCACTCGATTGTCATCGCACGGCCCAATTTCTTCCTTCACGCACCGCCTCTTCAATTTCTACTCCGTGCGTTTCGAGCGGTCGCCACTTGCTCTTGTGCAAGCACACTAACCACTGCACTGCATCCGTGAATGGTTAAGGTTACATTTTAACGTGCTCATCGCCTCAACCATTGGATGAGGATCCAATGACTGCTATGGATCCTCTTGATGATGAAGCGTTGTGACCGGTTGACATGGCGCTCTTGTGGTTGTTGGATGACGATCTAATTATCATGGCCATCCATCTTTGCTTTGTAGATGGTGCTGTAGAACTCCAATCGAGTTGATTTCTGTGCCATTGGACTACGATCGTTGATCCAGATCCATCCGTGCGGTTGGATTTGGCATCTGAGGTTCAAATTTTTGCCACCTTATTTCTTGGCCTTTGCTCTTCCGCGGACTTCATAAGATGCTACGGGAGCCCAATCAAGACGATCTCGGAAGCGTTGAACTCCCATCGTCATTCTGAACAGATCTGTATGGTTGTATTCATCATCCGCGGCTCCAAGTTACCTACAATTATTATTACCTCTCAATTAAAACATAATATAGCATTATTATTTACAAAGCTAACAAATTGACTATGATGCAAAATAAGACACTTATGCATGCATTATTCCTAGGTTAAGTTAGGATCTAACTTAATTTAGGTAGATTAGGACCTATGGTTGCTGCGCAATCAGATGGTTCTACGAAAAGGATAAGCACTGCTAACATGTACGATGATACATTAAGTTAAACGAAACCATTTTTCCTTAATACGATCTTGCTATTTAGATGTTAGATGATGATATAGGAGTAGACATAAGTTATCAATTTCCCCATTTGAGATCTTAATACCTTTACCAGAATTCAACAATTGAAAATAATCACCAATATTTTATTTTAGAATTTGCAAACAATTTAACATCGCTATCTTTTGTAATGAGCTGATCCCAAAACCACAAGGATTGCAATGTTTGTCTAGAAATCCCTCTAAGTCTACACTAAGCATGCAAACAGTGAATGGGTAAACTTTTAAGGAGTTAGTGAGCTGCCAAAAGAACTACTACCTAATATGGATTTCATGTTTGTGTAAATAAAAGAGAACTAAACAAAGGATTAGTCATCCACCAATGCCAAATTTCAAAAAATTGTAACAATTAAGGGAGCAAAGTAAAGAAGAATTTATGATCCCCTATGTGGCTAATGAACCCTTAAATATGCCCAAGGATGCTCAAACCATCAAATGGGAAGATTCTCAGTTAACTCTCTCATATTTGACTTCCAAGCTTCCAATTTCCAAATTATCTAAATAGAGCATGATCTAATTAGAATTGCATAAATTGTTAATCCTCTACAATCTATGGTGTCAACATCTGAATATATCTAAATCAACATGCCTATAAATCTAATGACCAAGCTAATAAATGATAGTGGTGATTGCACAGCAATCATACGATCCAATTTACATGAATTAAGTTAGATTTTAGCATAACTTGGGAACATTGCATGAATAAGTATCATAAATTACATAGTAGCTACTTTGGTAGCATTATAGATAATATTGTCATTTTATACTCTAAAAGAGAGATGATATTGATTGCAGATGATTCAGGACCGCAAATGATAGACCAGACCATACGGATCTGATCAAGACAACGACGGGAGTCCAACACTTCCAAAATTGTCTTGATCAGACATCCGTAGCATCACGTACAACCCATAAAAGAATGGAGGCTAAGGAGCAAGATGGCAGAAATCCGAACCTCAGATGCCAAATATGACTGCACTGATGGATCCGGATGGTGCCCACGTCAAACAGCACAGTCCAACGATGCAAAAATCATCTCGATCGGAGGCCTACAGCACCTTCTACAAAGCAAGGAAGATGGATGGCCACGATGGCGCCACATGGCACCATCACAGCCGCCCCTTGTCGTGCCCCCAATATCTGAAGAAGCCCTCGTCACGCATTGTGAGCTGTTGGATCGTCATCCAACGGCCACGATGCACCCACGTCGATCACTCTAGCAACACCTCATCAAGGAAGATCAAGATCAGTCGTTGGATCTCCATCCAACGGCTGATGGCAGCTGCACACGAAATGGCAAGCGCGACAATTCGCACACGTAGCGTAGCAGAGAGTGCGCTCGCACAAGATCGAAGGGCATGCGATCGAAGCGTGCGAAGTGTTGGACGCAATTAAGTCGTTGTATGAGATCAAGCGTCTCGGATTTGGCTGTGTGGCGCTAGGAGGATCATTGGATGCAGCAGTGCAGATGATGCGCAGTTGCACGCCCAGCCAGATGCCCCAATATACGCGGGCGGGTGAAATTTAAAGAGGCGGTGCGGTGCGCATTTTAAGTCGACCAATTGTGAGATTGGAAGGCTAAGATTGAATGCGCGCGATTTAAAATCAAGCGCACGTGAGGAGAAACGAGCGAGCGGCGAGATCGAGATCTGACGGCACAGAGGGTGCCATGTGTCGATTGCAAGTGCGCTTCGCGCATATATGGCATGCTAAAGGTTGGATTAAGGTGCGATATGATCTATAGATCTCCCGATCGATGGTTCTAATTAAACCTAAGTTGTTGCATGGTTTTGAGGGCCTAAATGCAGACTTTGCCCCTCAATAAAGGTATAAAAAGAGCCTTAGGGCCCCCTAGTTGAGGGGAACTTCCATTAGATAGATCTCCAACCTCTCTCTCTGTGACTTCTCTCCAGTCTTCCTCCCGGTGCTCTGGATCTGAAGTGTTGCTGCACTTCGCACAAGCATCCCACAAGCGGCATCATCCTTCATCTACTATATCTCTCTCTCTATCTCTCTCTCTATCTACTTATCATGGTTATTTCTAGTTTGGAAACTATTTCCAAATAGCAATAAAATTCTGATCCTCTGGATATCTAATTTCCATGCTTGTTTATATAAACATATATAAATATATAAATATTTCCTTAGAATGACTTTTGCATAAAAATAGTATTTTTCCTCCCTACGAATGACTCGATACTTACCGAAAATCTATAAATGTTATTTGCTCTGACGCAATTCGCAACTACAACACAACTAATCTTTTACGCATCTCGCAGTCAAACAAGTTGGCGCCATTGCCAAGGAGGCAACGGAAATTTTTGAAGCTTTTCAGTACTTATTTGAGATTTCTAATCTGCTATGTTTTCATTGATTTTGTGTGTGCAGGAAGCGTAGAAATCTGAGATGAAATGCAACAACGGAAATATTGCATATTTTGAATCTCAGGTAAGTACTCATATCTTAGATTAGGTTAGATTTCCTTGTAAAAAAAAATTAGTTTTTGCTTGATCCTTAGGTTAGAATTTGCTTGATTTTTGAAAAAAAAAATCTCTCTTAGTGATTTTCGGGCTGAAACAAACTCTCATATTTAAAATTTAATTTCCAAAAATCTGCACATCCAAAAATTCTAAAAGTTTTATTGGGCGTGGGTTTTGAAGTCAAGAACAACATATCCAAATTTTGTGTAAATCTAAGGTATATAAAAATTTTAAAAATTCGTGAACTGAACTAATATCAAATCAGTTATTGTTCCTGATTTTTCAGAGTTCAAAATATCATAGGAATGTTTATACAACTCTGATTGACTTGAAATTTGTGGAACTGAATTCCTGTGAGAATCAAGAATTTAGGAAAAATCTGAAAAAAAAATATTTTCTGTACGTTTGATTGCATAGATTACTCAATCACTAATTGGGGGTCAAAATAGACTACAGAACCCCCAGTACACTTTAAATCAGAAAAAAATAGTAAACATGCATTAAAATTCTTGAAACAAATATTTTCTAAGTGTCTAGTTAGTGGTGCAATAAGACAAATTGATTGTATTGTTTGGATCGCACCACTTCCCTGATTTTTGAACTTAAAAGGACCATCTAGCACTATATGCAATTAGGGTTTCACATTAAGGGTAGAGCACACTTGCATTTCCATACTTAAAGGAAATTTATCAAATAATTGGGATTTGCAAAACTCTTGTGTGTCTCATCAGAAGCCTTGATTAAAGATATTTGCTCAAGTGAACCTTGAAACTGACTAATACAAGCATTCAAACCTTAAAATCCACTTCATCATAAAAATTGCTTGTGAACCCCTTGCCTGTGTACTTTACACTTTGAAAATCAATCTTAAGGGTAACATCCCCCTAACTCTCATCATATTCCAAAATCACATCAAGCCTAAGCCTAAAATTGAGTAGACGTACCCTAAGCAGGACTAATATTCTTGGGGACTTGAAATTAGATTGGGCTAAGGTCAAGGCCTTATCTACTTGGACCCACTGGTGACAAGAAAGGTCGGTGTGGTAACCACGTTAACCCGTAGTGGTGTCCCACTGTGCGGGGTGTCCTAGGGGGTCCCACCCTTCTGGCCAGCCAAGTAATTCAATGGTTGATCTAACCTAGTCGTGTTTTGGAGAATCAAGATTAGGTCTATTTAGGGTTTACACTCTAAGAAATAGCTTGATTGCTTGCATTGAAAGGGTGATGTATTCTCTCATCTATCTTCTCCCTCTCATCTACGGACATTCTTTTGGTGCATGCAAGGTAGAAGATCTCTATATCCTAATTTGCTACCACCTTTAGAAAGAAATCCTAGGAGAAGACTTGTTTGTCCAGAATCTGAATCTGAACCCTCTTCAATGGCTAGTCACCACAAGGAAGATGAGATCGAAGAGGACAATGATTCTCTTACAAAGGCAAATTACTAAGCAGGGTCGTCATCTTGACAGACAAATGGAGGTCATAGTGCAGCCATTACTCTACTCCAAAATGGAAGAGCAGACCGGCCTCTTCATGACTTGTATAATCCTCCTAATGCCCAACCTGAACCTTTTGTCAGGGTACCTCAGGATGGAGAAGATTTTGAACTCAAACCACAGATCATCAATCTGATTTCCTACTTCCATGGTCGCGATTCTGATGGCCCCTTCCACCACCTTGAAGAACTTCTACACATAGAAAGGACCTTTGGCCTTAGGAACATGAATGAAGGTACCTTAATGATGACAATGTTTCCATTCTCCTTAAAAGATAGAGTTGCTCATTGACTGAGGACTATTGGTAGACCAATTCTAACATTGGAAGATTTGAGAAGCACATTTCTAAAAAAATTCTTTCCCGTAGAAAAAACCAATACCCTTAGATGTGCCATTACAACCTTTAAGCAGAACTCTGGGGAACAACTACATGAGGCTTGGGAGAGATTTAATGATTTGACTAGGAAATGCCCTCATTATGGGATTCTGAAGTGGCACTTGGCCCATATTTTCTATATGGGTTAAGTGAAAATTTAAAGAATTTTGTTGATACGGCATGTGGAGGCAATTTCCTAAGCAGAGATGCTGAGGAAGCCTTTCAATTATTTGAGAATATGAGCGAAAATTCCCTCAACAATGCCTGAATGTCCACCTTTAACAGAGCAAATCAACCAAGGAGTAGAGTTTATGAAGTTAAGGATAATTCAAACTCGTTTGATTTGGAACTAATTGCACAATGATTGGACAAGGTGGAACTGATTGGAAAGAATGTAGAAAGTTTAGATAAGAAACTAGACAACCTTCTGAAGGGTGGAAGTTCCTTAGGTACACATTCCATAATAAATCCTATGCCTACCCAAGGAGTTTCTATGTTAACCCACACCCAACTCCCCAACCCTCCAGGTCAGGAAATGGTGCACAATCTTAATGACCTGACCATGGCTCCACCTATAAGCCAACTCTACTTGGACCCATCTCTTTCTTGGTACCAAGGAGGGACCTTGATGCCCTCAAATTCTGAACTCGGCATTCTGATGCCTAGTTATCCTAAGGATGTGAATGCACTCCAGGGTTACACTAGAAATGACCCCCATTCAAACACTTACAACCTTGGATGGCACAACAATCCTAACTTTGCTTGTTCAAGTCAGAAACCCGCCTAGGGTCCAACTTGACTAAGCTAAACACTTTTGGGCAACCAAGTAGGTACACACAACCACACACATACCAGCCACAACCTACTCAGGAAACCCAACCTTCTAATCTGAGTCCGTTCCTCAAAGAAATGTGAGAAATGAATTTGAGACAAAAAAGAAATGAATCAATTGAGAACAGATTTGATGGAACAACTAGACCAGTTAGTTGATGCTAGACAACATAGGATGTTGCCATCCCAACCCATCCCCAACCTAAGAAACTTCAATAGGGACAACACACGGGAGCAACAAGCACATATAGTTCCACCTGCTCCCCAGCTCCCACCTGGTTTTGTTAACCCCAACCCAACTCAGGCTCAACCTATCTTGTGAAACCCACCGCACCCTTCTAACCCTAATGCCTATGCTTGTGCAATCAAGTGGCAATTCCTGACACTCCCATAGATGTAGGTTAGATAGATGAACTCTTTAAATAAAGGTACAAAATTTGCGATTGAAATTTTAAAGACTTCATATGCGTACCAAAATTAGCAGCATAATTTTTTTTTGAAAGTGGAAATCTATAAACATTGTTAAGTCAAATGAATTACATAAGATACATAATTCATGAATAATTTGGAATTAATGGGTATTACTTAATAACACTGGAAGATGCCTTCAAATCTACGTAGAAATTTCAAGGTGGAGAACACAACCTCCCAAAATTTTAGGTCTATGCAGATGAAACAATCATGAACTGTGAACTTGAAGACATAGAGTACCAGGAAATGTAAAAATTTCAAGTTTTAAACACTTTCAAAGGTAAATTCAGGTTATCAATTGATAAACGCCAGTTTATCATCATTCTTATGCATTAAAACAAATCTAGCTCTTAGGATTTTGCTTCACAAATAGATTTTTCGGTTGCATTTAGGCATCAATTAGGTTAGGCATGCATTGCATTTTTTTATTGTCTTTTTGATGTGTTTTTGTCAGTGTTAGGGATATACAGATTGACAGATCCCTAAAACCCTAGCACTCAAGAAGGCAACTGGTGAAGGAGAAGCCCAAACCAGTTGGAACTCAGTTTTATCCAACTCACCATAGCTGGAATCCAGCTCACTTGAACTAGGGTTACCTCATCCTAGCTCCATTCAACTCATCTCAATTGAATGGCATCTCAAGAGAGCTCATCTTAGCTCACCTTAGCTCAAGTCAGCTTAGATCCAACTCAACTTAGCTGAGTCTAGCTAATCTCAACTCCCATTAGTTCATTGGGAGCTCTAGCTAGCTCAGCTAATTTGACTGGAGTTTACCTCAGCTCAAGACCAGCTGCATCTAGCTTCACTCAACTCCAGCCAGCTGATGATGACTTCATCTTAGCTCAGGAAGCTCAAGTTCAACTCCTGAGGACTCAGCTTAGCTCAACTTAGTTGAGCTAAGCTACCTTAGCTACTCCAACAAGCTAGGTCCTCCTCGAAAGCATTAGACCCAACTCAACTCAGCTCCCTTCAACAAAAGCTAGCTTGCTTTAGCTTGGCTTAGCGGCTAGCAAAGAACTAGCAAGCTAAGCCAGCTAAAGTAGCTCCATGACACCCTCTTCAGTAGCTGCCAGCTCCAGTTCAGCTCTAAACTTCTATCCAACTCCTCCCCTCAAACCCTAGCTCCAATTGCCTCCTCCTCTACCATAATACTCGTTAAGCTAACTAAGCTCCAACTCCCTTGGCCATCCATCGCCCTAATACCCTACCTAACTAGCTCCACCAACTAAACCCTACCTAAGCCCACTTAAGTTAGCTTCACCCTACTCCTTTTGGCCCCACCACCTAGCCACCTTTTCACCCCATCACCACCACCAAAAGGCACCAATTTTGGCGCCAAAAACTACCCTAACCACCCCTCCATTTTAGCGCCAAAATACCCTCACATCATGGCCCTACACCTACCCCCTCCAATCCACATCCACCATCCACATACCCCCCTTCTAGAACCCTACCTTGGCGCCACCTAATCCCCCTTCTAGAAGGCCATTTTGGCGCCAACTTCAAGGGACACAACCACCCATAACTACCACCTATGTGACCCTTGGGTTGGCACCAATTATCCTAATGGGAACACCATCATGAGCCCTAACTAGCTCATTTTGACCTAGAAAAGAGAACAAAAGACTGGAAGTCTTAACTCAATGAATAGCCCTTCTGAGGAAAAAGTAAGAAATAAGGGGTAAAACTATAATTTTACCATTGCAGTACAACAATGGATTTTCTCATTGGCTAAACATAGGTTAAATGATCTTAACAAGATAAAAAGTGGGTTAGTTCAAACAGAAAATGGTTCATGTGAATTTTGGAAATTAAATGACTTTTTGTAACCCTAAAATTGACTCACTTGATTTAACAAGGTTCTGGTCAGGATAAAATTCACTTAAATCCTCTAAAAATCATGGAAAAATATTCTCTAGGGTTTAGAGCCTTCAATTTGGCCCTTAGAACCTATTTTTAACTAAATTAGGGTATCAGTCAAATGTTTGCCCTAAATTAGATTTTTACATAAATTACCCAATCAAACGTGATCAAACCTAAAATCCAACTTCACCATTGGATTCCTTAGGTCCAAATTAGGTTTGTACCAAAATTTGGACCTAAGGGGAATTCATCTTGACCTCCTTTGCAAATAGGTTCAACCCAATTACATTTCTACCCCTACCTTTTGAAAACTTTTGCAGAAACCCCCCTATCTTTGTCTTCATTCTTTGCAATTAGGTCCCTCTTCCATTATAGTAGAGGGAATCCTACTCTGACGAGGTTTCAAAGGAAAGATCTCTCTGATTTCTCAAAGAATCCCCTTCAAAATTGAAAGGGAGATTCTCTGAGAAATCTCCTCCGGTTTGAACACAATTCCAGGCTCGATTTGGTACCCAATCTCTCATGCGAATGCATGAGAGATTTGAGTCTCCTAATTTCCATCTTCGGCGAGGTTGTCGTGCTTGGACGCTTGGCTTCCAAGCACAAAACCTTCCGCCAGGGCCTATAAAGGCACGCCCAGATCACCCCACATCCTCCACGCTTGAAATTGGTCAGAGAATCCCTCACTTTCATCTCTTCCCCCTCCGGCCAACTTCTCAGCAAGCTTCGGCGACCTCTGTAACGACCCGGTTCCCGAGTCCCTACGAGACATGAGAACCAGACTGACTCAACTAATCCCAAGACCTGGTCGTCCAACGAGGAAGTAACCAAAAGAGCAGTAAAATAAATCACATTCAGCATGAATATAACTAACAGTAAGAAAGTACAGCAGTAAGGAAAGAAACTACCACAGTATGTACCACCACAACAGTAGAACAACATTCATAATATAATTTGAACTGCAGGTAAAGAAAGTACAGTGGAAACAAGAACTACTCACTACAACGTAACAAAAAGAGGTACAAGAGACAGTGGTAACTCTACTGGACCCTACTCGGCCCAGCGTCCTCTGCAGCCGCTGACCCTGGCTGCTCAACACCTGGTCCTGAAAAAGGTAACGAGTGTAACACGTCAGCAAAACGCTGAGTAGAGTGGCAACTAAACTAAATACAGCAGTAGAGTGTACAGTAGCTGTTATGTTTGATTACTTTCTTTATTCACATCTTTCAATTGTCTCACTATTTCATTTATTCCTCAGATCTTTTTCTTGATCTCGAATGTTCCTCGTGGGAACGATCTTGATTGCAGTCTTTTCCAAAAAGTAGAAGTAGCACGTGGTGCTCTCCTGGCCGGGAGAGTCCCCCGTGGTGATCCTACCCTCAGTCAACCACCCCAAGGTCACTGACAGACGTAACGGTGACTACGGCACGCACGATAAACGCACAGGTAGCTAACCCATACTGGCACGCGGTCGGTCATTTCCGTTAACGGGTGCGCCCAAAGCACAGCACGGAACCAATCCAGGGCAGAGCTCTCTCAGTAACAGGGGTCCAACCCCTCCACAGTCCGCGCACCCTCGCCTGACTACCCTGGTTTGCCCCAGTGGGCCTAAACAAGTCGGTGTAGGAGGTTAGCAGAACCCCGGGGCCCGTAGGGTAGCTAGTGCCCTCCTAACACTAGTAGCTCTCCTCGATACTACGTACGCGAGGGCCAGCAAGTCGGTACAGAGTGGCCAGTCTTAACCCCGGGTCCTTGGGGCGGCTGGCTCCGCTCTGCACTAAACAGGGGGACAGTCGCTCTCCTTGGTACTCCGTACTCAAGGGCCAGCTCACTTCCCCAATACTATTCCATTCACTTTCTAGGAGTTCTACTCCTACTTCCCCATAGGGTTCCAGCTCAGAACGTCTAAGTTTCACCTTCCAATTTCACGTTATCACAATCCATGTTCTCAAACACGTTTATTTATTCAACAGGCAGCTGTTAATTCGATTACAGGCAGCTATTTGTTCCTTTCCATTTTTCCAATACTGCAGTATTATACATTCCACTAGTTTTCCCATCCTAGGATTCATGCCATATCCTAGGATCTATCATACAATCTAGCTTTCCAGCCCTAGGATTCATGCAACACCTAGGAGCTATCATTCCATCTATTTCTCATTCCTAGGATTCATGCAATGTCCTAGGTTCTATTTATGGTTCCATAATTTAACAGATTTTATTAATAACTTAAAGCCACTCTACCAGGTACAATGGGAGTAATGGGGACGTGGTCGGGAATCCCGCGTGCCTCCGTGACCCCCGAGACTGCAACGGAACTGGGTCCTATCACAAGGATCAAACACAAGGAGTATCTCAAAACAGTGTATAGCTACTGTAGACGGGTAGAGGAATTAATTCCGAAAAGAACGCAACTCGAATCGCAGAAAACGGAACCCGAACGGCCCTAAACGGGTCGAAAACGACGACACTGTGCAAAATCAAACGTCTGGAACTTCTTCCAGACGTCTTAAAAAGTGGATCAAAGAATTACCTTGTTCAGCGTGGTTTCCCAGACGTCCAGAAGTCTGCGGGGACGTCTGGCCTAGCTCCCAGATGTCCGATGGTCACCCAGGATGTCTGGAGGTCGCTCCCGCCGTCTGGTACTACAGCCAGACGTCTGATTCGCGTTGGATGGCGAATCACCGAGCCTGCGCACACCCATCTCTCTCCCTCAGTACGGTCAGTCGACAGGAAGGAAGAAGAAGACGAAAAACTCACCTTTCAGATGTCTGGACAGTCTTCTAGATGCCGACCCAGCCGTCTGGCTATCAGCACAGACGTCTGATTCTGGAAATTTTTCCAGAACCAGGGCGCGACTCGCCCTCCGCTCGCGACGCCGCGCCTCGTCGCACCTCGTGCGCCTGCTGCTCGAGCCGCAGCAGGCCTCCCACGTCGTTCCACGCCCGCTGCGCTTCCCACCGGCCGGCCCTGGCAGCCCCGGCGAGCTAGCCCTCACGGCTGAGCGCCGCTCTCGCACGCAGCACCCCCTCCGCGCTCACTGCGGCCATCGCCGCTGCAGCAACCCCGCGCCCGCTCTCGCGCTCGCTCTCGCGCACTGGAAGGAGAAGAGGAAAGGGGTGGAGGCGACGGGAGGGAGCGCGTGGCCTTTTAAGGCCGCGCGAGGAGGAGAGAGAATCGCGGCAGGGCGTCTGCAGCTGCAGAGGGAATAACGAATATGCGGGTTTGCGCACTCAGGAGGGCAGACGACCCGCGCGTGTCGAAAATAACTGATTTCCAGACCTCTGGAAACGATCCCAGACGTCTGGTCCGACGTCTGGGCCACCTCCCAGACGTCTTAAAAGACGTCTGGGGCACGCGTTCGTAACAACCTCCCCCTCTTTCCCTCGTCGCTCTGCCACAATACCAGTGGCAGGGTTCTCTTCCTCTTATTCGTCTACGTTGCGTTGCACTCGCCGACGCCCTGCAGCCCCTTCATCGTCATTGTCCTCCCCCCACTGAGTGTTTCGTCTTCGACGACGGCAATGCGAGCCGGCTACCATCTCTGCATCCCCCTTCATCTCTCTATATCCAGCTAAGTCCTCTCTCTTTTCTAATCATTTTTCTCTCTTTTATTCTTGCAAACGTGTCTCGACGCATGCTATCACCCTCACCTTCTTCATCTTTGACCAGACCTCCGGCGAGGCGTCCCCGCCGCTCCGCACCTCCATTCGCCTCGCCAACAACCCCATAAGCACCGCAACACCTCATTGATCCTAAACCCTCACTCCACTCATCACACCACGCCCCTAGAATACCCCCCGAATACACCCACTCTCACGCACACAGGGTGCCCTAGGCACACACACACTCCAGCCACCCCACGCCATGCCGACCCCCGCACTACATTTGCCGTGTCTTGGCGATGCTCCCTGAGCTTTCTGACAAGGCCACGAGGTCGTTTTTGTGTTGACAGGTGTTGGAGCCCTGCCGCCATTGAAGCAAGCAAGCAGCTAGCTTGTAAGCTCATTCCAGGCCTCCTCACTCTAGGTGAATCATCCCAGGGCGTGCGGACTCCTCTCGCGCACAGCTTTAGCCAAGCAATTGGCACTGAAGACCCCAGTAGACACTACAATCAAGGAAGCCTCTTGCTGCGGACGCACGCGAAGGAAGGTGGGACATTTAGTCCCACCTCGGAAGCTGTCGAGCGGGTGCAATGAAATAAATTGAAAAACTGAAGTAGGCTTATCGCCTCCTGACCACGAGGTGAGGTCCCACTCACCTCTCACTACCTCGTCCGTGATCCGATCCCCGCGGACCTGGCTTGACCCGTATAGCCGACTTGCACTCTTCGCCCACCACCGCACGCCGGTGGGCCTGGTCCCGGGTGCGTACCCGATCCGATTACCTGAGAAGCGGCTCTGGGAGAGTGAGACTAAGAGAGAAAAAGGAAGAGAGATCGTGGGGGTGGGTAGGGGTAGGTTTTGCTCTTGCAGGAAAGGAGAAGAAGAAGAAGCCAAGGAAGAAGAGGGCTTAAGCCAGAGAGGCCAAGGAAGGAGAAGGCAAGGATTGAAGAGGAAGAAGCTAAAGGGTTGAAGAAAGAAAAAGGAAGGAGAAGGAACTGAAGGAAGAAGAAAGAAGAGCCGCAGAGAAAGAGAAGAAGCCAAAGGCAAAAGAAGCAAAGGCATAGGCATGAAGAAAAGAAAAGAAGAAGAAGGAAGAAAGCCAGCCAGAGACAGATCAGAGATAGAGGAGAAAAAGATCAGAAATAGCACTGTAGTAATCACAAGTTTAAGACATCTGATTTACAAACCAGACGTCCATTTTTTGTGCTCTCTTAATATACATAGATATCTAGTGTTTGTATTTACATTTTTGCATTACAACTCTGATTTTCATTGCATATTCAATTTCTCAAAGTTGTGTTCTTAATTTTTAAACCCCAATTTGCTCCCTATGTTCGACTCGGACTTAAAACTTCGAGTAATAAAATCTATTTGTTTTCGAACAATTTCAACTATACTACAACGCATCAATTTTAAAACATTGATCTCACCCGCTAAACACATCCTTAGCCCTAGGATCTATTAACTACCCTAGAATCCTATCCTAGCCATCCATTCCAAAAGCCACCTATACCCCCCATCCTACTCTATAAAAAGACCCTTAACAACCACCATTTTTCCCATCCTCCATTAGTGTTAACTCTACCCTATATCCACCTACAACTCACGACCAAGAAGAAGGAGGAGAGAAGAAGATTAAGGGGGCATCTTACCTGCCCCCTTGATGCCTTCTTCCCCTTCTCTCTTCTTCTTATGCCATGCCAAAGAGGAGGAGCATTCCATCATTAGGAGGATGGCCAGGCAAAGGAGGAGTTTTTAGGGTGGACGTCCACCCTAAAAACTCCTCACCCTTGGGAGATGCAAGTGCACGCTCCTCCCCACCTTGGGCTTGCAACTATCTTGGAGGACACCTTCCTAGAGGAGCCTTTCAAGGAAGGAGAAGAAGGAGCCCTCTTTTCAAGTCAAGGAGCTACTCGGCATGGAGTAAGAAGCCCCCTCTTCTTCACCATTTTATCTAGAGGATTTGTGTTTTTCTTTCTTGTATTTTCAAGTAGAGTCGAAGCATTCCTCTATAGGTTTTGTGTAAACAATTTCCTTTAATTCAAGTTACATTCAGTTATCTTTTTGTTGCAGTCTTTTAGAATTTTTGTATAGCATTTTTTTCACTCCCTCTCCCTAATTACTCTAGGCCTCCATGTGCCTAGGGTGAGCTTAGGGAGAGGCTCTACTTGTCACCTTAGTAATAGTGTAGTGAATTAGGTGTAGACTATTTTCTTGCTATCAACAATTCACATGTTTCCCATCATTTCAACTCATAAAAATTATATATTTGAAAAGACCAAAAAGAAAGTTTATTTTCATTTCCGAGTAACAGACTTGATTTTGCAACATATTGCCTCCTTGGACGACATTAGATACTTCCCTATCTAGGTCTTATAAATTCAAAAGTGAAACGATTTTACGCGTTGCAACGACTCATAAAAAACCTAATTTTACAAATCGCATAAAAATCCGTATCATCAATGTAATTAATAAAACTTCTTTTAAAAGAAAAAAGATGATCACATAAGGTTACTGATCATCCCAATGCATTAACAAAAAAATAAAAATAAGAGGTAACTAATTAAAACTTATGTTTATGTAAGGGCTTAAATTTTGTAGTGGAAATAATGGCTTTCTTTCTTTTTTTTGGTGCCATTTCTAGGGGTTAGGTGTGGTGATGCTCATGATAAGAAAGCATCTTGATTATTAATATCACTAGAAACTAAAACAACATTGGAATGACATGTTTGTCAAGCCAATGGAACCACAAAAGAAAATATCTCAACCTTGTGGCAAAAATTTAATTTACAAAAATGCCTGGCAAGAATCATATAATTCAACGAGAACACCAAAAGACTTTGAAAATAACTTTCAAAATAAAAAATTCATTAAAAAAAACAAGTTTCATAAAAGGATTTCAAGTTGTGCACTTAATAGAGATCCTAAGGATATTGCACTATAGAGTCTTTGGATAAAGAACCCAGATAGAACAATGCAATGTATTTGTCCAAATATCAAAATAATCCACAAACACCTCTTAAGTGCATAGATGCCAGTGACAATATTTTTTGTGAAATAGAAAGGAAAGCTATCGTTTTACGATAGCAGTCTGGAGCAGTATATTATATAAACATGTAAGAGAAATTACAAAAGAGATCCCCAAAAGTGTATGAGGGACCAGCACTCTCTTACAATACGATAGCAGTGACAATATTAACAAAGGGTGAAGCTGAAAAACAAAATAGAAGATTACCGGGGAATGAAACTCAACCTGTAGAAAGTTCCATCAAGCAAACCAATCTTTCATCTGTGTCTGCTTGTTCAAGAAAATGCACTAAACAAAACCAAAATTAAGCCTTTCTCCATATTACCAAAAATGTTTACCATGAAATTGTGAGGTAAATCATACAAGGAAAGTCCTGACTCACTGCATCATAATTTACACTTGCAAAAACCTTAACAAGCAACACAAGTAAATTTTTTTTTTAGCAAACACTTTTAAGTGGATGCATAAGATGGAAGTGGAAATCAACTATTAAAACTTCACTTATACCATTTGAATCGATAAACCGAAATAGAACAACCAAATGAGAGTGGAACTAGACATAACCATTGCAGGCAACCAGTTAAAACCCCAAATTAACCAAAATTCATACTTAACCAAAAAAAAAGATCAAGCCCCCTTTTTTCCGTACTATTCAAATTGCATGCTATGAAATGACGTGTTTGATAGGATCTAAAATATGGAATATCTACGCGTACAAAAACTCAAACACAAAATCAGTAATAACAAGAAAATTTGCACAATTAATTCAAACCACAAAGGACACAAAATGTATAGTAGTTCCCCTCCCTTGGGTACTTCACTACCTAAGCCTCCCAGCTTAGGATTTTTAACTTGATTCTCTCAACCCCAAAAGAATCAATTTACTAAATCGAGGTAATTAACGGGTTACCTCAACCCAAGTACAATAATAGGTTTGTTACAACCCAACGAGCAACAAGCTCAAAATACAAATAAGAACTGGTGTAAGAAAGAGAACTCTTACAACAAGAATTCATATGCCTCCCAACAATAATTAAAATGAATACCAATTTGAGAGCCTAGGATGGACGTGAATCGCTTCATAGATGCGTGAGAAAAATATGTCGTTGAGCTTGCAAGAATGTAGAGAGAGTGAATGACAAATTTCTTCTTTCTCTCTTGAAAATATGGTGGAAATTTGAAATATAACTCTAGGAATTTTTCTTCCCTTTTCTTATGTGTAAACTAAGGGTCCAAGGGTTTATTTATAGAGTTAGGACTTTAGTGGGTCATCTACTAGACGTTGGGGTTTAAATTCCAACGTTCATATAGCCAAAATTAATTTTCTAGTCATTCAGTTTTGAGTCAACGGCTACCTGGTACTGGTACTAAAGTATGGTGCTGGTACTCGTTGCTTCCAGATTTGAGTTTCAAACTCTTAACACAAATCTGTAACCCATTTGTACTGGTACTGATCATTAGTACTGGTATTCGTTGCCTCCAGTACCGGTACTGATCATGAGTACCGGTACTTGCGAGATACAGGTTTGTTTTTATGAAAAAATACAAACCTGTAACTCACATGTACCGGTACTAAACTTTAGTATCGGTACTTATAGGTTAACAAGTATCTTTTTTAAGTGATTTAATCAATTAAGTTCTTTGAAAATGATTGCAATATTAATTCTAATTTATCTCTAATTATTTTTATGATCTAAGTTATATTCCTTTGTTAAGAGGCATACAATCTATAAATAAAAAGAACCTAAACTAAAAAACTAAGGGTCGAAGATGATCTTTTTCTCCTCGACTCATCCTTCTTATCTTGTCTCCACCATGACATGATCTTTTTCTTCTCACCATCATGCCTCCATCATTTCCTATTTGCCTTGATCTTCACCTAAATCTGAAAAGCACTTAATGACAAACATTAATCCATAATAATTTTATTAACACCAAAATAAGATGTGGAACAAGGTTCCAGTAGTGTTCGTTGGCCTGGTAAATTTATTACCAAATAAAACTGCAACTAATGCCCTATAAAATTATATGATCATAGAATTGTTGGACGAATAAGGAAATTACTCAATTGCTTCTTAGGATCACATTCAAATCAAGCAATGCCCCAACAAGATCCCTACTTTGCTTGGCCAGAAGCCTAAAGGAACCACCTTGATCACAAGAATTGACAGAAAGGCAAAGGAAACTAAATGAGATGAAAAAAGGATCGGGAATTGAGAAGAGAAACACAGTCAGAGTACTATGGAAAATCAAGACTAAGGATACAGTGTCACTATGCACTTAAGTATCGCTTTTGCGATACAATATGAGTGTTTGTATGGCCCTTTCGGGTTATTTTATGTTTAGTGGAGTGACTTTGATCTAATACATCTGTGATGACCTGAGCCCCACCATGCAAAACGAACACTAGATTGTGGGTCACCGAGTACAAGGATCATACAAAAACAGGATCGCAGTCACCTAGCACATAACCATAAAAAATAGACATGGCAAAACAAGCTAATCATATTGCCATGAGAAAAGAAAATAAACCAAAAATGCTATCCACAGTAATCATAACCACAAATCTAACATCGGAAAGAAAAGGACAAAAAATACTAGATGTCAAAGAACTACTGACGTCACAAATTGTCTGTTGGAACTGAGTTGGGTCTAGCACTTGTTGCTATGTGTACGACTGTGCTTGACTGCTCAACAGTACCTGAGTACGGGGCTCTAAAGTAGTTGTCAGCAAATGCTGAGTAGAGTAGTATAAGTAAAGGAATGTGACAAAATAAAATAACTATGCAAAAAGAAGGGTACTAATTTGTTACTTTCTTTATGCCTTATCCATTTACTTTTCAATTATTTCACATTTAATTTAATAGTGTGTGGCCTCTTATATTACAGTCACCATCGTTCCATAACAATTCTTCGGAAGGCACGAGGAGATCTTGGTGTGACTTCCTGAGAGGCATGACAAGTACGTAGCATCCCCTTGGTCAGGAGGAAACTTTGTACTTACCTTACGTCCTGTTCTATCACCCTAGGGTCCTAGCATAGGTAGTGTGACGGCTGCATACCACGAGCTATACGCATAGACGCAACATATGCTGGCTCATAGATAACCCTCTCCTCACGACCTGGGTACGTATCCAACAAATTATCATATAAGCATATACTCGCGTACCACTGCCTCGCTAGCTGGTTAGCTAAAGGGCTTATTACAGAGTCACAGGGAGGCTAGCCCACTCCCTAATCCACCAACCAACTTAGCCAAACCATCTCGTCCAGTTGTTCATGTTCAATTATCAATTCCATCATGTCCACACGTTCATTCATCACCATGGTAACTATAAATTAACCCTTTCATGTATAAACCAAATTCACAGTTTATCCTTTGATGCGATAAAGGGAGTTATCGTATTATTTCATTAATTCAACAAAAGAAGCAATACATACATATATATATCTTTTTGATTCATCAAAATTAGCACATTTATTTCTTTCGTAACATTCCCAATCTAATTATCCAATTTTATAAATCAATATCAATTCTATGAACATGATATAAATTATTAGATTATCAATATCTTCAATGTATAAGCCATTATTTTATTTAAACATATCGTTTTAATATTTATAGTACCTATAAGAGGATAATCAAACATCATAATATTTCCCAGACTCCAATACTTAGTAAAAAGAAAAGATGCACATAAAATAATGACTATGACAAGAGGGGGCATAATAATAACTCCTAACAAAAACATGGGAGACTACTTTACCTAATGTCACCGGAGAGTCACAACGACTCTACGAAAATAGGTTGGAGACTCCTAGCACCACATGTGCCCTCCCCCCCCCCCCCCCCCCCCCCAGAATTTGGAGTAGAATTCACCTAATCCAACCATATGTATGCATTTAGCATGCTCGTGAACCCCAAAATCGAGTCCTGAATCACCTAAATCTGCCTCTAGATGACCTTGATCTACGTGAAAAACACTGACCATTAGATCTTAATTAAGATACAACCTTTCACAGGGACTGAATCATAAAATTGGAAACTTTTTATTTTTGGCATGGAATTTTGTTACCCCTTCATCCTCTTCTTGCTCCCCCATCATTCTTTCCCTTCTCCACGTCATGCTTCATGCGCATGCAGGTGGAGCACCCATGCATGCAACGCTGCACTCGACACCAACTGCCACTCACTCACCAGCCTCGTCCTCCGATGACCCTTGCCGGTCCTCTGCCGTCATCCTCGACCCTCAATCAACCTCGGTCAGCCTCCTCCATCTTCTATCTCCTTCCTCGACTGATGGGTGTAGCGGGGTGAATCCATCACCGCCCATGCCTCCCACAACCACGATGGCTACCTCCGATGCATCTCTGGCCTCTCACTGGACCCTTCACTCTCTAAACCTTTGAGCATAGTCATTATCTCCCTTTCTCTCTACCTCTCCCTCACATCAACGTGGAAACAAATAGAAAAAGAATAGGGGTCTTGCATCCTATGTCGATGCCAATCTCTCTGTCACCTCCCTCGAAGGCAGTCGTCTTCACGCACTCATGGTCGATGCTCTCTTCGCTATCGTTGCACCACTCTTCTCGCCTCACTCTCATCTCTCTTGGCCTCTCTCTTTCCCCCTTCCTTTCTTGTACATGCAAGGAAGAACGAGGGTAGGTTTTTTTTTCTTTCTTTCTTTTGATGTGTGTGGTGGCATTTATAGAGTTTGAAAGAGAGAGAATGGGGGAGGGGGATATTAGGTTTAGGAATTAGATGGTTAATTAGGATTCGATTTTGTTTCAAATAGGAAATCAACACACAATTATTATTATTATTATTTTAACTCCTATAACTACAAGCATTCTTGAAATTACGTCAAACGAACTCCGATTCTCACAAAACATGTATCGTTGAAATCGTTACGAGATGAGTAATCCAACAAAATTCAATGATTTCCAAATGGAAGTCATTTGTACAATGCTATTCCCAAGGTGGATCACACGCATGCTTGCTTGTGGTTCACATGCATTTCGTGTATCCGAGGTCTGATTACTGCATAAAACATGCCATTGAAATCCTTGTGACACTGAGAAGCTAACTATACTTTTCGATCGTCGATGCAAGGTTCGGATCATAAAACAAAAAATACATGGGTTTCCAATTTGATTACACATTTTTAATTCATGTAGGCTCCTATTTGCACACGAAAGCATCAACGGGTTCGTCTTTGCACGCTTAAGTTTGAAATGACTCTGGAATCCAGGTTTGGGGCTTTACATGATCTATCTTGTTTGTGGTGATTGATTTATATTTATATTTGCCTTGGTATACTCTAGACACCCTTCTAGTGTAGACCTAGTAGATTCTATAGGCACTTTGTGCACCCACAATGACTAATAGGTCTAGGTTCAATCAAGTCTTCCTCTAGTGTCTCCTTAAGAGGTTCCTCTAGTATTTCCCTAATAGGGGTCGTTAGCAGGTGGGCTAGAGCAACTAAAAAGTTTCTCCTTAAAATTGACATTATCTTCAACAACCCCTCAGCTTGACCCCTACTACCCTCATTATCAACATCTTGGAGCCATTCTAATAGTATGTCCTTCATTTCCTCTAACAATTTATCATTGGCACCAATTGATAACTTATAGGTGTCGATTGGGATTCTAGAGTTTGGATAGTTTTAATTATCCAAGCCAACACTCTTTCTTGATCTAAGGCTAACTGAGTCTCATAATTTAGCCTAGGATTGGGTGGGTTTGAGTTTGGTCCTTGGGGTTCTGGATATCTTCCTTGATGATAGGTCATCCTAGGTTGGTCACTAAGGGGTAATGACTTATGCTATAGAGGATAAGAGTTGTTATTCTAATATCTAGGGTTAGACCTTGGATATTGAAGTCCTGAAGTATATCCTTATCCAGATTTAGAGTTATCCCAATTAGGAGGTGGGTAATAGTAGGTTGAATTGGGATAGTGATCATGCTAGGTATGGGTGTAGTTAGGAGAATAGGTGTTGAAGGTCTTGGAAGGACACTTGGCGATGCGAAAAGGAGAAAGATGAGAGAATACCTAGGTCAAGCAAGCAACCAACCAAGATCTAGCCTAAAGTATGACCCTAATTAACCTAGAAACTTTAGAGGAGCTAACCTAGAAATACAAATGAGTTGATCTAACTAGCTCAAGTAACTTTGGCTAGATTGAATACGAGGGTATTAGGAGGAAGGTTTGGCCTAACATAGTACTAGACACCTTTGTATCACCTGGCACAACACCGCAACCATAGACACCAAAGTTACTTAAGTCATTAAATAAATTCATTTGCACTCTAGTTTAGATCCATAAAGCTTGGACTTAAATTATTCCTTAAGGGCCAATGTTTAATTGATTTTATTAAGCTTAGGATCAAAGTGCTTTTGGAATGTGATGGGGCATTTTTCAATGGGTTGGTGCCCCTTAAAGATTGATTAAAAAAAAAGTGTAGTGCATAAACAATAGGGTTTACAATACAAGCTTAATTGATGTGGTCTCTTTTAGGGTTCACCGCTTGTATTAATGGATTCTTTAGATTCACTTGGTTAAATATTTTCAATCAAGGTTTTAGTGGAGCACACAGAGGTTCACATGTCCTAATTAGTTTGATTGATTTCCTTTAGCAAGTACAAATGTGCTCTACCCTAAGGTGAAACCCTATTGAACAAATAGCTCTAAATGATGATTTTAGGTCCAAAGAGCAAAATGTGGTATGGCCCAACTAGAGCAATCAATTGCCTTAATGCATCACTAACTAAGGCACATCGAAAAAGTTTTCTCAGAAATTTTAATGCACATTTTATATTTTTTCCATATTTAAATGTGCACCGGGGTCATCAAGTTCCTTTTGATACCGAGTCAGTGTCGAGTTTACAGTGAAATCAAATGTGCTAAAAAAATTTTGAAACTTTTTTATTTGATGCTCAATTACCCTAGGATTCAAACACCACCAATTTCAAGTCAATTAGATAAGCATAGAATTTATAAAAATTCATGGATAGAAGCAAAATAGTAGCAAAAATCAGATTTGATACTAGACCACCACAAATATTTTTAAAAATTTTTCTTAACTCAGATTGATCCAAATTCATATGCAAGCTTCCTAACTTCAATAAATATGTTTGGGTGAATTTTGAGAATTTTTAAAGATCAGGAACATTGAGAACTGATTTGGAAAAGTAAGAAATCGATTATAAAATCAGAGATGGGAGATTTTCAATAGGAGTGTAAACAAATTCAAATCAAGATTGATTTTTTTGTGATTATTTTTTATTTTATTTTTTAAATAAACAAAGCAAGGAAACAAGAACACTAACCTAAGATTCAAGCAAAGTACCTACTCTACTTTTTAGACCTAATGAAATCTAGCCTAAATGAAGTGATACAGGAACTTACCTTGAGATCTTGAATCTCCATTTCACTTTATTCGCCGCCTTTCTTTGATTTCTCAATTCCTACACATAAGATGGCAAACAAGAGACAAAATAAATTAGAGATCTTGTGATAAATCCGAAAAGAAAGATAAAAACAAGGCCATGCCTCCCCGACAATGGCATCGAATTGATATGCTAAATATATGCGATTTAGTTTTGAAACCATTGTAGCATGATTACCTAGCGATCAATTGAAATTTATACTGAATGGTTTGGAGTCCAGGTTGAACAAGAGGAGGTAATCACTTGTTTAAAACATTTCACTATATATTTTTTTGGGTGTTTTTCATATGCAACTTTTTTTATGTTTTTTAACTAAAACAAGCACAAGACAGATATTGAAAAAGGAGATTGTAAAGAATGAGGTTCAAAAGATGCTTCCATTAATCATTACAGAGTTTATGACCAACATAACTAAGAATAATCTAAAGACAAGGAAATTAAAATACATAAACATAGGAAGAATAGAGAAAAAGAGGTTGAGGAGAGCGAGGTTGCATGTTGGATGCTTTTAGGAGGCTACTTGGAGGAGCCTTAGATCTAAAGCACCGGGAAGAAGTTGGAGAAGACTGGAGGAGCTGCAGTAGGGCCACTGAGGTGGTGTGGAGGAGGAGGATCTATGGAAGGAAAATGGCTCTATAGGAAATTAAGGTGGAGGGTAGGTGGTGGTAGCATGGAGGTAGAAGGTAACTTGATTAAGGTGATGGTCAGCCATGGAGGTGGAACTAGGTGGTGGGTGTGCACTATTGAAAGGTGGAGGTAGAGCTAAGGTAGAAGAAGAGATGATGGAATGGTGGAGGGTCATGGTTCTTTTATAGAAAGGTTGGAAGAATGTGGACAATTGGATCTTATGGAAGGTTGTGATGTATCCATCAATCTAAATTCAAATTAAGCCCTTAGATGGGCATCCAATGATGGGAACATAGGTTGAGGTGGACGTCCAAGGGAAGCTTCTAGAGTCCTCTAGAGTGGGCGGCTAAAGTGGATCAAATAGGGCCCTTAGATCAAGAGTTGATGGTGGAGATAAGGTCTTGAAGATTGAGAGAATTAGGGAGGGAGTTGAGGTTGTCCACAGTGGGTTTAAAGAGGACCATTAGATGATGATCTGAGGGTGGATTAGGAGGGTCAATGGCTAGCCATGATACTCTCAATATGGGCTTGATTGGTGACCCTTGGATGGTGGATGAGTGGCCTAGGATAAGGTTACTAAGATTTGGTAGAACTATTTATGCAAAGTACTAATTAACCAAATTTTGATGTTAACAAAATAAGTTATATTGGTTTAACTTTGTATTTCAGAGTTATACTTAAATATGAAAGATGCATGAATTAAAGATCAAGGTGAAGATGATTGAAAACTATGCTACTTATGTTGATGATTAGCTCAAGGAAGCTTAAGGAAGTAAAGAAGATCAAGCCATGCATTTCAAGACTTCGTCAAGTCCAAAGAAGCTTCAAGTATTCATTTTTTACTTTTCTGGAAGCCTTGTACAAGAGCCAATTCACAACACTTAAACACATGGCACTCTTCTAGAAAATCACTTAGAAATTCAAAATTAATTGATTAGAGATGTTTTAGCATCATCTAAAAAGTTAGTTATTAGTTTGAAATATCACTCTCTCGAAAAGACACATCTTTCAAATTTTACAATGTTGAAAATAGAAAATTAATTGATTAAGAATAATCATTAATTGATTAATTTTAGTTTTGGAAATAATGGTTAATCGATTAACTCTGTAAATTAATTGATTAATTGCCCATCAAGAAGGCCTGTACTTGGGTTAATTGATTAAGAAAAGATCGGTTAATCGATTAATTTTGGATTTCATGTCGTCGTCTGAAATAAGTTGTGTGGAAATGAATCGATTAATTATTTCTTCGTTAATCAATTAACAACAATGCATCAATTGACTAATATGAGTGTTAATTGATTATTTTCATGAATTTTGAACTGAATCACAGCTTTACAAAATTGCACCTTCCATTTGCATTCTAAACGTTTGATCTCAAACCTAAGGTGGTTATTAAGCCTCTAAACACTCTATAAATATCCTATGATGGCTTAAGAGTCTTACACATAACATACTCTCGCTTACTCTAAATTTCTATCATTCTAAAGATTTGCAAAGTGATTTCAAAGCGCTTTATTGCTCTTTTCAAAAGCGAAAGAATTTCTACTTCACTTCCTTCGTACTACTCACTTCAATTTTGAAAAAGGAAAGTTTAAGGGAGTAATTTTCAAGTTCTATTTTGAGCGCACTTTTAATTACACATAATCTTGGCCCTATAGGACTTATTGTAATTGTTTTATTTAGATTTTCTTTTTGTTGGGTGCCTAGGCTGTAGGCTTCCCATTCTTCTCTATTAAGGAGGAACAAATGGCTTCTTGGGGTTGTCCAAGAAGAGTTGTTGTATAAGAGATTCACCACTCTTGTATTTATGGTGTGGTTTTAGTGATTCTTGCGTTGGTAAGGGCAAAATCCTAGTTAGAGATAATTACGTAGAGATTTTTCCCTGTTTGGGTTTCCTATCGAATTCTTTGTGTCCATTTGTGGTTTGATTTTTGTGATGTGATTTTATTTGCTTAAATTTTTATTCTTAGCACAAATTAATCACCCCTCTCTTATGCTTATTTCAATTGGTATCAAAGTGGGTATCACCATTTTTTTTTTTAAGTAAGTTTTAGGTGATTCGTCATGGCATCAAGAGTGGTTGCTACTTCCACTAGCAACAACAGACACTCAATTACAAGGCTACTCTACTTAGATGGTTCAAACTACACATATTGGGGACAAAGAATGGAGATTTTTCTCCAATCCATAGATTTTACAATATGGGACATGGTGGAGAATGTTTCAACAAACTAGTTAAACATGAAAATGGAAGTTTGATGGATGATTAGAAGTTACTTGTGCTAAATTTTAAGTCCATGAATGCACTCTATTATGCATTAAGTCCTGAAGAATTTAATCGAATCTCTCAATGACTATGGTGTATGAGATTTGGTGAACTTTGCAAATCACTCATGAAGGAACTACCAAGGTAAAGAGTTCCAAGATTGTTTTATTGTCACAAGAATTTGAAAAGTTTGAGATGTAGGAAAATGAATCCATCAAGGATATGTACATGCGATTCATGAACATCGTCAATGGTCTGAATGCACTTGGAAAGAACTTCATTAGAGGTGAACTAGAAGGTAAAATATTACATTCTTTAACACTGAATTTTGAGTCTAAACTTACAACTATCAAGGAAGCGAATGAGGTGGAAAATTTGAACATGGACAATCTCATTGGCAACTTGATGGCCTCTGAGAGCAAAATGAGTCAAAAGAAGAAGGTGATTGAAGAGCCAAAGAAGAAACAACTAGCTTTCAAAGTAGAAAGTGATTCCGAAGACTCTTCAAGTGATGATGAAGACATTGCGCTACTCTCAAGGATGTTTAGGAGATTTTTGAAGAACAAGAGGAACTTAAAAAAGAAGGAAGCAAACAAGCATGAGGCAATTATCTGCTACAATTGCAAGAGAATCGAGCATATCCGAAAGGATTGTCCCCTTCTCAGGAAAGAAAACTTCAAGAAGAAAAATGATCAAACTACTAAGAAGTTCATGAAGAAGGTCAAGAAGAAAAAGGCACTTCATGCTACTTGGGACAACTCCGACTCTAGCAAAAGAAAGAAGGATTGTGACTCAAGTGAATCTACTCAAGAGGAGGCTACATGTCTAGGCCTTATGGCTTTAGATGATGAGGTACATGATTTTTCATTTGAAGAATTATTAGAAGCTTTAAATGATCTTTATGATTTGTATAAGAAAATTAAATCTGAAAATAAAGATTTGAAGGCTAAAAATGAGCTGCATGACAAATTGAATAGTGATCTCACAAATGAAAATACTTTTATGAAATCTAAAGTTACTTCCCTTGAAACTAAGATTAATGAGTTAGAAAAAGTTGTAGAAAATTTGAAAGAGAATTCTGAAAAATTACTCAATGATCTTGGAAAATTCACTAGGGAAGAGATAATCTTGAAAAGTTTCTTGCTAGTCAACGACCTTCAAATAGCAAATATGGAATTGGTTTTTGAAATATTTCTCAACCTACCAAGTTAATTAAGAATGATTTTTCTCTTGGTCAAGGTTAAAAAGGGATCATCCACCACAATCGAAGTGTTATGGAAGAAGACTAACCCCTATGGACTGATAGGTCTACTCTGGTGGGCTATAATTAAGCCTAAATACATTATTATTGGGAAAAGAATTTAATTTGAAACATACATTAGATTGAGAAATTAGATAAGCTTGTAATTCGTCGTTCCTGTATTTTTATTAATGTACTTTGCATACATATGATTCGATAATTAATGTGAAATCATATATTGATATATTATTTATGTGGATATCTTTTTTTTGCAGGAATTGATTGAGGACCAAACGTGGAAGACCATTGTAACATCTTAAATTGTCACCAAGAAATTTAAGAAAGAAGTCTTTAGAAGAATGAAATAATTGGAGATCCCTTGGACCCTTTTATTAAGTTTCTTTCTCTCTTTGGGTTTTCTAGAAAAGGAAAGGGGAAGCACGGTTTGATGACTTTAGATAAAAAAAAGGAAAAAAGGAATTTCTTCGGGAGAGAAATCATCACCGTCGATCTCATCTCTCGGGTTCTCTCCGAAAATGTGCGCACGCAGAATAAAAGGGGGCCCCTCTTTATCTCTCTCTCCCTCCCATTCCCGTTCCTTCATTGACGCGCACGACAAGGACGTCCGCTCCTCTTCGAGTCCACCCATCGCAGAATCGTAGGCATCACCCACGCAGACCACACACGGGACCGATCCCCCTTCGATCTTCTCCTCGTTTCCCAGCGCCAACCCACTCGAGC
Source organism: Thalassia testudinum (assembly GCA_037157565.1). Lineage (NCBI taxonomy): Eukaryota > Viridiplantae > Streptophyta > Magnoliopsida > Alismatales > Hydrocharitaceae > Thalassia > Thalassia testudinum. Next base: position 113,745,653 of record JAZHRO010000025.1, read on the forward strand.
TCTCTCTCGCGACAGCCACCATGACCACAGCAGCACCGCGACCACCTCTGCTCGACCGTGCTCATCTCTACCCAGATCCCTGTGCTCTCCCTCGACGTAGCAGGACGCTCCTCTACGACCCCGACAGCCGCCCACCATCATCGTGCGCCACCTTGTCCTCGACTGCGCTCGCCCCTGGCAGCAGCATTGCCTCAGCGACCACCACTGCGACCGTGACCGTTGCTCTCTCTACCTCAAGGGCAGCCACCACCACGACGTCTACGACCTTCTCCGCAACCCACGCCAGACTGGACCACGGCCATGCTCCACCTTCGATGGCCTCTCAGCTCTGCTGCCGACGATCACCACCGTGCTCTCCATGTCCACCACCGCGATTGAGCCTCGACGATAGCCACGATCGTGCCTTCCTCCTCGCCAGCAGACCACGACCGCGACGACACGTTCATTACCGCGAGCTCTTCACCGCGACAGAGACATCACCACGTACCTCTACTGCAACTCTGCCTGCTTTCGTAATCGTGCACCTCTACTTCCTCCGACCCATGTGGTGACAGCATGTGATTCATCTCTCCTCTACTCCGACTCCTAGACATTCTCGTCACCGCACTGCGTGCTTCCACCAAGACTTATTGCGTTTGCTTTGATTTTTATAATTTATTTATTTTTCTTGGATTGTTAGAATTATTATTATATCTGTAGGTTTGTATGTTGATAATATTTTTTCTTACATGATTTATTTAATATGATATATGTTTAAGTTAGTTAAATCAGGTTCATGTATATTTGATTATCTTTATTGATTTAGGATTTTTCTATTATAATTTATACTACGATGACATATCTTTATTATTAGTATCATTACTGTTATTATTATTACTTACAAAGCAAAAATTTCTTATATCATGGATCCAATAAAAAATAGGTACCAAAAATATTATTGTAAAATTATTTTATAGGCAAAGAAGGTATTAATTACTCCCAATGGAGCTTTCATATCACTTTGAATGAAATTAAAGCTATAAAGAAGGCTCCAACTAAGAGGAAGAAATATTTTGAAGGAAAATCATGTCAAAGGATGTTGGATGGTGGACAAAGAATGCTAAAAACATATGATAGGAGACAAGAAACTCTTCACAAATTTGGAATACAAAGATGGAGAAACAATGATCTTCGACAACAAACACGAAGGAAATATTATAAGAGTTAACACTAATGGTAAAGGTAACTAATCCTTTAGTCATATTATCTTGATTAAAGAAACTCAAGCACATCCTCCTAAGCATTAGCCAAGTGTGTGACAAAGGTTTTAATGCTTTATTTACTTTCATTTTTTTAAATTCTTGATAAAAATAGTAGTGAAATTCTTTTGGAATGCAAAGATATAAAGATATATAGATAGTTGTCTTTGATAAAAATGTTGTTTGTGAATGCTTGGTTGCTTTTAATAATGAACTTGCCTTATGGCATAGAAGGTTATGATTTTTTTTTTTTTTGAAGAAGAAATGATGACTATTGATAACAATAGCCATATGAGATTTTATGATAATAGAAATTCAATACAAAAAACTATGTCAAAACACATGCCCATAGGTCAGACAAGAAAAGAGACTCCTCGCAAACATTTTCGACCCACGCCGACCCCTCCTGAATAAGACATTATTTCTTGCATGCTAAACCATCCATAGGACTGCTGAAATGAGTTTACTATCCATCTCCTAAAGCCTCCCATAGATCATCCCAAGCCAGTAAGGAAACTATCAAGGCCTTCTCCCATACTTCCTTAGTGAAGGGACATTCAGAAAAGTGATGGTAGACATGATCTTTACCCGAAGGACATAAGGGGCACTACTAAATAAGGGTGCCCATTAGTCTCTGTCTGAGGCCCCCAGTAATCAACCCATCTCTCCTATCCAACCACAAGAAAATCTTGACATTCAGAGGGACACGGACAGACCACAACTTGGCACATGACTTATCCTCCTCAGAAGAAGCAGGTAGCTCTAGAAGCTTCTCATAAGCTTTCTTTGGCTGCTACACATAATGTCTCCAACAGAACCTATCCATTCTTGAATCCATAGAGAAGTCCTGAAGGATGGTCATCAACTACCCCTTCTCCTCCTCTATACGACCCACCAATGGACCCTCTGGCAGGGGGATAGACTAGGTCGAACTAGTAGCATCCCAGCAATGAGTAACTAATGAATTCCTATTCTGAGAGAGCCCAAAACACTAGGGGAAGTGGGAAGCCAAGGACCCCTGCCATATCCAATCATCCAACCAAAATGGAATGTCCCACCATCCCCTGAGGTTGGGGCAAACTAGTCCCAATGAACCCTCAAGGCTGACATAACAAAACGCCAAAAAGGGGAAGAGCCACTGGGGGTCTGCTAGGCATTCACCAAGCCCTCGTAAGAATCTAGAGAAGATCCTACCACAAGCTGCTTTCAACCTTCATGAATCAATCAACCCACTTAAGAAGGAGGGAGTCACCAAACTCCCCCAAACGTCAAACTCCTAGACCTCCCTTCTTCTTAAATCGGTAAACAATGTCCCAACTAGTAGGTTGCATGAATCTTCCCTCAGCCTAGGGCTCCTTCCAAAAAAACTGCTTCCGAATCATATCCAACCTTTTGATGATCGTCTTAGAAGGTCTGAACATAGACATGAGGAAGGTTGGAATAGTAGAGAGGACAAAGTTGAGAAGAACTTATCGAGAAAATATGTCATCGCAGTAATTCGTGTGGTGGAAAATCCTCAATCAAAATTAATAAAAATATACTAAATTATACCACAACTTTAGGTCGTATCACATGGAGGCACAAAACCAATAAGCTCATAAATAATTCCTATTTATGCTCATCAAATTGCAAAGGAAGTTCGTTGCCCACATTAATGAAAAGAAAATACAGAGAGATAGAGAAAAGGAGAGGGAGTAGTCAGCAAATTCATCTAATATATTTAATTATTAAAATCCCAAATCAATCACTTGACAGTGGCATGCAATGTAAATTTTAATCAACTCCACATTGTAGCAAAATAGGGGAAGCCTTGCATGCACGCACAGTCGCTCATAGGGGTGTCGGTGGGAGTGAGGATCTCTGTAGAGGTGCGCTGCAGTGGGGGCGTCGCGTTGGCGGTGATGACTTAGATGATGGTGGTTGGATGACGAGAAGGAGGACGGCGGCTGTTGGATGTTGTTGGTAGAGGTAGAGATGCTGGTGAGGTGGCGTGGACGGCAAAAGCACGATGACGACATGCGGCCACCATGCCAGTGATAACGACAACAAAATGGGAGTGGTCGAAGGTGGCTACTGTGAATGTGATGGTGATGGGTTCTTCGTGAAGGAGAATAGAGGGAGAATAAGAAAAGATGGAGAAGGAGAAGGAGAAGGAAAATGAGAAGAGGAAGAGGCACGGTGGTGGTCGCGGTGATAAGTAATGAGTGATGGGTGCATACCAAGTGCCGTCACCGTGCGGCTGGTCATGGTGAGGGCAGGCGGAGTACATCGTCAAAAGGTGTGGAGGTGGAGTCACGGTTGGTGATGTGTGGAGGAGGTGGTTGGGTGATTAGAGAGGGAGAGAGTGGTGCGTACGTCGTGGCTGCTGTTTGAGACTGAATGGGAGATGAAGGTGCGGTGGTGCTTCATGGTGATGAACGGTCACGGTGAAGAAGAGGTGGCTCGATGAGGATGGAGGGGAGCATGATCTGTGATTGAGAGAGGGTCTGGAAGCATGGTCGTGGATGTCGAAGCCAAGGAAGAAGAACACCAAAGAAGAAGATGTCGTAGTGATGCTAGGGCTGAAGGTGGAGTGGGCGTGCTCGGTGGTGATGGTGCGGCCATGAGGATTAAGATGCGTAGTGGCGGTTGTCGCAGTAGAGACAAAATGCGGTGGTGAGTTGAAGATGTGGTAGCGAACAAGGTGGTGGCATTGAAGCTATCACCTCTGACCACGGTGGTGACACGCGGTGTGGAAGTCGCAATCGAGGGCAAGGAGGTGTCGTGGCTGTGGTGCATTTGAGGAGGAGGCACAAGCTCATGGTTGTGGAAAGGGTGCCTCTTCTGGACATCTGGTGGAGGGGTTGGACAGCTTAAGTCCTTCCCCTCCTGTTGTGCGTGGAGGCAGAGAGTTAGAGGTGAAGGTGGTCTCCTCCGGTAAAAAGGAAGAGAGTTCCCTCGATGACCTTCACGTGTGGTTTTTTCATGGGCACGCATGCATGAGTTATTTGTCCTAACCTAGAAGGGTTTGGATTGATTGCAAAATTTAAGGGAGAAAGAGAGAGAGAGGTGGTGGGTGGTTTCCAAGTTTGAGGGGAGAGAGAGAGAATGAGAGAGAGTATGTAGGTAGTGGAAATTAGGTACAATTAATCCAAAAAATAGAGATATGGGAATCTCTAAAAAAATTGTTGATCTCTCTCTTTATTGTCTTTCCTTTTTTTGGTGAAAATCCTAGATGCCAAAAGGGTGTACCCAATTGGATTCTCAGTTAATCCTGCAAAAAATGCATATACGTAAATAAATCAGTATACAAATGTGTATTAAGAACATATGCAAATGGAGTACCCTAATTAAATAAACATGCATAAATGACAATTTACAAGCTTAACAAATTTTCCAATGTAATGCGTGCTCGACATCCATTCCCAACTCTAAATTAAATGCTCTTAGCCTTGATTTAAATCTACTAAAGTAGACTTATCAAATGCCCCAAAGCCTAAGTTTTGCTAGTCCCGAGCAAAATCATATGGATCAAACCAGGTCTCTAGGCAAGATTTTATAGTCAGGACACCTTATTATGTCTCACCTCTAAAGACTGGATCGAAATACTAACTCTAGGTCTAAAGGTACACAAGTACCAGCCAAGATACAGACTTGAACAACCTCAGCCTTGGGTCTAGAACAAAGGTTTCTAAGGCCTTAGAATCTTCCCAGAGGTTTGTTGACCTTAATGGTTAAAGCACTTGTGTGTTCATACAGCAAGGTCCAGGTTCAACTTGCCAGTGTATTTTTTTAGAAGAGAGAGATAGATATTTTTGAGGTTTTCTCTCTTTTTTGTAATTTTTTTTGTGATGCCCCTAAATCTCACATTAGATTGACCCTTAACATGATCTGTATCAGATTCCTCATCCCCATCATCAATCCTTGAAGGGTCCCTAGCAATCGATGCTTCGGGATAGCATCGCCCATGGCAACTCCCAGAATCCTAGCAATTGACACTTCGTGCTCATGGCATTCTGTAGCTAATCTAGGCCTTGGTAGTCAACATTTTTGGATAATGCCGCCCATGGCACCTAAACCAGTACAAGGTGCTTACATGGCCCTGGTAGGATATTTAAATATCCTAGAAGACAAGTGCCTAAGAGATGATGTGCTATAACGCGTCTAAAGGGGAATATTTACTCCTCTCTACGGCAAGAACTCCTCAATCATCTTATGTTTTCGATCCTCTCCTAAGTTAGATCTTCGAGAAACCATTTCCTTTTTTAGAGCAAAATACGTTTTGGCATTAATCTTCATTAAGCTCACTGAATCGGACTAGTGTGTAACATGTGGATGCCTAGGTTACCAAGTCTCACAAACCAAAAGGCAGACAACGAGACCAAATAGTCCTAAGCCTCAGACTTGATACATCAGCTTCGCAACTCCCTCAACATCTTAAGAAATAGTCTAGACCTTAACAAATGCCTAAATGTTTAAGCCTGAACAGGCCCAAGAGGCCTAAAATCGGTATCCCTCACTTATCTCCTCTTTAGCACTTAGGGACTTAATTCATTATCCGATCCAGCTTAGAACTTAGGTATGTTCCCTACTCAATTGCTGGGGCTAACACAATTTTTGCTCCTTTACTTTATGTGTTTTCCTCCTCTTTTTCCTCCTCAATATACTTGCAATTTAGCTAAAAAAGGTTTCCTCTCCTTTCCTCTCTCTCTCTATGCAATATATAACTACGAATGCCCTACAAAATGTATGCAAAATATGTATAAGTGCTATTGATAGAAAGATTCTCGCTAATTAAAGAGTTAGCAATAAAATAATGTGTCGTTATAGTATTTTATGTGGTGGAAAATCTCTCAATCAAGGATTAAAACAGATATCAAATTAAACCACAGTAAAGATGTTGTATCCACAGGGAGGTACGAACCAAATAAACTCACAAGTTTATCAAAATATGATGGTCAGAAATTTGATCATAACATGAAACATATGTGCAGCTAATAGATTGAGGAGATAGTTATCCAATGAGAGAATCACAGAAAAACTAAGAATGTGAAGGGTCCGACTGCAATTCCCATGATAATTAAAATATAAGTGGAAATTTGGAGTTCATCAATGGCAAGAAATGTAATTTCTAATTCAATCCAAAATAGAGTATCTCTTGCGGTGGCTCGTGCGTGCAGGGAGGGGGTCGTTGGCGATGGGGTTGCACATAGAGGACCTCCGGAGCATGGGCTACATGTTGACGGTGGAGGCATGCCCGGAGGTGGCCGGACATGGCCGATCAGTGGTGGAGGTTGCCAGCGATGGTGACTGCAGGAGGTGAGTGAGGAGGTCGTGGAGGGCGGCTGGCAGTCGTGCGGGGGCCGTGGAAGTGAGGCGAGGAGAATGACGAGGTTGATGGTGAGATTGGCCGCTTGTAGTGGCTGCGTCAAGCAAGGAGGGTGGATGTGTTTTGGGTTCTTTGCGGAGGAGTTGCAGGGGGTAGTTGGAAGAAGAAGAAGGAGACGGAAAAAGAAAGAGAAGGAAAGAGAGGAAGAGGGAATATTGGTGGTGGTGGACGTGGGCTGTGCTGTGGGTGAGGGTGGTGTGGCCTCACGCTGTCACTGCACGGCCACTGAAGTGGCTTGAGTAGAGATGGAGAATGCCTATTGTATGGTGCTTGTTTGGTCCACAGTGCATGTTCTGTTTCACGGTGTAAGCTTGGTGCACGGGGGAAGATGATGATCTCTTGTGGATGGTCGGCCCTCCCTTTAAAAACTCCTATTTTCCTTCAGCCGCAAGCTTCTCCAACCACTTGGCGAAGATCGTGAGTGGTTGGAACAGCAAGATAAGCCTGGCGGTAACGTCATCAGACATCCAGACCAAGTTCTGGACGTCTTAAAAAGTGTAGACATCAGGGAGTCTACGAGGGTGGTTTCCAGATGTTTGATTTGAGCTCTAGATGTCTTATAAAAGCAGAATGGACATCTGACTCTTGCACCTAGCCTGCATCCAACCATACAGATTATCATAACCATATGTTGTAAAATTGGTGCATAAAATTATACGCAAACTACGGTGAATTATCATTTAACTCTTAATTAATTAGAAACTAAGAACAGGTAATTAAAGAGTACTTAAGCTAAATAATGGTCTACTAAAGTGGACTTATCAAATGCCCCCATGCCTAAGTTTGCTAGTCCCGAGCAAAAAATGAATGCAAGGTGTATGATGCTATCAGAAAGATTTCTTCTTTTCTTATTCCAAACATTTGGAGATCCAGACAAATGTGAATTGATAGTTGTCTATGTAACGGATCCAAGTAAAAAATCAATTTACATTTAAAGTTAGTACTTAACCCTTGGTGAAGATTCTATTAGGATAGGCAACTGCCTCCCTCGGGGATAAAGTGTTACGACCTGATCCCAAATCCCTACAGGACCTAAGACCGACCTGCCTCGACTAATCTCAAGACCTAGTCGTCCAACGAGAAATAACCAAAAGCAGAAAATAATTCACAACCACACATGTAATGTAACCAAGTAGAAAATAATCAAGAGACAGTAAAAGAGACAGTGTGAAAAGTCTATCAATATTATAGGCCATCACAACTACGACAGAGGAAAGTACAAAAAAAAGAAAAACTGAAACAATATTACATAGAACAAAAATACTCACTACTACGATAGAAGCTAGGGAAACAGTAAGAAAACGTAGCTAAGGCTAGGCTTGATTGGGCCCAGCTCCCTCGACAGCCGATGGTGCTGGCTGCTCAACCCCTTGACCTGAACAAGGTGATAAAATTTCTGAAGTCAGCGAACGCTGAGTAGAGTGGTAATTCAGCCATTTACATGTAATTAAGACAAGTAATTAATTAATGCAATTAAGTAATTATCCATTTTCATTTAGTTCAACCAAGTACTTATAATTTATTGCTCCCTTATTCATTAAATCATTTCTTGATCTGGCCTGTTCCTCACGGGAACGTTTTGATTGCAGTCTTTTCCATGATGTAGGATGTACACGTTGTTCTCTCCTGGCTGGGAGAGTCCCCCGTGGTAGTCCTACACTCAGTCAACCACCCCGATTTCACGATTGCGACATAGTGGTGACTATGGCACGCGTGATAAGCGCGCGGGTAGCTATCCCGCACTAGCACGAGGTCATTCATTTCTGCTAGCGGGTATGCCTAAAGGTACAACACGAAACAGTATAGGACCTTGCCCTCTCAGAATAGAACAGGGGTCTCGCCCCTCCACAGTCCGCGTACCCTCATCCGACTATCCCGGTTTGCCCAGTTGCCCTAACAAGAGTCGGTGTAGGGCGGCTAGCTCCCTCCCTATACTAAGTAGCTCACCTCGGTATCACGTACATGAGGGTCAAACAGAGTCGGTGTAGAGTGACTAGGCTTGACCTCGGGGCTCAACCCAACGAGCAGCTAGTACCCCTCTACACTAAAGGGACAGTTGCTCTCCTTAGTACCGCGTACACAAGGGCCAGCTCACTGCCCGTTTACAAGAGTTCTTCTCCTAATTCCCCGTAGGGTTCATGCTGGTATTCCTTTCATTTCATGTTCCAACATTTCCGATTTCTCTATTACATCATCGATTTCATTCTTAAAACAGGCAGCTTGTGATTTACTGACTATGAAAGCATTACATTAAAATAACCCATACATTTGCTAACATTTAGAGTTTTACATGCATCTCAAGTAAACAGTGTAGCTCAACCATACTCATTTGTTCATGCCCTAGGGTTCATTCTCATCCTAGGATTTTACATGCATCTCAAGTATACAGTGTAGCTCAAACCATACTCATTTGTTCTTGCCCTAGGGTTCATTCAAGTTATTCTAAACATGCAATTTAGTTGTTTAAATCATAATATTAATGTAAACCACTCTATCGGAAAATACAGGAGGAATGAGGGCTCGAATCGTAGATTCCGATGCCTCCGTGGGTCCCGCGTACTCGACTGGCTGGAGACCTATACAATTGGCCAACCACATCAAACAAGTCCAAAACCGTATACAAGTACACTAACTTGTAGAGAAACTTAAGCGAAAAACAACGGTAGTTCATTTGTGGAAATCCGATTCAGTTTGGGCCCTAAACAGGCCAAAAACACGCACACTGTCCAAAATCAAACGTCTGGGACTAGTCCTGGATGTCTTAAAAGACGTTAGTACTCACCCTGGGTTTCCTGCGGCTTCCTCGGACGTCGGGAGCTTGGCGATGTGCCCAGACATCTAAAAGTGCCTTGAAGGGCACACCGTGCACCTTTCCAATGCTCTGGCCCTGTGTATGTACACACAGAGCTAAAAATGGCCAACCAAATCCCCTGCGATAAGGCCTGCATGGTCAAAAACCATGAAGAAGCACATACCTTGGCACTAGTATGCTTTCAGACGTCCGACTTCAGCTCCGGACGTCCCCCTGCTACTCCAAAATTCTGGGATGTGCTCCAAATGTCTGATACTAGAAAATATCCAGTACACACAACTCTCGTGAGCCTTCTCTTTCGCGCGGACCCTTCCGCGCCGCCTGCAGCTACTACCTTCGCGAGCTCCTCCTCCTCCTCACACAAGCTCCTCCGGGCTCCCATGGCTCCCTTGCAAGCTCCTCCCCTCGAGCTCCTCCCATGCTCTCGCTCCCCTCTCCTCCTACTCCGTGTCCCGTCTCTCTTCTTCCTCTCCACTCGCTATGCTGGTGGCTGAGAGGAAGGTGGCGGCCAGCAGGAGGGAAGGATGGAGGTGGTGGTTGGTGATGGAGAGAGTGGCGTGGGGGTGGGGGTTTAAATAAGAAAGGGTTTAGGGTTTGGGGTGAGGAGAGAGGGGGTACGTGTGCAGCGTGCACGCGAAAAAGAAAATAAGATACGGTTCTTCTACTTTTAGACGTCCGACCCTCTATCCAGACGTTTGGACAGACATGTAATGGATAATCCAGACGTATTAACTAACCCAAAAGGCAACAGGTCATTTCATAAAGCACGAAATAAACTATAATTTGGCCCCAACTTTTTGGCTTAGGTAGGAGATACTGAGTCAAATGGATTCATACTCATCTGGTGCTACATGTAATCTAGTACTGTAGACTCTAAATCTCTAGACTATCAAATGAGTCAGCCCAGAGAGAAGTTAAACAAAACTATGCTCTCTTAATGTTCCTTTGCGCTCACTCTCATTTTTTTTTTCTTTCTTTTTTTCTAAGATCACATATCTCGCCAGATTCTGTAAATGTACTCAATGTTTGGTAGCCTCATATGGCATTCACACTTTTAATTATAGTCCTAATAACCCTATAACTAAGTTAGAAGTCCTCAGCCAGTATTTGGATGATCAGAAATACTGAAAAATAGGTATGGGTCATATTTGGTGGATCGTAAATGGTGTTTTTGTTGCCTCAATGAAATCGACACGAAGACAAAGCTATAAACTCAAACATTTCTTTCTTTTTTTATATTTATTATTATTTTTTCTTTTCTCTCTCTCTCTCTCTCTCTTTGTTGTTTTTTTTGTACATATATATATATCTCTTTTTCTCTTTTTTTTTTCTTCTAAGATAACAACACGATGCAAGCTTTGTTCATGAGGCATTATTGGAGATGATGATGTTCAGGAGGATATCATGTGGCTTATTTGGTGGAAGTGCCTACTCTTGGCACTAGGAAGAAATGGATAGGACGAGTGTATTTCTAACCTTTGACACTAATACCCTTCTTCAGCCGAGGACTCTATTTAGGACAGTCGTAACCATCCACCATAATCATAGTTTTATTAGAACTCAATCTCTGTGTATTTGCCTTATTTGGTGACTCTCAGGAATTTACAAGATGTTCGCACGCAGGAACAAAGAGCGAAAACTATGCCTAACTCTGAGGTATCATCATTCAATTATCCAGAATTGAAGAGTCCTTGCACTAGACTTAGTGCACCAGTAATCTCTCTACTTTCTCCTCACAAATATTAGATGGATCTAATAGAAGATAGTCTGCCTGACTCCCTGCTAATTGTCCAAGGATTCAGCAGACTAAAAATGCTTAATGGTTTTCTTAAAAGATCCATTACTCAGTCTACGTGCAAGTGAAGCAAATGTACTTAATTCTAAACTAAGAAATAACGTAAGAAGAAAATCTTCAATGACACCTCCTTCATAAAGATATTTTGCTATGGACTAACCAAATCAGCTCAAGAAAATAAAAGTGATTTTTTTTTTACTAATGCAGCTATCCTAAATGCATGTAAATATCTATAAATGCTATAAACAACCTAAGGTTATAACCCCCGATGCCTAAGATTGACAATGTCCTCATTGGAAAAATAAAGACAAAGAAGAATATCACCTGAGGAGGACAGTGAGAGGAGCTAAGGCTCCTCAAGCCAAAGTGCATTCTAAACTTCGCCATCTGAAAGAGTAACATAGGGTTTAAGTCATTGGCCATTTACCTTAAAGTTCTCACCAAAATTAGGGTTCCAAATTTCAATTGCTCCATGAGGGAAGGCATTGATAACAACATACGGCCCATCCCAGTGAGACTTGAGCTTTCCAAGAAATAATTTAAGTTTGGAATTGAAAAGTCAGACCCACTGGTTGGGCTCAAAGGTCTTTCTGACGATGTGCTTATCATGGAAGACCTTTGTACATTGCTTGTAATCTTGAGAGGTTTTGTAGGCTTCATTATGAAGCTCTTCAAGCTCACTTAACTCTAGCATGCGTGCCTTACCTGCTTTATCTAGATTTAAGTTAACGTTTTTAATAGCCCAATAAGCTTTCTATTAGATTTCAACGAGAAGGTGACATGCTTTTCCATAGATAAGATGGAAAGGAGACATGCCTAAGGGAGTTTTATATGCTGTTTTGTAGGCCCAAAGAGCATCATTTAAATTTTTCAACAAATCCTTATGGTCAGGCCTGATAATTTTTTCTATAATCCATTTAATCTCCCTATTAGACACTTCAACTTGTCCACTCGTTTGGGGATGGTAAGGTGTGGCTATCATGTGGTTGACATGCAAATTTTGGAGTAGTCTTGTGAAGTGCACATTCTTAAAGTGAGGTCCTCCATCACTTATGATAGTCCTTGGGCACCCGCACCGAGAAATGATATTAGCCAGAATAAAATCTAAAACCATGGAATGGTCATTAGTCCACATAGGTATGACTTTTATCCATTTCGATAAATATTCCACTGACGTGCCTTCGTGCGTGTGTGTTAAGAGGTGTCGTTATAGTTGCACTTGATACGTCGGTTTTAAAAGAAGTAAACGGAGGTGAGTCCGAGTGTCGATCTTAGGGAGGCGTGGAAATCGGGTTTTGTTTACCACTTGTTGTCACGAAAAAGGCGGAGTTTTGCTTGAGAAAGAGACGGTTTTGAAAAGCGAGAGATAGAGAGAGAGTTTAGGGTTAGAAAGCTCTTGGTTTTGATCATGCACTTTAAACAGAAATTAAAATGGCAACTAAATGGAAAATAATTTCATTAAACATGCATTCATAGTTCATGGTTTACAACATTAAATACATGCTTCAACAAAAGTAAATGAAAGCTTAAAAGAGAGAGAGAGAGAGGTAGAGAGAGAGTGGAGAGCGACGAGCCAGGCACGGCGGTGGAGGAGGCTCCGTCGGCGGCTCGTCGTCTCCGGCGATTACAAGAGTGCCTAAGACTAGCTAGGAGAGGAGTGGAGTAGTTGCAAGTGGGAGAGGATGCCTTGAATGGTGGTAGAAGGGGGTTTAATTAGAGTTAAGGGCTTCCTAAAAGAAGAATGTGCTTTAGCGACATCCAGAACGTCGCTAAAACCGCTTGCAGATACGTCGGTGAAGGCCTTCTGCCGCCGGTCAGCCGCCCGCCCCCTCTCTCTCTCCAAGCGCGATCCGTGGATGATGAACGAGAGCCGTCCGATCGAAGATCGGACGGCTGAGATCCTCCCGAGCCTGTGCTGAGATAGCGCTTCGGGCGCGCGTGCGCGCGCGCGTTTCCGCCCGGCGTGCGCGCGCGCGTGGGCGCTCGGGCGCTGTCGTCGCACGGCGTGGCGCAATCCTGACCTCCCGCTGCTGATCGGGCGGCTCAATTTCGCCGCACCCTTCGCTCGCGCTTGATTTCCGCTCCGCGCGATTCGAACGCGCGTCGCTGCGACGCGGGCATGCGCGCTAACCGTTGCGCCACGCCCGCGCTTTGTCGCGGCGACCGCGGGCGAGCGCGCGGATCTTGGCTGTTCGATCGAAGATCAACGGCCGAGATTCGTTCTTGGCTGGCTTGAGGGCGAGAGAGCGGCGGGGGCGGGGCGACGTGGCGCGTTCTGGGCCGTTGATCTCCAGATCAACGGTCATGATTTCTTGGGCCCATTGTGGGAGCTCCGGATGTCGGATTTGGCTGATCTTGAGTCTGTTGGACTCCGTTCGTCGTCCTGAATCCATCCGTGCGGTCCGATTGCTCATCTGAGGCCTTCTTTGACAAATACTTTACACAAATGGCCATTAATACGGTTTATAAGCAATCTTGGTACTTGATGCATGCAACGCTCCTATTCTACTTTATGTTGTGCCTTTTATTCTAAAGATGGGCCATATTCAACCTAATTACTACCCCCTTGCGTGGTGTTATCATCCACTGCCATAAGGATATACTCATATCTGAAGGACACAGGAAAGGGACCCATGAAGTCGATGTCTTAAATCTCAAAGATCTCAATGGGGAGAATAGGTTGCTGGGGCATCTCATCCCTTTTTCGGATGGTTCCCGTCTACTGGCAACATAGACATGCGCCCACATATGTATGCACATCTCAGAATAATGTGGGCCACCAAAAACCAGATTGGAGAACCTTATGGGCAGTCTTTTTCCCACTAAAATGCCCTTCACAGTGGGGGTCATGGCAGAAACTTTGAATACTCCTTTGTTCTTTGTCAGGGACGCAATGGCAAAATAACTGGTCAGGGCCTATTCTAAAAGGCTCAGGTTCCTCCCAATGATAAAATTTAGTGTCGGCAAGAAACCTATCTCGCTTCTGCTTGTCCCAAGTACTGGGGGTTATGCCTGTGACTAGATAGTTCACTATATCAGCGAACCAAGGAGTTTTGGCCTCCAAAATCATTAGAGACTCATCAGAAAAAGTCTCTTGGATATTGCCAGCAGGGGTTGATGCCTCAATAGGGATCTTAGACAGATGATCTGCTACCACATTTTCAACACCTTTCTTATTTTTAATTTCCAGGTCAAACTCCTGGAGTAGCAGAATCCAATGAATCAAATGAGGTTTGGTGTCCTTCTTTGCCAGAAGGTGCTTTAAAGTAAAATGATCGATGAACACCACAACCTTAGATTCCACAACAAGAAGTGCTTTTTTAGTGACCTTGTAGTTTTGCTGAGGATCCGTAAGGGTCTTGCTGGTATAATGCAAAACATGAGGTTTGCCATCAACCCTTTGACCTAAGACCGCTCCCACGATGAAATCAAATGCATCACTCAATAGTTCAAACTAGAGGGCCCAATCTGGTGCTTGGAGAATTGGTGTGGTAATAAGGGCTTTCTTTAAGACTTGGAAAGCTTTGCCACATCTGTCATCAAAATCGAAGGAAACATCCTTTGCTAATAGGTCATAGAGTGGCTTAGAGATTTTACTAAAATCTCTAATGAAGCGCCTATAGAATCCAGCATGGCCAAGAAAAGATCTAACTTGATGAACATTGGTGGGCGATGGAAGTTTAGAGATGGAATCGATTTTGGTGGTATCCATCTCTAATCCTCTCACAGAGACTACATGCCCCAAAACAATGCCTTGCTGGACCATAGAGTAGCTCTTCTCCCAGCTAAGCACCAGCTTTGCCTCTTCATAACGGGTTAAGACTTTATCAAGGTGTGAAAGGCATATGTCAAATGATGAGCCATAAATGGAGAAATCATCCATGAAGATCTCTACAAACTCATGGAACATGTCAGAAAAGATAACCATCATACATCATTGGAATGTGGCAGAAGCATTACATAACCTGAATGGCATTCGGCGGAACGCAAATGTGCCATACGGACTTGTGAAGGTGATATTCTCCTGATCATCAGGGAAGACAACTATCTAATTATACCTAGAGTACCCATTAAGGAAATAGAAGCACTTGTTCCTTGCCAGTCTTTCCAAAATTTGATTGATAAACAGCAAGGGGAAATAGTTTTTCTAGGTAGTCGTGTTCAAACGACGGTAATCGATGTAGACCTTCCAGCCAATTAAGGGTCTAGTGGTCACCAACTCTCCTTGGTCATTTTCTTCCACAGTGATTCCTGCCTTTTTGGGCACCACATGTATTGGACTGACCCATTTACTGTCTGAAATGGGATAGATGATTTTTGCATCCAACCATTTCAGAATCTCTTTTTCGACAACCTCCCGCATATTGGGGTTGAGCCTTCTCTGCATGTCTCGAAAGGGTTTCACGGACTCGTTTGTGTATATATGATGCATGCAGAGGGAGGGATCAACACCCTTAATATTAGCTATTGAGCAAGAAATAGCTCCCTTGTGCCTTTGTAAACACTCAAGCAAAGCTCCCTCTTGTGATTTAGATAATGCAGACGAGACAATGATGGGGAGCGTGTCGTTAGGGCCAAGGAAAGCATACTTCAATGTGCCCGGGAGGGGTTTAAGCTCCAACTCAGGAGCCTTATGGATTGAGGGTATAAGTTGAGATGTTCCCACCTCAGGTAGCGGATCTACCTTCAAAGTCTAGGGTGGGGATAGAGACTTTGTGTGTACTCCTAGCAACTCTTCCAATTCGGCCATATCCCCTTCATTCTCTTCAATACTCGAAGGATGGTCCTTAGATATGACCATTTGAAGGGGATCTCTACATAAGAGTGCTGGAGTAGTCTCCTCAATGATTTCATCAACAACCTCAATCTAAGAGTAGTCTTCAAATCCGGATTGCTTGTAGGTATCAAAAACATTCAACTGAATCTTCTTGATCCCAAAGCCCATTTTAAGTGCCCCTGATCTACAATTGATAGAGGCGTTCGCTATGGCCAAGAAGGGGCATCTCAGAATAATGGACGACTTGGTGGGCTTATTAGATGGGTCAATATCTAACACGAGAGAGTCAACAGGGAAGAAGAAGTCCTCCACTCTCACCAGGACATCTTCTAGCAATCCTCGTGGTGTCTTAAGCAATCCGTCTGCGACTTGGAGGATGACTGGATTAGGCTTTAAATTGTTTCCTCCCAAAAGGTCGTAGACAAAGCTCAGTAAAATGTTCACCCCCACACCCAGATCAAGCAAAGCCTCGTCAATGTGTTGGTTACTTACAACCACTGAAATATATGGGGCCCTTGGGTCTTTTATCTTGAGAGGTGTTCCATGTTGGAGCACCGAGCTAACATGGTCAGACAGGATGACCTTAGCTTGGACTTGTCTCCTAGATCGGCGCTTTTGGCTGCACAGGTCCTTCAAAAGCTTAGCATACGATGGGATTTGTTTAATAGCATTCGATAAAGGCTAGTTGATATGGACTTGCCTAAAAGTGTCCATAATCTCGTCTGTCCTATCCTTGGCTCCAGACGAGCCAACAGAATATTCCCCAGGAGTGGATAGGCGCTTTGGATAGGGCACCCTCAGCTTCTAGGTAGAGGGGTCATCCTGTCGGGAAAGGGGAGGCAGAATGACAACATCCTCTGGGTGGGTGATTTCAAGAGAGGGAGAGAAGTGTGGCTCTTCCTTGGTGAGGGTGGAAGTCAGGTTCGGTGTAGGAGGGGAATTCTGAGAGGTGATCGTAGGAGTGCTATTAGATTTGCCAATTTTCTTTCCACTCCTCAGCATGGTCACAGCTTGAGCGTGCTCCCTGAATATGACACCTCTACCCTTTGGGTTCTCCTTAGAAGAGCTAGGTAGCTTCCCTGGATCCCGCTGCTTAACTGTCTCAGTAAGATGACCAATTTAGGATTGCATATCAGTGATGATCTTATTTGAGATTAAATGACCATATTTTGATGCTCTTGCATCGCTTTTATCATGGCTTTTAGTTCGTCCATCTCAGAAGGCTTATTCTAAGGAGGGTTTGTATAAGATGCCTGGTATACAAGTTGGGGAAGTTGATGTCTTGCATTCCCTGAGTTGGAAGCATCACCTTGCTTCCATGAAAAGTTTGGATGGTTCCACCACCCTAGATTATAGGTATTGGAATAAGGGTTATTACGAGGAGGTGGTCAAAAACCTTGGGCTACATTCAAGTTGGCCTGAATCAACTTGGGGAATTGATTTGCCATGTGGCACTCTGTAGTGGTGTGCGTAGTGCTTTGGCAAATGGAGCATTCACTTGAAGCCTGAAAGACAGAGGCTTCTTGTGGGTTCATGTTGGGGTTTGCTAAAAGCCTATCAAAATTTTTGTTCAACAATTGAATTTGATAAGCTAAATCCTGAGTAGCCCTGGCTTCATGGGCCTCTATCTTCCTCTACAAGATTGATGGTTTTCCTTCTTGATAGACAGAGGACATATGTATGGAATTATCACTTAATGTTTCAAATAATGCCCAGGCTTCATCCTCAATTTTGGTCATGAAGGTTCTTGCATAGGCTGCATCGACGGTTTGCCTATGCCTTTTAGATAATCCATTGTAGAACCTCTCTACTGATTAGCCCATATTCATGGGCTATTTAAGTATCTAAATGTCTAGACATTAAATTAATTTGAACATTTAAATAGCATACATTAGGATGTAAATGAATTAATTCATATTTTTAGCCTAATTGCATAATTCATTCATTGCATGCATTTAGAATTAACTTAGAATTGCATGCATTTGATTAGTTAGGTGATTACTTGCATTGTTTTAATTTAACATAGAAGTTAAGGGCTTATGCATAAATTACCATAAAATTTTATTCTTTTATTTTTTTCTCCTTTGCACAGGTAACTCCTCTAGCTTCGGCTCTGCCTCCTCCTCCTGCGCATCACATTTATGCTACGGCATTTTGAATTTGAAATCATGGCCGTGGCTACAAAAGGAGGGAGAGCTATCGTTGAGGGAGGCCACCACCCCTCGTCCATCACTGTGTTGAGAGGACCTTGCTCCTCTTCCATTCCATACCACCAGCCTCACCACGGCAGAACGACTCACCATCGTGGGCTTGTGGGGTGACAGCCCACACCGCCAAAGAGTCTCTGCAACTCTTCCTGCCATCGCTCCATCAGGCACCACCGTGTGCGCTCTCACTTCAGTTCTAGCCATCAGCCATCTGCCAACCGTGCCCTCAACTCAGCCAACGCACGCCCTCACTTCATCACTGCAGCACCAGCCACCTGCGTGCGTGCGCCCTCACCACAGCCAGCGCACGTGCCAGCAGCGCCTGTCCCCACTCCATCAAACTTACACGCACTTCCAGCCCAGCTTGCTGAACCCGCGCCTCCTCAACTTCTCCAGCGCACCCTACCTCCAGCCCATCCACCGCACGCTTGCGTCTCCTCGCCTTAGCGCCTGTACACACCCTCGCCATCATCTGCAGCGCCCTCCACAGCACATGCAGCGGTGCCAACAGTACCACCCGCATGCACCTTGCAGCGCCTCAGCCTCTGTAGAACCCGCACCTCCACCCGTCCCCGCTGTAGCACCCGCGCGCATCCTGCAGCACCTCAGCCACTACATGTGCCCGCGCCATCACCCCGTGCAGCACCTACAGCCGGCGCCACCACCATGATCATGCGCGCCAACGCACTCTGCAGAGCGCCCAGCGCCCACGCCTCCACGCCTTCGTGTGCTTGCAGCGTCCTCTACACCCGCGTGCGCCTTCACCAGCAAGCGCGGCCAGCAGCAGGCTTCTCCACCACCGCTACTCCTCTCCTCCCGCAAGCCGGCTCCGACCATCTCACGATGCACCGCTGCCACCACTGCGATGGCCTCGCTTCAGCCAACCTCTTGTAGGAGTAACTCCTCGATTGAACCTCTCTCCCATGCGTAAGGAAGAGAGAGGTAAAATCCCTTGTTTTTATGTTAATTAAAATTTACATTTGAATGCCATTGCCACCAAAATCAATTTTAATTTATGATTATTTTATTGTGGTGAAATTGTGACTGCATACTCATGCTTTCTGATAATTGTGTGGTTATTGATATTCACATGTTTTAACATTGGTTTTGGGATTAAAATGTGCACAAATTTTCTCTAATACATGTCAATTGGAAATTACATAAAATCATCACATATTTATTGAATATTTCAGTGAGGAAAAATTACACATATGCCCTTATATTTGTGAGTTATTGTGCATCTTCTTTCCATCGTATTTCATGTCGGATTTGATTATGGATTTCGCATTTGATTGAAAGAATACGAAATAATCAAGATTTATTGCATCATTGCCTCCCTGTGGACACGACCCGCTCTTCTGTGAGTGGTAATTTTTATTGTAATTATTTTGTTAAGCGGTTTTCCACCACTTTGTTACTAAAACGACAGATCATCTTAATCATATTATTCGAAAGCGAAAATCGTCTTATCAAATGGCGCCGTTGCCTGGGAGGCAATAGACGCAATAATTTCACCTGATTTTATTTCTGATTATTTCTCATTGCACAGTGATCTGACCATTTATTATCTTTTCTGTGCGAGGAATTTGTACGAAGAATTTGAGAGAGGTGACAGGCACATCGGGGTGAAGACGTCGACCTTGAACGAGTCTTACACGTGGGGAAGACGAAGGAGACCTGGATTCTGCCTCTATAGGAGATTTCCTGTTTCATAAGTTTTGTTTCTGTTTTCTCGCCCTTGTAGTAATTAGGGCTAATTTTTGGGAGCTTGTTCCCTTTTCTTTAGATTTAGGTTTTTAATTTATTTTGTGGATTGTTTACCCTTTATTTGCTTGTGATAAGTAGCTAAAAAAAAAAAAATGAGCTGCCTGCTAGAAGCTGCCTACCCCTAGGATGAACTATTTAGGTCTTTATGAATAACCTCTAGATTTATTTCTCTGCATTGCGTGCATTCTCGCATCATTGATTGCTGGAAGCAAGGTACGTATTCTCTTACTTTGCATCCTATTCTTGATCACACATTGCATTTGGACTTAATTCGAAGACCACATAATTTGTCTTAAAGCGATCTAATAAGTGGTCACATATATTCTTGAAAATGGACTAATTAAAGGAGGGACATCTAAAAATCAAGGACTTGATTTTCAAACGTGGTGTGCAATTCAAAATTCAAAATCTTTTTGCGGTGTATGCACACTTATATCTTTTGCACCACGGCATGCATTTAGACACTCCTAAGTCTTGGAACGACTAGGATAAAAGCCCTCCTACCGTTGGATTCTGAAGTGTTCAGAACTTGAGATCAAAGGTTTTGTTAATCCAAAGAGGGGAATACCCTGTCACGGATTTTTGGGGGTAGTTGAGAAGCACTGCGAAAGCATAGCTTCAAAGGAAGGCTTAGGCCTACTTGCATCCCTCGATCTTCCATCTTTGGATTTGCTTTACCATTTGAGATTTAGGAAGAACACCTAAGCTCCAACTAGGTCTTTTTAGGCATCTCGAAGGTTGACAATATGTGCGTAATTGATTGGGCAACTTGCTTTGTCACCTACAATTTGAACTAAAGTCAAAAGCCTAAATTTGTAAAGACCGAACAAGTCCTTTTGAATTGTGTTTGTAGTGCATGCTTGGTAGGTGTTCTCTTAGGAGACAATTTGTGTTTGATCCTGAACCTGAAAGAATCTTAAGAAGAAACCTTCCAAGGGTAGAAATGGCTGGTCAAAGGAGCCTTAAGGAATATTTCATTCCAACCAATCAAGCTGGCCTTGCACTACGTAGACCTGGAGGGGACAATCCTTATGAGATCAAAAGCAGTATCATATCCTTGCTACCCTCCTTTTATGGTTCTGCTAGGGAAGACCCTTACAGGCATATAGAGGAATTCACCGAGGTCTATTCCACAGTGAAGTTGCAGGGCGTTACTGATGACACTCAAATGCGGACCCTCTTTCCCTTCTCCCTTAAGGACAAAGCCAAGTATTGGTACCACATCCTTGATAATATTAACACTTGGGATTCCCTAAAGGAGTTTTTGAAGAAGTATTTCCCCATGAGCAAAACCAATCACTTTAGGAGGGAAATTATGAGTTTTGTTCAAAAGGATGGGAAAGCTTTCCATGATGCGTGCGAGTGCTTTAACGACTTGCTGAGACTTTGCCCACATCACCAAGTGCCTAAATGGCAACTGGTTGAAAGGTTCTACACTGGACTTAATGATTCGCATAGGCAAACTGTGGATGGTGCCTGTGCAAGAACCTTTCTATCTAAGATTGAGGATGAAGCTTGGAACCTTTTTGATACTTTGAGTGAGAATTCTATTCACTTGAATTCTGCCTACATGGATAGAAAGCCCACTCTCATGCAAAGAAAGTTGGAGGCGAATGAGGCAAGGGACACCTAGAATTTAGCCTATCAGATTCAATTATTGAATCAAAACATGGAAAGGCTTATGTCGAACCCGAGTCCATTTGTATCTAACACCTCCACATCCCAAGCTTTCGAATGCTCAATTTGCCAGGGCAATACACACGCCATTGTGGATTACCACTTGGCCTCCCAATTCCCTGAGCTTGTACAAGCGGATTTGAATGCCGCTCAAGGGTTCCGTCCTAGACCTCGTAATGACCCTTTCTCCAACACCTATAATGAGGGATGGAGGAATCACCTAAACTTTTCATGGAGACAAGGAAATGTCTCAAATTCAGGGAATTATAAACCACAATCCTTTCAAAACCATCAAATGAACCAACCTCAGACCTTTGCCCAACCTAAGACCTCTGAGATGGATGAATTGAAGGTGATGTTGAAAGCTATGCAAGAAAGTCAAAGTGCCATCATTCAATTTCATGACAAGGCTATACATGAGATGAAATCACAAATAGGACAACTTGTTGAGGCCGTTAGACAGAGGGAAACTGGGAAGCTCCCCAATGCTACTGAGGAGAATCCTAAAGGAAAAGGGATTGTCTTTAGGGAGTATGCTCAGGCGATGACTATTCTGAGGAGTGGGAAAGAAATTTTCAAAACCGATGCTCCTATAGTCTCACCCCCTAAAAAACCATCCACCCCGACTTTCACCCCCACCGGAGAAGACTTGCCCAAATCTTCTCCACTTGAAATCACCTCACCGGAAGAAGTTGCCCCCATTCCACCCCTTACTCGACATGACAACCCTTCCACCCAGAGATCGAGAGTGCCCTTTCCAGAGCGCTTATCCTCCTCTGGGCAGACTTTTGCTGGCTCATTTGGAGCCAAAGATAAGACGGATGAGATCATGGAAACTTTCAAGCAAGTGCAGATTAACCTGCCTTTGCTTGAAGCTATCAGGCTGATTCCGTCTTATGCCCGCTTCTTAAAGGACCTATGCACGAAAAAGCGGCAATCTAGAAAACAGGTCCAATCAAAAGTTGTCCTGCCTGATTCTATTAGCTCAATTGTTCAACATGGCACACCCCCGAAACTTAAGGACCCAGGGGCCCCATACATCTCAATAGTTATTGGTGACTTACAAATTGATGAGGCTCTACTTGATCTGGGTGCGGGGGAGAACATCCTTCCGAGCTATGTGTATGAACAATTTGGGGGAGGCAATCTGAAGCCTAGCCCTGTAATCCTTCAAGTTGCTGATCGATCACTTAAGACACCATGGGGAATTTTGCAAGATGTCCTCGTAAGAGTGGAGGATTTCTTCTTTCCCGTTGACTTCTTAGTTTTGGACATTGACCCTACCAACGAGCCAACCAAACCCTCCATCAATTTGGGCCGCCCCTTCCTTGCAACTTTGCATGCTTCAATCAATTGCAATACTGGGGCATTGAAAATGGGCTTTAGGAATAGGAAAATCTGGCTTAATTTGTTTGATGCTTACAAATAAGCCAGACTTGAGGATTGTTCTCAAGTTGAGGTGATAGATGACCTGATTGAAGAGGCAACCCCTGCAATGTTATGTGATGACCCCCTTCAGCATGTCATGCTAAATGAGCATTCCCATCTCTTGGAGGAATGTGAAGGGGATACACTAGAACTTGAGGAATTGCTGGGTGTTTCTACTGAGTCTCTTTCCCCATCATCTCTGCCTAAGGTAGATCTGCTACCTGAGATGGGGACATCTATTATGAAACCCTCAACCACACAAGCCCCCGACCTTGAGTTGAAACCCCTCCCTGACACTCTCAAGTACGTCTTCCTAGGTGCCAATGATACGCTCCCCGTTATCATTTCGGCTGTGCTATCTGAGACACAGGAGGGAGCCCTGATTGAATGCTTGTCTAGGCACAAGGAAGCTATTGCTTGGAGCATTGCTGACATTAAGGGTATAAACTCTACACTCTGCATGCCTCACATTTATACTGATGATTCCATCAAGCCATTTAGGGACATGCAGAGACGTCTGAACCCTAATATGAGGGAGGTGGTCAAAAAGGAAATCCTGAAGTTGTTGGACGTTGGGATCATATATCCTATTGCAGATAGTAAATGGGTAAGTCCTATTCATGTGGTGCCAAAGAAGGCAGGCTTTATTGTGGAATTCAATGACCAAGGTGAAGAAGTTGTCACTAGACCCTCAACTAGATGGAGGGTCTGTATTGATTACCGCAAGCTGAACACCGCTATCCAGAACGATCACTTTCCCTTGCCTTTTATTAATCAAATTCTCGAGAAATTGGCATGGAATAAGTACTATTGCTTTCTCGATGGATATTCTGGGTACAACTAGGTGGCATTCTTTCCTGATGACCTGGAGAAGATGACATTCACGAGTCCTTACGGTACTTTTGCATTCAGGCGTATGCTGTTTGCATTATGTAATGCCCCTACAACCTTCTAGCGATGTATGATGTCTATTTTTTCAGACATGATTGACGAGTGTGTTGAAGTGTTTATAGATGACTTCTCCATTTATGGCTCGTCTTTCGACCAGTGTCTCCTGCACTTGGAGAATGTGTTGAAGAGATGTAAGGAGTCTGGCTTAGTCCTCAGCTGGGAGAAAAGTCATTTCATGGTACAGAAAGGAATTGTACTTGGGCATATTATATCCAAGCGAGGTTTGGAAGTAGATAAAGCCAAGATTGATTCTATTTCCAAACTCCCATTGCCCACGAACGTCAAACAGATTAGATCCTTTCTGGGCCATGCCGGCTTTTATAGGCGCTTTATTAAAAATTTTAGTAAAATTTCCAGGCCACTTTGTGACTTGTTGGCGAAGGAATCTTCCTTCAATTTTGATTCAAAGTGTGCTGACGAGTCGAATTTCCGCTACGTGTTGTAGTATCTAAGTGGTGGAAAAATCGACTAATCGACAATAAAAATAACCACTTACAGAAGAGCGGGTCGTGTCCACAGGGAGACAATTATGCAATAAACTCTCGATTATTTCGTATTCTTTCGATTAAGCGCAAAATCCCTAGTCAAATCTGACATAAAATGCGATGGAAAGTAGATTCACAGTAACTTAAAAATATAAGGGTATATGTGCAATTTTCCCTCACTGAAATCTTCAATAAATATATGATGATTTTATGTAATTTTCAATTGACATATACTAGAGAAAATTGGTGCACACGTTAATCCCAAAACCAATATTGAAACAGGTGAATAACAATAACGTGAAATTATCAGAAAGTATGAGTGTTCATGTGCAATTTTGCCACAATAAAATAATAATAAATAAAAAATTAATTTCTGGTGGCAATGGCATGAGATGTAATTTTTAATTTAATGTAAAATAGAGCATTTGCTCTCTCTTCTCCTCGCGAGAGAGAGAGAGCACCGACGGGGCTTTCACACGCAAGGGAGGTTGGCGAAGATGAGGCCGATTTGATGGAGGTTGCGACATTGACGGAGATGGCCGGCCGATGGAGGAGAAGAACATCGGTTTGTTGGAGGAGGCTGCCTCTGCTGTGGAGGCGTTGCTGCAAGGTAGAGGCACTACGGCGAGGGCGTGGTAGTGGTGAAGGCGCGCAGCGCCTGTAGGCGTGGCTGGAGGGAGCGCTGGACGGTGTGTGCCTGTAGGAGGGAGCACGCGGAGGTGTGTGATTGAACAGCAAAAATGCACCAACAATTGTGCCATCTTGTGCTATTTCCAAGCATTGCCAGTGTATATTAGGTAGCCATAGTCGCATTTGTAAAAAATAAACGCATGCATGCATTTATTTGAGAGGGGAGAGTGAATAAATTGGCCTTGTAATTAACGTATTCGTCAAGTGCTTCCTCGCAAATTCGCCATCTTCACTTGTTTTATTGGCTTTGAATTTCTTCTCCGCAGCTGCAAGGCATGGCTTGCTCTTCGCGCCATTCTCTGCCTCAGCTTGCCTTGCCAGCCGCATGCACAGCCATGCACAGCCCAAGGCATGGCTGTGCTTGCCTCCGTCCTCTTTAAAAGGCCCTCCTCGCTTCCTTACGCAAGGGAGCCTGGTCCAACACTCACAGCACCCTTCCTTCCTCTAGGCCATCTCCTCCCCTCTCCCCTCCATACGCAGCCTCTCATCCTCCTGAGGAGACACGCTGCGGGCAGGAGCAGCTCACAGTGGTCGACATCCACCACTGTGAGTCCCACCACCGCCCAGCTCATCCAAGAGCCAGTGGGAGTGGTGGTTCACTTCACTGTTTCACTCGCTCAACGTTCTTCAGCCATTGCCATAGAGTCGAGCTCTGAAGCTCCGTAGCAGCAGCAGCAGCCCACGCGCACGTAGGCACCGACAGCAGCCTCTTTCCGTACGCGCAGGCGCTTTCCAGTGCGCCCGCGCACGCCGCACCGGCTGTCCAGAGCGCGCAACACTGTAGCTATTGTTCACGCTAGAGAGCGTGACATTGTAGCTACAGTGCGGTGATCGGAAAGCTTCTCACTTATCCGATCACCGCGCACTCTCTCTCCACGCCCGCGATCGCCTCCAGCCCGTTCCCGCTCCAGCGCGCAGCACAGTGCGCTGCGTCACGCATTGCGCTGCAGTCTCCCTCGTGCCCGCTCCCTCCAGCATGCACGCGCATCTTCGCGCGCCTGTGCTTGTGCGAGCCCGTGCCATCGGACGTCGGGCGCAGCCTCCAGACGGCTTAAACGCCCGCACCTTCTTCACTCCAGCAGACGCTCTCTCTCTCTCTGTCTCACAGACACACATCTCACGCACACACACACACCACACTTGTACACACTCACGTGTACACTCACTCACTTGTACACGACTATATACTTATATATATATGTATACATATATATATTTATATATATATATATTTATATACATATATCTATACATATATTAGTACCTATACAACTAAGTATAAGTATATATACATATATATATATACAAATATACATACATATATACATATATCTATAACTATAAATACACACACATATATGTATATATATCTATCTACATATATCTATATACATAGATACTTATACTAATATATATAGATACATATACACATATATATAACTATGTACATATATTACTATATATATATATACATATATATCTATATATAGTTATGTATACATACATATATATCTAATTATAAATATATATACATATATATATATACATACATCTATCTATACATATATTTACATATCTATATATACATACATGTATATATATATATACACATATATAACTACATATACACTTATATAATTATAACCATATCTATATATATACATATATATATATTTTTTCATATCACCTACCATACGTTGTATCGCGGGAATATCTGCACCAGTTGTTGATATTCCTCGATACACGCGTACAGAAAGCATCTCCACACACATCTTCACCCATCCATCCTTCACTCCACGTGGCACTCGTCCTGTTAGTTGCGTCTTCCTAGACGACGATCAACTCGACACCGTGCTACACGCCATTTCCACCTCCACCCCCACCCCTATATACATATATAATATATATATAGGTATATACTATATTTATCTTATTTCTATTTCTCTTTCCTACCATTAAAAAGATAAAAAAATGTACAAAAGAGAAAAGATAATTCTTGACTTGCAGGTACTCAGTCTTGCGAATAGCAAGACCAGTTTTGGAACCCTAATCTGGCTCAAAGTCAAGAACCTAATTTTGAGGGTGTACCTCAAGAACAAAAATTATCAGAAAAAAATCTTAAATAGAAAAAACACCAAAAACATAATAAATGAACGGAAGAGATTCGTTGTAGGAAAGGCATAGAAACTTATTCACCTCTAATCCCACTTCCCTAAGTTCGACCCTGGGCTTAAAAGTGACCAAGATAAAATCAAGTAGGCCACGTTAAA
The DNA here is from genome assembly GCA_037157565.1 of Thalassia testudinum. Taxonomy (NCBI): domain Eukaryota; kingdom Viridiplantae; phylum Streptophyta; class Magnoliopsida; order Alismatales; family Hydrocharitaceae; genus Thalassia; species Thalassia testudinum. Next base: position 113,773,118 of record JAZHRO010000025.1, read on the forward strand.
AATTTTTGTAAAAAGATGGTTAGGCTCGATTTAGGTTAACCACTATACACATTTCAACGATTAAATCACCATATTAACACAACCTATCCAAGCCCGATCATAACTTTTTCTGGCACTGTTGTTGGGGAAGTGCGCATTCAGGTAAGTTTCTACTCCATTCCTTTAATTTCTCTCTTCTCACACCCTTCTTTTCACGGGTGTTTCTGTTTGTTGGTGTGCAGGTGAACCAGTTGCAAGGAGAAGGCAGGCAGACGAAGTCGGAGACGTGGGCAGATCCAAAGCGGGAACGGGAGAGTGAAGTCACCGGCACCGCACTGGAGTTTTGCCCATGTTGCTGAACAAGTAGGTCTTTCTTTCTTAGCAACTTAGGTCAACTTGTCACCTTAATAAAAAAAAAGAAGAAAAACACTTTTTGGGATCTCTTGGGGCAAGTGAATTAAAAATCACTTGTTTGATTGTTTGACAGCACTCCTACCGCCCCAGGATTTCTCGCCAAACTTCACATAGCGAAGATCCAAGAATCTTGATTCTTGAATCTTTCGCCATGTGAAGTAGTCTTTGAGGCAAAAATAAAAAAAGATTGATTGCCATCCCTCTTTGCCTCATTTATCTGCAATTCAGGATCACCTGTTTGGTGGGGAGACTTGGAATTGAGTTGATTCCAACCCCACCATGACCTTTTATGTGCCTAAGATTCGATCCCGAATACTTCAACCCCAACAATTTGATTTTCTTTATCTTATGGTTGAGCCTTGTGTGTGGAAAATCATTTAGTGATTGGGAGCACTTGAATTGAAGTGCTTTGGCTCCCTTTCACACTAATCTAAAATTGACTCGTGCATCCACACATAGAAATCTCCATCTAGGGAAGCCCATTGCATTTTAGCATGCATTAACCAACTAACATTGAAGAAGGGTTTGTTGGACTTAGAAGAAAACTTGTATTCTCTTCAAACTCGAAGATTGGTTGAATTGGTAATTTAGAGAAATCCTAAAATCCATACTACTTAAGGTTGAAACTCTAAAAACCATTCACCAATTAAAACTTCATTTCGGGAAGATTTCCCCGTTGCATGCTTGGTTTACACACTCTCATAAAATCAACCACTTGGGCATTACTCGTAAATAACGCCCTTCACATTCCAGAAGCACTTGATCCTAAGACTCTAACTAAAACTGATAGCAACTTGACCCTTATTAAGGATTAGATGTCTAACTACCTGCGTGTAGCACCTACGTGCTGGTGAGGGTTCCCGCGTGCTATCGGGTGTCTAAGACTGGGGCAAACGGCCTTTCAATCTGGCCCGGTGGTTTCGCGGTGCTCGCATTTGGTTCCGTAGGTCGTGATAGTAGGTAACTTAGATCTTTAGGTCTAAGGGCACACTGTAGAGGTTAGGAATTTGATTGTATTGATTTGTCATCAAGTGTACCTTTGCGGCGTCATTTCTCTCATCTCCTTTTCCCTTCGTTTCCCCCCAATTCTTCCTGCGGTAGTGCATGTTTGGGAGGAGGTCACAAAACCCTGAACTATGTGAATTGTTTGATAAATTTAGAAAAGAAGCCGAATCGTCCTCCTCCTCCACAAACATGGCTGCACACCCACCCCCAAATCTCGAGGGAGGAAACTGCCCTCAAAACCCACCAGGTGGTGGAGCCTTGGATCCCATAACCTGCCTCCAAGCCCAAATGGAAATGTATAATGAACAAATTGAAGCCATTAGGGAAACATTGGAGGAAATGCAGAACCCTCCCGAATGGGAGGAGCCTAGGTCTCTTAGCTCCTATCAGAATCCCGCTGCTACAGAGACCATAGGACAAATTCAGGTCCCCATGGGCGGGGACGACTTTGAATTGAAACCTAACATAATTGGCCTGATAAATTTTCACTTCCATGGTCTTGCAAGTGAAGATCCTTTTCTCCACTTGGAAGACCTAACCCGATTGGCTGAAACAGTTAAACCAAGAAATATCGGGTTACCTATAGTCCTCATGAAAATGTTCCCATTTTCATTGCGGGATAAAGCGTTGCAGTGGTTACGCACCCTTGGGAGAACCATCCACTCTTGGGAAGAGATGCGAACAGTGTTTCTCAAGAAGTTCTTCCCAATTGGGTGAGCTAATGCACTTTGCCGTGCTATCACTTCATTTACGCAACAAAATGGTAAACAGTTTCATGAGGCATGGGAGAGATCTAATGACCTCCTCAGGAAGTGTCCGCACCACGGTCTGCCTAAGTGGCATATAGCCCAGATTTTCTACTATGGGCTAAATGAGACTTTGAAGCAGATTGCAGACGCTTCCTGCAGAGGGAATTTCATGAATAAAGACGAGAATGGAGCATTCAAATTATTTGAAAATATGAGCGAAAACTCAATGAAAAATGCTTCCATTGTCGCCTTTAATCATACCAGCCTGCCCCGTAATGTCCACCAAGTTGACACGGGACCCTCCCATTCATCCACAGATCTCAGCCTTATCTCACAGAAATTGGATGAAGTCTCCATCGTGCACAAGAAGCTGGACGAGCTTCTGGCCAACCTTGCCCGTTCTATGGCAAACACCCCCACCTCACCACTTCGTGACAATTCCAATTCTTCCAACACAGGCGTATCCCGAGAAACCCCGTAAGACCTTCCTTACTAAGTGTCGCGCCGAGCGATTCGGTAAGTCATGTGGATCTGGCTTCTGCAAGCCAATATTTTGACATGGAGGACCAAGCCTCTATGTGCTCGGAAGCATATTTACATGCGGACGCGTCTTCTGGCATAGAAGATGCTTGCGCCCTAGGGAACAACCCGTTCTCTGCCACTTATAACCCAGGGTGGCGAAATCATCTGAACTTCGCATGGTCCAACAACTCGCAGCGCCAAAACCCCGCAGGTGGACTAATGTGACCATCCGCACCCGTCATCCCAAGGGCCCAGTCTAATCCTTTAGCGAGTCCACCATCGGGTCCTTGCGTACTGCAAACAGAACATGCATCAAGTCCTCTTGATAAATCGATGCGAATGATGACGGAAATGTCAAAGCGCCATGAAGAGAACATGACCTCTCTTCAGCACCAATTGGCACAGCATAATGCTGAGATCAGTCAACTGCGCATGGCGACTCGATCTCAGGGCACTCTTCCAGCCCAACCTGTTCCCAACCCACGAAATTTTGTACCCCGTGGTCCTCAACCACAGGTACGACCTTCTCAGGGGCAGGTTCATCAGATTCTATAGGCTCTGAGCATTCCACCGGGATTTCAAGCTAATCCCGCTGCAGCACCTCACTCTTATGTCCCTATTGCGAACCCTCCTCCGCCTTATGATCCCACTGGACAAGCGTCGTCCAATGCAATCACTACGAGGAGCGGCAAGTAGACTGTCGATTCACCTCGACCTGATCCTGGCTCGTCTTCTTCATCGCCCTTTCATTCGGGATGCGCGCCGCACTCGCGAGAGGATGATATACCTAAATTGGTGTCAGAATCAGTCCCATTCCCTGAGGCTCTATTGAGGGAGCCAAAAGGCAAGAAGAAGGATACGTAGGCCTTTGATAACCTGCGTAATTTGTTCAGGGATGTTGAAATCAAGGTACCCCTGCCCGCGGCTATCAACCACATACCTACTGTCGCCTGATTTTTCAAAGACTACACAACACCCAGGCGACAGTCAAAGAAAACTAAGAATCCGATGGTTCTCTCGCCTCATGCGAGTTGTGCTATACTGTCAAATCTACCACCGAAGCAGAAAGATCCGGGCACACCGCTTATTACCTGTAGCATCCAACGCTGCAATTTTAACTGTGCCTTGCTTGATCTAGGATCTTCCATCAATCTTATACCAACCATCATGCTCGAAAAATTTTCCTTGGGAAATCTGAAACCCACCCCTGTCACGTTACAGTTGGTAGATCGTTCTGTCAAAATTCCAAAGGGTGTGGTGGAAGACGTGGTGGTTAGGGTCAACAGTCTCTGTTCTCCTGTTGACTTTCTTGTTTTAGATATGGAAGTTCCTAGCTCACTTTCTGATTGTCCGATCATCCTTGGTCGACCTTTCTTGGCCATAGCCCGCGCCCATATCGACTGCCAGTCTGGCTGTATTGAGATTGCAGTTAGATCTGAAAAGCTCAAGCTTGACATCTTCAAGGTAGCCAAGAACTTTGATTGCGATTGCATCGAGGATGACACGTCTGACGAGGACATGGCAGTCAGTGCGTGTATCATACTAGTTGGGACCTATTCTGACTGCTGCAGACTGCCTTTAAACACTAACGATTGCCTGACCGACACCTATTGTGATGTTCCCCCATCCCTCCCTATTCCCGTACCTTCCCCTGACCAGACTTCTGACGAGGTTTTCTCCGCTTCCCATACCTCATGGTCTGAGTCATATCCGGGCTACTCACCGCCGGTCCACACTCTTGAAGACCAGATTGCCCTTTCTTTCCCGCCAAATCAGGCGGAGTTGCAACTCCACACTGGGACCTTGAGCCCATATACTACTCACTGGGGCTATTCCTTTTTGGATCCATCTATCCAAGAAGCCCCTTTTCTTGGCCAATCTGAGAGCCAACTTCTTCCTCCTGACTTGTTTTCTGATCCGCCTGGGACACTCTCGTCCCAAGAAATGCCAGATCTTTCACCATCCACTCCTGAGTTGAAAGAGCTGCCTAGTACACTTAAGTATGTTTTCTTGGGACCAAATGAAATGCTCCCTGTAATCATCAGTTCAAAATTGACTAGGGAGCAAGAGTGCAAACTAATGAAGGTCCTTATGGAACACAAGGCAGCCATTGGATGGTCTTTATCAGACTTAACTGGCATTAGCCCCTCCTACTGCACTCACCGTATATATACGGAGGAGGAGGCTCGACCTTCCCGCGAGATGCAGCGACGTCTCAACCCTAACATGCATGAGGTCATTAAAAAGGAAATTATTAAGTGGCTGGATGCGGGTATAATCTATCCGATTAGCGATAGCCCTTGGGTGAGTCCGATTCACGTCGTGCCCAAAAAGGCGGGACTCACCATCCATGTCAATGATAGGGGCGAATCCATCCCTACACGCACTCCTACATCTTGGAGGGTGTGTGTAGATTATAGAAAAATCAATGCTGCAACTAAGAAATATTACTTTCCGCTACCTTTCATTGACCAAATCCTGGAGCGGTTAGTAGGAAGTAAATTTTTCTGTTTCCTGGATGGATTCTCAGGATATAATCAGGTGGCAATTGACCCCCGGGACCAAGAGAAAACCACTTTTACCTACCCCTTCGGCACCTTTGCATTTAGAATGATGCCGTTCGGACTTTGTAACGCGCCAGCAACTTTCCAGAGATGTATGTTGGCGATATTTCATGACATGGTGGGTGACTTTCTCGAGGTCTTCATGGATGACTTTTCGATCTTTGGACCATCTTTTGATGACTGTCTTGCCAACCTGACCCGTATCCTTAGGAGATGTATTGATGTAAACCTCGTGCTTTCCTGGGAAAAAAGTCATTTTATGGTACACGAGGAAATTGTTCTCGAACATATCATCTCCGATAGGGGTATCGAGGTTGACAGAGCTAAGCTTGATGTAATTGCTGATTTACCTGTGCCTGGCTCTATCAAACAAATCCGCTCCTTCCTGGGACACGTCAGTTTCTATAGGAGATTCATCAAAGATTTCTCCAAGACTTCTCGACTCTTAACTCATCTCCTATCGACGACGTACCCTTCGATATGGGCCCCGATTGCATACGAGCATTCACGTAGTTGCGTAATGCTATCACCAAGGCCCTTGTTCTCCAGCCACCTGATTGGTCCCTCGACTTTGAACTCATGTGTGATGCTTTTGACCTTGCAGTCAGAACCATCCTGGGACAAAGACGCGATAGACACCCCTTCGTGGTGTACTACGCCAGTAAGACGTTGGACGAGGCCCAGCGTAATTATACTACCACTGAAAAAGAACTATTGGCGGTCATCTTGGGCTAGAGAAATTCCGCTCTTACCTTCTGGGCTCTCACGTTATTGTTTTCACTGATCACACGACCATTCGCCTTCTCATGCACAAGAAGGATGGCAAGCCTAGACTGATTCGTTGGATCCTTCTGCTCCAAGAATTTGACATTGAGATCCGCGATAAGGCCGGAGCCCAAAATGTTGTGGCTGATCATCTTTCTAGACTGGACCCTGACCATATTGGACCTACTCTGCCGATTAATGAGATTTTTCCTGATGAGCACCTATTGGCAATTAATGTGGCAAGTGGACCTTGGTATGCCGACATTGCCAATTACCTTGCTTCTGGATCCCTTCCATGTGGCTGGCCTAAAAACCAGCGCAAGCGTCTCATGGTAGAAGCAAAGTATTATTTCCGGGATAATCCACTTCTTTTTCGAATAGGTGCGCTGTATTCCTGACAACGAATTCCCCAGTGTGCTATCCTTCTGCCACGATCAGGCCTGCAGAGGCCATTTCTTTGGGAGGAAAACTGCAGCCGAGGTGTTGCAGTGCGGTTTCTTTTGGCCCTCCCTTCACCAGGATGCACACAATTATGCCAAACATTGCACTAGGTGCCAGTCGTTAGGGTCAATGTCACGTCATGACATGATGCCCTTACAACCCATCCTAGTTGCGGAAATCTTCAACATTTGGGGAATTGATTTCATGGGTCCCTTTCCTCCTTCCAACGGCTTCGAATTCATTCTCGTGGCTGTTGATTATGTTTCGAAATGGATCAAGGCTATTCCCACGCGACGTGCTGACTATGTTATATCCACTCGATTTGTCAAAGACCACATTTTTGCGTGCTTTGGGATCCCTCGAGCCACTATCTTGGATGGAGGAAGCCACTTTACCCATGCTTCTTTTCGGGCACTTCTGAGGAAATACGGAGTTCACCATCGTATCACATCCCCATATCATCCTCAGACGAATGGCTAGGCAGAGGTGTCGAACCGGCAAATCAAGTAAATTCTCCAGAAAATGGTTCGGCCTGACCATAAGGATTGGTCCGACAAGCTGATTGACGCACTTTGGGCATATCGGACCGCCTTCAAGGCTCCCCTTGGTATGTCTCCTTATAGAATTATTTACGGGAAGCCTTGTCATTTGCCCGTGGAGTTGGAGCACCGCGCTTATTGGGTGGTTCGCCAATGTAACCTCGACCCAGACCTGTGTGGTCGAGAAAGGAAACTCCAACTCCAGGAGCTGGAAGAGCTCTGTCGTGAAGCCCATGGTTCTGCCTTAACTTTCAAGCAACACACTAAGGCTTTTCACGACAGCCGTATTCGGCGGAAGGAATTTGAGCCATCTCAGCAAGTTTGGCTCTACAATGCCCGGCTCAAATTCTTTCCCGGGAAACTGAAGTCCAAATGGACTGGTCCTTTCCTGGTCTCGAGACCATTTTCCAACGGGGCCGTTGAGATTGAAGATCCCAAATTTGGACATAAATTTATGGTCAATGGGAAGCGTTTGAAACCCTATCTTACTCATGAACCTGCCCCTGTTGGAGAAACTGTTGCCCTGCTGGAGGGTAACTAATGTCGTGGCTCATTCTGAGTCTAGTTGGGGATGTTAAATTCAGCGCTCGTTGGGAGGCACCCCAACAACACTTTGCCACTGTCACGCTTACTTCACTTTTCACTTCACCACCCACCATCCACCTACCCTACCACCCTATTGTATACCCTTCACTTCAGCTCTCGTTACCCGATCTTTCGTCCTTCCTCTACCTTACCCTGCATGCATATGAGGACATAGCATCATTTGGCATGGAGGGGTGGATAGGCATCCATAGGATCTGGGTATTTTATGGTATCATGCAGTCTCCATCTATCTGAAAAAAAAAAAATGGTGTTTAGTAATGATTTGAAGGCTAAAACAAAAATACAATAAGTGTTTATGGATATTCAACCACTATTTTGAAGGCTTTCCAGGCCACAGAAGCTTGATTCGCTCAGGCTCGGCTTAATTCATTTAAGCATTGACAAAATAGATCGGAATCTCTCCTAACTTAGGACGTATTCTTGTACCTGAGACACCAATACAGGATTCGTTGGTGTGCTTCTACTCGAGAGCCTAAGTAATCTTGGTTCACACTACACATATCAAGAAAGACCAGGTGAACATAAGATCCAACCCTAGTGTTCATTAGGGAAGGTGGAGTCCTTACCAGTGCGCGCAGGTAGACTTTTTATCCCAGGCTTTAGTCTTGTGTTTAGGAGAGACTCTTTCCACCAAAAAGGAACTCTCCCTCCAAAAGAAAAGTGTGCTCCTCCAAATAATGTTGTAAGAGATATACTGACACGTGTTTCAAAAAAAAAAAAAGGCTGCAAATAAGTCAATATATCTCACAAACGTCTGTAAAGTCTTCTCCCTACAAAAGTTCTTCAGGGCAAGTTACAAATACCCCGTTTTCTTTGAGCCACAAATACTATAAAATGGGAGTTGAGTTTTTGTCATCTTTTTAAGGGTCAATCCAAAGACACGAGCTGAAACTGGGACCAACCTGCACTTAAAAATTCGTGAAACCCTGGGCTTGAGTCTTAATGTTCATCTGGTCAGTCTTGATCCTTCACTAAGCACAAGCCATAATCTCTTGAGCTCTCGAGTACGGCAAAAACCTCCTGGATCTTGGAAATCGTACCTAAGGTTTAAATATCAGGAGTCCAGGTTAGTTGAGAGATGGTCTATGTCATGTAAGACTTAAAGTACTGGTAGTCTTCTCTACAATTGGTTCTCACAATATCCAACAAATAAACACACCTATGTCACCTCAGAAGAAAATCTTCAGCTTAAGATCATTTCTAAATACAGTACAAAGTGTTTTGCTAGGGACTAGCAAAAGATAGGCATGGGGGTATGATTGCATAGCAAAAATGAGCCAACAATTGTGCCATCTTGTTCTATTTCCAAGCATTGCCAGTGTATATTAGGTAGCCATAGTCGCATTTGTAAAAAATAAATGCATGCATGCATTTATTTGAGAGAGGAGGAGAGTGAATAAATTGACCTTGTAATTAACGTATTCGTCAAGTGCTTCCTCGCAAATTCGCCATCTTCACTTTTTTTATTGGCTTTGGATTTCTTCTCCGCAGCTGCAGGGCATGGCTTGCTCTTCACGCCATTCTCTGCTTCAGCTTGCCCTGCCAGCCGCATGCACAGCCATGCACAGCCTAGGGCATGGCTGTGCTTGCCTCCATCCTCTTTAAAAGGCCCTCCTCGCTTCCTTACGCAAGGGAGCTTGGTCCAACACTCACAGCACCCTTCCTTCCTCTAGGCCGTCTCCTCCCCTCTCCCCTCCATACGCAGCCTCTCATCCTCCTAAGGAGACATGCTGCGGGCAGGAGCAGCTCACAGTGGTCGACATCCACCACTATGAGTCCCACCACCGCCCAGCTCATCCAAGAGCCGGTGGGCATGGTGGTACACTTCGCTGTTTCACCCACTCAACGTTCTTCTGCCATTGCCACAGAGTCAAGCTCTGAAGCTCCGTAGCAGCAGCAGCAAGGCATCAGCATCAACCCACGCGCACGTAGGCACCGATAGCAGCCTCTTTCCGCATGCGCAGGCACCTTCCAGTGCGCCCGCACACGCCGCATCGGCTGTCTAGAGCGCGTGACACTGTAGCTACTGTTCATGCTAGAGAGCGCGACACTGTAGCTACAGTGCGGTGACTGGAAAGCTTCTCACTTATCCGGTCACCGCGCGCTCTCTCTCCACGCCCACGACCGCCTCCAGCCCGTTCCCACTGCAGCGCACAGGGCAGTGCGCTGCGTCACGCATTACGCTGCAGTCTCCCTCGTGCTCGCTCCCTCCATCTTCGCGCGCCTATTCTTGTGCGAGCCCGCACCATCGGACGTTGGGTGAAACCTCCAGACGACTTAAACGCCCGTGCCTTCTTCACTCCAACAGACGCTCTCTCTCTCTCTGTCTCACAAACACACACCTCACTCACACACACGCACTACACTTGTACACACTCACGTGGACACTCACTCACTTGTACACGACTATATACTTATATATAAATATACATATATATATATATTTATATATATATATATATTTATATACATATATATATATACATATATCTATACATATATTAGTACCTATACAACTAAGTATAAGTATATATACATATATATATATATATATATATATATATATATATATATATATATATATATACAAATATACATACATATATACATATATCTATAACTATAAATACACACACACACACACACACATATATCTATCTACATATGTCTATACACATAGATACTTATACTAATATATATATATACATATACACATATATATAACTATATACATATATTACTATATATATATACATACATATATATAACTATATACATATATTACTATATATATATACATATATATCTATATATAGTTATATATACATACATATATATCTAATTATAAATATATATACATATATATATATATACATACATCTATCTATACATATATTTACATATCTATATATATATACATATATATATATATACATATATAACTACATATACACTTATATAATTATAACCATATCTATATATATACATATAGATATATATTTACATATATACATATATATATATTTTTTCATATCACCTACCACACATTGTATCACGGGAATATCTGCACCAGTTGTTGATACTCCCCGATACACGCGTACAGAAAGCGTCTCCACACACATCTTCCACCCATCCATCCTTCACTCCACGCGGCACTCGTCCTGTTAGTTGCGTCTTCCTAGACGATGATCAACTCGACACCGTGCTACACGCCATTTCCACCTCCACCCCCACCCCTATATACATATATAATATATATATAGGTATATACTATATTTATCTTATTTCTATTTCTCTTTCCTGCCATTAAAAAGATAAAAAAATGTACAAAAGAGAAAAGATATTCCTTGACTTGCAGGTACTCAGTCTTGCGAATAGCAAGACCAGTTTTGGAACCCTAATCTGGCTCAAAGTCAAGAACCTAATTTTGAGGGTGTACCTCAAGGACAAAAATTATCAGAAAAAAATCTTAAATAGAAAAAACACCAAAAACATAATAAATGAATGGAAGAGATTCGTTGTAGGAAAGGCATAGAAACTTATTCACCTCTAATCCCACTTCCCTGAGTTCGACCCTGGGCCTAAAAGTGACGAAGATAAAATCAAGTAGGCTAGGTTAAAAATTTTTGTAAAAAGATGGTTAGGCTCGATTTAGGTTAACCACTATACGCATTTCAACGATTAAATCACCATATTAACACAACCTATTCGAGCCCGATTAGCGTGCGTGGCCTGGCAGGGGCGCGCAAGGTGGAGTGGTGCGGGCGCGACTTGAGGATGAAGGCGGGCAGACGCCTACAGGTGTGAAGGCGTGCAGCACCTGTGGGCGCAGCTGGAGGTGGGCGCTAGATGCCTACGGGTGTGCGGGCAGGTGCTTGCAGAAGAGCGTGCGCCTGTGGGTGCAGGTGGCGAGGGCGGAGCAACGCCTTCAGTGAAGGGCATTGGCAGAGCGCTTGCGGTGCGGCTTGAGGGAGGTGCTGGAAGGGGGCGCGGTGATGGTGTGGCTGGCAGGGGCAAACGCAATGCCTGCGAGTGCTTGAAGGCGGGTGCAGGTGGTGTGCGCCTGCAGTGGCGGCTGTAGATGAGTGGTGGAGAAGGAGCGAGTGCCTGTAGGTGCTAGGGCGGTCTGCACTCGCGGTGGGCGGTGTGCGCTAGAGTGCCTGCGTGCGCGGCCTGGCAGGGGCACTGGCTAGAGTAGCTGGTGAGGCGAGGTGGGTCTGCAGAGGGGTGCACAGTGCACACAGTGGAGCAGTTCCCTGCAAGGGGGAAGATGCAAATGCCCCTCTCCTTTCTCTGCCTCCTCTTTAACTCCTCTCTCCCCGTGTGCGTGAGTTAAGGGATTTTCCAAATCCCTTTGCTATTTTTGGCCGGCAGGAGTTGAGGAGAGAGTTGCGGCTGGTTATTTGAAAGGGTAATTTACCCTCCCCTCCTTATTCTTTTGCCAAATCTTCTTCCTGCACATAAAAACTTAAAATTATTACATATTAAGTTATAGAATGCTATAAAATAAATATAAACTTAAATAATGATGCATGCAAACATTCTATAACTTAATTTAGTTATTAACAAATCTAAAAGGTAAGATTAAAGTTAACTTAGGCGTAATAATAGTCCATTAAAATGGACTCATCATGTGCCGAGGCCTTTTAAACTCTGAAGGAGGCCTTGATCTCTGCGCCTATTCTCCAAGCTCCTGATTGGACACTCCCATTTTAGCTAATGTGTGATGTTTCAGATTATGCAGTGGGAGCAGTCCTTCGACAAAGGGTTGAGGGAAGACCTCATGTGCTGCATTATGCAAGCAAGACTTTAATCGAACCTCAGCAAAACTACACCGTCACTGAAAAAGAGTTACTTGCTGTAGTTTTTGCTCTGGAGAAGTTTAGGTCTTATCTGCTTGGGTCTAAGGTGGTTATTTTTACTGATCATGCGGCAGTGAAACATTTCATTGGTAAGAAAGATTCTAAGCCACGTCTAATTAGGTGGATCCTACTCCTTCAAGAATTTGACTTGGAGATATGTGAAAAGAAAGGAGTAGAAAATGTTGTGGCTGACCATCTGTCTCACCTTCCACTTAATGACTCTCTTTTTGGAGACATTCGCGAGACATTTCCCGATGAAACTCTGATGGCAGTAACCCCAACTTTACCTTTGTATGCAGATACCGTAAATTGCTTGGTCATTGGACAAACTCTTGGCTCTTGGGATGAGCAGAAAAGAAAGAGATTCATTTCCCAAGCAAGATATTTTCATTGGGAAGAGCCATAATTATTTAGAATTGGACAAGACCAAGTATTGAGACGTTGTGTACCTGAAGAGGAACAACAAAGTGTGCTGAGTTTTTGCCATGAACTTCATTGTGGATGACACTTTGGTGCTAAGAAAACTACTTTTAAGGTTCTCCAGTCCGATTTTTGGTGGCCTTCCTTATTTAAGGATTCTCATAATTTTGTTAAGGCCTGTATTAGATGTCAACAGATTGGAATGATTGGGAAGAGGAATGAAATGCCTCAACACCCTATTCAATCTGTTAAAATTTTTGATGTGTGGGGAATTGACTTTATGGGCCCCTTCCTGTCGTCTCATGGTTATGAATATATCTTGGTGGCAGTTGATTATGTCTCTAAATGGATAGAGGTCATTCCTACGCGCACAAATGACCACTCTGTGGTTTTGAAATTTGTGAAGGCCAATATCATATCTCGTTTCGGCTGCCCCAAGACCATTATAAGTGATGAGGGACCTCATTTCCGAAACCACCACTTCAATCGACTAATCAAGAGTCTGGGAGTGACTCACAAGGTCGCTATCCCTTACCATCCTCAGACGAGTGGCCGGTTGAAGTGTCGAATAGGGAGATAAAAAATATTTTGGAAAAGACCGTTAGACCTGATAGGAAAGACTGGTCCCAAAAGCTCGATGATGTTTTGTGGGCATATCGAACGGCCTATAAGACCCCTTTAGGTACTTCTCCCTTTCGAATTGTGTATAGGAAAGCATGCCATTTACCTGTTGAGTTGGAACATAAGGCACTTTGGGCTATTCGAAGTGTTAACATGGATTTAGAGAAGGCGGGTAAGGAACGACTTCTGGAATTAAGTGAGCTTGAGGAGTTGAGGAATGATGCTTATGACACCTCTTAAGCTTATAAAGAAAGAACTAAGGTCTTTCATGATAAGTATATACTTTGAAAGACCTTTGAGCCCAACCAACAAGTCTGGCTTTTCAATTCTAGGCTTAAGCTTTTTCCTGGGAAGTTAAAATCTCGTTGGGATGGGCCTTACATAATCACTAAAGTGTTTCCGCATGGAGTTGTGGAGATTAAAATCCCTTCCTCTTCAGCAACTCCCTTTATCGTCAACGGTCAACGGTTAAAACCATACATTAATTTGGATGGCCATTTGGTTGACGAGGTCACTCTTGAGGAGCCTTAGCTCCTACCATTCTCCGCCTCAGGTAATATCTTCCTTTAACTATTTTTGTTTCCAATGAGGACATTATTTGAACTAGGTATGGGGGAGAGGACCTGAGGCATTTTGTTTATAGCATGTCTACATTTTGCATTCATTTATGCATATTGCATTTAAAAAAAAAAAAGTTTTGAGCTTAACTGGCTAGGTCCTGCTTTCTTAAGCAAATTAGAACTTTAGGTTAGACTAAGTTGATTCTAGGGTTGAACTTTAGAAGCTAAATGAGCTACTAGTTTTAAACCTTTAGGGTCCTTTGTGGACTTCAAAACTTAAGTAGGAGTTAAGTTATGGACCATTCCTCAAGAGGTTGAGGAAGGAAAGCTAGGGTTGAGTTAAAAGGTGGGGTGGTACCTGGAGTCTTGTTCTACCTTTTGGTTTACGGGTCCTTGTAACCCAAGCATACAAATTTCACACACTTGGTCTGGTGTAAGTGATCAACTTAATTCCTTTCTTAAAAGAGATTTGGTTCTCTTAGTTTTGACTTAGGAGAGGCTTGAAAACACAATTTGATTGGAAGAGTTCCCGCCGTAGGAGAGGTGTAGTATATACTCACCTTGAGGATGTGATGATAACATATTACCTCCTCGACGCTTGTCTCTTAGGATATCCATCCTACTGGGGGCATGTAAGTGCATTGTGCGGTTCAGGTACCATGGGCGGCCCTATCTCGAAGTGCCGGTTGCCATAGGCCTGAATTCGCTTAAGAAATCCATGGGCTATACTATCTCGAAGTGTCGATTGCTAGGAGTTCTTGGGATCATTATGGGCGGTGCTATCTCGAAGCATCGAAAGCCAGGCACCCTTTGAGGTAAGGTGATGGGGATAATGAATCTGACACAGACTGTGTTGATAGCTGATCCGAGGTTAAACTTAGAGGAATCAAACAAAAAAATATATATATATTAAAAAAAAAAATCCTTTTTCCTTTAACTCAAAAAATTCAGACCAATGCACATGCACGGATGCTTTAATCTCAGGGATCAATAAACCTTAGGGTAGAGTCAGAAATCAGGGAAACTTGTGCCTACAACTCGTCTTTAATCGACCTAGTCTGTAACTTAACAACTACTTGGGAACCTTAGGTCTAAAGTCTAAACTTAATATGTTTCTAAAGGAAGACTGATTGGGTTGGCTAGTCTACTTGGAGTGCTAGGTTTTGCTTGATTTTACTAGGGACTAGCAAAAAACTAGGCATGGGGGTATTTGATTAGCCTATATTTGTGGGCTATTTAAGTATCTAAATGTCTAGACATTAAATTAATTTGAACATTTAGATAGCATGCATTAGGATGTAAATAAATAAATTCATATTTTTAGTCTAATTGCATAATTCATTCATTGCATGCATTTAGAATTAACTTAGAATTGCATGCATTTGATTCGTTAGGTGAATTACTTGCATTGTTTCAATTTAACATAGAAGTTAAGGGCTTATGCATAAATAATCATAATATTTTATTCTTTTATTTTTTTCTCCTTTGCATAGGTAACTCCTCTGGCTTCGGCTCTTCCTCCTCCTGCGCATCACATTTATGCTACAGCATTTTGAATTTGAAATCATGGCCGTGGCTACAAAAGGAGGAGGGAGAGCTGCCGTTGAGGGAGGCCACCACCCCTTGTCCATCACTGTGTTGAGAGGACCTTGCTCCTCTTCCATTCCATACCACCAGCCTCATTGCGGTAGAATGACTCACCACTGTGGGCGTGTGGGGTGACAGCCCACATCGCCAAAGAGTCTCTGCAACTCTTCCTGCCACTACTCCATCAGACACCACTGTGCGCACTCTCACTTCAGTTCCATCCATCAGCCATCTGCCAACCGCGCCATCAACTCAGCCAACGCATGCCCTCACTTCATCACTGTAGCACTAGCCACCTGCGTGCGCGCGCCCTCACCACAGCCAGTGCACGCTCCAGCAGTGCCTGTCCCCGCTCCATCAGACTCACATGCGCTTCCATCCCAGCTTGCAGAACCCGCGCCTCCTCAACTTCTCCAGCGCACCCTGCCTCCAGCCTAGCCACCGCATGCCTGCGTCTCCTCGCCTTAGCGCCTGCACGCACCCGTGCCATCATCTGCAGTGCCCTCTGCAGCACCTGCAGCGGTGCCAACAGTACCACCCGTGCTCACCCTACAATGCCTCAGCCTCTGCAGAACCCGCACCTCCACCCGCCCCCGCTGTAGCACCCACGTGCACCCTGCAGTGCCTCAACCACTGCATGCGCCTGCGCCATCACCCTGCGCAGCACCTGCAACCGGCGCCACCACCACGCCCGCGCGCGCCTATGCGCTTTGCAGAGCGCCTAGCGCCCACACCTCCGCACCTCCGTGCACTTGCAGCGTCCTCTACACCCGCTCGTGCCTTCACCAGCAAGCGCGGCCAGCAGTAGGCTTCTCCACCACCACCACTCCTCTCCTCCGGCAAGCTGGCTCTGGCCATCTCATGACACACCGCTACCACCACCGCGAAGGCCTCGCTTCAGCCAACCTCTTGTAGGAGTAACTCCTCGATTGAACCTCTCTCCCATACGCAAGGAGGAGAGAGGTAAAATCCCTTGTTTTTATGTTAATTAAAAATTACATTTGAATGCCATTGCCACCAAAATCAATTTTAATTTATAATTATTTTATTATGGTAAAATTGTGACTGCATACTCATGCTTTCTGATAATTGCGTGGTTATTGATATTCACTTGTTTTAACATTGGTTTTGGGATTAAAATGTGCATAAATTTTCTCTAATACATGTCAATTGGAAATTACATAAAATCATCACATATTTATTGAATACTTCAGTGAGGAAAAATTGCACATATACCCTTATATTTTTGAGTTATTGTGCATCTTCTTTCCATCACATTTCATGTCAGATTTGATTATGGATTTCTCACTTGATTGAAAGAATACGAAATAATCAAGATTTTATTGCATCATTGCCTCCCTGTGGACACGACCCGCTCTTTTGTGAGTGGTAATTTTTATTGTGACTATTTTGTTAAGCTATTTTCCACCACTTTGTTGCTAAAATGACAGATCATCTTAATCACATTATTCGAAAGCGAAAACCGTCTTATCATCAACCAATTCCCATCTTGGCACCTGATGGTGGGGGCATAACCTAAGGAGGTCATTGAAGTGCTCCCATGCTTTGTGAAATTGCACCCCTTCCTGTTGAGTAAAAGCCATAATCTCTCTTCTATAATGATTGGTCTTACTCATAGGAAAGTACTTTTTCAAGAATTCTCCCTTAAGGGTAGCCCAATCATTACCTTTGCATTACGGGTATAATACCATTGCTTGGCCTTATCCTTTAGGGAGAAAGGAAATAGAGTTCTCATCAGGGCTTCATCAGTAAAGCCCTGGAGCTTCACCGTGGAACAGACCTCGGTGAATTCCTCAAGATGCCTGTAGGGATCCCCCCTAGCAGTACCATAGAAAGTGGGGAGCAAAGATATGATGCTGCTCTTAGTCTCATAAGGATTATCCACTCCAGGTCTCTGGATAAGTAGGGCTTAGTGAGTTGTAGGAAGGAAATAGTCTCTCAAGGTTCTCTGATTTTCACCAACCTTAATCTCTTCTTCAGGCCTTTCTTCTGCCATTTTTCTTCTTTCTGGGTTGGCTTTCCTAATAATTTTCTCAGGTTTCGGATTGAAAACAAGACTCCTTCTAAGAGAGTGCCTACCAAGCATACACCAAGCAAACATAAGGCAACAGGTCTTTTGTTGATTGAAAGTACTTTAAGCCCTCTTCCAACTTTCCAACTTGGCCAAATAGAGTCAAGGTAATGTTTCTTCATTCCCACTAAGTGGAATAAGAGAAATGAGGCACTTGAGATTCCTAGTCAATGTCTATTAAGGAGGTTGAGGTTACGTTTAGTTCTTTTGGGTGACCAATCATGTTGTCAATCAATTATGCACCCTAAATTAACCTTCGAGTGCCCCAAAGACGTACACCTTGTTGCAATGATATTCTCAAATGCTCAAGTAAAAAGGTACTCCAAGGATGGAACTAAGGGATGCAAGTAGGGCGAACCCTTCCTTTGAGGCGATGCGTTAACGGTGCCTCTTAACTACCCTTGAATTCCTTTAAGGGGTGTCCCCCTCCTTAGAGTATCAAATCACTCGAGCAAAAGTTAATACCCCCGTCACAAAGCAAGATAGGAGGGTTTACACCAATAAAGAGATCGATGTCTATAGCCTTAAGGGTATAAGTCCTAGTGCGGTGCCTACAATGCGTGCTCGGTGCAGGAAGTGTGCATCACATCACGAAAAATTGATTTTTGTTTTGAAAATCGTAATCAAGTTATTCAAACACTTCCTATATATTTTACTTTTCTTTCAAGAAGTAATGTGACCACTTGATTAATCTTTTCAAATCAGCTTAAATGGTCTTCTTTAATTATTATAAATGAATGCGTGTGTAGATAACTGATGCAGAAAGATAGGAAGCAAGTACCTTGCTTTAGCACTCTACAATGCAGAAATGCACGCGATGCAATAAGAAAATCTAGATGCTGCTCAAGCACTCCTAGATGATCGACTTATGGATATGCAACTTCTATTAGGTAGCTTAGATTTTTTTATATATATAAATAAGTGCAATCAAAAGAACTAACTACCACAAACAGAATAAACCTAGAATCTAAACAACTAGGGACGCCCCCAAAAACAAGCCCTAGATTACAAGGGTGAGAAAATAGATGATTAGACTAAATCTTAAAGAGTCTATTATAAAATGCTAAATCAGAAATCTAAGAGGCAGAATCCTCCTAGATGTTCCTTCGTGTATCTTCACGTGTGTGAGATCAAGGCCCATAGGCTCCTATTGTTGTCCTTCAAGCGGCGTGAAGGTCCACCAAAACGAGTGTCCACTGTGTACTCCTCAAGAATGTACCTCGCATAGAAAAATAATAAATCAATGGATGTATAATCTCAATTAGAACTCAATGCAGATAGAAAAAAAATACTTGCAAGTTTACTAGGCTCGTTGCCTCCCTGGCAATGGTGCCATTTGATAGAAAGATTCTTGCTTAATTAAAGAGTTAGCAATAAAATAATGTGCAGTTATAGCATTTTATGTGGCGGAAAATCTTTCAATCAAGGATTAAAATAGATATCAAATTAAACCACAGTAAAGATGTTGTATTGATAACACTGCATCTCGGGGTGATAACTCTGTTAAATGGGGTTTATCTTAAGAATAAAATGCATAAATAACACATCCTAAATAGGAATGGGAGCATTGCATGCATCACACATTAAGATTGCTTATAGAACAACATTAATGGCCATTTGTATGAGCACTTGTCAAAATAGGCCTCAGATGAGCAATCGGACTGCACAGATGGATTCAGAGCGACAAACGGAGTCTAACAGACTCGAAATCGGCCTAATCCGACATCCGGAGCTTCCGCAATGGGCCCAATAAGTTCTGACCATTGATTTGATGATCAACGGCCCACGATGCATCACGTGGCACCCTCTCGTTGTGCCTGCATGCCCCGCCCAGTCCCCTCCATCAATCGCAGAATGATCTGAGCCGTCCGATCTTTGATCGGACGGCTGAGAACATCGCACCAACTGCCTACGCCATCACTGCACTCCTTGCCCGAGCAGATCATGACCGTCGGATCTCCATCCAATGGTCGGTAGCAGTTGAGCACTTACGCGCAACTACGACCATCCACGTAGGGCAACGCAGCGGTCGGCGCCTCAACCGCGCAACTAGGGGGCGCGGGTTCGAAACGCCCCGTGCACCAAATAGAAGGCGAAGGCGCGCTTGGGAGAAATTGGACCACCCGATCAGCAGCGGATGGGTGCGATCGCGAGACGTGGAGCTCGTAGATGCGCCTTGACCAGATGCGCGCACATGGATCTGGCACGAAGAAGCACGGCTGCAGGCAAACGACAGGCGGGTAGGGGCCTTCACCGACATTTTGGGAAGGGTTTTAGCGACGTTGACGACTCGTCGTCTCCGGCGATTACAAAAGGGCTTAAAGGTATCTAGGAGGGGGGTAGAACACTTGCAAGTGGAGTGAATGCCTTGAATGGGTGGTTGGAAGGGGTTTAAATAGAAAGAAGGGCTTTCCAAATGAAGAAGGGGTTTTAGCGACGTCCTTGAATGGGTGGTTGGAAGGGGTTTAAATAGAAAGAAGGGCTTTCCAAATGAAGAAGGGGTTTTAGCGACGTCCCGGACGTCGCTAAAACCCCTTCTTCATTTGGAAAGCCCTTCTTTCTATTTAAACCCCTTCCAACCACCCATTCAAGGCATTCACTCCACTTGCAAGTGTTCTACCCCCCTCCTAGATACCTTTAAGCCCTTTTGTAATCGCCGGAGACGACGAGTCGTCAACGGAGCCCTCTCCACCACCGTGGCTGCCTCGCTCTCCCCCCTCTCTCTCTTCCCTTCTTTTAAGCTTCACTTTACTTATGTTCAAGCATTTATCTAGTGTTGTAATTATGAACTAAAGTTGCATGATTAATGAAGTTAGTTTCTACTCAATTGCTTGCTCTATTTTCTATTCAAGTTGCATGTTGTGAATGAAACAATTCTAACCCCCCTCTCTCTCTCGCTTTTCACCCGCGCCTTTTCGCAAGCAAAACCCCATGATTTTCGTGACAATAAGTGACAAGAAGAATCCAATTTTTACGCCTCCTTGAGACCGACACTCGGACTCACATCCGTTTCTTTACTTTAAAATCGACGTCATAAGTGCAAACTATAACGACACTTCCAAACACACGCGCACGCGCACGTCAGTTTTTCGCGCCGTTGCCGGGGAGGCAACGGATTTGTTTTGTCACTTCCATTTTACATCCATGCTCACATCGTCTAACGCCTTGTCTCCTTTTACTTGATGGTTTCAGGAATTCGGCGCTTGGACGGCGAAGCAGCACAACTCATGACGGTAACAAGGAAGTAGGCGCAGCAAGGATCGGTTGTGAGTAGTTCTTCACTCATGGTTGTTTGCTTGCTTGAAAATCTAAAAAAAATTGTAAAATTGAAAAAAATTTGCGTGGTGTATGATTACCTGAGACACATCCTTAACACATCACCCAACAAAAAAAAAATATACACTCTATCATTCTGAATAAATTCTTGGAGTATTCTTTTCTGTTTTTGAGTGGTGTTTGCGAAGCCACCTTGGATTGACTTGGGCCGCACCACTCAACTCTAAAAATGACTCATCTAATAGAAGCTGCATGATCATTAGGATGAGTTCATTAGGGTTTTAGAGTCTCTACACAATAAAAGGAAATCTACTTTTCACCGAATTATGTGCAAAATTTGATGTGTCCACTGAAACTTGTCTGAAAACATTAAGGCACGTCAATCCTAAAAGACACTAAAGTAAGGATGAAACATTAAAAGACACCACATCTTAAAAAATCCTTGCTTGAAAATCATGTTTTGATAGAAGCACTCACATTGAAAGTGGAAAACTAAGAGGTACTACCCCAATCAACGCCTTATCACATAACCCTAGCACAAGCACTATCCTAGCCCTTTTAAAACTGAGTAGACGTGCCCTAGGCAGGACTGAGTTAAGTCTCAAGAGGTGAGGTTTTGTTCGCTGGGCACTTGGTTTTCATTCCCTTGGTAGAGTCTGGTGGCTAGGCTGCGGGGCAGTGTCAAACGACCGCGGTTGTGGGGTCTATGGAACTGGCGGTGCAAGCCAAAGGAAGAACCTTCCCTGCAATCCCCTCGTAATCAACTTGAACAGATTAGCTTTGGGAAGGGTAGTCCAGTGTTTACAGACTTAATCATCCTTTTTGAGATTTCTAGGCCTCCTAAGGAATACACCATAAGGACTAAGCTTGTTTGCTTTATTGAACACACACTTCTCGCATTTGTCGCTCTCCGCATCCCCTCGTGTTCTTCTATAGTGTATGCACGGGAGATGCTCACTACACCCCGAGTTGTTTGTTTTGGGACGGGAATCCAGGTGACTTGATTCTGTTAGAAACATGGTTGAACCTAGGGTAGATGAGGTTGAGGACCAACCCCCACCAGACATAATGGCCATCATCCAAGCCCAGATTAACGCAAACCACCAGCTTCAGCAACAACAGATCCACACTATCATGCAAGCCATACACCGATTACAGAATCCACAAGGGCAACCACCACCACCTTTCTAAGGCCCCCAAGGGCAACCGCCACTTGATCTACCACCATTCCAGGATCAACCGAGGCACCTCCGCGATTTCTACAATCCTTCCGCTATTAGAGTCGAGCCACACCTTAGGATCCCCGAAGGGGGAGATGATTTTGAGCTAAAACCAAATGTCTTAAGTCTGATCCAGAGCCACTTCCATGGAAGCTCAAATGAAGACCCCTTCTAGCACCTAGAGGATCTTGATCGGATAGCCCGAACTGTGAAACTTAGGAACATTAGCCTTGACATTGTTTTGATTAAGATGTTCCCCTTCTCGTTGAGAGACAAGGCTTCTCACTTGCTTAGAACCCTAGGTAGACCCATCACCACCTGGGAAGAACTGAGGCATGCATTCTTGAAGAAATTCTTCCTCATAGGAAAAACCAATGCCCTCAGAAGAGCCATTACTACCTTTACACTCCAGGGTGGGAACAGTTCCATGAGACGTGGGAGAGATTTAATGAACTCTTAAGGAAATGCCCACACCACGAAGTACCAAGGTGGCAATTGGCCCAGATTTTCTACCACGATCTAGACAACAACCTACGGAACTTCGTCGATGCCTCATGCGGGGGGAACTTCCTGAACAAGGATGAGGAGTGCGCGTTTGAGCTCTTTGAGTCTATGAGCGAAAATTCGCTCAACAATGCCTCCATGACCTAGTTTAACCGATCCAGTCAACCCCGTGGCAGGATTTATGAGGTACAAGCAAATTCTGGAATGGTTGACATGGACATCATTGCTAAGAAACTAGATCGAGTGGAATTGGTGGATAAAAAGATTGACGAACTACTAAACCAGACCAAGAATCCATTACAGACCTTCTCCCTAGCAAAGGGAGAACATAATGTTGACCTGGTCCAGCCCTTAAGCCAACTGAACCAGGAACAACCCTTGACCACGTTCCAGGGAGGGACCTTTGCTCCCTCAACCCTTGATTACTCTCTTCCCTCTCCATCGACATCTGCTATCCTTGAAGATGTATAGGCTGTCCAAGGTTATGCTAAACCTGACCCTTTCTCCAACACTTACAACACTGGCTGGCGTAATCACCCCAACTTTGGTTGGACAAACCAGAAACCACCTCAATTCCAGAACCAGCCCAAGCCAAACCAGCAGCCAAACTTGCCCCCCTATCAGCAAGGACCACCAGTTAGACCCCCATATAATCCAAATAGGGTGGCCCCTCCCCCGCAAAACCAAATGGACACCCTGATAAAGATGATGGTTGAAATGAACCAGAAACATCAAGAAGAAATGGCCTTAGTAAAGGGACAGTTAAGCCAACTTTTGGACTGTAAACAACAAGGATCCCTACCTTCCTAGCCACAACTAAACCCGCGAAACATAATTAACAGAGGCCCCAATTCGCAAGGGTTCCACGGTAATCCCGGGCAGGCTCACTTGGTTCAGTCAGCCCCACAAACACCCCCTAGGTTTGGTGCTTCTTCGCCCTTGTCTTCTCAAGGATCAACCCATGGTCCCAATGCCTCTGCGAATGCGGTAACCTTGAGAAGAGGCACCAAAACCTAGGATCCCAAATGGCCGACTCTCCCCGAGACTTCACCAGCTGAAATACCTGGCTTAGAAGAGGCACTGGAAAAATCGAAGGACCCAGAAATAGATCCTATCCATGTTCAGACACCCTACCCTGAGGCCTTGGAGACAATCAAGAAGAAGGAAAATGCTGTGGGAACTGAGGAGCTTTTAAAGATCTTTAAGCAGGTTCAAATTAATATTCCGCTCCTCGAAGTCATTAAGCACATCCTGGCTTACGCTAAGTTTTTAAAGGATGCCTGTACACCAAAATGTAAGCCAAGACCTCAAGCACCTAGGAAGGTTGTGCTCTCCGAGCAAGCAACTTCCGTAATATCAAGCAACCTTCCGCTCAAGCGAACTAACCCAAGAGCACCCCTGATTTCCTGCAATATCGGGGACATGACATTTGATAGAGCGCTCCTGGACTTAGGTGCTTCTATCAATCTGATTCCAACAACCCTATACCACCAATTTGGTTTCAGAGAGTTGACACCCACACCTGTCACCATCTAGCTGGCTGATAGATCTGTGAAGACCCCAAAGGGGGTTGTCGTGGACGTGATTGTGTGGGTCAAGGACTTCTATTTCCTGGTCGACTTCTTCGTGCTCGACATGGAAGTCCCTGAAAAATTATAGAGCGCACCCATAATCTTAGGCAGACCTTTCTTAGCTATGGCTAAGGCAAACATTGATTGTGACACGGGATGTATCGAAATCGCCTTCGGAGACAAGAAAATGAAGTTGGATATCTTCCGGGCGACAAAGTCTTTTGATTGCGATTGTGTTGAGGAACATGATCCTGTGGAAACTTTGGTCGAGGAATGCCTCACCCTTAGTTCTGTCTCAGACCACCAATCCTGTAACGACTGTTCTGACCCGTCACCATCGCTACCCATGGACCTCTGTAAGGCTGATTACCATCAAATAATACCATTTGAGGAAATTGATGTTGATCAACTCCTGCCTTTCCCTTTCCTGTCGACTATTGTTCCACCCGCACCCGAACTTAAGCCACTACCTGAGAACCTCAAGTATGTCTTCCTGGGACCTGACCAGACCTTCCCTATGATTATTAACTCTCATCTAACCTGGGATCAGGAACTTAGGTTGACCACGACCCTTTCGGAACATCGGGCCGCCATTGGATGGACCATTTCGGATTTGAGAGGAATTAGCCCTGCCTATTGCACTCATAAGATTTACCTGGAAGACGGGGCATGACCCTCCCGCCAGATGCAGAGACGGTTAAACCCAAACATGCGGGAGGTCGTTAAGAAAGAAATTATCAAGTGGCTTGACGTCGACATCATCTATCCCATCTCTGATAGCCCCTGAGTGAGCCCCACTCAAGTGGTTCCAAAGAAAGCCAGGCTCACCGTTGTTACCAATGAGCACGGCGAATCCATCCCCACCCGCACCACCACCTCATGGCAGGTGTGTATTGATTACAAGAAGCTCAATGAAGCAACCAAGAAAGAGCATTTCCCCTTGCCATTCATTGACCAGATCCTTGAAAGATTGGCAGGGAAAAAATATTTTTGCTTCCTGGATGGATATTCAGGATATAACCAAGTCACAATTGCTCCTGAAGATTAAGAAAAAATCACATTCACTTGCCCGTACGGCATGTTTGCATTCCGTCAAATGCTGTTCGGGTTATGCAACGCACCTGCTACCTTTCAGCGTTGCATGTTAGCCATTTTTTCAGAAATGGTGGGTGAATACCTGGAGGTCTTTATGGATGATTTCTCTATATTTGGGAATTCATTCGACCATTGTTTGAGCAACTTGGAGAAAATTCTGAAATGATGTATCGAGGTTAATCTGGTGTTAAGTTGGGAAAAGAGCCATTTTATGGTTCAAGAAGGAATTGTCCTTGGTCACATCGTATCGCATAGGGGCATTGAGGTGGATTGGGCTAAGGTTGATTTGATTTCCAAACTTCCTCCGCCTAGCTCGGTCCAGCAGATCGGCTCATTCCTGGGACATGTTGGCTTCTACCGAAGGTTCATCAAAGACTTCTCCAAGCTTTCCAAACCCTTAACCGACCTTCTGGCCAACGATGCCATATTCCACATGACCTCTGATTGCATCCAGGCTTATCACACCTTTCGGGACTTAGTTTCCATAGCACCTATAGTTCAGCCCCCGGATTGGTCCCAGGACTTTGAGATTATGTGTGATGCATCAGATTTTGCCATAGGTGCTGTCCTGGGACAAAGACAAGACAAGAAACCCGTGGTGATCTACTACGCGAGCAAAACGTTGGACGATGCCCAATGAAATTATACAGTCGCAGAAAAAGAATTGCTCGCTGTAGTCTTCAGACTTGAGAAGTTCCGACCTTACCTGCTGGGATCCCACGTGACCATCTATACTGACCATTCAGCCATCTGGCACCTGTTGGCTAAAAAGGATGCGAAACCCAGGCTCATCAGATGGATCCTGCTCTTGCAGGAATTTGACCTGGAAATCCATGACAAAGCCAGATCAAAGAATGTGGTGGCTAACCACTTGTCTAGATTTCACCCAGACCACATTGGACCCTCGCTGCCTTTATCTGACACCTTCCCCGATGAATACATTCTGGCTGTGCAAGACAAGAAACTGCCTTGGTATGCTGACTATGTCAACTACCTAGTTGTAGGACAGACCCCGCACAACTGGTCCAGACAGCAATGGGATAGGTTCTTGGCTGAGGCCAAGCACTATTTCTGGGATGATCCCATGTTGTTTCGCCTCTGTGTCGACCAGATCATCAGGAGGTGTATCCCCGAGAATGAAGTTTAGAGTGTGCTATCTTTCTGTCATGACCAAGCTTGTGGTGGCCACTTCTCTGGAAAGAAAACGGCTGCGAAGGTTCTGTAGTTTGGATTTTACTGGCCTTCCCTATTTAAGGATGCACACAACTTTGCCAAGACTTGCTCGCACTGCCAAACACTGGGGACCAGATAGCACAACTTGTCATTTTATTAGTGATGATTAGTGATGGTGGAAGTCATTTTATTCACTCCCAATTTCGTGCCCTACTTAGAAACTATGGGGTTAACCACCGCATTGCTACCCCGTATCATCTGCAAACAAATGGGCAGACCGAGATCTCAAATAGACAAATCAAGAACAATTTACAGAAGACTGTGAGACATGACAGGAAGGACTGGTCCACACGACTGGATGATGCCCTGTGGGCATACAGGACCGCTTTCAAGACCCCGATAGGCATGCCGCCTTATCGCCTGGTCTTTAGCAAAGCCTGCCACCTTCCTATCAAATTGGAACACCGGGCTTACTGGGCTATCAAGAAGTGTAACATGGATTTCTAGTTAGCCGATGCGTAGAGGATGCTCCAACTCTCTGAGCTCGAAGAAATTCATCGGAACGCCTTTGAGAATAGTCGACTATATAAGGAGAAAATGAAAGCCATCGACGACTGACTTATCCATAGAAAGACCTTTGAGCCTAACTGCAAGTCTGGCTTTTCGATGCCTGCCTAAAACTCTTTCTAGGGAAACTCAGGTCCAAGTGGACAGGACCATTTAGGGTGGTCAAGCCTCACTCTAATTGGGAGGTTGAAATTGCTGATCCGAACACTGGGCACACTTTTACAGTCAATGGCCAAAGATTGAAATACTACCTAGCCCAGGTTCCCCCAAAGGAGAGTGTCACCCTCATTGAGGGATGACACGAAGCACCGCCCAGCTGAAGGCGTTAAACTTAGCACTTCCTGGGAGGCAACGCAATGGATTCAGACTGATCCGGTATTCTACGTCACTCAGGTAATATCTTTTTTGAACCCCTGTTGCATCCATGTATTTGCCAATGAGGATATTGTCTAACTTAAGCATGGGGGAGGATGGTAAATTGCATGATCCTTAGCTCATTTAATTAGTCTGAATAGAATAAAATTTAAAATTAAAAAAAAAATTGAATTTAGGAAGAAACTTAGGCATTAGAAATTTGTCAATAGTGGAAAATAATACAAAAAGAACTTTAACACTTAGACTTTTTAGGCCTTTAGGCTTAATCAGCCCTGGTGTCCATTAAAATATGGATTTAGCTTCAAATCCTTGCAACCTTAAGCTACTCTAATCCACCACCTAAATAAGGTGATAAGTATACGACTTATCAACTCACCCTCTAACTCAGAAAGACTTTGAGTCTAAGCATCTGCACACATTTTTGCACAGACTCACTCCTCGGAGATTCTGACAGAAATTGGGTAGCTAATGAACTCTCTAGGGTTGTATGGCTGGCAAGTTGTCGTGGGTAACAGCCCATTGGCAGGTTGTCTAGAGCCCAGCCACGGGACCACTTCTTCTTCATTACCTCTAGGTAAATTTGAGATCAGGGAAGCCACCTACCAAATAAAAAAAAAGGAGAAAAAAAAGAAAACAAAATAAACCACACTTCACCGCATGAGTATGGCTGGCAAGTGATCGTGGGTAACAGTCCATTGGTTGGTTGTCTAGAGCCCAGCTCAGTAATTGCACAAAAAGAACTAAAACACTTAAGGAAGAAGCGGGGAAGTAGTACAAGTCGGGGAGATATACGCTGGAAAAATCCTTGTGTCGACCCCAATTAAAACAAACGTAGGGAGAAAGCTATCGATCAAACAAATACACCTTCAGGCAAAACACTTCATCTTCCGATCACCTAGGGGCGTAGAAACCCGGAGTCTGTCTAAATTACCGTTGAGTGAGTCTATCACGATCTTCACACCAAGATGCTTAGCACTTAGAGTTTTGTCCGAGTTTTAGGTGGGTTGGGTAGCCGTAGAAAGTTACCAACCCACTCTTAATTCCAAAAAAATCTAAAAATAAGAAGAAAAAAAATATTTACATACATTAAAGCAAGGATTCAGGTATTCATATTTTGGCAGACACCTGGGCTCTGCTTAGTCTTTGTAGATTAAGATCTTAGTATATTTCCTCCTATTGACAAATGATGAAATATCTAAGTAGATTACTTCTTAAATTCTGACTGGAAATAAAGGCTAGAATAAACCTTGCTAGGGCCTAGCAAGGAATAAGCATGGGGGTATGATAACACTACATCTTGGGGTGATAACTCTATTAAATGGGGTTTATCTTAAGAACAAAATGCATAAATAACACATCCTCAATAGGAATGGGAGCATTGCATGCATCACACATTAAGATTGCTTATAGAACAGTATTAATGGCCATTTGTATGAGCACTTGTCAAAATAGGCCTCAGATGAGCAATTGGACCACACAGATGGATTCAAAGCGACAAACGGAGTCCAACAGACTTGAAATCGGCCAAATCCGACATCCGGAGCTTCCGCAATGGGCCCGAGAAGCTCTGACCGTTGATCTGATGATCAACGGCCCATGATGCGCCACGTGGAGCCCGCTCGTTGCACCTGCACGCCTCGCCCAACCCCCTCCATCAACAGCAGAATGATTTGAGCCATCTGATCTTCGATCGGACGACTGAGAACACCGCACCAACCGCCTACGCCATCACTGCACTCCTTGCCCGAGCAGATCACGACCATCGGATCTCCATCCAACGGTCGGTAGCAGCTGAGCACCGACACGCAACCGCGACCGTCCATGCAGGGTAGTGCAGTGGTCGGCGCCTCAACCGCGCAACCAGGGGGCGTGGGTTAGAAATGCCCCGCGCACCAAATCGAAGGTGAAGGCGCGTGCGGGCGAAATTGGATGGCCCGATCAGCAGCGGACGGGCGCGATCGCAAGACGTGGTGCCCGCAGATGAGTGAAATACGATTTGTAATGACTGTATGATGAATGAATTATTATGATCATGTCGTTGTAGTATAGAGTGTGTAATATAACATTAAGAATGTCGTATAGTGGTGAGTATGGGTGAGTACCAGTCATTACAACCATTATTATCATTTGCTTATTTATCTAATTTTTACTGGTTTTGTTCCAGGTCGTTCACTGGGAGGCAATTTATTGAATTTAATTCGGTCACTCTAAAATTATCTTCTTATTCCAAAAAGAAACTTTACATTTTATTAAAGAATGAATGAATGTGTATTTTATTTACCTAATTACTAAGAAATGCTTGCAAAAATACTAACTATGAACAAGCATCAAACAATCTATTATTATACTCTAAACTATGTATTTACAAGTTATCTTATTAGTACTAACATAATAGTATATAATACATTAGGATGCAATGGTGTAGAGACTTAACTTATTAGTCTGTTATGTATAGTAACATATACATCAGTTTCAGTGACAGATACAAGCATCGCTAAATCTCAGAAAACACTATATACAACCTAAAGAGGCAAACTGAGGTTTTTAGCGACGTTTATAGTGTCACTTTATTCTATTAGTAATTATATAGGTTTACTTATACGTATGTATACTACTTATTCTTTTTCTTTGTTTCTCTTTCTTTTCTTTCTTCATCGAGTCTTTCTGTTCTTCTTTTATTCTTCTTTGAGTCTTTGTGCTCTTAACTCGTCTGTTCTTTCTTTTAAGTGTTCTTCCTCTATTCTTTTCTTTGTGTTAACTCTTCTTTCTTCTCTTTGTGTTATACTTCTGTTCTTTCTTCATTAAGTTCTGTTCTTACTCCTGTCCTTTTATTTTTGTTAACTCATCAATCTTTGTTAAGTATTCTTCTTCTTTTCTTTTCTTTGTTACTCTTTTGTTCTGTGTTAACTTAACTCGTCTGTTCTTCTTTTCTTCTGTGTTAACTCTTCTCTCTTAAGATATTTCAGAGGCTACGGTGGGGAGGGGCTTAGGCTAATATTATCAGTTTAAAACGTGATTAGTTTGCGGGCGCGTTTTTCGAGGGATACACATCACCCAGAGGATGGGACCAGACCTCTACTAAGCGCGCCCTAATCTTCTATTAGGTGGCTTAATTACGTCTTTATCTCAACGCAAGGCCTCAGCCAAACGCCACACAACATGCTCACGCTCGGGCCCTCGGTCCCGCACACATCACATATATCATCGCATTTCAGACAGTTCATAGCGTATCGGATAATCAGGTCGAATAGGGTAGGCTTTCGCTTCGGGCGCCCGGCGCCCGTGACGACTAGCATACGTAAAACATATATCCAATATAAAGCGCTGCATTTAGTTTGCAGTGCACGATGTGGCGCTATTCTAGCGCCACATCGTGCGCTGGAAATCAGACGCAGCTGCGTCTGTACGCCCTTTTTGGCCCTCAATTTGGGGGCCATAAATTATTAAAAAAATAAAATAAAATATGGTAAATAAAATACTTACATAATACTACATAATTGATTAATTAATTTTGAATTTTAAATATGTTTACTATACAAATAAATTCGCTAAACTAGGCTGATTATACAGGTTGATTTAGGTGATTAAATAGTTAATTACTTATAAAATAATTAGTAAATGGTCTAATTGACCTTATACAGATTTAATTTACATACTTAATTATTTTATACATATTTTTATTGTATTTTTACAAATTTATTTCTATTTTATTTAAGTTAAGCTAGCTATTCTGGGCTGTTTAATTAAAACTAAGCTAACAGTAAACTATAATAGGTATAATTATACTTTAACTAACTTAAATTACTTACTATATATATTAACCTAAGTCTATATATTTATTTACTTAATTATAGCTCTAAGTTATTAATTTAGCTAATTAATCTATAATATAGCTACTAACTAAGTAAATATAAATTTGTACATATATAAACATAATTAAGTAAATATATACATAATAATTCAGTATTTATACATATATTTACATAGATTACATATGTATATAGATATATATATGAGTTTATACAGTATTTACAGTATATCTATGTATCTCTATTTACATAATTAGGCTGTATATTATAGTTATAATAGTATGGATATGTATATTTACAGTATTAAATTTAAGTATATATAAGTAGGCTTTAGTAGGAAGTTAGGAAGAAGGGTTAATTAAGTTTTTATTTCAATTTAAAC
This sequence comes from Thalassia testudinum, assembly GCA_037157565.1. Classification (NCBI taxonomy): domain Eukaryota; kingdom Viridiplantae; phylum Streptophyta; class Magnoliopsida; order Alismatales; family Hydrocharitaceae; genus Thalassia; species Thalassia testudinum. The sequence continues at coordinate 113,804,816 of JAZHRO010000025.1, forward strand.
AGCAGCTCAGCTACTGTCAGAGAAGATGGAGAGGAGAATGAGAGTGTGTTGCTGTTCAGTGCTTGTAGCAGTGGCTTAAGCCACTGTCAAATGGCTAACTGCTGCTGCAGTTAGTCCACTTGAAGAGAGGGATGTATTCAACAAATGAGAGGAATTTAGAGGAGAAGGGAGCTTAGAGAAGAGGGGAATGTAGCTGCAATTTGCAGCATTTTACTGTATAACTGGGAATAAGAGCAAATTCAAAACAAACTAAAAATTAAAGAGATGAAATCCAAATCTGATAAGGGTTTAAATCTCACGAAAATCACATAAGAATTCAGTTCAAATACCCAACAAGAAAAAGCCCTTATCAAAAGCATCATTTCTGATCAAAACAACAAATGGCATTGAGTTAGCTCTTCCTAATGCTATAGACAGCATGAAGGAGAACTTAACTCAATCAATTAAAACCAAAAACATACAATCCCAGTTTCTTGCAACCTTAAGGAGTATGGAGAACTCCTTAGGTTAGGAAATCACCATACAAAAATAATCATCAAAACAGGTGGTGTATGGCAGTTCTGAAATGGCAAAACAGACTAAGAATGCATTAAAGGAATTTATAAAAGCTTGCGAATGCATTTAGATCAAGGTAGAAACAGATTCATGAAAGGCTCTTCTGAGTTGTTCTCTGTCACCAGAGAACTTCTCAGAGTCCTTGCCCACAAGGAAAACCAAAATCCCTTCAATTTGTCAGATCTGTCAAGGCAATCCAGAGAGCAAAATTCTTTAAAATCCATGTTAAAGTGAATCTGACAAACTGAGGCAATCAATCTAAAATAAAAGGGGCTTTTGTGAACACAAATGGGGTGAGTGAGATGCCCCAAATGGTGCTTGTGACGCAAATTTCAGATCTGAGGCAGTACACCATCAGATCTGAAATTGGGTCCAGATGTGTGGGTGAATGATGAAAATTTCGTCGTTAAAAGAAACATAAATCAGAATTGGATGGTGGAAAAACAAAACATGAAGAGGGAGATAAATTGAACAATGAACAGATGATTCTTCCCCTCTGATCTGGACTGATCAGAGGAGGTGAGGGAGGGGATCTAATGCTAATTCTACTCCTAAGACTAATCTAAACTATGGCTAACATTAAACACTAACAATTAAAGCTAAATCTAGTCTAAACTACTGTAAACTACAACTAACACTAATTGTGCAGAATTAAAAACCTAAACTAAAAGGAAGAATGGGACCTATGGGTCCTTAGCCGGTGGCTAAGGAGGAAGAAAGGAGGAGGGTGACTCCAGCGGAGGGAAGAGTCTGCTAGTGAGACTCCAGGGTCGTCCTCAGGTGCTACGAGGTCCTTAGCGACGAGGAGGGTCGAGAGCAGGCGATGATTCCACAGTCGGTGGCTGTGCAATCAGGGGCTAGTTGAGGAGGAGAGACTGGAGTGGACGAATTGATCGCTAAGAGATGTAGGAGGGAGCGATCCCTTGCGCGCGACACCACTGAGGTGCTTAAGTAGCAGCTCAGTGATTGGAATCATCTCAAGGGTGAGGTTAATCAAAATTAAGCTGGCGGTGAGGATGAGATGGGTAGAGAGCGCGGCGAGTTAAGAGAGAGATCTGACCGTCAGATGAGATCTGGGAAGAGAGGTGAACGCACACACCGAATCGCGCGAAGGTTCCATTTGATTCCAGCCGCAGATCGAGATCAAAAGTGCGATGGACGGTCGAGAATGGCTGTGTTCTTCGCGCGCTACAGTGCGCGTGAAGAACACAGCTTCTCGTCGAAATAAAGGGATTTTTGCAGGGAGGCCCTTGAACGAAGGGGTAGAACATTTACATGCAGACCCATAAGTGAGAAGAATAGTAGCTGGAAGGTCCCTGCAGCCTTACAAAAGGGTCCCTACGGCTAGCAAAAAGGTCCAAAAAGGAGTTTTGAAGGGTAGAAATGTAATGCATGAAGGACCTATATGTAAACTATCTATTTCCAAACCTACATGATGTCCAATTGCTTTCAAATTTTTACATGTGCTTAATTGAACATTTAAGACATTGATTTTACTTCTTATTTGGCTTTTCAAACTTGTTTATGTGTTCAATTGGTGCATGGATCATCATTTATTCTTTTGTTTTCAGAGTATCTCACTTTTGTGACCTAATTATGAAGTTTTAACACACATTAAAAGTTTTAGGTCTTTTTCTTTAATTCCCACACTTAACCCTTTTTATATGTTAATTTGATATTGTTTTGCTTAGTGTATAGCTTAATTTCAGCCTTTTAGCCATGATGAGTAGCCACTCATCAATGAGCCCTGACCAGACGCGCGCGATGACGTGGGTGCGAGTGTGCGATCCAGGTGTGTGCCCCACGCGGGATCCAAGCCTTCTGATCTTCGATCGGACGGCTTACGACGTGCTCACACGGATCTGGCGCGAAGAAGCACGGTTGCGAGCGAACGACCACCGGGCAGGGGCCTTCACCGACGTTTTGGGAAGGGTTTTAGCGACATCCTGGACGTCGCTAAAACCCCTTCTTCATTTGGAAAGCCCTTCTCCCTATTTAAACTCCTTCTAACCACCCATTCAAGGCATTCACTCCACTTACAAGTGTTCTACCCCCTTCCTAGCTACCTTTAAGCCCTTTTGTAATCGTCGGAGATGACGAGCCGCCGACAGAGCCCTCTCCACCACCGTGGCTGCTTCGCCGTCCCCCCCTCTCTCTCTCTTCCCTTCTTTTAAGCTTTACTTTACTTATGTTCAAGCATTTATTTAGTGTTGTAATTATGAACTAAAGTTACATGATTAATGAAGTTATTTTCTATTCAATTGCTTGCTTTATTTTCTATTCAAGTTGCATGTTGCGAATGAAATAATTCTAACCCTCTCGCTCTCTCTCTCTCTCTCGCTTTTCACCCGTGCCTTTTTGCAAGCAAAACCCCATGATTTTCATGACAATAAGTGATAAGAAGAATCCAGTTTTTACGCCTCCCTGAGATCGACACTCGGACTCACATTCATTTCTTTACTTTAAAATCGACGTCACAAGTGCAAACTATAACAACACTTCCAAACACACACGCACGCACGTCACGTATCCACAGGGAGGTACGAACCAAATAAACTCACAAGTTTATCAAAATATGATGGTCAGATATATGATCATAACATGAAACATATATGTAGCTAATACGTTGGGGAGATAGCTATTCAATGAGAGAATCACAGAAAAATTGAGAACGTGAAGGGCCCAACTGCAATTCCCATGATAAATAAAATATTAAATGGAAATTTGGAGTTCATTAATGGCAAGAAATGTAATTTCTAATCCAATCCAAAATAGAGTATCTCTTGCAGTAGATCATGCATGTAGGGAGGGGGGTCGTCGACAATGGGGTTGCATGTGGAGGACGTCCGGAGCATGGGCTACGTGTTGACGATGGAGGCATGCCTGGAGGTGGCCGGACGTGGTCGGTTAGTGGCGGAGGCTGCTGGTGATGGTGATGGCAGAAGGTGCGCAAGGAGGTCGTGGAGGGTGGCTAGCAGTAGTGCGGGGGCCGTGGGTGTGAGGTGAGGAGAACGACGAGGTTGATGGTGAGATTGGCCGCTTGCAGTGGTCACGTGAAGTAATGAGGGTGGCTGCATTTTGGGTTCTTTGTGGAGGAGTTGCAGGGGGTGGTTAGAAGGAGACGAAAGAAGAAAGAGAAGGAAAGAGAGGAAGAGGGAATATTGGTAGAGGTGGATGCAGGCTATGCTGTAGGTGAGGGTGGTGTGGTTGCACGCTGTCACCGTGCGGCCGTCGAAGTGGCTTGTTACGACTCGGTTCCTGGATCCCTACAGGACCCGAGATCGGCTCACCTCGACTAATCCTAAGACCTAGTCGTCCAACGAGAAATAACCAAAAGCAGGAAAAATAAACCACATTCACACATGCAATATAACTAAGCATAAGGAACGAATGAAGTAGTAAAGAAAGTAGAACACTGTCTCAAAATAGTACATGCCACCACAACAACAAGCAGAAAATAGAAAGTAACGAGAACAATACTTTAAAGTCTAGTACTCACAACTACAACATAAATAAAGAATTGGAAAGGAAACAACTACGGCTGGGCTCGACTGGGCCCAGCTCCCTCTGCAGCCAGAAACTTGGGCAGCTCAACTCCTGGTCCTGAACAGGGTTACGAAAAGACGGAGTCAGCGAACTCTGAGTAGAGTGGTGTTTACATTATTTAAGTGCAAGTAAAGTAAAAACAACAAGCAGGTTTATTTCTCATTTCTATTTATATCATTTATGTGTTTCTGGTCATCTATTTCTCAAAGTATCCAGGTATTTCTTGATCTTGCATGTTCCTCGTGGGAACGATATTGATTGCAATCTTTTCCATGGAGTAGAAGGTACACGTGGTGCTCTCTTGGCCGGGAGAGTCCCCCGCGGAAGTCCTACACCAAGTCAACCACCCCGAGGTCACTGTCGAGACATAGTGGTGACTATGGCACGCACGATAACCACACGAGTAGCTACCTCACATTAACACGCGGTCAGTCATTTCCGCTAGTGGGTATGCCCAAAGTACAACATAGAACAGTATAGGGCCTTGCCCTCTCAGAACAGGGGTCTCGCCCCTCCACAGTCTGCGTACCCTCGTCTGACTACCCCGGTTTACCCAAAGGGCTTAACAAAGTCGGTGTAGGGTGGCTAGCTGAACCCCGTGCCCTGTGGGGTGGCTAGCTCCCTCCCTACACTAGTAGCATGCCTCGGTACCACGTACGCGAGGGCCAACAGGAGTCGGTGTAGAGTGGCCAATCCTAACCTCGGGTCTCAACCCAAGGGAGGCTAGCTCTGCTCATCAGAAAAAAGGGACAGTTGCTCTCCTTGATATCGTGTACACAAGGGCCATCACACTTCCCATCTATGATCCAGATTCCTTTCATACACAGGAGTTCTACTCCTAATTCCCCATAGGGTTCATGCTCATACTCATCTCATTTATCCATATTCAGATTTCATGTTTCGTAACTTGTTCCTCATCCATATACAGGTAGCTCGTGTTTTCATAGTTTAGTTCTCAATCATAAACATGCAACTTGTGGTTTATCAGTTCAATTTCTCATTTACATACAGGCAGTTTGTATTTTAACATGCATCTCAAGTAAACCAGAGTAGTTCCATATCAAGCTCATACATTTCTACTCTAGGGATCATTCCACATCCTAGAGTTTTAATCAATTTAATATAAGCAGACATATTCTTTATTCATATCTTAGTAATTGCATTAAACCACTCTATCGGTTATCACGGGAGGAATGGGGTCCTGTGCCGCAGATCTCGTCGTCTCCGCGGGCCCCGAACACGCCACCAGCTGGTAACCTGGACCAACGACTAATTTATATTAGATGAGGTCAAAACAGTAGATACTCAACACGAACACGTAGAGGAACTCGAGTGGAAAACAACGGTACTTCATTTGTAGAAATCCGATTCCATTTGGGCCTTAAACGGGCCAAAAATGTGATTACTGACCAAAATCAGATGTTTGGGACTAGTCCCAAACGTCTTAAAAGACGCTAGAGCTCACCTTACACTTCCTGTGGCTGCTTCAGACGTCCAGACTCCCTCTGCAACCGTCTGGGGGCAGCTCCAGATGTCGGACAAGGTCTTCAGTCGTCTAGAAGTACCTCCGGACGTCTGGTAACGTGATCAGACATCCAAAAGTACTTAGGAAAGCGCACAGCGTGCCTTCCCAAAGCCTTCACCTGCATACGATCAACGCAGGCATAAAAATCAGTCGACATCCCCTACGCTACGATCTATATTCACTGACCACGCGGACATTCACCATCTCATGCACAAGAAGGAAGCTAAGCCTAGACTGATTCGTTGGATCCTTCTGCTCCAAGAATTTGACATTGAGATCCGTGATAAGGCCGGAGGCCAGAATGTTGTCGCTGATCATCTCTCAAGACTGGAACCTGACCACATTGGACTTAACCCTGCCGATCAATGAGGTTTTTCCCGATGAGCACCTAGTGGCAATTAATGTGGCAAGTGAACCTTGGTCTGCCGACATTGCCAATTACCTTGCTTCTGCTTCCCTTCCACATGGCTGGCCTAAAAACCAGCGTGAGCATCTCATTGCAGAAGCAAAGTATTATTTCTGGGATAATCCACTACTTTTTCGAATAGGTGCTGACTAGATCATCCGTCGCTGTATTCCTGACAGCGAATTCCCCAGTGTGCTATCCTTCTGCCACGATCAGGCCTGCGGAGGCCATTTCTCTGGGAGGAAAACTGCAGCCAAGGTGTTGCAGTGCGATTTCTTTTGTCCCTCCCTTCACCAGGATGCACACAATTATGCCAAACATTGCACTAGGTGCCAGTCGTTAGGGTCAATGTCACATTGTGACCAGATGCCCTTGCAACCCATCCTAGCTGCTGAAATCTTCGACATTTGGGGAATCGATTTCATGGGTCCCTTTCCTCCTTACAACGGCTTTGAATACATCCTCGTTGCTGTTGATTATGTTTCAAAATGGATTGAGGCTATTCCCATGTGCCATGCTGACCATGTCATATCCACTCGATTTGTCAAAGACCACATTTTTGCACGCTTTGGGATCCCTTGAGCCATTATCTCGGATGGAGGAAGTCATTTTACCCATGCCTCTTTTTGGGCACTTCTGAGGAAATATGGAGTCCACCATCGTATCGCATCTCCGTATCATCCTCAGACGAACGGCTAGGCTGAGGTGTCGAACCGGCAAATCAAGCAAATTCTCCAGAAAAAGGTTCGAATTGACCGTAAGGATTGGTTCGATAAGCTGATTGGCGCACTTTGGACGTATCAGACCGCCTTCAAGGCTCCCCTAGGTATGTCACCTTATAGAATAGTTTATGGGAAGCCTTGGCATTTGCCCGTGGAGCTGGAGCACCGCGCTTATTGGGCGGTTCGCCAATGTAACCTCGACCCAGACCTGTGTGGTCGAGAAAGGAAACTCCAACTCCAAGAGCTGGAAGAGCTCCATCATGAAGTCTATGATTCTGCCTTAACTTTCAAGCAATGCACTAAGGCTTTTCACGATAGTCGAATTCGGCGGAAAGAATTTGAGCCATCTCAGCAAATTTGGCTTTACAATGCCCGACTCAAATTCTTTCTAGGGAAATTGAAGTCCAAATGGACTGGTCCCTTCCTAGTTTCGAGACCATTTCCCAACGGGGCCATTGAAATTGAAGATCCCAAATCTGGGCATAAATTTACGGTCAATGGGCAGCGTTTAAAACCCTATCTTACTCATGAACCTGCCCTCGTTGGTGAAACTGTTACCCTACTGGAGGGTAACTAATTTCGTGCCTCACTCTGAGTCCAGTTGGGGACATTAAATTTAGCGCTCTTTAGGAGGCACCCCAGCAACACTCCTCCACGTACACACTTCCATGTCATTTCACTTCACCACCCACCATCCACCCATCCTGCCACCCTACTATATACCTTGCACGTCAGCTCTCGTCTCCTGATCTTCCCACCTTCCTCTACCCTGCATGCATATGAGGGCATAGCATTGTTTGGCATGGGGGGGGTGGATAAGTGATGTTGAAAATGGTTGTTGGTGATAATTGTGTAATGTAACACAATGTGTGAATGACAATGATAACAATGACACCGATGATCTACAATGTGTATATAACACAATGGTTGTATGATGATGAATGATTATTGTTATGATCATGTCGTTGTAGTATAGGGTGTATAATATAACCTTAAGGATGTCGTATAGTGGTGAGTATGGGTGAGTACCAGTCATTACAACCATTATTATCATTTGCTTATTTATCTAATTTTTACTGGTTTTGTTCTAGGTCGTTCACTGGGAGGCAATTTATTGAATTTAATTCGGTCACTCTTTGATTATCTCCAAAATTGTCTTCTTATTCAAAAAGAAACTTTACACTTAAAGAATGAATGAATGTTTTATTTACCTAGTTACTAAGAAGTGCTTGCAAAAATACTAACTATGAACAAGTATCAAACAATCTATTATTATACTCTAAACTATGTATTTACGAGTTATACTATTAACACTAATATGTTAGTTCATACTACATGAGGATACCATAGTGTAAAAACTTAACTTACTAGTCTTTTATTTATAGTGACATATATATCAGTTTTAGTGACAGATATAAACGTCGCTAAATCTCAGAAAACACTATATACAACCTAAAGAAGCAAACTGAGGTCTTTAGCGACATTTATAGTGTCGTTTTATTCTGTTAGTAATTATGTGGGTTTACTTATACGTATGTATATTACTTATTCTACTGCTGTATGTACAGTAAGTCTTTTCTGTTCTTGTTATCTCGTGTGTTGCTTCTCTTAAGTCGTCTGTCCTTTCAATTTCTTCTGTGTGGTATTTCAGAGGCTGCGGTGGAGACGGGGTTAGGCTAACGTCCTTAGTGTAAAATGTGCTTAATTAGTGGGCGCGCTTTTCGAGGGATACACAGCACCCTACGGGTGGGACCAGACCTCTACTAAGCGCGCCCTAATCTCAGATTAGGTGGCTTAGTTACGTTTTCAATCTCAGCGTCAGGCCTCAGCCCAACGGCTTTAAAGCTCGCACACGCTCGGGCCCCCGGCCCCACAGACATATCGAAGTTCAGCACACATCGGGTAATCGGACCAGACATAGCAGGCAGTTTTTCGGGCGCCCTGCGCCTTGACGACTGCTTAAAGTATAGCATAAATTATATTTATATGGCTGCGTTTGGTTTGCAGCACACGATGTGGCGCTATTCCAGCGCCACATCGTGCGCTGGAAATCAGACGCAGCTGCGTCTGTGCGCATTTTTGGCCCTCGATTTGGGGGCCATAAATTATTAAAAAAAATAAAATAAAATATGGTAAATAAAATATTTACATAATACTACATAATTGATTAATTAATTTTGAATTTTAAATATTTTTACTATACAAATAAATTCGCTAAACTAGGCTGATTATACAGGTTGATTTAGGTGATTAAATAGTTAATTACTTATAAAATAATTAGTAAATGGTCTAATTGACCTTAAACAGTTTTAATTTACATACTTAAATATTTAATACATATTTTTATTGTATTTTTACGAATTTATTTATGTTTTATTTAGGCTAAAATAGCAGTTCTGGGTGTTTAAAATTAAAACTAAGTTACAGTAAGTTATACTAGGTATAATTATACTTTGACTAACTTAAATTACTTAATATATATATATATATATTCCCAAGTTTATAGATTTATTTACTTGATTATTGCTCTAACTTATTAACTTAGCTACTAAATAAGTAAATATAAATCTGTACATACATATATACATAAATCAGTAAATACATACATAATAGATTAGTATATATACATATTTTTACATAGATTACATATGTATATGAATTTCTGTACAGGTTTTATACATATTTACAGTATAACTATGTATCTAACTGGTATGCTATAGTTATAATACTATGGATAGGTATATTTACAGTTTTAAAATAAGTATGATTAGGTTTTAGTAGGAAGTTAGGAAATGAGGGAAGAAGGGAGTTTAGAGAAGAGGGGAATGTAGCTGCTAGATGCAGCATGTTGCTGTATAACTGGGAATAAGATTAAATTCAAAACAAACTAAAAATTTTGAGAGTTGAAATCCAAATCTGAAAGGGGTTTAAATCTCACGAAAATCTCATGTAAATTCAGCTCAAACACTCATTAGGAAAAACCCTATCAGAAGCATCCTTTCAGATCAAAACAGCAAATGGCATTGAGTTAGTCTTCCTAATGCCATAGACAGCATGAAGGAAGACTTAGCTCGATCAATTAAAACCAAAGAAACACAATCCCAGTTTCTTGCAACCTTAAGGAGTATGGAAAACTCCTTAGGTTAGAGAATCACCATACAGAAATGATCATCAACACAAATAGTGTATGGCAGTTCTGAAATAGCAAAAAGAGACTAAGAATGCATTAAGGAAATTTAATGGAAGCTGGCGAATGCATTCAAAACAAAGTATAAACAGAATCATGAAAGGCTCCTCTGATTGGTTCTCTGTCACCAGAGAACTTCTCAGAGTCCTTGCCCACAATGAAAACCAAAAATCCCTTCAATTTGTCAGATCTGTCAAAACATTTCAGAGAGTAAAAATCCTTTAAAATCCAGATCAAAAGTGCTCTGACAAACTGAGGCAATCCATTTAAAACAGAGGGGTTTTGTGAAACAAATGGAGTGAGTGAGAAGCCCCAAATGGTGCTTGTGACGCCACTTTCAGATCTGAGGCAGTGCGCCATCAGATCTGAAATTGGGTCAGGATGTGTGGGTGATTGATGAAAAATTCGTCGTTAAAAAGGAAAAAACAAGAATCAGAATTTGGATGATGGAAAAACAAAACATGAAGAGGGAGATAAATTGAACAATGAACAGATGATTCTTCCCCTCTGATCTGGACTGATCAGAGGAGGTGAGGGAGGGGATCTAATACTAATTCTACTCCTAAGACTAATCTAACTACAGCTAACATTAAACACTAACAATTAAAACTAAATCTATTCTAAACTACTGCAAACTAAATCTAACACTACTTGTGCAGAATTAAAAACCTAAACTAAAAGGAAGAATGGGACCTATGGGTCCTTAGCCGGCGGCTAAGGAGGAAGAAAGGAGGAGGGTGACTCCAGCGGAGGGAAGAGTCTGCTAGTGAGACTCCAGGGTCGTCCTCAGGTGCTACGAGGTCCTTAGCGATGAGGAGGGTCGAGAGCAGGCGATGATTCCACAGCCGGTGGCTGTGAAATCAGGGTCTAGATGAGGAGGAGAGACTGGAGTGGACGAACTGATCGCTAAGAGATGTAGGAGGGAGTGATCCCTTGCGCGTGACACTACTGAGGTGCTTAAGTAGCAGCTCAGTGATTGGAATCACCGCAAGGGTGAGGTTAATCAAAATTAAGCCGGCGGTGAGGATGAGATGAGTAGAGCGCGGGGCGAGTCGAGAGGGAAATCTGACCGTCAGATGTGATCTGGGAAGAGAGGTGAACGCATGCACCGAATCGCGCGAAGGTTCCAATAGAATCCAGCTGCAGATCGAGATCAAAAGTGCGATGGACGGTCGAGAATGGCTGTGTTCTTCGCGTGCTACAGTGCGCGTGAAGAACACAGGCTTCTCTCAGAAATGAGGGAAAACTTGCAGGAAGACCCTTGAACGAAGGGGTAGAAGAATAGCGTGCAGGTCCAAAAGTGAAAAGAACTATAACTGGAAGGGCCTTGCAGTCATACAGAAGGGTCCCTGCGGCTTGCAAAAAGGTCCAAGAAGGAGTTTTGAAGGGTAGAAATGTAATGCATGAAGGACCTAATTGTAATATATTTATTTCTAAGCCTAAATGATGTCCAATTGCTTTCAAATTTTTACATGTGCTTAATTGAACATTTAATACATTTATTTTACTTCTGATTTGTCTTTTAAAACTTGTTTATGTGTTCAATTGATGCATGGATCATCATTTGTTCTTTAGTTTTCAGAATATCTCATTTTTGTGACCTAATTAGGAGGTTTTAACACACATTAAAAGTTTTAGGTCTTTTCTTTAATTCCCACACTTAACCCTTTTTATATGTTAATTTGATATTGTTTTGCTTAGTGTCTAGCTTAATTTCGGCCTTTTAGCTATGATGAGTAGCCACTCATCAATAAGCATCTATAGGATCTAGGTATTATATGGTATTATGTAGCTTCCATCCATCTATAAATATGTACATAGCAAAAGAAAAGAAAAAAAGGTGTTTAGCAATGATCTGAAGGCTGAAACAAAAAAATACAATAAGTGTTTATGGATATTCAACCACTGTTTTGAAAGACTTTCCAGGCCACAGAAGCTTGATTCGCTCAGGCTCGGCTTAATTCACTTGAGCATTGACAAGATAGATCGGAATCTCTCCTAACTAAGGACGTATTCTTGTACCTGAGACATCAGTATAGGATCCGTTGGTTTGCTTCTACGCGAGAGCCTAAGTAATCTTAGTTCACACTACACATATCAAGAAAGACCAGGTGAACATAAGATCCAACCCTAGTGTTCATTAGGGAAGGTGGAGTCCTTACCTGTGCGTGTAGGTAAACTTTTTATCCCAGGCTTTAGTCTTGTGTCTAGGAGAAACTCTTTCCACCAAAAAGGAACTCTCCCACCAAAAAAGTGTGCTCCTCCAAATAAAGTTATAAGAGATATACTGACACTTGTTTAAAAAAAAAAAGAAATCTGTGCAAATAAGTCAGTATATCTCGCAAATGTCTGTAAATTCTTCTCCCTAAAAAGTTTTTCAGGGCAAGTTACAAATACCCTATTTCTACCATATATTCTTTGAGCCACAAATGTAATAAAATGGGAGTTGAGTTTTCCGTCATCTTTTTAAGGGTCAATCCGAAGACATGAGCTAAAACTGAGACCAACCTGCACTTAAAGATTCGTGAAACCTTGGACTTGAGTCTTAATGTTCATCTCGTCAGTCTTGATCCTTCACTATGCACAAACCATAATCTCTTGAGCTCTCAAATATAGGAAAAACCTTCTGAGTCCTGGAAATCGTACTTAAGGTCTAAATACCAAGAGTCCAGGTTAGTCGAGAGATGGTCTATGTCATATAAGACTTAAAGTACTGGTAGTCTTCTCTGCAATTGGTTCTCACAATATTCAACAAATAAACACACCCATGTCACCTCAGAAGAAAATCTTCTGCTTAAGATCATTTCTAAATACAATACAAAATGTTTTGCTAGGGACTAGCAAAAGATAGGCATGGGGTATGATTGCACAGCAAAAATACACCAGTAATTATGCCATCTTGTGTTATTTCCTAGCACTGCCATTGTATCTTATGTAGCTATAGTTGCATTTGTAAATTAACACATGCATGCATTTATTGAGAGGGGAGGAGAATGCGAATAATTGGCCATCTAATTAACATCTTCATCAAGGGTTGCATTGCAATTTCACCATCTTCATTTTTTATTTTGACTTTGAATTCTTCTCCCTCGCGCAGCTGCATGGCATGGGGCATGCACCTCTTCGTGCCAGTGCTCCACCAGCAGCATGGCTGGACATGCAACACCAGCAGCATGGCTGTGGCAGGCTCCTTCTTTAAAAAGCCTTGTCCTCTCCCTTGTGCAAGGAGAAAAAACACACACCACCCTCAGACACTTTCCTCCACTATTAGGCCAACCTCCTCCCCTCTCCCTCTCCAAATGTAGTATCTCTTCTCACTGAAGAGACACACTGTGGGTAGGAGCAAGCTCACAGTGGTCCCACGACCACCACTGTGAGTTCCACCACCGCCCAGCTCCTTCGTGAGCAGGTGGGCGTGGTGGTTTCACCATTTGATTTCATCGCTGAACGCCCTCGCCGCCATTGCCAGAGCTTTAAGCTCGGAAGCTCCAGCAGCAGCAACGGCTGCCTAAAGCAGCGCAGGCCACCGCTCGAACGCCAGCAGACCTCTGCGAGCTCTTCTCGCATGCGCAGGTGCTTCCCAGCACACCCGCGCACGCAGAACCGGCTGCTATCGGTCGCTCGCTCTCGTGCGGCACTGTAGCCACTGTTCACGCCTCTCAGCGTGACACTGTAGCCACCAGCTTGTTTCTCACTTAACCGGTGGCACAACTCTCTCTCTCCTTGCCTGCTACCTGTTCCAGCTGGTCTCCTGCATCTGCGTCGGCGCCTGCATCTACACCCGTGCCCGCTCTTGCTTGCAGCGCTGTGCGCTGCGCTACGCAGTGCGATGCGCTGCACTCCCACACCCGCCTGTGCATGAAGACAGTGCACGCATTCCCTCCAGCGCCCGTGTGAAGCCCTTGTGCGCTTGCGCGCGCCCTACCCTCCAGACGTCGCCCGCTCCCGCCAGACGACTTAACTCCTCCCTCTCTCTCACACTCACTCGCCAGTGCGCGCACACACACACTCACTTGTACACACTCACGTGTACTCTCTCACACACACACACACCTGTACACACACACACACCCTTATAAACTCATGCCTACACACATATATATTTATAAATCCACTCACATATATACATAAATATATATCTACATATATATATATACACATATATACATATATATCTATATATATCTATATACATAGATACTTATACAAATACATCTATATACATACATATATATATAAATATCTATACACATATATTACTATATATATCTATATAGTTATAAATATATATATATATGTAGTTGTGTATATATCTATATATATATATATGTGTGTGTGTATATATATATTTATAAATATATATATACACACACATATATATATATATAGATATATATATACACAACTACATATATACCTATATAGTTATAACCCTATCTATATACATATATATATATTTACATACACATCACCTACCTGTATCCATACGTCCTTGCACTAGTCACTCCACCACACATTATATTGCGGGAATATCTGCACCAGTTGCTGATATTCCCCGATACCTGCGTAAAGCAAGCGCCTCCGCACACACTCCCACACATCCGTCCTACGCTCTACGTGGCACTTCGTCTTGTTGGTTGCATCTTACTAGACGTGGACCAACTCGACACTGTGGTACACTCCATTTCCACTTCCACCTCCACCCCTATATATATAATAAATACATATCTATATATATAGAGACTGTATTTATTATATTAAGCTAAGTATTCCTTTCTCTACAAGCAATCTACCTTATTTTTTTATTTCTCTTTTGTTCCCTGCTTTTAAAAAGATAAAAAAAAAGAGTAAAAGAGAAAAGATAATCCTTGTCTTACAGGTACTCGGCCTTGCAAATAGCAGGACCAGTTTTTTTGGAAACCCTAAGTTGGCTCAAAGACAAGAATAATTTGTCTCAAAGCCAAGAACTTGATTTTAAGGGTGTGCCTCAAGGACAATATTATCAACACAAAAAAATCTTAAATAGAAAAAAAAACCAAAAACATAATAAACACACGGAAGAGATACGTTTTAGGAAAGTCGTAGAAACTTATTCACCTTTAATTCTCACCTCCCTAAGATCGACCATGGGCCTAAAAGTGACCAAGATAAAATTAAGTAGGCCAGGTTAAAAAATTTTTGTGAAAGATGGTTAGACTCGATTTAGGTTAACCACTATACTCACTTCAACGATAATTTCACCATATTAATACAACCTATTCGAGATCTACCAGTACTCAAGTACCAACTATGATCCAGACCTGACCAGCTTTAGCCTCAGTCTGCCATGAAGGTTTCTACGGTCCGCAGGAACTAACCTAAGGTTCATTGAACTCCGCGGTGAAAGCACTCGTGCTTAAAACATGGTTCATCCAGATTCATTTTGCAGTACGCTTTTGTAAGAGAGAGAAGAATTTTTTCCATTTTTGGAGTTTTCTCTCTCTTTTCTTCTTTATTTCTAGCTTTGGATTGGCTTTACAACACGCTCTGTATTGGATTCCTAGCTCCCACTAGTAATCCTTGCAGGGTCCTTGGCTTTCGATGCTTCAGGATAGCACCACCCATGGAAACCCCTAGAACCCTGGCTTTCGACACTTTGAGATAGTGCTGCTCCTGGCGTTCTTTAGCTAAATTCAGGCCCTGGCAATCGACATTTTGGGATAATCTCTCCTATGGCACCTGAATCAGCATAAGATGCTTACATGCCCCCGGTAGGATATTTAGATATCCTAAAAGACAAGCACCGAGGAGACGATATGTTATTGCGCATCTTCGAAGGGAATTTCCTGCCTCTCCATGTCGGGAACTCTTCCAAATCAACTTGTGTTGATTAACCACTCCTAATGTAGGTAGCTTTTTCAGAACAGAATTAACGCATTGCGTGATTTTGATAATTAAGCACACAGAACCAGACTGTGTGTGGATTAGGGTGCTTAGGTTACTGAGTCTCACAAACCAGAGGTTGGTTAACAAGGTCGAATAATCTCTAGCCTTAGACCTAATACTTAAGCTTCACATTTTCCTCAACCTCTTGAAGATTATCCAGATCTTAACGGATACGTGAATTTTTAAGCCTAAAACAAGCCCAAGAGGCCTAAAATCAACACTCATACTAATCTTTGTATCTCTTAGCACTTTTGTCTTTTATTTCTTTCTTTTGATTTGGTCTAGAACTTAAATAGATTCTATAATCTTTTACTAATGACTAACTCTTTTCTTTCAAATTGTTGCTTTTTTTTTGATATTTTAAATCACCTCCCTTCTCCTCAAGAATGATATGCAATTTAATCTTTCAAAATTTCCTCCCTTCTCCCATTTTTTTGTTCTTTTTCAATTTGTTTTTGGTTTTTTGGAACATGTATTTTTTCGTAAGAATCCTTCGGAACTTGATTTTTTATGTGTTTGCACTTTAACACCCCCTCATGCCTATGTTTTGCAATGTCCTCATTGTAAATAGAGGGTATGAAATAGTTAGGTTTTAGGAGTTAGAATAGGTTCAACGGGTGAGCGGATGGGTCGGGATGACTATTTACAGACAATTTCAAGCTCTGGTACGAGTACTAGAAGTGGGATCAACTGTTCTAAAACTGAACTCGAAGTGCATTAGACGTGAGGTACAAAAGGATAATCAGAAGGGTCTCGCATTTTTGGAATGACAGGTTGCCTCTCGTTAAGTGCTAAATTCAATGCCTTCAGCTGAGCAAAAAATGGTATGGAGAAGGAGTGGTTAAATCAGATAAGTTTTGTAGAACAAGCACCTCGATTAGTAGCCTGGTTGGTCCAACCAAGTGCTTGTTCAAGTAACATGCTGATGATGCAGCCCAAACCCAATCAATCCGGTGGGTTGATAGATGTGAATTAGTAGATGCGGAACCCACCATATACTGTGAAGCTCAAGAAGATATGGAAGTGAAAAATTAGGGTTTGGCTGAGTCTGATCAGCCTGGTCAAAGTAGGGATCCTCAAAGGAGAATGAATCTGTGGAGTATGTGAGTTCCCTACGAGAGTGATTAGAGAAGGATGGGGCGTGATTTGTAGTCTGATCGATGTTCGAAACCCGATTGGAATGTGGAGGAGAATCATATGCAACCGACTCATTGAGAGGAGAATCAGAGTAAAAATTGAGTCTAGTTGCAGGTCAGGGTTGAGAACGGGTTTTGGAAGGCTCTGTATATGTTGTGGAAGAGGTGGCTTCAAGAATAACTGTATGTGAGGGCTCCTCTAGAAAATGTTCAAAGGTAGGTGTATCTAGAGAGTCCTCATAGAACCCATCAAAATCAAATGTAAATGCCTGGAGAATGCTTATAGGATCAAGGAAATCTAAGGAAAGAAAAAATTCAAGCTCTAGATTGTAGACACTTTCGGCAATTACTGTTTCTGATTCCTGATAAAAAAGAAATGATTCCATCTCAATGGGACCTGATTTTGAATCTATGATCTTAGGATCAGGGACCTCAAAGTCAAAGTCGAAGAATGGATCATGTATGCTGAGGTCGTAAATTGGCTCATAGTCATCAGGAAACAATAGTTCTCCGAGATCAGAGCAAGATTCGAAATCGTCAGAGAACTTGCGAGAATCATGTTTTGAATCTGATTCAGGATTAAAGGTTCCACCACTGAGGAAATCAAGATGTAGACAAGCAGTAACCTGGTTTGGGTCTAGCCTATTCTCAGAATCTGAACTCAAAAAGGTGTCCCTATTAGGCATGGGCTCGGGTTCTTGGCTTGTAGGGAAGACCCAATAAAAACCCAACTCTTCTAGCTCCTCAGTTTCTGTATTATAGATTGACGTGACTTTCGAAAAATCAATCTGTATTTCTGAGGAGGTTGGAGAGGCACACTCATCAAATATAGGCCTAGAATCATAATCCAAATTCAAAATCTGATTCATATCACACGGGGCCTCATAATATTTCCAATAAGGCTCGGATCTAGATTCTAGGTTAAGGGTGTGGGTTGGATCACTAGAATCTAGGTTGGGCTCTACAGGGATGTCAGAATTGTCCTCAGGACCACCTTATTAGAATAAGGAGCGAAATTTACGCCTTCGAGAGGTTCTGACTCAATCTCATTATCACAGGTGTCTGGGAAATCTAAACTTGGTGAACCAGTCTTTTGATTTTCTAGGGCTAGCTAAAGATCGTGATCACCTGCAATCGGATCCTCCCAACCCGTCTTAAGATCAGGTGTATCAATTTGTTCATAATTTGAATTAGATTCCATTTGGGTTGGGGGTCCATAACAACTTTGATCATCACACCCAGGATTTGGGAAATTACATGGATTACTGGAATTACTCCAAGATGTCATCTTAACTTCTGATGGGTATTTTTGATCGATGGTTCTATATAACCCATTTAGCAATTCTCCCTGTTCTTTTAAAAAATTATGGAGTTCTTCTAGAACTGAAGGATTTGACTAATATTGCGGACAATCATTGTTGTGTAATTTCATCAATTCCATGTGTTCTGCTAAGAGTTCATCCCGGGTTGAACCGTGATTTAGTTGTATCCATACCATCTCCATACGGTTCACAATGTGGTTCATTGATTTTTTCAATCTATCCTGAATGTCCCTTTTACAATATTCTTCATGGTTTCTATAGGCATTCTTAAGTATCTTTTCTTTTATGCTCATTGGGGACTTAGGTTTCTTAAATAGTCTTCCTATATAGCCAGGTTCCATTTTTGAATCAAATGGTGGAATCAATATGTAGAAT
The DNA here is from genome assembly GCA_037157565.1 of Thalassia testudinum. Taxonomy (NCBI): domain Eukaryota; kingdom Viridiplantae; phylum Streptophyta; class Magnoliopsida; order Alismatales; family Hydrocharitaceae; genus Thalassia; species Thalassia testudinum. The sequence continues at coordinate 113,823,515 of JAZHRO010000025.1, forward strand.
CAAAACTTAAGATTAGATTGGAAGCTGATCAGATCTGAAAGAAATCCTTAAGATGATCTGTGTATGTGCTTTAAATAGAAGGGATGAGGGATTGGATGTGAAATTTGACCCAATCAAGGCACACAAAGATTTTTGGATGACTAAGGCAATTTTGAGGCGGATGATACCTCTGAATCAGAAATTCTCACACCCGAGAATTACCTAGGTAGCTAGGAAGGGAGAGCCTCGTGATCGTTTAAATTCTCAACATAGTTAATTAACTTAATTAGGCTTAATTAAGTGCAAGAGAAAGTAACTTAAGTTAACTTGAATTAATGTCGATTGTGTAGTATAGGGTCAAACTAACCTAACATTTTAGATTTTTAATTCTTTTTTAACTGGTTGAGCCCAGGTCGTTCACTGGGAGGCATAACTTAACTTAATTCACCATTTAAGCTTAAGCATTAATTACTACTTAATCAATTAGAATTATAATTATAATACTTTAAGAGCATGAATCTTGCACAAATGATATTTAATTAAAAGACATGCAACATTCCATAAGATAAACATATTTACACATGTGATCTATTATTAAAGGCAAGTAAACATGTTTATTTCTACTAATTCCATTTCATTTACAAAAGATTAAGGCAAGAAAAAGAAATTCAATTAAGTACAAGTGCCTTATTCATCAATTAAGCACAAAAGAAATTGTATTAGAGTAAAATACAAAAAATTAGACGTCTTAAAAATAAGCTTGAATTATCAGACGTCTAAACTTAATTTTCCATTATTTATCTTCTTCATTCATCTTCAGCCTTCTTATCTTCTCTTTTCTTCTTCTGCCATCTCTTTCTCTTTTCTTTTAATCTTTTCCATTGCTCTCTGTTTACTTCTCTGTCGAGCTCTTCTTCATCTCTGTTGTCTTTCTTTACTTCACCCCTTAACCTTCTATTTTTATCTTTCTCAAGCCCTTCATCTCTTCTCTTAAGTTTCCTAACATTTTCTCTTATGTTTTTCCTTTACTCTCCAACTGTGCATTTGAACCACATTTTGAACCAAAAATTTGGTTTATGGTTGGCGGCTTGGACCAATTAGGGATATGCAGCACCCCTCTCAGGGTGGGACCAGACCCCACTGGGTCCAAGCCTGGTTTATTACGTTTGGTTTATTTTCGATTTAATCATCACAGTCTCCGACCTCCCAGGCCCATCATGCACACGCCCACTCACGGGCCCACGCTAGCATGCCTACAGGTGCACACACACCCGAGCACATGCACCGCACGCACCCACACACACACATGCTCTTTATGCACCCTACGCTAATGACCGAACAACCCATTACACTTTTTACTTTTATTCCATAGCACGTGCTCATTCCTTACCGATGTGGGACTAATTATGTCCCCTCTAGACCAAACTTTGGTTGGAGGCACAAGCTGGCTCAGAGCTCCAAATCGAGCAAGCTATAGCTCATTGGAAAGCTCTAGAGGAGTTCTAAAGGATTGCAGCATCAATTTGATGCTGAGAACATATTTCACCCTTCTATTTAAAGGGCTAAAATTGACAGTTTCCATGGCCATTTTGGTCTGCAGATGAGTTTCTCAGGTCTAAGGACCTACAGACATACTCTTTGACCTCAGATGAGGTTCTGAACAAATTCAGGAGTTAATTCCACGTCTAAAGGTGAAGGGAAGAGGTACAAGAAGCTGCTGGAAGGTGAAGAAAACTCAAGAGCTTCAAGCAGAAGCTTCAGAGCTTCAAATCAAGCTCTGAAAAGCTTAACAGACAGCTAAAGGGGAGCTGTATCTAATTCAACAACCTCTGAAGGTTGTTAGGAATCTATCTGGGCAGCATTTTCATTTGAATTTCATCAAAAAGTCTCTGAAGTCAGTATTGGGTTCAAATGAACCCAAACTGAACAGAAGTTGGATTCTTCAAAGATCTTGACTTAAACTCATCCAAATTGAATCTAATCTATCTAAAATCATCCCAGAAGTCATTTAAACTCATCAATTCCTCTAATTGAAACTTAAATCATCCAATCAGACCTGATTTTGACCACTGAACCTCAAAAATTGACTTTCTACACAAAGCATTTTCAGATGAAATTAACACTTCAATTCAATTCTAATCAACCTCAAGAACAAGTTCAGGGTCTCAAAAGGAAGTTTTAAGCAAGAAACCTAGGGCTTCAGGTCTGTCGCCTGAGTTCTAAAATTAGTTTGTTCGACATAACAAACTAAGGCCTATCTGAGTAAAAGGTGTTCAAATATGACCTTAGGGTATCCATCTGATGCTTCTAGGCCTCTAACATTAAGCTTATCCCTAATGAATAGTCTTCTCCAACTCTGCTGGAGTTGGAGAAGATAGAGGTCTAAATCTAACTCCAGGCTTTAAAACTTCAAATTAAATACTGTAGAATGATCATTAAACCTCAAGTAAGTGATCTGGAGCTTCAGGAAGTTCTATAGGCTGAAGAGTATATTTTGACTCATCGGAGCTCGCCGGAGCTCCGGTGAGTTTAGACATTGGCTAAAAATATGTAAACATCATTAAAATGGCCATGGAAGATCTGAAAAGTTTCCTGAGGTCACAAAGAGCCTCAGGAACACATTAATTTATTCAATTATTGATTATACTGAAAGATAAGCATCAAATTCATAAGAATTGTGACCTGAGTTCGTTAAAACTCAAGACATGTTCTCTCACTCAATTGAGTGGAGAGAACATGCCAATGGAGTGTGGAGAAGGTGTTTAGGTGATTGATTAGGTGGATACACTCCTGAGCCGCCATTGACAGCGAGCTTAGGAGGTTGAATGTATTTTAGGCATTTTATAGACAAATGATTATTAATCAAATTTAGGTGAGGATAGGGACCCTAAGATGATGATTAAGTGATGGAGGGCCCCAGTGGAGGTGAATTACCCTCAGTTACTTCCACCATGGACAGCGGAAGCAGCCGGTGAAGGTGGAGATGGATTAGGTGTTAAATTCAGGGAATTAAAGTGTCAGAGATGATCATGGGAGATTAAGGAAGGTGTTCAGTGAAATAAAAAGATAAAAGATTGCTCCAGTTAAGCTCAAAGAGCTCGCCAGAGCTAAGGAAGATGATGGAAAATCTAGCATTAAATCTAACTAAACTACTCTAATTAACTACTTTAGTTACACTACTTACCTAACCTATTGTTACCTGGACGAAGGGGGTAGAGGATCTCCGTCGAAGGATCTTAACAGAGGAGGAAATCAGAGGGAGAAGGAAGAAGTCCGGTGGGTGTAGGTGAAGCGTAGAGGAGGAAGTCCAACGTCAGCACTGCATCGGAAGACTTAGCGGACGACGGCGGAGATCAGGAGTAAGCGAAGACGAACGGAGGAAGACGGAGGAAGCGGAGGAAGGTCGTCGGATTTTTGAGTGAATAGCCTATCTGCTAGCTCAGTAGGGGGAAGAGGGAAGGGAGCTAACCTCTTGAAATCAGAGAGGTGAAGGGGTATTTATAGGTTGTGGCAGCTAAGGAGGAGGGTAAATCTAGACGGAAAGGAGTCTAAGAGTGAAGTAACCACTGGCATTTTCTCCAACACCGATGAGGTTAACTTCAAACCCTAAATAGGATTTAAACTTCATCTAGATCGATGGATGAAACAAGGGTGGTGAGCGCAAGCTCCAGGAGCTTGGCAAGGAAGAGAGGACGTTAAATGGACGGTGATAAGTGGGTGTAGATACCTCCAGTCGTCAACCGTCGAAAAGGCTGAAGAAGAAATGAAGAAGAAGATGTTTGCAGGGACCTGACTTCAATGAAAACTAAGGACCTAAGTGAAGAAGAAGGACTCGATTGAACTAAAACTTAAGGACTAAAACGTAAACTAAGGTTTTCAAGGCTTATTTTAATTTAAATCTTTTTCAACTTTTTATATATGATTATAAATTAGACAAATATTATATTTAAACCTTGGATTTACATTTTTGATCTTTTAGCTTAATTTATTTAATTAAGTAAAGTTACTTAAGTTATTACATACTTAGGTATAAATATGCTTAAGTTAATTAACACATTAATTAGGTAAATAGTTACTAATATTTCGAGTCCATTTATTAATTAAATTATTAATAATATTAATTGGATAATAATATAGCATTTTAAACTTATTTTAAAGTCCTTTAATGTTTTATCCCTTATTCTATAATTAACCCATATATTTACATATTCCTAGCTAATTAACCAGGGAAACTAGTTAATTAGGGGTAATTAGAAGCCATGATGAGCCTCTCATCACCTCGTAAAGACCCCTACACGGTAGAGCATCCCCATGGGTTACAGGATTTCCCCCACCCGACCTTCCTTGTCACTGAGGTTCCAGGTAGACCGGAATGTACGAGCTTAAGACCTTAAGTCTACCAATTTTGTCCTAATTTGTGACTTGATTTTCACTTGATTAGAAGTTAATTCAACTTGTGACCTAATTTGGAGGTTGGTTGGCCTACTAGGTAGACCAACTTCACCTGACTTGCCCTAAAGATGGTAGAATGAAATATAGGTCAAGACTTAGAAATCACCCTGATTTTACTCCCAGGTTATTAGGTCCAAGATTTTAAGATTCAAGTGAAATTAGAGCCTAATTTTAGGGTTTTTGTTGATTAGATGTTTTCAACCAAGGGCTTGGGTGGCACACAAATGCGGGTGGGTTATTTTCCTTTAATTCAGGCAAGAATGTGTACTAGCACTTCAAACCCTAATGTCAAATCCTAATTGGCTCTATTCTGCATCCAATTTGATCTCAATATGTACACCTTGGACTTAAACAAGAAGGTGAGTAGTTCAAGATGATCAGTAATTAAGCATAATCCCTAATAGGCACAGGAAATTTGGGGTAGGGAATTCTAAATAGAATCGTCTCAATCTTCAATCAGATTTTAAAAAATATTTTCACAAGTTAGGAAACTTGCCTTTTAAATGATAGTTACTATGAAAAATAAGGCAAGTGATTCCTAATTGATTGTTTCCTTTTTTGTCTTCCCAAGATTAGGAGGTTGATTAGGGAAGAATAGAGAAGTTACCTGCCCTAACGTGGCTATTTTGCACGGAATATCTCCTCGTGAAGTACCTCGCAAAATCACAATAAACAAATAGGGAAAATTAGTGCTCAAGTATAAAAATATAGTAAGAGAATAGCGGTGAATTGTGCATTGCTCCCTGGCAATGGCGCCAAAAAGTTTAGGGTGAATTCGTCATTGTTTAAGAGATGTGTTGTAGTATAGGACAAAATCGCTCAAAATAGATAATATTTATAACTCGAATGAAGTCCGAGGTCGTTCGCTGGGAGCAAATATAGAATTCAATCGCTAATCTCAACAAATAATCTAAATGAGCACAAGAAATTAAGCAAAGTATAGATTTTCAATGAATAATAACCTATCACATTAAATATTTAGTGAAATCCAATGTATCTCAAGAATATGAGGATAAAAAGAAAAAAGAATAAAAGACAATGGTGATTTGAATCACCACTTATATCCTCTAAAGTTTAAGCATGCATTCAACCATCAATTCAAATCAACAAACAATAGGAAAGCAATCAGACGTCTTAACAGAAGGCAAGCACAAGCCTTCTCTTTTTCTTCAGAACCTCTCCTCTTCTTCCTTCTTCTTTCTCTATGTGCATAGGGGGGAATTCACCTCTGAAATCGACTAAGTGTTGAGAACACTGAAGAGTAAAACCCCCCTTAACCTTGACGTGTCGATTTTCGCTTTCGATTAAGTTTCGCACATGAAATAACGCGTTATTTTTTTTTTTTGAGACAAAAAGGAAAGCTATCGTGCACTGATAGCAATCCGGGAGAGAATTTTATTAATCAACATAAAACATGATTACAACGTAGAAACCCACATATGTATGAGAGACCAACAAGCATTTACAATTTGCTCCACACATATTGGTCTTTCCTGAAACAAAAAATCATTCCTTGCTCTCCATACACACCACATGACTGCTGCCATGTGAATAGGTAGATTATCATGCAACAAAAAATTTTTCCACAGGTCATCCCAAGTGGGGAGAGGTTCCCTGCAAACTTTTCTCCATATCGCATCAGTGATTATGCAAGAAGAAAAAATATGGATGGAACTATCAGTCAGCAGACCACATAGCAGGCAAGACTGCAATACTGCACCCATTCTTCTGTGTCGGAGATCACCTGTCACCAGTCCATCCCTTCTGCATAGCCATAGAAAAATCTATATTTTAATTGGGATCTTTAGCAACCATAGTTTTTTTCCTATCACATCCATTTCCAATGAGTGGGAATGCATCATGAGTTTGTCATATGCTTTTGTAGGAGTGAAGGTTCCATCCCAGCAATATCTGTCTACACTACCAGAAGAAAGTCTAAAAGCCCTCAGATCATTCTCCAGACGTGTTCTTTCCTCCCATGTTCTTGTGCCTTCTCTGCTAGATTCACCCCCCTCGGTTCGCCACTCATTACTCCCATCAGACTAGAAACTGCAGACTGGAGCCCCTTTGTTCATGTCAGCCGCATAAACTCTTGGATAGGCATTCTTTAGTTGACCCAAAGGTGACCATTCCTCCTGCCAAAATTTAAATGATCGTCCATCACCTAAGATAGGCTTAAACATTTGCCAGTTGTTCTTCATAGCTTGTATCACAAACTTCCAGAAGGGAGATGGCTTAACTGGTTGGAGCTGATCTAGAGAGCTATGTGAGCTTCCATAATTTTCTTTAATAAGATCCACCCAATTCTTATGTTCCCCAATAAACAATTTGATGGCCCACTTGAGCAATAAAGCATCATTGAACTCTTTAAGGGATTTAATTCCCATACCACCTTGATCTTTCGATTTGCATAAATTTCCCACTTCACTGGTTGGAAAAATTTACCTTCATGATTTGCTCCCTTCCAGAAGAACCGTTTTCTCATCACATCAATATGCTTCCAGATGGACTCAGGTGCTTTAAACATTGAGAAGAAAAAGACTGGGATGGATGTTATTACTGAGTTCAAGAGAATAAGTCTGCCCCCTTTGGATAGATATCTGTTGCTCCACCCTTGTAGTTTGACAGAGATTTTATCAACTAAGGTGTGCCAGTCACTTTTCTTTATTTTAGTGCATTTTAGAGGTAATCCCAAATATTTGATTGGTAGGGTAACCAATGGGGTACCTAATGTTGAGGAGATGGCTGTTTGCTCTTCTCCCGTTAGCCCAAAACACACCAAAGAAGATTTATCACCATTCAATTTCAAACCTGATATTTCCCCAAATATCTGTACCATGTGAAATAGTGCCTGAGCTGCTTGTTCATTCCCTTCCACAAAGAATACTGTATCGTCAGCATATTGTAACACTGGAGCCAAGGCACCCCTGTTGGAGATGGAATATTCTCTAATGAGCCCAGATTCAGATAGTCTGCATGCATATCTCGCTAAAGTGTCAACCGCAAGGTTGAACACAAGTGGAGCCAGAGGACATCCCTGCCTAACACCACGTTGAGGTTGGATCCACGTCCCACACGGTCTTCCATTAATCAAGGGTGAGAAGGAAGCGGTGGTGATACATCTTTTCATCCATTGTAGCCACTTCACTGGGAACCCCCTTCTCTTAAATATTTCCCATAGGTACTTCCATGACACTGAATCATAGGCCTTCTGGAAGTCAACCTTCTAGAGGAAGGCTTTGCACTTTCTTCTGTGCCAGTCCATCACCATCTCCTGTGCCATAATGAAAGATTCTTGTAATGACCTATTGGGGAGGAAGGTGGATTGTACTGGTAGAATGATGTCCTAAAGAACCTTCCTTAATTTGTTTGCCAAAACCTTACTCACCAATAAATACATGGAGGTAGACAGAGCAATTGGTCTAAACTCCTGGAAACAGTACGCACCTGGTTTTTTTGGAAGTAAAAAGAGGTAGGATCTGTTAATTTATCGAAGCCATAATTGCCCCTTTGAAATTCCCCAATTACCTCCATCACCTCCCCCTTCAGCATAGTCCCAATTCCCTTTGAAATAACGCGTTGTTGTAGTACGTAAGTGGTGGAAAATTGACTAATCAACAATTAATATAACCATTCAATTAGGAGTAGGTCGTATCCATAGGGAGGCAATGGCCTATTTAAAATTGCAAGGGTCAAAAACCAATGTTCACTGTTAGTTTTGTCAAGAAATCAAGCCAAAATCTCTTTTCAATTGAGATAATAAGACTTTAACATGCTGATATTGTATTTATGAGAAAGAGGGAGGTTCTTTGCATAAAATCACCACAATAAAATAATGATAAACCAAGCAAATCTTTTTGTGGCAATGGTAGGTAAATGTAAATACAAATACCAAACAAAATAGAGGATTCTTCCTCTCTCCTCCTCACACACGGGAGGGAGGTTTGTTGGAGGAGTTCTTCTGGGAATAGGTTGATCGGAGCGAGGGCTTCGCGGCGGTGGCAACGGCGAGTTGCGAGGTGGCTAGAGCTGGCTGGATGGAGCTCCAGTGAAGGTGGGTTCCGGCGGTGGTTGTTGGCTATTGCTGCTGGAGGCGCGCAGATGCACACGGGCTGCTGGAGACGCGCAGGTGCGTGCAGGGAGACTACTCGAGGAGCACAGCTGCTGGAGGTGCGTTGGCCGCACGGGAATGCGCGACTGCTGGAGGAGTGTGCTGGAGTTGCGGGGGTTGGCGAGGGTGCGCGCGGGCTGTGCTGGCGTGCGCGAAGGTGCAGCGAGGGCGCAAACATGCAAGGTTAGTGGTGTGCTGGAGGAGCACAGCTGCTACTGCTATGCGCTGAAGGCTGTGATGTAGCGCTGCTGCAGATGTGACGGAGGCGCTGAAGGGACGTGCGCATGGGAATGGAACTGTTGCAGGTGGTGAGGTGCACGCGGGCAGTGGAGGCGCGTGATGCATGCTGACAGTGGAGGCGCGTGGAGAGAGTTTTTGGGTTCTTTTTGGTGGAGGAAAAATAGAGGAAGGAAAAACGAAGAGGAATGTGGAGGTCAGATGTCTGGGATTATTCCCAGACGTCTTAATTGTCACGGAGGCGAGGAATTAGAGGTGGTTGCTGGTGATGGCGGTGATAACTGTGTGGCCTTCAGGCACACGCTCGCGGTAAGCTGCACAAGCCACTGATGGTGTATTGGTCTGTCACCCTGCCTGTTCGCATTTTTGTGGACTTGTGCACACGGTTGAGGCCGACGGTGGTGGAATGGAAGAGAGCTTGACTCTCTGTGCAGTGGTGGGTCGGGGGTGGTGGCCTGCTCCTGATGATGCGATTGAGGTCTTCTTTTATGGCTGCCGGATCATGGAGAGGAAGAAGCATTGGAGAAGAGAGATCGTCGACGACGTGCAATATCCTCTCTCCTCAGCAATTAAGGCGTGCATTCAGCGTGAGAAGCCATTGCTGCGAAGAGAATAATAATAAAGAAAAATGATTATTGGGTTATTTATATGACAGACCTTAACTTCTATGTTAAATTTAAAACACTAATTGTAATGCAACCTATTTCAATGCATGATATTCTAAATAAATTCTAAATGATATTATCAATGCATGTAATGCATGAAATGCATGAGATTTTATGTAATCCTATTTACACATTAATGTATGCTCTATAAATGTGCATGTTAACTTAATATCTAGGCATTAAAATGCATACTTAGCCCAAAAATATGGGCTCACCAAACCCCACGCTCTCTCTGTCTTTACTTTCTCTCCTCTTCTCAGGGTTCTCTTTCACGCACTCCCAGGGCCATGCACGGTACTAGGTTAATCGGGTAATTGGACTAAAGCGCACCCGGGACCAAGGCTGCTAGCATGGGGTAGTAGTCGAGGTGTGCGCGGGCATAGGCGGGTCGGGTCGGAGCCAGGCCCACGTGGTGGTGTCACGAGCAAGGCAGGTGAAGGGGTGCGTGCGGGGGACCTCACCCCCCTATGTGTCGAGGCAACCGGCAGGATGCAGAAATTCACTTTATTTGGCTACGTCTGCTCTTCCCTATCTAAGGTGGGACTAAATTCCACTGCCTTTTTCGCATGACTGGCAGCAGCAGTGATTGAAGTCTTCTTATTGGTAGCGGTTGCAACTTGGGGTATTTAATCCAAGACCAAGAGCAGATCCTGGGATGTAGCCACGTCGATTGAGAGTAGTATCAGGTCATCTTGACGCTGGAAGAGCTTGGTCGTGGTCAGGGATGGTGGCGGTAGTGGCGGAGAACCAGCGAAGACCTGAAACACGAATACAAGCTCAAAGGCCTAATAGAAGGTGTTTTCACGGAATTTAAAGTCGTCGGAAATCATAGTATAGTCGTGCTAAAACGTTCGTCAAAAAATGATTTTGTAAAGATAACGAGACTTGAGACCCAGTTGTTCGTCTATGGGAGGTGTTTATGCAAATCTGAAATCGATCTTTTTCGCTCTACTTGTTTAAAATCACACGTCAATTTCTAATTGTCGGATCAATGTTTTGCAACTTTCATTATGAACCCTGATTACGTGCACATGTGTTAGATAAATGACAAATGTGAAAGTATGAGTTTCAGTACGCACGATTCTAGTTATGTGGTGGCTGTTTACAGAAAATGCATTAATCGTTAGATCCTCAATATTTTCAGGTACTGACATACTGGTTGCAATAGATAATACTTAAAAGTTGGCAACTTTAATCACACAAAATATATTGCAATCAATAAGCTCATGGTGATTCTCAACACGGAGATATATATATAAAAAGAAAATTCTTTCATTCATTCAGGAGGGTGTTTGCAACATGGAACTAGTGGAAAGCTTATAGAGGAAAGCTTGAAAGCATAAATCTAACTAACAGAAAACGATCGCATACAGGAATCTATGGGGGGATTTTGCATGCGTCATTGGGGGAGAATAAAGAGCTACACTACTAAGCAGTAAATAAAAGCAGCAGAACTATGAAGATCTAAGCTACTAATCTAGCAGAAGTAAGGGCATTCAGAGGTGGTCTTCGATGGCCTTTGAGTGGTTGAGAGGAGAAGGAGGGGCGGCCAATGGTGCTTAGGCCAACCCTTGGAGAGAGGTTGAGGAGGTGATCCAGCATCCTGGCGTGGAGATGGTGGTGGCTATGGTTAAGCAACTCGTGGAGGTGGAGGTGAATGTAGCTAACCTAAATGGAAGTGAATAAAGCCAAGAGATGGATGGGTGCAAATGGCCACCCCTTAGGTCTTTTTATAGACCTAAGGGAGACTCTCTAGAGAAGTGTGGAACTCTCTAGAGAGGGCTCCAAGAGTGGCCGGGCAAGGTAGAGAGAGGTGGTTTTTAGATCCACCATTTGTGGATCTCAATTTTGAATGGCTCTTGGTTGCTAATTTTGGCAACCAAGAGTGGCGCCACCTTTGGAATAACCTAGAATACTCTAGGTTGTGTGGGAGTGCATGAATGGGTGTGTGTGTGTGTGTGTGTGGTCGTGCCCTAGGTGTCTAAGTGATATCGGTTAGGTCCTAAGGGGTTTAGTTTGGTGTAGGTCTAAAATTAGGGTTACAAACCCTAATTGCTAAGGGAGAAATGCAATTAAACTTAACACAAGTTTAATTGAATGATTGTGAACCTAATTGAGAGTGAAATAACTCGATTAGGTTGGACTTAGGACAATTGGACTCTCATTAAGTCCAATTGGACTTAGTGAGAGTCCAATTGTCCTAAGTCCAACCTAATTGAGTTATTTCACTCTCAATTAGGTTGACTTGTATGAGTTAAGATCTGAGCTCAATTGGATCTTGAGTCTAATTGACTAGGCAATGGTAATTGACTATGATCTAAGTCAATTAGGTTTAGTGAGGACCTAATTAGGTTCTTAGGGAGGTCTAAAGGTGATGTACTAGGGTTATGGCACCTTAATTTAGGTTCCTATGAGGTTAGAATTGGGTTTGGGGGGCTAGAGATCCAAGATCAAGGCTTGAATCTCAAAACAGGAACTGGAGAGTAGTTCCAGACATCCAATAAAAGTATCATACGACTTATACTAAAAAATCAGAAGTCCAGATTTCAATTCTGGATGTCTAATAAGAGTCAGGAAGGTTTCTAGGTTTTGTCTTGGGTATTTTGTAGAAATTGGATGTCTGACCATGTGTCTGGACATCCAATAACATTGCAGAAGTGGGTTAAGGTGTACGAGAGTTGGCTAAGGGTTTTGGACGTCCTGTAACTCATCTGGACGTCTAGATAGAGGTTGGAATTAGGGTTTTAAGATTTCTTAGAGTGTGGTGACCCAATTTAAGGGTGGCTAAGGCTTGTGGAGGCTTCTAGGCTATCCTAAGGCTAGGATGGTCCTAAGTTCTTCATAATTTACTGCTTTATTCTTACTTAGATAAAATAGCATACCTCAACCCCTTACATTATTGTCTACTACATCTTATTCTAGGTCTTCCGCTCTAGCTTTGCTGCAACACCAATTATTCCTTATTCTTCAGATCCAGCTTCTAATCAGTTTATTACCTGTAATTGACATAAAGCACCAAATCAGCACATTATAGCATTATTTTATGCATATCTAAAAGAAAGCAGTAAAGATACAAGTAATGCTTATGCATGCATGAATTACCATAACTTATGCTATGTCCTAACCTAATTTAGGTCAATTAAGACCTATGATTGCTGCGCAATCATACCCCCATGCCTAAATCTTGCTAGTCCCTAGCAAATGCAAAACTAAATTATTCACAGAAGGGTTCCTAAGGGATTGATTATTTATCAATTGTATGTCTAGAGATTTTTCTCCTTTTTGTTTTCATCCTATGCTTTAGAAATCCAGACAATCGTGAAAGTGTAGCTATGTAGCTTTTGCAATGGATTCGAGTGAAAAACTAATTCACCTCTAATGCCTGTACTTGATCCCTAGTAAAATTCTAGCGGGATAGACGGACTTCTTCCCTCGGGGTATTCAAGATATTCTTCGAATTCCACCCTGGCTTTAAGCTTAGGTAGAGAATCTCTGAGGGGTACGGGTGTTTATTTGGTGTCTCACTCTCACTTGGTGCAACATAGAGATTCGTGCTACAGAATCTAGATTCCCAAATTATTAGGTAACTCAACTCAGAGAAAGACGAGAAAAACTATGCTCTCTTTTGATTTCTTTGTATTCATCCACTTTTACTCTCTTTTTATTTATTTATTTATTTTTTTTAGAGCTCACAATCTCACCAGATTTTCACGCATGATCCATATTCGGTGGTCTCACTTAGCATTAATACTTTAATTGAGTTCTCATAACCTTAACACTAAGTCAAAATTCCTCAGCCAGTATTCAGGCGGTCAGAAACACAAAAAATAGGTTAAGGCCATATTTGGTGGATCTCAAATTTATTCGGTGGTATTACCTCAATGAAATAAACACTAAATATTCACAAACTCTTTTTTTCTTGCTTTTTCTTCGTTTTCTATTTTATATTTTTTTTCAACACAACACACGCTAGCATACATTCATGAACTTCATTGAGGAGGCATTATTAGGGATTGGTGGTACTCAAGAGACATTGGGTGGCTTATTTGGTGGAAGTGCCTACTCACGGCACCGGGAGAGATGGATAGGATGGTGTATTTTTGACCTTGACATCAATGCCCTCCTTCAGTCGAGGATTTCGTAAAGAATGGTAGTAACCATCCACCTTAGCCCTAGTTTTATGAAAGCTCGCTCTCCGCGTATTTGCCTTATTTGGTGGCTCTCAGAATTTTGCACAAAAATGTATATGAAGGAACTGAGAGTGAAAACTATGCTTAATCTCTGAGTATCATCACCTAATTATCTAGGATTCCAGATTCCTTGCACTAATCTTAGAGCACCAGTACACTCTATTCTCATTTCACACTATTTGGTGGATTTTTGAAGGAAAATCTTCTTGACTCCCAAAATACTGTCCAAGGGTTTAGGAAAAGAAGCACTGCTTCTTCTCGACAGACTAAAGACGTTTATCAGCCTTCATCGTGAATACATTGCAAATTCTACTTGTGTGAAAAATTATACTGGATTCCAGATTATAGGAATCAACTAGAGGATAAAATCCTCAATGCATTCTCTTAATAAAATAATCTTATTCATGGATGCACTATGTATATATGCTATAAACAATTAACTTCGTATAATTTGTACTTCGTAAAATTCCCATATCGGGTTACATTCAGCTTGACCCTAAATTCAGAACACGAGGTGAATGAGTGAGTCGAAAGTGACTGTTGCAGACGATTTCTAGCTCTAATGCGAGCATTGGAGGTGGAGTCAGTTGTTCTTTTATTTAGGGTCCTAAAGTACATTTTACATGCAACTTCGAGGCTTTCCTAAATGTTGGCATAAAAATTTTCAATTTTGTTGTATCTACCCCCCCATGCCTAAGCTCTTGTATGTCCTCATGCATGAAAATAAACGAAAATAAATACAACAGGGAGTAAATGGGTAGAAATCACCTGGAATTGCTCTTGAAATTTTAATGTTCAACACCGGCCAACCTGACAGTATGCAATATGCAGAAAGAAAATATGCTAAAATAAAAATATGCTATATATAAAAATGGTTATGTATAGATGATGGTGGAATGTGGGATATGCTATCTATACGTGCTAAGTTTAACGCCTCCAGCTGGGCGAGAATTCAATCACACGTCCACAATAAGATGAATGGTCTCATCAGTTGGAGGAGGTTCCTGGGCCAAAAATGGCTTGAGGCGCTGACCATTTACCGTAGATATATGCTTAGATTTTGGGTCCCTGATTTGGACCACCCCATTAGGATATGGGTGAATCACAACATACGGGCCAGTCCACTTGGACTTGAGCTTCCTTGAAAAGAATTTCAGTCGCGAATCAAACAACCAGACTTGCTGGTTGGGCGTGAATCCTTTCCTCCAGATGTGGCGGTCATGAAAGGCCTTGGTTTTGTCCTTGTATATCAATGCGTTCTCATAGGCCTCCCATCGGATCTCTTCTAATTCGCTGAGCTGGAGTTTCCATTCTTAACCTCCTGCATTGAGGTCAAGGTTACATTTTCGCAACACCCAAAATTCGCGGTGTTCCAGCTCTATAGGAAGGTGACAGGCCTTGCCATATACCATACGATATGGTGACATTCCGAGTGGGGCCTTGTACACGGTCCGATATGCCCAGAGTGCATCAACTAATTTATTAGACCAATCCTTCCTGTCTGGTCTAACCGTCTTCTAGAGAATCAGCTTGATCTGACGGTTAGACACTTCGGCCTACCCATTGGTCTGCGGGTGATACGAGGTGGCTATACGGTGATGTGCCCCGTATTTCTTTAATAATGACCTGAAGTGGGCGTGGATGAAGTGGCTTCCCCCGTCACTAATCAAAGCATGGGGTATTTCGAATCTCGCGAAGATGTATTGCCGTACGAAAGAAATGATGGTCTTATGATCAACCCGTCTCGCCGGGATGGCCTCGACCACTTTGAGACATAGTCAATGGCTAGTAATATGTACTCGAAGCCATGAGAGTTCGGAAAAGGGCCCATAAAATTGATGCCCCAGACGTCGAACACTTCTACAACCATGATGGGTTGGAGTGGCATCATGTCTCTCCTGGTCATAGAACCGACCGACTGGCATCGTTGGTAGTGTTGGGCGTATTTGTGTGTATCTCTGAAAATAGTTGGCTAGAAAAATCTTGACTGCAAAATTTTTGCAGCGGTTTTCCATCCCGAGAAATGACCACCACAAGCATCATTGTGGCAAAAAGATAACACACTGCGGATCTTAGAATCTGGGATGCATCTTCGAATAATCTGATCCGCTCCAATGCGGAAGAGTAGTGGGTCATCCCAGACGTAGAATTCGGCCTCCACAGTAAATTTGAGTTTTTGGTCCTTGGATAGGTTCGTGGGAATCTTGCCTGTGGCAAGATAGTTTGCGATATCCACGTACCAGGGGAACTCAACAGAGTAAACTGCCAAAAGGGATTCATCTAGAAATTGCTCGTGGATAGGCAGGGAATAAGGAATGTGGCCTGGGTCCAGTCTGGATAAGTGATCCGCCACAACATTCTATTTTCCGGCTTTGTCATGGATTTCAATATCAAATTCTTGCAATAGAAGGATCCATCTGATGAGTCGGGGTTTGGCATCCTTCTTTGCCAACAAATGCTGGAGGATAGAGTGGTCAGTGAAGATGATGACTTTGGACCTTAATAAATAAGATCTGAATTTCTCTAACCCGAATACTATTGCTTGCAGTTTTTTTTTGGTGGCAGTATAATTGCACTGAGCCTCATTCAGCATATTGCTAGCATAGTATATGACAAAAGGTTGTTTTTCCCGACGCTGGCCTAAAACAGCACCGATGGCAAAATCAGAAGCGTTGCACATCATCTCGAAATCAAGTGACCAGTCGGGTGGTTGGAGAATCGGGGAATTAGTGACAACGCTTCGTAAAGTCTCGAAGGCACTGAGACACGAGGTGTCGAATTCAAATGGGGCATCAGCAACAAGGAGATTCGTCAAAGGTCGTGCAATTTTCAAGAAATCATGTATGAATCTCCAATAGAAGCCGACGTGACCCAAGAATGATCTGATCTGCTTGACCGAGCTAGGTGGTAGTAAGTGGGAAATAATCTCAGATTTAGCTCGATCGACCTCGAGTCCATTTTTAGAGATTCTGTGCCATAGTACTATGCCATCCCTCACCATGAAATGGCTTTTCTCCCAGGATAGTACTAGGTTTACCTCAATACACCATTTCAGGATTTTGGTGAGGTTATCAAGACAAGATGCGAAATCATCTCCGAAAATGGAGAAATCATCTATGAACACCTCCACATAGTCCCCAATCATGTCAGAGAAAATGACCATCATACAACACTGAAATGTGGTTGGTGCGTTGCAGAGGCCAAGGGGCATCCGCTTGAAAGCGAATGTTCCAAAGGGGCATGTGAATGTGGTCTTGTCTTGATCTTCCGGGCTAATCGCTACTTGATTATACCCAGAGTATCCATCCAGAAAGCAAAAGAAACTGCGTCCGGCTAACCGTTCCAAGATCTGATCAATGAAAGGCAAAGGAAAGTGATCCTTCTAGGTAGCCATGTTCAGTTTCCTATAGTCGATGCAGACCTGCCAAGATGTCGCAGTGCGAGTCGGGATGGATTCACCATTATCATTTTTCACTACGGTGAGTCTTGCTTTCTTGGGCACTATTTGGATTGGACTCACCCATTGGCTGTCAGAGATTGGGTATACAATACCTGCATCCAGTCATTTGATGATCTCCTTCTTAACAACCTCTAGCATATTCGGGTTGAGCCATCTTTGAGGTTGTCTCGAAGGTTTCACCCCCTCATCCATGTAAATGTGATGAGTGCAATACGAGGGGCAAATACCATGGAGATCAGCAATGCTCCACCCTATAGCAGCCTTATGGTCTTGTAGCGTAGAAATCAATCGATGCTCCTGTTCTTGGGTTAAGTGGGCACTAATAATGACTGGGTATGTCTCACTTTTACCTAAGAACACATACTTAAGTGAGCCAGGTAAGGGCTTCAATTCAATCACGGGTGGGTCTGGGTCAGAAATGGGAATAGGAGGAGCAAACTCGAAGGTGGAAATCTGATGATCCGGATGTGTGTGAATTCCCGCTAATTCGCGACTTGTGAGATAGTCGGTTGTGACTGCGTCAATGGGGAACCCGTTAGCTGTGGTCACGTCTTCCTACAACAATAGGGGCGATTCAGTAGTGTGCGGATCAGGATAGCTAGAGTCAGGGGTGTTGTGGTCAGAAACACATCCTAAACAACCGGATCCTCGGGGAGATATGTGCAGTGCGGTGGTCTTAGTCCCATGTGGATCGAGTTCCAAGAACCCTGATAGCGCAGACGAATGAGACATTGGGTCGTCACAAAGGAGCTTAATGTTACCACAGTATGCCGAATCTTCATCTTCACCATCGTCCTCTATGCGATCACAATCAAAATTCCTTGATGCCCTGAATATGTCAAGTCAAAGTCTCTCATTACCTAGGGCTATCTCCATACACCCAGATGCACAATCAATGTTTGCTCGGGCTGTCGCTAGAAATGGACGACCCAAAATGATTGGTGCATCTTAGAGATTAGGAGGAAGCTCCATATCGAGAATGAAAAAGTTTGCAGGAAAGTAGAATCCGCGGACTTTTACAATTACATTCTCAACCACCCCCCTCGGTGTTTTTACTGATCTATCAGCCAGTTGAATTGTGACCGAGGTAGGCTTTAACTCCCCAAATCGAAATTGATCAAATACGGCAGTAGGAGTCAGGTTGATGGACGAACCCAAATCTTGAAGGGCCCGATCAAATGGAGAATCTTGCAAGAAGCAGGATATGAGTGGGGTACTAGGGTCTTTCTTTTTGGGTGGCAAGCCAACTAGAATCACGGTGCTAGCTTCTTTTGACAGTACCGCCTGTCGTCCAATTCTAGGCTGTTGCTTCGGGGTACAATAGTCCTTGAAGAACCTAGCGACAGTGGGGATGTGATCAGTTGCCTCGAGGAGGGGGACCTGAATATGTACTTCCTTGAACATTGACTTCAGGTCCTCAAAATTCCGCGTGTCCTTTTTCTGCACTACATTTCGCGTCAGAGCCTCAGGAAAAAGGACGAGAATCTCTAGGTCAAGTGGCCTCTTACCCTTATCTACCGTAGGTGGCTCCTGAGATGAAGAAGGAGTCGAACCCGCCTGCGGCGAAGGGTGAGAAAAATCAGGACCTGCCTGCCTATGTGGGGGGTCGAATGTCTTACTTCCACTTCTCAATGAGGCAGCATTTGCATCGGCTTGCTGTCCATGAGGTGGTGGGGGAACGGAAGGGGCAAAGTATGCGGGGTTCTGCATCAAAGGCGGCTGGCCTTGAGCATAACCAAGTGGTGCAGGAGGAGCCTGAAATATGGCATGTGCCTGTCCTTGTGGTGCCTGAAACCTAAGCGGGGTGCCTTGGTTCTGCACATACCGAGGGTTCGGGACAGGTTGGGAGGGCAAGGCTCCCTGAGTCCTATGCTCCTACAACAGCTGGTTTTGCATGTTCTGTATAGTCTTTATCTAGTCATCCATCACCTTCATTATCTGCAAGCTATCCTGTGTAGATTTCCTCATCGATTCTTGCAGCTCCTCTTTTAGTGCCTTTAGAGGGTCAGCCCACTTTGGAGGGTGATTGGCAGCTTGGTGTAGTGGTTGGTATATAGAATGGGTTTGCTGCTAAAATAGGAATGGCTGCTGCCTAAGGTATGTGTTTTGGCCATTCCCATATTGCTTGGTCTGGTAGTGTGGATCTTGATGTGGTCTCTGTAAGTTACCAGACCAGGAGAAGTTCGGATGCTGGCGCCAACCAGGGTTATACGTCTTTGAATACGGGTTATTACGCCCGTATCCTTGAACAACACTGACGTTCTCGTAGGCCGAAGACGTCTGACACGTATATCCATCAAGGGGATATGTATTGTAGTCTGCGGGTGGTGCGTAACCCTGGTCATATGGTGCCAGATTAGGATTGTTTACGGGATCCTGATATGCAGGTTCTCGTAAATAAGGAGAAGATGTATCTCGAGTGAGTAGATTGACTCGAGCAGGGGGCTCGGGGTGCATAGGAGGGTCTTGGAGCAGCAGAGTTTAGGTTAGATTGACCCTGACTAATTTGGTCAATCTTTTTCTCGATTAGGTTTATTCTATCCAGCTGCTTGACGATGACGTCCATGTCGGCTCGAATAGACTTGGTGTGAGCCTCATGGACACCAACCCGCTGCTGACTAGGCCGCTGGAACTGGTTCATGGACACGGCATTCATCGAGTTCTCCGCCAAAGATTCAAACAACTCAAATGCGCTGTTCTCATCTTTCTCAAGGAAATTCCCGCCACTAGATGCATCATCCAGATACCGATGTGTGTCATCCAGCCCATGGTAAAAGATTTGAGCTAGGTGCCATCTGGGTATACCATGGTGCGGGCATTTCCGGAGAAGGTCGTGAAATCGATCCCAGGCGTCATGCAATTTCTCCCCAGCTCCTTGGGAGAAAGTCGTGATTGCATGCCTCATTGCATTCGTTCAACCGATCGGGAAGAACTTTTGCAGGAATTCACGTCGTAATTCCGGCCAGGTTCCAATTGGCTTCCCAATGGTCTTGAACGAGTATGTAGCTTTGTCCCTCAGAGAAAATGGGAAAAGCTTCAACAGAACATTCCCAAGATTAATATTTCTGGGTTGAATCGTTTCTATGAGTTGACTCAGGTCCTTTAAGTGTTGGAACGGATCTTCGCTTGAGTTTCCATAAAAATCTCTGCTTATGGGAATACTGAGTAAGGGTGCGACGATCAGTGCGGCTGGGTCATAGAAATCCCGAAGTTGTTCTCCTCGTAGTGGATGCTGCATTCTATCAAGCGTCATCAAGATACGATCCATGCTCTGCTGATGCCGCTCCTCAGATTCAACAACCTGGGCCTCCAGACGAACCATCGGGTCTAGATTACCAGCGTCCTGACTCGGTCTAGGTCCAAGTCCAGGATTAGCCATTGCGGCTAAGGGAGTAGAAGAAGTGGGGGGAGAAGATGGTCCTGGCGAGGTGACTCGCCTCCTTGGGAGTGGATCCCAAGGTCCAACCAGTTGAGGTCTAAGTGACCTACTTCCTTGCACACACCACCCAACCCCTGGGTTGGTGTGGCCAAGCCAGACAAGGCTAAGGCCCTGTCAATCAAATGGTCCTTATGATTAGGTGACCAGATTTTTCGTTCTGAGTTCGAATTCCTGAAGAAAAATTCGTCGTAGAACCGACTGAAAGTGATTCCCACCTCTCAAGCTAACCCAGCCAAGAGGTTGAAAGCACCCAGTAGTATGACAATGAATTCGAGTTGATTTCGTGTTTTAAAATTGATTTTAGCTCATTTTTCTTCAGTTGGGGTTTGTGGTGAGTGTGACCCACAAGGTGACCAAGCTCATCGGCTAAGCACTGGATTTGATTAAGTCTAGTCTGGCCCAAATGTGGTCTCTAGATTGTAACCCAAAAGATGTAACCTACTGTTCCTACAATTCTAGGGTTTTTTGTTCTTTTGTTTGTTCTTCTTCAGCAGACCACAAGAATAAAAATAGTTCTCTAAACAAAATTGGAATCCAATTAAATTGAAATTTGGTGAGTAGATTCCTTTTTTAATTATTTTTCAGAGAATATTTTTTTGTAATTTTTACTATTTCAACCGAATTTATAGAGATTTTTAAATGTTAAGGGGTCAAATATGGAAATTTGACCCCTGATCGATTTTTCAAATTGAAATAGTATCAAATGATTTTCAAAAATTTGAGAAAAATATGTAAATTAAAGCCAATGAGATAAGCTTTCAAACCCCACCATTTTTAGTCAAAACAGATTCGCAGATTGCTCGGAATTGCTTTTGAAAATATCAAATCTGTGTCAATTTGACCCCTTGCACTTTACGAATTTTTAAAAATTTTGTGCTTGGAGTTTTTTTCAAAAGAATGGTTCCGTTTGAAAGATGGTTTGAAAATGAAAATCTAACCCGAATTTTAGCATTTTTCGCTCATTAATTTTTCGGCAATTGAATTTTTAAAATGGACTTTGAAATCTGGCCAAAAATCAGAGAATGGTGGAAAAACTTTAAAAGGTGTTTGAGTTTAAAATTCAAACTTTCCATCAAATTTTTTTTTTCAAAAAAAATTATTTTTTTTAAGAAGGATTTTTTTTTCAAAGGATTTTCAAAAACTTTTCCTCTTTTTTTTTTTTTTGCTTTTTCAAAACTAACCTAGGATTCAAAAAGCGACCTAATCTAATTACCCATATTTTTTTTTTGATTTTTTTCTTCTTTTTCACGAAAATGAATAGGTTTTTTTTTTTCAAATGAAATTACTAGAAGCAAATTTAACCTAGGGTTCAAAAAAAATAACCTAGACTGGAGTACACATGCACGTGTTGGAAGTATCGTTATAGTTTGCACTTGCGACGTCAGTTTTAAAGTAAAGAAACGGACGTGAGTCCGAGTGTCGATCTCAAGGAGGCCTAAAAATCGGATTTCTCTTGTCACTTATTGTCACGAAAATCGTGGGGTTTTGCTTGCGAAAATGTGTGGTTGAAAAGCGAGAGAGAGAGAGAGAGAGAGATGAAGGTTAGAATTGTTTCATTCATAGCATGCAACTCGAATAGGAAATAGAGCAAGCAACTGAATAGAAAACAACTTCATTAATCATGCAGCTTTAGTTCATAAATTACAACATTAGATACATGCTTAAACGTAAGTAAAGTAAAGCTTAAAAGAAGGAAAGAAAGAGAGATAGAGGGAGGGCGGTGAGGCAGCCACGGTGGTGGAGAAGGCTCCGTCGATGGCTCGTCATCTTCAGCGATTACAAAAGAGCTTAAAGGTAGCTAGGAGAGGGGTAGAGTAGTTGCAAGTGGAGTCAATCCTTGAATGGGTGGTTGGAAGGGGCTTAAATAGGGAGAAAGGCTTTCTAAATGAAGAAGGGGTTTTAGCGACGTCCCGGGATGTCGCTAAAACCCTTCCCAAAACGTTGGTGAAGACCCCTGCCCACCGGTCGCTTGCCTGCAGCCATTCTTCCTCACGCCTGATCCATGTGTGTGGCATGAGAGCTGTCCGATCGAAGATCGGACTGCTGAGGTCTTCGCACGGGCATGCTCGGATCGCGCCTTGAGTGCACGTGCACACGAGCGTTGTTAACCGGCGTGAGCGTGTGGGGACACGTTGTTAACCGGCGTGCTCGGATCGCTGCTTGAGGACACGCCGCGTGGTGCTATCGTCACCGTTTGCGTGCGGATCTACGACCTTAATCAGCCGCGCCCGCTCGAACAGCGAATTAGGCAATGTGCGGGGGCTCGAACGCTCACTGCTGCCTTTACGAACAGCGCGCAGCCCGCTGCGCTACCTGGATGGATTGTCGCGCGGAGGAGGCGAGGTGCGTGGACGTGGGGCATTGCGGAGCTGTGTGATGGAGGAAGCGGGGGCAGGCTGTGCACAGAAGAGCGGATGCGAGCACAGTGAGGCTGACACGTGGTGGCCCCATGGCCGTTGATCATCAAATCAACGGTCAGAACTTCTTAGGCCCATTGTGGGAGCTCTGGATGTTGGATTTGGCCGATTTCGAGTCCATTGGACTCCGTTCATCGTTCTGAATCCATCCTTGTGGTCTGATTGCTCATCTGAGATATGCTTTGACAAGTGCTCATACAAATGGCCATTAATACTATTTTGTAAGCAATCTTGACATATGATGCATGCAATGCTCCCATTCTACTTATGTTGTGTTATCTATGCCTTTTATTCTTAAGATGGGCCCTATTTAACAGAATTATCACCCCAAGATGTAGTGTTATCATAGACTAAGGCAGATATGATGTGCACCTAGAATTTTTTCCCACGCTTGTTGTGTGCGCAGATTTCATTTTTTTCCTGTTTTTCCTGCACATCCAAAGACAAGCAGAGGAAGATTTGTCAGTGATAGCTCAAAAGATCGAAATAAAAGAAAATGACGTTGCCTCGCCAGCAATGGCACCATTTGACAGAAGGCATTTTCACGTGTTTTAAAGTCATCGGAAATCGTAGTATAGTCGCGCTAAAACGTTAGTCAAAAAATAATTTTGCAAAGATAACGAGACTTGAGTCCCGGTTGTTCGTCTCTGGGAGGCATTTATGCAAATCTGAAATCGATCTTTTTCGCTCTACTTGTTTAAAATCGCACGCCGATTTCTAATCGTCGGATCAATGTTTTGCCACTTTCATTATAAACCCTGATTACATGCGCATGTGTTAGATAAATGACAAATGTGAAAGTATGAGTTTCAGTACGCATGATTCTAGTTATGTGGTGGCTATTTACAGAAAATGAGTTAATCGTTAGATCCTCAATATTTTTTGGTACCGACATGCTGGTTGCAATAGATAATACTTAAAAGCAGGCAACTTTAATCACACAAAATATATTGCAATCAATAAGCTCATGGTGATTCTCAACACGGAGATATATATATATATATATAAAGAAAATTCTTTCATTCATTCAGGAGGGTGTTTGCAATATGGAACTAGTGGAAAGCTTACAGAGGAAAGCTTGAAAGCATAAATCTAACTAACAGAAAATGATCTCATATAGGAATCTATGGGGGGATTTTGCATGCATCATTGGGGGAGAATAAAGAGCTACACTACTAAGTAGTAAATAAAAGCAGTAAAACTATGAAGATCTAAGCTACTAATCTAGCAGAAGTAAGGGCATTCGGAGGTGGTCTCCGATGGCCTTTGAGTGGTTGAGAGGAGAAGGAGGGGCAGCCAATGGTACTTAGGCCAGCCCTTGGAGAGAGGTTGAGGAGGTGATCCAGCATCCTATCATGGAGATGGTGGTGGCCATGGTGAAGCAACTCATGGAGGTGGAGGTGAATGTAGCTAACTTAAATGGAAGTGAATAAAGCCAAGAGATGGATGGGTGCAAATGGCCACCCCTTAGGTCTTTTTATAGACCTAAGGGAGACTCTCTAGGGAAGTGTGGAACTCTCTAGAGAGGGCTCCAAGAGTGGCCGGGCAAGGTAGAGAGAGGTGGTTTTTAGATCCACCATTTGTGGATCTCAATTTTGAATGGCTCTTGGTTGCTAATTTTGGCAACCAAGAGTGGCGCCACCTTTGGAAGAACCTAGAATACTCTAGGTTGTGTGGGAGTGCGTGAATGGGTGTGTGTGTGTGTGTGGTTGTGCCCTAGGTGTCTAAGTGATATTGGTTAGGTCCTAAGGGGTTTGGTTTGGTATAGGTCTAAAATTAGGGTTACAAACCCTAATTGCTAAGGGGGAAATGCAATTAAACTTAACACAAGTTTAATTGAATTATTGTGAAACTAATTGAGAGTGAAGTAACTCAATTAGGTTGGGCTTAGGTCAATTGGACTCTCACTGAGTCCAATTAGACTTGTATGGGTTGAGATCTGAGCTCAATTGGATCCAATGAGTCCAATCTATTAGGTAATGGTAATTGACTATGATATAAGTCAATTAGGTTTAGTGAGGACCTAATTAGGTCCTTAGGGAGGTCTAGAGGTGATGTACTAGGGTTAGGGCACCTAAATTTAGGTTCCTATGAGGGTAGAATTGGGTTTGGGGGGTTAGAGATTCAAGATCAAGACTTGAATCTCAAAACATGAACTGGAGAGTAGTTCTAGACGTCCAATAAAAGTATCAGACGACTTATACTCAAAAATCAGAAGTCCAGACTTCAATTCTGGACATCTAATCAGAGTCAGGAAGGATTCTAGGTTCTGTCTTGGGCATTCTGCAGAAATTGGATGTCTGACCAAGTGTCTGGACGTCCAATAACACTGCAGAAGTGGGTTTAAGGTGTGCGGGAGTTGACTAAGGGTTTTGGACGTCCTGTAACTCATTTGGACATCCAGATAGAGGTTGGAATGAGGGTTTTAAGGTTTCCTAGGGTGTGGTGACCTAATCTAAGGGTGGCTAAGGCTTGGGGAGGCTTCTAGGCTATCCTAAGGTTAGGATGGTCCTAAGTTCTTCGTAATTTACTTTTTTATTCCTACTTAGATAGAATAGCATACCTCAACCCCTTACATTATTGTCTACTACATCTTATTCTAGGTCTTCCGCTCCAGCTCTGCTGCAACACCAATTATTCCTTATTCTTCAGATCCAGCTTCTGTTCAGCTTATTACGTGTAATTGACATAATGCACCTAATCAGCACATTATAGCATTATTTTATGCATATCTAAATAAAGCAGTAAAGATGCAAGTAATACTTATGCATGCATGAATTACCTTAACTTATGCTAAGTCCTAGCCTAATTTAGGTCAATTAAGACCTATGATTGCTGCGCAATCAAGGCCCTAGTTAAATGTCTCCTTAGCTTCGTTGTAGCACGGTGAAGGTGATGGTGACGGTCTTGTGGAGGATGGCGGCTTGTAAAGGGTGGTCGATGACAGAGAAGATGGCGTGAAGGTGCGTTGTTTGGTGGTGGTTGTGAGTGGGCGAAAGGTGGAAAAATATAGGGGTTCTGTGCGGGAAGGCGAGACGGAAGTCGTAGGCTTGTCAGCGAAGTGTTTGGAGCAGTGGAGTGAGCAGAAGACTTCGCTGGAGTGGTCACCAAAGATGGAGACGATGGTGGCTTGCGACGGTGTCGAGGGGTTGTTTTTGGATTTTTGGGGTGTAAAACTAACCTAAACGAACTAAGGATCTCATCTAACCCTAATTTAATAGAGGAAAGGGGTGGATGCCATCGGCTTTGATCGGCCGGTGTTGGGGAAGATGAATCCTCCGTGAGGGGGACGACGACAAGGAGAGGGGAAGATGGCACCTGCTATGACTGGTGAGACGTGGAGGAAGATGGGGAAGGTTGCTGCGCTTCCAATTTGGTTGTTGGAGTGGAGGGGAGAGATCGAGAAGGTCTACCGAAGCTTAAGTTGGAGGTGGCCCGTGATAAAGAAAAGAAGAGATTTTGGCCTTGAACCTAGCTGAGAAGAACGGGCAGGCCTTAGGGATCCTTGTATAGACTTCAGGGAGTGGTTAGAGCTTGAGAAGCAAGCTTCCCAAGCTTGGAAGGCTTGTCGGAGTTGGAAACCCAACTCCTTGAAGGATTCGCATGAGGATTTGGGCGATTTCTGGGACTTCGGATATGGCTAAAAGGGAAGCTAATTTCTTGATGAATTTCCCTTTTAAATCTGAGAAGGACTAGTCAAGTAATCAAAGAGATCTTGCCAAATGAAGCTCGCTGGAGTTGTAGGGTTAGGATTATAGGGTGGTAGGGACCTATTTGAAGAATAAGATGACAAAGATAGGGGGCTTTTTGTGAGGAATTCAAAAGCTGAGGGGCTATTGGAGATAAAGAAAGTCAAACTTGGACCAAAGTGCAAACTAGGTTGAAACAATCTCAGATTGGGTCTAAATTTTGGAACAAACCTAATTTGGACCCAAGAAATCTGATGGTGAAGTCAAATTTTGGTTTTTATTTCGTTTGACTGGGTAATTTATGCAAAAACCCAAATTAAGGCAGAAGTCTGTTAGTGGCTCTATTTTAGGTCAAGACAGGTTTTGATGGTCAAATTGGAGATGTCAAACCCTAGAGAATATTTTTTTATGATTTTTAGAGAGTTTATGTGAATTTTATCCTGACCATAACCTCAGTAGATTAAGCGGATCTATTTTTAGGATTTCAGATGTCATTTAATTCTCGAAACGCACGACAACACATTTCTATCTGCACGGACCCTCTTGTTAGACATTTAAGACCATTTGAACTTTAATTAACCCTTGAGAAAATCCATGATTGTATTGCAATTGAGATATGCTGTTAAAACAGAAGTTTTACCCCTGTTTTACTGTCTTTCTCTCAGAATGATTATGCAATAAATTATGTCTCTCTGGCGGTTATGTAGGAGCATTTAATGATGGAATATGACTAAATAAAGCTAGATATGACTAATGATGATATTATCATCACCAACCACGGTGGTGGCACATGGTATCGAAGTCGCGGTTGAGGGTAAGGAGGTGTCATGGTTGTGGTGTGTTTGAGGAGGAGGCGGAGGCTCGAGGTCGTGGAGGGGGTGCCTCTTCTGGACGTCTGGTCAAGGGGTTGGACGAATTAAGTCCTTCCCTTCCTGTCTTGCGTGGAGGGAGAGAGTTGGAGGTGAAGGTAGTCTGCTCCAGTAGAGAGGAAGAGAGTTCCCTCAATGGCCTTCATGTGTGAGCTGTCCTTCCTAATCGAGAGGGGTTGGGATTGATTGCAAAATTTAAGGGAGAAAGAGGGAAAGAGAGAGAGAGGCGGTGGGTGGTTTCCAAGTTTGAGGGGAAAGATAGAGAATGAGAGAGAGTATGTAGGTATTGGGAATTAGGTACAATTGATCCAAAAAATAGAGATATGGTAATCTCTTAAAAGTTGTTGATCTCTCACTTTATTGTCTTTCCTTTTTCTGGTGAAAATCCTAAATGCCAAAAGGGTATACCCAATTGGATCCTCAGTTAATCCTGCAATAAATATATATACGTAAATAAAACAGCATATGAATGTGCATTAAGAACATATGCAAACGGAGTACCCCAATTAAATAAACATGCATAAATGACAATTCATGAGCTTAATGAATTTTCCAATGTAATGCGTGCTTAATGTCAATTCCCAACTCCAAGTTAAATACTCTTAGGCTTAATTTAAATCCATTAAAGTGGACTTATCAAGAACAAGTCTACCACCTTTAGAGAGAAGTTTCCCACTCCAACTGGAAAGCTAAGCCGAGAGTTTCTCGAGCAAATCCATCCAATCAGCAGCCTTCATCCCCTTGGCCTGAAGAGGCAACCTTAAGTAACAAACAGGAAGTTCAACCACAGGGGTATCCAAGCTAGTTAACAACCCGATCCGCATCTCATCATCCAACCTAAAGTAGACCATAGAAGATTTGGCCCCGTTGACCCTCAAGCCCAAGGTCTCACAAAAAATGTTGACTAGACGATAAAGCAGTCCTGCTTTCTCCACCCCACCTTCAACAAAGAAGATTGTATCATTGGTGAACTATAATATAGGAGTCAGAGCACGCTGGGAAGCCCTTAGGGAATACCCATGGATCTGACCACCCTTCGAAGCCCTAAAGGCCAACCTCACCAATGTATCCACTGCAAGAATAAAAAGTAGCGGTGCCACTAGACACCCCCGCCGGACACCCTTCTGGGGTTAGATCCATTGACCTGTTGATCGCTCATTGATTAGGGGAGAGAAAGAAGAGGTGGTAATACACCTCTTCATCCATTGAACCCACAGTTTCGGAAAGGCCCGGCACTGTTGAACCTTCGAAAGGTGAGAATATGATAGGGAGCCATAGGCTTTAGAAAAATTAACCTTCTAAAGAAAAGCCTTACGCTTCTTCTGAGTCCAACCTGAAACCATCTCCTAAGCAAGAACAAATGACTCCTAAAGCTATCATTCCTTCAGAAAAGTGGACTAAACCGAGCTAATGAGATCCCCAAGGACCTCTCTAAGGCGATTAGCCATGATCTTCCCTACCATTAAATAAAAGGAGTTGGAAAAAGCGATAGGTCTAAAGTCCCCTAGTCGCTCCGCCCCCTAGTCGAACCATTTAATCTTTCAAAGTCCGAGTTACCTCCCTAAATTCTGCCAGGACCACCATAACTTTAGCCTGAAGGAGTCCCCAGAATTCCAAGTAAAAGAAGACCTGAAAACCATCAGGGCCAGGCGAACCCTTTGCCATAAGGCCTTGTAGAGACCCAGAACCTCCTCCTCAGAAAAAGGTCAAACCAAGAACTCAAACTTATCCTCAGAGAGCCGGGGCATAATTAAAGAAGCAAGGCACCAATCCCCATGTTGACCTGCTTTGGTCATCTGGTGGAAGTATTAACCATACCACGGTTGTGGTTCGAATCATCGACAACCTGCTTGCCCTCTTTTAATGAAGAGATAAGGTTGGACCTTCTTCTAGCACTGGCCGAGGCATGGAAGAATCTCGTGTTGGCATCCCCTTCCTTGAGCCACAACTACCTCAACTTCTCTCTCTAGTCAATTTCCCTCTTAAGATCCTCCAAACCGACCACCCCTGATAGTTCTTCCTCTCCTCCACCTCTTCTTTGGTAAGAGATGAAACATCCTCCTTGGCATCAAGAACAGACACTATATCCAAGGCTTCCTTTCTAGCTTTCTCCCTCTCATCCCACACCCTCTTTCTGTAGTCAAGAAGCAGAGAACAGAGTCTCTTAAGCTTAGTAGCCAGAGACTTAGTAGTAGAAACCTCCTCCGAAAATCCTCTCTACCACCTAGACACCAAGTCCTTAAAACCCTCTTCTCGAAGCCAAGACTTCTGAAACTTGAAGTAAGACGAAACAGCCAACCCGTCACCACTGTCCCAAAGGATCAGGGTATGGTTGGAGAAAGGTTGGGACATCGCTGTGACCCCCGCCAGCTAAAAAGCCTACTTACATTACATAGAAACTTGTCCAACTGAAACATAAAACCACACCCATTCCTCCATGTGTGAGCAACCCTAGAAGAGGGAAGATCCAACAACTCTGAGTCGAAATCACATCTTGAAAACCTAGAGTAGAAGAATCGTATTGACCATTCAGCCTGTCATCAGTCAAGAGTGTAGAATTGAAATCTCTACCAATCAACCAAGAACCCAGTGAAACTCGTAAACTCCTGCAACTCACTCCAAAAACCAGGACGGTTCGTGGCAGAACACGGCCCATAGACACGTAATATAGAGAGACAGATGATCAAAAGTTCTAACAAAGGAACCTGTAAGCACCAACGAAAGGTGGCCTTTCTTCCACCAGATGGCAGCCCTACCGACTCGTCCAGTAGACGACAGTGCCTGTAAGCCCATGTCATCACTAGCACTCAAAGGCCACTAGTCCTGGGCCTCCCCTAACTCCAGATGCATCTCCTGATAAAGTGCATAGTTGACCCTCCACTCCCTCAGATATTTAATGAGGGTAGCTCTTCTCGCCTTGTCGCCCATCCCAGACATGTTCCAAAAAAGAATCCTTGTCATGAGGGATGACGGGGTCACCTCCTGGACGGAACAACCTTCGCTACCTGTAAGACACGAGCCAGATACTCCTCGCTAACCTTCATAATCTTTGGATCCCCCCTACTTCAGAGATCGTAGTGTCTCCGGGAAACAATAGGAGTGCTTCAGTGACCCTTCTTTCGTCAACCCCTACTTGCCGCAGGAGTACTGTCAAGAGTTGGTGTAGCCTCCATGATACCCCTTTGCCTGATCTTTCCCACGTCGTTGCCAAGGATAGGTGTCCCCACATCGCATGCCGCCAACTGCTTTCCCGTGTCGACAAAGGCGTCCGTGTCTTTCGCAACAAGACCCGCATCTGACTTCTTGCACTCCGAAGAATCAAGAAACCCAACCACTCTAACAACCTCCCCAACTACCGGGTTGTTGGGACTCTCTTCCGCTGCAAGCCTTGAACCGCCAGCCCCTCCATCGCCGGACACCAGGCCGTCAGCCATCACGTCGCCGATCGAGGAGGCCGGGCCCCCGATGGCCGTGTCTTGCCCAATCGCTTCCATGAGCATAGAAGTCTCCCCTTTGTTGAAAGTTACTTCCATGGCGGACTACGCACCCTCATCACCCTCCCTCTCATCGGCCAAGAGAGTCGCCTGCCCATATTTACGACGCCACATCTGTTGGTTGTGCATTCTCGGTCCTCCCTCCGACCAGTCTCTCGCCTCAGGTTGGCCATCGATGATCCCTTGCTGCGTAACCTTCCTCGCCAACCAAACACGCACCAGCGACGAGCTACATCAGAACCTCACCACCAACGAGTCCGGCAGGGCGACTCCCATGGTGTGCTCCACAACAACGCAAACCGCCTGCGCATTGCCTTCCTTGATCCCAATACCCACCCATTCCCGAAGACACCCGAACCTCACCACTATTGAAGAGACCACCTCAGGCGTCCTAAGGTGCAGCGGAACACCAAGGAGCTCCACCACGTCGGTCCCTGCCCATGCAAATCGCGTAGGCGGACACTCCTCCAAGGCGCCGTCAAATGGCGAGTCCAGTCTCTACGTGATGATCACGTCCCCTACTGCCGTCACCTGAAACCGCAGCCTCTCAACATTACGTACATCCAACCCGAACAGAAGGATACGTGAGCGAGAGAGAATGACAAGCTTTGGCCCCACCGTCAAGAGGTCCTCCATCGCAACCATGTTCCGCAGCTCCTCCATACCCACACCCTTTATCGTGACCTCACCGATTAGGGTGTTCTTGAGGGAAACTTCCAGTGCGCCAATCTCCGAGGACTATTGCACGTGAATTTCGAACTTCAGCGATCTTGGCAGTGGTGGCAGCCACACCGCTTGCCACCCTCGCTCCTCTCTCCGACGTGACCCAAGATAGGCCTGCAGCCGTGCGCTCTGTTGCACCGATGTCTCGCGACGTCGCCCCAACGGCCCCCGACCTCCCTGGACAGTTGGTGGTTGTTGCACCCGTCCATCTTTAATCGGTTGAGGATGTGGCCCCTCATTGGGGACCTTGTTGCACCGGCGGCCTCACACGCTCATTCCCCACCAGAGCCCGGCACGCATCCTTCCGGTGGCCCAAGCCTCTGCAGCGCAGACAGACGAGGGCATTGCAACAAACAACCGTGATGTGCCCCCTCTCATGGCACCGGAATCACACCGGCGGCATCCCTCCATGCCATCGAGGACCTCCTCCATGAGGTCTCCTTCCACGCGCGAACTCTACTTGAATGGAATTAAAGCTATAAAGAAGATGTTGATTACATTATTGCAAAATTGTTTTGTAGCCAAAGAAGATGTTGATTACTCCCAATGGATCTTTCATATCACTTTGAAGGGAATTAAAGTTATAAAGAAGGCTCCAACTTAAAGGAAGAAATATTTTGAAGGAGTATCATGTCAAAGGATGTTGAATGGTGGACAACAAATTCTAAAAACATATGATAGGAGACAAAAAACACTTCATAAATTTGTAATACAAAGATGGAGAAACGATGATCTTCGACAACAAACAAGAGTGGCAAGAACCTATTGGTAAAGGTAACTAATCCTTTAGTCATATTATCTTGATTAAAGAAATTTAAGCACATCCTCTTAAGCATTAAGTGTGTGATAGACGTTTTAATGCTTTATTTACTTCCATTTTTTTTTTAAATTCTTGATAAAAATAGTAGTGAAATTCTTTTGGAAGGCAAAAGACATAAAGATATATAGATAGTTGTCTTTGATAAAAATAATGTTTGTGAATGATTGGTTGCTTTTAATAATGAACTTGCCTTATGGCATACAGGGTTATGATTTTTGAGAAAGTAAAAATTCTTTGTGACAACACGAATACCATAAACTTA
Source organism: Thalassia testudinum (assembly GCA_037157565.1). Lineage (NCBI taxonomy): Eukaryota > Viridiplantae > Streptophyta > Magnoliopsida > Alismatales > Hydrocharitaceae > Thalassia > Thalassia testudinum. The sequence goes on from JAZHRO010000025.1 coordinate 113,856,322, forward strand.
TCTAAAAATCCTATACATTATTCTAGGATAGAACACATTGATGTATGTTATCATTTCATTAGAGATAATGATTTAAAAGGAGAAATTAGTTTAAAATGTATTAATATATAAGAACAATTAGTTGATATACTTACCAAATCTTTAGCAAGAGATAGGTTCACTCATATTAAAAGGAACCTTGGAATTAATACTTTAAAATATCTTAATTGAATTTGTATGCATCGTATTGATTTCTGAAAAGTAATTGATTAAGTTAAACGAATAATTTTAGGTTCTATGTCTTCTTATCAAGATTAACCAAATTTTGAGGAAAAGGGAAAAACTAATTGATGTTGTTGTTGTCTTATGTTTGTGTTTGCTTTAGTTCTGAGTACTTATGGTTTGTAATCATAAATAACTCTTTAAGTTCCTTTTCAGTTTGTAATAGTTAGTAGGTCATGGAAGCTATGCACTTTTATTTCCAGTGCTATGAATCATATTTTCTACTCTATGAATGTTATTAGTTTAAGTTTTACTTCTCTTATTCCTTTTTCATGTTGACAAAAAGGGACAGAAGCATGATGATCATAAAAATAGAAGATTGCTGAACTTATAAGTCTTATCTATGGGCATAAAAGCTTTTTGAGAGGGGGAGAAAAAGTCATTTAATTGATCTTTGTCATGTTTATATCATCTCTATTTTATAGCTATTTTTATGAACTTATTTTGTTAAACATCAAAAAGGGGGAGATTGTTAGTGCAAAGCACTAATTAACCAAATTTTGATGTTAACAAAATAAGTTATAGTGGTTTAACTTTATATTCAGAGTTATACTTAAATATGAAAGATGTAAGGGTTTGAAAAGTTTGTGGCCATTTTGAAGAACAATTAAATCTACTTGCACTCCATGCCTTAAAGAATCTAAGACACTATTGCATTTAATCCTACACATGGCTTTAACATTTTTGAGATGACAGGCCTATTGTGAGAAAAGGTGGTTAATGGACTCAATAATAAGTTGGCACTTTGGGTGGAGGGGTACACTTGGAAAATTTTCCAACTTATACTTATGAGATTTGGCTTGCATGAGAAGGTATTTATCCCACTCCATCTTTGCTTCAACGAGAGTGAGGGAGGGAGAAGGCCACTGTTACGATCCGGTTCCTGAATCCCTACGAGATACGAGAATCGGACCGACTCGACTGATCCCAAGACCCAGTCGTCTAATGAAAAAGTAACCAAAAGAGCAGTAAAATAAACCACATTCACCATATATATAACTAGCAGTAACAAAATATAGCAGTAAAGAAAAGAAATATTACAGTATACACCACCACAACAGTAAAGAAATAAACATGTACATAAACATGGAGCTTACAATGAAAAGAGTACAGAGGTAACAGAAACTACTCACTACAACAGGAAGAAAAGTACAGTGGGTACTACACAGTAACACTACTGGGCTCTACTAGGCCCAGTGCCCTCTGCAGCCGCCGATCTAGCTGCTCAACACCTGGTCCTGAAAAGGTAATAAAGGTGATACGTCAGCGAAACACTGAGTAGAGTGGCAACTAAAAGCTAAGAAATAGTAAGGTGGACAGTAGTTGTTATATTTTGAATTTCTTTCTTTATATTTTCCGTTTACTCGTTATCGAATTATCCCTCAGATTCTTCTTTTGATCTTGAATGTTCCTTGTGGGAACGATCTTGATTGCAGTCTTTTCCGAAAAGTAGAAGTAGCATGTGGTGCTCTCCTGGCCGGGAGAGTCCCCTGTAGTGGTCCTACCCTCAGTCAACCACCCCAAGGTCGCTGATAGACGTAATGGTGACTATGGCACGCGCGATAAACGCATGGGTAGCTACCCCGCACTAGCACGTGGTCAGTCGTTTCCGTTAACGGGTGCGCCCAAAGCACAGCTCGGAACCAGTATAGGGCAAAGCCCTCTCAGTAACAGGGGTCCAACCCCTCCACAGTAACCAAACAGGGGTCTTGCCCCTCCACAGTTCGCTCACCTTCACCTGACTACCCTAGTTTGCCCAGTGGGCCGAACAAGTCAGTGTAGGAGGGCTAACAGAACCCCAGGGCCCGTAGGGTAGCTAGTGCTCTCCCTACACTAGTAGCTCTCCTCAGTACTGTGTACACGAGGGTCAAAAGTCGGTACAAAGTGGCTAGACCAAACCCCGGGTCCCTGGGGCGGCTAGCTTCGCTTTGCACTAAATAGGGGGGGACAGTCGCTCTCCTTGGTACTCCGTACTCAAGGGTCAGCTCACTTCCCCAATTCTATTCCATTCACTTTCCAGGAGTTCTACTCCTAATTTCCCGTAGGGTTCATGCTCTTTTAACTCAACCAATTTAGGTTTCACCGTTCCAGCTTTATATCCATATAACCCATGTTCTCAATAGTAATTATTCATTCATAAACAGGCAGCTGTTAACCAATTTATAGGCAGTTATCGTTTCCTTTCTACTTTTTCAAGACTGCAATGTATAGATATTCAATCTAGTTTTCCAGTCCTAGGATTCATGTCATACCCTAGGATCTATCATTCAATTTAGTTTTCTAGTCTTAGGATTCATGCAATACCCTAGGATCTATCATTCAATCTAATTTTTTCAGTCCTAGGGTTCACACAATTCCCTAGACTCTATTAATTATTTCACAAGTGTATAATCTTTGATAAATAAATTAAAGAGCCACTCTACCCACGAAATCGGGAGTATTGGGGGCGTAATCGGCAAGCCCGTGTGCCGCTGCAACCCCTAGAGCCGTAACGGAATGGGATCCTAACACAAGGATCAAAGACAAGGAGCTACTCAGAACAGCATACGATTACTGTAAACAGGTAGAGGAACTAAATCTGAGAAGAACGAAACTTGAAACGCGGAAAACGGACTCCGAACGGACCCTAAACGGGTCAAAAACGACGAGTCTGCCCAAAATCAGACGTCTGGAACTTCTTCCAGACATCTTAAATGATTGCTCAGGTCATACCTTGATCTGCGCGGTCCTTCAGATGTCTAGAAGCCTACCGAACCTTCTAGACTTAGTTTCCAGACGTCTGACTATCACTCCGAACATTTGGAGACCCCCTCCGTTGTCTGGTGCTGTGCCCAGACGTCTGATCTATGTGGGATGGCGTGCCCTTGCGCCTTCTCGAACAAATCCTGCACACACACGTGCCCACTCTCAACACCAAAGGAAGCAGAAGACTTCGGCGGAAATGGCTGCATGGACGTACACGCGAAAGAAGAAGAAGATAAAAATAACGTACCTTTCAGACGTCTGGACCTTCCTCCAGACATCTCCTTCGTCGTCTGGACGTAAGTCTAGACGTCTGATTCTGGGAAATTTTCCCAGAATCAGGACCTCCTCGCCCTCTGCCCGCAGCGCACAGCCACGTTGCGCCGCGCCCGCCTGTTGCCTGAGCTGCAGTAGCTTCTCTGTGGCACCCCACACTTGTTGCGCACCCGTCGGTCGGCTTTGGCTGCTCCGACGAGCTCGCACCCTCGCGGTCAAGCTCCCTCTTCCTCTCGCAACAGCCCCTCCTCCCCACTCACTCACAGCAGCCGCTGCTGCCACTCTCGCCCGCTCACTCTCTCGCTGACAGGGAGAAGAAGAAGAAGAAGGCGGTGGAGTGAGGGTGAGGGAGAGGGAGAGGTGTATTTGAAGGCAGCGCAGGGAGAGAGAAAGAGGAAAGGTTGCGTCTGCAGGGAGGGAGGAAAGAGAAGGAGGAGGGCGGCGGGTTCAGACGCGAACCCGTACGCCGAAAAAATTTAATTCCAGACGTCTGGGAAGGCTTCCATACGTTTGACTAGACGTCTGGATCACTTCCCAGACGTCTTAAACGACGCTTGATGCCCGGTTATAACAGCCACCACCACCATCGACCCTCCTCCCTACGCCCTTCCTCTTCCTCCTTGGCCTCTTTGGTGGTTGCTCTTGCAACAACTGTGGCTGTTGTTGCTACATGTGTTGCTGCCATTGGTGTATGGAACAGAGGAAAAGAAAAGAAGAAGGAAGGTCCACCTTCCTTTAAAGCCCTAGGTGTGTTGCTATCCATGAAGCAAGGTAGGGACTATTTCTTGCTCTTTTCCTGTTCCTTGATGGATTTGAATGCCAAAAAGGGTGGAAATATCCTTTGCATGTAAATGTTTTATGTTGTGGGAGGTGGAAAGGGTGCATAGGAGATCTTTCTAGTTGAAGAATGTCCAAATCTTTGATTTGTGATTTTTCATGTTCCATGTAATCTTTGTATGCGTACTAACTTGTGGGTAAAGTTTTAAGAGGTTTAGAGGAGTAAAGCATGGGTTTTGGAGCAAGAAAACCCATGTCGTACATCTGGGCTATGGTCTACAGTAGTACCTAATGTTAGGTACTTGTGACCTAACATTAGGTAGTTGTTGGCAGGGTACCTAATGTTAGCTCATAAGTGTCTAACATTAGATGGCTTGTTTAGGCACTACGTTGGGTGGAATCTTAGGTTTTTGACCCTATAAACCCAATGGGGTGACCTAAACAAACCCTAAATCTAATTAGGGAACTAATGGATACTTTAATGGAGAATGAAATGGCAAAGTTACATAAAAGCCCTAGAAGGGTGTAAAGTACCCTAATTGATCTCGTAGCACTCTAAGGAGATTAAAAATGATCTGAAATGGCTAAGAAGAGGATTAAACCCTTCAAGATGACTTTGACAACTCTGTTACAAGTCTAAAGAGGAAAAGTTTGGATCCTAAGGTCTGAGGTGAGACCCCAGGCGATCCAGTAGGTCCTTAGGGCTCCTCTTCCAATATGGAATAAAGAAGACCAAAAGATGGTTAGGTCAGATAGGTATGCTCGTAAGGCTAAGCAGCCTAACCTTGTGAATCGCTGGTTCATTGTTTGGGTTGAAGACCCGAGATTATGTGGTAGCTAGAGGCTTCCTAAGATTTACCTCAGAACTTGGATGGCTCCCAAGTACTGACAAGATGAGGGCCATTGTCGAAATAAGGTACTTGAAAGTACTGGAATCTAACTTGATGTGAGGTACCCAAGGCGAAGCTAGGCTCGTTGGGCTCTCACGTGTGCGACTGATGCCAAGGTACCTGGTACTTGGAGAGTGAGGCTCGTAGGGAACTCGCATGTACGGAGGATGCCAAAGTACCGTGAGGCATTTGTTTGAGATCTTAATTGACAATGAATTAAGAGGGTACACCCAGCGACTAAGCTCCTTGAGGGAGCTACTCCTAGTGGGACTCGAAAATTTTAACCAACCCTGTGACATGATATGGAATCATTTATGACTGTACCTTTCTAGACACGAATGGAGCTTGCTTTTTGCTGTCGCATGGCATTGGCCTAGGTAGCTGATAGACCCACTTTAGTGGATTATAATTATGCCTAAGAACATTCAATTTGAAGATTTAAGGAAATTACATGCATACTTGGCATTGGGAAATTTGTTAAGTTCGTGAATTGACATTCATACATTTTATTTATTCCAGTTGCATATGTTCTTAATGCACATCCGAATACTGATTTATTTATGTGTTTGCAGGTTAATTGGAAATACCATTTTTGGAATCTTGGATTTCCACCAGGAAAAGTAAAAAATCAAATCAAGAGAGAGATCGGCTAGTTTGGAATATAGGATTCTCAAACATCTCTTTGGGCTAATCATGAAACAAACCTTTCCCACTCAACCTCTCTTTCCCGAGCCCATGCATCTCTCTCTCAATTATCGGGGGCCTTCCTCAAATTCTCCCGTGAATTCTCTACCGTTTCCATTTTAAGGGAAGAGAAGACTCACAACCCTCATCATCTCCCCCCCCACGGGACCTAACAGAATCACCACCAACCCCCTCATCTTCCCTCTCCTTCACGCAGATAGAAACCAACCAACTTTGCATGCACCACGCCCCCACCGCCTTCACCACTCTCTCCCTCAACACCCGAATGTTGATTGCTAAGGTCTGAATTTGGCTACAGAATGCCATGGGCGGCACTATCCCGAAGTGTCGAAAGCTAGGGTTCTGGGGGTTACCATGGACAGTGCTATCTCGAAGCATAGATTGCCAAGGATCCTATGAGGATTGATGGTGGGGACAAGGAATCTGATACAGATCATGTTTAGGACCAATTTGATGTTGGATTTAGGGGAATTTAAAAAGAAAAGAGAGAAAACTCTCAAAATAAAGATATTTCTCTCTCTCTTATCAAAAATGCACTTGTAAACTGAACCTAGACTCGTTGCACATACGCATGGCTGCCTTAATCGTTGGGGTCAACGAACCTTTAGGTAGTTTTTGCAGGCCTTAGAATCCTTTGCGATTGACCCAAGGCTGACACTAGTCAGGTCTGTATTTTGGTTGGTACTTGGATACCTTTAGGCCTACCGTTGGTATTTCAATCTAGTCTCTAGAGGTGTGGCATGATAAGGCGTCTTAACAATAAAATTCAGCCTAGAGATCTAGTCTGTTTCATATGCTTTTGCTTGAGACTAGTAAAACTTAGGCATGGGAGCATTTGATAGGTCTAATTCAGTGGATTATAATTATGCCTAAGAATATTCAATTTGAAGATTTAAGAAAATTATGTGCATACTTGGCATTGGAAAATTTGTTAAGTTCGTGAATTGACATTCATGCATTTTATTTACTCCAGTTGCATATGTTCTTAATGTACATCCGAATACTGATTTATTTATGTGTTCGCATGTTAATTAGAAATACCATTTTTGGAATCTTGGATTTCCACCAAGAAAAGAAAAAAATCAAATCAAGAGAGAGATCGACTAGTTTGAAATATAGGATTCTCAAACATCTCTTTGGGCTAATCATTAAACAAACCTTTTCCAATCAACCTCTCTCTCCCGAGCACATGCATCTCTCTCTCAATTATTGGGGGACTTCCTCAAATTCTCCCGTGATTTCTCTACCGTTGCCATTTTAAGGGAAGAAAAGACCCACGACCCTCATCATCTTCACCCCCCGCCCACGGGGCCCAACAGAACCACCATCAATCCCCTCATCTTCCCTCTCCTTCACACAGAGAGAAACCCACCAACTCTACATTCGCCACGCCCCCACCGCCTTCACCACTCTCTCCCACAACACCCGACGGGGAGGAATGACTTAAGCCGTCCAACCCCTCCATCGGACGTCCATCCTCCTTCAACCCATGACTACGCCCGCACCGTCACCGCGACATCCAGGACCGCGTCCATCCTCGGTCCTCCTCCGATCATGCTCTCTCACTTTCTTCACCGCGCTCCACCAACAACCGGGCCACTCGTCTCCTTCGTTCTCTGCGCACCTTCTCCTCGACTCGCCACCGCACCTCATCTGCCTCTCGCCACCGCGTGCACCGCCATCCGCCCAGCCACTAGGGAGCTTCTTCCTCGACATTAACCTCTCCGCTACCTCTACTCACCACCGTGCCCCCTCGCTGCGTCCACGATCTCCTTGCAACAACTGCGAACATCCTCTTCGACCTCGTCTAGCCCCGTTATCATGTCCGCCTCCGCGTGCGCCACCACCGTATCTCCTCCGTTCATCACAGCAGGACGCCCTTCGCATCGACGTCCTCTATGTCCTCTCTCCTCGACGCGAGGCACGACCACGACCGCTCTTCGCTCCTCTGCACTCCACCCTCGACAGCATCAACCTTTCTCCCGCTCGGCCATGATAGCAGAGTACCTCCTTCGACTTCACCGTCTTCTTCATCTCCAGCCACTGTTGCATCAAAGAACCCAACAAGCTCTTCCACGTAACCGCCTGCTTCAGCCGTGATACTTCGTGCCGTCAACGCCAGCCACCTCCGCCTCTCGCGGCAGCACCTATGCGTCGTGCGCCCTCGCGCACAGCATTCTTGGCACCTCCACCTCCCGCGCGCGCCCACAGCCACACATGACCTGCGCACCTCCGCCACCTCCGAGCTCTCGTCGTCGCGCGCCACCAGTAGCACCCTCCCTCCTTCGTCGCACGCATCGTCATGCCCAAGCGATTCCCGCGTAGCCAGCGCCGCCCAAAGCTACTCCAAGAAGCAGCAACAGAGCACCCCTTGCTGGCTCTGCTCCTTACCGTCCGGCGACCGGCGGCCTTCTCTTGCCGAACCGCCACCATCTAAGCAATGGCTTTGGTCCAGACTCCCTTGCTCGATGATGCCGCCGCCAGCCGACGCACTCCATGCACGCAGCAAGCGAGGAAAGTGTATCCTCTATTTTGGTTGAGATTGAATTTTACATTCACACGCCATTGACGAGAATGGATTCTTTTTTAATCAATATTATATTCTGAAGGCCTTATAGTGAAGGCCCTTCTCTTTTTGCGTAAATATTGTTTTAAGTGAATCTTGACATTGTTAGCCAATTCAAACATGTTTCTTGGTTCAATTTCTTGAGGAATTAATGGTGAGCAATAGTTTCTAACCGTTACGGTTTAATTAGGCATGTGCCTTATTGTTGACATGACCTGCTCTCCTGTGAGTGATTTATTGTAATTCTTGACGATCGATTTTTCACGCTCAGCTTCTACTTCGACGACTTATTTTCTCATGCGAAAATTAATTCAAAGTGAAAATCGACCTGTCAAATTGCGTCATTGCTAGGAAGACAATAGACGCAATAGATTACCTGATTTTTATTTCTGTTTTTTTTTTAGGTGCACATTGATATGATTATTGACTATTTTTCTGCTCGAGGAATCTGACGAGACAACAGGTGCACCGATGACGTCAACCTTGAGGGACACCCACACACAGAGAGGAATCAAAGACGAGACCTGGATCCCACCTTCATGAGGGATTATCCTTCGTCATGGAATTTATTTCATTTCAGTCTTCTTGCCCTTGTAGCATCGGAGCTGGTTCTCGGGGGTCTATTCTTACTTTCTTTAGCAAATAGGGCTATTGATCTGTGGTGTTCTGCTTGCTTGAACTAAAAGAAAATGAAAAAATTACCGAGCTTCCTGTTTAGGAGTTGCATACCCTTAGGTGCGCACATTTAGGGGTGATTGAGCAACATACTAGATCTCTTTCTTTACATTGCATACATTATCTGCACGAAGATCGTTGGAGTCACATATACCTTTCTATCTTTGCATCTAGCACCTGTCATGCATTGCATTGGGATTAAATCTCGAGACCACCAAACTGATTGAAATTATCTAATTCAGTTGTCACCTAATTGAAATTGGGACTACTAATCAGATTCAACCTTAAAATCAAAATCACATCTGATCTAATTAAAAGGGACTTGTGTGCTATTCTTCTCAAAATCAAATTGATTGGTGGTATGATGCACACTTTTGGCACTGAGCACGCACACTAGACACCGCACTAGGTCTCGGTCCCTTAAGGCTATAGGCACAGATTTCTTTATCGGTGCAGACCCTCCTATTTTACTTTGTGGTGGTGGTACTATCCTGTGACCAAGTGTTTTGATACTTCAAGGAGAGGGGACACCCCTTAAAGGAACAAAATGGTAGTCAAGAGGCAACACATTTGCATCGCCTCAAAGGAATCTAGGGTTCACCCTACTTGCATCCCTTAGTTTCGTCCTTGGAGTAACTTCTCACTAGATCAACTGAGAGTATCATTGAAGCAAGATATAGGTCCTAAGGCACTTGAAGGTTGGCTTAGGTTGCGTAACTGCATTGACTAACTTGTTTGGCCATCTATATCAATCAATTTAACCTCAACCCCCTCAAAACAAAGTTGGTCAGGTTCTCTAGTAGCCACTTTCCTCTTATACCACTTAGGTGGGAATGGAAAGGCATCACCTTGACCCTTTTTGATCGATCTGTTGAATGGGGGTTCACTTACTCAATTAGCAAGAAATTGAATTGTGATTGGTAGATATTGTATGCTTGGTAGACTCTCTCTTGTGGGTAGTCTAGTGTTTGATTCTGAGCCCGTGAGAATCCTTAGGAGAGCCTACCAAAGAGAAAAGAGAGAAGAGATGACTGATCAATGAGCAAATCAACAAAGGATCCTAAGGGACTACTTCATTCCAACCAACCAACTCGCTCAAGCATTGGGACGACTAGCTAGGGATAATCCATATGAGATCAAGAGCAGCACCATATCCTTGTTGCCCTCCTTTTATGGTATTACTAGGGGGGACCCCTATCGACATTTAGAGGAATTCACCGAGTCTGCTCAATGGTGAAACTTTAGAAGGTTACTGACGAAGCTCTGATGAGGACCCTCTTTCCCTTCTCCCTTAAGGACAAGGCAAAACACTGGTATCACACCTTGGATGTAAGGGTGAATGATTAGAATACCCTTGAGGGAGAATTCTTGAAAAAATACTTCCCAATGAGCAAGATCAACCACTTCAGGAGGGAGATCTTGGGTTTTACTCAATTAGATGGGGAATAATTCCACGAAACTTGGGAGTGCTTCAATGATCTGATTCGATTATGCCCCCATCATCAAGTGACTAAATGGCAATCGGTAGAGAGGTTTTATACTGGACTATCTGATAGGCATAGGTAAATAGTGGATGCTGCTTGTGCTGGAACCTTTCTTACCAAAATGGAGGATGAGGCTTGGACATTATTTGAGTTACTGAGTGATAATTCTATCCACTTGACCTTAGCCTATCAGAATAGAAAACCTTCCATCCTCCAAAAGAAAGTGGAAGCTAGTGAAGTCGAGGCTACTCAGAATTTAGCCTTCCAAATCCAATTGTTGAACCAGAATTTTGAAAGACTGATGACAAACCCTGGCACATTCCCGCAATCATCCTCCCAAGTCCAAGCTCTTTCTGAATGCTCCATTTGCCAAAGCACTCTTCACGCCACTCTTAAGTGCCATTTGGTTAACCAATTCCCTGAATTAGTTCAGGAAGACCTGAATGCTGCCTAAGGGTTTCATCCACCTCCCAGGAACAACCCTTTTGGAAACACCTACAATCCTGGGTGGAGAAACCTACCCAACCCTTTTAGGCACAACAATTCCAGCCTCCTCCTTAGCCCAACAATTCTGAGATGGATGACCTTGAAGCTATGATAAAGGCCATGCAAGAAAGCCAGAGTATGATCATTCAATCTCAGAATAAGTTAATCCAAGAAATGCAATCTCAAATTGGCCATCTTGTTGAGGCTATTAGACAACGTGACCCTGGGAAGTTGCCTAGCTCATATGAGGAGAATCCTAGGGGTAAATGGCCCTTCATAAGGGAGCATGCTAAGGCTGTGACTGTTATGAGGAGTGGAAAACAACTCTTCAAACTTGAACTCACTCCTACGATCACCCCTCCTACCAACTCAACGATCACTTACAAATCCACCTAGGAAGAGCCACTCAGCCCCTCCTCACTTGAAATTGCCCATCCAGAGGGTGTTATCCCCATTTTGCCCCTATCCTGTCATGACAACCCCTCCACCTAGAGGCCGAGAGTGCCTTTTCCTGAGCACTTATCCACCCCTGAGGCACCTTTTGCAGGCTCATCTGGAGCCAAAGATAAGATGGAAGAAATCATGGAGACATTCAAGAAAGTTCACATTAACTTTCCTCTATTGGATGCTATCAAACGAATCCTATCCTATGCTAAATTTATGGACTTGTGCATGCATAAGAGAAAATCAAGAAAATAGGTCTAGGCTAAGGTCATCCTACCCGACTTAGTCAGCTCTGTTCTACAACAAGGTACACCCCTACAAATGGACATAGGAGCCTCGTATATTTCTGTGGTCATTGGAGACCAATGCATCGATGAGGCTCTCCTCGATTTAGGTGTAGGGGTTAATATATTGTCGAGCTCCGTCTATGAGCTATTTGGAGGAGGTGAATTGAAGCCTAGTCCTGTTATCCTCCACGTAGCTGATAGATACCTGAAGACACCATGCGGGCTTTTAGAAGATGTCCTGGTGTGAGTGGAGAACTTATTTCCCATCGACTTTTTGATATTGGATACTGACTAATATCAAAAAAATGTATTTTGTTAATGCTGTGAAATAGTGTCATTGCAATGTGTAAATCTGCAATCAACTCTTAAATTTATAAAACCTAGATAGGGTGAATATTTAAAGTCATCCAAGGAAGCCAAATTGTTAGTCACAAAGATGGTTCTCTCTCTCACCTCTCAAATCAACACATATATTTTTGTGATTTTTATTTTTGTTGTTTTTAGGTTTTGAAAATAATCGGACAATTGAAAGCGAAGATTAAAATTATGCTGGAACTACGCCTATCACTAAACCTAAGTGACAAGATGAAACCTCTCTTCTAAGCTCACCCTAGCCAAGTGTGCCTACGATAATTAGAAGAGGAGAGTGTCGTGTGCACTACAACTACAAGAACATGAAACACACACTAAACATAAAACATGAATTGGAAGGCAAATAGAACTTGTATTATTAGCAACTAAGGGAAATGTAGCGGTATGCTTGTTACATGAAAATACCCAAAACTAAACTAGCTAATACAAGATATAGAGATACAGGAGAAGAAGGGGGGATCCTCTATTTGAAGTCTAGATGGCCCTTGCTCCAAGTGTAGTTTCCCCGCACTTGAAAGGGTTCTCTTTAGCTTCTTCTTGATGTAGTCCTCCTCCAAGCTCTCTCCTTAAGGTGGTTGTCAACCACCTTCAAGGTTCCTTGTCTACCTGGCTATCCCCTCTATGTAGAAGATCTCCTCCTTGGCATGGCACAAGGGAGAGGAAGAAGCCACCAAGGGGGTGGGTAGGTTGCCCCCTTTATCTTCTCTTCTTCTTCTTCCTTGGCGTGAATGGTAATGGCTATGGTGGAACTAATCTAATGGAAAGGAGATGATGATATGGTGGTGGTTAGATAGGATATATACAGAGTAGGATGGGGATGGTTTGTGTGGGGATTAGGTGTAGGGCTAGGATGGGGATGGTTTGTGTGGGGATTAGGTGTATGGCTAGGATGGGCTTTGAGGGTGGTTATGGGTTTATGTGGATCCTAGGGTGTAGGGTAGTTGGCGGCAACCCAAGGGGCACATGGGGTGGTTATGGTTGGATGTTGGTGCCCTTTGGTGGTGGAGAGACACCTCAAAAGTGGGGCTTCTAGAAGGGTCTTAGTTGGCACCAAAAGTGGAGGGTTGGGATGTGTTTGGTGGTGGATGGATGGTTGAGATGAAGGCTGAAGTTGGTGCCGAAATCAAGGTGGTTGAAGGGTGGTTTTTGGGGCCAACTTGAAGGTGTCTTTTGGTGGTGGTGTGGGTTGAAGAGGTGTGCGTTAGGTGGTGCCAAAATGGATTAGGAATAGTAGCTTAGGTGGACTAGGTTTAGGGCTATTTGGTGGAGCTTAGGTTGGGTGAGTTGGGATTAGGTTTACGTGCCATGGAGGTAGACCTAGCTAAGCTAGCTTAGCTAGTAGATGAGTGGAAGAGAGGGCGGCAAAATTAGGGTTTTAGAGGAGAGGAGTTGGAGGGAGCTGCCTTGAGCTGCATTGAAGCTGATATTTGCTTAGGGGAGCTGAAGTGGAGCTCAGTAGCTAGCTTAACTAGCTAGTTCTTTGCTAGCAGCTATGCCAAGCAAATCTGAGCTAGCTTTCTTTAAATCTGAGTTGAGGTGAGATGGGTTTGGTCTTCCCAGAGATTACTAATAAACACCAGTTCATCATCATTCTTCTACCCTAAACTATTCTAGCTCTTAAGGTTTTAACTTCGTAATCGGGTTTTTGAGCTGCATTTAGGCATTTACCTAAGTTAGGCATGCATTGCATGTTAATTGTATCTTTGATGTATTTATCTGAGTGTCAGAATTAGGCAAAATGTCAAATCCCACATACTTTGGCACTCAGGAAGGTAGAAGATGAAGGAGAGGCATCTATTAGCTGGATCCCAGCTAGATCCAACTCATCCCTGCTAGATCGTAGCTCCTAGCTGGATCAACTCATCCCTAGCTCCATTCAGTTCATCTAAGTTGAATGGTCGCTCTAGCTAGTTCACCTTAGCTCCATTTAGTTTACCTAAGTTGGAAGGTAGCTTAAACTAGCTCAATTCCAGCTCTTCCAGCTCAAAATAGTTCACTAGAAGCTCAACCTGACTAGGACTAGCTACTTCCATCAACTAGCTAGACCTAGTCAGCTGAAGATGGCCTCAACCAGATCAGGCCAGCTCAAGTCTAGCTCCCAGAGACTTAACTCAGCTCAACTTGGTTGAGTTGACATAGTTGACCTAAGCTAAGTACTCTAGCTAGTTAGGTAATCTCCGGGAAGACCAAACCTAGCTCACCTCAGCTCATATCAGAAGTCAGCTCATCTTAGCTTGACTTAGCAGCTAACAAAGAACTAGCAATCTAAGCCAGTTAAGGTAGCTCCTTGCAGTTCTCTTCAGTAGCCACCAGCTCCAATGTAGCTCCTTTTAGCAACTTCCAGCTCCTTACCTCCAAAACCCTATCTCCCTCTACCTCCTACCCAAATCCCTACTAGCTAAGCTAGCTTATCTTAGCTAGGTCTACCTCCATGGCACCAATACCTAACCCTAAAACCCCACCTAACCTAAGCTCCACCAAGTAACCCTTCAAGACCACTTGAGTCCACCTACTTCTACCTATGTTGGCGCCAACCAACATACATCCCTTCAACCCACACCTCCAGTAAAGGACACCAAAAGTGGCTCCAAAAGCCACCTCCAACCACCTCCCATTTGGCGCCATTTTTTCCCTCCAAAAACCCTTCCATCTCAACCATCCATCCACCCTTAAATGCCATCACCACCCTCCATTTTTCCCTCCAAAAACTCCCCTTCTAGAAGACCCATTTTGGCACCAAAACCAAAAGCCAGCAAGGGTGGTAACCACCCACAACTACCACCTATAGCACCCTTAGGATTGGTGACGACTGTCCTAGGCCATAGGATCACCAACCACCCACCAAAACCAATCCTAACCCTACATCCAAAAGTCACGCTAACTCCCCTCTCCATTCCTATATATACCCCACCTAACCACCACCCAAAAATGATCTCTTCCATTTATTAGGTTCCACCATAGCCACTACATCTTCATGCCATGGAAGAAGAGGAGAAGAAGATCAAGGGGGCACACACCTGCCCCCTTGGTGCCTTCTTCCTCTCCTTCGTCTCCCTTAGCCATGCCAGAGGAGGAGGTCTTCACACCTAGAGGGAATGGCCATGAAAGAGGAGGAGTAAGGTGGTTGACGCCCACCTTGAAGGATTGCTTGGAGGAGGACTATTTCAAGAATAAAAGGAGAACCCTTTTCAAGTGTGGGGCAACTGCACTTGGAGCAACAGCCAATCGGATCTTCAACCAAAGGATTTCCCCTTCATCTTTATTTTATCTTTGTATTAGCTAGTAGTTTACTATTTTTCTTATGGATGCATTCCTCTACCTGTATCGACTTATTAGTAATAAAAATTTCAATTGCCTTCAATTTCTATTGTCTAGCTTACTGTATTTTTCATGCTATTAGTTAATTAGTGCACCACATCTTCTTCTAATTACCCTAAGCGCACTTGCCTAGGGTGAGCTTAGAAGAGAAGAGTCATTCATGTCACTTACGATTAGTGATAGGTTCACTATTTAGCATACTCTATACTTGCGAATACCCGATTATTTTAAAAATCATAAAAACAACAAAACCAAAATCACAAAAATATATGTGTTGACTTGAGAGGTGAGAGAGAGAACCATCTTTGTGATTAACAAATTGGCCTCCTTGGACGACCCGACATATTCACCTTATCTAGGTTATAAATTTAAGAGTTGATTGATTTTTCACATACAACGACACTATTTCGCATTATTAACAAACCACGTAAAATCTATATCACTTTTTGGTACCGTTATTGGGGAGGCACAGCTTAATCACATCATTTATCACTCTCTTGCTTGCTTGATCTTCACAAAATTTTATTTGTTTTGATTTCAAGTGCAAATCAGGAGTGGGAGCGGGATTTGGGGCACTTGGAGTGGAAACTTTATGTTTCTTTTCTTCCCTCGTACTTCAGGTTAGTACCCCAGGCCTTTTCTTATTGAAAACAAAAATAAAAATCTCTAAAAATCTTTAAATTATCAAGAAAAATCAAAAACAAAAAAATTGAGGGTGGTGGAACCCTAAAACTCATTGTGTTGCTTGTTTGCCTCACTTTCCACCACCTTTTTCCTTATTGGTGTTTGATTTTTGAAAATCTAGACTTTTATCTTGATTTTCAAAAATTAGGTTCGGGCACTTAGAAACTTCCTAAAATCACCAAACTTCACCCAGGGAAGCCCCTTTGAGTCAGGAACCTTGAGTCCAATTTTCAATAATCTTCCTAAATAGAAAAAAATTAAAAAATTCATAGACTGAATAGGGGTTAAACCTTGTTTCCTTACTATTTTCTTATTGTCCGTAATTTTATAAATTTTTATACTCATTAGATTTGGGTAAACTTTATATTTTTTAAAACCTTGAGAAATTATCTATAACATATAAAATTCTCAAAAAATTTTGAGGCCATTTGAGGTTTCTGCAGAATCAATTTCCCGAATCTATCAATTCTGACTCTTGACACCAGTAAGAATAAAAATTCCAAATAAATATAAAAAATTTTCATAAAATCACAAAAAAAATCATTTTTGGATTCCTTGTTTGATGTTATATTAGGTGGTGGTGCTTTCTGTCTTGTTTAGACCACCACCTCAAAAGATTTTTAAAAAGAGATTCATTTTTAGGAACTGCGTACATAGGATTTTCACTTTAGGATTTTGATTCTCTCTAGTACTGCATCAACTATAAAGGAATTGACTTCCACCACCAACAACTTGTTTGATATATTGTGTGGAACTTCAAAACCTTGTTTGAATCCTTAACAAGAGAGAACATTAAAATCTACATTATCTTAATCAAAACCCTAAAATCCTTCAACAAAAATCCTTATTTGCAAAACCTATTTGATTTGGCTTGGGCACTACTTTCTGTGCAATTCGTACACACACAAAATAAAATGAAATAATCAGACATTATCCTAATTAACGCCCATCACATTCCTTGTGCACTTTAAGGTCTTAGACTTAATTAAAATTTTGTAGTAACTTGACCTCTAAGGTTTCATCAACTTAGGCTTGCTATCTAGGTTTTAAGTTTTCTTTAGTTTGTATCAATTCCTTCATCTATATCTGTTGCCAGGCCAAGGGGTTATGTCAAACGACCAGGCAAGGGTTTATACAAGCCCCAGTGATTTTCCTAGGACATGCTTGGGCCCAACCCTCCCCTTATTCAGCCTAATCAGACTTGTTGTGGGAATGGTTATCCACTATTGATTTCTTATTTCCTACATAGACCAAGTCTTAGGTCATTTTAGGGAGTCACCCTCAAGGATTAGGTTTAGAATTTTGTTTGCTTGATTGCACACTTCTTCTCATCTCTCCCTCCTCTCCTCCCCATTCTTCCATTATTGCATGAGCGGTAGTCCCAAACTCTACACTTGGAGAGACCACTTGATTTTGCCTCCCCACACAAAAAGAATTTTCTCGCATTCTTCCTCTTCTTTCCATTTTAAAAATGGAAAAACAAAATAGGTCCCCTAACCCATCTCAACCTACCTCTAACCCACAATCTAACCCGCATGCTAATTTTTCCATCCCCCATCTTCCCACCGTAGAGCTACCTAATCAAGCCCCCTCACCTAATCTCTACTCCATGATAGCTGAGTAGATGGCTCAACTACAAGCTAATCAACAACAGTTGACTAGGACTATAATAAGCCTAGCCAACCAAGGGAGACTTGCCATACCTGCCCAAGCTTCACAGGCTCCGCATCTAACTCCACTTAACATCCTCAAGAAAGAAAATCTTCATAAATTAAATACTGCCCCTGTTGAGTATAATCAATATTCTGAGTTTTTTTATGGTTCACCGAGGAATTACACATATCTAAATTAGATCCCCACTAAAAATATCTCCACCCTCCAGGAGCAATTTAAAAATTCCTCTAATTGGAGGAATTACCTGACTCACTCTTGGACTAATTCGGTTCCTCACCAACAACAAAACCTGCTTAGAGGGTATGATTCAAATCAAACTTTCTATCAACCTAGACAATCCCAAGAAGACACCAATGCCTAGATGATGAAAACCCTATAGGGAATGCAAAGCAAGATTTCGGAAGTAACTAAGTGAAATGACCTGCTGCCCTTTTGGGTTGTTTAAGACGTCTAGATTAGCCGTTAGACGTCTGTCCAGACGTTAGGATGGAGGGTCGGACGTCTGAAAGTAAAAGAACTGTACCGTGTATTCTTTTTCCACATGCACACACATGCATGCACCTCTCTCTCTCCTCACCCCAAACCCTAACCTTTTCCATTTTAAACCCCACACCCACGCCACTCTCCCCATCTCCACCAGCCACCACCTCCATCCTTCCCTCCTGCCGACCGCCACCTTCCTCCCTTCCTTCTAGCGCAACAAGTGGAAAGGAAGGAGAGAGAGAGACAGGACGCGGAGGAGAAGGAGAGGGGAGCGAGAGCGTGGGAGGAGCTTGAGAGGAGGAGCTCGCGAGGGAGCTCGAAGGAGCTTGTGCGAGAGGAGTCGAGGGCACAGGCGAGGAGGAGGAGCTTGCGAGCAGAAGCCTTGGCCTCCAGCAGCTAGAGGCACTACTGCAGCTCCTGTGGGCGAGCTCGCAAAGGAGACAGCTCGCGGGAGAGTTCTGCGTACTGGTTATTTTCAAGTATCAGACGTATGGAGCATCTCCTTGACGTCTGGAGTAGCAGAAAAATGTCCGGAGCTAAAGTAGGACGTCTAAAAGCACGCTCAGTGCCAAGGTACATGCTTCTGTGCAGGTTACAGCCATGCAGGCCTTACCTCAGGGATTTGTCCAGCCTTTTTTAGCTCTGCGTGTGTGTACGTAGGAGCAGAGCATTGGAAAGGCGTGGGGTGCACCCTTCGAGGTGTTTTTGGACATCTGGACACGTCACCAGACATCTGATCGTATCTCCAGAAGATCGGAAGGAGAGTCCGACGTCTAGAACTCTCCTTAGACAATCGCGGAAGGATCCGGATGTTTGAGGAAGCCACAGGAAACCTAGGGTGAGTACTGACATCTTTTAAGACATCTAGGACTAGTCCTAAATGTCTGATTTTGGATAGTGTGCGTGCTTTTGGCCCGTTTAGGGCCCAAACGGAATCGAATTTCTGCAAACGAACTACCGTTGTTTTTTTCTTGAGTTTCTCTACGAGTTAGTGTCACTTGTATACGATTTTGGACTCGTTTGATGTGGTGGTCAATTATATAGGTCTTCAGCCAATCGAGTACGTGGGACCCACGAAGGCGATGGGATCTGCGATCTGAGCCCCCATTCCTCCCATGTTTTATGGTAGAGTGGTTTACATTAATATTATGATTTAAATAAATAAACTGCATGTTTAGAATAATTTGAATGAACACTAGGGAGTGAATGAACCTTAGTGCAGGAACAAATGAGTATGGTTTGAGCTACACTGTTTACTTGAGATACATGTAGAACCTTAGGATGAGGACGAATCCTAGGGCAGGAACAAATCAGTATGGTTGAGCTACACTGTTTACTTGAGATGCATGTAAAACTTTAAATGCTAGCAAATGTATTGGTTATTTTAATGTGATACCTTGTCAAATAGACAATCACGAGCTGCCTGGTTTAAGAATGGAACCGGTAATGTAAATAGAAAGATATGAAAGTTTGGAATATGAAACGAAAGGAATACCAGTATGAACCCTACGGGAAATTAGGAGGAGAACTCCTGTAGACGAGGAGTGAGCTGGCCCTTGTGTATGTGGTACTAAGGAGAGCAACTATCCCTTTAGTATAGAGGGGTACTAGCCACCTGTTGGGTTGAGCCCTGGGGTCAGGCCTAGTCACTCTATAGCGACTCTGTTTGGCTCTCGTGTACATGGTACCGAGGTGAGATAGTATAGGGAGTGAGCTAGCCGCCCTAGGGGGCCTGGGGTTAGGACTAGCCGTCCTACACCGACTCTTGTTAGGCCTACTGGGCAAACTGGGATAGTCAGACGAGGGTATGCGGATTGTGGAGGGGTGAGAACCCTGTTCTGTTCTGGGGGGTAAGACCCCTGTTCTGAGAGGGCAAGGCCCTATACTGTTCTGTGCTCTACCTTAGGCGTACCCTGTTACGAACGCAGCTTCAAAACGTCTTTTAAGACGTCTGGGAGCTGGCCCAGACGTCTGACCAGACGTTTGGAACCCCTTCCAGACGTCTGGAATTTAATTTTCTGCGGTAGGGTGGTTTTCGTCTGCGCGCCTGCGCGCGTAGACCTGCGACACCCCTTTTTCCCCTCTCTCCTCCGTAGGCGCAGCGCTGCCCCCCGTTCTCTCTCTCTCTCTCCCTGCGCGGCTTTAAAAGGGCCCTCGCCCTCTCGCTCGCTCTCATCTCCTCCGCTCCCTTCTTCTTCTTCTTCCAACTAGTGCGAGAGTGAGCGAGCGGCGGCAGTGGCAGTCGCGGCGGGTGTGCGGGAGGAGGCGTTGCGTGAGGGAGGAGACGCTCGGCTATGAGGGCTCGAGCTTGCCGGGGTAGCGAGAGCCGGCCAGCGGGGGAGCAGCGGGGCGGAGTGACGCGGGAGGGCTGCTGCAGCTCAAGCAGCAGGCGGACGAGGCACGACGCGGCCGTGCGTCGCGGGCAGAGAGCGCGCAAGGTCTGATTCTGGAAGTTTTTCCAGAATCAGACGTCTGGTCTTCCAACCAGACGACGGTTAAGACGTCTGGAGGACTATCCAGATGTCTGGCAAGTAAGTTATTTTTTTTGTCCTTCGTTCTTTTCTGCCACCGTTGTACTGAGAGCGATGAGTAGGTACGTGCAGGCGCTGAGATTCGCATCCAACGCGAATCAGACATCTGGCCACAATGTCAGACGACCGGAAGGACTTCCAGACGTCCTGGGTGACCATCAGGCGTCTGGCCGGATGTCTGGGAACTAGGCCAGACGCCCCCGCAAGCTTCTGGACGTCTGAGAGACTACACAGAGCGAAGGTATCCTCTGAACCACTTTTTAAGACGTTTGGAAGAGGTTCCAGACGTCTGATTTTGGACTGTTTCGTCATTTTCGACCCGTTTAGGGCCCGTTCGGAGTCCGTTTTCCACATTTCGAGTTGCGTTCTTTTCGGGATAAAATCCTCTACCCATTTACAGTAATTATATATTGTTCTGAGAAACTCCTTGTGTTTGATCCTTGTGTTAGAACCCCATTCCATTGCAGTCTAGGGGGTTGCGGAGGCGGGCGGGATTTCCAACCACTCCCCCAGTACTTCCGTTGTAGCTGGTAGAGTGGCTTTAGAAATTATTAACATAATTTGTTACAATTATGGAAAATTAATAGAACCTAGGGCATTGCATGAATCCTAGGAATGAGAAACCAGATTGAATGATAGATCCTAGGGTATTGCATGAATCCTAGGGCTGGAAAACTCGATTGAATGATAGATCCTAGGGTACGGCATGAATCCTAGGACTGGAAAACTAGTGAAATGAATATACATATTGTAGTCTTGGAAAATGCGGAAAGGAAATAATAGCTGCCTGTAAAATTGATTTAACAGTTGCCTATTATGAATAAATGAACATGATTGAGAATATGGGTTGTAAGAACGTGAAACTGGAATGGTGAAACCTGAATGTGCTGAGTTAAAAGAGCTGGAAACCCTACGGGAATTAGGAGTAGAACTCCTGGAAAGTGAATGGAATAGAATTGGGGAAGTGAGCTGGCCCTTGAGTATGGAGTACCAAGGAGAGTGACTATCCCCCTGTTTAGTGCAGAGCGGAGCTAGCCGCCCCAGGGACCCGGGGTTAGGTCTGGCCACTTTGTACTGACTTGCTGGCCCTCGTGTACGCAGTACCGAGGAGAGCTACTAGTGTAGGGCGAGTACTAGCTACCCCACGGGCCCCGGGGTTCTGCTAGCTCACCTACACCGACTTGTTAGGCCCACTGGGCAAACCAGGGTAGTCAGGCGAGGGTGCGCAGACTGTGGAAGGGTAAGGCCCCTGTTTGGTTTCTGTGGAGGGGTTGGACCCTGAAGTCGGTTATTCTCAACCGGGTTTTAGTTTGTTATAACGTTGTAGTAAAGCCGGTTATTACCAACATTTCAAATATAAATTTTTTTACTCGGAAAATGAAAGAGTTCCCGAGGTCGAACTCAGGGAGCAAGTCGTATTCTAGAGATATACATGTTTCTTTTACAAAATAAAGAGAGAGGGAAAGAATTTGTTGTGATGTTCTTCTTTCTTTCTTTTCTTCAGATCTCCTTCTTCTTCTTTGTTCTGCAGAGGTGATGTTCCTCTTCAGATCTCCTTCTTCTTCTTCTTCCTTGGTTTCTGTCTTGGCCTCTCTTCTTCTTTTTCTGCAGTCTCTTCTATGAATGTTTCTTCTTCCTTTCTTTCTTCAGATCTCCTTCTTCTTCTTCCTTATGGCTGCAGAGCTTCTACCTTCAGCTACTAAGTCTTCCTTTCTTCTTCTTCTGCTTTGGCCGTTGCTCTTCTTCTCTTTCTTTCTTCAGCCTGCCTTCTTTCCTGCTCTGGCTGCTGAGCTTCTACCTTCAGCTACTAAGTCTTCCTTTCTTCTTCTTCTGCTTTGGCCGTTGCTCTTCTTTTCTTTCTTTCTTCAGCCTGCCTTCTTTCCTGCTCTGGCTGCTGACCTTCCGTCGTCTGACCCGGTGCTTCGACGACTTAACTATGCATTTGCTACAGTGCAGCTCCTTCTTCTTCGCCTGCACTTCTTCTTCCGCGGGTCTTCTTCTTCTCCTGCACACTTCAGAGTTTCTCGTCAGAAGCAAAACCTACTCTACCCTCCCCCCCCCCCGCGTCTCTCTTTCTCTCTGAAACCACTCTTGGGAAAGCTCTCCCAGAGCTACCGGGTAACCGGGTTCGGATCAGGCCCGGGTCCAGGCCCACCGGCGTGCGTGGTGGGCGAGGAGTGCAGGTCAGTCGAGTCGGGTCGGGTCGGTTCGGGTCAGGTCCGCGGGGCGTGAGCGCGGACGAGACCGGGTAACCGGGCGGGTGAAGGGGACCTCACCCCGTGTACTGAGGCAGTAAGGCTACTGCACTTTTGCATCTTATGTCGCTGCGGCTCTTCAGGCGTTTCCGAGGTGGGACTAAACGGCCCACCTCAATTGCGCGCCCGCAGCGGGGAATTCAGCAGGAGATGGCAGCGTCACGCGGAGTTTTCTTCCTCGGCTGCGAACCTGGTGTTTTGCCAAAACTCCTCGCAAGGCCTGGGAGTGAATCTGGGCTTGGCGCTGAGCGTGGCGCGCCTGTAGCTGCAGGCGGAAGCAGGTCCTCCTGCGCGTCAATGGCGGCGGAGGTCGGGTGGCCTGTCCACAAGAAAACGGCCTCTCGGCCTAATCAGAGAGTGCCAGGAGCTTCGCCAAGGTGCGGCGAAGCTCGTGTGGGTGGTGGCGAGGCGCGGGGCGGCGTGCGAGGGCTGCCCTAGGTCGGACTGTGGGTCGGAGGATGGGTCTGTTCGGTGGAGTTGCAGAGGGTGATGTGGGGGAAGTGGTAGGGCGGAGATTGATCAGGGTGAGGAGGCGGAGGTCCTGCGGTGGTTGGCGAGCCGTGTGGGTCGCTGAGGTGATGGGAGCGGCTCGCCGGAGGGTGGTCGGAGACGAAGGGGGTGAAGGTGGTCAGGGTCGGTCGAGGGCTTAATTGACTAAATTGAAAGCGGGGAAAGAAAGAGGAGAAGAAGGGGAGTAGCTCTAGCTTACTTGCAGGGACGAAAGGGGAGGAACAGGGCGACAGTCGTATCGACTGTCGCCGGAGAAGACGATGCTCAGGGAAAGGGGCGGCGGCGAGCAGAGAGCCGGAGAGGCGCCAGCTGGGTGCGGCGTGGCGCGGGAAGAGCAGGGGAGGAAGTCTCTGCTGCTGGTATTACGGCAGAGCGAAGAGGTGGAGGGGGAGGAAACCGCCGGAGCTGGTGAGCGTCTGCCGGAGGAAGAAGAGAAGAAAGTTGGGGATTTCCTCCGTCAGATCCAGGCTGCCCTGGTCGGTGGAGCAGCGGGGGGTATTTATAGGGATGAAACAGGGAGGAAGGCGGAGGGAGACGACGTGTCTCCCTCGCCGGAGAATGGTCGGAAACACGAACCCATACCGTCCGTGCGTTCGCACGGCCGGTATGGTGGGCTACAATGACCAGGGGGGTGCCCCTGCGACGGCTGACGACGCAGGACACCCCCGGTTTACTTGCCAGGTCCCCCACCTCACCCTGCGCGGCGCCATGCTCCGCGCAAGGTCGCCGGAGCATGGTGCTGGCAGGGTTTTGCAGGAGGGACCTGATTGCAAAGAACGAAGGAGAGTTAGGGGCCAAAATGCGAGGGTTCAAAAGTTGAGGGCCAAAGAGTAAAGTCGGTCAAGGGGGTTTCTTCTTAGGCTCAAGTTTTTATACATGACTAATTAGGACCTAAGGAATCTGATGGTGAATTTCATTTCCATATTAAACCTTGTTTGACCGGTCAATTTGCGCAAAAACCCAAATTAAGTTATTAATTGGGCATGGTTCTCAATGTAGGTCAAAATGGGTTCTAAAGGCCAAATTGAAGGTTCTAAACCCTAGAGATTATTTTTCTATGAATTTTAGAGGGTTTATTCTATTTTTACTTTGCCTCGAACCTTGTGAATTGAAGTGGGTTGTTTTAGGGTTACAGATTATCATTTGGTTTCTTGGAGGTGCTGTAGCCCTTGCTAGATCATTTCATCCCATTTTTATTCTTATTAAGCTGCTTTGACCTATGTTTGGGCCCTGAATTACCCTGTATGCAGATTATACTGGTAAAATTGCACTTTTACCCCTTATGACTTATTTTCTTCTCAAACTCAGAATTCTCTGAGTTAAGCCTTTCCTTGAGTTATGTAGGAGCTTTTATCCTTTGTATTGGGTCAAAATGAGCTAGTTATGGCTCATGATGAGGTTCTCATCATACCCCCATGCCTAGCTTTTGCTAGTCCCTTAGCAAAAACTTAAGGTTTCAACCCTTGTTCTAGACCATGAAGTTTTTAATGGTTTTAGATAAGTGCCTTTTTTATTTGAGCATAGATTAGGTTAGAATGCTGACCATAGGCCTAAAAGGTACTCTAGTACCAATCAAGATCCAAATCTGTCTAGCCTTAGCCTCAGTCTTTTAGCAAAGGTTTTTAAGGCCCACAAGAACTAACCTAAGGTTTATTGGACTTCGTGGTTAAAGCACCCGTGCTTGAAATGATTTTAGCCCTGGCTCAGCTCGCAGTGCGTTTTGTAAGAGAGAGATAGAAAGTTTTTCTGTTTGGAGAGTTTTCTCTCTCTTTTTCTTTTTAGTTCTAGCCTAGGATTGGCTTTTCAACACGGTCTGTATCAGATTCCTTGCTCCCATCATCAATCCTCAAGGGTTCCTGGCGATCGATGCTTCGAGATAGCACCGCCCATGGCAACCCCCGGAACCCTGGCTATTGAGATTTCGAGATAATCCCATCCATGGTATTCCGTGGCCGAATCCAGACCCTGGCAATTGACACTTCGAGATAATGCCATCCATGGAATCTGAACCAGCAGAGTGCTTACATGCCCCCAGTAGGATATGTAAATATCCTAAGAGACAAGCACCGAGGAGATGATATTTTGTTACGCATCTTCGAGGGGATTTCCCCGCCTCTCTGCGCTGGGAACTCGTCCAAATCAACTTGTGTTGATCGGCCGCTCCTATTCTAGGTGTTCTTTTCAGATTTTTGCGACGCTTCTGCGTGATTCTGATTTTTACGCTTACTGAACCAGGCTGTGTGTGAGATTAGGGTGCTTAGGTTACTGAGTCCCGTAAACCAAAAATTAGTTAACGAGGCCGAATACTCCCTAAGCCTTAGACCTAATACTTCAGCTTTTCATTTTCCTCAACCTCTTGAGGAGTGTCCAGATCTTAATGGGTACTAAGAGTCTATTCAAGAATTCCTAAGGTTTGCATTCTTTACTAATCTTATTGTGCACTTTTCAGTTATTTTCTTGAATGAGGTCTAGAACTTAGGTTAATTCCTTAGTTCCTTACTAATGACTATCACTTTTTCTCATAATTTTGTGCTCCTTTTTCCTTTTGTTTCTTTTCTCCTTCGCAAAATTTCCTTCTCCTCTTTTCCTCTTGTTCTTTTTCGAAAATTTTTTTAATTTTTATGGTGTTTTTGGGATATGTGAATTTTTTTGTTTGAAACCTTTTCTTACGAGTTTTTGTTCTTTCATACCCCCCCATGCCTAAGATTTGCAATGTCCTCATTGTAACCTAGGGGGTCTTAGTTCATTCCTTAAGACAGAAATTTGGGTGAGTGGATGGGTCGGGTTGAATTTTTGCGGACGATTTCAAATCTCAGATGCGAACATCTGAGTTGGGGTCGGCTGTCTATAAGGGTGAACTTCGAGTGCTGAAAGGTGTCAGAACAAGTTTCAGGTTTTCAACGAGAATGACGGGCTGCCTCCCGTTAAGCGCTGAGTTTTACGCCATCGGCTGGGCGCAATAAGCTCAAGGGGAAAGGAGGATATAAGATGCCTCAGCCAAATCAGTAGAAGTTACATCAATGAACGGCTTGAGTCTCTGACCGTTCACGATGAAAGGTTCAGAATCGTGGCTGAGTGGACTGATTTCGATTGCTCCATTTCCAAAAACCTGTCGGACCAAATATGGTCCGACCCACTTAGATCTCAGTTTTCCTGGGAAGAGTTTGAGTCGGGCATCAAAGAGTAGGACCTTTTGACCAGGATGAAAGATCTTTCTCGAGATGTGTTTGTCGTGGAAGGCTTTAACCCGCTCCTTGTAGATTTGCGAGTTCTCGTACGCGTCTATGCGTAATTCATCGATCTCGCTGATTTGGAGTTTTCTGTGGGTCCCAGCCTTAGAAAGATCCAGATTACAGTTCCGTACTACCCAATAGGCTTTATGCTCCAGTTCGACGGGAAGGTGGCATGCCTTTCCGTACACCAATCTAAAGGGAGACATGCCCAATTGGGTCTTGTGGGCGGTCCTATAGGCCCACAATGCTTCCGGAAGTCGGGACGACCAGTCCTTCCTGTCAGGTCGAACAGTGACTTGCAGGATTTTCTTGATCTCCCGATTAGACAGCTCAGCTAGACCATTAGTTTGGGGGTGGTAAGGAGTAGAGATTCGGTGAGACACCCCGTATTTGGTCATCAGTGACCTAAACTGAGCATTTGTGAAATGGGTCCCCCCATCAGAGATTATTGCACGAGGAATCCCGAACCTTGAGAAAATGTGTTGATGAATGAATTTGAGAACGATTTTGTGATCACAGGTTCGGGTCGGTATGGCTTCGATCCATTTGGACACGTAGTCCACAGCCAACAGAATGTATTCGAAACCATCCGAAACAGGAAAGGGGCCCATAAAATCAATCCCCCAAACATCAAAGATTTCGCATACTAGAATCGGTTGCATAGGCATCATGTCGCGATGGCTCATGTTGCCCAAAGTCTGGCAACGACTGCATGCCTTGCAATGACTGTATGCGTCTTTGAACAGTGTGGGCCAGTAAAAGCCGCACTGGAGGACTTTTGATGCGGTTTTATGCCCGGCAAAATGGCCACCGCATGCCTGGTCATGGCAGAAAGAGAGGATATTATTGACTTCCCCTTCCGGGACACATCTCCGGATGATCTGATCGGCACCTATGCGGAAGAGGTACGGGTCTTCCCAAATGTAATACTTGGCATCGGAGCGTAATTTGTCTTTCTTGGCCTTCGGCCAATCGGATGGGGTCTGATGAGATGCTAAGTAATTTACAATATTAGCAAACCATGGAAGGGTAGTACCAATAGTCAGCAGGTGCTCATCGGGAAAATGCTCCGTGATGGGTCCGGAGGGGTCGATTATTTCAGAAGGAAGACGGGACAAGTGATCAGCTACCACGTTTTGTTTTCCCGCTTTGTCGCGAATCTCAAGGTCAAATTCTTGCAACAGCAAGATCCATCGGATTAATCGAGGCTTCGCGTCCTTCTTTGCAAGGAGATGCCTCACAGCCGTGTGATCCGAGTATATGATGACATGGGAACCCAGAAGGTATGATCTGAACTTCTCTAGGGCAAATACTACAGCTAGCAGCTCTTTCTCAGTAACCGTATAGTTACGCTGAGCTTCATCGAGTGTTTTGCTGGCGTAGTAAATGACCACAGGTTTCTTGTCATTTTTCTGCCCCAAAACCGCTCCTACAGCGAAGTCGGATGCATCACACATGATCTCAAAGGGTTGAGACCAATCAGGGGACTGTAGGATCGGGGCTTGGGTGACTCGGTCACGCAGGATTTCAAATGCTTGAGTGCATTCCTTGGAGATTTCGAAGGGAACATCCTTGGAGAGAAGAGTGGTCAGGGGGCGTGCGATTTTTGAAAAATCAGGGATAAATCGTTGATAAAAACCGACATGCCCTAAAAAGGATCGGATGTCCCTGATCGAGCTAGGCATAGGAAGGTGAGAAATCAGATTAACCTTAGCTCGATCCACTTGGATACCTTTCTCCGAAATTGAGTGTCCCAGGATAATTCCCTCAGGCACCATGAAGTGGCTCTTTTCCCAGGAAAGAACCAAATTCACGTCGATGCACCGCCTGAGTATCTGGACCAAGTGTTGGAGGCAATCGTCGAATGATGCTCCGAAAACTGAAAAGTCATCCATGAAGACTTCCAGATAATCACCTACCATATCTGAGAATATGGCAAGCATGCATCGCTGAAAAGTAGCGGGTGCATTGCAAAGACCGAAAGGCATCCTTCGGAAAGCGTATGTTCCGAAGGGGCAGGTGAACGTGGTCTTTTCTTGGTCCTCAGGATGGATTGCCACCTGGTTATAACCGGAGTACCCGTCAAGAAAGCAGAAGAACCTATTTCCCGCTAGTTTTTCGAGAATTTGATCAATGAAGGGTAGTGGGAAATGATCCTTCTTCGTGGAGGAATTGAGTCGACGGTAATCTATACAGACTCTCCACGAGTTGGCTAATCGGGTAGGAATGATTTCTCCGGTCTCAGTCGTTATAGTGGTGAGTCCTGCCTTCTTGGGCACGACCTGAATTGGGCTCACCCAACGACTATCGGAGATCGGGTAGATGATCCCGGCATCTAACCACTTGATGATCTCCTTTTTCACGACCTCCTGCAGATTGGGGTTTAAGCGTCTCTGCATTTCACGAGAAGGTCGTGTGCCCTCTTCTGAATAGATATGATGAGTACAGTAAGAGGGACTTATTCCAGTCAAATCATCGAGAGTCCATCCGATGGCTCTGCGATGTTGCTGGAGGACAACAATCAGACGGGATTCCTGTTCAGGACTGAGGTTGGAATTGATGATCACAGGAAGTGTCTGATTAGAACCCAAAAAGATGTATTTTAAATGAGCAGGAAGGGGTTTCAGTTCGAGGATGGGGTTTTCAGCAGCAGCGGGTGGTTCAGTATAGATGTGAGGTTCAAGGGTGGGAGTTACTGGGTTGTTCACATCTGGATTTGACTCCTCTGTTTGCGGGTCAAGATCCTTCTGTGGTTGATGAGGCATACTCAAGTCATTCTGGAGGTGTGATTCATCAACCAAAGTCTTGATGTCACAAATTTGCTCGATGACGCCGCAATTAATTCCTTGTTGGGCCTTAAATATATCAATTTTCAGTGTTTGATCTCCAAACTTAAGCTCTATTTGGCCCTCCTCACAGCTGATGTTGGCTCTAGCAGTAGCCAAGAAAGGTCTCCCTAGAATGATTGGTGTATCCCTAGGGTTCTCAGGTGCATCCATGTCTAAGACTATAAAGTCCACTGGAAAATAGAAATCCCGCACTCTCACGATAACATCCTCGAGAATCCCTTTTGGTGACTTTATAGATCGATCTGCTAATTGTAATGTCACCTCGGTTGGTTTCAGCTCAGATTCTTCCAGATGGTCAAGTAAGGATGTGGGTATCAGATTTATAGATGCACCTAAGTCTAACAATGCTCTATCAAATTGGGTACCACCTATCTTACAGGAGATCAGGGGAGTTCCAGGATCTTTTGCCTTGGGTGGGAGTCTACTAAGGATTACAGAGCTGGCTTGCTCTGACAGAACAATTGGGCTCCCTCCCTTGGTTCGCGGCTTACGCTGGGGTGTTCATATATTCTTTAGAAATCGTGCGTAAGCTGGTACGTGGTGGATTGCATCCATCAAGGGGATGTTTATGTGGACCTGCTCAAAGAGCTTGACCAGGTCCTCCTCCGGGGCCACGGGTTTGGTGGTCTTCTTTCCCTTGGTCAGGGCCTCGGGAAACGGGATCTTGGTTGGTTCTTCTAGGATAGGTTCAGGTTGTGGATCTGGAACAGCGGTACCTTGGATAACTATCCTAGGGTCATGGTTATCAGGCTGGGAGTGGTTTGGATAATGCGGGTCCTGAGTTGTCTTACCACTACGTGTTGTTACAGAATTTAATCCAGCCTGATTTTGGTTTGGGTTTGGTAGGAGGGGTGGTTGCTGCTGAAATCCCGCACGAGAAGTTGAGGCTTCCATCTCGTCTAGAGATGGAGTAGTAGGGGCCTGATAAATCCATTGAGCGTGGCCTAAATTTGGATTCATAACGCGCTTCTGGGTTGGCACGTTATTTGGGTTAGGAAGAGGTTGGGAAGGGAGTGTGCCTGGTTGGCGAGAATTTGCCAACTGGGCCAGCTGAGTTTTAACTTCAGTAAGCTCGTCCTTGTGCTGTTTTTGAATAGCCGCATTCGTTTTTTGAATGTCAGCCAGAGTCTGAAGGATTAAGGACATTTGATCTTGATTTGGCCCTGATGGATAAGTAGGGTTGGGCCGAGGCTGAGGCGGCTGGTAGTGATGAGAGGGCTGTGGGCGGGACTGAAAAGGTGGTCTTTGGGTTTGGGAATTTCCCGCCCACTGAAAATTGGGATGGTTTCGCCATCCAGGGTTGTAAGTGTTGGAGAATGGGTCGTTCTGGATGGCGTTGAGGTCCTCACAGGTCTGAGGAACCTCCTGAGAGTCAGGGAAAGGAGGAATGGAGTTCCCCCGGCTGGTGAAGAAAGGATCGGATGATCTTCCAGTCCAAGAATCAGATGGGGATGGATATGGATCCATCCCAGGGGAGGATCGGTGGAGGATGTTTTGCACAGTCTCCTGTGTGGAAGGAGGTTGTGCACAGGAGTTACGCGCAGAGGTGGCTCGCTGCAAGTGCTGAGTCAGCTCATCCACCTTCTTTTCAATGATTGAGACCTTGTCCAATCGACTGGCCATTAATTCCAGGTCGACTGATGCGGACAGGCCCTGCGTCTCATGTGCCCCCTTAAGATTCGTCGCTGCGCGGGTATTCGTCCTGTCGAATAATCCCATGGAGTCATTGTTGATGGAGTTCTCGCACATGTTTTCGAGAATCTCCCATACGGTGTCTTCATGTTGACCCATGATGTTTCCTCCGCAAGTTGCATTGACGAAAAGGCGGATGTCCTCACGGAGTCCCTGGTAAAAAGATTGGACTTGTTCCCATTTAGGAACTCCGTGATGGGGGCACTTTCTCATGAGATCCTGAAAACGATCCCATGCCTCATGGAGAGGTTCTCCTGATTGTTGAGTGAAGTGTGTAATCTGATGGCGCAAGGCGTTGGTCCGACCAACGGGAAAGAACTTTTTCAAAAACTCGGATTGAAGTTCTTCCCAAGTGTTGATTGGCCGGGTCTGAGTTTGATACCAATGGGCGGCCTTGTCCATAAGAGAAAAGGAGAACATCTTCATGAGAAGAATATCCCGATTTTGCGCATCTGATCCAAAAGTGTGGGCCAGATGCTTTAGCTGTTTGATGTGCTGGAAGGGATCTTCAGAATTAAGCCCATGGAATTTAGGTATAGCATGAATCATGTTGGGCTTTAGTTCGGAATCAGGTCCTCCAGTCGGGATTCTGACTCGAGGCTCAATGGCCACCGCAGCAGGATTGTAGTGGTCCCGCATCATAGGACGCTGTGGTGGGTGCACGAAGTTTTGGAAGAGGTCATTGAGTCGCTGGAGCTGGTGTTCCAGATTATTTTCTTCCTCAACTGGCTGAGCCATGATGGGGGAAGAAGAAGAAGAACTTGGTTCTGAATCAGAAGAGAGAATAATGTGAGGGTGTTGCTGCACAAATACGGGCGTCGAGGCTTGGCCTTGACGAGAGTGAATTTCTAAAGGAGGTCTTAAGGGTGGTCCTAGGGACCTCCTTCCGTACATGCACAGTTGGAAGAGGTAAGTTTAGAAGGTGCTGGACCCAATCAAGACACCCAAAAAATATGTTGGGTGACTATAGAGGTGTGGGGCAGATGGACCCCTTGATCAGAAAGATCGTCCACCTGAGAATTACCTGGGCAGCCAGAGAGGGAGAGTCCCGCGAAGACCCCTACACGGTAGAGCGTCCCCACGGGTTACAGGGTTTCCCCCACCCGACCTCTCTTGTCACTGCGGTTCCAGGTAGACCAGAATGGGGATCTTGACCTCTTAAGTCTACCAATTTTAAGATCAGGGTGCTTAAGGTTTCACTTGAACTTTAGTCTTTTTAAGTGCAAAGAGTGACCTAATTTAAGGTTGGTTGACCCAAGGGGTCAACTTTACCTCTTGTTTTCTTTAAGAGCTTTTAGGTCCTGTCTTTTTAGGGTTCAAGTGTTTAGAGAGAGCCAATTGTTTAGGATTTTTCTTGTTAATTATTTTCAATCAATGGTTTGGGCACACCTCTTTTGGATTTCCTCAATTCTTGATTAAGGGGTGTGTCTCAACTGAAATCCTATTGTTTAACCTTATGTTGGCTCTACTTGGTCCATTTAACTCTTTGTTGGGCAATTAGGGCTCAAGCAAGAATGTGTTAGCCCTTAAATACCCTTAATAGTGTGCAGGAGTGATGAGTTGAAAACATGCAACTCTTTATGGTTACTAAGTATGGAAGACAGGTTAGCCCTATATTGCTTGTTCTTTTCTTTTCTTCCTCTTTAGAGTTTAGGGGTTAATAGTGAGAGGAAAGATTTACCTGTCTTCGGAGTGGTTGTCGTGTGGTTGCTTGTCTTCTCGAGTTCCTGTAGCTGCACAAAAGAGGAGATTATCAGAAATTAAAAGAAACAGGAATGTTTACCTCTAGAATAGCCGTTGCTCCCCGGCAACGGTGCCAAAATGAAGTCGGTTATTCTCAACCGGGTTTTAGTTTGTTATAACGTTGTAGTAAAGCCGGTTATTACCAACATTTCAAATATAAATTTTTTTACTCGGAAAATGAAAGAGTTCCAGAGGTCGAACTCAGGGAGCAAGTCGTATTCTAGAGATATACATGTTTCTTTTACAAAATAAAGAGAGAGGGAAAGAATTTGTTGTGATGTTCTTCTTTCTTTCTTTTCTTCAGATCTCCTTCTTCTTCTTTGTTCTGCAGAGGTGATGTTCCTCTTCAGATCTCCTTCTTCTTCTTCCTTGGTTTCTGTCTTGGCCTCTCTTCTTCTTTTTCTGCAGTCTCTTCTGTGAATGTTTCTTCTTCCTTTCTTTCTTCAGATCTCCTTCTTCTTCTTCCTTATGGCTGCAGAGCTTCTACCTTCAGCTACTAAGTCTTCCTTTCTTCTTCTTCTGCTTTGGCCGTTGCTCTTCTTTTCTTTCTTTCTTCAGCCTGCCTTCTTTCCTGCTCTGGCTGCTGAGCTTCTACCTTCAGCTACTAAGTCTTCCTTTCTTCTTCTTCTGCTTTGGCCGTTGCTCTTCTTTTCTTTCTTTCTTCAGCCTGCCTTCTTTCCTGCTCTGGCTGCTGACCTTCCGTCGTCTGACCCGGTGCTTCGACGACTTAACTATGCATTTGCTACAGTGCAGCTCCTTCTTCTTCGCCTGCACTTCTTCTTCCGCGGGTCTTCTTCTTCTCCTGCACACTTCAGAGTTTCTCGTCAGAAGCAAAACCTACTCTACCCTCCCCCCCCCCGCGTCTCTCTTTCTCTCTGAAACCACTCTTGGGAAAGCTCTCCCAGAGCTACCGGGTAACCGAGTTCGGATCAGGCCCGGGTCCAGGCCCACCGGCGTGCGTGGTGGGCGAGGAGTGCAGGTCAGTCGAGTCGGGTCGGGTCGGTTCGGGTCAGGTCCGCGGGGCGTGAGCGCGGACGAGACCGGGTAACCGGGCGGGTGAAGGGGACCTCACCCCGTGTACTGAGGCAGTAAGGCTACTGCACTTTTGCATCTTATGTCGCTGCGGCTCTTCAGGCGTTTCCGAGGTGGGACTAAACGACCCACCTCAATTGCGCGCCCGCAGCGGGGAATTCAGCAGGAGATGGCAGCGTCACGCGGAGTTTTCTTCCTCGGCTGCGAACCTGGTGTTTTGCCAAAACTCCTCGCAAGGCCTGGGAGTGAATCTGGGCTTGGCGCTGAGCGTGGCGCGCCTGTAGCTGCAGGCGGAAGCAGGTCCTCCTGCGCGTCAATGGCGGCGGAGGTCGGGTGGCCTGTCCACAAGAAAACGGCCTCTCGGCCTAATCAGAGAGTGCCAGGAGCTTCGCCAGGGTGCGGCGAAGCTCGTGTGGGTGGTGGCGAGGCGCGGGGCGGCGTGCGAGGGCTGCCCTAGGTCGGACTGTGGGTCGGAGGATGGGTCTGTTCGGTGGAGTTGCAGAGGGTGATGTGGGGGAAGTGGTAGGGCGGAGATTGATCAGGGTGAGGAGGCGGAGGTCCTGCGGTGGTTGGCGAGCCGTGTGGGTCGCTGAGGTGATGGGAGCGGCTCGCCGGAGGGTGGTCGGAGACGAAGGGGGTGAAGGTGGTCAGGGTCGGTCGAGGGCTTAATTGACTAAATTGAAAGCGGGGAAAGAAAGAGGAGAAGAAGGGGAGTAGCTCTAGCTTACTTGCAGGGACGAAAGGGGAGGAACAGGGCGACAGTCGTATCGACTGTCGCCGGAGAAGACGATGCTCAGGGAAAGGGGCGGCGGCGAGCAGAGAGCCGGAGAGGCGCCAGCTGGGTGCGGCGTGGCGCGGGAAGAGCAGGGGAGGAAGTCTCTGCTGCTGGTATTACGGCAGAGCGAAGAGGTGGAGGGGGAGGAAACCGCCGGAGCTGGTGAGCGTCTGCCGGAGGAAGAAGAGAAGAAAGTTGGGGATTTCCTCCGTCAGATCCAGGCTGCCCTGGTCGGTGGAGCAGCGGGGGGTATTTATAGGGATGAAACAGGGAGGAAGGCGGAGGGAGACGACGTGTCTCCCTCGCCGGAGAATGGTCGGAAACACGAACCCATACCGTCCGTGCGTTCGCACGGCCGGTATGGTGGGCTACAATGACCAGGGGGGTGCCCCTGCGACGGCTGACGACGCAGGGCACCCCCGGTTTACTTGCCAGGTCCCCCACCTCACCCTGCGCGGCGCCATGCTCCGCGCAAGGTCGCCGGAGCATGGTGCTGGCAGGGTTTTGCAGGAGGGACCTGATTGCAAAGAACGAAGGAGAGTTAGGGGCCAAAATGCGAGGGTTCAAAAGTTGAGGGCCAAAGAGTAAAGTCGGTCAAGGGGGTTTCTTCTTAGGCTCAAGTTTTTATACATGACTAATTAGGACTTAAGGAATCTGATGGTGAATTTCATTTCCATATTAAACCTTGTTTGACCGGTCAATTTGCGCAAAAACCCAAATTAAGTTATTAATTGGGCATGGTTCTCAATGTAGGTCAAAATGGGTTCTAAAGGCCAAATTGAAGGTTCTAAACCCTAGAGATTATTTTTCTATGAATTTTAGAGGGTTTATTCTATTTTTACTTTGCCTCGAACCTTGTGAATTGAAGTGGGTTGTTTTAGGGTTACAGATTATCATTTGGTTTCTTGGAGGTGCTGTAGCCCTTGCTAGATCATTTCATCCCATTTTTATTCTTATTAAGCTGCTTTGACCTATGTTTGGGCCCTGAATTACCCTGTATGCAGATTATACTGGTAAAATTGCACTTTTACCCCTTATGACTTGTTTTCTTCTCAAACTCAGAATTCTCTGAGTTAAGCCTTTCCTTGAGTTATGTAGGAGCTTTTATCCTTTGTATTGGGTCAAAATGAGCTAGTTATGGCTCATGATGAGGTTCTCATCAGACCCCTGTTACTGAGAGGGCTCTGCGCTATACTGGTTCCGTGCTGTGCTTTGGGCGCACCCGTTAACGGAAACGACTGACCGCGTGCCAGTGCGGGTTAGCTACCCGTGCGTTTACCGCGCGTGCCGTAGTCACCGTTACGTCTGTCAGTGACCTTGGGGTGGTTGACTGAGAGTAGGATCACCACGGGGGACTCTCCCGGCCAGGAGAGCACCACGTGTTACTTCTACTGTTCGGAAAAGACTGCAATCAAGATCGTTCCCATGAGGAACATTCGAGATCAAGTGAAGGATCAGAGAAATAGATAAATTGTGAAACAATAGAAAGACGTAAATAAAAGAAGAAAGAAAATAAAATAGCTACTGTACACTTTACTGCTTCTTTAGTTTAGCTGCCACTCTACTCAGCGTTTCGCTGACGTGTTACACTCATTACTTTTCAGGACCAGGTGTTGAGCAGCCAGGGTCAACGGCTGCAGAGGACGTTGGGCCGAGTAGGGTCCAGTAGAGTTACCACTGTTCTTTTGTACCCTTTTTGTTCCACTGTAGTGAGTAGTTTTTGTTACTCCCGCACTTTTCTTTACTTGTAGTTCTTGTTATGTTATAAATGTTGTTCTACTGTTGTGGTGGTACATGCTGTAGTAGTTCTTTTCTTACTACTGTATTTTGTTACTGCTAGTTATATTTCATGTTGAATGTGGTTTATTTACTGCTCTTTTGGTTACTTCCTCGTTGGACGACTAGGTCTTGGGATTAGTCGAGTCGGTCCGGTTCTCGTGTCTCGTAGGGACTCGGGAATCAGGTCGTTACATACCCACTAGCGGAAATGACTGACTGCATGCCAGTGCGGGATAGCTACTCGTGCGCTTATCACGTGTGCCATAGTCATTGCTACGTCGCGACCGTGACCTCGGGGTGGTTGACTGGGTGTAGGACTACCACGAGGGACTCTCCTAGCCAGGAGAGCACCACGTGTACCTCCTACATCATGGACATGACTGCAATCAAGATCGTTCCCGTGAGAAACAGGCCAGATTAAGAAATGATTTAAGTGAATAATGGAACAACAAATTAGAAGTACTTGGTTGAACTAAATGAAAATAGAGAATTACTTAATTGCATTAATTAATTGCTTATTTTAATTACATGTAAATGGCTAAATTGTCACTCTACTCAACGTTCGCTAACTTCAGAAATTTTATAACCTTATTTAGGTCACAGAGTTGAGCAGCCAGCACCACCAGCTGCAGAGGGAGCTAGGCCCAGTCAAGCCCAGTCTTAGCTGCATTTTCTTACTGTTCCATAGCTTCTGTTGTAGTAGTGAGTATTTTTGTTCTATGTAATACTATTTCAGTTACTTTTCCGCTGTACTTTCCTCTGTCGTAGTTGTGATGGCTTGTAATATTGATAGACTATTTGCTCTGTTTCTTTTACTATCTCTTGATTTCTTTCTGCTTACTTACATTGCATGTGTGGTTGTGAATTATTTCCAGCTTTTGGTTATTTCTCGTTAGACGTCTAGGTCTTATAAGGATTTGGGATCAGATCGTAACACCATGTCATCAACAATTTCCATAATCAAGTTGTGGTTACTCCGACCCAGAGACCTGCAGAACATTTACCATCCCAGCCCATACCCAACCCTGCCAATCAAAGGAACCAATATTAGGATGGAAATCTAAATCTAAACCACACTAATCAAACTCCCATTAATCCAATGCCTCAGCACCAACTCGATTTTGCTCCCCCCCCCCCCCCCCCCCCTCCCACCTCCTCCCAGGCATGACCAAACTGCACATGTAGTTACATTGAGGAGTGGGAAAACCACCACTGATTCAGGGCCTTCACATTAAACTGATGAAATCCACTCTCAACTTATGCAAATTGACTCTCCTAACCCCACTCATGAAGAAGAAGATACACAAACAACACAACATTCAAATCCTATTCCTTACCCTCAAGCATTGCAACCTAATCCTTCTAAGAAAAAGAAATCAGAGCCCTCTCACCAAGATCTTTTGGACTTATTTGGACATGTCGAGACTAACATCCACCTCTTAGATACCATCCCTACCTACGATAAATTTTTGAAAGAAATGTGTACTCCAAAGCGATAGGCCCAAAATATAGAATGGGTGGTCCTTTCCAAGACAGTAAGTTTAGTTGTACAAAGCAAGTTGCCTCTCAAGAAAAAGGACCTGGGCACACCACTCATTTTGGTTGTTATAAATGACACCACTTTTTATCACGCCCCTCTCGACTTATGTGCCTCTATTAACCTCATTGCCACGATCTTATTCGAGGAATTCCAATTTGGTAAATTAAAACCTATTCAGGTTCAATTAGAATTGGTAGATCGATCTCCCATTAAACTGTAGGGGGTTTCGAGGATATTATTGTCAAGGCTCGGAATTGTCTATTTCTGATTGATTTTCTGGTCCTTAACAAAGAAGTACTTGAGGCTCTCAAAATGCCCCTATCATCCTTGGAATCATCCTTGGAATATTTGTTCTGGCTACTGACGCACTAGAATTGCTATAGTTAAAATTACGTCATTGTAGCGCAATAAGAGCATCAAGTTTAAAATTTATATCGAACTATTAGTAATTTGGTGAGTTCGAGTCATTTCACTGGAAGGCTTCTAAATAATTCCTAATTAGGTTGATAAGCTTGGTTATGCAATTTAAAGACAAAAATGAAAGTTAACTTGTGTTATCCTAACTAATCACTATAAGATAACAAAGATATTTAATGAATTTAATGACTAATTAAAATGAAGAGTTGATAATTTAAAAGCATACAATCATATTTTTTCTTTGGTTTTTAAAATAACATTAATTTCAACTACTAACAACATGAACTACATTTTACATGATATAAAACTCAAACTTAGATTTCTATGTGACACAACATTTATTAAACATACATATGATTTTGTATCAACCTAGAAAACACACATGCAAGATTTAAATGTAAAGAAATTTAACTCATAAATTTTCTTGAAAACTAAAAGTGTAACTTTTGCGATTGATACCTTAAAACAATGTGGCAGTAGGTTATGTGACTCAACAACAAACACATAATAACATTGTATAAAACTTAAACTAATACAAATTTGGACATCACAACATGGCTTGTAAACACATATAAAAACATTCACGAAAACTAACCACTATCTCTTAACATTAATTAAAAACACATAAGCATAAAACATAGTAAAGAGAGAGGGGATGATCATGTAAATGTAGAGGTCGGGGAAGAGCTTTGCGGAGGAGCCGAAGGGGATGGCAGCCGCTAATGGTTGTTGTTGACGTCAAGGGGATGCTTGACCATGGCTATTGATGGCAACGTGATGGCATGGAGAGTAGTACTGCTATAGGCGGGGAAAGAAAAAGGAAAAGAAGAACAAGGGAAGGATAGGGGAGTAGGTGGCTGATGGTGGTGGTGTAGTTGGTTGTGGTAATGGGTGGCTAGCGGTGGGCTGCTAGTGGTTGATGGTGGAGGGAAAAGGAGGAGGTTGAAGAAGAGGAGAGGGAGAGAGCGGGAGCGTGGGAGAGGGACTGGTGGAGGTGGTGATGGCGCGGCACCAACGAGGCCAAAGAGGAAAGGGGAAGGAGAACAACGCCGACGTTGGAGGTGATGAAGCTGCTGTGGCTGGTGGTGGTTGTGGGCATCGATTATGGAGTGTCACGGCTGGCGATTAGGGTAGAGGGTCGACGAGGCCGAAGAGGAGGAGTAGATCGGCATCAGCGGTGGTAGAGGCATTAGTGGTGGTTAAGGACTAGAGAGAAGGGGAGGGAGTTTGGGCGTAGGGGCGAGGAGAGGGATCCGGCGGTGTTGATTATGGGTGAAGGTGGTGCATGGTGTCGTGTGGCCGTGGAGGGTGGTTGTTGTTGGCATTGATGCAGTTGCTGGGTGGGTGGCATAGGTGGCTGGTGGGTGTGGTGGTGGTGTATGCAGGAGGGAGAAAGGACAAGAAAGTGGAGATATTGGGGGAGAGGGAGATGTCCGTTGAGAGGGATTGAGAGGGAGATGAAGATGATAAGCTCCGAAAACATGGAGCTTCACAGTTGAGGAGGATGAGAATGATAGAAGAGGAAGGTGACGAGAGGAAAGGGAGAGAGATGGGTGTTATTGCCTGTGTTCACGGTGGGGAGTGGAGGTGGGAGAAAAATAGAGGGACGGGGGGAGGGAACGATTACGTAGGGGTGGGTGGTTGTGAAGTATGTGAGGGGGAGGGGAGTTGACGAAATTTGGGTGCATGATTGCATATGTGGGAGGGGACGGAAGTTAGAGAGAGGGTGGGTATGTTTACGTAGTTACGTAGGGAATTTTTGGCACGGGATTTTTTTATTTCTCTTTTTTTTTTTCTTTGAATGGGAAAGAGAGGGAGCAGACGTGAAGGAGGGATGGGAAAATAAAAATAAGAATAAGGTTAGATGAAGGGTTTGATTTTTTCTCTCCACGCAACTATAATAATAGGATTTTTAAAACCTGCATTACCAGCCTACATAAAATAAATATGTAAATATGTATAATTAATGTTATTTAGATTTATTGTATGGGAAAGAGTTAATTAAGCTATTAGCCCTATTATTACGTTAATTACTTATTTTAAGTTATGAAACTACATTAAAATTAACTAATTATTACATATGAATGTAGTTTCATCATACCCCCTTACTTACATTTTGCTAGTCCCTAGCAAAAGCTCAAAAATAAAATAAAGAAAAATAACAAAAATGTGAAGTCAGGATTCACCTTAACCAATCATCACCATTAACTTAAGTTGTACAACATTAGCTTAAATAATGGCTCAACAGCTCCTCAGTGACAAATCAAGATAAATGACTCATTATTCTTGGCTTTAAGTGTCACAAGTGAATTTCTAAAGAACTTACAGTCAAACAAAGTTTAAAAAAGAGTTGGAAATAAATCAAGTATTCATGGTTGTGGACTGAATAAGTTTACAAGCCAAAATAGAAGAAATCTAGTTTCCAGAGTCTGAATTTATTAGTCCAATTAATCTCCACAATCACCTTAGATTCTTTCCTAGTACACCCTGGATTACTACTTATCAGCTCCCAGCATATCTTAGGTTCATCGGGCTTTCTATGTGACCCATGTAGCGAGCTTTACATCTGCAACTCCCAGACCAGTTGGCCTTAGGATACTGAGTGATAAAGCACTCCAAAGGACTTGCTGGCTTGAGTCACGAAGGCTTACGAATCCCAAGACATATATTAGGTTTATTTAATGGTGTTGAGTATTAGATTAAGATTAGAATTAGGTTTTTTTTTGCAAGATATATACAATGCCTCCAACTAAAAATGGTGTAAATGAGAGGATTTTATGAAATTTTTATGATGCTTTTGTTTTTTTTCTTTTTTTTCATTTTTCTATATATATTTTTCTAAAGAACCTAATTCTTCTCCTAAATCACACTCAACAAGTTAGGTGCATTTATTCCATTTTCCTAAGAGGCTAATAAGAGCTTCCCAAAAGTGGTTCAAAAATCATCGTAAGTGAAGTGGAGAATAGTAATTAAGATTTGCGACTCTGAAAAACCAAACTCGTAAGAACATTCATGCCTGGCAACTTATCAGTGTGAATAGTGAATATAAGGGAATACTTAAATTTCAAACTCTTCTACGCAAATGGTTGAAAATAAATCCTCTTTACTCTTCACTCTTCAACTCATTACCTGGAAATAACAAGACAAAAATGCCTGACATATGTCAAAATCCTAAATCTTAATTGATCACCTTGGTAATTAAGTCTAAGACCTGAAGAGCCATTGAGTTAAACCTAAGTATACTTCCTAAGGTAACAACTCTAGGTTAAAGGGGCATTTTCATCATCCTTCAAAAACAATAAAAAAAAACAAACGAAAGAAACACAACTAAATGCATGCAAACTTTACAAACCTTTTTTTTTAATGCAAAATACAAGATAAAGGATGCAAGTTTTGTTTTTTTTTTTTGAAAAAAAAATAATTCAGCTAAAACTTAAAAATTGTGACTTACATAACACATCTAAAAACGAAAATAGGTCGAATAATAATGGGAAAGAAAATAGGTTTTCCCTAGCCCCCAACCTAAATGACATTGTCCACAATGGCATAAAAATAAAAGAGAGGGAGTAGTTTAGATAGATATGACCTGATGCAGTGAAGCACTTGTGATGGTAAGCCATCCAGCTTACCTAACCTATAAAACTAAAAATAGATTAAAACCAATAACAAAAATTTTATTTATTTACAAAATCTAAAGGATGGTTAAATAACCTTGTTTATATACAAAATTGAACCTAAGAAAAGTAGGGCTTTCGATTATTTACAGATCGAGAAAAAGAAAGCCTCTATAAGAAAACTCGACCCATGGATTCACCATGATTGAGTCTTTTTACGTCAGATCCTCAAGACATAACAAAATCACGAGCAGTCTCACAAAGCTACTCTTCTCTTGTGATGAAATCTTGGTATAGTGATATAGATTAGCACCCCAATATAACCCTGTCAGGTCTCGCAAAACTACACACCTTAGAGCTAACTCAGGTAATGCTAACTTCAGTTTGTTTACGAGTAATAGCTAACATCTTAAGGAATAGGGCTTCACTAGGCTACAATCTATCCTTAAGAGGTAACTAATCCTTGTATTAGGCTCGAAGTCACTATCCTACTAGAGTACAGATAGGTTAACTCAAAAGAAAAGAGGCCAGCTAAATAACCCGAATGTGGAGCATCATAGTGCTATGCCTCCCACATCTATCCGAAATGCTAACAAGCCCTATGAACCTGATAACAGTCGAAACTTCTAGTAAACTCGAAGTGGAGTCTCACAGTGCTACTCTTCCCACATGAGTCCAAGGTCACTAGTTTCTCATAATGCTATCTTTCAATCCCCGCCAAGCTGGTCTCAGATCTTGAGAATCAACCTAACTACCCAAAAGAAATATTTTTTTTTTGAATTTTTGTTTTTGCATATTTTTATTATACAGAATTTTTCATTTTTCATTTTTTTCATCATTTTAAAATTATTTATTTACAGTATTGGGTTGCCTCCCAACCAGCACTAAGTTTTACGCCTTCAGCTGGGCAGTATGAAGGTGATGCCATATCTATCAAAGTGTTGGTTCACTAATTCCACTATGGCTCTCTTAAATGGTCGAGTAGGAGGATAAGGGAAATTGGCGCTCAGTCCATACCTAAGGAAGTGTAGGCGATCAGAGTACTAGTCATGATAGGATTTCTTATACAAACAGCATATGCCATCATTGGCGTGGTTGTACACGCCACACTCGATGCATAATCCCATACGTTGTGCCCTACAATGTTTAGCCGTATTACTTCTCCCACAGAAGATAGATTCCTAAAGTGCATGAATCTCTTCACAGCGCACTTCCCTCACTTTTAGCAGGATCAACAATCGTACATCTGTAGGGAGATCCATGCCGTGGTGAAGTGAACAGGCGAAGGTAAGGAAGATGGGGTTGCGGAAAGTCATGGTGCAAGTCGCTAGTATGCTTAGGTGCTCTAGTGCTCTTGAAAGCAGGAAGGGGGATGAGAAGGTATTGGATTGCCTCCAATGTGCACTAAGTTTTACGCCTTCAGCCAGGCAAAAAGAAACAAAG
Source organism: Thalassia testudinum (assembly GCA_037157565.1). Taxonomy (NCBI): domain Eukaryota; kingdom Viridiplantae; phylum Streptophyta; class Magnoliopsida; order Alismatales; family Hydrocharitaceae; genus Thalassia; species Thalassia testudinum. The sequence continues at coordinate 113,899,859 of JAZHRO010000025.1, forward strand.
TCAACTAGGGATAGGATTTAGAAGAGCAAGCTTATCGACACCTTTGATAAACTCCTAATGCTAAAGATAGGGTTTAAACCTTTTCCCATTAATCATGAAAGTGTACCCAATATTGGTATCTGCTATTTCTATAGCTCTACTTGGTAAGGTGCGCACAACAATATAAGGTCTTATCCATTCAGAGCGAAGCTTTCCTAGAAAGAACAAAAGTCTGGTGTCATGAAGCCAAACACGTTGGTTTGGTTCAAAAGACTTTCGAAAAATATGATGATCGTGGAAAGCTTTCATTTGCTCCATATAAATCTGAGAATTCTCATATGCATCATTTCTTATTTCCTCCAATTCACTCATGTGTAATTTTCTGTGATCCCTAGCTTGTTCAAGATTCATATTACATTTCTTTATTACCCAAAAAGATCTATGCTCAAGCTCTACCGGCAAATGGCATGCCCTTCCATACACCAACTGATAGGGGGACATTCCAATAGGTGTCTTGTAAGGTATACGGTAAGCCCATAATGCATCATCTAATTTTTTAGCCCAATCTTTTCTATCAGCTCTTACCGTCTTTTGAAGGATTGCCATAATCTCCCTATTAGATGTTTCAGCTTGATGATTTGTCTAAGGATAATATGGAGTTGCAATTCTATGATTGACTTCATACTTCTTAAGAAGACTTCTAAATTGAAAATTATCAAAATGGGAACCTCCATCATTGATGATTACCCATGGCATCCAAATCTTAAAAAAGTATTCTTCCGAACAAAGCAAGTGACTACACTGTGGTCATTATTCTTTGTTGGGATTGGCTCTATCCATTTGGATACGTAATCTACAGCTACTAAAATATAAAGATATCCAAATGAAGGGGTAAATGGTCCCATAAAATTGATGCCCCAAATATCGAAAACCTCTACAATTAAAATCAGATTCAAAGGCATCATATCTCTTTTAGTCATATTTCCTAAAGCTTGTCATCTTGTACAAGACTTAGTAAACGAATGTGAATCCTTGAACAAAGTGGGCCAATAAAAATCTCTTTAGAGGACTTTAGCAGTTGTTTTCTTTCCAGAAAAATGACCTCCACATGCACTACTATGACAAAAGGACAATATGCTGTGGAACTCACTTTCCGGAACACACCTTCTTATTATCTAATCATTGCAGAGCCTAAAGAGTTCTGGATCTTCCCAAAAATAATACTTAATATCAGAGAAAAATTTATCTCTCATGTTTTGTCTAAGCAGAAGGGGTCCGACCTACTGCTAAGTAATTAACTATATCTGCAAACCAAGGAGACTTAATTCCCTTTATAACCAAAAGATGTTCATTAGGGAATAAATCACAAATTGGTGGAGGATGATTGTTACTTATTAAGATCCGAGATAGATGATCAGCCACTATATTTTCTGATCCAGCTTTATCCTTTATTTCTAAATCAAATTCTTGCAATAAAAGTATCCATCGAATTAATCTTGGTTTAGCATCCTTTTTGGATAGAAGATGTCTAAGGGCTGAATGATCACTATAAATTACCACATGGGAACCTAACAAGTATGATCGAAACTTTTTAAGAGCAAAAACAACTACAAGCAATTCCTTTTCAGTTGTAGTGTAATTCTTTTGAACTTCATCTAAAGTTCTACTTGCATAAAAGATTACAACAGGTTTTCTATCAATTCTCTGTCCTAAAATTGCTCCTATTGCAAAATCTAAAGCATCATACATAATTTCAAATGGGAGTGTTCAATCTGGAGGTTGTAAGATAGGTGCTCTAGTCAAAGACCCTTTAAGAGTGTTAAAGGCCATTAAACAAGAATCATCAAATTCAAATCTAACTTCTTTAGCCAAAAGAACACTCAAAGGTCTAGCTATCTTAGAGAAGTCTTTAATAAAACGCCTATAAAATCCTACGTGTCCTAGGAAGGATCGAACATCTCAAACTGAAGTAGGAGGTGAAAGGCTACTGATCAGATCAACCTTAGCTTTGTCTACTTCCATTCCTTTCTTTGAGACAATATGGCCAAAACAATTCCTTCCTGAACCATAAAGTGGGTTTTTTCCCAACTTAAGATTAAGTTGACCTCAATACATTTCTAAAGAATTTTCTCAAGATTAAGGAGACAAGAATTAAATGAATCACCAAATACAAGGAAGTCATTCATAAAAATCTCTAAACAATCACCAACCATGTCCAAGAAGATAGCCATCATGCACCTTTGAAATGTGGTTGGTGCACTACACAATTCGAATGGCATTCTTCGTAGTGCAAAAGTTTCGAAGGGACATGTGAATGTTGTTTTTCTTGATCTTCAGGGTGAATTGTGACTTGATGATATCCAGAATATCCATAAAGAAAACAAAAGAATTCCCTTCCCACTAACCTTTCGAGAATTTGATCTATAAAGGGTAAAGAGAAATGATCTTTCTTAGTGTCATTATTAAGCTTCCTATAATCTATGCAAACTCTCTAGGAGGAAGCTATCCTAGTGGGTACTTTTTCACCCTTGTCATTGGTTATAATGGTTAAGCTGGGTTTCTTGGGTACAACTTGTGTTGGACTGACCCAAGGACTATCAGAAATCAGATATATGATACTAGCATCTAACCACTTAATTATTTTTTTCTTTACAACTTCTCTCATATTAGTATTTAGTCTCTTTTGAAATTCTCTACAAGGTTTAACAGTTTCATTAGTGAAAATTCTATGGGTGAAATAGGATGGACTTATCCCTCTTGGATCAACTATGCTCCACCCAAATGCCATTTTATGTCTTCCTAGGACCTCAACCAATTGACCTTCTTGGGTGGTTGTGAGTTTTGAACTAATGATAACTGGTAATGTTTGGTTTGATCCTAGAAACACATACTTTAAAATGTCAAGTAGAGGTTTAAGCTCTAATTCAAGATGGGATTCAATTGAAGGTTTTAAGGGCTCCTTAGAAAGTTCAGATAATTTCTCTATCTTAATAGTCCAAGGAGGTCCTAAAGAAGAAGAAGAATTCAAAAGATTATTCACCTTTTGGAGATCAGTGCTCTCCTTAACATCTAAAGATTTCTCAAGAGTTAAACAAATGATCAAAGGATCTTCTTCAAGGTGATAAGGCGTGGTGTGATCAATGGCTTCTTCAAGTAAGCCTACTTATTCTATTAAGTTACAACCATCATCAAAATTCAAGATTTTTGATGCCTTGAAAATATCTAATTGCATCTTCTTATCACCAAAGGTTATCTTCATTATCCCTAATTCACAATCTATGTTAGCTTTAGCAGTAGCTAAAAACGATCTTCCTAAAATAATAGGTTCATTCTCAATAATCTCAAGGATTTCCATATCCAAAACTAAGAAATCAACTAGAAAATAGAAATCTTTAACTCTAACAATTACGTCCTCAAGAACTCCTTTGGGTTTCTTAATTGATCTATCAACTAGTTGAAGAGAAATGGAAGTGGGTTGAAGTTCCCCTACTCCAAATTTTTCAAAAATTGGAGTAGGCAAAAGATTGATTGAAGCTCCTAAGTCTAATAAAGCTCTGTTAAAAGTAAGATTACCGATAATACAAATAATCCAAGGATTACCTGGGTCTTTCTTTATAATGGGCAAATTTTGTTGAATAACTGAACTTATTTACTTAGATAAGACTATCTTTTCAGGAGTATTAACTTTAGCTTTACGTTTTTGTGTGCACAATTCCTTTAAAAATTTTGCATATAAAGGTATATGTCGAATAGCATCAATTAAAGGAATGTTTATTTGAACTTGCTTGAAGAGTTCAAGTAATTCTTCATTATTAGCTAAAGTTTTCTTTTTTGAAGTCTTATCTTTTAGAGCATCAGGAAAGGGAATGTGAGATGGTGTGAGATCAAGATTTATTTTGAGTTGAGATTCTTTAGAAGTTTCTTTTACATTTTCTTCATCTCTAGAATCAATGTCAACCACTAAGGGTGACTTTTTAGCAGTTTCTTTGTTAGTTGAAGTTTGGGGATGAGCTACCTCAGTAATCCTACCATTCCTAAGTGTAACAACATTTGAATTAGCTTGAGGATTATTATCTCTATTTTGAGGTTGCTGTTGTCTAGGAATGTTTGGAATAGGGTTAAGTGGAGGGAGTTGAGGTTGGTTCCTATTGAATCCAGGTGGAGGGTTCGGGTTAGGTAAATTCCTGGGGTTAGGCTTTGGTTGAGCAGGTAAAACTCCAAGGGGTTAGTTATCTTTTCTTTGATCTCTCTCATCCCTAATTTCATTCACTAATTTTTGTTGAGTGTTGACAAGTTGTAACATTAACTATTGCATATCTCCCATTTTTTTGTCAACTCACTTCTAAGTGATTGGGAATCTTAGGTAACTCTATTTTGGTAGTTATCTGGAAATGAAACTGGGTTGAGTTTAGGTTGGGACATTTGGTTAGGTTCATACCCTCGGTTCCTCCAAGAAAAATTAGGATGATTCCGCCAACCTGGGTTATAGGTGTTGGAATATGGGTTATTTTCTTGCCTAAAGTTACCCTGAAGAGCTTGAGCATCTTCGAATTGAGTGTAGGAAGATGAAGGAAAATCTAAGGTTGAAGTTTGGACATTAAAATTATACATGGGCATTGGTTCTTGGTAAAGAGGGGCAAAAGAGGGTTGAACTTCACATGCATGGGAACTAGGGTTAGATCTTTGACTCTCAAGTTCTTTTACTAAAATATCAACCTTGTCTAACCTTTTGTTGATCATCTCCAATTCTCTAGTATTCTGTATCTCATGAATTCCTCCTTTAGAATTTGTCCTATCAAAAGCATCCATTGAAGCATGATTAAGAGAGTTCTCACTCATGTTTTCAAACAACTCATAAGCTTCATCTTCTCCCTTAGGAAATTTCAACCACAGGCAACATCGACATTATGCCTAAGTTGTTCATTTATGCCGTGGTAAAATATTTGAACTATCTGCCAACGAGGAATTCCATGATGTGGGCACTTCCTAATAAGTTCCTTAAGTCTCTCCCAAGCTTTGTGGAGATGTTCACTAGGTTGCTAAGTGAAACTAGTCATGGTTCTCCTCATAACATTGGTTTTATCTATAGGAAAGTACTTCTTAAGGAATTCCGATCGAAGTTCAACCTAAGTGTCTATCGCTTTTCCTATATTTGATACCAGAATTTAGCCTTATCTTTTAATGAGAATGGAAACAATCTCATCATTAGGGCATCCTCACTTAGATTTCTATTTCTCATAGTTTTGCTAAGAGTCTCTAATTCATCTAACTGTAGAAAAGGGTTCTCCTTGCTATGCCCATAAAAATGAGGTAATAAGGCTATGGTGGAGAGTTTTATTTCAAAATCATCTTAAACTTCTAGAATATGAACAAAAGGTTTAGGGATTTGACCTGAGGGATCATAAAATTCCCTTAAGGGCCTTTGTTGATTATCAGGTTGAAACCTGTAATATAATTCTTGTTGTTCTTGTTGCATTTCCTAAAATTGTTGTTGCAATTGCTACAACAATTGGTTTTGGATTTCTTGGTTATCCATTTGTTTATTACTAATCCTACATGGTTCTTTAATTAAAGGTTCCACTAAATTAGGAAATAAAGATCTACGATCAAGCATACAAAAGAAAAACGCAAAAGAAAAACACAATACAAACAACTAATGCAATGAATTAAGAAGGTAAATTGATTAATCTAAATTACGTAAGGTGATAAAAAAAAAGGAAATTACGTTATTTTCCTTATTGACCTACGATATGCCTAAAATAACCTAAATGAGCGGCTCTAGTGCCCTATATGCGTGCCTGTGCCATTCACACACAAGTGTGCAAACCATAGAAATAAAAACAAACACGAGGCAAACAAGTTCTTTAAACAAAAAGTGAGGTAATTTTTAGGATGTTAATCTTTATTTAGTTTTTATTTTATTTTTTTGAATTTTCACTTTTTATTGATTTTTAATCAAATAAAGTTACAACTTCATTCCTTTATAAATTCTATGCATGCCAAGAACAAAAATGCATGAACAGGTATTTGAGCAGGTTTAGAAAATGTACCTGCCTCCAGCACTCTACAAATTTTATGCAGATCATAGAAAATTAAAAACTAAAGGTAGTTATGCAGTCCCTAGCATGATTGTCCTAAATAGGCAACTTCTAGGGTTAAAATGTAATTTTTATGTGTAAGTTTTCTCTTTTTTAAAGCACAAACAAAATAAAATCTAGCTAATATTTTAATTAACCTAATTAATTATTAAACCACTACTAACTAAGCAAAAGGGAGAAAAATAATAAGCACATGTACAAAACCAAAATAATCTCTCACTCACACTAAGCCTAGTACATCAATTCTAACATAAAAATAAAATCCTAAAGCTATTCCTCAAATCCTAAAATCTAAAATGCTCCAGCCAGATCTTGGATTCTTTCACCTTGGGGTCACCAGGAAGATGAGCGCGGTGAATCCATCAAGGACACCAAGTACCTCGTACCAAAGAATATAAACTAAGTTAGCAACAAATCAAACTAAAAAGAAATGCAAGGAAATAACAAAAACATTAGCAAGGATAATAAACATTTTTTTTAATTTTTATTTTTAAAATACAACTAACAACATAATTACGTTTTAATGCCTCCCCGACAACGACACCATAAATGTGATGTGCCAGAATCGTTATAGTTAAAATTACATCTTTGTAACGCAATAAGAGCGTCAAGTTTAAAATTTATATCGAACTATTAGTAATTTGGTAAGTTCGAGTCGTTTCACTGGAGACTTCTAAATAATTCCTAATTAGGTTGATAAGCTTGGTTATGCAATTTAAAGACAAAAATGAAAGTTAACTTGTGTTATCCTAAATAATCACTACAAGATAACAAAGATATTTAATGAACTAATTGACTAATTAAAATGAAGTGTTGATAATTTAAAAGCATACAAACATATTTTTTCTTTGATTTTTAAAATGACATTAATTTCAACTACTAACAACATGAACTACATTTTACATGATATAAAACTCAAACTTAGATTCCTAAGTGACACAACATTATTAAACATACATATGATTTTGTATCAACCTAGAAAACACACACGCAAGATTTAAACGTAAAGAAATTTAGCTTATAAATTTCCTTGAAAACTAAAAGTGTAACTTATGCGATTGATACCTTAAAACAATGTGGCAACAGGTTATGAGACTCAACAACAAACACATAACAACAATTTATAAAACTTAAACTAATACAAATTTGGACATCACAACATGGCTTGCAAACACATATAAAAACATTCGCAAAAGCTAACAACTATCTCTTAACATTAATTAAAAAGACCTAAGCATAAAACATAGTAAGGAGAGAGGGGATGCTCATGTAAACGTAGCGGTCGGGGAAGAGCTTTCTAGAGGAGTTGAAAAGAAAAAGAAGAAAAACAAGGGAAGGATAGGGGAGTGGGTGGCTACAGTGGCTGATGGTGGTGGTGTAGTCGACAGTGGTAATGGGTGGGTAGCGGTGGGCTGCTGGTGGTTGATGCATTGAGTGGCTGATGGTGGAGGGAAAAAGAGGAGGTTGAAGAAGAGAAGGATAGGGAGAGAGCGGGAGCGTGTGAGAGGGACTGGCGGAGGTGGTGATGGCGCGGCATCGACAAGGTCGAAGAGCAGGGAAGGAGAGCGACGTTGGCGCTGGAGGTGATGAAGCTGCTTTGGCTGGTGGTGGCTATAGGCATCGATGATGGATCGCCACGGCTGGTGATTAGGGTAGGGGGTCAACGAGGCCGAAGAGGAGGAGGAGATTGGCATCAGCGGTGGGTGAGGACTAGAAAGAAGGGGAGGGAGTTAGGGTGCAAGGGGAAGGAGAGGGATCTGGCAGCGTTGATGATGTGTGAAGATGGTGCGTGGTGTTGGGTGGTCGTGAAGGGTGGTTGCTGTTGGTGTTGCTGCAGCTGCAGTGGGAGAAGGGTGTAGGTGGCGTAGGTGGCTGGTGGGTGTGATGGTGGTGTACGCAGGAGAGAAAAAGGAGGAGGAGATATTGAGGGAGTAGGAGACGTCAGTTGAGAGGGATTGAGAGGGAGATGGAGATGACAAGCTCCAATGGCGTGTAGCTTCACGGTTGAGGACGGGAACGATGGAAGAGGAAGATGACGAGAGGAAAGGGAGAGAGATGGGTGTTGCCGCCTGTGTTCATGGTGGGGAGTGGAGGTGGGAGAAAAATAGAGGGATGGGGGGAGGGAATGGTTACGTAGAAGTGGGTGGTTGTAAAGTACATGAGGGGGAGGGGAGTTGAGGAAATATGGGTGCGTGATTGCATATGTGGGAGGGGATGGAAGTTAGAGAAAGAGTAGGTATGTTTACGTAGTTACTGTTCAAATGATAGATCGGTGTTTTAAGATTGTCGTGTTGTAGTATAGCCAAAATAGTGCTTAAGCAAATAAATTTTATTACCCGAAAAGGTTCCGAGGTCGAACATAGGGAGCAATATGGAATTTAAAGCTCAAGATCATAATTTAAATCAAGTATAAAGATTGTAATAAGAATAATGTCAGGATTAATATACAAAAAGAATGGAGTAAAATGGTGATTTGAATCACCAATTATTACTCACAAATAACACTTAAATCAATGAAATTAAGGTATCAATAGAAGGTGATTTTGCTTTTCTTCTTCTTCTTCTTCTCCTTCTTCTTCTCTTCTTTATTGTGCGGCTGCTTCTCTTCTTCTTCTTCTTTTCTTCTTCCTCTTTCTTTCTTCCTCTCTGTTCAACTTCCTCTTTCTTCTTCTCTATTGCTCAAGCCTTCTCCTTCTTCTTCTTTGTTTCTTCTGCTGCGGCTCCCTCTCTTCTTCTTCCTCTTTGTTCAGCTTCTTCACACAAGGTGGGGAGCTTCTTGAATTGGCTAAGTGTCAGCCAACTTCCCAGAGAGCAAAACCCTCCCCCTACCCCATGCGATCTCTCCTTCTCTTTCTCTCTTAGGCTCCACCCTCCTAGGGCCTCTCAATGGGTAACCGGGTTATCGGGTACATGCCCACCTGGGACCAGGGTTGCCTGCAGTGGGTAGCAGCTGAGGAGTGCTTAGGTTAGGCGGGTTATCGGGCACACCAGGTCCGTGGGTGAGGTGGCATGGATGAGGCTTGTGAGGGTGAGTGCGGGGACCTCACCCCCTATGCGTGCTGAGGCAAATAGCCCATATCACTTTTTCAATTTATTCGGCTGCAGGGGCTTGTCAGCTTACGAGGTGGGAGTATCCCACCTCCTTTCTTCACGTGCATTTGTAGCAAGGAGGATCCTTCCAATTGAGGTCGAGGACGCAGTCAAAGCACCCAATTGACCACCTACTCCTCTGCCTGGTTGGATTCCGCTTCACCTAGGGTGTGTCCCTGTTGCTAGAGCTTCATGAACACTGTTGGAGCTTGCTCAAAGATGCCTCGTTAATGGCGGTTGGAGGTTGGAACCTGAAAACATGAACACGGCCTCACGGCCTCACAGCCACATCAGAAGTGCTTAGGAGCTTCGCCGGATGTCAGGGAATGCAACTGTGGTGGTGGCGTTGCGTGCAAGTGGATGTGGAGGCATGTCGACCTTGCGGATTGTGTGAGAGTGCGCGAGTTGGGGGGTGTGATAGAGAGGCCAATCCCCTCAACTACTTGAGGGGTTTTAGTCAGTGGGCCGAGGCGATGGTGAGGAGCGTGGAAGCAGTCTAATTACCAATAGCTTTGCCTTTACTTTTTGACTTCATAAATATCAGTCGAAGCAACCTTCCATCAGACGTCCATAGCCTCATCCAGACGTTTAATACTTTGCCTGGACGTCCTTAAAACAACCGTTAGACTCAAGAACCCATCTTCCTTCTGAATATAATGGGAAAAATACATTTTCAGACGTCTGGACATGTCTCCAGACATCTACCTTTGGACCGTTGCTCATTTATTTCTATGCGAATCTCATTAGGAACCAAAGATCTTCTATCAAATTTCCAAGACAAGTCCTTTTTAGGTTTCTAGACGTCTAGGGAATCCTACAGACGTCCATACTAACATCTGTTCCTTGAAATCTAGAACCCTATTTGGATCTGGTTAAAATAGGAACGAATCCATGTATAATTAGACATCCAATACTTTTATCAGACGTCTTATGTGAAAATATCAGACATCCCTGTTTCGATTTAGTGAAACCAGTAAAGCCTGGCTACTAGTATCAGAAGACCATAGTTGTAATTAGACATCTTATAAGACATTTGATCTAAAAATCTGATGTCTGATATTGCTGTCAGACTCATCATTATCCTGATTTGTGGTGGATTTCATCCCAATCTCTTGGAATTTGCCTCCAACAGCTAGGAGACCTCTCTCAAGCATTCTTGAAGGTTCCAAACTTGCCTATAAATAGACTACAATCCCTCTTAGGCAAAACACACCTCTTGAGATTCAATTCCCTTGGAAAATCACTTGCTCACTACTCTTAGCTTCCTCTTGCCCTTGTGCTGTGCCAATACTCTGATTAAAGGGCAAACCCACACTCCCAGTGCACTTCGTTCTGCAAATTCTCAGGGAGTTCCCTTTATGCTTAATAGATAAGGAAGTAATCAAATTATTGGGATGTTCTATAGGTGCTGTTTAATTCTTACTTTTGTACTTTGGGTGTCTAGCTTGTCAGGTCCCCGTCTCTTCATTATGAAGGGAGAAACCTCTGTTTAGGGATCGGAGGTGGGATTTGTAATTGAGGTACACTACCCTCGTTTAAGTAGTGTGGTTAGTGGATTGATCACTTTGTGATCGAAAATTCTAAGTCAAGGTATTGGCTTAGGTGGTGGTTTTTACCCATCTTGGGTTTCCACTTAAAAATCTGTTGCCTCTTTTTGTGATTGAATTTTTTGTCTTACAATATTTTATAAATTCACTATTCACCCCCCCTCTAGTGCAATTTCATTTGGTATTAGAGCAAGTTTTCCGCTTTTAGGAGTAACATCCACGGAAATATCACATGGAGGGGAGAGTCATTTCCACTAGCAGATCTGAGGGGCAATGCACCACCCAACCACCACTCTTCGAAGGGACAAACTACACTTATTGAAGGCTAAGAATGAAGATGTGGCTTCAAGCCAACGATTCTCCATTTGGGAGAAATGCGAATCCGCATACGTCATTCCCGAGAAACCAAAAACGGGATACACAGTGGAGCAGATTCATCACCTTGGATTGAATGCTAAGGCAATGAACTCACTCTACCGTGCACTCACCTTGGAGGAATTCAACTACATTACCCAATGCACAACCGCCCACGAGATATGGAGAACCTTAGAGGTAACTCACGAAGGTACGTCTAGAGTTAAATCCTCTAAGATTAACGTGTTATCGCAGGAATTCGAAGCCTTTTCTATGAAGGAAAATGAGAGACTTGGGGACATGTACACCCAATTCATGTTAATTGTGAATAACCTCAAGTCACTAGGAAAGACATTTATAAAGGGGGAGCTTCAAGGGAAGCTCCTTCGCTCCCTTGGACCCGAGTAGGAGCAAAAAGTAACGACAATAGAAGAAGCCAACCAAGTAGAGGATCTAGACATGGAAAAGCTACTTGGGAATCTTATGGCTTATGAATCAAATATGGAGCAAAAGAAGAAATCTATCTCATCAGAGCCAAAGAAGAAGACTTTAGCCTTCAAAGCTACGTCGGATGATGAGGTAAGTACTGATGACGAAGAATTCGTTTTATTAGCTAAAAAGTTTAAAAAGTTTCTCGAAAATAGAAAAGAGAACAAGGGAAAGAAAAGAGAGGAAGAAACTCTAGTTTGCTATAATTACAAGAAGAGAGGTCACATAAGGAAAGATTGTCTCTTACTCAAAAGGGATGATGAGAAGAAATACAAGAAGCCTTCCGACCATAAGAAGATCTCCAAGCCCAAGGGATTCAAGAAGAAGGCATTCCAAGCAACTTGGGATGACTCCACCTCCGAAGAAGAAGAGGAGGAAACGGCATGCTTGGGGCTAATGGCAACGAAAGATGCTTCTGAATCTGAATCTGAGGAACCTGAGGAGGAAAGAGGCCTACAAGAAAGAAGACAAGGAGACCATCGCCATCAAGGAGGCCGATGGGTGATGGACTCCCGGTGTTCCAAACATATGACGGGAGACAAGCACCTATTTTTGGACCTCCAACCTATGGATGGAGGAACGGTTACATTTGGCAACAACCACAAGGGCCATATTATTGACCTTGGTAAAATAGGTAACCCTCTCTCTCCCATCTCAAATGTTTCTCTAATTAAAGGACTAAAGCATAATCTTTTAAGTGTTAGTCAAATTTGTGATAAGGGGTTTAAGGTAGTATTTTCTTCGAAAATGTTTGAAATTATGCATGCATTAACCAATGAAACCCTACTTAAGGGAACTAGATTTAAAGACATTTATATAGTAGAATTCGATAAAGATAGCACTTATGAATGTCTTGTAGCAAATAATGAGTTAAGTATATGTCATAGAAGACTAGGACATGTTCATATAAGCTAATTCAAAAACTAGCCAAACATGAACTAGTTCGAGGTCTTCCTAAAGGAAAATTTTTAAATGAGCTTATCTGTGATTCATATAAATTAGGTACAATTATGAAATCTAGTTTTAAAAATAAAGTTATATCCACATCAAGACCATTAGAACTACTTCACCTAGATTTGTTTGGACCAACAAAATATGAGAGCCTTAGTGGATGCAAATATTGCCTTGTGATTGTAGACGATTTTTCAAGGTTTTCATGGGTCTCCTTCTTAAGATCCAAAGGAGTATTTTCCATCTTTTCTATTTTTTGTAGGAAGGTTCAAATTGGAAAAGGCTACCAAATCACTTGTATCCATAGTGATCATGGGGGTGAGTTTGAAAATTCCTTGTTTGATGATTTTTGTCAAGAGCATGGTATTGCTCATGAGTTTTCTTTTCCCTGAACACCTCAACAAAATGGGATGGTTGAGAGAAAGAACCGTACTCTTCAAGAGTGCTCAAGCATTGCTTATAGACTAGGGGTTACAGAAGTACTTTTGGGACGAAGCGGTTAACACGGCTTGTTACGTGTTAAATCGCACCTTAATTCGATCCGGGTTACGAGAAACTTGTTTTGAACTATACTATGGGAAAATACCCAAAATCATTTATTTTAAAGTTTTTGGATGTCAGTGCTTTGTTTTGAATACTCGCTCTAATTTAGATAAATTTGATGCCAAAGGTGAAGAAGCCATCTTTATTGGTTATTCTTCACGTAGTAAGGCATATTGGGTCTTTAACAAGACCACATTAATAGTGGAGGAAACCCTTCATTTTTCCTTCGATGAATCTCCTCACTCTTCCTCGATTGACCGAGTCAACATGGAAGATGAAGGTGATTCTTCTATTGATGTGTCTAACATTCCAAACTCTATCCATAATCTTCCAAAAGATTGGATATATTAAAGGGATCATCCCGAAAGTCAAGTCATTAGAAGTGTTTCCGATGGCGTTAAAACCCGATCTCGTTTTAGTTGTTCTTTTGGTCTCTCTGTCTTTGTATCTCAAGTTGAACCCAAGAGTGTCGAGGAAGCATGCTCTGAAGAACCTTGGATGATGGCCATGCAGGAGGAACTCAACCAATTCCAAAGGAATGAAGTTTGGGATCTAGTACCTAAGCCTAAAGGGAAAATGGTAATAGGTACCAAATGGGTATTCCGGAACAAAAATGAATCCGGTATAGTCATTCGGAACAAGGCTCGGTTGGTAGCACAAGGGTACAACCAAGAAGAAGGAATTGATTTGGATGAGACCTACACCCCCGTAGCTCGACTCGAATCAATTCTCATCTTCTTGCTTATGCCTCCTTCCTTGGCTTTAAACTCTTTCAAATGGACGTTAAGAGCGTGTTTCTTAACGGATTCATTAAGGAGGAAGTTTTTGTAAAACAACCTCCTAGTTTGAGTCTCATGATAAGCCTCATTTTGTCTATAAATTAAACAAGGCACTATATGGTCTAAAGCAAGCTCCTAGAGCTTGGTATGAGAGGCTCAAAGACTATTTGTTAAATGCAAAATTTTCTATAGGGGAAGTTGATTCCACATTATTCATTAAAAGAAAAGGAAAATACATTTTATTAGTTCAAATATATGTAGATGATGTTATCTTTGGTGCTACTAATGAATCTATGTGTAGAAAGTTTTCAGAAATTATGCAAGAAGAATTCGAAATGAGCTTGATGGGTGAACTCAAATTTTTCTTGGGCTTACAAATCACTCAACTCAAATTCGGAACCTTTGTGTGTCAATCAAAATACACAAAGGAGATGCTGAAAAGATTTGAAATGACGAAAAGTAAAGGGAAGAACACTCCTATGAGTGTCACAACTTCCCCAAACTTGGACGAATCAGGTACGCCCATAGATCAAAAGCTCTATTGTAGCATGATTGGATCTTTATTATATTTAACTTCCAGTAGACCTGACATTTTATTTAGTACCTGCTTATGCGCTAGGTTTCAATCAAACTCTAAACAATCACACTTAAATACTGTAAAATGAATATTTAGATATCTAGTTGACACATCTGATTATAGCTTATTCTACCCTAGGAGTCCACAATTCAACTTAGTCACATATAGCGATGCGGACGACGTAGGTAGCCGCACCGATAGGAAGAGTACTAGTGGTACATGCCAATTCTTGGGCGAATCACTAGTCTGTTGGTTCTCAAAGAAACAATCTAGTGTAGCCCTATCAACCACGGAGGCTGAATACATAGCCGCCGCTCTAGCATGTTCCCAAGTGCTTTGGATGAAAAATACTTTGAAGGATTTTAACTTGATATTTAATAAAATAAAAATATTATGTGATAATACTAGTGCTATCAACATCTTAAAAAATCCCATACATCACTCCCGTACAAAACATATTGATGTTTGACATTATTTTTTGAGAGATAATGTACTTAAGGGAGAAATCGAGGTTGAATTTATTTGTACTGAATTGCAATTGGCTGATATTTTCACTAAACCTTTGAATTATGATCGTTTTAATTATATACGTAGGAAACTAGGCATATGTAGGCTAAGTGATATTTGAAGAATTTAGTGACTTAATAGAATTTCTTTTGTCGTGAACATAGAAGGAGCCTTGACTTTACCAAGTTAAGAGCCTTCAAACGCAGTTCAAACATCAAAATGCACATTCTGTGCAATATCAAACGTCTGATTAACACCACAGACGTCTTATACTTAAAAATTCGAAGTCTGAAGATATGGAACAGACGTTGATTTTATATCTCAAAAGAGTTGATAAAAGAGCTATTTCAGACGTCCGCCATCATTCACAGACGTCTGGACCATCGTCCAGATGTGTTGATAGATGTCTATTTTTGCATGAGAATATGTGTTATGATTTAAACGTTTGATTATTTAGTTAGACGTTGTGTAGGTCTTCTGATAAAGAAATCAGACGACAACCTGTAGCTTTAGAGTGAAATCCAGGAAGGACTGTCTGCAGAAATCAGACGTCTAATTTTAGCTTTAGATGCCAGATCGATCGTCTGATACAAAGATCGACGACAACCTGGAGAATAAACCATTTTCCAGGGAGGTATGTCTACATAAATCAGACGTCTAATTTTAAAATTAGTTGTTTGATAAGTCATCTGGTGATTAAAACAGATGACGCCATCAAAAGGGTTAAAATCCCAAAGGGCCAATCCTGATGTTTGATAACATCTCCAGACTCCTGATCTGGCAAAAATCTGCCGCTTCACATCTATTCTCTGAATGGTTTGCATTGGAAATTTCCCCAACTTTAGGGGGAGGCTTTCTCAAACCCTTGGGATATAAAATCCTAGTCATAAGGTCCCACTTCCCCATTCTCAAATCCCTAAGGCCTCTTTCTCCAGCCCGATGAACGATGGCTGCAGTTGGTGCTGCTCCTCTCGCCGCCAGACGATCGCTACGCCTCCTCGACGACTAGCGGCATTGCTGCTCCCCTGCGTGCGTGCCCCCACTCCTCCTCTGTGCATTTGGAGACCCTCCTCCATGGGTAAAACTTCTCAAACCCTTAGGGCATCTCCACGATTTTGCTCAAGTCTCTTCAAAGCACTCATCTTGTCTTTTCTTTTTTGATGATTGACTCGATTTCCTCTTCTATCATGCCTATTTTTTCCCTAGGAACTAAAACCCTAGAACAAAACCTATTTTTTTCTATGTAGCATAAATGTTCACCTTTTTTGGTTGATAATGTCAAGGGTATTACCTCAAGTGATTCAAGCCGACATCTTAATGGCTTGAATTCAAAGGTATATTGCCACAACATCATGGTAGGTTGTATTGCCTCAAGGCATACTGCCACACAATTTTTTTTGTATCAATGTTGTTTGCATGTATGGCATTATTGGTTGAATGACTGGTGTGGCATGTTGCTTGCATGTATGTCTATGCAGGTGTTCTATCCTATAACACAAAACCCCTCCTTCCAAAACCCAACCACCCAAACCACCCAAAATGCCTCCCCATCGAAAGCAAGCCAAGGGCTCTTCCACCTCCTCTTCCGCCTATTTGGCTGACCAACTACTTGGCAACATCGCTAGACAACGATTTCGTCTCTTCGCAAATGCCAAAGTCAAGTGCCCTCGCTTCATTGTATGGAATGACTTTGCCCATCTAAACCTTCGGGAACATTTTGAAACCCTCCATCTCTTCCATTATTTTGACCGACAATTCCATTCTGGTGTTGGAACTCTTGGTGTGTTTCCCGATCTTGTTCTACTTTTTTACGCCAACATCGTTGAAGACTATAGCAATGATGAACTTGAATTACATACCTGCTTATTTGGGCGTGACATCCATATCACCTCTAATTCTATTTCCACCCTTCTTGCTATCCCTAATGAGGGAAATGACTTCAATGACATTCTGAGGCAATATGACTTAGAAGTCATAAATGAAGAATTAGTTCTACCTGAAAAATATGTTGAAAATCTTGGCACCTTACCATGCAAGAACCTTAAACCTCTTCCCCGATTACTATCTCGCATTTTTGGGTGGGACCTTCTAAACAAATCAGGAGGTTTTGATTATATCTCACGCCAACACAAGGCGCTCCTTTTTGCCATCGTATGTCACATTCCCTTCAACTATTGCTGCCTCATTATTCATGTTATCAATGAGGACCATGGGGCATCTCTACCGTTTGGGTCCATGACCAGGTAGTTGACAAAAAGATTGAGCCCTACAACCGGGCCACAGCCGCCAAGATGCACATTCTTAGGGAGCATCTTGAGCTAGCCGAAATGCCCGCTGAAGAAGAGCCCCTTCCACCCTTTCCGGATTTCCATAAAGAACGTCCACTTCAAATAGAAGCTCCTCGCTTAAGCTTTGACGAGGCATGGGATCCCGCCACGGATTCCCTCTCCTTCGGCATCTCTCTCTTATTGCGACGAACTGGCGAGATGTACACCTATATGGAAAGTATGCGCCATGACATCGACGAACTTTGTTCTAACATTCACAATCTGCAGATGGGACAAGGACCTACTCACCGCCGCCGCCACCATGATCAAGAAGACTAGTTTAGTTCTTCTATTTGTCTTTCTTTCTGTCTTCCATGTTGGCTTGTATTAAGGGGCCTTGACCCCATACTTATATATTTCTTTGGGAATAATAGCCAGTTTGTGCTTAGGGCACATACATTCCTTTCCTAGTTAATTTACTTTAATGCTTTGCCATTTTTATTCAGCATGTAGTTTTATTAATGATCTTCGCTTTATAAATGTCATTTCATAACACTTGTAGTTTAAGTGTCAACCCCTTTCAAAACCCTTCATGATGATATTCAAAAAGGGGAGAAGAACGTAGGGAAGAACTTAGGGAATAACATAAAAAGTTATGAAAAATCTTCTCAAAATAGGTATAGACTACTAAGTACAACTTTCAGGGGGAGAAGATAAGAACCTACCGGATTATTTTGAAAATCATCAAAAAGGGGGAGATAGTTAGTTCAACCCCTCATACATAATATTTTGATAATCTTACAAAATGAAGAAAAAAAGATAAAACATAAACGTAGCATATTTTTCTCTGTAATAACACAATTGTAGGTTTCATGGAGTTTTCCAAGTCGGAGGATTAAAAGCGTGAAGACTAGGTAGCATGAGTATTGTCATAGGTCATAGGCTTTTTTATGTAAACTTTCAAAGGTTGTAATCTTTATTTTATTTGAGTCTAGAGATGTTGTAAGAGCCCCCAAGCATAACTTATAAATAGCTAACTTAGGCTCTCTACACTTAGGATAAATTAGAAACAAAAACCTAACACTAAGACTCAAATCAGATGTCCATAACAACTATCAGACGTCTGATTTTCAACTTTAAGACATCTGACAAGTGTTTCAGACGTCTAATTACCAATAGCTTTGCCTTTACTTTCTGACTTCATAAACATCAGTCGAAGCAACCTTCCATCAGACATCCATAGCCTCATCCAGATGTCTAATACTTTGCCTGGACGTCCTTAAAACAACCGTTAGACTCAAGCACCCATCTTCCTTCTGAATATAATGGGAAAACTACATTTTCAGACGTTTGGACATGTCTCCAGACGTCTACCTTTGGACTGTTGCTCATTTATTTCTGTGCGAATCTCATTAGGAACCAAAGATCTTCTATCAGATTTCCAAGACAAGTCCTTTTTAGGTTTCCAGACGTCTAGGGAATCCTACAAACGTCTATACTAATGTCTATTCCTTAAAATCTAGAACCCTGTTTGGATTTGGTCAAAATAGGAACGAATCCACGCATAATTAGACGTCCAATACTTTTATCAGATGACTTATGTGAAAATATCATACATCCCTATTTCGATCTAATGAAACCAGTAAAGCCTAGCTAATAGTATCAGATGACCATAATTGTAATCAGACATCTTATAAGACGTCTGTTCCTAAAATCAGACGTCTGATATTGCTATCAGACTCATCATTACCCTGATTTATGGTGAATTTCATCCCAATCTCTTGGGATTTGCCTCCAACAGCTAGGAGACCTCTCTCAAGCATTCTTGAAGGTTCTAAACTTGCCTACAAATCGACTACAATCCCTTTTAGGCAAAACACACCTCTTGAGATTCATTTCCCTTGGAAAATCACTTACTTACTACTCTTAGCTTCCTTTTGCCCTTGTGCTGTGCCAACACTTTGATTAAAGGGCAAACCCATACTCCTGGTGCACTTCGTTCTGCAAATTCTCAGGGAGTTCTCTTTATGTTTAATAGATATGGAAGTAATCAAATTATTGGGGTGCTTTATAGGTGTTGTTTAATTCTTACTTTTGTACTTTGGGCATTCAGCCTGTCGGGTCTCCGTCTCTTCATTGTGGAGGGAGAAACCTCCATTTAGGGATCGAAGGTGGGATTTGTAATTGAGGTACACTACCCTCATTTAAGTAGTGTGGTTAATGGATTGATCACTTTGTGATTGAAAATCCTAAGTCAAGGGATTGGCTTAGGTGATGGTTTTTACCCATCTTGGGTTTCCACTTAAAAATCTGGTGCCTCTTTTTGTGATTGAATTTTTTGTCTTACTGACGGAGAGAGTTTCTCTTTCTTATGATAGCAATAGAAGGATATGTCGTTGTGTTTTATGTGGTGGAAAATCTCTCAATCAAAAATTAACATAGATATGAATTTAAACCACAATAAAGGATGTCTCATCCACAGGGAGGAACAGACCAATAAATTCACGAGTTGAGGAATATACAATTCGCAGACTCTTCCGCAACTTTAATGCGAGGAATATGCTATTTTAAATGAAGCTTGCAATTTCCTTAAAGGTTCAGGGGTATTTATGTAATTTTCACGTCATGAATTAAGCTCCAAAAATATGTGTATGATGCATGTGTAATGGCTTATCATGTAAATTCAACTTTCATGAAATTCTAATTTGAAATTCAAGGTTTAATCATGCATATAACACAAGTGAAATAATTTTCGGAAAGTATGAGTGCATCAATGCAATGTGACCTGAATAAAATATGAATATATAATTGGCAATGGCATTGAATGTAATTATTAATTAAGAAGAAACAGGAGATTTCTCCTCTCTCTTCCTCGAGTGGGCAGCCATGCACGGTTGGCAGCGAGAGTCGACGGGGAGGTGCGCCTCGACGAGGGCTACGCAATGACAGTGACGCGGCGGTTGGAGGTGGCTGGCGGCTTGTTGCGTAGCCCTCCAGCCGCAACATCCTGATGCGTCACTGCCTGACAAAGCGACACAACGGCCAGTCGCAATGGCTGGAGGTGGTGATGCAACGGCCTGACGCGGCGGCGAAGGAGAATGGTCGCTGGCCTGTTGGCTGCTGGAAGAGAACAACCGCGCGTGGATGCGCAGGCACCCTACTGCTGCAGCCTGCGCGGCTGCGCGCTAGGCACGCATGCATGCAAGGCTTGCTAGGGCACAGCTGGAGTGGTCCTTTGCAGCGCCTGCAGGGCGTGGCTGTGCCATTTGCGATCACCTGTGGGTGGTTGCGGTGCAGCGTAGGGGCGCCTGTGGGCGATGGCGCGGGCGCGGGTGTGCGCTTGTAGAGCGTGCAAGTACAAGCGATGGAGCATGCTTGTAGAGGGCGTGCAAGGGCAGTGAGCACCTGCGAGCATGCTTGCAAAGTGCGACTAGAGTGGCCTGCAGGCGTGGCGCCTGCAGTGCAGTGCCTGCGGGCATGGGCTTGAAGGGGCGCTGGCGTGGCATGAGGCGCTTGCAAGTTGGAAGGCGATGGTGCGGTGAAGGCAATGCGTGGAAGGGCTTGGCTGTGGGGCACGCTACTGCCTGCAGGTGCTGGTGCAGCTGAGGGGCTTGGTGCGGCTGTAAGGGTGCACGCGCAGTGGATAGGCGGTGGAAGGGTGCACGCAAGTGCAGGCGCAATGCCTGTGGAAAGGGCAGGAGGGCAATGGTGTGCGGTGTAGGTTGGAAGGCTTGGTTGTGGGCAATGCAAGGGTGTTCACCGTGCACACCTTCTCCACAGTGCATGCTCTCTCCACGATGGGGAAGGTGGAGAAGAAGGATATCCCCCTAGGGGGAGGAAGAGGATGGCGATCTCTCCTTTGCTCCCTTCCTCTTAACTCCTCTTCCCCACGCCAATTAAGGGATTTTCAAATCCCTTACTAATTTTGGCCGGCGGCTGTTGGGGGTGTTGAGGCTGTAGGTGGAGATACTTGTGATATTTTCCCCCTGTTCTTTTCCACAATTGATCCTCCTCCCTCTTCTTCCCGATTATTAGCTTCATAGAGTAGATTAATTGGAGAAGATGAGTGTGCTATTGCGGGACCCTACATGAAATATAATTACATAATAAGCAATAGAAGAAATGTAAACTTAAATAGTGACACATGCAATCATTTAATGAACAAATGTGATTATTAACAAACATACAATGTTGGAATTTAATTACTTAAGCCTAATAATAGTCCATTAAAATGGACTCATCAAATACCCCCATGCCTAAGATTTGCTAGTCCGTAGCCAAAAATTGAAAAATAATTGAGGTAATCAGAAGATTTCACCTTTTCATATTTCAAAACTTTAGAGATCTAGACAAATGTGACGTGATAATAGCCTAAGTAACACATCCAAGTGAAAAAGCCAATTTGCATTGGGAGTTCGTACTTCACCCTTGGTAAATATTATTGTCGGGATAGGCAACTACTTTCTCGGGGATAAGACAAAAGATAATATGTAATTTCACCCTGGCGTTTGGCTTAGGTAGGTGATATCGAGTTGAATGGATTTGTATTTGGTGGCACACACTCATCTGGTGCTACATGTAGTCTAGTACTACAGACTCTAGATCTCTAGACTATTAGACAAGTCAACTTAGAGAGAGGCTAAACAACTGTGCTCTCTTGATGTTCCTGGGTGCTCACTCTTTTCTTTCTTTTCTTTCTGAGATCACAAATCTCGCCAGATTTACTAATTGTACTCACTATTTGATGGCCTCACATGGCATCCACACTTCAATTAAAGTCCTAATAACTCTACAACTAAGTTAGAGTCCTCAACCAGTATTCGTGCGATCAGAAATACTGAAAGGTAGGTATGGGTCATATTTGGTGGAACACGATAAGTGTTTTGTTGCCTTAGAAATAATGTTACAACGATAAAATTATAATCCTGGACTCTTTTCTTTTTCTTTTCTCTCTCTCTTTTCTTCTTTTTTTTTTCTTTTTTTTCACTTTTTTTTCCTTTTTGTTTCTTCTTCTCTTTCTTTTTCTTTTTCTTTTTCTTTCTTTATTAATCAACACAACATGATACAGACATTTATTTATGAGGCATAATTAGGGATGATGATGGTCAAGAGGATATTGTGTGGCTTATTTGGTGGAAGTGCCTATTCTCGACACAGGGAAGGAATGGATAGGATAGAAGTATTTCTGAACTTTGACACTATTACCCTTCTTCAGCTGAAGACTCTATGAAGAACGGTCGTAACCATCCACCATAGTCATAACTTTATTAAGACTCCATCTCTGTGTATCTTCCTTATTTGGTGACTCTCAGGAATTCACACAAAGTATGCACACAGGAATAAAGAGCGAAAACTATGCCTAACTCTGAAGTGTCATCATCTAATTATCCAAAAACTTAAGGGTCCTTGCATTAGACTTAGCGCACTAGTAATCTCTCTACTTTCTTCTCACAAATATGAGGTCGATCTACTAGAAGATAGTATGCCTGACTCCTTATTAACTGTCCAAGGGTTCAGTAGACTACAAATGCTTATTGGTTTTCCTCAAGGTTCCATTACCAAGTCTACGTGCACGTGAAATAAATGTACTGGATTCTAAACTTAAGAAATAATTCAAGAAGAAAAACCTCCAATGGCAAAGATATTTTGCTAGGGACTAACCCAATCAGCTGAAGAAAAGAAATTCTTTTTTTAATATGCTAACTTAAATGCATGAATACTTCCTAAAATGCAAAATGCACCCCCCCATGCCTAAATCCTACAATGTCCCCATTGTAAAATTAAAACAGGAGGAGAATGGAAAGAAATCACCTGATGATGGTGTTATTCAGGCTGCTGGGTTGCCTCCCAACAAGTGCTGCATTTTCTGTCAGCAGCTAGACTTAGAAGGAACCTGTAAGTCTGGTTCCAAACAAAAAAGGTTAGGCCCTAAAAATATGCGTAATAGCGCGGGCTTAGAAAATAGGTAGCCACGAATGTTGGCAAGCTGATGATGCAATGTAATCCCAAATGCTCGCCAGAAGATATGAAAGCGAAGAACCTCGTTGACTACCTTGGGAGGTCTAGGAATAACAAAAGGAATATGAAAAGGGACCTCCCGAAATAGAATAAGTGGATGATAACAAGGATCCTTTAGAGCAGGATGGGTTGTAAAAGATATAAACATTATTAGTTCAAACCCTTGAATGGCAAGAGTAAAAGTACAAGCATCAATCCACACTCGCCATTCTACCCAAGGATGTACTGGCCTGATATGTTCTCCAGAAAGAATGTACATGAGCAGAGATCTGAGCCAAGGATCGGTTAGGGAGTATAAGGGTTGTTTGTAGTGTTAAAAGGTAATGGTTAAGTCCAATGAGGGCTTAGTCGGTGTCAGGTCCAATTCCAATAATGATTCAAATTGTGTATACTCCCTAATAGTTGTAGACAACTTTAGATTACCCTGCCTAACATTAATGATCGGAGTCATATTTGAATCAAGGGTAGACTCCAAATTACAACTCTTTGATGGCAAGGTCAAAATGTCAGAATCCTTATCATTAAGCTCATCCCTGGATTCATTTAGTTCACTCAAATTTTTGTCGGGGTGTATATGTGATTCATTAGAAGTTGGATCAGTATCCTTAATTATTTCTAAAGGAGGATCAGTCTTAATATTTTGAAGCAAGCCTATAACACTGCATTCGTTATTCTTCTCAGGGTATAAATCCTCAATTGACGTGTTTTGTCCCCGAGAGTCTCCTCTAGGCTTCTCACAAATTTGTTTGTCCTCCTCTAATATCAACTCCTATTTTGATGGAGGATGATTTTCAAAAGAAGGGAGGAATCTGGATTCCACCATATTGTTTATATCCTTTGGAGGTAAATCTTCAAATAATAAATAATTCCCCTATGATTCACTCTAGATTTTTGGTCCAGGTTCCTCTATTAGGGCATCCTCATCCTCTGAAATAGACTCTTCATATCCCCGAGACCAAAATTGATCTAATTCATCCTCCATTCCCTTAGGGTCACCTTCATTGGGTGCATTTAACTCCTCAGGATGCTGAATGGTAGGTGTCGATTCCCTAAGTGGAGGGTCAAGAGTAGGCTCACTAAGAGTAGAATGGGATTCCACCAGATAATCAATAGGGGAAGTGATAAGAACAATACAACCTTGACCCGGGTTAGTAGGGGTAAGGAGAATACTGTCATTGGGGTCAAGGTCCTCAAGAGGTACCATCTTCCCTTGCTTTTGACTCCAATATAGCTCGGGTGGATAATCACTATGATCATTTTCCTCTAGTGGCTGTCTCATTGGGAGAGTCTAAGTGATAGCTACATAAAACTGGATCCTTATTATCAATGGTTTCCTCAGAATTATTTTCATGATCATGGTCGTATGGGTAGGGATCAGAATTACTGGGAAGCATGTAGCTAAGCTATCTTATTTCTTCATTTAACTGTTGACTATTCCTCAACATCTCTCCCATGGATTCCATCATTTTCTTTTGCTGTTTTTGCATTTCTATCATAAAAGAGGAGAGGCTACTATTCTCAGGTTGGGGAGGATAGTCAATTTCAAGCTCTGATTGCCTAGGGGTATCGGTCCAACCTCGATATGGGAAATCATGAAGGGTGGGAGGGTTGGATGTTTGCATAGAAGTAGGGATTTCAGGGTTGGAAAATCCTACTCCTAGGCTCTGCTCAAAAGTGAGAGTTATCAAGCCAATACTCCCAGGATAGGAATATGAATGATCCCATGAATTGTCAATGTACCCATCAAAGGATGGATACGCTCGGGGTATAGGATCCTGATTAAAAGATGGGAAGTATTGACTCTGATAATCAAAATGATAGGAGTAAGGGTGATCCATTTCTTTAAGCAAAACAGTTTTAACTCTCTTAGGGTTTAGAAGAATTCAGAACATGGGCAGAAATTTCCTAGAGAGTTCTACTGTCAAAGCAAACGCAAATTCAATGGGATCTATTTTTAGTAGATTGTAAGTCTTAGAATTTAATGTTCAGTTGGTGGCCAAACAAGTTTTGCACAAATTACGCTTCCTAGGCCAACATTCGTTGGTGCCTATAACCTACTTGCAAGGGATGGAAGTCTCGAATCGAGCCCACACACGAGGAACCGAAGTTACTTGGTGGATAGGCTTGTTGATTTCCGACTAACTTCCCTTATGGTGCAAAAGAGGAGAGGTAGAAATTTATCTAGTGACCTTATGTGTGAGGTGCACAGTGCCTCAGGTGTGCAAACATACGATCGTGTTTTGATTTTTGAAATTTCGCAAACAAGATCCTTTTGGACACAATTTTAAGGTCCAACCTCTTAGCAGTCCCAAATTTTAAAGTGACCACTGAATTAATTCGATCAAGCACTTTAGTGGTCTTAGATTTAGGTTCAATGCAGATGCATGACAGGTAATTGATGCTCAAGAGACGATGTACCTTACTCCAGCTTTCTTCGTGCAGGAATGTATGCAATACAGTAAAAATAAACTAGATGCTGCTCATTCAGTCCTAGATGGTCGTCCTATAGATATGCAGCTTCTAGCAGGCAGTTCAAAATTTCTTTTTTTAATAATAATAATAAGCAAACATACCTAATCTAACTAACTAACAAACATGTAGTTCAAACAATTTAAATAATCCTATAATCTAAATAAATGGGAACACGCTCCCGAAAATACGCTCCCGCATACAAGAGCGATAAGAAATCAAGTGGCACTGGGAACACGTTCCCAAAAATACTCGACAAGGGTCCAAAAAGATAGAAATTAAATTCTAATGTCTATCTAAACTAAATCTAACTAAGCTCTACTAACTAAATCAAAAATAGGCTCCTCCGTAAGCCTATGTGCGTGGGATCAAGGCCTATGTGTTGCTGTTTCTGACTTTTAGGTGGCATCAAGGTCAACCAAAAAGATCGTCTCCGCTGTGCGCATCGTTCAAGGTCAATGTCGTCGCTCTGTTGCACCTGTCGCCGTGTTAGATTCCTCACATAATAAAAAAATTGATCAGATAACTACGCAACTCAGAATATTCAAAAATAATGAAGTGAATCTATTGCGTCTGTTGCCTCCCTGGCAATGATGCCAATTTGACGGAGAGAGTTTCGCTTTCTTATGATAGCAATAGAAGGATATGTCATTGTGTTTTATATGGTGGAAAATCTCTCAATCAAAAATTAACATAGATATGAATTTAAACCATAATAAAGGATGTCGCATCCACAGGGAGGAATAGACCAATAAATTCATGAGTCGAGGAATATACAGTTCGCAGACTCTTCCCCAACTTTAATGTAAGGAATATGCTATTTTAAATGAAGCTTGCAATTTCCTTAAAGGTTCAGGGGTATTTATGCAGTTTTCACGTCAGAAATTAAGCTCCAAAAATATGTGTATGATGCATGTGTAATGGCTTATCATGTAAATTCAATTTTCATGCAATTCTGATTTGAAATTCAACGTTAAATCATGAACATAACACAAGTGAAATAATTTCAGGGAAGTATGAGTGCATCAATGCAATGTGGCTGAACAAAATATGAATATATAACTGGAAATGGCATTGAATGTAATTATTAATTGAGAAGAAAACAGAGGATTTCTCCTCTCTCTTCCTCGCGTGGGCGGCTGTGCACGGTTGGCGACGAGAGTCGACGGGGAGGTGCGCCTCGACGAGGGCTACGCAATGGCGGTGACGCAGCGGCCGGAGGTGGCCGGCGGTGGTCGGGCAGAGGAGAATGGTCGCTGGCCTGTTGGCTGCTGGAAGAGAGTAGCCGCGTGTGGATGCGCGGGCACCCTACTGCTGCAGCTCGCGCGGCTGCGCGCTGGGCGCGGACGTGTGTAAGGCTTGCTAGGGCGCGGCTGGAGTGGTCCTTTGCAGCGCCTGCAAGGCGCGGCTGTGGCGTCTGAGGTCACCTGCAGGTGGCTGCAGTACAGCATAATGGCGCCTGCAGGAGATGGTGCAGGTGCGGGCGCGGGTGCACGCTTGTAGAGGGTGCAAGTACAAGCGGTGGAGCGTGCTTGCAGAGGGCGCGCAAGGGCAGTGAGAGCCTATGGGTGTGCTTGCAGGGTGCGATTAGAGTGGCCTACGGGCGTGGCACTTGCGGTGCAGTGCCTGCGGGCGTGGGGTCACCTACAGGCTTGAAGGGGCGCCTGCGGGCGCTGGCATGGCGTGAGTCACTTGCAGGCTAGAAGGCGATGGCACGGTGAAGGCAGTGCGTGGAAGGGCTTGGTTGTGGGGCACGCTACAGCTTGCAGGCGCTGGTGCAGCGGAAGGGCTTGGTGTGGCTACAAGGGCACGTGCACAGTGGACAGGCGGTGGAAGGGTGCACGCAAGTGCAGGCGCAGCGCCTGCGGTAAGGGCAGGAGGGCAATGGTGTGCGGTGCTGGCTGGAAGGCTTGGCTGTGGGCAATGCAAGGGCATTCACTGTGCGCACCTTCTCCACAGTGCATGCTCTCTCCACGGTGGGGAAGGTGGAGAAGAAGGATATCCCCCCAGGGGGACGAAGAAGATGGCGATCTCTCCTTTTCTCCCTTCCTCTTAACTCCTCTCCCCCGTGCCAATTAAGGGATTTTCAAATCCCCTACTAATTTTGGTTGATGGCTGTTAGGGGTGTTGAGGCTGTAGGTGGAGATATTTGTGGGGGGGAAAATTCTTTCCACCTCCTGTTCTTTTCCACAATTGATCCTCGTCTCTCTTCTTCCCGATTATTAGCTTGATAGAGTAGATTAATTGGAGAAGATGAGTGCGCTGTTGCGGGACCCTGCATGAAATATAATTACATAATAAGCAATAGAAGAAATGTAAACTTAAATAATGACACAAGCAATCATTTAATGAACAAATGTGATTATTAACAAACATACAATGTTAGAATTGAATTACTTAGGCGTAATAATAGTCCATTAAAATGGACTCATCACTTACAATATTTTATAAATTCACTATTTACCCCCCTCTAGTGCAATTTCATAAAAGAAGTTGCGGATGTTTGGAAACAAAGAGTGGAAGATGAGGAGTCATTTAGGAGAGGTAGTAGAAAACAGGGAGCAAAGTTGGCACCGGTTGAGGTATGGCTGGTGCTGGAGAGGAAACTGCTCTGATAAGAGGTGGACGACAAGGATGAAGGAGGTAGGGGCGCCGGCGGGTGCTGCTCGACGCGAAAGAAAGCAAGGAAGAAGAATCTGCCACTCGTATTGCGGTCAGACGATGAGGGGAGGCAAGGAGGGTCGCCGGAGCTTGAAGAGAAATTCAGCAGGAGGAGGAGAGAAGAAAATTGAGGGTTACTTTGGTTGAATTCAATCTTGAGGGATTCGGTATGTGTAGGGGGTGCTTTTATACCACTCCCTTTCCATTGAACCTACCACCCGACCTACCCGAGTTTGGCTTTCATCATGAACTCAAACCATGGCCAGACTTGGGCCATTCTTCCATTTTTCCATTTCATTTTGATCCTTGTATCTTTACCAATCATCTTTTAAGGGAATCTGAGGAGGACATATTTCTTTAGGGCATGCAAGTGTCCAATTATTTACATGATTGTCCACCTTCCGTGCATCACTTCACGCCCAACTGAATAGGCGTAAAAGATAGCATTGGATGGGAGGTAACCTATCATTTTTCCTGCTTTCCTTTTTCTTTCTTTTCCCGGGTTTTTCTTATCCTGAACCCAACCGCTTTTCACCAACGTGATCTCTTTTCTTTTCTAATGCATGAGAACATTACATATCATAAGCATGGGTGTGTGTTTTTAAATTTTGACGATCGATTCAGGATTTTCAAAACCTAAAAATATGCATTTTTTCTTTCTCATAATCTCATTATAGAAAAATCATAAAACTCTTTGAGGAAAATTTTGAAAATCGGGACTAAGGTTGAAAGATTCTTTTTAAGGTACAATGGGATTTAATCTTTAACAAACTAAGGACTAGAATGCAGATCCAATTTTTAGAACTTCTGGGTCAATTCTTAGACTAGATCAAGTATCTTTCTCTAGATTTCACCTAACTCGTGATGATTCAAGTGACTTGACCTCTTTTTGTGACCTGGAAATTACTTGGCTTAGTTTCCAACCCAAAAACTTGTGTCACTTGCAAAAATTCTTGTGTCAAATTTCACACATAGCCAACACCTACAAATATTTAGAAAAATTAGAAAAACCCCTTATTTAGTCTTAGTGAAATCCAAAGCAGATGATTGCTTTGAGTTCCCATTGTCAAGAACGAGGAAAATGCCCCCTTTAAGGACGTGATGTCAACATGTTACCACCTCGGTGCTACTCTATATCTATATTTCACATCTTAAGATGCAACATTAAGGTGCATTTTGTGGCTTAAGTGTCATGGACGATGCTCTACCCATAGTGTCAGAGCAAGAGCTTTAGTTTGCTTGGAGCACCCATTTACACCGCATTGTGTTTTAAGGTTGGGAGCTCCTGGGTGGTGTCTTGGATATTACTATCTCAAAGTGCTGGCACCAAAGCTCCCTCGAGGATTGGTAACGGGAATGATGATCCCAACACATCTGTTGTAAGATTAAGCTAGGAGTAAGCATGAGGTAAACAAAAAAAAAAGTTTCAAAAAACACAACCCTATAAATGTTGGCATTCATAAGCACTGACACAAGGTTTTGAAAGTTTTGCGAGTTGCGAATTGGATTCAAGAGCCAAGGAAATCCTAACTACATGATAATTTTGAGTCATTTGAATTAACAAGTTAACTTGTGAGTTTTTGAAGGATACATTCATCTCGATTCTTCTAACTCTTGGATCTAAAGACAAATCTTGATGTTTTGTCTTTAACAAATCTCGTACCTTTCATATTTTCAATCAACCAAGGCCCTGTAATCTTTTTCTCCTCAAAAGTAAAAAAAAAAAATTAGTTTTTACCAAAAATCTATTTAGTGAATTTAGTTTTGCTAAGAGACTACCAAAAGATAAGCATGGGGGTGTGATAAACGTCAGTTTATCATCATTCTTATGCCCTAAAACTAATCTAGCTCTTAGGGTTTTAACTCCGTAAATTAGTTTTCAGGCTGCATTTAAGCATTTACCTAGGTTAGGCATGCATTGCATTTTAATTGTATTTTTGATGTATTTATCTAAGTGTCAGGATTAGGCAAAATGTCAGATCCCACATACTTTGGTACTCAAGAAGGCAGAAGATGAAGGAGAAGCATCTATTAGTTGGATCCCAGCTAGATCCAGCTCATCCCAACTGGATCGTAGCTCCTTCTAGCCGGATCAACTCTTCCCTAGCTCCATTTAGCTCATCTCAGCTGAATGGTAGCTCTAGCTAGTTCACCTTACCTCAGCTGGATAGTAGCTCAAGCTAGCTCAAGACAGTTGGTCCTAGCTCCATTCCAGCTCTTCCAGCTCAGAATAGTTCACTGGAAGCTCAACCTGACTATGACTAGCTACTGCCATCAACTAGCTAGACCTAGTCAGCTAAAGATGACCTCAACCAGCTTAGGCTAGCTCAAGTCTAGCTCCTAGAGACCTAACTCAGCTCAACTTGGTGAGCTAAGCTAGTTGACCTAAGCTAGCTACTCTAGCTAGCTAGGTAATCTCTCGGAAGACCAGACCCAGCTCACCTCAGCTCATATCAGCAGAAGCCAACTCATCTTAGCTTGGCTTAGCAGCTACCAAAGAACTAGCAAGCTAAGCCAGCTAAGGTAGCTCCTTGCAGTTGTCTTCAATAGCCACCAGCTCCAATGCAGCTCCTTCCAGCTACTTCCAGCTACTTACCTCCAAAACCCTAGCTCCCTCTACCTCCTACCCAGCTCCCTATTAGCTAAGCTAGCTTAGCTTAGCTGGGTCTACCTCCATGGCACCAATACCTAACCATAAAACCCTACCTAACCTAAACTCCACCAAGTAACCCTTCAAGTCCACTTGAGTCCACCTACTTCTACCTATGTTGGCGCCAACCAACATACATCCCTTCAACCCACACCTCCACCAAGGGACACCAAAAGTGGAACCAAAAACCACCTCCAACCACCTCCCTTTTGGCGCCATTTTTTCCCCCCAAAAACCCTTCCATCTAAACTATCCATCCACCCTTAAATGCCATCACCATCCTTCATTTTTCCCTCCAAAAACCCCCCTTCTAGAAGACCCATTTTGGCACCAAAACCAAAAGCCACCAAGGGTGATAACCACCCACAACTACCACCTATAGCACCCCTAGGATTAGCGCCAACTCTCCTAGGCCATAGGATCACCAACCACCCACCAAAACCAATCCTAACCCTTCATCCAAAAGTCATGCCAACTCCCCTCTCCATTCATATATATACCCCACCTAACCACCACCTAAAAATCATCTCTTCCATTAGTTAGGTTTCACCATAGCCACTACATCTTCATGCTAAGGAAGAAGAAGAGGAGAAGAAGATCAAGGGGGCACTCACCCACCCCCTTGGTGCCTTCTTCCTCTCCTTCTTCTCCCTTAGCCACACCAAAGGAGTAGGTCTTCACACCTAGAGGGGACGACCAGGAAAGAGGAAGAGCAAGGTGGTTGATGCCTACCTTGAAGGATTGCTTGGAGGAAGACTATTTCAAGAAGAAAAGGAGAACCCTTTTCAAGTGTGGGGCACTGCACTTGGAGCAAGGTCCAACTAGATCTTCAACCAGAGGATTTCCCCTTCTTCATCTTTATTTTATCTTTGTATTAGATAGTACTTTACTATTTTTCCTATAGAAGCATTCCTCTACCTGTAATCGACTTACTAGTAATACAAATTTCAATTGCCTTCCAATTTCTGTTTTCTAGCTTAGTGTGTTTTTTATGCTATTAGTTAATTAGTGCACCACATCTTCTTTGGATTACCCTAGGCGTACTTGCCTAGGGTGAGCTTAGAGGAGAAGACTCATTCATGTCACTTAGGTTTAATGATAGGTTCACTCTTTTGCGTACTCTTCATTTACGAATACCTGATTGTTTTAAAAATCATAAAACAACAAAACCAAAATCACAAAAATACATATGTTGATTTGAGAGGTGAGAGAGAGAACCATATTTGTGATTAATAAATTGGCCTACTTAGACAATCCTAGATATTCACCCTATCTAGGTTATAAATTTAAGAGTTTGTCGATTTTATGCGTACAACGACACTATTTCACATTATTAACAAACTGCGTAAAATCTGTATCAATTACCTAGCTAGCTGGAGTAGCTAGCTTAGGTCAAGTAGCTCAGCTCAACTAAGTTGAGCTGAGTTAAGCCTCCGGGAGCTGGACTTGAGCTGGCCTAAGCTAGTTGATGACTTCCTCAGCTGACTAGGTCAAGCTAATTGATAGCAGTAGCTAGTCCTAGTCAGGTTGAGCTTCCATTGAACTTTTCCGAACTGGTGGAGTTGGAATGGAGCTAGGATCAATTGTCTTGAGCTAGTTTAAGCTGCCATCCAGCTAAGGTGAGCTGAATGGAGTTGAGGTGAACTAGCTTGAGCTACCATTCAGCTAAGATGAGTTGAATGGAGCTAAGGGTAAGTTGATCCAACTAGAAGGAGCTGGGATGAGCTAGATCTAGCTAAGATACAGTTGGTAAGTGCTTCTTCTTCATCTTCTGCCTTCCTGAGTGCCAAGGTTTGTAGGATCTAACTTTTTATTTATCTCTAACACTCAGATAAACACATCAAAAATACAAATAAAATGCAATGCATGCCAAACCTAGGTTAATGCCTAAATATAGCTCGAAAACCTGGTTGCAGAGTTATAACCCTAAGAGTTAGATATGTTTTAAGGCATAAGAATTATGATAAACTGACATTTATCACACCTGCATGCTTATCTTTTGCTAGTCTCTTAGCAAAACTATTTTCACAAAATGGATTTTAGGAAAGACTAATTTTTTTTACTTTTGAGGAGAAGGAGATCACGGTTGATTGAACACATGAAAGGCACTGGATTTGTTAAGGATAAAGCATCGGGATTTGTCTTTAGATCCAAAAGTTAGATAAATGGGGATCAATGTATCCTTCAAAAATTCACATGTTAACTCCATGTTAATTCAAATGACCCAAAATTATTTTGTAGTTACGATTTCCTTGGCTCTTGAATCCGAATCATAACTTGTGTAATCCTTTTGTGTCGTTGCTTTATGAATGCCAACATTTGTAAGGATGTGTTTTTAGAACTTTTTTTTTGTCTCCCTCATGCTTACTCCTAGCTTAATCCTATAACAAATGTGTCAGGATCATCATTCCCATTACTAATTCTTTAGGGGGCTTTGGCGCCAGCACTTTGAGATAATACTGTCCAAGACACCACCTATTTGCTCACAACCCAAAACACAATGCGGTGTAAAGTGGCACTTCAAGAAACTCAAGCTCTTGCTCCGACTCTATGGGTAAAGCACCGTCCAAGACACTTGAGTCACAAAATGCACCTTAATACTCCACCTAAAAATATGAAATATAGATATAGAGCAGCATCGAGGCGATAACATGTTAACATCACATCCTCAAAGGGGGCATTTTCCTCCTTCTCGACAGTGGGAACTCAAACCAATCATCTGCTTCAAATTTCACTAGGACTAACCAAGGGGCTATTCTAATTTTCTAATTGTTTTTTTAGATGTTGGCTTTGTGTGTGAAATATGACACAAGAATTTTGCAAGAGACGCAAGTTTTTGGGTTGGAAACTGAGCTAAGTAATTTCTAGCTCACAAAAAGAGATCAAGTCACCTGAATTATCATGAGTTCAGGTGGAATTTAGAGAAGGATACTTGATCTAGTCTAAGAATAGACCTAGAAATTCTAAAAATAGGATCCGCATTCTAGTCCTTACTTTGTTAAAGATTAAATCCCATTGTACCTTGAAATGATTCTTCAACCTTAGTCTCGATTTTAAAAAGTTTTCCTTAAAGAGTTTTATGATTTTTCTGTTATGAAGATGTATGCAAAAGAAAAAATGCATATTTTTAAGTTTTGAAAATCTTGAATCGATCGTCAAAATTTAAAAACGCCTTCCCATTCTTATGATATGCAATGTCCTCATGCATTAGGAGGGGAAAAAAATCACCTTAGTGATAAGTGGTCGGATTCAAGATGGGCAAAGCATGGGAAAAGAAAGATAAAAGGAAAGCAGTAAAAATGATGGGTTACCTCCCATCCAGTGCTATCTTTTACGTCAAGCAATGCACGGTAAGATGGACAGTCATGTAGAAAATTGGACACATGAATGCCCTCATGAAAAAGGTCTTCATCTGGATCCCCTAAAAGATGATTTGTAAAAATATATAGATCAAAATGAGATGAAAAAATGGAAGAATTACCTGAGTCTAGCTAAGGTTTTAATTCATGATAAATACCATACTCGGGCGATTTTGGTGGTAGGTCCAAAGGAAAGGGAGTAGGAGAGAAATTAGTGTGATGAAGGGTGGGTGAAGTTAGTGTAGGTGGTTCTGGTGGAAAATCAAGAAGAGAGTAAGATTGAAGACAAGGCTCCTAGTCATTGATGTTGTCGACCACTGATTCAGAGTTAGAATTCTAAAAAAAATTATGGTCGAGAAGGGTATCTATTAACATTGTCTCCTCCACAAAATTAGATATTTCTGTGTTTGAGTCCTCAAAAAAATTATCATTATCATGGAATCTCCTAAAGGATTTGAAAATATTAAGAGTAATAGTCTGGCCCACGCAAGTGATATCCATTTTGCCTATATGGCAATTTATATTTGCTTTCGCTGTAGCCAAAAAGGGTCGTCCAAGAATTATTAGGGCGTTAATTAGAGATTCGAGTACCTCAATGTCAAGTACCAAAAAGTCTACAAGGAAGACACAGTTCTAGACATTGACAAGAACATCCTCGACAATCTCTTGAGGTTTGATTGTAGATCGGTCAGCTAATTGTAAGGTAACCTCGACAGGTTTTAGATCACCGATCCTAAATTCTTCTAATAAAACCTTGGGGATGATATTGATTGAGGTACCGAGATCAAGAACGACGCAGTTGAAAGTGGTATCATCAATAACTATTGAAATCAAAGGCGCGCTCGAGTCTTTCATCTTTGGAGGTAGCTTTCTCTATATGACAGAGCTTACTATCTCCGAAAGATGCACCTGTCCTAGATTTTTAATCTGCCTTTTGGGAGTACAAATATCTTTCAAAAACTTGGCATAGGCAGGTATGTATTTGATTGCATCTAGGAGAGGGATGTTGATCTGAACTTGCCCGAATACATCCATGAGTTCCTCAGTTGTGGGCTCAGATTTCTTTTTTTGATTGGTGGAGTGGAGAGCTTGGGGAAAAGAGATAGGAGTCATGTCATGTGATTTTTGTGTCTCTTTTTCTTCCTGAGTGGGTGGATGAGAGTCAACTTGCTTAAGAATGATAGGGGTTTCATCAGGTTGTTGTGAAGGCCCAGGATCAGTGGTGGTCTTCCCACTCCTCAATGTAATTGCATGTGAGTTGGATTATTACTTGGAGGAGTTTGGGGGGCTTGTTATTATGGAAAACCTGATGGCTGCTAAGGTACAGGGTTAATGGGAGGCTAGTTATGGTGGTTTTGAGTTTGATTTCTACCATGATAATGATTCCTTTGATTATTAGGGTTGGGCATGGGATGGGAAGGTAAATGTCCTATAGGTCTTTGTGTCGGAGTGACCCCAATCTGATTATGCAGATTTGTAACAACACGGGTTACTTCCGACATTTTACTTTGCATCCCTGCAGGGTTTCATAATCTGGGCATTGATGTCTTCTTGAGATAGGCCAGGTTGATAAAAAGTCTAATTTGACCAATACCCTCCAAATGGGTTTTGTTTCTGATAGGGAACCAAATTGGTCCAGGAGCAAGTCAGGTGATTCCTCCAATTTGAGTTGGAAGAATTTTCAAATTTCTCCTGGAGGACGAAAATATTTTCAGTGGGATTAGGATTTGGATATGTGTATGTCTTTGGTGAACCATAGAAAGCCTCAAGATATTGATTATACTTAGCACGGGTAGTATTCAGATTATGCAAATTTTCTCTCTTTGGGATGTTAGGCAGGATTAGATGTGGAGACTGTGGGGTCTGGATGGGTGTGGCAAGTCTTTTCTCTAATTTCTTCTAATTTATTTGCATTTGGTCGAGTCGGTGAGCCATCATTTGGAGATCATCTTGGGTAACGGGATAGATTGAGTGCCTATCTCAGGAACACCGAACTGCAAGTTTGTAGTTCTGCCGAAGGTGTTCATGGATGCATTATTAAATGAGTTTTCATTCATTTCCTCAAATAATTCATAGGCACTTTCTGCATCCTTATTTAAGTTTCCACCACACGAAACACCAAAGTTGATCTTCTAATCCATGGTAGAATATTTGCACAAGCTGCCATAAGGGAACCTCGTGGTGCAGGCAACTTCTCAAAAGATCTTGGAACCGTTGCCAAGCATCATGTAGAGTCTCGCCAGATTTTTGTTGGAAGGTTGTAATAGATCTTCGCAAGGAATTAGTACGACTTATGGGGAAGAAGTTTTTTAGGAAAGCACTTTTCAGCTAAGGCCAAGTGGTAATGGGTCTGCCAATAGTTCTAAACCAATATGCAACCTTATCCTTAAGAGATAATGGGAATAGATGCATCAACCAAAGATCTCGCACATTGTAGGAACAGGTTGTTTGTGCGAGGAGAGTGAGCTCCTCAAGGTGGCTGAACGGGTCTTCTTCAGGAAGGCCGTGGAAGTGTTTAATCAAGTTTAGAATGATCGGTTTGATTTAGAAGTCCTCTTCTGGAATTACCACCCCAAGTCTGTCCTCATAATTGGTAGGATCATAAAAATCCTTAAGAGGAACGACAAGCTACTAACGAGGTGGCAACTTTTGCCCTTGGTTGGCTAGGTTCGTTATAGTCCTAGTCAACTGTTGTTGATTAGCTTGTAGCTGAGCCAGATGCTCAGCCATCATGGAGAAGGGATTAGGTAGGGGGGCTTGTTGTTGTTGTGGCCTCTCAAGGATTTCCAAGGTAGGCAAGTTAGGAAGGGGCAAGTCAAAGGTGGAGGGGTTAGCTTGTGGATTTGGGGTGAAAGGGTCAGAAGCAGGATTAGAGGTAGATGTGGATGGGTTAGTGGACCTATTTTGTTGGTTTTCCACTTTTTTAGAATGTAGGTGAGAGGAAGAATGCGGGAAAGGAGGTCATGTTTGTGCGGGGGGCAAAATCAAGTGGTCTCTCTAAATGTGGAGTTTGGGATCACCGCTCGTGCATACAATGGAAGAAACGAGGAGGAGAGGAGGGAGAGATGAGAAGAAGTGTGCAATCAAGCAAATAAAATTCTAGACCTAAACTTAAGGTTGACTCCTAAAATAACCTAAGACTTGGTCTACCCAAGCAATAAGAAATCAATAGTGAATACCCATTCCTTCAACAAATCTAGCTAGGCTGAATAAGGGGAGGGTTGGGCCCAAGCATATCCTAGGAAAATCTCTGGGGGCTTATATAAACCAGTGCCTAGTCGTTTAACACAACCCCTCAGCCTAGCACCAGATATAGATGAAGCAATTGATATTAAATAAAGAAATCATAAAACCTAGAGAGCAAGCCTAAGTTTGATGAAACCTTAGGGGCCAAATTGTTACAAATTTTTAATTAGGTCTAGGAGCTTAAAGTTCACAAGGAATGTGATCGGCGTTGATTGGGATAGTGGCCGATTATTTCTTTTTTTTGTGCAAATTGGGCGAGAAGTGATGCCCAAGCCAAATCAAAGGAGGTTTGCAAACAAGGATTTTTGTTATTAAAGTGTTTTAGGGTTTGGATAAAGATTTGATATCTTTTAGGATTCTCTCTTGTTAAAATTTCAAACAAGGTTTTGAAGTTCCAAAAATAATATCAATCAAGTTGTTATTGGTGGAGTTCAATTCCTTTAGAGTTGATGTGACTAAGAGAAATCAAAACCCTAATGTGGAAATCCTATGTATGCAGCTCCTAAAAAAATGAATATCTTTTTGAAATATTTAAGAGTGGTGTTCCAAACAAGAAAATGACACCACCACTTGATGTAATATCAAAAAAGGAATCGAAAAATAATCTTTTTGAGATTTTTGAAATTTGTTTGATATTTTTTAGAATTTTTCTTTTTACTGGTGTCAAGCGACAGAATTGATAGATTTGGGAAATTGATTCTGCAAAAACCTCACATGGCCTCAAAAATTTTTGGGAATTTTATATGCTGTAGAAAATTTCTTAAGGTTTCTAGCAATATAAAGTTTACTCGAATATGATGAGTAGAACAATTAATAAAATTCACGAACTGTAAGAAAATAGTAAGGAAACAAGGTCTGACCCTTGTTCAGTCCATGAATTTTTTAATTTTTTCTATTTGGTCAAATTACTTGAAAAGTGGACTCAAGGTTCCTGACTCAAAGGGGCTTCGCTGGGTGAAATTTGATGATTTTAGGAAACTCCTAAGTACCCAGACTT
This sequence comes from Thalassia testudinum, assembly GCA_037157565.1. Lineage (NCBI taxonomy): Eukaryota > Viridiplantae > Streptophyta > Magnoliopsida > Alismatales > Hydrocharitaceae > Thalassia > Thalassia testudinum. The sequence continues at coordinate 113,938,440 of JAZHRO010000025.1, forward strand.
GATTTTTGAAAATCGAGATAGAAGTTTGAGTTTTCAAAAATCAAACACCAATAAGATTAAGGTGGTGAAAATAATGAAGCAAAGAAGGAACAAAGTGACTTTTAGGGTTCCACTACTCTCAATTTTTCTTGTTTTTGTTTTTTTGCTAATTTAAGGATTTTTTAAAGAGATTTTTATTTTTGATAAAAAGATATAACCTAGGGTACTAACCTGAAGTACGCAGGAGACAAGATCACTTGAAGTTTTCTACTCCAAGCGAATCCAAATCCTGCTCTTTCTCCTGATTTGCACCTGAAATTAAAACAAACAAAATTTCGTGAAGATCTAAAAAAGCAAGAGAGAGATTAAAGAAGTGACTAAGCTGTGCCTCCCCAACAACAGTGCCAAAAAATGATATCGAAAATACGCACTTTGTTAATGATGCAAAATAGTGTCATTGCAACGCATAAATCCATAATTAGCTCTTAAATTTATAAAACCTAGATAGGGTGAATATCTAGGGTCATTCAAGGAAGCCAAATTGTTAGTCACAAAGATGGTTCTCTCTCTCACCTCTCAAATCAACACATATATTTTTGTAATTTATTTTTTGTTGTTTTTAGGTTTTGGAAATAATTGGACAATTGAAAGAGAAGATTAAAATTACGCTAGAACTACACCTATCCCTAAACCTAAGTGGCAAGATGAAACCTCTCTTCTAAGCTCACCCTAGGAAAGTGTGCCTAGGGTAATTAGAAGAGGAGAGTGTGGTGTGCACTACAACTACAAGAACATGAAACACACGTTAAACATAAAACATGAATTGGAAGGCAAGTAGAACTTGTATTATTAGCAACTAAGGGAAATGTAGCGGAATGCTTGTTACATGAAAATACCCAAAAAATAAACTAGCTAATACAAGATATAGAGATAAAGAAGAAGGGCGAATCCTCTGTTTGAAGTCTGGATGGTCCTTGCCTCCAAGTGTAGTTGCCCTGCACTTGAAAAGGGTTCTCTTTGGCTACTTATTGATGTAGTCCTCGTCCAAGCTCTCACCTCAAGGTGGGTGATCGCGAAATTATGTGGTTTGTTAAAATTGTGTTTTAGTCGTTGTAACGCGTAAATCCGTTTTCGCTTTTAAAATTTATGACCTAGATAGTGGGGTATCTAGGGTTGTCCAAGAAGGCCAAATTGTTTGCAAATTAAATCCCTTTCTTGGAAAATGGAAATCAACTTTTTTTTTGGTGTTTTTAAATATATAATTTTTTTTATTTTGAAATAACAAGAACACTTGAATTTTGTTGGTGGGAAAGACTAACACCTATAATTACTAATCTAACACCTAGGTGACAATTAATTCCTCACCCTAAGCTCACTCTAGGCACATGGAGACCTAGACTAATTAGGGAGAGGGAGTGAAAAGTGCTAGAAAAAAAAGCAATTAAATGTGACAAAGATTGCAAAGAAGGAAACTTTAAATTAGGACTAAAAAAAAATGTTTTACAGAAAACCCTAATAGAGGAAAGCTTTTCCTACAACTATCAAGGTACAAAGTAAAAGAAAACTAATGGTTCTGATGATGATGATGGTGAAGAAGAGGTGGAGGCTTCTTGCTCCAAGCCTGGTAGCTCCCAGACTTGAAAAGAAGATCTCAAACTCCTTCTTTCTAGAGCTCCTCCAGAATGATGTCCTCCAAGGCAAGCCCTAGGGGGGTGTGCCCTAAACTTCTCCTCAAGGGTGGACGTGCACCACCCTTCCTCCTCCAATTGCTTGGCTATCCTCCTAGTGGAATGCTCCTCATCCATGGCGTGGCACAAGAAGAAGAGAGAAGGGGAAGAAGGCACCAAGGGGGCGGGTAGGATGCCCCCTTAATCTTCTTCTCTCCTTCTTCTTCTTGGCCATGAGATGTAGTTGGATATAGGGTAGAAAATATACTAATGGAGGATGGGGAAAATGGTGGTGGTTAAGGGTCTTCTTATAGAGTAGGATGGGGGGTAGAGGTGGCTCTTGAAATGGATGGCTAGGATATGGTTTGGGAGGTAGTTGGGGATCCTATGGTAGAGATCATTTAGCGCCAACTTAAAGGGTATTAGGGGGGTGGTTATGGTGGAAAAAGGCAAATAGAGTTGGTGCCAAAATTGGTTTCTAGAAGGGAGTTAGGTGGCACCAAGTTAGGGTTCTAGAAAGGGAGTTATGTGTAGGGTGGATGAGGCTTGGAAGGGGTAGGTGTAGGGTGTAGATGGGAGGTCATTTTGGTGCCAAAAGGAGGGGGGTTCTAGAAGGGTTAGTTGGCGCCAAAATAGGTGTCTCTTGGTGGTGGTTGAGGGGTGAAAGGTGATGATGGTGGAGGTGCCAACTTGGAGTGGAGGTGGAGCTAGCTTAGGTGGTCTTAGGTGGGCTTAGTTGGTGGAGCTAGTTGGGTAGGGTTTTAGGGTGGCGGATGGCCAAGGGAGCTGGAGCTTGGCTAAGCTAATCTAGCTTAGCTAGCATAGCTAGTAGTAGAGTAGAGGAGGATGTATCTGGAGCTAGGGTTTGAGGAGAGGAGCTGAAGAGAAGTCTGGAGCTGAACTAGAGCTGGTAGCTGCTGAAGAGGGTGGCATGGAGCTACTCTAGCTGGCTTAGCTTGCTAGTTCTTTGCTGCTGCTAAGCTAAGCTAAAGCAAGTTGGCTTCTGCTGAAATGAGTTGAGGTGAGCTAGGTTTGATGGTCCCAGGGATGATCTAGCTAGTTGAGGTAGCTAAGGTAGCTTAGCTCAACTAAGTTGAGCTAAGCTGAGTCCTCAGGAGCTGGACTTGAGCTTCCTAAGCTAAGATGAAGTCATCTTCAGCTGGCTGGAGTTGAGTGGAGTTGGATGTAGCTGGTCCTAAGCTGAGGTGAACTCCAGTCAACTCAGCTAAGTTAGCTAGAGCTCCCAGTAAACTGATGAGAACTGAGATGAGCTAGACTCAGCTAAGTTGAGTTGGATCTGACCTGACTTGAGCTAAGGTGAGCTAAGATGAGCTCTCTTAAGCTGTCATCAGCTAAAATGAGTTGAATGGAGCTAGGATGAGCTAACCCTAGTCCAAGTGAGCTAGAATCCAGCTATGGTAAGCTGGATCAAGCTAAGTCCCAGGTGGTTTGAGCTTCTCCTTCACCAGTTGCCTTCGCAAGTGCTACGGTTCTGGGGATTTGACTATCTGTCCATCCTTAACACTCACAAAAACATATCAAAAAGACAATAAAAAGTAAAATGCATGCCTATTCTAATTTATGCCTAAATGCAGCCCAAAAACCCGTTTGCGGAGCAAAATCCTAAGAGCTAGGTTTGTTTTAATGCATAAGAATGATGATAAACTAGCATTTATCACACCCCCATGCTTATCTTTTTCTAGTCTATTAGTAAAACTTTAATTTTTACAAAATGGAATTTTTGGGAAATCTATTTTTTTCGACTTTTGAGGAGAAAGAGATTAGGGACATAGGATGATCCAAACACAGGAGGTACGGGATTTGTTTTCGGATCCAAAAATTAGACAAAAATGGGATCAATATATCCTCCAAAAATTCATAGATTAACCCCTTGTTAATTCAGATGACTTGAAATTTTTGTTTTTAGGATTTTTCTAGCTCTTGAATCTGATTCGCAACTTACAATAATCTTTAAAACTATGTTCGTGCTTGTGAAAGGCCAACATTTATAAGGGCATGTTTTTGGTTTAAAACCTTTTTTTTCTCCCACCCATGCTTATTTTTAACTTAGTCTTACAACAGATGTGTTAGGATCATCATTTCCGTTACCAATCCTCAAGGGGGCTCTAGCGCCAGTACTTTGAGATAACACTATCCATGACACCACCCAAGAGCTCACAACCCCAAAACACAATGCGGTGTAAAGGGGCGCTCCAAGCAAACTCAAGCTCTTGCTCCGACACTATAGGTAGAGCACCCTCCAAGACACTTGAGCTGCAAAAATGTGCTTTAATGCTCCATCTAAAGATATGTAATATAGATATAGAGCAACGCCAAGGCGGTAACATGTTGACATCGTGTCCTCAAAGGAGGCATTTTCCTCCTCAACGGTGGGAACTCAAACCAATGATCTGCTTCAGACTTTTACTAAGGCCAAACAAGGGGATTTTTCTAATTTTTAGTTGTTTTTAGGTGTTGGCTTGTGTGCGAAATTTGACACAAGAAGTTTTGTACGAAATGTATGTTTTAGAATCAGAAATTAAGCCAGATACTTTCCATATTACAAAAGAGGATCAAGTCACCTGAACTATTATGAGTTCAAGTGGAATTTTGGAGAAGGATATCTAATTTAGTCTAAAGATAGACCCTAAAATTCTAATGATCAGATCTGTATCCTCATCCCTAGTTTGTTAAAGATAAAATCCTATTGTACCAAAAGTGAGTTTTCAACCTTAGTCCTGATTTCAAAATTTTCCTCAAAAAATTTTTAATATTTTTATTTGTTTTGGGTATGCTAGCAGAAAAATAAAACAAAATGACAAAAGAAAAATACATGTTTTTAGGTTTTGAAAATCCCAAATCGATCGTCAAAATTTTAAAAACACCCTCCCATGCTTATGATATGCAATGTCCTCATGCATTAGGAGGGAAAAGGGATCACCTTAGTGAAACACGGTCAGGTTTAAGATGGTCAAAACCTAGAAAAAGAAAGGAGAAAGAAAGCAGAAAAAATGATGGGTTACCTCCCATCCAGTGCTATCTTTTATGCCATTTAGCTGGGCGTGAAGGTATGCACTGAAGATGGATGATCATGTAAATAATTAGACACCTGGATGCCCGCAAAAAATGCATCTTCTTTCGGATCCCTGGAAAATTGATTGGTAGAAAGATAGGGATCAAAGTTCGATGGAAAATGATTAGTGTGGCCTGAGTCTAGCCATGGTTTTAAATTGGGTTAAGTGCCAAACTCGAGCAGGTCTAGTAGCAGGTCCATAGGAAAGGGGTTGGGGAAGGGATGGTGAGGAATGGGTGAAGTTAGTGTGGAAAGGTGGGGTGAGGGAAGAGTGGGTGGGTTAGGGTGATCAGGGGGTTCATCAGGAATGGATTTTTGGTCAAGACAAGTTTCCAAATCAAAGATTTCACCGACCACTGATTCTGAGTCAGATTCCTCGAAAAATTTTTGGTCGGGAAGGGTATCTACCAACATTGTCTCCACCAAATTTGAAATTTCAGTGTCGAAGTCCTCAAAAAAATTATCATATGGAATCTCTTGGAGGATTTAAAAATATCAAAAGTGATAGTTTGGCCTGCACAGGTGATATCCATTTTTCCTGTGTGGCAATTAATGTTTGCCTTTGCAGTGGCCAAAAAGGGTTGTCCAAGGATTATCGGGGCATTCATCAAAGATTCAGGTACCTCAATGTCAAGGACTAGAAAGTCTGCAGGGAAGACACAATTCTAGACCTTGACCAAAACATCCTCAACAATCCCACGAGGTTTGATTGTAGAATAGTCGGCTAATTGAAGGTTAACCTCAACAGGTTTAAGTTCACCGATCTGAAATTCTTCAAATAAAATCATGGGAATGATATTAACTAAGACACCAAGATCAAGGAGGGTGCGATCAAAAGTAGTCTCATCAATAATCGCTGAAATTAATGGCTCCCCCGGATCTTTCATCTTTGGAGGCAGCTTGCTCTATATGACAGAGCTTATTGTCTCTGAAAGATGTACCTGCCCTAGATTTTTGGCCTGCCTTTTAGGAGTACAAATCTCCTTCAAAATTTTGGTAGAGGTAGGTATATATTTGGTGGCATCTAGGAGAGGAATATTGATTTGAACTTTTCCAAATAGATCCATGAGTTCTTCTATGGTGGGCTCAGATTTCTTTTTTCAATTGGTGGTGGGGTGGAGAGCTTGTGGAAAAGGGATAGGAGTCATGTCCTGAGATTTTTGTGTTTCTTTTTTTTCCTGATGTGGGAGTGGAGAGTCAATTTGCACGGGGATGGGAATTTCACCAGGTTTTTGTGAGGGCCTGGGATCAGCGGTGGTTTTCCCACTCCTCAACATAACTGCATGTGTAGTTAGATTATTATTTGGAGGAGGTGGCGGGGCCTATTGTTGTGGAAACTTGGGAGGCTACTAAGGTGGTGGATTAGTAGTAGGCTGATTTATATAGTTTTGATTTCTGCCCAGATATTGGTTCCTCTGGTGATTAGGGTTGGGCATGGGTTGGGAGGGCAAATGCCCTGCAGGTCTTTGAGTTGGAGTAACCCCAATCTGACTATTTAGATTTGTAATAGTGCGGGTTACTTCCTTCATCTTTGTTTGCATTTCCTGCAGGGTTCTCATCATCTGGGCATTGATGTCTTGTTGAGATGGCCTAGGATGAAAGGTTGGATTAAACCCATACCCATTAAATTGATTTGGTTAGGGAGGAACTTGGTTATTCTAGGAGTGGTTCGGGTAATTCTCCAATTGGAGGAATTTCTAAATGGCTCCTCGATGGCAAAAATATTTTGAGTGGGGTTAAGATCAAGATAGTTGTAATTCCCCAGTGAATCATGGGCAACCTCAGAATACTGGTAATAATCAATAGGAGTAGTGTTGAGATGGTGAAAATTTTCTCTTCGTGGAATGTTAAGGTGGGTTAGATGTGGAATGTGTGGAGCTGGGGTTGATGTGGTGAGTCTTTCCTCAATTTTCTTTTAATTAATGTGCATCTAGTCAAGTTTTTGTGCAATCATTTGAAGATCGTCTTGGGTTACAGGAATAGATGAAGTGCCTACTTTATGAACACCGAACTGTGGGTTTGACGTTCTACAAAATGTATTCATGGAAGCTTAATTAAATGAGTTTTCACTCATTTCTTTAAAAAGTTCGTAGGCACTTTCAGCATCTTTATTCAAGAAGTTGCTGCCACACGAGGCGTCGACAAAACGTTGAATTTGATCTTCTAAACCAAGATAGAAGATCTGCACGAGCTGCCATAAAGAAATCTCGTGGTGCGGGCAACTTCTTAGGAGATCTTTAAATCTTTCCCAAGAATCATGGCAAGTCTTGCTAGATTTTTGTTAAAAGGTCATAATAGATTTTCGCAGGGAATTAATACGACCTATGGGAAAGAATTTCTTGAGGAAGGCGCTCTTGAGCTGAGGCCATGTGGTGATGGTTCGACCAATGGTTCTAAACCAGTAGGCGGCCTTATCTTTAAGAGATAATGGAAATAGCCGCATTAGCCAAATGTCTTCTTGCACATTTCGAGAACGAGTTGCTTGTGCAAGAAGAGTGAGTTCTTCAAGGTGGCCAAATGGGTCTTCCCTAGGAAGGCCATGGAAATGTTTAATCAGGTTTAGAACTGCTAGCTTGATCTCGAAGTCCCCCTCTAGTATGACCAGCCCTGGTCTCTCTTCATAGTAAGAAGGATCATAAAAATCTTTTAGAGGAACAACATGCTGCAGACGGGGTGGTGGGTTTGGCCTTTGGTTGGCTAGGTTTTGGATATTCCTAGTCAACATTTGTTGATTGGCATTGAGTTGAGAAATTTTCTCTGCCATCAAAGTGTAAAGATCAGGCAGGGGGCTTGGTGTTGTGATTGAGGCAAATCAGCATTAGGGAGCTCCAAGTGCGGGAAGTCCAAGGTGGGGGGTTTTTGGTGGAAGGGTTAGAATTATCATTGGTAGTGGGGTTAGAGGTGGGATTAGAGGTGGAAGTGGAAGGGTTAGTGGACCTATTTTGTTGATTTTCCATTTTTTTAGAAGAAAAAGAAGAAGACAGAAGAAGCAATCTTTTGCGTGTAGGGCGAAATCAAATGGTCCCTTCAAGTGTGGATTTTGAGACCGTTGCCTCTGTATAAAATGGAAGAACGGGAGGGGAGGAGAAGAGATGGAGATGAGAGAAGTGTGCACAGAAGAAATCAAAATTATAGACCTAACTTAAATGTGACTCCCTAAAAATTAACCTAAGACTTGATCTACCTAGGAAATAAGAAATCAATAGTGAATACCCGTTTTATCAACAAATCTAGCCAAGTTGCATAAGGGGAGGTTTGGGCCCAAGCATTTCCCAAGAAAATCTCCAGGGACTTGTGCAAACCCACGCCTGGTCATTTGACATGGCCCCTCAGCCTGACACCAAATATAGATGACAGAATTGGTACTAACTAGAGAAAACTTAAAACCTAGATAGTAAGCCTAAGTTGATGAAACCTTAGGGGTCAAATTGCTATAATTTTTAGTTAGGCCTGGGATACTATTGTGCAGACGGAATGTGGAGAGTGTTGATGGGGTATTTCCCTATTATTTAAATTTCTGTGTGTGTTTGTGTGTGGGAATTGGAAGTTGATTCTATTGAAAAGCAAGTTGTCACACAAATTAATGTATTCCTGTCATTTTTAGAATTGGATTTAAGTTAGTGTATTTTAGGGTTTCCTTCTTAAGTTTACAAACAAGTTTCAAGCTCCACAATCAAAGGAAAACAAGTTGTATTGGTGAAGATTAATTTCCTTTAAAGTGGGTCTCTAAAAAGAAGGAAAGAAACCCTAATCCAATTGGCCCTAAGACAGAAAATTACTACCAACGAATTTGTTTTAGGCTTTTTGTATTAAATAGTGGTCCAAACAAATCAAACAACACCACTACTTTAACGCAAATCAAACAAGGATTCCATAAAAGATTTTTTTAGGATTTTAAGAATTTTTTTGATATTTTTAAAGAATTTTTTTTTGTACTGGTGTCAAAGTCTAGAAATGATACCCGTTGGTATTTTGGACTTTTCAGTACCGCCACCGGAATCAGAAAATTTTGTTGATTTTATGTAATATGTAGAATTTCACAAGGATTCTAGAAAACTAAATTTCACAAAAATTGGATGAGTATAAAAATTCTAAAAGTTCATGGACAGTAGAAAAATAGGAAGATTAGAAGGTGTGACCCCCTATAGTCCACGAATTTTTAAAAATTAAATATAAATCCAATTGCTCTAAAATTTGGAACATATGTTCCTTACTTGATTTGAATCACTAGGTGAAATTTCATGATTTTAGGAGGCTTGTGGTGTCGAGAATTGATTTTTGAAATCCAGATAGAAGTCTGGATCCAAAAATTAGAACACAAACACTTGAAGTGGAGTGGTGTTGAATGATGCAAACAAGCAAACAATGGGTTTTAATTTGCACCACTCCACTTAATTAAGTTGTTTAGGATCCTAAAAGCCAAGTTTAATGTATTTTGATAGTTTTTAAGGCTAAGTGTGATTAGGAAGAGGAACCAACCTAAATTTTCGCAGGAAGACAAGGAATTGCAAGTTCTTCCTTCCATAATCTCCCTTTCTTCCTGTAGTTCCTGCACACACAAGAGAAAAGAGAGATAAGGGGATGAGATCCACTTAAAGTAAGAGAAATAAATGAATGCAAAACTGTGCCTCCTCGACAACGACGCCAAAAAGTGATCGCGAAATTACGCGGTTTGTTAAAATTGGGTTTTAGTCGTAATGCGTAAATCCGCTTTCGCTTTTCAAATTTATAACCTAGATAGTAGGGTATCAGGGTCATCCAAGGAGGCCAAATTGTTTGCAAATAAAATCCCTTGCTTGGAAAATGGAAATCAACTTTCCTTTTGGTGTTTTGAAATATATAATTTTTTTTATTTTGAAATAATGGGAACACTTGAATTTTGCTTGCGGAAAAGACTAACACCTATAATTACTAAGCTAACACCTAGGTGACAATTAATTCATCTCCCTAAGCTCACTCTAAGCACGTGGAGGCCTAGAGTAATTAGGGAGAGGGAGTGAAAAGTGCTAGAAAACAAAGCAATTAAATGCGACAAAGATTGCAAAGAAGGCAACTTTAAAATAGGACTCAAAAAAAATGTTTTACAGAAAACCCTAATAGAGGAAAGCTTTTCCTACAACTATCAAGGTACAAAAGTAAAAGAAAACTAATGGTCCTAATGATGATGATGGTGAAGAAGAGGTGGAGGATTCTTGCTCCAAGCCTGGTAGCTCCCGGACTTGAAAAGAAGATCTCCGACTCCTTCCTTCTGCTGCTCTACCAAAATGATGTCCCCCAAGGCAAGCCCTATGGGGGCATGCCCTAAACTTCTCCTCAAGGGTGGACATGCACCACCATTCCTCCTCCAACTGCCTGGCCATCCTCCTAATGGAATGCTCCTCCTCCTTGGTGGGGCACAAGAAGAAGAGAGAAGGGGAAGAAGGCACCAAGGGGGTGGGTAGGATGCCCCCTTAATCTTCTTCTCTCCTTCTTCTTCTTGGTCGTGAGATGTAGGTGGATATAGGGTAGAAAATATACTAATGGAGGATGGGGAAGATGGTGGTGGTTAAGGGTCTTTTTATAGAGTAGGATGGGGGGTAGAGGTGGCTCTTGAAATGGATGGCTAGGATATGGTTTGGGAGGTAGTTGGGGATCTGATGGTGGAGATCATTTGGAGGAAACTTAAAGGGTGTTAGGGGGGTGGTTATGGTGGCCAAAAGGCACCTAGAGTTGGTGCCAAAATTGGTTTCTAGAAGGGAGTTAGGTGGCGCCAACTTAGGGTTCTAGAAGGGGGGTTATGTGTAGGGTGGATGAGGCTTGGAAGGGGTAGGTGTAGGGTGTAGATGGGAGGTCATTTTGGCACCAAAAAGAGGGGGTTCTAGAAGGGTTAGTTGACGCCAAAATAGGTGTCTCTTGGTGGTGGTTGATGGGTGAAAGGTGCTGATGGTGGTGGCGCCAACTTGGAGTGGAGGTGGAGCTAACTTAAGTGGTCTTAGGTGGGCTTAGTTGGTGGAGCTAGTTGGGTAGGGTTTTAGGGTGGTGGATGGCCAAGGGAACTGGAGTTTAGCTAAGCTAGCTTAGATAGCTTAGCTAGTAGTAGAGCAGAGGAGGAGGCATCTGGAGCTAGGGTTTGAGAGGAGTTGAAGAGGATAAGTCTGGAGCTGAACTGGAGCTGGCAACTACTGAAGAGGGTGGCACGGAGCTACTCTAGCTAGCTTAGCTTGCTAGTTCTTTGCTAGCTACTAAGAAAAGCTAAAGCAAGCTGGTTTCTACTGAAATGAGCTAAGGTGAGCTAGGTCTGATGCTCCCAGGGATGATCTAGCTAGTTGAGGTAACTAAGGTAGCTTAGCTTAATTAAGTTGAGCTAAGCTGAGTTCCCGGGAGCTGGACTTGAGCTTCCTGAGCTAAGATGAAGTCATCCTCAGCTGGCTGGAGTTGAGTGGGGTTGGATGTAGCTGGTCCTAAGCTTAGGTGAACTTCATTCAACTCAGTTGAGCTAGCTAGAGCTCCCAGTAAACTGATGGAAGCTGAGATGAGCTAGACTCAGCTAAGTTGAGCTGTGGCGAAACGGTGGCAGCAACTAGATTCTCTTAAGTCGTTGTAGTACAGATAGTTATTGCCATCATTTGCTAATATTTGTTACTCGGAAAATACAGTTCTCCCGAGGTCGAACTCAGGGAGCAAGTCGTATTCTAGAGGTATACAGTTTCTATTACAAAAAATAAAGGTAAAGAGAGAGAAATAGAGAGAGGAGGAAATTTGGCTTCTTCTTCTCTTCTTTCTTCCTCTTTGTTTTGCTGTTCTTCTTTGTCTTTTGGTTTCTTCTTCTTTGTTTTGCCTTCTGTTCTTCAGATCTTCTTTTTACTTCTTTCTTCTGATCTCCTTCTCGTGCTCTTCTTCTGCTTTTGCTGTCAGGACGTTGTCTCTACTTCTTTCTTCTTTTTCTTTCTGTCTTCTTTTCTTCTCCTTCTTCGTTGTGGTCCTGCTCATCTTTTCTTCTCCTTCTTCTTCATCCTCAGAGCGTCGTCTGATTGTTCAATCAGACGACTTAAGTCGCCGCTGCTACAGTGCAGCTCGGTGCTCCTCCTTCCTTTAGTCTTCGTCGGCCTTCTTCTTCTTCTCTTCTTCCACGGTTCTTCTTCTTTGTTCACCTGTGCCTGCACACTTCAAAGTTTACGTCAGTGGGAAAAACATACTCTACCCTCCCCCCCGCGTCACTCTCTCTCAGAATTCGCTCTTAGGAAAGCTCTCCCAGAGCAATCGGGTAATCGGGTACGCGAGTCGCGCCCGGGTCCAGGCCCACCGGCGTGCGGTGGTGGGCGAGGAGTGCAGGTCGGGCTAATCGGGTCGGAGCCAGGTCCGCGGGGCATGAGCGCGGACGAGGTCGGGTAATGGGGCGGGTGAAGGGGACCTCACCCCGTGTGCTGAGGCGATAAGCCTCCAGCACTTTTTCAATTTGTATCAGTGCGCCACTTCGGAGTCTTCCGAGGTGGGACTAAATGTCCCACCACAATTTGGCGCCTATGCGGAGGAAACAGCGGCGGTCGAGGCTTCGCGCGAGGCACTCGCTCCAGCCGCGCACCTGGGACACTTCGCGAAGACGCTTCGCGCAGCCTGGGAGTCAGACCTGGGCGTGGCTCGCCTGGAGCAGCAGGTTGAAGAAGCTTCGCTGCTCAGCAATGGCGGCGGCGAGCGAAGTACCTGCCCACAGAGAAACGGCCTCTCGGCCTAATCAAATACACGAAGAACCTTCGCCGTGGCACGGCGAAGGTGGTGGGGGGGTCAGGCAGGCGACGAGGCGGAGCCTAAGGGCTGCCCTAGGTCGAAATGCAGCACGAGAAATGGGTTTGGTCGGTGGGTCTGCAGGGGGCGAATGGCGGGGAATGGAAGGGCGGAGGTTCTGTGAGGGTCGGCGAGCCGTGTGGGGTGCTGGAGTGACGGGAGCGGGTCGCCGGAGTGTGGCCGGAGGTGGAGAAGGTGAGGGCGATTGGTCGGAATCGAGGGCGACAGTAAGGGTTCAAAGTGAGGAAAAGGAAGAGGGGAGAAAGGTGAGAAGTTATACCTACTTAACAGGACGAGGAGGAGCCGGAGCAGGCGACAGTCGTATCGACTGTTGCCGGAGAAGAAGCTGCCCAGGGGAAGGAGCGACGGTGAGGAGAGGGCCGGAGAGGCGCCAGCTGGGTGCGGCGTGGCGCGGGAAGAGCGAGGGAGGACAACCCTGCCGCTGGTAGTGCGGCAGAACGACGAGGAGGAGGAGGGAAAAACCGTCGGAGCTGGAGGGCTTCCTGTCGGAGTGGGAAGAGAGTGAAAAGAGGGTGTTTCTCCGTCAAGCCCGAGCTGCTCAGAACGGCGGAGCGACGGGGGTATTTATAGAGGCGGAATCAGAGAGGAGGGCGGAGGGAGACGATGTGTCTCCCTTGCCGGAGGACGCCGGAGATGGAGACCCATACCATCCGTGCGTTCACATGGCCGGTATGGTGGGTTGCAGCGACCAGGGGGGTGTTCCTGCGACGGCTGACGACGCAGGGCACCCCCGGTTGACTTGCCAGACCCTCCCCCTTACCCTGCGCGGCGCCATGCTCCGCGCAAGGTCGCCGGAGCATGGTGCTGGTCAGGTTTTGGTAGGAGGGACCTGAATGCAAAGAACGAAGGAGAGTTAGGGGTAGAAATGTGAGGGTTCAAAAGTTGAGGGCCAAAAAGTAAATAAATGAGGACCAAAGTGTAAAGTTGGTCAAGAAGGTTTCCTCTTAGGCTCAAGTTTTTATACATGACTAATTGGGACCTAAGGATTATGATGGTGAATTTTATTTCCAGATTAAACCTTGTTTGACCGGTCAATTTACGCAAAAACCCAAATTAAGTTGTTAATTGGGCATGGTTCTCAATGTAGGTCAAAATGGGTTCCTAAGGCCAAATTGAAGGTTCTAAACCCTAGAGATTATTTTTCTATGAATTTTAGAGGGTTTATTTGATTTTTTTCTCTGCCTCGAACCTCGTGTTTTTAAGTGGGTTTGTTTTTAGGGTTACAGGATGTCATTTAATTCCTTGGAGTTGCTGTAGCCCTTATTGAATCATCTCATCCCACTTTTCTTCTTATTAGGTTGCTTTGACCTATGTTTGGACCCTGAGTTATCCTGTTTTCAGATTGGATTGGTGAAATTGCATTTTTACCCCTTAGTTTCTATTTTCTTTGCGAACTCAGAATCTCTCTGAGTTAAGCCTTTCCTTGAGTTATGTAGGAGCTTTTATCCTTTGTATTCGGTCAAAATGAGCTAGTTATGGCTCCTGATGAGGTTCTCATCATACCCCCATGCCTAGCTTTTGCTAGTCCCTTAGCAAAAACTTAAGGTTTCAACCCTTGTTCTAGACCATGAAGTTCTTAATAGCTTCAGATAAGTGCTTTTTCATTTGAGCTTAGATTAGGTTAGAATGCTGACTATAGGCCTAAAAGGTACTCTAGTACCAATCAAGATCCAAATCTGTCTAGCCTCAGCCTTAGTCCTTAGCAAAGGTTTTTAAGGCCCACAAGAACTAACCTAAGGTTTATTGGACTTTGTGGTTAAAGCACCCGTGCTTGAAATGATTTTAGCTCTGGCTCAGTTCGCAGTGCGTTTTGTAAGAGAGAGAGATAGAAAATTTTTCTGTTTGGAGAGTTTTCTCTCTTTTTTCTTTTTAATTCTAGCTTAGGATTGGCTTTTCAACACTGTCTGTATCAAATTCCTTGCTCCCATCATCAATCCTCAAGGGTTCCTGGCAGTCGATGCTTCGAGATAGCACCGCCCATGGCAACCCCCGGAACCCTGGCTATTGAGATTTCGAGATAATCCCATCCATGGTGTTCCGTGGCCGAATCCAGACCCTGGCAATTGACACTTCGAGATAATGCCATCCATGGAATCTGAACCAGCAGAGTGCTTACATGCCCCCAGTAGGATATGTGAATATCCTAAGAGACAAGCACCGAGGAGATGATATTTTGTTATGCATCTTTGAGGGGATTTCCCGCCTCTCCGCACTGGGAACTCATCCAAATCAACTTGTGTTGATCGGCCGCTCCTACTCTAGGTGTTCTTTTCAGAATTTTGCGACGCTCCTACGTGATTTTGATTTTTACGCTTACTGAACCAGGCTGTGTGTGGGGTTGGGGTGCTTAGGTTACTGAGTCCCGTAAACCAGAAGTTAGTTAGCGAGGTCAAATACTCCCTAAGCCTTGGACCTAGTACTTAAGCTTTTCATTTTCCTCAACCTCTTGAGGATTGTCTGGATCTTAATGGGTACTAAGAGTCTATTCAAGAATGCCTAAGGTTTGAGTTCTTACTAATCTCATTATGCACTTTTTAGTTATTTTCTTGAATGAGGTCTAGAACTTAGGTTAATTCCTTAGTTCCTTACTAATGACTATCACCTTTTCTCATAATTTTGTGCTCCTTTTTCATTTTGTTTCTTTTCTCCTTCTCCTTCACAAAATTTCCTTCTCCTCTTTTCCTCTTATTCTTTTTCGAAAATTTTTAATTTTTATGGTGTTTTTGGCATATGTGAATTTTTTGTTTGAAACCTTTTCTTACAAGTTTTGCACTTTCATACCCCTCCATGCCTAAGATTTGCAATGTCCTCATTGTAACCTAGGGGGTTTTTATTTAACTTAGTTCATTCCTTAAGACAGAAATTTGGATGAGTGAATGGGTCGGGTTGAATTTTGCGGACGATTTCTAATCCCAGATGCAAGCATCTGAGGTGGGGTCGGCTGTCTACAAGGGTGAACCTTAAGTGCAAAAAGGTGTCAAAAAAAAGTTTTGGATTTTTAGGAAAATGACGGGTTGCCTCACATTAAGCGTTGAGTTTTACGCCATCGGTTGAGCGCAATAAGCTCAAGGGGAATGGAGGATATAAGATGCTTCAGCCAAATCAGTAGAAGTCACATCAATGAACGGCTTGAGTCTCTGACCGTTCACGATGAAAGGTTCGGAATTGTGGCTGAGCGGACTGATTTCGATAGCTCCATTTCCAAAAACCTGTCGGACTAAATACGGTCCGACCCACTTGGACCTCAGTTTTCCCGGGAAAAGTTTGAGTCGGGCATCAAAGAGTAGGACCTTTTGACCAGGATGAAAGATCTTTCTCGAGATGTGTTTGTCGTGGAAGGCTTTAACCCGCTCCTTGTAGATTCGCGAGTTCTCGTACGCGTCTAGGCGTAATTCATCGATCTCGCTGATTTGGAGTTTTCTGTGGGTTCCAGCCTTGGAAAGATCTAGATTACAGTTCCGTACTGCCCAATAGGCTTTATGCTCCAGTTCTACGGGAAGGTGGCATGCCTTTCCGTACACCAATCTAAAGGGAGACATGCCCAATTGGGTCTTGTGGGCGGTCCTATAGGCCCACAATGCTTCCGGAAGTCGGGACGACCAGTCCTTCCTGTCAGGCCGAACAGTGACTTGCAGGATTTTCTTGATCTCCCGATTTGATAGCTCAGCTAGACCATTTGTTTGGGGGTGGTAAGGAGTAGAGATTCGATGAGACACCCCAAATTTGGCCATCAGTGACCTAAACTGAGCATTTGTAAAATGGGTCCCCCCATCAGAGATAATAGCACGGGGAATCCCGAACCTTGAGAAAATGTTTTGATGTATGAACTTAAGAACAATCTTGTGATCACAGATTCGGGTCAGTATGGCTTCGATCCATTTGGACACGTAGTCCACCGCAAGAAGGATGTACTCGAAACCATCCGAAACAGGAAAGGGGCCCATAAAATCAATCCCCCAGACATCGAAGATTTCGCATACGAGAATCGGCTGTAAAGGCATCATGTCGCGACGGTTCATGTTGCCCAAAGTCTGGCAACGACTGCATGCCTTACAGTGGCTGTATGCATCCTTGAATAGTGTAGGCCAGTAGAAGCCACACTGGAGGACTTTGGATGCAATTTTATGCCCTGAGAAATGGCCACCGCATGCCTGGTCATGGCAGAAGGATAGGATATTGCTGATTTCCTCTTCCGGGACACATTTCCGGATGATCTGATCAGCACCTATGCGGAAGAGGTACGGGTCTTCCCAAATGTAATACTTGGCATCGGAGCGTAATTTGTCCTTCTTGGCCTTCGGCCAATCGGACGGGATCTGATGAGATGCCAAGTAATTTACTACATTAGCAAACCATGGAAGGCTAGTACCGATAGTCAGCAGATGCTCATCGGGAAAATGCTCAGTGATGGGTTCGGAAGGGTTAATGATCTCAGAAGGAAGACGGGACAGATGGTCGGCTACCACATTCTGCCTTCCCGCCTTGTCGCGAATCTCAAGATCGAATTCTTGCAACAGCAAGATCCATCGGATTAATCGAGGCTTCGCGTCCTTCTTGGCAAGGAGATGCCTTACAGCCGTGTGATCCGAGTAGATGATGACATAGGAACCCAGAAGATACGATCGGAATTTTTCAAGGGCAAATACTACGGCTAGCAGCTCTTTCTCCGTAACCGTATAGTTACGCTGAGCCTCGTCAAGTGTCTTGCTAGCGTAGTAGATGACCACGGGTTTCCCGTCAACTTTCTGCCCCAAAACTGCTCCTACAGCTAAGTCGGATGCATCGCACATGATCTCAAAGGGTTGAGACCAATCAGGGGACTGTAGGATCGGGGCCTGGGTGACTCGGTCACACAGGATTTCAAATGCTTGAGTGCATTCCTTGGAAATTTCGAAAGGTACATCCTTGGAGAGAAGAGAAGTCAAGGGGCGCGCGATTTTCGAGAAATCTGGAATGAAACGGCGGTAAAAACCGACGTGCCCTAAAAAGGAACGAATGTCCCTGATCGAGCTAGGCATAGGAAGGCGAGAAATCAGATCAACCTTAGCTCGGTCCACTTGGATGCCTTTTTCCGAAATTGAGTGTCCTAGGACAATTCCCTCAGGCACCATGAAATGGCTCTTTTCCCAGGAAAGAACCAAATTCACATCGATGCACCGCCTGAGTATCTGGACCAAGTGTCGGAGGCAATCATCGAATGATGCTCCGAAAACTGAAAAGTCATCCATGAAGAATTCCAGATAATCACCTACCATATCTGAGAATATGGCAAGCATGCATCGCTGAAAAGTAGCGGGTGCATTGCAAAGACCGAAAGGCATCCTTCGGAAAGCGTATGTTCCGAAGGGGCAGGTGAACGTGGTCTTTTCTTGGTCCTCAGGATGGATTGCCACCTGGTTATAACCGGAGTACCCGTCAAGAAAGCAGAAGAACCTATTTCCCGCAAGTTTTTCAAGAATTTGATCAATGAAGGGTAGTGGGAAATGATCCTTCTTCGTGGAGGAATTGAGTCGGCGGTAATCTATACAGACTCTCCACGAGTTGGCTAGTCGGGTAGGAATGATTTCTCCGGTCTCAGTCGTTATAGTGGTGAGTCCTGCCTTCTTGGGCACGACCTGAATTGGGCTCACCCAACGACTATCGGAGATCGGGTAGATGATTCCAGCATCTAACCACTTGATGATCTCCTTTTTCACGACCTCCTGCAGATTGGGGTTTAAGCATCTCTGCATTTCACGAGAAGGTCGTGTGCCCTCTTCTGAATAGATATGATGAGTACAATAGGAGGGACTTATTCCAGTCAAATCATCGAGAGTCCACCCGATGGCTCTGCGATGTTGCTGGAGGACAACAATCAGACGGGATTCCTGTTCAGGACTGAGGTTGGAATTGATAATCACAGGAAGGGTCTGATTAGAACCCAAAAAGACGTATTTCAAGTGAGTAGGAAGGGGTTTCAGTTCGAGGATGGGGTTATCAGCAGCAGCGGGTGGTTCAGTATAGATGTGAGGTTCAAGGGTGGGAGTTACTGGGTTGTTCATATCTGGATTCAACTCCTCAGTTTGCGGATCAAGATCTTTCTGCGGTTGATGAGGTCTAATTAGATCATTCTGGAAGTGTGTTTCATCAACCAAAGTCCTAATGTCACAAATCTGTTCGATGACACCGCAATTGATTCCTTGTTGGGCCTTAAATATATCAATTTTCAGTGTTTGATTCCCAAATTTGAGCTCTATTTGGCCCTCCTCACAGCTAATGTTGGCTCTAGCAGTAGCCAAGAAAGGTCTTCCTAAAATGATTGGTGTATCCCTAGGGTTCTCAGGTGCGTCCATATCTAAGACTATGAAGTCCACTGGGAAATAGAAATCCCGCACTCTTACGATAACATCCTCGAGAATCCCTTTTGGTGACTTTATAGACCGATTTGCTAATTGTAATGTCACCTCGGTTGGTTTTAGCTCAGATTCTTCTAGATGGTCAAGTAAGGATGTGGGTATCAGGTTTACGGATGCACCTAAGTCTAGCAAAGCTCTATCAAATTGGGTAGCACCTATCTTGCAGGAGATCAGGGGAGTACCAGGATCTTTTGCCTTGGGTGGGAGTTTACTGAGGATTACAGAGCTGGCTTGCTCTGACAGAACAATTGGGCTCCCACTCTTGGTTCGCGGCTTACGCTGGGGTGTACACACATTCTTTAAAAATCGTGCGTAAGCTGGTACGTGGCGGATTGCATCCATCAAGGGGATGTTTATGTGGACCTGTTCAAAGAGCTTGACCAGGTCCTCCTCAGGTGCCATGGGCTTGGTGGTCTTCTTTCCCTTGGTCAAGGCCTTGGGAAATGGGATCTTGGTTGGTTCTTCTAGGATAGGTCCAGGTTGTGGATCCGGGACAGGGGTGGGGACGTCCTGGATTACTGTTCTAGGCTTGGGATCAATACCCGGCTTGGAGTGGTTCGGATGAGGTGGGTCTTGGGTTTCCTTACCACTACGGGTCGTTACGGAATTAAGTCCTGCCTGGTTTTGGTTGGGATTGGGTAAGATAGCTTGCTGCTGGTAACCTGCAAAAGAAGTGGAGGCCTCTATCCCGTCAGGTGAAGGGATAGAGGGGGCCTGATAAATCATATGGGCATGACCCGGGTTTGGGTTCATAACGCGCCGCTGGGTTGGCACGTTATTAGGATTAGGCAGAGGTTGGGAAGGAAGAGTACCTGGCTGGCGAGAGTTTGCCAACTGGGTCAATTGGTTTCGAACCTCTGTAAGTTCATCCTTGTGTTGTTTTTGAATAGCCGCATTCGTTCTTTGAATGTCAGCCAGAGTCTGAAGGATTAGGGACATTTGATCCTGATTTGGCCCTGATGGATAAGTAGGGTTGGGCCGAGGCTGAGGCGGCTGGTAATGACGAGAGGGCTGTGGGCGGGACTGAAAAGGTGGTCTTTGGATTTGGGAATTTCCCGCCCATAGAAAATTGGGATGGTTTCGCCATCCAGGGTTGTAGGTGTTGGAGAATGGGTCGTTCTGGATGGAGTTGAGGTCCTCGCAGGTCTGAGGAACCTCTAGAGAATCAGGGAAAGGGGGAATGGAATTCCCCGGACTGGTATAGATAGGATCGGATGATCCTCCGATCCGAGAATCAGATGGGGATGGATATGGATCCATCCTAGGGGAAGATCGGTGGAGAATGTTTTGCACAGTCTCCTGTGTGGAAGGAGGTTGTGCAAAGGAGTTACGCGCAGAGGTGGCTCACTGCAAATGCTGAGTCAGCTCATCCACCTTCTTCTCAATGATTGAAACCTTGTCCAATCGACTGGCCATTAATTCCAGGTCGACTGATGCGGACAGGCCCTGCGTCTCATGTGCTCCCCTAAGATTCGTCGCTGCGCGGGTATTCGTCCTGTCGAATAATCCCATGGAGTCATTGTTGATGGAGTTCTCGCACATGTTTTCGAGAATCTCCCACACGGTGTCTTCATGTTGACCCATGATATTTCCTCCGCAGGTTGCATTGACGAAAAGACGGTTGTCCTCACGGAGTCCCTGGTAAAAAGATTGGACTTGTTCCCATTTAGGAACTCCGTGATGGGGGCACTTTCTCATGAGATCCTGAAAACGATCCCATGCCTTGTGGAGAGGATCTCCTGATTGTTGAGTGAAGTGCGTAATCTGGTGGCGCAAGGCGTTGGTCCGACCAACGGGAAAAAACTTTTTCAAAAACTCGGATTGAAGTTCTTCCCAAGTGTTGATCGGCCGGGTCTGAGTTTGATACCAATGGGCGGCCTTGTCCATAAGAGAAAAGGAGAACATCTTCATGAGAAGAATATCTCGATTTTGCACATCTGACCCAAAAGTTTGGGCCAGATGCTTTAGCTGTTTGATGTGCTGGAAGGGATCTTCGGAATTAAGCCCATGGAATTTAGGTATAGCATGAATCATGTTGGGCTTCAATTCGGAATCAGGTCCTCCAGTCGGGATTCTGACTCGAGGCTCAATAGCCACCGCAGCAGGATTGTAGTGGTCCCGCATCATAGGACGCTGTGGTGGGTGCACGAAGTTTTGGAAGAGGTCATTGAGTCGCTGGAGCTGGTGCTCCAGATTGTTTTCTTCCTCAACTGGCTGAGCCATGATGGGGGAAGAAGAAGAACTTGGTTCTGAATCAGAAGAGAGAATAATGTGAGGGGGTTGCTGCACAAACACGGGCGTCGAGGCTTGGCCTTGACGAGAGTGAATTTCTAAAGGAGGTCTTAAGGGTGGTCTTAAGGACCTCCTACCGTACATGCACTGTTGGAAGAGATGAGTTTAGAAGGTGCTGGACCCAATCAAGACACCCAAAAATGTGTTGGGTGACTATAGGGGTGCGGGGCAGATGGACCCCTTGATCAGAAAGATCGTCCACCTGAGAATTACCTGGGCAGCCAGAGAGGGAGAGTCCCGCAAAGACCCCTACACGGTAGAGCGTCCCCACGGGTTACAGGGTTTCCCCCACCCGACCTCTCTTGTCACTGCTGTTCCAGGTAGACCAGAATGGGGATCTTGACCTCTTAAGTCTACCAATTTTTACTTTAAGATCAGGGTGCTTAAGGTTTCACTTGAACTTTTAGTTCTTTGAGTGCAAAGAGTGACCTAATTTAAGGTTGGTTGACCCAAGGGGGCAACTTTACCTCTTGTTTCCTTTGAGAGTTTTTGGGTCTTGTCTTTTAGGGTTCAAGTGTTTAGAGAGCCAATTGTTTTAGCTTTTCTTTGAATAGGTATTTTCAGACAAGGGCTTGGGCACACTTCATTTGGTTTCCTCAATTCTTGCTTAAGGAGTGTGTCTCTAAATCCCTAGTGTTGGATCCTAGGTTGGCTCTACTTGGTCCAGTTAGCTCTTTGTTGGGTAATTAGGACTCAAGCAAGAATGTGTTAGCCCTTAAATACCCTTAATAGTGTGCAGTAATAATGGGTTGAAAACATGCAACTTTTTATGGTTACTAAGTATGGAAGACAGGTTAGCCCTATATTGCTTGTTCTTTTCTTTTCCTCCTCTTTAGAGTTTAGGGGTTAATAGCGAGAGGAAAAAATTACCTGTCCTCGGAGTGGTTGTTGTGCGGTTGCTTGTCTTCTTGATTTCCTGTAGCTGCACAAAAGAGAGGAGATTATCAGAAACTAAAAGAAACAGGAAAGTTTACCTCTAGAATAGCCGTTGCTCCCCGGCAACAGCGCCAACTGGCGAAATGGTGGCAGCAACTAGCTTCTCTTAAGTCGTTGTAGTACAGATAGTTATTGCCATCATTTGCTAATATTTGTTACTCGGAAAATACAGTTCTCCTGAGGTCGAACTCAGGGAGCAAGTCGTATTCTAGAGGTATACAGTTTCTATTACAAAAAATAAAGGTAAAGAGAGAGAAATAGAGAGAGGAGGAAATTTGGCTTCTTCTTCTCTTCTTTCTTCCTCTTTGTTTTGCTGTTTTTCTTTGTCTTTTGGTTTCTTCTTCTTTGTTTTGCCTTCTGTTCTTCAGATCTTCTTTTTACTTCTTTCTTCTAATCTCCTTCTCGTGCTCTTCTTCTGCTTTTGCTGTCAGGACGTTGTCTCTACTTCTTTCTTCTTTTTCTTTCTGTCTTCTTTTCTTCTCCTTCTTCGTTGTGGTCCTGCTCGTCTTTTCTTCTCCTTCTTCTTCGTCCTCAGAGCGTCGTCTGATTGTTCAATCAGACGACTTAAGTCGCCGCTGCTACAGTGCAGCTCGGTGCTCCTCCTTCCTTCAGTCTTCGTCGGCCTTCTTCTTCTTCTCTTCTTCCACGGTTCTTCTTCTTTGTTCACCTGTGCCTACACACTTCAAAGTTTACGTCAGTGGGCAAAACCAACTCTACCCTCCCCCCCGTGTCACTCTCTCTCAGAATTCGCTCTTAGGAAAGCTCTCCCAGAGCAACCGGGTAATCGGGTACGCGGGTCGCGCCTGGGTCCAGGCCCACCGGCGTGCGGTGGTGGGCGAGGAGTGCAGGTCGGGCTAATCGGGTCGGAACCAGGTCCGCGGGGCGTGAGCGCGGACGAGGCTGGGTAATCGGGCGGGTGAAGGGGACCTCACCCCGTGTGCTGAGGCGATAAGCCTCCAGCACTTTTTCAATTTGTATCAGTGCGCCGCTTCGGAGTCTTCCGAGGTGGGACTAAATGTCCCACCCCAATTTGGCACCTATGCGGAGGAAACAGCGGCGGTCGAGGCTTCGCGCGAGGCACTCGCTCCAGCCGCGCACCTGGGACACTTCGCGCAGCCTGGGAGTCAGACCTGGGCGTGGCTCGCCTGGAGCAGCAGGTTGAAGAAGCTTCGCTGCTCAGCAATGGCGGCGGCGAGCGAAGTACCTGCCCACAGAGAAACGGCCTCTCGGCCTAATCAAATACGCGAAGAACCTTCGCCGTGGCACGGCGAAGGTGGTGGGGGGGTCAGGCAGGCGACGAGGCGGAGCCTAAGGGCTGCCCTAGGTCGAAATGCAGCACGAGAAATGGGTTTGGTCGGTGGGTCTGCAGGGGGCGAATGGCGGGGAATGGAAGGGCGGAGGTTGATCAGGGTGAGGAGGCGGAGGTTCTGTGAGGGTCGGCGAGCCGTGTGGGGTGCTGGAGTGACGGGAGCGGGTCGCCGGAGTGTGGCCGGAGGTGGAGAAGGTGAGGGCGATTGGTCGGAATCGAGGGCGACAGTAAGGGTTCAAAGTAAGGAAAAGGAAGAGGGGAGAAAGGTGAGAAGTTATACCTACTTAACAGGACGAGGAGGAGCCGGAGCAGGCGACAGTCGTATCGACTGTTGCCGGAGAAGAAGCTGCCCAGGGGAAGGAGCGACGGCGAGGAGAGGGCCGGAGAGGCGCCAGCTGGGTGCGGCGTGGCGCGGGAAGAGCGAGGGAGGACAACCCTGCCGCTGGTAGTGCGGCAGAACGACGAGGAGGAGGAGGGAAAAACCGCCGAAGCTGGAGGGCTTCCTGTCGGAGTGGGAAGAGAGTGAAAAGAGGGTGTTTCTCCGTCAGGCCCGAGCTGCTCAGAACGGCGGAGCGACGGGGGTATTTATAGAGGCGGAATCAGAGAGGAGGGCGGAGGGAGACGACGTGTCTCCCTCGCCGGAGGACGCCGGAGATGGAGACCCATACCGTCCGTGCGTTCGCATGGCCGGTATGGTGGGTTGCAGCGACCAGGGGGGTGTTCCTGCGACGGTTGACGACGCAGGGCACCCCCGGTTGACTTGCCAAACCCTCCCCCTTACCCTGCGCGGCGCCATGCTCCGCGCAAGGTCGCCGGAGCATGGTGCTGGTCAGGTTTTGGCAGGAGGGACCTGAATGCAAAGAACGAAGGAGAGTTAGGGGCAGAAATGTGAGGGTTCAAAAGTTGAGGGCCAAAAAGTAAATAAATGAGGACCAAAGTGTAAAGTTGGTCAAGAAGGTTTCCTCTTAGGCTCAAGTTTTTATACATGACTAATTGGGACCTAAGGATTATGATGGTGAATTTTATTTCCAGATTAAACCTTGTTTGACCGGTCAATTTACGCAAAAACCCAAATTAAGTTGTTAATTGGGCATGGTTCTCAATGTAGGTCAAAATGGGTTCCTAAGGCCAAATTGAAGGTTCTAAACCCTAGAGATTATTTTTCTATGAATTTTAGAGGGTTTAGTTGATTTTTTTCTCTGCCTCGAACCTCGTGTTTTTAAGTGGGTTTGTTTTTAGGGTTACAGGATGTCATTTAATTCCTTGGAGTTGCTGTAGCCCTTATTGAATCATCTCATCCCACTTTTCTTCTTATTAGGTTGCTTTGACCTATGTTTGGACCCTGAGTTACCCTGTTTTCAGATTGGATTGGTGAAATTGCATTTTTACCCCTTAGTTTCTATTTTCTTTGCGAACTCAGAATCTCTCTGAGTTAAGCCTTTCCTTGAGTTATGTAGGAGCTTTTATCCTTTGTATTAGGTCAAAATGAGCTAGTTATGGCTCCTGATGAGGTTCTCATCATGGATCTGAGCTGACTTAAGCTAAGATCAGCTAAGATGAGCTCTCTTGAGCTGTCATTCAGCTGAGATGAGCTGAATGGAGTTAGGATGAGCTAACCCTAGTCCAAGTGAGCTAGAATCCAGCTATGGTAAGCTGGATCAAGCTGAGTCCTAGCTGGTTTGAGGTTCTCCTTCACCAGTTACCTTCCCGAGTGCTAGGGTTTTAGGAATCTGACTATCTGTCTATCCCTAACACTCAAAAAAAATGTCAAAAAGATAATAAAAAGTAAAATGCATGCCTATCCTAATTTATGCCTAAATGCAGCCCAAAAACTCATTTGCGGTGCAAAATCCTAAGAGCTAGGTTTGTTTTAATGCATAAGAATGATGATAAACTAACGTTTATCAATGGGCAGCAACCACCTTCAAGTTCCTCGTCCTCTTGGCTTTCCCCTCTATGTAGAAGATCTCCTTGGCATGGCACAAGGGCGAGGAAGGAGAGGAAGAAACCACCAAGGGTGTGGGTAGGTTGCCCCGTTGATCTTCTTCTCTTCTTCTTCTTCTTCCTTGGTGTGAATGGTAATGGCTATGGTCGAACTAATCTAATGGAAAGGAGATGATGATATGGTGGTGGTTAGATAGGATATATATAGAGTAGGATGGGGATGGTTGGCGTGGGGATTAGGTGCAGAGCTAGGATGGGTTTTGAGGTTGGTTATGTGGATCCTAGGGTGTAGGATACTTGGCACCAACCCAAGGGGCACATGGGGGTGGTTATGGGTGGATGTTGGTGCCCTTTGGTGGTGGAAAGTGGCACCAAAAGTGGGGCTTCTAAAAGGGTCTTAGGTGGCACCAAAAGTGGAGGGTTTGAATGTGTTTGGTGATGGATGGATGGTTGAGATGAAGGCTAAAGTTGGCGCTAAAATCATGGTGTTTGAGGGGTGGATTTCGGCGCCAACTTGAAGGTGTCTTTTAGTGGTGGTGTGGGTTGAAGAGGTGTGGGTTAAGTGGTACCAAAATGGATTAGGAGTAGGAGCTTAGGTGGACTAGGTTTATGGCTATTTGGTGGAGCATACATTGGGTGAGTTAGGGTTAGGTTTAGGTGCCATGGAGGTAGACCTAGCTAAGCTAAGCTAGCTTAGCTAGAAGATGAGTGGAAGAGAGGGAGGCAGAATTAGGGCTTTAGAGGAGAGGAGCTGGAAGGAGCTACCTTAACCTGCACTGGAGTTGATATCTGCTGAAGGGAGCTGAAGTGGAGCTTAGTAGCTAGCTTAGCTAGCTAGTTCTTTGCTAGCAGCTAAGCCAAGCTAATTTGAGCTAGCTTTCTTCTAATCTGAGCTAAGGTAAGCTGAGTTTGGTCTTCCTGAAGATTTCCTAGCTAGCTGGAGTAGCTTGCTTAGGTCAAGTAGCTTAGCTCAACTAAGTTCAGCTGAGCTAAGCTTCCGAGAGCTCGACTTGAGCTGGCCTAAGCTGGTTGATGACTTCTTCAGCTGACTAGGTTTAGCTAGTTGATGGCAGTAGCTAGTCCTAGTCAAGTTGAGCTTCCAGTGAACCGTTCTGCGTTGGAGGGGTGGAATGGAGCTAGGATCAACTGCCTTTAGCTAGTTTGAGCTGCCATCCTAATAAACAACAGGTTATCATCATTTTTATGCCGTAAAACTGATCTAGCTCTTAGGGTTTTAACTCCGCAAATGGGCTTTCGGGTTACATTTAGGCATTACCTAGGCTAGGCATGCATTGCATATTTTTTATGTTTTCTTTAACATGTTTACTTAAGTGTTAAGGATAAGCAGATAACTAGACCTCTAAAACCCTAACACTCAAGAAGGTAGAAAGTGAAGAGGAAGCTCAATTCAGCTGGATCCCAGCTAGATGCAACTCATTAGAGCAAGATATCAATTCACCTAAGTTGGGTTTAGCTCTCCTAGCTCCATTCAACTCATGTTAGCTAGATGGTAGCTCAGGGTAGATCAACTTAGCTCAACTCAACTCAACTCAGCTCAAATCCAGCTTAACTTAGTTGAGTCTAGCTCATCATAGCTCCAATCAGTTCACTGGGAGCTTAAGCTAGCTCAACATAGTTGACAGGAGTTCATTCCAGCTCCAACATAGCTCATCCCAGCTTATCCTAGCTCTACTCAACCCATAGGGACTCCAGTCAACATGGCTTAGCAACTAGTCTCCAGCTAGCTAACCTAGGTCAACAAGGAAGTCCATAGCCAGCTCCCCCCAGCTCTAGAATAGTTGAGACCAACTTAACTCAGCTCAACCTATTCAACTTAGTAGCTAGCAAAGAACTAGATGGCTAAAGTTGAGTAGCTGAGCTCCTAAGAAGACTTCTTCAGTAATTGTCAACTCCTGCAAGCTTCAGAGCAGCTCAAGGCTACCTCCTCTTAGCTAAACCCAAGCTCCTCCACTACTACCCTACTAGCTAAGCTAGCTTAGCTAAGCTCAACACCAGCTCCACCTACATGGTCATCCAACCTAGCTAATAGCTCCATTGAAAACCACCTCTACCTCCAACACCTTTTGGCACCAACCTTCTTCAACCACCACCACCACTCACATCCTTTCAAGGTGGCACCAAAAACTAAGCCACCCTTTCACCTAAATAACCACCCTTAACCCCCCTTTAGTTGGTGCCAACTAATCCTAGCCTTCCATTACTTAACCACCACCACATGTAACTGATGGGAACACCATCATGAGCCATAATTAGCTCATTTTGATCCAATAAAGATAGTAAATGCTCCTACCTAACTGCCTGAGAGTCATAAGTCACTGCATAATCATTCTGAGTGAAAAATAAGAAACTAGGGTTAAAACTACATTTTTACCAGCATATCATGAATGCAGTACAACCACAGGTTTTCGTAGGGGTTAATTAAGGGTTAAATGGTCTTAAAAGTCTGTGTTAGAGCAATCAGAAAAATGTTTGCATGTGTTCTGAGAATTAAATGACTTTTGAAACCCTAAAAACAAACCTGCTCAATTAACTAAGGTCCTGGTCAAAATAAAATTCACCTAAACCCTCTAAAATCCATAGAAAAATATTCTCTAGGGTTTAGAACCTTCAAATTGACCATCAGAACATGTTTTGGCCCAAAACAAAGTCTCAGACAGATATTTACCCTAATTTGGATTTTTACATAAATTAACTAGTCAAACGCGGTCAAAACCAAAATCCAACTTCACCATTGGATTCCTTAGGTCAAAATTAAGTTTGTACCAAAATTTGG
This sequence comes from Thalassia testudinum, assembly GCA_037157565.1. Classification (NCBI taxonomy): domain Eukaryota; kingdom Viridiplantae; phylum Streptophyta; class Magnoliopsida; order Alismatales; family Hydrocharitaceae; genus Thalassia; species Thalassia testudinum. The sequence continues at coordinate 113,966,611 of JAZHRO010000025.1, forward strand.
ACTCAAGCTGAAATTGTCTTGACCTAGTTTGCAAATTGGTTCTGTCAGATTACATTTATGCCCTTAATTTTCAAAATATTTACAAATAGGCCCATAAATTCATCATTTTCTTCACAATTAGGTCCCTACTACCATTACTCCTATTCCTACAAGCACCGGTGGCCTAAAAATGGAAAGAACTCCCTGAGTCCTTGACGAATCCCTTTCAAATTTGAAAGGGAAGTTTGTCAAGGAATTCCCTTCCTTGTGTGCCAAATCCCATGCCCCATAACCTTCCCAATCTGTCATGCAAACGCATGACAGATTTGGGTTTCCTACTCCGGCAACAATTCCAAGCTTGGAAGCTTGGCTTCCAAGCTTAGGATTCCCTCTTGAACCCTATAAAAGAGAGCCCAAGTCAGGCCAAACTCCCCAAGCTCAATTTCGACCGGGATCTCCCCCGAATTCCTCTCTCTTGACCCGGCTGAAAAGCTCCTTGAGCTCCGGTGACCCTCCTTGTCTCTCCTCATCATATGACAGCAAAACCAGTAGTAGACCCCCCTTTCTTGCCTTCTTCCGTGCCACGCCATACCAGCGGACGCTTCTATCTCCTTTATCATCTCCGACCTTCCCTCACTGGAGCATCTTCGTCTCCGACGCTGACCACACCATAACCGGCGCCGCCTCTGCCCTACTTCATCCATTAGCTACCCCTATCGATGCCTCATCTTCTACTCATCATTCCCAGATAGTCGCAACTTCATTTCAACTGCCGACTTGCCCTAACGTCCTCCGTCTTCCACCTCGCCAGCGTACCTCCAGTGAGTTCACACGGCCATTATGCTCCACCAACCTGGCCGTCGTTCATCCCTACACCTCCACCGTGTCCCAGAGAGCAAAAGCCTTCTGGTAATTGAGGCTATTAGCCTCTCCTCAAGGCCACCAAACAACCCACTATCTCAGACCCTTCTCCGTCACCATCCGACCTCCACCCTCACTCACGCCACGCCACACAACTACCACCACACTCGCCAGTCCACGGTGATTCTCCTGAGCCTTCTGACGCGATCGCAAGGCCCTTATTCTTAGATTTTAGGTTCCAGCCTCCTCCTCTATTGATGCAGCACGTCTCGAGCTTGCTTGAAGCTCTAATCAGACCTGAAGCACCCAGGTGACATCCTCAAGACGTGCCGACTACCTCTAGGAACGTCTTTGCGCAGTCAATTGGAGCCTTTGACTGCTCCTTATGCATGATTTGGGCGAAGAAAGCAGCAACAGTGTACACGAGCGAAGTGGGGGCAGATAGTCCCACATCGAAAGCCACTGAAGCGAAGCATACGCATAAATTGAATTTGTCAATAGGGCTCTTTGCCTCCAAACATGGGGTGAGGTCCCTCTTACCCACGCACACCTGCACCTCGTCCGTGACATATGCCCGTGGACCTAGTGCACTCGACCCACCTAAGCCTTCACTCCTCGGCTGCGACCACGCCCACAGCCCTGGACCCGGGTGCACGCCTACCCGATTACCCGACTATACACTGAGAGGCTCTAGGAGAGCAGATCCTAAAGAGAGAAAGAGAGGAGAGTCTACATAGGTAGGGGGACGATTTTGCTCCTAGTGAGACCTAGCTAACACTTTGCCAAATTCTGAAGTTGCCCCTGCTGTGTGAAGAAAGCCATAGAAAGAAGGGCTAAAGAAAGACAAAGAAGGAAGGAAAAAAGAAGGGATGAAGGTAGAAGAAGAAGAGTTGCAGAAAAGGAAAGAAGAGAAGAACAAGGGTCGTAGCTGAAGAAGAAGAAAGACAGAGAAGAGAAAGAGAAAAGAAGAAGAAGAGAAAGGCTTAAGCAGTTTAAGTTGTCTGATTTACTAATCAGATGATTGGTTTGGTTGCATTGCATTTCATATATACATTGGGTTCACTAGCTATCATTGTAAGGAGTATTTGGTGATCTAAATCACCATTTTACTCTATTATTTTTACATTCTGACACTTGATCCTAGTACTATTTTAGTCTGAAACAGTTTTCACTTATAATTTCATAGGTTTCTTGTCTTAAATTGCAATTTTTGAGAACTGAATTCCATATTGCTCCCTGTATTCGACCTTGGAACTTTTTTGAGCAATAAATTTATTTGTTTGAATGCTATTTTGGCTATACTGCAACGCGACAATCTTAAAACATCAATTTAGCGCACAAGCATTTTGGCGTCATTGTCGGGGAGCAACGGGCAATTTAGAACTCTTGATTGCAATTCCTAATTTGGATTCTAACTTGCTATATCTCTTTTGCTGTGGTGTGTTTCAGGAGGGATATATTCAGGGAAGATTAGCCGCACATTAAACACGCCAGGGACAGGTAAGTTCTAACTACTCTCTCTTAAGCCCCTGATTCTGAAAAAGGTTAAAAGGAAGAAATCAATTAGGGTTACTTGCATTCTGTTCTTAGATAATTCATCAAGTTGCCTACATTTTATTTAGACAACAAATCCTAATCTGTGCACCCACTCGAAGCTTAAGGTATCTAGTGTTATCACATTCTTGCTTGAGCCCTAAGTACCACATTTTGACAAATTAAATTGGACCAAATTAGAGCCAATTAAGGATTCCAGTTTAAGGTTTTTAGAGACACACTTGCTTAATCAAGAAATTATCTCTTCAAAATAATGTGTGCTTAAGCCTTGATTGAACTGATTTATTCAAGCAAAACCCTAAAAATCAAGCTCTTAAATTCATTTGAGCACTAAGAGAGGGAACTTAGCATAATTGTAGTGTAATTCAAGCATAAATAGCATACATTGCATCTTTTTTGCTTTACCTAAATAATCACAAAATAATGTTATAAAATACTGATTAGTGTACTATTTGGATTGTAGGCAATAAGAAGCTTAGGAGATGGCCTGAAGCTGGATCTGAAGAAGGGAGGAAGCTAGAGCTGTAGCAAAAGGCTTGAAATAAAGATGAAGACATAATGTAAGGAAGAGGTATACTACCTTACTAGTAGAATTTTAATGTACGAATTAAATTATGAGGAACATAAGACCTTTCATAGCCTTAGCATAGCCCTAGAGACCTTCTTAAACCTTAGCCACCTTTAAATTAGGTCACCTTAGCCTAGAATACCCCAGAACCCTTATTCCAACCCATATCTGGATGTCCAAGTAGGTTGCTACACGTATAGGACCCTTAGACAGCACCCGTAGAGCCAGAACCCAATTCTGCTGGAAAATTGGATGTCCAGACAAGGTGTCAGACATCCAATTTCTGCAGAAATCTAAGACAAAACCTCAAATTCACCCTGACTCAACTTTGGACGTCTAGACCAGACAGTTGGACTTTTGATTTTGAAGTATAAGTCATCTGATTAATAAATCAGACGTCTGGAACCCCTCTCAAGTTACTATTTTTGAAATCAAGCCTAGATCTTGATTTCCTAAGCCCCTAAACCCAATTCTACACCCTACGAAACCCAAATTAAGGTGCCCTAAGCCTAGTACACTACCCTAAGACCTTCTTAAGAATCTATTTAGGTTCTCACTAAACCTAATTGACTTGGATCTAAGTCAATTACACTCCACCTAGTCAATTGGACTCATAGAGTCTAATTGAGCTCAAACCTCAACCAGCACAAGTCCAATTTGACTCAGTGAAAGTCCAATTGACTCAAGCCTGACCTAGTTGGGAACTCTCTCTCCTAATTACATGCATATCCACTCAATTAAACTTAGGTTAAGTTGAATTGCACCTATCACATTAGTATTAGGGTTTATAACCCTATTTCTAGAAACCTACCTAAACTCAATCACCTAGACCTATAGGACTCGACCTAAACCACCTAGCCACAACCACACACTCATGCACACACACACACATCACCGCTTGGTCACCCACTCTAGAGTTCTCTAGAATGGTCACCAAGTGGCACTGATTGCACAGCAATCATAGGTCTTAATTGACCTAAATTAGGTTAGGACTTAGCATAAGTTAGGGTAATTCATGCATGCATAATCATTATCTACATCTTTATTGCTTTACTTTAGCTATGCATAAAATAATGTTATAATGTGCTGATTAAGTGCATTATGTTGATTGCAAGCAATAAGCTGATCAGGAGCTAGATCTGGAGCTGGATCTGGAGCAGGATCTGAAGCTGGATCAGGAATAACGGGTGTTGCAGCAGAGCTAGAGCAAAAGACTTAGATTAGATGTAGGAATAATGATGTAAGGGAGTTAAGGTTTTCTATTCTATTAAGTAGGAATAAAGCAGTAAAATGTGAAGAGCTTAGGTCCATCCTAGCCCTAGGATAGCCAAGAGACTTCCCCAAGCCTTAGCCACCCATAGATTAGGTCACAGCACCCTAGGAAGGCCAAAAACCCTAGTTCCAATCCTTATCTAGATGTCCAGATGAATTATAGAATGTCTAGAACCCTTAGCCAACTCTCGCACACCTTAAACCTACTTCTGCAGTGTTATTGGACATCCAGACACATTGTCAGCCGTCCAATTTCTGCAAAATACCCAAGATAGAATCTTGAATCCTTCCTGACTCTGGTTGGACGTTTAGACAACAAGTCTGGACTTCTAATTTTTGAGTATAAGACGTCTGACACTATTATTAGACGTCTGATACTACTCTCCAGTTTCTATTTTGAGATTCAAGCCTTAATCTTGGATCTCTAGGACCCTAAACCCAATTACAACCCCAGAGGAACCTAAATTAAGGTGCACTAGCCCTAGTACATCACCTCTAGACCTCCCTAAGGACCTAATTAGGTCCTCACTAAATCTAATTGACTTAGATCTTAGTCAATTCCATCAGCCTATTCAATTGGACTCATTGAGTCCAATTGAATCCTGATCACAGCACACGCTATCCAATTAGACTCAGTGAGAGTCCAATTGACCTAGACCTAAATTAATTGAGTTATTTTACTCTCAATTAAGTTTGCACACACCCAATTAAACTTGTATTAAGTTTAATTGCACTTTACCTTAGTGAATTAAGGTTTATAACCCTAATTTGAGACATACCTTGACCTAAACCCACTAGAACCTAACCTAATCAACCTAGCCACCTAAGTTTCGACCCACACACACCATCCACATGAAAATATCTAGCCTAGAGTTCTCTAGAACTCTCTACCATGTGTTGTTGCCTTGGTTGCCAAAATTAGCAACCAAGAGCCATTCAATTTTTAGATCCACATTTGGTGGATCTAAAAATCACCATCCACCCTTTCTCTCTCACTCTCCCACGAGCTCCCACCAAAGGCCTCTCTAGAGAATTCCATAATTCTCTAGAGAGCTTCCCTTAGGTCTACAAAAGGACCTAAGGGGTGGCCATTTGCACCCATTCACATCCATTGGCTTCCATCCACTTTTTGGCCATACTTGCTTGGCTCCATCCACCTCCACTTAGGCTAACCACCACCATCTCCACTCCATCTCCATGAGCTGAGCACCACCATGAAGGACACCATACCAGGATGCTGGATCACTCCTCCAACCTCTCTCCAAGGGCCAGCCTAAGCTCCATTGGCCACCCCTCTTTCTCCTCTCCACCACTCCAAGGCCATCGGAGCCCACCTCCGAATGCCCTCACTTCTGATAGATTAGTAGCTAGCTCTTTACATTTACTGCTTTTATTTACTGCTTAGTAGTGTAGCCCTTATTCTCCCCCAATGATGCATGCAAAATCCCCCCGTAGATTCTTGTATGCGATATTTTTCTGACAGCTAGCTTTACATTTTTAAGCATTCATGTACAAGCTTTCCTCTACAAGTTCATGTTGCAAACACTCTCCAAATGAATGAATGAAAAATATATTTTCTATATACATATATGTCTATGTGTTGAGAATCACCATGAGCTCATTGCAATATCTTTTGTGTGATTAATGTTACTTGTTTTCAATTCCTGATATACTTACAACTAAGCATGTCGTACTTCAATACGTAATAATCATAAATCGGCGTGAGATTTTAAACAGAGTAGAGCGGTAAAAGATCGAATTCAAAAGTAAAACAAATGTCTCCCAGAGACGAACGACTGAGACTCAAGTCTCGTTATCTTTTATTGAATATCTTTGTTTGATCATATTGCGCATTGTACTACGACGTTTCCCTAGCAAAAACACACTCTACGAGTCACAAGCAAATGGCGTCGTTGCCGGGGAGGCAACGTCATTTTCTTGGATTTCGATCTTTGAAACCATCACTGACAAATTTGTCTCTACTTTGTTTCTGGATGAGCAAGAAAAATAGAAGAAGAACGGGATCTACGCACACAATGAGCACGGAAAACGAATCAGGTGCACATTACATTCTCTTAGATTAAGCTTCTTTTGAACTCTAGGACTAGATCTACTTCCTGCAATTTTTTTGGAAAAAAAAAAGAAAGAAAAAAAAATATTTTACTCATTTTCGTGAAAAAGAAAGAAAATAAAAAAATTGAAAAAAATCTATATTAGGTTTCTTTTTGAATCTTAGGTTAGTGTGAAAAAGCAAAAAAAAAAAAGTGATATTTTCTTTGAACCCTTTGAAAAATTCTTTAAAAAAAAAACTTGCCAAAGTTTTTGAAAAAAAAAAAATTTTTGGTGAAAAGCTTGGATTTTAAACCCAAAACCCTCTTTAAAAGCTTTTCAACCATCTTCTGATTTTCAGCCAGATTTCAAGTCTGATTCAAAAATTCGATTGCCGAAAAATTAGTAAGCAAAAAATTGTGAAGTTCAGGTCAAACCTTCACTTTTAAACCATCTTTTAAACGTCACCATTCTTTTGAAAATATTTTAAGTATAAAATTTTTAAAAATTCGCGAAGTGCACTGGGGTCAGACTGACCCAGATTCAAGATTTTTTCAAATTTCAAAAAGCAATTCTGAGAAATCTACGAATCTTTTTTGACTAAAAATGGTGGGGTTGAAATATGATCTCATTAGCTTTATTTTTCATATTTTTTCTGAATTTTTGAAAGTCATTTGGTACTGTTTCAAAGCGAAAAACCAACCATGGGTCAAAATTCCATATCTGACCCTTTGACATTCAAAAATCCCTAAAAATTCGGTTGAAATAGTAAAAATTCCAAAAAAATATTATTTAAAAATATAATTGAAAGAGGAATCTACTCACCAAATTTCAATTTAATTGAATTCCAATTGTTATCAGAGAACAAATTTTACTTTTGTTGTCTGCTAAAATAGAACAAAACCCTAGAAGTGCATGAACCTTAGGTTGAATCTTTAGGATTACAACTTAGAGACCACACTCGAGCTAACCTAGACTTAATCAAGTCTAGTACTTAGCCGGTGAGCCTGGTCACCTTGTAGGCCACTCACCAAGAGAAAACCCCACTGAAGAAAACAGGCTAAAACAAATTTTAAAACATGAAATAAAACCCAAATTCATTGTTGTACTACTGGGTGGTTTCAACCTCTTGGCTGGGTTAGCGAAGAGGTGGAAATCGCTTTTAGCCGGTTGTATGAAGAATTTCTTCAGGAATTAAAACCTAAAACAAAAAAATCCGATCATCCGATTGATAAGGACCACTTGATTGACAGGGCCTTAGCCTTGTCTTGCTTGGCTACACCAACCTAGGGGTTGTGTGGTGTATGCGAGGAAGGAGGTCACTTAGACCTCATTTGGTTGGACCTTGGGAGCCACTCCCAAGGAGGCAAGTCACCTCGCCGGGACCATCTTCTCCCCCCACTTCTTCTACTCCTAGAGCCACCATGGCTAATCCTGGACCTGGACCTAGACTGGGTCAAGATACTGAGAATCTGGACCCGATGGCTCATCTGGAAGACCGGGTAGTCGAATTCGAGGAGCGCCATCGGTAAAGCATGGATCGCATCCTAATGGCGCTTGGCAGGATGCAGCACCCACCGTGAGAACAACTACAGGATTTCTATGACCCAACCGCACAAATCGTCGCACCACTGGTCAGAATTCCCACAAGCGGAGACCCGTTTGAGCTCAAGCCCAATGTGACTGGGTTGATCAGCACTCATTTCTATGGTAACTCAAGTGAAGATCTATTCCAGCACCTAGAGGACCTGAGTCGACTCTCTGAAATGATTTGACCTAGGAATATCGATCTCGAGATTGTTCTAATGAAGCTTTTCCTGTTCTCTCTGAGGGACAAAGCTTCATACTGGTTCAAGACCATTGGGAAGCCAATTGGAACCTGACCGGAATTACGACGTGAATTCCTGCAAAGTTCTTCCCAATTGGTCGAACAAACGCAATGCAACGCACAATCACGACTTTCTCCTAGGGAGCTGGGGAGAAGTTACATGAAGCTTGGGACAGATTTCACGACCTTCTCCGGAAATGCCGCATCATGGTATACCAAGATGGCACCCGGCTCAGATCTTTTACCATGGGCTGGATGACACACATCGGTATCTGGCCGATGCATCTAGTGGCGGGAATTTCCTCGCAAAAGACAAAAACAACGCATTTGAGCTATTTAAATCATTAACGGAGAACTCGATGAATGTTGCATCCATGAACCAGTTCCAGCGACCTAGTCAGCAGTGGGTTGGTGTCCACGAAGCTCACACCGAGTCTATTCGAGCCGACATGGATATCATCATCAAGCAGCTGGATAGAATAAATCTAATCGAGAAAAAGATTGACCAAATTAGTCAGGGTCAATCTGACTTGAGCTCTGCCGCCTCAAGACCCTCCTATGCACCCCGAACCCCTCCTGCTCAAGTTGCATACTATAAATATTGCATAGCATGCATCATCTTGCATTTAGATTAGTTTGAATAAAATGGAGGTTAATTGTCTCCTTTTATGTTCATGGACAAAGCAAACTTTTTATCGGGGCCTCAGATCGAAGATCCAACCATACAGATGTGATCAGGGCGACGATTGGAGTTCAACGACTCCAAGATCTCCCTAATCAGACATCTGTAGCATCAGATAGTGATCGGGGAACCCTAGAAGATCAAGGGCCAAGATGGTGTGAATCTGCACTTCAAACGACAAATCCGACCTCATGGATGGATTTGGATCGATGATCGTAGCCTAACAACGTGAAAATCAACTTAATTCGACACCCGTGGCACCATCTACATCATCCAGAAGATGGACGGCCAAGATGGCGTCACGTGGCACCATCTCAAGCATCCAACCGACCCTCAGGACCACCTCTGCCTCTCCAAAGAAGATCCAACATGCGATCTGGTCAGTTGGATCTCGATCCAACGGCCATGAGCACGCGCCGCTCAAAACATCCGTGCGACCATCTCTCCTCCGTAGTGCAGCGAGTGAACGCCTTATCGCGAGGCGCTGGCGTAGGTTCGAATCCGCATGCATAGGCGAGAGGGTGCGAGCGAGCAGGCTCCGCAACCGCTCGATCGCGATCGAACGACTGCAGGCGCTCGATAGTGCCCACGCGCTATTGCACGTCTCGCCTCAAACGGGATCGCACATGGGCGGGCACGCTGAGGAGCGGGCGAAGGTGCGACTTAAACCATTCAATCTTACGATCGGACGGCTGAGATTAGCTGGATGTGGAGCACGCGTTACGCGCGAGGAGGCAAGTGGCCACGTGCGAGCAGCGCCCCACTACGCCCACGATGGGGCTTTAGCGACAGTTTTATCCGTCACTAAAGACCCCTGATTTAATGTTTTTAGAGTTGTAATGACCAAATTGCCCCCACTCCTTGCAACTATAAAAGGAGACCCCCTCCACACGAAATTCTCATCCCTTCCTTCTCTTCTCTCCCTCTCCAAAGCTCAAGAGAAGCTTGTCCCACACCCGAGATGCTTCTCGCGAGCTAAAGTCAAATTTTAATCCCCCTTTCAGAAGCGGATCCCGCGACGACGACGATGTGCTGCCCCGTTCCTGTTCTTCCTGCTTCGTCCTACTTCGTCCTGCTTCGTTTTCCTTCATCCAGGTGTTGTCCCGTCCAGCTCATCCTCCAAGCGACCGTCAAGGAGGATATCTCTCTCCCCATTCTTTTTACTGCATTTTAGAATAGATTTACTGCTTGCTAGTGTAATCATTTTCACGCTTTCTAGTTGTAATGTTTAGTATAATGAACAATCTTTCTGATGATGAAATTCCATGTTCATTCTACATCTTTTTTTTGGTTTCTGTTTGTAATATTCTCTCTCTCTCTTATTCTCTCTCTCTTCTATTTATTGTAAATAGTTAGATAGTTTCTAATCAATTATTCTGCTTTATGACAAATAAAATAAATGCGTAGTTTTTAAATCAAACGTCCACCTCCCTGAGTTTGACCCGTGATTTCCATTCCGGTATAAATTTTATTTGTTGAACACGAGTTCTTCGCTTTCAAACTACAACGACAGGTTTTCAAAACCAAACACATTAGTGTAGCAACCCGACGTTCAACATTTTGGCGTCGTTGCCGGGGATTCAACATTTTGGCGTTGTTGCCGAGGAGGCGACGCTCTTTGATTTTTTTCTTCGTGTTTTCTAACTTACAAATCATTTACCTCACTTCTCTCCTTTCTTATTGTGATTGCAGATACTCTTTTGAGACGAGCAAAAGCGGTAGATTGGAGTAAATTACTGTGGAAGGTTTTGTAAGTTATCCCCCACCTCCCACTCATTAGATTTCATTCCATAACATAATAACACAAACATCAATCAACCTAGGTGTTCTTATAAACTCTAAGGTTAGATTATTTGTTATTTGACACCCATACTCACCCCAACCTCCATATTTAAAAAAAATAAAAAAAGAATCTCACAAAGGTACACAACCTCATCTGATTTTCAAACTCAACCGGTAAGCTGATCTTTGGAGCCGGTACACACATCCAAACACATAATTGTGTAGAAATCAGATTAGGTAATCACTTGTGTGCTTAATTAAGTGGTGCGACAGGCCAATTGTTTGAGTTGATTGGACCGCACCACTTCAATTAAAATCAACTCATCAAGTAGCTGCCACTTAGCTTCAACTCTTAGGGATTTACCAGGCACTCCGTATTCTTTTAAGTTTTAAAGGAAAACATCTTCACCTGTGCTTTCAAGACCTGGTGTGACAACAAAACTTATTTGAAAACACCTAAAGTTGAATCCTAAAAGCTACTAAGCAAGATTTGAACTCTAAAATTCACCGCATCAAAAGTAATCTCGCTTGAAAACCACTAGTTATGCATGCACACACCAATCAATCAATCATTAAGGGCACAACCTAGATAAAGGGCCCATCACATTCCAAAGCACATTCAAACCTAGCCCTAAATAAAATAGAGTAGACATTGGCCTTAAGGATTCAACTCGCTGTTCAGAGCCCAGAACGAGATTATTTTCGATTAGTCTGTTTCTACTATTCAATCTGATGTCTAGCTAGGGGAGCAGAATCAAATGATCGCGGCTGGGGGGTACACTAGGAGCTGGAGGCGCAAGCCAAAGGAAGAACCTTCTCCCCAGTCCCTCCTAACTAGTTGGATTAAACAAGCAGAAGTAGATCAAATAGTTCCTTTATCTTAAGACGAGTTTTGGGAGTCTGTAAGTCTTTAGGCTAGCCCATTTATGGACAGGTTTGATTGCTTGAATTGCAGGGCGCCTTTCTTCCTCCCGTTTATCATGAATCCTTTCACATATTACACGCATTCCCGCTCTTTCCCTCCTATTTTGAATTATCCTCAACATGATGATTATCCCAACTCGTACTGTAATCAACCATCAGTTAGTTGAGATAACTTAGATTGGGGATACAGTTCTGAACCTCCGTGTTTAGGGTCTAACCCTGGACACTATGATTGTGATTTCTATCCTTCTCAGAGCCACATTGATTATATATCGTCAACCTTTCATGAACAACCTAATACGATCTATAATCAAGAAGGATACACTGATTCTTACCCATCCTCTGATTATACTGCCTTTAGGTCATCACCACCTTTTGAACAATCTGCAATAACCTATTATCAGGAAGGGTATAACAAATCTCAATTCGTTAATTCCCTTGCATTGATCCCAAACTCGCCCAACCTTGAACCAACTCATTTGGTTCAAGGTAACCAGGTTTAAGATAGGGTTCTGGCTAACTTAAGGAATATCATACAATCTTTAGAAGTTCAGCCAATACCTTGCATTGAGAGATCGGAGCCTCTGATTGAAATAATTGATGATTTGAATAAGTATTTGTTGGATTGGTTCCAGGATGTTAAGGATAAGAACCTGGGTGAGTTTCTACTTGGGAAGTTAGCGAAATTGAGGGTGAGATTTGTGGTTGCTTTGATTCAATCGTGGGATGATTCCCAGGATGAACTCCCTTCAGGAGAGCCAATGTCAGAACCCGCTCAGGCACCTGTTGGGGGGGACACTTATTACGGGGCTGACCAGATTGAATTAGACCAACCAATTAAGGAAGATCTAATTTCTTCACATGAGATCCTTGAGCCAGGGTACGAGGAAACATATGTCTCCTTGGAACAGAAAGTGACAAGTGATTTTGGGACATACATTAATACGGATCTTGATTCTGATGGTGAAGATTCAAGTTGCAAAGTCTCACACGAGTTTACAGAACACGATTTCTGTGAAACGATTGGGCCTGAGGAATCTGATAGATCATTTGATAGCCCAATAATTGAGGAAACTGATTTTATTGGGGCTCACATTACGGATCCAGAATTGCATTTTCTGGAGGATTCAATTCCATGCCTTGATTGTCAGTTACACCTTATTGAGCTTATCAATGATTCTATTTCTGAGATAATTAGACCTAAGTTAATTCTGATTTAGCCACATCATTTAGACTTGGAGATTTTAGTCAGGGTGATTAATATGCAAGAGGTCTCAGAATTTAACATTCTGATTGAGGAGGATAGGAGTTGGGAAGTTCTGATTTGGGAAGCTAACTTTGGAGGAAATAGAAGATTAAGTCTAAGGGTTCCAATTCATCTGAAACCATCAAACCAGGACCCTTACGACATCTGTTCTGAGGATGTCCAACCTAAGCATACATTCAATGATTATCCTTTTGAACTTGAATTCTCTGTAACCCAACTTTTTGGTGTTGGGTTGCATCCTCATAAATCGCAAGCTCGACCCTACTTGTATACTAATTTTAGGTTTTGGGTAATTCTTATCCAGAACCTGAGATATTCTCGATTATGGGGTATGGGTCTGCACCACAATCTGGTCCACATTTGTGGACCTGTGCTGACAGGCCAGAGGTTTATTCTATTTATTCTGATTCTGACCTACACCTATGAATTCTTTATTTCTCTTCTTTGTATAGTGTGCCTAGCTGAAGGCACTAAATTCAGCACGTATACAGTTCTTTTTAGTTTTTATCTCAGAGTGGACCTGACATTCATGCAATTCAGGTGCTTTCTATTCTATTCCACTCTATTTTATGTCTTTTTAATACAATGAGAACATTGCATTAGATAGGCATGGGGGGTGGATATTCATCTCTGAATTTATTCGTCAACTCTGTAGATTTGTTTTATTTTATTTTCTTAAAAAAAAATTGGAATTAGGAGAGAGAACTTGGGTTTAAGAAAATTTTCAATCTTAAAAAATATTACATTATGATATGAACACAAAGACCCTTCAGGTCATTGGACTTAATCAACCCGTGTATCCATTAAAATGTGGACTTGTTTTTCGAGTCTTCACCAACCTGAATTCTATTTTAATTGGAGTAAATAAGTTTGGGTGACAAGTACACGACTTATCAACCTACCCTCTGATTTGAGGGAATTTTGAGTTTTAAGCATCTACACACTATCTTGTCACTAACTCTTTGTTCGACGATTCTAACGAAAATTGGGTAGCTAATGAACCTTCTAGGGTGATATGGCTGGTAAGTTATCGCGGGTAACAGCCCATAGGTAGGTTGTCCAGAGCCCAATCACTGGACCTTTCTCTTTTTGCTACCTTTAGGTAAATCTTAAACCAAGGAAGCCACCTACTTAAAAAAAGAGAGTCAAAAAGAAAAGAAAAAAAAGGAGAAAAGAAAAAAAAAAGAAATAAACCACACTTCACCGCATAAGTATGGCTGGCAAGTTGTCGGTGGTAACAGCTCATCGACCAGTTGTCCAGAACCCAGCTCAATAAATGCACTGAAAAATCCCAAAACACTTAGGAAGAAGCGAAGAAGTAGAATAAACCGGAGAGATATACACTAGATTCACCCTTGTGTTGACCCTGCAAAAAAATAAAAGTAGGGAGAAAGCTACCGGTTGTAAAGATACACCTTTAGGCAGAATTCTTTTTTAGGTCACCTAGAGGCGTAGATATCCGAAGTCCGTTTTAACTGCAGGTCAACGAGTCTATCACATTCACAATAAGATATTTAGAACTTAGGGTTCTCATCAAATCTTGGGTGAGTTGAATGGCCGTAGAAAGCCACTCTTAAACCCTAAAACTTGAAAATCCAAAAAAATTAGAAAAGAGGAAAAAGAGAAAAGGAAATTTTTCTTTGAATAAGGCGAGGGCTTGAGGCGGTCTGCATTTTGGCAGATACTCAGGCACTATTGTGTCTTTGAAAGTTCAGATCCTAAGTAAACATTTTCTTAATGATTGAAAATAACTCAAGCCCAAATAATCCAACCTGATTCTTTTATAAATAGCATATGATTTTTGCTAGGGACTAGCAAAAGATAGGCATGGGGGTATGATGTGAACATGTTTACCCTACTTAAGATGTCTATTTATGCATGTTCTTAAGCATAGGATTGCATTGCTTACTATAAATATTGCATAACATGCATCATCTTGCATTTAGATTAGTTTGAATAAAATGGAGGTTAATTATCTCCTTTTATGTTCATGGATAGGGTAAACTTTTTATTGAGGCCTCAGATCGAAGATCCAACCGTACAGATGTGATCAAGGAGACGATTGGAGTTCAACGACTCCAAGATCGCCCTCATCTGACATCTGTAGCATCAGATAGTGACTGAGGAATCCTAGAAGATCAAGGGCCAAGATGGTGTGAATCCACACTTCAAACGACAAATCCGACCGCACGGATGGATTTGGATCAATGATCGCAGCCTAACAGCGTGAAAATCGACCTAATCCGACACCCATGGCACCATCTACATCATCCAGAAGATGGACAGCCAAGGTGGTGCCACGTGGTGTCATCTCAGCCATCCAACTGGCCCTCAGGACTGCCGCTGCCTCTCCAAAGAAGATCCAACGTGCGATCTGGGCCGTTGGATCTTGATCCAACGGCCATGAGCACGCGCCGCTCAAAACATCCACGCGACCATCTCTCCTCCGTAGCATAGTGGGTGAACGCCTTATAGCGAGGCACTGGCGTGGGTTCGAATCTGCATGCGCAGGCGAAAGGGCACAGTGATCGCTCCATTGCGATCGATCGGCTGCGGGCGCTCGATAGTGCCCACACGCTATTGCACGCCTCGCCTCAAGCGGGATCGCACGCGGGCGGGCGCATTGAGGAGCGGGAGAAGGCACGACTTAAGCCGTCCGATCGTAAGACTAGCTAGACGTGGAGCACGCGTTACGCGCGAGGAGGCGAGAGGTCGTGCGCGGGCGGCGCCCCACCACGCCCACGATGGGGCTTTAGCAACGGTTTTATCCGTCACTAAAGACTCCTGATTTAATGTTTTCAGAGTTGTAATGACCAAATTTCCCCCACTCCTTGCAACTATAAAAGGAGACCCCCTCCACATAAAATTCTCATCCCTTCCTTCTCTTCTCTCCCTCTCCAAAGCTCAAGAGAAGCTTGTCCCACACCCCGGATGCTTCTCTCTTACTCTCTCTCTCTCTTATATTTATTGTAAATAGTTAGATAGTTCTAAACAATTAAATTACTTCGTGACAAATAAAACAAATGTGTGTTTTTAAATCAAACGTCCGCCTCCCTGAGTTCGACCCGGGATTTCCATTCCAGTATAAATTTTATTTGTTGAACACGAGTTCTTTTCTTTCAAACTATAACGACAGGTTTACAAAACCAAACACGTTAGCATAGCAACCCGACGTTCAACATTTTGGCACCGTTGCCAGGGATTCAACATTTTGGTGCCGTTGCCAGGGAGGTGACGCTCTTTGATTTTTTTTCTTCTCATTTTCTAACTTACAAATCATTTACCTCACTTCTCTCCTTTCTTATTGTGATTGCAGGTACTCTTTTGAGACGAGCAAAACACGTACCCTAGGTAGTAGCCATTCCCATCTCAGCAGCAGCAACCTCGTTCTCTATACCAGCCATTGCACCAAGCTGCCAACCACCCTCCAAAGCAGGCTGACCCTTTGGAGGCACTGAAAGAGGAGCTGCAAGAATCAATGAGGAAATCTACACAAGATAGCTTGCAGATTATGAAGGCGATGCTGATCAGATACATACCATACAAAACACGCAGAACCAACTGTTGCAGGAGCATAAGACTCAGGGAGCCTTGCCCTCCCAACCCGTCCCGAATCCTCGATATGTGCAGAACCAAGGTGCCCCGCCTAGGTTTCAGGCACCGTAGGGACAGGCACATGCCATACTACAAGCGCCTCCTGCACCACCCGGTTACGCACAAGGCCAACCGCCTTTGCAAAACCCTGCATATTCTGCCCCTTCCACTCCCTCAGCACCTCATGGATAGCAAGCTGATGCACGTATTGTCTCTTTGAGGAGCGGAAGGAAGACATTCAACCCACCACTTAGGCAGGCGGGATCAACTCCTTCATCTTAGGAGCCACCTACGGTAGATAAGGGTAAGAGGCCACTTAACCCTGAGATTCTCGTCCCTTTTCCTGAGGCTCTGACACGAAATACAGTACAGAAAAAGGACACACGGAATTTTGAGGACCTAAAATCGATGTTCAAGGAAGTACATATTCAGGTCCCCCTCCTTGAGGCAATCGATCACATTCCCGCTGTCACTAGGTTCTTCAAGGACTATTGTACCTTGAAACGACAGCCGAGAATTAGACGGCAGGTGGTACTGTCGAAAGAGGCTAGCATCGTGATGCTAGCTGACTTACCGTCGAAGAAGAAAGACCCTGGTACCCCACTCATATCTTACTTCTTGCAAAATTCTCCATTTTATCGGACCCTTCTAGATCTAGGTTCGTCTATCAACCTAACTCCCACTGCCATATTTGATCGATTTCGATATGGGGAGTTGAAGCCCACCTCGATCACGATTCAGCTGGCTGACAGATTAGTCAAAACACCGAGGGGGTGGTTGAGAACGTGATCGTGAAAGTTCGCAAGTTCTGCTTTCCCGCAGACTTTTTCATTCTCGATATGGAAGTTCCCCCTAATCTCTGAGATGCACCAATTATTTTGGGTCACCCATTTCTAGTGACAGCCCGAGCGAACATTGATTGTGCATCCGGGTGTATGGAGATAGCCCTAGGCAATGAGCGACTTCGACTGGACATATTCAGGGCAGCAAAGAACTTTGACTGTGACCAAATAGAGGAGGATGGTGAAGACAAAAATGCGGCATACTGTGGTAACATTGGGCTCCTTTGTGATGGCCCAATGTCTCATTCGTCTGCACTATCAGGGTTCTTGGACCTCGATCCACACGGGACTGAGACCACTACACTACACATATCTCCCTGAGGATCTGACTGTTTAGGGTGTGCTTCTGACCACAGCACCCCTGAATCCAACTATCCTGATCCACACATTATTGAATTGCCCCTGTTGTTGTAGGAAGACGTGACTACAGCTAACGGGTTTCCCGTTAACGCAGTCACAACCAATTATTTCATAGGGAGCGACTCAGCAGGAATTCACGTGCACATGGATCAATAGATTTCCACCCTCGATTCTACTCCTCCCACTCTCATTTGCAACTCTGACCCACCCGTGATTAAATTGAAGCCCTTACCTGACTCACTCAAGTATGTGTTCTTGGGCGAAACTGAGACATACCAAGTCATTATCAATGCCCACTTAACCCAAGAACAGGAACACCAATTGATTTCTACGCTGCAAGACGATAAGGCTGCTATAGGGTGGAGTATTACTTATCTCCACGGTATTCACCCCTCGTATTGCACTCATCACATTTACACGGATGAGGGGGTGAAACCTTCGAGACAACCTCAAAGACAACTTAACACGAATATGCTAGAGATTGTTAATAAGGAGATCATCAAATGGCTGGATGCAGGTATTGTATACCCAATCTCAGACAGCCAATGGGTGAGTCCGATTCAGATAATGCCCAAGAAAGTTGGACTCACCGTCATAAAGAATGAAAAAGGCAAATCTATCCTAACCCGCACTGCGACATCTTGGCAGGTCTGCATCGACTATAGGAAACTGAACATGGCTACCTAGAAGGATCACTTTCCTTTACCTTTCATTGATCAGATCTTGGAACGGTTAGTCGGACGCAGCTTCTTTTGCTTTTTGGATGGATACACCGGGTATAATCAAGTAGTGATTAGCCTGGAAGATCAAGACAAGACCACATTCACATGCCCCTTTGGAACATTCGCTTTCAAGCAGATGCCCTTTCGCCTCTGCAACGCACCAGCGACATTTCAGCGTTGTATGATGGCCATCTTCTCTGACATGATTAGGGACTATGTGGAGGTATTCATGGATGACTTCTCCATTTTCGGAGATGATTTCACATCTTGTCTTGATAACCTCACCAAGATCCTGAAATGGTGTATTGAGGTAAACCTAGTACTATCCTAGGAAAAAGCCATTTCATGGTGAGGGATGGCATAGTACTAAGGCACAGGATCTCCAAAAATGGACTCGAGGTTGATCGAGCTAAATCTGAGATTATTTCTCACTTACCGCCACCTAGCTCGGTCAAGCAGATCAGATCATTCTTGGGTCACATTGGCTTCTATCATAGATTTATACGCGATTTCTCGAAAATCGCACGGCCCTTGACGAATCTCCTTGTTGCCGATGCCCCATTTGAATTTGATACATCGTGTCTCAGTGCCTTCGACACTTTACGAAGCGCTGTCTCCAACTCCCCGATTCTCCAACCACCCCACTAGTCGCTCGATTTTGAGATGATGTGCAACGCTTCTGACTTTGCCGTCGGTGCTGTTCTAGGCCAGCATCGGGAGAAACAACCCTTCATCATATACTATGCTAGCAAGACGCTGAATGAGGCTCAGCACAATTATACTGTCACTGAAAAAGAACTGCTAGCAGTAGTATTCGGGTTGGAGAAATTCAGATCGTATTTATTAGGGTCCAAAGTCATCATTTTCACTGACCACTTCGCCCTCCAGCATTTGTTGGCAAATAAGGATGCCAAGCCACAGCTCATTAGATGGATCCTTCTATTGCATGAATTTGATATCGAAATCCGCAACAAAGCCGGAAAGCAAAATGTTGTGGTGAATCACCAATCCAAATTGGACCCAGACCACATTCCCTATTCCCTGTCTATCCATGGGCAATTTTCTGATGAATCTCTTTTGGTAGTTCATTCTGTTGAGTTCCCCAGGTACGCGGATATCGCGAACTATCTTGCCGCAGGCAAGATTCCTACAAATCTCTCCAAGGACCAGAAACTCAAATTCACTGCAGAAGCCAAATACTACCTCTGGGATGACCCACTGCTCTTCCACATTGGAGCGGATCAGATTATTCGAAGATGCATCCTAGATTCTGAGATCCCCAGTGTGTTATCTTTCTGCCACAATGATGCTTGTGGTGGTCATTTCTCGGGACGGAAAACCACTGCAAAAATTTTGCACTTGGGATTTTTCTGGCCAACCATCTTCAGAGATACACATGAATATGCCCAACACTGCAAACGATGCCAGTCGGTCAGTTCTATGACCAAGAGAGACATGATGCCACTCCAGCCCATCATGGTTGTAGAAGTGTTCAACGACTGCAGCATAGATTTTATGGGCCCTTTTCCGAACTCACATGGCTTCGAGTACATATTACTAGCCATTGACTATGTCTAGAAGTGGGTCAAGGCCATCCCAACGAGACGGGTTGACCATAAGACTGTCATTTCTTTCGTACGGCAGAACATCTTCGCGAGATTCGGAATACCCTGCGCTCTAATTAGCGACAGGGGAAGCCACTTCATTCACGCCCATTTCAGGTCATTATTAAAGAAATACGGGGTACATCACCGTATAGCCACCTCGTATCACCCGCAGACCAATGGGCAGGCTGAAGTGTCTAACCGTCAGATCAAGCTGATTCTCTAGAAGACGGTTAGACCAGACTGGAAGGACTGGTCCGACAAATTAGTTGATGCACTCTAGGCATATCGAACCTCATACAAGGCCCCACTCGGAATGTCACCATATCGCATCATATATGGCAAGGCCTGTCACCTTCCTATAGAGCTGGAACACCCCGCCTTTTGGGCGGTGAGAAAATGCAACCTTGACCTTGATGCAGGAGGTCAAGAATGGAAACTCCAACTCAGGGAATTAGAAGAAATCCAATGGGAGGCCTATGAGAACGCATTGATATACAAGGACAAGACCAAGGCCTTTCATGACCACCACATCCGGAGGAAAGCATTCACACCCAACTAGCAAGTCTGGTTGTTTGATTCACGACTGAAACTATTCGCAGGGAAGCTCAAGTCCAAATGGACTGGCTCGTATATTGTGATTCATCCATATCATAATAGGGTAGTCCAGATCAGGGACCCAAAATCTGGGCATACATCTACGGTAAATGGCTAGCACCTCAAGCCATTTTTGGCCCAGGAACCTCCTCCACCTGACAAGACTATTCATCTTATTGAGGACGTGTGACTGAATTCTCGCCTAGCTGGAGGCGTTAAACTCAGCATCTATCCCACATTCCACCAGCATCTATACATAACCATTTTTATATATAACATATTTTTCTTTTAGCATATTTTCTTTCTATATATTGCATGCTGACAGGTTGGCCAGTGCTAAATGTATAACTTCAGGAACAATTACAGGTGATTTCTACCCATTCTCTCCCTGTAGTATTTATTTTCTTTTATATTCATGCATAAGGACATGCAAGAACTTAGGCATGGGGGGGTAGATACAACAAAACTGAAAAAATTTTTATGCCAACATTTAGGAAAACCTCGGAGCTGCATGTAAAACATACTTTAGGGCCCTAGATAAAAGAACAACTGACTCCACCTCCAGTGCTTACACTGGAGCTAGAAATCATCCGCAACAACCATTTCTGACTCACCCGCTCACCTTTTGTTATAAATTTAGGGTCAAGTTGAATATAACCCGAAAGGAAAATTTTATGAAGTACAAATTATATGAGGTTATTTGTTTATAGCATATATACATATTGCATTCATGAATAAGATTATTTTATTAAGAGAATACATTAGGGATTTTATCCTCTAGTTGATTCATGTAATCTGGAATCCAGTACAACTTTTCACACATATGTAGAATTTGCAATGAATTCACAGTGAAGGCTGATAAACGTCTATTGTCTGTCGAGAAGAAGCAGTGCTTCTTTTCCTGAACCCCTGGATAGTGTTTTGGGAGTCAGGTAGATTTTCCTCCAAAAATCCACCAAATAGTGTGAGATGAGAGTAGAGTGTACTGGTGCTCTAAGATTAGTGCAAGGAATCTGGAATCCTAGATAATTAGGTGATGATACTCAGAGATTAGGCATAGTTTTTGCTCTCGGTTCCTGCATATACATTTTTGTGCGAATTATGAGAGCCACCAAATAAGGCAAATATGCGGAAAGCGAGTTCTCATAAAACTAGGACTAAGGTGGATGGTTACGACCATTCTTTACGGAATCCTCGGCTGAAGGAGGGTATTGATGTCAAGGTCAGAAATACACCATCCTATCCATCTCTCCCGGTGCTGTGAGTAGGCACTTCCACCAAATAAGCCACCTAATGTCTCTTGAGTACCACCAATCCCTAACAATGCCTCCTCAATAAAGTTCATGGATGTGTGTTAGTTGTGTTATGTTGAAAAAAAAAATGATGATAAAAAGAAAGAAAAATTGAAAAAAATTAGAAAAAGAAGAAAAAGCAAAGAAAAAAAAGAGTGAATATTTAGTTCAGTTGCATTGAGGCAATACCACTAAATAAACTTGAGATCCACCAAATATGACCTAACCCACCTTCCTTGTGTTTCTGACCGCCCGAATACTGGCTGAGGAATTCTGACTTAGTTAGGGTTATGGAAGCTCAATTAAGTGTTAATGTCAAGTGAGACCACCAAATATAGATCATATGTGTGAATCTGGTGAGATTGTGAGCTCCAAGAAAAAGAAAAGAAAAAAAAAAGAAAGAGTAAGAGAGAATGAATACAAAGGAATAAAAAAAGAACATAGTTTTTCTCATCTTTCTCTAGGTTGAGTTACTTAGTAATCCGGGAATCTAGATTCTGTAATACTAGTCTCTATGTAGCACCAAGTGAGAGTGAGCCACCAAATATATAATCTTTTCCCTCAGAGATTCTCTACCTAAGCCTAAAGCTGGGGTGAAATTCATAGAATATCTTGAATACCCTGAGGGAAGAAGTCCGCCTATCCTGCTAGAATTTTACTAGGGATCAATTACAAGCTTTAGAGGTGTATCAATCTTTCACTCGAATCCGTTGCAAAAGCTACGTAGCTACACTTTCACATTTGTCTGGATTTCTAGAGTATAGGATGAAAACAAAAAGGAGAAAAATCTCTAGGCATACACTTGATAAAATAATCAGTCCCTTAGGGACCCTTGCTGTAAATAATTTAGTCTTGCATTTGCTAGGGACTAGCAAGATTTAGGCATGGGAATATGATTGCATAGCAATCATAGGTCTTAATTGACCTAAATTAGGCTAGGACTTAGCATAAGTTAGGGTAATTCATGCATGTATAAGCACTATCTGCATCTTTACTGTTTTACCTTAGCTATGCATAAAATAATGTTATAATGTGCTGATTAAGTGCATTATGTCGATTGTTGGCAATAAGCTGATCAGGAGATAAATCTAGAGCTGGATCTAGAGTAGGATTTGAAGCTGGATCAGGAATAACGGGTGTTGCAGTAAAGCTGGAGCAGAAGACTTAGATTAGATGTAGGAATAATGACATAAGGGAGTTAAGGTTTGTTATTCTATTAAGTAGGAATAAAGCAGTAAAATGTGAAGAGCTTAGGTCCATCCTAGCCCTAGGATAGCCTAGAGACTTCCCCAAGCCTTAGCCACCCTTAGATTAGGTCACAGCACCCTAGGAAGGCCCAAAACCCTAAATCCAGCCCTAGGAAGGCCCAGATGAATTATAGGATGTCCAGAACCCTTACCCAACTCCCGCACACCTTAAACCTACTTCTGCAGTGTTATTGGACGTCCAGACACTTTGTTAGACGTCCAATTTCTGCAGAATACCCAAGATAGAACCTTGAATCCTTCCTAACTCTGATTGGACATCCAGACAACAAGTCTGGACTTCTAATTTTTGAGTATAAGACGTCTGACACTATTATTAGACGTCTGATATTGCTCTCCAGTTTCTGTTTTGAGATTCAAGCCTTGATCTTGAATCTCTAGGTCCCTAAACCCAATTACAACCCCATAGGAACCTAAATTAAGGTGCCCTAACCCTAGCACATCACCTGTAGACCTCGCTAAGGACCTAATTAGGTCCTCACTAAACCTAATTGACTTGGATCTTAGTCAATTCCATCAAACTATTCAATTGGACTTATTGAGTCCAATTGAGCCCTAATCTCAGCACACACTGTCCAATTGGACTTAGTGAGAGTCCAATTGACCTAGACCTAAATTAATTGAGTTATTTTACTCTCAATTAAGTTTCCACACACCCAATTAAACTTGTATTAATTTTAATTGCACTTTACCTTAGTAAATTAGGGTTTATAACCCTAATTTGAGACATACCTTGACCTAAACCCACTAGAACCTAACCTAATCAACCTAGCCACCTAAGTTTCGGCCCACACAAACTCACACACACCATCCACACGAAAATATCTAGCGTAGAGTTCTCTAGAACTCTGTACCATTTGTTGTTGCCTTGGTTGCTAAATTAGCAACCAAGAGCCATTCAATTTTTAGATCCACATTTGGTGGATCTAAAAACCACCATCCACCCTCTCTCTCTCTCTTACTCTCCCACGAGCTCCCACCATAGGCCTCTCTAGAGAATTCCATAATTCTCTAGAGAGCTTCCCTTAGGTCTATAAAAAGACCTAAGGGGTGGCCATTTGCACCCATTCACATCCATTGGCTTCCATCCACTTTTTGGCCATACTTGCTTGGCTCCATCCACCTCCACTTAGGCTAGCCACCACCATCTCCACTCCATCTCCACTAGCTGAGCACCACCATGAAGGACACCATGCTAGGATGCTGGATCACTCCTCCAACCTCTCTCCAAGGGCCGAACTAATCTCCATTAGTCGCCCCTCTTTCTCCTCTCCACCACTCCAAGGCCATCGGAGCCCACCTTCGAATGCCCTCACTTCTGATAGATTAGTAGCTAGCTCTTTATATTTACTACTTTTATTTACTGCTTAGTAGTGTAGCCCTTATTCTCCCCTAATGATGCATGCAAAATCCCCACGTAGATTCTTGTGTGCGATCGTTTTCTAATAGCTAGCTTTACATTTTTAAGCATTCATGTACAAGCTTTCCTCTACAAGTTCATGTTGCAAACACTCTCCAAATGAATGAATGAAAAATATATTTTCTATATATATGTCTATGTGTTGAGAATCACCATGAGCTCATTGCAATATCTTTTGTGTGATTAATGTTGCCTGTTTTCAATTCCTGATATACTTGCAACTAAGCATGTCGTACTTCAATACGTAATAATCACAAACTGGTGTGAGACTTTAAACAGAGTAGAGCGGTAAAGGATCGAATTCAAAAGTAAAACAAATGCCTCCCAGAGACGAACGATCGGGACTCAAGTCTCGTTATCTTTTATTGAATATCTTTGTTTGATCGTATTGCGCACTGTACTACGACGTTTTCCTAGCAAAAATGCACTATAGGCACCACCTTGAAAGCTTATTCCACAACCATTTTCGTGAAATGTGGATCTTGAAGACCCATTTCAAATGGATTGGACGACCACCTTGGGTTCTCTTCTAGAGAGTTCCACACCTCTCTTGATGAGCCACCTCTTAGTCTATTTAAAGACCATCATGGATGGCCAAGAGACCCATCTAGTTCTTGGACTCCATTCTTCCACACCATTGGCGAGCACCATCAACCATCTCCACTCCACCTTCACGTCGAAGGGTTAGA
This sequence comes from Thalassia testudinum, assembly GCA_037157565.1. Lineage (NCBI taxonomy): Eukaryota > Viridiplantae > Streptophyta > Magnoliopsida > Alismatales > Hydrocharitaceae > Thalassia > Thalassia testudinum. Next base: position 113,991,762 of record JAZHRO010000025.1, read on the forward strand.
GCACCTCCACCACCCTCTCAAGAGGCCAGCCAACCACCTTGGTCGTCTCTCTTTCCCTTCCTACCACCCTAAGCCACACGGCCATTGGAGACCACCTCTAATGCCCTAAAGTTCTGTTAGCTAGATTAATGCTCTTCGTAGATTAATTCGGGCATTATTGTTTACTAGTAGTAGTAACCTTCCACTCTGATGAATGCATGCATAATCTACCCCAGATCCATGCATGCATAATGTTTCTATTAGCTAGAATTGTTGTTTTAATCTTTCATGTACAAGCATTCCTCCACACTTGATTGTAATGACAATATCTATGAGAAAATAAAATCTCCAATTGCATGATATCTACTTTGTTTATCTATATTGCAACAAGATGTCGGTTCCTAAATACATAATGATCTTGCGATTGATGCGATTTCCATTAACAGCCATCATGAAGTAAGAATCATGCGTACAAGTACCCACATCTTCACTTTTATAATTTATTTGACGCAAGCACACGTAGTAAGGGTTAACAACACAACTAGTGTAATTTACATTCGTAAGCTTGAAACCGATGTACAAATTTGAACAAGTAAAGAAAGATAAATCGAATCAATTTCATTTTAAACACCTCTGGATATATTAAATTTTATTTGAGTCATGATTCGTAATATAATAAGACGTGTATTTAATCAAATACACATTTTACGATCTGAACAACATGCACCACGCCCCCACTGCCTTCACCACTCTCTCCCTCAACACCCGACGGAGGGGAAGGACTTAAGCCATCCAACCCCTCCATCGGACATCCAGCCGAGGCCTTCACCCCATGACCACGTGCCTCCAACCGTGCTCCTCCTTCAATGCATGACAACGTCCATACCCTCTCCCCGACATCCACGACCGCTTCCATCCTCACCCTCCTCCGATCGTGCTCTCTATCTCTCTCACTTTCTTCACTGCTCTCCATCTTTGACCGGGCCACTCGTCACCTTCATTCTCTGCGCACCTTCTCCTCGACTCCCCATCCCAACTAATCTGCCTCTCGCTTCCGCATGCACTGCCGTCCGCCCAGGCAATTGGGAGCTTCTTCCTCGATGTTGACCTCTCCACTACCTCAACTCACCACTGTGCTCCTAGCTATGTCCACGACCTCCTTGCAACAACTACGAGCATCCTCGTCGACCCCGTCCAGCCTCGCCACCGTGTATACCTCCGAATGCACCACCACTGCATCTCCTCCGTGCATCACAGCAGGACGCTCTTCATGTCGACATCCTTTGCGTCCTCTCTCCTCGATGGGAGGCATGACCAGGACCACTTTCCACTCCTCTGCACTCCACCCTCGACAGCGTTAACCTCTCTCCCACTCGGCCACGACAGCAGAGCACCCCCGTTGACTTCACCATCTTCTTCATCTCTATCCAATGTTGCACCGAAGAACCCAACAAGCTCCTCCATGCAGCCTCCTGCTTCGGTCGTGATACTTCATGCCGCCAACGACATCCACCTCCGCTTGTCATGGCAGCACCCATGCGCCGTGCGCCCTCGTGCACAGCATCCTCGGCCACCTCCACTTCCTGCACGTGCCCACAGCCACGTGTAGCCTACTCACCACGCCCACCTCCAAGCACTTGTCATCGCACGCCACCAGCAACACCCTCCCTCCATCGTCGCGTGTGCCCTCGCGCCCATGTGCTTCCTGCGTGGCCAGCGTCGCCCACAGCCACTCCAAGCAGCAGCAACAGAGCACCCCCGCCGGCCCTCCTCACCATCCGGCTTCCGACGACCGACTCTCATTGAATCGCCACCGTCTATGCAACACCCTCAATCCAGGTTCCCTTCCCCAATGATCACAACTCCAGCTGACGCACTCCACGCACGCAACGAGCGAGGAAAGTGAATCCTCTGTCTTGGTTGAGATTAAATATTACATTCACTTGTTGCCATCGATGAGAATGGATTTTTTTTAATCAATATTATATTCTGGAGGTTTTATGGTGAAGGCCATTCTCTTTTTGGTAAATATTATTTCAGGTGAATCTTGACATTGTTAGCCTAATTGAAAGGGGTTTCTTGGTTTAATTTCTTGAGGAATCAATGGTGAGCAATAGTTTTTGACTGTTGCAAGTTTAATAAGGCACGTGCCTCCTTGTGGACATGACCTGCTCTCCTGTGAGTAGTTTATCTTAATTATTAATGATCGATTTTCCACTGCTCAGTTTCTACTTCGACGACTTATTTTCTTGTGTGAAAATTATTTCAAAGTGAAAATCGACCTGTTAGTAGCTCCCAAGGGCCTAAATCTTCTGATTGATGTCAACATTGTTCTTGATACATCAAGAATGGGTACACCTTTCGCAAGGGTTATCAACTCTGGTAGTCCCTCCCCTGGCCAGGGAAAGACTACCAGGTTGTGATCCAAGGGAAGGATATGCCTTAATCTCTTATGGTAAAGAGGGATGATTCCCAAAATCTTACTTCTAAGGAGAGTAACAGAATAAATCATGTGATGATAAAATTGAACAACCATGTGAATATATCGTAGTAAATAAGGAAAAAGGCTTGCACCTAGCCTGTAGTATTAATGAAACATGGGTTACTTATGGGAAATGGGAAGAAGCTTGGGGTTGGCCTTGATGAATTTACAATTATTAGTGTTAATTATATCAATTAGAGCCAATTTCAAGGGCACATGTGCATTAATGTCATATTATTGTGGACTTGGGAGCATTACATGAATATTTTGTTAAGATTACTTATAATCAATGTTTAATGACCATGTGTACAAGTGTGTATTGAAACAGGTCTCAGATGAGCAATCAAGTCATACGAATGGATTCGAATCAATGAACGGAGTCCAACAGACTCAAAATCACTTCAATCCGACCTCCATAGCTCCCTCATTGAGCCGAAGAAGTTCTGGCCGTTGATCTGATGATCAACAGCCCAAAATCGATCGCGTGGGGCCCACTCCTCTCTCCATCACGCAACATCTTCCACTACTTTGCTCTCCATCGCTCGATCGCCACTGTTTGATCCTCATTAGACAATCCGAGTCGTGCCACGTCACTCTTCATCAACGATCGTCGATCTCCATCAGACAGTGGCAAGCGCACGAGATGAAAATAAAAAATGTGACATCTTCATGCCCATGGCACAGCGGTTTGTGACTCAACCCTGCGAGCAGAGGATGCGTGATCGAGCCTTCGCGAGGTCTAAATCCGGTGCGCTCGAGCGGTGGGGGAAATTCGACCGTGGATGCACAAGCGAACGACGACAATAGCGGCGACGTGGTGTGATCTCGCACGCCATATGCACGCAACCGACAATGCATGATGCAACTACGCATCACACACACCATAGCACGTGCAAGCGGGGCACATTCCTAAGTGCGTGGGTGCACCCTATCTCAACCCGTTGGTTTCTGATCCAAAGGCAACGAGCGCGCACACACAGATTTTGTGCAATATCAGCTATGCACGTGCGGCGCCAACAAGCATATGAGATGCCTATAGCGACACTTGTAGCTACATCCTAGCTATCACTAATGGTGCAATACTTATTTTGGCCATCCCTCCTCTATTATAAATGGCCCTATGGACCTCCATTGCAAGGGCATCTTTCACCATCTACTACTACGCACGTACCCCACCTCCATAGAGCTTCAAAGCAAGGTCCCAGAGCTGTCAAGCCATCGATAGAAGCCCCTCCACCATCGTGGCTACCTCAACACTCTCCGTTTAGCAATTAGTTTCTAGTTTTCTTTAGCTTACATTTTGCATTTCATTCAAGCATATCTCTATGATGTTTGCAAAATGATTCTTATAACTCTTAGTAATAACCATTTCCCTTATGGGGTATTCATTTCATTTCTAATTTAGCTTCTATTCTCTATGCTTATGTTGCAATAGTTTTGCGTAGATACTCATCTTCTTGGATATAAAATTGGAACTGGTATTCCACCACAGATTTTGACTCTCTCTCTTCGCGAGCAAACAAAATGGAATAAAATATTTTGTCACAACTAAGCGACTAGCGAATCTGATTCCTTACCTCCTTGAGATTGACATTCTAACTCACCGTTCAATTTTCTTATTAAAATTGATGTCGTGAACGCTTGCTACAATGAATGAATTATTTAAATGCATTTTTCGACATCAGGTTTTGGCACCGTTGCCGAGGAGGCAATGAATTTTTAGTCGCTTCTATCCTTTCGTTGGTGCTCACATTTCTGACTCACTTATCTCTCTTTCTATTCATTGATTACAGGAATCTGGTGCAAAAGTGATGAGAGGAGTGCATCCCAAGATGATAGATTGAGTGTAATGTGTGGTGAAGATTTTGGTGAGTACCACCCTATCTACCGTAGTTTCATCATCCCATATCTAAAAAAAAAAATCACATCTAAGCTCATGCATGAACATTAGGATAGAATATTTGCTTATTTGCTTGCTTAAAAAAAATCTTAAAAAATTCAAAAAAAAAAATGGCGTGGTATATGATTACTTGACCTAAATCTCAAACCCACCACCTAAAAAAAAAAGAAAAAAAATTCTCTTAAACACTCTAATATCTTTTGAAAATCTTTTTAAGTGTTTTTCTTGTTGAGTGGTGTTTGCGAAGCCACCCGTGTCTTGTATTGGGTCGCACCACTCAATCTAAAATCAATTCACCTGGTAGAATCGCATGAACTTTAGGGTGAATACATTAGGGTTATTTTTCTAGGGCCACATCATTCTCTCTACAGGAAATTGACTATCATCCGTTGTGTACAAAACCTTGTGTGCCCACTTAAACATTGTCTGAAAACATTAAGAAATTTCAACCCTAAAAAGCACTAAAGCAAGGACGAATCATTAAAAGACACCACATCTAAAATCACCTTGCTTAAAAACACCTTGTTGAAGTGCACATACACGCTCAATTGGATTAATTAAGAAGCACAACCCCTAATAGCACCTCATCATATACCTTGGACACAAGCACTAACCTAGACTAAATTAAAATTGAGTAGACATTGGCCCTAGGATTCATTGAGTCTGTTTCAGGGTATTCTCCTGAACGCATTTCGAATTAGTGACGTCTGCTTGCTTCAAAAGGTGTTAAGTTGTCAAATGACTTAAGTAAGCAGGGGTTTGGCATAATTAGCGGCCCTCGAGACACACTCCCCCTGCTTCACCTTCACAACTTTACCACCTTCGGGAGTAAGGACAATACCAAATTCATCGTGTGGGTGAAGTTCATTCCTGAAGCATAGGTCACCTACGTCTACACTGTAGGGATTAGTTTTGCTTACTTGATTGTGCGCACATAATTCTCTCATCTGTTCTTCCATCATCCCTCCACTTCTTCCAAACCATGGATTTCAATGCTTATCCTTCCTTGCTAAACTATCACCAACATGATTTGTATTCTAACCCAAGTAGACCGTATCCACAGTTTACTTGGGATAACCAACCACTTAGTTGGGAATATAACCCAGGGCCTAAGTACCCCGAATACCCCTTTTGTCCCAACTATCCCAATTTTACCCAACCTGCATCAACCTCCTATTGGGATACATCCAACCCACCCACTCAGGGGTATGATCCAAACCTTGGGGATCCTTATCTTGATTCTCCTTATGATGACTCCTCTTTTAGGTCTCACCCACCCACTAATCAATTTTGATAGGACTTACATTTTAGGAGAACACCAAGACCCCTACCCTTCCTAGAACAATAACCATGATAGATCATCTAAATTCAAGGATCTCTCCCTACTTGACCTATGGATTGGAAGGGATTTTAGAAAAATGGAAATCAAATGATGATGATCATAAACTTAGGCAAACCAAGTATGATCAACACCCACTTTGGACCCTTGATGAAGAATCTGACCAGGAGGATGATTTAGAACCTCAATTAGTTTAGAGCAGGACTAAATAGAAAATGGTGCCTCTTGAGGAATTGGACCCTGAAAATGATAGAATAGAGGAACCACGCAAGAACTTAAACCCTAGTATGGACTCTGACACACATCCTCGCCCATACCCCCCTAACCCTGAGTTGAATGCTAAGGAAATCAAAGGAAATTGAATGCTAAGGACACTCAGTCAATTCCTGATAGCCTTCAGTTGGAGTTATATAGATAGAACCAAGAATTGATTGAGAGGAAACAAGCTATGATTGATATGTTCCAACAACTAGATGAAGAGGGACAAAGAACACTAATGGAAGCAACTTCTTTTATGGAATTCATGAAGCAAGGCCCTGTGGTGATCAATTGGACTACACCTAGTTGCCCAAAACGGGTTTAGTCCACCATTGATACTCCCCCGATGTTCAACAACTCATTAGAAAATGTCATTAAGGATTCCTTAGAACATGATTTGGGGAGGGTTGAGGACAGAAATCAAGAGGAAATTGAGAATTTGGGGGTCGATGTCTTTAAATCCAAATCTAATCTTCTTGAGGAAAGTGATTTAGTGGAAGAGACATCCAAAATTGAAGATGGGGAGTGGGATTACAATTCCAAAATAATTGATTTTGAATCATTTGAAACCCCCATCACAAGTTTAGAGGAGGGCCAAGGGAAAGAATCTGAGTCTGAGCTAGATAATGAAATTAGCCCTACCTTTACTGCAACCTTGAAAATTGAGTTTGATGTAACAGAGGTTGAAGATAATATTCTAGGGGTTAAGGAATTGGAGGGATTAAGCAATGAAATCTTAGTTGAAGAAGAAGGGATGGATTTTCCTTTGGAGAGAGACCTCATGCTTGATCTTAGGGCCGATTGTCAAACTCTTGATTTTGTTACATGCCATATCAGAATTGAAATCCCGCAACCTAAATTCACTGGAATCAATACAACTCTGAGGGATTACAACTTTAAAGGGACACAAGCTGATTACAAAGCCTACATCTTTAGTGTCCGACATTTTAGATTCAAGTTGCACTCATCTAAATCAACTTCTCTACATGTCCGCAGATTAAGAGAGAAATAGACACGGGCATGTGTGATACACCATTTGCAAAGTCCCTATCCCTTAAAGATGGGACTTCACTATAATCTGGTCTGCATCTGCGGACTTTTGAATCTGGGTCTAGCTGATCAAGTCTTCCTCTTCTTGACCCAGACCATTCAACTGATTGATCCTTTATTGTTTGTGTACTATGCCCAACTGAAGGCACTAAACTCAAACTTCCTGGGAGGCAACCCACAGGATTTCGGCTGACCGGATACACAGCTGAAACTCAAGTGATTTCTTTCCTTACTCCCTTGCATATATTTATCTTCCAATGAGAACATTGTCCAACTTAGGCATGGGGAGGCGGTAATTCGTATGTTCTGAGTACATACTGTTAGCTTGAATTATCGTCATAAAAAAAAAAGAAAGAAAAAGAGAATTAGGAAAAGAAAACTTAGTCATTAGGAACTTGTCAATTTTAGGAAATGATACGTTAAGGACCTAAACACATAGACTCTTCAGGTCTTCAGGCTTTATCAGTCAGCATGTCCACTAAAATGTGAACTTGTTCTCAAGTCTTTACCACCTTAATTTATATTAATTTGATCGATAAAGTAGGGTGATAAGTATACAACTTATCAACCCACCCTCTGATTTAGGGGAACTTTTAGTCTAAGCATCAACACACATTTTGCACTGACTCAATCCTCGGTGGTTCTAATGGAAATTGGGTAGCTAATGAACCTTCTAGGGTGGTATGGCTGACAAGTTGTTTTGGGTAATAGCTCATTGGCTAGTTGTCCAGAGCCCAACCACAAGACCATACTCTTTTACTACTGCCCATAGGTAAATCTTAGATCAGGGAAGTCACCTAATTAAAAATTAAAACAAAATGGAAAAAGGAGAAAAAGAAAAAAAGAAATAAGTCATACTTCACTGCACGAGTATGACTGACAAGTTGTCATGGGTAACAACCCATTAGCCATTTATCTAGATCCCAGCTCATAAAATGCATAAAATTCTAAAACAGTTAAGGAAGAAGCAGGGAAGTAGCATAATCTGGGGAGATACACACTGGGTTTGCCCTTGTGTTGACCCCACAAAAATAAAAGTAAGGAGAAAACTACCTGTCAGATAGATACACCTGTAGGCAGCATTTTCTTTTTTGGGTCACTTAGGGGCATAGAAACCTGAAGTCTGTTTTAATTACCATTGAGTGAGTCTATCACAATTTTCACAACACGATGCTTAGCACTTAGAGTCCTTTTTTAGTCTTGTGTGGGTTGGGTAGCCGTTAAAAGTTACCCTGAAACTCTCAATTCCAAAATCCAAAAAAATTAGAAAAGATGAAAAAGAAAAAAATAATTTTTGCTTCTAAGTAGAATAAGGTGAGGTCTTGGGGTGGTCTGCATTTGGGCAGACACCCAGGTGCTATCGAGTCTGTGAGTTAGGTTCTTAGTTGAAATTTTCTTCTGTTGACAAGTAACTTATGCTTAAGCGATCAATTCTTAATTCTAGTTGTAGATAGCACTTAGGTTAACCTTGCCCAAGACTAGCAAGGGGTGGACATGGAGGTATGATGACTCTATAATTATTAGTGTTAATTATATCAATTAGAGTCAATTTCAAGAGCACATGTGCATTAATGTTATATTATAGTGGGCTTGGAAGCATTGCATGCATATTGTGTTAAGATTGCTTATAATTAATGTTTAATGACCATGTGTACAAGTGCATATTGAAATAGGTCTCAGATGAGCAATCAGTTCATACAGACGGATTCGGATCAACGAATGGAGTCCAATCGACTCAAAATCACTTCCATCTGACCTTCGTAGCTCCCTCATTAAGCCGAAGAAGTTCTGGTTGTTGATCTGATGATCAACGACCCAAAATTGACCATGTGGCACCCGCTCCTCTCTCCATTATGTGCCATCTTCCATCGCTCAGCTCTCCATTATGCGATCGCCACCATTTGATCCTCATCAAACGATCTGCATCAAGCCACATTGCTCTTCATGAACAACCGTCGATCTCCATAAGACGGTGGCGAAAGCACAAGATAAAAATAAAAAACACGGCATCTTTGTGCCCATGGCACAGCAGTTCGCACCTCAACCCCGCATGGGGAGGACGCACAATCGAGCCATCGAGAGGGCCAAATCCGGTGCGCTCAAACGGCAAGGAAATTCGACCATGGATGCGCGAGCAGATGGTGATGATAGAGACAATGTGGCAAGATCTCGCACACTGGATGCACGCAACTGGCAACGCGAGATGTGATGCCACATCACACACACCATTACACGTGCGGTCGGGGAGCGATCCTGAGTGCGCGGGTGCATGTGATCTCGATCGTTGATTTTTGATCCAACGATAGCGAGCGCGCACACATGGATTGTGTGCGATACTAGTTGTACACGTGTGGCGTTGATGATAAAATCATCATTAGCCATATTTAGCTTTAATTAGTCATATTCCATTTATAAATCATCCTACATAACAGCCAAAGAATTATAATTCACTGCAAATCCATTCTGAGAGATTGACATAAAAATAGGGGTAAATCTGCAGTTTTAATAGAATATCCTAAATGTAGAGCAAACACAGCGTTTCCTAGGGGTTAATTAAAGGTTAAATGGCCATAAATGTCTAATAAGTGGGTTTATGTAGAATGAAATAGGTTTTCAGTAATTTTGAGAATTAAATGACATCTAAAATTCTAAAAACAGATTCGCTTAATTAACTGAGGTTTCGATCAGGACAAATTTCATCTAAATCTTCTAAAAATTATAGAAAAATATTCCCTAAGGTTTGATACCTTTTCTTTGACCATTGGAACCCATTTTGACTTAAAATAGTCTCAGACACCTAATTTGGGTTTCTATGCAATTTACCCAATCAAAATTCGTAAAAACTAAAATCCGACTTCACCATCAAATTCCTTGGGTCCAATTAGGTTTGTACCAAAATTTGGGTCCAATCAGATATCATCTAGACTTAGTTTGCATTTTAATCATGTTCTGACTCTTTTTCTTACAAAGAACCCCTCAGCTTTTTAAATCTTTGCAAAAAAACTCCTAACTTCATCATCTTCTTCATAAGTAGGTCCCCACCGCCTCCAGGGTTGCATAACTCCTAAACCACCTTGCATCGACCTTCAATCAGGTAAAACTCCCTGATTTCACGGCCAATCCCTTCCAAAATTGGAAGGGAGGATCTTAAGGCTTTCCTCTTCCATTTGAGCTTGTTCATGACCTTACAAATTTGTCCAAAAGCTCGTGCAAACTCCTTGAACTCATGGGTCATATTCCATGATTTCCAAGCTTTCAAGTTTGGTTTCCAAGCTTGAAGCTTGACCCAATGGCCTATAAAAGATCCCCTAATGCAAACTTACTTCCTTATCTTGGTTTGGAAGTTGGACACCCCCTCTTCCCTTCTCCCCGACCTCCATCTCCACTAACTTCGACGAGCCCCTCCATCCACCATCACGGACAATAGCTGGTGGATTCCTTCTCCCCACATTCTTCTGCATCTCGCAATATCGGCGAACGCTTCCTTCCTAGTCTTCCTGGCCGCTCCTTTATCACCGGAGGCTTCATCTTCCCCATGTCCGACGTACCACCGACGTGGGCAAATCCCCCCATTCATCCAATTAAATTTGGGTAGTTTAGTTCCCTTAGGTTCTTAAGTTAGTTTCCCCTATTCAAAACCCAAAAAGAATCTGTCAACGCATATGCAAGCCACCTTCTTCCTCATCTTCGGCCACCTCTCCGGTGAAGCTTTCCCATCACCTCACACCTCCAACCACCTCGCCACCTACTCCACAACCTCCACCACATCCACCTACATAAAACCCCCATATTTATTTCACAGTCCATGCTCCCATGACCACCATCGAACAACCCACCATTCGCACTCCATCTCCTCCATCTGACCACATCACGCACTCTCATGCCACCAAACCACCACTCACACATTCGTGGTCTGGAGATTCTTATGAGCTATTTTAATGTGGCTGTGAGGCTATATTTGTGATTCTCAGGTTAGGTCGGAGCTACACCGCCGCACCTTATCTCCAATGTCGTTCTTCATGTTCTAAGCCTCGCAAGCTCCAGATGCATCTCCCAGGCAGTGCGGAATCAGCCCAGGACCACTCCCAGGTGGTTAATTGAAGACCACATCACCTGCAGCTGCTGCAATTGGAAAGACTTCTTTGTTGTAGGCGCACGCAAAGAACAAGGGGACATTTAGTCCCACATTACTCGTGGAAGGTCGCACAACTACACATAAAATGATTTTGGCTATACAGCTGTTTGCATCAAGACACATGGGGTAGGGTCCATCACACTTGCACTCGACCCGACCGGCCTATCTTTCACTCCTCGGCTGTGACACCTACGCACGTAGCCCTAGACCCGGTTACGCATACCTAAATACCTGATTAAATCAGATTTATGAGAGAGAAGAGAAGGAAGGAAACAGAGAGAGCAGGTGAGGGGTGGGTTTTGCTCCTTCGTGCTGCAGTGTGACACTTAGTCACTAGGAAAAAAGGAAGAGAAGAAGAGAAGAGCTAAGAAAAGAGAAGGACCAAAGGAAAGAAGGAAGGAGAAGGAAGAAAAGATAGAAGAAGAAGATTTTGTAACAGGCGACATTTAAGTTGTCTGACTTGATATTCAGACATCTGATCGCTGTTCATTTATTTGACATGATTGAGTAGTTGATATATATGTGCTTAAACTAATAATTTGTTATCTAAATCACCATTATTTTGTTCTAGGTATCTTTTTGTCATAGTTAACTCTTGATATACTCATGCTCTTATTGAATATCAATTTTGAGTAATTGTTATTTATTGAATATCATTATTCTTGGCTTATTCCTGTTTTCATTTATATATTCATTAAGATTAGCACGTGAATTCTTATATGCTTCCTGTGTTTGACCTCGAACTTCTTTTAGATATTCGAGTTATAAATTTTATTTGTTTCCGAGCGATTTTGACCTATACTACGTACGACGCATCAATTTTTAAAACACTATTTTCGCCCGCCAACAGGCGCCAACGAGCATATGAACTGCCTACAGCGACGCTTACAGCGATGTCCCGGTTGTCACTAATGGTGCAATACTTATTTAGGCCATCCCTTTATTATGAATAGCCCTATGGACCTCCATTGCAAGGGCATCTTTCACCATCTACTACCAAGCACGTCCCCCACCTCCATAAAGCTTCAAAGCAAGGTCCCGAAGCTATCGAGCTGCTAATGGAAGCCCCTCCACAGCCGTGGCTGCCTTAACACTCTCCTTTTAGCAATTAATTTCTAGTTTTCTTTAGCTTATATCTTGCACTTCATTCAAGCATATCTATATGATGTTTGCAAAATGATTCTTATAATTCTTAATAGTAATCATTTCCCTTATGTGGTATTTATTTCATCTTGAATTTGGCTTCTATTCTATATGCTTATGTTGCAATAGTTTTTCCTAGATACTCATCTTCTTGGATATAGAACTGGAACTGGTATTCCTCCACGGATTTTGACTCTCTCTCTATTTTCGCAAGCAAATGGAATAAAGTAACTTGTGACATTAAAGTGATTAACTGATCTGATTTCACATCTCCTCGTGTTTGACACTCGTACTCAAGTGCGATCATTTTTATTAAAATTGATGTCGTAAACGCACGCTACAACGAACGAATTATTTAAATGTGTTTTCCGACGTCAGGCCTATTGCATAATTCAAGCATGAGTAAATGGGGAAATGGCTAGGTAGTTGGCCTTTAGTGTAGAAAAACTCGTACATTACCCCTTTTTGCTTCACAATTACACTACCCCTACTGAGCCACTAGGCTCATCCTTGCTTTGTGACTCATTTTCAAGTTTTGTGGCCATGGAATAGGCGACACGATATGCTAGGTGCAAGCCCAAGAGGACCTGGGCAGGTAGCACAATGTTGGTTTCTGTTCTCTTTTTAAGTAGGCTCTCTTGGTAAAGGTGCTTATAGCATAGTTGAGTCTCCTTTAATCTTGTAGCAAGATAGCTTTTGTTGCAAAAAGGACATGTATAAAGACTTGTACATAAATAGTGGACTCTTGTTGATGTACTTGTATATGATGACAGATAGTGTTGTGTAGCAGTGTTGTAAATATGTATTATGTAAATGTCCATGGTGATGTGACCACAGTATTTTGGTGTTTGTTTTCTCACCATTTTTTGTGCTTCTACTGTGCTTGGTTGCAGAGTGTGCCCGCATGTGTTTTATCGCTTTTACTTACTCTATTGTGTTAGATGTGGGGTGCACCCACCTTTATATATTGTGGTATATTTACACAGGTACAAGTTGCAGGTACAAGTTTTGGGAAAACATCGAATTAATAGGGGAGACTTGAATTTCTGGTAGGTTTCGACCCTACAATTTATTTTAAAAATCAACTTTCCTAAAAGGTACCTAATTATTTGAACTATAATTTATAATGCAGATCACCTAGTAACTGGGACCTTAGTGCCAGCACACCCGGTGATCCACTCTCGATCTGTCAAGAGGATTATTGGAGTGTGACAAAAAGATGCATGAATTAAAGATCAAGTTGAAGATGATTGAAGAGTAAGCTACATATGTTGATGATTATCTTAAGGAAGCTCAAGGAAGTAAAAAAGATCAAGCCATACATTTCAAGACATCATTAAGTTCAAAGAAGCTTTAAGTATTTATTTTTTACTTTTCTAGAAGCCTCATACAAGAGCTAATGCAATACACTTAAACAAATGGCACTCTTCTAGAAAACCAATATAGGGTTCAAACAGCACTTCCAGACGTCTAATTCCAAAATCAGACGTCTGATAATGTGTTTTAAGACATCTGACTGTTGATTCAGACGTCTGATAACATTTAGGCTAGACATAGTTAGTTCTGTCTGATGAAATCAGACGTCCAGACCTTAGACCAGACGTCTTAGAAGATGTCTGATGAATTTGCCAGACGTCCAGTTAGTGGACCGTTGGCTAGCTTAGCGAACACTCAAGGATGTGACCGTTAGAGCCTTATCAGACGTCCATAGGACTTTCCAGACGTCTGATAATTGACCGTTTTACCTCGGCTGACCCAAAATCTCTTCTCAGAGATTTTCTAGCCGTTGCAACGTTTGGAAATCCATTCCCACAGAAAAAGTAGGTTTCCAGACATCCAGACATAGTGCCAGACGTCCTATATGTCGTCTGATGGACTTGCACAAGAACCCTGTTTAGATCTGATTCAAGTCAGGAAGGAACCCGCAAGAAATCAGACGTCTGACCTTGAAATCAGACGTCTTAAAGTGGTCTTCCAGATGTCTGATGCCAGAATTAGATGTCTGATAACCCTGTCAGTGCAATCATTGTCCCTGATTTCGGCCTGATTCTCTTGGGCTTTGCACCCAACGGCTATAGAGCCTTTCCTAAGCCATCCAAAGCCTTCTTAAGGCCTCTATAAATAGAAGGGAACCTCTTGCACATGAATATACACCAAGATACACAAGGCACACACCTTGCAATATACTTTCTACCATTTTGTGTCTCTCTTGCTCTCAAAGCTCAAGTTCTACATCTTGAGAGCATCAAGCTTTGCGCACCCGCTCTCCCGCCGTAGTTCACGAGAGCGACGTAGCGCCGTCGTGTTGTTCATGCATCCGCGTCGCCAACACACTCCTTTCAAAGGGAAGCATCCTATTTCTTATAGAAGCCTAGGTTTAATATTACTTTGTTGGCTCTATAGGATTATTGTTATTTTATCTTTGTTATTTGGTTGGGTATTCGCTTTGCGAATTCCCGTCTCCTTCTTGGGACAAAATCCTTCTCGTGGAGAGAAGGGGTTGAGGAACGCTACCCTCATACTTGTAGCGTGGTTGTAATTGAGGTTGAATCACCCTCGTTTAAAGTGATTCGGTTAGTGGATTTGATCAACTTGGTTGATCGGAAAATCCTAACTCGAGAGGGTTAGGTGGTGGTTTTCACTCGGTTTGGGTTTCCACCTAAAAATCTTTGTGTACTTTGTGTGATTGTATTTTGTGAGATTATTTTTATTTTATTTCCGCAATTATTACATCACCCCTCCTACTAGAGATGAATCTACAAGATCTAGCATTCAAACTCTCATAAGAACTAGATGAAAGACTAGCTCAAGAAGTCATCAAGGCTGGACACCTCACCTTCTGGCATTAATTAGGTGGTTGCTAGGGTGTGTTTGTCGATCTCCTTCATCAGCTTATTCTATCTCCCTTCCATTGAGAGGCCAGTGGCAAAGAACATCACCATCTTCTCTGGTTGAAAATCTATCCACTTCTCTTCCTTTAAGGCACGGACATTATTAGATAACTCTACAATGCAAAAGATAATTGCCTCCATTACTTTCTCTTTAGTGGCTAGATTGTTGTTCAAATGAGCTTTCATCTCCTCCACTGCCTGGAGGGACACTCATAACTCTTCCTCCTTTAGCAAAAGGGAGCAAACCTTGGCATGCTCAATTTAGAGTGCCTCTTCCATGGCCGCTAGTGCCTCTGACTAGTTGCCTAACAGGACTTCACCAACTTCATCACCTTGGAGGTCTCCAGTGTCAATGCATTGAACCTCTTTTCAAGGCTTACCATCCGCTGATAGTATCCCTCAAAGGTTGTGAGGATCTTCTTCATGACTCAATCATCTTCCTTTATAATTATTTTCATTTCCACCATAAACGATAAGCCCCTCTCCTCCTCCCTTTGTGTTTTCTCCAATTGTGAAGCAAGGGCATTGCTGAAGGCTTTCTCTACCTCTAGCTACTTTGATGTGGTTGCTACCTCCACATCCTCCTTCTTCCAAGCGACAAGAGCATCCTCAAGCTACATTTTCATGCAAGTCCTCACCAATGGCTTTAGGTGGGGTTTCTACAGTTTTCTGTAGGTGGGAGACACCAACTTTCCTCCTCTTTTCAAGGTGGCTAACCACCTTGAATGTCCCTTCCTCTTCCTTTCCCTTCCTCTTCTTAAGGGGATCAGGCTTAAAGAATGCTTGAAAAGCTACGAAGACAAATGTAGTCAAAATTATCCAATCTTGTAGCAAAAGCTCTTCTGTTACTACTTGGCACCAGATAGGAATCTACTACATAGGATAGCTCCTTCCACACCTCTCTATGCCTCAATTGGACTGAGCAATGTACCCGAACTAGCTATAATTTATGCATCTTGCCTAGTGATGAGAACCTCATCATGAACCCTAACTAGCACAATCTAACCTAGGTATGCAAGAAAAAGCTCCTACATAACTCAAAGAAAGGCTTAACTCAGAGAATTCTGAGTTTAAGAAGAAAACAAGTCATAAGGGGTAAAAATGCAATTTCACCAACACAATCTGCAAACAGGGTAACTCAGGGTCCAAACACAAGTCAAACTAACCTAATAAGAAGAAAAGTGGGATGATCTGATCCAACAAGGGCTACAGCAACTCTAGGGAATTAAATGACATTCTGTAACCCTAAAACAAACCCACTTCAATTCACGAGGTTCGAGGCAAGGTAAAAATCGAATAAATCCTCTAAAATTCATAGAAAAATAATCTCTAGGGTTTAGAACCTTCAATTTGGCCTTAGAAACCCATTTTGACCTACATTGAGAACCATGCCCAATTAATGATTTAATTTGGGTTTTTACGTAAATTGGCCGATCAAACATAGTCTGACCTAGAAAAAAAATTCACCATTAAAATCCTTAGGTCCAACTTAGTCATGTATAAAAACTTGAGCCTAAGAAGAGACCTCCTTGACCGACTTTGCAATTTGGTCCTCATCATTTACTTTTTGACCATCAACTTTCGAAACCCTTGCATTTTGGTCCCTAATTTCCTCTTCGTTCTTTGCATTTTGGTCCCTCCTACAAGTCTCTGCGTAGCACCATGCTCCGGCGACTTTGCGCGGAGCATGGCACCGCGCAGGGTGAGGGGGGCGTCCTGCAAAAAGAACGCGGAGTTCCCTGCGATGTCTGTTATCGCAGGGACTCGGCCATGCCACCTGACGACGCCCACACCTTCCGTGAGAATGCGCGGAAGGTATGGGTCTCGTCTCTGACCTTACTCCGGCAAGGGACGCACGTCGCCTCCCTGCGTCCGCCCCTCCGCCACCGCCTTTATAAAGACCAGCATCGCCAGCCGTTTCTCCTAGCTCGGTCTTGACGGAGAATACCTCAACCCTTCCTCTCTCTCCACTCCGACAGGAACCCACCAACTCCGGCGGCTCCTCCTCCTCCTTCTTGTCGCTCTGCTGCAATACCAACAGCAAAGCCACCTTCGCCTGATCTCCCTGCGTCGTGCCGCACCAAGCGCGCGCCTCCCTGCCCTCTTCGTCGCTGCCGCTCTCTCCCTCTGGGTGTTTCTTCTCCGGCGACAGTCGGTACAGCTGCTCGCCGCTCCGGCCCCCCTTCGTCCCCGTAGCTAGGTTACAGTTACTTCCCTTCCTCCCGTCTTTCTTTTCCCCAACTTAATTTGCTTGATCGCCCTACGACCATGCCTGACCACCCTCATCTTCCCCACCTCTGGTCACTCTCCGGCGAGTCGTCCCTGTCACCATTCTTAGCGCCGTTGCCGGGGAGCAACGGCTATTCTAGAAGTTTTGAACTCTTTATTTAAAAATTGCTAATCTTTTTCTCTCTTGTGTGCAGGTAAAGGAAAAGAATTAGAAGAGCAGCCACACAACAAACACTCCAACAAACAGGTTATCTTCATCAGCCCTCTCTTAAACTCCCTTGAAATCTGAAAAGAAACGAAAAGAAGAATCAACTTAGGGCTACCTATGTTATACTTAGTAATTCATCAAAGTTGCCTAATTTTTCATTTCAAGACATTTTAACTATCCATCCAATTAAGGTAACTAGGGCTAAAACCTTCTTGATTGAGCCCTAGTTACTAAACTTTGAGGCAACTAAAATGGACCAACTAGAGCCAACTCAAGGATTGAAAAGCTAGGGTTTTTAGAGACACACCTTCTATTAACAAAGAAAAGATCTTCCCAAAAAGAGGTGTGCCTAAACCTTGTTTGAAAAGATCTATACAAGAGGAACCCTAAGCAAATCAGGCTCTTAAATCCATTTGAACCTTAAAAGAAAGGACCCAAAAGCTCTCAAAAGGAACAAGAGGTGAAGTTGACCCCTTGGGTCAACCAACCTTAAAATTAGGTCACTTTTTCACTCAAAATACTTAAAAGTTCAAGTGGAACCTTAAGCACCTTGATCTTAAAGTAAAAGAGGTAGACTTAAGAGGTCAAGGTCCCTATTCTGGTCTACCTGGAACCGCAGTGACAAGAGAGGTCGGGTGGGGGAAACCCTGTAACCCGTGGGGACGCTCTACCGTGTAGGGGTCTTCGCGGGACTCACCCTCTCCGGCAGCCCAGGTAATTCTCAGGTGGATGATCTTTTTGATCAAGGGGTCCATCTGCCCCGCACCTTTATAGTCACCGAACAATTTTTGGGTGTCTCGATTGGGTCCAGCACCTTCTAAACTCATCTATTCCAACAGTACATGTACGGTAGGAGGTCCTTAAGACCACCCTTAAGACCTCCTTTAGAAATTCACTCTCGTCAAGGCCAAGCCTCGACGCCCGTGTTTGTGCAGCAACCCCACCACATTATTCTCTCATCTGATTCAGAACCAAGCTCTTCTTCTTCCCCCATCATGGCTCAGCCAGTTGAGGAAGAAAATAATCTGGAGCACCAGCTCCAGCGACTCAATGACCTCTTCCAAAACTTTGTGCACCCACCGCAGCGTCCTATGATGCGGGACCATTATAACCCTGCTGCGGTGGCCATTGAGCCTCGAGTCAAAATCCCGGCTGGAGGACCTGCTTCCGAATTAAAGCCCAGTATGATTCATGCTATACCTAAATTCCATGGGCTTAATTCTGAAGATCCCTTCCAGCACATCAAACAGTTGAAGCATCTGGCCCAAACTTTTGGGTCAGATGCACAAAATCGGGACATTCTTCTCATGAAGATGTTCTCCTTCTCTCTTATGGACAAGGCCGCTCATTGGTATCAAACTCAGACCCGGCTGATCAACACTTGGGAAGAACTTCAGTCCGAATTTTTGAAGTTCTTTCCCGTTGGTCGAACCAATGCCTTGCGCTATCAGATTACTCACTTTACTCAGCAAACGGGAGAACCTCTCCATGAGGCATGGGATCGCTTTCAGGATCTCATGAGAAAGTGCCCCCATCACGGAGTTCCTAAATGGGAACAAGTCCAGTCTTTTTACCAGGGACTCCGTGAAGACATCCGTCTTTTCGTCAATGCAACCTGCGGAGGAAATATCATGGGTCAACATGAGGACACCGTGTGGGAGATTCTCGAAAACATGTGCGAGAACTCCATCAACAATGACTCCATGGGATTATTCGACAGGATGAATTCCCGCACATCGACGAACCTCAGGGGAGCACATGAGACGCAGGGCCTGTCCGCATCAGTCGACCTGGAATTAATGGCCAGTCGATTGGACAAGGTCTCAATCATTGAGAAGAAGGTGGATAAGCTGACTCAGCACTTGCAGCGAACCACCTCTACGCGTAACTCCTTTGCACAGCCTCCTTCCACACAGGAGACTGTGCAAAACATTCTCCACCGATCTTCCCCTGGGATGGATCCATATCCATCCCCATCTGATTCTCGGATCGGAGGGTCATCCGATCCTTTCTATACCAGCCCGGGGAATTCCATTCCCCCTTTCTCTGATTCTCTGGAGGTTCCTCAGACCTACGAGGACCTCAACGCCACCCAGAACGACCCATTCTCCAACACCTACAAACCTGGATGGCGAAACCATCCCAATTTTCAGTGGGAAGGAAATTCCCAAACCCAAAGACTACCCTTTCAGCCCCACCCACAACCCCCTCGTCCTTACCAGCCACCTCAGCCTCGGCCCAACCCTACTTATCCGTCAGGGCCAAATCAGGATCAAATGTCCCTTATCCTTCAGACTCTAGCTGACATTCAAAGAACGAATGCGGCTATCCAAAAATAACACAAGGACGAACTTACAGAGGTCTGAAATCAACTGGCCCAGTTGGCAAATTCTCGCCAGCCAGGCACACTTCCTTCCCAACCTCTTCCTAACCCGGATAATGTGCCAACACAGCAGTGCGTTATGAACTCAAACCCAGGCCAAGCCCACATGATTTATCAGGCCCCCTCTGTTCCTTCACCTGACGGGATGGAGGCTTCCACTTCTTTTGCGGGCTATCAGTAGCAACCCATCTTACCCAATCCCAACCAAAACCAGGCAGGACTTAATTCCGTGACAACCCGTAGTGGTAAGGAAACCCAAGATCCACCTTATCCAAACCACTCCAAGCCTAGTAGTGATCCCAAGCCTAGGACAGTAATCCAGGACGTTCCTACCCCTGTCCTAGATCAAAGACCTGGACCTATCCTAGAAGAACCAACCAAGGTTCCATTTCCCGAGGCCTTGACCAAGGGAAAGAAGACTACCAAGCCCGTGGCACCTGAGGAGGACCTGGTCAAGCTCTTTAAGCAAGTCCACATAAACATCCCCTTGATGGATGCAATCCGCCATGTACCGGCTTACGCACGATTATTAAAGAATGTGTGTACACCCCAGCGTAAGCCGCGAACCAAGAGTAGGAGTCCAATTGTACTGTCAGAGCAAGCCAGCTCTGTAATCCTAAGCAGACTCCCACCCAAGGCTAAAGATCCTGGTACTCCCCTGATTTCCTGCAAGATAGGTGATACCCAATTTGATAGAGCATTGCTAGACTTAGGTGCTTCCATAAATCTGATGCCCACATCCTTACTTAACCATCTAGAAGAATCTGAGCTAAAACCAACTGAGGTGACATTACAATTAGCTGATCGATCTATAAAGTCACCAAAAGGGATTCTCGAGGATGTTATTGTAAGAGTGCGGGATTTCTATTTTCCTGTAGACTTTATAGTCTTAGACATGGACGCACCTGAAAACCCTAGGGATACACCGATCATTCTAGGGAGACCTTTCTTAGCTACTACTAGAGCCAACATCAGCTGTGAGGAGGGCCAAATAGAGCTCAAATTTGGAAATCAAACCCAGAAAATTGATATATTTAAGGCCCAACAAGGAATCAATTGCGGTGTCATCGAACAAATTTGTGACATTAGGGCTTTGGTTGATGAAACACACTTTCAGAATGACCTGATTATACCTCATCAACCGCAGAAAGATCTTGACCCACAAACAGAGGAGTCGAATCTAGATTTAGACAAACCAATAACTCCTACCCTTGAACCTCACATCTATTCTGAACCACCCGCTGCTGCTGATAACCCCATCCTCGAAATAAAGCCCCTTCCTGATCACTTGAAATACATCTTTCTGGGTTCTAATCAGACTCTTCCTGTGATTATCAATTCCAAGCTCAAACCCGAACAGGAATCCCGTCTGATTACTGTTCTCCAGCAACTTCGCAGAGCCATCGGATGGACTCTCGATGATCTGACTGGAATAAGTCCCTCTTATTGTACTCATCATATCTATTCAGAAGAGGGCGCACGACCTTCTCATGAAATGCAGAGACGCTTGAACCCCAATCTGCAGGAGGTCGTGAAAAAGGAGATCATCAAGTGGTTAGATGCCGGGATCATCTACCTGATCTCCAATAGTCGTTGGGTGAGCCCATTTCAAGTCCTGCCTAAAAAGGCAGGACGCACCACTATAACGACTGAAATCGAAGAAGTCATTCCTACCCGATTAGCCAACTCGTGGAGAGTCTGTATAGATTACCGATGACTCAATTCCTCCATGAAGAAGGATCATTTCCCACTACCTTTCATTGATCAGATTCTCGAGAAATTAGCGGGAAATCGATTCTTCTGCTTTCTTGACGGGTACTCCGGCTACAACCAGGTGGCAATCTATCCAGAGGACCAAGAAAAGACCACGTTCACCTGCCCCTTCGGAACGTACACATTCCGAAGGATGCCTTTCGGTCTTTGCAATGCACCCGCGACTTTTCAGCGGTGCATGCTTGCCATATTCTCAGATATGGTAGGTGACTATCTGGAAGTCTTCATGGATGACTTTTCAGTTTTTGGAGCATCATTTGACGATTGCCTCCAACACTTGGTCCAAATACTCAGGCGGTGCATCGATGTGAATTTGGTTCTTTCCTGGGAAAAGAGCCATTTCATGGTGCCTGAGGGAATTGTCCTGGGACATTTAATCTCGGAGAAAGGCATCCAAGTGGATCGAGCTAAGGTTGATCTAATCTCTCACCTTCCTATGCCTAGCTCGATCAGGGACATCCGTTCTTTTCTGGGGCACATCAGTTTTTACCGTCGTTTCATTCCTGATTTCTCGAAAATCGCGCGCCCCTTGACTACTCTTCTCTTTAAGGATGTACCCTTTGAAATCTCCAAGGAATGCACACTAGCCTTTGAAAACCTTCGTGACCGAGTCACCCAGGCACCTATCCTACAATCCCCTGACTGGTCTCAACCCTTTGAGATCATGTACGATGCGTCTGATTTCGCAATAGGAGCGGTCCTGGGGCAGAAAACTGACGGGAAACCCGTGCTCATTTTCTACGCTAGCAAGACACTTGACAAGGCTCAGCGTAACTACACGGTTACGGAGAAAGAGCTGCTAGCCGTAGTATTTGCCCTTGAAAAATTTCGATCGTATCTCTTGGGTTCCCACGTCATTATCTACTTGGATCACACGGCTGTAAGGCATCTCCTTGCCAAGAAGGACGTGAAGCCCCGACTAATCCGATGGATCTTGCTGTTATAAGAATTCGATCTCGAGATTCGCGACAAGGTGGGAAGATAGAATGTGGTAGCCGACCATTTGTCCCGCCTTCCTTCTGAGATTATCAACCCTTCCGGACCCATCACGGAACATTTTCCTGATGAGCACCTGCTGACTATTGGTACTAGCCTTCCATGGTTTGCTGATATAGTAAACTACTTGGCATCTCATCAGATCCCGTCTGATTGGTCGAAGGCCACGAAAGAAAAATTGCGCTATGATGCCAAGTATTACATTTGGGAAGACCCGTACCTCTTCCACATAGGTGTTGATCAAATCATCCGGAGATGTGTTCCGGAAGAGGAAGTCTATAATATTCTCTCTTTCTGCCATGACCAGGCATGCGGTGGCCATTTCTCTAGGCATAAAACCGCATCAAAAGTCCTCCAGTGCGGCTTTTACTGGCCCACACTGTTCAAAGACGCATATAATCACTGCAAGGCATGCAGTCGTTGCCAAACTTTGGGCAACATGAGCCATCACGACATGATGCCTTTGCAGTCGATTCTCGTATGCGAAATTTTTGATGTTTAGGGGATTGATTTTATGGGCCCCTTTCCTATTTCGGATGGTTTCGAATACATTCTGCTAGCTATGGAGTACGTGTCCAAATGGATCGAAGCCATACCGACCCGAACCTGCGATCACAAAATCGTTCTCAAATTCATTCATCAAAACATTTTCTCAAGGTTCGGGATTCCTAGTGCTATAATCTCAGATGGGGGGACCCATTTCACAAATGCTCAGTTTAGGTCACTAATGACCAAGTACGGGGTGTCTCACCGAATCTCTACTCCTTATCACCCCAGACTAATGGTCTAGCTGAGCTATCAAATCGGGAGATCAGGAAAATCCTGCAGGTCACTGTTCGGCCTAACAGGAAGGACTGGTCGTCCCGACTTCCGGAAGCCTTGTGGGCCTATAGGACCGCCCACAAAACCCAATTAGGCATGTCTCCCTTTAGACTAGTGTATGGGAAGGCGTGTCACCTTCCCGTCGAACTGGAGCATAAAGCCTATTGGGCAGTACGGAATTGTAATCTAGATCTTTCGAAGGCTGAAACCCACAGAAAGCTTCAAATCAGCGAGATCGATGAATTACGCCTGGACACGTATGAGAACTCGAGAATCTACAAGGAGCAGGTTAAAGCCTTCCATGACAGGCATATCTTGAGAAAGATCTTTTATCCTGGTCAGAAGGTCCTACTCTTTGATGCCCGACTCAAACTTTTCCCTGGAAAGTTGCGATCCAAGTGGGTCGGACCATACTTGGTCCGACAGGTTTCTGGAAATGGAGCCATCGAAATCAGTCCGCTCAGCCACGATTCTGAACCTTTCATCGTGAACGGTCAGAGACTCAAGCCGTTCATTGATGTAACTTCTACTGATTTGGCTAAATCATCTTATATCCTCCATTCCCCTTGAGCTTATTGCGCCCAGCCGATGACGTAAAACTCAGCGCTTAACGGGAGGCAGACCGTCATTTTCCTTGAAAACCTAAAACCTTTTTGACACCTTCGTGTACTTAAGGTTCACCCTTTAAGACAGCCGACTTCACCTCAGATGCTTGCATCTGGGATTAGAAATCGTCCGCAACAGTCAATCCCAACCCATTCACTCATCAAAACACCTATCTCAAGGAATGAACTAAGTAAATCAAAACCCCCTAAGTCACAATGAGGACATTGCAAACCTTAGGCATGGGGGGGTATAAAAGTGCAAAACTTGTAAGCAAAGGTTTTAAACAAAAACAAATCACATATGCCAAAAACACCATAAAAAAAAGAAAGAAGAATAAAAGAGGAGAAAGGAAATTTTGTGGGAGAAGGAAATGAAAATGAGAAAGGAGCACAAAAATGTGAGAAAAGAGTGAATAGTCATTAGTAAGAAACTAAGGAATTGACCTAAGTTCTAGACCTCATTCAAGAAAAGAAATGAAAAGTGCATGATGGGATTAGTAAGAACGCAAACCTTAGGCATTCTTGGATAGACTCTTAGTACCCATTAAGATCTGGACACTCCTCAAGAGGTTGAGGAAAATGAAAAGCTTAAGTATTAAGTCTAAGGCTTAGTGAGTATTTGGCCTCATTAACTAACTTTTGGTTTACGGGACTCAGTAACCTAAGCACCCTAACATCACACATAGCCTGGTTCAGTAAGCGTAAAAATTAAAATCACGCGAAAGCGTCGCAAAATTCTGAAAAGAACACCTAGAGTAGGAGCGACCGATCAACACAAGTTGATTTGGACGAGTTCCCAGCACGGAGAGGTGGGAAATTCCCCTCGATGATGTGTAACAGAATATCATCTCCTCGGTGCTTGTCTCTTAGGATATTTACATATCATACTGGGGTCATGTAAGCACTCTGCTGGTTCAGATTCCATGGATGGCATTATCACGAAGTGTCAATTGCCAGGGTCTGGATTCGACCATGGAACACCATGGATGGGATTATCTCGAAATCTCAATAGCCAGGGTTCTGGGGGTTGCCATGGGCAGTGCTATCTCGAAGCATCGATTGCCAGGAACTCTTGAGAATTGATGATGGGAACAAGGAATCTGATACAAACCGTGTTGAGAAGCCAATCCTAAGAGAGAGAAAACTCTCCAAACAGAAAAATCTTCTATCTCTCTCTCTTACAAAATGCACTGCGAACTGAGCTAGGGCTAAAATCATTTCAAGCACGGGTGCTTTAACCACAAAGTCCAATAAACCTTAGGTTAGTTCTTGTGGGCCTTAAAAACCTTTGCTAAGGACTGAGGCTGAGGCTGGACAGATCTGGATCTTGGTTGGTAATAGAGTACCTTTTAGGCCTATGGTCAGCATTCTGACCTAATCTAGGTTCAAATGAAAAAGCACTTATCTGAAACCATTAAGAACTTCATGGTCTAGAATAAAGGTTGAAACCTTAAGTTTTTGCTAAGGGACTAGCAAAAGCTAGTCATGGGGGTATGATGAAAACCTCATCATGAACCCTAACTAGCACAATCTAACCTAGGTATGAAAGAAAAAGCTCCTACATAACTCAAAGAAATGCTTAACTCAGAGAATTTTGAGCTTAAGAAGAAAATAAGTCATAAGGGGTAAAAATGTAATTTCACCAACACAATCTGCAAACAGGGTAACTCAGGGTCCAAACATAGGTCAAACTAACCTAATAAGAAGGAAAGTGGGATGATCTGATCCAACAAGGGCTACAGCAACTCTAGGGAATTAAATGACATTCTGTAACCCTAAAACAAATCCACTTCAATTCACGAGGTTCGAGGCAAGGTAAAAATTGAATAAACCCTCTAAAATTCATAGAAAAATAATCTCTAGGGTTTAAAACCTTCAATTTGGCCTTAGAAACCCATTTTGACCTATATTGAGAACCATGCCCAATTAACGATTTAATTTGAATTTTTACGTAAATTGGCAAATCAAACATGGTCTGACCTAGAAACAAAATTCACCATTAAAATCCTTAGGTCCAACTTAGTCATGTATAAAAACTTGAGCCTAAGAAGAGACCTCCTTGACCGACTTTGCAATTTGATCCTCATCATTTACTTTTTGACCCTCAACTTTCTAAACCCTTGCATTTTGGCCCCTAATTTCCTCTTCATTCTTTGCATTTTTGTCCCTCTTGCAAGTCTCTGCGCAGCACCACGCTTCGGCGACTTTGCGTGGAGCATGGCGCCGCGCAGGGTGAGGGGGGCGTCCTGCAAAGAGAACGCGGAGTTCCCTGCAATGTCTGCTATCACAGAGACTCAGCCATGCCACCTGACGACGCCCACACCTTCCATGCGAACGTGCGGAAGGTATGGGTCTCGTCTCCGACCATACTCCGGTGAGGGATGCACGTCGCCTCCCTGCGCCTGCCCCTCCGCCACCGCCTTTATAAAGACTAGCATCGCCAGCCGTTTCTCCTAGCTCGGTCTTGACGGAGAATTCCTCAACCCTTCCTCTCTCTCCACT
This sequence comes from Thalassia testudinum, assembly GCA_037157565.1. NCBI lineage: Eukaryota > Viridiplantae > Streptophyta > Magnoliopsida > Alismatales > Hydrocharitaceae > Thalassia > Thalassia testudinum. The sequence continues at coordinate 114,018,457 of JAZHRO010000025.1, forward strand.
CCGACAGGAACCCACCAGCTCTGGCGGCTCCTCCTCCTTCTCGTCGCTCTGCTGCAATACCAGCAGCAGAGCCACCTTCGCTGATCTCCCCGCGTCGCGCCGCACCAAGCGCGCGCCTCCTTGCCCTCTTCATCGCCGCCGCTCTCTCCCTCTGGGTGCTTCTTCTCCGACGACAGTCGGTACGGCTGCCCGCCGCTCCGGCCCCCCTTCGTCCCCGTAGGTAGGTTACAGTTACTTCCCTTCCTCCCCTCTTTCTTTTCCCCAACTTAATTTGCTTGATCGCCCTACGACCACGCCTGACCACCCTCATCTTCCCCACCTCCGATCACTCTCCAGCGAGTCGTCCCCGTCATCCCACAACCCCACACGACTCGCCAACTGTCCCAAAAGCTCCGCCTCACTTCACCAAACACCCTCTGCCCCTCCACTGCCACTCCACACCTCGACAGCACACCCCCGATCAAACCCACTTTTCCAGTTGCAGTCCGACCTAGGGCTGCCGCCATACACCGCCCCGCGACCTGCTGTACCCCGCACTACCTTCACCGTGCCACGACGAAGGTTCCCCTGTGGTCTGATTAGGCCGAGAGGCCCTATTTGTGTTAGACAGACTTTCAGCTCTCGCTGCCATTGGCGACGACGCAAGGAGCTTCCAAGCGAGCTCTAGGCCTCGAAGCGTAAGGACTCCAGCTGAGGCGAATTGGGAAGACTCGGGTGAAGGCAGGTAGCTAGTTTGCGAAGGGAAACGAGGACGCAGCTGCTGAGGCGAGGTCGCGTCCTTCCTGCAGGCACGCGCGAGAAGGGACAAACTTTAGTCCCACATCGTGAGTCTTCAAATCGCCGCAGCACTTTAAATTATTTTTGTGTATATGGCTAGTTGCCTCCGAACGCACCTGGGGTGAGGTCCCTCGCCCATCACCCGCCTCGTCCACGGATTCATCTCGTGGACCTGGCGGATCCGACCCAACACTACCCTGCACTCCTCGCACACCACCCACGCCGGTGCGCCTGGTCCCGGTTACGCAACCCGACCCATTAACCCGGCTCTAGGAGAGCTTCCTGTGAGCGATTTATAGAGAGAGAGATGTGCGGGTAGAGGGAAGGGCTAGGTTTTGCTGTGCCCTGTGCAGGAACAGGGCGCGAAGGAGGCAGACTCAACACTTAGCCGCAAGAAGGAGAAGAAGAAGAAGCAGTGAAGGAAGAAAAGGAAGCACTGTAGCAGACTGCCATTTAAGTCGTCTGACTGCGGTATCAGATGACAGATGAAGCTTCAGAGGAGATAAAGTAGAGAGGAAGAAGAAGAAAAGAGAAGAAGGAAGAAAGAAGCAGAAGAAGACTTCGCGTAGGAAAAGAGAAAGAAGAACTGAAGAACAAAAGAAATAGAAGACAAGCAGAAGAAGAATTGAAGGCAACAGGAAGAAGAAGACCCGTAGAGACACTACAGCTGAAGAAAAGCCAAAGAAGAGAAGAAGACAAGCAAAGAAAGAAAGAAGAGAAGAAGAAGCCAAAAACCGAAATACATCTCTCCCTCTCTCTCTTATTTTTGTAATAAAGAAAACCCTGTACTAATAGAATTCTAGTAGCTCCCTGAGTTCGACCTCGGGAAACCAAACTATTTCCAAGTAAATTTTGATAGTAACGACAACCGTAGCTGTCTTATTTTACACTATAACTGAAAGTTCCCTTCTAGGAGGGGTGACGTAAAAAATGCGGAATTGAAAATATATAGCAATCTAAAAATAAGCAATCGCACAATGTACACAAAGATTTTTAGGTGGAAACCCAAACCGGGTGAAAACCACCACCTAACCCTCTCGAGTTAGGATTTTCCGATCAACCAAGTTGATCAAATCCACTAACCGAATCACTTTGAACGAGGGTGATTCAACCTCAATACAACCACGCTACAAGTACGAGGGTAGCGTTCCTCAACCCCTTCTCTCCACGAGAAGGATTTTGTCCCACGAAGGAGACGGGAATTCGCAAAGCGAATACCCAACCAAAATACAAAGATAAAATAAAATAGCAGTCCTATAGAGCCAACAAAATTAAACCTAGCTTCTATAGGAAATAGGAAACTCCCCTTTGCAAGGAGTGCGTCGACGATGACGCGGTGCGTGTGCCACGCGATGGCGCTACGTCGCTCTCGTGAACAACAGCGGGAGAGCGGGCGCGCAAACTGAATTTAGCTCTCAAGATGATGGAGCTTGAGCTTGGAGAGCAAGATCTTTTCTGGACACAAAAGAGTGTGAGAGTGTATATCTTGTGTATCTAAGTGTGTCTCTTATATTTCTCTTCTTGTGTGTTTTGTGTTGCAAAGGCTCCCCTCTATTTATAGAGGCCTTAGGAAGGCTTTGGAAGGCTTGAAAAAGCTTCCATAGCCGTTGGGTGTAAAGCCCAAGAGAATCAGGCCGAAATCAGGACAATGATTACACTTGACAGGGTTATCAGACGTCTAACTCTGGCATCAGACGTCTGGAAGGCCACTTTAAGACGTCTGATTTCAAGGTCAGACGTCTGATTCTATGCGGGTTTCTCCCTGACTTGAATCAGATCTAAACAAGGTTTTTGTACAAGTCCATCAGACGACATAGAGGACGTCTGGCACTAAGTCTGGACGTCTGGAAACCTACTTTTACTGTGGGAATTGATTTCCAAACGTTGCAACGGCTAGAGAATCTCTGAGGAGAGATTTTGGGTCAGCCGAGGCAAAACGGTCATTTATCAGACGTCTGTGAAGTCCTATGGACGTCTGATAAGGCTCTAACGGTCATATTCTTGAGTGTCTTCTAAGCCAGCCAACGGTCCACTAACTGGACGTCTGGCAAAGTCATCAGACGTCTCCTAAGACGTCTGGTATAAGGTATGGACGTCTGAATTCATCAGACAGAACTAACTATGTCCAGCCTAACAGTTATCAGACGTCTGAAACAACAGTCAGACGTCTTAGAATCCTTTATCAGACGTCTGATTCGTGAATTAGACGTCTGGAAAGTCAGTTTTAACCCTATATTGGTTTTCTAAGTGTTCTACAGAAAACCTACGTATCCTAGGGTTGTGCAGGTATTCCTAGGACTACTGTTAGGGTTCTTTGAGGCTCTTTAACATAATATCTAAGGAAAATAAAGAGCAAGAAAATAAATACAAGAGATACATGAAAGGATAAAAAAGAATCTATCCTATTCTTCTTGTCTTCCATCTCCAATCTTTCGCTCCACGCGAACCTCCTCTATTTTCCGTCAAGCTCCTCCAATCCGTCCTGGATGCGAGCTCGAGTTCCGTCTAAACACGTCTTCATTTGCAATTGACCTGAAATCTAGGACTCAAATTGCAAATGTTAAATAACATGTGTTTTGTTATCATCAAAACAAATGATCGTGGTGCTTTAGCACCAACAATAACGACATTACTGTAATAAGCACTAAAACAAACAAAGACTAGCTACAATTGGGAGAAAACCCGTCACTACCTAGCTAAGGGATTTAACTTCTTGGGTTTGGGTAGTAGGTCTTTAGCGAGTAGTCCTTATCATGAGTTGGGAACTTCCAAAGGTTCCCTGTTGTCAACCCTTCCAAACAATCTAGGAGGTCCACAATCCTATATTTATTCTACCTACACTAGAAGATGTACGTCCTGGTTGCCACCTTCCTCTTCTTCACTTTCTAAGGCATCAACCTAAAGAGAAGGTGGAACACCCCAACCCATGGCCACACACCCAGGTGGAAGCATAGAGTTATGAAAGTATTTAGCAATGGACAACAGTTAAGACTCAACTGAGATGACGCCAGGTTGTAATAATTAAGCAAAGATGCTATGAACAGGTTGAGTGGAATCCTCAGCCCATGTTCTATCACATATTTACATATGAAGAAGGCATCAATTTTGTTAGGTGAGCATGATTGAAGGCCTTCACTCGGCATGTCAAACTTTACATGACCCAACTTATGGCCTTCAAGAAAACTCTTAATTACCACCTGGTCTTTTATAAGAGATGGAAATGTATACAAGGCAAGAGTGTCTTCAGAATGACCCTCACCTTTTCCAGCAAGACCCACCATTTCTCCGCAACTAAGACAATGATCTAACAAATTAAAGATGATTTCACCAGACTTATTCTGGCATATCCAAATGAGGTCTACCTGATGGCCTGAACATTTGTCTAACCCAAGTTGCCCAGCACAAGTAAATCTCTGTAAAAAGAACAAGTACTACCCACCAACCCTCCTATTTATACCCAAAGGGGATCAAGTGAAATGTGTGATTTTACCATCGAAAATAGTCACATTAGCAATTAATGCTTGTGTCAAACTTATCCTCTCCCACCTAATGAAGACGCAACACGTCAATTGTCACCATGACAAAATGATGGAATGATGAGAAAAATATGTCACCTATATATCGCCATGACAAATCAACCACTCGAGACAAATCGGCCACGCGAGATGGTGGTTGGATGCCACCTGCTCAAAGTAGGTAGTCATGCTACAACCCCATTTGGGGTTAACATAATAAATACAAAAGGCACTCGACTTCATGTCCATGAGAGCTAATGGGAATCCCATAGTGCTCCATCCCCTAACAAAGCAACTGCTTGCTTGACAATGTACATAGGCTAAATGCTAGGCGCAGGAGGGATTGTCCAAAGACTAAACAAAAAACACTCCTAGTTCAACCAAACTACCAGAATATTGCTCTCATGGGCTCAACTCAAAGAGGCCTAGAAGGACTGATCCAACCTAAAACACTTCTCCCCAACCCAAAGGCAAACCTCCCAATTTTCCTAATCAAGCAGATCATCTGCCTCTCCCAATAAATTGGATGGCTTGTCTCTCTTTAAATCAATCGAATCACCTATCGACCTATAATCAGGCAGATTGCATCTCCAACCCATGGTTAGGTGAACTACCCCTAGACTTGCCTAATCAAGGGATTTATAAAAAGTAGCCAAATAGAAGGATTTTTTCTGGGTAATTCCTGCCTAAGGATCATGATGGACAAACTTTACCAAAGAGGTGGCTAAAAGGATAGATGATCATGAGATGATTGAACGTAAGGAAGTGGTCCAACGTTGGCATTGTAATCCTCTCTGAGCTTAACAAAGTTAATGGAATGTTAGAGCTATACATGGAGTAATGTGCACAAGAAGGTCCATTACAGAGGACCATGATGATGACTCTACAAGTAGCAGAGCTAATTCGATTATTTAGAGTTAATTCTAATGATTTCAACACTTAAATGTCACAATTTAGTCGGCTTTGGGCAATGCATGCATTTAACATAGCTCTTATATAAAGATTGCTTGAAACTAATCTCTAGTGGCCAATTTATGAAAGTGCATATTGTAACAGGTCTCAGATGAGCAATCGAGCTGCACGGATGACACCCTCAGGAATTTAGTAGATGCCTCATGCAGAGGCAATTTTCAAAATAAGGATGAGGAAAGCACATTTAAACTATTTGAATCAATGAGTGAGAACTCACTAAATCATGCCTCCATGACTACATTTAACAGGTCCAGTCAGCCCCGTGGTGGAATTTATAAGGTTCAAATTAATTCAGGTGCAATTGACATGACATAATAGCCAACAAGCTGGATCAGGTTGAATTGGTGGACAAAAAGACAGCTGAACTCCTAAATCAATCCTGAGCTCCTAGGCAAGCTTACTCTCTAGCCGAGGGAACACACAATGTTGACCTGGTTCAGTCTATGAAGCAAGTAAACTTGGAACAACCCCTGACTACATTCCAAGGAGGGATCTTTGCTCCCTCATACCCTAATTATTCCTTCCCTTCACCTTCGACACCTTTTACTTTTGAAGACATCAATGTTATTCAAGGTTACCCTAAGTCTAATCCTTTCTCTAATACTTATAATCTTGGATGATGCAAGCACCCAAACTTTGCCTGGTTTAAAAAAAAATCGAACCAATTCCAGAACCAACCCATGCCTAACCCTTCCTCCTTTCAGCTGGGACAGACAAGTGCACCACCTTATAACCAAAATAGGGTAGGTCCTACACAACATAACCAAATTGATACCCTAATCAAAATGATGGCTAAAATGAGTCAAAAACGCCAAGAGGAAATGGCTTTAGTGAAGGGAAAATTGAGCCAGCTGTTGAAATCAAAATGATAGGGATGCCTTCCATCTCAACCACAAACGAACCCGAGGAATGTAATGAACTGATATAGACATATTTAATTAGGATAAAATGTCTATTTATGCATGTTCCTAGGCTTAGTATGCATTCCATATTATAAATATTGCATAGCATACATCATTCCGCATTTAAAGTAGTTTGTATATATTTTAGGTTAATTCATGTCCCTTTGTGGTCAAGAGAGAAGGAGATTTATTTCGAGGCTTCGAATTGACGATCCGACCATACGGATCTGATCAGAACGATAATCAGAGTCCAACTCTCTTGATATCATCTAGATCGAAATCCCGTAGCACCGTATGCAATCCAAAGAAGATCAATGGCCAGAGGGAAATGCAATATCCTTACGAGTTTCGGATGAAAAATCCGACTGTACGGATGGATCTGGAGCAACAATCACAGTCGACCAATGTAAAGATCATCTTGATCTGAGCACCGTGGCATCCTCTGCAAGTGAAAGAAGATGGACAGCCCAAATGGCACCATCTATGGCAGCCCAACACTGGCCAACAGCAACCACGGGTGCCCCTGATCATCTGCAACCTCGCACTACAGCCTTGGATCAAGATCCAACGACTGGGATGCCTCTGCACCTACAGCACTCAACTCCTCTGCTCGACAATCTAGCATGGTAGCATAGCGGTCGCGAAGGCCACTCTCAAAGTCGTGGCGCACATTCAACTCCTCCAGTGCCTCAAATCCACGCCAGCAGTGAGGTGCACCCAAATTCAACCGCTTGATCGTGATGGAGCGACTGAGATGCAGCCACGCAACGCATCGGATGAGCACAGATATGCCCGCATGCGTACGTGCGATCATATGCTCTGACCGATGCCTAATATGACGCACCATCAAAGGCGTGATCTCCACGCGATCCTCAGCTACGAGACCCTGATCCAACGGTCATGCTTCATCAATGCCTCAGCAGCTGTTGTGTGCGGAGGGCACTGACGTGCGCAGAACGCATTGGTTTAATTATGTCATTGTAGCATGCGTTCACGACGTCGATTTTAATTTAAGATGTGGATTTGGTGAGTCCAAGTGTCGAACACGAGGAAGCATGAAATCAGATTAGTTTGTTGCTTTAGTTGTCACAGATTGTTTGGTTTGCTTGTGAGAAAACAAGAAAGAGAGAGAGAGAGAGAGATTAGGGTTAGATCTTGTGTTTAAATCGTGACATTCATTCTAAGAGGATGTGAGCTATGATATAAGAAACAACATTAACATATAGCATGCAATTAGAGTTTGTTTACAACTACAGCAATAGAAGAAAGCTTAAATAAGTGGGACATAAAACTAAAGTAAAAAGAATGAGAGGAGGAGGCGAGGCGGCCACGGCGGTGGAGGGGGGCTCCATCAGCGGCTTGACAACTCCAGGGCGGATATGGGATGCTTGTTGGAGCTAGGAGAGGGCTAGTATTGCATGGAGAGTGTGTGTGAATTCATTGCCCTTGGATGGGGTGGTTGAGGAGGTTTATATAGAGAAGAAGGGGTTTCCAAACTAAGGGTTTTAGCGACGTCCGGGACGTCGCTAAACCCATTCCATAAGTGTCAGTGAAGACCCTTGGCCGCTGGTTCTTTGAGGCGCACATGCTTTCTCCCTCAATCCATGCTCATGGGCCCTCAGTCGTCCGATCTGAGGCACGGATCGCCATCAGATGGCTAAGGGCGTGCCACGTCGCCCTCCCGCACCCGCAGAGGTATAAGCGTTCGCATGATGGACGCGCGTCGACCGTTTGATCATGCTTCAATGGCCACGATTGCAAGAGATCAGGTGCTTGGATCATGCCTCGCCTGCGTCATCGCACGCATTAGTGCTTGGTCAAGGTTGATTGCGCCAAGTGGCCATCATCTCCGTCATCCATGCGTGCATCAATGGCTGAATTTTGATCGCGCACGTAGATGCGGCTGATGCATTTCGAACGGGCATTGGAGGAGATCATGGAAGGGCTCTAACCACTGCAGTGCTCTCGCACTTTGTCGCGGTTTTGCACGAACTCTCAGCTGTCTAATGGAAGATTGAACGATCGAGATCACATCTTGGTGTAATGGAGAGACGGTGCGGGCGAAGTTGGTGGATTCTCAGTAGTCCGATCCTTGGATCGAACGGCTTAAAGTACTTTGCGTGATGAGGCAGGATGCTACACGGGTGAGGGCACGATGGAGGTTGCCACATGGCCGCTTGTGGGTCGTTGATCATTAGATCAACGGCCAAAACTTCTTGGGCTGGTTGAGGGGGCTCCGGATATCGGATTTAAGTGATTTCGAGTCCGTTGTACTCCATTCATCAATCTGAATCCATCTGTACGGTCCAAATGCTCATATGAGGCCTGTTTCAACATGCACTTGTACACATGGCCATTAAACATTAATTATAAGCAATCTTAATTCGTCATGTATGCAATGCTCCCATGCCCATAATGGTATGTTATTAATGCACATATATCCTCAAGATTAACCCTGGTTGACGGAATTATCATCATTGAATGCAAAGTTATCAGACACGCATGTGCAAGCGCCAGCAGACCCTTTAGTGACATTTGGGGCAGATCTTCAACAACGCATTTGATGTCACTTTAGCCTATGGACGGATTTCTTCTTCTCCTCCACTATAAAAGGACCTACACCCCTCCATCCACATTCATCTCTTTCTCTCTCTCCCTCACCACCTCCAAGGCTCTAGAGAGAGCTTGTCCCAAGCCCGAGATGCTCCTCTAGAGTAGAAAATCAAATTATTTTCCCGCCTCTCATCCCCCTTTGTGGAGCATCCTGTTGTTGTCCTCTCACCACCTTTGAGAAGTAGATCCTTGTTGCAATGCCATCCTGCCACATCCTCCGTCCTCAAGCTCTGTCCTTGTTCGTCCCACTCCTCACCACCTTCCTCCAGGTGACATCAGAGCGAGCCATCCTCCAAGTGACTATTGAGGGGAGCTCTTCTCAACCCATTCTATCTTTTACCGCTTTATAGTGTAGTTTTCCACTTTCTTAGTTGTTGCGAACTATTTGAGATATATATGTGATTGTTTCTCTCTCCCCTGCTCCCTCTCTCTCTCTCTTTGCAAGTAGATTAGATAGAAATTATTTCGATTTGATCTCTTGCCTTATAAAAATACAAAAAAATTACAAAAGATAAAAACAACAAAAAGAAATAAAATCAAAGCGCGAATTTCTCAAAACCAAACGTTCGCGTCCCCGTGTTTGACCTGAGACTCCCTTTTGAGTTTTGGTATAAATTTTATTTGGTTAGCAGATTTCTTTGCACTACGACGACGAGTTTCCAACTCAAATCTTTTCATGTACGAAATCACACTCATCATTTTGGCACCGTTGTCGGGGATTGAACCTGGGTTGCCTGCGTGACAGGCAAAAATACTCACCACTATACTACAACTTTACCACCTTCGGGAGTAAGGACAACACCAAATTCGTTGTGTGGTTAGAGTTCATTTCTGAAGCATAGGTCCTCAAGCTACCTAATTTAAGGACAACATTGATTGATTGGATTGCAGGGTGCCTTTCTCTATTTTGTTTTCCCTCCTACTTCACCATGTATGCTTCCACATCCTACACACATTTCCAATCCTACCCTCCTGCCACTACTTATCCTCAAGATGATTACTATCCCGACTCGACTTATGATTACCCATCCACTAGCGGGGATAATTTTGATTGGGGATATAAATCTGGACCTCAGTGTCCAGGGCCTAACCCTAGACAACAAGATTATGATTATTATCCCTCTCACGCCTACAATGATTATAGATCTCCACCCTTTGATGATCAACCTAACCTGATCTACAATCAAGAAGGATATGATGATTATAACTCTTACCTTCCACAGGATTATGCTAAACATAGGTCACCACCATTCTTCGAACAACCCGAAATGACCTATAATCAAGGAGGACCCCAATATCTTGACTCCCCTAGATTAAACCCAAACCCACCCAACCTTGAACTGAACCATTCAGTTTAGGTGAACCAAGTCTAGGATAGGGTGTTGGCTAACTTGAGGAATACTATACAATCTTTAAAAGCTCAACCAACACCATGCACTGAAGCATTGGAGCCTATGATCAAAATGATTGATGAGCTTAATAGTTCTTTATTGGATTGGCTCCAAGATGTTAAGGATAGGGGCCTAAATTCTTTATTGGATTGAGAATGAAATTCATGGTTGCCTTAGTCAAATCTTGGGATGATTCCCAAGATGAACCCCCTTTAGGAGAGCCAATGTTAGAACCTACTCAAGCACCTATCAAGGTGACATTTTTTATGAGACCGAGGATAACCAGGTTGGTCTAAAGTAACCCATTGAGGATAAATCAATTTTCTCACCTGAGATCCCTGAGCTAGGGAGCGAGGAAAAATGTCTCTATAGACTAAAGAATAACATATGATTTTGAGACATATAAATGAGGATCAAGAATTCTTTGATTGTGAGGATAAAGAATCTATAGGCGAGGTCTCACTTGAGCTCAAAGAAAATGGTTTTACTGAGACAAATGGGCCTGAGAAATCTAATGAACTATTTGATAGCCCGATCATTGAAGAATGTGATCCTGTTGGGGCTAACTTGGAGGATCTAAATCCTGATTTACTTGAAGATTCAATCAATAGCCCCATCCCTCAACCACACCTCGAAGGGATTGATTATGATTTTGATTTGGAAATCATTGTACCTAAGTCAATCTTGATTCAGCCACGATTATTTGACTTGGATATCTTAAATGGAGTGTATAACGATTTGGAGGTCCCAGATACCCTGATTTTGGGGGATAGAAATTTGGAAATGAAAATCTAGAAGGCTACTTCTGAGGGAAAGATGATTTTGGATTTAAGGGTTCCTGTTAACCTGAAACCACATACCTTCTATCAGGACCCTTATGATATCTTTGATGTGCAACCCAAGCTCGAAATAATTGACCATCTTTCTAAGTTGAACTCTAAGTGGACACCCAAATTCAATGAATCAAATCTACCCATTGTCTGCCATTTTAGACTTGGGTTGCACACCACCAAACCGCAGGCCCGGCCCCGCAAGCACAACAATCTCAGGTTCTGGGTGATTTTCATCGAGAACCTTAGAACCACTCAACCCTGGGGCATGGTCTGCAACATAATCTGGTCCACATCTGTGGACACTTGCTGGGAGGTCCTAAGATCAATATTTTTATTTTGATTTTGACCTGTACCTGTGAATTCTTAACCTCTTCTTTGTTTGTATAATATGCCTAGCTGAAGGTAATAAACTTAGCATGTGTGGATATTCCATTTTCTCTACGGAGCTGACCGGAGTTTTCATGAAATTCAGGTGATATTTTGTTTATTCTACCCTTTTTCATGTCTTTATTTCTACAATGAGGACATTACATCATTTAGGCATGGGGGGGTGGATACTTAGTCCTGAAAATAGTTGGTTAGCTCCGTGGAATTTCTTTTATTTTCTTTAAAAAAATAAATTAGAATTAAGAGAAGAGAACTTAGGCATTAGGAATTGTTAACTTTAAGAAACGATACTTTAGGACCTGGACACTTAGACTCTTCAGGTCTTCGGGCTTAATCAGCCTAGGTGTCCACTCGAATGTGGACTTGATCTCGAGCCCTCGCCAAGTAATTTTTTTCTAGTTTGCCAATAAATTGGGGTGATAAGTACACGACTTATCAATACGTCCTCTGATTTGAGGGGACTTTAAGTCTAAGCATCTACACACTATTTGCACTGACTCACTTTTCAGTGGTTTTTACGAAAATTAGTTAGCTAATGAACTTTCTAGGATAGTATGGCTGGCAAGTTTTCGTGGGTTACAGCCCATTAGCCATTTTCCAGAGCCCAGCTACATGACCATACTCATTCTACTGCTTTTAGGTAAATCTTAGATCAAGGAAGCCACCTACTTGGAAAAAGAAAAAAATGATACTCAAAAATAAAAAGAAAAAAATAGCAAAAGAAGAAAAATAAAAATAGAAAAATAAACCACACTTCATCGCACCAGTATGACTGGCAAGTTGCCATGGGTAATAGCCCGTTGGTCTGTTGTCCAAAGCCCAGCTCACAAAAATGTACAAGTAATTCCCAAAACACTTAGGAAAGAAGCGGGGAAGTAGAATAAATCGGGAAGATATACACTAAGTTTGCCCTTACGTTGACCCCATAAGAAAATAATAAAAAAAGTAGGGAGAAAGCTACCGATCAGAAATATAAACCTTTAAGCAAAAACTCTTAAGGTCCCCAAGAGTCATAGAAACCTGAAGTCTGTTTTAACGACCACTCAGTGAGGCTATCACTCTTTCACAAGATGCTTAGCACTTAAAATCCTTTTCGAGTTTTGGGCAGGTCGAGTAGCCGTAAAAAGTTATCCCAAAATTCTCAACTCCAAAATTCAAGAAAAAAACATAGAAAAGAAGAAAAAGTAAAAAAAATGTATCTTTCCTTTTCAAATAAGGAGAGGACTTAGGTGATCTGCATTTTGCCAGACACCCGGACACTGTTGAGTTTTCATAATTAGGTCCTTAGTTGAAATTTTCTAATGTAAACAACAAATCCAGCATGGCAGCGCAGCGATCGCGAAGGACACTCTCAAAGTCGTGGCACACATTCAACTCCTCCAGCACCTCAAATCCATCCCAGCGGCAAGGTACGCCCAAATTCAACCGCTCGATCATGATCAAGCGGCCAAGATGCAGCCACGCAGCACAATGGATGAGCGCGGATACGCCCAAACGCGGACGTGCGATCGCACGCTCTGACCTATGCCCAATCTGACGTGCCATCAAAGGCACGATCTCTACACGATCCTTAACCACGAGATCATGATCCAATGGCCGTGCTTCATCCATGCCTCGCCAGCTATTGCATGGGAAGGGCATGCATGTGCAAGTGCTAGTAGGCCCTTCAACGACATTTGGGGGCGGATCTTCTGCGATGCATTTCATGTCTCTATAGCCCAAGGATGGATTTCTTCTCCTCCTCCTCCATTATAAAAGGACCTACACCCCTCCATCCACCTTCATCTCTTCCTTTCTCTCTCTCACCACCTCCAAGGCTCTAGAGAAAGCTTGTTCCAAGCCTGGGATGCTCCTCTAGAGTAGAAAATCAAATTATTTTCTCGCCTCTCATCCCCCTTCGTGGAGCATCCCATGGTTGTCCTCTCACCACCTTCGGGAAGAAGATACTCGCCGCGACACCATCCTGCCCCACCCTCCATCCTCCATCTCCATCCTTGTTCGTCCCACTCCTCACCACCTTCCTCCAGGCAACATCAGAGCGAGCCATCCTCCAAGCGATCATCGAGGGGGACTCTTCTGAACCCATTCTATCTTTTACTGCTTTATAGTGCAGTTTTCTGCTTTCTTAGTTGTAGCAAACTATTTGAGATATATATGTGATTGTCTCTCTCTCTCTCTCTCTCTCTGCAAGTAGATTAGATAGAAATTATTTCGACCTAGTCTCTTGCCTTATAAAAATACAAAAAAAATTATAAAAGATAAAAACAACAAAAAGAAATAAAATCGAAGCATGGATTTCTCAAAACCAAATGTTTGCCCCCCCCCCCCCCCCCGCCGTGTTCGACGCGGGACTCCCTTTCGAGTTTCGGTATAAATTTTATCTAATCAGTGGATTTCTACGCACTACGATGACAGGTTTCCAACTCAAATCTTTCCACGTATGAAATCGCACTCATCATGAACCGAGGCCACAATCCTCAAGGGTTCAAACAAAACTAGAGGTAAGCCCATATGATTTTTCAAGCATCATAAACACCCCATAGATTTACCTCTTCTTCTCAAGGGTCTAACCTCAGTCTAGTGCCTTAGCCAATGTGGTTAACTTGAGAAGCCATACCTAGACCCAGGACCTACAATGGCCAACCCCTCCCATAACTATAGAACCAGAAACAATTGATGATTCTAAGGATGAACAAGAGGAACCCAAGGCGTAGGAACCTGACTCGATTAATACCCAAATCCCTTACCCTAAAGCCTTGGCTAAAATTAAGAAAAAGAAGAATGTGGCTAACAATGAGTTATTGTAGATATTCAAATAAATTAACATACCCCTCCTCGAAGCAATAAAGCATACCCTAGCTTACACAAAGTTTTAAAGGATGCATGTACACCCAAGCATAAGTCTAAGACTCGAGCACCTAGGAAGGTAGTGCTATCAGACAAGCTAGTTCGATGATTTTGAGTAGCCTGCCTCCTAAGAGGAAAGACCCATGAGCACCTTTGATTTCTTATAACATTGGGGATCCAACCTTTGATAGAGTGCTCCTTGATTTAGGTGCTTCAATTAATCTGATTCTAACTACCCTTTACCACCAATTTGGATTTGGAGAGCTCAAACCTACATCTGTGAGCATCCAACTAGTTGACCGATCTGTTAAGACTCCAAAGGGGGTGGTTGAGGATGTAATCGTTGGGGTAAAAGACTTCTACTTCCCGGTTGACTTTCTAGTACTTGACATGGAAGTCCTAATATGGATTTTACATAGTTTGTTAATAATGCGAAATAGTGTCATTGTACGCATAAAACTGATCAACTCTTAAATTTATAATTCCCAGATAGTGGAGTATCTACGATCGTCCAAAGAGGCCAAATTGTTAGTCATAAAAATGGTTCTCTCTCTCACCTCTCAAATCAACGCATGTATTTTTGTGATTTTAGGTTTTGTTATTTTTATGATTTTGAAAATAATTGAGTTCTTGAAAGCAAAGATAACTACGCTCATCACTAAACCTAAGTGACAAGAATAAATTCTCTCTTCTAAGCTCACCCTAGGCAAGTGCGCCTAAGGTAATTAGAAGAGAAGAGTGTGCTCTACGACTATAAGAAGCAAGAAAAACACACTAAGCTAGAAACATAAATTGGAAGGCAAATTGAAGACTTTTTATTACTAGAAAGTAGATTATAGGTAGAGGAATGCTTCTTAACAAGAAAATAACAAACTACTAGCTAATACAAAGATAAAATAAAGATAGAAGAAGGGGGAATCCTCTAGTTGAAGTCTGGATGGCCCTTACTCCAAGTGCAGTTGCCCCGCACTTGAAATGGGTTTTTCCTTGGCTTCTTCTTCACGTAGTCCTCCAAGGTAGGCGTCAACCACCTTGCTCCTCCTCTTGCCTGGCTATCCCCTCAAGTGTGAAGACCTCCTCCTTGGCGTGGCACAAGGGAGAGGAAGATAGAAAAAGAAGGCACCATGGGGGTGGGTAGGTTGCCCCCTTGATCTTCTTCTCTTCTTCCTTGGCATGGAATGTAGGCGATATGGGTGGAACTACACTAATGGAGAAGATCATGATATGGTGGTTGTTAGACAGGATATATATAGAGTAGGATGGGGATGGTTGCCGTGGGGACAGGATATATATAGAGTTGGCCTAGGATGGGTTTTGAGGGTGGTTATGGGTGATTATGTTGATCCTAGGGTGTAGGATAGTTGGCGCCAACTCAAGGGGCATGACGGGTCAATTTTTCACTTAACAAGATGATAATTAAAATGATTTTTCATTTGTAGTTCTAAGTGGTGGAAAATCGACTAATCAAAGTATTGAATTAAAATTAAACCACTCAAGAAGAGTGGGTTGTGTCCACAGGGAGGCAATGGCCTATTAAAACTTGCATCAGTCAAAAATCAATGTTCACTATTGATTTCGCAAGAAAATTGTGCAAATACCGCATTAGATGTGTTTAAATGAAAGCACAAGCTGAAATCGTATTTATGACAATTAAGAGGGAGTTCAATGCAATGTTAACAATAATAAAATATTAATATAAAGTGGCAATGCATTGAATGTAAAATTTAATTGAGAGGGAAATAGGGGATTTCTTTCCCTTGTGATTGCGCACAAAGGAGGTCACGGCTGGAGACGAGGCTTGCGGTGGAGGATAAGTGAAGTGAGCGCTCCACAGTGGCGGTCGCGGCAAAGTGCGACGACACCCAAGGTGGCTGGACGAATTTGTGGAAGAAGATGGGTTCCAGCGACCTGTTCAGCTCCTAAGGTGGCTGCTCCATGCGCGAGCATTTCTGCTGCAACTGTACGAGGAGATGGAGGTGGTGTTGGCTGCTGATGGTGCGTGTGACCGTGCGTGCGGCCAAGGAGAAGGTACGGCTACTACTGTGTGCACTGGAGGTGCTGCTGGCCGCGAGTGGGAGAGGTGGTGTGCATCAGTAGCTTAGGCCGAGAGGCGTGCGTTGGTCGCACAGGCCGAGAGGTGTGCGAGATGGCTATTGGCTATGCAAGGGGATGTGCGCAGGCGTGCGGGAGGTACAGCACGATGTTGGTGGCACGCTTGTCTGCTACTCACATGGGTGCCCTGCTGGCTATGCATGGGCGCACTGATGGCTGCACGTGGAAGGGGAGACGCGGACGTGCATGGTGGCGTGGTGGAGGGGTGTTGGTCTGCTACTAGCTACGCAAGGAGGTGCGCACGGGAGGAGGATGGCAGTGGCAAAGGGGCACTGGTGAAGGAGGTGGTGATGGGTTTCATTGGGGAAGGAGATGAAGAGTGAGAAGTGATTTTGGTTTGTGATGAAAGGTGGTGGTGAGGAGTGGTTTCCCTCTCTCTATCACGATGAGGAAAGCGGAGAGGGATGGAGGCTATTGTTGGTACTGGATGTGGTGTTGGTGGTGAGGGGCATGGCCAGAGGCGTCAGGAAGGCATGGTGAGGCAGCAGATGCGTTGGGTTCCTTTGAAGGAAAAGAAGACGATGGTCACGTAGCTGGTGTGGCCACACTCACGGTGAAATGGAGCCGTGAAGGCTCATGCACGATGTTGGCACGAGTCCATCGGCTTGGCGCGGCGAGCTGTCACCTTACCGGTCCATGGTGTGGTAGAGTTCGGCTATGGAGACCACGATGGTGGATGGAAAGCACAGTGGTGGAGTGGGGCGATGTCTCCCCGAGCATGGCAACCTCCCCTTTTCCTTTATAGTTGCTGGAGTGATTTTGAATGGAGTGGAGGAGCATGCGACCGACTAGATCCACTTCTCCCGCTCCTTCATTACTACCTTTAATGGCCACCGGAGATGAAGCTCCCTTTTGATGTCCGATCCTGCAGCATGATACCATTAAAATATGGAAAAGAAATGATTGCAACTTTATGCATGAACCCTTATAAATTATTAAAATGGAATTTACATCTAACAAAGCATGTAATGTCATGTAATGCATATAACAAGCAAATATGCGAATTAATTTATTTACATTCTAATGCAAGTTATGTTCACACAAATATTAATCTAATAACTAGGCATTAAAGTAATCAAATAGCCCACAAATATGGGCTCATCAGGGCACATGGGGGTGGTTATGGTTGGATGTTGGTGCCCTTTGGTTGTGGAGAGACACCTCAAAAGTGGTGCCAAAAGTGGGGCTTCTAGAAGGGTCTTAGGTGGCGCCAAAAGTGGAGGGTTGGGATGTGTTTGGTGGTTGATGGATGGTTGAGATGAAAGCTGAAGTTGGAGCCAAAATGAAGGTGGTTGAGGGGCGATTTTTGGTGCTAACTTGAAGGTGTCTTTTGGTGGTGGTGTGGGTTGAAGAGGTGTGGGTTAGGTGGCGCCAAAATGGATTAGGAATAGGAGCTTAGTTGGACTAGGTTTAGGGCTATTTGGTGGTGCTTAGGTTGGGTTAGTTAAGGTTAGGGTTAGGTTTAGGTGCCATGGAGGTAGACCTAACTAAGCTAGCTTAACTAGTAGATGAGTGGAAGAGAGGGAGGCAGGGTTAGGGTTTTAGAGGAGAGGAGCTGGAGGGAGCTACCTTGAGCTGCACTAGAGCTGATATCTGCTGAAGGGAGCTGAAGTGGAGCTCAGTAGCTAGCTTAGCTAGCTAGTTCTTTGCTAGCAGCTAAGCGAAGATAATCTGAGCTAGCTTTCTTCTAATCTGAGCTAAGGTAAGCTGGGTCTGGTCTTCCCGAAGATTACCTAGTTAGCTAGAGTAGCTAGCTTAGGTTAAGTAGCTCAACTCAACTAAGTTGAGCTGAGTTAAGCCTCCAGGAGTTGGACTTGAGCTGGCCTGAGCTGGTTGATGACTTCTTCAACTAACTAGGTCTAGCTAGCTGAAGGCAGTAGCTAATCCTAGTCAAGTTGAGCTTCCAATGAACTATTCTTAGTTGGAGGAGCTGGAATGGGGCTAAGATCAACTATCTTGAGCTAGTTTGAGCTGCCATCCAGCTGAGGTAAGCTGAATGGAGCTAAGGTGAACTAGCTTGAGCTACCATTCAGCTGAGATGAGCTGAATAGAGCTAAGGGTTTCCTTCCTGAGTGCCAAGGTTTGCAGGATCTAACTTTCTATTTATCCCTGACACTCAGATAAACACATCAAAAATACAAATAAAATGCAATGCATGACTAACCTAGGTGATGCCTAAATGCAGCTTGAAAACCCATTTGTGAAGTTAAAACCCTAAGAGCTAGATCTATTTTAGGGCATAAGAATGATTATAAACTGGCGTTTATCAAGTCCCCGAACAGTTGCAAAATACCCCATCATCCTAGGTAGACCATTTTTTTCTACAGCTAAAGCGAACATTGATTGCACCATGGGATATATGGAAATTACTTTTGGAGATAAGAGAATGCAGCTGGATATCTTCAAGGCAACCAAGTCTTTTGATTGTGGTTGGATTGAGGAATGCGATCCCATGGATACCTTGGTTGAGGAATGCATGACAATTAGTGCTTTTGATCACCATCCAACTCAATCAACTTTAGATTACCCCCACCCCCCTCAATCTTCGGAGGTTGCAAATCTCTTTTGGGTTGACTTGAACCAGCAAACTCCTCAATTAGAAGTTGATGTGACTCAGCTCCCTCCCTTCCCTTACCCTTCCAACATTGTACCACCAACACCTGAACTCAAACCATTGCCCGTCAACCTCAAATATGTCTTCCTAGGACCTGACAGCACATTTCCCATGATTATCAATGCACACTCGACCAGGGAACAAGAGTTTAGGTTGACTACAACCCTAACAGAACATCGGGCAGCTATTGCGTAGACAATCTCTGACCTTAGAGGAATCAGCCCTGGGTATTATACACATAAGATTTACTTAGAAGATGGGGCCTGACCTTCTCGCCTAATGTAAATGAGACTGAACCCGAACATGTGAAAGGTTTTTAAAAAAGAGATTATAAAATGGCTCGACATGGGAATCATCTACTCGATTTCCAAGAGCCCCTGGGTGAGCCCTACACAAGTGGTACCAAAGAAGGCTGGGCTCACTGTGGTCATGAATGATAAAGGCAAATCCATCCCCACCTGCACTACCACCACATGGTGGGTCTGTATAGATTATAGGAAGCTAAATGAGGCCACAAAGAAGGACCATTTCCCCTACCTTTCATTAACCATATTCTCAAACATCTGACAGAACAAAAGTATTTCTACTTTCTGGATGGATATTCAGGATATAACCAGTTTACTACAATGCCTAAGGATTAGGAGAAGACCACATTCACTTGCCCATATGGCACGTTTGCATTACACCATATGCCATTCGGGTTGTACAATGCACCTGCCACTTTTCAACATTGCATGCTAGCCATCTTTTCCAAGATGGTGGGTGAATATATGGAAGTCTTCATAGATGATTTCTCCATCTTCGAAGACTCATTGGACCATTGCCTTAGCAACCTAGAGAAAATCTTGAAGTGATGTATTGAGGTCAATCTTGTTTTAAGTTGGGAAAAGAGCCATTTCATAGTTCAAGAAGGAATTGTCCTCGGTCACATCGTTTCACAAATGGGCATAGAAGTTGACCGAGCTAAAGTTGACTTCATTTCTAAACTTCCACCACCTAGCTCAGTCAAGCAAATAAGATCTTTCCTAGGATATGTTGGCTTTTATAAAGGATTTTTCAAAAACATCCAAGCCCCTGACTGATCTTCTAGCCAACGATGCACATTTTGATTTGACACTTGATTACATCTAAGCCTACACTACCTTGAGGGATACAGTCTCAACTGCACCTATCTTACAACCCCCGAATTGGTCCCAGGACTTTGAGATAATGTGTAATGCATTAGACTTTGCGATTGGAGCTGTCTTAGGGCAAAGAAAAGAGAAGAAACCCGTGGTGATCTACTACGCGAGCAAAACCTTAGATAAGGCACAATGAAATTATACTATCATAGAAAGTGAATTGCTCACCATAGTATATGGATTGGAAAAATTTTGATCATACCTTCTAAGATCCCACGTGGTAATTTACACCGACCACAAGGATATCCAGCACCTGTTAGACAAGAAAGATGCCAAGCCTAGGTTGATCAAATGGATCCTTCTCTTGCAAGAATTTGACCTAGGAATACACGACAAGGCTAGATCCAAGAATGTGGTGGCCGACCACTTGTCACGATTAAGCCTGAAACACATTGGACCCTCACTACTCTTGACTAACTTATTTCCTAATGAAATATTCTGGCTGTACAAATCAAGAACCTTCCTTAGTGTGTCGACTTGGTTAATTACTTAGCAGTAGGGCAGATTCTACATGGCTTGTCTAGACAATAGCAGGATAAGTTTTTGGCTAAAGCCAAACATTATTTTTTAGCTGATCCCATGCTATTTAGGCTTTGTGCCGATCAGATAATCAGGAGATGCATTCCCAAGGATGAAGTCTAGAGTGTGTTGTCCTTTTTGTCATGTTCAAGCTTGTGGTGGCCACTTCTCAGGAAACAAATGGCTACAAAAGTTTTACAGTCTAGTTTTTATTGGCCATCACTACTCATGGATCCACACAACTTTGTGAAAACTTGTCCTAGATGCTAAACACTAGGGACCATGACCAAAAGGGATATGATGCCTCTTCAACCCACTTTAATGTTGAAATATTCGATGTCTGGGGACTTGATTTCATAGGACCCTTCTGTTAACAGGATAAATCAGGGTTTTAAAAAGCACTTCGTTGCAATATAGCCAAAATAGCACGCAAACAAATACAATTTATAACTCAAAAGATCGTCAAGAAAGTCTGAGGTCGAACGTAGGGAGCAAGTGTTGCAATTAATCTCAAAGATCACAATATCACCACAAATAGGAGCAATTATAATAAGAAGAATAATAAAAAAATGATATATCAGAAAACTCAAGTCTGTAAGTGCAAAAATATTAGAGTAAAATGGTGATTTGAGTCACTAAATTACTCTTTAAGTTTTACAAGCCTATATGAATGTAAAGCTCAACCACAGTATCAATCCCTCAAAATATCAGATGACAGAATAGATGCTCAGATGCCTTAACCAGCAGAGGCAAAGGAAGACTCTTTTCTTCTTCTTCAGGCCTCTTCAAGAGCAAGGCCAAGCACAGCACAGCTCACGCTGACAAAGGCAAAGGCCTCTATTCGGCCAAGTGTAGAGAGGGCACAGCAGAGGGCAAAACCCCCTCTCTCTCTCTTTCCTTCACTTCTTTCTCTCACAGACCCGGGGTTAGTCAAGTTATCAGGCGGGTAATCGAATCCTAAATGGGGCCAGACCCGTGGGTGAGGCGTGAAGGTGCAAGGAGGCGCATGAAGTGAGGACCTGACCCCTAGTGTTCTTAGGTGAATGGGTATGAACATAAAATCCTCTTATGTGCTGCGGGTGCATCTTCGCTGTCCAATGTGGGACTAATTCCCACAACCTTCTTCGCGGGAAGCAACAGCAGAAGGGCTTCCAATTGATGGTGAAAGAGGCACTGCAACCGCAATTGGGTGCCTGGGAAGACACCTGGGAGTCGTCCATTTGTCCTGCAGGTAGCACCTAGGGCTATTGTGGCAAGAACACCACTAATAGTGTCAGAAAGAATGGCATGGCGACGAAGGTCCAGTGAACTACCTGAAATAGAGAATACGTCCTCTCGGCCTTGTCAAAACAATTCAAAAGGTTCACCAGAGCACAGCGGGTGTGATGGTGGTCATGGTGTGGCAAGTGGATGAGCGTGGAGATCTGACAACCTCAGGAAAGTGGAGCAGAGAAGTGTGAGTCAAGTGAGGTGATAGAATGGTCAAAGCACTAAATTTCTTTGGGGTTTTTACTCAGTGAGGCGAGGTGATGCTCGCAGATGTGGTGGCGGGTGGTTTCATGGTCTATGGCAGTGGGGATGTCTCATCGAAGGTATGTCGGCAAGGAGGAAGATGGAGTCCGAGTGGGCGCAACGGTGGTCGAAGCGGATGTCTGAAGTTGTTGGGATGATGAGTAGAGGTAGAGGGATTAATTAGAGAGGCAATTGGATGAAGGGAGATGGAGGAGGCGTCGGTTGCAGTATGGTCGGCACCGGAGAAGGAAGGCACTCCGATGAGGGAGACAGTGACGAGGACGGGGTTGGAAGGCACCTCGTAGGTATGGCGAGGTGCGGATTGACGAGAGGAAGAAAGACCAGCCACCTATTGTACGTAGTGGCTGGCAAAGAAGTCGGAGGTAGGGAATCACCGAAGCAAGCTCTGAGCAAGCCGGAGATAAAGGAAAGAAGATGATTTTTGGCTCAAAGACTTGCTAAGTAAGGAAGGCAAGGGAGGTCCTTTATAGGCCCTAGAGCGAGCTTCCAAGCTTGAAAACAAGCTTGAAGAGCTCGAAAAATCCAATTTTAGGACTTCAGATTTCCAAGAGTTTGCATGAACTCATGGACAATTCTGGGAATGTGGAATTGAGCTCAAATGGAAGGGGATCTCGTCAGGAGTCCTTCCATTTTTGGGAGAGAACCATCGTAGATTCAAAGAGAAAAGCTTGATTGAAACCTTCCATGTATTGATGGAAGGTTCCAATGGCGGTAGGGACCTATTTGTGAAGAATATGAAGTTGGGGGGCTTTTTGTAAGATTTTCAAAAGTTGAGGGGCTCTTTGTAAGAAAAAGAGTTAGATAAGGATTAAAATGTAAACTAGGTTAAAATGATCTCAGGTTGGGCCCAAATTTTGGTACAAACCTAATTTAAACCCAAGAAATCTAATGGTGATGTCGGATTTTGGTTTTGATCAAGTTTGACTGGGTAATTTATGCAAAAACTTAAATTAGGGAAATTATCTATCTAAGACTATTTTAGGTCAAAATAAGTTCCAATGGTCAAATCAAAGGATACCAAACCTTATGGAATATTTTTCTATGATTTTAGAAGATTTAGGTAAATTTTATCCTGACCAGAACCTCAGTTAATTAAGTGGGTCTGCTTTTAAGGTTTCAGATGTCCATTAATTCTTGAAATGCGTGAAAACCCGTTTCGTTCTGCATAGACCCTCTTATTGGATATTAATGACCATTTGACTTTTAATTATCCCTGTAATATCCTGTGGTTATTCTGCATTTAGGATATTCTGTTAAAACTATAAAAATAACCTTGTATTCTTCTCGTCTTTTCAAAACAGGATAATGTGCCCTTAGGACCTTCTGATGGATATGTAGGAGCTTTTATCAACCTTATCAGACCAAATTGAGCTAGTTATAGCTCATGATGGTATTCCCATCACCTTCCCGCCATCCAACAGTTTTGAGCATATTCTAGTCTCTGTGGATTACATCTCTAAATGGATCAAAGCCATGCCTACCCGAAAGTGTGATCATAAGGCCATCATGGAATTTGTTAAGAAGAATAACTTCTCCCAATTTGGGATACCTAAGGCCATGATCAATGATGGTAGAAGCCATTTCTTTAATGCCCAATTTCGTGCCCTGCATAGGAAATATGGGGTAACATCGTATTGTCACCCAATATCACCCACAAACTAATGGGAAAACTGAGGTCTTGAATAGGCAGATCAAGAATATTTTGCAGAAGTCCGTGAGACCTGACCAGAAGGATTGGTTTACCCGACTTGACGATGCTCTCTAGGCATATCGAACCACTTATAAGACCCCAATTGACATGTCACCAAACCGATTGGTCTTTGGCAAAGCTTTTGACCTTCTAATCGAGCTTAAGCACTAGGCATACGGGGCTATCAAACAATGTAATATGGACTCCCATATGGCTGGAAATCAAAGGAAGCTCCAGCTTTTCGAGCTCGAAGAACTTCATTGGGACGCTTATGAGAACAATAAACTTTACAAGGAAAAGATGAAAGCTACCCACGACCGGCATATCCATAAGAAAACCTTCAAGCCAAATCAACAAGTCTGGCTCTTTGACACACGACTTAATCTTTTCCTTGGAAAATTACAATCCAAGTGGACAGGGCCCTACCGGGCGGTCAGACCATTCTCCAACGGGTAGTAGAAATTGCACACCCTAAAATTAGGCAAGCATCCATGGTAAACAGACAAAGATTGAAACATTTCCTTGCCCAAGTACCCCCTACGAAGGTGGTAACCCTCATCGAGGGTTAAGTACGAGCTGTGCCTAGTTGAAGGCAATAAACTCAGCACTTCCTGGGAGGCAACCCAGGGTGTCAAGTTGACCTGTCATGAAATGAGGCTAAGGTGATTCCTATTGTCAGCTTAAACTTTTGTGTTATATATATATATATATATATATATATATATATATATATATATATATATATATATATATATATATATATAGAGGTAAGAAAGAATTGAAAATGTGGGCACTAGAAATTACCTACCCTAAGAAATAATGCATTTAGGATCTTTTCACTAGGACTCTTAAGGCCTGGTGACTTAATTAATCTGATGTCCAGTAAAATATAGACTCGTTCCCCTACACCTTGTAAGCTTAAAATTTAATCTCAATAGAGTAAATAAATTGGGGCAATAAGCAGGCGATTTATCATCTCACCCTCTGATTTGAAACATTCTAGAAGTCTAAGCATCTGCACACATTGATGACGTGTGTCTCATCATAGCTAAAATGCCAAAATTAAGCTAGAAACTAAGTTAAAACATTATCAATTGACACAAGAAAAGGGTTAAGTGTGGGAATAATGAAAAAAGACCTAAAACACCAAAATTATGCTAAAAGTGCATAATTAGGTCACAATTGAGAGATTCTTTATTAAGTATGCAAATGGCCAAATCATATGTCAATTGAACACCAAATTGAACTTAAATTTACAAATCAATGGTTGAAATATTCTCTAATGTTTAAAATACATGCCACAAAAAACTTCATTTAGTTTTGACATCATTAGGACCTTGTATTAGATGTTTTTAATTTAGATCCTTCTTTTATAGCATTGCCCTCACATTTCCCTTAACCTAAAAATTATAGGGACCTATCTGCAAGCCTTCAGGGATTGTTTGGTAACTATTTTTATTACTTATGGGTTCTTTTGAAAAACTCCTATTGCTTCACATACAAGGGCCTCAGGTGCAAATGCACCAAAAGACTTGGTGCAACTCCTCTTCTCAGCTCCTCAGCAAGGAACTCGAAGCTTCTCCACTATCCATTCCATCCCACCTTGATCTAATGGTGGATTCTCCATCAACGTCCTATCCCTACTTTCACACCTTCCTACCTAATTCTAGATCTGATCTAGCAGCTACCATTTATTCCAGACCCACACGCGCCCTTTAGAACATCTTGGCCATTCATCACCAACGGTCCTCACCTAAGATTGCAGGTCACTCCCAGTTTCACTACCTATATAAGGACCCCCATAGTGACCTTGCGACCTTTACCAGCTCCCCCCCTACTTCCTCGAGTTGATCAATTCGTCCACTCCAGTTCCCCTTCCCTCTTCATCCGCCATCGATGACAGAGGTGGTGTACCTCTTCCTCCATCCCTCACTGATAGGGATCGCGTAACACTTGAGAGCAAGCTCGGAACTCTCCTAATGGGTTCTTCATTACTGGAGTCTGTTAATACCCTTATTTTGATATAATAAAATTATGTTTTTATTGTGGACTAACCATTACAGGTTAAGTCAAAATTATAGCATGGATACATCCTCATTAACATTTTTCAAATACATCAAGGAAGAAAAGGACTTGAAAATTTTTTAAATTTTATTGAGTTTATAATTATATATGGAACCTCAATAAGAAAAACAACGTAAGCTTTTGATTTTCGTAAAAATCATTTTTCCTTAAACCCTTGTCAATTTTACTATTAATGGACCAACATATCTTTTTGATCAACCAAACCTTGATCAACCAACTTTTATCTTAATCGATCAAATACCTCTAACGGTTATATTCCTTTTTGCTTGATCAACCCATTTTATTTAATCTATCAAATGTATTCCAACAGTCGAATTTCTTTTGAAATCTTAGAGTCGATCAAATTACCTCTTTAACTAATCAATAATTCACTACAAACAAAATGACCTTTAGCGGCATTTAATATTTGCCACTATAGGCATTTTATTTGCCGCTATATGTAATTAGCGACACTTAAAATAATTACCGCTTAATTGCCGCCTTCATTGGTGTTACGACCCGGTTCTCGAATCCCTACAGGACACGAAATCGGACCGACTCGACTGATCTCAAGACCCAGTCGTCCAACGAGAAAGTAACCAAAAAGTAGGAAAGTAAACCACATTCACTATACTAAGCAACTAACAGTAACAAGAGTACAGCAGTAAAGAAGTAAAACTACTACAGTACACACCACCACAACAGTAGAAAAGTAACCAGGTACAAGAATATAAAGTACAGAATGTAAGAGTACAAAGGTGCAAGAGACTACTCACTACAACAGAAAAGAGTGCAACAAAAGCTACAACTACTAAGCTCTACTAGGCACAGCACCCTCTGCAGCTGTAGGCTCTGGCTGTTCAACACCTGGACCTGAAAAGAGGTTATGAGTACACAATGTCAGCGAATGCTGAGTAGAGTGACAACCAACTAACTAAAACAGTAAAAGTGGATAGGTAGCTGTTGTTTCTCAATTACTTTCTTTAACTAATTATTCTTTTTCACGGCTTGGTTTATTTATCAGGTCTCTTTCTTGATTTCGAATGTTCCTTGTGGGAACGATCTTGATTACAGTCTTTTCCGAGAAGTAGACGGTGCACGTGGTGCTCTCCTGGCCGGGAGAGTCCCCCGTGGTGATTCTACACCCAGTCAACCACCCCAAGGTCACGGACAGATGTAACAGTGACTACAACACACGCGATAAGCGCACTGGTAACTATCCCGCACTGGCACGCGGTCAGTCGTTTCCGTTAGCAGGTGTGCCCAAAGCACAGCACGAAACCAGTATAGGGCCTAGCTCTCTCAATAACAGGGGTTTAGCCCCTAAGAACCAAACAGGGGTCTCGCCCCTCTACAGTCCGCGCACCCTCGCCTGACTACCCTAGTTTACCCAGTGGACCTAACAAGTCGGTGTATAGAGTGGCTAGCTGAACCCCGGGCCCCATGGGGTGGCTAGTTCTCTCCCTACACTAGTAGCTCTCCCCGGTACTGTGTACGCAAGGGCCAAGAAGTCAGTACAGAGTGGCCAATCCTAACCTCGGATCCCAACCCAAGGGCAGCTAGCTCCGCTCTACACTAAACAGGAGAGGACAGTTGCTATCCTTGGTACTCCGTACTCAAGGGTTAGCTCACTTCCCCACTCACATTCCCAGTTCCATTCCATTTATTTCCAGGAGCTCTACTCCTAATTCCCCGTAGGGTTCATGCTCATATTCCTCATACCATTCCATACCAAGTTTCATTATTTCTATCTCCATTCTCAGATTATACACATGCAACTTGTAATTCTATCGTTCACATTTCCATATTCAGGTTATTTACAGGTAGTTCGTGTTTCCAACATTCACCTTTCCATTTCCAAATTATATACATGCAGCTCATATTATATCATTTCACGTGTGCGACAGGAAAGTTACATACAACAGTTAACTAGCATAAGTATTACAAATTTCGCAGGCAATTGTTATTCATTTACAGGCAATTGTTATCATTCTATTTACTCATTCATTATTACAATCCATTCATTCAATACAGATATTCCAGTATTTCTAGTCCTACGATTCATGTCATACCCTAGGTTCTAATCATTCATCCCACACATGCATTTAGGTTTTAATTAAATTAAGGGAAAGCCACTCTACCAGTAGACCCAGGAGTATTGGGGGCTTAAACGGCAGGCTCACGTGCCTCAGCAAGCTCTGAACCCACAAGGAACGAAATTCTATCACAAGAATCAATCACAAGAGAATACTCAGAACAGTATAGAAAGTCTTCTAACAAGTAGAGGAATCCATACGAAAAATATCGGTATCTTATTTGCAGAAAACAGACCTCAAACGGACTCTAAACGGGTCAAAACAGTATTTCTGACTCAAATCAGATGTTTGGAACAACTTCCAGACATCTTAAAAGTGTCCAGTGCCATACCTCAAGTCCTGCGCCAATCCTCAGATGTCCAAGAACTCCTCTAAACTGTCTGGACCCAGTTCCAAACGTCCGACCACCTCTCCAGACGTCTGAAAGTGCTCCCCGTCATTTGGTATGTCGCCCAAACATCTGAAATGTGTGGGAGGGTGTGTCCCGCAC
Source organism: Thalassia testudinum (assembly GCA_037157565.1). Taxonomy (NCBI): domain Eukaryota; kingdom Viridiplantae; phylum Streptophyta; class Magnoliopsida; order Alismatales; family Hydrocharitaceae; genus Thalassia; species Thalassia testudinum. The sequence continues at coordinate 114,046,993 of JAZHRO010000025.1, forward strand.
CTTCCCGAAGCGAATCCTACACATAGATATCCGATCTTCTCAAATCAAGCATGCAAAAGGTATATCGACGGAGCGACCTACATGGCCATATCCGCAAAGGGACGTACCTTCGCAAGACTTCCTCCTCAAATGTCTGGAACCTCCTCCAAACATCGGCTCCGTTGTCTGGACGTCACTCCAGACGTACTTCCACCCTCTCGCACCGCACGTGGCCGCACTGTGCCCTCTCACCTGCAGCTCCGGCTGCAGCAGTGTCAGGGAGGACCTCCCCGACGCACTCCACCTTGCGCACACGCCGCTCCGACCGTGCGCTCACCGACGAGCTCCCACGCGAGCTCGCAAGCTCAACTCCCACTCTCCTCACGCTGCTCCTCTCCTTCTCACGCCACTCCCGCACTCTCACTTGCTCTGCCGCTCTCGTTGGAGGGAAGAAGGAAGGTGGCTGGGTAGTGGGGGAAACGAAGGTAGAGGAAGGGTTTATATAAGGTGGGTGTTTAGGGTTTTGCTGGGAACGGAAGAGAGAGAGGAGGAAAATCGAGGGGTACTGTCTGCGGGCAGCACGTGCACAGACGCGAGTTTGTACCCAAGATTTTCGATTTTCAAACATCTGGGAATGAGTCCAGACATCTTACCAGACGTCTAACCTAAAGTCCAGATGTCTTAAAAGACTTAAACAGCACGGATCTTAACAGTTAGCATCACTAAAAAGTTAGCAATAATTGTACAATCGTCGCTAAATCAATGGTATTAATGGTACTTTAATTGTCGTAAATAATTTCGTTAATGATCTTTCACAATGATAATCTATTTGTCACTATTTCGTCACTATTAATTTATATTAATGGCAATTTAACTGACACTATTAGTGTCACTATGTCCATTTAATAATTTTTTGTCATTAAATTACTACTATTTATTTACTTTAGTGACACTTTTTTACCATTTAGTTACCTCTATTAATATTATTTAACAACAATTATTTAGCTCTAAATCACCACTAGTGATTTGCTTTAATGATACTTTCATATGGCACTAAATCATCACTAATTATATACCTTAATGGCATTTTCTTTTACTGTTTAATTGTCACTATTAATTCACTTTAAAGATGCCTATATATACGACTTAATTTAATTCTTTACTAAGAAATAAATTTTTTTATAAAGCTCAAAACATTAGGACATGAGTACAAAGTCTTTTTTATTGACTTCACATATCATCAAAGTACATATGCCCCTCTTAAGGATAATACAAGAAACAAAAACAAAAATATAACAAAAATAAAAATACAACGAAGATCCTAACATATGAAACACTTCATCAACCCAATTAAAATCATCTGCAAAATCATAAAACTTTGGCATCCATCCCACATTGCAATACTTCATCAGAGCTTCACATCATTCCTATTTGGAAGCCCAAGATTCTCTTTAGCTGTGCAAAATTCTCCTTGTGAAGATTAACAATTCAAAATAAAGTTGGAGACCAACAATTCAAGAAGCTTGTCTTGTTATATCTACTACCTCACTTCTTTATGTTATGATTGGGAGTTGACCTTTAACATAGCTGCAATAAATCCATTGTTAAGATTGTGCCATACATGCAATAACTTCTATCTTTAGTAACATTCTATCATTAAATTAATACTACCTTATATAGGCAAGTATCGTATCTATATAATCTTCATTTTACTCATTGTAGGCTCAATAACCCTTGCCTTGAGGTTTTTACAAACAATCACCTTGAAAAGGTCCAAAGCCCATGCTGTATGGAAAAAGAGATGATCAACAAATTTGATTGGTTAAATGGGTAGACATGATATTCATCCAAACAAACTGAACAATTATTGACAACACACAACACACCAAGACAAATTTTTAATGATTCCAACATCAACAATTCAAGGGGTCAATTTATGAGTGGTGAATGACAATACTTACTCCTAGAAGTAAGTTTATTTGAAAACTTGTGATACAACTTTACTGATCTACTTCAAGCACATGCACATGAAAATTTGTTATGCTTTAACCATAATTATCTTTCCTTTTACGTTTTAGAACTTAATAAGAAATTTTAATAGAAACTTCAGTCTGAAATTGCAGCTTGAAAACAGACCACAAGTTTTGCTACCATGATTCTAGGCTCAAGTCTGAAATTTTTCATCAAGAGCATTTTCTGATTCTAGGCTCAAGTCAACATGATAGGGGGTCCTTTGCACTTGAAAACAGACCACAGAGTGTTTTGAACAAACAAATCTTACACGTTCTGCTATCATTTCCTTAAATATCTGGACTGGTAATAAGATCAGAATGAAGCCACACATAAGAATACCTAACAAGACCAACCTATCACATTTTCTAATTTATGGTAATCCAATAGGAGTGAACAAGATTGGACTAGTATTCAGACTAAGAGCCCATTAAGTGATGTCCCAGGATATTTTCTTTTCTTTTCTTTGTTTTGGACTAGCAAATTAATAATTATTTCCAAAGTTTTATCATGTTGCAGATAAATTACCAGTGGGTTCCATACCATACTTCACTTGCATCACTCCTAGTAGATAAATTAAAGTAGGGTCCATAAACAAACCTTTCGGGTGTGCCTAGATTAACCATAGGCTTAATATCCTGAATATATCAATCTTATCAATGACAGAATCTCTGAAAACATCCATGATGAAATACAAGGATCTACAAGTTCAAAAACAAAAATGTAAAATAAAAATAAAATTAAGAGTAGTTCTAGGAGACTAATGAATCCATGCCTGCATTCGCTGCAAGGCCATACATAGATACATTGCCTGGATTGCCTTGAACTAGTTGGCTGTTGAGAAGAAGTGAACTAAGAAAATTTTCCATCCAAAAGTCATGTGTAAGGAAAATGGTGGAAAGTCACCCAATAAAATTACCTTAGATGATTGGTGATTGTTTTTAAAAGAGCCATCTTGCCAAGATCAAGAAGCAATGGAGAAGTCTTAAAGTCCATTGAATGCGAATTATTTACTCTTTCTTCATACATCTTAGTAGCCAAAATGCTGGCATTTGGACCCACAATGCCATAAGAGCTAATATTACTTATGGGTCCACTAAAAGAAGGATGACTAGCATCTCTCCTTTGAAGTTTAGCCTACCTTTGTTTAAGTTATTTGTTGCATCTACATTTGTTGCTAGTGTTGGTGTTTCCTTGCTTTCATTTGTTGGGCCTAAAGGACAAGATCAGATGTCATTTAATTTAATCAGTTATTAGAATAAAAATATAATAGAGAGATTTCAAAAGTGTACCTCTATATCTGCTACTGCAACTTTTGAATATTACTCATTCATTCTTGCAATAAAGATATCCTAGAAAATAGACCACCATTCCAATAAAAAACCCCACAGGCATCAATTACTGCAGATTCAAGAAGTGTAAACTTGTCATGATATGAAAATAAGAATCAAAATTTTAACTCTAAATAATTTTCAAGAAGTGACAAGGCAACAATGAAATTTTCAAGAAGTTAAAAAGAAAAAACATATATGACATCAATTTCATTTAGAAAAAAAATGTTCGTTAGGAAGTGGTATGAAGTGGTATGCTGTGGTCTGATTATTTTCTTAATCCTGAAAGCATTTAATTGGGACTGTTGTTGTTGTTGGTTGTTGTTGCTTGACTGGAGGACGAGGAGAAAAGGATAGAGTGGTATTATATGGGACTGTGCATGTGTTTCAAGTCCTCTGGAGTCGGATGTATTGGCAATGAATTGGATACCGTGCTTGCATTTGTAAGGCAAGAATTTCATGAGGCACAAGCATCTTTTGATTACTAATGTAGACATCCATGTAATTGGCAAGGTGATGACTGATGATACAATTAATACCCATTGGTGAATCACTAAAAAGTTCTCTTTGTTGGAGAGCTGAATCTTTAACTCTTTGTGTATGTGATTAGAAATTGTGACAAATTTTACAGCTTGCTATTTTTCTTAGGGATGAAATTTGGTTTGCCAGACGTAAAGTATACATAAGAATCAAACTCTAGACCTTTTGGAAATTATGAATCATTCAAAATATACTCTTAAGTTCCATGAATCTTTTACTGAAGGTCAATTCTCTGATGATCTAAATCACTCTATATCTACCCATCATGATGGTAATGTTACTTTGTCAGAGATAATTACAGTTTATGATTATGCTATATATAGATGTTGTTGCTTCCAACTCCTGTTCCCTGCTTGAGGAAGGATGGAACCATATCTTGAAATAATTGCCAAGGTGATAGGTGCATAGAATGGAAGAAAACTGTAAAGAAAGAGCACATGATAAGTTGACACCTTTTAGTTATTTTTTGTACTCTGAGGACTGACTACTTATATGCACACACCAAGTAAACAGATTGCACACAATAGTGCAATCCAGTCAGGGTGAGAGACTGCAAGATGCATTTTTCAAGAAGCCAATAGGCAGCTTGCAAAAAAGAAGGAAGCCAATGGGAGGAATATTGGTAACAAGTCGTTTAACATTTAGAACAATGAGATAACACCAGCAGCTAATTTTGTGATATATAAGCTACAGTTACTATTATTTTTGGATCCCAAGCTAGCATTTTAGGTTATAGCATTCCATGTTTAGTCCAGCGAAGATTGACAATCAATTAATCAGTATAATCATGGGTGCTTAACTCCTTGCTAAAGCTCAATTTCAGTGAACTTGAAATGAAGTGATAAATATTGCATGCAAAGAGCCATCATCATATGTACAGCATAACTGTCAATTTCAACTTGAAGATGAAGTGATGAATGTTGCAAGCAAAGAGCCACCATCACATGCACAGCACATGAAGCTGTCAACCTTTTTTTGATAAGAAACATTAAGCTGCCAATGTAGAAGAATCCTTTTCAACGACAATTTCCAGCCAACATTTCCCTCAGATGTTTATCATGTTATTCATGAACTTCAAATAACCAAACATGTACAAACTTCTTTAAAGTATCAAACCATCATAGCCACCCAAATAGATGGAAAATCCATAGATATTTCTTGATGATCCCTTAAACAGCAAAGAATAAAATTGAATTCAGCTCAACTAAGCACAACTCAGATTTGTAGGCATGACCCAATGTAAGTCCATCAGCAAAAAATTTATGGACTGCAATCACTACTAAATTTTCTCAAGAATATTTGTCTACTTTTTGGTAGATTATCAGCTAGCATCTTCAAAACAATTAACATAAATTTTGTTATAAAAATAATGAACAAGCTTTTAGCTAGAAGTGATAATGAGTATAAAATATACCTTTCAATGCCATCAAGGATCACAATACTCAACTCAAATTTGTAGGCATCTTCAAAGACTTGCGAATTGGTTAGGGAAAAAAAACTTAATACCATATCTAAAATAGCAACATATAAGATTTTTTTTAAGAATCTAAGACAAAAATAGAACCAAGGCTTCCCTTTCCTCCCTAAAATCGTGAAAAAGAAAAATACAAAATAAGCCAGCAAACCACTAGACCATTGAGGATGAGAACAAAAGTTCAGAGTAATGTCATCAAGTAACTATACCACTAACAAATCAACCCGACATCCAAAATGAAATTTGTAACTTGCAGTTATTCAATGACCATATTACTCAATGCAACAATACTTGTACATGTATTTACTTAGAAAAATGTAATTTTTTCAGAATGTAGAAAATATAGAATTATTACAAACTTAACAAATTGCACACATTTGTTGCTCTCACTTAAGCCTGTCATTAATTCTATTGAGACCTGTGCACATGTTAGAAACTTGCAGATGTCAAGAACAATCCCTGAACATTAACAATAAGCAAGAAAAACTATAGCTAATTGGTAAATAATGCCAAACAAGAGTTCATTGATAACCATAAATAACTAACTAGGAGTTGCCACAATCATTTGCTTTAAGCTATGTCCTTCAGGTAAGAGTCATGCCCCATCTTCTAGAAGAGCCTTCATAACAACCTCCACCACCAATTCATATGTCTAAACATCTGAAAACCTCAACAACACAATTGGGTTGCCATTACAATAGTAACTGAGCAATTCCTTTCTCAATATCTTCAGACACTCTTTCCTAACATTGCCCAACTTGTTTACAACCCTTTGTCAAGAATAATTGTCATCTACTTAATGTTGCAATACATGACAGTATAACCAAACAATAAATAACTTCCTTACTTAAATACATAAGCCATTTGCTCATCCTTACCTTAGGCTTGAAAAAGGAAATTCGGTAGCAAGGGCCACACAGATGTAGCCTCCCTTACCATCTCATTCAAATCAAGTGTCCTAATGACTGCCATTACTGTTGCACTTGAAGGAGGCATCTGAAGCACAATCATCTTTTGAACTTCCTACATGCAGAAGCCAATTAAACCTTGGCCACCATCTAGATTGTCATAATGTGACTAGAGTAAAAGGATTATTCTTCCGTGCATTCAAATTCTAGAGTTTGATTCTATTGTCTTATTTCACAATCCTAATATGATCTAAATTGGTTTACTTTACCGATACTACAACTATGTTTGTTTTAACATGATCAAAAATATAGGGGGAAAAGTTCCATGGAATTCGAGTACATGTAAGCAATTCAAATAGTAGAATAGAATGTGAAAGTTTACGTCATTGGGCTCCAGACAACGTCACCAAGGCATAAAGGAGAGTAGGTTGTATGAGTAGAATGTCCCCAATGCCACCACCAGTATGTACAGCACCCCTGCCCCTCATCCAACCAATGCAAATGCCAGTTGAAGTCTCAACAATACTGGTTCCACTTTGGAGGTCATCAGATGGAATCCAAAGTGCAACCATGAACCCATACACATGTACATAACACATAACACATATCACATAACATGGCCACGCTTTTATACAGGAGGATATCTAATATCACTGTATGAATGTATACAGAACTAGCTAGTTATTAGATATTGAAGAAAGGAGCGCATCTTCATATGGATATGAATACCTATCTATCTATCTATCTATCTAATGACATAAATAATTATATTTACAGATTACCTCCGGATTTGAGAACAAAAAGGGCTCCAATATTGAGCTTGGATGGTTCTATATATTCCACAACTGGTTGAGTGGTGGAAAGACGACTGGGTTGGTTGCTGCAGCCATTGTTTGTTGTTGGAGTGGGAGAACATGTTGAGGAGGAGATCAGCGATTTCGGTGTAATGGGGATCACTCGACAACCACGATACCTCCTACATCGCGAGGGCCCAAATCACCGAGATCACGTTCTTCGCTCGCCGCTTCATGCACTCTATCATGTTGCCCCATACGTCACCGGCAACATCACCAGCAACATCCACGCTATCAGACAGCTACGCTACAATCTGTGGATAGAGAATCGACGAGACTCAAACCTTAAACCCTAATCCTAGAATTGGTAGGAAATGGGGGGCGGTGGGAGAAGGGGGTGCGAGGATGGGGGCAGGAAAGGAAGTATACCTCGGATATGATATCTGTCAGAAGCAGAACTTGGTGATCTTGTGGGAAGCGGAGGAGGAGGAATTCAGAGGAAACTGTCGAGGATGGTGGAGTTCAAGCTGGAGGTGACGAAGGAGGAGACGAGGCAAACGACGTGCTCAGATGAAGGGGAGCGGCAAGGGAGGTGGAAGACAGGAAAGAACGAGCGGAGGGAGGAAGGTAGGAAGAGGGAGGAGAGATCCTTGAGCTGCGGTTGTGGATACGTTGGGAGAGGCACCCCGCGTCAAGGAGTTCAGGGGACGAGGTCGTTCTTGGTAGGAGTTTTTGGGGGTATTCGGGTCATTTTGAAAGGGGTATTTCGGGAGCGGGCGGGTAGTTTAGAATATGGTAGGGGAAAGGGCACGACAAATTATTTTCACATGATAAATTAATGGCAAAGTAATCCTGCCTCTAATTTTTCATCACCCTTATATTTTTGTTAAAGGTATTTGCACAGCTCTCTTATATTCTAGGAAAATTAAATTTATGTAGCTAAAGATTATTTTTGTTGCGTAGGTTGAATGAAAATGTTGAATGACTTATAATTTTTTTATTTTAAATTATGTTTCAATATTACAACAAAAATATGTTATATACATGTGATAGCACAGATATTAGATGTTAATATTATTTTCCTTTCATCAAAATATTCTATAGCATTAAATTTTATTGTTTATTTTTTGATAAGGCATTAATTTTTATTGTTACTAATTTACTTTTAAAATATTAGAATAATACTTCTGTAAAGGCAAATATTTTTATTGCAAATACTAATTATTATTTGATCAAAAAAAATAGTGGCATAGAATTCTTTTACCACTAAAATATACATACAGCGGCATATCTATTTACCATCAAAACAAATTGTCATCCACAAAAATATTATAATGCCATAAACACAACATTTGCTGCTAAATCAAAATAATAGTGGCAAACACATTATATACCACTATTTAATTTGCTACTAAATATCCATTTTTTTGTAATGAAAAATAAATTTATCTTTAAAATACGGTCACTAAAGACATTTTGTTATAGTGATTGCTCCAATTCTCGCCTACATGTATCTTAAATAAATGAAATCAAAAGTTTCTTTCTATTTGACGGGATAAGTTTCAATTTAGCTTTTCCCTATATAATTAAAAAAATGTTGAAGATAAAATAGTGGCCTCATTTCATTTACACCAATTTTCCATTCGAAAAAGATATTATAGTGGCATAAGTAACTGTAAAGACTCATCCCGTTTTTAGCCTTTTAAAACATCTGGAGTGTCAGTCAGACGTCTGTCTAGACGTCTAGACCCTTTCCCAGACGTCTGGAAATTAAATTTTTTTTGTACATCTTCTGCGTTCTACGCGCAGGCGGCGCATAGAACTCTTCTCTCTCTCTTTTTCCTCCTCCCTCCCCCTGCAAAACCCTAACCCGCGACCTTATAAAAGGCCACACCCCTTCCTCTCCTCTCCACTCCACCACTACCACCACACCCCACTTCCACTGTCGTAAGCAAAGGTGAGTGAGAGAGAGCGTGAGAGCGAGGAGGAGGAGGGTGCGTGAGGAGGAGGAGGCCGAGGTCGAGAGCTTCATGGAAGCTCGTCGGAAGCTCGCATGGCCACCGCGACGCGTGCGGGAGGAGGGCATTGGAGCATCGTCCTCGACCACCTGTAGCAGCTGAGCTACGGCAGAGTGAGGGGAGACACGGTGGAGCGTGACGAGAAATGCTGGGAGCACTGTCTGATACTGGAATTTTTCCAGTATTAGACGTCCGAAGTGTCTTTCGGACGACCAGCTGACATTGGGCGTCAACACCAGATGTCTGAAAGCATCTGTATCATGAAGGTACGTTCTCTTCGCGGTTACGGCCATGCAAGCTGCACAGCAAACGATCATGTTTGGGCTAAAATAGGGTGCTGCTCTATCGTGCGCAGGAGCAGCCTTGGGAAGTTGCACGGAATGCCTTTCCATGTACTTTCGGACGTCTGGATAACTCATCAGATGACCGGAGGCGTTTCCAGACGACCGGAGGACTGGTCAGACATCTGGAACTGTTTTCAAACGATCACGGGGGAGTCCTAGACATTTGAGGTCATTGCAAGAGCTTGAGGTGAGTCTCTGTGACTTTTAAGACGTCTGATTTTGGTCTACAGACATGTTTTTGACCCGTTTGGGGTCCGATCAGGATCCGTTTTATGCAAACGAAATATCTGTGCTTTCCTTGTGAGTTTCTCTACGTATTAGAAACCTTTATACACTGTTCTGAACCTTCTGTTGTGATGTGTTCCTTGGTATATGACTTCAACCTGCTACGTGTCTAGGGCTCGCAGAGGCGCCTGGGTCTGCAGTTTAAGCCCCCAGTACTCTTGGATTGTCTGGTAGAGTGGTCCACTGTTACGACCCAATTCCCGAATCCCTACGAGACAGGAGAATCGGACTGACTCGACTGATCCCAAGACCCAGTCATCCAACGAGAAAGTAACCAAAAAGCAGTAAAATAAACTACATTCACCATGCAAGTAACTAACAGTAACAAAAGTACAGCAATAAAGAAAAGAACTAATGCAGTACACACCATCACAACAGTAGAAAATAAAAAAAAATAGGTACAGAAATATGAAGTTTACAATAAAAGAGTACAAAGGTATAACAGAATACTCACTACTACAGAAAAACGGGTACAACAAAAGTACAACTACTGGGCTCTACTAGGCCCAACACCCGTAGGCTTTGGCTGCTCAACACCTGGTCCTGAAAAAGGTGACAAGTATGACACGTCAGCGAAACGCTGAGTAGAGTAGCAACCAGCTAGCTAAGAAAAACAGTAAAGGTGGATAAGTAGCTGTTATTTTTTATTTCTTTCTTTATTTATCTATTTACTCTTTCTTAGTTTATTTCTCAGGTCTTTCTCTTGATCTCGAATGTTCCTCGTGAGAACGATCTTGATTACAATCTTTTCCGAAAAGTAGAAGTAGCACATGGTGCTCTCCTGGCCGAGAGAGTCCCCCGTGGTGGTCCTACCCTCAGTCAACCACCCCAAGGTCGCTGACAGACGTAACGGTGACTATGGTACAGGCGATAAACTCACGGGTAGTTACCCCGCACTAGCGCGCGGTCAGTCGTTTTCGTTAACGGGTGCGCCCAAAGCATAGCACGGAACCAGTATAGGGCAGAGCCCTCTCGGTAACAGGGGTCTAGCCCCTCCACAGTAACCAAACAAGGGTCTTGCCCCTCCACAGTCCGCGCACCCTCGCCTGACTACCCTGGTTTGCCTAATGGGCCTAACAAGTCGGTGTAGGACGGCTAGCTGAACCCCGGGCCCCATGGGGTGACTAGCTCCCTCCCTACACTAGTAGCTCTCCCCGATACTGTGTATGCGAGGGCCAAAAGTTGGTACAAAGTGGCCAGACCTAACCCTGGGTCCCTAGGGCGGCTAGCTTCACTCTACACTAAGAGGTAACCTGTGCTTCCCTTAGTACTACATACCCAAGAGACAACACACTTTCCTATTCACTTTTCCAGTTCCATTCCATTTATTTCCAAGAGTTCTACTCCTAATTCCCCGTAGGGTTCATGCTCATATTTCTCAAGCCAAGCCATACTAGGTTTCATCATTTCAGTTTTATTCGCATATAACACGTGTTTCCAACATTTAATCTTTCATTTCCAATTTATATACAAGCAGCTCGAATTTAGTTTCCAAATAACAGGAATTACATGTAGCAGTTATTAGCAATAGTATTCTACATTTCACAGGCAGCTGTTATCCAATTACAGGCAATTATTGTTATTCTATCTACTTATCCAAGACTGCAATTCAGGCATTCAAGACATTCATTTCAGTGTTTCTGTTCCTAGGATTCATGCCACTCCCTAGGATCTATCATTCAATCTAATTTTCGGGTCCTAGGATTCTTGCCATACCCTAGGATCTATCATTCAATCTAGTTTTCAGGTCCTAGGATTCATGCCATATCCTAGGATCTATCATTTGTTCCAGATACGCATTTATGTTTGTAGTTAACTAAGGGAAACCACTCTACCGGCAAAACTGGGAGTAATGGAGGCGTGATCGGTAGGTCCACGTGCCTCTGCAACCCCCAAAGCCACAACAGAACGAGGTCCTAACACAATGATCAATTACAATGAACCACTCAGAATAGGATAAAAGTATTTCAAACAAGTAGAGGAACTTATTCTGAGAATAATGGAATCTTAAACGCGAAAATCGGACCTCGAACGGACCTTAAACGGGTCAAAAACGACAACTCTGACTCAAATCAGACGTCTGGAACATCTTCCAGATGTCTTAAAAGGGGTCCAGGTCATACCTCACTCTGCACTGCTCCTCAGACGTCCAGAGGTCCTGCTGAACCATCTGGACCCAGTTCCAGACGTTCAACCACCTCTTCGGATGTCTGGAGACGCTCTCCGCCGTCTGGTGACTCGCTCAAACGTCTAAATCGCATGGGAGGGCATGTCCCGCACCTTCCCGAAGTGAAACTTGCACGCGTACCCAAAAAATCCCTCAGCAAGGCACGTGATAGAGCTTCGGCGGAACGGTCTGCATGGTCATATCCGCAAAAGCAAGCAAAGGAGGAAAATACGTACCTCTCAGTCGTCTGGAGCTTCCTCCAAACGTTGCCCGCGTGGTCTAGATGTAGATCTAGACGTATGATTCTGGGAAAAATTCCTAGAATCAGAACCTCCTCACCTTCTTCCCACTGCGCGCGGTCGCGCCGCGCTCGTCCGCCCGCTGCCCAAGTTGCAGCAGCACTTGGGGAACCCTCCCCAGCACAACGCTCCTCGCGCATGCCAGACGACCTCGAACTGCTCCGGCGAGCTCTCTCTCTCTCTCTCACGACACGCGCGCTCTCTCCTCTTCCCTCTCGCTGCACCTCTCCTCTCCTCCACTGCACCCGGCAGCAGCGGCGGCTCGCTTTGACTCTCGCTCTCGCACTGGAGGAAGGAGAAGACGGGTGGATGTGGGTGGCGTAAGGGAGAGGAGGAGGGTATTTGTAGGCATTGGGAGAAGGTTTCTGCAGGTCGGCGAGGGGAGAGAAAAAGAAGAGTGTTGCGCGCAGACTCGCGATCGTACGCATGTAAAAATTAATTTCCAGACGTTTGGGAAGGTGTCTAGACATCTGACTAGACATCTGGACCAACTCCCAGACGTCTTAAAGTGTTTTGATGCCTCGGGTTTTAATAACATAACAAACTCAAAGGAAGTTTCATCCCCGAAACTTGCACTAACTAGGGTGCGGAAAAAGAACAATATACTCATAACAAACTCAAAGAGGACCGAAGCTGGTCCGAAAAGACATACCCTCAAAGAGCACCGGGTACCGCTCCCACATCGCTGCCTCAGGCTCCTAGGTAGCCTCTTCGTACTATTGGCTCCTCCACAAGACCTTCACCAGAGGTACTTGCTTCTGTCTCAGACTCCAGACGGCTCTGTCGAGAATCTGTACTGGCTGCTCGGGGTAGGTCAGGTCATCACCCACCTCGACGCTCTCGCGGCTCAGAACACGACTGGGATCGGCGACATACCTCCTGAGGTTGGACACGTGGAACACGTCATGCACACCAGAAAGCTGGGGAGGAAGGTGTTGGTGAGACAGTCGGTTTCGACCGGTTTGTGTTATATATATCGTTGTAGTAAAGCCGGTTGTTACCAACGTATCATCATATAAAAAATTTTTTTTACTCGGAAAAATAAAAGAGTTCCCGAGGTCGAACTCAGGGAGCAAGTTATATTCTAGAGATATACAAGTTCTATTACAAAAATAAAGAGAGAGAGAGAGAGATGAAAATTTGGCTTCTTCTTCTTTTCTTCTTCCTCTTTGTCTTTGGTTTTTCCTGTTCTTCTTCTTCTTCTTCTTCTGCAATCTTCAGATCTTTCTTCTGCTTTCTTCAGATTTTTCCCCTCTGTCTCTGGTTCTTCCTGTTCTTCTTCTTCTTCTTCTTCTGCTTTCTTCCTTGTCAGATCGTCTTCTTCTTTTCTTGCTTCTTGCTTCTTTTCATTTCTTCTTCTGCAATCGTGGTGTTTCTGCCTTCGGCTACTAAGTCTCCCTTCCTTCTTCTTCAGCCTGCCTTCTGTGTTGCTCTGGCTGCTGGCTGTCCGTCGTCTGGCCCGGTGCTTCGACGACTTAACTGAGCAGTTGCTACAGTGCAGCTGCTTCTTCTTCCGCAGTCCTTCACCTGTGCCTGCACGCTCAAGAGTTCATCAGAAGGCAAAAACCTACTCTACCCCCCTCCCCCGCGTATCTCTCTCTGAAATCACTCATCGGAAGCTCTCCCAGAGCGCTACCGGGTAATCGGGTTCGGATCAGACCCGGGTCCAGGCCCACCGGCGTGCGTGGTGGGCGAGGAGTGCAGGTCAGTCTAATCGGGTCGGGCCAGGTCCGCGGAGCGTGGTCACGGACGAGGCCGAGTCGGGTCGGGTCGGGTGAGAGGGACCTCACCCCGTGGTAACTGAGGCAAACAGCATACGGCAGGTTTTCAATTTATGTGCCCGCGCGCCTTTGAGAGATTCCGAGGTGGGACTAAATGTCCCACCCCAATTCTCTTACGCCTGCAGCAGGGAAGGTGCTCCCAATTGCGTCGGCTGTTGAGGCGTACAGCTCCAATCGAGGGCCAGGGTATGTGCGTGGGACTCTTCCGCGCTGGCCGAGGCTATTCAATCTGGGATGTCTCGGCTTGGAGCAACCTCGAGCAGGCTTCGAGCTTCTTCGCCAATGGCGGCCGAGGCCTGGAACCTGAAACCAATGGCACGGCCTCTCGGCCAAATCAGACAGGCGGAGGACCTTCGCCGTGGCACGGCGAAGGTGGTCAGGGGGTCTGCAGGGGGCGAGAGGGGGCTGTCTGGTCGTCCTAGGTCAGACTGTGAGCGAGGGAGTGGGTGTGTTCGGTGGGTCTGCAGGGGGTGTTTGGTGGGAAGTGGAGGGGCGGAAGAGGATCAGGGTGAACAGGCGGAAGTTCTGCGGTGGTCGGCGAGCCGTGTGGGTCGCTGAAGTGATGGGAGCGGCTCGCCGGAGGGTGGTCGGAGGCGGAGAGGATGAGGGTGAACAGGGTCGGTAGAGGGCTTAATTGACTAAATCGAAAGCGGGGAAAGAAAGAGGAGGAGAAGAGGAGTAAGTCTAACTTAACTGCAGGGACGAAGGGGGAGAAACAGGGCGACAGTCGTATCGACTGTCGCCGGAGAAGATGATGCTCAGGGAGAGGGGCGGCGGCGAGCAGAAGGCTGGAGAGGCGCCAGCTGGGTGCGGCGTGGCGCGGGAAGAGCAGGGGAGGAGGTCTCTGCTGCTGGTAGTGCGGCAGAGCGAAGAGGTAGAGGGAGAGGATGTCGCCGGAGCTGGTGAGCGTCTGCCGGAGAAAGAAGAGACGAAAGCTGGGGGTTTTCTCCGTCAGATCCAGGCTGCCCTGGTCGGTGGAGCGGCGGGGGGTATTTATAAGGTTGAAGCAGGGAGGAAGGCGGAGGGAGACGACGTGTCTCCCTCGCCGGAGCAAGGTCGGAATTCGAACCCATACCGTCCGTGCGTTCGCACGGCCGGTATGGGGGGCTGCAAGGACCATGGGGGTGCTCCTGCGACGGCTGACGACGCAGGGCACCCTCCGGTACACATGCCAGGTCCTCCACCTTACCCTGCGCGGCGCCATGCTCCGCGCAAGGTCGCCGGAGCATGGTGCTGGCAGGGTTTTGCAGGAGGGACCTGTTTGCAAAGAACGAAGGAGAGTTAGGGGCCTGAAAGCGAGGGTTCAAAAGTTGAGGGCCAAAGAGTAAATATATGAGGACCAAAGTGTAAAGTCGGTCAAGGAGGTTTCTTCTTAGGCTCAAGTTTTTATACATGACTAAGTAGAACCTAAGGAATCTGATGGTAAATTTCATTTTCATATTAAACCTTGTTTGACCGGTCAATTTGCGTAAAGACCCAAATTAAGTTATTAATTGGGCATGGTTCTCAATGTAGGTCAAAATGGGTTCTAAAGGCCAAATTGAAGGTTCTAAACCCTAGAGATTATTTTTCTATGAATTTTAGAGGGTTTATTCTATTTTTACTTTGCCTCGAACCTTGTGAATTGAAGTGGGTTGTTTTAGGGTTACAGATTATCATTTGGTTCCTTGAAAGTGCTTGTAGCCCTTGCTAGATCATCTCGTCCCACTTTTATTCTTATTAGGCTGTTCTGACCTGTGTTTGGGCCCTGAATTACCCTGTATGCAGATTATACTGGTAAAATTGCACTTTTACCCCTTATGACTGGTTTTCTTCTCAAACTCAGAATTCTCTGAGTTAAGCCTTTCCTTGAGATATATAGGAGCTTTTATCCTTTGTATAGGGTCAAAATGAGCTAGTTATGGCTCATGATGAGGTTCTCATCATACCCCCATGCCTAGCTTTTGCTAGTCCCTTAGCAAAAAAAACTTAAGGTTTCAACCCTTGTTCTAGACCATGAAGTTTTCAATGGTTTTAGATAAGTGCTTTTCTTTATTTGAGCATAGATTAGGTTAGAATGCTGACCATAGGCCTAAAAGATACTCTAGTACCAATCAAGATCCAAATCTGTCTAGCCTTAGCCTCAGTCTTTTAGCAAAGGTTTTTAAGGCCCACAAGAACTAACCTAAGGTTTGCTGGACTTCGTGGTTAAAGCACCCGTGCTTGAAATGATTTTAGCCCTGGCTCAGTTCGCAGTGCGTTTTGTAAGAGAGAGAGATAGAAAGTTTTTTTCTGTTTGGAGAGTTTTCTCTCTCTTTTTCTTTTTAGTTCTAGTCTAGGATTGGCTTTTCAACACGGTCTGTATCAGATTCCTTGCTCCCATCATCAATCCTCAAGGGTTCCTGGCGATCGATGCTTCGAGATAGCACCGCCCATGGCAACCCCCGGAACCCTGGCTATTGAGATTTCGAGATAATCCCATCCATGGTATTCCGTGGCCGAATCCAGACCCTGGCAATTGACATTTCGAGATAATGCCATCCATGGAATCTGAACCAGCAGAGTGCTTACATGCCCCCCGTAGGATATGTAAATATCCTAAGAGACAAGCACCGAGGAGATGACTTTTTGTTACGCATCTTCGAGGGGATTTCCCGCCTCTCCGCGCTGGGAACTCGTCCAAATCAACTTGTGTTGATCGGCCATTCCTATTCTAGGTGTTCTTTTCAGATTTTTGCGACGCTTCTGCGTGATTCTGATTTTTACGCTTACTGAACCAGGCTGTGTGTGAGATTAGGGTGCTTAGGTTACTGAGTCCCGTAAACCAAAAATTAGTTAACGAGGTCGAATACTTCCTAAGCCTTAGACCTAATACTTCAGCCTTTCATTTTCCTCAACCTCTTGAGGAGTGTCCAGATCTTAATGAGTACTAAGAGTCTATTCAAGAATGCCTAAGGTTTGCATTCTTACTAATCTTATTGTGCACTTTTCAGTTATTTTCTTGAATGAGGTCTAGAACTTAGGTTAATTCCTTAGTTCCTTACTAATGACTATCAACTTTTCTTATAATTTTGTGCTCCTTTTTCATTTTGTTTCTTCTCTCCTTCACAAAATTTTCCTTCTCCTCTTTTCCTTTTATTCTTTTTCGAAAATTTTTTTTTTTTAATTTTTATGGTATTTTTGGCATATGTGAATTTTTTTGTTTGAAACCTTTTCTTACGAGTTTTTGCACTTTCATACCCCCCCATGCCTAAGATTTGCAATGTCCTCATTGTAACCTAGGGGGTCTTAGTTCATTCCTTAAGACAGAAATTTGGGTGAGTGGATGGGTCGGGTTGAATTTTTGCGGACGATTTCAAATTTCAGATGCGAACATCTGAGTTGGGGTCGGCTGTCTATAAGGGTGAACTTCGAGTGCTGAAAGGTGTCAGAACAAGTTTCAGGTTTTCAAAGAGAATGACGGGTTGCCTCCCGTTAAGCGCTGAGTTTTACGCCATCGGCTGGGCGCAATAAGCTCAAGGGGAAAGGAGGATATGAGATGCCTCAGCCAAATCAGTAGAAGTTACATCAATGAACGGCTTGAGTCTTTGACCATTCACGATGAAAGGTTCAGAATCGTGGCTGAGTGGACTGATTTCGATTGCTCCATTTCCAAAAACCTGTCGGACCAAATATGGTCCGACCCACTTAGATTTCAGTTTTCCTGGGAAGAGTTTGAGTCGGGCATCAAAGAGTAGGACCTTTTGACCAGGATGGAAGATCTTTCTTGAGATGTGTTTGTCGTGGAAGGCTTTAACCCGCTCCTTGTAGATTTGCGAGTTCTCGTACGCGTCTGTGCGTAATTCATCGATCTCGCTGATTTGGAGTTTTCTGTGGGTCCCAGCCTTGGAAAGATCTAGATTACAGTTCCGTACTGCCCAATAGGCTTTATGCTCCAGTTCGACGGGAAGGTGGCATGCCTTTCCGTACACCAATCTAAAGGGAGACATGCCCAATTGGGTCTTGTGGGCGGTCCTATAGGCCCACAATGCTTCCGGAAGTCGGGACGACCAGTCCTTCCTGTCAGGTCGAACAGTGACCTGTAGGATTTTCTTGATCTCCCGATTCGACAGCTCAGCTAGACCATTAGTTTGGGGATGGTAAGGAGTAGAGATTCGGTGAGACACCCCGTATTTGGTCATCAGTGACCTAAACTGAGCATTTGTGAAATGGGTCCCCCCATCAGAGATTATTGCACGAGGAATCCCGAACCTTGAGAAAATGTGTTGATGAATGAATTTGAGAACGATTTTGTGATCACAGGTTCGGGTCGGTATGGCTTCGATCCATTTGGACACGTAGTCCACAGCCAACAGAATGTATTCGAAACCATCCGAAACAGGAAAGGGGCCCATAAAATCAATCCCCCAAATATCAAAGATTTCGCATACTAGAATCGGTTGCATAGGCATCATGTTACGATGGCTCATGTTGCCCAAAGTCTGGCAACGACTGCATGCCTTGCAATGACTGTATGCGTCTTTGAACAGTGTGGGCCAGTAAAAGCCGCACTGGAGGACTTTTGATGCGGTTTTATGCCCGGCAAAATGGCCACCGCATGCCTGGTCATGGCAGAAAGAGAGGATATTGTTGACTTCCCCTTCCGGGATACATCTCCGGATGATCTGATCGGCACCTATGCGGAAGAGGTACGGGTCTTCCCAAATGTAATACTTGGCATCGGAGCGTAATTTGTCTTTCTTGGCCTTCGGCCAATCGGACGGGGTCTGATGAGATGCCAAGTAATTTACAATATTAGCAAACCATGGAAGGCTAGTACCAATAGTCAGCAGGTGCTCATCGGGAAAATGCTCAGTGATGGGTCCGGAAGGGTCTATCATTTCAGAAGGAAGACGGGACAAGTGATCAGCTACCACGTTTTGTTTTCCCGCTTTATCGCGAATCTCGAGGTCAAATTCTTGCAACAGCAAGATCCATCGGATCAATCGAGGCTTCGCGTCCTTCTTTGCAAGGAGATGCCTCACAGCCGTGTGATCCGAGTATATGATGACATGGGAACCCAGAAGGTATGATCTGAATTTCTCTAGGGCAAATACTACAGCTAGCAGCTCTTTCTCAGTAACTGTATAGTTACGCTGAGCCTCATCGAGTGTTTTGCTGGCGTAGTAAATGACCACAGGTTTCTTGTCATTCTTCTGCCCCAAAACCGCTCCTACAGCGAAGTCGGATGCATCACACATGATCTCAAAGGGTTGAGACCAATCAGGGGACTGTAGGATCGGGGCTTGGGTGACTCGGTCACGCAGGATTTCAAATGCTTGAGTGCATTCCTTGGAGATTTCGAAGGGAACATCCTTGGAGAGAAGAGTGGTCAGGGGGCGTGCGATTTTTGAAAAATCAGGGATAAATCGTCGATAAAAACCGACATGCCCTAAAAAGGATCGGATGTCCCTGATCGAGCTAGGCATAGGAAGGCGAGAAATCAGATTAACTTTAGCTCGATCCACTTGGATACCTTTCTCCGAAATTGAGTGTCCCAGGACAATTCCCTCAGGCACCATGAAATGGCTCTTTTCCCAGGAAAGAACCAAATTCACGTCGATGCACCGCCTGAGTATCTGGACCAAGTGCTGGAGGCAATCGTCGAATGATGCTCCGAAAACTGAAAAGTCATCCATGAAGACTTCCAGATAATCACCTACCATATCTGAGAATATGGCAAGCATGCATCGCTGAAAAGTAGCGGGTGCATTGCAAAGACCGAAAGGCATCCTTCGGAAAGCGTATGTTCCGAAGGGGCAGGTGAATGTGGTCTTTTCTTGGTCCTCAGGATGGATTGCCACCTGGTTATAACCGGAGTACCCGTCAAGAAAGCAGAAGAACCTATTTCCCGCTAGTTTTTCGAGAATTTGATCAATGAAGGGTAGTGGGAAATGATCCTTCTTCGTGGAGGAATTGAGTCGACGGTAATCTATACAGACTCTCCACGAGTTGGCTAATCGGGTAGGAATGATTTCTCCGGTCTCAGTCGTTATAGTGGTGAGTCCTGCCTTCTTAGGCACGACCTGAATTGGGCTCACCCAACGACTATCGGAGATCGGGTAGATGATCCCGGCATCTAACCACTTGATGATCTCCTTTTTCACGACCTCCTGCAGATTGGGGTTTAAGCGTCTCTGCATTTCACGAGAAGGTCGTGTGCCCTCTTCTGAATAGATATGATGAGTACAATAAGAGGGACTTATTCCAGTCAAATCATCGAGGGTCCATCCGATGGCTCTGCGATGTTGCTGGAGGACAACAGTCAGACGGGATTCCTGTTCAGGATTGAGGTTGGAATTGATGATCACAGGAAGGGTCTGATTAGAACCCAAAAAGATGTATTTCAAATGAGCAGGAAGGGGTTTCAGTTCAAGGATGGGGTTTTCAGCAGCAGCGGGTGGTTCAGTATAGATGTGAGGTTCAAGGGTGGGAGTTATTGGGTTGTTCACATCTGGATTTGACTCCTCTATTTGCGGGTCAAGATCCTTCTGTGGTTGATGAGGAATACTCAAGTCATTCTGGAGGTGTGATTCATCAACCAAAGTCTTGATGTCACAAATTTGCTCGATGACGCCGCAATTAATTCCTTGTTGGGCCTTAAATATATCAATTTTCAGTGTTTGATCTCCAAACTTAAGCTCTATTTGGCCCTCCTCACAGCTGATGTTGGCTCTAGCAGTAGCCAAGAAAGGTCTCCCTAGAATGATTGGTGTATCCCTAGGGTTCTCAGGTGCATCCATGTCTAAGACTATAAAGTCCACTGGAAAATAGAAATCCCGCACTCTTACGATAACATCCTCGAGAATCCCTTTTGGTGACTTTATAGATCGATCTGCTAATTGTAATGTCACCTCAGTTGGTTTCAGCTCAGATTCTTCCAGATGGTCAAGTAAGGATGTGGGTATCAGATTTATAGATGCACCTAAGTCTAACAATGCTCTGTCAAATTGGGTACCACCTATCTTACAGGAGATCAGGGGAGTTCCAGGATCTTTTGCCTTGGGTGGGAGTCTACTAAGGATTACAGAGCTAGCTTGCTCTGACAGAACAATTGGGCTCCCTCCCTTGGTTCGCGGCTTACGCTGGGGTGTACATATATTCTTTAGAAATCGTGCGTAAGCTGGTACGTGGTGGATTGCATCCATCAAGGGGATGTTTATGTGGACCTGCTCAAAGAGCTTGACCAGGTCCTCCTCAGGGGCCACGGGCTTGGTGGTCTTCTTTCCCTTGGTCAGGGCCTCGGGAAACGGGATCTTGGTTGGTTCCTCTAGGATAGGTCCTGGTTGTGGGTCTGGAACAATGGTACCTTGGATAACTATCCTAGGGTCATGATTATCAGGCTGGGAGTGGTTTGGATAACGCGGGTCCTGAGTTGTCTTACCACTACGTGTTGTTACAGCATTTAATCCGGCCTGATTTTGGTTTGGATTTGGTAGGAGGGGTGGCTGCTGCTGAAATCCCGTACGAGAAGTAGAGGCTTCCATCTCGTCTGGAGATGGGGCAGTAGGGGCCTGATAAATCCATTGAGCGTGGCCTAAATTTGGATTCATAACGCGCTTCTGGGATGGCACGTTATTTGGGTTAGGAAGGGGTTGGGAGGGGAGTGTGCCTGGCTGGCGAGAATTTGCCAACTGGGCCAGCTGAGTTTTAACTTCAGTAAGCTCGTCCTTGTGCTGTTTTTGAATGGCCGCATTCGATTTTTGAATGTCAGCCAGAGTCTGAAGGATTAAGGACATTTGATCTTGATCTGGCCCTGATGGATAAGTAGGGTTGGGCCGAGGCTGAGGCGGCTGGTAGTGATGAGAGGGCTGTGGGCGGGACTGAAAAGGTGGTCTTCGGGTTTGAGAATTTCCCGCCCACTGAAAATTTGGATGGTTTCGCCATCCAGGGTTGTAAGTGTTGGAGAATGGGTCGTTCTGGATGGCGTTGAGGTCCTCGCAGGTCTGAGGAACCTCCTGAGAATCAGGGAAAGGGGGAATGGAGTTCCCCCGACTGGTGAAGAAAGGATCGGATGATCTTCCAGTCCAAGAATCAGATGGGGATGGATATGGATCCATCCCAGGGGAGGATCGGTGGAGGATGTTTTGCACAGTCTCCTGTGTGGAAGGAGGTTGTGCAAAGGAGTTACGCGCAGAGGTGGCTCGCTGCAAGTGCTGAGTCAGCTCATCCACCTTCTTTTCAATAATTGAGACCTTGTCCAATCGACTGGCCATTAATTCCAGGTCGACTGATGCGGACAGGCCCTGCGTCTCATGTGCTCCCTTAAGATTCGTCGCTGCGCGGGTATTCGTCCTGTCGAATAATCCCATGGAGTCATTGTTGATGGAGTTCTCGCACATGTTTTCGAGAATCTCCCATACGGTGTCTTCATGTTGACCCATGATGTTTCCTCCGCAGGTTGCATTGACGAAAAGGCGGATGTCCTCACGGAGTCCCTGGTAAAAAGATTGGACTTGTTCCCATTTAGGAACTCCGTGATGGGGGCACTTCCTCATGAGATCCTGAAAACGATCCCATGCCTCATGGAGAGGTTCTCCTGCTTGTTGAGTGAAGTGTGTAATCTGATGGCGCAAGGCGTTGGTCCGACCAACGGGAAAGAACTTTTTCAAAAACTCGGATTGAAGTTCTTCCCAAGTGTTGATCGGCCGGGTCTGAGTTTGATACCAATGGGCGGCCTTGTCCATAAGAGAAAAGGAGAACATCTTCATGAGAAGAATATCCCGATTTTGCGCATCTGATCCAAAAGTGTGGGCCAGATGCTTAAGCTGTTTGATGTGCTGGAAGGGATCTTCAGAATTAAGCCCATGGAATTTAGGTATAGCGTGAATCATGTTGGGCTTTAGTTCGGAATCAGGTCCTCCAATCGGGATTCTAACTCGAGGCTCAATGGCCACCGCAGCAGGATTGTAGTGGTCCCGCATCATAGGACGCTGCGGTGGGTGCACGAAGTTTTGGAAGAGGTCATTGAGTCGCTGGAGCTGGTGTTCCAGATTATTTTCTTCCTCAACTGGCTGAGCCATGATGGGGGAAGAAGAAGAACTTGGTTCTGAATCAGAAGAGAGAATAATGTGAGGGTGTTGCTGCACAAACACGGGCGTCGAGGCTTGGCCTTGACGAGAGTGAATTTCTAAAGGAGGTCTTAAGGGTGGTCTTAGAGACCTCCTTCCGTACATGCACAGTTGGGAGAGGTAAGTTTAGAAGGTGATGGACCCAATCAAGTCACCCAAAAATGTGTTGGGTGACTATAGAGGTGCGGGGCAGATGGACCCCTTGATCAGAAAGATCGTCCACCTGAGAATTACCTGGGCAGCCAGAGAGGGAGAGTCCCGCGAAGACCCCTACACGGTAGAGCGTCCCCACGGGTTACAGGGTTTCCCCCACCCGACCTCTCTTGTCACTGCGGTTCCAGGTAGGCCAGAATGGGGATCTTGACCTCTTAAGTCTACCAATTTTAAGATCAGGGTGCTTAAGGTTTCACTTGAACTTTAGTCTTTTTAAGTGCAAAGAGTGACCTAATTTAAGGTTGGTTAACCCAAGGGGTCAACTTTACCTATTGTTTTCTTTAAGAGCTTTTAGGTCCTGTCTTTTAGGGTTCAAGTGTTTAGAGAGCCAATTGTTTTAGATTTTCTTTGAATAGGTATTTTCAGACAAGGGCTTGGGCACACTTCATTTGGTTTTCTCAATTCTTGCTTAAGGAGTGTGTCTCAAAATCCCTAGTGTTGGATCTTAGTTTGGCTCTATTTGGTCCAGTTAATTCTTTGTTGGGTAATTAGGGCTCAAGCAAGAATGTGGTAGCCCTTAAATACCCTTAATAGTGTGCAGAAATAATGAGTTGAAAACATGCAACTTTTATGGTTACTAAATATGGAAGACAGGTTAGCCCTATGTTGCTTGTTTTTTTTTTCTTTCTCTTTAGAGTGTAGGGGTTAATAGTGAGAGAAAAGATTTTACCTGTCTTCGGAGTAGTTGCTTGTCTTCTTGAGTTCCTGTAGCTGCACAAAAGAGAGGAGATTATCAGAAATAATAAAAGAATACAGGAATGTTTACCTCTAGAATAGCCGTTGCTCCCCGGCAACGGCGCCAAAATGTTGGTGAGACAGTCGGTTTCGACCGGTTTGTGTTATATATATCGTTGTAGTAAAGCCGGTTGTTACCAACGTATCATCATATAAAAAATTTTTTTTACTCGGAAAAATAAAAGAGTTCCCGAGGTCGAACTCAGGGAGCAAGTTATATTCTAGAGATATACAAGTTCTATTACAAAAATAAAGAGAGAGAGAGAGAGATGAAAATTTGGCTTCTTCTTCTTTTCTTCTTCCTCTTTGTCTTTGGTTTTTCCTGTTCTTCTTCTTCTTCTTCTTCTGCAATCTTCAGATCTTTC
The DNA here is from genome assembly GCA_037157565.1 of Thalassia testudinum. Taxonomy (NCBI): domain Eukaryota; kingdom Viridiplantae; phylum Streptophyta; class Magnoliopsida; order Alismatales; family Hydrocharitaceae; genus Thalassia; species Thalassia testudinum. The sequence continues at coordinate 114,071,325 of JAZHRO010000025.1, forward strand.
TTCTGCTTTCTTCAGATTTTTCCCCTCTGTCTCTGGTTCTTCCTGTTCTTCTTCTTCTTCTTCTTCTGCTTTCTTCCTTGTCAGATCGTCTTCTTCTTTTCTTGCTTCTTGCTTCTTTTCATTTCTTCTTCTGCAATCGTGGTGTTTCTGCCTTCGGCTACTAAGTCTCCCTTCCTTCTTCTTCAGCCTGCCTTCTGTGTTGCTCTGGCTGCTGGCTGTCCGTCGTCTGGCCCGGTGCTTCGACGACTTAACTGAGCAGTTGCTACAGTGCAGCTGCTTCTTCTTCCGCAGTCCTTCACCTGTGCCTGCACGCTCAAGAGTTCATCAGAAGGCAAAAACCTACTCTACCCCCCTCCCCCGCGTATCTCTCTCTGAAATCACTCATCGGAAGCTCTCCCAGAGCGCTACCGGGTAATCGGGTTCGGATCAGACCCGGGTCCAGGCCCACCGGCGTGCGTGGTGGGCGAGGAGTGCAGGTCAGTCTAATCGGGTCGGGCCAGGTCCGCGGAGCGTGGTCACGGACGAGGCCGAGTCGGGTCGGGTCGGGTGAGAGGGACCTCACCCCGTGGTAACTGAGGCAAACAGCATACGGCAGGTTTTCAATTTATGTGCCCGCGCGCCTTTGAGAGATTCCGAGGTGGGACTAAATGTCCCACCCCAATTCTCTTACGCCTGCAGCAGGGAAGGTGCTCCCAATTGCGTCGGCTGTTGAGGCGTACAGCTCCAATCGAGGGCCAGGGTATGTGCGTGGGACTCTTCCGCGCTGGCCGAGGCTATTCAATCTGGGATGTCTCGGCTTGGAGCAACCTCGAGCAGGCTTCGAGCTTCTTCGCCAATGGCGGCCGAGGCCTGGAACCTGAAACCAATGGCACGGCCTCTCGGCCAAATCAGACAGGCGGAGGACCTTCGCCGTGGCACGGCGAAGGTGGTCAGGGGGTCTGCAGGGGGCGAGAGGGGGCTGTCTGGTCGTCCTAGGTCAGACTGTGAGCGAGGGAGTGGGTGTGTTCGGTGGGTCTGCAGGGGGTGTTTGGTGGGAAGTGGAGGGGCGGAAGAGGATCAGGGTGAACAGGCGGAAGTTCTGCGGTGGTCGGCGAGCCGTGTGGGTCGCTGAAGTGATGGGAGCGGCTCGCCGGAGGGTGGTCGGAGGCGGAGAGGATGAGGGTGAACAGGGTCGGTAGAGGGCTTAATTGACTAAATCGAAAGCGGGGAAAGAAAGAGGAGGAGAAGAGGAGTAAGTCTAACTTAACTGCAGGGACGAAGGGGGAGAAACAGGGCGACAGTCGTATCGACTGTCGCCGGAGAAGATGATGCTCAGGGAGAGGGGCGGCGGCGAGCAGAAGGCTGGAGAGGCGCCAGCTGGGTGCGGCGTGGCGCGGGAAGAGCAGGGGAGGAGGTCTCTGCTGCTGGTAGTGCGGCAGAGCGAAGAGGTAGAGGGAGAGGATGTCGCCGGAGCTGGTGAGCGTCTGCCGGAGAAAGAAGAGACGAAAGCTGGGGGTTTTCTCCGTCAGATCCAGGCTGCCCTGGTCGGTGGAGCGGCGGGGGGTATTTATAAGGTTGAAGCAGGGAGGAAGGCGGAGGGAGACGACGTGTCTCCCTCGCCGGAGCAAGGTCGGAATTCGAACCCATACCGTCCGTGCGTTCGCACGGCCGGTATGGGGGGCTGCAAGGACCATGGGGGTGCTCCTGCGACGGCTGACGACGCAGGGCACCCTCCGGTACACATGCCAGGTCCTCCACCTTACCCTGCGCGGCGCCATGCTCCGCGCAAGGTCGCCGGAGCATGGTGCTGGCAGGGTTTTGCAGGAGGGACCTGTTTGCAAAGAACGAAGGAGAGTTAGGGGCCTGAAAGCGAGGGTTCAAAAGTTGAGGGCCAAAGAGTAAATATATGAGGACCAAAGTGTAAAGTCGGTCAAGGAGGTTTCTTCTTAGGCTCAAGTTTTTATACATGACTAAGTAGAACCTAAGGAATCTGATGGTAAATTTCATTTTCATATTAAACCTTGTTTGACCGGTCAATTTGCGTAAAGACCCAAATTAAGTTATTAATTGGGCATGGTTCTCAATGTAGGTCAAAATGGGTTCTAAAGGCCAAATTGAAGGTTCTAAACCCTAGAGATTATTTTTCTATGAATTTTAGAGGGTTTATTCTATTTTTACTTTGCCTCGAACCTTGTGAATTGAAGTGGGTTGTTTTAGGGTTACAGATTATCATTTGGTTCCTTGAAAGTGCTTGTAGCCCTTGCTAGATCATCTCGTCCCACTTTTATTCTTATTAGGCTGTTCTGACCTGTGTTTGGGCCCTGAATTACCCTGTATGCAGATTATACTGGTAAAATTGCACTTTTACCCCTTATGACTGGTTTTCTTCTCAAACTCAGAATTCTCTGAGTTAAGCCTTTCCTTGAGATATATAGGAGCTTTTATCCTTTGTATAGGGTCAAAATGAGCTAGTTATGGCTCATGATGAGGTTCTCATCAGAAGGGCAAGCCTGTAAGCAATGGGTCCAACCCACTCCAGGACCTCAAAGGGTCCCACGAACCTCGACGCAAGCTTCCCTCTCACCCCAAACCGCTGCAGGCCCTTCATGGGCGAAACGTGAAGGAACACGTGGTCCCCAACCTCAAACTGCACCTCTCTGCGTTTCTGATCTGCATAACTCTTCTGTCTGCTCCTGACAGTGCGGAGTCGCCTGTGAATCTACTCGATCACCTCCTAACTCTGCCAGATCAGCCTGGGGCCAACCCTCCACTTGGTCCCCACCTCAACCCAACTCAAGGGTGCCGTACACCTCCGTCCGTACAAAGCCTCGTAGGGTGCCATGCCGATGCTCGAGTGATAACTGTTATTATATGCAAACTCCACCAGGGGCAAGTGCTCCTCCCAAGAGCCCCTCCAGTCCAGTACACAAGCACGCAAAAGGTCCTCAAGTGTCTGTATCGTGCGCTCAGACTGTCCGTCCGTCTGGGGGTGGTATGCTGTAGTGAACCTCAACCGTGTCCCCACAGCCTGCTGAAACTCAGCCCAAAACTAGGATGTAAAACGGGTATCCCGGTCGGATACGATCTCCCGCGGAACTCCGTGTAGACGTACCACGTCGCGGATATACCTCTCTGCCAACTGTGATAGTCCGAAGGTGGCTCGGATCGGCAAGAAATGTGCCATCTTTGTCAACCTATCCACGATCACCCAGACTGCGTCGTTCCTCGCTGGGTAACGGGCAAGCCCACCACCAAGTCCATGGTGATGCTCTCCCACTTCCACTTTGGCACTGGAAGTGGCTGCAACGGCCTTGCAGGCCTCTGATGCTCGGCCTTCACCTGCTGGCACACTAAACACTACTGTACAAATTCACCTACATCCCGCTTCATTCCCCTCTACCAAAAGTAGCGTCTCAAATCATGGTACATCTTTGGGCTTCCAGGATGTATGGTGAACCTGGAACCGTGTGCCTCAGTCAGGAGCTCTCTCAACAGCTCCTCGTCCCTGGGAACGCACAAACGTCCCCTCATGTGCAGTACCTGGTTTGTAAAAAAGAAGTCCCCAGGGTCTCCTGACAGCACTCTGTCACGCAATGACTGCAAGTACGGGTCGGCCATCTATCCTATGATGATGCGGTCTATCAGCTCTGGCCTTGTCTATCGTGTCACAGTACTGCCCCACAGTGCCCCAGTAACTCTAGGGGTCGCCAACTGCCCATCTCTTCCATGAGGCTCCAACTCCGTGCCTATAAACTGGCCAAGTGGGCGGGCGCCTTCCAGCTCAAGGCGTCAGCCACCACGTTGGCCTTCCCCGGGTGGTAGGAAATACTGCAATCATAGTCCTTCATGAGCTCCAACCAACATCTCTGTCTCATGTTGAGCTCCTTCTGGTCAAACAAGTATCTGAGGCCCTTATGATCTATGAAAATCTCAAAGGTCTCACCGTACAAGTAGTGCCTCCAAGTCCTCAGCGCGAAGACGATAGCTGCCAGCTCCAGGTCATGGGTAGGGTAGCTATGCTCATGGGGGTTCAGTTGCCGCGAAGCGTAAGCGACAATGTGACCCCTCTGCATGAGGACACCCCCTAACCCCTACAAAGAGGCGTCCGTGTAAACAACGAACCTGCCACTACTGACTAGGATGGTGAGCACAGGAGCCGAAGTCAGCCTCTCCTTCAGCTCCTGAAAACATGCCTCACAAGCGTCTATCCAAGTAAAGGGCACGTCCTTCCGGGTCAGCTGTGTCATAGGACATGCAATATGTGAGAAACCCCTGATAAATCGCCTGTAGTAGCTTGCCAGTCCCAAGAAACTGCGGATCTCAGTAATAGTACGCGGTCTCTCCCACTTGAGCACTGCCTCAACCTTGGCTGGGTCCACAGCCAAGCTATCCCCGGAGATCACATGACCTAAGAAGGTCACCTCTCTCAACCAGAACTCGCACTTGCTGTATTTGGCATACAGCCTACGTCGTCTCAGTGTGTCCAAAACCATCCGCAAGTGTTGTCCGTGCTACGTCTGATCTCGAGAATAGATGAGCACATCATCAATGAATACCACCACGAACTGGTCCAAGTACGGTTTGAACACCTGGTTCATCAAGTCCATGAAGGCAACGGGGGCATTGGTCAGCCCAAACAGCATGACCAAAAACTCGTAGTGTCCGTACCGGGTGCGGAAAGCCGTCTTGGAGACGTCTACCTCCCTGATCCTCAACTGGTGGTATCCAGACCTCAAGTCTATCTTGGAGAATACCGTAGCACCTCATAGCTGGCCAAACAAGTCGTCAATCGTCGGCAGCGAATACCTGTTCTTCATGGTAACCCTATTCAGCTGTCGGTAGTTCACACAAAGGCGTAGGGTACTATCCTTCTTCTTCACGAACAATATTGGGGCTCCCCACGGAGAAGCACTGGGCCTCATAAAGCCCTTCTCTAGAAGGTCCTGCAACTGAGACTTGAGCTCTCGCAGCTCAAGTGGTCCCATCCTGTATGGTGCTGTAGAAATGGGGCTGGTCCCCGGTACCAGTGAGATCTCAAACTCAACTCACGCTCGGGAGGTAGTCCTGGCAACTCATCTGGGAACACGTCGGGGTACTCTCTGACCACTGGGGTACTCTGAAAGTCTACCACAGGGCTGGGCTCCGCCACCACACAAGCTAGGAAGCCCACACACCCCTGGCCCAAAAGTCTCGCCGCCCGAAGTGCAGAAATGCACCTGAAGCCTCCGTCCACTGGTTGCCCGTGGAACTCGAAAGAAGGAAACTCCGGTATGGAGAAGACGATCTTCCTCTCAAAGCAGTCCACCAAGGCGTGGTAAGCGGACAGCCAGTCCATCCCTAGAATTACGCCAAAGTCCTCCATCTGTATCATAATCAGGTCAGCGGAAAGGCTGTGTCCTCCAACACTGACCTCACAACCCGTGTACACCTCCTCAGCTACAAACAGTTGACCACCTGGACCCCTGATAACGAACGGATCCTCTACCAACACACAGTCCTGCCCTAGACTAACTGCAAAATTGGCAGCGACAAACAAGTGCGTGGCGTCGGAATTGAAAAGCATGTAAACAAGTCTGCTGGAAACTAAAACCATACCTGCCACCACTGATCCTGAAGCTCTGGCATCCCTATGTGTCAGGGCGTTGATACGCCCCTCAGCCCTAGGTGCGGACGAAGCAGCCACACTCTGAGTCGGACGGGTAGCCACCGGCCGGTACCCTCCATGCAATTGTTGTCCTCCTCGCACCTGGAAACCGCGGCCTCCTGCTCGCCCTCCAGTGCTCGATGCGGGAAGCATCTGCTGACCTCCAGCCCTAGACAGGCAGTCCCTCCTAATGTGGCCCGGCTGACCACACTGGTAGCAAAGGGGGACTCGACTCCCGCCCTCAATGGGTCCCTACTGACGGCTGGGCGGGGGTCCGGTGCTGGCAGCTGGCCCCTGTCGGGGGCCCCCAAAGGCCACTGACGGCCCCGCAAAGCGTGACGGCACTCTTGCGGGCGCCACGTGCCTCCTCTCTCGTCGGCCCTGTGAGAAGTCTGGCTAGTAGGGCCACTTCCGCCCGCTATCAGTGTCACGTGCGGACGGGTTGGTTTCTTCATACGTCATAGCTGCCTCCACCACCCTCGAGAACGTAGGCAGCTTCAGGGGTTTGACATACCCCTGAATAGCAGGTCGGAGCCCCTCGGTGAACCTCCAAAGGCGCTCCTCCTCGATAGCCACGGCTGTCGCTGCGAAACGAGACAGCTTTAGGAAATGCGTGCGGTACGCGCTCACGGTCATCGTCCCCTAGTAGAGAGTGTGGAACTCCTGTCTCCTCTGGTCCTGCCAAGTATGGGGGAAGTACTGCTCGCAGAAGAGGGTGACGAACTAGTCCCAAGTCGGCTCATCCCTCTCCTGACCTCTTACCGCCCTCCACCACCTATGTGCCGCGCTCTTCAGCTGGTATGTGGCAAAGGCCACGCGACACTCCATAGGGGGGAGAAGGGTGTCAAATACCTTCTCGATCTACTCTAGCCAGTCCTCCGCCTCGGTTGGGTCCTCTTCCCCCTTGAAGGAGGGGGGTTTCAGCTTCCGGAACTATCCGAGAAGCTCATAGTGGCGCTGAAGGGGAGACACTGGTACACCTCCCAGTAAAGAGGCCTCGTGCTCAGAAGTGCCGGAGGAAGGTGGGGGCGGTGGAGGCCCATCCCCTCCCCCGCGTCCAGCACCGTGTCCGTCTCGCTGTCCCACAGAGGACTCCCCCTCCGTAGCCCCAAGGAGAGGCGCTCGTGGCGGCGGGTGGAGCTCCTCTCGCATGATGTTGGAAGGTCGTAGATCGCATTTTTGATAAAAGCGTTGTAGTATAGTTGCGAAATATGATCCAACAAAGATATTGTTTTGAAAATAACGAGACTTTGAGTCCCGGTCGTTCGTCTCTGGGAGGCGTTGTTTTTGTTTTTGAAATCGATCTTAAAGCCACTCTACTTTATTTAAACGACATGCTGGTGAGTAATATATAGGCAATTAAAGAACAGGAACTTAAATCACGCAAATATGATAATCATTCAACTCGTGGTGATTTCGAACACATAAGAGATATATATATATATATATATAAAGTGAAATTTCATTCATCATTGGAGAGTTGTTGCACAAGGAAATCTAGAGGAAAGCTTATACATGAATGCTTAAAAATTAAATCTAAAATTAAATCTAACTACCCGAAAACGGTTGCATACAAGAATCAGCGGGGGGATTTCGCATGCATCATTGGGGGAGAAGTAAGACTACTCTACTAAGCAGTAAATGAAAGCAATAAAAATTATGGAGAGCATGATCTAGAGCTAGAAGAAAAGAGGGCATTCAGGGGTGGTCCCCGATGGCCTTGGAGTGGTCGAGAGAAGAAGGAGGGGCGGCCAATGTAGCTTAGGCCGACCCTTGGAGAGAGGTAGGGTTGATCCAGCATCCCGGCATGGTGTCCTCCATGGTGGTGGTAGTGAGTGGCTAAGTGGAGGTGGCGTGAATGGCTCCAATGGAGAGTAATTGCCAAGGGAGTGAATGGGTGCCAATGGCCACCCATGGGGTCTTTTTATAGACCCAATGGAAGCTCTCTAGAGAATTATGGAATTCTCTAGAGAGGCCTATGGTGGGAGCTCGTGGGAGAGTGAGAGAGAGAGGGTGGATGGTGGTTTTTAGATCCACCAAATGTGGATCTAAAAATTGAATGGCTCTTGGTTGCTATTTTTGGCAACCAAGGCAACCACACATGGTAGAGAGTTCTAGAGAACTCTAGGGTAGATATTTTCGTGTGGATGGTGTGTGTGGGTGTGTGTGGGTCGAGACTTAGGTGGCTAGGTTGATTAGGTTGGGTTCTAGTGGGTTTAGGTCAAGGTAGGTCTCAAATTAGGGTTATAAACCCTAATTCACTAAGGTAAAGTGCAATTAAACTTAATACAAGTTTAATTGGGTGTGTGAAAACTTAATTGAGAGTAAAACAACTCAATTAAGTCAGGTCTAGGTCAATTGGACTCTCACTGAGTCCAATTGGATAGTGTGTGCTGAGATCAGGGCTCAATTGGACTCAATGAGTCCAATTGAATAGGCTGATGGAATTGACTAAGATCCAAGTCAATTAGGTTTAGTGAGGACCTAATTAGGTCCTTAGGGAGGTCTAGAGGTGATGTACTAGGGTTAGGGCACCTTAATTTAGGTTCCTATGGGGTTGGAATTAGGTTTAGGGACCTAGAGATCCAAGATCAAGGCTTAAATCTCAAAACAGGAATTAGAGAGCAGTATCAGACGTCTAATTATAGAATCAGACATCTTATACTCAAAAATCAGAAGTCCAAACTTGTTGTCTGGACGTCCAATCAGAGTCAGGAAGGGTTTCGGGTTCTGTTTTGGGTATTCTGCAGAAATTGGACGTCTGACAAAGTGTCTGGACGTCCAACAACACTGCAGAAGTGGGTTTGAAGTGTGCGGGAGTTGGCTAAGGGTCCTGGACATCTTAAAACTTATCTGGACATCCATAGAAGGGTTGGAACTAGGGTTTTAGGGCTTCCTAGGGTGTTGTGACCTAATCTAAGGGTGGCTAAGGCTTGGGGAAGTCTCTAGGCTATCCTAGGGCTAGGATGGACCTAAGCTCTTCACATTTTACTGCTTTATTTCTACTTAATAGAATAGAAAACCTTTAACCCCCTTACATTATTATTCCTACATCTAAAGTAGGCCTTCTGCTCCAGCTCTGCCACAACTCTCGTTATTTCAGATCCAGCTTCAGATCCTGCTCCAGATCCAGCTCCAGATCTGCTTATTGCCTGCAATCGACATAATACACTTAATCAGCACATTATAACATTATTTTATGCATAGCTAAAGGAAAGCAGTAAAGATGAAGATAATGCGTATGCATGCATGAATAACCCTAACTTATGCTAAGTCTTAGCTTAATTTAGGTCAATTAAGACCTATGATTGCTGCGCAATCACACGATATCCCGTATCAGCTGGGCGACGTCCTGGGCCTGAATGCCCGGAAGCAGTGGCTAGTCCACTAAGGTGTCGGGCTCAACGTGCCCGCCCCTCCGACCTCGTTCTCGGCCGCGTCCACAACCTGCCTCGCTACCTCCTCGTCGAGACATCTCCTTTAAGGAGACGCGAATACGGAACAGAAAAGATGTCAATACTAATCGATATTCAACAAAGGAACCTTAAACAGATGTCAAAAGGTACGTTGTGGTGGCTACTCTAGTTACAAGCACGTGAATTGGTTATTTTCCAGCCAGTTGGTTCACTTCTCGGGATGACCTTGCTCTCATACCATCTTGTTACGACCCGATTCCCGAATCCCTACGAGACATGAGAATCGGATCGACTCGACTGATCCCAAGACCCAGTCGTTCAACGAGAAAGTAACCAAAAAGCAGTAAAATAAATCACATTCACCATGCAAGCAACTAACAGTAACAAAAGTACAGCAGTAAAGAAAAGAACTACTATAGTACACACCACCACAACAGTAGATAATTAAAAACAGGTACAGAAATATGAAGTTTACAATAAAAGAGTACAAAAGTGTAACAGAATACTCACTGCTACAGAAAAATGGGTACAACGAAAGTACAACTACTGGGCTCTACTAGGCCCAGCACCCTCTGCAGCCGTAGGCTCTAGCTGCTCAACACCTAGACCTGAAAAAGGTGGTAAGTACGACATGTCAGCGAAACGCTGAGTAGAGTGGCAACCAGTTAGCTAAGAAAAATAATAAAGGTAAACAAGTAGCTGTTGTTTTAATTTCTTTCTTTATTTTACTCTTTCTTGGTTTATTTCTCAGGCCTTTCTCTTGATCTCGAATGTTCCTCGTGTGAACGATCTTGATTGCAGTCTTTTCTAAAAAGTAGAAGTAGCACGTGGTGCTCTCCTGGCCGGGAGCATCCCCCGTGGTGGTCCTACCCTCAGTCAACCACCCTAAGGTCGCTACGACACGTGCGATAAACGCACGGGTAGCTACCTCGTACTGGCACGTGGTCAGTCAGTTCCATTAACGGGTGCACCCAAAGCACAGCACGGAACTAGTATAGGGCAGAGCCCTCTCAGTAACAGGGGTCTAGCCCCTCCACAGTAACCAAATAGGGGTCTTGCCCCTCCACAGCCCGCGCATCCTCGCCTTACTACCCTGGTTTGGCCAGTGGGTCTAACAAGTCGGTGTAGGACGACTAGCTGAACCCCGGGCCCTGTGGGGTAGTTAGCTCCCTCCCTACACTAGTAGCTCTCCCCGGTACGGTGTACGTGAGGGCTAAAAGTCGGTACAAAGTGGCCAGACCTAACCCTGAGTCCCTAGGGCGGTTGGCTCCGCTCTGCACTAAAAGGTAACCTGTGCTTCCCTTGGTACTACGTACCCAAGAGACAACACACTTTCCTATTCACTTTTCCAGTTCCATTCCATTTATTTCCAAGAGTTCTACTCCTAATTCCCCGTAGGGTTCATGCTCATATTTCTCAAGCCAAGCCATACTAGGTTTCATCATTTCAGTTTTATTCGCATATAGCATGTGTTTCCAACATTTAATCTTTCATTTCCAATTTATATACAAGCAGCTCGAATTTAGTTTCCAAACAACAGGAATTACATGTAGCAGTTATTAGCAATAGTAGTCTACATTTCACAGGCAGCTGTTATCCAATTACAGGCAATTATCGTTATTCTATCTACTTATCCAAGACTGCAATTCAGGCATTCAAGACATTCGTTTCAGTGTTTCTGTTCCTAGGATTCATGCCACTCCGTAGGATCTATCATTCAATCTAATTTTCGGGTCCTAGGATTCTTGCCATACCCTAGGATCTATCATTCAATCTAGTTTTCAGGTCCTAGGATTCATGCCATATCCTAGGATCTATCATTTGTTCTAGATACGCATTTATGTTTGTAATTAACTAAGGGAAACCACTCTACCGGCAAAATTGGGAGTAATGGAGGCGTGATCGGTAGGTCCACGTGCCTCCGCAACCCCCAAAGCCGCAACAGAACGAGGTCCTAACACAATGATCAATTACAATGAACCACTCAGAATAGGATAAAAGTATTTCAAACAAGTAGAGGAACTTATTCTGAGAATAATGGAATCTTAAACGCGAAAATCGGACCTCGAACGGACCCTAAATGAGTTAAGAATGACAACTCTGACTCAAATCAGACGTCTGGAACATCTTCCAGACATCTTAAAAGGGGTCCAGGTCATACCTCACTCTGTGCTACTCTTCAGACGTCCAGAGGTCCTGCTGAACCATCTGGACCGAGTTCCAGATGTTCGACCACCTCTCCGGACATTTGGAGACGCTCTCCGCCGTCTGGTGACTCGCCCAGACATCTGAATCGCGTGGGAGGGCGTGTCCCGTGCCTTCCCGAAGCGAAACCTACACGTGTACGCAAAAAATCCCCCAGTAAGGCACGCGACAGAGCTTCGGCAGAACGACCTACATGACCGTATCCGCAAAAGCAAGCAAAGGAGGAAAATACGTACCTCTCAGTCGTCTGGAGCTTCCTCCAGACGTCGCCTGCGTCGTCTGGATGTAGGTCCAGACATCTGATTCTGGGAAAAATTCCCAGAATCAGAACCTCCTCGTCTTCTTCCCGCTACGCGCGGCCGCGCCACGCTCGTCCGCCCGCTGCCCGAGCTGCAGCAACACTGGGGGAACCCTCCCCAGCACAACGCTCCTCCGCGCGCACGTCGGTCGGCCTCGAACTGCTCTGGCGAGCTCTCTCTCTCTCACGACACGCACGCTCTCTCCTCTTCCCTCTCGCTGCACCTCTCCTCTCCGCCACTGCACCCGGCAGCATCGGTGGCTCGCTCTTACTCTCGCTCTCGCACTGGAGGAAGGACAAGACGGGTGGATGTGGGTGGTGTGAGGGAGAGGAGGAGGGTATTTGTAGGCATTGGGAGAAGGTTTCTGCAGATCGAGGAGGGGAGAGAAAAAGAAGAGTGCCATGCGCAGACTCGCGATCGTATGCACGCAAAAATTAATTTCCAGATGTCTGGGAAGGTGTCCAGACATTTGACCAAACGTCTGGACCAACTCCTAGACGTCTTAAAGTGTTTTGATACCTCGGGTCTTAACATCCACCCTTGTTATTCTTATTAAACATGAATGCATCTATGAAAAATTAGTCAACAGGAAGCCTAGGATGTGGCATGAACCCTAGGACAAAGAAATGGTTGAACCAATTGTTCTGCATAATTGTAATTGTATATATACAAATGAGCTAAATTGTTAGCCACTGCCTATAAATAAGTATGAGCTGCCTATTAGAATATGAGCTTCCTGAGATAACTAAACAGTTACCTGTGATATCACTTGTTGCACATATTAAATTGTGGAAATACGAGCTGCCTGTGTATAAACGAGAACTAAATTGTGAATGATGAAACCTGGATTGGAATAATATGGTGAACATGAGCATAAACCCTTCAGGGAGTTAGGAGTAGAGCTCCTGTGGTTAGATGGAAAAGTCTGGAATGTGGACAGGAAGTGTGATGGCCCTTGAGTTCGTGGTGCCAAGGAGAGCGACTATCCCCTTTTAGTGTAGAGCGGAGCTAGCCGCCCTTGGGTTGGGACCCAGGGTTAGGATTGGCCACTCTACACCAACTTCTGTTGGCTCTCGCGTACACGGTACCAAGGCGAGCTACTAGTGTAGGGAGGGAGCTAGCCACCCCACGGGGCCCGGGGTTCAGCTAGCCACCCTACATCTAATTGTTAGGCCCTCTAGGCAAATCAGGGTAGTCAGACGAGGGTGCACGGACTGTGCAGGGGCGAGACCCTTGTTTGGTTCTAAGGGGCTAGACCTCTGTTTCTGAGAGGGCTAAGCCCTATACTGTTCCGTGCTATACTTTGGGCGTGCCCGCTAGCAGAAATGACTGATCGCATGTCAGTGGGGGGTAGCTACCCATACGCTTATTGTGCATGCCGTAGTCACTGCTACGTTTGTCAGTAACCTCGGGGTGGTTGACTGGGTGTAGGACTACCACAGGGGACTCTACTGACTAGGAGAGCACCACGTGTACCTTCTACACTTTGGAAAAGACTACAATCAAGATCGTTCCCACGAAGAACATGCAAGATCGAGAAAAATCTGAATGTTAACCAAATGGGGTGAAATGGAATTACTTGTAAAATAAAATAACTCGAAAAGATAAATATGCCTGCTACTTTTACTGCTTTCGATAGTATGGTTACCACTCTACTCAACGTTCACCGACTCTGCCTTTTTCATAGCACTGTTCAGGTCCAAAAGTTGAGCAGCCCGAGCTATTGGCTGCGGAGGGGGCTGGGCCCAGTCGAGCCCAGCCGTAGTTTTCAGTACTTTTTGTTGTACTCTCTTTACTGCTATAGTGAGTTTCAGACTTTTTGCCATTGTTCCTGTTACTGTTGCTTTCGTTCTGTCTTTCTTTCCTGTTGTTGTGGTGGTATGTACTAAATTAGTAGCTATTACTTTCCTTTACTGCTTGTACATTTTTACTACTTAGTTACATTGCATATGTATGTGATTTATTTTCCTACTTTTCGGTTATTTCTTGTTGGACGACTGGGTCTTGGGATTAATTGAGGCAAGTTGATCTCGAGTCCTGTAGGGATTTGGGAACTGGGTCGTAACAGTAACAATTGCCACTAAATCAAAGACTATAGTGGCAAATATATTTGTCACTAATGCTAATTGTCATTTTATAAAAAATATTATAGTGACATAAGCAGCAATTGCCACTAAATCAAAGACTATAGTGGCAAATATATTTGTCACTAATGCAAATTGTCATTTGACAAAAATATTATAGTGGCATAAATAACAATTGCCACTAAATCAAAGTCAATAGTGGCAAATATATTTGTCACTATTGCTAATTGTCACTTGACAAAATGTTATAGTGGAAAATACAAAAAATTTGCCACTAAATCTAAGGAATTAGTGGCAAATGCATGATATGCTACTATTCAATTCGCAACTAAAGGCCATTTTTTTTGTAGTGACTTTATTTAATTGACCAAAAATAGTTTTAATCAACCAAACTTTATTTTGATTGATCAAATTCGTATTTTCAAAAATGTCGAAAAGCACCTATAATAGGACCGACAAGCCCCCTCTTGAAAATAAACCTCAAGAGCTTTCAAAGAGAAAAATACCTACTCTTTCCCTCGTGCTTTCACACTTCTACGCCTACAACTACTACGATTCAAAGCATGCTCCATTGCGATTTGAGAAAGCTCGATTTGTTCTTTAATTATTGTTGAGGTTCCGTAGGAATATTGTTATATTCTTTTATTTTGTTGTTCTTGATCTGGGAATCCAAGTTGTATTGTAAGTCCTGCTGTTCTTCTCTTAGTCAGGTGTAAGAGAAGACGTTTGTAAGAGGTTATGCCATTCTCATTCAAGTGGTATGTGATAGTGGATTGGACTAGCATCGACTAGTTGAGAAAATCCTAAGCTGAGAGGCTTAGGTAGTGGTTTTCACCTGGAAGGGTTTCCACTCTAAAATAAGGTGTTATTTTTCTGGTTTGTGCTTATACTTTTTGATCTGTGGTGAATGATTTTTTAAGTTACTTTTTAAGTAGATATTACACTATTCACCCCCCTTTAGTGTATACTTGATCCATTAGGCTCTGCTCGCACTCATAGAGTCTCCCTTCCTCCCTTCGTTGCCATTGGCCACCAGCCGTGGTACCTAGAGGCCCCCTTCGTCCCTTTAGAATAGGATTTTATCACTTTCTTAGATAGATTTAATCACTTTCCTATATTAGAATAGCTTAGTTAGTTAGTTTAGATTAGAATCCACTTTTTATTTGCTTTAGACTAGGAGTAGATTAGTGTAATTGGTTCAATGTCACAATTCACCTTCTCTAATCAATTCTGATTAGAGAGGAAGATCCACTCACTCATTTTGTTTATCTGATCTCCCACATCATCTCACAATCACCTTATTTCCTCACTATTTTAATCATCAAATCACGCCATCCACCAGAGCCTTCATGAGGACTAAAGCTCCTTAGATATCAGGACCCATGGTGCATTCAAGACCATTAAGGGTTCATCCATTCCTTCCATTGGGTCACAAGGACCCTTTCTTGAACTGAATTGCATTCAATTTGATCGATCGAAGTTGATTGATTTTTGTAGTTGATTTAAGAACGTTTGGAGCAATTATGTTTTAATTGATTTCAATTGATCAAATTGGGTTTATTTTTGTTTAATTGGATCTATTACAATTAGTTTGGATTAATTTAATTGAGTTCTTATTAATCAAATTAGTTGTCCCTAAATTCTTCCACTAACACTATTCTTCTTCTTCTTCTTTGCCTAGTACCAATGGCCAAGGAAAATCAAATGCAATGATTAGAGGTCTTTGCAATGACTTAATTGGTTTTAGAGGATTGCTTCGATTACCTGAACACTAATTAATAGTGTGTAGGAAATCAATTTGATCAGATCATCATAGTGAAGCCATATCAAACACCCAGGTGGGTGACAACTCGGATTGATTTCAATGTGCTTTAATTTGCTGATTTAGATCTGTATGAAGTTTAGAATGATGGAATGAAGTTTTTCAAGTGGTTTTCCAATGGCATCAACACCTATTTTGATCTCTTCCTTCACATTGTCTATAGCATATGGATAAGGATCAGCTAGGGTTTTAGGGTTCACAAACATGATCTAATTTCCAAAATGTTTAATGAATATTTGCGACAACTGAGATGGGTTTCTAAGTGATCTAATCTTAATCTAAGAGTTTTGAGTTTCAGATTTCAGCTTCCAGATCAATCTGGGAGATATGAAGACTTAACTCGATTTCTGAAGTTATGCAAAAGTTTTCAAACCATTTAGATGTTTGTGCAATATATTGGAAGGATATCAAGATAAGTTGAGTGTTGATTTTGGCATGAGAAGTGTTTTTTCCAGTACGACTACTACAATAGCTATGATCTGGAAGAAGTTTTAGAATGAGTTTTGATTATTGTTTAAAATGGATTGTGGTAATCTTAGTTTTTCCTGGTAGAGATGTTTCATAATTTATGTTTTAGATTTGTTGGAATGGAACTTTGAATGCAAATTCACATCAATAATAGCTCAATTTCAATTTAGACAATAACATGTTGGTCAGAGTCTTTTTAGAACCGAATGCGTTGAATATGAAGGTTAAAGGAGCCTGATCTAGTTTTAATTTCCATAGAGACTTCTGAGAGATTATAAAGTTAGTAATTGATGAAAGAATCATTCATGTACTATTGTTTGGCTTTAGTTTGAATCACAAAGCTTGTAAAGCAGTTTAGAAGTCTTTGTCAGCAACCATTTTAACTATAATTTGGCTGATATATTGTTTGAGCCCTAATTCAATGCTTAAACTATGTTTGTAAGCCTGATTATGATGTTGTTTAACTTCTGGAAGCTTGGCATGTTTACATTTATATTCCTAGAGTTTTTGATGATTTTTAGGGCTCTAACCATTTGACAACCACTTTCCAGCATTTCTTCTAAAAATAGGGTGAAAAATATAAAAAGAGTGTAAACAAATAAATAAAATGTGTCTTGAGTGAGATTTGAGTGTATAGAAGGTGTGTGTGTGTGTGTTTGGTTTTAGGTTTTGAGTCCTTTAGTTAGTAGAACATACCTATAAAAGTTCTAGACTTCTTTAGGTTTGAAATAAAAGTCCTTAAACAAAAACACAAAAAGAACCTTCTCCCCCTTTTCCTTAGCTTTCTCCCCTCTTTCTTTCTCACTTTAAAACACGAAACAAACAAAAATAAAAAAAACTACAAAAATCCTAAAAAACTCCCTTGTATATAATGTATATAGTGTATTTAATGTTTATAGTGTATTATAATTAGCCTATCTGTAAATATGTATATAAACTATTTATATATTGTGTATATATATATAAATATAAATATATATATAAGTTATAGGTGAATAAGTTATAATATGTATTCTAATTCATATAGTATGTAAATTATATATAATATAACTATATATATATATTTATTTATTTATTTATACTAGAGTACTATGCATGTAAACTATTGTAAATATAACTAACTTAAGACTCTAAGTTAAGCATTGATTACATAAATTATTGAATTCTATTTCAGTAATGTATAAATTTATATATATATCTAAGTTATTAATGTACATTGATAAGTTATATTAATTTAAATTAGTAAGTTAATTGGATATTAGACTAAGTTATAGTATACTTTTATAATTTATATTTTGACTTATTTTGAACAAGTTTATAATTTGATATATATATATATATATATGTATGTATGTATGTATGTATGTATTGAATAATAGTATGTACAGATTTTATAATTTAACTTATGTATGTAACGTATGTATATACCTTGTATATTATGTAAATATGTACATATATGTATAAATGCACTAATAAATCTAATTAAATAATTTAAAATTCTTAATTAAATATGTAAAGATGTAAATTAACCTAATTGGACATTAATTATGCAAGATTTATAGTAATTTATAGTGTACATTAGCATAAATGAGTCTAAATTAAAGTGAAATGTACCTATGTATTTTAAATAAGTTTATAATTTGATATATATATATATATGTGTATTGCATAATAGTATGTATAAATTTTATAATTTAACTTATGTATGTAACGTATATATATACCTTGTATATTATGTAAATATGTACATATAATGTATAAATGCACTAATAAATCTAATTAAATAATTTAAAATTCTTAATTAAATATGTAAAGATGTAAATTAACCTAATTGGACATTAATTATGCAAGATTTATAGTAATTTATAGTGTACATTAGCATAAATGAGTCTAAATTAAAGTGAAATGTACCTATGTTTACCCCTTCTAAATATGTATTTAAGCAAGTAATTATCCTAACCAAATGCATGCAATCAATAGTCCTATATATTAACTTCATGATTATGTAATTTATTTCTAAATCAGACCCTTAATTAATGATTAATGAAACACCTAAACTTCGAAATAAGCCACAATAACACATTGCACACTGCAGTTGAAATCACTACTATGTTTTGTGCCACATTGGGCGCTACAGGAACTTTGCTGCTGTATTTAAGGAATCACATGCAGACGCTACGGTGTGCCTTGCGTGCTATGAAAGTCTCGTGTGCTGTGCGTGTGTGCATGTGTATGCATCTGAGTGTGTGTGCATGCATGGGCCTGTGTCGGCCTGAATTATACTGTTATGGGCCTTATGGTAGAGTTGTGACCTTGTGTCCTTTGTGGGGTGGGCTTAGTAGCACCTGATTCGGCTCATGGCTATTGATATGTGCAAACAGTCCACCATTCTTTTTGGGCCATGCATGTATGGGCTTAAATAACTTAAAAGTAACTGTGTTTAAGTTAAGTTTATGTGTTGTGTATGCATGTGCTGTGTGTGTTATAGTATTTATATAAGTGTGATATCTATATATTAAGTGTTAGTTATATAAGTATTGTATATATAAGTGTTGTATATATATTGTCTGTGCATGAGTGTATTGGTATAATTACATAGATAGATATCTTTATAATGTTAATCATAATCTTATTTTGCCCTAAATTGTATATATATATTTTTAAGGCTTATGTATATACAAATTTTCTTATTCTTTTTACGTATATTTGTATATAGTTAGCTTAATGTACATAAGTAAATAATAATATTGTATATAACTATAAGGTGTAAATTAATCCTTCATTTTTGCCTTGTTTGTTTATATTGTTTGAGGCAAGTATTATTCTATTTGCATTATTCATTCATAGACTTGTTTATAGTTAGTATAGTTGTAAATAAGTAGATACTAATAATATATGTAGAAATGACATGTAAATTAAAGCTAATTTAGATTGACTTAGTGTTTTTGATGCCTTTGCATTCTACATATTTTTAGACATTTCTAACTTCAATTAGTTTGTTCTAACCTATATATAATTGACTTAGATTAATTGATTCTTGTGTGCAGATTCTAATTCATTCATTTGTAAATAAAATTGACATTTTTGGAATAAAAGATAGATTTTTGAATCTTAGAGAGTTCTGTATATTAATAATTGCCTCCCAGTGAATGACCTGGAATAAAATTGGTAAAAATTGCAGATAAATATAATGACATTCATCTAGATTATGTACTATACTACTGATACGATTGTGACATTACTTAACCCTAATTAACTAGCAACTTGGATAGTACATAACACATTATGCACTAACTCGCTATACGGGCAACCAAAGTGGGAATTAGGGAGCAATAAGTAGGCTAGTGATGGTATGGCTGGCACGTTATAGTGGGTAACTGATTGCACAGCAATTATGGGACTTAATTAACCTAAATTATATTAGAACCTAGCTTGGCTTGTGATTAGTGCATTCGTAAATTACATATCATGCATTGTATTCTTTTATTTAACTGCATGTTAAAATGCTATTTTACTGTACTTATTAGGGTTTATTCTTGTCTCTAGGGAAGAAGGATCCCAGAAGTTGTCTTAAGTAGAATAAAGCTGGATAGGAGCTAGAACTACAGTAGAGCTGGAGCTGGATATGTGGAATAAAGAAAGAACATAAGAAGAGAGAAAGAACAAAGATGTTAAATACTTGTTTAGAATTAATGCAAAAAATGAAAGAGAAGAATTAGGATATACTTATCCCTACCACTAGAAACCTTAGGACAACCTTCCCAAACCCAAAACCACCCTCACTAGGACATCCAAGCCTTAGAACCTAAAACATGGATAGCACTATCCATGTTCCTATCCACACTATCCCTATCCTTAACCTCCACTTACGTTAACCTAAACTAGTACCCAAAACATGGATAACATTATCCACAGTGTTATCTTGCTATCCATAGATCCTATCCTACTATCGATATCCCCAGTCTACCTATCCACTACCCAACCCCCAACATAGAAACCTATGTAGGTCCATGCCATACTTAATTGACTCAGTCTGAGTCAATTGGGTCAGCCTTGTTTCAATTGGGTCCATGGGACCTGATTGGACTAATCCTAAGTAATTAGACTCAATTGAGTCTAATTAGACCCTAGACCCTACCAAAACTTAGAGACCTAGCCACATCCAATCAGGTGCAGTACAACTTGATTGGGTGCAACAAACTCTAATTAGGTTCAATTAGAACGTAATTGGATCAAGCCCAACCATGCCTTACATAATTAGACTCAATAAGTCTAATTGAACCTAACCCTAACCTAATTGGGTGCATACCTATTTGATTGGATGCACCTAATGTCAATCAAGTTCATCTAGAACTTGATTGAGTCCAAATCAACCCACACATGTTCAATTGGACTCAATTGGAATCAATTTGAATTTACCCACAACCTATTTAGGATACCCCCATCCTAATTAGACTCACATACACCTAATTAGACTAAGGACTAATTAATTAGACTCAACCCACTACCTACCAGGCTAGCCCAACCTATTTAGAACCTATTTGGCACCTATTCCTACCCCTAAACCTATAAGGATCTTATCCCTTGATTTTTTCTATGGAAAGACCAAAGGATAAGATCTTTGGAAGCCACCACTTGGAATTTTTGCTATCCCTTTGTAGGCATCCAAGAACAACCCCCCCCCGGCTATAAAAAGCCACCAAGAGTGGCCTTTCAAGCCTCTTCCTTTAGACCCCCTTAGACATCCATTAATCCTCCTTCCTTTCTCCTTAGATCCACAACCTTCAAGACTTCCTCCACCCTTCAAGGCCGTCCACCACCACCATAGTGGCTGGCCACCACCTTCTCCCCTTGATCGATCCAAGGCCACAAAGGACTTCCCTTTGGAAGCCCATTAGTACCCTCCTAGTAGATTAAATTCTTCTCTTAGTTTATGCATTATTTCTAGTTGTAGTTCAAGTTCTAGTTATCTTCTAGCTATCTAATTTAGTTGTAGTTCTAGTTCTAGTTATCTTCTAGTTATCTAATTTAGTTCTAGTTCTAGTTGTTCTAGTTCTAGTAGATATAATTGTTCTAGTTGTTCTTATTTGAATAGCAAGATCTATTTCAATCTTTCTTCAAGTTGTGAACCAATTTTATATATTCATGTTTGATGAATGAAAGTTGATTTCTATTATGGCATGTGCGATTTATTCAAATACTTTTCTCGTGCCTCTTCTACAATCGGGTGTGCTTTGCTTACAAAAGCATGATTGTGTTGGTTTTCATAATCACTTTGATAATTACTATGACCACACGATTCACTCCTAATCCCTTTCTACACTTGGCACATATTATGCACCAAGGAACCAATCAAATCACTTTCCAAATCACAATCATAGGGTTTCATTTTGATTAGCTATCTTTTTGCTTTCCAAAAATAAAAAATCACAAAAAAAATTAAAAATAAAAAAATCCAAAAAAAATGCATGGCTGCTCCTATATCGATTAATGATACTATATCCAGAAAAATTCTCTCGATAGCATTTACATACTCAAAGAATTTTGTGATGAACACTACACCTACACTTGCTATATCATCTATCGAAGAATTTGCCATACAAGATATCCACCACGCTTAGTAGATTTTAAGAATTAGATTTAGATTAGAAGTCAAGTTTCGATTTCAAATGTCACATTACCATGCCTCCTAGAGTTCGACCAGGCTCATCTTAAGTTTCGTTAGATTATTTTTTTTAGAATTGATTTTGCGCACTATACTACAATGCTTTCAAATCCAATCTCAATAACCAACAAATTGGCGCCATTGCCAAATTGATCTTTGACTTATTTTATCTACCCTTGTGTGCAGGAATTTGATCAGGTGCAGTAGATCTACACGCATGACAAGCCATGGATGAATAGATAATCAGGTGCACACATTCTATCTTAGATTAGGATTAGAGTTATTATAAAAAAAAAACTTTCAAAACAAGTAAAGAAAAATTTAGCATCTTATCCTCTAGGTAGTTAGATTTGCTTTAAAAATATTTCAAAAATATAACAATAAATCCAATTTTTCAAATTTGGGTTTGTTGGGAAGATATTTTTGAAATATCTTTTCAAGGTGTGTTGGTTTGCCTTGAATCCTATCCTAAACACACCTATATCACTCCTTGAAATTTGATCGAAAATAATTTTCAATTTTTGAAAATTTGTGGCCGTTAATCCATACATCCAAAAATTTTGAAATTCATTCTAGACTTGGACAATCGAATTATCTTTCAAACACATCTATTTATTTGAAACAATTCACACTATACTATTTTTAAAAATTCCAAGAGTATGAAGGGGTCAGTACTGCATAAAATAGAATTTTATCTAACTTTGAAGATTTATTCTAACCTCTATACATATTCAAATTAACTGTAATTTGTTATGTTTGAAAACCATTGAAACTGAGATTATCCAATAAGTTTTCAAGAATTTTTTGAATATCTTTGATACTGTTTCTATCTGATATAGTCGCAGGGGTTCTGTTTGGCCTGATTGACCCCCTATCACTTAAAAAATCATAGAAAATTGTCTGGATCAGTAAAAATCTTGGAAAAATATTCTCTGGAAAGCTATTTGAAAAAGGAAGTTTCCAATCAATTTTCATTCTGATCTGATATTGTTTCGATTTTAGAGAGTATTTTAAACCAAGATCAGGGTCAGCTGGTCTAAATTGAGCAGCAATCATAAACCCTAGGTTTAGACTTTAGGGTTTATAACTTTTATAGAGCCACACATCAGACCTAATTGAACCTATTTAGAAGTTACATAGTAGGTTGGATTGTTATCTTACTTGACTCCTCACCTACCTAATCAAGAGTTGACTCATCATTATCCTAGGCAACTATCTTAGGTTCAACCTATAGTTTAAGTCACCAGCCCTTGCAGTTGGTGTGTGCATGGTAGAAGGTTACTTAGACCTGAGTTAGTTGGTCCTTGGGAACCTACCCCAAGGCAACTACCTACTGCTCGTAGGTGACTCTTTTCGCCTACCCCTACCTCTTCTCTTCCTTCTTCCTCAACCCTAATGGTTGGGCAAGATCCTCCTTTTCCTCCTCTTGAGGGGAATGATGACAACATTATGGCAAGGGTTGAGGCTAGAATGGCCACTTCGGATCGGCAGAATCGTGTACGTTTCGAGCCCATCCTTAACACCTTGGATAGAATGCATCATCCCTCGCACGAAGAACAACTGTGGGATTTTTATGATCCAGCTGCATGTAAGGTGCAACCTCAAGTCCGGATGCCCGCAGGTGGAGACGCATTTGAGCTGAAACCTAATGTGATAAGTTTGATTCAGACTTACTTTCATGGGAACTTGAATGAAGATCCATTAAAAAACTTAGAAGACTTAAGACGGATTGCGGGAGTAATTCGACCTAGGAATGTGGATATTGGGATTGTTATCATGAAGCTTTTCCCTTTCTCATTAAGGGATAAACCTTCTTATTGGTTTAAGACCATCAGAAGGCCTGTAGCAACCTGGGAGGAATTACATAGAGAATTCCTTTAAAAGTTCTTTCCGATTGGTCAAATAAATGCAATGAGGCAGGCCACCACAACTTTCACCTAGCAGCAAGGTGAAAAGTTGCATGAGGCCTAGGAGCATTCCCATGACCTTCTCAAGAAGTGTCCTCACAATAGGGTGTCTCGTTGGCACCTTGCCCAGATCTTCTATCATGGGCTAGATGAGGCACATCGGTGTTTAGTCGATGAGTCTAGTGGTGGGAACTTCCTTGCCAAGGATGAGGCAGGTGCCTTTGAGTTGTTCGAGTCCTTGGTGGATAATTCATTAAATGCAGCCTCCAGGAACCAATTTATGTGCCCTACCTAGCGAAAAGTCGATCCATGAAGCCCAAGCTGAGTCAGCCCGAGCTGACATGGACATTATCATGAAGAAACTGGATAGTGTGGATCTATTGCACAAGAAGTTCGACGAGTTCAATCGCTCCTGTCCAGTAGGATCAGGTGCTGCAACTGTCTATTCTTCGTCTTCATCTCGTGCTCCTCCTTCTAGACCTTGTCTACTCACTCAGGATGCTTCCATTCCTCCTCCTTCTTCTGCTCCTTCATGGGCTCCCTCATATAGGGAGCCTGTGAACAACTTGGAGTTGGCTTCGGTTGACCAGGGTTACACCTACAGAGAGGATGCAAGTCTTGACTCACATGATGACTATACATCTCAGGCATTTGTGGCCTACAAGGATGTCAATGCTCTTCAAGGATATGGGCATAACAACCCTCACTCAGAGATGTATAACCCTGGTTGGCCCCAGCATCCAAACTTCTCCTAGGATGGAAACACATAGATCTACTCCTACTCCACAACACTAGCCTAGGCAATACTGGAATGCAACACGCACATACCCTAAGCAACAGCTAGTCCCATATTAGCAACAATCTCGACCTATTTACCAGTCTGTTTACAATGCTGCTCCAGACCCTCCCCCACAGTTGGACACGATGGATGAATTGAGGCAAGCCTTTAAGTTTTTAGAAAAGGGTCAGATACAATTAGCAAGCCAGATGCTAAACTTGCAAAATTCCCAAAACCAGCTCTTACAATTACAGGAGACTAGATTACAGAGAGCTTTTCCATCCTAGCCTGTCCTAAACCTGAGACATGTGCAGAACCAAGGTGCCCCACCTAGGTTCCAAGCACCTTAGCCATAAGGACAGTCACATGTAGTTCTTCAAGCACCTCCTATACCACTTGGGTATGCACAACTGGCTTTGCTAACTATTCCTATTTAGACTGCTCATTCCGCTCCTCCCCCACCTCATGGACAGTACACCGATGCAAAAGCTATCACTTTAAGGGACAGAACCACTGCACAGGATTTGGCATATAGGTAGGTGATTAGCGAGATTTTTGTTGCAAAAAGTTTGAGTTAAAAACCCGTCGTTGTAATGCGTAAAAATTCGCTATTAGATAAATTTTACCGAAACTTTGGTGAGTCCCGGGTCAAACACAGGGAGGCTAACGTTTGATTAAAAATCACGTTGGGAATTATTGTTACAAAGTAGAATAGGTGGTTGAAATTAATCTACGTGAACTAAACTACTTAATGAATAAACAATAGAAGAAAGAGAGAGAATAATACAAAGAAAGAAAAAAATAGAGAGGATGAACAAATATTGCATTTAAATATTCTAGAGTCTATTACAACTACTTAAAGGAAAGAAAACTACACTAGAAAGCAGTAAAAAGATAGGGGTGAGAAAATCCTCCTCGACGGCTGCTTGGAGGATGAGCCATGTTGACGGAGCGCCCAGAAGATGGTGGTGAGATGTTAGATGAGGGAGGACAAAGCTGGACGATGGAGGATAAAGCAGGGCGATGTCGGAGCGGGATCCACTTCTCAAATGGCGGTGAGAAGACAACCACGAGATGCTCCACGAAGGGGGTGAGAAGATGAACAAAATTTTGACTTTTTACTCTAAAGGAGCATCCCGAGTTTGGGACTAGTTCCTTAGAGCTTTGGAGAGGGTGAGAGAAGAAGAGAAGGGATGGTGAAATGTGTAGGAGAGGTAGGCTTTTTATAGGTGAAGATATGGGGGCAAAAAGGTCATTTCAAGGCCTTGGAATTAATTCTACGGCCTTTAGTGACACATGCATCCATTGCTATAGGTGCACGTCGCTGAACACGCACGTGCAAGGAGAACCCTCTGATGGAGATCGAATGCTCGAGCTCACGCCACATCAAGCACCTCTTCTCATTCAACCGTTGAGGCACATGACCAAGCATCACGGCACGTGGCATTGCAAGAGCCATCTGATGGAGATCAGACGCTCAAGATCGCACCCCACAGGTCTCAGATCACACTCTTCAGCATGTCAACTAGCGTGTCATCGTGCGTGTGCATGATCCACAGATCTCTGCATGCCACATCGCTCACCTTTCAGCCACTCGATGAAGATCGTGCGGCTGAATTTCTCCAGCACCCTTCGTAGTGGATTAAATCTGCTCGTGGGGTCTCGAACACATGCCATGCAGTTTGGATAGGGCATTCGCCCAATGTGCTATGAGCACGAGTGTGTCGCATTTGTGTTTTAATGCTCGCAGGCTCACGATCGTTGGATCTCGATCCAACGGTCGAGATATGATGGCACTAATGAAGAAGGAGGAGGCCGATGGCTGTGGGTGGCTTGGATGGCTCCATGTGGCACCATCTGGGCTGTCCATTTTCTTATGTCATAATTAGTGCCACGGATATTGGATTAGGTCGATTTCTACACCGTTGGACTGTGATGGTCGATCCGAACCCATCCGTGTAGGTGGATTTGTCATCAGAGATATAGATTTGCACCACCTTTCCCCTTGACCTCTGATCTTCCTTGAACTGCATCTGATACTATGAAAGTTTCGATTGGGGCGATCTTGGAGGCATTGAACTCCGATCATTGCCCTGATCAGATCCATACGATTGGATTTTCAATCCAAGGCTCAGATAAATATCGCCATGTCCCCTGATCATAAAAAGAGATGAATTACTATACAATTTGTATACAAATTAACCTAAATGCATGATAATGCATGTTATGCAATATTTATAATGTATGATACTTTTACGACACTAGGAATATGCATAAATAGACATTTTAGGCCAATTCTATGTGTGCACATCAGCAGGCGGACTATGACACATCGCGACCTCTTCCTCAGGGGGGCTCGGCTTCTCACTCTCACACTGATCGGGAGCCACCTAAGGAAGAAAAAGGAAAATGATCGATGATTGTTGACCTTGAGATTCCCCTCCCTTTTCCTGGAGCTTTGACTAGAGATACATCAAGGAAAGCAAAGGGATAGAAAACTTATGAGGACCTTAGAGGTATGTTCAAAGAAGTGCACATCTAGGTCCCATTCCTCAATGCAATAGATCACATCCCCTCTATCGCTAGGTTCTTCAAGGATTATTGTACTCTAAGGCGATAGTAGAAGAAGGGATCAAAAGGCCAAGCGATTTTGTCAAAGGAGGCCAACGTAGTGATTCTGAGTGACTTACCACCTAAAAAGAAAGACCCTGGTACACCACTCATCTCCTACTACTTGCAGGATTCTCCTTTCAACAGGGCCCTTCTAGACTTAGGCTCCTCCATCAACCTAACTCCCACAGCCATATATGATCAATTTAGATTTGAGGAGTTAAAAGCCCACCTCAGTTATGATTGAGTTAGTAGATAGATCTGTGAAGACACCGAGAGGGGTGGTTGAGAATATAATAGTCAAAGTCTGTGGATTCTGCTTTCTAGGGAACTTTTTCATTCTAGACATGGGGGTTCCTCCTAATCTCCAAGATGCACCTATCATTTTGGGTTGCCCATTTTTGGTGATCGCTGGGCCTAACATTGACTGTGAATCCGAGCGTATGGAGATTGCCCTTGACGAGGAATGACTTAGACTGGATATCTTTAGTGCATTCAAGAATTTTGATTGTGATCTAATTGAGGACGACTGTAAAGATGAGGTTTCGGTGTATTATGGAAACTTTGGGCTTCTCTATAGTGACCCAATGTCTCACTCATCTTCATTATCAGTGATTGTAGACCATGATCCACACAAGACCGTGACTGATGCACTACACATCATCATTCCCTGATTCTGATTGTTTGGGGTGTACCTTTGACCTTGACACCCCAGATAGAGTATATTCTGATTCTTTTGAGTCACTTCATGTTTCTGACCCACCCAAGGTGGAATCAAATGGCATTATGAATGTCAAGATCATCAGATATACTTTATTGATTCTTCTCTCCCTTCCTATCACTCCTCCTGCAAGAACCTTCTCCTGCAGTTGATTCTGTATCTCCTCCACCCATGATCAAATTGAAGCCCTTACCTAATTCATTAAAATATGTGTTGGGTGATAGTGAGACATACCCCGTTATTATTAGTTCTTACTTAACTCGAGAAGAAGAGGTTAGGCTGATTTTTGTACTTCACAAGCATAGGGCTGTTATTGGGTGGAACATTTTTGACCTTCACAGTATTCACCCTTCTTATTATACCCATCATATATACACTGATGAGGGGGCAAAATTGGCTCAACAACCTCAAAGATGGTTAAATTTAAATATGCTAGAAGTTGTCAAGAAGGAAATCATCAAGTGTCTGGATGCTGATATTATTTACCCTATATCTGATAGCCAGTGGGTGAGTCCCATATGAAAGAGTGATCTTCATTTTCATTGAAATTTGTAACATAAAATGTCACATCGTTGTAGTATGTCGCTGATGTGCGCGTGACGTGTGTGTTTAGAAGAGTCGTTATAGCTTGCGCTCGCAATGTCGGTTTTAAAATGAAGAAACAGATGTGAGTCCGAGTGTCAATCTCAAAGAGGTGTGAAAATCAGATTCTTCTTGTCACTTATTGTCACGAAAATCACGAGGTTTTGCTTGCGAAAAGACGCTGGTGAAAAGCAAGAGAGAGAGAGAGAGAATAGGGTTAGAATTTCTTCATCCACAGCATGCAATTCAAACATAAAAGCGAGCAGGTAATTGAATAGAAAACAACTTCATTTAACATGCAACTTTAGTTTATAATTACAACACTAGATAAATGCTTGAACATAAGTAAAGTAAAGCTTAAGATAAAGAGGGAAAGAGAGAGAGGAGACGACGAGGTAGCCACGGTGGTGGAGGGGGGGCTCCGTCGGCTGCTCGTCTTCTCTGGCGATTACAAAAGGGCTTAATGGTAGCTAAGAGGGGGGTAGAACACTTGCAAGTGGAGTGAATGCCTCCCATGGGTGGTTGGAAGGGGTTTAAATAGGAAGAAGGGCTTTCCAAATGAAGAAAGGGTTTTAGCGACGTCCGGGACGTCGCTAAAACCCTTTCTAAAACGTCGATGAAGCCCTTTGCCCGGCAGTCGCTCGTGCGCGTCTGTGCTTCTTCGCGCCTGATCCGCGTGCGTGCGTCGTAAGCCATCCGATCGAAGATCGGACGGCTGAGATTCCGTGCGGGGCACGTGCCTGGATCGCACCCACACCCCCTGCGTCATCGCGGGCATCAGCTTTGGACGCGTGAGATTGTGCCACATCGCTCCATCTGCGATGTCTGCTACTGATCGGGGGGTTCAATTTCTTGTAGTGCGTCTTCACCTTGCAATTTTCACGCAGTTCACTTCGAACCCGTGCCGGCTACACGAGTGTGAGGCATTCGCCCACTGTGCTGCGCCCGCTGCTTTGTCGCAGCGAGGGCGGGCACACGGGCGGCTCTCAGTCGTTCGATCGAAGATCGACGGTTGAGATTCATCCTCCGAGTGAAGGTAGATGCGAACAGCGGTGGAGATGCAGTGATCGGGCGCCACGTGGTGCGCTGTGGGTCGTTGATCATCAGATCAACGATCAAAACTTCTTGGGCCCATTACGGGAGCTCCGGATGTTGGATTTGGCTGATTTCGAGTTCGTTGGACTCCGTTCGTCGCTTTGAATCCATCCGTGTGGTCCGATTGCTCATTTGCAGCCTACTTTGACAAGTACTTATACAAATGGCCTTTAATACTATTTTATAAGCAATCTTGTTGTATGATGCATGCAATGCTCCCATTCTATTTATGACGTGTTATCTATGCATTTTGTTCTTAAGATGGACCCCAATTAACAGAATTATCACCCCAAGATGCAGTGTTATCATACCCCCATGCTTACTCCTTGCTAGTCCCTAGCAAGGTTTATTCTAACCTTTATTTCCTATCAGAATTTAAGAAGTAACTACTTAGACACTTCGTCACTTGTCAATAGGAGGAAATATACTAAAATCTTAATCTACAAAGACTAAGCAACGCCCGGGTGTCTGCCAAAATACGAATCGCCTGAATCATTGCTTTAATGTATGTAAATATATATATATATATATTTTCTTATTTTTAGATTTTTTTGGAATTAAGAGTTGGTTGGTAACTTTTTATGGCTACCCAACCCACCCAAAACTCGGACAAAGCTCTAAGTGCTAAGAATCTTGGTGTGAAGATCGTGATAGACTCACTCAACGGTAATTTAAACAGACTCCGGGTTTCTACGCCCCTAGGTGACCGGAAGAGGAAGTGTTTTGCCTGAAAGTGTATTTGTTCGATCGGTAGCTTTCTCCCTACGTTTGTTTTAATTGGGGTCAACACAAGGATTTTTCCAGTGTATATCTCCTCATCTTGTACTACTTCCCCACTTCTTCCTTAAGTGTTTTGGTTCTTTTTTGTGCATTTATTGAGCTGGGCTTTGGATAACCGACCAATGGGCTGTTACCCACGATCGCTTGCCTGCCATACTCATGCGGTGAAGTGTTGTTTATTTTGTTCTCTTTTTTCTCCTTTTTTTTTATTTGGTAGGTGGCTTCCCTGATCTCAAATTTACCTAGAGGCAATGAAGAAGAGGTCGTCCTGTGGCTGGGCTCTGGACTACCTGCCAATGGGCTGTTACCCATGATAACTTGCTAGCCATACCACCCTAGAGAGTTCATTAGCTACCCAATTTCTATCAGAATCTCCAAGGAGTGAGTCTGTGTAAAAATGTGTGCAGATACTTAGACTAAAAGTCCTTTTGAGTTAGAGGGTGAGTTGATAAGTCGTATACTTATCACCTTATTTAGTTAGTGTATTAGAGTGGCTTAAGGTTGCAAGGATTTGAAGCTAAATCCATATTTTAACGGACATCAGGGTTGATTAAGCCTGAAGGCCTGAAAAGTCTAAGTGTTCAAGTTCTTTTTGTATTATTTCCTACTATTGACAAATTTCTAATGCCTAAGTTTTTCTTCCTAAATTCATTCATTTTCATTTTTTTTGTAATTTTATTCTATTCAGACTGATTAAATGAGCTCAGGATCATGCAATTTATCACCCCCCATGCTTAAGTTGGACAATGTCCTCATTGGCAAATATATGGATGCAACAGGGGTTCGAAAAGATATTACCTGAGTGACGTAGAATACCTGATCAGTCTGAATCTTCTGGGTTGCCTCCCAGGAAGCACTGAGTTTAACGCCTTCGGTTAGGCATAGTTCACAAACAGGAATGGTTTGGGTCAAGGAGGCATGTACAAAATCAGCCAGACCCAAAATCAGAAGTCCACAGATGCGAACAAGGTTGTGCTGGAGTCCCGTTCCTAAGGAGTGGGAATTCTGCAGCAGATGTATCATGCATGCCCGTGTTGGATCCTCTCTTAGTCTGTGGGCATGCAAAGAAGTTGATGTGGACGAGCGCACCTCGAATATGACATGCTAGACACTAAAGATGTAGGTTTTATACTCAGCTTGTGTCCCCATAAAATTGTAATCCGTCAAAAGTGTATCAATTCCAGTGCATTCGAGTTGCGGGATCTTTATTCTGGTAGGGCAGGTAACAAAATCAAGAGTTTCATAATGAGCCCTACAATCAAGCATGAGGTCTCTCTCCAAAGACGAATCCATCTCTTCCGCAACTACGGTTTCATTGCTCATTCCCTCCAAGCCCTTGACCTCAAGAATATTTTCTTCAACCTCCTTTGTATCAGATTCACTGTTTGAGGTTGCATTAGAGGTAGGGCCAATTTCATCCTCTAGTTCATATTCTTTCTCTCGACCCTTCTCCAAATTTGTGATGGGGATCCCAACCGATTCATAATCGATTTATTTGAAATTGTAACTCCATTCCCCATCTCCTATGTTGGCAGTTGTTCCCACCAGATCACTTCTCTCGGGCTGATGAGATTCGGATTCCAAGACATCCCCCCTCACATTCTTAGTTTCCTCTTGATGTTTGTCCTCAATGCTCCCCAAATTGTGTTCCGAGGAATCCTCAATGACCTTATCCATTGAGTTGTCCAACTCCTGGGGGGTATCAATGGTGGACTGAACCAAATTAGGGTAACTGGGTGTAGTCCAATTGATCATGGTAGGTCCTTGCTTTACGAATTCCATGAATGGCGTTGTGTGCAACAGCTTTCTCTGGCCTTCTTCCCCCAATTGTTGGAACATATCCAACATGGCCTGTTGCCCTTTAACCAATTCTTGATTCTGTAACTCTAACTGGAGGTTATCAAGAATTGACAGGGTGTCATTTGGTGTCCTTTGGATTTCCTCCTTGAAATCCAGGTTAAGAGAGTGTGGTTGAGGTTGCGGATTAGAATCCATACTGGGGTTTAGGTTCTTGGGTGGGTCCTTTATTCTATCATGTTCAGGGTCCAGTTCTTCAAGAGGAACCATTCTCTGTTTGGTCCTACTCCAGAATTGTTGAGGTTCTAAGTCCTCCTCCCAGTCAGATTCTTCATCAGGGGACCAACTCAAAGGTTAATGATCCTGGGCTTGCATAGATTTTTGATCATTCTCTGATTTCCATTTGTCTAGAATTCCTTCCAATCCAAAGGTCAAGTAGGAAAGGTTGTTATATTTAGATGACCTTTCTTGGTTATTGTCCTGAGAAGGGTAGGGTTCTTGGTGTTCTCCTAGACTGTAGGTCCTATCAAAGTGGTTAGAGAGCGGGTGGGACCTAAATGATGAGGCGTCGTGAGGAGAATCGAGATATGGAGCCCCACAATTTGAATCATACCCTTGAGTGGATATGTTGGGTGAATCCCAATAAGAGGTTGGTGCGGTTTGGTCATAACTGGGACAGTTGGGCCAAGAGGAATATTCTAGGCCGTACCCCCAACTTGGTGGTTGGTTAGCCCAAGTAGGCTGTGGATATGGTCTACTTGGGTTAGCATACAAATCACGTTGGGGGTAGTTTGGGTAAGATGGATAGGCATTGAAATCCATGGTTTGAAAGAAATGGAGGGATGCAGGAAGAACAAATGAGAGAGAGTTGTGTGTTCAACCAAGCAAACAAGCCTAGTACTCATGGTGTATTCTTTAGGGGTCATAGAAATTTCCAAAAGGGTGATCAAGTTCGTAAGCACTGGACTCCCCTTACCAAAGCTAATCTGGCCAGGTTGATTATGAGGGGATTGCAGGGAAGGTTCTTCCTTTGGCTTGCACCACCGATTCCATAGACCCCACAACCATAGTCGTTTGACACTACTCCGTAGCCTAGTCACCAGATTCTACTAAGGGAATGAAAGCCAAGTGCCCAGCGAACAAAACCCTACCTCTCGAGACTTAACCCAGTCCTACCTGGGACACGTCTACTCTGTTTTAAAAGGGCTAGGATAGTGCTTGTTCTAGGGTTATGTGATGAGGCATTGATTAGGGTAGTGCCTCTTAATTTTCCACTTTCAGTGTGTGTGCTCCTATCAAAACATGATTTTCAAGCAAGGATTTTTTAAGATGTGGTGTCTTTTAATGTTTCATCCTTACTTTTGTGTCTTTTAGGATTGACGTGTCTTAATATTTTCAGACAAGTTTCAGTGGGCATGTCAAGTTTTGCACACAATTCAGTGAAAGTAGATTTCCTTTTATTGTGTAGAAGCTCTAAAACCCTAACATACTCATCCTAGTGATCATGCAGCTTCTATTAGATGAGTCATTTTTAGGGTTGAGTGGTGCGGCCAAGTCAATTCAAGGTGGCTTCGCAAACACCACTCAAAAAGAAAAAAAGAATACTCCAAGAATTTATTCAGAATGTTAGAGTGTATTTTTTTGTTGGGTGATGTGTTAAGGATGTGGGTCAGGCAATCATATACCACGCCACTTTTTTTCAGTTTTACAATTTTTTTATATTTTTAAGCAAGCAAACAACCATGAGTGAAGAAATTCTCACGACCGGTCCTTGTTGTGCTTACTCCCTCGTTACCATCACGAGTTGCACTGCTTCGCCGTCCAAGCGTCGAATTCCTGCAACCATCAAGTAGAAGGAGACAAGGCGTTAGACGATGTGAGCATGGATGTAAAATGGAAGTGAAAAAACAAATCCATTGCCTCCCCGGCAACGGTGCCAAAAATTAACGTGTGCGTGACGTGTGTGTTTAGAAGAGTCGTTATAGCTTACGCTCGCAACATCGATTTTAAAATGAAGAAACAGATGTGAGTCCGAGTGTCAATCTTAGGGAGGCGTGAAAATTGGATTCTTCTTGTCACTTATTGTCACGAAAATCATGGGGTTTTTCTTGCGAAAAGAAGCGGGTGAAAAGCGAGAGAGAGAGAGAGAATAGGGTTAGAATTTCTTCATCCACAGCATGCAATTCAAACATAAAAGAGAGCAAGCAATTGAATAGAAAACAACTTCATTTAACATGCAACTTTAGTTCATGATTACAACACTAGATAAATGCTTGAACATAAGTAAAGTAAAGCTTAAGATAAAGAGGGAAAGAGAGAGAGAGAGGAGATGGCGAGGCAGCCACGGTGGTGGAGGGGGGCTCCGTCGACGGCTCGTTGTCTCCGACGATTACAAAAGGGCTTAATGGTAGCTAGGAGGGGGGTAGAACACTTGTAAGTGGAGTGAATGCCTCTCATGGGTGGTTGGAAGGAGCTTAAGCAGGAAGAAGGGCTTTCCAAATGAAGAAGGGGTTTTAATGACGTCCGGGACGTCGCTAAAACCGTTCCCAAAATGTCGATGAAGCCCCTTGCCTGGTGGTCGCTCACGCGTGTCTGTGCTTCTTCATGCCTGATCTGCGTGCGCGTGTCGTAAGCCGTCCGATCGAAGATCAGACGACTGAGATTCCGTGCGGGGCACGCACCTAGATCGCACCTACGCCCCCTGCGTCATCGCAGGCATCGGCTTTGGACGCGCCAGATTACGTCGCGTCACTCCATTCGCTGCTGATCGAGCAGTTCAATTTCTTGCAGTGTGTCTTCGCCTCGCAATTTCCGCGCAGCGCGCTTCGAACCTGCGTCGGCTGCATGGGTGTAAGGCATTCGCCCGCTGTGCTGCACCCGCTGCTTTGTCACGGGGAGGGCGGGCACGCGAGCATCTCTCAGCTGTTCGATCGAAGATCGATGCTAAGATTCATCCTCCGGGTGAAGGTAGATGCGGGCAGCGGTGGAGATGCAGTGATCGGGCACCACGTGGCGCGCTGTGGGCCGTTGATCATCAGATCAACGGTCAGAACTTCTTGGACCCATTGCGAGAGCTTTGGATGTCGGATTTTGTCGATTTCGAGTTTGTTGGACTCCGTTCATCGCTCTAAATCCATCCGTGCGGTCCAATTGCTCATCTTAGGCCTGCTTTGACAAGTACTTATACAAATGGCCATTAATACTGTTTTATAAGTAATCTTAATGTATGATGCATGCAATGCTCCTATTTATTTATGATGTGTTATCTGTGCATTTTGTTCTTAAGATGGACCCCAATTAACGGAATTATCACCCCAAGATGCAGTGTTATTAGTTCCATGGTAGAAAATCGCTTTTCAAAACCTTTACTTTTCAAAATCTAACCAAGAAAATAGTTAGGTCATCTACATAGGGAGGAATCAGCCTATTGGACTAGTGAGTGGTGCCTCAATTATTCGGAAAACTCAACGAGTGTGCATATTACTTAGCACTACTCATTTTCTTTCATAAACTTTTATTCTAAATAATTGATCGGGAATGTAGGTGTTTATATGCAAAATCACCACAACCTAATATTCTATTAAATAGTGATATTGGCAATGGCAAACAACATAGATATTAATTTTCAATAGAATAGACCCTGTTTAATATAACCATATCTCATGCTCTGTATCCTTCATGAAAGTAATTCAAACAAACATGAGGTATATCCATGGAAATTGCTTTTCATAAATTAATGCATTAAATAAATGAATAGGAATATCCTCAATGGCATGGATGTTAATTAGTAATGAGAGTAGAAATAGAGCATTCTCCCTCTCTCTTCCTCGAGTGCAGGATTGAGGATCATAGGCTGTTTGGTTCTCGGTGGAGGTTGGCTGCGACGAGAGGATCACAATGGTAGTGGTGGCACAACAAGCGGCGGCCGAAGCTCTCGTTGGTGACAAGGGGGAGTCGGCGATAGTGGGTTCAACCGGTGATCGTGCGGGTGGTCGACGGTGGAAATCGTGGATGTAGGTGGCCTTGTGAGGGTGAGGTGAGTGCAACGGCATCGATGAAGCAGAGATTAAAGGTCTGTGGAGCCGACTGCGTGTGGAGAAGAAGACGTGGGTTTGGGTTCTTTTGGAGAAGATGATGAATAGTGCTTTGGAGAGGAGGTGCTGCGACCGTGGCCATGGGATGGTGGTGTGATGGCACCTGTGCAAGGGTGCACGAGGAGATGCTATGTGGATGATGCGCATGCATGGGTTGTTACGAGCAGGGCATCAGACGTAGTTTAAGACGTCTGGGAAGTGGCCCAAACATTTAGGTAGATGTTTGGTATTAAATTTTTTCGACGTACTGGTTTGCGTCTGCACGCGCAGACTGAACCCGCCGCCTTTATTTTCTCTTTCTCTCCTTGCAGGCACCGTTTTTCCTCCTCTCTCCCCGCGGCTACCTTATAAAAATGCTCCCCCTCTCCCTCGCCCTTATTCCACCGCCTTCTTCTTCTCCTTCTCCCTGCCAGCGAGAGTGCAAGTGAGCGAGAGTGGCAGCAGCGGCTGCTGCGAGCGTGCGGGAAGGAGGGGTTGTTACGAGAGGAAGTAGAAGCTCGACCGTGAGGGTATGAGCTTGCCGGTGCAGCTGGAGCGGCCGGTGGGAGAGCAGCGAGCGTGGGGTGTCGTGGAGGAGCTGCTGCAGCTAGGGCAGCAGGCGGACGCGGCGCGGCACAGCCGTGCGCTGCGGGCGGAGAGCGAGCAGGGTTCTGATTCTGGGAAAATTTCCCAGAATCAGACGTCTGGACTTACGTCCAAACGACGCATAAGACGTCTGGAGGAAGGTCCAGACATCTGACAGGTTCAATATTTTCTTATCTTCTCCTTTTTACGCGTGTACGGCCATGCAGTCGTCCGCCACGTTCTTCTTCACCCCTTTGTGATGAGAGCGAGTGTGTGTGTGTGCAGGAATCGTTCGGGAGGGTGGTAGGGCTTGCCATCCCACACCGATCAGACGTATGGACACAGTACCAGACGACGGAGAGGACCTCCAGATGTCTGGGGTGACAATCGGATGTCTAGAAACTAAGTTCAGACGATCCAGCAGGCTTCTGGACGTCTAAAGGACTGCGCAGAACAAGGTATGGCATGATCAACCTTTTAAGACGTCTGGAAGAAGTTCCAGACGTCTAATTTTGGGCAGACTCGTCGTTTTTGACCCGTTTAGGGTCTGTTCGGAGTCCGTTTTCCGTTTTCCGCATTTCAAGTTTCATTCTTCCTAGATTCATTTCCTCTACCTGTTTACAGTAATTGTATACTGTTCTGAGTAGCTCCTTGTCTTTGATCCTTGTATTAGGACCCCATTCCGTTGCGACTCTAGGGGTTGCGGAGGTGCGCGGGATTGCCGACCACGCCCCCAGTACTTCCGATTTTGCGGGTAGAGTGGCCCTTTAATTTAATTATCAAAAATTATACATTTATGAAATAATTAATAGAGTCTAGGGCATTGCATGAACCCTAGGGCTGAAGAATTAGATTGAATGATAGATCCTAGGGTATTGCATGAATCCTAGGACTAGAAAACTAAATTGAATGATAGATCCTAGGGTATGGCATGAATCCTAGGACTGGAAAACTAGTTGAATATATACATCGCAGTCTTGGAAAAGTGGAAAGAAAACGATAACTGCCTGTAAATTGGTTAACAGCTACCTGTTATGAATGGATAAATACGGTTGAGAACATGAATTGTATGGATATAAAGCTGGAATGGTGAAACCTAAATTGGCTGAGTTAAAAGAGCATGAACCCTATAGGGAATTAGGAGTAGAACTCCTGGAAAGTGAATGAAATAGAATTGGGAAAGTGAGCTGGCCCTTGAGTACGGAGTACCAAGGAGAGCAACTGTCCCCCTGTTTAGTGCAGAGCGGAGCTAGCCACCCCAGGGACCCGGGGTTAGGTCTGGCCACTTTGTACCGACTTTTGGCCCTTGTGTACACAGTACCGAGGAGAGCTACTAGTGTAGGGAGAGCACTAGCTACTCCACGGGCCCCGGGGTTCTGCTAGCCCCCTTACACCAACTTGTTAGGCCCACTGGGCAAACTAGGGTAGTCAGGCGAGGGTGCGTGGACCGTGGAGGGGCAAGACCCCTGTTTGGTTACTGTGGAGGGGCTGGACCCCTGTTACTGAGAGGGCTCTGCCCTATACTGGTTCTGTACTGTGCTTTGGGCGCATCGGTTAACGGAAACGACTGACCGCGTGCCAGTGCGGGGTAGCTACCCATGTGTTTATCGCGTGTGCCGTAGTTACCGTTACGTCTGTCAGCGACCTTGGGGTGGTTGACTGAGGGTAGGACCACTACGGGGGACTCTCCCGGCCAGGAGAGCACCACGTGTTACTTCTACTTTTTCGGAAAGACTGCAATCAAGATCGTTCCCACGAGGAACATTCAAGATCAAGAGAAGGATCTAGGGAATAAATCAATAGTGAATAAATGGAAAAATATAAAGAAAGAAAGTAAAAATATAACAGCTACTGACCACTCTACTGCTTCTTCTAGCTTTTAGTTGCCACTCTACTCAGCGTTTCGCTGATGTGTCACCCTTGTTACTTTTCAGGACCAGGTGTTGAGCAGCCAAAGTCGACGGCTGCAGAGGGCGCTAGGCCTAGTAGAGCCCAATAGTGTCACTTGTAGTACCCACTGTACTTTTTTTTTGCTGTTGTTGTGAGTAGTTTCTGTTACCCCCTATACTCTCTTTATTGTAAGATTCATGTTTATGTATATGTTTATTTCTCTACTGTTGTGGTGGTGTATACTGTAGTATTTCTTTTCTCTACTGCTATATTTGTTACTGCTAGTTATATACATGTTGAATGTAGTTTATTTTACTTCTCTTTTGGTTACTTTCTCGTTGGACGATTGGGTCTTGGGGTCAGTCGAGTTGATCCGATTCTCGTGTCTCGTAGGGATTCGGGAATTGGGTCGTTACATGGGCGCACAGGCTGGAGATGTTGGGTTTCTTCGGGAAGTTGCAGGGGGGTGAAGGTTGTGGTGGGTTGAAGAAGAAGAAGAATAGGAAGAAAAAGAGAGGGGTGGTTTGATGATGGTGGTGTTGAGAGGTGGAGAAGCGGTGCGCACGCATTTTCACGACGTGCACGGGCATAAAGGCGATGTCAAAGCTTGCAGCGGCCACAGTGCGCGCATGTCCCATGGTGTATGCTGCTTCCATGGTGGAGGGATGAAGATCCCCCACCAAGAGGGGGTTCAGGTTCTCTGCAGATGGCCGGCCTCCCTTAAAAAAAAATCTCCTCTACTTGTTGGTTTCTTCGACTCGAAGCTTCTCCAACCACTCGCGAAGATTGCGAGTGGTTGGAACAGAAGGATAAGTGCCGCACGGTTTGCATCAGACGTTTGATGTCATCTTTAGACGACTTAAAAAAAATGTAGACTCAGGAGTTTGTGATGGCCATTCCCAGACGTCCAACCTTATCTTCAAACGTCTTATAGATGCAAAAATGGATGTCTGAACTCTTCCACCTAACCTGCATCAATCAAATCAATTATGTTACTATATAATATGTTATTAAGTGTAGAATTGATGTATAAACTTATATGCAGACTAAGGTGAATTGCCATATAACTTCTAATTAATTAACTATGAATAACTAATTAGAGAGTTCTTGGACTGAATAATGATCCACTAAATTGGACTTATCAAATACCCCCATGCCTAAGTTTTGCTAGTCCCTAGCAAAAGAAATGAATGCAAAGTGTATGATTCTATCAAAAGACTTCTTCTTTTCTTATTTCAAACAATTAGAGATCTAGACAAATGTGAAGTGATAGTTGATAGAGAGAATTTCGCTTATTTATGAATGATAGCAATAAAAAGAATGTCATTATATTTTATGCGGTGGAAAATCTCTCCATCAAAATTAAAACATATATCAAATTAAACCACAATAAAGATGTTGCATCCACAGGGTGGTACGAACCAAATAAACTCACAAATGCTTCCACATTAATCTTATTTTCATAGAAAAATGCTTAGTAAGATTATTCTTTAAATAAGTCTTTTGTTCCCATCAATACTTTTCGTTAGATGAAATAATAAAGGATGAGAGAGTTAAAGAATATTTCATGCAATTAACACTTCAAATAATAGGATAAACACCTTGTGCTTTTCACCTAATAAATATTCCCTTGCTTCATAATCATCTTAGTTATGAGAGGTAGAGAAAGCTTGCCGCAGAATAGAGGGAATGAGAGGGCCTAGAGAGCAAATTCAGCAACATATATATATATATAAATAAAAATCCACATCCTCAATCACCTCCTCAACGTTACATTGCATCTAATACCCCATCCAATGTTGAAAAATAGGGGAGGATGGTGGCCGACGTCGTGCACGAAGAGGAGGCCACGGTGGGCGGAGCGGTGAGCGTTGGAGGTGTATTGGAGGATGAGGATTGCGACCGTCGCGTCGGTGTGAGAAAAGGTCGTCGGAGATGGCCAGCTAGCGACGAGGATGGCCAGTGTAGGTCGAGTGCCACCGGCATGGAGGGGCTATCTGTTTGCGTTCTGACGTGGAGAGGAGCCATGGTAGAGCACGGGCATCGCACCGATGATGTTGTCGCCGAAGATGGTTGCTAGAGTTGGCTGAATGGAGGTGCTACTCGACGGTGATGTTGGGTTCTTTAGAGGTTGAAGAGGGTGAACAGGGAAGGGGTTGGGTGGAGAAGAAGAAGAAAATGAAGGAATAGAAGAGGAAGTGGAGGGGGTGGTGATGATGGTGATGAAAGTGGTGATGGCGGTGAAGGTGGATGGAATGGCTGATGGTGATGCACGTTGTCACCGTGCACCACTGCGGTGATGGAGTTCGATGGCAGTGGAGAACGCCTACGCCACAGTGTTTGTCATGGCCATAGGGAAGGCTTGTTGCACAGTGGTGGTGAGGGCGGAGATCCCGCAGGGGGGAGGGATTAGATAGAGCCACAGAGGGAAGGATCCTTTATCCTTCTCTAGATCTGCAATGTCCGCCTCTCCCTTCGCATGCACAACTGCTGAATTTGAACGCTAGCAGAGGGAGAGACGGTGATGGACAATTATGGGCATACCCTCCTTCAAATGCTAATTATATTCATGTCCAGCCACCTATTATTTTTTCTCTCTGCATGCACATATCAAATAAGGAGCGTAAATGTATGTATTAGAATGTAAAGCAGATACAAAAATATTCGTAAGCTAAGATTAATTGCTACTTAGCTTAGGCCATTAAACTATAAGGAAATGTATTCCATATGTACTTAAGCCAAATAAATGCCCAATAAATTGGACTTTTCAATAGTAGCCTAGGTAATGGATCCAAGTGAAAAGCCAACTTACATTTGCAGTTTGTACTTAACCTTTGGTAACACTTCTATTAAGATAGGCACTTCTTCCTTCGGGGCTAAAGCAGAAAATAATCTGTAATTCGACCCCAACTTCTAGCTTAGGTAGGAGATACAGAGTCAAATTGATTTATATTTGGTGGTTCATACTTATCTGGTGCTACATGTAGTCTAGTACTGTAGACTCTAAATCTCTAGACTATCGAACGAGTCAACCTAGAGAGAGGCTAAAAATTGTGCTCTCTTTGCGTGTCCTTGTGCTTACTCACTTTTTTTTTTTAAGATCACATATCTTACCAGATTGTGTAACTGTACTTCATGTTTGGTGGCCTCACATGGCATTCACACTTTAATTAAAATCCTAATAACCCTACAACTAAGTTAGAAGTCCTCAACCAATATTCGGGTGATCAGAAATACTAAAAAGTAGGTATAGGTCATATTTGGTAGATCGCAATGAGTGTTTTTATTGTTACCTCAAAAAGAATCATCACATAATGAAAAATGACACAAAGATAAGACTATAAACTTGAATGCTTTTCTTTTTCTTTTTCTCTCTCTTCTCTTCTTTTTTTTAATTATTTTTTTCTAAATAATTAAAAAAAAATAAGAGAAGAGAGAGAGAAAAAGAAAAAGAAAAGAGTTCAAGTTTATAGTCTTATCTTTGTGTCATTTGTCTTCTAAATATAAATGTTTCCACTTGCAGGTTCAAAAGAGGTCAGGGGGACAGTGATCTCTTTGTGATAGGTGTGTATGGTCCTAGTGACCCTAGTAGGAGGCAGGAGCTGTGGGAGGATTGGAACCTGGCTGCAGATTTTGTGAATGGGGCAGTTTGGCTTGTTGGAGGGGACTTCAACTGTGTTTTGGTGGGGAGTGACAGACCCAATGGGGTGGTGGATAGCTCTGCCATTGGCTTCCAGTTGATGGTCCAGGCTCTGGGCTTGTGTGAGTTTCCCTCTTCAGGTGCTAAATTCACTTGGAGGAATGGTAATGGGCTCATGTCCAAGATTGATAAGTTTTTTGGCAATGCTGGGCTGATGGATCTCTTCCAATTGTCCTTTGTTTATAGTCTTGAACGTCCCTTCTCTGACCATACACCTTTGGTCTGGGACAATGGTGAACAGGTGTTGGCTGGATCCTATTTCAAGCTTAGGAAGTCAAGCTGAGGGAGAGAGGGTTCAGAGATATGTTTGCTGGATGGTGGAGGGCCCAGTAGGTTGAAGGCATGGCTACCTTCAGGTTGGCTTCCAAGATTGTGGCTCTGAAAGGAATGCTGAAGGAGTATGGTGATATTGTCTCTGTCCTCAGACATCAAAAACGTCGAGAGGCCTTGTTGAAGATTCAGGAATTGGATACCAAGGAAGTTGTGGCTCAGCTGTCTGAGCTGGACTTTGTTGACAGAAAGAGGTAGCAGGGGGTGGTGGCTGAAGAAGACCTGAAATTGGAGATGGATTGGAGGGAATGATCAAGGCAGCTGTGACTAAGTGAGGGGGATGCAAACACTAAATTCTTCCACTTGGCTGCCAGTTCTAGGAGAAGAGCTAATCTAATCTCTTCAATTGTTAAATAGGGGCAGAGAATTACCTTCATCTCTGATATCAGAGCTGAGGCTATCAGATATTTCAAGGAGTCTTCAAGAGCTGTAGGTAGGGGCTATTGGAGGATGGCAGCTAGTGATATGCCCAAAATTACTGAGGCTCAGGAGTCCAGCTTGATTGAACCTATATCTGAAGCTGAAGTCTTGAAGGCCATTAAGGATCTCAATTGTGAAGGATCGCCTGGTCCTGATGGAATCCAAGTTCTCTTCTACAAAGAATATGGGACATTGTGGCCACTGAGGATATGGAAGTGATCAGAGAGTTTGAGAATGGCAATTTTGGCTTTGAAAGAATAAATAGATCCTATCTATTTCTTTTGCCAAAGACTCCAGGTGCTGAATCTTTTTAGGAGTTTAGACCTATTGCCCTCTCTAACTCATTGTACTTGGTGATTGGCAAGGTCCTGGCCAATAGATTGAGGCCTGTTTTGCAAGATTTGATCCATCCTGCTCAATCAGCCTTCCTCCCTGGCAGATCCCTACAAGAATCCTTCATCATGGCCCAAGAGATGATTTGTGGATGGCATAAGAGAAAATGCAAGACTTTTCTTGGGAAGGTTGACTTCCGCAAAGCTTATGACTCCATCAGTTGGCCTTATCTTTGGGATGTGCTTAAAAGAAGGTGCTTTCCTTCTAATTGGATCCGTTGGGTGAAAAGATGTATCACCACTGCCTCTTTCACTCCCCTGATAAATGGGAAGCCCTTTGGGTTGTGGATTCAGCCCCAATGTGGTATCAGGCAAGGATGTCCCCTGGCTCCCCTAATTTTCAACTTGGCAATTGACAACTTGGCTTGGTATGCTTTAAGCTTGCTAAAGCAGGTCTTATTAGAGGGTACTCTTTGTCGTGCAGGAGTAATCTGGCTCCCATTCTTCAGTATGCAGTTGATACAGTTTTCTTTGTAGAAGGGTCTATGGATGAAGCAATGGCTTTGCATCATATGATTAATATCTTTGGTGAGCTCTCTGGCTTGAGGTTGAATAGGGATAAATCTAGTTTGGTCTGCTTTGGTTTATCTGAGGAGGAGCAAGGAGCTTTAGCTACTGTTTTGATGTCTCCCCGCATCAGTCTTCCTATTAGATATTTGGGGCTGCCTTTGAGGTGCACTAGAATGAAGAAGAGA
This sequence comes from Thalassia testudinum, assembly GCA_037157565.1. Taxonomy (NCBI): domain Eukaryota; kingdom Viridiplantae; phylum Streptophyta; class Magnoliopsida; order Alismatales; family Hydrocharitaceae; genus Thalassia; species Thalassia testudinum. Next base: position 114,115,262 of record JAZHRO010000025.1, read on the forward strand.
GATTGGAGCTACCTCTTTGACAAGATTACAGTGAAATTGGATGGTTGGCATAGCAGTCTCCTCTCCAAAGGTGGAAGACTTATCTTGCTCAACTCTGTGATCACATCCATCCCTGTTTTCTACTTTTCCATATTTAAAGCACCTAACTTCATTTGGAAAAGGTTGGATGTGTTGAGAAAGAGGTTCTTTTGGAAGGGAGCTAAACATGAGGGTAGATTCTTGTAGCCACTCAAATGGGAGCAGATTTGTTGTCCAAAAGATAGGGGTGGACTTGGGATTAAGTCCTTGAAACACTTTAATGATGCTTTGCTACTTAAGTGGGCTATTAAACTTTTGCAAGGAGACCTGAAGCTGTGGACTGTCCTGATTAGAGATAACTATGGTGCATCCAATAGTGTGCTGTCCAGACTTTAGCCCAACAGGCCTTCTCCTTTATGGAAATCAGTGATAAGAGCTTTGGCTGATCACTTCCACTTGCTGCAACCGGCTCTTGGGGGTGGCAGGACCTTTAGCTTCTGGAAGGAGGGGTGGTCAGGGCTGGGTGTCTTGAAGGAGCTCTATCCAAGAGCTTTTGCTGTAGCATTTGACAAGGAGGCCACTGTCAGCAGGGTCTGGTCCTGCAGCAACAGCAGCTGGAATTTGATTGAGGAGGATTCCAGTAGGAGAGCTACCAGGCTGTGGGATAAAAGGAGGAGGCTAATTTCAGACCTTAAGAGCTTTAGGCCTAGGCCTGGAGTGGAGGACAAATACCTTTGGGAGGGGATTTATAATTTGCATGTTGGTTATAATAGAATTTTGAGCCTTGAAAGTGGGTGGAGATGCGACTTTATTAACAAGAAGATCTAACTTTTAAAAATTCCCCTCAAGGTACAGATTTTTCTCTGTCTATGTAGGAGAGATGGATTGATCACAAGTGATCTGCGACATAGAATGTTGGGAACTAATCACCATGTTTGTTTTTTGTGTGAGATGAATACTGACAATGTAAATCACCTCTTTTCTTCTTGCCTTGTCACTGATGTTGTTTGGAGAAGAACATGTCAGGAGCCACTACCAGTTTGGGATTCTATCTGGCATGGGTTTGGTATGAGAGGGAAGCCACATGTGCGCATGGCTGTCACTCTATGGTGTGTGTGGAAGGCAAGAAATGAGAGACTTTTTCAGGAGAGGCCGGTGTGCTGTGAAAGAATTGTAAGAGAGTGTTGGTCCCTTATACATTTTTAGGGAACTCTTTTGTAATTTCTCTTACTTGTTTATATAATATACCGCTTCGGATTGCTATTGTAAGACGATAGCTTTCCTTTCTGTTTCAAAAAAAAAAATACAAGTTTCCTTTTTTTGTGGCTTTTTTTTTTCTACTAACACAAAACGGCACATACTTTTATTTATGAGGCATTATTAGGGATGATGATGGTCAAGAGGATATTGTGTGGCTTATTTGGTGGAAATGCTTACTCTTGGCACCGGGAAGGAATGGATAGGACAAGCATATTTCTAACCTTTGACACTATTACCCTCCTTCAGCCGAGGACTCTATGAAGGACGATCATAACCATCCACCATAGTCATAGTTTTATTAGGACTAAATCTCTGTATATCTACTTTATTTAGTGACTCTCAAGAATTCATACAATGTTTGCATGCAGGAATAGAGAGTGAAAACTATGCCTAACTCTGAGGTATCATCATCTAATTATCCAGAACTTTAAGAGTCCTTGCACTATACTTAGCACACCAGTAGTCTCTCTATTTTCTCCTCACAAATATTAGGTGGATCTAATAGAAAATAGTATTCCCGACTCCCTTTAAACTGTCCAAGGATTCAACAGACAAAAAATGGCTATTGATTTTCTACGAAGATCCATTACCCAGTCTACATGCAAGTGAAGTAATATAATGGATTCTAAACTTAGAAATAATCTAAGAAAATCTTTAAAGACACCTCCTTAATAAAGATGTTTTGCTAGGGCTAACCAATTTAGCTCAAAAATAAAAGAGATATTTTTTTTTTAATGCACCTAACCTAAATGCATGAATACTGCCTAAAAATGCGAAATGCATCTCCCCATGCCTAAATCCTACAATGTCCTCATTGTAAAATTAAAATAGGGGAAGAAAGGAAGGAAATCACTTGATGAAGGCATTATTCAGAACGTCGGGTGGACACCCAACAAGTGCTGCATTTTCTGTCAGCAGCTAGACTTATAGGGAACCTATAAGTCTGGTTCCTAACAGATCAAACTAGGCCCTAAAAATATGCGTAAAACCACGGGCCTAGAGAATAAGTAGCCACGGATGCTGGCGAGCTGATGATGCAGTGTTATCCCAAATGCTCGCCAGAAGACATGAAAATAGAGAACCTCGTAGGCTACCTGGGGAGGTCTAGGAATAACAAAAGGAACATGAAAAGGAACTCCCGAAATAGGAGTGGAGGATAACAAGGATCCTCTAAAGCAGGAAGGGTTTTAAAAGATATATGCACAATAATTTCAAACCCATGAATGGCGAGACTAAAAGTACAAGCATCAATCCAAACTCACCATTCTACTCGAGGATGTACTGGCTTGATATGCTCCCTAGAAAGATTGTATGTGAGTAGAGACGTGAGCCAAGGATTAGGTTAGGAATCTACAGTTTGCTTGAGTGATTGGGTGGTAATTATTAAGTCCAAAGATGGCTTAGTCTGTTTAGGTTCCATTCCCAATAAGCATTCTTCTTCCACATCCTTACATAACTTCATTGTTACATGAACCTCCAACTGCTTCTCTATAATAGATGAGTCATGTACAGAATTCATTATCTCATTTTCATTAGTAGAGTCATGATCAACATGCTTTGACGACAGTTGGGTTTCCTGGGAAGTAGCGAAATCATAATTATAATCAAATCCATCCCCGGGTTCTTTCTCGTCAATTACATCCTTTCCGAGGGCTTTGTGTGCTACTGCATTATCCTTAATATCTTTAGGAGGATGTTCATTCTTAATGTTATGGAGAAAGCCTATATCACTCAATTCGTTATTCTGCTCGGGGCATAAATCCTTAATTGATACATATTGTCCCTGATAGTCTCTCTTGGGCTTCTCAATCTTGTGTTCATCCTCTTCCAACCTCAACTCTATATCTTCCTGATTTTGGAGAGGATGATTTTCAAAATCAAAAGTAGGAAGGAATCCAGATTTCACCAAATCATTAATATCCTCGAGGGGTAAGTCCTCAAATAACACATAATCCCCTCGAGATTCACTCCAAACTCTAAGTTCGGGTTCCTCTATTGGGTCATCATGTTCCTCTAAAAGAGACTCTTTGTATCAAAATGATCTAATTCATCCTTCATTCCCTTAGGGTTACCTTCATTGGGCACATGTAAATCCTCAGAATGATGAGTGGTAGGTGTTGATTCCCTAAGTTGAGGGTCGGGATTAGGCTCACTGAGGGTAGAATGGGGTTCCACCATATGATTAATAGGGGAAGTGGCATGAACAATATGACCTTGACTCAGGTTATCAGGGGTAAGAAAAATACTGTTAGTGGGGTCAAGGTCCTTAAGTGGTACCATCTTCCCTTTCTTTTGACTCCAATATAACTCGGGTGGATAATCACTAGGATTGTTCTCCTCTAGTGCCCGTGTCTCATGGGGATTGTCTAAGTGATAGCTACTCAAAACGGGATTCCTATTGTCATTAGTTTCCTCATAATTATTTTGATGATTACAGATGTACGAGTAAGGATAAGAATCAATAGTAAGTGAGTAGCTAAGCTGTCTAATTTCCTTGTTCAATTGTTGACTATTCCTCAACATCCCTCCCATAGACTCCATCATTTCCTTTTGTTGTTTTTGCATTTCTATCATAAAAGATGAGAGGCTACTACTATTAGATTAGGGAGGATAGTCAATCTCAGGCTGTGGTTGCCTAGGGGCATTGGTCTAACCTCGATAAGGAAAATCATGAAGGGTGGGAGGGTTGGGTGTTTGCATTTTAGTGGGCATTCCAGGGGTGGAAAATTCTGCTCCTAGGCTTTGCTCAAAAGTAAGAATTATCGGGCCAGTACTCCCAAGATAGGAATAGGATTGATCCCATGAATTGTCATTGTACCCATCAAAGGATGGATGCGCTCAGGGCATGGGATCCTGGCTAAAATGATAGGAGTAAGGATAGTCCATTTCTTTCAATCAAATGGTTTAACTCTCTTAGGAAACAAATAGAAACTTCCTAGAGAGCTTTATCACGCACACACCATTGCCAATACAAACGCAAATATGATGGGAATTTGTTTTTTAGTAGATTTGAAGGATTCCTCAATTCCCACTTATAGGTTAGTCAAATAGGAGTCAAGGCTATGTCCCTCCATTCCCACTTAAGTGGTATAAGAGGTCCGTGATACCTTAAGATCCTTAACTAGACCTGATTGAGGAAGAACGAGGTCAATTAGAATAGGTGGCCAAACAAGTTTTCAATCAATTATGTACCCTAAATTGACCTTCGAGTGCCCTAGAGACGTACACTTTATTGTAATGATATTATCAAATGCTCAAGTAAAAAGTTACTCCAATGATGGAGCCAAGGGATGCAAGTAGGGCAAATCCTTCCTTTGAGGTGATGCGTTAGCGGTGTCTCTTAACTACCCTTGAATTCCTTTATAGGGTGTCCCTCTCCTTAGAGTATCAAATCACTCGGGCAAAAGTTAACACCACCGTCACAAAGTGAGATAGGAGGGTTTGCACTAATAAAGAGATCGATGCCATAGCCTTAAGGGTCAAAGTCCTAGTGCAGTGCCTATAGTGCATGCTCGGTGCAAGAAGTGTGCATCACACCACGAAAAGTGATTTTTCTTTTGAAAATCGCAATGAAGTTATTCAAACACTTCCTGTATCTTTTACTTTTCTTTTCATGAAGTAATGTGACCACTTGATTAATCTTTTCAAATTAGCTTAAGTGGTCTTCTTTAATTATGTCCAAATGTAATGTGTGTGCAGATAACTGATGTACAAGAAAAGACGTACCTTACTCCAGCTCTCTTCAATGTAGGATGTTTGCAATGCAGAAAGAAAAACTAGATGCTGCTCAAATAATCCTAGATGGTCGTCCTATACATATGCAGCTTCTAGCAGGCAGTTCATTTTTTTTTTTTTTGATAATAAGCAATACAAACCTAATCTAATTTAGCTAACTAACTAACATGTAGTTCAAACAATTTGAATAATCCTATAATCTAAATAAAATGGAAACACGCTCCTGAAAATACGCTTCTGCATACAAGAGCGATAAGCAATAAAAGCACTGAGAACAAGTTCCCAAAAATGCCCAACAAGGGTCCACAAAACAAAAATTAAATGTCTAACATCTATCTAGCCTGATCTAAATCTAAAGCAAGCAAACAGGTCTTCAGTCGTCAATCCTCCTTCCACGTTCTTAGGATCAAGGCCCACGTGCTCCTGTTACTGCCCTATAATTGGCGTCAAGGTCCACAAAAAAAAAATATCGCCTCCGTCGTATGCACCCACCGCGTTCGTTTGTTGTTTTTGCACAGAAAAAGATCCAAAGTCAGAAATTCAGAAAATCTTTAGAAATAGCATAAAAATAGTATAAATTTATCAAAAAAATTAATAGACGTATTTCCTCCTCGGCAACGACGTCATTTGAAAGTGCGATCTTAGTTTTCGTTGAAATTTGTAACATAAAATGTCGCATCGTTGTAGTATGTCGTGTGGTAGAAAATCGCTTTTCAAAACCTTTACTTTTCAAAATCTTACCACAAAAATAGTTAGGTCATCTCCACAGGGAGGAATCAGCCTATTAGACTAGTGAATGGTGCCTCAATTATTCGGGAAACCCAATGGGTGTGCATATTACTTAGCACAACTCATTTTCTCACATAAACTCTTATGCTAAATAATTGATCAGGAATGTAGGTGTTTATATGCAAAATCACCACAACCTAATATTATGTTAAATAGTGATATTGGCAATGGCGAAGAACGTAGTATTAGTTTTCAATAGAATAGACCTTGTTTACTATAACCATATCTCATGCTCTGTATCCTTCATGAACGTAATTCAAATAAACAAAAGGTATATTCATGCAAATTACTTTTCATAAATTAATGCATTAAATAAATAAATATGAATATTCGCAATGGCATGGATGGTAATTAGTAATGAGAGTAGAAACAGATCATTCTCCCTCTCTCTTCCTCGCATGCAGGATGGAGGACCGTCAACCATTTGGTTCTCAGTGGAGGTTGGCCGCGACGAGAGGATCACGATGGCAGTGGTGGCACGGCAAGCGGTGGCCGAAGCTCTCGCCGGTGACGAGGGGGAGTCGGTCGATGATCGTGCTAGTGGTCAACGACGGCAATTGTGGACGTGGGTGGCCTTGTGAGGGTGAGGCAAGTGCAATGGCGTCGAAGGACTAAAGATTAGAGGTCTGTGGAGCCGGCTATGTGTGGAGAAGCAGATGTGGGTTTGGGTTCTTTTGGAGAAGATGATGAACAGTGCTTTAGAGAGGAGGTGCTGCAATCGTGGCCATGCGATGGTGGTGCGATGGCACCCGTGCAAGGGTGCGCGAGGAGATGCTATGTGGATGGCGCGCACGCACGAGCGTGCAAGCTGGAGATGTTGGGTTTCTTTGGGAAGTTGCAGGGGGTGAAGGTTGTGGTGGGTTGAAGAAGAAGAAGAAGAAGAATATGAAGAAAAAGAAGAGTGGTTTGATGCTGGTGGTGTTGAGAGGTGAAGTGGCGCACACGCACTGTCACTACATGCATGGGTGTAAAGGTGTTGTTAAAGCTTGCAGCGGCTACAGTGCATGCATGTCCCACGATGTACGCTGCTTCCATGGAGGAGCGGATGAAGATCCCCGTTGGGAGGGGGTTCAGGTTCTCTGCAGATGGCTGGCCTCCCTTAAAAAAAAAACTCCTCTGTTGGTTTCTTATACCCAAAGCTTCTCCAACCACTGGCGAAGATTGTGAGTGGTTGGAACAGAAGGATAAGTGTTGCACGGTTTCCATCAGACATTTGGCATCATCTTTAGACATCTTAAAAAAATGTAGACTCAGGAGTTTGTGATGGCCATTCCCAAACGTCCGACCTTATCTCCAGACATCTTATAGACGCAAAAATGGACATTTGAACTCTTCCACCTAGGCTGCATTAATCAAATCAATTATGTTACTATATCATATGTTATTGATGGGAACACCATCATGAGCCCTAACTAGCTCATTTTGACCCAGAAAAGAGAACAAAAGCTCCTACATAACCAACTAGAGGACCTAATTCCATGAATAACCATTCTGAGATAAAAGTAAGAAACAAGGGGTAAAACTATAATTTTACCATTGCAGTTCAACAACGAGTTTTCTCATGGGCTAAACACAGGTCAAATGGTCTTAACAAGATAAAAAGTGGGTTGGTTAAAATAGAAAAGGGTTCATGTGAATTTTGGGAATTAAATGATTTCTTGTAACCCTAAAACTGACCCACTTGATTTAACAAGGTTCTGGTCAGGATAAAATTGACCTAAACCCTCTAAAAATCATGGAAAAATATTCTCTAGGTATAAGAACCTTCAATTTGGCCCTTGAAACCTATTTTGACCTAAATTAGGGCCTCAGTCAAATATTGGCCCTAAATTGGATTTTTGCATAAATTGCTCAGTAAAACGTGGTCAAACCCAAAATCCAACTTCACCATTGAATTCCTTAGGTCCAAATTAGGTTTGTACCAAAATTTGGACCTAAGAGGAATTTATCTTGACCCACTTTGCAAACAGGTTCAACCCAATTACATTTCTACCCCTCTCTTTCGAAAACCTCTACAGAAACCCCCTAGCTTCCTCGTCGTTCTTTGCAATTAGGTCCCTCAACAATTATAGCGGAGGGAATCCTACTCCAGCGAGGTTTCAAAGGCAAGAACTCTCTGATCTCTCAGAGAATCCCCTTCAAAATTGAAAGGGAGATTCTCTGAGAAATCTCCTCCAATGTGAACCCATTGATGAGCCCTAATTCCTAACCAATCTCTCATGCGAACGCATGAGAGATTTGGATCTCTCTGAGTTTCCATCTCCGGTGAGATTGCCGTGCTGGCTTCCAAGAACAAACCCAACCTCCAGGACCTATTTAAGAAACCCTAATTCATTCCGCACCTCCTCAGCTTGGAATTGGGCCGGTCCACCCCACTTTCTTCTCTCCTCGCCGGCCACAACCTCTTTGCAAGCTCCAGTGGCTCTGTCCCCTCTCTCTCGTCACCCAACCACAATACTAGTGGTTGGGTTGCCTTCCTCTCATTCATCCACATCATCCATACCAGCTTGACGCTGCTTCTATCCCTGTCGTCGTTGCCGCCTCACCTACGGAGAGTTTCATCTCTGACGACGGCAACACGAGCCAACCGCCATTCTTGCCTCCTTCATCCTTAGCTTAGGTCAAATTACCTCTCTCTCCCTCCTCTTTCTGCTCCCCCTCCTTATTTCTTGAAAATATCCCTCGACGCCACTAATCACCACCACCTTCTTCATCTCCGGCCAGAACTCTGGTGAGGTGTCCCCGCCACTCCGCATCTCCATCCACCTCGCCAACCACCCCATAAGCACCACAACACCTCACTGATCCTAAACCCTCACTCCGCTCACCGCGCCACGCCCCCAAAATGCCCCCCGAACACACCCACTCTCACGCACACAGGGTGCCCTAGGCACGCACACTGGCCACCCCACGCCACGTCAACCCCCGCAACACGTTCGCCGTGCTTGGCGAAGCTTTCTGAGCTTTCTGACAAGGTCGCGAAGCCGTTTTCGTGGTTGACAGGTTTGGAGGCCCGCCGCCATTGACGCAAGCAAGCAGCATCCTTGTGAGCTCGCTCTAAGTCTTCCCGCTATAGGTGCATAGCCCCAGATTGCGCGGACTCCCCTCGCGCACGTTTCTAGGTAGGCAATTGGTTTTGAAGGACTCAATAGCAGCTGCAATCAAGCGTCGTTGCCTGCTGCAGACGCACGCAAAGGGAGGTGGGAAGATAGTCCCACCTCGGAAGATCTTAAAGCATCGCAGTGGAATAAATTGAATAAGTGAATCAAGCTTATCACCTCCTGACCATGGGGTGAGGTCCCACTCACCCTCTCACTGCCTCGTCAGTGGCCCGATCTCCGCTGACTTGGTGCGACCCGTATACCTGACTTGCACTCCTCTCCCACCATCGCACGTCGGTGGGCCTGGTCCTGGGCACGTACCTGACCCGATTACCCGAGAAAGCGGCTCTGGAAGAATGAGCCTAAGAGAGAAAGAGGAAGAGAGAGCGCGCGCAGGTAGGGTAGGTTTTGCTCTCGCAAGAAAGGAGAAGAAGAAGAAGCTAAGGAAGGAGAAGACAAACTGAAGAGTTGAAGAGAAAGAAAGAGAAGGAGAAGGAGCTAAAGGCAGAAGGAGTCGCCTGAAGAAAAGAAAGAAAGAAGAAGGAAGGAAGCAGTCAGAGACAAAAATCAAAAGAAGAGAAAGAAGACAAAGAGAAGAAAGAGCCAACGACAAAGAAAGGAAGAAGAAGAAGAGAAGAAGAGAGATTGCAAGAGAAATCAGAGAAGAAGAAGAAAAATAAGAGGAGAGCATTGTAGCACATACTTTTAAGACGTTTGATTTTATAATCAAACATCCAATTTTCCATAAGTCCTCATTATATCTCTTGCTACATCTATTCCTATTAACCATATACTCATGCTTTATATTTTTCATTAGATTTTTGAGTAATATTATGTGTTCAAATTGCATTCATTGAGCTTAGTGTATGAATTCCATTTGCTCCTTATGTTCGACCTCGGACTTAAAACTTCGAGTAATAAAATCTATTTGTTTTTGAGCGATTTCAACTATACTACGACACATCGATTCTAAAACCTGATTTCGCCTTGCAAACATTTTGGCACCGTTGCCGGGGAACAACGTTCAATTCATCACTAGTCTCTGCATTATTTTGATTATATTTGAGCACTAACTTGCCCTATTTGTCTTATTGTGATCTTGCAAGGTATTTCACGAGGAGATCTCCCACGCAAATCAACCACTCTAGGGCATGTAACTTCTCTATTCTTCCCTAATCGAACCTCCTAATCTTAGGAAGACAGAAAGGAAACAATCAAATTAGGAATCACCTGCCTTCTTTTTATAGTAATTATCATTTAAAAAGGCCAGTTTTCTGATTTGCGAAATTTCGTTTTCACATCTTATGGGAGTTGAAGCGATTCTACTTAGAGATCCTACCCCAAAATTCCTGTGCCTATTAGGGATCACGCTTAATTTCTAGACCTCCATGGACTATGCACTTCTCATTTGAAGTCCAAGGAGAACGTTTGTGAAAATCAAAGAGGACTGAAAATAAGAGCCAAATTAGGGTTTTGGAGTGCTAGTTCACACCTACATGCATAAAAGGAAACAAACCCGCCCGCATTTATGTGCTACCCAAGCCCTTGATTAAAAATATTTAATCAAGAAAAATCCTAAAATCAGATTCTAAACTCACTTGAACCTTAAAAATACTTGGATCTAATAACCTGGGAGTCAAATCAGGGTGATTTCTAGGTCTCGACCTAGTGTCATTCTACCATCTTTAGGGCAGGTCAGGTGAAGTTGGACTACATTGTAGGCCAACCAACCTCCAAATTGGATCACAAGTCCAAATAACTGCTAATTCAAGTGAAATCAAAGGCACGAACTAGGACATAAAACTGGTAGACTTAAAAGGTCAAGTTATCCATTTTGGTCTACCTGGACCTTCAGTGACAAGAGAGGTCAGGTGGGGGAAACCCTATAACTCGTGGGGATGCTCTACCGTGTAGGGGTCTTCGCGGGACTCTCCCTCTCTGGTTGCCCAGGTAATTCTCAGGTGGAAGACTTTTTGATCCAGGGATATCATTCGCCCCAAACCTCCATAGTCATCCAAACATCTTTGGGTGCCTTGATTAGGTCAACAACACATCCAGTCCCTCACCCCTTCTCTTTAGAGCACACACATAGATTTTCTTTGGGAGTCTCTATTCAGATCAAATCACTTCGATCCAAACTTGAATTCTGATTCTACATCTTGATTCCACCATCGGATCCAAATATGCAGCCTGGTTACTTAGGAATACTATTCAAGAAACCTGAATCACAAAGATCCATGAGAGATAGAATGATTGAGGATGCCCTTGAATTTTATGAAATTAAATACAAAACCTGAAAACTAGTAGAAGGCATTCAGGTTAGTGTACCAACAACAACAACCTTCATCATAAACTGTGCCCTATTGTTATTAACAGAAGCAATAAAGGGATCAACCAGAGACATTCTCATAACAGGATACATTGAGGTGGAAAAATTGCATAACTTTGAATATCTCCAATGTATAACAAATCCTGTACTTTGGGAACAACACCAAGATGATCTTGAAAAACGAGGAAGAGATGATGAGATTATTGAAACAAGTTATCGATTAGAAATACCCGTACATGCCCCAAACAAATAATGAACCATCTTGGAATAGTATTGAGGACCAATCTGATTTCCCAAATTCCGGGTTTGAGGCACAAGGTTATTGTGGATTCCCAACCCAAACAGAATATAACATGCCTGATCTTGAATTAGGTTGGGAAGTCCCAATTGTAGAACACGATTTTGAGCCAGCCCTAGAAAACCAACATCCTGGGTCACCAAGCATATAATTCCGAGACTCCTGTAATGATGAGATTAGAACAGAACCTCTTGAGAGTGTAACTCCCGCCCCTTATTCTGATAAGGTGACCCTCGAAGGCAATTCTGACCTAGATTCTAGTAATTCAACCCACATCCTCAGCTTGGAATCTGGATCTGAAACCTATTGGGAAGATTACAAGGCCCCGTATGACGAAGATCAAAGTTTAAATGAAGATTATCATTCTAGGCCTTTTGAAACGTCGTGGCTTGACGTTATAACGTTGTAGTAAAGCCGGTTATTACCAACATTTCAAATATAAATTTTTTTACTCGGAAAAATAAAAGAGTTCCCGAGGTCGAACTCAGGGAGCAAGTTGTATTCTAGAGATATACAAGTTCTATTACAAAAATAAAGAGAGAGAGAGAGAGAGAGAGATGAAAATTTGGCTTCTTCTTCTTCTCTTCTTTCTTCCTCTTTGTCTTATCTCCTCTTTGGCTTTTGTTCTTCCTGTTCTTCTTCTTCTTCTTCTGCTTTCTTCTGTCTTCTGTTCTTCCTTGTTTTCTTTCTTTCTTTTTCTTCAGATCTTCTTCTTCTTTGTCTTCACCTGCCTTGACCTCTCTTCTTCTTCTTTCGCGATGGCCGTTGCTCTTCCTTCTTCTTCAGCCTGTCTTCTTTCCTGCTCTGGCTGCTGACCTTCCGTCGTCTGCCCCGGTGCTGAGACGACTTAACGATGCCTTCGCTACAGTGCAGCAGCTCCTTCTTCTTCAGCGGGTCTGCTTCTTCTTCTTTGGCCTGCACACTTCAGAGTTTTTTCGTCAAGAGGCAAAAACCTACTCTACCCCCCTCCCCCGCGTATCTCTCTCTCTGAAATCACTCTTCGGAAGCTCTCCCAGAGCGCTACCGGGTAATCGGGTTCGGGTCAGGCCCGGGTCCAGGCCCACCGGCGTGCGTGGTGGGCGAGGAGTGCAGGTCAGTCTAATCGGGTCGGGCCAGGTCCGCGGAGCGTGGTCACGGACGAGGCCGAGTCGGGTCGGGTCGGGTGAGAGGGACCTCACCCCGTGGTAACTGAGGCAAACAGATGGTGGCACTTTTGCAACTTATGTGGGTGTGTGGCTTCAGAAATTCCCGAGGTGGGACTATCCGCGCACCCCATTTCTCTCACGCCTGCTGTAGGGATGGTGCTTCCAATTGCAACAGCTGTTGAGGCTCGCAACTCCAATTGAGGGCCAGGGTGTGTGCGCAAGACTCTTTCGCGCAGGCCGTTGCTCTTCAACCTGGGATATCTAGGCTTGGAGCAACCTCAAGCAAGCTTCGAGCTTCCTCGCCAATGGCGGTCCAGGCCTGGAACCTGAAATCAATAGAACGGCCTCTCGGCCAAATCAGACAGGCGGGGGACCTTCGCCGTGGCACGGCGAAGGTGGTCAGGGGGTCTGCAGGGGGCGAGATGGAGCTAACAGGTCGTCCTAGGTCAAACTGTGAGCGAAGAAGTGGGTGTGTTCGGTGGATCTGCAGAGGGTGTTTGGTGGGAAGTGGAGGGGCGGAAGAGGATCAGGGTGAGGAGGCGGAGGTTCTGCGGTGGTCGGCGAGCCGTGTGGGTCGCTGAGGTGATGGGCGCGGCTCGCCGGAGGGTGGTCGGAGGCGGAGAGGATGAGGGTGAACAGGAGCGGTCGAGGGTTTAATTGACTAAATTGAAAGCGGGGAAAGAAAGAGGAGAAGAAGGGGAGTAGGTCTAACTTACTTGCAGGGACGAAGGGGGAGGAACAGGGCGACAGTCGTATCGACTGTCGCCGGAGAAGACGATGCTCAGGGAGAGGGGCGGCGGCGAGCAGAGGGCTGGAGAGGCGCCAGCTGGGTGCGGCGTGGCGCGGGAAGAGCAGGGGAGGAAGTCTCTGCTGCTGGTAGTGCGGCAGAGCGAAGAGGTGGAGGGGGAGGAAGTCGCCGGAGCTGGTGAGCGTCTGCCGGAGAAAGAAGAGACGAAAGCTGGGGGTTTTCTCCGTCAGATCCAGGCTGCCCTCGTCGGTGGAGCGGCGGGGGGTATTTATAGGGATGAAGCAGGGAGGAAGGCGGAGGGAGACGACGTGTCTCCCTCGCCGGAGAGTGGTCGGAACATGAACCCATACCGTCCGTGCGTTCGCACGGCCGGTATGGTGGCCTACAATGTCCAGGGGGGTGCTCCTGCGACGGCTGACGACGCAGGGCACCCCCGGTACACTTGCCAGGTCCCCCACCTCACCCTGCCCGGCGCCATGCTCCGCGCAAGGTCGCCGGAGCATGGTGCTGGCAGGGTTTTGCAGGAGGGACCTGATTGCAAAGAACGAAGGAGAGTTAGGGGCCAAAATGCGAGGGTTCAAAAGTTGAGGGCCAAAGAGTAAATATATGAGGACCAAAGTGTGAAGTCGGTCAAGGAGGTTTCTTCTTAGGCTCAAGTTTTTATACATGACTAATTAGGACCTAAGGAATCTGATGGTGAATTTTATTTTCATATTAAACCTTGTTTGACCGGTCAATTTGCGCAAAAACCCAAATTAAGTTATTAATTGGGCATGGTTCTCAATGTAGGTCAAAATGGGTTCTAAAGGCCAAATTGAAGGTTCTAAACCCTAGAGATTATTTTTCTATGAATTTTAGAGGGTTTATTCTATTTTTACTTTGCCTCGAACCTTGTGAATTGAAGTGGGTTGTTTTAGGGTTACAGATTATCATTTGGTTCCTTGGAAGTGCTGTAGCCCTTGCTAGATCATCTCATCCCACTTTTATTATTATTAAGCTGTTTTGACCTATGTTTGGGCCCTGAATTACCCTGTATGCAGATTATACTGGTAAAATTGCACTTTTACCCCTTATGACTTGTTTTCTTCTCAAACTCAGAATTCTCTGAGTTAAGCTTTTCCTTGAGATATGCAGGAGCTTTTATCCTTTGTATTGGGTCAAAATGAGCTATTTATGGCTCATGATGAGGTTCTCATCATACCCCCATGCCTAGCTTTTGCTAGTCCCTTAGCAAAAACTTAAGGTTTCAACCCTTGTTCTAGACCATGAAGTTTTTAATAGTTTTAGATAAGTGCCTTCATAGATTAGGTTAGAATGCTGATCATAGGCCTAAAAGGTACTCCAGTACCAGTCAAGATCCAAATCTGTCTAGCCTTAGCCTCAGTCTTTTAGCAAAGGTTTTTAAGGCCCACAAGAACTAACCTAAGGTTTATTGGACTTCGTGGTTAAAGCACCCGTGCTTGAAATGATTTTAGCCCTGGCTCAGTTCGCAGTGCGTTTTGTAAGAGAGAGATAGAAAGTTTTTCTGTTTGGAGAGTTTTCTCTCTCTTTTTCTTTTTAGTTCTAGCCTAGGATTGGCTTTTCAACACGGTCTGTATCAGATTCCTTGCTCCCATCATCAATCCTCAAGGGTTCCTGGCGATCGATGCTTCGAGATAGCACCGCCCATGGCAACCCCCGGAACCCTGGCTATTGAGATTTCGAGATAATCCCATCCATGGTATTCCGTGGCCGAATCCAGACCCTGGCAATTGACATTTCGAGATAATGCCATCCATGGAATCTGAACCAGCAGAGTGCTTATATGCCCCCCGTAGGATATGTAAATATCCTAAGAGACAAGCACCGAGGAGATGATATTTTGTTACGCATCTTTGAGGGGATTTCCCGCCTCTCCGCGCTGGGAACTCGTCCAAATCAACTTGTGTTGATCGGCCGCTCCTATTCTAGATGTTCTTTTCAGATTTTTGTGACGCTTCTGCGTGATTCTGATTTTTACGCTTACTGAACCAGGCTGTGTGTGAGATTAGGGTGCTTAGGTTACTGAGTCCCGTAAACCAAAAATTAGTTAACGAGGCCGAATACTCCCTAAGCCTTAGACCTAATACTTCAGCTTTTCATTTTCCTCAACCTCTTGAGGAGTGTCCAGATCTTAATGGGTACTAAGAGTCTATTCAAGAATGCCTAAGGTTTGCATTCTTACTAATCTCATTGTGCACTTTTCAGTTATTTTCTCGAATGAGGTCTAGAACTTAGGTTAATTCCTTAGTTCCTTACTAATGACTATCACTTTTTCTCATAATTTTGTGCTCCTTTTTCATTTTGTTTCTTTTCTCCTTCACAAAATTTTCCTTCTCCTCTTTTCCTCTTATTCTTTTTCGAAAATTTTTTTTTTTTTTTTAATTTTTATGGTATTTTTGGCATATGTGAATTTTTTTGTTTGAAACATTTTCTTACAAGTTTTTGCACTTTCCTACCCCCCCATGCCTAAGATTTGCAATGTCCTCATTGTAACCTAGGGGGTCTTAGTTCATTCCTTAAGACAGAAATTTGGGTGAGTGGATGGGTCGGGTTGAATTTTTGCGGACGATTTCAAATTTCAGATGCGAACATCTGAGTTGGGGTCGGCTGTCTATAAGGGTGAACTTCGAGTGCTGAAAGGTGTCAGAACAAGTTTCAGGTTTTCAAAGAGAATGACGGGCTGCCTCCCGTTAAGCGCTGAGTTTTACGCCATCGGCTGGGCGCAATAAGCTCAAGGGGAACGGAGGATATAAGATGCCTCAGCCAAATCAGTAGAAGTTACATCAATGAACGGCTTGAGTCTTTGACCATTCACGATGAAAGGTTCAGAATCGTGGCTGAGTGGACTGATTTCGATTGCTCCATTTCCAGAAACCTGTCGGACCAAATATGGTCCGACCCACTTAGATCTCAGTTTTCCTGGGAAGAGTTTGAGTCTGGCATCAAAGAGTAGGACCTTTTGACCAGGATGAAAGATCTTTCTCGAGATGTGTTTGTCGTGGAAGGCTTTAACCCGCTCCTTGTAGATTTGCGAGTTCTCGTACGCGTCTGTGCGTAATTCATCGATCTCGCTGATTTGGAGTTTTCTGTGGGTCCCAGCCTTGGAAAGATCTAGATTACAGTTCCGTACTGCCCAATAGGCTTTATGTTCCAGTTCGACGGGAAGGTGGCATGCCTTTCCGTACACCAATCTAAAGGGAGACATGCCCAATTGGGTCTTGTGGGCGGTCCTATAGGCCCACAATGCTTCCGGAAGTCGGGACGACCAGTCCTTCCTGTCAGGTCGAACAGTGACCTGCAGGATTTTCTTGATCTCCCGATTCGACAGCTCAGCTAGACCATTAGTTTGGGGGTGGTAAGGAGTAGAGATTCGGTGAGACACCCCGTATTTGGTCATCAGTGACCTAAACTGAGCATTTGTGAAATGGGTCCCCCCATCAGAGATTATTGCACGAGGAATCCCGAACCTTGAGAAAATGTGTTGATGAATGAATTTGAGAACGATTTTGTGATCACAGGTTCGGGTCGGTATGGCTTCGATCCATTTGGACACGTAGTCCACAGCCAACAGAATGTATTCGAAACCATCCGAAATAGGAAAGGGGCCCATAAAATCAATCCCCCAAACATCAAAGATTTCGCATACTAGAATCGGTTGCATAGGCATCATGTCACGACGGCTCATGTTGCCCAAAGTCTGGCAACGACTGCATGCCTTGCAATGACTGTGTGCGTCTTTGAACAGTGTGGGCCAGTAAAAGCCGCACTGGAGGACTTTTGATGCGGTTTTATGCCCGGCAAAATGGCCACCGCATGCCTGGTCATGGCAGAAAGAGAGGATATTGTTGACTTCCCCTTCCGGGACACATCTCCGGATGATCTGATCGGCACCTATGCGGAAGAGGTACGGGTCTTCCCAAATGTAATACTTGGCATCGGAGAGTAATTTGTCTTTCTTGGCCTTCGGCCAATCGGACGGGGTCTGATGAGATGCCAAGTAATTTACAATATTAGCAAACCATGGAAGGCTAGTACCAATAGTCAGCAGGTGCTCATCGGGAAAATGCTCAGTGATGGGTCCGGAAGGGTCTATCATTTCAGAAGGAAGACGGGACAAGTGATCAGCTACCACGTTTTGTTTTCCCGCTTTATCGCGAATCTCGAGGTCAAATTCTTGCAACAGCAAGATCCATCGGATCAATCGAGGTTTCGCGTCCTTCTTTGCAAGGAGATGCCTCACAGCCGTGTGATCCGAGTATATGATGACATGGGAACCCAGAAGGTATGATCTGAACTTCTCAAGGGCAAATACTACAGCTAGCAGCTCTTTCTCAGTAACTGTATAGTTACGCTGAGCCTCATCGAGTGTTTTGCTGGCGTAGTAAATGACCACAGGTTTCTTGTCATTTTTCTGCCCCAAAACCGCTCCTACAGCGAAGTCGGATGCATCACACATGATCTCAAAGGGTTGAGACCAATCAGGGGATTGTAGGATCGGGGCTTGGGTGACTCGGTCACGCAGGATTTCAAATGCTTGAGTGCATTCCTTGGAGATTTCGAAGGGAACATCCTTGGAGAGAAGAGTGGTCAGGGGGCGTGCGATTTTTTTTTAAAAAATCAGGGATAAATCGTCGATAAAAACCGACATGCCCTAAAAAGGATCGGATGTCCCTGATCGAGCTAGGCATAGGAAGGTGAGAAATCAGATTAACCTTAGCTCGATCCACTTGGATACCTTTCTCCGAAATTGAGTGTCCCAGGACAATTCCCTCAGGCACCATGAAATGGCTCTTTTCCCAGGAAAGAACCAAATTCACGTCGATGCACCGCCTGAGTATCTGGACCAAGTGTTGGAGGCAATCGTCGAATGATGCTCCGAAAACTGAAAAGTCATCCATGAAGACTTCCAGATAATCACCTACCATATCTGAGAATATGGCAAGCATGCATCGCTGAAAAGTAGCGGGTGCATTGCAAAGACCGAAAGGCATCCTTCGGAAAGCGTATGTTCCGAAGGGGCAGGTGAACGTGGTCTTTTCTTGGTCCTCAGGATGGATTGCCACCTGGTTGTAACCGGAGTACCCGTCAAGGAAGCAGAAGAACCTATTTCCCGCTAATTTTTCGAGAATTTGATCAATGAAGGGTAGTGGGAAATGATCCTTCTTCGTGGAGGAATTGAGTCGACGGTAATCTATACAGACTCTCCACGAGTTGGCTAATCGGGTAGGAATGATTTCTCCGGTCTCAGTTGTTATAGTGGTGAGTCCTGCCTTCTTAGGCACGACCTGAATTGGGCTCACCCAACGACTATCGGAGATCGGGTAGATGATCCCGGCATCTAACCACTTGATGATCTCCTTTTTCACGACCTCCTGCAGATTGGGGTTTAAGCGTCTCTGCATTTCACGAGAAGGTCGTGTGCCCTCTTCTGAATAGATATGATGAGTACAATAAGAGGGACTTATTCCAGTCAAATCATCGAGGGTCCATCCGATGGCTCTGCGATGTTGCTGGAGGACAACAATCAGACGGGATTCCTGTTTAGGACTAAGGTTGGAATTGATGATCACAGGAAGGGTCTGATTAGAACCCAAAAAGATGTATTTCAAATGAGCAGGAAGGGGTTTCAGTTCGAGGATGGGGTTTTCAGCAGCAGCGGGTGGTTCAGTGTAGATGTGAGGTTCAAGGGTGGGAGTTACTGGGTTGTTCACATCTGGATTTGACTCCTCTATTTGCGGGTCAAGATCCTTCTGTGGTTGATGAGGAATACTCAAGTCATTCTGGAGGTGTGATTCATCAACCAAAGTCTTGATGTCACAAATTTGCTCGATGACGCCGCAATTAATTCCTTGTTGGGCCTTAAATATATCAATTTTCAGTGTTTGATCTCCAAACTTAAGCTCTATTTGGCCCTCCTCACAGCTGATGTTGGCTCTAGCAGTAGCCAAGAAAGGTCTCCCTAGAATGATTGGTGTATCCCTAGGGTTCTCAGGTGCATCCATGTCTAAGACTATAAAGTCCACTGGAAAATAGAAATCCCGCACTCTCACGATAACATCCTCGAGAATCCCTTTTGGTGACTTTATAGATCGATCTGCTAATTGTAATGTCACCTCGGTTGGTTTCAGCTCAGATTCTTCCAGATGGTCAAGTAAGGATGTGGGTATCAGATTTATAGATGCACCTAAGTCTAACAATGCTCTATCAAGTTGGGTACCACCTATCTTACAGGAGATCAGGGGAGTTCCAGGATCTTTTGCCTTGGGTGGGAGTCTACTAAGGATTACAGAGCTGGCTTGCTCTGACAGAACAATTGGGCTCTCCCCCTTGGTTCGCGGCTTACGCTGGGGTGTACATATATTCTTTAGAAATCGTGCGTAAGCTGGTACGTGGCGGATTGCATCCATCAAGGGGATGTTTATGTGGACCTGCTCAAAGAGCTTGACCAGGTCCTCCTCAGGGGCCACGGGTTTGGTGGTCTTCTTTCCCTTGGTCAGGGCCTCGGGAAACGGGATCTTGGTTGGTTCCTCTAGGATAGGTCCAGGTTGTGGGTCTGGAACAGCGGTACCTTGGATAACTATCCTAGGGTCATGGTTATCAGGCAGGGATTGGTTTGGATAATGCGGGTCCTGAGTTGTCTTACCACTACGTGTTGTTACAGAATTTAATCCAGCCTGATTTTGGTTTGGATTTGGTAGGAGGGGTGGCTGCTGCTGAAATCCCGTACGAGAAGTAGAGGCTTCCATCTCGTCTGGAGATGGAGCAGTGGGGGCCTGATAAATCCATTGAGCGTGGCCTAAATTTGGATTCATAACGCGCTTCTGGGTTGGCACGTTATTTGGGTTAGGAAGAGGTTGGGAAGGGAGTGTGCCTGGCTGGCGAGAATTTGTCAACTGGGCCAGCTGAGTTTTAACTTCAGTAAGCTCGTCCTTGTGCTGTTTTTGAATGGCCGCATTCGATTTCTGAATGTCAGCCAGAGTCTGAAGGATTAAGGACATTTGATCTTGATTTGGCCCTGATGGATAAGTAGGGTTGGGCCGAGGCTGAGGCGGCTGGTAGTGATGAGAGGGCTGTGGGCGGGACTGAAAAGGTGGTCTTTGGGTTTGGGAATTTCCCGCCCACTGAAAATTGGGATGGTTTCGCCATCCAGGGTTGTAAGTGTTGGAGAATGGGTCGTTCTGGATGGCGTTGAGGTCCTCGCAGGTCTGAGGAACCTCCTGAGAATCAGGGAAAGGAGGAATGGAGTTCCCCCGGCTGGTGAAGAAAGGATCGGATGATCTTCCAGTCCAAGAATCAGATGGGGGTGGATATGGATCCATCCCAAGGGAGGATCGGTGGAGGATATTTTGCACAGTCTCCTGTGTGGAAGGAGGTTGTGCAAAGGAGTTACGCGCAGAGGTGGCTCGCTGCAAGTGCTGAGTCAGCTCATCCACCTTCTTTTCAATGATTGAGACCTTGTCCAATCGACTGGCCATTAATTCCAGGTCGACTGATGCGGACAGGCCCTGCGTCTCATGTGCTCCCTTAAGATTCGTCGCTGCGCGGGTATTCGTCCTGTCGAATAATCCCATGGAGTCATTGTTGATGGAGTTCTCGCACATGTTTTCGAGAATCTCCCATACGGTGTCTTCATGTTGACCCATGATGTTTCCTCCGCAAGTTGCATTGACGAAAAGGCGGATGTCCTCACGGAGTCCCTGGTAAAAAGATTGGACTTGTTCCCATTTAG
Organism: Thalassia testudinum; assembly: GCA_037157565.1. Classification (NCBI taxonomy): domain Eukaryota; kingdom Viridiplantae; phylum Streptophyta; class Magnoliopsida; order Alismatales; family Hydrocharitaceae; genus Thalassia; species Thalassia testudinum. The sequence goes on from JAZHRO010000025.1 coordinate 114,136,435, forward strand.
GAACTCCGTGATGGGGGCACTTCCTCATGAGATCCTGAAAACGATCCCATGCCTCATGGAGAGGTTCTCCTGATTGTTGAGTGAAGTGTGTAATCTGATGGCGCAAGGCGTTGGTTCGACCAACGGGAAAGAACTTTTTCAAAAACTCGGATTGAAGTTCTCCCCAAGTGTTGATCGGCCGGGTCTGAGTTTGATACCAATGGGCGGCCTTGTCCATAAGAGAAAAGGAGAACATCTTCATGAGAAGAATATCCCGATTTTGCGCATCTGATCCAAAAGTGTGGGCCAGATGCTTAAGCTGTTTGATGTGCTGGAAGGGATCTTCAGAATTAAGCCCATGGAATTTAGGTATAGCATGAATCATGTTGGGCTTTAGTTCGGAATCAGGTCCTCCAATCGGGATTCTGACTCGAGGCTCAATGGCCACCGCAGCAGGATTGTAGTGGTCCCGCATCATAGGACGCTGCGGTGGGTGCACGAAGTTTTGGAAGAGGTCATTGAGTCGCTGGAGCTGGTGTTCCAGATTATTTTCTTCCTCAACTGGCTGAGCCATGATGGGGGAAGAAGAAGAACTTGGTTCTGAATCAGAAGAGAGAATAATGTGAGGGTGTTGCTGCACAAACACGGGCGTCGAGGCTTGGCCTTGACGAGAGTGAATTTCTAAAGGAGGTCTTAAGGGTGGTCTTAGAGACCTCCTTCCGTACATGCACAGTTGGGAGAGGTAAGTTTAGAAGGTGCTGGACCCAATCAAGACACCCAAAAATGTGTTGGGTGACTATAGAGGTGCGGGGCAGATGGACCCCTTGATCAGAAAGATCGTCCACCTGAGAATTACCTGGGCAGCCAGAGAGGGAGAGTCCCGCGAAGACCCCTACACGGTAGAGCGTCCCCACGGGTTACAGGGTTTCCCCCACCCGACCTCTCTTGTCACTGCGGTTCCAGGTAGACCAGAATGGGGATCTTGACCTCTTAAGTCTACCAATTTTAAGATCAGGGTGCTTAAGGTTTTACTTGAACTTTAGTCTTTTTAAGTGCAAAGAGTGACCTAATTTAAGGTTGGTTAACCCAAGGGGTCAACTTTACCTATTGTTTTCTTTAAGAGCTTTTAGGTCCTGTCTTTTAGGGTTCAAGTGTTTAGAGAGAGCCAATTGTTTAGGATTTTTCTTGTTAATTATTTTCAATCAATGGCTTGGGCACACCTCTTTAGGATTTCCTCAATTCTTGATTAAGGGGTGTGTCTCTACTGAAATCCTAATGTTTGACCTTATGTTGGCTCTACTTGGTCCATTTAACTCTTTGTTGGGCAATTAGGGCTCAAGCAAGAATGTGTTAGCCCTTAAATACCCTTAATAGTGTGCAGGAGTGATGAGTTGAAGACATGCAACTTTTTATGGTTACTAAGTATGGAAGACAGGTTAGCCCTATATTGCTTGTTCTTTTCTTTTCTTCCTCTTTAGAGTGTAGGGGTTAATAGTGAGAGAAAAGATTTACCTGTCTTCGGAGTGGTTGTGTGGTTGCTTGTCTTCTTGAGTTCCTGTGGCTGCACAAAAGAGAGGAGATTATCAGAACTTAAAAGAAACAGGAATGTTTACCTCTAGAATAGCCGTTGCTCCCCGGCAGCGGCGCCAAAAATGAAACGTCGTGGCTTGACGTTATAACGTTGTAGTAAAGCCGGTTATTACCAACATTTCAAATATAAATTTTTTTACTCGGAAAAATAAAAGAGTTCCCGAGGTCGAACTCAGGGAGCAAGTTGTATTCTAGAGATATACAAGTTCTATTACAAAAATAAAGAGAGAGAGAGAGAGAGAGAGATGAAAATTTGGCTTCTTCTTCTTCTCTTCTTTCTTCCTCTTTGTCTTATCTCCTCTTTGGCTTTTGTTCTTCCTGTTCTTCTTCTTCTTCTTCTGCTTTCTTCTGTCTTCTGTTCTTCCTTGTTTTCTTTCTTTCTTTTTCTTCAGATCTTCTTCTTCTTTGTCTTCACCTGCCTTGACCTCTCTTCTTCTTCTTTCGCGATGGCCGTTGCTCTTCCTTCTTCTTCAGCCTGTCTTCTTTCCTGCTCTGGCTGCTGACCTTCCGTCGTCTGCCCCGGTGCTGAGACGACTTAACGATGCCTTCGCTACAGTGCAGCAGCTCCTTCTTCTTCAGCGGGTCTGCTTCTTCTTCTTTGGCCTGCACACTTCAGAGTTTTTTCGTCAAGAGGCAAAAACCTACTCTACCCCCCTCCCCCGCGTATCTCTCTCTCTGAAATCACTCTTCGGAAGCTCTCCCAGAGCGCTACCGGGTAATCGGGTTCGGGTCAGGCCCGGGTCCAGGCCCACCGGCGTGCGTGGTGGGCGAGGAGTGCAGGTCAGTCTAATCGGGTCGGGCCAGGTCCGCGGAGCGTGGTCACGGACGAGGCCGAGTCGGGTCGGGTCGGGTGAGAGGGACCTCACCCCGTGGTAACTGAGGCAAACAGATGGTGGCACTTTTGCAACTTATGTGGGTGTGTGGCTTCAGAAATTCCCGAGGTGGGACTATCCGCGCACCCCATTTCTCTCACGCCTGCTGTAGGGATGGTGCTTCCAATTGCAACAGCTGTTGAGGCTCGCAACTCCAATTGAGGGCCAGGGTGTGTGCGCAAGACTCTTTCGCGCAGGCCGTTGCTCTTCAACCTGGGATATCTAGGCTTGGAGCAACCTCAAGCAAGCTTCGAGCTTCCTCGCCAATGGCGGTCCAGGCCTGGAACCTGAAATCAATAGAACGGCCTCTCGGCCAAATCAGACAGGCGGGGGACCTTCGCCGTGGCACGGCGAAGGTGGTCAGGGGGTCTGCAGGGGGCGAGATGGAGCTAACAGGTCGTCCTAGGTCAAACTGTGAGCGAAGAAGTGGGTGTGTTCGGTGGATCTGCAGAGGGTGTTTGGTGGGAAGTGGAGGGGCGGAAGAGGATCAGGGTGAGGAGGCGGAGGTTCTGCGGTGGTCGGCGAGCCGTGTGGGTCGCTGAGGTGATGGGCGCGGCTCGCCGGAGGGTGGTCGGAGGCGGAGAGGATGAGGGTGAACAGGAGCGGTCGAGGGTTTAATTGACTAAATTGAAAGCGGGGAAAGAAAGAGGAGAAGAAGGGGAGTAGGTCTAACTTACTTGCAGGGACGAAGGGGGAGGAACAGGGCGACAGTCGTATCGACTGTCGCCGGAGAAGACGATGCTCAGGGAGAGGGGCGGCGGCGAGCAGAGGGCTGGAGAGGCGCCAGCTGGGTGCGGCGTGGCGCGGGAAGAGCAGGGGAGGAAGTCTCTGCTGCTGGTAGTGCGGCAGAGCGAAGAGGTGGAGGGGGAGGAAGTCGCCGGAGCTGGTGAGCGTCTGCCGGAGAAAGAAGAGACGAAAGCTGGGGGTTTTCTCCGTCAGATCCAGGCTGCCCTCGTCGGTGGAGCGGCGGGGGGTATTTATAGGGATGAAGCAGGGAGGAAGGCGGAGGGAGACGACGTGTCTCCCTCGCCGGAGAGTGGTCGGAACATGAACCCATACCGTCCGTGCGTTCGCACGGCCGGTATGGTGGCCTACAATGTCCAGGGGGGTGCTCCTGCGACGGCTGACGACGCAGGGCACCCCCGGTACACTTGCCAGGTCCCCCACCTCACCCTGCCCGGCGCCATGCTCCGCGCAAGGTCGCCGGAGCATGGTGCTGGCAGGGTTTTGCAGGAGGGACCTGATTGCAAAGAACGAAGGAGAGTTAGGGGCCAAAATGCGAGGGTTCAAAAGTTGAGGGCCAAAGAGTAAATATATGAGGACCAAAGTGTGAAGTCGGTCAAGGAGGTTTCTTCTTAGGCTCAAGTTTTTATACATGACTAATTAGGACCTAAGGAATCTGATGGTGAATTTTATTTTCATATTAAACCTTGTTTGACTGGTCAATTTGCGCAAAAACCCAAATTAAGTTATTAATTGGGCATGGTTCTCAATGTAGGTCAAAATGGGTTCTAAAGGCCAAATTGAAGGTTCTAAACCCTAGAGATTATTTTTCTATGAATTTTAGAGGGTTTATTCTATTTTTACTTTGCCTCGAACCTTGTGAATTGAAGTGGGTTGTTTTAGGGTTACAGATTATCATTTGGTTCCTTGGAAGTGCTGTAGCCCTTGCTAGATCATCTCATCCCACTTTTATTATTATTAAGCTGTTTTGACCTATGTTTGGGCCCTGAATTACCCTGTATGCAGATTATACTGGTAAAATTGCACTTTTACCCCTTATGACTTGTTTTCTTCTCAAACTCAGAATTCTCTGAGTTAAGCTTTTCCTTGAGATATGCAGGAGCTTTTATCCTTTGTATTGGGTCAAAATGAGCTAGTTATGGCTCATGATGAGGTTCTCATCACCTTTATTTGATGAATATCCCTCTCCAACATCCTCAGAGATACAGATTGATTTCTCGGAAGTCACGCCAATCTACGATACAGAAACCGAGGAGTTGAAAGAGTGGGGTTTTGATTGGGTCTTTCCTACAAGCTTAGAACTTAAGCCTAGACCAAATAAGGACACCTCTTTGAGCTCAGAATCGAAGACTAGGCTAAACCCAAGTCCACATCTTATGATTTATTTTGTGGTGGAACCCTGATCTCGAATCAAACTCAGAACTTGATTTTCGCAAGTTCTCCGATGATTTCGAATCTTACCATGATTTCGGAGAACCTTTGTTTCCTAACTACGACGAATCAATCTACGACCTTAGCTCACATGATTCATTCTCCGACTCTGACTCTGAGGTCCCTGATCCCGAGATCACTGATTTAAATTCAGGTGCTAGTGAGATGGAATCATTTCTTTTCGATCCTCAAGAATCAAAACCAGAAAATGACGAGAGTGACTGCAACCTAGAGTTCGAATCTTTTCTTGACTCAGATTTCCCCCATCTTATAAACACTCTTCAGGCACTCACTTTTGAATTTGATAGCTACTATGAGGACTCTCTAAATGAAACCACCTGTAACTCCTTTCTAGAGGAGCCCTCATACACAATTCTTATTGAAGTCACCTCCTCCGTATATACAGAACCTATCCAAACCTATTTTCAACCCCGACCCGCAACCGAACTCAATTTCTATTCTGATTCCCCTCTTACTGAGCCGATTGTAGATGATTCGCCTCCACATCTTTATCGGGTTTTGAACATTGATCATATTACAAATCATGCTCCATCATTCTCTGATCACTCCTGTAGGGTTTCCGCAGTATCCACTGATTACTTTATGGGTCCCTACTTTGACCAGGCTGATTTGACTCAGCCAAACCCTGAATTCACACTTCCACATCATTCCGAGCTCCATAGTATATGGTGGTTTCCACATCTCTTGATCTACACTTATCAAACCACCAGATTGATTGGGTTTGGGCTGCATCATCAGCCTGTTGATCTGAACAAGCACCTAGTTGGACCAACCAGGCTCTTGATCAAGGAGCTTGTTCTGCAAAACTCAGTTGATTTAACCACTCCCTCTCCATACCATTTCCCACTCGGCTGAAGGCGTTGAATTTAGCACTTAACGGGAGGCAACCCATCATTCCAAAAACCTGAGATACTTCTGATTATCTGTTTGTACTTCACGTCTATTGCACCCTGATTTCGGTCTTAGAACAGTCAATCCCACCTCTGGTACACGTGCCAGAGCTTGAAATCATCCACAACAGTCATTTCCGACCCGTTTGCCCACCCGATAAGCCTGTTCTAACTTCCTAAAATCCAAACCTATTCTACACCCTCCGTTTACAATGAGGACATTGCAAAACTTAGGCATGGGGGGTGGTAAAGTGCAAACATATAGAAATCAAAATTCTGAAGGGTTCTCACAAAAAAATCTCACATGACAAAAATACCAAAAAAATAGAAAATGGTGAAAAGGAAAAAAAAATGGAGGAGAAAAGAAAATTTTGAGGCCATACAAATCATGAGGAGAAAAAGGGGAAAAGTGAAAAATGTCAAAAAAGGAGCATAAAATGAAAAGAAAAAAGAAGAGATAGTCATTAGTAAGAAATTAAGGGATTAACTAAGTTCTAGACCATATCAAGAAAAAGAAAATGAAAGAAAAAAAGTGCTAATGAGACACAAAAGAGATTGGTAGGAACGTTAATCCTAAGCCTCTTGGACTAGACTCTTAGGCTTAAAAATTCAAGTATCTGCTGAGATCTGGATAGTCCTCAAGAGATTGGGGAAAATGCGAAGCTTAAGTATTAGGTCTAAGGCTTAGGGAGTATTCGATCTCGTTAGCTGACCTCTGGTTTGCGGGACTCGGTAACCTAAGCCCCCTATCCACACACAATCTGGTTCAGTGCGCATAATTATCAAAATCACGCAAAAGCATTTAAGTGCTCTGAAAAGTCGCCTAGATTAGGAGCGACCGATCAACATAAGTTGATTTAGATGAGTTCTCGACACGGAGAGGTAGGAAATTCCCCTCAAAGATGTGCAATAACATATCATCTCCTCGGTGCTTGTCCCCTAGGATATTTACATATCCTATCGGGGGCATGTAAGCACCCTGTGTTGGTTCATATACCATGGGTGACATTATCATGAAATGTTGATTGCCAGGTTTTGGATTTAGCTACAGAATGACATGGGCGGGATTATCTCGAAATCTCGAAAGTCAGGGTTCTAGGGGTTGCCATGGGCGGTGCTATTACGAAGCATCGACTGCCAAGGACCTTTTGAGGATTGATGATGGGGACGAGGAATCCGATACAGACCATGTTGAGAAGCCAATTTGAAGTTAGAAATAAAAAGAAAAGAGAGAAAACTTTCCAAATAAAGAAAATCTTCTATTTCTCTCTTACAAAAAAATGCACTGCAAACTGAACGAAGGCTAAAATATGTTACAAGCACAGGTGCTTTAACCGCGGAGGCCAACGAACCTTAGGATAGTTCCTGTGGGCCTTAAAAACCTTCGTAGAGGACTGAGGCTAGAGCTGGTCAGGTTCGGATCTTGGTTGGTACTTGCGTACCTCTAGGCCTACTATCGGCATTCTAACCTAACCAAAAAGAAAAAAAAAGCACTCATCATAATTTCTGAACTTCGAGGAACTCATGGTCTAGAACAAAAGTTAAAACCTTAAAATTTTGCTAAGGGATTAGAAAAAGCTAGGCATGGGGGTATGATGGGAACACCATCATAAGCCCTAACTAGCTCATTTTGACCCAGAAAAGAGAACAAAAGCTCCTACATAACCAACTAGAGGTCCTAATTCCATGAATAACCATTCTGAGATAAAAGTAAGAAACAAGGGGTAAAACTACAATTTTACCATTGCAGTTCAACAATGGGTTTTCTCATGAGCTAAACACAGGTTAAATGATCTTAACAAGATAAAAAGTGGGTTGGTTTAAAAAGAAAAGAGTTCATGTGAATTCTAGGAATTAAATGACTTCTTGTAACCCTAAAACAGACCCACTTTATTTAACAAGGTCATAGTCAGGATAAAATTCACCTAAACCCTCTAAAAATCATGGAAAAATATTCTCTAGGAATAAGAACCTTCAATTTGGCCCTTGGAACCTATTTTGACCTAAATTGGGGTCTTAGTCAAATATTGGCCCTAAATTAGATTTTTGCTTAAATTGCCTAGTCAAACGTGGTCAAACCCAAAATCCAACTTCACCATTGGATTCCTTAGATCCAAATTAGGTTTGTACCAAAATTTGGACCTAAGAGGAATTCATCTTGATCCACTTTGCAAATAGGTACAACCCCATTTATATTTCTACCCCTATCTTTCGAAAACCTATGCAGAAACCCCCCTAGCTTCCTCGTCATTCTTTGCAATTAGGTCCCTCAACCATTATAGCGGAGAGAATCCTACTCCGATGAGGTTTCAAAGGCAAGAACTCTCTGATTTCTCAGAGAATCCCCTTCAAAATTAAAAGGGAGATTCTCTGAGAAATCTCTTCCAATGTGAACCCATTGATGAGCCCTAATTCCTATCCAATCTCTCATGCAAACGCATGAGAGATTTCGGTCTCTATGAGTTTCCATCTCCGGCGAGATTTCCGTGCTTGGAAGCTTGGATTCCAAGCACAAACCCAACCTCCAGGACCTATTTAAGAAACCCTAATTCATTCCGCACCTCCTCAGCTTGGAATTGGGCCGGTCCACCCCACTTTCTTCTCTCCTCGCCAACCACAACCTCTCCGCAAGCTCCGACGGCTCCTTCCCCTCTCTCTCGTCACCCAACCACAATACCAGTGGTTGGGTTTCCTTCCTCTCGTTCATCCACATCAGCCATACCAGCTTGACGCTGCTTCTGTCCCTGTTGTCGCCGCTGCCTCACCTATGGAGAGCTACGTCTCCGGCGACGGTAACACGAGCTAGCTGCCATCCCTACCTCCCTTGTCCTTAGGTTAGGTTAGATTACCTCTCTGTCCCTCCTCTTCCTATTCCCCCTCTTTATTTCTTGAAAATATCCCTCGACGCCAATAATCACCACCACCTTCTTCATCTCTGATCAGACCTCCGGCGAGGTGTCCTCGCTGCTCCGCACCTCCATCTGCCTCGCCAACCACCCCATAAGCACCGCAACACCTCATTGATCATAAACCCTCACTCTGCTCACCGTGCCACGCCCCCAAAACACCCCCCGAATACACCCACTCTCACGCACACAAGGTGCCCTAGGCACGTACACTCCGGCCACCCCACTCCACGTCGACCCCCGCAACACATTCGCCATGTTTCGGCAAAGCTTTCTGAGCTTTCTGACAAGGCCGAGAGGCCATTTTCGTGGTTGACAGGTTTGGAGGCCCGCCGCCATTGACACAAGCAAGCAGCATCCTTGTGAGCTTGCCCCAGGTCTCCTCGCTCCAGGTGCATAGCCCCAGATTACACGGACTCCCCTAGTGCACAACTCCAGGCAGGCAATTGGTTTTAAAGGACTCAGTAGCAGCTGCAATCAAGCACCGTTGCCTGCTACAGAAGCACGCAAAGGGATGTGGGAAGGTTGTCCCACCTCGGAAGATCTTAAAGCGTCGCAGTGGAATAAATTGAATAAGTGAATTAGGCTTATTGCCTACTGACCACAGGGTAAGGTCCCACTCACACTCTCACCACCTCGTCCGTGACCCGATCTCCGCGGACCTGGTGCAACCCGTATACTCGACCTGCACTCCTCGCCCACCACCGCACGTCGGTGGGACTGGTCCCGGGCACGTACCCAACCTGATTACCCAAGAAAGAGGCTCTGGGAGAGTGAGCCTAAGAGAGAAAGAGGAAGAGAGAGTGCGCGCGAGTAGGGGTAGGTTTTGCTCTTGCAGGAAAGGGGAAGAAGAAGAAGCTAAGGAAGGAGAAGACAAAGCTAAAGAGCTGAAGAGAAAGAAAGAGAAGGAGGAGCTAAAGGCAGAAGGAGTCACCTGAAGAAAAGAAAGAAAGAAGAAGAAGGAAGGAAGCGGTCAGAGACATAAATCAGAAGAAGAGAAAGAAGACAAAGAGAAGAAAGAGCCAACGACAAAGAAAGGAAGAAGAAGAGAAGAAGAGAGATTGCAAGAGAAATCAGAGAAGAAGAAGAAAAATCAGAGGAGAGCACTGTAGCACATACTTTTAAGACGTCTGATTTTATAATCAGACGTCCAATTTTCCATAAGTCCTCATTATATCTCTTGCTACATCTATTCCTATTATCCATATACTCATGCTTTATATTTTTCATTAGATTTTTGAGTATTATTTGTTCAAATTGCATTTATTGAGCTTAGTGTATGAATTCCATTTGCTCCCTGTGTTTGACCTCGAACTTAAAACTTCGAGTAATAAAATATATTTATTTTTGAGAGATTTCAACTATACTACGACACATCGATTTTAAAACCTGATTTCGCCTTGCAAACAGTTATTAAGTGTAGAATTGATGTATAAAATTATATGTAGACTAAGGTGAATTGCCATATAACTCTTAATTAATTAACAACTACGAATAACTAATTAGAGAGTATTTAGACTGAATAATGATCCACTAAAGTGGACTTATCACCATACAGATTGTGCCCAAAAAGGTGGGACTCACCATGATTAAAAATGAACAAGGTGAATCCATCCTGACCTGCACCTCAACTTCTTGGTACGTCTGCATTGATTATAGGAAGCTTAATTTAGCTAGAAAGAAGGACCACTTTCCCTTGCCCTTCATTTCTCAGATCTTGGAAAGATTAGCTGGACAGGGCTACTTTTGCTTTTTGGATGGATACTCTAGGTATAATCAAGTTGCTATTAGCCCAGAAGATCAGGACAAGATGACTTTTACTTGTCCCTTTGGCACATTTGCTTTTAAGCAAATGCCATTCGACCTATGCAACACACTAGTAACTTTTCAACGTTGAATGATGGCCATTTTCTCTAATATGGTCGGGGACTTTGTAGAGGTTTTTATGGATGACTTCTCCATTTTCGAAGATAACTTTGAGCCTTGTCATGATAACCTCACCAAGATTCTGAAAAGATGCATTGAGATTAACTTAGTACTATCATGGGAAAATAGTCATTTCATGGTAAGGGATGGCATATAGGACCTTAGAAAATGGATTGGAAGTTGACCAAGCGAAGTCTGATATCATTTCCCGTTTACCTCCCCCTTCCTCGGTCAAATAGATTAGGTCCTTCTTGGGACATGTGGGGTTTTACAAGAGATTTATCAAAGATTTATCAAAGATTGCTCATCCTCTGACAAACCTCCTAGTTGTTGATGTCCCCTTCCACTTTGATTATTCTTGTCACATCGCTTTCGAGACTTTACGAAAGGCTGTGCTTGATTCTCATGTTCTCTAACCACCCGACTAGTCGCTTGATTTCAAGATCATGTGTGATGCCCCTGACTATGCAGTTGGAGTTGTTCTAGGCCAGCGACTGGAGCGCCACCCTTTTGTAATCTACTATGCTAGTAAGACACTAAATGAGGCTCAGTGTAACTGTGAAGTCACTGAAAAGAGTTGCTAGTTGTAATATTCTGGGTGGAGAAATTTCGTTCTTATCTATTAGGGTGAAGGGTCATTATCTTTATTGATCATTCAACCCTCCGACACTTGTTGGTGAAGAAGGATGTCAAACCAGGGCTTATTTGATGGATCCTTCTACTATAGGAATTTGATATTGAGATTCGCAACAAGGCTGGAGCTCATAATGTAGTGGTTGTTCACCACTCACGTTTTGATCTAGCTCACATACCTTACTCCTTGTCCATTTTTGAAAAATTTCCAGATGAGTCGCTTTTGGCCATTGATTCAGTGAAGTTTCCTTGATATACGGATATAGCGAATGACCTTGCCAGTGGCAAGATACCTTCAGGTTTATCCAAAGACCAGAAACTCAAATTCTTTTCTGAGGCCAAGTATTATTTCTGGGACAATCCCCTACTTTTTCGTCTTGGATCTGATTAGGTGATCAGGAGATGCATCCCAGATTTTGAGATTTTTAGTGTGATGCTTTTGCCACAATGAAGCCTGTGGTGGGCATCTTTTTGGCAGGAAGGTAGCTGCAAAGATTTTGTAGTCAAGTTTCTTCTGGCCCACTATATTTAATTATACACATGATTTTGCCATGAATTGCAAGTGATGCCAGTCGGTAGGTTCCATGACCAAGGGAGACATGATCTCCAACCTATCTTGGTTGTGGAAGTTTTCAATGTTTGGGGCATCAATTTTATGGGCCTATTTCCAAACTCACATGGTTTCGAGTACATTCTTCTTGCAGTAGATTATATCTTGAAGTGGGTTGAAGCTATCTTAGCGAGGCATGCTAATCATAAAATTGTTATTTCTTTCATTTGGGAGTTCATTTTTGTGAGATTTGGTGTCCCTCATGCAGTGATTAATGACGAGGGATGTCATTTTATTCACGCCCATTTTAAGCCATTATTAACGAAATATGGGGTTCATCACTGTATTGCCACCCCATATCACCCGCAAACCAATGGGCAGGCTGAGGTGTTGTTTATCACTCTGAATCGAGGTTATAAAAATGGTACGTTGCAGTATAGCCGATAAAGCACGAAAACAAATAAAATTTATACTCGAATGGAAATCTGAGGTCGAACGCAAGGAGCAAGTAGCAAATCAATCTCAAGATCACAATTTTAAGTAAAATATATAAGCAATTGTAACCAAAACTTTATTCAAGAATGATATACCAATAATTCAAGTATCAATATGCAAAAATGATGGGTTAAAATGGTGATTTGAATCACCAATTAACCCTTTTAATGTTAAGCTTCAAATATATCAAATGTATCAACAGTGATTATCAACCAATATTCCACGTCAACCAAGTTAAATGATGCAACAATAGCCTAGAACCAGCAACAGAGGCAAAGGCCTCTCTTCTCCTTCAAGCCTCAAGGGAGAGGCACACAGTACATTATCAATAGAGGAACGAAGGTCCTCTCAGAGACTAAGTATAGAGAGATTAGAGTGTGAGGCAAAACCCCCCCCTTTCTCTCTTCTTCTCTCTCAGAACAAGCAAACCAGACCGAACTCGAGTAGCTGGGTAATCGGATCAAAGCCTACACCCGCGTGGCGTGAGCTCGGGCGAGGGCATGTGCGTGGAGCGTGTGAGCGGGACCTCACCCCAGTGCTCTAGGAGGCGATAAAGCAGAGGTACAAATTCTTCTTATGTGAGGTTGCGGCGTCTGCGTTCCACGATGTGGGACTAAGATGCCCACCTCTTCTCTTCGTGTAGCAGTAAGTGATGAAGCTCTAGATTGGAGTTGAAGATGAGGGTTGCATCATCAATTGCGGACCTGGAGGGATGCCTGGAAGGCGTCCGCAGCACCTGGAGTAGAGTGCGCTGAAGAACACACTTTGAATGTCATGAATGGGGCTGGAGAAGGTGGAGGCGACAATGGAGCTTCGGTCAGACTTGAAAAGCAAGTATACGACCTTATGGCCCTATCAAAACAAGTTCAAGAGGTCCGCCGTGTGATGGCAAATGTGATAGGGGGTTCAGTGTGATGTGAGAGTGTATGTATGAGTGCGTCAACGTCGGAGAGCAGGTGCGGTGAAGGGAGAGTTTGGCAGAGGAGTTGAGGGACTAATTGGCCCAAATATGTTGGGGCTTTTGGTTGGCGAAGAACGACGGAAGTGTGGGTGGTCGTGGCATGAGTTTTTGTGTGGTGTAGTGGGGGCACGGGCTCACCAGAGTCCTTGCTAGAGGCGAAGAAGACGGAGGGGGAGATAAGTGATTGGCGATCATGCGTGTGTTGTGAGTATGGGAAAGAGAAGTAGAGAGAAAGAGAAAGATGTAGAGGGTTTTAGGAGAGAGTTGAGGCTGATAAGCTCCGATTGCAACTAACCAGAGTTGGAGAAGATGACGGAGCGGGAGGATGGCGACGACGAATGAGGCAAGGAGACGTCCTCTCTTTGGCTGGAGAGGATCGCGAGGAAGAGAGGAAGAACTTAGGCCATCCAATTTGATGGTTGGATGGCTGGAGGAGGGGGATCCAAGGAGGTCACCGGGGAAAGGATGTTTGGTGGCTGAAGAGGGTAGATTAGGGTGATTTGGCTCTACAAAACTTGCTAAGGAGCAAGGTTTCTTGCCCCTGATCCTTTTATAGGCCTAAAATGAGGAGCTCCAAGCTTGGAAACAAGCTTGAGAAGCTCAAAAAGTTCATGCAAACTTAATACCCACATCTTCCATGCATTCGCATGGAAGATTGGGAATGAATCAGGATTCATGGCCAAGTTTAATTGGAAGGGAATTCCTCAAGGAATCTCCCTTTCAATTTTGGGAGAGTTTGATTGAGAATCAAGCGAGAAATCCTCGCTTGAATCTCGAAGGAGCTTGGTGTGTTCACACCAATGGTGGTAGGTACCTAAATGTGAAGATGATGAAAAAGTTAGGGATTTATTTGTAAAGAATTCAAAAAGTTAAGGGCCATTTGTGGTAAAAAGAGTCTGTTTGGACTAGAATGCAAACTAGGTCAAGGTGATCTATGATTGGGCCCAAATTTTGGTACAAACCTAATTTGGACCCAAGGAATCTGATGGTAAATTCAGATTTAGGCTTTGACCAAGTTTGACTGGGTAAATTGCGTAGAAACCTAAATTAGGGTAACTATCTATCTGAGACTCTATTTTAGGTCAAAATAGGTTCCAATGGTCAAATTAAAGATACCAAACCTTATAGAATATTTTTATATGATTTATAGAAGGTTTAGGTGAATTTTATCCTGACCAGAACTTCAGTGAATTAAGCGGATCTGTTTTTAGGATTTTATATGTCATTTAATTCTCGTAACATGTGAAAACCCATTTCTTTCTATGTGGACCCTCTTTTTTGGCTTTTATGACCATTTGAACTTTAGTTTGCCCTTAGAAAATCCCATGGTTATCTGTAGTTGTGATAAGATGGCCAAATTGTAGAAATAACCCTATTTTCATTTTTTCTTCTCAAAATAGATTATTAAGCACTTAGGACCCCCTGATGGTTATGTAGGAGCTTTTATTGACTTTATCAGACTAAATTGGGCTAGTTATGGCTCATGATGGTGTGCTCATCAGGTGTCTAACCGTCAGATTAAACTCATATTATAAAAAATGGTTAGACCTGACCGGAAGGACTAGTTCGATTGATTAATTAATGCACTTTGGGCTTATCAGTTCGCGTACAAGGCTCCACTTGGAATGTCATCATATTGCATAGTGTATGGAAAAGCCTGTCACCTTCCAGTTGAGTTGGAGCACCGTGCCTTTCGGGCGACGTGAATTGGAAGAGATTCGGCGAGAGGCCTATCAAAATGCAAAGATCTATGAGGATAAAACTAAGGCCTTTCATGATCTCCACATCCAGAGAAAATCTTACCCCTAACCAGCAAGTCTGGTTATTTGATTTGAAACTTAAATTATTTGCAGGTAAGTTGAAATCTAAGTGGATAGGACCATTTATTGTGATTCATCCATACCCTAATGGGGTTGTCTAAATCCAAGACCAAAAATATGCGCATGTTTTTACTGTGAATGGCCGATGCCTCAAGCCATTCTTGGCCTAGGAACCTCCTCTTACTAATGATATCATCCATCTTATTGAGGACATGTGATTGAGTCTTCACCTAGGTAGAGGAGTTAAACTCAGCATCTATATATACATATATATAGCTTTTTTCCTTTTTGTATAGCATATTTATTTTCGTTCATTTGCATAGGTGTTGAAATAAGCTGAATGATAATGTTCAAGAGCTATTCTAGGTGAATTCTACCCCTCTCTTTATGCACTTCATAATTATATTATGTTTCTCTTTTATGTTTATTTTCATGCATGAAGACATGCAAGAATCTAGGCATGGGGGGGTAGTATATATATATATTGAACAATTTTCTATCAATACCTAGAATTTGTAGTTGAAATTGCATTTGTATCTGCATGTTTTCCCACCATATTCCTCCTAAATAAATGGTTTTGAAAAAGGAATTTATATATATATATAGTCTATCTATACAAAAAAAGGAAAAAAAGCTTTGAAAAAAAAATGCTTTTGAGGTTATTTTTGGAACCTAAGGTAGGAAGAGTCAAGGATTTTCGATTTTGAGGATTTAGCGGCCTTGGGAAATGTGAAACAATGTCTTTCTACCTAGACTCTTCAAGTCCTTATGGACTTAATTACTCGAGTATTTATCTAAATCCAGATTTATATTCTTGAGACTTTGAAAGGAGTCTGAAAAAGCTAGAAGTATTAAGTCAAAGGAGTGATGAGTGAATGACTTATCCTTCCGCCTTGGAGTTCCAAGCATCTTCACTTGCACATTGTACTGACTCGTCTTTTGGGTGATTTTGTTGAGTCCTTAGTGGTTAATAAGATTTAGTCTTAGGGCATGCAGATCCAAAGGACGTTGCCATGTTTCTAGCTTTTAGGATTGTTCCTGTTTTTAGGGGAAGAGAAATATATAAAAAAATTTACCAATAAAGCATTTCGCTACAAATGGGTACAATTCCACCAAATAAAAGCATCTCACTACATATGGATGCTATCCCTTTCCATTTCCAAAATAAAAACACCTCGCTACAAAATAGGTGTTTATCCTATAGAATATATATATATATATATATATATATATATACGGAGAAAAAAATTGGGAATAAGAGACCAATGCGTCTAGCTGGGGAGATATACACCTAGTGTGTTGACCTCAAGGTAGAAAAAGTGGTGAGGAGAGCTGTCAATCTTAGTATGGCCTAACCGAAGATAGGATTATCCCAGAGAGAGTATAGAAATATTCTAAGTTTTATTGAATAGTAGGAATCAACTTAGTTGCCTGTCTGATGAGTCACATAGTAATCACACACAAGATGCTGGTTTCTCACATTCGATTCAAACTTTGGGTGGGTCGACTTAGTCAGAGAAAGTTACTTTGGCAACCCAAGTCTAATGGCTAATAGGACTTATTTGATTTGGGAGGTCTGGACTTGAGTCAGTACTTTAGAGATGTTGTGTCTCTGTCGTTAAGGATTTGTCTACAATTTCCTTTTATTGGTGAAAAATCTTGTTGGAATTTTTTATTTGAACTGGCTGGGTTCCTTGACAATAATGCATGTTGAAAAAAAAAAGGAGACAGATATCTATATATATATACAAAAAAAATGTGTTTTTTTCGAAAATAAGTGAAAATCCACATGTTCGATTTTTCACATCTTTTCTACAGGCTTTTCAAATATTGACTTTGCTAAGGACTAACAAACTTTAGGCATGGGTGAATGATTGCACAGCAATCATGGGACTTAATTAACCTAAATTATGTTAGAACTTAACTTAACTTGTGATTAGAACATTCATAAATTGCATATCATGTATTGCATTCTTTTATTTAGCTGTATATGTTATAATGCTATTTTACTGTACTTATTAAGATTTATTCTTATTTCTACGGAATAAGGAGCCTAGAAGCTGTCCTGAGCAGAATAAAGCTAGATAAGAGTTATAACTACAACAGAGCTGGAGCTGGATATGTGGAATAAAGAAGCTTGAGAACATAAGAAGAGAGAAAGAACAAAGATGTTCAATACTTGTCTAGAATTAATGCAGAAAATGAAAGAGAAGAATTAGGATACCCTTATCCCTACCCCTAGAAACCTTAGGACAACCTTTCCAAACCTAAAACTACTCTCACTAAGACATCCTAGCCTTAGAACCTAAAACATGGATAGCACTATCCATGTTCCTATCCACACTATCCCTATCCCTATCCTCCACTTAGGTTGACCTAAATCTAGTATCCAAAACATGGATAACACTATCCATAGTGTTATCCTTCTATCCACAGTCCTATGCTACTATCCATATCCTTAGTCCACCTATCCACTCCCCAACCCCCAACCTAGAAACCTATGTAGGTCCATGTCATACTTAATTGACTCAGTCTGAGTCAATTGGATCAGCCTTATGTTATGGCTATTAAAGATCCCAGTTAAAGTCCAGATTTTTCTATGGCTATGCAGGAAAGATGGATTGGTGATAGGTGATCTTAGACATAAAAGAATGGGTGTTGCCATACAATCGTGCCTGTTATGTGGCTTGCCCACTGATAGCTCCACTCATATCTTTCCTTCGTGCGTGGTCAGTGATGCTGTGTGGAGAAGAGTTTGCAGGGAATCGCTCCCCATTTGGGATGATTTGTGGAAAAATTTTTTACTGCATGACAAATTGCCCTATCATATGGCGGATGTTATGGCCAATATGTGTGGAGCAAATTGTAAATGTATGCTGGTCTCTCATACATTTGTGGGGATCTATTTTGTAACCCTGTCTTTATCTTAATCAATAAAATGCTCTCCCAGATTGCTATCGTTGGACGATAGCTTTCCTTATAGTTTCAAAAATAAATTGGATCAACCTTATGTTAATTGTGTCCATGGGACCTGATTGGACTAATCCTAAGTAATTAGACTCAATTGAGTCTAATTAGACCCTACCAAACCATAGACCTAGCCACATCAATCAGGTGCAGTACAAACTGATGGGGTGCACCCAACTCTAAATAGGTTTAATTGGAACCTAATTGGATCAATCCCAACCATGCCTTACATAATTAGACTCAGCAAGTCTAATTGAACCTAACCCTAACCTAATTGGATGCATACCTATTTGATTGGATGCACCTAATGTCAATCAAGTTCACTTAGAACTTGACTGAGTCCAAATCAACCCACACATGTTCAATTGGACTCAATTGGAATCCAATTGAATTTACCCACAACCTATTTAGGATACCCCTATCACCTAATTAGAGTAAATCCTAATTAATTAGACTCAACCCACTACCTACTAGGCTGGCCCAACCTATCTAAAACCTATTTGGCACCTATTCCTACACCTAAACCTAAAAGGATCTTATCCCTTGATTTTTCCTATGGAAACACCAAAGGATAAGATCTTTGGAAGCCACCACTTGGGATTTTTGCTATCCCTTTGTAGCTGTCTGATGAGTGGCTACTCATCATAGCTAAAAGGCCGAAATTAAGCTAGATACTAAGCAAAACAATATCAAATTAACACATAAAAAGGGTTAAGTGTGGGAATTAAAGAAAAGACCTAAAACTTTTAATGTGTGTTAAAATCTCCTAATTAGGTCACAAAAATAAGATATTCTGAAAATTAAAGAATAAATGATGATCCATGCATAAATTGAACACATAAACAAGTTTGAAAAGCCAAATCAGAAGTAAAATCAATGTCGTAAATGTTCAATTAAGCACATGTAAAAATTTGAAAGCAATTGGACATCATTTAGGCTTAGAAATAAATAGATTACAATTAGGTCCTTCATGCATTACATTTCTACCCTTCAAAACTCCTTCTTGGACCTATTTGCAAGCCGCAGGGACCCTTTTATAAGACTGCAGGGCCCTTCCAGCTGCTATTCTTCTCGCTTATGGGCCTGCATGCAAATGTTCTACCCCTTCTTCTAAGGGTCCGTCTGCAAATTTCCCCTTTATTTCAAAGAGAAGCCTGTGTTCTTCACGCGCACTGTAGCGCGCGAAGAACACAGCCATTCTCGACCGTCCATCGCACTTTTGATCTCGATCTGCGGCTGGATTCAAATGGAACCTTCGCGCGATTCGGTGCGTGCGTTCACCTCTCTTCCCAGATCTCATCTGACGGTCAGATCTCTCTCTTGACTCGCCGCGCGCTCTACCCATCTCATCCTCACCGCCGGCCTGATTCTGATTAACCTCACCCTTGCGGTGATCTCAGTCACTGAGCTGCTATTTAAGCACCTCAGTGGTGTCGCGCGCGAAGGATCGCTCCCTCCTACATCTCTTAGCGATCAATTCTTCCACTCCAGTCTCTCCTCCTCATCTGGACCCTGATTTCACAGCCACCGGCTGTGGAATCATCGCCTGCTCTCGACCCTCCTCGTCGCTAAGGACCTCGTAGCACCTGAGGACGACCCTGGAGTCTCACTAGCAGACTCTTCCCTCCGCTGGAGTCACCCTCCTCCTTTCTTCCTCCTTAGCCGCCGGCTAAGGACCCATAGGTCCCATTCTTCCTGTTAGTTTAGTTTTTAATTCTGCACAAGTAGTGTTAGATTTAGTTTACAGTAGTTTAGAATAGATTTAGTTTTAATTGTTAGTGTTTAATGTTAGCTGTAGTTAGATTAGTCTTAGGAGTAGAATTAGTATTAGATCCCCTCCCTCACCTCCTCTGATCAGTCCAGATCAGAGGGGAAGAATCATCTGTTCATTAATCAATTTATCTCCCTCTTCATGTTTTGTTTTTCCACCATCCAATTCTGATTTATGTTCCTTTTAACGACGAATCTTTCATCTGTCACCCACACATCTGGACCCAATTCCAGATCTGATGGTGTACTGCCTCAGATCTGAAATTGGCGTCACAAGCACCATTTGGGGCTTCTCACTCACCCCATTTGTGTTCACAAAAGCCCCTTTTATTTTAGATTGATTGCCTCAGTTTGTCAGATTCACTTTAACATGGGTTTTGAAGAGATTTTGCTTTCTGAAATGTCTTGACAGATCTGACAAATTGAAGGGATTTTGGTTTTCCTTGAGGGCAAGGATTCTGAGAAGTTCTCTGGTGACAGAGAACAAATCAGAAGAGCCTTTCATGAATTTGCTTCTGCCTTGATCTAAATGCATTTGCTAGCTTTTATAAATTCCTTTAATGCATTCTTTTTCTGATTTGTCATTTCAGAACTGCCATACACCACCTGTTTGATAATTATTTTTGTATGGTGATTCTCTAACCTAAGGAGTTTTCCATACTCCTTAAGGTTGCAAGAAACTGGGATTGTATGTTTTTGGTTTTAATTGATTGAGTTAAGTCTTCCTTCATGCTGTCTATGGCATTAGGAAGACTAACTCAATACCATTTGTGTTTTGATCTGAAATGATGCTTTTGATAAGGGCTTTTCCTTGTGGGTATTTGAACTGAATTCTTATGTGATTTTCGTGAGATCTATACCCTTATCAGATTTGGATTTCAACTCTTTAATTTTTAGTTTGTTCTGAATTTTCTCTTATTCCCAGTTATACAGTAAAATGCTGCAAACTGCAGCAACATTCCCCTCTTCTCTAAATTCTCCTCTTCTTTGTGAATGCTTTCCCCCTCTTCAAATGGACTAACTGCAGCAGCAGTTAGCCCATTTGACAGTGGCTGAAGCCACTGACACTGTTAAAACACCCTGAACAGTACATCCTCTTCCCTCTCCATCTTCTCTGACAGTAGCCTAGCTGCTGTTTAAAATGAAATAAAAACTTAATTAACCCTCATTCCCTAAGTTCCTACTAAAACCTAATTATACATACTTAATTTCACACTGTAAATATACATATCCATACTATTATAACTATAATATACAGCCTGATTATGTACGTAGACATACATAGATATACTGTAAATACTGTATAAACTTGTACATAAATCTATATACATATGTAATCTATGTAAATATATGTATAAATACTGAACTATTATGTATGTATTTACTGATATATGTATATGTATATATACAGATTCATATGTACATATTCAGTAGCTATATTGTATAATAAATTGGCTAAATTAATAATTTAGAGCTATAATTAAGTAAATAAATCTATAGACTTAGGTTAACATATATAGTAAGTAATTTAAGTTAGTTAAAGTACAATTATACCTAGTATAGCTTACTGTAACTTAGTTTTATTTAAAACACTCAGAACAGCTAGTTTAGCTTAAATAAAATAGAAATAAATTCGTAAATATACAATAAAAATATGTATAAAATACTTAAGTATGTAAATTGAATCTGTATAAGGTCAATTAGACCATTTACTAACTATTTTATAAGTAATTAACTATTTAATCACCTAAATCAACCTGTACAATCAGCCTAGTTTAGCGAATTTATTTGTATAGTAAACATAATTAAAATTCAAAATTAATTAATCAATTATGTAGTATTATGTAAATACTTTATTTACCATATTTTATTTTATTTTTTTAATAATTTATGGCCCCCAAATCGAGGGCCAAAAACGCGCACAGACGCAGCTGCGTTTGGTTTCCAGCGCACGATGTGGCGCTGGAATAGCGCCACATCGTGGGCTGCAAACGAAACGCAGCATATAAATATAATTTATGTTATAACCTTACCAGTCGTCATGGCGCCAGGCGCCCGAAACTTCACCTGCTCCGTCTGATCCGATAACCCGATTCTGATATGTGCTGAATACTGAATGCGTGATTCCTGTGTGGGGCTGGGAGCCCGAGCGTGTGCGAACTTGTTGAAGGCGTTGGGCTGAGGCCCTGCGCTGATACGAAAACGTAATTAAGCACCTAATCTGAGATTAGGGCGCGCTTAGTAGAGGTCTGGTCCCACCCAAAGGGTGCTGTGTATCCCTCGAAAAGCGCGCCCGCTAATTAAACACATTTTACACTAAGGACTCCACCGCAGCCTCTGAAAGACTACACAGAACAAAATGAAAGGACAGACGACTTAAAAAAAAAGAGAAAACACGAGATAACAACATAAAAGACTCTGTACATATGTAAAATTAAACCCACATAATTACTAACAGAATAAAACGACACTATAAATGTCGCTAAAGACCTCAGGTTGCTTCTTTAGGTTGTATATAGTGTTTCCTGAGATTTAGCGACGTTTATATCTGTCACTAAAACTGATATATATGTCACTATAAATAAATGACTAGTAAGTTAAGTTTTTACACCATGGTATCCTAATGGAGTATGAACTAACATATTAGTGTTAATAGTATAACTTGTAAATACATAGTTTAGAGTATAATAATAGATTGTTTGATGCTTGTTCATAGTTAGCATTTTTGCAAGCACTTCTTAGTAACTAGGTAAACAAAACATTCATTCATTCTTTAAATGTAAAGTTTCTTTTTGAATAAGAAGACAATTTTGGAGATAATCAAAGAGTGACCGAATTAAATTCAATAAATTGCCTCCCAGAGAACGACCTGGAACAAAACCAGTAAAAATTAGATAAATAAGCAAATGATAATAATGGTTGTAATGACTGGAACTCACCCATACTCACCACTATACGACATCCTTAATGTTATATTGTACACCCTGTACTACAACGACATAATCAACAATTATTACCAATTTCAAACACAACAACAATACAACCAACAACCCAATCATTATTTTGGCGCCGTTGCCGGGGAGGCAACGCTCTTTGCACCAAAATTTTCTTTTCATTCTTTTGTATATAGAAATTCTTCATTCATTCATTATAATTGCTTTTATTTTCCATTGAATTAATTGTGTATACATTCCTTTATTCTTTTACTAATCATTTGTTTTTTTCACAGCACTTGAGGAGGAGTGTCGTCTTCCTGGTGGAGTCGCTGCGCTCCAGATCCGTCTTCCTGGTGGAGTTTTGCCTCGAAGTCGCTGTAGGATTTTAGTATTAGTTTTAGTATAGATAGTTTTAGGTTTATTGATTAGGAGCAATTGTTAGTCATAAGTTGTGAGAGTTTGTTCTCACACAATTTTTGTAATAATTCTGGACTATCTGGAGTTTATTTCTTTCTCTTCTTAATTTCTTTCCTTACTTTTGAATTGCATATAAAATTTTTCAAAAAGAAAGAAAAAAAAAATCAATCAAAAAGACCTCATACTTATCTAGCAGCAGCATAACCTCAGGCATCCATTTTTAGGATTGCATTTCATTCCTGCTAGATTTTAATTCAAGTCAAATCTGCATTAGAAGATTGCTGGAGTCAGGTACGCATTTCTTACCTAACTCTAACTCCTGCCATATTTGCATTTGACTTAAAATTAAAGAAGACCACTACTTGTTCTGAATTTAGTAAAAAGTGAAATGAGCAGCATAGAAAACATATTTTAATCACTTTAATTAAATCAAAAAGGAGATAGCAAAATTGGGTGAAACCATGTTTGAGATTTTAATCGCCTTGTGTTGAATGTTATCGTGCACACAGCACGATCACTTAAGGCCACAATACACGGGTTTCTACCTCATCTTTCTGCAACCACAGGATCTGGATCCGCACGCTCAGTCTTATCCAGATTCCCAGTGGATTTTAGAGGTCTGCACTTCGCTAGGTTTATCTTAGGATACGTACAATTGCTTGAAATAATTGTTTGCGTATAACATACTTTGCGTAGCAGCCTCTAGGAAAAATTTTCTCCGATTCATTTCGATTGATTGGTCTTCTTGAATTGAGATTTTATTGGGATTCTTCTGTTTTATTGTGAACGTTAAAAATTTTTTCCCATTGAGTTGGATCGAATTAGAGTAAACGGGATTTCAAAAAAAAATCAACTCAATGGAAGGTAGGAGATCCCAAAACCCAGAACTTGTACTCCCCTTGGGTACTGCTACCCAAGCTACTGCATCATCTTCTTTGCCTTCCACTTCTAATCCCTTACCTCCTGAGTCTCAAAATACTTTCCACAATCCCCCTCGCCAAGAGGATGATCTTGATTCTTCACACTTTGAGGATTTTGAAGAACTTCCTCCAGACTCAGTTGCACATCCTCTACCACAGCAACCACCTATCCCTAGGTTCCAACCTCCACCTTATCCTAATCATCCTAATCCACCCCCGGAGAGAGGACCTATGCCTCATCTTCAGCACCTTTTCGATACACAACTACAAATGAATACCTTAACCCAACAGGTGCAACAGCTTGCTCAAGCTGTAAATCTATTAGCTAACCCCCAACCACAACCACTTCAACTTAGAAATCCTCAGGCACCACCCCAACCCCGTAGACCTCAACTACGAGATTACTATAATCCCGCAGTTGCCCAACCAATGCCTGTGGTACGTTATCCCAATGGGGGTCGTGCTGCTGAACTGAAGCCGAACATTATAGCACTCATTCCTCACTTCCATGGACTTGCTTCTGAGGACCCTTTTCAGCATTTAGAGGAGCTGAAGAATCTTGCCCAAACTTTGGGTCCGCAAGGACATGATCAGCACACGCTTTTGATGAAAATGTTCTCCTTTTCATTAAAAGATAAGGCAGCCTTTTGGTTTAGAACACTTGCACGGACTACACCTATAGATTCCTGGGCTTCTTTAGAACATGAGTTCTTAAAGAAGTACTTTCCTGTAGGCCGCACTAATGCCTTAAGGCGTGCCATCACCACCTTCACCCAGAATTTAGGAGAACCTATGCACGAGGCTTGGGAGAGATTCCATGAGCTTTTGAGAAAATGTCCCCACCATGGTGTCCCACGCTGGCAACAGGTCCAGATCTTCTGCCATGGGCTCCATGATGACACACGGAATTTTGTAGATGCCGCTTGTGGAGGCAATTTCCTGTGTCGGGACGAGGACTCAGCCTTTGAGCTCTTTGAAGGCATGGCCGAAAACTCTATTAACAATGCTTCAATGAGCGTGTTTAATAGAAAGTCCTCACATTCCCACTCACACACGGGGGTACATGAAGCCCAATCCAGTAGCAAAGACTTAGAGATAGTGGCTAGTCAACTGGATAAAGTGGGCTTAATCGAGAAGAAAGTAGATGAAGTATGGAAATTTCTCTCAAAACACCCATCTTCTTCTTCTCAGTCACCAGCACAAAACACTTCTTCTCAGTTTCCCACAGGGAGGGAAACTGTGAATAACCTTTCTGTGACACAAACTGCATTACCGGATTTTCCATTTCCATATCCTTCACCGGTTGGAGGAACCTTTGTTCCTCCCTTCACTGACTTCCCTGCACCTTCTGGAGCTTCGGAGGAGCTTCACGCCATTCACAATGATCCTTTCACACAAACCTATAACCCTGGATGGCGTAATCATCCAAATTTCTCGTGGTCGGGAAATTCACAAAGACCTCCTTTTCAACAACCTTCTGCACCACCATTGCACAACCCAATCCGAGCACCACCTCCACAATCACACGGATATCCACCGCGTACCTACCAGCAACCCCAACCCAGGCCCACCCAATACTCTCAATCTGGGCCTACACGAGATGACCAGTTGGGGTCTATCATGAAAGCTCTTGCTGATATGCAACAACAGAATATTGCTATGCAGCAGAGACAGGACGCGGCCTTAGCTGAGATGAGAGCCCAGCTATCAAACTTGACGGAGTCCCGTCAACCACATTCACTCCCATCCCAAGCACAACCCAACCCTAGGAACATACCTGCTCAAAGGTATGTCCAACCTAGACCAACACTGCAAAACCAAACACATGACATTTCACAAGCAGTGCACAACACTGAATTCTTCACTGACTCAAATTCCTCTCTTGCACAAACGCAACCACCTCTGCTACCTAACAATGATTTACCATCTACCTCTAGAGCTGAACTAAATGCCATAGTCACTAGGAGTGGTAAATGCACACTAGATCCACCTCTTCCAACACCTACCACTTCTAGTTCTGCTCCTCCACTTCCTACTTCTCCTCTACCTATAACTGAACCTCTCACAACTCCAGTACCTTTTCCTGAAGCTTTAAAGAAGAAGGAGAAAGGAAAGAAAAAGACCTGTGTGGCACCTGAGGAGGATTTGCTTAAGCTCTTTGAGCAAGTCCACATAAACATCCCCTTGTTGGATGCAATCCGCCACATCCCTCTTTACGCTAAGTTTTTAAAAGACCTATGTACACCTAAGCGTAAAGCAAGAATTCAAAAAGGGAGTAGTCCAATCATTCTCTCGGAACAAGCTAGTTCCATCATCTCTAGTACCCTCCCAACTAAGATGAAAGACCCAGGCACCCCTCTCTTATCCTGCATGATTGGTAACACCACATTCAATAGAGCACTACTTGACCTAGGTGCTTCCATCAATCTTATCCCAACCTCTCTACTGACACATTTTGAGGTTGGCAATTTGAAGCCAACCAAGGTGTCCCTGCAATTAGCTGACAGATCAGTTAAGACACCTCAGGGAGTGTTGGAAGATGTCATAGTGCGGGTCAAGGATTTTTACTTCCCTGTAGACTTTATAGTCCTTGACATGGAAGTACCTGAAGATATCCAGAATACACCTATCATTTTAGGAAGACCTTTCTTGGCTACGGCCAAGGCAAACATCAATTGTGAGGAGGGCCTTATAGAATTAAAGTTTGGAGATCAGAAAATAAAAATTGATATTTTTCAGGCCCAAAGAGGACCGACCTGTAGTTTAATTGAAGAAATCTTCTCCCTGGATTCATTGGATCAATTGGTTGAGGACACCTTGATCAATTCATTAAATTTAGAACCTCAACACTCTTTGGACTCTGACGTGACTTCCACTGAGATACCAAATTTAGAGACTGAGGACCTTCCTCCCATTCCATTAGTATCTCTAGGATCTCCTGAAACTTTCACACCTGCTCCTTCTAATCCTGTGCCTGTTGAACTCAAACCTCTTCCTGACTCTCTCAAATATGTTTTCTTAGGACCTGATCAGACCTATCCGGTGATTGTTAACTCTTCCCTTTCTTCTGATCAAGAGTCACGACTCTTATCTGTCCTAAGAGCACATAGGCAGGCTATAGGATGGAGCCTTTCTGACCTTACTGGCATCAGTCCTTCTTATTGCACACATAGGATTTTCACTGAAGAAGGATCTAGACCTACTAGACAGCCCCAGCGTAGATTAAATCCTACATTACAAGAGGTGATAAAAAGTGAAATGATTAAATGGCTGGACAATGGAATTATCTACCCAATTTCTGACAGTAGATGGGTAAGTCCTGTTCAGGTTGTGCCAAAAAAGGCCGGACTTACCATCATCACCACTGATTCTGGAGAAGTCATCCCTACACGCATTGCTAGTTCGTGGCGAGTATGTATAGATTACCGAAAACTCAACCAAGCCACGAAGAAAGATCATTTCCCTTTGCCCTTCATTGATCAAATACTGGAAAGAGTGGCAGGGAATAGATTTTTCTGCTTTTTGGATGGCTATTCAGGATATAATCAGGTGGCAATTCACCCCGATGATCAGGAGAAAACAACATTCACCTGCACCTACGGAACCTTTGCATTCCGTAGGATGCCTTTTGGATTGTGCAACGCACCTGCTACATTCCAGCGGTGTATGTTTGCAATCTTTTCTGACTTAGTAGGCGATTGTTTAGAAGTCTTCATGGATGACTTCTCGGTCTTCGGGAGCACATTTGATGCATGTCTAGACCACCTGACCAAGGTCCTGCAAAGATGCATTAATGTGAATCTGGTACTTTCCTGGGAGAAATCTCATTTCATGGTAACTGAAGGACTTGTATTAGGTCACCTTATTTCTGAGAGAGGAATTGAGGTTGACCGCGCGAAGGTAAAGTTGATTTCTGATTTACCACTACCTTCGTCGGTTAAGCAAATTCGATCTTTCCTCGGGCATGTTGGTTTTTATCGCCGCTTTATAGCGGATTTCTCGAAAATAGCCCGACCTCTCACTACTCTCCTCTCTAAAGACGTAGACTTCCAGATCTCTGACGATTGTGTTCGTGCCTATACGACACTTCGTGATCTGATTACCAAGGCACCCATACTGCAACCCCCGAATTGGTCTCACCCTTTTGAGATCATGTGTGATGCCTCTAATTATGCAGTAGGAGCTGTCCTTGGTCAAAAATTGGACGGGAAACCCACAGTCATCTATTACGCTAGCAAGACCTTGGATGAAGCTCAGAGGAATTACACCGTCACGGAAAAGGAATTGCTAGCTGTAGTATATGCACTGGAAAAATTCAGACCTTATCTTTTAGGTTCCCACATTATAGTCTACACTGACCACACGGCAATTCGATATCTTCTCGCCAAGAAGGACGCGAAATCTCGTCTGATTAGATGGATCCTACTTTTACAGGAATTTGATTTAGAGATTCGTGATAAGGCTGGAAAGCAGAATGTGGTAGCTGACCACTTATCCCGCCTTCCTTCTGAAGCGATTTCTCCTTCTTTACCCATCTCTGACCACTTCCCTGACGAGCAATTGCTGGTCATTCATTCTGATCTTCCCTGGTATGCTGACATTGTCAACTACCTGGCTTCTGGACTCATCCCCACTAATTGGGTCCGACATCAAAAAGACAGACTTAGATCCGAGGCCAAGCACTATTACTGGGAAGAACCTTGGCTTTTCAAGCATTGTAAAGACCAGATCTTTAGGAAGTGCGTCCCTGATAAGGAGATTAGAAGCATCTTATCATTCTGCCACGACCAGGCGTGCGGCGGTCACTTCTCTGGCAAAAAGACCGCTGCAAAGATTTTGCAGAGTGGTTTCTATTGGCCCACAATCTTCAAGGATGCACACGAATATAGCAGGGCATGTTCACGCTGTCAGTCTCTTGGTAGTATTGGCCGCCGAGACATGATGCCCTTGAATCCGATCATGGTGTGCGAAATCTTTGACATTTGGGGCATTGACTTCATGGGACCTTTTCCTAAATCTTATGGCTTCGAGTACATATTGTTGGCAGTTGAGTATGTTTCCAAATGGATTGAAGCCATCCCCTCAAGGACTAATGATCATAGAGTTGTGACACAATTTGTTCAAGATTTCATCTTCTCTAGATTCGGGGTACCTAAAGCCATCATTAGTGATGGAGGGTCTCATTTTAGAAACACACATTTTCAGTCCCTACTGCAAAAGTATGGGGTGTCACATAGGATTGCTACATCTTATCACCCTCAAACCAATGGACTTGCTGAATTATCTAATCGGGAGATCAAAAAGATTTTACAGACTACCATCCGACCTGATAGAAAGGATTGGTCTTCCCGCCTTTCTGATGCGTTGTGGGCATATAGGACAGCCCACAAAACCCCTTTAGGCATGTCTCCTTTTAGACTTGTGTACGGGAAACACTGTCATCTTCCTGTCGAATTAGAGCACAAAGCCTATTGGGCCATCAGAAAGTGTAACTTAGACTTAGAGAAGGCCGGTGATCTTAGGAAATTACAAATGTCTGAGCTCGATGAATTAAGGAATGATTCTTATGAAAGCTCAAGGATGTATAAGGACAAACTTAAGGCCTTCCATGACCGTCACATTCTTAGGAAATCTTTTCACCCTGGTAAAAAAGTCCTTCTCTTCGACTCTAGACTGAAACTCTTTCCTGGGAAGTTAAGATCAAAATGGATTGGACCTTTCAAAATCTTGAGATTATTTGATAATGGAGCCGTTGAGATCACTGAACTGGACAAATCTGAACCCTTTATTCTTAATGGACAAAGACTGAAACCTTTCATTGAGCCGCAGGATCTCAGACTTGTCAATTCCACCATTTCGCTCCTACATTTTGAATTACCATGTAAGTTTTCGCCTAGCTGAAGGCGTTAAACTTAGCAACACCTACCCTTGTATATAGCTGTTTTACACTTTTCTTACTCTTACCTTTAATTGCATATAGTGTCTACCCTTGCATTCTGAGCATATATTCATTGACACACATGTCATGCATTTCACTTCCTAGCCCGACTGTTCACTCTGATCCTAGATCAGACTTAAAATCGTCCGCACAGAGATTGTATCTCCTCATTCCGACTTCCTTCCATCACCCAGCCTAGGATAGTGAAAAGCAGAGCATGCATTTGCATCCACCCTTTCATTCAATGAGGACATTGAAACATTTAAGCATGGGGGGGTGTAAATGGTAAACCATTTAAACCAAAATGCAATTGTAGACACAACTATAGTACATATAGTATTATCAAAAAAATTATTATATACTTCAAAAAAATTGAAAAATTTTGAAAAAATTTTTTGAAAAAAATTACAAAGCTAAAAATACAAAAAAAAAATAACAAATCAGAAAAATTCCAAAAATACAATAAGGGACATGTACTTTATTTGTCAAAGGAGGATATTCATTTCAAGAGAGGAGGGAGAAAAAGAAAAAAAGAAAAGATAAGTGATCTTATAGCTGAAAACAAAAAATAGAATAAGTGTCTATGGACATTCAACCATTACTGGTTTGACCTACCGGGCCATAGGAGCTTGATACAAGCTTAGGCTTAATACACTTCGAGCCTTGACAAGATAGACCACAGTCTCTCCTAACTTTAGGACAATTCTTGTACCTGAGTCACCAGTACAGGATTCGTTGGTTTGCTTTGACTTAGGAGTCTAAGTAACCTTGGCTTACACTACACAATGTCAGGAAAGACCACTTGAACCTAAACCTCAACCCTTGTGTTCATTAGGGAAGGTGGAGTCCTTACCTGTGCGTGCAGGTAGACTCTTTGTCCTAATCTTTAGTTTTGTGTCTAGGAGAAGCTCTTTCCACAAAAGAAATCCACCCACCAAATACAGTGCGCTCTACCAAATAAGTTTTGGAGACATACTGTTCAAAAAAAAAAAAAAAAAAAAAAAAAAAAAAAAAAAGAGAAGTTAAGTATGTTCTCCAAAATGTCTGAAAAACAACTCTTCCACCAAAAATATTTTCAGGGTTCAAAATAAATACCCTATTTTTCCACCAAAAAAATCTTCTCTGAGCCACAAATACAATAAGGGTTGGGTTTGAATACCATCAATTTTTGAGAGTCATCCGAAAACATGAGCTGAAGTTAGGACCAACCGGGACTTAAAAAGAAGTGAAACCCCGGGATTGAGCCTTAGAATTCACCTGGTTAGTCCTGACTTATCACAAAGCACAGCCATAACTTCATAGCATTCTGAGTCTCTGTAAAAACCTCCTGAGTCCTGGAATTCGACTTAAGGTTTAAATATCAAGAGTCCTTGTTGGTTGAGAGATGGTCTATGTCATTTAAGCCTCGAGTTCTGGTAGGTTATCCTTAGTAACCAGGTTCTCACAATGTCCAAAAACACAGTCGGTATTGGAAAATGTTTCAGCTTAAAGATCATCATCATAAACACTTAAAAATTTTTGAAAGAAGAAAAAGATATCTTTACACACTTACCTTGCTGATACTTAAATTGCCTTACACTTCAACAGATTGTTTGCTAAGGGACTAGCAAAACGTAAGCATGGGGGTATGATGAGTGGCTACTCATCATAGCTAAAAGGCCGAAATTAAGCTAGATACTAAGCAAAACAATATCAAATTAACACATAAAAAGGGTTAAGTGTGGGAATTAAAGAAAAGACCTAAAACTTTTAATGTGTGTTAAAATCTCCTAATTAGGTCACAAAAATAAGATATTCTGAAAATTAAAGAATAAATGATGATCCATGCATAAATTGAACACATAAACAAGTTTGAAAAGCCAAATCAGAAGTAAAATCAATGTCGTAAATGTTCAATTAAGCACATGTAAAAATTTGAAAGCAATTGGACATCATTTAGGCTTAGAAATAAATAGATTACAATTAGGTCCTTCATGCATTACATTTCTACCCTTCAAAACTCCTTCTTAGACCTATTTGCAAGCCGCAGGGACCCTTTTATAAGACTGCAGGGCCCTTCCAGCTGCTATTCTTCTCGCTTATGGGCCTGCATGCAAATGTTCTACCCCTTCTTCTAAGGGTCCGTCTGCAAATTTCCCCTTTATTTCAAAGAGAAGCCTGTGTTCTTCACGCGCACTGTAGCGCGCGAAGAACACAGCCATTCTCGACCGTCCATCGCACTTTTGATCTCGATCTGCGGCTGGATTCAAATGGAACCTTCGCGCGATTCGGTGCGTGCATTCACCTCTCTTCCCAGATCTCATCTGACGGTCAGATCTCTCTCTTGACTCGCCGCGCGCTCTACCCATCTCATCCTCACCGCCGGCCTGATTCTGATTAACCTCACCCTTGCGGTGATCTCAGTCACTGAGCTGCTATTTAAGCACCTCAGTGGTGTCGCGCGCGAAGGATCGCTCCCTCCTACATCTCTTAGCGATCAATTCTTCCACTCCAGTCTCTCCTCCTCATCTGGACCCTGATTTCACAGCCACCGGCTGTGGAATCATCGCCTGCTCTCGACCCTCCTCGTCGCTAAGGACCTCGTAGCACCTGAGGACGACCCTGGAGTCTCACTAGCAGACTCTTCCCTCCGCTGGAGTCACCCTCCTCCTTTCTTCCTCCTTAGCCGCCGGCTAAGGACCCATAGGTCCCATTCTTCCTGTTAGTTTAGTTTTTAATTCTGCACAAGTAGTGTTAGATTTAGTTTACAGTAGTTTAGAATAGATTTAGTTTTAATTGTTAGTGTTTAATGTTAGCTGTAGTTAGATTAGTCTTAGGAGTAGAATTAGTATTAGATCCCCTCCCTCACCTCCTCTGATCAGTCCAGATCAGAGGGGAAGAATCATCTGTTCATTAATCAATTTATCTCCCTCTTCATGTTTTGTTTTTCCACCATCCAATTCTGATTTATGTTCCTTTTAACGACGAATCTTTCATCTGTCACCCACACATCTGGACCCAATTCCAGATCTGATGGTGTACTACCTCAGATCTGAAATTGGCGTCACAAGCACCATTTGGGGCTTCTCACTCACCCCATTTGTGTTCACAAAAGCCCCTTTTATTTTAGATTGATTGCCTCAGTTTGTCAGATTCACTTTAACATGGGTTTTGAAGAGATTTTGCTTTCTGAAATGTCTTGACAGATCTGACAAATTGAAGGGATTTTGGTTTTCCTTGAGGGCAAGGATTCTGAGAAGTTCTCTGGTGACAGAGAACAAATCAGAAGAGCCTTTCATGAATTTGCTTCTGCCTTGATCTAAATGCATTTGCTAGCTTTTATAAATTCCTTTAATGCATTCTTTTTCTGATTTGTCATTTCAGAACTGCCATACACCACCTGTTTGATAATTATTTTTGTATGGTGATTCTCTAACCTAAGGAGTTTTCCATACTCCTTAAGGTTGCAAGAAACTGGGATTGTATGTTTTTGGTTTTAATTGATTGAGTTAAGTCTTCCTTCATGCTGTCTATGGCATTAGGAAGACTAACTCAATACCATTTGTGTTTTGATCTGAAATGATGCTTTTGATAAGGGCTTTTCCTTGTGGGTATTTGAACTGAATTCTTATGTGATTTTCGTGAGATCTATACCCTTATCAGATTTGGATTTCAACTCTTTAATTTTTAGTTTGTTCTGAATTTTCTCTTATTCCCAGTTATACAGTAAAATGCTGCAAACTGCAGCAACATTCCCCTCTTCTCTAAATTCTCCTCTTCTTTGTGAATGCTTTCCCCCTCTTCAAATGGACTAACTGCAGCAGCAGTTAGCCCATTTGACAGTGGCTGAAGCCACTGACACTGTTAAAACACCCTGAACAGTACATCCTCTTCCCTCTCCATCTTCTCTGACAGTAGCCTAGCTGCTGTTTAAAATGAAATAAAAACTTAATTAACCCTCATTCCCTAAGTTCCTACTAAAACCTAATTATACATACTTAATTTCACACTGTAAATATACATATCCATACTATTATAACTATAATATACAGCCTGATTATGTACGTAGACATACATAGATATACTGTAAATACTGTATAAACTTGTACATAAATCTATATACATATGTAATCTATGTAAATATATGTATAAATACTGAACTATTATGTATGTATTTACTGATATATGTATATGTATATATACAGATTCATATGTACATATTCAGTAGCTATATTGTATAATAAATTGGCTAAATTAATAATTTAGAGCTATAATTAAGTAAATAAATCTATAGACTTAGGTTAACATATATAGTAAGTAATTTAAGTTAGTTAAAGTACAATTATACCTAGTATAGCTTACTGTAACTTAGTTTTATTTAAAACACTCAGAACAGCTAGTTTAGCTTAAATAAAATAGAAATAAATTCGTAAATATACAATAAAAATATGTATAAAATACTTAAGTATGTAAATTGAATCTGTATAAGGTCAATTAGACCATTTACTAACTATTTTATAAGTAATTAACTATTTAATCACCTAAATCAACCTGTACAATCAGCCTAGTTTAGCGAATTTATTTGTATAGTAAACATAATTAAAATTCAAAATTAATTAATCAATTATGTAGTATTATGTAAATACTTTATTTACCATATTTTATTTTATTTTTTTAATAATTTATGGCCCCCAAATCGAGGGCCAAAAACGCGCACAGACGCAGCTGCGTTTGGTTTCCAGCGCACGATGTGGCGCTGGAATAGCGCCACATCGTGGGCTGCAAACGAAACGCAGCATATAAATATAATTTATGTTATAACCTTACCAGTCGTCATGGCGCCGGGCGCCCGAAACTTCACCTGCTCCGTCTGATCCGATAACCCGATTCTGATATGTGCTGAATACTGAATGCGTGATTCCTGTGTGGGGCTGGGAGCCCGAGCGTGTGCGAACTTGTTGAAGGCGTTGGGCTGAGGCCCTGCGCTGATACGAAAACGTAATTAAGCACCTAATCTGAGATTAGGGCGCGCTTAGTAGAGGTCTGGTCCCACCCAAAGGGTGCTGTGTATCCCTCGAAAAGCGCGCCCGCTAATTAAACACATTTTACACTAAGGACTCCACCGCAGCCTCTGAAAGACTACACAGAACAAAATGAAAGGACAGACGACTTAAAAAAAAAGAGAAAACACGAGATAACAACATAAAAGACTCTGTACATATGTAAAATTAAACCCACATAATTACTAACAGAATAAAACGACACTATAAATGTCGCTAAAGACCTCAGGTTGCTTCTTTAGGTTGTATATAGTGTTTCCTGAGATTTAGCGACGTTTATATCTGTCACTAAAACTGATATATATGTCACTATAAATAAATGACTAGTAAGTTAAGTTTTTACACCATGGTATCCTAATGGAGTATGAACTAACATATTAGTGTTAATAGTATAACTTGTAAATACATAGTTTAGAGTATAATAATAGATTGTTTGATGCTTGTTCATAGTTAGCATTTTTGCAAGCACTTCTTAGTAACTAGGTAAACAAAACATTCATTCATTCTTTAAATGTAAAGTTTCTTTTTGAATAAGAAGACAATTTTGGAGATAATCAAAGAGTGACCGAATTAAATTCAATAAATTGCCTCCCAGAGAACGACCTGGAACAAAACCAGTAAAAATTAGATAAATAAGCAAATGATAATAATGGTTGTAATGACTGGAACTCACCCATACTCACCACTATACGACATCCTTAATGTTATATTGTACACCCTGTACTACAACGACATAATCAACAATTATTACCAATTTCAAACACAACAACCACACATTACAAACTAACGCATCATTATTTTGGCGCCGTTGCCGGGGAGGCAACGCTCTTTACACCAAAATTTTCTTTTCATTCTTTTGTATATAGAAATTCTTCATTCATTCATTATAATTGCTTTTATTTTCCATTGAATTAATTGTGTATACATTCCTTTATTCTTTTACTAATCATTTGTTTTTTTCACAGCACTTGAGGAGGAGCCGTCCCCTTCGGCTATAAAAAGCCACCAAGGGTGGCCTTTCAAGCCTCCTCCTTTAGACCCCCTTAGACCTCCATTAATCATCCTTCCTTCCTCCTTAGATCCACCACCTTCAAGGCCGTCCACCACCACCATAGGTGGCCGACTACCACCTTCTCCCATTGAACCCTCCAAGGCCACCAAGGACTTCCCTTTGGAAGCCACTTACTGCCCTCCTTCTAGTAGATTAAATTCTTCTCTTAGTTTATGCATTATTTCTAATTGTAGTTCTAGTTCTCTTCTAGTTGTCTAATCTAGTTCTAGTAGACATAATTATTCTAGTTGTTCTTATTTGAATAGCAACATCTATTTCAATCTTTCATCAAGTTGTGAACCAATTCTATATATTTTCATTTGATGAATGAAAGTTGATTTCTATTGTGGCATGTGTGAATTATTCAAATACTTTTGTCGTGCCTCTTCTACAATAAAGTTGCTTTGCTTGCAAAATCATGATCGTGTTGGTCTTCATAATCACTTCGATAAGCACTATGACCACATGATTCACTCTTAATCCCTTTCCGCACTTGGCACATCTTATGCACCAATGAACCCATCAAATCACTTTACAAATCACAATCATCAGGTTTCATTTTGATTAGTTATCTTTCTGATTTCCAAAAATCAAAAATCACAAAAAAATCAAAAATGGAAAAATCCAAAAAAAATATGCATGGCTGCTCCTAGATGAATTAATGATGCTATGATCCAGCAAAATTCTCTCGATAGCATTTATGTACTCAAAGAATTTCATGATGAATGCTACACTTACACTTGCTATATCTATCTACATTATACTATGATCGTGTGCTTCGAGATTGCTACTAGAGAATTTGCCTACAAGAGATCTGCCATGCTTAGTAGATTTTAGGAATTAGATTGAGCTTAGAAGTAAGTCAAGTTTTGATTTCAAATCTCGCATTATCATGCCTCCCAGAGTTTGATCGAGACTTATCTCGAGCTTCATTTATTATTTTTGTTGGAATCAATTTTGCGCCCTATACTACAACGCTTTCAAATCCGATTTCGATAACCAACAGTAACCCCCCATTGCTAGGTGTGCTTGAAAAAAAAGAAGGAAGGAAAGTAGAAAAAAATTTAGAAAATACTCCAGAAAAAGAAAAAAGAGAAAAAAAAGAAAGAAAAGGAGAATAATAATAATAATAAATCACACTTCATCGCATGGGTATGGTTGGCAAGTTGCCATGGGTATCCCCCATTACCGTTTATCCAGAGCCCAACCTACGAATAGCACAAATAAATCCCAAACTAAGGAGAAGTAGGGAAATAGAAATAAAGACCTGGGGAGATATACATTGGGTTTGCTTGGTGTTGACCCCACAAAAAATTAGCAGAGAGAAAGCTACCAGTCAGAGAGACAAACTTTAAGGTAGCAATAACCTCATTTTAGGGTCACCTAGAGCCTATGGATACCTAAGGTCCAATATAGTTGCTCATACAGCGAGTTAATCACATACACAATAAGATGCTTAGCACTTTTTTATCTTTTCAAGTCTTGGGTGGGTTGGGTAACCACAGGAAGCTGCTCCAAACCCTGAACACAAAAAGAAAAAGGATATTTTATAAATATGTATATGAATAAGGTAGGGACTTGGAAGGTCCACATCTTGGTTGACATCAGGGTACTGTTGAATCTTAGTAGCTAAGATTTTAGGTATTGAATTTCCTCCAGACGATAAAAAGCTAATGCCCTAGCAGTCTCTCCTTGGCTCTATATTCTTTGATTCACCTTGCTAGGGACTAGCAAGGGATGTGCATGGGGGTATGATGACTCTATAAGTAACAATGCTAATTCAATTATTTAAAGTTAATTTTGAGGACCTCAGTACTTAAATGTCACAATTTAGTCAACTTTGAGCAATGAGTGCATTTAACATAGCTTTTATATAAAGATTGCTTGAAATTAATCGCTAATGGCCAATTTGTGAGAGTGCATATTGTAATAGGTTTCAGATGAGAAATCAAGCCATAGATGGAATCAGGACAAAAATCAGAGTCCAACGACTCCAAAATTGCTCTGATTGGACCTTTGCAGCTCCCTAAATGGATCAAAGTAATTATGGTCGTTGATCTGATAACCATCGGCTCAGAACGTGACATGTGTTGCCTCCATGTCACGCTAAGGACACCTGCTCAAACTCTTCTCCACATGAGCACACGGGGTCGAGACAGTTCAATCATCATCTGACACATCGGGCCAACACTTGATCTAAATCACTGGATCAATGATTAATGGTCGAGATGCCATCAAGCTTCGTGTAGCACAGTGGTAAAGCATAGCGCTCACAAGCGAGGGACATAGGATCAAATGGTGATCCATGCCTCCACGGCTCGTGCCACTAATTTAATAGCGCCATTCGATCAGCCTTCGATGGCCCAGATGCGACCATGTTAGTGTGAACCGATCGCATTATCTCATGTGTCCATCCTCTCACGCATCATAGTCATCCATGTGCGATCAACAAGCCACATGGTCAAAATCAGAGGAGTGTGCGATTAAGACATCATGAATGTGTTGGCGTGCACCTCTCAACCCTTTGATCAGCATCTAATGGCGGATGAGCGACCATGCCAGCCCGTGTGCCAGCTCGCGTGCTAGCATGCATGTTTGTTTGAACATCGGTCCAGCACGAGTGCGGCGGTCCAAGAATGATTTGGTGGCGGTTTAGGCTACTCCAAGGCTTCTTTTCACCTACAAAAGCCCCCATGACCTCCCCTTGCAAGACATCTCTCTCCAAGCTATTTTTCTACCATCCTAGGGTGAAATCCTAGTCCTCAGAGCTGCTGAGCCATCAATGGAGCCTCCTCTACCATCATGGCTACCTCGACTTGCTTCTTCCTAACAATAAAACTCTCTTCCCCTTTAGTTTATGTTCTTACTTTTAGTCAATCTTTCCCCTAGTTTTCATTATTGTGTTTGTAGACAATTTCTGAATTGAAGAACAATCTTTTTGTTTTCATTACGTTGTCGTGATGAATGTTGATTGAAGCGATTTTTCATTAATTTCATTATTGGTTTGCAACGTTTATCATCAAATTTCTAACCTTATTCTCTCTCTCTACTTTTCACGCAAGCAAATAGAGTGAATAATCA
Source organism: Thalassia testudinum (assembly GCA_037157565.1). Classification (NCBI taxonomy): domain Eukaryota; kingdom Viridiplantae; phylum Streptophyta; class Magnoliopsida; order Alismatales; family Hydrocharitaceae; genus Thalassia; species Thalassia testudinum. The sequence continues at coordinate 114,175,372 of JAZHRO010000025.1, forward strand.
TGTGGGAATAAAACTTAGTGATTGATAAACACCAGTTTATCATCATTCCTATGCATTAAAACAAACCTAGCTCTTAGGATTTTGCTCTGCAAACGGGTTTTTTGGTTGTATTTAGGCATCAATTAGGTTAGGCATGCATTGCATTTTTTTGTGTTTTTGATGTGTTTTTGTGAGTGTTAGGGATAAACAGATTGTTAGATCCCTAGAACCATAGCACTTAGGAAGGCAATTGGTGAAGGAGAAGCCCAAACCAGCTAGAACTCAGCTAGATCCAGTTCACCATAGTTGGAATCCAGCTCACTTGAACTAGGGTTAGCTCATCCTAGCTCTATTCAGCTAATCTCAGCTGAATGGCAGCTCAACAGAGCTCATCTCAGCTCACCTTAGCTCAAGTAAGCTTAGATCCAGCTCAACTTAACTCAGTCTAGCTCATCTCAGCTCCCATCATTTCACTAGGAGCTCTAGCTAGCTCAGCTAAGTTGACTAGAGTTCACCTCAACTCAGGACCAGCTACATCCAGCTCCACTCAAGTCCAGCCAGCTGAAGATGACTTCATCTTAGCTCAGGAAACTTAAGTCCAGCTCCTGGGGACTCAGCTTAGCTCAACTTAGTTGAGCTAAGCTACCTTAGCTACCTCAACTAGCTAAGTCCTCCCTGAGAGCATCAGACCTAGCTCACTTCAACTCATTTCAGCAGAAGTCAGCTTGCTTTAGCTTGGCTTAGCAGCTAGCAAAGAACTAGTAAGCTAAGCTAGCTAAAGTAGCTCCATGCCACCCTCTTCAGCAGCTGCCAGCTCCAATTCATCTCCAGACTTCTTCTGTCCATCCCCTCTCCTCAAACCTTAGCTCTAATGGCCTCCTCCTCTATTGTACTATTAGCTAAGCTCCAACTCCCTTGGCCATCCACCACCCTAAAACCCTACCCAACTAGGTCCACCAACTAAGCCCACCTAAGACCACCTAAGCTTACTCCACCTCCACTCCAAGTTGGCGACACCACCATCACCACCTTTCACCCCTCAACCACCACCAAAAGGCACCATGAAGTTGGTGCCAAAACCACCCTAACTACCCCCCTCTTTGGCACCAACTTCACCTCCCATATCCACCCTACACATGCCCCTTCCAAGCCACATCCACCATCCACCACACCCCCCTTCCAGAAGCCCTCAAGTTGGTGCCAACCCATGGCACCCTTCCATGGTTGGCACCACTTTTAGGTGTCCTTTGGTCACCCATAACCACCTCCCTAGCACCCCTTAGGTGGCGCCAAATCCCCTTAGCCCTAGGATCACCTAACTACCCTCATCATCCCATCCTAGCCATCCATTTCAAGAGCCACCTATACCTCCCATCCTACCCTATAAAAAGGCCAACACCCACCACCATAAAGGCACCTTTGGCTACATATTTTCTACCTATATTCTACCCTATAGCCTACGGCCAAGAGAAGAAGAAGAAGAAGAAGAAAATTAAGGGGACACTTTGTCCCCTTGGTGGCTTCCCCTCTTCTCTTCTCTCCTGTGCCCACTCCAGCCAGAGGAGAAGCTAGGCAAGGAAGACCTTGGGAGGAGGTCTTGAGGGTGGTACACAACCACCCTTGGAGGAGAATTTAGAGGTGGTCCACGCCACCTTTTGAAATGACCCTTCCCAAGGGTCGTGGGGCCATTTTCTAAAATTTAAGGGGATTGCTGCAATTTGTAACCCCCTAGATTTCTTGTTTTGGGGGTTCTGCAGATAAAAGAGGCTCTTACGGGGCATTTCTTGCAAAATGCCCCAGCCCCACCCACACTCACGCACACCCACACCCCTAAACCCTAACCCCCTAACTCTTTTTAAACCCCTTGCCTCAATTCTTGAGCCACCCACCTTCTCTCGTTTCCTCCCTACGGTGCACACCAACACCTCCCTTTCTCCCCTCCCTTCCATGTACTCCCTGACTGTGTAAGGAGCTCCAGCTGCGGGAGCTTGAGCATGCAATGAGGTGCTTAGGCAAGCTGATGACGGGGCTTGGAGGGAAGGCGTACGTGCGATGTTGCGGGAGCGCCATTGCTGCTGCAGCTCTTGGTGCGGGGGTTGATTTCACGAGGAGAAGAAGGCTCGTGAACGATTCTACGAAGTCATTTTTTCCGCAGAACCAGATGTCTGGGGAGCTCAACAGACGTCTGGTCGGACGTCCGGAGCTGTCATCGGACGTCTGATAACATGTAAAATCTGAGGTAATGCCCTGTTTGAGACTTATGCGCAAATTTCAGTATACTCTCCTCTGCCTAGTAGGTGTAAGACTGAGCGCCTTGGTGTGTGTGTGCTGCACAGGGCATGGGCATTTTCCACGAGGAGAGGAAGGCTCACGAAGGGCTCCGAGAGAAATTTTCTCGGCAGATCAGACATCTGTATCTCTTAACAGACATCTAACTGGACGTCCAGAGGTAGCACCAGATGTCTGATAAAGCAGCGTCAAACGGTAAGGTCCTGTCCTCCTGTATATTTCGTACGCGTTGTCTGCGAGTGACTGTACGTCACTATGCGCATGCAGGGCCGTTGGGAAGAGGTGCAGGCGCAGCTCCCCAGACACTATAGGACATCTAGATGTCTCTCCAGATGACTGATATCCGTCCCAGATGTTCGAGTGCATTGCCAGACATTTGAAATCAGCGCAGAATGCAAGGTAAGCATTCTAGTGTCGTTTAAGACATCTGGAAGCTATTCCAGATGTCTGATTTCAGTTTGTTTGGAATATTCCAGGTATCAGGCAGCCGATCCAGTGATGAGACAGTCATGATCTCTAATTACCCCTAATTAACTAGTCTTCCTAGTTAATTAGCTAAGGTTATGAATATATAAGGGTTAATTATAGAATAAGGGATATTTAGTTAAGGAGCTTAAAATAAGTTAAAAATGACATTTTATCATTCAAGTAACATTATTAATAATTTAGATAATAATTGGACTCGAAATCCTATTAATCATTCTCTTAATTAATAAGATAAGTAACTTAAATATAATGTAAACCTAAGTATATAATAACTTAAGTGATTTTACTTAATCTAATAAATTAATCTAAAAAGGTCAAAAAGGTAAATTCAAGGTGTAAACATAATATTTACCTTATTTACGAACATATATAAAAAGTTGAAAAAGATCTAAATTAAAATAAACCTTCAAAACCTGGGTTTACATTTTAGTCCTTAATATTCATTACAGTCGGGTCCTTATTTCTCACATAGGTCCTTAAGATTTATTACTTCTAAGTCCCTCTTCGTCTTCTTCTTCTTCTCCAACCAAATGAACGGCTGGCGGCAAAGAGTCACCCCACCGCACGATCACCACCCTACCGACATCATTCCTCTTTGTCCAAGCTCTTGCAGCTTGCACTCACCACCTCCACTTCATCCATCGGTCTGGATTAACCGAGAATCCTATTTTTCAATGGGAGATAACCTCACCGTCGTTGAAGATGACGACGGAGGTTAAGCTCCTCGAGCTCCTTCTTTGGCCAGACCCCGCCACTCTCTTCGCCGCAAACTGCTATAAATACCCCCTCACACCTCTGATTTTATTAAAGTTGGCTCCCTTCCATCTTCTAATACTGTAGCCGACTTCGATAGGCTATTCATCTAAAACTCCGGTGACTTCCCATTCCATCTTCCGACTTCCTCCGTCCATCTTAAGCAGCCGAGGAGATCCGCCATGGTCTTCCGCACCTCTGACAAAGGTGTCGACCCAAGGATTCCTCTGCTCCACCTCAAATTCGCCCACCGGAGATCTTTCTTCCACCCTCTGATTTCGTCGTCCGCTATGAACCTTCGGCGGAACCCTATTGACCCCTTCGTCTAGGTAACAGTAGACTAGGAGTAGAAGTAAGAGTAGGCTAGCTTAGTTAGTTAGTTTAGTTAGTTAGATTTTAGTTTCATCTCCTCCGACTCCGACGAGTTCCTTGAGCTCGCCAGAGCTTCAATCTTGTCTTTTAATTCACTGTTCACCTTCCTGTATCTTCTATGTTCACTTCTAAATCACTTAATCATTTAATTAAATCACCTAAACGCCTAATTCAAATCTCACCTTCATCGGCTACTATCACTGTCCATGGTGACAGTATTCGATTTAATTCCACCTTCATTGGGTTCTTTCATCACCTATCACCACTTTAGAACCCTAATCGACATTATAATACCTATTATTATCATCTATAATTAAACACCCAAATTTAATTTAGTTCCTGAGCTCACTGTCCATGGCAGCTCAGGAACAGTTCAAACTATAAATTAAATACATATTTATGAATAATAACATCTGTTGACTTAATTTAACCTCTCAATCGAGTGGTTAAATCAAGTCCTGAGCTTAACCACTCAAATCTTTTATGAAAACAAACTTACTGTCAAATCTTACATTTTAATGAACAAATGAAGAATCAAAAGTGATACTGAGGTTCCTTGTAACCTCAAGATCCTTTTTGAATAAAAAATGACTAATTTTATTAATCAGTCATACTTTTTGCCATTTTCTGGATTCACCGGAGCTCCGGCGAGCTCCGGTGAGCCATTTTTGTGTTACAACCTCTAGAACTTGCTAAGTAGCTCCAGAATAGTAAAATAAGGATTACTGATTGTTTTGAAGAAATTTGTTTGAGGATTTAACCACTGGAGTTATAGATTTGGGCTTCATCTTCCCCAACTCCAGCGAGTTGGAGAAGTCTGTTAGGAAAGATCTGAGGAACATTTAATGAGCTCAGAAGCTTCAGTGCGATGCACTGAAGCTGTTTAAGTCTTTACAACACTGTAGCAATCTTCCCTTGACTCTGTCGAACACACACCTATTTCAGTTCAGGCGGCAAGCCTGAAACCCTAGGAATCAAGGTTGAAACAACTTCCTAAAGATCTGAATAAGTTCTAGATGATGAGAAGACTCTATTTTAGGCATTGATTTCTTGGGGGGAAGCTTTGAACAGAAAGTCAATTTTCGAGCTTCCACAGTCAAACATGAGTCTGTTAATGGAGTTCTGAGCTTGAATTGAGATTTTGAGGAGTAAAAATTATTTCTGGGATCTTATTTGATGATCTGAGAAAGAATAAAGTAAGATCAGATGAATGAATGTGTGAGTATTTAGTTTCTGCCAATTTGGGTTACTTTCGAACCCAAACCAACAGGAGTACTATTCTGATGAAATTTAAACTTAAAACCTGCCTAGATTGATCTGTTATAACCCTTAGAATTAATCTAAATTGATTAGGAACACTTTAAAGTGTCTGTTGCACTTTCAGAGAAGAGAAAAGCTTCTTTGCATGTTCTGAAGGTCTTAAGAGTTTAAAATCTACTCTAACAGAAGAGGAATTACTTATAAAACATGTACAGACCTTTAAATAGAAGAGAGAAGTCCATCTGAGGACTCTCCCGATTTAATTCCACTTTCCAGGCTTAAAAAACCCCGTAGGAATCCCTGATTTCATCTTTCAAATTGAAGGGAAAAACATCATTAAAACATTAAATTGACCCTGAAATTGTGTAGATTACCGTTAGAGCTTTCCAAAAAACTTGAAATCATTCAATTTGGAGCTCTGGGTAGAAAGTTATGAACATTTGAATTCAGGTCTGAGAGGGGTAGGATAGTCCCACCTTGGTTATTCATGAGCGCGCGCCTGGGGATAAAAACGATTTGTTTCTCTGGCTATGCAGTTGTCAACGCTCGGCGCACCGGTTACCGATTCCATCTGAACATGAGCATGTGTGTGTGTGTGCAAGCTTATGCCTACGGGTGTGCACCCTTGGGGGCGTGTGAATGTGATTGTGCCCTGGGAGAGCGAGAGTGGCCTGGGAGGCCGGGTTGAGTCGAAATGGCTTGAAACTGTGAACCGATAAACAAATGAACCAAAACGAACCTAACTGAGATTAGGCAAGGACCGAGTAGGGTCTGGTCCCACCCTGGTCTCAGGGTGCTGTGTATCCTTGAAAGGACCTTGCCGCAAATAAAATAACTTTTGGTTAAAAAAGTAAAAAAACCCGATTCAGCTGAAAGCTTAAGGAAAAAGAGAAGCTGCTAAAGGATGCTAAGTGTTAAAGCTGAAAGCTAAAGAAGAAGGCAGAGGCACTAAGGAGTGTTAAGGAAAAGAGACTAAGGTACAAAGGAGAAAAACTAAGGGAAGAAGTGAAGGCAGGAGACTAAGGGAAAAAGAATAAGAGACAGGAAGAAAAGAAGGCAGGAACAACACAAGAAAGGTAAGAAGAAAGAGAGCTCGAGAGAAGAAAATAAAAGAGAGAAAGAAGAAAATAAGAGAGAAGGAGATGAGAGGCTGGAGAGAGAAATGAAAATAAATGAAATTTTCTTTCATCATTATCTTTTTGTTCTTAATTGTAAAAAGGCTTGTTTTAATTGGATAACTTTTTAATTGCCTTAATTTCTTTGGACTGAAATAAAATTGAAAAAATTAACATGTTTACTTGTTAATAAAGTACATTATTTTGAGTAAATATGTTTTGCATATGGAATTTTGTATATTCTTTATAGTTTAAATATTTTGACAAAATTCATGTTCTGAACATCAAACTATTTATACCTCCTAAACTTAAAGAGAAAAAAGAAAATTGGTGAATTTGGAGAAAATTATTATGCCTCCCAGTGAACGACATGGACTCAACTAGTAAAAATTTCTAAAAGGTTAGGTTAATTCGACCCTATACTACACAATCAACACAACTTCGAGTTAACCTAAATAATTTCTTCTACTCTTAATTAAGTGAAATTAACTTAATTACTGAGTTGAGTGGATCCTACGCATCATTTTAATGGCGCCGTTGCCGGGGAGGAAATATTTTGATTCACTAAAATTTAAAAGGATTAATTGTTTAATTAGGAGGTATTTTGTAAATATTTTTGTTTTTACTAACTTTTGTTCTAATTTTTTGTTTTTGTTTTGTTTTTGTTTTATTTTCTGTCTTCTTTTCAGGTTTACCTTTGTGGGTAATCTCAGGAGAAGGCGGGAATCCGTTTTACTGTTTTCGTTTTTGTAAGTATTTCTTAATCTTTTGTTTTGTTGCATTTAAAAATAAAAAAATACAAAAATACATCTTTTCTGACTAGCAGCATCATAAACATAGGCATACACTCTTTGGAGTGCATATTTCCTGCTAGTATTAAGAGAGATCTGACTCGGGAAATTTTTAAACTGTTTTTCTCGCATCAGCGGGAAAACATGAGAAAACCCTCGTAGATTGCTATCTTTTGAGAATTAAAAAAGACCACATATTTTTGTTTGAAAAGATATAAAAAGCGACCATTGTAGTTTAATTGATATATTTTTGAAAAAGACTAACTAAAAAGAGGAAGTAAATTTAGTGACTTAAATATGTTTGCAGAATGCATGCGGGTTTTTATATCGATATCGTCTGTTGCATGCTATCGTGCACACAACACGATCACTAGAGTCACACGAGTCTATTTTTCTATCTCTCCTCTTTGCACCTCTTAGGGCTTTGGCCGAAGATCAACAAGTCTGTCTCACTACTAGAGCCCCGGGGAGTCAGTAGTGAGCGGTCTCGATCTTAGACCTTAGACCTTTGAGCTTTAAGGTACGCACCTGCGTAGTCACGTATTAGGATGCATATTTTGATACTATTACTCTATTTGTTTGCATCAAATTACTTTGCGTACTTTAGTAATTTCTTCTTTCCTTTGAAAGAAGAGCAAAACCCACGTCTTTTGCACTATTTTGCGGGTTTTTTTGTGCTGCTGTTTTTGTATCGGTGGTGTGTGTGTGCATTTGCACATTTATTTTCTGTTTATGGACGGGAGGTGATCCTTGCATCCGCCTCTTGCACCATCGTTGACAAGTGATCATAGGCCGATTGCAGATAAGCAACCAATGGTTTTCCCGTCTGATCCATCTACTTCTATGGATCCAATGCAAAATCTTAATCCCGAGATCCCTTCTTCTTCTGGTTAGGGGGAGATGCTGCCTTTTGATGTTCATGAGGCGCTCCTGAACCAGAATCTTAGGATGCTAGAGCAAACAAGACAAATTAATTTATTAACAGCAGCCTTAAATAATTTGCAAACTTTACAAACTCGTTCTTCACCTCGACCTGAGGCGGGTTTTGAAAATCTTGATTTATCGATCAATCATCCAAGGCCTTTAGTTAGAGATTATTATAACCCATCTAATGCACAAGTAGAGCCTAATGTTAGGATTCCTATTGGGGAAAATGATCCAGAATTAAAGCCAAACATTATAGGTTTAATCCCCCACTTTCACGGATTTGCATCCGAGGATCCATTTCAACACATTGAAGATCTTAAAAATTTATCTCAAACTCTTGGTCCTCGAAATCAAAATAGGGAAATCCTACTAATGAAAATGTTCTCTTTTAGCCTTAAAGATAAAGCAGCTTATTAGTATAGAACTATAGCAAGACCAATCTCAACTTAGGCTGAACTCGAATCTGCATTTTTGAAGAAATTCTTTCCAATTGGTTGAACCAATGCTTTAAGGTGAGCTATTACTACTTTTAATCAAAATCAAGTAGAACTAATTCATGAAGCGTGGGAACGTTTTCATGGATTGCAAAGGAAATGCCCACATCATGACATCCCTCGTTGGCAACTCATGCATATCTTTTATTATGGTTTACAAGAGGGCATTCGCAATCTAGTCGATGCCTCTTGTGGAGGGAATTTTCTAAATCGCGATGCAGAATCCGCTTCAGAATTATTTGAAGGGATGGCGAAAAACTCGATCAACAATGAATCAATGTCGCAATTTTTGCAGGGCGTAAATACGAATCACCAAAATCCGCATAAGGGCATTCACGAGATCGATAATCCATCCAGTTCAAAGGATTTAGAGATTATTGCAGAAAAATTGGACAAAGTATATATCATAGCAAGGCATCTCGACGAGGTTAGAAACACAATGAAGACTCTTACGCCTCTACTTGCTACGAATCCTGCGTATTTACCTGTTTCGCAAATTCCCGCGGGGAGGGAATTTGTGAATAATCTGGATTCTAGAGATCCATCTTCCTTGGGTTTTTTATCTACTCCACCAACCCAAGGAGGGGCCTTTGTCCCACAATCTTACCCACCCTTTTCCCCACCCTTAACTGTTGCAGAAAACACGCCATATCCTCTTGATTTAAACGTCATTCAGGGATATACACCAAGATCAAACCCATATTCAAATTCCTATAATCCTGGATGGCGTAATCACCCTAATTTTTCTTGGTCTGACCATACACAAAGACCATCATATCCGACTAAGACCAGACAAAACCCGCCTACATTGTCGTTTCAGCAGCACAATGCGAGGCCATTTTACGCGGGTTCACAAAACCCCGTAGGGCCAAATAGAGATTCACAGCTAGACCAGATTTTAAGAGCTGTGACTGAGAGCCAGCGACAAAATGCTGAAGCTCTTGCTGAAGTCCAACGGCAATGTTCGGCAGAATTGGCTGATCTTAGGGGTCAAATCACGCAATTAGCTGAATCTCGTCAGCTAGGGACCCTTCCATCCCAGCCAATTCCAAACCCTAGGAATATCCAGCAAAGACAACACCTGGGAGTTCAAAATCCAAATCAGGGACATGTCCATCTCCTTAATCAATTACCCCTGAATCCAAATCAAAATCAAAATCTGAATCCACCTATTTCTAATCTTGATTTTGAGTATCTAAATCAACAGCAATCAGTTGCGAATCAACCATTAATTAATGATTTATCTTTCCAAAATTCACAAGCATCTTCTTCTTCAGCTGCTTCTTCTTCTCATGCGGGTATTTACTCGGTTACAACCTGCCGTGGAACTTCCACTAGGGATCCAGTTTTTCCAAGGAACCTATCCCAAGACCCTAGTACATCTAGATTAACCCCTGTTTCTACATCTGGAAGAGGTGCAAAACCCAATCCCGCAATTCCTGCTAATTTGCAAGATCAGGATAACACCTCAGTAGAACAGGAAACCCACGTCCCATTCCCAGAAGCTTTGAAGAAGACTAGGAAACAAAAACAACCCGTTACATTAGATGAAGATTTGATTAAGATTTTTGAACAGGTACATATTAATATCTCACTCCTAGATGCTATCAAACACATTTTGACTTACGCAAGATTTCTTAAGGAATTGTGTACTCCTAAGCGTAAGTCAAGGAAAGGAAGCACTGTTGTACTTTCAGAGCATGTGAGCTCTATTATTTCAAGTACACTTCCTTTAAAAAAGAAAGACCCAGGATCTCCATTTATTTCCTGTATAATTGGGGGTCAGTGTTTTGATAGAGTCCTCCTCGATTTAGGAGCTTCTATTAACCTCATTCCTTTCTCTTTGGTAAAACATTTTCAAATAGAAAACCTTAAGTCTACCAATGTGACTTTACAATTAGCTGATAGATCTATTAAGTCACCAAAAGGAATGTTGGAGGATGTTATTGTAAGAGTTCGAGGTTTTTTCTTTCCTGTAGATTTTATTGTTCTTGATATGGAAGTACCCGAATACATTAGCCACACCCCAATTATCTTAGGAAGACCCTTTTTGGCTACTGCAAAAGCCAACATTGATTGTGAATTAGGAAAGATTGAATTAAAATTCAGGGAGAAGACAATTAAGTTAGATATATTTAGAGCTTCTAGTGGATTTGATTGTGAATGGATTGAGGAAATAAAATCAATAGAAGTTTTTGAGGATGACATTAGTTCTCTAGATTTAGAAGACACATCTTTTGATATCCTATACCCTCAAAGAAATGAAACATTATTGGAATCTCTACTCAATCCTGAATTTGACTCTGAATCTGAATCACTTTTTACAATTGAGACCTGCCCCAAATCCTGCTGTTGATTCAACTCCTATGCTTGAATTGAAACCATTGCCTGATAATCTCAAATATGTATATCTCGAATCTGATCAAACATATCCTATAATAATCAATTCTCATCTCTCTGAATCACAAGAATCCAAATTGATCAAAGTACTTCGAGATCACAAGAAGACAATTGGGTGGACTTTACATGATCTCACCGGGATTAGCCCCAATTTTTGTACTCATTGCATCTATATTGAAGATGGGGCATGACCTTCAAGAGAAGCTCAAAGATGCCTAAATCCTAATCTAAAGGAGGTCATTAAGAAGGAAATAATCAAGTGGCTTGATGCTGATATTATTTATCCTATATTTGATAGCCCTTGGGTGAGTCCAATTCAAGTGGTACCCAAAAAGGCAGGACTCACCATAATTAAAACTGAATCTGGAGAAACCATTCCCACACGAATTGCGAATTCGTGGCGGGTTTGTATAGATTATCAAAAACTGAATTCTATTACAAAGGACCATTTTCCTTTACCATTCATTGATCAGATCCTTGAGAGATTAGCTGGTAATAGGTTCTTCTGCTTTTTAGATGGTTACTCTGGATATAATCAAGTTGCAATTTATCCCGAAGATCAAGAGAAAATGACTTTCACCTGCCCCTTCAGAGCCTTTGCTTTCCAAAGAATGCCATTTGGGCTTTGCAATGAACCCGCGACTTTTCAGCGTTGCATGTTAGCCATTTTTACCGAAATGGTGGGTGAATATATGGAGGTTTTTATGGATGATTTTTCAGTCTTCGGGGAGACATTTGATATTTGCTTGGATAATTTGTCGAAGGTTCCAAAAAGATGTATTGAGGTTAACCTTGTCCTTAATTGGGAGAAGAGCCATTTTATGATTCCTAAGGGCATAGTACTTGGTCATCTCGTATCTGAGCGGGGTATCCAAGTAGATCGAGTCAAGATCAATCAAATTGCAAATCTTCCAATTCCTGACTCGATCAAAGGCATTAGATCATTTCTCGGGCATGTGGGATTTTATAGAAGATTCATCCTTGATTTTTCAAAAATTGCCCGACCACTCACAAACCTCCTCACAAAGGATGCGATTTTTGAGATGGATGAGGAGTGTATTCTAGCATTTAAAACTTTGAGAGACAGAGTTACACAGGCTCCAATTTTGCAACCACCTAATTGGGATTTACCATTTGAAATCATGTGTGATGCATCGGATTATGCAATAGGAGCTGTTTTAGGACAGAAAATTGAGAAGAATCTGGTGGTAATTTACTATGCTAGTAAAACATTGAATGAGACACAAAGGAATTACACAGTTACAGAGAAAGAGTTACTAGCAATAGTATTTGGATTATAAAAATTTAGATCTTACATACTCGGATCTCAAATCATAGTGTACTCTGATCACTCAGCTATTCGACACCTTCTATCTAAGAAGGACACGAAACCTAGGTTAATTAGATGGATCTTGCTTTTGTAAGAATTTGACCTAGAAATTCGTGATAAGGCAGGTAGGCAAAATGTTGTTGCAGATCATCTATCCCGTCTTCCTTCTGATACAATCGAATCATCTCCACCAATTACAGAACACTTCCCTGATGAACATCTTTTGACTATATCCACAGATCTTCCTTGGTATGCAGATAGTGTTAATTATTTGGTTACACATCAATTCCCGCCAGATTGGGACGAGAATCGCAAATCACGACTCAAAGCAGAAGCCAAATACTATTTTTGGGAAGATCCATATCTTTTTAGACTATGTAATGATCAAATCATCAGGCGTTGTGTCACCTCTTCTGAGATTGATTCTATCTTATCTTTTTGTCACGACCAGGCCTTTTGTGGTCACTTTTCTGGTAGAAAGACCGCTGCAAAAGTTTTGCAATGCGGGTTTTATTAGCCCATGTTATTTGCTGATTCTCAGACTTATTGTAAGGCATGTAGTCACTGCCAAACACTTGGTGGCATGTCTCGGAAAGACATGATGCCTTTGAACCCGATTCTAGTCTGTGAAATCTTTGACATTTGGGGCATAGATTTTATGGGTCCATTTCCATCCTCTTTTGGCTTCCATTATATTTTACTTGCTGTCGACTATGTTTCTCATTGGATTGAAGCCATACCCACACGCATAAACGACCATCGAGTTGTCATTCCTTTTATACAGAGTCACATTTTTGCTTGTTTTGGGGTACCTCGTGCTATTATTTCTGACGGTGGATCCCATTTTATTAACGCCCAATGTAAACATTTACTTAGAAAATATGGGGTTACACATCATATTTCTACACCTTACCATCCCCAGACTAATGGGCAAACTGAGGTCACTAATCGGGAGATCAAAAAGATCATTCAAATGACAATCCGACCCGATAGGAAGGATTGGTCTTCCCGTTTAGATGAGGCTTTGTGGGCTTATACGACTGCCCACAAAACACCAATAGGCATGTCACCATACAGACTTGTTTACGAGAAACCCCGTCATCTTTCTGTAGAAATTGAACACAAGGCTTATTGGGCAATTAAATCCTGTAATTTAGACCTCTTGAAGGCTGGTGAAAATTGTAGGTTGCAGCTTAGAGAACTAGAGGAATTACGTCATGATTCCTATGAAAGTTCAAAGCTATATAAAGAGAAACTTAAAGCCTTCCATGACAAATTCATTTCCCGCAAATCCTTTGCACTTGGTCAGAAGGTGTTGTTATTTGATGGCCGTTTGAAGCTCTTCTCGGGTAAACTTAGGTCTAAATGGCAAGGGCCATTTATTGTAGTTAGAGTCTTCGACAACGGAGCTGTCGAAATCACTGAACCCAACAAGAATCAACCCTTCAAAGTCAATGGTCAACGTCTTAAACCTTTCTTGGAATCACATCCTTTGGGTCTTGTTGGAGAATGTTACCAGCTCCACTAGTTTTTTTTTCTATCCATTCACCACACTTGTACATAGTTGTTTCCTGTTTTCATCCTTTTTGATTTTCTTATACACTTACTTTTAAAATTTCACTCCATATCATATTGATTACCTTCATTTAGTCCGACTGACCACTCTGACCTTTGGTCAGACTTGAAATCGTCCGCACAGAGGTTTTTTTAATCTCCTCTATTCAACTCCTTCCATCACCCTATACCAAATGAAGTGTAATATTTTTCACCCTTCTTACAATGAGGACATTGTAAAATTTTGGCTTGGGGGGGTGTTGAAGTGAAATTTTCACTTTAAGTGTTGGTTTAAAAAATAAAAACACATAAAAATCAAATATCCACAAAATTTAAAAAATAGAAATCTAAAATTGATAAAAATTTTAAAAAATTTTGAAAATTTTTAAAAATTTTCATAAAAATTGAAAAAAATCTTATATACATAAAAATCAAAATATATAAATACAAAAATTTGAAAAGAAAAATTCATAAAAATAATAAGAGGGGTTTATTCATTATTAATAAAGAAGAAATGAAGAAGAATGTATATATATTATAATTAAGAGCTTAATTTTCTTTTAGGTCAGAAGTTTAAAATGTATATAAAATATATATAAGTATTTAAGAGCATTCAATTCTTAATTAGATTTTACTTTAAACATTTTGTAAAAACACACTTTTGTGTTTAAAATTTTTAAAACAAGATTTTATTTGAATTAAGGATTTTTTTTTTAAATCTTTTAAAGATTTGTTTTTCTATTCTTACTTGAATTAAGAAATTAAGTATGTTAAGATTTTAAACTTAAGTTTTGGAATTGAATAATAACTTTTTAATCAATTAGATTAAGTAATCTTTTGATTTTTGAAAATTTGATTTTATCATAAAGTTAAGCAAAAAGTCAAATATTCAGAGTTAATTAAATAGAGAGTTGGTAGAATTTTAGTTTACAAAACTTACAAGCTAGAGATAAATAACTAGACTTGGTAAATTTTGTCTTGACGGATCCTATAAGAGGAAACTAAATGATGGCTTTTTGCCTTAGTTGTGATGGCTAGTGACTATGTTTCCTACCTATGGCATGGTATCTTTCTGAAATCTAATTTATATTTCAATTGTTGGCTTTATTTAAATTGCTTAGCTACTTACATGTGTGGTTTGTGGTTTGTTTCATATGTTTGGGATAATCTCTTGTTGGATGACTGGATCTTGGGGTTAGTCGAGGCGAGCCGTTCCCAGGTTTCTAGAGGGGCCAGATTCGGGTCGTAACAAGATAATATCAGAGTAAGGTCGTTCTGAGAGATAACCCTACGGATTGAAAGTAACCACACATGTGCGTGTAGCTAGGATAGCCATCACAACATGTCTTCTTGAATTACGTGTCTGAGTCATATTTTGAACTTCTATCTTTGACAATCTCTATTTGTTTCTCTTCCATCTCCATGTAGGAGATGCCTCATCACGGAGTTTGTGGAGTTGGCCGTGGATGTGGTCGCGGAGGCGGGCATGTAGGGCATGGGGCAAGGGTCAATCCACCCCTCCTCTCGGGCATCCAAGCTCAGGACCTCGCCCAGCTGATTCTCGACATCGTTTGGGAGGAGTTCCAGTAGCCTCCTCCTCAACCACCTCATCTTGAGGATGGGGAGGGAGAGTCCTCTATGCGGCAGGGGAGTTCCCGCAGCGTTGGACAAGCTGGAGAAGGAAAGGGTGATCCTCCACCACCCCCACCAGCCTCAGACACTTTTGAGCACGAGTCCTCCCTGCCGGGAGGCGTACCTATACCTGTGTTGCGGCTCCACCACATCCTGTTCGCTCAGTTCCAGAAACTGAAGCCCCCTCCTTCAAGGGGGAGGACAGCCCGTCTGAGGTCGAGGACTGACTGAAGCAGATGGAGAAGATATTCGACACACTCCACCCTCCTGCAGAGTGTCGTGTGGTCTTCGCCATGTATTAGCTGGAGAGTGCAGCCCACAGGTGGTGGAGGGTGGTCAGAGGCCAGGAGGGGGAGAGCCAGCATGGGACCAGTTTGTGGCGCTCTTCTGCGAGCAGTACTTTCCACAGACTTGGTAGGACCAGAGGAGGTGGGAGTTCCACACTCTCCGTGAGGGGGCGATGACGATCAGCGCATACTGCACACGTTTTCTAGAGACGTCGCGTTACGGCCCGTCAGCAGCCGCTACAGAGGAGGAGCGCCTGTGGAGGTTCACTGAGGGCCTCCAGCCTGCTATTTGGGGGTATGTGAAGCCCCTGAAGCTACCTACCTTCTCCCGCGTAGTTGAGGCGGCCATGACCTATGAGGAGACCAACCCAACTGTGTGAGACACTAATGGAGGATGACGGAAGAGGCCCTATCAGCCTGAGCACTCTTAAGGACGCCAAGAGAGGGGGCACGTGGTGCCTGCGGGGGAGTTGACCCACTCTGTGGGGCCACCAGTGGCCTTTGGGGAACCCAAATAGGAGCTAGCTACCTACACTAGACCCCCGCCCAGCCACAAGCAGGGATAGACCGAGGGAGGAGGTTGAGCCCCTCTCTACTACCAGTGTGGCCAACCGGGCCACATGAGGGGGGATTGCCCGTCTAGGGTCGGAGCACACCAGATGCTCCCCGCTTCGAGCATTGGAGGCCGATCCGGCAGTTGTGGTTACTAGGCATGTGGGGGAGGACAGCAGCTGCGAGGAGGATACCGACCAGCTACTACCCATCCAGTCCAGAGCATGGCGACGTTTTCCGCACCCAGAGCTGAGGGGCGTGTCGATGCCCTAACTCATAGAGACGCCAGAGCTTCAAGCTCCGTGGTGGCAGGTATGGTTCTAGTTTCTGGCAGACTTGTTTACGTACTTTTTGATTCTAGTGCCACACGCTCTTTCGTCTCCATGAGTTTTGCTGTTAGTTTGGGGATGAGTAGCACTTTGTTAGAGGATCCGTTCTTGATCAGAGGTCCAGGTAGGTAGTTGTTCATGGCTGTGGAGGTTTACTCAGACTGTGAGGTCACCATAGGGGTACATAGTCTTCCCGCTGACCTGATGGACTGGTTGTCTGCCTATCACGCCCTAGTGGACTGCTTCGGGAGGAAGATTGTGTTTTCCATAACTGAGCTGCCTCCCTTTGAGTTCCACGGTTAGCCAGTGGACAGAGGGTTCAGGTGTATCTCCACTCTTCAGGTAACGAAACTACTAGTCAGGGGTGCAAGGGTTTCCTAGCTTGTGTTGTAGCGGAGCCCAGCCTAGCGACTGATTTGCAGAATGTTCCGGTGGTTTGTGAGTACCCTGTCGTCTTTTCAGAGGAGTTACCAAGACTACCACCAGAGCGTAAGATCGAGTTTGAGATCTCACTGGTACCAGGGACCAGCCCCATCTCTACTGCACCATATAGGATGGCCCCGCTTGAGCTGCGAGAGCTCAAGTCCCAGTTGCAGGACCTGTTGGAGAAGGGCTTCGTGAGGCCCAGTGCATCCTCGTGGGGAGCCCCTGTGCTATTCGTGAAGAAGGACGGTACCCTTCAACTTTGTGTCAATTACAGACAGCTAAACTGAGTCACTATCAAGAACAAGTACCTGCTGCCTCGTATTGACGACCTCTTCGACCAGCTGAGAGATGCCACAGTGTTCTCCAAGATAGACTTAAGGTTGGATTACCATCAGCTGAGGGTCAGGGAGACAGACGTCTCCAAGACAGCTTTCCTTACGTGGTACGATCACTATGAGTTCCTGATCATGCTAGTTGGGCTGACCAACGCCTCCATTGCTTCCATGGACCTGATGACTAATGTCTTCAAACCGTATGTGGACCAGTTTGTGGTAGTATTCATCGACAATGTGCTAGTTTACCCTCGGGATCAGGTGCAACATGAACAACATCTACATATGGTTCTAGATACCCTGAGATGGCATAGGCTGTATGCCAAGTACAGCAAGTGTAAGTTCTGGTTGAGACAGGTCACCTTTTTGGGCCATGTGATCTTGGGAGATGGATTGGCTGTGGAAATGGCCAAGGTTGAGGCAGTACTCATGTGGGAGAGGCCACGTACAGTGACAGAGATATGCAGCTTTTTGGGACTGGCAGGCTACTACCTACGGTTTATTAGGGGATTCTCTCAGATTGCACGTCTTATGACTCAGCTGACGTGGAAGGACGTGCCTTTCACCTGGACAAACGAGTGTGAGTCATGCTTTCAGGAGTTGAAGGAGAGGCTGACTTCAGCTCCTATACTCACCATCCTAGATAGCAGTGGTGGGCTTGTGGTCTACACTGACGCCTCGTTACAGGGGTTGGGTGGTGTGCTAATGCAGCGGGGCCACGTTGTCACTTACTGATCAATCCACTTTAGTGGAGTGCTAATAAGCCTAAGTAATTGTTAATTACATGTTCATAACCTTTAATTATTCATGATTTAAATAACAATTTAGCTTAACCTGCATACATTTGTTATGTGTTAAAGATAAGTTAATAACATAATTTTATGATAATGCAGGTGAGGAATAAATTTGCCCAGCCTAAATACACCTCCCTCCGAGTCTGTCAGCATCGCCACCCGATCCCATCGCTTCACCACTGCTGCCAATTTGTTGGAAAAGCTGAGTCCTCGGGGAAAGGAAACAAATTAAGAGAGAAAGATGCAATAGCAGGAGGTTTTTAAAAAGAAAAGCTCGGGCTTCTGAAGGGATATACCTTCTGATCCTTCCCCCTGTGGGGATCTCCACCCTCCACCGGCACTATGGCTAGAGCGGACACTGTGGCCGAAGCATACCCTGTGAATTTGGCTTGCACCGTGGCTCAGGAGATCTCCACTCTTCACTTTCTCCACTGCGAAGGCCGTGTCATGACAGCATACGACCTCCCACCACACATCACCACGCACTGCGCCCTCTCTCCTTTCTTCTTCATCTTCTTCTCTATTTTCTTTCTTCTCCTTCTTCAACCCTCCGTCACTGTTCACCCACCTCCACACCCGAAGAACCCAAAGTTGCAGCCATGTCATCGGCCACCAGAGCCCCTCCCGACCTCCATCCTCAATGCCAACACCACCTCCACACTCTGCAATGCTGTCTTCGCTGTCGCCAGACCAACTGGGCACTCCCTCGTCAACCTATGCAAAACCACCGCCACCGGCCTCCCCTCGTTCGACCGACGACCTCAAGCCACCACTCACCGGCACGTCACCACCATTACGATGCCTGTCCTTTGGTGCACCTCCACTGCACGTTGGACAATAGCCAACTGCTCTTCTTCACACGTGAGCAAGAGAGAGGAAGAATCCCCTGTTTCCTCTCACAATAATAATTACGATAAATGCGATTGTAGGTCACTATTCACTTATTTAATGTATTATTTTATTAACATGATTTTGCATATGAGCTCCTTATAGTTTTAAGTAATTGCATGGAATGTTTTTTGATGATGAAAATGAAATGCAAAGATTCAGATCTTTATCGATTATGATTCCCGTGGTTAGATTTTGAGTAATAAATATTTTTGATAGTCGATTTTCCATCACAAAAGCTTATAACGGCATGTTATTTTATGTTTAAAATTTCAACGAAAGTGAAGATTGGCTCATCAAATGGCACCGTTGCCGAGGAGGAAACACACCTATTAATTTTTTCGTGAAATTTATATTATTTTCATGCTATTTCTGAAGCTTTTCTAAATTGTTGACCTTGTTTTTGTTTGCATGCAAAAACGAACGATCGCGACCGGAGCGCACGATGGAGACAATATTTTGGTGGACCTTGATGCCACCTAGAGGGTAGTAACAGGAGCACGTGGGCCTTGATCCCATGCAAGTGGAAGGAGGATTGGTAACTGAAGACCTATTTGCTTGCTTTAGATTCAGATCAAGCTAGATAGACATTAGACATTTAATTCTTGTCTCGTGGACCCGTGTTGGGTATTTTTGGGAACGTGTTCCTAGTGCTTTTTATTGCTTATCGCTCTTGCATGCGGGAGCATATTTTTGGGAGTGTGTTCCCATTTTATTTAAATTATAGGTTTATTTGAATTATTTAAACTGCACGTTAGTTAGTTAGCTAAATTAGATTAGGTTTGTTTACTTATTAATTATCATAAAAAAAAAATTTGAACTGCCCGCTAGAAGCTGTATATCTATAGGGCAACCATCTAGGATTGAATGAACAACATCTAGTTTATATTTCTGCATTGCATACATCCCTGCATTGAAGAAATCTGGAGTAAGGTACGTCTTCTCTTAAGCATCAATTACCTGTCATGCATTTGTATTGGACTTAAATCTAAGACCACTAAAGTCTTTGAACATAATTAATTCAATGGTTACTTTAAAAATTGGGACTGCTAAGAGGTTGGACCTTAAAATCAATGACTTTAAATTACATGCAAAAGGATTTGATTGCGAGATTTTAAAATACAAAACGTGAATGTGTATTGCACACCTGAGACACTGTGCACATCACACATAAAGTCACTAGATAAATTTCTACCTCTCCTCTTTTGCACCACAAGGGAAATTAGTCGGAAATCAACACGCCTATCCACCAAGTTACTTCGGTTCCTCGTGTGTGAGCTCGACTTCCATCCCTTGCAAGTAGGTTGTAGGGACCAATGAAGGTCGGCCTAGGAAGCGTAACTCTTGCAAAACTTGTTTGGCCACCAACTGAACACTTAATTCTAAGACCTAGAATCTACTAAAAATAGATCCTACTGTATTTGCAATTGTTTTGATAGTGGTAGAACTCTCTAGGAAGTTTCTGCTTTTATTATGATTTCTTCTAAGTCCTAAGAGAGTTAAATTTGTTTGACTTAAAGTAATGGACTCCCTTACTCCTATCATTTTAACTAGGATCCCATGCCTCGAGCATATCCCTCCTTTGAGGGGTTCAATAACAATTCATAGGGTCAAACCTATTCCTATCTTGGGAGTACTGGCCTGATAACTCCCACTTTTGAGCAGAGCCTAGGAGTGGAATTTTTCAATTTGCAAACACCTAACCCTCCCACCGTTCATGATTTTCCTTATCAAGGTTGGACTATATCCCTAAGAAACCAAAGCTTGAGATTGATTATCCTCCGCAATCTGATAGCAGTAGCCTCTCCTCTTTTATGATAGAAATGCAAAACCAACAAAAAGAAATGATGGAGTCTATGGGAGAGATGTTGAGGAATAGTCAACAATTAAACAAAGAAATTAGATAGCTTGGCTACTCTCTTACTATTGATTCTGATCCTTACCTGTACAACTGTGATCATCAAAATAATTCTGAGGAAACTAATGACAATAGGGATCCCATTTTGAGTAGCTATCACTTAGACTCTCCACATGAGACACGACTACTAGAGAAAAATGACCCTAGCGATTATCCACCCGAGCTATATTGGAGTCAAAAGAAAGGAAAGATGGTACCTCTTGAGGACCTTGACCCTAATGACAGTATTTCTCTTACCCCTAATAACTCGGGTCAAGGTCGTGTTGTTCATGCCACTTCCCCTATCAATCATGTGGTGGAAATCTATTCTACCCTTAGTGAGCCTAATCCTGATCCTCCACCTAGGGAGCCAACACCTCCCATGCAACATCTTGAGGATTTACATATACCTAATGTAGGTAACCCTAAGGGAATGGAGGATGAATTGGATCACTTTTGATCTCAAGGATATAAAGAGTCTATTCTAGAGGAGGAGGATGACCCAATGGAGGAACACAGGCTTAGAGTTTGGAGTGAATCTCAGGGGGATTATGTGTTATTTGTGTACTTACCCCTTGAGGATATAAATGATCTGGTGCAATCTGGACTCCTCCCTTCTTTTGATTTTGAAAATCATCCTCCCCAAAATTGGGAAGATAGGGAGTTGATGTTGGAGGAAGACGAACACAAGATTAAGAAGCCTAAGAGAGACTCTCAGGGACAATATGTATCAATTGAGGTTTTATGCCCCGAGGAGAACAAAGAATTGAGCGATATAGGCTTACTCCATAATATTAAGACTGATCCTCCTTTAGAAATAACTATGGAAACTCCTCCCTTTACTAGTGAATCACATATACACCCCGACAAGATCTTAAATGAATCAAAAGAATTTGGGGATGAAATTAATGATAATGATTTTGTTGTGTCGACCCTGCCTTCAAAGGAATTGGATTTGGAGTCCACCATTGATTCACTGGAAGGTGAAAATATGACTCCGACTCTTGAGGAAATCATTAATGATAGGCAGGGTGAAGTGAATTTCTCTACAACTGTTAGGGAGATTAATACAAAATCTAAATTATTGGACTTGACACAAACTAAGCCCCCCTTGGACTTAACCATCACTGCCCAACAACACAAGCAACCCTTACACTCCCTAACCGATCCTTGACTTAGGTCTCTGCTAATATACATTCTTTCTGGGGAGAATATCATGCTAATACATCCTCGGGTAGAATGGCGGGTGTGGATTGATGCTTGTACTTTTAGTCTCTCCATTCAAGGACTTGAAATAATTATGTTTATATCTTTTAAAACCCTTCTTGCTTTGGAAGATCCTTGTTATCCTCCACTTATTCCATTTCGGGAGGTCCCTTCTCAATTTCCTTTTGTTGTTCTTAGACCTCCCCAAGTAGCCTGTGAGGTTCTCTACTTTCATGTCTTTTGGCGAGCATTTGGAATCATGGTGCATCATCAGCTCGCCAACATTCGTGGCTACCTATTTTCTAGGCCTGCGCTGTTACGCATATTCTTAGGGCCTAGCTCTTTTTGTTTGGAACTGGACTTACAGGTTCCCTATAAGTCTCGCTACCGACAAAAAATGCAGTGCTTGTTGGGAGGCAACCTAACGTCCAAAATAATGCCTCATCAGGTGATTTCCTTCCTTTCTACCCCTGTTTTAATTTTACAATGAGGACATTGTAGGATTTAGGCATAGGGGGTGCATTTTGCATTTTTAGGCAGTATTCATGCATTTAGGTTAGGTGTATTAGCATTAAAAAAAATCTATTTTATTTTCTTGAGCTGAATTGGTTAATCCCTAGCAGAAAATTTTTATCAAGGAGGTGTCATTGAAGATTTTATTCTTAAATAGTTTCTTAAGTTTAGAATCCAGTACATTTCACTTGCACATGGACTGGGTAATGGATCTTTGAAGAAAACCAATAAGCATTTTTAGTCTGCTGAATCCTTGGCCAATTTGAAGGAAGTCGGGCAAATTATCTTCTATTAAGAACCACCAAATATCTGTGAGTAGAAAGTAGAGAGATTACTGGTGCGCTAAGTCTAGTGCAAGGACTCTTAAGTTCTGGATAATTAGATGATGATACCTCAGAGTTAGGATAGTTTTCGCTCTCTGTTCCTATGTGCAAACATTGTGTGAATTCTGAGAGTCACCAAATAAGGTAGATACATAAAGATTGAGTCCTAATAAAACTATGACTATGGTTGATGGTTACAATCGTCCTTCATAGAGTCCTCGGCTAAAGTTGGGTAATAATGTCAAAGGTCAGAAATATGCCTATCCTATCCATCCTTTCCCAGTGCTGAAAGTAGGCACTTCCACCAAATAAGCCACATAATATCCTCTTGACCATCATCATCCCTAATAATACCTCATGAATAAAAGTTTGTGTTGTGTTTTGTTGAGTTATGAAAAAGAGAATGAAAAAGAAAAAAGAAAAAAAAAGGAAAGGAAAAGAGAGAAAAAGAAGAAGAAAAGAAATGTATATAAAAAAAAGAGAAAAAGAAAGAAAGAAAGAAAGAAAAAAAATATATATATATATAAAGAAAAAAATGTGTTCGAGTTGTAACTGTTTTAGGTGTTAATTCTATCAGGTGTCCATATCATTGAGGCAACAAAAACACCCATTGCGATCCACCAAATATGACCCATACCTATTTTTCAATATTTCTAATCGCCCGAATACTGGTTGAGGACTTCTAACTTAATTGTAGGGTTATTAGAACTTTACTTGAAGTGTGAAAGCCATGTGAGGCCACCAAATAGCGAGTACATTTACAAAATCTGGTAAGATATGTGATCTTAGAAAAGAAAGAAGAAAAAGAAAAGAGTGAGCACAAAGAAACGTTAAGAGAGCACAGTTTTTAACCTTTCTCTAGGTTGACTCATTTGATAGTCTAGAGATCTAAAGTCTGCAGTACTAAATTACATGTAGCACTAGATGAGTGTGAGCCATAAAATATAAATCCATTCAACTCAGTATCTCCTACCCAAGTCAAAAAGGTGGAGTCAAATTACAGATTATTTTATGCTTTATCCTTGAGAGAAGTAGTTTCCTATCTAGTTAGAATTTTATCAAGGGTAAAGCACGAACTTTAGATGCAAGTTGGATTTCCATCTGGATCCGTTACTTAGGTTACTATCACTTTACATTTGTCTGGATCTCTAAATTTTCGAAATAAGGAAAGAAGAAATCTTTTGGCCACTTCTACTACTTTTCACTTTTGCTAGGATCTAGCAAAACTTAGGCATGGGAGTATTTGATCAATCCACTTTAGTCGAGTGCTAATTACCCTAAGTAATTGTTAATTACATGTTCATAATCTTTAATTATTCAAGATTTAAATGACATTTTAGCTTAACTTGCATACATTTTTTATGTGTTAATGATAAGTTAATAACATAATTTTATGATAATGTAGGCGAGGAATAAATTTGCCCAGCCTAAATACAGCACTTCCCTTCGAGTCTATCGGCACCGCCACTCGATCCCACCGCTTCACTACTGCTGCCAATTCGTTGGAAAAGTTGAGTCCTCGGGGAAAGGAAACAGATTAAGAGAGAAAGCCGCAACAGCAGGAGGTTTTTAAAAAGAAAAGGCTCAGGCTTTTGAAGGGATATACCTTATAATCCTTCCCCCTGTGGGGATTCCACCCTCCACCGACACTGTGGCCGAAGCATACGCTATGAATTTGGCTTGCACCGTGGCTCAGGTGATCTCCACTCTCCACCTCCGCGGCAAAGGCCATGTGGTGACAGCACACAGCCTCCCACCACACATCACCATGCACTGCGCTCTCTCTCCTTTCTTTCTTCTTCATCTTCTTCTCGATTTTCCTTCTTCTCCTTCTTCAACCCTCCGTCACTGTTCACCCACCTCCATGCCCCAAGAACCCAAGGTTGCAGCCACTTCGTCGGCCACCAAAGCCACTCTCGACCTCCATCCTCGATGCCAACCTCGCCAACACCACCTCCACGCTCTGTCGTGCCGTCTTTGCTATCGCCAGACCAACCGAGCACTCCCTTGTTGACCTGTGCAAAACCACCGCCGCCGGCCTCCCCTCATCCGATCGGCGACCTCCAGCCAACACTCGCTTGCACGTCACCACCGTTACGACGCCCGTCCTCCGACTCACCTCCACCGCACGTTGGACGGCAACCAGCCACTCTTCTTTACATGCGAGAAAGAGAGAGGAAGAATCCTCTGTTTCCTCTCACAATAATAATTATGATAAATGCCATTGCAAGTCACTATTCACTTATTTAATGAATTATTTTATTAACGTGATTTTTCACATGAGCTCCTGTAGTTTTAAGTAATTACATGGAATGCTTTTTGATGATGAAAATAAAATGCAAAGATTTAGATCTTTTTCAATTGTGATTCCCAATTGGTCTTGGTACCATTACATGATTCAATAGGCTAATTCCTCCCTGTGAAAATAACCTAACTATTTTCGTGGTTAGATTTTGAGTAATAAATATTTTTGATAGTCGAATTTCCACCACAAAAGCTTACAATGGCACATTATTTTATGTTTAAAATTTCAATGAAAGTGAAGATCGACTCACCACTTATGCCTCGTGGCAACTTAAGCCCCATGAGCATAACTACCCCACCCACGACTTGGAGCTGGCAGCAGTTGTTTTCGTGTTGAAGACCTGGAGGCACTACCTGTATAGTGAGACTTTTGAGATCTTCACAGACCATATGAGCCTCAAGTACCTATTTGATCAGAATGAGCTCAACATGAGATAGAGACGTTGGTTGGAACTCTTAAAGGACTATGACTGCAGCATCTCCTACCACCCAGGGAATGCCAATGTGGTGGATGACACCTTAAGCCAGAAGGTGCCTACCCACTTGGCTAGTTTACAGGCACAGAGTTGGAGACTCATGGAGGAGTTGGGCAGTTGGAGACCTCTGGAGCCATGAGGGTATTGTAGGGCTGTGACAGTGTCGAGGCAGACACAACCAAAGCTATTCGACCGCATCATTGATGGATAGATGTTCGACCCATACCTACAGGCACTATGAGATAGAGCGATGACAAGACGAGATAGAGCGATGACAGGGGACCCAGGAGACTTTACTTTCACTGACGGAGTCCTGTGTATGAGGGGACATTTGTGCATCCTTAGAGATGAGGAGCTGTTGAGAGAGCTCCTGACTAAGGCACACAGGTCCAGATTCACCATACATCCTGGGAACACGAAGATGTACCACGATCTTTAATGCAACTTCTGGTGGAGGGGGATGAAATGGGATGTTGGTAGATTTGTGCAGCAGTGCTTGGTATGCCAATAGGTGAAGACCAAGCACCAGAGGCCTGCAAGGCTGCTATAGCAACTTCCCGTGCCACAGTGGAAGTGGGAGAGTGTCACTATGGACCTGGTGGTGGGGTTTCCTGTTACACAGTGAGGACATGATACAGTCTGGGTGATAGTAGATAGATTGACGAAGATGGCATAGTTGCTGCCAATCTGAGTCACTTTTGGACCAGCGTAGTTGACAGAGCATTACATCAGAGACGTGGTGCGCCTTCACGGAATCGCTCATGAGATTATTTCAGACAGAGACACTCACTTCACTTCCCAGTTCTATGCAGAGTTTCAGCAGACTTTGGGGACACGTCTGAGGTTCAGTATCGCTTACCACCCTCAGACTGACGGACAGTCGGAGCGCACCATTTATACATTGGAGGACCATCTATGAGCTTGCGTGTTGGACTGGAGAGGCTCCTGGGAGGAGTAATTACCCCTGGTAGAGTTTGCATACAACAACAGCTACCACTCGAGCATTGGCATGGCACCGTACGAGGCTCTCTACAGGAGGAGGTGTACGACACCCCTGAGTTGGGGTGAGGTGGGGACCAAGTGGGAAGTTGGTCCCAAGTTGATCCGTCAGAGTTAAGAGGTAATAGAGCAGATCCACAGGTGACTCCTCATAGTCAGGAGCAAACAGAAGAGCTACGCTGACCTAAAGCATAGAGAGGTACAGTTCAAGGTTGGGGATCACGTCTTTCTTTGTGTTTTGCTTATGAAGGGCCTGCAGCATTTTGGGGTGAAGGGGAAGCTCGCACCGAGGTTTGTGGGACCTTTTGAGGTCTTGGAGTGGGTTGGACCCGTTGCTTACCAGTTTGCCCTTCCTCCCCAACTTTCTGGAGTACACGACGTGTTCCATGTGTCCAACCTCAGGAGGTACATTGCCGATCCCAGCCACATTCTAAAACACAAGAACATTGAGGTGGGAGATGACTTGACCTATCCTAAGAGACCAGTTCAGATACTGGACAGAGCTATCAGGAGTCTGAGACGGAAGGAGGTGCCACTGGTGAAAGTCCTGTGGAGAAGCCGGTGGCACAAAGAGGTGACTAGGGAGCCCGAGGCGGAATGCAAGCTCGGTACCTGGAGCTCTTTGAGGGTAGGTTATCTTTGACGTAGTTTGATCCTCTTTAAGTTTGTTATGCGCATGTTGATTATACCTGCATCCTAGTTTGACCTAAGTTTCTGGGACGAAACTTCCTTTAAGTTTGTTATGTTGAAATGACCCTTCCCAAGGGTCGTGGGGCCATTTTCTGAAGTTTAGGGGGGTTGCTGCAATTTGTAACCCCCTGGATTTCTTATTTTGGGGGTTCTATAGATAAAAGAGGCTCTTGCGAAGCATTTCTTGCAAAATGCCCTGGCCCCACCCACACTCATGCACACCCACACCCCTAAACACTAACCCCCTTACTCTGTTTAAACCCCTTGCCTCGATTTTTAAGCCACCCACCTTCTCCCGTTTCCTCCCAACGACACACACCAGCACCTCCCTTTCCCCCCCTACTGTGTACTCCCTGCCCGCGCAAGGAGCTCTAGCTGCGGGAGCTTAAGAGTGCAAGGAAGAGCTTGGGCGAGCTGACGACGGGGCTTGGAGGAAAAGTGTACGTGTGAAGTTGTAGGAGCGCCAATGCTATTGCAACTCCTGGTGCGGGGGGGGGGGGGGGGGTGATTTCACAAGGAGAAGAAGGCTCGCGAACAGTTCTACGAAGTCATTTTTTCCATAGAACCAGACGTTTGGGGAGCTTAATAGACGTTTAGTCGGACATTCGGAGTTGTCACTGCACGTCTGATACTGCGCAAAATCTGAGTTAACATCCTATTTGAGACTTGTGCATGATTTTCGGTATACTCTCCTCTGCCCAGTAGGCGTAAGACTGAGCGCCTTGGTGTGTGCACTGCACAGGGCGTAGGCGTTTTCCGCGAGGAGAGGAAGGCTCCGAAGGGCTCCGAGAGAAATTTTCTCCGTAGATCAGACGTATGTATCTCTAAACAGACATCCGGAGGTAACACCAGACGTCCAATAAAGTAGATTCAAACGGTAAGGTCCTATCCTCCTATATATTTCGTATGTGTTATCTGCGAGTGATTGTACGTCACTGTACGCATGCAGGGCCATTGGGAAGAGGCACATGCGTGGCTCCCCAGACACTTTAGGATGTCTGGACGTCTCTCTAGATGACTGATATCTATCCCAGATGACTGATATCTATCCCAAATGTCCAAGTGCACTGCTAGATGTCTGGAAGGACCCCTAGACGACTGTGAGGGGTGCTAGACGTCCGAAATCAGTGCAGAATGCAAGGTGAGCATTCTAGTGTTGTTTAAGACATTTGGAAGTTGTTCCAGACGTCTGATTTTAGTTTGTTTGGAATATTCCAGGTATCAGGTGGCCAGTCCAACTGGACCAGCCTACCTGATTCAATTTAGGTGAACCGGGAAGTGTGTTTAGGTCGATTCAAAGCCCAAACGAGGTCGGTTTTTCGCAAACGAAGTATCGTTGGCTTTCAGTTAGATTTCTAATGTGATGGAGCTTTGTTCTAATTATTTTTAGTGCATTCCTATCATGTGAGATGTTAGTAATGTGTGGTTTGACCGTTCGTGTTAAATAGGTTGTCTGTTCGTGGTGTGCACGGGAATTGCAGAGGCTGTGAGATTCGCCGTTTGTGCCCCCATATCTCCCGGTTACCCTCGTAGAGTGGTTTTGCTATGCCTTGTGAATTACATAATTAAAGTGCATGTTACATTAGAACTATTGATTGAACCTTAGGATGTGCAATGAACCCTAGGGCTGAGATAGAGGAATACACATTATTTGAATGCTTAATCTGTTGTGATGTTTCCTAAATGTGGTAAATCATGAGCTGCTTTTTATAATTATTGTACCATGACTTGAACTGAGATGCATGTTGTACCCTGTATAATTGATGGATGAGATAATTGCCGGATTGTGAAACCATGAGCTGCCTGTCATGTATTTAATGAATCATGACATGAATAGAAGATATATGGATGCTACGAAAATAAGGAAATCTATGCATGAACCCTATGGGAAATTTGAAAGGAAACTAAAACTATGATGTGGAAAATCTGTGGAATGATGGAACATGTTGCCTACGGGCGGTCATTCAAACTTGGTTAAGGGAAGTGAGCTAGCCCTCATGTACGTGATACCGAGGAGAGTAACTGTCCCTTAGTGTAGAAGTGAGCTGACCCTTGTGTACGTGGTACCGAGGAGAGCTACTGTTTCTTTTGTGTAGGAGGGGATCTAGTCGCCCCATGGGACTCAGAGTTAGGACTAGCCCCCTACATCGACTCCTGTTGAGAACCACTGGGCAAACCGGAATAGTCGGGTGAGGGTATGCAGACTGTTGAGGGGCAAGACCCCAGTTCTGTTTTGTGCTATACGTTTGGATGTACCCGCTAGCAAAAACGACTGACCACGTGACAGTGCAGGGTAGCTACCAATGCATTTATTGCACGTGCCGTAGTTACCGCTACGTCGCAACTGTGACCTTGGGGTGGTAGACCAGGTGTAGGACTACCACAGGGTGCTCTCCCGGCCAAGAGAGTGCTATGTGTACATTTTGCATCACGGGAAAAATTGCAATCAAAATCCTTCCCTTGGGGAACAGGAAGATTAAGAGACATTGTGGATCCTTGTTAGAAAACCGACTCATGAACACTCGTAGTTAAATTAACCGTATGATTAGATAATTGGATAAATGCGTGCACAAAACTACTATTCTTTACTATCTTTAAATGCTATAACTGTTTTAAATATACCACTCTACTCAGTGTTAGCTGACCGCCGTCATATATATAACTGTGTACAGGTCAAAGAGTTGAGCAGCCAGCACCACCCGCTGCAAAGAGTGTTGGGCCCAGTTGAGCCTAGCCATAGTTCTATTTACTCTTTTCCATTTCTGCTACTCTCTATTGTTAGTGAGTACTTCTGTCTTATGTTGAGAACTATTATCGTTATGCCTTTTTGCCTTAGTTGTGATGGCTAGTGACTATGTTTTCTGCCTATGGTATGGTATCTTTCTAAAATCTAATTTATATTTCCACTGTTGGCTTTATTTCAATTGCTGAGCTACTTGCATGCGTGGTTTGTGGTTTGTTTCGTACATTTGGGATAGTCTCTCGTTGGACAACTGGGTCTTTGGGGTTAGTCGAGGCGAGTCGTTCTCGTGTTCCCAAAGGGGCATGATTAGGGTTGTAACACCTTTGGAGGAGTTTTCGAAGGTGGAGTTTCATCCACCTTAAAGGAGCCATTCAAGGAAGGAGGAGGTCTTCTTTTCAAGCCAAGGAGCCGCTAGGCTTAGAGCAAGAAGACTCTCTTCTTCACCAGATTTTGTAATAGGATTTGTGTTTTTAGCATTTTTGAGTTTTTAATTTTAAGTAGAAGCATTCCTATACTATTTTTGTAGAACACAAATTCTATTCAATCAAATTGCCTTCTTTTCAGCTAATTCTTGTCTCATTTGGTTTTATCTTGTTCTAGTACTTTTTCACTCCCACTCGCTAATTACTCTAGGCCTCCATGTGCCTAGAGTGAGCTTAGGGAGAGGTCATTCTTGTCACTCTAGGTTTAGTTCTTAGGTGTTAGTTCTTCATCAAATTTTAAGTGCGATTGCCTTGTTATTCAAAATCTAAAAAAAAATTATATATTAAAAAATCAAAAAGAAAGTTGATCTCCTATTTCAAGTGAGAGACATATTTTTGCAAACAAAATTACCTCCTTGGACGACCCTAGATACCCCACTATCAAGGTCTACAAATTTAAAAGCGAAAGCAGATTTACACGTTGCAACGACATTAAAATCCCCATTTATAAAATTGCGTATTTTCGCTATCACTTTTTGGCGCCATTGTAAGAGTGGCACGGCTTTGCATTCATTTATTTCTTTTACTTATTAAGTGGATCTCATCCCCTTTTCTCTCTTTCTCTTGTGTGTGCAGGAACTACAGGAAGAAGGCGAAAATTTGGAAGCGAGAGCTAAAAGTCCCTTTTCTTCCCTAAGATTTCAGGTTAGTTCCGCTTTTCTAGTCACATAAATCCTTAAAACTACCAAAAAAATATTAAACTTGGCTTTCAGGATCTTAGACAACTTAATTAAGTGGAGTGGTGAAAATTAAAACACATTTGTTGCTTGTTTGCACCATTTAACACCACTTCACTTCAAGTCTTGGTGTTCTAATTTTTGGGTTCAGACTTTTGTCAGGACTTCAAAAATCAGTTCCCAACACCACAGACTCCTTAAAATCTTAAAATTTCACCTAGTGATTTCAATTCAAGTATGGAACTTCTATTCCAAATTTTCGAACAATTTGATCTATATAGAATTTTAAAAAATTCGTGGACTATAGAGAGGTCATCTCCTCTAATCTTCTTGTTTTGTTACTATTTGCAAATTTTAGGAATTTGTATACTCAGCCAATTTTTGTGAGATTTAGCTTTT
This sequence comes from Thalassia testudinum, assembly GCA_037157565.1. Taxonomy (NCBI): domain Eukaryota; kingdom Viridiplantae; phylum Streptophyta; class Magnoliopsida; order Alismatales; family Hydrocharitaceae; genus Thalassia; species Thalassia testudinum. The sequence goes on from JAZHRO010000025.1 coordinate 114,207,071, forward strand.
TGGAATCCTTGTAAAATTCTACACATCATATAAAATCACAACAAATTTCTAAGGCCAGTGGTGGTACTGAAAAGTCCAAAATACACTTGGATATCATTTCTGGACTTTGACACTAGCACAAAGAATAATTTAAAAAAAATATCAAACAAATTCCTAAAATCACAAAAAAAAAATTTTTGGAATCCTTGTTTGATTTTCCTTACAGTGGTGGTGTTGGTTGCATTGTTTGGACCACTACTTAAACTAAAAGCTTAAAAACAATCTCATTGGTAGTAAAATTTCTTTATTAGGATTCAAGTGATTAGGGTTTTCTTTTCATTTCTAGAGACCAACAACTTAAAGGAAATTGATCTTCACCAACACAACTTGTTTTTCCTTTGTTTGTTGAATCTCAAACTTGTTTGAATACTTAAAGAGATAAACCCTAAAACACACTAAGCTAAAGCAAATACTAAAATTAGAAATACATTAATTGTGTGACAACTTGATTACTAATTGGAATCACCTTCCAATTCCTGCACACACCATAAAAATTGAAATAACAGGGCATTACCCTAATCAACGCCCTCCACATTCTGTGTACACTTTACTCTCCTAAACCTAACTAAAAATTGTAGCAATTTGACCCCTAAGGATTCATCTACTTAGGCTTGCTATATAGGTCTTAAGTTTTCTTTAGTCAATACCAATTCTACCATCTATATCTGGTGTTAGGCTGAAGGGTCATGTTAAACGACCAGGCGTAGGTTTACACAAGCCCCTGGGGATTTTCCCGGGAAATGCTTGGGCCCAAACCTCCCCTTATGCAACTTGGCCAGATTTGTTGGTAGAATGGATATTCACTATTGATTTCTTATTTCCTAAGTAGATCAAGTCTTAGGTTATTTTTTTTAGGGAGTCACATTTAAGTTAGGTCTAGAATTATGTTGTTTGAATTGCGCACTTTCTCTCATCTCTCTCTCTTCTCCTCCCCTCCAATTCTTCCAAAAAAAGTGCATGCACGGGAAAAGGTCCCAGAACCCACATCTTAAGGGACCATCTGATTTTGCCCCCCACACCAGAAAATCTTTGTTTTCTTCTTCTTCCTCTTCCTCTTCTAACAATATGGCAAACCAGGGAAATCAACAAAAAAATTCTGTTTCCACCTCTAACCCGCTAGTCGACCCATAAGCTGACTTCCCCATCCCTAACTTCCCTCATTTGGAGCAACAAGAAAATCCTGCAAGGCTAGGTGGCCCTTAAATCCAAACTCAAAATACAAACCCCTTTGCCTTCATGGTTGACCATTTGGTTCGACTACAATAAAACCAAGAAAATTTGTCTAGGACTGTGACGAACCTAGCCAACCAAGGGCAAAACCTGCCACCCCATCAGCAGCCTGTAGTTCCGCTTAAAGATTTTTATGATCCTTCCAACTATGAGGAAATACCAGGGGTGATCATACCACAAGGGGATTTTGAGATCAAACCAGCTATTCTGAACCTAATCAAGCATTTACGTGGTCTTCCGAGAAAGTACCCTTTTTGTCATCTCGAGGAATTAACTGTCCTCACTCAAACCACCCGTTCCTGCAATGTGTAGGAAGATGTGTGGTTAATGAGACTTTTTCCTCTCTTTAAAAGAAAAAGCTTCACGCTGGATTAGAATAGTTGAGCGCCATATCACCACCTGGCCCCAATTAAAGAGTACTTTTCTTAAAAAAAAGTTTTCGATCGGTCGAACTAACACTTTAAGAAGATCCATAACGACCTTTCAACAAAAAAATGGTGAACCTCTCCATGAATCTTGGGAAAGATTCCAAGAACTTCTAAGAAGTTGTCCCCACCATGAAATTCCACAATGGCAGTTAATGCAGATCTTCTATCATGGATTAGAAGATCAATTAAAGAGATTTGTGGATGCCTCATGTGGGGGCAATTTCCTTAATAAGGATGCCAAAATTACCTACCTCCTTTTTGAAGAAATGAGTGAAAACTCATTTAATATGACTTCAATGGACACTTTCTGTAGAACTCAAAACCCTAGACATGGAGTCAATGAAATTAATTCCAAATCCACCTCTATTCCAGTCACTCAGGATGATCTATATATGTTAGCTCAACGACTAGACCAGATGCAAATTCAACAGAAAAAGATGGAAGAAAAGCTCACTCACAAACATGCTCCACACCTTAATTCTCCACACTTTAACTCTCCACACACTAACACTCCACAACTTCTCCGAAGAGAATCTACACAACATTGATACCACACCTGCTGGTCAGTAGTTTCTGCTAATTTTACACAAGATTTAATTGGGAATTTTGATTATCTAAATCAAAATATTCTTGATCCCACCACGAAAAATATTTATGCTCTCCAGGAGCAATTTAGAAACCTCTCCAACACTTATAATCAAAATTGGAGGACCAACCCGAATCACTCCTGGAAAGCCCCGAACCTAATTCTGTTTCCCAAACAAAATCAATTTGGGAATTATGGGCAACTTGCATATCAACCTGGACCATCTTTTGCAAATTCTCGCAGGGACTTTGTGAATAATCTAGATTCGAGAGATCCATCTTGGGTTTTCTATCTACTGCACCAACCCAAGGCGGGACCTTTGTTCCCACATCTTTCCCACCACTATCCTCACTTCCTATTTTTGCAGAAAACACTCCTTATCCTTCTGATTTGAATGCCATTCAAGGATATGCACCGAGATCAAACCCATATTCTAATACCTATAATCCTGGATGGCGTAATCAGCCTAATTTCTCTTGGTCTGACCATTCATAAAGACCATCATATCCGACTCAAACCAGGCAAAACACGCCTACATTGTCGTTTCAGCAACAAAATGCGAGGCCATTTTACGCGAGTTCGCAGAACTTCGTGGGGCCAAATAGGGACTTGCATCTCGATTAGATTTTGTGAGCTGTGACTGAGAGCCAGCGATAGAATGCTGAAGCTCTTGCTGAGGTACAACGGCAATGTTCAGCAGAACTGACTGATCTCAGGGGCCAAATCACACAATTAGCTGAGTCTCGTAAGCTAGGGGCCCTTCCATCCCAGCCAGTTCCAAACCCTAGGAATATCCAGCAGAGACCACACTAGGGATTTCAACATCCGAATCAGGGACAAGCCCATTTCCTTAATCAAATACCCCTGAATCAAAATCTGAATTAGAATCCACCTTCTGCTACTCATGATTATGAGTATCAAAATCAGTAGCAATCTTTTTTGACTCAAGGCGACCAGCCTCTACTCTCTAATCCGTCTTTCCGTAATCAAGCATCATCTTCTTCACCAGCTTCTTCTTTGCATGAGTGTATTAACTCTGTTACAACCCACTGTAGGACTTCCACTAGGGATCCAGTAGATCCACGAAACTTATCCCAATTCCTTAGTACATCTAGAACGGCCCCTGTTTCTACACCTGTAAGAGGTAATGCACCTAATTCCGCAATTCCCGCTTATTCACGAGGTCAGGGTAATACCTCAGTAGAACAAGAAATCCAAGTCTCATTCCTAGAAGCTTTGAAGAAGACTAGGAAACAAAAGCAACCTGTTACATTAGATGAGGATTTAGTTAAAATTTTTGAACAGGTACATATTAATATCCCACTCCTAAATGCTATCAAACACATTCCGACTTACGCGAGATTTCTCAAATAGTTGTGTACTCCTAAGCGTAAGCCAAGGAAAGGAAGCACTGTGGTACTCTCGGAGCAAGTGAGCTCTATTATTTCGAGTATGCTTCCTCTGAAAAAGAAAGATCCAGGTTCTCCATTTATTTCCTGTATAATTGGGGACCAGTGTTTTGTAGAGCTCTTCTAGATTTAGGAGCATCTATTAATCTCATTCCTTCATCCTTAGTAGACCATTTCCAAATGGAAAATCTTAAGTCTACCAATGTGACTTTACAATTAGCTAATAGATCTATTAAGTCACCTAAGGGAATGTTGGAGGATATTATTGTAAGAGTTTGGGACTTTTATTTTCCTATGGATTTCATTGTACTTGATATGGAAGTACCCGAACGCATTAGAGATACCCCAATTATTTTAGGGAGACCCTTTTTTGCCACTACAAAGGCCAACATAGATTATGAGTCTGGAAAGATTAAGTTAAAATTTGGAAAGAAGACAATAAAATTGGATATATTTAGAGCTTCTCGAGGATTAGATTGCAAATGGATTGAGGAAATTAGATTTATTTCAGTTTTTCAAGATGACCCTAGTTCCTTAGAACTAGATAACACATCTTTTGATATCTTGTACCCTCAAATCGAAAATCCGCTATCAGAATCTATACTCGATCCTGAATTTGAATCACATGACTCATATCAGTCACGTTTTGCAATCAAAAATTTCACCCTAAATCCTGCTGTTGATTCGACTCCTGCACTAGAATTGAAGCCATTGCTAATACTCTTAAATATGTTTATCTCAAACCTAATCAAATATCCTGTAATCATCAATTCCAATCTATCTGAATCACAAGAATCAAAATTTATCAAGGTTTTACGAGATCATAAGAAGGCAATTGGGTGGACTCTTGATGTAAACACATTTACACTACCTAAAATGTCTATTTATGCATGTTCTTAAGCATAGGATTGCATTTCATGATATAAATATTGCATAACATGCATCATCTTGCATTTAGAGTAGTTTGAATAAAATGGAGGTTAATTGTCTCCTTTTATGTGCTTGGACAGGGCAAACATTTTTCGGGGCCTCGGATCAAAGATCCAATCGTATGGATGTGATCAGGGTGACGATTGGAGTTCAATGACTCCAAGATCACCCTAATCAGGCATCCATAGCATCAGATAGTGACCCGGGAACCCTAGAAGATCAAGGGCCAGGATGGTGTAAATCTGCACTTCAGATGACAAATCTGACCGCACGGATGAATTCGGATCGACGATCGCAGCCCAACAACACAAAAATTGAGTCAATCCGACATCCGTGGCACCATCTACAACTTCCAGAAGATGGACGGCCAAGATGGCACCACGTGGCGCCATCTCAGCTGCCCAAACGGCCGCTTGCATTTTGTGAAGGCCCCCGCCCGATCGCTCTCCGCCGTCAGATGGAGATCCAACGGCTGTGGTCGCTCACGCTTAAAAGCGTCCGCGCGACCATTTCGTCCGCGTAGCGCAGCGGCGACGCAACCGCGGGCGAAGCAGAGGTCGCGGGTTCGAGCCGCGGTGAGGGGGTGGAAGGCGCGGGTGAGCAGGCGCGAATGAGCGTCAGATGGAGATCCAACGGCTGCGCGCGCACGATAGCGCCGACGCGCGATTGGACGCCCGCGCGTAACGCGCGATCGCACGCGTAAGGCGGGCGGGCTGCAGCGGATGAAGGCGCGATTTAAGCTGTCCGATCTCGCGATCGGACGGCTGAAAAGTGCTGGACGTGCGCAGGTGTTGAGGAGCGGGCAGCCGAGGAGGCGCGTGTGGGCGCGGAGGCGACGCTCACGTCGGGGCTTTAGTGACGGATTTATCCGTCGCTAAAGACCCATCTTTTATTATTTTGAAGTTATAATGTCCATTTTGCCCCCACTCCTTGCAACTATAAAAGGAGACCCCCTCTATACGAAATTCTCATCCCTTCTTTCTCCTCTCTATCCCTCCAAAGCTCAAAATAAGCTTGTCCCACACCCGGGATGTTTCTTGCGAGATAAAGTCCAATTTTCGTTCCCCTTCGGAAGTGGATCCCGTGACGACGACAGCGTGCTTCTCCGTTCCCGTTCTTCTGCTTCGTCCTCCTTCGTCCTGCTTCGTTCTCCTTCATCCAGGTGTCGTCCCGTCCGGGTCGTCCTCCAAGCAATCGTCGAGGAGGATAATTTCTCTCTCCCATTCTTATTTACAGCTTTTCTAGTGTAGAATTTTCTGCTTTATAGTGTAATTGATTTTCCGCATTCTAGAGTAACTTTTATAAACTATTTGAAATATTGAATGCATGTTCTCTTTCTCTCTCTCTCTCTCTCTTAGTTTGATAGCTTCATTGTAATTATATCGCCTTGCTTATAAAGAAAATCCTAAAAAAAATATAATTGCGAAAATAGATCAACGTAGCCTCCCTGTGTTCGACCCAGAATTATTTTCGGTATAAATTTTATTTGTTGAACACGAATTCTTCGCTTTTTGAACTACAACGACAGGTTTTCCAAAACAAATCTCGTAAGCGTAGCGATTCGCGAAATACCGTTCAACATTTTGGCGCCGTTGCCGGGGAGGCAACAATTTCCGATCTTTTCTTCGCATTTCTTGCACTTTATTTATTTTCTAACTAGCTTTCTCTTGTGTCTATTGTTTTGCAGGGACCTCCATCATGGAATCAACAAGCGGCAGACTGGAGTAAAGTGCAGTTGAAGACAACTGTAAGTGCTCCCCCATTCTTTCCCCCTCCATAGATTTTATTCGCCACATTAAATCCAAATCCCAATTAACCTAGGTGTTTGTATAAATCCTAGGAATAGTTTAGTTGTTTGGATTTTCATTCACATTCATTCCACCCTCATTTAAAAAAATAACAAAAAGATAATCTTGTGGGGTAATTTTCAACAAACACACAACACACACCCACATTCAAGGCACTTGATCAACTTAATTTGTTTTCTACTCAACCGGGTTCTGATCTGTGAAATCGCTACACACAAAGCAACACATAACAGAGTAGAAATCATTCTAGGTTAATCATCTTTGAGTGCCTAACTTAGTGGTGCATTTGTGGCCAGTTGTTTGAGTTGTTTGGGCCGCACCACTTTATTTTAAAACCAACTCATCAAGTAGCTTCTCCTTAGCGTTTTCAATCTAGGTATATTCCAGGCACTCCACTTTCTTTCTGATTTTAAAGGAAAATAATCTTCACCCGTGTTTTACAACTTGGTTTGCCTAGAAACTCAATTGCAATTCACCTAATTTAAAACCCTAAAAGCTACTTAAGCAAGATTTGAATACTAAAATTCACACATTATCAATAATCTTGCTTGAAAACACTGGTTGTGCACGCACTTACACAAATCTCAATCAATAATTAAGGGCACAACCCATTGTAAGGGCCCATCACATTCCATAAGCACCACAATCCCAGGCCTTAATAAAATTGAGTAGACGTTGGCCTTAAGGTTTGATTTGCTCTTCAGGGCCTAGTCTGAGATTATTTTTGATTAACCTGCTTGTACTTTAATCTGATGTCTACCTAGGGGAGCAGAGTCAAACGATCGCTGCTGGGGGGTACACTAGGAACCAGAGGAGAAAGCCAAAGGAAGAACCTTCTCCCCAGTCCCTCCTTCTAACTGGTTGGATTAAACAGACGCAAGTAGAGTAAATCACTTACAGTCTTAAGGCTGGTTTTGGGAGTCAGTAGATCCTTAGGCTACCCCACTTAAGGACAACCTTGTTTTGTTGTGCTGCAGGGTCCCTATCCCCAGTCCTTCCGACCTTCTCCTAGTTTATGCTGGGAAGACGGTCATTGAATCCCCGATTGGAAGGACCGTTAGAACATTCTAGGAGGCGCAAGTTAGATTTTGGTCAATTTGATCCCATGGCCGAACAACAGCCTCCTCTGCTTGAAAATCCACAGGAAGAATTTAGAAGGCAGCTGGAACAAATGCAGAGAATGCAAGAATGGTTCCAGAGAATGCAGGGCGCTTAGCCCTTGAAGGATTTTTATGATCCTTTGAATTACGGGGAACGTCCCGGCGTCCAGATTCCAGTCGGTGACGTAGAAATCAAGCCCCAGGTGTTAAGCTTGATTAAACATTATCATGGGCTTGGCTCCGAAGATCCATTTCAGCACTTGGAAGATTTAACCACTTTGGTCCAGACCACCAAGGCTCGAAACGTTAACGAGGAGTAAATGATCATGAGGCTCTTCCCCCACTCTCTTAGGGATAAAGCCGCGCATTGGTATAGGATAATAGGAAGACCAATTACAACTTGGAATGAGTTGAAATTGGCCTTTCTGAAGAAATTCTTCCCAGTCGGTCATACCGATGCTTTGAGACGGGCAATCACTACCTTTACCCAGCGGCCGAGGGAGCAGTTTCATGTGGCCTGGGAGCGATTCCAGGACTTATTGCGGAGGTGTCCACACCACGAGGTGCCGAAATGGCAACTTGTGCAGATCTTCTATCATGGGTTGAATGAGCAACTCAGAAACCATGTGGATGCTTCTTGCGGAGGCAATTTCCTCAATAAAGATGCAGATAGTGCACATGATTTATTTGAGGAAATGAGTGAGAATTCAATTAATCATGCCTCCATGGATACTTTTATCGGTCCCAGCAACCCAGATCAAATGTCAATGAAGTCCATGACTCTCATTCATTTGATATGGAATTGATTTGTAATAAACTTGATAAGGTGGACTTGGTTGCTAAAAGAATGGAAGAGTGGATGGTTGGCAATTCTATGAACAACTCTCAATCCACTCAATCCCAAAATTCGAGATTCCATTCCTCACGAGCTCCTTCTGGACGGGAGATCGTGAATCAACTCAATGCGACTCAACCTATGAGTCAGCATTTCTCGGAACCCCATGGGTTCCCAACTGGGGCCTTTGATCCCAGTTTTTCTGATCCTTCCCTTTCTTTCTCTCCATCCTCACCCTATGAGGATGTTTGTGCCGTACAAGAGAATGTTAGATCCAACCCCTACTCGAATGCCTATAATCTAGGTTGGAGAAACCACCCTAACTTCTCTTGGAAAAATCCGGGGCAACAAACTCAATTCCGACCCAGCAACTATGCTCCACAACGTCCAATGGGTCAGGGTCAAGTATATACTCAGTTGCCTCCGAATCAGGTCAATCAGCCAGCTTGGAATGCCCGTCAACCCGCAGGGCAGGCTGATTTGAACCGTCAAATGGTAGAGATGCAAGGATCTATGCTCCAGCTTATGCAACAAATGAAAAACTCGCTGGACAACTTGCAATCCAGGCTCATTGCTAACTCTCGTCAACCCGGATCTCTACCATCCCAACCCGTACCTAACCCGCGAAACATTATAAATTCGGGCAATCAAGACCAAGGGTACAGAAATCAGAGGGACCCGCACGCACATGCTCAGGTGGTTGAGCAGGGTTCCTCGTCTTATTCTTCTGCTAATCAACAATTCATGGTCAATCAAGCCCCTCCAATCTTTCCTAACCCTCCCCAAGACCCAAATTCTTACGCTTCTGCAAATTCTGTCACTTTGAGGAGTGGTAAGAAGACTCAGGATCCACAACCACACTATTCTGATCATTTGAATCCTGAAGAATCTGAGGAGAGAGAGGAGAATTCTAGAGGAGAAATTATGGCTCAGGAACCTGATTCCAAAGATCTGACTCATGTTCCTTTTCCTGAAGCCTTAGCCAAAGCAAAGAAGAAGTCTGTTGATAGCAATGAGGAGCTTCTGAATTTATTTAAGAATGTTGAGATCAATATTCCGCTCCTTGATGCTATCAAGCACATACCGGCTTACGCAAAATTTTTAAAGGAATTATGTACACAAAAGCGTAAGTCGAGAGAATCTGTTCCGAAGAAGGTGGTACTCTCTGAGCAGGCTAGCTCTGTTATCCTGCACTACCTCCCTCAGAAAAAGAGAGATCCTGATGCTCCTTTGATTTCTTGCATTATCGGAGATTACACATTTGATAGGGCACTTTTGGATCTCGGTGCATCCATCAACCTAATTCCGACTTCTCTTTATGAGAAGTTTGGGTTAGGTGAACTTCGGCCAACTTCAATAACGCTATAGTTAGCGGACCGTTCGGTCACAAACCCGCGAGGCGTTATTGAAGATGTTATAGTTAAGGTCAAGGATTTCTATTTTCCTGTAGATTTCCTTGTCCTTGACATGGATGTACCAGATAATCTGAGGAACACGCCCATCATTCTGGGGCGTCCGTTCTTGGCTACTGCAAAGGCCAACATTAATTGTGAAAGCGATAGCATGGAAATCGCCTTTTGGGACCAACGAATGAAATTGGATATTTTTAAGGTGATAAATAAATTTGAGGATTGTGGATTTATTGAGGAACTTGATGAGGATAATGTTAATATTGAATCTTGTTTGACAGTTTCTTCAATTGAAAGTTCCTCTTTGGTTGATGAATTTGACCTGCAACCCTCTGACCTAACATCTTCAGAAGAGGTTACTGATTTTGTTCACTCAAAACCTCTTCCTCTTATTGAATCTTCAGCATCTACCCTACCATCAATCATTACCCCACCCCAGCTTGAATTGAAACCATTGCCTGAGAATTTAAAATATCAATTCTTAGGACTGCAAAATACGCTCCCTGTGATTATTAGTGCTAAATTGAAAAAGGAGCAAGAGATTAAATTGATTAAGGTTCTAAAGGATCATAAGGAGGCAATTGGTTGGACCATTCATGACCTTAGGGGGATTGAGCCATCTTACTGTAATCATAGAATATTTTTGGAAGATGGATCCCGCCCTTCTCGCTAGATGCAGAGGAGATTGAATCCAAATATGCGAGAAGTGGTCAAAAAGGAAATCATCAAGTGGCTCGATGCAGAAATTATTTATCCAATCTCTGACAGTCCCTGGGTAAGTCCCGTTCAGATTGTTCCAAAGAAAGCCGGGATTACTGTTGTGACTAATGAGAGAGGTGAATCTGTCACAACTCGTTCAGCTTCCTCTTAGAGAGTTTGTATTGATTACAGGAAGCTGAACACAACCACTAAAAAGGATCATTTTCCCCTGCCCTTCATTGATCAAATCTTGGAAAAATTAGCTTGGCAGAAGTACTTCTGTTTTCTTGATGGCTACTCGGGATATAATCAAGTTCCTATCCATCCCGAGGATCAGGAAAAACTACTTTCACCTGTCCCTACGGAACCTTTGCATTTCGTAGGATGCCTTTTGGGTTATGCAATGCACCTGCGACTTTTCAAAGGTGTATGCTAGCCATATTTTCCGACATGGTGGGAGAGTTTATGGAAGTTTTCATGGATGATTTCTCTATTTTCGGAGAATCATTTGACTCATGTTTGGCTAATTTGGAAATGATTCTTAAGCGATGTATCAAGACACGACTGGTCCTTAGCTAGGAAAAGAGTCATTTCATGACCCAAGAGGGCATCGTTTTAGGTAATGTAATCTCTGAACGGGGAATTGAAGTGGACAAAGCTAAGGTTGATGCTATCGCTAAACTTCCTCATCCCACATCTGTTAAACAAATCTGATTATTTCTTGGCCATGTGGGATTTTATCGAAGATCCATCAAGGATTTCTCGAAGGTTGCTCGTCCTTTGAGCAATCTTCTTGCCAAAGAAATGCCATTTGTTTTTGACGAATCATGCCGAAAGGCATTTGATTTTCTGAAAACAGCAGTCACCTGTGCTCCAATTTTGCAACCACCAATTTGGATAGCCCCATTTGAGATCATGAGCGACGCTTCTGATTACGTAGTCGGGGCTGTCCTGGGTCAGAAAATTGATCGAAAGCCCTCTGTCATTTATTACGCTAGTAAAACTCTGGATGAAGCCCAGAGGAATTACACTATTACTGATAAGGAATTACTAGCTGTAGTATTTGCTTTGGAAAAATTCAGGGCTTATCTCTTGGGGTCTCATGTTATTGTTTATACCGACCACTCGGCCTTGAGACATCTCTTGGCTAAAAAGGATGCTAAACCCCGGCTTATTCGTTGGATTCTTCTTCTTCAAGAATTTGATCTTGAAATCAAGGATAAAGCTGGGGTGCAAAATGTGGTAGCGGATCATTTGTCGAGACTCCTAGGTGATTCTTCTTGTCCGAACATTCCGATTGTTGACACTTTTCCGGACAAAACCATTCTTACAGTTTTAGGTGTCCACACCCCATGGTTTGCTGATATTGTTAACTTTTTGGCCGTTGGTCAAATCCCCCAGGATTGGACCAAGCAACAACGGGATAGACTCAAATATGAGGCCAAATACTACTTTTGGGAGGACCCTGAACTGTATCGCATCGGCTCTGATAAGATTATTCACCGATGCAAACCGGAGAATGAATTCAACAGTATACTCGAGTTCTGCAATGCATCTGGGTGTGGTGGACATTTCTTCGGAAGAAAGATGGCTGCAAAAATCTTGCAATCTGGCTTCTATTGGCCGTCTTTATTCAAGGATGCCCAAGACTTCTCAAGGTCATATTCTCAATGTCAGTCACTCGGGAACATAACTAAGAGAGACATGATGCCCTTAAACCCTATTCTTCCTGTAGAAATTTTTGATGTTTGGGGCATCGATTTCATGGGACCCTTTATCCCTTCATTTGGACATCAGCACATTCTTGTTGCTGTTGATTATGTGTCCAAATGGATTGAGGCAATTCCCACCCGAACCAATGACTACAAGGTGGTCATCAATTTTGTCAAGAAAAATATCTTCAGTAGGTTCGGGATTACGAGGGCTATCATCAGTGATGGTAGCACTCATTTTACTACTGCCCAATTTCAGAATTTATTGGCCAAATACAAGGTTAATCATCGAATTTCCACACCTTACCATCCCTAAATGAATGGACAAGCTAAGATCTCCAATCGAGAGATCAAGAACATTCTGCAAAAAACGGTTAGGCCTGATCGTAAGGATTGGACTCAAAAGCTTGAGGACGATCTTTGGGCCTACCGTACGGCGTATAAAATGCCCATCGGCATGTTTCCATTCCGTTTGGTGTATGGAAAGGCGTGCCATCTACCCGTAGAGATTGAACACAAGGCATTCCGGGCAATCAAACAATGTAATTTAGATCTGAATCTAGCTGGAAAGACCAGGAAACTCCAACTATCTGAGTTGGAGGAGCTTAGAAATGATGCTTATGAGAATGCCAAGATCTACAAGGCTCGGACCAAAGCTCTACATGATCAATTGATTTCCCACAAGAGCTTTGAGCCAAACCAGAAGGTCTGGTTATTTGATTCTAAACTTAAGCTCTTTCCTGGTAAACTTAGATCTAAATGGAATGGCCCATTCATAATTGATTAGATTTTTCCTAATGGTGCCGTTCAGATTTCTGACCCAAAGACGGGTAACACCTTTAAAGTCAACGGTCAACGTTTAAAGCCTGTTGTTGACCGTAATCTTCCAGAACCCGTCTCAGACTCTGTTGCTCTAGCCATTCTATGACTTCTTTGGCTGGACTTCGCCTAGCTGACAGCATTAAACTCAGCAATTGTACAATTGACACAAGGCTGATACGAGCTTCATATCTAGGTGACATTTTCATACTCTACCCTTTATTTCATGTCTCTTTTTCAATGAGGACATTGCATCAGCTAGGCATGGGGGGGTGGATTCATTCTTGAATTATTTGGTCAGCCTTGTGAAATCCATGTAAATTGTCTCTCTTCTTATTAAAAAAAAAAAAAGAAAAAAAAAATTAGGAAGGATTAGTTGGACATTAGGACTTTTCAATCCTAAGAAATTTTACATTAGGATCTGAACACAAAGACCCCTCAAGTCTTTGGACTTAATTAGCCTGTGTATCCACTAAAATGTGGATTTATTTTTGAGTCCTCGCCATCTTAATTCTTTCGTAATTGGAGTAAATAAGTTTGGGTGATAAGTACACGACTTACCAACTCGCCCTCTGATTTGAGGGAATTTTAAGTCTTAAGCATCTACACACTTTCTTTGCACTGACTCGTTGTTCGGCGATTTTAACGGAAATTGGGTAGCTAATGAACCTTCTAGGGTGATATGGCTGGCAAGTTATCGTGGGTAACAGCCCATAGGTAGGTTGTCCAGAGCCCAGTCACTGGACCTTTCTTAGTTTGCTGCCTTTAGGTAAATCTTAGACTAAGGAAGCCACCTACTTAAAAAAAAAAAAAGGGGAGAAAAGAACAAAAAGAAATAAGCCACACTTCGCCGCACGAGTATGGCTGACAAGTTGTCGGTGGTAACAGCTCATCGACCGGTTGTCCAGAACCCAGCTCAGAAAATGCACTAAAAATCCACAAAACACTTAGGAAGAAGTGGAGAAGTAGAATAAACCAGGAAGATATACACTGGATTCACTCTTGTGTTGACCCCGTAAAAAAATAAAAGTTGGGAGAAAGCTATCGGTTGTAAAGATACACCTTTAGGCAGAAGTCTTTTTGAGGTCACCTAGAGGCATAGAAATCCGAAGTTCGTTCTAATTGCCGGTCAATGAGTCTATCACAATCACAATAAGATGCTTAAAGCTTAGGGTTCTCATCAAATTTTGGGTGCGTTGAATGGCCGTAGAAAGCCACTCTTAAACCCGAAAATTTGAAAATCCAAAAAAATTAGAAAAGAGAAAAAGAGAAAAAGGAATTTTTCTTTTAATAAGGCGAGGGCTTGAAGCGGTCTGCATTTTGGCTGATACCCGGGCACTGTTGTGTCTTTGAAGGTTCAGTTCCTAAGTAGACAATTTCTTAATAATTGAAAAATAACTCAAGTCCAAATAATCTAACCTAATTCTTTTATAAATAGCATATAGTTTTTGCTAGGGACTAGCAAAAGATAGGTATGGGGGTATGATGTAAACACATCTACACTACTTAAAATGTCTATTTATGCATGTTCTTAAGCATAGGATTGCATTTCATGATATAAATATTGCATAACATGCATCATCTTGCATTTAGAGTAATTTGAATAAAATGGAGGTTAATTATCTCCTTTTATGTGCTTAGACAGGGAAAATATTTTTCGGGGCCTCGGATCAAAGATCTAACCGTATGGATGTGATCAGGGCGACGATTGGAGTTCAACGACTCCAAGATCGCCCTAATCAGGCATCCGTAGCATCAGATAGTGACCCGGGAACCCTAGAAGATCAAGGGCCAGGATGGTGTAAATCCGCACTTCAGATGACAAATCCGACCGCACGGATGAATTCGGATCGACGATCGCAGCCCAACAACACAAAAATTAAGTCAATCCGACATCCGTGGCACCATCTACAACTTCCAGAAGATGGACGGCCAAGATGGTGCCACGTGGTGCCATCTCAGCCACCCAAACGACTGCTTGCATTTTGTGAAGGCCCCCGCCCGATCGCTCTCTGCCGTCAGATAGAGATCCAACGGCTGTGGTCGCTCGCGCTTAAAAGCGTCCGCGTGACCATTTCGTCCTCGTAGCGCTGCGGCGACGCAGCCGCGAGCGAAGCAAAGGTCGCGAGTTCGAGCCGCGGTGAGGGGGTGGAACGCGCCGGTGAGCGGGCGCGGACGAGCGTCAGATGGAGATCCAACGGCTGCGCACGCCCAATAGCGCCGACGCGCGATTGGACGCCCGTGCGTAACGCGCGATCGCATGCGCCAGGCGGGCGGGCTGCAGCGGATGAAGGCGCGATTTAAGCCATCCGATCTCGCGATCGGAGGGCTGAAAAGCACTGGACGTGCACGAGCGTTGAGGAGTGGGCAGCTGAGGAGGCGTGCGTGGGCACAGAGGCGACGCTCACGTCGGGGCTTTAGTGACTGATTTATCCGTCACTAAAGACCCATCTTTTATTATTTTAAAGTTATAATGTCCATTTTGCCCCCACTCCTTGCAACTATAAAAGGAGACCCCCTCCATACGAAATTCTCATCCCTTCTTTCTCCTCTCTACCCCTCTAAAGCTCAAAAGAAGCTTGTCCCACACCCGGGATGTTTCTTGCGAGATAAAGTCCAATTTTCGTTCCCCTTCGGAAGTGGATCCCGTGACGACGACGGCATGCTTCTCCGTTCCCGTTCTTCTGCTTCGTCCTCCTTCGTCCTGCTTCGTTCTCCTTCATCCAGGCGTCGTCTCGTCCGGCTCGTCCTCCAAGCAATCATCGAGGAGGATAATTTCTCTCTCCCATTCTTATTTACAGCTTTTCTAGTGTAGAATTTTATGCTTTATAGTGTAATTGATTTTCCGCATTTTAGTGTAACTTTTATAAACTATTTGAAATATTGAATGCATGTTCTCTTTCTCTCTCTCTCTCTCTCTTAGTTTGATAGCTCCATTGTAATTATATTGCCTTGCTTATAAAGAAAATCCTAAAAAAAATATAATTGCAAAAATAGATCAACGTAGCTTCCCTGTGTTCGACCCGGAATTATTTTCGGTATAAATTTTATTTGTTGAACACGAATTCTTCGCTTTTTGAACTACAACGACAGGTTTTCTAAAATCAATCTCGTAAGCGTAGCGATTCGCGAAATACCGTTCAACAACTCTACATGATCTCACTGAGATTAGCCCCAATTATTGCATTCATCGCATCTATATAGAAGATGGGGCACGACCTTCAAGAGAAGCTCAAAGACTAAATCCAAATCTGAGGGAGGCCGTAAAGAAGGAAATAATCAAGTAGCTAGATGCTGACATTATATATCCTATATCTGATAGCCCTTAGGTGAGTCCAATTCAAGTGGTACCCAAAAAGGCAGGGCTCACCATAATCAAGACTGAATCTAGAGAAACCATTCCCACATGAATTGCGAATTCATGGCGGGTTTGCATCGATTACCACAAACTCAACACAGTTACAAAGGACCACTTTCCCTTGCCATTCATTGATCAGATCCTTGAGAGATTAGCTGGTAATAGGTTCTTTTGCTTCTTAGATGGTTATTTTGGATACAATCAGGTCGCAATTTATCCCGAAGAAAAAGAGAAAATGACTTTCACCTGCCCCTTCGGAACCTTTGCTTTCCGAAGAATGCCATTTGAGCTTTGCAACGCACCCACGACTTTTCAGCGTTGCATGTTAGCCATTTTTACTGAAATGGTGGGTGAATGTATGGAAGTATTCATGGATGATTTTTCAGTCTTCGGGGAAACATTGATATTTGTCTGGATAATTTTTCGAAGATTCTTAAGAGATGTATAGAAGTGAATCTTGTCCTCAGCTGGGAGAAGAGCCATTTTATGGTTCCAGAGGGCAATGTACTTGGCCACTAATAGAGAGAGTTTCGCTTATTTATGATAACACTAGAAGGATATGTCGTTGTAATTAATGCGGTGAAAATCTCTCAATCAAAAATTAACACAGATATGAATTTAAACCACAATAAAGGATTTCGTATCCATAGGGAGGAATAAACCAATATATTCACGAGTCGAGGAATACATAGTTTGCAACTTTAATGCGAGGAATATGCTATTTTAAATGAAGCCTACAATTTCCTTAAAGGTTTAGGGGTATTTATGCAGTTTTCACATCAGGAATTAAGCCCCAAAAATATGTGTGTGATGCATGTACAATGGCTTATCATGTAAATTCAACTTTCATGCAATTCTGATTTGAAATTCAAGGTTAAATCGTGCATATTACACAAGTAAAGTAATTTCAGGAAAGTCTGAGTGCATCAATGCATGGCCTAAATAAAATATGAATATATAATTGGAAATGGCATTGAATATAATTATTAATTGAGGCAAAAATAGAGGATTTCTCCTCTCTCTTCCTTGCGTGTTCGGTCGTGCATGGTTGGCCGCGAGAGTCGATGGGGAGGTGCACCTCGAAGAGGGCTACGCAACGGCGGTGACGCAGCGGCCGGAGGTGGCTGGCGGCAGTCAGATGGAGGAGGATGGCCGCCAACTTGTTGGAGGAGGAGGCCACTGCTGCAACCCGCGTGGCTGCACGTTGGCGCGCACGTGCGCGCAAGGTGTTCTGCAGGGAGGCATCACGCCTGCAGGCGGCTGCTGGCTTGGGGCGATGGCGCAGGTACGCGTGGGTGTGCACCTGCAGAGGAGCGATGCAATGCTTACGATCTGGTGTGAGGCAGTGGCTGGGGGTATGGTGCCTGCGGGCGCTTGCAGTGGAGGACAGTTAGCTTGTAGCGCTTGCAGAAGGCGTGCAAGGGCGATGAGCGCCTGCGGTGGGAGCGCTGGTGGCTAGGGCGCGCTACAGGCGGGAGTGCTAGTGGCGAGGGCGCGCTACGGGTGGGAGCGCTGGTGGCGTGCCTACGGTGAAGGGCGCTGGAGGGGGCGCACCAGAAGGCGGTGATGGTGCTGGAGAGGGGGGGCACGCTGTAGTGGGCTCCTGCAATGGAGAGGGCGCGGTGCCTGCGGGCGTGCAAGGGCAGGCAGATGGTGGCCTGCTGCTGCAGAGGGCATGGGTGCGGGCGGTGAGCGGTGCAGCTGGAAGGGCATTTGTAGTGGGAGGTTGGAAGGTTTGGCGCGGTGAAGGGCAGTGCGTGGAAGGGCTTGGCTGTGGCCTACGCCTACAGAGGGCGCGGGTGCACGGTGTGCACAGTGCACGCTGTGGATGATGGATGATGGATAGCCCTCCAATCCCTTCCGCCTCCCAAGGGATTTTCAAAATCCCTTCCTAATTTTAGCCGGCGCTTGTTGGGTTTTGTTGGCCGTAGGTGGAGATATTTGTGGGGGGAAAATATCTTTCCACCCCCTATTCTTTTCCACATTTGATCCTCCTCCCTCTTCTTCCTGATATTATTCCTGCAACAAAACATAAAATAATTACATACTATAAAATGCAATAAAATAGATAAAAACTCAAGTAATGATGCATGCAATTATTTAATGACTTAATTTGATTATTAATAAACATACTATGTTAGAATTGAAGTACTTAGGTGTAATAATAGTCCATTAAAATGGACTCATCAGCCACCTTATATCTGAGCGAGGTGTCCAAGTAGATCGAGCCAAGATCAATCAAATCTCAAATCTTCCAATTCCTAACTCAATCAAGGGCATCAGATTTTTTCTCGGGCATGTGGGTTTCTACAGAAGATTTATACTTGACTTTTCGAAGATTGCCCGACCACTCACAAACCTCCTCACAAAGGACATGACTTTTGAGATGAGTGAGGAGTGTATATCTGAATTTGAGACATTGAGAGACAGAGTTACACAGGCTCCAATCTTGCAGCCACCTAATTGGGATTTACCATTTGACATCATGTGTGACGCATTGGATTACGCAATTGGAGCTATTTTGGGATAGAAAATAGAGAAAAATCCGGTAGTGATTTACTATGCTAGTAAGACTTTGAATGAGGCACAAAGGAACTACACGATTACAGAAAAGGAATTACTAGCAATAGTATTTTGTTTAGAAAAGTTCAGATCTTATATACTCGGATCTCGAATCATTGTGTACTCTGATCACTCTGCTATTAGACACCTTCTATCCAAAAAGGACAGAAAACCTAGGTTGATCAGATGGATCTTGCTTTTGCATGAATTCAACCTAGAAATTCGTGATAAGGCGGGATGACAGAATGTTGTTGCCGACCACATTTCCTACCTTCGTTCTGAGTTTATTGAATCATCTCCTCCAATCACTGAGCAATTTCCTGATGAATATCTTTTGGCTATATCGTCAGATCTTCCTTGGTATGCAAATGTCATCAATGATTTGGTTACACATCAATTCCCACCTGATTGGGATAGGAATCGGAAATCACAACTCAGATCAGGAGCCAAATATTATTTCTGGGAAGATCCGTATCTGTTTCGACTATGCAACGATCAAATCATCAGGCGTTGTGTTTCCTCTTCTGAGATTGATTCTATTCTTTCCCTTTGTCATGACTAGGCTTGTGGTGGTCATTTTTCTAATCGTAAGACTGCTGCAAAAGTTCTGCAATGTGGGTTTTATTGGCCCACTTTATTTGCAGATTCACAGACATTTGTAAGGCATGTAGTTGTTGCCAAACTCTTGGTAGCATGTTCAGAAAAGACATGATGCCTCTAAACCCAACTGTAGCATGTGAGATCTTTGATATCTGGGGCATATATTTCATGGGTCAGTTTCTATCCTCTTCTGGCTTCGAGTACATTTTACTCATAGTTGATTATGTATCTCGTTGGATCGACGCCGTACCACATGCACAAATGATCACCGAGTTGTCATTCCTTTCATACAAAGTCATATTATCACTCATTTTGGGGTACCTCATGCTAGCATTTCAGATGGCGAATCCCATTTTAACAACCCCTGTTTAGGAACCTACTTAGAAAATATGGGGTTACACATCGTATTTCTACACCTTATCATCCCCAAACCAATGGGCAAACCGAGGTCTCTAATTAGGAGATCGAAAAGATCATTCAAATGATAATCCAACCCGATAGAAAGGATTGGTCTTCCCATTTAGATGAGGCTTTGTGGACTTATAGGACCACTCACAAAACACCAATGGCATGTCACCATACAGACTTGTTTACAAGAAACCCTGTCATCTTCCCATAGAAATTAAACACAAGGCCTATTGGGCAATTAAAGCTTGTAATTTGGACCTCGTGAAGGCTGGTGATCACTGTAGGTTGCAGCTTAGTGAACTTGAGGAATTACGCCATGATTCCTATGAGAGTTCAAAGTTGTATAAGGAAAAACTTAAAGTCTTCCATGATAAACACATTTCTCGCAAATCTTTCACACCTGGTCAGAAGCTGTTGCTCTTTGATGCCCGTCTAAAGCTCTTTCCTAGGAAACGTAGGTCTAAATGGCAAGGTCCATTTATTGTAGTTAGAGTCTTCGACAATGGAGCTGTCGAAATCACCGAACCCAACAAGGATCAACCCTTCAAAGTTAATGGTCAACGTTTAAAACATTTCTTGGAACCACATGTTTTGGGTCTTGTTGGAGACTGTTACATGCTCCACTAGGGTTTACATCTATCATTCCACCACTCGTTCTGTATATGGTTTTTCCTGGTTTCTACACTTTTCTCTACACATATACTCGAATCTGTACCTGAATTGGCACTTATTTTACACTGATTATCTTCACTTAGTCTGACTGACCACTCTGACCTTTGGTCAGAATAGAAATCGTCCACATAGAGATCTTTGATCTTCTCTATCCGACTCCTTCTATCACCCTACACTAAGTGAAGTGTAATATCTTTTCTACCCTTCTTACAATGAGGATATTATAATATTTTGGCTTGGGGGTGTGAAGTGACAATTTTCACTTCAAGTGTATTTATAGATAGAAGTAAAAATATAAAAACAAAAAAAAATGAAATACCCACGAAATTTTAAAAAATAGAAATACCAAAAGTTAAAAAAATTAGAAAAGCCAAAAATACCCTAAAAATTTTGAAAAATTCATAAAAATTTTGAAGGTTTTATAGAAATAAAAATATATAAATATAAAAATTGAAAAATTACAAAATCATAAAGATAATAAAGGGGTTTTACATTTATAATAAAGAAGAAAAAAAAGATACCAAAAATATATTTAAACTTAATTATATTAGTAATTAAAAGCTTAATTTTGCTTTTGGGTCAGAAGTTAAAAATAAATAAATATATATATATTGTAAATAGTATTTTATAAGAGCATGGAATCCTTATTTAGATTTTTACTTAAATAATCTTTTCAAAACACGCAACTATTTGCAAAATTTTAGACATGATTTTGTTTAAGTTAGAGTCTGAAACCCTAAGGATCTATTTTTCCCGCTCTTTACCCTGAAATAAAGTAACTAAGGTGTATTAAGTTTAAAGCTTGAGTTTTGGAATTAAATTGTAACTTTCTTGGTCAATTAGACTAGGTAAGTCCTTTCACTTTTTGAACATCTATTTTTACCACCAAGTTAAGTGAAAAGGTCAGATATTTAAAGTTAATTAAGTAAAGAGTTGGTAGAATCTTAGTCTTAAGGTCTATCAGACTATAGTTAGCTTAATCAACTGACATTCTTCTAGACTTGGCGAGTTGTGTCTTGACAGATCTTCCGGGAGGAAACTAAGAGTTTAAAGGACCTGAGAGTGAATGGCTTTGTTGTCCAAGCTCTGGTTTGAGAGCTAAGTAACATAAGCGTCCAAAATTCACACACATAGAGTTGTCTTGTTGGCATCTGAGACCGCGAAAACATAGAGGTTAAGAGATCGATTCTAAATCATCTTTAGTTTAAGGTTTCCGCAGGGCGGCTCTTGAAAGGGTGAAGGATGTGCCACTCACTTAGAAAAAGGAATTGGAGTATTATGTTAGTAAGAAAAATGAGGAGGAGAAAACAAAAAAAATAAAATAAACATAAAAAATATAAAACACCCTGCAGTTAAGCATCTTGCTACAAATGGATGCTTATGCAGTTTATCCACCAAATAAAGCATCTCGGTACAAATAGATGCTACCCTTCCTTCCATCAAATAAAAGAGCACCTCACTACATATGGGTGTTTTATCCTATAGAAAAGAGTTGAAAAAATATGGAGATAAAAATTAGGAATAAGAGACCCAGTGGTCCATCAGGGAGATATACACAAAAAGTGTTGACCTCGGGATAGAAAACTAGTGAGGAAAAGGCTTGAATTGGAATAACCTAGATGGGAAATTGATGTCTTAAGATCTGGATTTTTGCAACTTTGGATGCCTTTAGGACAATTCTCTTCACAAGTGATGAGAGGCTCATCATGATCTCTAATTACCCCTAATTAACTAGTCTTCCTAGTTAATTAGCTAAGGTTATGAACATATAAGGGTTAATTATGAAATAAGGGATATTTAGAAAAGGACCTTAAAATAAGTTTAAAATGATATTTGATCATTCAATTAAGATTATTAATAATCTAATTAATAATTGGACTCGAAATCTTATTAATCATTCCCTTAATTAATAAGTTAAGTAACTTAAACATAATATATACCTAAGTATATAATAACTTAAGTAATTTCACTTAATCAAATAAATTAACCTAAAAAGGTCAAAAATGTAAATTCAAGGTGAAAACATAATAATTACCTTACTAACATATAAAATGTTGAAAAAGATCTAAGTTAAAATAAACCTTTAAAACCTAGGTTTACATTTAGGTCCTTAAAATTCATTGCAATCGGATCCTTAATTTTCATAAAGGTCCTTAAGTTGCATTGCACTTTGGTCCCTGTCTCTTTCTTCTTCTCCAGCTGAGTGGATGGCTGATGACGGAGAGTAACTCCATCGCACGATCACCGCCCTACCGACATCATCCTTCTTTCTCCAAGCTCTTGGAGCTTGCGCTCACCACTCCATCTTCATCCATCGATCTGGATTAATTGGAAATCCTAATTTTTGGTGGGAGTTAACCTCACCATCATTGGAGGTGATGCCGGAGGTTAAGCTCCCCAAGCTTCTTCCCCGTCTAGACCTCTCCACCTTCTTCGTCGCCATCCACTATAAATAACCCCTCACCTCTCTGATTTCTCTCAAGTTGGCTCCCTTCCCTCTTCTTCATTGCAGCTGACTTCGATAGGCTATTCTCTTCGCAACTCCGACGAATCCCCATCTCAACTTCTGACTTCCTCCATCCAACTTGATTAGCCGAGGAGATTCACCGAGGTCAGCCGCGTCTCTGGACACAGGCAACGACCGAGGAGATCCTCCGCTTCATCCATCTTCGCCCGCCGGAGATCTTCTTCTTCAACCCTCTGATTTCGTCGTTCGCTATGAACCTTCGGCGGAACCCTATTGACCCCTTCGTCCAGGTAACAGTAGATTAGGAGTAGGACTAGGAGTAGGGTAATTTAGGTAGGTAGTTAGGTAGGTAGTTTAGTTGTAATGTCTGATTTCTCAGATCATCTTCTTCGACTCCGGCAAGTTCCTTGAGCTCGCCAGAGCCTTAATTTCATCTTTTAAACACGCTGATCACCTTCTTCTTTCATCCACGATCATTTCTATCACAATCACTAATTTGATCAATGAATTGCCTAATTCACCTTCACCTCCACCGACTACTGTCGCTGTCCATGGCGGCTGTATTTGGCTTAGATTCACATCCAATGGATCCTCCATCAATTACTCATCACTAAAGGATCCTAAATATCATCTTAATTTGATTAATTATTATATATAACTTAAAAGCCCAATTTTAATTAAGCTCCTAAGCTCGCTGTCACTAGTGGCTCAAGAATAGTTTAAATTATAAATAATGAATTTATTTATCTTCGTAATACTATTTTGACTTGTCTCAGTCACTCATTTGAGTGAGAGACTAAGTCCTATGCTTCAACCCACTCAAAATCTATTCAAACTAATTTTACTGATTAATCATTCATGTAATGAATTAAAGAGGAATTTAATGAGATCCTAAGGTTCCTTGTAACCTCAGGAACCTTTGCAGATTAAAAATGGCATAATTCACCTTTCTGTACACGATTTTGCCTTTTTTTGGACTCACTGGAGCTCCGGCGAGCTCCAGCAAGTTGAAATTAATCTTCAGCCTTTAGAACTTGTTGAAAAGCTCTAGATTGACATGATATTGATTACTGAGTAGTTTGAGGTCTTTAATTTG
The DNA here is from genome assembly GCA_037157565.1 of Thalassia testudinum. NCBI lineage: Eukaryota > Viridiplantae > Streptophyta > Magnoliopsida > Alismatales > Hydrocharitaceae > Thalassia > Thalassia testudinum. Next base: position 114,231,238 of record JAZHRO010000025.1, read on the forward strand.
AGATTTTAACATCTGGAGCTGTATATTGGGAGTTCATCTTCTCCAACTCCGGTAGAGTTGGAGAAGTCTGATAGAAGTTTAAAAGAGGCATTTGATGGATTTAAAAGCTTCAGTGCAATGCACTGAAGTTAATTATGCCTTCAAATCTATGTAACAAACCTTTGATCCTTCTGACAAACAAAGTGCCTTAGGAGCTCAAGCGAGGAGCCTGGAACCCTAATTTCTAGGGTTTACACACCTGTTTAAGAGGTTGAGTGAATTTCTGAAGTTCAAAGGATCATATTCAAGGCTTTAATTTCTTGTTAAGAGGTTTAAATCAGAAAGTCAAATTTTAAGCCTTTCAGTCAAACTTGCGGAGGAAATTCTGATTCTAAGCTAGAACTGAAGAATTGAGGAGTTAGAATTGATTCTGAGAATCTTTTGGATGGTTTAAGAATGATTTTACTGAGCTCAGACTTGTAATTTTGGTTGAAATTTAAACCTGCCAATTTGGGTTATTTTCGAACCCAAACTGACGATAGAAGCTTTTTGATAAGATTTGATCTGAAATCCTGCCTAGATCAATTTGTAACAACCCTTAGAATCTGTTTTAATCGATTAAGAATGTTCTTCTGTGTCTGTACACCTATTTTTAAGTTTAAAACCTATTTCCGAAGCTTTCAGAGAAGCTTGAAGCTTTTCTATGTTACCTGAAGCATCTGAGAGTTCAAAACTTATACCTGTAGCTGCGGAATATCCTATAGAAACTATTCAGAGCCTTAGTTAAGCTAGAGAGTCCAGCTGTGGACCCTGTGTACCTTTATTTCATTCCCAGGTAGTTTAAAACCCGTAGGAACCCCTTAGATTCACTCTTCAAATCAAAGAAGAAAATATCCTCTTATCTTAAAATTGACCCTGTAATCCTGTAGAGCAACTCAAGAGCTTTCCAACAAGCTTTAAATCACTTGGAATAGAGCTGTGAGTAGGGAGAAATCCTCTGTTGAAGTTGGGTCTAAAGGGGGGAAACATAGTCCCACATCAGTAGTTTACGAGTGCGCGCCTTAGAATAAAATGTTTTTGTTAACTAAGCGATTCAGTCGTCAGCGCTCGGCGCACGGTTACCGAATGAATGAGCATATGTGTGTGTGTGCGGGCATGTGTGTGCCTGCGAATGTGTGCCCGAGTGGGCGTGTTCAAATGTGTTGGCCCTGGGAGGATGAGGCTTGGGAGGCGTGAGCCGGTTTGGCTTGAGAGAGCTGGTTGGCTCGAATCTGTGAACCGAAAATGAACCAAAATTGAACCCTAATGAAATCAGGCGAGAATCGAGTAGGGTCTGGTCCCACCCTGATCTCAAGGTGCTATGTATCCTAGAAAGGACCTCGCCGCAAATAAAAAAATAATTTTTGGCTAAAAGAGTAAATAAACCTGGTTCAGCTGAAGGTTTAAAGGGAAAGCTAAGGAGCAGAGAAGCAGAAGGGCTGAAGTGTTGAAATCACCAAGGAGAAAAGCTAAAGGAAAGAAAAGAGAAGAATAGGCACTAAGGGAACTAAGAAGAAAAATACTAAGAAAAGAAGAAGGTAGAAGCAGAAGAAGAGAGGAAAGAAGAGCGGTCGAGAGAATAAGAGAGTAATGAAAGAAAGAGAGAAAAGATAAAGGATAAATAAAAGGAAAAGAAAGAAAGAAAGAAATGAAAAAGAAGAAGAAAAAAAAGGGAGAGGCTGAAGAATGAAAAGAAAAGAATTTATTTTTCTTGCTATATGTTAAATTTCTTTTTACTATCAATTGTTGTAATAAGGCATGTTTTAATTAGAAAAACTTTTATTTACCTTAATTCTTTTGAAATAAAATAGAAATTAACATGTTTACTTGTTAATAAAGTAGATCATTTGAGTAAATGTGTTCATTTAGGATTTTGTATATTCCTTAAAGTTTAAATCATTTGGCAAAATCCATGTTTTTAAATTAACTTAAATTTACCTCCTATACTTATAAAGAAAAAATAAAAGATAACTAGTAAATTTAGAATGAATTATACCTCCCAGCAAACAACCTGGACTCAACCAGTAAAAATTTCTAAAATATTAGGTTAATTTGACCCTATACTGCTAATCGACACAACTTCAAGTTAATCTAAGTGACTTTTCTCTACTCTTAATTAAGTAAAATTAACTTAATTAACTAAGTTGAGTAAGAAATGTATCAACAAGCACGGATGCTTTAGAATCATAGCTACTGAACCTTTGTATTGGGTAGTGAAGCCTAAGAAATCGGATTTTTAGGACTTGTAGTTAAGGCCTAAAGGAGAAAGATTGACAAAATCCTAGGTCTAGAAGTTTGTCCTTGGTGCTGTGGGCTGGCAGATTAGGGTTTCACCACTCTGAGTTTGGTTAACAATGAGTGTCTGGCTAATTTGCTAAAACTCAAGTTGATAAAAATCAGATTTCATAAACTTAAGGATTAACTTAAGTCTATTGAGTTTTTGAGTTAAAATTTAATTTCCAACTCTTGAGTTTTGCTTTCTTAAAACACTTTGAATTTTGAGTTTCTAGGGTTTAGAGTGATTACAGAGAACAAGTGGGTTTTTGGGATTCTGATTGTTGATAAAATTCCAATCAAAAACTCTGTTTTTAATATAGTGTGTTTTGAGAAGGGTATTTGAGTTTTTAAGTCTACGTAAAGAGATTTCTTTAGAATGCTCTGCATATTTATGGATACTTATTTATATATACATAAAAAACTAAAAAATTGAATATCCAAAATTCTGACCTAAGCATTCCCCTACTTAGTTTTTATTTATAATAATTCAAATCCTAGAGTTTAAATCATCATATTTCTAGTTAATTTTGCTAGGGACTAGCAAAACTTTGGCTTGAGGTATGATGAGAGGCTCATCATGGCTTCTAATTACTCCTAATTAACTAGTTTCCCTAGTTAATTAGCTAGGAATATGTATATATAAGGGTTAATTATGTAATAAGGGATAAATCAATAAAGGACCTTAAAATAAGGTAAAAATGATAAATTATAAGTCAATTAATATTATTAATAACTTAATTAATAAATGGACTCGAAATACCATTAATTAGCTACCTAATTAATATCTTATTTAACTTAAGTATAACTTAAGATCTAAGTCTTAAATAACTTAAGTTAATAAGTAAATAAATATAAATAAATGGATCAAAAATGTGAATACAAGGCTTTAATATAATATTTAGATAAATTATAAATATATATAAAAAGTTAGAAAAGAAAATAATTTAAATTGACCTTAAAAGCCTCTGTTTGCATTTCGGTCCTTGGAATTCATTGCATTTGAGTCTTTTCCTTTCACCTAGGTCCATATCTTTCCTTGCATATAGGTCCCTGCAAACACCTTCTTCTTCATTTATTCTTTAGTCGCTTGAATGACTGACGTTCGGCAGTGTTGTCACCCTCCAATGACCGCTCATCTGATGCCATTCCACACTCGCGAAGCTTGCACTCACCACCTAAAATCCATCCACCGATCCGAATTTATCCTAAATCCTAATTAGGTCACAGCGTAAACCTCACTAGCGTCGGAGATGATGCCAGAGGTTAAGTTGTACCTAGACATAAACCCATCCGGATTCAAGCCCCTTAGCCATCATCGAACCCTATAATTATACCTTGATCCCTTCGATTTGAGCAGTTAGCTCCTGACCTTCTTCCCCAACCGCAGCTAACTGATAGGCTAATCTTCCTACTCCAGCGATCATTTCTTGTCTTCGTCCTATTCCTCCAATCATCTCCACTCGCTTCTGATCTCCGCTATCGTCTGCTATGTCCTCTGATGAAGCACCGACATCGAACTCCGCTTTCACACCACAAAACTGCCCGCCGGAGTTCTTTCTTCAACCTTCTGATTTCATCCTCCGTTAAGAACCTTCAACAGAGACTCATCAACCTCCTTCATCCAGGTAACAGTAGGATTAGGTTTAGCTAAGTGTAGCGTAGCTTAGTTCAGTAGATTAGGTAGTTAGTTCTAATTGTTCAATTTGTATGCCGTCTTCTTCAGCTCCGACGAGCTATTGAGCTCGTCTAAGCTACTCTTTTGCCATTCTTATGCACCAATCACTTTTTTCACCTTATCATGATTTCATAGCACTGTTTTTCCCTCACTCTTAGCAGTTGAATCACATAGTTCATTTTACATTCACCAGCAACCTCTGCTGTCCACGGCAGAGGTCCTCAAGATTAGAACACACTCGCTGGGACCCTCCATCACCTCTTCACAATCTAAGCGTCCCGATCTTATACCTAATTAGTATAATTAACTCATAGAAAGTAAATAACTAATTCCATTTCAACCTTCTAGTTCTTTGTCAATGGAGAGCTCGAGAGAGTAACTCCACCTAATTAATCCCCCATAGAGCATCGCAAGGTTCTATTGTACCTTACCCTCACTCAATTGAGTGAGATAGCTGACTCTGAGTTCGTATAAACTCAGAGATTAAGATTTCTAATTCCCTGATGAATCCTTTATTCGATCATCAATTAGATAAATTGATGAGCTCCTAAGGTTCCTTGTGACCTCGGGAAGCTCTTAAGACTTTTAATGGTCTGTCTAATGGAGTTTTGTACATTGCTAGCCATTCCCTAGACTCACCGAAGCTCCGGCGAGTCAAAATTGATCTTCAGCCCTTGATAGGCTCTGAGAAGCTCTAGAATGCACAATTGAGGTTTATGGATTCTGATTTAGTGTTTATTTTGTTGTTTTATCTTCTAGAGCTTAGTGTATACCTCTGTCTTCTCCAACTCCAGTGGAGTTGGAGAGGTTTTTCCATTAGGTTTCAGGCCTAGATTTTAGATCCAGAAGCAAGTGCGCAACTTACTGATATTCTGTGCACTCCCAATTTTCTTCAAGAGCAGATGGTTTGATCTGACGAACAAACCCATTTTGTTGCTCAGGCGATCAAGCCTGAGACCTTAATGAACTTAATCAAACCCTATTGTTGAGACTTTGAATCAATTCTTGAGGTTAAATAGAACTGAACTAGGGTCTTAATTAGGTTAGAGAAGCTCTAATTTAGAAAGTCAATTTTCAGCTCACTGTGGTCAAACCTCAGGGTCAATTTGAGGATTAAGCATTTAATCTTGTGAAATAAAAGGATGAAATTCTTTTTGGGATGATTTAAAGTGAGTTGGAGTTATTTTGATTGAGTTTTGTTGAGGATTGGATGTGAATTAGATCACTATCCAGTTTGGGTTATTTTTTAACCCAAACTACTTTTAGTGTGTTTTTGATGAGATTTAAATGATAAAATTGCCTAGATTGAATCGTTGCAACCTGCAGAGGTTGTTTAATTCTCTTTATAAAGTTTTTAGCTCTCTATCGAATTGTTCAAAGCTTAAAATGGAGCTCTGAAGCTCCTGTACGAAGCTCATGAGCTTCTTCCTCTTCCTAAAGCTATATAGAACCTTCTTTCTTCACCATTTGCTGCGGAATCATCAGCTGAAGATGATTCAGACCTCATCTGGAGGTCAAAGCTCTTCTGCAGGTCAAGAGACCTGAATTTCATTTCTGCTAGCCATGAATGGCCGTGAAAATTCCTAATCTTCGCCCATCAAATGAAGGGTCAGATCTGATCTGAACACCAAATTGGTGTTACAAACATTTAGAGCATCCAAAGGGCTTTCGATCGAGCCTTTTCTCGATCGAAATCATCCAGTGAGTCCACCGGAATCGCCGGTCAAAGATCGGCCAGAATGTAGGAAACATAGTCCCACATCGGTAGTTTTGGAGGCGCTAACATGCTATATTATGATTTTGTGAAGTGAACGTTTCAGTCGTCAGCGTAGGGTGCAAAATGAAACTTGACTTGGGCGCAGGTGCGTGCGTTGCACGTGCCTGCGCATGTGTGTGTGTGCCTGTGGGCGTGAGCGTGGGCCCGTGAGTGGGCATGTGTGGGCCTGGGAGGCCGGATACTGTGCATGGGCTTGAATTGGAAAATAACACACCTAAGTAAAACTAGGCTCGGACCCAGTAGGGTCTGGTCCCACCCTCTAGGGGTGCTGTGTATCCCCTACCAGTCTGAGCCGCCAATTAAAAAATATCATATTTTTGTAATTAAAGATTAAATGGTTAAGTGAATATGAAAATGGTTAGGGTGTGGACATTAAAGCACAATAAAGATAAAGAGAAGGAAATTAAGCTAACGACAGAGAGTAAAGGAAAAGACAGGGAATAAGAGAGAGAGCAACAACAGAGGAGAGGAAATAACAAGAAGAAAAGGGATGAAGAAAGAATGAAGAGAAGAAATAGAAAGAAGAAATTTGATTTTCTTTAATAGTGTATTCTTATATTCTCTTTCAATATTTTGAGCTTAATTGATGTAATAAGGCATTTGTAATCAATTGCATAACTTTTTCTTGCCTTAATCTTTTGTAATTAGATGTAAAGATTGTAATAACCATGTTTACTTGATTTTTATTGACAAATCACATGTGTAAATATATTCTCTATTCTTGGAATGTTGCATGTGCTAATTTGATTAATTTTTGTGCAATGTTCGTAGACTTAAAGTATTCTAATTTAATATTTAGTCAATTAATTAGATCTTAATTATTCCTTAGCAATTAATGGTGAATTAAGATTAAGTTATGCCTCCCAGTGAACGACCCGGACTCAACCAGTTAAAAAGAACTTAAAATCTAAAATGTTAGGTTAACTTGACCTTATACTACACAACCAACATAAAATCAAGTTAACCTAAGTTACTTTCTCATGCGACTAATTAAGTTTAAATAGCTTAATTAATTGTGTTGAGAAATTAAATGACCAGTGACATAACCTCAAGTACAACCACACTATTTTAACCCGAGGATAGCACACCTCAAAACACTCCTCTCCACAAGGAGTATTTTGTCTCACGAAGGAGACGGAAATTCACCATGTGAATACCCAACCACGAAAATCAAAAATACAAAAGCAACCCATAGAGCCACAAAGTATAGATTCAACTATGCTACTATAGGCTAATGGAGTTCCCTTAAATGGAAGATGGTGTGGATTGCGACAGAGTTTCGATGCTCACATATGTTGATGTAAACACATTTACACTACTTAAGATGTCTATTTATGCATGTTCTTAAGCATAGGATTGCATTTCATGATATAAATATTGCATTACATGCATCATCTTGCATTTAGAATACTTTGAATAAAATGGAGGTTAATTATCTCCTTTTATGTGCTTGGACAGGGAAAATATTTTATCAGGGCCTCGGATCAAAGATCCAACCGTATGGATGTGATCAGGGCGACGATTGGAGTCCAACGACTCCAAGATCGCCCTAATCAGGCATCCGTAGCATCAGATAGTGACCCGGGAACCCTAGAAGATCAAGGGCCAGGATGGTGTAAATCTGCACTTCAAATGATAAATCCAACCACACGGATGAATTCGGATCGACGATCGCTGCCCAACGACACAAAAATCGAGTCAATCCGACATCTATGGCACCATCTACAACTTCCAGAAGATGGACGGCCAAGATAGCGCCACGTGGTGCCATCTCAGCCGCCCAAACAGCCGCTTGCGTCTTGTGAAAGCCCCACGCCCGATCGCTCTCCGCCGTTGGATCTTAATCCAATGGTTGTTGGCGCTCGCAATTAAAAGCACCCGCTCAACCACCCGCACCCCATAGTGCAGCGGTCAAGCGCGCTATCGCGAGCGTGGGGCACGGGTTCGATCCGCGGCGAGGCGCTGGAGGGCGCAATCAATTGAGTCGCGTGGAGCGTCAGATGAAGATCGGACGGCCGCCCGCGCCCGATAGCATCGACGCGCGATTGGACGCGCAATCGAACGCGCAATCAGACGCGCGGGGGGCGCGCTATGCAGCGGGCGCGGACGTGATTTAAGCCGTCCGATCTCGCGATCGGACGGCTGAAAAGCGGCGAACGTGCGTGGCCGTTGCGCGCGCGAGCAGCCGAGCGGGCGCGCGCGAGTCGGCCACTACGCCCACGTTGGGGCTTTAGTGACGGATTTATCCATCACTAAAGACCCCTTATTTATTATTTTGAAGTTGTAATGTCCATTTTGCCTCCACTCCTTGCAACTATAAAAGGAGACCACCTCCATACGAAATTCTCATCCCTTCTTTCTCCTATCTACCCCTCCAAAGCTCAAAAGAAGCTTGTCCCACACCCGGGATGCTCCTTACGAGATAAAGTCCAATTTTCGTTCCCCTTCGGAAGTGGATCCCGCGACAACGACGGCGTGCTGCTCCGTTCCCATTCTTCTGCTTCGTCCTCCTTCGTCCTGCTTCGTTCTCCTTCATCCAGGCGTCGACCCGTCCGGCTCATCCTCCAGGCAATCGTCGAGGAGGATAACTTCTCTCTCCCATTCTTATTTACAACTTTTCTAGTGTAGAATTTTCCTGCTTTATAGTGTAACTGATTTTCCGCTTTCTAGTGTAACTTTTATAAACAAGTGAAATATTGAATGCATGTTCTCTTTCTCTCTCTCTCTCTCTCTTAGTTTGATAGCGCCATTGTAATTATATCGCCTTACTTATAAAAAAAAATCCTAAAAAAATATATAATTGCGAATATAGATCAACGTAGCCTCCCTGTGTTTGACCCGGAATTATTTTCGGTATAAATTTTATTTGTTGAACACGAATTCTTCGCTTTTTGAACTACAACGACAGGTTTTCCAAAACCAATATCGTAAGCGTAGCGATTCGCGAAAAATACCGTTCAACATTTTTGGCACCGTTGCCGGGGAGGCAATGATTTCCGATCTTTTCTTCGCATTTCTTGCACTTTATTTGTTTTCTAACTAGCTTTCTCTTGTGTCTATTATTTTGCAGAGACCTCCATCAAGGAATCAACAAGCGGTAGACTGGAGTAAAGTGCAGTTGAAGACAATTGTAAGTGCTCCCCCATTCTTTCCCCCTCCATAGATTTCATTCGCCATATTAAATCCAAATCCCAATTAACTTAGGTGTTTGCATAAATCCTAAGTATAGTTTGGTTGTTTGGATTTTCACTCACATTCATTCCACCCTCATCTATAAAAAAAAAATAATAATACCAAAAAGATAATCTTGTGGGGTAATTTTCAACAAACACACAACGTACACCCACATTCAAAGGCACTTAACCAAATTGATTTGTTTCTACTCAACCGAGTTCTTATCTGTGGGACCGGTACACACAAAGCAACACATAAAAGAGTAGAAATCATTCTAGGTTAACCATATTTGTGTGCCTAATTAAGTGGTGCATCAGGCCAATTGTTTGAGTTGTTTGGGCCGCACCACTTCAAATAAAATAAACTCATCAAGTAGCTGCCAATTAGGTTCAACTCTTAGGGATTTACCAGGCACTCCACATTCTTTTTAAACGTTAAAGGAAAACATCTTCACCTGTGCTTGCAAAACCTGGTGTGCCAACGAAACCTATTTGAAAACACCTAAAGTTGAATCCTAAAAGCTACTAAGCAAGATTTGAACCTTAAAATTCACCACATCAAAAATAATCTTGCTTGAAAACCACTGGTTGTGCATGCACACACAAATCAATCAATCATTAAGGGCACAACCCATTTAAAGGGCCCATCACATTCCAAAGCACATTCAAACCTAGCCCTAAATAAAACAGAGTAGATGTTGGCCTTAAGGATTGAACTCGCTCTTCAGAACTCAGAACGAGATTATTTTCTATTAGTCTGTTTCTACTGTTCAATCTGATGTCTAGCTAGGGGAGCAGAGTCAAACGATCGCGGCTGGGGAGTACACTAGGAACCGGAGGCACAAGCCGAAGGAAAAACCTTCTTCCCAGTCCCTCCTTCTAACTGGTTGGATTGAACAGACAAAAGTAGATTAAATCGTTCCTTTATCTCAAGACGGGTTTTGAGAGTCTGTAGGTCTGTAGGCTAACCCATTTAAGGACAGGTTTGATTGTTTGTATTGCAGGGTGCCTTTCTTCCTCCCGAGTCTCATGAATCCTTCCACATATTTCACACATTCCTGCTCTTTCCCTCCTGCTGTGAATTATCCTCAACATGACGATTATCCCAACTCGTATTGTAATCAACCATCAGTTAGCTGGGATAATTCGGATTGGGGATACAATTCCGGACCTCGGTGTTTAGGGTCTAACCCTGAACACTTTGATTCTGATTTCTATCCTTCTCAGAGCTACATCGATTATAGATCATCTTCCTTTCATGCACAACCTAATACGATCTACAATCAAGAAGGATACACTGATCCTTACCCATCCTCTCATTTCACTGCCTTTAGGTCATCACCATCTTTTCAACAATCTGAAATGACCTATTATCATGAAGGGCATAACGAATCTCAATTCGTTAATTCCTCTGCATTGATGTCTAACCCACCCAACCCTGAACCAACTCATTTGGTTCAGGTTAATCAGGTTCAAGATAAGGTTCTGGCTAACTTGAGGAATATCATTCAATCTTTAGAAGTTCAGCCAATACCTTGCATTGAGAGATTGGAGCCCCTAATTGAAATGATTGATGATTTAAATAAGTCTTTGTTGGATTGGCTCCAGGATGTTAAGGATAAGAACCCAGGTGAGTTTCTACTTGGGAAATTAGCGAAATTGAGGATGAGATTCATGGTTGCTTTGATTCAATCTTGGAATAATTCCCAGGATGAACCCTCTTCAGGAAAGCCAATGCAGAACCCGCTCAGGCACCTGTTGGGGGGACACGTGTTACGAAGCTGACCAGATTGAATTAAAACAACCAATTAAGGATGATCTGATTTCTTCACCTGAGATCCCTAAGCCGGGTTACGAGGAAACGTATGTCTCCTTGGAACAGAAAGTGACAAATGATTTTGGGACATACATTGATACGGATCCTGATGGTGAAGATTCAAGTTGCGAAGTCTCACGCGAGTTTTCTAAAAATGATTTCCGTGAGACAATTGGGCCTGAGGAATCTGATAGATCAATTGATAGCCCAATAACTGAGGACACTGATCCTATTAGGGCACACATTACGGATCCAGAATCGCATTTTCTGGAGGAATCAATTCAATGCCCTGATTATCAGTTACACCCTGTTGAGCTTATTGATGATTCTAATTCTGAGATAATTAGACCCAAGTCAATTTTGATTCTGCCACATCATTTAGACTTGGAGATTTCAGACGGGGTGATGAATATACAAGAGGTCCTGGAATTTGATAAGCTGAATGAGGAGAATAGGAGCTGGGAAGTTCTTATTTGGGAAGTCAATTTTGGAGGAAATAGAAGATTGAGTCGGAGGGTTCCTTTTAAGCTGAAACCATCAAATCAGAACCCTTACGACATTTGTTTCGAGGATGTCAAACCCAAGCACACATTCAACGATTATCCTTTTGAGCTTCAATTCTCTGTAATCTGACTTTTTGGTCTTGGGTTGCATCCTCAGAAATCGCAAACCCGATCCCGCTTACATTCTGATTTTAGGTTTTGGGTAATTTTTATCCAGAACCTAAGATATTCTCGATTATGGGGTGTGGGTCTGCACCACAATCTGGTCCACATCTGTGGACCTCTGTTGACAGGTCAGAGGAATATTCTATTTATTCTAATTCTGACCTGCACTTGTGAATTCTTCATTTCTTTTCCTTGTATAGTGTGCCTAGCTGAAGGCACTAAACTCAGCACATATACAGTTTTTCTTAGTTTTCATCTCGGAGCGGACCTGACATTCACGTAATTCAGGTGCTTTCTTCACTTTTCCACTTTGTTTTATCTCTTTTTAATACAATGAGGACATTGCATTAGATAGGCGTGGGGGGGTGGATATTTATCTCTGAATTCATTCGTCAACTCCATAGATTTATTTTATTTTGATTAAAAAAAAAATCGAAATTAGGAAAGAGAATTTGGGTTTAAGAAAATTTTCAATCTTAGGAAAAACTACATTAAGATCTGAACACAAAGACCCTTCAGGTCTTTGGACTTAATCAGCCTGTGTATCCACTAAAATGTGGATTTGTTTTTCGAGTTCTCACCAACTTGAATTTTATTTTAATTGGAGTAAATAAGTTTGGGTGATAAGTACACGACTTATCAACCCACCCTCTGATTTGAGGGAATTTTGAGTCTTAAGCATCTACACACTTTCTTTGCACTGACTCGTTGTTCGACGATTCTAACGGAAATTGGGTAGCTAATGAACCTTCCTGGGTGATATGGCTGGCAAGTTATCATGGGAAACAACCCATAGGTAGGTTGTCCAGAGCCCAGTCACTGGACCTTTCTTTTTTTTCCTGCCCTTAGGTAAATCTTAGACCAGGGAAGCCACCTATTTAAAAAAAAAAATCAAAAAGAAAAGGAGAAAAGAACAAAAAGAAATAAGCCACACTTCGCCGCACGAGTATGGCTGACAAGTTGTCGGTGGTAACAGCTCATCGACCGGTTGTCCAGAACCCAGCTCAGAAAATGCATTAAAAATTTCCAAAACACTTAGGAAGAAGTGAAGAAGTAGAATAAACCAGGGAGATATACACTGGATTCACCCTTGTGTTGACCCCGTAAAAAAATAAAAGTAGGGAGAAAGCTACTGGTTGTAAAGATATACCTTTAGGCAGAAGTCTTTTTGAGGTCACCTAGAGGCGTAGAAATCCGAAGTTCGTTCTAACTGCCGGTCAATGAGTCTATCACAATCACAATAAGATGCTTAAAGCTTAGGGTTCTCATCAAATTTTGGGTGAGTTGAATGGCCATAGAAAGCCACTCTTAAACCCGAAAATTTGAAAATCAAAAAAAAAAAAATAGAAAAGAGAAAAAGAGAAAAAGAAAATTTTCTTTTAATAAGGCGAGGGCTTGAAGCAGTCTGCCTTTTGGCTGATACCCGGGCATTGTTGTGTCTTTGAAAGTTCAATTCCTAAGTAGACAATTTCTTAATGATTGAAAAATAACTCAAGTCCAAATAATCTAACTTAATTCTTTTATAAATAGCATATAGTTTTTGCTAGGGACTAGCAAAAGATAGGCATGGGGGTATGATGTAAACACATTTACACTACCTAAGATGTCTATTTATGCATGTTCTTAAGCATAGGATTGCATTTCATGATATAAATATTGCATTACATGCATCATCTTGCATTTAGAATACTTTGAATAAAATGGAGGTTAATTGTCTCCTTTTATGTGCTTGGACAGGGAAAATATTTTATCAGGGCCTCGGATCAAAGATCCAACCGTATGGATGTGATCAGGGCGACGATTGGAGTTCAACGACTCCAAGATCGCCCTAATCAGGCATCCGTAGCATCAGATAGTGACCCGGGAACCCTAGAAGATCAAGGGCCAGGATGGTGTAAATCCGCACTTCAGGTGATAAATCGAACCACACGGATGAATTCGGATCGACGATCGTAGCCCAACGACACAAAAATCGAGTCAATCCAACATCTGTGGCACCATCTACAACTTCCAGAAGATGGACGGCCAAGATAGCACCATGTGGCGCCATCTCAGCCGCCCAAACAGCCGCTTGCGTCTTGTGAAAGCCCCGCGCCCGATCGCCCTCCGCCGTTTGATCTTAATCCAACAGCTGTGGGCGCTCGTAATTAAAAGCGCCTGCTCGACCATCCGCGCCCCATAGCGCAGCGATTGAGCACACTATCGCAAGCGTGGGGAGCGGGTTCGATCCGCGGCGAGGCGCTGGAGGGCACGATCAATTGAGCCGCGTGGAGCATCAGATGAAGATCGGACGGCCGCCCGTGCCCGATAGCATCGACGCGCGATTGGACGCGCAATCGAATGCGCAATCAGACGCGCGGGGGGCGCGCTATGCAGCGGGCGCGGACGCGATTTAAGCCGTCCGATCTCGCGATCGGATGGCTGAAAAGCGGCGAACGTGCGTGGCCGTTGCGCGCACGAGCAGCCGAGCGGGCGCGCGCGAGCCGGCCACTACGCCCACGTTGGGGCTTTAGTGACGGATTTATCCATCACTAAAGACCCCTTATTTATTGTTTTGAAGTTGTAATGTCCAATTTGCCTCCACTCCTTGCAACTATAAAAGGAGACCACCTCCATACGAAATTCTCATCCCTTCTTTCTCCTCTCTTCCCCTCCAAAGCTCAAAAGAAGCTTGTCCCACACCCGGGATGCTTCTTGCGAGATAAAGTCCAATTTTCGTTCCCCTTCGGAAGTGGATCCCACGACGACGACGGCGTGCTGCTCCGTTCTCGTTCTTCTGCTTCGTCCTACTTCGTTCTCCTTCATCCAAGCGTCGTCCCGTCTGGCTCGTTCTCCAGGCAATCGTCGAGGAGGATAACTTCTCTCTCCTATTCTTATTTACAGCTTTTCTAGTGTAGAATTTTCCTGCTTTATAGTGTAATTGATTTTCCGTTTTCTAGTGTAACTTTTATGAACAAGTGAAATATTGAATGCATGTTCTCTTTCTCTCTCTCTCTCTCTTTCTCTCTCTCTCTCTCTCTCCCTCTTAGTTTGATAGCGCCATTGTAATTATATCGCCTTACTTATAAAAAAAAAATCCTAAAAAAATATATAATTGCGAATATAGATCAACGTAGCCTCCCTGTGTTCAACCCGAAATTATTTTCGGTATAAATTTTATTTATTGAACACGAATTCTTCGCTTTTTGAACTACAACGACAGGTTTTCCAAAACCAATCTCGTAAGCATAGCAATTCGCGAAAAATACCGTTCAACAGATGTGTTGAATAAGGCTTGGAGTGCAATGGTAGAGTTTTCTTTTTTCATTTCTTCACAAGATAAGCCTACATGGTGGAAATAATTTTCTCAAGGTGTGCTTAAGCCAAGGAGGGGTCCTCTATTTATAAATGCCTCAAGAACCTCCAAGAAGGCTTAGGATAAGGCTCCTGGAAATTAGAAACAAATTTAAGGCAAATCGGGCCAAAATCAAGGTCATAATGACTCTGATAACATAATCAAACGTCTAATATTAGACTCAGACGTCGAGTTAGACATCTAATGTAAAGTCTGGTCGTCTAATTCTATAGGGTGTGTCTTCTTGGAATTGATTGAATCTATACAAGGATTTAGTCAGACGTCTAAGGAAGATGTTTAAAATGTTTAGGATTATTTTTGGAGATCTAATTATATAGGACTTGATTCTTGGAATGAGTCGGTCCAGACAGGGATCTAGTGTATATGTATCAGACGTCTAATTGGATGTCTGATCAAGGGTCTGGACATCTGAGACTGAAGGTGCTATACAGGAATTGATTTCCCGAGAAGCCAATGGCCATATGGGTTTGACAAATCAAGATTTGGGTCAGATTTGGTCTAACGTCTCTTTATCAGATGTTTGGACAGAGCTACAGACATCTAAAAGTAATATTAAAATAATCGTAAGGTGATCCTTAAATATTTTTTTTTGATAGTCCAACAATCTTATTTTTGGATGTCTAGGAAGAACCTCAGAGGTCTTCTAAGACATCTGGACTATGAGTAGGATGTCTAAGGACAATGGTCATAGATATTATTTCCAGCCTAAATGTTTAGACATTTGGCCATAAGGGTCATATGACTTAACGTCTAAGATCAGACATATGATGTCCATATTGGACGTCTGATCAGGCTGTCTGATGCCTATTTTAGTTTTCTAAGTTTACCTAAGTGTATTAAAATGACTACGTGGTTTCACTCAACTCAGTAATTAAGTTAATTTCACTTAATTAAGAGTAGAAGAAATCACTTAGGTTAACTCGAAATTGTGTTAGTTGTGTAGTATAGAGTCGAACTAACCTAACATTTTAGAAATTTTTACTGGTTGAGTCCAGGTCGTTCACTGGGAGGTATAATAATTTTCTCCAAATTCACCAATTCTCTTATTTCTTTATAAGTTTAGGAGGTATAACTAAGTTGATTTTAAAACATGAATTTTACCAAAATATTTAAACTACAAAAAATATACAAAATTCCATGTGAAAAACATATTTACTCAAAATGATGTTTGTTTTCCAATTTTATTTCAAAAGAAATTAAGGCAATTAAAAGTTATTCTAATAAAACATGCCTTTTTACAATTAAAACAAATTCAAAAAGTAATTAAAATGATGCAAGAAAAGATTTTCTTCAGCCTCTCATCTTCTTCTTTCTTTCTTTTATTTTCTTCTTTCTCGAGCTCTCTTTCTTACCTTTCTTCTTTTCTTCCTATCTTCTCTTCTTCCCTTAGTCTTCTCCTTTTGTTCCTTAATCTTTTTTCCTTCCTTAGTGCCTGTGCTCCTTTGTTTACTTAAACTTCAGCTTCAACACTTCTCTTTCAATTCCCTTAGACTTTTGGCTAAATTGGGTTTTTTTTACCTTTTTAACCAAAATTTATTTTATTTGCGGCGAGGTCCTTTCGAGGATACACAGCACCTTGAGACTAGGGTGGGACCAGACCCTACTCGGTCCTCGCTTAATCTCAATTAGGTTCATTTTCAGATTATTTCAAATTGGTTCATAGTCTCGAGCCAATTCGGCTCAACCAGGCCTCCCAGGCCTCTCGCCCTCCCAGGGCACATTCACTCACGCCCCCAAGGGCACACACCCGCAGGCACACAAGCCCGCACACACACACATGCACATGCTCAGATCAGATCGGTAACCGGTGCGCCGAGCGCTGACGACTGAAGAGGCCATGCAACAAATTCATTTTATCCCATGCGCACGCTCAGAATCCGACGATGTGGGACTATCTAACCCCTTCCAAACCCAACTTCAAATGGTGATAACTTTCTACCCAGAGCTCCAAATTGAGTGATTTCAAGTTTGTTAGAAAGCTCTAAGATAAATCTATACAATTGCAGGGTCAATTTAAGGTTTTGATGATGTTTTCCTCTTCAATTTGAAAAGTAAAATCAGGGGTTCCTACGGGTTATTAAATGCCTGGAAATGGTTTTAATATCTACAGAGTCCTCAGATGGACTTCTCTCTTTTATTTAAAGGTCTGTACAGGTTATACAATTAATTCCGCATCTGTTAGAGTAAGTTTTAAGCTCTTAAGACCTTCAGGACCATCAGAGAAGCTCCACACTTCTCTGAAAGCTTCAGGGTTCAAATCTTCAGACTTCATTATGTGCAACAGACACTTAAGAATGCTTCTAATCAATTTAAACTAATTCTAAGGGTTATAATTAACTCATCTGGGTAGGATTTAAATTCAAAACTCAACAAAATGTTTCTCCTGTTAGTTTGGGTTCGAAAGTAACCCAAATTGACAGGAACTAAAATCCTATCAAAATACATCTTTGAGCTCAGTCAAATCTCTCTAAAGCAATCCAACAGAATCTCAGAATCTGTTTAATCCTCTTAATTCCTTAGTTTGAGCTCAGATTCAAAATATCAAACTCATGTTGACTGTGAAGGCACAAAAGTTGACTTTCTGTTCAAAGCCTTCTCCCAAGAAATTAAAACCTCAATTAGAGTCTCCTCAACATTAGAAACTTATTCAGATCTTCAGGAAGGTGTTCTGACCAACATTTCTAGGGTTTCAGGCTCGCCTCCTAAAGTTGAAAAGCTGTCTGTTCGACAGAGCTAATGGAAGGTTGTTACAGTGTTCTAAAGGTTTAAACAGCTTCAGTGTATTGCACTAAAGCTTCTGAGTTCCTTAAATGCTTCTTATGCCTAACTAATAGACTTCTCCAACTCTGCCGGAGCTGGAGAAGATGAAGTTCATATCTATAGCTCCAGCGGTTAAATTCTCAAAGAAACATTCTTAAAACAATCAGTGATCCATTTAATATCATTCTGGGGCTTCTGAACAGATTCTAGAGGCTGAAACACAGTTTTGGCTCGTCGGAGCTCGCCGGAGCTCCGGTGAGTCCAGAAAATATGTAAAATTGTGTACAGATTGATTCAACTTACCATCTTTGATTTAGAAAGGATCCTGAGGTTGCAAGGAACCTCAGTATCACATTTAGTTCCTCATTATTTCTTTTAATGTAAGATTTGACAATGAAATCGTTTCTTTAAAAATTTGATTTGAGATAAGCTCAGGACTTGTTTAACCACTCAATTGAGAGGTTAAAACAAGTCAACATATGTTTATATTCATAAATATATATATTTAATTTAAGATTTGAACTGTTCCTTGTTGGTGCTAGAGCACCACGATCATTTGTTTTGATGATAACAAAACACGTGTTATTTAACATTTGCAATTTGAGTCCTAGATTTCAGGTCAATTGCAAATGTGGACGTGTTTAGACGGAGTTCGAGCTCGCATCCAGGACGGATTGGAGGAGCTTGACGGAAAACAGAGGAGGTTCGCGTGGAGCGAAAGATTGAAGATGGAAGGAAATGAAGAATAGGATAGATTTCCTTCTTTTGTACTTGTTGTATTTTTCGTTTCTTTTGTTGCTCTTTATTTCCTTAGATATTTCATGTTAAAGAGCCTCAAAGAACCCTAACAGTAGTCCTAGGAACACCAGCACAACCCTAGGATACTTAGGTTTTCTGTAGAATACTTAGAAAACCGATATAGGGTTCAAACAGACTTTCCAGACGTCTAATTCCCAAATCAGACGTCTGATAATGTATTTTAAGACGTCTGACTATTGTTTCAGACGTCTGATAACTGTTAGGCTGGACATAGTTAGTTCTGTCTGATGAAATCAGACGTCCAGACCTTAGACCAGACGTCTTAGGAGACGTCTGATGACTTTGCCAGACGTCCAATTAGTGGACCGTTGGCTGGCTTCGCAAACACTCCAGATATGACCGTTAGAGCCTTATCAGACATCCATAGGACTGTACAGACGTCTGATAATTGACCGTTTTGCCTCGGCTGACCCAAAATCTCTTCTCAGAGATTTTCTAGCCGTTGCAACGTTTGGAAATCAATTCCCACAGTAAAAGTAGGTTTCCAGACGTCCATACATAGTGTCAGACATCCTGTATGTCGTCTGATGGACTTGCACAAAAACCCTGTTTAGATCTGATTCAAGTTAGGGAGAAACCCGCATAGAATCAGACGTCTGACCTTGAAATCAGACGTCTTAAAGTGGCCTTCCAGACGTTTGATGCCAGAGTTAGACGTCTGATTACCCTGTCAAGTGTAATCATTGTCCTGATTTTGGCCTGATTCTCTTGGGCTTTGTTCCCAACGGCTATGGAAGCTTTTCCAAGCCTTCCAAAGCCTTCCTAAGGCCTCTATAAATAGAGGGGAGCCTTTACACACCAACACAGACTAAGAGACACACAAGATACACACCTAGAGAGGCCAAGATACACTAAGATCAAGTATTTCCACTCTCTTGTGTCCAAGAAGCTCTTGCTCTCTAAGCTCAAGCTCCATCACCTTGAGAGCATCATTCCCTTCGCGCACCTGCTCTCCCGCCGTTGTCTACGAGAGCGACATTGCGCCGTCGCGTGGCTCACGCACCGCATCATCGTCGACGCACTCCTTGCAAAGGGGAGTTTCCTAAATCCTATAGAAGCTTAGGTTTATTACTTTGTTGGCTCTATAGGTTTGTTGTTTATTTTACCTTTGTCTTTTGGTTGGGTATTCGCTTTGTGAATTCCCGTCTCCTTCGTGGGACAAAATCCTTCTCGTGGAGAGAAGGGGTTGAGGAACGCTACCCTCGTACTTGTAGCGTGGTTGTACTGAGGTTGAATCACCCTCGTTTTGAAGTGATTCGTTTAGTGGATTTGATCAACTAGGTTGATCGGAAAATCCTAACTCGAGAGGGTTAGGTGGTGGTTTTCACCCGGTTTGGGTTTCCACCTAAAAACTTTTTGTGTACATTGTGTGATTGCTTATTTTTTGAGATTGCTTTATATTTCATTTACGCATTTTTTTTACGTCACACTGATCTCACCCCTCCAAGTAGGGAAATTACATTCCTGAGCCGCCACGGACAGCGAGCTTAGGAACTTAATTATATTTGGGTGTTTAATTTATATGTGGTAATAATATGTATTATAGTGTCGATTAGGATTCTAAAGTGGTGAATAGATGATGAAGAACCCAATGAAGGTGGAATTAGGTCGATTACTGTCACCATAGACAGTGATAGTAGTCGGTGGAGGTGAAATATGAATTAGGCGATTAGGTGATCAATTAAACGATTAAGTGATTTAGAAGTGATTATGGAAGATAAAGGAAGGTGGACAGTGATTTAAAAAGATGAAATTAAGTCTCTGGCAAGCTCAAGGAGCTCATCGGAGTCGGAGAAGATGAAACTAAAATTCTAAAATTACTCTAATCTAACTACCTAAACTAACTAACTAAGCTAGCCTACTACTTCTACTCCTAATCTACTATTATCTAGACGAAGGGGTCAATAGGGTTCTGCCGAAGTCTCATGGCGGACGACGAAATCAGAGGGTGGAAGAAAGATCTCCGGCGGGTGGATTTGAGGTGGAGCGGAGGGTTCCTTGGGTCGACGCTTGTGTCAGAGACGCAGAAGACCATGGCGGATCTACTCGGCTGATCAGAATGGATGGAGGAAGTCGGAAATTGGAATGGAAAGTCGCCGGAGTTTTGGACGAATAGCCTATTGGGTCAGCTGCAGTGTTAGAAGAGAGAAGGGAGCCAACTTGAATAAAATCAAAGGTGTGAGGGGGTATTTATAGCAGTTGGCGGCGAAGATAATGGCGAGGTCTGGCCGAAGAAGGAGCTTGAGGAGCTTAACCTCCGTTGTCGTCTCCGACGACAGTGAGGTTATCTCCCACTGAAAAATAGGATTCCCAGTTAATCCAGACCGGTGGATGAAGTGGAGGTGGTGAGCGCAAGCTACAAGAGCTTGGACAAAGAAGGATGATGTCGGCAGGGCGGTAATCGCGTGGTGGGGTGACTCTCTGCCGCCAGCCGTTCATTCGGCTGAAGAAGAAGAAGAAGAAGAAGACGAAGTGGGACTTAAATGAAATAAAACTTAAGGACCTGTGTGAAAAATAAGGACCCGACTATAATGAATTTTAAGGACCAAAATGTAAACCTAGGTTTTGAAGGTTTATTTTAACTTAGATCCTTTTCAACTTTTTATATATGTTAGTAAATAAGGTAAATATTATGCTTACACCTTGAATTTACATTTTTGACCTTTTTAGGTTAATTTATTAGATTAAATAAAATCGCTTAAATTATTATATACTTAGGTTTACATTAAGTTTAAGTTACTTATCTTATTAATTAAGAGAATGATTAATAGGATTTTGAGTCCAATTATTATCTAGATTATTAATAATGTTAATTGAATGATAAAATGTCATTTTAAACTTATTTTAAGGTCCTTAACTAAATATCCCTTATTTTATAATTAACCCTTATATATTCATAACCTTAGCTAATTAACTAGGAAGACTAGTTAATTAGGGGTAATTACAGATCATGATGAGTGTCTCATCACCTAGTGATGGGAAGGTGTTCCTAGGATTAAGGTAATGTACTTTTTGGCTCTTTACAACATTTCTAAGGAAAAATAAAGTGCAAAAATATAAATATAAATGCATGAAAGAAACCATCTATCCTATTCTTCATGTCTTCAGGCTTTCGCTCCATGGGAAGCTCCATCATCTTCATGCTCCTTGATCCTTTTATGTAACCATCAAGCTCCTCCATTCCTCCATGATCTTAAGCTTGAGGTCCTCACACTTGCTTTCATTTGCAATAATCCTGAAATGTTAAACTCAAATGAAAATGTCAAATAATAAGTGTTTTGTTATCATCAAAATCAACGATCGTGGTGTCCTTGCGCCAATAATATGGAATTTATGCTATGTATATAATTAATAGGCATGAATTAATACTAAAACTAACAAGTATGAACAAGCATAACTAACTAAACTTATTTATAAAATAAATGCATCCAAATGAGCAATAATTAGGCGTACAATAGCGATATGATCACCTAGTAGTTGTATAAAAATTTCATCGAAAAAAGATTTAAGTTTTGAAAACTCGTCATCATAGTGTAATTTGCGAGAAAATCCGAACAATCAAATAATTTTTACCAAAACTCAAAAGGAGTCCCGGGTCAAACGCGAGGAGGCGTATGTTTGATCAAAAATCACTTTTATATTTGTTGTCATGAAGTAGATTAGCTGGTTGAATTAAATCTACGCTAGCTATCTACTTTAAAGAATAAGCAATAGAAGAGAGAGAAAAAGAATGATACAAATAAATAGAAAATAGAGAGAGAATAAACAGGAATTTCATAACCATGGAATCAGGTTCATTATAACTAATCACTACACTAGAAAGCGGGAAATCTATACTAGAGAGGGATAAAGAAGGTGGAGAGAGATTATCCTCCACGGCGGCTGCTTGAAGGATGAGCCACATTGACGGACGAGGTAGAACAAAGACGGAAGACGAAGGATGGGGTAGGGAGACGTCGTAGCAGGATCTGCTTCCTGAACGACGGTGAGAAGACAACTGCGGGTGCTCCATGAACAGGGATGAGAAGGTGCAAAATTTCTATTTTAAACTCTAATGGAGCATTCTGGGTTTGGGACAAGCTCTTAGAGCTATAGAGGGGTTGAGAGAAGAGTGGAAGAGATGGGAAGAATGTAGGGGTCATAGGGCCTTTTTATAAGTGTATAGGTTGAAATCAAATAGGCCATTTAAGGTTTAGAATATTAAATGCATCAGCCTTTAGTGACGGATATAAACGTCACTAAAGGTTGAATGTGGGTGTCGCACGCTCGCGCGCCTAGCTCCTCCTCTTCGTTTACTTCAACGCTCACCCACGATCAAGCAACCTCAACCATTCGATCGTAAGATCAGACGGCTTAGGATCATCAGCACTCGCTCTTCATCGTGCGCCTGCACGTGCGATCTGGTTTGCAGCAACGCGTCTGATTGTGTGTGCGTGAACCACGGCCTCTGGGCGTGCCACGTCTCCACATCATCGGCCACACGATCTTCATCACATGGTCGAAATTGACCGTGCCTTGCTCGCTCCTTGATTTAAGGCGCACATGGTCTCAAACCCGCACCTTTGACTTCGCGAGCGAGCGCGAGACCAACACGCCAAGCCTTCCTTTGAGGTGCGTTTTCAACTGAAGCGCGCATGCTCATGGTCGTTGGATCAAGATCCAACAGCCCAAATCTGATGGATGTTTGAGGAGAGGAAGCGCAGCAGCGATCCTTGGGCGATTTGGGCGACTAAGATGGAGCCATCTTAGCTATCCATTTTCTCTGACTTGTAGATGGTGCCACGAATGTTGGATTAGATCGATTTTCACGTCGTTGGGCTGTAATCATCGATCCAAACCCATCCGTGCGGTCGGATTTGTCATCTAAAGTACGAATTTACACCACCTAGCCCCTTGATCTCAGATATTTCTCAGACTGCATCTGATGCTACGGAAGTCCGATCGGGACAATCTTGGAGTCATTGAACTCTAATCATTGCCTTGATCAATTCTGTATGGTTGGATCTTCAATCTGAGGCCTCAATTAAATATTTCCCTATTCCTTGACCACAAAAAGAGAAAATTAACCTAAAATGTATACAATCTAACCTAAATGCACGATGATGCATGTTATGTAATATTTAAAATGATGAATGTTTCTATGACACTAGAAACATGCATATATAGGCATTTTTAGGTCAATTAGATGTGTGCACATCAGTAGTCAACAACCACTTGACTCTCAGTGGTAATGGCTCGAAAGGCTATAGCGATAATCATTGGATGAAGATCACAAAGGACTTTGGAACCTACTTCCATTATTGGGTATTCAAGGTATCAAAGCCCTCATTTTCTTTCCTCAAAGAAGGATTCCTCAATAATAGGACTTCTAGTAGGAGGCACAATACATAGAGTGCTACATTGTACTCCCAATGGTATAACCCCTCTACTCTTGTAGCAATCGACATTGGAAAAAAATAGCTTTTCCCATGTGGTTCTAATTAGAATAATTAATGTCTTACTTTTTCTAGCTTTTAGAGCATCAATCAAATCAATTTAAAGTTTTAAATGATTGGTTTCTCATGCTTTTATGATGCCAAGGCATGTTGTATGACAATATCATAAATTTCTTATTGTAGCACTTATCAGCTAAAATATTGGGAAGAGTACATTGTAGTCAACTAATAGGTAAATGGTGTTGAAGGCTTTGTCAATCTATTTGATCAAATCCTCAATCTATGTTGGACCCTCATTGCCCACGAAAATTGTGGTTTTGACTTCCTAAAGTCAGCAAAGAGCTACGAAAGGTAGCCCAAGGCATCTACCTATTTGTCTCGAGGTAGCAACAGCATTGGGTACCCCCAAACCTCTCTTCTCCAAGTCCATGGATGCTTCGCTTCACACATAAGCCTCCTCCATCTTTAGCTAAGGACTAGAGAGGAGATTCCTGACGGTGGAACTACGTGATAAGTAATTAACGTTTGTTGTAGCATGTGGAATCGTTATCAATTTTAATAAAGTAACCAAATTAGGAGTTCATGTCGAACACAAGGAGACAAGAATTGGAAATATGCACTAATACTAACTAGGATAATAGAGAGAAAGGGATGGAGATCATAAAAAAATACTTTTATTAATATTGTAAAATGATTACAACTAGAGTTTTGAGACACAAACTAGATGCTATTCTACTAGAACAAATAGAAAGAGAGCGAGAAAATATCCAAAGCATAGTCATGGTGGTGGAGAGATCCACTGACAGAGCTAGAGAGGATGCAAAGGACATCCAATAGAGGAATGCTTGATGGAAAAGGGTGGTCCTAAGGGTGGATGGTCATGGTGGAGTTCTAGGTGTTCTACTTTGAAGGTGGTGGAAGAAGGTGGAGGAATTTCTTTTCTAAGGAAGAGATGGATCCAGGGGGGGCATGCTTAGTGTTTTTATAGGAAAGGTAAAGGCTTCCTATTGGTTGGTTTAGGTTGCCTAAGATCAAGGATTTGGATGGTCTAGATTAGATCTAAGGGATAGACCTATTTTTGACTGAGGCTCATGGCTGGCCTCTAGGTTGGTAAATTAGCTTAGGTAATTAGGCTCTAGGCTAAGGTTAATTAAGTTCCTAAATTGGGCTAGACCTAGGGTTAATTGGGTTCGAGTCTAATTGACTCAACCCTCTTCCAAGTGAGCTCAATCTTGAATCTCCTATCTATAGTGCTCCAAATTGCTCCAAACTTGACACCTGCACATATCACACAAAAGGCATTAAGATACCAGATATAAGTTTGGGTAAAATTGCAAAAAAACCCAAACTTATGCAATATTTACAAAATGCACCTGTATGACTGAGTTGGTCTAACTAAATGCACTCTACCCTATTCAGCCCTTAGATTAGCATTAGTTAGGCATAATTAATGTAAATATATATAGTAATATCATACCCTCATGCCTATCTTTGTCTAGTCGAGTAAAACACAGATTGAGAAACTGAGAAAATAATATTTACACGAGAAACAAAATTACGAGTTTTGAGCTTAATTCAAATTAGGAATCTCCAATCTCAATTTTTTACCAATGCAAAGGAATTACACACAAAGCCTAAATGACAAACACTCAGCAATTCTAAAGTATTGACTCAAATTTGGACTGCCCGAATCAAATCAGAATCTTATAAGCCATCAGACTTGGGTCGCTAGAGTAACTTTCTCTAACTAAGTCGCCCACCCAAAGTTTGAATCGAATGTGAGAAATAAGCATCTTGTGTGTGATTTTTATGTGACTCGTCAAATGGACAACTAAGTTGATTCATAGTATTCAATAAAACTTAAAATATTTCTATGCTCTTTCTGGGACAACCCATCTTTAGTTAGGCCATACTAAGATTTGGCAGCTTTCTCCTCACCACTTTTCTATCCTGAGGTCAACACACAAGGTGTATATCTCCCCGGTTGGACTCCTAGGTCTCTTGTTGGCTATCTCACTATGATTGGGATGCACTCATATAGATAAGAGATGAAAGGGATTTTTTCTTTTTTGCTTTGCTTTTTCTTCTATTATTTTTTTATAACTTCCTTCAACTACTCATTTTTCTAGGTTATCTTCTTTTTTACACTCATTTTTCTAGGTGAGTGGCTCTCCTTCATCCGTACTAAATGCATTCCCTACAAATAGGAACAATCCTAAGAGCTAAAAACACAGCCAAGTCCTTTGGATCTTGTGCCCTGAGACTAAATCTTATTGACCACTAAGGACTCAACAAAATCGCCTAGAAGATGAGTCAGTGCAATGTGTAAGTGAAGATGCGTGGAACTCAAAGACTATTCAAACCATAGGGTCGAAAGCTAAGTCATTCACTCGTCACCCTTTTGACTTAACACTTTTAACTCTTTCGGATCCTTTCAAAGACTTAGGAAAATAAATCCAGATTTTAATAAATACTTGAGATAATTAAGTCGACATGCAACCTGAAGAGTCTAAGTAGAAAGACTATGTTTGTCTTTTTCCAAGATCAGTAAATCCTCAAAATCAAAGTAATTCAACTTTTTTCATAGCTCAAGCTCTTAAAACATCGATTTTTTTCTCTTTTTTTCTGCTTTTTTTTTTACTTTTTTCCCTTTTTTTTTCAGAAAATATGATATAAGAAGCAAACTTTGGTATGCTATGCACAAAATTCTGGAGAAGAATAAGTGACTCAAAAGATTATCTACCCCCCATGCCTATTTCATGCAATGTCCTCAATGCATGCACTACACATAAGAAAAGAGACAGATATCACCTGATAACTCATGAGTTCTGACAAATATAGCTCGATTGTTTGCAGACCTAAATCAACCAAATCAAGATATAAGCTAACCTAATTCGTTGGCTTGCCTCCCAACAAGCACTGAATTTTACGTCTACAACTAGACGTAGTTCAGTCAGTTAACCCTCCAAGAGGGTTATAGTCTCCTTCGGGGGTATTTGGGTCAAGTAAGGTTTAAGTCTTTGTCCATTTATAGTAAATGTTTGCTTAGTCTTAATATTTGCAATTTCTACAACCCCATTAGAAAAAGGTTTGACCACTATATACGGGCCAATCCATTTAGATCTAAGTTTGCTTGGAAATAATTTCAATCTAGCATCAAATAACCATACTCTTTGATTAGGCTCAAAGGATTTTCTAATTATACACTTGTCATGAAAAGCCATAAATTTTTCTTTGTAAATCCTCAAATTTTCATAGGCTTCACGTCTAATTTCTTTGAGCTTAGTTAGTTAGAGTTTTCTATGATCACTAGCCAAATTATGATTATAATTACATTCCTTAACTACCCAATAAGCTCTATGCTTCAACTCTACTAAGAGATGACAAGGTTTTCCATAAATTAATCTATAATGTGACATGCCTATGGGGGTTTTATAAGCAGTCTGATAAGTTGAAAGTGCATCTTCTAATCTTGCAGACAAATCTTTTCTATCAGGTCTCACGATTTTCTGTGATATCTACTTCATTTGTCTATTTGAGACCTCTGTTTGCCCATTAGGTTGGGGATGCAAAGCTGTAGCAATCCTATGGTTTGCCCATATTTCTTTAATAAGAATCTAAATTGGGCATTTGTAAAATGACTACCATCATCACTTATTAAGTCCTTAGGAATTCCAAACCTTGAAAAGATGTTTTTCCTTACAAAAGAAATTATGGCCTTGTGATCATTTTTCCTAGTAGGAACGACTTCAATCCATTTCGCGACATAATCAACTCCAACTTAGATATACTCGAAGCCATTCGATGGTGGGAAGGGACCCATAAAATCTATTCCCCAAACATCAAAGATTTCATAAATCAAGATTGGATTAAGGGGCATGATATCCCTTTTATTCATGCTCTGTAATGATTGGCTCTTGACGTAGGTTTTAGCAAAATCATGTCTCTAAAAAGGGTGGGCCAGTAAAATCTCGACTATAGGATCTTTGCAACTATTTTCTTTCCTAAAAAATGGCAACCACATGCTTGATCATGGCAGAAAGAGAGCACACTTTGGATTTCGGACTCAGGGATACATCTTCTGATGATTTGATCAGCACAGAGTCTGAATAACAAAGGATCATCCCAGATATAATGCTTTGTTTTAGAGAGGAATTTATCTCTTTGCTGTCTAGTCCAATCAGCTAGGATTTGATCAGCAGCAAGGTAATTGACTAAATCAGCATACCAAGGGAGATTTTTGTTATCTATGACCATTAAGTGTTCATCAGGAAAATTATCTTGCATAGGTAGTGTAGGTCCGATGTGGTCCGGACCATCTCTAGAAAGGTGATCGACTACAACATTCTGTACCCTAGCTTTGTCTCTTATTTCTAGGTTAAAATCTAGTAAGAGTAGAATCCATCTAATTAACCTGGGCTTAGCATCCTTTTTAGCCAATAAATGTCGTAAGGCTGAGTGGTCGGTGTAAATCACCATGTGGGATCCAAGAAAATAAGTTCTAAACTTTTCACGTCCAAAAACAACAGCTAGCAATTCCTTCTTAGTAGTTGTATAATTCCTTTTTTCCTCATCTAATGTTTTGTTAGGATAATAAATCACCATGAGTTTCTTATCTTCCTTTTGTCCCAAGATTGGCCCTATGGCAAAAACTGAGGTATTACACATGATTTCAAAGGATTGGGCCCAATCAAGGGCATGTAAGATTGGAGCTCGAGTCACTGCAACCTTTAAGGTCAAGTAAGCTGGGATGCATTCCTCATTAAAATCAAAAGGGGTCTCTTTAGATAGAAGGTTAGTCAAAGGCCTAGAGACCTTAGAAAAATCATGTATAAATCTTCTGTAAAATCCAATATATCCTAGGAATGATCTAATTTGCTTCACCGAGCCAGGGGATGGAAGATTAGAGTTAAATCAACCTTGGATCGGTCAACTTCTATCCCTCTTTCTGATACAATATGACCTAGTACAATTACCTCTTGAACCATACAATGGCTCTTCTCCCAGCTTAGTACTAGGTTGACCTTAATACATCTTCTCAGAATCTTGGTTAAGTTGTCTAGGCATAAATCAAATTAGTCTCCAAATACAGAAAAATCATCTATGAAGACCTCAAGATAGTCACCAACCATGTCAGAAAAGATGGCTAGCATGCACCTTTAAAAGATCAAAGGTGCATTATATAGCCCAAAAGGCATCCTACGGAAAGCAAAAGTTCCGTAGGGACAAGTGAAGGCAGTTTTCTCTTGATCCTCAAGATTAATGGCAACTTGATTGTATCCTAAGTATCCATCCAAAAAGTAGAAAAGCTTCCTCCCTGATAGTCTCTCAAGGATCTGGTCAATAAAAGACGGGGGAAAATGATCTTTCTTGGATGCCAAGTTAAGTTTTCTATAATCAATACAAACCCACCATGAGATGGCGGTGCAGGTAGGGATGGATTCACCTTTGTCACTAGTCACAATGTTGAGCCCGACTTTCTTAGGAACTACTAGTATTGGGCTTACCCAAGGGCTACCAGAGATTTGGTAAATGATTTCAGCATCAAGGAACTTGATTATTTTCTTCTTAACAACCTCTCGCATATTAAGGTTTAATCTTCTTTGCATCTCGTGAGAAGGTCGAGCCCTATCCTCAACATAGATCTTATGAGTATAGTAAGAGGGGCTAATTCCTTTGAGGTTGGAAATGGCCCATCCAACTGCTTGTTTGTGTTATCCTAGGACCATAGTGAGTCTAGATTCTTGCTCCCAAGTTAGATGTGCATTAATAATCATAGGGAGAGTTTGGTTAAGTCTAAGGAAGATATATTTCAAATTACCAGGAAGAGGTTTTAGTTCAAGTTGTGGTGGGACCAAATTAGAAGGTGGGGAAGGTGCAAAGGGAAAATTAGGTTCAATTAAAATCATATTAGCTGAGGAGGGTTCTAGGTTAGTGTAGAATAAATCAGGGACCTCCTCAACTTGTGGGTGAGAAGTGGACTGAGTTAAGGTGGCTTCTAAATGGTTTTCTATTAATCCAATTGCCATACTTTCCTCAATCAAATTGTCCTCAGAATCAATATCATCAATCAACCCACAATCAAATCTTTTAGTTGTCTTAAAAATATCCAATTGTAATCTTTTATCTCTAAAGGAAATTTCCATACATCCAGTGGCACAATTAATATTAGCTTTAACAGTTGCTAAGAAAGGTCTGCCTTGGATGATGGGAGTGTCTCTTAATCTTTCAAGTACTTCCATGTCAAGGACAAGAAAATTAACTGGAAAATAAAAGTCTTTAACTCTTACAATTACATCCTCAACCACTCCGTTAGGTGTTTTAAAAGATTGGTCAGCTAAATGTAAGGTTACAAGTGTGGGTTTAAGCTCACCAAGTCCAAATTGTCTATAAAGAGTGGTAGGTATGAAATTAATAGAATCACCTAAATCCAAACAAGCTCGATAAAAATTTATATCAGAAATTGTACATGAATTCAGAGGGCTCCAGGATGCTTTTTCTTAGGAGGTAGGCTATTTAATATCACTGAGCTAGCTTGTTTAGACAACACTACTTTTTGTGGCATCTGGGTTCTAGCCTTACGCTTGGGAGTACATAAATCTTTCAAGAACTTAGAGTAGGTACGAATATGTTTAATAGCATCAAGAAGTGGTCTATTAATCTAGACTTGTTTAAACAACTTGATCAACTCCTCATTGTTAGCCACATTCTTTTTTCTTTTTACTTTTTCTAGGGCTTCAGGAAAGGATATTTGGGTATCTAGCAAAGATGGGTCTTGAGCCTTATTATCCTCAATTTCTTCTTCAATATCATTAATCAAATCAGGCTCACCAAGATTAGGGTTAGAAGGCCAAACTACGTCTTGGGTTTTAGTACCACTTCTCAAGGTAACTAATGAACTAGATTTCGAATGCTAAAAGTTTAAGCTTGAAAACCCTATCGTTGTAGTTGCGTAAAAATCCGCTATCAAATAAAATTTATAATCGAAACTCTAGTGAGTCCCGAGTCAAACACAGGGAGGTGAACGTTTGATGAAAAATCATGTTTGGAATTATTTTTGGAAAGCAAATTAGCTAGTCAAATTAAATATATGCTAGTTATCTACTTAAAGAATAAATAATAGAAAAGAGAGAGAGAGTAATACAGAGAAAAAGAGAAAGAAAGAGAACCAATATTTGATAATCATCTATTCATTACAACTAATTTCTACAACTAGAAAGCTAAAAATCTACACTAGAAAGCAGTAAAAAAAGAGGAGTGAGAAAATCCTTCTCAATGGCTACCTAGAGGATGAGCCACGTTGACGGAGCACCTGGACGATGGGGATGAGATGCTAGACGAAGAACGGAGCTGGAGGATGGAACAGGGCGACATTGTAGCGGGATCCGCTTCCCGAATGATGGCAAGAAGACAACCATGGGATGCTCCACGAAGGGGGTGAGAAGAGGGGGAAATTATTTTACTCTAGCTCTAATGGAGCATCCCAGGTATGGGACCAGCTCATAGAGCTTTAGAGGTGAGAGGAGAAGAGAAGGGATGGTGAAATGTGTAGGAGGGGTAGGCTTCTTATAGGTAAAGATATGAGGGCATAAAAGTCATTTTAAGGCTTAGAAATTAATGCTAGGGTCTTTAGAGATGGATATAAACGTCACTGTAGCCAAGAGTTGCTGAAGCCGTGTGTGCCGTCTCCATCGTTCGCTGTTGATCGGACATGCCTCAACGCGCCATGTGGCCACCTCCTCAGCTTCAGCCATTCACGTGCCTCATCACGCTCGCTGCTCCTCAGCCATTCGATCACGCATCCGACGGCTTAGGATCGCGCGAGCCTGATCACCTTTGTGCATTAGAGTCTGATGAAGATCGAATGCTCCAGATCACTCACGAGCACGCTCGCTGAGGAGTGAATCTAATTGCACATGAGATCTAGAGCTCAATCACGGGTCCATCTGATTGGTCGATCTGAGCCATTGGCGCTTGATCGAATGGTTGAATTGCACTCTTCGCGTGCAAGCAAGAGATGTGGAGCGAAGACTTGATCGCACGAAATCCAGTAGCGAAGCACCTTTCCCACTGCACTATGCACGCTCTTTGGTCGCATTTACGTTTTAAGGGTTGAGCGCTCGTAACCGTTGGATGGCGATCCAACGGTCAAGAGCGCTCAAACCCTTTCCTTCAGTGGAGAAGATGTGCGGCCTGGGAGTGAATCTCAACTGTTGGATCGATGATCCAACGGCTAAGATGCATTGATCATCGGCTGAAGAAGCACTGCAGGGAGCTTGGGCCATTTTGGGTGGCTAGGATGGTGGCACTGGCTATCCATCTTCTCTGACTTGTAGATGGTGCCATAGATGTCAAATTGGGTCGATTTTCATGCCGTTAGGAGCTCATCGATCCGAATCCATCCGTGCGGGTGGATTTGTCGTCTGAAGTTCAAATTTTACACCACCTTACCCCTTAGCCTCTGATCTTTCTCAGATTGCATCTGATGCTACGGAAGTCCGATTAGGGCGATCTCGGAGTTGTTGAACTTCGATTGTTATCCTGATTAGATTCGTACGGTTGGATCTTCAATCATGGCTCCAAAATGATATTGCCCTGTCCCCTTACCACAAAAAGGGAAAATTAACCTATAATTTGTATAAACTAATCTAAATGCTTGATTATGCATGTTATGCAGTATTTATATTGCATGATGATTCTATAGACCTAGGAATATGCTTAAATAGGCATTTTAGGCCAATTAAATGTGTGCACATCACACCCCCATGCCTATCTTTTTCTAGTCTCTAACAAAACTACATGTTATTTATAAAAGAATTAGGATCAAATTACTTGGGCAGTAGTTATTTCCCATTATTAAGAAATTTCTACTAAAAACCTAAACTACAGAGGCTTAATAGTGCCTGGGTGTTTGCCAAAATGCAGGCCGTTCAAGCCCTCACCTTATTCAAAAGCAAATACATCTTTTTTCTTTTCTTTTCTCCTTTTTTAATTTTTTTGATTTTTGAGTTAAGAGTTTCGAGACAGTTTTCTACGGCTACCTAACCCACTCAAGACTCAAAAAGAACTCTAAGTGCTAAGCATCTTTTTGTGTGAATGTGATAAACTCATTGATTGGCAACTAGAATGGATTTCCTAGGTGACCTCGAAAAACATTTCTACCTAAAGGTGTATGTATCCGACTGGTAGCTTTCTCCCTACTTTTTATTTTTATGGGGTCAACACATGGGCGAACCCAATGTATATCTCCCCGATTTATTCTACTTCCCTACTTCTTCCTAAGTGCTTGGAATTAAACGTGCATTTTTGTGATCTGGGTTTTGGACAATTGGCCAATGGGTTGTCACCAATGGCAACTTGCCAGCCATGATCGTGCGGTGAAGTGTGGCTTATTTTTTTTCTCCTTTTCTATTTCTTTTTTTTTCTTGGGTATTTTTTTTTCTAAGTAGGTGGCTTCCCTAATCTAAGATTTACCTAAAGGTAGCAAAAAGATAATGGTCGTGTGACTGGGCTCTGGACAACTGGCTAATGGGTTGTTACCCACAACAACTTACCAGCCATACCACCCTAGAAGGTTCATTAGCTAGCCAATTTCCGTTAAAATCGTCAAAAAGTGAGTCGGTTCAAATAGTATGTAGATGCTTAGACTATAAGTCTCCTGAAATCAGAAGGCAGGTTAATAAGTCATTACTTATCACCTCAATTTATTTAACTAATTAGAAACGAATTCAAAATGGTAAGGACTCGAGAGACAAATCTAAATTTTAGTGGACACCTAGGCTAATTAAACCCGAAGACCTAAAGGATCTAAGTGTTCAGGTCCTATCATATCATTCCCTAAAGTTGAAAAACTCTAATGCCCAAGTTTTCTTTTCCTAATTCTTTTTTTTTAAATAAAAAGAAAATAAAAAGAATCAATGGAGCTAACAAAATAATTTTGATAAAGATATCCACACCCCATGCCTATCTAATGTAATGTCCTCATTGTATTAAAAAGACATGAAAAAGAGCAAAATTGAGAAGAAAGCACCTGAATTTCATGATTAACGGGTTGGCTCCGAATAGACTGTATACATGTTGAATTTGGTGCCTTTAGCTAGGCGCACTATACAAATAAAGAACAAATAAAGAATTCACAACTGCAGGTCAGGATCAGAATAAAAAGATAAATTTTTGGACCTGCAAGGAGAAGATGTCCATAGATGTGTACCAAGTTAAGGTGCAGACGCATGCTCCAAGGTCAAGCATATCTAAGGTTCTAAATAAAAATTACCCATAACCGGAGATCAATATGCAAGAAAGGCCGAGCCTACGATTTACGAGGATGCAACCCAAGTCCAAAATGTCGGACTATAGGAAAATCAAGATAAAAAAGATAATTAATGAAATTGTGCTTGGATTGCACATCCTCAGAATCAAAAATCTCATAAGGGTCCTGATAGAAGATTGGTGGTTTCAGGTCTATAGGAACCCTTAAATTCAAATTGCTACTTCCCTCAGAATTGGCTTCCCAAATCTTCATTTCCCAGCTCCTATCCTCCACAATCATAGTTTCTGGGACCTCACAAATGTCATCATCCCCATTTAAAATATCCAAGTCCAAAATTTGTAGCTGAATCAGAATTGACTTGGGTTTGGTAATTACAAGAAGATAATCATCATTATGCTCAATGGGGTGTAATTGAGAAATGGGGCTATGAATTGAATCATCTATGAAAACATGATTTGTATTTTCCAAGCTAGCCCCAACAAAATCAATTTCCTCAATTATAAGGCCATTAAATGATTTATCATACTCTATGGGCCCGTTTATCTCATTAAAATTATCTTTCTCAAACTCAGGTGAGACTTCACATAACGATTCTTCACCTTCAGAATCAAAGAATTCTAGATCCACATTTATATGTCTCAAAATCATCTACCAGCGCTTATGAG
Organism: Thalassia testudinum; assembly: GCA_037157565.1. Taxonomy (NCBI): domain Eukaryota; kingdom Viridiplantae; phylum Streptophyta; class Magnoliopsida; order Alismatales; family Hydrocharitaceae; genus Thalassia; species Thalassia testudinum. The sequence goes on from JAZHRO010000025.1 coordinate 114,265,946, forward strand.
AACCGCATCATGAACCCTAACTAGCACAATCTAACCTAGATATGCGAGAAAAAGCTCCTACATAACTCAAAGAAAGGCTTGACTCAGAGAATTCTGAGTTTAAGAAGAAAATAAGTCATAAGGGGTAAAAATGCAATTTCACCAACACAATCTACAAACAAGGTAACTTAGGGTCCAAACATAGTTCAAACTAACCTAATAAGAAGGAAAGTGGGATGATATGATCCAACAAGGGCTACAGCAACTCTAAGGAATTAAATGACAGTCTGTAACCCTAAAACAAACCCACTTCAATTCACGAGATTCGAGGTAGGGCAAAAATCAACTAAACCCTATAAAATTCATAGAAAAATAATCTTTAGGGTTTAGAACCTTCAATTTGGCCTTGGAAACCCATTTTGACCTACATTGAGAACCATGCCCAATTAATGATTTAATTTGGGTTTTTACGTAAATTGGCCAGTCAAACAAGGTCTGACCAAGAAATAAAATTCACCATTAAAATCCTTAGGTCAAATTTAGTCATGCATAAAAACTTAAGCCTAAGAAGAAACCTTCTTAATCGACTTTGCAATTTAGTCCTCATCCATGACTTTTTGACCCTCAACTTTCGAAACCCTTGCATTTTGGCCCCTAGTTTCTTCGTCGTTCTTTGCGTTCAGGTCCCTCCTACAAGTCTCTGCGTAGCACCATGCTCCGGCGACTTTGCGCGGAGCATGGCGCCGCGCAGGGTAAGGGAGGTGTCCTGCAGATTGAACCCGGTGTTCCCTGCGACGTCTGCTGTCGCAGGGACACCGCCATGCCATCTGTCGATGCCCACACCTTCCGTACGAATGCGCGGAAGGTATGGGTCACACTTCCAGCCATTCTCCGGCGAGGGAGGCACGTCGCCTCCCTGTGCCCACCCCTCCGCCACCGCCTTTATAAAGGCCAGCGTCGCCAGCCGATTCTCCGAGCTTGGTCCTGACAGAGAAAACCCTAACCCTTCCTCTCTTCCCACTCCGACAGAAACCCACCAGCTCCGGCGGCCCCTCCTCCTCCGTCTCATCGCTCTGCTGCAATACCAGCAGCAGAGCCACCTTCTCCTGATCTTCCCGCGTCGCGCCATACCCAGCGCGCGCCCTCCTGCTCTCTTCCTCGCCGCCGCTCTCCCCCTCTGGGTGTTTCTTCTCCGGCGATAGTCGGTACGACTTCCGCCCTGCTCCGGCCCCCTTCGTCGCTATAGGTAAGTAACAGTTATTTCCCTTCCTCCCCTCTTTCTTTTCCCCAACTTAATTCGCTCAATTACCCCTCGACCGCGCCTGACCGCCCTCACCTTCTCCATCTCCAGCCACTCTCCGACGAGTTGCCCCCGTCAATCCACCACTCCACACAACTCGCCACCTACCCCAAAAGCTCCGCCTCACCTCACCCGACACCCCCCGCCCCTCCACTGCCACTCCACACCTCCACAACACTCCCCCTATCAAACCCATTTTTGCGATTGTAGTCTGACCTAGGGCTGCCGCCAGGCACCGCCCCACAACCTGCTATACCCCACATTACCTTCGCTGTGCCACGGCGAAGGTCCCCCTGTGGTCTGATTAGGCCGAGAGGTCCTATTTGTGTTCGGCAGATCTTCAGCCCCAGCCGCCATTGGCGACAAGGCGAGGAGCTTCCAAGCGAGCTCCAAGCCCTGAAGCAGCAGGATTCCAGCTGAGGGGAACTGGAGGGACTTGGGCGAAGGCAAGGAGCGGATCTGCGAAGAGAAACGAGGGCATTGCTGCTGAGGCCAGGTCGCGTCCGTCCTGCCGGCGTGCGCACGCGAGGGACAAAGTTTAGTCCCACATCGTGGGATTTCGAAGCGTCGCACCCATTTAAGTTGATTTTGTGTTTTCACTTAAGCGCCTCAGAACACGGGGTGAGGTCCCCTCCCCCACTCGCCCACCTCGTCCGCGACCCACACCACGCGGACCTGGCCGACCCGTTTACCCTGCACTCCTCGCGCACCACCCACGCTGGTGCGCCTGGTCACGGGTACGCTACCCGACCCGATAACCCAGCTCTGGGAGAGCTTCCTATGAGCGGTTTACAGAGAGAGAGACGTGCGGGTAGAGGGAAGGGTTAGGTTTTGCCTTGTGCAGGAACAAGGCGAAGGAAGAAGGCTCACCACTTGGCCGTAGGAAGAAGAAGAAGAGGAGTGGAAGAAGAAGCTCTGAAGAAGCTTTACAGTTGAGCAAGGCAGAAGACCAAAGAAGAAGAAGAGAAGAAGAAAGAGCAGCAAAGGAAGAAAAGAGAGGGGAAGCACTGTAGCAGACCGCCGTTTAAGTCGTCTAATTGCGATATCAGACGACGGCTGAAGCCTCAAAAGAGATAAAGCAAAGAAGAAGAAGAAAAGAAAAGGCTCCGCAGCTGAAGAGAAAGAAAAGAGAAGAAGGAAGAAAGAAGATAAAGACAAGAGAAAGAAGAAGAATTGAAGAAGAAAAGAAAGAGAAGACAAGCAGAAAAAGAAGAGGAACTGAAGGCAATCAAAGCCAAGGAAGAAGACCCGTAAAGAGAAAGAAGAGAAGAAGAAGACAAGCAAAGAGAGAAAGAAGAGAAGAAGAAAAAGCCAAAAGATAGAAATCTATTTCTCCCTCTCTCTCTTATTTTTGTAATAAAGAAACATTGTACTTCTAGAATTCCAGTAGCTCCCTGAGTTCGACCTCGGGAAACTATTTCCGAGTAAAATTTTAATGGTAACGACAACCGTAGCTGTCTTATTTTATACCACAACGATATTACTGTAATAAGCATTAAAACAAACAAGACTAGCCGCGGTTGCGAAATCCCCACCAATCGCCTAGTCCATGGAGACATACTTTTCCTCGTATCCTAGTTCAAGGATCTCGGGTAAAGAAATCAATTCATCCTCAACTGGTTGCTCTAGTCCAACCTAGTCATCCTCGATCTCATAAAATATGTCCCCCCTACAGGTGCCTGAGCGGGTTCTGACATTGGCTCTCCTGTAGGGGGTTCACCCTGGGAATTATCCAAGATTAAACTAAAGTAACCATAAATTTCATCCTCAATTTTGACAACTTCCCAAGTAAAAACTCACCCGGGTCCTTATCCTTAACATCTTGGAGCCAATCCAATAAATATTTGTTAAGATCATCAATCATTTGAATTAGAGGCTCCAATTCTTCAGTGTAGGACGTTGGCTGAGCTTCTAAAGATTATATGGTATTCCTTAAGTTAGCCAACACCTTATCTTGGACCTGTTTCACCTCAACCAAATGGTTTGGTTCAGGGTTGGGTGGGTTTGGGTTTAATCCAGAGGAGTCAAGGAATTGAGGTTCTTGGTGCCCTCCTTGATAATAGGTCATTTCGGGTTGTTCAAAGAGGGGTGGTGACCTATATGCAATGTAATCCTGGGGAGGGTATAGGTTGTAATCATCATATCCTTCTTGATTGTAGATTGTATTAGGTTGTCGATAGGAGGACGGTGGTCTATAATCGAGTAGAATGTGGAAGGATCCATGACGAAATGGGAGGAAAAGAAAGGTTCCCTGCAGTACAAATAATCAAACATGTCCTTAAGTAGGATAGCCTAAAGATCTACAGACTCCCAGAACCTGTCTTAAGATGAAAGGAATGATTTGGTCTACTTCTTTCCGGTTAATCCAACTAGTTAGAGGGAGGGATTGGGGAGAAGGTTCTTCCCTTGGCTTTTGCCTCAGGTTCCTTTGATACCCCCTAACCACGATTGTTTGACACTGCTCCCCAAGCTAGACATCAGATTGAATGGTAGAAGCAAATTAATCAAAAATAATCTTGATCTAGGCCCCGAAGAGCAAGTCCAATCTTTAAGCCCAACATCTACTCTATTTTAATTAAGCTTAGATTTGAATGTGCTTGGAAATGTGATGGGCCCTTTATCTGGGTTGTGCCCTTAAAGATTGATTAATGTGTGTGCATGCACAACCAGGGTTTTCAAACAAGTTTTATTGATGATTTGTCTTTTAGGGTTCAATCTTATTTAGTAGCTTTTAGTGTTCAACTTTAGGTGTATTCAATTAAGGTCCAGTTGGCACACTAGGCTTTGAAAGCACAGGTGAAGATGTTTTCCTTTGAAATCAAAATAAGATGGAGTGCCTAGTACTGACCCTAAATGTTAACCCCAATGAGCAAGCTACTTGATGAGTTATTTTTAGATAAAGTGGTGCTACCCAAAAAACTCAACCAATTGGCCTGATGCACCACTGAATTAAGCACACAAGTGGTTATTTAATATGATTTCTACTCGATTATGTGTTGATTTGAGTGTGCCGATTCCAAAAATCAGGTTACTGGTCTAAAAAATCAGAAGAGGTGTACCTCTGTGGGATTTCTTTTTAGATTTTTTTTTATAAGCAGAGGGTGAGGCAGTTGGAGGTGACAAACAAATAACCAAGACTAACCTTAGGATTTATGCAAGCTCCTAGGTTAATTAGGGTTTATGTTATTAGGTGGTGGAATGAAATCTAAGGGGTGGGTGGTGGGGATATACTCACAGACTCTTCAACAGTACTTTACTCCAATCTTATAGCTCTGGCTCACCTCAAAAGAGAAAAGTAAGGTAAAATATTAGTAAGAAGAGAAATGTGGGAAATCAAAGAGCTTTGCCTCCCCAGCAATGGTGACAAAATGATGAACTAGATTTCATATCCTAAAAGTTTGAGTTCGAAAACTATGTCATTATAGTTGCGTAAAAATCTGCTATCAAATAAAATTTATAACCGAATCTTTGGTGAGTCCCAAGTCAAACACAGGGAGGCGAACGTTTGATTAAAAATCATGTTTGGAATTATTTTCGGAAAATAGTTTAGCTGGTCGAATTAAATTTATGCTAGCTATCTACTTAAAGAATAAATAATAGAAAAGCGACAAAATAATACAGAAAAAAAGAGAGAGAAAGAGAACCAATATTTGATAATCATCTATTCATTACAACTAATTTCTACAACTAGAAAGCTGGAAATCTATACTAGAAAATGGTAAAAAGAGAGGGGTGAGAAAATCCTCCTTGGCGGCTGCCTAAAGGACAAGCTGCGTTGACAGAGTGCTCGGACGATGGGGATGAGATGCTGGATGAGGGAGAATGAAGCTGGAGGACAGAGGAAGAAATAGGGCAGCATCGTAGCGGGAGCTGGTTCCCGAATGGTGGCGAAAAGACAACCACAGGATGCTCCAAGAAGTGGGTGAGAAGTGGGGAAAATTATTTTACTCTACCTCTAATGGAGCATCTCAGGTATGGACCAGCTCGTAAAGCTTTGGAGGAGGTGAGAGGAGAAGAGAAGGGATGGCGAAATGTGTAGGAGGGGTAGACTTTTTATAGGTGAAGATATGAGGGCATAAAAGTCATTTTAAGGCTTAGAAATTAATGCCGGGGTCCTCAGTGACAGATATAAACGTCACTGTAGCCGAGAGTTGTTGAAACCATGCATGCCATCTCCGTCGTTCACCTCCTATCGGATGCACCTCAACGTGCCACGTGGCTGCCTCCTCAGTTTTAGCTATTTGCGCACCTCATCATGCCCACTGCTCAGCAGTCCGATCGCACATCCGACGGCTTAAGATCGCGCAAGCCTGATCGCCTTCGTGCGTTAGAGGGTGACGTAGCCTCTCTAATCACTGCCTGATGATGATCAAACAATCAAGATCACTCGCGAGAGCATGTGCTGAGGAGAGCATCTAATTGCGTGTGAGATCTGGAGCTCAATCACACATCCATCTGATCGATTGATCTGAGCCGTTGCTGCTTGATCGAACAACCGAATTGTGCTCTTCGCATGCGAGCAGGAGGTGCAGAGTGAAGACTCAATCGCATGACCTCCAGTGGCGAAGCGCCTTACCCACTATGCTACGCACACTCTTTGGTCACGTTTACGTTTTAAGGGTTGAGTGCTCGCAACCGTTGGATGGCAATCCAACGGTCGAGAGCACTCGAACCCTTTCCTTCTATGGAGAAGATGCGCGGCCTGAGAGTGAATCTCAACAGTTGGACTAATGATCCAATGGCTGAAATGCATTGATCATCGGCTGAAGAAGCGTTACGAGGAGCTTAGACCGTTTTAGGCGGATGGGATGGTGCTACGTGACACCATCCTAGCCATCCATCTTCTCTGACTTGTAGATTGTGCCACAGATGTCGGATTGGGTCTATTTTCGCACTGTTGGGCTGTGACCGTCAATCTGAACCCATCCGTGCGGTTGGATTTGTTGTCTAAAGTCTGATTTTCCACCACCTTACCCCTTAGCCTCTGATCTTTCTTAGACTGCAATTGATGCTACAAAAGTCTGATCAGGATGATATCGAAGTTATTGAACTCCGATGATTGCCCTAGTTAGATACGTACAGTTGGATCTTCAATCCGAGGTCCCGAAATGATATCTCCCTGTCCCCTGACCATAAAAAGAGAAAATTAACCTATACTTTGTATAAACTAATCTAAATGCATGATGATGCATGTTATGCAGTATTTATATTTCATGATGCTTCTGTAGACCTACGAACATGCTTAAATAGGCATTTTAGGCCAATTAGATGTGTGCACATTAGTAATAGAGTGTGCAGAGGTATGTGAGTTAGATTTAGATCCTTGAGATGGGTTAGGCAAGATAGGAGCCTGTTGAGGAATACGAAATGCGGGTGGGTTTTGTAAGGCAAGGTTAATCACATGAGCTTGCCCCTGATTTTGGTGGAACCCTTGCTGATAGTAAGTCTGATTTTGTAGATTTTTAAGGTTCAGTATAGGCTGGGAAGGGAGGGATCCTTGTTTTCTAGTATCCATTAATTGGCTCAATTGTCCCTTAACCTCAGCCATCTTGTCCTGATATTTTTAATTCATATCAGCAATCAGTTTAGCAAGGTATCCATCTGATTAAATTGAGTAGGTTGATTAGGTCTAAGTCTGGGCTAATTGTAGGTTGACCTACTATTGTGACCTTGAATGTAAGAGGGGTTAGTAGCTGGTCTGCTTTGATTCGAATTTGGGTTTTGATTCTGTCTAGACTAAGAGAAATTAGGATGATTTCACCATGTAGGGTTGTAGTAATTAGATAAGGGTCCATTTTAGGATAACCCTGGATAGGTTGTACGTCCTCATAGCCAGAGGATGCACAAAGAGTTGGGATAGAGAAATCAGGATAAGAGGGGACAACGACCCCTCCTTGGAATGCAATTGGCATCTGTTCCAGGTTCAAGTGGTTCATAGGCTGAACCAAGTCAAGTTTGTTCACAAACTCCTTTCCCAAGAGAGTCTGGGGGAGTATAGGTGTAGTTAGTGTTCCCTTATCCATATAATAGGCTTGTGGGGATATCCCTAGAGGTTTATTAGAATTGCTGATGAGCTCATCTAATTTCTTATCCACTACTTCCATGCGATCTAATTTCTTAGCTATTATGTCCATGTCAACCGAGCTCGAATTAGCTTGGACCTCATATATTCCACCAGGGTTGACTGGACCAGTCGAAAGTGGTCATGGAGGCATGATTCAAAGAGTTCTCACTCATAGATTCAAATAATTCAAAAGCACTCTCTTCATCCTTATTCACAAAATTTCCTCCATTGGAAGTGTATGCAAAATTTCTAAGATTATCGTTCGAACCATGGTATAAAATTTGGGCTAGGTGTCACCTAAGAACCTCATGGTGTGGATGCTTCCTTAATAATTCGTTAAATCGCTCCCAAGCCTCATGGATCTATGCCCCTAGTTGTTGTGAAAAGGTGGTTATGGCTCTCCTAAGGGCATTAATCCTACCTATAGGGAAGAATTTCTTAAGGAAAGAGTTTCTCAACTCTTCCCAAATAACAATGGGTTTGCCTATAGTTCTAAATCAATTTGCTGCCTTATCCCTTGAGGAGAAGGGAAACATCTTCATTAAGATAATATCTAGGCTCACATTCTAAGTTTGATGGTTTCAGCAAGTCTGCCTAGATCTTCAAGGTGCTAGAAGGGGTCTTTATTAGAGTTCCCATGGAAAAGATTTTGGATCAAGCTGATCACATTGGGTTTTAATTCAAAATCATTTCCCCCTTCAGGGACCATAAAAAAATGTTCTACATGAGTTATAGAAGGGTCATAAAAGTCTCTAAGGGACTTGGGTGGTGGTGGCAATGGTGGTTGAGGTGGTGGTTCTTGGATTCGCTTTAAAGTCTGAATAATCAATTAGACTTGATTCTGTTGAAGTTTATGATTAGCATTGATCTGGGCTTGGATTAGAGCAAGAGGGTCAAGATTTTAATTGTCAAGATTTTCAGGCATATTGGGTTGTTCAAGAATCTCAGGTATCTCGGGAATCTTAGACATATCAAGAATCTCAAGCATCTTACCCTTACTAGAATTAGCCATCCCAAAATCAGAAAAATCAGATCTCCTTCTATGGTTCCTCTAAAGAGGTTCAATCAACTCAAGATTAAGTGATCTACCAAGCATAAACAGAGGAAGTACAGGAGATGCGAGGGGAAACAGATGAGAGAATACCCACCCTCATAATAAAAGTAATCAAGCTAGTCCTTATAGTGTAAACCCTAATTAGACCTAATCCTGGCTCCCCAATATACAACTGGGTTAAACCAACCCTTAAATTACTTGGATGGCCAAAAGGGTGGGACCCCCTAGGACACTCTGCATGGTGGGACACCACTAGAGGTTAACGTGATTACTGCACTGAGCTTTCTTGTCACCAGTTGGCCCAAGTAGGCAAGCCTTGATCGTAGCCCAATCTAACTTCAAGTTACCAAGTAGACTAGTCCTACCTAGGGCACGTCTACTCAATTTTAGGCTTAGGCTTGAAGTGCTTGTAGAATGTGATGGCCATTAGGGGGGGTGTTACCCTTAAAATTGATTTTACAAGTGAAGTGCACAATCAAGGGTCCTCAAACAAGATTTTTATGACGAAATGACTTTTAGGATTGATCTTGATTAGAGAGGGATTTTAGGGTTTCAATGAGATAATAGATTCAAGTAAGGTTCATGTGAAGGCACACAAAATGTTTTGCAAGCACGGATGATAGTATATTTCCTTTAGAGTATAGAAAAATATGAGTGCCTAATTGAAAACTCTAAGAATTTTAACCTAGGCAAGCAGCTTCTAGAAGATGAATCGTTTTTAATTAGTTCAAGTGGTGCGGCCCAATATAAAAACTATGGTTTCTCAAACACCACTTAATAGGAAATCCAAAAAATACTTTTTCAAGAATTTTGAGTCCCTTAAAATAATTTTGTCATATTTTGTAATGTACTGGTGTCCAAAAGCCAGAAAAGACCCCCAGTTAGTGTTTCATGTGAATCAGATAGTGTCGTGCCTCAAAATATTTTTCCATATTTTTCAGTGGTTCTCAATTATCACAGGAATCTAACATCGCAAATTTCAATTAATTAGAGTTGTATAAAAATTCCTATGAGTTTCATAAGGTTGCAAATCAGGATGGATATCAATGTAGTCCATGAATTTTTAAAAATTGAATATAGATTAGATGAATGAGAATATGAACACAATATTCCTGACTTCAATACCTACGTCCGGGAGCAATTTTATATTTTTTGGACAAATATAAATTTGGGAAATGATTTTTGAAACTCAAATTAGTTAGCAGCTCGAATTTTGAGGTTGTTTTGACGATATCAAGGGATAATGTCCACCAAAAGATTTTTTTTTTTTTGATCTTTTTATCCAAACAACTCAAGCAAATAACTATCCTAAGGTTCAAGATAGACACCTAATCTAGATTGACAAATGAGACTTTTTTTTTAATGCAAATCTAACCTAAGTTTCACAAATGATCCTAAACTAAGATGTGAAACCTACCTCGATGTCTCTACTCGCACTTTGCTCCGTTTCTACCATTTGTCCATGAGATTTCGTGTCACTGCGAAATCCTGCACACAATCAGAGAAACAGAGAAAATTAAGTTAGAGACACGAATGCAAAATATGGAAGACAATATGCAAGCGAAATCTGTTGCCTCCCCAACAACGACACCAAAAAATGATGGCAGAACTCACAATAACTAATTAACGTTCGTTGTAGCACATAGAATCACTATCAATTTTAATAAAGTAATCGGATTGAGAGTCCAGGTCAAACACGAGGAGACGAGAATCGAAAATCATGTATGCAAATGAAAGTAAATATGCACTAATACTAACTAAGATAATAGAGAGAGAGGGGGTAAGGGATAGAGATAATAAAAAATACTTTTGTTGATACTAAAATATGATTACAACTAGATTTTTGACACAAACTAGATGCTATTCTGCTAGAACAAATAGAAAGAGAGCGAAAGAAGATCCAGAGCTCAGCCACAACGGTGGAGAGATTCGTTGATAGAGCCAGAGAGGATGCAGATGAGGACGTCCAATAGAGGAATGCTTGATGGAAGAGGGTGGTCCTAAGGGTGGACAACCATGGTGGAGTTCTAAGTGTTCTACTCAAAAGGTGGTGGAAGAAGGTGGAGGAATTTCTTTTCTAAGGAAGAGATGGATCCAGGGGGGGCATGCCTAGTGTTTTTATAGGAAAGGTAGAGGCTTCCTATTAGTTGGTGTAGTTTTCCTAGGATCAAGGATTTGGATGGTCTAGATTAGATCTAAAGGATAGGACCTATTTTTGACCAGCCATATTGGGTCTAAAATTAAGGCTTATGGCTGGCCTCTAGGTTGGTTAATTAACTTAGGTAATTAGGCTCTAGGCTAAGGTTAATTAGGTTCCTAAATTGGGCTAGACCTAGGGTTAATTGGGTTTGGGTCAAATTGACTCAGCCATCTTCCAAGTGTGCTTAATCTTGAATCTCCTCTCTATAGGGCTCCAAATTGCTCCAAATCTAATACCTACACATATCACACAAAAGACATCAAGTTACCAGATATAAGTTTGGGTAAAATTACAGAAAAACCCAAACTTATGCAATATTGACAAAATGCATCTATATGACTAAACTGACCCAACTAAATGCACTCTACCCTATTCAACCCCTAGAGTAGCATTAGTTAGGTATAATTAATGTAAATATATATAGTAATATCAATTCCACTCTAGTATTTGTAAGAAAGCCTATCCAAACTCCTAAAACTAGTACATTAAGTCTAATTGCTGCTAAGGTTGATCACTTTGTCCCTCCCTACTTGCACAACCACCATGACTTCCTCAACTTGCACACTACCAAGTCATCTTTTATAGAGTTAAAGGACTTCGGTCAACAATGCATTCAAGAATTACAACTCAAATGAAAAATTGATCAGATGCTATAAATGATGTGAATAAAGGTGCTACATTAAGGTGTAATTGAGTACCTTACCACTAACCCAGCATGAACCACTTGTTAGGCATTCCAAAATTATTCTATGATAAAGGGTGTGACCTTAATCCACTACCATATGTAATGAATTGAGTCCCACCAATCAACTAAATTTACTAAGTCTTAAGCTTTTGAATGCAATTTCACATCTAACCATAGGATACATACTTACCTAATACATAATAAAATATCAATAACCAAATAAGCCAAACATAAAGCATTAAATAAATAATTAGAATAAGGTGCTGCAAAAAATAAATACTCGAGTTACAAGTTCATGTCTAAATGAAAGTAACAATATCTCAATTACTAGCTAATGAAACTAAATAAGCAAAGTAGACAAGAGAATGTAGATGAAGAATCTCAATCCTCACAAACCAATGAGTGGTGCTGCTCAGGATTCGACACTAGTAATTAGATCATCAAGGTTGGATATCCTCCATCTACATTCTCTAATCTAGTTTACATTCTTTTAAACATGAAGTTGTGGCTACAATATTTTTTTTATAACCACTTTATTTTAATTATTTCTTTAATATTTTATGTTTTACTTATTTAGATATGAACATTTATGATAATTTGTTAGGTGATTGTGAATGATGTGGTTGGATGTGAAATTGTAATCAACTCAAATTTTGATGGGTTTAGTCAGTTGGTAAGGCTTCAGTCACATGATTCAATGCTCAAGTTGTAAGCTTACTCTTAAGAAAATTCAGGTTGATTGATCCAAAATCAATCATGTTTATAGAGGGTTGATTTACCCCTATAAGTAATTACATTCCTTCCATTACTTGGTGTTGTGAGATCATGAGAAAAACCTAAGGGACATGCAATCTCTGGTGGTTGATTGACTCTGAAGGAGGAACTACTGGTTTGTTAATTTTTGTGATTTGGCTATTATTGCTTGGATATTGTAAATTTATTATTTATTTGGATATACATGTTGTGCATGATTGTATTCTAAGACTAGATCTATATTATGATTAATTACTTTGATGTTATAGCCCATGAATATAAGAAGTAGCTTATTTCTGAATTAAGTACAACTAATTCAGTTGGACCCACAAGGGAAAAATATTGCCCTCTCTTTAATGCTCTCCTTATTCCTTTAATTTTATCAAGTGGTGTTCCAACTAGAGCATAGAAGTTGAAAAGATAAAAAGGGAAAAGTTTGTTATGGCAGCACACTCGCTACCAATCGATACATCAGCCTCTTTATACAAGTACTAGCGAGTAATATTTACAAAGTAGCCCCAATGAAACATATATATTACAACTGAAATCATAAGTATGTTAACATCTCCCCTCAAGTTATAGCTTCTTAAGAAGCTTTAACTTGTGTCTAAATTTGTCAAAGCCTTCCATGAAGTTGGCTTTGTAAACACATCACCTTGCTGATCCCTGGTGGATAGAAACTGAACAATAAAATCATTTTATCCCACTTTGTCTCTAACAAAGTGAAAATCTACCTCAATGTGATTTCTTTGAGCGTGAAACACAGGATTAGCTGTCATATATGTTGCTCCAATATTATCACACCATGATAATGGAGGAGACCAAAGAAATAAAGAAAATTCATATAAAAGAGACTGCAACCAAGTTATTTCTGCAGTTGTATTAGCGCATGCCTGGTACTCTGCCTCAATACTTAATTGAGCCACTGTCGTCTACTTTTTTCTACTCCATGAAATTGGATTGTTACACAAATAGAACACATAACCGGTGGTAGAACGGTGGTCATCAAGACATGTAGCCCAATCTACATGAGAAAAGGCTTGCAATAATAATGGTGACCTAGACAAGTAGAAGAGTACATAATCAACTATGCCTTTTAGATAGCGAAGAACATGCTTAGCTCCTTCAAGATGCTTTTCAATAGGTTGATGCATAAATTACGATAGCTTGTCAGTGGCAAATTGTATATCAGGTCAAGTAAATGATAAGTATTGTAGGGTCCTAATAAGTATGTGAAAATTTGTAGCATCCATTAGTAGAGGGGAGTCATTTTTGTATAGTGGAACAATAGACATTGGAGTCTTTACAGGTTTCGCTCATTTAAAATGATGGTTGACAAGGAAATCAAGAATATGCCACTATTGGGACAGAGAAATTCATCATTTGAATAATGCAATTCCAACCCAAGAAAAAAATTTGGTTGTCCCATGTTCCTTATTGAAAATTTAGCACTTATTTTTTGAATAATGTCTTGAATGGCTGAGTTGAAATTGTTGAAGATGAGAAAATATCATCTATATAAACAAGGAAATAGATCCTTATAGATGCACGAGAGAATATAAATAAGGAAGAATCAATCTTTGACCCATAAAAGCCATAATTGGAAAGGAAGGAGCTCAATCTTGTGAACCATGCACGTGGAGTTTGCTTAAGTCCATACAAGGACTTTTTGAGAGCATAAGCATAGTCGGGATAGTCCAGATGAACAAAGCCCTATGGTTGAGCCATGAATACTTCCTCATCCAATGTCCCATGTAAAAATGCATTTTGCATGTCTAGTTGACACATCTTCCATTTGTTTATTGTAGCCAAAGCTAATAATAAATGTATAGTAGTAGTTTTGATCATCGGGCCAAAAGTTTCAAAGAAATCTATCCCTTCTGATTGATCGTATCCCTTGGCCACAAGACGAGCTTTGAAGCGATCAATAGATCCATCATTGTTTCTTTTAACTTGATAGACCCATTTATTGCCAAGAATATTCATAAATGGCCTTCTTGGAACCAAAAACCATGTATGATTGTGAAGTAAGGCATTAATTTCATCCTACATAGCAAGCATCCATTGAGAATTTTTCTTGGCTTTAGTAAAAGAGGAAGGTTCTAACATGGACACTTAACTCAGCAGAGCTACTAGCAATGTGTGAAGTGTGCTGTAGTAAGCTTTCTTTTTAAAAATACCTTGCATGGATTGTGTTACCATAGAGTGCATGCAAGGGACTTCATTTTGTGGAGGTGCACTAACAAGTGGAGCAACATTTGGTAATTGTATAGCAACATGTTCTATATTCCTAACGTTAGGAATTTTAGAACTTACAACATTAGGAATCTTAGAACTCCTAACGTTCTGCGTAGTTCCTATGGAAGAAATAATTTAAATCACAAGGGCAATCATTTTGGTTAAATCCAGTATTGAAGTTGTAGCAAGAGTAGAGACATTCTCCTCAATTGGAATATTGCTTGCAGCAAAAGGTATTGGACAACCACGACGGTCCTTTGTAGATGGATGATGTTGAGTACTTCATGTGGGACTGGCAGTATAATAGGTATTAAAGAAGAAGGTTTCGAGGAAGTATTGCTTAGGACCAATTGCTTGAAAGGAAATAAATCTTCATTAAACACAACATGGCATGCAATTAAAATTTTGTCAGTGTTGAAGTTATAGCACTTGTAGGCGGTGTGTTGCAAGTTGTAGCCAAGAAAAACACGCAAGACTAACCGGGGTCGAAGCTTGTGCTTACTATATGATTTTAGAAGAGGATAGCACCCACAGCCAAATGTGTGCATAAATTCATAATCAGAAATCTTGCCATAAAGCAATTGATAAGGAAAGTTGCCTTGAACAATACAACATGGCAAAGTAAAAATGATAAAGATAGAGGCATGAATTGCAAGGAACCAAAATCGAAGTGGTACAACAACATGGAAAAGTAAACTTCTAGCCATTTCCACAATATGTCTGTTTTTCCTCTCCACACACCCATTTTGCTTTGGGGTGTGTGGAGCTGAAATACAATGATGAATAACATTGGTGTTAAGCCACTAAGAAAATTTTTGATACTCCCCACCAAAATCAAAATGAAACACCTTTATAGTTGTATTAAACTATCTGCACGTAATTGAAAAATTAAATGCAAACTGAAAATACATTTGAATTCAATTTTAAAGGAAAAAGTCATACAAAACGAGTATGGTCATCTATGAATGTTATGACATACTTATATCCTTCAGCTAACACAATTGGTGATGACCAAGCATTAGAGTAAACTATGTCAAATGGACGTGCACTTCTTGAAGGTAAACTAGGAAGGGAAGTTTATGTGACTTGCCATGCATACAGGCATCACATAATTTATTTGTAATATCATTGACTATAGGATGACCATTTGTATGAAGTATTTTGCTAACTATCTGAAAATTTGCATGACCAAGTTGTGAATGCCAACGAGATAAAGGAACCTTAGCTGAAAGGGCAGCAACATGTGTTGAAACAGAGTTTATTGTGAATTGAAAAGCAACTCCTTTGGGCAACCATACTCTATAGAGAACTTTATGCACTTAACCATGAATAAGAGGCAATTTGCTGGCTTCGTCCTTTACAAGAAGAGAATTAGCATGCATCTTGTTGAAGCTACGAGTTACTACGCTCTTGTATTTGGTTTTGAAAACTTGTCGTTGTAGTTTGAAAGCGAAGAACTCGTGTTCAACAAATAAAATTTATACCAGAATAGAAATCCCATGTCAAACTCAGGGAGGCTACGTCGATCTATATTCGCAATTATATTTTTTTAGGATTTTCTGTTGAAAAGCGAAGCGACGTAATTACAATAAAGCAATATAAACAATCAGAATAAAAGAGAGAGAGAGAGAAAACATGCACTTAAGATTTCAAAATGTTTATACAATTAAACCAGTGGAAAATTACACTAGAAAGAGGAAAATCTATTACACTAGAAAGCAAGAAAATTCTACTCTAGAAAGCTGAAAAGAGGAATGGGAGAGAGAAGTTATCCTCCTCAACAATCGCTTGGAGGACGAGCTGGACGAGACGACACCTGGAAGACGAAGGATGAAGTGGGAAGGAGGTTGAGGCAGGAGGAACAAGAATGGGGCAGCACGTCGTTGTCGTCGTGGGATCCGCTTCTGAAATGGGGGTGAAATTTTGACTTTATCTCTCGAGGAGTATCCCGGGTGTGGAACAAGCTTCTCTTGAGCTTCGGAGAGGGAGAGAAGAAAAGGAAGGGATGAGAATTTCATATGGAGGGGGTCTCCTTTTATAGTTGCAAGGAGTGAGGGTATTATGGACATTACAATTTCAAAATATTAAATAAGGGGCCTTTAGTGATGGAATTAAGCGTCACTAAAGCCCAAGTCGTGGGCGACGTGCACCGTGCCTGCCGCCCGCTCATATCCCGCACCACCCACGTTCATCAATCTTCGGGCATCCGATCGTAAGATCGGATGGCTTAAGATTCATAACCCCAGCGCCTCAACGCACGCTTAGCGCATGCGATCCCGCGTTACGTGTGGGCTTGCGATGGCACGTGGACTGGATTGAGCGCGCATAGCCGTCTGATCCTCATCAGGCGATCAAGCGTGCCCGCTCACCCGTGCCCCATCCCTTGCTCCTCGCGGCTCGAACCTGTGCCCAATCACGAGCGAGTGCTTTATCCACTGCGCTGTGCATGTGGATGTGCAGGTAAAGCATCTTCGTGGCACGCGCCTTGGCCGTTGGATTGAGATCCAACAATCAAGATCGCTTCTTTAAATGGCCTTCAGAGATTGAGAGCGCCGGTTGGGATCCACTCTCAGCCATTGGATCTTGATCCAACGGCGGAGAGGTGTGGGCGCTAGAAGCTTCAGAAGTTGAGGGCAGCTGGTTGGGCGACCGAGATGGCGCCACGTGGTGCCATCTTGGCCATCCATCTTCTGGATGATGTAGATGGTGCCACGGGTATCGGATTGAGTCGATTTTCATGCTGTTAGGCTGCGATCATCGATCCAAATCCATCCGTGCAGTTGGATTTGTCATCTGAAGTGTAGATTCACACCATCTTGGCCCTTGATCTTCTAGGGTTCCTCAATCTCTATCTGATGCTACGGATATCTGATTAAGACGATCTTGGAGTCGTTGAACTCCAATCGTCTCCCTAATCAGATCCATACGGTTGAATCTTCGATCCGAGGCTCCAATAAAAAGTTATCCTGTCCTTGAACATAAAAGGAGACAATTAACCTCAATTTTATTCAAACTAATCTAAATGCAAGATGATGCATGCTATGCAATATTTATAGTATGTAATGCAAATCTATGCTTAAGAACATGCATAAATAGACATTTTATGTAATGTAAACATGTTTACATCACACCCCCATGCCTATCTTTTGCTAGTCCTTAGCAAAAACTATATACTATTCATAAAAGAATTAGGTTGGATTATTTGGGCATAAGTTACTTTCAATCATTAATAAAATGTTTACTTAGGATCTGAAATTTCAAAGACACAACAGTGCCTGGGTATCTACCAAAATGCAAACCGCCTCAAGCACTCACCTTATTCAAAGAAAATTTTCTTTTTCTCTTTTTCTTCTTTTCTTTTTTTTTGTTTTGATTTTTGAGCTTAGGGTTTAAGAGTGGCTTTCTATGGCCATTCAACTCACCCAAGATTTGATGAGAACCCTAAGTTCTAAGCATC
Source organism: Thalassia testudinum (assembly GCA_037157565.1). Lineage (NCBI taxonomy): Eukaryota > Viridiplantae > Streptophyta > Magnoliopsida > Alismatales > Hydrocharitaceae > Thalassia > Thalassia testudinum. Next base: position 114,283,676 of record JAZHRO010000025.1, read on the forward strand.
TTATTATGAATGTGATAGACTCGTTGATCGATAATTAGAATGGACTTCGGGTTTCTACGCCTCTAGGTAACTTTAGAAAGAGAGTTCTGCCTAAAGGTGTATCTTTTCAACCGGTAGCTTTCTCCCTACTTTTATTTTTATGGGGTCAACACAGGGGTGAATCCAGTGTATATCTCCCCAGTTTATTTTACTTCTCCAATTCTTCCTAAGTGTTTTGGGAATTTTTAGTGCATTTCTTGAGCTGGGTTCTGGACAACCGGTCGATGAGCTATTACTACCGACAATTTGCCAACCATACTCGTGCAAGGAAGTGTAGCTTATTTCTTTTGTTTTCTTTTTCTTTTCTCCTTCTCTTTTTCTTTTCCTTTTGACTTTCTTTTTCTCTATTTTTTTTTTAAGTAGGTAGCTTCCCTGGTCTAAGATTTACCTAAATGCAGGAAGAAGAGACTGGTACCGTGACTGGGCTCTGAACAACCTACCTATGAGCTATTACCCACGATAATTTACCAGCCATATCACCCTAGAAGGTTCATGAGCTACCCAATTTCCATTAAAATCGCCGAACAACGAGTCAGTGACAAGATAGTGTGTAGATGCTTAAGACTCAAAGTTCCCTCAAATCAGAGGGTGGGTTGATAAGTCGTGTACTTATCACCCAAACTTATTTACTCAAATTACAATAGAATTAAGATGGCGAGGACTCAAAAAATAAATCCACATTTTAGTGGATACATGGACCGATTAAGTCCAAAGACCTGAAGGGTCTTTGTGTTCAGATCCTAATGTAATATTTCCTAAGATTGAAAAGTCCTAATGCCCAAATATTCCTTCCTAATTCAATTTTTTTTTATATGTATATATAAGAAGAGAAATACAATTTACAAGAATTTCATAAAGCTGACAAAACGATTCAAAAATGAATCCACCCTCCCATGCCTAGCTGATGCAATGTCCACATTGAGAAAGAGACATGATAGAAAGGGTAGAGTATGAAAGATATCACCTGAATATAAAACTCAGGTCAGCTTTGTGTCATATGTACAACTGCTGAGTTTAATGCCGTCAGCTAGGAGAAGTCCAACCAAAGAAGTCACAATATGGCTAGAGCAACCGTGTCTGAGACGGGTTCTAGAAGAGTACGGTCAATAACAGGCTTCAGATATTAACCGTTAACTTTAAATGTGTTACCCGTCTTTGGGTCAGATATCTGAATGGCTCCATTTGGAAAAATCTGGTCAATAATGAATGGGTCGTTCCATTTAGATCTAAGTTTGCTGGGAAAGAGCTTAAATCAAGAATCGAATAAGCAGACCTTCTGGTTTAGCTCAAAGCTCTTGCGGGAAATCAATTGATCATGTAGAGCTTTGGTCCAAGCCTTGTAGATAGTGGCATTCTCATATGCATCATTTCTAAGCTCTTCCAACTCAGATAGTTGGAGTTTCCTGGTCTTCCCGGCTAAATTCAGATCTAAATTGCATTGCTTGATCGCCTAGAACGCCCTATGTTCAATCTCTACGGGTAGATGACACGTCTTTCCATACACCAAACGAAACGGAGACATGCCGATGGACATTTTATATGCCGTACGGTAGGCCCAAAGAGCATCCTCAAGCTTTTGAGTCCAATCCTTGCAATCAGGCCTAACCATTTTCTACAAAATATTCATGATCTCTCGATTAGAGATCTCGGCCTGTCCATTCATCTGGGGATGGTAAGGTGTCGAGATTCGGTGATTAACCCTGTATTTGGCCAACAAATTTCAAAATTGGGCATTAGTAAAATGAGTGCCACCATCACTAATGATGGCCCTCGGAATCCCGAACCTACTGAAGATGTTTTTCTTGACAAAATCGATGACCACCTTGTGGTCATTGGTTCGAGTGGGAATCGCCTCAATCCATTTAGACACATAATCAACAGCAACAAGAATATACTAATGTCCAAATGAAGGGAGAAAGGGTCCCATGAAATCGATGTCCCAAACATCGAAGATTTTGACAGGAAGAATTGGGTTTAGGGGCATCATATCTCTCTTAGTTATGCTCTCGAGTGCCTGACATCGAGAACATGACCTTGAGAAATCTTGGCCATCCCTAAATCAAGATGGCCAATAGAAGCCAGATTGCAAAATTTTCGCAGCCGTCTTTGTCCCGGAGAAATGTCCACCACACGCAGATGCATGGCAGAACTCGAGTATACTGTTGAATTCATTCTCTGAAACACATCGGCGAATAATATGCTCAGAGCCGATGCAGTATAGTTCAGGGTCCTCCCAAAAGTAGTATTTGGCCTCATATTTAAGTCTATCCCGTTATTGCTTGGTCCAATCCAGGGGATTTGACCAACAGCCAAATAGTTAACAATGTCAACAAACCATGGGGTTTGGACACCTGAAACTGCAACGATAGCTTCGTCCGAAAAAGTGTCAGCAATAAGAATCACTTAGGAGTCTCGACAAATGATCCGCCACCACATTTTCTACCCTAGTTTTATCCTTGATTTCAAGATCAAATTCTTGAAGCAGAAGAATCCAACGAATAAGCCGGGGTTTGGCATCCTTTTTAGCCAAGAGATGTCTCAAGGTAGAGTGGTCGGTATCGATGATAACATGAGACCCTAAGAGATAAGCCCTGAATTTTTCCAAAGCAAATACTATGGCTAGTAATTCCTTTTCAATAACAGTGTAATTCCTCTAGGCTTCATCCAGAGTTTTACTAGCGTAGTAGATGACAGAGGGCTTCCTATCTATATCCTGACTCAAAATAGCCCTGACCACGTAATCAGAAGCATCAGTCATGATGTCAAAAGGGACTGCCCAAATCGGTGGTTGCAACACTGGAGCACAAGTGACTGCTGTTTTCAGGAAATCAAATGCCTTACAACATGATTCATCGAAAACAAATGGCATTTCTTTGGCGAGAAGATTGCTTAAGGGACGAGCAACCTTCGAGAAATCCTTGATGAATCTTCTGTAAAATACCACATGACAAAGAAAAGATCGAATTTGTTTAACAGATGTGGGAGGAGAGAGTTTAGCGATAGCATCAACCTTAGCTTTATCCACTTCAATTCCCCGTTCAGAGATTACATGACCCAAGACAATGCTTTCTTGTGTCATGAAATGACTCTTTTTCCAGCTAAGGACCAATCATGTTTTGATACATCTCTTAAGAATCATTTCCAGATTAGCCAAACAAGTGCCAAATGATTCTCCAAAAATAGAGAAATCGTCCATGAAGACTTCCATTAACTCTCCCACCATGTTAGAGAATATGGATAACATACACCTTTGAAAAGTCACAGGTGCATTGCATAAACCGAAAGGTCTCCTACGGAAAGCAAAGGTTCCGTAGGGACAAGTGAAAGTAGTTTTTTCCTGATCCTCGGGATGGATAGGAACTTGGTTGTATCTCGAGTAGCCATCAAGAAAACAGAAGTACTTCTGCCCGGCTAGTCTTTCCAAGATTTAATCAATGAAAGGCAGGGGAAAATGATCCTTTTTCATGGCCGTATTCAGCTTCCTGTAATCAATACAAACCCTCCAAGAGGAAGCTGAACGAGTTGTGACAGATTCGCCTCTCTCGTTAGTCACAACGATAATCCCAGCTTTCTTGGGAACAATCTGCACGGGGATTACCCAAGGACTATCAGAGATTGGATAAATAATTCCTCCATTGAGTCACTTAATGATTTCCTTTTTGACCACTTCTCGCATATTTGAATTTAATCTCCTCTGCATCTGGCGATAAGGGCGGGATCCATCTTCCAAGAATATTCTATGATTGCAGTAAGATGGCTCGATCCCCCTAAGGTCATGAATGGTCCAACCAATTGCCTCCTTGTGTTCCTTCAGGACCTTGATCAATTTAATCTCTTGCGCCTTTGTTAATTTAGCACTGATAATCACAGGAAGCATCTTCTGAGGTCCTAAAAATTGATATTTCAAATTCTCAGGCAATGGTTTTAGTTCAAGCTGGGGCAGGTTGATGATTGATGGTAAGGAAGATGCTGAAGACTCATCAAGAAGAAGAGGTTGTGAGTGAACAAAATCAATAACCTCTTCAGAAAATGACAGGTCTACAATAGAGGGTTGCGGGTCCAATTTATCATCAAAGGAGGAACTTTCAATTGAAGAAACCATCAAACAAGTTTCAATGTTTACATTAGCCTCCTCAAGTTCCTCAATAAATCCACAATCCTCAAATTTATAAATCGCCTTAAAAATATCCAATTTCATTTGTTGATCCCTAAAGGCAATTTCCATGCTATCACTTTTACAGTTAATGTTGGCCTTAGCGGTAGCCAGGAACGGACACCCCAAAATGATGGACATGTTCCTCAGATTTTCTGGTACATCCATGTCAAGGACAAGGAAATCTATAGGAAAATAGAAATCCTTGACCTTAACTATAAAATCTTCAATAATGCTTCACGGATTTGTAACCGAACAGTCCGCTAACTGTAGCGTTACTGAAGTCGACCGAAGTTCACCCAATCCAAACTTCTCGTAAAGAGAAGTCGGAATTAGGTTGATGGATGCACCTAGATCCAAAAGTGCTCTATCAAACACGTAATCTCCGATAACACAAGAAATCAACGGAGCACCTGGATCTCTCTTTTTCTGAGGAAGGTGGTGCAGGATAACAGAACTAGCCTGCTCAGAGAGTACCACCTTCCTCGAAATAGATTCTCTCGACTTACGCTTTTGTGTACATAAATCCTTTAAAAATCTCCCGTAAGTCGATATATGCTTGATAGCATCAAGGAGCGGGATATTGATCTCAACATTCTTAGAAATATTCAGAAGCTCCTCATTGCTATCAACAGACTTCTTCTTTGATTTGATCAAGGCTTCAGGAAAAGGAACATGAGTCAGATCTTTAGAATCAGATTCCTGAGCCTTGATCTCTTCTCCAGAATTCTCCTCTCTCTCCTCAGGTTCTTCAGGATTCGGTAGGTCAGAACAGTGTGGTTGTGGATCCTGAGTCTGCTTACCACTCTTCAAGGTAACAAATTTGCAAATGCATAAGAGTTTGGGTCTTAGGAAGGGTTAGGAAAGATTGGAGGGGCTTGATTAGCCAGGATTTATTGATGTACAGAAGAAGATGAGGAAGGCCCTGCTCAACCACCTGAGCATGTGCGTGTGGGTCCCTCTGATTTCCGTACCCATGGGCTTGGTTGCCCGAATTCAGAATATTTCGCAGGCTGGGTACGGGTTGGGATGGTAGAAATCCGGGTTGACGAGAGTTAGCAATGAGCCCGGTCTGCAAGTTGTCTAGCGAGGTTTTCATTTGCTGCATGAGATGGAGCATGGATCCTTGCATTTCTACCATTTGCCGGTTCAAATCAGCCTACCCTATGGGTTGACGGGCATTCCAAGCTGGCTGATTGACCTAATTTGGGGGCAACTGAGTATACACATGATCCTGACCCATTGGTCGTTGCGGAGTATAGTTGCTAGGTTGAAATTGGGTCTGTTGCCCCGGATTTTTCCAGGAGAAGTTAGGGTGGTTTCACCAACCCGGATTATAAGCATTAGAGTAGGGGTTTGATCTAACGTTCGCCTATACAGCACAGACATCCTCATAGGGTGAGGATGGAGAGAAAGAAAGGGAAGAATCAGAAAAATTGAGATCAAAGGCTCCAGTTCGGAACCCGTGGGGTTCCGAATAATGCTGACTCACATGTTGAGCCGCATCGAGTTGCGAACTCCCATCCAGAAGGAGCTCACGAAGAATGGAATCCCGAATTTTGGGATTGAGTGGATCGAGAGTTGTTCATAGAATTTCCAGCCATTCACTCTTCCGCTCTCTTAGCAACTAAGTCCACCTTGTCAAGTTTGTTACAAATCAATTCCATATCAAATGAATGAGAGTCATGGACTTCATTGACATTTGATCTGGGCTACTAGGACAGGTTAAAAGTATCCATGGAGGCATTATTGATTAAATTCTCGCTCATTTCCTCAAACAAATCGTGTGCACTATCTGCGTCTTTGTTGAGGAAATTGCCTCTGTAAGAAGCGTCCACATGCTTTCTGAGTTGCTCAGTCAACCCATGATAGAAGATTTGCACGAGTTGCCATTTCGGCACCTCGTGGTGTGGGCACCTCCGCAATAGGTCCTAGAATCGCTCCCAGGCCACATGAAACTGCTCCCCCGGTCGCTGGGTAAAGGTAGTGATTGCCCATCTCAAGGCATTGGTACATCCGACTGGGAAGAATTTCTTCAGAAAGGTCGATTTCAACTCATTCCAAGTTACAATTGGTCTTCCTATTATCCTGTACCAATGAGCGGCCTTATCCATAAGAGAGTGGGGGAAGAGCCTCATGATCATTTGCTCCTCATTCACGTTTCGTACCTTGGTGGTCTGGACCAAAGTGGTCAAGTCCTCCAAGTGCTGAAACGGGCCTTCGGAGCCAAGCCCATGATAATGTTTAATCAGGCTTAACACCTGGGGGCTTGATTTCTACGTCTCCGACCGGAATCTGGATGCTGGGACGTTCCCCGTAATTTGAAGGATCATAAAAATCCTTCAAGGGCTGAGCGCCCTGCATTCTCTAGAACCATTCCTGCATTCTCTGCATTTATTCCAGCTACCGTCAGAATTCCTCCTGTGGATCCCGAGGCAGAGGAGGCTGTTGGTCGGCCATAGGATCAATTTGACCAAAATCCAATTTGCACCTACTAGAATACTCTAATGGTCCTTCCAATTGGAGATTCAATGACTGTCTTTCCAGCATAAACTAGGAGAAGGTCGGAAGGACTGGGGATAAGAACCCTGGAGCACAACAAAACAAGCCTGTCCTTAAGTGGGGTAGCCTAAGATCTACAGACTCCCAAAATCAGCCTTAAGATTGTAAATGATTTACCCTACTTGTGTATGCTCAATCCAACCAGTTAAAAGGAGGGACTGGGGAGAAGGTTCTTCCTTCGACTTGCGCCTCCGGTTCCTAGTGTAGTCCCCAATCGCAATCGTTTGGCGCTACTCCCCTAGCTAGACATCAGATTAATCAGTACAAGTATATTAATCAAAAATAATCTCAGACTAAGCCCCGAAGAGTAAATCAGTCCTTAAGGCCAACGTCTACTCAATTTTATTAAAGCCTGGGATTGTAGTGCTTATGGAATGTGATGGGCCCTTAAAATGGGTTGAGCCTTTAATGATTGATTGAGAATTGTGTGTGCACAACCAGGGTTTTCAAGCAAGATTGTTTGTGATGTATATATTTTAATATTCAAATCTTGCTTAAGTAGCTTTTAGGGTTTAAAATTAGGTTGATTTCAATCAAGTTTGAGGCAAACCATATTTTTAAACACAGGTGAAGAATGCTTTCCTTTAAAACCAGAAATAAAGTGGAGTGCCTGGAATAGACCTAGATTGAAAATCCTAAGAAGAAGCTACTTGATGAGTTGATTTTAGGTTGAGTGGTGTGACCCAAACAACTCAAACAACTGGCCACAAATGCACCACTAGATTAGGCACATAAAGATGGTTAACCTAGAATAACTTCTACTCTTTTATGTGTTGCTTTGTCTGTACAAGTTCCACAGATCAAAACCTGGTTGAGTAGAAAAAAATTAAATAGGTTAAGTGCCTTGAATGTGGGTGTCTATTGTGTGTCTGTTGAAAATTACCCCACAAAATTAACTTTTTATTTTTTTATAAGAGAGGGTGGAATCAACGTGAGTGAGAATCCAAATAACCAAACTAATCCTAGGATTTATACAAACACCTAGGTTAATTGGAATTTGGATTTAATGTGACAAATGAAATCTATGGAGGGGGGAAGAATGGGGAGCACTTACAATTGTCTTCAACTGCACTTTACTCCGGTCTACTGCTTGACGATTCCCTTATGGAGGTCTCTGCAAAACAACAGACACAAAAAAAAGCAAGTTAGAAGACAGTAAAGTGCATGAAATGTGAAAATAAGATTGGAAATCGTTGCCTCCCCAACAACGGTGCCAAAATGTTGAAGCTACGAGTTACTATGCTATCGTATTTGATTTTGAAAATATGTCATTATTGTTTGAAAGTGAAGAACTCGTATTCAACAAATAAAATTTATATCGGAATAGAAATCCTAGGTCGAACTCAAGGAGGCTACGTCGATCTATATTCGTAATTATATTTTTTTAGGATTTTTTGTTGAAAAGTGAAACGACGTAATTATAATGAAGCAATATAAACAATCAGAATAAAAGAGAAAGAGAGAGAGAAAACATGCATTTAATATTTCAAAATGTTTATACAATTAAACCTGTGGAAAATTACACTAGAAAGTGAGAAATCTATTACACTAGAAAGCAGGAAAATTCTACTCTAGAAAGCTGAAAAGAGGAATGGCAGAGAGAAGTTATCCTCCTCAACGATTGCTTGGAGGACGAGCTGGACGAGACAACACCTGGAAGACGAAGGACGAAGTGGGAAGAAGGAGGTCGAGGCAAGAGGAACAAGAACTAGGCAGCATGTCGTTGTCATCGCGGGATCCGCTTCTGAAATGGGGGTGAAAATTTAACTTTATCTCTCAAGGAGCATCCCGAGTGAGGGATAAGCTTCTCTTGAGCTTTGGAGAGGGAGAGAAGAGAAGGAAGGGATGAGAATTTCATATGGAGGGGGTCTCCTTTTATAGTTGCAAGGAGTGAGGGCATTATGGACATTACAATTTCAAAATATTAAATAAGAGTCCTTTAGTGACGGAATTAAGCATCATTAAAGCCCAGGTCGTGGGCGACGTGCGCCACGCCTACCGCCCGCTCATCTCCCGCACCGCCCACGTTCATCAATCCTCGGTCGTCCGATCGTAAGATCGGACGACTTAAGATTCATAACCGCAATGCCTCAACGTGCGCTTAGCACATACGATCCCGCGTTACGCACGAGCATGCGATGGCGCATGGACTGGATTGAGCCCGCATAGCCGTCTGATCCTCATCGGGCGGTCAAGCGTTCCTGCTCACCTTTGCCCCATCACCTGCTCCTCGCAGCTCGAACCTGTGCCTAATCGCGAGTGAGTGCCTTATCCACTGCGCTACACGCATGGATGGGCGAGCAGAGCATCTTCATGGCGTGCGCCTTGGACCGTTGGATTGAGATCTAATGGTCGAGATCGCTTCTTCAAATGGCCTTCAAAGATTGAGAGCACCGATTGGGATCCACTCTCAGCCGTTGGATCTTGATCCAACGGCTGAAAGGCATGGGCGCTAGAAGCTTCAGAAGTTGAGGGTGGTCAGTTGGGCGGTCGAGATGGTGCCACGTGGTGCCATCTTGGCCGTTCATCTTCTGGATGATGTAGATGGTGCCACGGGTATCGGATTGAGTCAATTTTCGCATCATTAGGTTGCGATCGTCAATCCGAATCCATCCGTATGGTTGGATTTGTCATCTGAAGTGTGGATTCACGCCATCTTGGCCCTTGATCTTCTAGGGTTCCTCAGTCTCTATCTGATACTACGGATATCCGATTAGGACAATCTTGGAGTCGTTAAACTCCAATCGTCACCCTGATCAGATCCGTATGATTGGATCTTCGATCTGAGGCCCCGATAAAAAGTCACCCTGTCCCTGAACATAAAATGAGACAATTAGCCCCCATTTTATTCAAACTAATCTAAATGCAAGATGATGCATGCTATGCAATATTTATAGTATGTAATGCAATTGTATGCTTAAGAACATGCATAAATAGACATTTTATGTAATATAAACATGTTTACATCGCATCTCAAAAAAATAATTATTATCTTATGCAAATTTCTGAGCTGATAAGAGGTTCTTTGAAACCCAAGGAACATGAAGCATATTTTGAAAATAAAATGATCCATTGTTGAGAGAAAAACACATCATACCAACATAACTAATAACCTCTCCTTCACCGTTCTGAAATTTCACTTCCTCAGAACCATTATAGTCCGAGGTAAAATCAAGGTTGGCCAATGTGGGAGTAATATGATGAGATGCACCACTATTAGTATACCAAGATTGGTAATTTGGCTCTAAAAATTTAGTATAATTGGCTTGGGGTACAATGGTATGATTGAAGCATTGGCAGCAAGTTATTGTAGAGTGGTTATAACGACCACAAATTTGACACTATATGGCTGCTACAAACACTCTACTATTGTTAGTACAACTATAATGAACATTTGGAGGTTTGCCAGAACCTTCGCCATAAGAACAACGTCAAAATTGATGAGGCATGTCAAAAGCATTTGCTCGATCGGTATTAGATCCTCCCGTAAAGAAGTTTCCTCGACGACCACCACACATATTTTGAGAGGTAGCAGTGTGTTATGACACGAACCCCCTCATGGACCGAGCTAGACCATGTTATTTATCCCATGACCCCGACATCCATCAAGCAATAAACGTAAATAACATTCCCACACATACATCGTAGTAGAAAATAAATGACAGAAAAGAAAGTAAACCATTCACTATCAACAATGCATGCAAAGGGGAACATGGTTCACATCATAGCCATCGCATCAAACCATAAAAGTATGCTAAGGAAAAGAAACTAACACAGTTCAACAGGAAGGAACATACTAGTGTGTAAAGGAAAACACTAGCTAAAGCTAAGGCTAGGCATGGCTTGGCCTAGCTCTGTCACTCTCTGCAATCGGTGGAGCTGGCTGCTTAGCCCCTTGACTTGGGTGCAAGTCGAGTAGGCGTCAGCAAAAGTTTAGTAAAGTGGCATTGCAAAATATGTGTGTGTAGAAGATAACCAGTAAAAACAAGAGACTAATTTATGCAGGCATTTAATACGTTCGCAAAATTATGAAGTGTGTCATTTCCATTCTTATTTAGTTTATTTAAGCAGCCATTATCTCATTAGGGTTCTCACAAGTCACACTAAGATTGAGTCGCCTCTCCTTTTTAATTCATATGTCCCATATTGGGACGTTCTTGTCATGGTATTCTCGAGGTGTAGGGCGTACACGTGGTGCTCTCTTAGCTGAAAGAACACCTCATACCTGTCCTGCACCTGGAATATCACCCCGAGGTCACTGCCACGATGTAACGGTGACTACAGTACCCATGATAAACACACGGGGGGCTACCCCATACTAGCACGCGATTAGTCATTTTTGCTATTGAGTCTCACTAGACAGGACAGAACAGAACAGAACAAGGGTGACACCCCTCAACAATTTTGCTTACCCTCGCCCGACTATCTCGGTTAGCTCCACCTAGGCCCAACATGAGTCAGTGTAGGAAGGTCGTTCCTACCCCAAGTCCCTACCTTGGGGAGGTTAGCTCTCTCCTTGCATAATGGGGCAGTTAGCTCTCCTCAATACGCGTATACTCGAGGGCCAGCTCACCCCCACACCAAAACCAACACGGCCGTTTGTGACCCCACATTCACAATTCCACCCACTCGATACTTCATTTCCAAGTTTCTACTCATGCACCAATTTTAGTTCGCCCTAAGGGTCAAGTAGATCCCTATTTGGCTGCTAATGGCTCAAGTATCACCAACCCCAGTGATTTGTACTTCATAGAAAGTGTATTCAGTTTTACCCTAGGGTTCACGTAAGTCCCTACTTAGTCACTAACAAGCTCAACCATCTGTAACTCCCAACTTTGGGCACAAAGCATGCAACCATCTAGTTGTCCTTAATGTTCATGATCATTCCTAGGTGGTTGCTAAATCGTGGATTATCGTGTTCATCAGGGAGCTTCGATCTAGTTATGACATTTTTCTTCACCCTAGATCATAATTACATGGTACCCATCTTTAAAGCGCGTACATGTTTATAAATATATACGTATATTTACATGTATGTTGTTTTCTTCATAACAAAATATTAGATCGAAGATTCAATGTATGTGGCCATATTAGTAATCCAGTCAATTAAAACTAGAAGTAGAGAGTTGAGGATAACCACTACCTTGACTACCTAGGAGTAGGGTAGGGTTAGTTCGCTCGAGACTTCAATTAGCACTATGTGGGCTTCAATCGGTGTCAAGTTGCCCTCAGGTGGTGTACGTAGGTCAACCCAAGGGTCAACCAGGCATTAAATACTTTGATCACTATTTCAGTAGTATACACGAGTGATAATAAGGTCAACAATAGTGCCAAAATGTATAGGATGTCGATACCTTTCCAACAGGTCCTTTCAGGATTCAATACAAGTCCGAATGAGCCTTGAACCGGTCCAAATAGTGACCTAGGTCGCGCGAACCAGCCATGACTAGTTCAGACCGACTGATTCACTTGAACCAATTCTACTCCCCTCTCCCTCCTACACGTGACACGTGGCATGTACGAATTCATTGTCTCGCCATGCCATAAATCAACCCCCACTACCATTGGATCACAACTTGATCCACCCCTGTGCTCGCAATGAGAGCGTGCATGTGCATGCCAAAACCTCCTACCCCTCTTTGAGATTCGCACCCCCATGCATAGGAAAAGGGAAAATGTAAGGGCCTAAAATTGTAATGCCCTTAATGGGCTAATTAAAACCTTAATTGGTTGCTTAATGTGAGATTAAAGGCTTTGGGAACCTTAATTTAGTGATGGTAGCATTGGAATTAAGAAATACCTTAAAAACGTTAACAAAATGTTAATAATGGAAAGTTGAGGAGCTATTCGTATTGAAAACATGTTTAGAGGGCTTGCTTGGAGCCCAAGTAAGAAGTGTAAGGGCTTAGGTGTAAGATTCATAACCCTTATAAATAAGGGGTGGAATTAAAAATAAAAAGGGAAAATCCTTATTTCTTCCTCCAATCTGCCGAAGCCACGTCCTCCCCTCTTCATTTGGTCTTCAACGAGAAAGGAAGGAGAAGGAATGGAGGGCTGCTGTGTTATGACCCCGGCATCAAACATCATTTAAGACGTCTGGTCAGACATCTAGAAGCCTTCCCAGATGTCTGGAAATTAATTTTTTCGGCGTATGGTTTCGCGTCTGCGCGTATGCGCACGCAAACTGAATCGCAACCCTCTTTCCTTCTCCTTCTTTCCTCCCTGCAGGTGCAGCCTTCTTTCTCTCTCTCTCTCCCCACGGCGCCTTCAAATACTCCCCTACTCTCCCTCACCATCACTCCACCGCCTTCTTCTTCTTCTTCTTAATGTTAGCGTGAGAGTAAGCAGGCGAGGGCAGCAACTGCTGCCGTGTGTGCGCAGGGAGGAGGGGTTGCAGCGAGAGGGAGGGAGTTAGAGTGCAAGAGTGCGAGCTCGTCGGAGCAGCCAGGGCCGGCCGGCGGGCGCGCAACGAGAGCGTGGAGCTGGGGAGGTGCTGCTACAGCTCAGGCATCAGGCGAGCACGGCGTGGCAGTGCCGTGCGCAGCAGGCGGAGGGCGAGGAGGTCCTGATTCTGGGAAAATTTCCCAGAATCAGACATCTAGACCTACGTCCAGACGACACAGGAGATGTCTGGAGGAAGATCCAGACATATGAAAGGTACGATATTTCCTTTTCTCCTTCCTTTCGCGTGTACGGCCATGCAGGCCGTTCTGCCAAGAGGTACCTCTTTTTCGTGTTGAGGACGGTTGCGTACACATGCAGGTCTCATTCGGGAAGGTGCAAGGGTACGCCCTCTCACATAGATCGGATGTCTGGGCACAGCACCAGACGGCGGAGAGGGTCTCCAGATGTCTGGAGTGACAGTCGGACATCTGGAACTAAGTCCAGACGGTTCAACGGGATTCTGGACATCTGAAGAACTGCGCAGAAAGAAGGTATGACCTGAACCATCGTATAAGACGTCCGGAAGATGTTCCAGACGTCTGATTTTGGGCAGACTTGTCATTTTTGAGCCGTTTAAGGTCCATTCGAAGTCCGTTTTCCGTGTTTCAAGTTTCGTTCTTCTCAGAAATTATTCCTCTACCTGTTTACAGTATTTGTATCCTTTTTTCGTAATTCCTTGTGTTTGTTCCTTATGTTAGGACCCCGTTCCGTTGCGGCTCTGGGGGTTGCGGAGGTGCGCGAGCTTGCCGATCACGCCCCCAGTACTCCCGATTTGCGGGTAGAGTGGCTCCCTTTAATTATTTACCAACATTTATGCACTTGTGAGATAATAGATTCTAAGGTGTGGCATGAACCCTAGGATTGGAAAACTAGATTGAATGATAGATCCTAGGGTATGGCATGAATCCTAGGACTGGAAAACTAGATTGAATGAAAGATCCTAGGGTGTGGCATGAATCCTAGGAACCGAAAACACCGAAATGAATGCCGTGAATTTATGAATTGCAGTCTTGGAAAAATAGAAAGAAAAATGATAATTGCCTGTAATGGGATAACAGTTGCTTGTTTATGAATGGATATTAACTGTTGAGAACATGGGCTATATGAAAATAAAGCTGAAATGATGAAACCTAAATTGGCTTAGTTAAAGAAATATGAGCATGAACCCTACGGGGAATTAGGAGCAGAACTCCTGAGAGGTGAATGGAATAGAATTGGGAAAGTGAGCTGGCTGAAACGTGGTTTTTGTCGGGTTTTGTTATAACGTTGTAGTAAAGCCGGTTATTACCAACATTTCAAATATAAAATTTTTTTACTCGGAAAATGAAAGAGTTCCCGAGGTCGAACTCAGGGAGCAAGTCGTATTCTAGAGATATACATGTTTCTTTTACAAAATAAAGAGAGAGGGAAAGAATTTGTTGTGATGTTCTTCTTTCTTTCTCTTTCTTCAGATCTCCTTCTTCTTCTTCCTTGGTTTCTGCTATGGTGATAATCTTCTTTTGCAATGGTGATGCTCTTCTTCTTCTTCCTGCTGTTCCTGCGTTGGTGATGTTTTTCTTTCTTCAGAGCTCCTTGTTCTTCTTCTTCTTTGGTTTTCTGCCTTGACCTCTCTTCTTCTTCTTCTGCAATCGTGGTGCTTCTGCCTTGACCTCTCTTCTTCTTCTTCTGCAATCGTGGTGCTTCTGCCTTCGGCTACTAAGTCTCCCTTCCTTCTTCTTCAGCCTGCCTTCTGTGTTGCTCTGGCTGCTGACTTTCCGTCGTCTGGCCCGGTGCTTCGACGACTTAACTGAGCATTTGCTACAGTGCAGCTCCTTCTTCTTCGCCTGCACTTCTTCTTCCGCGGGTCTTCTTCTTCTTCTTTGGCCTGCACACTTCAGAGTTTTTCGTCAAGAGGCAAAACCTACTCTACCCTCCCCCCCCCCGCGTCTCTCTTTCTCTCTGAAACCACTCTTGGGACAACTCTCCCAGAGCTACCGGGTAATCGGGTTCGGGTCAGGCCCGGGTCCAGGCCCACCGGCGTGCGGTGGTGGGCGAGGAGTGCAGGTCGGTCTAATCGGGTCGGGCCAGGTCCGCGGAGCGTGGTCACGGACGAGGCCGGGTCGGGTGAGAGGGACCTCACCCCGTGGTCAGGAGGCAGACAGCATAAGGCACTTTTTGCCTTTATGCGTCCGCGTGCCTCCGAGAAGTTCCGAGGTGGGACTAAATGTCCCACCCCAATTGAGCGCGCGTCGCGGATGGAGCAGTGGGCGATCGTGGCTTCCCGCGCGGCCTTCGCCCCATCTGTGAACCTGGGACGTTTCGCGGAGAGTCCCTGCGCAACCTGGGAGTCAAACCTGGGCGAAGGCGTGCCTGCACCTGCAGGTGAAGCAGCTCTGCCTGCGCAGTAATGGCGACGGCGGGCGAGTCACCTGGTCACAGAAGAACGGCCTCTCGGCCAAATCAGACAGGCGGGGGACCTTCGCCGTGGCACGGCGAAGGTGGTCAGGGGGTCTGCAGGGGGTGTGATGGAGCCAATAGGTCGTCCTAGGTCAAACTGTGAGCGAAGAAGTGGGTGTGTTCGGTGGATCTGCAGAGGGTGTTTGGTGGGAAGTGGAGGGGCGGGAGAACATCAGGGTGAGGAGGCGGAGGTTCTGCGGTGGTCGGCGAGCCGTGTGGGTCGCTGAGGTGATGGGAGCGGCTCGCCGGAGGGTGGTCGGAGGCGAAGAGGGTGAGGGTGAACAGGAGCGGTCGAGGGTTTAATTGACTAAATTGAAAGCGGGGAAAGAAAGAGGAGAAGAAGGGGAGTAGTTCTAACTTAACTGCAGGGACGAAGGGGGAGGAACAGGGCGACAGTCGTATCGACTGTCGCCGGAGAAGACGATGCCCAGTGGGGGGAGGACGGCGGTGACGACGGGGCAGAGGCAGCGCGCGCCGGTATTGCGCGACGCGGGAAGAGCAGGGGAAGAAGTCTCTGCTGCTGGTATTGCGGCAGAGCGAAGAGGAGGAGGAGGAAGAACCGCCGGAGCTGGTGGGCGTCTGCCGGAGTGAGAAGAGAGGAAAGTTGGGGGTTTTCTCCGTCAGATCCAGGCTGGGAAGAACGGTGGAGCGACGGGGGGTATTTATAGGGATGAAACAGGGAGGAAGGCGGAGGGAGACGACGTGTCTCCCTCGCCGGAGAATGGTCGGAGACGAACCCATACCGTCCGTGCGTTCGCACGGCCGGTATGGTGGGCTACAATGACCAGGGGGGTGCCCCTGCGACGGCTGACGACGCAGGGCACCCCCGGTTTACTTGCCAGGTCCCCCACCTCACCCTGCGCGGCGCCATGCTCCGCGCAAGGTCGCCGGAGCATGGTGCTGGCAGGGTTTTGCAGGAGGGACCTGATTGCAAAGAACGAAGGAGAGTTAGGGGCCAAAATGCGAGGGTTCAAAAGTTGAGGGCCAAAGAGTAAATATATGAGGACCAAAGTGTGAAGTCGGTCAAGGAGGTTTCTTCTTAGGCTCAAGTTTTTATCCATGACTAATTAGGACCTAAGGAATCTGATGGTGAATTTTATTTTCATATTAAACCTTGTTTGACTGGTCAATTTGCGCAAAAACCCAAATTAAGTTATTAATTGGGCATGGTTCTCAATGTAGGTCAAAATGGGTTCTAAAGGCCAAATTGAAGGTTCTAAACCCTAGAGATTATTTTTCTATGAATTTTAGAGGGTTTATTCTATTTTTACTTTGCCTCGAACCTTGTGAATTGAAGTGGGTTGTTTTAGGGTTACAGATTATCATTTGGTTCCTTGGAAGTGCTGTAGCCCTTGCTAGATCATTTCATCCCACTTTTATTCTTATTAAGCTGTTTTGACCTGTGTTTGGTCCCTGAATTACCCTGCATGCAGTTTATACTGGTAAAATTGCACTTTTACCCCTTATGACTGGTTTTCTTCTCAAACTCAGAATTCTCTGAGTTAAGCCTTTCCTTGAGATATGTAGGAGCTTTTATCCTTTGTATTGGGTCAAAATGAGCTAGTTATGGCTCATGATGAGGTTCTCATCATACCCCCATGCCTAGCTTTTGCTAGTCCCTTAGCAAAAACTTAAGGTTTCAACCCTTGTTCTAGACCATGAAGTTTTCAATAGTTTTAGATAAGTGCCTTCATAGATTAGGTTAGAATGCTGATCATAGGCCTAAAAGGTACTCTAGTACCAATCAAGATCCAAATCTGTCTAGCCTTAGCCTCAGTCTTTTAGCAAAGGTTTTTAAGGCCCACAAGAACTAACCTAAGGTTTATTGGACTTCGTGGTTAAAGCACCCGTGCTTAAAATGATTTTAGCCCTGGCTCGGTTCGCAGTGCGTTTTGTAAGAGAGAGATAGAAAGTTTTTCTGTTTGGAGAGTTTTCTCTCTCTTTTTCTTTTTAGTTCTAGCCTAGGATTGGCTTTTCAACACGGTCTGTATCAGATTCCTTGCTCCCATCATCAATCCTCAAGGGTTCCTGGCGATCGATGCTTCGAGATAGCACCGCCCATGGCAACCCCCGGAACCCTGGCTATTGAGATTTCGAGATAATCCCATCCATGGTATTCCGTGGCCGAATCCAGACCCTGGCAATTGACACTTCGAGATAATGCCATCCATGGAATCTGAACCAGCAGAGTGCTTACATGCCCCCCGTAGGATATGTAAATATCCTAAGAGACAAGCACCGAGGAGATGATATTTTGTTACGCATCTTCGAGGGGATTTCCCGCCTCTCCGCGCTGGGAACTCGTCCAAATCAACTTGTGTTGATCGGCCGCTCCTATTCTAGGTGTTCTTTTCAGATTTTTGCGACGCTTCTGCGTGATTCTGATTTTTACGCTTACTGAACCAGGCTGTGTGTGAGATTAGGGTGCTTAGGTTACTGAGTCCCGTAAACCAAAAATTAGTTAACGAGGCCGAATACTCCCTAAGCCTTAGACCTAATACTTCAGCTTTTCATTTTCCTCAACCTCTTGAGGAGTGTCCAGATCTTAATGGGTACTAAGAGTCTATTCAAGAATGCCTAAGGTTTGCATTCTTACTAATCTCATTGTGCACTTTTCAGTTATTTTCTTGAATGAGGTCTAGAACTTAGGTTAATTCCTTAGTTCCTTACTAATGACTATCAACTTTTCTTATAATTTTGTGCTCCTTTTTCATTTTGTTTCTTTTCTCCTTCACAAAATTTTCTTCTCCTCTTTTCCTCTTATTCTTTTTCGAAAATTTTTTAATTTTTATGGTGTTTTTGGCATGTGTGAATTTTTTTGTTTGAAACCTTTTCTTACAAGTTTTTGTACTTTCATACCCCCCCATGCCTAAGATTTGCAATGTCCTCATTGTAACCTAGGGGGTCTTAGTTCATTCCTTAAGACAGAAATTTGGATGAGTGAATGGGTCGGGTTGAATTTTTTTTTTTTTTTTTTGCGGACGATTTCAAATCCCAGATGCAAACATCTGAGTTGGATTCGGCTGTCCTAAAGTGTGAACTTCAAGTGCAAAAAGCTGTCAGAACAAGTTTCAGGTTTTCAAAGAGAATGACGGGCTGCCTCCCGTTGAGCGCTAAATTTGATGCCTTCAGCCAAGCGGGAAATGCGATGGAGAGGGGATGGTCAAATCAGCGGAGTTTTGTACGACAAGCACCTTGATTAAGAGCCTGGTTGGTCCAACCAGGTGCTTGTTCAGATCAACAGGCTGATGATGCAGCCCAAACCCAATCAATCTGGTGGGTTGATAGATGTGGATAAAAAGGTGTGGAGCCCACCAGAAATTATGAAGCTCAGATGGATGTGGAAGTGTAAACGCAGGGTTTGGCTGAGCCGAATCAGCCTGGTCAGAGTAGGGACCCGTAGGATAATCAGTGGTTGATGCAGGAACCCTACAGGGGTGATCAGAGAATGATAGAGCATGGCATGTAGTCTGATCAATGTTCGAAACCCGATGTGGAAATGCAATCGGCTCGGTGAGAGGTGAATCTGAATAGAACTTTAGTCCGGTTGCGGGTCGGGGTTTGGGAGGGGTTTTGATCCGTTCTGTGTGTGCGGATGAGGTGGCCATTGTGTACGAGGGCTCTTCTAGAAACAGATGATAGGTGATTTTCTGTAGAGAGTCCTCTGGGTAACTATCAAATGCCGGAAGAGTGTTTGTAGGGTGAAAGAAATCGGATTCGAGAAAAAATTTGGATTCTTGGTTGCAATCACTCTTGGCATTTTCTGTTTTTGGTTCCTGAGGATCGAAAAGGAATGATTCTGTGTTATCGGTGATCTCGGGAATCAGGACCTCAGAGTCAGAGTCAGAGTCAGAATCATGTGAACTGAGGTCGTAGATAGGCCTGGCGTGTTCAGGAAGGGGAATCTCTCCGCAATTATAGTCAGATCTGAAATTGTCGGAGAGTTGGCGAAAATGATCATGAATTCCACCACAGCACAAATCATCAGATGTGGAATCAGCAGCCTGACTGGGTTCTAGCCTATATGTCACTTCTGGGCTCAAAAAGATGTTCTGTTCAAGCTCTAAGCTGGTAGGATAGACCCCATTAAAACCTTGCTCATCCAACTCCTCAGTTTCTGTATCATAAATTGGCATGTTTTCTGAAAAATCGATCAGATTTCCTGAGGATGTTGGAGAGGGATATTCATTAAATAGAGGCCCGGAATCATATTCTGTAAAAATTTGATCTTTCTCAAAAGGGGCCTCATAATCTTCCCAATAAGTTTCAGATCTAGGTTCTAGGCTTAGGATGTGGGTAGAATTATTAGAACCTAAGTCTGAATAACCTTCGAGGGTTACCTTATCAACACAAGGGGCGGAATTTATACCCTCCAGAGGTTCAATTCTAATCTTGTTATTGCAGGAGTCTTGGAGTTCTAAGCTTGGTGATTTACGGCCTAGGGTTGGCTCAGCATTGTGTTCTCCTGCAACTTCCCAACCTATTTTAATGCTATCTTCTATTTGGGTTGGAATTTTACAACCACTTTGTGCCTCAATCCCGAGATCTGGGAAACTGAATTGTTCCTTAATACTGTTCCAAGATGGTTCATCCTCTGTTTCTGGTTTATACGGGTATTTCTGGTTGATAATTTGTTCTACTGATTTCATCATTTCTACCCGTTTTATAAGGACATCTTGGTGTTGTTCCCAAAGTACAGGATTTGTTAAGCATTGAAGGTATTCAGATTGGTGTAATTTTTCCATCTCAATGTATCCTGTCATGAGCATGTCTCGGGTTGATCCTTTTGAAATTCCAGTCAATAGAATTTGGGCACAGTTTATGATGAAGGATGTGGTTGTTGGGACATCAACCTGAATATCTCCTATTGGTGTTGAGGTTTTTTCTTCTTTTTCATAGAATTTTATGGCATCCTCGATCATTTTATCTTTCATAGATCTCCGATATTCAGGTTTCTTGAATGGTAGTCTTGCTAGGTAATTAGGCTGCATAATTGGATCAGGTGGTGGAATAGAATCAAAGTTTGAATCAAGATGGAAGAAGGGGATTTTGTTCAGAATCAGAGGAAAGAGGGGCTATGTGAATGATTTCTGCAAAAACAAAGGAGCCGAGGCTTAGCCTCGGGGAGAGTGAATTTCTATAGGAGGTTTCAAGGACCTCCTGAAAAATACTGAAGGGCTGGATGAGATAAGCAGGTGCTGGACCCAATCAAGACACCCAAAAATTGTTGGGTGACTATGGAGGTTCGGGGCAGATGGACCCCTTGATCAGAAAGATCGTCCACCTGAGAATTACCTGGGCAGCCAGAGAGGGAGAGTCCCGCGAAGACCCCTACACGGTAGAGCGTCCCCACGGGTTACAGGGTTTCCCCCACCCGACCTCTCTTGTCACTGCGGTTCCAGGTAGACCAGAATGGGGATCTTGACCTCTTAAGTCTACCAATTTTAAGATCAGGGTGCTTAAGGTTTTCACTTGAACTTTAGTCTTTTAAGTGCAAAGAGTGACCTAATTTAAGGTTGGTTGACCCAAGGGGTCAACTTTACCTCTTGTTTTCTTTGAGAGCTTTTAGGTCCTGTCTTTTAGGGTTCAAGTGTTTAGAGAGCCAATTGTTTTAGATTTTCTTTGAATAGGTATTTTCAGACAAGGGCTTGGGCACACTTCATTTGGTTTTCTCAATTCTTGCTTAAGGAGTGTGTCTCTAAATCCCTAGTGTTGGATCCTAGGTTGGCTCTACTTGGTCCAGTTAATTCTTTGTTGGGTAATTAGGGCTCACGCAAGAATGTGTTAGCCCTTAAATACCCTTAATAGTGTGTAGGAGTGATGAGTTGAAAACATGCAACTTTTTATGGTTACTAAGTATGGAAGACAGGTTAGCCCTATATTGCTTGTTCTTTTCTTTTCTTCCTCTTTAGAGCTTAGGGGTTAATAGTGAGAGGAAAAATTTACCTGTCTTTGGTGTGGTTGCTTGTCTTCTTGAGTTCCTGTAGCTGCACAAAAGAGAGGAGATTATCAGAAATAATAAAAAAAAAAATACAGGAATGTTTACCTCTAGAATAGCCGTTGCTCCCCGGCAACGGCGCCAAAATGAAACGTGGTTTTTGTCGGGTTTTGTTATAACGTTGTAGTAAAGCCGGTTATTACCAACATTTCAAATATAAAATTTTTTTACTCGGAAAATGAAAGAGTTCCCGAGGTCGAACTCAGGGAGCAAGTCGTATTCTAGAGATATACATGTTTCTTTTACAAAATAAAGAGAGAGGGAAAGAATTTGTTGTGATGTTCTTCTTTCTTTCTCTTTCTTCAGATCTCCTTCTTCTTCTTCCTTGGTTTCTGCTATGGTGATAATCTTCTTTTGCAATGGTGATGCTCTTCTTCTTCTTCCTGCTGTTCCTGCGTTGGTGATGTTTTTCTTTCTTCAGAGCTCCTTGTTCTTCTTCTTCTTTGGTTTTCTGCCTTGACCTCTCTTCTTCTTCTTCTGCAATCGTGGTGCTTCTGCCTTGACCTCTCTTCTTCTTCTTCTGCAATCGTGGTGCTTCTGCCTTCGGCTACTAAGTCTCCCTTCCTTCTTCTTCAGCCTGCCTTCTGTGTTGCTCTGGCTGCTGACTTTCCGTCGTCTGGCCCGGTGCTTCGACGACTTAACTGAGCATTTGCTACAGTGCAGCTCCTTCTTCTTCGCCTGCACTTCTTCTTCCGCGGGTCTTCTTCTTCTTCTTTGGCCTGCACACTTCAGAGTTTTTCGTCAAGAGGCAAAACCTACTCTACCCTCCCCCCCCCGCGTCTCTCTTTCTCTCTGAAACCACTCTTGGGACAACTCTCCCAGAGCTACCGGGTAATCGGGTTCGGGTCAGGCCCGGGTCCAGGCCCACCGGCGTGCGGTGGTGGGCGAGGAGTGCAGGTCGGTCTAATCGGGTCGGGCCAGGTCCGCGGAGCGTGGTCACGGACGAGGCCGGGTCGGGTGAGAGGGACCTCACCCCGTGGTCAGGAGGCAGACAGCATAAGGCACTTTTTGCCTTTATGCGTCCGCGTGCCTCCGAGAAGTTCCGAGGTGGGACTAAATGTCCCACCCCAATTGAGCGCGCGTCGCGGATGGAGCAGTGGGCGATCGTGGCTTCCCGCGCGGCCTTCGCCCCATCTGTGAACCTGGGACGTTTCGCGGAGAGTCCCTGCGCAACCTGGGAGTCAAACCTGGGCGAAGGCGTGCCTGCACCTGCAGGTGAAGCAGCTCTGCCTGCGCAGTAATGGCGACGGCAGGCGAGTCACCTGGTCACAGAAGAACGGCCTCTCGGCCAAATCAGACAGGCGGGGGACCTTCGCCGTGGCACGGCGAAGGTGGTCAGGGGGTCTGCAGGGGGTGTGATGGAGCCAATAGGTCGTCCTAGGTCAAACTGTGAGCGAAGAAGTGGGTGTGTTCGGTGGATCTGCAGAGGGTGTTTGGTGGGAAGTGGAGGGGCGGGAGAACATCAGGGTGAGGAGGCGGAGGTTCTGCGGTGGTCGGCGAGCCGTGTGGGTCGCTGAGGTGATGGGAGCGGCTCGCCGGAGGGTGGTCGGAGGCGAAGAGGGTGAGGGTGAACAGGAGCGGTCGAGGGTTTAATTGACTAAATTGAAAGCGGGGAAAGAAAGAGGAGAAGAAGGGGAGTAGTTCTAACTTAACTGCAGGGACGAAGGGGGAGGAACAGGGCGACAGTCGTATCGACTGTCGCCGGAGAAGACGATGCCCAGTGGGGGGAGGACGGCGGTGACGACGGGGCAGAGGCAGCGCGCGCCGGTATTGCGCGACGCGGGAAGAGCAGGGGAAGAAGTCTCTGCTGCTGGTATTGCGGCAGAGCGAAGAGGAGGAGGAGGAAGAACCGCCGGAGCTGGTGGGCGTCTGCCGGAGTGAGAAGAGAGGAAAGTTGGGGGTTTTCTCCGTCAGATCCAGGCTGGGAAGAACGGTGGAGCGACGGGGGGTATTTATAGGGATGAAACAGGGAGGAAGGCGGAGGGAGACGACGTGTCTCCCTCGCCGGAGAATGGTCGGAGACGAACCCATACCGTCCGTGCGTTCGCACGGCCGGTATGGTGGGCTACAATGACCAGGGGGGTGCCCCTGCGACGGCTGACGACGCAGGGCACCCCCGGTTTACTTGCCAGGTCCCCCACCTCACCCTGCGCGGCGCCATGCTCCGCGCAAGGTCGCCGGAGCATGGTGCTGGCAGGGTTTTGCAGGAGGGACCTGATTGCAAAGAACGAAGGAGAGTTAGGGGCCAAAATGCGAGGGTTCAAAAGTTGAGGGCCAAAGAGTAAATATATGAGGACCAAAGTGTGAAGTCGGTCAAGGAGGTTTCTTCTTAGGCTCAAGTTTTTATACATGACTAATTAGGACCTAAGGAATCTGATGGTGAATTTTATTTTCATATTAAACCTTGTTTGACCGGTCAATTTGCGCAAAAACCCAAATTAAGTTATTAATTGGGCATGGTTCTCAATGTAGGTCAAAATGGGTTCTAAAGGCCAAATTGAAGGTTCTAAACCCTAGAGATTATTTTTCTATGAATTTTAGAGGGTTTATTCTATTTTTACTTTGCCTCGAACCTTGTGAATTGAAGTGGGTTGTTTTAGGGTTACAGATTATCATTTGGTTCCTTGGAAGTGCTGTAGCCCTTGCTAGATCATTTCATCCCACTTTTATTCTTATTAAGCTGTTTTGACCTGTGTTTGGTCCCTGAATTACCCTGCATGCAGTTTATACTGGTAAAATTGCACTTTTACCCCTTATGACTGGTTTTCTTCTCAAACTCAGAATTCTCTGAGTTAAGCCTTTCCTTGAGATATGTAGGAGCTTTTATCCTTTGTATTGGGTCAAAATGAGCTAGTTATGGCTCATGATGAGGTTCTCATCACTGGCCCTTGAGTACGAAGTACCAAGGAGAGCGACTATCCCCCCTGTTTAGTGCAGAGCGGAGCTAGCTGCTCCAAGGACCCGGGATTAGGTCTGGCCACTTTGTACCGACTTTTGGCCCTCGCGTACACAGTACCGGGGAGAGCTACTAGTGTAGGGAGAGCACTAGCCACCCCACAGGCCCCGGGATTTTGCTAGCCTTCCTACACCGACTTGTTAGGCCCACTGGGCAAACCAGGGTAGTCAGGCGAGGGTGCGGGGACTGTGAAGGGGCAAGACCCCTGTTTGGTTACTGTGGAGGGGCTGGACCCCTGTTACTGAGAGGGCTCAGCCCTATACTGGTTCCGTGCTATGCTTTGGGGCGCACCTGTTAACGGAAACGACTGACCGCGTGCCAGTGCGGGTAGCTACCCGTGCATTTATCGTGCGTGCCGTAGTCACCGTTACGTCTATCAGTGACCTTGGGGTGGTTGACTGAGGGTAGGACCACCACGGGGGACTCTCCCGACCAGGAGAGCACCACGTGCTACTCCTACTTTTCAGAAAAGACTGCAATCAAGATCGTTCCCATGAGGAACATTCGTGATCAAGAGAAAGATCTGAGGAATAATTCAAGAATGAGTAAATGGAAAAATAAGTAAGAGATTAAAAAATAATAGCTACTGTCCACCTTACTATTTTTCGTAGCTTTTGGTTGCCACTCTACTCAGCGTTTCGCTGACATGTCACCTTTGTCACCTTTTTAGGATCAGGTGTTGAGCAGCCAAAGCCGGCGGCTGCAGAGGGAGCTGGGCCTAGTAGAACCCAGTAGTTTTACTTGTGTAGTACCTACTGTACCGTTTCTTCTGTTGTAGTGAGTAGTTTTTTTTCTGTTACCACTGTACTCTTTTATTATAAGCATCATGTTTATGTACTTGTTTATTTCTCTACTGTTGTGGTGGTGTGTACTTTAGTAGTTCTTTTCTTTACTGCTGTACTTTTGTTACTGCTAGTTATATACATGATGAATGCGGTTTATTTTACTGCTCTTTTGGTTAATTTCTCATTGGACGACTAGGTCTTAGGATCAGTCGAGTCGGTCCGATTCTCGTGTCTCGTAGGGATTCGGAAATCCAGTCGTAACAAGATGGTATCAGAGCAAGGTCGTCCCGAGAAGTGAACCAACTGGCTGGAAAATAACCAATTCACATGCCTGTAACTAGAGTAGCCACCACAACATATCTTTTGACATCTATTCTTAGACTTCTCCGCTTGATATCGATTCATATTGACGTCTTTTCCTGTTCTGTGTTCGCGTCTCCTTGCAGGAGATGCCTCTACGAGGAGGTAGCGAGGCGGGCCGCGGGCGCGGCCGAGGACGAGGTCGGAGAGGTAGGCACGTTGAGGTCGACGCCTCAGTGGACCAGCCACTGCTCCAGGGCATTCAGGCCCAGGACCTCGCCCAGCTGATACAGGACATCATGTGAGAGGAGCTCCACCCACCGCCACAAGTGCCTTTCCCTGGGGCTGTGAAGGGGGAGTCCCCTGTGGGACCACGTGACGGACATGGAGTTGGATGCGGGGGAGGGGTTGGGCCGCTACTGCCCCCACCTTCCTCCGGCACTTCCGAGCACGAGGCTTCTTTACCTGATGGTGCACCAGCATCTCCACTTTAGCGCCACTTTGAGCTTTTCGGATAGTTCCGGAAGCTGAAGCCCCCCTCCTTCAAGGGGGATGAAGACCCGACCGAGGCGAAGGACTGGCTCGAGCAAATCGAGAAGGTTTTTGACACCCTTCGTCCCCTGGTGGAGTGCCGCGTGGCCTTAGCCACGTACCAGCTGGAGAGCATGGCACACAGGTGGTGGAGGGCAGTCAGGGGACAGGAGAGGGACGAGCCGACCTGGAACCGGTTCGTCACCCTCTTCTGCGAGCAGTACTTTCCCCAGACGTGGCAGGACCAGAGGAGGCGGGAGTTCCACACTCTCCGCCAGGGGACGATGACTGTGAGCGTGTATCGCACGCATTTTCTGGAGCTATCTCGCTTCGCAGCAACAGCAGTGGCCACTGAGGAGGAGCGCCTTTGGAGGTTCATCGAGGGACTCTGGCCTGCGATTCGGGGGTATGTCAAACCCCTAAAGCTACCTACGTTCTCGAGGGTGGTGGAGGCAGCTATGGCATACGAAAAGACCAACCCGTCCGTGCGAGATACGTACAGCAGGCGGAAGAGGCCCTATCAGCCAGACTTCTCACAGAGCCGACGAGAGAGGAGACACGTGGCACCCACAGGAGAGCTGTCACGTTTTGCAGGGCCATCAGTGGCCTTTGGGGGCCCTCGAAAGGGGCCAGCTGCTAGCACTGGACCCCTGCCCAGCCGACAGTAGGGACCCACTGAGGGCTGGAGTCGAGTCCCCCTCTGCTACCAGTGTGGCCAGCTAGGCCACATCAGGAGGGACTGCCCGTCTAGGGCAGGAGGTCAGCAGATGCTTCCCACACCGAGCACTGGAGGGCGAGCAGGAGGCTGCGGTTTCCAAGCGCGAGGAGGATAGCAGTCACGGGGAGGGTACCGGCCAGCAGCTACCCGTCCGACGCAGAGTGTGGCTGCTTTGTCCACACCTAGGGCTGAGGGGCGTATCAATGCCCTGACACACAGGGATGCTAGAGCTTCGGGATCAGTGGTGGCAGGTATGGTTTCAGTTTCCGGCAGACTCGTTTACACGCTTTTTGATTCCGACGCTACGCACTCATTTGTCACTGCCAGTTTCACGGTTAGTTTGGGGCAGGACTGTATGCTATTAGAGGATTCGTTCATGATCAGAGGTCCGAGTGGTCAGCTGTTTGTAGCTGAGGAGGTATACATGGGTTGCAAGGTCAGTGTTGGGGGACACAGCCTTCCCGCTGACCTGATTATGATACAGATGGAGGACTTTGGCGTAATTCTGGAGATGGACTGGCTGTCAGCTTACCACACCTTGGTGGACTGCTTTGAGAGAAAGATCATCTTCTCCATACCAGAGTTTCCTTCTTTCGAGTTCCACGGGCAGCCAGTAGACGGAGGCTTCAGGTGCATTTCTGCACTTCGGGCGGCGAGACTTTTGAGCCAGGGGTGTGAGGGCTTCCTAGCTTGTGTGGTGACAGAGCCCAGCACTGTGGCAGACTTCCAGAGTATCCTGATGGTTAGAGAGTACCCCGACGTGTTCCCAGACGAGTTGCCAAAACTACCACCCAAGCGTGAGATTGAGTTTGAGATCTCACTGGTACCGGGGACCAGCCCCATCTCCACAGCACCGTACAGGATGGCACCACTTGAGCTGTGAGAGCTTAAGTCTCAGTTGCAGGATCTTTTAGAGAAGGGCTTTGTGAGGCCCAGCGCGTCTCCCTGGGGAGCCCCGGTACTGTTTGTAAAGAAGAAGGATGATACCCTACGCCTTTGTGTGGACTACCGACAGCTGAATAGGGTCACCATCAAGAACAGGTATCCACTACCGAGGCTTGATGACTTGTTTGACCAGCTGCGAGGTGCCACGGTATTCTCCAAGATCGACTTGAGGTCTGGATACCACCAGTTGAGGATCAAGGAGGCAGATGTCTCCAAGACAGCTTTCCGCACTCGGTACGGACACTACGAGTTTCTGGTCATGCCATTTGAGCTGACCAATGCCCCTGCTACCTTCATGGATTTGATGAACCGGGTGTTTAGACCATACATGGACCAGTTCGTGGTGGAATTCATTGATGATGTGCTCATCTATTCTCGAGATCAGACACAGCACGGACAACACTTGCAGATGGTTTTGGACGCACTGAGACGACGTAGGCTGTATGCCAAATACAGCAAGTACGAGTTCTGGTTGAGGGAGGTGACCTTCTTAGGTCATGTGATCTTCGAGGATAGCTTGGCTGTGGACCCAGCCAAGGTCGAGGCAGTGCTCAGTGGGAGAGACCGCGTACGGTCACTGAGATCCACAGTTTCTTGGGACTGGCAGGCTACTACAGGTGGTTTATCAGGGGCTTTTCATAGATTGCACGTCCTATGACACAGTTGACCCCGAAGGACGTGCCCTTTACTTGGACAGACGCCTGTGAGGCGTGTTTTCAGGAGCTGAAGGAGAGGCTAACTTCGGCTCCTGTGCTCGCCATCCCAGATAGTAGTGGCGGGTTCGTTGTGTACATGGATGCCTCTTTGCAGGGGTTAGGGGGTGTGCTCATGCAGAGGGGTCACGTTGTCGCTTACGCTTCGCGGCAACTGAAGTCCCATGAGCATAGCTACCCTACCGATGATCTGGAGCTGGCAGCTATCGTCTTCGCACTGAAGACCTGGAGGCACTACTTGTACGATGAGACCTTTGAAATTTTCACAGATCACAAGAGCCTCAGATACCTATTTGATCAGAAGGAGCTCAACATGAGATAGAGACGTTGGTTGGAGCTCCTGAAGGACTATGACTGCAGCATTTCCTACCACCCGGGAAAAGCCAACGTGGTGGCTGACGCCTTGAGCCGAAATGCGCCCCGCACACTTGGCCAGTTTACAGGTGCAGAGTTGGAGCCTCTTGGAGGAGATGGGCAGTTGGCGACCCCTAGAGTTACGAGGGCACTGTGGGGCAGTGACTGTGACGCGACAAGCGAGGCCAGAGCTGATAGATCACATTATCACAGGACAGATGGCCGACCCGTACTTGCAGTCTTTACGTGACAGAGTACTTTCAGGAGACCCTGGGGACTTCTCTTTTACAGACCAGGTGCCGCGCATGAGGGGACGTTTGTGCGTTCCCAGAGACGAGGAGCTGTTGAGAGAGCTCCTGACTGAGGCACACGGTTCCAGATTCACCATACATCCCGGAAACACAAAGATGTACCATGATTTGAGACGTGACTTTTGGTGCAGGGGAATGAAGCGGGATGTGGGTGAATTCGTGCAGCAGTGTTTAGTGTGCCAGCAGGTGAAAGCCGAGCATCAAAGGCCTGCAGGGCCGCTACAGCCACTTCCAGTACCAGAGTGGAAGTGGGAGAGCATCACCATGGACTTGGTGGTGGGCTTACCTGTTACCTAGCGAGGACACGATGCAATCTGGGTAATCGTTGACAGATTGACGAAGACGGCGCGTTTCTTGCCGATCCAAGTCACCTTGGGACCAGCACAGTTGGCAAAGAGGTATATCCGTGATGTGGTACATCTACACGGAGTTCCGTGGGAGATCGTATCCGACCGGGATACCCGTTTTACATCCCAGTTTTGGGCTGAGTTTCAGCAGGCCCTGGGGACACGGTTGAGGTTCAGTACAGCATACCACCCCCAGACGGACGGGCAGTCCGAGCGCACGATACAGACACTTGAGGACCTTTTACGTGCTTGTGTACTGGACTGGAAGGGCTCTTGGGAGGAGCACTTGCCCCTGGCGGAGTTTGCATATAATAACAGTTATCACTCAAGCATCGGCATAGCACCCTACGAGGCTCTGTACAAACGGAGGTGTATGGCACCCTTGACTTGGGTTGAGGTGGGGACCAAGTGGGAGGTTGGCCCCAGGCTGATCCGGCAGAGTCAGGAGGTAGTCGAGCAGATTCACAGGCAACTCCGCACTGTCAGGAGCAGGCAGAAGAGCTATGCAAATCGGAAATGCAGAGAGGTGCAGTTTGAGGTTGGAAACCGCGTCTTCCTTCGTGTTTCGCCCATGAAGGGCCTGCAGCGGTTTGGGGTGAGAGGGAAGCTCGTGCCAAGGTTCGTGGGACCCTTTGAGGTCCTGGAGTGGGTTGGACCCGTTGCTTACAGGCTTGCCCTTCCTCCCCAGCTTTCTGGTGCACACGACGTGTTCCACGTGTCCAACCTCAGGAAGTACGTCGCCGATCCCAGTCACGTCCTGAGTCACGAGAGCGTCGAGGTGGGTGACGACCTGACCTATCCCGAGCGGCCAGTGCAGATTCTTGACAGAGCCGTCTGCAGTCTGAGACGGAAGCAAGTACCCCTGGTGAAGGTTTTGTGGAGGAGCCAGCAATACGAGAAGGCCACCTGGGAGCCTGAGGCGGCGATGCGAGAGCGGTACCTGGAGCTTTTTGAGGGTACGTCTTTTCGGACCAGCTTCGGTCCTCTTTGAGTTTGTTATGCATATATCATTCTTTTCCACACCCTAGTTAGCGCAAGTTTTGGGGACGAAACTTCCTTTGAGTTTGCTATGTTGTTATGACCCCGGCAACAAACATTGTTTAAGACGTCTGGGAGTTGGTCCAGACGTCTAGTCAGACGTCTAGAAGCCTTCCCAGACATTTGGAAATTAATTTTTTCGATGTACGATTTCGCGTCTACATGCATGCGCACGCAGACTGAACTGCCACCTTCTTTTCTTCTTCTTTCCTCCCTGCAGGTGTAGCCTTTTCTCTCTCTCTCTCCCCACGGCACCTTCAAATACTCCCCCTCTCCTCTCCCTCACCATCACTCCACCGCCTTCTTCTTCTTCCTGTTAGCGTGAGAGTGAGCGGGCGAGGGCAGCAGCTGCTACCGTGTATGCACGGGGAGGAGGGGTTGCAACGAGAGGGAGGGAGTTAGAGCACGAGGGTGCGAGCTCGTTGGAGCAGCCAGGGTCGGCCGGCAAGCGTGCAGCGAGAGCGTGGCACTGGGGAGGTGCTACTGCATCTCAGGCAGCAGGCGAGCGCGGCAAGGCCGTGTGCAGCAAGCAGAGGGCGAGGAGGTCCTGATTCTGGGAAAATTTCCCAGAATCACACGTCTAGACCTACGTCCAGACGACACACGAGACATCTAGAGGAAGATCCAAACGTCTGAAAGGTACGATATTTCCTTTTCTCCTTCCTTTCGCGTGTACGGCCATGCAGGCTGTTCCACTGAGGGGTCTGTCTCTTTTTCGTGTTGGGGACGGTTGCGTGCGCATGCAGGTCTCGTTCGGGAAGGCACAAGGGCATGCCTCCCACACAGATCGGACATCTAGGCACAGCACCAGACAGTGGAGAGGGTCTCCAGACGTCCGGAGTGACAGTCGGACGTCTGGAACTAAGTCTAGACGGTTCAGCGGGATTCTGGACGTCTGAAGAACCACGCAGAAAGAAGGTATGACCAGAACCATCGTTTAAGACGTCTAGAAGATGTTCCAGATGTCTAATTTTAGGCAGACTTGTCGTTTTTGACCCGTTTAGGGTCCGTTCGAAGTCCATTTTCCGCGTTTCAAGTTTCGTTCTTCTCAGAAATTGTTCCTCTACCTGTTTACAGTATTTGTATCCTTTTTGAGTAATTCCTTGTGTTTGGTCCTTATGTTAGGACCCCGTTCCGTTGCGGCTCTAGGGGTTGCGGAGGTGCGCGAGCTTGCCGATCACGCCCCCAGTACTCCTGATTTTGCGGGTAGAGTGGCTCCCTTTAATTATTTACCAACATTTATGCACTTGTGAGATAATAGATTCTAAGGTGTGGCATGAACCCTAGGATTGGAAAACTAGATTGAATGATAGATCCTAGGGTATGGCATGAATCCTAGGACTGGAAAACTAGATTGAATGAAAGATCCTAGGGTGTGGCATGAATCCTAGGAACCGAAAACACCGAAACGAATGCCGTGAATTTATGAATTGAAGTCTTGGAAAAATAGAAAGAAAAATGATAATTGCCTGTAATTGGATAACAGTTGCTTGTTTATGAATGGATATTAACTGTTGAGAAAATGGGCTATATGAAAATAAAGCTAAAATGATGAAACCTAAATTGGCTTAGTTAAAGAAATATGAGCATGAACCCTATGGGGAATTAGGAGTAGAACTCCTGAGAGGTGAATGGAATAGAATTGGGAAAGTGAGCTGGCCCTTGAGTACGAAGTACCAAGGAGAGCGACTATCCCCCCTGTTTAGTGCAGAGCGGAGCTAGCCGCTCCAGGGACCCGGGGTTAGGTCTGGCCACTTTGTACCGACTTTTGGCACTCGCGTACATAGTACCGGGGAGAGCTACTAGTGTAGGGAGAGCACTAGCCACCCCACGGGCCCCGGGGTTCTGCTAGGCTTCCTACACCGACTTGTTAGGCCCACTGGGCAAACCAGGGTAGTCAGGCGAGGGTGCGAGGACTGTGAAGGGGCAAGACCCCTGTTTGGTTACTGTGGAGGGGCTGGACCCCTGTTACTGAGAGGGTTCTGCCCTATACTGGTTCCATGCTATGCTTTGGGGCGCACCCATTAACGGAAACGACTGACCACGTGCCAGTGCGGGGTAGCTACCCGTGCGTTTATCGCGTGTGCTGTAGTCACCGTTACGTCTGTCGGTGACCTTGGGGTGGTTGACTGAGGGTAGGACCACCACGAGGGACTCTCTCGACCAGGAGAGCACCACGTGCTACTCCTACTTTTCGGAAAAGAATGCAATCAAGATCGTTCCCACGAGGAACATTCGAGATCAAGAGAAAGATCTGAGGAATAATTCAAGAATGAGTAAATGGAAAAATAAAGAAAGAGATTAAAAAATAACAGCTACTGTCCACCTTACTGTTTTTCTTAGCTTTTGGTTGCTACTCTACTCAGCGTTTCGCTGACGTGTCACCTTTGTCACCTTTTCAGGACCAGGTGTTGAGCAGCCAGAGCCGGCGGTTGCAGAGGGAGCTGGGCCTAGTAGAGCCCAATAGTTTTACTTGTGTAGCACCTACTGTACCGTTTCTTCTGTTGTAGTGAGTAGTTTTTTTTCTGTTACCACTATACTCTTTTATTGTAAGTATCATGTTTATGTACATGTTTATTTCTCTACTGTTGTGGTGGTGTATACTGTAGTAGTTCTTTTCTTTACTACTGTACTTTTGTTACTGCTAGTTATATACATAGTGAATGTGGTTTATTTTACTTCTCTTTTGGTTACTTTCTCATTGGACGACTAGGTCTTGGGATCAGTCGAGTCGGTCTGATTCTTGTGTCTCATAGGGATTCGGGAATCAGGTCTTAACATGCTGCTACTGCTGTTGCTGCCGCCATAGTAGTTGTTGTTGCTATTGCTGCTACGTGAGGGAAAGGAGAAAGGAAGGAGGAGAAGGACTGCAGCTGCTGTTGCAGCAATTGCCGAGGAAAGAAGAGAAGAGAAGGAGGTGTGCGGCTGGGCTGCTGCGGCTACTGGTGTCGTTGCTATTCCTGTTGCTGTTGTTGCTACAACTGATGTAGCTGCTACGGTTGCTGCTACCGTTAGGAGGAAGGAGAATAGCTCCTCCCCAAGGTAGGGTTTCTCTCCTTGATACCCTCTTTTGTGCCTATGATTAGGAATGGTAGAAAAAGGTGTTTTGGGTATAAAATCCATGTTTGCATGTAAAATGGTAGGTCAATACTTTAGATTTGGATTAAATCTTGTAAATATGTAATGTGGATGGTTGGCACTTCGGTCTGGGTGCTGGAAGTACCTAGTACTAGTACTGGAGAATAGTACCAGTATTAGATGATTTTAACACTGACTGGTAATAAGCACAAAGGTTCTAAAGGCTAGAACCTGAACAGTGAGTTCATTGTTGCCGGTTAGAAAACCTGAAAGTCTAGTAGCTTAAGGCTACTGCAGCTCAACCTTGGAACTGGGATAGTTCCTGGTTGGGTGTCGTCAGGTATCATCGTGCAAATGAGGCACTGGGAGGTGTCTTGAGTCTGAATCACCGAGAGGCACTCTAAGATCTTGAGTGGAATAGTTTCTAGGGGTCTCAAGTCCGTCATCCACGGGATCTTGAGTGGAATAGTTTCCAAGGATTCTCGAGTGACAGGGATCATGCGGGTCTTCCGTGGAATAGTTTCCGGCGATCTGGATGGGTGAGAGAGCGTGACATCTTGAGTGGACTAGTTTCCAAGGATCTCATGCAACTATGTGGGGTATCTTGAGTGGAATAGTTTCTAGGGATTTCGACATCGAGAAACATGTGATCTTGAGTAGAATAGTTTCCGGGGATCACGAGCAATGGAAAGTCACTCCTGTCGAATCTTTTGGACCAGGTACTCAGGGATGTCTTGAGTGGAATAATTTCCAGGGACTCTGAGTACAGTCAACGTTTCAACGACCAGAGTGAGTATCTTTATCTGGTGGACA
The DNA here is from genome assembly GCA_037157565.1 of Thalassia testudinum. Taxonomy (NCBI): domain Eukaryota; kingdom Viridiplantae; phylum Streptophyta; class Magnoliopsida; order Alismatales; family Hydrocharitaceae; genus Thalassia; species Thalassia testudinum. The sequence goes on from JAZHRO010000025.1 coordinate 114,318,197, forward strand.
TGAGTGCTTTAATTCTTCCCCTGGCCAAGGAGGGTTTAGGGTGCACATGTAGCATTGGGAAAGGTAATCGAGATCTCCTTCGGCATGAAGGGCTGATTTGGTCACTCCAAGGCTTAGAGTGGTAGGTAACAGGATCGTGGATCATTAGGATAGCTATGGTAGAACATGTAGTTTTAATCAAATGGGTCTGATTAGTGGGCTGGGACCACGATGGGTGGTTGGGTTGATCCGAGTTAGGGTTGTAACCTGGGGGTTCTGTGTTAGGTTAGGGACTTAGCCAATTAGTGAAATTTTACACTACCTTGTTTTATTGGATTACAGTAGCTATTTGTTTCCTACTAAGTCGATTGGCTCATCTCTACTTTGTGTCCTAATTTCAAGAGTCGTGTGTTGCCGAAGAGTGGGATTTTGGTGTAGTGGGGAGCACTACTGGATAGGTAACTTTTAAAGCTTTAGTTATGGTCATTTTCTATTTCATTTGTGCCATACCTCCTGTACTTTTCCATTTTTGTTGATTAATGGAATATTTTGATAACTTGATGTTAATGCAATCTGAATTCAATAGACCAGCACATTTTTTGTTGTCATTCCCTTAAACTTCGACCCTTGTTGGGGGCTTGGGATTTTGGGGCGTGATAGAAAAGGAAGTGGGCGATGGTTCTCTCTCTCTCACTCTCTTAGGTGCAAGTGGTGCACCAAACAAGGGACCCGCTATGTTAGGAGAGTGGTGGGGTGGTGTGGGTCTCGAGGGTTACAAGTAGGGTCTTTTATAAGGTTAGGGGTAGGGTTTTAGGTAGGGCCAAGGAAACTGTGAAAAAGGCCCCAAACTTTTTGTCTTTTCTTAGGGGTCCTTAAAACATAACTAAGGGGGTAAAATTTTGTGCCCAGCCCCTTCGTGAGAAGAAAAAATTAAGTAGGGGCCCCTACGTGGGTTGGATAGTGTGTAGAATTTATGAGAAAACCTCCAGAACTTAAGGAAACTTCTCGAAATCAAGGGACACTATAATTAATGCATAGAAATTGAGATAAAACCCCTAGAATCTAAAATTTTACAAAATGACACTTGGGCATTCATTGTGATGTGTGAAAATTGCAGGGGCCACTCCAGAGTCTTAGGAATCTCATAACAGCCCTCGAGGTCAATTCAAAAAGTCCAAGGAAGGGTTATTTCACAGTGTTAATAGAAACATCCAATTTGGGTTGATTTTGAAGAAGTCTTTGCTCATGAGACAATAACATGCCCACAACTTCCTCGTAAGAAATGCCCAGACAAAATGAGAAGATGTTAGATCAACAATCTGAGAAGAAATTTCCTAAGAAATTGAACAGATAAATCAGCTTAGAACCAGCTGGTCTTTTCTATACCATGAGAGATAACTCCTCATTGACAATAGGTGCATTAATGTCTGAATCAATAATAAACTTTGGAGGTGAATTAAAATTTCCATTAACAAACCCGTTAAGGTCATAAGCATTTAACACTGGGAGAAATTGAACCTTCCAAAGTGAATAATTGCTTAATGTCATTTATATGGGATGCTATGGTGAATAGTGAATGGAGGAGCATCAATGGATTTGGAAGAAGCATCCAATCCATTGGTAATAGTGGAAGATGCCATTAGTAACACAGTAGAACAAGAATGCCAGAAAAGAGAACCTAAATAGATCCGAACAGATATAACTAAAGCAATGCGTGATTTGATCTAAGGCAAGATCATATCACATATCAGGAAGCTCACTCGACGATGCAAATTGGTGATTACGACAAGCATAGGCAACAAGTTGTTGTAGGAAGACCACAATTGAGCAAAGATGATCAGAGATCTGAATCAACTAAGCAAGAATCTGTCTAAGAACAACTTCGATCATTATGATCAACCAAGCATCAAGGAAGAGGATCAAATCTCCAAGAAGTGCTTTGATATCATGTTACAACTAGAGCATAGGAGCATAAAAGAGAAATAGGGCAAAGTTTGTTATGGCAACACACTTACCACAAATTGATACATCAGCCTCTTTATATAGGTACTAGTGAGCAATATTTACAAAGTAGCCCCTATGAAACATATATATTACAACTGAAATCATAAGTATGCTAATAAGTGTTACTAACGCATGCCCCAGACGTCTTTTAAGACGTCTGGAAGGTGGCCCAGACGTCGGACCAAACGTCTGGGATCACATCCAGACGTCTGACCGGACGTCTGGGATCATTTCCAGACGTCTGGAAAATAGTTATTTTTCACACGACAGATTCGTCTGCGCGCCTATGCGCGCAGATCCGCGATTCCTCTCTCTCTCTTTTTCCCTCTCTCTCTGCGGCTGCAGACCTGCCGCGCACTCTCTCCCTCCTCCTCGTGCGGCCTTAAAAGGCCACGCCTCCCCTCCTGTCATCTCCACCGTCCCCTTCCTCTTCTTCCTATGTGCGAGAGCGAGCGAGCGCGAGGGCAGCAGCGGCGGCCGCAGTGAGCGCGGAGGAGGTGCGGCGTGGGAGGGCAGAGCTCTGCCGTGAGGGCGAGCTCGCCGGAGCGGCTTGGCCGGCCGGCGGAGGGCGCAGGAGGTGCGGAACGACGCGGAGAGGGACCTGCTGCAGTCTGAGCAGCAGACGCGCGAGGTGCGACGCGGGCGGCGTCGCGAGCGGAGGCCGAGTGGTGCCCTGGTCTGGAAAAATTTCCAGAATCAGACGTCTGGGTTGATAGCCAGACGGCGAGGGAGACGTCTGGAAGATCATACAGACGTCTGAAAGGTGAGTAGTCCGCTTTCTTCTTCCTTCCTGTCGACTGACCGTACTGAGGGAGGGAGTTGGCTGTGCGCAGGCTCGGTGATTCGCCATCCAACGCGAATCAGACGTCTGGCTGTTGTACCAGACGGCGGGAGCGACCTCCAGACGTCCGGGGTGACCATCGGACGTCTGGGAGATAGGCCAGACGTCCCCTCAGACTTCTGGACGTCTGGGAAACCACGCTGAGCAGGTAATTCTCTGATCCATTTTTTAAGACGTCTGGAAGAAGTTCCAGACGTCTGATTTTACACAGTGTCGTCGTTTTCGACCCGTTTAGGGCCCGTTCGGGTTCCGTTTTTCGTGATTCGAGTTGCGTTCTTTTCAGAATTAATTCCTCTACCAATCTACAGTAGCTATACACTGTTTTGAGACTTTCCTTGTGTTTGATCCTTGTGATAGGACCTCGTTCAGTTGCAGTCTTGGGAGTTGCGGAGGCACGTGGGATTCCCGATCACGCCCCCATTACTCCCATTGTACCTGATAGAGTGGCTTTAAGTTATTAATAAAATCTGTTAAATTATGAAACCATAAATAGAACCTAGGACATTGCATGAATCCTAGGAATGAGAAATAGATGGAATGATAACTCCTAGGTGTTGCATGAATCGTAGGACTGGAAAACTAGATTGTATGATAGATCCTAGGATATGGCATGAATCCTAGGATGGGAAAACTAGTGGAATGTAGAATACTGCAGTCTTGGAAAATGGAAAGAGATATAAAGCTTCCTGTAATTTGAATTAACAGCTGCCTGTTGTGAATAGATAACGTGGTTGAGAACATGGATTGTAAGAATGTGAAACTGGAAAGTGAAACCTGGATGTTTGAGTAAAAAGGATGGAACCCTACGGGGAAGTAGGAGTAGAACTCCTGGAAAGTGAATGGAATAGTTTTGGGGAAGTGAGCTGGCCCTTGAGTACGGAGTACCAAGGAGAGCGACTGTCCCCCTGTTTAGTGCAGAGCGGAGCCAGCCGCCCCAGGGACCCGGGGTTAGGACTGGCCACTCTATACCGACTTGCTGGCCCTCGCGTACGTAGTACCGAGGAGAGCTACTAGTGTAGGGAGGTACTAGCTACCCCACGGGCCCCGGGATTCTGCTAGCCTCCCACACCGACTTGTTAGGCCCGCTGGGGCAAACCAGGGTAGTCAGGCGAGGGTGCGCGGACTGTGGAGGGGCAAAGCCCCGGTTTGGTTACTGTGGAGGGGTTGGACCCCTGTTACTGAGAGGGCTCTGCCCTGGACTGGTTCCGTGCTGTGCTTTGGACGCACCCGTTAACGGAAACGACTGACCGCGTGCCAGTACGGGTTAGCTACCTGTGCGTTTATCGCGCGTGCCGTAGTCACCGTTACGTCTGTCAGTGACCTTGGGGTGGTTGACTGAGGGTAGGATCACCACGGGGGACTCTCCCGGCCAGGAGAGCACCACGTGCTACTTCTACTTTTTGGAAAAAACTGCAATCAAGATCCTTCCCACGAGGAACATTCGAGATCAAGTAAAAGATCTGAGAAATAAATGAAATAGTAAGACAATTGAAAGATGTAAATAAAGAAAGTAATAGAACATAACAGCTACTGTACACTCTACTGTTGTCTTTAGTTTTAGTTGCCACTCTACTCAGCGTTTTGCTGACGTGTTACACTCATTACCTTTTTCAGGATCAGGTGTTGAGCAGCCAGGGTCAGCGGCTGCAGAGGACGCTGGGCCGAGTAGGGTCCAGTAGAGTTACTACTGTCTTTTGTACCTCTTTGTTTCCATTATAGTGAGTAGTTCTTATTTCCGCTGTACTTTTCTTTACCTGCAATTCATGTTATATGATAAATGTTGTTCTACTGTTGTGGTAGTATATACTGTTGTAGTTTCTTTCCTTACTGCTGTACTTTCTTACTGTTAGTTATATTCATGCTGAATGTGGTTTATTTTACTGCTCTTTTGGTTACTTCCTCGTTGGACGACTAGGTCTTGGGATTAGTCGAGTCGATCCAGTTCTCGTGTCTCGTAGGGACTCGGGAACCGGGTCGTTACAATAAGTAGTCAACATTTGTGGTAACAAATATAAGTTTACCAACAACGAGATATAAGCCATCCAATTTTAATACAGTAGTACTTCAGCTTTAGGAAGTCACCCGTCAGCCACCATACTTTGATGTACTAATTATCTACAATCAAAGGTAGATACAGAAGTGTTGTTTAAAAAAGACCATTCACTTTGGGAGTAGACTAAAGGTGAATCCATGATATCTCATGATAGGGACGAAGCAACAAAAATCTTAAAGGGGCACAAATTATTAAGGATAAGACGCTCCATTCTCACCACCAGAATAGACCTATCCTGGTCTTATCCTATCCATCTCAAATATAGAGTAGACTTTTTTCCAATGTTTGCCATTACATAGATGTCTAAGTTAGCATCTTACGTGGAATAACATATTCAATTCTCTTGATCACTAAAAAAGGTATGATTCTCTCCCATTAAAGACAACAAAAAAATCATCCATGTCCTAAGAGATGTTGCAACAACATTCTTATGCTCTTATGCAGATGCAATAATTGTTCTAATTGTTTAGAAACTCATCTTGAAATTTGTATATGATGAAGTTTAGGCAATGTCTAAAGTATTATATCTTAAGAAATTTGATCAATAAGATTCTTTCGATCCGAAAATTTTCATATGACCAAGTGAGAATAAATCGGGTTAGAACTCAAATTGAAGTGATCTTAGAACCTATTAGATCTTCAAATTATTTACCTTCCTTGTGAAAACTATCCATAGTTATAGTTTTGATATTAAATAAAATGGTGAAAATTTGGAAGAGATAGATTTAATACTCCAAGATCTTATCTTTTGAAAATTCCAATTTACGTCACTAGCAAATATAACACACTAAGAAATTAATAAATTTTCACGACCTTTAACATGGAAAGAAATATGTCATTATTTTTTCCTTGTGACAACCACCTTGGAAAAAGTTTTCAGGGTCCGAAGAGACTCAACAAAAGGAGGAACTATTTCTTTTTCATCGAAGACGAAGATGCTAGTCTAATAATGAGATGATGTGAAAGAGAAGAAACCTAAGTAAAAAGAAAAGTTAGCAAGCAAGGTACAAAGTGAAGCGACTCATAATGAAGGAGAATCACAATAAGCGCTTCCAAAGTCAATTATTAATTAAAATCTAAGGATGATAAAGATATTGTTAAAGGTTTCCTAATCCCATTTTCTTCCACACGATTTCTACATGGGTGCTTGAAAGGAAGATTGTGGGTAATCATGAGAGAGAGAGAGACCCGATGAATGACACTGTGAGGTGTCAATGGCGTAGACATTGAAAAGGGAGGGGAATAGAAGGGGGCAAAACATGGGAGAAAGTTGGGTAAGACTAGTAGTTTATAAGTGTTTTATATAAGACAACTTAGGAAATACTATATTTGCATTTTAGTCCAAGTATGTGAGGAGACACTCCTCCCATGTATTTTTTTGTAGGATATTTTTTCATGGAGACCCTCAGCTTTTATCACAGTTGCGTGTGGATCTAGGAAGGCATGTCCCTGCCTTCTCCTCCACCACCCCCCCCCCCCCCCCCCATGACGAATAATAAAGTTGATCAAGTAATGGAAATTATTTTCACCTTTATAGAAGTCAATATTTTAAGCATGCAATTAATTATGCCCTAAAAGGCTTTCTGGGATAGCTAATTATGAGTCAAGATATGAGTTATGAAGAGCTTTGGCAATAATACATGAGAGATGAAATAACAATGAATTAAATTTGAAAGATCCAACATAGCATGAGATGGTAGCTATAGTCCAATGAAGTTCTTGGGATGATTCAAATAATTAGTCAGGAGAAAACTCGGGAGAAATTGTGAAATGAAATTGAAGCCAAAAGTCTCAAGAGGGAAAGTACTTGGAGATGAGTGCAAAGAGGAGGTAACGGTTTATGAGTATCATGTGAGTTCAAGAACGCAATTAAATTACTCAGGAAGAGTAGAAAAGTAAGAAGTGGAAAAAGAAGAAAACCAAATTGCTTTCTTCAAATAGGACTCTAGTCAAAGAAGAGTTGATGGTTGCTAAAAAATGTGAAAGAAAGAAATTTTCAAGGATGTAGTTTTATAATATAGTAAAAATTATACTTGAAAACTTGAGTTTAAACATTCTAAATGGTTACTCCATATCCATTGGGCAGACCATAGTTAATAACCTGCCAAGATCAATTTTCTCAACTAAATTCGAGAATAAGACTAAATCATTACAATAATAATCCTATTCAAAGATGATTGTTATTTAGCTCTATTCAATTAGAAAAATTCCATACATCAGGATAATTAATCAACGGCATCATGCATGGTTTTAGCCCTCACGTTGACAAAAACAAAGCACATGGTACAACATTTCCAGGATATGAACAGTTCCCGAAAGAGTACAACGACTCTTCAACTGGATTTCTTTTAGCAAGTCAAAAAAGAACCATTCATTTATCTTACCAAACATGATTTGGTGTGGTAGCCTACCTCAAGCAACCACTAATGCATTAAAAAGTTACATGCCAGGGAGATAATATGTTCCAAGCGAAATACACAAGTAGAAAGGCAAACATTTTGATCAGCCACAAGGAAAAAAAGAACTCTAGAATCAATAGCTGGATGCGATACCAGTTAGAAAGTAGACACCGATTATTTAGCAAGAGCCCGAGAAAGTTGAAACAAATCAAAGAGCTAAGCTGCTTGAGCATTAAAATGCTTGGATTTGCAAATGCTTTAGCTCCGAGTTTAACATAGGAATGATTTCTATTGCACCTTTCTTTGGAATATTGTTATATTGCATGCTAAAGATGTGATATTAGAACCATTTTTCTCCCAGTTATCCAAACCCGGAGGATCAGAAATGCGTTCCTCAAAAGCTTTGAGCCCTATTTTCAAGCCAAAAAAAAAGGATTTGAACCCTCGTGCAATACACCCCATTCCTTTAGTAACTTTTCTAGGCGACTTGCTTTTAACCCTATTTATATCATGCGCCATATCCTTCACTTGAAGCATCTAACAGTATCTCTGTTTCTATATTGTACATATTGTACATCTCTGATACCTGTGAATACTATTTCTTTTCAATGTTCGAGAATTCAACTTTAAGGTTATAACGACCATACATATGTCAGGATGCCCCAACATACTACATATTCAACAAATGACAACCTTTAACACCATTCCAAACTATTTTAAGCCCAAATAAACATTCCTATTAGTAAAGGCGCATTCAGAACCATGCACTGCAAGAGCTTGGTGATGCAGGTTTATGAACCATTATTAACATAAACATGAAAACAGATGGTACATTACAAATATACATGAACTCCAAAATATAAATTCAAACATTAAGCATCATCCCTTATAGGTCCATCAAACCTGATCATTGCACCATTCCTTCAGGCTCATTATGGACACCCCCACATTTTTCATGTCCATGATGTTGTCTGGTTCAATAAAGTCAGAATCAAATTCAGAGAAAGTGAAATACGAATGACTTAAAAGTATGAAATGCATGAAATAACAACTAGACAATTGCATATGAAAACAAAGTTGCCCCCACATCTTCCAAAAGATGCAATGCAGTTCATGGTTGAGGACCCAACAGAAACGTAGTTACCATTTGCTTCAAAAAAAAGTCCAATTTTAGAAAGGCTACAGCTTTGTCATTGATAAGTGATTCTCCGTGGAGCAACCCATTCTAAAGAGCTAGCCCTTTTTATTTCTATTCATTGTTTTCTTTTACAAATATTTCCTTTCTCATTGATGCAAAAAGACAGAAGAATGAATGAAGTATATAAGGAAATCAATGAACATAGAAGGCAAAACATGCAAGATAAACAAGTACATGCATAGTATGTGAATGTGCTACATAAAACAAGAGGCAGCAACATGCAGCAGGTATGGAAAAGTTGTAGGGAGACGATTTATACTTTCACGATAGATACACCATTGTTGATCTGTAACCTTCAATTAAATTAAGTGCCCATAAAGGATGGTAGGGTGACAGTCAGATGTGAACAACAGCCAATAAAGGATTGTTATTATGGGAAAATAATGAGTGCGCTTGGATACATTTGGATTCAACAAAGTCCCTATATTTTTTAAAAAATTGGAAACAAATGGGAGTTTGACAAAGAACCTGCAAGATATCAACAAAAGATTGCAACGTAGAAATAACAGAGACTAATAACAGCTCTCTGGGCATAGTCCACATGGATACTGTTGAGAGAAGTGTCTATTTGTGTCTTATTATTCCTTGAGGGTCTTCTTGCACTTTACCTACATCTCTATAAATTGGGATATACGATTAGGAAATAAAATATTATGTTCATTTCATTCAACTTGGTATCAAAGCAATGGTCCTAGATCAGTATTCTATACTCTCTTTGATTCTCATGCCTCTTTCTTTCATTCACACAAAAAAGTCCTAACCCTACTTGTGGAGAGGAGGATTGCATCGCCACCTCCACCGCCATCGGCCTTCCAACTGGTCGATGGGTCCATCCTTGGCTCCACCAGTCGAGGTTCTCTCAGAAGGTGATACTAGCAAGGAGAACCCCGATCACCCTCTCTCTTGCATGATTGTGGGCTTCTAATGTTGTTGCCTCCCTCCTATTATGCCCCCGGGCAACCCCTATAGCGCTGCTACGCCATCTGTGAGATCTAGCAGCGTTGAAAGGGCCTTCATGCAATCTTTCTCGCCGCCAAGAGCCACGTGGGCTGCAACACTACCTTGGCAAACCAACATCACTGGAAAAGGATAGGGTGGCACCGCCCAAGGCTTACCCAGCCTCTACTATTGCCACTGCTGCCTAATTCCACCTTGTAGCATCGCTTAGGGGTACTATGCGATGGTTTCTAATACCACTAGGGGTTTGGTGCTCCACTCTAGAGCCAGATCTCCCTTGTTGAACTCTGGCTGCTTCGTGTTTCAATCCTCTAGATTCGATTACCTTATATGAGATGTAGGAGACATCACTCGTTCTCTAGATCTTGCACTTTTCTTATTAGTTTAGGAGATGATGGCATCCAAGAGTTCTTTAGAGATGACATCAAAGACCTTCCTTATGTCAATGGAAGGTCGTGACAAGGACATGTGATGTTTCAGCAAGAGCTTGCAAAGAAGAGTGGCAAGAACACCATCTGGGAGAAGGATAATGCCATGATCTATGCATGGATCATGAACTCCATCATCTTGAGGATAAGGGATGAGATTATGTACTACAAGATGACCAAGGAGAAGTAGGATAGTCTAAGAGATACCTACTCATATGAGAAGAATTCTAATCGAGTCTTTCAGATCTACAGTGAGATGGTCCATCTTAAACAGAAAGGTCGCACTCTGTCGGTATTACTTGACACTCAAAGGCACTTTCATATATACAATGGGTGTCGCCCAATATCTACCTATGACACACAGATGGCATATCACAAGGAAGTTGTTTTGTAGTTCCTCGTTGGTTTGGGGCATGAGTATTTGGCTGCTTATTCTCATATGCTTACTCTGGCAGAACTTTGTACCATTGAGGAAGCATATAACTGAGTAGGATCTTTATTTCTCTTGCATCTGAGTCCTCTAATCCGACATCTGCAACTTGGTATGCTCTCTACGAGGCAGAGGGCATGGTGCTCGAGGTAGAGGATGCCCATCCTGCAAATATTGTAGGAAGCTTGGTCATACTGAGAGCTCTTGTTGGACCAAGCATGGGTGACCACCATCTGCCAATTAGGCTATTACTGTTAATGGTAAAAGAGGGTTGAATTGTGCAATAAAAAATAAATGCAAATAATCACACAAATGAACACAAGAATATATAGAGGAAACCCTTGCGAAAAAAGCCTATACCTAAATCTTTTAATCTAGGATTCTCCAAAACCAATGGGAATCACTAAAAAAAATTTACAAAACTCCTCTTCTAGACAACCCCTAAGGAGAGTTTTTCTCCTCTAAGAGCAAACAGAAAACTCACAGCTTAGGTACCCAAATAATAAATTAAGAAAAATATAAATAAAAAGAAATCCTATGAGCCTTAAAGAATATGAAAGCAATAAGAGGCTCAGATTTCTTCATTTTTCAAACCTATATGAAGCTAAGAAAAAATTAGGAGAGTGTGCTCTAAGGAGTTGCAAGAAAAGTTTGAATACCAAAGCACCGAAAAGTAATAGAATGAAAAATAAAGAGAATTTTTAGCTCAAGATAGCTTGATTTTGAGGTGTGTAGACTTAAGTGACCTTGGATAGATATTTATATAGTGTAGGAGGTTAGGTTCAAATCTTATGAGTCGTTAGAATTAAATTTAGTGAGCAATTATTCAAACTAAAATGGCTATCAAAAATGAAAATTTTGATTGGATGTTTGAATTAAGGATAAAGGATAAGACGTCTGGAAATAACAAATAAGACTTTTGAAAAACTTGATAGACATCTAAAACACATAAAGAAGGCACCCTAAATTCAAATTTAGACTTTTGAAATGTCAATTCAAAGTTCAAAAACTTTAAGTAACTAAAGTCTAACGTTAGGATTAGACAGGGATGTCTAGGAATTAATATTAAACATTAGAAAAAACTCGCATAGACGTCTAAGAGAAAGCATATACGTCTAGAATAACCACAATCAAAGATGAGTTTTTGGAAATGAGATTTAGTTTAAAAAAGTGGGTCCAAAGTCGTCAGATCAATTGATATAGACGTCCAAAATAACAAACTAAGTCAATTGACTAAAAAATTGGTCTGGGGGTTTCAAGTCAGTACTTGAGAATATTACAGACTTTTAACAAATGAGATCCAGAAACATCTAAAAAAGACAATATAGATGTCTAAAGAAGATGCCAGACGTCCTAGTACTCTCATCATTTAAACAAGCAAAAGTAATGTATGATATTTAAAGATTTGACAAAGCTTAGAGATTTAAAGGATTGAACATTGGAATTCTTTTAAATTATCTTAAGATGCAATAGTTTAAAATATTTGACTCTAATTTTTAGTTCTTGGTTAAAAAGTAGACGTCTGGGAACAAAGCTTAGATGTCTAAAAAATTTGAGAAGTTGATTTTTTAGAGATTTAAAAAGATGAATGAAATAGGTAGATTCTGAAATGTATCTGCTGAGAGAGTTGTAGTGTGGTTATTTAGTCCCACATAGTGGAGTGAAACTTTCCGTTGTTTGTGGTAACTTATAAATAGACATGTACTCTTATATTCCTTTGAGAAGAAATATAGAAATCAGAGCTCTATTGGGCCTTCTCCCGTAGTTTTCTTCCCACTTTTCGTGACTAGGGCTTCCACGTAAACCCAAGTGTTATTATTATTTTATTACTTTTGATATATTGCTTTCGCTTTATTTCAAAATTAACTTGGTGTCAAAGCAAGTCGTTCTTGGGTTATTTTCAATCTTCAAATTATTTTATCATATTCTATCTTTTAGTGTCTTTTTTACTGTGCATCTGGGAACACACAAGGAGAATGGAGTAGCGGTAGTAGACCACTATAGGAGGCCGACGTGGCTAAGGTACACGCGGTGTTGGAGATGAGGTTGTGACGATGGTTGCAGTGGTGTGTTCTAACAAGAAAGAAGCTGCAATAGGTGGTGGCGCTAGAGGAGACGTGCCAATCTTGAACGAGAGCAGGCGGTAACGCTCGAGCATGCACTACACTGAAGATAAGGCCGTGATGGTAGAGCGTTGTCGCGATGGAGATGGAGGATGCCATCGATGCCATGACGCTGGGGTTGAGTGTGCTGGCGTTGGCCCACGTGGCTGAGCTCAACAACGATGGCGTCGCAGAGGCATATCTGGCGGCCGCAAGGAAGAGCAGCGCCTACTGCAAGCGTTGGCTACAGCCACGCCAGCGCTCCATGTAGATGCGGTCCACTACAGGCGACGAAGGTGGAGGAGATCCGCGTGATGGAGAAGAATGGAGTAGCGACGGTGGCCCCACCGCTGGAGGACGAGGACGATGCCAGCGAAGATGCCCATCTGGAGGAGGGCGATCTAGGTGGAAGAGGACGTCGGTGACGAGGTCGCTGTGGACACGAGGACGGTGGAGAAGCAAGGCGGCAGGGATTCACGAAGGAGGTGGTTGGGGTGGACAAGGCCAGAGGCACGGACGACATCGAGGTAGCCGACGTGGGAGTTGGTAGTGTTGAGGGGCGACCATGCACTGTGGTGCTGGGTTCTCCCAAACCCTAAAGGGTGAGGGAGTTTAAAAAGGAAAAGAAGATGCAAAGAAGAAAAAAAGGAAAATGACAAAAAAAAGAAGAAAAAATGGAAAGAAAAAAAGGGGAAAAAGAGTAAAAAAAAGAGAAAATGGAAAAAAGGAGGTTTATATTTAAGAAAAGAGATGGAGAAGTCTTTTCTTGATTTTATTGTTTTATTTTCTTCTCGCTATTATCTTTTCTTCTCCCATACAAGTATGGGAAAAAAGGGGAGTGTGGAAGTTAATCGTAGTCACCCACGTTTAGGAGCCTCTTTTGTTCATGGACTCCACATGAGAAGCTCAACTCTGGGAGGTCCAGAGTTTCGAGGTCCTCAGAATGACTCATTTCAGGTTTATATGTGGAAGATCCAATTTCATGGACTCCAAAGAGGGAGATCCACCTTCGAGGTCTTCAGAGGAAGACCCTATTTCAGAGATATTAAATGGGGAGCCACCAGTACCAGGCCTCCAGAGCCAGCTACAGTTCGTCCAGTAACTCCAGCCCATGTTTTCGCCTACAAGCAAGAGCCAGTCCAGAGTGTTGTTTGTTCTACTGTGTAGAGTGGATTTGTGTTACAAGCTGAGCAATCCATGCTCCAGCTTGAGGGGGAGTGTTGAGAGAGTTATAGTGTGGTTATTTAGTCCCACATAGTGGAGTGAGACCTTCCGTTGTGTTGTGGGCTATAAGTAGAGGTGTACTCCTCCCATATACCTTTGAGAAGAAATATATAAATCAAAGCCCTATCGGGGTCTTCTCCCGTAGTTTTCTCTCTGCTCTTCGTGAGTGAGGTTTCCACGTAAACCAAGTGTTCTTATTGTTTTATTGCTTTTGATATCTTGCTTAACAAACAAAGTCAACTGACTAAAAAATTAGTCGTCTAAGGGTTTTAAGTTAGTACTTGAGAATATTAGTGACTTTTAACAAATGGGATCCAAAAAAATCTAAAAAAGACAATATAAACGTCTAAAATAAATGCGTATTCTCATCATTTAAACAAGCAAAAGTAATGTATGATATTTAAAGATTTAAGAAAGGTTAGAGATTTAAAAAATTAAACACTGGAATTATTTTAAATTATCTTAAGACGTCTGAGGTGAAAATATAGACATCTTAAATTTGCGATAGTTTAAAGAATTTGACTCCACTGTTTAGATCTTGGTTAAAAAGTGGACGTCTAGGAACAAAGCTCAAATGTCTAAAAATTATGAGAAGTTGATTTTTTAGAGATTTAAAAAGATGAATGAAATAGGTAGATTTTGAGATGTATCCTATAAGTTTTTAAGTAGATAATCAAGGTTCTTTTTACATTCTACAAAGAAAAAATTAAAATAACTAAAAAAAATTGAAAACCATCTTCTTCAACTTCCTTTTTTGCATAACTTTCCACCGTATCATTTTCTTCATTTTTCTTCCTTGCAAAAACTTGTTAATCCTCAAAATAATAAAAAACATGAAATATAATTTGTACAATATGAAAGCATGAAATATAATGTCATTGTCAAAAACTAACTAATTACAAATATTCTCCCCCTTTTGTTTGTTAATGACAAAACATGCTTTTATATATCTTCTAAAAATGCTCCCCTTATCACAAGTACTAGAGTTTTTGTAATGTCTTTTTATTTTTTGTACTATTTTTCCCTACTACCTCTCTATATAAAGGCACATAGGGCCTCTAATAATAGCCAACTCATTTCGGTCTTAACAATAAACAATTCATTGCCTCCTAACATACGTCGGGAGCATCCGCTATCCATAATCCATGTACCTTTGCTTTTGTTCTACAAAATATGATCTCCTTTGAGTCTGTCTTCTTGGCATTTATCCTTGATCTACAATCATTCTAAAAGCTTCAAGTCCATCTTTAGTTCTTTTAAAGACATCTTAAAAGAACTATATCTTCTTGACCTGCAAGACAACATTATAGCATTTGTTTTGATACCCATACTCTTTAGGGTTCACTTGGGTTAGTTTTAGTTTTCATGTTAAAAACCTTCCTTTCATCTTTCTTTTGACTAGAAACAAAATAATTTGATTTTGATGTACTTGCTTCATGTGAATAACGGAGACCAAACTTACAAGAAGGTTTTTAAGAGGCTGAAAACTTGGTTTTCTTTTCCCTTAGTAAACTTGCTAAGTTTTTAAGTAATTTTTCTAAATTATCTTTAAGGCATTCTATATTTAATTCTAAAATTGAAATTTTTTCTTTTAAACTACTAGTTTCAGCAATCAAGAACTCTTTTTTTACCCAAACTTTGTCTTTTCATTTTGTAGCAAAGCACATCTTTCTTTAATTTCCTTATTTCCAGATTTTATTCTTTTGAAAGTACTGTAAAGATCATGAATGACTTTTGACTTCCTTTTCTTGATTCTTCTTGCTTTTTTCTAAATCTTTCTTGAGTAAAGAACAATCATTCCTTATATGATCCTTCTTTTTGCATTGATAGCAAATCTAGTTATCTTTGTTTTCCTCTTTAAATCCTCTTTAAAGTTCTTGTTTCTTAAGAACTTTTTGAATTTCCATGTAAGGTCAAATCTCCATCTTCGTTACCATCTTCGAAATCGGAATTAGGTTTTAAAACTAATTGTTTCTTCTTTGTCTCTTCAGCTCCTTTTTTCTTTTGATTCAACTTGGTTCCATACACCAAGTTACTGAGAAGTTGTAACTTTAGACTCAAAAACTCACTTTTAATGAATTTTTTCTCGAGAACTTTAAGATTACTGATGATGAAGGTGAACTAAGTGTATAGATCCTTTACACTTTCACGTTCCTATAATTCAAACTTTTCAAAATTTTATGCTAACATAACTTTAGATTTTTTTTAACTTGTTGGTGCCTTCATGTGTGATTTGGAGTGTTTTCTAAATCTCATTTGCAGTGGTGCATTGTGAAACCCAATTGAATTCATCGGAGCTTAGAGCACAATACAAAGCATTCATTGCCTTGGAGTTTAGTGAAAGCTTCTTTTTGTTGTCCTTTAAAAGAACTCCCCCTTTAGGATTTACCGGTTTGACGAATGGTGTTTTCACCATTTCCTAAACGGAGTAGTCCCCAAATTGGAGAAATATCTCCATCCCCTGCTTCCAATAGGTGCAGTTCACTCCATTGAAGAAGGGAGGTTTGGTGATCGAAAACCCAATTGCTTTGATGGTAGCTACTGCTCTTGATGACATAGGATCTCACTAAATTTTATACCTACAAAAATAGTGACTAGGCACCGATACCAAATGCCAGTGCACAAGAAAGGGGATTGCACTATCCAACAAAAAATAAATGCAAACAATCGCACAAATGAACACAACAATATATGGAGGAAACCCTTGCAAAAAGACCTCTACTTAGATCTTCCAATTTAGGATTTTACCCACAAAACCAATGAGAATCACTAAAACCAATTTTACAAAACCCCTATCCTGGATAACCCCAATGAGAGTTTGCCTCTCTAAGAGAGAACGAAAAACCCACAACTTTAGTACGCAAACAATAAAGAGAAAATCAAAGGTAGTGTGCTCTAAGGACTTGCAAGAAAAGTTTGAGCACAAAAGCACCAAAAAGCTATATAATGAAGAGTTGAGAATTTTTGCACAAGATAGCTTGATTGTGAAGTGTGTAGTGTTAGGTGACCTTATGTAGGTATTTATAGGGTGTCAGAGGTTAGATTCAAACCTTAGGAGTCATTGGAATTGAATTTGCTGAGCAATTATTCAAATTAGATTGGCAATCAAACATTAATGAAAATTTTGACCGGATAAGATGTCTAAATTAAGAGTAAGACATCTGAAAATAACAAATATAAACTTGAAAAGTCAAACACACAAAGAAGACACCTTAAATTCAAATTTAAATATTTGAAAAGTGAATTCAAAGTTTAAAAACTTCTAGTAAGTGAAGTCTAATATTAGGATTAGGCATGGACATCTAGGAACTAAAATCAAAAAAGACTCACATAGACATCAGAGAGAAAGTATAGACATCCGGAAGAACTACATAATCAATAGGTCTAGGGTTGTCTAATCAATTGATTCAGACATTCAAAATAAAAAAATAAGTCGACTGACGAAAAATTTGGTCACCTGAGGATCCCAAGTCAATACTTGAGAAGGTTATTATGAAGTATAAATGTGCCATGTGGCACTGCCTAGGAAGCACCCAAGGGGTACTAGCCCTAAGGGATTTTTTGGTGTGGCTTTTGGTCTAAGTTTGATATTTTTTAATTTAGTATGTTTGGTTTTAAGAAAGAGGTTTTAGAAGATTTGTTCATTTCCAATTTTAGGAGATTTGATTTGATTGAGTGTGTTTCTTAGTTTAGAAGATATGTTCTCTATAGAAAGTCTTCTTGTAGTTGATTTCTTTGAGTTAATGCATTATTATTTCCACAAAATCTACATTAACTCCCTCACTCCCTCTTCTTCAAGGTTGGCGGCAACCCACTCTCTCCTCCCTATCGCGTAAATAGGGTGCACCTGCAACAACTTGTTGATGCATGTTTGGCTCACGTGGAAGAGCCTCCACGCCTTTGTATCACCCAAAACTTTATATGATATCAGAACCAACGATCTAGGCTTTTCCCAGGAGATTTTCTACATGCATAGGGAGGAGAAGAGAAAAAAAGCCACGCTATGCATGACTTTCTTCCTGATGAACAGCAGCCTTGCGCATGGCCTATCCTCTCATTAGATCACGCACAAGAAGTCCCATCTTGTGCATGATTCCCATAGGTATCAAGGCCTCATGTGTTGAGGCATCTCCGTCGACTTTAGAGTTCTTTTATAAAACTCCTTGAAGGTGGCGCCTTACGTAAGACCCAAGGAGTCAAACCGGGGGCTTCGGCTAGTGGCTTCACTCACGCATCCAATGCCTTAAGCAAAGCATACAAGAAGGCTTGCTTCTTGAGAATGGAAATGGACGAGAGCGAGAACCATATTAACACCGAGGAAGGAAAGGTTTTAATTCAAGGCACCACAATTAAACTTCGGGGTGCCTCGAACTATATTCTATGGGCTTAAGCATTCAAGGTCTTTATAGGAGGACAAATTGCGTGTCCTCGAAGAGGAGTCCAAGTCCAAGGATGCGACGAAGAAGTGGGAGGAGAACTACTTAGTGATAAATTGGCTAATGAACTCAGTCGATTCATCCATCGCCTCCAACTTGCTCTACAAGAAGTCAGCCTATGAGATGTAGGATTCCTTGGAGAAGAGATACTCCAAGAAGTCTAGCAACACCCACATTACCGCATCTACACTCAAATCTGGATGGCTAGTCGGGGGATCTTCCCCTTGTCAAATACTATTTGAAGATGGAGGAGCTCTTTGAAGAATTGGAGATCTACGAGTCTGTCTGCTGTAACAACCAGACAACTATACGAGAAAGGTGGCAAGCCACAAGATTCCTATCAGGGTTGAATGCCTAATATCAATCGTCACGTGATCAAATCCTTGCACCAGACAAGGAGTTAGATCTTGAGACGATTTATAGTCGTCTCGAGAAGCTTGGTGAACTAGATGCAGGTTCTAGGAAAGCAGTGGTAACTAAAACACCACCATAGCTACTTTCGATGGAGGCACTGGATGTGGAAGACGACATGGTCGAGGCTCAAGTCAAGTTTATCCACCATGTCAACATTGTAGATGTACCAATCATCCACAAGATCAATGCTGGGACAAGGTTGGAAGATACACACATGGGGCTTCTAGCACCACACATGTGAGTAGGAAAATAGAATCCGTTAATCTCATTATGAGAGCCCTACACATCTTTATAAAGAGAAGAGGTGTGAGAAAATAACACCATAGTTCATAAGAAATAAAGAAACATAAAATAAACATAACACCACTATCTAACACTC
Source organism: Thalassia testudinum (assembly GCA_037157565.1). NCBI lineage: Eukaryota > Viridiplantae > Streptophyta > Magnoliopsida > Alismatales > Hydrocharitaceae > Thalassia > Thalassia testudinum. Next base: position 114,337,041 of record JAZHRO010000025.1, read on the forward strand.
CCCTTCAAGCTAGAACATAAATATCTATCATACTCAGGTTGGAACAACACGCCTCAAAGGCAAATCTCGCCAAGGGCTTCGTGAAGACACTGCATCCTGTTCCTCAAAAGTGGTACTCGTGAGATGTAACATCCTACACTAATAAGATCCTGAGTGTAGTGCAATCGATCTCCACATGCTTTGTCATCTCATGGAATATAGAGTTATTGGCAATGTAGCTCGCTACTCTATTGTCACACCGCATCCATAGAGCTATCCAGAGGAACATGAAGATCTGACAAAATTGACTTGACCCAAACCATCTCAGTGGTTGTCTGGGCCATGGCCCTGTACTCTCACTCTGCACTGGATCTAGATACAACCGCTTGCTTTTTACTCATCCATGTAACCAAATTGCCTGCAACAAAGGTACAAAACCCTATGGTAGATTTTCTATTCCCAGCACAGGCAACATAATCAGCATCAGAGTATGCTACAATCCCCATGGACGTTCCATTACGGAATAATAATCCTCGTCCTGGTACTTTCGTCACGTACCTAAGCACCTACATTGCAGCCTCCCAATGCTGCCAAGTTAGTTTATCCATAAACTGGTTAAGCCTACCAACAGGCAAAGACAAATCTAGACGAGTGATGGTGAGGTAAAGGAGCTTACCCACTAACTGCCTATAGGCCCTACTGTCAACCTCTTCAAATCCCTCATCATTTAAATGGACCTTGGGATCCATGGGAATATTTGCAGCCTTAGCTGCTAACATGCCAGTATCCTGAAGAAGATCAAGAACATACTTTCTCTGCAAGAGTACCACTCCATCCCACCATGTGTAACCTCAACGCCCAAGAAATACCTCAACTATCCCAGATCCTTCATGAAAAACTTTTCTGATAAGTCCTTGACTTCGAATATCCCATCTTTGTCATCCCCAGTGATGATAAGATCATCCATATATACCAAGAGCGCAACAGTCCTCCTGTCAGTCTTCTTGGTAAATGAGTGATCTGAAGTAGAGTGCCTCAGACCAATGGTGGAGTAGCACTAATAACTTTTGGAACTAGGCCCTTAGACTCTGCTTCAATCTATAGATTTCTTTCCTCAATCTGCACACACTCCCCCTAAACCTCAAAACCCAGGGGCTACTGCATGTAAACTACTCCTAAAGGCTGCCGTAGAGAAAGACGTTCTTCACATCTAGCTGGTATAACGGCCAATCTCTGTGAGCCACAACAGAAATAAGTATCCAGACAGTGGCAAGCCTTACAACGGGAGAGAGCATCAAAAAAGTCCACCCCATATGTCTGGGTGAACCCCTTTGCTACTAGCTTAGCCTTATACCTTGAAATAGACCCATAAAGGTTGTATTTCAAGGCAAAGACCCATCAGGAGCCACCAAGTCGTGTGTCAATAGGAAGCCAAGTCTGTCTACTCCAACGCGCTGCCATGTCATCCTCCATGGCTTGTCGCCACTTTAGATCAAGCATGGCCTGCTGGTAGGCAGACGAAATGTGTGATGCTGTAAGTGCCTGACAGAAGCTGCAAAACAAAACCCTAATTATCAACCCCGCTTGAATTGGAAAGGTTCTAATCAGGATAAAATTAATCTAAACCTCTTAAAATTCATAGAAAAATATTCTAAGAGGATTCGTACCTTTGGTTTGATCATCTGAACCCATTTTTATGTAGAACAGAGTTCAGACGGGAATTTACCCTAATATGGGCCTCTATGCAATTTGCCCAATCAAACATGATCAAAACTCAAATCCAAGTTCATTGTTAGATTCTTTGGGTCCAAATTAGGCTAATGCCATAATTTGACCCTAATCAGAATCCATCTTGACCTAGTTTGCAATTTAGTCCCTAAAATCATTGTTTCTTACACTCAAGCCCCTAGGTTTCAAGTTTCTTGCATTTAGGTCCCTAACTTTGTCATCTTCTTCACATTTAGGTCCCTGCCATCTGCAACTCCTAATTGAACAGTCAACCAACCATTGACCGTGGGTTTCTCCCTCGTTTTAAGTCCAAATCCCTCCAAATTCAAAAGGATTGTTTATTAGGGGATTCTCCACGACTTAAACTTGATCTCTTGCCCAGATTGGAGCTTGAAAAGCTCCACCAACAGTGGGAATTGCAAATAGGAAAGCCCCATGTTTCCTACTTTAGAGCTCTATGGTTCTTCCTAATTAAGCTCTAAGCACCCTTTATGTAAGCTCAGGGAACTTCCCACATGCTTTTGAGTCTGGTTACAAGCCAAATTACCCCTTCTTCCTCTCCTCCGGCCACCTCCGCCGCAACTCCGATGACCTTCCTCCTCGATCCTACAACCTCCCAACGGCCAAATTGAGAACGCCTCCGCCTTCCTCTCTCTTCCGCTACTCGCCAATCAAAGCGAAGGCCGCCTCCCCCTTTCCTCGTCGCAGTCTCACTCACCGGAGGCATTCATCGTCCTCGGCTTCGGAAGCCACACCAGTGAGGGCACCGCCCCCCATTCATTCCTTAGGTTCTTTCACTCCCTCTCCCTCCCTAGACCAGACTTAATCCTCTAAGACCCTGATTCAACCGCCGTTCGCCTTTCTCCCCCTCTGTCTTCTTCGCGACCAGCGAAACTCCGGTGAGCTTCGCCCGGCCGACACACACACCCAAACTCACAACCACCGCCACCATGACCTTCCTCTCATCCCAGAGATCAAAAGCCCAAAGTTTATTGGAGCTTCTGACCTCTGGAACTCACCACCAGACAACCAACCCTTCTGTCATCTTCGCCGACGTCATCTAGCCACGTTCGTCCACCAATCTCCAAACGAACACCACCACCGAACACACCCTCCGACGACACTTATGAATGTATTAATTGGGGCAATTAGCCCATATTTTGGATTGTAGGTTTTTCACCGAACCTCCACTTCACGTCACCGTCGTCCGCCGTCTACAACTGTCCACTGACCTTAAGGCCACTCCAGCAACTACAGACTCACCCCACAAACTCAGCTGCAGCATCAATCGAAGAGAGAAGCACAACAGCAGCTCATAAGCGAAGACGGCCTGGATTTCTAGTCCCACATTGTGGGAACACGTTTTTGAAATGCGTATATAACGCATTTGCGCCAATGGCTTACTGCCTCAAACACTGGGGGTGAGGTCCCCACTCACCTCACGACTCTTTACCTGTGGTCACGTGCGTGCAGGCCTAGTCCCTATACTTGGATCCAATTACTAACCCGATTACCCGATTACATACCCGGCTCTTGATTGAGAGAGAAGAGGTTTCTGAGGGGGGAGGGGGTGGTTTTTGCACTGTTGCCTCGAGATTCATGCCCATACATGCCCAACACTTAGTGTTTCAAGAGGCTAGTTGCTTGTGAATTGTGTTGTGCTTGGGTGTTTAAGGTGTCTGATGCCCTTATGCAGACGTCTAATTGTGGGTACTGTGGACTTATTGGCTTATTGATCTGATGTGGATATTTGGAATAAGTGGTTCAAGACCATTGTAGCGAAATTGATTTGATTTGATACTTTGGGATATGTGCTTAATTGTGGGATTAAATTGGTGATTCAGATCACCATTTTTAGAGCTTTATTCTTCTTTTTATCCCAACAATTCTTGAGATACAAGGTGACCTATCATTAAATATATTTTGATTATTGATATTCATTGCACATCTTTTGTGAATTATTCTACTCAATTGTTTATTACGATTAGTGTGTGAATTCTATATTTGCTCCCTGCGAACGACTTCGAACTCATTCTGTTTTTCGAGCACTTATAAATCTAAATGTTATTGCAATTTTCGTCACTATACTACAACACACCTATTAAACTCGACGAAAGCGCGTTCAACAAGCATAATAAGTCACAAATGAGAGAACAAGAGCTTTTTTAGTGAATGGAATTCTTTTTCTTGGTGTGTAGGCTTAAGACAACACATGTGAGTAATTATAGGTGTACAACGTCAGATTTAGGCCTTAAGAGTCGTTGAAATTCAAATTTAAATGAAATAAATTGAGGTAAAATAGCTCCAAATCATTTAAGTGTAAGTTGACTGGACCAGATGTCTGAAAAACCAGGACAAACATCTGAATGGACTGTTTCAGACGTCTGGAATGAAAATAGGATGTCTGAAAAAGCCTCAATGACAACATGATCGCTACTAGATTTTACAAGTTTGATTACAGGGATGTCTGAGCAAAGAGGTAGACGTCTTAAGATGACAAGTTAGACATAAGAATAAAGGTATTGACGTCTGAATGTCTACAACATTCCAAATTCAATGAGTAACAGTCATAATCAATTGCGGTCAAATTGAACGTTGGATAAGAAGTGAACATTGGTCATTTCCATACGTCCTAAAAAGAAACTAGACGTCTAAAAGATGAGGAAAATGTCGACCGTTGATAAGCCAAAGCAAAAAGGCATCTAAGAGATCTTAAAGGTAGAGACATCTAAATTCTTGACCATAAGTCTAAGGAGTATTACAGACATCTTGAAAGCTATATCAAACGTCTTAACTAAGAAAACAAAGAACATAGGTTCTGGATGTGATACTGGATGTCTGAAGGAGTAGGTTAGATGTCTGAAAGGTCAAATACAGGCGCCTAAAGATAACATAGGACATCTGAAAATCTACAAAGGCTAAATCTTGAATTTTGAGTGAGAAGAGTACGGATAGGGAGGTTCTAAAGGTATCGGATAATGCAAGACTTATTTACATTCTAAAAATGAAACAACAAAAAATTAAAACTAATCTTCATGAAATATCTTCATTTTTCAAGACTTTATCTTTCAAGAATTCCTGCAATACATATTAGTCCTTTTCAAAAAGTACTTCTAATCAAATTAACTACACTAAAGATCTAATTCAGAAAGGGTTTCTCTCCACCACATCAGTTATCTCAGAGAACCAGATAGCAGATATGTTTACCAACCCTCTTGCCAAATCTACATTTGAGGCTTGTTGTGATAAGCTTAGCATGATAGACATCTATGCTCTAACATGAGGGGGAGTGTTGAGCACTCTAGTTATCTTTTATGTTTGGTCAGGGACTTTATTTATTTTATGTTTTTTCCTAGTTCTCTTATATAATTTACCCAACACCTCTCTCTATATAAAGAGGTGTAGGGTTTTTCTATTGGAATATGATTCTTCATTTCATCCCACTCTATACCTCATGTTCCCTTGGAGGAGATACCTACTTCTGCTCCCCTGACCGCTACTGCTAGTCCTATGAAGTTTTATGAGCCTATTATCACATACGAATGCCCTCACAGTACTTTCTAGATGCCATCTTCCACAACAGCCACAGAGACACCACCTTCTTCACCTCAGGTGGCCACAGGCAAGTTGCATATTGATGATATGATACCCAATGGTGATGCTATGGGTCCAGATGAAGATATTTTTGCTTCAATGCCAGTGCAAGAGGATCTGACGAATGATCTTGACCTTCTAATTGCCATTCAGAAGGCACCCTAGAGTTGTGCAAAGTATTCAGTTACAGGGAGTTTGTCTACCAAGGTACTTGGTTCTACTTTTGTGAGCCTCTGCCGTGCACTGTCAACCACACAGATTCCTGCCACCAACCAGCAGGCCATGGTTGATCCAAAGTAGCGCCAAGCCATGGAGGATAAGATGGCTGCTCTTACTTCACGATGTACTTAGGAGCTCACACCTTTACCAGAGGGTGCTATTGTAGTTGGTTGTAGATGGATGTTTACACTCAAATACAACCTAGATGGATCTATTGCACGATATAAGGCACAGCTTGTTGCCAAAGGGTGGGGTGGATTTCTTTGATACATTCTCTCCAGTAGCTCGATTTTCTACTGTGAGGATCCTCATTTCTATTACAATTCAGCGAGATTGGCATCTTCATCAGCTTGATGTGAAGAATATTTTTCTCTATAGGGATTTACACGAAGAGGTATATATGCAGCAACCCCCTAGTTATGAGGTTCAGAAGTGTGTATGTAGATTACAGAAGGTCATTTATGACCTCAAGCAGAGTTCGAGAGCTTGATTTTAGAAGCTTTCTCAGGTGGTAGAGTCTGAAGGGTTCCTCAGATCATCTACAGATCGTTCATTGTTTGTTAGGACAACAAGGAGTTGTTCTTTTGGTATATGTTGATGACTTGATTGTCACTGGTGATGATACAGCAAGTGTGATTGAGATTAAGCAGACTTTGCATATCAGTTTGTGATGAAGGATTTAGGGCCCTTGCAATATTTCCTTGGGATAAAAGTAGCTCGTAGTAGGCGTGATATTGTTCTATCTCAATGGAAATATGCCTAGATGTCTTGAAGGAGACAAGTATGTTGGGAGCCAAACCAGCAAACATTCCCACGGATCCTAAAGCATGACTATATGACAATGATGTAGATCCAGTTGATAGCAAACAGTATCGTCTGGTAGGGAAGCTGCTATACTCGAAAATTACCGGGCCTGATATTTCCTTTGCAATAGGGAACTTGAGTCAGTTTATAGAGAGGCCTATTAGATAGCACTGGGATGCAGCCATGATGATGCTCAGGTACCTGAAGAGAGCACCAGGGCAAAGTCTTCTTTTCACTAGAGGGACATCTATGATGGTGGTTGGATATTCTGACGCAGACGATGCAGGCAACCATGATGACAAGAAATCTACTGCAGGCTTTTTGTACTTATGTTGCAGAGAATCTGGTAATCTAGAAGAGCAAGAAACATGCAGTTGTGTCCAAATCCAGTGCTGAGTCTGAGTATCGTGCTATAGCTCAAACATCTGTAGAGCTGATGTGGGTGAGATCCCTGCTAATTGATCTACATATATAGATTGATGAGCTTATGGAGTTGTGGTGTGACAACTAGGCTACTGCTTATATTGCAAACAACCCCATGTTTCATGAACGTACCAAATATGTGGAGGTAGATTGACATTACACCAAAGATTTGATTCAAAAGGGGTTTATCTTTACTACCCAAGTTGCTTCAGAGGCTCAAACTACGGATATCTTTACCAAACTACTAGCTAAATCCTCCTTTGATACATGTGTATCCAAGCTGAGCATGATCGATATCTATGCTCCAGCTTGAAAAGGTGTGTTATAGAGTTCTGTTTGTTTTTTGTTTTATTAGTGCTATGTATTACTTTTCTTTTCTTCATGGGTTGTATTGTAATTTGCATCCATATCTCTATATAAAAAGAGATAGAGTTTGAGAATAAATCAAGTTAATCATTGTTTGAAACTTCTCGCTACGGAGAAAATGGGCAACTAGTTAGCCAACTATACCAACTACTCGGCTGAGTAGTCGGTGCTAGCAACTATATACCCAACTATGACCTATTCAGTCGATTGGGGGGGTAACTAGGAATAGTCAGCTGAGTACTCGACTGACCCAATTTTTACAATACTGCTGAAACCAGAGTTGATCGATAGTAATTCAGCAATCCTAACTAATATGGCAAGCCTCAGATTCCACATAGTTTGACCAGTGAAGTATTTGTATATAGCCTCAGAATGTTTTAACTGCTTATAGCTGGCGTAGCATATTTCTCGTAGTTTTAATATGATTAATCTTCTGTTCTGTGTATGGATCATGATACACATTTAGCTGCTAGTACAGAGGCATCTATTCTCATAAACAAAAGCAGTGTTCCTCAGGCTGAGGTGTTGTTCCCATGCTGCTTTGCCCAAGAAGTCCATTCCTGCATATTGAGAACCCTTCACCAGTGACAATTCAAAACAATCCCTATATTAGATTTCTCAACCAATATTTCTCCCCACCGCCCATTTAATTAGTCCCACTCCATTTAATATCTCTCCACTGCCCCCTCACTCCAAAATTTCTTCCCCAATATTTATCAGTCTGCACTAACATGAGTACATTTCATGCATTTAAGGCCATCAGCTAGACTCTTAGATGTTCCTGCACAACAAACGATCTATTCTTATAATCTAATGGGGATTTTCCAGCAACAACGTGTCAAGTACTCAGCCTTTCACCAATTTTGCTTGCATTTGTTACATTTTTCTTTCCCTCCTATATATTCACTTATGTAAAAATTCTTGCTTTCCCTTTTTCTGCTTTACCTCTCAGCACTTCTCCCTTCCATACACCAGCTATCTTACCCTTGCTCTTATAGCAAAAGTGCACATCTGTCCATACTACTTTCGAGATGTTCTTCCTCAAATAGAAGATTTTTTTAGTTGATTTCACAAAACCACCTCCATAAAAAAATTGGGGACTTGTACACATTCATATCTTTTTCAACCTTAGACACCAATCGGATAAAGGCCAAATCATCCAAGTTACTAAAATGAACCATTGACTCGAAATTCTACTACATAATTATACGTTCTTACCAATCTCTTCTTATCTTTATAACTCTACTGAAAAAGAGTTCGGTAAGACCACATTACTTTATAGGCAATTTTCATCTTCAAACTTTTTCCACTTCATGGTTCTTCCCTTCGAGCATCCTCAGTCCACCCGTAAAGCTCTATGAAACTTAAGATTTGGGTACCTTTCCATTGAGGTAAGTTCTCAAAGCAATCTTTGATTTTTTTTTCCTTTTTTATTTCTAATGAGGAATTATATAGCTTTCTTTTGATGCAAATTCTCTCAGCAATCTTTGCATTGTTTTTGTTCAATGGAAAGGAATGATTCATCTTCTAATGAAAACCTTAGCCCCTCTTACATAGAAGTAGATTATCATTACACCAGGAGTTTGATTCAATAGGGTCTGCTTCGTACTACCTATCTCGCCTCTTCAGACCAGACTACTGACATGTTTACCAAGCCGCTGCCTTGCCCTCAGTTTGAGAAGTGCAGAAACAAACTAAACATGGTGGATATATATACTCCAACTTGAGGGAGAGTGTTAAGTTACGTTATATTGTAAGGGGCATTATGTCTTTTTTATTATTTCTTTGGATTTATGTTGTAACTTTTTCCTCACCTCTTTCTATATAAAGAGGTGTCTTGCATATAATTAACCCATTTATTTATTTATTAGCACAGGTAACACACATGCACGGGAGATGTGTGCAAACGCATGCATTGATTGCTGTGCACATTCACTATGTACCAGCGCAGCACCATTGAAGGACCTTAACGCATCTCATTCACTCGCACAGTGTAGAGGCAGGGCAAGACGTGCACGCACGGAGGTTACATAAGGCCATCTTTCTTACCGCGAAGAGGAAAGTTGCTACCGCCCATTAATGTGCACACATCTAATTGACCTAAAATGACTATTTATGCATGTTTCTAGTGTCATAGAAGCATTTATAATTATACATATTGCATAACATACATCATCGTGCATTTAGGTTAAATTGTATAAATTTTTGGTTAATTTTCTGTTTTTGTAGTCAGGGAACAAGACAACATTTATCGGGACCTCGGATTTGAGATCCAACCGTATAAATCTGATCAGGGCGACGATCGAAGTTTAACGACTCCAACATCGCCCCGATCGGACCTCCATTGCATCAGATGTAGTCCGAGAAAGATCAGAGGTCAAGGCAAGGTGGTGTTAAATCAGCACCTCAGATGACAAATCCAACCACATGGATGGGTTCGGATCAACCATCGCAGCCCAACGGCATAAAAATCGATTCAATCCGACATCGTTGGCACCATCTACAAGTCAAAGAAGATGGACGGCCAGGATGACACCATGTGGTGCCATCCCAGTCACTCAACACTAGACCAAACCTCCTGCCCCATCTCTTCAAGCGATGATCAATGCATCTCAGCCGTTGGATCATCGATCCAACAGCTGAGAATGCGCTATGTCGCTCCTTAGCCACATAGCACCTTCTGAAGGCGAGGGCTCAAGTGGATCTAGACCGTTGGATCGCCATCCAACGGTTGCGAGTGCCCGACCCTTAAAGCGTAAATGTGACAAAGTTGTGGGCGTAGTGCCTTGGTTGCGTGCCTCCTCACGAAAGAGACACCAAGCACTTCAAATCGAGCGCACATGCGGGCGCAAGCGAAATTCACCCGTGCAATGGCGATCGGACGGTCGAGGAAGCACGACATGGCGCACTGGATGAAGGTGCACGCTTCACGTGCAATCTAACGTGCAAATGCACGCCCAATCTGACGTGGGCACGCGTTACGCTGGAGATCAAGAGGTACATTTAAGCTATCTGATCTCTCGATCAGATGGCTGAGGATGCGTGCATGCAGAGGGGAGTCTCAACGGTTGAAGGCAGAGAGGCCAGGGCATGTGCGTGCTTCAGTGACGTAGGGTCTTTAGTGATGTTTATATCCGTCACTAAAGACCCCAGCAGTTAATGTGCTACGATATAAATTGACCTTTATGCCCCCATTCCAACTATATAAAGACCTTACGCCCGCCACATTTTGATCATCTCTTTCTCTCTCATCCCCTCCATAGCTCAACGAGCTTGTCTCAAACTCGGGATGCTCCATTAGAGTTAAAAATACAATTTTTCCACCTCATGCCGTTCGTGGAGCATCCTGCGGTTGTCCTCTCACCACCATTCAGGAAGTGGATCCCGCTGCGACGTCACCCTGTTCCGTCCTCCGTCTTCGTTCTCCCTAGTCCAGTGTCTTACCACCTTCGTTCGGGCACTCCGTCAACGTGGCTCGTCCTCCAAGCAGCCGTCGAGAAGGATAACTTCTCTCTCCCTTCTCTTTTTACTGCTTTTTAGATTAGATTTCCTGCTTTATAGTGTAGCACATAGACGTAGCGAATATAATTATGTGGTTATGAAATATTTGTTTATTCTCTCTTTATTTTCTCTTTATTTGTATTATTCTTTCTCTGTCTTCTATTGTTTATTCTTTAAGTAGAATAGCTAGGGTAAATTTAATTTGACTACCTACTCTACTTCATGACAATAAATGAAATGCAGTTTTGAAGAAACGTACGTCTTCCCGTATTCGACCCGAGACTCACCAGAGTTTCAGTTAAATTATCTGTTTGACAAATTTTTACGTAACCACAATGACAGGATTTTCAAAACTCAAATTTTCAACGTACAAATCCCGTTCAGCACCCATCAATTGATCTATTGTGTCTACCATCTCACCGTCAGCCTCTTCACCGCGACGGGTCCTCCACAACTGCAGGCATGCAAGGTGACAAATCGCATCACCATCCATGGGTTTCGGATAGGATACCCGAGCACTGGTCTAGTACCGCTGCTCTAATACCATGATGGGATGACATGGAAAAGTTTATTCTGAAGACTCCTGGTGCCTTTATATAGAGAGGCACGAAAGGAGGAAAACTACAGGGACACCCTTACAGAAATAAAGACCAACTACACAAACTTAAAAATATAACTAAACAGTATCAGAGTAGTGATCTTAGGTCGATCTCTGGTATCCCACCCACGCAAAGCCTCCGTAACCCCTTTACCCTAACCCCTCTCCTTCCTCACGCCATGCAACCTTGATCTGCCATCGCTTCCATCGACAGCAGCAACAGTGCCGTTGCCTCCAGTGGCAGTAGCAACCTCACTGCCATTGCCTACAGGCAGTTCAGCAGCCCCTATGCCAACGAGAGGGGCCCAACCCCTCAGGCGGCACCGCTGGGGCCTTCCTCATGCCCTAGTGCATGCCTTCATTCATCCTAGGGGCTGCGGTGGCTCTTAACGTGATCTCTGGGACTCCGATGTCCTGGATTTCATAATTAAGAGATCATCATCTTTTTGATCTGTATGCTTCATATCTGAAATAAGTTTTTCATATCAGTTTGGTGGTTGTTTCTCCCCCAACTAGGCATGATGGCATCATCCAACAGTTCGGAGGTGACATTGGACACCGCTACAAATGCAAAGAACTACAAGAATCATTTCTTTGTTCCTATCTCAAAGTTGGACGAAACCAACCATGCTAAATGGTCTTAGATGTTTCTTATGACAGTTGAGGTCATGATAAGGAACATATCTTGATGGAAAAGGAACCAACAAACAAGATGGGGAAATACGTCACATGGAAGAAAGACAATGGGATGGTCCGAGCGTGGAAAAAGAACTCTGTTGTGCCTCGAATTAGAGACAACATTATGTACTACAAGACAACTAAGGAAATGTGGGATTCTCTGCATGATACTTATTCTCATGCGAAAAATTCCAGCAAAGTATTTGAGATACACCATGAGATTGGTAGCCAGAAGCAGGAGATTAGTCATTGTCTCAATACTATGCTACCCTTAAGAGACTCTTGGAGAAGATAATGCTTGCAGACTTATGTACCTATGCCACACAGAGAGAGTACCGAAGAGAGGCTACAATTCTACAGTTTCTGGATGGACTTGGGGCTGAGTATAAAGCAGCCAAGTCACAAATTTTGACACTTTCTAAGCTTCCACTCTGGAGGAAGCATACAGCCGGATAAGTAGAGTTACTGTGAAGCCTTCTTCTATTGATATCGGGCAGACCACTACACTTGTGGCCGCTAGTGGATGTGGCAGCTATGGTACTCCTACTGGGGAGAGAGGGCGCGGCCGAGGTCAGACAGGCAGGCCAAGGACCATATGCTCCTACTGTGGCAAAGTTGGACATGTTGAGGCTACGTGTTAAACCAAGCATGGAAGACCTCCCATGAACAACCAAGCCGTTTCTTCTTATGAGGAGAAGGTTGATACTATTCCACGTGCAGAGTAAAATGCAGTTGTCCAGCGTCTCGCCCAACTGACACAGGAGTTTACCACTTCCATTGATACTACTACCTTTGCCTCCTCAAGTACAATTTTTGCCTTAGGCACCAATAGCAGATTTTCTGATGGCATCATGTGACTAGTAGATTCAAGTGCATCTCAACATCTTAGTGGAGATCATAGTTGTTTTCAGCATATTCAGTCTGTTCCTCCTGGTAGAATCATTCAAGTTGCTGATGGTAGGCATTCCAGGATTGATGGTTAAGGGAAGGTTGCAGTTACCCCTTCGCTGAGATTACCTGATGTTCTTTTTGTAGCTGATTTTCCTATTAGACTCTTATCTGTTAGTAGGATTACCAAATATCTAAATTGTCGTGCTATCTTTGATGATGTGGATTGTATTTTTCAAGACAAGGTCACAGGAAGAACAATTAGTGGCATACATTAGGAGGGGGTGTGCATCATCTGATCCAGACACCATTTGCTACTACTTACCGAGGAAAGGTTGCCTTTAGTGCTGGTACATCTCTTTAATGGCATCGTCGACTTAAACATCCTTCTCTGGACAGGCTGAGACGAGTCATCCCTCACATTTTACCTGCTACTGAGATTCATTATGATGCCTGTCAGCCTGGGAAGCATCATTGTTCCAATTTTCCCGCCAGTTCTGCTTCTTGTTTTGATTTACTGCATATGGATGTCTCAGATCCAAGTAGAGTTCCAGATAGATTGGATCATCACTATTATTTGCTTATTGTTGATGATTATTCTCGGATGACTTGGTTTTTTTTGTTGTAAAATAAGTAAGATGTGGGCTCTGTTATTAAAACTTTTGTAGTGCAAATAAAGACCCAATTTTCTTTTGTTATTACAACTATATGTTCAGATAATGCACTTCAGTTTTGCATGGCAAAGTTGGCAGCTTTTTACAGGTTCCTTGGTATTATTCATCAAACCTCTTGCCCCTATACATCATAGCAAAATAGGGAGGTTGAGAGGAAACACCGTTGTATGTGTCCAAGACACTACTTATTCACCATAATGTACCACAGATGTATTAAAGAGATGTACTTACAGCTTGCTACCAGATAATTGGATGTCGAATTCGACAATCCAAGAGTAGATTCCTTGGCAAGTTCTCCATCCGAATAAGGTGTTTCATGTACCATCACGGGTGTTTGGTTGTGTAGCCTTTGTTCACATTATGGGACCAAGACGGGACAAGTTAGCACCTAAGCCTATGAAATGTATTTCTAGGATACAGTAATACTCAGAAAGGATATAGGTGCTATAATCTTTTAGGCAGGAAGCACTATGTAAGTGCAGATGATACCTTTCATGAACCCGTCCAATATTTTTCTACTATTGGACATCAGTTGTCCTTAGAGGATAAACTTTACATCTATGCCCATACCATCGGTTCCTCTAGAACAGATACCTGTTACTTACAATCCAGACAACACTACTTCAAGCAATGGTACTAGCAGTATATGATACAGGGAACCTCCTTGTGTTTACAGGTAGCCAGTTAGTTACTTATAGGCAGCACACCTCCCCCCCCCCCCTTAACCACCATCCTCCTCCCAGATCAGGCACATGTCGATACTGGCGTGATTTATCCTAGTGGTGATGATGTGGGTTCTTTTGGTCACACTTCTAGGGATAGTGACTCCCCTATTCCCTCGCAAGAGATGGAGGTGGAGGATCTTAACCTTCCAATTGCCATTCGAAATCCACCTCACAATTGTGCTTGGTACCAAGTTGCTGGGGCAGTGCCTACTGCCAACCTAAGTAGGACTTTTTCCATGTTCGCCACTGCCTTATCAACTACTCACATTCCTACGACATATCACAAGCCATGCTTAATTCAAAATGGCACCAGGACATAGAAGAGATGGCTACTCTTCAATCTCGTGGGACGTGGGAACTTACTGACCTTCCTAGTAAGGCTTGGGTTGTAGGATGCCAGTGGGTCTTTGCATTGAAGTATAATCCTAGTGGGTCCATCTCTCACTACAAGGCTCGTATGGCTGCAAAGGAGTTCACCCAGACCCTACATCTCTTTATATAAAGAGAGAAGTGGGACAATTACAACAAAACTCCAAAAAAGAAAATGAAGAGTACAAAAATACCCTTAGATAGAAATAAAGCATAAATAGACTAAGGGGTATAACACTCTCACTCAAGCTAGAGCATATATGTCAATCATGCTTAGCTTGGAACAACAGATATCAAAACTAGATCTAGTAAGAGCCTTGGTAAATATATCTGTTGTCCGGTCATCAAAATATACTAGAGTTGTGTAGAGCAACCCTCTCTGAATAATCTTTAGTGTAGTGACAGTCAACTTCCACATGTTTCATGCGCTCATGAAACATGAGATTGTTGGCTATGTAAGTAGCTACTCGAATATCGCACCTCATCTCCATGACACCATCTATCTTAATGTGTAAGTCAGTCATGAGAGACCAAACCCACATCATCTCAGCTGCAGTTTGGGCCATTGCCCTGTACTCTGACTCTACACTAGACCTAGAGAATGTCGCTTGCTTCTTGCTCTTCCAGGTTACAAGATTGCTAACTACATAAATGCAAAAACCTATGGTGGATTTCCGGTCAAGGTGGCACCCTGCATAATTTGCATCTGAATAGCTCACCACTATCATGGATGAGCCTCTGGTGAATAGAAGACCCTATCTAGGGGCCTTCTTGAGATATCTAAGGACCATCATCACTGCATCCTAGTGTTATCTAGTGGGATTATCTATAAACTGACTCAGTTTGCCAACTGCAAAAGATATATCTAGCCTGGTGATGGATGGTGAGGTACAAATGCTTCCTCACAAGCTGTTTGTATTGCCGACTATCAACTGCCTCGACCTCAGTATCATAAAGATGTGCCTTAGGATCCATAAGTATAGTTGTTGGCTTGGCTCCCAGCATACCAACCTCCTACAATAAATCTAGAGCAAACTTCCTCTAGGACAAAATAATGCCTTTGTTATGAGCCACCACTATCCCAAGAAAGTATCTCAATGGACCCAAATCCTTCATCACAAACCACTCAGCCAAGCATCTCTTGATCTCAGCTATTCCCTCATAATCATCTCTTGTGATAATCAGGTCATCCACATAGACCAAAAGAACAGTAACACCACTATCTATCTTCCTGACAAACAAGGAGTGGTCTGCAGACAACCGCTAAAACCCAACTCTACCCCCTGGGATAATTTCTGAAACTAAGAACAAGGACTCTTCTTGAGGCCACAGATTGCCTTCTGTAATCTGCATACACACATCCCCTGAATCTCGTAATCGGAAAGCTGCTGCATGTAGATCCCCTCCTGTAAATCTCCATTGAGAGAGGCATTCGTCACATCAAGTTGGTAAAGATGTCAATCTCGCTGAACTGCCATTGAAATCAAAATCCTCACTATAGACAGTCGAGCCACCAGTAAGAAAGTGTCAAGGAAGTCCACCCAATATGTCTGGTTTAACCCTTTGGTAACAAGTTAGGCCTTTTAGCGTGCAACTGGCCCATTTGGGTGAACTCTTTGACAACAAGTCGAGCCTTGTAGCGTGCAATTGACCCATCTGGGTTGTACTTGACTGCAAACACCCATCTGCAACCAATTACTATAGCACCCTCTGATAAAAGTGTAAGCTCTGAAGTACCACATGAAGAGCAACCATCTCATCCTCCATGGCATAGCGCCACTTTGAATCTAACATGGCCTGCTGGTAGGTGGTAAGGATCGATATGACAGAAAAAGCACAACAGAAGCTCCCACAAGTTGTCCCAAGTGCCTCAATGGACAAATGCCTGTAACTGGATGTTTGGCACAACTCTGTGGTGTCTTCCAAATGGCAATCCGAAGGTCAAGATCTTTCAAATCCTCTTGTGCTGCCTCAAAATCAGAAATGCCCTCACGTAGATCTATAGTATCATCACAAGGTATGGTATCATCAGTATGCAAACTCTATGGTCACCTGATTGGAGAAGGTGATGCCTGTGTGGCTGGCATTTAAAAAGTACTATGAGGGTGTCTGTAGGTCTCATCGTAATGGCTAGAGAAGTAGAAACAAGTATCTCCTCCAACGGAATAAGAGGTATAAGCAGGGAGGCCTCTATAACCTCAGGAAATAGACTCTGAGCAGCTGTAGAAAAGTATGGGACAGACTCATGAAAGGTAACATCAGCACGCACATAGTGCTTACCAGTAATGGGGTGCAAGCATCTATATCCTTTCTAAATCCGTGAATATCCTAAAAACACACACTTAGCTGCCTAAGGTGCAAGCTTATCTTGACCTGGAGAGAGTAGATGAACAAATGTAGTATAGCCAAACACACATGGTGGTACGTGAAACAGCTCTCGCTCAGGATGCAATATGTGCTAAGGAATCTGCTCATGAAGCACTAAGCTAGGCATTCTATTGATTAGATAACATGTTGTAAGGACTGCATTACCCTAATATAACGGAGGCCCACTGTGATGAATCAACAAAATGCGGACCACATCTAAAAGGTGTCGATGTTTCCTCTCAGCCACCCCATTCTGCTAAGAGGTATGGGCACAGGTAGTCTAGTGCACTATCTCATGTGACCTGTAAAAGACAGATAGTCTGGTGATACATAGCTCAACTGTGTTGTCAGATCTGACTATCTTAACAATAGTTGAATAGTGAGTCTTAATGTCTACCCTAAAATGCTCAATGATAGAACCAACATCTGATTTGTTCTTCAACAAGAATACCCATGATAGGCAAAAAAAATCATCCACAACTACTAAATAATAACGGCGACCTTGCCTAGCTGGTATCCGACTCGGCCCCCACACAGTCATGTGAAATAGCTCATACAAGGCCATAGAACCAGAACGAGTACTCACCGGATAGGAGGTACGATGGTGCTTGCCCATCTAACACAGATCACAGCATATTCGAGTCGTAGGAGATATATGTGGAATGACTCATTGGAGACTGTCCAAGGGAAGATGTCTAAGCTGGAGATGCCACTAAAAGGCACTCCAAGTGGCAAATGATACCTCTCCTCGACATGCAAAAGCAAGTGGAGTATGAATCAAACGATAAACTCCACCCTCTATATTTCCACTACCAATCGTCTTTCCTGTCAATTTATCTTGAATGATGCATCCCACATAATCAAAGATAGCATGAGAATTAAGCTCCTTGGTAATCTTACTCACTGAGAGTAAGCTCATAAGTTTGTCACATAAAAAACATCAGGTAACCTCAAAGTAGAAGTCACAGGCACCTCCCCCTGACCTTCTATCCCGGAATGCCTGCCATCTGCAACTTGCACTGTCCTACTTATGGGTACAGATCTGAGATGGGTAAAACGATCCCAATCTCCACTGAAATGTCGTGAAGCCTCTTAATCAACAAGCACTCCATGCTACCCCGATTCCTATCGTGTGCAATAGAACCCAACTCGGTAGCTCCTTGGAGCCCATCATTATGGCTACATCCTCGGAGTAGCGTCTCATACTCACTCCGGGTAATGGTCACCATATCATCTGCCGCCCTTTGTGTGGTAGAGATGCATGGACCAATATCAAAGAGAGCCATACCAATAAGGCACTGAATCAAGGTAAATCAAACCAATGTGATGGAGGAAAACAATCTTCAGACCACCATCATAGATTCAATCTGCAAGCACTCTATTTATGATCTACACAAGGCAAAATCAGAGTCTCCAGACCATAGACCCCTTTAATCTGATTAGAAGCAATCAGATCTGGAAGAGTAGGCACCTAGATCATCAAACCGGATCCCAATCTGGTGGCTGCTGGCTGTTGCAACCCCAAATCAGGGGGCGACGAGGACCTGCAGCAACCTCCTCTAATCTAGCCACACCCACCACAACACTGCAATAGGTGCAGCTGACGATGATCAAAGGCACTGCAGTAGGGTTTGCAAACCCAGCGATGACGACCTAATTAGATGATTAGATTAGGCGACAACCAAAAGAGGATCTGATCGGACTAGTTGGAGGAGCGGCGATCACATCGACTGGTGACTAACCAACGATCAGTTGTAGAGGTTGGTGGGTGGCGCTGCTTGCGGAGCACCACCAGCGACGACACTAGTGGTGCCTAGGGTGTCGATGAAGAGATCCAACCGGTGGAGAGAGGATTGGGAGATTGGTGGAAGGAATTGGAGGTTTATTTGGATGGGATATCACGAGTTCTAGTCTAGGACCGCCTCTTTGATACAAAGTTGGGAAGAATAAGCAAATCACTTTATTCTCAAACCCTACCTCTCTTTATATAAGAGAGGTAGGATAATTACAATACAATTCTAAGAAAGAAAATGAAGAGTGCAAAAATACCCTTACATAGAAATAAAGCATAAATAGACTAAGGGGTATAACAGACACTTTCTCTCTTGTTGCGAGGCTTTTGACTATCGCATCCTCATTTCTGTAGCTGATCCTTATGACTGGCTATTAAACCAGCTAGATGTAAAGAACGCCTTCCTTTACAACAATCTTCAGGAGGAAGTTTATATGCAGTAACCTCCAGGCTTTGTGACTTAGGGGGAGTGTGTATGTAAATTGCGGAAGGCCATCTATGGCCTGAAGCAGAGTCCATGAGTATGGTTCCAAAAGTTGTCAGAGACAGTGCAGGCTATGGGACTCAGAAGATCCTCTACAGACCATTCACTCTTTGTCAAAAAGAGTGGAGAAGCTGTTGTGCTACTCCTTGTCTATGCTGATAATCTTATTATTAGTGGCAATGATAAAGTTGGGATAGCTGAGGTCAAGCAGAAGTTGGCAGATTCCTTTGTGATAAAGGACCTGGGTGAGCTACGGTATTTTCTAAGATTGAGGTAGCACGTAGCAGGGATCGCATAGTTCTAACACAGCGCAACTATGCTCTTGACATGTTACAGGAGATAAGGATGTTGGGGGCTAAGCCTGCCAACATACCCATGGATCCTAAAGGGTATCTTTATGACACTGAGTCTGAGCTTGTTGACAGTAGACCCTACAGGCAATTGGTTGGCAAGTTACGGTATCACTCGCCCAAATATTTCCCTAACCATAGGGAAACTTAGTCAATTTATGGACAAACTAATCGGGCAGTATTGGGAGGTAGCAATGCAGGTGCTCAGGTACCTAAAGAGAGCCACCAGGCCGTGGATTTTATTCAACAAAGGCAAGTCCATGACCGTGATAGGCTATTCTGACATAGACTACGTAGGATGTATGGTTAATAGAAAGTCTACCACAGGCTTTTACACTTACACAGCAAGAAATCTTATGACATGAAGGTGTAAGAAACAAGTTGTCTCTACGTCTACTACGAAATCTGAGTATTATGCCATGGCACATACTGTAGCAAAGATGGTCTAGGTAAGATCAGTACTACAGGATTTATATGTTCAAGTTGAGCCAATGGAGATGAAATGCGACAACCGTGCTGCTACCTATATGGTAAACAACCCAATGTTCCAAGAGTGCACCGAGCACATCGAGATTAATTACCATTACACCAAGGACCTGATCTAGTGCGGAGTCATCTACACTACTCCAGTTGCCTCTAAAGACTAGACAACAGGCATATTCACTAAGCCTCTTTCACGTCCTGCATTTAGTGTCTATTGTTCCAAGCTAAGCATGATTAACATCTATGCTCCATCTTGAGAGAAAGTGTTGGGATAATACCCTTCGGTCTTATTTTGTGGTTTTTTTGTTATTTTGTTATTCTTTCCTAGACATGTACTGCAAATGTTCCCTCACCTCTATATAAAGTGGTGTACGATTTTCTAGTGGAATAAGATTTTTCATTCTCTTCGACTACATGAACCTCCCCTTGACCAACAATGGGGGAATGTCGCCCATCAACTACCAATATAGTCCTACCTGATGGGACCTATCTAAGTATGGAGAACTACCTCGAATCACCACATGCGTCGAGGTGCACCTAAATCAACTAGCCAGTCTGCTTCCTCTACCTAAGCCTGACAAGTAATTCCTACCTAAGATGTATCATACTAATGGAGTCTTTGGAGCAATATCTCATACTCACTCCTGGGAATAGTCACTATATCACTATGCTTAATCCTAGATGCCATGTAACCTAGCAAGATCAACCAACACCTCATAAAAAAAATCCACAATCTTACAGAACCATCAATGAATTATTATCCGTGAATAAATCATGTCTAACGCTATCACAGATGCACATCTTCCAACATAGGATCTTAATTAGACCAAAACTTCCAAAATAGGGTTCCTAATACCTCTAAATAAGGAAAAAATTTAGTAGGTCACCTCTTGTCCCAAAGTATCATTGGCGGCCCTAAAACAACACTTCTCCAATCGTCGACCCTCCTCCAGACGATCACTCTAGTGATGGCCCTGTAGGAGGTTGCACCGTCATGTAGGCGGAAGACCCCGAGAACCGTGCACTGGTCCTACAACACCTAATGCTACCAACTTGGGGTGTTGTTTGTTGGCGCGTAGCAACGCTCCGATCAATCGACGGCGATGCTCCGGCATCACCCTAACATGATGGTGTCGCGATTGGTTACTAATGAACTCCTTCACATTGGCGGTGGCTAGATCGAGGGTCCTTTCCCTTCAGTCTTGTGGCCCAAGGCTTGGGACACTAGAAAATCTCATAGGAAAGACCTCTTTTTCTTCTCAAGATAGGCATAAATCCCCAAGAAATCTTAGTTTATTTGATGTAGAAAGAAAAAAGGAGGGTGGGAAACCGAGGTATTAAGCTCCAGCCTACAATCACTACTCTAATACCATGTAGAAATGGCCAACTTGGTTATTTCATAACCCTACAGCTTAATATATAGGGATGTGGGAAAAGTATAAAGCAATCCATAGATTCCATACCAAATAGAAAAACCACATACAAGAGACACAACCAGCACCACTCACACTACATGACTCTCAAAAAACTCATCTACAGTAAACGGTATTAGAGACTACTCTGCAGCAATCTCAGTAATAGGGTACTCAGCAATAGAAGTCTAATTCCTACAAGTGGGCTTGCCTAACTTGTCCAAGCACCTATCAAAAGAGTGATTAGTCCTTTTGCAATGAATGCAAGAAGAGTAGATATGACGACCTCGTCCACGGCCTCCAAAATGACCACCTCTCCCACCAAACACAACGTAGGCAAAGGTGTCAAGCATAGTAACAAGAGTAGTAGGTGGTGTATCAACATCTATCTTCTGGAAGTAGTTGTATACTGTCTCTAGGTCAGGCACCAAGTTAAAAGATAGAATCTACTCTCTAGCGAACTACTACCATGGTGCTAAGCCATCCTAAAATTGGTAGGTCTACCATTATGCACATTCAATAACCTGCTTCTCACAACAAACAAGCTAAAATAAGGTTAGCTCCTCAAAGAAGCCCTTTAAAGTAGTGAAATACACAACCAAAGACATGTCACCTTGATTGGTATTCCATATACGCCTGGAGATGTCGGCATGGAGGGAGCTACTCATCTGAAGGGACTACCTCTTCTCTAGAGTCTCCTAGATCTCCTTAGCTATCTTTTTATACAGCATATTGAAGGCAATTGTTGGGTCACTGCTGCTCACTAACCAGTTCATAACCACACAATTGTCCTCCCACTTCTTGTATTTGACCGCATCTTTGGGTTCAAGAGCCCTATCAATCAATACATGTAACTTCACTTGTCCTCCAACAAATATGAGAAACGTTCGTGACCAGAGAACATAGTTCCAAGATCCAATTAACTTGATAGTAGTCCCTTAAACTCGCACAAAGGCCAAGATCATGGCCCCAATAGTAACAGTAGTAGACTTCAAGTTCACCATGAGAACAGAAGATAGGTGTGTGCGTAGAAACATGCACCATGCATGTAGAGTAGATGAATCAAATCAAAACCGTGACTTAAGGGATCCAAATTCAACCAACTGGTTCAAGAGAGAACAATTACAAGGCCTTTGGTGGCAAAAGAAGAGGCCAATTCGATCTAAAGTGACCAAAACAGTACTACTCCGACAGAAAAAAAGGCAACGTTGGCTGCATCATAGGTGTAGTGTGGCAGATCTGGGCGAAGAGGGCAGCATTGCAAGTTAGAGGAAGCTCTCTAGGCGACACTGCAAGTCTAAGGAAGCTCTCAAGGCAACACAACAAAGGAGGTGGTCGCTATGCTTGGCCATCGAAATTCCCTAAAGGGCTAGGCAATGCTGTGGAGGGGGTTTGCCAAAACCCTAGGCACTATTGGTGGCGATAGTGAACCCTCCTCACCACTGCCCAAGGTGCAACGGCAAGCAAAAAGGGTCGATCAAGACCCCTAGTGAGCGAGGAAGGACCCCGAAGGGGTCACCCATAGAGAAGGTTGATGGACCCTTGTTGATCTAGCGACAGCTATAGTACCCACCCCTGTAAGGTTTCATTGGTTGCTTCGATTTTTTGTTTTCTTATGGTGGAAGAAAGAAAGGAGAGAATCAAGCAAGTACAAAACACCAACTTAGGATCACTACTCTGATATCATGTTGGAGATTTGAGGAATCGAAAATATTATTATGAATTTAAACAAACAAAAGGAGTTGGTCCCTTTATATAAAAGGATCAATCCTAATTGCAATCCTAATAAAATCAATTCAAATCTTAATCAATCTTTAACTACCTAAAACATATCTTTATGATTTTGGAAAGAAAAAAAATGGAAAGTCCTAAATTAAACAAGAGATAATTTTAAATACTATTTCCTAATTTTCTCTAACATTTTGATCAGAAATAGTGCTCCTATACTTTTTCAATAAATTCTCAACATAAAATTCAAACCTTATGTCATGATAATGTGGTTATTGGAGGAGCCATATAGGTTGATAAAGCAATTAGATCCTAAAGACCTTATTTTTAATTCAAAGCAAAGTGAATTCTCGCAACATATGAGGATCCAAGTGATCTATGTTAATTCTCCCATGGTATGTTTTCCACTCCTTTTTTTCTAAAATAACAAATAAACAAGTTTAAAATGGTGAATAATGAAAATTAATGCACTTAGCTTTAGGACTAGTTAATTGATTTCACTCCTCTATGACATGTAAGTGATTAGATTCCTACTACGAAGCATAAGTTAAACTAGTCTATACCAATATACGAAAAGAGGGTCCGACAAGCCACGTGTCAATCCCTCCCCCCCCCCCCACTCTCCACTCCGCGTGCTCTCCCTCCCCTCCCCACACCTCACATTCTGCACACTCTCTCTCGCTTTGATTAAATACCCCCTACCCGTCCCTTGCTCCTCCGCTCTCTCTCTTGTCCCTTCAATTCCATTCCACACTAAATAATTCCCATCCCCCAAAGTGAAAAAAAAGATGATAATAATAAGGAAAAAACCCAAAAATCGGCACCATGTCTCGTCGTGCTACCAATCGCAATTGATTTGTTAATCCCCACCTCTCCACATGGGTCAAAGCCCACAAGGCCATTTTTAGAGGCTTCTTTTACTTATATGCCCCTTAGCACCTTATTTTTCTCCAACTACAAATACCGCCACGCTACCAAGTCATGAAACACACACTCACATAACTATCCAAAGATTAGAATTTTATCTAAGAAGATCTCTAATTTATTCTTTAATCAAGTATTTAGTTTTACAAATTGTCAATTACTAATTGAATAAACATGATTTATTTTTGACAACAGGGAAGTTCAAAGTTGAGACCTCCAACTCCCAAAAGCGATGTTCCACCACTATTGTTTTGCATTAAATTATTTATTTTTGTTTCGTTAATAAATTAGATATTACTTATATACAAAATGGATACTAATTCAAAAAATGTTTTAATTTAGTTTTAACATATAATTATTATTCCAAGAGGATTCTGATCGCTGTGTCAATCCCTCATTTCGTTCCCTTCGCTTCTCGCCTCTCTCAATCTCTCCTCTGTCCTCTCTCCATTCCTCTCTTTCTCACTCACGAGACAACATTAATTCCCCTCCCACTCCTCGCCTCTCCCCCATTCCCCCTCCTCTCTCTAAGTCACAACATTATTTGTTACTTATTCATCTCCTTTTTTTGCTTAGCTAGGTGATTTTCAACTATCACTATTTTTTAAAATTAATTGATTAAAATGATTCAAGTCTTATTAGAAACCATAAGACTCTCTTATATAAAGAGAGACCGAAAGGATGGAAGTACATAAAAGCCCATGAGGAGAAACCAAATCCAATAACCATACAACAAAGAAAATAGAAATAGAAAACATATGCTAACACTCCCCCTCAAGCTGGAGCATAGATATCTATCATGCTCAGCTTGGATACACATAAATCAAATAAAGATCTAGCTAAGGGCTTGGTAAAGATATCAACAATCTGCTCTTCAGATGTGACTAGCGTGGTATAAAGCAACCCCTTCTAAATGATGTCTCTGGTATAGTGACAATCAACCTCAACATGCTTCGTCATCTCGTAAAATGTTGGGTTATTAGCAATAAAAATGGCTACTCTATTATCACATCTTATATCCATCAGGCTAGAAAACTATATCTGCAAGTCAGTAAGCAGGGATCTAATTCACATAATCTCTGCAATCATCTGAGCCATGGCTCTGTACTCAGACTCGGCACTGGATCTTGCAACTATGCCCTGTTTCTTGCTCCTCCATGTAATCAAACTCCCTGCTAGAAAGGTGCAGAACCCAATAGTGAATTTGCAATCCACATGACATCCAGCGTAGTCCGCATCAGAGTAACCAACCAAAGTCATGGAAGACTCCTTGGAGAAGAGAAGACCCTTCCCAGGAGCCTTCTTGATGTATCTGAGCACCATCAATGCTGCATCCCAGTGTTAACGTGTTGGCTTGGCCATAAACTGACTCAGTCTCCCTACTGCAAAGGAGATGTCCGACCTCGTGATAATAAGGTATAGCAACTTACCCACAAGCTGCTTATACTACCTGTTGTCCACCAACTGTGCATCCTCATCATATTGTAGCATCTTGGGGTCCATAGGAATATTGTCCTCCTTGGCCCTAAGCATACCAATCTCTTGCAAGATGTCCAAAGTGTACTTCCTCTAGGACAAGACCATGCCATTTCTGTTACGAGCAACCTCGATACCAAGAAAGTATCATAGAGCTCCCAAGTCCTTTATGACAAACTGCTCTATTAGGATGCGCTTAATCTCAACAACACCCTGCTCATCATCTCCTGTGACAATCAAGTCATCAACATAAACAAGAAGTACCACAGTACCTTGTTCAGTCCTCCTAACAAAAAGAGAAAAGTCAGCTATCGACCTCGTAAATCCAACTACCTCTACAACCTGTGACAACCACTAGAATCAGGCTCTAGGACTCTGCTTAAGGCCATAGATGGCCTTCTGTAGTCGGCATACACACTCCCCCTGAGCTCAAAGCCAAGTGGCTGCTGCATGTAGACTTCCTCTTGGAGGTCCCCATAAAGAAATGCATTCTTCATATCCAGCTGATGTAAAGGCCAATCTAACTGAACTACCACTGCAACAAGCACCTATACGGTAGAAAGTTTGGCAACTGATGAGAATGTGTCAAAGAAGTCCACTCCATAAGTTTAGGTGAACCCCTTGGCCACGAGACGTGCTTTGTATCTAGCAACACCACCATCTGGGTTGAATTTCACAGTGAATACCCATCGACAACCAACAAGGGTAGCACCAGCAGGAAGTGGGGTAAGCTCCTAAGTTCCACGACCTCTAAGAGTTGCCATCTCATCCTCCATGGCTGCTTACCATTTTGGATCAAGCATGACCTCACGATGAGTAGCTGGAATCTGAGTAGTAGCTAATGCCTGAGTAAATCCAACAAACCTGGGGGCTAAGCCATCAGTACCAAGTGCTCCAACCGTGGGATAAGTAGTGCAAGTCTGTGGTCGCTTTCAAATAGCTATTAGAAGATCGAGATCATCACCTGCCACATCATCTATCCTGTCCCTATGATCATCACATGGCAAACATTCATCAGTATCTAAAGGATTCACTTAAGAAGTTGACGGTGAAGGTAAGGGTAGGAGTTCCTAATAAGTAGTATAAGGGCCGACATATGTCTGAAGTGACTCAGTCAACTGAGAAAAGGGATGCGTAGCATAAGGTGGTGGTGGTGGTGGTGGTGGTGCAATAGGGGCAGGGATCACAGGGAAACTCCCAAAGCAAATGAGGGCATATGGCATAGGCACCATATCACCCTTAGGAGGCATCTCAACAGCAATCAGAGAAAAGAAGGTATTGCCTCATGAAAGGTAACATCCACACGGCCACTAGGAGCATCGCTGGAGGAGATCCGACGTTGCTACTGCCACTGGGAGAGAAGAGGTTGTGGGTGTAGGGTTTAGAGGCCTTGGGGGTAGGACATCGAGAGCCACAATCCAAGATCGATGCTCCGATACCAAATTAGTTGAAATGATTCAAGTCTTATTAGAAACCCTAGGACTCTTATATAAAGAGAGACCGAAAGGGTGAAAGTACATAAAAGCTCCTGACGAGCAAACCAAACCCAATAGCCATACAACAAAGAAAATAGAAATAGAAAACATATGCTAACAAATTTTTTCTATACATATTGTACAGATTATATTATTTTAACTATTGAAATAAAAATGACTGCGTATATTGGATGATTTAATAAATTATTTTTTTTCCATCAATAATAATATTATTCCCGCGTAGGCCTTTATCTAGATAATTTCTAACTAGAACTACTTTTTTTAATTTTTTCTATACATATTTTACAGATCATATATTATTATCCTATTATTTAAGATAGACTACTATTCCAATTATTAAAATAAAAATGATTGTGCATATTGGATGATTTAATAAATTATATTATTTTTTTTATTTTCCATCGATAATAATATTATTCCCGCCACAAAACACAGGTCCCAATTTACTAGTTATAAACTAAAGGAGAGTTCCTTAGGCTGAGGTGTTGTTCCCATTTTCTTTGCCCACAATACCCATTCTTGTATAACTCTCCCTATCTTAGATTCCTTACCCAATATTTCTCCTCACCCCCCATTTAACTAGTCCCACACCATTTAACTTCTCCCCACTGCCCACTCTCTCCAAATTTCTCCCCTACCATTTATCAATCTGAAAGTGTCAGCTGACATGAGCACATTTTGTGCACTTAAAGCTATTGTTAGTTAGACTCTTTGCTGTTCCTGCACAACGAACCAATAACTCAATGATGGAGACATACCTCTCAAGTTAGTAGATTTTTTCATTGTAAAAACATATTGAGGTTATTTGTACCAATCAAAATTACTCTGTATCCAAGAATTATTCTTTTTTTCATTTCAATCACTGTTGTGTTCATTGAAGCACCGAATAAAATGATTTCTAATGATACCCGCAGCAAAATGCCAATAGAGCGATTTCCAGTATATACTAGTACTAAAATGAAATTTAACTCGGTGTACCATTTGTGCCAAAAACATTTCTTAATTACAAATATGGTCAACAACGACAAGGCCTTTTCCTACACCAAGTTGCTCAGCTAAAATTGCACAGTAGTAAGTTGAAATTTACCTTACAACGAACTAAATTCAATATCTCGACTTATATTGGACTTTGTACCAAAAGAGTCCTTCCTTTCTTTTTTGTGATTTTCCAAGCATCTTTGAAAACTTCAGCAATCTGATTAACTTGGAAATATGCCCTCACTTTAGTTTCAGCCATGTAGCAGCTTCCTCATGGTTTTAGCCCCCACAAGAGAGAGAGAAAGAGAGAGAGGGGGGGAAGAGGGTGGGACGGAGACTACTTATATTGGAGTTTGCACCAAAAGAGTCCATTCTTTTTCATGATTTTCCAACCATCTTTAAAAACTTCAGCAATCTTATTAACTTGGAAATATGTCCTTATTTTAGTTTCAGCCATGTAGCAGCATCCACATGGCTTTAGCCCCCACAGGAGAGAGAGAGAGAGAGAGAGAGCAAGGGACTGAGGGAGGGAGGGAGACAACGTTGCCCAAGCAAAACATGCTAACAAGACTGGATCACAAATTTTGCCCATATTAAATGGGTTCAAGAAGCACCAAGAAAAGTATAAACAACATCAATATTATAAGCAGCGACAATACTCACCAATGTGCACTTTAGGTGTTGCAGCAGCAGTGGCATCAGCCAGGACGGTAATTGAAGGATAATTTAGTGCAACTGCATCATAAACAGTCTGCCTAATACAGTTTGGTGTCTGAACACCTAGTTGATAAAATGAGTCAAATAATCAGCAATTATAAACATAACAATGTGCATAAACAGGAAATTGTCTGCTATCAGAAAGGATTTTCATATTTTGGGGATTTGATACAATGATATAAATCCCAATAAAATCAAGACAAGCAAAGGATGGCAATGACCAATAATCCAATTATACTTTTATTACAGAAATATCTTAAAACAACCTACAGAAAACAAGGACTAATCAATTTAAGACAGAGAAAAAAGGGTAAATCAATTTAAAAAGTGAAAAGATAAAATCCTACTTATCGACTAAACACCCACTCTTTTTTTTTATTCAAAAGTAAACAATCGGGGTTTTAATAGTAGAGAATTATGAGCATCCATGCTACCATTTTTTCCATATACAGGCCATACAACATAATGCCCCTGCAGTTACAGACTAGCTTATATGATCCCATATGTCTAAAACACAGAAATTCAGGGTAAGAGAGATTTTCTGCAGCTGACTTTCTACGCCCAATTTTTTTGAGAAACATCAGGATGACTACTAAATATTAGTTGCATCATGTTTATTAATTAGGAATAAAACACCCACAGGCATTGTAGCCAAGAAAGAGGCCAAAAAACTCACATTATGGATGACATTCCCCACATAGGGCTAGCACCACTTTCAAAACCACCCTATTCCACTATGACAAATGGACCAAAAAACCATAGGATAGGTCCTTTTGTGAAACCATAAATTAGGAATGACCTTTGTACTTTATGAAGATGGAACTTACATAGATTGTTGGCATGGACATGCTCTCTCTCTTTATTTCTTTTATTCTTCTTTTGTGGCTTATTGTGATTTCTATTTTCTGATTGGACGTGTTGTAATTTTCCCACACCTCTTCACTATGTAAAGAGGTGTATGGCTTACTGGAATAAGAAGTTGCATCATACACCAGGTTTTGATATCCCACCAAAAACTTAGCCCTAAAAACTTTTATCCTAAACCTAGATCTCCCTCTTCTCTCCACACCAGCAACCACAGTAGCCACCGGCGACTACAACAGCCACCGGCGGCGGAGGTTCCAATAGCAGGGGCCACTGGCGTCACCCTACAGCGACCAATGCTGTCGGAGCAAGGCCAGTGGCCACCGGCGCCACCCTTACAGGGTAGTGTTGGGGTTGTAGGCCGTCGCCAGCAGCCAGGCGGAGGAGAAAGGCAACCCCATCGCTAGTTGTGGGTCCCATTTGAATCAACTTTGGCTCTTATGGGGATGATCTGATCTCGTAGAGGCGATCGGGGACAGAAATGTAATTTTTTGGGTTTTTCTTTGCCCAAAAATCCATGGTTAATAACTGATCTAAGGTTTCTTCTACTTGGTATGATCTGAAAGTATGCATGATTTCTCTATCTGGAGGTTCATGATGGCTTTATCTTCTGAATACGAGGTTACATCAGGTTCCACATCCAAGAGCGTGACTTACAAGAATTCATTTTTTGACCCTATTATCAAGTTGGACGAGACCAATTATCCAAGATAGTCTCAAATGTTCCTTATGACAGTGAAGGGGCACGATAAGGAACATATTCTATTAGAGCTAAAGCCTACTGATAAGATAGCGAAAAATGCATCTTGGAAGAAGGATAATGCTATGGTGCATGCTTGATTGATAAATAATGTTATTCCATGTATTGAAGATGAAATTATGTACTACAAGATGACAAAACAAACATAGGATAGTCTCAGAGACATTCACATGAAAAGAATTCTTCCATGGTCTTCCAGATACATCATGAGCTATTTGAGTTGGAGGGTCGTTCACTCTCTTAATACTATTCAGCCTTGAAAAGTCCTCTAGAGATATAATGCATGCCGACCGGTTTGTACGAGTTCTATCCAAAAGGATTATCGCAAGGAGTTCATGGTTCATCTATTCCTGTTTGGACTTGGCCCAAATTATGCTGCTGCACATTCACAGATCCTCACATTGTTTGAGCTTCCTACTCTGAAGGAGGTTTAAAGTCATCTGAGTAGGCTTGTTATGCCTCTACCTCAAACTGGAGAGAGTGCTAGACAGTCTTCAACCATGGCTGCGGTGACTGGATGTGGAGGTAGAGGTGCGCCTGCCACACGTGGTCGGGGAAGAGGACGAGGCATATCCGGGAGGACCCATACTACTTGTACCTTCTGTGGGAAGGTTGGACACATTGAGGCCTCATGTTGGGCCAAGCATGGGAGGCCATCGATCGCCAATTAGGCCTCTGTGACTTCTTTTGCCCAGTTTGATACTATTTCTCATGCTAATTATGATGCGGTAGTTCAGCGTCTTTCTCAGTTGACTTAGGAGACGGCCACCACCAATGAGACCACTGCTTTTTCCTATTCGTCAGGTACTGATATGTCATAGTTGGTAGAGTCTGAGGGTTTACAACACTTACTAGTGAGCAGAGATGTTTCGGGAGTCTACAAACTATGGCACGTGGAAGGACAATACAAGTGGCAAATGGCAGACACACACCGATTGATAGTCAGGGGGAGGTTTTGGTTACCCCCACCATGCGATTGCCTCGTGTGTTTTTTGTCCCTGATTTTTCTATGAATTTGTTATCTGTCAACAAGATTACAAAGCAGCTTAATTGCGGAACTATATTTAATGATCTTGGTTGCATATTTCAGGATAAACTGACGGGGAGGATGATTGGTGGTGGACACGAAGAGGGGGTGTGTATCGCCTTATTCACATGCCTATCATTGCCACATGTCAAGATGGTTCTAGCTTTACATTTAGGAGTACTCTGCAATGGCATCATTGACTTGGTTACCCATCTCTGGATAGGCTTAGACGCATAATCCCACACTTGTCACCAGCTACTGAGATATACTGTGATGCATGTCGGTTGGGGAAGCCTCATTGATCTTTTCCTGTCACTTCTGGTCCTAGTTCTATTTCCCTTTTCAAGTTATTCCATCTAGATGTTTGGGACCCTAGTCAAAAACCTGATCTCTGCTATTATCTTATCATTGTGGGCAACTTTTCCCGTTTATCATGGTTGTTTTTTATGAAGAATAAATATAATGTGGGACATATTATTGAGAATTTCTTATTGAAAATAAAGAATCAGTTTGCTGTTACTATGAAAATTGTAAGATCTGATAATGCTTTAAAATTTTGCATTGCACGATTGGCTGGATTTTACAGGGCACATAGGATTGTGCATCAAACCTCCTATCCATACACCTCGCATCAAAATGGTGTGGCGGAGAAGAAACACAAGCACCTATTGGATGTGACTTGTACTCTATTGATACAACATTGTGTTCTACGTTATATTAGAGTAATGTAGTTCTTACGGCATGTTATCTTATTAATAGGGTGCCTTCCTCTATTCTACATAACCAAACTCCTTGGCATGTTCTTCATCCAGAGAGGGAGTTGTGTTAGTTACCTCCACATGTATTTGGATGTATAACATTTGTACATTTGATGAGTCCTGAAAGGGACAAGTTGGCACTACGTACAGTGAAGTGTGTCTTTCTTGAATATTTCTGAGTCTAGAAGGGATGTCGTTGCTATGATCCAGTAGCAGGAGGCACTATGTTAGTGTAAATGTAACGTTCCATGAGACAGTGCCTTGTTTTTCTTTAATAGCTTGTCAGTTGCCTCCTGAGGCTGAATTTACTCAAATGCCTATCCCACCTATGCCAATGGGTGGAGTTATGGACACAAAGACATCTCTTGCACCTTCTAAGCCTCCAACTGATAATAATAGAGATGGACTTGCTTATCAAAAGCCAAAGACTTACAGGCAACACACCCCCTACTTCAATCCCACCTTCCTCCCCAAGTTAGGTATGTATTGAGCCATCTGTCTAGATGTATGCTAGTGGCGATTGTACAGGTGCAAGTGATGGTGTTCCTGAGGATGATCTTCCGATAGCTATTCGGAAGGCACCACAATCTTGTGCACATTATAAAGCAGCAGGGATAGTGTCCACTGAAAAGATAGGGAAATCTTTTGGCTTGTTTACTACGGCTTTTTCAGCTATAGAGTTACCAACTACATGTCAGCAAGCCATGCTTAATCAAAAATGGCGAAAGGCCCGAGGATGAGATGGCTGCATTACAGGATCGACAGACATGGGAGCTTACTCATCTTCCACCTAACACTACACTTGTTGGTTGCCATTGGGTCTTTGCCTTGAAGTACAACCTTGATAGGTCTATTTCTAGGTATATGGCACGTTCGATAGCAAAGAGGTTCACCTAGACATAAGAGGTGGATTTCTTTAATACCGTATGTCCTATTGCTCGCTTGTCTACAGTCCGGATACTTGTTTCTATTGCTCCTCATAAGGATTGAAAACTTCACCAACTTGACATCAAAAATACCTTCCTTTATGGTGATCTTAAGGAAAGGTATACATGCAGCAGCCTCCTGGATTCGAGGTTCAGGGGGAGTGTGTATGCAGGTTGAAGAAGGCTATCTCTGAACTCAAGCAGAGTCCAAGAGCGTGGTTTCACAAACTGTCAGAAGTAGTTGAAAAGATGGGCCTGCAGAGATCTTCCTTAGACCATTCTCTATTTGTCAGGAAGACAAAGCGAGGTGTGGTAGTTCTCTTGTGTATGCAAGTTGAAGAAGGCTATTTATGGACTCAAGCAGAATCCAAGAGCGTGGTTTCACAAACTGTCAGAAATAGTTGAAAAGATGGGTCAGCAAAGATCTAACTCAGACCATTCATTGTTTGTCACGAAGACAGAGCGAGGTGTGGTGGTTCTCTTGGTATATGTAGGCGATTTGATCAATACAGGAGATGACAAAGCTGGAATTACAAAAGTCAAAATTCCTAGTGAAGCAATTTGTTATGAAAGATCTTGGCCAACTACATTACTTTCTGAAGAAGTTGCAACCAGCAAAGATGGGATAGTTTTGTCCCAACATAAGTATGCCCTTGATGTACTTAAAGTAACAGGCATACTAGGATCCAAATCTGCTAACATACCTATGGATTCCAAGGTATGATAATTATTAATACAGAAGAGGCAGAAGTAGTTGATAATTATTCATACATGCAACTGGTTGGAAAATTGTTATATGTAACCATTACTAGACCTGACATTGCTTTCGCTGTTGAAAAGTTGAACCAATTTATAGACAAGCCTACTAAGCTGCATTAGGAGGCAGCTATGCGGTGCTTAGATACTTGAAAAAACACCTGGTTGTGGAATACTGTTCAGGAAGGGAGCACCTATGACAGTTGTAGGATATTCAGACGCTGACTATGCAGGGAATATAGCAAACAGAAAATATACCACTGGCTTCTGTACTTTTGTTGCTAGAAACCTTGTCACCTCAAAAAGTAAGAAGCAGGGGTTTGTTTCCAAGTCGAGTGTAGAATCTGAGTATCGTGCTATGGCTCAGACTGCTACTAAGATGGTTTAGGTGAAATCTTTACTATGGGACCTACATGTCCAGATTGATGGTCCTAGGGAAATGCAATGTGACAACAGGGCAATTACTTACATTACTAATAATCCAATGTTTCATTAAAGAACGAAGCATATTGAAATGGATTGTCACTACACCAGAGATCTGATATAGTGGGGAGTGTTGCATACTACTTTTGTTGCTTCAAAGGACCAGACTAGTGACATTACCAAGCCATTGGCACGAGAAGCCTTTGGCGCATGCTATTCCAAGCTGAGCACGATAGATATCTATACTCCAGCCTTAGGAGGAGTGTTGACATGCACATGCTCTTCATATCTTTTTATTTCTTTTATTATGCTTTTGTGGCTTATTGGAATTCTATTTCCCAATTGGATATGTGGTCTAATTTTCCCACACCTCTTCTATATAAAGATGTGAAGGGCTTATTAGAATAATAAGTTGCATTATTATTTCCCACTTAGATATTCACTCAACACTATTTAAGGACCAATATGTAAGAAAATGTGTAGCAAGAAAAATCAATCCTCACAATGTGTATGGTTTAAGCCAACAGACCCAACATAAATCACAATTACCCATAAGGCTTAAGCCCAAATAATGAGGCACTATCCTTCAACTATTGCGTAGGTGGGATAATACTTCAAAGTATTTTAAAGTCCTCTAAGAAGCAATCTAAATTCTCCCTCATAAGCTTAGGTGGCAAAGTGCAACTTCTGACTAAAGTAACATCTTGCAAGACATATCTCTTACCTATTTTAGCACCCAACATATGTGTATCTTTGTCATGTCAATGGCTATCCTAGCACAATACCTTTAACTATCGTTGAATCAAGTTATGTTTAAGAGAAAGCTAAAAGAGGGATGATTAGTGCAATCGAGGATAAATATAAAATTTAAGAAATGTACAAATGAAATCACACCACAAAGGACAAAATTTTTATGTGGAAAACCCCCAAGGATAAAAACAACCACGTAAGTCTCCTTAACTTAAGATTTTCCTTATCGTAAAGGCAATCAAAATCCACTAACCACACCACCTAAAACAAGGGTGGTGTACCTCGATATACAAAGTCCCTCACCAGTCCCAACCGAAGAGTTTTACCCTTCCCGTGAAAAGAGATGGGGATCCAACAAGCTAAATACTCAAATACAACAAGAATAAAAATACAACAATCCTATAGAGCCCTAAGAAAGAAAAATTAATACTAGCTTCTATAAGTTTAGCATTACTTCTCTTTTAAGTATATAGATCAGAGCTTAGCCCATAGGGAAAATGCTCTCAGAATTTGAATAAAATGGCTTGGGGAGCATTGAGAGCTTAGAGTGCTAAAGAGTAAGCGAGTATACTTGTCTTTAAGAGTTGTGTCATGGTTTGGAAGTGCTATGGGACATTTATAGAACCCATAGAGTGGCTTTAGACGGCTCAAAGAGAGTCCATTAGCTGTTGGAGATGATTAGGAGATGATTAGGAGAAGATTTTCTCAAGAACAAAAAAGATTTGCAGCTGACATTGCTCGATCAAACGTCTAATAAGGATCAATCATTTAAGAAGTGTGTGTCGACTAATTTTTAGTTGCTAAAGGAAGGTTAAAAGTAGGTGAAAAATCACACATCTAGCAATAACATCAAACAACCTATTTTACAATAAGGGTTGTTTGATTAAGAGATTAGCTATCTAATAGAGTGACCAGAAGTTAGTAGACTTGGGTCAAGTGGTAGGGGGGTCTACAGAGTCGTCTAGTCAATAAGATTAGACATCTCAAACGACATCTAAGAGAGAGGTTAGACATCTAAAAAAGTGACCAATTTTTATTCAAGAGTGTGACACAAATCTTTGGGTTGAGGATCTCCAAGACGATTTGGTTGTAATGTTTGCTTGTAGGTCATCTAAGATGTCTGAAGAAGTGTTTGGACATCTGACACAGAAGTTGGACATCTGATAATGTAAGGTAATCGTTTGAGAAACGAGGATTTGTCCAGGCATCAACTAACTAAGTGGTTAAACGACTTATTATGTAATAAAGGTCGTCCCATCAAGGTTTTAGATGTTTAATAAGGTACATAGGTCTCTTTGAAGTTTTGGAGAAGGGTTCCTATCTTGGTTCAGTTTGCTTCCTTTAGAGTCTTGGGTTTTACAAAGGGTCTTTATTAAAGTCCCTTCGGATCAAAGATAGCCTGCTAGTGAGATATAGGAATCCACGTGGTGCAAAGAGCATAACAAAACTTGTATGCCTCTACTAGAAAAGTTGTTGACACGGCATTAGAAATAGGGTATCTGGAACAACTCTATAGGGCCTTGCAAATTGCAATAGGGAGATCTAGATGATTAAAAACTAGTACAGCCTCACGGACTACCCCTGCCTACTCAGGATGGGAATGAGGCACATCGTTGTCTCCCTATATAGGACCTGCATCATTACCAAGCACAATCTCATCAGTCTGTAAATCACCTGTGCAGCTGTGCTCACCTGCGGCGAACGAGTTGGCTCAAAGAGGGGGATTGAAGCCTATAAGTAACAAGGGGCTCATGAAACCTTATAGGCGCAAAGGGTGGTGGCTCAGAGGGTGGTGGTTTAGTGATCGAGATAGCCTCCAAGGACGTAGGAGGAATAGGCATAGGCACTTCAACAACCTCGAGAGAGAGACTCTTCTCAACAGTAGAAAAGTTTGAGATAAACTTGTGAAAAGTGACATCCATACTCATACAATGTCTATAAGGGGTCAAAGCACCGATTGAGTGAAAGAATATCCCAAAATTACACACTTAACGACCTTAGGACCAAGTTTATCCTAAGCAGGAGTAATAATGTGGACAAAAGCAACACAACCAAATATCCTAGATGGACCATGAAACAGGTTACCCTCTGGATAAAGATTCTACAAGGGAATTTGCTCATGGACCACAGAAGAAGGCATTTTGTTGATCGAGTAACACGTAAGATCTCCCTAGTAGAGAGACGAAACCCTGTTGTGAATCGATAAGGTGCGTTATGAGTTGAAAATTCGTGCGAAGAAGAGAGTTAGGGTTTCGTCGTGGTATTCGAAGAATTTCGCTCATCAAATAAAATTTATAACCGAGACTCGGTGAGTCCTAGGTCAAATACGGGAATGTGACATTTGATAAAGATCGTGTTTGATTATTTCCTTTTGGTATTTTGGTGATATATATTTTTTTGTTATTTTATCTAAGTAGAATAGCAAATTGAAATTTAGCTAACTAATCTACTCAACAAATAAATAGAGGGAGAGAGATGGAGACGTGAAAGAGAACAAATATTTATATAAGCGAACCAAATGTTTGTATAGAAAATAATTGCGAAAAATTAAATCTACACTAAAAATTGAATAAAAAGAGATAGAGAGAATCCCCCTCAATAGTTGCTTTGAGAATGAGCAGTGCCCAAACGAAGGTGATGCGAAGATGGATGGAGGACAAAGCTGGATGAAGAGAAGGTGAGGCAGGGTGATGACAGATTGATCTCTTCTTCAAACGGGGGAAAGAGGACAGCTGACGGGAGCTCCACGAACACAAGTGAAAGGGATGGGCTAAAAAATTATTTTTTATCTCGTAGAGCTTCCCAAGGGCTTGGGACACTAGAATTAGAGTTTAGAACAAGTCCTTAAGCTCTAGAAAGGTGAGGAATAGAGCAGGAAGGGATGTTGAGCAAAGGAGGGGTGGAGGCCTTTTTATAGTGTGTGGAATGGGGTTGCTCAGCCAAAAGAGGTGGAAGGGCACTCAATGCCACGTGTGCAGCACGCACCACATGTAGCAACCGCACGCACGCTCGCGCATCGCAGGCACGCACACACAACATGGACACGCAGTGCTTACATTGCGTGAGCACAGTTAGGGAAAGCCGCACCCATCTGATGGAGATCGGAGGGCTGAGAGAGCACAGATCGCACTCTGAGATTGTGCAGAGGCAAGGGAGTATGACGATCCTTCAATGCTTAATGGATGCTCGAGATCACGCGCCTCCGCGCATTGATATCATGCTCTGTAGCGTGTATGATCGCACGTCATCACAGCTACTCCATCTGTGCGGCCACGTGGCTGCGTTTGCATCGCTTGATGTCGATCGCTTGGTCGAGAGCACACAAGGGGGCGCTCTTTAAAGATTTGAGGTGCGATTCTTGAGCAACGTGGCATGATCCTCACCTTCCATTCAAGATCATGAGGCCTTGATTGAAATTAATCTGCGCTGAAGGAGAGGCACGGCGAGGATTCGAACGCGTGCCCCTCCTTTGAGAAGGGGGCATGCGCACCACTGCACTGCCACGATTTGAGGCACATCTGGGCCGTTAGATCAAGATCCAATGATCCAGATTATTTCTCAAGGTGCGCCTTTGGGTTGTGAAGGGCCTGATGGAGTGCTACGTGGCTTCCCCTTGGCCGTTGGATCAAGCTTGATGGCATGGGCGACCGTGATGGCTAGGATGGCATTAGGCAACTGTGATGGCACCACATGGCGCCATGATGGCCATCCATCTTTTTTTCTTCGTAGGTAATGCTACAGATGCCCTATCGAGTCGATTTTCACGGTGTTGGGCTACAATCATCGACCTAAATCCATCTATACGGTTGGATTTGTTGTTTAATGCTTGGATTTGCGTCACCCTATCCCCTAGCCATTGATCTTCTTTGGCTTGTAGAGGATGCTACGGAGGGTCGATCAAGACGATTTTGGAGGCGTTGAACTCCGATCGTCGCCCTGATCACATCTGTATGGTTAGACTCTCCGTCTGAAGCCCAAAAATGTGCTGCCTTGTTTCCTAGCATTAAAATATGTAAATTAATATACAATTTATACAGATTATTCTATATGCATAATAATAAATATTATGTGATATTTACAATGCTAGATGCATCTACTAACCTAGGAGAACGCATAAATAGGCATTTTATCATAAAATAATGTATATTTATCAGTGTGTGCTACATCAAGAATATGCATGTGCTTTCTCTCAGCAACCCTATTCTATTGGGATGTATAAGAACGGGTAATCTAATGAATAATACCATGGGATTTATAAAAAACACAATCTTTGAGTACAAAACTCAAAAGCATTATCCGAACAAATATTTTTAACATAACTACCGAACTGATTCTTTATTTTCAAAATAAATTATTCCAAAACATTGCGAAATCAAACTTTTTAATGGAAACATCATGACCGATGAGAAAAATCATCAATAAGAATAAATAATGACGACCCAGCCGATCAAGAATACAATTAGGGCCCTACACATCTATTTGAACCAGTTAGAACATCTCAGTAGATCCTAGACTCTAGCTAACAGGATAGGCACTCCAATGATGCTTGCCCAACTGACAGACATCACGAGAAATAACAATAGATGGATAAATCTATGGTATAACACAACGAAGCCTCTTTAGTGAAAGATGGCCAAGTCGAAGGTGCCACTGGAAAGGAGACCCAAGAGTAAAAGTGACACCCAAATAGCAAGCCACAGCAAAGGGCGACTGCATCAGGCAATAAACTCCCCCTCCTCACAATCACCATCAATCATCCTCCCCATCAAGATATCCTAAAAAGTATAAGTAATAGAGTCAAATATAGCACAACAATTCAACTCCTTGGTTATTCTATTGATAGAAAACAAACTAATAGGAAAATCTAGCACAAGAAGAACATATATCAGTCGTATGTTGGGGATAACTCAGACCTCCTATCTAGCAACTAGTGAGTGTCTCCCATCTGCCACCTATATAGTCTTCCCTAGATGAATAAGTTTAAGATAGAGAAAACACCTCTTATTGCCATTGAAATGTCTTGAAGCTCTAGAATCAACCAGCCAGTCTGTATTACATTGATCATCAGTAGAAGTGGAGACGACAAACTTTATACCTGACGAAGAGGTGAAAGCAACAGTCTCTGAAGTAAACGAGACCTCTTGTAACAACTGTGTGAGGTGCTAAAGTAGCACATCATAATCAGCCTTTAGCACAAAACTGATATCAACTAGCTGCTCTGTACTAGCAATAACTTGATTCGCCATAGGAGGACGACCATGCTTGGTCCAACAATTATTCTCTATATGCCCTAACTTCCCACAGTAGGTGCATGCAAAACGTCCTCTCCCAACAGTACCATGTCCTCTACCTCTCCCTCGGGTAGGTGGTAAACCACACCTGTGGCCCTGAGTGGTTGCAAGTGCAAATGTATGAATTCACCATCTTTTCATTCTCAATCATCCTTTGCTCCTTCCCAAAGGACCACATTTCATATAAAGCTATACAAAAGGTAGCTCGTCCAAGTACAATGTGTTGAGTTACGCTTCTGGTTGAGGGACTATTTGTTATTTTATTTTCCCTTGATGGACTTATGTTATTATTTTTCCCTCACCTCTCTCTATATAAAGAGGTATAGGGACACTTGGTAATAATAAGAATGATACTTTTCTTCAACTCAGTATCAAAGCACCAAGTTAGGGACACCACCAAATAAACCATAACCCTACCTTCAAGCCTCACCACCACTAGACACCACCACCCTCACCAATAGCAGCACCGACGCCATGCCACCGTCGCAATAGCACATTGTCCATCGTCGTCGCTGCTACAACAACTTCCCGCAGCATTGCCTCGGGCTACAATAGCCACCCCCGCTACTCTACAGCATCGCCTAGGGCTGAGCAGCTTCCCACAGCGCTGCCTCGCACTGCTATAGCATGCCACCACTCGCCATTGCCCTGTAGACCACAGTAGCAAGCCGCTACAGCCCTGTAGGTCGTCGTCGTTGCTCTAGAGCAGCACGCCACTGCCGCCTTCTCTCCTAGTCGCCACCTAGGCCACCAGAGAGCATGCTACTGGCCACCAGCACGTTGTAGGGAGGTTCTTGAGTGTTGTGGAAATGGAGTTTTAAATCAAGAACCTTCTTATGTGTGGTATGACTCCCTGTGATCTTATGGTCTAATTTGAGGTATGTATTCACCTTTGTTAATGATTTTTGGGGTGTGTATTCCCCTGATTGCATGATTAGTGGGTGTATTCCCTAGTGAAGGTTTGGAGATAGTTCTTGTGGGCTACGGGGTGTATTCCCTGTGTTTTTGGTGTTTGATCCAGGATTTCAAATCTGCTGTCCGAATTTGTTTCTGTGTCTGGAGCTACCATGGCTACATCCGAGGCTTCTGAGATGTCTTCAAGACAGAATACAAAAAGCAAAGTGTACAAGATCCCCTTCTTTGCTCCGATTACTAAGTTGGATGAGACTAACTACCCATGTTGGTCTCAAACCTTCCTTGTCACTATAAAGGGTCATGAGAAGAAACATGTGCTTGTGGAAGCACCACCCGAGCAGAAAACAGGAAAATATGCAATGTGGAATCGGGATGATGCTATGGTGAGAGCCTAAGTCCTGAATAGCGTTATTCCTTGGATTAGTGATGAAGTTATGTATTACACTTCTGCCAAAGAGATGTGGGATACCTTGAGGACTGCCTATTCACATGAGTTGAATTCAACTCAAGTATTCCAGATCCACTATAATTTATGCCATCTCAGGCAGGAGGAGATGAGCATGTCGCAGTACTACTCCACTATGAAGGGGTTATTTGAGAAATATAATGCAATTAGGCCGATGTGTACTTCCTCTACATGCAGGGATCACAAGGACTTTGCAGTGTAGGGCTGAATAATCACTATTTTGCGGCTTGTTCTCAGATTCTGACTCTCTCCGAGCTTTCTCCTATTAAGGAAATTTACAGGAGGTTGAGTATGATGCAGATTCAGCTAACTCATGATGCGGTTGTTGCCAACACATCTTCGGCTCATGCAACTATTAGCACTCATGGTGGTCGAGGTGGCTTCTTTCGTGGCAAGGGCAGGGGGCGAACTGATGGTGGTCGTGGCAAGCCTACTTGCACTTATTGTGGTAGACTTAGCCATGTTGAGGCCAAGTGTTTTGGAATAAATTTGGCCACCCTACTATTGCCAACCAAGCCTCTATTACAACATCTTCAAGTGTGATCACTAAGGCAATATCACTTGCAGAGGTCAACTATGATGTAGTTGTGCAGCGGTTAGCACAATTAACACATGAGTAGCCTCAGTCCTCCAGCACTGCAGCCTATGCTTCTACTTCAGGTACAAGTGGGTCATAGTTAATTGATTCAGGTGCATCTGATCATTTGACAGGAAATTCCTAGTCCTTTGGGGAATTGTAGAAGACACCACAGGATCATTTAGTATAGCTGGCAGATGGTAGACATGCTTCCATCTGTGGTAAGGAAGGGATATCTGTTACACCCTCCATGCATCTTGCTGATGTATATTATGTGCCTGACATGACAATGCAACTGCTATCTATTAATTCTATTACTAAGCAGTTGAATTGTCGTGCTATTTTTTACGTTGTTGGATGCACATTTCAGGACCACATGACGAGGACGATTGGTGGTGGCCATGAGTAGGGGGCATGTACCGGCTAGTTCAAAGTCCAGTTGCTGCGACCTGTCAAACGACTACTACGGGGAGTGCTTTGCAGTGGCACAAATGACTAGGTTACCCGTCACTGGACAAGCTATGCCGTATCATCCCTCACTTATCTCCTGCCATGAAGATTCAATGTGATGCTTGTCAGCTAGGAAAGCATCACCGTGCAAGCTTTCCAACCTACCAGTTCTGCTTATTTTGATTTACTGCACTGTGATGTCTGAGGTCCTAGCCATATGACAAACCACCAGAATTTTAGATATTATATGTTATTTGTCGATGATTTTTCATGCTTATTATGAACCTTTTTAATGAGAAATAAATCTGAAGTTGGTTCTTTGATTCAGTAATTTATGATATTTGCGAAAAATTAGTTTGATGTGTGCATTAAAAAAGTCAGAACAGATAATGTACTAGAATTTTGTACAAAGAAACTAGTTGATTTTTATGGATTACTTAGTACTGTGCATCAAACATGTCCTCACACATCGCAGCAGAATGGGATTGTTTAGAGGAAGCATCGCCATATTATGGATACAGCGAGAGCATTACTTATCTAGAATAGTGTTCCACATAGTTACTGGGGAGATGCGATCCTTACTGCCTATTATCTTATTAACAAGCTTCCTTCCTCTATGCTACATGAGCAGATCCCATAGAGTATCTTATATCCTAATGCCGACTTGTTTCTTGTGCCACCAAAGACTTTTGGTTGTGTTGCCTTTGTACACCTCCTTGGGCCTGGTCGTGATAAATTGGCACTAAGGGCAGTTAAGTGCGTGTTTCTGAGATACTCGTGCACACAGAAGGGATACAAGTGTTCTGATCCCATACACCAAAGGCACTATGTGAGTGCGGATGTGACTTTTCATGAGTTTATTCTTTATTTCTCTACCTCAGGTCATTAGTTGAGATAGGTGGAGGTGGCTGCTCTTATGCCTGTACCTTTTATAGCCTTAGAGGACTTTTCTAAGAGTAGTAGCATATCCACTACATATCATTGTGGGCACCTTCATACCTGTACCACCTAATGAGAAGACATTTAAGAGTGCTACATATCAGCTGCCAGTCATTTATAAAGAAAAGACACACCGCCCCTCATCTTCAATTCCTACTGAGCCACCATCGTCCTCCTCCACTCAGGTATGTGTTGAGGGTATTGACGATTCTTCTACTGATAGGTCTTTAGGGTCTCTGTTTATGCCCACAGATGAGAATATTCCCACTGCTGTCAGGAAGTCTCTACAATCTTGTGCACAGTATCGCGTTGTTGGTAGTGTTGTTTCTGCGGGCTCTCTCAAATCCGAGTTCCATGCATTCACAACTGCAATCTCTAGTACTGAGATCCCTACCTCCTGCCAGCAGGCTCTCCTACATCCACAATGGAAGGCGGCAATGGAGATGTCTGCGCTTAGTGATAAAGGCACCTGGGAGCTATCTGCTCTACCTTTTAACATGCACTTGGTTGGGGCTAAATAGGTCATTGGCCTGAAATACAACCCTAATGGGTTTATTTCTTGGTATAAGACACCTTATGGCCAAAGGATTCACCCAGACCTATGGGGTGAATTTCTTTGACACTTTCTCTCCAGTGGCATGGCTCTCCACTGTTCAC
The DNA here is from genome assembly GCA_037157565.1 of Thalassia testudinum. NCBI lineage: Eukaryota > Viridiplantae > Streptophyta > Magnoliopsida > Alismatales > Hydrocharitaceae > Thalassia > Thalassia testudinum. The sequence goes on from JAZHRO010000025.1 coordinate 114,381,353, forward strand.
ATTCTTATCTCTGTTACAGCTCATTATGGATGGCATTTACACTAACTAGATATCAAAAATGCCTTTCTATATGGAGACTTGGAGGGGATCTACATACAGCAGCCACCTGGTTTTGAGGTTTAGGAGTGTGTGTGTAAGCTTCATAAGGCCATTTATGGCCTTAAGCAGAGCTCCCGAGCCTGGTTTTAACGTCTGTTTGAGGCACTATCTATTTTTGGGATGCAGAGATCTTCTGATCATTCCCTGTTTGTCAGGAAGACAAGTACTGCACTGTGACTTTATTGGTATATGTTGATGACCTTATCCTTACAGGTGATGATGCAGATGGCATTACTCAGGTGAAGGATTATTTGGCTCGCCAGTTCGTCATGAAGGACCTTGGGAAGCTGAGATATTTTCTGGGCATGAAGATTGCCACGAGCAAGCACGGCATAGTGATGTCTCAGAGGAAGTATGTACTTAACATTCTTCAGGAGACAAGAATGCTTGGATCCAAGGAAGCCAACATTCCTATAGATCCTAATGTTCATCTATTAGAGGACACAGTGAAGCTAAAAGACAAGAAGGTCTATCAACAAATGTGTAGCAAGCTATTGTATCTAACCATCACCAGGCCAAACATCAGTCTTGCAATAGGTAAGCTAAGTCAGTTCTTAAACAAGCCCACTGATACTCACTAGCAGGCTGCTATGCAGGTATTAAGATACATCAAGGAATATCCAGGGAGAGGCATCTTGTTCCAGAAGAAGAAGGCTCCTATGTCTGTGGTTGCTTACTCTGACGCTGATTATGCTGGAGATGTTGGAGATAGGTGGTCTACTACTGGTTTTTGTACATTTGTTGCTGGGAATTTAGTGACCTAGAGGAGCAAAAAACAGAGTGTTATTTCACGCTCTAATGCTGAGTCCAAATACAGGGCTATGACTCATACTGCAGCTGAAATGATATGGATCAGATCCCTGCTACGAGATCTTCACGTTGATATTCAAGAGCCTATGGAGATGCATTGTGACAATCAAGCTACGACATACATTGCTAACAATCCCATGTTTCATGAGAGGACGAAACATGTGGAAGTGGACTATTACTATACCAGGAGCCTGATTCAACAGGGTCTACTTCGTACTACATGTCTTGCTTCCATCGACCAGGTTGCTGATGTGTTTACCAAGTCACTGCCTCGCCTCCAATTTGAGAAGTGTAGAAACAAGCTGAGCATAATGGATATATATGCTCCAACTTGAGGAAAGTGTTGAGTTACACTTCTTGTTGAGGGCTATTTGTTATTTTATTTTCCCTTGATGGACTTATGTTATTTTTCCCTCACCTCTCTCTATATAAAGAGGTATAGAAACGACTTGGTAATAATAAGAATGATTCTTTTCTTCAACTTAATGCAAACACGAAAGCCAAAGTACATCCTCCCCCCCCCCCGGCAAATCCCACCACATCTAGTGATCCACCCAAATGATCAAGGCTATTGCAATTGCTAAAAAGGTCCTAGGTCAAAGTTTTGACTAAACAGAAGATGGATTGCTTGATGACTATAGCTCTTTTGCCTCACCTCCGTCCTCAACATCTCTTCCACCTTCCTCCATTTCCCACTTTATTAGCAGCTGCTAAGAAGATCCTAGGTCTAAGTCTTTGACTAAACAAAGGATGGATTGCTTGATGGCTATAGCTCTTCTACCTCACCTCCCCATGTCCCATGTCTTCTACATCTTTTCTACCTTCCACCATATCCCACTTTATTAGCTCACTACGCTAGCTTACTTTGGAAGTCTACTTTGCATTGTTGAGAGCTAGATGCAAGAAAGAGATAAAATACAACAGAATCTGAAGCGAGACCAGGCTTAACTCTAGGTACAGGTTGGACAAGAAGCTTGCTTGTTGTATTCAAGTTAGAAAGAAAATCATGAAAGGTTTAAAAGGAGCAAGCCATATGTCTAAGGTTGGACAAGAGCAATAAGACCAACTCTTTGAAGGAAGTTGCACATTGAGAATCATATAAGCCTAGGAATTTGGTACAAACTCACTAAGTCAGTTATTAACCTTTATGCAAACTCACTTTAAAATGAACCTTTATGTACATGTTCACTTGCTAGTTCACCCAATATCAATGCATTACCATGAAATACTACACCTTTTCAAGTGATTATGCGAAGAAGTAACGGCATCCCCATTAAGTGCAAAATCACATATAAGTCATGCAATGAACTTTTTGTTAATTGCTCAAGAAATCTAAAGACCTCCCCACCCCCAAAAAAAAGAAAATGAAAATTATAGTGTTAATAAGACTACAACCCATTCGGTCAATGTTGAAATAAAATAAGTAAAAAAACATGAACAAGATATCAAAACATCGAAAGATAACATGGGGGTTCATTGGAAACCCCTCACACAAAGAAAGGAGAGAATCGCAAGAGAGCCCTAACAGGTGAATATTCTATTTTTCTCCTCCAAGAAACAAATGAGGGTACAAGAGCCATTATATATATAGACTTCCCCACACCTCACAAAACTCACTCCTACTATTAGGACTAAAGCAACCACATGTATCCTCCAACACCCACCCCCCCCCCCCCCCCCCCGCCCCAAAGTTGAGCATGGGGTGCATTAAGCATAAAATACTCAACTTGCAACAAATAAAAATCCCTACTTACAAACATGCCACACAACAATAATGCATCCTGACCCTAGCCACTAGTTCAAATGACTATGGGATGCTCCACTAGTCATGCAAATAAGGACAAAAATTGGAGGTAGAAGTGCTGTAATTGCTCTAGATTTTGCACAAGCCACATTTAGGCATTAGTTGAACTCCAATGATGAGCTTGATGTTCTCTATGCTAATGCATACATCTTGAGCATCACAATTGATCTCTAACATGTAGAGATGCACATGGCGAAGAAACCCGGAACTCCAGTAGATTTAATCACCCAAAACAAATGGCTCCATCGCAATACCTTCCACCTTCTAACTTTAAGCCATAAAACAACAAAGGTGGAGACAAAAATAGAACTTCTGGGGCACTCCCCATTATTTCCACCTCATGGGATAAGAAACAAACTCTTTTTTTTCATCAGCCATTTTTTTATCCTTTTTTTCACTCTTCTTTTTCTTTTTGTAAACTCCAACCCCTCCTTTTTTTTCTTCAACTACCTTCCTCTTTTCTTTTTCATCTCTTCATCTTTCACTTGTTTTTTAAAACCAACATAACCAACAGGTCACCACCGATATTGACAATTCAATCATCAGATCAACACAATCCTCCCTCTCCTTTCCCTCCTCTCTTTTTCTCCTCTTTTTTTTATTTATAACTCACCACCAACTACACTAAAATAATAAAAGAAAAGAAAAGGATAAGGCAAACAGAATACCCATTTGGGTTTGATGGAACCCATCAAGAACACACCACCACAGGAGCAAAATAAAGAGGGCCATTCTCACGATCACATATAAGATTGTTGAGAGGCTTCTTGTGAGGGTGATTTCCATATATTTATTATGTTTATTTCCCAAGGGGTTGTGCTGTATTTTTCCACTTCCTCTCTATAAAAGAGAGGTAGGGTTTCTCAAAGGAAAATAAGTCACGTTATTTTTCCTATCTTGATATCAGAGCAGCGGACCTAGATCGGTGCCCTAATACCACCACCGCAACAAGCCTCCAACCCTCTCCACCTCAATCCCATCTCCTTCGACAACAAAGCTCACTGCCGCCCCTCTCCTCTAGCCGACAGATCTCACCGCTGCCTCCTCCCCAGTCAGCAGCGACAGGGAGGAGGCTCCTCACCACCACTAGCTCCCCTAGGGCAAGTCCTGCCCCCTACGCACCTCCACCATCGTCGCCAGGGCGAGTCACTGACAACCTCGTCAAGGGCGATCATCACCGACTAGGGTGGGCTTCGTGATCTGCAAATCCGCCTCCACTGTTGTCGTCTCACCTTGGACGAGTGCAGGTGGTATGCAGGTCGGCAAGCTGTGTCCGCAATGGTGGTATGCGATTTAAGCTCCACATAAGGCTTGACAGCCTAAATATACTATTGAGATCCTTGGTTTCATGATTTTTTCAAATCAAAAAAGTGTTTGAGGCTTAGTTCTTGTGTGTTGGAGATTAGGTTGTAGCGCCATGGCATCATCTAGTTCGTCTAAGGTTACGTCGGACGCTCCTATGGACAGTGGGGATTATAAAAGCCCCTTCTTTGGTCCGATGGTTAAGCTTGATGAGACTAATTATCCACAGTGGTCCCAAATATTTCTAATGACAATTCGTGGTCATGGAAAAGAAAAAATTCTTAAACAACCTGAGCCAACAAACAAGACAGGTGCCAATGACTCTTAGGATAGAGACAATGCTATGGTGTGCGCCTAGATGATGAACTCAGTTATTCCCAGGATAGCCGATGCGATCATGTATTATCCTACTACCAAGAAGATGCGGGAGTCTCTTGCTGAGACATATTCCCAGGAGAACTCAGCATGCGTGTTCTAGATCCATCACAAGCTATTTCAGTTACGACAGGAGGGTCGATCTTTGGCTCAGTATTACTTATAGATGAAAGGTTTAATAGAGAGGCACAATTCTTACCGACTAGGGTGTACTTGCTCTTCTTGGCATAAGTTCAAGATGGAGTTGGTTGTCTCTCTATTCTTTTCTGGTTTAAGTCCTAGTTTTGTTGCAGCATGAGACCAGATTCTTACTCTATCTGAGCTTCCCTCCTTGAAGGAGACATATAGTAGACTGAGTAGGATTGTTGTTTCTATCCCTCTTTTGGAGACCACAAACCAGACCACTACCCTAGTTGCTTCTTCTGGTCGTGGGCGAGGTGGCTCCACTATTCGAGGTCGTGGTCGTAGGCACACATCAGGAGGTCGTTCTCGTTTACCATGCACCTATTGTGGTCGTTTGGGCGATTTTAAGGCTACGTGCTGGTAGAAGCACGAGAAGCCAGTGACTGCACATCAGGCTACTGAGGAAGATGTTTCAGGAAATACTATTTCACGAGCAGCGTTTGACAAGTTGCTACAGAAGTTTAGCCAGCTATCCCAGACAGCTCCATCTCCAAAGATGGCTGCTTCTACCTCTACTTCAAGTATAAAGGTTGTTTGTTCTACTTCTGCACAGTCCTAGTGGTTGGCTAGTTGATTCAGGTGCATCCAAACATCTACGTGATAATCATGTTGAATTTTCAAAGTTGAAATCGGTTCCCCTTGGCAGGACTATACAAGTAGCTAATGGCAGGCTATCTCAAGTTACTGGAAAGGGGGAGGTGTTCCTTTCTTCTAGCTTAAATCTACCAAATGTGTTATATGTGCCTAATTTCTCGCTCAATCTTCTTTCAGTTAGTAGAATTACATGTGAGCTGAATTGTAGGGCAACTTTTTATGTTCAATCTTGTGTCCTACAGGATCGTCTCACAAGGAAGATGATTGGTAGAGGACGTGAAGAAAGGGGGGTTTACCGCTTAAGTCCACCCATTACTGCTGCTATTGTAGGTCCGAGGGAGGTTGCCTTGGCTTCTAGATCTCTCATCCAATGGCACCTTCATCTGGGTCATATTCCCTTGGAGCAACTTAGGCTTGTATTATCCCACACTCCTGCCAGTACTACTATTACTTGTAATGCCTGTCAACTTAGCAAGCACCACCGTGCCAGCTTTCCTGCCTCCCATCATTTTGGGTTATCTCATGTTTTTTATTTGATTCATATGGATGTATGGGGCCTAAGTCGTACTCCTGATAGACTTGTCATCGTTATTTTCTGATTTTGGTTGATAATTTCTCTAAAGTTACCTGGTTGTTTCTATTAAAGAATAAATCCGATGTTGGAAGTATTATTGAAAACTTTGTTGCTGAAATAAAGACCCAATTTTCTATTATTATTAAAATGTTTTGGTCTGATAATCCTTTTGAGTTTACTACTATTCGCTTACGTCAATTTTTTCGTATTCATGGTATCATTCATCAGACCACCAGTGTTCACACTTCTCAGCAGAATGGTATTGCTGAAAGGAAGCACAGGCACTTTCTTGATGTGGCACACACCCTATTGATACACCATTCTGTGCCTGCTCTGTATTGGAGGGATGCTATTCTTACAACTTGTTTTCTTATAAACAAGATGCCGAATGCTGCTATTCACAAGCAGGTTCCATTGCAGCGTTTGTATCTTGATAGCCCATTGTTTCCTATGATTCCACAAGTTTTTGGGTGTGTTGCCTTTGTCCATATTTAGGGTGTAGGATGGGATAAACTGGCACCTAGGACTGTCAAGTACGTTTACCTAGGGTATTCACAAACTCATAAAGGGTATAGGTGCTTTGATCCGCATAATTCACGTCACTATGTGAGCGCTGATGTTTCTTTTCATGAGGCTAAATCATTCTTTTCTATGTATAGGAGTAAGTTATCTCCATGTTCTGAGGAGGCACCTATATGCCCATTCCTCCTATACTTTTTGGTGTTATACCTAACATAGAACCTGCTACTACTATTGTCCCTACCAAACCAAAATATGATGAGCCTATAGTTACTTATCATCAGCCTCATTCTACTTTTCAGATGCCCTCTTCTTCACCAAGACCAGTCTCTCAGCCTCAGGTGAGCTTAGGTTCTTTTGACACTAACAGTTCTATGCCTAGTGGTGACTCTAGAGGTTCTGTAGATCCAGTTTCTACTTCAAAGCCTTTGTAGGAGACTACATTCTAACCTTGACCTTCCGATCGCCATACGGAAGACATACGGAAGACACCTCGTCATTGTCCCAAATACCCTTATACAAGAGCAATTTCTACATATGGTCTGCGAACTGCATTTAGCAAATTCTGTCACGCACTTTTAGTTGCAGAGATTCCTTCCAGTCATCAGCAGGCCATGCTTGATCCAAAATGGCACTAAGCCATGGAGGATGAGATGACTGCTCTACAATCTCATAGAACCTGGGAGCTTACCGCACTACCTGATGAAGCTACTGTTGTTGGATGTCGATAGGTGTTTGCCCTGAAGCACAATCCAGATGGGTTGATTGCTAGATACAAGGCCCACTTAGTGGCAAAGGGGTTCACTCAAACATATGGTGTAGACTTCTTTGACACATTTTCTCCTGTTGCTCGTTTGTCGACAGTGCGGGTACTTGTTGCAATGGCAGTACATTTTGATTGGATGCTTCATCAGGTAGATATTAAGAATGCCTTCCTAAATGATGATTTACAGGGAAAAGTATATATGCAGCAACCACCAGGCTGTGAAAGACGGGGAGTGTATGTGCCGTCTAAGGAAAGACATTTATGGACTTAAGCAAAGTTCCCATGCCTAGTTTCAGAAATTATCCCAAGTTGTTGAAGATGACGAATTCCAGAGATCATCTGCAAATCACTCTCTATTTGTCAAGAAAACAGAGAAAGGAGTGGTGGTCATCCTCCTGTATGTGGATAATCTTATTGTTATAGAGGATGATATTGACGGGATTAAGCACATCAAGACACGCATGGTAGAATAATTTGTGGACTTACGTTCTTTGAGGTACTTTCTGAGGACAAAGGTAGCACATAGCCAAAAAGGTGTTGCACTATCTCAGAGAAAGTATGCTCTTGATATCCTACAAGAAGCTGGTATACTTGGAGCAAAACTAGTTAATATTCCCATGGATCCAAAGGTTCATTTATACGATCCTGAGTCACCACCTATCGACAGCAGATAATATAGACAACTAGTGGGCAAGATATTGTATGTTACCACTACCAGGCCAGATCTTTTATTTATTATTTGTAGGTTGAGTCAGTTTATTGCCAAGCCTATTAGGCAACATTGGGAGGCTGCTATGATGGTTTTGTGGTATGTCAAGAAAGCTCCAAGATAGGATCTATTTACTAAGGGAACATCTATATCAGTTGTTGCCTATTCTAATGCAGATCAGGCGAGTTGCCTGACAAATAGGAAGTCTACTACAAGATTTTGCACATATATAGCAACAATCTTGTGACTTGGAAAAGCAAAAGCAAGCTGCTATTTCCCGATCTAGTGCAGAGTCTGAATATAGAGCCATGGCAGGGACAACTGCCAAGCTAATGTGGGTAAAGTCCCTTCTTGCTGATTTGCATGTTCATATCAATGGCACTATGAAGATGTGATGTGATAGCGTGGCTGCTACCTATATTGCTAACTGTTACGACCCGATTTCCAGATTCCTACAGGACCCGAGACTGGCTCACCTCGACTAATCTCAAAACATAGTCGTCCAACGAGAAATAACCAAAAGTAGGAAATAATACCACATCCACACATGCAGTATAACTAAGAAGGAAAAGCGAAACGGTAAATGAAAGTAGAGCAAACTATCTCAAAATAGTACAAGCCACCACAACAACAGCGGAAAGAAAACAGAAAGTAACAGGAACAATAAAATAGATGTCTATTACTCACTACAACAGCAGAAAAATGAAAGAACTGGAAAGAAATGACTACGGCTAGGCTCGGCTAGGCCCAGCACCCTCTGCAGCCAGAAACTCGGGCTGCTCAACTCCTGGTCTTGAACAGAGTTACGAAAAGACAAAGTCAGCAAACGCTGAGTAGAGTGGTGTTTACATTAATTATGTGTAAGTAAGGTAAAATAAATAACCAGATTTTATTCTCATTTCTATTTATCTCATTTATGTATTTCTAGTTCATTTATTTCACAAATCATCCAAGTATTTCATGATCTTGCTTGTTCCTCATGGGAACGATCTTGATTGCAGTCTTTTCCGTGGAGTAAAAGGTACACGTGATGCTCTCTCGGTCGAGAGAGTCCCCCGCGGTAGTCCTACCTAGTCAACCACCCCAGGGTCACTGTCGCAACATAGCGGTAACTATGGCACGTGTGATAAGCGCATGGGTAGCTACCCCGCACTGACACGCGGTCAGCCGTTTCTGCTAGCAGGTACACCTAAAGTACAGCACGGAACAGTATAGGGCCTTGCCTTCTCAAAACAGGGGTCTCGCCCCTCAGAACCAAATAGGGGTCTCACCCCTCCATAGTCCGCGTACCCTCGTTCGACTACCCTGGTTTGCCTAGAGGGCCTAAAAGTCGATGTAGGTTAGCTAGTCCTAACCCCAGGCCCCGTGGGGTGGCTAACTCCCTCCCTACACTAGTAGCTCACCCCGATACCACGTACGCAAGGGCTAACAGGAGTCGGTGTAGAGTAACCAATCCTACCCTGGGTCTCAACCCAAGGGGCGGCTGGCTCCCCCTCTACACTAAAAGGGACAGTTGCTCTCCTTGGTACCATGTACACAAGGGCCAGCTCACTTCCCGTCTACATACCAGATTCCTTTCATATACAGGAGTTCTACTCCTAATTCCCCGTAGGGTTTATGCTCATTTTCATCTCATTGTCAATATCCGGATCACACTATCCAATTCTCAATTTTCCATCACATACAGGCAGCTCGTGTTTTTGTGTCTAAAACAGTATCTTATAATTACACTAATATCATTTCTAGCAATTTATTTTAAACATGCACTCAAGTAAACAGTATAGCTCAAAACAGGCTCATACATTTCTACCCTAGGGTTCATTCCACATCCTAGAGTTCGATCCAATTATTCCAAACAAGCACATTCTTATTTAAATATTAACTACATTAAACCACTCTACTAAGTATCACGGGAGGAATGGAGGCTTACACCGCTGATCTCGTCATCTCCGTGGGCCCTGAACACGCCACCGACAGGTAACCTGTACCAGTGACTAATTTACATCAGACGAGCTCAAAACAGTAGGTACTCAACACTAACACGTAGAGAAACTCGAGTGGAAAGTAGCGGTACTTCGTTTGTGGAAATCTGATTCCGTTTAGACCCTGAACGGGCCAAAAACACAGTTACTGTCTAAAATCAGACATCTGGGACTAGTCCCAGACATCTTAAAAGACGTCAGATCTTACCTTGTGTCTCATGCGGGTTCCTCAGACGTCCGGATCTCTCCGCAACCGTCTGAAGGAAGTTCCAGACATCGGACTATACCTCCGGTCGTCTAAAAATGCCATCAGACATCTGGCGATGTGATCAGACGTCCAAAAGTGCCTGGAAAGGCGCACCGTGCACCTTTCCAACGTCCTGCACCTATGTATACAAAATGCAGACCTATTTTCAGCCAGACATTCCTGCGCTACGATCTACATGGCATAAAGTAGCGCAGAAAATACGTACCTTCACGCGATAATATGCTTTCAGACATCCAGCTTCAGCTCCAGACGTCTTATTGCCTCTCCAGACATCTAGTCAACCCTCCAGATGTCTTATACTGGAAGACTTCCAGTATCAGGACTCCTCTGGACAGATTGCCCCGCTCGCACCTCCGCCCTCAGACGACGCAGTGACAACTCCAGCAACTGCAGGAGCTTGAGAACTCCCCGCCGGCATCCTCCTCTCTCCCACGAACTCCTCGAGCTCCACCGAGCTCCCGTGGCCGTCGTCCCTCTCCCCAGCTCTCCTCTCACTCCCTCGCACTCTCTCGCTCTCGCTCTTCCTCGTTCTCCCTCGCCGGCTCCTCTGCTTCCCAGTCGCGGCTGCAGCAGAGGCAAGAGACTGGTGGGGCGTGGCCGAATGCAAGGAGAAGGTGGAGGTAGCGATGGCTCAAGTAGTGGGGGGTGAAGTGTAGATTGGGGGGTTTAAATAAGAAGGATTTAGGGTTTAGGGTGAGGGGTGTGGAGGAGAGTGAGAAGCTTTGCGCGCTACCCGCGTGCAAAGCGAAAAGAACGTACGATATTTTCCCACTTCTAGACGTCTGGCCCTTCATCCAAACGTCCGGATAGACGTCTGACGATTAATCAGACATCTTAAACACCCCAAACAGGCACCGGGTGATTTCACTAACAATCCAATTTCCACGAATGTACTAAATATGTGGAAGTGGATTGTCATTATACACGGAACCTCATCCAAAAAGGCTATTTAAACACAACTCCAATTACTACTAATTATCAAACTGCAGACATCTTCACCAAGCCTCTCAACCGTTGGGCATTTGATTCTTGTTCCAAACTGTATGCTCCAGCTTGAAGGAGAGTGTTGAGAGACTTATTGTGAGGGTGTATTTTCATATATTTATTATGCTTATTTCTCAAGTGGTTATGTTGTATTTTTCCACTGCCTCTCTCTATAAAAGAGAGGTAGGATTTCCCAAAATAAAATAAGTCACGTTAATTTTCCTATATGAGATCTTCACCTACATTTTCTCCATGTGAGATCACGACTCTTAATTTGCACCAACCAGCAATCCAATCAGAACTGCACCGTGCATCTTGACTATGTGATTCCAAATCTACACAGGCACCTGCCACATAAAACTTGGAACACTGGATAATTTCCAAATTCTGCAATCTTAGTCCAACTTGTAAAATTTCTAAAGTCTCATGGATTGATACAAAATTTTTTGAAACTGTTGGAACATCTTGGTTGCTGTGATGAAGTGGAACAAAATAATTAATCTTATTTCTTAGAACTAAACCCAATACCCTTTTATAGAGAAAGAGGTTTGGGTAAATAACAAAACATATCTAGATCAATAATAAAAATAACAAAAGTGGTAAAACAACTAGAATAAATAGGAGTCTTAACACTCCCTTTCAAGCTAAAGTATAGATGTCAATCATGCTCAACTTGGAATAGCAATAGTTAAATGCCCATCGAGGTAGAGGCTTCGTGAACATATCGACAATTTGATCCTCAGATGCAACATAAGTGATACGTAGCAAATCACACTATATTAAATCTCCGGTAGTTAACCTCAACATGTTTGATGCATTCATGGAATATTGGGTTGTTGGTTATGTATATAGCCACCCAATTGTTGCATCTCATCTCTTAAGTTCCTCAATCTGAACATACAAATTATGCAGTAGAGGTCGTATCTAGATCATCTCTGTAGCAGTCTGGGCCATCGCCCTATACTCAGACTCTGCATTGGAGTGAGAAACTACCCCATGTTTCTTGCTCCTCAGGTAACAAGATTACCAGCCACAAAGGTACAGAAACCAGGGGTGAATTTCTTGTCAAGCACACATCCTGCATAATCAGCGTTGGAATATCCTACCACTATCCTAGGAGAGACTCTCTGAAAGAGAATACCACAACCTAGTGCTTTCTTCAAGTATCTCAACACCTGCATAGCGGCCTGCCAATGCAACTTCGTCGGCCTCTCCATAAACCTGTTAAGTTTGCCTACTGCCAAGGGAATATCAGGTCTGGTGATATTCAGGTATAACAGCTTGCCCACAAGTTGTTTATATGCTTTGTTATCAATTGCCTCTATCTTATCATCATGAAGATGTGCCTTGGGGTCCATACAAATATTGGCTGGCTTGGGCCCTAACATACCTGTCTCGTAAAGAACATCCAACGCATACTTGCATTGAGAAAGAACAATCACATCTCTACTCCTAGCGACTTCAATCCCCAAGAAATATCTAAGCTGGCCCAAATCTTTCATAACAAACTGTTGTGCAAGAAACTCCTTGACTTGCCTTATCCTAGCTTCATCATCACCAATGATAATCAGATCATCTACATAAACCAATAATGCTACCACGCCATTCTCCGTTTTCCTAACAAACAAAGAGTGATCTAAAGAAGACATCTGCATCCCCATCCTCTGCAACACATCTGAGAGCTTCTGGAATCAGGCTCTCAGGCTCTGCTTTAGGCCATAGATGGCCTTCTTGAGTCTGCACACACAACTCCCCCTGAACCTCAAAATCCGAGGGTTGTTGCATGTAAACCTCCTCCTGAAGATCACCATAGAGAATGACGCTCTTCACATCAAGTTGGTATAACCGCCAATCTCTGTGAGTAGGAACAGAAATGGCTACTCGAATAGTGGAACGCCACGCAACGGGGGAGAAAGTACCAAAGAAGTTCACCCCATAGGTCTAGGTGAACCCTTTTGCCACCAAACTAGTATTATACCTCGAAATAGACCCATCAGAGTTGTAGTTCAAGGCAAAGACCCATCTGGAGCCAACTAGTCGTGCACCTGTAGGAAGTGAGGTGAAGTCCCAAGTCTGCCTACTCCAAAGCACTGCCATCTCATCCTCTATGGCTTGACGCCACTTTGAATCAAGCATGGCATGTTGGTAGGTAGACGAAATGTGTAAGGCTGTAAGTATCTGATAGAAGCTGCTAAACTGAGAAGCAAGACCATCTATAGACAAACTACCTGCAATACGATATCTGGACTGACATATGTAGGGTGCCTTCCTAATGGCAATAGAAAAGTCAAAATCATATGGTATCTTGGACTGAGTCACTGCAGAAGGAGCCTCACTACTATGGTGATCTGCACTGTCAAGGGGATCAGGTCTAACTAGACTATCACTGTCATCATAACCTATTTCAACTGCCTATGAAATATCAGTCACTGGTGCAAGCAATGGCCTCTGCAGTGTCGCATGAGGTCTACTATATGTGCACAAAGGACTATATAATCTCTGTAAAGACCCGTTCTGTTCTGAGCCTTTTAAGACATCTGGATTGTCGGTCAAACATCTGGTCAGACATCTGGACAGCTTCCCAGACGTCTGGAAATTGAAATTTTTTTGTACGAGCTCGCGTCTGCGTGCGGGCTACGCGCAGACAGTACCCTCTCTTTTTCCTTCCCTTCTCTCTCTCTCTGCCTCCAGCGAACCCTAACCCACCAACCTTATAAACCCCCTCTCTCGTTCTCCCCACTCCAGCCACCTTCCTCTCTTCCTCTCCACCCCAACGAGAAAGCTAGCGCGAGCAAGTGAGTGCGAGAGCGGCGACGAGGGGGAGCGGTGTGAGGAGAAGAGGAGTTGAGCTCGCGAGCTCGTGTCGGAGCTCATTAAAGGGCACACCGCCAGAGCGGCGCATGCGGGAGGAGTGCGTCGAGGGAGTCATCCCCGACACTGCTGCAGCCAGAGCTACAAACGAGGAGGCAAGCTGCGGCCGCGTGCGGCGAGAGCGAGAGGGAGCAGGTTCTGGTTCTGGGTTTTTCCCAGAATCAGATGTCTGGAGTGACGTCCAGACGACGAAGCAGACGTCTAGAGGCGGTTCCAAACATCTGAAGAGGGGTCTTCGCGAAGGTACATTCCCTTTGCGGATACGACCATGCAGGCCGATCCACAGCTACGCTTCGCGCGGCCATTTTGAGAAGATTTTGCAGTGGCATGCAAGATTTGCTTTGGGAAGGCGCGGGGCATGCCCTCCCACGCATTTTAGACGTCTGGGCAGCTTACCAGACAGCTGGAAGCACTTCCAAACATCCAGAGAGGAGGTTGGATGTCTGGAGCTGGGTCCAGACGGTCCAGAAGAGTTCCTGGACGTCTGAGGTCGACGCAGAGCTTGAGGTGCGTTTTTGGACACTTTAAGACGTCTGGAAGTTGTTCCAGACGTCTGATTTGAGTTAGCAGCCCTATTTTTGACCCGTTTAAGGTCCGGTTGAGGTCTGTTTTACGCAAATAAGATACCGACGTTTTCCTTGTAAGTCCTCTACTTGTTAGAAGGCTTTCTATACTGTTCTGAATGTTCCTTTGTGATTGTTCATTGTTATAGGACTTCGTTCCGTTGCGGGTTCGGGGCTTGCTGAGGGTACGTGGGCCTGCCGTTCGAACTTCCAATACTCTTGGGTTGACTGGTAGAGTGGCTTCCCCTAATTTAAATACAAACCTGAATGCATGTGTGAAATGAATGATTAGAAACTAGGATATGGCATGAATCCTAGGACGAGAAACTCTTGAAATGTCTATATGCGTGATTGAATTGCAGTCTTGAATGAGTAGATAGAAAACAACTGCCTGTTAATGAACCAGAGCTGCCTGTAAAATATGAATTAACTGTACTAGTGAAACTGTTGCATGTAACCTTACCTGTTGTATACGTTAAATGATAGAAACACGAGCTGCATATGTACAACCTGAGATTAGAAATGTGCATGATAGAAATACGAGCTGCATATGAATAACTTGAACACGGAAATGGGAATGATGAAACCTGGTATTGGAATGGTATGAGAAATGAGCATGAACCTTACGGGGAGTTAGGAGTAGAGCTCCTGGAAATACATGGAATGGATCTGGAAATGTGACGGGAAGTGTGCTAGCCCTTGAGTACGTGGTACCAAGGGGAGCGCATGTTCCCTCTTAGTATAGAGGGGAGCTTGCCGCCTTCGGGTTGAAACCTAGGGTGGGTTTGGCCACTTTGCACCGACTTCGTGGCCCTCGCGTACACTGTACCAGGGAGAGCTACTAGTGTAGGGAGAGAGCTAGCCACCCCACAAGGTCCGGGGTTCAGCTAGCCACCCTACACCGACTTGTTAGTCCCAATGCCGTCAATGCAAAAGGCAATACCAAGGCGACATGGCTCAAAATCGCCCGAGGCGAGAGGCGACAAAAAGGCGACAGCCTGAGTGAATTGAGGCGATCGTTTTTTATTTGCATATATATGTGCCTTATTAACTCAATTTAATAGCACTAAGCTTATAAAAACATGTCTAATAATAATGTTAGAGACTTTAAGTAGAAGAAAATGATATGAATTGTATGGTCAAAAATTGTTTCACATAATTTTAAATGGTAAAGAAAGAAAAGCTTTAAACATTAAAAATCAAAATTGTTATTAAAGTGAAACATAAAAACCAAAAAATATATAACTTATACATATATATAGTTACAATGTTACATACAAATATAGCAGTATATATACATACTTATACATATACATAGTTACAATGTGTATATATATATATATATAGTTACACTGTTATTACATACGCAGATATATATATATAACAATATATGTACATACTTAGTACCCTTAAGTTATAACATACTATATATATGTTTAGTACCTTACATATATATATATATATATATATAAAGAAAGAAAACGAAGAAAGAGTTTCGTTCCCAGCACCCTTTCATTCCCAGCTTCATCGCGGAAATGTAGAAGCTCAGGCCGATGACACTCAGGCAATGCAGGTCGAGGAGATCATACATGGGCGATCGAGGTTGAGGAGGCACTACAGATGGCAAGCGACGCTCAGCAACTCAGGACGATGGTGGTCAAAGAAGCTTACCACCATTTCAAACGATATAGGGTTTAAGCGATGAGGCGGCGAGGCGACGAGGCGCTGCCTAAGGCGAGGAAGCGCGTCGCCTGATCAAAGGCCATCGCCTGGGTCTTCATCGAGGCAACAACTCCCTGTAGCGCCTCGCCTCATCACCTCAACGCCTGAGGCGCTCGCCTCGACAGCATGAGTTAGGCCCACGGGGCAAACCAGGGTAGTGAGGCGAGGGTGCGTGGACTGTGGAGGGGCGAGACCCCTATTTGGTTCTTAGGGGCTAGACCCCTGTTACTGAGAAGGCTAGGCCCTATACTGTTCCGTGTTGTACTTAGGCACACCCGTTAACGGAAACGACTGATCGCGTGCCAATGCGGGGTAGCTACCCATGTGCTTATCACGCATGCCGTAGTCACCGTTACGTCTATCCGTGACCTTGGGGTGGTTGACTGGGTGTAGGACCACTATGGGAGACTCTCCCAGCCAGAAGAGCACTATGTGCGACTTCTACTCTTCAGAAAAGACTGCAATCAAGATTGTTCCCACAAGAAACATTCGAGATCAAGAAAGAGATCTAATAAATAAACCAAGGGGTGAAAAGGAATAATTTATGAAATAAAGTAAATGGAATAAACAGTTACCTGTTCACTTTCACTACTTTAGTTAGTTGGTTGCCACTCTACTCAGCATTCGCTGACTTTGTGTACTCATAACCCTTTTCAGGTCCAGGTGTTGAGCAGCCTGAGTCTACGGCTGCAGAGGGTGTTGGGCCCAATAGAGCCCAGTAGCTGTAGTTCTTGGTTGTTGTACCTTTTGTAGTAGTGAGTTCAGATTATTGTACTTTTATATTCTGTACCTTTACTTTTCTGTACCTTTATGTTCATGTACCTTGTTACTGTTATATTGTTATAGTGGTGACATGTATTGTAGTAGCTTTTACTTTATTTACTGCTGTACTCTTTTACTGTTAGTTGCTTAGCATAGTGAGTGTGGTTTACTTTCCTACTTTTTGGCTATTTCTCGTTGGACGACTAGGTCTTAGGATCAATTGAGTCAGTCCGATCTCGGGTCCGGCAGGGATTCAGGAATCGGGTCGTAACAAGATGGTATCAGAGTAAGGTCATCCAGAGAAATGAACCAACTAGCTTGAGAATAACCAATTCACGTGCAAGTAACTAAAGTAACTACCACAACATACCTTTTGACATCTGTTCTGATGATTCTTTTGCTAAATGTCCGTTAGAGTTGACGTCTACTTGTTCTATTTTTCGCGTCTCCATACACGAGATGCCTCGACGTGGAGTCCTTGAGGCGGGCCGCGGACGCGGCCGAGGACAAGGTCGGAGGGGCGGGCGTGCTGAGCCCGACATTTCAGTGGACCAGACACTTCTTCCGGCAGTTCAGGCCCAGGACCTCGCCCAGCTGATAAGGGAGATAGTACGAGAGGAGCTCCACCCGCCTCCACGAGCGCCTCTCCCTAGGGACGTGGAGGGGGAGTCCTCTGTGGGACCACGAGACCGACGCAGCGCTGGACGTGGGGGAGGAGGTAGTCCTCCACCACCCCCACCGCACTCTAACACTTCCGAGCACGAGCCCTCCTTGCCTAGAGGCGTGCCCGTTTCCCCACTACAGCGACACTACGAGCTTTTCGGACAGTTCCGGAAGCTGAAACCCCCTCCTTCAAGAGGGATGAGGACCCAACTGAGGCGGAGGACTGACTCGAGCAAATCGAAAAGATGTTTGACACCTTTCGCCCCCTGCGGAGTGCCGCGTGGCCTTTGCCACATACCAGCTGAAGAGCACGACACACAGGTGGTGGAGGGCGGTCAGAAGTCAGGAGAGGGCAGAGCCGACGTGGGGCCAGTTTGTGACCCTCTTCTACGAGTAGTACTTCCCGCAAACGTGGTAGGATAAGAGGAGGTGGGAGTTTCACACTCTCCGCTAGGGGACGATGACTGTCAGCGCATATCGTACGCGTTTCCTGGAGCTGTCTCGTTTCGCTGCGACAGCTGTGGCTACTGAGGAGGAACGCCTATGGAGGTTCACTGCGGGGCTCCGACCTGCCATTCAGGGGTATGTCAAACCCCTGAAGCTGCCCACGTTCTCGAGAGTGGTGGAGGCAGCTATGACGTAGGAGGAGACCAACTCGGCCGCACGTGACACTGACAGCGGACGGAAAAGGCCCTACCAGCCAGAGTACTCACAGGGCCGGCGAGAGGAGGCACGCAGCGCCCGCGGGAGAGCCGTCACATTTTGCGGAGCCGTCAGTGGCCTTTGGGGGCCCCCAACAGGGGCCAGCTGCCAGCACTGGACCCCCGCCCAGCCGTTAGCAGGGACCTCCCGAGGGCGGGAGTCGAGTTCCCCTCTGTTACCAGTGTGGCCAACCGGGCCACGTCAAGAGGGACTACCCGTCTAGGGCCCGAGAGCAGCAGTGCTCCCCACACTGAGCGCTGGAGGTCGAGCAGGTGGTCGTGGTTCCCAGGCGCGTGGGGGAGGTCAGCGGTCGCGGGGAGAGTACCGACCAGCGGCTACCCGTCTGACGTAGAGTGTGGCTGCTTCTTCCTCACCGAGAGCTGAGGGGCGTATCAACGCCCTGACACACAGAGACGCCAAAGCTTCAGGTTCAGTGGTGGCAGGTATGGTTACAGTTTCCGATAGACTAGTTTACGTACTTTTTTATTCCGGCGCCACATACTCGTTTGTTGCTGCAAGTTTTGTTGTCAGTTTGGGATAGGACTATGTATTGTTAGATAATCCGTTTGTGATTAGAGGTCTGGGTGGTTAGCTGTTTGTAGTTGAGGAGGTCTACACAGACTGTGAGGTCAGTGTTGGGGGACAGCCTCCCCGCTGACCTGATTATGATACCGATGGAGGACTTTGGCTTAATTCTGGGGATGGATTGGTTGTCCGCTTACCACGCTTTGGTGGACTGTTTTGAGAGGAAAATCGTCTTCTCCAAATCGAAGATGCCTTCTTTTGAGTTTCACGAATAGCCGGTGGACGGAGGCTTCAAGTGCATTTCCGCACTTCGGGTAGCAAGACTTTTGGGCCAAGGGTGTGAGGGCTTCCTGGCTTATGTAGTGGCAGAGCCCAGCCCCGTGGCAGACTTTCAGAGCATTCCGGTGGTCAGAGAGTACCCCGACGTGTTTCTAGAAGAGCTGCCAGGACTACCGCCTGAGCGTGAGATCAAATTTGAGATCTAACTGGTACCAGGGACCAACCTCATTTCTACAGCACCTTACAGGATGGCACCACTTGAGCTACGAGAGCTCAAGTCCCAATTGCAGGACCTATTGGAGAAGGGATTTGTGAGGCCCAGTGCACCCCCGTGGGGAGCCCCAGTGTTATTTGTGAAGAAGGATGGTGCCCTACGCCTTTGTGTAGACTACAGACAGCTGAATAGAGTCACTATCAAGAACAAGTATCCGCTACCAAAGATTGATGATTTATTTGACCAGTTGCGATGTGCCACAGTTTTCTCCAAGATAGATTTGAGATCTGGCTACCACTAATTGAGGATCAGGGAGACCGACATCTCCAAGACAGCTTTCCGCACCCGGTACGGACACTACGAGTTTCTAGTCATGTCGTTTGGGCTGACCAACGCCCCCGCTGCCTTCATGGATTTGATGAACCGGGTGTTCAGACCGTATCTGGATCAGTTTGTGGTGGTATTTATTGATGATATGCCCATTTACTCGTGGGATCAGGTGCAGCACGGACAGCACTTGCCGATGGTTTTGGACACGTTGGGACGGCATCGGTTGTATGCCAAATACAGCAAGTGCGAGTTTTGGTTGAGGCAGGTGACCTTAGGTCGTGATTTCAGGGGATGGATTGGCTGCGGACCCAGCCAAAGTAGAGGCAGTGCTCAAGTGGGAGAGACCACGAATAGTGACAGAGATCCGTAGTTTCTTGGGACTGGCAGGTTACTACCGACGGTTTATCAGGGATTTCTCGCATATTGCACGTCCTATGACCCAAGAGACCCGGAAGGACGTACCCTTCGCTTGGACAGACGCTTGTGAGGCGTGTTTTCAGGAGTTGAAGGAGAGGCTGACTTCGGCTCCTGTGCTTACCATCCCAGACAACAGTGGCAGTTTCGTTGTTTACACGGACGCTTCGCTGCAGAGGTTAGGGGGTGTGCTCATGCAGCGGGATCACGTTGTCGCTTACGCTTCGCGGCAACTGAAGCCTCATGAACATAGCTACCCTACCCATGACTTAGAGCTGGCAGCTATTGTCTTCGCGCTGAAGACATGAAGGCACTACCTTTACGGTGAGACTTTTGAGATATTCACAGATCATAAAAGCCTCAAGTACTTGTTCAATCAGAAGGAGCTTAACATGAGACAGAGACGTTGGTTAGATCTCCTGAAGGACTATGACTACAGCATCTCCTACCATCCAGGAAAGGCCAACGTGGTGGCTGACACCTTGAGCCGGAAGGCGCCCACCCACTTAGCCAATTTACAGGCACAGAGTTGGAGGCTTATGGAGGAGTTGGGCAGTTGGCAACTCCTAGAGTTACAGGGGCATTGTGGGTCGGTGACATTGACACGACAGACGAGACCAAAGCTGATAGACCGCATCATCACAGGACAGATGACAGACACGTACCTGCAGTCGTTGCAAGATAGAGTACTGTCAGGGGACCCAGGAGACTTCTTTACAGACGATGTGCTACGTATGAGGGGACGTTTGTGCGTTCCCAAAGCGAGGAGTTGTTGAAAGAGCTCCTGACTGAAGCACATAGGTCCAGGTTCACCATATATCCCAGGAACACAAATATGTATCACGATCTGAGGCGCAACTTTGGTGGAGAGGGATGAAGCGGGATGTAGGTGAATTCGTGCAGCAGTGTTTGGTGTGCCAGCAGGTGAAGGCCGAGCATCAGAGGCCTGCAGGGCCGTTGCAGCCACTTCCTGTACCAGAGTGGAAGTAGGAGAGCATCACCATGGACTTTGTGGTGGGCTTGCCCGTTACCCAGCAAGGACACGACGCAGTCTGGGTGATTGTAGACAGATTGACGAAGACGGCACACTTCTTTCTGATCCGAGTGACTTTGGGACCAGCGCAGTTGGCAGAGAGGTATATTCGTGACGTGATGAGTCTGCACGAAGTTCCGCGTGAGATTGTATCCGACCGAGATACCCGTTTCACATCCCAGTTTTGGGCTGAGTTTCAACAGGCTTTGGGGACACGGTTAAGGTTCAGTACGGTGTACCACCCCCAAACGAACGGACAGTCGAAGCGCACAATACAGAAACTCGAGGACCTTTTACGTGCCTGTGTACTGGACTGAAGGGGCTCTTGGGAGGAGCACTTACCCCTAGCGGAGTTTGCATATAATAACAGCTATCACTCGAGTATCGGCATGGCACCCTACAAGGCTCTGTACAGACGGAGGTATACAGCGCCCTTAAGTTGGGTTGAGGTGGGGACCAAGTGGGAGGTTGGCCCCCGGCTGATCCGGCAGAGTCAGGAGGTGACTGAGCAGATTCACAGACGACTTCGCACTATCAGGAGCAGATAGAAGAGTTATGCCGATCGGAAGCACAGAGAGGTGCAGTTCGAGGTTGGGGATCACGTCTTTCTTCGCGTTTCGCCCATAAAGGGCCTGCAGTGTTTTGAGGTGAAAGGGAAGCTCGCACCGAGGTTTGTGGGGCCCTTTAAGGTTCTGGAGCAGGTAGGACCCGTTGCTTACAGGCTTGCCCTTCCTCCCCAGCTTTCCGATGTGCACGATGTATTCCACGTGTCCAACCTCGGGAAGTACGTCGCCGATTCCAGTCACGTTCTAAGCCACGAGAGTGTCAAGGTGGGTGACGACCTGACCTACTCCGAGAGACCAGTGCAAATACTAGACAGAGCCGTCCGGAGTTTGAGACAGAAGCAGGTACCTCTAAACGGAGCCAGAGGTACGAGGAGGCTACCTGGGAGCCTAAGGCGGCGATGTAAGAGCGGTACCCAGAGCTTTTTTAGGGTACATTTCATACTAGCTTCGGCCCTCTTTAAGTTATGCGTATATATATTTCTTTTCCGTACCCTAGCTAGCTCAAGTTTCGAGGACGAAACTTCCTTTAAGTTTGTTATGATGTAAAGACCCGTTCTATCCTGAGCCTTTTAAGACGTCTAGACTGTCGGTCAGACGTCTAGAAATTGAAATTTTTTTGTACGAGCTCGTGTCTGCACGCGAGCTGCGCGCAGACAGTACCCTCTCTTTTTCCTTCCCTTCTCTCTCTCCCGGCCTCCAGCGAACCCTAACCCACCAACCTTATAAACCCCCTTCCCCCTCTCTCATCCTCCCCACTCCAGCCACCTTCCTCTCTTCCTCTCTACCCCAGCGAGAAAGCTAGCGCGAGCGAGTAAGCGCGAGAGCGACGACGAGGGGGAGCGACGTGAGGAGAAGAGGAGTTAAGCTCGCGAGCTTGTGTGGGAGCT
Source organism: Thalassia testudinum (assembly GCA_037157565.1). NCBI lineage: Eukaryota > Viridiplantae > Streptophyta > Magnoliopsida > Alismatales > Hydrocharitaceae > Thalassia > Thalassia testudinum. The sequence goes on from JAZHRO010000025.1 coordinate 114,403,853, forward strand.
CACCGGAGGGCGCACCGCCAGAGCAGCGTGAGGAGAAGACGAGTTGAGCTTGCAAGCTCGTGTGGGAGCTCACTGGAGGGCGCACTGTCGGAGCAGCGCGTGCAGGAGTGCGTCGAGGGAGTCATCCCCGACACTGCTGCAGCCGGAGCTGCAAGCGAAGAGGCGAGCCGCTGCAAGAGCGAGCGGGAGCAGGTTATGGTTATGGGTTTCTCCCAGAATCAGATGTCTGAAGTGACGTCCAGACGACGGAGCGGATGTCTGGAGGCGATTCCAGACGTCTGAAGAGGGGTCTTCACGAAGGTACGTTCCTTTTACGGATACGACCATGCAGGCCGCTCCGCAGCTACGCTTCGTGCGGCCATTTTGAGAAGATTTTGCTGGTGGTGTACAGGATTTGCTTTGGGAAGGCGTGGGGCACGCCCTCCCACGTATTTCAGACGTCTGGGCAGCTTACCAGACGGCTGGAAGCACTTCCAGACGTCCGGAGAGGAAGTCGGACGTCTGGAGCTGGGTCCAGAAGAGTTCCTGGACGTCTAAGGTCGACGCAGAGCTTGAGGTGTGTTTCTGGACACTTTTAAGACGTCTGGAAGTTGTTCCAGACATCTGATTTGAGTCAGCAGCCCTATTTTTGACCCGTTTATGATCCGTTTGAGGTCCGTTTTACGCAAATAAGATACCAACGTTTTCCTTGTAAGTTCCTCTACTTGTTAGAAGGCTTTCTATACTGTTCTGAATGTTCCTTTGTGATTGTTCCTTGTTATACGATTTCGTTCCGTTGCAGGTTCGGGACTTGCTGAGGCACGTGAGCCTGCCGTTCGAGCCCCCAATACTCCTGGGTTGACTGGTAGAGTGACTTCCCCTAATTTAAATACAAACCTGAATGCATGTGTGAATGAATGATTAGAAACTAGGATATGACATGAATCCTAGAACGAGAAACTCTTGAAATGTCTGTATACGTGATTGAATTACAGTCTTGAATGAGTAGATAGAAAACAACTGCCTGTTAATGAACCAGAGCTACCTGTGAAATATGAATTAACTGTACTAGTGAAACTGTTGCATGTAACCTTACCTGTTGTATACGTTAAATGATATAAACACGAGCTGCATATATACAACCTGAGATTAGAAATGTGCATGATAGAAATACGAGCTGCATGTAATAACTTGAACACGGAAATGAGAATGATGAAACCTGGTATTGGAATGGTATGAGAAATATGAGCATGAACCCTACGGGAAGTTAGGAGTGGAGCTCCTGGAAATACATGGAATGGATCTAGAAATGTGGCCGGAAGTGTGTTAGCCCTTAAATACGTGGTACCAAGGGAAGCGCATGTTCCCTCTTAGTGTAAAGGGGAGCTTGCTGCCTTCGAGTTGAGACCTGGGATGGGTTTGGCCACTTTGCATCGACTTCTTGGCCCTCACGTATACTGTATCATGGAGAGAGCTAGCCACCCCACGGGGCCCGGGGTTCAGCTAGCCACCCTACACCGACTTGTTAGGCCCACTGGGCAAACCAACGTAGTCAGGCGAGGGTGCGCGGACTGTGGAGGAGCGAGACCCCTGTTTGGTTCTTAGGGGCTAGACCCCTGTTACTGAGAGGGCTAGGCCCTATACTGTTCCGTGTTGTACTTGGGTGCACCCGTTAACAGAAACGACTGACCACGTGCCAGTGCGGGGTAGCTACCCGTGCGCTTATCGCGTGTGCCGTAGTTATCGTTACATCTATCCGTGACCTTGGGGTGATTGACTGGGTGTAGGACCATCACTAAGGACTCCCGACCAGGAGAGCACTACGTGTGACTTCTACTCTTCGGAAAAGACTGCAATCAAGATCGTTCTCACGATAAACATTCGATATCAAGAAAGAGATTTGATAAATAAACCAAGGGGTGAAAAGGAACAATTTGTGAAATAAAGTAAATAGAATAAACAACTACCTGTTCACTTTTACTGCTTTAGTTAGTTGGTTGCCATTCTACTCAGCGTTCGCTAACTTTGTGTACTCATAACCCTCTTCAGGTCCAGGTGTTGAGCAACCCGAGTCTATGGCTGCAGATAGTGCTAGACCCAGTAGAGCCCAGTAGCTGTAGTTCTCTGTTGTTGTATCTTTTGTAGTAATAAGTTCAGACTCTTGTACTTTTATGTTCTGTACATTTACTTTTCTGTACCTTTATGTTCATGTACCTTGTTACTGTTATATTGTTGTGGTGGTGACATGTACTGTAGTAGCTTTTACTTTCTTTACTGTTGTACTCTTTTACTGTTAGTTACTTAGCATAGTGAATGTGGTTTACTTTCCTTCTTTTTGGTTATTTCTTGTTGGACGACTGGGTCTTAGGATGAGTCGAGTCAATCCGATCTTTGGTCCTACAGGGATTCGGGAACCAAGTCATAACAATCTCCGATAGTCATCCAAGGGGGTAGTGGAGCCCAAAGAAGTCGGCTGAAGTGTGCAGACCAGAATCACCTCAAGTAGAACAAGGAGAATAGGCATAGGAGCTGCATCATCATAAACACTCATCTATCCAGCAACAGAAAAATATGGTGTCATCTCATGAAAAGTCACATCAACGCTGACAAAATGCTTGTGGTGGATGGGATCATAACATCAGTACCTCTTTTGACTCTTGAAGGATCCTAAAAAGACGCACTTAACAGCGCGAGAAGTAAGCTTATCATGTCCTAGTGATGCCATATAAATAAAAACACACCCAAAAATCCTCGGAGACACATGGAAAAGCTCACCATCTGAATGTAATAAGAGAATCGGTATCTGCTCGTGACGGACTGACCTTGGCATCCTATTAATGAGGTAGCAGGCTGTCAAAATAGCATCCCCCCAGTATCTTTGTGGAACACTGCGGTGGATAAGAAGAGTGTGGGCAACCTTTAACAGGTGTCTGTACTTCCGCTCTGCAACCTTAATCTGCTATGAAGTATGGGGACAAGTAGTCTGGTGGATAATCCGACGAGTCCTGTAGAACTCTGTAAGTCTAGCAATGCAAAACTCGAGGGCATTATCTGTCCGTACAATCTTCACTGTAGCGGAATACTAAGTCTTGGTCTCCACAAGAAGCGTCTCTATAACACCTCCAACCTCTGACTTATTCTTCAAAAGAAACACCCAGGACACTCTGGTAAATTCATCAACGGTAACAAAATAATAACGATGTCTCATCCTGTCTGGAACTCTACTCAGTCCCCAGACACCCATATGGAGTAACTCAAAAGCTGTCTCTAATCCAGAATTACTGGCAAAAAAGGAGGATCGATGGTGCTTACCTAACTGGCAAGCATCACACCTAATAGTAGTTGCAAGCGAAATATGTGAAACTCCTGAGACGATCCAAAGGCAGGTGACCTAGACACAGGTGTCACTGTAAGGCACTACCACCATCATACATGCTGGCTCCTGCAAACGGTCCTTGGCTAAGGTGATACAGACCATTCTCCTCTGTACCTTTGGTAATGGTCTTCCCAGTGAACTTGTCCTGAACAATACATCCAACCTCATCAAAAATAACCCTATAATGAAGATCCTTCGTAATCCTACTCATGGACAATAGACTCATGGGAAACTCCAGTACATGTAGTGCTCTCGGCAACCGCAACGTGGGGGTCACAGACACTTCCCCTTGGACAACAACTGGAGCATGCCTGCCATCAGCAACCTGCATCGTTCTCCCTCGTGCAACAGAACTAGTGACCGAAAATACCCCTCATCCACACAAAGATGCTATGAGGCACCAGAGTCAACCAACCATCCTACACCATGATAACTCCTGTCATGATCCTCCAGCATGAAGTCTGCATACTCCACTCTCCCCATCGCAGTGGAGGTATCCAATGCCATCTCTACTCCTCCTGAGATTAGCATTGTAACTAATAGGGACAAAGGAGATCACCAAGGGCTAAAACTCTCCATTGTAAGCCAAATAAACAGGAGAGTATGCTACCCTCACGATCTGAAATATTTTTCAGATCATAAAGGAGATCACCATGATCAAATTGGACCTTAGGCATGAGGATTCAAAACCATAGAAGACTAGAGACACGCTAAGACAAGGAATGACCCCCTTTACATGTCTAGAGGGTGCGCATGGCCAGGGGAACGACCCTGCACATCGACAGTAAGAGAGGGGGCCCTATGTGCCACCGCCTAAGAGAACAGCCCCAACCGTGTCGCCTACACCGCCGGGGTGTCCTGCTCCGATCCCTACGTTGCCTCCTTGAGGAGTCTAGGTGCTACTGCGGGGGCCAGTGCTCCTCCGATGGCCCCTGTTGCTGGTCGCGTAAGGCTCCACCACCCAATGGGCCCCTAAGGGGCCCTTCACGAAGTCCCCTACTGGCACTAGAGGCCAATGGAGCCTCCCCTGCACCAGCAAGTAAGAGAGAAAGGGAGCGGCGACCGCAAACCCTACACAAGGACAAGTTTTTTGGTGCTAGGGTTTCGAAGGGAGTTTTTTTGGTGGGATACCAAGTGGAACGAAATGATTAATCTTATTTTTTAGAACGGAACCCATTACCTCTTTGCAGAAGAGGTTTGGGTAAATAATAGAGCATGTCCAGATCAATAATAAAAATAACAAAAGTGATAAAACAACTAGAATAAATGGGAGTCTCAATGGATGATACATAAATTAATGGCCTTGTTTTAAATGCTTGCAAAATAAGGAAATATGCAGCACGATCAACTGAAATATATGGCAGCTTTCATCCACCAAGCAAATAAAAATATGGTGCAATTTCCTTATCTATCGCCTTTGTCTTCTTCCCTGTTTTTCCGAATTTTCTGAAAGTACATGACCAAGTCCACACAATCAGGAATGACCATGTGATTCAAAAATCACAATATTTGCTGATTTTCAGATTTCGTAGATCTGATTTTGGCCCCTTTTTTGAATATTTCCTTTTTCATTCCTCACCATCTCATTCTCTAGATAAGAGCATGCATGGCAGCATTGTGCCTCACAACACTGTTCAACAGGAATCTGGCTTCTCCATTTTACTTTGCTATTCAGGATACACCAATATCTTTAGATCTCCATGACCTCTGATAAGACTCTCGAAAATGTCAACAAGCAGGATAAACTTTGTGAAAGAAATCCAAGAATCTCCATAAGAACAACAAGAAACATGCCTGAATATAATCCTCGCCAACCAATCCTCATGTGGAAATAATAAATGTCACTGAAGATAACCATGCATGGGAAGTGGTCTTTTTTTTTCTTCTTTTGAGAAAAAAGGCAATTACTAGAAGTCCGTAATCATTCAAAAATTTAATTAATCAGCTTAAAAGAGGAACGGACTTACAAATTGTTCAGCCACAACTCAGAGCAATCACACGCCTCAACATTTTCAACCCAGGCTTTCTCTCTCATAGAAACAAAATCATTATGTTGTAGCTAAATGCTCCAAACTTCCGCCACAACCTTAACCCATCCTGTTATATCCACATGCACCAGCGACGGGAAGGAATCCCACTAGGAAGTAAAAGAAGACGCATCAGTCTGTCTAATATCACATCTTTCCCAAACCTCCGAAGACAACTAGCATGGGATGTGGTGTTGTTGTTGGTTGCTTGTAAAAGCCCGTAAATTGATTTTATGTACCAGAGATAATGTGGTTTTCTCAATTGATTTAATCAATGCAATTGCACGGATAAGTAGACAATAATATCTTGTACACAATCGCTCAAGTAACACAAGAGATTTCACAAATCAATGACTTGGGTGTAAGGAATGGTGCACAATAATCTAAATGCTTGAGATTGATTCCACGAACCAAATCGATTTGGCTGGACCAATGTTGCTAGTGATTCAATACACCTTGAACAAATCCAATGAACGCCTCTTCCCCTCAACATGTAGGAGTCACCAATGCTAGACCAACTCACCACACATAGAACTTGATCAGTACAGCCATGCTGAACTTGACCACCACCAACACCAGGAGGGGACTTAATCTACACAAGCCCCCACTCGAGCATGGATGTTGGAGTTACCACACGAAATTCAAGTCACGCTGCAAAAATCAACAAGGATTGCTGATACCACCATCAAGCAAAGATCCCTCATGAAGAATCGCACAAAATTGTACTACTCCAATACCATGTTGAAATAAAATAAGTAGAAAAACACGAACAAGATATCAAAACATCACAAGATAACATGGGGGTTACATGAAAACCTCTCTCACAAAGAGAGGAGAAAAAACCACAGGAGAGCCGTAACAAGTGGATGCTCTATTTTTTTTTTCAAGAAACAAACGGGGGTACAAGAGCTTTTATATAGGCTTCCACACACCTCACAAAACTCAGACCCACTATGGGAATAAACCAACAACATATATCCTCCAAAAGCCAGCAATTTGCATGAGAAGAGAAAAATTTTTTATAAGACAAATGTCATTTTATTTCAAAATATTGTCTATGGGGCAAAGATCCTAGATTCATTATGCTTCGAGTCAAGTTGGACATCTATACTCTAGTTTGAGAAAGTGTCCAAAGCCTTCATGCATTACTAATGAATCAATGAAATTTTCTAATGAATCAATGATTTTTTCTCACATTACATATAAAATCGTGACAACCATACAAGAACCAAAACAAGTTTAACGAAGCAATTTACCCCTCTATCTAAAGCAGAGCACCACGAGAAAATTTATAAAAGTTTAAAAGAGATAAAGAAGACATAAAAGAGTGATAAAACTATACAAGGCTAATTTAACTCCTCTATATGCTTCCTTAAGCTATAGTATATAAGTCATTCACAATCAAATCTGAATGAAAATATTTGAAAGATAAGCAAGGAAGAGCTTCAAAAATGAAATCTAAAGGGTGATATGGAGTACCAATTTAACCCCTCAAAACCTTATAGAAAATTATGTAAGATTGGTGAATTTTTGCAAGATATTTTGCTGCATTACTATCAAAACACACAAGCCTAAATTCACCTACAAAAGTGCACAAGTTGCAAAGCACATACCTCATACTCAAATTGGACATGCATTATGAGAGTACAGTCTCTTTGTTGTTTCACCCAGTAACAAAGTTGTTTTACACCCTAGATAGCCGAAGAGCCATCACTAACTCGAATTACATACACTAAAGTCATATCATAGCACAAGTATTAATGCATCCTACATGTTTGATACAATGCCAAACATGGTGTTAGGGTTGTTCATTCTTTCATTTTATATTCCCCTCATATATGTTAGATTCAAGAGCATTTCCAAATATAAACCATGACTCCATCACTAGAGTTAATACACCATTGTTAAATTATAATTTGGATCCAAGCAAGGAACAAATCAATTTGGAGTCAAAATATTTATATAGGGCATATTAAATGCTCCATCTTTTTACTTCAAGAAGACATAAAAGGTTGATACTAGCTAGAACCAAACTTAGGCATTGCCCACTAATTAGAAGATTAATCAAGGATCCTTCTTGCAAGTTTGATTTCCAATGTTCAATGAAAGAACAAACTCAAATTTCAAGTATTTGGTGGAGAGTTATGGATGAAGAAGCAAGGATGGCACAAACACCAATCCAAAACTATTGCTTTGATACGATGTTAAAGAAAGGGGAAGACTGTTCTATTATGGAACCCTAGCCAAACTTGTATGGAGATGTTAAAAGAAGAAATTGCATTACAGCAAGATCAAGGAAACAAAGATAAAACACATGACAAAACATAAAGCTAACGGCCAGAAACCCTATTGGACTTGGGGCATTTTGGGTGATTGTCTTGGGTCTAATTGAGCTCAAACCCAACAAGTTGTTGAGGCTACTTTTAAGATTAAGAGTAACAATGGATAGCAAATGGCTATTAGTTTCTTATAAATTCTTACCAGCCTCTTAAAGTATAATCAAGCACTTTTTCTAATAGAATAACTTTGTCTTTGTCGAAAACACGAAATTCCCAAGAAATTTGTCACAAACACAGTCATTTTGTAACCAAAAAGTCAGATTTTCTTTGTCCTTATGTAACACCTCAAAGCCCCTATGAGAACTCATGAAATTGAGTAATGAAATACAAAGGATTGATAATTATTACCTGACAACTTCAGCTTCAACATTTTTGGGTGACTAGTTTGGTCCATCAAGCCTATACTCAACAAGTTGTCGAGGTTAATTTTTCTTAATTAGAATTGAGTCTAGGTCCAGGTCTTTACAAATGGTATCAAAACCAAACTCTCTCTAATAGTAAGAAATGGTTGTCCTTAGGATGGCCAAAAAATGTGCCACGAGGGAGAGCAATCACTAGTACTAGGAGTATATTGGTAATGTCACAACAAGGATGTTGAGAACTTAAAGTGTAGGAGATTATAACTCCCCAAAGTCACATGAAAAACTCGTGAAATTAAATAATGAGAAATAATAGATTAAGAATTACTAATTAACAACTTAGGCTTAAGCATTTTGGGTGACTATCATAAATCTCTTGTGCCCATTCCCAGCAAGTTGCCAAGACCACTTTTTCTTGATTTGACTCAGGTGTAAGCCTAGGATACTACACCTTAATAGAGTCTACCCACTTATAAAAATGTTTCCTAATTTTTTATTAAAATCTCTCACTTAATAAAGCAACATAATAAGCATTGCAACCATAAGAGAAAACAGTACACTCACAAAGAAGAATTCTCAAATAGAAAACAAAAAATTCTCACAAAGTTTCATTTGCAAAACCCCCTTCTTTTAAGTGATTCTTTCAATTTGAGGTGCCCTCCCTTTCAATGGGTGGATTATCCACCTAGTTGCCTATTTGATAGGAATAGGCCCCCTCCCACTCCTTGTTGACTACTAGTCCTTGGCAAGCTTCACGCTAATCTTTCAACGTGTAGCCATTACATCCCAACAACCCTTCATAATGAGTCTTAGCCCACAGGAAACATCATAAGCAAGCATGCATCCCATTGATTGCACCATTTGTGCCAAAGAAGCCTCTTACCTAAGGCCTTTGTTCAAGATGGCTTTAAACTGACAATGAAGAACACCATGCCTTAATGTTGGTTATTAGCCAATAGGCCTCCTGCATGCCTCACTAACCTTCTCCATTATACCTCATTAAAATATATAGTGGGCAATCTTCTGACAAGATCCAACCAATATCCACATGAATTCATTCTCCATACACAACAACACAAACTCCAATTATCATCCTTAAACCTCAACGGCCAATTCCTTATCTATACCTCAATGGCTTACAGTCTCAACAACATGTTAACAAACTGACATAGTCATGTCTTGCCTATCTTGACGAAACAGGTCCAAGAGACCTTTAGCTATATCAGCCCATAGGTCGCTCCAGTCTTTAGCGCTATTCAAGCATCTACTTGCTAACTCCATTTACACCTCGTCTCATATTGCTTAAAAAAAGAAGCAAAAAAAGAGGACACATTTAATTCGCATTTTGTTTCCATTTTGCTTTAGGAGATTAATACCCTATTGAGCCTTGCTTAAATTGTAATGCTTTGCTCAAGGGCTTTTTCTACTTAAAACACTTTCTTAAGTCTTCCTTTAAACAATATCGCGGGTCCCTTTCCAAGAAGATATCTACTTTCCTCAGTAAGAAATTGAATCACATAAGGAAAAGAACAAAGAAAAGAACATCTTTCTAGAAAAGAAGGAAGGAAGGAAAAAAGAGAAACCAAAAGCAAAACCAGATAAAGCAATGCTGCTGATGCCGATGATTTTCTTTTTGGGACTGACTTACCAACAACAACGAGGTTCTTGATGCCATTGGTTTGAAGGAAGGAATGAAGGTGAGTATCAAAGAAGGCACTGAACCTCATCTTGACCACCTTATAGTCCTTCCCTTCCTCCATCACCAGACCCTCAACCAACTCGGCCCCCTTGCTGCCCTTGGCAACGGGCCCCTCTCCCCCAACATACAGGTGCCTCCGGAAAAGCTCCACATCTCTCCCGTGCCGATCGTGCTCACGCACCACCTACAAACCCGAATCACCCAAATAAAGCATCCCATCTTTCACCCACCAAACATGAAATCACATTAGGCTTTAATTCAACGAATGAGTAGCGACTCACCCATATTATGCGGATCCCGCGAGCTCTGGCGCTGGCAACCGCGGTGGCCACGGCGGGAACGATGGCTGCCCCGCCGGCCACGCAGAAGGGCCCACCGGGGAGAATGAAGTCCTTCTGTTTTAGGATTGGAAAGGAGGAGCCTTGTCACTTCCCTTTCGGGGTCTCAGTACTGATATTTGAGAGGAGCGAGAGGAGGATTCTTGTGGAGATTATGATCATCACCTGCATGTCTATCACGAGCATTGCTGTTTCATCCCAATTCGGTGTTGCCATGGCCATGGCGAGTAGTGATGGTTTTTTTAGTGCTGGAAGCGCGGGTGAGGTGCGTATCGACGACGAGGGGAGTGAGAGCAGTGGAGCTTCGTCAAGTTCTTTCTTCTTCAGGGACTGGTTGATATGGTCCTAACCGCAGAAGCTGACGTGGTGACGAGGGAATAAACGTCACGATAAATATCTTTCTTGCTTTTTTGCTATTTTTCTGCTGGGATAGGTTTGTTGCGATACGTTCCATTCCGGGAATAGAAGCTTCACGACCACATTTGGCCCCGATGGCTCTTTACATTTAGCAGCGCATTCGAATGAGGACGGCAAGCAAACATTTGATTTCTTTTAGTTATTCTATATTTCTGGCGATTGTCCTTGGTTGCAAGATGGTCTTTTATGATCAATCTAAGAAGCCACACAATCAATGGCTGCCACCAAATGTTCGACAATCACTACAACTCCAAGAGAGGCTCGGGCATGCCAACTTGTTATCAAAGCCCGATCCCGCAGCCCCATCCATGGGAGACTAGAAGATGTAGTTACGATAGGAGATCTACGACTTCATTGGCCTCGTGCACGACCACCTTCAGCAGAGCCAAATGATGGTGAAGGAGTTGGCAGACTTGGTACAACCTCTATGCGAAGAAATCGAAGGAAGTGGTCAACTCCTCTAGTTTGGGTGCGGCATATAAACTTCATAAGTACACTCTCGCTATATATGATGGTTCGCAGGACCCTACATGTTGACTTTATCAAGCTAAGGAGTACTTCAACTTCTATGACATTTCCAGAGAGGAGCAAATCCGAGTCGCAAGTTTGCATCTCCAAGGAGAAGTTGTTTTGGCTGCGATGGGTGAGAACAGGGCAGTGACTGATCACTTGGGAGGACTTCAAGTGTGAGATGCAAGCCTGATTTGGCACAAGAGACCCTGCAAGGTTGTTGGTGCAACTCTACCGCCTACAACAGTAGACCACGGTGACTGAATATTATGGGTGCTTCGAGGCCCTACAGGATCGTGTGCCCCAATTCCACGAAGAGTCCTTCGCCAAGCTCTTTGTTGTCGAACTCAAGGATGACATTCAGACTAAAGTAAGTGTAATGGAGCCAAAGATGATGGCCCAAGCCATGAAATTGGCAAGGTGGTACAAGGAAAAGTTGAATCGACGACCCTTCTGACCATAGGGAGGTGGCAGCAGCTGTGGACCCATTTGGGGGGGTGTCACGTACTCCTCAGTAGGAGAGCTTCCTCGAGGTAACTCCAAATCCTCATCTAATGGAGATTGTGCGATCATTACAAGCTCATTTGCGGCCACACCTTATAGTAAAAAGGGGCCTAAGGGCCACCAACATTTCCCATACAGAGGTTATCGCCAACTAAAATGGATGATGATAACACCATCATTCGCCATAACTATCTTTAAGTAGTTGGAATCAAGAGATAAATACTCTTAAATGGTCTCCTGATGACCATAATTCCACTCATATTTGTTTTGAGAAGAAAACACAAACAAGGCTAAATATGCAGTTTTAGCAGCACATCATGAATGCAGAGTAACCACGGGTCACCCAGAGGTTAATCGAAGGTCAATTGAGTATTAAAGACTAAAAAGTGGGTCAACACTGACAGAAACAGGGGTTCACGCATTTCGAGAACAAATCTCTACATAAAACCCTAATATCAGCCTTGCTTAAATTGAAGAGGTTCTAGTTAGGATAAAATTTATCTAAATCTCTAAAATTCATAGAAAAATATTTTAAGGTGTTTGGTACCTTTGGTTTGACCATCTGAACCCATTTTCACTTAGAACAGAGTTTTAGATGGGATTTTGCCTTGATTTGGGCCTATATGCAAATTCTCTAGTCAAACGTGGTCAAAACTCAAATCCAAGTTCACCATTAGATTCCTTGGGTTCAAATTAGGTTAACACCAAAATTTAGGCCCAATCAGAGTCCATCTTGACCTAGTTTGCAATTTAGTTCCTAAAAACTCTATTCCTTACACCAAGCCCCTAACTTTCGAATTAATTACAAAAAGACCCCTATCTTTTGTCTTCTTCTTCACAAAATGACCCTTTCCTCCTGAAGCTTCGAGGTTTCCTAAACCACGGGTCAAATCGACCTTTGACGACTTGATTCTCCTCCAATTTCAATCTAAATCCCTCCAAATTTGGAGGGAATGATCCTTCGAGAATCCCCAATCAATTAAACTCATTCACATGTCTTAATGTGAACCCACAAGCTCAGGTAAGCTCCGAGAATCTTGGAATCAACTTGCCAAAAACCATAGATCTTATGCACGATTTTCGGTTAACTCAGGCCCGATCAAGGTTTTATATAAACTCCCCTAGGTCCTAGGATGTTCTTCAGTCTGATTTGGCCTAGAAATCTTCTTCTCCCTTCTTCCTCCGGCCAGCTCAAACCGCGACTCCAATGACCTCCACGCTAAGCTTCTTCCAACCTCTCAACAGCTAAATTGAGGGGTCCTCCTTCCTCCTCGCTCTCATCCGCATCTAGTGCACATCAACTAATGTCACCTACCCCTCTCCTCTTCCTTGTCCTCATCACCGGAGCCTTCGTCTCCTCCAGCATTGACCAATCAAAGCCAGAAAAAATCTCCTTTCCCCTTCTTCTATAACTAGCTCAATCTCTCCCTTTCCCTCTCTAGACCGTTCTTAGCTCCTTCTCTTCCCAATTCAACTGACATACCATACTCTTGCCCTTCGTCTTCCCCAACATCGACGTAGCTCCGGCGAAGCCATGCAACCACGACAGACCATCAATCCACCTGATGGAAATACCATCATGAGCCCTAACTAGCTTATTTTGACCTAGAAAAGAGAGCAAAAGCTCCTACATAACTAAATGAAGGGCCTAATTCAAGGAATAACTGTTTTGAGAGAAAAGCAAGAAACAAAGGGTAAAACTGTAATTTTACCATTGTAGTGCAACAATGGGATTTCTCAGAGGCTAAACATAGGTCAAATGGTCTTAACAAGATAAAAAGTGGGTTGATTCAATTAGAAAATGGTTAATGTGCAATCTGGGAATTAAATGACTTCTTGTAACTCTAAAACAGACCCACTTAATTCAACAAGGTTATGGTTAGGATAAAATTTACCTAAACCCTCTAAAGTTCATGGAAAAATATCCTCTAGGGTTTAGAATCATCAATTTGGCCTTTAGAACCTATTTTCACCTAAATAGGGGTCCTAGTCAAATACTTACCCTAAATTCGATTTTTGTGTAAAATGCCTAGTCAAACATGCTCAAACCTAAAATCCAACTTTACCATTGGATTCCTTAGGTCCAAATTAGGTTTGTACCAAAATTTGGACCTAAGGGGAGTTCACCTTAACCTACTTTGCAAAACAGTCCAACCTAATTACATTTAGACCCCTAGCTTTTAAAAATCATTGCAAAGACCCCCTAGCTTCCTCACCATTCTTTGCAATTAGGTCCCTCCGCCATTACAGCGGAGGAGTCCTACTCCGACGAGGATTCAAAGGGGAAGTTCTCCTTGATTCCTCAGAGACTCCCTCTCAAACTTGAAAGGGAGATTCTTTGAGGAATTCCCGATCGTGTGAACCAAATCCTAAGCCCTGATTATCACCCAATCTCTTATGTGAATGCATGAGAGATTTGGGTATCTGTAACGAACGCGTGCCCCAGACGCCTTTTAAGACGTCTGGGAGGTGGCCCAGACGTCGGACCAGACGTCTTGGATCACATCCAGACGTCCGACCAGACGTCCGGGATCGTTTACAGACGTCTGGAAAACAGTTATGTTCGCACGGGAGATTCGTCTGCGCGCCTGTGCGCGCAGACCTGCGATTCCTCTCTCTCTCTCTCTGCGGCTGCAGGCGAGCTATGACCACCTTCTCTCTCCTCCTCGCGCGGCCTTAAAAGGGCGCGCCTCCCCCCCCCGTCTCCACCGTCTCCTCCTTCTTCTCCTTCCTGAGCGCGAGGGCGGCAGCGGCAGCCGCAGTGAGCGCGAAGGAGGTGCGGCGTGCGAGGGCGGGGCTCTGCCGTGAGGGCGAGCTCGCCGGAGCGGCTTGGCCGGCCGGCGGAGGGCGCAGGGGGCGCGGAGCGACGTGGAGTGGGACCTGCTGCGGGCTGAGCAGCAGACGCGCGAGGTGCGACGCGGGCGGCGTCGCGAGCGGAGGCCGAGCAGGGTTCTGATTCTAGAAAGATTTCCAGAATCAGACGTCTGGGTTGATAGCCAGACGGCAAGGTCGACGTCTGTAAGATCATACAGACGTCTGAAAGGTAAGTTTCCGCTTTCTTCTTCCTTCTTCTCGACTGACCGTACTGAGGGAGGGGGGGTTGGCCGTGCGCAGGTTCGCTGATTCGCCATCCTTTGCGAATCAGACGTCTGGAAGTTGTACCGGACGGCGGGAGTGATCTACAGACGTCCGTGTGGACCATCGGACGTCTGGGGTATAGGACAGACGTCCCCGCAGACTTCTGGACGTCCGGGGAACCAAGCTGAACAAGTAATTTTCTGATCCACCGTTTAAGACGTCTGGAAGGAGTTCCAGACGTCTGATTTTGCACAGTATCGTCTTTTTCGACCCGTTTAGGGCCCGTTTGGGCTCCGTTTTCCGTGATTCAAGTTGCGTTCTTTTCAGAATTAATTCCTCTACCCGTCTACAGTAGCTATACACTGTTCTGAGACACTCCTTGTGTTTGATCCTTGTGATAGGACCTCGTTCGGTTGCAGTCTTGAGAGTCGCGGAGGCACGCGGGATTCCCGATCACGCCCCCACTACTCCCGTTGTACCTGGTAGAGTGGCTTTAAGTATTAATAAAATCTGTTAAAGTATGGAACCATAACTAGAACCTAGGGCATTGCATGAATCCTAGGAATGAGAAATATATGGAATGATAGCTCCTAGGTGTTGCATGAATCCTAGGGCCGGAAAACTAGATTGTATGATAGATCCTAGGATATGGCATGAATCCTAGGGTGGAAAAACTAGTGGAATGTATATTACTGCAGTCTTGGGAAAATGGAAAGGAATATATAAAGCTGCTTGTAAATTTAATTAACAACTGCCTGTTATGAATAAAGAAACATGTTTGAGATCATGGATTTTGAGAACGTGAATCTGGAAAGTGAAACATATGATGTTCTGAGATAAAGAGCTGGAACCCTACGGGGAATTAGGAGTGGAACTCCTGGAAAGAAAAAGGAATGGAACTGAGATGTAGTTTGTACTGTCTCTTGGGTACGCAGTACCAAGGGAAGTACCTGTACCTGTTTAGTGCAGAGTGGGGCCAGCCGCCCCAGGGACCCGGGGTTAGGATTGGCCGCTCTGTACCGACTTGTTGGCCCTCGTGTACGTAGTACCGAGGAGAGCTACTAGTGTTAGGAGAGTACTAGCTACCCCACGGGCCCCGGGGTTCTGCTAGCCTCCTTCACCGACTTGTTAGGCCCATTAGGGCAAACCAGGGTAGTCAGGCGAGGGTGCGTGGACTGTGGAGGGGCAAGGCCCCGGTTTGGTTACTGTGGAGGGGTTGGACCCCTGTTACTGAGAGGGCTCTGCCCTGGTTCCGTGCTGTGCTTTGGGCGCACCCGTTAACGGAAACGACTGACCGCGTGCCAGTGCGGGCTAGCTACCTGTGCGTCTATCGCGCGTGCCGTAGTCACCGTTACGTCTGTCAGTGACCTTGGGGTGGTTGACTGAGGGTAGGATCACCACGGGGGACTCTCCCGGCCAGGAGAGCACCACGTGCTACTTCTACTTTTGGAAAAGACTGCAATCAAGATCGTTCCCACGAGGACATTCGAGATCAAGTAAAGGATCTGAGAAATAAATGAAATAGTGAGAAAAATTGAAAGATGTGAATAAAGGAAGTAATAGAACATAATGTTGGTGCTAGAGCACCACGATCATTTGTTTTGATGATAACAAAACACGTGTTATTTAACATTTGCAATTTGAGTCCTAGATTTCAGGTCAATTGCAAATGAAGACGTGTTTAGACGGAACTCGAGCTCGCATCCAGGACGGATTGGAGGAGCTTGACGGAAAATAGAGGAGGTTCGCGTGGAGCGAAAGATTGGAGATGGAAGACAAGAAGAATAGGATAGATTCTTTTTTATCCTTTCATGTATCTCTTGTATTTATTTTCTTGCTCTTTATTTTCCTTAGACATTATGTTAAAGAGCCTCAAAGAACCCTAACAGTAGTCCTAGGAATACCTGCACAACCCTAGGATACGTAGGTTTTCTGTAGAACACTTAGAAAACCAATATAGGGTTAAAACTGACTTTCCAGACGTCTAATTCACGAATCAGACGTCTGATAAAGGATTCTAAGACGTCTGACTGTTGTTTCAGACGTCTGATAACTGTTAGGCTGGACATAGTTAGTTCTGTCTGATGAATTCAGACGTCCATACCTTATACCAGACGTCTTAGGAGACGTCTGATGACTTTGCCAGACGTCCAGTTAGTGGACCGTTGGCTGGCTTAGAAGACACTCAAGAATATGACCGTTAGAGCCTTATCAGACGTCCATAGGACTTCACAGACGTCTGATAAATGACCGTTTTGCCTCGGCTGACCCAAAATCTCTCCTCAGAGATTCTCTAGCCGTTGCAACGTTTGGAAATCAATTCCCACAGTAAAAGTAGGTTTCCAGACGTCCAGACTTAGTGCCAGACGTCCTCTATGTCGTCTGATGGACTTGTACAAAAACCCTGTTTAGATCTGATTCAAGTCAGGGAGAAACCCGCATAGAATCAGACGTCTGACCTTGAAATCAGACGTCTTAAAGTGGCCTTCCAGACGTCTGATGCCAGAGTTAGACGTCTGATAACCCTGTCAAGTGTAATCATTGTCCTGATTTCGGCCTGATTCTCTTGGGCTTTGCACCCAACGGCTATGGAAGCTTTTTCAAGCCTTCCAAAGCCTTCCTAAGGCCTCTATAAATAGAGGGGAGCCTTTGCAACACAAAACACACAAGATAGACTTAGAAAAACAAGACACAAGATATACACTCTCACACTCTTTTGTGTCCAGAAAAGATCTTGCTCTCCAAGCTCAAGCTCCATCATCTTGAGAGCTAAATTCAATTTGCGCGCCCGCTCTCCCGCCGTAGATAACGAGAGCAACGTAGCACCATCGCGTGGCACACGCACCGCGTCATCGTCGACGCACTCCTTGCAAAGGGGAGTTTCCTATTTCCTATAGAAGCTAGGTTTAATTTTGTTGGCTCTATAGGACTGCTATTTTATTTTATCTTTGTATTTTGGTTGGGTATTCGCTTTGCGAATTCCCGTCTCCTTCGTGGGACAAAATCCTTCTCGTGGAGAGAAGGGGTTGAGGAACGCTACCCTCGTACTTGTAGCGTGGTTGTATTGAGGTTGAATCACCCTCGTTCAAAGTGATTCGGTTAGTGGATTTGATCAACTTGGTTGATCGGAAAATCCTAACTCGAGAGGGTTAGGTGGTGGTTTTCACCCGGTTTGGGTTTCCACCTAAAAATCTTTGTGTACATTGTGCGATTGCTTATTTTTAGATTGCTATATATTTTCAATTCCGCATTTTTTACGTCACCCCTCCTAGAAGGGAAATTTCACATAACAGCTACTGTACACTCTACTGTTGCCTTTAGTTAGTTTGCCACTCTACTCAGCGTTTTGCTGACGTGTTACACTCGTTACCTTTTTCAGGACCAGGTGTTGAGCAGCCAGGGTCGACGGCTGCAGAGGACGCTGGGCCGAGTAGGGTCCAGTAGAGTTACCGCAGCCTTTTTGTACCCCTTTTGTTTCTGTTCTAGTGAGTAGTTTTTGTTTCCGCTGTACCTTCTTTACCTGCAGTTCTTGTTATATGATAAATGCTGTTTTACTGTTGTGGTGGTACCTACTGTAGTAGTTTCTTTCCTTACTGCTGTACTTTCTTACTGTTAGTTATATTCATGCTGAATGTGGTTTATTTTACTGTCTTTTGGTTACTTCCTCGTTGGACGACTAGGTCTTGGGATTAGTCGAGTCGGTCCGGTTCTCGTGTCTCGTAGGGACTCGGGAACCGGGTCGTTACAGTATCTCTTGCAATCCTACTCCGGCGAGGATGCCCGTGCTTGGAAGCTTGCCTTCCAAGCACAAGGCCCTCTGCCAGAGGCTATTTAATGGTCCCCTAACCTGGCCGTCCATCCTCAGCTTGGTTTAGCCAAAGACAACCCTCCAATTTCTTCTCTTCTCCTCCGGCCAAACATCCAGCGAGCTCTGGCAACATATTCTCCCTCTTCTCATCGCTCTACCACAATACCAGTGGCAGAGTTGTCTCTATCTCCATCCTCCGCGTCGCGCCATACCTGCGCACGTGCCAACTACCCTTTCGCAGTCGCCACCCCCTTCTAACTAGACCTTCATCTTCGGCAGCGGCAAGTACGCGTCGTCCACTATCTTGCCCCCCGTCGTCCTTAAATTAGGTTAGATATCTTCCCCTCTCTCTACTCTTTATTTTCCCCCTCTTTATTTCCCAACAGACCCCTCGACAGTCGCAGACCACCACCATCTTCTCCACCTCCAGTAGACCACTGGTGAGGCGCATCCACCACTCCGCGCACCCACACGCCTCACCAACTACCTCAGAAGCTCTGCCAACTTCCACTGATCATCTTCCACCTCTCCATCGACCGCCACACACACCATACACTACCCCCGAACAACCCCACCTTCACGACCACAGAACGACCTAGGCACACAGGCCCAGGCCGCCCCGCACCACACCAACCATCGATTCATCTTCGCCGTGCCACGGCGAAGCCTCCTGCGTATTCTAATGAGGCCGCAAGGCCGTGTTGCATGAACGCAGGCCTGACCTCCACCGCCATTGGAGCAGACGTGAAGGAGCTCGCAACCTTCGCTCCAGGCAGCCGCGCTCTAGGTCCCAGCTCCTAGGCGACGCGGATTGGTATTACGCACACATTCAGCCAGTTATTGGCCTTGAGAGGGCATTGCAGTTGCTGCAATCAAGCAAGACACCTGCGGGCATGAGCGAGGAAGCGGGTGGGGCTTTTAGTCCCACCTTGGGCATTTTGGAGCGAACAGAGCGATATAAGATGAATTTGTGTCAAGGGCTTATCGTCTCCTGACACAGGGTGAGGTCCCTCTCACCTATCCATGCCTCGTCTACGATTCACTCCTCTGCGGACCTGGTTGCCTGACTCGATAACCCGTGCACTCCTCGCGCACCACCCACGCCGGTGCGCCTGGACCCAGGCGCGTTAACCCGACCCGTTTACCCGAGAAAGGATCTGGGAGAGCGAGCCTAAGAGAGAAAAGAAAGTGAGCGTTCACGGGGGAGGGTAGGGGTAGGTTTTGCACTTGCCTGCAGGGACAGGAAGAAGGAAGGAAAAGTTAAGGATTGAAGGAGGAAGCTGAGGAAGCTAAAGGAAAGAAGAAGGAAGGAGAAGGCACGGCTAAAGAAGAAAGAGGAAGCTAAGGGAGAAGTCAGAGAAGAAGAAGGCTAAAGGAAGAAGGAGGGATGAAGAAGTAAGGAAGAGCTAAGCAGTTAAAAAGAAGAAATAGGCAAAGGCAGGAAGAAGAAGACAAAGAAGAAAGAGCCAAAGAAGAAGCAAAGGAAGAATCAAACTTTTTTAAGACATCTTAATTCCATACTCAGACGTCCACATCTGTCCAATTCCTCTTTTATGCTACATTTTATTATTCATAAACTCTTGCTTTACATTTTGAATTAGATTTTGAGTAATTTTAAGTGTTCAAATTCAATCTATTATTGAGATTAGTGTATGAACTCCATTTGCTCCTTGTGTTCGACCTCGGACTTAAAATTCGAGTAATAAAATTTATTTGTTTTGAACGCTTTTTCAACTACACTACACCATTACTTTTTAAAACCTGATTGAGCGATTTTAAATATTTTGGCGCCATTGTCGGGGATGATTTAGCGCCTTGTCACCATTTTGGCGTCGTTGCTGGGGAGCAACGTGCAATTCATCACTAGTCTCTGCATTATTTTGATTACATTTGAACACTAACTTGCCCTATTTGTTTTGCTGTGATCTTTGCGAGGTATTTCACGAGGAGATCTCCCGCGCAAATCAACCACTCCAAGGCAAGTAACTTCTCTCTTCTTCCCTAATCCATCTTCTAATCCTGCGAAGACAAAAAGAAGCAATCAATTAGGAATCACCTGCCTTATTCTCTTTAGTAATTATCATTTTAAGGCAAAACTTCCTAATTTGCAAAAATTTTTTCAAAACTTATCGAAGTGGAAGCGATTTTCTTGAGATCCTACCCACAAATTCCTGTGCCTATTAGAGATCACACTTAATCTCTAAATCTCCACGGACTACACACTTCTTGTTTGAAGTCCAAAGAGAACTTCTGAAAAAAAAATCAAAGAGGATTGGAAATAGAACCAAATTAGAGGTTCTACAGTAGGGTTTTGAAGTGCTAATTCACACATGCCTGCATAAAAGAAAACAAATCCACCCGCATTTGTGTGCTACCCAAGCCCTTGATTGAAAGGATCTATGCAAGATAAACCCTAAAATTAAGCTCTAAAATCACTTGAACCTTAAAAAACTTGGACCTAATAACCTGGGAGTCAAATCAGGGTGATTTATAGGTCTTGACCTAGAATCATTCTACCATCTTTAGGGCAGGTCAGGTAAAGTTGACCTCTTGTTGGGTCAACCAACCTTGAAATTAGGTCACAAAATCAAAACATCTAAAGTTCAAGTGGAACCCTAAGCACCTTCAATCTAAAAGTGATAGACCTAAGAGGTCAAGGTTCCCATTCTGATCTACTTGGAATCTCAATGACAAGAGAGGTCGGGTGGGGGAAACCCTGTAACCTGTGAGGACGCTCTACCATGTAGGGGTCTTTGCGGGACTCTCCCTCTCTGGCTGCCTAGGTAATTCTCAAGTGGACGACTTTCCGATCTAGGGGTATCATCTGCCCCGAACTTCCATAGTCATCCAAACATCTTTGGGTGCCTCGATTGCATCAAAAACACATCCAGTCCCTCATCCCTTCTCTTTAGAGCACATACATAGATTTTCAGTGGGATTCTCTATTCAGATCTAATCACTTCACAACTTGATTCTGCATCTTGATCCAAATTATGATTCTACATCTTGATTCCACCATTTAATCCAAATATGCATCCTGGTTACTTAGGATTACCATTCAAGAAACCAGAATCACAGAGATCCATGAGAGATAGAATGATTGAGGATGCCCTTGAATTTTATTAAATTGAATACAAAACCTCAACACCAGTAGAAGACATACAAGTTAGTGTACCAACAACAACAACTTTCATCATAACCTGTGCCCAAGTGTTATTGACAGAAGCCACAAATGGATCAACCCAAGACATGCTCATAATAGGATACATTATGATAGAAAAATTGCATAACTTTGAATACCTTCAATGCATGACAAATCCTGTACTATGGGAATAACACCAAGATGATCTTGAAAAATGGGAAGAAATGATGAAATTATTGAAATAAATTATCGATCAGAAATACCCGTATACACCCCAAACAGATGATGAACCATCTTGGAATAATATTGAGGATCAATCCGATTTCTCAAATCTCGGGTCAGAGGCACAAAGTTGTTGTGGATTCCCAACCCAGATGAAATACAACATGCCTGATCTTGAATTAGGTTGGGAAGTTCCAATTGCAGGAGAACACGATTTGGAGCCAGCCCTAGAAATTGGATCACCAAGCCTAGAATTCCAAGACTCCTGCAATGATGAGAGTAGAATTGAATCTCTCAAGGGTGTAAATCCCACCCCTTATTTTGATAAGGTGACCCTCGATGGTAACTTTGACCTAGATTCTAGTGATTCAACCCACATCCTCAGCCTAGAATCTGCATCTGAAACTTATTGGAAAGATTATGAGGCCCTGTATGATGAAGATCAAAGTTTCAATGAAGAGTATGATTCCGGGCCTTTATTTGATGAATATCCCTCTTCAACATCCTCAGAGATACAGATTGATTTTTCAGAAGTCACGCCAATCTACGATACAGAAACCGAGGAGTTGGACTAATGGGGTTTTGATTGGGTCTTTCCTACAGCCCTAGAACTTGAGCCTAGACCAAATAAGAACACTGTTTTGAGCTCATAATTTACATATAGGCTAGACTCAAGTCAGGCTGCTGAGTCTACATCATATGATTTATTCTGTGGTGGAACCCATGATCTCGAATCTCATTCAGAACTTGATTTTCGCAAACTCTCCGATGATTTCAAATCTTACCATGATTTCAGAGAGCCTCTGTTTCCTGAATTCGACGAACCAATCTAGGACCTCAGTTCACATGATTCATTCGCCGACTACAACTCTGAGGTCCTAGTTCCCGAGATCACCGAGTTAAGTTCAAGTTCCAGTAACATGGAATCATTTCTTTTCGATCCTCAGGAATCAAAACCAAAAAATGTCGAGAGTAACTGCAACCCAGAGTTAGAATCTTTTCTCGACTCAAATTTCCATCATCCTATAGACACTCTTCAGGCATTCACTTTTGAATTTGAAAGCTACTACAAGGACTCTCTACATGAAACCACCTGCAACTCCTTTCTAGAAGAGCCCTCATACAAAATTCTCATTGAAGCCACCTCTTCCGCATATACAGAATCGATCCAAACCTATTTTCAACCCCGACCTGCAACTAGACTCAATTTCTATTCTGATTCCCCTCTTACTGAGCTGATTGCAGATGATTCACCTCCACATCTATATCGGGTTTCAGACATTGATCAGACTGAAGACTAGGCTCCATCATTTTCTGATCACCCCTGTAGGGTTTCCGCACCATTCACTGATTATTTTACGGATCCCTACTCTGACCAGGCTGATTCAACTCAGCCAAACCCCGAATTTACACTTCCACATCCATCCGAACTTCATAGCATATGGTGGGTTCCACATCTCTTGATCTACATTTATCAACCCACCAGATTGATTGGGTTTAGGCTGCATCATCAGCCTACTGATCTAAATAAGCACATGGTTGGACCAACCAGGCTCTTGATCAAGGTGCTTGTTCTACAAAACTCCGCTGATTTGACCACTCCCTCTCCATCCCATGTCCTGCTCGGCTGAAGGCATTGAATTTAGCACTTAACGGGAGACAACCTGTCATTCCAAAAATCTGAGATCCATCTGATTATCCGTTTGTACTCCACGTCTATTGCACCTTGAGTTCAGTCTTAGAACAGTCGATCCCACCTCTGGTACATGTACCAGAGCTTGAAATCATTCGCAACAATCATTATCGACCCATTCACCCACCCAATAAGTCCTGTTCTAAGTCCCTGAACCCAACACTATTTCACACCCTCTGTTTACAATGAGGACATTGCAAAACTTAGGCATGAGGGGGTGGTAAAGTGAAAACATACAGAAATCAAGAAAAGTCAGAAGGATTCTCACAAAAAAATCACACATGTCAAAAATACCAAAAAAAAAAAAGAAAATTATGAAAAAGAATAAAAAAATTGGAGGAGGGAAGAAAATTTTGAGGCCATATAAACATGAGGAGGAAAAGAGCAAAATGCCAAAAAGGAGCACATAATGAAAAAGAATAAGAGATGGTCATTAGTAAGAGATTAAGGGATTAACCAAAGTTCTAGACCAAATCAGGAAAAAGAAAAAAATGAAGGAAATAATGCTAATGAGACACAAAAGAGATTAGTAGGAACACTGATCTTAGGCCTTTTGGGCTAGACTCTTAGGCTTAAACATTCAAGTATCCATTAAGATCTGGATAATCCTCAAGAGGTTGGGGAAAATGCGAAGCTTATGTATTAGGTCCAAGGCTTAGGGAATATTCGGCCTCGTTAACTGACCTTCGATTTGTGGGACTCGGTAACCTAAGCACCCCAATCCACACACAGTCTGGTTCAGTGTGCATAACTATCAAAATCACACAAAAGCATTTAAATATTCTGAAGAAAGTTGCATAGATTAGGAGCGGCCGATCAACACAAGTTGATTTGGACGAGTTCCCAGTGCAGAGAGGCGGGAAATTCCCCTCAAAGATGCGTAACAACATATCGTCTCCTCGGTGCTTGTCTCCTAGGATATTTACATATCCTACCAGGGGCACGTAAGCACCCTGCTGGTTCAGATGCCATGGGCGGCATTATCACGAAATATCGATTGCCAGGGTCTGGATTTGGCTACAGAATGCCATGGGCGAGATTATCTCGAAATCTCTAAAGCTAAGGTTCTGGGAGTTGCCATGGGTGGTGTTATCATGAAGCATCGATTGCCAAGGACCTTTGAGGATTAATGATGGGGACAAGGAATTCGATCCAAACCGTGTTGAGAAGCCAATCCGAAGCTAGAAATAAAAAGAAAAGAGAGAGAAAACTCTCCAAACAAATAATCCTTTGTCTCTCTCTTACAAAAAAACACACTTTAAACTGAATCGAGGCTAAAATATGTCTCAAGCATGGGTGCTTTAACCGTAGAGTCCAACGAACCTTAGGATAGTTCCTGCGGGCCTTAAAAACCTTCACGGCGGATCGAGGCTAGAGCTGGTCAGGTCTGGATCTTGGTTGGTACTTGAGTACCTTTAGGCCTACCATCGGCATTCTAACCTAATTAAGAAAAAAAAGAAAAAAAGCACTCATCATAATATGTGAAAGAAACTCATGGTCTAGAATAGAAGTTAAAACCTTAAAAATTTTGCTAAGGGACTAGCAAAAGCTAGGCATGGGGGTATGATGGGAACACCATCATGAGCCCTAACTAGCTTATTTTGACCTAGAAAAGAGAACAAAAGCTCCTACATAACCAAATGAAGAGCCTAATTCAAGGAATAACTATTTTGAGAGAAAAGCAAGAAACAAAGGGTAAAATTGTAATTTTACCATTGCAGTGCAACAATGGGATTTCTCAGGGCCTAAACATAGGTCAAATGATCTTAACAAGATAAAAAGTGGGTTGGTTCAATCAGAAAAGGGTTAATGTGCAATCTGAGAATTAAATGACTTCTTGTAATCCTAAAACAGACCCACTTAATTCAACAAGGTTATGGTCAAAATAAAATTTACCTAAACCCTCTAAAATTCATGGAAAAATATTTTCTAGGGTTTAGAACCTTTAATTTAGCCTTTAGAACCTATTTTGACAAAAATAGGGGTCCCAGTCAAATACTTACACTAAATTAGGTTTTTGTGTAAAATTCCTAGGCAAACGTGCTCAAACCTAAAATCCAACTTCACCATTGGATTTCTTAGGTTCAAATTAGGTTTGTACCAAAATTTGGGCCTAATGGGAGTTCACCTTGACCTACTTTGCAAAATAGTCCAACCCAATTATATTTAGACCCTTAACTTTTGAAAACCATTGCAAAGACCCCCTAGCTTCCTCGCCATTCTTTGCAATTAGGTCCCTCCGCCATTACAGCGAAGGAGTCCTACTCCGACAAGGATTCAAAGGGGAAGTTCTCCTTGATTCCTCAGAGACTCCTTCTCAAATTTGAAATGGAGATTCTCTGAGGAACTCCTGATCGTGTGAACCAAATCCTAAGCCCTGATTATCATCCAATCTCTCATGCGAACGCATGAGAGATTTGGGTATCTCTTGCAATCCTACTCCAGCAAGGATGCTCGTGCTTGGAAGCTTGCCTTCCAAGCACAAGGCCCTCTACCGGAGGCTATTTAAAGGTCTCCTAACCCGGTCGTCCATCCTCAGCTTGGTTTGGCCGAAGACAACCCTCCAATTTCTTCTCTTCTCCTCCGGCCAAACATCCAGCGAGCTCTAGCGACATATTCTCCCTCTTCTCATCGCTCTGCCACAATACCAGTGGCAGAGTTGTCTCTACCACCATACCTGCGCACGCGCCAACTACCCCTTCGTCGTCGCCACCCCCTTCTAACTGGACCTTTGTCTCCGACGGTGGCAGGTACGCACCATCCGCTATCTTGCCCCCCGTCGTCCTTAAATTAGGTTAGATATCTTTCCCTCTCTCTGCTCTTTATTTTCCCCCTCTTTATTTCCCAACACACCCCTCGACAACCGCAGACCACCACCATCTTCTCTACCTCCGGCAGACCACTGGCGAGGAGCATCCACCACTCCGCGCACCCACACGCCTCGCCAACTACCTTAAAAGCTCCGTCACCTTCCATTGATCATCTTCCACCTCTCCATCGATTGCCACACACACCATACACTACCCCCGAACAACCCCACCTTCATGGCCACAGAACGACCTAGGCACACACGCCCAGGCTGCCCACACCACACCGACCATTGATTCATCTTTGCCGTGCCACGGCGAAGCCTCTTATGTATTCTAATGAGGCCGCAAGGCCATGTTGCTTGAACACAAGTCTGACCTCCACCGCCATTGGAGCAGACGTGAAGGAGCTCGTAACCTTCTCTCCAGGTAGCCGCGCTCCAGGTCCCAGGCAATGCGGATTGGTATCACACACACATTCAGCCAGTTATTGGCCTTGAGAGGGCATTGTAGTTGCTGCAATCAAGCAAGACACCTGCGGACGTGCGTGAGGAAGCGGGTGGTACTTTTAGTCCCACCTCAGGCATTTTGGAGCGAACAGAGCAGTATAAGATGAATTTGTGTCAAGGGCTTATCGCCTCTTAACACGAGGTGAGGTTCCTCTCACCTATCCACGCCTCGTCCGCGATTCACTCCTCTGCGAACCTAGTTGCCTGACCCGATAACTCATGCACTCCTTGCACACCACCCACGCCGGTGCGCCTGGACTCGGGCACGTTAACCCGACCCGTTTACCCGAGAAAGGCTCTGGGAGAGTGAGCCTAAGAGAGAAAAGAAAGAGAGCGTTCATGGGGGAGGGTAGGGGTAGGTTTTACACTTGCCTGCAGGGAAAGGAAGAAGGAAGGAAAAGCTAAGGACTGAAGGAGGAAGCTGAGGAAGCTAAAGGAAAGAAGAAGGAAGGAGAAGGCACAGCTGAAGAAGAAAGAGGAAGCTGAGGGAGAAGTCAGAGAAGAGGAAGGCTAAAGGAAGAAGGAAGGAGGAAGAAGAAAGGAGGAGCAAAGCAGTTGAAAAGAAGAAATAGGCCAAGGCTGGAAGAAGAAGAAGAAGACAAAGAGGAAAGAGCCAAGAGAAGAAGCAAAGGAAGAATCAAACTTTTTTAAGACATCTTAATTCCATACTCAGACGTCCACATCTGTCCAATTCCTCTTTTATGCTACATTTTATTATTCATAAACTCCTACTTTACATTTTGAATTAGATTTTGAGTAATTTTAAGTGTTTAAATTGCATCTATTATTGAGATTAGTGTATGAACTACATTTGCTTCCTGTGTTCGACCTCGGACTTAAAATTCGAGTAATAAAATTTATTTGTTTTGTACACTTTTTCGACTGTACTACAACATGACCTTTTTAAAACCCGATCTAGCGCTCTTAACACCACCCGCTACGACTCCCAAAAGCTTTGTCGTGACTCCACTATCAAAAGCCCTCACCCAATTTCGCCTTATGACCACCCGAGCACCCCACCGAACTCCACCTTCTTCATTCACCCTCTCCGACTTTGCTACTCACTCACACATATCCTCATAGCACGCCATGACCACCACTTCACTCGCCATGCTCCGGCGATCATACTGAAAGTTTTAACTTGGGCAGTTAGCCTATTTTCGTTCATTTCAGGGTTTAACCAGAGCTCCGCCATCACCGCACCTTCTTTGACTTTAGCCATAGTGCTCTGACCTACTTCGATTATGTTGCAATCTCCAGGGCCTGCGGAAGACCATCACAACTCACTCTAGATCCTCAGTTAAGCTGACTCCAACTGCTGCTGCATGCAATCAAGGAAACCCCTCAACGCTACTACGCGAGGAAGGACAACGCTGGATAGTCCCACAACGTCTGTGACAAACTCGATTCAACACATAAAAAAGAAACATGTTCTCAGCCCGTTGCCTTAGAGAACACGAGGGGTGAGGTCGCCCTTGCACGTGCTCACCTACACGCCTACTCACTCCTCTCCAATGCCCACATGCACGCCGGCCTGGACCTGCAACCAAGATCTGATTACTTGATTATGAGCTTGATTAGAGAGGAAAATCTGAGGAGGGTTAGGGTAGGTTTTGCCTCAAGATGCTAGCGCATGTGCCTTGAAATGAGTTCCTATGTGCTTAGCACTTAGCAAGAATTTGAAAGGCTGACTCTGTGCTGGTGCCCTTGCACCTTGTGTTGCTTGGAGAGATTTAAGTCATCTAGTCTCTGTGGCTGACGTCTGATCTTGGTCACTGTTGAAATATTGAGATGCTTATCTGACGTGGATATTTGAATAAGTGGTTCTGACAATTGTTGAGAAATTGAATTGATTAAGATATTTGGGATATGTGCTTAATGTGGGAGATTAAGTGGTGATTCAAATCATCATTTTTGGGCTTTTATATTCTTTTTATCCCACTAATTCTTGAGATACATTTACTATTATTGAACAATGTTTTGAGTAAATTTCTGTCATTCCATGAATATATTATTGTGTCCATTGTTTCTAATTATGACTAGTGCGTGAATTCCATATTTGTTCCCTACAAACGACCTCGGACTCAATTATGTTTTCGAGCACTTATAAATTTAAATGTTGTTGCGATTTTTGTCACTATACTACGACGCTATACTTTAAACGACAACTTTTGGCAACAACAATGGCCGAATGCTAAAGCAAGGGGTTGTGTTACAATTTTGATGAAAAATTCATTCCCAACCACCATTGTAAATCCAAGGTGTTGTATTGTCTTTGGGAAGAGGACAACATGGCTATGAGTTCCATGAAGCCCAAGATCTTGACGAGGGCAGAGAGGACTTGCAGCTCTTAAGCCATGGTATCATTAAAGACTCCTCAGAGATGTTAGTTCGTTTTTGGGTTCATGTGGGGCATAGGCGTGGAGTTGCTTTGGCTAACATAGGGATATCGACAAATTTCATTGATGCCCGCTTATTGGATGAATCAGTACAGCTCACCACTTTCTCTACACCTACAACGTGAATGTTCCTGGAGGTGGTCGATTGACTACGATGGGTCATGTGCATGATTTGAGAATGGAGGTACAAGTGATGGTAACACCATCATGGGACACCATCATGGGTCTTAACTAGCCACAATTAGTCAGAATCAACTGGTAAAAGCTCCTAGTTAATCATCTGAGGGTTATAACTCCGCAATGTTTTGATTTGAGAAGAAAATAAGGAAACATGGTTAATTCTACAGTTTTAATAGCACATAACAAACACAAATTAACCACAGGGTCACTCAGGGGTCAATTAAAGTTCAATTGAGCAAAAAAGTCTAAAAAGTGGGTTTTCATCGACTGAATTAGGGTTTCACGCATTCCGAGTGTGAAAATAGTATTGAAAAC
This sequence comes from Thalassia testudinum, assembly GCA_037157565.1. Lineage (NCBI taxonomy): Eukaryota > Viridiplantae > Streptophyta > Magnoliopsida > Alismatales > Hydrocharitaceae > Thalassia > Thalassia testudinum. The sequence continues at coordinate 114,433,554 of JAZHRO010000025.1, forward strand.
CTTAATTATTAATCCCACTTAAATTAAAGAGGGTATGGTCAAGATAAAATTAATCTAAACCTCCTAAAATTTATAGAAAAATATTCTAAGAAGTTTGGTACATTTAGCTTGACATCTAAACCCATTTTGACCTAGAACAAAGTTTCAGATAGGAATTTGCCTTTATTTAGGCTTCTGTGTAATTTGGCCAGTCAAACTTGATCAAAACTCAAATCCAAGTTCACCATTAGATTCCTTGGATTAAAATTAGGTTAACTCCAAAATTTGAGCCTAATCAGAGTCCATCTTGACTTAGTTTACATTTTAGCTCCTAAAAACTCTATTTCTCACATTTGTACCCCTATGTTTCGAGTTTATTGCAACTAGCCCCCTATCTTTGTCGTTGATGATACTCATCATGATCTCTAATCACCCCTAATTAACTAGTCTTCCTAGTTAATTAGCTAAGAATATGAACATATAAGGGTTAATTATAGAATAAGGGATATTTAGTCAAGGACCTTAAAATAAGTTAAAAATGATATTTTATCATTCAATTAACATTATTAATAATCTAGATAATAATTGGACTCGAAAATCCTATTAATCATACCCTTAATTAATAAGATAAGTAACTTAAACTTAATGTATTCCTAAGTATATAATAACTTAAGTAATTTTACTTAATCTAATAAATTAATCTAAAAAGATCAAAAATGTAAATTCAAGGTGAAAACTTAAATTTACCTTATTTACTAACATATATAAAAGGTTGAAAATGATCTAAATTAAAATAAACCTTCAAAACCTGGGTTTACATTTTGGTCCTAAATATTCATTGCAATCAGGTCCTTATTTCTCACATAGGTCCTTAAATTTTATTACATTTAAGTCCCTTTCCTCCTTCTTCTTCAGCAGAATGAACGGCTGGCGACGGAGAGTCACGCCACCGGGCGATTACTGCCCTGCCGACATCATTCTTCTTTGTCCAAGCTCTTGCAGCTTGCGCTCACCTCCTCCTCTTGATCCACCGGTCTGGATTAACCAGAAATCCTAATTTCCAGTGGGAGATAACCTCACCGTCATCGGAGATGACGCCGGAGGTTAAGCTCCTTCTTCGGCCAGACCCCGCCATTCTCTTCGCCGCCAACTACTATAAATACCCCCTCACACCTCAGATTTTACTAAAGTTGTCTCCCTTCCCTCTTCTCTTAATTTTAGAATTTCAGTGTTCATCTTCTCCGACTCCGGCGAGCTCCTTGAGCTCGCCAGAGACTTAATTTCATCTTTTGAAATCGTTGTCCACCTTCCTTTAACCCTTACAATCACTTCTAGCACATTTAATCATTTAATGGATCATCTAATCGCCTAATTCACATTCCACCTCCACCGGCTACTGTCACTATCCATGGTGACAGTAGTCAAGCTAATTCCACCTTCATTGGGTCTTCCATCATTTATCCATCACTTATGGACCCTAATCGACACGATAATACATATTATTATCCCATTTAAATTAAACACCCAATCTTAATTAAGTTCCTAAGCTCGCTATCAATGGCAACTCAGGAGCAGTTCAAACTATTAATTAACTATGTAATTATGACTGCTATTATCTGTTGACTTGTTTTAACCACTCAATCGAGTGGTAAAACAAGTCCTGAGCTTAATTCAAATTAGATTTTTAAAGAAATGAATTCACTGTCAAATCTTACTAATAAAGAGACAAATGAGGAATTAAATGTGATTCTGAGGTTCCTTGCAACCTCAGGATCCTTTTTAGATTAAAAATGGCAAGTTTAAACAATCTGTGCACGGTTTACATATTTTCTAGACTCATCGGAGCTCCAGCGAGCCAAATTTGTGCCTCAACCTTTAGAATTCATTGAGAAGCTCCAGAATGATATAATGTGGATCACTTATTGTTTTAAGGATGTTTATTTAAGGATTAAATGACTGGAGCTGTAGATAGGTCTTCATCTTCTCCAACTCCGGTGGAGTTGGAGAAGTCTGGCAGAGAGATTTAAGAAGCATTTAAGGACCCTAGAAGCTTCAGTGCAATGCACTGAAGTTGTTTATACTCTTAGATCACTGTAACAACTTTCAAATGGCTCTGACGAACACACACATTTTGGAGCTCAGGCGGCAAGCTTGTAACCCTAGAAATCTTGGTCAGAGCACTTATCTGAGAATTTGAATAAGTTCCTGGTGTTGAGGAGACTTTAGTTGAGGCTGTGATTTCTGTGGAGAAAGCTTTTAATATAAAGTCAAATTTTTGTGCCTTCACAGTCAAACTAAGTCTGATTATGGAGTTCTGAGCTCGAATTGAGGTATTGAGGAGTGTAAATTATTTCTGAGAATCTGTTGGATAATTTGAGAGTGATCAAAGCGAGCTCAGACCTGTATTTTAGTGAGAATTAAAATTCTGTCAATTTTGTTACTTTTGAACCCAAACTAACACCAGAAGCATTTTGATGAGATTTGAACTTGAATCCTGCCCAGATAAGTCTGTTACAACCCTTAGAATTTGTTTAAATCGATTAGTAATGTTTCTCTGTGTCTGTTTAACTATTTAAGTTTGAAAATTCAATCTCTGAAGCTTTCAGAGAAGCTTCAAGCTTCTCTGCTGTTCCTGAAGGTCTTGTGAACTTAGAACCTACTCTAGCAGATGCAGAATAACCTGTAGAACCTGTACAGACCTTTAAATGAGAGAGAAAAGTCCATCTGAGGACTCTGTGAAGTTAAAACCATTTCCAAGCAATAAATAACCCGTAGGAACCCCTTGATTTTACCTTTAAAATTGAAGAGGAAAACATCCTCTAATCTTTAAATTGACCCTGCAATTATGTAGATCTATCTTAGAGCTTTCTAACAAACTTTAAATCACTTGAAACGAAGCTCTAAGCTGGGAGATATGATCATTTGAAGTTGGGTCTAGAAGGGGGAATATAGTCCCACATTGTCAGTTTCTGAGCACGTGCCTGGGAACAAAAGCAATTTGTTACATGGGCTTCCCAGTCGTCAGCGCTCGGCGCACCGGTTACCGATCTGAGCATTCTGAATCTATTGATCATGAGCATGTATATGTGCAGGCATGTGTGCCTGCGGGTGTGCGCCCGAGTGAGCATGAGTGAGTGTGCCTTGGGAGGGCGAGGCCTGAGAGGCCGGTTGAGCCGGATTGGCTCGAAAGTATGAACTGAATGAAATAAACCGAAATCGAACCTAATTGAGATTAGGCGAGGATCGAGTAGGGTCTGGTCCCACCCTGGTCTCAGGGTGCTGTGTATCCTCGAAAGGACCTCACTGCAAATAAAATAATTTTTGGTTAAAAAGTAAAAAAAACCCGATTCAAGTGAAGGATTAAAGAACAAAGAAAAGAGGAGCAGAGAAGATGATGGCTAAGTACTAAAAGCTAAAGTTAAGTGTTGAGAAGGCAGCAGCTAAACAAAAAAAAGGCACAGGCACTACTAAGGCACTAAGGAAGGAGAAGATTAAGGGAAGAGAAGAAGAGGCAGGAACAGAAGAGGAGAGGTAAGAAAGAGAGCTCGAGATAGAGAATAAAAGGAAAAGAAGAGAAAGAAAGAGAGAAGAGAGAGGCTGAAGACTACAAAGGAATTTGTTTTACTTGCATTACTTTTTGTTCTTAATAATTGTAATAAGGCATGTTTTAATAGAACAACTTTTATTGCCTTAATTTCTTTTGAAATAAAATTGGAAAACTAACATGTTTACTTGTTAATAAAGTACATCATTTGAGTAAATATGTTTTTCATATGGGATTTTGTATATTCTTTATAGTTTAAATATTTTGGCAAATTTCATGTTTTTAAAATCAACCTTGTTATACCTCCTAAACTTATAAAGGAAATAAAAGATAATTGGTGAATTTTGAAAAAAATTATACCTCCTAGTGAATGACCTAGACTCAACCAGTAAAAATTTCTAAAATGTTAGGTTAATTCGACCCTATACTACACAACCGACACAATTTTGAGTTAACCTAAGATCTTTTTATACTCTTAATTAGGTGAAATTAACTTAATTACTGAGTTGAGTGAAAGACACGCATCATTTTAATGGCGCCGTTGCCAGGGAGGCAATATTTTAATTCATTAAAATTTAGTTGGATTAATTGTCTAATTAGGAGGTATTTTGTAAACATATTTTTGTTTTTAATAACTTTTGTTCTAATTAGTTGTATTTTTTTTTTGTTTTTGTTTTATTTTTTGTTCTTGTTTTCTGCCTTCTTTTCAGGTTTACCTTCACGGGTGATCTCAGGAGAAGGTGGGAAACTGTTTTCGCATGTTGCTATTTTTGTTTTTGTGAGTATTCCTTAATCATTTGTATTGTTACATTTAAAAATTTAAAAATAATACAAAAATACATCTTTTTCTGACTAGCAGCAGCAAATTTATAGGCATACACTCTTAGGAGTGCATTTTCTGCAAGTATTAGTGCGATCTGACTCGAGAATTTTTAAATGTTTTTCTCGCATCAACGGGAAAACACGAGAAAACCCACGTAGATCCCTGTCCTCTGAGATATTAAAAAGACCACATATTTTTGTTTGAAAAGATATAAAAAGCGGCCATTGTAGTTTAATTGATATATTTTTGTAAAAGATTAACTAAAAAGAGGAAGTAAAATTTGTGACCTAAATTTGATTACAGAATGCATGTGGGTTTTTCTATCGCTATCGTCTGTTGCATGCTATCGCGCACACAGCGCTATCACTAGAGTCACACGAGTCTATTTTTCTATCTCTCCTCTTTGCACCTCTTAGGGATTTGGCTAAAGATCAACAAGTCTGTCTCACTACTAGAGCCCCGGGGAGCCAGTAGTGAGCGGTCTCGATCCTAAATTTTAGACCTTTGAGCTTTAAGGTATGCACCTGCGTGGTCACGAATTAGGACGCGTATTTTGATATTGTTACTCTATTTGTTTGCATCAAATTACTTTGTGTATCTTAGGAATTTCTTCTTTCCTTTGAAAGAAGAGCAAAATCCGTGTCTTTTGCACTATTTTGTGGGTCTTTTGTGCTACTGTTTTCTTATCGGTGGTGTGTGTGTGCCTTTGCACATTATTTTCCGTTTATGGATGGGAGGCGATCCTTGCATTCGCCTCTTGTACCACCGTTAACAGGTGGTCCTAGGCTAGTTGCAGAAAAGCAACCAATGGTTTTCCAGTCTGATCCATCTACTTCTTTGGATCAAATGCAAAATCTTAATCCCAAGATCCCTTCTTCTTCTGGTCAGGAGGAGATGCCGCCTTTTGATGTTCATCAGGCGCTTCTGACCCAGAACCTTAGGATGCTAGAGCAAACAAGACAAATTAATCTTTTAATAGAAACCTTAAATAATTTACAGACTCTTCAAACCCGTTGATGTAAACACATTTACACTACTTAAGATGTCTATTTATGCATATTCTTAAGCATAGGATTGCATTTCATGATATAAATATTGCATAACATGCATCATCTTGCATTTAGAGTAGTTTGAATAAAATGGACGTTAATTGTCTCCTTTTGTGTGCTTGGACAGGGCAAACTTTTTATTGGGGCCTCATATCGAAGATCCAACCATATGGATGTGATCAGGGAGACGATTAGAGTTCAACGACTCCAAGATCGCCTTAATCAAGCTTCTATAGCATTAAATAGTGATCGGGGAACCCTAGAAGATTAAGGGTCAGGATGGTGTAAATCCGCACTTCAAATGACAAATCCAATTGCACAGATGAATTTGAATCAACGATCGCAGCCTAACAACGCAAAAATCGAGTCAATCCGACACTTGTGGCACCATCTACAACATCTAGAAGATGGACGGCCAAGATGGCGCCACGTGGTGCCATCTCGGCCGCCCAAACGCCTGCATGCAACCACTGAAGCCTCCGCATCCGCCCCCTCTCCGCCGTTGGATCTCGATCCAATGGATGTGAACGGCTGCACCTCAAATCGCCCGCTCGAAAATCCGCGCTCCGCAGCGTAGTGGGCGAAGGCGCTATCGTGAGTAGCAGACGCGGGTTCAAGCCTCAGCGAGGAGGCGAAGGGCGTGGGCGTGCGTCGGATCTTGATTGGACGGGCGTCCGCGCTTAATAGCAATGACGCTCTATTGCATGCTCGCGCCCCACGCGGCATTGCACGCGTTGGGGCGGGCGCGCTACGAGCGGGGAAGGTGCAATCACAGTCGTCCGATCTCGAGATCGGATGGCTGTGGATGGCTGAACGTGCAGCGGGTGTTGAGAGTGAGCAGCTGAGGAGGCGCACGTGGGGAGTGCCCACTACGCCCACGTTGGGGCTTTAGTGACGGTTTTATCTGTCACTAAAGACCCCTTATTTAATGTTTTAAAGATGTAATGACCAATTTGCCCCCACTCCTTGCAACTATAAAAGGAGACCCCCTCCACACGAAATTCTCATCCCTTCCTTCTCTTCTCTACCTCTCCAAAGCTCAAGAGAAGCTTGTCCCACACCCGGGATGCTTCTCACGAGATAAAGTCCAAATTTTCGTCCCCCTTCTGCAGTGGATCCCGTGACGACGACGACGTGCTGTTCCGTTCCCGTTCTTCTGCTTTGTCCTCCTTCATCCTGCTTCGTCCTCCTTCATCCAGGCGTCATCCCGTCCAGCTCGTCCTCCAAGCGACCGTCAAGGAGGATATCTCTCTCCCTATTCTTTTTACTGCTTTCTAGTATAGATTTACTGTTTTCTAGTGTAGTTCTACTTGTCTTCCAAGCGATCGTCGAGGAGGACATTTTTCCCTCCATTCTTTTAATGCTTTCTAGAGTAAATTTATCGCTTTCTATTGTAATTGTTTTCTGCTTTCTAGTTGTAATAATGAAATGAACAATCTCCTTAATGATGAATTCCCTGTTTATTCTACATCTTGTTTTGATTTCTGTTTGTAATATTCCCTCTCTCTTACTCTCGCTTTCTCTCTTCTATTTATTGTAAATAATTAGATAGTTTTAAATTGAATTACTTTGTGACAAATAAAAACAAACACGTAGTTTTTAAATCAAACGTCCGCCTCCCTATGTTCGACCCGAAATTTTCAGTTCGGTATAAATTTTATTTGTTGAACACGAGTTCTGCGCTTTCAAACTACAACGACAGGTTTTCCGAAGCCAAACACATTAGCGTAGCAATTCGTACGTTCAACATTTTGGCACCGTTGCCGGGGAGGCGACACTCTTTAATTTCTCTTCGCATTTTTTAACTTACAAATCATTTACCTCACTTCTCTCCTTTCTTATTGTGATTGCAGGTACTCTTTCGAGACAAGCAACATCGGTAGATTGGAGTAAAGTGCTGTGGAAGGTTCTGTAAGTTATCCCCCACCTCCCACCTATTAGATTTCATTTCATAACATAATAATTTAAACATCAATCAACCTAGGTGTTCTTATAAACTCTAAGGTTAGATTGTTTATTGTTTGACACCCATACTCACCCCAACCCCCACATTAAAAAAAAAATTAAAAAAATCTCACAAAGGTACACAACCTCATCTGATTTTCAAACTCAACCGGTAAACCGATCTTTGGAGCCGGTATACACATTTAAACACATAATTAAGTAGAAATCAGATTAGGTAATCATTTATGTGCCTAATTAAGTGGTGCAACAGGCCAATTGTTTGAGTTGATTGGGCTGCACCACTTGAAATAAAATCAACTCATCAAGTAGCTGCTACTTAGGTTCAACTCTTAGGGATTTACCAGGCACTCCACATTCTTTTTAAGCTTTAAAGGAAAACATCTTCACCTATGCTTGCAAAACCTGGTGTGCCAACGAAACTTGTTTGAAAACACCTAAAGTTGAATCCTAAAAGCTACTAAGCAAGATTTGAACCTTAAAATTCACTGCATCAAAAACAATCTTGCTTGAAAACCACTGGTTGTGCACGCACACATAAATCAATCAATCATTAAGGACACAACCTGTTTAAAGGGCCCATCACATTCCAAAGCACATTCAAACCTGTTGGTGCTAGAGCACCACGATCATTTGTTTTGATGATAACAAAACACGTGTTATTTAACATTTGCACTTGGAGTCTTAGATTTCAGGTCAATTGCAAATGTAGACGTGATTAGACGGAATTCGAGCTCGCATCCAAGACGGATTAGAGGAGCTTGATGGAGAACAGAGGGGATTCGCTAGGAGTGATAGATTGAAGATGGAAGGACAAGAAGAATAGGATAGAATTCCATTTTATTCCTTTCATGTACATTTGTCCTTATTTTCTTGCTTTTTATTTCCTTAGAAAATTATGTTAAAGATCCTCAAAGTACCCTAACAGTAGTCCTAGGAACACCGGCATAACCCTAGGATACTTAGGTTTTCTGTAGAGAACTTAGAAGACCAATATATGGTTCAAACAGCATTTCCAGACGTCTAATTCCAAAATCAGACGTCTGATAATTTGTTTTAAGACATCTGACTGTTGATTCAGACGTCTGATAACATTTAGGCTGGACATAGTTAGTTCTGTCTGATGAAATCAAACGTCCAGACCTTAGACCAGACGTCTTACGAGACGTCTGATGACTTTGCCAGTCGTCCAATTAGTGGACCGTTGGCTCTCTTAGCATACACTCAAGGATATGACCGTTAGAGCCTTATCGGACGTCCTTAAGCCCTTCCAGACATCTGATAATTGACCATTTTGCCTCGACTGACCCGAAAATCTCTTCTCAGAGATTTTCTAGCCGTTGCAAATCCATTCCCACGAAAAAGTAGGTTTCCAGCATCCAGACATAGTGCCAGACATCCTGTATGTCGTCTGATGGACTTGCGCTAGAACCCTGTTTAGATCTGATTCAAGTCAGGAAGGAACCCGCACGAAATCAGACGTCTGACCTTGAAATCAGACGTCTTAAAGTGGTCTTCCAGACGTCTGATGCCAGAATTAGACGTCTGATAACCCTGTTAGTGCAATGATTGTTCCTGATTTCGAGTTGATTCACTTGGGCTTTGCTCCCAACGGCTATGGAGCCTTTCCTAAGCCATCCAATGCCTTCCTAAGGCCTCTATAAATAGAGGGGAACCTCTTGCACACAAACATACACCAAGAAACACAAGACACACCCAAGCAACATACTTTCTACCATTTTGTGTCTCTCTTGCTCTCAAAGCTCAAGTTCTACATCTTCTGATTAGTGGTTGAGGAGTATTGTTGAAAATTTTGATAAGGATTTGTGCTTAATTCTAGGGTTAAAATTGGTGGTTTCAACCACCATTTTCTCTCTTTTTATATTTTTGTCCCTACATTTGAGATATATTTTTACTTTATATTGAATATAATTTGATTATTCACTTGCATTATTATTCCTGATTACTGTGATTAGTGGATTGACTTGCCATATTTGTTCCCTGCGAACAATCTCGGAACTCGTGTTTGTTTTTCAAGAAATATAAATTTAAATGTCACATTGATTTTCATCGCTATACTACAATGCAATCTTTTTATGATAATTTTCGACGCAACATTTTGGTGCTGTTGCTGGGGAGCAACGCTCATATCATTCACTGATCACAATTTCAAATATGATTCTAACTTGCTTTATCTGATTTGCTGTGATTTTTGATAGGTGAATCTGAAGATCGATTGCACGAGCAACCACACCAGGGGTAGGTAATCTCATTCCTTTCTTCTTTAAGCCTCTCATCTCTTGAAAGATTAAAAAGGAAATCAATTAGGATGAACTCACTTTATTTCATAGTAATCATCATTTGAGTTGCTTTTTTTATTTGATTTGATTGGAGATTCCCATCTAGATACTTGCACTTATTAGGGACTTAAGATGCCTTAGCCTATTCACTTTCTTGATCGAGCCCAAGTTACCAACTTTTGGAAAAGAAATTGGACTTGGAAATTAGAGCCAATCTAGGGTTTCCACATTAGGGTTTCCAGGAGAACACACTTGCCTGAGTTAAAGAAAACATATTTTCTACATCGTGTGTTACCCAAGACTTGGTTGAATTGATCTAATCAAGTGAACCCTAAAATCAAGGCTCTAACAATCACTTGAATCATTAATAACTTGTTTGCAAACCACTTCAGGTTGATTTGGGTTCTTGACCCAACTCATCCTCAACTTTAAGGCAGGTCAGGTGAAGTTGGTCCACCTTGTGGGTCAACCAACCTCCAAATTAGGTCACAAATCAAAATCAACTTCAAAGTTCAAGTGAAATTCAAGGCACACACACATGATTAAAATCGGTAGACTTAGGAGTCAAGCTCACACATTCCGGTCTACTTGGATTCTCAGTGACAAGGAAGGTCGGGTGGGGGAAACCCTGTAACCCATGGGAATGCTCTACCATGTAGGGGTCTTTGCGAGACTCTCCCTTCGTGGCTGTGCAAGTAATTCTTGGGTGAGTGAGTTTCTGATCCAGAGGTAACATCCGCCTCGAACCTCCTTAGTCATCTAAAGATTTTGGGGGCCTCAATTGGGTCCAATACACATTCTGTCCCTCATCTGATTCCTTAGCTAATGCATGTTCGGGAGCAGGTACTTAAGACGAAACTTGAGGCCTCCATTAGTAGTTCACTCTCGTCGGGGTTAAGCCCTGACCCAATTGTTTGTGCTCCCACCCGATCATATCGAGATCTCGTCATACACTTCCACATCTAAGCCTAGATCTCCATCATCTACATCCATGGAGAATCCAGAAGAAGAAATGTCAAATGAGCAAGATCAGGTGTAGTGTCTCGCTGATCTACTTCACGCATTCATGAACCCTCCACTGTGGCCACATATGCTAGATCACCACAATCTCGCTGTGGTGGTGATCGAACCCAGGGTGCAAATCTTGGCTGGAGAACCTGATACTGAATTAAAGCCGAATCTGATTAATGCAATCCCCACATTCCATGGCCTGAACTCCAAAGATCCCTTCCAGTACATCAAATAGCTAAAACAGCTGGCCTAGACCTTTGGGCCACCTATTCAGAATCTGGACATCCTGCTCATGAAGGTGTTCTCCTTCTCCCTTATGGATAAGGTTGCCCATTGGTATTAGACTCTGATTCGTCCGATCAACACATGGGAGGAACTCTAACCTGAATTCCTGAAGAAATTCTTCCCAGTTGGTCACACTAATGCCTTGACTCACCAGATCACGCAATTCACGCAAAATGCGGAAGAACAACTTCATGAGGCATTAGACCACTTTTTGGATCTCATGCAGAAATTCCCCCATCACGGAGTTCCTAAATGGGAACAAGTACAGTCTTTTTACCAGGGACTCCATGAGGATATCAGATTATTTGTCAACGCAACCTGTGGTGGCAACATCATGGGTCGGCATGAAGATACCGTTTAGGAGATTCTCGAGAACATGTGTGAGAACTCCATAAACAATGAATCTATGGGTGTGTTCTATCGGACAACCACCCGTGCATTGACAAACACATGAGGGGCACACGAGACTCGAGACCTATCTGCATCCATCGATTTGGAGTTGGTGGCCAGTCACCTGGATAAGGTCTTTATCATTGAGAAGGTGGACGAATTGACTCGACATCTATAGAGATCCACCACCGCACAACAGAGTACATTTGCGCAACCACCCTTTGGTAGGGAGGCCATGCATAACATTCACCACCACTCTTATCAGTTGATGGACACATATCCACCCCTATTTAATCCCAGTTTCGAAGGAAACTCTGGGCCATCCTACTCTAGTTGGGGGAACTCTAAACCCTCGTATGCGTTGATTACTATGGAGTTCCTCAGAACTACGAGGATCTCCACACCATCCAGAATGATCCATTCTCCAACACATATAACCTTGGATGGCGTAATCATCCCAACTTCGCATGGTAGGGAAATAATCAAAGCACGAGACCACAATTCCAACCTTGGCCATAAGCTCCACGACCTTACCAATCCACTCAGCCTAGGCCCAATTCGAATTATCAATCTGGGCCTTCAAGGGAAGATCAGATGAACTTGATTTTGCAGGCCTTGGCTGACACTCACAAGACCAATGTAGCTATGCAGAAACAACACAAAGAAGAGATAACAGAGGTTCGAAATCAACTCGCACAGATGGCTGGGTCTTGCCAGCATAGTGCACTCCCTTCTCAACCTCTGCCAAATCCGAATAACATGCCGAACCAGAGGTGCATTATGAACCCGAATTAGGGCCAAGCTCACTATGTTTATCGGGCCCCTTCTGCTCCATCACCAAACAGGATGGAGCTTCCACATCGCATCCAGGATATCTGTAGCAACCACCACTTTTTCCAATCTGAACCAAAACTAGGCTGGCCTCAATGCTGTTAATACATGTAGTCACAAATCGACTTAGGATCCACCTTATCCTAGCCACTTTAGACCTGGTAGCTTAGAGCCTAACCCTAGGATGGTCATCCAAGACACACCTATCCAAGATCCAGAGCCTGAACCAATCTTAGAGGAACCTACAGAGGTTCCATTTCCCGAGGCCTTGACCAAATGAAAGAGGAAACCCAAACCCATGGCTCTTGAGGATGACTTGGTCAAGCTCTTTGAGTAAGTCCAAATAAACATCCCCTTGATGGATGCAATCTGCCACATACTCGCTTACGCACAATTTCTGAAGGACTTATGTACACCAAAGCGTAAGCTACGAAACAAAGATGAGAGATCGATTGTATTGTCTGAGCAAGACAACTCTATCATTTTGAGCAAACTCCCACAAAAGGTGAAAGATCCTTTCACCCCACTAATCTCCGGTAAGATCAATGACCTAGAATTTGACCGAGCTTTATTGGATTTAGGAGCCTCCATAAATTTGATCCCTACATCCCTACTAGATCATTTCAAGGAAACTGAGCTCAAACCAACTGAGGTGACCTTGCAGCTAGCTGACAAATCAATTAAGTTGCCAAGAGGAGTTATTGAGGATGTTCTAGTTAGGATACAAGATTTCTACTTCCTGGTGGACTTCATTGTATTACATATGGATACTCCTGAAAATCTGAGGACACATTGATCATCTTAAGGAGACCATTCCTAGCCACAGCTAGGGAAAATATCAATTGCGAAGAGGGCCAGATCGAGTTGACATTTGGGAACAAGACATTAAGGATTGATATCTTTAAGGCTCAGAAAGGAATAAATTGTGGGGCGATCGAAGAAGTTTGCTACATCAGTTCTTTGGTTGAGGACCCAATTATAGAGGAAAACCCAATTCTTCTAAAGCCTTAACCACAAGAAGATCTTGACCCATAGATAGAGAAGCCCGGAGTTGATCCAAACCTACCCATAGCTTCCACCTTATCTTTTGAGACCCATCGCAAACCCCCAACCATTCCTAATAACCTGGTACTTAAATTGAAGCCCCTCCTGGATCATCTGAAGTATGTCTTTCTGGGTTCTAATCAAATGTTTCCTATGATTATCAATTCTTGACTCACGTCTGATCAGGAAACAAAGCTAATTTCTATTGTCCAGCAGCATCCAAAAGTCATTGGATGGACTCTAGATGACCTGATTGGGATAAGTCCCTTATATTGCACACATCGTATCTACATTGAAGAGGGCTCACGATCATCTCAAGAAATGTAGAGACAACTAAATCCGAATCTTCAAGAGGTCGTGAAAAAGGAGATCGTCAAGTGGTTAGACGCTGGAATCATTTACCCTATCTCTGACAGCCACTGGGTGAGCCCCATCCAAGTTGTGCCTAAGAAGGTAGGGCTCATCGTGATTATGACCGAATCAGGAGAGACCATCCTAACTCGTATTGTGAATTCATGGAGAGTCTGCATAGACTATCGGAAACTCAATGCCTCCATGAAGAAAGATTATTTCCCACTCCCGTTCATTGATCAAATTCTCAAGAAACTAGTGTGAAATCGATTTTTTTGTTTCCTGGAGGGGTACTCCAAATATAATAAGGTGGCCATCTGATAGCGAAAATACGCGGTTTATTAATTAGGTAATTTAGTGTCATTGCAACATGTAAATCCACTTTCGCTTTTAAATTTATATCCTAGATAGTGGGGTATCTAGGATCGTCCAAGGAGGCAATATGTTTGCAAAATTAATTCTCTTGCTTGGAATATAAATCTCAACTTTCTTTTTGGTCTTTTTCAATATATCATTTTTATGTTTTTGAAATTAAGGCAACATGCGAAATTGTGGCGGGAAAGTGACTTACACTTCAACTCAATATACTACTTCTAAAGTGGCAAGTAGAGCCTCTCCCTAAGCTCACTCTAGGCAAGTGGAGGCCTAGAATAATTAGGGAGAGGGAGTGAAGAATGCTAAAAACAAAGCAATAAAAAAAAATGCAACTAAAGAAATTGCAAAGAAGGCAACTAGATTAATGAGAAAGTGTTTTACAGAAAAGCCTAGTAGATGAATGCTTCTACTACTAGAAAATTGCAATAAATAAAAGAAAACACAAATCCTCTAGATAGATGGTGAAGAAGAGGGCTTCTTTCTCCAAGCTTGGTAGCTCCCAAGCTTGAAAAGAGTCCTCCAACTCCTTCCTTGCTATGCTCCGCCAAGGTGATGTCCTCCAAAGCAAGCCCTAAGGGGGCATGCCCTAAGCTTCTCTCCAAGGGTGGGCATCCACCCTAGGTCCTTCTCCTTTGCCTGGCCATCCTCCTTGAAGTAGATAAGCCCTCCTCCTTGGCGTGGCCCAAGTTGAAGAGAGTGGGGAGAAGAAGGCACCAAAAGGGCTGGTGATGTGCCCCTTTAATCTTCTTCTCTACTCCTTCTTCTTGGCCGTAGGTGTAGGTGGGTATAGGTAGAGAAATGCACTAATGGAGGATGCTCTCAAATGGTGATAGGTGGTGGGTTTTTATATAGTAGGAAGGGGGCTAAGGTGACTCTTGGAATGGAGGGCTAAGATGGAGAGATGGAGGTGGTTGGGGATCCTATGGCTAAGGACAATTGGCGCCAACCTAAGGGACACCTATGGGGTGGTTATGGGTGGTGGCACCCCTTGAAGTTGGCACCTAAATAGTTTCTAGAAGCTGGTATTAGGTGGTGCCAAGAAAGGTTCTTGAAGGAGGGGTTATGTGGAAAGTGGAGATGGGTTTAAGGGGAGATGTGTGGTGGAGATGAAGGGGATTTTTGGAGGGAAAAGTGGTGCCAACAAGGAGCTAGTTAGGGTGGTTTTGGCACCACTTTTAGGTGTCTTTTGGAGGTGGTGGGTAGGCTAGGTTGGTGCCAAGTAGGTTAGCTTATGTGGAACTTAGGTGGAGCTAGTTGGGTGGAGTTGTTAGGTGGGTTTTTGGGGTGGTACAAGCCAAGGAAGTTGGAGCATAGCTAAGCTAAGCTAAGCTAAGCTAGCTTAGCTAATGGAGGAGTAGAGGAGGAGGTATTGGAGCTAGGGTTTGAAGAGAGGAGATGAGGAGGAGAAGTCTGGAGTTGGAACTGGAGCTGGCTGCTGCTGAAGAGGCTGGCATGGAGCTACTCTAGCTGGCTTAGCTTGTTAGTTCTTTGCTAGCTGCTAAGCCAAGCTAAAGTGAGCCGGCTTCTCCTACAATGAGTTGAGGTGAGCTAGGTCTGGTGCTCCCGGGGAGGATCAAGCTGGTTGAGGTAGCTAAGGTAGCTTGGCTCAACTGAGTTGAGCTAAGCTGAGTCCCCGGGAGCTAGACTTGAGCTTCCTGAGCTGGGATGAGTTCTTCTTCAGCTGGCTGGAGTTGAGTGGAGCTGAATGTAGTTGGATCTGAGCTAGGGTGAACTCCAGTCAACTCATCTGAGCTAGCTAGAGCTCCTTGTGGACTTGTGGGAGTTAAAATGAGCTAAACTCAACTAGGTTGAGCTGGATCTGAGCTGACTTGAGCTAGGGTGAGCTAAGATGAACTCTCTTGAGCTGCCATTCAGTTGAGATTAGCTGAATGGAGTTGGGATGAGCTATCCCTAGTTCAAGTGAGCTAGGTTCTAGCTATGGTGAGCTGGATCATGCTGAGTTCCAGCTAGTCTGAGCTTCTCCTTCACCATTTGCTTTCTTGAGAGCTAGGGTTTCAGGGATCTGTATATCTGTTCATCCCTAACACTCACAAAAACATATCAAAAATATAATAAAAAATGCAATGCATGCCTAACCTAATTTATGCCTAAATGTAGCCCGAAAACCCATTTGCAGAGCAAAATCCTAAGAGCTAGGTTTGTTTTAATGCATAAGAATGATGATAAACTGGCGTTTATCACACTCTCATGCTTATCTTTTGCTAGTCTCTTAGCAAAACTTTAATTTTTTGGAAAATGGAATTTTTGGGAAATCTAATTTTTTCGACTTTTGAGGAGAAAAAGAGATTAAGGGACCTTGGTTGATCTAAACACAAGAGGTATAGGATTTATTAAAGATAAACATCGGGATTTGTTTTTGGATCCAACCATTAGACAAAACGAGATCAAATATCCTCCAGAAAATTCACAAATTAACCCCTTGTTAATTCAGATGACTTGAAATTTTTGTTTTTAGGATTTGTCTGGCTCATGGATCTGATTCGCAACTTGCAAAATCCTTTAAGACCTTGTGTTTGTGCTTGTGAAAATCCAACATTTATAAGGGCGTGTTAATTTATTTATTATTACTTTTGTTTTTCACCCCCATGCTTATTTTTAGCGTAGTCTTACAACAGATGTGTCGGGATCATCATTCCCGTTACCAATCCTCGAGGGGGCTCTGGCACTAGTACTTCGGGATAGCACTGTCCATGACACCACCCAGAAGCTCACAACCCCAAAACACAATGCGGTGTAAAGGGACGCTCCAAGCAAAGTCAAGCTCTTGCTCCGACACTATAGGTAGAGTACCGTCCAAGACACTTGAGCTGCTAAAATGCGCTTTAATGTTCCGTCTAAAGATATGAAATATAGATATGGAGCAGCGTCGAGGCGGTAACATGTTGACATCGCATACTCAAAGGAGGCATTTTCCTCCTTCTCGGCGGTGGGAACTCAAACCAATGATCTGCTTCAGACTTTTATTAAGTCCAAACAAGGGAGTTTTTCAAATTTTTAGTTGTTTTTTAAGTGTTGGCTTGTGTGTGAAAAATGACACAAGAAGTTCCTCAAGACATGCAAGTTTTTGAATCAGAAACTAAGCCAAATGCTTTCCATATTACAAAATAAGATCAAGTCACCTAAACTATCATGAGTTCAGGTGGAATTTTACAGAAGGATATCTGATCTAGTCTAAAATAGACCTTGAAATTCTAATGATCTGATCTGCATCCTCATCCCTAGTTTGTTAAAGATTAAATCCCATTATACCAAAAGTGAGTTTTTCAACCTTAGTCCCGATTTCAAAAATTTTTTCTAAAAAATTTTCAACATTTTTATTTTTTTGGGTATGCAAGCAGGAAATAAATTAAAGAAAAATGCATGTTTTTAGGTTTTGAAAATACTAAATCGATCGTCAAAATTTAAAAACACCCTCCCATGCTTAAGATATGCCATGTCCTCATGCATTAGGAGGGAAAAGGGATTACCTTAGTGAAGAACGGTCGGGTTTAGGATGATCAAAACCTGGAAGAAGAAGAAAAAAAGGAAAGCAGGAAACAATGATGGGTTACCTCCCATCCAGTGCTATCTTTTACGCCATTTAGCCGGGCGTGAAGGTATGCACGGAAGATGGAAAATCATGTAAAAAGTTGGACACTTGAATTGCTTTAATAAAAGTGTCTTCCTTAAGATTCCTAAAAAGATGAGTGGTAAAGATAAAGGGATCAAAATAAAATAGAGAAATGGAAAAATGACTCGGATCTGGCCATGGTTTAAGTGCTTGTAAAATGCCAGACTCTGGTGGGTCGGGTGATAGGTCCAATGGAAAGGGATAGGGAATGGAGTCAATGAGATGTAGGGTGGGTGAAGTTAGTGTGGATGTTTTTGGTGAAAAATCAGGAAGATGAAAAGGGGAAAAGTCAAACCCTAGTTGATCTGGAAAGTCTTAGACCACATAATTATCCTTAGAATAATAATCAATAAAATCTAGATCAATAGTGGTCAAAGATGAATGAGATTGGATCAACATGGACGTCTCGAATACTGCTTCCATATTATTATCAGTGTCCTCAAAAATTTTATGATCAATGGACCTCTTGGAAGCTTGAAAATCTAATGAGAAGGTCTGGTTACTGTAACTTATATTCATTTTCCTAGAATGAGAATTGATATTAGCTGCTGCCATAATTGGAAAAGGTCTTCCAAGGATGACATTAATGAGAGCCTTGGGTACCTCTATGTCAAGGATCAGAAAATTTACCGGAAATAGACAATTCTGGACCTTGATAATACTATCCTCAACAACTCCCCGCGGTTGAATGGTAGATCGATCTTCCAATTGAAATTGAACCTTAGTAGGTTTTAAATCATTGAATCGAAATTCCTCAAATAAGACAGGGGGGATGAGATTACTAGAGGTACCTAAGTCGAGAGGGGCACAAAAAAACATGGTGTCAGTTATGACAACTGAGATGAGTGATGTGCCTTGGTCCTTTTTTGTGAAAGGCAGCTTTTTCTGAAAAACTGAGCTGGCTGTCTTTGAAAGGACCAACCTTTCTAGATTCTGATCATGCCCTTTTGAAGTAAATTTTTTAGAGGCATGGAGATAATCTAGGAAGGGAATATTCCTATCGACTTGCTCAAATAAGTCCAAAGGATTGTAGTCAGAGGGCTTGGATTTTGTATTGTTGGATTGCAGTTGTCGAGAGTGGGAAATAGGGTTTGAATGAGGTGTTTTTGGGATTTCTTTTTCTTCTTCCTTATTGAGGTTAGGGGAGTCAATCTGCATTGGTTGAGAATCAGTTTCATCATTTGAATGTGAAGGCCTTAGATCCATGGTGGTTTCCTTACTGAAAGTCTCTGCATACGCAGCTTGGTGATCACTGGGAGGAGGTGGGGGGGCCTGATGTTGATAGAAACTAGGTTGGTGCTGTGATATTGGGTTAATAGGAGGTTGAACCATGTGGTTATGATGTTGGTATCCACCCGGGTGTTGGTTCCTGTGAGTAATAAAGTTTGGTGTGGGTTGGGATGGTGAGTGTCCTGCAGGTCTTTGAGTTGGAATATCCTCAATTTGGTCATTGAGATTGTTAATAAGACGGGTTGTTTCCTTTGTTTTTCTTTGTAACTCCTGCAAGGTTTTCATCATCTGGGCATTAATGTCTTCTTGAGATTGCCCAGATTGATAAGTCTGATTTGAACCATACCCTTCAAACGGGTTCTGTTGTTGGTGTGGAACCGGATTGGTCCAGTAGTGAGCCGGATAATTCCCCCCATTAGAGGAATTTTTCAATTTCTCCTAGAGAGTAGGGACATTTTGGGTGGGGTGATGATTGGGATAAACATAATTCCCTGTTGAACCATAGAAAGCCTCAGAATAATAATTATACTCAGCATGGGATTTATGCAGATTTTCTTTCTTGCAGGTGTTAAAAGGGGTGAGATGTGGAATGTGTGGAGCTTGGGTAGGTGTGGCAGGGCTCCCTTGGTTGGCTAGGTTTGTTAAATCCTTCTACAACTGTTGTTGCTTAACTTGTAGCTGAGCCATGATATAGTAGAGATTAGGTGGTGGGGCCTGATTAAGTAGCTCCTGGGTGGAAAAATAGGGGAAAGAAAAATTAGTATGCGGGTTAGAGGACCAATTTTGATTTTCCATTTATAAAGAAGAGGAAGAATGCAAGAAAAGTCTTTTTTTTTTTTTGGGGAGGCAAAATCAAGTGGTCCCTCCAAGTGTGGAGTTTTGGACCGTCGCCCGTGCACAATGGAAGAAACGGGAGGGGAGGAGAAGAGAAAGAGATGAGAGAAAGTGTGCAAATCAAACAAACAAGACTAGACCTAACTTAAATGTGACTCCCTAATAATAAACCTAAGACTTGGTCTATGTAGGAAATAAGTAGTCAATAGTGAATACCCGTTCTGTCAACAAATCTAGCCAAGTTGCTTAAGGGGAGGTTTGGGCCCAAACATTTCCTAGGGAAAACCCCAGGTGCTTGTACAAGCCCGCGCCTGGTTGTTTGACACGGCCCCTCAGCCTGAACACCAGATATAGATGATAGAATTGGTACTAACTAAAGAAAACTTAAGACCTAGATAGCAAGCCTAAGTTGATGAAGCCTTAGGGGTCAAGTTGCTACAAATTTTAATTAGGTCTAGGATATTACAGTGCACACTGAATGTGGAGGGTGTTAATTGGGTTGTTGCCCTATTATTTCTTTTTTTTTTTGTGTGTGCAGGAATTGGAGAGTGGCTCAAATGAAAATCAAGTTGTCACACAATTTTTTTTTGTATTTATGTCTTTTAGGATTCAATTTAATTGAATGTGTTTTAGGATTTCTCTAGTTAAATTTTCAAACAAGTTTGAAATTCCACAATCAAAGGAAAAACAAGTTGTATGGGTGATTGTGTATTTCCTTTAAATTGAGTCTCTAAAAGGAAAGAAGGAAACCCTAGCTAATTGTCCCTAAGACAAAAATTTAACTACCAATGAGTTGTTTTTAGGCTTTCTGAATAGATAGTGGTCTAAACAATGCAACCAACACCACTACCTTGAGTGAAATCAAACAAGCATTCCAGAAAAGAGTTTTGTAAGATTTTAGGAATTTGTTTGATAATTGTTTTGAATTTTTAATTGTACTGGTGTCAAAGTCCAGAAATGATACCCATGGATATTTTGGACTTTTCAGTATTATCACCGACCTCAGAAAATTTTGATGATTTTATATGATGTGTAAAATTTCACAAGGATTCCAGAAAGCTAAATTTAACAAAAATTGGATGAGTATAAAAATTCTAAAAATTCCTGGATAGTAGAAAAATAGGAAGATTGGAGGGTGTGGCCCCTCTGCAGTCCACAAATTTTTAAAAATTAAATATAAATTTAATTGACCTAAAATTTGGAACAGATGTTCCTAACTTAATTTGGAATCACTGTATAAAATTTTATGATTTTAGGAGGCCTGTGGTGTTAGGAATCGATTTTTCAAGTCCGGACAAAAATCTGGACTCGAAAAATAGAACACCAATACTTGCAATGGAGTGGTGTTAAAGAAGTATTCAAGCAAACAATGGATTTTAAAATGCACCACTCCACTTAATCAAGTTGTTTGGGATCCTGAAAGCCAAGTTTAATATGTTTTTGGTAGTTTTAATTAATTATTTGACCAGAAAGAGGAACCAACCTGAATTTCGTGGGAAGAAAAGGAACTTTGAGCTCTCGCTTCCAGATACCCGCTTTCTTTCTGCAATAGTTCCTGCACACACAAAAGAGAAGAAAGAGAAGGGGATGAGATCTACTTCAAGCAAGAGGAGAAAGAACAGCAAAGCCGTGCCTCCCCGGCAATGGCACCAAAAAGTGAGCGAAAATACGTGGTTTGTTAATTAGGTAATTAAGTGTCGTTGCAACACGTAAATCCACTTTTGCTTTTAAATTTATATCCTAGATAGTGGGGTATCTAGGGTCGTCCAAGGAGGCAATATGTTTGCAAAATTAATTCTCTTTCTTAGAATATAAATCTCAACTTTCTTTTTGGTCTTTTTCAATATATCATTTTTATGTTTTTGAAATTAAGGCAACATGCGAAATTGTGGCGGGAAAGTGACTTACACTTCAACTCAATATACTACTTCTAAAGTGGTAAGTAGAGCCTTTCCCTAAGCTCACTCTAGGTAAGTGGAGGCCTAGAATAATTAGGGTGAGGGAGTGAAGAATGCTAAAAACAAAGTAATAAAAAAAAATGCAACTAAAGAAATTGCAAAGAAGGCAACTAGATTAATGAGAAAGTGTTTTACAGAAAAGCCTAGTAGATGAATGCTTCTACTACTAGAAAATTGCAATAAATAAAAGAAAACACAAATCCTCTAGATAGATGGTGAAGAAGAGGGCTTCTTTCTCCAAGCTTGGTAGCTCCCAAGCTTGAAAAGAGTCCTCCAACTCCTTCCCTGCTATGCTCTGCCAAGGTGATGTCCTCCAAAGCAAGCCCTAAGGGGGCATGCCCTAAGCTTCTCTCCAAGGGTGGGCATCCACCCTAGGTCCTTCTCCTTTGCCTGACCATCCTCCTTGAAGTAGTTAAGTCCTCCTCCTTGGCGTGGCCCAAGTTGAAGAGAGTGGGGAGAAGAAGGCACCAAAAGGGCTGGTGATGTGCCCCTTTAATCTTCTTCTCTACTCCTTCTTCTTGGCCGTAGGTGTAGGTGGGTATAGGTAGAGAAATGCACTAATGGAGGATGCTCTCAAATGGTGGTAGGTGGTGGGTTTTTATAGAGTAGGAAGGGGGCTAAGGTGACTCTTGGAATGGAGGGCTAAGATGGAGAGATGGAGGTGGTTGGGGATCCTATGGCTAAGGACAATTGGCGCCAACCTAAGGGACACCTAGGGGGTGGTTATGGGTGGTGACACCCCTTGAAGTTGGCACCAAGGGGTTAGGCTAGGTTGGCGCCAAGTAGGTTAGCTTATGTGGAGCTTAGGTGGAGCTAGTTGGGTGGAGTTGTTAGGTGGGTTTTTGGGGTGGTACAAGCCAAGGAAGTTGGAGCATAGCTAAGCTAAGCTAAGCTAAGCTAGCTTAGGTAATTGAGGAGTAGAGGAGGAGGTATTGGAGCTAGGGTTTGAAGAGAGGAGCTGAGGAGGAGAAGTCTAGAGTTGGAATTGGAGCTGGCTGCTGCTTAAGAGGCTGGCATGGAGCTACTCTAGCTGGCTTAGCTTGTTAGTTCTTTGCTAGCTGCTAAGCCAAGCTAAGTGAGTTGGCTTCTCCTACAATGAGTTGAGGTGAGCTAGGTCTGGTGCTCCTGGGGAGGATCAAGCTGGTTGAGGTAGCTAAGGTAGCTTAGCTCAACTGAGTTGAGCTAAGCTGAGTCCCCGGGAGCTAGACTTGAGCTTCCTGAGCTGAGATGAGTTCTTCTTCAGCTGGCTGGAGTTGAGTGGAGCTGAATGTAGCTGGATCTGAGCTGGGGTGAACTCCAGTCAGCTCATCTGAGCTAGCTAGAGCTCCTTGTGGACTTGTGGGAGCTAAAATGAGCTAAACTCAACTAGGTTGAGCTGGATCTGAGCTGACTTGAGCTAGGGTGAGCTAAGATGAACTCTCTTGAGCTGCCATTCAGTTGAGATTAGCTGAATGGAGTTGGGATGAGCTATCCCTATTTCAAGTGAACTAGGTTCTAGCTATGGTGAGCTAGATCATGCTGAGTTCCAGCTAGTTTGAGCTTCTCCTTTACCATTTGCCTTCTTGAGTGCTAGGGTTTTAGGGATCTGTATATCTGTTCATCCCTAACACTCACAAAAACATATCAAAAAGATAATAAAAAATGCAATGCATGCCTAACCTAATTTATGCCTAAATGTAGCCCAAAAACCCATTTGCAGAGCAAAATCCTAAGAGCTAGGTTTGTTTTAATGCATAAGAATGATGATAAACTGGAGTTGAGCTAAGCTGAGTCCCCGGGAGCTGGACTTGAGCTTCCTGTGCTGAGATGAGTTCTTCTTCAGCTGGATGGAGTTGAATGGAGCTGAATGTAGCTGGATCTGAGCTGGGGTGAACTCCAGTCAACTCATCTGAGCTAGCTAGAGCTCCCTGTGGACTTGTGGGAGCTAAAATGAGTTGAACTCAACTAGGTTGAGCTGGATCTGAGCTGACTTGAGCTAGGGTGAGCTAAGATGAACTCTCTTGAGCTGCCATTCAGTTGAGATTAGCTGAATGGAGCTGGGATGAGCTATCCCTAGTTCAAGTGAGCTAGGTTCCAGTTGTGGTGAGCAGGATCAAGCTGAGTTCCAGCTAGTCTGAGCTTCTCCTTAACCATTTGCCTTCTTGAGTGCTAGGGTTTCAGGGATCTGTATATCTGTTCATCCCTAAAACTCACAAAAACATATCAAAAAAACAATAAAAAATGCAATGCATGCCTAACCTAATTTATGCCTAAATGCAGCCCAAAAACCCATTTGCAGAGTAAAATCCTAAGAGCTAGTTTGTTTTAATGCATAGGATTGATGCTAAACGCCAGATAAACTGGCGTTTATCGCCATCCATCCTGAAGATCAAGAAAAGACCACCTTTACCTGCCCCTATGGTATGTACACCTTCCGTAGGATTCCATTTGGGATCTGCAACACACCTGCCACCTTTCAGTGGTGCATGTTAGCTATATTCTCTGATATTTTAGGTAAATACCTTGAATTCTTCATGGACAACTTCTCAATTTTTGGTGAGTCTTTCGATGATTACCTCCTACACTTGGTCTAGATCTTTCAAAGATGCATCGAAGTGAACCTGGTTCTCTCCTGGGAAAAGAGCCACTTCATGGTCCCTGAGGGCATCGTGCTTGGACACCTTATTTTTGAGAGAGCTATCCAAGTTGACTGAGCTAAGGTAAATCTGATTTCCAAATTACTTGTGCCTGCCTCAATCAAAGATATCAAATCATTTTTGGGGGCATGTCGGATTCTATCATCGATTCATATTTGATTTTTCCAGGATTGCGCGCCCCTTAACGAATCTTCTCTCAAAAGGCACACCTTTCGAGATAACGAGTGAGTGAATTCACGCATTTGAAATCCTGGGTGATTAAGTCACCCAAGCAATAATCCTGCAATCTCCTGACTGGTCTCAACCCTTCGAGATCATGTGCGATGCGTCTGACTACCTAGTAGGAGCGATGCTAGGGCAGAAAATCGACAAGCAACTTGTGGTTATATATTACGTTAGCAAGACACTGGATGAGGCTCAGCGTAATTACATGATTATAAAGAAAGAGCTGCTAGCTGTAGTATTTGGTTTGGAGAAATTCAGATCATACCTCTTGGGATCCCATGTCATCATTTACTCAAATCACACTGCAGTGAGGCACTTGCTTACGAAGAAGGATGCGAAACTTAGATTAATCCGCTGGATCTTGCTATTGCAAGAATTTGATCTTGAAAGAAGGATGCGGAACTTAGATCTTCCCTGGTTTGCAGATATCGTGAATTACTAAGTACAGGGAAAGTTCTGCTTGATTGGGCGACCTCCTGATGGGACAAGCTGATTTTCGATGCCAAGTACTATTCTTGGGAAGATCCGTATCTATTTCACATCAGTAATGAACAAGTGATCCGAAGATTTATTCCCAATGACAAGGTCAAAGATGTCATCTCGTTCTGCCATGACTAGGCTTGCGGTGGCCATTACTCAAGGCGTAAAACTGCAACGAAGATCCTTTAGTGTGGGTTCTTTTGGCCCACAATGTTCAAATATGAATAGTCTTATTGTAGGGAATGTGCTTGTTGTTAGACCCTTGGCAACATGGACCTGCGCGATATGATGCCCTTGAATCCGATCATCGTGTGTGAAATCTTTGACATCTGGGGAATTGATTTCATGGGACCCTTTCCAGGATCTAACGACTTCAAGTACATCTTACTTGCTATTGACTATGTCTCAAAATTGATCGAAGCCATCCCCACCAGAACAAATGATCATAAAGTTCTTCGGTCCATTCAGGAGAACATCTTTTCCAGATTTGGGGTTCCTAAGGCCATCATCAGTGATGGCGGGTCTCATTTTGCGAATGCGCACTTCTAGTCTTTGATGAAAAAGCACGGGTGTCGCATCATATCTCGACTCCTTATCACCCCCAGACCAATGGATTGGCTAAACTATCCAATTGGGAGATCAAGAAAATCTTTCAGGTCACTATTCTGCCTGATAAGAAAGATTGGTCAACCTGACTTCTAGAAGCCTTGTGGGCCTATAAGACTGCCCATAAGACCTACTTCGGAATGTCTCCCTTCAGACTCGTGTACGGGAAGACATGTCACTGACAAGGAGCAGTTCTCGCACGTGTTTTGGAAACAGAGATCTCGTCGTAGTGTAGTGCATGAAAACGCTCGTCAAAAATAATTTATAAAGATAACAAGACTTGGAGTCCCGGTCGTTCATCTCTGGGAGGCATTTATGGAAATGTAAATTTGAAATCGATCTCTCTTGCTCTACTTATTTAAAATCGCATGTCGATTTATACTAAGTTCGTATTTATGCACAACATGCTTAGTTGCTAGAATATCAGAAATTAAAACATGCAACTTCAATCACACAAAAATATTGCGACAAGGCTCATGGTGATTTTCACAAATAGATATATATATATAGAAAAAGATTTTCATTGATTCATGATGGTGTTTGCAACATAAAGCTCATGGAAAGCTTGTAGAGGAATGCTTGAAAACATAAATCTAGCTAGCAAAAAATGATTGCATACATGAATCTAAGGGGGAATTATGCACGCATCATTGGGGAAGAATTTAGAGCTACACTATTAAGCAGTAAATAAAGCAGTAAAACTATGAAGAACTATAATCTAATCTATCAGAACTAAGGGCATTCAGAGGTGGGCTCCGAAGGCCTTTGACTTGGTTGAAAGGAGGAGGGGCGGCCAATGGTGCTTAGGCTGGCCCTTGGGGAGAGGTTGAGGAGGTGATCCAACATCTTGGCGTGGAGATGGTGGTGGCCATGGTGAAGCTACTCGTGAAGGTGGAGTGGAGGTGGAATGAAGCTAAGCTAAAATGGAGCCGAGAGTGAATGGGTCCAAAGTGCCACCCCTTAGGTTGTTTTATAGACCTAAGGGAAGCTCTCTAGAGAATTATGGAATTCTCTAGAGAGGCCTATGATGGGAGCTTGTGGGAGAGTGAGGAGAGGATGGATGGTGGTTTTCAGATCCACCAAATGTGGATTTAAAAATTGAATGGCTCTTGGTTGCTAATTTTAGCAACCAAGGCAACAACACATGGTAGAGAGTTCTAGAGAACTCTAGGCTAGGTATTTTCATGTGGATGGTGTGTGTGGGTGTGTGTGGGTCGAAACTTAGGTGGCTAGGTTGATTAGGTTAGGTTCTAGTGGGTTTAGGTCAAGGTAGGTCTCAAATTAGGGTTGTAAACCCTAATTCACTAAGGTAAACTGCAATTAAACTTAATACAAGTTTAATTGGGTGTGTGGAAACCTGATTAAGAGTACTATAACTCAATTAAGTCAGGTCCAGGTCAATCGGACTCTCACTGAGTCCAATTGGGCAGTGTGTGTTGAGATCAGGGCTCAATTGGACTCAATGAGTCCAATTGAATAGCTGATGAAATTGACTATGATCCAAGTCAATTAGGTTTAGTGAGAACCTAATTAGGTCCTTAGAGAGGTCTAAAGGTGATGTACTAGGGTTAGGGCACCTTAATTTAGGTTCCTATGGGATTAGAATTGGGTTTAGGGAGCTAGAGATCCAAGATCAAGGCTTGAATCTCAAAACAGGGTCTGGAGGGTAGTTCTGGAAGTCCAATAAAAGTGTCAGACGTCTTATAGTGAAAAATCAGAAGTCCAAACTTATTGTCTAGACGTTCAATCAGAGTCAGGAGGGATTCTAGGCTCTGTCTTGGGTATTCTACAGAAATTGGACGTCTGATCAAGTGTCTAGATGTCCAATAACACTGCAGAAGTGGGTTTAATGTGTGCGGGGGTTGGCTAAGGGTTCTGGACATCCTATAACTCATCTTGACATCTAGATAGAGGTTGGATTTAAGGTTTTAAGGTTTCCTAGGGTGCGGTGACCTAATCTAAGGGTGGTTAAGGCTTGGGGAAGCTTCTAGCCTGTCTTATGGCTAGGATGGACCTAAGTTCTTCAAAATTTATTGCTTTATTCCTATTTAATAGAATAGCATACCTTAACTCCCTTACATTATTATCTACTACATCTAATCTAGGTCTTCTGCTCCAACTCTGTTGCAACACCAATTATTCTTTATTCTTTTTTTGAAAAGAAAAGGAGTGCTATCGAATCGTCGATAGCAATCTGGGGGAGCATTTATTGATTATATGAAAGAAATGAATTACATGAGTGAACCCCATTGATGTATGAGATTCCAGTAATTGTTTACAATATTATCCACATTCACTAGTCTCTCCTGAAACAAACTCTCATTTCTAGCTCTCCACACTGACCATAGCACAGCCACCATGGGCAAAATGGCTTATTCAACCTCAAGAATGAGCTCCATAAATCATCCCACATGGGAATAGTTTCCCTGCAAACCTTCCTTCAAACACAATCTGTTATCATGCATGTGGAAAAAATATGAAGACTGGAGTCATTGTGCATCCCACACAAATGGCAGAATTGACTAGGGGTGCCCATTCTCCTATGCCTCATATCTCCCGTTATCAAGCCATCTCTTCTACACAACCACAAAAAGATTTGTACCTTCAATGGTACTTTCAATTTCCATAGCTTCTTCCCAATCTCATCCACCTCTGCCGACTTGGAAGAAAGGATGAGTTTCTCATAGGCAGCCGCTGACGTGAAGGCCCTATCCCATTTGTATGTATCACACTCCTCAGGCGTAGGTTTGAAAGTAGCAAGTTCCTGCAGGAGGCATTCATTTTCTACCCATGTTCTTGTTCCATGGCCATTCCCCACCTCATTATTTAACTTCCAAATCTTAGAAGTCGTGTCCCAATAGTCACACACCAAAGCATTTTTATCAGTAGCAATCGAAAATGCAAGAGGGTACCTGTCCTTTATCACCCCACCAGGCAGCCATTTTTCCAACCAGAATTTAAAGCTTCTCCCATCACCCAAGATAGATTTGAATAAATTCTAGTTATTAGCCAAATTACACACCACAGAGGACCAGAAGGGAGACGGCTTATGAGGATTCAAGCGACTCTTCTCATCATTTGCCACCCCATAACTATCATGAATGATTTCTGTCCACGGCTTTTGTTCCCATTGCAGCAACCGAACTGCCCATTTCAACAACAAGGCATCATTAAACTCTTTGAGAGATCTGATTCCCATGTCGCCATACTTCTTAGGTGAATAAATTGAATCCCATTTAACAGGTTGGAGGAAGGCACCTTGGTGAGAAGCCCCTTTCCAAAAGAACCACTTGCGTATAACGTCAAGTTTTTTCCAAATTGACTTTGGAGCTCGGAGAATAGAGAAGAAGAAGATTGGAATGGATGTGATAATTGAATTTAATAATATATACCTCCCCCCTTTCGACAAGTAGCAATTGCTCCAGCCTTCTAGTTTCATAGCTGCCTTCTCAAAGAGAAAAGTCCAATATGTTTTCTTCATTTTTGTGCACTTCGGTGGTAACCCCATGATTGGCAGTGATATCATAGGCGTGCCCAGGATGGTGGAGATGTTATTTTGGTCTGTACCATTCATACCAAAGCAAACGAAGGGGGACTTACTTCCATTTAATTTTAAACCAGAAATCTCACCGAATATGTTGACCATATAATATAGCGCCTGTGCTTCCCTCTTCCAACCTTCCATAGAAAAAATAGTGTCATTTGCATATTGAAGAATGGGGGCCAAAGCCCTTTTGTTTGTCATTGAATAACCCCTTATCATCCCATCAGCTACCAGCTTGCAAGCATATCTTGCCAAGGTATCCACTGCAAAATTGAAGATCAATGGGGCTAAGGGGCAACCTTGCTGTACCCCACATTGAGGCTGGATCCAGGATCGACATGGCTTCCCATTTATCAAAGGGGAATAGGAAGCAGTCGTGATGCACTGTTTCACCCATTGTATCAAAAGAGGGGGGAATTTTCTCCTTTTAAGAATTTCCCAAAGATATGGCCAAGAAATTGAGTCATAGGCTCTAGTGAAGTCTACCTTCCATAGGAAGGCCTTGGATTTTCGCCTATGCCATCCCATCACCATTTCTTGAGCCATGATGAATGATTCCTGCAGTGACCTCCTAGGTAAGAATGCAGATTGGACAGGCATAATCAAATCTTGCAATACATCACGAATTCTATTAGCTCGGATCTTGCTGATGATAAGATAAATGGAATTCGACAAAGCAATAGGCCTGTAATCTGAAAATTTCTCCACACCCGACTTCTTTGGTAACAAGAACAAATAAGACTTATTCAGTCTTTCAAAACCAAAGTTGCCCTTTTCAAACTCATGTATAACTTCCATCACATCCTTCTTAAGAATGTTCCACATTTCCTTGTAGAAGAAGACCTGTACCCCATCTGGTCCTAGATCTCCCTCATTATTCAAACCTTTGATAGCTTCCATTGTTTCATGTTCAGTAAAAGGGGCAACTAACATAGCAACTTGTTCACTGCTGATACATGGAAAAATAGCCGAAGCCATCCTCTAGGAACCTCTTGGCGCAGCCTTGGCTACTTCTTTAAAGTAATGGCTAGCTTCAGATCTTATTTCACGAGTGGTGGTAATGGTTCTCTCGCCCACTTTAATAGAGGAGATGAGGTTAAATCTTCTCCTAGCACTGGTAGCAAGATGAAAGAATTTCGTATTGGCATCACCTTCCTTGAGCCACAGTAGTCTAAACTTCTCACGCCAGTCAATTTCTTTCTTTAAGTCCTCCTCCCCAATGACCTGCTGCAGATATTTCCTTTGCTCCTGCTCCTTAGCACTCAGAACCAGCCTGCATTCCTTCAAGTCAAGTCTTTGGATCTCAGCCAGTGCCTCAGCCCTCTTCTGCTCTCTGATAGCCACCACTTTCTACCCATATTCCTTCAACATTGTGCGCATATCTACTAACTTTGATGCAAGCTGCTGTGTAGCCGAGCCTGTAACTGTCTTATTTTGCCACCAACTGGATAGCATGTCTGTAAACCCCTCTTCTCTGAACCAAGACTTCTTAAGCTTGAAGTATGAACCAACATCCGCACTCACCCCACAATCCCACACAATTGGTGTGTGATTAGAGAATGGCCTATCAAGGCTCATAACAGAGGATAGGTGGAATCTCTCCAAGAGGTTGGGGTTGCCAAAGAACCTGTCCAACCTTGATACCAGCCCACTGCCAAAGAACAAATAGTTATTCTTTATTCTTCAGATCCAGCTTTAGATCCAGCTTTAGATCTATTTTCAGATCTAGCTTTTGATCAGCATATTACCTGCAATTGACATAATGCACCTAATCAGTACATTATAGCATTATTTTATGCAAATATAAAAGAAAGCAGTAAAGGTGCTAGTAATGCTTATGCATGCATGAATTACCCTAACTTATGCTAAGTCCTAGCCTAATTTAGGTCAATTAGGATCTATGATTGCTGTGTAATCAGTCACCTCCCTGTAGAAATGAAGCACAAAGCCTACTGGGTAGTACGGAAGTGCAATCTAGATCTCATGAAGGCTGGAATCCACCACCAATTGCAAATGAGCGAGATTGAGGAGTTACACAATGATGCATACGAGAACTCGCGCACTACAAAGAGCGGGTCAAATCCTTCCATGATAGGAACATATCATGAAAAGCTTTCCAACCTGGTCAGAAAGTACTCCTCTTGGATGCCAAACTCAAGCTCTTCCTAGGGAAGATAAGATCAAAGTGGATCATGACGAAGAGATTTTTCGCTTAGTTGTGATAGCAATAGAGGATATGTCATTGTAATTAATGTGGTGGAAATCTCTCAATCAAAGATTAACATAGATATGAATTTAAACCACAATAAAGGATGTCGTATCCATAGGGTGGAATAGACCAATAAATTCACGAGTCGAGGAATGCATAGTTCGCAAACTCTTGGTAACAGATCCAAGTGAAAAATGTGACGTGATAATGTGATGTGATAATTGCCTAAGCAATAGATCCAAGTGAAAAAGCCAATTCACATTGGGAGTTCGTACTTCACCCTTGGTAAATATTTCTATCTGGATAGGCAACTACTTCCCTCGGGGATAAAGCAGAAGATAATCTGTAATTTGACCCTGACGTTTGGCTTAGGTAAGAGATATTGAGTTGAATGGACTTGTATTTGGTGGCACACTCATTTGGTACTACATGTAGTCTAGTACTACAGACTCTAGATCTCTAGACTATTAGACAAATCAACTCAGAGAGAGGCTAAACAAATGTGCTCTCTTGATGTTCCTGGGCGCTCACTCTTTTCTTTCTTTTCTTTCTGAGATCACAAATCTCACCAGATTCAGTAATTGTACTCACTGTTTGGTGTCCTTACATGGCATCCACACTTCAATTAAAGTCCCAATAACTCTACAACTAAGTTAGAGTCCTCAACCAGTATTCGAGCGATCAGAAATACTGAAAGGTAGGTATGGGTCATATTTGGTGGAACGTGATAGGTGTTTTGTTGCCTCAGAAATAATGTTAAAACAATAACCCTGGACTCTTTTCTTTTTCTTTTCTTTCTCTCTTTTCTTCTCTTCTTTTTTTTTTCTTTTTTCTTTTTTCCTTTTTTTTAATTATTTCTTCTTCTTCTTTTTCTTTTTCTTTTTCTTCTTTATTAATCAACACAACACTATACAAACTTTTATTTATTAGGCATTATTAGGGATGATGATGGTCAAGAGGATATTATGTGGCTTATTTGGTGGAAGTACCTATTCTCGACACCGGGAAGGAATGGATAGGACAGGCGTATTTCTGACCTTTGACATTATTACCCTCCTTCAGCCAAGGACTCTATGAAGGACGGTCATAACCATCCACCATAGTCATAGCTTTATCAAGACTCAATCTCTGTGTATCTGTCTTATTTGGTGACTCTCAGGAATTCACACAAAGTACGCACACAGGAACAGAGAGTGAAAACTATGCCCAACTCTGAAGTATCATCATCTAATTATCCAGAACTTAAGAGTCCTTGCACTAGACTTAGTGCACCAGCAATCTCTCTACTTTCATCTCACAAATATGGGGTGGATCTACTAGAAGATAGTATGCTTGACTCCCTGTTAACTGTCCAAGGGTTCAGTAGACTACAAATGCTTATTGCTTTTCTTCAAGGATCCATTACCCAGTCTATGTGCACATGAAATAAATGTACTGGATTCTAAACTTAAGAAATAATTCAGGAAGAAAAACCTCCAATGACAAAGGTATTTTTCTAGGGACTAACCCTTTCAGCTCAAGAAAAGAGAATTTTTTTTTTATATGCTAACCTAAATGCATGAATACTTCCTAAAATGCAAAATGCACCCCTCATGCCTAAATCCTATAATGTCCTCATTATAAAATTAAAACAAGGGGAGAAAGGAAAGAAATCACCTAATGACGGTGTTATTCAGGCCGCTGGGTTGCCTTCCAATAAGCGTTGCATTTTCTGTCAGCAGCTAGACTTAGAAGGAACCTGTAAGTCTGGTTCCAGACAGAAAATGTTAGGCCCTAAAAATATGCATAACAGTGCGGGCCTAGAAAATAGGTAGCCACGGATGTTGGCGAGCTGATGATGTAACGTAATCCCAAATGCTCGCCAGAAGATATGAAAATGGAGAACCTCGTTGGCTATCTTGGGAGGTCTAGGAATAACAAAAGGAATATGAAAAGGGACCTCCCGAAATGGAATAAGTGGAGGATAACAAGGATCCTCCAAAGTAGGACGGGTTGTAAAAGATATAAACATTATTAATTCAAACCCTTGAATGGTGAGAGTAAAAGTACAAGCATCAATCCACACTCGCCATTCTACCCGAGGATGTACTGGCCTGATATGTTCTCTAAAAAGAATGTACATGAGTAGAGATCTGAGCCAAGGATCGGTTAGGGAGTATAAGGGTTGTTTGTAGTGTTGGAAGGTAATGGTTAAGTCCAATGAGGGCTTAGTCGGTGTTAGGTCCAATTCCAACAATGATTCAGATTGTGTATACTCCCTAACAGTTGTAGACAACTTCAAGTTACCTTGCCTAACATTAATGATCGGAGTCATATTTGAATTAAGGGTAGACTCCAAATTACAACTCTTTGATGGTAGGGTCAAAATATCTGAATCATTATCACTAAGCTCATCCCCAGATTCGTTTGGTTCACTTAAATTTTTGTCGGGGTGTATATGTGATTCATTAGTGAAGATAGGAGTTGGATCAGTATCCTTAATTATTCCTAAAGGAGGATCAGTCTTAATATTTTGGAGCAAGCCTACATCATTGAATTCGTTATTCTTCTCAAGGTATAAATCTTCAATTGACGTGTTTTGTCCTCGAGAGTCTCCCATAGACTTCTCATTATTTTGTTTGTCCTCCTTTAATATCAACTCCTATTTTGATGGAGGATGACTCTCAAAAGAAGGGAGGAATCTGGATTTCACCATATTGTTTATATCCTTTGGAGGTAAATCCTCAAATGATAAATAATTCCCCTGTGATTCACTCCAGATTTTCAGTCCAGGTTCCTCTATTGAGGCATCCTCTTCCTCTAAAATGGACTCTTCATATCCCTGAGACCAAAATTGATCTAATTCATCCTTTATTCCCTTAGGGTCCCCTTCATTGGGTGCATTTAAATCCTTAGGATGTTGAATGGTAGGTGTTGATTCCCTAAGTGGAGGGTCAGGAGTAGGCTCACTAAGGGTAGAATGGGATTCCACTAAATAATCAATAGGGGAAGTGATAGGTACAATACAACCTTGACCCAGGTTGGTAGGCGTAAGGAGAATACTTTCATTGGGGTCAAGGTCCTCAAGAGGTACCATCTTCCCTTACTTTTGACTCCAATATAGCTCGGGTGGATAATCACTATGATCATTCTCCTCTAGTGGCCATGTCTCATTGGGAGAGTCTAAGTGATAGCTACATAAAATTGGATCCCTATTGTCATTGGGTTCCTCCGAATTATTTTCATAATCAGGGTCGTATGGGTAGGGATCAAAATTACTGGGAAGCATGTAGCTAAGCTGTCTTATTTCTTCATTTAACTGTTGACTATTCCTCAACATCTCTCCCATTGATTCCATCATTTTCTTTTGCTGTTTTTGCATTTCTATCATAAAAGAGAAGAGGCAACTATTATCAGGTTGGGGAGGATAGTCAATTTTAGGCTTTGGTTGCCTAGGGGTATCGGTCCAACCTCGATACGGAAAATCATGAATGGTGGGAGGGTTGGGTGTTTGCATAGAAATAGGGATTTCAAGGTTGGAAAATCCCACTCCTAGGCTCTGCTCAAAAGTGGGAGTTATCAAGCCAGTACTCCCAAGATAGGAATATGAATGATCCCATGAATTGTCAATGTACCCATCAAAGGATGGATACACTCGAGGCATGGGATCCTAGTTAAAAGATGGGAAGTATTGACTCTGATAATCGAAATGATAGGAGTAAGGGTGATCCATTTCTTTAAGCAAAATAGTTTTTAACTCTCTTAGGGTTTAGAAGAATTCATAACACGAGTAGAAATTTCCTAGAGAGTTCACTGTCAAAGCAAACGCAAATTCAGTGGGATCGATTTTTAGTAGATTGTAGGTCTTAGAATTAAATGTTCAGTTGGTGGCCAAACAAGTTTTGCACAAATTACGCTTCCTAGGCCAACCTTCGCTGGTGCCTATAACCTACTCGCAAGGGATGGAAGTCTTGAATCGAGCCCACACACGAGGAACTGAAGTAACTTGGTGGATAGGCTTGTTGATTTCCGACTAACTTCCCTTGTGGTGCAAAAGAGAGGTTGAAATTTATCTAGTGACCTTATGTGTGAGGTGCACAGTATCTCAAGTGTGCAAATATACAATCATGTTTTGATTTTTGAAATTTCGTAAATAAGATCCTTTTGCACACAATTTTAAGTCACAGATTTTAAAGTCCAACCTCTTAGCATTCCTAATTTTTAAAGTAACCACTGAATTAATTTGTTTCAAGCACTTTAGTGGTCTTAGATTTAGGCTAAATGCAGATGCATGACAGGTAATTGATGCTCAAGAAAAGACGTACCTTACTCCCGCTTTCTTCGTGCAATAATGAATGCAATGTAATAAAAATAAACTAGATGCTGCTCATTCAGTCCTAGATGGTCGTCCTATAGATATGCAGCTTCTAGCAGGCAGTTCAATTTTTTTTTTTTAATAATAATAATAAGCAAACATACCTAATCTAACTAACTAACAAACAAGCAGTTCAAATAATTCAAATAATCCTATAATCTAAATAAATGGGAACACGCTCCCGAAAATACGCTCCCGCATACAAGAGCGATAAGAAATAAAGAGGCACTGGGAACACGTTCCCAAAAATACTCGACAAGGGTCCAAAAGATAGTAATTAAGTTCTAATGTCTATCTAACCTAAATCTAAATTAAGCTCTACTGACTAAATCAAAAACAGGCTCCTCCGTAAGCCTATGTGCGTGGGATCAAGGCCCATGTGTTCCTGTTGCTGGCCTCCAGGTGGTGTCAAGGTCCACCAAAAAGATCATCTCCGTCGTGCGCGTCGTTCAGGGTCAATGTCGTCGCGCTGTTGCGCCTATCGCCATGTCAGATTCCTCGCACAATAAGAAAAATGATCAGATGATTGCGCAACTCAGAATATTAAAAAAAAATAACATGAATCTATTGCATCTGTTGCCTCCCCGGCAATAGTACCAATTTTGACAGAGAGATTTTCGCTTAGTTGTGATAGCAATAGAGGATATGTCGTTGTAATTAATGTGGTGGAAATCTCTCAATCAAAGATTAACATAGATATGAATTTAAACCACAATAAAGGATGTCGTATCCACAGGGAGGAATAGACCAATAAATTCACGAGTCGAGGAATACACAGTTCGTAGACTCTTCCGCAACTTTAATGTGAGGAATATGCTATTTTAAATGAAGCTTACAATTTCCTTAAAGGTTCAGGGGTATTTATGCAGTTTTCACATCAGGAATTAAGCTCCAAAAATATGTGTATGATGCATGTGTAATGGAATATCATATAAATTCAACTTGCATGCAAATTTGATTTGAAATTCAATGTAGAATCATGCACATAACACAAGTAAAGTAATTTCAGGAAGGTCTGGGTGCATCAATGCAATGTGGCCTGAATAAAATATGAATATATAATTGGAAATGGAATTGAAGGTCATTATTAATTGAGAGGAAAACAGAGGATTTCTCCTCTCTCTTCCTCGCGTGGGCGGCCATGCACGGTTGGCGACGACAGTCGACGGGGAGGTGCGCCTCGACGAGGGCTACGCAACGGCGGTGACGTAGTGGCCGAAGGTGGCTGGCGGCGGCCGGGCGAAGGAGAAGGGCCGCCAGCCTGTTGGCTGTTGGAAGAAGATGGTTGCGCATGGATGCGTGGGTGGCATCGCTGCTGCAGTGCGCTAGGCACGCATGCGCTTAAGGTGTGCAGGGCAAGCGCGGGGGTGGCCTGCAGTGCATGCAAGGCTGGTTGCTGGCTGCGGCCTTGGCCGCACGCGGTTGAGGGTTGCAGCGCCTGTTGCAGGCACAGTGAGAATGCAGGTCTGGTGCAGGCACGGTGAGAGCGTGTGCCTGCAGAGGGAGCGCAAGGGCGCCGTCGCGGGCGCCTGAGGTGGAAGGCGATGGAAGGTGGCGTGCAAGGGCGCTGAGCGCCTGCAGGCGCTTGGCAGTAGTAGTGCTGGCGTTGGAGGGGGCGTGCCTGTAGGCATTGATGGTGCTGGAGGAGGTGCGCCCGGGTGCGGCGCTTGCTGCTTCCTGCTATGCAGCGCCAGCGG
This sequence comes from Thalassia testudinum, assembly GCA_037157565.1. Classification (NCBI taxonomy): domain Eukaryota; kingdom Viridiplantae; phylum Streptophyta; class Magnoliopsida; order Alismatales; family Hydrocharitaceae; genus Thalassia; species Thalassia testudinum. The sequence continues at coordinate 114,470,902 of JAZHRO010000025.1, forward strand.
GCGCTGGTTGGAGGGAGCAGTGGATAGTGGGTGCGTCACTGGGTGCAGGCTTGAAGGGCGCGGTGTGGGCGTGCCTAGCAGGCTGTGGGGGGGGCAGTGATGGCGCGGTGTGGCTTGCTGCTGCCTGTTGTGCAGCGCCTACGGGCGCTGGTTGAAGGGCGTGGTGGACGGTGTGCACAGTGCACGCTGGTTGCATGGTTGATGGATGGCTTGGCACAGTGCATGCAGTGCTTACAGGGTCCACCCTCTCCACGGTGGGGAAGGTGAACATCCCCCTCAAGGGGGAGGAAGAAGAACCGAAGATGAAGATTCAACTTTGCTAAGCTTTTTTATCATCTCTCCCCGTGTGAGTTAAGGGATTTTCAAATCCCTTTACTAATTTTGGCCGGCGGCTGTTGGGGGTGTTGAGGTCGCTGGAGATTGGGTGAGGTGAAGTTGAGGTTGTTGGGGGAAATTTCTTTCACCCCTCCTGTTCTTTTCCAACCTGATTCCTACAACAACAAAACATAAAATCATTACATATTAAGTTATAGAATGCGATAAAATAGATGTAAACTTAAATAATGATGCATGCAAACATTCTATAACTTAATGTAGTTATTAACAAACCTAAAAGGTAAGAATAAAGTTAACTTAGGCGTAACAATAGTCCTTTAAAATGGACTCATCAGATCAGACCCTTTCTCGTTCGACGAATCTTCAGAAATGGAGCTATCGAAATCAATGAACTCAACCACGACTCAGAACCATTTGTTGTGAATGGTCAGAGACTCAAACCATTCCTCGAACTCATCGATTCGAATCTAGTTGCAGTATCTTTTGATCTCCATTCTCCTTGAGCCACATTGCACCCAGCTGATGGCGATAAACTTAGCGCTTAATGGGAGGCAACCTGTCATTTTGAAAAAACTCAAGACCCTTCTGACTTATCTTTGAGTTGAAGTCATATTGCAGTTTAAGGTTCGTCCATTAGAACATCCGACTCCACCTTTGATACTTGTATCAAAGTTTGAAATCATTCGCAGCAATCGTCCCGACCCATTCACTACCCACCAAACCTATTCTAATGTATCATCTAAGCTGAACTCGAACCCACCTAATTTACAATGAGGACATTGCAAATCTTAGGCATGGGGGGTTATTAAAGTGTAAAACACTATGAAATTCAATTCATGGAAGGGTTTCATCAAAAAAGAAAAAATGGAGAAAGGAGAGGATAATTTTTGAGCTGAATTGATGAATTAAGGAGGAGAAAAGGAAAGAAAAGGGAAAAAGGAGCAAACAAAAGAAAGAACATGTTATAGTCCCTGTAATTGAGTATGGAACTGATGTAAGTTCTAGGTTGGATTGAATAATGAATTAAGACATGGAAGGCTAAAACTTAGGAGATTAGTGACAGATATCGACCTTAGGCCTCTTGGGCCTATTTTAGGGCTTAAACACTCACATATTTGTTAAGATCCGGATTAGTCCTCAAGCGGTTGAGGAAAGTGTGAGGTTGATGTATTAAATCTAAGGCTTAGGGAGTATTCGGCTCCATTGCCTACCCTTTGGTTCACGGGACTTGGTAATCTAAGCACCCAAAAATCACACATTGATCTGGTTTAATGCGCATAATGAAGAAAAATGCCAAAATTGTTCTATTCTAAAAAAGGTTTTCCTGAAGATCTGGCTTAGGAGTGGCTCCAAGACACAAGTTGATTGGACTAGTTCCCGACGCGGAGAGGTGGAATGAAAAATACTCCCCTCAAAGATGCGTAATAACATATCGTCTCCTTGGTGCTTGTCTCCTAGGATATCTACATATCCTACCGGGGGCATGTAAGCACCTTGTGCTGCTCAGGTGCCATGGGTGGGATTATCCCGAAATGTCGATTGCCACAACTGGAATTTAGCTACAGAACAACATGGGCGGCACTATCCTGAAGTGTCGAAAGCCAGGATTTTGGGGGTTGTCATGGGCAGTACTATCTCAAAGCATCGAAAGCCAGGGACCCATCGAGGGTTGATGGTAGGGACAAAGAATCCAATACAGACCATGTTTAGGGCCAATCTGATGTTCAATTTAGGGGAATATAAAAAAGAAAAGAGAGCAAATTCTCAAAATAAATATCCCTCTCTATCTCTCTCATAAAAAAATGCACTGGCAAACTAAATCTGGACTTACTACATTTACACATAGGTGATTTAACCGCTGGGGTCAACAAACCTCTGGGAAGTTTTTGCGGGCCTTAGAAACCTTCATAGTAGACCCAAGTCTGAGGCTGGTCAGGTTTGGATCTTGGCTGGTACTAGAGTACCTTTAAGCCTATTGTTGGTATTTTTACCTAATTTCTAGAGATGCGGCTTAGTAAGGCATCCTAATAGTTATATCCAACTTAGAGATCTAGTTTGGTCCATAGGATTTTGCTGGGAACTAGCAAAAGCTAAGCATGGGGGTATGATGGTAACACCATCATAGGTCCTAACTAGCCACAATTAATCAAAATCAATTGGTAAAAGCTCCTACTTAATCATTTGAGGGTCACAACTTCATAATGTTCTAATTTGAGAAGAAAATAAGGAAACATGGTTAATTTTGCAGTTTTAATAGCACATCACAAATACAGATTAACCACAGGGCCACTCAGGGTCAATTAAATGTCAATTGATCATAAAAGTGTAAAAAGGGGGTTTACATCGACTGAATCAGGGTTTCACGCATTCCGAGGGTGAAAATAATATTGAAAACCCCAATTATTAACCCTACTTAAATTGAAGAGGGTCTGGTCTGGATAAAATTAATCTAAACCTCCTAAAATTCATAGAAAAATATTCTAAGAGGTTTGGTACATTTGTTTTGACCATCTAAACCCATTTTGACCTAGAATAGAGTTTTAGATGGGAATTTGCCCTAATTTGGGCTTTAGTGCCATTTGCCCAGTCAAATGTAGTCAAAACTCAAATACAAGTACACCATTAGATTCCTTGGGTCAAAATTAGGTTAACACAAAAATTTTAGCTCAATTAGAGTCCATCTTGACCTAGTTTGCATTTTAGCTCCTAAAAACTCTATTTCTCACATTTGTACCCCTAAGTTTCATGTTTATTTCAAATAGCCCCTATCTTTGTCGTCGTTCTAGCAAAAAGGTCCTTGCTACCATGGGTGTGTGAACACACTTGCAATCGAGATTCAAGAGAGAAAAGCTATCTCAAATCATATCAAAATCCCTCCAAAATTGGAGGGATTGATCTTGAGAAGATGCCCAATCATTTGAACAATCTTAAGGATCCCAAATCAATTCCTAGAGCTTAGGTGAGCTCAAGGAATTTGAGGAACCCTTTCCTCAAAAATCAAGGCCAATCAAGCTTGATTCCTTGATTTAGAGCTTGAAATTGAGCTCTATATAAAGGCCCCTGGATCCCAGCTTTCTCCTCAGCCGAGTTTCAATCAGATTTCCTCTTCTTCCTTTTTTTCTCTACAACTTCGGCTTTGGCGAGCCTTCTCTGACCACCTCATCGAGCTGGCCAACAGTCAAATTGACCAGCTCATCTTCACCCTCTCTTCTTCGCAATCGAGATCAGCCAAATTCCGACTGTCCCCAACCTTACCTTCCTCACCGTCGTCTCGCCATTCCTCTCGTCTTCTCCACATTCGGCCAGCCAACGTTGGATGCCTCCACCCTCCTCTCACTGTCTAAGCCTCCTTAAACTCCTCCTCTCCCTCTATAGTTCACTTCTACCCCATTAGAACTTAGGATTGACCACCGCACCACCCTCTTCCTCACCGTTTTCCCCATCACCGGCATGAGCTCCGACGAGCTTGCACTGGCACTACACCGCATCAAGCTCCGTGCCACCTCCTCTAAAAGCTCCGCCACACCTTCACCTTCAAAAGCCCTCAGCTAATTGCGTGAAGTAACCACCTCATGACTCCACCGAACACACACACCCTCCGTTACCTTCTTTGGCGTCGGGCAACAGATCTACACCACCACACACCAAATCATGACCACCACTCCATTCGCCATGGTCCGATGAAACTCTTGAGCAAGTTTAATAGGGCTGCAAGGTTGTTTTTGTGATTACAGGTACCCACCATACCTACTCCTGTTGCCGGCGATTTGCCACCATGCTCCGCCGCCATCTGGCCACCCTCGACTACAATTCCACCTTCAGTGATTGCGGATCACCCCCATGAAGCCCTCTGTAGCCTTGATTTGGAGGACACCTAGCTGCTTCAACAATTGCATGAAGCTTCAGCTGGTGTGTGCGAGAGAAGAGCGCTCAACTTAGTGCCACATCGTGTGGGGAAAAATCAGAGAAGCGCATAAAAGGAAACTATCCCATTAGTTGTTCACCTCCTAAAGCACGGGGTGAGGTCCCTCACTGCACATGTCTTGCACTCCCTCGCTTGTGATATACGCACGTGGGTCTTGGCCCTTGACTCGATTACCTGGTACTGTTCACTTGATTAGCCATAACTGGATCAGGAAAAGAGAGAGAAAGAAAGGAATCTGAGGAGGGAGGGGGGAGGTTTCGCTCTTCCAGATTTGTACCCCCCTCACTCAACACTTGGGCATTTCAAAGGCTTGTGCCTTATGCTGTTGTTGCTTGGTGACTTTAAGTTGTTTGGGCCTTGTGCTTGACCTTGGTTTTGGGTACTGTGGAGATATTGCACATTTGACTCTAATGTGGATATTTCTGATTAGTGATTGAGTACTATGGAAAATTTGATAGGGATTTGTGCTTAATTTTAGGGTTAAAATTGGTGGTTTCAACCACCATTTTTAGCTCTCTCTTTTTATATTTTTTTCCCTACATTTGAGATACATTTTTGCTATATATTGAATATCATTTGATTATTCACTTGCATTATTGTTCTTGTTTACTGTGATTAGTGGATTGATTTGCCATATTTGCTCCCTGCGAATGACTTCGGAACTCACGTTTGTTTTTCGAGCAATATAAATCTAAATGTCGCATTGATTTTTGTCGCTATACTACAATGTAATCTTTTTACGACGATTTTCGATGCAACAACAAGGGTATATTTTTTCCATTGATGCTTATATATTATCTTTGGGTGCCTTTAATGTCATCTTAGGAACTACATGGCTTAGAACACTGGGGGAGACTACCTGAAACTTGGAACATCTATCCATTGCCTTCTAAATGAATGGCTAAACAGTGACATTAGTAGGGTTACTTTGCAACTCCACGGGCAATCTTTTGGGTGAAGAAATCTAAAATGCTCTTCATGGATCCCCTTAGCACTATTTGGCGCAAATCAAGGAAGAACACTCAAGAACTAGTCCTTGATTAATGAATTTTCTAACATATTCGGGAAGCCCTGCGGTCTCCCTCCCTTGCGCTCCAAGGAACATTGAATTCCACTAAAGGACAAATCACAAGCAGTGGCAGGAGCTCCATATAGGTATGTGTGGTTTCAAAAAATGAGATTAAATGTCAAATTCGAGAATTTCTTACAGATGGTTGAATCCATCAAAGTACATCTCCCTTCTCATCATTAGTGCTCTTGGTTTGGAAGAAAGATGGCTCTTGGCATTTTTGTGTGGATTACCGAGCATTAAATGAGCGCACCATTAAAGATAAATTTCCAAATCCCATAGTCGATGAACTTTTGGATGAATTATTGGGAGTAGCATATTTTACAAAGTTGGATTTACGATTCGACTATCACCAAATCTGAATTACACCAGAAGATATTCATAAAATAGTATTCCGCACTCATGATGGGCACTATGAATTTGTCTTCATGCCTTTTGGCCTCACTAATGCCCCATCAACCTTCCAATCAATGATGGATAACATATTTTGGCCATACCTCTGCCAATTTGTTTTAGTCTTCTTTGACGATATCTTGGTTTACAGTTAAACCTGCGAGCAACACTTAATTCATCTCTAGCTAGCACCCTTTATTTCACCATTAAAGGGATTTTTGGTTTGTTTACCAATTTGATAAGAAACACAAACGTTGCTCTTCTTGAAATTGATTTTTGATAAGCCTTTGACAAGCTCATGTTTCACAAGTCTAGTGATATTCTTCATGTGAATATGACTTAGCTGTTTGTGCCAAAGTATTGTCTCTTCGTCAGATGTGACAAGACATTCAAAGTTGCCACATTTGTCGAAGTTGACAATGTAAATATCTTTATTTCTATTTCCTTTAAGAAGGATTTATTTTGTTTATTTATCCCTTATTTTAAAACCAATTGAAGTGAAAGTAATTTTATATCCTTTATCACAAATTTGACTCACACTAAGTAGATTATGTTTCAATCCTTTAACTAGATGCACATTATTGACATAGGTAGAAGAGTAACCAATTTGGCTAGTACCAATAATACGACCCTTGTGGTTGTTCCCAAACGTAACTATACCACCTTCTTGGCGGTTGAGTTGCAGGAATAGGCCTCCTCTCCTGTCATGTGCTTGGAACATCCACTGTCCATGATCCATCTTTCTTCTCGATCCTGTCATTTGTTTGCGTTTGTAAGGTCTTGGATCATTGGATCTATAAATTGGCTTCAGGTTTCCATTTGATTCACGATATGTCCACCTCTTATAATCTACTTGACCTACAAAATAGGATTTCAAGAGTGCTTTTGGTACCCATTTTTGCTTGGTTCCACAGTGGTTATTTGGTGTTGCCTATTTGGATAAGCTACCTTTCTCTTTCTTTTGACTGAAACTAGATGCTTCATGATCATTTTTAGGTATGTATCCTAATGCAAATTTTGTGGTGCTCTAGGTTTGTGTTCTTAGGAGTTTATGCATGTTTTGAGTACCTTTAGTGAACTTAGCTAGATCATTTAGAAGGTTAACAGAGTTTTCTTTCAGTTTGTCTATATCTATTTTTAGGTCATCTATCTGTGATCTTAGTGATGTGATTTCAATAGATAGCTCCTTATTTTGTGATGCAAGTGTATCTTTTTGTGCTTTTTCTTCTCCTAAGGATTTTACTGAGCTTTTATTTTCTATCTTGAGTGATTTAGCTATGTCATTCATTTCAAAGAAAGCTTCTAATAATTCATCAGGTGAAAAATATGTTACCTCATCTTCCAGGGCCATGAGTCCTAGAAGAGCTTCTTCACTGGAGGTCTTTTCTTCCTTTGAGCTTAAGTCAGACTCATCCCAGGTTGCTTGAAGAGCCTTCTTCTTCCCATCCCTCCTTAGGAATTTCTTCTTTTTCTCTGATTCCTTCCTAAGGAGTGGACAATATTTTCTGATGTGTCCCTTCCTTTTGCAGTTGTAGCAGATGATGGTGTCTTCCTTGGATTCTTCCTTCTTCTTTCTCTAATTCCTTTTGTTCTTGAGAAATTTCCTGAACTTTCTCGAGAGAAGAGCTATGTCTTCTTCATCTTCACTTGACATTTCTTTTGACTGACCATTGGCTTCAAGTGCCACAGTCTTCTTCTTAACTCATTCGTTTTCATGCTCCTTCATGTGTTGAAGCTAAACTTCGTATGCCATCAAGCTACCAACAATATTTTCTAGTTTTAAAGTAGATAGATCCTTTAATTCTTGGATGGCGATGGTCTTTGTCTCCTAATCGCAGTGAGAGATCGAAGGATTTTCCTCACCAGAGCTTCATTCTTGATCTCTTGGTCTAGGTTCCGTAGGGAGTTTACGATGTCCATGAATGTCGTAAATATCTCTTTAATTGATTCTCCTTTCTTCATCTTGAAAAGCTCATAATTTTATGTTAGTAAATTGACTTTGGTTTCTTTTACCTTGGATGTCCCCTTGTGGGTGACTTTGAGGATGCTCCAGATTTCGTAGGTTGCCTTGTAGGTTGACACATGATTGAATTTTGCTTTGGAAAGTCCATAGAAGATCGCATTCATGGCCTTCCCATTATGTGTCACCATTTTCTTTTGATATGGAGTTACCACTACTCCCTTAATTTCTAGGCATGTGTACTTGGAGGCAATGACGTCCCACACCTTGAAGTCCATTGATTCCAGGAAGATCTGCATCTTGGTCTTCTAGTATTCGTAATTCGTTTCATCAAATAATAGAGGTCGAACTGTTGACTGTCTCTCTGCACACATGTCAATAGATGATTTTGACATCTTCTAGATGACGAGGCTCTGATACCAAATGAGGGTGACTGTGGATCTTAATGGTATACTAGAGGGGAGGGGTGAATAGTATCGCTTAAAAAAATTCAAATGCAATAGATCAATCCACAAAATAATCAAACACAAATAACACCTGGATTTATAGTGGAAACCTTTCCCAGGTGAAAACCACTACCTAAAACTCTCAGCTTAGGATTTTTCTGACTAGGCAAAGCTAGTCAATCCAATATCGTATCACTTGAATGAGGGTAGCGCAACCTGTTACAACAATCCCTTCTCTTTACAACTTGAAGAGAATTAAAACAACGGATCTTCCCAACAACTTGGGATTCATAATCAAAGCAACAAGTAAAATAGAATAATATAATCCTATGGAACTTCAAGGAAAGTTAAATCAAATTTTTGTAGAGGTTTGAATCGACATAATCCAGCTCATTCCAGCTGAATCCCAGCTAGATCCAGCTCATCCCAGTTGGATCCCAGCTCCTTCTAGCTGGATCAACTCACCCTTAGCTCCATTCAGCTCATCTCAGCTGAATGGTAGCTCTATCTAGTTCACCTTAGCTCCATTCAGCTCACCTCAGCTGAATGACAGCTCAAACTAGCTAAAGACAATTGATCCCAGCTCCATTCTAGCTCTTCCATCTCAGAAGAGTTCACTGGAAGTTCAACCTGACTAGGACTAGCTACTGACATCAACTAGCTAGACATGGTCAACTAAAGGTGACCTTAACCAGCTCAGGCCAACTCAAGTCCAGATCCCAGAGACCTATCTCAGCTCAACTTAGTTGAGCTGAGCTACTTGACCTAAGCTAGCTACTCTAGTTAGCTAGGTAATCTCCGGGAAGACTAGACCTAGCTCACCTTAGCTCGTATCAGAAGAATCTAGCTCAGATTAGCTTGGCTTAGCTGCTACCAAAGAACTAGCTAGCTAAGCACACTTGCCTAGGGTGAGCTTAGAAGAGAGGACTTCATTCTTGTCACATAGGGTTAGCTGTAGCGTAATTAAGTCTTCGCATTTCGTTGCCTCAAACCTGATTATTTCTAAAAAAAATATAAAAATAACAAAATAAAAAATCACAAAAACAAAGTGCGGATTTGAGAGGTGAGTGAGAGAACTGTTTATGTGATTAACAAAATTGGCCTCCTTAGACGACCCTAGATACTCCACTATCTAGGTTTTATAAATTTAAGAGTTGATTGTAGATTTATGCATCTTAACGACACTATTTCGTATAATTAACAAATCGCGTATTTCTCGCATCACTTTTTGGCGCCATTGCCAGGGTGGCATGGCTTAATCACATCAATTATCTCTCTCTTGCTTTCTTGATCTTCAGGAAATTTTGTTTGTATCAATTTCAGGTGTGAATCAGGAGCAATAGAATGATTCAGAGACTTGGAGCGGAAGCTTCAAGTTTCTTTTCTTCCCGCGTACTTCATGTTGGTACCCCAGGCCTTTTCTCATAAAAAACAAAAATAAAATCTATTAAAAAAATCTTTAAATTATCAAAAAAATAAAAAACAACAAAAATTGAGGGTGGTGGAACACTAAAATTCATTTTGTTGCTTGTTTGTGTCACTTTTCCACCACCTTCACCTTATTGGTGTCTAATTTTTGAAAATCCAGACTTTTATCTTGATTTTCAAAAATCAGGTTCGGGCATTTAGGAGCTTCTTAAAATCACCAAATTTCATACAGGGAAGGCCCTTTGAGTCAGAAATCTTGAGTCCAATTTTCAAGAAATGCCATTGAATATAAAGATTAAAAAATTCACGGACTAAACTGAGGTTGAACCTTGTTTTCTTACTATTTTCTTACCATCTGTGAATTTTATAAATTTTTCTATTCATCAGATTTGGGCAAGCTTTATATTTATGGAAACCTTAAGAAATTATTTACAACATATAAAATTCCCAAAAATTTTTGAGGCAATTTGAAGTTTCTGCAGAATCAATTCCGAATCTATTAATTCTGACTCTTGGCACCAGTAAGAAGAAAAATAAAAAAAAAGATAATTTTCTAAAATCACAAAAAAATTATTTTTGGATTCCTTGTTTGATTGTCTATCTGGTGGTGGTGTTGTTTTGTCTTGTTTGGACCACCACCTTTAAAAATTTTGAAAAAGAGATTCATTTTAGGAGTTGCATAACTAGGACTTCCAACTTTAGGGTTTTTAAATTCTCTCTTAGTCACATCAAACTCTAAAGAAAATGAACTCCACCAACTACAACTTGATTGCTATTATTTGTGGAATTTCAAAACCTTGTTTGAAGCCTTAACAAGAGAGAATCCTAAAAGACACTAAATCTTTATCAAAACCCTAAACACTTCAACTAAAATTCCTTGTTTTGCAAACCCTATTGACTTGGCTTAGGCAACACTTCCCGCCTAATTCGCACACACATAAAAAACAAATAATTAGAAATTACCCCAACTAATGCCCAGCACATTCCTTGTGCAGTTTAGCTTCCTAGACCTAATTAAAATCTGTAGCAATTTGACCCCTAAGGTTTCATCAAACTTAGGCTTGCTACCTAGCTCTTAAGTTATCTTTAGTTGATATCAATTCTTTCATCTATATCTGGTGTCAGATTGAGAGGCCGTGTCAAACGACCAGGCGCGGGTTTACACAAGCCCCCAGTGATTTTCCTGGGACATACTTGGGCCCAAATCTCCCCTTATTCAGCATGTCCAGATTTGTTGAGAGAACGGATATCCACTATTGATTTCTTATTTCCTTGGTAGATCAAGTCTCAGGTTAATTTTTAAGGAATCACATTTAAGTTAGGTATAGAATTTTGTATTGCTTGATTGCACACTTCTCTCATCTCTCCCTCCTCTACTCACCATTTCTTCCATTTTGCACGGGCGGTGGTCCAAAGCTCCACACTTGGAAGGACCACTTGATTTTTGCCTCCCCAAAAAGACTTTCTCCCGCATTCTTCCTTTTCTTTAAAAATGGAAAATCAAAATAGGTCCTCTAACCTGCATTCTAATTTTTCTTTCCCTAATCTATCCACCCAGGAGACACTTAATTAGCCCCCGCCACCTAATTTCTACTTCATTATGGCTCAGTTACAAGCTAATCAATAGCAGTTGAATAGGGATGCAGCAAACCTAGCTAACCAAGGGAGACATGCCACACCTACCCAAGCTCCACGCATTCCACATCTCACCCCTTCTAACACCCCAAAGAGAGAAAATTTGCATAACCTAAATTCTGCCCGTGCTGAGTATAATCATTATTCCGAGGCTTTCTATGGTTCAACAGGGAATTATGCTTATCCAAATCATCACCCTACCCAAAATGTCTCCACCTTCCAGGAGAAATTTAAAAATTCCTCTACTTCTAGGAATTATCTGACTCACTCTTGGACCAATCCGGTTCCTTACCAACAACAAAACCTGTTTGGAGGGTATGGTTCAAATAAAACTTATCAATCTAGGCCATCTCAAGAAGACATCAATGCCCAGATGATGAAAACCCTGCAGGAGATGCAAAGAAAAACTACAGAAATCACTCGTGTTATTAACAATCTCAATGATCAAGTTGGGTTATTCCAACTCAAAGACCTGTAGAACATTCACCATCCTAGCCCACACCAAACTTTGTCAATCAAAGAAACCAACACCTGAGTTGACACCAACATCAGAACCACACTAATCAGCCTCGTATTAACTTGATAACTCAGCACCAACTCGGTTTCCATCAACAACAGGTCCCCACTTCCTCCTAGTGACAACCAAACTGCATATGTAGATACATTGAGGAGTAGGAAAACCACCATTGATTTAGGGCCTTCAAATCAAATTGATGAAACCCACTCTCAATCTATGCAAATCGACTCTCCTAACCCCACTTAGGAAGAAGAAAAAGAAATACCAAAAACACTAGATTCAAATCCTATCTCTCACTCTCAAGCATTGAAATCAAATCCTTCTAATTAGAAATCAGAGCCCCCTCACCGAGATCTTTTGGACTTATTTAGGCAAGTCGAGACTAATATCCCCCTCCTAGATGCCACCCCTACCTATGCTAAATTGTTGAAAGAAAGATATACTCCAAAATGATAGGCTCAAAATCTAGGACAGGTGGTCCATTCTAAGATAGCAAGCTCAGTTTTTCAAAGTAAGCTGCCTTTCATAAAAAAGGACCTAGGCGCATCACTCATCTCGATTGCCATCAATGACACTACTTTTTTTTGTGCCCCTCTCGACTTAGGTACCTCTATTAATATCATTCCCCCAGTCTTATTTGAGGAATCTCGATTCTGTGATTTTAAACCTACTAAGGTTCAATTTCAATTGGAAGACCGATCTACCATTCAACCGCGGGGAATTGTTGAGGATAGTATTGTCAAGGTCTGGAATTATCTATTCTTGGTTAATTTTCTGGTCCTTGGCATAGAGGTACCTGAGGCTCTCATTAATGCCATCCTTGGAATACCCTTTTTGATTACTGCAATAGCTAATATCAATTCTCATTCTGGGAATAGATTTATTTCAAGCTTCCAGGAGGTCCATTGATCATGAAATTTTTTAGGACATTGACAATACAATGGAAGCAATATTTGAGAAGTCTATGTTGATCAAATCCTACTCAGCTCTGACCACCATGGATCAAGATTTTCTTGATTCCTAGTTTAAGGATGATTATGTGGTCCAAGACTTTTCAGATCAACTAGGGTTTGACTTTTACTCTTTTAATCTTCCTAATTTTTCACCAAAAATATCCACACTAACTTCACCCACCCTACATCTCATTGACTACTTTCTCCCTCCCTTTCCATTGGACCTGCCACCTGACCCACCCAAGTTTGGCATTTTACATGAACTCAAACCATGGCTAGACCCGCGTCATTCTTCCATCTTTCCATTTCATTTTGATCCCTATTTCTTTACCAATCTTCTTTTTAGGGGTCTTAAGGAAAACACATTTCTTGAGGACATTCAAGTGTCTAATTATTTACATGATTGTCTGTTTTCTGTGCATCATTTCACACCCGACTGAATAAGCATAAAAGATAGCATTGGATGGGAGGTAACTCATCACTTTTCTTGCTTTCCTGTTCTCTTTCTTTTCTCAAGTTTTGACCATCCTAAACTCCACCACTTTTCACCAAGGTGATCTCTTTTCCCTCCTAGTGCGTGAGGACATTGCATATCATAAGCATAGGGGGGTGTTTTTAAATTTTGACGATCGATTTAGGATTTTCAAAACCTAGCATATGCATTTTCTTTCTTTTGCATGCATCTCATTACAGAAAAATCGTAAAACTTTTTGAGGAAATTTTGAAAAATGGAACTAAGGTTGAAAAATTCATTTCAAGGTACAAGGGATTTAATCTTTAACAAACTAGGGATTAAGATTAAGATCTGATTGTTAGAACTCTGGGTCTAACCTCTAAACTAGATCAAGTATCCTTCTTTAAATTCCACCTAAACTCATGATAGTTCAGGTGACCTGATCTTCCTTTGTAACCTGGAAATTATTTGGCTTAGCTTCCGATTCAAAAACTTGCAATTTTGACAAAATTCTTGTGTTAAAATTCACACACAAGCCAACACCTTAAAAAACATTTAGAAATTAGAAGAAAACCCCTCTTTGGCCCTGGTAAAATCTGAAGCAGACCATTGGTTTGAGTTCCCACTGCTAAGAAGGAGGTAAATGGCTCCTTTGAGGATGCGATGACAACATGTTACTTCCTCAGCACTGCTCTATATCTATATTCCATATCCTTAGACAGAGCATTAAGGTGCAATTTTGTAGCTCAAGTGTCTTGGACGGTGCTCTACCTATAGGTCGGAGCAAGAGCTTGAGTTCACTAGGAGCGTTCCTTTACACCGCATTGTGTTTTGGGGTTGTGAGCTCCTGGGTGGTGTCTTGGATAGTATCATCTCGAAGTGCCGGTGCCAGAGCCCCCTTGAGGATTGGTGACGGGAATGATGATCTTGACACATCTATTGTAGGATTAAGCTAAGGATAAGCATGGGAGAGTTTAAAAAAAAAAAGTTTTAAACCAAAAACACAACCTCATAAAAGTTGGCATGCACAAGCACAGACATAAGGTTTTAAAAGTTGATGCAAGTTGCGAATCGGATTCAAGAGCCAAAGAAATCCTAACTACAAAAATTTCAGGTCATCTGAATTAATAATGAGTTGATTTGTGAATTTTTTAAAAGATACACTGATCTCGATTCTTCTAACTCTTGGATCCAAAGATGAATCCCGAGGTTTTATCTTTAATAAATTCTGTGCTTTTCAAGTTTTTCAATCATCCAAGGTCCCGTAGTCTTTCTCTCCTCAAAAGTAAAAAAATTAGTCTTTCCCAGAAAATCCATTTTGTGAAAATAGTTTTGCTAAGATACTAACAAAAGATAAGCATGGGGGTGTGATTAATGCTAGTTTATCATCATTCTTATGCCCTAAAACTAACCTAGCTTTTAGGATTTTAATTTTGCAAATGGATTTTTGGGTTACATTTAGGCATTTACCCAGGATAGGCATGCATTGCATTTTAATGTATTTTTGATGTATTTATCTGAGTGTCAGGATTAGGTAGAATATTAGATCCCACACCTCTTAACACTCAAGAAGGTAGAAGATGAAGAAGCCCCTATCAGCTGGATCCCAGCTTGATCCAGCTCATCCTAGTTGGATCCCAGCTCCTTTTAGCTGGATCAACTCACCCTTAGCTCCATTTAGCTCATCTCAGCTGAATGGTAGCTCTAGCTAGTTCACCTTAGCTCCATTCAGCTCACCTCAGCTGAATAACAGCTCAAACTAGCTAAAGACAATTGATCACAGCTCCATTCCAGCTCTTCCATCTTAGAAGAGTTCATTGGAAGTTCAACCTGACTAGGACTAGCTACTGACATCAACTAGCTAGACCTGGTGAGCTGAAGGTGGCCTTAACCAGATCAGGCCAGCTTAAGTCCAAATCCCGGAGACCTATCTCAGCTCAACTTAGTTGAGCTGAGCTACTTGACCTAAGCTAGCCACTCCAGCTAGCTAGGTAATCTCTAGGAAGACCAGACCTAGCTCACCTTAGCTCAAATCAGAAGAATCTAGCTCAAATTAGCTTGGCTTAGCTGCTACCAATGAAGTAGCTAGCTAAGCTAGCTATTGAGCTCTACTTCAGCTCCCTTCAGCAGACATCAGCTCCAGTGCAGCCCCTTCCAGCTACCCCCAGCTCTTCTTCCCTAAAACCCTAGCTCTAAATGCCTCCAACCCTACTCCCTACTAGTTAGGCTAGCTACGTTAGCTTAGCTTAGCTAGTCACTTCCTTGGCACCAACACCTAACCCTAAAACCCTACCTAAATAGCTCCACCAAATAACCCTAACCTTATGTCCACCCAAGCTACCTAGTCCACCCTGCTTTTGGCGCCAACTATAGGCAACCATCCACCCCACTCCACCAAAAGACCCCTCTCTTTTGGCACCAAAAACCCCCACATCCTAACCCTACACCTACCCATCTTCTAGAACCCTCCTAGGGTGGCACCAAACCATGGCATCCCTCTATGGTTGGCGCCAACTCCATGCACCTCTCCACCACCATAACTACCCCCTTCACACCCTTAAAGATGGTGCCAACTAACCTAGGCCCTAGGATACTCATAACCACCACTAACTACTCACCAAACCTAATACTAGCCCTACACTTAAGCCCACACCAACCACCCCTCATCTACCTCTATAAATACCCAACATAATCACCACCAAAAATCCATCTTCTCCCTTAGTTAAGTCCATCAATATTCCACCCCATCTCCACTCCAAGGAGGTAGAAGGAGCGAAGAAGATCAAGGAGGAAACCTACCCACCCCCTTGGTGCCTTCTTCCTCTCCCTCTTCTCCCTTAGCCATAGATCACCTTCATCAAGAGGGGACGACCAGGCAAAGAAGGAGCCAACAAGGTGGTTGATGCCCACCTTGGAGGAGAGCTTGAAGGAAGGCCACTTGAAGAAGGAAGAGAAGGAAATCACTTTTCAAGTGTGGGGCAACCACATTTGGAGCAAGAGCCACCCTGATCTTCCATCGAAATCAACCCTTCTTCTTTATCTTCCACTTTATTTTTTTGTTAGCTAGTAGTTTAATGTTCTTATAGAAGCATTCCTCTACCTGTATTTTACTCTACTAGTAATGCAAAAATTATTTCGCCTTCCATTTTTCATGTTGTAGTTAGTGTGTTCTTCCATGTTGTTTTTATAGTTGTAGTGCACACACTCCCCTCTTCTAATTACCCTAGGCACACTTGCCTAGGGTGAGCTTAGAAGAGAGGACTTCATTCTTGTCACCTAGGGTTAGTTGTAACGTAATTAAGTCTTCGTATTTCGTTGCCTCAAACACGATTATTTCTAAAAAAATATAAAAATAACAAAATAAAAAATCACAAATATAAAGTGTAGATTTGAGAGGTGAGTGAGAGAATAGTTAATGTGATTAACAAAATTGGCCTCCTTGAATGACTCTAGATACTCCACTATCTAGGTTTTATAAATTTAAGAGTTGATTGCGGATTTATGCATCTCAACGACACTATTTTGTATAATTAACAAACCGCGTATTTCTTGCATCACTCCACTCCCATATTAGCCTACTCATCTTAGGTTTAATCCGAATTATCAATCCGAGTCTACACGGGAAGATCAAATGTCTCTAATCCTTCAAACTCTGGTTGACATTCAAATGACAAATGCAGTTATGCAGAAACAACACAAGGACAAGATCACAGAGGTCCGTAATCAGCTCGCACAGAAGGTGAATTCTCACCAGCCTGGTACACTTCCTTCACAACTTCTGCTAATTCCAAATAACGTGCCGATCCAGAGGTGCGTTATGAACCCGAATCAGGGCTAAGCACATTATGTTTATCAGGCCCCTTTTGCTCCATCACCTGATGGGATGGAGGCTTCGACATCATACTCGGGATATCAGCAACGACCACCATTTCTGCCAACTCTAAGCCAAAACCATGCAAGGCTAAATTCTGTTACCACCTATAGTGGCAAGACAACTCAGGATCCACCTTATCTGAGCCACTCTCAACCTGGTAGTTCAGAGTCTAACCGTAGATTGGTTATCTAGAACACCCCTATTTCAGATCTAGAACCTGAACCAATCTTAGAGGAACCTACAGAGGTTCCATTTCCTAAGTTTTTGTCCAAAGGAAAGAGGAAACCCAAACTTATGGCACTTGAGGAAGATCTGGTCAAGCTCTTTGAGCGATTCCAGATAAACATCCTCTTGATGGATGCAATCCACCATGTACTGGCATACGCGAGATTTTTGAAGGATTTGTGTACACCTAAGTGTAAGACGCGAACCAAAGAAGGGAGTCCGATCATATTGTCTGAGCAAGTCAACTCGATCATTTTGAGCAAGCTCCCACAAAAAGCAAAAGATCCTGGTACCCCTTTGATCTCCAGCAAAATTGGTGATCTAGAATTTGATCGAGCATTGTTGGATTTAGAAGCCTCCATAAACTTGATACCTACATCCCTACTAGACCATTTCGAGGAAACTGAGCTCAAACTGACAAAGGTGACTTTGCAGTTAGCAGACCGATCGATCAAGTCACCTAGAGTTCTCGAGGATGTTCTAGTTTGAATTCGTGATTTTTACTTTCCAGTGGACTTTATCGTATTAGATATGGATACTTGATGAGAGCCTCATCATGAGCCATAACTAGCTCATCTTGACCTAAGAAAGAGAATAAAAGCTTCTACATAACCTAGAGAAGGGCTTAATTGAAGGAATAAGTGTTCTGAGAAGAAAATATGAAATAAAGGTTAAAACTGTAATTTTACCATTGCAGTACATAAACAGGATTTCTCAGAGGCAAAACATAGGTCAAATGGTCTGAATAAGATGAAAAGCGGGTTGATTCAATCAGAAATGGGTTCATGTGCAATCTAGGAATTAAATGATATTCTGTAACCCTAAAACAGACTTGGTTAATTCAACAAGGTTATGGTCAGGATAAAAATCAACTAAACCCTCTAAAATTCATGGAAAAATATCCCCTAGGGTTTAGAATCTTTAGGTTGGCCTTTGGAACCTATTTTGACCTAGATTGGGGTCCTAGCTCATCAATTCATCTAATTTAGGTTTTTGTGCAAAATATCTAGTCAAACATGGTCAAACCTAAAATCCAACTTCACCATTGGATTCCTTAGGTCCAAATTAGGTTTGTACCAAAATTTGGACATAAGGGGAGGTCATCTTGACCTACTTTGCAAATTAGTACACCCAATTACATCTTGGCCCCTATCTTTTGAAAATCGTTACATAAACCCCCCTAACTTCATCGCCACTCTTACAAGCAGGTCCCTCCAGCATTAATGGGGAGAAATCCTACTCCGACGAGGAATGGAGGGGGAATACTCCCTGATTCCTTAGAGATCTCCTCCCAGATTTGGAAGAGAGATTCTCTAAGGAATTCCCTTCCATCTGAGCTCGATCTTAATCCTAGATTTGCACCTAATCTCTCATGTGAACGCACGAGAGATTTGGGTCTCTTAAATGATTCCATCTCCGGTGAGTATTCCTGTGCTTAGAAGCTTGTCTTCCAAGCACAGGAACCCCTGCCAGTGCCTATAAATTAACCCTCAACTCCGGCCGCACCTCCCGAGCTCGACTTGGCCGGAATTCTACCGCGATTTCCTCTTCTTCTCCTCCGGCCAAGGGGTCCAGCGAGCTCCGGCGAGCCCCCCTCTTCCCTTTCATCGCTCTGCTGCCATACCAGCAGTAGGGTTCACTCCGCCTCATCCTCCTACGTAGCGTCACACTAGCTCACGCCTTCCTATCCTCCTCCTCGTCGCCGTTATCTCCCTCAGGGTCATCTTCTTCGACGATGGCACAAACGAGCCGTCTGTCTCCTTTGCCCCCCCTCGCTCCAAGTAATCCAGATAAGCTCCCCGTCTTCCACTCTTTCATTTCCCTCATTCTATTTCATAGAACATCCCTCGACTGCCACTGTCCGCTCGCATCTTCCCCATCTCTGGCCACCCTCTGACGAGACGCATCCGTCACTCCGCACCCCCACACGTCTCGCCAACCACCTCACAACCTCTGCCACACTCCACTGAACACCTTCCACCCACTCATAGACCGCCTACACCACCACAAACGCCCCCCGACCTAACCCATAAATTCGTCCATAGAGCAACCTAGGCACGCATGCCTAGGCCACCCTGCGGTCTGCCACCGATCACCTCACCTTCACCGTGACACGGCGAAGGTCCTCCTATGGTCTGATAGAGCTGCAAGGTTCTTTTTGTGTCGTGCAGGGTCAAGCTCCTAGCCGCCATTAACGACGACTCGAGCTCGACTGTTCTCCAGCTCCAGGCCACAATCGTCCACTCCCAGGCTTCCAGGCTGTGCGGGTTGCAAGTGTGCGCAAGTCCGACCTGATAGAGAGCGTTGCGAGGTCTACAGCTGCAGCAATTGGAAGGAAGAGTTGCTGCGGGCGTGCGAGCAAAAGCCACCTCGTAAACGTCTAAGTGAGGCGTGCACAATAAGTTGATTTTGTGTTCTCAGCCGTTTGCCTCGAGACACACATGGGGTGAGGTCCCTCACCTATTCACGCCTCATCCGTGAATTAGCCCGCGAACCTGGCAACCCGACCAGACTATCCTCCTGAGCACTCCTCGTGCACCACACCCACGCCGGTGCTCCTCGACCCGGGCATGCGACCCGACCCGAATACCCGGCTCTGGGAGAGCGTACTGAAGAGTGATATACAGAGAGAGAGACGCGGGTGTGGGTAGAGGGGTAGGTTTTTCTCTCCTCAGTTGTGCAGGGAAGGAGAAGGAGAAGTGGAGTTGACACTTAGTCGCAGAAGAAAAAGAGAAGGAAAGATAAGGTAGAACGAAGAGGCGAAGCCAAAGAGAAGAGGAAGTCAGAGAGCTAAGGCTGAAGAAGAAAGAAGAAGAAAGAAAGAAAGGGAAAGACAAGCAGAAGTAGAAGAAGAAGAAAAGCTGAAGCCAAGGGAAGCAGAGCCAAGGAAAGAAGAAGAAGAAGACCCGTAGGAAAAAGGAAGGAGAAAGAAACTGCAGAAGAGAGGCAAGGCAGAAGACAGAGGAAAGAAGAAGGGCAAGAGCAGAGAAAGGAGCTGCAGAGAAGAAACAAGGAAGAAGAAGCACACGACCAAAGAAGAAAAGAAGAACAGATGAAAATCAGAAGAAAGAAAGTCAGAAGAAGAAGAACAAGAAGCAGACAGGAGAAAACATCTTTTTAAGACGTCTGATCCCATGATCAGACGTCCAATTCCTCTATTTTTGCCATAATTAATTTTTAAACTCATGCATATAGTTTGAATTAAGTTTTGAGTAATTAAGTGTTCAATTACATTCTTAAGATTAGTAATACAATCCATTTGCTCCTTGTGTTCGACCTCGGATACTTATATTTTCGAGTAATAAATTTTTATTTGTTGACGATGCTTGGTCACCTATACTACGATGTAATTGACTATTAAAACACGATCAAGCCATGTGAACATTTTGGCGCCGTTGTCGGGGAGCAACGCGCAATTTATCACTAGTCTCTGCATTCTTTTTGATCATATTGAACACTAACTTGCCCTACTTTGCTTTGTTCTGATCTTGCAGGTATTTCATGAGAAGATCCCTTCCGCAAGTCAACTACTCCAGGGCAGGTAATTTCTTTTCTTCCTTAAACCACCCCCTAATCCTTGAAAGAAAAAAGGAAGAAATTAATTTAGGAATCAATTGCCTTCTTTCTTTAGTAATCACCATCTTTAAGGCAAACGTTTCCTGATTTTGCGAAAATTTTTCAAATCATCTTGAAGTTGGAGCGATTTTTTTTTAGAATCTATCCCACAAATTCATGTGCCTAATAGAAACCACGCTTAATCTCTGCAGACAACACACTTCTTGCTTTTGAGTTCAAAGAGAATTTTTGTAAAAAAGAGGATTGGAAATAGAACCAAATTAGGGTTTCTACAGTAGGGACTTGGAGTGCTAGTTCACACATGCCTATATAAAAGGAAATGAACCCTCCCGCATTAGTGTGCTACCCAAGCCCGTGATTGAAGAGATCTAAACAAGACAAACCCTAAGAAAAATTAAGCTCTAAAATCACTTGAATCTTAAAATATCGGACCTAATAAACTGGGAGTCAAATTAGGGTGGTCTCTAGGTCCAAAGCCTAGAATCATTCTGCCATCTATAGGACAGGTCAGGTGAAGTTGACCCCTTGGGTCAACCAACCTTCAAATTAGGTCACAACATCAAACATCTAAAGTTCAAGTGAGAACCCTAAATCACCTTTGAAATAAAAGTGGTAGACTTAAGAGGTCAAGGTCCTCATTCTGGTCTACCTAGAATCTCAGTGACAAGAGAGGTTGGGTGGGGGAAACCCTGTAACCCATGGGGATGCTCTACCGTGTAGGGGTCTTTGCGGGACTCTTCCTCTCTGGCTGCTCAGGTAATTCTCAGGTGGACGACCTTCTGATCCAGGGGTATCATCCGCCCCGAACCTCCATAGTCATCCAAACGTCTTTGGGTGCCTTGATTGGGTCAAAAAAAAAAAAAAATCTCCAGTCCCTCATCTTTTCTCTTTAGAGCACACACATACACCTTCAGTGGGACTCGTTATTCAGATTTAATCACTTCATAACTCGATTCTATATCTTGATTCAAACTCTGATTCTACATCTTGAGTCCACCACCTGATTCAAATATGCAGCCACACCACTTAGGACTACCATTCAAGAAACTCTGATTCTACATCTTTTTAAGACGTATGATCCCATGATTAGATGTCCAATTCCTCTATTTTTGCCATTATTAATTTTTAAACTCATGCATATATTTTGAATTAAGTTTTGAGTAATTAAGTGTTCAATTACATTCTTGAGATTAGTAATACATTCCATTTGCTCCCTGTGTTCGACCTCGGATACTTATATTTTCGAGTAATAAATTTTTATTTGTTGACGCTTGGTCACCTACACTACGACGTAACTGGCTGTTAAAACACGATCAGGCCGTGTGAACAATACTCCTGAGAATCTGAAGAATACACCAATTATTTTAGGAAGACCATTCCTAGCCACAGCTAGGGAAAATATAAACTGCAAAGGAGGCCCGATCGAATTAAAATTCGGGAACAAAACATTGAAGATTGATATATTCAAGGCCCAGAGAGGAATTAAATGTGGGGCAATTGAGCAAGTTTGCGACATTGGTTCTGTGATCGAGGACCCACTGCTAGAAGAAAACTTGATTACCCCTAATCCTCAATCCCAAGCAGATCATGCCCCACAAATAGAGGAGTCTAGAGTTGATCTAGATTCACCCACAACTCCCACCTTATCTTCTGAGGCCCATCCCAAACCTCCTTCTGCTACTGATAACCCAGTTATGGAGTTGAAACCTCTTCCCGATCATTTGAAGTATGTCTTCTTGGGTTCTAATCAAACGTTTCCTATGATCATCAATTCCTGACTCACATCTGATTAGGAAACAAGGCTGATTTCTGTCCTCCAACAACATCGGAGAGCCATTGGATGGACTCTCGATGATCTAACTGGTATCAGTCCCTTATATTACACACATTGTATCTACACTGAGGAGGGGTCACGGCCATCCCGAGAGATGCAGAGAAGACTAAATCCAAATCTGCAGGAGGTCGTGAAGAAAGAGATCACCAAGTGGTTAGATGCTGGGATCATCTACTCAATCTTTGACAGCCACTGGGTGAGCCTGATCCAGTTTGTGCCTAAGAAGGCAGGGCTCACCGTTATCACGTCTGAATGTGGAGAGACCATCCCGACCCGCATTGTGAATTTGTGGAGAGTCTGCATTGATTACCAAAGACTGAATGCCTCCACGAAGAAAGATCATTTCCCACTGCCATTTATTGATCAGATTCTCGAGAAATTGGCGGGAAATCGATTCTTTTGTCCCTTGGATGGTTACTTCGGATATAATCAGGTGGCAATTCATCTAGAGGATCAGGAAAAGACCACCTTTACTTGCCCTATGGTACGTATGCATTCCATAGGATGCCTTTTGGGCTATGTAATGCACCCGCCACCTTTCAGCGATGCATGCTAGCCATATTCTCTGACATGGTAGGTAAATACCTTGAAGTCTTCATGGACGACTTCTTGGTATTTGGTGAATCTTCTGATGAGTGCCTCCTGCATCTGGTCCAAATCCTCAAAATATGCATTGATGTGAACCTAGTGCTCTCTTGCGAAAAAAGCCACTTTATGGTTCCAGAAGGCATCGTCCTGGGGCATCTTATTTCTGAGAGAGGTATTCAAGTCGACTGAGCCAAGGTGAATTTGATTTCCAAACTTCCTGTGCCTAACTCGGTTAAAGATATCAGATCATTCTTAAGACACATGAGCTTTATCGTCGTTTTATATCTGATTTTTCTAGGATCGCACGCCCTTGATAAACCTCCTCTCAAAAGACACACCTTTCGAGATGACGAGTGAGTGCATTCATGCATTTGAGATCCTGTGTGATCGAGTCACCCAAGCACCAATCCTGCAATCCCCTGACTAGTCTCAACCCTTTGAGATCATGTGTGATGCGTCTGACTACGCAGTAGGAGCGGTGTTAGGGCAGAAATAGATGGGAAAACCATTTTCATATATTATGCTAGCAAGACATTAGATGAGGCTCAATGTAACTACAAAATTACGGAGAAAGAGCTGTTGGTTGTAGTATTTGGCCTGGAAAAATTCAGATCATACCTCTTGGGTTCCCATGTCATTATATATTCGGATCACAATGCAGTGAGGCACTTACTCAGGAAGAAGGGTGTGAAGCCTAGATTAATCCGATGGATCTTGCTATTACAAGAATTCGATCTTGAAATTCGCGACAAGGTGGGAAAGCAGAACGTAGTAGCTGACCATTTGTCTCGCCTTCTGTTAACGTGGCGAGATCGATGTTTAAATAATCGCGTTGCAGTCTAGTTGAAATTGCTTTGAAAACAAATACAATTTTATTACTCAAAAAGATTTTCGAGGTCGAACACAGGGAGCAAATGGAATTCACACACTATTCTAGACAATTAATGCAATTTGAACACAAAATATTACTCAAAAACTAATTAGGAATGTAGATCATATGAGTATATGAAGAGTAAAAAGAGTTTTAGACAAAATAATGGTGATTTGAATCACCAATTATAAGTCTAATACATAGAATAATTACTCAAATCTACTTAAAGAAGGGAATATGAATTCAGACGTCTGATTTTGCAATCAGACGTCTTAAATGACTTTGGCTATAGTCCCCTTCTTCTTTTCTTCTTCTCTTTCTCTTTCTCTAATTTCTCTGTTTCTTCCTTTCTCTTCTATTCTTCTCAGGCCTTCTTCTTCTTCTTTTCTCTCTGTTTTGCTTTCTCCTTTAATTCTCTTCTTCTTCATCTTCTTCAGCCCTTTAGCTCAGCAGTCTTTCTCTCTTCTTCTTCTTCTCTTCCATTCTCTTCCTTAGGCTTTCTTCTCCTCTGAACCTTCGACCTTCTGAATCCGACTAAGTGTCGAGCCAATCCTCTCAGAGCAAAAACCCCCCTTCCCCCATGCAACTCTCCTCTCTCTTTCTCTCTTTCTATTTCAGTCTTGCTCTCCCAGAGCCACAACCGGTCGGGTAATCGGACCTATCGCATACCCGGGTCCAGGCTCACTGACGTGTGTGGTGAGTGAGGAGTGAAGTCAGGCAGGTAGTCGGGTTGGCCAGGTCCGCAGGGGAAGTGTCGCGGACAAGTCCGGTGAAGGGGGAGGAGGACCTCACCCTCAGTGTTGGAGGCGAATAGCTACAAGCAATTATTCAATTTATGCGCATGAAAGAGCCTCTTCACTTCCAAGGTGGGACTAAATGTCCCACCTTCCTTTTGCGCACCGTAGCAGTAGGGTCTTGGCCAAATTGGCGAGGCTGCAGAGGCACATGACTTCAACTGAGGGCCTGGAACCATGCGCGAGGTGATTCCGTGCGTCCTGGGACTGAAGCCTAGGCGTCGCAAGACCTGGGGCATCTTCAAGCTCAACAGCAACGGCGGACAAGGATTGATATCTGAAATCAAGAGAATGACCTTTCGACCACGTCAAATTGTTCAGGGAGTGTCGTCGGAGCACGACAGATGTGATGGGAGTGGTTGCGTGGAACGAGGGCGGCTATGGTGGTGTGCCTAGGGCGTACTGTGTGCGTGTGAGTAGGTGTGTTCGGGGAGGTGTTTGGGTGGATGATGGAGCGAATGGAGTGAGGGGATATGATCAGGAAGGTGTAGTGGAGGTTGTAAGGTGGTAGGTGAGGTGGATGGAGGTGCGTAGCAACGGGAGCACCTTGCCAGAGGAGTCGTCGGAGATGGAGGAGGTGAAGGTGTACGAGGGCGTCGGTGGTCGATTTTGGGAAATAAAGAGAGAGAGAGAAGGTAGGGAAAATAGGGAGCCTAAAAACCTACATTTAAGGAATGAAAGGAAAGGAATCCCACACCGGTGTGGTTGCTGGACGTGGGGAAGATGAATCTCCGTAGGAGAAGCGATAACGAAGATGGAGTAGGAACAACGTCGGCAGGTATTGCGTGACACGGAGGACGGTGAGGGAGATAACCCCATCACTGGCATTGTGGTTGGGTGACGAGAAAGCTAGGGAGCGGCCGCTGGAGCTTGCAGAGTGTTGTGGCTGGAGGGAAGAGAGGAAGAGAGGGGATTCCGGCCCAATTTCAAGCTGAGGAGTTGGTTGGACCCGGGGAGTCTTTAAATAGGGATCTAAGAGGGTTTTGTGCTTGGAAGCCAAGCTTCCAAGCAAGGAATGATTTGCCGGAGATGGAAACTTTCAAGAGACCCAAATCTCTCATGCGTTTGCATGAGAGATTGGGAAAGATTCAGGGCATCTAAATGGGTTCATATTGGAGGGAATTTCTTAGAGAATCTCCCTTTCAATTTTGTAGGAGATTCTCCAAGCAAACAAGGAGAAATCTCCTTTCAAAGGTCACCGGAGTAGGATTCCTCCACGATAATGGTGGAGGGACCTATTTGTGAAGATGATGAAGAAGTTAGGTTGTTTGCAATGATTTTTGAAAGTTAGGGGTAGAAATGTAATCAGATAGGACCTTTTTGCAAACTAGGTCAAGGCAAGTTCCCCTTAAAGTCAAATTTTGGTACAAACCTAATTTGGACCTAGCAATCCAATGGTGAAGTTGGACTTTGGTTTTGACCACGTTTGACTGGGTAATTTATGTAAAAACCCAAATTATGGCAAATATCTGTCTAAGGCTCTATTTTAGGTCAAAATAGGTTCTGATAGCCAAATTGAAGGTACTAAACCCTAGAGAATATTTTTATATGATTTTTAGAGGGTTTAGGTTAAGTTTATCTTGACCATAACCTTGGTTAATTAAGTGGATCTGTTTTAGGGTTTTAAAAGTCATTTAATTAACAGAACACACACAAACCCTTTTCTGTCAAATCCAACCCACTTGTTATCTTATTAGGACCATTTGACCTTTATTCAACCATTGAGAAAACCCATGGTTGTACTGCATTGGTAAAATTGTAGTTTTACCCTTAGTTTCTTATTTTTCTCGTAGAAAGGTTATGCAATGAGTTATGACCTTCAGTTGGTTATGTAGGAGTATTTATTAACTTAATTGAATCAAAATGAGCTAGTTAGAACTCATAATGGTGTTTCCATCATACCCCCATGCCTAGCTTTTGCTAGTCCCTTAGCAAAATTTCAAGGTTTTAACTTTGATTCTAGACCATGCAATATTTTGATGTTAAAAAACTATGATGTGTACTTTCTTTTTGTAGATTAGGTTAGAATGCCGATAGTAGGCTTAGAGGTACTCAGTACCAACCAAGATCCGGACCTAACTCGCTCTATCCTCAATCTACCGCGAAGGTTTTTAAGGCCTACAGGAACTATCCTAAGGTTCGTTGAACTCCGCGGTTAAAGCACCTGTGCTTGTAACATGTTTTAGCCTCGATTCAGTTTGCAGTGCATTTTTTTCAGAGAGAGAAAGGAATTTTTCTTTATTTTTGGGGAGTTTTCTCTTTCTTTTCTTTTTATTTTTAGCTTCAGATTAGCTTTACAACACGGTCTGTATCGGATTCTTGCAGGGTCCCTACCATCAATCCTCGTAGGGTCCTTGGCAATTGATGCTTTAAGATAGCACCACCCATGGCAACCCCCAGAACCCTGGCTTTCAAGATTTTGAGATAATCTCGCCCATGGTGTTCTGTAGCTAAATCCAGATCCTGGCAATCAACATTTTGGAATAATGTTGCCCATGGCATCTGAACCAACACAGGGTGCTTACATGCCCCCGATAGGATATATAGATATCCTAGGAGATAAGCACTAAGGAGACGATATGTTATTGTACATTTTCGAGGGGAATTTCCTGCCTCTCCGCACCGGGAACTTGTCTAAACCGACTTGTGTTGATCAGCTGCTCCTAATCTAGGCAGCTTTTTCAAAACAATTTAAACGCATTTGTGTGATTTTGATACTTAAGCGCACTGAACTAGACTGTGTGTGGATTGGGGTACTTAGGTTACCGAGTCCTGCAAACCAGAGTTCAGTTAATGAGGCCGAATACTCCCTAAGCCTTAGACCTAATACTTAAGCTTCGCATTTTCTTCAACCTCTTGAGGATTATCCAGATCTTAGTGGGTACTTGAATTTTTAAACCTAGGATTGCAGCCCAAAAGGCCTAAAATTAGTGTTCCTACTAATCTCTTCTTTATTTTGTTAGTACTTTTTGCCTTTCATTTTCTTTTTCTTGATATGGTCTAGAACTAAGTCAATTCCTTAATTTCTTACCAATGACTCTCTTTTTCTTTTCTAATTGTGCTCCTTTTTGACAATTTTAACTCCTCCCCTTTTTCTCCTCAAAATTTGATATCCCATCAAAATTTTCTTTCCTCTCATTTTTTGTTCTTTTTCGTAATTTTTTATTTTTTGGTATTTTTGGGATATGTGATTTTTTTGTGAGAACCCTTCCGAACTTTGATTTTTGTTTGCTTGCACTTTACCACCCCCCCATGCCTAAGTTTTGCAATGTCATTATAAACAGAGGGTGTGAAATAGTTTTGGGTTCAGGACTTTAGAATAGGATTATCAGGTGGGTGAACGAGTTGGGAATGACTGTTGTGGATGATTTCAAGATCTGGCACATGTACCAGAGGTGGGATTGACTGTTCTAAAACTGAACTCAGGGTGCAATAGACGTAAAGTACAGAAGGATAATCAGAAGGATCTCGATTTTTGGAATGACAGATTATCTCCCATTAAGCGCTAAATTCAATGTCTTCAGCCGAGCGGGAAATGATCTGGAGATGGAGTGGTCAAATCAGATGAATTTTACAGAACAAGCACCTTGATCAAGACCCTGGTTGGTCCAACTAGGTGCTTGTTCAGGTCAACAGGCTGATGATGCAGCCCAAACCCAATCAATCTGGTGGGTTGATAAAGGTAGATCAGGAGATGTGGAACCCACCATGTACTTTGGAACTCGAAATGGTATGGAAGTGTATAGCTAGGGTTTGGCTGAGTCGAACAGCCTGATCAGAGTAGGGATCCTTAAATGAAAAAGAATCAGTGGAGGATGTAGGAACCCTACAGGAGTGATTAGAGAAGGATGGGGCGTGTTTTGTAGTCTAATCGATGTCCGAAACCCGATAAAGATGTGGAGGCGAATCATCTACAATCGGATCAGTAAGGGGGAATCAGAATAGAAATTGAGTCTGGTTACAGGTCGGGGTTGAAAATGGGTTTGAATTGGTTTTGTATTTGTAGAGGAGGTGGCATCAATAAGAATTGTGTATGAGGGCTCATCTAAAAAAGAATTAAAGGTGGGTTCATTTAGAGAGTCCTCATAGTAGTCAGCAAACTCAAAGGTAAATGCCTGAAGAGTGTTTATATGATGAAGAAAATCTGAGTCAAGAAAAGATTTGAATTCTGGGTTGTAGTCACTCTCGGCACTTTTTGGTTTTGATTCCTGAGGATCGAAAAGAAATGATTCCATCTCAATGGAACCTGAATTTAAATCAATGATCTCGGGATTAGGGGCCTCAAAGTCAAAGTCGAGGAATGGATCATGTGAGCTGAGGTCGTAGATTGTCTTGTAGTTGTCAAGAAACAAAGGTTCTCCAAAATCATAGTAAGATTAGAAATCATCGGAGAAATTGCGAGAATCAAGTTCTGAATTTGATTCGAGATCAGAGGTTCCACCACAGAATAAATCACAAGATGTAGACTCAATAACCTAACTTGGGTCTAGCCTATTCGTAGATTCTGAGTTTAGAAAGGTGTCACTATTGGATCTGGGCTCAGGTTTTTAGCTTGTGGGGAAGATCCAATCAAAACCCCACTCTTCCAACTCCTTGGTTTCTATATCGTAGATTGGAGTGACTTTCGAAAAATCAATCTGTATCTCTGAGGATGTTGAAGAGGTACATTCATCAAATAAAGTCCCAAAATCATAATCCACATTCAAACTTTGATTTTCGTCATACAGGGCCTTGTAATTCTCCCAAGAAGATTCGGAGCCAGATTCTAGGCTAAGGATGTGTGTTGAATTACTAGAACCTAGGTTAGAATTGCCTTTGGGGTCAACTTATCAGAATAAGGGGCGGGATTTAAACCCTTGAGAGGTTCTGATTCAATCTTATTATTACAGGAGTCTAGGAATTCTATGCTTGGTGAACCAGGGTTTTGGTTTTCAATGGCTGGCTCAAAATCGTGTTCTCTTGCAATTGGGACCTCCCAACCTAATTTAAGATCAGGCATATCATATTTCATCTGGGTTGGGAATCAACAACAACCTTGTGTCTCAAACCTGGGATTTGGGAAATCTTGTTGATCCTCAATATAATTCCAAGATGTTTCATTAACTGTTTAGGGCATGTACGGGTATTTTTGATCAATAACTTGTTTCAACAATTTCACCATTTCTTCTCATTTTTCAATATCATCTTGGTGTTTTTCCCAAAGTACAGAATTTGTCATGCATTGGAGATATTCAAAGTTATGCAATTTTTCTATCTCGATGTATCCTGTTATGAGAATATCCCAGGTTGATCCCTTTGTTGCTTCTGTTAATAATAAGTGGGCACAGTTTATGATGAAGGTTGTTGTTGTTGATACATTAACCTGAATGTCTTCAATTGGTTTTGTAATCAATCTCATAAAATTTAAGGGCATCCTCAACCATTCCATCTCTCATGGATCTTTGAGATTCAGGTTTCTTCCATGGTTTTCCTAAGTAGCCAGGCTGCTTTTTTTGAATCAGATGGTGGAATCAAGATGTAGAATCAAAATTCAAGTTTAGAATGAAGTGATTTGATCTGAATAGAACTCCCTAAGAAAATCTATGTGTGTGCTCTAAATAGCAGGGATGAGGGACTGGATGTGATATGGACTTAATTAAGGCACCCAAAGATTTTTGAATGACTATAGAGGTTCGGGGCAGATGATACCCCTGGATTAGAAAGTTGTCCACCTGAGAATTACCTGGGTAGCCAGGAAGAGTCCCGCAAAGACCCCTACACGGTAGAGCACCCCCACGGATTACAGGGTTTCCCCCACCCGATCTTCCTTGTCACTGAGGGTCCAGGTAGACCAGAATGGATAACTTGACCTCTTAAGTCTACCAGTTTTATGTCCTAATTTGTACCTTTTTTTTCACTTGAATTATTAGTTGATTTGACTTGTGACCTAATTTGGAGGTTGGTTGGCCTACAATGTAGACCAATTGTACTTGACCTGCCCTAAAGATGGCAGAATGACTTTCTAGGTCAAGACCTAGAAATCACCCTGATTTGACTCCTAGGTTATTAGGTCCAAGGATTTTAGGGTTCAAGTGAGTTTAGAGCCTGATTTTATGATTTTTGTTGATTAGATCTTTTCAATCAAGGGCTTGGGTAGTACACAATTGCGGGTGGGTTTGTTTCCTTTTATGCAGACAAATGTGACTGGCACTCCAAAACCCTAACAGTTGAAACCCTAATTGGTTCTATTTCCAAGTCCACTTTGATCTTCAAAAATGTTCTCCTTGGAATTCAAATAAGTGCGTAGTCCAAGAAGATTAGAAATTAAGCGTAGTCCCTAATAGGCACAGGAAATTTGGGGTAGGATCTCTAAACAGAATCGCTTCAACTTCAATGAGATTTGAAAAAAAAATTCGTAAATTAGGAAACTTGCCTTTTTGAATGATAATTACTATGAAAAATTAAGGTAGGTGATTCCTAATTGATTGTTTCCTTTTTGTCTTCCCAAGATTAGGAGGTTGATTAGGGAAGAATAGAGACGTTACCTACCTTGGAGTGGTTGATTTGCACGTAAGATCTCCTCACGAAGTACCTCGCAAAATCACAGTAAAGCAAATAGGGCAAGTCAGTGCTCAAATATAATCAAATAATGTAGAGAATAGCGGTGAATTGTGCGTTGCTCCCTGGCAACGGTGCCAAAATGTTAACAGAGCGAGATCAATGTTTAAATAATCGCGTTGCAGTATAGTCGAAATCATTTTGAAAACAAATACAATTTTATTACTCGAAAAGATTTTCGAAGTCGAACACAAGGAGAAAATGAAATTTACACACTAATCTAGATAATTAATGCAATTTGAACACAAAATATTATTCAAAAACAAATTAGGAATGTAGAGCATATGAGTATATGAAGAGTAAAAAGAGTTTTAGACAAAATAATGGTGATTTGAATCACCAATTATAAATCTAATATATAGAATAATTACTCAAATCTACTTAAAGAAGGGAATATGAATTCAGACGTCTGATTTTGCAATTAGACATTTAAATGACTTTGGCTACAGTCCCCTTCTTTTCTTCTTCTCTTTCTCTTTCTCTGATTTCTCTGTTTCTTCCTTTCTCTTCTATTCTTTTCAGAATTTCTTCTTCTTCTTTTCTCTCTATTTTGCTTTCTCCTTTAATTCTGTTCTTCTTCTTCTTCTTCAACCCTTCAGCTCAGCAGTCCTCTTCTTCTTCTCTTCTTTTCTCTTCCTTAGGCTTTCTTCTCCTTTGACCCTTTTGCTTTTTGAATCCGGCTAAGTGTTGAGCCAATCCTCTCAGAGCAAAAACCCCCCTTCCCTCACGCAACTCTCCTCTCTCTTTCTTTCTATTTTAGTCTCGCTCTCCTAGAGCCACAACCGATCGGGTAATCAGACCTATCGCATACCCAGGTCCAGGCTCACTAGCGTGTGTGGTGAGAGAGGAGTGAAGTCAGGCGGGTAGTCGGGTCGGCCAGGTTCATGGGGGAAGTGTCGCGAATGAGTCTGGTGAAGGGGGAGGAGGACCTTACCTTCAGTGTTGGAGGCGAACAACTACAGGCAATTATTTAATTTATGCACATGAAAGCACCTCTTCACTTCCGAGGTGGGACTAAATGTCCCACCTTCCTTTCGCGCACCGTAGCAGCAAGGTCTTGGCCAAATTGGCGAGGTTGCAAAGGCACACGACTTCAACTGAGGGCCTGGAACTGTGCGTGAGGTGATTCCACGCATCCTGGGACTGAAGCCTAGGCGTAGCAAGACCTGGGGCAGCTTCACGCTTGCTTCAAGCTCGGCAGCAATGGCAGACAAGGCTTGATACCTAAAATCAAGAGAATGGCCTTTCGGCCACATCAAATCGTTCAGGGAGCGTCGCCGGAGCACGACGGATGTGATGGGAGTGGTTGCGTGGAGTGAGGGTGGCTGTGGTGGTGTGCCTAGGGCGTACTGTGTGCGTGTGAGTGGGTGTGTTCGGGAAGGTGTTTGGGTGGACGATGGAGGGAATGGGGTGAGGGGATATGATCAGGAAAGTGAGGTGGAGGTTGTATGGTGGTAGGTGAGGTGGATGGAGGTGTGTAGCGATAAGAGCACCTCACCTGAGGAGTCTCCGAAGATGGAGGAGGTGAAGGTGTTCGGGGGCGTTGGTGGTCGATTTTGGGAAATAAAGAGAGAGGGAGAAGGTAGGGAAGATAGGGAGCCTAAAAACCTAATTCTAAGGGATGAAAGGGAAAGGAATCCCATCCTGGTGTGGTTGCCGGACGTGGGGAAGATGAATCTCCGTAGGAGAAGCGGCGGTGAAGATGTGGCAGGAGCGACGTCGGCGGGTATTGCGCGACGCGGAAGGCGGTGAGGGGGATAACCCCGCCACTGATATTGTGGTTGGGCGATGAGAAAGCTAAGGAGCGACCGTCGGAGCTTGCAGAGTGTTGTGGTCGGAGGGGAGAAAGGAAGAGAGGGGATTCCAGCCCAATTTCAAGCTGAGTTGGTTGGACCCCAGGGAGTCTTTAAATAGGGATCTAAGAGGGTTTTGTGCTTGGAAGCCAAGCTTCCAAGCAAGGAATGCTTCACTGGAGATGGAAACTTTCAAGAGACCAAAATCTCTCATGCGTTCACATGAGAGATTGGGAAAGATTCAGGGCATCTAACCGGGTTCATATTGGAGGGAATTTCTCAGAGAATCTCCCTTCCAATTTTGGAGGAGATTCTCCAAGCAAACAAGGAGAAATCTCCTTTCAGAGGTCACTGGAGTAGGATTCCTCTGCGATAATGGTGGAGGGATCCATTTGTGAAGACGATGAAGAAGTTAGGTGGCTGTTTGCACTGGTTTTTGAAAGTTAGGGTTAGAAATGTAATCAGACAGGACCTTTTTGCAAACTAGGTCAAGGTAAGTTCCCATTAAGTCCAAATTTTGGTACAAACCTAATTTGGACCTAAGAAATCCAATGGTGAAATTGGATTTGGTTTTTACCACGTTTGACTGAGTAATTTATGCAAAAACCCAAATTAGGGCAAATATCTTTCTGAGGCTCTATTTTAGGTTAAAATGGGTTCTAATGGCCAAATTGAAGGTACTAAACCCTAGAGAATATTTTTCTATGATTTTTAGAGGGTTAAGGTAAATTTTATCCTGACCAGAACCTTAGTTAATTAAGTGGGTCTGTTTTTAGGGTTTCAAAATCATTTAATTCACAGAACACGTGCAAACCCTTTTCTATTAAATCCAACCCACTTGTTATCTTATTAAGATCATTTGACCTTTGTTCAGCCCTTGAGAAAACCCATGGTTGTACTACATTGGTAAAATTGTAATTTTACCCTTAGTTTCTTATTTTTCTTCAGAAAGGTTATGCAATGAGTTATGACCTTCAGTTGGTTATATAGGAGTACTTATTGACTCAATTGAATCAAAATAAGCTAGTTAGGGCTCATGATGGTGTTCCCATCACCTTTCTTCGGTCATTGACCCATCTAGACCTATTACCGATCATTTTCCAGATGAACATCTATTGGCCATTGACCAACTTCCCTGGTTTGCTGACATGGTAAACTACTTGGTTATGGGGAAAGTCTTGCTAGATTGGGAGACTTCCAGGCGGGACAAGTTGATTTCCAATGCCAAGTACTACATTTGGGAAGAACCGTATCTTTTCCATATTCACAATGATTAGGTCATTCGGTGATGCATTCCTGACAACGAGGTTAACAACGTCATCTCATTCTGTCATGACCAAGCCAGCAGTGGCCATTTCTCTGGTCGAAAAATTACAGTGAAGATCCTCCAGTGTGGGTTCTTCTGGCCCACAATGTTCAACAATGCATAATCCTATTGTAGGACATGTACCCATTGTCAGACCCTTGGCAACATAGGCCCGCGAGATGTGATGCCCTTGAATCTAATCATTGTGTGAAATCTTTGACATCTAGGGAATTGATTTCATGGGACCCTTTCTAAGATCTAATGGCTTTGAATATATCTTACTCATTGTTGATTACATTTCTAAATGGATCGAAGCCATCCCCACCAGAACAAGTGACCATAAAGTTGTTCTTTGGTTCATTAAGGAGAACATCTTTTCCAGATTTGGGTTCCAAAACCCATCATCAGAAATGGCGGGTCTCATTTCACCAATGTGCACTTCCAATCCCTGATGAAAAAGTACAGGGTGTCGCATTGTATCTCGACTCCTTACCACCCCCAGATTAATGGATTGGCAGAACTGTCAAATCGGGAGATCAAGAAGATCCTTTAGGTCACTGTTTGGCCTGATTGGAAGGATTGGTCTACTTGCCTTCCGAAAGCCTTGTGGGAATGTCTCCCTTCAGACTTGTGTATGAGAAGGCATGCCACTTCCCTGTGGAAATGGAGCATAAAGCCTACTGTGTAGTACATAAGTTCAATCTAGATCTTATGAAGGTTGGAATCCATCGTCGATTGCAATTAAGCGAGATCGAGTAATTACGCAATGATGCATATGAGAACTTGTGAATCTACAAAAAGTGGGTGAGAGCCTTCCATGACAGGCACATTTCAAGAAAATCCTTCCATCCTGGTTAGAAAGTACTACTCTTTGATGCAAAACTCAAGCTCTTCCTAGGCAAACTCAGATCTAAATGGATTGGACCATTTCTGGTAAGACGAGTATTCAAAAATGGATCTGTCGAAATTAGTGAACTTAGCCTTGATTCTGAACCTTTTGTTGTGAATGGTCAGAGACTCAAACTGTTCGTCGAACTTACTGACTCAAACTTGGCTGCAATATCTTTTGATCTCCATTCTCCCTGAGCTTCATTGCACCCAACTGATGGAAAAATTAGCGCTTAATGGGAGGCAATCCGTCATCTTTTGAAAAACCTAAAACCTTCCTAACATATCCCTTTGCTGAATTCATATTGCACTTTAGGGTTTTCCCATTAGAATAATCGACTCCACTTTGATACTTGTATCAGAGCTAGAAATCGTTTGCAACAGTCACTACGACCCCTTCACCACCCACCTGTTCTAATGTATGATTTGAATTGAACTCGAACCCACCTAATTTACAATGAGGACATTGCAAATCTTAGCATGGGAGGGTATTAAAGTGCAAAACGTTGTGAAATCAATGTACGGAAATGTTTCAATCAAATAAAAAAAAAGAGAGGAGAAAAGAGGAAAGGAGATGTCATTTTGAACTGAATAAAAAAAGAGAAGGGAAGAAAAAAAAGAAAAGAAAAAAAGGGAGCAAATAAAAGAAAATGAATTAGTCCCTTGAAAGTTAATATGGAACTTACCTAACTTCTAGGTTGGATCGGATGATGAATTAAGACCTAGAAGGCTAAAACTTAGGGAATTAGTGGTAGATACCAACCTTAGGCCTCTTGGACCTATTCTAAGGTTTAAACACTCAAGTATTTGTTAAGATCCGAATTAATTGTCAAGAGGTTGAGGAAAGCGCGAGGCTGATGTAGTAGGTCTAAGGATTAGGGAGTATTCAACCCCGTTGCCAGCCCGTTGGTTTGTAGGACTTGGTAACCTAAGCAGCTAAAATCACACACTAAGTATAGTTCAATGCTTTTAACAAAGAAAATCTACCAAAAGCATTCTGTTATGAAAAGCCATCTCAAAGATCTAGCTTAGGAGTGACTCGACAACACAAGTTGATTGGACGAGTTCCCGGTGTGGAGAGGTGGGAAATTCCCCTCGAAGATGTGTAATAACATATCGTTTCCTCAGTGCTTGTCTCCTAGGATATCTAAATATCCTACCGAGGGCATGTAAGCACCTTGTGCTGGTTCAGGTGCCATGGGTAGGATTATCCCGAAATGTCGATTGCCTGGGCTTAAATTTAGCTACAGAACGCCATAAGCGGCACTATCTCAAAGTGTCGAAAGCCAGGGTTCTGGGAGTTGCCATGGGCGGTACTATCCCGAAGCATCGAAAGCTAGGGACCCTTCAAGGATTGATGATGGGGACAAGGAATCTGATACAGGCTGTATTTTGAGCCAATTAAGGTTGGATTTAGGGAAAAATAAAAAGAAAAGAGAGAAAACTCTCCGAATAAAAAAAAATCCTTCTCTATCTCTTTCTTACAAAAATTCACTGGAAAACTGAACATGGACATGCTACATCAATGCACGGGTGCTTTAACTGCTAGGGTTAATGAACCTCTTGGCAGTTTTTGTGGGCCTTAGAAACTTTCATAGCAGACTTAGGCTAAAGCTGGTCAGGTATGGATCTTTCCTGGTACTTGAGTACCTCTAGGCCTATTATTGGTATTCTGATCTGATTTCTAGAGATGTAGCTTAGGAAGGCACCTTGATGGTTACATTGACCTAGAGACTTGGTTTGATCCATAGGATGTTTGCTAAGGGACTAGAAAAAAATAGGCATGGGGGTATGATGGGAACACCATCATAGGCCCTAACTAGCCAATTTTAGTCTGGAATAAAAGATAAAAGCTCCCACATATCCATCTGAGGGTTATAACTCCACTTCAGGCAATTTTGAGAAGAGAATAGAGAACTAGGGTTAATTATGTAATTTTAATAGCATACCATGAACATAGAATAACCAAGGGGTTTGATAGGGTTGAAATAAAGGTCAAACAAGCATTAAAGTTTAATAAGTGGGTCCATGTAGACAGAAACAGGGTTTCGTGCATTTCGAGAATGAATATAGCACCCAAAACCCTAATTTCAGACTCACTTAAATAACAAAGGTTATGGTCAGGATAAAATTCATCTAAACCTTATAAAATTTATATAAAAATATTTCATAAGGTTTGGTAACCTTGATTTGACCATCTGAACTTATTTTGACCTTAAAAAGAGTCATAGACACAATTTTGCCCTAATTTGGGTTTTTACGCAAATTGACCAGTCAAACTTGGTCAAAGCTGAAATATGAATTCACCATCAGATTTTGTGTATCCAAATTAGGTTTGTACTAGAACTTGGGCCTAATCAGAGTTCATCTTGACTTATTTTGTATTTTAGTCCATTTAAACTCTATTTCTCACACTTAAGTCCCTAGCTTTCAAAATCTTTGCATTTAGCCCCCCAACTTCTCTTCGTTTTCTTCAAAAAGGTGCTTGCCACCATTAACAGTGTGAACCCATGGGATTCGAGCTTCAATCAAGGATTACTCCTTGATTGCTTGGCCAATCCCTTCCAAAGTTGGAAGGGATGATCATGAGGAAGTCTTGAATCTTCTAAACCTAGATTTTGACCCCAAATCCCCTCATGAGGTGTGAATCCTTGTATTTCAAGGATCTTTTTCCTGAAAATCCGAGCTTCTCAAGCTTGTTTCCAAGCTTGTAAGCTTTCCTAAAGCTCTATAAAAGCCTCCCCAATGCATAACCGAGCTCCTTAGCAAGTTTTGGCAGGAGAAATCCCTCCTCCTTCCCTCTTCGGCCATCTAGGCACCTTGCTTCGGCGACCCTCTCCCTTCTCCTTGTCCGGCCGTCCAACAATCAAATTGGATGGCCCTCTACCTTCCCCTCTCAATTCATATCCTCACCAGCCACAATAGGGGCTTCCTTCTTCCTCGTCGCTGCTTCAACTCGCCGACCTCATCTTCATCTCTGGCTCTGATCAGCCACAACCGGTGCTCTCCATCTATCTCCTTCCCCCCTACATCCCTCTATCCCTTCCTCTCTCCCTCTACTTTCTTTCCCTACACTCACAAGATACTCATGACCATTGTACCGCCCGCTACATCACCTTCGTCCTTTGCTCCGGTGACACTCCGGTGTAGCCTTCCACTTGCTACAGATCATCAAACACCTCACCGCCACCTCCACAAGCTTCGACGCACCACCCTCTTCAAAAGCCCTCTCCTAATTTTGGCTTCCACCCATTGAAACTCCTCGAACACTGCCTTCTTTGCTTGTCGTCTCCGTCATTGTTAGCCCTCTACAGACCACCACATGCCACACCACTGCCACCAACGCACTTGTCACACACCGGTGAAGCTTCTGAACTATTTTAAGGAGGCTATAAGGTCGTGTTCTTGGTTTTAGGCCTTCACCAGACCTCTGCCATTGCCCTCGACTTCTCCGACAATAGCTGTAGCCTCTAACCCTCCAGATTCCACCTCTAGGCTTCGCAGCTGACCTACAGGTCCTCCATGCACTCAATTGGACTTCGCAGCCTCATCTTCGACTTCAATCAGGGGCTTCATCCTGTAGCTGCATGCAAGGAGAACTGTGGGACAGATAGTCCCACATCATGGAAACTGAAGCTGCCTATGCAAGATATGTGTTTTGTGCCCCCGACCCCTCTGCCAAGACATGGGGGTCGGGTCCATAGCCACCTTCACCCGCTTACCCGAGCGCTCACTCCTCGCTTGCGACAATGCCCACAAGCTTGGTCCACTGTTTACGCTCGATTACCCGGTCGATTACCTGATTAAGGTCAGGTCTCTAAGTAAAGATGAAGAAAGAGAGAGAGGGGGGTTTTGCCCTTCTGCTCTCTACACTTAGCCGATCCTGAGGCCTTTGCCTCTGTGCTGTGGTGCTGTGCTTGCCTCTCCCTTGAGGCATGAATAAGAGAAAGGAGGCCTTTGACTCTTCTGTTGGTGTTGAGCCTTGAGCATTTAAGGCGTCTGATGCCTTGTGCCTTCGTCTGACCTCTACTGGTGCTTCAGTGCTATACACTATTGGGATATTTAATCTGGTTGACGTGGAATATTTGGTTGGATTTATTGTTCAAATATTTGAGATACTTGAGCTTAATTTCAAGGGTTAATTTGGTAATTCAAATCACTATTTTAACCCATTCTTTTTGCATTGTGATACTTGATTTTATATATATATCATTTTGAGTTGTTCTAAATAAAGTTTTGGTCGTAATTGCTTATGATTCTTGTGATTAGTGAGATTGAATTGCCATTAATTTCTCCCTGTGTTAGACTTGGGACTCTTGTGATTTTGAGTTATAAATTTAAATGATTTGAGCGATTTTGTCCTATATTACAACGCATCTCTTAAACAACGACGAATTCGCTTAAACACCAACCTCAAAATGTGTCAGTAGGGAGGTTGGGATAATATTGATGGAAGCACCTAGGTCAAGTAAGGCTCTATTGAATGTGGTGTTTCCTATCATACAAGAGAGAAGGGGGGTGCTTGGGTCTTTCTTCTTAGTAGGGAGGCTACTAGAGATGATGGAACTAACTTATTCGGAGAGAATGATAGGACTACTCCCTTTCTGAATTCTAGCTTTATGCTTAGGTGTGCATAGGTTTTTTAGAAACTTAGCATAAAGAGGAATGTGGCATATTGTATCCAGCTAGGGGATTTTTATATGGACTTGCTCAAAGAGCTTGAGTAGATCCTCCTCAGTAGCCACACTAGACTGTGTCCTTTTCCCTTTTTCCTTCTTCTTTAAAGCCTCTAGAAATGGTATAGAAGTTGTAATGGGAGGGTCATTCCTAGGTTGAGAAGAATTAGGAAGAGGTAAATGTTCCTCACAAAATGCCTAAAAAGATTTATATTGTTGTAGTTGCGAATCATGCTAAAACAAATAAATTTATAATTCAAAATTGGTGAGTCTTGAGTCATTCGCAAGGAGGCAAAATGAGATTTTCAATGCTTTTCGTACTAACTAATCTAACCTAGTGAAAGCATTAAGAGAGACAAGATATTCATAGAATTAGAGATTTGTTCTACTTGTAAAGAGTTTTAAACTAGAAATCAAAACAAATAAACTAAAGAGTAGAGAGAGAGAAAAATAGATGAAGGACGATGCTACTTGAGGGATGCCTATTTGAAGTGCGACAGCACTTCAGATCTAGAATGTCAGGAGGACGACCAGAGAGATGTTGCAGAGAAAGAGAGACTAGAGATGTGTCTGGTGGAAGTTGTCACTCAAATGGCAGCTTTGGGGCTCTTTTTATGGCTAGAATGAGGGGCAAAGTAGGTATTTAGGCCCCTAAAATCGTGCAACACCTTAGGTGCAATTAGATCCATCGATCAGGAGATCAACGAATCAGATCACACCTACCTTAAAACAATCTCTATCGTGCCTTATATGAGTGGATTTCACCGGATGCTGACATGTGGCGACCGTTCAGCCCTCTAATCTCCATAGCGCGCCCTTCTTCATGAGCGTGCCTGTGCTTTTGATCTCACCCGTCTGATCTTATGATCAGATAGCTTAAAATGAACGCAGCATAGCCTCTTGTGATCTACGTTCAATAGGGCATCTGTTTGGGCATTAGATCGTATGTGCATCGCACTGCCCCATCAGTTGATCATCTTCATGCCATGTGGCCGCATCTGTGCCTTTCGATTTCATCCAATGATTCAATTACGCCCATGCTCCACCGCTTCTTCAATATTTCTCTCAGCACAAATCGAACCCACACCAGCTGCTCTCATGTGAAGGTTGCAACCAATGCATTATGCTCGTGTTTGTGTCGGGTTTTGTTTTCATGCGTGACCACTCTCAGCTGTTGGATGAAGATCCAACAGCTGAGATAGACTCCTTTTGATGATGGCGTGGTGGTGGGCGACGTGGCCTCTTTGTGGCTATTGGATGATGATCCAATGATCTACGTTTTATGATTTAATTGTTGGGGCGAGGTGGTGGGCTGTTGGGATGGTGCCATGTGAAACCATCCTGATCATCCATCTTCCCACCTTTGTAGTAGGTGCTACAGGGCTCCGATTGAGTTGATTTTTGTGTCATTGGATTGTGATCGTTGATTTGGATCCATCTGTGTAGTTGGATTTGACATTTGAGGTTTGGATTTGTGCTATCTTGCTCCTTGGCCTCTGATCTTCTACGGGCTGAATGTGATGCTACGGAAGTCTGATCAAGATGATTCTGAAAGCATTAGTCTCCCGTCATTATCTTGATTAGATCTGTATGGTCTAATCTATCATCTACGACCCTAAATCATCTACAATTAATATCACATCTCTCTTAGAGCATAAAATAGTATTATTCTCTATAAAGCTAACCGATCAACTATGTTGCAAGTTATGATGCTTATGCATGCATTGTTCGTAAGTTAAGCTAAAATCTAACTTAATTTAGGTAGATTAGGTCTTATGATTGCTGTGTAATCAGTAAATCAGATGGAGGAGTGGAAGTAGAAGGTCTAGGAAAAGATGTAGAAGTAGGAAATGGTGGATCTACAGTGCTTCTACCACTTCTAGTTGTGATGGCATTCAGCTCAGCTCTAGACGTAGACGGTGTTTCAGTATTTGACAAAAGAGGTGGTTGGGATTGAGAATAAGAAGTATTTGGATTAGTGTAGAACTCAGGTTCATGCAAGGCTTGTGAACTGACATGTGCTTGGCCTTGCACTGGAGGTCTAGGTTGAACATACCTTTGGGTAGGTATATTTCTAGGGTTGGGTTCTGCCTGAGATGGTAGTGTATGTGCTTGTTGAGGTGTAGCTAAGTGTTATAGCTGGGCTCTCATCTCAGCTAGTACCGCATCCTGTATTTGCTGCATTGCAATATTTTGTTGTTGCATGTTAGCAAGTGCTTTCATGATTGTCCCCAAATGATCATCTCGTGTTGGCCCAGGTTGAGAGTATTGGGTAGGCTTGGGTTGGGGTTGCTAGTAGGTACGTGGTGGATACCTGTGTTGTGGTGGAGGTGGTGCTTGAATTGGGTTCTGAAGTGGTGGTGTAGAAGGTTGTTGAAAGTTAGGTCTTTGTGAATTTCCTTACCAAGAGAAATTTGGATGATTACGCCTTCTAGGGTTGTAGGTTTGTGAATATGGGTCATTGTAATGGTGTGGAGCTCCTTCGAAGCTCCGGAAGATGCAAGGAATTCAGTGTAGGGAGGTGGTAGAACTCAAATAGGTTGTGCTAATATGGTGAAATTATTGTTGAAGTTAGTATAGTGGGTTAACCTAAATCGAGTCTAACCATCTTTCACAAAATTTTTTTTTAACCTGGCCTACTTAATTTTATCTTGGTCACTTTTAGGCCTAGGGTCGATCTCAGGGAGGCGGGAATTAAAGGTGAAGAAGTTTCTACGTCTTTCCTAAAACGTATCTCTTCCGTGCCTTTATTATGTTTTTGGTTTTTTTCTATTTAAGATTTTTTTGTATTGATAATATTGTTCTTGAGGCACACCCTCAAAATCAAGTTCTTGGCTTTGAGTCAAATTGTTCTTGGCTTTGAGCCAACTTAGGGTTTCCAAAAAAACTGGTCCTGCTATTTGCAAGACCGAGTACCTGCAAGACAAGGATTATCTTTTCTCTTTTACTCTTTTTTTATCTTTTTAATAGCAGGAAACAAAAGAGAAATAAAAACAAGGTAGGTTGCTTGTAGAGAAAGGAATACTTAGCTTAATATAATAAATACAGTCTCTATATATATAGATATGTATATATTATATATATAGGGGTGAAGGTGGAAGTGGAAATGGAGTGTAGCATAGTGTCGAGTTGGTCCACGTCTAGTAAGATGCAACCAACAAGACG
This sequence comes from Thalassia testudinum, assembly GCA_037157565.1. Classification (NCBI taxonomy): domain Eukaryota; kingdom Viridiplantae; phylum Streptophyta; class Magnoliopsida; order Alismatales; family Hydrocharitaceae; genus Thalassia; species Thalassia testudinum. The sequence continues at coordinate 114,514,205 of JAZHRO010000025.1, forward strand.
AAGTGCTGCAAAGAGTGTAGGATGGATGTGTGGGAGTGTGTGCGGAGGCGCTTGCTTTACGCGGGTATCGGGGAATAGCAGCAACTATTGCAGATATTCCCACGATATGATGCGCGGTGGGGTGACTAGTGTACGGGCATATGGATACAGGTAGGTGATGTGTATGTAAAGATATATATATATATATATGTATGTATGTATGTATGTATATATATAGATAGGGTTATAACTATATAGGTATATATGTAGTTGTGTATATATATATATAGATATATATATATGTGTATATATATATTTATGAATATATATATATATTTATAACTATATAGATATATATATATATGTATGTATATATGTATATATATATAGAAATATATATATACATATATACATACATATATATATATATCTATATAGTTATAAATATATATATATATTCATAAATATATATATACACATATATATATATATATCTATATATATATATATATATATATATATATATATATATATATATATATATATATATATATGTATGTATGTATGTATGTAGTGTATGAGTGTGTATGTGTACGAGTGTGTGTGTGTGTGTGTATGAGTATGGGTGTGTCGCTGGTGGGTGAGTGTGAGAGAGAGGGCAGAGTTAAGCAGTCTGGCGGGAGCGTCCGCCGTCTGATCTCACAGGAGCGCGGGTGTGCAAGGGCTTCACGTGGGCGCTAGAGGGAACGCACGCGCTGTCTTCGTGCGCAGGCGGGTGTGGGAGTGCAGCGCAGCACACTGCGTAGCGTAGCACACAGCGCTGCAGGCGGGAGCGGGCGCAGATGGGGGCGCGGGCGCAGACGCGGGTGACCGGCTGGAGAAGGTTGCAGGCGAGGAGAGAAAGCGCTGTGCCACCAGCTAAGTGAGAAACAAGTCGGTGGCTACAGTGTCGTGCTGAGAGGGGTTAATAGTGGCTACAATGCCGCGCGGGAGCGGGCGACTGGTAGTGCCGGTTCTGCGTGTGCGGGCGCGCTGGGAAGCTCCTGCGTGCGTGGGGAGAGCTCGCGGACGTCTGCTGGCATGCGCACGGTGGCCTGCGCTGCTTCAGGCGGCCGTTGCTGCTGCTGGAGCTTCCGAGCTTGAAGCTCTGACAATGGCGGCGAGGGCGTTCAGCGGTGAAATCAATTGGTGAAACCACCACGCCCACCAGCTCACGAAGGAGCTGGGTGGTGGTGGAACTCACAGTGGTGGTCGTGGGACCACTGTGAGCTTTCTCCTGCTCGCAGAGTGTCTTTTCAGTGAGAAGAGATACTGCATATGGAGAGGGAGAGGGGAGGAGGTTGGCCTGACAATGGAGGAAGGTGTCTGAAGGTGGTGTCTGTTCAGGCTCCCCTACGCAAGGGAGAGGGCAAGGCTTTTTAAGGAAGAAGAAGGCATGCCACAGCCATGCTCTGGCATTGCATGTCCAGCCATGCTGCTGGCAGAGGAGTGGCGCGAAGAGGTGCAAGCCCCATGCCCTGCAGCCGCGCGAGGGAGAAGAATTCAAAGTCAAAAAAATAAAAAATGAAAATGGTGAATTTGCAATGCATCCCTTGATGAAGATGTTAATTAGATGGCCAATTATTCACTCTCCTCCCTTCTTTTAAAAGAAAAGCATGCATGTGTCTATGTACAAATGCCACTATTGCTACATAAGATGCAATGGTAGTGCTAGGAAATAACATAAGATGGCATATTTATTGGTGCATTTTTGCTATGCAATCATATCCCCATGCCTATCTTTTGCTAGTCCCTTGCAAAACATTTTTTTTGTTTTGTATTTAGAGATAATCTTAAGCTGAAGCTTGAAGCGACATGGGTGTGTTTATTTGTTGGATATTATGAGAACCACTTTCAGAGAAGACTACCAGTACTTTAAGTCTTTCATGACATAGACCATCTCTCGACTAACCTGGACTCTTGGTATTTAAACCTTAAGTACGATTTTCAGGACTCAGAAGGTTTTTGCCGTACTCGAGAGCTAAAGAGATTATGGTTTGTGCATAGTGAAGGATCAAGACTGACCAGATGAACATTAAGACTCAAGCCCAGGGTTTCACGAATCTTTAAGTGCAGGTTTGTCCTAGTTTTAGCTTGTGTCTTCAGATTGACCCTTAAAAAGATGACGGAAAACTCAACTCCCATTTTATTACATTTGTGGCTCAAAGAATATATGGTATAAATAGGGTATTTGTAACTTACCTTGGAAAACTTTTTAGGGAGAAGAATTTATAGACATTTGCGAGATATACTGACTTATTTGCATAGATTCTTTTTTTTTTTGAAACAAGTGTTAGTATATCTCTTACAACTTTATTTGGAGGAGCACACTTTTTTGGTGGGAGAGTTCCTTTTTGGTGGAAAGAGTTTCTCCTAGACACAAGACTAAAGCCTGGGATAAAAAGTCTCCTATGCACACAAGTAAGGACTCCACCTTCCCTAATGAACACTAGGGTTGGATCTTATGTTCACCTGGACTTTCTTGATATGTGTAGTGTGAACCAAGATTACTTAGGCTCTCGCATAGAAGCAAACCAACGGATCCTGTACTGATGTCTCAGGTACAAGAATACATCCTTAGTTAGGAGAGATTCCGATCTATCTTGTCAATTCTCAAGTGAATTAAGCCGAGCTTGAGCGAATCAAGCTTCTGTGGCCTGGAAAGTCTTCAAAACAGTGGTTGAATATCCATAAACACTTATTGTATTTTTGTTTCAGCCTTCAAATCATTACTAAACACCTTTATTTTTTATTCTATGTACATATTTATAGATTGATGGAAGTTGCATGATACCATATAATACCCAGATCCTATAGATGCCTATCCACCCCCCCATGCCAAACGATGCTATGTCCTCATATGCATGCAGGGTAGGGTAGAGGAAGGTCCAAAGATCAGGGAACGAGAGCTGAGGTGCAAGGTATATAGCAGGGTGGTAGGGTGGGTGGGTGGTGGGTGGTGAAGTGAAAAGGTGCGAAGTGAAGTGTACGTGACAGTGGAGGAGTGTTGCTGGGGTGCCTCCTAACGAGCGCTGAATTTTTTCCCCATCTGGGCTCAGAATGAGGCACGAAATTGGTTACCCTCCAGCAGGGCAACCGTTTCTTCAACAGTGGTAGCTTCATGAGTAAGATAAGGTTTTAAACACTGCCCATTGATCGTAAATTTATGCCCAGATTTGGGATCTTCAATTTCAACACCCCATTGGGAAATGGTCTTGTTCAAGGGCGTTTCGTGCGGATTTAAAGCGTATTATGTTGTAGTATAACCGACAAAACGTTCGAACAAATACAAAGTTTTTATTACTCGAAGACCGGAGTATCCGAGGTCGAACACAGGGAGCAAATGGAACTTACCACTAAATCAAAATGTAATTGAACACTCTAATTTACTCAAAATATCAATTCAGGTATGAATGTATGCGATTAAAAGGAGTTAGGGCAAAAAAATATGAAATTGGACGTCTGATCTTGTGATCAGACGTCTTAAAAGCATCTCTCCTTTTCTTCTTGATTATTCTTCTTCTTCTTCTGCTGCAGTCTTTGCTCTGTCTTTTCTTCTTCTGATCTCTGCAAAGTTCTTCACTTGGCTTCTCTGTGCCTTTGCTTCTGGCTTGCTCTTTTCTTTCTTCCCCTGCGAAGGCTTCTTTCTTGCTTCTTCTTCTCTGCCTTGTTTCTTCCTCTTCTATTCTTCTCTGCCGTTCCTTCTTCTTTCTTTCTTTTCCTTCTCGCGGCCAAGTCCTTCTCCTCCTGCGTTCAGCCTGCCTGCACAGGAGCAAAACCTAACCCTTCTCCCTCTACCCGCGCGTCTCTCTCTCTCAAGCAATTCACTCAAACCGCTCTACCAGAGCCACAGTCTTAATCGGGTCGAATCGTACCCGGGACCAGGCGCACCTGCAGGTGTGTGATGCGCGAGGAGTGCGTAGGTCTAGGTCGGGTCGGATCGTACCCGGGACCAGGCGCACCTGCAGGTGTGTGATGCGCGAGGAGTGCGTAGGTCTAGGTCGGGTCGGATCCGCCAGGTCCGCGTGGTCAGGCCGCGGACGAGGCGGGTGGGGTCAGTGAGGGACCTCACCCCTGTGCTTACTGAGGCGATAAGAGTAAAACACAAAAACAACTTATATGGTCCCTGAAGGTTGCAATCCCACGATGTGGGACTATCTGGTCTCACCTTCACGCGCGCCTGCAGAAGCCTCGTCGTGCGATTGTCCCGCAGCTGCTGGCTCTGCTAGCGCTCCTTGGCTGGACTCGTTCACCTCGCGACACTCGCGCTAGTATGCAGCACCTGTAGCCTGGAAGACCGGGTGCTTGGAGCTTCGTGGGAGCTTCATCAGAGGTCGTCCATGGCGGCAGCGGCTCGAATCCTGTCGTACACAAAACGCGCCTCTCGGCCAAATCAGAATAGCTAGAGACCTTCGCCGTGGCACGGCGAAGGCGGTGGGCAGTGCAGCAGGCCGCAGGTCGGCCTAGGCGTGCGTGCCTAGGTCAACCTGTGGCCGGAGATGGTGGGTTGGTCGGGGGGTGATTGTGGAGGGTTGGAGTGGCAGTGGTAGGGTGGAGTGTGTTCCTGGAGGTGAGGCGGAGCTTTCGAGGTGGTTGGCGAGCCGTGTGGAGGGCTGGAGTGGTGTGGGCGGCTCGCCGGAGTTCGGTCGGTGATGTGGAAGATGAGGGTGGTCAGCGTCGGTCGAGGGGTAATCAGATGAGATAACAGGGAGAAAAGAGAGAGGATATGATGGAGAGGAGTTCTAATCTACTGTAAGGACGAAAGGGGACGGAGGGCGAACAGCAGTACCTGCTGTCGCCGGAGAAGATGACGCCCAGTGGGGGAGGACGACGGCGACGACGGGGCTGAGGCGGCGTGCGCTGGTACTGCGCGACGCGGAGGAAGGTCAGGAAGTTAACTCTGCCACTGGTTTTGTGGCAGAGCGAAGAGGGAGGGGAGGGGGCCTCGCCGGAGCCTGCTGGGAGTTTGGCCGGGCAGGAGGAGAGGAATTGGGGGTGGAACCTCGGCCAAACCAAGCTCAGCCTCTTCGGCCGGAGTTATGGGTTCTTATATAGGCGCTGGACTTGGTGTGCAGGGCGTGAAGGGCACGTAATTGCCTGAGGTTGGTCACCGGAGATGGAAAGGAGTTAGGATACCCAAATCTCTCGTGCGTTCGCACGAGAGATTGGGTTCACACCAGGGATCGATATCGGTCTTAAATGGAAGGCAATTCTTCAGAGAATTCTCCTTCCATTTCTGGGAGGGAATCTCTGAGGGATTAGAGAGCAATCCCTCTCCGAACCTCGCCGGAGCTCGGTTCTGCCCTAGCAATGGCGGCAGGACCGGTTTGCAAAGGAGGCGAAGAACCTAGGGGGTTCTCTGCAACGGTATTCAAAAGATAGGGACCAATTTGTGATTTGGGTGTACTAAATTGCAAAGTAGGTCAAGATGACCTCTCCTTAGGTCCAAATTTTGGTATAAACCTAATTTGGACCTAAGGAAACCAATGGAGAAGTTAGATTTCAGGTTTGACCTCGTTTGACTGGATATTTTGCGTAAAAACCCAAATTAGGTTAATTGAAGAGCTAGGACCCTAATCTAGGTCAAACTAGGTTCCAAAGGCCAAATTAAGTGTTCTAAACCCTAGAGTATGGCTTTCCATGATTTGTAGAGGGTTTACTTGCTTTTTGTTCTGACCGGAACCTTGTTAATTTAAGCGGGTCTGTTTTAGGGTTACCAAGTGTCTTTTAGTTCTTAGATTGCACATGAACCCATTTCTGATTGACTCAACCCACTTTTTATCTCATTTAGACCATTTGACCTATGTTTTGCCTCTGAGAAATCCCGTTTATCTACTGCAATGGTAAAATTGCAGTTTTAACCTTTATTTCATGTTTTCTTCTCAGAGCACTTGTTCCTTCAGTTCGGCCTTCTTCTAGGTTATGTAGGAGCTTTTATCTTCTTTATTGGGTCAAAATGAGCTAGTTATGGCTCATGATGAGGCTCTCATCATACCCCCATGCCTAGCTTTTGCTAGTCCCTTAGCAAAATTTCAAAGTTTTAACTTCCGTTCTAGACCCTGAATGTTGTCAACATTGATAAGTGCTTCTCCTTTTCTTTTGTGATTAGGTGGGAATGCCGACAATAGGCCTAGAGGTACTCAAGTACCAACCAAAATCCGGACCTGTTCCGCTTTAGCCTCAGTCTTCTGCAAAGGTTTCTACGGCCCACAGAACCTAACCTAGGGTTTGTTGGACTCCGCGGTTAAAGCACCCGTGCTTGAGATATTTTTAGCCTAAGTTCAGTTTGCAGTGCGTTTTTTGTAAGAGAGAGATAGAAGATTTATTTGTTTGGAGAGCTTTTCTCTCTCTTTTCTTTTTTATTTCTAGCTTCGGATTAGCTTCTCAACACGGTCTGTATCGGATTCCTCGTCCCCATCATCAATCCTCAAAGGTCCCTGGCTTTCGAGATTTCGAGATAATCCCGCCCATGGCAACCCCCGGAACCCTGGCTTTCGAGATTTCGAGATAATCCCACCCATGGCGTTCCGTGGCCGAATTCAGACCCTGGCGATCGACATTTCGTGATAATGCCACCCATGGTATCTGAACCAGCAGAGTGCTTACATGCCCTCAGTAGGATATTTAAATATCCTAAGAGACAAGCACCGAGGAGACGATATGTTGTTACGCATCTTCGAGGGGAATTTCCCGCCTCTCCGCGCTGGGAACTCGTCCAAATCAACTTGTGTTGATTGGCCGCTCCTAATCTAGGTGACTTTTTCAGAATATTAAACGCTCTTGCGTGTTTTGGATGTTTTATGCGCACTGAACCAGACTGTGTGTGAATTTGGGGTGCTTAGGTTACCGAATCCCGCAAACCGGAGGTCAGTTAACGAGGCTGAATACTTCCTAAGCCTTAGACCTAATACTCAAGCTTCGCATTTTCCTCAACCTCTTGAGGATTATCCAGATTTTAACGGATACGTGAATTTTTAAGCTAAAGATACTAGCCCAAAAGGCCTAAGACCAGCGTTCCCGCTAATCTCTTGTTATATCTCCGTAGCACTTTTCTTTTCTTTTTCTTGACTCGGTCTAGAACTTCAGTTAACCCCTTAATCTTTTACTAATGACTTTTTCTTTTTCTTTTCCTTTTGTGCTCCTTTCTTCATTTTTGCTCTTTTTCTCCTCCTTATGATTATATGGCTCACAACATTTCCTCCCTCCTATTTTTTTTGTTCTTTTTCGTAATTTTTCAATTTTTTGTGTTTTTGACATATGTGAATTTTTTGTGAGAATCCTTCTGATTTTTTTCTTGGTTTTGTATGTATGCACTTTATCACCCCCCCATGCCTAAGTTTTGCAATGTCCTCATTGTAAACAGAGGGTGGGAATTAGTGTTGAGGTCAGGGGCTTAGAACAGGATATATCGGGTGGGTGAATGGGTCGGGAATGAGTGATGCGAATGATTTTAAGCTCTGATACGTGTACCAGAGGTGGGATCAACTGTCTAAGGCTGAACTCAAGGTGCAATAGACGTGGAGTACAGACGGCTAATCAGACGGGTCTCTATTTTTGAGATGACGGGTTGCCTCCCGTTAAGCGCTAAATTTAATGCCTTCAGCCGAGCGAAAAATGGGGTGGAGAGGGAGTGGTCAAATCAATGGAGTTTTGGAAAACAAGCACCTTGATTAAGAGCCTGGTTGGTCCAACCAGGTACTTGTTCAGATCAGTGGGCTGATGATGCAGCCCAAACCCAATAAGTCTGGTGGGTTGATAGATGTAGATTAGCAGATGTGGGACCCACCAAATGCAGTGATGTTCTGATAGATATGGAAGTGAAAACTCGAGTTGGGGCTCAGTCGAATCAGCCTGGTGGGGGTAGGGTTCCGAAAAATAATCAATGTAAGATGTGGAATCCCTACAGGGACGGTCAAAGGATGGAGGCTCCTGATTTGTGGTCTGATCAGTGTCCGATACCCGGTATAGATACGGAGTTGAATCATCTACAATCGGCTCATTGAGAGGTGAATCAGAATAGAAATTGAGTCCGGTTGCGGGTCGAGGTGGGGAACGGGTTTTGATTGGTGCTGTATATGTGGAGCAGGTGGCTTCAAAGAAGATTGACATGTTATAATCAGGAGGTAGATTTTCTCCGATGTTATGGTCAGATTCGAGATCGTTGGAGAGTTTGCGAAAATCAAAGTTTGAATGAGATTCTAGATCATGAGTTCCACCATAGAATAAATCATATGTTGTATATTCAGCAGCCTGACTGGGATCTAGCCTAAATGTTAATTCTGAGCTTACAAAGGTGTCCCTATCTGGAAGAGGCTCAGGTTCAAGGTTAGTAGGGCAGAGCCAATCGAAACCCCGCTCGTCCAAGTCCTCGGTTTCTGTATCGTAGATTGGCATGACTTCCGAAAACTCGATTAGTTCTTCTGAGGAGGTTGACGAGGGATATTCATCAAATCGAGGCCCAGAATCATATTCTTCATTAAGAGATTGATTTTCTTCATATGGGGCCTTGAAATCTTCAATATAGGTTTCAGATCTAGGTTCTAGGCTTAGGATGTGGGTGGAATTACTAGAATCTAGGTCTGAATAACCTTCGCGGGCCACCTTATCAAAATAAGGGACGGAATTTATACCCGCGAGAGGTTCAGTTCTACTCTCATACTTGCAGGAGTCTTGGGATTCTAAAATGGGTTCATCATGGTCTTTTCCTGCATTTGGAGCTTCCCAACCTTCTTCAATATTAGGTGCATTATACTCCATCTGGGTTGGGAATCCACAACCATTTTGTGCCTCAAACCCGAGATCAGATTTATCCTCGATGTTGTCCCAAGATAGTTCATCCTCTGTTGGCAGTATGTACGGGTATTTATGATCAATCACTTGTTTTATTAATCTCATTATCTCTTCCCGTTTTTCAAGACTATCTTGGTGTTGCTTCCAAAGTCGAGGATTTGTCATACATTGAAGGTATTCACTATTATGCAATTTTTCTATCTCAATGTATGCAGCAATGAGCAAGTCACGGGTTGATCCTTTGTTGGCTTCTGCTAATAGTACTTGGGCACAAGTTATGACAAAGGTTGTGGTTGTTGGGACATCAACCTGAATGTTTCCTACTGTTGTTGAGGTTTCTTCATTTTCATAAAATCTCATGGCATCCTCAATCATTTTATCTCTCATGGATCTCCGGTATTCAGGTTTCTCGACTGGTAGTCCTAGGTGGTTCGGCTGCATATTTGGATCAGGTGGTGGAATCACGATCAGAGTTTGACTCAAGATGTGTTATGAAGCGATCAGATCTGAATAACGAGTCCCACTGAAAATGAGTGTGTGTGCTCTACAGAGAAAAGATGCAGGACTGGAGATGTTCTTGACCCAATCAAGACACCCAAAAGATGTTTGGATGACTATGGAGGTTTGGGGCGGATGAACCCCTGGATCCGAAGATCGTCCACCTGAGAATTACCTGGGCAGCCAGAGAGGGAGAGTCCCGCAAAGACCCCTACACGGTAGAGCGTCCCTACGGGTTACAGGGTTTCCCCCACCCGACCTCTCTTGTCACTGAGATTCCAGGTAAACCAGAATGGGGACCTTGACCTCTTAAGTCTATCACTTTTTATTTCAAAGGTGCTTTTAGGGTTCTCACTTGAACTTTAGATGTTTTTGGTATTGTGACCTAATTTAGAGGTTGGTTGACCCAAGGGGTCAACTTCACCTGACCTGTCCTATAGATGGCAGAATGATTCTAAGCTCGGAGCCTAGAGATCACCCTGATTTGACTCCCAGGTTATTAGGTCAAAAGAAAATTTTAAGATTCAAGTGATTTTAGGGCTCAATTTTAGGGTTTGTCTTATTTAACTTTCTTCAATCAAGGGCTTGGGTAGCACACTGATGCGGGAGGGTTTATTTCCTTTTACACAGGCATGTGTGACTAGCGCTTCAAGACCCTAATGTGGAAACCCTAATTTGGTTCTATTTCCAATCCTCTTTTTCTTTTTCAAAAGTTCTCTTTGGACTTATAAACAAGAAGTGTGTGGTCCGCCGAGATTAAGCGTTTATTTTCAATTAGGCACAAGAATTTGTGGGATGGAAAAAAATCACTCCAACTTCAAGAATATTTGCAGAAATTTTCGCAAAATCAAGAAATGTTTTGCCTTAGAGATGGTGATTACTATATAAAGAAGGCAATTGATTCCTAACTTGATTTTCTTCCTTTTGTCTTTCAAAGATTAGGGGATGATTAAGGAAGAAAAGAAATTACCTGCCCTGGAGTGGTTGACTTGCGGGAGAGATTTTCTCATGAAGTACCTGCAAGATCACATCAAAGAAAAGTAGGGCAAGTTAGTGTTCAATATGATAAAAAGAATGTAGAGACTAGTGGTAAATTGTGCAGTGCTCCCCGGCAACGGCGCCAAAATGTTCAAGGGCGTTTCGTGCGGATTTAAAGCGTATTATGTTGTAGTATAACCGACAAAACGTTCGAACAAATACAAAGTTTTTATTACTCGAAGACCGGAGTATCCGAGGTAGAACACAGGGAGCAAATGGAACTTACCACTAAATCAAAATGTAATTGAACACTCTAATTTACTCAAAATATCAATTCAGGTATGAATGTATGCGATTAAAAGGAGTTAGGGCAAAAAAATATGAAATTGGACGTCTGATCTTGTGATCAGACGTCTTAAAAGCATCTCTCCTTTTCTTCTTGATTATTCTTCTTCTTCTTCTGCTGCAGTCTTTGCTCTGTCTTTTCTTCTTCTGATCTCTGCAAAGTTCTTCACTTGGCTTCTCTGTGCCTTTGCTTCTGGCTTGCTCTTTTCTTTCTTCCCCTGCGAAGGCTTCTTTCTTGCTTCTTCTTCTCTGCCTTGTTTCTTCCTCTTCTATTCTTCTCTGCCGTTCCTTCTTCTTTCTTTCTTTTCCTTCTCGCGGCCAAGTCCTTCTCCTCCTGCGTTCAGCCTGCCTGCACAGGAGCAAAACCTAACCCTTCTCCCTCTACCCGCGCGTCTCTCTCTCTCAAGCAATTCACTCAAATCGCTCTACCAGAGCCACAGTCTTAATCGGGTCGAATCGTACCCGGGACCAGGCGCACCTGCAGGTGTGTGATGCGCGAGGAGTGCGTAGGTCTAGGTCGGGTCGGATCGTACCCGGGACCAGGCGCACCTGCAGGTGTGTGATGCGCGAGGAGTGCGTAGGTCTAGGTCGGGTCGGATCCGCCAGGTCCGCGTGGTCAGGCCGCGGACGAGGCGGGTGGGGTCAGTGAGGGACCTCACCCCTGTGCTTACTGAGGCGATAAGAGTAAAACACAAAAACAACTTATATGGTCCCTGAAGGTTGCAATCCCACGATGTGGGACTATCTGGTCTCACCTTCACGCGCGCCTGCAGAAGCCTCGTCGTGCGATTGTCCCGCAGCTGCTGGCTCTGCTAGCGCTCCTTGGCTGGACTCGTTCACCTCGCGACACTCGCGCTAGTATGCAGCACCTGTAGCCTGGAAGACCGGGTGCTTGGAGCTTCGTGGGAGCTTCATCAGAGGTCGTCCATGGCGGCAGCGGCTCGAATCCTGTCGTACACAAAACGCGCCTCTCGGCCAAATCAGAATAGCTAGAGACCTTTGCCGTGGCACGGCGAAGGCGGTGGGCAGTGCAGCAGGCCGCAGGTCGGCCTAGGCGTGCGTGCCTAGGTCAACCTGTGGCCGGAGATGGTGGGTTGGTCGGGGGGTGATTGTGGAGGGTTGGAGTGGCAGTGGTAGGGTGGAGTGTGTTCCTGGAGGTGAGGCGGAGCTTTCGAGGTGGTTGGCGAGCCGTGTGGAGGGCTGGAGTGGTGTGGGCGGCTCGCCGGAGTTCGGTCGGTGATGTGGAAGATGAGGGTGGTCAGCGTCGGTCGAGGGGTAATCAGATGAGATAACAGGGAGAAAAGAGAGAGGATATGATGGAGAGGAGTTCTAATCTACTGTAAGGACGAAAGGGGACGGAGGGCGAACAGCAGTACCTGCTGTCGCCGGAGAAGATGACGCCCAGTGGGGGAGGACGACGGCGACGACGGGGCTGAGGCGGCGTGCGCTGGTACTGCGCGACGCGGAGGAAGGTCAGGAAGTTAACTCTGCCACTGGTTTTGTGGCAGAGCGAAGAGGGAGGGGAGGGGGCCTCGCCGGAGCCTGCTGGGAGTTTGGCCGGGCAGGAGGAGAGGAATTGGGGGTGGAACCTCGGCCAAACCAAGCTCAGCCTCTTCGGCCGGAGTTATGGGTTCTTATATAGGCGCTGGACTTGGTGTGCAGGGCGTGAAGGGCACGTAATTGCCTGAGGTTGGTCGCCGGAGATGGAAAGGAGTTAGGATACCCAAATCTCTCGTGCGTTCGCACGAGAGATTGGGTTCACACCAGGGATCGATATCGGTCTTAAATGGAAGGCAATTCTTCAGAGAATTCTCCTTCCATTTCTGGGAGGGAATCTCTGAGGGATTAGAGAGCAATCCCTCTCCGAACCTCGCCGGAGCTCGGTTCTGCCCTAGCAATGGCGGCAGGACCGGTTTGCAAAGGAGGCGAAGAACCTAGGGGGTTCTCTGCAACGGTATTCAAAAGATAGGGACCAATTTGTGATTTGGGTGTACTAAATTGCAAAGTAGGTCAAGATGACCTCTCCTTAGGTCCAAATTTTGGTATAAACCTAATTTGGACCTAAGGAAACCAATGGAGAAGTTAGATTTCAGGTTTGACCTCGTTTGACTGGATATTTTGCGTAAAAACCCAAATTAGGTTAATTGAAGAGCTAGGACCCTAATCTAGGTCAAACTAGGTTCCAAAGGCCAAATTAAGTGTTCTAAACCCTAGAGTATGGTTTTCCATGATTTGTAGAGGGTTTACTTGCTTTTTGTTCTGACCGGAACCTTGTTAATTTAAGCGGGTCTGTTTTAGGGTTACCAAGTGTCTTTTAGTTCTTAGATTGCACATGAACCCATTTCTGATTGACTCAACCCACTTTTTATCTCATTTAGACCATTTGACCTATGTTTTGCCTCTGAGAAATCCCGTTTATCTACTGCAATGGTAAAATTGCAGTTTTAACCTTTATTTCATGTTTTCTTCTCAGAGCACTTGTTCCTTCAGTTCGGCCTTCTTCTAGGTTATGTAGGAGCTTTTATCTTCTTTATTGGGTCAAAATGAGCTAGTTATGGCTCATGATGAGGCTCTCATCATACCCCCATGCCTAGCTTTTGCTAGTCCCTTAGCAAAATTTCAAAGTTTTAACTTCCGTTCTAGACCCTGAATGTTGTCAACATTGATAAGTGCTTCTCCTTTTCTTTTGTGATTAGGTGGGAATGCCGACAATAGGCCTAGAGGTACTCAAGTACCAACCAAAATCCGGACCTGTTCCGCTTTAGCCTCAGTCTTCTGCAAAGGTTTCTACGGCCCACAGAACCTAACCTAGGGTTTGTTGGACTCCGCGGTTAAAGCACCCGTGCTTGAGATATTTTTAGCCTAAGTTCAGTTTGCAGTGCGTTTTTTGTAAGAGAGAGATAGAAGATTTATTTGTTTGGAGAGCTTTTCTCTCTCTTTTCTTTTTTATTTCTAGCTTCGGATTAGCTTCTCAACACGGTCTGTATCGGATTCCTCGTCCCCATCATCAATCCTCAAAGGTCCCTGGCTTTCGAGATTTCGAGATAATCCCGCCCATGGCAACCCCCGGAACCCTGGCTTTCGAGATTTCGAGATAATCCCACCCATGGCGTTCCGTGGCCGAATTCAGACCCTGGCGATCGACATTTCGTGATAATGCCACCCATGGTATCTGAACCAGCAGAGTGCTTACATGCCCTCAGTAGGATATTTAAATATCCTAAGAGACAAGCACCGAGGAGACGATATGTTGTTACGCATCTTCGAGGGGAATTTCCCGCCTCTCCGCGCTGGGAACTCGTCCAAATCAACTTGTGTTGATTGGCCGCTCCTAATCTAGGTGACTTTTTCAGAATATTAAACGCTCTTGCGTGTTTTGGATGTTTTATGCGCACTGAACCAGACTGTGTGTGAATTTGGGGTGCTTAGGTTACCGAATCCCGCAAACCGGAGGTCAGTTAACGAGGCTGAATACTTCCTAAGCCTTAGACCTAATACTCAAGCTTCGCATTTTCCTCAACCTCTTGAGGATTATCCAGATTTTAACGGATACGTGAATTTTTAAGCTAAAGATACTAGCCCAAAAGGCCTAAGACCAGCGTTCCCGCTAATCTCTTGTTATATCTCCGTAGCACTTTTCTTTTCTTTTTCTTGACTCGGTCTAGAACTTCAGTTAACCCCTTAATCTTTTACTAATGACTTTTTCTTTTTCTTTTCCTTTTGTGCTCCTTTCTTCATTTTTGCTCTTTTTCTCCTCCTTATGATTATATGGCTCACAACATTTCCTCCCTCCTATTTTTTTTGTTCTTTTTCGTAATTTTTCAATTTTTTGTGTTTTTGACATATGTGAATTTTTTGTGAGAATCCTTCTGATTTTTTTCTTGGTTTTGTATGTATGCACTTTATCACCCCCCCATGCCTAAGTTTTGCAATGTCCTCATTGTAAACAGAGGGTGGGAATTAGTGTTGAGGTCAGGGGCTTAGAACAGGATATATCGGGTGGGTGAATGGGTCGGGAATGAGTGATGCGAATGATTTTAAGCTCTGATACGTGTACCAGAGGTGGGATCAACTGTCTAAGGCTGAACTCAAGGTGCAATAGACGTGGAGTACAGACGGCTAATCAGACGGGTCTCTATTTTTGAGATGACGGGTTGCCTCCCGTTAAGCGCTAAATTTAATGCCTTCAGCCGAGCGAAAAATGGGGTGGAGAGGGAGTGGTCAAATCAATGGAGTTTTGGAAAACAAGCACCTTGATTAAGAGCCTGGTTGGTCCAACCAGGTACTTGTTCAGATCAGTGGGCTGATGATGCAGCCCAAACCCAATAAGTCTGGTGGGTTGATAGATGTAGATTAGCAGATGTGGGACCCACCAAATGCAGTGATGTTCTGATAGATATGGAAGTGAAAACTCGAGTTGGGGCTCAGTCGAATCAGCCTGGTGGGGGTAGGGTTCCGAAAAATAATCAATGTAAGATGTGGAATCCCTACAGGGACGGTCAAAGGATGGAGGCTCCTGATTTGTGGTCTGATCAGTGTCCGATACCCGGTATAGATACGGAGTTGAATCATCTACAATCGGCTCATTGAGAGGTGAATCAGAATAGAAATTGAGTCCGGTTGCGGGTCGAGGTGGGGAACGGGTTTTGATTGGTGCTGTATATGTGGAGCAGGTGGCTTCAAAGAAGATTGACATGTTATAATCAGGAGGTAGATTTTCTCCGATGTTATGGTCAGATTCGAGATCGTTGGAGAGTTTGCGAAAATCAAAGTTTGAATGAGATTCTAGATCATGAGTTCCACCATAGAATAAATCATATGTTGTATATTCAGCAGCCTGACTGGGATCTAGCCTAAATGTTAATTCTGAGCTTACAAAGGTGTCCCTATCTGGAAGAGGCTCAGGTTCAAGGTTAGTAGGGCAGAGCCAATCGAAACCCCGCTCGTCCAAGTCCTCGGTTTCTGTATCGTAGATTGGCATGACTTCCGAAAACTCGATTAGTTCTTCTGAGGAGGTTGACGAGGGATATTCATCAAATCGAGGCCCAGAATCATATTCTTCATTAAGAGATTGATTTTCTTCATATGGGGCCTTGAAATCTTCAATATAGGTTTCAGATCTAGGTTCTAGGCTTAGGATGTGGGTGGAATTACTAGAATCTAGGTCTGAATAACCTTCGCGGGCCACCTTATCAAAATAAGGGACGGAATTTATACCCGCGAGAGGTTCAGTTCTACTCTCATACTTGCAGGAGTCTTGGGATTCTAAAATGGGTTCATCATGGTCTTTTCCTGCATTTGGAGCTTCCCAACCTTCTTCAATATTAGGTGCATTATACTCCATCTGGGTTGGGAATCCACAACCATTTTGTGCCTCAAACCCGAGATCAGATTTATCCTCGATGTTGTCCCAAGATAGTTCATCCTCTGTTGGCAGTATGTACGGGTATTTCTGATCAATCACTTGTTTTATTAATCTCATTATCTCTTCCCGTTTTTCAAGACTATCTTGGTGTTGCTTCCAAAGTCGAGGATTTGTCATACATTGAAGGTATTCACTATTATGCAATTTTTCTATCTCAATGTATGCAGCAATGAGCAAGTCACGGGTTGATCCTTTGTTGGCTTCTGCTAATAGTACTTGGGCACAAGTTATGACAAAGGTTGTGGTTGTTGGGACATCAACCTGAATGTTTCCTACTGTTGTTGAGGTTTCTTCATTTTCATAAAATCTCATGGCATCCTCAATCATTTTATCTCTCATGGATCTCCGGTATTCAGGTTTCTCGACTGGTAGTCCTAGGTGGTTCGGCTGCATATTTGGATCAGGTGGTGGAATCACGATCAGAGTTTGACTCAAGATGTGTTATGAAGCGATCAGATCTGAATAACGAGTCCCACTGAAAATGAGTGTGTGTGCTCTACAGAGAAAAGATGCAGGACTGGAGATGTTCTTGACCCAATCAAGACACCCAAAAGATGTTTGGATGACTATGGAGGTTTGGGGCGGATGAACCCCTGGATCCGAAGATCGTCCACCTGAGAATTACCTGGGCAGCCAGAGAGGGAGAGTCCCGCAAAGACCCCTACACGGTAGAGCGTCCCTACGGGTTACAGGGTTTCCCCCACCCGACCTCTCTTGTCACTGAGATTCCAGGTAAACCAGAATGGGGACCTTGACCTCTTAAGTCTATCACTTTTTATTTCAAAGGTGCTTTTAGGGTTCTCACTTGAACTTTAGATGTTTTTGGTATTGTGACCTAATTTAGAGGTTGGTTGACCCAAGGGGTCAACTTCACCTGACCTGTCCTATAGATGGCAGAATGATTCTAAGCTCGGAGCCTAGAGATCACCCTGATTTGACTCCCAGGTTATTAGGTCAAAAGAAAATTTTAAGATTCAAGTGATTTTAGGGCTCAATTTTAGGGTTTGTCTTATTTAACTTTCTTCAATCAAGGGCTTGGGTAGCACACTGATGCGGGAGGGTTTATTTCCTTTTACACAGGCATGTGTGACTAGCGCTTCAAGACCCTAATGTGGAAACCCTAATTTGGTTCTATTTCCAATCCTCTTTTTCTTTTTCAAAAGTTCTCTTTGGACTTATAAACAAGAAGTGTGTGGTCCGCCGAGATTAAGCGTTTATTTTCAATTAGGCACAAGAATTTGTGGGATGGAAAAAAATCACTCCAACTTCAAGAATATTTGCAGAAATTTTCGCAAAATCAAGAAATGTTTTGCCTTAGAGATGGTGATTACTATATAAAGAAGGCAATTGATTCCTAACTTGATTTTCTTCCTTTTGTCTTTCAAAGATTAGGGGATGATTAAGGAAGAAAAGAAATTACCTGCCCTGGAGTGGTTGACTTGCGGGAGAGATTTTCTCATGAAGTACCTGCAAGATCACATCAAAGAAAAGTAGGGCAAGTTAGTGTTCAATATGATAAAAAGAATGTAGAGACTAGTGGTAAATTGTGCAGTGCTCCCCGGCAACGGCGCCAAAATGTTCAAGGGCGTTTCGTGCGGATTTAAAGCGTATTATGTTGTAGTATAACCGACAAAACGTTCGAACAAATACAAAGTTTTTATTACTCGAAGACCGGAGTATCCGAGGTCGAACACAGGGAGCAAATGGAACTTACCACTAAATCAAAATGTAATTGAACACTCTAATTTACTCAAAATATCAATTCAGGTATGAATGTATGCGATTAAAAGGAGTTAGGGCAAAAAAATATGAAATTGGACGTCTGATCTTGTGATCAGACGTCTTAAAAGCATCTCTCCTTTTCTTCTTGATTATTCTTCTTCTTCTTCTGCTGCAGTCTTTGCTCTGTCTTTTCTTCTTCTGATCTCTGCAAAGTTCTTCACTTGGCTTCTCTGTGCCTTTGCTTCTGGCTTGCTCTTTTCTTTCTTCCCCTGCGAAGGCTTCTTTCTTGCTTCTTCTTCTCTGCCTTGTTTCTTCCTCTTCTATTCTTCTCTGCCGTTCCTTCTTCTTTCTTTCTTTTCCTTCTCGCGGCCAAGTCCTTCTCCTCCTGCGTTCAGCCTGCCTGCACAGGAGCAAAACCTAACCCTTCTCCCTCTACCCGCGCGTCTCTCTCTCTCAAGCAATTCACTCAAACCGCTCTACCAGAGCCACAGTCTTAATCGGGTCGAATCGTACCCGGGACCAGGCGCACCTGCAGGTGTGTGATGCGCGAGGAGTGCGTAGGTCTAGGTCGGGTCGGATCGTACCCGGGACCAGGCGCACCTGCAGGTGTGTGATGCGCGAGGAGTGCGTAGGTCTAGGTCGGGTCGGATCCGCCAGGTCCGCGTGGTCAGGCCGCGGACGAGGCGGGTGGGGTCAGTGAGGGACCTCACCCCTGTGCTTACTGAGGCGATAAGAGTAAAACACAAAAACAACTTATATGGTCCCTGAAGGTTGCAATCCCA
Organism: Thalassia testudinum; assembly: GCA_037157565.1. NCBI lineage: Eukaryota > Viridiplantae > Streptophyta > Magnoliopsida > Alismatales > Hydrocharitaceae > Thalassia > Thalassia testudinum. Next base: position 114,532,763 of record JAZHRO010000025.1, read on the forward strand.
CGATGTGGGACTATCTGGTCTCACCTTCACGCGCGCCTGCAGAAGCCTCGTCGTGCGATTGTCCCGCAGCTGCTGGCTCTGCTAGCGCTCCTTGGCTGGACTCGTTCACCTCGCGACACTCGCGCTAGTATGCAGCACCTGTAGCCTGGAAGACCGGGTGCTTGGAGCTTCGTGGGAGCTTCATCAGAGGTCGTCCATGGCGGCAGCGGCTCGAATCCTGTCGTACACAAAACGCGCCTCTCGGCCAAATCAGAATAGCTAGAGACCTTTGCCGTGGCACGGCGAAGGCGGTGGGCAGTGCAGCAGGCCGCAGGTCGGCCTAGGCGTGCGTGCCTAGGTCAACCTGTGGCCGGAGATGGTGGGTTGGTCGGGGGGTGATTGTGGAGGGTTGGAGTGGCAGTGGTAGGGTGGAGTGTGTTCCTGGAGGTGAGGCGGAGCTTTCGAGGTGGTTGGCGAGCCGTGTGGAGGGCTGGAGTGGTGTGGGCGGCTCGCCGGAGTTCGGTCGGTGATGTGGAAGATGAGGGTGGTCAGCGTCGGTCGAGGGGTAATCAGATGAGATAACAGGGAGAAAAGAGAGAGGATATGATGGAGAGGAGTTCTAATCTACTGTAAGGACGAAAGGGGACGGAGGGCGAACAGCAGTACCTGCTGTCGCCGGAGAAGATGACGCCCAGTGGGGGAGGACGACGGCGACGACGGGGCTGAGGCGGCGTGCGCTGGTACTGCGCGACGCGGAGGAAGGTCAGGAAGTTAACTCTGCCACTGGTTTTGTGGCAGAGCGAAGAGGGAGGGGAGGGGGCCTCGCCGGAGCCTGCTGGGAGTTTGGCCGGGCAGGAGGAGAGGAATTGGGGGTGGAACCTCGGCCAAACCAAGCTCAGCCTCTTCGGCCGGAGTTATGGGTTCTTATATAGGCGCTGGACTTGGTGTGCAGGGCGTGAAGGGCACGTAATTGCCTGAGGTTGGTCGCCGGAGATGGAAAGGAGTTAGGATACCCAAATCTCTCGTGCGTTCGCACGAGAGATTGGGTTCACACCAGGGATCGATATCGGTCTTAAATGGAAGGCAATTCTTCAGAGAATTCTCCTTCCATTTCTGGGAGGGAATCTCTGAGGGATTAGAGAGCAATCCCTCTCCGAACCTCGCCGGAGCTCGGTTCTGCCCTAGCAATGGCGGCAGGACCGGTTTGCAAAGGAGGCGAAGAACCTAGGGGGTTCTCTGCAACGGTATTCAAAAGATAGGGACCAATTTGTGATTTGGGTGTACTAAATTGCAAAGTAGGTCAAGATGACCTCTCCTTAGGTCCAAATTTTGGTATAAACCTAATTTGGACCTAAGGAAACCAATGGAGAAGTTAGATTTCAGGTTTGACCTCGTTTGACTGGATATTTTGCGTAAAAACCCAAATTAGGTTAATTGAAGAGCTAGGACCCTAATCTAGGTCAAACTAGGTTCCAAAGGCCAAATTAAGTGTTCTAAACCCTAGAGTATGGTTTTCCATGATTTGTAGAGGGTTTACTTGCTTTTTGTTCTGACCGGAACCTTGTTAATTTAAGCGGGTCTGTTTTAGGGTTACCAAGTGTCTTTTAGTTCTTAGATTGCACATGAACCCATTTCTGATTGACTCAACCCACTTTTTATCTCATTTAGACCATTTGACCTATGTTTTGCCTCTGAGAAATCCCGTTTATCTACTGCAATGGTAAAATTGCAGTTTTAACCTTTATTTCATGTTTTCTTCTCAGAGCACTTGTTCCTTCAGTTCGGCCTTCTTCTAGGTTATGTAGGAGCTTTTATCTTCTTTATTGGGTCAAAATGAGCTAGTTATGGCTCATGATGAGGCTCTCATCATACCCCCATGCCTAGCTTTTGCTAGTCCCTTAGCAAAATTTCAAAGTTTTAACTTCCGTTCTAGACCCTGAATGTTGTCAACATTGATAAGTGCTTCTCCTTTTCTTTTGTGATTAGGTGGGAATGCCGACAATAGGCCTAGAGGTACTCAAGTACCAACCAAAATCCGGACCTGTTCCGCTTTAGCCTCAGTCTTCTGCAAAGGTTTCTACGGCCCACAGAACCTAACCTAGGGTTTGTTGGACTCCGCGGTTAAAGCACCCGTGCTTGAGATATTTTTAGCCTAAGTTCAGTTTGCAGTGCGTTTTTTGTAAGAGAGAGATAGAAGATTTATTTGTTTGGAGAGCTTTTCTCTCTCTTTTCTTTTTTATTTCTAGCTTCGGATTAGCTTCTCAACACGGTCTGTATCGGATTCCTCGTCCCCATCATCAATCCTCAAAGGTCCCTGGCTTTCGAGATTTCGAGATAATCCCGCCCATGGCAACCCCCGGAACCCTGGCTTTCGAGATTTCGAGATAATCCCACCCATGGCGTTCCGTGGCCGAATTCAGACCCTGGCGATCGACATTTCGTGATAATGCCACCCATGGTATCTGAACCAGCAGAGTGCTTACATGCCCTCAGTAGGATATTTAAATATCCTAAGAGACAAGCACCGAGGAGACGATATGTTGTTACGCATCTTCGAGGGGAATTTCCCGCCTCTCCGCGCTGGGAACTCGTCCAAATCAACTTGTGTTGATTGGCCGCTCCTAATCTAGGTGACTTTTTCAGAATATTAAACGCTCTTGCGTGTTTTGGATGTTTTATGCGCACTGAACCAGACTGTGTGTGAATTTGGGGTGCTTAGGTTACCGAATCCCGCAAACCGGAGGTCAGTTAACGAGGCTGAATACTTCCTAAGCCTTAGACCTAATACTCAAGCTTCGCATTTTCCTCAACCTCTTGAGGATTATCCAGATTTTAACGGATACGTGAATTTTTAAGCTAAAGATACTAGCCCAAAAGGCCTAAGACCAGCGTTCCCGCTAATCTCTTGTTATATCTCCGTAGCACTTTTCTTTTCTTTTTCTTGACTCGGTCTAGAACTTCAGTTAACCCCTTAATCTTTTACTAATGACTTTTTCTTTTTCTTTTCCTTTTGTGCTCCTTTCTTCATTTTTGCTCTTTTTCTCCTCCTTATGATTATATGGCTCACAACATTTCCTCCCTCCTATTTTTTTTGTTCTTTTTCGTAATTTTTCAATTTTTTGTGTTTTTGACATATGTGAATTTTTTGTGAGAATCCTTCTGATTTTTTTCTTGGTTTTGTATGTATGCACTTTATCACCCCCCCATGCCTAAGTTTTGCAATGTCCTCATTGTAAACAGAGGGTGGGAATTAGTGTTGAGGTCAGGGGCTTAGAACAGGATATATCGGGTGGGTGAATGGGTCGGGAATGAGTGATGCGAATGATTTTAAGCTCTGATACGTGTACCAGAGGTGGGATCAACTGTCTAAGGCTGAACTCAAGGTGCAATAGACGTGGAGTACAGACGGCTAATCAGACGGGTCTCTATTTTTGAGATGACGGGTTGCCTCCCGTTAAGCGCTAAATTTAATGCCTTCAGCCGAGCGAAAAATGGGGTGGAGAGGGAGTGGTCAAATCAATGGAGTTTTGGAAAACAAGCACCTTGATTAAGAGCCTGGTTGGTCCAACCAGGTACTTGTTCAGATCAGTGGGCTGATGATGCAGCCCAAACCCAATAAGTCTGGTGGGTTGATAGATGTAGATTAGCAGATGTGGGACCCACCAAATGCAGTGATGTTCTGATAGATATGGAAGTGAAAACTCGAGTTGGGGCTCAGTCGAATCAGCCTGGTGGGGGTAGGGTTCCGAAAAATAATCAATGTAAGATGTGGAATCCCTACAGGGACGGTCAAAGGATGGAGGCTCCTGATTTGTGGTCTGATCAGTGTCCGATACCCGGTATAGATACGGAGTTGAATCATCTACAATCGGCTCATTGAGAGGTGAATCAGAATAGAAATTGAGTCCGGTTGCGGGTCGAGGTGGGGAACGGGTTTTGATTGGTGCTGTATATGTGGAGCAGGTGGCTTCAAAGAAGATTGACATGTTATAATCAGGAGGTAGATTTTCTCCGATGTTATGGTCAGATTCGAGATCGTTGGAGAGTTTGCGAAAATCAAAGTTTGAATGAGATTCTAGATCATGAGTTCCACCATAGAATAAATCATATGTTGTATATTCAGCAGCCTGACTGGGATCTAGCCTAAATGTTAATTCTGAGCTTACAAAGGTGTCCCTATCTGGAAGAGGCTCAGGTTCAAGGTTAGTAGGGCAGAGCCAATCGAAACCCCGCTCGTCCAAGTCCTCGGTTTCTGTATCGTAGATTGGCATGACTTCCGAAAACTCGATTAGTTCTTCTGAGGAGGTTGACGAGGGATATTCATCAAATCGAGGCCCAGAATCATATTCTTCATTAAGAGATTGATTTTCTTCATATGGGGCCTTGAAATCTTCAATATAGGTTTCAGATCTAGGTTCTAGGCTTAGGATGTGGGTGGAATTACTAGAATCTAGGTCTGAATAACCTTCGCGGGCCACCTTATCAAAATAAGGGACGGAATTTATACCCGCGAGAGGTTCAGTTCTACTCTCATACTTGCAGGAGTCTTGGGATTCTAAAATGGGTTCATCATGGTCTTTTCCTGCATTTGGAGCTTCCCAACCTTCTTCAATATTAGGTGCATTATACTCCATCTGGGTTGGGAATCCACAACCATTTTGTGCCTCAAACCCGAGATCAGATTTATCCTCGATGTTGTCCCAAGATAGTTCATCCTCTGTTGGCAGTATGTACGGGTATTTCTGATCAATCACTTGTTTTATTAATCTCATTATCTCTTCCCGTTTTTCAAGACTATCTTGGTGTTGCTTCCAAAGTCGAGGATTTGTCATACATTGAAGGTATTCACTATTATGCAATTTTTCTATCTCAATGTATGCAGCAATGAGCAAGTCACGGGTTGATCCTTTGTTGGCTTCTGCTAATAGTACTTGGGCACAAGTTATGACAAAGGTTGTGGTTGTTGGGACATCAACCTGAATGTTTCCTACTGTTGTTGAGGTTTCTTCATTTTCATAAAATCTCATGGCATCCTCAATCATTTTATCTCTCATGGATCTCCGGTATTCAGGTTTCTCGACTGGTAGTCCTAGGTGGTTCGGCTGCATATTTGGATCAGGTGGTGGAATCACGATCAGAGTTTGACTCAAGATGTGTTATGAAGCGATCAGATCTGAATAACGAGTCCCACTGAAAATGAGTGTGTGTGCTCTACAGAGAAAAGATGCAGGACTGGAGATGTTCTTGACCCAATCAAGACACCCAAAAGATGTTTGGATGACTATGGAGGTTTGGGGCGGATGAACCCCTGGATCCGAAGATCGTCCACCTGAGAATTACCTGGGCAGCCAGAGAGGGAGAGTCCCGCAAAGACCCCTACACGGTAGAGCGTCCCTACGGGTTACAGGGTTTCCCCCACCCGACCTCTCTTGTCACTGAGATTCCAGGTAAACCAGAATGGGGACCTTGACCTCTTAAGTCTATCACTTTTTATTTCAAAGGTGCTTTTAGGGTTCTCACTTGAACTTTAGATGTTTTTGGTATTGTGACCTAATTTAGAGGTTGGTTGACCCAAGGGGTCAACTTCACCTGACCTGTCCTATAGATGGCAGAATGATTCTAAGCTCGGAGCCTAGAGATCACCCTGATTTGACTCCCAGGTTATTAGGTCAAAAGAAAATTTTAAGATTCAAGTGATTTTAGGGCTCAATTTTAGGGTTTGTCTTATTTAACTTTCTTCAATCAAGGGCTTGGGTAGCACACTGATGCGGGAGGGTTTATTTCCTTTTACACAGGCATGTGTGACTAGCGCTTCAAGACCCTAATGTGGAAACCCTAATTTGGTTCTATTTCCAATCCTCTTTTTCTTTTTCAAAAGTTCTCTTTGGACTTATAAACAAGAAGTGTGTGGTCCGCCGAGATTAAGCGTTTATTTTCAATTAGGCACAAGAATTTGTGGGATGGAAAAAAATCACTCCAACTTCAAGAATATTTGCAGAAATTTTCGCAAAATCAAGAAATGTTTTGCCTTAGAGATGGTGATTACTATATAAAGAAGGCAATTGATTCCTAACTTGATTTTCTTCCTTTTGTCTTTCAAAGATTAGGGGATGATTAAGGAAGAAAAGAAATTACCTGCCCTGGAGTGGTTGACTTGCGGGAGAGATTTTCTCATGAAGTACCTGCAAGATCACAACAAAGAAAAGTAGGGCAAGTTAGTGTTCAATATGATAAAAAGAATGTAGAGACTAGTGGTAAATTGTGCAGTGCTCCCCCGGCAACGGCGCCAAAATGTTCAAGGGCGTTTCGTGCGGATTTAAAGCGTATTATGTTGTAGTATAACCGACAAAACGTTCGAACAAATACAAAGTTTTTATTACTCGAAGACCGGAGTATCCGAGGTCGAACACAGGGAGCAAATGGAACTTACCACTAAATCAAAATGTAATTGAACACTCTAATTTACTCAAAATATCAATTCAGGTATGAATGTATGCGATTAAAAGGAGTTAGGGCAAAAAAAATATGAAATTGGACGTCTGATCTTGTGATCAGACGTCTTAAAAGCATCTCTCCTTTTCTTCTTGATTATTCTTCTTCTTCTTCTGCTGCAGTCTTTGCTCTGTCTTTTCTTCTTCTGATCTCTGCAAAGTTCTTCACTTGGCTTCTCTGTGCCTTTGCTTCTGGCTTGCTCTTTTCTTTCTTCCCCTGCGAAGGCTTCTTTCTTGCTTCTTCTTCTCTGCCTTGTTTCTTCCTCTTCTATTCTTCTCTGCCGTTCCTTCTTCTTTCTTTCTTTTCCTTCTCGCGGCCAAGTCCTTCTCCTCCTGCGTTCAGCCTGCCTGCACAGGAGCAAAACCTAACCCTTCTCCCTCTACCCGCGCGTCTCTCTCTCTCAAGCAATTCACTCAAACCGCTCTACCAGAGCCACAGTCTTAATCGGGTCGAATCGTACCCGGGGACCAGGCGCACCTGCAGGTGTGTGATGCGCGAGGAGTGCGTAGGTCTAGGTCGGGTCGGATCGTACCCGGGACCAGGCGCACCTGCAGGTGTGTGATGCGCGAGGAGTGCGTAGGTCTAGGTCGGGTCGGATCCGCCAGGTCCGCGTGGTCAGGCCGCGGACGAGGGGCGGGTGGGGTCAGTGAGGGACCTCACCCCTGTGCTTACTGAGGCGATAAGAGTAAAACACAAAAACAACTTATATGGTCCCTGAAGGTTGCAATCCCACGATGTGGGACTATCTGGTCTCACCTTCACGCGCGCCTGCAGAAGCCTCGTCGTGCGATTGTCCCGCAGCTGCTGGCTCTGCTAGCGCTCCTTGGCTGGACTCGTTCACCTCGCGACACTCGCGCTAGTATGCAGCACCTGTAGCCTGGAAGACCGAGTGCTTGGAGCTTCGTGGGAGCTTCATCAGAGGTCGTCCATGGCGGGGCAGCGGCTCGAATCCTGTCGTACACAAAACGCGCCTCTCGGCCAAATCAGAATAGCTAGAGACCTTTGCCGTGGCACGGCGAAGGCGGTGGGCAGTGCAGCAGGCCGCAGGTCGGCCTAGGCGTGCGTGCCTAGGTTAACCTGTGGCCGGAGATGGTGGGTTGGTCGGGGGGTGATTGTGGAGGGTTGGAGTGGCAGTGGTAGGGTGGAGTGTGTTCCTGGAGGTGAGGCGGAGCTTTCGAGGTGGTTGGCGAGCGTGTGGAGGGCTGGAGTGGTGTGGGCGGCTCGCCGGAGTTCGGTCGGTGATGTGGAAGATGAGGGTGGTCAGCGTCGGTCGAGGGGGTAATCAGATGAGATAACAGGGAGAAAAGAGAGAGGATATGATGGAGAGGAGTTCTAATCTACTGTAAGGACGAAAGGGGACGGAGGGCGAACAGCAGTACCTGCTGTCGCCGGAGAAGATGACGCCCAGTGGGGGAGGACGACGGCGACGACGGGGCTGAGGCGGCGTGCGCTGGTACTGCGCGACGCGGAGGAAGGTCAGGAAGTTAACTCTGCCACTGGTTTTGTGGCAGAGCGAAGAGGGAGGGGAGGGGGGCCTCGCCGGAGCCTGCTGGGAGTTTGGCCGGGCAGGAGGAGAGGAATTGGGGGTGGAACCTCGGCCAAACCAAGCTCAGCCTCTTCGGCCGGAGTTATGGGTTCTTATATAGGCGCTGGACTTGGTGTGCAGGGCGTGAAGGGCACGTAATTGCCTGAGGTTGGTCGCCGGAGATGGAAAGGAGTTAGGATACCCAAATCTCTCGTGCGTTCGCACGAGAGATTGGGTTCACACCAGGGATCGATATCGGTCTTAAATGGAAGGCAATTCTTCAGAGAATTCTCCTTCCATTTCTGGGAGGGAATCTCTGAGGATTAGAGAGCAATCCCTCTCCGAACCTCGCCGGAGCTCGGTTCTGCCCTAGCAATGGCGGCAGGACCGGTTTGCAAAGGAGGCGAAGAACCTAGGGGGTTCTCTGCAACGGTATTCAAAAGATAGGGACCAATTTGTGATTTGGGTGTACTAAATTGCAAAGTAGGTCAAGATGACCTCTCCTTAGGTCCAAATTTTGGTATAAACCTAATTTGGACCTAAGGAAACCAATGGAGAAGTTAGATTTCAGGTTTGACCTCGTTTGACTGGATATTTTGCGTAAAAAACCCAAATTAGGTTAATTGAAGAGCTAGGACCCTAATCTAGGTCAAACTAGGTTCCAAAGGCCAAATTAAGTGTTCTAAACCCTAGAGTATGGTTTTCCCATGATTTGTAGAGGGTTTACTTGCTTTTTGTTCTGACCGGAACCTTGTTAATTTAAGCAGGTCTGTTTTAGGGTTACCAAGTGTCTTTTAGTTCTTAGATTGCACATGAACCCATTTCTGATTGACTCAACCCACTTTTTATCTCATTTAGACCATTTGACCTATGTTTTGCCTCTGAGAAATCCCGTTTATCTACTGCAATGGTAAAATTTGCAGTTTTAACCTTTATTTCATGTTTTCTTCTCAGAGCACTTGTTCCTTCAGTTCGGCCTTCTTCTAGGTTATGTAGGAGCTTTTATCTTCTTTATTGGGTCAAAATGAGCTAGTTATGGCTCATGATGAGGCTCTCATCAGGTCTCGAGACCAAGAAGGGACCAGTCCATTTGGACTTCAATTTCCTTGGAAAGAATTTGAGTCGGGCATTGTAAAGCCAAACTTGCTGAGATGGCTCAAATTCCTTCCGCCGAATATGGCTGTTGTGAAAAGCCTCAGTGCGTTTCTTTAAAGTTAAGGCAGAATCATAGGCTTCACGATAGAGCTCTTCCAGCTCTTGGAGTTGGAGTTTCCTTTCTCGACCACATAGGTCTGGGTCGAGGTTACATTGGCGAATCGCCTAATAAGCGCGGTGCTCCAGCTCCATGGGCAAATGACAAGGGTTCCTGTAAACGATTCTATAAGGAGACATACCTAGGGGAGCCTTGAAGGCGATCTGATACACCCAAAGTGCATCAATCAGCTTGTCGGACCAATCCTTACGGTCAAGCCGAACCATTTTATGGAGAATTTGCTTGATTTGCCGGTTCGACACCTCAGCCTGGCCATTCGTCTGAGGATGATACGGAGATGTGATACGATGGTGGACTCCATATTTCCTCAAAAGTGCCTGAAAAGAAGCATGGGTAAAATAGCTTCCTCCATCCGAGATAATGGCTCAAGGGATCCCAAAGGGTGCAAAAATGTGGTTTTTGACAAATTGAGTGGATATGACATGGTCAGCATGGCGTGTGGGAATAGCCTCGATCCATTTCGAAACATAATCAATAGCAATGAGGATGTATTCAAAGCCGTTGGAAGGAGGAAAGGGACCCATGAAATCGATTCCCCAAATGTCGAAGATTTCAGCAGCTAGGATGGGTTGCAAGGGCATCATGTCACGACATGACATTGACCCTAACGACTGGCACCTAGTGTAATGTTTGGCATAATTGTGTGCATCCTGGTGAAGGGAGGGCCAAAAGAAACCGCACTACAACACCTTGGCTGCAGTTTTCCTCCCAGAGAAATGGCCTTTGCAGGCCTGATCGTGGCAGAAGGATAGCACACTAGGGAATTCTCTGTCAGGAATACAACGACGGATGATCTGGTCAGCACCTATTCGAAAAAGTAGTGGATTATCCCAGAAATAATACTTTGCTTCTGCAATGAGATGCTCGCGCTGGTTTTTAGGCCAGCCACGTGGAAGGGAACCAGAAGCAAGGTAATTGGCAATGTCGGCATACCAAGGTCCACTTGTCACATTAATTGCCAATAGGTGCTCATTGGGAAAAACCTCATTGATCGGCAGGGTAAGTCCAATGTGGTCAGGGTCCAGTCTTGAGAGATGATCAGCCACAACATTCTGGGCTCCAGCCTTATCGCGGATCTCAATGTCAAATTCTTGGAGCAGAAGGATCCGACGAATCAGTCTAGGATTGGCATCCTTCTTGTGCATGAGATGGCGAATGGCCGCGTGGTCAGTGAATATAATAACATGCGAGCCCAAAAGGTAAGAGAGGAATTTCTCCAGCCCAAAGACGACTGCTAGTAGTTCTTTTTCAGTGGTTGTATAATTACGCTGGGCCTCGTCCAACGTCTTACTGGCGTAGTACACCACGAAGGGGTGTCTATCGCGTCTTTGTCCCAGGATGGCTCCAACTGCAAGGTCGGAAGCGTCACACATGAGTTCAAAGTCGAGGGACCAATCAGGTGGTTGGAGAACAGGGGCCTTGGTGACAGCATCACGCAGCTACGTGAATGCTCGTATGCAGTCGGGGCCCATATCAAAGGGTACATCGGTCAATAAGAGATGAGTTAAATGTCTAGAAATCTTGGAGAAGTCTTTCATGAATCTCCTATAGAAACCGACGTGTCCCAAGAAGGAGTGGATTTGTTTGACAGAGCCAGGCACAGGTAAATCAGCAATTACATCAAGCTTAGCTCTATCAACCTCGATACCCCTATCGGAGATGATATGCCCGAGAACAATTCCCTCGTGTACCATAAAATGACTTTTTTCCCAGGAAAGCACGAGGTTCACATCAATACATCTCCGAAGGATACGGGTCAGGTTGGCAAGACAGTCATCAAAGGAGGGTCCAAAGATCGAAAAGTCATCCATGAAAACCTCAAGAAAGTCACCCACCATGTCATGGAATATCACCAGCATACATCTCTGGAAAGTTGCTGGCGCGTTACAAAGTCCGAATGGCATTCTTCTAAATGCAAAGGTGCCGAAGGGGTAGGTAAAGGTGGTTTTCTCTTGGTCCCTGGGGTCAATTGCCACCTGGTTATATCCAGAGAATCCATCCAGGAAATAGAAAAATTTATTTCTCGCTAACCGCTCCAGGATTTGGTTAATAAAAGGTAGAGGAAAGTGATCTTTCTTAGTTGCAGCATTAAGTTTCCTATAATCTACACACACTCTCCAAGATGTAGGAGTGCGTGTAGGGATGGATTCGCCCCTGTCATTGACATGGATGGTGAGTCCCGCCTTTTTGGGCACGACGTGAATCGGACTCACCCAGGGGCTATCGTTGATCGGGAAGATTATACCCGCATCCAGCCACTTAATAATTTCCTTTTTAACGACCTCTCACATGTTAGGGTTGAGACGTCGCTGCATCTCGCGGGAAGGTCGAGCCTCCTCCTCCGTATATATACGGTGAGTGTAGTAGGAGGGGCTAGTGCCAGTTAAGTCTGATAAGGACCATCTAATGGCTACCTTGTGTTCCATAAGGACCTTTGTTAGTTTGCACTCTTGCTCCCTGGTCAATTTTGAACTAATGATTACGGGGAGCGTTTCATTTGGTCCCAAGAAGACATACTTAAGCGTATTAGGCAGCTCTTTCAGCTCGGGAGAGGATGGTGAAAGATCTGGCATTTCTTGGGACGAGAGTGTCCCAAGCGGATCAGAAGAAAATAAGGCAGGAGGAAGAAGTTGGCCCTCAGATTGGCCAAGAAGAGGGGCATCTTGGATTGATGGATCCAAAAAGGGATAGCCCCAGTGAGCAGTATTTGGGCTCAATGTCCCAGTGTGGAGTTGCAATTCCGCCTGATTTGGCAGGAAAGAAAGGGCAATCCGGTCTTCAAGAGTGGATCAGCGGTGAGTAGCCTGAATATGACTCAGACCACGAGGTATGGGAAGCGGAGAAAACCTCGTTAGAAGTCTGGTCAGGAGAAGGTACGGGAGAAGGGAGGGATGGGGGAACGTCACAATATGTGTCGGTCAGGCAATCATCTGTGTTTAAAGGCAATCCACAGCAGTCAGAATAGGTCCCTATTAGTCCGATACACACGCTGACGGCCATGTCCTCGTCAGACGTGTCATCCTCGATGCAATCACAATCAAAGTTCTTGGCTGCCTTGAAGATGTTAAGCTTAAGCTTCTCAGATCCAACGGCAATCTCAATACAGCCCGACTCACAGTCGATATGGGTGTAGGCTATGGCCAAGAAAGGTCGACCAAGGATGATCGGACAATCAGAAAGTGAGCTAGGAACTTCCATATCCAAAACAAGAAAGTCAATAGGAAAATAGAGACTGTTGACCCTAACCACCACATCTTCCACCACACCCTTTGGTATTTTACAGAACGATCTGCTAACTGTAACGTGATAGGGGTGGGTTTTAGATTTCCTAAGGCAAATTTCTCGAGCATGATGGTTGGTATAAGATTGATGGAAGATCCTAGATCAAGCAGAGCACGGTTAAAATTGCAGACTTGGATGCTACAAGAAATAAGTGGTGTGCCCGGATCTTTCTGCTTCGGTGGTAGATTTGACAGTATAGCACAACTCGCATGAGGCGAGTGAACCATCGGATTCTTTATTTTCTTTGACTGTCGCCTGGGTGTAGTGTAGTCTTTGAAAAATCGGGCGACAGTAGGTATGTGGTCGATAGCCTCTAACAGGGGTACCTTGATTTCAACATCCATGAATAAATTACGCAGGTTATCAAAGGCCTGTGTATCCTTTTTCTTGCCTTTTGTCTCCCTCAGTAGAGCCTTAGGGAATGGGACCGATTCTGGCACTAGTTTGGGTGTATTGTCCTCTTGCGAATGCGGTGCGCATCTCGAATGAGAGGGCGATGAAAAAGATGGGCCAGGATCAGGTCGAGGCGGATCGACGATTTGCTTACCGCTCCTCGTAGTAATTGCATTGGACGTGTCGGGTCCAGTGGGATCATAAGGCAGAGGAGGGTTCATAATAGGAACATAAGGGTGAGGTGTAGTTGCTGCGGGATTAGCCTGAAATCCTGGTGGAATGCTCAGAGCCTGCAGAATTTGATGAACCTGCCCCTGAGAAGGTCATACCCGTGGTTGAGGACCACGAGGTACGAAATTTCGCGGGTTGGGAATAGGTTGGGCTGGAAGAGTGCCCTGAGATCGAGTCTCCATACGTAGTTGACTGATTTCAGCATTCTACTGCGCCAATTAGTGCTGAAGAGAGGTCATGTTCTCTTCATGGTGCTTAGACATTTTCGTCATCATTCGCATCAGTTTATCAAGAGGACTCGATGCGTGTTCTGTTTGCGGTATGCAAGGACCTTATGGCGGATTCGCCGTAGGATTAGACTGGGCCCTTGGGATGATGGGTGTGGACGGTCGCATTGGCCCACCCGCAGGGTTTTGGCACTGCGGGTTATTGGACCATGCGAAATTAGGATGATTTCGCCACCCTGGGTTATAAGTAGCAGAGAACGGGATGTTCCCCAGGGCGCAAGTGTCTTCTAAGCCAGAAGACGAGTCCTCATGTAAATATCCATCCGAGCACACGGAGGCTTGGTCCTTCGTGTCAAAATACTGGCTTGCAGAAGTTAGATCCACATGACTTACCGAATTGCTTGGTGCGACACTCGGTAAGGAAGATCTCACGGGGTTTTTGGGGATAAGCTTGGTGTTGGAAGGATTAGGATTGTGACGAAGTGGTGAGGTGGGGGTGTTTGCCATAGAACGGGCGGGATTGGCTAGAAGTTCGTCCAGCTTCTTGTGCACGATGGAGACTTCATCCAATTTTTGAACGATAAGGCTAAGATCAGTGGATGAATGGGAGGGTCCCGTGTCAACTTCGTGAACATTACGACGCAGGCTGGTACGATTAAAGGTGACAATGGAGGCATTGTTCATTGAGTTTTCACTCATGTTTTCAAATAATTCGAATGCTCCATTCTCGTCTTTATTCATGAAATTCTCTCCGCAGGAAGCGTCTGCAATCTGCTTCAAAGTCTCATTTAGCCCATAATAGAAAATATGGGCTATATGCCACTTAGGCAGACCGTGGTGCGGACACTTCCAAAGGAGGTCATTATACCTCTCCCAAGCCTCATGAAACTGTTCGTCGTTTTGTTGCGTAAAGGAAGTTATAGCACGACGAAGCACATTGGTTCGCCCGATTGGGAAGAATTTCTTGAGAAAAGCTGTTCGCATCTCTTCCCAAGAATGGATGGTTCCCCCAAGGGTGCGTAACCATTGCGACGCTTTATCCCGCAACGAAAACGGGAACATTTTCATGAGGACAATTGATAACTCGATGTTTCTTGGTTTAATCGTTTCAGCCAATCGGGTTAAGTCTTCCAAATGGAGAAAAGGATCTTCACTTGCAAGACCATGGAAGTGAAAGTTAATCAGGCCAATTATATTGGGTTTCAATTCAAAATCATCCCCGCCCATGGGGACCCGAATTTGTCCTATGGTCTCTGTAGCAGCGGGATTTTGATAAGAGCTAAGAGACCTAGGCTCCTCCCGTTCGGGAGGGTTCTGCATTTCCTCCAAGGTTTCCCTAATGGCTTCAATCTGTTCATTATACATTTCCATTTGGGCATGGAGGTGGGTTATGGGGTCCATGGCTCCACCACCTGGTGGGATTTGAGGGTGGTTTCCTCCCTCGGGATTTGGGGGTGAGCGTGCAGCCATGTTTGTGGAGGAGGATGAAGATTCGATTTCTTTTCTTCTAGAATTATCAGAAAATTTAGGGTTTTGTGACCTCCTCCCAAACATGCACTACCACAGGAAGAATTGGGGAGATAAGAAGGGAAAAGGGGATGAGAGAAATGAAGTCACAAAGGTACACTTGATGACAAATCAAGGCAATCAAAGTCCTAACCTCTACAATGTGCCCTTAGACCTAAAGATCTAAGTTACCTACTATCATAAACTACGGAACCAAATGCGAGCACCGCAGAACCACCGGGCCTGATTGAAAGGCCGTTTGCCCTAGTCTTAGACACCCGATAGCACGCAGGAACCCGCACCAGCACGTAGGCGCTACACGCAGGTAGTTAGACCTCCAATCCTTAATAAGGGTCAAGTTGCTACCAGTTTTAATTAGAGGCTTAGGATCAAGTGTTTCAGGAATGTGAAGGGCGTTGTATACGGATGCCCAAGTGTGTTGATTTTAGAAAGTGTGTAAACCAAGCATGCAACGGGGAAATCTCCCTGAATTGAAGTTCTATTTGGTGGATGGTTTTTAGAATTTCAGCCTTAAGTAGTATGGATTTTAAGATTTCGCTGAGTTACCAATTCACCCAATCTCTGGGTTTTGAGAAAATACAAGTTCTTCTATGCCCAACAAACCCTTCTTCAATGTGAGTTGGTTAATCATGCTAAAAATGCAATGGGCTTCCCTAGGTGGAAATTTCTCTATGTGGATGCATGAGTCAATTTTAGGTTAGTGTGAAAGGGAGCCAAAGCACTTCAATTCAAGTGCTCCCAATCACCAAAATGATGTTCCACACACAAGGCTCAACCACAAGATAATGTAAAGAGAATTGAAATTTTGGGGTTGAAATATTTGGGATCAAATCTTAGGCAGGTGACAGGTTGTGGTGGGGTTGGAATCAACTCAATTCCAAGTCTCCCCACCAAAAAATGTGATCCCTAATTGTGGATAAATGAGGCAAGGAGGGATGGCAATCAATCTATTTAATCTTGCCTCAAAGAATACTTCACACGACGAAAGATTCACGAATCAAGATTCTTGGATCTTCGCTATGCGAAATTTGGCAGGAAATCCCGGGGCGGTGGGGGTGATTTTTAATCCACTTGCCCCAAGAAATCCCAAGAGGTGTTTTTAGGTTTTTTTTTTTAATTTTTTTAATTTTATCTAGGTGACAAGTTAACCTAAGTTGCTAATAGAGAGAGAGACCTACCTTTTCAGCAATGTGGGTGAAGCTCCAGTGCAGCGCTGACGACTTCACGCTCTTGTTCCCACCTTGGATCTGCCCACGTCTCCAACCTCCTCTACTTGCCTCCTCCTTGCAATTGGTTTACCTGCACACCAGCAAACAAAAACACCCATGAAGAGATGGGTGTGAGAAGAGACAATCAAAGGAATGGAGTAGAAACTTACCTCAATGCGCACCTCCCTGGCAACGGCGCCAGAAAAAGCGTGGTAGAACTTGAATAAGTTGTGTTAATATGGTGAAATTATCGTTGAAGTTAGTATAGTGGGTTTACCTAAATCGTGTCTAACCATCTTTCACAAATTTTTTTTTTAAGCTAGCCTACTTAATTTTATCTTGGTCACTTTTAGGCCCAGGGTCGATCTCAGGGAGGCGGGAATTAAAGGTGAAGAAGTTTCTACACCTTTCCTAAAACGTATATCTTCCGTGCGTTTATTATATTTTTGGTTTTTTTCTATTTAAGATTTTTTTGTGTTGATAATATTGTCCTTGAGGCACACCCTCAAAATTAAGTTCTTGGCTCTGAGTCAAATTGTTCTTGGCTTTGAGCCAACTTAGGGTTTCCAAAAAAACCGATCCTACTATTTGCAAGACTGAGTACCTGTAAGACAAGGATTATCTTTTCCCTTGTACTCTTTTTTTATCTTTTTAATAGCAGGAAAAAAGAGAAATAAAAACAAGGTAGGTTGCTTGTAGAGAAAGGAATACTTAGCTTAATATAATAAATACAGTCTCTATATATATAGATATGTATATATTATATATATAGGGGTGAAGGTGGAAGTGGAAATGGAGTGTAGCACAGTGACGAGTTGGTCCACGTCTAGTAAGACACAACCAACAAGATGAAGTGTCGCGTAGAGTGTAGGACAGATGTGTGAGAGTGTGTGTGGAGGCGCTTGCTTTACGCGGGTATCGGGGAATAGTAGCAACTGGTGCAGATATTCCCGCGATATGATGCGTGGTGGGGTGACTAGTGTACGGGCATATGGATACAGGTAGGTGATGTGTATGTAAAGATATATATATATATATGTATATATATAGATAGGGTTATAACTATATAGGTCTATATGTAGTTGTGTATATATATATATGTGTGTATATATATATTTATGAATGTATATATATATTTATAACTATATAGATATATATATATATATAGTAATATATGTATATGTATATGTGTATGAATATATGTATGTATATATAGATATATATGTATATATGTATGTATATATGTATATATATATATATACATATATATGTATGTGTGGGTGTGTACAAGTGAGTGTGTGAGTGTACGAGTGTGTATGTGTACGTGTGTGTGTATGAGTATGGGTGTGTCGCTGGCGGGTGAGTGTGAGAGAGAGGGCAAAGTTAAGCCATCTGGCTGGAGCATCCGCCGTCTGAGCTCGCAGGAGTGCGGGCGTGCAAGGGCTTCATGCGGGAGCTGGAGGGAACGCACGTGCTGTCTTCGTGAGTAGGCTAGTGCGGGAGTGCAGCGCAGCGCACAGCGCTGCAGGCGGGAGCGGGTGCGGGCGACCAGCTGGAGCGGGTTGCGAGAGAGGAGAGAGAGCGCTGTGCCACCGGCTAAGTGAGAAACAAGCCGATGGCTACAGTGTCGCGCTGAGAGGCGTGAACAGTGGATACAGTGCTGCACGGGAGCGGGCGACCAGTAGCGTCGGTTCTACGTGCGCAGGTGCACTGGGAAGCGCCTGCGCGTGCGGGGAGATCTCACGGACGTCTGCTGGCGTGTGTGCGGTGGCCTGCGCTGCTTCAGGCAGCTGTTGCTACTGCTGGAGCTTTCGAGCTTAAAGCTCTGACAATGGCGGCGAGGGCATTCAGTGGTGAAATAAAATGGTGAAACCACCATGCCCACTTGCTCACGAAGGAGCTGGGTGGTGGTGGAACTCACAGTGGTGGTTGTGGGACCACTGTGAGCTTTCTCCTGCCCGCAGTGTGTCTCTTCAGTGAGAAGAGATATTGTGTATGGAGAGGGAGAGGGGATGAGGTTGGCCTGACAATGGAGGAAAGTGTCTGTAGGTAGTGTTTGTTCAGGCTCCCCTGCGCAAGGGAGAGGGCAAGGCATTTTAAGGAAGAATAAGGCATGCCACAGCCATGCTTTGGCATTGCATGTCCAGCCATGTTGCTGGCAGAGGAGTGGCGCGAAGAGGCGCAAGCCCCATGCCCTGCAGCCGCGCAAGGGAGAAGAATTCAAAGTCAAAAAAATAAAAAATGAAAATGGTGAATTTGCAATGCATCCCTTGATGAAGATGTTAATTAGATGGCCAATTATTCACTCTCCTCCCTTCTTTTAAAAGAAAAGCATGCATGTGTCTATGTACAAATGCCACTATTGCTACATAAGATGCAATGGTAGTGCTAGGAAATAACATAAGATGGCATATTTATTGGTGTATTTTTGCTGTGCAATTAGGAGGAGCAAAGGTTCTTCTGGCTGGTCAAGGATAAGGAAATGAATAGTCTGGTAATGGTGGTTGTGTCACAGAAAGGTTGTTCATGCTTTCCCTCCCTATGGGAAATTGAGAAGAAGTGCGTGGTGTAGGTGACTGAGAAGAAAAAGATGAAGGTTTAGATAGGAATTTCCATACTTCATCCACTTTTTCTCGAAGCTGACTAGCTATAATCAAGCTAACTAGCTATAATTAAGCCCACCTTATCAAGCTGACTAGCTATAATCTCTAAATCTCGTGTGCTGGATTGGGCTTCGTGTACCCCTGAATGCGAATGGGAATGTGAGGACTTTCTATTAAACACGTTCATCGAAGCATTGTTAATAGAGTTTTCAGCCATGCCTTCGAAGAGCTCAAAGGCTAAGTCCTCATCCCGACACAAGAAATTGCCTCCACATGCGGCATCTACAAAGTTCCTTGTGTCATCATGGAGCCCATGGTAAAAGATTTGGACTTGTTGCCAACATGGGACACCATGGTGGGGATATTTTCGCAAAAGCTAATGGAATCGCTCCCAAGCCTTATGCATTTGTTCTCTTGAATTTTGGGTAAATGTGGCCTATAGGGAAGTACTTCTTCAGGAACTCATGTTCCAAAGAAGCCTACATTTCTATTGGTGTAATCTAGGAAAAAGTCCTAAACCAGAAGGCGGAAAAGGAGAACATCTTCATCAGCAATGTCTGCTGATCAAGGCCCTACGGACCCAAGGTCTGGGCGAGATTTTTCAACTCTTCTAAATGCTGAAAAGGGTCCTTAAAAGAAAGACCAAGGAAGTGTGGGATAAGTGCAATTATATTTGGCTTCAGTTCAGCAGCACGACCCCCAGCAGGATAACATACCGTAGGCATAAGAGGTACAACTACGGGATTATAGTAATCCTATAGTTGAGGTTTATGAGCCTGGGGAGCCTGAGGACGGGGTTTTGCTAGAAGATTAACAGCTTGAGTAAGCTGTTGACCTGTTGGGTAAGGGTATTCATATGTAATTGTCTCAAACATGTGTTGTAAGTTAGGTTGTGGACCTTTCTCTGGTTGTGGTTGGTTAGGAAAGTTGGGTAGGGAGGAGGTTGGAACCTATGAATTGGAGGTGGTGGTGGAGGAGGATGTGCAAAATGATGTTGAGGAAGTTGTTTGAAATCCTCAAATTGTGAAGAATCATGTTCATCCTCCGGATGAACGGAGTGGTGAATGGGAGTTTGAGGCCTAGGAGGTATAGGATTGGATGTGGAAGGCATAGAAGTGGAAGTAGAAGCTTGGGCATCAGTACCCAAGGGAGGTACAAGCTCAGGGTTCTGGACCTCCTACCATCCATGAGTTGGTTTTTGAAAAATGAATTTTAAAATTAGTCACAACTCACAAGAAGGTAAACAATCTCAATCAATCAAGGATAGAATCAGAAATCCCAATATCTCAATCAATCTTAACAATCAAAGACCAATCAATATCAAGTCAAGCGAGAAAATCCAAATTTTTCCTAGGGTCTGCTACACAAAAATAATATAGTACGCAAATAGATAGTATATCAATACAATCGTACGCATCCTAAACAAGACCTAGCAGAGTGTAGACCTCTAAAATCCACCCAGAATCTGGATAAGACTGACGTACGAATCCAGACCCTGTGGTTGCTCAAGGAGATGAGATAGAAACACGTGCATTTGTGTACTTAAGTGATCGTGTAGTGTAAACACGATAATCAAGCAACAAAATAGCGATAAAAATCTCAGACATGGTTTCAAACAAGTTATTTTGTCTCCTTTTATATTTGATTCGATATTTAAGAGTGACTTCTATGCAACTGGTCTCACTTTTTAATTTCTCTTCAATCAAATGATGGTCTTTTTAGTCTTAAGTTAAATGCAAAAGATGGTAGGAGCTAAGGATGGATAGAAATGTGTACCTGACTCTAGCAATTCTTCAAAATACAATTTGATTGAATTAAAATCTAGCAGAAAGAATGAAAACTAAGTATGGATACCTAAGAGATGTTGCTGCTAGATTTTTTAATTTTATAACGTTTTTGGATTTTCTAATGCAACAAGCAAAATCAAATTGAAAAAGAAATTGATATAGAAAAATCGTGTTGATGAGAGATGAGTAGAGAGAGAATAGAAAGAGTGCAGAGTCTAAGTTATTACAAAAACGTGTGAGAGCAGGCTCTTACAACTTATGCCTAACAAAATATCCTAAGTATATACCTAAGTCTAAACTACCACTATACTAATCTATACTACTAAAACTGGAAAATCTGCAGTTCTTGGAAAAACTCCTCCTGGAAGTTGGGTTTGAAGTGCAGTAGATCCACCAGGAAGAAGACTCCACCTGGAAGAAGGCACTACTCCTACTCCTCAAGTGTTGCAAAAGTACCAGATGATTAGTAAGGCAATTATATATAAAAACAAATCAAAGAATAAATTGAATAAAAGAATGTATATATAACAAAGAATATGAATGAATAAATGATTATATACAAAGAAATAAAAAATATTTACAAATAAAGAATAAAAGAAAAATTTTTGCATATGAGGAGTTGCCTCTTCAGCAACAGTGCCAAAAATATGATCATTGACAATCGTGTTGTAATAAAAATGATGTTTTAATGTCGTTGTTGTAGTATAATTATCTTAATGCAAATAGATGTCGCGTCATTTTAATTATTTACTTAATTTTCACTAGTTTATTCCAAGTCGTTCATTAGGAGATAGTTATTGATATACATCACTCACTTTGTTCCAAAAATATTTTTTTATTTAAAAAATGTCAAGTTTATTTACACCATGAATCAATGAATCAATTAATGAATGAATTAGACAATTATATACAAAAGAATTAATTCTACCTATAATGCCTTAAATATAATTACAACTAAACAAGCATCAAAACCTATGTATAATTACACTATGTTAGTTATGTACTATCCTAAATAATACCTAAGTATAGGTATAAAAATAACTACTAATATACACTAGACTAAACATAGTAACATATAATATTAACTTAAATAACATACACTATATATAATAACATTTACATATGTTACTATAGCCTTAGTAAAAATATGTACAACACATAGGGAAAAAGAATATGTTTACTACATAATTATATATCTACAGTGATAGATATATTCGTCACTAAAGTGTTAGGATTTATTTATATATATAAGGCTCAAACAGTATTTTACTCTATTTATATTTATATATATATTACATATATATATACCTTGTATATATATACATTATATACATATATTATTTACTATACATATACATATACTATTATATTATATTTATACATGCTATACATACATACACATACACTCACACACATGTCACATCACTCACTTAGCACTACACTACTATCCCAACATTTAGTTTCTTTTTCTAGCTCACAGTTCTCTTCCTAACACTTAGCCGCTCATGCTCTTCACTCTCTCTTCAACACATAGTGAGTTACAGTTCATTTAACCAAAAATTTATTTTTTTTAATGGGCGGCCTAGCCTTCTGTGGGATACACAGCACCGAAGAGGGTGGGACCAGACCACCACTAAACTGGCCCTAGTTTGATTAGTGTGTGTTTAATTAAATTTTCAGAGGCCCACAATGTGCCCACTACAGGCCCAATAGGCCCAACACTGTGCACCGGATCTCAGCCCACATACAAATTTCATATACTCAATATGCTCTAGAGGATAGAGGGGATAATGGGTAATAGTGCCCGACGCTCATGACAACTGAGCAACCATCAGAGCGAAATCAACTTATACTGCGTTCAGCGCTCGCACACGCCCCATGTGGGACTAATGCCACGCTCAATTAAGTGCTGTACAACGCTATGCTCTATTCTGGAACCGTGAGTTTGGGTCTCCATTTGAGAGCCCTAATCAAATCTATTTTCCAATTAAATTACATGTTTGGAAAGCCCTTATATAGGGCTATTCAATTTTGTAGTTCATTTATGAAAATAAGTTATTTAATTATATATCAAAATTAGGTAAAGTTAAGGGTTTATATACATTAATTTAGGGTTTAAATTCTTAATTAATGTACAAATTATTGAATTAATGATACAATTAACTTAATAATTAGTTAATTTATATAATAAGTTATTTATTGCACATTTTTATTTTATTTTAGAGCATTTATTTTGATTTATGTACATTTATATACATGTTTTAAATAGATATACATAATTAAGTTATAAATACTATAATACAGTATAAATATGTTACAGATAGTATGAAAATATTTAAAATTAATATATATAAGTGTACAGTGCAAGTTACTTCAGTAATAAATTAATTTACTAATTTATTTTATTTTAACTTAATAATGTATCAAATTAACCTAATAACTTAATTACGTACAATAAATACATAATTAAATTAATTTATAGTTATGGTATAGTATATAATAATTATTTAAATATGTATGTACAATATTACATATGGTTATAGACATATACACAGGTTTTTATAATTACTTAGGGTTATATACATTTACTTTAATATAAATTATTATACAATTATATAATAAAGTTATATATACAGTAAATCATTCTAAATACTTAACTAAATATATAGAATACAATTATAAGTTATTTATGTACATTATCTGAATATGGCACAATATCTACATATACCTTAATATTAAATTATATTTACAAGTATAAATAGTACATACATGGTATGTCTAGGTATTTTTGGTTATTTTCTAATTTTTATGATTTTTATATAAAAAATAGAGGTAGGAGAGGAGAGAGAAAGAGTGAGATGAGAGAAAAGAACTCTTTTTGGTGTTTTGAACTTTGGTTCTTTTATTAAATTCCAAAGTAGTCCGAACCATCGGCTGATATGTTCTATCATGCTGGAGGTTCAGAATACTTTGAAAATTTACCCATGCTTAGAAAAATACCTGATCTTACTCAAAACTCTTTTTTTTTTTGTGATTTTTTTATGATTTTTATTTATGTACAAGTCTAACACAAAAGAGGGCTAAAGAGTTTTGAGATAAAGATCCTACGACCTAGAAATGTGGTCTATTGGTTGAAACAAGTGTGTAATTAGTCAGACACATCTAGCACACCAAAAGAGAAATATTTGAAGCAATAAACATGATTTCCAATTCAAATTTCATTTTAGATAGTTATGCACATTGAAAAGTAGCTGACAAAGGATATTAACACATTTACAAGCTATTCTAATTATATTTCATTCAAATTTCAATACAAGAAAGCTTGTTCGAAGAAGGTCTACAGTATAACACATGTCAGCTCCTTGAAGTCTCCAAGTTCAACCAAAATCTACTTGTAATTCTCTCATCCAGATCTAGCTGTCATGAAATCAACCGGTACTACTGATGCAGCCCTGATCAGCCAATGCTGATGTGCTATTTTAGCACCCAAGAGATGCTGTTGTTGCTTCCAGATCAGATGGCTTAACATCACACTCAACAGTAAATGGTGTTGCATGATGAAGTCTTCAAATCTAGCAGCTAATGGTTGTTGTTTTCACTAAAATAGGCTCAGATCAAATTTGGGAAGATCTAATTCAAGGCTAAATTCTCATCCAAATTCCATTGAAACCAATATTCATGTTCAAATCCACTAAGAAATACTTGACAACTAGTGTAAAACATTTTTTTTAAAAAAAGTCTGGAATCCACAGAATCATCTCACTCTTTAAAAACCTCTAAAGTCCCTAAGATGATCTTTACTTTGCATTATAAACAATATAGAGGGAAATGATCACATTAGGTATTTGAAATCATCTTAAGACCCTCCAGAACTTCATTAAAGTGCTAGAATACCTTAGTTAAACCCTAAAATCAGGTTAAAAGATTTTTGCATTCAAAAGACCATGTTGCCCTATTTTGGGCTTTGACTTTAAATTAATTGCTGATTAGATCATCTGACCTTCTTGAACACCATTGATTGGTGTTCAAGGTGATCTAATGATTTGATCAGAATCACTTGGGTCCTTGTTCAACCTCAAATCAGTACCACTGATTATCCTTAGTCAAACTACCCAAAATGCAACTCAAATTGGGTTTATGCTCATCTGAAAATTAAAAACCAAATTAAACACCTTAGATTCAACACATTACACCCAATTGAGTGAATGAAAACTCAAATCTCTCGATTAAATCCATTTAAAACCAAATTGACTCTAAATCGCAAAATTGAGTGTGAAATCCAAATATGAAAGAATCTAGCGAATCAATTCAATTAAAACTAGATTGGGGGGTCTTTGTGAATTCATGGAATGAATGGGAGACCCCCCAAGTGAATTTTAGGTGCGAATTCAGATTTAGAAGCTGAAACATCAGATTTGAATTTTGCTTTGATGAAGGGGTGAATGGTGATTAAAATGCGAGGAAATTAGAGAACATGGATTATGAGATGTGGAGGGAGATTAGTGAAATGAAATGAGATTGCAAAAACACCTCTCTGATTTGAATTGATCAGAGAGGGCAAATTGGAGCTAATCTAATCTACTCCTACCTAAACTACCAAATTCGTGAATTAACTAGCTAATTCTATTCTAATTGATCTACACTACACTAACAATCACTACAATTATCCTAGAAAGCAGGAAATCCTACACTAAAATGAAGAATGGGGCCTGAGGATCTTCATTCGGTCAATGGGGAGGAAGAATGGAGGAAGAAGACTCTGGTGGAGGGGAAAGCCCACTAGTGGATCTCTGGGTCGCCCTCAGGTGTTATGTGATCCCTAGCGGTGAGGAGAGTCGAAGAAGTGAAGCTTCATTGTTAGTAGTGATGTATACACATCCATTTAGGATAAAATGCCTATTTATGCATATTCCTAAGCTTAGAGATGATTACATATTATAAATATTGCATAGCATGCATCATTTTGCATATAGAATAGTTTGTATAAATTTTAGGTTAATGTGCATCCTTTTGTGGCAGAGAGAGAAGATTTATTTTGGGGCCTTAGATTGATGATTCGACTATATAGATCTGATTAAGATGACAATCGGAGTCCTGTAGCACATTGTGCAGTCTGAGGAAGATCAACAACCAAGGGGCTAGGTGATGCAATTTGGAGCCTTAAACGACAAATCCAACAGCACGATGGATTTGGATCGACGATCACAGTCCAACAGTGTGAAAATCAATCCAAGCTGACATTCGTAGCGTCATCTACAAAGCAAAGAAGATGGATGACCAGAATGGCGCCATGTGGTGCTATCCCAGCTGCCCTAATCCACCCTCAGCAATCGCCCCTCCTCAAAGGCATTTCCACTGCAAGATCAGGATCGTTGTATCGACATCTAATGACCCTAAGCTTGCCATGTCGCCAGTCTCAACCCTCTCATCAGAGTAGCCTTAATCTCGACCATTGGAAATCCAACGGCTAATATCAACTCCTCAGCACTCTCGCAAAAATATCCGCTTGACACAAAAGTGCCTGCAGCACATTGGTTGCAAGAGGCATTCGCAACCCGTGAGTGCAAGTTCGAGACCCACGGCTGTCTCTAATTTCTAGCATGGGGCGTGAGCGCTAAATTCGCTTGCTTGATCTCCATCAAACAGTCCGAGCACCGGATGAGAGTGGTGCACGCACGTGGTTGGTAATGCGCAATCACTCACAGTATCTGACTCACGCTCGAGGTGCACGATCCCCACGTCATCTCAGCCATCCACTTCCAATCCAACGACTGTGTTTAATGATCGCTAAATCGGTATTTAAGAGTATTGTGTTGTAATATAGCCAAAAAAGCGTTCAAAACAAATACAATTTTATTACTCAAATTTTGAAGTCCTAGGTCAAACACAGGGAGCAAATTGTTGTTTTAGAAATCAAGATCACAATTCAGAATATGCAATAATATCAATGTCACAGTGCAACAATATAAGAGTAATTGGCAATGTAGACAAAAAATACTCAAGAATTCAATGTATGTGAATATGAATAAAAAATAGAATGTCTATGCTATTTCTCCTCTCTTTGATTCTCTTCTCTTCTTCTTCTAATTTTGCCTTGGCGAGCTCTTCTTTTCTCTGTCTTCTCCTTCCTTCTTCCTTTGGCTTCTCTCTTCTTCAACTTTCTTGCCTTAGCCTTTTCTTTAGCTTTCTCTGCCTGCTTCTTCTTCTTTGGCTTTCTTCTTTCTCTCTCTCTCTACCAGCTGCCTTCTCTTCTTCCTTTGTCTTGCTACCTTTTTGCCTTCAGCTTCTTCCTTCTCTTTTCCTTCTCTGCCTTAGCTTTTGTGGCTCTTCTCTTTCCTTACTTCTACCTTCTCAGCTTTCCTTCTCTTTCCTTCAGCTTCTCCCTTCTCTGCCGCAGCCCTCAGCCTTCTCCTTCCTCTTCAATAGCTTTGCTTCTCCTCCTCTTAGCCTGAAGAGAAAAACCTACCCCCAACCTGTGCGAACTCTCCTCTCCTTTCTCTCTTAGGTTTCGCTCTCCCAGAGCCACGTGTTTCTCAAGTAATCAGGTTGGGTATGCGCCCGGGACCAGGCCCATCGACGTACGGTGGTGGGTGAGGTGTGCAAGTCGGGTCGGGTCAAGACCAGGTCCGCGCAGTGTGGTCGCGGATGAGGCTGTGAAATGGGGAGAGAGGGACCTCACCTCATTAGTTGGAGGCGATAAGCCTCTGATAGGAATTCAATTTATGCGGGTGCTGCGCTTCTCCCAGTTCCGAGGTAGGACTATCTTCCCACCTTCTTCGCGCGCGCCCGCAGCAGAGGTGCTCTCTTCGATTGCAGCAGCTGCCACTGCCCTTGACACCAATTGACAGCTAGGAGTTGTGCGCGAGTGTCTTCCGCGCAGCCTAGGACAGCGGCCTAGGGATGCGAAGCTTGGAGCGACTGTAAGCAAGCTTCGAGCTTTGCTTTAATGGCGGATGACCATTTGTACCTGAAAGCACCAAGACAGCCTTACGGCCATGTCATAATGTTCAGGAAGCTTCGCCGAGGCACGGCAAGTGTGCTGCAGTGGTCGAAGTGGCATGGGAACGCCTGTGTGAGTGTGCCTGGGGCACACTATGTGCATATGCATGGGTGTGTTCGGGGGTGTGTTTGGGTGAGTGTTTGGGTGATATGAGTGAGGGGTTGTGATCAGGGAGTCGAGGCGATGCTTATGGACTTGTCGGCGAGGAGGGGGGTGGTCTATGGTGGTGGAGCGAACTCACCAGAGTTGGTGGCCAGAGGTGAAGGAGATGATGGTGGTGGAGTGCGGCAGTAGTCGATTGAGGGAAATAAAGAGGGTAGAATAATGTAGATGGTGAAGGGGACTTATCTAGGAGGTGAAGAGATGAAAGGGAGATGGAGATGGCATCTAGCACGTATTGCCGACGTCGGAGATGAAGATGCTCAGAGAGGACGGTCGGCGAGGATGAAGGGGAGACAGGGGCATCGGCGGGTGCTGCGTGACGAGGATGAATGTGAGGAAGAAGAACCTGCCACTGGTATTATGTCCAGGTGATGGAGGAGATCAGGGAAGGTTGCCGGAGCTTGATAAGTGAGTTGGCTGGAGGAGGAGAGAAGAAATTGAGGGGATTTCTGGCCGATTTCAAGCTTAGAGGAGTCGGGGAGAACTAGGCTCGTTTAAATAGAGCCCTGGAGGTCGATTTTGTGCTTGGAAGCCAAGCTTCCAAGCAAGGCAGGGTCACCGGAGTTGGCAACTTGAAAGAGACCCAAATCTCTCATGCATTCGCATGAGTGATCATGGATGGGTTCAAATTGGAGGGATTTTCTCAGAGAATCTCCCTTCCAATTTTGAAGGGGATTCTCTGAGAAATCAGGGAGAAATCAGCTTCTAAACCTCACTGGAGTAGGATTCCTCCGCTATAATGGTAGAGGGATCTAATTTTAAAGAATGATGAAGAGCTAGGGGGGATTTTGCGAAAATTTTTGAAAGATAGAGGTGCAAATGTAATCAGGTTGGACCTATTTGCAAAGTGGGTCAAGATGGATTCCCCTTAGGTCCAAATTTTGGTAAAAACATAATTTGGACCTAAAAAATCCAATGGTGAAGTTGGATTTTTAGTTTGACCACGTTTGACTGGGTAATTTATGCAAAAACCTAATTTAGGGCAAATATATGTCTGAGACCCCATTCTAGGTCAAAATAGGTTACACTGGCTAAATTGAAAGTTCTAAACTCTAGAGAATATTTTTCTATGATTTTTAGAGGGTTTAGGTGAATTTTATCCTAACCAAAACCTTGGTTAATCAAGCAGGTCTGTTTTAGGGTTTCAAGAAGTCATTTAATTCCCATAACTCACACGAACCCTTTTCTGTCTGATCCAACCCACTTTTTATCTTGTTATGACCTTTTGACTTGTGTTTAGCCCTTGAGAAAACCCGTTGTTGTACTACAATGGTAAAATTGTAGTTTTTCCCTTTGTTTCTTACTTTTCTCTCAGAAAGGTTATTTAGTGAATTTTGACCTCCAGTTGGTTATGTAGGAGCTTTTATTCTTTTCTTTGGGTCAAAATGAGCTACTTAGGGTTCATGATGGTGTTCCCATCAGACTGCCAATTTTCCTCGCCAAAGCTAGTAGAGAATGTGTGCTACATGCATATTTGAGAGTGCCAACAAGCCCTTTAGCAATGCTTTGGCAGAACTTCAGTGATGACTTGAATGTTGCTATAGCTCATGGATGGATTTTTGCCTCTTCTCCTCCACCATAAAAGGACCTATACCCCTCCATTCTCTTCATCTATTCCTTTCTCTCCCTTACCACCTTCAAGGCTCTAGAGAGAGCTTGTCCCAAGCTCAGGATGGTCCTCTGGAGTAGAAAATGAAATAATTTTCTCGCTTCTCACCCCCCTTTGTGGAGCATCTCGTGGCCGTCCTCTTACCACCTTCGGGAAGTAGATCCTCACCACGACGCCATATTGGCCCATCCTCCTTCCTCCGATGTCGTTCTTCTTCGTCCCACTCCTCA
Source organism: Thalassia testudinum (assembly GCA_037157565.1). NCBI lineage: Eukaryota > Viridiplantae > Streptophyta > Magnoliopsida > Alismatales > Hydrocharitaceae > Thalassia > Thalassia testudinum. Next base: position 114,562,291 of record JAZHRO010000025.1, read on the forward strand.
CCATAGTCATCCAGGCGACAGAGTGAGTCATCCTCCAAGCGATAGTCGAGGGGGACTCTTATCATTTCTCTCTATCTTTTATCTCTTTCTAGTATAGTTTTCTTTTCTCCATTGTAGCAAACATTTGTTGAGATTTTATATATAGATTTGTTCTCTCCCTCTCTCTCTCTTATTCTGTTAGAGTAGATTAGATAACAAACATTTCTCTTGATATTCTATCTTGTAAAAATACCAAAAAAATCTCAAAAGATAAAAATAACAAAAACAAATGAAATGAAAGTGTAGATTTCAAAACCAAACATTTGCTTCCTTGTATTCGACTCGGGACTCCCTTGGAATTTCAATTATAAATTTTATGTCGTAGCGATATTTTGTGACTATGATGATAGGTTCTCCAAAACCCTGATTTTCTTCGCGAAATACAGTCTCACCAAGTAGCAATGGAGTTGAAGGTAGAATGAGGGGAGGAATTGGAGGGAGGAAAGACTAGCTCGAGAGAGGTAGATGGGGAGCTGATGAGTGCGCAAGAGGGTTTGGGTAGCTTCTTAAGTAGGCGTGTCAGTGGATCAAAGCACCGCTAGGTGTGATTAAGCTAGATTAGGTCTAACGATGGGGATGAGAAGGATGATGCGTGGGAAGTTTTAAATAAAAAATCCACCATTGGATGAGATTTGGAAGAAGCAAGGGTCCTTCACGCGAAGGTGCGGGATTAGAGGTGGATGATCAACCGTTGGATCAGAAGGAAAAAGGAATTGACGATCACTGTTCACCATGTTCTTCGATGGTGAATAGTGCCTGTGGAGCTTCAAGTGCATGTGCAAATTGTAGGAAATGCCTACAAGGTGAAACGGTGTGAATTTTGCAATGTAATCCATTAGTGACTAAAAAGAAGTCAGAGAGATCCTTGGAGTCTTACACATAGGTCCCTGCAGGTTTAAAATGAGGTCCCTGGGTGTTTTATATGTGAATAAATGTGAATGAACTAAGGGCCTATATGTAAAATCATTAATGCAGGGTCCTAATGATGTCTAAATGCAATGAAGTTTTTATTGACGCTTAATTGAACATTTAAGAACATGATTTCACTTTTAATTGAACTTTTGAACCCAAAGATGTGTTCAATTGATAATTGGATCATCATTTTGTATTTAGTATTGGAATATCTCATTTTATGACCTAATTATGTGTTTTTAACTTTAATTTGCTGTTTTAGGTCATTTTTTCTATTTTCCACACTTAGCCCATTTCTTATGTTAATAATATAGTGTTTTACTTAGTTTCTAGCTTAACTTGGGCATTTTAGCTATGATGAGTCACACCTCATCACCTATTTTATTAGACCTCCAAAGGTGGTTTGGGAGAACCCAATTATTACTTTTATTTGGCGAGCATTTGGCATAACTCTATATCATCCGCTCTCCAGCATCCGAGACCACCTATTTTCTAGGCCTGCTTTTTACAAATATTCTTACGGCCTATTCAACTCTGTCTGTAACCTGAATTGTAGGTCTACCATCTAGTTGCTAACTATAAATGTAGCGTTGGTTGGGAGGTAACCCAACATTCAAATAACCACCCCCACATACACCAGGTGCTCTTTTCTCCTGTATTCCTTTATCTTTGCTTTACAATGAGGAAATTGTAAGATTTAGGTATGGGGAGGTGATTACATCTTGTGTTTGTATTTTCCAGATTTTATTTGAATTAATTAAAAAAATTATGATGACAAATAAAGAAAATAAAGAAATTAACATTGTATGCATTAGGACACAATTCAATTCATGATAGAAAAAATTAGGTAGGCCAAGTAGTCAACCATGTTTGAGGGGTTTGAGATGAGTCTCAGGTTCAGACCCTTTGGGCCTAGATAGGCTTAAAACTTTGATACTCATTAAGATGTGGACTATTTTCCAAATCCTTAAGTCAAAAAGCCAAAGCCTAAGTCAAAGGCATGGAAGTATAGGGCTAAGACCTTTCACCCTTAATAGTTGAATGACTTCGTTGAATCAAGTAAGCTCACTTGCACTAGGCACTCTGAATTAGCTTGTAGGGTGCTATTCACTAATGAAGACTTGGATCCTTGTCTAAATTGTTAAGGAAAAATTTGAAAACTTGTCTGGGATGAGTCTCTTGTGGGTCAGATTCAATGCAAAAGTGGTAGTCCGTAAGACCTAAAATCTCGCATGTACATTGTGTACATTATGCAGCCATGGCACCATTCTACAGATCCCTTCAAAAAATTATTGGAATTAAAAAGCTTGGATTGCGAAAGGTGCCTCTTACTACTTCATCATGAGATGTCAGAGTGTAGGACCTTCCAAGGGTGCCTTTGACATCGTCATCCTGAGGCATCGGGGTATAGGGCCCTTCGCAAGATCACAGGAGCATGATGACTGCTATAAATGGTTGGAAGATTGATTTGAGGCATAGTTACAAAGTAAATAAGCAAAACATTAGAAAAAGCATCCTTTTTGCTAAAACAGTAAAAGAACATACACGAGATGCTTGATCCTACTGGGTCAGTACAACCTAAGGGATGGAGTTCTAGGCTTAAGAAACCCAAGTTGGAGACCTAAGGCTAAGGTCAATTGGAATCTAATAGGGTAAAAGGTCTTCATCTTGGTTGGTATAGGAGTACCTTTGCGTTTGGATTCTAAGATTTTGATCTAACTCATTAGGGGCTAGGAGATGAAGGGTCCCTGGTTTATCCTTCCTAGTTTAGACGACTATACCTTTTAGCATAGTGTTTTGCTAGGGACTAGCAAAACTTAGGCATGAGGGTATTTGATGAGTCCACTTTGTAGGAGGCATTAATCCATGCATTTAGCTATAGAATAAATGCTTGAACTAAGGTTTAGGCTTGTTTACATTTTCTAGCATCATGCACCTTTCTATGTCTTATAAACAATTATGTGTTTGTATTTATTTAGAGGATTTAGGTGGAGGCTTTATTTAGAAGACTGGCTCCAAAGAAATTCCTAGATGCCCTGTCCTTCCCTACAATTTGGCCTCCCCACCTATGGAAAGCCAAGGCTATGAGATCCACTAATCATGGAGGCAGATCCACAATTCAATGGACATTGAATGCACATCAATTGGAGACTCACATGTGAGGCAAAGGGGGTGCCACCCCATCATTGACGATTACTCTCTTCTCCCTTAGGCACAGCATCCCCTTGGGAGAGGGATCAACCACCACCCTCCTCTCTTGTGGGAAGCCAACCACCACCATTTCTCATCGTCTTCCTCCCTCTTTCCAATCTCCATCACCACCTCGAGGAGAGGTGATCTCCCCACCTCCATCGTCGACCACCCTTGGAAGAGGACATTCTCCATCTCCACGTGGACCACCTTGGAGGAGAGGAGACCTCCATCATTGACGCCCTCATGGAGAGGAAATCTCCACCCATTTACTTCCCCAACTGAATGCATGGCAACAGTACATGCACTCTCCAGGCTTATTCTTCTTCCTTCTTTTGCATTTTTTTTTCTATTTTCATGTTTATGATGTTCCTTCCATGTGTAAAAACATGCCTTTGAGATGAGTAAATTGAGGCTTGCTTTTCGCTTTCCCTGTGGATGACCCTTGCTATGTGTGGCTTGAATCTATATTTTCTTTCTAATTTGCGCATTTGCTAGCCACATCCAATGACGTAATACATTAATTTAGCATAGCAATTCTTGATTAGGTGTACGCTGGAGACAATGTCATACATTCTAAATAGGATTCAAACCAAAATTTCCACTGAAACCCTACAAGAGATGTGGCATTGGAAGAAGCCAAGTATTGGACATTTCGCATTTGAGGTTGTATAGCTCATGTTAAGAACATGAATCCTAACAAATTGGAATCCTGCGCTACCAAGTGATGCTTCATTGGGTATCCAAAGGATGGTAGATGCCATTTCTTCTATGACCTTGGGACCCAAAGGATATTCATATCTAAGGATGTTAGCTAGAGGAGGAATTCCTTGAAGGTTAAGACAAGAATGAAGTAAGGGAGCTTATTGAGTCTGATGAGACCAATGAAGTCACTGGCTTAAAAGAAAGAGATCAGCTAGAACATAGTGATGCTGGCATTCTGCCTAGAAGTTCGAGGGTGGTGCATCCACCTGAAAGGTATGGAATCTATGTCTTAGAAGAGTCTACGATTGATTTTGCCACAAATGATGTAGTAATAGAGGATCTTGATGTGGAAAGGTGGAGGCTACAAATGTAATTTGAGATAGATTGCATGCATAAAAATGATGTATGGACCCTCGTGGATCCTCTTGATGGGGTAAAACCCATTAGGTGAAAATGGATCTACAAGATAAAGAGGGGATCGAATGGGAAGGTAGAGACTTTCAAAGCATGACTTATGGATAAGGGCTACACTCATAAGTAAGAGGTTGACTATGAGGAAACCTGCTCTCTTGTTGCCATGCTTAAATCCATTTGGATATTGCTAGCCATAGTTCATAGCATGACTATGACATCAGGCAGATGGATGTCAAGACAACTTTCCTTAATGCTTTCCTTGAGGAGGACATCCACATGGAGTGACCTAAGGGTTTCCAAGTAGATGGTGGGGAAAGAAAGGTGTGCAAGCTAAAGAGATCCATTTATGTACTTAGGCAAGCTTCTCATCGTTGGAACATTCATTTTGATGAGATCATAAAGGGTTATGGATTCCATCTGAATCTGAATGAATCTTGTTTCTACAAGAAGGCCAGTGGGAGTGCTATCACCTTTCTGGTGCTATACATTGATGACATCCTATTCATTGGGAATGATGTAGGGATAGTATCTAGTATTAAGCTTTGGTTATCCCAAAACTTTGAGATGAAAGATCTTCGAGTAGCCTCTTATTGGGTTTGAAGATGTTCAGAAATAGAGAGGATATTGGGATTATCATAGTAAGGATACATTACCAAGGTCTTGGAGTGATTCCACATGGATAACCCTAAGAAGGGCTTTCTCTCCTTTAGAGATGAGATTTCCATATCAAAGGGAGTGTCTCTCCAAATAGTTGAGGAGAAGAAAGCCATTGTTAGGTGTCCATATGCTTCTATAGTGGGTAGCCTAATCTATGCCATGCTGTGTACGTGACTAGATATTTATCACGTAGTGGGAGTGGTAAGCCATTGCCAACCTAACCCAGGATAGCACTTGATTGTTTTCAAGAACTTTCTTAAATACCTGATGAGGACTAAAGACTATTGTCTAGCCTTTGGAGATTGAGAACTCTAGGTGTTGGGGTACATCGACTTTGACTTCTAGTCTAACATTGACGATAGAAAGTCTACATCAGGGTCTATTTTCTTGTTTAACTGTGGTCTTGTGAGTTAAAGAAGCAAGAAATAGGATATCACAGATGATTCAACGATAGAAGCTGAGTACATTTCTACATCTGATGCTGTGAAGGGGTGGTGTGGATATGCAAGTTCATTGAGGAGCTTAGTATGGTTCCCTCGATATAGTCTCCAATCCCTCTATCGTGTGACAACACAAGTGCCATTGCACAGTCAAAGGAGCCTCTCTCTCAATAGAATAGCAAGCATATTGAAAGAAAGTAACACATCATCTGAGAGATCGCTAGGTGTGACGATGTGATCATCATGAAGGTAGCCTCCACAGGTAACATTGCTTATTCGCTGACCAAGGCTTTAACTAGAGAATCTTTGATTGGCACGTATGTATCATGGGGTTGAAAGAGGTTCTCGAATGGCTTGGAGGATAAGTGGGAGTTTGTTGGATTTTGTGCCTTGAGTAAGCCATTCAAATAACACAATTATATTACATTACATCTAAATAAAAGAATTTGATTATTTTTAGTGTATGAATTGGGTCTCTTGGTACGGATAAGGTAACACACTTAGACAGATTGAACAAACTTGATGTGTGTTGATTCGGAGATCTAAACTGTTTATAGGATCTGATAGTGCATCATGAAATCATTTGATTTGATCAGTTGTTTTCGATCTAAGTTGAGATAGCAACCTTCTCTAGAGACCGTCTCCTAATTGATGTTCTTGAATGGAGATTCAGAACTGTCACACAAGTTCAGGTAAGTAGTTAACCTTATGGAACAAGAGATAGACAAAGTCCTCTAATGTTGTCATGGAGAAGGTCTATCCTTTGACTTGAGACAGATATGTGCCTCTGTTCATACATGCATACATTTGGTGGACCAATTGTAGATGCACCCACCTTGGTGTTGATACTAGAAAGTTGGTGTATGTGTGGAGGGACAGGAGGTATATAATCTCTCAAAGGAATCATATGAATCTATCCCATAGGTGTATGTTACAGATTGGAGGAATGAACTCACTTTGAATATATTGGAAAAGATAATTCCACATGTGGTCACTAAGTCCTGATTTAAAATGAGCAAGAAAGAGAAGACAATCCTTTAAGAAAGGAGCTGGCCTTCATTCTCATCCCAATGATATGATGAGATGTTGAAATAATATTATCCAAGGAGGAATGACAACTATCTAATGGGATTAGACCTCCAGAAATGCTATCCTCTAAATGTAAAAGATTCATAGGTGCGTAGTGCCATAATTCCACAACTCCCAAACTCCTCATTATTGGCATGATGAAATTGGTAATGATTTTGATGACTTGCTAATTGTAGGATAAATCAAATGTTATTTAAATAGTTAGATTGCATTTGATTTGTTAATTAATTGGACCTAATTTGATTAGGTTAAATCCAAGTATTTGATTGTAATTAAATAATAATAGGATGCTAAATCTTAACATCCTATGGTTGTTTTGGGATTATCATGCAAAATTTAAGTAGGAATAAATCCCATCTCTTAGATGGAGATGTAAGAGATCCCATCATATTAGGATTAGGTTTGGAATCATTATAAATATCTCCTAAGGCAAACCTTAATCCTCCAATTAATTATAATCATCCTCCCTACCATGAGAAAAGAGAAGAGAAGGAGAGAGAGCGTCATCACACTCTTCGATCTCTTCTATATTAGACTTTCAAACTTCACATCGGAAGTCTGAAGCTTTCTTGGTTGTCTAAACGTCCTTGTAGACATCCAAGAAGGAAGGATTTGATGGCTAGATCTACTTTGGGAGTTTGATTTCCTTGGAGTCTCTCCTATATTCTTTTGATTGTCTGAAGAAAGATTTAAGGAAGGAGGATGAGTGTTGTACTTGATTCCCGCAAAGGAGTTCATGAGACTCATTGTGGTAGATCATCCTTAACATGAAGGGCCTCACCTACTCATCGAGGAGGAGGGTTTTGGGGCACGTTGGGACTTATTGTAGGAGGCACTATGCATGTGGTGCTGTTCTATGTAATCCACTAATGAGCATACAAAGATTGCTATAATTCATGCTTAGTTTATGCAGTTTCGTGGCAATAATTTCATAATTGCATTTGATTAGGATCGTATGCATATTTGTTCATTTAGATAGGATTGCATAAATAATGGGTTAATAATGTGTCAGTTAGCCTAGTATTATCAAATTAATAAGTGGTTGTATTTCTTGCAGGATTGATTCGAAGTGAAGATTTGTTGAGGAAATCTGATATGAAATTTATGCAGTTTTATAAATGCAAATTTTTGTAGTTGTATCATGTAATGCCGACCAACTTTTAAATTTGTAAACCTAGATAGAGTATCTAGGGTCATCCACGGAGGCAAATAATAGTTATCAAATTGAAAATCTCTCTCTCGCTTTCTCAAATCCTCTTTTTGATTTTTAGGGCTTTTCAAATAACTTGGGCAACAAAGAAAAAAATATAGTAATTGAAAACATGCAAATATAAGGATTTAAAACCCAACCTCCCTAAGCTCACTCTAGGAACATGTGACCTAGAGTAATTAGGAAGGAAGTGTGAAGTGCAATAAGTAATTAAAAGAAGCTTAATTTCAAGCACATAAATGAAAGGCAACAACTTTGATTTTTTTATAAAAGGCAAGTAGTGTCTATGAAGTGCTACTTGAAGAACTCACTTGTGTAGAGGAATTCTACATAAGTAATCCTCAAGTAGAGGGATGATTGCTACTACAAACTAAAGATACAATATGAAGATAGAAAGCTCCTACGAAGATGAAGTTGATTCTCGCTCCCAGTATGGTTGCACCCAGCTTGAAGAGAATCTTCTCCTAGCTTCCTTTATGCTCCTTCTCTTTGAATCTTCCTAAGGTGGACGTCCACCACCCTTGTCCTGCTGCCTAGCCATCCTTCAAAAGGGGTTGCTCCTTGGATTTGGACTAGGGAAGAGGGAGGAACAAGATGGACACCAAGGAGACAAGATAACCTCCTTGATCACCTTCAACCACTCTCTTCCTTTGCTGGCTATATAGCTATATTTAGGTAGAAAGTTTATGTAGCCATAGATGAAGAAAATGTGGTGGTTATGGGTGATATATATAGAATCGGGGGGTGGTGGTTATGGTATTTTTGGAGGGAAATGAAAGGGTGTGTTGATGTTTTTGGAGAGAAATGAAGGGCTGCATAGATTAATTTGGAGGGAAAAATATGAGGGAAATGAAGAGGTGTCTTTGAGTGGTAGTTATGTGATTTTTGGAGGGAAAAAGGTGGCACCAGTTTATGGTGGTAAGTAGAGTAGGGAGCTAGGTTAGCTAGCTAAGCTAGCTTAGCTAGTAGTGGGTAGGAGTTAGGAGTAGTTATGATGAGCAAATTGTGACTTCATGGAGTTGAGATGAAGTTGAAGAAGAGATGCATATGAGCTCAACAACTAGCTTAGCTAGCTAGTTCTTTTCTAGCTACTAAGCTGAGTAGTGTTGAGCAAATTTAAGCTGGCTTCTGCTTGTATGGAGCTGAGGTGAGATAGAGCTGATCTTCTTGAAGACTTCTTAGCTATTTAGATTAGGTCTAGTAGCTAGTCTCAACTATGTTGAGCTGAGTTGAGTTTTCATGAGCTGTAGGTGAGTTGACTTCAATTGGTTTATGACTCTTCAGCTGGCTTACTTTAGGTAGTTCAGGACTAGTAGCTAAGCTAGGTATAATTGAGCTACCAAGAGTTGGGAGGAGCTAAGTGTAAGCTGGATCTAGTTGAGATGAGCTGGGATCCAACTACTTGAGCTTCTGTCTTCATCTTCTGAGGTTTGTGCCTTTCACATTGCCAAGGTTTAGGTGATTTCTATTGTATTCTCATCCCTGGCAAACCAATGGAACACATAAGAACATGAAATGATAGGAAATGCTGCTAATGTATGCCTAAACCCTAGAATGCATGAAATGCTAAATGTAACCTAATACCATAATGCAATGTAAAAACACTAGGAAATAGATATGATTTTTAGCTTAAGAATGATGATAAACTAGCGTTTATCACACTCCCATGCTTATCTTTTTGCTAGTCCCTTAGCAAAATTGTTTCACAAAAATGGTATTAGGGAAGACTAATTTTTTTTTTTGCTTCTGAGGGGAACATTTTTACGGGACTTTGGTTGATTTGAAAAGTAAGGAAGGTACGTGATTCGTTTAAGATGAAACATTGGGATTTATCCTTGGATCCAAAGGTTAGCATAAAATAGGATCTACGTATCTTCCCAAGAATTTGACAAATTTCCCTCTTCGAATTCTAACTATCCCATCAATTGTTTTCATAGTAAGAACCTCCTTGACTTAAGAAATTGATCCAAAATTTGTGTGACGATGAAAAATCAAGTGTCAGTGTAATGATAACATTATCATCAGCCATATCTAGATTTAATTAGTCAGAATCCATTGATAAATGCTCTTACATAACTACTGGAAGACATAATTCATTGCACTTTCATTCTGAGAGAAATGCATTAAAATAGGGGTAAATATGAAATTTTAACAGAATAACCTCAATGCAGAGCAATCATGGGGTTTCTTAGGGTTTTATTAAAGGTCAAATGTTCATAAATGCCTAATAAGTAGGTTCATGAAGATAGAAATGAGTTTTCACGCATTATAGAATTAATGGAATCTAAAATCCTAAAAACAAAGAGGCCAGGGGGCATCCTTGCCTGATGCCACATTGAGGCTGGATCCATGCACCACAAGGTTTCCCATTTATCAGGGGGTAAAGGAGACTGTGGTAATACATCTCTTAATCCAGGCAATCCAAGTAGGGGGAAAGCCCCTTCTTTTAAGCACATCCCATAAATAAGGCCAACTGATCGAGTCATAAGCCTTGCGAAAATCGACCTTCCACATGAAGGCCTTGCATCTTCTCTTATGCCAGCCACAAACCATCTCTTGAGCCAAGATGAAAGATTCTTGTAGAGATCTATTTGGGAGGAAAGCAGACTGAGCAAGATGGATCAAATCTTGCAGAACAGGCCTCAGTCTATTGGCCAGAACCTTTCCAAACACTAGATACAAGGAGCTAGAAAGAGCAATGGGTCTAAAATCCTGGAAAGATTCAGCACCCGGAGTTTTAGGCAAAAGAAAGAGATAAGATCTATTAATTCTTTCAAAGCCAAAATTGCCACTTTGGAATTCTCTAATAACCCCCATAACCTCTGAGCCCACAATGTCCCATAGTTCTTTGTAGAAGAAAACCTGGAACCCATCAGGACCAGGCGATCCTTCACAATTGAGATCACTAATAGCCTTCAAAACTTCAACTTCAAAAATAGATTCAATCAGGCTGGCCCCTTGAGACTCATTAATCCTAGGCAAAACATTTGCTATCATTCTCCAGTTGCCCCTACCTGTAGCTCTTGAAGAATCCTTGAAGTATCTGACGGCCTTAGCTCTGATATCAGATAAGGAGGTAATTCTCTGCCCCTCCACAACCATCGAAGAGATCAGATTTGTTCTCCTTCTAGAACTAGCAGCCAAATGAAAAAATTTGGTGTTTCATCCCCCTCACTTAGCCATAGCTATCTAGATCGCTCCCTCCAATCCATCTCCAATTTCAGGTCTTCCTCAGCTACCACCCCCTGCCATCTTCTTTTATTAGCAAGATCAAGTTCAGATAGATGGTCCACAACTTCCTTGGCATCCAGATCCTGAATTTTCAGCAAGGCCTCATGACGCTTCTGATGTCTAAGAGCTAAGACAATATCTCCATACTCCTTCAGCATGCCTTTCAGAGCCTTAAGCTTAGAAGCCAGTCTGAAGGTGGTTGTGCCCTCACCCTACTGTGACTTCCACCAGCTGGCAAGCATTTCTTTGAACCCTGTTTCTCTTAGCCAAGATCTCCTAAATTTAAAATAGGATCCAGCCATCACCTGTTCACCATTGTCTCATACCAGCAGTGTGTGGTCAGAAAATGGACGTTCAAGACCACACACGAATGACATCTGGAAGAGATCCAACAGCTCAGCATTCCCAAAAAATCTGTCAATCTTGGACATGAGCCCATTACCATTCCTCCAAGTGAATTCAGCTCCTGATGATGGAAATTCGCACATCCCCAAGGCTTGGACCACCAACTGAAATCCTGTGGAGGAACTGTCAACCACCCCATTAGGTCTGTCACTCCCCACTAAAGTATAATTAAAATCCCCTCCAACAAGCCAAGCCCCCCTCCCACAAATTCTGTAGCCAGATTCCAGTCCTCCCATAGTTCCTGCCTCCTGTTTGGATCGTTTGGCCCATACACACCTGTCACATAGAAGACACTGTCCCCCTGGCCTCTTGTGAATCTATAGGTCAGCAGGTGCCTAGCCATGGAAACCTCCTGTAAACACAGCATCTGTTTCTTCCACCAAATGGCAATTCCCCCAGACCTGCCAATGGAATTGACCACCACAAGGTCATTTGCAGATCCTGCTCGCATCTTTTCCCATGCCTTATCAAAAGCACAGTCAATGTGTGTCTCCTGAAGGATGGCACAGTCGATTTCCCACTCACGTAGATATCTAATTAGAGACCCCCTCCTGCTTCTATCGCGCAGCCCACGCACATTCCAACTCAAGATCCTCATTTGGGAATCAGGTCTGTCCCTTCCACAGCTGCAGAAGTCCTCCTGACCTTCAGCACAGCTGCCACGACTGATTCATCAACCTTTGGTATGGGAGTGTGCCTTCTTAACCTCAGCTTATAGGGAGGCTTCCAACTCCTAGCAGTAGATGGAGTCTTTGACTTCGAATGCACGACTTCAGCCACAGGAGAGCAAGACTGTAGGTTCACATGATTCACAGAGAGGTCCACCATATCAGAGACAGCATGCTCATTAGACACATTTATGTCATCCCTTCATCAGGCTCACCCAGATGGGTTTTCAGACCTTCACTCACAACTTCCTTTGATAAACTCATTTCCTTTCCATTAGCCTCCATCACAGCAACTGCCTCTTGGATTAGGGGTACATCATCTATAGTGTCTTGAACTACTGAACTCTTCTCCATAATTCTCAGACTCCCCACCTCATCTACCAATTCCCTCTTTCTCGAACATTCTGCCACCGCCTCCTAACAGTCACCATGTGGTTGCAAGGAGGGGAGGTGTTGGACCAGAGATACCTCAGCCACACCTGCCAGAGCTTCAGACCTCATCTCTACATCCCCCAGGTTCCCTACCTTATCAACCAAATCCTTGCCTTTAGAACATTCTGCCATCAACTCTTGATTAACACAATTTGGATGCAAGGGAGGACTTTTAGATTTTAGCACCACAGCATAAGAGGGGGGTGATATCTAGAGACGACCTCTCGATCTACCACAATAAAATTCAGATGGAGCATCCAAGAACTGCCCCCACATCTGAGGGTTAGTTTATCAGGAATGGCACCAGCCCTGAAGACCTTTACCCTTACCTCTGTAGGAACAGTCTAGCTCCCATTCTTCAATACGCAGATGATACTGTCTTTTTTGTCGAAAGATCCATGGATGGAGTGTTGGCTTCGCATCACTTGGTTGATATCTTTGGTGCGCTTTCTGGACTGAGGTTGAATAGGGACAAGTCTGGTTTGGTCTGCTTTGGTTTTTTCGAGGAGGAGCAAGAAGCCTTAGCAGCCATCCTGATGACTCCCTGCATCAGTCTCCCTATCAGATATCTTGGGCTGCCTTTGAGGTTTTCCAGATTGAAGAGAGGTGATTGGAATTGCCTCTTTGACAAGATCTCCCTGAAACTTGATGGTTGGCACAACAAATTCCTTTCCATGGGTGGAAGGCTTATCTTGTTCAATTTGGTGATCACCTCCATCCCTGTTTTCTACTTCTCCATCTTCAAAGAACCAAGATCCATTTGGAAAAGATTGGATGTGATGAGGAAGATATTTTTTTGGAAGGGAGCTAAACACAAGGGCAGCTTCTTGTAGCCTCTCAAATGGGAACAAATTTGCTATCCTAAGGAGTTGGGTGGTCTTGGGATCAAATCCTTGCAGCACTTTAATGATGCCTTGCTGCTCAAATGGGCTGTTAAGCTGCTGCATGGTGATCTGAAACCATGGTCTGAAATGATCAGGAATAGATATGGAGCTTCCAACAGTAGGTTCTCCAGACTTCAACCAAACTATCCATCACCTTTCTAGAATTTGGTAACTAAGGCTTTGGCTGAACACTTCCATCTGCTGCTACCAGCACTTGGAGATGGTGGGTCCTTCAGATTTTGGAAGGAGGAATGGTCTGAATTGGGGGTCTTGAAAGAGCTCTATCCAAGAGCTTTTGATGCAACAACTGACAATGATGCTATGGTCAGCAAAATTTGGTCTTGCAGCAGCAGCAGCTGGAATCTGGATGTTGTGGAATCTAGCAGCAGCAGAAGAACCACCCGTTTGTGGAATGAGAAGAGAAGGCTTTTATTAGACCTTTAAAATTTCAGACCTAGGCTTGGAATGGAGGACATATATCTATGGGATGGGATCTATAGTGCCCAATCTGGTTATAACAAAATGTTAAATTTTGAAGTGGGATGGGGATTTGATGCCATTGATAAGATGATATGGTTGCTAAAAATTCCTCTCAAGGTACAAATCTTCCTTTGGCTGTGCAGGAGAGATGGGTTAATCACAAGTGATCTACGCCATAGAAGATTGGGTACTGATCATCATGTGTGTCTTTTATGTGAGATGAGCACTGATAATGTAAATCACCTCTTCTACTCTTGCCTTGTTATTGATGTCATATAGAGAAAAATTTGTCAGGAGCCTTTACCAGAGTGGAATTCTATGTGGCATGGGTTTGAGGTGAGAGGGAAACCACATGTCCACATGGTTGCTTCTATGTGGTGTGTTTAGAAGGCAAGGAATGAGAGACTTTTTTAGGAGAGGCTGATTTATTGTGAGAATATTGTAAGAGAGTGCTGGTCCCTCATACAGTCTTGGGGATCCTTTTTGTAATCTCCTTTCTTTGCACATAATATACTACTCCGGACTGCTATCGTAGGACGATAGCTCTCCTTTCTGTTTAAAAAAAATCCTAAAAATTGACCTACTTAAATAACTGAGGTTTTGGTCAGCATAAAATTCACCTAAACCTTCTAAAAATCATAGAAAAATATTCTATATGGTTTGGTATGCTTGATTTGACCACTGAAACCCAATTTGACCTAAAATAGAGGCTCAGATAGATAATTGCCCTAATTTCAATTTTTTTATAAATTACCCAGTAAAAGATGGTCAAAACCTAAATCCGACTTTACCATCAGATTCCTTGGGTCCAAATTAGGCTTGTACCAAAATTTGGACCCAATTAGAGATCGTCTTGACCTAGTTTGCATTCCAGTCCGGTCTGATTCTTTTCTCACATTTATGCCCATAGCTTTTGAAATAATTGCAAATGGGTCCCTATCTTTATCGTTCTTTGCACTTAGGTTCATCTGCCATTTTCACGGAGGGAGTCCTACTCCGACAACCTTTGATCGGAGAGTTCTCCTTGATGATTGATGAATCTCTCCCAAAATAGAAAAGGGGATTCCTGAGGAAGTTGCCTACCATTTGAGCCATGTACGAGGCTTTGAATCCTAGTCCAAATCTTGTGCGAACCTTTTGAAGGTTCAGGTCTCCTAAAACTGCGGAGCTTGGAAGCTTCCAGCTTGGAAGGACCTTTTATGGCCTATAAAAGAGCCTCTGATGCAAATCTTACTTCCTTAGCTCGTTTTGGCCGGTGTCTCCACCTTCTTCTCCTCCCTTCGGCTGAAAACTCCGTGAGCTCCAGCAAGCTTCCCCGTCTACATTCTTCACTGGCCGTCACAGACTATAGTCTGTCAGTTGCTCTTCCTCAAGCTCCTCCACCGCTCGCAATACGAGCGAGGGTCGCCTATCTCCCCTTGTCATCACTGCTTCTCCCATCAGAGGTTTCATCTTCCCCACGTCTGATGTACCATCGATGTGGGCATTCCCCCCTTTCATCCATTAGTTTATGGTTAGATTAGTTCCCTTAGAGTCTTAGGTTAGTTTCCCCTACCCAAAATCTAAAAACAAACCCTCGACGCACATGGATGCCATCATCTTCACCTTTGGCCACTTCTCCGGCGAGGTTATTCACTTCCTACACAAGTCCACCCACCTCGTTGATAGCTCCACAACCTTCGCCACAACACCATGAACAAAACCCCTCTACCTATTCGCCACTCCATCGACTCAAACCCTCTATCGACCAACCCATCTTCGTGCCCCCATCTTTGACTCCGTCCAACCACTCCATGCACTCCCACACCCCATAGACATTGCCACCATCTTCCATATTCTCCAACGACTCTATTGAACCATTTAACAAGGGCTTTCAAGCTCATATTTGTGTTTCAGGTCTTTGGCCGGAGCTTTGCCACCACATCATCCCTCCAATGGTGTTTGTAGTGTTCTAACCACGATTACCCCCAGGTGCCACCTCTAGGTGATGTGGCTTATTCCCAGGAAGAGACCCAGGCCTTCAATTAGGAGTTTCGAGAACTGATGGAAACACCATCATGAGCCCTAACTAGCTCATTGTGACCCAATGAAGAGAATAAATGCTCCTACATAACCAACTGAAGGTCATAATTCACTGCACAACCTTTCTGAGTGAAACACAAGAAACAAGGGGTAAACTGTAATTTTACCAATGCAGTACAACCACGAGTTTTCTCAAGGGCTAAACAAAGGTCAAATGGTCATAATAAGATTATAAGTGGGTTGAATTAGACAGAAAAGGGTTTGTGTGTCTTCTGTGAATTAAATGACTTCTTGAAACCCTAAAACAGACCCACTTGATTAACCAAGGTTATGGTAAGGATAAAATTCACTTAAGCCCTCTAAAAATCATATAAAATATTCTCTAGGGTTTAGTACCTTCAATTTGGCCATTAGAACCCATCTTGACCTAGAATGGGGTCCTAGACAGATATTTGCCCTAAATTGGGTTTTTGCATAAATTTCCCAGTCAAACGTGATCAAACCCAAAATCCAACTTCACCATTGAATTCCTTAGGTCCAAATTAAGTTTGTATCAAAATTTGGACCCAAGATGAGTTTGCCTTGACCTAGTTTGCAAAAAAGTCCAGCCTGATTACATTTCTACCCCTAACTTTCAAAAACCCCTGCTAGCAGCCCCCTAGCTTTCTCATTGTCTTAACAAGTAGGTCCCTCCACCATTATTGCAGAGGAAACCTACTCCGGTGACCTTCAACTTGGAATTTCTCCTTGATTGCTTGGAGGATCTCTTCCAAAATTGGAAGGAAGATCCTCCAAGAAATTCCCGTCAGTATGAACCCCTATTTGAGATCTAATTCCCTCCCAATCTCTCGTGCGAATGCATGAGAGATATGGGTATCTCAACAGCTTCCTTCGCCGGAAACTTTCCAAGCTTGGGAAGCTTGCTTCCCAAGACCTAACCGACCTCCAGAGCTCTATTTAAAGGAGCCCAGACCTCCCCGACCTCTCCACGCTCGATTTTAGCCGTGAATACCTCAAATTCCTCTCTTCTCCTCACGGCCGTAGGCTCCTCGATGTCTGGCGACCTTCCCTACTCCTCCTTGTCATCCGACCACCATACCTGTGGCGTATCCATCTTCCCTGACTTCGTCTGCGTCTCGCCATACCAGCGGGTGCTTCTCTCTCTTCTCCTTGCCGATCTCACCTCACCGGAGCCGCTTTCGTCTTCGACGTCGGCCACACCAGACTCGACACCCTCGCTCACCCCCTTCGTCCCTTAACCTCCCAGATAAGTTCCCTTTCACTTCTACTTTCTTCCCGCATTTATTTCACCTCAAATCGACCACTGCCGCCCGTCACACCTTCATCTCTGACCATCAACTCCGGCAAGGCCATCCCACCTCCACAGGACACCACAACCCTTACCGACAAGCCCACGAGCTCTGCCTCACCTCACTGATCATTTCCCCTCACTCCACTTACCGCGCCACTCACTCAAACCGCCCCCCGAACACACCCACTCATACGCACATAGTGAGCCTTAGGCACGTGCTCATAGGCACTGCCATGCCACGACAACACCCCCAGCACCTTCGCCGTGCTCCGGTGAACCTCCCCGAGTGATTTGACTTGGCCACAAGGCCGTTCTTGTGTTTTCAGGTTCGTCGGCCATCCGCCATTGGCGAGCAAGCTCGAAGCTCTCTTGCTGCAGCTTCAGGTTCCACCAAGCTCAGGCTGCTGCCCCAGGTTTCGTGGAATACCCTCACGCATGCATCTAGGCCTTCAATTGGAGTCAAGAGACTCTGCGGTTGCTGCAATTGCGAAGACAACCTACTGCTACAAACGTGCGGAAGACAGGTGGGACATTTAGTCCCACCTCAGAAGTGAAAGAGCTCCCGCACCTGCATAAAGGGAAAAAGTGAAGAAGCCTTATCGCCTTAGTTACCACAGGGTGAGGTCCCACTCACTCGACCCGGTCTCATCCGCGAACACGCCCTGCGGATTTGGCCTGACCTGACTCGACGTGCACTCCTTGCCCACTACTGCATGCCGGTAGGCCTGGTCTCGGGTCCGCACCCGACTCGATTACCCGAATTCCTATGTGGCTCTGGGAGAGCGTATCCTAAGAGAGAAAGTGAGGAGAGCCATGGGGGTAGGGGTAGGGTTTTGCTACAGGGTTTTTCGGTCGACACTTAGTCACAGTCTGAAGAAGAAGAGGAGGACGGCAGTGCTTAAGGTAGAAGAAAGAAGGAGACGAGAAGGCTAGAGCCGCTAAGGGTTAAGGCAGAAGAAAGGCAAAGGAAAAACAAAGGCAGAAGACAGAGAATGCTAAAGAGAAAGAGAAGGATCGTAGAAGGAAGAAGAAGTCAGAAGCTGAAGAAGAAGTGAAGGCCTGAAGAGAAGCAGAAGAAGCTAAAGGAAAAAGAAGAAAGAAGAAAGAAAGAGAAGAAGCAAAGAAGAAGAAATTAGACACTTTAAGTTGTCTGACTCCTTCATCAAGTGACAGAATCTAGCTTATATTGCATATTCATATATTGAGCTCTTTGGTGATATTGTAGGAGTATTTGGTGATCTAAATCACCATTTTACTCCCATATTTTTGCACTCTGACAGTGCTACTATTGCAATTTCTTTCAGTTTAAATTATGATCTTGACTTCTAAATACCAATTTGCTCCCTGTGTTCGACCTCAAAAATCTTTCCGAGTAATAAATTGTATTTGTTTTGAACGCTATTTCGGTTGTACTACAACGCAACACTTTGTAAATCCTGATTTAGCGCGACAAACATTTCGGCGCCGTTGTCGGGGAGCAATGAGAAATTTAGAAGTCTTGATTACAATTCCTGATTTGGTACTAACTTGCTATATCTCTTTTGTTGTGGTTGTTTTAGGGGGAAGATTCAAGGAAAGTATAGCCGCACAACAAACACACTAGAGGTAGGCAACTTCTGATTACTATCTCTTAAGCCCCTCATTCTGAAAAGGGAAAAAAAGGGATAAAATCAATTTGGGCTACTTGCTTTACATTCTTAGCTAATTCATCAAGTTGCCTGATTTGATTTCAACAAAAAACTTGATTTGTGCACCCACTTAAGGTAACTAGGGCTATCACTTTCTTGTTTGAGCCCTTGATACCACATTTGGCACACTAAGTTGGACCAAAATTAGAGCCAATTAAGAATTTCAAGTTAGGGTTTCTAGAGACACACTTGTATAAACAAGAATCAACTCTCTAAAATGATGTGTGCTTAAGCCTTGGTTGAATTGATCTATTCAAGCAAACCCTAAAAATTAGGCTCTTAATCTCACTTGAATCCTAAAAGAGGGACCTAAAACTTCTCAAAGGACAAATAGGTGAAGTTGACCCATCTTGTTGGATCAACCAACCTCAAAATTAGGTCACCTTTTTGCACTCAATACATCTAAAGTTCAAGTGAAATCTTAAGCACCCTTGCTCTTAAATAAAACTGGTAGACTTAAGAGGTCAAGTCCCCATTCTGGTCTACCTGGAACATCAGTGACAAGAGAGGTTGGGTGGGGGAAACCTTGTAACCCGTGGGGGCACTCTGTTGTGTAGGGGTCTTTGCGGGACTCTCCCTCTCTGGCTGCCCAGGTAATTCTCAGGTGGACGGCTTTTTGACTAAGGGGTATCATCCGCCTCGAACCTCTATAGTCATCCAAAATTTTTGGGTGTCTTAATTGGATCCATGACATTCTATCCTGATCCAGACCATCGGTGCATGTTCGATAGGAGGTCCTTAAGACCATCCTCGAGGCCTCCTTTAGTCATTCACTCCCATCGAGGCCAGGCCTCAACTTCCGTGTTTGTGCAGCAACCCCATCACATAGACATCTCCTCTGATTCATCTGAACCTAATTCTCCTTCATCCATCATCATGGCACAACCTGCAGAAGAAGAGAATAACCTTGAGAACCAACTTCAACGCCTTAATGATTTATTCCAAGCCTTTGTGAATCCACCGCAGCGTCCTATGATGTGAGATCATTACAACCCCGCTGCGGTGGCGATCGAACCTCGAGTCCAAATCCCAGCTAGAGGTCCTGATTTTGAACTCAAGCCCAACATGATTCATGCTATTCCAAAGTTTCATGGGCTCAATTCCGAGGATTATTTTCAGCACATCAAACAACCCAAGCATCTGGCCTAGACCTTCGGGTCAGATGTCCAAAATCGGGATATTCTTCTCATGAAGATGTTCTCCTTCTCTCTCATGGACAAAGCAGCTCACTGGTATCAGACTCAAACGCGTCCAATCAACACATGGGTTGAACTACAATCCGAGTTTCTGGAAAAGTTCTTCCCAGTTGGTTGGTCGAATGCTTTATGACACTAGATCACGCACTTCACATAGTAGCCTGGAGAACCACTTCACGAGGCATGGGACCGTTTCCTGGATCTCATGTGAAAGTGCCCCCATCACTGAGTTCCTAAATGGGAACAAGTCCAGTCTTTTTACCAGGGACTCCATGAAAATATCCATTTATTCGTCAATGCAACTTGCGGAGGAAATATCATGGGTTAACATGAAGACACTGTGTGGGAGATTCTCGAGAATATGTGCGAAAACTCCATCAATAATGCTCCATGGGCTTATTCGACCGGACGAATGCCCGTGCATCGACGAATCCAAGGGGAGCACATGACACGCAGGGCCTGTCCTCCTCTGTTGACTTGGAATTGATGGCCAATCATTTGGACAAGGTCTCTATCATTGAGAAGAAGGTGGATGAGCTAACTCGACATCTGCAGCGAGCTACCTTTGTGCAAAACCTGTTCGCTCAGCCACCCTCTGGGAGGGAAGCTGTGCATAACATCTATCATTGGTCTTCTCAAGGGATGGACCTGTATCCACCCCCGTTTGACTCTAGGGTCGGAGGAAACTCCAACCTTTCCTACTCTAGTTAAGGGAACTCTGAACCCTTGTATTCTGACTTTTTTAAGGTTCCTCAGACCTGCGAGGACCTCAACGCCATCCAAAATGACCCATTCTCTAATACCTATAACCCTGAATGGCGGAATCATCCCAATTTCCTGTGGGTGGGAAACAATTAGAATTAGAGACCACCATATCAACCCCGTCCACAAGCTCCTTGTCCATATCAGCTGCCTTAGCCTCGTCCCAACCCCACCTATCAATCTGGGCCAACTTAGACAAATCAAATGACTCTTATCCTTCAAACTCTGGCTGACATTCAAAAGACGAATGTGGCTATGCAAAAATAGCATAAGGACAAGATCATAGAGGTTCGCAATCAACTCGTTCAGATGGCAAATTCCTGCCAACCTGGCACACTCCCTTCTCAACCTCTGCTGAATCCGAATAACGTGCCGAACCAGAGGTGCATTATGAACCCAAACCCGGGCCAAGCCCACATGATTTATCAGGCCCCTTCTCCTCTATCACTCGACGGGATGGAAGCTTCGACATCATACTCGGGATTTCAGCAGCAGCCACCTATTTTACCGACACCAAACTAGAACCAGGAAGGACTAAATTCAGTAACAACCCACAGTGGCAAAGCAACACAAGACCCACCTTACCCAAGCCACTTTCAGCTTGGTAGTAACCTAAACCCTAGGATAGTCATCCAGGATACCCTTGTCCCAGATTAAGAACCTGGACCTATTCTAGAGGAACCATCCAAGGTTCCATTTCCCGAGGCCTTGACCAAGGGAAAGAGGACAACCAAACCCGTGGCACTTGAGGAGGACCTGGTCAAGCTCTTTGAATAGGTCCATATAAACATCCCCTTGATGGATGTGATTTGCCATGTACCGGCTTACGCACGATTTCTGAAAGACGTGTGTACACCTAAGCGTAAGCTGCGAACCAAAAGTGGGAGCCCAATTGTAGTGTCAGAGCAAGCCAGCTCTGTCATTTTGAGCAAACTCCCACCTAAGGAAAAAGACCCAGGTACTCCCCTAATTTCTTGTACAATTGGTGATATCCAATTTGATAGAGAATTTTTTTTTTTGAAACTGAATTTGATAGAGCATTATTGGATCTAGGAGCCTCCATAAACCTAATACTTACATCCCTACTTGACCATCTTGAGGAATCTGAGCTCAAATCGACAGAGGTGATATTACAATTGGCAGATCGATCTATTAAGTCACCTAAAGGAGTTCTTGAGGATGTCATTATTAGGGTTTGGGATTTCTATTTCCCAGTGGATTTCGTAGTCTTGGATATGGATGCTCTAGAAAATCCGAGGAACACACTAATCATACTAGGGAAGACCCTTTCTGGCCACTGCTGGGACCAACATTAACTGTGAGGAAGGTCAAATTGAACTGAAATTTAGGAACCAGACATTAAAGATTGACATCTTTAAGGCCCAACAAGGGATTAATTGTAGAGTTATAGAACAGATATGTGATATCAAGGCTGTGGTTGATGATCCGTATATTGAGGAAAACCTGACTACTTTTGATCAACCATAAGAGGATCAAAACCCGCAATCAGAGGAGTTTGAACTTGACCTAGACATACCCATAACTCCTTCCCTTGCTCCTGACACACACCCTAAACCACCCGCTGCTGCTGATAACCTTGTTTTGGAACTTAAGCCTCTTCCCGAGCATCTAAAGTACGTCTTTTTGGGTTCCAATCAGACGTTTCCTATGATTATCAATTCTAGACTCACACCTGATCTGGAATCCTGTCTAATTACTATTTTCTAGCAACATCGAAGAGCCATTGGATGGACTCTCGATGATTTGACTTGCATCGGCCCCTCTTACTGCACACACCACATCTATACTGAAGAGGGCACATGACCTTCCTGTGAAATGCAGAGACGTTTGAATCCTAATCTGCAGGAAGTCGTGAAAAAGGAGATCATCAAGTGGTTAGATGCTAGTATCATCTACCCGATCTCCAACAGTCGGTGGGTGAGTCCTATCCAGGTTGTGCCTAAGAAGGCAGGACTCACCATGATCATGACTGAAACTAGAGAAATCATACCAACCCATGTGGAAAATTCGTGGAGAGTTTGCATTGATTACAGAAGATTCAATACCTCTACAAAGAGGGATCATTTCCCACTACTGTTTATTGATCAGATCCTCGAGAAACTAGCAGGAAATAGATTCTTCAGATTTTTGGATGGGGACTCCGGTTATAACTAGGTGGCAATCCATCCTGAGGACCAAGAGAAGACCACTTTCACCTACCCCTTTGAGACGTACGCATTCCGAAGGATGCCTTTCGGTCTTTGCAATGCACCTGCTACTTTTCAGCAGTGCATGCTTGCCATATTCTCAAATATGGTAGGTGATTATCTGGAAGTCTTCATGGATGACTTCTCAGTGTTTGGCGAATCATTTGACGATTGCCTCCTGCACTTGGTCCAGATCCTCGGAGGTGCATTGACGTGAATCTGGTTCTTTCCTGGGAAAAGAGCCATTTCATGGTGCCTGAAGGAATTGTCCTGGGACATCTCATCTCATGAAAAGGCATCTAGGTTGATCGAGCCAAGGTGAATCTGATTTCCAAACTCCCTATGCCTAGCTCGATCAAGGACATCCGATCTTTCCTAGGGCACGTCGATTTTTACTATCGATTCATTCCTGATTTCTCAAAAATTGCATGCCCCCTGACTACTCTACTATCTAAGGATGTTCCTTTTGAAATCTCCAAGGAATGCACTCAAGCATTTGAAATCCTATGTGATCGAGTTACCCAAGCTCCGATCCTACAGTCCTCTGATTGGTCTCAACCCTTTGAGATCATGTGCGATTCCTCTATTTCGCTATAGGAGCGGTACTTGGAAAGAAAATTGACGGAAAACCCGTGGTCATCTACTATGCTAGAGAGACACTTGACGAGGCTCAGCGTAACTACATAGTTACTGAGAAAGAGTTGCTAGCCGTAGTATTTGCCTTGGAAAAATTCAGATCGTATCTTCTGGGTTCTCGTGTTATCACTTACTCTGATCACACAACTGTGAGGCATCTCCTTGTGAAGAAGGATGCGAAACCTCGACTAATCTGTTGGATCTTGTTGTTGCAAGAATTTGACCTCTAGATTTGCGACAAGGCAGGAAAACAGAATGTGGTAGCTGTTCACTTGTCCCGCCTTCATTCTGATATTATCAACCCTTCCAAACCCATTACGGAACATTTTCTTGATGAGCACCTCCTGACTATTAGTATAGGGCTTCCATGGTTTGCTGATCTAGTAAACTACCTGGCATCACATCAGATCCCATCCGATTGGCCGAAGGCCAAGAAGGACAAATTGCTTTCAGATGCCAAGTACTACTTTTGGGAAGACCTGTATCTATTTTGCATTGGTGCTGATCAAATCATTCGACGATGTGTCCTGGAAGAGGAAATTTAGAACATCTTGTCCTTTTTCCATGACCAGGCATGCGGTGGACACTTCTCTGGTCATAAAACCACAGCGAAAGTCCTCCAGTGCGGCTTCTATTGGCCTATGATTTTCAAAGATGCATACAACTACTGTAAGGCATGCACTCGTTGTCAGACCTTGGGCAACA
Organism: Thalassia testudinum; assembly: GCA_037157565.1. Taxonomy (NCBI): domain Eukaryota; kingdom Viridiplantae; phylum Streptophyta; class Magnoliopsida; order Alismatales; family Hydrocharitaceae; genus Thalassia; species Thalassia testudinum. The sequence continues at coordinate 114,586,575 of JAZHRO010000025.1, forward strand.
TGAGCCACCATGATATGATGCCCTTACAACCGATTCTCGTATGCGAAATCTTCGACGTCTGGGGGATTGATTTTATGGGACCCTTTCCTGTTTCGGATGGCTTTGGGTACATTCTACTCACTGTTGACTACGTGTCCAAATGGATCGAAGCCATTCTGACCCGAACCAATGATCATAAGGTGGTTATCAAATTCATTCATCAGAACATCTTTTCTCAGTTTGGGATTCCACGTGCTATAATATCTGATGGAGGGACCCATTTCACTAATGCTCAATTTAGGTCACTGATAACCAAATATGGGATGTCACACCGAATCTCTACTCCTTATCACCCCCAAACTAATGGTCTAGCTGACCTATCAAATTGGGAGATAAAGAAAATCCTCTAGGTTACTGTTCGACCTAATAGGAAAAATTGGTCATCCCAACTTCCGGAAGCTTTGTGGGCTTATAGAACCACCCACAAAACCAAATTAGGCATGTCTCCCTTCAGATTGGTGTACGGGAAGGCATGTCAGCTCCCCGTCGAATTGGAGCACAAAGCCTATTGGGCAGTACAGAATTGCAATCTCGATCTTTCTATGGCAGGAACCCATAGAAAGCTTCAAATGAGCGAGATTAATGAATTACTTCAGGACGCGTATGAGAACTCACGAATTTACAAAGAGTGGGTTAAAGCCTTTCATGACAAGCACATATCCAGAAAGATCTTTTACCCTTGTCAAAAAGTCCTACTCTTTGATTCCAAGCTTAAACTGTTCCCAGGAAAACTAAGATCGAAATGGATCGGACCTTACCTCGTCCGACGAATCTTTGGAAATGGAGCTGTCAAAATTAGTCAACTCAGCCACGATTTAGAACCTGTTGTAGTGAACGGTCAGAGACTCAAACCGTTCATTGAACTTATCGATACAAATTTGGCTGAGACATCTTTTACCTTCCATTCTCCCTGAGCTCATTGCGCCCAGCCAATGGTGTTAAACACAGTGCTTAACAAGAGGCAACCCATCATTTTTGAAAAACTCAAAACCTTTCTTGACATCCTATGCTGAACTCATATTGCACTTTAGGGTTCATCCATTAGAACAACTGACTCCACCTCTGCTACACGTACCCGAGCTTGAAATCGTTTGCAACAGTTATCCTGACCCATTCACCCACCCAAAACCTATTCTAATGAATGATCTAAGCTGAACTCAAACCCACCTAATTTACAATGAGGACATTGCAAATCGTAGGCATGGAGGGGTAAGAAAGTGCAAAATGTCATGATAATCATCTCACAAGAAAAGATTTCATAAAAAAAAATCACATATCCCAAAATACCAAAAAAATGAAAAAATTCTTAAAAAAGAACAAAAAAAAATGAGAGGAGAGAAAATTTTGAGGGCATATCAATTTTGAGGAGAAAAAAGGGGAGAAGTTAAAAATGCCAAAAAGGAGCACAAATTGAGAAGAAAAGAAAAGAGATAGTCATTAGTAAGAAATTAAGGAATTGACTTAGTTTTAGACCATATCAAAAAGAAAGAAAATGAAAAGGCAAAAAGTGCTAATGAAACAAAGAAGACATTAGTAGGAACGCTGATTTTAGGCCTCTTGGGCTGTAATCTTAGGCTTAAAAATTCAAGTACTCTCTAAGATCTGGATAGTCCTCAAGAGGTTGGGGAAAATGCAAAGCTTAAGTATTAGGTCTAAGGCTTAGGGAGTATTCAACCTCGTTAACTGTCCTCTGGTTTGTGGGACTCGGTAACCTAAGCACCCTAATCCACACACAGTTTGGTTTAGTGCGGATAAGTATCAAAATCATGTAAATGAGTATAAATTGTTCTGAAAAAGTCACCTAGATTAGGAGCGGTCGATCAACACAAGTTGATTTGGATGAGTTCCCAGAGCGGAGAGGCGGGAAATTCCCCTCGAAGATGCGTAATAACATATTGTCTCCTCGGTGCTTGTCTCTAGGATATCTACATATCCTACCGGGGGCATGTAAGCACCCTGTGCTGGTTCAGATGCCATGGACAGTATTATCCCGAAATGTCGATTGCCAGGGTTTGGATTTAGCTACAGAGCACCATGGGTGGAATTATCTCGAAATCTCGAAAGCCAGGGTTTTGGGGATTGCCATGGGCGATGCTATCTCGAAGCATCGATTGCCAGGGACCCTTCGAGGATTGATGATGGGGACTAGGAATCCGATACAGATAATGTTGTGAAGCCAATCCGAAGCTAGAAATAAAAAGAAAAGAGAGAGAAAACTCTCCAAAAAGAAAATTCCTCTGTCTATCTTTTACAAAAATGCACTGCAAACTAAACTAAGGCTAAAATATGTTACAAGCACGGGTGCTTTAACCGCGGAGTTCAACGAACCTTAGGATAGTTCTTGTGGGCCTTAAAAACCTTCGCGACAGAGTGAGGCTAGAGTTGGTCAGGTCCGGATCTTGGTTGGTACATGAGTACCTCTAGGCCTACAATCGGCATTCTAACCTAATTTACAGAAAAAAAGCACACATCACAGTTTTTTTAGCAATAAAAGATTGCATGGTCTAGAATCAAAGTTAAAACCTTAAAATTTTACTAAGGGACTAGCAAAAGCTAGGCATGGGGTATGATGGGAACACCATCATGAGCCCTAACTAGCTCATTGTGAGCCAATGAAGAGAATAAATGCTCCTACATAACCAATTGAAGGTCGTAATTCATTGCACAACCTTTCTTAGAGAAACGTAAGAAATAAGGGGTAAAACTGTAATTTTACTAATGCAGTACAACCATTGGTTTTCTCAAGGGCTAAACAAAGGTTAAATGGTCATAATAAGACTATAAGTGGGTTGGATTAGATAGAAAAGGGTTTGTGTGTGTTCTGTGAATTAAATGACTTCTTAAAATCCTAAAACAGACCCACTTGATTAGCCAAGGTTTTGTCAAGATAAAATTCACTTAAGCCCTCTAAAAATCATAAAAAAATATTCTTTAGGGTTTAGTACCTTCAATTTGGCCATTAGAACCCATCATTCCCTAGAATGGGGTCCAAAACAGATATTTACCCTAAATTGAGTTTTTGCATAAATTTCCCAGTCAAACGTGATCAAACCCAAAATCCAACTTCACCATTGGATTCCTTAGGTCCAAATTAGGTTTGTATCAAAATTTGGATCCAAAAAGAGTTTGCCTTGACCTAGTTTGCAAAAAAGTTTAGCTTGATTACATTTCTACCCCTAACTTTCAAAAACTCTTGCTAACAGCCCCCTAGCTTTCTCGTTGTCTTAACAAGTAGGTCCCTCTGCCATTATCGCGGAGGAAACCTACTCTGACGACCTTCAACTTGGAAGTTCTCCTTGATTGCTTGGAGAATCTCTTCCAAAATTGAAAGGAAGATCTTGTGAGAAATTCCCGTCAGTATGAACCCCTATTTAAGATCTGATTCCCTCCCAATCTCTCATGCGAACACATGAGAGATATGGGTATCTCAACAGCTTCCTTCGCCGGTGACTTTCCAAGCTTGGGAAGCTTGCTACCCAAGCCCTAACCGACCTCCAGAGCTCTATTTAAAGGACCCTAGACCTCCCTGACCTCTGCACGCTTGATTTTGGCCGTGAATACCTCAAATTCCTCCCTTCTCCTCACGGCCGTAGGCTCCTTGATGTCTGGAGACCTTCCCTACTCCTCCTCGTCGTCCAACCGCCATACTTGCGGCGGATCCATCTTCCCTGACTTTGTCTGTGTCTCACTGTACCAGCGGGTGCTTCTCTCTCTTCGTCCTCGACGATCTCACCTCACCGGAGCCACTTTTGTCTCTGGCATCGGCTACACCAGACCCAACACCCTCGCTCACCCCCTTCGTCCCTTAACCTCCTAGATAAGTGCCCTCTCACTTCTACTTTCTTCCCGCATTTATTTCACCTCAAATTGACCACTGCCGCCCGTCGCACCTTCATCTCCTTCATCTCCGACCATCTACTTCGGCGAGGCCATCCCACCTCCATAGGCCACCACAACCCTCGCTGACAAGCCCACGAGCTCTGCCTTACCTCACTGATCATTTCCCCTCACTCCACTCACCGCGCCACTCACTCAAACCACCCCTAGAACACACCCACTCATACGTGCATAATGCGCCCTAGGAATGCACTCACAGGCACTGCCACGCCACGCCAACATGCCCAGCACCTTCGTCATGCTCCGACGAACCTCCCCGAGCGATTTGACGTGGCCGCAAGGCCATTCTTGTGTTTTCAGGTTCATTGGCCATTCGACATTAGCGAGCGAGCTTGAAGCTCACTTGCTACAGCTCCAGGTTTCGCCAAGCCCAGGTTGCTGCCCTAGGTTGCGCGGAATACCCTCACGCACACATCCAGGCCTTCAATTGGAGTCAAGAGAGTCTGCGGCTGCTGCAATTGCGAAGACAACCTGCTGCTACAAACGTGCGGAAGACAGGTGGGACATTTAGTCCCACCTCAGAAGTGAAAGAGTGCCCGCACCTGCATAAAGGGAAAAGGTGAAGAAGCTTATTGCCTCAGTTACCACGGGGTGAGGTCCCACTCACCCGACCCAATCTCGTCTGCGAGCATGCCCTGCGGACCTGGCCTGACCCGACCTGACCTGCACTCCTTGCCCACTACCACATGCCGGTGGGCCTGGTCTCGGGTACGCACCTGATTTGATTACCCAAATTCCTGTGTGGCTCTGGGAGAGCGTATCCTAAGAGAGAAAGTGAGGAGAGCCACGCGGGTAGGGGTAGGTTTTTGCTACAGGGTTTTTCGGTCGACACTTAGTCACAGTCTGAAGAAGAAGAAAAGGAGGACCGCAGGGCTTAAGGTAGAAGAAAGAAGGAGACAAGAAGGCTAGAGCAACTAAGGGTCAAGGCAGAAGAAAGGAAAACAAAAAACAAAGGCAGAAGACAGAGAAAGCTAAAGAGAAAGAGATGGATCGCAGAAGGAAGAAGTCAGAAGCTGAAGAAGAAGAAGTGAAGGCCTGAAGAGAAGTAGAAGAAGCTAAAGGAAAAAGAAGAAAGAAGAAAGAAGAAAGAAAGAGAAGAAGCAAAGAAGATGAAATCAGACACTTTAAGTCGTTTGACTCCTTCATTAGACGACAAAATCTAGCTTATATTGCATATTCATATATTAAGTTCCTTGGTGATATTGTAGGAGTATTTGGTGATCTAAATCACCATTTTACTCCCATATTTTTGCGCTTTGACACTGCTACTATTGCAATTTCTTTCAATTTAAATTGTGATCTTGACTTCTAAATACCAATTTGCTCCTTGTGTTCGACCACGGAAATCTTTTCGTGTAATAAAATTGTATTTGTTTTGAATGCTATTTCGGTTGTACTACAACACAACACTTTTTAAACCTCGATTTAGCGCGACAAACAAGATCTCCTTCATCCTCAATTGGATGAAGACAAGCAGCTGCAGGCGCATGTGAAGGATGTGGGAAAGATAGTCCCACATCGTGGGATTAGGACCGAGTGAAGCTGCATAAATTGATTTTGTCTATATGGCTGTTTGCCTCAAGACACATGGGGTGAGGTCCCACTACACCCACACACACTTGACCTGCCTAAGCCCTTATCACTCCTTGATTGCGACCCTACGAATGCAGCCCTGGACCTGGTTATGCAAACTTGAATACCTGATTACTCGGCTATCTGAGAGAAAGAGGAGAGGAAGAAGTAAGGAAAGAAAGAGAGAGCGGGGGAGGGGAGGGTTTTGCTCTCTGAAGTACCTAGTGCAACACTTAGCCGTGAGTTTCCTTTGTATGTTGGGAAAAAAAGAAGAGAAGACTTGCAGAGAGGGAAGGTTTGAAAAGGAGATGGCCCTAGGAAGAAGCTAAGGTAGAGAAGAAAAGAAGGGCCGTGCCAGAGAAGAGAAAGGGAAGAGAGGAGAGGAAGTTGAGGCTAGAGAAGAAGAGGAAGAGGCAGAAGACTCGTGCAAAAGAAGAGAGAAGAAGAACAACTAAAAATTAGAAGAAGAGTACTGTAGCAAGCGACATTTAAGTCCTTTGACTTGATAAATCAGACGTCTAATCACTATTCATTTATTTTATATGCATTGAGTAGTTGATATACATGTGCTTAGACTAATAATTGGCGATCTAAATCACCATTATTTTGTCTTAGATATCTGTTTGGTCTCTTAAAGTCTTGAAATACTCATGTTATCTATTGAATATCTAATGTGACAGATTATCATTCATTGAATATCATTATTCTTGGCTTATTTCTATGCTCATTTATATTTTAATTGAGATTAGCATGTGAATTCCTATTTGCTCCCTATGTTCAACTTCGAACTTCATTTCTAGATTTTCGAGCTATAAATTTTATTTGTTGACAAGAGATTTCGACTATACTGTAACGCAACGATTTTAAAACATTGATTTTGCCCTATCAACACAGTGCTTTGTGAATGGCCAACATTTTTTTTTTGAAATTATATTTTGATGTTTTTGGTGTTTTCTCCCCCATGCTTAGCCTCGGATTAACCTTAATAGAATTATGTCGGAATCCTTGTCCCCATTATTGGTCCTTGAGGAGGTTCTTGCTTCAATGCTATAAAAGCATTGTCCAAGAAACCTCTGGGAGCCCTACAACCTAACACCTTGTGACACTGTCAGAGGAACTCGCAGTGAATTTAGGCTCTCGCTTCGATACTTCAGGAAAGTCCATCCGAGACACCTGAACCACAAGATGTGCTTATATGCTCCGTGTATAGATATGGAATATAGATATAGAGCAAGCAATGAGGGGGTAACATGTTGGCATCACTTCCTCAAAGGAGAGTTTTCTCCTTCTACATGGTAAGGACTCATCCAATCAAAACTACTTTTGGTTTCACCTTAAGTTACACACGGGGAATTATTTACTAATGTATTTTTGGGATTTTTGTTTTTGTTGGCTTTTGTGTGAAAATTTTTGACACTTGAGTTTTAAAAGAAATTCAAATTTTTGGATTGAAAACAAAGTCAAGTACTATCCAAACTACTAGACAAAATCATGGGCAATCAGTTTCTTCAGGGATTCAAGAGGATTTCTTTGGGAGATAAACTGTTCGAGTTTAATGTTTTAGACTTGAGAAGTCTAACCAAAAGATCCTTAGAATCGTCCTTATTTTTGTTGAAAATTAAACCCCATGTGTACCTTTTTGAAATAAGGTCACAACCTTGGTCTAGTGCTTTGAAATTACTCAAAAAGTTTTTGAATATATGTGATTTTTTTAGGTTTTTGAAAAATTACATGCAAAGAGGAAAAATTTTTTGTATTTTTGGGTTATGAAAATCCTGAAAAGATTGACAAAATTTTAAAGCATCCCCTGATACCAGTCTAATCTATTACCCTAATTGGCTTAATCTAGGGCTAACTCTTTAGTAAATTCATGCATTAGGTTATAAATATTGCATTTTGAACATGCATGCATATTTAAGCTTTGCATTTATTTTATAAATAATTATCTCCTAATTTTAGCCTTTTGTGAATAATGTAGGTGATAGGACTTAGAGAATAATTTGGAGAATTGAAGAATAAAGCTGGATAGGAGTAGAAGCCATAGCAGAGTTGGAGTTGGTTCAAGGAACAAGGCTGAAATAAAGGAAGAATGAAGACACGAGTACAAAGAAGAAAAGAGAGGAATTAGGATAACCCTATCCTATCCCTAAAATCCTAGGATGACCTTATCGCAGTACCTACCCCAGAACTTGCTCAACATTAGATATTTGAGCTCAAAAGCCACAAACATGGATAACATTATCCATGTACCTATCCACCCTATCCATAGACCTATCCTACTATCCATAACCCTAGTCCACCTATCCATTACCCAATCCCTAACCTAAAAACCTATTTAGGTCCATACTACACCTAATTGACTCAGTCTGAGTCAATTAGGTTAGCCACTAGTCAATTGGGCCCACTAGGACCTAATTAGACTAACCGTAAAGTTGATTAGACTCATTTGAGTCTAATTTGACCCAACCTAAACCCAATTTACCTAGCCACATCCAATCAGGTGCATCACTACCTGATTGGGTGCATCCAACTTCAATTGGGCTCAGTTGGAACCTAATTAGACTAGACCCAACCTAATTTCCACCACCACCTAAACCCTTAGGACAACCTATTCCACCTTTCAGACAAAATTCTCTATCAAAAACCTTGTCCTAAGCTAGCCTAAGGCCTTCCTAATTTTAGTAAACCTAAGCCTACAAATCCCCTACCACCCATCTCCCATCTCAAAGCCAAATCACACTTCCTATTTTTAGAAAACCAACAAACAAACCCCATCTTATCTTAGCCCTACCTCTAGATCTAAGGGTGCCTATTTAACCAATCCTAGCCTACCCATAGAGCCTAATCTAAGCCGTCCAAAATAGTGATCCTAGGCACTTTAGATCAACCAATAGGAAGCCACCTAGATTCCTATAAAAATACTTAGCCTCTAACCCTTATAGACCAATTAGTTTCAGTTAATTAATAGCTTAGTCAAGTACTAGCCTCCTCTACCTTAGTGAACACCCACCAAATTTCCTCTCCAAATTCCCTTCCGATGCCCTAGATCTGAAGCTCCATAAAAAGCTTCCTCAAGCATCCCTCAAGTGGGTCCTATTTATTCTTCCTCTCTTTATTCTTTTATAGTTCTATTCTGATTGTAATATCTGGTTAGATTTATATTTGTGAGACATTCTTGATATTAGAAATAAATTGCAGCATTCATTTGATATCTGTGTCTCCATTATTACTATTTGTGCATCTATTTGATATTAATATACTATATTATCTACGATTCTACTCTATTGTGAAAGGTATTAAATAGTGACTGCCTCCCCATGTTCGACTCGGGCCCCTTGTAGTTCAGAATTACAAAATTTAATTGATCGCTTAATTTACAGGCTACAATGATTCAATAATTTTAATCGTGTAGATTTAGCGAGCATCACCCTCCCATGCTAAAGATATGCAATGTCTTCATACGTAAGGAAGGTAAAAAGATATTGCTTGAGTGAGAAGAGGTTGAAGTCAGGATATTCAGAACCCGAGAGAAAAATAAAGAAAAGGAAAGCGAGAAAAATGATGGGCTACCTCCCATCCAAGGCTGTCTTTTATGCCTTTTTAACTGGGCATAGTGTGTAGCAGGGTTGGAAAATTATGGAGGTAGTTGGATACTTGAAGCCCCTCATTAATGTTCTTCCGCTTGGTCCCCAAATTGATAATTGGAAACAAGGGGACGGGAATGAGATGGATAAATGGAAACAAAGCTTTGAGTCTGGCCAAGGTTTTAACTCTGGAACTTAAGTTTCTGACTCAAAGAGGTTTCTCTGGTAGAGTTTGAGGATTTTTGGAAGCTTTTTTTTTCCCAAACTTGATTATTGAAAGTCTAGACAAAAGTTTAGATTTTCAAAAATTTAACACCAATGTAACGAAGGTGGTGGAAGAATAAAGTAAACAAGCAACCAAATCAATTTTAGGGTTCCACTACCTTAATTTTTCTTATTTTATAGTTTTTGATATTTTAAAAGATTTTCTTTTTTTAGATTTTCTTAGGATTTTGGGATAGGTTTTGGTAGGTACTTACCTGGAAATCACGGGAAGAAAAGATAACTTGAAGATTTCGCTCCAAGTAAATTCCAAATCCTGATCCCACTCTTGCTTTGCAGCTAAACAAAGACAAAATAAAATTAGTGAAGACCCAATTAATTAAGAGAGAAATAAATAATAACTAAGTTGTACCTCCCCAGCAACGACGCTAAAAAGTGATACAAAATTTACGTGGGTTTATAAATGCAGATTTTTGTCATTGTATCGCGTAATTTAGACCAACGTTTAAATTTGTAAATCTAGATAGAGTGAGTATCTAGGGTTGTCCAAGGAGGCAAATAATAGTTATCAAATTGATACTCTCTCTCGCTTTCTCAAATCCTCTTTTTACTTTTTAGGGTTTTTCAAATAACTTGGGAAACAAAGAAAAAATACTAGTAATTAAAAAATGCAAATATAAGGATAAAAAGTCGAACCTTACTAAGCTCACTCTAGGCACGTGTGACCTAGAGTAATTAGGAAGGAAGTGTAAAGTGCATTAAGTAATTAAAAGAAGCTTAATTTCAAGCACATAAATGAAAGGCAATGATGGGAACACCATCATGAGACATAACTAGCTCAACTTAGTCATTATCAAGGAATAAATGCTCCTACATAACCGCCAGAGAGCCTAAGTCACTGCAAATCCATTCTGAGAGAAAGATAAGAAATAGGGTTAAAATTGTAATTTTACCATCATATCTTGAATGCAGAACAACCATGAGTTTTCTCAGAGGTTAAATAAAGGTCAAATGATCTTAAAAGTTTAACAAGTGGGTTAGAACAGATAGAAAAGGGTTTTCGCGTGTTTTAAGAATCAAATGATATCTAAAACCCTAAAAATAGGCCCACTTAATTAACTGAGGTTCTGGTCAGGATAAAATTCATCTAAACCCCCTAAAATTCATAGAAAAATATTCTCTAGAGTTTGGTACCTTCAATTTAACCATCAGAACCCGTCTTGACCCAAAACAGAGTCCTAAACAGACATTTGCCCTAATTTGGGTTTTTGCATAACTTACCTAATCAAACGAGGTCAAAGCCTAAATCTAACTTCACCATTGGATTCCTTGGGTTTAAATTAGGTTTCTACCAAAATTTGGGCCCAATCTAAGATCATCTTGACCAAGTTTGTATTTTGGTTCAGTCAGACTCTTTATCTCATTCAGATCCTTAGCTTTTTGAATTCCTTACAAAAAGGCCCCTAACTTTGTCATCATTTTCACAAAAAGGTCCCTGCCACCATGAATCCTATTCCTACAAACTCTGGCGACCTAAATTTGGCAAGTTCTCCTTGATTTCTTGATGAATCCCTCCCAAATTTGAAAGGGAAGTTTGTCAAGGAATTCTCTTTTATGCTAATTCCCAAGCTCCAGATCTTGCCCGATCTCTCATGCGAATCCTTCAAAGAGATGGGTCTCCGATCCCGGCAAACATTCCTAGCTTCCAAGCTCAAATCGACCTCCTAAGCCCTATATAAGCATGCCCAAGGCTCGATCGAATGCTCAAGCTCGATTTTGGCCAGAAACTCCCCATATTCTTCCTCCCTCTTCCGCCCAAAAGGCTCCTTGAGCTCCGACGACCTCTTCCATCCTCATTCCTCATCTGTTCGCAATACCAATGTCAAATTTGCCTCCCTCATCCTCCTTTGCATCACGCCATACCAACGGGTTCTTCTATCTCCTTCATTGTTGCCATTCTTCCCCCACCGGAGTCACCTTCGTCTTCGGCACCGGCCATACCACAACTGGCATCGCCTCTGCCCCTCTTCGTCCGCCAATCACCAAGATAAGTTCCTTAACTCCTCTACTTCATTTATGCACCAACCACACTTCAGTTCAACCGACGTATCACCCCGACCACTTCCCTCGTCCTCCGCTCCGACCAGGCCTACTACCCACTCCACCTCCTCACCGGACAACCCACCTCCAGACCTTCATTTCTGCCTTCGCCAACCACCTATGACCACCTTCGCAGCTCGCCACTGCCACCCACACCCTCGCCGCATCCTTGCAAAGCTCCTGAACCTATTTAACAAGGCCGAGAGGCCATGTTCTTCATTTCAGGTAGCAGGTCATCGCCACCATTGACGAAGCTTCGAGCAAAGCTTGAAGCCTTGCTCCAGCATCTGCAGACCCTAGGAGAAGTCCCAGGCGTAGCGGAGCATCTCCAGGATCACGACCTAGGGGCCAATTTGGCTCTTTGACTGGACCTTTGACCACAATCGCACAAAGCAACAGTTGCAGCTACACGTAGAGGAAGGGAGGTGGAATAGTCCCACCTCGAAAGCTGACAAGCATTTGCACTCACATAAATTGAAAAAGTCACATAGCCTTATCACCTCAAGTCACAGGGGGTGAGGTCCCCATACCCCTCATGCGCCTTGCCTGCGACACCTTACATGCAGGTCTGGCAGATCCGTTTACCCGCTTAGCCAAGCACTCCTCGGCTGCCACTCATGGCCAGCAGCCTTGGTCCTGGGTGTGATCTTACCCGAATACCTGATAACCCATTGAGGCCCTAGGAGGGTGGATCCCTGAGAGAGGAAGAGAGATAGCGAGTGTGGTCAGGGGGTGTTTTGCTCTCAAAACCAATAGTCGACGCTTAGCTATTTAAGAAACCTCCCCCTTGTGCATGAAGAGAAATTAGGAGAGGAAGCTAGATGAGAAGAGAGAAAGCACAGCCAGAAAGAGAAGAAAGAAGGAGCTGAAGAAGAAGAAGAGAGAACCCAGAGAAGGAGCTACAGAAGAAGAGAAGAGGAAAGGGTGCCCTCTTGGCACTATAGCAGAGAGCAGGATAAGCCATTTGACTAGCTAAGCAGACGTCTGAGCATCATTTGAAGTGCACTATGCACTTATATTACGTGAAATTTAATTGCTTAGAGCTATTGAGTTATTTGATATAAATTGTGAGGGGTAATTGGTGATTCAAATCACCATTTTACTCCATTCTTTTTGCAGTATTTGACATACACATTCATTCATATATCATTGCTTGGAATATTGTTATAAATTGCTTATATATTCATGCTAAATTGCAACCTTGAGAAGCATTTTGCCAATTGCTCCCTGTGTTCAACCTTGGACTTTCATTCGAGTAATAAATTCTATTTGTTTTTCGTGCTGATTCGACCTATACTACACGCATTGATTTTAAAACCCATTTTAGAGTGACTAATAGGTAACAACTTTGATTTTTTTATAAAAAGTAAGCAGTGTCTACAAAGTGCTATTTGAAGAGCTCACTTGTGTAGAGGAATTCTACACAAGCAATCCTTAAGTAGAGGAATGATTGCTACTACAAAATAAAGATACAAGATGAAGATAGAAACCTCCTACGAAGATGAAGTTGATTCTCACTCCAGGGAGGGTTTCTCCCAGTTTGAAGAGAATCTTCTCCAAGCTTCCTTTATGCTCCTCCTCTCTAACTCTTCCTAGGGTGAACATCCGCTACCCTTGTCCTCCTACCTAGCCATCCTCCAAAAGAGATTGCTCCTTGGCTTTGGACCAAGGAAGAGGGAAGAAGATGGACACCAAGGAGACAAGATAGCCTCCTTGATCACCTTCAACCTCTCTCTTCCTTAGCCGACTATATAGGTATATTTAGGTAGAAAGTTTATGTAGCCAAAGATGAATGAAATTTGGTGGTTATGGGTGATATATATAGAATAGGGGAGGTGGTGGTTATGGTATTTTTGGAGGGAAATGAAGGGGCTTGTGGATGTTTTTGGAGAGAAATGAAGGGGTGCATGGATGATTTTGGAGGGAAAAATGGGAGGGAATGAAGAGGTTCCTTTAGGTGGTAGTTACGTGATTTTTGTAGGGAAAAAGGTGGAAAAGTGATACAAAAAATACACGATTAAGTAAATGCAGATTTTGTTGTTGAGACATGTATAAATCGATCAACTTTTAAATTTGTAAAACCTAGATAGGATGAGTATCTAGGGTTGTCCAAGGAGACAACTTTACTTATGAAATTAATATTATCTCTCTCGCTCTCTCAAATCTTCTTTTCTTTTTGGTTTTTGTGATTTTGTGATTTTTGTGGATTTTGAAATCGAGGCAACAAAATTTGAAATATGCCTAAGTGAGATAAAGGAACTCTTACTTTTCTACACTCACCCTAGGCAAGTGCGCCTAAGATAATTAGAAAGGTGGAGTGAATGCAATAAAGAAATAAAAAAATCTTGAAAATAAGGCGAAATAAAATGAAAGGCAATTGATTTTAATAGAAGTCTAATGTCTACAAGTATACTTGGAGAGCTTAATTGTGTGAAGGGATCCCAAACAATTAATCCCCAAGTAAAGGAATGCTTCTACTACAAACATATGAGTATAAAAAAGAAAAAGAAATAGAAGAGTCTCCCAAATGAAGATGAAAAAGATCCTCGCTACAAGTGCGGTTGCTCTCGGACTTGAAGAAGCCTTCTTCTTGCTCCTTCAAATGCTCCTCCTAACTCCTCCAAGAGTGGATGTCCACCACTCTTTCCTCCTATTTGATCGTCCTTCAAAAGTTGCTCCTTGGCTTGGACCCAAGGAAGAAGACATTAAGGTGTAGAGACTAGAAGGACATGGTAAGGAACACTTCTAATGTGCACACCTAGCCTCTTCCTCCTTGGCCTTGTGTGTAGAATTTTTGGTGGAGATATATGTAGCCAAGGATGAATAAAATGTGGTGGTTATGGGTGATATAAATAGAATAGGGGCAGGGTAGTGGTTATGGTATTTTTGGAGGGAAATGAAGGGGTGCATGGATGTTTTTGGAGGGAAAAATGGGAGGAAAATGAAGAGGTGCCTTTGGTTGGTAGTTATGTAATATTTGGAGGGAAAAAGGTGGCACCACTTTATGGTGGAGGTGAGTAGAGTAGGGAGGGTGAAGGAGAGTAGGAGGTGGACTTTGGAGCTAGCTTAGCTAGCGAAGGTTAGCTAGTAACTAGTTGGAGCTAGGAATAGGAAGGAGGAGCTAACTTGAGTTGGTCTTTACCTTCCTGGGGCTAAGAAAGGTTGATGAAGAGCTTCCTATGAACTTAGGAACTAAGTTAGCTAGCTTATTCTTTACTAGTTGCTAAGCTGAGTAGGGTTCAGCTGGAAGGAGCTGAGTTCAGCTTGTCTAGAGCTGAGGTGAGCTAGGGCTGAGCTACCTGAGGACTCCTTAGCTAGCTTAGCTAGCTAGTTCTCAACTAGTAGCTAAACTTAAAGGAGTTGAGATGAATTAAGCTTCTTGAGCTAGAAATGAGCTGTGTTGATTGATGACTCTTCAACTATCTTAGCTAGCCAATTCAAGACTAGTCGCTAAGTGATAAATACATATTTATTCATGATAAAATGCTATTATGTGGGTTCCTAAGCTATTTGGAAACATTCTGCATTGTAAATATTGCATAACATGCATCATACCGCATTTAGATTAGATTATGTAAATTATATATTAATTGACTTATTTTAGTGGTCAGGGAAGAAGGGAGATACATTTTGGGGCCTCAGATTAAAGATTCAACCATATAGATTTGATTAAGGCAATGATCGAAGTCCAAAGCCTACAAAATTGCCCTAATTAGACCTTCGTAGCACCATATGCATCCCGAGGAAGATCAAAGGCCAAGGGACAGGATGATGCACATCTGGACCTCAAATGACAAATTCGACCGTGAAGATGGATTCAAATTGGCGATCATAGCCCAACAATGCAAAAATCATCTTGATTTGACATCCATAGCATCACTTACAAAGCAATGAAGATGGATAGTCACGATGACACCTCATGGCACCATCATAGCCACCCAATGTCGCAGGCCTCTCCTCTTCTCTCAAGCAGCCCTCAATCTGGGCCATTGGATCTTCATCCAATGACCGCGAGTGCTCGACCCTTGGATGGTCTTCGTGACAATCCATGCTCGTAATGCGTTGGACGAGTGATGTGCACACATCTAATTGGCCTAAAATGTCTACTTATGCATGTTCCTAGTGTCATAGAATCATGCATTATAAATATTGCATAACATGCATCATCATCATTTAGGCTAATTTGTACAAATTGTATAGTAATTCGCCTCATATTATGATTAGGGGACAGGGTGACATCTTTTTAGGGCCTCGAATTGAGGATCTGGCCGTAAGGATTTGATCAGGGCAACGATCGGAGTCTAATGCCTTCAAGGTCGCCTCGATCAGACCTCTGTAGCATCAGATGCAGTCCGAAAAAGATTAGAAGCTAAGGGGCAAGGTGGTGAAAATTTAGACTCTAGACGACAAATCCAATCACACGGATGGGTTCGGATCGATGATCACAGCCCAACGGTGAGAAAATCAACCTTATCCGACATTCATGGCACCTTCAATGAGCATAAGAAGATGGACGACTCAAGTGATGCCACGTGGCATCATCCAAGCTGCCCACAGCCATTGGTCTTCTCTTTCTTCGTCCATACTCACCAGATCTTGGCTATTGGATTCAAATCCAATGGTCACTGAGAGGCCATGTCACCCCCAGCATCACGTGAAGAGAAGTGCGTCATCAGATCTTGACCGTTGGATAGCCATCCAACGGTCATGATCGCTTGCATTTTAAAACCAAAACTCGACACAGTGAGAGGCATAGAGTGTTGATCGAGCACCTTATCCAAATTGTGTGACGTGCGATCGAGGTGCGCTCCACGAATTAAATCTGCTGAAGGTGAGCATGGATGAAATTCACTCGTTGGATGGTGATCAATTGGCATCAAATGCAATGACGTGGCAAGCTTGGAGGCACGCGATCCTCACGTGTGCGATGACGCGCTATCTGCACGCATGCGATGAGGCATGATTTGAAGGTGGCTCCTAATGATGATGAACGATGATGTGTGGTTATTGATGGAAATATCATTAGTGTCATTGCAGTGGATTGTATGGAATACTAACCATCATTATGACCATTATTATTTAATTAACTAATTTTTACTGGTTTTATTTCAGGTCGTTCACTGGGAGGCAGTTATTGATTTACATCACTCTCTAATTCCAAAAAGAAGTTTTATGTCTAATAAAGAATGAATGAATGAATACTTGGTTTGATTGCTTACAAAGAATTAATTAAAATGCTTGCAAAAACTAATTATAAACAAGCACCAAACACTTCATCACTATACTCTAAACTACCTATTTATAAGTTATATTACTAATACTTACATAAAAGTACACTACCAACTAGGATTACATAGTATACTAATTTAACTTACTAAGCTGACACCTACAGTAACACATATAAAAGCTATAGTGACAGATGCAAACGTCGCTAGACCCCAGAAAAAGCTATATACAAACTAAAAGAGAGAAACCAGGGTTTGTAGCGATAGTTATAGCGACATCTTATTCTGTTAGTAAAGGTACGAAGTTATTTACATAAAAGTAAATGGCTGTACTACGTATATATATATATATTATAATCCTTTGTATCTGTATTTTCGCTCTCTGTCCTCACTATACGTATTTCTTCCTTCACTCTCTCTCTTTCCACACTATTCCTATCCTGCCTTTCTTCTTCTTCTTTGTTTTATTCTGCGTTAAAAGTCTTTGCAACACTGTGGCATACAGGTGGTTAACTGCTGTCATTACCCCTCTTAATTAATCAAAAATGTGGTTAATTTGCAGGCATGCTTTTCGAGGGATACACAACACCCAGAGGGTGGGACCAGACCTCTACTAAGCGTGCCCTAATTGTCATTAGGCCACTTAACTGTGTATTATCAAGCTTAGATCAGAGGGCTCTCAGCCCGTGCACACACACATACCCAGGCCCCTGACCCCAAATGCTCAGATTCATGCTCATGTATATGCTCACAAGGTGTAAGGTTAGGTTGTTTCGGGCAGCCGGCGCCTGTGACGACTGCGCCTTTGGTTAACAAATTCCATTTATATTGCAGCGCGCGCTCTTCAGCGCACGATGTGGCGCTATTCGAGCGCGTATCTGCGTTGAAATTGCGTGCGGCTACACGATAGAGGGCATTTTGGCCCTCAATTCGAGGGCCATAATTTATTTTAAAATAAAAATAGATTATGGGAAAATAAAGTATTTATATAATACTAAACAATTATACACTTGATTTGAAATTTTAATTGTATTTACTATATAAATAAATTAACTAAAGTATACAGTTTATACATACTGATTTTGATGTTTAATTCTTTAATTGCGTATAAATTAATTATTATATAGTCTAATTGACCTTATACAGAGTTAATATACATGTATAAGTATTTTATAGACATTTTTATTGTATTTTACGGATTTAATCTCTGTTCTATTTACATTTAAATAGCAGATTTGAACTGTTTTATTTATAAATTAAGTTTAAATAATGTAATAAGATATAAATATACTTCAATTAGCTTAAATTACTTAAAGTACATTAGTCTATCTAACTCTAAATTACTAATTTATCTAATTTAATCTAATAACTTAGCTATTAACTTAATAAATTAATTATTTATTATGTATAAAGAATTAAATTAAGGTACAGGATTTGATTTGTTTATAATCTACATATAAATATGTATATACAGTTTTATAGCTTAATACTGTTATTTATACTGTCTATTGATTTATTTAGTCTAAGAGTACATATAAGTTAGTTTAATTAATAAATAGTTATATAATTAATATATGTACAGTATAATCTAACTTAAATACCCAATTTACAGTATACATTATATACATAAGTTATTGTACAGTTTATATATATATGCTACTTTTTTACATATATAACTTAGTATAAAGCTTATATTTACAAGAGTATACTTAATATACAAAGTACTTTTTTAGGTATTTTTGGAATTTTTCACTTTTTATGGTTTTTATACATATTATAGAGATAAGAGATGAGAAGGGAAGAATTAGACAAGGAGAAAGAGGTGTTTTTGATGTTTTTAGATATAACTTCTATTATTAAGTTTCATGGTATACAAATCTATCGATTGGCAAATTATACCAAGTAGAGGGTTCTGCATACCATGTAACTTGGTATGTAATTAGAAAACTTTCTAATCTTCGATCAGACATCTTTGTTTTAATTTTTTAGAATTTTTTCTAATTTTTATTGAATTTGCAATCTCATCCATCTAAGCCTTTCAAAAGATTTCTAAGGGGTCCTAAAGGCTTAGGATGGATCTTGAGGGATCTGAAAAGGCATTGACTGCCTTACTTACAATCAGTATGAAATTTGAAAGGAATTCTACCCATTTTAGCACAATGATCATTTTTTATTTCATTTAGTTCATTTGTTGGACAGTTAGCTGCAAATGAACTAGCTGACAAACCTTTAGAAGAAAAATAACAAGCATTCACAAAATTGAAATTCAATTACTTATACAGGAAAGCTTGTATACACAAGGAATACAATACAACTACATGTCAGCTATCTTCAAACTACATTCTACAGGGTTTTTAAATCAGACTTTTTCTGCTACAATTTAAGACAACAGACACAGCAGCATCAAGGACTCTACACACCAACCTTGCAGCAAATCAGATTTCATTCCAAACGGCTTAACTGCTGCTGCAGTTAGTCCATCTGGAATGAAATCAGATTTATGGAAAGAAGGGTAATGTAGCTGCAAGTGCAGCAACTTTGCTGTGGCTCTGGGATTAAAACCAGAAATTCAGACTTAGAAATTCCTAAACTTCATCTGACAAGGGTTTCACTTTTCAAAAACACTCAATATTCCACTTCAAATGCAAGAACCCTTGTCAATAAATTTGTATCAAATTAAATCAGCAAAAACACAGATCTAACTCTTCCTAATGCTATATACACCATGTAGAAAGAGTTAAGTCAATCAATTAAAATCCACAATTCAAATCCCAGATTCTGAAACCTTAAGGAGTATTGAGAACTCCTTAGGTTAAGAAATTATCAGTGCTCTCAACAAACACAAACTCATGAATATAAGATAGAACTTCAAATCACCACAGTGATTTTCCTTAGTTCTATCATGCATTCAATGCATTAAAATCCTCATAGAACTCAGATCAGATTATGGCTCTTCTGAGATGAATTCTGACATCAGAAACATCTCAGATTCCTTACCAAACAATGAATAAAAATTAGAATTCTTTAATTTGTCAGATCCAAACAGTTAAAACCCAATTGAGTAAAAATCTTTGAAATCTGAGTTAAAGAAAAATCCGACAAACTGATCAATTTTTAGCTCAGATTAGGGGCTTTTGTGATAAAAAATGAGGTGAATGGGAAGCCCCTAATGTGCTTTTTGACACCAATTTTAGATCTGAGGTTAACAAGCAATCAGATCTGAAATTAGGTCTGAATGAATGGGTGAATTGCGAGAAACAGATCGTGAAAATCAGAAGCGAATATGGAAAACATGGAGAGGGAGAGAATTCATGATCATGGACTGTGTGAAACCATCCCCTCTGATCTGGAATGATCGGAGGAGGTGAGGGAGGGAAATTCTAGTCTAAATCTACTGCTACAGCTACACTATCATAACAGCAAAATTAAACACTACAAATTACTTGAATTCTACTCTAAACCTACTTAACTACAGCTACAACAAATTTGTAGAATGATAAATCTACTCTAACAGGAAGAATGGGACCTATGGGTCCTTAGCCGGTGGCTAAGGAGGATGAAGGGAGGAAGATGACTCCAGCGGAGGGAAGAGTCTGCTAGTAAGGCTCCAGGGTCGTCCTCAGGTGCTACGTGGTCCTTAGCGACGAGGAGGTCAAGAAGAAGGCAGAGATTTCACAGCCGGTGGCTGTGAAATTAGAGATTTGGTGGGGAGGAGAAACTGGAGTGGATGAATGATCGCTAAGAGATGTAGGAGAGAGCGATCCCTCCCGCCCGCGACCACTGAGGTGCTTAAGTAGCAGACTCAGTGGCTTAGATCACCATGCGGGTGAGAATAGTTGATGAAGTAATCAGCGGCAGGGATGAGAGGAGAGGGGCACGTGGTGAGCCAACTCAAAATATGACCATCAGATGGGATCTGGGGAGAGGGGTGAGTGTACGCGCCGATTCACGCGAAGCTTCTACTCAGATCCAACCACAGATCAAAATCACGAGAGACGACAGACGGCCGAGATCTGCCGTGTTCTTCACGCGCTACAGTGGTGTGAAGAGCAGCAGGCTGATCTCGAAATGTCAGGAAAATTGCAGGGAAAACCCCTACGCGAAGGGGTAGAAAAATTGTGTGCAGGCCCATAAGTGAAGAGAATTATAACAGGATGGACCCTGTAGCCTTTCAAAGGGGTCTTTGCAGGTTACAAGTAGGTCCAAAAAGGACTTTTAAAGACAAGAATGTGATGCATGAAGGACCTAAGTATAAACTCTATATTATAAGGCCTAAATGATGTCCAAATGCCTTCAAATTTTTATATGTACTTAATTGAACATTTAAGAAATTAATTGTACTTTTGATTTGGCCTCTTAAACTTATTTATGTGTTCAATTAATGCATGGATCATCATTTGTTCTTTACCTTCAGAATATCTCATTTTGTGACCTAATTATGCAATTTTAACATAGAATAAAGGTTTTAGGTCTTTTTCTTTGATTCCCACACTTAACCCTTTTTATCTGTTAATTTGATGTTGTTTAACCCAGTGTCTAGCTTGACTTCATCTTTTTAGCTATGATGAGTAGCCACTCATCAGCTCCTCAGCCCTTCGATCTTCATTTGACAGCAAGAAAAGCGGTTGCATCACCCTTTAACTGTTGAAGACCAAGCAGTGGGTGGTCAATCTCAACCATTCGATGATGATCGAACGACCATGATTCGATGACACACGCAATGCTTGAAGAGGAGAAGATGGTGACGTGGCAGTGTGTGGATGCTTGGATTAGCGACGAGCGACTGGGATAGAAGGTGCACCTTCACCATTGTTTAGCTACAGCGACTTATGCATGTGTCATTTTGCCCCCATGTCCTCAACTATAAATAGGACCCTACACCCTACATATTTCTTCATCCCTTCCTTCTTCTCTCAACCTCCCAAAGTGCTAAGAACAACATTCTCAAGCTCGCTCTAGTGCTCCCAAGCTACAGGATGCTCTGCTAGAGTTAAAAATCAAAATTTTCCACTTCTCACCCCCCTTTGCGGAGCTTTCACCAGCCGTCCTCTCACCCCCATTCCGAAAGTGGATCCCATGATGTCGACGCCCTGCCTCATCCCCAGTTCTTCCAGATTCACCCTCCATGCTCCGTCTTCGCTCTCCTTCTTCTAGGCATTGTCCATCTGGCTCATCCTCCAAGCATTCATCGAGGACGATAATTTCTCATCCCCTATATTTTATCACTTTCTAGTATAGATTTACAGCTTTCTAGTTGAAGAAATTAGTTGTAAGTGACATTATCATAGCTATAAAATTGTTATTCTCTCTCTCGCTTGTTTGTATTTCAAGTAGTTTAACTGCCATTGTGAATGTTTCATTTATAAAAAATACAAAAAAATATAATTACAAATTTAGAATCGATGTAGCCTCCCTGTGTTTGACCCGGGACTCACTTTGAGTTTCGGTAAAATTATTTGATTAGCAGATTTTTACACAACTACAATGATAGATTTTTAACTCAATCTTTTGTGCGTATAAAATCTCGTTAATCAGCGAGTGCCCTATTAGAAGAGCGAGGCATAGGTTCTAAACCTTGCATGCCTCTCAAATTCGTTGCGTAAGGGTGCACCCTAATTGGGTCGTCAGATTCTCATCAAACGGCGGTAGCTTCGACACATGGCATGTTGGATTCGTGAGATGCACGTAAGCGTGCAATCACATAGGATCCCACACGTGATTTGCAGGTCTTAGCGACCGTGAGATCAAGATCAGATGGCTCTCCTCTCTCCGCATGATGCCACCTTCATTGCTTGGCCAACGGACGTAGGGAACATAGTCGTTTTCCCATTAACACCCATGGCAATGGATCCCCATTAAACCCATGATCGAATTTCATCTCTTCCACAACTATAAAAGGCCCCCTACACACCCTCCATGCTCTTCATCCCTTCCTTCTTTTCTCACCTCTCCTTAGAGCTATGAACAAAACATTCTCATGCTCATTCTAGCATTCCCAAGCTATAGGTTGCTCTGCTAGATTTAAAACAAAAATTTTGTAATCCCCACATCTCAACCCCTTCACGAAGCTCTCGCCAGGTGTCCTTTCACCCCCTGTTCCGAAAGCAGATGATGACGATGCCCTGCCTCATCCCCAATTCGTTCAACTTTGTCCTCCTTCCTCCATCTTCGTTCCTCTTCTTCCAGGTGTTGTCTGATCGACTCATCCTCCAAGCTATTATCGAGGAGGATAATCTCTCTCTCTCCCTCTCTCTTTATTGCTTCCATAGTATAGCTTTCAATTTCCACATTTAGATTGTAATAAAAATTTATTTAGCCTATATAATATTTATTCTCTCTCTCTTTCTCTCTCTCTTTATTTTTCTGCAAGTAGAATAGAACAGAGCAATTAGAAATATATTGATTCGATATCTTGCTAGATAGAAAATACCAAAAAAATTACAAAGGCAAAAAATCACCAAAAACAAATAAACCAACATGGATTTCAAAAATCGAACGTAGCCTCCCCGTGTTTGAC
Organism: Thalassia testudinum; assembly: GCA_037157565.1. NCBI lineage: Eukaryota > Viridiplantae > Streptophyta > Magnoliopsida > Alismatales > Hydrocharitaceae > Thalassia > Thalassia testudinum. The sequence goes on from JAZHRO010000025.1 coordinate 114,609,731, forward strand.
CTGAGATTTACCCAGTCTTGGTTAAATTATTTGATAGCAGATTTTCTGCAACTCAACCACGCGGCTTTCTATTTCCAGAAACCTTAGATCACTTTTACTCACACGAATTTTTGATTATCATTTTGGCATCATTGCTGATAATAAAAATGCACACTTTACTAAACATGTGAAATAGTGTCATTGTAATGTGTAAATTCGTAATCAACTTTTACAATTTATAACCTAGATGGGATGAGTATCTAGGGTCATCCAAGGAGGCACTTTAGTTAACAAGTCAACTTTTCTCTCTTTCACTCTCTCAAATCAACACTTGATGTAAACACATTTACACTACTTAAGATGTCTATTTATGCATGTTCTTAAGCATAGGATTGCATTTCATGATATAAATATTGCATAACATGCATCATTTTACATTTAGAGTAGTTTGAATAAAATGGAGGTTAATTGTCTCCTTTTATGTGCTTGGACATGGCAAACATTTTATCGGGGCCTCGGATCAAAGATCCAACCGTATGGATGTGATCAGGGCGACGATTGGAGTTCAACGACTCCAAGATCGCCCTAATTAGGCATCCGTAGAATCAGATAGTGACCGGGGAACCCTAGAAGATCAAGGGCCAGGATGGTGTAAATCCACACTTCAAATGACAAATCCGACCACACGAATGAATTTGGATCGACGATCGCAGCCCAACGATGCAAAAATCGAGTCAATTCGACATCCGTGGCACCATCTACAACTTCCAGAAGATGGACGGCCAAGATGGCGCCACATGGTGCCATCTCGACCGCCCAAACGGCCGCATACATTCTCTGAAGACCCCGCACTTGTTCGCTCTCCGCTGTTGGATCTCGATCCATCGGCTGTGGGTGGCCGAGCCTAAAAGCGCCCGCTCGACCATCCGCGCCTCGTAGTGCAGCGATCGAGCACGCATGCGCGAGCTACAGCCGCGGGATCGAGCCACAGCGAAGGGGAGGAAGGCGCGGGAGTGCGGGTGATGGCGGGCGTTGGATCGTCATCGGACGGCCGTCTACTCTCAATTGAGATCATGCGCGATTGAACGCGCGGCAAGGACGCGCGATCGTACGCGCTGGGCAGGCACGCAACAGCGGGCGATCATGCATCTTAAGCTATCCGATCTCGCGATCGAACTGCTGAGATTTGATGAACGTGTGTGGGTGTTGAGAAAGGGAGCAGCTGAGGAGGCGCGCGTGGGCGCGGGTGCTACGCCCACGTTGGGGGCTTTAGTGACGGATTTATCCATCACTAAAGACCCCTCATTTATTATTTTAAAGATGTAATGACCATTTTGCCCCCACTCCTTGCAACTATAAAAGGAGACCCCCTCCATACGAAATTCTCATCCCTTCCTTCTCTTCTCTACCTCTCCAAAGCTCAAGAGAAGCTTGTCCCACTCCTGGGATGCTTCTCGCGAGATAAAGTTCAAATTTTCGTCCCCCTTCGGAAGTGGATCCCGCGACCACGACGACGTGCTGCTCTGTTCCCGTTCTTCTGCTTCGTCCTCCTTCGTCCAGGCATCGTCCCGTCCAGCTTGTCCTCCAAGCGACCGTCGAGGAGGATTTCTCTCTCCCTATTCATTTTACTGCTTTCTAGAATAGTTCTGCTCGTCCTCCAAGCAATCGTCGAGGAGGACATTTCTCCCTCCATTCTTTTAATGCTTTCTAAAGTAAATTTATCGCTTTCTAGTGCAATTGTTTTATGCTTTCTAGTTGTAATGAACAATCTCCTTAATGATAAATTCTTTGTTTATTCTACATCTCATTTTGATTTCTATGTGTAATATTCTCTCTCTCTCTTACCCTCTCTCTCTCTTCTATTTATTGTAAATAATTAGATAGATTTAAATTGAATTACTTCGTGACAAATAAAAAGAAACGCATAATTTTTAAATCAAACGTCCGCCTCCTTGTGTTCGACCCGGAATTTTTATTTCGGTATAAATTTTATTTGTTGAACATGAATTCTTTGCTTTCAAACTACAACGACGGGTTCTCCAAAACCAAATACGTTAGTGTAGCAATTCGTGCGTTCAACTTTTTGGCACCGTTGCCGGGGAGGCGATGATCTTTGATTTCTCTTCGCGTTTTGTAACTTACAAATCATTTACCTCACTTCTCTCCTTTCTTATTGTGATTGCAGGTACTCTTTCGAGACAAGCAACAACGGTAGATTGGAGTAAAGTGCTGTGGAAGGTTTGTGAGTTATCCCCCACTTCCCACCCATTAGATTTCATTCCACAACATAATAATTCAAACATCAATCAACCTAGGTATTTTTATAAACTCTAAGGTTAGATTGTTTGTTGTTTGACACCCATACTCACCCCAACCCCCACATTAAAAGAAAAAAATTAAAAAATCTCATAGAGGTACACAACCTTATCTGATTTTCTACCTCAATCGGTAAACCGATCTTAGGAGCCGATACACACATCCAAACACATAATTGAGTAGAAATTAGATTAGGTAATCACTTGTGTGCCTAATTAAGTGGTGCATCAGGCCAATTGTTTGAGTTGATTAGGCCGCACCACTTCAAATAAAATAAACTCAAGTAGCTGCCAATTAGGTTCAACTCTTAGGGATTTACCAGGCACTCCACATTATTTTTAAGCTTCAAAGGAAAACATTTTCACCCGTGCTTTCAAAACCTAGTGTGCCAATGAAACTTGTTTGAAAACACCTAAAGTTGAATCCTAAAAGCTACTAAGCAAGATTTGAACCTTAAAATTCACCACATCAAAAACAATCTTGCTTGAAAATCATTGGTTGTGCACGCACACACAAATCAATCAATCATTAAGGGCACAACACATTTAAAGGGCCCATCACATTCCAAAGCACATTCAAACCTAGCCTTAAATAAAATAGAGTAGACGTTGGCCTTAAGGATTGGACTAGCTCTTCAGAACCCAGAACGAGATTATTTTCGATTACTCTATTTCTACTGTTCAATCTGATGTCTAGCTAGGGGAGTAGAATCAAACGATCGCGGCTGGGGGGTACACTAGAAACCGGAGGCGCAAGCCGAAGGAAGAACCTTCTCCCCAGTCCCTCCTTCTAACTGGTTGGATTGAACATATGGAAGTAGATCAAATCGTTTCTTTATCTTAAGATGGGTTTTGGGAGTCTGTAGGTCATTAGGCTAACCCATTTAAGGACAGGTTTGATTGTTTGTATTGCAGGGCACCTTTCTTCCTCCCGTGTATCATGAATCATTCCACATATTTCACGCATTCCCGCTCTTTCCCTCCTATTTTGAATTATTCTCAACATGACGATTATCCCGACTCATACTGTAATCAACCATCAGTTAATTGTGATAAATCGGATTGGGGATACAGTTCCGGACCTCCGTGTTTAGGGTCTAACTCTAAATACTTTGATTCTGATTTCTATCCTTCTCAGAGCTACATCGATTATAGATCGTCTTCCTTTCATGAACAACCTAATATGATCTATAATTAAGAAAGATACACCAATCTTTACCCATCCTCTGATTTCACTGCCTTTAGGTCATCACCATCTTTTGAACAATCTGAAATGACCTATTATCATGAAGGGTATAACGAATATCAATTCGTTAATTCCTCTGCATTGATGTCAAACTTGCCCAACCCCGAACCAACTCATTTGGTTCAGGTTAACCAGGTTCAAGATAAGGTTCTGGCTAACTTGAGGAATATCATTCAATCTTTAGAAGTTCAGCCAATACCTTGCATTGAGAGATTGGAGCCCCTGATTGAAATGATTAATGATTTAAACAAGTCTTTGTTGGATTGGCTCCAGGATGTTAAGGATAAGAACCCGGGTGAGTTTCTACTTGGGAAATTAGCGAAATTGAGGATGAGATTCGTGGTTGCTTTGATTCAATCTTGGGATGATTCCCAGGATGAACCTTCTTCAGGAAAGCCAATGACAGAACCCGCTCAGGCACCTATTGGGGGGACACGTGTTACGAGGCTGACCAGATTGAATTAAAGCAACCAATTAAGGAAGATCTGATTTCTTCACCTGAGATCCCCGAGCCGGGTTACGAGGAAACTTATATCTCCTTGGAATAGAAAGTGACAAATGATTTTGGGATATACATTGATACGGATCCTGATTTCTTTGATGGTGAAGATTCAAGTTGCGAAGTCTCACGCGAGTTTTCTGAGCACTATTTCTGTGAGACGATTGGGCTTGAGGAATCTGATAGATCATTTAATAGCCCAATAACTGAGGAAACTGATCTTAGGGCACACATTATGGATCCAGAATTACATTTTCTGGAGGATTCAATTCAATGCCCTGATTGTTAGTTACACCCCGTTGAGCTTATTGATGATTCTAATTCTAAGATAATTAGACCTAAGTTAATTTTGATTTTGCCACATCATTTAGACTTGGAGATTTCAGATGGGCTGATTAATATACAAGAGGTCTTGGAATTCGACATGCTGAATGAGGAGGATAGGAGCTGGGAAGTTCTGATTTGGGAAGTTAATTTTGGAAGAAATGGAAGATTGAGTTGAAGGGTTCCTTTTAAGCTGAAACCATTAAATCAGAACCCTTACGACATTTGTTTCGAGGATGTCAAACTCAAGCACACATTCAACGATTATCCTTTTGAGCTTCAATTCTTTGTAACCTGACTTTTTGGTCTTGGGTTGCATCCTCATAAATCATAGGCCTGACCTCGCTTGCATTCTGATTTTAGGTTTTGGGTAATTTTTATTCAGAACCTAAGATATTCTCGATTACAGGGGATGGGTCTGCACCACAATCTGATCCACATCTGTGGACCTCTATTGATAGGTTAGAAGATTCTCCTGTTTATTCTAATTCTGACCTGCACTTGTGAATTCTTCATTTCTTTTCCTTGTATAGTGTGCCTAGCTGAAGGCACTAAACTCAGCACATATACAGTTCTTTTTAGTTTTCATCTCGGAGCGGACCTGACATTCACGCAATCTAGGTACTTTCTACGCTTTTCCACTCTGTTTTATGTCTTTTTAATACAATGAGGACATTGCATTAGATAGGCATGGGGGGTGGATATTTATCTCTGAATTCATTCGTCAGCTCCGTAGATTTGTTTTATTTTCTTTTATAAAAAAAAAAATTTTAGAATTAGGAAAGAGAATTTGGGTTTAAGAAAATTTTCAATCTTAAGAAATACTACATTATGATTTGAACACAAAGACCCTTCAGGTCTTTGGACTTAATCAGCCCGTGTATCCACTAAAATGTGGATTTATTTTTCGAGTTCTTGCCAACCTAAATTTTATTTTAATTGGAGTAAATAAGTTTGGGTGATAAGTACACGACTTATCAACCCATCCTCTGATTTGAGGGAAATTTTGAGTCTTAAGCATCTACACACTTTCTTTGCACTGACTTGTTCGACGATTTTAATGGAAATTGGGTACCTAATAAACCTTCTAGGGTGATATGGCTGGCAAGTTATCGTGGATAACAACCTATAGGTGGGTTGTCCAGTGCCCAGTCACTGGACCTTTCTCTTTTTACTGCCTTTAGGTAAATCTTAGATCAGGGGAGCCACCTACTTAAAAAAAAAAGAAAAGGAGAAAAGAATAAAAAAAAAATAAGCCACACTTTGCCGCACAAGTATGGTTGGGAAGTTGTCGGTGGTAACAGCTCATCGACCGGTTGTCTAGAACCCAGCTCAGTAAATGCATTAAAAATTCCCAAAACACTTAGGAAGAAGCAGAGAAGTAGAATAAACCGGGGAGATATACACCGGATTCACCCTTGTGTTGACCCCGTAAAAAATAAAAGTAGGGAGAAAGCTACCGGTTGTAAAGATACACCTTTAGGTGGAATTCTTTTTGAGGTCACCTAGAGGCGTAGAAATTCGAAGTCCGTTTTAATTGCCGGTCAACGAGTCTATCACAATCACAATAAGATGCTTAAAACTTAGGATTCTCATCAAATCTTGGGTGAGTTGAATGGCCGTAGGAAGCCACTCTTAAACCCTAAAATTTGAAAATTCAAAAAAAAAATGTGGAAAAAAGACAAAAAGAAAAAAAAAGAAAATTTGAAAATCAGAGATGACTTCGCACCATTCAACTTGAGCCTCGAAATCTCATCAAATATAGTTATCATTATGGAAAGGGTCTCTGCCTCACATTTCCCCCCTTCTACAAAAAACACTATATTGTCGGTGTACTACAGAATTGGTGCAAGTGCCCTGGAATTGGATATAGAATAGCCCCTCACCATGCCTGCACTGGCCAGCTTGCAAGTAAATTGAGCCAAGGTATCCACAGCTAGGTTGAAAATTAAAGGGGCCAAGGGACACCCTTGTTGCACTCCACATTGAGGTTGTATCCAAACCACGCATGGCCTCTCGTTAATCAGAGGTGAAAAGGATGAGGTAACAACACATCTTTTCATCCCCTGTATCCAGAGCGATGGAAATCCTCTCCTCCTAACTTGCCCTATCTGCTTTGTTTTGTTGTTGCGATATGAATCACAAGAAGATCTTCTGCACAATCAACCACTCCAGGGGTAGGTAAATTTTCTTTTCTTCCCAAATATCTCCTAATCCTAAGAAGATAAAAAGGAAACAAATCAATTAGGATCCACTTGCCTTACTTTCCTAGTAATTATCATTTAAATGCAAAGAGTTTCCTGATTTGTGAAATTGATTGAAATCAGATTGAAGTCGAGATTTGATTAGAAAGAACCCATCCACACTTCCTGTTCCTATTAGGGATTTGCACTAAACTTTCTTAACATCTTGGACTACTCACTTTCTTGTTTGAGTCCAAGGTGTCTGATTGAGCAACAATCATAGGTCTTAATTGACCTAAATTAGGCTAGGACTTAGCATAAGTTAGGGTAGTTCATGCATGCCTAAGCATTATTTGCATCTTTACTATTTTTCTGCAGCTATGCATAAAATAATTCTATAATGTACTGATTAAATGCATTATATAATTTACAGGAATAAGAAGCTCAGGAGATGGATCTGAGACTAGATCTGAAGTTGGACCTGAAGCTAGAGTTGTAGTAGAGCTGGAGTAGAAGACCTAGAGTAGATGTAGTAGATAATAATGTAATGGAGTTGAGGTATGCTATTCTGTTAAGTAGGAATAAAGCAATAAATTGTGAAGAACTTAGGTCCACCTTAGACCTAAGATAGCCTAGAAGCTTTCCCAAGACTTAGCCACCCTTAGATTAGGTCATTGCACCCTAAGAAGCCTTAAAACCCTAATTCCAGCCTATTCCTGGACATCCAGATAAGTTATAGGATGTCCAGAGCCCTTAGCCACAACTTGCATACCTCAAACCCACATCTGCAGCATTATTGGACGTCCAGACACTTGGTCGAATGTCCAATTTTTGCAGAATACCCAAGACAGAACCCAGAATCCCTCCTGACTTTGATTCTACATCCAGACAATAAGTCTGGACTTCTAATTTTTCATTATAAAACGTCTTATAACTTTATTGGATGTCCAGAACTGTTCTCTAGTTCCTGTTTTGGAATCAAGCCTTGATTTTGAGTTCTTAGGTCTTTAAACCCAATTCTAACCCTTTAGGAACCTAAATTAAGGTGCCTTAACCCTAGTACATCACCTCTAGACCTCCCTAAGGACCTAATTAGGTCCTCACTAAACCTAATTGACTTGGATCATAGTCAATTTCATCAGCCTACTTAATTAGACTCAGTGAGTCCAATTGAGCCCTGATCTCAGCACACAGCCCAATTGGACTTAGTGATAGTCCAATTGACCTAAACCTGACTTAATTGAGTTGTTTTACTTTCAATTAGGTTTTTACACACCCAATTAAAGTTGTATCAAGTTTAATTTCATTTTACCTTAGTGAATTAGGGTTTGCAACCCTAATTTGAGACCTACATTGACCTAAACCCACTAGAACCTAACCTAATTAACCTAGCCACATAGGTTTCGATCCACACACACCCACACACACCACCTACATGAAATTAGCCTAGCTAAAGTTCTCTAGAACTCTGTACCATGTGTTGATGCCTTGGTTGCTAAAAATAGCAACCAAGATGCATTAAATTTTTAGATCCACCAAATGTGGGTCTAGAAACCACCCATCCACCCTCTCTCTCCATCTCCCACGAGCTCCAAAGATAGGCCTCTCTATAGAATTCCATTATTCTCTAGAGAGCATCCCTTAGGCCTATAAAAGGACCTAAGGGGTGGCCATTTGGTCAATCTTCACTCTTTGGCTCCATTCCACTCTTTCCACCTACACCTCCACCTCCATCTCCACAAGTACAACATGGCCATCACCACCTCCATGCCAAGAGCCTAGATCACCTTCTCCAACCTCTCTCCATGGGTCGACCTAAGCACCATTGGCTTCCCCTCTTTCTCCTCTCACCCACTCAAAGGCCATCAGAGCCCACCTTCGAATGCCCTTTGTTCTGTTAGCTAGATAAGTAGCATTGTTCTTTATAGATTTATTGCTTTATTTACTGCTTAGTAGTGTAGCTATCTCTTCCTCCTATATGGTGCACAAACAGTCTCTTGCAGATCTGCACGTGCGCACATTTTCTGTTAGCTAGATTTAAATTTCACTGTACAAGCATTCTACTACCTGTGCTGTAACCATCATCATGCCTCAATGAAAATATTTATATATATATATATATGTTGAAAATCACCATGTTCTTGATTATCATCTTTTGGTGTGATTAAAGTTTCATGCTTTCAATTTCTGATATTCTGGCAACAGCATGTCGTATATCAATACGTATTTAGTATAAATCGACATGCGATTTTGAACGAGTAGAGAGAGCAAGAGCAAATTTGAATCTGCATTTCCAAAATGCCTCCTAGAGATGAACGATTGAGACTCCAAGTCTAGTTATTATAAAAATTATTTTTGATGAGTAGATTTCACGACTATACTACAATGTTTTCCTTAAACTCACGATTTCCATGCCGTGTTAGTGTCATATTTGGATTCAAATTTGACTTTGAAAGAGAGCTAATTAGGGTTACACATTAGGGTTTGTGTTAGTACACACTTGCTTGCAATTAAGGAAATTGATCTTCCCGCATTTGTGTGCTACCCAAGCTTGTGTTTGAATTGATCTAATCAAGCTGACCCTAAAAGCAAGGCTCTAAATTCACTTGAAGCTTAAAACTTGGGACTGAATAACTTGTTGAGAACCAATTCAGGGTGGTTTGGGTGCTCCAACCCAAATTTCATCCTTAACCCTATGACAAGTCAGGTGAAGTTGGTTCACTTTATGAATCAATTAACCTACAAATTTTGAATTAACTTCTAAATCAAGTGAAATTTAAGGCACAATTGGGGCTAAAATTAGTAGACTTAGGTTTCATTTCGCACATTCAGATCTACTTGGAATCGCGGTGACAAAGAAGGTTAGGTGGGGAAAACCCTGTAACCCATGGGGATACTCTACCATGTAGGGGTCTTTGTGGGACTCTCCCTTCCTAGCTATCCAAGTAATTCTCAGGTGTGTGGATTTTTGATCTAGAGGTCCATCTGCCTCGAACCACCTTAGTCATCCAAAATTTTTTGGGTGCCTTGGTTGGGTCCAATACACACACAATCCCTCATCTATTCTTTAGTGCACAAACACAGAAAGAGGTCCCTAGGTCTGACCTAGAGGCCTCCATTAGAGTTGATCTTTTTGGTGAAATTTGATCTGATCAAATAAATTTGGACCTAAATTTGATTCCTCATCCTGATCAACCACCTGATTTAGAGATGCAACCTAACAACATAGGAAATATGTTCACCAAACCTGAATCCCATAAGATCATAAGAGAGAAAATGATCGAGGCTGCTCTAAAAAATAGCGAAGAATTTGACAGTACCTCATATCCCTTTAGTAGAATTTGGGTTAGTGAAACAGAAATGATAAACCCCATTTCAAACCACATCTAGATGATTGCAGCACAACTAGCATGTGGTTTGACCCGGGAGACCTTTTTGCGAGCATTTGATGCATTGAAGAGATTGCACTACATTGAGAGTTTATAATATGTGTCAAATCTGTAACTTTGAGAAAAGCACCAAGATGACTTTGGACGACGTAGAGTGCTAATAAATCAGCTGAAAAACACGATTATCAAGAGGTACCCAGATTCCCACCTAGAAACTAATGATGCATCTTGGAGCAATTTTGAGGATCAATACAATTTCCCATAGCAGGGGTACGAAAATGGAGGCTATTATTATGGACCCCAACCAAAATGGAACCAAAATTTGATTTTGTGCAGAATGAAATACCTGATCAAGATATGGGTTGGGCAGATCTAGTTATAGGTGTTCTCGATTATGAGCTAGCCATAGGAAGTTGTGAACCTAGTTCATCAGGGCTAGATTTCCAAAACACCTATGATGAGTTCGATTCAAAACCTCTTGAGGATATAACTCCCACATGTTATCTTGTTAAGGTATTCCTCAAGAATGATTCTGACATCTCAATAGAACCAAGTCCAAATTCTAGTGACCCAATTCCTACACCTTACCTAGAATCTAGATCTGAGCCAAGTTGGGATGATTATGAGGCTAAATATGATGAAAATAACATTTCAGATTTGAACTATGATCTTGAGCCTATATTTGATGATGATACCTCTCCAGATTCCTCAGAAGAACAAATTGATTTATCGGAAGTCAAACCAATTTATGATATAGAATTAGAGTTGGAAGAGTTGGGATTTGATTGTATCTTCCCTAGATGCCTTGAACCTGAGCCTATGCCTAATAAGGATATCCTAGTGAGTTGGAATTAGAAACTAGGATAGACCAAAGTCAGGTTGATGAATCCATGCATCTTGATTTATTCTATGGTGGAAATCCCAATCTTGAATTAGGTTCAGAAGATGATTTTCATAAATTCTACGATGATTTTGAATCATACTCTAATTTAGGCAAATCATTATTTCTAGACGACTTTGAGCTGATTTACGAACTCAGTATCCATGATCCATTCTTTGATTATGATTCTGAGGCCAATGATTGGAAACTTGAAGCAACCTTACCACCTACTCTCGAGCCAGAGCCTTTTAGAAACTGATCCCAACCTTGACCCACCACTGGAATCGATTTCTATTTTGACTCAGTTCCTTCTAATCCGATTGCATATGATTCACCACCACAATTCGATAGTGAATGGGACATTGATCAAGATGACAATCATATATTGTCCCCCTCTGATCCCATAAGTAGGGTTCCTACATTCCTCATAGATCGATTTTCTTTTGAGGACCTTTACTCTGATCTGGCTAAGCCGATAAAGCCAAACCCCCGATTTGCATTTCAATACCTATTTGAGCCACAAAGCATCTAGTGGGCTCCACACTTATTGATTCACATTCCTCAGCCCACTAGATTGATTAGGTTTGGTCTACATCATCAGCGAACTAATCCAAACAAGCACCTGGTTGGACCAACCAGGCTAATCATCAAGGTGCTTATTTTACAAAATTCTTCCAATTTGACCACCCCTTCTCCTTAACCACCTTCTGCTCGGTTGAAGGCATCGAATTTAGTGCTTAACGGGAGGCAACCTGTCATTTCAAAAACCCAAAACCCTTTTGATTCTTTTTGAGCTGCATTCATATTGCGCTTTAGGGTTCAAACTTTAGAACAACCGACTCCACCTTTGATACTTGTATCAGAGCTTGAAATTATTCACAACAGTCATCCCAACTTGTTTACCCACCCATTTGACCTGTTCAAAACTATGAACTAAGTTGAATTCAAACCCATCTAGTTTACAATAAGTACATTGCAAAACTTAGGCATGAGGGGGTATTAAAGTGCAAAACAAATGGGAAATTCAATTCTTTGAGGGGTTTTCACAAAAAAAATATATTAAAAAAAATGGAGAAATGGGAGGAAGATTTTGCAAACCAATTGAAAAAACTTTTCGAGGAGGAAAAGAAGAGGAAATACAAAGAATGACAAATGGGCAAAATAAAAAACAATCAATACTCCTGGCAATTGATTATGGATCCTAGTTAAGTTCTAGACCAAATCAAAACAAGGAATTAAGTCTTGAAGTGCTAGAGATAAGGGGATAAGTAAAGAGGACTGACCTTAGGCCTCTTGGGCCTACTCCAGGGCTTAAGCACTCATGTATTTGTTAAGATCTGGACTATTCCTTAAGAGGTTGAGGAAGTTGTGAGGCTATAAGTCTAAGGCTTTGGGATTATTTGTCCTCGTTTCCTACCCTTTGGTTTGCAGGACGTGGTAACCTAAGCACCCAAAAATCACACACCAGTCTGGTTTAGTGCATTTAATGAAGAATAATGCCAAAAGTGTTCTATTTTGAAAATGTTTTCTCGAAGATTTGACTTAGGAGCAGCTCGAAGACACAACTTGATTGGATGAGTTCCCGGTGCAGAGAGGAGGAATGAAAAATACTTCCCTCGAAGATGCGTTATAACATATCATCTCCTCAGTTCTTGCCTCCTAGGATATCCAAATATCCTATCAGGGGCACGTAAGCACCTTTACTGGTTCACGTGCCATGGGCTGGATTATCCTGAAATGTCGATTGCTAGGGCTTGAATTTAGCTACATAATGCCATGGGTGACACTATCCTAAAGTGTCAAAAGCCAGGGTTCTGGAGGTTGCCATGGGCGGTGCTATCTCGAAGTATCGAAAGCCAGGGATCCTGCGAGGATTGATGGTTGGGACAAGGAATCCGATGTAGACCATGTTTAGAGCAAATTTGATGTTGGATTTAGGGGAATGTAAAAAGAAAAGAGAGAAAGCTCTCAAAACAAATATCCCTCTTATAAAAATTGTACTGGCAAACTGAACTTGGACTTGCCACAAATACGCATGAGTGCTTTAACCGCTGGGGTCAACGAACCTCTTGGCAGTTTTTGCAGGCCTTAGAAACCTTCGTGGTAGACCAAGGCTGAGATCGGTTAGATTTAGATCTTGGCTGGTACATGAGTACCTCTAGGCCTATTATTAGTATTTTGATCTAATTTCTATAGAAGAGGCACACATAGGCATCCTCACACTAAAATCCTGGTCTAGAGACCTACTTCTTCCGATAGGATTTTTTGCTAAGGACTAGCAAAAGGTAGGCATGGGGGTATGATGGTAACACCATCCTTCATCATAACTAACTTGATTTAGTCAGATTCAAATGATAAATACTCCTAAATGGTCGTTTGAGGATCGTAGTTCTTTATTGAACTAATTTGAGAAGATAGGAAAATAGAGTTAATTATGTTGTTTTAACATTCACTCACAAATGTAGATTGACTAAGGGGTTGATCAAGGGTTAATTCTATGTCAAATGAACTTAAAAGAGCAAGAAGTGGGCTCATACTAACTGAATTAGGGTTTCACGCATTTTAAGGAGTAAAACATTACTAAAGATCCTAATATCAGCCTCACTTAAATTAAAAGGGTTATGGTAGAGATAAATTCAATCTAAACCTCCTAAAAATCATTGAAAAATATTCTAAGAGGCTTGGTACCTTCACTTTGACCATTTAAACACATTTTTACCAAGAATAAAAATTTGATGGGAATTTGCCTTGATTTGGGCTTCTGTGTAATTTACCTAGTTAAACATGGTAAAAACTCAAATCCAAGTTCACCACTAGATTCCTTGCTCTAAATTAGGTTAACACCAAAATTTGGGTCCAATTAGATTCCATCTTGACCTAGTTTGCATTTTAACCCTTAAATTCTCTATTTATCACATAAGAACCCCAAGTCTCAAGTTTCTCTACACATTGCCCCTACCTTTTGAGTTGACCTTATAATTAGGTCCCTGGACCATCTTCTTCTCCTTCATCTAGAATAGGAGGGCTCCACACCGACAAACCCAAACCTGCTGAGATTCAAGAGAGAATCTCTCTCAAATCAGCACCAAATCCCTCTAAATTTGGAGGGATTGGTGTTTAGACCATCCCCTATTGATTAAACCCAACTTGGAGATTTGATGTGGACCCAAGATCGTCGCGTGAGGACATGCAATTGGTGAGGTTTCCTTGCCAATATCGCAAGGAATTCACGATGATTTCATGCAATTTGAGGTTGTAATCTCTCCTGTTTAAGTCCTAGCATCTTCCCACAAGTTTCCTAGCTAGGTTTCGATATAAAATATTTCTTATGCTCCTACTTCGACCATCTCCAACTTGAGCTTTGGTGATCCTCCTCGATTTCTTCTCTCCGATCTCCTAAGCATCAAATTGAGAGTGCCATCATCTTCCTCATCCTCGTCCGCTTCTCGCTGGTCAAAGTGGAAGCCTTCTACCCCTTCTTCCTTGTCGAACCCCCCCACTGGAGACTTCATCTCCCTCGAGTCTGCCAAGCCACATTGGCATGAGTTCCTACCCCTTTCATCCAATAGACTAGGTCCCCTTACTTCTCACTTCTCTTACGTTAGATTAGCCTTCTTAAGATTTAGATTCAAACCCTATTCCTCTCTGTTCTTCTCCTTCTACCCCAAGTCTGACAAGAGATCTGGTGAGCTTGTGTTAGCACCACATGCATCCAAACAACAAGCCATCGCCTCCACAACCTTTTCCAAGACTAATAGACCAAAAGCCCTAAGTTTATTAGGAGCTTTGGCCACCCTACATTGCCATCGACCTAACCTACCTCCCATCTGGAAGTATGCCTCTGTCTAGCCATATATCGCTTCCATACACCAATCACACACCACCATCACACTCGTTGTGCTTCGGCGACCCTCATGAGCCTTTTAATCAGGGCTTAAAGCCCATATTCGTCTTTCTTAAGGTTCGTTGGACCTCCGCTTCACGCCACCTCCACTCGTCGCCGCCCGGTCACCATCTCCCCTACTATGAGCTTCAATAGCTGCGGATTCCTTCCATGACCCTAGCTGTTGTCTCAATTTGTAAAAAGAAACAAAGCAGTAGCAACAATTAAAGCTCCAAACACACGCTGCAGCAACGCAAAGAAGCCCTGGGAAATACCACTTCAGCAAGAAGAAGGTAGAGCTACCTAAGTTGACGAATTAGGGAAGAATCATGTCCAGTTGGATGTGAGTAAGAAGGTTTCTTCGGTGGGAGAGAACGACGACGAAGATGAGGCTAAGATGACCTAGCTATGGTTGGCTAGTGTCGGAAGAAGATGACGAAGAAGATAGTGGTTCTCGTTGGTTGGATGCATGCACGTCAGAAGAGGTCATAGAAGGGTCGCCAGAGTTGGTTTGGTGTGGTTTAATGGAGGAAAAGAGAGGGAATTTTTGGTCCATTCATGACTAACTTTTGCTTGAGAAAATGCTATAGCTTAAATAGGAGAGGATTTGGCTCTCAATTGCCTCAAATTCGCAAGTTTGGCTTAGAATTTTAGTAATTTCTCATCCACAAATTTCAAGCCCGACAGAGCTATCATCCTACAAATTGATGCACAAGATCTTATGCAATCGGTAGGAAATCATCTCGTGACCGATCCCTCCAAATTTAGAGGGATTTAGACGAGATTTCAGGGATAAATCCTCGAATGAAGATTACAGGTTTGGGTTGCCTTTTGTGCTTTGCTACTGCTATGTTTGGGAATGAAGACAATGATGAAAGTGGGACCTTAATGCAAGAAAAGTTGAAAAATAGGGGGCTAGATGTAATAAATAGAGATGAGCTAAAATTAATCTAGGTCAAGATGGACTCTAACTAAGCTCAAAATTTGAGGTTAAACTAATTTTGACCCAAGGAATCTAATGGTTACCTTAAGTTTTAGTTTTAACGTAGTTTGACTGGGTAGTTTACAATGTAACCAAAACAAAGTAAATTCTTGCCTAAGTCTTTGTTTTTGGTCAAAATGGGTTCCTTTGGTCAAAGCAAAGGTTCGGAAACTCATAGAATATTTTTCAATGATTTTTAGGAGATCTAAATTACATTTATTTCTACCAAGACCTGTTCAATTAAAGTGAGGCTGTAATTAGGGTTTTTATTATTAAAATAATCCTCAAAACGTAAGAAACCATGATTTTGTTAGTTCAAGCTCACTTCTTGGGAATTTAAGTTCATTTAATTTGAGATTAAGTACTAATTGACCCCTCATTACTCTGTATTCTTGATTATTTGTTAAAACAACATAATTAACGAGATTTTCCACCTTCTCGCATTTGACTCAAAACTGAATTATGACTAGCTGAAGATTATTAAGTAGCATTTATCATTAGATTTTAGCGAAATTAATCTAGTTATGATGGATGATGGTGTTATCATCATAACCCTATGCCTAACTTTTGCTAGTCCCTAACAAAATCTTATGGAACAAACCAGATCTCTAGACCAATTTTTATCGTCAGGATGCCTTATTGTGCTACCTCTCTAAAGATTAGCTTGAAATACCAACTCTAAGCCTAGAGGTACTCAAGTACTAGCCAAGATACAGATCTGATCAGCCTTAGTTTTGGGTCTGCAACAAAGGTTTCTAAGGCTCCTGGAATCTACCCAGAGGTTTGTTGACTGTAGTGGTTAAAGCACTTGTGCATATGTGCAGCAAGGTCCCGGTTCAACTTGCTAGTGTATTTTTAGAAGAGAGAGATATATATTTTTGAGAATTTTCCACTTTTTCTACTTTCTTAGATTCCCCTAAATCAAACGTCGGGTTGGCCCTCAACATGGTCTGTATTAGGTTACTCATCCCCATCATCAATCCTCGAAGGGTACCTGGCATTCAACACTTCGTAATAGTGCCGCCTATGGAAACCCCTAGAACCCTGGCAATTGAAACTTTGTGATAGTGCTGCACATGGCATTCTGTAGCTAAATCCAGACTCTAGCAATCGACATTTTTGGATAATGCTACCCATGGCACCTAAACCAGCACAAGGTGCTTACATAGCCCTGGTAGGATATTTGGATATTTCAGGAGACAAGCGTCGAGGAGATATGTTATAACGTGTCCTCAAGGGGAGTATTTACTCCTCTCAGCGGTGGGAACTTGTCTAATCAACTTGTTTTTTCGAGCTGCTCCTAAGTCAAATTTTCAAGAAATCATTTTCTTTTTTAGAACATAACACTTTTGGTATTATTCTTCGTTAAGCTCACTGAACCATGCCAGTGTGTGAGTTTTGGGTACCTAGGTTACCAAGTCCTGCAAACCAAAGGGCAGACAATGAGGTTATGATGTAGACACATTCATTTAGGTTAAAGTGCCTATTTATGCATGTTCCTAGGCTTAGATTTGCATTCCATATTATAAATATTGCATAGCATGCATCATTCTACATTTAGAGTAGTTGTGCATATTTTAGGTTAATTTCATCCTTTTTGTGGTTAGGAGAGGAGACTTATTTCGAAGCCTCGGATTGACAATCTGACCATACGGATGTAATTAGAACGACAATTGGATTCCAATGCCTTTGAAATCGCCTTAATCGGAGTCCTGTAGCACCATATGTAGTTCGAAGAAGATTAATGGCCAAGGGACTAGGTGACATAATCTAGAGCTTCAAATGATAAATCTGACCACACAGATGGATTCGGGTCGACGATCGCAGCCCAACGACGAAAAAATCGACTCAATTTGACCTCTGTAGAAGCCCTTACAAAGGAAAGAAGATGGACGGCCTAGGTTACGCCACGTGGTGCAACCTAGGCCACCCATGCGCACACATGCACCATCTCATGCACACAGTAGTGCATGCACACGCACAAGCGCAGTGGCGCACACAGTAGCGTAGCATGCAAGGCAGCTTTGGTCATAAGGCAGTGGTAACGGTAGTAGCAGCAGCAGCAGCGCGTGCGGGTGTGAGGCGCATAGGTGCGTAGTGCGCGTGCGCACGCGACAAGGGCACGTGGAGCTCGCACCAGCTATGTGGTAGCAGAGGCGTGTCATGCGTGTGCTAGCAGGGGTGAGGGTTGGCGTGGGATCTTCAACAACATTTATGACTATCACTAAATGTCTTGTATACGAATTTAATTCTTTCCTCCGCTATAAAAGGACCCCTACCCCTCCCATTCTTCTTCATCTCTTCCTTTTTTCCTCTCACCACCTCTAAGGCTCTAGAGAGAGCTTGCCCCAAGCCCAGGATGCTCCTCTAGAGTAGAAATCAAATATTTTTCCCCACCTCTCATCCTCCTTCGTGGAGCATCTCGTGGCCATCTTCTCACCTACTTTGGGAAGTAGATCCTCACCGCGATGCCATCCTGCCCCGTCCTCCATCCTCCGGCTCCATCCTCGTTCGTCCCGCTCCTCACCACCTTCCTCTAGGCAACATCAGAGCGAGTCGTCCTCCAAGAGACCATCGAGGGGGATTTCTCTCACCTATCTCTATCTTTACTTCTTGCGTAGTATAGTTTTCCCACTTTCCTAGTTGTAATAAATATTTGATTATAAAAATACATGATTGTTTATCTCTCTGTCACTGTCTCTCTCTTTTTATTTTGCAAGTAGATTAGTTAGAATTCACCGACCTGATCTCTTGCTAAAAATACCAAAAAAATTAGAAAAGATAAAAATGACAAAACAAATAAAAAGCGAAACGTCGATTTTCAAAACCAAATGTTCGCCTCCTCGTGTTCGACCTGGGATCACTTTTCGAGCTTCTGCTATAATTATCTGATCGACGGATTTTCTAGTGAATCGAACTACGATGATGTGTTTTCCAAAATCCAACCTTTACGTGTGCGAATTCGATGCTATCAGGTTAAAGAATCCTTAAGCCTTAGACTTAATAAATTAGCTTCGCAACTCCCTCAACCTCTTGAGGAATAGTCCAGATCTTAACAAATATGTGAGTGTTTAAGCCCAAAGCAAGTCCAAGAGGCCTAAAGTCGGTATCCTCACTTATCTCCTTTTCTTTAGCACTTCAAGTCATAATTCATTATCTAATTCAGTCCACAAATTAGGTGCATTCCATAATCAATTGCTAGGACTAAACACAATTTGTTTTGTTTTTACTCCTTTTCTTTCTGTATTTCCCTCCTCTTTTTCCTCCTCAATATATATTTTTCAATTCAGCTCAAACATTTTCCTCCCCTTTCCTCTTATTATTTTTTTGTGAGAACCCTTCAAAAGAATTGAATTTTTAGTTGTTTTGTACTTTAAGACCCCCTCATGCCTAAGTTTTGAAATGCCCTCATTTCAAACTAGGTGGGTACAAATTCACCTTAGTTTATAGTTTAGAACAAGTTCAAATGGTGGGTGATCGAGTCGAGATGATTGCTACAAATGATTTCAAGCTCCAATATGAATATCAGAGGTGGAGTCGGTTGTTCTAAAATTTGAACTCTAAAGTGCAATAGAAATGTAGCTCAAAAATGATAAGAAGGATCTCAGGTTTTTGAATGATGGGTTACCTCCCATTAAGTGCTAAATTAAATGCCTTTAGCCGAGAAGAAGATGGTTAAGGGGAAGAGGTGATCAAATTGGTGTTTTGTAGAACACGCACCTTGATGATTAGCCTAGTCGGTCCAACTAATTGCTTGTTCAGATCAACTGGCTAATTGTGTAGACCAAACCCAATCAGTCAGGTAGGATGAAAATTGTGGATCAATAGGTGTGGAGCCCACCAAGTGAATTCTGGCTCAAATAGGTATGGAAGTGCAAATTGAGGGCTTGGTTGCATTTGGTTCAGCTAGATAGGAGTAGGGATCCTCAAAAGATAATGGATTGTAATGGATTGGTGAAGAATGTAGAAACCCTACTTATGGGATCAGAAATAAGTGATAGATGGCTGTCAATTTGATCAATGTCCCATTCATTGTCAAACTATGGTGGTAACTTAGATCCGACTGGATCAGAATGAGGTGATTTAGATTAGAAATGGATTCTGGTGGAGTAACATGGTGGGGGTTGGTTTTTGAAAGGCTTCGGCTCTGGATTAGGTAGTGTGGTTGCATCGAGCTCTAAATCAATGTTCTCAGAATTAGATCGAAGAATGGGTCATGGATATAAAGGTCATAAATTGGCTCATTATCGTATGGAAACAAAGATTATCCTGAATCAGAATATGGTTCAAACTCAGCATGGGAGAATTTGTGAAAAGAATTTTTTGAACCTGAATCGAAATCGGGATTTCCACCACTAGAAGAATCAGAAGTCTCAAAGTTATCAACCTAACTTTGATCTAGCCTAGCTTCAGATTCCATGCTAATAGGGATATACTTATTAGTAATAGGCTCGATTTCATGGTATCTAGCGTAGATCCAATTCTGTCCAGACTCTCCAAATTCCTCTGATTTTATGTCATAAATTGATTTTGTTTCAAATAAATCAATTTGCTCCTCCGAGGAGTCTAGAGAAGTTTCATCATAAAAAATAGGCTCAGGATCACATTTCGAGTCTGAGATTGTATTTTCGTCACGTTGAGCCTTATAATCATCCCCAATAGGTTCAGATCTAGATTCTAGGTTAGCTGTAGGAATTGGGTTACTAGAATCTGAATTGGGCTCAGCTGGGATGTTAGAACTACTCTCGAGGAAGACCTTTCCAAGATAAGGTGCAGGAGTTACATCCTCAAGGAATTTAGAATCAAACTTATCATAGGTGTTTTGAAGTTCTGTTTGAGATGGACCAGGTTCAAACTTTCTGACTCTTGGTTCAAGATCGAGAACACCTATAATGGAATCCTTCCAACCCATGAATTGATCAGGTAATTCATTCTACACAAAATCATTATCTGGTTCCATTTGGGTTGGGGATTCAGCATAGAAACCTCCATTTTCAAACCCAGGCTTGGGAAAATCGTATTGGTCGTCGAAATTACCCCAAGATTCGTAATCATTCTCTGGGTGGCAGTTTAGGTATCGTTCAGTAATCAATTCTTCCAGTTGATCTAACAGAACCCCATGTCGTGCAACGATATCTTGGTATTTTTTCCAAAGTGGTGGATTTGAGAAGTATTGTAAACCCTCATTACAATGCAATCTTCTCACAGTAATGATTTGTTCTAAGAGGGTCTCCTTGGTCGAACCACATGCTAATTGTGTTGCAATCATCTGGATGTGGTCCATAATAAGGTCTGTCATCCTTGGTTCACTAACTTGAGTTCCTCTAGGGGGTTGAGGTTCTACAAAATTCCTCACTTTGTCTGATAGCATCCTGAATCATTCGATCTTTTATACTCTTACGGGGTTCAGGGTTAGTGGACATCTTTCTTACTTTATCAGGTTAATTCCTGAATCAGGTGGTGGATCATGATGAAGAATCAAATTTAGGTTCAGATTTGAAATGCTTAGATCGGATCAGATTTCACCCCATGACAATCGAGGCTTGACCCTGATTAGGATCAGACTCTAATGGAGGCCTTAAGGTTAGATCTAATGGCCTCCTCCTGTGTGTGTGCAGTAGAGAATATATGAGGGACTGGATATGTATTGGACCCAATCAAGGCACCTAAAAGAATTGGATGACTATGATAGTTTGAGGTAGATGGACCTTTGGATTAAAAATCCATACGCCCAAGAATTACTTGGGCAACTAAGGGAGAACCCTGCAAAGACGCCTACATGGTAGAGCATACCCATGGGTTACAAGGTTTCCCCCGCCTAACCTTCCTTATCACCGAGGATCCAAGCAGACCGGTATATTCGAATTAAGCCCTAAGTCTACCAATTTTTGGCCTAATTGTGTCTTAAATTATCACTTGAATTAGAAGTTGATTCAAATTGTGATCTAATTTGAGGTTGGTTGATCCACAAAGTGGACCAA
Source organism: Thalassia testudinum (assembly GCA_037157565.1). Lineage (NCBI taxonomy): Eukaryota > Viridiplantae > Streptophyta > Magnoliopsida > Alismatales > Hydrocharitaceae > Thalassia > Thalassia testudinum. Next base: position 114,631,392 of record JAZHRO010000025.1, read on the forward strand.
CTTCATCTGACCTATCCTAAAATTTAGGATTAAGTTCGGGTCAAGTCACTTGAAGCACCCTATTTTGGTTCTCAACAGGTTATTAGGCCTCAAGTTTTATGATTCAAGTGAAGTTAGAGCCTTGATTTTAGGGTTTTATTGATTAGATTAGTTCAATCAAGGGCTTAGGTGGCACACAAATGCGGGAAGATTAGTTTCCTTTATAACTTGTAAATGTGTACTAATGCTTCAACCCTAATGTGAAAACCCTAATTGGTTCTGCTTTTGAGTTCAAATTCATTCCATATATGGCACATTAGACTCAAACAAGAAGGTGAATAGTCTAAGGTGCTTTTATGTCCCTAATAGGTACAAGTAATAGGGAATTTGGGGTTTCTAAGTCAAATGAATTCAAATCAAATCTGATTGTAATTAATCAAGGTAAAGTAGGAAAATTCTTGCCTGAAATGATAATTCTAGAAAAGTAAGGTAGGATTGAATTCCTAATTCCTTTTCATTTCCTCTTTTATCTTCCCAAAATAAAGAGGGGATTAGGGAAGAAGTCAAAATGACTAACCTGCCCCTGGTGTGGTTACTCTAAGCAGACGATCCTGAGTGCATATTCACCTAGAAACAATTAAACATTGAAAGTTAGAAATCGAATCAGAGAAAATAATGATATGAATAGTGGTGAAATTACACATTTCTCCTTGCAATGACTCAAAAATGCTGACGAGCTTTCCGTTAAGTTTAAAGTACACGTCATAGTATAGTCAATAAAAGTGATAAACATTTAAATTTATATCTCGAATGTAAGTTCGAGGTCATCGCAGGGAGCAAATAATCACAATCAACCACTACTTAATTGAATATAGAATGAAGAACAATAATTTGATATAGAAAGAAAAAGAATATGCAATGAATATCATCTTTAATAGATAAAAATATATGAACTCTCAATCTCCAAGAATAATGAATTGTTAAGAGCAAACAGTCATTTTTTCAACTAAGCCAAAAGCCCTCAACACTTATAATTTTTTGAGCCAAAGGAAACCTCTCAAGTTAAGCCAAAATTTGGTCCAAGCCTAGCATAAGCCAGACCCAAAACTTGACACAATGCCTATGCGCGCCCACATGTGTGCGGGTGCATGTGCGTATGGGCGTGCATGGATGGGGAATTGACCCCCTGTTACTAGGCACGCCTTAGGAGGCAGAATTCCTTATGAAGCTAAATACGATTTAGCCTTTCACGATGTAGGACTATCCTCCCATGGTCTTCTTCTTCTTTGTTGGGTGGGTTATGGTGGCTTGATTGGGCATCAGTTGGCCGTTGGATTTAAGATCCTCAGCCTAGATGTGAAGCCAAGATGATTCCATAGCTGTGGAAGGAGGTGTCTAATATAGACACATCCGTTTAGGATAAAATGCCTATTCATGCATGTTCCTAGGCTTAGATTTGCATTTCATGTTATAAATATTTCATAGCATGCATCATTCTGCATTTAGAATAGTTGTATATTTTAGGTTAATTAGGTCCTTTTTATGGATAGGAAGGAAGGAGATTTATTTCAGGGCCTCAGATGGACGATCAGACCATACAGATCTGATCAGGACGACGATCAGAGTCTAACGCCTTTGAAATCGTCCAGATCGGATTTCCGTAGCATCATATGAAGCTTGAGGAAGATCAACGGCCAAGGGGCAATGTGACATCCTTATGGGTTTTAGATGAAAAATCAGACCGTACGGATGGATCCGATGTAGCGATCGCAGTTTGGCAATGCGGAAATCAATTCTATCCGAGCACGGTGGCACCCTCTGCAAAGGAATGAAGATGGACGACCCAGGTCATGCCACATGGCGCAACCTAGGCCACCCATGCACACACGCACTGTCGTGCACACACAATAGCATGGGCATGCGCGCACGCGGAGGCATGCATGCACCCAAGCACCGTGATGCATGCGGCAGCGTAGTCGCAACGCGTACGTGCGCGAAATAGTGGCAGCGGCAACAGGCACAGTAGCGGCCATGAGCTTAGCTGGTGTGGATGCATGGCGCATGCGCACGTGCAACACGGCGCGTGATGAGCGAGCCAACGGGAGTATTGAATGGCATGGATCTTCAGCGACGGCTGTAGCGACATTTACGACTGTCACTAATGACCCAGTGATGAATTTGTTCTTCCTCCACTATAAATGGACCTACCCACCACCATTCCAATCCATCTCTTCCTTTCTTCCTGTCACCACCTCCAAGGCTCTAGAGAGAGCTTGTCCCAAGCTCAGGATGCTCCTCTAGAGTAGAAAATCAAATAGTTTTCCAATGCCTCATCCCCATTCATGGAGCATCCCATGGCCATCCTCTCACTGCCCTTTTAGAAGAAGATCCTTGCTGCGACGTCATCCTACCCCATCCTCCGTCCTCCGACTCCATCCTCCTTCGTCCTGCTCCTCACCACCTTCCTCCAGGCGACGTCAGAGCGGGTCGTCCTCCGAGCAACTGTCGAGGGGGATTTCTTTCTTTTTATGCTTTCATAGTGTAGATTTTCCCGCTTTCGTAGTGTAACAAGCAGTTCTTGATGAATAGATGATTGTTTCTCTCTCTCTCTCTTCCTCTCCCTCTCTCTCTTATATTTTTGCAAGTAGATAAGGTTTTCATCGTTCGAATCTCTTGCTTGTTAAAAATACCAAAAAAATTAGAAAAGACAAAAATGAATTAACAAATAAAAAGTGAAGCACGGATTTCATAAAACCAAACGTTCGCTTCTTCGTGTTCGACTCTAGACTCACTTTTTGAGTTTTGGTATAAATTTTATCTGATTGACGTGTTTTGCAACTACAACAACGGGTTACTTGTAACCCCGATTTCAAACTCGCGAAATGCGTGCGACCATTTTGGCACCGTTGCCGGGGAGGCAATAGAATTTACTTTATTGTTTTCTGTACTTCTTTGCATTTACATAACACTAACCCCGCTTATCTCTGATCTATTGTCTTGTAGGTGCCCTAGCTTGGAGATTCAAGTGTGATAGATCAGAGTAAAGTGTGGGTAGAGTGTTTTGTAAGTGTCCCCCACACCACCCCCACCTTAGTTTTCATTCCATAACCTAATAACTCAAACCTAAATCAACTTAGGTGCTTTGCATAAACCCTAGGGTAGATTTTGGTTGTTTGATTGTCACCCCACTCACCTTACCCATCCGCATATATAAAAAATAAAAAAAATATTCTTCTCTTGTGGGATTTAACTGAAAGCTACACACTTAACACCCACAATTTTTTATCATAAGGTGAACAATCACTTTGATTCTACCACTTAATCGGGATCTAACCTGTGGACCCGGTACACTTCAACTCAATACACATAAGTGCGTAGAAATTTGAATAGGTTAAACATTCTTGTGTGCCTTAACTAAGTGGTGCAACAGGCTAATTGATTGAGCTTTTGGGCCATACCACTCAATCTAAAACTGATCCATTAAGTAGCTTGCCACTTAGGGTTGATTGTTAGGGCTGAACCAGGCACTCCACATTATTTTTGATTTTTAAAGGAACATATCATCACCTGTGTTTTCAAAACTTGAAGTTTTCAAACAACCGTAGCTAGGTGGTACACTAGGAACCGGAGGCGTAAGCCAAAGGAAGAACCTTCTCCCCAATCCCTCCTTCTAATTGGTTGGATTGACCGGATAAAAGTAGACCAAATCGTTTATAATCTCAAGACAGGTCCTTGGAGTTTGTAGGTCTTTAGGCTATCCACATAAGGATAGGTTTGGTTGATTGTATTGCAGGGCACCTTTTCTCTTCTCCATTTTCCCTCCTTTTCTACCATGTACCCTTCCACATCCTACACACCACATCTTATCCGCAAGATGATTACTATCCTGACTTGACTTGTAATTACCCATCCAGTAGCTGGGATGACTTTGATTGAGGATATGAATCCAGACCTCAGTGTCCAAGGCCTAACCCTGGACAACAAGACTATGATTACTATCCTTCCCACAGCTACAATGATTATAGATCTCCATCCTTTGATGATCAACCTAACTAGATTTACAACCATGAAGGATATGTTGATTATAACACTTACCCTCCCCAGAATTATGTTGAATATAGGCTACTATCCTTTGAACAACCTAGAATGACCTACTTTCAGGGAGGGACCCAAGAACTGCGACATCTTGACTCCCCTAGATTTAACCCAAACCCACCCAAACCTAAATTGAACCAGTTGGTTCAGGTGGACCAGATCCAGGATAGGGTGTTGGCTAATTTGAGGAACACTATACAATTGTTAGAAGCTCAGCCAACACCATGCACTAAAGCATTGGAGCCAATGATCAAAATAATTGATGAACTTAATAGTTCTCTATTGGATTTGCTCCAAAATGTTAGGGATAGGGACCTGGGTGAGTTTCTTCTTGGGAAATTATTGAGGATGAAGATGAAATTTGTGGTTGCCCTAGTCAAATCTTGGGATGATTCTCAAGATGAACCCCCTTCAGGAGAGCCAATGTTTAAACCCACCCAAGTGTTTGTTGGGAGGGATACATTTTCTGAGATCGGGGATGACCAGGTTGGGCTAAAGCAACCCATTAAGGATGAACCAATTGATTCACCCGAGATCCCCGAGCCAGGGAGCGAGGAAAAATATGTCTTTTTGAACCAGGAAATGACAATCGATTTTAAGACATATATAAATGAGGATCATGAATTCTTTGACTCTGAGGGTGAAGAATCTCTTAGTGAAGTCTCACTTGAGCATAAGGAAGATGATTTTAGTGAGACAAACGGGCTTGAGGAATCTGACGAACCATTTGATAGCCCAATTATTGGAAATTTGGATTCGGTTGGGGCTAACTTGGAGGATTCGAATGCTCATTTACTAGAAGATTCAATCAATAGCCCTATTCCTCAACCACACCCTAAATGGATTGATTTTGATTTGGAAATCATTATACCCAAGTCAATTCTGAGTCAGCCACAATTTCTGGACTTGGGTAAATCTTATGGGGTGAATGGTATGCTAGAGGTCCCAGAACCTGAGCACTTGATGTTGGAGGATAAGAATGTTGAAATGAAAGTTTGGGAGGTTAATTTTTAGGGAAAAATAAGTTTGGATCTAAGGGTACCTGTTGAACGCGAGGATCTACGCTAACGTGTTTGGTTTTTGGAAAAACCCGTCGTTGTAGTTCGAAAGCGAAGGATTCGTGTTCAACAAATAAAATTTATACCGAAATAAGAATTCCGGGTCGAACACAGGGAGGCGAACGTTTGATTTAAAAACTCCGCGTTTCTTTTTATTTTGTCACGAAGAAATTCAATTTAAACTATCTAAGTATCTACAGCGAATAAAAGAGAGAGAGGGAGTAAGAGAGAGAGAAAGAATACTACACATGGAAATTAAAATGAGATGTAGAATAGACAAGGAATTAATTATAAAAGAGTTCATTCGTTACAACTAGAAAATATAAAACAATTACTCTAGAAAGCATTAAAAGAATGGAGGGAGAAATGTCCTCCTCGACGATCGCTCGGAGGACGAATAGACTACTCTAGAAAGCAGTAAATCTATACTAGAAAGCAGTAAAAAGAATAGGGAGAGAGAATCCTCCTCGACGGTTGCTTGGAGGACGAGCCGGACGGGACGACGCCTGGACGAAGGAGAACGAAGCGGGACGAAGGAGGACGAAGCAGAAGAACGGGAACGAAGCAGCACGCCGTCGTCGTCGCGGGATCCACTTCCGAAGGGGGACGAAAATTTGGACTTTATCTCGCGAGAAGCATCCCGGGTGTGGGACAAGCTTCTCTTGAGCTTTGGAGAGGTAGAGAGGAGAAGGAAGGGATGAAAATTTCGTATGGAGGGGGTCTCCTTTTATAGTTGCAAGGAGTGGGGGCAAAATGGACATTACATCTTCAAAATAATAAATAAGGGGTCTTTAGTGACGGATAAAACCGTCGCTAAAGCCCCGCCGTCGCCGTCGCCGCCGCGCCACGCGCGCCCGCTCGGCTGGCCTGCGCGCGTAACGCAGACGCACGTCCGCGTCGTCTCAGCCGTCCGATCGCGAGATCGGACGGCTTAGATCGCGCCCGCGCCCGCTGCGTAGCGCGCCGCCCGCGTGCGATCGCGCGCCCACCAGGGCGTCCAATTGCGCGTCGGCGCTATCGGGCGCGCGCGGCCGTTGGATCTTCATCCGACGCTCATGCGCGCCCGCTCGCCCGCGCCTTCGCCCCCCTTTCCGCGGCTCGAACCCGCGACCTGCGCTTCGCCCGCGGCTGCGTAGCCGCTGCGCTACGCGGCGAAATGGTCGCGCGGACGTCTTTAAACGCGCGCGACCGCAGCCGTTGGATCGAGATCCAACGGCGGAGAGGAGACGTTGCGCGATCTTCACAGGACTCCTGCGGCCGATTGGGCGGCTGGGATGGCGCCACGTGGCGCCATCTTGGCCGTCCATCTTCTGGAAGTTGTAGATGGTGCCACGGATGTCGGATTGACTTGATTTTTGTGTCGTTCGGCTGCGATCGTCGATCCGAATTCATCCGTGTGGTCGGATTTTCCATCTGAAGTGCGGATTTACACCATCCTGGCCCTTGATCTTCTAGGGTTCCCCGGTCTCTATCTGATGCTACGGATGCCTGATTAGGGCGATCTTGGAGTCGTTGAACTCCAATCGTCGCCCTGATCATATCCATACGGTTGGATCTTTGATCCGAGGCCCCGATAAAATATTTGCCCTGTCCAAGCACATAAAAGGAGACAATTAACCTCCATTTTATTCAAACTACTCTAAATGCAAGATGATGCATGTAATGCAATATTTATATCATGAAATGCAATCTTATGCTTAAGAACATGCATAAATAGACATTTTAAGTAGTGTAAATGTGTTTACATCATACCCCCATGCCTATCTTTTGCTAGTCCCTAGCAAAAACTATATGCTATTTATAAAAGAATTAGGTTAGATTATTTGGACCTGAGTTATTTTCAATCATTAAGAAATTGTCTACTTAAGAACTGAACTTTCAAAGACACAACAGTGCCCGGGTATCAGCCAAAATGCAGACCGCCTCAAGCCTCGCCTTATTCAAAGAAAAATTTCTTTTTCTGTTTTTTCTTTTTTTTTTTTTTTTTTTTTTTTTTTTTCAAATTTTAGGGTTTAAGAGTGGCTTTCTACGGCCATTCAACTCACCCAAGATTTGATGAGAACCCTAAGTTTTAAGCATCTTATTGTGATTGTGATAGACTCGTTGACCGGCAATTAAAACGGACTTCGGATTTCTACGCCTCTAGGTGACCTCAAAAAGAATTCTGCCTAAAGGTGTATCTTTACAACCGGTAGCTTTCTCCCTACTTTTATTTTTTAACGGGGTCAACACAAGGGTGAATCCAGTGTATATCTCCCCGGTTTATTCTACTTCTCCGCTTCTTCCTAAGTGTTTTGGGAATTTTTAGTGCATTCTCTGAGCTGGGTTCTGGACAACCGGTCGATGAGCTGTTACCACCGACAACTTGCCAGCCATACTCGTGCGGCGAAGTGTGGCTTATTTCTTTTTGTTCTTTTCTCCTTTTTTTTTTTTTTTTTTTTTTTTTTTTTTTTTTTTTTTTTTTTTAAGTAGGTGGCTTCCCTGGTCTAAGATTTACCTAAAGGCAGCAAAAAGAGAAAGGTCCAGTGACTGGGCTCTGGACAACCTACCTATGGGCTGTTACCCACGATAACTTGCCAGCCATATCACCCTAGAAGGTTCATTAGCTACCCAATTTCCGTTAAAATCGCCAAACAACGAGTCAGTGCAAAGAAAGTGTGTAGATGCTTAAGACTCAAAATTCCCTCACATCAGAGGGCGGGTTGATAAGTCGTGTACTTATCACCCAAACTTATTTACTCCAATTATAATAAAATTCAGGTTGGCGAGGACTCGAAAAACAAATCCACATTTTAGTGGATACATAGGCTGATTAAGTCCAAAGACCTGAAGGGTCTTTGTGTTCAGAACATAATATAGTATTTCTTAAGATCGAAAATTTTCTGAAACCCAAATTCTCTTTCCTAATTTTGATTTTTTTTTTTTTTTTTTTTTTTTGTTTTTTTAAATAAAACAAATCTACGGAGCTGACGAATGAATTCAAAGATAAATATCCACCCCCCCATGCCTATCTAATGCAATGTCCTCATTGTATTAAAAAGACATAAAACAGAGTGGAAAAGCGTAGAAAGCACCTGAATTGCGTGGATATCGGGTCCGCTCCGAGATGAAAATGAAAAAGACTGTATATGTGCTGAGTTTAGTGCCTTCAGCTAGGCACACTATACAAAGAAAAGAAATGAAGAATTCACATGTGCAGGTCAGAATTAGAATAAACAGAAGAATCCTCTGACCTGTCAGCAGAGGTCCACAGATGTGGACCAGATTGTGGTGCAGACCCACACCCCATAATCGAGAATACCTTAGGTTCTGGATAAAAATTACCCAAAACCTAAAATCAGAATGCAAGCGGGGTCGGGCCTGCGATTTGTGAGGATGCAACCCAAGGCCAAAATGTCGGGTTACAGAGAATTGAAGCTCAAAAGGATAATCGTTAAATGTGTGCTTGAGTTTGACATCCTCGAAACAAATGTCGTAAGGGTTCTGATTTGATGGTTTCAGTTTAAAAGGAACCCTTCGACTCAATCTTCCATTTCCTCCAAAATTGACTTCCCAAATCAGAATTTCCCAGCTCCTATCCTCCTCATTCGGCATATCAAATTCCATGACCTCTTGTATATTCATCACCCTGTCTGAAATCTCCAAGTCTAGATGATGTGGGAAAATCAAAATTGACTTGGGTCTAATTATCTCAGAATTAGAATCATCAATAAGCTCAACAGGGTGTAACTGATAATCAGGGCATTGAATTAATTCCTCCAGAAAATGCGATTCTGGATCCGTATCGTGTGCCCTAATAAGATCAGTTTCCTCAGTTATTGGGCTATCAAATGATCTATCAGATTCCTCAGGCCCAATTGTCTCACAAAAATCGTGATCTGAAAACTCGTGTGAGACTTCGCAACTTGAATCTTCACCATTAGGATCCGTATCAATGTATGTCCCAAAATCATTTGTCACTTTGCGTTCCAAGGAGACATACGTTTTCTCGTAACCCGGCTCAGGGATCTCAGGTGAAGAAATCAGATCATCCTTAATTGGTTGCTTTAATTCAATCTGGTCAGCTTCGTAACACGTGTCCCCCCCAACAGGTGCCTGAGCGGGTTCTGTCATTGGCTTTCCTGAAGAGAGTTCATCCTGGGAATTATTCCAAGATTGAATCAAAGCAACCACGAATCTCATCCTCAATTTCGCTAATTTCCCAAGTAGAAACTCACCCGGGTTCTTATCCTTAACATCCTGGAGCCAATCCAACAAAGACTTGTTTAAATCATCAATCATTTCAATCAGGGGCTCCAATCTCTCAATGCAAGGTATTGGCTGAACTTCTAAAGATTGAATGATATTCCTCAAGTTAGCCAGAACCTTATCTTGAACCTGATTAACCTGAACCAAATGAGTTGGTTCAGGGTTGGGCGGGTTTGACATCAATGTAGAGGAATTAACGAATTGAGATTCGTTATACCCATCCTGATAGTAGGTCATTTCAGATTGTTCAAAAGATGGAGATGACCTAAAGGCAGTGAAATCAGAGGATGGGTAAGGATCAGTGTATCCTTCTTGATTGTAGATCGCATTAGGTTGTTCATGAAAGGAGGACGATCTATAATCGATGCAACTCTGAGAAGGATAGAATTGAGAATCAAAGTGTTCAGGGTTAGACCCTAAACACGGGGGTCCGGAATTGTATCCCCAATCTGAATTATCCCAACTAACTGATGGTCGATTACAATAAGAGTTGGGATAATCGTCATGTTGAGGATAATTTACAACAGGAGGGAAAGAGCGGGAATGCATGGAATATGTGGAAGGATTCATGAGACACGGGAGGAAGAAAGGTGCCCTGCAATACAAACAATCAAACCTGTCCTTAAATGGGTTAGCCTACAGACCTACAGACTCCCAAAACCCGTCTTGAGATAAAGGAACGATTTGATCTACTTCTGTCTGTTCAATCCAACCAGTTAGAAGGAGGGACTGGGGAGAAGGTTCTTCCTTCGGCTTGCGCCTCCGGTTCCTAGTGTACCCCCCAGCCGCGATCGTTTGACTCTGCTCCCCTAGCTAGACATCAGATTGAACAGTAGAAACAGACTAATCGAAAATAATCTCGTTCTGAGTTCTGAAGAGCGAGTCCAATCCTTAAGGCCAACGTCTACTCTGTTTTATTTAGGGCTAGGTTTGAATGTGCTTTGGAATGTGATGGGCCCTTTAAATGGGTTGTGCCCTTAATGATTGATTGCTTTGTGTGTGCGTGCACAACCAGTGGTTTTCAAGCAAGATTATTTTTGATGTGGTGAATTTTAAGGTTCAAATCTTGCTTAGTAGCTTTTAGGATTCAACTTTAGGTGTTTTCAATCAAGTTTCATTGGCACACCAGGTTTTGCAAGCACAGGTGAAGATATTTTCCTTTAAAGTTTAAAAAGAATGTGGAGTGCCTGGTAGATCCCTAAGAGTTGAACCTAATTGGCAGCTACTTGATGAGTTGATTTTATTTGAAGTGGTGCGACCCAAACAACTCAAACAACTGGCCTGATGCACCACCTAATTAGGCACACAAATGATTACCCAATCTGATTTCTACTCAATTATGTGTTTGGATGTGTGTACCGGCTCCTAAGATTGGTTTACCGGTTGAGTTAGAAAATCAGATGAGGTTGTGTACCTCTGTGAGATTTTTTTTTTTTTTTTTTTTTTTTTTTTTTTTTTTTTTTTTTTTTTTTAATGTGGGGGTTGGAGTGAGTATGGATGTCAAACAACAAACAATCTAACCTTAGAGTTTATAAGAACACCTAGGTTGATTGATGTTTGAATTATTATGTGATGAAATGAAATCTAATGGGTGGGAGGTGGGGGGTAACTTACAAAACCTTCCACAGCACTTTACTCCGATCTACCGCTTTTGCCTGTCTCAAAAGAGTACCTGCAATTACAATAAGAAAGGAGAAAAGTGAGGTAAATGATTTGTAAGTTACAAAACGTGAAGAGAAATCAAAGATCGTTGCCTCCCCGGCAGCGGCGCCAAAATGTTGAACGCGAGGATCTACGCTAACGTGTTTGGTTTTTGGAAAAACCCGTCGTTGTAGTTCGAAAGCGAAGGATTCGTGTTCAACAAATAAAATTTATACCGAAATAAGAATTCCGGGTCGAACACAGGGAGGCGAACGTTTGATTTAAAAACTCCGCGTTTCTTTTTATTTTGTCACGAAGAAATTCAATTTAAACTATCTAAGTATCTACAGCGAATAAAAGAGAGAGAGGGAGTAAGAGAGAGAGAAAGAATACTACACATGGAAATTAAAATGAGATGTAGAATAGACAAGGAATTAATTATAAAAGAGTTCATTCGTTACAACTAGAAAATATAAAACAATTACTCTAGAAAGCATTAAAAGAATGGAGGGAGAAATGTCCTCCTCGACGATCGCTCGGAGGACGAATAGACTACTCTAGAAAGCAGTAAATCTATACTAGAAAGCAGTAAAAAGAATAGGGAGAGAGAATCCTCCTCGACGGTTGCTTGGAGGACGAGCCGGACGGGACGACGCCTGGACGAAGGAGAACGAAGCGGGACGAAGGAGGACGAAGCAGAAGAACGGGAACGAAGCAGCACGCCGTCGTCGTCGCGGGATCCACTTCCGAAGGGGGACGAAAATTTGGACTTTATCTCGCGAGAAGCATCCCGGGTGTGGGACAAGCTTCTCTTGAGCTTTGGAGAGGTAGAGAGGAGAAGGAAGGGATGAAAATTTCGTATGGAGGGGGTCTCCTTTTATAGTTGCAAGGAGTGGGGGCAAAATGGACATTACATCTTCAAAATAATAAATAAGGGGTCTTTAGTGACGGATAAAACCGTCGCTAAAGCCCCGCCGTCGCCGTCGCCGCCGCGCCACGCGCGCCCGCTCGGCTGGCCTGCGCGCGTAACGCAGACGCACGTCCGCGTCGTCTCAGCCGTCCGATCGCGAGATCGGACGGCTTAGATCGCGCCCGCGCCCGCTGCGTAGCGCGCCGCCCGCGTGCGATCGCGCGCCCACCAGGGCGTCCAATTGCGCGTCGGCGCTATCGGGCGCGCGCGGCCGTTGGATCTTCATCCGACGCTCATGCGCGCCCGCTCGCCCGCGCCTTCGCCCCCCTTTCCGCGGCTCGAACCCGCGACCTGCGCTTCGCCCGCGGCTGCGTAGCCGCTGCGCTACGCGGCGAAATGGTCGCGCGGACGTCTTTAAACGCGCGCGACCGCAGCCGTTGGATCGAGATCCAACGGCGGAGAGGAGACGTTGCGCGATCTTCACAGGACTCCTGCGGCCGATTGGGCGGCTGGGATGGCGCCACGTGGCGCCATCTTGGCCGTCCATCTTCTGGAAGTTGTAGATGGTGCCACGGATGTCGGATTGACTTGATTTTTGTGTCGTTCGGCTGCGATCGTCGATCCGAATTCATCCGTGTGGTCGGATTTTCCATCTGAAGTGCGGATTTACACCATCCTGGCCCTTGATCTTCTAGGGTTCCCCGGTCTCTATCTGATGCTACGGATGCCTGATTAGGGCGATCTTGGAGTCGTTGAACTCCAATCGTCGCCCTGATCATATCCATACGGTTGGATCTTTGATCCGAGGCCCCGATAAAATATTTGCCCTGTCCAAGCACATAAAAGGAGACAATTAACCTCCATTTTATTCAAACTACTCTAAATGCAAGATGATGCATGTAATGCAATATTTATATCATGAAATGCAATCTTATGCTTAAGAACATGCATAAATAGACATTTTAAGTAGTGTAAATGTGTTTACATCAGTACCTATTGACCTGAAACCACCTATCTTCTATACGTACCCTTATGATATCTTTCATGTGCAACCCAAGCTCAAAATAACTAATTATTTTTCTGAGCTAGATGTTAAGCAGACATATGAAACTAGTGAATCAGATCTACCTATTGTCCACCACTTTGGTCTTGGGTTGCACACCACTAAACCGCAGGCCCGACCCCGCAAACAAAACAACCTTTGGTTCTGGGTGATTTTCATCCAGAACTTGAGAACCACTCAACTCTGGGGCATGGGTCTGCACCATAATCTGGTCCATGTCTGTGGACATCTTCTATTGGCGGGTTTCAGGATCAATATTTTTATTTTGATTCTGACCCACACTTATGAATTCTTAAATTCTTCTTTGTATGTATATTATGCCTAGTTGAAGGCATTAAATTTAGCACGTGTTTATATTTCATGTTCTTTGCGGAGCTGATCGGATTCCTCACGTTATTCAGGTGATATTTTGTTTACTCCACCTTTTTATGTCTTTATTTGTACAATGAGGACATTGCATCATTTAGGCATGGGGGAATGGATAATCAATTCCTGAAGTCATTTTGTTAACTTCGTAAATTTCTTTTAGTTTCTTATATAAAAAAAATTGAAAATTTGAAAAAGATAAAAAAAGAAAGAAATTAGGAAAAGAGAACTTAGGCATTTGGAAGTTATTAACTTTAGGAAATGATACAATAGGACCTAAATACTTAGACTCTTCAGGTTTTCGGGCTTAATTTGCCCGGGTGTCTTCTCAAATGTAGACTTAGTCTCAAGTCCTCACCAATTAAAATTCATTTTAATTTGATAAATAAATTGGGATGATAAGTATATGACTTATCAACTTGCCCTCTGATTTGGGGGGATTTTAAGGCTAAGCATCTACACACTATTCGCACTGACTCACTTTCCAATGGTTTTTACGGAAATTGGGTAGCTAATGGACTGACTTGGGTGCTATGGTTGGCAAGTTGTCGGTGGTAACAGCACATCAGCTGGTTGTCTAGAGCCCAGCCACAAGACCATTTTCGTTGTACTGTCTTTAAGTAAATCTTAGATCAGGGAAGCCACCGACTTAGAAAAAAAAAGAAACACTCAAAAAGAAAAGAAAAAAATAGAAAAGGGAGAAAATAAAAAAATAATAAAGCCACACTTCACCGCACAAGTATGGCTGGCAAGTGGTCGTGGGTAACAACCCATTGGCCGATTTTCTAGAGCCCAGCTCACAAAAAAATGCACGATAATTCCCAAAACACTTAGGGAAGAAGCAGGGAAGTATAATAAACCGGGGAGATATACACTGGGTTCGCCCTTGTGTTGACCTCATAAAAAAAGTAGGGAGAAAGCTACCGATCGTAAAGATAAACCTTTAGGCAAGGTCACCTAGGGTCGTAGAATCCCGAAGTTCGTCTTAACGGCCATTTTGTGAGTCTATCACTTTTTTACAAAGATGCTTAGTACTTAGAGTCCTTTTCAAGTCTTGGGCAGGTTGAGTAGCCGTAAAAAGTTATCTTGGAACTCTCAAACTCCAAAAGTACAAAAAAAATTAGAAAAGAAGAAAAAACAAGAGTATCTTCTCTTTTCAAATAAGGCGAGGACTTGGGCGGTCTGCATTCTGGCAGACACCCAAGTACTGTTGAGTCTCCGTGGTTTGGGACCTTAGTTGAAATTTTCTATTGTTAATAAACAACTTAGGCCTAAGCGATCAAGTCCTAATTCTATTTTTATACATAGCATGTAGTTTAATTTTGCTAGGGACTAGCAAAAGATAGGCATGGGGGTATGATATAGACACATCCATTTAGGTTAAAATGCCTATTCATGCATGTTCCTAGACTTAGATTTGCATTTCATGTTATAAATATTGCATAGCATGCATCATTCTGCATTTAGAATAGTTGTATATATTTTAGGTTAATTAGGTCCATTTTATAAATAGGAAGGAAGGAGATTTATTTTAGGGCCTCAGATGGATGATTAGACCATATGGATCTGATCAGGACAACAATCAGAGTCTAACGCCTCTAAAATCATCCAGATTGGAGTTCCGTAGCATCATATAAAGCCCGAGGAAGATCAATAGCCAAGGGGCAATGCGACATCCTTACGAGTTTTGGATGAAAAATCCAATTATACAGATGATCCGGAACAACGATCGCAGTCCGACAATGCCGAAATCAATTCGATCCGAGCACGGTGGCACCTTCTGTAAAGGATTGAAGATGAACGGCCTAGGTTGCGCCACGTGGCGCAACCCAGGCCGCCCATGCACACACACGCATTGCAGCGCACGCACAGCAGCGTGGGCGCGCGCACGTGCACGGAGGCAGGTGCTCACCCAAGCACCGTGGCACGCGTAGCAGCGTAGTGTGCAACGCGTTCGTGCGTGCAATAGCAGCAGCGGGTGCAAGTGCAGCTGGTGTGGGTGCATAGTGAGTGCGCACGTGCAACACAGAGCGTGATGCGCGAGCCAGTAAGAGTATTGAATGGCATGGATCTTCAGCGACGACTGTAGCGACATTTACGGTCATCACTAATGACCCAGATACGAATTTGTTCTTTCTCTTCCACTATAAAAGGACCTACCCACCACCATTCCAATCCATCTCTTCCATTCTTCCTCTCACCACCTCCAAGGCTATAGAGAGAGCTTGTCCTAAGCCCGGGATGCTCCTCTAGAGTAGAAAATCAAATAGTTTTCCTTCCCCTCATCCCCATTCGTGGAGCATCCCGTGGTCGTCCTCTCACTGCCCTTCGGGAAGAAGATCCTTGCTGCGACGTCGACCTACCCCATCCTCCGTCCTCCGGCTTCATCCTCCTTCATCCCACTCATCACTACCTTCCTTCGGGCAACGTCAGAGCGAATCATCCTCCGAGCAACCATAGAAGGGGATTTCTCTCACTCGATTCTATCTTTTTATGCTTTCGTAGTGTAGATTTTTTCCGCTTTCGTAGTGTAACAAACAATTCTTGATGAATAGATGATTGTTTCTTTCTCTCTCTCTCCCTCTCCCTCTCTTTCTTATATTTTTGCAAGTAGATAAAGTTTTCATCGATCGAATCTCTTGCTTGTTAAAAATACCAAAAAAATTAGAAAAGACAAAAATAAAATAAACAAATAAAAAGTGAAGCGCGGATTTCATAAAACCAAAAGTTCGCTTCCCTGTGTTCGACCTAGGACTTACTTTTTGAGTTTTGGTATAAATTTTATCTAATCGACGTGTTTTGCAACTACGACGACGGGTTACTTGTAACCCTGATTTCAAACTCGTGAAATGCGTGCGACCAGTGTCTTCGTTGATGAGTTGTCGGACACATCGCTCATTGTCAGAGAAGATGAGGAAGTCTGGTGAGATCTGGATGTGAAGATAATGAGCCTCTTGGCTCCATTTGAAACCATAAGAAACTTCGACAAGAAACGCTAGAGCAAAGCCCTAAACTAATTGGGTGAGAAGATGGGTGGATGGGAGTGGTAGTGAAGGTGGTGATGAAGGTCGTTGTCGATGGTCAGTGAAGAGGCTAGAGGCGATATAAGGAGCTCTAGAGCTCTAGAGAGCAAATTGAGAGGGTAAGGAAGGGAAGCCCTATACTAATTTGAAGAGAAGAGGTGAGGAGCTCACCGATGGTGCCCTTGCAAGGAGGAAGAGTGATTCGATAGAGATTTGTTATGAAAAGGTTTGAGTTTGGAAAACCCATCGCCATAGTTCGATTCGCAAGAAAATCTATCAATCCGATAATATTTATAACCAAAACTCGAGATGAGTCCTAGGTCAAACATGGGGAGGCGAACGTTTGGTTTGAAGAATCTGCATTTCGCATTTATTTGTTTTTGTCATTTTTATCTTTTATAATTTTTTTTTGTATTTTATCAAGCAAGAGATTATGTTGATGAAACTTTATCTACTTGTAAAAATAATGTAGAGAGAGAGAGAAACAATCATGGATTTCTGATGTAGATACATTTAATTAGGTTAAAATGCCTATTCATGCATGTTCCTAAACTTAGATTTGCATTTCATATTATAAATATTTCATAGCATGCATCATTCTACATTTAGAGTAATGTATATTTTAGGTCAATCGCATCCCTTTTATAGCCAGGAGGGAAGGAGATTTATTTCAGAGCCTTGGATGGACGGTCTAACCATACGGATCTGATCAAGACGACGATCGGAGTCTAACGCCTCCGAAATCGTCTAGATCGGAATCCTGTAGCATCATATGATGTGAGACAAAGATCAATGGCCAGGGGGCACTATGACAACCTTATAGGCTTCGAATGAAAATTCTGACTGTATGGATGAATCTGGAGCAACGATCATAGTCTGACAATGCGAGAATCATCTCGATCTGAGCATTGTGGCACCCTCTGCAACAGAAAGAA
Organism: Thalassia testudinum; assembly: GCA_037157565.1. Taxonomy (NCBI): domain Eukaryota; kingdom Viridiplantae; phylum Streptophyta; class Magnoliopsida; order Alismatales; family Hydrocharitaceae; genus Thalassia; species Thalassia testudinum. Next base: position 114,648,710 of record JAZHRO010000025.1, read on the forward strand.
GATGGACAGCCTAAATGGCGTCACGTGTCACCACCTAGGCCGCCCAACATCAGCCAGCAGTGCTCGCCCACATCACACCTCATCCACGACCTCCATTCCCAACCTTTGGATCTCGATCCAACGACTGAGAAGTTCTCTCCACCTCATGCCCTTAAGATGTCTTGGTGTCACAAAAGCTGGCTTGCCGCGTTGGTTGAAGCACTGGTCTTCAAAGGAGGGGCGTGGGTTCAAATCCCCGTGACCCCCCTAATTAAGCAATTGACATAGCGCAGTAGCGATGGCAGCAGTAACGGCACTAGCGCAGCGCATGCACACATGAGGCAGCGCGAACGTAGCATGACCGGGTATAGCTGTGCATGCCAGCGCGCATGCGCATGCGACATGGTGCGGGAGGCATGGGCTCGTGAAGCACGTGCCAGTAATGGAACTGATCTTCAACGATAGCCTGGGCGGGTCTTTAGTGACACTTGCAGCTGTCATTAATTCCCTATGCACAGGGAGCCCTTTCTCCTTCCACTATAAAAGGACCTACACCCCTCCATTCTTCACCATCTCTTCCTTTCTTTTCCTTAACATCTCCAAGGCTCTAGAGAGAGCTTGTCCCAAGCCCAGGATGCTCCTTTAGAGTAGAAAACAAACATTTGCTCCTGCCTCTTATCCCCCTTCGTGGAGCATCCCGCGACCGTCCTCTCACCTCCCTTCAGGAAGAAGATCCTCGAGGAGACGCTATCCTACCCTGCCCTCCATCTTCTAGCTCCATCCTCATTCATCCCGCTCCTCACCACCTTCTTCTAGCGATGTCAAAGTGAGTATCCACCAAGCGACCGCCGAGGGAGATTCTTCTCATCTCTTTCTATCTTTACCTCTTTCTAGTGTAGTTTTCCTACTTTCCTAGTTATAACAAACATTTGTTTCGATATATATGACCATTTCTCTCTCTCTCTTTTATATTTTGCAAGTAGATTAGCTAGATAAAATTTCATCGACCTGATATCTTGCCCTATTAAAAATACAAAAAAATTATAAAAGATAAAAAAATGATAAAAAAGAAATAAAGCGAAATGTGTATTTTTCAAAACCAAATGTTCACTTCCCCGTGTTTGACATGGGACTCACTTTTTGAGTTTCGGTTATAAATTTTATTTGATCGACGGATTTTTTCACGAATCAAACTACAACGACGAGTTTTTCAAACCTGAACCCTTTCCGCGTGTGAATCCACTGCTATCATTTTGGTGCTGTTATCGGGGAGGCAACACTCTTTGGTTTTTCTCGCATTTTCCTGCATTAGTTACATATTTTTCTAACCTATCTTTCTTCTTCAATTTATTGTCTTGCAGGAACCCGATCGAGGAGTTGATGGCGGTGATTGGAGTAAAGTGCGGGTAGAGACATTTGTAAGTTTCCCCCACTTCCCCACCCACTAGATCATTTCGCCACCTTAATAATCAAGACCTAATCTACTTAGGTGTTTTCACGAACCCTAGGATAGAAATTGTTTGTCTTGTTTTTCACTTCACCTCATCTCACCCTTCTACATATATGAAAAAAATAAAAAAATATATTCTTCTCTTGTGGGATTTAACTGAAAGCTACACACTTAATACCCACAACTCTCATCCTAAGGCGCACAATCACTTTGATTCTACCACTTAACCGAGATCTGACTTGTGGATCCAATACACCTTAACTTAATTCACACATGAGTAGAAATCTGATTAGGTTAAGACATTTTGTGTGCCTTAATCAAGTGGTGCAACAAGCCAATTGATTGAGCTGTTTGGGCCGCACCACTTAAGATAAAAATGATCCATCAAGTAGTTTGCCACTTAAGGTTGAAATTTAGGGCTGTACTAGGCACTCCACGTTAGTTTTTGATTTCTAAAGGAATATATCATCACCAGTGCTTTCAAAACTTGGAGTGTTCTACTAAACTTGATTGAACGAACCTAAAGATTAAACCCTAAAAGCTACTAAACAAGGTTAAACCCTAAAAGAAACATCATCAAATAACTTTGTTTGCAAACCCTGTTTGTGCATGCACACACATTCGAATTGATCATTAAGGGCACAACACATCTTAAGGGCCCATCACATTCCAAGAGCACAATCATCCCAAGCCTAACTAAAACTGAGTAAACGTTGGCCTTAAGGATTGATTCGCTCTTCGGGGCTCAAATGAGATTGTTTTCAATTAATCTACTTCTACTGGTCCATTTGACGTCTAGCTAGAAGAGTAGCGTCAAACGACCGTGGTTGGGGAGTATCAAAGGAATCGGAGGTGCAAGCCAAAGGAAGAACCTTCTCCTCGGCCCCTCCCTCTAACTGGTTGGATTGACTGGATAGAAGTAGACTAAATTGTTTACAATCTTAGGACGGGTCCTGGGAGTTTATAGGCCTTTAGGCTACCCACATAATGACAGGTTTGGTTGATTGTACTGCAGGGCACCTTTCTCTCCTCTATTTTCCCTCCTACTCCACCATGTATCCTTCCACATCTTTAACACATTTCCCATCCTACCCTCCTACCAACACTTATCCTCAAGATGATTACTATCCCGACTGGACTTTTGATTACCCATCTCCTAGCCGGGATAACTTTAATTGGGGATGCGAATCCGAACCTTAGTGTCCAGGGCCTAACCCTAGACAACATGACTATGATTACTATCCTTCCCAGAGCTACAATGATTATAGGTCTCCATCCTTTGATGACCAAACCAACCCGATCTACAATCAGGAAGGATATAATGATTATAACACCTACCCTCCCCAGTATTCCACTGAATATAGGTCACCACCATTCTTTGAACAACTTGAAACGACTTACTATCAGGGAGGGACTCGAGAACCTCGATATCTTGACTCCCATAGATTTAACCCAAATCCACCCAAACCTGAATAGAATCATTCGGTTTTGGTGAACCAGGTCCAAGATAGGGTGTTGGCAAACTTATGGAACACCGTCAAATCTTTAGAAGCTCAGTCAATACCATGCACTGAAGCATTAGAGCCTATGATCAAAATGATTGATGAACTTAATAGTTCTCTATTAGATTTGATCCAAAATGCTAGGAATAGGGGCCTGGGTGAGTTTCTACTTGTGAAATTGTCGAGGTTGAGGATGAAATTTGTGGTTGCCCTAATCTAATGTTGGGATGATTCTCAAGATGAACCCCCTTCAAAAGAGCCAATGACTGAACCTGCTCAGGCGCCTATCGGGGGGGATATATGTTCTAAGATTAGGGATGACCAGGTTGGGCTAGAGTAACCCATTGAGGATGAATCAAGTTTCTCACCCAAAAAATATGTCTCCATGGACCATGAAATGACATATGATTTTGAGACATATATAAATGAGGATCATGAATTCTTTGATTTTGAGGGTGAGGAATCTCTTAGTGAAGTCTCGCTTGAGCTTAAGGAGAATGATTTTAGTGAGACTAATGGGCTCGAGGAGCAAGATGAACCATTTGATAGCTTAATAATTGAAGATTGTGATCCGATTGGGGTTGACATGGAGGATACTGATCCTAATATATTAGATGATTCAATTGTAGCCCTAACCTTCAACCACACCCTGAAGAGCTTAATGATCATACTTTTGAGTTCGTTGTACCCAAGTCAATTCTGATTCATCCATGATTTTTGGACTTGGGTAAATCATATGGGGTAATGATATGCTAGAGGTCCCGGAACCTGAACACTTGATGTTGGAGGATAGAAATGTGGAAATGAAAATCTAGGAGGTTAATTATGAGGGAACTACCATTTTGGATCTAAGGGTTCCTGTTGACCTGAAACCACCTACTTTCTACCAGGACCCTTGCGATATCTTTGACATGCAACCTAAGGTCGGAATTATTGACTATCTTTCTAAGCTAAATTTTAAGTGGACATTTGAACCTTGTAAATCAAATCTACCTTTTGTTCGACACTTTAGTCTTGGGTTGCACACCAACAAACCACAGGCCCGATCCTGCAAGCACAATAATCTTTGATTCTGGGTGATTTTCATCCAGAACCTGAGAACTACTAAACCTTGGGGCATTGGTCTACACTATAATCTGGTCCACGTCTGTGGACATCTTCTGTTAGCAGGTTTGTGGATCAATATTTTTATTTTGATTCTGACCTGCACTTGTGAATTCTTAAATTCTTCTTTGTATGTATATTATGCCTAGCTGAAGGCATTAAACTTAGCACGTGTGTATACTCTCTTCTCTCTGTGGAGCTGACCGGATTGACATGAAACTCAGGTGATATTTTTATTTTTTCACCCGTTCCATGTCTTTGTTTCTACAATGAGGAATTTAATCATTTAGGCATGGAAGGGTGGATACTTAATCTTGAAATTATTTCATTAGCTCTGTAGAATTTCTTTTATTTTCTTAAAAAGAATTTTGAATATTCAAAATGACAAAAAAAAGAAAAAAAATAGAATTAAGAGAAGAGAACTTAGGCTTTTGGAAGTGATTAACTTTAGGAAATGATACTTTAGGACCTGAACACTTATACTCTTCAGGTCTTCGGGCTTAATTAGCCCGAGTGTCCACTCGAATGTGGACTTAGTCTAAAGTCCTCTCCAAGTAATTTTACTTTAATTTGGTGAATAAATTGGGATGATAAGTACACGACTTATTGATAATGGCGTGTTTCGCGAATTAAAAATAGGGGTTTGGAGGACCCATCGTCGTAGCCCGCAAAATGCATCTATCAGATAAAATTTATAATCGAAACTCAAAAAGTGAGTCCTAGGTCGAACATGGGGAGGCGAACGTTTGGTTTTGAAAATCCGTGCTTTGCTTTTATTTGTTTTTGGTCATTTTTGTCTTTTCTAATTTTTTTGGTATTTTTAATAGGGTAAGAGATCAAGTCGATGACTTCTATCTAATCTACTTGCAACAATATAAGAGAGAGAGAGAAAGGGAGAGAAATAATTATCTATTTATAAATGAATGTTTGTTACACTATGAAAGCAGAAAATATACACAACGAAGGCGTAAAAAGATAGAATGAGGTGAGAGAAATCCCCCTTGACGGTCGCTCGGTGGATGACTCACTCTGACATCGCCTGGAGGAAGGTGGTGAGGAGCGAGATGAAGGAGGACGGAGCCGGAGGACGGAGGATGGGGCAGGACGGCGTCGCGGCGAGGATCTTCTTCCCGAAGGGCGGGGAGAGGATGGCCACGGGATGCTCCATGAATGGGGATGAGGGGAAGGAAAACTATTTGATTTTCTACTCTATAGAAGCATCCGAATGGGCGCGTGCATGCACATGGGTGGCCTGGGTTGAGCCACGTGGCGTGATCTGGGCTGTCCATCTTCTTTCTATTGTTGGGGCTGCTACAGAGTTCGGATTGAGTCGATTTTCATGCTGTTGGGCTACGATCGTTGACCCGAATCCATCCACACAATCGGATTTGTCATTTGAAGCTCCAAATTATGTCACCTAATCCCTTGGTTGTTGATCTTCCTTGAACTGCATATGATGCTATGGGACTGTGATCAAGGCGATTTCGGAGGCATTGGACTCCGATTGTCGTTCTGATTAGATTCGTATGGTTGGATCATCAATCTGAGTCTCGAAAATAAATCTCCTTCTCTCCTGATCACAAAAAGGATGCAATTGACCTAAAATATACATAACTACTCTAAATGCAGAATGATGCATGCTATGCAATATTTATAATATGGAATGCAAATCTAAGCCTAGGAACATGCATAAATAGGCATTTTAACCTAAATAGATGTGTCTATATCATACCCCCATGCCTATCTTTTGCTAGTCCCTAGCAAAATTAAACTACATACTATGTATAAAATCAAAATTAGGATTAGATTGCTTAGGCCTAAGTCATTTATTAAGAATAGAAAATTTCAACTAAGGTCCTAAACTACGAAGACTCAACAGTACCCGAGTGTCTGCCAGAATGCAGACCGCCCAAGTCCTTGCCTTATTTGAATAGGGAAGATACATTTTTTGTTGCTTTTCTTCTTTTCTAATTTTTTTGTACTTTTGGAGTTTGAGAGTTCCGGGATAACTTTTTATGGCTACCCAACCCGCCCAAGACTTGAAAAGGACTCTAAGTGCTAAGCATCTAGTGAAAAGAGTGAAAGACTCACTAGGCGGCCGTTAAAATGGACTTCGGGTTTCTATGACCCTAGGTGTCCTTGCCTAGAGGTTTATCTTTTCGAATGGTAGCTTTCTCCCTACTTCTTTTATTTATGGGGTCAACACAAGGGCGAACCCAATGTATATCTCCCTGATTTATTCTACTTCCCCACTTCTTCCCTAAGCGTTTTGAGAATTATTGTGCATTTTTGTGAGCTGGGCTTTGGACAACCGACTAATGGGTTGTTACTCATGACAACTTGCTAGCCATACTCATGCGGTGAAGTGTGATTTTATTTTATTTTTTTATTTTCTCCTTTTTCTATTATTTTTCTTTTTCCTTTTCTTTTTTCTTTTTTTAAGTAGGTGGCTTCCTTGCTCTAAGATTTACCTAAAGGCCGTACAACGAAAGTGGTCTTGTGACTGGGCTCTGGACAACTGACCAATGAGCTATTACCACCGAGAACTTGTCGGCCATACCACCCTAGATAGTTCATTAACTACCCAATTTCTGAAGAAATCATTGAAAAGTGAGTCAATGCAAAAAGTGTATAGATGCTTAGGCTTAAAGTCCCCTCAAATCAGAGGGCGAGTTGATAAGTCGTGTACTTATCATCCTAATTTATTTACTAGATTAAAGATGAATTTGAATTGGCGAGGACTCGAGACTAAGTCCACATTCGAGTGGATACCTAGGCTAATTAAGCTCGAAGACCGAAGAGTCTAAGTGTTTAGGTCCTGTCGTATCATTTCCTAAAGTTAATAACTTCCAAATGCTTAAGTTCTTTTCTGTTAATTCTTCTTTTTTTTTAAAGAAACTAAAATAAATTCTATGGAGTTAACAAAATGATTTCAGGATAAAGTTTCCACCCCCCCATGCCTAAATGATGCAATGTCCTCATTGTAAAACAAAGACATGAAAAGGGTGGAGTAAACAGAATATCACCTAAATTTCATGACAACCCGATCAGCTCCACAGAGAGAAGAGAGTATACACACGTTCTAAGTTTAATTCCTTCAGCTAGGCATAATATACATACAAAGAAGAAGTTGAGAATTGACAAGTGCTGGTCAAAATCAAAATCAAAAGTTTGATCCTGAAACCCGCTAGCAGAAGATTCCACAGACATGGACCAGATTATAATGCAGACCCATGCCCTAGGGTTGAGTGGTTCTAAGGTTCTGGATGAAAATCACCCAGAATCTAAGATTATTGTGTTTGCAGGGTTGGGCCTGCAGTTTTGTGGTATGCAACCCAAGACCAAAGTGTCAGACAATGGGTAAAGTTGGTTCAATAGGTTCGAATGTCCACTTGACGTTCATCTCAGAAAAATAATTAGTTATTTCAAGCTTAGGTTGTACGTGAAAGATATCATAAGGGTCCTGGTAGAAAGTAGGTGGTTTCAGGTCCATAGGTACCCTTAGATCCCAAATCAAAGTTCCCTCAAAATTAGCCTCCCAAATTTTTTATTCCAACTTCCTATCCTCCGAAATCAATGTTTCTGGGACCTCCAAATCGTTGTACACCCCATCTAAAGTACCCAAGTCCAATAATTGTGGCTCAATCAGGATTGACTTGGGTCTGGTAATCTCAAGAATATCATAATTTAGCTCTTCAGGGTGTGGTTGAACAATGGGACTACTGATTGAATCATCAGGATTCAGATCCTCCAAGTGACCCCCAACCGAATCAGAATCTTCAATGGTTGGGCTATCAAATGGTTCGTCATACTCCTTGAGCCCGTTTGTCTTACTAAAATTATTTTCCTTAACTTCAAGTGAGATGTCACTCAGAGATTCCTCACCCTCAGAATAAAAGAATCCTTAATCCTCATTTATATATGTCTCAAAATCATATGTCATTTCATGGTCCATGGAGACATTTTTCGTCGTTCCTTGGGTCAGGGATCTTGGGTGAATTAATCGGTTCATGATCCTCAATTGTTTGCTCTAGCCCAACCTGGTCATCTCCAATTTCAAAATATGTATGCCCCCCCGACAGGCGCCCGAGCGAGTTTAGACATTGGCTCTCTTGAAGGGGGTTCATCATGAGAATCATTCCAAGATTTGACTAGGGCAACTACAAATTTCATCCTCAACCTTGACAACTTCCCAAGAAGAAACTCACCCAGGTCCTTATCCCTAACATTTTGGAGCAAATCCAATAAAGCGCTATTCAGCTCATCAATCATTTTTATCATAGGCTCCTATGCTTTAGTGCATGGTGTTGGCTGAGCTTCTAAAGATTGTATAGTGTTCCTCAAATTAGCCAACACCCTATCTTGGATCTGGTTCACCTGAAGCGGCTGGTGTGATTCAGGTTTGGGTGGGTTTGGGTTAAATCTAGGGGAGTCAAGATGTCGCGGTTCTCAGGTCCCTCCCTAAAAGTAGGTCGTTCTAGGTTGTCAAAGGATGGTGGCGACCTATATTCAGTGGAATACTGGGGAGGGTAGGTGTTATAATCATAATATCCTTCCTGATTGTAGATTGGGTTGGTTTGGTCATCAAAGGATGGAGATCCATAATCAATGTAGGTTTGGGAAGGATAGTAATCATAGTTTTGTTGTCCAGGGTTAGGCCCTGGACACTGAGGTCTATATTCATATCCCCAATCAAAGTCATCCTGACTAGTGGATGGGTAATTACAAGTCAAGTCGGAATAGTAATCATCTTGGGGATAAGTGGTGGTAGGAGGATAGGATGGGAAATGCGTGTAAGAAGTGGAAGGATGCATGGTAGAATAACAGGGAAAATAGAAGAGAGAAAGGTGCCCTGTACTACAATCAATCAACTCTATCCTTAGGTGGGCTAGCCTAAAGACCTACAGACTCCCAGGACCCATCTTGGGATTATAAATGATTTGGTCTACTTTTATCTGGTAAATCCAACCAGTTAGAAGGAGGGACTGGGGAGAAGGTTCTTCCTTTGGCTTATGCCTCCGGTTCCTAGTGTACCCCCCAGCCGCAGTCGTTTGATGCTACTCCTGTAGCTAGACATCAGATGAACCAGCAGAAGCAAATTAATTGAAAAGAATCTTAGTCTGAGCCCCGAAGAGTGAATCAATCATTAAGGCCAACGTCTACTCGATTTTAATTAGGCTTGGGGTGATTGTGCTCTTGGAATGTGATGGGCCCTTTAGATGGGTTGTGCCCTTAAGGATTGATTCAAATGTGTGTGCGTACACAACCAGGGTTTACAAACAAGGTTATTTGATGATGTGTCTTTTAGGGTTTAACCTTGTTTAGTAGCTTTTAGGGTTTAATTCTTAGGTTGGTTCAATCAAGGTTTAGTAGAACACTCCATGTTTTGAAAACACGGGTGATGACATGTTCCTTTAAAAATAAAAAAATAATGTGGAGTGCCTGGTTCAGCTTTAAGATCAACCCTAAGTGGCAAGCTACTTGATGGATCAATTTTAGATTGAGTGGTGTGGCCCAAACAGTTCAAGCAATTGGCCTATTGCACCACTTGATTAAGGCACGCAAAAAGTCTTAACCTAATCAAATTTCTACTCACTTATGTGTGTGTTGAGTTAAGGTGTACCAGATCCACAGATCAAATCTTAGTTAAGTGGTAGAATCAAAGTGGAGTGGTGTGCCTTAAGTTGAGAATTGTGGGTGTTAATGTGTGTATTTTTTAGAAAATCCCACAAGAGAAGAGTTTTTCTTTTTTAATATATGCAGGGGTGAGATGAGTGGAGGTGACAAACAAACAACCAAATCTATTGTAGGGTTTATAAAAAGCACCTAAGTTGATTTGGGTTTGAGTTATTAGTGTGGTGAAATGAACTAGTGGGTGGGGGTCGTGGGGATAAACTTAGAAAACCTTCATTCGCATTTTTCTCTGATCTAACCGCTTTGGCCCACCTCGGAAGAGTACCTGCAATCATAGTAAGATCAGAGAAAAAGTGAGATAAAAATCAGGTAAGGCGGAAAAAATGTGAGAAAATCCAAAGAGCGTTGCCTCCCCGGCAACGGCGCCAAAATGATAACGTCGCGTTTCATGAATTAAAACTAGGGGTTTGGAGGACCCGTCATCGTAGCTCGCAAAACACATCTATCAGATAAAATTATAACCGAAACTCAAAAAGTGAGTCCCGGGTCGAACACGGGGAGGCGAACGTTTGGTTTTGAAAATCCGTACTTCGCTTTTATTTGTTTTTGGTTGTTTTTGTCTTTTCTAATATTTTTGGTATTTTTAATAGGGCAAGAGATCAAGTCGATGACTTCTATCTAATCTACTTGCAACAATATAAGAGAGAGAGAGAAAGAGAGAGAAACAATCATCTATTTATAAACGAATGTTTGTTACACTATGAAAGCAGAAAATCTACACAACGAAAGCATGAAAAGATAGAATGAGGTGAGAGAAATCCCCCTCGATGGTCGCTCAGAGGACGACTTGCTCTGACATCGCCTAGAGGAAGGTGGTGAAAAGTGGGACGAAGGAGGATGGGGCAGGACGGCGTCGCGGCAAGGATCTTCTTCCCGAAGGGCGGTGAGAGGACGGCCACGGGATGCTCCACGAATGGGGATGAGGGGAGGGAAAACTATTTGATTTTCTACTCTAGAGGAGCGTCTTGGGCTTGGGACAAGCTCTCTCTAGAGCCTTGAAGGTGGTGAGAGGAAGAAAAAAAGAGATAAAGAAAAATGGGAGGGGTAGGGGTCCTTTCATAGTGGAGGAAAGAATCAAACTCGTATACAAGACATTTAGTGACGGTCATAAACGTTGCATATGATCCTCTGCAAACGTCGTTGAAGATAGCCCACGTGCCCACCCACCGCTACGCTGGCGCGCGCCTGTGTCGCGTGCCTCCACGCTCGCACCCACGTGTGTTGTCGCTGCGCGTGCGTGCCTTCGCACGCACGCACGCACCCGTGCTGTTGTGCGCATGCGGTGGCGCATGCGTGCACATGGGTAGCCTGGGTTGCGTCACGTGGTGCGATCTAGGTCTCCCATCTTCTTTCTGTTGTAGGGGTTGCTACAGAGGTTGGATTTAGTTGATTTTTGCACCGTTGGACTGCTATCATCAACCCGAATCCATCCATGTCATCGGATTTGCCATTTGAAGCTCCAAATTACGTCACCTAGTCCCTTGGCCGTTGATCTTCCTCGAATTGCATATGGTGCTAGGGGACTCTGATCAAGGCAATTTTGGAGGCATTGGACTCCGATCGTCATCCTGATCAGATCTGTACGTCGGATTGTCAATCTGAGGCTCCGAAATAAATCTCCTTCTCTCCTGACCACAAAAAGGATGCAATTAACATAAAATATACACAACTACTCTAAATGCAGAATGATGCATGCTATGGAATATTTATAAAATGGAATGCAAATCTAAGCCTGGGAACATGCATAAATAGGCATTTTAACCTAAATAGATATGTCTATATCACTTATCAACCTGCCCTCTGATTAAGGGGACTGTAAGTCTAAGCATCTACACACTATTTGCACTGACTCACTTTCCGATGGTTTTTACGGAAATTGGGTAGCTAATGAACTGTCTAGGTTGGTATGGTTGGCAAGTTGTTGATGCTAAAAGCTTATCGGCCGGTTGTCCAGAGCCTAGCCACACGACCATTCTCTTCCTGCTACCTTTAGGTAAATTTTAGATCAGGGAAGCCATCTACTTAGAAAAAAGGAGAAAAAGAAACACCCAAAAATAAAAAGAAAAAAATAGAAAAAGGAGAAAATAAAAAAATAATAATAAAGCCACACTTCATTGCACGAGTATGGCTGACAAGTGGTCGTGGGTAATAGCTATTGGCCGGTTGTCCAGAGCCCAGCTCACCAAAATGCATAAATAATTCTTAATCACTTAGGAAGAAGCGAAGAAGTAGAATAAATCGGGGAGATATACACTAGGTTCACCCTTGTGTTGACCTCATAAAAGTAAAAAGAAGATTGGGGAGATATACACTGGGTTCACCCTTATGTTGACCCCATAGAAAAGTAGGGAGAAAGCTACCGTTTGAAAAGATAAACCTTTAGGCAAAAACTCTTAAAGTCATCTGGGGTCGTAGAAACCCGAAGTCCATTTTAATGGCTGCCTAGTGAGTCTTTACTCTTTTCACAAGATGCTTAGCACTTAGAGTCCTTTTCGAGTCTTGGGCGGGTCAAGTAGCCGTAAAATGTTATCCCGAAACTATCAAACTCTAAAAGTTCAGAAAAATTAGAAAAGAAGAAAAAGAAATAAAAATGTATCTTCCCTTTTCAAATGAGGTGAGGACTTGGGTGGTCTACATTCTGGCAAACACTTGGGTACTGTTGAGTTTTTGTAGTCAGAAGACCTTAGTTGAAAATTTCCTTTTGTTAATAAACAAAAAATGCCTTAAGTGATCGAGCCCTAATTCCATTTTTATACATAGCATATAGTTTAATTTTGCTAGGGACTAGCAAAAGATAGGCATGGGGGTATGATGTACATACATTTAATTAGGTTAAAATGCCTATTCATTCATGTTCCTAGGCTTAGATTTGCATTTCATATTATAAATATTGCATAGCATGCATCATTCTGCGTTTAGAGTAGTTGTGTATATTTTAAGTTAATTGCATCCTTTTTATGGCTAGGGGGAAGGAGATTTATTTCAAGGCCTCGGATGGATGATCTGACCGTATGGATCTGATCAGGACGACGATCGGAGTCCAAGGCCTCCGAAATCGTCTAGATAGGAATCTCATAGCACCATATGATGTCTGAAGAAGATCAATGGCCAGGGGGCAATGCAACATCCTTACAGGCTTTGGATGAAAAATACGACCATACGGGTGAATCTGGAGTGACGATCGCAGTCCGACAATGCAGGAATCATCTTGATCCGAGCACCGTGGCACCCTCTGCAACAGAAAGAAGATGGACGACCTAGATGGCACCACGTGGCGCCATCTAGGCTGCCCATCATCGGCCAGCAATGCCCACCCACATCACACCTCATCCGCGACCTCCATTCCCAACCTTTGGATCTTGATCCAATGGTTGAGAAGCTCTCTCCACTGTGTGCCCATAAGACGTCTTGGCATCACAAAAGTTGGCTTGCCACGTTGGTTGAAGCACTGGTCCTGAAGGGAGGGGCGCGGGTTCAAATCCCCGCACCCCTTACCCCCAATTGAGTAATTGACGCAGTGCAACAGCAGCAGCACTACCACTGCACATGCGCGTGCGAGGCATTGCCAGTGTAGCATGATTGGGCGCAGCTATGCATGCCAGCGTGCGCATGCGCGACATGATGTGGGAGGCACGGGCACATGATGCGTGTGCTAGCAGTGGAGTAGATCTTCTGTGATAGCCTGGGCGGGTCTTTCGTGATGGTTGCAGCTGTCACTACTTGCCTATGCACTGGAAGCCCTTATTCCTTCCACTATAAAAGGACCTACACACCTCCATTCTTCACCATCTCTTCCTTTCTTCTCCTCACCACCTCCAAGGTTATAGAGAGAGCTTGTCCCAAGCCCGGGATGCTCCTTTAGAGTAGAAAACAAACATTTGTTCCCGCCTCTCATCCCCCTTCGTGGAGCATCCAGTGGCCATCCTCTCACCTCCCTTTGGGAAGAAGATCCTTACCGCGACACCATCCTGCCCCGCCCTCCGTCCTCCGACTCCATCTTCATTCATTAGGCTCCTCACCATCTTCCTCCAGGTGACGTCAAAGCGAGTCATCCTCCAAGTGACTGTCAAGGGGGATTCTTCTCATCTCTATCTATCTTTACCTCTTTCTAATGTTGTTTTCCTGCTTTCCTAGTTGTAACAAACATTTGTTTCGAAATATATGACTATTTCTCTCTCTCTCACTCTTTCTCTCTCTTTCTTTTATATTTTGCAAGTAGATTAGCTCGATAAAATTCCATCGATCAGATCTCTTGCCCTATTAAAATTATAAAAAAATTATAAAAGATAAAAAATGACAAGAAATAAATAAAGTGAAACATGTATGTTTCAAAACCAAACGTTGGACTCCCCGTGTTCGACTTGGGACTTACTTTTCTAGTTTCAGTTATAAATTTTATCTGATCGACGGATTTTCTCGCGAATCTAACTACGACGATGGGTTTTTCAAACCCAAACCATTTTCGCATGCGAATCCACCACAATCAATTTCTAATCAAATGTTTATTACAACTATGAAAGTGGGAAAACTGCACTACGAAAGTGAAAAGATAGAGATAGGTGAGGAGAATCCCCCTCGGCAGTCGCTTGGAGGATGGCTCGCTCTGACGGTGCCCCGAAGAAGGTGGTAAGGAGCGAGATGTGGGAGAATGATGGCAGAGGAAGGAGGACAGGGCAGGATGTCATAACGGCGAGGATCTTCTTCCCGAAGGAGGTGAGAGGATGGCTGCAGGATGCTCCATGAATGGGGATGAGAGGTGGGAAAATATTTGATTCTACTCTAGAGGAGCATCCCGGGCTTGGGACAAGCTTTCTCTAGAGCCTTGGAGGTAGTGAGGAGAAGAAAGGAAGAGATGAAGAAGGGGAGGTGTAGGGGTCCTTTTATAGTGGAGAGAAGAGGAGGAAATCCATCTAAGGGCTATAGCGATATCAAATGCGTCGCTGAAGATTCGCAACAACCAAGTCCCCTAAATGTCGTTAAAGGCTGGCTGGTGCTCGTGCACATGCGCGCCCTACTGTCATTGAGGTTGGAAGCATCACGGTTGTTGGATCATAAGTGGACAACTGAGATGTGGGGAGATCGCACCTCTTGATCGTGTGTGAGATGGAGCGTCCAGAGGTGCATCGACGCTTGCGTGATCACGTCAACTGGATCCGCGATCATCCGTGCACCCACGTAGCCACATCTCAGCTTTTCGTCCGTGATCGAGCGCTCAAAATTAAGCGCACCTCACTGCTGGGATGGATTGGAGGCTTGCGGGGGATTTGAGCCGGTGTCAAGGCTTTGAGAGCTCCTCTCAAGACGGCTGTGCAACATGCACAAAGTGTTGCGATTTTGAATTAACGCAATCGATGGTCAAGTGATTTTGGCTGTTGGATTTTGATTGCGTAGCAATCATAGGTCTTAATTGTCCAGAATTAGGCTAAGACTTAGCATAAGTTAGGGTAGTTCATGCATGCATAAGCATTATTTGCATCTTTACTGTTCCTCCTATATCAAAGCATAGAATAATGCTATAATATACTAATTAGGTGCATTATATAAATTGCAGGAAATAAAAAGCTTAGGAGTTGGATTTGAGACTGGATCTGAAGCTGGACCTGAAGCCAGAGTTGCAGTAGAACTGGAGCAGAAGACCAAGAATAAGATATAGTAGACAATAATGTAAGGGGTTGAGGTATGCTATTATGTTAAGTAGGAATAAAGTAGTAAACTACGAAGAAGTTAGGTCCATCCTAGCCCTAAAACAGCCTAGAAGCTTCCCCAAGCCTTAGCCACCCTTAGATTAGGTCACTGTACCCTAGGAAGCCCTAAAACCCTATTTTTAGCCTCTATCTTGACATCCAGATGAGTTACAGGACATCCAGAACCCTTAGCCACAACCCGCGCACCTAAAACCCACTTCTATAGACATCCAATTTCTGCAGACAGAACCTTAACTCTTCCATGCCTCTATTTGGATGTCCAAACAACAAGTCTGGATGTCGAACTTTTCATTTCAAGATGTTTGACACTATTGTTAGATGTCTGGAACTCTCTCTAGTTCCTATTTTTGAATTCAAGCTTGGATCTTGAATTCCTAGGTCCCTAAACCTAATTCCAACCCCATAGGAACCTAAAGTAAGGTACCCTAACCCTAGTACATCACCTCTAAACCACCCTAAGGACCTAATTAAGTCCTCACTAAACCTAATTGACTTGGATCTTAGTCTTTTCCATCAGCCTATTCAATTGGACTCATTGAGTCCAATTGAGACCTGATCTTAGCATACACAGTCCAATTGGACTCAGTGAGAGTTCAATTGACCTAGACCTAACTTAATTGAGTTGTTTTACTATCAATTAGGGTTTCACACATCCAATTAAACTTGTATCAAGTTTAATTGCATTTTACTTTAATGAATTAGGGTTTACAACCCTAATTTGAGACCTACCTTGACCTAAACCCACTAGAACCTAACCTAATCAACCTAGCCTCTTAGATTTCGATCCACACACACCCACACACACCATCTACATGGAAATACCTAGGCTAGAGTACTCTAGAACTCTCTACCATGTGTTGTTGCCTTGGTTGCTAAAAATAGCAACCAAGTTGCATTCAATTTTTAGATCCACCAAATATGGATCTAAAAAGCACCCATCCATCCTCTCTCTCACTCTCCCACAAGCTCCCACCATAGGCCTCTCTAGAGAGTTTCACACTTCTCTAGAGAGGCTCCCTTGGGTCTACTTAAAGGACCTTTGGGTGGCCATTTGCAGCTATCTAGCCTTCCATCTAGTTTTAGCCTCATTCCACCTCCATTACTCCACCTCCATCTCCACAAGCACACCATGGAATCTCCATCACCACCATGCCAAGCCTAGATCACCTCCAACCTCTCTCCAAGGGCTGGCCTAAGCACCATTGGCTGCCCCTCCTTCTCCTCTTAGCCAAGTCAAAGGCTATCGGAGCCACCTCTGAATTCCCTTATTTATGCTAGCTAAGTCGAATAGTTCTTCGTAGATTTACTGCTTTACTATTTCTTAGTAGCGTAGTTCCATATTCTCCCCCAATGATGCATGCATAATCCCCCCGACAGATTCATGTATGCAGTCATTTTCTGTTAGCTAAGTTATTGCTTTCAAGCTTTCCTATACAAGCTTTTTGTGAGCTGCACTCTGTGGCCACTATGATGCAATCAATGAAATCATCTTTTATATATCTCTATGTCTATGCGTGAAAATCACCATGAGCTGATTGCCATATTTCCTTGTGATTAAAGTTGCATGCATGAAATTTGTATTCTTTTGCAACTAAGCATGTCGTGCATCAATACGAATTATTGTAAACTAGCATGCATTTCTGAATAAGTAGAGAGAGCTAGATTGAATTCAAATATACATTTTCTTAATTTATAATATTTTATAAATTATTTTTGACGAGCATTTTTGCGCACTATACTACGATGAGATCTCTGCTTTCAAAACATGCGCGTGAATCACCATCTATCAAATGGTGCGATTGCCAGGGAGGCAACAGAATTGATTTTGATCTTTTGAGCTTTTAGTGACAAATATTCCTCTGCTTGTTTGTTGAATGTGCAGGAAAGCAGAAAAAATGGGATCTGCGCACACATCAGGTGTAGAAAAATTATCAGGTGCACATCTCCACTTAGATAAGGATTTCCCTTTTTCTAACCCTAAGTTAGATTTCCTTCTAGCAGTTTCATTTTAAAAAGAAAGAAAAAGAAAACCTATTTATTTTTCATGAAAAAAAATAAAAAAGAAGTCTAGGTAGTTAGATTAGGTCTTCGGTTGAATCTTAGGTTAGTTTGCTTGAAAAAAAAAAGAAAAAAAAATTTAAAAAAAAAGCTTTTCTATTAAAAAAAATATTTCAAAAGTTTTTGAAAAAAAAATCATTTTGGTGAAAATTTTGAATTTTGAATTCAAACACCTTTTAAAAGCTTTCCCACCATTCTCTGATTTTCGGCTAGATTTCAAATTTTGACTTAAAAATTCAATTACCAAAAAATTAATGAGCGAAAAATTCTAAAATTTGAGTTATTCCTTCATTTTAAAACCCTTTTTTAAATAGCACCATTCATTTGAAGAAATTCGAAGTATAAAATTTTTAAAAATTCGTGAAGTGCAAGGGGGTCAAACTGACCATATTTGAAAGTTTTCAAAATTCAAAAATCAATTTCGAGCAATCTGCAAATTAGTTTTGACTAAAAAGTGTGGGGTTTGAAATTTAATCTCATTGGATTTAATTTATATATTTTTCACAAATTTTTGAAGATCATTTGATACTATTTCAAAGCAAAAAATCGACTAGGGGTCAAAATTCTAGATCTAACCCCCTGACGTTTAAAAATCTCTATAAATTCGGTTGAAATAGTAAAAATTATAAAAAAAATTCTCTAAAAAGATAATTGAAAAAGGAATCTATGTGCTAAATTTCAACTTATTCTGATTCCAATTTTTATCAGAGAATTTTTCTTATTTCGTGGTTTGCTGAAAAAAAAGGAAAAAAACCCTAGAATTGCATGAACCCTAGGTTACACCTTTAGGGTTACACTCTAGAGACCACACATTTGGACTAACCTAGACTTAGTCAAGTCTAGTGTTTGGCCAGTGAGCTTGGTCACCTTGTGGACCACTCACCATAAACCCCAGTGAAAAAAAAGGGTTAAAATAAATTGTAAAACACATAATAAACCTGAATTCGTTGTCGTACTGCTGGGTGGTTTCAACTGCTCGTGCTAAACTTGGTGACTAAGTCTGTGGGATAGTGTCAAACTACCATGGCTCGAGGGTAACAGAATTGGAGGCGTAAGTTGAAGGAAGAACCTTCACCTTAGTCCTCTCGTAACCAGACTGGCTGGGTTAGCTTGAGAGGCGGGAATTACTTTTAGTCGGTTGAACGACGAATTTTTTTTAGGAATTAGAACTTAAAATGAAAAATCTGGTGATCTGATCATAAGGACCATCTGATTGACAAGGCCTTAGCCTTATTTGGTTGTCTACGCCAACCTAAGGGTTGGTTGGTGCATGCAAGGAAGGTCACTCAGACCTTGACTAGTTGGATCTTGGGAGTCGATCACAAGGAGGTGGAGGTGATTCGTCACTTCGCCTAGACCATCTTCTCCCCCACCTTTTTCTTCCACTCGCTTAACCGCAATGGCTAACCTTGGATTTGGACCTAATCAAGATCCAGAAGAGCTGGACCCATGAGCTTATCTAAGAGCTCAGGTCACTGAATCAGCTCAACCTTGGGATCAGAACCCAAGGTGGCGAAGATGACTTTTCTCTTCGCCTGATCCTTCTCCTTAGGTTACCGAAATGGTTAACCCATATCCTAACCCTAGATGTTATGACCCATACTAGCCGGTCCCTCAAAGGACTGCATCTTATAACCCAGGATATGGATTTCATACTCCTGTTTCTTACCCATGGAATATGGGTAGACCTAATTCACCCCTGGAACCCCTGAAGAACTACCAGTGCATATGCGACCACATTACAGAATATAGAGAGCCATAGCTAGCACTAAGGAGAAGGCCGCAACCTTTCTTTATGAAATCCAAGCTATCACTGGTTTGAACTAAGGACGAAGCTGGATTCCATATCAAGTAGCTTTGATGGAGCTCCTTCAGGGAATAGTAGCGATAACAAGGCTAACTGGACAAAATCAGGAAACTCAAGAACTACTGCTTTTGAGATATCAAGTGGAAAATAGCCTTGAAGAATCTGAAACGACTATGCTGGAAGGACACACAGGAGATTCTCAGGAGCAGATGCCAGAAGATAATTTAGGGGAAGAAGAATCTAGCTTGGATATGAGACAGGAGTAGGAAATGCTCCGAATGGGTTCATTTAAGAACTCCATTCAAGAAACTGAGGAAAGGACTGATATCTCCAGAATAGAGCCACAATTAGATTATCCTAAATCCTAGGAGATACCTCTTGGGTTAGATAACCCAATTGTGATAAGGGAAGTAGATCCATTTGAGGATATGGATCTTGAGGCAAACATTACATGTGACACTACTGATCAATCTAGGCCACTTCCCATTGTAGGTGAACCTATGCTAGAGCCAACATCTTCTGATCTGCACTCTTCTTCTTTCACCTACATACCTAATTCGGATGTTAGAGATTTTGGGATGACACTTTCTATCCCTGATCCTGACATTCAAAGACTAGAAGTAGCTATGGATGTTTTGACCGAAGAAATGAATATGCTACCTGAGGCAGGAATTACTGAGGAACCCAATGCATATGAGGGTGAAGCTTTGAGTAGAATGAGTTGGGGACACACCTACAATCCTAGTCAATCTAATGGATGGCTTAACTCAGATCTGGAAGAGTTAGCTTCCGATGAATCAGAGATGAGTATTGATGAGGATGACGTAATTTCTGACGAGGATTTCAGTGACTTCCCCACTGATCTTCTACTTTCACGGATACCCCCATATGATCCAGAGCCTGGAGAGGGCTTGATCTTTGATGTCAATTATCGTTTTGAGGATCCCTATGACTCAGATTTTGGTTTTGAGATACATTTGATCTACTCCCTCAGCAATTTCCTGCTGAATTGTGGGACATGATAAATTAGCTAAATCAACATCATGATCCCCCCTCTGATTATCCTCTATTTTCCACCACCACTCCACACTTTCTTATAGCTAGACTTTTTGGAGTAGGGGTGCACAATCAGCTGGTTTGCATCTCCGAACCACTGATTCTGGGAGCATACGAGCATATCTTTCTCTTGATCTTAACCGGCTCCTATGCAAGAACTGATACATCTGATTGAGTTTTCGCCCAGCTGGAGGCGTTAAACTCAACATCTACTCTACATCCATCACCCTATACATACTCGCTTTATACATAACATTTTTTTTTCATTTAGCATATTTCTCTTGCATTTTGCATATCAAGTTGGCCGATGCTGAACGTTAAAATTTCAGGAGCAATTCCAGGTGAATTCTACCCATTTACTCCCTGTTGTATTTATCTTCTTTTATATTCATGCATCAGGATATGCAAGAACTTAGGCATTGGGGGGGGGAGGGTAGATACGACAAAACTGGAAATTTTTATGCCAACATTTAGGAAAACCTTGGAGCTGCATGTCAAACTTACTTTACGACCCTAAATAAAAGAACAATCGACTCCACCTCCAATGCTTGCATTGGAGCTAAAAATCGTCTGCAATAGCCATGTCCGACTCACCCGCTCACCTTTTATTCAAAATTTAGGGTCTAGCTGAATGTAACCTGAAAGGGAAATTTCATGAAGTATGAATGTAAGAGGTTACTTGTTTATAGCATATATACATAGTGCATCCATGACTAAGATTATCTTATTAAGAGAATGCATTAGGGATTTTATCCTCTAGTTGATTCCTGTAATCTGGAATCCAGTACAACTTTTCACACACACATAGAATTTGCAATGGATTTACGGTGAAGGTTGATAAACATCTTTAGTCTATCGAGAAGAAGCACTACTTCTTTTCTTGAACCCTTGGACAGTGTTTTGGGAGCTAGGCAGATTTTCTTCCAAAAATCCACCAAATAGTGTGAGATGAGAATAGAGAGTATTGGTGCTCTAAGATTAGTGCAAGGAATCTAGAATCCTAGATAATTAGATGATGATACTCAGAGATTAGGCATAATTTTCGCTCTTGGTTCCTGCGTATACATTTTTGTGCGAAATTTTGAGAGCCACCAAATAAGGCAAATACGCGGAGAGTGAGTCTTTATAAAACTAGGGCTAAGGTGGATGGTTACGACTATTCTTTACGGAATCCTCGACTGAAGGAGGGTATAGATGTCAAAGTCAGAAATACACCATCTTATCCATCTCTCCCAATGTCATGAGTAGGCACTTCTACCAAATAAGCCACCCAATGTCTTTTGAGTACCACCAATCCTTAATAATGACTCCTCAATAAAATTCATGAATGTGTGCTAGCTTGTGTTGTGTTAAAAAAAATTATACATAGAAAAAAAAGAAGAAAAGAAAAAAATGAAAAAAATGAAAAAAAAAAGAAAATTTGAAAAAGAGAAAAATTTAGAAAAAGAAGAAAGGAAAAGAAAAAGAGTGTGTGAATATTTAGTATTTATTTCAGTTGCATTGAGGCAATACCACCAAATAAATTTGATATTCACCAAATATGGCCTTAACCTATCTTTCTATGTTTCTGACCACACGAATACCAGCTGAGGAATTCTGACTTAGTGTTAACGTTATGATAACTCAATTAAAGTGTTAATGCCAAATGAGACCACCAAATACGGATCATACGTGAGAATCTGGTGAGATTGTGAGCTCTAAAAAAAAAAGAGAGAGAGAGAATGAATACAAAGGAACCAAAAGAGAGCATAGTTTTTCTCATCTTTCTCTAAGTGAGTTGATAATTTGGGAATCTAGATTCTGAAGTACTAATTTCTATGTAGCACCAAGTGAGAGTGAGCCGCCAAATAAACACCCGTATCCCTCAGACATTCTCTACCCATGCTTAAAGCTGGGGTGGAATTCATAGAATATCATGAATACCTTGAGGGAAGAAGTCTGCCTATCCCACTAGAATTTTACTAGGGTCAAGTACAAGCTTTAGAGGTGAATAAGGTCATTCACTCGAATCTGTTGCAAAAGCTACATAGTTGCAATTTCACATTTGTTTGGATTTCTAGAACATAGGATGAAAACAAAAAGGAGAAAAATCTCTAGGCATACACTTGATAAAATAATCAATCCCTTAGGGACCCTTATGTGAATAATTTAGTCTTGCATTTGCTAGGAACTAGCAAGATTTAGGCATGGGGGTATGATTGCACAGCAATCATAGGTCTTGATTGTCCAGAATTAGGCTAGGACTTAGCATAAGTTAGGGTAATTTATGCATGCATAAGCATTATTTATATCTTTACTTTTCTTCCTATAGCTATGCATAGAATAATGCTATAATATACTAATTAGGTGCATTATATAAATTGCAGGAAATAAGAAGCTCAGGAGCTGGATCTGAGACTGGATCTGAAGCTAGACCTGAAGCCAGAGTTGCAGTAGAGCTGAAGCAGAAGACCAAGAATAAGATGTAGTAGACAATAATGTAAGGGGTTGAGGTATGCTATTCTGTTAAGTAGGAATAAAGTAGTGTTCGGAGCATTGAATCGGATTTTAAGAAGGTTGCATTGTAGTACAGCTGAAAAAGCATTCAAAAATATTACAATTTTATTACTTGAATTTTAAAGTCCGAGGTCGAACACAAGGAGCAAATTGGTGCTTTAGAAATCAAGATCACAACTTAGAATTAACAAGAATATGCAATAATATCAATGTCTCAATGCAAAAATATAGGAGTAGATGTGTAGCACAAAATATTAAAGAAACCAATGTATATGAATGAAGCTCAAGATTGGACGTCTGATTTGAAAATCAGACATCTTAAAATGATAATGCTACAGTGCTTCTTCTGCCGGCTACCTTTGACTTCAGTCTTCTTTCTTTCTCTTCTTCTTTATCTTCCTTCTTCTCTATTCTCTGCCTTTTCCTTCCTTCTCTTGATTTTGCCTTGGCTTCTCTTTTCTTCATCTTAGCCTTTCCTTTAGCTTGTTTTGCCTTCTCCTTCTTTGGCTTTCTTCTTTCTCTTTCTCTCTCTGCCAATTGCCTTTTCTTCTTCCTTTGCCTTGCTGTCTTCAGCTTCTTCTTCCTTCAGCTTCTTCCTTCTTCTTTTCTTTCACTGCCTTAGCCTCTCTGCAGCTCTTCTCTTTCCTTCAGCTTCTTTTCTCTTCTGCTTCAGCCCTTAGCCTTCTCCTTCCTCTTCTTCAGCTTCACTTCTCCTCCTCTTTGCTTGCAGAGCAAAACCTACCCCCTACCCGCGCAAACTCTCATCTCTCTTCTCTCTTGGGTTCCGCTCTCTCAAAGCCACGCTTCTCGGGTAATCAGGTCGGGTACGTGCCCAGGACTAGGCCCACCAACATGCGGTGGTGGGCGAGGTGTACTATCGGGTTGGGTCTACCAAATCTGCAGGGTGTGGTCGCGGACGAGGCGGTCAGGTCAGGTGAGAGAGGGACCTCACACCGTGAGTTGGAGGCGATAAGCCTCTGACAAAAAAATAATTTATGCGAGTGCGGCGCTCCTTCTAATTCTGAGGTGGGACTATCTTCCCAGCTACCTCGCGCGCACCTGCGACAGAGAAGCTGTCTTTGATTGCAGCAGCTGCTACGCCTCTTGGCTTCAATTGGATGCCTGGAGTTGTTCGCGAAGATGTTCCGCACAACCTGGGACACGAGCTTGGGCCTGTCACGGCCTAGAGCTTGCTGCAAGCAAGCTTCAAGCTCTACGTCAATGGCGGAGGGCTCCTGGACCTGAAATCACCACAACGACCTTGCGGCCACGTTTAAACTCTCAGGGATCTTTGCCAAGGCACTACGAGTGTGCTATGGTGGTTAGTGTGGTGTGGAAACGCTTGTGTGAGCGTACCTAGGGCACTATGTGGCCGTGTGTGTGGGTGTGTTTGGGGGTGTGTTTGGGTGAGTGGCGGAGTGATATGAGTGGGGGGTTATGATCAGGGGGTCGAGGTGGAGCTTATGGACCTGTTGGCGAGGAGGGAGGTAGTCCGTGGTGGTGGAGCGACCTCGCCGGAGTTGGTGGCTGGAGGTGAAGGGGATGATGGTGGTGGAGTGCAACAGTAGTCGAATGAGGAAAATAAAGAGGGGGAAAGATTATAGAGGGTGAATGTTGACGAGGCGAAATCATGTTTTAAAAGATGTTACATTGTAATATAGATGAAATCGCCACGAAAACAAATAAGAATTTATAACTCGAAAATCAAAGTATTCGAGGTCAAACATAGGGAGCAATTGGGTATTTCAAAACTTAAGAACACAACTCTCATTTTAATAAAAAGCAATAACTAATTCAACCAAAATTGAAGAGTAATGTCAATGTGGAAACAATGCTAAAAAATTAGACATCTGATGAAAAATCAGACGTCTTGAAAAGTGTTGCTATAGTGCTTGATATGTGATTTTTAGCCTTCTCTTTTTGATTTCTTTCTTCTCTTTCTCTCTTATTTCTCTTTCTCTTTACTCTGCAACTGTGTTTCCTCTGCCTTATTCTTTGGCTTCTTCTTTTCTTCTTTGTCATTCCTTGTCTTCTTCTTTTGCTTGGCTACTTCCTGCTTCTCTCTTTCTTCTGCCCTTGCTTTCTTTCTTCTTTTGTAGCTAAGTCCCTGCTTCTCTTATTTACCAGCTACTTTCTTCTTTTGCTTGGCCGCTGCTCTGCTACAATGCCTCTCTTTGCTTCTTTCTCTCTTCTGCTCCTTTTTCCTTCCTTACTGTGGCTACCTTCTTCCTTACTAAGTCCTTCAGCCGCTACCTTTTTTCGTTTCTTCTCTTTGCTGTACCTCTTCCTTCCTTAGCTCCTCTCCTTCTTCTTTCCTGCACAGCACCATGTAGCAAAACCTATCCCCTACCCTCCCCGCATCTCTCTCTCTATTTCTCTCTTTGGTACGCTCTCCCAGAGCTGGGTAATCGGGTCGGGTGCGCACCCGGGTCCAGGCGCACTGGTCTGGGTGTGATGCACGAGGAGTGCTAGGTTTAGGTAAACAGGTCGGGTGCCAGGTCCGCAGGGGCAGGTAGCAAACGAGGCGTGAGTCAGAACGGCCTAGACGTGCATGCCTCAGTCGAACTGTGATTGTGTGTGTGGGTTTGTTCGGTGGAAGTGTGGGGCGTGTGTGGTGGTCAGTGGTCGATGGCAGAGGTGAAGAGGTTGGTGGTGAGACGTGTGGAGGTGCGCAGTGATGAATGCGTCTCGTCGGAGGTCAGCCGGAGATGAGGAAGATGAGGGGGGATAGTGGCAGTTGAGGGGTGATTTATGAAATAAAAGGAGGGAAATAAAGAGTGGGAAAAGAGAAACTTATCTGTGGTGTTTGGAGCGAAGGGGAGGTAGAGGAGACGAACGGCACGTATGTGCCGTCGTCGGGGAAGATAGCCCTGAGGTGGAGATAATGGCGATGAGGAGGAGGTCAGAGAGGCATATGCTGGTGCGGCGCAACGCGGAGGAACGAGACGACGCGAACCCTGCCACTAGTATGGTGGCAGAGCGACAAGAGGAAGGAGGGGAGGTCACCGGAGCTTGCAGGCATTTTGACCAGAGATGAGGAGGGAAGAAATTCAGGGGGTATCGGTGGCCAAATCAAGCTTGGGAGATGCGCAAAGGACCAGGGGTCCTTTTATAGCCGCTGGCTGAGCTTCTTGTGCTTGGAGGGCAAGCCTTCTAGTGGAAAATCCTCGCTAGAGAAGGAAGGTGCTTAATACACCCAAATCTCTCGAGCGTTCGCATGAGAGATTGGGAATAAATTTTATCTGGAGATTTCGTTCAGACGGTGGAGAAATCCTCAGAGAATCTCCCTTCCAAATCTGGGAGATCTCTGAGGATTCGAGAAGATATCAGCCTCGAATCCTCGTCGGAGTGGGATTCCTCTGTTGTAATGGCGGAGGGACCTGAATGCAAGGGTGGCAAGGAAGCTAGGGAGCTCTATGCAAGGGTTTTTCAAAAGTTAGGGGTCAGAATGTAATTGAGTGGACCATTTTGCAAAGTAGGTTAAGATAACCTTCCCTTAGGCTCAAATTTTGGTACAAACCTAATTTGGACCTAAGGAATCCAATGGTGAAGTTGGATTTTAGGTTTGACCACTTTTGACTGGATATTTTGCATAAAAACCTAAATTAGGTTAAATAATGAGCTAGGACCCCAATCTAGGTCAAAATAGGATCCAAAGGCTAAATTGAAGGTTCTAAACCCTAGGGGATATTTTTCTATGAATTTTAGAGGGTTTATTTGATTTTTGTCTAGACCAAAACCTTTTTGCATTAAGTAGGTTTGTTTTAGGGTTACAAAATATCATTTGATTCTTAAATCTCATAATAACCCTTTTCTAACTGAACCATCTCACTTTTCCTCTCATTAAGTCCAATTGACCTATGTTTAACCCTTGAGAAATCCCATTGATGCACTACAATGGTAAAATTGCAGTTTTATCCTTTTGTTCATATTTCCTTCTCAGAATAGTAAACCTTTAACTTAGGTCTTCCTTTAGGTTGTGTAGGAGATTTTGTTTACTTTCTCAGGTCAAAATGAGCTAGTTAGGGGGCATGATGAGGCTCTCATCAGTGAAGGAGAATTATCTAGGAGGTGAAGAGGCGAAGATGAGATGAGGTGGCGTTTGCCGTGTATTGCCGACGCCGGAGGACGAAGGTGCTCAGAGAGGATAGTCGGCGAGGACGAAGGGGAGGTAAGGGCATCGGCTGGTGCTGCGCGACACGGACGAACGTGAGGGAGAGGAACCTGCCACTGGTATTGTGGCTAGGTGATGGAGAAGATCAGGGAGGGTTACCAAAGCTTGATGAGCGAATCGGCTAGAGGAGGAGAGACGAAATTGAGGGGGTTCTCCGGCTGATTTCAAGCTTAGGAGATGCAGGGTGAACTGGGGCTCCTTAAATAGGCCTCTGGGGAAAAGTTTGTGCTTGGAAGCCAAGCTTCCAAGCACTGCAACATTGCCGGCGATGGCAACTCAGAAGAGACCCAAATCTATCATGCATTTGCATGAGAGATTGGGTACCAAGTAGGGCATCAAATTGGGTTCACATTAGAGAGAATTTCTCAGAGAATCTCCCTTTTAATTTTGAAGGGGATTCTCTGAGAAATCAGGAAGAAATCTCCTTCTAGAGCTCGCCAGAGTAGGATTCTTCTGCTATAATGGTGGAGGGACCTAATTGCAAAGAACGATGAAGAAGCTAGGGGGTCAAATGCAAGGGTTTTTGAAAGATAGGGTTAGACTTGTAATCAAGCTGGACCTATTTGCAAAGTGGGTCAAGATGAGTTCCCCTGGGTCTAAATTTTGGTACAAACCTAATTTGAACCTAAGGAATTCAATGGTGAAGTTTTATTTTGGGTTTGGACACGTGTGACTGGAAAATTTATGCAAAAACCCAATTTAGGGTAAATAATTGTCTGAGACCCCATTCTAGATCAAAATAGGTTCCAATGGCCAAATTGAGAGTTCTAAGCCTTAGATAATATTTTTCTATGATTTTTAGAGGGTTTAGGTGTATTTTATCTTGACCAGAACCTTGTTTAATCAAGAGGGTCTGTTTTAGGTTTACAAGAAGTCATTTAATTCCCAGAACTCACATGAACCCTTTCTGTCTGATCCAACCCACTTTTTATTTTGTTAAGACCTTTTGTCCTGTGTTTAGCCTTTGATAAAACCCGTTGTTGTACTGCAATGGTAAAATTACAGTTTTACCCCTTATTTCTTGCTTTTCTCTCAGAAATGTTATTTAGTGAATTAGGACCTCCAGTTGGTTATTTAGGAGCTTTTGTTCTCTTTTATGGGTCAAAATGAGCTATTTAGGGCTCATGATGGTGTTCCCATCAAGTAGTAAACTATGAAGAACTTAGGTCCATCCTAGCCCTAGGACTTCCCAGAAACTTCCCCAAGCCTTAGCCACCCTTAGATTAAGTCACTGTACCCTAGGAAGCCCTAAAACCCTATTTCCAGCTTCTATTTGGACGTCTAGAGTAAAACAGGACATCCAGAACCCTTAGCCATAACCTGCGCACCTAAAACCCACTTCTGCAGCATTTTAAGACATCATGGCACTTGGTCTGGACGTCCAATTTCTGCAGACAGAACCTTAACTCTTCCCTGCCTCTGTTTGGACATCCAGACAACAAGTTTGGATGTCTAACTTTTCATTTTAAGACATATGACACTATTGCCAGACCTCTGGAACTACTCTGTAGTTCCTATTTTTGAATTCAAGCTTGGATCTTGAATTCCTAAGTCCCTAAACCTAATTCCAACCCCATAGGAACCTAAATTAAGGTACCCTAACCCTAGTACATCACCTCTAGACCTCCCTAAGGACCTAATTAAGTCCTCACTAAACCTAATTGACTTGGATCTTAGTCTATTCCATCAGCCTATTCAATTAGACTCATTGAGTCCAATTGAGACCTGATCTTAGCATACACAGTCCAATTGGACTCAATGAGAGTCCAATTGATCTAGACCTAACTTAATTGAGTTGTTTTACTCTCAATTAGGGTTTCAAACATCCAATTAAACTTGTATCAAGTTTAATTGCATTTTACTTTAGTGAATTAGGGTTTACAACCCTAATTTGAGACCTACCTTGACCTAAACCCACTAGAACCTAACCTAATCAACCTAGCCTCCTAGATTTCGACCCACACACACCATATACATGAAAATACCTAGCTAGAGTTCTCTAGAACTCTCTACCATGTGTTGTTGCCTTGGTTGCTAAAAATAGCAACCAAGATGCATTCAATTTTTAGATGCACCAAATGTGGATCTGAAAACCACCCATCCATCCTCTCTCTCACTCTCCCACGTGCTCCCACCATAGGCCTCTCTAGAGAGTTTCACACTTCTATAGAGAGGCTCCCTTGGGTCTACTTAAAGGACCTTTGGGTGGCCATTTGCACGCATCTAGCCTTCCATCTAGTTTTAGCCTCATTCCACCTCCATTACTCCACCTTCATCTCCACGAGCACACCTTGGCATCTCCATCACCTCCATGCCAGGCCTATATCACCTCCAGCCTCTCACTAAGGGTCAGCCTAAACACCATTGGCCGCCTCTCCTTCTCTCAACCAAGTCAAAGGCCATTAGAGCCACCTCCGCATGCCCTTACTTCTGTTAGCTAAGTAGAATAGTTCTTCGTAGATTTACTACTTTACTATTGCTTAGTAGTGTATTTCCATATTCTCCCCCAATGATGCATGCATAATCCCCCCCATTGATTCATGTATGCAGTCGTTTTCTGTTAGCTAAGTTATTGCTTTCAAGCTTTTTGGGAGTTTCATTTTGTAGCCACCATGATGTAATTAATGAAATCATCTTTCATATATCTCTATGTTTATATGTGAAAATCACCATGAGTTGGTTGGCATATTTCCTTATGATTAAAGTTGCATGCGCGAAATTTGTATTCTTTTGCAACTAAGCATGTCGTGCATTAATACGAATTATTGTAAACTAGCATGCATTTCTGAATAAGTAGAGTGAGCTAGATCAAATTGAAATCTACATTTTCTAAAAGCCTCCCAGAGACGAACGACCGGGACTCAAGTCTTGTTATTTTATAAATTATTTTTTATGAGCATTTTCACGCACTATACTATGACGAGATCTCTATTTTCAAAACATGCACAGGAATCGCCATCTTTAAGATTTTCATCCAACGGTTAAGATTGCACGATGGAGGCTCACTTGAAGAAGGGCGGGTGATGTGGCTTAACAAGAGCTGTTGGATGGCCATCCAATGGCCCAGATCTTACGTGGGGAGAGACCTTTGAGGAGGAGCGGCTGCTGCTGGTCAATGTTGGGTAGCCTAGATGGCACCATGTGGCACCATCTGGGTCGTCCTTCTACTTTCTATTGCAGAGGATGCCACGATGCTCGGATCGAGATGATTCCTATGTTGTCGGACTGCAATCGTTGCTCCGTATCCATCCGTATGGTTGGATTTTTCATCTGAAGTTCGAAAGGATGTCGCATTGCCCCCTAGCCATTGATCTTCCTCAGATCGCATAAGGTGATACGAGATTTTGATCAGGATGATCTCAGAGGCATTGGACTCCGATCGTCATCCTGATTAGATCCGTTTGGTCATATTGCCAATCCAAGGCCCTGAATTAAATCTCCTCTCCTGGCCATAAAAGGATGCAATTAACCTAAAATATACACAAACTACTCTAAATGCAGAATGATGTATGCTATGCAATTTTTTTTTTTTTGAAAGGATGAGGAATGCTATCGGGGACGATAGCAGACCGGAAAACTCTTATTTATCACAAAAAGGAGACCATTGCAGAAACTCATCCCACTCTTTCACATGTACCCAATAGTCCCTCACAATAGCTTCCACATTACAAGACCCACCTCTAAAGAGGCACTCATTACGAGCACACCAGACACACCACATGATGGCTGCCATCTTCGTCTGTAAACTCCCTGTCAACAATAGTTTCCTCCATAGATCGTCCCAAGTAGGTAATGGTTCCCCGCATACCTCCCTCCAAATATGATCTGTCACCAGGCATGAGTTGAAAAGGTGTATCCTGCCATCAGAGTCAAACCCGCAGCAAGGGAAGCTTTGTAACGAGGCACCAAGAGTCCTACTTCTTAAGTCTTCGGTTACAAGTCCATCTCGCCTGCACAGCCACAGAAAGATTTTGATCTTGAACGGAGTCCTTAGCTTCCAAATTCTGCTGCAGTCAAAATCTGCAGGTGTGGGATCAGCAGATGCACTCTCCATCAGCCTCTTGTACGCTTTGGCTGATGTGAACTGACCGTGTATCCACCGGTAGCCATCCTCGCCTTCTGCCGGCTGGAATGCTGCCAAGTCAGCAAGCAGCCGTGCCTGTTCTGTTTGAGTTCTCCCGCCATCTCGCCCAACAGCTGCATTCAGTGTCCATTTGCCAGCCACCTCATCCCAACACTCCTTAACCAAGAGCTTGCTATCTATTGCAGCAGCGAAGCTCCTCGGATATTTCTCACTAATCTATCCTAGATCAGACCAGACATCTTCCTAGAAAGCAAAGTTTCTGCCGTCCTTGAGTGATGACACAAAATCTGACCAGTGATCATGAACTGCCCTCCTCACTGATTGCCAAAAAGATGAAGGTCTGTAAGGGGTTTTGCTCCACATCTGCACTTGCATAGGACCGTAGGATTCTTTAATCAGCTGGGACCACAGCTTGCCATCTTCCTCAGATAATTTGATTGCCCACTTGAGAAGCAAAGCATCATTGAATTCTTTCAGTGATCTGATGCCCAATCCTCCCTTCGATCTAGGCCTACAAACTTGCTGCCACCTCACTGGATGCATGAATCTGCCTTCCATCTTCACCCCTTTCCAGAAAAATCATTTTCACAGCATATCCAGCCTCTTCTAGATAGATTTCGGAGATATGAAAATCGAGAAGAAGAACACTGGAATTGCAGTGATGATAGAGTTTAGCAGAATCAGCCGCCCACCCTTCAACAGGAATCTGCTACTCCAAGACTCCAACTTGGCATTTGCTTTCTCAAAGAGGGACACCCAATCGCTCTTCTTCAGCTTCTTGTCGGACAGACGCAAACCCAAATGCCTCACCAGCAAGGCAGCTAAGGGGGTATGCAAGATGGCTGAGATCTCATCAGTCTCACCAACAGACATGCCAAAGGAGATCAGAGTAGATTTCGCCCCATTCAATCATAGACCCGAGATCTCTCCAAAGATATTGATCATGGAAAAAAGAAATTCTACCTCACAATGCCCACCCTCTACAAAAAACACGGTGTCATCCGCATATTGTAGAATGGGTGCCAAAGCTCGAGAATTCGCAAGCGAATAGCCCTTGACTGCACCCACATCTGCCAGCCTGAAACTGAATATCGCAATTGCATCCACTGCCAGATTGAAAATAAGTGGGGCTAGCAGGCATCCCTACCATACCCCACATCATGGCTGAATCCGAACTCACGGTTTCCCATTGACTAAAGGAGAGAAAGAAGATGTGACAATGCACCTCTTCATCCACTGAATCCACAAATGGGGAAAGCCCCTCCTCTTAAAAATCTCCCATAGATAGTGCCATTCTATTGAGTCATAAGCTCTACTAAAGTCAACCTTCCACATGAAAGCTCTGGTCTTTCTCCTCTTCCATCCAGATATCATCTCTTGTGCCACAATGAAGGATTCCTATAGGGATCTATTAGGGAGAAAGGCCGCTTGCACTGGACTGATCAGGTCAGACAGCACCCCTTTCAACCTGTTTGCCAGCACCTTGCTAATAATCAAGTAGATTGAGTTCGACAATGCAATAGGTCGAAACTCGAAGAGCATTTCTGCACCACTGCGTTTAGGTAGCAGGAACAGGTAGGATTTATTGAGCCTCTCCACACCTGAATTGCCCCTCTGAAATTCTCCAATAACCTCCATCACATCCCTTCTTAACACTGGCCAAAATTCCCTGTAAAATAGGATCTGAAACCCGTCAAGGCCCGGAGAGCCTTCTGCATTTAGACTAGCCATTGCATCCACCACCTCCTATTCTAAAAAATCTTCAGTTAGCTTAGCCGCCTTAGAACTCCCCAGCCGAGGAAATTCAGATGCTGCCAATTTCCAACCCCCTCTCCCTTTTGTTCTTGAAGCTTCCTTGAAATATCTAGCAATCTCTCTTCTAATATCATCAGGTGAAGTAAATACCAAGTCTCCATGTTTCAAAGAGGAGATAAAGTTCACTCTCATTTTGGCACTCGCTGCCATATGAAAGAACTTCGTGTTCGCATCGCCCTCTTTCAGCCAGAGCTGCCTAGATTTTTCCCTCCAATCCATTTCCCTAGATCTGTCCTCTTCAAGGATGACTCCCTGCCAGTGCCTCCTTTGTGATTCCTCATCCAAAGTCAATCTTTCTCTGTTTTCCTTCTCATCCAACAGCCGCACCATAGACAAAGCTTCAGACCTCCTCTGATCTCTCAAAACCTCTATTGTTCGTCTATACTCCTTTAGCATCTATTTCAGGTCCTTCAACTTCACCGCCAGTCGATAAGTGGCTAATCCTTCGACCTTTTTCTGCTCCCACCAGCAACCAACCATCTCCCTAAAACCTCCCTCCTTCAGCCAAGACTTCCTGAACTTAAAATAGGTGCCCACCGGGGAATCCTCCCCACTGTCCCATAGAAGAGGGGTGTGATCAGAGAAGGGGTGAACTAGCCCCACAACTGAGGACAGCTGATAGCGTTCTAACAGCTCCACATTTCCAAAGAACCTGTCCAGTTTAGAGACCAACCCATTATCCCCTCGCCACGTAAATTCAACCCCCACTGAAGGATATTCGATCAGACCTACCTCTAACACCACCAACTGAAACCCAAGCGAAGAGCCATCCACTCTTCCATTCCTTCGATCATTTGTTGATACAACACTGTTAAAATCCCCCTACCAGCCATGGTAGCCCATTAATATTGCTCTCCACCATCCGCAGCTCCTGCCAGAGTATGTTCCTTATATTACTCGCACAAGGACCATACACGCAAGAAAAAATCACCTCCTGTGCATCCCCAACGACCTGAAATCTGCACGAGAGTACAAAATTACCCCTTCATATCTCTTTCAAATCCAAAGCAGATTTCTTCCACCACACAGCCAACCCTCCCGCTCTTCCAATCGCACTCATAGCCCTGAAATCAGCTTGTCCTCCTCGCAACAGGGACTGCTACACAGAATCCCCTCCCTCTTCTGAGTGTGTTTCCTATATCAGAGCGTAGTCCACCTCCCATTTGCAAAGATATCGGGCCAACGACGCCCTACGCACACGATCGTGCAGCCTACGCACATTCCAAGTAAGCACCTTCATCCCCCAAGCTTCGGGGCCCCTTGTTCCCCCCACCTGTTCGCTCAACCTTTAAAATGTCTGCAATCTTCCCTTCACAATAGGATTGTGATGAGAACCTCATCAAGAACCCTAACTAGCACAATCTAACCCAGATATGTGAGAAAAATCTCCTACATGACCAAAAGAAAGGCTAAACTTAGAGAATTCTGAGTTTAAGAATAAAACAAATCATAAGGGGTAAAACTGTAATTTCACCAATGTAGTTTGCAAATAGGGTAATTGAGGGTCCAAACATAGGTCAAACAAGCTTAACAAGAAGGTAAGTGGGATGATCTGATCTAAAAAGGGTTATATCAACTTTTAGGAATTAAATGACATTCTGTAACCCTAAAACAAATCCACTTCAATTCATGAGGTTCGAGGTAGGATAAAAATCAACTGAACCCTCTAAAATTCATAGAAAAATATTATCTAGGGTTTAGAACCTTCAATTTGTCCTTAGAAACCTATTTTGACCTAAAAAGACAACCATGCCCAATTAATAACTTAATTTGGGTTTTTACGTAAATTGGTTGGTCAAACATGGTCCAAACTAAAATTAAAATTCACCATTAAAATCCTTAGGTTCAAATTAGTCTTGCATAAAAACTTGAGCCTAAGAAGAGACCTCCTTGACCGATTTTACAATTTGATCATCTTTATTTACTTTCTGACGCTTATCTTTTGAAACCCTTGCATTTAGGTCCCCAACTTTTCATTGTTCTTTGTAGAACGGTCCTCCCTGCAACTTCTGCGCATCACCATACTCTGGTGACCTTGTACGGAGCATGGCGCTGCGCAGGGTAGGGCTGCCATCCTCTAGAATAGAAGCAGGGTTCCTTGCGACGTCCTCTATTGCAGGGACCCGCCCACGACCTCTGCCGACCACCATACCTTCCGTGCGAACGCGCGGAAGGTATGGGTGTCCCTTCCGGCCATACTCCGACGAGGCTGCCACGACGCCACCTCACCCCTCTCTGCGCGCCAAGCCCTTTATAAGGAGCGGCAGACCTTGCCGACTCCTGCAAGCTTCCTTTGATGGAGAACTACCCCCTCTTCATCCCTTTATCCTCTGGTCAGAGACCCGAAGCTTCCAGCGAACTCCTCCTCTTCCTCCTCGTCGCTCTGCTACCCTACCTGCAGCAGGGTTTCCCCTGCTCTGTCGTTCGCGCTAGGCTGTACTCGCTGGCGCCCTCCATCTGTTTCCTCGTCGCCGAAACCCTCCTCCAGGGCGTCTTCATCTCCAACTCCGGCAGGTACGAGTCAGCTGCTCCTCCCTCCCCCTTGGTCAAGTAATTAGGTAATTAGCTTCCTCTCTCTTTCTCTTGTATTTTCCCCCTTTTAAACTACCATTTCAACCACCCAACTGCCACTGTCCAGACCCATTCTTTCCACCTCCGATCACCCTCTCTGGCGAGTCCATCCCACGACCATAGACCCCTT
Source organism: Thalassia testudinum (assembly GCA_037157565.1). NCBI lineage: Eukaryota > Viridiplantae > Streptophyta > Magnoliopsida > Alismatales > Hydrocharitaceae > Thalassia > Thalassia testudinum. The sequence continues at coordinate 114,684,335 of JAZHRO010000025.1, forward strand.
CACACCTCGCCGACCAGCCCAGAAGCTCCGTCACACTCCACTCCACTGATCCCCCCTCTCCAACCACTGCTAAGCGCCACCCAACCACCCCCCGAACAAACCCACCTCTCCACCCACAGTCTGACCTAGGTCAGCCTCTGCACGCACTCCCGCATCCCGCCAACCACCGCACAAGCTTCGCCACACTCTGGCAAAGCTTCCCACGTGTTTTGACTGGGCCGAGAGGTCATAGATGTGATTTCGGGTTCGCGCCCTCTCGCCGCCATTGTCGACGAGCTGCAGCAGCTTTACCTGTAGCTGCAGGCATCTTCCATCCCAGGCGCACGTCTCAGGCTGCGCGGGCAGGAGTTGCGAAGACACCCAGGCCTACAGTTGGGGCTAAGGCCTTAGGAGCTGCCTCAATTGGCCGCGGATTACTCGCCTGCGGGCGCCAAATTGGGAGGTGGGACTTTAGTCCCACCTCGTAAGTGCGTGGCTGAGCGCCCGCACTTAAATTGAAAAAGTGCTTAAGGCTTACTGCCTTCGAACACAGGCGTCAGGTCCCTCTCCTGCATGCAGCACGCCACGCGCTCGCTTGCCCTCGCCCACACTCACGCCCCGCGGGTCTGGGTCGGATCCGACTACCCGAACCGCGCACTCCTCGCCCACCACCGCACGCCGGTAGGCCTAGTCTCGGGCGCGATACCCGCACCCAATTACCCAGCTCTGGGAGAGCAGTCCTAAGAGAGAATTTTGAGAAAGAGAGAGACGCGGGGAAGGGGTAGGGGTAGGTTTTGCTCTGACCTTTGTGTGAGCGTGCAGGTAGAAAACAAGAAGATGAAGGCAAGAAGGAAAAGAAGAAGAAGAGAAGCGGCCGAAGCCCTAGCTGCTCAGCAGCAGCTGAAGAAGAAGGAAGGAAGGAGAGAAATAGAAGAAGAAAGAAGGAAGGCACTGTAGCATGGCCACAGATAAGTCGTCTGAGCACTGCATCAGACGTCGGAATCCCTACAGCCGCAGAAGAAGAAAGAAGCCTTTGTAGCCGCCAAGAAGAAGAAGAAGGCAGGAAGGAAAAGAAGAAAGAAGAAGGCAGGAAGAAAAGAAAGAAAGAAGAAGGCAGGAAGAAAAGAAAGAAGAGGGCTGGAAGAAAAGAAGAAGAAGAAGAAGAAAAGAGAAAGAAAGAAGGCACAGCCGCAAGCAAGGAAGGAAAAGAAGAAAGAAGAAAGAAAGAAAAAGAAGAGGAAGATCACCACTGCCGAAGAGAAGAAAAAGAAAAGAGAAGAAGCAAGCAGAGAAGGCAAGAAGAAAAGAAAACTCTGCAGAAGAAAGAAGAAAGAAAGAAAGAAAAGAAGAGAGAAGAAGAAGAAGCCAAGAGAACTCTAGCCCCCCCTCTCTCTCTCTCTCTTTCTCTTATTTTTTTGTAGCCTAATTAAGAACTTTCTACTTCTAGAATTCTAGTTGCTCCCTGAGTTCGACCTCAAGAAAACCTTGTTATTCAGAGTAAAAAATCTTGTATTAAGCTATTAACTATTCTGTCATATACTACAACGAATATAAACAAAGACAGAAGTCACGCCACCAGTTTTTGGCGCCGTTACCGGGGAGCAACGGTTATTCTAGAAGCTATAAAATCTCTATTTGTGAGTTTCTAATAATCTCTTCTCTCTTTTTTGTGCAGGTATAGGAAAATCAAGAAGCAGCCACACAACAACCACTCCAAGGACAGGTAATTTTCTATCCTCTCACTATTAACCCCTAAATTCTAAAGAAGAAGAAAAGGAAAAGAATAAACAATATAGGTATAACCTGTCTTTCATACCTAGTAACTGCTGCATGTTTTCAACCCACTATTCTTGCACACACTATTAAGGGTATTTAAGGGCTAACACCTTCTTGCCTGAGCCTTAACTACCCAACAAGGAGTTAATTGGACCAAGTAGAGCCAACATAGGATTTAACATTAGGGTTTTAGAGACACACTCCTTAATCAAGAATTGAGAAAATCCAAAAGAAGTGTGCCTAAGCCATTGATTGAAAATACCTATTCAGAAAAACCCCAAGCAATTGGCTCTCTAAAAACACTTGAACCCTAAAAGGACAAGACCTAATAAGCTCTCAACAGAACTTGCAGGTAAAGTTGACCCCTTGGGTCAACCAACCTTCAACTTAGGTCACTCTTTGCACTCAAAAAGCCTAAAGTTCAAGTGAAAATCTAAGCACCTTGATCTTAAAACAAAAGTGGTAGACTTAAGAGGTCAAGATCCCCATTCTGGTCTACTTGGAATCTCAGTGACAAGAGAGGTCGGGTGGGGGAAACCCTGTAACCCGTGGGGACGCTCTACCATGTAAAACAAAAGTGGTAGACTTAATAGGTCAAGATCCCCATTCTGGTCTACCTGGAACCTCAGTGACAAGAGAGGTCGGGTGGGGGAAACCCTGTAACCCGTGGGGACGCTCTACCATGTAGGGGTCTTCGCGGGTCTCACCTTCTCTGGCTGCCCAGGTAATTCTCAGGTGGTCGATCTTTTGATCAAGGGGTCCATCTGCCCCGCACCTCTACAGTCACCCAACATTTTGGGTGTCTTGATTGGGTCTAGCACCTGCTAAACTCATCTTCTCCATTGGTGTATGTTTGGTAGGAGGTCCTTGAAACCTCCTTTAGAACTCCACTCTCCTCGAGGCCGAGCCTCAGTGCCCTTGTCTGAGAAAACAACACTTCACATCGACCTCTCCTCCAACTCCTAACCCAACTCACCTTCTTCTACAATGGCTCAGCCAGTTGAGGAAGAAAACAATCTGGAGCACCAGCTCCAGTGACTCAATGACCTCTTACAGAATATTGTGCACCCACCGCAGCGTCCTATGATGCGGGACCATTATAATCCTGCTGCGGTAGCTATTGAGCCTCGAGTCAGAATCTCACTGGAGGACCTAATTCTGAATTAAAGCCCAATATGATTCATGTCATACCTAAATTTTATGGGTTTAATTCTGAAGACCCCTTCCAGCACATCAAACAGCTAAAGCATCTGGCCCAAACTTTTGGGTTAGATGAAAAAAATTGGGACATTCTCCTCATGAAGATGTTCTCCTTCTCCCTTATGGACAAGGCCGCTCATTGGTACCGAACACAGACCCAGCCGATCAACAATTGGGAAGAACTTCAGTCTGAGTTCTTGAAGAAGTTCTTTCCCGTTGGTCGGACCAATGCCTTGCGCCATCAGATTACCCACTTCACTCAGCAAACGGGAGAACCTCTCCATGAGGCATGGGATCACTTTCAGGATCTCAAGAGAAAGTGACCCATCACGGAGTTCCTAAATGGGAACAAGTCTAGTCTTTTTACCAGGGACTCCGTGAGGATATTAGGCTTTTCGTCAGTGCAACTTGCTGAGGGAATATCATGGGTCAGCATGAGGACACCGTGTGGGAGATTCTCGAATATATGTGCGAGAACTCCATCAATAATGACTCCATGGGATTATTCGACAGAACGAATACCTGTGCATCGACGAACCTTAGGGGAGCACACAAGACGCAGGGCCTATCCGCATCAGTCGACCTCAAATTAATGGCTAGTCGATTGGACAAGGTCTCTATCATTGAGAAGAAGGTGGACGAGCTGACTCAGCACTTGCAGCGAGCCACCTCTGCGTATAGTTCCTTTGCACAGCCTCCTTCCACACAGGAGACTGTGCAAAACATTCTCCATCGACCTTCTCCTGGGATGGATCCGTATCCACCCCCATCTGATTCTCGGATCGGAGGATCCTCCGACCCTTTCTATACTAACCAGGGGAATTCCATTCCCCCATTCTTTGATTCTTTGGAGGTTCCTCAGACCTGCGAGGACCTCAACGCCATCCAGAATGATCCATTCTCCAACACCTACAACCCTGGATGGCGCAACCATCCCAACTTCCAGTGGGTGGGAAATTCCCAAACTCAGAGACCACCCTTTCAGCCCCGTCCACAACCACCTCGTCCTTACCAGTTGCCTCAGCCTCGGCCCAACCCTCCTTATCCATCAGGGCCAAACCAGGACCAAATGTCCCTCATCCTTCAGACTCTGGCTGACATTCAAAGAACGAATGTGGCTATTCAAAAACAACACAAGGATGAACTTACAGAGGCTCGAAATCAACTAACCCAATTGGCAAATTCTCGCCAGCCGGGTACACTTCCTTCCCAACCTCTTCCTAACCCTAATAACATGCCGACCCAGCGGTGCGTTATGAACCCAAGCCCGGGCCAAGCACACATGATTTATCAGGCCCCCTCTGTTCCTTCACCTGACGGGATGGAAGCATCCACTTCTTATGCGGGCTATCAGCAACAACCTATCCTATCCAACCCTAAGCAAAACCAGGCAGGACTAAATTCTGTAACAACCCGTAGTGGTAAGGAGACCCAAGATCCACCTTATCCAGACCACTCCAAGCCTGGTAGTGATCCTAACCCTAGGACAGTAATCCAGGACGTTCCTATCCCTGTCCTAGATCAAAGACCTGGACCTATCCTAGAAGAACCAACCAAGGTTCCATTTCTCGAGGCCTTGACCAAGGGAAAGAAGACAACAAAACCTGTGGCACCTGAGGAGGACCTGGTCAAGCTCTTTGAGTAGGTCCAAATAAACATCCCCTTGATGGATGCAATTCGCCAGGTACCGGCTTACGCACGATTCTTAAAGAATGTGTGTACACCTCAGCATAAGCCGCGAACCAAGAGTGGGAGTCCAATTGTACTGTCAGAGCAAGCCAGCTTTGTAATCCTAAGTAGGCTCCCACCCAAGGCAAAAGATCCTGGTATTCCCCTGATTTCCTGCAAAATAGGTGAAACCCAATTCGACAGAGCATTGCTAGACTTGGGTGCTTCCATAAATCTGATACCCACATCCTTACTTAACCACCTAGAAGAATCTGTCGACTGAGGTGACACTACAATTAGCAGATCAATCTATAAAGTCACCTAAAGGGATTCTCGAGGATGTTATTGTAAGAGTCCGGGATTTCTATTTCCCTGTAGACTTTATAGTCTTGGACATGGACGCTTCTGAAAACCCTAGGGACACACCGATCATTCTAGGGAGACCTTTCCTGGCTACTGCTAGAGCCAACATCAGCTATGAGGAGGGCCAAATAGAGCTCAAATTTGGGAATCAAACCCTCAAAATTGATATATTTAAGGCCCAACAAGGAATCAATTGTGGTGTCATCGAATAGATCTGTGATATTAGGGCTTTGGTTGATGAAACACATTTTGAGAATGACCTGATTATACCTCATCAACCACAGAACGATCTTGAACCGCAATAAGAGGAGTCAAATCCAGATTTAGACAGACCCATAACTCCTACCCTTGAACCTCACACTTACCCTGAACCACCCGCTGCTGCTGATAACCCCTTCCCGATCATTTGAAATATATCTTTCTGGGTTCTAATCAGACCCTTCCTGTGATTATAAATTCCAAACTTTCTCTTGATCAGGAATCCCGTCTGATTTCTGTTCTCCAGCAACATTGCAGAGCCATTGGTTGGACTCTCGATGACTTGACTGGAATAAGTCCCTCTTATTGCACACATCATATTTATTCAGAAGAGGGCGCACGACCTTCTTGTGAGATGCAGAGATGTTTAAACCCCAATCTGTAGGAGTTCGTGAAAAAGGAGATCATCAAGTGGTTAGATGCAGGGATCATCTACTCGATCTCCGATAGTCGTTGGGTGAGCCTGATTCAGGTTGTGCCTAAAAAGGCAGGGCTCACCACCATTACGACTGAAACTGGAGAAGTCATACCTACCCAATTAGCCAACTTGTGGAGAGTTTGCATAGATTACCGACGACTCAATTCGTCCATGAAGAAGGATCATTTCCCACTACCTTTAATTGATCAGATTCTCAAGAAATTAGCGGGAAATCGATTCTTCTGCTTTCTTGATGGGTACTCCGGTTATAACCAGGTAGCTATTCATCCTGAGGACCAAGAGAAGACCACGTTCACCTGCCCCTTCGAAACGTATGCATTTTGAAGGATGCCTTTCGATTTCTGCAATGCACCCGCGACTTTTCAACGGTGCATGCTTGCCATATTCTCTGATATGATAGGTGATTATCTGGAAGTCTTCATGGATGACTTTTCAGTTTTCGGGGCATCATTTGATGATTGCCTCCAGCACTTGGTTCATATACTCAGGCGCTGCATCGATGTTAATTTGCTTTTTTCCTGGGAAAAGAGCCATTTTATGGTGCCTGAGGGGATCATCCTAGGACATCTGATTTCTGAGAAGGGCATCCAAGTGGATCAAGCCAAGGTTGATCTAATTTCTCATCTTCCTATGCCTAGCTCGATCAGGGACATCCATTCTTTTCTAGGGCACGTCAATTTTTACCGTCGTTTCATTCTTGATTTTTCAAAAATCGCGCTCCCCCTGACTACTCTTCTCTCTAAGGATGTGCCCTTCGAGATCTCCAAGGAATGCACTTAAGAATTTGAAAACCTTCGTGATCGAGTCACCCAGGCCCTGATCCTACAATCTCCTGATTGGTCTCAACCCTTTGAGATCATGTGCGATGCATCTGATTTTGCTGTAGGAGCAGTTCTGGGGCAGAAAGCTGACGGGAAACCTGTGGTCATCTACTACGCTAGCAAGACACTTGACGAGGCTCAGCATAACTATACAGTTACGGAGAAAGAGCTGCTAGCCGTAGTATTTTCCCTTGAAACATTTCGATCTTATCTCCTGGGTTCCCATGTCATCATCTACTTAGATCACACGACTGTGAGGCATCTCCTTGCCAAGAAGGACGCGAAGCCCCGGTTAATCCGATGGATCTTGCTATTGCAAGAATTCGACCTCGAGATTCGCGACAAGGCGGGAAGACAAAATATGGTAGCTAACCATTTGTCCCGCCTTCCTTCTGAGATCATCTACCCTTCTGGACCCATCACGGAGCATTTCCCTGATGAGCACCTGCTGACTGTTGGTACTAGACTTCCATGGTTTGCTAATATAATGAACTACTTGGCATCTCATCAGATCCCGTCTGATTGGCCGAAGGCCAAAAAAGACAAATTGTGCTTTGATGCCAAGTATTACATGTGGAAAGACCCGTACCTCTTCTGCATAGGTGCCGACCAAATCATCCGGAGATGTGTCCCAGAAGGTGAAGTCAATGATATTCTCTCCTACCATGACCAGGCATGCGGTGGCCACTTCTCCGGGCACAAAACTGCGTCGAAAATCCTCCAGTGTGGCTTTTATTGGCCCACTCTGTTCAAGGACGCATACAATCACTGCAAGGCATGCAGTCGTTGCCAAACTTTGGGCAACATGAGCCATCGCGACATGATGCCTTTGCAGCCGATTCTCATATGCGAAATCTTTGATGTTTGGGGGATTGATTTTATGGGCCCCTTTCTTGTTTCGGATGGCTTCGAGTACATTTTGCTGGCTGTGGACTACGTGTCCAAATGGATCGAAGCCATACCGACCCGAACCTGTGATCATAAAATTGTTCTAAAATTCATTCATCACAATATCTTCTCACGGTTCGGGATTCCTTGTGCTATCATCTCTGACGGGGGGACCCATTTCACGAATGCTCAGTTCAGGTCACTGATGACCAAATACGGGGTGTCTCACCGAATCTCCACTCCTTATCACCCCCAGACTAATGGTCTAGCTGAGCTATCAAATTAGGAGATCAAGAAGATCCTGCAGGTCACTGTTCGGCCTGACAGGAAGGACTGGTCGTCCCGACTTCCAGAAGCCTTGTGGGCCTATAGGACCGCCCACAAAACCCAATTAGGCATGTCTCCCTTTAGACTGGTGTACGGGAAGGCGTGTCACCTTCCCGTCAAACTGGAGCACAAAGCCTATTGAGCAGTACGGAGTTGTAATCTAGATCTTTCTAAGGCTGGAACCTACAGAAAGCTTCAAATCAGCGAGATCGATGAATTACGCCTTGATGCGTACGAGAACTCGCAAATCTACAAGGAGCGAGTTAAAGCCTTCCATGACAAGCATATCTCTAGAAAGATCTTTCATCCTGGTCAGAAGGTCCTACTCTTTGATGCTTGACTCAAGCTTTTCCTTGGAAAGCTACGATCTAAGTGGGTCGGACCATACTTGGTCCGACAGGTTTTTGGAAATGGAGCCATCAAAATTAATCCGCTCAGCCATGATTCTGAACCTTTCATCGTGAACGGTCAGAGACTCAAACCGTTCATTGATGTAACTTTTACTGATTTGGCTGAATCATCATCTATCCTCCATTTTCCCTGAACATATTGCGCCCAGTCGATGGCGTAAAACTCAGCGCTCAACGGGAGGCAGCCCATCATTCTCTTTGAAAACCTGAAACATTTTCTGACACCTTTGTGCACTTAAGGTTCACCCTTTAGGACAGTCGACTCCACCTCAGGTGCTTGCATCTGAGATTAGAAATCGTCCGCAATAGCCACCCTGACCTATTCACTCATCAAAACATTTGTCCTAATGAATGAACTATGTTGAATAAAAATCCCCTAAGTCACAATGAGGACATTGCAAATCTTAGGCATGGGGGGGTTATGAAAGTGAAAAACTTGTAAGAAAAGGTTTTAAACGAAAAAATTCACATATACCAAAAATACCATAAAAATTAAAAAAAATTTTGAAAAAGAATAATAAAATGAGGGAGGAAAGAAATTTTGTGAAGGAGGAAGGGAAAAAGGAACAAAATGGAAAGAAGGAGCACAAAATGAAAGAAAAAGTGATAGTCATTAGTAAGAAACTAAGGAATTAACCTAAGTTCTAGACCTCATTTAAGAAAAGAAATGAAAAGTGCACAAGTGAGATTAGTAAGAATGCGAACCTTAGGCATTCTTGGATAGACTCTTAGTACCCATTAAGATCTAGACATTCCTCAAGAGGTTGAGGAAAATGAAAAGCTTGAGTATTAGGTCTAAGGCTTAGGGAGTATTTGGCCTCGTTAATTAACTTTCGATTTATGGGACTCAGTAACCTAAGCACCATAACCTCACACACAGCTTGGTTCAGTAAACGTAAAAATCAAAATCATGCAGAAGCGTCGCAAAAATTCTGAAAATAACACCTAGAGTAGGAGCGGCTGATCAACACAAGTTGATTTGGACGAGTTCCCAGTGCGGAGAGGTGGGAAATTCCCCTCGAAGATGCGTAACAAAATATCATCTCCTCTGTGCTTGTCTCTTAGGATATGTACATATCCTACTAGGGGCATGTAAGCACTTTGCTGGTTCAGATTCCATGGATGGCATTATCATGAAGTGTCAATTGCCAGGGTCTGAATTCGGCCACAGAATACCATGGATGGGATTATCTCGAAATCTCAACAGCCAGGGTTCTGGGGGTTACCATGGGCGGTGCTATCTCGAAGCATCGACTGTGAGGAACCTTTGAGGATTGATGATGGGGACAAGGAATCTGATACAAACCGTGTTGAAAAGCCAATCCTAAGCTAGAATTAAAAGGAAAAAGAGAGAGAAAACTCTCCAAACAGATAAATCTTCTACTTCTCTTATAAAAACGCATTGCGAACTGAGCCAGGGCTAAAATTATCTCAAGCATGAGTGCTTTAACCACAAAGTCCAATAAACCTTAGGTTAGTTCTTGTAGGCCTTAAAAACCTTTATTAAGGACTGAGGCTAAGGTTAGATAGATCTGGATCTTGGTTGGTACTAGAGTACCTTTTAGGCCTATGGTTAGCATTCTAACCTAATCTAGGTTTCAAATGAAAAAGCGCTTATCTGAAATCATTAAGAACTTCATGGTCTAGAACAAGGGTTGAAACCTTAAGTTTTTTGCTAAGGGACTAGCAAAAGCTAGGCATGGGGGTATGATGAGAACCTCATCATGAACCCTAACTAGCACAATCTAACCCAGATATGTGAGAAAAAGCTCCTACATGACCCAAAGAAAGGATTAACTTAGAGAATTTTGAGTTTAAGAATAAAGCAAATCATAAAGGGTAAAACTGCAATTTCACCAATGCAGTTTGCAAACAGGGTAATTGAGGGTCCAAACACAAGTCAAACAAGCTTAACAAGAAGGTAAGTAGGATGATCTGATCTAAAAAGGGTTATAACAACTTCTAGGAATTAAATGGCATTCTGTAACCCTAAAACAAATCCACTTCAATTCACGAGGTTCGAGGTAGGATAAAAATCAACTTAACCCTCTAAAATTCACAGAAAAATATTCTTTAGGATTTAGAACCTTCATTTTGGCCTTAGAAACCTATTTTGACCTAAAAAGAGAACCATGACCAATTAATAACTTAATTTGGTTTTTACACAAATTGGCTGGTCAAACATGGTCCAACCTAAAATTAAAATTCACCATTAAAATCCTTAGGTTCAAATTAGTCTTGTATAAAAACTTGAGCCTAAGAAGACACCTCCTTGACCGATTTTACAATTTGGTCCTCTTTATTTACTTTTTGACCCTTATCTTTTGAAACCATTGCATTTAGGTCCCCAACTTTTCATCGTTCTTTGCAGAATGATCCTCCCTGCAACTTCTGCGCAGCACCATACTCCGGCGACCTTTTGCGGAGCATGGCGTTGCGTAGGGCAGGGCTGCCGTCCTTTAGAACAGAAGCGGGGTTCCTTGCAACGTCCTCTGTTGCAGGGACCTGCCCACGACCTCTGTCGACCACCATACCTTCCGTGCGAACGCGCGGAAGGTATGGGTGCCCCTTCTGGCCATACTCCAGTGAGGCTGCCACGACGCCACCTCGCCCCTCTCTGCGCGCTAAGCCCTTTATAAGGAGCGGTAGACCTTGCCGACTCTTGCAAGCTTCCTTTGATGGAGAACTACCCCCCTCTTCATCCCTTTCTCCTCCAGTCAGAGAGCCTGAATCTTCCGGCGAACTCTTCCTCTTCCTCCTCATCGCTCTGCTACCCTACCTGCAGCAAGGTTTCCCCTGCTCTGTTGTCCGCGCTAGGCTGTACTCGCTGGCGCCCTCCGTCTGCTTCCTCGTCGCCGAAACCCTCCTCCTGGGCATCTTCGTCTCCAGCTCCGACTGGTACGAGCCGGCTGCTCCTCCCTCCCCCTTCATCAAGTAATTAGGTAATTAGCTTCCTCTCTCTTTCCCTTGTATTTTCCCCCTTTTAAACTACCATTTCGACCACCCGACTGCCACTGTCCAGGCCCATCCTCTCCACCTCCGATCACCCTCTCCGGCGAGTCCATCCCACGACCATAGACCCCTTCACACCTTGCCGACCAGCCCAGAAGCTCCCTCGCACTCCACTCCACCGATCCCCCCTCTCCATCCACTGCCAAGCGCCACCCAACCACCCCCCGAACAAACCCACCTCTCTACCCACAGTCTGACCTAGGTCAACCTCTGCACGCACTCCCACATCCCACCAACCACCGCACAAGCTTCGCCACTGTAATGACCCGATTCCTCAGTTCCTACGACGAGTAAAGAAAAGTACAGAGAGTAACAAAGACTACTCACTACAGTGGAAACAAAAAGGGCACAAAAGAGCAGTGGTAACTCTACTGGACCCTACTCGGCCCAGCGTCCTCTGCAGCCGCTGACCCTGGCTGCTCAACACCTGGTCTTGAAAAGTAACGAGTGTAACACGTCAGTGAAACGCTGAGTAGAGTGGCAGCTAAACTAAAGAAGCAGTAAGGTGTACAGTAGCTGTTTTATTTTCTTTCTTCCTTTATTTACGTCTTTCTATTGTTTCACAATTTATCTATTCCTCAGATCCTTCACTTGATCTCGAATGTTCCTCGTGGGAACGATCATGATTGCAGTCTTTTCCGAATAGTAGAAGTAGCACATGGTGCTCTCCTGGCCGGGAGAGTCCCCCGTGGTGATCCTACTCTCAGTCAACCACCCCAAGGTCATGGACAGACGTAACGGTGACTACGGCACGCACGATAAACGCACAGGTAGCTAACCCGCACTGGCACGCGGTCAGTCGTTTCCGTTAACGGGTGCACCCAAAGCACATCATGGAACCAGTACAGGGCAGAGCCCTCTCAGTAACAGGGGTCCAACCCCTCCACAGTAACCAAACAGGGGCCTTGCCCCTCCACAGTCCACTCACCCTCGCCTGACTACCCTGGTTTGCCCAGTGGGCGTAACAAGTCGGTGTCGGTGAGCTAGCAGAACCCTGGGGCCCGTGGGGTAGCTAGTACTCGCCCTACACTAGTAGCTCTCCTCGGTACTGCGTACACGAGGGCCAGCAAGTCGGTACAAAGTGGCCAGACCTAACCCCGGATCCCTGGGGCGGCTGGCTCCTCTCTGCACTAAACAGGTAACAGGTACTTCCCTTTGTACCACGTACCCAAGAGACAGCACACTACCACATCTTTCTTTCTCAGATCCATTCCTTTCTCTTTCCAGGAGATCCACTCCTAATTCCCCGTAGGGTTCCAGCTCTTTTAACTCAGAACATCTAGGTTTCACTTTCCAGTTTCACGTTCTTACGATCCATGTTCTCAATCACGTGTATTTATTCATAACAGGCAGCTGTTAAATCAATTTACAGGCAGCTATTTGTTCCTTTCCATTTTTCCAAGACTGTAGTATCGTATATTCCACTAGTTTTCCCATCCTAGGATTCATGCCATACCCTAGGATCTATCATACAATCTAATTTTCCAGCCCTAGGATTCATGCAACACCCTAGGATCTACCATTCATTCTAGTTTCTCATTCCTAGGATTCATGCAATGTCCTAAGTTCTATTTATGTTTCCATAATTTAACAGTTTATTCTAATAAACTTAAAAGCCACTCTACCAGTTACAACAGGAGTACTGGGGGTGTGGTCGGGAATCCCACGTGCCTCCGCAACCCCTGAGATTGCAACAGAACGGGGTCCTATCACAAGGATTAAACACAAGGAGTTTCTCAAAACTGTATCTAATCACTGTAGACGGGTAGAGGATTTAATTCCGAAAAGAACGCAACTCGAAATGCGGAAAACGGACTCCGAACGGGCCCTAAACGGGTTGAAAACGATGAAACAGTGCAAAATTAGGTTCCAGACGTCTTAAAATGAGGGTCAGATGGTACCTTTGCTCTGTATAGTCTCTCAGACATCCAGAAGCTTGCGGGGGCATCTGGCCTAGTTCCCAGACGTCCGATGGTCACCCCAGACGTCTGGAAGTCTTTCCCGTCGTCTGGCACTGCAATCAGACGTCTGATTCGCGTTGGATGGCGAATCTCAAACCCTGCGCTTACCCATTCCTCGCTCTCAGTACGGACGGTCGAAGAGAAGGAGGAAGTACGAAAATAACTTACCTTTCAGAAGTCTTGACAGTCCTCCAGACGTCTTCCCCGTCGTCTGGCTGGAAACCCAGTTGTCTGATTCTGGAAAAACTTCCAGAATCAGAGCACGACTCGCCCTCCGCCTGCGACGCACGGCCGCGCCGCGTCTCGTCCGCCTGCTGCTCGAGCTGCAGCAGACCTCCTGCGTCACTTCGCGCCCGCTGCGCCCGCGCCGGCTGGCTCTAGCAGCCCCGGCAAGCTCGAACCCTCACGGCCGAGCGCCTCCTCCCTCGCGCAACACCTCCTCCCGCACTCGCTGCAACTGCCGCCGCCGCCGCTCGCTCGCGCTTGCACTCACTGGAAGAAGAAGAAGGAGGAGCGGAGGTGATGAGAGTGAGGGAGAGGGCGAGGCTTTTTAAAGCCGCACGGGGAGAGGGAGAGAGAGAGAACGCAGACTGCGGTCGCAGGAGGAGAGAGGGAAAAAGAGAGAGGAAGGCGGTTGCGGGTCTGCGCGCGCCTGCGCGCAGACGCAGACCCGCGTGCCACCCAAATAAAATCCCAGACGTCTGGAAGGGGTTCCAGACGTCTGTTCAGACGTCTGGGCCACCTCCCAGACGTCTTAAAAAAAATGTCTTAAAATGCGTTCGTAACAGCCACACTCCAGCAAAGCTTCCCACATGTTCTGACTGGGCCGAGAGGCCGTAGCTGTGATTTCAGATTTGCGCCCTCTCACAGCCATTGTTGACGAGCAGCAGCAGCTTTACCTACAGTTGTAGGCATCTTCCAGCCTAGGTGCACGTCCCAGGCTACGCGGGCAGGAGTCGTGAAGACACCCAGGCCTGCAGTTGGGGCGAAGGCCTTACGAGCTGCCTCAATTGGCCGCGGATTGCTCACCTGCGGGTGCCAAATTGGGAGGTGGGACTTTAGTCCCACCTCGTAAGTGCGTGGCTGAGCTCCCGCACTTAAATTGAAAAAGTGCTTAAGTCTTACTGCCTTCGAACACAGGGGTCAGGTCCCTCTCCCGCACACAGCACGCCATGTGCTCGCTCGCCCTCACCTGCGCTCACGCCCCACAGGTCTGGGCCAGATTCGACTACCCAAACCATGCACTCCTCGCCCACCACCGCACGCCGGTGGGCTTAGTCCCGGGCGCGATACCCGCACCCGATTACCCGGCTCTGGGAGAGCAGTCCTAAGAGAGAATTCTGAGAAAAAGAGAGACGCGGGGAAGTGGTAGGGGTAGGTTTTTCTCTGACCTTTGTGTGAGTGTGCAAGAAGAAAAGAAGAAGAAGAAGGCAAGAAGGAAAAGAAGAAGAAGAGAAGTGGCCGAAGCCCTAGATGCTTAGCAACAGCTGAAAAAGAAGGAAGGAAGGAGAGAAACAGAAGAAGAAAGAAGAAGGGAGGCACTGTAGCAAGGCCACAAATAAGTCGTCTGAGCACTGCATCAGACGTCGGAATCCCTACAGTCGCAGAAGAAGAAAGAAGCCTTTGCAGCAGCCAAGAAGAAGAAGAAGGCAGGAAGGAAAAGAAGAAAGAAGAAGGCAGGAAGAAAAGAAAGAAAGAAGAACGCAGGAAGAAAAGAAAGAAAGAAGAAGGCATGAAGAAAAGAAGAAGAAGAAGAAGAAGAAGAAGAAAAGAGAAAGAAAGAAGGCATAGCCGCAAGCAAGGAAGGAAAAGAAGAAAGAAGAAAGAAAGAAAAAGATGAGGAAGATCACCACTGTCGCAGAGAAGAAAAAGAAAAGAGAAAAAGCAAGCAGAGCAGGCAAGAAGAAAAGAATACTCTGCAGAAGAAAGAAGAAAGAAAGAAAGAAAAGAAGAGAGAAGAAGAAGAAACCAAGAGAACTCTAGTCCCCCCTTCTCTCTCTCTCTTATTTTTTTGTAACCTAATTAAGAACTTTCTACTTCTAGAATTCTAGTTGCTCCCTGAGTTCGACCTCGAGAAAACCTTGTTATTCAGAGTAAAAAATCTTGTATTAAGCTAGTAACTGTTCTGTCATATACTACAACGAATATAAACAAAGACAGAAGTCACGCCACCAGATTGGCTCTCATCAGTGCACCTAACCTTCAAATTATACTGCGATCTCCTAGATTTCTCCTTTGATGAAGACCAACCCCAACAAACACTTCCCTTGGTACCTGAGGGGATCTGCTATCTGTTTGCAGTGGGTAAACCACACAATCCTTTTATTGGCTTTGATCATCATGATGTATACCAGTCAGTTCTTTTCCCCCAGCATTCTCCTGTTCCAAACCAGTCAGCGAAAGTGGATGGTCCAAAGCCGTCACCTCCTGCATTTCAGCAGTCGGTTTCCCTATTCATTGGAGTTCTTCCATCCCTTTAGCTACGTGCCTATCAACATTTCTGGTACCTTCCCCCTGTGCATCAGTTTGAATATCCAAGTCCTCAATCAGTCCCGTTGAAACCCCTTCTTGCACACTACCCTCGCAGATTAGGGTCATTTTCAGCCTAAGAAGCCAGAAACTACCCCCGCACCTCAAAACAACTTTGTCTGGCACATTGCCCCCTATTCATCTTCACCTCAACCTTAATCAATCTCCCATCTCCCTCACATAGTCCAACCATGGCACCTTCTACCATAATCGCAAAATTCGCAATCGCACCTGCCACCACCCCTGTCATCCTAAGATGTAAAGGCAAGCCCTAGATCTCCAAGACCCCCTTCTAGTTTCAGCCCTCTGTGACGGACGATCTCAGAGAGTACCGTCAAAAGGAGATACTAGCCTCCATACCACCGTCAGCTCATCAAAGCTAGTGGTGCAAAATATTAACCCCTCCACATCCAATAAGTCCAAATCAAAAAGTACAAATCTCCTCCCCCCCAAATGAGCCAACTTCCACTCCTGAGAGGAGAGCGAGAGAGATCTTACTAGGCTCTGGACTTTCTCAAGAGAATATAAGCCAATCGTAATCTCACCTATGAGCGGCCCCCTAGTCACCAACTCTGCTACCTTGGTCTCCTCAGAAACAGGTACTTCCACATCATACATCAGACCCAACCCCTCCGGTGGTGGTGATGGATGCGATATCGATGATTTAGCACCTCGTTCATCCATAGTCTGTCCCTCAGCACGTCGGCCACCCTGTTCCCTCACTTGACAATCAATCTTCTTGTGTCCCCATCCCCCACAGGCCAAGCATAAAGTCGGCGACCTACTGTTCGTCACGCTTTTGTGCGGTTTGTTAAAAGATAATATCGCGTTGTAATATAGCCGCTAAAGCGTTCAAAACAAATAAAGATTTTTATTACTCGAAAACCGGAGTATCCGAGGTCGAACACAGGGAGCAATCTCAGTACTTTGTAAAACCCAAGAATACAACTGTTACATGCAAATATAATTGATTCAAAGAGTTTTTAGAAAAAGTAGAATTAGACGTCTGATTTATGTATCAGACGTCTTAAATGTGATCTTTCTTTCTTTCTTCCTTCTTCTCCTTTCTGCTTCTGTATCTTTCCTTCTGCTTTGCCTTTCTGATCTCTTTGCAATCTTCCCTTGTCCTTCTTCTTCTTCTCTGCGAAGACTTCTAATCTTTCTGTTTTCCTTCTCCTGCGAAGGCTTCTTTCTTCTTCTTCTGTCTTCTTCTTTGGCTTGCTTTTCCTTCTTCTGCAGCGGCCAAGTCCTTCTCCTGCGATCAGCCTGCCTGCACAGGAGCAAAACCTAACCCTTCTCCCTCTACCCGCGCGTCTCTCTCTCTCAAGCAATTCACTCAGAGCCGCTCTCCCAGAGCCACAAGCATTAATCGGGTCAGATCGTACCCGGGACCAGGCGCACCTAAAGGTGGTGTGATGCGCGAGGAGTGCGTAGGTCTAGGTCGGGTCGGATCCGCCAAGTCCGCGTGGTCAGGCCGCGGACGAGGCGGGTGGGGTCAGTGAGGGACCTTACCCCTGTGCTTTCGAGGCAGTAAAGCTATATCACAAAAACTCTTTATACCATACCTGTGCCTTGAGATTCCACGAGGTGGGACTAAACGTTCCGCCCTTCCTTTGCGCGCGCCCGCAGACTCTCGTGTGCAATTGCCCATGCTGAAGGCCCTGCTGGTGCTCCCTGCTGAACTCAGTTACTTTGCGACACTTGCGAGATCCAGCTGCACCTGCCGCTTGGGAAGCCTGACGCCTGCTGCTGCTCCAAGCTTCCTGCTGCTTCGGCTGTTAATGGCGGCCGGGGCGTTCACCTGGGGTTGTCTGGAGGGAAGGGAGGCGGCGGAGAGGACGGCTCGTAACTGCCGTCGTCGGGGAAGAAAGACCCTGAGGGAGGAAGCGGCGACGAAGACGAGGTCAGAAGCGCGCGCGCGGGGTACAGCGCGACGCGGGAGGAAGCGGCGGAGAGGACTCTGCTGCTGGTATGGCAGCAGAGTGACAAGAAGGAGGGAAGGAGGTCGCCGGAGCTTGTGGGTCATTTGGCCGGAGATGGGAGAGGGAGGAATTTGGAAGGGATCTCCGTCAAAATCAAGCTTAGCCTGTTCGGCCGGAGTTGTGGGTTCTTATATAGGCGCTGGACTGGGTGTGCAGGGCGTGAAGGGCACGTAATTGCCTGAAGTTGGTCGCCGGAGATGGAAAGGAGTTAGGATACCCAAATCTCCCGTGCGTTCGCACGAGAGATTGGGTTCACTCCAGCAATTGTAATTGACTTTATAAGGAAGGGAATTCCTCAGAGAATCCTCCTTCCATTTCTGGGAGGGAATCTCTGAGGGATTAAAGAGCAATCCCTCTCCGAACCTCGCCGGAGCTCGGTTCTGCCCTAGCAATGGCGGCAGGACCGGTTTGCAAAGGAGGCGAAGAACCTAGGGGGTTCTCTGCAACGGTATTCAAAAGATAGGGACCAATTTGTGATTTGGGTGTACTAAATTGCAAAGTAGGTCAAGATGACCCCTCCTTAGGTCCAAATTTTGGTACAAACCTAATTTGGACCTAAGGAATCCAATGGCAAAGTTAGATTTCAGGTTTGACCTCGTTTGACTGGACATTTTGCGTAAAAACCCAAATTAGGTTAATTGAAGAGCTAGGACCCTAATCTAGGTCAAACTAGGTTCCAAAGGCCAAATTAAGTGTTCTAAACCCTAGAGTACGTTTTTCCATGATTTATAGAGGGTTTACTTGCTTTTTGTTCTGACCGAAACCTTGTTAATTTAAGCGGGTCTGTTTTAGGGTTACCAAGTGTCATTTAGTTCTTAGATTGCACATGAACCCATTTCTGATTGACTCAACCCACTTTTTATCTCATTTATACCATTTGACCTCTGTTCTGCCTCTGAGAAATCCCGTTTACGTACTGCAATGGTAAAATTGCAGTTTTAACCTTTATTTCATGTTTTCTTCTCAGAGCACTTGTTCCTTCAGTTAGGCCTTCTTCTAGGTTATGTAGGAGCTTTTATCTTCTTTATTGGGTCAAAATGAGCTAGTTATGGCTCATGATGAGGCTCTCATCACCTACAGACTACCGCCATATGACCTCTTCTTCTACAGCGATAGCACAACACCTCTGCATTCCCTCCCCTCCTTCGCCTCCACATCTCCCTAACCCTCTAGGTTGTCCGAGATGCGACCCGCGCCCCTTCCATCCTCTCCCTATGACGCTGCCTCCTAGATCTCCACAGCCTCCAGCCATCGTCCTCCTCCCAAACCCTAGCTACTTTCTTCTTCTCCATCGTCCCCACCACGGTGATTGTTGGAAGATGTCCTTGTGAAAGTGGAGGACTTCCTGCAATGTTTATAATATGAAATGCATATCAAAGCCTAATAAAATGCATGAATAAGCATATTAACCTAAATGGATGTGTTTACATCAAGAAGGTGGTCGCTGGAGTTGATGAAGGGGAATTAGGGTGTGAAGCTTCATAGGAAGCTCCATGTGAAGGAGAGGAAGCAAAGCCCTCTGCTTATTGTACGTGGTAGAGGGCGAGGAATGTGGGCGAAGAGCTCCTATGGTGGGTTCTTTCGCTGGTGAGGAAGAAGAGAAGGGGTTTGCTAGCTTAATTGCAAACAAGAGCCTCAGATAGTCAGACTTAAAATCTGACCCAAATCGGACCCAATGAACCACTCAAAATCAGCCCAGACCTAGGCCCAAGAACCAACCAGAACCGACCCAAGCTCATGCCCATGCGCACCCACGTGTGTGCGGGCGTGTGTGTATGCTCATGATAGGATGGGGACCTGACCCCCTATTACTAAGCATGCCTTAGGGGATATAATCTCTTATAAAGCCAATCTCAATTTATCTATTCACGATGTGGTACTATGTGTGCCCCTCGCCTTCTTCATTTCTTCTTTAGTTGTAGCATGCTTCATCATGGAGGGGCTTCTATCAATTGAAGCTCAGTTGGCCTCGGATGGCTAAATCAACCACCTAGGTGTGGTCCTCGAAGGAGTCTACACCTACTGAGGGTGGTCCTTGGTCATATGCTTGCCAGATGATGGTGAATGATGCCGTAGAGGGAGGTAACAATGGTGGATAACCTGAAACAAAAACACAAGCCCTTAACCCCAATTAGACACCTAGAAAGCTTCATCGTGATGCAACGAAGGTGGTGGTGGTGGTTATTTGGTGTTTGGAGGTGTGTGGTGGCCTTACGAAGGTGGAGGAGGCGATGAATGGAGATGAAGTTTGGCCGAGGGCTTGGGGAGTCAAAAGCCAAAATTTCTTGAGGGCTTTTGCTCCCCAAATTGTTGTGGAGCTTATGGGGTAGATGGTTTGATGGATGGTGGCGTGGAGTGGTAGTTTAAGCTCGCCAGAGCTCTCATTGGCTGTAAGGAAGAAGAAGAACCGCGAGGATCTAATCTAATTCCTACTCCTAATGGCCATAATTTGATCTATGAGAAGAGAAGAGAAGGTAGAGCTACCTAAGTGGACGAATCGGGGAAGAATCACGTCTGACATTGGCCTACTGGATGAAAGGAAGAAGGCTCTGGTGGGGGAGAATGGCGATGAAGATGAGGTTAAGATGACCTAGCTATGGTTGGCTAGCATCAGAAGAAGTTGGTGGTGCTTGTTGGTCGGATGCACGCACGAAAGATGTCAAAGAAGGGTCGCTGGAGTCGGATTGGAGCGGCTGGACGGAGGAAAAGAGAGGGAATTTTTGGCCCATTCACGACTAACCTTTGCTTGAGAAAATGCTATAGCTTAAATAGGTGAAGATTTGGCTCTTAATTGACTCAAATTTGCAAGTTTGACTTGCAAATTTCTGTGATTTCTCATCCATGAATTTTGAGCTCAACATAGCTCTCATGCTCCAAATTGGTGCACAAGATCTAGTGTAATCAATAGGGAATCATCTCGTGACCAATCCCTCCAAATTTGGAGGGATTTGGACGAGATTTAAGGGAGAAATCCTTGAATGAAGATCATGGGTTTGGGTTGCTTTTTGTGCTCTGCTGCTACTGCATTTGGGAATGAAGACGATGATGAAGGTGGGACCTCAATGCAAAAAAAGTTGAAAGATAGGGCCTAGATGTAATAAATAGAGATAGTTGGCTAAAATGGATCTAGGTCAAGTTGGACTCTGATTGGGCTCAAAATTTGGGATCAATCTAATTTGCACCCAAGGAATCTAATGACTATCTCAGATTTGGGTTTTGATGTAGTTTAACGAGAGATTATTTTCAATGTAACCCAAAATAAAACAAATTCACGCCTGTCTTTATTTTTGGTCAAAATGGGTTCCTTTGGTCAAAGCGAAGGTTCCAAACCTCATAGAATATTTTTCAATGATTTTTAGGAGGTTTAGATTACATTTACTTCTACCAGAACCCATTTAATTGAAGTGAGGCTGTAATTAGGGTTTTTATTATTAAAATAATTCTTAAAACCTAGAAAATCCTAATTCTGTTAGTTCGAGTCTACTTCTTGGGAATTTAAATTCATTTGATCTTAGATTAAGTATTGATTGACCCCTCAGTTACTCTACATTCATGATTATTTGTTAAAAGAATAGAATTAATGAGATTTTTTGTCTTCTAACATTTGACTTAGAATTGAATTATGACCATTTGAATGTTATTAACAAGCATTTATTACTGAATTTTGGCTAAATTAAGCTAGTTATGATAGATGATGGTGTTACCATCACTAAGTTTTCTAAGGTAGTTGAGTAGTGGAAGAGGAATAGGGAAATTAGGGTTTGCTAAGGAAGAGCTGAGAAGGAGCTGCATTGGAGCTTGTCGAAGCTGACTGCTGCTGAAGAGAGTTGAAGATGAGCTCAATAGCTAGCTTAGCTAGCTAGTTCTTTGCTAGCTGCTAAACCAAGGTAGGTTGAGTTGATTTCTTCTAATATGAGCTGAGGTGAGCTAGAGCTAGTCTTCCCAAAGTCTACCTAGCTAGCTAAGGTAGCTATCTTAGGTCAAGTAGTTAAGCGCAACTAAGTTGAGTTAAGTCCTCAAGAGCTGGAGTTGAGCTGGTTGAGAACTTCTTCAGCTGACTAGGCTTAGCTAGTTGATGGTAGTAGCTAACCCTAGTCAAGTAGAGCTTCTATGAGCTGGATGGAGCTGGGAAGAGCTGAGTTGAGCTAACATGTAGTTGAGGTGAATTAAATGGAGCTGGGTTGAGCTGCAATGAGTTGGAATGAGATGGAATGAGCTGGAATCCAGCTAAGGTGAGCTGGATTCAGTTGAGATCCAACTAAATTAATCTTCTTCTTCATATTTTTCCTTTCTAGGTGTCAGGCTTTGTGGGATTTGGCTATCTGTTAACCCCTAATACCCAAATAAATGTGTAAAATAAAAAAAAATAATGCAATTCATACCTATCCTAAGAGAATGCCTAAATGCAACCCAAAACCTTAATGTAATGTGCAAAACCTATGAGGTAGATGTGTTTTAGGGCATAAGAATGATGATATACTGGCGTTTATCATATCCCCATGCCTATCTTTTACTAGTCTTAGCAAAACTGAATTTTGCAAAAATGGTTTTGGGAAAAACTAATTTTTTTACTTTTAAGGAAAATATTACTATGGGACTTTGGTTGATTGAAAATAAGGATGGTACGGGATTTGTTAAAGATAAAACATTAGGATTCATCTTTAGATCCAAGGGTTAGATTAATCGAGATCAATGTATCCTTCAAAAATTCAGCAATTAACCCTTTTAATTCAAATGACCCAAAATTGTTCTCGCGGTTAGGATTTCCTTGGCTCAAGAACCCAATTCTTAACTTGCATCACTATGAAGAATTAGGTGTTAATGCTTGTGATTTGCCAACTTTATTGGGATATTTGTAAGGTTGTGTTATGGAAACTTTTTTTTTCTCCCCCATGCTTAGCCTTAGATCAATCCTAATACAAATGTGTCAAGATCATCATTCCTGGTACCAATCCTCGAGGGGGATCTGGCACCAGTACTTCGAGATGGAACCGTCTAAGACACTCCCCAGGAGCTCACAACCCCAAAATATAAAGCAGTGTAAAGGGGCGCTCCAAGTGAACTCAGACTCTTGCTCTGACGCTATGGGTAGAGCACTATCCAAGAAACCTGAGCAACAAAACATGCCTTAATTTTTCATCTAAAGATATGGAATATAGATATAGAGCAGTGCCAAGGTGGTAACATGTTGACATTGCGTCCTCAAAATAGAAATTTTCCTCCTCAGTGGTGGGAACTCACACCAATCATCTGCCTCGCATTTTCACTAAGACCAAAGCAGGGGGCATTTTAAATATTTAGATGTTTTTGGGGCTTAGGTTGTGTTGGTCTTGTGTGTGAAGTGTTTGACATAAGATTTTCAAAGGAGATGTAAGTTTTTGGATCGAAAACTAAGCCAAGTACTTTCCAAGTCGCTAAATAAAAACACATCACCTGAATCATCAAGAGTTCAGGAGGAATTTTTCAAAGGATACTTGATCTAGTCTAAAGTAGACCCAAAAATTTTAATAAATAGATCCACATCTTTATCCCTAGTTTGTTAAAGATTAAATCCCAAAGTGTACCTTGAAATGAATTTTCAACCTTAGTCTTGAGTTTTCAGAATTTCCTCAAAAAGAGTTTTATGATTTTTATGAAAATGCATGCACAAAGAAATTTTTGTATGTTTTTAGGTTTTGAAAATCCTGAGACGATTGTAAAAATTAAAAAATGCCCCCCATGCTTAAAAAATGTCATGTCCTCATGCATTAGGAAGGGAAAAGATATCACTTGAGTGAAGAAAGGTCAGAATCAAGGTAGTCAAAACATGGGAAAAGAAAGGAAAAGGAAAAGTAAGAAAATAGTTATTACCTCCCACCCAGTGCTATTTTTTACTCTATTCAGCCGGTCGTGAAGCGCATCAAGGTTCATTAGGTAAGTCATGTAAATCTTGTGAATTTGAGGGTAGATTCGAATTATTATCGAGATAGGGCTATAAATGTTGACCATTGACTTGTAAGGAAGTACTAGTTTTTGGATCGAAGATATCAATGGCATCATATGGATATGTTTTAAGGACAATATAGGGATTGGTCCACTTGGATTTGATTTTTCTAGGAAAACTTCGTAATTGGGCATCAAAAACCAAACACACTGATTTGGTTCAAAATGTTTCCGAACAATATATTTATCATGAAAATTTTTAGTTCAGTCTTTGTAAATCTGTGCATTTGCATAAGAGAAATTACAAATTTCTTCTTGTTCTGTTAATTGTAGTTTCCTTTGTTTACCGGTGCTAGATAAATCCATATTCAATTGTTTAATCACCTAGAAAGCCTTATGCTCGAGTTCAACTGGGAGATGGAATGCCTTTCCAAAAATTAGGTGAAATGGGGACATGCCAAGAGGAGTTTTAAAAGCTATGCAGTAGGCCCATAAAGCATTGTCCAGTTTACTGGACCAGTCCTTACGATCGGGCCTAATCATTTTTTGTAAAATATTTTTGATCTCTCGGTTAGAAACTTCAACCTGGCCATTATTTTGGGGTGGTAAGGAGTAGAGATTTTGTGAGCAACCCTGTATTTAGAGAGAAGGTGACGGAAGTGGGAGTGGGTGAAATGAGATCCTCTGTCACTAATGATGGCCTTAGGAACTTTAATCTTGAAAAGAAAACCTTTTTGATAAAATCAACGAAAACTCGATGATCATTGGCACGGGTGGGTGTTGCTTCAAACCATTTAGATACACAGTTGACTGTGACTAAAATGTACAAATACTCACAAGAGTTGATGAACGATCCCATTAAATCGATGCCCCACACATCAAAAATCTCAACTTCCAAAATGGGGTTGAGGGGCATCATATCCTTTTTTGTCAAGTTGCCGATGCTTTGGCAACACACATAGGACTGCATAAACAAATGAGCATTTTTATGTATGCTGGCCAGTAAAAACTAGAATTCAATATTTTGGCCGTAGTCTTTTTACCCAAAAAATGTCTGCCACAGGCCATTGCATGACAGTGTCAGAATATCATGAAATTCTAAATCAGGCACATAGCATCAGATGAATTGATCAGCACAGATATGGAATAGATCGGGCTCCTCCCAAAAGTAATACTTAACATCTATGAAGAACTTATCCCTTCTAGATTTGGGCTAGTAATTAGGGATTCGTTTAGTCACAAGATAGTTCACAATTGGAGCATACCAAGGGAGGTGGGAGACTGCTAAGAAGGTTTCATTAGGGAAAATATCTGGTAGGGAAAGCATGTCATCCATCATAAGATGGGAGAGATGATTAGCCACAACATTTTACAAACTTGCCTTATCCCTAATTTGCAGATCAAATTCCTAGAGTAAGAGAGTCCATCGGATAAGGTGGGGTTTCACATCCTTCTTGGTCAGCAAATATTTCAGTGCTGAGTAGTATGTCTAAATAATGACGTGTGACCCCAACAGATAAGATCAAAATTTTTCAAGTGAAAACACAATGGCAAAAAGTTCTTTCTTAGTTACTATGTAATTTCATTGTGTATCATCCAAAGTTTTTCTAGCATAATAGATAACAATAGGCTTCTTGTCAATGTGTTGCCCTAAAATCGCTCCCACATCATAGTCTGAGGCATTTGTCATCAATTCAAAAGGATGAGTCCAATCAAGTCCTTGTAAAATTGGCACCTCAGTAACCTCTATCTTCAACTTTTCAAAGCTTTCCAAGCACTAGTGATCGAAGTCAAAGAGTTGGTCTTTCATAATAAGTTGACTTATGGGTTAAGAGATTTTGGAGAAGTCTTTGTTGAATCTACAGTAGAACCCCACATGCCCCAAAAATGAGCATATCTACTTGACAAAGTTAAGTGGTGGGACTCTGGAAATAGCATCGATCTTTGCATGATCTATCGCAATTCCATCTTTAGATATGACATGGTCTAGGATGATGCCTTCCTAGATCATGAAGTGGCTCTTTTCCCAGTTGAGGACCAAATTGACCTCTATGCACTTTGGGAGAGTCTTGTTAAGGTTAGCAAAGCATAAATCAAAAGAATCTCCAAAGACAAAGAAGTCATCCATAAAAACCTCAAGACATTCACCCACCAAGTTGGAGAATATGGCAAGCATACATCGCTAAAAAGTAGTAGGTGCATTACACAATTCGAAAGGCATCCTTCGGAAAATAAAGGTTCTAAATGGGCAAGTGAATGTAGTCTTTTCTTGGTCCTCAGGGTGGACGAAAACTTCATTATAGTTGGAGTATCCATCAAGAAAATAATAATACTCTTGACTGGCTAAGTGTTCCAAGATTTGATCAATAAAAGGGAGCAGAAAATGAACCTTCTTGGAGGCGGTGTTTAATTTGCGATAATCAATGCACACAACTAAGAAGATGTAGTTTGAGTGGCAATATTTTCCCCTTTCTCATTAGTGATGATGGTTAGGTCCGTGATAAGATGTCTCCTGGTCAAGAGTGTGGCCAAAGGTCCATGATGCAAAGATGCTAAGTTGGGTGTGACAATTCTCTCAGAGGTACCTCGCACAAACCAGATAGAACAGATTAAATATGCTTCAAAAATTTAAATCAGCATGAACAAATGAATGACTGCGAGTTTATCAGGCCCATTGCCTCCCCAGCAATGGCACCATTTGACAGTGATGTTTTCGCTTAAACAGGATGATCACAATAAAATGATAATGTCGTTATATATTGCATGATGGAAAACTCTCAATCAACACAATTTAAATTAAACCACTCGCAGATGGAGTGAGATGTGTCCACAGGGAAGCACTAACCTATTAAAACTCGCAAAATTTGAAAACAAATGTTTACCAAAGTTTTCACATAGAAATAGAGTCAAAACTCCTTTCAGCTTAGGCTAATGATTACGAGTAATGATGAAATAGAATTTTTGAGAAAGAGGGTCGTTCTTTGCATAAACTAACCACAATATTTAATTAATAAAATCAAAAATCAAAATGTGGCAATGTCATTGAATGTAATAAGAAATGTAACCCAAAATAGGGGAAAACTTCCCCTTGTGCTTGCACACAGAGGAGGCCACAGTTGGAGGCGTGAAGCTTGCGGGAGGTCCGTTGGGTCGAGGGCTTTGTGGCAGTGTTGGCGGTGAGTCACGAGGGCATCGACGGTGGCTAGTCGGAGAGGTGGTTGATGTGGGTGTTTGGCGGTGGAGTTCCTCCTGCTATTACGGTTGGAGAAAGGGAGTGGTGGCGGTGCTACTTGCTACTGGAGAGTGGCGTGCGGAGAGGAGAGGGCACGATTAGGCTACTGGAGGTGTGTCCGACCTCTATTGCACGCGAGTAGAAGTGCGATGAGGGGAGGGAGGCAGGAGTACACGCAGGTGGCGGGCAGTGCGTGCGGGTGGTGTGCGAGGGTGATGGTGTGTGAAGGTGACGCTGTGCGAGGGAGAGGGCAAAGCCAGAGGGTCACACGTGTAAAGGAGGTGACTCTGTTGATGGGTTTGTTTTGTTGGTGTGTGGTTGCACAGGAGAAACAAAGGAAGAAGAAGACGAAGCAGAAGGTGAATGGTGATTGTGCATGGAGGTAGCGGTGGTATTGCGGGTGTTGTTGCGGTTAAGAAGCACGGTGGTGCAAGTGAGCTTCGGACGGTGGTGTGGCCTGTTATGCCACACGCCCACGGTGGTGAAGGCTCACTACCACGGTTGAGACCGGTGGTGATGAGTAGTAATGTGCACAATGCATGCATAGTGATGGATTGGGATGGAGGCCTCCCTTCACTCCACAGCCTCCTCCTTCCTCTTATAGCAACCAGCCTCTTTTGAATTGAGTTGCGAGGGAGCCAGATCCACTTTTCCCATTCCTTCCTTGCTGGGACAAGTGGATTGCTCCTTGATTGCCGAGGTTGCAGCTGTTGCATGGTGGCTCGGTCGAAGAGTCCTGTAGAAGAGTAAGAGATAAATAAATAAATAAAAGATTGGGTTATATATATACAAAGCCTTATAAAATAATGCTCACTAAATTAAAATGCAAACTAAATTAAAGGCTAAGCTAATGCATGCTAAGATCTAATTTACATAAAAATGCGATGCATGAAACAAATCTACGATTAATGTATTTATATCCTAATGCATCTAAATACATGTTAAAATTAAATTAATGTCTAGGAATTCAAATACCTAAATAGCCCACAAATATGGGCTAATCAAATACCCCCATGCTTAGTTTTTTCTAGTCCCCACCAAATTCAAGCAACAACCTAGCACTCCAAGTTATCCAAGCCGACTCAATTAACTTTTTCACAAAAATTAGGTTGAACTATCTAACCCTAGATCATAAGGTACCTAATTAGTTGCTAAGTTATAGACTAGGTCTACTAAGGACAAGTTGTAGGTGCTAGTTTTCCTGATTTCTAGCTCTACCCTAGGGTTTGTTGGTCCCAAAGATTAAAGCATTCGTGCATGTGCAATGGTCTAATTTATTTGAGGTTGGTATGATTGCCAACCTAGAAGGAGAGTAAGAAGGATTTTTTTTAATATATATATATATATATATATATATATATATATTTTGTATGATTCCTCTAAGTCTAACCTTGGATTAGCTATCAACACGATCTGTGTCAGATTCATTGTCCCCATCACTGAACCTCGAAGGGAGCCTATCTTTTGATGCTTCGAGATAACACTACTCATGGCGACCCCAAGAACTTTTGGTAATCGACACTTTGAGATATATCGCCCATGGATTTCTTAAGCGAATTTAGGCCTATGGCAATCGGCACTTCGAGATAGGGTTGCCCATGGTACCTGAACTGCACAATACACTTACATGCCCCTAGTAGGATGGATATCCTAAGAGACAAGAGCTGAGGAGGTGACATGTTATCATCGCGTCATCAAGGTGAGTATATACTCTACCTCTCATGTAGTAGGAACTCATCCAATCAAATTATGTTTTCAAGCTTCTCCTAAGTCAGAATTGAGAGAAGTAAATTTTCTTCAAGAAAGGAATTAAGGTGATCACTATTTACACAAGACCAAGTGTGTGTGAAATGTGGATGCTTAGGTTACAAGGACCTATAAAGCAAAAGGTAGAAAAAGACACCAAATACTACACAGCCTTTAACTCAATCCCTAGCTTTCCTTCCTCAACCTCTTAAGGACTGGTCCGCAACTTAACTCCTACTTGAGTTTTTAAGTCCAAATGGACCCTAGAGTTATAAAGTCAATAATTCAACCATAGCTCCTTCAATTAGGCACCTAGAGTCAGCTAAGCAAACCTAGAGTCTTGGTCTCATGCCTAAAGATGTAGAGCCCAGCCGGTTAACCATAACAA
Organism: Thalassia testudinum; assembly: GCA_037157565.1. Lineage (NCBI taxonomy): Eukaryota > Viridiplantae > Streptophyta > Magnoliopsida > Alismatales > Hydrocharitaceae > Thalassia > Thalassia testudinum. The sequence goes on from JAZHRO010000025.1 coordinate 114,713,236, forward strand.
CATGGCCTAAATGCTTTTTTTTTTCCATTGAATGCAATATGCATGCATGAATGCAAAATGTTGTCATGCTATAAATAGATGCCTCAAGTCCTTTCCCCCCATGCCTAGTTCAAATAATGTCCTCATTGGAAGTAAAATAGCTAATGGAAGATGTTACCTGAGGCGGAGAATGAAAGGAGCTAAGGCTCCTCGAGAGTGACCTCATCAACCAGATGGCCATCCACAGTATTGTACAGTTTCAATCGTTGGTCATTGATGGTAAAGGGTGTTGTTGAAGAGAAGGGGCTCTTGATCTCCATAGCCCCATGCGGAAACACTTTAGTGATTTTGTATGGCCCATCCCAATGAGATTTCAGTTTCCTTGGAAAAAGCTTAAGTTTGGAATTGAAAAGCCAGACTTGTTGGTTGGGCTCAAAGGTATTTCTAAGGATATACTTATCGTACAATACCTTAGTTCTCTCTTTATAAGCTTGGGAGGTTTCATAAGCATCATTCCTCAGCTCCTCAAGCTCACTTAATTCCAGAAGTCTTGCCTTACCTACCTTTTCTAAATCCATGTTGACACTTTGGATAGCCTAGAGTACCCTATGCTCAAGCTCAATGAGTAAATGGCATGCTTTCCCATACACTATCTGGAAGGGAGACAAACCCAAAGTGGTTTTGTAGGCAGTCCGATAAGCCCATAAAGCATCATCTAACTTTTGGGACCAATCCTTCCTATTTGGCTTAACAGTCTTTTCCAAAATATTCTTGATCTCACTATTTGACACTTCAACCTTGCCACTTGTCTGAGGATGGTAAGGGGTAGCAATCTTGTAAGTTACTCCTAGACTCTTGAGTAGCCGAGTGAAATGGTGGTTCCAGAAATGAGGTCCCCCATCACTTATAATCATCTTGGGGCAGCCAAAGTGAGATATGATATTGGCTCTCACAAATTTCAAAACCATAGAGTGGTTATTTGTGTGAGTAGGAATGGCCTCTGTCCACTTGGAGACATAATCAACTACCACCAATATATACTCATATCCATGGGACGAAGGGAAGGGACCCATGAAGTCAATCCCCCATACATCAAAAATTTCCACAAGTTGGATGGGGTTTTGGGGCATCTCATTCCGCTTCCCAATCATTCCAATCCGTTGACATCTAATACAGGCCTTAACAAAGTTATGAGAATCCTTAAATAATGTAAGCCACCAAAAGCCAGACTGAAGAACCTTAAAAGTTATTTTCTTAGCACCAAAGTGTCCTCCACAGTGAAGTTTATGGAAAAATCTCAACACACTTTGTTGCTCCTCTTTAGGCATAAATCATCTCAGTACTTGATCTTGTCCAATTTTAAATAATTTTGGCTCTTCCCAATGAAAGTATTTAGCTTGGGAAATAAATCTCTTCCTTCTCTGCTCACCCTAAGAGCTAGGAGTCTCTCCAGTGACCAAGTAATTGATGGTATTAGCATACCAAGGTGAAGTTGGTGTTATCGCCATAAGGGTTTCATTGGGAAATGTCTCACGGATGTCTCCAGATGGAGAATCATCAAGTGGAAGGCGAGACAGGTGGTCAGCCACTACATTTTCCATCCCTTTCTTTTCACAAATATCCAAGTCAAACTTTGAAGGAGTAGAATCCACCTAATAAGTCATGGCTTAGAATCTTTCTTGGCAATGAGGTGCTTCACTACTGCATGATCAGTAAAAATGACCACCTTAGACCCAAGAAGATAAAACCTAAACTTCTCCAAAGCAAATACTACAATGAGTAATTCCTTTTCTGTCACAATGTAGTATTGTTGTGGGTCAGTTAAGGTTTTGCTAACGTATTGTTGCACATGAGGTCTTCCCTCAACCCTTTGTCCAAGGATAGCTCCCATGACATAATCTAGAGCATCACACATTAGCTCGAATGGAGTGTCCAATCTGGAGCTCAGAGAATAGGTGTAGAGATCAAGGCCTCCTTCAGAGTGTAAAAGGCCTGTCACACTTTGAATCAAAATCGAAGGAAGATTCCTTCGCTAATAGGTCACAAAGTGGCCTAGAAATTTTACTGAAATTTTTAATAAAGTGCCTATAAAAGCCTGCATGGCCCAGAAAGGATCTAATCTATTTGACATTCATGGGCACTGGGAGTTTGGAAATAGAATCAACCTTAGCCATATCTACTTCCAAGCCCCTTTCAGACACAACATGCCAAAATACAATGCCTTTTTGTACCATAAAGTGGCTTTTCTCCCAGCTGAGGACTAAACCAGTCTCCTTACATCACTTCAGCACATTCTTTAAGTGCAGGAGACACTGGTTGAAAGATGAGCCATAAATAGAGAAGTCATCCATAAACACTTCGACACACTCGTCAATCATGTCCAAGAAAATGGACATCATACACCGTTAGAAGGTTGCTAGTGCATTACATAGTCCAAACGACATACGCCTGAATGCAAAGGTATCGTAAGGACTCATGAAAGTCATCTTCTCCTGGTCATCATGGAAGATTATAACCTGGTTGTACCCAGAATATCCATCGAGAAAGTAATAGTACCTATTCCCTGCCAACTTTTTGAGAATTTGGTCAATAAAAGCTAAGGGAAAGTGATCTTTTTGGGTAGCCGTGTTCAGCTTGCGGTAATCAATGATGACCCACCATCCAGTTGAGGGTCTAGTCACCACTTGTTCTCCTTGCTCATTAATTTCCACGACAAAGCCTGCCTTCTTTGGCACTGATGAGAGACTCATCATGATCTCTAATTACCCCTAATTAACTAGTCTTCCTAGTTAATTAGCTAAGATTATGAATATATAAGGGTTAATTATAGAATAAGGGATATTTTGTAAAGGACCTTTAAAAAAAGTTAAAAATGGCATTTTATCATTCAATTAACAATATTAATAATCTAGTTAATAATTGGACTCGAAATCTTATTAATCATTCCCTAAATTAATAAGTTAAGTAACTTAAACTTAATGTATACCTAAGTATATAATAACTTAAGTAATTTTACTTAATCTAATAAATTAATCTAAAAAGGTCAAAAATGTAAATTTAAGGTGAAAACATGATATTTACCCTATTCACTAACATATATAAAAAGTTGAAAAAGATCTAAGTTAAAATAAACCTTCAAAACCTAGGTTTACATTTAGGTCCTTAATATTCATTACAATCGGGTCCTTATTTCTCACATAGGTCCTTAAGATTCATTACATTTAAGTCCCTTTTCGTCTTCTTCTTCTGCCTCTTCAGTCGAATGAACGGCTGGCGACGGAGAGTCACGCCACCGCACGATCACCGCCCTGCCGACATCACTCTTCTTTGTCCAAGCTCTTGCAACTTGCGCTCACCACCTCCTCTTCATCCACCAGTTTGGATTAACCGGAAATCCTAATTTCCAGTGGGAGATAACCTCACCGTCGTCGGAGACGACGCTGGAGGTTAAGCTCCTCAAGCTCCTTCTTCTGCCAGACCTCACCACTCTCTTTGCTGTCAACCGCTATAAATACCCCCTTACCCCTCTGATTTTACTCAAGTTGGCTCCCTTCCCTCTTCTAAACTGAGTTGACCCAATAGGCTATTCGTCTGCAACTCCGACGACTTTCCATCTCACTTTCCGACTTCCTCCATCCATTCTGATCAGCTGAGGAGATCCACCGTGGTCAGCTGCGGCTCTGACACAGGCGTTGACCCAAGGAATCCTCTGCTTCCGCTGACATCCACCCACCGAAGATTCTTCTTTTCACCCTCTGATTTCGTCGTCTGCCATGAGACTTTGGAGGAACCCTATTGACCCCTTCGTCCAGGTAACAGTAGATTAGGAGTAGGGTAGTTAGGTAGGTAGTTTAGGTAGGCAGTTTAGCTGTAATTTTAGATTTTAGATGTTATCTTCTCCGACTCCGGTGAGCTCCTTGAGCTTGCCAAAGCCTTAATTTCATCTTTTGAAATGGTTGATCACCTTTCTTTATCTCTCATGACCATTTCTAATCCACTTAATCACTTAATTGATCACCTAATCGCCTGAATTAACTTCACCTCCATCGACTACTGTCACTGTCCATGGTGACAGTAGTGGGCTTAAATCACCTTCACTGGGTTCATCATCATCTATCCATCACTTATGGACCCTAATCGATGCTATAATACATAGAATTACCACATATAAATTAAACACCCAATCTTAATTAAGCTCCTGAGCTCGCTGTCAATGGTGGCTCGGGAGTAGTTAAAATCCTTAATTATATATATAGTTATGATCATAAACACTTGTTGACTTGTTTTAACCACTCAATTGAGTGGTAAAACAAGTCCTGAGCTTAATCCAAATCAGATTCTTGAAAAATGAAATTCACTGTCAAATCTTAATTCTAATGGACAAATGAAGAATTAATTAAGTTCTTGAGGTTCCTTGCAACCTCAGGATCCTTTTTAGATTAAAAATGACAAGTTTAAATAATCTATACACAGTTTGTACATTTTCTGGACTCACCAGAGCTCCAACGAGCTCCAGCAAGCCATTCTTGAGCTTCAGCCTTTAGAATTTGTTGAGAAACTCCAGATCAATGATTTGAGGAACACTGATTGTGTTGAGGTATTTTAATTGAGATTTTAGTGTCTGGAGTTGTTGTTAGGTCTTCATCTTCTCCAACTTCGGCAGAGTTGGAGATGAGTGACAGATAGGTTCTAGTCCTGTTTAAGAAGTTTGGAAGCATCATTGTTGATCCCTGAGTTCATTTATGTGATCCAATTAATGCCACAACTCTTAGATTGCTCTGACGAACAAACACATTTTGGAACTCAGGCGGCAAGCTTGTAACCCTAGAAATATTAGTTAAAACACCTATCTGAGAGGCTGAGTAAATTCTTGGGGTTGGAAGAACCTTATTTTAGGCTTTAATTTCACTTGAAGAGGTTTTGAACAAAAAGTCAAATTTTTGTGCCTTCATAGTCAAACTAAGTTTGATTATGGAGTTCTAAGCTCAATTTGAGGAATTGATGAGATTAAATTGTTTCTGGGATCTTGATGAATGATATTAGAATGAATTAAGTGACCTCAGACTTGATATTTAGTAAACATTTGAACTTTGTCAGTTTGGGTTATTTTTCAACCCAAACTGATGACAGTAGCATTTTGAGGAAATTTGAGATGAAATCCTACCCAGATCAATCTGTTTCAACCCTTAAAATCTGTTTTAATCAGTCAGTAATGTTTTTTTGTGTCTGTACACCTATTTCAGTCTAAAACTTTTGAACTTTGAAGCTTTCAGAGAAGCTTTGAGCTTCTCTGCTGTTCCTGAAGGTCTTGTGAGCTTAGAACCTACTCTAGTAACTGCGGAATCATTTGTATTAACTATTGAGACCTTTAAATGAGAGAGAAAAGTCCATCTGAGGACTTTGTTAACATTAATTTCACTTTCCGAGCATTTTAACCCGTACGAATCCCTTGATTTTACTCTTCAAATTGAAGAGGAAAACATCCTCTTATCTTAAAATTGACCCTACAATCTTATAGAGTAACCTTAGAGCTTTCCAACAAACTTTAAATCACTTGAAACGGAGCTTTGAGTCGGGAGTTATGATCGATTGAAGTTGGGTCTAGAAGGGGGAACATAGTCCCACATCTGTAATTCACGAGCGCGTGCATGGGAACAAAAGTGATTTGTTGCATAGGCCATTCAGTCGTCAGCGCTCGGTGCACCGGTTACCGATCTGATCCTCTGGTATTCTGAGCATATGTGTGTGTGTGTGGGCATGTGTGCCTGCGGGTGTGTGTGCGCCCGAGTGGGCGTGAGCGAGTGTGCCCTGGGAGGGTGAGGCCTAGGAGGCGGTTGAGCCGGATTGGCTCGAAACTACGAATAAAACAAAAAATAAACTGAAATCGAACCTAATTGAAATCAGGCGAGGACCGAGTAGGGTCTGGTCCCACCCTGATCTCAGGGTGCTGTGTATCCTCGAAAGGACCTCGCCGTAAATAAAATAATTTTTGGTTAAAAAGGAAAAAAATAAACCCAGTTCAGTTGGCTTAAGGAGCTGATGATTGAAGGCATAGAGACTAAGTGTTGAAGAAGAAGGCATGAAAGGAACTAAGAGAGAACAGGCACTACTAAGAGGACTAAGAAGATGACTAAGGGAAGAGAAGAAGAAGGCAGGAATAGAACAGAAGAGAGGTAAGAAAAGAACTCGAGAGAGTGTAAAGAGTAAAAGATAAAAAGAAAGAGAGAAAGAAAGAAAGGAGAAGAAGAAGAGAGAGGCTGAAGAAATGAAGTTTTATTTATTTAATTTCTTTGAATTTGTCTTAATTGTAATAATGCATGTTGTAATAAAAGAACTCTTATTGCTTTAATTTCTTTTGAAATAAAATTGGAAAACTAACATGTTTACTTTTTAATAAAGTAGATCATTTTGAGTAAATATGTTCTTTTATGGGATTTTGCATATTACTTCATTTTAATAAAATATTTTGGAAAAATTCATGCTTTTATAATCAACTTAAATATACCTCCTAAACTTATAAAGAAAATAAAAGATAATTGGTAAATTTAGAATGAATTATATCTCTCAGTGAACGACCTGGACTCAGCCAGTAAAAATTTCTAAAATGTCAGGTTAATTCGACCCTATACTAATGATAGAGCGATTTTCACTTTGAATAATTAATATTATGATAATAAATCGTTGCAGCATAAAAGGTGGTGGAAAATCTTTCAATCAAAGATTAAATAGATATGAATTTAAACCACAATAACGGATGTCATATCCACAGGGAGGAATAGACTAATAAATTCATGATAAATTTACCTCTTGTTTACTTAAAAGTAATTTCATTCATTCATCCTAATCCCAAAGAAAGAACACTAATAGATGAATCAAATAACCAATCTCTACTTTCTGAAAAGAGATGGACCAATCATGCAAATTCTCCTTTACTAGAATACTCCTATAAAATCAATCAACCCCAAATATTCAATGGCATCCAATGTAAAGCATAATATCACCATTTAATATAAAGCCAATAGATGGGGGAAGATAATCATGCAATTTGATAAGCCAATTAATTGGAGTAGACTAAAGGGGCTTGGCTGTAAATTCATTCAATTAATAAAAATAATAAATCAAAAATCAAGTTTTGGCAATGGCAGCACATGTAATATCTAATTGAAGGGAAAACAGAGCTTTCACTCTCTCTCCTCCTCGCATGAGAGATGGAGCACCGGCGATGGAGCTGCTATGGGGGAAGGTTGACCGACGCGTGGGGATCACGATGACGGTGACAGAACGGCAAGAGGTGGCCGGTAGGTGGAGGAGGGCCGCCGGCCTATTGGAGGAGAAGGCGACAGCCATGTGCTTGGCTGCGCTCGGGTGCACGCCTGCAGGGCAGTGGTGGTGAGGGCGAGCGCCTGCGGGAGGGGGAGCGCCTGCTTGCGGGGAGCGCTGGTGAAGCGAGGGCACGTGCCTGCTGGTTGCTTGGTGAGGGCGCGGGCGGAGGTGATGCCACTGTAGAGGGTTTCCTATGCGGGTGCGTAAGCGGGCTGGAAGGGGGAGGTGCCTACGAGCGTGGGTGGGGCGGTGCTAGCGCCTGCAGGGCTGGTTGGAGATGGGTGAGAAGGGGCCTGTAGGCTGCTTGGTGAGGGCATGGTAGGGGCACGCAAGGTGTGAGCGCTGGAAGGTGCAAGCGTCTGCGGGTGCGGGTGGGGCAAAGCGAACGCCTGCAGGGCGGTTGGAGTAGGCTGGAAGGTGATGGCGCTGTGCAGGTGCGCATGGTGGAGGCGCTGTGCGGCTACGGCCTGACAGGTGGGGCACTGGAGCTGGAGCTTCGCTGGCTGGAGGCGAGCCTGCGGGCACTGGAGGAGGGGAAACGCCTGTAGTGGTAGCGTGCTGCAGGCAGGAGATTGCAGGCTACTTGGTGAGGGCGCGGGTGGGGCGGTGCGCTTTGCAGTGGAGAGCGCTGGAGGAGGGGGGGCGCTTGCGATGGAGGCTGTGGCTGGCGTGAAGGTGATGGCACTGCAGAGGGGGGAAGCGCTGCAGTGGAGAACTTAGTGCATAGTGCACGCGGTGGTTGCACCGTTCCTGGATGATTGTTTGTACGCTTTTGTGGGGTTTTAAAAGATAACTCGTTGTAATATAGCTGACAAAATGTTCAAACAAATATAGAGAATTTTATTACTCGAAAAACTAGAGTATCCGAGGTCGAACATAGGGAGCAATCTCAGTACTTTTAAAATCAAAGAATACAACTTTTAAATGAAAACAATTGATTCAAAGAGAGAGAGTTATAAAAAGAACTGCTAAAAGAAAACAGAATTGGACGTCTGATTTCTTTATCAGACATCTTAAAAGTAAGTCCTCTTTCTCTCTTCTGCCTTCTTCTTCTTCTTCTTCGTTGGCTCTCCTTCTTCTTTTCTTCTGATCCACAGGTCTTTTTCTTCCTTGAACTTCCTTCTCTTCTCTTCTCTTTGCTGCGAAGGCTTCCTCTTCCTGCCTTTGTTTCTCTTCTGTCTTCTTCCTTTTTGTCTATAGTCCTTTCTTCCTTGTCTTCTCTTCTTCTTCCTTCTTCTTCCTTCTTCTCCTTGCGGCTAAGTCTCCTCTTCACCGCTTGGCCTACCTGCACAACAGGGAAGCAAAACCTAACCCTTCCCCTCTACCCGCACGTCTCTCACTCTCTATGCAATTCGCTCAAGGACGCTCTCCCAGAGCCACGGGTATTCGGGTCGGATCTCGCACCCGGGACCAGGCGCACCGGCAGGTGGGTGATGCGCGAGGAGTGCTCAGGTCAGGGTCGGGTCAGATCCCGCCAGATCCGCGAGGTGAAACCGCGGACGAGGTGGGCGTGGGTCAGGTGAGGGACCTCACCCCTGTGCGTTCGGAGGCGATAAGAAGATAACACAAAAAAAACTTAAACCATACCTGCGCGTTGCGTTTCGCCGATGTGGGACTATCTGGCCTGCCCCAATTTCGCGCGCCCGCAGAGCTTTCTTCGTGCAATTGCTAAAGCTGCGGGCTTCGCGGCTTTACCAGCTGGACCTCTTCGTGCAATTGCCAAGATAGAGAAGGTATCTGGAGTGTTCTGGAAGAGAGGGAGGCAGCGGAGTGGACAACGCGTAGCTGCCGTCCTCGGAGAAGAACCCTGAGGGAGGGAGCGGCGACGAGGACGAGGTCAGGGGCACGCGCGCTTGGTATGGCGCGACGTGGGAGGAAGAGGCAAAGTTGACTCTGCTGCTGGTATGGCAGCAGAGCAACGAGAAGGAGGGGAGGAGGTCGCCGGTGCTTGCGGGTTTCTTGGCCGGAGATGGAAGGGAGGAAAACTTGGGGGAATCTCCGTCAAAATAAGGCTGAAGATCTACGGCCGGGTCTGTAGATCCTTTTATAGGTGTTGTTCGAACCTTCTAGTGCATGGAGGGCACACAATCATCTTCGCCGGCTCGCCGGAGAAGGAAAGAAGGTGGATACCCAAATCCCTCGTGCGTTCACACGAGAGATTGGGTTCACACCAGAGATCGTGATTGGCTTTAGATGGAAGGGAATTCCTCAGAGAATCTCCCTTCCATTTCTGGGAGGGAATCTCTGAGGGATCAGAGAGTAATCCCACTCTAAACCTCGTCGGAGATCGGTTCTTCCCTAACAATGGTAGCAGGACCTGATTGCAAAGGTGGCGAGGAACTTAGGGGGCTCTCTGCAATGATTTTCAAAAGATAGGGACCAAGTTGTGATTTGGGTGTACTAAATTGTAAAGTAGGTCAAGATGACCTCCACTTAGGTCAAAATTTTGGTATAAACCTAATTTGGACCTAAGGAATCCAATGGTGAAGTTGAATTTTAGGTTTGACCTCGTTTGACTAGACATTTTGTGTAAAAACCCAAATTAGGTTAATTGAATGGCTTGGACCCTAATCTAGGTCAAACTAGGTTCCAAAGGCCACATTAAGTGTTCTAAACCCTAAGGGGTATTTTTCCATAATTTTTAGAGGGTTTACTTGATTTTTATTCTGACCGGAGCCTTGTTATTTTAAGCGGGTCAGTTTTAGGGTTACCAAATGTCATTTAATTCCTAGATTGCGCATAAACCCATTTTTGATTGACTCAACCCACTTTTTATCTCATTTAGACCATTTGACCTATGTTTTGCTTCTGAGAAATCCCGTTTATGTACTGCAATGGTAAAATTGCAGTTTTACCCTTTAATTCATGTTTTCTTCTCAGAGCACTTATTCCTTTATTTGGGCCCTCTTGTAGGTTATGTAGGAGCTTTTATCTTCTTTATTGGGTCAAAATGAGCTAGTTATGGCTCATGATGAGGCTCTCATCATACCCACATTCCTAGCTTTTGCTAGTCCCTTAGCAAAATTCCAAGGTTTTAACTTCCGTTCTAGACCCAGAGTGTCTGTCAACAATCATGATAAGTGCTTCTCCTTTTCTTTTGTGATTAGGTAGGAATGCCGACAATAGGCTTAGAGGTACTCAAGTACCAACCAAAATCCGGACCTGACCCGCTTTAGCCTCAGTCCTCCGCAAAGGTTTCTAAGGCCCACAAAAACTAACCTAGGGTTTGTTGGACCCGCGGTTAAAGCACCCGTGCTTGAGACATTTTTAGCCAAAGTTTAGTTTGCAGAGCATTTTTGTAAGAGAGAGATAGAAGATTTATTTGTTTGGAGAGCTTTTCTCTCTCTTTTCGTTTTATTTCTAGCTTCGGATTAGCTTCTCAACACGGTCTGTATCGGATTCCTCGTCCCTATCATCAATCCTCAAGGGTCCCTAGCTTTCGAGATTTCGAGATAATCCCGCCCATGGCCACCCCCAGAACCCTGGCTTTCGAGATTTCGAGATAATCCCGCCCATGGCGTTCCGTGGCCGAATCCAGACCCTGGCGATCGACATTTCATGATAATGCCACCCATGGTATCTGAATCAGCAGAGTGCTTACATGCCCCCAGTAGGATATTTAAATATCCTAGGAGACAAGCACCGAGGAGACGATATGTTGTTACGCATCTTCGAGGGGAATTTCCCACCTCTCCGTGCCGGGAACTCGTCCAAATCAATTTGTGTTGATTGGCCACTCCTAATCTAGGTGACTTTTTCAAAACATTAGACACTTTTTGCATGATTTGGATGTTTATGCGCACTGAACCAGACTGTGTGTGAATTTGGGGTGCTTAGGTTACCGAATCCTGCAAACCGGAGGTCAGTTAACGAGGTCGAATACTTCCTAAGCCTTAGAATTAATACTTAAGCTTCGCATTTTCCTCAACCTCTTGATGATTATCCAGATTTTAGCGGATACGTGAATTTTTAAGCTAAAGAATCTAGCCCAAGAGGCCTAAGACCAGCATTCCCGCTAATCTCTTGTTATGTCTCCTTAGCACTTTTTCTTTTCCTTGATTTGGTCTAGAACTTCAGTTAACCCCTTAATCTTTTACTAATGACTATTTCTCTTCATTTTCATTTTGTGCTCCTTTTTGTCATTTTACTCTTTTTCTCCTCCTCATTTGTATGACCCTGAATTGTTCCTCCCTTCCTTCAAGTCTTTTTTTTTTTTTAATTGAAACCCTTTCTTGATATGAATTTTCCTGACATTTTGCACTTTCATACCCCCCATGCCTAAGATTTGCAATGTCCCCATTGTAAATTAGGTGGGTTCGATTTCAGCTTAGTTCATTCATTAGGATAGGTGTGTGGTGAGTGAATGGGTTGAAGTGACTTGTTGCGAACAATTTCTAATCTCGGGTAGGTGATGAGAGCCTCATCATGAGCCATAACTAGCTCATTTTGACCCAATAAAGAAGATAAAAGCTCCTACATAACCTAGAAGAAGGCCTAACTGAAGGAACAAGTGCTCTGAGAAGAAAACATGAAATAAAGGTTAAAAATGCAATTTTACCATTGCAGTACGTAAACGGGATTTCTCAGAGGCAGAACAGAGGTCAAATGGTATAAATGAGATAACAAGTGGGTTGAGTCAATCAGAAATGGGTTCATGTGCAATCTAAGAACTAAATGACACTTGGTAACCCTAAAACAGATCCGCTGAAATTAACAAGGTTTCGGTCAGAACAAAAAGCAAGTAAACCCTCTATAAATCATGGAAAAACATACTCTAGGGTTTAGAACACTTAATTTGGCCTTTGGAACCTAGTTTGACCTAGATTAGGGTCCTAGCTCTTCAATTAACCTAATTTGGGTTTTTACGCAAAATGTCCACTCAAATGAGGTCAAACCTGAAATCTAACTTCGCCATTGGATTCCTTAGGTACAAATTAGGTTTGTACCAAAATTTGGACCTAAGGAGGGGTCATCTTGACCTACTTTGCAATTTAGTACACCCAAATCACAAATTGGTCCCTATCTTTTGAATACCGTTGCAGAGAACCCCCTAGGTTCTTCGCCTCCTTTGCAAACCGGTCCTGACGCCATTGCTAGGGCAGAACCGAGCTCCGGCAAGGTTCGGAGAGGGATTGCTCTCTAATCCCTCAGAGATTCCCTCCCAGAAATGGAAGGAGGATTCTCTGAGGAATTCCCTTCCTTATAAAGTCAATTACAATTGCTGGTGTGAACCCAATCTCTCGTGCGAACGCACGGGAGATTTGGGTATCCTAACTCCTTTCCATCTCCGGCGACCAACTTCAGGCAATTACGTGCCCTTCACGCCCTGGACACCCAGTCCAGCACCTATATAAGAACCCACAACTCCGGCCGAACAGGCTAAGCTTGATTTTGACGGAGATCCCTTCCAAATTCCTCCTCTCCCATCTCCGGCCAAACGACCCACAAGCTCCGGCGACCTCCTTCCCTCCTTCTTGTCGCTCTGCTGCCATACCAGCAGCTGAGTCCTCTCCGCCGCTTCCTCCCGCGTCGCGCTGTACCCCGCGCGCGCGCTTCTGACCTCGTCTTCGTCGCCGCTTCCTCCCTCAGGGTCTTTCTTCCCCGACGACGGCAGTTACGAGCCGTCCTCTCCGCCGCCTCCCTTCCCTCCAGACAACCCCAGATATGTTCTCTACCCTCTCCTCTCTCTTTTCCCCCAACTATTTTACTTGATTACCCCTCAACAGTACCTATCCGCCTTCATCTTCCTCGCCTCCGACCGCACTCCGGCGAGCCGCCCACACCACTCCGCCACTCCACACGACTCGCCAACCACCTCGGGAGCTCCGCCTCACCACCAGGAACTCGCTCCACCCCACAACTGCCACTCCAGACCTCCATAACCACCCCCCCGAACAACCCACCATCTCCGGCCACAGGTTGACCTAGGCGCGCACGCTTAGGCCGACCGACAACCTGCAGCATCACCCACAGCCTTCGCCGTGCTGCGGCGAAGGTTTCCAGCTATTCTGATTGGGCCAATAGGCCGTTCTGTGAAATCTCAGGTGAACGCCCCGGCCACCATTAACAGCCGAAGCAGCAGGAAGCTTGGAGCAGCAGCAGGCGTCAGGCTTCCCAGGCGGCAGGTGCAGCTGGATCTCGCAAGTGTCGCGAAGTGACTGAGTTCAGCAGGGAGCACCAGCAGGGCCTTCAGCGTGGGCAATTGCACACGAGAGTCTGCGGGCGCGCGCAAAGGAAGGGCGGAACGTTTAGTCCCACCTCGTGGAATCTCAAGGCACAGGTATGGTATAAAGAGTTTTTGTGATATAGCTTTACTGCCTCGAAAGCACAGGGGTGAGGTCCCTCACTGACCCCACACCCGCCTCGTCCGTGACCTGACCACGTGGACATGGCGGATCCGACCCGACCTAGACCTACGCACTCCTCGCGCATCACACCACCTTCAGGTGCGCCTGGTCCCGGGTACGATCCAACCCGATTAATGCTTGTGGCTCTGGGAGAGCGGCTCTGAGTGAATTGCTTGAGAGAGAGAGACGTGCGGGTAGCGGGAGAAGGGTTAGGTTTTGCTCCTGTTCGCAGGAAAAGGACTTGGCCGCTGCAGAAGAAGGAAAAGCAAGCCAAAGAAGAAGACAAAAGAAGAAGAAAGAAGCCTTCGCAGGAGAAGGAAAACAGAAAGATTAGAAGTCTTCGCAGAGAAGAAGAAGAAGGACAAGGGCAGATTGCAAAGAGATCGGAACGGCAAAGCAGAAGGAAAGATACAGAAGCAGAAAGGAGAAGAAGGAAGAAAGGAAGAAAGATCACATTTAAGACGTCTGATACATAAATCAGACGTCTAATTCTACTTTTTCTAAAAACTCTTTGAATCAATTATATTTTCATGTAACAGTTGTATTCTTGGGTTTTACAAAGTACTGAGATTGCTCCCTGTGTTCGACCTCGGATACTCCGGTTTTCGAGTAATAAAAATCTTTATTTGTTTTGAACGCTTTCGCGGCTATACTACAACACGATATTATCTTTTAACAAACCGCACAAAAGCGTGACGAACAGTAGGGATACCTGAGGTGAAGTCGGTTGTTCTAATGGATGAACCCTAAAGTGCAATATGAATTCTACATAGAGATGTCAGAAAAGGTTTCGGGTTTTTCAAAGAATGACGGGTTGCCTCCCGTTAAGCGCTGAGTTTTACGCTATCGGCTGGGCGCAATGAGCTCAAGAGGAATGGAGGGTAACGGATGACTTAGCCAAATCTATATCGGTCATGTTAATGAACGGCTTGAGTCTCTGACCGTTCACGACAAAGGGTTCAGAATCGTGGCTGAGTGGGCTGATTTCAATGGCTCCATTTCCGAAGATTTGTCAGACTAGGTAGGGTCCAACCCACTTAGATCTTAGCTTTCCTGGGAATAATTTGAGTTGGGCATCAAAGAGTAAAACCTTTTGACCAGGATGAAAGACCTTTCTAGAAATGTGTTTGTCATGAAAAGCTTTAACCCGTTCTTTATAAATTCGCGAGTTCTCATACGCGTCGTGGCGTAATTCATCTATCTCGCTCATTTGAAGTCTTCTGTGGGTTCCAGCCTTAGAAAGATCCAGATTACAGGTCCGTACTGCTCAATAGGATTTATGCTCCAACTCGACGGGGAGGTGACATGCCTTCCCGTACACTAGTCTGAAGGGAGACATTCCTAATTGGGTTTTGTGGGCAATTTTATAGGCCCACAATGCTTTCGGAAGCCAAGAAGACCAATCCTTTCTATCAGGTCGAACAGTAACCTGAAGGATCTTCTTGATCTCTCGGTTAGATAGCTCAGCTAGACCATTAGTTTGGGGGTGGTAAGGAGTAGAGATTCGGTGCGACACCCCGTATTTGGTCATCAGTGACCTGAACTGAGCGTTAGTGAAATGGGTCCCTCCATCGGAAATTATAGCACGTGGGATCTCGAACCTTGAGAAAATGTTTTGATGAAGGAATTTTATAACAACTTTATGATTGTTGGTTCGGGTCGGAATGGCTTCTATCCACTTGGAAACATAGTCAACTGCAAGTAAGATGCATTCGAAGCCATCCGAGATTGGGAAGGGTCCCATGAAATCAATCCCCCAAATATCAAAAATTTCGCATACCAAGATCGGCTGTAGAGGCATCATGTCTCGATGGCTCATGTTTCCTAGAGTCTGGCAACGGGAACATGCCTTACAGTGATCATATGCATCTTTGAAAATTGTGGGCCAGTAAAAGCCACACTGGAGGACTTTTGATGCGGTTTTATGTCCTGAAAAATGTCCACCGCATGCCTGGTCATGGCAAAATGAGAGTATGTCTTTGATTTCCACTTCCGCGACGCATCGTCAAATTATCTGATCAGCACCAATGCGGAATAGATACGGGTCTTCCCATAGGTAATACTTGGCATCGGAACGCAATTTGTCCTTTTTGGCCTTCGGCCAATCGGGCGGAATATGATGTGATGCCAGGTAATTAACTATATCAGCGAACCATGGAAGACTTGTACTGATAGTCAGGAGGTGCTCATCAGGAAAATGTTCTGTAATAGGTCCGGAAGGGTCGATTATTTCATAAGGAAGGCGGGACAAGTGATCAGCTACCACATTTTGCTTTCCCAAATTCTTGCAACAGCATGATCCATCGAATTAATCGAGGTTTCACGTCCTTCTTTGCAAGGAGATGCCTCACAGCTGTGTGATCCGAGTATATGATAACACGGGAACCCAGAAGGTATGATCTGAATTTTTCCAGGGCAAATACTATGGCCAGCAGCTCTTTCTCAGTAACCGTATAGTTACGCTGAGCCTCATCCAGTGTTTTGCTGGCGTAGTAAATGACCACAGGTTTCCCATCAATTTTCTGCCCCAAAATCACTCCTACAGCGAAGTCAGATGCATCGCACATGATCTCAAAGGGTTGAGACCAATCAGGGGACTGTAGGATTGGGGCTTGGGTGACTTGGTCACGTAGGATCTCAAATGCTTGAGTGCATTCCTTGGAAATTTCGAAAGGCACATCCTTGGAGAGAAGATTGGTCAGGGGGCACGCAATTTTGGAGAAATCAGGGATAAATCGACGGTAAAAACCGACGTGGCCCAAAAAAGATCGGATGTCCTTAATCGAGCTAGGCATAGGGAGCCTAGAAATAAGGTTAGCCTTAGCTCGATCCACTTGGATGCCTTTCTCCAAGATTAAATGTCCCAGGACAATTCCCTCAGGCACCATGAAATGGCTCTTTTCCCAGGAAAGAACCAAATTCACATCAATGCACCGCCTGAGTATTTGGACCAAGTGTTGGAGGCAATCGTCAAATGATTCTCCAAAAATTGAAAATTCATCCATGAAGACTTCCAGATAATCACCTACCATATCTGAGAATATGGCAAGCATACACTGCTGAAAAGTTGCAGGTGCATTGTAGAGACCGAATGGCATCCTTTGAAACGCGTACGTTCCGAAGGGGCAGGTGAGTGCGGTCTTTTCTTAGTCCTCTGGATGGATTTCCACCTGATTGTAACCGGAGTACCCGTCAAGAAAGCAGAAAAACCTATTTCCCGCTAGTTTTTCGAGGATCTGATCAATAAACGGTAGTGGGAAATGGTCCTTCTTCATGGAGGAATTGAGTCTTCTGTAATCAATACAGACTCTTCACGAGTTAGCTATTCGGGTAGGAATGACTTCTCCGGTTTCAGTCATGATGATGGTAAGTCCTGCCTTTTTAGGCACCACTTGTATTGGACTCACCCAATGACTGTCGGAGATCGGGTAGATGATCCCTGCATCTAACCACTTTATGATCTCCTTTTTCACGACCTCCTGTAGGTTAGGGTTTAGGCATCTTTGCATTTCTCTTGAAGGTCGTGCGCCTTCTTCTGTGTAGATTCGATGTGTGCAGTATGAAGGGCTTATACCAGTCAAATCATCGAGAGTCCATCCAATGGCTCTACGATGTTGCTGGAGAATAGAAATCAAACGGAGTTCCTGGTCAGGTGTGAGTCAAGAGTTGATAATCACAGGAAACGTCTGATTTGAATCCAAAAACACGTACTTCAGATGTTCGGGGAGGGGTTTGAGTTCCATGACAGGATTGTCAGCAGCAGCGGGTGGTTCGGGGTTTGTATCAAGAGCAATGGTAGGAGTCATAGGTGTGTCTAGATCATGTTTGCACTCCTCTGTTAGTGGGTTTTGATTCTCTAATGGTTGATCAGGGATAATCAGGTTGTCCTCTATATGCAATTCATCAACCACGGCTTTGATATCACATATTTCCTCTATAACCCCGCAATTAATCCTTTGTTGGGCCTTGAAAATGTCAATCTTCAGGCTTTGATTCCTAAATTTTAATTCTATCTGGCCCTCTTCGCAGTTTCTATTGGCCCTAGCCATGGCCAAAAGGGGTCTCCCCAATATGATTGGTGTGTCCCTTGGGTTCTTAGGTGCATCCATGTCCAGTACTATGAAGTCCACTGGGAAATAGAAATCTATTACCCTAACAATGACATCCTCAAGTATTCCTCTAGGTGACTTGATGGATCGATCGGCTAACTACAATGTCACCTCAGTGGGTTTAAGTTCAGATTCTTCAAGGTGGTCAAGGAGGGATGTAGGTATTAAATTTATGGAAGCACCTAGGTCTAGTAGGGCTCTATCAAATTGGGTTTTACCAATTTTACAAGAAATCAAGGGACTTCCTGGGTCTTTAGGCTTGGGTGGGAGTTTGCTCAAGATGACAGAGCTGGCTTGCTCTGACAGTACGATTGGATTCCCATCCTTGGTTCGCGGCTTACGTTTAGGTGTACATATGTCTTTCAAGAATCTTGCGTAAGCCGGTATGTGGCAAATTGCATCCATCAATGGGATGTTTATCTGGACCTGTTCAAAGAGCTTGACCAGATCCTCCTCAGGAGCCACGGGTTTGGTTATTCTTTTTCCTTTGGTCAAGGCCTCAGGAAATGGGATCCTAGTTGTTTCCACTAGGATAGGTCCAGATTCTTGATCTGGGATAGTGGTATCTTGGATAACTATCCTAGGGTCTTGGCTATTATCAGGCTTGGAGTGGTTCGGATAATGTGGGTCTTGGGTTGTTTTACCACTACGTGTTGTTACAGAGTTTAATCTGGCCTGATTCTGGTTTGGGTTTGGTAGGATGGGTGGCTACTACTGAAATCCTGCATAAGATGTTGAAGCTTCCATCCTGTCTGGCGATGGAGCGGTAGGGGCCTGATAAATCAAATGTGTTTGGCCTGAATTTGGATTCATAACGCGCTTCTGGGTTAGCACGTTATTTGGGTTGGGTAGGGGTTGCGAAGGAAGGGTGCCAGATTGGTGGGAATTTGACATCTGGGCCAGTTGGTTGCGAACCTCTGTGATCTCGTCCTTGTGCTGTTTTTGCATTGCCGCATTTGTCTTTTGAATGTCAGCCAGTGTTTGAAGGATAAGAGTCAGTTGATCCTGGTTTTGCCCAGATTGGTAGGTAGGATTGGGCCGAGGCTGAGGGGGCTAATATGGACGAGAGGCTTGTGGACGAGGTTGATATGGTGGTCTTTGAGAATTTCCCGCCCACTGAAAGTTAGGATGATTTCTCCATCCAGGGTTGTAGGTATTGGAGAATGGGTCATTCTGGATGGCGTTGAGGTCCTCGCAGTTCTGAGGAACCTTAGGAAAGTCAGAATATGAGGGTTCAGAGTTCCCCCAACTCGAGTAGAATAGATCGGAGGTCACTCTGGTCCAAGAGGTAGACAGGGGTGGATATGGGTCCATCCCCTTGGCAGATTGGTGATAGATGTTTTGCACAGTTTCCCTTGCCAGAGGAGGTCGTGCAAAAGAGTTTTGCGCAGAGGTGGCTTGCTGCAAATGTCGAGTTAGCTCGTCCACCTTCTTTTCTATGATAGAAACCTTGTCCAACCGACTAGCCATCAGTTCCAAGTCGACAGAATTGGACAGGTCCTGCATCTCATGTGTCCCTCTTAGATTCGTTGATGCGCGGGCATTTGTCCTGTCGAATATGCCCATGGAGTCATTATTTATAGAGTTCTCGCACATGTTTTCGAGAATCTCCCACACCGTGTCCTCGTGTTGACCCATGATGTTTCCTCCGCATGTTGCATTGACGAATAAACGAATGTCTTCACGGAGTCCCTGGTAAAAAGACTGGACTTGTTCCCACTTAGGAACTCCGTGATGGGGGCACTTTCGCATGAGATCTAGGAATCGATCCCAAGCTTCATGAAGAGGTTCTCCTGGTTGTTGAGTGAAATGAGTGATCTGGTGGCGCAAGGCGTTCGTCCGGCCAACGGGGAAGAATTTTTTCAAAAATTCGGACTGCAGTTCCTCCCATGTGTTGATCGGACGGGTCTGAGTTTGATACCAGTGTGTGGCCTTGTCCATGAGGGAGAACGAAAACATTTTCATGAATAGGATATCCCAGTTTTGTACATCTGACCCGAAGGTCTGGGCCAGATGCTTGAGTTGTTTAATGTGTTGGAATGGATCCTCAGAGTTAAGCCCATGGAACTTTGGTATGGCATGAATCATATTGGGCTTCAGTTCAGAATCAGGTCCTCCAATCGGGATTCGTACTCGAGGTTCGATCGCCACCGCAGCGGGATTATAGTGATCTCGCATCATAGGTCGCTGCGGTGGGTTTACAAAGTTCTAAAAGAGATCATTAAGGCGTTGAAGTTGGTGTTCAAGGTTATTCTCCTCTTCAATGGGTTGTGCCATGATGGAAGAAGAAGGAGAACCAGGGTCTGAATCAGATGAAAGATTTATGTAGTAGGGTTGCTGCACAAACAAGGGCGTTGAGGCTTGGCCTCGACGAGAGTTAATTTCTAAAGGAGGTCTTAAGGGTGGCCTTAAGGACCTCCTACCGAACATGCACCGAAGGATGTGATGAGATTAGAAGGTGCTGGACCCAATCAAGACACCCAAAAATTGTTGGGTGACTAGAGGTTCGGGGCGGATGGACCCCTTAGTCAGAAAGGTCGTCCACTTGAGAAATACCTGGGCAGCCAGAGAGGGAGAGTCCCGTAAAGACCCCTACACGGTAGAGCATCCCCACGAGTTACAGGATTTCCCCCACCCGACCTCTCTTGTCACTGCGGTTCCAGGTAGACCAGAATGGGGACCTTGACCTCTTAAGTCTACCTTTTTTACTTTAAGATCAAGGTGCTTAATGTTCCACTTGAACTTTTAAGTATTTTGAGTGAAAAAGTGACCTAATTTTAAGGTTGGTTGACCCAAGGGATCAACTTCACCTCTTGTTCCTTTAAGAGCTTTTAGGTCCTTTTCTTTTTAAGGTTCAAATGGATTAAAAGCCTGATTTGCTTAGGGTTCTTCTTGTGTAGATCTTTTCAAACAAGGTTTAGGCACACCTCTTTATGGAAAAATTTATTTCTTTGTTTAAGAGAAGATGTGTCTCTAAAAACCCTAGCTTTGTAATCCTTAAATTGGCTCTAGTGGGTCCAATTTAGTTGCCTCAAAATTTAGTACCTAGGGCTCAATCAAGAAAGTTTTAGCCCTAGTTACCTTAGTTGGATGAGTAGATAAAAATGTGTTGAAATGAGAATCAGGCAACTTGATGAGTTACTAAATATGGAACAAGTAGCCCTAAGTTGATTGTTCTTTCTTTTTTTTCTTTCAGATTTTGAGAGAGTTAAGAGGGAGGGCTTATGGAAATTACCTGTTCCTTGGAGAGTATGTTGTGCAGCAGCTCTTCTTTCCTTTTTGCTTTCCCTGTTTGAGCACAACAAAAGAGGGGAGTTAGGTCAAATATTGAATAGAAAAGTTGTAATCAAAAGCTTTAAAATTGCCCGTTGCTCCCCGGCAACGGCGCCAAAATGTTTGTACGCTTTTGTGGGGTTTTAAAAGATAACTCGTTGTAATATAGCCGACAAAATGTTCAAACAAATATAGAGAATTTTATTACTCGAAAAACTAGAGTATCTGAGGTCGAACACAAGGAGCAATCTCAGTACTTTTAAAACCAAAGAATACAACTTTTAAATGAAACCAATTGATTCAAAGAGAGAGTTATAAAAAGAATTGCTAAAAGAAAACAGAATTGGACGTCTGATTTCTTTATCAGACGTCTTAAAAGTAAGTCTTCTTTCTCTCTTCTGCCTTCTTCTTCTTCTTCGTTGGTTCTTCTTCTTTTCTTCTGATCCACAGGTCTTTTTCTTCCTTCAACTTCCTTTTCTTCTCTTCTCTTTGCTGCGAAGGCTTCCTCTTCCTGCCTTTGTTTCTCTTCTGTCTTCTTCCTTTTTGTCTGCAGTCCTTTCTTCCTTGTCTTCTCTTCTTCTTCCTTCTTCTCCTTGCGGCTAAGTCTCCTCTTCACCGCCCGGCCTACCTGCACAACAGGGAAGCAAAACCTAACCCTTCCCCCCTACCCGCACATCTCTCACTCTCTATGCAATTCGCTCAAGGACGCTCTCCCAGAGCCACGGGTATTCGGGTCGGATCTCGCACCCGGGACTAGGCGCACCGGCAGGTGGGTGATGCGCGAGGAGTGCTCAGGTCAGGGTCGGGTCGGATCCCGCCAGATTCTCGAGGTGAAACCGCGGACGAGGCGGGCGTGGGTCAGGTGAGGGACCTCACCCCTGTGCGTTCGGAGGCGATAAGCAGATAACAAAAAAACAACTTAAACCATACCTGCGCGTTGTGTTTCGCCGATGTGGGACTATCTGGCCTACCCCAATTTCGCTTGCCCGCAGAGCTTTCTTCATGCAATTGCCAAAGCTGCGGGCTTCGCGGCTCTACAAGCTGGACCCGAGGGCTTCGCACTGCTCGCGCGAATCTGCTGCGCCTGAGCCTGGAAGACCTGATGCCTGGAGCTGCTGTGAAGCTGCTTGCTGCTTCAACCGTCAATGGCGGCAGGAGCTGAAACACTGTCAAACACACAATGAGCCTCTCGGCTCAATTAGACCAGCTGGGGACCTTCGTCGTGGCACGGTGAAGGTGGTGAACGGTGCTGCAGGCTGTGGGATGGCCTAGGCGTGCGTGCCTAGGTCAACCTGTGGCCGGAAGTGTGGGTGAGTTCGGGGGGCTATTGTGGAGGTGTGGAGTGGAAGTGGAGGGGCGGAGATTGTTCCTTGTGGTAGGGAGGAGCTTCTGAGATGGTTGGCGAGCCGTGTGGAGGGGCGGAATGGTGGATGCGGCTCGCCGGAGGTCGGTCGGAGGCAAGGAAGATGGAGGTGGTCAGGCACTGTCAGGGGGCAATTAACTAAAATAACAGGGGGAAAAGAGAGAGGGAAAGATAGAGAAGGTATCTGGAGTGTTCTAGAAGAGAGGGAGGCGCGATGCAGGAGGAAGAGGCGAAGTTGACTCTGCTGCTGGTATGGCAGCAGAGCAACGAGAAGGAGGGGAGGAGGTTGCCGGAGCTTGCGGGTTTCTTGGCCGGAGATGGAAGGGAGGAAAACTTGGGGGAATCTCCATCAAAACAAGGCTAAAGATTTGCGGCCGGGTTTGTAGATCCTTTTATAGGTGTTGGCCGAACCTTCTAGTGAGTGGAGGGCGTGCAATCACCTCCGCCGACTCGCCGGAGAAGGAAAGAAGGTGGATACCCAAATCCCTCGTGCGTTCGCACGAGAGATTGGGTTCACACCAGAGATCGTGATTGGCTTTAGATGGAAGGGAATTCCTCAGAGAATCTCCCATCCATTTCTGGGAGGGAATCTCTGAGGGATCAGAGAGTAATCCCTCTCTAAACCTCATCGGAGATCGGTTCTGTCCTAACAATGGCGGCAGGACCTGATTGCAAAGGTGGCAAGGAACTTAGGGGGCTCTCTGCAATGATTTTCAAAAGATAGGGACCAAGTTGTGATTTGGGTGTACTAAATTGCAAAGTAGGTAAAGATGACCTCCACTTAGGTCCAAATTTTGGTATAAACCTAATTTGGACCTAAGGAATCCAATGGTGAAGTTTGATTTTAGGTTTGACCTCGTTTGACTGGATATTTTACGTAAAAACCCAAATTAGGTTAATTGAATGGCTAGGACCCTAATCTAGGTCAAACTAGGTTCCAAAGGCCACATTAAGTGTTATAAACCTTAAGGGGTATTTTTTAATGATTTTTAGAGGGTTTAATTGATTTTTATCCTGACCGAAACCTTGTTAATTTAAGCGGATCTGTTTTAGGGTTACCAAATGTCATTTAATTCCTAGATTGCACATAAATCCATTTCTGATTGACTCACCCTACTTTTTATGTCATTTAGACCATTTGACCTATGTTTTGCTTCTGAGAAATCCCGTTTATGTACTGCAATGGTAAAATTACAGTTTTACCCTTTAATTCATGTTTTCTTCTCAGAGCACTTATTCCTTTATTTGGGCCCTCTTCTAGGTTATGTAGGAGCTTTTATCTTCTTTATTGGGTCAAAATGAGCTAGTTATGGCTCATGATGAGGCTCTCATCAATGATGAATCTTCCTCTCCTTTCTCCGCCTCCTCTTTAACTCCTCTCTTCCCACGTGCGTCAGTTAAGGGATTTTCAAATCCCTTAGCTATTTTTGACCGACGGCTGTTAAGGGTGCCTGGAGGATGGGGAAAAGAAATGTCACCGGTCGTTTGAAAGGGTAATTACCCTCCCTTCCTTATTCTTTTGCCAAATATTCTTCCTGCACATAAAAAGAACATAAAATCATTACATATTAAGTTATAGAATACTATAAAATAGATGTAAATTTAAATCATGATGCATGCAAACATTCTATAACTTAATGTAGTTATTAACAAACCTAAAAGGTACGATTAAAGTTACTTAGGCATAATATTAGTCCATTAAAATCGACTCATCAAATACCCCCATGCCTAAGGTTTGATAGTCCCTAGCAAAAATGGAAAATAATAGAAGTAAGCAGAAGATTTCTTCTTTTCTCATTTCAAAACTTTAGAGATCCAGATAAATGTGAAGTGACGATAGTCTAAGTAACAGATCCAAGTGAAAAAAACCAATTCGCAGTGGGAGTTTGTACTTCACCCTTGGTAAATATTTTTATCAGGATAGGCAACTACTTCCCTCGGGGATAAAGCAGACGATAATCTGTAATTTGACCCCGACGTTTGGCTTAGGTAGGAGATATCGAGTTGAATGGATTTGTAATTGGTGGAATACACTCATCTGGTGCTACATGTAGTCTAGTACTACAGACTCTAGATTTCTAGACTATTAGACAAGTCAACTCAGAGAGAGGCTAAACAACTGTGCTCTCTTGATGTTCCTCGGCGCTCACTCTTTTCTTTCTTTTCTTTCTGAGATCACAAATATCGCCAGATTTAGTAATTTTACTCACTATTTGGTGGCCTCACATGGCATCCACACTTCAATTAAAGTCCTAATAATTCTACAACTAAGTTAGAGTCCTCAACCAGTATTCGGGCGATCAGAAATACTAAAAGGTAGGTATGGGTCATATTTGGTGGAAGGCGAAAGGTGTTCTGTTGCCTCAGAAACAATGTTACATTATAAACTTGGACTCTCTTTCTTTTTTTTTTTTTGTAATATAACTATTTCTTCTTTTTCTTCTTTTCTCTCTTCTTTTTTTTTATTATTATTATTTCTTCTTGCTTTTGTTTCTTTTTCAATCAACACAACACGATACAGACTTTTATTTACAAGGCATTATTAGGGATGATGATGGTCAAGAGGAAGTTGTGTGGCTTATTTGGTGGAAGTGCCTATTCTCGGCACCGGGAAGGAACGGATAGGACAGGCATATTTCTGACCTATTACCCTCCTTTAGTCGAGGACTCTATGAAGGACGGTTGCAACCATCCACCATAGTCATAGCTTTATTAAGACTCCATCTCTGTGTATCTGCCTTATTTGGTGACTCTCAGGAATTCACACAACGTACACTCACAAGAGCAGAGAGCAAAAACTATGCCTAACTCTGAAGTATCATCATCTAGTTATCCAAAACTTAAGTCATTGCACTAGACTTAGCGCACCAGTAATCTCTCTACTTTCTTCTCATAAATATGAGGTGGATCTACTAGAAGACAATATGCCTGACTCCCTATGAATTTTCCAAGGGTTTAGTAGACTACAAATGCTTATTGGTTTTCTTCAAGGATCTATTACCAAGTCTATGTGCACGTGAAATAAATGTATTGGATTCAAAACTTAAGAAATAATTCAAGAAGAAAAGCCTCCAACGACAAAAGTATTTTGCTAGGGACTAACCCATTCAGCTCAAGAAAAGAGATTTTTTTTTATATATATAAATATGTATGCAAATATTTATAAATGCTATAAACCTCCAATGACAAAGGTATTCTGCTAGGGACTAACCCATTCAGCTCAAGAAAAGAGATTTTTTTTTTATATATAAATATGAATGCAAATATTTATAAATGCTATAAACATTCTTAGGTTATACCCCCAATGCCTAAGACTGACAATGTCCTCATTGGAAAAACACGAACATAGAAGAGTAGCACCTGAGGAGGAGAGTGGGAGGAGCTAAGGCTCCTCAAGCCGAAGTGCATCTAAAACCTGGCCATCTGAAAGAGTAATATACGGTTTAAGACGTTAGCCATTTACCTTAAAGCTCGCACCTGAAATAGGGTTCCGAATCTCTACAGCTCCATCAGGGAAAGTATTAATAACAACGTATGGCCCATCCCAACGGGACTTGAGCTTTCTAGGGAATAATTTAAGTCTAAAATTGAAAAGCCAGACCCACTGGTTGGGCTCAAAAGTCTTTCTACTGATGTGCTTGTCATGGAAGACTTTTGTACGTTGCTTGTAAGCTTGAGAAGTTTCATAAGCTTCATTACAAAGCTCCTCAAGCTCACTTAATTCTAACAAACGTGCCTTTCCCGCTTTATCCAGATTCAAGTTAACGTTTTTAATAGCCCAATAAGCTTTATGTCGGATTTCCATGGGAAGGTGGCATGCTTTTCCGTAGACAAGACGGAAAGGAGACATGCCCAAGGGTGTCTTATACGCAGTTCTGTAGGACCAAAGAGCATCATTTAGTTTTGTAGACCAATCCTTCCGATTAGGCCTGACAGTTTTTTCTAAAATTCGCTTAATCTCCCTATTAGACACTTCAACTTGTCCACTCGTTTGGGGATGATAAGGTGTGGCTATCATGTGGTTGACTCCCAAATGTTGGAGTAGTCTTGTGAAGTGTACATTCTTAAAGTGAGGTCCTCCATCACTTATGATTGTCCTTGGGCACCCATACCAAGAAATGATATTAGCCTTAACAAAGCCCAAGACCATGGAATGGTCATTGGTTCGCGTGGGTATGGCTTCTATCCCTTTCGATACATAGTCAACTACCACAAGGATGTATTAATATCCGAAGGACATAGGAAAGGGTCCCATGAAGTCAATGCCCCAAATATCAAAGATTTCAATAGGGAGAATAGGCTGTTGGGGCATCTCATCCCTTTTTCCAATGGTTCCCGTCTGCGGCAACGTAGACATGCACCCACATATGTATGTGCATCTCAGAATAATGTGGGCCACCAAAAGCTAGACTGAAGAACCTTATGGGTAGTCTTCTTCCCACTAAAATGTCCCCACAATGGAGGTCATGGCAGAAACTCAGAAGACTTCTTTGTTCTTCATCAGGGACGCAACGGCGAAAAAGTTGGTCAGGGCCTATTCTAAAAAGCACGGGTTCCTCCTAGTGATAAAATTTAGCGTTGGCGAGAAACCTGTCTCGCTTCTGCTTGTCCCAAGTACTGGGGTTAATGCCCATGACCAAATAGTTCACTATCTCAGTGAACCAAGGAGTTTTAGCTTCCATGGCCATCAGAGACTCATCAGGGAAAGTCTCTTGAATATCGCCAGCAGGGTTTGATGCCTTAATAGGGATCTTAGACAAATGGTCTGCTACCACATTCTCAACTCCTTTCTTGTCTTTAATTTCCAGGTCAAATTCTTGGAGTAGCAGAATCCAATGAATTAGGCAAGGTTTGGTCTCCATTTTAGCCAGAAGATGCTTTAGAGCCGAATGATCAGTGAACACTACAACCTTGGATCCTAAAAGATAAGACCGAAACTTTTCCAAGGCAAATACTACAGCAAGTAATTCCTTTTCAGTGATCGTGTAGTTTTGCTGAGGATCTGTAAGGGTCTTGCTGACATAATGTAGCACATGAGGTTTGCCATCAACCCCTTACCTAAGACCACTCCCATTGCAAAATCAGAAGCATCGCACATCAGCTCAAACGGGAGGGTCCAATCTGGTGCTTGGAGAATCGGCATGGTAATGAGGGCTTTCTTCAAAACTTGGAAAGCCTCGCCACATCTATCATCAAAATCGAAGGAGACATCCTTCGCTAATAGGTCGTAGAGTGGCTTAGAGATTTTACTGAAATCTCTAATGAAGCGCTTATGAAATCCAGCATGGCCAAGGAAAGATCTAACCTGACGAACATTGGCGGGCAATGGAAGCTTAGAGATGGAATCGACTTTTGCGGTGTCCACCTCTAATCCTCTCTTGAAAACTACATGCCCTAACACAATGCCCTGCTGGACCATAAAGTAGCTTTTCTCCCAGCTAAGCACCAGCTTTGCCTCTTCGCAACAGGTTAAGACTTTATCAAGGTGCGAAAGGCATAGGTCAAATGATGAGCCATAAATGGAGAAGTCATCTATGAAAATTTCAATGAACTCGTCGATCATATCAAAAAAGATAACCATCATACAACGTTGGAAAGTGGCAGGAGCATTACATAACCCGAATGGCATTCGGTGGAACGCAAAAGTGCCATACGGACTCGTGAAGGTGGTACGCTCCTGATCATCAGGAAAAATGGCTATCTGATTGTACCTAGAGTACCCGTCAAGAAAACAAAAGTACTTGTTCCCTGCCAATCATTCTAGAATTTGATCGATAAACAGTAAGGGGAAATGGTCTTTCTGGGTAGCCTTGTTTAAACGGTGGTAATCAATGCAGACCCTCCAACCGGTTGAGGGTCTAGTGGTCACCAGTTCTCCTTGGTCATTCTCTTCCACAGTGATTCCTGCCTTTTTCGGAACTACGTGAATAGGACTGACCCATTTACTATTTGAAATGGGATAGATAATCCCTGCATCCAGCCATTTCAGAATCTCCTTTTTAACAACCTCCCGCATATTTGGATTAAGCCTTCTCTGCATATCTCGGAAAGGCTTCACGGACTCATCCGTGTATATATGATGCATGCAAAGAGAGGGATCAACACCCTTAATATCAGCAATTGTCCAGGCAATTTCTTCCTTGTGCCTTTGTAAACACTCAAGCAGAGCTCCCTCCTACAATTCAGATAATGTAGACGAGATAATAACAAGGAGCATGCTATTAGGGCCAAGGAAAGCATATTTCAATGTGCTCGGGAGGGGTTTCAACTCCAAGTCAGGAGCCTTTTGGATTGAGGGTTTTAGTTGAGATGTCCTCGCCTCAGGCAGCAGATTTACCTTCACAGTCCAGGGTGGGGACAGAGACTCAGTGTGTATCCCCAGCAACTCTTCTAGTTCGGGCATTTTCCTTTCAGTTTCTTTAATAATCGAGGGATGGTCCTGAGATATGACCTTCTGAGGGGGATCTCTACATAAGAGTGCTAGAGTAGTCTCTTCAATTATTTCATCAACGACCTCAATCTGAGAACAATCTTCAAATCCGGGTTGCTTGTAAGTATCAAAAACATTCAACCGAATCTTCTTGTTCCCAAAGCCCATTTTAAGTGCCCCAGATCTACAATTTATAGAGGCATTGGCTGTGGCCAAGAAGGGGCATCTCAGAATAATGGACGGCTTTCTGGGCTTATTAGATGGGTCAGTATCAAGTACCAGAAAGTCAACAGGGAAGAAGAAATCCTCCACTCTCATAAGGACATCTCCCAACAATCCCCGCGGTGTCTTAAGTGATCTGTCTACAACCTGGAGGATTACTGGACTAGGCTTTAGCTTGCCTCCTCCCAAAAGGTCGTAGATAGAGCTCGGTAGAATGTTTACCCCCGCACCCAGATCGAGCAGAGCCTCGTCAATGTGTTGGTTACCTATAACCACTGAAATATACGGGGCCCCTGGGTCTTTCATTTTGGGGGGTGTTCCATGCTGAAGAAGCGAGCAAACATGGTCAGGCAAAATGACCTTGGTTTGGACCTGTTTCCTAGATCGACGCTTCTGGGTGCATAGGTCCTTCAGAAACTTGGCATAGGACGGAATCTATTTAATTGCTTCCAACAGAGGCAAGTTAATCTGGACTTGCCTAAAAGTATCCATAATCTCTTCCGTCCTATCCTTGGCTCTAGACGAGCCAACAGAAG
Source organism: Thalassia testudinum (assembly GCA_037157565.1). Taxonomy (NCBI): domain Eukaryota; kingdom Viridiplantae; phylum Streptophyta; class Magnoliopsida; order Alismatales; family Hydrocharitaceae; genus Thalassia; species Thalassia testudinum. Next base: position 114,742,818 of record JAZHRO010000025.1, read on the forward strand.
ATTCCCCAGGAGCAGATAGGCACTCTGGATAGGGCACCCTTGGCTTCTGGGTAGAGGGGTCGTCATGGCGGGAAAGGGGTGGTGGAAGGACGACATCCTCATTGTGGGTGATTTTGTGCGAGGGAGAGTGGTGTGGCTCTTCCTCGGGTGAGATGGAAGTCAGGTCAGGTGTGGAAGGGGAATTCTGAGACGTAACCGTAGGAGTGTTATCAGACTTGTCAATCTTTTTTCCACTCCTCAACACGGTCACTGCTTGGGCATGCTCCCTGAATACAACCCCCTTGCCCTTAGGGTTCTCCTCAGAAGAGCTAGGTAGCTTCCCTGGATCACGTTGCCTAATTGCCTCAGTAAGATGACCAATTTGGGATTGCATATCAGTAATCATCTTATTTTGAGGTTGGATAACCATATTCTGATGCTCTTGCATTGCTTTCATCATTGCCTTCAGTTCATCCATCTTAGAGGGCTTATTCGGAGGAGGGTTTTCATAAGAAGGTTGGTATGTGGGCTGGGGAGGTAAGGGTCTTGTATTCCTAGAGTTAGAAGCATCACCTTGCTTCCAAGAGAAGTTTGGATGGTTTCGCCACCCTGGACTATAAGTGTTGGAGTAAGGGTTATTGCGAGGGGGGTGGAAACCCTGGGCCGCATTCAAGTCAGCCTGAATCAACTCAGGGAATTGGTTTGCCTGATGGCACTCCGCAATGGCGTGTGTTGTGCTTTGGCAAATGGTGCATTCTCTTGAAGCCTGAAAAATAGAGGTTGCTTGCAGGTTCATGCCAGGGTTTGCTACAAGCCTATCAAAGTTTTTATTCAATAGTTGAATCTGATAAGCCAAATCCTGAGAAGCCTTGGCTTCATGAGCCTCTATCTTCCTCTGCAAGATTGATGGTTTTCTTTCTTAATAGGTAGAGGACAGATGTATGGAGTTGTTGCTTAATGCTTCAAATAATGCCCAGGCTTCATCCTCAATTCTGGTCATGAAGGTTCTTGCACAGGCTGCATCAATGGTTTGCCTATGCCTTTTAGATAATCCGTTATAGAACCTTTCGACCAACTGCCATCTTGGCACTTGATGGTGGGGGCATAACCTAAGAAGGTCATTAAAGCGCTCCCAAGTCTCATGAAATTGCTCCCCTTCCTATTGAGTAAAACCCATAATCTCTCTTCTATACTGGTTGGTTTTACTCATAGGAAAATACCTTTTCAAAAATTCTCCCTTAAGGGTGGCCCAATCATTTACCCTTGCATCGAGGGTATGATACCAGTGCTTGGCCTTATCCTTTAGGGAGAAAGGAAATAGAGTCCTCATCAGGGCTTCATCAGTAAAGCCTTGGAGCTTCACCATGGAACAGACCTCGGTGAATTCCTCCAAATGCCGGTAGGGGTCCTCCCTGGTAGTACCATAAAAAGAGGGCAATAAAGATATGGTACTGCTCTTGATCTCATACGGATTATCCCCTGCCGGTCGTCTTAGTGCTTGTGCAGGTTGGTTAGTTGGAATAAAATAGTCCCTTAGGGTCCTTTGTTGATTTGCACCTTGCTCAGCCATTCCTTCTTTTTCCTCTCCTAGGTGAGCTCTCCTAAGAATTCTCTCAGGCTTAGGATCAAACACTAGATTACTCTCAAGAGAGTGTCTACCAAGCATACAAAACACAATTCAGGTTTTTATTGAGTAAGTTAAACCTCCACTCCAAAGATAAGTCAAAAGATCAAGACTTATCCCTCCGTTCTCATGTAAGTGGTATAAGAGGGGTGTGGACTTGAAATCTTAACCTTTTTTATTGCGGAGGTCGAATTAGTTAATATAAATGGCCAAGCAAGTTTTTCGCTGCAATTACGTGCCTTAATTCAACCTTCAAGTGCCCTAGGACCTATACTTTGCTTGGATGATACTCCCAGGTGATCAAGTGAGAAGTTACCCCAAGTACGAACAAAGGGATGCAAGTAGGGCAAACCCTTCCTTTGAGGCGATGCGTATGTGGTGCCCCTTAACTACCCTTTTGTTCCATTAAGGGGTGTCCCCCTTTGTGGAGTATCAAAACACTTGGTCAAAAGATAGTATCACCACCACTACAAAGCACAATAGGAGGGTCTGCAATGATAAAGAGATCAGTGCCTATAGCCTTAAGGGATCGAGCCTTAGTGTGGTTCCTAATGTGCGTGCTTAGTGTCAAAAGTGTGCAACACACCGCAAATCTTTGTAATTTCTTTTGAAATCACAAACAAGTCCCTTAGAATCAGATCAAATGTGAATTGCTTTTAGGGTTGAATCTGATTATCAGTCCCACTTTTAGTTATGTGACCACTGAGTTAGTAAATTCAAACAACTTGGTGGTCTTGAATTTTAATTTGAATGCAAATGCGTGAACAGGAGCTGGATGCAAAAGTTAGAAAGATGTACCTGACTCCAGCAATCTTCGTGCTAATATGCTTGCAATGCAATAATAAGATCTAATGTGCTGCTCAATCACCCCTAAATGTGCGCACCTAAGGACATGCAACTTCTAAATAGGCAGCTCGATATTTTCTTTGTTGGTTTTAAAGGTAGGCAACTAGAAAATAGAATCACGCATGCACAAAAAAAAAATATATATTGGAAGCCCTAGTAGCTAAAGAATGTGAGGACAAACCCCCAAAAATTCAGCCCCAATTACTACAAGGGCGAAAGGACAGAAATAAATTTTGTGATGATGGAGAATCCTCTGTGAAAGCGGGATCTTGGTCTCCTTCATCTTTTCCTCGTGTGGATTAACTCATGGTTGCTGTCGTTGCTCTGTTGTGCCTTGTCGCCTAGTCAGATTCCTCGCACAGTAAAAAAAATTGATCAGATAATTTCGCAACTCAGAATATTAAAAAACAATGAGATAAATCTGTTGCGTCTGTTGCCTCCCAGGCAATGGTGCCAATTTGATAGAGCGATTTTCACTTTGAATAATTAATATTATGATAATAAATCGTTACAGCACAAAAGGTGGTGGAAAATCTCTCAATCAAAGATTAAGCAGATATGAATTTAAACCACAATAACGGATGTCGTATCCATAGGGAGGAATAGACTAATAAATTCATGATAAATTTACCTCTTATTTACTTAAAAGTAATTTCATTCATTCATCCTAATCCCAAAGAAAGAACACTAATAGATGAATCAAATAACCAATCTCTAATTTCTGAAAAGAGATGGTCAAATCACGCAAATTCTCATTTACTAGAATACTCCTATGAAATCAATCAACCCCAAATATTCAATGGCATCTAATGTAAAGCATAATATCACCATTTAATGTAAAGCCAATAGATGGGGGAAGATAATCATGCAATTTGATAAGCCAATTAATTGGAGTAGACTAAAGGGGCTTGGCTGTAAATTCATTCAATTAATAAAATAACAAATCAAAAATCAAGTTTTGCCAATGGCAGCACATGTAATATCTAATTGAAGGGAAAATAGAGCTTTCACTCTCTCTCCTCCTCGCGTGAGAGATGGAGCACCGGCGACGGAGCTGCTATGGGGGAAGGTTGACCGATGTGTGCGGATCATGATGATGGTGATAGAACGGCGAGAGGTGGCGGTGGGTGGAGGAGGGACGCCGGCCTGTTGGAGGAGAAGGCGATAGCTGTGCATCTGGCTGCACTCGGGTGCGTGCCTGCCGGGCACTGGTGGCGAGGGCGAGTGCCTGCGAGAGGGGGCACGCCTGCCTACAGGGAGCACTGGTGAAGCAAGGGTGTGTGCCTGCAGGTTGCTTGGTGAGGGTGCGGGCGGAGGTGATGGCGCTGTAGAGGGTTTCCTACGTGGGTGCGTGAGCGGGCTGGAAGGGGGAAGCGTCTGTGGGCGCGGGTGGGGCGATGTTAGCTCCTGCAGGGCCAGCTGGAGATGGGCAAGCGGGCGCCTGCAAGCTGCTTGGTGAGGGTGCGGTAGGGGCACGCAAGGTGTGAGCGGTGGAAGGTGCAAGCGTCTGTAGGCATGGGTGGGGCGGAGCGAGTGCCTGCAGGGCGGTTGGAGTAGGCTGGAAGGTGATGGTGTTGTGCGGGTGCGATGATGGCGTTGTGCGGGTACGCACAGTGGAGGCGCTCCAGGGAGGCACTGTGTGGTTACGGCCTGGCAGGTGGGGCACTGGCACTAGAGCGGCACTGGCTGGAGGCGAGCCTACGGGCGTTGGAGGTGGGGAAATGCCTGCAGTGGTAGCGTGCTGTAGGTGGGAGCCTGCAGGCTACTTGGTGCGGGCGCGGGTGGGGCAGTGCGCTCTGCAGTGGAGAGTACTAGAGGAGGGGGGGCGCTTGCAGTGGAGGCTGTGGCTGGCGTGAAGGTGATGGTGCTGTAGAGGGGGGAAGCGCTACGGTGGAGAACTTAGTGCAGAGTGCACGTGGTGGTTGCACCGTTCCTGGATGATGAATCGTCCTCTCCTTTCTCCGCCTCCTCTTTAACTCCTCTCTTCCCGCGTGCGTCAGTTAAGGGATTTTCAAATCCCTTAGCTATTTTTCACTGGCGACTGTTGAGGGTGCCCAGAGGATGGGGAAAAGAAATGTCGCCAGTTGTTTGAAAGGGTAATTACCCTCCCCTCCTTATTCTTTTGCCAAATATTCTTCCTGCACATAAAAAGAACATAAAATCATTACATATTAAGTTATAGAATACTATAAAATAGATGTAAACTTAAATCATGATGCATGCAAACATTCTATAACTTAATGTAGTTATTAACAAACCTAAAAGGTTCGATTAAAGTTACTTAGGCATAATATTAGTCCATTAAAATGGACTCATCAACAACACAACTGACACAATTTTGAGTTAACCTAAGTGACTTTTTCTACTCTTAATTAAGTAAAATTAACTTAATTACTGAGTTGAGTGAAAGCCACCGATCATTTTAATGGCGCCGTTGTTGGGGAGGTAATATTTTGCCTTATTTCACACATCAAAATATTCCCTGGCATTGCTTCATCTAAACATCATTTTAATGGTGTCGTTGTTGGGGAGGTAACCCCTTAATTCACTAAAATTTAGTTGGATTAATTGTCTAGTTAGGAGGTATTTTGTAAATATATTTTTGTCTTTAATAACTTTTGTTCTAATTAGTTGTATTTTGTTTTGTTTTGTTTTAGTCTTTATTTTCTGTCTTCTTTTCAGGTTTACCTTTGCGGATAATCTCAAGAGAAGGTGGGATTTTGTTGTTGTTTTTGTGTTTTGTGAGTATTTCTTAGTCTTTTGTTTTGTTGCATTTAAAAATTAAAAAATATAAAAATACATCTTTTTCTGACTAGCAGCAACATATACATAGGCATACAGTCTTAGGATTGCATTTTCCGTTAGTAATTGGTTCGAATCTGACTCGAGAACTTTTAAACTATTTTTCTCGCATCAACGGGAAAACATGAGAAAACCCGCGTAGATTCCTGTCCTTGGAGAATTAAAAAGACCACATATTTTTGTTTGAAAAGATTTAAAAAAAAAACGGCCATTGTAGTTTACATGATATATTTTTGAGAAAGACTAACTAAAAATAGGAAGTAAAAATTGTGACCTAAATCTGATTGGAGAATGCATGTGGGTTTTTCAATCACTATCGTCTGTTGCATGCTATCGTGCACTCAGCACAATCACTAGTCACACGAGTCTATTTTTCTATCTCTCCTCTTTGCATCTCTTAGGCTTTGGTCGAAGATCAACAAGTCTGTCTCACTACTAGAGCCTCGGGGAGCCAGTAGTGAGCGGTCTCGATCCTAGACCTTAGACCTTTGAGCTTTAAGGTACGCACTTGCATAGACACATATTAGGATGCGTATTTTCATACTGTTACTCTATTTGTTTGTGTCAAATTACTTTTGCGTACCTTAGGAATCTCTTCTTTCCTTTGAAAGAAGAGCAAAACTCGCATCTTTTGTGCTGTTTTGCGGGTTTTTGTGCCACTATTTTTTCTATCGGTGGTGTGCGTGTGCACTTGCACATTATTTTTCATTTATGGACGGGAGGCGATCCTTGCATCCGCCTCTTGTACCACCGTTGACAGGTGATCCTAGGCCGGTTGCAGATAAGCAACCAATGGTTTTCCCGTCTGATCCATCTACTTCTATGGATCCAAGGCAGAATCTTAATTTCAAGATCCCTTCTTCTTCTGGTCAGGGGGAGATGCCGCCTTTTGATGTTCATGAGGCGCTCCTGAAGTAGAATCTTAGGATGCTAGAGCAAACTAGACAAATTAATTTATTAACAGTAGCCTTAAATAATTTACAGACTCTCCAAACCCATCCTCCGCCTCGATTTGAGGCTGGTTTTGAAATCCCTGATTTACCGATCCATTATCCAAGGCCTCTACTTGGAGATTATTATAACCCATCTAATGCACAAGTAGGGCCTAATGTTAGGATTCCTGTTAGGGAGAATGATCCTAAGTTAAAGCCAAACATTATAGGTTTAATCCCCCACTTTCACGGATTTACATCCGAGGATCCATTTCAACATATAGAAGATCTAAAAAATATATCTCAAACTCTTGGTCCTCGAAATCAAAATATGAAAATCCTACTAATGAAAATGTTCTCTTTTAGCCTTAAAGATAAAGCAGCATATTGGTATAGAACTATAGCAAGACCAATCTCAACTTGGGATGAACATGAATCCACATTTTTGAAGAAATTTTTTCTAATTGGTCGAACCAATGCTTTAAGGCAAGCTATTACTACTTTCAATCAAAACCAAGGAGAACCAATTCAGGAAGCGTGGGAACGTTTTCATGAATTGCAAAGGAAATGCCTACATCATGACATCCCTCGTTGGCAACTCATGCACATCTTTTATTATGGTTTACAAGAGGGCATTCGCAATCTAGTCGATGCCACTTGTGGAGGGAATTTTCTAAATCGCGACACAGAATCCACTTCAGAATTATTTGGAGGGATGACGGAAAACTCGATCAACAATGCATCTATGTCGCAATTTACGTTGGGGGCGAATACGAATCATCAAAATCCGCACAAGGGCATTCACGAGATCGGTAATCCGTCCAGTTCAAAGGATTTAGAGATTATTGCAAAAAAACTGGACAAAGTTGATATCGCAGCAAAGCATCTCGGCGAGGTCAGAAATACAATGAAAACTCTTAGGCCTCTACTTGCTACAAATCCCGTGTATTCACCTGTTTCGCAAATTCCCATGGGGAGGGAATTTGTGAATAATCTGGATTCTAGAGATCCATCTTCCTTGGGTTTTCTATCTACTCCTTCACCAACCCAAGGAGGGACCTTTTCCCCACCCTTTTCTATTGCAGAAAACACACCATATCTTTTAGGATTACACGCCATCTAGGAGAACACTCCAAGACCAAACCTTTATTCAAATTCCTATAATCCTGGATTTTGATCAGCCACCCAAATTTCTTTTGGGCTGATCAAAATCAAAATCAAAGACCATCATATCTGAATCAGACCCATTTTAACCCACCTCCATTGCCTCCTCAATAATCAAATTTAAGGCCTAACCCGATGAGTATGTAGAATTTCTCTAGGCCTATTAGAGATACATAGCTAGACTAAATTTTAAAAGCTGTGTCAGCGAGTCAGCGACAAAATGCTAAAGCTCTCGCTGAGATCCATAGGCAATGTAAGGTAGAGTTGGCTGATTTACGAAATCAGATCACGCTTTTGGCTGAATCTAATCAGCCAGGTACTCTTCCATCTCAGCCAATTCCGAATCCTAAGAATCTACCAAATCCTAGGCAAAATCAAGGCCAAGTCCACTTCATTAATCGGGCCTTTGATTATAATCATAACCCGTCCTCCATATTACCTGAAAATAATCCATCAAACCTGCATCAGCAACCTATTTTGCATCAAAATGACCCACTATTATTGAAAATCAAAACTGACTTTGCTGATCTTCTGAACTTGGTGGAAACATTTATAAATTGTCTTAATCTTTAACATTCTACATCTCAACCTAAAACAGATTTAATTTTCACGAGATTCACTCTGATCTTTGTAAGATTTTTCACGAGAATCTGATTTTGGGTTCCGCGAGATCTATTCTAGGCAATTTCAGGACAAGTTTTTACTGGGTGGTTTAATCTGTTTTTCTGTTTTTGATTTAATTCTTTCATAACTCCTCTATTTTTACCATATACCTATTCTTTTTAGGAGTTCTTTACTAGGGTTTACGCCTAACTGAAGGTGTAAAACTTAGCACTTGTACATAGTTGTTTATTGTTTTTACCCTTTTATTTTTCTTCTGCACTTTAAATTTTCACTTCATATCATTTTGATTACCTTCATTTAGTCCGACTGACCACTCTGACCTTTGGTCAGAAACGAAATCGTTCGCACAGAGATTTTTAATCTCCTCTTTTCAACTCCTTCCACCACCCTATACTAAATAAAGAGTAGTATATTTTCACCCTTCTTACAATGAGGACATTGTAAACATTTAGCTTGGGGGGGTGTTGAAGTGAAATTTTCACTTTAAGTGTGGGTTAAAAAAAAAACACATAAAAATTAAATATCCACGAAATTTAAAAAAATAAAAATTCCAAAAGTGATAAAAATTTGAGAAAATTAAAAATTTCATAAAAATTTGAAAAATTTAAAAAAAAATTCATAAAGATTGAAAAATCTTATATACATAAAAATAAAAATATATAAATACAAAAATTTGAAAAATAAAATTCATAAAAATAATAAGAGGGGTATATTCATTTTTAATAAAAAAGAAAAGAAGAAGAGTATATATTTAGCATAATTAAGAGCTTAATTTTCTTTTAGGCCAAAAATTTAAAATGTATATAGAATATATATAGGTATTTAAGAGCATTCAATTCTTAATTAGATTTTTACTTTAAACATTTTGTAAAAATACACCTTTGTGTTTAAATTTTTAAAATAAGATTTTATTTGAATTAGGAATCTTTAAATCTTTTAAAGATTTGTTTTTCTATTCTTACCTTGAATTAAGAAATTAAGTGTGTTAAGATTTAAACTTAAGTGTTGGAATTAAATTATAACTTTCTAATCAATTAGATTAAGTAATCCTTTTGCTTTTTGAAAATTTGATTTTATCATAAAGTTAAGTAAAAAGGCCAGATATTCAGAGTTAATTAAATAGAGAGTTGATAGAATTTTAGTTTACAAAACTTACAAGCTAAAGATAATAGCTAGACTTGGTAAATTTTGTCTTGACAGATCCTATAGGAGGAAACTAAGAATTTGAAAAACCTGAGAGTAAAGGGCTTTGTTGTCCAAGCTCTGGTTTGAAAGCTAAGTAACCTAAACATCTAAATTCACACACATAGAATTATCTTGTTGGCATCTGAGACCGCGAAAACACAGAGGTTAAGAGATCAGTTCTAAATCCTCTTTAGTCCAAGGATTTCCATGGGACGGTTCTTGAAAGGGTGAAGGATGTGCCACTCACCTAGAAAAAGGATTTGGAGAATAAAGTTAGTAAGAAAAATGAGAAGGGGGAAAAGAAAAAGAAAAAAAAGAAATTAAATAAAACACCCTACAGTTAAGTGCCTCGTTAAAAATGGGTGCTTATGCAGTTTTTCACAAATAAATAAAAACATCTCGTTATAAATGGATGCTACCCTTCCTTCCATCAAATAGAAAGAACACCTCGCTACAAATGGGTGTTCTAACCTATAAAAAAAGTGATAAAAAATATGGAGATAAAAATATTAGGAATAAGAGACCTAGTGGTCCACCAAGGAGATATACACAAAAAGTGTTGACCTCGGGATAGAAAACTGGTGAGGAGAAAGCAACCAAACTTGAGTAAGGCCAAGCTAAAGGCTTGAATTAGAATAATTGGGATTGGAAATTGATGTCTTAAGATCTGAATTTTTGCAACTTTGGATGTCTTTAGGACAATTCTCTTCACTAAGCACAGATGTTTTAAAATCATAGCTACTGAACCTTGGTATTGGGCAATGAAGCCTAAGAAATCAGGTTTTGAAGATTTTAAGTTGAGACCTAAAGGAGAAGAATTGACAGAATCCTAGGTCTAGAAGTTAATCTTTAGTGCTGTAGGCTAGTAAATTAGAGTTTTACTACTCTAAGTTTGATTAATAATGGGTATCTAGCTAATTTGTTTAAACTTATATTGATAAAAGTCAAATATCATAAACAAGGGATCGACTTAAATCTATTTGAGTTTTTGATTTAAAATTTAATTCTCAATCCTTAAGTTTTGTTTCCTTAAAACACTTTGTATTCTAATTTGAGTTAAGAATAGTTACAAGGATTAAGAGATTTTTGAAGAATTCTAATTCAGAATAAAATTCTTGTTTACAAATTGTTTCAAGTGTGCTTTGAAAAATGTAATAAGTATAAATCTAAGTAAGAAAAATTTCACATGTGCTCTATACATTAATCATTTATATTAAACTTAAAAATTTCTGACCTAAGCTTTCCTCTGCATAGTTACTATTTATAATAATTTAAACCCAAGTGCTTTAAATCATCATAGTCTTAGTTAATTCTGCTAGGGACTAGCAAAACTTTGGCTTAGGGGTATGATGAGAGACTCATCGTGATCTCTAATTACCCCTAATTAACTAGTCTTCCTACTTAATTAGCTAAGATTATGAATATATAAGGGTTAATTATAGAATAAGGGATATTTTGTAAAGGACCTTTAAAATAAGTTTAAAATGGCATTTTATCATTCAATTAACATTATTAATAATCTAGTTAATAATTGGACTCGAAATCTTATTAATCATTCCCTTAATTAATAAGTTAAGAAACTTAAACTTAATGTATACCTAAGTATATAATAACTTAAGTAATTTTACTTAATCTAATAAATTAATTTAAAAAGGTCAAAAATGTAAATTCAAGGTGAAAACATAATATTTACCTTATTCACTAACATATATAAAAAGTTGAAAAAGATCTAAGTTAAAATAAACCTTCAAAACCTGGGTTTACATTTAGGTCCTTAATATTCACTGTAATCGGGTCCTTATTTCTCACATAGGTCCTTATGATTCATTACATTTAAGTCCCTTTTCGTCTTCTTCTTCTTCTTCTTTGTAGAACGGCTGGCAACAGAGAGTCACGCCACCACACGATCACCGCCTTGCCGACATCACTCTTCTTTGTCCAAGCTCTTGCAGCTCACCACCTCCTCTTCATCCACCGGTTTGGATTAACCGGAAATCCTAATTTCCAGTGGGAGATAGCCTCACTGTCGTCGGAGATGATGCCGGAGGTTAATCTCCTCAAGCTCCTTCTTTGGCCAGACCTCACCACTCTCTTCGCCATCAACCACTATAAATACCCCCTCACCCCTCTGATTTTACTCAAGTTGGCTCCCTTCCCTCTTCTAACACTGAGCCAACAAAATAGGCTATTCGTCTGCAACTTCGACGACTTTCCATCTCACTTTTTGACTTCCTCCATCCATTCTAATCAGCTGAGGAGATCCGCCGTGTTTAGCCGTGGCTCTGACACAAGCGTCAACCCAAGGAATCCTCTGCTTCTGCTCACATCCGCTCGCCGGAGATTCTTCTTTTCACCCTCTGATTTCGTCGTCCGCCATGAGACTTCGGTGGAACCCTATTGACCCCTTCATCTAGGTAATAGTAGATTAGGAGTAGGAGTAGGAGTAGGGTAGTTAGGTAGGTAGTTTAGGTAGGTAGTTTAGCTGTAATTTTAGATTTTAGATGTTATCTTCTCCGACTCCGGTGAGCTCCTTGAGCTTGCCAGAGCCTTAATTTCATATTTTGAAATCGCTGATCACCTTTCTTTATCTCTCATGACCATTTCTAATCCACTTAATCACTTAATTGATCACCTAATCGCCTAAATCAACTGCACCTCCACCGACTACTGTCACTATCCATGGTGATAGTAGTGGGCTTAAATCACCTTCACTGGGTTCATCATCATCTATACATCACTTATGGACCCTAATCGACAGTATAATACATAGAATTACCACATATAAATTAAATGCCCAATCTTAATTAAGCTCCTGAGCTCGTTATCAATGGCAGCTCAGGAGTAGTTAAAATCTTTAATTATATATATATTTATGATCATAAACACTTGTTGACTTGTTTTAACCACTCAATTGAGTGGTAAAACAAGTCCTGAGCTTAATCCAAATCAAATTCTTGAAAAATGAAATTCACTGTGAAATCTTAATTCTAATGGACAAATGAAGAATTAATTGAGTTCTTGAGGTTCCTTGCAACGTCAGGATCCTTTTTAGATTAAAAATGGCAAGTTTAAATAATCTGTACACAGTTTGTACATTTTATAGACTCACCAGAGCTCCGGCGAGCTCCGACGAGCCATTCTTGAGCTTCAGCCTTTAGAATTTGTTGAGAAGCTCCATATCAATGATTTAAGGAACACTAATTGTGCTGAGGTATTTTAATTGAGATTTTAGTGTCTGGAGTTATTGTTAGGTCTTCATCTTCTCCAACTCTGGCAGAGTTGGAGATGAGTGACAGATAGGTTCTAGTCCTATTTAAGAAGTCTGGAAGCATCATTGTTGATCCCTAGGTTCATTTCTGTGATCCAATTACTGTCACAACTCTTAGATTGCTCTGACGAACAAACACATTTTGGAACTTAGGCGGCAAGCTTGTAACCCTAAAAATATTAGTTAAAACACCTATCTGAGAGGCTAAGCAAATTCCTAGGGTTGGAAGAACCTTATTTTAGGATTTAATTTCACCTGAAGAGGCTCTGAATAGAAAGTCAAATTTTTGTGCCTTCACAGTCAAACTGAGTTTGATTATGGAGTTCTGAACTCAATTTGAGGGATTGATGAGATTAAATTGTTTCTGGGATCTTGATGAATGATATTAGAATGAATTAAGTGAGCTCAGACTTGATATTTAGTAAACATTTGAACTCTGTCAGTTTGGGTTATTTTTCAACCCAAACTGACTCAATTTGAGGGATTGATGAGATTAAATTGTTTCTGGGATCTTGATGAATGATATTAGAATGAATTAAGTGAGCTCAGACTTGATATTTAGTAAACATTTGAACTCTGTCAGTTTGGGTTATTTTTCAACCCAAACTGACGACAGGAGCATTTTGATGAAATTTGAAATGAAATCCTGCCCAGATCAATCTGTTTCAGCCCTTAGAATCTGTTTTAATCAGTCAATAATGTTTCTCTGTGTCTGTACATCTATTTCAGTCTGAAAATTTTGAACTCTGAAGCTTTTAGAGAAGCTTTGAGCTTCTTTGCTGTTCCTGAAGGTCTTGTGAGCTTAGAACCTACTCTAGCAGTTGCGGAATCATTTGTATTAACTATTGAGACCTTTAAATGAGAGAGAAAAGTCCATCTGAGGACTCTGTTAACATTAATTTCACTTTCCAGGAATTTTAACCCGTAGGAACCCCTTGATTTTACTCTTCAAATTGAAGAGGAAAACATCCTCTTATCTTAAAATTGACCTTGCAATCTTATAGAGTAACCTTAGAGCTTTCCAACAAACTTTAAATCACTTGAAACAGAGCTCTGAGTAGGGAGTTATGATCGGTTGAAGTTGGGTCTGGAAGGGGGAACATAGTCCCACATTAGTAATTCACGAGCGCGCGCATGGGAATAAAAGTGATTTGTTGCATAGGCCGTTCAATCATTAGCGCTCGGCGCACCGGTTACCGATCTGATCCTCTGGCATTCTGAGCATATGTGTGTGTGTGCGGGCATGTGTGCCTGTGGGTGTGCGCCCGAGTGGGCGTGAGTGAGTGTGCCCTGGGAGGGTGAGGCCTGGGAGGCGGTTGAGTCGGATTGGCATGAAACTACGAATCAAACAAAAAATAAACCAAAATCGAACCTAATTGAAATCAGGTGAGGACTGAGTAGGGTCTGGTCCCACCGTGATCTCAGGGTGCTGTGTATCCTCGAAAGGACCTCGCCGTAAATAAAATAATTTTTGGTTAAAAAGGAAAAAAATAAACCTGGTTCAGTTGGCTTAAGGAGCTGATGGTTGAAGGCATAGAGACTAAGTGTTGAAGAAGAAGGCATGAAAGGAACTAAGAGAGAATAGGCACTACTATGAGGACTAAGAAGAAGGCTAAGGGAAGAGAAGAAGAAGGCAGGAATAGAACAGAAGAGAGGTAAGAAAAGAGCTCGAGAGAGAGTAAAGAGTAAAAGATAAAAAGAAAGAGAGAAAGAAAGAAAGGAGAAGAAGAAGAGAAAGGCTGAAGAAATGAAGTTTTATTTCTTTAATTTCTTTGAATTTATCTTAATTGTAATAAGGCATGTTTTAATAAAAGAACTCTTATTGCCTTAATTTCTTTTGAAATAAAATTGGAAAACTAACATGTTTACTTGTTAATAAAGTAGATCATTTTGAGTAAATATGTTCTCTTATGGGATTTTGCATATTACTTCATTTTAATCAAATATTTTGGCAAAATTCATGCTTTTATAATCAATTTAAATATACCTCCTAAACTTATAAAGAAAATAAAAGATAATTGGTGAATTTAGAATGAATTATACCTCCCAGCGAACGACCTGGACTCAACCAGTAAAAATTTCTAAAATGTTAGGTTAATTCGACCCTATAGAACACAATCGAGATAATTTCGAGTTAACCTATGTGACTTTTTCTACTCTCAATTAAGTAAAATTAACTTAATTACTGAGTTGAGTGAAAGTCACCGATCAAGCACCACATGGATAGGACTTACCCATTTACCATCCGTGATGGGATATATGATCCCAGCATCCAAGCACTTTAGAATTTCCTTTTTAACCACCTCCCTCATGTTGGGGTTAAGACGTCTCTACACCTCCCTAAATGGCTTGATGGAATCATCAATATAAATGTGGTGCATGCAGAGTGTAGAGTCTATACCCTTAATATCAGCGATGCTCCAAGCAATAGCTTCCTTGTGCCTAGACAAACATTCAATCATGGTTCCCACCTGTGCTTCAGATAGCACAGCCGAAATGATAATGGGGAGCATATCATTGGCACCCAGGAAGACATACTTGAGAGTGTTCCTGAGGGGTTTCAGCTCAAGGTGTGGGGCTTGTATGGTTGAGGGTTTCATAATAGATATCCCCATCTCAGTTAGCAGACCTACCTTGGGCAGAGATGATGGGGAAGAGACTCAGTAAAAACACCAAGGAACTCCACAAGTTCTAGTATATCCCCTTCACATTCCTCCAAGAGATGGGAATGCTCATTTAGCATGACATGCTGAAGGGGGTCATCACATAAAATTGCAGGGGTTGTCTCTTCAATCAGGTCATCTACCACCTCAACTTGGGAATAATCCTCAAGCCCGGTTTGTTTATGAGCATCAAACACATTAAGTCAGATTTTCTTGTTCCCAAAGCCCATTTTTAATGCCCTAGTATTGCAATTGATTGAAGCATGTGAAGTTGCAAGGAAGGGGTGGCCCAAAAATGATGGATGGCTTGGTTGGCTTGTTGGTAGGGTCTGTGTCCAAAACTAAAAGGTCAATGGGGAAAAAGTCCTCCATTCTCCTGAGGACATCTTCCAAAATTCCCCGAGGTGTCTTGAGTGTTCGGTCTGCAACTTGGAGGATTACCGAGATAGGCTTCAGATTGCCTCCTCCAAGTTGTTCATACAAGTAGCTTGGAAGGATGTTCACCCTCACACCTAGATCAAGTAGAGCCTCATCTATATGTAGGTGTTGGAATCGTAAATCACATTTCTAATAGGAAAAGCGTCATAGTATAGTTGCGAAATATGACTCAACAAAAAATTAAGTTAACGAGATGTGAGTCCTGGTCAATCTCAGGGGGCATTTAGAAAAGCGAAATTGATTTTGATTCTTTTTACTACTTGCTTAAAATCATACGCTGGTTTCATGCCTATGAATGTAAGTCTTGCTAGTCGCATTGTTAACCCTAACTACATGTGAGTGTGTCAGAGAGAATGAATGTGAACGTGTGTGTACTAGTACGAACCATTCTAACTTTGAGATGGCTATTAATAGAAAATGCGTCAATCGCAAGGTCATTTATATTTTTAGGAACCAACATCTTGTTGCAATATGATAGGAGATTAAATTAGGAAACTAATGATCACACGAGAGATAATGCAAATGGATATTTTATTTCATCAAGAATTGTCATCATTACAAGTAGAGACAATGCTTCTACATGAAAGCTTAAAGTATAATTTCCAGCTAGCAGAAATTAGATGCATGCATGGATCTAGTGAAAGATTATGCATGCATCCTTCAGATGGACGATGATTACACTACTAAGCAGGAATTTAATGTGGAAATTAAACTACGAAGAACAACTTATCTAAGAGAACTTAGGGCATTGGAGGTGGTCTCCAATGGCCTATGGGGGTTGAGGTGGTAGGAGGGAAGAAAGGGACGACAAATGGTGGGTAGGACAGCCTCTTGAGTGGTGGTGGAGAGTTTCTCTAGCCTTGGATGTGGAGGTGGGAGTGATGATGGTGATGGAGCTCGTGGAGATGGAGGTGCACATGGAATGGAGCTAATGGCTAGATGGCTAGATGGGGTGCATGGCCGTCCACTAGTGGCCTTAAATAGAATGAGGGAGAGACCATCTAGAGAAGTGTGGAATTCTCTACACAATCCTCTTTTGTGGCCGGCCAACCCATTTGAAATGGGTCTTCATAGATCCACATTTCATGGGTTCGTTGGTGGACTCCTTTGGTTGTTATTTTTGGCAACTCAAGGTGGCGCCACCTTTGGAAGACTCTAGAGAACTCTAGAGTGGGTGGCTATGTGTGTGTGTAGGGGTGTGTGCGTGTGACTAGGTAGGTGTGGTTTGGTGGTCTAGGTCGAATCCTATAGGTCTAAGTAATTGGGTTTAGGTAGGCTCATAGAATTAAAGTTATAAACCCTAATACTAATGTGAATGTGCAATTAAACATATCACAAGCTTAATTAAGTGAATGCATGTCTAATTTGGAGAGAAGATACCTAACTAGGTCAGGCTTGAGTCAATTGGACTCTTATTGAGTCCAATTAGACTTGTGTTGGTTGAGATCTAAGCTCAATTGGACTCTATGAGTCCAATTGACTAGGTGAGTGTCAATTGGGCTTAGTTAGAACTCAATTAGGTTCTTAGGAGGGTCTTGGGGTAGTGTACTAGGCTTAGGGCACCTTAATTTAGGTTCCCTAAGGTGTAGAATTGGGTTTAAGGGCTTAGGAAATCAAGATCCAAGCTTGATTTAAAAAACAGGGATTGCAGAACGGTGCCAGACATCTAATTTTATAATCACATGACTTATACTTCAAAAACAGACATCCAGAACTCTAGTTTGGATGTCAAAAGTTGAGTCAAGGAGGAGTTTAGGTTATGCCTTGGAATTCAATAGAAATTGGATGTCTGACATTTTGTCCAGACGTCCAATTTTCGAGCAGAATTGGGTTCTAGGTGTGCGGTTTGTGTCTAAGGGCTTTGGATGTCCAGCCACCTACCTAGACATCCATATATGGGTTAGAATGATGTTTTTGGGATATCCTAGGCTAAGGTGACCTAATCTAAGGGTGGCTAGGGTTTAGGAGGGCCTCTAGGGCTATCCTAAGGTTGGAAAGGTCCTATGTTCTTCATAATTTAACTCCTACATTAAAATTCTACTTAGTAGAGTTGTATACTTCTCCCTACATTATTTCTTCCTCTTTATTCCAGGCTTCTGCTCTAGCTCTGCTGCAACTCTAGCTTCTTCCCTGCTTTAGATCCAGCTTTAGGCCATCTTCTAAGCTTCTTATTGCCTATAATCCAAATAATGCACCAATCAGTACATTATAACATTATTTCATGCATTTCTAAATAAAAGAGGAAAGATGCAATGTATGCTACTTATGCTTGCATTATACTACAATTATGCTAAGTTCTAACTTAATTCAAGTCATTTATGTCCTATGATTGCTACGCAATCATACCCCCATGCCTAAATCTTGCTAATCCCTAGCAAATGCGAAACTAAGTTATCTACAACTGGGACCCTAAAGGACTGATTATTTTTATCAAGCATAAGTCTAGAGATTCTTTTCCTTTTGGTTTTCATCCTACAATCTAGAAATCTAGACAATTGTGAAAGTATAGCTATGTAGCTTATGCAATGGATTGGAGTGAAAAATTGATTCACCTTTAAAGCCTGTACTTGACCCCTAGTAAAATTCTAGTAGGATAGGTGAACTTCTTCCCTCGGGGTGTACAAGATATTCTATTATTTCTACCCTAGCTTTTAGCTTAGGTAGAGAATGTTTGAGGCAAATAAGTGTGCATTTGGTAGTTCACTCTCATTTGGTGCTACATAGAGATTAGTACTACAGAATCTAGATTCCCAAATTATTACATGAATCGACCTAGTGAAAAGCGAGAAAAACTATGCTCCCTTTGGTTCCTTTGTATTCACTCTTTTTTTTTTCTTTTTCTTTTGAGCTCACCATCTCACTGGATTTACACATATATTCCATATTTGGTGGTCTCTCATGGCATTAACACTTTAATGGAGTTCTAATAACCCTAGCACTAAGTCAGAATTCCTCAGCCAGTATTCAGGCAGTCAGAAATACCGGAAAATGGGTTAAGGCCATATTTGGTGAATCTCAATTGTGGTAGGTGGTGTTGCCTTGGTATAATTGAAATACACACTAAAACACTCATA
This sequence comes from Thalassia testudinum, assembly GCA_037157565.1. NCBI lineage: Eukaryota > Viridiplantae > Streptophyta > Magnoliopsida > Alismatales > Hydrocharitaceae > Thalassia > Thalassia testudinum. Next base: position 114,761,417 of record JAZHRO010000025.1, read on the forward strand.
AACTCATCACTTTTTTTTTGCTTTTTCTAATTTTTTTTGTTCTCTCTTTTTTTCTATATATATAATCTTTTTTCTTTCTTTCTTTTTTTCTTTCTTTTTTTTCCTCTCTTTTTTTTCTAATTTTTTTTCTATATATATATTTTTTAATACAACTCAATACAACACATGACATATGCAAATTTTATTTAGGAGGCATTTTTGGGGATTGGTGGTGTTCAAGAGATATCGGGTGGCTTATTTGGTGTAAGTGCCTACTCACGGCATGGGGAAAGAGACAGATAGGACAGCATATTCCTGACCTTGATATCCCTCCTTTAGCCGAGGATTGTGTAAAGGATAGTTGTAACCATCCACCTTAGTCCTAGTTTTGTTAGAACTCGATCTTCATGTATTTGCTTTGTTTTGTGGCTCTTAGAAATTCACATAATCAATTATACATGGGAATCGAGAGAGAAAACTATGCCTATCTTTGAGTATCATCACCTAATTATCCAGAATTTCAGATTCCTTGCACTAATCTTAGAGCACCAGTAACACTCTACTCTCATCTGACACTATTTGGTAGATTTTTAGAAGAATATTCACCTGACTCTCTAAACACTCTCTAGGGGTTTAGGAAAAGAAGCAACACTACTTCCTCTAGACCGACTAAAGACATTTATTAGTCTTCACAGTGAATTCATTGCAAGATCTACATGTGAGTGTGAAAATTTGTACTAGATTCTAGATTACAGGAATCAACTAGAGGATAAAAATCCCTAATGCATCCTTTTGATAAAAAAAAATCTTATTCATGAATGCAATATGTATATATGCTATATACAAATACCCTCTTTTGATTTGTACTTTAATGTTGTTCCCTTATCGGGTTACATTCAACTTAGTCCTTAATTCAGACTAATAAGGTGAGCGAATGAGTCGGAAGTGGCTGTTGTGAATGATTTATAGCTCCAATGTGAGCATTGAAGGTGGAGTTGGTTGTTCTTAAATAAGGACCCTAAAGTACATTTAACAAGTTGTTCTGAGGTTTTCCTAAATGTTGGCATAAAAAAAAATTTAGTTTTGATGTATCTACCCCCCATGCCTAAGTTCTTGTATGTCCTCATGCATCAATATAAAAGAAATAAATTACGATAGGGAGTAAGTGGGTAGAGGTCACCTAGAATTGCTCCTGAATTTTCATTTAGCACCAGCCAGCCTGATGATGTGGAATATGCAAAGAAATATATTGAAAGAAAATATGCTATGTATAGAAAGGAATGCATATGCTATTCATAAATGCTGAGTTTAACACCTCCAGCTATGCTAAACTCAATCAGATAGATTAGTGATTGTATAAGAGTAGGTTAAGATCAATAGGAAGATGTGTTCGTGTGTTCCTAGAATCAGTGGTTCACAAATGTGAACCAATTGGTGATGCATCCCTACCTCAAAGAGTCTGTCTATAGTAGAATGTGGAATAGGGATAAGAAGTGGAGGATAATTAGAATGAGGATCATGATGCCAATTATGCAGATCAATCATGTTCCAGAATTCAATGGGAAATTTCTAAGGAGGTGGATTGATAAAATTCATGTCAGCATCAGAGTCTGGACCGTAGGGGTCTTCATAATGGTGATCGACATAAAAAATCATGATCTCCCCAGACCGTGGGTTATATGAGGGTACATGTGCCACTGGGGGTTCTGCATATAGGTTACTAAAATCCTTGTTAGAAATTATCTCATCCTCATTGGTACTGATCTCGGATTCATCGAAAGTTATCTTAGTCTCCAAATCGAGCCATCCATTAGATTGACTAGGATTGTCTCTAATTCATCCTGCTCAGTATTTCACCCTCATAAATGGTATGTTCCTCGTTAGATAGCATTTCCATTTCCCTATGAAAATCATCCCAAGCCATTCCTGATATCTGGATATCAGTATTAGTAGAGAGTGCAGTCTTAGAGTTTCTATCATCACCCGAGTAGGCGGAAGGAAAAAGATGCATATCAGATGATGTTGTATTAAAATCGGATTCACTTCCCATGGGAAGTGACTTAGACTGATCAGTAGTGTCAAATCTAGATATTGCACTCAATTCATCCAAGCACGTATGATCATCAGGAATGATTGATTCTTCCAATGGAATGCTCGTACCTCAGGGTTTCCATGAAGATCCATATCCTCAAGTGGATCTTCCTCTCAGTCGGGTTGTCCAACCTATGAGGTATCTCCCAAGATTCAGGGTATTTAGATTGAGAAACCATTTTTGCGATACTAATCCTTTCCCCATTACCTTCACGAATGGGGTTCTGTTGAACGCATGGGTTGCTACGCTAACGTGTTTGGTTTTGAAAACTTGTTGTAGTTTGAAAGCGAAGAACTCGTGTTCAACAAATAAAATTTATATCGGAATGGAAATCCCAAGTCGAACACAGGGCGGCGGATGTTTGATTTAAAAACACGTGTTTGTTTTATTTGTCAGGAAATAAATTAATTGATTGGAAACTATCTATCTATCTATCTATTTACAATAAATAGAAGAGAGAGAGAGAATATTACAACAAAAACCAAAAAGAGATGTAGAATGAACATTGAATTTCATCATCAGAAAGATTGTTCATTACACTAGAAAGCGGGAAAATGATTACACTAGAAAACAGTAAATCTATTCAAGAAAGCAGTAAATCTATTCTAGAAAGCAGTAAAAAGAATGTGGAGAGAGATATCCTCCTAGACGGTCGCTTGGAGGATGAGTCAGACGGAACGATGCCTGGATGAAGGAGGATGGAGCAGGACGAAGGAGGATGAAGCGGAGGAACGGGAACAGGGCAGCACGTCGTCGTCGTCGTGGGATCCGCTTCCGAAAAGGGACGAAAAATTGACTTTATCTCGTGAGAAGCATCCTGGGTGTGGGACATGCTTCTCTTGAGCTTTGGAGAGGGAGGGAAGAGAAGGAAGGGATGAGAATTTCGTGTGGAGGGTGTCTCTTTTTATAGTTGTAAGGAGTGAGGGCAATTTGGTCATTTTAATTTGAAAATCATTAAATCAGGGGTCTTTAGTGATGGATAAAATCGTCGCTAAAGCCCCATCGTGGGTGTAGTGGGCGACGTGCGTGCGCGGCCGCTCGCCTCCTCACGCGTAATGTGCGCTCCACGTCCAGCTAATCTTAGCCATCCGATCATGAGATCGGATAGCTTAAGTCATGCTTCTGCCCGCTCCTCAGCATGCCCGCTCGCATGCAATCCTGCGTGAGGCGCGGCATACAATAGCACGTGGGTGCTATCGAGCACCCGCAGTCGGTCGATCGCGATCGAGCGATCGCAGAGCCCGCTCGCCTACGCCCTTTCCCCTGCACATGCGGATTCGAACCCGCGTCAGCGCCTCGCGATATGGCGTTCACCCGCTATGCTACGGAGGAGAGATGGTTGCGCGGATGTTTTGAGCGGCGCATGCTCATGGCCGTTGGATCAAGATCCAACAGCCCAGATCACGCGTTGGATCTTCTTTGGAGAGGCAGCGACGGTCCTGAGGGCCGATTGGATGGCTGAGAGGGTGCCACATGGCGCCATCTTGGCCGTCCATCTTCTGGATGATGCAAATGGTGCCATAGGTGTCGGATTAAGTCGATTTTTGCACCGTTAGGCTGTGATCATCGATCCAAATCCATCTGCATGGCCAGATTTGTCGTTTGAAGTGCTGATTCACACCATCTTGGCCCTTGATCTTCTAGGGTTCCCCGATCTCTATTTGATGCTACAGATATCTGATTAAGGTGATCTTGGAGTTATTGAACTCCAATCGTCTCCCTGATCACATCTGTATAGCTGGATCTTCGATCCGAGGCCCTAATAAAATGTTTGCCCTATCCATGTTCATAAAAGGAGACAATTAACCTCTATTTTATTCAAACTAATCTAAATTCAAGATGATGCATGTTATGTAATATTTATAGTATGCAATGCAATCCTATGCTTAAGAACATGCATAAATAGGCATCTTAAGTAGTGTAAACATATTTACATTAGGTTCTCAGATGAGTCCATTCGGGATATTCTCGGCTCATGTCCCATATCCACACTAGACGTTTCTCCCCATGAATTCATTTTGAGTGTCTAGCCCAACGAATCCCTTGTAGCACTTTCGGGTGCAGTCACTTCAAGTTCTTTGAGGTCCTCAAGGCTATTTTCTACTTGATACTGCAACAACAGTATTTCTTGAAGTGCTCAATTTTTTCTGGTTAGCCTTGTCAAGGATTCTAATTCCTGGATGGCCATCATTAAAGCCTCTTGGGTTGGAATCCAAGTTCGTCTTTTTTCCAGATCAGTACTTCATGTAGATAAATTGCGACCTTCTCCTTAGTTCTAGTTATCATTCATTGTAATATGAAATGTGGTCGCATATGCAGTGGCAGTTCATCAGGGGTTCCAGGAGATGAGTCAGGTCGACCAACGTTCCATGGGTGAGATGCATAGGTATGAAATTCATACCCTGGGACATAAGATGGGGTCCTTTGTGGGGCCAATTGGTATTGATCATAATGACTACGGTCATGATAGGGGTTACCCATTTTAGCAACTCGAGAAGAAGGATCAGGCGAAGCGAAAAGTCATCTTCGCCACCTTGGGTTTGGTTCCCAAGGTTGTCCTGATTCAATGACCCGGGTTTCTAGGTGAGCCATCGGGTCTAAGACTGTTGGATCTTGACCAGGTCCGAGTCTAGGGTTAGCCAGCTTGACTAAGAGAGTAGAAGTAGAAAGGTGAGAAGATAGTCCAGGCGATGCAACGAATCACCTTCACCTCCTTGGGATTGGTTCCTAAGATCCAACCAGTTGAGGTCTAACTGACCTCCTCCCTTGCATACACGAACCAACCCCTGGATTGATGTAGCCAAGCCAGACAAGGCTAAGGCCTTGTCAATCAAATGGTCCTTAAGATCAGGTGATCAGATTTTTCATTAAGGTTCTAATTGATGAAGAAAGATTCGTCGTACAACTGACTGCAAGTAATCCCAACCCCCCAAGCTAACCCAGCCAATCTGGATGAGGGGACAAAGGGGATGGTTCTTCCTTTGGATTTTGCCTCCAGTTCCTTTGTATCCCCGAGCCGTGATCGTTTGATACTGCCCCATAGATTTGGCTAAGATTTGGCTAAGACGGTTGTGATGACCTAGTAGTATGACAACAAATTCAGGTTAATTAACGTGTTTTATGCAATTTTTCCTTAACCTTTTTCTTTAAATGGGGTTTATGGTGAGTGGCCCACAAGGTGACCAAGCTCATCTGCTAGCCATTAGACTTGATTAAGTCTAGGATAGCCAAAATGTGGTCTCGAAATTTTGACCCTAAAACTTGAGCCGAGGGTTCATGCAATTCTAAGTGTTTGTAGACTAATATTCAGACTAAAATTATTCTCTGTATCACAATTTGAATCCAATTGATTTGAAATTTGACAAATTGATTCCTTTCTCAATGAGCTTTTCAGAGAATATTTTTTTAAAAATTTTACTATTTCAACTAAATAAATAAGAATTTTTAATTATTGGGGGGTTAGATCTGGAATTTTGACTCCTTGTCGGTTGTTTAATTCGAAATAGTATCAAATTAACTCCATAAATTCAGGAAAAATATGAAAATAAAAGCTAGTTTGATAGTCTTTCAAACCCCATCATTTTTGGTCAAATATGATTCACGTGTTGTTCGGAATCACTTTTTGAAATTTGAAAATTTTCAAATCTGAGTCAATTTGACCCCCTTGTAATTCATGAATTTTTACATATTTCTTGATTTAAATTCTTTCAAATGAATGGTGCCATTTGAAAGCTAATTTGAAAAAAAATCTTATGCTCGAATTTCAAAATTTTTGACTCCATAAATATTTGATAATTGAATTTTTAAATCAGATAAGAAATTAGGTCAAATTTTGATGGCCAGTGAAAAGGCTTATGAAGGTTTGAAATTCAAAATCCAATCTTTTTCACAAAAAAAACTTCTTTTTGTTTTTTTTTCAAATAATTTTTTTCAAAACTTTTTTCACACTTTTCAAAAAATTTTTTCTTTTTGGAGGGACAATTTTTCAATTTTTTTTTCTTTTTCTCTTTTTTTTTTGCAAACAACAATTCTAACCTAAGATTCAAAAAGAACCCTAAATCTAGATCCTAATTTTTTTTTTGTAATTTCTTTTTCACGAAAAAGAATCCAGATTTTTTTTTTTCAAAAATCAAATCTACCAAGGGTTCAAAAGGAGAAATCCTAAACTAAGATAGGGATGTGCACCTGATCTTTGTCTTCACCTACGCCTGATGTGTGCGCAAATTCAACTCCTTATGTTCCTGGAAATCAAAAAGCAATCAGAAGCAAATTTGTCAATGTTAAGCTTACAAAATCAAAAATCAAAATCGCGTTGCCTCTTTGGTAACAATGCCATTTGTTGGAATTGTAAATCGCATTTCTAATAGGAAAAGCATCGTAGTATGGTTGAGAAATACAACTCAACAAAAAATTAAGTTAATGAGATGTGAGTCCCGATCGATCTCAGGGAGGCATTTAGAAAAGCAAAATTGATTTTGATTCTTTTTACTACTTGCTTAAAATCATACGCCAGTTTCAAGCTTGCGAATGTAAGTCCTGCCAGTCGCGTTGTTAACCCTAACTACATGTGGGTGTGTTAGATAGACAATGAATGTGAACGTATGTGTACTAGTATGCACCATTCTAACTTTGTGATGGCTATTAATAGAAAATGCATCAATCATATGGTCATTTATATTTTTAGGAACTGACATCTTGTTGCTATATGATAGGAGATTAAATTAGGCAACTGATGATCACATGAGAGATAATGCAAATGGAGATTTTATTTCATCAAAAATTTTCATCATTATAAGTATAGACATGATTGCACATGAAAGCTTAAAGCATAATTTCTAGCTAGTAGAAATTGGATGCATGCATGGATCTAGTGAAAGATTATGCATGCATCCTTTAGATGGAGGGCGACTACACTACTAAGCAAGAATTTAATGGAGGTTGTCTCCAATGACCTATGGGGCTTGAGGTGGTAGGAGGGAAGAGAGGGACAGCCAATGGTGGGTAGGCCGACCTCTTAAGAGGTGGTGGAGAGTTTCTCTAGCCTTGGACGTGGAGGTGGGAGTGATGATGGTGATGGAACTCATGGAGATGGAGGTGCACATGGAATGGAGCTAAAGGCTAGATGGCTAGATGGGGTGCATGGCTGTCCAATGGTGGCCTTAAATAGAATGAGGGAGAGACCCTCTTGAGAAGTGTGGAATTCTCTAGAGAATCCTCTCTTGTGGCCAGCCAACCCATTTGAAATGGGTCTTCATAGATCCACATTTCATGGGTTGGTCAATGGACTCCTTTGGTTGCTATTTTTGGCAACTCAAGGTGACGTCACCTTTGGAAGACTCTAGAGAACTCTAGAGTGGGCGGCTATGTGTGTGTGTAGGTGTGTGTGTGCGTGACTAGGTAGGTGTGGTTAGGTGGTCTAGGTTGAGTCCTATAAGTCTAAGTAATTGGGTTTAGGTAGGCTCCTAGAATTAGGGTTATAAACCCTAATACTAAAGTGAATGTGCAATTAAACTTATCACAAGTTTAACCAAGTGAATGTATGTCAAATTGGGAGAGAAGATACCCAATTAGGCCAGGCTTGAGTCAATTGGACTCTCACTGAGTCCAATTAGACTTGTGTTGGTTGAGATCTGAGCTCAATTGGACTCTATGAGTCCAATTAACCAGGTAAGAGTTATTGACTTAGATCCAAGTCAATTGGGCTTAGTGAGAACTCAATTAGGTTCTTAGGAGGGTCTTGGGGTAGTGTACTAGGCTTAGATCACCTTAATTTAGGTTCCCTAGGGTGTAGAATTGGGTTTAGGGGCTTAGGAAATTAAGATCCAAGCTTGATTTCAAAAATAAGGTTTGGAGAATGGTTCTAGACATCTGATTTTATAATCAGATGACTTATACTTGAAAATTAGAAGTCCAGAACTCTAGTTTGGACGTCCAAAGTTGAGTCAGGGAGGAGTTTCGGTTCTATCCTAGAATTCTACAGAAATTAGATGTTTGGCACTTTGTTTGGACATCCAATTTTCCAACAGAATTGGGTTCTAGGTTTGTGGTTTGTGTCTAAGGGCTCTGGATGTCTAGCCACCTACCTGGACATCTAGATATGGGATGGAATGATGTTTAAGGGATATCCTAGGCTAAGGTGACTAATCTAAGGGTGGCTAGGGTTTAGGAGGGTCTCTAGGGCTATACTAAGGTTGGGAAAGGTCTTATGTTCTTCATAATTTAACTCCTACACTAAAATTCTACTTAGAAGAGTTGTATACTTCTCCCTACATTATTTCTTCCTCTTTATTCTAGGTTTCTACTTTAGCTCTGCTGCAACTCTAGCTTCTTCCCTACTTCGGATCTAGCTTCAGGCAGTCTCCTAACCTTCTATTGCCTACAATCCAAATAATGCACTAATCAGTACATTATAACATTATTTCATATCATATCTAAATAAAATAAGAAAGATGCAATGTATGCTGTTTATGCATGCATTATACTATAATTATGCTAAGTTTTAACTTAATTTAGGTCATTTAAGTCCTATGATTGCTGTGTAATTAGTAGGCCACCAATCACCACCGAGATGTATGGGGCTCCTATGTCCTTAAGTTTCGGGGGTGTGCCATGTTGACTATTGAGTTAACGGAATCAGGCAGAACAACTTTTGATTGGACCTGTTTCCTAGATTGCCGCTTTTTTGTGCACAAGTCCTTTAGAAAGCAGGCATAGGACAGAATCTGCCTGATAGCCTCAAGCAAAGGCAAGTTAATCTGCACTTGCTTGAAAGTCTCCATGATTTGATCCGTCCTATCTTTCACTTTAGATGAGCTAACAGAAGTCTACCCAGAGGTGGATAAGCACTCTGGAAAGGGCACTCTTGGTCTCTGGGTGGAAGGGTTGTCATCTTGGGTAAGTGGTGGAATGGAGACAACCACTTTCGATGAGGTGATTTCAAGTAGGAGAGAGTTGGGCAACTCTTCTTCGGTGGGGGCGAATGTCGGGGTGGATGGGTTTTCAGAAGGCGTGACTATAGGAGCATCAGGTTTGGAAGTTTCTTTCCCACTCCTCAGAATAGTCACTGCCTGGGCATGCTCCCTAAAGACAATCCCTTTCCCTTTGTAGGTTCCCTACTAGGAGGGGTGATCGTAATAATTACGGAAATAAAATATATAAAGCAATCTCACAAAAATCAATCACACAAGTACACAAGTAATTTTAGGTGGAAACCCAAACCGGGTGAAAACCACCACCTAACCCTCTCGAGTTAGGATTTTCCGATCAACCTAGTTGATCAAATCCACTAACCGAATCACTTTAAAACGAGGGTGATTCAACCTCAGTACAACCACGCTACAAGTACGAGGGTAGCGTTCCTCAACCCCTTCTCTCCACGTGAAGGATTTTGTCCCACGAAGGAGACGGGAATTCGCAAAGCGAATACCCAACCAAAAGACAAAGGTAAAATAAACAACAAACCTATAGAGCCAACAAAGTAATAAACCTAAGCTTCTATAGGATTTAGGAAACTCCCCTTTGCAAGGAGTGCGTAGACGATGACGCGGGTGCGTGAGCCACGCAACGGCGCAATGTCGCTCTCGTAGACAACGGCGGGAGAGCGGGTGCGCGAAGGGAATGATGCTCTCAAGATGTAGAACTTGAGCTTAGAGAGTAAGAGCTTCTTGGACACAAGAGAGTGGAAATACTTGATCTTAGTGTATTGCAAAGTGTTTCTTGTGTTTCTCTTGTTGTGTCTTGGTGTGTAAAGGCTCCCCTCTATTTATAGAGGCCTTAGGAAGGCTTTGGAAGGCTTAGGAAAGGTTCTATAGCCGTTGGGAACAAAGTCCAAGAGAGTCAGGCCGAAATCAGGACAATGATTACATTTAACAGGGTTATCAGACATCTAACTCTGGCATCAAATGTCTGGAAGGCCACTTTAAGACGTCTGATTTAAAGGTCAGACGTCTGATTCTATGCGGATTTCCTCCTGACTTGAATCAGATCTAAACAGTGTTTTTGTGCAAGTCCATCAAACGACATACAGGACGTCTGGCACTAAGTATGGACGTCTGGAAACCTACTTTACTGCGGAATGGATTTGTAACGGCTAGAAAATCTCTGAGAAGATATTTTCGGGTCAGTCGAGGCAAAACGATCAATTATCAGACGTCTGGGAAGACCTATGGACGTCTGATAAGGCTCTAACGGTCATATACTGTCGTGCCTGCTAGGTTAGCCAACGGTCCACTATCTGGACGTCTGGCAAGTCCATCAGACGTCTTCTAAGACGTCTGGACTAAGGTCTGGACGTCTGATTTCATCAGACAGAATACTAACTCTAGCCTAACACTTATCAGACGTCTGAAACAACAGTCAGACGTCTTAAAATACTTTATCTGACGTCTGATTTGGGAATTAGACGTCTGGAAACTCTGTTTGAACCCTACATTGGTTTTCTAAGTATTCTACAGAAAACCTAAGTATCCTAGGGTTGTGCCGGTGTTCCTAGGACTACTGTTAGGGTTCTTTGAGGCTCTTTAACATAAAATATCTAAGGAAATAAAGAGCAACAAAAGAAACGAAAAATACAACAAGTACAAAAGAAGGAAATCTATCCTATTCTTCATTTCCTTCCATCTTCAATCTTTCGCTCCACGCGAACCTCCTCTGTTTTCCATCAAGCTCCTCCAATCCGTCCTGGATGCGAGCTCGAACTCCGTCTAAACACGTCCACATTTGCAATTGACCTGAAATCTAGGACTCAAATTGCAAATGTTAAATAACACGTGTTTTGTTATCATCAAAACAAATGATCGTGGTGCTTTAGCACCAACAATCTCCCCCTTTTTGATGATGACAAAACCGTAAATAATATTGCATAAAATCCTCCCCCTTTTTGACATTATCAAAAAGGTTTAATTGATTTTACATTTCCTATAACTCCCCCTTAAAACATGCTCTTCTATGAGTTTATTTTAACAAAGGTGATATTCTTCCCCTTTTTGTAACAACAAGATAGCTATTATTTTTCTCCCCCTTACTAAAGGAAAATTTAGCTACCTTATATCTCCCCCTTAAAAAATTGACAATTAGCTCATCTTTTTTTTTTTAACTCCCCCTATCTAAATGCTTATGATAAAAAGATAGGGTAAAGGGTTTTACCTCACCTACCATGGCCAATAAAATGGCCTGAATGGTGGTGGTGGATGCCACATCGGATGGGGCTCCCATCCGTAGCTTGGAGGCCCGGGCATCGGTGCCGGTCTCCAATCTGGTGGTCGACGTGCGGCGGGTCCGTCATTTGTTCGCCGTCTCGTCGGTCTTCTTGTTCTCCTCCTTGGTCTACTCCTTGGTTCTCCCAACTCGAGTTGACCAGCCTTAAGCTTGTAGGTCCAGTCCTTTGTGTTGTAGTCATCCCTGAAACCTACAAAACAAGATTCTAATTTTTTCTTCGGTATCCAAGTGAGCTTGGATCCGGATCTGTTAGCGGGTCTCCTTGACGGAGATCCTTTCTCAACCTTAGGGCCATAAAACTTATCTACTTTGTTGATTAATTTGTTAGAATTTTCCCTAAGACATGAGATTTCTTTTTCTATAGTTTGCATCTTAGCCTTTAAATCAGAAATTTCTAACTTTAGACTATCATTTTCCTCAATCAATTTAGTATTTTCATTGATTAAATTTTTATTTTCTAAAAGCAGGTTATTAGGACTAGAGCTACTTTCTAGGTCCCTAAGCTTTATTTCTAACCTATCATTTTCACTTCTAAGAAAACTAAGATTCTTTTTAATGCTATTATTTTCTCTTTTTAGTGATTTACTAACTTCAAAAAGTTCATTAAAAGCTTCTTGAAGATCGAGATTTACCTCGTTGTCTGAGTCGCTTTCGCTTTCGCTGTCGCTTCCTCTGGCCATGAAACCGAAGCAAGCGGTTTCTTCTTCTATGGTCTTTTCTTCTTCTTCTTCCTCCGAGATAGAATCGTCCCAAGTGGCTTGGAACGCCTTCTTCTTAGATTTCTTCTCCTTTTCCTTCTTCTTCTCCTTTTTCTCTTTCTTTAATTCCCTACAAAACTTGGAAAAATTTTTAAGTAAAATTCTAAAGTCTTCGTCGTCGGAACTTACCTCGCTATCCGACGCGGCTCTGAAGGCGAGAGTCTTCTTTGGTTTAGGCTCCGGTGTATCCTTCTTCTTCTGCTTCAACTTAGTCTCGTAGGCCATCAGATTGCCTAGGAGATCTTCCATGTTGAGCTCCTCCATTTCGTTCGCCTCCTCGATGGCAGTGACTTTCTGTTCCCATTCCGGTCCAAGGGAACGAAGAAGCTTCCCTTGAAGCTCCCCCTTGATGAAGGTCTTCCCTAATGCTTTCAAATTATTTACAATGAGAGTTAACCTAGTGTTCATCTCACTTAAGGACTCATTAGGTTTCATAGAAAAAGATTCAAATTCTTGAGAAAGTAAATTAATTTTAGAAGTTTTTACCTTAGAGGTACCTTCGTGAGTTACCTCAAGTGTGTGCCAAATCTCGTATGCGGTGGCGCATTGCGAGATTCTGTTGAACTCCTCCGGGCTGAGCGCGCAATACAACGTGTTCATTGTTTTCGCGTTGAGAGAGAGCTCCCGGATCTGCTGCTGCGAGTATCCTGCGTCCGGTCGCTCTGGGATCTCGTATGAGGCTTCGCAACGTCCCCATAGAGCGAAGTCCGTGGCTTGAAGCCACATCCTCATCCTCAGCTTCCAGTAGCTGTAGTTGTTCCCGTCAAAGTAGGGTGGTCGGACGGTTGACTGCCCTTCGGAGATTCTGATTGCGGCTATGCTTCCCTCCATGATCTCTTGCCGGGTGTTACTCCGATCTCGCAAGACCTGCTCTGATACCAATTGTAGGTTCCCAACTAGGAGGGGTGATCGTAATAATTGCGGAAATAAAATATATAAAGCAATCTCACAAAAATCAATCGCACAAGTACACAAGTAATTTTAGGTGGAAACCCAAACCGGGTGAAAACCACCACCTAACCCTCTCGAGTTAGGATTTTCCGATCAACCTAGTTGATCAAATCCACTAACCGAATCACTTTAAAACGAGGGTGATTCAACCTCAATACAACCACGCTACAAGTACGAGGGTAGCGTTCCTCAACCCCTTCTCTCCACGAGAAGGATTTTGTCCCACGAAGGAGACGGGAATTCGCAAAGCGAATACCCAACCAAAAGACAAAGGTAAAATAAACAACAAACCTATAGAGCCAACAAAGTAATAAACCTAAGCTTCTATAGGATTTAGGAAACTCCCCTTTGCAAGGAGTGCATAGACGATGACGCGGGTGCGTGAGCCATGCAACGACGCAATGTCGCTCTCGTAGACAACGGCGGGAGAGCGGGTGCGCGAAGGGAATGATGCTCTCAAGATGTAGAACTTGAGCTTAGAGAGCAAGAGCTTCTTGGACACAAGAGAGTGGAAATACTTGATCTTAGTGTATTGCAAAGTGTTTCTTGTGTTTCTCTTGTTGTGTCTTGGTGTGTAAAGGCTCCCCTCTATTTATAGAGGCCTTAGGAAGGCTTTGGAAGGCTTAGGAAAGGTTCTATAGCCATTGGGAACAAAGTCCAAGAGAATCAGGCCGAAATCAGGACAATGATTACATTTGACAGGGTTATCAGACGTCTAACTCTGTCATCAGACGTCTGGAAGGCCACTTTAAGACGTCTGATTTAAAGGTCAGACGTCTGATTCTATGCGGATTTCCTCCTGACTTGAATCAGATCTAAATAGTGTTTTTGTGCAAGTCCATCAGACGACATACAGGACGTCTGGCACTAAGTATGGACGTCTGGAAACCTACTTTTACTGCGGAATGGATTTGCAATGGCTAGAAAATCTCTGAGAAGATATTTTTGGGTCAGTCGAGGCGAAACGGTCAATTATCAAACGTCTGGGAAGACCTATGGACGTCTGATAAGGCTCTAACGGTCATATACTGTCGTGCCTGCTAGGTTAGCCAACGGTCCACTATCTGGACGTCTGGCAAGTCCATCAGACGTCTTCTAAGACGTCTGGACTAAGGTCTGGACGTCTGATTTCATCAGACAGAATACTAACTCCAGCCTAACACTTATTAGACGTCTGAAACAACAGTCAGACGTCTTAAAATACTTTATCTGACGTCTGATTTGGGAATTAGACGTCTGGAAACTCTGTTTGAACCCTACATTGGTTTTCTAGGTATTCTACAGAAAACCTAAGTATCCTAGGGTTGTGCCGGTGTTCCTAGGACTACTGTTAGGGTTCTTTGAGGCTCTTTAACATAAAATATCTAAGGAAATAAAAAGCAACAAAAGAAACGAAAAATACAACAAGTACAAAAGAAGGAAATCTATCCTATTCTTCATTTCCTTCCATCTTCAATCTTTCGCTCCACGCGAACCTCCTCTGTTTTCCGTCAAGCTCCTCCAATCCGTCCTGGATGCGAGCTCGAACTCCTTCTAAACACGTCCACATTTGCAATTGACCTGAAATCTAGGACTCAAATTGCAAATGTTAAATAACACGTGTTTTGTTATCATCAAAACAAATGATCGTGGTGCTTTAGCACCAACACCCTTTAGGGTTCTCCTCAGATGAACTGGGAAGCTTCCTAGTCTCCCTTCTGCTCATAGCCTCAAATAGTTGTCCAATTTGGGATTTCATCTCATTGATTGCCTTGTCATGAGATTGGATGATCATGCTTTGATTCTTCTGCATGGCCTTCAACATAGCCTTGAGCTCATCCATCTCAGAGGTCTTGGGTGATTGAGAGAGGTTAGGAGGTTGATTATACTATTGAGTCTGAACAGGATGGGATCTGTAATTCCCTGAATTGGATACATTCCCCTGTCTCCATGAAAAATTGGAGCGATTCCTCCAGCCTTCCTTATAAGTGTTGGAAAAAGGGTCATTACGAGGTTTGGGATGGAACCCTTGAGCAGCATTTAGGTTCGTTTGTACAAGTTTGGGGAATTGAGATTCTAAATGGCAATCCACAGTGGCATGTGTATTGCCTTGACAAATGGAACATTCTGAAGCTTGGGATGTGGAGGTACTAGGCATGAATTGGCCAGGGATCGACAGCCTTTCCATATTTTGATTCAGCAATTGGATCTGGTAGGCTAAATTCTAGGTGTCCCTAACCTCATTTGCCTCCAACTTTCTTTGCATGAGAGTGGGTTTTCTATCCAAGTAGGCTGAATTTAGGTGAATAGAATTCTCACTCAATGTATTGAAAAGGTTACAAGCTTCATCCTCAGTCTTAGAGAGAAAGGTTCTTGCACAGGCACCATCCACAGTCTGCCTGTGTGAATCACTAAGTTCAATGTAGAACCTTTCAATCAGTTGCCACTTGGGAACCTGGTGATGCAGGCAAAGTCTCAAAAGGTCATTAAAGTGCTCCCACGCATCATGGAAAGCTTCCCCATCCTTTTGAGCAAAACTCATAATTTCCCTCCTAAAGTGATTGGTTTTTCTCATGGGGAAGTACTTCAGAAACTCCTTCTTCAAGGCATACCAAGTGTTAATACCATCTACAGTATGATACCAATACTTGGCCTTGTCCTTGAGGGAGAAAGGAAAGAGGGTCTGCATTTAGGCTTCATCAGTAACACCCTACAGCTTCACTATGGAATAGAACTTCGTGAATTCCTCTATATGCCCGTAGGGGTCTTCCCTAGCAGTACCATAAAAGGAGGGCAACAAGGATATGGTACTGCTTTTGATCTCATAGGGATTGTCCCCTCCAAGTCTACGTAGTGCAGGGCCAGGGTGATTGGTCGGAATGAAGTATTCCTTAAGGCTCCTTTGACCAGCCATTTCTTCCCTTGGGTGGTTTCTTCTTAGGATTCTTTCAGGTTCTGGATCAAACACAAGTTGTCTCCTAAGAGATCTCCTACCAAGCATGCACTAATAGCACAAACACAATTCAAAAGGACTTGTTAGGTCTATACAGATTTAGCCTTTTGACTTTAGTTTAGATTGTAGGTGACAATACAAATTTCCCAATCAATTATGCGCCTATTGTCGACCTACGGAATGCCTTAATAAAGACCTAACTGGAACTTTAAAGATCCTCCCTAAAGACCAAAAAGTTTAGCCACCTCCAAACACGGCAAAGAGGGATGCAAGTAGGGTCAAGCCCTTCCATTGAAGCATTGCATTCACGGTGCTTCTTAACTACACTCAATCCGTAAGGTTTGGAGGCAACCTCACTTTTGGACTATAGTTTGGGTCACCTCAGTGTCTAGCAATAGGAGGCTCTTTCCTAGAGGTTCCAACCTAGGAGTGTCTAGAGTGCGTGCTTCAGTGCAAAAATGTCATACACATGAACTTTGAACTGCAAAACAATGTCTCAAATCAACTCCTTGGGTTTCAATGTGTTCCTCCTTTAATTAGTCCTTTTCAGAAAATTTAATATGACCACTTGTTAATTCTTTTCAAGTCAAATTATGTGGTCTTACAAATTAGGTCCAAATGCAAATGTGTGATCAAGAAGATATGCAAGGAGATAGAGAAATGTACCTTGTCTCCAACTTTTAGCAATGCAAGATGCACACAATGCAATCAAAGAAAGATCTAGATGCTATCATACACACCTATATGGTTCGACCTAGGGGCATGCAACTTCTAGCAAGCAATTCGTGATGTTTTTTCTTTTTTCTACACTACTTAAGCATAAACAAGAAAGGATAAACTCCACAAAAGAAAATGAAAAACCTATTGCCTAAATAAATGGGAACAAGCTCCCAAAAAGATTACCCAACATGGACCTAAAATAAAATCGAGGAACAAAATCCTAAAATTATAACCCCAGAATAAGGGTCCCAAATAATGAATGCAAGAAATCCTAAAGTCAAAGTCTATCTAAATGCAAGAGTAGAGGAGAATAAATATGAAGCTCTTGTCGTCAAGAATTTCTCCTCCAAATTGGTGGCAACAAGGTCCACCAAGATGCCAAGCTCCTCCTCGCAGGTGCGATAAGATGTCTCCTGGTCAAGAGTGTGGTCCAAGGTCCACGATGCAAAGATGCTGAGATGGGTACAACGGTTCTCTCAGAGGTACATTGCACAAACTATATAGAACAGATTAAATATGTCTCAAAAATTTAAATCAGCACAAACCAATGAATGACTGTGAGTTTATCAGACCTGTTGCCTCCCCGGAAACGACGCCATTTGAAAGAGACATTTTTGCTTAAACAGGATGATCACAATAAAATGATAATGTCGTTATCTATTGTGTGGTGGAAAACTCTCAATCAACACAATTTAAATTAAACCACTCACAGATGGAGTAGGTCGTGTCCACAGGGAGGCACTAGCCTATTAAAACTCACAAAATTTGAAAACAAATGTTTACCAAAGTTTTCATGCAAAAACAGAGCCAAAACTTCTTTTAGATTAGGCTAACAATGATGAGTAGTGCTGAAATAGCATTTATGAGAAAGAGGGAGGTTCTTTGCACAAACTAACCATAATATTTAATTAATAAAATCAAAAATCAAAATGTGGCAATGGCATTGAATGTAATAAGAAATGTAACTCGAAACAGGGGAAAATTTCCCCTTGTGCTCGTGCATGGAGGAGGCCACGGCTGGAGGTGTGAAGGTCGCTGGAGGTCCATTAGGTCGAGGGCTTCGCGGCAGTGGTGGCAGTGAGTTGCAAGGGCATCGGAGGTGGTCGATCGAAGAGGTGACTGATGTGGATGTCCGAAGGTGGAGCTCCTCTTGCTGCTGCTATTGGAGAGAGGGAGTGGTGGTGGTGCTACTTGCTGCTGGAGACTGGCACATGGAGAGGAGTGGGCACATGTGGGCTATTGGAGGTGCATGCTGAGAGGAGAGGGTGTGCGTGGGATGCTGGAGGTTTGCGTGACCTTTTCTACATGCGAGTGGAAGCGTGATGAGGGGAGGAAGGCAGTAGTCCGTGCAGGTGGCGGGTAGCACATGCAGGTGGTCCGCGCGGGCGATGGTGTGTGAGGGCGATGCTACACGAGGGAGAGGGTGGATCCGGAGGGTCATGCACGCAAGGGAGGTGACTTTGTTGATGGGTTTGTTTCGGTGGTGTGTGGTTGCAGAGGAGAAATAGAGGAAGGAGTTGAAGAAGGAGAATGGTGATGGCGCATGGAGGTACGATGGTTTTGCGGGTGTTGTTGCGATCAAGAAGCACGGTAATGCAAGGGAGCCCCAGATGGCGGTGTGGCCTATCACGCCACACACTCATGGTGGTGGAGGCTCGTTGCCATGGTTGAGGTCAGTGATGATCAACAGGAATGTGCACAATGCATGCACAGTGATGGATTGGGATGGATACCTCCCCCTGCTCCGCAGCCTCCTCCTTCCTCTTATAGCTGGTAGCAACCAGCCTCTTTTGAATTGAGTTGTGAGGGAGCTAGATCCACTTTTCCTGTTCCTTCCTTGCTTGGATGAGTGGATTGCTCCTTGATTGTTGAGGTTATAGTTGTTGCACAGTGGCTTGGCCAAAGAGTCCTGTGGAAGAACTACAGATAAATAAATAAATAAAAGATTGGCTTATTTATATACAAAGCCTTATAAAATATCTAATTTTATGTAATGCATGTAATGTGTATAATGCTCACTAAATTAAAATGCAAACTAAATTAAAGACTAAGCTAATGCATGAAACAAATCTATAATTAATGTATTTATATCCTAACGCATGCTAAATACATGTTAAAATTAACTTAATGTCTAGGCATTCAAATACATAATAGCCCAAAAATATGGGCTAATCAGCTTGCCCCTTAGGGTTAAATTTCTAGGACTGAACAGGCACTCCACTTCATCTTTGAATTCTAAAGGAAAATACCATCACTAGTGATTTCAAAACTTGGTGTGCATTCTAAACTTGTTCGAATCAACCTAAATTTAAACCCTAAAGGCTACTAAGCAAGATTTGAACCCTAAAATTCATCTCATCTCAAATAATCTTGCTTGAAAAACATTGGTTGTTATCGAACAGTAGTCATTGTAGTTTAGAAAATCATGTCATAGTATAGCAACAAAATTTGAATCGACATTGAAATTTATAGTGATCGAAAAATCGTGAGTTTCCAAGGTCATTCGCAGGGTGCAAAATTGGAATTCAATCAACTAATCAAATATAAATGATAAGCACATTAATCAATCAAAAGAATAATGATATACGCAATGAAGAATCAATCACAAATATATTCAATAAATACTCAAATTGTATCTCAGAAGTCAACTAACAAAAATATAATCAAGAGCCTAAAATGCGATGGTTGAAACAACCAATTAATCTCAACACTTTAGGCTCAATTCCCAACTCAATATCAACTTAAAGCCAATAGTAGCCTCAATTAACTGTTTAATTCAATCCCAAGAGATGTTCGTAAATGATCAATTCCTTCAGACATCCTAGTAAGCCTCAAATGGCTTAAAATTCAAGCCAAAGCCTCTGAAATTGCATTAGTTTTAGGCAAGTATCCATAGTGCAAAACCCCCCCATCCTCCCTCAGAAAACCTCCCCTCGTTCTCTCTCTAGACCTAATCAGGTAATCAGGTAAATTGACCAGGCCTACGTGCATGTGGGCATGAGCGAGGAGTGCATAGGGTGTGAGAGGGACTTGACACCGTGTTCTTGGACAAGAAGCTAACGTGCGTTATTCAATATATATCAAAAATTGAATCAGTGTTCCTTGATGTGGAACTAAACTCATCTCCTCTTCTTTAGCATCTTCACATGAAGCTTCTCTATCAATTGATGCTGTCGCCACTGCTGTCTTAACCAATTGAAGGTCCAGGAATCTTTGTGTGATGGTTTCGCATCAGCTAGTGGTGAAAGCGAGGGCGGAGAATGGCTGATGGCGGCAGATGGTAGTGTTGTGACCAGTCGACGACAGCAAACTCTGAAAGCACTAACATGGGCTGTTGGCCCAAATTAGATCGTTCATAAGAGTCGCCGTGAAGCGAGTAACATGATGGTGGCGTCAATTTGATGAATGGTGGTGAATGGTGGTCGGACAAGGTCGGTGGAGAAGGAGGTTGATGGGTTTGGTCGACGGGGTGAAGGAGTGATCAAAGCTCCTAATTAAGTTAGGGCTTTTGATCTAGGGAGTGTGAGAAAGATTGTGGTGGTGGTGGTGTGTTGTTTCGATACTTGTAGTATCAGCACGAGCTCACTGGAGCTCTCACCGGACTTCGGGAAGATGGAGTGGGAGAGGGTGAGCGAGTGGTCAAATTGAGGTTCTAAGGTCCTATACCTATGCTAGAGAGAGTGGGGAAGAAGATGGCCTATCCTACTGGAAGAAAGGGGGAGTATTCGTGTTGGCTTGCCTCGTCGGACACGAAGGAGATGAATTCTCCGATGGAAGGGTTCGATGAAGGAGGTAAATGGCTTCTGTTGTGACCAGTGAGGAGCGGGAAAGGCTGAGGAAGGTGATGGCACTCTCAATTTGACGATTGGGAGGCCAGAGATAAGTGATCGAGGAGGATCGCCGGAGCTTAGGTCGAAGATGGCCAGAGAAGGAGGAGAAGAATGGATTTGGCCTGAAACCTAGCTAGAAAATATGTGGGAAGGTGCTAGGCCTTAAATAGAAGAGGTTGAGACCTTCAATTGTGAGGAAATCATGAGATTTCCTCTCAATTTTCACAAGTGAAACCTACTAAAAATGTGGAGTTTGCTAGTGGTGATGGGTCGATTTTGGCTGTCATGAGATGGCTCAATATGTAGGAGATCTTCTTGGGAGCAATCTTTCAAAGTTTGGAGAGATTTCATCTTAGATTGGAGGAGAAATCTCTCCAAGAAATCAACGGGTTTGTGTTTTGAGATTCTGTTCAGACGTCAATGGCGGTAGGGATACTTTTATGAAGATGATGAGAAGTTAGGGGCATGAATGTAAGAAAATGTGAAACCTAGGGCTTTAAATGTGAAGAATAGAGATTTGAAGGGTAGAAATGCAAACTAGGTCAAGATAGACTCTGATTGGGCTCAAATTTTGGTGTTACCTTAATTTGGATGCAAGGAATCTAATGATGAACTTATATTTGAGTTTTGATCATGTTTGATTGGGTAAATTGCATAGAATATCAAATTAAGGCAAATTCCTGTCTGAATCTTTGTTTTGGTCAAAAGGAGTTCAGATGGTCAAAGTGAAGGTGCCAAACCTCTTAAAATATTTTTAAATGAAGTTTAGGAGGTTTAAATTGAATTTATCTCAACCAGAACCCTTTCAATTTAAGTGTGGTTGATAATTAGGGTTTTTAATATTGTTTTCATCCTCGAAATGTGTGAAACCTTGATTAAATCAATGTGAGCCCACTTCTTAGTCTTTTAAGTTCATTTGACCTTTAATTAATCCCTGATCAACCTTGTGGTTAATCTGCATTTATGATTAGACGTTAAAATGATAGAATTAATCTTATTTTCTTGTCTTCTCACATTTAATTCAGATGGAATTACAATCCTTAGACGATCAACAACAACAACAACAACCAAGCCTTTTCCCACACTAAGTGGGGTCGGTTATATGGATTCTTTGCCTCCACATAAATAGATTTTAAGCCATTTCAAAACTTAAATTAAAGTAATTGAGGTCATGCTTAATAGTTTCCTTCCAATACTTGTTTGGTCTTCCTCGCCCCCTCTTAGTTGGTTCAGCCTCCAACTTCTCGCATCTTCTAACTGGAGCATCTAGTGGCCTTCTTTGTAAATGTCCAAACCACCTTAGACATGCCTCTCTCATTTTATCCTTTATCGGTACCACCCTAACATTTTTTCTAATAATTTCATTTGAAATATGGTCCTTTATTGTATGACCACACATCCATCTTAACATCTTCATTTCTGCCATAGACATCTTCTGTAAATGCCTATAGTTGATAGCCTAGCATTCAGAATCGTACAACATGGTTGGTCTTATCGCAGCTCGATAGTATTTTCCTTTGACTTTTAAGGGAACCCTCTTATCACAGAGAACACCAGATGCACCCCTCCATTTCAACCACCCTGCATTAATTCTATGTGTAACACCTCCATCAATTCCACCATCTTGTTGGAAAATGGATCCCAAGTACTTAAAAACATCTTTCATTGGAATGCCCTCTTCCCCAATTTTTACATTAATCCCTTCATTGTTCCCTCTACTACTAAACTTGCATTCCATATACTCAGTCTTTGTCCTACTTATGTGTAATCCTTTATCTTCCAGGGCTTCTCTCCAAAGCTCAAGTTTTCTGTTCACTCCATCTCTTATCTCATCAACCAACATAATGTCATCAGTAAAAAGCATACACCATGGCACCTCAGCTTGGATATGCTTCGTCAACTCATCCATGACCAAGGCAAAAAGATAAGGGCTTAAAGTAGATCCTTGATGCAGACCCATGGTGATATCAAAGTAGACAGTCAAATCATTCTTAGTCATTACACAAGCTGTTGCTCTATAGTACATATCTTTTATGAGGTTGATATATAAAACTGGCACTTATCTCTTCTACAAAATTCTCCATAAGATATCTCTTGGGACAAAATCATAGGCCTTCTCCAAATCAATAAAAATCATATGTAAATCCTTCTTCTTGACTTTGTATGTCTCCATTATATGTCTCAAGAGATGTATTGCCTCAATAGTAGACTGGCCTGACATAAAATCAAATTGATTGTCAGTTACCATAAAGACTTGCCACACTCTTCTTTCAATTATTCTCTCCCAAGATGATCATTTAGGAAAATTTATCACTTAATTTTGACTAATTTAAGCTACTTAAGGTGAATGATGGTGTTACCATCAGTTTTGCATGCACACACTATTGAATTGATCATTAAGGGTACAACCCATTTAAGGGCCCATCACATTCCAAAATCATTATTATCCCAAGCCTTAACTTAAAATTGAGTAGAACTTGGCCCTAAGATTCATCGAGTTTGTTTTAGGGTACTCTCTGGACCGTAACGCGAATTAGTGAGGTTTGCTTTTTCCAGAAGATGCTATGTTGGGGGCCTTTATTGTCAAACGACTTAAGTAAGCAGGGGTTTGGCATAATTAGTGGCCCTTAGGACACACTCCCCCTACTTCACCGGCCCAATTTAATTAACTTTTGGATTGAGGACAATATAAAATTTGTGTTGTGGTTAAGATTTTACCTTGGAGCATAGGTCCTTGGCTACCCAACTTAAGGACAAGCCTATACTTTTTGTGCTACAGGGCTCCAGTTTCCCATTCTTCCGACTTCCTTCCGGTGTATGCTTAGAAGGAGGTCATTGACTCCTCATTTGGAAGGACCGTTAAACCATTCATGGAGGCGTAGGTTGAGCTACAGTCAAGCAAATTGCCTGGCTGATCAAGCATCTCCCCTGCCTTTGAATCAGCAAGAACTGATTTAGAGGCAGCTGGAACAATTGCAGCAGATGCAAGAATGATTGCAATGCATGGATGGTCAGGGTGCTCAGCCCTTGAAGGATTTCTATGATCCTTCAAACTTCGGGGATCATCCTGATGTCGTGATCCCTATAGGTGATGTAGAAATCAAGCCCTTGGTATTAAGCCTGATCAAACACTTTCATGGGCTTGGTGCCGAAGACCGACTAAAACATTTGGAGGACTTAACCATTTTGGTTCAGACCACCAAGGCTTGGAATGTGACTGAGAAGCAAACGATCATGAGGCTTTTCCTCCACTCTCTCAAGACTAATAGCTACATGGAATGATATTAAATTGACCTTCCTGAAGAAATCTTCCCGATTAGACGTACTAATGCTCTACGACGGGTGATTACCACTTTCGTCTAGCAGTCGAGGGAACCGCTTCATGGTCCCCAAGACTGATTCCAGGACCTATTGCGAAAGTGTCCACACCACGAGATGCCAAAATGGTAACTCATGGAGATATTCTATCACAGGTTGATGGATCAACTCCGTAATAATGTGGACGCTTCTTGCGGAGGCAATTTCCTCAACAAGGATACAAATAGTGCACACAACTTGTTTAAGGAAATGAGCAAGAACTCTATAAACCATGCCTCCTTGGAGACTTTCAACCGATCCCAATAGCCTAGGTCAAATGCTAATGAGGTTCAGGATTCTCATTCATTTGACATGGAATTGATTTGTAGCAAATTTGATAAGGTGGAGGAAATTCTAGAGTAGATAGCAAATTTGAAAAGAATGGAAGAGTGGATGGCTAGAAATGTTGGAAATAGTTTTAGGCCCACTCAATCCTAGAGTTCGGGATTCCATTCATCATAAGCTCCCACGGGACAGGAGTTTGTGAACCAATTTGAGTTGGCTCAACCTATGAACCAGCATTTTTCGGAACCTTTTGGGTTCCATACTGGGGCCTTTGATCCCAGTTTCTCTTATCATTCTTCTTTCTTGCCATTTTGATCCTATGAGGATGTGCATGCTGTATAAGAGAATGCTAGGTCCAACCCATATTTTGACACTTATAACTCAAGTTGGAGGAACCACCCTAACTTCTCCTAGAAAAATCAGGGGCAACAAACCCAGATGCAACCTAGTAACTATGCACCTCAGAGATCTATGGGTTAGGGTCAAGTATACAACAAGTTGCCCCTAAGACAGGTTAATCAGCCTTCTTGGAATGCCCAACAACCCACAGGGCATGCTGATTTGAACTGATAGATGGTGGAGATGTAAGGATCCATGCTCCAGCTTATGCAACAAATGAAAATATCGCTGGACAACTTGTAATTTAGGCTCATTGCTAATACTCGACAACCTAGATCTTTACCATCTCAACCTGTACCTAATCGGTGAAATGTACAAAATCAAGGCAATAGAGCGTAAGAGTACGGGAATCAGAAGGACCCACATGTACATGCTCGGGTGGTTGAGCAGGGTCCTAATCCTGGTTATCTGGCTTGTCAACCCCCTCGTATCTTTCCTAACCCTCCTCAAGATCCAAACCCATATGCTTCTACAAATTCTGTTGCCTTGAGGAGCGGGAAGCAAACCCAGGACCCTGAACTATCCTCTTCCAATAAACAAAACCCTGGTGAGCATGAGGAAGAAAAGGAGAAAGCTGAAAAAGAGACTAAGGCATAGGAACCTGAAATTGATGACACCAACCACATCCCGTTCCCTAATGCCTTATTGAAATCCAGGAAGAAGAAACCAATAGACAGCAACGAGGAGCTCCTGAGTATATTCAAGAGTGTAGAGATCAATATCCCACTCCTTGATGCTATTAGGCATATCCCGGCTTACGCTAAGTTCTTGAAGGATTTCTGTACTCAAAAGCCTAAGCCAATAGAACCTACCCCAAGGAAAGTGATACTCTCCGAGCAGGATAGTTTTGTTATGCTGCATCACCTTCCATAGAAAAAGAGAGATCTAGGTGCCCCCTTGATTTCATGTGGCATCAGGGATTACACTTTTGATCGAGCACTATTGGATCTAGGTGCATCCATTAACCTAATCCTAATTTCTCTTTATGAAAAGTTCGAGTTAGGTGAACTCAAGCCGACTTCAGTAACACTATAGTTAGGAGACTATTTAATCACCACCTTGAAAGGTGTTATTGAGGATGTTCTCATCAAGGTCAAGGATTTCTATGTTCTTGTAGATTTCCTCATCCTTGACATGGATGTACCTAAAGAGATAAGGAACACACCCATCATTCTAGGGCATCTATTCCTAGCTATCGCTAAGGCCAATATAAACTATGAGAGAGGTGGTATGGAGATTGCCTTTGGAGATAAGAAGTAAACATTTAATATTTTTAAGGCTGTTAATAAGTTTAAGGATTGTGGATATATCGAGGAACTTGAGGATACTGATCATAATATTGAGACATGTATGGCTGTCAATGTTCTTGAGGATTCTACCCAAACCAATGACCTTGACTCACAACCCTCTGCGGTAGACCTGCCATACCCCAAAGAGGTTGTTGATTTATTCACTTCTAACCTCTTCCTCTGGATTGATGAATCTTCATCAGCATCCTCCTTACCTTCTATTCTGAACTTACCCTAGGTTGAGCTAAAACCATTGCTTGAAAGTTTGAAATATGAGTTCTTGGGACTTAAGAAGACACTCCCTAAGATTATTAGTGCAAAATTAACTAAGGAGCAAGAGTAAAAATTGATTAAGGTCCTTAAGATGCATTAAAAGTAATTCATTGAACCATCCATGACCTTAGGGGGATCGAGCCATCTTATTGGAATCATTGTATTTTTATGGAAGATGGATTTCACTCTTCTCGCAAGATGCAGAGGAGACTAAGCCCTAATATGCGAGAAGTGGTCAAGGAAATCATCAAGTGGCTCGATGCAGGCATTATCTACCCAATCTCTAAAAGTTCTTGGGTTAGCCCCATACAGGTTGTGCCTAAAAAAGTGAGGATAACTGTAGTGACTAATGATAAAGGGGAATCCTTCACCACCCATTTAGCTTCCTCTTGGAAAGTCTATTTTGATTACAGCAAGCTGAATACAACCACCAAAATGGACCATTTTCCTTTACCTTTCATTTACCAGGCAGAAGCATTTTTGTTTTCTAGATGGTTATTCAGGATATAACCAAGTCCCTATTCATCCCGAAGACCAGGAAAAGACAATTTTCACTTGTCCCTACGAAACCTTTACATTCCATAATGCCATTTGGGCTTTGCAATGCACCTGCGACTTTTCAAAAGTGCATGCTAGCCATTTTTTCGAACTCATGGATGATTTCTGCATGTTTGGAGATTCTTTCAAGTCTTGCTTGGCTAACTTGGAACTGATCCTTAAGAGATGCATCCAAACATGATTGGTCTTTAGTTGGGAGAAGAGTCACTTCATGACATAAGAAGGCATAGTCTTGGGTCATGTAGTCGCTAACCGAGGAATTGAAGTTGACAAAGCTAAGGTGGATGCTATCTCCATACTTTCCCCACCCACATCTGTTAAGCAAATCCGGTCATTTCTAGGTTATGTAGGCTTCTATTGAAGGTTCATCAAGGACTTCTCAAAGGTTGCTCGGCCCTTGAGTAACCTTTTGGCCAAAGACAAGTCGTTCAAGTTTAACAAATCCTGCCGCACGACATTTGATTTACTTAAAATGATAGTCACCTGTTCCCTGGTGTTGCAACCACCAGTCTAGACAGCCCCTTTGAGATTATGATTGACACTTCTGATTATGCAGTTGGGGCTACCTTGGGTCAAAAGATTGATAGAAAGCCCTTTGCCATCTACTATGCTAATGAGACTTTGGACGAGGCCTAGAGGAATTATACTGTCACGGAAAAGGAATTGCTAGCTGTAGTCTTTGCTCTAGAGAAATTCAGGGCTTATCTCTTAGGATCTCAGGCTATAATTTACATCGACCACTTGGCCTTGAAACATCTCTTGGCCAAAATGGATGCCAACCTTGGCTCATTTGATGGACTTTATTGCTTCAAGAATTTGATATTGAAATTAAGGACAAAGCCGGGTACAAAATGGAGTGGAAGATCATCTCTCAAGAATCCTAATTGATTCTCATCGTCTAGATATTCTGATTACTAACACTTTTTCATACGAGACTATCCTTACATTCTCGAGTGTCCAAACCCCTTGGTTTGTGACCATTGTTAATTATTTGGCCATTGGTTAAGTCCCCTAGGATCGGATCAAGCAACAATGGGATAGATTTATATCTGAGGCTAAATATTACTTTTAGGATGACCTCAAGCTGTATCACATTGGCTCAGATCAAATTATTCATTGATGTGTCCTAGGAAAAGAGTTCCAGGGTATACTTGAGTTCTACCATGCATCAGCATGTGGTGGACATTTTTCCGAGAAAAAGATAGCCCCAAAGATTCGGCAGCCTGGGTTTTATTGGTCATCTTTATATAAAGGTGCCTAGGATTTCTAGAGGTCATGTTCTCGATGCCAAGCATTTGAGAGCAAAGCCAAGAGATATATTTGATGCCTTAAACTCGATCTTTCCTGTTGAAATCTTCGACATTTGGGGCATCAATATGATAGGACCTTTTCCCCCTTCATTTGGACACTACTATATTCTGGTTGCTGTGGATTATGTGCCAAATGGATTGAGGTGATTCCCACCCAAACCAATGACCACAAGGTGGTCATTGACTTTGTTAAGAAAAACATTTTTAGTCAGTTCGGGATTCCTTGGGTCATCATCAGTGATGGTGGCATGCATTTCACTCATGCCTTGTTTAGGAATTTACTGACAAAATACGGGGTGAATCATCATATTTCCACACCTTATCATTACCTGATGAATGGGCAGGCTGAGGTCTCCAATCAGGAGATCAAGAATATCCTGCAGAAGATGGTTAGGCCTGATAGGAAAGATTGGACTCAAAAGCTTGATGATGCTCTTTGGGCCTATCATATAGCATATAAGATGCCCATCGACATGTCTCTGTTTCATTTGGTGTATGGAATGGTGTGCCATCTTCCTATAGAAGTTGAACACCCAACATTCTGGGTAGTAAAGAAATGTAATCTTGACCTAAACTTAAACAGAATGACCTGGAAACTCCAACTATCTGAGTTGGAGGAGCTTAGAAATGATGCCTATGAGAACGCCAAGATCTATAAGGCAAAGACTAAAGCTCTTCATGACCAGATGATTTCCCACAAGAGCTTTGAGCCAAATTAGAAGGTCTGGCTCTTTGATTCTCGACTTAAGCTCTTTCTTGGGAAGCTTAGGTCCAAGTGGAATGACCCGTTCATTAGTGATTGGATATTTCCAAATGGAGCTGTTGAAAGATCTAACCCCAAGATGGGTAATTCTTTCAAGGTCAATGGGCAATGACTTAAACATTATGTTGACCATGTTATTCCTGAACCCGTCTCAGATAAGGTTGTCTTGACCTTGATTTGACTATTTTTGGCCCATCCTCGCCTAGCTAACGACAATAAATTTAGCACTTGTATAGTCTATTTTGGAGCTAACCGGGTAATTAAGAAATTTAGGTGATATCTTCTTATTCTGCCTTTTTCATGCTTGTATTTTTACAATGAGGATATTGCATTAGCTCAGCATGCATGGAGGGGGTGGGTACAAGTATGTTTGAATTAATTTTTTTTGAACTCTCTATAAAATTTTTCAATTTATTTTTTCTCACTCTAAAAAAAATGAGAATTAGGAAAAGAGAACTTATGCATTATGAGTTTTTCAACCTTAGGAAATAATACAATAGGACCTGAACACTTAGACTCTTTAGGTCTTCGGGCTTAATCTGCTTAGGTGTCCACTAAAATGTGGACCTGTCTCTCGAGCCCTCGTCGCTCTAGGTTTATTTTAATTAATTAAATAAATTGGGGTGATAAGTATGCAACTTATCAACCTGCCCTTTGATTTGAGGGACTATAGTCTAAGCATCTGCACACTATTTGCACTGACTCACTTTTGGGTGATTTTAATGGAAATTAGGTAGCTAATGAACTTTCTAGGGTGGTATAGCTGGCACATTACTATGAGTAACCCCTTATAGTCGGGTGTTTACAGTCTAGCCATGCAATCCATTCTCTTTGAGTATTGCCTTTAGGTAAATCTTAGATCAGGAAAGCCACCTACTCAGAAAAAGAAAAAAAAAAATACGCCACACTTCACCACATGAGTATGGCTGGCAAGTTATCGTGGGTTTGACGCCTGATTGGTCGATTGTCTAGAGCCCATCTTACAAAGTGCACAAAATAATTTTCAAAATACTTAAAGGAGAAGAGGGGAAGTAGAATAATCCAGGGAGATATAGATTGGCTTCGCCCATGTGTTGACCCTAGTCAAATAGATACACCTTTTTGTTAAGGGTCACTTAGGGTTGTGGAAACCTAAAGTCTGGTCTAATTGCCACCTATTAAGTTTGTCACATTTTCACAATAAGATTCATAACACTTAGAGTTCTTATCGAGTATTGGGTGGGTTGGGTAGCCATAGAAAGCTGCCCCAAAACTCTAAACTTTAAAAAAAAAAAAAACATATTTGCTTTTATGCGGAATAAGGCGAGGACTTAGGCAATCTGCATTTTGGTAGGCACCCGGGCGTTGTTGAGTCTTTATAGTTTAGGTCTTTAGTGGAAATTTTGTATTGTTGATGAGCAACTTATGCCTAAGTAATTGGATCTTAAATCTATTTATAAATAGCAGTTAGTTTAATTTTTGCTAGGAACTAGCAAAAGATAGGCATGGGGGTATGATAAATACATATTTATTCATGATAAAATGCCTATTATGTGGGTTCTTAAGCTATTTGAAAACATTTTGCACTATACATATTGCATAACATGCATCATACTACAATTAGATTAGATTATGTAAATTATGTATTAATTGTCTTATTTTGGTGGTTAGGGAAGAAGGGTGATACATTCGGGGTCTCGGATTGAAGATCCAATTGTATAGATCTGATCAAGTCAATGATCAAAGTCCAACGCCTCTGAAATTACCCTAATTGGACCTCTGTAGCACTATATGTAGCCTGAGGAAGATCAAAGGCCAAGGGATAGGATGATGTGCATCTGGACCTGAAATGACAAATCCGACCACATGGATGGCTTCAAATTGATGATCGCAACTCAACGGCATGAAAATCAACCCGATCTGACATCCATAGCATCCCCTACAAAGCAAAGAAGATGGACGGCCATGATGACGTCATGTGGCACCATCATAGCCTCCCAACATTGCCGGACTCTCCTCTTTTCTCAAGCTGCCCTCAATCTAGGCTGTTGAATCTTCATCCAATGGCCGTGAGAGCTCGACCCATAAATGGTCCTCTTGGCAATCCACACGCGTAGCACATTGGGCAAGCACCTTATCAGAAGAGGGAAGCACGGGTTTGAAACCTCGCGTGCCTATCAAATTCACTACGCAGGGGTGAGCCCTAAATTGGGTCGTCGGATCCTCATCGAACGGCGGCGGCTTCGACATGTGGCATGCTAGAATTGCATAATGCGCATATGCGGGCGATCTGATGTGCAGGGAACATGCGATCTGGAGCATCGATCTTGTGCAATCCGAGCCTTACATTCACGATCCAACGGTTGTGTGTAGGCTGCTCACGATCTGAAGTGTGTGAGTGATTATGTAGCAATCATAGGTCTTAATCAACCTAAATAACATTATAACCTAGCTTAATTTGTAAATATTGCATTCATATCATGCATGTCATACATTACATCATTTTATATG
This sequence comes from Thalassia testudinum, assembly GCA_037157565.1. Classification (NCBI taxonomy): domain Eukaryota; kingdom Viridiplantae; phylum Streptophyta; class Magnoliopsida; order Alismatales; family Hydrocharitaceae; genus Thalassia; species Thalassia testudinum. The sequence goes on from JAZHRO010000025.1 coordinate 114,792,619, forward strand.
GAATAAGATGAGTTTACCTTGCTATTTAATGTTTTTATTGCTATTTGCAGGTAATAAAGTGATCCAGGATGCGAGATAGAGTTGAATAAGGCAATAAAGAGAGAATAAGACTGATCCAGACATGAGGAGTGAGGAGGATAGTCTTATCCCTACCCTTAGAAACCTTAAGACAACCTTCTGAAACCCAAAACCCACTTTTCGGAACATTACTGGACATCTAGATATTAGGCTGGATGTCTAATTTTTGCAAAAAACCAATCCAGGAAGTCAAAACTCACACTGACACAGAATTAGACATCCAACATAACCTCCAGTCATCCAATTTTGGAGTATAAGACGTTTGACCACTTGTCATGATGTCTGGAGATCTTCTCTAATTCCTATTTTTGGTTCTAGAAGCCCGAACTTGCCTCTTTTGACCTAGAAACCCTACCAAACACCTTAGGAAACCTAATTAGAGACCTCTTAAGCCTATCCTACTATCCATACCCTTAGTTTTCCTATTCCCAACTCAATTGAACCAACCCATACCTAATTGGGTGCATCTATAGTTGATTGGGTGCACCTAAACTCAATTAGGTCCACCCAAGATCTAATTGGCTCCTACCTACCCATACAAGTCTATTTAGGCTCAGTAGAACCTAATTAGACTTGACCTAGACTCCATTAGGCTACTCTAGACCCAATTAGGTTCACTCCTCTCCATTTAGACTCCCCTAAGCCTAATTAGGTCCATACTTACCTAATCTAGGTTGACCCAGCCTAGATTTACTAAAACCCACACACTTCACTCTATGAAATCTAAACACACACACACACTTTCCTAAACACACACCTTCCTACTCTACCTACTAGTTGCCACCCACCTTAAAAACCCACGCACACCCATTCTAGGAAAGGCCTACAAACCTTGCATTAAACGTAGATCCTAAATAGGTGGCGATTCCTATTTTTTGAGGGCCAACTTGCACTACCTATTTTGGGAGCCACCAAAAGTGGTGACAAAAAAGAGCCTTCCCATAAAAAGACAAGAGAAGAAGGTGTTGCACATTCTCTAACTTTATATTCTTCACTCTCCTCCATTTCTCAATTGGCGACCACCCTCCCTTCCACCCTCAAAAGGCCGTCCCCTTCCCTCCTCCAAGGTGCTCCTCCTCCAATCATCACCATGGACGGCTAAGCAAGGAGAAGAAGAAGGCTACATCAACTTCCTCCTCCTCTTTTCTTCTTGAGGGAGTGGTTCTTCTCTCTCCATAGAGGATCCAAGCCACCATTTCTTTCTTCATGGATGGCCATAAAGGAGACTCTTCAAGGTCTTCTCAAGGATGGTCTTAGGTAGAGAAAGGGTGCAACACCCTCCTCTCTACTCAGGTGCATAGGCCCTCTCTCCATTCTTCTTCTTAGTGGATAGCCAAGAAGGCTTCTCCATAGTCTCTCTTGGTTGATCCCATTCTTTAGTTGTTTTTCTTTCTTTTCTTGTATCTGGATTTATAGCTACCTAATATTTGATGCATGATATTCTTTTGTCTAGTGGTTTTATGTGCATTCTCTTATTTTCACTTCTTATGATTTTGATGCACGCCCTCTTAGTCTCCTTAGGGCTATCCCCTTTAGGGTTAGTCACACCATGCATGGCCACCATGGCCTCACTTAGATGCACTTAGTCATTTAGGGATACGGGAACATAGTTAGATTTAGGTTGTGTCATATTAGGTTTCCTTTTTCAAAACAAAAATTAAAAACACAAAAAATTGCAAAATACAAAAAAGACCAAAAGGATTAGATTAGGTTAGAAAAGTGGATCCAAATTTAAAACTCATTTCTTAAGCCTCCCAGAGATGAACAATTGGGATTCATGCTACAAAAAATTAAAAATCAATGCAAGTTTCGTTAAAATAAATTTCTTTGACTTAGGATTTTTGCATGACTATACTGTTAAGACCCATGTCATTAAGCCTTTTTAAGACGTTCGTACTTTAGGTCAGACGTCTGGACTGAGGGTCAGACGTCTTGCAAGACGTCTGGACTCATTCCCAGATGTCTGAAAATCAAATTTTTCGTATACGTCCTCATGTCTGCACGTGTGCTGCGTGCAGACAGTACGTGACCCTCATTTTTTTCTCCTTCTCTCTCCTCTCGCCCGACACAAACCCTAACCCACACCTTATATAAACCCCCCTCCTCTCCCTCACACCACCCCACTCCCAGCCACCACCTTCCTCTACCCTCCAGTGAGAGCAGCCGGGTGGCTAACGGTGGAGAGGAGAGGCGTGAGAGGAGAGAAGGAGCAGCATGAGAAGGAGAGGAGAGAAGGCTCGCGAGCTCGCGTGGGAGCTCGTCGGAGAGCTCACGGCCGGTTGGCGTGTGCGCAAGGTGGAGAAGTGAGTCGGGGAGGTCCTCCCTAACACTACTGCAGTCGAAGCAGTAGGCGAGCGGGAGCGGCATGGCCACGCGCGATACGAGAAGGAGAATACAGGTTCTGATTCTAGCTTTTTCCCAAAATCAGACATCTGGATCGACATCCAGACGACGTAGGCAACATCTAGAGGAGGTTCCTGACGACTGAGAGGTAAGCTTCGCGACGTACACCTTCTTTGCAGATACGGTCATGCAGGCTGTTACGCTGAGGCACTGTTTTGTGCCATATTGAGAAGATTTTCGTTGACGCCTGCAGGATTCACTTTGGGAAGGCATGGGACACGCCCTCCCACGCAGTTCAGACGTCTGGGCAAGGCACTAGACGATGGGAAGCATTTCCAGATGTTCGGAAGGGTGGTCAGACATCTGGAACTAGGTCCAGACGATCCAGCAGAATTCCTAGATGTCTGAGGAGTGGCGCAGGATTTGAGGTATGGTTCTGGACTCTTTTAAGACATCTGGAGGTGTTCCAGGCGTTTGATTTGAGTTAGAATTACTATTTTTGACCTGTTTAGGGTCTGTTTGAGGTTCGATTTCCGCAATTAAGATACCGATGTTTCCTGTTTGTCTTCCTCTACTTGTTGGAATACTTTCTATATGGTTCTGATTAGTCTCTTGTCATTTATCCTTGTGATAGGACTTCGTTCCGTTTCGGGTTTGGGGTTCACTGAGGCACGTTGACCTGCCGATCAAGCCCCCACTACTCCTGGGTTTACTGGTAGGGTGGCTTCCCCTTAATTTAATTACAACCTAATTACCTGTGTGGAATGAATGATTAGAACCTAAGATATGGCATGAATCCTAGGACTAGAAATACTGGATTGTCTGTATTGAATGAATGAATTGCAATCTTGAATGAGTAGATAGAATGATAACGATTTCCTGTAAATGAATAATAGTTGCCTGCGAATTATGTAGTACTTGTGTTGGTTAACTGTTGTATGTAACTTCCCTGTCCCACACGTGAAATAATATAATATGAGCTATATGTATATAATTTGGAAATGAAAATGTGAATGTTAGAAACACGAGCTACCTGTGAGTAACCTGAGTATGGAAATGTGAACTATAGAATTTCAAGTTGCATGAGTATAACCTGAGAATGGAAATAGAAATGATGAAACCTGGTATGGAATGGCTTGAGGAATATGATCATGAACCCTACGGGGAATTAGGAGTAGAGCTCTTGGAAATAAATGGAATGGATTTGGAAATGCAATGGGAAGTGTGTTGGCCCTTGAGTACGTGGTACCAAGGAAAGCACATGTTACCTCTTAGTGTAGAGGGGTGCTTGCCGCCTTCGGGTTGACACCTGGGGTGGGTTTGGCCACTTTGCACTGACTCGGTGGCCCTCATGTATACTGTACCGGGGAGAGCTACTAGTGTAGGGAGAGAGCTAGCCACCCCACAGAGCCCGGGGTTCAGCTAGCCGCCCTACACCGACTTGTTAGGCCCACTGGGAAAACCAGGGTAGTCAGGTGAGGGTGCGCGGACTGTGGAGGGGCGAGATCCCTGTTTGGTTCTTAGGGGCTAGACCCCTGTTACTGAGAGGTCTATGCCCTATACTGGTTCCGTGCTGTACTTTGGGTGTACCCGCTAATGGAAACGACTGATCCCGTGCCAGTGCGGGGTAGCTACTCGTGCGTTTATCGCGCGTGCCGTAGTCACCGTTACGTCTGTCAGTGACCTTGGGGTGGTTGACTGGGTGTATTACCACCACGGGGGACTCTCCCAGCCAAGAGAGCACCATGTGCTACTTCTAGTCTTCGGAAAAGACTGCAATCAAGATTGTTCCCATGAGGAACATACGAGATCAAAAAAGAGACCTGATAATTAATGGTGAAAGAAAGAATAATTAGTTAAAGAAAGAAAGAAATTAAAAAACCATAGCTATCTGTCCACCTTTACTGTTTAGTAGTTGGTTGCTACTCTACTCAGCGTTCGCTGACGTTTTGTACTCATAACCTTTTTCAGGTCCAGGTGTTGAGTAGCCAGAGCACACGGCTGCAGAGGGTGCTGGGCCCAGTAGAGCCTAGTAGTCGTAGTTTTTTTTGTACTCCTTTGTAGTAGTGAGTAGCTTCTTGTACCTTTATATTCTGTACTCTTTCATTCTACACTTTATATTCCTGTACCTCATTTAATTTTCTACTGTTGTGGTGGTGTGTACTGTAGTAGTTTACTTCTTTACTACTGTACTTTTGTTACTGTTAGTTGCTAGTATGGTGAATGTGGTTTATTTTACTGCTTTTTGGTTACTTTCTCGTTGGATGACTGGGTCTTGGGATCAGTCGAGTCGGTCTGGTCTCGTGTCTTGCAGGGATTCGAGAACCATGTCGTAACATATACTACAAATAACAGAATGACGTATTATTACAAAAACATATTTTTAGTGCAAAAAATGACTTGTCAGTGAGCGTGCGATCTGAAACACTGGAGCACACGTTTTGTAGGTCTCAATGGCTGTGAGATCAAGATCGGATGCTCACCTCTCTCTGCATGATGTCACCTTCATTGCTGGGCCAACGGATGCAAGGAACATAATTGTTTTCCCATTAACACCCATGCCAACGATTCTACATTAAACCCATGACCAAATTTCACCCCTTCCACCACTATAAAAGGCTCCCCTCACCCCCTCCATGCTCTTCATCCCTTTCTTCTCTTCTCACCTCTCCTTAGAGCTAAGAACAAAATGTTCTCAAGCTCATTCTAGTGCTCCCAAGCTATGGGTCTCCTGCCAGCTGTCCTCTTACCCTCCATTCTGGAAGTGGATCACGCGACGACGATACCTTGCCTTATCCCCGATTCATCCAGCTTCGTCCACCGTCTCTATTACTCTTCTTCCAAGTGTTGTCCGACCAACTTGTCCTACAAGCATCCATCAAGGAGTATAAACTCTCTCTCTTTACTACTTTCATAGTATAGCTTTCAATTTTCACATTTAGATTGTAATAATCATTTGTTTAGCCTATATAACTTTTGTTCTCTCTCTCTTTCTCTCTCTTTATTTTTTGCAAGTAGAATAGAATAGAGTAATTAGAAATATCTTGATATGATATCTTGCTAGATATAAAATACAAAAGAAATGACAAAGGCAAAAAATCGCCAAAAATAAATAAACCAACACGGATTTCAAAAATCAAACGTAGCCTCCTTGTGTTCGACCTGGGACTTATCCGGTCTTGGTTAAATTATTTGATAGCAGATTTTCTACAACTCAACGATGCGGGTTTCTATTTCTAGAAATCCTATGTCACTTTTTCTCGCATGAATTTTTTATTATCACTAAGCTTAGTAGAGTTGAGCTGCCATGAGTTGGGAGGAGCTGACCTTGAGTTGGATCCAGATGAGATGAACTAGAATGAGCTAGGATCCACTGAGATGAGCTGGGATCCAGCTGGAATGAGCTTCTATCTTCTTCTTCTTGTCCTTCTACCTTTCATATTGTTAGGGTTTAGCTAGCAACTTCTATGGTGTATTCATTCCTGACAATCAAAATGAAGTGTATCAGTACATAAAATAAAAAGAAATCCTAACAATGCATGCCTAAATCCTAAATGCAAGTGAATGCCTAAATGCAGCATGATACCCTAATGCAAATGCTGAAACCTTAGGAACTACCTGTAATAATAGCCTAAGAATGATGATAAACTAGTGTTTATCAAAATTTGAGTGAGTATTGGCCCATGCATTTTTAATTTCCCCTCCATCTTAATCCTTCCCCTCTACTTTATTTCACACCATCAATTTTGACCTTAATAAGCTCTCTCGTTCTCTACATTATTCCATGCACCCTTTTCCTCTCCAAATTAAGGCAACCACCTCTTGTCCTTCTCCATAAATTCCAACCTAAATAAATAAATATATATGTATATATCTTCAATGGCAACACACCTACTAACTCCCCTTCCCATCATACCCAACTCCCATTTTTCCCATTCTCATATGAGATCCCATCACACTCGTGACACCCTCACATCCCATCTCTCACTAATGTAGGCCCTAACCATTCTCCCTTATAGCTAGTGTACTCCATCCTTCCACTCCACTACCGAACACACCTCCCTCATCAGCTCTCCATTCTCCAGCTGACCTATCTATCTCACACATCTCTCCACACCATTGCACACATCACCAACTCCACTCCCATTCCATGAACAGTTGGCCACCACACTCCTTCACTCTCTTATTTACATCCACCTACATATCATAGGCCCACAGCTTCCATCAATCAACATCCCTATTACTTTGCCATCACCATCTCCATTACTGAGGAGGAGCTATGAGGAGGAGATGGGACACAGCCTCATTGCCATCGCCACCTTCATCGAGGGAGCATCATCATCACATCAGGCTATTAGTGTTCTTGCATGTTTATGTTTTGTATTTGTGATTGAGAACATGTGTGGTTTCTTTACAATGAATACTTTCATTTTTATTGACTTGATGTGCATTTGTTCCCTTTCGATGAGCGACTAAATCCTTTTACATGTGGGGTAAGGGTAGAGGGCACGATTGAGTTTTTATTTTGATACAATGGTGCATGTGTTAGGACTCTTGTAACCTAAGTCGCTTTATTCCTAGGGCGAGTGTGCACATAGGATAGCCTGAGCCTAGGAGCTTTGGCTCCAAGTCAGACTATACCTTTAGTGGCATAAACTTGAGATAGAGCAAGCTAAGAGAAGCTACCACCACATGGACCCTCCTAATATCTTTTAAAAGTTGTGCCCATACCCTAACCCCAAGCACAATCAATTGCTTCGGAAAACCCTTGGCATTTCCATTTCATAGTAATTTTTGTTTTCAATGAACTTGCTGATTCTCTATTCACTTTTCAAAAATTTGTTTTGTCAAGTTCTGTGCCACTAAAAATCTCTCTATTTCACTTGTAGTTTGGGCATCAAACAAGGATTTCATAGATATAAACTTTGAGGTGTAATTCAATCTATGTTATTTTATAAAATTTTGGGAATGAAAGGAGATCAGACTAGATTTTCAGTTTTAAAATCTAGCCTTGTTGTATTTTTAGAGAATTTTATTGAGCTCTAATTAATATGAAATTTCTTGTATAATATTTCTTGATAAACCTAGTATATAAACTAAAATCATAAAATTTTTTTGAGAAAGATAGATCTAGGTTCTGGGCATGCAAGTTGGAACAGGTCTATTTGGTCTATTTTCCCTACTTGTAGTATAAAAACTTTAAAAATTATTAAATGGCCTTGGAAAAATCCCTAAAAATTTCTAAACACTCCTAATTAGTCACATAAGATGCCCTCTTTGTTGTTCGAACCAACTGACGTTGTACTACATATTTTGTAAGTTGAAATTTCAAATTGTTGCACTTATTTTGATTTGAATGAAACGACGACACCACCGACGAAGGTATAATCCCTTAATTGTGGGAACCAAAAATGATTGGAAACTAATTCCAATCTTGTGGTTCTAGTTAATAGGGCATTTTATGTATTTGATTTGATTAGATTTTGGCATCAATTCAATTAGATTTAAAATTTTTAAAAAGCCCGATTAATGTGTTCACAATGCCACCATGTAATTCGATCGCATACCAACACCTATCTCATATTTTAGGCACTTTCAAGTTTTAATGAATATCAATCACAAGAAATTCATTTGTAAAGTATCTGTGTTTGACAAACTGACTTGCTTATTGATGGAGAATGAATGTAGGGGATTTCTTGAATAGCTACACAAACTCTATGATTCGGAAAGATCTTCTTTTGGTTCTCCTTAGGAAATAGCTACTCCACCTCCACCTCGATTTGTAGGATACATTCTTGTCCTAGGCCCTCATGGGCTTTCTACTTTTGATATAGATTGGCTCTATTATCGCCACACTTTGCTTCGTGGTGAAGTGCTTCCACCTCAAGCTGTCATCAATGGCCTTTCTACACTATTAGATAGCCAGCAGGAGATCACTATAGAACAACTTGACTGTCACATGTATCTCTCCAACTACATTGATGAGCAGGCTTGTTTTTAGAGTGAGCAAGCGAAGTCCTTACAAGACCTTACACAGAGTTTCTAGCAGTTCATGGCATAACTCCCTTTCACATGGATCATGTTTGTCTCAACGTTCAGCTACCACTCTTGGTGTGTCTTCTTAGGGTACTCCTAGTGATGATGGTCTTGGTGATTCTTCTCCTCCTTGGATGACTTCAGAGATAATGATTTCTCCTACTAAGCAAACTGCTATGTTCTCCTCCTACTCTACCTCAACTAAGCATAAAGGGTGCTTCACCTCCTATCTTTTGTTGAAGATCTTGAGTTTGATTTTGAAGATATAGAAGACGATTCCGACTTCGTGCTTGATGATAATTTCTTTGATTTTTAGTTTTATTTCATGTTTTCTTTAAGGGGTTGTAACTTAATGAACTTGTCTACTTCTTTACCTACTTTGAACTTTTCTTTAGTAGTTCTACCCTTTGAACAGTAAACTAGTAATGTGTTATTCTTGCACCCTTGATTTTGATTGATCTATCTATGATTAATTCTTGATTCGTAATTAGTTTATGATTAATTGATAGTTGATTTGTGAATAACTCTTTTTGATTATGACAAAAAGGAGGAGACATATGCAAAAGAGATATGATATTTGATATGAATTCATAAATGATATCTTCATATATGGTATCTTGTTAGGGGGAGCATAACATGATAAAGAATCTTTTAAAAAGGGGAACCAAAATAGGACAAGACATTCAAATTCTCGTCCACTTGACCTCTTTGATCATCGTTGGTTAGATTAAGTGATGATTCAATGGTAAGACCTTATTTGATGCCATGATTGCTGACTTAATTGTTGAAATCAACGCATATAGGAAATAAATAAATAAAAACATATGCATTTCTAATATTTTTGCATAGATAAAAGATATTAAATCAAACAAGTCGATATATGATTTGGCAAGATCCAGAATAAAATAAAGAACAAAGAATATGCAATAGCATAAATAAACAAAATGAGAAGAGATAAGATTTTACTCCGATCGAAGCACCCATCAAGGACTTCTCTTAGAGAAGGCATCGCCCCCCACAATATTGGTGCATCGGGGTTTGACGAACTCTTGCCAGGATATGACAATCTACCTCAAATATTCGACGCACTCCAATCTTGGTCATCCTAGAAATCCACCTCAGGAGAACAAAGTCGAGGCAATTTGGATTGTCAACCAAATTCCTGATTGAGCTACCAATTTAATGGTTTGATCAATCAAAACTTCTCCTGGATCTCTCAATCTCCTAGTGCAAGATCGACAAAATTAATTAGAGATGTTTCTACCAATCTCATGTCAAACAAAGCACCAAGAAAGAGAGATAGGAATGGGAAAGGGGGAGAGAGAGTGGAGAGAGCTTTTTGGTGCTTATTGTATGTCAAATGAAAGCTCCTCATGACCTTTATATAGAGCCCATGACCCGACATTTATGAAAATTCCAATTTTATGGAAATACGGCAATTGATCGACAAATTTAGCCCATTGATCTATCAAAATCACTTGATTGATTAAACTTGACTTTTTGGTCAACCAAACCAATCGATCAACCAAACTAAACCCATTATTTGATCAAAAATAATTGATCCATCAATGTTACATTTTGATTAACCAATCTAGGTCAAAATTGTGAGATTAAAAAATCCATAACAAAAGAGTCCAAGTTCTAAGTTCCAAATTGATTCTCACTTGAGCCCGACCTCAAACTGGGCTGGGGTAAGGCGGGGCGTGCACATGTGTGTGCATGGTCCCTAGCCCCAACTCTCACTCAATGCTATGTAAGCCATGGGAGGCAGAAGCTTTTTACACCCACCAAGAGGTTTGTCCACTTCCAGTATGGGACTAAAAACCTCCCCCAAATCTCACTTATTTCAACACAAATTCCCACATCATCATATATCAATTGCATTCTAATTGATGCAATTAGGCTCTCAATTCCAACATTGCCCCACAAATTCATCGTTGAAATTCAATGATAAATTCCTCAGCTACCATACTTTGCTTTCAGCAAAGGTACCTTCTAGTTTGAACCCTTACCTGAGTCATCCACCTTCACCACCATAGGAATAAAGTGAAACTAGTCTTGAACTTTAGACCGCTTATATAGGGTGTATAGTGGTGACACGAGAGTGAAGTTCTTGGTGATAATCTTCAGGGTTGGTGCTCTTAAAGGCCATGTGCTCTATCATGTTTCATGAGTGTATTCAGGAAAGCCTCTATTCCCTAGACTGTGGCCCACAGTAACACTCACATAGGTGGTGTTCTCCAAGGATGCACTGCTCACATCCTGCCATAAGGTTTGAACCCGTTCAGAGCCTTTGCTCTTCCTAAATTTGTAGCTTAAGGCACTCAGCTTCCAAGGATTGAACTCAGATGTGAAAGTATCTAACAATGAATGCCAACAAGTTCCTCATACAACTTGTTTTAACACATTGAACCTACTTCATGGTATCTCCACTCAATTAGGTTGGGTTGTTACTACAGGTGAACTCCCAATGGGTCTCAGTTCCATCCCAAGCCTAGACTTAAGGACTAAAGATCTATTAAGTCCTTTAGTAAATGAATCTATTGTGTTATCCTTGGATAGTGTAAATTCCACAGCAATCACTTCTTTAGACACCAAATCCCTTACAGAGTTGAGTCTAATTTGGATGTTGTTGAAGTCATAAAACACAGATTTGATCAGAAAAATGTCATAGTATAGTGTGAATTATGATTCAAACAAAAATTTTTGTAACGAGACAGTGGCTGTCCTGGTCTATCTCAAGGAGATGTAAGAAGGTGAAATTAATTTTTAACTTATTTATTTTCTTCTTTTGCTTGCTTAAAATTGAACGCTGGTTTCAAGCCTGCGAATGTAAGATTCACCATTTGCGTTGTTAACCCTTACTAAGTGTGTGTGTGTCTGATAAACGATAAATGTGAAGGTGTGGGTACTCATGCGCACAATTCTTACTTCGCGATGGGTGTTAACAGAAAACATATCAATCGCAAGATCATTGATATTCTCAGGAACTGACATTTTTATTGAAATAGAGATATGAAGTAGGCAACTTGTTGATTTATTTCCTAAAATATAGTGTCATTACAACCATTTCTAGAGGAATGCTTGTACATGGAAATTGGAAAGACTAATTCTATGCTAATAGAAAAGATATGCATGCATGGATATAGGGAAGATTATGCTTAAAGAGAGTAATACTACACTACTATAAGCAAAAAATTAATGCTAGAATTAAGCTACAAAGAACATTAATCTAAGCTACGAGAAATTAGGGCATCAGAGGTAGTCTCCAATGGCTGTGTGGGCTTGAGGTGGTAGGAGGGAGTAGAGGAACGACTAAGGTGGTGCGGCTAGCCTCTTGATGAAGGTGGTGGAGGTGTTGCACTAGCTCTTGAATGTGGAGAATCGAAGTGGTGATGGAGCTCATGGATGATGAGAATGGAGTTCAAGATGGGGGTGCATGGCTACCCTCATGGGTCCTTAAATAGGAATGGAGGAGAGTCATCTAGAGAATTAGAGAATTCTCTAGAAGACTCCTTGGTTGGCTATCCACATGGAGAGTGGGTCTTTTAGATCCACTTTCCAAGGGAAGAGGTTGTGAACTCCTTGAAAGACTATTTTTAGTCTTTCAAGGTGGCGCCACTTGGAGACCACTCTAGAATACTCTAGAGTGGACAGCCAAGTGGTGGTGTGTGTGTGTGTGTGTGTGTGAGTGTATGGTCAAGTGGATTATTTGGTCCACTTCTTATTAGGTCTAGGTTGGTCTAGCTAGGTTTCTAAAAATAGGTTCATCCACCCCATGGCTAAAGTGATTGATCCAATTAAACTTAACCATGTTTAATTTGGTTCATGTGTGTGTAATTGAGAGAGTTCTCAATTAGATTAGGCTTGAGTCAATTGGACTCTCACTGAGTTCAATTAGACTTGTGTTGGTTGAGATTTGAGCTCAATTGGACTCTATGAGTCCAATTGACTAGGTAAGGTGTAATTAACTTAGATCCAAGTCAATTGGGCTTAGTGAGAACCTAACTAGGTTCTTAGGAGAGTCTTAGGATAGTGCACTAGGCTTAGGATACCTTAATTTAGATTTTCTAGGGCATAGGATTGGGTTTAGAGGCCTTAGAAATCAAGTTCTAGGCTTGACTTCAAAAATAGCAATAGGAGAAGGGTTCCAGATGTCTGATCATATGATCAAACGACTTATACTTCAAAATTAGAAGTCTAAGTCCTTAGTTTGGACATCCAATATTGAATCAGTATGGAGTTTAGGTTCTGTCTTGGGTTTCTGTAGAAATTGGATGTCTGACACCTTGTCTGGACATCCAATTTTGCAGTAGAATGGGTTCTATGTCCTACGGGTGGAATCTAGGGATCCTAGATGTCCAACATCCTACTTGGACATCTAGAGGTGGGCTGGAATGTGGGTTTTTAGGCATTTTAGGCTAAGGTGACCTAATGGGAAGATGTCTAATGTCTAGGGCTATCCTAAGGCTATGGATAGGTGTAGGGATGTCCTATGTTCTTCATAATTCAATTCAGACATTAAAATCCTACAAGTAATGTAGAATACCTCTTCCCTACATTATGTCTTTAGCTTGAGTAGCTTTATTCAAAGGCTTCTACTCTAGCTCTGCTGTAACTCTCGCCTCTATCCTGCTTCAAATCAAGCTTCAGGCCATCTCCTGAGCTTTTCTTAACTGCAAACCAAATAATACACTAATTAGTACATTATTATAGCATTATTTCATGAATATCTAAGTAAAGTTGGAAATTTGCAATGTATGCTACTAATGCATTAATTATGCTAAGTTCTAACTCAATTCAGGTTATTGATTGCGCAGCAATCATAGATCCTAATATACCTGAATTAAGTTAGATCCGATCTTAACTTAGGCATTATGCAAACATACACATCATACTTTGCATCAAAGTTGAATTATTAATTTTGTAAATAATAAAGTCATATTATGTTCTAATTGAGAGGTATTAACAATCGCAGGTAATTCAAGGTTACGGATGATCGATCCATTCATATGGATCTGCTCAGAACGATGACGGGAGTCCAACGCCTCTGAGATTGCATCAATCAGACTCTTGTAGCATCCTATGGAGTCCATAGAAGAGTAAGGGCCAAGAGGCAAATAGGTGGAAATTCAAACCTCAGATGTCAAATCCAACCGTATAGATGGATCCGGATCAATGATCATAGTCTAACGGTGCAAAAATCATTTCGATCGAAGACCTACAACACCGTTTACAAAGAAAAGAAGATGGACAACCACGATGGTGCCACATGGCACCGTCACAGTTACCCAATGATGTTGCCCAACCTCTGAACAAAGCACCCTCACGCATTATGGATCATTGGATCATCATCCAATGTCCACCATGTGCCCACGTCGCTGCCCCAAGCACGCCTCATCAAGGAAGGTCAAGACTCAACTGTTGGATCTCCATCCAATGGCTAAGAGCAGTCGTGCGAAGAAAGGAAAGCAAGACACATCCACGTGCTTAGCACAGCGATTAGCACGCTAGAGAAGAAGGGAGACATGCATGATCAAGATGCAATCCTCATGAGTTGGAGGCGACAGCGAGTGCAAGTGGAATTGGAGCGTCGGATCTCCATCAAGCGGTGATGAGATAAACGCACAGTGCGCTATTGTCCATTGGATGGCCATGCACGCAATGATGCACAACTAAACATGTGTGTGCATGTTTGAAATTCAAAGTGTGCGGACGAAGCGCTTAAGTTGTCCGATCTCACGATCAGATGATTGAGGAACGATGAGCATGCACTCACGAGGATCAACCATGATTTAAGCTCTTGCAGTTGGAGGTGCGAGCAAGCGCGAGCGATAGCCATCAGATGAATATCCGAGGGTGGGGAGCGTGCCACGTGTCAGCCAGAGAAGCGATCCGAGCATTGAAGGCAATTTGGAGGGCCTTTTGAAGCGTGATCTGATTCGTTGATCTCCTAATTGACGGATCTGATAGATCTGAGGTTGTTGCATGGTTTAGAGGGCCAAATATTGGCTTTGCCCCTCATTCTAACTATAAAAAGGACCCCAAGGGCCCCCATATGAATCATACTCTCCTCCAGATCTCTTCTTCCATCTCCAGACCTTCAAGCTTCTCTGGTTCTCTCCCTCTTCCTCTGAAGCAACCACCAAGCCACCATTGGTGCATAGCTGCTGCTCTCCCTGATTTCTCCAAAAGGCCACCAAGGACCGCACTTGGTGCCCTTATTCTGATAGTTTAGATAGTTATTTTAATTCTAGCATTATATGTTATAGAAATTTAGTTCTAGTTGCAAACTCATGATTAATCAACTACCCGATTCGCTTTATATATACATTGTGATTAGTGTTTAGTATTTAAATCTAAATCAGTGTTATAGGCAAATCATTTTCTACCTCCCTGAGTTCAACTGGGACTCACATCTCGTTAAATTTTACTTGCTTTGATGTGTTTCACACTATACTATGACAAAGCATTCCTTTAACGCGATCTATGCCTCAAACAAATTGCACTGTTGCTGAGGAGGCACAACGATTTTTGATTTCATATTTGATTTAGTGCATTTCTTTTGTGTGTAGGAATGAAGCGAGGATCTGCGTACACATTGAGCATAGATGAAGATTATCAGGTGCACAAATTCATCTTGGTAGAATTTTAGATTTTATTAGGATAGGAGTTATTTGAAAAATAAATAAATTGAATTAGGGATTGTTAGTTAGTTAGGATTTGCTTTGTCTTAAAAAAAAAATATTCTCTGCTATTTTTAGAAACTCGGCCAAAAACTGAACATGATTTTAAAAATTCAATTGTCATGTTTTTAGTGGTCCGAAACTCTTGAAATTCAAACAAGAATTACAGTTTCAAACTATCTTTCCAATGGCATAGTTCCCAAAAGGAAATTCAACTTGTGGAATTTTAAAAATTCGTGGAGTACATAGGGGTCAAATAGACTGAAAGTTGAATTTTTATAAATTTTAAAAATCGATTTTGACCAACTCACAAATCTGATTGAGCCAAGAATTGTGGGGTTTGAAAGATAATCAAATTAGCTTTCATTCTCATATTTTTCCTGAATTTTTGGATCATATACTATTTCTAACAGAAAAACCAACATGGGGTCAAAATCTCAGCTCTGACCCCCTGTTAGTTAAAAATTCATAACTACTTATTGGAAATAGTAAAAATTATGAAAAAATACTCTTTGAAAAACTTTTGAAAATGGAATCTTTCTTTCAATTTTCAAATCATTTGGATTCCAACTTCACCTGAGAGTACAAGTTTTACTAGTGGTCTACTATTTGCAAAAACATAGAAGTGCATGAGCCCTTAGGACCACATTAGACTTGCCTGGATTTAGTTGAGGCCAGTGGTTAGTCAGTGAATCGAGTCACCTTGTGGACTGCTCACCACCTACTAAATTGAAGAAAAGGGTAAAAAATCACAAGAAAATATCTAATAGCTTGCATTTGTCTTGAAACTACTGGGTGATTTCAACATCTTTTGCCAAACTTGGTGACTAAGCCTGTGGGGTAGTGTCAAACAACTACGGCTAAGGGGCATAAAGGAACTGGAGGCGAAAGCCAAAGGAAGAACCTTCCTCTTAGTCCCCTAGTAACCAGACTGGCCGGGTTAGCTTAAGAGGCGGGGATTATCTTTAGTCGGTTTCTCAACGAATTTCTTCAATAATTTGAACCTTAATGAAAAATTTGATCATCTGATCTTAAGGACCAATCTAATTAACAAGGCCTTAGCCTTGTTTGGCTTAACTACACCAACCCTTTGTGTTGGTGTATGCAAGGAAGAAGGTCATTAAGACCTAAACTTCTGGGACCTTGGGAGCCAAACCCGAGGAGGCAAAGGTGACTTTCGCTTGACCCTTCTTCCCAACCTTCTTCCTCTCAATTAGCTGAGATGGCTAATCTTGTTCCTAGAGCTAGTCAGGGCCCTGAGAATCAAGACCCAATGGCTCGTCTGGAAGCCAGGGTCGAGAAGTCTGAGCAAAAATACGAGTAGAGCATTGATAAGATCCTTATAATGCTAGACAGGATGCAGCATCCACCACGCAGAGAACAACTGTGGGACTTCTATGATCAGACGGTGATGATTATAGCACCTCAGGTCATGATTCCCGCAGGCGAAGACGCATTTGAGTTAAAGCTGAACATCAGAAGTCTAATTTAGAATCCCATGGAAACTCGAATGAGGATCCCTTCCAGCACATCGAAGATCTGAGTCGAATTGCACAGTCAGTTTGACCTAGATATGTAGACATTGGAATTGTTCTCATGAAGCTTTTTCCTTTCTTTCTCAAGGATAAAGCTTCCTATTGGTTCAAGACTATCGGGAGGCCGATTGGAACCTGCGAGGAATTATGTCATGAATTCCTCAAAAGTTCTTCTCGATTGGTGGAACAAATGCAATGAGGCACGTAATCACAATCTTCTCCCAAGGCCCAGGAGAGACACTGCATGATGCCTGCGATAGATTCCACGATCTTCTCAGGAAATGCCCTCACCATGGTTTACCTAGATGGCACCTTGCATAAGTCTTTTACCATGGGCTGGATGACACACATCGGTATTTGGCCGATGCATCTAATAGTGGGAATTTCCTTGCGAATGGTGATAACAACGCATTTAAACTGTTGGAATCCTTAGCAGAGAACTCAATGAATGCTGCCTCTATGAAACGATTCCAGCAACCTGGTGATTGTGCAGCAATCATAGGTTCTAATCAGCCTAAATAATGTTAGAACAGATCTTAATTTGTAAATATTGCATTCATATCATGCATATCATGCATTGCATCATTTTATATAGAATAAGATGAGATATCTTGCTATTTAATATTTCACTTGCTATTTACAGGTAATAAAGTGATCTAGGATGTAAGATAGAGTGGAATAAGGCAATATAGAGAGAAGACTAAGCCAGACAAGAGGGGCAAGGAGAATAGTCTTATGCCTACCCTTAGAAACCCTAGGATAACCTTCCTAAACCTAAAACTACTTCCATTAGGACATCTTAGCCTTAGAACCCAAAACATAGATAGCACTATCTATGTTCTTGTCCACCTCATCCCTCCACTAAACACCCTAGGAAACCTAATTAGAGACCTTGTAAGCCTATCCCACTATCCATACCCTTAGTTATCCTCTCGCTAACCCAATTGAGCTAGCCCATACCTAATTGGGTGCATCTATAGTTGGCTGGGTGCACCTGAACCCAATTAGATCCACCTAGGATCTAATTGACTCATACCTATTAGGATTACTGTTGACAGAGTGAGATCAATGTTTTAAATGCTTCATCGTAGGATAGGTCGAAATCGCTTTAAAACAAATAATATTTACTACTCGAATATCAGAAATGAAGTCCGAGGTCGAACACAGGGCTAAAACAAGAATCACACATTAATCTCAATAATGTAAATGAGCACAAGAAATAACTCAGAAATGATAATCAATATAAAGCATGAGTTTAACATATGGCAAAAGTAATCTCAAAGAAAAAATAATGATGATTTAGATCACCAATTATTCAATTTAAGCATATATGCATTGAGTTCAAATAATGTAACAGTGCCATCAACCATTCAACTTAGGTACTTAAATAATCAGATAAAACCTCAAATTAGATGTCGAGTCATTGAATCAGACAGCTTAACCAACAACACTTTTGATGTGCATACATCTAAATAGCCAAAAATGTCTATTAATGCATGTTCTTAATGTCATATTAGCATCATACATTGTAAATATTGCATAACATGCATAATCATGCATTTAGGTCAAGTTGTATAAATTGTATAGTAATTGTCTCCTTTTATGGTCAGGGAAAGTGTGATTTTTAATCGGGGCCTCAGATTTTAGATCCAACCATACGGATCTGGTCAGGGTGACGATTGGAGTTCAACGACTCCAAGATTACCCTAATCGGACATCTATAGCACCAGATAGAGATTAAGGAATCCTAAAGATCAAGGGCCAAGATGGTGTCAATCGGCACTTCAGACGACAAATCCGACCACACAGACGGGATCGGATCGATGATCGCATCCTAATGGCATGAAAATCTGCTCAATCCGACATCCGTGGCACCATCTACAACACGTAGAAGATGGATGACCACGTGGCGCCATCCTAGCCACCCAATCAGCCCTCAGGACCACCACTGTATCTCTAAAGGACTTCCAATGCACGATCTGGGCCATTAGATCCTGATCCAACGGATGCAAGCACGTGTGCTTGAAATCAAAACCGCAACAAAGTAAGCGCCGTAGCACAGTGGTCGAGCACGTTGCGTGAGCGTGCAACGCGCGTTCGACTCCGCATCTACAGCGGGCCGGCAAGTAATCGTGACCATGTGATTGACTGCAGGTGGCGTGGATCAACCAATAGCATGCACGCCTGATCGCATGCGGGCGTAGGGTGAAATCGCAGACGAAGGTGCATGAGGAGAAATTTAAGTCATTCGATCTCGTGATAGGATGGCTAAGATTTGAAAGACGTGCGTGGGCGTTTTGAGCGTGGAAGGCAGGAGGCGCGCACAGCGCGCGCACGTCGGCCACGATCAGACCTTTAGTGACGGATAAATCCATCACTAAAGACCTGATATTAATGTTTTAAACTTAAAATGACAAATTTGCCCTCGATTCCTACAACTATAAAAGGAGACATGACCTCCACTTCTTCTTCATCCCTCCCTTCACTTCTCTCCCTCTCCAAAGCTCAAGAAAAGCTTGTCCCACACCTGGGATGCTATTCTAGAGCCAAAATCCAATTTTCTCATCCCAATTCTGGAAGTGGATCTCGTGACGATGATGACCTGCTGCCTCGTTCCCACTTCTTCCTGCTTCGTCCTCCTTCTTCCCACTCCATCCCCTATCTTCCTAGAGTAGTCCCGTCCGGCTCGTCCTCCAAGCAGTCGTCGAGGAGGATAACTTCTCTGTATCTTCTCTTTTACTACTTTCTAGAATAAATTTCCCGCTTTCTAGTGCAGATTTCCTGCTTTCTAGTGTAGTGGATAGTTGTAATTGCAATGAACATCCACTTGTGATAATGAATTCCATGTTTATTCTATCTCTCTTTTATCTTTATTTGTAATATTCTCTCTCTGTCTTCTATTCATTATTCTTTAAGTAGATAGTTAGTTTAGATTCAATTCGACTAGCTAATCTACTTTGTGATAATTAATTAAACGTGATTTTAAATCGAACATATGCCTCCCTATGTTCGACCCGGAATTCTTAGAATTTAGGTATAAATTTATTTGTTGACAGATTTGTTCACAGATCAAACTACAATGACGGGTTTTTCGAAAGCAACTTCGATCGCGTAGTTTTCCGCATTCAACATTTTGGCGCCATTGCTAGGGAGGCAATGATTTTTGATTTTCTTTTCGCATTTCGTGCACTTTATTATTTTGTAACTTGCTTTATTTCCTGTTTATTGTTTTGCAGGTACCTTGATAGGGGATCTTCAAGCGGTAGATCGGAGTAAAGTGCAATTGAAGACAACTATAGGTGCTCCCCATTCTTCCCCTTCCATAGATTCCAGTTCACCATATTAATTCAAATTTTAATTAACCTTGGTGTTTGCATAAATACTAGGGTTAGTTTGGTTGCTTGGATTTCCACTCACATTCATCTCACCCGCATATAAAAAAAATCAACAAAAAGATATTTCTTGTGGGGTAAATCAACATACACACTACATACACCCACATTCAAGGCACTTAACCTAATTGATTTTCATCTACTCAATCGGATTCTAATATGTGGAATCGATACACGCAAATCAACATATAAAAGAGTAGAATCAGTCTAGGTTAACCATTTTGTGTGCCTAACTCAGTGGTGTAATTTAGGCTAATTGTTTGAGTTGTTTGGGCTGCACCACTTCAACTAAAATCAACTCATCATGCAGCTGCATATAGGTTCAACTTTTAGGGATTTACCAGGCACTCCACATTCTTTTAAGTTTCAAAGGAAAACATCTTCACCTATGCTTTTAAAACCTGGTGTGCCAACTAAACTTGATTGAATATACCTAAAGTTGAATCCTAAAAGCTACTAAGCAAGATTTGAACCCTAAAATTCACCCCATCCAAAAATAATCTTGCTTGAAAATCACTGGTTGTGCATGCACACACATATCAATCAATCATTAAGGGCACAACCCAGATAAAGGGCCCATCACATTCCAAAGCACATTCAAACCTAACCTTAATTAAAACATAGTAGATGTTGGCCTTAAGGATTGGACTCGCTCTTCGGAGCCCAAACTGAGATTATTTTCGATTAGTCTGCTTCTACCATTCAATCTGATGTCTAGCTAGGGGAGCAAAATCAAACGATCGTGGCTGGGGGGTACACTTGGAACCTGAGGCGCAAGCCAAAGGAAGAACCTTCTCTCCAGTCCCTCTTTCTAACTGGTTGGATTGACCAGAAAGAAGTAGATCAAATCGATTCTTTATCTCAAGATTGGTTCTGGGAGTCTGTAAGTCTTTAGGCTAGCCCACTTAAGGATAGGTTTATTTGTTTGTATTGCAGGGCACCTTTCTTCTTCCTATTCTGTCATGGATCCTTCCACATTCCACACGCTTTCCCATTCTTATCCTCCTAATACATTTTATTCCCAAAATGATTATTATTCCAACCAGACTTATTCTCATCCATCTTCTAGTTGGGATAATCTTGATTGGGAATACAGTGCCGGACCTCCGTGTTCAAGGTTTAAGCCTGGACACCACAATTTTGATTCTTATCCTTCTTCAAGCTACACTGATGTTAGATCATCGCCCTCATTTGAACAACCTAATATGATCTACAATCAAGAAAGATACACTGATCCTTACCCTGAATACACTGACTTTAGGTCATCACCACCTTATGAGCAACCTAAAATGACCTATTATCAGGGAGGGTATCAAGATCCTTAATTCGTTAACTCCCCTGCACTAAACCCAAACTCACCCCACCCTGAACCAAACCATGTGGTTCAGGTTAACCAGGTCCAAGAGAAGGTGTTGGCTAACTTGAAGAACACCATACAATCTTTAGAAGCTCAGTCAACACCTTACATTGAAGAATTGGAGCCCCTGATTGAAATGATTGATGATCTGAACAAGTATCTATTGGATTGGCTCCAGGATATTAAGGAGAAGGGCTCGGGTGAGTTTTTACTTGGGAAATTATCGAAATTGAGGATGATATTTGTGCTTGCTTTAGTTCAATCCTGGGATGATTCCCAGGATGAACCCCCTTCAGGAGAGCTAATGACAGAACCCGCTCGGGCACTTGTTGGGGGGGACACGTGTTACGAGACCAGGTTTGACCAAGTTATTCTAGAGCAATCAAATAGGAATGATTTGATTTCTTCACCAGAGATCCCTGAGCTAGGGTATGAGGAAATATATGTCTTTATGGATCAGAAAGTGATTGATAATTTTGAGACATACATTAATACGGATTCAGATTTCTTTGATTCTAAAGGTGAAGAATCATTATGCGAAGTCTCACATGAGTTTACAGAACACGATTTTAGTGAGACAACTGGGCTAGAGGAATTCAATAAATCATTTGATGGCACTAAAATTGAGGAATTTGATCTTGTTGGGCTCACATGGTAGATTCATATCCTATTTTGAAGGATTCAATTCATAGCCCTGATCCTCAATCACACCCTATAGAGTTTATTAACGATTTTGACTTTGAAACTACTAAACCCAAGTCCATTATGATTCAGTCACATCTTTTAGACTTGGAAAATTCAAACGGGGTAATTAATATGCAGGAGGTCCCAGAATTTGAAATCCTGATTGCGGAGGATAGAAAGTGGAAAATGATGATATGGGAAGTAAATTTCGGAGGAAGCAAAAGATTGAGTCTGAGGGCTCCAATTTGTCTAAAATCACCTTTCTACCGAGACCCTTATGACATCTTCTCAGAGGTTGTTCAACCCAAGCAAACATTCATTGATTATCCTTTTGAGTTTGATCTCTATGTTATCCGACTTTTTGGTCATGGGGTGCATCTTCACAAATCGTAGGCTCGACCCCGTTTGCATACTAATCTCAGGTTCTTAGTAATTTTCATCCAGAACCTTAGATATACTCGACTATGGGGTATGGGTTTGCACCACAATCTAGTCCACATTTGTGGACATCTACTGGCAGGTCTTGAGGTGAATCTTTTTATTTTGATTCTGACCTGCACCTATGAATACTTTGTTTCTTCTTTATTTGTATAGGGTGCCTAGCTGAAAGCACCAACTTCAGCACATATATAGGTTCTTTTCAGCTCGGAGCGAACCCGTTATTCACGTAATTCAGTTGCTTTCTACTCCACTCTGTTTCATGTCTTTTTAATACAATGACATTGCATTAAATAGGCATGGGAGATGGATATTTATCACTGAATTATTTTGTCAGCTCTGTAGATTCTTTTTTTTTCTTTTGATTTTTTTAAAGAAAGAATTGAATTAGGAAAGAATACTTGGTCATTTAGACTTTTCAATCTTAGGAAATATTACAGTAGGATCTGAATGCTAAGACCCTTCAGGTCTTTGGGCTTAATCAGCCCAGGTATCCACTAAAATGTGGATTTGTGTATTGAGTCCTCGCCATCCTGAATTCTATTTTAATTTTATTAAATAAGTTTAGGTGATAAGTACATGACTAATCAACTTGCCCTCTGATTTGAGAGAACTTTAAGTCTAAAGCATCTACACACTATTCGTCACTGACTCGTTGTTCGGCAGTTTTAACGGAAATTGGGTAGCTAATGAACCTTCTAGGGTGGTATGGCTGGCAAGTTATCGTGGGTAACATCCCATAGGTAGGTTGTCCAGAGCCCAGCCACTGAACCATTCTTTTCGTGTTGACTTTAGGTAAATCTTAGACTAGGGAAGCCACCTACTTAGAAAAAAAAAAAGAAAAGAAAAGAAAAAGAAAAAAGAAAAGGAGAAAAAGAAAATAAAAGAAATAAGCCACATGTCATCGCACGAGTATGGTTGGCAAGTTATCGTGGGTAATAGCCCATTGGTAGGTTGTCCAGAACCCAGCTCAAGAAATGCATGTCAAATTCCTAAAACACTTAGGAAGAAGCACAGAAGTAGAATAAGCCAAGGAGATATACACTGGATTCACCCTTGTGTTGACCCCATAAAAAGAAAGTAGGGAGAAAGCAACCGGTCATATAGATACACCTTTAGGCAGAATTCTTTTTAAGATTACCTAGGGGCGTAGAAACCCGAAGCCCGTTCTGATTGCTGATCAATGAGTCTATCACTTTCACAAAAAGATGCTTAGAACTTAGGGTTCTCATCAAGTCTTGGGTGGGTTGAGTGGCCATAGAAAGCCACTCTGTAACCCAAAACTCAAAAATCCAAAAAAAAATTATAAAAGAAGAAAAAAAAGAAAAAAAAAAGAAAAAAAGAGATCTTTCTTTGAATAAGGTGAGGGTTTGAGGTGGTCTACATTTTGGCAGATACCTGGGTGCTGTTGTGTCTTTGAAAGTTTAGGTCCTAAGTAAAAATTTCTTAATGTTGAAAATGATTTGTGCTTGAGTAATTCAACCTAATTCTTTTATAAATAGCATGTAGTTTTTGCTAAAGACTAGCAAAAGATAGGCATGAGGGTGTGATGTGCATACATCTAAATAGACCGTACGATCGGCTACGGATGGTGGGGATCAGCCAATAGTGCGTACGCGCGATCTGACACACAGCGTGCACGCCCAATCACACACGGGTGAGCGGTGAAGGCGTAGACGAAGGCACACGAGGAGAAATCTAAGACGTCTGATCTTGCAATCGGACGACTAAGATTTGAAAGACTTGCATGGGCATTTTAAGCGCGAAAGGTGGGGAGGCACGTGCGGCGCATGCACGTCAGCCACCATCAGACCTTTAGTGACAGATAAATCTGTCACTAAAGACCTGATATTAATGTTTTAAGCTTGAAATGGCAAATTTGCCCTTGATTCCTACAATAATAAAAGGAGACCTGACCTCCACTTCTTCTTCATCCCTTCCTTCACTTCTCTCCCTCTCCAAAGCTCAAGAAAAGCTTGTCCTACACCTGGGATGCTATTCTAGAGCCAAAATCCAATTTTCTCATCGCCATTCCAGAAGTGGATCCCACGATAATGATGACGTGCTGCCTCATTCCCACTTCTTCCTGCTTCATCCTCCTTCTCGCTCCATCCCCCATCTTCTAAGCGAAGTCCTGTCTAGCTCATCCTCCAAGTAGTCATTGAGGAGGATAACTTCTCTCTATCTTCTCTTTTACTACTTTTTAGAATAAATTTCCCACTTTCTAGTGTAGATTTCTTGCTTTCTAGTGTAGTGATAGTTGTAATTGTAGTGAACATCAACTTGTGATAATGAATTCCATGTTTATTCTATTTCTCTTTTATCTTTATTTCTAATATTCTCTCTCTGTCTTCTATTCATTATTCTTTAAGTAGAAAGTTAGTTTAGATTCAATTTGACTACCTAATATGCTTCGTGACAATTAATTAAATGCGATTTTAAATCGAATGTATGTCTCCCTGTGTTCGACCTGGAATTCTTAGAATTTTAGTATAAATTTATTTGTTGATGGATTTCGTTGAAAATCGAACTACAATGATGGATTTTTTGAAATCAACTTCGATCGCATAGTTTTCCGCATTCAACAATTGTTCTTCTTCTTCCTCTTCTTTTCTTCTTCTGTTGTCTTCTTCTGGCCTTCTCAAGCCCTTCTCCTTTTTCTTCTTGTCTTTAACCTCTTCTCTTCTTTCTCTGCAGGCCTTCTTCCTTTCCTCCTCTTCTGCGAAGGCTTCCTTCTTTCTTTACACACAGAAGGTGGCCATCCCTTCAGCTTTGGCTAAGTGTCGCACAGGGCAAAACCCTCCCCTACCCCGCGCTCCCTTCCTCTCTCTGGGATCCGCCCTCCTAGGGCCACAGTCAGGGTAATCAGGTATACGGGTAGAGCACACTCGGGACCAAGGCTGTCGGCCGTGAGTGGCAGTTGAGGAGTGCTCAGGATAGGTGGGTATACGGATCTGCCAGACCCACGTGTAAGGTGTCATGGGCGAGGCACGTGCGGTGACCTCACCTCCTGTGCTTGCTGAGACGATAAGACTATAGGACAAAAATAATTTATGCGCCTCTTCCTGGCTGTTAGCTTCCGAGGTGGGACTAAAGTCCCACCCTTTCTTCGCGTAGCATAGCAGCAATGTCCTTCATCCAATTTTCTGTCAATGTTGGTCAAAAGTCCCAATTGACCACTTGGGGATGTTCACCTGGTGATTTCGCATCACTTGGTGCTTTCACCTGGAGCTCTTGGCTGAGAAGTGGGCTTCAAAGCTTGCTTGAAGCTTCATGGTAATGGCGGTGGTGGCGGTTGATTGCACAGCAAAAATACACCAGTAATTATGCCATCTTGTGTTATTTCCTAGCACTACCATTGTATCTTATGTAGCTATAGTTGCATTTGTAAATTAACACATGCATGCATTTATTGAGAGGGGAGGAGAATGCGAATTATTAGCCATCTAATTAACATCTTCATCAAGGGCTGCATTGCAAATTCACCATTTTCATTTTTTTATTTTGACTTTGAATTCTTCTCCCTTGAGCGGCTGTAGGGCATGGGGCATGCACCTCTTCGCACCATTCCTCTGCCAGCAGCATGGCTGGACATGCAATGCCAGCAGCATGGCGGTGGCATGCGTCTTCTTCTTTAAAAGGCCTTGCCCTCTCCCTTGCACCGGCAGCCTAAACACACACCACCTTCAGACACTTTCCTCCATTGTCAGGCCAACCTCCTCCCCTTTCCCTCTCCATACGCAGTATCTCTTCTCACTGAAGAGACACACTGCGATAAGGAGAAAGCTCACAGTGGTCCCACGACCACCACTGTGAGTTCCACCACCGCCAAGCTCCTTCGTGAGCAGGTGGGTGTGGTGGTTTCACCATTCGATTTCATCGCTGAACGCCCTCGCCGCCATTGTCAGAGCTTCAAGCTCGTAAGCTCCAGCAGCAGCAATGGCCGCCTGAAGCAATGTAGGCCATCGCGCACATGCTAGCAGACCTCCGCGAGCTCTCCCTACACGCGCAGGCGCTTCCCAGCATGCCTACGCACGCAGAACCGGTCGCTAACAGTTGCGCGCTCCCGCGCGGCACTGTAGCCACTATTCACACCTTTCAGCGCAACACTGTAGCCACCGGCTTGTTTCTCACTTAGCCGGTGGCACAACGCTCTCTCTCTTCGCCTGCAACCAGCTCCAGCCAGTCGCCTGCGCCCGCTCCTGCCCGTAGCGCAGTGCGTTGCACTGCGCAATGCGCTGCGGTGCACTGTTGCACCTACCTGTGCACGGAGACAGCGCACGCATTCCCTCCAATGCCCGCATGAAGCCCTTGCGTGCCCGCGCTCCTGCGAGATCAGATGGCGGACGCTCCAGCTAGATGACTTAACTCTGCCCTCTCTCTCACGCTCACCCGCCAGCGAACACACCATACTCATACACACACACACACTCGTACACTCACATACTCACTTGTACACACCTACACATACATACATATACATATATATATACCTAAATAAATATATATATATATATGCATACATACATATACATACACACACACACACATATATATATAAATATATACATATATACATATTCATGCCTATACAACTATATATAAGTATATGTACATACATATATATATACATATATATATATATATTTATTTATACATATATACATACATATATACATATATATCTATATATATATATACATATATATATACACATATACATATACATATATTACTCTTTATATATATCTATATAGTTATAAATATATATATATTCATAAATATATATATATACACAACTACCTATATACCTATATAGTTATAACCCTATCTATATATATACATACATATATATATATATATATATCTTTACATACACCTCACCTACCTGTATCCATACACCCTTTCACTAGTCACTCCGTCGTGTATTATATCGCGAGAATATCTACACCAATTGCTGATATTCCCCGATACCCACGTAAAGCAAGCGCCTCCGCACACACTCCCACACATCCATCCTACACTCTATGTGGCACTTCGTCTTATTGGTTTCGTCTTACTAGACGTGGACCAACTCGACACTGTGCTACACTCCATTTCCACTTCCACCTCCACCCCTATAAATAATATATATATATATCTTTATATATAGAGACTGTATTTATTATATTAAGCTAAGTATTCCTTTCTCTACAAACAACCTGCCTTGTTTTTATTTCTCTTTTGTTTCCTGCTATTAAAAAGATAAAAAAAAAGAGTAAAAGAGGAAAGATAATTCTTGTCTTGCAGGTACTCGTTCTTGCAAATAGCAGGACCAGCTTTTTTGGAAACCCTAAGTTGGCTCAAAGCCAAGAACAATTTGGTTCAGAGCCAAGAACTTGATTTTGAGGGTGTACCTCAAGGACAATATTATCAACAAAAAATCTTAAATAGAAAAAAATAAAAACATAATAAACTCACGGAAGAGATACGTTCTAGGAAAGGCGTAGAAACTTATTCACCTTTAATTCCCGCCTCCCTGAGATCGACCCTGGGCTTAAAAGTGACAAAGATAAAATTAAGTAGGCCAGGTAAAATTTTTTTTTGTGAAAGATGGTTAGACTCGATTTAGGTTAACCACTATACTCACTTCAACGATAATTTCACCATGTTAACACAACCTATTCGAGATCTACCATGCTTTTTCTGGCACCGTTGCTGAAGAGGTGCGCATTGAGGTATGTTTCTACTCCATTCGTTTGATTTTCTCTTCTCACACCCTTCTCTTCACGGGTGTTTTTGTTTGCTGGTGTGCAGGTAAACCAGTTGCAAGAAGGAGGCAAGCAGAGGAAGTCAGAGATGTGGGCAGATCCATGGTGGGAACGAGAGCGTGAAGTCACCGGCGCTACATTGGAGCTTCGCCCATGTTGCTGAAAAGGTAGGTCTCTCCCTCTATTAGCAACTTAGGTTAACTTGTCACCTAGATAAAAAAAAAAACCTTAAAACACTTCCTGGGATTTCTTGGGGCAAGTGGATTAAAAATCACTTGCTTGATTGTCTGCTATCACCCCCACCACCTCAGGATTTCCCGCCAAACTTCGCATTGTGAAGATCCAAGAATCTTGATTCTGGAATCTTTCGTTGTGTGAAGTATTCTTTGAGCCAAGATTAAAAGGATTGATTTCCATCCCTTCTTGCCTCATTTATCCACAATTCGGGATCACATTTTTTGGTGTGGAGACTTGGAATTGAGTTTATTCCAACCCCA
This sequence comes from Thalassia testudinum, assembly GCA_037157565.1. Lineage (NCBI taxonomy): Eukaryota > Viridiplantae > Streptophyta > Magnoliopsida > Alismatales > Hydrocharitaceae > Thalassia > Thalassia testudinum. The sequence goes on from JAZHRO010000025.1 coordinate 114,821,415, forward strand.
CCACAACCTTTCACCTTCCTAAGATTTGATCCCAAATATTTCAACCCCAAAATTTTAATTTTCTTTACATTATCTTGTGGTTAAGCCTTGTGTGTGGAACATCATTTTGGTGATTGAGAGCACTTGAATTGAATTACTTTGGCTCCCTTTCACACTAACCTAAAATTGACTCGTGCATCCACACATAGAAATTTCCACCTAGGGAAGCCCATTGCATTTTTAGCATGCATTAACCAACTCACATTGAAGAAGGGTTTGTTGGGCATAGAAGAACTTGTATTTTCTCAAAACTCGGAGATTGGTTGAATTGGTAACTCAGCGAAATCTTAAAATCCATACTACTTAAGGCTGAAATTCTAAAAACCATTCACTAACTAAAACTTCAATTCGGGGAGATTTCCTCGTTGCATGCTTGGTTTACACACTTTCTAAAATCAACGCTCTTGGGCATTACCCGTATATAACGTCCTTCACATTCCTGGAGCACTTGATCCTAAGCCTCTAATTAAAACTGGTAGAAACTTGACCCTTATTAGGGATTGGAGGTCTAACTACCTGCGTGTAGCGCCTACATGCTGGTGCGGGTTCCCACGTGCTATCGGGTGTCTACGATTTAAGCAAACGGCCTTTCAATCTGGCCCGGTGGTTCTGCGGTGCTCGCATTTGGTTCCGTAGGTTGTGATAGTAGGTAACTTAGATCTTTAGGTCTAAGGGCACATTGTAGAGGTTAGGACTTTGATTACCTTAATTTTTCATCAAGTGTACCTTTGCTGCGTCATTTCTCTCATCCCTTTTTCCCTTCTTATCTCCCCAATTCTTCTTGCGGTAGTGCATGTTTGGGAGGAGGTCACAAAACCCTAAATTATTTGAATTGTCTGATAATTCTAGAAGGAAAGAAACTGAATCGTCATCCTCCTCCACAAACATGGCTGCATGCCCACCCCCAAATCCCGAGGGAGGAAACTGCCCCCCTCAAATCCCACCAAGTGGTGGAGCCATGGACCCCATAACCCGCCTCCAAGCCCAAATGGAAATGCATAATGAACAGATTGAAGCCATTAGGGAAACCTTGGAGGAAATGCAGAATCCTCTCGAACGGGAGGAGTCTAGGTCTCTTAGCTCTTTTCAAAATCCTGCTGTTACAGAGACCATAGGACAAATTCGGGTCCCCATGGGCGGGGACGATTTTGAATTGAAAACCAATATAATTGGCCTGATTAACTTTCACTTCCATGGTCTTGCAAGTGAAGATCCTTTTCTCCATTTGGAAGACTTAACCCGATTGGCTGAAATGGTTAAACCAAGAAACATCGGGTTATCAATTGTCCTCATGAAAATGTTCCCATTTTCGTTGCAGGATAAAGCATTGCAATGGTTACGCACCCTTGGGAGAACCATCCATTCTTGGGAAGAGATGCGAACAGCATTTCTAAAGAAATCTTCCCAATCGAGCGAACCAATGCACTTTGCCATGCTATAACTTCCTTTACGCAACAAAATGGTGAATAGTTTCATGAGGCTTGGGAGAGGTATAATGACCTCCTCCGGAAGTGTCCGCACCACAGTCTACCTAAGTGGCATATAGCCCAGATTTTCTATTATGGGCTAAATGAGACTTTGAAGCAGATTGCAGAGGCTTCCTACGGAGGGAATTTCATGAATAAAGATGAGAATGGAGCATTCGAATTATTTGAAAACATGAGTGAAAACTCAATGAATAATGCCTCCATTGTTGCCTTTAATCGGACCAGACTGCCCCATAATGTTCACGAAGTTGACACGGGACCCTCCCATTCATCCACATATCTTAGCCTTATCGCACAAAAATTAGATGAAGTCTCCGTTGTGCACAAGAAGCTAGACGAGCTTTTGGCCAATCCCACCCGTTCTATGGCAAACACCTCTACCTCACCTCTCCGCCACAATCCTAATCCTTCCAATGCTAGGCTTATCCCCAAAAACCCCATGAGATCTTCCTTACCGAGTGTTGCGCTGAGCGATTCGGTAAGTCATGTGGATCTGGCTTTTGCAAGCCAGTATTTTGACACGGAGGACCAAGCCTTCGTGTGCTCGGATGCATATTTACATGTGGACTCGTCTTCTGGCTTAGAAAATGGTTGCGCCCTGGAGAACAACCTGTTCTCTGCTACTTATAACCCAGGGTGGCGAAATCATCTGAACTTCGCATGGTCCAGCAACCTGCAGTGCCAAAACCCCGCAAGTGGGCCAATGCGACCGTCCGCACCCGTCATCCCAAGGGCCCAGTCTAATCCTGGGGTGAATCCGCCATCGAGTCCTTGCATACCGCAAATAGAACACGCATCGAGTCCCCTTGATAAACTGATGCGAATGATGACGGAAATGTCTAAGCACCATGAAGAGAACATGACCTCTCTTTAGCACCAATTGGTGCAGCAGAATGCTGAGATCAGTCAACTACGCATGGCGACTCGATCTCAGGGCACTCTTCCAGCCCAACCTATTCCCAACTTGTGAAATTTCTTACCCTGTGGTCCTCAACCATAGGTACGACCTTCTCAGGGGTAGGTTCATCAGATTCTGCAAGCACCGAGCATTCCTCCGGGATTCCAGGCTAATCCTGCAGCAACACCTCACCCTTATGTCCCTATTGTGAACCCTCCTCTGCCTTATGATCCCACTGGACCCACGACTTCCAATGCGATTACTACGAGGAGCAGTAAGTAAACCGTCGATCCGCCTCGACCTGATCCTGGCCCATCTTTTTCATCGCCCTCTCATTCAGGATGTGCACCGCATTCACGAGAGGATGATACACCCAAACTAGTGCCAAAATCGGTCCCATTCCCTGAGGCTCTACTGAGGGAGCGAAAGGCAAGAAAAAGGATACGCATGCCTTTGATAACCTGCGTAATTTATTCAAGGATGTTGAAATCAAGGTACCCCTGTTAGAGGTTATCAATCACATACCTACTGTCGCTCGATTTTTCAAAGGCTGCACTACACCCAGGCGACAGTCAAAGAAAACAAAGAATCCGGTGGTTCTCTCGCCTCATGCGAGTTGTGCTATACTGTCAAATCTACCACCAAAGCAGAAAGATCCAGGCACACCGCTTATTTCTTATAGCATCCAAGGCTGCAATTTTAACCGTGCTCTGCTTGATCTAGGATCTTCCATCAATCTTATACCAACCATCATGCTCGAGAAATTTGCCTTAGGAAATCTGAAACCCACCCCTGTCACATTACAATTGGCAGATCATTTTGTCAAAATACCAAAGGGTGTGGTGGAAGACGTGGTGGTTAGGGTCAACAGTCTCTGTTTTCCTGTTGACTTTCTTATTTTGGATATGGAAGTTCCTAGCTCACTTTCTGATTGTCTGATCAACCTTGGTCGACCTTTCTTGGCCACAGCCCGTGCCCATATCGACTGCGAGTCAGGCTATATTGATTTTTTCGTTGGATTTGAGAAGCTCAAGCTTAACATCTTCAAGGCAGCGAAGAACTTTGATTGTGATTGCATCGAGGATGACACGTCTGACGAGGACATGGCCGTCAGTCCGTGTATCAGACTAATAGGGACCTATTTTGACTGCTGTGGATTGCCTTTAAACACAGACGATTGCTTGACCAACACATATTGTGACGTTCCCCCATCCCTCCCTTTTCCCGTACCTTCGCCTAGTCAGACTTCTGACGAGGTTTTCTCCACTCCCTTACCTCAAGGTCTGAGTCATATTCGGGCTACTCATCGCTGGTCCACACTCTTGAAGACTAGATTGCCCTTTCTTTCCCGCCAAATCAGGCGGAATTGCAACTCCACACTGGGACATTGAGCCCAAATATTGCTCACTGGGGCTATCCATTTTTGGATCCATCAATCAAAGATGCCCCTCTTCTTGGACAATCTGATGGCCAACTTCTTCCTCCTACCTTGTTTTCTTCTAATCCGCTTGGGACACTCTCGTCCCAAGAAATGCCAGATCTTTCACCATCCACTCCCGAGCTGAAAGATTTGCCTGATACGCTTAAGTATGTTTTCTTGGGACCAAATGAAACTCTCCCCGTAATCATTAGTTCAAAATTGACCAGGGAGCAAGACTGTAAACTAACAAAGGTCCTTATGGAACACAAGGCAGCCATTGGATGGTCCTTATCAGACTTAACTAGCATTAGCCCCTCCTACTTCACTCACCGTATATATACAGAGGAGGAGGCTCGACCTTCTCGTGAGATGCAGTGACGTCTCAACCCTAACATGCGGGAGGTCGTTAAAAAGAAAATTATTAGGTGGCTGGATGTGGGTATAATCTACCCGATCAGCGATAGCCCCTGGGTGAGCCCGATTCATGTCGTGCCCAAAAAGGCGGGACTCACCATCCGTGTCAATGACAAGGGCAAATCCATCCCTACACACACTCCTACATCTTGGAGAGTGTGTGTAGATTATAGGAAACTTAATGCTGCAACTAAGAAAGATCACTTTCCTCTACCTTTTATTGACCAAATCCTGGAGCGGTTAGTGGGAAATAAATTTTTCTATTTCCTGGATGGATTCTCTGGATATAACTAGGTGGCAATTGACCCCTGGGACCAAGAGAAAACCACCTTTACCTGCCCCTTTGGCACCTTCACATTTAGAAGGATGCCTTTTGAACTTTGTAACGTGCCAGCAACTTTCCAGAGATGTAGCTGGCGATATTCCATGACATGGTGGGTGACTTTCTTGAGGTTTTCATGGATGACTTTTCGGACTTTGGACCCTCTTTTGATGACTGTCTTACCAACCTGACTCGTATCCTTTGGGGATGTATTGATGTGAACCTCATGCTTTCCTGGGAAAAAAGTCATTTTATGGTACACGAGGGAATTGTTCTCGGGCATATCATCTCCGATAGGGGTATCGAGGTTGATAGAGCTAAGCTTGATGTAATTGCTGATTTACCTGTGCCTAGCTCTGTCAAACAAATCCGCTCCTTCTTGGGACATGTCGGTTTCTATAGAAGATTCATCAAAGACTTCTCCAAGATTTCTAGACCTTTAACTCATCTCCTATCGACCGATGTACCCTTTGATATGGGCCCTGACTGCATACGAGCATTCACGCAGCTGCGCGATGCTGTCACCAGGGCCCTTGTTCTCCAGCCACCTGATTGGTCCCTCGACTTTGAACTCATGTGTGACGCTTTTTACCTTGCAGTCGAAGCCATCCTGGGACAAAGACACGATAGACACCCCTTCGTGGTGTACTACGCCAATAAGACGTTGGACGAGGCCCAGCATAATTATACAACCACTGAAAAAGAACTACTGGCGGTCGTCTTTGGGCTGGAGAAATTCCGCTCTTACCTTCTAGGCTTGCATGTTATTATATTCACTGACCACGCGGCCATTCGCCATCTCATGCACAAGAAGGATGCCAAGCCTAGACTGATTCGTTGGATCCTTCTGCTCCAAGAATTTGACATTGAGATCCGCGATAAGGCCGGAGCCCAGAATGTTGTCGCTGATCATCTCTCAAGACTGGACCATGACCACATTGGACTTACCCTGCCGATCAATGAGGTTTTTCCTGATGAGCACCTATTAGCAGTTAATGTGGCAAGTGGACCTTGGTATGCTGACATTGCCAATTACCTTGCTTCTGGTTCCCTTCCACGTGGCTGGCCTAAAAACCAGCGTGAGCATCTCATTGCAGAAGCAAAGTATTATTTCTGGGATAATCCACTACTTTTTCGAATAGGTGCTGACCAGATCATCCGTTGTTGTATTCCTGATAGCGTATTCCCCAGTGTGCTATCCTTCTTCCACGATCAGGCCTGCGGAGGACATTTCTCTGGGAGGAAAACTGCAGCCAAGGTGTTGCAATGTGGTCTCTTTTGGCCCTCCCTTCACCAGGATGCACACAATTATGCCAAACATTGCACTAGGTGCCAGTCGTTAGGGTCAATGTCACATCGTGACATGATGCCCTTGCAACCCATCCGAGTTGTTGAAATCTTCGACATTTGGGGAATCGATTTCATGGGTCCCTTTCCTCCATCTAACGGCTTTGAATACATTCTCGTTGCTGTTGATTATGTTTCAAAATGGATCGAGGCTATTCCCAGGCGCCATGATGACCATGTCATATCCACTCGATTTGTCAAAGACCACATTTTTGCAAGCTTTGGGATCCCTCAAGCCATTATCTTGAATGGAGGAAGTCATTTTACCCATGCCTCTTTTCGGGCACTTCTGAGGAAATATGGAGTCCACCATCATATCGCATCTCCGTATCATCCTCAGATGAACGGCCAGGCTGAGGTGTCGAATCGGCAAATCAAGCAAATTCTCCAAAAAATGGTTCGGCCTGACCATAAGGATTGGTCTGACAAGCTGATTGATGCACTTTGGACGTATCGGACCGCCTTCAAGGCTCCCCTAGGTATGTCTGCTTATAGAATCATTTACGAGAAGCCTTGTCATTTGCCCGTGGAGCTGGAGCACTGCGCTTATTGGGCGGTTCGCCAATGTAACCTTGACCCAGACCTGTGTGGTCGAGAAAGGAAACTCCAACTCCAAGAGCTGGAAGAGCTCCGTCGTGAAGCCTATGATTCTACCTTAACTTTCAAGCAACGCACTAAGGCTTTTCATGACAGCCGAATTCAGCGGAAAGAATTTTAGCCATCTTAGCAAGTTTGGCTTTACAATGGCAGACTAAAATTCTTTCCAAGGAAATTGAAGTCCAAATGGATTGGTCCCTTCTTGGTCTCGAGACCATTTCCCAACGGGGCCGTTGAAATTGAAGATCCCAAATCTGGGCATAAATTTACAGTCAATGGGTAGCGTTTAAAACCTTATCTTACTCATGAACCTACACTCGTTGGAGAAACGGTTGCCCTGCTGGAGGGTAACTAATTTCGTGCCTCATTCTGAGTCCAGCTAGAGACGTTAAATTCAGCGCTCGATGGGAGGCACCCCAGCAACACTCCTCCACTGTCACGTACACTTCACTTCACCACCCACCATCCACCAACCCTACCACCCTGCTATATACCTTGCACCTCAGCTCTCGTTTCCCGATCTTTGGACCTTCCTCTACCTTGCATGAATATGAGGACATAGCATCTTTGGCATGGGGGGGTGGATAGGCATCTATAGGATCTGGGTATTATATGGTATCATGCAGCTTCCATCTATCTATAAATATGTACATAGCAAAAAAAAAAAAAAAGGTGTTTAGTAATGATATGAAGGCTGAAACAAAAATACAATAAGTGTTTATGGATATTCAACCACAGTTTTGAAGACTTTCCAGGCCACAAAAGCTTGATTCACTCAGGCTTGGCTTAATTCACTTGAGCATTGACAAGATAGATCGGAATCTCTCCTAACTAAGGACATATTCTTGTAGCTGAGACATCAGTACAGGATCTGTTGATTTGCTTCTATGCAAGAGCCTAAGTTATCTTGGTTCACACTACACATATCAAGAAAGACCAGGTGAACATAAGATCCAACCCTAGTGTTCATTAGGGAAGGTGGAGTCCTTACCTGTGCGTGCAGGTAGACTTTTTATCCGAGGCTTTAGTCTTGTGTCTAGGAGAAACTCTTTCCCCAAAAAGAAACTCTCCCACCAAAAAAAAAAAAAAGTGTGCTCCTCCAAATAAAGTTGTAAGAGATATACTGACACTTGTTTCAAAAAAAAAAAATCTGTGCAAATAAGTCAGTATATCTTGCAAATGTCTGTAAATTATTTTCCCTAAAAAGTTTTCAAGGGCAAGTTACAAATACCTTGTTTCTACCATATATTCTTTGAGCCACAAATGTAATAAAATGGGAGTTGAGTTTTCCGTCATCTTTTTAAGGGTCAATCCGAAGACACGAGTTGAAACTAGGACCAACCTGCACTTAAAGATTTGTGACACCCTGGCTTGAGTCTTAATGTTCATCTGATCAGTCTTGATCCTTCACTATGCACAAACCATAATCTCTTGAGCTCTCGAGTATGGCAAAAACCTTCTGAGTCTTGGAAATCATACTTAAGGTTTAAATACCAAGAGTCCAGGTTAGTCGAGAGATGGTCTATGTCATATAAGACTTAAAGTACTGGTAGTCTTCTCTGCAATTGGTTCTCACAACATCCAACAAATAAACACACCCATGTCGCCTCAGAAGAAAATCTACAGCTTAAGATCATTTCTAAATACAATACAAAATGTTTTGCTAGGGACTAGCAAAAGATAGGCATGGGGGTATGATTGCACAGCAAAAATACACCAGTAATTATGCCATCTTGTGTTATTTCCTAGCACTGCCATTGTATCTTATGTAGCTATAGTTGCATTTGTAAATTAACACATGCATGCATTTATTAAGAGGGAAGGAGAATGTGAATTATTGGCCATCTAATTAACATCTTCATGAAGGGCTGCATTGTAAATTCACCATTTTCATTTTTTTATTTTGACTTTGAGTTCATTTCCCTCGCACGGCTGTAGGGCATGGGGCATGCACCTCTTCGCGCCATTCCTCTACCAACAGCATGGCTGGACATGCAATGCCAGCAGCATGGCGGTGGCATGCGTCTTCTTCTTTAAAAGGCCTTGCCCTCTCCCTTGCGCTGGTAGCCTGAACACACACCACCTTCAGACACTTCATTGTCAGGCCAACCTCCTCCCCTCTCCCTCTCCATATGCAGTATCTCTTCTCACTGAAGAGACACACTGCGGGTAGGAGAAAGCTCACAGTGGTCCCACGACCACCATTGTGAGTTCCACCACCACCCATCTCCATCATGAGTAGGTGGGCGTGGTGGTTTCACCATTTGATTTCACCGCTGAATGCCCTCGCCTCCATTGTCAAAGCTTCAAGCTCGGAAGCTCCAGCAGCAGCAACGGCGGCCTGAAGCAGCGCAGGCCACCGTGCACACGCCAGCAGACCTCTGCGAGCTCTCCCCGCACGCGCAAGCGCTTCCCAGCGTGCCCGCGCACGCAGAACCGGCCGCTACCGATCGCTTGCTCCCGTGTGGCACTGTAGCCACTGTTCACGCCTCTCAGCATGACACCGTAGCCACTGGCTTGTTTCTCACTTAGCCGGTGGCACAACGCTCTCTCTCCTCGCCCGTAACCCGCTCCAGCTGGTCGCCTGCGTCTGTGCCCGCGCCTGCTCCAGCCCATAGCGCTGTACACTGCACTACACAGTGCGCTGTGCTGCACTCTCGAACCTGCCTATGCATAAAGACAGCGCACGCGTTCCCTCCAACACCCGCGTGAAGCGCTTGCGCCCCCGCGCTCCTGCGAGATCAGACGGCGGATGCTCCCACCAGATGACTTAACTCTACCCTCTCTCACGCTGACCTGCCAGCGAACACACCATACTCATACACACACACTCATACACATACACACTCGTACACTCACACACTCAGTTGTACACACCTACACATACATACATATATACATATACATATATATATATATGTATATATATATATATATATATATATCCACTCACTTATATACCTAAATAAATAAATAAATATATATATATATATATGCATACATACATATACATATATACATATTCATACCTATACAACTATATATAAGTATATATACATACATATATATATACATATATATATATATATATTTATACATACATACATATATACATACATATATATATACATATATACATACATATATACATATATATCTATATATATATACATATATATATATATACACATATACATATACATATATTACTATATATATATCTATATAGTTATAAATATATATATATATATATTCATAAATATATATATACACGTATATATATAACTATATATATATACACACAACTACCTATATACCTATATAGTTATAACCCTATATATATATACATATGTATATATATATATACACATATATATATAGATATACATATATATATATATACATATATATATATATCTTTACATACACCTCACCTACCTGTATCCATACGCCCTTGCACTAGTCACTCCACCGTGCATTATATCGAGAGAATATCTACACCAGTTGTTGATATTCCCCGATACTCGTGTAAAACAAGTGGCTCTGCACACGCTCCCACACATCCATCCTACACTCTATGCGGCACTTCGTCTTATTGGTTTTGTCTTACTAGACGTGGACCAACTCGACACTGTGCTACACTCCATTTCCACTTCCACCTCCACCCCTATATATAATATATATATATATCTATATATATAGAGACTGTATTTATTATATTAAGCTAAGTATTCCTTTCTCTACAAGCAACCTACCTTGTTTTTATTTCTCTTTTGTTTCCTGCTATTAAAAAGATTAAAAAAAAAGAGTAAAAGAGAAAAGATAATTCTTGTCTTGCAGGTACTCAGTCTTGCAAATAGTAGGACCAATTTTTTTGGAAACCCTAAGTTGGCTCAAAGCCAAGAACAATTTGGCTTAGAGCCAAGAACTTGATTTTGAGGGTGTACCTCAAGGATAATATTATCAAAAAAAAAACTTAAATAGAAAAAAATAAAAACATAATAAATGCACGGAAGAGATACGTTCTAGGAATGGCGTAGAAACTTATTCACCTTTAATTCCCGCCTCCCTGAGATCGATCCTGGGTCTAAAAGTGACAAAGATAAAATTAAGTAGGTCAGGTAAAAAAAAATTTTTGTGAAAGATGGTTAGACTCGATTTAGGTTAACCACTATACTCACTTCAACGATAATTTCACCATATTAACACAACCTATTCGAGATCTACCAGCGGTGAACTTGAAATGAAGAACATGGCCTTGTGGCCTCATCATAAGGTTCAGCAGTCTTCACTGTAGCACGACAAATGTGTTGCTGTGTGCAGTGTGCAGTGGGAGTGGCTGTGGTGGCTGGACGGTGACGGGGTAGGTCGGAGAAGGTGGGTTTGTTTGGTGGAAGGTTTGGATGGATGATGGAGTGCAATAGGTTAGGGTTTTTGTGTGGGAGGATGAGGTGAAGGTTTTGAGGTGGTCGGTGAGGCAGATGGAGTGGTGTAGCTGCGTATACGTCTTGCCGGGGGAACAGTCAGAAATGGGGAAGGCGGAGGTGAGCGGTGGTGTCGAGGGCTATTTTTGGGGTTTTTGGGTAGGAAACTAACCCTAAGATCTAGAAGATACTAAGCTAACCCTAAACTAATGGACGAAGGGAGAAGAACAGCATCGACATTGGTAGGCCGGCACTGGGGAAGAAGGTGCTCTAGTAGAGGGGGACGACGACGACGACAGAGATAGAAGGGTGCTCGCTGGTATGGCACGATGTAGAGGAAGATAGGGAAGACGAATCTACCACTGGTATTGTGGTCAGACGAAGAATGAAGGCGGTGGAGGTCGTCGGAGCTTGAGGAGCTTTTCGGCTGGACAAGGAGGGAGGAATTAAGGGTGTTCCAAGCCGAAATCAAGCTTGGGGAACTCGACTTGATCTGAGGGGTCTTTCCATAGGCCTCTAGAGGGAGTTTTGAACTTGGAAGCCAAGCTTCCAAGCTAGGAAATGTCACCGAAATAGGAATTCTCTAGGATACCCTAATCTCTCATGCGTTCACATGAGAGATTAGGAAGGTTTTGGGGCCCATGGACAAATTCAATGGAAAGAGGACTCCTTAAGGAATCTCCCTTCCAATTTTGGAAGGGATTTATTGAGCAGAGGAGTTCTCTTCAATCAAAGGTCACTAAAGTTTTTAGGATTAGGATCCATGGTGGTAGGGACCTTTTTTTGAAGAAGATAAAGAAGCTGGGGGCTATTTCTAAGATATTCAAAAGTTAAGGATCTGAATGAGATAAAAAAGTCTGACTGGACCAAAATGCAAACTTAGTCAAGATGTTCTCAGATTAAGCCCAAATTTTGGTACAAACCTAATTTGGACCTAAGGAATCCAATGGTAAAGTTGGATTCTGGTTTTGACCAAGTTTGACTAGGTAATTTATGCAAAAATCCAAATTAGGGCAAATATCAGTCTGAGACTCTATTTTAGGTCAAGACGGGTTCTGATGGTCAAATCGAAGGTACCAAACCATAGAGAATATTTTTATATAAATTCAGAGGGTTTAGGTGAATTTTATCCTGACTAGAACCTCAGTTAATTAAGCGGGTCTATTTTTAGGGTTTCAAAAGTCATTTAATTCTCAAAACATGCGAAAATCCTTTTTTGTCTGTATTAACCCACTTATTTGACATTTAAGGTCATTTGAACCTTAAATAATCCCTAAGGAAACCCGCAGTTATTCTATTTTTGTGATAGAATGGTAAATTTGCATAAATAACCTTATATTCTTATTTTCTTCTCAAATCAATGTTTTATTCCCTTAGGACCTTCTAATGGATATGTAGGAGCTTTTATTGACTTAATCTAATCAAATTGAGCTAGTTATGGCTCATGATGGTGTTCTCATCAATTACCTTAGCCTAATCACACACGCACATCCAATTAGACTTGAACTAGGCCCAATTAGGTTCACTCCTCTACAATTAGACTTTCCTATGCCTAATTAGGTCCATACCCACCTAATCTTTATTGACCCAACCTATTTAGCACCTAATTCTACCAAAACCCAAAACCTAGCTCTATGGAATTCAAACCACACACACACACACACACACACTTCTTCTACCTTAGTCTAGAAAACACTTAAATATAGCCTATTCTAGAAACACCTATTCCTAGCCATCCTAACTTAGTAAACCCAACCTAAGCACCTACTACTATGATCCCTTGGACGACCACCTAAGAGTCACTCAATTCTCCTCCACTCCACTCTTGTGACCACCAACACCTTCCCTTCCACCCTCCCAAGGCCGTCCACTCTTCTCTTCATGGACGGCTATGAGAAGCTCCAAGGTGCTCTCCTCCAAGGCTTCAAGGATGTCTAGAAGAGAAAGGCTCCACCACCCTCTTCTCTCTCCTTGGAAGATGAGCCCACATCGTCTCTCACTTTCGCTTCTTGGAAGGCCAAGAAGGCTTCTCCATAGCCTCTCTTGGTTGATCCTATCATTCTCTTAGCTTAGTTCTTTTTATGTATTCTTTTGCACTTCATGTGATTAGTCAATGCATGCTTAGTTTTCTTTGAATGATTAGTGACATGCTTCTATCTATCATTGTGAATGCATGCCCATTAGTTTGGTTAAGAATAGGTTTTTGCTAGCATATTTAGATCTAGGTTTCATTGCGCTTTACAAAACAAAAATAAAAAAATGCAAAGAAATCGTAAAATACAAAAAGACCAAAAAGATTAGGAGGTTAGATTTAGGTTAGAAAAGTGGATTCAAATCAAAAACTCATTTCTCTCGCCTCCCAGAGATGAACGACTGGGACTCGAAAGGATAAAAATCAATGCGAGTTTCGTTAAACAAATATTTTTGATCGAGGGTTTTAGTGTGGCTATACTACAAATTTGACAACGTATTTCAAAACACGCACCAAAATGCTTTGTCACCTGGATAGCAATGAGTTAATGCCCATGAAGCTCATGCCAAATCTACCCAAGCTGATATGGGCATTATCTTGAAGAAGCCAGACATGGTGGATTGGCGTGCACTTGTGCGTGTGTGTTAAGAAGTGTCGTTATAGTCGCACTTGCAACATCGATTTTAAAGTAAAGAAACAGAGGTGAGTCCGAGTGTCGGTCTCAGGGAGGCGTAAAAATTGGATTTTGCTTATCACTTGTTATCACGGAAAGTGTGGAGTTTTGCTTGCAAAAGGTGCGGTTTGAAAAGCGAAAGAGAGATAGAGAGAGAAAGATTACGGTTAGAGTCATTTCTTTGCTTGATCATGTAACTTAAACAGGAAATCAAGTAAACACTAAATGGAAAGTAACTTCATTAATCATGCAGCTTTAGTTCACAGCTTACAACATTAAATACATGCTCGAACAAAAGTAAGGAAAGCTAGAAAGAAAAGAAGAGAGAGAGAGGGTGGAGAGCGGCAAGGCAGCCATGGTGGTGGAGGAGGCTCCCTCGGTGGCTCGTCATCTCCGGCGATTACAAGAGGACCTAAAGCTAGCTAAGAGAGGGGTAGAGTAGTTGCAAGGGAAGTGAATGCCTTGAATGAGTGGTTGGAGGAGGTTTAAATAGGGAGAAGGGCTTTCTAAAAGAAGGGGCTTTAGCGACATCCGGGATGTCGCTAAAACCATTCCAAAAGCATCAGTGAAGCCCTCCAGCCCACTGATCATCCGCCCGCACCGTTCTTCTTCGTGCACGATCCACGGCCGCTACGTGAGAGCCATCCGATCGAAGATCGGACGATTGAGATCTTCCCTTGGATGCGCTTGGATCGCACCTCGAGCAAGCGTGGGCACTCACGATCTGAGGGCGTGCCGCGTGGCACGATCACGGCAGCCTGCTGTTGATCGGGTGGCCCAATTTTGCCGCATGCTCCTTTGTCTTCGATTCTTCGCACCGCGTTGCTCGAACCCGTGCCACATGCGGGTGGGCGTGCGCGCTAACCGTTGCGCCAAGCCCACGCTTTGTTGCGGCGACTGCAGGCGGGTGCGTGATTCTCGACCGTCCCATCGAAGATCGACGGCTGAGATTTGATCTCAGCTGAAGGAAGAGTGGCGTGCGGTGGAGCGGGGGCGACGTGGCAACGAGGGCCGTTGATCACCATATCAACAGTCATAACTTCTTGGGCCCATTGTAGGAGCTCTGGATGTCAGATTTGGCTGATCTTGAGTCCGTTGGACTCCGTTCGTCGTTCTGAATCCATCTGTGTGGTTCGATTGTTCATCTGAGGCCTGCTTTGACAAGTGCTTACATAAATGGCCATTAATACAGTTTTATAAGCAATCTTGGTATATGATGCATGCAATGCTCCCATTTTACTTATGTTGTGCCTTTTATTCTTAAGATGGGCCCTATTTAACAAAATTATCACCCCCATGTGTAGTGTTATCATGGATCTACTCGATAAAAAGCTTGATGAATTAATGCAAGCAAGATCTGGGTTTCTTGCCAGCACAACTGCATCACACTCCTCTCTTACATCCCGAGCCCCTCCTACTCGTGAACATCTTTTCACTCGGGATGTTTCTTCTCCATCTCCGCGGGATCCTGCATATCAGGAAATCGTGAATAATCTGGATATGTGATAGTGAAAATACGCGGTTTGTTAAAATACGTCGTTGTAACGCGTAAATCCGCTTTCGCTCTTAAATTTATAATCCTAGATAGGGAAGTATCTAGGGTCTTCCAAGGAGGCAATATGGTTGCAAAATTGATTCTCTTGCTTGGAATATATCTCAACTTTCTTTTGGTAATTTTCAATATACCATTTTTTTTTTTTGTTTTTGAACTAAGGCAACATGCGAAATTATGGCGGGAAAAGTGTTTACACTTCCAATTAAGTAAACTACTCTAAAGTGGCAAGTAGAGCCTCTCCCTAAGCTCACTCTAAGCAAGTGGAGGCCTAGAATAATTAGGGAGAGGAAGTGAAGAATGCTGAAAATAAGCAAATAGAAATGCAAACAAGATATGCGAAGAAGGCAACTAGATAATTGATAAAGTGTTTAACAAAAATGCCTAGTAGAGGAATGCTTCTACTACTAGATAATTGAAATAAAGAAAGAAAACACAAATCCTCTAAATAGATGGTCAAGAAGAGGGCTTCTTGCTCCAAGGTTGGTGGCTCCCAAGCTTGAAAAGAATCCTTCAACTCCTTCCTTGCAGTACTCCGCCAAAGTGATGACCTCCAAGGCAAGACCTAAGGGGGCGTGCCCTAAGTTTCTCTCAAAGGGTGGACGTCCACCCTAAGCTTTTCTCCTTTGCCTGGCCGTCCTCCTTGAAGTGGGAGAGTCCTCCTCCTTGGCGTGGCTCAAGTTGAAGAGAGTGGGGAGAAGAAGGCACCAAAAGGGCTGGTGATGTGCCCCTTTAATCTCCTTCTCTACTCCTTCTTCTTGGCCGTAGGTATAGGTGGTTTAGGTAGAAAATATACTAAGGGAGGATGGGAATTATGTGGTGGTAGGGTAGGGTATTTATAGGATGGGAAGGGGGGTGGTTATGATGTTTTTTTGGAGGGAAATGAAGGGGTGCTTGGTTATTTTTGGAGGGAAAAATGGGAGGGAAATGAAGAGGTGCCTTGGTTTTCCCTCCAAAAATACCTTCTAGAAGGCAATTTTGGAGGGAAAAAATGGAGGGTGGAGATGGGCTTTGATGGTGGATGTAGGGTGGTGATGGAAGGGATAGTTGGCACCAAAATAAAGTAGGAGTAGGTGGTCTTTTTGCTGGAGCTTAGGTAGTAGGGTAGTAGGTTTTGGTGCCATGGAGGTGGACTAGCTATGTTAAGAAGCTTAGCTAGCTTAGCTAATAGGGAGTAGAGTTGGAGGCATTTGGAGCTAGGGTTTTTAGGGAGAAGAGCTGAGGAGAAGTCTGGAGCTGGAGCTGGAGCTGGCTGCTGCTGAAGAGGCTGGCATGGGGCTACTCTAGCTGGCTTAGCTTGCTAGTTCTTTGCTAGTTGCTAAGCCAAGCTAAAGTGAGCTAGCTTCTACCAAAATAAGCTGAGGTGAGCTAGGTTTGGTGCTCCCGGGGAGAATCAAGCTGGTTGAGGTAGCTAAGGTAGCTTAGCTCAACTGAGTTGAGCTAAGCTGAATCCCCGGGAGCTGGACTTGAGCTTCCTGAGATGAGATGAATTCTTCTTCAGCTGGCTGGAGTTGAGTGGAGCTGGATGTAGCTGGATCTGAGCTGGGGTGAACTCCTGTCAACTCAGCTGAGCTAGCTAGAGCTCCCTGTGAACTAGTGGGAGCTGAGATGAGATAGGCTCAGCTAAGTTGAGCTGGATCTAAGCTGAGGTGAACTCCTGTCAACTCAGCTGAGCTAGCTAGAGCTCCCTGTGAACTAGTGGGAGCTGAGATGAGCTAGACTCAGCTAAGTTGAGCTGGATCTGAGCTGACTTGAGCTAGGGTGAGCTAAGGTGAACTCTCTTGAGCTACCATCCAGCTGCGATTAGCTAAATGGAGCTGGGATGAGCTAACCCTAGTTCAAGTAAGCTAGGTTTCAGCTGTGGTGAGCTGGATCAAGCTGGGTTCCAGCTAGTCTGGGCTTCTCCTTCACCATTTGCCTTCTTGAGTGCTAGGGTTTTAGGGATCTGTGCATCTGTACATCCCTAACACTCACAAAAACACATTAAAACGACAATAAAAAATGCAATGCATGCCTATCCTAATTTATGCCTAAATGCAGCCCAAAAACCCGTTTGCGGAGTAAAATCCTAAGAGCTAGGTTAGTTTAAAGCATAAAAATGATGATAAACTGGCGTTTATCAATATGGCATCGTACAATCAGGGTTCCGTACCACATGACAATTCGAGTGCGTATTATTTTGATAAATTTGTGTCTGAGACATCCTTGGCCTATGAAGATGTTAGTACTATCCAAGGTTACGAGCGTAATAATCTATATTCCAAGACGTATAATCCTGGTTGGTGCCAACATCCTAACTTCTCCTAGTCTGGTAACTCACAGAGACCAAAACCACACTACCAGACCAGACAATACGGGAATGTGCATAACACATACCCAAGGTAGCATCCATTCCCATCTCAGTAGTAAACACATTCTATTTATCAGCTATTGCACCAAGCTGCCAATTACCCTTCGAAGATGGCCAACCCTTTGGAGTCATTGAATGAGGAATTGTAGGAGTCAATCCAGAAATCGATTCATGATAATCTACAAATTATGAAAGCAATGGCTGATCAGATACAAAATATACAGAGTACACAAAATCAGATGCTGCAGGAGCATAGATCATAGGGAGCCTTGCCCTCTCAACCTGTCTCGAATCCAAGATACATGTAGAATCAGGGTGCCTCGCCTAAGTTCTAGGCACCACAAGGACAGACGCATGCTGTTTTACAAGCACCTCCTGCACCACCTGGTTATGGGCAAGGTCAGCCACCTTTACTACAAAACCCCATGTATTCTATTCCTTCCGCTCCACCCCCACCTCATGGACAGCATGCCGATGCGAAGGCTGTCACTTTGAGGAGTGGAAAGACTACATAGGACCTTCTACCAAGGCAAGCAGGTCATGATTTCTCATGCTCTCTACCGTAGGATGGCTCATCACCCTCTTCCTCTTAGGAGCCACCTTCGGTAAACAAAGGAAAGAAGTTAGCTAACCCTGAGATTCCCGTTCTCTTTCTCGAGGCTCTAACGTGAGATTCTAGCCAAAAAAAAGGATATGTGAAATTTCGAGGACTTGAAATCCATGTTCAAAGAAGTTCACATAAAGGTCCCTCTCCTCGAGAAAATAGATCACATCCCTGCTATCGCTAGGTTCTTCAAGGACTATTGTACTCCGAAGCGACAACATAAAATCAGACGACAAGCGATATTGTCAAAAGAAGCTAGTGCTGTTATTTTAGCTGACTTACCACCCAAAATGGACCTGGGCACACCACTTATTTCCTGCTTATTGCAGAATTCTCCATTTGATTGAGCCCTTCTTGATTTGGGGTCGTCCATCAACCTAACTCCCACTGCAATATTTAATTGATTTCGATTTGGGGAGTTGAAACCCACCTCAATTACCAAACAGTTGGCGGATCGATCGGTGAAAACACCGAGGGGGTGGTTGAAAATGTGATCATAAAAGTCTAAGGATTCTGCTTCCTAGAGGACTTTTTCATTCTTGATATGGAGGTTCCTCCTAATCTTTGCGATGCACCAATCATTTTGGGTTGCCCATTCTTGGCGATAGCCCGCGAAAACATTGACTGTGCATCTGGGTGTATGGAGATAGCCCTAGGAAGTGAAAAGCTTAAACTAGACATCTTCAGGGCATCAAGGAACTTCGACTACGATCTAATCAAGGAGGATGGTGAAGATGAAGTTTCAGCTTTCTGTGGGAACATTGGGTTCCTCTGCTATGACCCAATGGCACATTCATTTTCACTATTAGGGTTCTTGGATCTGGATCCACAAGAGACTAAGGTTAATGACATGCACATTTCATCCCACCGATCTGATTGCTTGGGGTGTTCATCTGATCATAACAACCCTGATCTTGAGTATTCTGTCCCGCCAAGCACTGATCTATTTCCATTAAGATAGGATTTTATGACTTCTGCAAGCGGATTTCCCGTCAGTCAAGATCGTCAGATTTTTGCTATTGATTCCTCTCCTCCCACATACGAACTTGTTCCCCACCCATCGATAATTGAGTTAAAGCCCTTACCTGATTCACTCAAATATGTGTTTCTAGGTGAAAGTGATACATACCCGGTGATCATCAATGCTCACTTGGCCCCGGAGCAAGAACATCAATTGATCTTTGTACTGCAAGCACATAGGGCTACTATCGGGTGGAGCATTGCTGATCTCCGTGGGATTTGTCCCTCATATTGCACTCATTATATCTACATAGATGAAGCGGTGAAAGCAATGAGACAACCTCAAAGGCACCTGAACCCAACTATGCTTCAGGTTATCAAGAAGGAGATCATCAAATGGCTGGATGCAGACATTATTTATCCAATTTCCGACAACCAATGGGTGAGCCTTATTCAAATTGTGCCCAAAAAGGCAAGACTCACTGCAATCAAGAATGAAACAGGCAAATGCATCCCGATCCGCACCACTACTTCATGGTGAGTCTGCATTGATTAAAAGAAACTAAACACAGCTACCAAAAAGGATCATTTTCCTTTACCTTTTATTGATCAGACTTTAGAAAGGTTAGCTGGGCGTAGTTTCTTCTGCTTTCTGGATGGATACTCCAGGTATAACCAAGTCGTGATCAACCCAGAAGACCAAGACAAGACAACTTTTACGTGTCCCTTCGAAACATTTGCTTTTAAGTGCATGCCCTTTGGCCTCTATAACGCATCAGCAGCATTTCAACATTGCATGATGGCCATCTTTTCCGAAATGATTAGGGACTATGTAGAAGTATCTATGGATGACTTCTTGTCTTGTCTTGATAACCTCACAAAGACCTAAGGAGGTGCATAGACGTTACCGTAGTAATCTCATGGGAGAAAAGCCATTTCATGGTGAGGGATGGCATTGTACTAGGTCACAGGATCTCTTCTGATGGACTTGATGTTTATCGAGCTAAGTCTAAAATCATTTCTTGTTTACCTCTACCTAGCTCATTAAAAAAAATCAGATCATTCTTAGGGCATGTCAAATTCTTCCGGAGATTCATTCGAGACTTCTCAAAAATTGCCCGTCCGTTGACAAATCTCTTGGTATCCGACATCCCCTTTAACTTTGATTCCTCATGTCTCAGCACTTTCGAGACCTTACGAAGCGCTATTTCAAATGCACCTATTCTTCAACCACCCGACTGGTCTCTCGACTTTGAGATGATGTGTGACGCCTTAGACTTCACTGTCGGAGCCATTTTAGGCTAACGTCAGGAGAGCCATCCATTCGTAATATACTACGCTAGTAAGACATTGAATGAGGCTCAGCATAACTATACGGCTACTGAGAAAGAACTGCTACTCGTAGTATTTGGGTTGGAGAAGTTTAGATCATACCTACTCAGGTCAAAAGTGATTATTTTCACTGACCATTCCACCCTTCGGCATTTGTTGGCAAAGAAGGATGCCAAACCTTGACTTACCAGATGGATCCTTCTTTTACAGGAGTTTGATGTCGAGATTTGCGACAAAGCTAGAGCTCACAATGTTGTGGCAGATCACTTGTCTCGGCTAGATCCAGAACACATCCCATACTCCCCGCCTATATTTGATCAATTCCCGAATGAGTCTTTGTTGGCTGCAACTCTGTTGAGTTTCCTTGGTACGCTGATATTGCAAATTATCTCGTTGCAAGCAAGCTACCTGTAAGATTATCCAAGGATCAAAAACTTAAGTTTATTTCAGAGGCTAAGTTTTATTTCTGGGATGACCCACTACTATTTCGCATTGGGGCCGATCAGATCATCAAAAGATGTGTCCCAGACTCAGAAATCTCAAGTGTGTTATCCTTCTGCCACAGCGATGCCTATGGGGGTCATTTCTAAGACCGAAAAATCACTACAAAGATTTTGCAATATGGATTCTTTTGGCCAACCATTTTCAGAGACACACACGAGTTTGCAAATGTTGTAAGCGATGTCAGTCGGTCGATTTTATGACTCGGAGAGACATGATGCCTCTCCAACCTTTTCTAGTTGTAGAAGTGTTCGACGTTTGGGCCATCGACTTTATGGGCCCTTACCCGAACTCGCACGGCTTCAAGTACATACACCTCACAGTTGACTATGTCTTGAAGTGGGTTGAAGCTATCCCGACACGACGGGCTGATCATAAGACCGTTATATCCTTTGTCTGGGATTTATTTTCACATGATTCGGAGTCCCCCGTGCTCTGATTAGTGACAGAGGTAGCCACTTCATCCATGCTCATTTTAGATCTCTATTGAAGAAATACGGGGTACATCACTGCATTGCTACCCCGTATCATCCACAGACCAATGGGCAAGATGAAGTATCTAACCATCAAATCAAGCTTATTCTTCAAATGACGGTTATACCTAATAGGAAGGATTGATCTGATTGATTGATTGATGCACTTTAGGCATATCGGACTACGTATAAGGCCCCACTCAGAATGTTACCATACTGCATGGTGTATGGAAAGGCTTGTCACCTCCATGCCTTTTGGGCAGTGAAGAAGTGTAATTTTAACCTTAATGAAGGAGGTTATGATAGGAAGCTCCAGCTTAGCAAGTTAGAAGAGATTCGGTGGGAAGCCTATGAGAATGAAAAGATATACAAAGACAAGACCAAGGCTTTCCATGACCAACACATCCGAAGGAATGAATTCACGCTTAACCAACAGGTCTGGTTATTTGATTCTCAGCTCAAATTCTTTGCAGGAAAATTAAAATCCAAGTGGATTGGGCTGTATCTGGTGATCCACCCGTACTCTAAGAGGGCAGCCCAAATTATGGACTCGAAATTTGGGTAGGGTTTTACACTAAATGGCCAGCACCTGAAGTCATTTTTAGCCTAGGAACCTCCTCCTATTGATGAAACGATACATCCTCTCGAGGACTTGTGACTAACATTTTGCCTAGCTAGAGGCGTTAAACTCAGCACTTATACATATATACATATCCTTTATACATAGCATATTTCATTCTGGCATATTATGCATATTGTGATTACCATTGTAGTGTTGGCATGTGTTGAATGACAAAACAGGAGTAGCTCCAGGTGATTTCTACCCA
The DNA here is from genome assembly GCA_037157565.1 of Thalassia testudinum. Classification (NCBI taxonomy): domain Eukaryota; kingdom Viridiplantae; phylum Streptophyta; class Magnoliopsida; order Alismatales; family Hydrocharitaceae; genus Thalassia; species Thalassia testudinum. Next base: position 114,843,607 of record JAZHRO010000025.1, read on the forward strand.
CTTATGCCATGTCTTATTTCATTTTCTCTTATTCATGCATGAGGACATGCAAGAACTTAGGCATGGGGGGGTAGTACATATAAACTGAAAATTTTTTGCTAACACCTTAGGAAATAGATCTTTTTATCAAAAGGTTTTATTAGGGATTTATTCTTTAGTTGATTCCTGAACTTAGAATTCAATACATTTTCACACTTGCATGTAGAATTTGCAATGGATACACTGTGAAGACCGATACACATCTCTAGTTTGCCAAGTACAAGCATTGCTTCTTCTCTTGAACCTTTGGATAGTAATCAGGGAGTCAGCCAAACCACCTTTTAATAGATCCACCAAATAAGTGTGAGATGAAAGTAGAGAGTCTACTGGTACTCTAAGACTAGTGTGAGGAATCTTAATTTATGGATAATTGGATAATGATACTCAAAGTTTGGCACAGTATTCGCTCTCGATTCTTGCGTGCAAATTTTTTTGGGAGAATTCTTGTGAGAGCCACCAAATAAGGCAAATACATAGAGAGCGGGTTCTGATAAAACTAAAGACTAAGGTGGATGGTCATGACTGTCTTTTACGGAATCCTTGGCTGAAGGAGGGTACTAATGTCAAGGTCGAAAATACATTGTCATATCCATTTCCCTCTCGATGTCGAAAATAGACACTTCCACCAAACAAGCCACCCGATATCCTCTTGAACATCCCCAATACCAAATAATGCCTTGTGAATAAAAGTATGTATGCTATGTTGCATTGTGTTAGTAAATATGGCATTATGTTAGTAGGTATCAAAAAAAAAAAGAGGAAAAAAAGAAAAAGAAAAAAAGAGAAAAGAAAAAAGAAAAGAAAGGGAGAAAAAAAAGTATATATATATATATAATCTTTCCATGTTGAGAAGTGTGAGTTATGTTTTAGTTGAGTCAAATACATTAAGGCAACAACACCTATCATCTTTACGATCCGCCAAATATAGCCTTGACCTAATTTCATGTATTTCTGACCACCTGAATATGGGCTGAGGGATTTTGACTTAGTTATAGGGTTATTAGAATCTAATTGAAGTGTAATGCCATGAGTGACCACCAAACATATTTACAAATTGTTGAGATGTGAGCTCAAGAAGAGAAAGAAAAGAAAAAGAAAGGAAAAGAAAAGAAAAAGAGAGGAAAAAGAGAAAAGAGTGAGTACAAAGGACTTAAGAGAGCACAGTTCTCCAACCTCTCTCTAAGTTGAATTTATTTGATAATATGGAAATCTAGATTTTAAAATACTAGTCTCTATGTAGTACCAGAGGAGAATGAGCTACCAAATACAAATCCATTTAACTCAGACATCTTCTTCCTAAGATAAAAAGCTGGGGTTAAAAACTAAAGGATATTCTTTGTCCCAGAGAGAAGAGGTTGCTTATCCCAATAGAATTTTACAAAGGGTTAGGCACAAGCTTTAGATGTGTATCAAATTTTCGCTTGGATCTGTTGCATACGCTACAATACTATACTTTCACGACTATCTGGATTCTAAATTTCTGGATGAAGATAAAAAGAAATAAATCTCTAGTTAAATTCTTCGTAGAATGCATTTAGTCTTGCACTTACTAGGCACTGGCAAGATTTAGGCATGGGGTATGATTGCGTAGCAATCATAGATCCTAATATACCTGAATTAAGTTACATCCTGGCTTAACCTAGGCATTTTGCATACATACACATCATACTTTGCATCATAGTTGAATTATTAGTTTTGTAAATAATAAAGTCATATTATGTTCTAATTGAGAGGTATTAACAATCATAGGTAATTCAAGGCTATAGATGACCAATCTAACCATATGGATCTGCTTAGAATGATGACGGGAGTCCAACGTCTTTGAGATTGCATCGATTAGACTCTTGTAGCATCCTATGGAGTCTGTAGAAGAGCAAGGGCCAAGAGGCAAATAGGTGAAAATCCACACCTCAGATGTTAAATCCAATCGCATGGATGGATCTGGATCAACATTCGCAGTCCAATGACACAAAAATCATTTCGATCGGAGACTTACAACACCATCTACAAAGAAAAGAAGATGGACAGCTACGATGGTGCCATGTGGTGCCATCACAATTGCCCAACAATGTCGCTCAACCTCTGAAGGAAGCACTCCCGTGCATTGTGGGCCGTTGGATCATCATCCAACGGCCACCATGCGCCCACGTCGCTGCCCCAAGCACGCCTTATCAAGGAAGGTCAAGACTTAGCTATTAGATCTCCATCCAATGGCTTAGAGCAGCTGTGCAAAGAAAGGAAATCACAACACATCTGCAAGAAAAAAATGGACTTTGGGTTTCTATGGCCCTAAACGACCCGAAAGAAAAAAATGTTGCCTAAAGGTGTATCTATCTATTTGGTAGCTTTCTCCCTACTTTTTATTTTTGTGGGGTCAACACAAGGGCAAACCTAGTGTATATCTCCCCGGATTATGCTACTTCCTCACTTCTTCCTTAAGTGTTTTGGAATTCTTGTACATTTTATGAGCTGGGATCTAAACAACTGCCAATGGGCTATTACCAATGACAACTTGCCAGCCATACTCGTGCGGTGAAGTGTGGCTTATTTCTTATTTCTTTTCTCCTTTTCTATTATCATTTTTTTTTACGTAGGTGGCTTTCCTGATCTAAGATTTACCTAAAGGTAGCAGTGAAAGAGAATGGTATTGTGGTTGGGCTCTGGACAACTTGCCAATGGGTTGTTACCCATAACAACTTGCCAGCCATACCACCCTAGAAGGCTCATTAGCTACCCAATTTCAGTTAGAACCACAGATGAGTGAGTCAGTGCAAAACATGTGCAGATGCTTAGACTAAAAATCCCCCCAAATCAGAAGTCATATGCTTATCACCCTACTTTATTGAATAGATTAATATACATTAAGGTGGCGAGGACTAGAGACCAAGTCCACATTTTAGTGGACACCCAGACTGATTAAGTCCAAAGATCTGAAGGGTCTTAGCGATAGGTCCCTAACGTATCATTTCCTAAAGTCGAGAAGCTTCTAATACCTAAGTTTTCTTTTCCTAATTTTAATTTTTTTATTTGTTTTTCTTCCTTTTTTTTTATAAAAAGAAATAAAATTAGTTCAAGCTGACAATTTTGTACTAAGATCCTATGAAATATCACCCCGCTATGCCTAAGTTGGACAATGTCCTCATTAGAAAAATAAATGTATGCAAAGGAGTAGGGAAAGAAATCACCTGAGTTGTAATTGTCAATCCGATTAGCTTGAAACCTCTGGGTTGCCTCCCAGGAAGCATTGAGTTTTGTGCCTCCCGCTGGCCGTAGTTACAGTTTAACCCTCAATGAGGGTCACAACTTCCTTCGGGGGAATCTAGGCAAGAAAGTGTTTTAGTCGTTGACCATTAATAGTGAAGGTTTGCCCAATCTTGGGATTGGAAATTTCAATCGCCCTGTTGGGATAAGGTCTGACCACTTGATATGGTCCCATCCACTTAGATCTCAGTTTCTCGGGGAAGAGTTTAAGTCTTGCATCAAATAGCTAGACTTGATGATTTGGCTTGAAGGTTTTTCTATTAATGTGTTTGTCATGGACGACTTTCATCTTCTCATTGTAAAGTCTATTGTTTTTGTAAGCGTCCTGACGAATTTCCTCAAGCTTGGAAAGTTGGAGCTTCCTTTGAGTTCTAGCCATCTGGGAATCCATATTGCACTACTTAATAGCCCAGTATGCCCGGTGCTCCAACTCGACTGGAAGGTGGCAAGCTTTGCCAAAGACCAATCGATAAGGTGACATGCCTATCGGGGTCTTAAAGGCAGTCCTGTATGCCCAAAGGGCATCGTCCAATCGTGTGGACCAATCCTTCTGGTTAGGTCTCATAGTTTTTTGTAGAATATTTTTAATCTACCTATTTGAGACCTCAGTTTTCCTATTCGTTTGCGGGTGATACAGGGTGGCAATGCGGTGAGTGACCCCGTATTTCTTAAGTAGGGCATGAAATGGGGCATTAATGAAGTTACTCCCACCATCGCTGATCATGGCTTTCGATATTACAAATTGAGAAAAGGTATTTTTCTTAACAAAGTCCATGACAGCCTTATGGTCACATTTTTGGGTAGGTACAGCTTCGATCCATTTCAAGACGTAGCCCACTGAGACTAGTATATACTCGAAATCGTTTGATGGTGGGAAAGGACCCATAAAATCGACACCCTTGACATCGAAAATTTTGATGATCAAGATGGGTTGTAGGGGCATCATATCTTTCCTGGTCATAGTCCCTAAGGTCTGGCATCTAATGCAAGTCTTTGCAATGTTATGTGCATCCTTGAAAAGTGATGGCCAGTAAAAATCGGATGACAAAACTTTTGCAGCCATCTGCTTCCTAGAGAAGTGGCCACCACAGGTTTGGTCATGGCAGTAGGATAGCACACTTTGAACTTCCTCTTCAGGAATACACCTCCTAATAATTTGATCAGCACAAAGTCTAAACAACATAAGATCATCCCAAAAATAATCCTTGGCCTCAGCCAAGAACTTATTCTGCTACTGTCTAGACCAGTCGTACGGAGTCTGCCCTACCACTAAATAGTTGACTAAGTCCGCATACCAAGGTAGACTTCTTCCATGCATGGAAAGAAGTTGTTCATCAGGGAATGTGTTGGTTAAGGGTAATGAGGATCCAATGTGTTTTGGGTGAAGTCTGGATAAGTGGTTGGCTACAAGGTTCTTGGACCCTGCTTTGTCGTGTATTTCCAGGTCAAATTCCTACAAGAGTAGGATCCATCTGATTAGCCTGGGTTTAGCATCCTTTTTAGCTAACAAATGCCAGATAGCTGAGTGGTCAGTGTAAATAACCACGTGGGATCCTAGAAGGTATGATTTGAACTTTTCTAATCCAAAAGCTACAGTGAGTAGTTCTTTTTCCGTAATAGTATAATTCCGTTGAGCCTCATCCAAAGTTTTTCTCACATAGTAGATCACCACGGGTTTTTTCTCTCCTTTGTCCTAGTACTGCTCCAACAGCAAAATCTGATGCATTGCACGTTATCTCAAAGTCTTAGGACCAGTCTGGGGGTTGTAAAACAGGTGTAATTGAGATTGTATCCCTAAGGGTGTTGTAGGCGTTGATGCAATCAGGTGTCATGTCAAAAAGTACGTCATTGACTAGAAGGTTAGTCAAAGGCTTGGAATGTTTGGAAAAATCCTTAATGAACCTTCTATAGATGCCAACATGTCCTTGGAAAGATCGGATTTGCTTGGCCGAGCTAGAAGGTGGAAGTTTGGAAATTAAATCAACCTTAGCTCGATCAACTTCAGTTCCCTTATGCGAGATGATGTGACCGAGGACAATCCCTTCTTGAACCATAAAATGGCTCTTTTCCCAACTTAAAACTAGGTTGACCTCGATACATCGCTTCAGGATATTTTCTAGGCTACTAAAACAATGGTCGAATGAGTCTCCAAACACGGAGAAATCATCCATAAAGACCTCCAAATATTCACCTACCATCTCTAAAAAGATGGCTAACATGCAACACTGAAAGGTAGCGGGAGCATTGCATAACCTGAATGGCATACAGCAGAATGCAAACGTGCCATACGAGTAAGTGAATGTGGTCTTCTCTTGGTCCTATGGTGCAATAGCAACCTGATTATATCCTGAATATCCATTCAGGAAGGAAAAATATTTCTGCCATGCCAATCATTTGAGAATCTGGTCAATGAATGGCAGTGGAAAGTGGTCCTTTTTAGTGGCCTCATTAAGCTTCCTATAATCAATGCACACCCGCCACATGGCTGTGGTGTGGGTGGGGATGGATTTGCCCTGGCCATTCATGACCACAGTGAGCCCAACCTTCTTTGGTACTACTTGAGTAGGGCTCACCCAGGGGCTGTCGGAAATTGGGTAGATGATTTTCGCATCAAGCCACTTGATTATTTCCTTTTTAATGACCTCTCACATATTCAGGTTTAATTGCCTTTGCATTTAGAGAGAAGGTCGAGCTCCATCTTCCAAATAGATCTTGTGAGTGCAATAAGTAGGGCTAATTCCCCTTAAGTCAGAAATTGTCCACCCAATAGCTGGCCGATGTTCAGAAGGGGTAGTAGTCAACATAAGTTCTTGGTCCCTAGTTAGCTGTGCACTGATTATCACAGGGAAAGTGTGATCAGATCCTAGGAAGACATACTTAAGGTTGTTGGGAAAAGGTTTCAATTCAGGTGCAGGTGGGACAATGTTTGATGGGTAAAGGAAGGGTGGGAGTTGATTAACATCAATCTCCTCAAAGGGAGGTCACCGATGGTAATAAGTTCTATAGATTTCAACCTCCAAGAACTGGGATGGGTTAGGGTTGTCATCAACTAGTTGAATTAGATGGTCTTCTAAAGAGCTAACTGTGAGGCATTCTTCAACCAGGGTTTCCACAGGATCGTACTCCTTAACCCAACCGCAATCAAAAGACTTAGTTTCCTTGAAGATATCCAATTGCATCTTCTTATCTCCGAAGGCGATTTCCATACATCCCGTGTCACAATCGATGTTCGCCTTAGCCGTAGCCAAGAAGGGTTTTCCCAGGATGATGGGTGTGTTCTGTAGTTGTTCGGGGACTTCCATGTCAAGGACTAAAAGGTCAACTGTGAAGTAGAAGTCCTTAACCCGAACAATTACATCCTCAACTACCCCTTTTGGGGTTTTCATGGATTGGCTGGCCAGTTGGATAGTCACAGGTGTGGGCTTTAATTCCCTAAATCCAAACTGGTGATAAAGGGTAGTCGGAATTAAGTTAATTGAAGAACCTTCAGAATTAAGTTAATTGAAGAACCTAAGTCCAAGAGCACTCTATCAAACATCTTGTCACCAATATTACAAGATATCAGAGGTGCTCCAAGGTCAGCTCTTTTCGGTGGTAGGTTGCTCAATATCACTGAATTGCTTGTTCCGAGAGCACTACCTTCCTACGTGCTTGGGTTCTCAACTTACGCTTAGGTGTATAGACATCCTTCAAAAATTTAGCGTAAGTTGAGATATGCTTGATTACATCGAGGCTAGGTATATTAATCTGTACTTGTTTAAAAATCTCCAACAATTCCTCATTCTCAGCCACATTTCTCTTTTTCTTTATTTTCTCCAAGGCTTTAGGGTGTGGTCTTTGGGTTTGAGTTGGTTCAGGCTTCTGATCCTTGGGTTCCTCCTGCTCATCCTCAGAATCAGGCATCTCAGGTAATGAAGTCACGGGAGGGGTTGGCTATTTGGGGTCCTGGGTTTGAGTGTCGCTTCTCAAGGTAACCTTATTGGTTGAGGAATTGGAACCATGGCTAGATCCTTAAGAAGAAGAAGAAGAAGCATTAAACCCAAAAGGTGTCTGTGGGGCTTGTTTGATCATGTGGGCATGTCCTTGATTTGATTGGAACCCTTGAGGATTGTGGCCTTTATTCATTACATTCCTCGGGTTCGATTGTGGCTGAGAAGGAAGGAACTCCTGTTGTTTGTTATCCAACAGCAGGCTCAACTGTCCCTTCACTAATGCCATCTCCTCTTGATGTTTCTGATTCATATCAGCCATCATTTTAATCAGGGTGTCCATTTGGTTTTGTGTAGGGGCCACCCTATTTTGGTTATAGGGGGTCTAGTAGGTGGACCTTGCTGATAGGAAGGAGGGTTTTGCCAAGGTTGGTTCTGGAATTGATTCGATTTTTTATTTGACCAGGCAAAGTTTGGGTGGTTGCACCATCTAGGGTTGTAAGTGTTAGAGAAAGGGTCTAGCTTAGAAAATCCCTGGATGTCTTGGGCATCTTCAAAGGTAGAAGGTGCCGAAGGAGAAGGGAAAGAGTAATCAGAGTGTGAGGGATCAAAGGTCCCTCCTTGGAACATGGTCAAGGGTTGTTCATGGTGTATTTGGTTCATAGATTGAACCAAGTCCACATTGTGAGCTCCCTTCACTAGGGAGAAGGTCTGTAACAGGGTTCGTGTTTGGTTCAACAGCTCGTCAATCTTTTTATCCACCAACTCAACCCAATCCAACTTCTTGGCTATAATGTCCATGTCAACCATTCTAGAATTGGTTTGCACCTCATAAATCCCTCCACAGGGTTGACTGGACTGATTAAATTGGGTCATGGAGGCATTATTAAGTGAATTCTCACTCATTGATTCAAAGAGCTTAAACGTGCTCTCCTCATCCTTATTCAAAAAGTTGCCTCCACATGAAGCATCCACAAAATTCCTAAAGTTGCTATCCAGACCATGGTAGAAAATCTGAGCCAATTGCCACCTTGGAACTTCGTGGTGTGGGCATTTCCTCAATAATTCATTAAATCTCTCCCATGCCTCATGAAATTGCTCTCCACTTTGTAGGGTAAAAGTAGTAATGGCTTTCCTAAGGGCATTAGTCTTTCCTATGGGGAAAAACTTCTTAAGAAAAGCATGCCTTAATTCTGCCCAAGTGGAGATGGGTCTCCCTAAAGTCCTAAGCCAACGAGACACTTTGTCTCTTAGGGAGAACGAAAACATCTTGATTAAAACAATATCTAAACTGATGTTCCTAGGTTTATGGTTCGGGCAATCTGCTGTAAGTCCTCTAGGTGTTGGAAAGGGTCTTCATTTGAGCTCCCATGGAAATGGCTTTGAATCAAGCTAAGGACATTGGGTTTTAGCTCAAAATCATCTCCCCCTTCGGGGATCCTAAGGTATGGCTCTACCCAGATGGCTGATGGATTGTAAGAATCACTGAGAGGCCTTGGTTGGCCCTCAAGGGTTGGTGGTGGGTTCAGTGGGGGTTGTCCTTGAGTGTTCTGTCCTTGATTCTGACCTTGAGGGTTCTGTAGTCAGTGTATGGCCTGCATGATGGTGTGAATCTATTATTGCTGAAGTTGGTGGTTGGCGGTAATCTGAGCCTGAATCATGGCCATGGCATCGGGTTGAGGTTTATCCTCAGCCTCCTCAACTTGTGGGTCAGCCACGTCCTCAGTCCTACCTGTAGAAAAATCAAGTTTTCTCCTAGTTTCTCTATCTAAAGCAACTAATGCGGGATGAAGTGATCGCCTTTCGTGCATAGGAGAAGAACCAGGACAGATGCGAATGGAAATAGATGCGAGAAGTGTGTGCACAATTGGGTGCAATGACCCAATGCCAAAACAAGTGTTCCTTAACAGGCAAGATTAAGATGTGTAATTTTTAGGACTTAAATCTTACTTTAATGACTTTTAAAGTTCTCAATTGTTTACACCTTCAAACACGGCACAAATGTCTAGGCACATGGTTGGTGAAAATTGATTTTCTTTAAGGCCTTTCATGTGACTATATAAAATCAAAACTCCCTAGTGTAGAAGATCCTAGGGTGTGCAGTTTCTATTCAATGAATCTTTTTTAAGATTTTGTCAAGAAGGGTCCAATCAAAACAAGCGATGACCCTATCCTGAACAAAATCAAATGAGATTTTCAAAAACATCAATTTCAGAATATTTTGAGGATAGTAGACCACCCAAATTCACAATTTTTCATGAGGGGGTCAATCTGTCAAGAACCTCTAGATTAGTGCGCTAGTTTAATATCTTGATTAGAACATTCACTAATCAATTTTAAATGCAAAAGTGTTCTTCAGATGAAGTGTAGATAATTTTACGATCTTTTTAGAAATATAAATCTCTCACAAATCCGAGCTGCATGGAGTTTGCAGCAGTAAGAACACCTTACAGATCTCCAGAACTTAGGATAACCTTGTGCACTTCTAGTAGCGAATTTCTCACGGTTAAACCATAAAGAGTTTGGCTCTGAAATTTGAAAGGGAGTTCTACTGAAAGGGGCACCTCTAAGATTTTTTACAAAATTTTTAGAGTTATAAATGATCCTTTAATCATGTCCTCAACCTAAGTCTAGAAAATGATTTTTTTCAAAGTTAACAGGTTGAAGACTTAGTGGTGGTGCTTTTCTTCGACAAACAAAAGAAAGTTTTTTATAATACCACCATTTCTTGGTCCAAGGATGGAAAGTTACCTTTAGATCGTGGGAAGACAAGATCAAGCCTTCGGGTCAATGGTAGTCTTCTTCTTGCGCTTCCTTTCGATCCAACCCGACTCGCTCTCCCCCCATTGCCGATGCACAAGGTTCCTGCAACTATAAGAAGAGAGAGAAGGGCAAGTTAGATAACACAAGTACAAATATTGACCAAGAAAATGAAAGCGAATAAGAGATCCATTTCCTCCCTGGCAACGGTGACAAAAATTAACGTTCATCGGATGCGTTTGCGTAAAAAATGTTTGTTATAGTGCATTTTACGATGTCAATTTTACTTAGAAAAATAATCGGACGTGAGTCCGAGTGTCGAACAAAGACCACTAATCACTTTCGTGTCACAAAAATATCATTTTTGATTCGCTTGCAAAAGGAGAGAACAAGAAAGAGAGAGATAGGGAGAGAGAGGGGGAGAGAGATAGAGAGATAGAGAAAGGGGGAATAAGGTTAGAGAATCATGATGCGAATAATATATCAAAGATGTATTCTATTAATTATCAAATGTTATGATGAACAAAATATAGATGAATGCTTCAAATGAAAAACATGTACTACACTATCACATAAAATCAAACTAAGACAAGGAAGAAGACGGCGTCAAAGCAACCACGGTGGTGGAGGAGCTTCCGTCGGTGGCTCAGCGACTTCAAGACCTTTCTTGGAGCTCTAGAAGGTGGTGGTATCTCTTGGGTGGATGGTGGATGCAAATGGGAGGGGAAGAGCCCTTTTTATAGTTGAGGAAAGGGCTAAAATTTGTCATTGGGCCAATAGCGCGACATTCAAAATGTCACTAAAGACCCGTCGCATCCATCACCCTTGCCCCCTCCCTCACACCTCAAATCTCCAACTACCTCCATGTGCGCATAGTGCACGAGTCATTTAAGCCATCCGATCGAAGTGCGTTGGATTCAAACCTCACCCGCACCTTAAATTGCACCTCACGCGCATTGGATTGGGCGTACTTGAGTGCCTGATCATGAGCGTTTCATGCGGATGGCTGGATAGCGCTCGTCGTGCCCACTTCTTGACTGTAGATCAGATCGAATGACCCGATTTTCAATTGGGGAATGCGATGAGAGGCTCTTTTGTGATTAGAACCTACGCCTGCTAGAGTGTAGAAGGCCTTTGACCATTGCGCTATCTGTGCGGATGGTCACGGCAATGACATAGCGTTCGAGCAATGGCGTGCGTTGGATGAAGATCTTACGAAGGTGAATGCGCGATGAAGGATCAGTTGAAGCATGATGGAAGGCATGAGCAGTGGCCACATGTCACATTTTGGGCCATTGATTACTGGATCAACAATTAGGACTTCTTGAGCTTGTTGTGGGAGATATGGAGGTCGGATTGGGATGATTTTGAGTTCGATGGGCTCCGTTCGTCAATTCGAATCCATCCGTACAGTCTGATTGCTCATCTGAGACCAGTTTCAAAATGGACTTGTGTACATGGTCATTAAATATTGATTTTAAGCGATTAAAATGTAAAGATCAAGCAATATGCATGCAATGCTCTAAAGTCCATTATAATATGTCATTATCGCACAAGTATCCTCGAAATTGACTTTAATTGATGCTATTAACACTTGTAATTGTAGAGTCATCAGAGGCATTATTAGGGATAGGTGGTGTTCAAAAGAATATCAGGTGGCTTATTTGGTGGAAGTGCCTACTCTCGGTGGTCGTGCGTGTTTCAAGTGTTAGAAATTGGGCTTACAAGTAACCCATTGTCGTAGTTGCAAAACACGTCGATCAGATAAAATTTATATCGAAACTCTAAGGGAGTCCCGAGTCAAACACAGGGAGGCGACATTTACTTTAAGTGAAAATCATGCTTCTATTTGTTTCTTTTTGGTATTTTAGGGTTTTGTTATTTTTTTGTATTTTTTGAAATAGAAGACAAGCAATCACAAGATAGAGATGGAATCAAATATGATGTATTGCATTAATGTCTATTACAATAATGTACGAAAGCATAAAAAGAGAGGGAGGTGAGAGGAAATCTATTGAATCGGTTATTCAACGAGAGGACAGCGCCTGACGGAAGCTCGGACGAAGGAGGTGAGGAGCGGGATGATAGAGGTAAGATGCAGGAGGACGTCGGGTTGAGGAAAGCTTTGACGTGGCTCCAGAATGGAGGTGAGAAGACAGAGATGGTCTGCTACTGGAATGGAGGTGAGAAGACCAAGATGATCTGCTACTGGAATGGAGGTGGGAGGACGACTCCAAGGCGACCTATGAATGAGGATGGGAAGTAGGAGTATTTGGTGGGGCAGAGGATTACTACACTAATAAGAGCCTTGGGAGCTTGAGAACAAGCTTTAATGGAGCATTCGTAGGCTTGCTAAAGATTGGGAGTAGGTGGGAGTAGAGTAGGTAGAGATGGCTTGGAAGGGAGGTGGCAGAACGGTGGCAGCAACTAGCTTTTCTTAAGTCGTTGTAGTACAGATAGTTATTGCCATCATTCGCTAATATTTGTTACTCGGAAAATACAGTTCTCCCAAGGTCGAACTCAGGGAGCAAGTCGTATTCTAGAGATATACATGTTTTATTACAAAAATAAAGAGAGAGAGAGAGATGAAAGTTTGGCTTCTTCTTCTTCTCTTCCTTCTTTCTCTATCTTTGGCTTCTATTCTTCCTGTTCTTCTTCTTCTTTTCTTGCTTCCTCTATTTATTGGTTGGACGATCCTGTCTTTTTCTTCTTTTTATTTTCTTTGTTTCTTCTTTTCCTGCTTCAGATCTGCCTCCCGTGCTCTTCTTCTTCTACTTTCTGTTTCTTCACTGGGTTGCTCCTTCTCTCTTCTTTTCTTCTTCTTCTTTGTCTTCTGATGTCTGCAGAGTCTTTACTTGGCTGCTCTGTGTTCCTCTCTTCCCTCTGCCTCGCCTTCCTTCTTCTTTGCCTTCAACTGTCTTCAGGACGTCGTCTGATTTGAAAGTCAGATGACTTAAACCTCTTGTTGCTACAGTGTCTCCCTGAGCTTCCTTCTTCTTCACCTGTGCCTACACGCTCAAGAGTTCAGAGTCAGGGAAAAACCTACTCTACCCCTCTCCCCCGCGCGTCTCTTTCTCTCAAAGTTCGCTCTTAGGACAGCTCTCCCAGAGCAACCGGGTAATCGGGTACGAGTCGCGCCCGGGTCCAGGCCCACCAGCGTGCGGTGGTGGGCGAGGAGTGCAGGTCGGTTTAATCGGGTCGGGCCAGGTCCGCGGAGCGTGGTCACGGATGAGGCCGGGTCGGGTGAGAGGGACCTCACCCCGTGGTCAGGAGGCAGACAGCATAAGGCACTTTTTGCCTTTATGCGCTCGCGCGCTTCCGAAGAGTTCCGAGGTGGGACTAAATGTCCCACCCCAATCGAGCACCCGTCGCGGAGGGAGCAGTGGGCGATTGTGGCTTCACGTGCGGCCTTCGCCCCAATTGCGAGCCTGGGATGTTTCGCGGAGACGCCCCGCGCAACCTGGGAGTCCAACCTGGGCGAAGGCGTGCGTGCACCTGCAGGCGAAGGAGCTCTGCCTGCTCAGTAATGGCGACGGCGGGCGAGTCACCTGATCACAGAAGAACGGCCTCTCGGCCTAATCAGACAGGCGGGGGACCTTCGCCGTGGCACGGCGAAGGTGGTCGGATGGTTTGCAGTGGGCGTGGTGGAGCCAACGGATCGCCCTAGGTCAAACTGCGGGCGAAGAAGTGGGTGTGTTTGGTGGATCTGCAGAGGGCGTTTGGTGGGAAGAGGAGGGGTGGAAGAGGATCAGGGTGACGAGGTGGAGGTTATGCACAGGTCGAAGAGCCATGTGGGGTGCTGGAGCGATGGGAGCGGTTCACCGGAGTTTGGCCAGAGGTGGAGAAGGTGAGGGTGATCGATAGGAAATCGGGGCCGACAGTAAGGGTTTCAGTATGGAAAAGAAAGAGGGGAGGAAGAAGAGAAGTTCTACCGGCTAAACTGGACGAGGAGGGTTTGGCGCAGGCGACAGTCGTATCGACTGTCGCCGGAGAAGAAATTGCCCAGAGGAAGGGGCGGCAGCGAGGAAGGGACCAGAGAGGCACCAGCTGGGTGCGGCGTGACGCGGAGGGATCGAGGGAAGGTAACCCTACTGCTGGTAGTGCGGCAGGGCGACGAGGAGGAGGAGGAGATGGCCGCCGGAGCAAGGGGGTGTCTGTCGGAGTGGGAAGGGAGGAATTTAGGGGGGTGCCTCCGTCAGATCCGAGCTGCGAAGAACGGCGGAGCGACGGGGGTATTTATAGGGGCGGAATCAGAGAGGAGGGCGGAGGGAGACGACGTGTCTCCCTCTCCGAAGGACGCCGGAGGAAGGAGTCCCATACCATCCGTGCATTCGCACGGGCGGTATGGGTGGTCGCAGTACCCAGGGGGGTGTCCCTGCGGTGGCTGACGACGTAGGGTACCCCCCATTGACTTGCCAGGGCCCCTCCCACACCCTGCGCGGCGCCATGCTCCGCGCAAGGTCGCCGGAGCATGGTGCTGTGCAAGTTTTGCAGGAGGGACCTAAACGCAAAGAATGAAGGAGAGTTAGGGGCCAAAATGCGAGGGTTCAAAAGTTAAGGGCCAAAAAGTAAATATATGAGGACCAAAGTGTAAAGTTGGTCAAGAAGGTTTCTTCTTAGGCCCAAGTTTTTATGCATGACTAATTAGGACCTAAGGATTCTGATGGTGAATTTTATTTCTAGCTTAAACCTTGTTTGACTGGTCAATTTACGCAAAAACCCAAATTAAGTTGTTAATTGGGCATGGTTCTCAATGTAGGTCAAAATGGGTTCCTAAGGCCAAATTGAAAGTCCTAAACCCTAGAGATTATTTTTATATGAATTTTAGAGGGTTTAGTTGATTTTTACCTTGCCTCGAACCACGTGAATTGAAGTGGATTTGTTTTTAGGGTTACAGGCTGTCATTTAATTCTTTGGGGTTGCTGTAGCCCTTATTGAGTCATCTCATCCCACTTTTCTTCTTATTAGGTTGTTTTGACCTATGTTTGGGCCCTGAGTTACCCTATTTGCAGATCGGATTGGTGAAATTGCATTTTTACCCTTCAGTTTATGTTTTCTTTGCAAACTCAGAATCTCTCTGAGCCAAGCCTTTCTAAGGTTATGTAGGAGCTTTTATTCTCTGTATTAGGTCAAAATGAGCTACTTATGGCTCATGATGAGGTTCTCATCATACCCCCATGCCTAGCTTTTGCTAGTCCCTTAGCAAAAACTTAAGGTTTCAACCCTTGTTCTAGACCATGAAGTTCTTTAATAGATTCAGATAAGTGCTTTTTCATTTAAACTTAGATTAAGTTAGAATGCTGACCATAGGCTTAAAAGGCACTCTAGTACCAACCAAGATCCAAATCTGTCTAGCCTCAGCCTCAGTCCTTAGCAAAGGTTTTTAAGACCCACAAGAACTAACCTAAGGTTTATTGGACTTTGTAGTTAAAGCACCCTGTGCTTGAAACGATTTTAGCCCTGGTTCAGTTCGCAGTGCGTTTTGTAAGAGAGAGAGGTAGAAAATTTTTCTATTTTTGGAGAGTTTTCTCTCTCTTTTTCTTTTTAATTCTAGCTTAGGATTGGCTTTTCAACACGGTCTGTATCAGATTCCTTGTCCCCATCATCAATCCTCAAGGGTTCCTGGCGATCGATGCTTCGAGATAGCACCGCCCATGGCAACCCCCAGAACCTTGGCTATTGATATTTCGAGATAATCCCATCCATAGTGTTCCGTGGCCGCATTCAGACCCTGGCAGTTGACACTTCGTGATAATGCCATCCATGGAATCTGAACCAGCAGGGTGCTTACATGCCCCCAGTAGGATATGTGAATATCCTAAGAGACAAGCACCGAGGAGATGATATTTTGTTACGCATCTTTGAGGGGATTTCCCGCCTCTCTGCGCTGGGAACTCGTCCAAATCAACTTGTGTTGATCGGTCGCTCCTACTCTAGGTGTACTTTTCAGAATTTTTTCGACGCTTCTGCGTGATTTTGATTTTTACGCTCGCTGAACTAGGCTATGTGTGAGGTTAGGGTGCTTAGGTTACTGAGTACCGTAAACCAGAAGTTAGTTAGCGAGGTCAAATACTTCCTAAGCCTTGGACCTAGTACTTAAGCTTTTCATTTTCCTCAACCTCTTGAGGATTGTCTAGATCTTAATGGGTACTAAGAATTTATCAAGAATGACTAAGGTTTGCGTTCTTACTAATCTTACCAAGCACTTTTGATTTCTTTTCTTGAAAAAAAATGGTCTAGACTAAGGTTAATTCCTTAGCTTCTTACCAATGACTATTACTCTTTTCTTTCATATTTTTGTGCTCCTTTTCATTTTGTTTCTTTTCCTTCTCCTCAAAATTTCCTTTCTCCCCTTATTCTTTTTAGTTTGAAAAATTTTTAATTTTTATGGTGTTTTTGGCATATATGAATTTTTTGTTTAAAACCTTTTTTTCTACAAGTTTTGCACTTATACCCCCCCATGCCTAAGACTTGCAATGTCCTCATTGTGATTTAGGGGTTTTTATTTAGTTAATTTATTCCTTAAGACAGATATTTTTGTGAGTGAATGGGTCGGGATGAATTCTGCGGACGATTTCTAATCTCAGATGCAAGCATCTGAGGTGGAGTCGGCTGTCTTAAAGGGTGAACCTTAAGTGCACAATGGTGTCAGAAAAAAAAGGTTTTAGATTTTCAAGAAATGACGGGCTGCCTCCCGTTAAGCGCTGAGTTTCACGCCATCGGCCGGGCGCAGTAAGTTCAAGGGGAATGGAGGATGAGGGATGATTCAGCCGAATAAGTAGAAGTTACATCAATGAATGGTTTGAGTCTCTGACCGTTCACGATGAAAGGTTCGGAATCATGGCTGAGTCGGCGGTAATCTATACAGACTCTCCACGCATTGGCTACTCGGGTAGGAATGATTTCTCCGATTTCAGTCATCATGGTGGTGAGTCCTGCCTTCTTAGGCACAACCTGAATTGGGCTCACCCAATGACTATCGGAGATCAGGTAGATGATCCCGGCATCTAACCACTTAATGATCTCCTTTTTCACGACCTCCTGCAGATTAGGGTTTAAACATCTCTGCATTTCACGATAAGGTCGCGCGCCCTCTTCTGAATAGATATGATGAGTACAATAAGAGGGGCTTATTCCAGTCAAATCATCGAGAGTCCACCCGATGGCTCTGCGATGTTGCTGGAGGATAGCAATCAGACGGGATTCCTGTTCGGGATTGAGGTTGGAATTGATAATCACAAGAAGGGTCTGATTGGAACCCAAAAAGATGTATTTCAAGTGAGCAGGAAGAGGCTTTAACTCGAGGATAGGGTTATCAGCAGCAGCGGGTGGTTCAGTGTAGATGTGAGGTTCAAGGGTAGGAGTTACTGGGTTGTGTATGTCTGGATTCGACTCCTCTGTTTGCGGGTCAAGATCTTTCTGTGATTGATGAGGCATAATTGAGTCATTCTGGAAGTGTGATTCATCAACCAAAGTCCTGACGTCACAAATCTGTTCGATGACACCGCAATTAATTCCTTGTTGGGCCTTAAATATATCAATTTTTAAGGTTTGATCTCCAAATTTAAGCTCTATTTGGCCCTCCTCACAGCTGATGTTGGCTCTAGCAGTAACCAAGAAAGGTCTCCCTAGAATGATTGGTGTATCCCTAGGGTTTTTAGGTGCGTCCATATCTAAGACTATAAAGTCCACTGGGAAATAGAAATCCCGCACTCTTATGATAACATCCTCGAGAATCCCTTTTGGTGACTTAATAGATCGATCTGCTAATTGTAATGTCACCTCGGTTGGTTTTAACTCAGATTCTTCTAGATGGTCAAGTAAGGATGTGGGTATCAGGTTTATGGATGCACCCAAGTCTAGCAAAGCTCTATCAAATTGGGTATCACCTATCTTGCAGGAGATCAGGGGAGTACCAGGATCTTTTGCCTTGGGTGGGAGTTTACTGAGGATTACAGAGCTGGCTTGCTCTGACAGAACAATTGGGCTCCCACCCTTGGTTCGCGGCTTACGCTGGGGTGTACACACATTCTTTAAAAATCGTGCGTAAGCTGGTACGTGGCGGATTGCATCCATCAAGGGGATGTTTATGTGGACCTGCTCAAAGAGCTTGACCAGGTCCTCCTCAGGTGCCACAGGATTGGTGGTCTTCTTTCCCTTGGTCAAGGCCTCGGGAAACGGGATCTTGGTTGGTTCTTCTAGGATAGGTCCAGGTTGTGGATCTGGGACAGGAGTGGGGATGTCCTGGATTACTGTCCTAGGCTTGGGATCAATACCCGGCTTGGAGTGGTTCGGATGAGGTGGGTCTTGGGTTTCCTTACCACTACGGGTCGTTACAGAATTAAGTCCTGCCTGGTTTTGGTTGGGATTGGGTAAGATAGCTTGCTGCTGGAAACGTGCAAAAGAAGTGGAGGCCTCTATCCCGTCAGGTGAAGGAACAGAGGGGGCCTGATAAATATGGGCATGGCCCGGGTTTGGGTTCATAACGCGCCGTTGGGTTGGCACGTTATTAGGATTAGGCAGAGGTTGGGAAGGAAGAGTACCTGGCTGGCGAGAGTTTGCCAACTGGGTCAATTGGTTTCGGACCTTTGTAAGTTCGTCCTTGTGTTGTTTCTGAATAGCCGCATTCGTTCTTTGAATGTCAGCCAAGGTCTGAAGGATAAGGGACATTTGATCTTGATTTGGCCCAGATGGATAAGTAGGGTTGGGCTGAGGCTGAGGCGGCTGGTAAGGACGAGGAGGTTGTGGGCGGGGTTGGAAGGATGGTCTTTGGGTTTGGGAATTTCCCGCCCACTGAAAGTTAGGATGGTTACGCCATCCAGGATTATAGGTGTTGGAGAACGGGTCGTTCTGGATGGCGTTGAGGTCCTCGCAGGTCTGAGGAACTTCCAGAGAGTTAGAGAAAGAGGGAATGGAATTCCCTTGGCAGGTGTAGAAGGAATCGGACGGACCTCCGGGCAAAGATTCGGATGATGGGTCCATCCTAGGAGAAGATCGATGGAGAACGTTTTGCACAGTTTCCCTTGTGAAAGGAGGCTGTGCGAAAGGGTTATGCGCAGAGGTGGCTTGCTGCAGATGCTGAGTCAGCTCATCCACCTTCTTTTCGATAATCGAGACCTTGTCCAATCGACTGGCCATTAACTCCAAGTCGACTGATGCGGACAGGCCCTACATCTCGTGTGCTCCCCTGAGATTCGTCGCTGCGCGGGTATTCGTCCTGTCGAACAATCCCATGGAGTCATTGTTGATGGAGTTCTTGCACATGTTTTTGAGAATCTCCCACACGGTGTCTTCATGTTGACCCATGATATTTCCTCCGCAGGTTGCATTGACGAAAAGACGGATGTCCTCACGGAGTCCCTGGTAAAAAGATTGGACTTGTTCCCATTTAGGAACTCCGTGATGGGGGCACTTTCTCATGAGATCCTGAAAACGATCCCATGCCTCATGGAGAGGTTCCCCTGTTTGTTGGGTGAAGTGTGTAATCTGATGGCGCAAGGCGTTGGTCCGTCCAACAGGGAAGAACTTTTTTAGGAACTCGGACTAAAGTTCTTCCCAATTGTTGATCGGCCGGGTCTGAGTTTGGTACCAATGGGCGGCCTTGTCCATAAGAGAAAAGGAGAACATCTTCATGAGAAGAATATCTCGATTTTGTGCGTCTGACCCAAAAGTTTGGGCCAGATGCTTTAGCTGTTTGATGTGCTGGAAGGGATCTTCAGAATTAAGCCCATGGAATTTAGGTATAGCATGAATCATATTGGGCTTTAATTCAGAATCAGGTTCTCCAGTCGGGATTCTGACTCGAGGCTCGATGGCTACCGCAGCAGGATTATAATGGTCCCGCATCATGGGACGCTGCGGTGGGTGTACAAAGTTTTGGAAGAGGTCGTTGAGTCGCTGGAGCTGGTGCTCCAGATTGTTTTCTTCCTCAACTGGCTGAGCCATGATGGGGGAAGAAGAAGAACTTGGTTCTGAATCAGAAGAGAGAATAATGTGAGGGGGTTGCTGCACAAACACAGGCGTCGAGGCTTGGCCTTGACGAGAGTGAATTTCTAAAGGAGGTCTTAAGGGTGGTCTTAAGGACCTCCTACCGTACATGCACTGTTGGAAGAGATGAGTTTAGAAGGTGCTGGACCCAATCAAGACACCCAAAAATGTGTTGGGTGACTATAGAGGTGCGGGGCAGATGGACCCCTTGATCAGAAAGATCGACCACCTGAGAATTACCTGGGCAGCCAGAGAGGGTGAGTCCCGCGAAGACCCCTACATGGTAGAGCGCCCCCACGGGTTACAGGGTTTCCCCCACCCGACCTCTCTTGTCACTGCGGTTCCAGGTAGACCAGAATGGGGATCTTTACCTCTTAAGTCTACCAATTTTAGTTCAAGAGCAAGGCGCTTAGGGTTCCACTTGAACTTTAGTCTTTTAAGTGCAAAGAGTGACCTAATTTGAAGGTTAGTTGACCCAAATGGTCAACTTTACCTGCTAGTTTTACTTATTAGGTCTTGTCTTTTAGGGTTCAAGTGTTTAAAGAGCCAATCTTATTTTAGGGTTTCTTTGGATAGGTATTTTCAGATAATGGCTTGGGCACACCTCTTTTAAGGTTTCTCAATTCTTGTTTAAGAAGTGTGTCTCTAAATCCCTAATGTTGAATCTTATGTTGGCTCTACTTGGTCCAGTTAGTTCTTTGGTGGGCAATTAGGGCTCAAGCAAGAATGTGTTAGCCCCTAAATACCCTTAATAGTGTACAGGAATAATGAGTTGAAAACATGCAACTTCTTATGGTTTACTAAGTATAGAAGACAGGTTATCCCTATATTTCTTGTTCTTTTCTTTTCTTCCTCTTTAGAGTTTAGGGGTTAATGGCGAGAGGAAAAAATTACCTGTCCTCGGAGTGGTTGTCGTGCGGTTGCTTGTCTTCTTGATTTCCTGTAGCTGCACAAAAGAGAGGAGATTATTAGAACTAAAAAGAAACAGAAATGTTTACCTCTAGAATAGCCGTTGCTCCCCGGCAACGGCGCCAACTGGCGGAACGGTGGCAGCAACTAGCTTTTCTTAAGTCGTTGTAGTACAGATAGTTATTGCCATCATTCGCTAATATTTGTTACTCGGAAAATACAGTTCTCCCGAGGTCGAACTCAGGGAGCAAGTCGTATTCTAGAGATATACATGTTTTATTACAAAAATAAAGAGAGAGAGAGAGATGAAAGTTTGGCTTCTTCTTCTTCTCTTCTTTCTTTCTCTGTCTTTGGCTTATGTTCTTCCTGTTCTTCTTCTTCTTCTTTTCTTGCTTCCTCTATTTATTGGTTGGACGATCCTGTCTTTTTCTTCTTTTTATTTTCTTTGTTTCTTCTTTTCCTGCTTCAGATCTGCCTCCCGTGCTCTTCTTCTTCTGCTTTCTGTTTCTTCACTGGGTTGCTCCTTCTCTCTTCTTTTCTTCTTCTTCTTTGTCTTCTGATGTCTGCAGAGTCTTTACTTGGCTGCTCTGTGTTCCTCTCTTCCCTCTGCCTCGCCTTCCTTCTTCTTTGCCTTCACCTGTCTTCAGGACGTCGTCTGATTTGAAAGTCAGACGACTTAAACCTCTTGTTGCTACAGTGTCTCCCTGAGCTTCCTTCTTCTTCACCTGTGCCTGCATGCTCAAGAGTTCAGAGTCAGGGCAAAACCTACTCTACCCCTCTCCCCCGCGCGTCTCTTTCTCTCAAAGTTCGCTCTTAGGACAGCTCTCCCAGAGCAACCGGGTAATCGGGTACGAGTCGCGCCCGGGTCCAGGCCCACCGGCGTGCGGTGGTGGGCGAGGAGTGCAGGTCAGTTTAATCGGGTCGGGCCAGGTCTGCGGAGCGTGGTCACGGACGAGGCCGGGTCGGGTGAGAGGGACCTCACCCCGTGGTCAAGAGGCAGACAGCATAAGGCACTTTTTGCCTTTATGCGCTCGCGCGCTTCCGAAGAGTTCCGAGGTGGGACTAAATGTCCCACCCCAATCGAGCGCCCGTCGCGGAGGGAGCAGTGGGCGATTGTGGCTTCACGCGCAGCCTTCGCCCCAACTGCGAGCCTGGGACGTTTCGCGGAGACGCCCCGCGCAACCTGGGAGTCGAACCTGGGCGAAGGCGTGCGTGCACCTGCAGGCGAAGGAGCTCTGCCTGCTCAGTAATGGTGACGGCAGGCGAGTCACCTGATCACAGAAGAACGGCCTCTCGGCCTAATCAGACAGGCGGGGGACCTTCGCCGTGGCACTGCGAAGGTGGTCGGATGGTTTGCAGTGGGCGTGGTGGAGCCAACGGATCGCCCTTGGTCAAACTGCGGGCGGAGAAGTAGGTGTGTTTGGTGGATCTGCAGAGGGCGTTTGGTGGGAAGATGAGGGTGAAGATTTGGCCTTACCAGGAGGGGTGACGTAATAAAATGCGGAAATAAAATATAAAGCAATCTCACAAAAATCAATCACAAAATACACAAGTAATTTTAGGTGGAAACCCAAATCGGGTGAAAACCACCACCTAACCCTCTCGAGTTAGGATTTTCCGATCATCCTAGTTGATCAAATCCACTAACCGAATCACTTTAAAACGAGGGTGATTCAACCTCAGTACAACCACGCTACAAGTACGAGGGTAGCGTTCCTCAACCCCTTCTCTCCACTAGAAAGATTTTGTCCCACGAAGGAGACGGGAATTCGCAAAGCGAATACCCAACCAAAAGACAAAGGTAAAATAAACAACAAACCTATAGAGCCAACAAAGTAATAAACCTAAGCTTCTATAGGATTTAGGAAACTCCCCTTTGCAAGGAGTGCGTCGACGATGACGCGGGTGCGTGAGCCACGCAACGGCGCAATGTCGCTCTCGTAGACAACGGCGGGAGAGCGGGTGCGCGAAGGGAATGATGCTCTCAAGAGAATGGAGCTTAAGCTTGGAGAGCATGATCTTTTCTGGACACAAAAGAGTGTGAAAGTGTGTAGCTAAGTGTATCTTGTGTCTTTCTTAGTGTCTAGGTGTGTAAAGGCTCCCCTCTATTTATAGAGGCCTTAGGAAGGCTTTGGAAGGCTTAGGAAAGGTTCTATAGCCGTTGGGAACAAAGCCCAAGAGAATCAGGCCGAAATCAGGAACAATCATTGTTCTGACAGGCTTATCAGACGTCTGGAAGTTCACTTTAAGACGTCTGATTTAAATGTCAGACGTCTGATTCTATGCGGGTTTCTCCCTGACTTGAATCAGATCTAAACAAGATTTTTGTGTAAGTCCATCAGACGACATATAGGACGTCTGGCACTATGTCTGGACGTCTGGAAACCTACTTTTACTGTGGGAATTGATTTCCAAACGTTGCAACCGCTAGAAAATCTCTGAGAAGAGATTTTGGGTCAGCCGAGGCAAAACGATCAATTATCAGACGTCTGGAAAGGCCTAAGGACGTCTGATAAGGCTCTAACGGTCATATTCTTGAGTGTCTGCTAAGCCAGCCAACGGTCCACTAATTGGACGTCTGGCAAATACATCAGACGTCTTCTAAGACGTCTGGTCTAAGGTCTGGACGTCTGATTTCATCAGACAGAACTAACTATGTCCAGCCTAACGGTTATCAGACGTCTGAAACAACAGTCAGACGTCTTAAAATGCTTTATCAGACGTCTGATTTGGGAATTAGATGTCTGGAAAGTCTGTTTGAACCCTATATTGGTTTTCTAAGTATTCTACAGAAAACCTAAGTATCCTAGGGTTGTGCCGGTATTCCTAGGACTACTGTTAGGGTTCTTTGAGGCTCTTTAACATGAAATATCTAAGGAAATAAAGAGCAACAAAAGAAACGAAAAATACAACAAGTACAAAAGAAGGAAATCTATCATATTCTTCATTTCCTTCCATCTTCAATCTTTCGCTCCACGCGAACCTCCTCTGTTTTCTGTCAAGCTCCTCCAATCCGTCCTGGATGCGAGCTCGAACTCCGTCTAAACACGTCCACATTTGCAATTGACCTGAAATCTAGGACTCAAATTGCAAATGTTAAATAACACGTGTTTTGTTATCATCAAAACAAATGATCGTGGTGCTCTAGCACCAACAATCTCCCCCTTTTTGATGATGACAAAAGCGTAAATAATAATGCATAAAAATCCTCCCCCTTTTTGACATTATCAAAAAGGTTTGATTGGTTTTACATTTCCTATAACTCCCCCTTAAAACATGCTCTTCTATGAATTTATTTTAACAA
The DNA here is from genome assembly GCA_037157565.1 of Thalassia testudinum. Taxonomy (NCBI): domain Eukaryota; kingdom Viridiplantae; phylum Streptophyta; class Magnoliopsida; order Alismatales; family Hydrocharitaceae; genus Thalassia; species Thalassia testudinum. Next base: position 114,867,796 of record JAZHRO010000025.1, read on the forward strand.
AGGTAATATTCTCCCCCTTTTTGTAACAACAAGATAGCTATTTTTTTTTCTCCCCCCTACTAAAGGAAATTTAGCTAACTTGCATCTCCCCCTTAAAAATTGACAATTAGCTCATCATTTTTTAACACCCCCTATCTAAAAGCTTATAAAAAGATAGGGTTAAGAATTTTACCTCACCTACCATGGCCAATAAAATGGCCCGAATGGTGGTGGTGGATGCCACATCGGATGGGGCTCCCATCCATAGCTTGGAGGCCCGGGCATTGGCGCCGGTCTCCAATCTGGTGGTCGACGTGCGGCGGGTCCGTCGTTTGTTCACCGTCTTGTCGGTCTTCTTGTTCTCCTCCTTGGTCTACTCCTTGGTTCTCCCAACTCGAGTTGACCAGCTTTGAGCTTGTAGGTCCAGTCCTTTATGTTGTAATTATCCCTGAACCCTACAAAACAAGATTCTAATTTTTTTTTTGGTATCCAAGTGGGCTTGGATCCGGATTTGTTAGCGGGTCTCCCTGATGGAGATCCTTTCTCAATCTTAGGGCTATAAAACTTGTCTACTTTGTTGATTAATTTGTTAGAGTTTTCCCTAAGACATGCAATTTCTTTTTCTATAGTATTCAACTTAGTCTTTAAATTAGAGATTTCTAACTTTAGACTATCATTTTCCTCAATCAATTTATTATTTTCATTGATGAGGTCTTGATTTTCTAATAATAGGTTATCAATTCTAGGACTAGCTTCTATGTCCTTAAGTTGTTTTTCTAACCTATTATTTTCATTTTTAAGAAAACTAAGGTTCTTTTTAATACTTTTGTTTTCTATCTTAAGTGATTTACTAATCTCAAATAGTTCATTAAAAGCTTCTTGTAAATCGAAATTTACCTCGTTGTCGCTGCCGTCGCTTTCGCTGTCGCTTTCTTCGATTGCCATGAAACCAAGGCATGTGGTTTCCTTCTCCCCGAGATCTTCTTCCGAGCTTGTCTCCTCATGAGTGCCTTCCAACCTCCTCCATATCTCGTGGGCGGTGGTGCACTCTTGGATTTTCTCGAACTCTTCCGGACTCAACGCGCAATACAGGGCATTCATTGCCTTTGCGTTGAGTGAAAGCTCTTGAATATGCTGCTGCGAGTATCCTCCGGCGGGTTTCTCTGGGATGTCGAAGGGGGTCTCGCACCTGGCCCAGACTGTGAAATCGGTGGCTTGAAGCCACGTCTTCATCCGCAACTTCCAGTAGGGGTAGTTGCTCCCGTCGAAGAACGGCGGACGGGTTGTGGACTGCCCCTCGGAAATCCTGCTTGTGGAACAGCTTCCCTCCATGATCTTCCTGCCTGGTTGTTACGCCGAAACAGCAAGACCTGCTCTGATACCAACTGAAGATTTGGCCCTACCAGGAGGGGTGACGTAATAAAATGCGGAAATAAAATATAAAGCAATCTCACAAAAATCAATCACAAAATACACAAGTAATTTTAGGTGGAAACCCAAACCGGGTGAAAACCACCACCTAACCCTCTCGAGTTAGGATTTTCCGATCAACCTAGTTGATCAAATCCACTAACCGAATCACTTTAAAACGAGGGTGATTCAACCTCAGTACAACCACGCTACAAGTACGAGGGTAGCGTTCCTCAACCCCTTCTCTCCACGAGAAGGATTTTGTCCCACGAAGGAGACGGGAATTCGCAAAGCGAATATCCAACCAAAAGACAAAGGTAAAATAAACAACAAACCTATAGAGCCAACAAAGTAATAAACCTAAGCTTCTATAGGATTTAGGAAACTCCCCTTTGCAAGGAGTGTGTCGACGATGACGCGGGTGCGTGAGCCACGCAACGGCGCAATGTCGCTCTCGTAGACAACGGCGGGAGAGCGGGTGCGCGAAGGGAATGATGCTCTCAAGAGAATGGAGCTTAAGCTTGGAGAGCATGATCTTTTCTGGACACAAAAGAGTGTGAAAGTGTGTAGCTAAGTGTATCTTGTGTCTTTCTTAGTGTCTAGGTGTGTAAAGGCTCCCCTCTATTTATAGAGGCCTTAGGAAGGCTTTGGAAGGCTTAGGAAAGGTTCTATAGCCGTTGGGAACAAAGCCCAAGAGAATCAGGCCGAAATCAGGAACAATCATTGTTCTGACAGGCTTATCAGACGTCTAATTCTAGCATCAGATGTCTGGAAGTTCACTTTAAGACGTCTGATTTAAATGTCAGACGTCTGATTCTATGCTGGTTTCTCCCTGACTTGAATCAGATCTAAACAGGGTTTTTGTGCAAGTCCATCAAACGACATATAGGACGTCTGGCACTATGTCTGGACGTCTGGAAACCTACTTTTACTGTGGGAATTGATTTCCAAACGTTGCAACGGCTAGAAAATCTCTGAGAAGAGATTTTGGGTCAGCCGAGGCAAAACGGTCAATTATCAGATGTCTGGAAAGGCCTAAGGACGTCTGATAAGGCTCTAACGGTCATATTCTTGAGTGTCTGCCAAGCCAGCCAACGGTCCACTAATTGGACGTCTGGCAAATCCATCAGACGTCTTCTAAGACGTCTGGTCTAAGGTCTGGACGTCTGATTTCATCAGACAGAACTAACTATGTCCAGCCTAACGGTTATCAGATGTCTGAAACAACAGTCAGACGTCTTAAAATGCTTTATCAGACGTCTGATTTGGGAATTAGACGTCTGGAAAGTCTGTTTGAACCCTATATTGGTTTTCTAAGTATTCTACAGAAAACCTAAGTATCCTAGGGTTGTGCCGGTGTTCCTAGGACTACTGTTAGGGTTCTTTGAGGCTCTTTAACATGAAATATCTAAGGAAATAAAGAGCAACAAAAGAAACGAAAAATACAACAAGTACAAAAGAAGGAAATCTATCCTATTCTTCATTTCCTTCCATCTTCAATCTTTCGCTCCACGCGAACCTCCTCTGTTTTCCGTCAAGCTCCTCCAATCCGTCCTGGATGCGAGCTCGAACTCCGTCTAAACACGTCCACATTTGCAATTGACCTGAAATCTAGGACTCAAATTGCAAATGTTAAATAACACGTGTTTTGTTATCATCAAAACAAATGATCGTGGTGCTCTAGCACCAACAGAGGGGTGGAAGAGGATCAGGGTGACGAGGTGGAGGTTATGCACAGGTCGACGAGCTGTGTGGGGTGCTGGAGCGATGGGAGCAGTTCGCCGGAGTTTGACCGGAGGTGGAGAAGGTGAGGGTGATCGATGGGAAATCGGGGCCGACAGTAAGGGTTTCAGTATGGAAAAGAAAGAGGGGAGGAAGAGGAGAAGTTCTACCTGCTAAACTGGACGAGGAGGGGTTGGCGCAGGCGACAGTCGTATCGACTGTCGCCGGAGAAGAAATTGCCCAAAGGAAGGGGCGGCGGCGAGGAAGGGACCGGAGAGGCGCCAGCTGGGTGCGGCGTGACGCGGAGGGATCGAGGGAAGGTAACCCTGCTGCTGGTAGTGCGGCAGGGCGACGAGGAGGAGGAGGAGGAGATGGCCGCCGGAGCAAGGGGGTGTCTGTCGGAGTGGGAAGGGAGGAATTTAGGGGGGTGTCTCCGTCAGATCCGAGCTGCGAAGAACGGCGGAGCGACGGGGGTATTTATAGGGGCGGAATCAGGGAGGAGGGCGGAGGGAGACGACGTGTCTCCCTCGCCGGAGGATGCCGGAGGAAGGAGGCCCATACCGTCCGTGCGTTCGCACGGGCGGTATGGGCGGTCGCAGTACCCAGGGGGGTGTCCTTGCGGTGGCTGACGACGTAGGGTACCCCTCATTGACTTGCCAGGGCCCATCCCTCACCTTGCGCGGCGCCATGCTCCGCGCAAGGTCGCCGGAGCATGGTGCTGCGCAGGTTTTTCAGGAGGGACCTAAACGCAAAGAACGAAAGAGAGTTAGGGGCCAAAATGCGAGGGTTCAAAAGTTGAGGCCAAAAAGTAAATATATGAGGACCAAAGTGTAAAGTTGGTCAAGAAGGTTTCTTCCTAGGCCCAAGTTTTTATGCATGACTAATTAGGACCTAAGGATTCTGATGGTGAATTTTATTTCTAGCTTAAACCTTGTTTGACTGGTCAATTTACGCAAAAACCCAAATTAAGTTGTTAATTGGGCATGGTTCTCAATGTAGGTCAAAATGTGTTCCTAAGGCCAAATTGAAAGTCCTAAACCCTAGAGATTATTTTTATATGAATTTTAGAGGGTTTAGTTGATTTTTACCTTGCCTCGAACCACGTGAATTGAAGTGGGTTTGTTTTTAGGGTTACAGGCTGTCATTTAATTCTTTGGGGTTGCTGTAGCCCTTATTGAGTCATCTCATCCAACTTTTCTTCTTATTAGGTTGTTTTGACCTATGTTTGGGCCCTGAGTTACCCTATTTTCAGATCAGATTGGTGAAATTACATTTTTACCCCTCAGTTTATGTTTTCTTTGCAAACTCAGAATCTCTCTGAGCCAAGCCTTTCTAAGGTTATGTAGGAGCTTTTATTCTCTGTATTAGGTCAAAATGAGCTAGTTATGGCTCATGATGAGGTTCTCATCAGGAGGGGGTGTAGGTCCTTTTATAATGGAGAAGAGGCTAAAAATGGGTAAAGGACCTTTAGCGACCTCTAGACCGTCGCTGGAAACGTTGCTGTAGACAGCTCACATCCACTCATGCCCTTAATTGGCTTTGCTGGCTTGCAATGAAGTAGCGATGGCTATAAGCGTCGCTGTAGGTCAGCCTAGCTGTCACTGAAAGCTGGCACCAACCATGCACGCGTCTGCGCTGCGCTGCACTGCCGCCCATCACTCGGTGACTTGCTGGTGTGCGCGCTAGCGTGCGTTGGCGTGCGCGCACGCTGCGCTACTGCTGCTACTTGCGTATGCTGCTGATTTGAGGATTGGGGGGCTGCGGGGATTTGAACCCGGCCCCACCCTTGAGAACCACCACTCCCACCATTGCGTTAGGTCGCCCTTTGTGTTGCGAGGAGGAGCTCGGTGCAGATGCTTCCCAGCCGTTGGATCTTGATCCAACAACTAGGATTCAAGGGTGAGGATGATGAAGGGAGTGAGCGGTGGCTGTTGGCTGGTGTTGGGCGGTCTGGATGGTGCCATGTGGCACCATCTGGTTCGTCTGTCTTCTTCTTCTTGTAGAGGTTGCCATGGTGCTCAGATTGAGATGATTCCCATGATGCTGAATTGCGATCGTCGCTCTAGATCCTTCCGTACGGTTGGATTTTCCATCCGAAACTCATATGGATGTCGCATTGCCCCCTGGCCATATAAAATGAAGGAATTAATATACAAAACAAACAACTATCCTAAATGCCTTGCAATGGATGTTATGTAATATTTATAACATGATATGCAATGCTAAGCCTAGGAACTATCATAAATAAGCAATTTATCATGAATTTATGTGTGTTCATCACTCGGCACTGGCAAAGGGATGGATAGGACAATGTATTTTCTAACCTTGATATCAACAACCTCCTTCAGCTGAGGATTCCGTAAAGGACGATCGTAACCATCCACCTTAGTCCTAGTTTTATTAGAACTCAATCTTTATGTATTTGCCTTATTTGGTGGCTCTCAAAAATTCACATAAAGTTCATACACGGGAATCGAGAGTGAAAACTATGCCTAACTCCAAGAATCGTTACCTAATTACCCAGAAATTAAGATTCCTTGCACTAGTCTTAGAGCACCAGTAACACTCTACTTTCACTTCACACTGTTTGGTGGATCTTCTAGAAGATGGTTCGCTTGACTCCCTAAATACTGTCTAGGGGTTCAAGAGAAGAAGTCTTCTCAACAAACTAAAGATGTTTATCAGTGCTTACAGTGAATCCATTGCAAACTTTATTTGTGAGTGTGAAAATTGTACTAGATTCTTGATTACAGGAATCAACTAAAGAATAAAATCCCTAATAGAACTTCTTGATAAAAATCTTTATTCATGGTTACCATATATATGAAGATTCTATATACAATTAACCTCTTATGATTTGTACTTAATATTGTTCCTTTATCAAGCTACATTCCTCTTAGTCCTCATTTAGAACAAAAAGTGAGTGAATGAGTTGGAAGTGGCTATTGCGGACGATTTCTAGCTTCAATGTGAGCATTGGAGGTGGAGTCGGTTATTGTTAAATTGTGGACTCTAAAGTATAATTAACATACTGCTCGTAGGTTTTCTAAGTGTTGGCATAAAATTTTCCATTTTAATATATACTAACCCCCCCATGCCAAGTTCTTGCATATCTTCATGCATGAATAGAAAGGAAATAAATTAAGATAGAGTAAATGGATAGAAATCACCTGGAATTGCTCCTAAATTTTTGTTCAGCATAAGCCAACATCATGATATATAATATGCAAAAAAATATGCTATATATAAAGGATATGTACATTTGTATAAGTGCTGAGTTTAATGCCTCCAGCTAGGCGAAAACTCAATCATACGTCCTCAATGAAATTAATGATTTTGTCAGTTGGAGAAGGTTTTGGGCCATAAATGGCTTGAAGCATTGGCCATTTACCGTAGAAACATGTCTAGATTTCAGGTCCTTGATTTGGACCACCCCATTTGAATATGGGTGAATCACAATGTATAGGCCAGTCCACTTGGACATGAGCTTTCTCACAAAGAATTGAAGGTGTGAATCAAATAACCAGACTTGTTGGTTAGGTGTGAATACTTTCCTTCGGATGTGGTGGTTGTGAAAGGCCTTTGTCCTATCTTTGTAGATTTTCGCATTCTCGTAGGCCTCCCGCCAAATTTCTTCTAGTTCACTGAGCTGGAGCTTCCTTGCATAACCTCCCACATCGAGCTTAAAATTACTCTTTCACATCGCCCAAAAGGCATGGTGCTCTAGCTTGACAGGAAGGTGGCAGGCCTTTCCATACACCATACGATATGGTGAAATTTCGAGTGGGACCTTGTACGTGGTTCGATATGCACAAAGTGCATCAATCAATCTATCGAACCAGTCCTTCCTATCTAGTCTAATCGTCTTCTGGGGAATCAACTTAATTTGACGGTTAGACACTTCAGCCTACCCATTGGTTTGCAGATGATATGCGGTGGCAATACGATGATGTACCCCATATTTCTTTAATGGGGACATGAAATGAGCATGGATTGAGTGACTACCCCCATCTCTAATTAGAGCGTAGGGTACACCAAATCTTGCGAAAATAAATTCACATACAAAAGAGATGACTATCTTATGATCGGTCTGTCTCATTAGGATGGCTTCAACCCATTTCGAGACATAATCAATAGCAAGAAGTATGTACTCAAAGCCACGTGAGTTTGGAAAAGGGCTCATAAAATCAATGCCCCATACTTCAAACACTTCTACAACCAAAATGGGTTGGAGAGGCATCATGTCTCTCCTAGTCATAGAACCAACCGATTGACATTATATGCAGTGCTTGGCAAAATTGTGTATATCTCTGACAATGGTTGGCTAGAAAAAATTTGATTGCAAAATCTTTGTAATGGTTTTTCGACCCGAAAAATGACCACCATAAGCCTCATTGTAGCAAAAAGATAACACACTAGAAATTTCAGAGTTGGAGACACACCTGCTGATAATTTGATCAGCTCAAATTCAGAAGAGCAAGGGGTTGTCCCAAAAATAAAATTTGGCCTTAGAAATGAATTTGAGTTTCTGGTCCTTGGATAGGTTCGCGGGAATCTTGCCTACGATAAGATAATTTGCGATATCCGCATACTAGGAAAAGTAGATAGAATTAATCGCCAAAAGTGACTCATTCGGGAATTGATCCGAAATAGGTGGGGAATAAGGAATGTGCGTTGAGTCTAATTGAGATAAGTGATCCACCACAACATTACGAGCTCCGGCATTATCACGAATTTTGACATCAAATTCCTACAAAAGAAGGATCCATCTAATAAGACGCCAACAAATGTCGAAGGGTGGAATGATCTGTGAAAATTATCACTTTGGACTTAAGCAAATATGATCGGAATTTCTCCAACCCAAATGCTACTACTAGTAGCTCTTTCTCAATGACTGTATAATTACTCTGAGTGTAATTCAGCGTCTTGCTAGTGTAGTAACTTACAAAAGGATTGCGCTCTCGACGTTGGCCTAGAACAACTCTAATGGCGAAATCGGAAGCATCACACATAATCTCGAAATTGAGGGACTAATCAGGTGGTTGGAGAATCGGGGAATTAGACACAACACTTTGTAAGGTCCTAAAAACACTAAGACATGAGGAATTGAAGTCAAACGAGATATTGGATACTAGAAGATTTGTCAACGACCGTGTGAATTTTGAGAAGTCACGAATAAATCTTTCGCAAAATCTGTCGTGACCCAAGAATGATCTAATTTGCTTAACAGAGCAAGGTGGAGGTAATCGGGATATGACTTATGATTTAGCTCGATCAACCTTGAGTCCATTAGATGAGATCCTGTGACCTAGTACAATGCCATCCCTCACCATAAAATGGCTTTTCTTCCATGATAGTACTAGGTTTACTTCAATGCACCGCTTTAGGATCTTTGTGAGGTTATCAAGACAAGATGAGAAATCATCTCTGACAATGGAGAAGTTGTCCATAAATACCTAGACATAATCCCCAATCATATTAGAGAAAATGGCCATCATACAATGTTGAAATGTCGCTGGTGCATTGCAGAGGCCGAACGGCATTTGCTTAAAAGCGTATGTTCCAAAGGGACACATGAAAGTGGTCTTGTCTTGATCTTCCAGGTTAATCACTACCTGATTATACCCAAAGTATCCATCCAAAAGGCAAAAGAAACTGCGGCCGGCTAACCATTCTAAGATTTGATCAATGAATGGTAAAGGAAAATGATCCTTCTTGGTAGTCGTGTTTAGTTTCCGATTATCAATGCAAACCCACCATGAAGTCACGGTGAAGGTTGGGATGGATTTGCCTTTATCATTTTTAATGATGGCAAGTAGTCCTAATTTCTTAGGCACGATCTGGATAGGACTCATCCACTAGCTGTCAGAAATCGGGTATACAATGCCCGCATCTAGCAATTTAATGATCTATTTCTTAACAACCTCTAGCATATTTGGATTCAACCATCTTTGAGGTTGTCTCAAAGGTTTTACCTCCTCATCCATGTAAATATGATGAGAGTAATATGAGGAGCGAATCCCATGGAGATCATCAATGCTCCACCCAATAGCAACCCTATGATCTTGTAAAACCACAATCAATTGATGCTCTTGTTCCAAGGTCAGGTGAGCACTAATAATAACTCACTATCACCCAAAAACATGTATTTGAGTAAGTCCGTTAAGGGCTTCAGTTCAATCACAGGTGGGTGGGAATTAGAATCATGAGTGGGAGAAGAATCAATAGCAAAAACCTGATGATCTTGATATGTGTAACTTCCCATTGATTCACCACTTGAAAATTAAAGTAGTCAGTTGTGACTGCATTAACGGGAAACCCGTCTATCGTAGTCACTCCATCCTGTGTCAGTAGGGACAATTCAGTAATTGATGACTCAGGATAATCAAAATCAAGGGTGTCATGATCAGATGCACACCCTAGACAATCAGATTCGCGGGAGGAAATGTGCATTGCAGTCGTCTTAGTCCCATGTGGATCAAGGTCCAAAAACCATGACAATGAAGATGAATGTGACATTGGGTCATTACAAAGGAGCCCAATGTTACCACAAAAAGTCAATTCTTCGTCTTCATCGTCGTCCTCGATGTGATCATAGTCGAAGTTCCATGATGCCTTGAATATGTCCAGTCTAACTCTTTCATTTCCTAGGGCAATCTCCAGACACCCGAATTCACAATCAATGTTTACGTGGGCTGTCGCCAAAAATGGGAGACCCAAAATAATCGGTGCATCACAAAGATTAGGAGGAACCTCCATATCGAGAATGAAAAAGTCCGTAGGAAATAGAATCCACAGACCTTGACGATCATGTTTTCAACCACCCCCTTGGTGTTTTTACCGATCGATTAGCCAGTTGAATGGTAACCAAGGTAGGTTTCAACTCCTCGAATCGAAAACGATCATATACAGTGGTAGGAGTTAGGTTGATGGACGAACCCAGATCAAGAAGGGCCCGATCAAATGGAGAATCTTGTAAAAAGAAAGAAATGAGTGGGGTACCAGGGTCACTCTTCTTAGTCAATAGGTCAGCTAGAATCACGGTGCTAGCTTCCTTTGACAATATTGCCTGTCGTCTATTTTTCTACTATTGCTTTGGGGTACAATAGTCCTTAAAGGACCAAGAGACAACAGGGATGTGATCTATAGCCTCGAGGAGAGGGATCTGAATATGAACTTCTTTAAACATTAATTTCAAGCCTTCAAAATTCCGCGTACCCTTTTTCCACACTGAATCTCTTGTAGAGCCTCAGGAAAAGGGATGGAAATCTCAGGGTCAATTGGTCTCTTGCCCTTATCTACCATAGGTAGCTCCTAAGAAGGAGATGAACCATCCTACGGTAAAGGGTAAGAAAAATCAGGACCCGCCTGCTTAAATGGTGGGTCATGTGTCTTCTTCCCACTCCTCAATGTAACAACTTTCGCATCAGCATGCTGTCCATGAGGTGGCTGATGGGAACACCATCATGAGCCATAACTAGCTCAATTTAGTTATTATCAAGGAATAAATGCTCCTACATAATTGCTAGAGAGACATATTTCATTACATAATTATTCTGAGAGAAAGATAAGAAAATAGGGTTAAAAATATAATTTTACCAGCACATCTTTAATGCAGAACAACCACAAGTTTTCCCAGGGGGTAATTAAGGGTCAAATGACCTTAAGTGGGTTACAACAGACTGAAAAGGGGTTTTGCGTGTTTTATGAATTAAATGACTTTTGAAACCCTAAAAATTGACTCACTTAATTAACTAAGGTTTTGGTCAGGATAAAATTCACCTAAACCCTCTAAAATTCATAGAAAAATATTCTCTAGGGTTTGGTACCTTCAATTTGACCATCAGAACCCGTCTTGACCCAAAATAGAGTCTCAGACTGACATTTACCCTAATTGTAGTTTTTGCATAAATTACCTAGTCAAACAAGGTCAAAACCTAAATCTAACTTCACCATTGGATTCCTTGGGTCCAAATTAGGTTTGTACCAAAATTTGGGCCCAATCTGAGATCATCTTGATTAAGTTTGCATTTTGGTCCAGTCAGACTCTTTCTACCTCATTCAAACCCTTAACTTTTGAATTCCTTACAAATAACTCCCCAACTTCTTTATCTTCTGCACAAAAAGGTCCCTACCGCCATGAATCCTATTCCTACAACTCCAGCAACCTTTGATTGAAGAGAACTCCTATGATCAATCAATCCCTTCCAAAATTGGAAGGAAGATTCCTTGAGGAGTTCTCTTTCCATTGAATCTGTCCATGAGCCCTAAAACTTTCCCAATCTTTCATGCGAATGCATGAGAGATTTGGGTATCTTAGAATCCAACTTCGGTGACATTTCTTAGCTTGAAATCTTGGCTTCAAGTACAAAACTCCCTCTAGAAGCCTATATAAGCAAGCACAAATCAGGCTAAACTTCCCAAGCTTGATTTCAACCGTGAAACCCCCTTTTCCTCCTTTTTTCAGCTGCGAAGCTCCACAAGCTTCAACAACTCTTCCTAACCTCTTTCTTCCTCTAATCACAAAACCCGTGGCAGATTTGCCTTCCTCTCTCTCGTCCGCTCTTGGCCATACCAGCAGGAGCCCCTCTATCCCCGTCGTCATTGCCGTCCCCTCTACTGGAGTATCTTCCTTCCCCGGCACTGACCTACCAAAATTGGTGCCGATTCTCCCCATTTCATCCATTTATATTAGGTTAGATTAGATTAGTTATATTCTTAGGTTAGTTTTTTTCTCCAAAAATCCAAAAATAACCCTCGACTCGACACGCTCACCTCCGTCTTCCCCGTCTCTGAATGTTCCTTCAGCGAGGCGGTTCCACTGCTACACAACTCCATCTGCCTTGCCAACCACCTTACAACCTCTGCCGAGCTCTACTCTTCAAAACCCCTCTCTCCATTCGTTTTCTCATCCACCCAAACCCACTGTCGACCAACCCACCTTTTCGTCGCCATTTCTGACTCCAACCAACCACCACACACCATAATCCGCCATAGAACTGCCGTTGTTACATTCGTCTTGCCTTGGCGAAGCTTTTGAGCCATCTAACAAGGCTGTAAGACTGTGTTCTTCATTTCAGATTCACCGCCACCATCGCCATTACCGTGAAGCTTCGAGCAAGGCTTCAAGCTTGCTCCAGGACACAGTCACTCTAGGTGTTTGCTCTAGGCTATGCGGATTCATCCCATGAACTTATCCAGATCCTCAGTTGAAGACTACTGGAGCAACAACCATTCCAATTAGATGAAGGACTCTGCTGCTGCACTGTGTGAAGTGAGGGTGGGACTTTAGTCCCATCTCAGAAGCTGACGACCAAGTGATGCCACATATATTGATTTTATGCTTAAGGTTTATCGCCTCAGTAAGAACAGGGGGTGAGGTCCCCACACGCACCCCTCACGTGCCTCACCTGCGACACCTTACACGTGGGTCTGGCTGACCCGATAACCCGCCTAACCTAAGCACTCCTTGTTCAGCACCCACGCTGGTGAGCCTGGTTCCTGGTACGCTCGATCTGTATACCTGATTACCCTGACTGGCCCTGGGAGGGCGAAACCTAAGAGGAGAGAAAGAAAGAGAGTGCGAGGTAGGGGAGGGTTTTGCCCTGCATGACACTTAGTCAAATCTGAGATGGCCGCCTTCTATGTTTGAAGATAGGCAAGAAGAGAAAGAAGAGGAGGAGATGAAAGAAAGTTCGTGCGTAAAGGGAGAGAGCAACTGAAGAAGGAAAGCTAAAGAAGAAGAAAGGAGAAAAGCAGAAGCAAAGAAGAGAAGAGAAAAAGGGAGAAAAAGAAGAACAGTGCTAGAGAAGCACTATAGCACTTGTTGGATAAGTCGTTTGATTCGATAACCCGACGTCTGATTTGAGGCTTGACATTGTGAAAGCTTGATAAATTGATTACTTGATATATATGCTTAGAGAATAATTGGTGAGTTAAATCACCATTATTTTAGCTTCTCTACCTTTTTTATTGCCTCAAAATACATGAGAATTGAATATTAAATGTAATAGATTAGTATTTATTGAATATCATTTTGTGGTTTAAATTCTTATGCTCATTTACATTATTGAGATTAGTGTGTGAATTCCTATTTGCTCCCTGCGTTCGACCTCAGACTTCATTTCTGATATTCGAGCTATAAATCTCATTTGTTTTTCATGTTGATTCGACCTATACTGCAACACATTGATTTGAAAACCCATTTCAGAGTGACTACCATTTTGGCGCCATTACCGGGGAGCAACATGCAATTCACCGCTATTCTCTGCATTATTTGATTATATTTGAGCACTGACTTGCCCTATTTGCTTTATTGTGATTTTGCAAGGTACTTCATGAGGAGATCTTCCGCTCAAAACAACCACAACAGGGTAGGTAACATCTCTATTCTTCCCTAATCAACCTCCAAGTCTTGGGAAGACAAAAAAAATGAAACAATCAAATAGGAATCACCTACCTTATTTCTCATAGTAATAATCATTTAAAAGGTAAGTTTCCTGCTTTGCAAAAATTCTTGTCAAATTTGAGTGAAGTTTGAAGAAATTCTATTTAGAATTCCCTACCCCAAATTTCCTTTGCCTATTGGGGTCTACGCTTAATTTCTAATCACTTTAGGCTAACATATTTCTTACTTAAAGCCCAAGGAGAACATTTTTCAATCAAACTTGGAAATAGAGCCAATTAGGGTTTCAATTTTAGGATTTTGGAGTGCTAGTTCAACTTGCCGGCATAAAAGGAAACAAACCCACCTGCATTTGTGTGCTACCCAAGCCCTTGGTTGAAAAGATCTAATCAATGAAAAACCCTAAAATTAGGCTCTAAATTCACTTGAACCCTAAAATACTTGAACCTAATAACCTGGGAGTCAAATCAGGGTGATTTCTAGGCCTTGACCTAGATCTCATTCTGTCATCTTTAGGGCAGGTCAGGTGAAGTTGGTCTACATTGTAGACCAACCAACCTCCAAATTAGGTCATAAGTTGAATCAACTTCTAAACAAGTGAAACTCAAGGAAAAAATTAGACATAAAGTTGGTAGACTTAAGGACTTATGTTCTTACATCTCGGTCTACCTGGACCCTCAGTGCCAAGGAAGGTCGGGTGGGGGAAACCTTGTAACTCGTGGGGATGCTCTACTGTGTAGGGGTGTTTACAGGGCTCTCCCTTCCTGGCTACCCAGGTACTTCTTGGGTGTACAGATTTCTGATTCAGAGGTATCATCCACCTCGAAATTGCCTTAGTCATCCAAAAATCTTTAGGTGCCTTGATTGGGTCTATATCACATCCAGTCCCTCATCCCTTCTATTAGTGCACATACACAGATTATCTTAGGGATTTCTGTCAGATCTGATCAACTTCAATTTAACCTGAATCTGACTTTAATCTTGATTTCACCACCTGATTTGAAGATGTAGCCTGGCAATTTAGGAAAACCACTGAAGAAACCTGAATCTCAAATATCCATGAAAGATAGAATGATTGTGGATGCCCTTAGATTTTATAAGATTGATGACAAAACCTTAAATCCAATTAATGACATTCAGGTTAGTATGCCAGTAACCACAACCTTCATCATAAATTGTGTCCAAGTAATTATAACACAAGTAACAAATGGATCAACCCGAGATGTTCCCATGACAGGATACATTGAGTTAGAGAAATTACATAACTTTGAATATCTCCAATGCATGACAAATTCTATACTTTGGGAAAGACACCAAGATGATCTTGAAAAATGGGAAGAGATGATAAAGTTGTTAAAACAAATTATCAATAAAAAATACCCGTACATTCCCTAAGCATTTTGTGAAATATCTTGGAACAATACTAAGGATCAATCTGATTTTTCAGATCCCAGGTTCGAAAATCAAGGCTGTTGTGGGCCCCCACTCCAATTGGAATATGATCCAACTTATATAAAGATTGATACGCCGGATCTTGAGATGGGTGGGGAGGATCCGATTGCAGGTGATCACACTTTTGACCCAGCCCTAGAAGATCAAAAGACTGGTTCACCAAGCTTAGATTTCCTAGATACCTGTAATAATGAGATTAAGTCAGAACCTCTCGAGGGAGTAAATTCTGCTCCTTATTTTGATAAGGTGGTCCTCGAGGACAATTCTAACATCCTCGTAGAGCCCAACCTAAATTCTAGTGATACAACCCACACCCTTAACTTAGAATCTGGATCTGAGCCTTCTTGGGATGATTACAAGGCCCCGTATGATGAAAATCAGATTTTAAATTTAGATTATGATTCTGGGCCTTTATTTGATGAATGCACCTCTCCAACACCCTCAGAAACACAGATTGATTTTTCAAAAGTCACGCCTATCTATGATACAGAAACTAAGGAGTTCAAAGAGTTGGGTTTTGATTGGGTCTTCCCTGCAAGCCAAGAACCTGAGCCTAGACCTAATAGGGACACCTTTTTGAGCTTGGAATCTAAGAATAAGCTAGACCCAAGTCAGGTTGTTGAGTCTACATCTTTTGATTTATTCTGTGGTGGAACATCTGATCCCAAATCAGATTCAGAACTTGATTCTTGCAAGTTCTTCGACGATTTTGAATCTTACTCTGATTTCGGAGAACCCTTATTTCCTGATGACTACAAGCCAATTTACAACCTCAGCAACTATGACCCATTTTTTGACTATGACACTGAGGTCAATGATTTGAAAGAAAATACATCTTCTACACATGCAGAACCTTCCCAAACCCGTTTTCAACCTCGGCCCACTACCAGACTCAATTTCTACTTTGATTCCTCTCTCGATGAACCGATTGCACATGATTCTCCTCCACATCTCAATAGGGTTTCGAACATTGATCATACTACAAATCACGCCCCATCCTTCTCTGATCACTCTCGTAGGGTTCCTACATCCTCCATTGATTCACTTTCATTTGAGGATCCCTACTCTAATTAGGCCGATTCGACTCAGCCAAACCCTGGATTCACACTTCCACATCATTCTGAGCTTCGTAGTATCTAGTGGGCACCACATCTTTTGATCCACATCTATCAACACACCAGATTGATTGGGTTTGAGCTGCAACATCAGCCTACTGATTTGAACAAGCACCTGGTTGGACCAACCAGGCTATTGATCAAGGTGCTTGTGCTACAAAACTCGTCTGATTTGACCACTCCACCATACCATTTTCTGCTTGGTTGAAGGCATTGAATTTAGTGCTTAACGGGAGGTAACCAATCATTCCAAAAACCTAAGATCCTTCTTATTATCCTTCTGTACTTCATGTCTATTGCACTTTGAGTTTGATTTTAGAAAAGTCGATCCCACCTCTAGTACTCGTATCAGGGCTTAAAATCATCCGCAACAGTCATCCCGACCCATTTGCCCACCCGAAAATCCTATTCTAATCCCTAAACCCTAACTATTTCACACCCTCCGTTTATAATGAGGACATTGCAAAACTTAGGCATAGGGGGTGTTAAAGTGCAAACATACAAAAATTCATAGTTTGGAAGGGTTCTCACAAAAAAATACAGTCTAAAAAAACCAAAAAAATAAAAAAATTGGAAAAGAATAAAGAAAAGGGAGAATGGAGGAAATTTTGAGTGAATTAATTGCATTTCATTTTTTAGGAGGAAAAAGGAGAGGTGATATAAATGTCAAAAAGGAGCAATAGTTTGAAACAAAAAAGAGATAGTCATTAGTAAAAGATTAAGGAATCTACTTAGTTCTTGACCAAATCAAAAGAAAGAAATAAAAGAAACAAAAAGTGCTAAGAGACGAAAAAAGATTAGTATGAACGCTGATCTTAGGCCTTTTTGGGCTTGTGTTTAGGCTTAAAAATTCAAGTATCCATTAAGATCTGGATAGTCCTCAAGAGGTTAGGGAAAATGCGAAGCTTAAATATTAGGTCTAAGGCTTAGGGATTATCCAACCTCATTAACTGACGACTGGTTTGTGGGGCTCGGTAACCTAAGCACCCTAATCCACACACAGTCTGGCTCAATGCGCTTAATTACCAAAATGAAGCAAATGCATTAATTCTGTTTTGAAAAAGCTACCTAGTTTAGGAGCGGCTTATCAACACAAGTTGATTTGGAAGAGTTCCCAGCGCGGAGAGGTGGGAAATTCCCCTCGAAGATATGCAATAACATACCGTCTCCTCGGTGCATGTCTCCTAGGATATCTAAATATCCTACCGAGGGCATGTAAGCACCTTGTGCTGGTTCAGATGCCATGGGTGGCATTATCATGAAATTTCGATTGCCAAGATCTGAATTTAGCTACGGAACACCATGGGTGGGATTATCCCAAAATCTCGAAAGCCAGGGTTCTTAGGGTTGCCATGGGCAGTGTTATCTCGAAGCATTGATTGCCAGGGACCCTATGAGGATTGATGGTGGTAGCTAGGAATCCGATACAGACTGTGTTGTAAAGACGATCTGAAGCTAGAAATAAACAAAGAAAAGAAAGAGAAAACTCTCCAAAAATAAAAAATCTTCTATCTCTCTCTTATAAAAATGCACTGCAAATTGAACCGGGACTAACCATGTCTTAAGCACGGGTGCTTTAACCGTGGAGTTCAATGAACCTTAGGTTAGTTCCTATGGGCCTTAGAAACCTTTGCGGTGGACTGAGGTAGAGCTGGTCAGGTCCAGATCTTAGTTGGTACTTGAGTACCTCTAGGCCTGCTATTGGCATTGTGACCTAATCTATAAAAGAAAGCACACAGTAGAAATCTGAGCATAAAAAGACATATGGTCTAGAATTTGAGTTAATTCCATGAGATTTTGCAAAGGGACTAGCAAAAGCTAGGCATGGGGGTATGATGGGAACACCATCATGAGCCATAACTAGCTCAATTTAGTTATTATCAAGGAATATATACTCCTACATAACTGCCAGAGAGCCATATTTCATTGCATAATCATTCTAAGAGAAAGATAATAAAATAGGGTTGAAACTACAATTTTACCATCACATCTTGAATGCAGAACAACCATGGGTTTTCGTAGCAGACAAAAAAGGGATTTTGCATGTTTTAAGAATTAAATGACTTCTGAAACCCTAAAAATAGACCCACTTAATTAACTGAGGTTCTGATCAGGATAAAATTCACCTAAGCCCTCTAAAATTCATAGAAAAATATTATCTAGGATTTGGAACCTTCAATTTGACCATCAGAACCCGTCTTGACCCAAAATAGAGTCTAAAACTGACATTTGCCCTAATTTGAGTTTTTGCATAAATTAGCTAGCCAAACAAGGTCAAAACTTAAATCTAACTTCACCATTGGATTCGTTAGGTCTAAATTAGGTGTGTACCAAAATTTGGGCCCAATCTGAGATAATTGTGACCAAGTTTGCATTTTGGTCCAATCAGACTCTTTCTATCTCATTCAGACCCTTAACTTTTGATTTCCTTACAAATAGCCCCCTAACTTATTTATCTTATTCACAGAAAGGTCCCTACCACCATGAATCCTATTCCTACAACTTTGGCAATAATGTACATACATCTAAATAGCCAAAATTGTTTATTAATGCATGTTCTTAGTGTCATATTAACATCATGCATTGTAAATATTGCATAACATGCATAATCATGCATTTAGGTCAAATTGTATAAATTGTATAGTAATTGTCTCCTTTTATGGCCACGGACAGGGTGACTTTTAATCGGGGCTTCGGACGGAAGATCCAACCGTACAGATCTGATCAGGGCGAGACAGGAGTTCAATGACTCCAAGAACACCCTGATCAGACATCCGTAGCACCATATATAGTCTGAGGAAGCTCAGAGATCAAGGGCCAAGATGGTGTCAATCCGCACTTCAGACAACAAATCCGACTGGATGGATGTTCAGATCGATGATCGCAGCCTAATGGTGTGAAAATCGGTCCAATCCGACAACCGTGGCACCTTTTGGAAGTCACAAAAGATGCATGGCCAAGATGGCGCCACGTGGTGCCATCCCAGCCACCCAATCAGCCCAAGGAGCCACCGCTGCCTTTCTCTCCTCGCATGCACGATCAGATCTGGGCCATTGGATCTTGATCCAACGACCATGAGCATATGCACTTTGGTGAGAAACGTGACAAACCACATGCACAGCGCAGCGTGCACGCGTCTCTCCGCGAGGTGTAGGGTGCACGTCGAAATGCAGCGCGCCCCAAATTAGCCAAAGATGCGAGTGCGAGCTCAATTGAGTTGTTGGATGGCAAGAGGGTAATGCAAATGCAAGAGAGGTGGCAGCACCAGAGCGCATGGATCACCTACGCGCGATCTAAAGCACGTCCGAATGCTCCATCGCACGCATGGGCGCACAGTTAGGCGAAGCTGAAGTGGGCGAAGAGCGATCTGAGTTGTTCGATCTCACGATCGGATGGCTGAGAATTCTTAGACGTGCACTTGGCATTAAGGCATGGGAGAGGAGGAGGCGTGCGCGGTGCGTGCACAGGTCGCCCATGACAAGTCATTAGTGACGAATAAATCTATCACTAAAGACCTGAATTTAATGTTTTTGAATATGGAAGGACTAAATTGACCCCAATCCTTGCAACTATAAAAGGAGACCCCTACTGATGTAAACATGTTTACACCACTTAAGATGTCTATTTATGCATGTTCTTAAGCATAAGATTGCATTGCATGCTATAAATATTGCATAACATGCATCATCTAGCATTTAGAGTAGTTTGAATAAAATGGAGGTTAATTGTCTCCTTTTATGTTCATGGATAGGGCAAACTTTTTATCGGGGCCTTGGATCGAAGATCCAACCATACAGATGTGATCAGGGCGATGATTGGAGTTCAATGGCTCTTAGATTGCCCTAATCAGACATCTGTACCATCAGATAGAGATTGGGGAACCCTAGAAGATCAAGGCCAAGATGGTGTGAATCTGCACTTTAAATGATAAATCCGACCACACGGATGGATTCGAATCGACGATCGCAGCCTAATGGCATGAAAATCGACTCAATCTGACACCCGTTCACCATCTATATCATCCAGAAGATGGACGACCAAGATGATGCCACATGTATAAGGCGCTCAATCACCTTCAGACGCGGGTTCGAATCCGCATTCGCAGGCAAGCGGGTGCTGAGGAGCAGGCACGTGTGATCGTGCGATGAGAATCGAGCGACTGCGGGCGCTCGATAGCACCCACGTGCTATTGCACGCCGCACCTCACGCGGGATCGCACGTGGGTGGGCGCACTGAGGAGCGAGCGAAAGCGTGATTTAAGCCTCCTGATGTCGCGATTGGATGTCTGAGATCAGCTGGATGTGTGCGTGAGTTACGAGCGAGGAGGTGAGCTGGAGTGCACGCACCGCCCACCACGCCCACGTTAGGACCTTTAGCGACGGATTTATCCATCACTAAAGGTCCTAAATTAATGTTTTTCAAATTGGAATGACCAAAATGCTCCCACTTCTTGCAACTATTAAAGGAGACCCCTCCACACGAAATTCTCATCCCTTCCTTCTCTTCTCTCCCTCTCCAAAGCTCAAGAGAAGCTTGTCCCACACCCGGGATGCTTCTCGCGAGATAAAGTCAATTTTTTGTCCCCCTTTCGAAAGTGGATCCTGCGACGATGATGACTTGCTGCCCCGTTCCTGTTCTTCCGTTTCATCCTCCTTCGTCCTACTCCATCCTCCTTTTTCGAGGCGTCGTCCCGTCCGGCTCGTCCTCCAAGCGACCGTCGAGGAGGATATTTCTCTCTCCATTCTTTTTAATGCTTTCTAGAGTAGATTTACTGCTTTCTAGAGTAGATTTATTCCTTTCTAGTATAATCATTTTTTGCTTTCTAGTCATAATGTTTAGTGAAACAAACAATCTTTTTAATGATAAATTCCATGTTCATTCTACATCTCATTTTGGTTTTTGTTTGTAATATTCTCTCTCTCTCTTCTATTTATTGTAAATAGTTAGATAGTTCTAATCAATTAATTTTCTTCATGACAAATAAAACAAACGTGTGTTTTTAAATCAAACGTCTGCCTCCCTGTGTTTGACCTGGGATTTTCATTCCAGTATAAATTTTATTTGTTGAACACGAGTTCTTCGCTTTCGAACTACAATGACAGGTTTTCAAAACCAAACATGATAGCATAGCAACCCGACATTGAACACCTACCCTACGAAATTCTCATCCCTTCCTTCACCTCTCTCCCTCTCCAAAGCTCAAGAGAAGCTTGTCCCACACTCGGGATGCTACTTTAGAGCCAAATCCAAGTTTTCTCGCCCTTATTCCGGAAGTGGATCTCGTGACAACGACAGCGTGTTGCCTCATTCCTGCTTCTTCCTGCTTCATCCTCCTTCCCGCTCCG
Source organism: Thalassia testudinum (assembly GCA_037157565.1). Lineage (NCBI taxonomy): Eukaryota > Viridiplantae > Streptophyta > Magnoliopsida > Alismatales > Hydrocharitaceae > Thalassia > Thalassia testudinum. Next base: position 114,889,224 of record JAZHRO010000025.1, read on the forward strand.
TCCATCTTCTAGGCGTCGCTCAGTCCAGCTCATCCTCCAAGCATTCGTCGAGGAGGATAACATCTCTCTCCCTTCTTTTTGTTGCTTTCTAGAATAGGATTTCCCACTTTCTAGCTGTAATCATTTCTCGCTTTCTAGTTGTAAAAATAGTATTATTATATCAAGTGATTGTTCACTCTCTCTATCTCTCTCTCTTATTGTTTATATCAATTCCATTGTAATTATCTTGCTTTTAAACAAAAATACCAAAAAAATATAATCACGGATTTTAGATCGACGTAGCCTCCCTGTGTTCGACCCGGAATTTCTTTACAAATTTTAGTTAAATTCATCTATTAATGGATTGCTTCGTAAATCGAACTACAACGACGTGTTTTCAAAATCCAATTCTGATCGCATAGTTTTCCACTATCAACATTTTGATGCCATTATCGGGGGAGGCAATGATTTTCGATTTTCTTTCAGCATTTCGAGAACTTTATTATTTTCTAACTTGCTTTATTTCTTGTCTATTGTTTTGCGGGTACCTCAACAAGAAATCTTCAAGCAGTAGATCAGAGTAAAGTGTAGTTGAAGACAACTGTAAGTGCTGCCCATTTTTCCCCCTCTATAGATTTCATTTCACAACGTTAATTCAAACCCCAATTAACCTGGGTGTTTGCATAAATCCTTGGGGTAGTTTGGTTGCTTGGATTTCCACTCACATTCATCTCACTCTCATATATAAAAAAGTTAACAAAAAGATATTTCTTGTGGGATAAATCAACATACACACTACATACACCTACATTCAAGGCACATAACCTAATTGATTTTTATCTACTCAACCGGATTCTGATCTATGGAATCGGTACACGCAAATCAACATATAAAAGAGTAGAAATCAATCTAGGTTAATTATTTTGTATGCCTAACTCAGTGGTGCAATTTTGGCCAATTGTTTGAGTTGTTTGGGCCGCACCACTTAATCTAAAATCAACTAACCAAGTAGCTTCCTCTTAGGGTTTTCAATTTAGGTCAATACCAGGCACTCCACATTTTGATTTCAAAAGGAAAAAGATCTTCACCCATGCTGAAAATTTAGTTTGCCTCGAAACTTGATTGAATTAACCTAATTCTAAACCCAAAAGCTACTTAAACAAGATTTGAACCTTAAAATCCGCTCATAAAAAATAATCTTACTTGAAAACTCTAGTTGCGCATGCAATCACACATATTCAATCAATCATTAAGGGCACAACCTATCTTAAGGGCCCACCACATTCCATAAGCACTACAATCCCTGGCCTAAATAAAATCAAGTTGACGTTGGCCTTAAGGACTGTAACGAGCGTGTGGCCCAGACGTCTTTTAAGACGTCTGGAAGGTTGTCTAGACGTCTGACCAGACGTCTGGGATAGTTTCCAGACGTCTGGAAATCCGTTATTTTGGACACACGCGAGTCGTCTGTGCGCCTGAGCGCGCAGACCGCATATTCGCCCTTCCTCCCTCCTGCGGCTGTAGGATTCCCCTACCGCGAATCCTTCTCTCTCCTCTCCACGCGGCCTTAAAAGGGCACGCCTCCCCTCACTCTGTCACCACCGTCTCCTTTCCCTTCTCCTTCAGCCAGAGAGCGAGAGTGAGCGCGAGGGCGGCAGTGGCGGCCGCAGTGAGCGCGGAGGAGGTGCGGCGTGCGAGAGCGGAGCTCTGCCGTGAGGGCGAGCTCGCCGGAGCGGCTTGGCCGGCCGGCGGAGGGCGCAGGGGGCGCGGAGCGACGCGGAGAGGGACCTGCTGCGGTCTGAGCAGCAGACGCGCGAGGTACGACGCGGGCGGCGTCGCGAGCGGAGGCCGAGTAGCACCCTGATTCTGGAAAAATTTCCAGAATCAGACGTCTGGGTTGATAGGCAGACGGCGAGGACGACGTCTGGTAGCTCATACAGACGTCTGAAAGGTGTGTATTCCGCTTTCTTCTTCCTTCCTGTCGACTGACCATACTGAGGGAGGCAGTTGGCTGTGCGCAGGTTCGCTGATTCGCCATCCTTTGCGAATCAGATGTCTGGAAGTTGTACCAGACGGCGGGAGTGACCTCCAGACGTCCGGGGTGACCATCGGACGTCTGGGAGCTAGGACAGACGTCCCCGCAGACTTCTGGATGTCTGGGAAACCACGCTGAACAGGTAATTCTCTGATCCACTGTTTAAGACGTCTGCAAGAAGTTCCAGACGTCTGATTTTGCACAGTATCGTCTTTTTCGACCCGTTTAGGGCCCGTTCGGGCTCCGTTTTCCATGATTTGAGTTGCGCTCTTTTCAGAATTAATTCCTCTACCCGTCTACAGTAGCTAGACACTGTTTTGAGACACTCCTTGTGTTTGATCCTTGTGATAGGACCTCGTTCAGTTGCAGTCTTGAGAGTTGCGGAGGCACGCGGGATTCCCGATCACGCCCCCATTACTCCCGTTGTACCTGGTAGAGTGGCTTAAGTTTATTATTAAAATCTATTAAAGTATGGAACCATAACTAGAATCTAGGACATTGCATGAATCCTAGGAATGAGAAATGTATGGAATGATAGCTCCTAGGTGATGCATGAATCCTAGGGCTGGAAAACTAGTTGTATGCTAGATCCTAGGATGTGGCATGAACCCTAGGATGGAAAAACTAGTGGAATGTATAATACTGCAGTCTTGGAAAAATGGAAAGGAATATAAAGCTGCCTGTAAATTGAATTAACAGCTGCCTGTTATGAATAAAGAAACATGATTGAGATCCTGGATTGTGAGAACGTGAAACTGGAAAGTGAAACATATGATGTTCTGAGATAAAGAGCTAGAACCCTACGGGGAATTAGGAGTGTAACTCCTGGAAAGAAAAAGGAATGGAACTGAGATGTAGTTTGTACTGTCTCTTGGGTACGCAGTACCAAGGGAAGTACCTGTACCTGTTTAGCGCAGAGTGGGGCCAACCACCCCAGGGACCCGGGGTTAGGATTGGCCGCTCTGTACCGACTTGTTGGCCCTCGTGTACGTAGTACCGAGGAGAGCTACTAGTGTTAGGAGAGTACTAGCTATCCCACGGGCCCCGGGGTTCTGCTAGCCTCCTTCACCGACTTGTTAGGCCCACTAGGGCAAACCAGGGTAGTCAGGCGAGGGTGCGCGGACTGTGGAGGGGCAAGGCCCCGGTCTGGTTACTGTGGAGGGGTTGGACCCCTGTTACTGAGAGGGCTCTGCCCTGGTTCCATGCTGTGCTTTGGGCGCACCCGTTAACGGAAACGACTGACCGCATGCCAGTGCGGGCTAGCTGCCTGTGCGTTTATCGCGCGTGCCGTAGTCACCGTTACGTCTGTCAGTGACCTTGGGGTTGTTGACTGAGGGTAGGATCACCACGGGGGACTCTCCCGGCCAGGAGAGCACCACGTGCTACTTCTACTTTTGGAAAAGACTGCAATCAAGATCGTTCCCACGAGGACATTCGAGATCAAGTAAAGGATCTGAGAAATAAATGAAATAGTGAGAAAATTAAAAGATGTGAATAAAGGAAGTAATAGAACATAACAGCTATTGTACACTCTACTGTTGTCTTTAGTTAGTTTGCCACTCTACTCAGCGTTTTGCTGACGTGTTACACTCGTTACCTTTTTCAGGACTAGGTGTTGAGCAGCCAGGGTCGGCGGCTGCAGAGGACGCTGGGCCGAGTAGGGTCCAGTAGAGTTTACCACAGTCTTTTGTACCTCTTTTGTTTCTGTTCTAGTGAGTAGTTTTGTTTCCGCTGTACTTTCTTTACCTGCAGTTCGTGTTATATGATAAATGTTGTTCTACTGTTGTGGTGGTATCTACTGTAGTAGTTTCTTTCCTTACTGCTGTACTTTCTTACTATTAGTTATATTCATGCTGAATGTGGTTTATTTTACTGTCTTTTGGTTACTTCCTCGTTGGACGACTAGGTCTTGGGATTAGTCGAGTCGGTCCGGTTCTCGTGTCTCGTAGGGACTCGGGAACTGGGTCGTTACAAGGACTCATTTGCTCTTTGGGGCCTAGTCTTAGATTGTTTACAATTAACCTACTTGTACCAATCAATCTGATGTTTAGCTAGGGTTATAGCATCAAACGACCGTAGCTGGGGGGTACACTAGGAATCGGAGGCACAAGTCGAAGGAAGAACCTTCTTCCTAGTCCCTCCTTCTAACTGGTTGCATTGATTGGAAGCAAGTAGAGTAAATCGACTATAATCTTAAGGTGGATTCTGAGAGTCTGTAGATCCTTAGGCTACCCCAGTTAAAGACATGCTTGTTTTGTTATGTTGCAGGGTTCTTATCCCCAGTCCTTCTAACCTCTTCCTAGTTTATGCTGGGAAGGAGGTCATTAAATCCCCGATTGGAAGGACCACTAGAGCATTCTAGGAGGCATAGATTGGATTTTGGCCAAATTGATCCCATGGTCAATCAAAAACCTCCTCTGCCTCAGAATCCACAGGAGGTGTTTCAAAGGCACCTGGAACAAATGCAGAGAATGGTTCCAGAGAATGCAGGGCACTAAACCCTTGAAGGTTTTTTATGATCCTTCAAATTATGGGGAACATCCTGGCGTCTAGATTCCTGTCGGAGATGTAGAAATCAACCCTCAGGTGTTAAGCCTGATCAAACACTTTCATGGGCTTGGCTCTGAAGACCCATTTCAGCACTTGGAGGACTTGACCACTTTGGTCAGACCAAGAAGGTGCAAAACGTGAATGAAGAGCAAATGATTATGAGGCCCTTTCTCTATTCTCTTAAGGATAAAGCTGCTCATTGGTACAGGAGGAAGGCCAATTGCAACATGGAATGATCTGAAATCGGAATGATCTAAAATCGGCTTTCCTGAGGAAATTCTTCCCTATCGGACGTGCTGATGCTCTGAGATGGGCGATTACTACCTTCACCCAGCGGCCAGGGGAGCAGTTTCATGTTGCCTGGGAGTGATTCCAGGTATTATTGTGGAGGTGTCCACACCACGAGGTACCGAAATGGTAGCTCGTGTAGATCTTCTACCATGGGTTGACTGAGCAACTCAGAAATCATGTGGACGCTTCTTGCGGAGGCAATTTCCTCAACAAAGAAATAGATAGCATGCATGATTTGTTTGAGGAGATGAGTGAAAATTCAATCAATCATGCCTCCATGGATACTTTTAACTGGTCCCAACAACCTAGATCGAATGTTAATGAAGTCCACGACTCTCATTCATTCGTAGAGTAGCATCCTGGATGTGGGACATGCTTCTCTTAAGCTTTGGAGAGGGAGAGAAGTGAAGGAAGGGATGAGAATTTTGTAGGGTAGGGGTCTCCTTTGATAGTTGCAAGGATTGGGGGCAATTTGTTCATTCCATATTCAAAAACATTAAAATTAGGTCATTAGTGATGGATTTATTTGTCACTAAAGACCTGCCGTGGACGACGTGTGCGTGCAACGCGCGCAACTTGTCCTCTCCTGTGCCTTAACGCCAAGCGCACGTCCAAGAGCTTGCTTACGATCGGATGGCTCAGATCACTCCTCGCTTGCTTCAGCTTCGCTTAACCGCATGCCTGTGAGTGCAATGGAGTGTTCGGATGCCCGTTAGATCGCGCATAGGTTATCCTCGTGCTCTAGTGCTGCCACGTCTCCCGCATCTGCACCGTCCGCTCACCATCCAACGGCTCAATTAAGCCCGCACTCGTGTCTTCGGCTGATTTGGGGCACACTGTGTTTCGAATGCACGCCCTACGCCTAGTGGAGAGACATGTGCCTGTTGCGCTGTGCGTGCAGTTTGTCGCGTTTCTCACCAAAGCATTCACGCTCACGGCCATTGGATCAAGATCCAACGGCCCAGATCCGATAGTGCGTGCGAGGAGAGAAAGGCAACGACGGTTCCTTGGGCTTTTTGGGAGGCTGGGATGGCACCACATGGCGCCATCTTGACCATCCATCTTTTGTGACTTCCAGAAGGTGCTACGGATGTTGGATTAGACCGATTTTCATGCCGTTGGGCTATGATCATCGATCCAAACCCATCTGTGTGGTCGGATTTGTCGTCTAAAGTATGGATTGACACCATCTTGGCCCTTGATCTCTGAGCTTCCTTGGACTATATCTAGTGCTACGGATGTCCGATTAGGGTGATCTTGAAGTCGTTGAACTCCCGTCATCACCCTGATTAGATTCGTATGGTTGGATCTTCTGTCCGAAGCCCTAATTAAAAGTCGCCCTGTCCCTGGCCACAAAAGGAGACAATTGCTATACAATTTATACAATTTGACCTAAATGCATGATTATGCATGTTATGCAATATTTACAATGCATGATGCTAATATGACACTAAGAACATGCATTAATAGACATTTTTAGCTATTTAGTTGTAAGCACATTAGGAAACCTTTGATTGAAGAGAATTCCTTCTCTAATCAATCAATCCCTTCCAAAATTGGAAGGAAGATTCCTCGAGGAGTCCTCTGGTAGGACTCGAATAGGTTGTGTTAATATGGTGAAATTATCGTTGAAGTTAGTATAGTGGGCTAACTTAGGTCGAGTCTAACCATCTTTCAAAATTTTTTTTTAACCTGGCCTACTTAATTTATCTTGGTCACTTTTAGGCCCAGGGTCGATCTCAGGGAGGCGTGAATTATAGGTGAAGAAGTTTCTACGCCTTTCCTAAAATGTATCTCTTCCGTGCATTTATTATGTTTTTGGTTTTTTTTCTATTTAAGATTTTTTTGTTGATAATATTGTCCTTGAGGCACACCCTCAAAATCAGGTCCTTGGTTTGAGCCAAATTGTTCTTGGCCTGGAGCCAACTTAGGGTTTTCAAAAGAATTGGCCTTGCTATTTGCAAGACCAAGTACCTGCAAGACAAGGATTATCTTTTCTCTTTTACTCTCTTTTTTTATCTTTTTTAATAGCAGGAAACAAAAGAGAAATAAAAACAAGGTAGCTTGCTTGTAGAGAAATAAATACAGTCTCTATATATATAGATATATATATATTATATATAGGGGTGGGGTGGAAGTGGAAATGGCATGTAGCACAGTATCAAGTTGGTCCACGTCTAGTAAGACACAACCAACAAGACAAAGTGCTGTGTAGAGTGTGGGACGAATGTGTGGGAGTGTGTGCGGAGGTGCTTGCTTTACACGGGTATCGGGGAATATCAGCAATTGGTGCAGATATTCCCGCGATATAATGTGTGGTGGAGTGACTAGTGCAAGGGCATATGGATACAGGTAGGTGATGTGTATGTAAAGATATATATATATATATGTATATACACAGATAGGGTTATAACTATATAGGTATGTAGTTATCTATATATATAGATATGTAAATATAGATATATATATATATTTATAAATAGATATATATATATATTTATAACTATATAGATATATATATATAGCAATATATGTATATAGATATGTATATGTATATATGTATATAGATATATTTATATAAGTATCCATGTATATAGATATATGTCGATATATATTTATGTATATATGTGAGTGGATATATAAACATATATGTGTGTAGACGTCAGTTTATAAGGGTGTGTGCGTGTGTACAAGTGTGTGTGAGAGAGTACACATGAGTGTGTACAAGTGAGTGTGTGTGTGCACGTACTGGCAGGTGGCTGTGAGAGAGAGAGAGGAGTTTAAGTCATCTGGCAGAAGCTTCCGCCATCTGATCTCGCAGGAGCGCGCGCAGGTGCACAAGCGCTTCACGCGGGCGCCGGAGGGAACGCGCGTGCTGTCTTCGTGCCCAGGCAGGTGCGAGAGTGCAGCACAGCGCACTGCATAGCGCAGTGCACAGCGCTGCGGGCTGGAGTGGGCGCGGGTGTAGACACGGGCGACCAGCTGGAGTGGGTTGCGGGTGAGGAGAGAGAGCTCTGTGCCACTGGCTAAGTGAGAAACAAGCCGGGGGCTACAGTGTCGCACTGAGAGGCGTGAACAGTGGCTACAGTGCTGCGTGGGAGCGGGCGACTGGTAGCGCCGGTTCTACGTACGCGGGCGCACTGGGAAGCGCCTGCACGAGCGGGGAGAGCTCGCGGAGGTCTGCTGGCATGCGCGCGGTGGCCTGCGCTGCTGCTGGCGTCTGTTCATGCTGTTGGAGCTTCTGACCTTGAAGCTCTGACAATGGCGGCGAGGGTGTTCAGCGGTGAAAACAGAGGGTGAAACCACCATGCCGACCTGCTCATGAAGGAGCTGGGTGGTGGTGGAACTCACAGTGGTGGTTGTGGGATCGCTATGAGCTTTCTCCTGCCCGCAGTGTGTCTCTTCAGTGGGAAGAGATACTACGTATGGAGAGGGAGAGGGGAGGAGGTTGGCCTGAATGAAGGTGTTTGTCTGTGGTGTGTGTTCAGGCTCCCTTCGCAAGGGAGAGGGCAAGGCTTTTTAAAGAAGAAGGAGCCTGCCAAAGCCATGTTGCTGGTGTTGCATGTCTAGCCATGCTGCTGGGCAAAGGAATGCACGAAGAGGTGCATGCCCCATGCCCTGAGCCACACGAGGGAGAAGAATTTCAAAGTCAAAATAAAAAAATGAGAATGGTGAATTTGCAATGCATCCCTAGATGAAGACATTAATTAGATGGCCAATTATTTGCATTATCCTCCCCTCTCAATAAATGCATGCATGTGTTAATTTACAAATGCAACTATAGTTACTTAAGATACAATGGTAGTGCTAGGAAATAACACAAGATGGCATAATTACTGGTGTATTTTTGCTGTGCAATCATACCCCCATGCCTATCTTTTGCTAGTCCCTAGCAAAACATTTCGTATTGTATTTGGAAATGATCTTAAGCTGAAGATTTTCTTCTGAGGTGACATGAGTGTGTTTATTTGTTGGATATTGTGAGAACCAATTGTATAGAAGACTACCAGTACTTTAAGTCTTACATGACATAGATCATCTCTCAACTAACCTGGACTCTTGATATTTAAACCTTAAGTATGATTTCCAGGACTCAGAAGGTTTTTGCCGTACTCGAGAGCTCAAGAGATTATGGTTTGTGCATAGTGAAGGATCAAGACTGATCAGATGAACATTAAGACTCAAGCCCAAGGTTTCACGAACCTTTAAGTGTAGGTTGGTCCCAGTTTCAGCTCGTGTCTTCGGATTGACCCTTAAGAAGATGATGGAAAACTCAACTCCCATTTTATTACATTTGTGGCACAAAGAATATATGTTAGAAATAGGGTATTTGTAACTTGCCCTGAAAAACTTTTTAGGGATAAGAATTTACAGACATTTGCGAGATATACTGACTTATTTGCACATATTTTTTTTTTTTTGAAACAAATGTCAGTATATCTCTTACAACTTTATTTGGAGAAGCACACTTTTTTTTTTTTTTTGTGGGAGAGTTCATTTTTGGTGGAAAGAGTTTCTCCTAGACACAAGACTAAAGCCTGGGATAAAAAGTCTACCTGCGCGCACAGGTAAGGACTCCACCTTCCCTAATGAACACTAGGGTTGGATCTGATGTTCACTTGGTCTTTCTTGATATGTGTAGTGTGAACCAAGATTACTTAGGTTCTCGAGTAGAAGCAAACCAACGGATCCTGTACTGATGTCTCAGGTACAAGAATACATCCTTAGTTAGGAGAGATTCTGATCTATCTTGTCAACGCTCAAGTGAATTAAGCTGAGCCTGAGCGAATCAAGCTTCTGTGGCCAGGAAAGTCTTTAAAACATTGGTTGAATATCCATAAACACTTATTGTATTTTTGTTTCATCCTTCAGATCATTAGTAAACACCTTTTTTTTTTGCTATGTACATATTTATAGATGGATAAAAGCTGCATGATACCATATAATACCTAGATCCTATAGATGCATATCCACCCCCCCATGCCAAACGATGCTATGTCCTCATATGCATGCAGGGTAGGGTAGAGGAAGGTCCAAAGATCAGGGAACGAGAGCTGAGGTGCAGGGTATATCGCAGGGTGGTAGGGTGGGTGGTGAAGTGAAAAGGTGCGAAGTGAAGTGTACGTGATAGTGGAGGAGTGTTGCTGGGGTGCCTCCTAACGAGTGTTGAATTTAACGTCCCCAGCTGGACCCAGAATGAGGCACGAAATTAGTTACCCTCCAGCAGGGCAACAATTTCTCCAACGGGGGCAGGTTCAAGAGTAAGATAAGGTTTTAAATGCTACCCATTGACCGTAAATTTATGCCCAGATTTGGGATCTTCAATTTCAACATCCCCAATGGGAAATGGTCTTGAGACCAAGAAGGGACCAGTCCATTTGGACTTCAATTTTCCAGGAAAGAATTTGAGCCAGGCATTGTAAAGCCAAACTTGCTGAGATGGCTCAAATTCCTTCCGTCAAATACGGCTGTTGTGAAAAGCCTTAGTGCGTTGCTTGAAAGTTAAGGCAAAATCATAGGCTTCACAACGGAGCTCTTCCAGCTCTTGGAGTTGGAGTTTCCTTTCTCGACCACACAGGTCTGGGTCGAGGTTACATTGGCAAACCGCCCAATAAGCGCGATGCTCCAACTCCACGGGCAAATGACAAGGCTTCCCGTAAACGATTCTATAAGGAGACATACCTAGGGGAGCCTTGAAGGCAGTCCAGTACGCCCAAAGTATGTCAATCAGCTTGTCAAACCAATCCTTACGATCAGGTCGAACCGTTTTCTGGAGAATTTACTTGATTTGCCGGTTCGACACCTCAGCCTGGTTGTTCATCTGAGGATGATATGGAGATGCGATACGATGGTGGACTCCATATTTCCTCAGAAGTTCTCGAAAAGAAGCATGGGTAAAATGGCTTCCTCCATCCGAGATAATGGCTCGAGGGATCCCAAAGCGTGCAAAAATGTGGTCTTTGACAAATCGAGTGCATATGACATGGTCAGCATGGTGCATGGGAATAGTCTCGATCCATTTCGAAACATAATCAACAACAACGAGGATGTATTTCAAGCCGTTGGACAGAGGAAACGGACCCATGAAATCAATTCCCCAAATGTCGAAGATTTCAGCAGCTAGGATGGGTTGCAAGGGCATCATGTCACTATGTGACATTGACCCTAACGGCTGGCACCTAGTGCAATGTTTGGCATAATTGTGTGCATCCTGGTGAAGGGAGGGCCAAAAGAAATTGCACTGCAACACCTTGGCTGTAGTTTTCCTCCCAGAGAAATGGCCTCCCAGTCCTGATCGTGGCAGAAGGATAGCACACTGGGGAATTCGCTGTCAGGAATACAACGACGGATGATCTGGTCAGCATCTATTCAAAAAAGTAGTGGATTATCCCAGAAATAATACTTTGCTTCTGCAATGAGATGCTCACACTGGTTTTTAGGCCAGCCACGTGGAAGGGAATCAGAAGCAAGGTAATTGGCAATGTTGGCATACCAAGGTCCACTTGCCACATTAATTGCCAATAGGTGCTCATCGGGAAAAACCTCATTGATCGGCAGGGTAAGTCCAACATGGTCAGGTTCCAGTCTTGAGAGATGATCAGCCACAACATTCTAGCCTCTAGCCTTATCGCGGATCTCAATGTCAAATTCATGGAGCAGAAGGATCCAACGAATCAATCTAGGCTTGGCATCCTTCCTATGCATGAGATGGCGAATGGCCGCGTGGTCAGTGAATACAATAACATGCGAGCCTAGAAGGTAAGAGCGAAATTTCTTTAGCCCAAAGATGAGACCACCAGTAGTTGTTTATCAGTGGTTGTATAATTGCGTTGGGCCTCGTCCAACGTCTTACTGGCGTAGTACACCACGAAGGGGTGTCTATCGCATCTTTGTCCCAGGATGGCTCCGACTGCAAGGTCGGAAGTGTCACACATGAGTTCAAAGTCGAGGGACCAATCAGGTGGCTGGAGAACAGGGGCCTTGGTGACAGCATCACGCAGCTGCGTGAATGCTCGATGCAGTCGGGGCCCATATCAAAGGGCACATCGGTCGATAAGAGATGAGTTAAAGGTCTAGAAATCTTGGAGAAGTCTTTGATGAATCTCCTATATAAATTGATGTGTCCCAAGAAGGAGTAGATTTGTTTGACAGAGCCAGGCACAGGTAAATCAGCAATTACATCAAGCTTAGTTCTGTCAACCTCGATACCCCTATCGAAGATGATATGCCCGAGAACAATTCCCTCATGTACCATAAAATGACTTTTTTCCCAGGAAAGCATGAGGTTCACATCAATACATCTCTGAAGGATACGGGTCAGGTTGGCAAGACAGTCATCAAAAGAGGGTCCAAAGACCGAAAAGTCATCCATGAAAACCTCAAGAAAGTCACCCACCATGTCATCGAATATTGCCAGCATACATCTCTGGAAAGTTGCTAGCGCGTTATAAAGTTCGAACGGCATCCTTCTAAATGCAAAGGTGCTGAAGGGGTAGGTAAAGATGGTTTTCTCTTGGTCCTTGGGCTTAATTGCCACCTGGTTATATCCAAAGAATCTATCCAGGAAACAGAAAAATTTATTTCCCGCTAACCGCTCTAGGATTTTGTCAATAAAAAGTAGCGGAAAGTGATCTTTCTTAGTTGCCGTATTGAGTTTCCTATAATCTACACACACTCTCCAAGATGTGGGAGTGCGTGTAGGGATGGATTCGCCCCTGTCGTTGATATGGATGGTGAGTCCCGCCTTTTTGGGCACGACGTGAATCGGACTCACCCAGGGTCTATCGCTGATCGAGTAGATTATACCCGCATCCAGCCACTTAATAATTTCCTTTTTGATGACCTCCCGCATGTTAGGGTTGAGACATCGCTGCATCTCGCAGGAAGGTCGAGCCTCCTTCGTATATATACGGTGAGTGCAGTAGGAGGGGCTAATGCCAGTTAAGTCTGATAAGGACCATCCAATGGCTGCCTTGTGTTCCATAAGGACCTTTGTTAGTTTGCACTCTTGCTCCCTGGTCAATTTTGAACTAATGGTTACAGGGAGCATTTCATTGGGTCCCAAGAAAACATACTTAAGTGTATCAGGCAACTCTTTCAGCTCAGGAGTGGATGGTGAAAGATCTGGCATTTCTTGGGACGAGAGTGTCCCAAGCGGATTAGAAGAAAACATGGCAAGGGGAAGAAGTTGGCCCTCAGATTGGCCAAGAAGAGGGGCATCTTGGATTAATGGATCCAAAAAGGGATAGCCCCAGTGAGCAGTATGTGGGCTCAAGGTCCCAGTGTGGAGTTGCAATTCCACTTGATTTGGCGGGAAAGAAAGGGCAATCTGGTCTTTAAGAGTGTGGACCGACGGTGAGTAGCCCGAATATGACTCAGACCATGAGGTATGGGAAGCGGAGAAAACCTCGTCAGAAGTCTAGTCAGGAGAAGGTACGTGAAAAGGGAGGGATGGGGGAACGTCACAATATGTGTTGGTCAGGCAATCGTCTATGTTTAAAGGCAATCCACAACAGTCAGCATAGGTCTCTATTAGTCTGATACACACATTGACGGCCATGTCCTCGTCAGACGTGTTGTCCTCGATGTAATCGCAATCAAAGTTCTTAGCTGCCTTGAAGATGTTAAGCTTGAGCTTCTCAGATCCAACGGCAATCTCAATACAGCCTGACTCGCAGTCGATATGGGTGCGGGCTGTGGCCAAGAAAGGTCGACCAAGGATGATCGGACAATCAGAAAGTGAGCTAGGAACTTCCATATCCAAAATAAGAAAGTCAACAGGAAAACAGAGACTGTTGACCCTAACCACCACGTCTTCCACCACACCCTTTGGTATTTTGACAGAACGATCTTCCAACTGTAACGTGACAGGGGTGGGTTTCAGATTTCCTAAAGCAAATTTCTTGAGCATGATGGTTGGTGTAAGATTGATGGAAGATCTTAGATCAAGTAGAGCACGGTTAAAATTGCAGCCTTGGATGCTACAAGAAATAAGCAGTGTGCCCGAATCTTTCTGCTTCGGTGGTAGATTTGACAGTATAGCACAACTCGCATGAGGCTAAAGAGCCACCAGATTCTTTGTTTTCTTTGACTGTCGCCTGGGTGTAGTGTAGTCTTTGAAAAATCGGGCGACAATAGGTATGTGGTCGATAGCCTCGAATAGGGGTACCTTGATTTTAACATCCCTGAATAAATTACACAGGTTATCAAAGGCCTGCATATCCTTTTTCATGCCTTTTGTCTCCCTCAATAGAGCCTCAGGGAATGGGACCGATTCTGGCACTAGTTTGGGTGTATCATCCTCTCGTGAATGTGGTGCGCATCCTGAATGAGAGGGCGATGAAAAAGATGGGCCAAGATCAGGTCGAGGCGGATCGACGGTTTGCTTACCGCTCCTAATAGTAATCTCATTGGACGTCGCTGGTCCAATGGGATCATAAGGCGGAGGAGGGTTCACAATAGGGACATAAGGGTGAGGTGTAGTTGCTGCAGGATTAGCCTAAAATCCCGGTGGAATGCTTGGAGCCTGCAGAATCTGATGAACCTACCCCTGAGAAGGTCGTACCTGTGGTTGAGGACCACGGGGTACGAAATTTTGTGGGTTGGGAACAGGTTGGGCTGGAAGAGTGCCCTAAGATCGAGTCGCCATGCATAGTTGACTGATCTCAACATTCTACTGCGCCAATTGGTGCTAAAGGGAGGTCATGTTCTCTTCATGGTGCTCAGACATTTCTGTCATCATTCGCATCAGTTTATCAAGAGGACTCGATGCGTGTTCTATTTGTGGTATGCAAGGACCCAATGGCGGATTCGCCACAAGATTAGACTAAGCCCTTGGGATGATGGTTGCGGACGGTCGCATTGGCCCACCTGCAGGGTTTTGGCGCTGTGGGTTATTGGACCATGCGAAGTTAGGATGATTTCGCCACCCTGGGTTATAAGTAGCAGAGAACGGGTTGTTCCCCAAGGTGAAAGCGTCTTCTAAGCCAGAAGACGAGTTTGCATGTAAATATGTATCCGAGCACACGGAGGCTTGGTCCTCCGTGTAAAAATACTGGCATGCAGAAGCCAGATCCACATGACTTACCGAATCGCTCGACGCGACGCTCGGTAAGGAAGATCTCACGTGGTTTTTGGGGATAAGCCTGGCGTTAGAAGGATTAGGATTGTGATGAAGTGGTGAGGTGGGGGTGTTTGCCATAGAACGGGCGGGCTTGGCCAGAAGCTCGTCCAACTTCTTATGCACGACGGAGACTTCATACAATTTTTGTGTGATAAGGCTAAGATCTGTGGATGAATGGGAGGGTCCCGTGTCAACTTCGTGAACATTATGGGGTAGGCTGGTACGATTGAAGGTGACAATAGAGGCATTGTTTATTGAGTTTTCGCTCATGTTTTCAAATAATTCGAATGCTCCATTCTCATCTTTATTCATGAAATTCCCTCCGCAAGTGTCTGCAATCTGCTTCAAAGTCTCATTTAGCCTATAATAGGAAATCTGGGCTATATGCCACTTAGGCAGACCGTGGTGCGGATACTTCTGGAAGAGGTCATTATACCTCTCCCAAGCCTCATGCAGCTGTTCGCCGTTTTGTTGCGTAAAGTTATAGCACGGCGAAGCGCATTGGTTCACCCGATTGGGAAGAATTTATTCAGAAATGCTGTTCGCATCTCTTCCCAAGAATGGATGGTTCTCCCAAGGGTGCGTAACCATTGCGACGCTTTATCCCGTAATGAAAACGGGAACATTTTCATGAGGACAATTGGTACCCCGATGTTTCTTGGTTTAACTATTTCAGCCAATTGGGTTAGGTCTTCCAAATGGAGAAAAGGATCTTCACTTGCAAGACCATGAAAGTGGAAGTTAATCAGGCCAATTATATTGGGTTTCAATTCAAAATCGTCCCCACCCATGGGGACTCGGATTTGTCCTATGGTCTCTGTAGCAGCGAGATTTTGATAAGAGCTAAGAGACCTAGGCTCCTCCCGTTTGGGAGGGTTCTGTATTTCCTCCAAGGTTTCCCTAATGGCTTCAATCTGTTCATTATACATTTCCATTTGGGCTTGGAGGTAGGTTATGGGGTCCATGGCTCCACCACCTGGTGGGATTTGAGGGTAGTTTCCTCCCTCGGGATTTGGCGGTGGGCGTGCAGCCATGTTTGTGGAGGAGGATGATGATTCGATTTCTTTCCTTCTAAAATTATCAGACAATTCAAACAATTCAGGGTTTTGTGACCTCCTCCCAAACATGCACTACCACAGGAAAAATTGGGGAGATAAGAAGGGAAAAGGGGATGAGAGAAATGACTCCACAAAGGTACACTTGATGATAAATCAAGGTAATCAAAGTCCTAACCTCTACAATGTGCCCTTAGACCTAAAGATCTAAGTTACCTACTATCACAACCTATGGAACCAAATGCGAGCACTGCGGAACCACCGGGCCAGATTGAAAGGCTATTTGCCCCAGTCTTAGACACCCGATAGCACGCGGGAACCCGCACCAACACATAGGCACTACACGTAGGTAGTTAGACCTCCAAACCTTAATAAGGGTCAAGTTTCTACTAGTTTTAATTAGAGGCTTAGGATCAAGTGCTTCAGGAATGTGAAGGGCATTGTATACGGGTAATGCCCAAGTGCATTGATTTTAGAAAGTGTGTAAACCAAGCATGCAATGGGGAAATCTCCCCGAATTGAAGTTTTAGTTGGTAAATGGTTTTTAGAATTGCAGCCTTAAGTAGTATGGATTTTAAGATTTCGCTGAGTTACCAATTCAACCAATCTCCGAGTTTTGAGAAAATGCAAGTTTTTCTATGCCCAACAAACCCTTCTTCAATGTGAGTTGGTTAATGCATGTTAAAAATGCAATGGGCTTCCCTAGGTGGAAATTTCTATGTGTGGATGCACGAGTCAATTTTAGGTTAGTGTGAAAGGGAGCCAAAGCACTTCAATTCAAGTGCTCCCAATCACCAAAATGATGTTCCACACACAAGGCTCAACCACAAGATAATGTAAAGAAAATCAAAGTGTTGGGGTTGAAATATTCGGGATCAAATCTAAGGCACGTAAAAGGTTGTGGTGGGGTTGGAATCAACTCAATTCCAAGTCTCCCCATCAAAAAATGTGATCCCGAATTGCGGATAAATGAGGCAAGGAGGGATGGCAGTCAATCTATTTAATCTTGCCTCGAAGAACACTTCACATGACGAAAGATTAAAGAATCAAGATTCTTGGATCTTTGCTATGCGAAGTTTGGCAGGAAATCCAAGGGCGGTGGAGGTGATGGCAAACAATCAAGCAAGTGATTTTTAATCCACTTGCCCCAAGAAATCCCAAGAAGTGTTTTTAGGTTTTTTTTTTAATTTATTTAGGTGACAAGTTAACCTAAGTTGCTAAGAGAGAGAGACCTACCTCTTCAGCAACGTGGGTGAAGCTCCAGTGTGGTGCCGGCAACTTCACGCTCTTGTTCCCATCTTGGATCTTCCCACGTCTCTGACTTCCTCTGCTTGCCTCCTCCTTGCAACTGGTTTACCTGCACACCAACAAACAAAAATACCCGTGAAGAGAAGGGTGTGAGAAGAGAAAATCAAAGGAATGGAGTAGAAACTTACTTAATGCGTACCTCCCTAGCAACGGCGCCAGAAAAAAGCGTGGTAGGACTCGAATAGGTTGTGTTAATATGGTGAAATTATCATTGAAGTAAGTATAGTGGGTTAACCTAAATCCAGTCTAACCATCTTTCAAAAAATTTTTTTAACCTGGCCTACTTAATTTTATCTTGGTCACCTTTAGGCCCAGGGTCGATCTCAGGGAGGCCAGAATTAAGGGTGAAGAAGTTTCTATGCCTTTCCTAAAACGTATCTCTTCAGTGCATTTATTATGTTTTTGATTTTTTTCTATTTAAGATTTTTTTGTTAATAATATTGTCCTTGAGGCACACCCTCAAAATCAGGTCCTTGGCTTTGAGCCAAATTATTCTTGGCCTTTAGCCAACTTAGGGTTTCCAAAAGAACTGGCCCTACTATTTGCAAGACTGAGTACCTGCAAGACAAGGATTATCTTTTCTCTTTTATTCTTTTTTTTATCTTTTTAATAGCAGGAAACAAAAGAGAAATAAAAACAAGGTAGGTTGCTTGTAGAGAAATAAATACAATCTCTATATATATAGATATATATATATTATATATAGGGGTGGAGGTGGAAGTGGAAATGGAGTGTAGCACAGTATCGAGTTAGTCCACGTCTAGTAAGATGCAACCAACAAGACGAAGTGATGCGTAGAGTATGGGACGGATGTATGGGAGTGTGTGTGGAGGCACTCGCTTTACACGGGTATCGGGGAATATCAGCAACTGGTGCAGATATTCCCGCTATATAATGCGTGGTGGAGTGACTAGTGCAAGGGCGTATGGATACAGGTAGGTGATGTGTATGTAAAGATATATATATGTATATATACAGATAGGGTTATAACTATATAGGTATGTAGTAATGTATATATATAGATATGTAAATATAGATATATGTGTATATATATATATATTTATAAATATATATATAGTAATATATGTATATAGATATATTTATATAAGTATCTATGTATATAGATATATATAGATATAAATATATATATTTATATATATATATGTAGATATATATTTATGTATATATGTGAGTGGATATATAAATATATGTGTGTGTAGACGTTAGTTTATAAGGGTGTGTGTGTGTGTACAAGTGTGTGTGAGAGAGTACACGTGAGTGTGTACAAGTGAGTGTGTGTGCGCGCGTATTGGCGGGGGGTTGTGAGAGAGAGAGAGGAGTTTAAGTCGTCTGGCAGAAGCTTCCGCCGTCTAATCTCGCAGGAGCGTGCACAGGCACATAAGCGCTTCACACGGGCGGTGGAGGGAACGCGCGTGCCGTCTTCACGCATAGGTGGGTGCGGGAGTGCAGTGTAGTGCACTGCGCTGCAGGCTTGAGCAGGCACAGGCGCAGACGCGGGCATGGGCGCAGACGCGAGTGATCGGCTGGAGCGGGTTGCGGGTGAGGAGAGAGAGAGCTGTGACACCAGCTAAATGAGAAATAAGCCAGTGACTACAGTGTCATGCTGAGAGGCGTGAATAGTGGCTACAGTGCCATGCGGGAGCAGGCAACCGGTAGCACCGGTTCTGTATGTGCAGGCGCACTGGGAAGCACCTTCACGCCCGTGGAGAGCTTGCGGAGGTCTGCTGGCGTGCACGCGGTGGCCTGCACTGCTGCTGGCGGCTGTTGCTGCTGCTGGAGCTTCCGACCTTGAAGCTCTGACAATGGCGGCGAGTGTGTTCAGCAGTGAAAACAGAGGGTGAAACCACCATGCCCACCTGGTCACGAAGGAGCTGGGCGGTGGTGGAACTCACAGTGGTGGTTGTGGGACCACTGTGAGCTTTCTCCTGCCCGCAATGTGCCTCTTCAGTGGGAAGAGATACTGCGTATGGAGAGGGAGAGGGGAGGAGGTTGGCCTGAATGAAGGTGTTTGTATGTGGTGTGTGTTCAGGCTCCCTTCGCAAGGGAGAGGGCAAGGCTTTTTAAAGAAAAAGGAGCTTGCCATAGCCATGCTGCTGGTGTTGCATGTCCAGCCATGCAGCTGGGCAGAGGAATGGAGCAAAGAGGTGCATGCCCCATGCCCTGAGTCGCGCGAGGGAGAAGAATTTCAAAGTCAAAATAAAAAAATGAGAATGATGAATTTGCAATGCAGCCCTAGATGAAGACGTTAATTAGATGGCCAATTATTCACATTATCCTCCCCTCTCAATAAATGCATGCATGTGTTAATTTATGAATGCAACTATAGTTACTTAAGATACAATGGTAGTGCTAGGAAATAACACAAGATGGCATAATTACTGGTGTATTTTTGCTGTGCAATCATCCTCTTTCCATTGAATCCGTCCATGAGCCCTAGAACTTTCCCAATCGCTTATGCGAACTCATAAGAGATTTGGGTATCCTAGAATTTCCAACTTCGGCAACATTTCTTACCTTGGAAGCTTGGCTTCCAAGTTTGAAACTCCTTCCAAAATCCTATATAAGCAAGCACAAATTAGGTCGAACTTCCCAAGCTTGATTCCGACCGTGAAGCCCCCTTTTCCTCCTTCCTCTTCCGGCCACGAAGCTCCACAAGCTCTGGCGACTCTTCCTGACCTCTCTCGTCACTTTACCACAAAACCTGTGGTAGATTTGCCTTCCTCTCTCTCGTTCGCTCCTGGTCGTACCAGCAGGAGCTCTCTATCCTCGTCGTTGTCGCCGTCCCCACTACCGGAGTATCTTCCTTCGTTGATGCCAGCCTACCAATGCTGGTGCCGATTCTCCCCCTTTCGTCCGTTTAGATTAGGTTAGATTAGATTAGTTAGATTCTTAGGTTAGTTTTCTTCTCCAAAAAGCCAAAAATAACCCTAAACTCGACACGCACACCTCCGTCTTGCCCATCTCCGATCGCTCCTCTGGCAAGGCAGTTCCACTGCTACACAACTCCATCCACCTCACCAACCACCTCACAACCTCCCCCATGCTCTATTTTTCAAAACCCCTCTCTCCATTCATTTTCTCATCCACCCAAACCTACTGTCGACCAAGCCACCTTTCCGTCACCATTCCTGACCAACCACCACGCACCATAATCCACCATAGAACCACCGCCGTTACATTTGTCGTGCCTTGGTGAAGCTCCTGAGCCATCTGACGAAGCCGCAAGACCGTGTTCTTCATTTTAGGTTCACCACCACCATCGCCATTACCATGAAGCTTTGAGCAAGGCTTCAAGCTTGCTCCAGGACGCAGTCACTCCAGGTGTTTACTCCAGGCTACGTAGATTCATCCCATGAACGTATCCAGATCCTCAGTTGAAGACTACTGGAGCAATAGCCACGCCAATTGGACGAAGGACTTTACTGCTGTGCTGCGTGAAGTAAGGGTGGGACTTTAGTCCCACCTCGGAAGCTGACGACCAAGCGTCGCCACATATATTGATTTTATGCTTAAGGCTTATCGCCTCAACAAGCATAGGGGGTGAGGTCCCTGCACTCGCCCCTCACACGCCTCATCCGAGACACCTTACATGGGGGTCTGGCCAACTTGATAACCCGCCTAACCTAAGTACTCACTCACCACCCACGCTGGTGAGCCTCATCCCAGGTACGCTCTATCCGTATACCCGATTACCTTGACTGGCATTGGGAGGGCGGAACCTAAGAGGAGAGGAAGCAATAGAGTGTGGGGTAGGGGAGGGTTTTGCCCTGCACAACACTTAGTGAAATCTGAGATGGCCGCCCTCTGTGTTTGAAGACAGGCAAGAAGAGAAAGAAGAGGAGGAGAAGGAAGAAGGTTTGTGCATAAAGGGAGAGAGTAGCTGAAGAAGGAAAGCTAAAGAAGAAAGGAGAAAAGCAGAAGCAGAGAAGAGAAGAGAAAAAGAGAAAGAAAAAGAAGAACAGTGCTAAAGAAGCTCTGTAGCACTTGTTGGATAAGTCGTCTAATTCAATAACTCAACGTCTGATTTGAGGCTTGACATTGTGAAAGCTTGATAAATTGATTACTTGATATATATGCTTAGAGAATAATTGGTGATTTAATCACCATGGTTTTAGCTTCTCTACCTTTTTATTGCCTCAAAATACATGAGAATTCATTGAATATCTAATGTGACAGATTAGTATTTATTGAATATCATTTTGTGGTTTAAATTCTTGTGCTCATTTACATTATTGAGATTAGTGTGTGAATTCCTATTTACTCCTTGTGTTCGACCTCGAACTTCATTTCTGATATTCGAGCTATAAATCTTATTTGTTTTTCGCATTGATTTGACCTATATTGCAACGCATTATTTTTAAAACCCGTTTCAGAGCGACTAACAGTGGCAGAGGAGTGAAAGAGGCAAAAAGGTAGGGTTTTGCAGCAAAGGTGGCTAACGCTAAGCATAACCAGGTGGTGCAAGATGCACTTGTAATACGGCATGTGCCTGTCCTTGTGGTGGCTGAAACCTAGGCAGGGTACCCTGGTTTTGCTCATATCATGGGTTAAGGATAGGTTGGGAGGGCATGGCTCCCTATGATCTATGCTCCTACAACAGTTGATTCTACATGTTTTGGATGCTCTGTATCTAGTTAGCCATCGCCTTCGTGATCTACAAGCTATCTTGAGTAGATTTTCACATAGATTCTTGTAATTCCTCTTTTAACGCCTCTAAGGGGTCGACCCGCTTTGGAGGGTAGTCAACAGCTTGATGCAGTGGCTGATATATAAGACAGAATTGCTATTGAGATGGGAATGGGTGTTTCCTTGGGTACGTGTTTTTCACATTCCTATATTGTCTAGTCTAGTAGTATGGATCTTGATGTGGTCTTTACAACTTACCAAACCAGGACAAACTTGGATTTTGGCACCAACCAGGGTTATACATCTCTGAGTACGGGTTACTACACTCGTATCTGATCATAACAACATCGTTAGCCATAACTAACTTGAATTAGTTGAAATCAAGTGACAAACGCTCCTACATGATCGCCTAAGAGCCGTAATTCCACAAAGATCCGTTTTGAGGAGAGAACATTAAAATAGGGTTAATTCTGCAGTTTTAACATCACACCATAAATACAGAGTAACCAAATATTTTTTTAGGGGCTAATTAAAGGTCAAATGGGCATTAAAATCTAAAGAGTGGGCCCACACAAATAGAAACAAGGTTTCACGCATTTTGAGAACCGCAACAACACACAAAACCCTAATTTCTGACTTGCTTAAATTAAATAGGTTCTGGTTAGAATAAAATTCATATAAACCTCCTAAAATTCATAGAAAATTATTTTGAGAGGTTTGGTACCCCTGGTTTGACCATCTGAACCCATTTTGACCTAAAATAGAGTTTCAGACAGGATTCTACCCTAATTTGGGCTTTTATGCAAATTTCCAAGTCAAACATGGTCAAAAACTCAAATTTGACTTCACCATTAGATTCCTCTGCTCGAAATTAGGTTAAGTCCAAAATTTGGGCCCAATTAGAGTCCATCTTGACCTAGTTTGCATTTTAGTCCCTTAAATCTCTCTATTTCTCACAATCAAACCCCTAACTTTTGATTTTATTACATGTAGGTCCCTAACCTTTCATCATTCTTCTCAAAAAGGTCCCTATCACCATGAGAGTCTGAGAAGGATCTTTAGAGCATTATTGCCGACATTCAATCGAGGATTTAATCCTAGAAATCTTAATGAAAAATCCTAAAACTCGGCAAGATTGATCCTCAGATCAATCTGCGTCGATCAAGATCTTTCCTAAGGCCAATCATGGCCAGAAATTGTGTTGGCGAGCTCGAGAAAATAGAGCTCTTCAGGCAATTTGGGCACCTTCCAAATGGGCACTACAGAGATCTACTAAGGAGGGAAGCCTTATCTATAAAAGCAGCCGCATCCATCCAAGCTATCTTTGTCACGTTTCTAGCACGCAATCCACCCCTACTCCTTCCTCTGTTGCCATTGACGATGACCTGGAGCTTCTTCATAACCCTTCTTCGGTCACTCCTATGTACAATAGGGAGAGGGCTTCTCCTCAACACTTTGTCGCCATCCTTTCGGACAAAGAAGGCGGCCCAATTACCCCCTCGTCAGCTCCATCCTCACCTCCTTCCTCCACAGCTCTGGTGTACCTCTAGCAAGCTTCCTCGAACCTCCATTCATCAAATAACATTAGGGCTTCTCTCTCTCTCCCCTCCAATTAGGTCTAGGCTAAGTTTTAGTTCCCAATTCCCTCTCCTTCTCCTTCTCTGACTCCAACAACCACCACCACGACCACCTTCACTGCAGGCATACCTCCACCCATCGCACACCGCATAACCACCACCAACAGCATCGCCTTAGCTTCACGGAGCTCCCCAGTTCCTCAATTTCATCGCTCACTGCCTCCAATATCCTTCTCCATCACCACCGACTGGAGCTCATCAGAGCTTCTCTGCCACACACCTTCGACCAATGGCACCACCAAACACCTTATGTACCTTTGCGTGCATTTAACTCTAGCTCTAGGTCCATATTTCTATCACAAGTATCTCACCGTCGCCGGTCATCATCTCCGTCTCCGACCACCATCATCCAGCCACCTCTGGTCTCATCCCTGCTCTCAATCGGCACGGAACAACTTCAAGATCAGTTCCAGACCCTCAATTGGGTGAAGCCACAGCAGTAGCAGACCTAATTGAGCACGCTTCTTCACGGCTGCCACAGCGAGGAGGAAGGGGACATAGTCCCACATCGTTCGCTGCAAAGCACTCACAGCGGTATAAAGGGAAATTGTGTTAAGGGCTTATCACCCAACACACGGGGGGTTGGGTCGCCCATGCACATGACCGATGCACCCTCACCCACCTCCATGCTGGCGGGCCTAGACCTCTTTACTCTATACCCGATTACCCGATAGCTCGATTACTATGCATCCATATACCCGATTTCGAGAGAAGGAAAGAGGAGAAATTCTACGAAGGGTTGGGGGGTTTTGCACTGTCCACCTTGAGAAACATGCCCATATGCTCTATACATAGCCATTTCTAAGGATGATACTCTGAAGCCTTATGCTAAGGCTACTTCTGAGTTGTTATAAGGCCATGTGCCTTGTTCTAAGCTCTAAATGGTTAAGTCATCTGACCTTAGTGTCTGATGACTGATTGAAGGTACTGTGGGATTATTTGAGGCCTGTAGTGCTTGGCCTTATGCTTGAGACCCTTGGCTCTGTTATTGTAGATTTATTTGGCTGATATATGGTTCAAGATTATTGTTGAGAAATTCAGACATTTGATATATGCTTAAATGTGGGATTAATTGATGATTGAAATTACCACTTTTTAGAGTTTCTTTTTATCCCACTGAATTCTTGAGATATATTCTTGGAGTATATTACTCATTGAATATTTTGATTTCAATTCATTATTGTGATCATTGTTTCTAAATTGCGATTAGTGTGTGAATTCAATATTTGCCCCCTACGAACGACTTCGGACTTAATTCTTTGTTTTTGAGCACTCTTATATAAATTTAAATGTTGTAAAGTGGTTTTTGTCGACAAAACTACAACGCAAGCATTTCTCCTTGAAACATCGGCTCAAAACCCATACAACATTTTGGCACCGTTGTCAGGGAGCAACGCACAATTCACCACTAGTCTTATCTTTCTTGATTGAGCTTATTACTAACTTGCCCTATCTGTTTTTCTATGATTTTGTGAGCTACATCATGAGAAGATCAGCCGCGCAACCACCCACTCCAAGGGCAGGTAACATTTCTCTTCTTCCTTAATCAACCTCCTAATCTTAGGAAGAGAAAAAGGAAACAAGTGAATTAGGATTCACTTGGATTATTTTTATAGTAATCATCGTTTAAAGGAAAAAAGTTTCCTAATATGCGAACTTGATTTATATCTGATTGAAGATTGAGATGATTTGATTAGAGATCCCCTTCCTGATTTCCTGTACCTATTAGGGATTTACGCTTAAATTTTAAACATCTTGGACTACTCACTTTCTTGTTTGAGTCCAAGGTGTTACATTTGAGATCAAGTTGGACTTGAAATAAAGCCAATTAGGGTTTCCACTTTAGGGTTGTGAAGTGTTAGTACACATTTGTCTACATTAAAGGAAACTGATCTTCCTGTATTTGTGTGCTACCCAAGCCCTTGGTTGAAAAGATATATTCAAGTAAACCCTAAAATCAGGTTCTACATTCACTTGAACCTTAAAATTTTGGACCTAATAATTTGAGAGCCAATTCAGGGTGATTTTGGGTCTTGACCCAAATTTCATCCTTTGGGCAGGTTAGGTGAAGTTGGTTTACTTTGTAGGCCAATCAACCTCCAAATTAGGTCACAAATTGAATAAATTTCTAATCAAGCGAAATTCAAGGAACAAATTAGGACTAAAATTGGTAGACTTAAGGTCTTAATTCGCATATTCCATTCTACTTGGAACCGTAGTGACAAGGAAGGTTGGGTGGAGGAAATCCTGTAACTTGCGGGGACACTCTACCGTGTAGGGGTCTTTGCGAGGCTCTCCCTTCCTGGCTAAGGAAGTAATTCTCGGGTGTGTGGATTTTTGATTTAGAGGTAACATCTACCTCGAAATAGCCTTAGTCATCCAAAAATCTTTAGGTGCCTTGATTGGGTTCACTAAAGATCCAATCCCTCATCTATTCTCTAGAGCACAGACACAGGAAAGGTCCCTAGGTTTTTTACCTAAAGGCCTCCATTAGAGTCGATCTTCTGGGGATTTGATTTGATTTGATCAATTCGATCTTGACTTGAATTTGATTCTACATCCTGATCCACCACCTGATTTGAAAATGCAACTTAACAACAAAGGAAGACTATTTAGGAAACCTGAATCCCAAATGAGCATGAAATAGAAATGATCGAGGCTACTCTTAGTCATTATGATGAGTATTACAAAACCTCAGATCCATCAAGGAATATTCAGGTTAATTTACCAGAAACAACAACCCACATTATGAATCGTGCTAGAATGATATTCATACAAATAATACATGGTTCAAGCTGGGATGATCTTTTATTAGAATATAGTAAATTGTGGAGACTACACAATACTGAGTATATACAACGTTTGTGAAATCCACAACTATGGGAGATACACCAGGGTCTCATTGAGAAACATGGGTATACACTAAATAAGTTACAACAAGCCATTGATCAAAAATACCCATATCAACATTCAGAAATTGATGAGACATCTTGGAGCAAAGTTGAAGATCAATATGATTTCCTAGAGCCCAGGTTCAAAAATCAAGGTTTTTATGGGCCCCCAAACCAAATGGAATCTAATTCAAACTTGGTGTAGAATGACATACCTGATCTTAATGTTGGTTGGGTGGATCCAGTCGCAAGTGTTCCCAATTATGAACTAGCCTTAGAGAGTGATGAAGTTGGTCCATCATTCCTTGATTTAATAAGCTTGAGTCAGAACCTCTCGAGGATATAATTCCTGCACCTTATCCTGTTAAGGTAATCCTCGAGAGTCATTCTGACATCCCAATCCATGTCTAGATTCTAGTGACCCAATTCCTACCTTTAACCTAGAATCTAGATCTGAGCCTATTTGGGATAATCATGAGGCCCAATATAACAAGAATCAGATTTTAGATCTGGATTATGATTCTGGGTCTGTATTTGACGATTATACCTCTCTAGACTCCTCAGAGGTACAAATTTATTTTGCGAAAGTCACATCTATTTACGATACAAAAAGAGAGGACTTGGAAGAGTTGATATTTGATTGGATTTACCCTAGGAGCCAAGAACTCGAGACTTTGCCTAATAAGGACACCTCTTTGAGCTTGGAGTTTGAGACTAGGTTAGATGAAAGTATGGTTGTTTATTTCATGCATCATGATTTGTCCACTAGTGGAAATCTAGATCTTGAATCAGGTTTAGAAACTAATCTTCACAGATTCTCTGATGATTTTGAATCATACTCTGATTTTGGAGAACCTTTGTTTCCTGACGATTACTAGCCAATTTACGACCTCAGTATCCATGACCCATTCTTTGATTCTGATTCTGAGGTCCCTGATCCCGAGATCATTGGTTCAAATTCCTACTTGATGAATGGGTTTTCATGAGAGAAAAGTGGGGTTAGGAGAAACTCGTCGTTGTAGTTGCAAAAACACGTTCTCAAATAAGATTTTTTACTGAAACTCCAAGGGAGTCTTGGGTTGCACACATGAAGGCAATGTTTGTTTCATTGAAATCCGCACTTTGTGTTTTTGTAATAAAGAGACAAGCAAGGTAACTTCACAAAATGGAAAGAAAAAATTTGATATATCTCAATGTGATGCAAATGTTTATTACAATATGCTAGGAAAATATAAAAGAGATAAGGGTGAGAAGAAATCTCCTGAATCGGTTATTCGGCAAGACGACAGCACTTGGCAGCAGCATGAATGGAGGAGGTGAGAGGCTGGATGACGAGGATGAGATGCCGGAGGATGCCAGGTAGAGGAATGCTTCAACAAGGCATGGAACGAAGATGAGAAGGTGGAGATGATCTTCTACCGGAATGGAGGTGGGAGGATGGCTCCAAGGCTCCCTATGAAGGTGGTGAGACAGAGGAGGAATATTTGGTGGGGCAAGGGAACAACTACACTAGTAAGGGACCTTTGAGAGATGGTCTAGAAGGGAAGGGGTCAAGGGGTTTATATAGTGGTGGAATGGAGGTGTTTTACATGCATGGGTCTTCAATCACATTTAAAACGTCGCTGAAGACCCGCTAGGGGTGTTGCTAAACAATCATGCGCCTTTATTGGCGTGAGGAGGCACGGTTGCAGTTGTCATAGTGCATGGAGAGCTTCAATCGTTGGATCAGGCCCGGATGGCCAAGGTTGCGAGGAGGAAGCATGCGTTGCTGGCATTTGAATCCTGCACCCACTAGCATCTGCGATGGTAGCCATCAGAACCTTCATTGCATGGATGGGAAGCGCCTGCAGATCGCGCCTTCGTTGATTTGAATCGTGCTCATCGCATGATTGCGAAGAACGGACGAAAGATAACGCGCTCGGTTGACTTAAATGAGTGCTCCAGATGGCACGCATCTACCATGGAGTGCAGTTGTGCATCATCATCCAGCATTTGATCGCGCATGCGTCATCTCGACCGCTCGATCAAGATTGAGTGATCCAATTTAGCCAATGCTAGAGTGGGTGCGGTGGATTGAGGCTCGAACCCGCTCCTCTTGTTTGTGGAGTGGATGCATTACCATTTGGCCAAGGAGCTGCTTGGTCATGTAGAGATGAGGTACGGCCATGCTCCTTGACCGTTGGATGAAAATCCAATGGTCGAGATCAATTCTTCCTTGAGATGCTTCAGGTTGGGCAATGAAGAGCACTTCTCAGCCATTGGATTGAGATCCAATGGCTGGGATCACTCCTTGCATGAAGCTAGGGAGGCTGCGGCTCATGTAGGGCGACCTTGATGCCACCACTAGGTCATCCATTTTCTTCTTGTAGAGGGTTCTACAGAGCTCTGATCGGGATGATTTTTGTGCTGATGGACTACGATCGTCACTCCGAATCCATCTATATGGTCAGATTCTTCATCTGAAGGCCATAAAGATGTCGCACTACTTCCTGGCCACATAAAATGTAGGAATTAATATATAGAATACACAAACTATCCTAAATGTAATGCAATGAATGTTATGCAATATTTATACTATGAAATGCAATGCTAGGACTAGGAACTATCATAAATAAGCATTTTATCATGAAGTCATGCATGTTTATCACTATTATATTGAGTTGGAATCATTCCGTTATGATCTGTAGGAATCAGAATTAATAAGTGTTGAGAGTGTCCACAATCCATAGTACGAATCTTTCACTGACTCAAATTTCCATGATCCTATATGCACTCTCCAGGCATTTACATTTGATTTAGTTGAGCATCATGAAGATTCTCAAGATGAACCTATCTTTGAATCATTTCTGGAAGAGCTCACACTACCCTCTAATTTCGAAGAAGCCACACCTTATATAGAGCCTTTCACAATCCGATCCCAACCCCAACCTGCCAACGGAATCAATTTTTACTCTGATTCACCTCTCTTTGATCCGGTTGCATATGATTCACCTCATCTTTTGATTGGAAATCGAACATTGATCAGACCGACAATAATGACTTACCCTTCTCTGATCCCACCAGTAGGGTTCCTACATTCTCTACTAATCCATTGATTTTTGAGGACCCCTACTCTAATCAGGCTGAACCAATTCAGCCAAACCCGCAATTCGTATTTCCACATCTTTCCAAGACAAATAGAATCTGGTGGGTTCCATATCTATTGATTCACATCCATCAACCCACCAGACTGATTGGTTTTGGTCTGCATCATCAGCTTATCAATCTGAACAAGCACCTGGTTGGACCAACCAGGCTACTCATCAAGGTGCTTGTTGACGAATCGTTCTTCGCTTTTAAAGTCATTTGTCACATAAAATGCTGCATCGTTTGTAGTTCTATGTGGTGGAAAAATTGACTAATCAATAATTAATGTAACCACTCAATTAGGAGCGAGTCATGTCCACAGGGAGGCAATGATGCAATAAAATCTTGATTATTTCATATTTGTTCAATCTAGTGAGAAATCCATAGTCAAATCTGACATGAAATGCAACAGAAAGAAGATGCATAATAACTCGAAAATGTAAGGGTAGATGTGCAATATTTCCTTACTGAAATATTCAATAAATATGTGATGATTTTATGTAATTTTCAATTGACATGTATTAGAGAAAATTTGTGCACATTTTAATCCCAAAACTAATGTCAAACAATGTTAATCACAAAAGCCATGCAATTGTAAGAAAGCTTCAGTATGAAGTTGCAATTTCATCACAATAAAATAATCATAAATCAAAATTCCTTTTCCTGGCAATGGCATGAAATGTAATTACTAATTAAAACAAAAGTAGAGGATTTTACCTCTCTCCTCCTTGCGATCGGGAGAGAGGTTCAATCGAGGAGAGATTCCCATAGGAGGTTGGCTGAAGTGAGGCCGTCGCGGTGGTGGCGGCGTTACGTCAAGAGGTGGCCAAAGCCGGCCTGCTAGAGGAGAAAGGTGGCGGTGGTGAAGAAGCTGCTACTGCCGCATGTGAGGCAGGTGTGCAGCTGCTAAGGCGTGTAGCTACTGAGGCACGCGGGCGTGAGCTAGAGCGCTGCAAGGTGCGCACAGAGGTGGCACGCATTCTATAGGTGCGTAGTGAAGTGCTGCAGGGAGGTGCGAGTGCTGCTGCACGCTGGAGGTGCACTGGAGGAGGTAGGTGAGGGTGCTGAAGGAGCGAGCACGCATTCTGCAGGGTGGAACGTGCGTTGTGGGCACGCATTCTGCAGGGAGGCGCTGTGGGTGCTGCTCTGCAGGTTGCAAGGAGGGCATGGAAGTGGCTGTGCTGGAGGTTGGAAGCGCTGCAGGGAGGTGTGGAAGTGGGCGCGTGGAGGTGCTGAGTTGCTGCTGCTGCTGCTGAAGGCACGTAGATGCACACGGGGAGGTGCTGGAGGTGGCGTTGCAGGGAGTAGGCGCAGCAGTGGCACTGTAGAGGTAGGCGTGGGTGTGGGCGCTACAAAGGTAGCCGCGGGTGCTAGGAACTGTGGTGTGCGGAGGTGGTTG
Source organism: Thalassia testudinum (assembly GCA_037157565.1). Lineage (NCBI taxonomy): Eukaryota > Viridiplantae > Streptophyta > Magnoliopsida > Alismatales > Hydrocharitaceae > Thalassia > Thalassia testudinum. Next base: position 114,920,265 of record JAZHRO010000025.1, read on the forward strand.
CAGTGGCACGGGGATGAAGAACTAAAGGTGGTTGATGGCGGTGGTTGCTGGAAGTGGTTGCGTGGCCCTCAGGTGCACGCTCACAGTGATGCACAAGCCACAGATGGTGCGATGGTCTGTCACCCTGCCTGCCCGCGGTGGAGTGGTCTTGTGCTCACGAAAGGAGGCTGGTGGTGTGGAATGAACGAGAGATCAACTCTCTGCACAGTGTGGGTTGTGGATGGTGGCCTCTCCTGCATGGCAGCTCTCCCTCCTCCTTTTGTAGCCACAACCTTCGTTTCAAATTCAAAATGGCGTAGCATAAATGTGATGCGCAGGAGGAGGAGGTGGAGCCAAAGTCGGAGGAGTTACCTGTGCAAAGGAGAAAAAAATAAAAGAATAAAATATTATGGTTATTTATGCATAAGCCCTTAACTTCTATGTTAAATTAAAACAATGCATGTAATGCACCTAATTGGTTAAATAATTAAATGAATGAAATTCTAAGTTAATTCTAAATGCATTTAGTTATGAATGCAATGCATGAATTATGTAATTAAATCAGAAATATGAATTAATCTATTTACATCCTAATGCATGCTAAATAAATGTTAGAATTAACTTAATGTCTAGGCACTTAAATACTTAAATAGCCCACAAATATGGGTTAGTCACTTGTTGTACAAAATTCCTCTAGTTTGACCACCCCTTCTCCTTGACCACCTTCCGCTCGGTTGAAGGCATTGAATTTAACACTTAACAGGAGGCAACCCATCATCCAAAAACTCGAGACCCGTCTGACCATCTTTTTGAGCTACACTCCTACTACACTTTAAGGTTCAACTTTAGAACAATCGACTCCACCTTTGATACGTGTATCAAAGCTTGAAATCATTCGCAATAGGCACTCAACCCATTCATCCACCCTTTGACCCTGTTCTAATCCTTGAACCAAGCTAAATTCGTACCTACCTATTTACAATGAGGACATTGCAAAACTTAACCATGGGGGGGTGTTAAAGTGCAAACAAATGAAAATTTAATTCTCTGAGGGGTTCTCACAAAAAAATACATATCACAAAAAAAAGGAGAAAGGGGAGGAAAATTTTAAAGAATTTATTGGAAATCTTTCTTGAGGAGGAAAAGAAGAGGAAATGCAAAATGTCAAAAAGGAGCAAAAATCAGAAAAATAGATAGTCATAGCAATTGATTATGGGATTTACTTAAGTTCTAGACCAAATCAAAATAAAGATTAAGTCCTAAGTGCTAGAAATAAGAAGATTAGAAATGAGTGCTGATTTTAGGCCTCTTGGGCTTATTTTAAGGCCTGAAAACTCACGTATTCGTTAAGATATGGATTAGTCCTCAAGAGGTTGAGGAAAGTGAGAAGCTGATGTAGTAGGTCTAAGACTTAGGGATTATTCGGTCCCATTGCTTGCCCTTTCATTTGAGGGACTTGGTAACTTGAGCACCCAAAATCCACACACCAGTTTGGTTCAGTGCGTTTAATGAAGAAATAATGCCAAACGTGCTTTGTTTTGAAAGAAAAAGTCATCTCAAAGATCTAGCTTAGGAGCAACTCGAAAACACAAGTTGATTGGACGAGTTCCTGGGGTGGAGAGTTGGGAATATTCCCCTCAAAGATGTGTATTAACATATCATCTCTTCGGTGCTTGTCTCCTAGTATATCTAAATATCCTACCAGGGGCATGTGATGATAATATCATCATGAACCATAACTAGCTTTAATTAGGCAAGATTAATTGACAAATGCTCCTACATAATTACTTGAGAGTCATAAGTCCATGCATATCCATTTTGAGAAGAATACATTAAAACAGGGATAATTCTACAGTTTTAACATCATATCATGAAAGTAGAGTAACCATGGGGTTTTCCAAGGGTTAATATAAAGTCTAATAAGCATTAAAGTCTAATAAGAGGGTCCACACAGACAGAAACAGGGATTTACGCACTTCGAGAAATGATTCATAACCAAAATCATAATTTTAGACCTGCATGAATTATAGAGGTTCTGATCAAGATTAAATTCATATAAATCCTCTAAAATTCATATAAAAATATTCCTTAAGATTTGGTACCCTTGATTTGACCTTTGGAACCTATTTTGACCATAAATAGTCATAAACACAATTTTGCCCTAATTTAGGTTTTTATGTAAATTGCCCAGTCAAACTTGGTCAAAACTAAAATCTAACTTCACCACTATATTCGTTAGGTCAGAATTAGGTTTGTACCATAATTTGGGCCCAATCAGAGTTCATCTTGACCTAGTTTACATTTTAGTCCAATTAGACTCTTTCTCTCTCAATTAGCACCTTAACTTTTGAAATCCTTGCAGATTGATCCCTAACCTTTTATCTTCTTCACGAAAGAGTGCCTACCACCATTGAAGGTCAACCGATCTATAAAAGGTGTTTGACCACTCCTAATCCTACTCGAATCTTCATCAAATCCCACCAAATTTGGTGGGATTAGTGTTCACACCATGGAGAATTGATTGGGACCAGTCTTGGATCCCAAATCACATCTGATTGACCTAGCGAACCCACAAGATCAGTGGGTGCTTCTTGATTCCTAAGCAAGCAAATTCGGCTTGTTTCCTGATTTAGGGCTCGGTTGGAGCTCTATAAAAGCTCCCTAATTGCAAATCCATGCTTCGTCGCTCGATTTTGGCTGCAAATGTTCACCAAATTTCCCTCTCCGACCACCTCCACCACAGCTTTGGCAACCGCTCTCAAACCTCCTTCTTCGCCCACTGCCACATACCATAGGCAACAGGAACACCTTCATCTCCTTCCTCCACTCCTCGCAATACCAGCGAGAGCAATCTAAAACCGCTTGTCGTCGGTGCCCCTTCCACCGGAGGTCTTCATCCCTTCTGGGACCGGCCAATCACAGCTGTCACACCTCTCTCTCTCTCTTCGTCCATAAGTAGGTCCAATCTCTTCCTCTACCTCTCTAGATCCTTATTAACCCCTGTACCTCTTATTTCGACCACCGACGCCACCGTTCACCCTCCGTCTTCCCCATGTTCGGTCGAGCTCCAACGAAGACTCCTGATGGGAACACCATCATGAGCCATAAATAAATTATTTTGACCCAATTAAGTCAATAAATGCTCCTACATAATAGCCAGAGAACCATAACTCACTGTATAACCATTCTGAGAGAAAAATAGGAAACTAGAGTTAAAATTGTAATTTTATCAGCTTATCATGAATGTAGCATAACCATGGGTTTTCTCAAGGGTTAAATAAAAGTCAAATGGTCTTAATAAGATAACAAGTGGGTTATATCAGACAAAAAAAGGGTTTACACATGATCTGAGAATTAAATGACTTTTGAAATCCTAAAACCAGACCCACTTAATTAACTGATGGTCGGCCCGGATAGGTTGTTAATATGATGATTTTATCGTTGAAATATATATAGTGGTTAACCTAATTTGAACCTAACCATCTCTTTACAGAAATTTTTAACCTGGCCTAATTGATTTTATCTTGTCACTTTTAGGCCCAGGGTCGAACTCAGGGAAGTGGGGTTCAAGTCGAGTTCCTACGTTGTCCTTAAAACGCGTCTCTTCCGTTCGTTTATTGTGTTTTTGGTATTTTTCTTATTTAGGTTTTTTTCTGGTAATCCTTGTTCTTGAGGCACACCCTCAAAATTGTATCCTTGGCTTTTAGCCAAAACAGAGTTCCAAAACACGCCTTGCTACTCGCAAGACGGGGTACCTGCAAATCAAAGATTATCTTTTCACTTTTATACCTTTTTTATCTTTTTACTAAGAAGGAAGATAACAGATAGAAAGTAAATATAGTAGCTATAGATATATATTTATATGTAGTATATATATAAAGGGGTGGGGGTGGAGGTGACTATGGAGTGTAGCACTATGTCGAGTCAGTCGACGTCTAGAGAGACGCAACCAACACGACTAGGTGCCGCGTGGAGTGTGGATGGAGGATGGATGATGTATGGGACCACGCTTTTTTTGTACGCGTGTATCAGGGAATATCAGCAACTGGTGCAGATATCCCCGCGATATAGCGTATAATAAATAACGTGAAAATATATGTACTTATGTATGTATATAAGTAAATATATCTATATATATATATATAAATGTATAGTTATATATGTATAGATATATATATATAGATATATATGTGTATATATATGTATATAAGTGTATATATATATATTACTATATATATGTATATATATATGTATATAGATATGTATATATATATGTATATAGATATGTATATATATATATATGTATATAAGTATATATGTCTATATATATATAAGTATATGTATAAGTATATAGATGTATATATAAGTAGATATATATATATATATATATTATATATATATGTATGTATATTATATATATATGTATGTATACATAACTATATAGATATACTATGTATATAAGTATATATATATAGATATATGTATGTATATATATATATATATATGTATATACGTTACTATAAGTGTGTGTGTGTGTCGGTGAATGTGTGTGTGCGTCGGTGAATGTGTGTGTGTGTGTTGCTGTGAGTTAAATAAAAGAGAGAGAGAGAATACGTGAGAGAGAGAGAGCGGGAGCGGGCGGGAGAGATCGAGCGGACGCGCGCGGGAGAGATCGGCAGAGAGAGAGGAAGATCGCGGACGCGCGAGTTAAGACGTCTGCAAGAGGTGGCGGACGTCTGACTCTGCGTCGTCTGAAGGCGAAGGCGGACGTCTGACCGTCGCGGTGCACCGCGCCTTCGCGCAGGGTTCCTGCAGGCGTGCGCGAAGGCGACGGGCGGGCGAAGGCGTGGAGGAGCGAGCGTGGAGGAGGTCTGCAGGTGGTCGCGGAGGGTCGCGAAGGAGGGCAGGGGGCGGCGCAAGGCCGTAGCCGGCCGCTGCAGTGCGCGCGGCGGACGGCTACAGGTGCAACTGCGAGGCGGACAGAACGGAGACGGAGGCGGGGAACGCCCTGCAGACGTGCGCGGAGGCGGTGAGCGACTGCGGGGACGGTCGCGGAGGGGCGGGAGGACCTGCTGCTGCTGCTGCTGGGCTGCTGCTGCCGTGGCTTCAAGCTTCGAAGCTTGGAGCGGCGGCAATGGCGTTAAAGAGAAAAAACGAAGCGAGGGAATGCACCACGCCCACCGGCTCGTCGAAGAGCTGGGCGGTGGTGCTCCCACTGTGGTGGTGTGCACCACAGTGGGTTCTCCTGCTCGCCGGGTGCCTCCTCGACGGAGGGCCGACGTATGGGAGGGGAAAGCGGTGGAGAAGATGGCTGCGGGTTTTTTCAGCAGCTCCTCTTGCAAGGATGAAGCTGCAGCTACTTATAGAGGAGGGGAGAGTGGCGTGCCGGCTGCAGCAGGGAGAGGGTGTGCGAGTTGCAGCTATAGGGAGCGGCGTTGGCAGGGAGAAGTGACGAGAAGAAGTGCTGCGTGGCTGCTGCATGCAGCTGCGGGAAGAGTGCAGCCGCGGGAAGGGTGCAGCCGCGGGAAGGAGAGAAAAGAAGAAATCAAGAGGAAAAATAAAAAGAGGGTGATTTTGCAAGGAGGCACTTGAAGAAAAATGTAACTATGCAGGCGATTGTTTCACTCCTCTTCCTCTCTTGATTAAATGCATGCATGCAAGTGTTTTTACAAATGCGATTACAGGATCCTATTATGCAATGTTAATGCTAGAAAATAGCACAAGAAGGCGTTATTACAGGCGTGTTTTGAGGTGCAAACATTAACCGAGGTTTTGGTTAGGATAAAATTCACCTAAACCATCTAAAAATCATATAAAAATATTATCTTGGGTTTAGTACCTTCAATTTGACCATCAGAACCCATCTTGACCCAAAATGGAATCTCAGACAGATATTTACCCTAATTTGGGTTTTTACATAAATTACCCAGTCAAACGTGATTAAAACCAAAATATAACTTCACCATTTGATTCCTTAGGTCTGAATTAGGTTTGTAGCAAAATTTGGACCCAAGGAGAATTTGCCTTGACCTAGTTTGCAAAATGGTCCTGTCTGATTACATTTATACCCCCAACTTTCAAAAACCCTTACATTCAGCTTGCTAACTTCTGCGTTGTCTTCACAATTAGGTCCCTCTGCCATTATCGTGGAGAAAACCTACTCCAATGACCTTTGACAGGAGATTTCTTCTTGATTGCTTGGAGAATCCCTTCCAAATTTGGAAGGGAAACTCTTTAAGGAATCCTCTTCAATCTAAACCTGTCCATGTGCTCTCAATATTTCCCAATCTCTCATGCGAATGACCTTCCAATGACCTTCCAATGACCTTCCAATCTTAATGAATGAGAGATTTGGGTCTCAAGAATTACCCAATTCCAATGACCTTCCAAGGTTGGGAAGCTTGCTTCCCAAGCTTTAACCTCCCCCTAGAACCCCTTATAAGGACCCTCATAGATCCCTGATCTGCTCACGCTCGAAATTAGCTGTGAATCCCCGCAATTCCTCTCTCTTTCATGGCTGAAGGTTCCTCGACGTCCGACAACCTTTTCTGCCTCTTCTCGTCGTCCGTCCACCATACTTGCGGTGGATTCATCCTCCTTATTCTTCTCCGCATCTCACCGTACCAGCAGATGCCTATTCCCGTTCATCCTCGCCGTTTCTCCCTCACCGGAACTGCCTTCATCTCCAGTGTCGGCAACACCACATCCGACGCCATCTCTACCCCACTTCCTCCACCTACCTCCTAGCTAAGTTCTTCATCTCTTGCACTTTATTTTCGTACTCACCACACTTTGTTTCAACCTCCGACAACCCTTCGCAACTCCATCTCCTCCATCTCCAGCCATCCCCTCTGGCGAGACCATCCCACCTCCACTGACCACCAAAACCCTCGCTGACCACCTCAAAACATTTGCCACACTTCCCTAATCATTTCCCCTCTCTTTATTCATCATTCCACTCACTTACACACACCCCCGAACACACCCACCCACATGCACACAGTCCGACCTCACCATGCACTCATAGCCACTCTCGCTCCACGCCACCACCCTAATCACGTCTGCCATGCTCCGACGACCCTCCCTGAGTGTTCTGACGTGGCCGAGTGGCCATTTCACTGTTTTCAGGAACTCGACCTTGTCCGCCATTCAGTCTTAGGTTGAAGCCCTAGGTCACGCAGAAGTGTCTCGAGCACAAGTCCAGGTCCTCAATTGAAGATGCAAGCCTCGCAAGTTGAGGCCATTGAAGAGAGACCCCCTGCTGCAGACACGTGAAGAAGAAGGATGCGGATAGTCCCACATCAGAAACCATTGAAGCCGTGTGCCCGCATAAATTGATTTTGTGCTGGTAGTTGTTCACCTCAGTTCACGAGGTGAGGTCCCACTCACCTGCTCACCCGGCCTCGTTCGCGACTTGTACCCGTGAACCTGGCCTGACCCGATAACCCGACTTGCACTCCTCGCTCACCACCGCACACCAATGAGCCTGGACCCAGGTACACGCCTGACCCGATAACCCGGATACCCTGTGGCTCTAGGAGAGCAGATCCTAAGAGAGAAAGAGAGGAGAGTTGCACGGGTAGGGGGAGGGTTTTGCTACAGGGAACTTCGACTGACACTTAGCCGAATTCTAAAGAGGAAAGCCAGAGAAAGAAGAAGAAAATAAGAAGAGGTGAAGGCTTGAACTGAAGGGCCAGAGAAGAAGAGCTAAAGGCACAGAGGAGAAAGAAGAGAAAGAAGTGAAGGCCTGAGAAAAAGAAGAAGGAGAAGAAGTCGTAGCTAAAGAAAGAGAAGAAGCTACAGAAGAAAGGAAGAGTCAGAGAAGGAAGGAGAAAAGAAGACAAAGAAGAGAATCACTTTAAGTCATCTGATTTCCAAATCAGACGATGGATCTGAGCTTTCATTTCATACATATACATTGAGTTCCTTAGTTGGTATTGTAGGAGCATTTGGTGATTTAAATCACCATTTTACTCCCATCCTTTTGCACAATAATATTGTTATTATTGCAAATTCTTTTACTTTGAATTGTGATCTTGATTTCTAAATCCCATATTGCTCCCTGTGTTCGACCATGAAACTTTTTCGAGTAATAAAAATTGTATTTGTTTGAACGTTATTTCGGCTATACTGCAATGCGATTATTTTTAAACATCGATTTAGCGTGATAAACATTTTGGTGCCATTGTTGGGGAGAAACGGGCAATTTAGAACTCTTGATTGCAATTCCTGATTCAGATTCTAACTTGTTATATCTCTTTTGTTGTGGTTGTTTCAGGGAGAAGATACAATGATGAAAGTTCAGCCGCACAACAAAACACACCAGGGGCAGGTAAATTCTAATTACTCTCTCTCTTAAGCCCCTGATTTTGAAAAGGTTAAAAAATGGAAAAAATCAATTAGGGCTACTTGCTTTCCATTCTTAGATAATTCATGAAGTTTCTTGATTTGATTTAAACAACAAAATCTTATTTGTGCTCCCACTTAAGGTAACTAGGGCTATCACATTCTTGTTTGAGCCCTAGATACCACATTTTGACAAACTAAATTGGACCAAAACAAGAGCCAAGTAAGGATTCCAAGTTAGGGTTTTAGAGACACACTCACATAATCAAGAACAGATCTTTCCCAAACAATGTGTGCTTAAGCATTGATTGAATTGATCTATTCAAGCAAACCCTAAAATTAGGCTCTTAATCTCACTTGAATCCTAAAAGAGGGCCTAAAACTTCTCAAAGGACAAACAGGTGAAGTTGACCCACCTTGTTGGGTCAACCAATCTTTAAATTAGGTCACTCTTGTACTCAATACATCTTAAAGTTCAAGTGAAATTCTAAGCACCCTTGTTCTTAATTAAAACTGGTAGACTTAAGAGGTCAAGTCCCCATTCTGGTCTATCTAGAATATCAGTGACAAAAGAGGTCGGGTGGGGGAAACCCTGTAACCCGTGGGGATGCTCTACCATGTAGGGGTCTTCACGGGACTCTCCCTCTCTGGCTACCCAAGTAATTCATAGGTGGACGGCTTTCTGACTAAGGGGTATCATCTGCCCCAAACCTCTATAGTCATCCAAAATTTTTGGGTGCCTTGATTGGGTCCATCACATTCTATTCTCATCCAGTCCATCGGTGCATGTTTGGTAGGAGGTCCTTAAGACCGCACTTGAGGCCTCCATTAGTTATTCACTCCCGTCGAGGCCAGGCCTCGACTTCCGTGTTTGTACAGCAACCCCATCACGTAGACATCTCTTTTGATTCTTCTAAACCTAAGTCTCCTTCATCCATCATCATGGCACAACCCGCAGAAGAAGAGAACAACCTCACGAATCAACTTCAGTGCCTTAATGATTTATTCCAAGCCTTTGTGAATCCACTGCAGCGTCCTATGATGAGAGATCATTACAATCCCACTGTAGTGGCAATCGAACCTCGAGTCCAAATCTCGACTGGAGGTCCTGATACTGAACTCAAGCCCAACATGATTTGTTCTATTCCGAAATTTCATGGGCTCAATTCCGAGGATCCTTTCCAGCACATTAAATAGCTCAAGCATCTGGCCCAAACCTTCAGGTCAGATGTTTAGAATCGAGATATTCTTCTCATGAAAATGTTCTCCTTCTCTCTCATGGACAAAGCAGCTCACTGGTATCAGACTCAAACACGTCCAATCAACACATGAGTTGAACTACAATCCAAGTTTTTGAAAAAGTTCTTCCCAGTTGGTCAGACTAATGTTTTACGACACCAGATCACGCACTTCACACAATAGCCTGGAGAACCACTTCACGAAGCATGGGATCATTTTCTGGATCTCATGCAAAAGTGCCCCCATCACGGAGTTCCTAAATGGGAACAAGTCTAGTCTTTTTACCAAGGACTCCGTGAATACATCTGATTATTCGTCAATGCAACTTGCAAAGGAAATATCATAGGTCAACACAGAGACACTATGTGGGAGATTCTCCAGAATATGTGCGAGAACTCCATAATGATTCCATGTGCATATTCTACCAGATGAATGCCCGTGCATCGATGAATCTAAGGGGAGCACATGAGACGCAGGGCCTGTCCTCTTCTGTCAAATTGGAACTGATGGCCAGTCATTTGGATAAGGTCTCTATTATTGAGAAGAAGGTAGATGAGCTAACTCGACATCTGTAGCGAGCCACCTCTGCGCAAAACCCATTCGCACAGCCGCCCTCTAGGAGGGAAGCTATGCAGGTTGGACTCGTATCCACCCCCGTCTGACTCTAGGGCTGGATGAAACTTCAAACCTGCCTATTCTAGTTGGGGGAACTCTGAATCCTCGTATTCTGACTTTTGTGAGGTTCCTCAAACCTGCGAGGACCTCAATGCCATCTAGAATTACCCATTCTTTAATACCTATAACCCTAGATGGTGAAATCATCCTAATTTTATGTGGGCAGGAAACAATCAGAATCAAAGACCACCATATCAGCCTCGTCCACAAGCTTCTTATCCATATCAGTCACCTCAGCCTTGGCCCAACCCTACCTATCAATCTAGGACAACTCAGACAGATCAAATGACTCTTATCCTTCAGACTCTGGCTGACATTCAAAAGACAAATGAGGCTATGCAGAAATAGCACAAAGATGAGATCATAGAGGTTCGCAATCAACTTGCCCAGATGGCAAATTCTCGCCAACCTGGTACACTCCCTTCGTAACCTCTACCTAATTCAAATAACGTGCTGAATCAAAGGTGCGTTATGAACCCAAATCCAAGCCAAGCCCACATGGTTTATCAGGCCCCTTCTGCTCCATCACCCAACGGGATGGAAGCTTCGACATCGTACTCAGGATTTCAGCAGCAACCACCTATTTTACCTACACCAAACCAGAACCAAGCAGGGCTGAATTCAGCTGACCCGTAGTGGCTAAGCAACACAGGAGGACCCACCTTACCCAAGCCACTTGTAGCTAGGTAGTGCTAACCCAAACCCTAGGAAAGTCATCCAGGATACCCCTATTCCAGATCAAGAACCTGGACCTATTCCAGAGGAACCATCCAAGGTTCCATTTCCCGAGGCCTTGACCAAGGGAAAGAGGACAACCAAACCGTGGCACATGAAGAGGACCTAGTCAAGCTCTCTGAATAGGTCCATATAAACATCCCCTTGATGGATGTGATTCACCACGTCTGACTTACGCACGATTTCTGAAAGATGTGTGTACACCTAAGCGTAAGCCACGAACCAAAAGTGGGAGCCTAATTGTATTGTTGGAGCAAGTCAGCTCCATCATTTTGAGTAGGATCCCACCTAAGGCAAAAGACCCAGGTACTCCCCTAATTTCCTGTACAATTGGTGATATCCAATTTAATAGAGCATTATTGGATCTAGGAGCCTCCATAAACCTAATGCCTACATCCCTACTTGACCATCTTGAGGAATTTGAGCTAAAACCAATAGAGGTGACATTACAGTTGGCAAATCGATCTATCAAGTCACCTAAAGGAGTTCTTGAGGATGTCATTGTTAGGGTTCGGGAATTCTATTTCCTGATGGATTTCGTAGTCTTGGATATGGATGCTCTAGAAAATCTGAGAAACACACCAATCATACTTGGGAGACCCTTTCTGGCCACTGCTAGGGCCAACATTAATTGTGAGAAGGGCCAAATTGAACTAAAATTTGGGAACCAGACATTAAATATCAACATCTTTAAGGCACAACAAGAGATTAATTATGGGGTTATAGAACAAATATGTGATATCGAGGTTGTGGTTGACGATCGGTATATCGAGGAAAACCTGACTACTTCTGATCAACCACAAGAGGATAAAAAACCGCAATTAGAGGAGTCTAAACTCAACCTTGACACACCCATAGCTCCTTCCCTTGCTCCCGACACCCACCCTGAACCACCTGCTGCTACTAATAACCTTGTTTTGGAACTAAAGCCTCTTCTCGATCATCTAAAGTATGTCTTTCTGGGCTCCAATCAGACATTTCCTGTGACTATCAACTCCAGACTCACACCTGATCAGGAATGCCATCTGATTTCTATTCTCCAGCAACATCGAAGAGCCATTGGATGGACTCTCGATGATTTGACCGGTATTAGCCCCTCTTACTGCACACATCGCATCTATACTGAAGAGGGCACACGACCTTCCCGTGAAATGTAGAAACGTCTGAATCCTAATCTGCAGGAGGTTGTGAAAAAGGAGATCATTAAGTGGTTAGATGTTGGGATCATCTACTCGATCTTCAACAGTCGATGGGTGAGTCCAATCCAGGTTGTGCCTAAGAAGGCAGGACTCACCGTGATCATGACTGAGATCAGAGAAATCATACTGACCCGTGTAGCAAATTCGTGGAGAGTCTGCATTGATTACAGAAGACTCAATACCTCCATGAAGAAGGATCATTTCCCACTACCGTTAATTGATCATATCCTCGGAAAATTAGGGGAAATAGATTCTTTTGCTTTTTGGATGGGTACTCTAGTTACAACTAGGTGGCAATCCATCTTGAAGACCAAGAGAAGACCACTTTCACCTACCCCTTTGGGACATACGCATTCCGAAGGATGCCTTTTGGTCTCTGCAATGCACCGGCTACTTTTCAGTAGTGCATGCTTGCCATATTCTCAAATATGGTAGGTGAATATCTGGAAGTCATCATGGATGACTTCTCAATTTTTGGCGAATCATTTGATTATTGCCTCCTGCACTTGGTCCAAATCCTCAGGCAGTGCATTGACGTGAATTTGGTTCTATCTTGAGAAAAGAGACACTTCATGGTACCTGAAGGAATTGTCTTGGGACATCTCATCTCCAGAAAAGGCATCCAGGTTGATCGAGCCAAGGTAAATCTGATTTCCAAACTCCCTATGCTTAGCTCGGTCAAAGACATCTGATCCTTCCTAGGGCACATTGGTTTTTACCATCGATTCATTCTAGACTTCTCGAAGATCACGTGCCCCCTGACTAATTTGCTATCTAAGGATGTCCCTTTTGAAATCTCCAAGGAGTGCATTCAAGCATTTGAGATCCTGCGTGATCGAGTTACTCGAGCTTCGATCCTACAGTCCCCTGGTTGGGCTCAACCCTTTGAGATCATGTGTGATGCATCTGATTATGCTGTAGGTGTGGTACTTGGGCAGAAAATTGATGGGAAAGCCATTGTCATCTACTATGCTAGCAAGACACTTGACGAGGCTCAGCGTAACTGCACAGTTACTGAGAAAGAGCTGCTAGCCGTAGTATTTGCCCTGGAAAAGTTCAAATCATATCTTCTGGGTTCCTGTGTTATCATTCACTCTGATCACACTGCTGTGAGGCACCTGCTTGTGAAGAAGGATGCGAAACCTTGATTAATTCGCTGGATCTTGCTATTGCAAGAGTTTGACCTTGAGATTCACGACAAAGTGGGAAAGCAGAACATGGTAGCAGATCACTTGTCTCGCTTTCCTTCTGACATTATTGACCCTTCCGGATCCATTACAGAACATTTTCCTGATGAGCACCTCCTGACTATCAGTACGGGCCTTCCATGGTTTGCTGATCTAGTAAACTACCTGGCATTACATTAGATCCCATCCGATTGGCCAAAGGCCAAGAAGGACAAATTATTTTCTGATGCCAAGTACTATTTTTGGGAAGACCCGTATCTCTTCCACATTGGTGCTGATCAAATCATCCAACGATGTGTCCCGAAAGTGGAAATTCAGGACATCTTGTCCTTCTGCCATGACCAGGCATGCGATGGACACTTCTCTGGTCGTAAAACCACAGTAGAAGTCCTCCAGTGCGGCTTCTATTGGCCCACAATTTTCAAAGATGCATACAATCACTGTAAGGCATGCACTCATTGCTAGACTGTAGGCAACATGAGCCATCGTGATATGGTGCCCTTACAGCCGATTCTTGTATGCAAAATCTTCGATGTCTGGGGGATTGATTTTATGGGACCCTTTCCTGTTTCGGATGGCTTCGAGTAAATTCTGCTCGCTGTTGACTACATGTCCAAATGGATCGAAGCCATTCCGACCCGAACCAACGATCATAAGGTAGTTATCAAGTTCATTCATCAAAACATCTTTTCTCGATTTGGGATTTCACGTACTATAATCTCTTATGGAGGGACCCATTTCACTAATGCTCAGTTTAGATTACTAATGACCAAATATAGGGTGTCACAACGAATCTCCACTCCTTATCACCCCTAAACTAACGGTCTAGCTGAGCTATTAAATCAGGAGATCAAGAAAATCCTCTAGGTCACTGTTTGACCTGATAGGAAAGACTGGTCATCCCGACTTCTGGAAGCTTTGTGGGCTTATAGGACCACCCACAAAACCTAATTAGGCATGTCTCCCTTCAGATTAGTGTCCGGGAAGGCATGTCACCTCCCCGTCGAATTGGAGCACAAAGCCTATTGGATAGTATGGAACTTCAATCTAGATCTTTCTAAGGCAGGAACCCACAGAAAGCTTCAAATGAGCGAGATCGATGAATTATGCCTCGACATGTATGAGAACTCATGAATTTACAAAGAGAGGGTTAAGGCCTTTCACGACAAGCACATATCCAGGAAGATTTTTTTTCCTAGGTCAAAAAGTCCTACTCTTTGATGCCAAACTTAAACTGTTTCCAGGAAAACTCAGATCAAAATGGATTGGACCTTACCTTGTCTGACGAATCTTCAAAAATGGAGCTGTTGAAATCAGTCAACTCAGCCATGATTCAGAACCTTTTGTCATGAATGGTTAGAGACTCAAACCATTCATTGAACTTACCGATACAAATTTGGCTGAGACATCTTTTACCCTCCATTCTCCCTGAGCTCATTGTGCCCGGCTGATGGCGTAAAACTCAGCGCTTAACAGGAGGTAACCCGTCATTTTTGAAAAACTCGAAACCTTTCTTGACACATCCTATGCTAAACTCATATTGCACTTTAGGGTTCATCCATTAGAATAGCCAACTCCACCTCTAATACCCGTACCCGAGCTTGAAATCATCCACAACAGTCATCCCGACCCATTCACCCACCTAACACCTGTTCTAATAAATGATCTAAGCTAAACTCGAACTCACCTAATTTACAATGAGGGCATTGCAAATCGTAGGCATGAGGGGGTAGTAAAGTGCAAAACACCGTGAAAATCACTTCACAAGAAAGGGTTTCATAAAAAAAATCACATATTTCAAAAATACCAAAAAATAAAAAATTCTTGAAAAAGAACAAAAATATGAGAGGAGAGAAAATTTTGATGGCATATCAAATTTTGAGGAGAAAAAAGGGAAGGAGATAAAAATGTCAAAAAGGAGCACAATTTGAAAAGAAAAAGAAAGTCATTAGTAAAAGATTAAGGAATTGACTTAGATCTAGACCATATCAAAAGAAAAAGAAAGGTAAAAATGCTAATGAAACAAAGAAGAGATTAGTAGGATTGCTGATTTTAGGCCTTTTGGGCTATAATCCTAGGCTCAAAAATTCAAGTACCCGCTAAGATCTTGATAGTCCTGAAGAGGTTGGGGAAAATGAGAAGCTTAAGTATTAGGTCTAAGGCTTAAGGATTATTTGACCTCGTTAACTGACCTTTGGTTTACGGGACTCAATAATCTAAGCACCCCAATCCACACACAATCTGGTTCAGTGCACCTACGTATCAAAATCATGCAAATGCGTTTAACTTGTTATGAAAAAGTCATCTAGATTAGGAGCGGCTGATCAACACAAGCTGATTTGGACGAGTTCCCGACGTGGAGAGGCGGGAAATTCCCCTTGAAGGTGTGCAATAGCATATTGTCTCCTCGGTGCTTATCTCCTAGGATATCTACATATCCTATCGGGAGCATGTAAGCACCCTGTGCTGGTTCAGATGCCATGGGCGGCATTATCCCGAAATGTCGATTGCCAGGGTCTGGATTTAGCTACAGATCACCATGGGTGGGATTATCTTGAAATCTCGAAAGCCAGGGTTCTAGGGGTTGCTATGGGCGGTGCTATCTTGAAGCATCCTCTGTCTCTGACAAAAATGCACTGCAAACTAAATCGATGCTAAAAATGTTACAAGCACGGATGCTTTAACCGTGGAGTTCAACAACCTTAGGTTAGTTCCTGTAGGCCTTAGAAACTTTCGCGACGAACTAAGGCTAGAGCTAGTCAGGTCTGGATCTTGGTTGGTACTTGAGTACCTCTAGGCCTACTATCGGCATTCTAACCTAATCTACAAAAGGAAGCACACAGCAAAGTTTGTAAGTATCAAAGGATTTTATGGTCTAGTGTTAAAGTTAATACCTTGAAATTTTGCTAAGGGACTAGCAAAAGCTAGGCATGGGGGTATGATGGGAACACCATAATGAGCCATAACTAGCTCATTTTGACCCAATTAAGTTTGTAAATGCTCCTACATAACTGCCAGAGAACCATAACTCACTGTATAACCATTCTGAGAGAAAAATAAGAAACTAGGGTTAAAACTGCAATTTTAAAAACTTATCATGAATGCAGTGCAACCATGGGCTTTCTCAAGGGCTGAATAAAAGTCAAATGGTCTTAATAAGATAACAAGTGGGTTAGATCTGACAAAAAAAGGGTTTGCACGTGATCTGAGAATTAAATAACTTTTGAAACCCTAAAAATGGATTCACTTAATTAACCGAGGTTGTAGTTAGGATAAAATTCACCTAAGCCCTCTAAAAATCATAGAAAAATGTTCTCTAGGGTTTACTAGCTTCAATTTGACCATCAGAACCCATCTTGACCCAAAATGGAGTCTCAAACAGATATTTGCCCTAATTTGGATTTTTGCATAAATTACCCAATCAAACATGGTCAAAACCAAAATCCAACTTCACCATTGGATTCCTTAGGTCCAAAATAGGTTTGTACCAAAATTTGGACCCAAGGAGAACTTGTCTTGACCAAGTTTGCAAAATGGTCCTGTTTGATTACATTTATACCTCAAACTTTCAAAAACCCTTGCATTCAGCCTACTAACTTCTTTGTCGTCTTCACAATTAGGTCCCTTCGCCATTATCACGGAGAAAACCTACTTCGGTGACCTTTGACAGGAGATTTCTCGTTGATTGCTTGGAGAATCCCTTCCAAATTTGGAAGGGAAACTCTTTGAGGAATACTCTTCAATCTGAACCCGTCCATGTGCTCTGAATCTTTCCCAATCTCTCATGCGAATGCATGAGAGATTTGGGTCTCAAGAATTACCCAATTCTGACAACCTTCCAAGCTTGGGAAGCTTGTTTCCCAAGCTCTAATTGCCCCTTAGAACCCTTTATAAGGACCCTCATAGCTCCCTGATCTCCTCACGCTCGAAATTGGTCATGAATCCCCACAATTCCTTTCTCTCTTTCATGGTCGAAGGTTCCTCGACATCTGCTGACCTTTTCTGCCTCTTCTCGTTATCCATCCACCATACTTGCGGTAGATTCATCCTCCCTATTCTTCTCCACATCTCGTCGTACCAGCAAACGCTTGTTCCTGTTCATCCTCATCGTTTCTCCTTCATCGAAATCACCTTCATCTCCAGCGTCGGCAACACCACATCCGATGCCATCTCTGCCCCACTTCATCCATGTACCTCCTAGCTAAGTTCTTCATCTCCTGCACTTTATTTTCACACTCACCACACTTTGTTTCAACCTCCGACAACCCTTCGCAACTACATCTCCTCCATCTCCAGCCATCCCCCTCGTCGAGACCATCCTACCTCCATAGACCACCAAAACCCTCGCCGACAACCTCAAAACATTCGCCACACTTCCCTGATCATTTCCCCTCTCTTTATTCATCATTCCACTCACTCACACACACCCTTGAACACACCCACTCACACCCACACAGTCCGACCTCACCATGCACTCACAGCCACTCTTGCTCCACGTAGCCACCCTCATCACGTTCGCCGTGCTCCGGTGACCCTCCCTGAGCGTTTTGACGTGGCCAAAAGGCCACTTCACTATTTTCAAGTACTCGACCTTTTTCGCCATTGACAAGCAAGCTTCGAGCTTTCTTGAAGCTTGCTTCAGGCACTTTGGTCCCAGGTTGAAGCCCCAGGTCGTGCGGAAGCATCTCTCACACAAGTCCAGGTCCTCAATTGAAGACGCAAGCCTCGCAAATTGAGGCAATTGAAGGGAGACCCCCTGCTGCAGACAAGCAAAGAAGAAGGGTGCGGATAGTCCCACATTGGAAACTGCTGAAGCCATGCGCCTACATAAATTGATTTTATGCTGGTAGCTGTTCACCTTAGCTCACTGGTTGAGGTCCCTCTCACCCGCTCACCCGGCCTCATCCGTGACACATACTTGCAGACTTGGCCTGACTTGATAACCCAACCTGCACTCCTTGCTCACCACCACACGTTGGTGAGCCTGGACCTAGGTACGTGCCTGACCTGATAACCCGGATACCCTGTGTCTCTGGAAGAGCAGTTCCTAAGAGAGAAAGAGGAAGGAGAGTTGCACGGGTAGGGGGGGGTTTTGCTATAGGGAACTTCGGCTGACACTTAGCCGGATTCTGAAGAGGAAAGGCGGAGAAGGAAGAAGAAAAGAAGAAGAGGTGAATGCTTGAACTGAAGGGCTAGAGAAGAAGAGCTAAAGGCATAGAGGAGAAATGAGAGAAAGAAGTGAAGGCCTGAGAAAAAGAAGGAGAAGAAGCTGTAGCAAAGGAAAGAGAAGAAATCGCAGAAGAAAGGAAGTGTCAGAGAAGGAAGAAGAAAAGAAGACAAAGAAGAGAATCACTTTAAGATCTAAGCTTTCATTTCATACATATACATTGAGTTCCTTAGTTGGTATTGTAGGTGTATTTGGTGATTTAAATCACCATTTTACTCCCATCTTTTTGCACATTGATATTGTTATTATTGCAAATTCTTTTACTTTGAATTGTGATCTTGATTTCTAAATCCCATATTGCTCCCTGTGTTCGACCTCAGAACTTTTTCAAGTAATAAAAATTGTATTTGTTTGAACACTATTTCGGTTATACTACAACACGATTATTTTTAAACATTGATTTAGCTCGATAAATAACTCCCTAATGCCACACACCACCAAATGCCACGATACCACCTCCAAAAGCTCCGCCACACCACTGTGAACAAAACCTTTTGCCTATTTTCCATTCCACCCACTCCAAAACTCCACCAAACTAACCCACCTCCGTTCACCTCCTCCGAGTTCGCTTGACCTCCACACAAACTCCTACGACACACAGACACTGCCATCACTTTCGCTGTCCTCAAGTGAAGCTTTTGACATGGTCACAAGGCCATTCTTTGAGTTTCAGGTCTTCATCAGGGTTCGCTGCCGCCACCATCCTCTCCAAAATCCTGTGCAGTCCTTTGATGAGCTCTGACCTTGCTACTACCTCCAGGTGACGCGACTCCAGGTCTTGAAGGTGCCCAGGGCTTCAATTGCGTGGAAGGTCGTTAGTAGTTGCGTCAATTAGGCATCATCACCTAGCATCACCTGCTACTGTGCGCAAAAGGAGAAACGAGTGGGATAGTGCCACATCATCATTTGCCAAGCTCTCTATTAGGCATAAATTATTTTTGTGAAAAAGCTTCTTCGCCCAAGACATGGGGGTCAGGCCCCCATTCACCTGCTCACCAACTTACCCGCCTACGCTCACACCTCACCTGCGACACACGCTTGTAGGCCTGGTCATTGTTCATGACCCAATAATCCAACTATATGCCCGATCCTATACCTGGGTTTGAGAGTAAAGAAACAATGAAGGATTTCTAAGAGAGAGGGGGTGGGTTTTGTTATGCCATCCTTGTGCCCCTGTAGTGAAGAGGAGAGGTGTACACTTAGACTCTGAAAGAGAAAGGCTATGCTCTGTGCTGAAGGAAAGCCTTAAGGAGTCATTGAAGCTTTGAAGAAGAAGAAAGAAGAGAAGGCTCTCTCTCTTGAAGAGCCTTGTGCTTGTGCTAACTTAAGTCGTCTGATACTATCTTCCCGACGTCCGATTGAGGATTATTCTGAGCACTATTGAATTATTTATGCACTATAGTTAACATTGATGAAATTGATTATAAGATATATGCTTAACTTAGATAAATAATTGGTGATTCAAATCACCTTTATTTTGTCTTTCTATTCTTTTTATCTCATCATCTTTTGAATTACAATCTGACAAATTATATTCATTGAATATCTATTTTGATGCTTAATTTATTGTGCTTATTGATTCTGAATGAAGATTAATGTATGAGTTCTATATTTGCTCCTTCCGAACGACCTCGGCCTCCCTTTAGATTCTCAGTTTATAAATTTAAATGTTTGTTGTGAGATTTTGTTGATTATACTACAACGCATACATTTCTTAACACTCGACGAAACCCTAACAACATTTTGGCATCGTTGTTGAGGAGCAACGTGTAATTCACCATTAATCTTATCTTTTCTTGATTTATCTGAGCATTAACTTGCCCTGTTTACTTTGTTTGTGATTTTACGAGGTACATTATGAAGAGATCTTTTGCACAAATCAACCACTCCAGGGTAGGTAAACTTTCTCTTCTTCCCTAATCAACCACCTAACCTTGGGAAAGTGAAAAGGAAACAAATGAATTAGGATTCTCTTGCCTTATTTTCTTAGTAATTAACAGTTAAAGGCAAGTTTCCTGATTTGCAAATTCAAATTAATATCTGATTGAAGATTGAGACATTTCTGTTTAGAAATCCCTACCCAAATTTTTTGTACCTATTAGGGATTTATGCTTAATTTCTGATCATCTTGGACTACACACTTCTTGTTTGAAGCCCAAGGTGTACATCTTAAATTAAATTGGACTTGGAATAAGAGCCAATTAGGGTTTTGAAGTGTTAGTTCACACTTGCATACATTAAAGGAAATTCATCCTCCTGCATCTGTGTGCTACCCAAACCCTTGCATGAAAAGATCTAATCAGAAGGACCCTAAAATCAGGCTCTAAATTCACTTGAACCATAAAATTATGGACCTAATAACCTGAGAGTCAATTTAGGGTGATCTTTGGGTGTTGACCCAGATTTCATTTTCATGTTTTAGGGTAAGTCACATGAAGTTGGTCTACTTTGTGGGCCAATCAACCTCCAAATTAGGTCACAAATTGAATTAACTTCTAATCAAGTGAAATCTAAGGCACAAATTAGGAATAAAATTGGTAGACTTAAGATCTCAATTCAAACATTTCAGTTTACTTGGAACCGCAGTGACAAGGAAGGTCAGATGGGGGAAACCCTATAACCCTTGAGGATGCTCTACCGTGTAGGGGTCTTTGTGGGGCTCTCCCTTCTTAGTTGGCCAAGTACTTCTTGGGTGTGTGGATTTTTTATTCAGAGGTATCATCCCCCTTGAAAAGAGCCTTAGTCATCCAAAAATCTTTGGGTGACTTGATTAGGTCCAATTCATATCCAGTCCTTCATCTATTCCTTAGAGCACATACATAGGAAAGGTCCCTAGGTTGTTGACCTAGAGACCTTTCGTTAGAATTGATCTTCTTGGGATTTGTGATTTGATACAATCACTTCAATCTGAACCTGAATTTGATTCTACATCTTGATCCACCACTTGAGTTGAAAATGCAACCTGACAAATTAGGAAGAATTTGTAGGAAACCTGAATCCCAAATGACAATAAAAGAGAAGATGATCGAGGCTACTTCTAGATATCATGATGAATATTACAAAACCTCTGATCCATCTAAGCACATTCAAGATAATGTGGCAGTAACAACAACCCTCATTATGAACATTGCTAGAATGATATTTAAACAAATGATACATGGTTCAACCCGAAATGAGCTCTTGTCAAAATACAATGAATTCTGGAGACTTCACAATATTGGATATATACAATGTTTGTTAAATCCACAACTTTGGGAAATACACCAGGGTCTCATGGAGAAACGTCGGTGTATGCTAAATACGTTACACCACGCCATTGATCAAAATTACCCATATCAACATTTAGAGATTGATGAGACACCTTGGAACAACATTAAGGATCAATATTATTTTCCAGAAATCGAGTTTGAGAATATAGGTTGTTGTGGACCCCCAACCCAAATGGAATTAGATTCAAGCTTCATAACGATTGACATGCCTAATCTTGATGAGGGTTGGGAGGATCCAATTGCAGGTGTTCCCGATTCTAAACTAGCTTTGGAGAGCCTTGAAGCTGGCCCATCAAGCTTAAATTTCCTAGACACCTATGATGATAAGCCTGAATCAAAACTTCTCGAGAATGTAATTCCTGAACCTTATCCTATTAAGGCAATTCTCAAGAATGATTCTGACATCCCAAGTGAGCCTAGCCCAGATTCTAGTGGCCCAATTTCTACCTTTAAGCTAAAATCTAGATCAAAACTTATTTGAGATGATCATGAGGCCAAATATGAAGAGAACTAGATTTTGGATCTGAACTATGATTATGGGCCTATGTTTGATGATTACACATCTCCAGGCTCTTCAGAAATACAAATTGATTTTTCAAAAATCAAACCGATTTATGATACTGAAATAGAGGAGTTGGAAGAGCTGGGATTTGATTGGGTCTATCCTAAGAGCCAAGAACCCAAGACCATGCCTAATAAGGACACCTCTTTGAGCTCATAATTTGAGATGAGGTTAGATCCAAGTTAGGTTGCTGATTTTACACAACATGATTCATTCTATAGTAGAAATCCCAATTTGGAATTAGGTTCAGAAACTGATTTTCACAAATTCTCCAGTGACTTCGAACCTTACTCTGATTTTCGAGAACTGTTATTTCCTGATGATTATGAACCAATTTACAATGTTAGCATCCATGATCCTGATGCTGAGGCCAATGATTTGGACCTCAAAGAAGCCACGCCTTCTGATCCACATACTGAGCCTTTCGAAACTCGTTCCCAACCTCGACCCACCACAGGAATCAACTTCTACTTTGATTCACCTCTCACTGATCCGGTTGCATATGATTCTTCTCCATCTTTTGATTTGGTTTTAGACATTGATCAAACCGTTAATCACTTCGTATTCTTTTCTGATCTTACCTGTAGGGTTCCTACATCCTCCATAGAGCCATTTTCTTTTGAGGATCCCTACTTTGATCAGGCTGAACCAACTCAGCCAAACCTCATATTTTCATTTCCATATCTCTTTGAGACTCAAATCATCTGGTGGGCTCCACATCTACTGCTTCATATCTATCAACCCACTAGACTAATTGGGTTTGGGCTGCATCATCAGCCTATCGATCTGAATAAACACTTGGTTGGACCAACTAGGCTATTGATTAAGGTGATTGTTCTACAAAACTCATATGATTTGACCACCCTTTCTCCTTGACCTCTTTCTGCGCAGCTGAAGGCACTGAATTTAATGCTTAATGGGAGGCAACCCACCATTCCAAAAAATTGAGATCCTTCTGATTATCCTTTTGAGTTATACTCCTACTACACTATTGAGTTCAACTTTAGAACAACCTACTTCAGCTTTGGTACGTGTATCAAAGCTTCAAATTGTTCACAGTAGTCATCCCAACCCGTTCACCCACTCTTTGATCCTATTCTAAACTTTGAACCAAACTGAATTGGTACCCTTCTAGTTTACAATGAGGACATTGCAAAACTTAGGCATGGGTGACTGTTAAAGTGTAAGCCTATGAAAATTCAATTCCCTAAGGGATTCTCACAAAAATATATATATTAAAAAATGATAAAAAAATGAAAAAATGAAAAGGAAAAAACTTTTGGAGGAAGGGTAGGAAATTTTCTGAACTCAATTGCAAATCTTTCTTGAGGAGGAAAAGAGAAGAAAATTCAAATGTTAAAAAGAAGCAAAAATCAAGAACAAAATTGATAGTCAATAGTAATTGATTATGGAAGGTACTTAAGTTCTAGACCTAATCAAAAGAAAAGTTGATTACTAAAATAACAAAGAGACAAGGAGATTAGTATGAGTGATAATTGATATAGATACATCTATTTAGGTTAAAATGCCTAATCATGCATGTTCCTAGGTTTAGATTTGCATTTCATGTTATAAATATTGCATAGCATGCATCATTCTGCATTTAGAGTAGCTGTATATATTTTAGGTTAATTAGGTCCTTTTTATGGTCAGGAGAGAAGAAGATTTATTTTAGGGCCCAAGATGGACGATCAGACCATATGGATTTGATCGGGACAGCGATCGAAGTTTAACGACTCCAAAATCATCTAGATTGGAGTCCCGTAGCATCATATGAAGTCCGAGGAAGATCAATGATCAGGGGGCAATGCGACATCCATACAGGCTTCGGATGAAAAATCCGACCGTATGGATGGATCCGGAGCGAGATCGCAGTCCGGCAATGCGAGAATCATCTCGATCTAAGCACCGTGGCACCCTCTGCAACATATAGAAGATGGATGGCCTAGATGGCTCCACGTGGTGCCATCCAGGCCACCCAACACCAGCCAGCAGCAACTAGAGGCACCCACTCTTTATCCGCGACCTCCACTCCTAGCCGTTGGATCTTGATCCAACGGCTGAGAGGCCTTCACACCGTTCTCCTCTTCGCGACACAAAGGAGGGCTTAGTGCAGTGGCTAAGCACCCTCCGCAGATCAAAGGGGCGCGAGTTTGAATCCTGCTGAAGCATCCTCGTCGGATTAATTGAAATTCAACTACTGAATCTTCATTGAATGACCATGAAGCTTCCATGCAGCACAATCCCGTGGGTTAGATTCGTGCACGTGTGCAATCACGCAAAATCATACGCACGATCGTACACGGCGTGAACTTAAGACGACCACTGGCATTGTCAGCCGTCTGATGCTGACCCAGTGGTGTGCGTGCACCTCTCTTCAATGCTAGCGGTGTGCGCCTTCAAAGGGCGCAATCAGCGGGTGCGTTTGAGCCATCAGATCTTGATTGAACGGCAGGGAGGAGATCCAACAGATGCCAGTGGAGATAAAGCATGAGTGCCAGAAAGCTTTAGCGGCGTTTGGGGATTGGTTAGCACTGATCTACAGCGACACCTTTGATGTCACTAATTGCCCTCTTCCCTTCACTATAAAAGGACCCCTACACCTCCTCTTCTTCTTCATCTCTTCCTTTCTTCCTCTCACCACCTCTAAGGCTCTAGAGAGAGCTTGTCCCAAGCCTGGGATGCCCCTCTAGAGTAGAAAACAAATATTTGTTCCCTCCCCTCATCCCCCTTCGTGGAGCACCCCATGGCCGTCCTCTCACCACCCTTCGGGAAGAAGATCCTCGCCGCGACGCCGTCTTGCCCCATCCCCTGTCCTCTGGCTACATCCTCCTTCATCTCGCTCTTCACCACCTTCCTCTAGGCGATGTCAGAGTGAGTCATCCTTCGAGCAACCGTCGAGGGGGATTCTCTCACCTCTTTCTATCTTTTTCGCTTTCGTAGTGTAATCTTTCCCAGTTTCATAGTTGTAAAAAAAATTTGATTAGAAATCCATGATTGTTTCTCTCTCTTATATTTTTACAAGTAGATTAGCTAGATAAAATCTCATTGACCTAATCTCTTGCTTGATAGAAAATACCAAAAAAATTAGGAAACATAAAAACAACAACAAGAAATAAAAGATAAACGCGTATCTTTCAAAACCAAACGTTCGCCTCCCCGTGTTCGACCCGAGACTCACTTTTCGAGTTTCGATTATAAATTTTATCTGATTGATGGATTTTCTCGTGAATCGAACTAAGACGATGGGTTTTCCAAATCTAATCCTTTTCGCATGCGAATCCAACATCATCATTTTGGCACTGTTGCCGAGGAGGCAACGCTCTTTGGTTTCTTTCCATGTTTTTCCACCTTACCTAACTTTTATCTCACTTTTTCTTTGATCTTACTGTGATTGTATGTACTCATTCGAGGCGGGCTAGAGTGGTTAGACTGGAGAAAAGTGAAGATGAAGGTTTTGTAAGTGTACCCCCACCACCTCCACCCTAGTTTTCATTCCATAACTTAATAACTCAAACCTAAATCAACTTAGGTACTTGCATAAACCATAGGGTAGATTTTGGTTATTTGATTGTCACTCCACTCACCTCACACCTGCATATATAAAAAATAAAAAAATATTCTTCTCTTGTGGGATTTAACTAAAAGCTACACACTTAACACCCACAACTTCCTATCCTAAGGGGCACAATCACTTTGATTCTACCACTTAACTGGGATCTGACCTGTGGACCCGGTACCCTTCAACTCAATACACATAAGTGAGTAAAAATCTGAATAGGTTAAACATTCTTGTGTGCCTTAACTAAATGGTGCAACAGGCCAATTGATTGAGCCGTTTGGGCCACACTACTTAAGATTAAAATTTTATTCATCAAGTAGCTTGCCACTTAGGGTTGATTTTTAGGAGTGAACCAGGAACTCTACATTTTATTTCTGATTTTTAAAGGAATATATCTACACCAGTGCTTTCAAAACTTTGAGTGTTCTACTAAATCTGATTAAACGAACCTAAAGATTAAACCCCAAAAGCTACTAAACAAGGTTAAATCCTAAAAGACACATCATCAAATAACCTTGTTTGCAAACCATGGTTGTGCACACATACACATTTGAATTGATCATTAAGGGACAACCCATTTAAAGGGCCCATCACATTCCAAGAGCACAATCATCCCAAGCCTAATTAAAACTTAGTAGACGTTGGCCTTAAGGATTGATTCACTCTTCGAGGCTCAAATTGAGATTTTTTTCAATTAATCTGCTTCTACTGGTCCATTTAATGTCTATCTAGGGGAGTAGCATCAAATGATTGTAGCTGGGGGGTATACTAGGAACCGGAGGCGCAAGCCAAAGGAAGAACCTTCTCCCCAGCCCCTCCTTTTAACTGGTTGGATTGACTAGATAAAAGTAGACCAAAATTGGTTATAATCTCAAGATGGGCCTTGGGAGTCTGTAGGTCATTAGGCTAACCCACCTAAGGATAGGGTTGATTGCTTGTATTGTAGGGCTCCTTTCTTTCTTCTGATTTCCCTCCTATTTTACCATGTATCCTTCCACATCCTACACTCATTTCACATCCTATCCTCCTACCACCATTTATCCCCAAGATAATTACTATCCTGACTTGATTTGTAATTACCCATCCATTAGCCAGGATAACTTTGATTAGGGATATGAATCTGGACCTCAATGTACAGGGCCTAACCTTGGACAACAATACTATGATTATTATCCTTCCCGGAGCTACAATGATTATAGATCTCGATCCTTTGATGATCAAACCAACCCGGTCTACAATCAGGAAGGATATGATGATAATAACATCTACCCTCTCCAATATTCTACTGAATATAGGTCACCACCATCCTTTAAACAACCTGAAACGGCCTACTATCAGGGAGGGACATGAGAACCTCGATATCTTAACTCCCCTAGATTTAACCCAAACCCACCCAAACCTGAACCAAACCATTTGGTTCAGGTGAACCAAGTCCAAGACAGGGTGTTGGCTAACTTGAGGAACACCACCCAATCTTTAAAAGCTTAGCCAACACCATACACTGAAGCATTGGAGCCTATGATTAAAATGATTGATGAGCTGAATAGCTCTTTATTGGATTTGCTCCAAAATGTTAGGGATAGGGGCCTGGGTGAGGTTTTACTTGGGAAATTGTCAAGGTTGAGGATGAAATTTGTGGTTGCCCTAGTCAAATCTTGGGATGATTCTCAAGATGAACCCCCTTTAGGAGAGCCAATGTCTGAACCCGCTCAGGCACCTATCAGGGGGGATACATGTTATGAGATCAGAGATGACAAGGTTGGGCTAGAGCAACCAATTGAGAATGATGAACCAATTAATTCACCTAAGATCCCTGACCCAGGGAACGACGAAAAATATGTCTCCATGGACCATGAAATGACATATGATTTTGAGACATATATAATTCAGGATCAAGAATTCTTTCCTTTTGAGGGTGAGGAATCTCTGAGTGACGTCTCACTTGAAGTTAAGGAAAATGAGTTTAGTGAGACAAATGGGCTCAAGGAGTATGACGAACCATTTGATAGCTCGACCATTGAAGATTCTGATTCGGTTGGGGCTGACTTGGAGGATTTGAATCCTGATGATTCAATTAATAGTCCCATTATTCAACCATACCCTAAAGAGCTAAATTATGATATTCTTGAGATCAGCATACCCAAGTCAATCCTGATTGAGCCACAATTATTGGACTTGGGTATTTTAGATGGGGTGTATAATGATCTGGAGGTCCCAGAAACCTTGATTTTGGAGGATAGGAAGTGGGAAATAAAAATCTAGGAAAGCTTCTTCTGAGGGAACTACGATTTTGGATCTAAGGGTACCTATTGACCTGAAACCACCTACTTTTTACCAGGGCCCTTATGATACCTTCGATGTGCGACCCATGCTTGGAATAACTGATTATCTTTCTAAGCTGAATTTTAAGTGGACATCTGAACCTTGTAAATCAAATCTACCTTTTGTCTGACACTTTAGTCTTGGGTTGCACACCACCAAACCGCAAGCCTGGCCCCGTAAATATAGCAATCTTCGATTCTGGGTGATTTTCATCCAGAACCTTAGAACCACTTGACCTTGGGGCAAGGGTCTCCATCATTATTTGGTCCACGTTTTTGGACATCTTCTGCTGGTGGGTTTGAGGATTAATCTTTTTATTCTGATTCTGACCCGCACTTGTGAATTCTCAATTTCTTCCTTATATATATGTTATGCCTAGCTGAAGGCATTAAATTTAGCACATGTTTATATTCCACGTTCTCTGCAGAGTTGACTGGATTTTCACGTTATTCAGGTGATATTCTATTTACTCCACCCTTTTCATGTTTTTATTTTTACAATGAGGATATTGCATCGTTTAGGCATGGGGGGGGGAAATTAAATCTTGAAATTATTTCGATAGCTCTATAGAATTTCTTTTATTTTATTTAAAAAAAATGAAAATTAAAAAAGACAAAAAAAAGAATTAGGAGAAGAGAACTTAGGCTTTTAGAAGTTATTAACTTTCGGAAGTGATACGAGAGGACCTAAATACTTAGACTCTTTAGATCTTCGGGCTTAATTAGCCTGGGTGTCCACTCAAATGTGGACTTAGTCTCGAGTCCATGCTAATTCAAATTCATCTTTAATCTAGTGAATAAATTAGGGTGATAAGTATACAACTTATCAACCTACCCTCTGATTCGAGGGGACTTTAAGCCTAAACATCTACACACTTTTTGGCACAGACTTACTTTTCGGTAGTTTCTTCTGAAATTGGGTAGCTAATGAACTATCTAGGGTGGTATGACTGGCAAGTTGTCGGTGGTAACAGCTCATCGGCTGGTAGTCCAAAGCCCAGCCACAAGAAGATTTTCTTTATACTGCCTTTGGGAAAATCTTAGATTAGGGAAGCCACCTACTTAGGAAAAAAAAAGAAAAGAAAAAATAGAAAAAGGAGAAAATAAATAAATAAATAAAACCACACTTCATCATACGAGTATGGCTGGCAAATTGCTGTGGGTAACAACGCATTGGCCGGTTGTCCAGAGCCCAGCTCATAAAAATGCATAATAATTCCCAAAACACTTAGGGAAGAAGCGATGAAGTAGAATAAACTGGGGAGATAAACACTGGGTTCGCCCTTGTGTTGACCCTATAAATAAAAGAAGTATGGAGAAAGCTACTGTTTGAAAAGATAAACCTCTAGGCAAGGTCACCTAGGGTCGTAGAAACCCGAAGTCCATTTTAATGACTGCCTAGTGAGTCTTTCACTCTTTTCACTAGATGCTTAGCACTTAGAGTCCTTTTCAAGTCTTAGGCAGGTCGGGTAGCCATAAAAGGTTCTCGAAATCCTCAAACTCCAAAAGTCCAAAAAAATTAGAAAAGAAGAAAAACAAAAAAAAGTATCTTCCCTTTTCAAATAAGGCGTGGACTTGGGCGGTCTGCATTTTGGCAGACACCCAGGTACTATTGAGTCTTCGTAGTTTAGGACCTTAGTTGAAATTTTCTATTGTAAATAAACAACTTAGGCCTAAGTGATCGAGTCCTAATTCTATTTTTATACATAGCATGTAGTTTAATTTTGCTAGGGACTAGCAAATGATAGGTAGGGGGTATGATATAGACACATTTATTTAGGTTAAAATGCCTAATTATGCATGTTCCTAGGCTTAGATTTGCATTTCATGTTATAAATATGGCATAGCATGCATCATTCTGCATTTAGAGTAGTTGTATATATTTTAGGTTAATTAGGTCCTTTTTATGGTCAGGATAGAAGATGATTTATTTTAGGTCCTCGGTTGGACGATCGGATCATATAGATCTGATCAAGGTGACGATCGGAGTGTAACGCCTCTGTAATCGTCTAGATCGGAGTCCCATAGCATCATATGAAGTCCGAGGAAGATCAACAGCCAGGGGAGCAATGCGACATCAATATGGGCTTCATATGAAAAATCTGACCGTACGGATGGATCCAGAGCGATGATCGTAGTCCGGCAACACGGGAATCATCTAGATCTAAGCACCGTGGCACCCTCTGCAATAGATAGAAGATGGATGGCCCAGATGGTGCCACGTGGTGCCATCCAAGCCACCCAACACCGACTAGCAGCAACTAAAGGTGTCCACTCTTCATCCGTGACCTCCACTCCCAGTCGTTGGATCTTGATCTAACTACTGAGAGGCCTTCGCACCACTCTCCTCTTCGCGATACAAAGGAGGGCTTAACGTAGTGGCAAGCACCCTCTGCAAATCAATGGGGAGCTGGTTCAAATCTTGGTGAAGTGTCCTCACTACATCAATTGAAATTCAATCGTCGGATCTTCATCAAGCGACCACGAAGCTTCCACGCGGCGCAATCCTATGGGCTAGATTCACGCATGCGTGTGATCACATGAAATCACACGCACGATCGTACGTGGCGCGAACTTAAGATGTCCGCTGGCATTGTCAGTCGTCTGATGCCGATGTAGTGGTGTGTACATGCCTCTCTTCAACGCCAGGGGTGTGCGTTTTCAAAGGGCGTGATCAGCAGGTGCATTTGAGCCATCAAATCTTGATCGAACATCGGGGAGGAGATCCAACAAATGCCAGTAGAGATAGAGCATGAGCGCCAGCAAGCTTTAGCGATGTTTGGGGGATTGGCTGGCGTGGATCTACAGCGACACCTTTGATGTCACTAAATGCCCTCTACGTAAATTGCCATCTTCCCTTCACTATAAAAGGAACCCTACAGCTCCCCTTCCTATTCATCTCTTCCTTTCTTCCTCTCACCACCTCCAAGGCTCTAGAGAGAGCTTGTCCCAAGCCTGGGATGCTCCTCTAGAGTAGAAAACAAATATTTGTTCCCTCCCCTCATCCCCCTTCGTGGAGCATCTTGTGGCCGTCCTCTTACCACCCTTCGGGAAGAAGATCCTTGCCGCAACTCCTTCCTGCCCCATCCTGCATTCTCTTGCTATGTCCTCCTTCATCCTGCTCCTCATCACCTTTCTCCAGGCGACGTCAGAGCGAGTCATCCTCCGAGCAACCATCAAGGGGGATTGTCTCACCTCTTTCTATCTTTTTTGCTTTCTAAGTGTAATCTTTCATGCTTTCGCAGTTGTAAAAGAGCATTTTATTAGAAATCCAT
Source organism: Thalassia testudinum (assembly GCA_037157565.1). Classification (NCBI taxonomy): domain Eukaryota; kingdom Viridiplantae; phylum Streptophyta; class Magnoliopsida; order Alismatales; family Hydrocharitaceae; genus Thalassia; species Thalassia testudinum. The sequence continues at coordinate 114,951,841 of JAZHRO010000025.1, forward strand.
GATCGTTTCTCTCACTCTCTCTTATATTTTCAAAAGTAGATTAGCTAGATAAAATCTCATTGACCAAATCTCTTGCTTGATAAAAAATACCAAAAAAATTAGAAAAGATAAAAATAACAAAAAGAAATAAAAGAGAAATGAGTATCTTTCAAAACCAAACGTTCACCTCCCCATGTTCGATCCAAGACTCACTTTTCAAGTTTCGATTATAAATTTTATCTGATCAAGGATTTTCTCGCAAGTTCAACTACAACGACGGGTTTTCCAAATCCAATCCTTTTCGCATGCGAATTCGACATCATCACTGATCTTAGGCCTCTTGGGCTTGTTTTAGGGCTTAAACATTCACGTATCTGTTAACATCTGTATTAGTCCTCAAGAGGTGGAGGAAAGTGCGAAGCTAATGTAGTAGGTTTAAGGCATAGGGATTATTCAGCCTCGTTGCTTGTCCTTTGGTTTGCAAGACTTAGTAACCTAAGCACCCAAAAATCACACACTAAGTCTGGTTCAGTGTGCTTAATAAAGAAAAATCATGCCAAAAGTGTTCTATTCTGAAAAGCCATCTCAAAAATCTAGCGTAGGAGCTGCTCGACAACACAAGTTGATTGGATGAGTTCTTGGCACGGAAAGGTGGGAAATTTCCCTCGAAGATGCATAATAACATATAAACTCCTCAATACTTGTGTCCTAGGATATCTAATTATCCTACTAGGGGCATGTAAGCACCTTGTGCTAGTTCAAGTGCCATGGGCAGGATTATCCTGAAATGTCGATTGCCATGGCCTGAATTTAGCTACAAAATGCCATGGGTGGCACTATCCCAAAGTGTCGAAAGCTAGGAGTTCTAGGGGTTGCCATGGGCGGCGCTATCCTGAAGCATCGAAAGCCAGGGACCCTTCGAGGATTGATGATGGGGACAAGGAATTTGAAACAGATCATTTTTAGGGCCAATTCGTGGATGGATTTAGGGATAAATAAAAAGAAAAGAGAGAAAACTCTCCAAATAAAAATCCTTTTATCTCTCTCTTATAAAAATGCACTGGCAAACTAAACCTAGACATGCTACATTCTAAGCATGGGTGCTTTAACTGCTGGGTTCAATGAACCTCTAGGTAGTTTTTGCAGGCCTTAGAAACCTTCGTGGCAGACTCAAGCTGAAGTTGGTTAGGTCTGGATCTTGATTAATACTTTAATACCTCTAGGCCTATTATTAGCATTCTGACCTAATTTCTAGAAAATGGAACAAATCAAGCATCTGAACTTAAATGCATGGTCTAGAAATCTAGCTCTTTCCATAAGATTTTGCTAAGAGACTAGCAAAAGTTAGGCATGGGGGCATGATGATAACATCATCATGAGCCATAACTAGCTTTAATTAGACATGATTAATTGACAAATGCTCCTACATAATCGCCTGAGAGTCATAAGTCCATGCATATCCATTCTGAGAGGAATACATTAAAATAGGGTTAATTATACAATTTTAACATCATATCATGAAAGCAGAGTAACCATAGAGTTTTCCAAGGGTTAATCTAAGATCTAATGAGCATTAAAGTCTAATAAGATGGTCTACATAGACAGAAATAGGGTTTCATGCACTTTGAGAAGTGATTCATAATCGAAAATCCTAATTTCAAACCTGTTTGAATTATAGAGGCTCTAGTCAAGATTAAATTCATTTAAACCTTTTAAAATTCAAATAAAAAAACTCCTTGAGGTTTGGTACCCTTGATTTGACCTTTGAAACCTATTTTGACCTTAAATAGAGTCACAAACACAGTTCTGCCTTAATTTAGGTTTTTACATAAATTGCTTAGTCAAACTTGTTCAAAACTGAAATCCAACTTCACAAATAGATTCCTTGGGTCTAAATTAGGTTTATACCAAAATTTGAACTCAATCAGAGTTCATCTTAACCTATTTTACATTTTAGTTCAATCACACTCTTTCTCTCCCAATTAACCCCTCAGCCTTTGAAATCCTTGCAGATTGGTCCTTAACTTTGTTATTATAAGAGCGATCTTCATTTTCGATAAAAACTTTAACATAAAATGACGTGTCATTGTACTTAATCGCGTGGTAGAAAATCACTTTTCAAAACATTTAATATTCAAAATCTAAGCACGAAAATAGTTAGGTTGTGTCCATAAGGAGGAAATAATAACCTATTGGACTTGTAAATAGTACTTTGTTTATTCAGGAATCTCAATGAGCATGCATACTAGTAATTGCAATTCAATTTCAACATAAATTAGCATTTATGTAATTACTCAAGAATATAGGGAGGTTACATGCAAAATTACCACTATGGTATGTAGTTTCCTACTTGGAGGGGGTGAGATTAGCGTAACGTAAAAAATGCGGAATTGAAATATAAATAATCTCACAAAATAAACAAACACACAAGTACACAAGTATTTTTTAGGTGGAAACCCAAACCGGGTGAAAACCACCACCTAACTCTCTCGAGTTAGGATTTTCCGATCAACCAAGTTGATCAAAATCTACTAAACCGAATCACTTTAAACGATGGTGATTCAACCTCAATACAACCACGCTACTTAAACGAGGGTAGCGTATCTCAACCCCTTCTCTTCACGAGAAGGATTTTGTCTCATGAAGGAGACGGGAATTCGCAAAGCGAATACCCAACCAAATAACAAAGATAAAATAAACAACAAGTCCTATAAAGCCAACAAAGTAATTATGAACCTAGCTTCTATAGGAATAAGGAAACTCCCCTTTGCAAGCAGTGCGTCGAGTTGATGACGCGGTGCGTGAGCCACGCGACGGCGCAACTTCGCTCTCGTGAACAACGGCGGGAGAGCGGGTGCGCAACAGCTTGATGCTCTCAAGATGTAGAACTTGAGCTTGGAGAGCAAGAGCTAGCTAGGACACAAGAGAGTGGAACTATGTTGCTTAAGTGTGTCTTGTGTTTCTCTTAGTGTATCTAGGTGTCTCTAGGTGTGTGTTTATGTTGCAAAGGTTCCCCTCTATTTATAGAGGCCTTAGGAAGGCTTTGGAAGGCTTAGGAAAGGTTCTATAGCCGTTGGGAACAAAGCCCAAGAGAATCAGCCCGAAATCAGGAACAATCATTGTTCTGACAGGCTTATCAGACGTCTAATTCTGGCATCAGACGTCTGGAAGTTCACTTTAAGACGTCTGATTTCAAGGTCAGACGTCTGATTTTGGGCGGGTCTCTTCCTGACTTGAATCAGATCTAAACAGGGTTCTAGCGCAAGTCCATCAGACGACATATAGGACGTCTGGCACTATGTCTGGACGTCTGGAAACCTACTTTTACTGTGGGAATGGATTTTCAAACGTTGCAACGGCTAGAAAATCTCTGAGAAGAGATTTTGGGTCAGCCGAGGCAAAACGGTCAATTATCAGACGTCTGGAAAGGCCTAAGGACGTCTGATAAGGCTCTAACGGTCATAATCTTGAGTGTTTGCTAAGCCAGCCAATGGTCCACTAATTGGACGTCTGGCAAATCCATCAGACGTCTCCTAAGACGTCTAGTCTAATGTCTGGACGTCTGATTTCATCAGACAGAACTAGCTATGTCCAGCCTAACAGTTATCAGACGTCTTAAAATACTTTATCAGACGTCTGATTTTGGGATTAGATATCTGGAAACTCTGTTTGAACCCTATATTGGTTTTCTAAGTGTTCTACAGAAAACCTAAGTATCCTAGGATTGTGTAGATGTTCCTAGGACTACTGTTAGGGTACTTTGAGGCTCTTTAACAAAATATTCTAAGGAAATAAAAAGAGCAAGAAAATAAAGACAAGAGATACAAGAAAGGATTAAAAGGAATCTATCCTATTCTTCTTGTCTTCTATCTTCAATCTGTCGCTCCATGCGAACCTCCTCTATTCTTCATTAAGCTCCTCCAATATGTCCTGGATGCGAGCTCGAGTTCCGTCTAAACACGTCTACATTTGCAATTGACCTGAAATCTAGGACTCAAATTGCAAATGTTAAATAACACGTGTTTTTTTATCATCAAAACAAATGATCGTGGTGCTCTAGCACCAACATGGTATACGTGAATCGTAATCTTAGTACTGACAAATATCGTCAATATAAATCAAAATAGAACTCGTTCCCTATAACCAATATCCCATATTTTATGTCATTCATAAGAAGAACTCAATCATATGTAATTCAGATTAAAGAGAGGGATGTCCATGCAAATTTACTGCAATATATTAAATCAATAAATAAGTGAATAGTAGAAGCTACAATGGCATGAGTCATAAATTTTAATTGGGTCTTCAATGTAGCGAAATAGGGGAGAAAACTCCCCTTGCTCACACGCGTGGAGGAAGGGCTCGCCGACCACAGAAAGCTCAGTGCAGGTGCTCTGACTCAAGGGCTTCATGATGATGCTAGCGGCATCGATGGAGATGGTTGGCCGGGGGAGGAGAAGCTCGCCGGCAGCAGGTTGTGCGTGCATATGCGTGCACTGCAGGAAGGGTTTCCGTAAGAGTAGGCGTTCTGAGGGTGAGGCAACATCGATGTCATTGATGGAATGAAGTTTCGTCGTCGGGAGTGGCAGCTGCATGGAAGGGGGCAACGCCGGTTATGGGTTCTTTTTGGGGAAGTTTTAGCGAGTGGGGGCTGTTGGAAGGAGAGGATGAAGATGAAGATGAAGAGGACGAGGAGTGCGGGGATGGGACGCAGCACGTGCGCCGCTGTGACGTGATGGTGGCACGCGTGGCTGGTGGTTGAGGTATGAAGGTGTGGTGGTTGTGATCGCCGTTGAGAGGGTGTTGGGTTATGTTGGCAAGGGAGATTTTTAGTGGAGAAGGAGACGGAAGAAGAGAAGGAAAGGGAAGGGTGGCTGTGATGGTTGATGGTGAAGGTGTTAGTAGCGAACGGGTGAGGGCAACGTGCATGCTGTCACCATGCACACCTGGAGTAAATGAAAGGTGCAGGTCGCTTAAGCCACAGTGCAAGCCTCTAACCACGATGCACGCTCCAGCCACAATGTCGGTGGATGAAGGAGAAGATCCCCCTCTAGGGGAACAAATGCTCTAGGTGGACACGACTTTCCCTTTTAAGCAAAAGCCTCCTCAGTTTCCTTTGGCCGCAAGCATCTCCAACCACTCGCGAAGATCATGAGTGGTTGGAACGGCAGATAAGCATGAACAGTTCTTCATCAGACGTCTAATTATCACTCCAGATGTCGTAAAAGATGTAGAAGTAGGAGTTTGTGATGGCAATTCCCAGACGTCTTATAGATGCAAAAATGGACGTCTTAACTTTTCCACCTAGCGTGCATTCATCAAATCAACTATGTTACAATATCATATGTTATTAAGTGTAAAATTGATGCATAAAATTATATGCAGAGTAAGATGAATTGCCATATAACTCCTAATTAATTAACAAATAAGAATAACTAATTAGAGAGTACTTAGGTTAAATATTGGTCTAGGAAAGTGGACTTATCAGTTAACTTCTTCATGAAAGAGTCCCTGCTGCCATTGAAGGTCAACCAACCTGTAGGAGATGTTTGACCACTCCTAATCCTACTCGAATCTTCATCAAATCCCACCAAATTGGTGGGACTGATGTTCACACCATGGAGAATTGATTGGGACCAATCTTGAATCCCAAATCACATCTGATTGACCTAAAGAACCCATGAGATGAGTGAGTGCTTCGTGATTCCTAAGCATGCAAATTCAGCTTGTTTCTTAATCTAAAGCTCAGTTGGAGCTCTATAAAAGCTCCCACATTGCAAATATGTGCTCCTTAGTTCGGTTTTGGTCGCAAATCTTCACCAAATTTCCCTCTCCAGCCACCTCCACCACAGCTCCGGCGGCCCCTCTCCAACCTCGTTCTTCACCCGCTGCCACATACCATAGGCAGCAGGAACACCTTCATCTCCTTCCTCCACTCCCGCAATATCAGTGAGAGCATTCCAGATCCCCTTGTCATCACTGCCCCTTCAACCAGAGGCCTTGATCCCTTCCATAATCGGCCAATCACAGCCGTTGCACTTCTCTCTCTCTTTGTCCATAAGTAGGTCCAATCTCTTCCTCTACCTCTCGAGATCCTTATCAACCCCTCTACCTCTTATTTCAACCACCGACGCCGCCGTTCACCCTCCATCTTCCCCATGTTCCGGCGAGCTTCAACGAAGCCTCCTCCACACCACACATCGCCAAATGCCACGATGCCACCTCCAGAAGCTCTACCACACCACCACGAACAAAACTCCTCTACCTATTTTCCGTTCCACCAACTCCAAAGATCCACAAAACTCACCCACCTCCATTCACCTCCTCCAAGTTCGCTTGACCTCCACACACACTCCCATGACTCACAGACACCGCCATCTCGTTCGCCATCCTCAGGCGAAGCTTTTGAGGTGCTTTGACCTGGCCATAAGTCCATTCTTTGAGTTTCAGGTCTTCACCAAAGTTTGCTGCCACCGCCGTCCTCTTTGATGTCCAGTGCAATCCTCTGATGAGCTCTGACCCGCTACTACCTCCAGGTGACGTCGCTCTAGGTCTCGATGGTGCCTAAGCTTCAATTGCATGGAAGACCCTCAACAGCTGCATCAATTAGGTAGCATCACCTACTGCTGTGCGCAAAGGAGAAATGAGTGGGATTGTCCCACATCATCAGTTGCCAAGCTCTCTATTGGGCATAAATTGTTTTTTGTGAAATAGACTCTTTGCCCAAGACATGGGGGTCGAGTCCCCATTCACCCACTCACCCGCTTACTTGCCTATGCTTACACCTCACCTACGACACAAGCCCGTAGGCCTGGTCACAGTTCACGACCCAATAACCCGACTATATGCCAGATCTTATACCTGGGTTTGAGAGTAAAGAAACAAGGAAGGATTTCTGAGAGAGAGGGGGTGGGTTTTGCTTCACCATCCTTGTGTTCCTCTCCTGAAGGGGAGAGGCGTTCACTTAGCCTCTGAAAGAGAAAGGCTATGCTCTGTTCTTAAGGAAAGCCTTAAGAAGGCATTGAAGCTTTGAAGAAGAAGAAAGAAGATAAGGCTCTCTCTTGAAGAGTCTTGTGATTGTGCTCACTTAAGTCATCTGATGCTATCTTCCCGATGTTTGATTGAGGATTATTATGAGCACTGTTGAATTATTTAAGTACTATAGTTAACATTGGTGAAATTGATTGAGTATGAGATATATGCTTAACTTAGATAAATAACTAGTGATCCAAATCATCATTATTTTGTCTTTCTATTCTTTTTATCTCTTCATCATTTGAATTACAATCGGGCAAATTGTATTCATTGAATATCTATTTTGGTGCTCAATTTATTGTGCCATTGATTCTGCATGAACATTTATGTGTGAGTTCCATATTTGCTCCTTGTGAATGACCTTGGACTCCCTTTAGATTATGAGTTTATAAATTTAAATTTTTGTTGTTAGATTTTGTTGATTATACTACAATGCATACATTTCTTAACACTTGATGAAACCATAACAACAGCATGTGATTAGCCCATATTTGTGGGCTATTTAAGTATTTAAGTGTCTAGACATTAAGTTAGTTTTAACATTTAGATAGCATATATTAGGACGTAAATAAATTAATTCATATTTTTACCTAAAGTGCATAATTGATGCATTTAGAATTAACCTAGGGTTGCATACATTTAATTAGTTAATTAATTAGGTGCACTATTTTAATTAACATAGAAGTTAAGGAGTTATGTATAAATAACCCTAATTATTTTATTCCTTTTCTTCTTCTCCTTTGCAGGTAACTCCTTCGTCTCCACCTCCTCCTCCTGCGCATCACATTGATTCTACGGTAGTTTTTGAATTTCAAATCTTAGCCGTGGCTACAAAAGAGGAGGGGCTACTGTTCAAAGGGAGGCCACCATCCCTTTGTTCCTCACTGTGCATTGAGAACTTTACTTCTCATCCATTCCATACCAATGGCCTCCCATCACGGTAGTGTGACTCCACCACTGGGGGCGTGTGGGGTGATAGCCTACACCATCAAGAGTCCCTGCAACTCAACCCTGCCAAGCGCCCCAGCCACCGTGCGCCCTCACCTCAGCCAGCAACCCCACGCCTTCACCAGCCTGCACGCCCGCGCCTTCACCTCCAGCGCACCTGCCAGTGCCTGCATGCCCGTACCTCAATCTCTAGCACACCTTCGCCTGTGTGCCATCTACCCATCGTGTGCCCTTACCCCAGACAGCACGCCCACTCCTCCTCGCCTTCACCATGCCCCAGCACCTGTGCTCCAGTGCCTCCCTGCAGCACTTGCAACTGACACCAATAGAACCCCCGTGTGCACCTGTGCGCCCCACAGAGCACTGCTCCACGTGTCCACGCTCCGCACGCGGCTATAGCACTTACAGTGCCTGCGCGCTGCCCCTCCTTGCGCCTGTAGCACACGTGGCCAGAAGCAACATCCTCTACCGCCGCCACTTCTTTCCTCCAGCAGGCCAGCTCCGACCACCATCCATCGAGCTGCCACCACCGTCAAGTGCGGGTCTGGGAGGGCTACCTCGGGTCGCCAACTCGTCGTCCATCTCTCCTTCATCCGTGCACAAGCTCCACCTGAAGCTAATCCCCTGTTTCAACCTCAATTAATAATTACATTGCATGCCATTGCCACAAAAATGAATTTTGATTTATCATTATTTTATTGTGGTGAATTTATGCCTTTATGCCTATGCTTCTAGAGAATTGTTAAACCTTGTTATTCATCTCTATGTGCATTCAATTTAATTTTGAATGACATTTTCGTATGCATGCAAGTGAATAGTACATGGCATACCCCTGCACATGGATAATTTTCTGATGTAAAAATTACATCCACACCCCTTGACTTGTCCATAAATTTAAGGTTTACTTTCAGAGCTACATAGGCATTTTTGATCTGGTGAATAGTTTAACAAACTTGATTTTGACCTAATTGCGAGTTAAATTAAGTTATGACCTCCCTGTGGACATGACCCGCTCTCCTGTGAGTGGTTTAATTTTAATTTTAATTATTTTATTAAGCGATTTTCCACCACTTTGATCCTACAATGACAAATCATCTTAATACATTATTCGAAAGCGAAAATCGACTTATCAAATGGCACCGTTGCCGGGAGGTAACGGGCCTATTAGACTCACATTTATTTAATTATTTATTCACATTTTATTTGAGGCATATTTAAATTCGATTTGCTATTTGGTGCGAGGTACACATATTTGGAGACATCTTGTCGCACTAGCCTCAAAGATCAGGCGATCCTTGACATCGTCGGTGGAGTTGCAACATTGGGAGAAGGAGCATCACACCCGCATCTTCATCTCATCCATTTAGCTGTATATAGATTTTATTTTTTCTTTCTTCTCTTTATTTTAGTACATTCATTTGGAAAACCCTTGTTCTGGGGTACAATTGAGGGGTTTGTTCCCTAATTTTGTTTTAGGCTTGTGTTGGGTAATTTTTGGGAGCCTGTTCCCTTTTTCTTTAGATCTAGTTTTTCTTTTGTGAATTGATTTTATTTCTCTTGATTGTGCATTAAAAAAAAAAACAAAAACACGAGCTACCTGCTAGAAGCTGCCTGCCCCTAGGTCATATCATTTAGGATTGAATGAGCAGAATCTAGATCTAATTTCCTATCTTGCATAGTGCATGAAGAATGTTGGAATCAGGTATGCACTTCTAACTTTGCATTTCTACCTATCATGCAAATGCATTTGGATTAATTTCAAGACCACCTAATCTGTATTGAATAGATCTAACAAGTGGTCACATCTTTTCTGGAAAAAAGGACTAATTAAAGGAGGGACATTTAAAAACTAAGGATTTGATTTTCAAACTTGGTGTGTGATTCAAATTCAAAATCTTTTGCGGTGTATGCACATTTATATCTCTTGCACCACAACACGCTTTTAGACACTCTTTAGGTTTGGAACCGCTAGGACTAGAGCCTCCTATTACTGAGGTCTGAAGTGACCCAAACTTTAGTTCAAAGGTGAAGTTGCATCCAAACCTTGCGGATTGAGGGTAGTTAAGAGGCACCGCGAAAGCAATTCTTCAAAGGAAGGATTTAACCCTACTTGCATCCTTCTTTGCCGTGTTTGGTGGTGACTAAACTTTTTGGGCTTTAGGGAGGATCACCTAAGTCCCAGTTAGGTCTTCTTAGGTGATCCGTAGGTCGACAATAAGCACGTAAATTGATTGGACAAATTGTATTGTCAACTACAATCTGACTTAAAATCAAAAGCCTAAATTGGGAAAGACCTAAAAAGTCCTTTTTGAATTATGTTTTGCTTGGGGAATTCTGATTGAGGTGTGAGTTAGAATGGACCACATTGATTTTCATCCTTTCACATCTTGCCCACACCCTTACCCTCACTCTTCACTCTTCGATCCCATACATCGAGATGGTCCATCCTTTGATGGACATAATGACAATCATTGGGATCTATTTTACTCCTATTATAGGAGTCTTGGTCTGGTTAAGCCCCAAATCAGTGAGCAGAACGTAGAAGTGGGATTTGCTTTACCCAATATCCCACACACCATAGAAATACCCAACCCACCCTCCCTGAATAATTATAATGGTTGGATAGACACTCCTAGGTACTATAAGCCTGAGCCTGACTTCTCTTCTGATAGAAATGACCTCTCCTCCTTGAAGATGGAAATACAGAAAATGCAAGACGAAATGATTGAATTGTTAGGAGAATCTTCGAGAGCAGGCCAACAAGAAAGAGATGAAATTAGCCACCCAATCTACCCCATTGAGGATGACATACACCCCTCTACAATTGATGCATCTCCCATAGGAGAGCTACACTTTAAGTTGGAGGGAAATTTTAGGGATTATGTAAGGGAGAATAGCTACTTTTCGAGGATCGATTTTGAAACCTCCCCGTTAGATGACACTTTCTTAAGAGATCCATGCCTTAAGTGGGAGGAAGATACTTATGAAAGTAGCTATGCATTGGATGAAGAAAGGTGGAAGCCCAAGGAATATGATGACAAAGTTGAGTATCCACTTGAATTATATTGGAGTCAAAAGAAGGGAATGATGGTACCATTGGAAGACCTCGACCCAGATGATAGTATTTTCATGACATTTGATGAAGTGGGATGAAGTCAAGTTGTTAATCCTACCCTCCCTTCTGATCACAAGATGGAACTCAAGCCCACCCTTAAGGAACCTAACCCTGAAGAAATTGACCTATCTGAGGAGTCCGATGTTACCAGTGTAAACCATTTACCTCAAATAGAGTATCCTAGGGGATCTGCTAAGATTTTAGATGATTCTAGACCTTGGGTATATGATGAATCATATGATGAGGAGAAGGATAAATTATATGAGGAACCTACATTCAAGATTTGGAGTGACACTATGGGCGATTATATCTTATTTGAAGAGTTAGCCCCTGAGGATGTCACAAATTTGACCAAATTAGGTTTCCTTAGCACACCCATCGATGATATTTCTCCCCATGATGAAATGATGGAAAATTTGAAAGCAACTTCTAACATTTATGTGGATTCACATATAGACTCCAGGGAAGATTTGAGTAAAGAATAAGAACCCGAGGATGACATTGATAGGATAATCCCCAGATCTGTTGCTTCCAACATGCCTTCATTTGATTCGAAGTCATCCTCTGATTCGCTTATGTTTGAAGGTGAAATTTTGACTCCTGATGAAGTGCAAGAAGATACTTATGATACTACAAGGAATGCTAGGGATACAATTGAGGATTTGGAATGATTATTAGGGATGGACACCGAGCTGATTAAACCCAACCTTGATCTTATGGCCATCCTGCAACCTCAAAACTTGGACACCCTAGAAGATCCTTGGTTTAGAGATATGCTCACTTTTTTTCTAGTAGGGGGCTTAACAAACCAATATTTCCTGTAATGGAGTATCGGGTATGGATTGATGATTTCTTTAGTTAGTCCATTGCCCTGGGGGTTTATCTTTGCACCATTCCTTCCCCATTCCTTTTGGAGGATCCTTGTCATCCTTCCCCTACCCCTTTGGAGGTTGTTATGCCAGTTTATCCTTTAGAACCTCCTCTGGTGACCTGGGAAGATTTTATTCCCATCTTGGTTGGGCGAGCATTTGCTATCGGGATTCATCATCAGCTCGCCAACATCCTAGGTTACCTATTTTCTAAGCTGGCATTACTTTGCTCATTTTTAGGGCCTATTTCTGTGATCCTTGAACCTGATTTGTAGGTTCTTTGGCTACTCGACTGCTAACAAAAGAACGGCAGCCCATCTCTGACCCAGGTAATATCCTTCTATGGAATGGGGACATTGCATATTTTAGGCATGGAGGGGTGTACTTGGGGATATACATAGCATTGTGCATTCATGCATTTAGTTAAAGCATTCTGCATTGCATACATTTGCATTGAAAAAAAAAAAAAACATTTTGTATTATTGAGCTTAACTGGCTGGCCCTACATTCCTAGGAATAAGATTAGAACTTCAGGTTAGACTAAGTTGATTCTAGGGTCGAACTTTAGAAGCTAAGTGAGCTACTAGCTTTAGATCTTTAGGGTCCTTTGTGGACTTAAAAACTTAAGTAGGAGTTATGTTGCAGACCATTCTTCAAGAGGTTGAGGAAGGAAAGCTAGGGATTGAGTTAAAAGGTGGGGTAGTACATGGAGTCTTGTTCTACCATTTGGTTTACGGGTCCTTGTAACCCAAGCATCCAAATTTCACACACTTCGTCATGTGTAAGCAAGTGATCACCTTAAAAGAAATTTGGTGCTCTTAGTTTTGACTTAGGAGAGGCTTAAAAACACAATTTGATTGGAAGAGTTCCTGCCGTAGGAGAGGTGGAGTATATACTCACCTTGAGGATGCGATGATGACATATTACCTCCTCGGCACTTGTCTCTTAGGACATCCATCCTACTGGGGCATGTAAACGCATTGTGCAGTTCAGGTACCATGGGCGGCCCTATCTCGAAGTGTTGATTGCCACAGGCCTGAATTCGCTTAAGAAATCCATGGGCGATACTATCTCAAAGTGTTGATTGCCAGGAGTTCTTGGGGTCGCTATGGGCGGTGTTATCTCAAAGCATCGAAAGCCAGGCACCCTTCGAGGTATGGTGATGGGGACAATGAATCCGACACAGACCGTGTTGATAGCTGATCCGAGCTTAGACTTAGAGGAATCAAACAAAAAATATATATATATATTATTCAAAAAAAAAATCCTTTTTCCTTTCTAGGTTGGCAATCATACCAACCTCAAATAACTCAGACCAATGCACATGCATGGATGCTTTAATCTCAGGGATCAATAAACCTTAGGGTAGAGTCAGAAATCAGGGAAACTCGTGCCTGCAACTCGTCTTTAGCCAACCTAGTCTGTAACTTAGCAACTATTTGGGAACCTTAGGTCAAAAGTCTGAACTTAATATGTTTCTAAAGGAAGATCGATTGGGTTAGCTAGTCTAGTTGGAGTGCTAGGTTTTGCTTGGATTTGCTAGGGACTACCAAAAACTAGGCATGGGGGTATTTGATTAGCCCATATTTGTGGGCTACTTAAAAATTTAAGTGTCTAGACATTAAGTTAGTTTTAACATTTAGATAGCATACATTAGGATGTAAATAAATTAATTCATATTTTTAGCTTAAGTGCATAATTCATGAATTTAGAATTAACCTAGGGTTGCATACATTTAATTAGTTAATTAATTAGGTGAACTATTTTAATTAACATAGAAGTTAAGGAGTTATGTATAAATAACCCTAATTATTTTATTCCTTTTCTTCTTCTTCTCCTTTGCAGGTAACTCCTCAGTCTCCGCCTCCTCCTATGCATCACATTGATTCTACGATAGTTTTTGAATTTCAAATCTTAGTCGTGGCTACAAAAGAGGAGGGGCTATCGTTCAAAGGGAGGCCACCATCCTTTTGTTCCTCACTGTGCATTGATAAATTTGCTTCTCATCCATTCCATACCACCGGCCTCCCACTGCAGTAGTGCGACTCCACCACCGTGGGCGTGTGGGGTGACAGCCCACACCGCCAAGAGTCCCTGCAATTCAACCCTACTAAGCACCCCAACCACCGCACGCCCATTCCTTCACCAGCCTGCACACCTGCGCCTTCACCAGCATGCACGCCCATGCCTTCACCTCCAACGCACCCTCCATCTCCAATGCACCTTCGCACACGCGCCATCTGCCCACCGCACGCCCTCACCCCAGCCAGGATGCCTGCACCTCCTCACCTTCACCATGCCCCAGTGCCCTCACTCTAGTGCCTCCCTGCAACACCTGCAACCGGTGCCAATAGAACCCCCGCACGTGCTTGTGCGCCCCGCAGAGCGTCGCTCCTCCACGTGCTCACGCCCTGTATGCTCCTACTGTGCCAGCGCGCTGCCCTTCCTTGCGCCTGTAGCACGCATGGCTAGCAGCAACATCCTCCACCTCCACCACTTCTTTCCTCTGGCAGGCCGGCTCCGACCACCATCCATTGAGTCGCCACCACCGTCAGGTGCAGGTTGGGGAGGGCTACCTTTGGTCACCAACTCGCCATCCATCTCTCCATCCGTGCACAAGCTCCACCTGAAGCTAATCCCCTATTTCAACCTCAATTAATAATTACATTTCATGCCATTGCCACAAAAATGAATTTTGATTTATCATTATTTTATTATGGTGAATTTATGCCTTCATGCTCATGCTTCTAGAGAATTGTTAAACCTTGTTATTCATCTTTATGTGCATTGAATTTAATTTTGAATGACATTTTCGTATGCATGCAAGTGAATAGTACATGGCATACCCTTGCACATGGATAATTTTATGACATAAAAATTACATTCACACCCCTTGACTTGTCCATAAATTTAAGGTTTACTTTCAGAGCTACACAGGCATTGTTTGATCTGGCGAATAGTTTAGCGAACTTGATTTTGACCTAATTGCGAGTTAAATTAAGTTATTGCTTCCCTATGGACACGACCCACTCTCCTGTGAGTGGTTTAATTTTAATTTTAATTATTTTGTTAAGCAGTTTTCCACCACTTTGATCCTACAACGATAAATCATCTAAATACATTATTCGAAAGCGAAAATCAACTTATCAGTATGTAAGTTCCTTATGCTAATTCAGGTGCCACAGGTAGGATTATCCCGAAATGTCAATTGCCAAGGCTTGGATTTAGCTACAAAACCCCATGGGCGGAACTATCCCAATATGTCGAAAGCCAAGAGTTATAGGGGTTGCCATGGGCAATGCTGTCTCGAAGCATTGAAAGCCAAGGACCCTATGAGGATTGATGGTGGGGACAAGAAATCCAATACAGATCATCTTTAGGGCCAATTCGAGGCTAGATTTAGGGAATTATAAAAAAAAAAGAGAAAACTCTCCAAATGAAACATCCCTCTCTATCTCTCTCTTACCAAAAATGCATTGGCAAAATTGAACCTAGACACAATATGTCTAATGCACAGGTGCTTTAACTGCTGGGGTCAATGAACCTCTGGGATGTTTTTGTAGGCCTTAGAAACCTTCGCGGCTGACCTAGGCTGAAGCTAGTCAGGTCTGGATCTTGACTGGTACTTGAATACCTCTAGGCCTATTATTAGCATTCTGATCTAATTTCTAGAGAGTGGCACAAATCAGGCATTTGAATGTCAAAGCATGGTCTAGAGATCCAATTCTTTCCACAAGATTTTGCTAAGGACTAGAAAAAGCTAGGCATGGGGGTATGATGGTAACACTATCATTAGCCATAACTAACTTGAATTGGTTGAAATCAAGTGGAAAATGCTATTTAATGATTGCATGAGAGCTGTAATTCCACGAAGATCCATTTTGAGGAGAGAACATTAAAATAGGGTTAACTCTACAATTTTAACATCACACCAAAAATGCAAAGTAACCATGGGGTTTGTTAGGGGCTAATTAAAGGTTAAATGGGCATTAAAGTCCAAAGAATGGGTCTATACAGATAGAAATGAGGTTTCACGCGTTTCGAGAATCGCAATAGCACACAAAACCCTCATTAAAGACTCACCTAAATTAAATAAGTTCTGGTAATATAAAATTCATAAAAAAGTATTCTAAGAGGTTTGGCATCTCTGGTTTGATCATCTGAACTCATTTTTAACTAGAACAGAGTTTCAGACGGGATTCTACCTTAATTTGGGCTTCTATACAAATTGCCCAGTCAGCCATGGTCAAAAACTCAAATTCGACTTCACCATTAGATTTCTTGGGTCCAAATTAGGCTAAGGCCAAAATTTGGGCCCAATCAGAGTCCATCTTGACCTAGTTTGCATTCTAATCCCTTAAATCTCTATTTCTCTCAATTAAAACCTAACATTCGATTTTATTACATATAGGACCCTAACTTTTCATCGTTCTTCTCAGAAAGGCCCTGTTGCCATGAGAATCTAAAAAGGATCTTCAGAACTTTCCTGCAGACAATCAATTGAGGATTTGGTCCTAGAAATCTTAATGAAAAATCCTAAAACTCGGCAAGATTGATCCTTAGATCAATTTGCATTGATCAAGATCTTTCTTAAGGCCAATCGTGGCTAGAAATTGTGCTGGTGAGCTCAAGAAAATCGAGCTCTTCAGGCGGTTTGGGAACCTTCCAAATGAGCACTATAGAGATCTACTAAGGAGGGAATCCTCATCTATAAAAGCGGTCGCATCTATCCAAGCGGTCTTTGTCTTGTTTCTAGCACGCAATCCACCCCTACTCCTTCCTTCGCCACCATTGACGATGACCTATGGCTTCTTCAAACCACTTCTTCAGTTGCTCCCACATACAATAGGGAGAGGGCTTCTCCTCAACACTTCGCCGTCGCGCTTCCAGACAAAGAAGGTAGCCCAATTGCACCCATGTCAGCTTCATCCTCACCTCTTTCGTCCACATCTCCAGTGTGCTTTCAACAAGCTTCCTCGAACCTCCATTTTTCCAATAATATTAGGGCTTCTCTCTTTCTCCTCTCTAATTAGGTCTAGGCTAAGTTTTAGGTTCTCTCTCCTCCTTCTCTGACTTCGGCAACCACCACCACAACCACCTTCACCATCGGCACACCTCTGCCCATCGTACACCCCATAACCAATACCAACATCATCACCTCAGCTTCGCAGAGCTCCCTAGCTCCTCAATTTCACCACTTGCCGACTCCAATATCCCTCTCCATCAACACTGACTAGAGCTCATCAAAGCTTCTCTACTCACACCTTCGACCACTCGCACCATCAATCACCTTAAGGTACTCACCAGACCTTTACACTTGTTTAATTCCAGCTCTAGGGTTATATTTATGTCATAGGAATATCGCCATCGTCGGTTGTCATCTCCATCTCAAGCCACTATCATCCGACCATCTTCGGTCTCGCCCCCTCTCTCAATCGGTGTGGACCAGCTTTAGGATTAGTTCTAGACCCTCAATTAGGAGAAGCCACGGCAGTAGCAGACCGAATTGAGCACGCTTCTTCACGGCTGCCACAACGAGGAGGAAGAGGCCATAGTCCGACATCGTTCGTTGCAAAGCACTCGCAGTGGTATAAAGGGAAAGTGTGTTGAGGGCTTATCATCCAGCACATGAGTTGTTGGGTCCCCCATGCACATGACCCATGCACCCTCGCCCGCCTCCACGCCGGCGGGCTTGGACCTCTGAACCGTATACCCAATTATCCGATAGCCCGGTTACTATGCATCCATATACCGATTCTGAGAGAAGGGAAGAGGAGAAATTCTGAGGGTTTGGGGGTTTTGCAATATTTCACCTCAAGATACGTGCCCATATGCTTTATACTTAGCTGTTTCTAAGGATGGTACTCTGAAGCCTTGTGCTAAGGCTACTTTAGAGTTGCTATAAGGCCTTGTACCTTATTCTGAGATCTGAACGGTTAAGTCATCTGACTTTAGGGTCTGACGACTGATTGAAGGTACTGTAGGATTACTTGAGGCCTATGCTGCTTGGCCTTATGCTTGAGACCTTGTCTTTAGTACTATGGATTTATTTGGCTGATATATGGTTCATGGTTATTGTTAAGAAATTGAGACATTTGATATATGCTTAAATGTTGGATTAATTGGTGATTTAAATAAGCACTTTTTAGAGTTTCCTTTTATCCCACGGAATTCTTGAGATACATTCTTGGAGTATATTATTCATTGAATATTTTGATTTCAATTCATTATTGTGCTCATTGTTTCTAAACTACGATTAGTGTGTGTATTCCATATTTACTTTCTGCGAACGACCTCTGACTCAATTCTTTATTTTCAAGCACTTTTCTATAAAGTTAAATGTTGTAAAGTATTTTTTGTCGACAATACTACAACACAAGCATTTCTCCTTGAAACATTGACTCAAAACCCATACAACAATATCCGTGGACAGCATTGACGTCTTCGTAGGCTAAAGACGTCTGAGACGTATATTCGATAAGAAAATACACATTAAAATCATCATGTAATGCGTAACTGATGATAACATCATCACCAACCATGTATAGCTTTAATTAGTCATAATCAACAGATAAATGCTCCTACATAACCGTCAAAGATCATAATTCATTGCATATTCTTTCTGAGAGATTAACATAAAACCAGGGTTAAATTTGCAGTTTTAACAAAATATTATAAATGCAGAGCAATCACGATTTTTTCCTAAGGGTTTATTAAAGTTCAAATGTGCACTAAAGTCTAATAAGAGGGTCCATGCAGACAAAAATGAGTTTTCACGTATCTTGAGAATTAATGGGCATCCGAAACTCTAATTTCAGACCTACTTAATTAACTGAGGTTTTGGTCAAGATAAAATTCACCTAAACCTTTTAAAAATCATAGAAAAATATTCTATAAGGTTTGGTATCCTTGATTTGGCCATTGGAATCCATTTTAAACCAAAAATCATCTTAGAAGGACAGTTGCCCTAATTTTGTTTTCTGCGTAAATTGCCCAGTCAAGCTTTGTCAAAATCAAAATTCTAATTCACCATCAGATTTCTTGGGTCCAAATTAGGTTTGAACCAGAATTTGGGTTCAATTAGAGATCATCTTGACCTAGTTTGCAATTTAGTCCAGTCTGATTCTTTTTCTCACATACACACCCCTAGCTTTTTGAATTCCTTATAAATGGGTCCCTAAATTTGTCGACTTCTTTGCAATCAAGTCCCTTCACAATTATCGCGGTGGAACTCCTACTCTGGTGATCTTCAATCAGAGATTCTCTTTGATTCCTTGATGAATCTCTCCCAAAAATGGAAAGACTCCCCTTACATCTAAGCTCATTCATGGCCTTCCAAATCCATCCATAGGCTCTTGTGAACCATTTGAAGGATCAGGTCTCCTATTTTGCGAAGCTTCGAAGCTTCCAAGCTTGGTTTCCAAGCTTAGAAGGATCCCTTGAGCCCTATAAAAGAGCCGGCATGCATTGCCTTACTTCCT
Organism: Thalassia testudinum; assembly: GCA_037157565.1. Taxonomy (NCBI): domain Eukaryota; kingdom Viridiplantae; phylum Streptophyta; class Magnoliopsida; order Alismatales; family Hydrocharitaceae; genus Thalassia; species Thalassia testudinum. The sequence continues at coordinate 114,971,268 of JAZHRO010000025.1, forward strand.
TAGCTTATTTTTGGCCAGAATACCTCCTTCTTCCCTCCTCTCTGGCGGAATGCTCCATGAGCTCTGGCATCTTCCTCCGACCACCTTCTTTGTCCACCCTCACAGACTATAGTGGGTGGATTCTTCTTCCTCAGCTTCTTCCTCACGTCGCAATACCAGCGGCCGCCGCCTATGCCTCCTCGTCATCGCTGCTTCTCCCACCGAAGGGACTTCCTTCCACGGCACCGGCCACACCATACCCAGTGTCCTTTCTACCCTTTCATCCATTAAAGTGGGTTAGCAAGGTTTCTTTCTCCCCCTATTATCTTCCCTCTATTTAAAACCCAAAAATCAACCCTCAATGCCACCGCACTCCACTTTCATCTCCAACTTCGACCACCACTCCGGCGAGGTCCATCTCACACCACACACCTCCAAACACCTCGCCACCTACTCCACAACCTCTGTCGTGGCCCCTAGAACAAAATCCCTAACTTTAATTGGCCCCTCGACCTCCCAAACCACTCACCGAACAACCCACCTACACACCTTCATCTCCATCATCGACCACCCTCTACACGCCGCCATCCTCCATGTAAACACCACGATCACCTTTGCCGTACTTCGGTGAAGCTAAGGAGCTAATTAACTAGGGCCTTCGAGCCCGTATTCCTGTTCCAGGCCTATGCCGGTTCCCTGCCACTGCCACCACCATCCCTGACCACGACTAAGCTCCTCCAGGGTCGAGACAACCTGGTGTTGTTCCCAGTTGATGCGGCTAAGTCCCAAGATCCACTCTAGATCCTCATTTGAAGATCCCATCCACTTTTGCTACGCTAATTGGACGAGGGTTCATCTACAGCTACATGTACGCGAGGAGTGGGTTTTAGTCCCACATCGTGGGAATTGGGAGCAATGCAATGATATAAGTGGTTTTTGTGAATATGCCTTGTTGCCTCAAGACACTAGGGGTGAGGTCCCCTTTACCTGCTCACCGTACCCACCTAAGCCTACTCACTCCTCGGCTACAACCATACATGCTGGTAGCTCTGGACTCGATATTGCTCTAACCCGAATACTCGGTTACGACCTATAACTGAGAGAGGTAGGAAAGAGAAAGAGAGAGGAGGAGGGGGGTTTTTGCTCCTATAGGCTTTGCGCGACACTTAATCTTTGAGAAGAAAGAAGTCACTGGCTGAGAAAAGGAGGAGAAAACAAAAGATGCCTTTAAGGAAAGAAGAAGAGCAGAAAGCATAGTAGTAGGGCGACATTTAAGTCGTCAGATTTGAGAAGTTGATGTCTGATAAGGCATTGAGGCTTGATACTAAGGAAGTATTTGATAGCGTGGAAATTGGCTTAAGTGGTTTAAGCCACTGTTCATTTATTTGATATATTTGAGTAATAAATATATATGTGCTTAGACTAATAATTGGTCATCTAAATTACAATTATTTTATCTTAGATATCTTTTTGCCTTGTCAAATTCTTGAAATACTCAAGTTTTACATTGAAGATCAGTTTTGAGTAAATACTATTCATTAAATATCATTATTGTATTTGATTTCTTGTGCTCATTTATATATTCATCTTGAATAGCGCGTGAATTGCAATACTTGCTCCCTGTGTTCGACCTCGGACTTCATTTTAGATATTCAAGTTATAAATGTGTTTGTTGTTCGATTGATTGAGGATTTGAACTACGACTACGATAATATAAACCCTCAATAGATCGCTACAACATTTTGCAATGGGCGGCGTTATCTCGAAGCATCGATTGCCAGGGACCCTACGAGGATTGATGGTGGGGACTAGGAATCCGATACAGAATGTGTTTTGAGCCAATCCAAGGTTAGAAATAAAGAAAAAAAAAGGAGAAAGAAAGCTCTCCAAAAATGTAAAAATTCTTCTATCCCTCTCTCTTACAAAAATGCACTGCAAACTAAGCCTAGACTAACCATGTTACAAGCACGGGTGCTTTAATCGCTAGGTTCAACGAACCTTACGATAGCTTCTGTAGGTCTTAGAAACCTTCATAGCAGACTGAGGCTAAAGCTGGTCAGGTCTAGATCTTGATTGGTACTTGAGTACCTCTAGGCCTATTATTAGGATTTTGGCCTAATCTCTAGAAGGAAAGCACACATCAGAGATCTGAGCATCAAAGGCATGGTCTAGAATTCGAGTTAAATTCCATAAGATTTTGCTAAGGGACTAGCAAAAGTTAGGCATAGGGGTATGATGATAATGTCATCATCAGCCATATCTAGCTTTAATTAGTCATAATAAATGATGAATGCTCCAACATAACCGCCAAAGACCATAATTCACTGCATATCCTTTTTGAGAGATTAACATAAAACTTGGATTAAATCTGTAGTTTTAATAGAATATCCTAAATGCAGAGCAATCATGCGATTTTCCCAGGGGTTTATTAAAGGTCAAATGTGCACTAAAGTCTAACAAGAGGGTCAATGCAGATAGAAACGGGTTTTCATGCATCTCTAGAATTAATGGACATCCAAAACCCTAATTTCAGACTTGCTTAATTAACTAAGGTTATGGTTAGGATAAAATTCACCTAAACCTTCTAACAATCATATAAAAATATTTTATAAGGTTTGGTATCCTTGATTTTACCATTGGAACCCATTTTATACCTAAAACAAAGTCTTACAAGGATAATTGCCTTAATTTGGGTTTCTACGTAAATTGACTAGTCAAACTTGGTCAAAACAAAAATACGACTTCACCATCAGATTCCTTTGGTCCAAATTAGGTTTATACAAAAATTTGGGCTCAATCAGAGATCATCTTGACTAAGTTTGCAATTCAGTCTAGTCTGCTTCTTTTTCTCACATATGACCCCTAGCTTTTTGAATTCTTTACAAATGGGTCCGTAAGTTCGTCACCTTGTTTGCAATCAGGTCCCTCCACCATTGTCGTGGAGGAACTCCTACTCTAGCGACCTTTAATCAGAGATTTCTCTCTGATTCCTTAACGAATCTCTCCCAAAAATGGACTAAGCTCATTCATGGCCTTCCAAATCCATCCAAAGGCTCATGTGAACCATTTGAAGGATTAGGTCGCCTATTTTGTGAAGCTTCCAAGCTTCCAAGCTTGGTTTCCAAGCTTCCAAGCTTGGTTTCCAAGCTTTGTAGGCTCCATTGAGCCCTATAAAAGATTCGGCATGCATTGCCTTACTTCTTTAGCAAGTTTTTGGCCAGAGTACCTCCTTCTTCCCTCCTCTCCGGCCGAATGCTCCACGAGCTTCGGCAACTTCCACCCACCACCTTCTTCGTCCACCCTCACAAACAATAGCAGGTGGATTCTTCTTCCTCAACTTCTTCCACATGTCACAATACCAACGGTTGCCGCCTACGCCCCCTCGTCGTCACCACTTCTTCTACCGGAGGCACTTCCTTCCACGACGCCGGCCACACCATACCCGGTGTCCCTTCTACCCTTTCATCCATTAGAGCAGGTTAGCTAGGTTTCATTCTCCCTCTATTATCTTTCCCTCTATTTAAAACCCAAGTTTAGCCCCTGACCTCACCATTCACCTCCATCTTCCTCCGCTCCAGCCGCATCTTTGGTGAGGCTCCCTCGTCACTCCACCGCACCACATGCCTCACCAACACTTCCTACACCTCCTCGTCATCCACCTGCACAAAACCCCTCGAAAAATTTCTCCTTTCGTCCACCCAAACTACCTATAGAACAAACCCATCTTCATACGCACTTCCCGACTTCGCTACTTTACCACACACCTCCACTGACCACGAGACCGCCTCCACCACCTTCGCCAAGTCCAAGCGAAGCTCCTGAGCTTTCTAATTAGGCCTTAGCACCCGTATTCTTGGATTTCAGGTTCGCGACCTGAGCATCGTCGCCACCACCACCATCATCTCTGGCACTATTCTTCACAATGTGGTCGTGTTCTTCGTCGAAGCGATTCCTAGGTGCTGCAGAAGTAAAGCATGAACCTAGTTGCAGCACCAATTGCAGACCTCAGCACCCACAACACCTTTAATTGATGACCTTCCCTCCTGCAGCTGACGTGTAAAGGAAGGAGGCTGATTTAGTCCCACATTGGTGGGAGAAAGACGCCCGTGCCCACTTATTAAGATTTTGTGTTTATGGCTTATCACCTCGACACACCAGGGGTGAGGTCCCCTTCACCCACAAACTCGACCCACCTAAGCATTTTCACTCCTTGGCTGTGACACCACTCATGTAGCCTTAGACAAGATATTGCAGATCTGATTACCTGATTAAGGTCAGATTATCTGAGAGGAAGAGGAAGGCAGGAAAGAAAGAGAGAGAGGGGAAGGGGAGGGTTTTGTTCTTGCACCCACTATACGACACTTAGTCACTGCAGAGATTTGGAACCCTTGTACGTAAAAAGAGAAGGCTTTGAGAAGAGAAAGAAGAGAGGCCATGCTTGAAGAAGAAGGAAAGGCTGAAGGAATAAGGAAGGAAAGAAAAAGAAGAAGGTGAAGGCTCGAAGAAGAAGAAAGGAAGAAGAAGAAGGCTCTTTAAGAGCACTGTAGCAATGACATTTAACTTGTTTGATCCAAGGAGTTGATGTCTGATGAGCCTCTGAACATAGCACTGTGGCTACATTTGATATGCGCATTAAAGCTTAAGTGGTTCAGGCCACTGTTCATTTATTTCATTTCTTGAGTAGTTGATATATATGTGCTTAAGACTAATAATTGGTGATCTAAATCACCGTTATTTTGTCTTGGATATCTTTTTGTCCTCTTAAACTCTTGATATACTCATTTTTTACATTGAATATCAGATTTGAGTAATTATTATTCATTGAATATCATTATTGGCTTAATTTCCTGTGCTCATTTATATTTTAATTGAGTTTAGTGCATGAATTGCAATCCTTGCTCCCTATGTCGACCTCGGACATCATTTTAAATATTCGAGTTATAAATTATATTTTTTGATCGAGCTATTTCGAAGATTTTACTACAACGAAACACTTTAAACCTCCTATCTGGCCCTGTCAACAGTAACCCTGATTATGCAATGCCAGATTGAGATTATTCACAGGTTCCTGATATGCAGGATCTCATGAAGATGGAGAAGATGCATCCCAAGTAAGTAAATTTACTCAAGCAGGAGGGACTCGGGGTGCATACGAAGATCTAGATGCAGCAAAATTACTAGAGAATTCAGGTCGAGTTCAAATCAGTTGATCAAGCTTCTTGTTGAGTAGATCCACCTTATCTAGCTTCTTGGTGATAATGACCATATCAGCTTGAGCAGATACGGTGTGAGCCTGATGGACACTAACTCGTCACTGTTCAAGTCGCTGGAATTGGTTCAATGATGCAAGGACTCGAACAACTCAAATGCACTGTTCTCCTCCTTTGCAAGGAAATTCCTACCACTAGATGTTTCAGCCAGATACCGATGTGTGTCATCCAGCCCATGGTAAAAGATCTAAGCTAGGCTCCATCTAGGCACACCATGGTGCAAGCATTTCCTAAGAAAATCATGAAATCAATCCCAGGCATCATGCAACTTCTCCCCTAGTCCTTAGGAGAAAGTCATAATCATGTGCCTCATCGCGTTCGTTTGACTGATTGGGAAGAACTTTTAGAAGAATTAACGACGTAATTCCAGCTAGGTTCCAATTGGCCTCCCGATAGTCTTGAACCAATATGAAGCCTTGAGAGAGGATTGAAAAAGCTTCATGAGAACTATTCCCAAATCAACATTCTTAGGTCAAACCATTTCCACGATTCGACTCAGGTCCTTAATGTGCGGGAAAGAATCCTCATTCGAGTTTCCATAAAAATAAGTTTGAATTAGACTTATTACGTTCGGCTTCAGCTTGAATGTGTTTCCGCCTATAGGAATCTGGACTTGAGGTGCTAGAATCAGAGCCTCCAGATCATAGAAGTCTCATAGCTGTTCTCCATGGGGTGGATGTTGCATTCTATCCAAGGTCATGAGAATTCTGTCAATGTTCTGCTGATATCTTTCCTCAGATTCAATGACCAGGGCTTCCAGGCGAGCCATTGGGTCCAGATTTGCTGGATCCTGTCTAGGTCCATGTCTAGGGTTAGTATTATCCATCTCAACTAATTGAGTGTAAGAAGAAAGTAGAAGAGAAGAAGGTCTGGGTGATGCAACGAATCTCCTTCGCCTCCTTAGGATTATTCCCAAGGTCTAACCAATTGGGGTCTAAGAGACCTCCTCCCTTGCATACACCAGCCAACCTGGGTTGGTGTAGCCAAGCCAAACAAGGCTAAGGCCTTCTCAATCAAGTGGCACTTAAGATCAGATGACTAGATTTTTTGATAAGGTTTTAATTATTGAAGAAAAATTTGTTACAAACAAGATCGAAAATAATCCCAACCCCTTAAGCTAACCCAACCAATCTGTTATGAGGGGACTAAGGGGAAGGTTCTTCCTTTGGCTTTCGCCTTCGAGTCCTTTGTATCCCTTAGATGTGATCGTTTAACACTTCCCCGCAGATTCAACAATAAGTTTGGCTAAAGCGGTTGTGATGACCTAGTAGTTAGATAACAAATTCAGGTTATTTAATGTATTTTATGAAATTTTTACTTAACCTTTTTCTTCAATTTAGGTTTTAGTGAGTGGTCCACAAGGTGACCTAACTCACTGCTAGCAATTAAAATTGATTAAGTCTAGGATACTCAAATGTGGTCTCTAGGTTGTAACCCTCAAAGTTGCACCTAGGGTTCATGCAATGGACTAAGTTCAGGCAACTGACCACAAATCAATTTGAAAAAATTCCCCACAACACAATTTGAATCCAAATGATCTCAAGTTTAATAGGCAGATTCCTTTTTCAATTAGATTTTCAAGGAATATTTTTTTAGAATTTTTTAGAATTTAATAGGAAGGTCAGATTTGGAATTTTGACCCTTTGTTGAATTTTCCTTTTGAAACAGTACCAATTATGCTCTAAAAATTTGGAAAAAAACATGGAAATGAAAGCTAATTTGATAACCTTTTAAACCCCCACCATTTTTAGTCAAATCTGATTTATGTACTATTCGAAATCACTTTTTGAAATTCAAAAAAGTTTGGTTCTAGGTCTATTGGATCCCTTTATATTTCGCAAATTTTCAAAAATTGTACAAATCAATTTTTTTCAAATGAATGGTGTCATTTGAAAGATAATTTGAATTGAATCACAAAATATTCGGTAAATGAATTTTTGAAATCGCTAAAAATATCTGGCTGAATTTCAAAAGGTGGTAAAAAGGCTTTTGAATTCAAATGAGCCTTTTCACAAAATACTTTTTTTTTTAATTTGTGAGTGTTTTTTCCATAATTTTTTTTCTTCTTTTTGGAGAAAAATTTTCAGATTTTTTTTCTTTTCACAAACAAATCTACTCCTAAGGTTTAAAAGAAACTTAAATCTAAAATCTCTTTTTTTTTTATTTTTGCAAGAAATTTTTCAGATTTTTTTTTTCTTTTCAAAAAGCAAATCTAACCCTAGGATTCAAAGAAAGCCTAACACTATGATTTTTGGTGTGTACCTGATTTTTCTTCAATTATGCCTGGCATGTGCACATAATTCTCTTTTTCCTGTTCCTGCACACCAAAAGCAAGCAAAAGAAAATATGTTAGGATTAAGCTCAAAAATCAAAAACCAAAATCGCGTTGCCTCCTTGGCAATGACTCCATTTGTTAAAGTCGTAAAACATAGTTTTGATTAGGAAAACGTCACAATATAGTGCATATTACGATTTAAACAAAACTTTTTGTAACGAGACGATAAGTGTCATGGTCGATCTTAGGGAGGCGTAAGATGCTGAAATTGATTTTTAACTTATTTATTTCTTCTTCTACTTGCTTAAAATTGAACGCTGATTTCAAGCCTACGAATGTAAGATTCACTAGTCGCATTCTTAACCCTTACTAAGTGTGCGTGCATCAGATAAATGATAAATGTGAAGGTGTGGGTACTTGTGCATGCACACAATTCTTACTTCACTATCGCTGTTAATAGAAAACTCATCAATAGCAAGATCATTGATATTCTCAGAAACTGACATTTCTATTGCAATAGAGATATGAAGTAGGTAACTTGTTGATTTATTTCCTCAAATATAGGGTCATTACAATCATTTCTTGCGACATGCTTGTACATGGAAATTGAAAAGACTAATTCTTTGCTAACAAAAAAAATATGCATGCATGGATTTAGGGAAGGTTATGTATGCATTCTTAAAGAGAGTAATACTACACTACTAAGCAAAAAACTAATGCTAGAATTAAGCTACGAAGAACATTATTCTAAGCTACGAGAGGGCATTGGAGGTGGTCTCCAATGGCCGTGTGGGCATGAGGTGGTAGGAGGGAGTAGAGGAACAACCAAGGTGGTGTGGCTAGCCTCATGATGAAGGTGGTGGTGGTGTTGCACTAGCTCTTGGATGTGGAGAATGGAAGTGGTGATGGAGCTTGTGGATGGTGATAATGGAGTCCAAGATGGGGGTGCATGGCTACCCCAATGGGTCCTTAAATAGGTGTGGAGGAAAGTCATCTAGAGAATTAGAGAATTCTCTAGAAGACTCCCTTGGTTGGTCGTCCACCTCATGGAGATTGGGTCTTTTAGATCCACTTTCCAAGAGAAGAGGTTGTGGACTCCTTGAAAGACTACTTTTAGTCTTTCAAGGTGGCACTACTTGGAGACCACTCTAGAATACTCTAGAGCAGACAACAAAGTGGTGGTGGTGTGTGCATGTGTCTGCATGAGTGTGTGGTCAAGTGGATCATTTGGTCAATTTCTTATTAGGTCTAGGTTGGTCTAGCTAGGTTTCTAAAAATAGGTTCATCCACTCTATGGCCAAAGTGATTGATCCAATTAAACTTAACCAAGTTTAATTGGGTCAATGTGTGTGTAATTGAGAGACAGAGTTCTCAATTAGATTAAGCTTGAGTCAATTGGACTCGCATTGAGTCCAATTAGACTTGTGTTGGTTGAGATTTGAGCTCAATTGGACTCTATGAGTCCAATTGACTAGCTAAGGTGTAATTGACTTAGATCCAAGTTAATTGGGCTTAGTGAGAACCTAACTAGGTTTTTAGAAGAGTCTGAGGGTAGTGTACTAGGCTTTGGATACCTTAATTTAGGTTTCCTAGGGTGTAGGATTGGGTTTAGAGGCCTTAAAAATCAAGATCTAGGCTTGACTCCAAAAATAGCAATAGTAGAAGGGTTCTAAACATCTAATCTTAAGATCGGATGACTTATACTTCAAAATCAGAAGACTTATACATCAAAATTAGAAGTCTAAGTCCCTAGTCTGGATGTCCAATACTGAATCAGTATGGGTTCTAAACACGTGGTAACCTTAAGGGTTCTTACCTAGCGGCAAAGTCTAAATGTGTGCCTTGGTGCACAATCATACGCGTGTGCAATTTCCATAAAATTTTGAGTTTGAGTTTTGAAATGCATGACATGTTTTCAGCTCAAGTTCTTGGTTTTTAGTGTTCCTCCTTAACTTAAAGTCCTTTTTCAAGAAAAATATGTGACCACTTGTTAGATCTTTTCGATTCAATTAGGTGATTTTGCAATTAAATCTAGATGCACATGCGAGAACAATATAGAATGCAAAGAAAGAGGACGTACCTTCCCTCCAGCAATCAGCAATGCAAAATGAAATCTAGATGTTGTCATACACACCTATATGGTTCAACCTTGGGGTATGCAGCTTCTAGCAGGTAGTTCGTGATGTTTTCTTTTCTTTATATATATATATATCTACTTATGCACAAACAAAGAAATGGATAAACAACCACAAAATTAAACAAAAATCTAGATCTAAAGAAAAGGGAACATGTTGCCAAAAAATTACCAAACACGGGAATAAAAGAAGGTTGGGGAACAAACCCCTAAAATGTACCCCAGAACAAGGGTCTCAAACCAAATGTGCAAGGAAAATTAAGTTTAAAGTCTAAATCCTACTCTAATCAAATCAAATACTAAATGTGCAGAGATGATCGTCACGTCCTTGTCCTTCCTCCCCTGGCAATCTGGTTCTTTACAAGGTGGCTCAAACAATTTCTCCTCTGATGACGTCAAGGGTCACCTCTCATGATGGCTGGTGTGATGGCGAATCGTAGAATGTGTGTCGCAGAACATCGGCACTCGCACCAGAACAAAAAGATCCAGAGTTAAATATGCTTCCAAAATTTAAATCAATGTGAACAAATGAATGAATGCGATTTTATTAAGCCTGTTGCCTCCCAGGCAACGGTGCCATTTGATGAGTTGATTCTCACTTTCGAATGATTTTTGCAGATAAAATGATGCGTATCGTTTGTAGTTCTAAGTGGTGGAAAATCGACTAATGAATGTATTGAATTAAAATTAAACCACTCAAGAGAGAGCAGGTCGTGTCCACAGGGAGGCAATGCTATTATAAACTCGCAATAATTAAATGTTATTGTTCACGAATGATCTCCTCAAGATATTATGTCAAAAACCGCATAGATATGAGTTTAAATAAAAGCACAAGTTGAAATTGCATTTAAGCCAAATAGGAGGGGGTTCGATGTAATGTCTGCCACAATAAAATAAGAATAATATCCTCACAATGGCGGTTAAATGTAAATACGAATTAAGCTTCCCCTATAGCAAGATTCTTCCAAGAATCGAATGAAAACCCACTTAGATTTAGGTTAAGAAATTGATTTGCTAAATAAGTTAAAAAATGAAGGGGGTTCTCATAAAATCACTATAATAATGAAAACAAAAAAATGAAGTGGCAATGGCATATGTTGTAATAACTAATAGAGGATGAAATAGGGGAATACAGTTTGTTTGGATGTGCGCACAGGAGGAGAGCAGGCTGAGTGTGGAGGCGTGGTGTGGATGGGTGCGAGGTGCAGCTGCTTGCCGTGCGTGGATGGTAGTGGCTGCGTGCTACTAGTGAAGGTGATGCGGCAAGGAGGTGATGGGTTCTTTTTGGTGGTGGAAAGATAGAGAGAAAAGAAGAAGAAGAAGCAAAGGGGAAGTGAAGATGGAGGTGGTGTTGTAGGGGCTTTAGATGTCTGGGAACATTCCCGGACGTCTGGGAACATTCCCGAATGTCTTAAACGTGCATGGATGGCTGCTGGTGCGTGGCTATGATGGTGTTGATGGTGGAAAGGGGAGGGTGCACAGTGGTGAAGCACGGCAATGGTTGCGTGGCCGTCTGAGACACACGCGCACGGTGTTGGCATGAGTCCACCATCTTGGCACGGTGAGTTGTCACCTCGCTGGCCCACGGTGTGGTGGAGCTCAGCCTTGGAGATGCACGGTGGTGGTGATGGAGGTGAGCTCGAAGCTCTTCACAATGGTGGAGTCAGGGTGGAGTCTCCTCGAGCCCGATTATGGCTCCCCCTTTCTTATACGTGCAGGGGAAGATGAAGACAAAGATGGAGTGTCGACCAGATCCACTTCTCCTGCTCCTCCTTGAATGCGAGTCTTCAGTGCGGGCAGCTGGTGTGGTGTGAAGAGACAACAGCCGTTGAAGAAGAAATGGATTAATAAGAAAATAAATGATGGGTTATTTATCTACACACTCTCACATAAAATGTTAATTCTAATACATGTTTGTAATGCAACCTATAGACTGATTATTTCAATGCATGTTATTCTAAATGGATTCTAAATGTATTTAGATATGAATGCAATGCATGAAAAATGCAAATAAGTGAATAATTAGACTAATCTATTTACATCTTATTGTATGCTATTTATATGTCAATACTAATCTAATGTCTAGGCATTTAAGTAACTTATTAGCCGACAAATATGGGCTTATCATTGCCCTGTTTCATCCTCCGTCCTCCAGCTACGTTCTCCCTCATCCATCATCTCACCACTCTCATCCTGGAGCTTCATCAATGCAGCTCGTCCTCAAGTAGTCATTGAGAAGGATTTTCTCATCCATCTCTTTTCATCTCTTTCTAGTGTAGATTTCCAACTTTCTTGTTATAGCAAGTAGATGTAATGGGCATGATGCTATGGTTATGAAATACTTATTCATTCTCTCACTATTTTCTCTTTCTTTATATTATTCTTTCTTTGTCTTCTATTGTTTATTCATTAAGTAAAATAGCTAGTGTAGATCTAATTCGACCAGCTAATATACTTTCCAAAAATAATTCCAAACATGATTTTTAATCAAACATTCGCCTCCCTGTGTTCGACTCGAGACTCACCAGAGTTTCGATTATAAATTTTATCTGATTGATGGATTTTTACGCAGCTACAACGATGTATTTCTAACTCAACCTTTTACACATACAAAATTTTATTCATCATTTTGGCACCATTGCCAAGGAGGCAATGTTCTTTGATTTCCCCTGTTTTTTGACTTACTTATCTTTTTCCTCAGTTTTCCCTTTTCTTAGAGGTACACTTTTGAGGTGAGCCAGAGTTGTAACATTGGAGTAAAGTACTGTTGAAGCGTCTGTAAGTTTACCCCACACCACCTACCCCTTCAATTTCATTCCACCACATAATAATAAAAACGAAAATCAACCTAGGAGCTCTTATAAACCCTAAGGTAGATTGTATTGTTTGTTTGCCACCTCTACCCACCTCACCTCCACATATATATAAAATAAAAAAAGATTGTGGGATTAACTGAAATTTACACACCTTATACACCCACACACACCTAAGGCACCTCACTTTTGTCTGATTCAGTCACTTAACCAGGAATCCAACCAAAGGACATGGTACACGTGCATGACTTATACAAATAAGTGATTAGAAACAAATTAGGCTTAAATTGTTTGGGTGCCTTAATCAAGTGGTGCAACAGGGCAGTTGATTGAGTGCTTAGGTCGCACCACTTAAGATAAAAGTGATCCATCAAGTAGCTTGTCACATAGGATTCAACTTTTAGGACTAAACCAGGCACTCCACATTCTTTTTGAATTTTAAAGGAAGATATCTTCACCAGTGCTTTCAAAACCTAGTGTGCCAACTGAACCTTGATTGAATAAACCTAAAGTTGAACCCTAAAAGCTATGAAATAAGGTTGAACCCTAAAAGACACATCATAAATAAACATTGTATGCAAACCCTGGTTGTGCACGGACACACATATAAATCAATCTTTAAGGGCACAACCCAGATAAAGGGTCTATCACAATCCGGATCACATTCAAACCTAAGCCTAACTAAAATCAAGTAGACATTGGCCGTAAGGATTGGACTCACTCTTCGGGGCCCAAATTGAGATTATTTTTTATTAATCTGCTTCTACTATTCAATCTAATATTTAGCTAGGGGAGCAGTGTCAAATGACCGTGGTTGGGGGGTATCAAAGGAACCTAAGGTGAAAGCCAAGGGAAGAACCTTCTCCCCAATCCCTCCCTCTAACTGGTTGGATTGATCGGAAAGAAGTAGAATAAATCATTTCTTTCATCTCAAGATTAGTTCTGAGAGTTTGTAGGTCTTTAGGCTATCCTACTTAACCACAGGTTTCATTATTTGTATTGCAGGGCACCTTTCTTTTCCTCCCATTTCGTCATGGATCCTTCCACATCCTACTCGCATTTCCACTCCTACCACTACTTATTTCCAAGATGATTACTATCCTAACCCAACTTATGACCATTCATCCATTAGTCGGGATAACTTTGATTGGGGATAAAATTCTGGACTTCTGTGTTCAGGGTCTAACCTTGGACACCATGATTTTGATTTTTTTTTTTTAAACTGAAAGGAGAGCTATAGTGTTACGATAGCAATCTGGGAGGGCATTTTATTAATTAGAAAAAAGAAAAACATGGAGAGTTACATATCAGATCCCCATCTATGTATGAGGGGCCAGCATTCATTTACAATTTGCTCACAACATACTAGTCTCTCCTGAAACAATCTCTCATTCCTAGCCCTCCATACTCACCAAATAGTCGCAGCCATGCATAGGTGTGGCCTCCTAGGTATCAAAAGGCTATGCCACAAGGACTCCCATGGGGGGAGCGGCTCTTGACAAGTTCTTCTCCATATCACATCTGTAATCAAACAAGAGGAAAACATGTGGCTAAGACTGTCGGTGTGTATTCCACACAGATGTCATTCATGTAGTGTTGCACCCATCCTCTTGTGTCTGAGGTCCCTTGTAATCAAGCCCTCCCTTCTACATAGCCAAAGAAAAATTTGAACCTTGAGGGGAACCCTTAAGAGCCAAAGTTTATTGTCAATGTTATCACTTCCCATACCACTACTAGTGTTCATAATTCTTCCATAAGCACATTGAGCCGTATAGATCCCATCCCATGCATAACTGTCCTCCACTCCAGGCCTCGGTCTAAAGCATTGTAGGTTTGAAATCAAGTTTAATCTCTCCTCTCATAGCCGTGTTCCCTCCTTGATGGCTTTAGTCTCATTCAGTTGCCAGTAGCCATTTGATTTAGACCAATAGCTACTCACCTTGCCTTCATTTTCTGCAGCTACTGAGTACACCCTTAGGTAGTACTCCTTCAAGGGGCCCAACTGAGACCACTCCTCCCTCCAGAAATTAAAGTCCCTACCATCTCGTAGCATAGGCTGTAGTAAGTGCCAATTGCTCTTAAGGGCCTGAATAATAGAATGCTAAAATAGGGAAGGTTGGGAACGATGTAATCTCCTCAAAGCACTATTAGAACTACCATAGCTATCTCTAATGAACTCAATCCACAGTTTCTCTTCCCCATTTAGAATTTTTATAGCCCACTTGATTAGTAAGGCCTCACTAACTCTTTTAGCACTTTAATTGCCAACCCACCTCCTTCCTTGGGGCGCCAAAGCTGCTCCCATTTCAGTAGCTGCATAAATCTACCCTCATGTTGCGCACCCTTCCAGAAGAACCACTTTCGCATTAGATCCATGTGCTTCCAAATAGACTTTGGGGCTTTGAAAAGGGAAACATAGAAGACTGGGATAGAGGTAATAACAGAGTTCAATAAGATGAGTCTTCCACCCTTAGACAAGAACCTACTATTCCACCCTTCCAGCTTGATGGAGATCTTATCAAAGAGAATGTTCCAGTTGCTCTTCCTTAATTTTGAGCACCTCAGGGGCAACCCCAAGTACCTGATGGGCAGATTGGAATGTGGAGTTCCCAAGATGTCTTAGAGTACAACTTGTTCTTGCTCGTTAAGGCCAAAATATACCAGAGAAGACTTCTCCCTATTCAATTTCAGACGTGAAATGTCTCCAAAAATATTAACCATGTGCTCTAGTGCCTGGGCTTCAACCTCTATCCCCTTAACAAAAAATACCGTATTGTCTGCATACTGGAGTATATGGGCCCTAGCTCTCCTATTTGATATTGAATATCCTCTAATAACACCTGCCTCAAAAAGTTTGCAAGCATATCTAGCCAGACCATCAACTGCAAGGTTAAACACTAGTGGAGCTAGCAGGCATCCTTGTCTAACTCTACATAGTGGCTGAATCTAAGCCCTGCAAGGCTTTCCATTGATCAAAGGAGTGAAGGAAGTAGTTGTAATTCATCGCTTCATCCATTAAATCTAGAGGGGAGGAAACCCTCTTCTTTTAAAAGCCTCCCACAAATAAGGCCACGATACAGAATCATATGCCTTTTGAAAATCCACTTTCCACATAAAGGCTTTACACTTCCTCTGATGCCAACCACACACCATCCCCTTAGCCATGATAAATGATTCTTGCAAAGATCTGTTGGGGAGGAAAGCTGATTGGATTGGATGAATCAAATCTTAAAGGACTGACCTCAACCTATTCGCCAATATCTTGCTCACCACCAAATAAATGGAGTTTGAGAGAGCAATAGGTCTGAAATCAAGGAATTTCTCTGCTCCTTGTGTCTTTGGCAACAAGAAAAGAAAGGATCTATTGATCTTGTCAAAACCAAAGTTATCCCCTCAAATTCCTTGATAACATCCATCACCTCTTTGCCAAGCAAGCCCCACATCTCCTTATAAAAAAAAACTTGAATGCCATCAGGTCCAGGAGAGCCTTCATTGTTCAAATCTTTTATGGCATCCACTGCTTCTTTCTCAGTGATGGCTGCTGATATAGACACATCTATTTAGGTTAAAATGCCTAATCATGCATGTTCCTAGGCTTAGATTTGCATTTCATGTTATAAATATTGCATTGCATGCATCATTCTGCATTTAGAGTAGTTGTATATATTTTAGGTTAATTAGGTCCTTTTTATAGTTATTAGAGAAGAGGATTTATTTCAGGGCCTCAGATGGATGATCAGACTATACAGATCTGATCAGGACGACAATCAGAGTCTAACCCCTCCGAAATCGTCTAGATCGAAGTCCCGTAGCATCACACAAAGTCTGAGGAAGATCAACGGCCAGGGGGCAATGCAACATCCATATAGGTTTCGGATGGAAAATCCGACCATACGGATGGATCTGAAGCGACGATTTCAATTCGGCAACGCGAGAATCATCTCGATCTGAGCATCGTCACAGCCTCTGCAATAGAAAGAAGATGGACGACCTAGATAGTGCCACGTGGCACCACCTAGGCTACCCAATAATGGCTAGCAGTCCCATCACTGGCTCCTCTTCATCTGCATCATCAATTCTCAACCGTTGGATCTTGATCCAACGGTTGAGAAGCCATCCATTCTGCTCTTCAGAGGATTCTCCACACGACCATCTTATTCCATAACAAAGTTGTGGAGAGAAGCACTCCCAAAGGAGCGGTGCAGGTTCGAATCCCCACAGTCCCCCCAATTCCTCAATTAAGCTAGCACCCAACGCAACACGCTCACAGGCATGCGCACACAGCCACTTGCACCGCGTGCGTGCAGCAGTAGTGTAGCGCAAGCGCCAGCGTGGGTGCTTGCACACCTACGTGACATGGCTCGTGATACGCACGCGAGCGTAGTACTTGCCGGCTGTGAGCGATGGGGGGGATGCGATATTCAGTGACAATCAGGCGGGTCATTAGTGACGCTTGCAGCTATCACTAATTGCTTGTGCATGCCAGCAAAGGAATTGAAGGCGCTGATCTTCAGCGACAGAAAGGGTAGATCTGTACCGATGTTTACAGACATCAATAATGACACATATATGAATTTGTTCTTCCTCCACTATAAAAGGACCTACCCACCACCATTCCAAACCATCTCTTCCTTTCTTCCTCTCACCACCTCCAAGGCTCTAGAGAGAGCTTGTCCCAAGCCCAGGATGCTCCTCTAGAGTTGAAAACCAAATAGTTTTCCCACCCCTCATCCCCATTTGTGGAGCATCCCGTGGCCATCCTCTCACTGCCATTCGGGAAGAAGATCCTTGCCGTGACGCCATCCTGCCCCATCCTCCTTCATCCCACTCCTCACCACCTTCCTTTAGGTGACGTCAGAGCAAGTCGTCCTCCGAGCAATCGTCGAGGGGATTTTCTCATCTCCATCTATCTTTTCTGCTTTCTAGTGTAGTTTTTCCTACTTTCTTAGTTGTAGAAAACATTGGATTCAGAAATATATGTGATTCTCTCTCTCTTTATTTGTTATTTTTTTTGCAAGTAGATAAAGTTTTCATCGACCTCATCTCTTGCTTGATGAAAATACCAAAAAAAATTAGAAAAGATAAAAATGACAAAAATAAATAAAAGTGAAATGTGGATTTTTCAAAACCAAACGCTTGCCTCCCTGTGTTCGACCTAGGACTCACTTTTTGAGTTTTGATTATAAATTTTATCTGATAGACACATTTTTGAGCTACAATGACGGGTCCTCCAAACCCCTAATTTTAATTCGCGAAACACGCCTCCATCAGCTGTCGTCAACCTGGAGGCCTGCTCATCGGAGACTCTAGGTGAGTCACAAGCAGCCATTCTACACAAGCCTCTGCCTGTTGGCCGTCTAATATCCCTAAAGCATTTGATGGCCTCGGCTCTAATATCCGACATAGAAGAAATTCTTTGACCATCCTTGATTACAGAAGAAAATAAATTTATCCTTCTACGAGAGCTAGCTACAAGGTGGAAGAATTTGGTGTTGGTGTCACCTCTTTAAGCCATAGTTGCCTTGAGCGTTCCCTCCAGTCCATCTTCTGTTTTAAATCCTCCTTCTCCACCACCCCTTGCTACATTCTTCTAGCATCAAGCTTCTGATCAGATAAGGGACCTGCTGCTTCTTTTTGTATCCAAGCCTTGGATTTCCATCAATGCCTCAAGGCGCCTCTATTGTCTTAAAGTGGACACTGCAGCCCTATACTCCTTAAGCATTATGCGCATAGAAGCCAATTTAGAAGCAAGTTTGATGTGGTAGAACCTTCCACATGCTTGGCCCTCCACCACACCTCAAGCATCTCACGAAAACCTGGCTCTCTCAACCATGATCTTTTAAATTTAAAGTATGAGCCAGTGTGCACTTGTTCCCCGCTGTCCCAAACCAAGGGTGTGTGGTCTAAAAGTGGACGTTCCAGCCTAGACACAAAAGATAATTGAAACATGTCTAGAAGACCAGCATTTCCCAAAAATCTGTCAATCTTTGACATAAGGCCATTTCCATTTCTCCATGTGAACTCAGATCCCGAGGACGGATTCTCACTCAAGCCAAGAGTTTGAACCGTCAGTTGGAATCCAAGGGATGCACTGTCCACCAATCCATTCGACCTATCCCTCACTGTCAATACACAATTAAAGTCCCCACCCACAAGCCATGAAGACCCATGTACATGCTCTACTGCTGCAGCCCAATCCTCCCACAATTCGTGTCTTATAGAGGCAACACATGGGCCATACACACCGATAATGTAAAATTCAAATCCCCCTGACTCCACTTATATTTACAAGTCAACAAATGTCTGGCTCTATGCATCTCCAGTATTTGTAAACCAGCTTTCCTCCACCACAGAACAATGCCACCTGATCTACCTTATGAATTGAGCATCACACACTAAGCCGCGCCCCCATTCTTCGAATCAGTCCAAGCCCTGTCATCCTCACTCTTGATGTGCGTCTCTTGAATGATAGCACAATCAATTTCCCACTCCCTCAGATATCTCGAGAGCGAAGCCCTTCGGCTCTTGTCGTGCAGCCCACGCACGTTCCAGGAAAGGACCACCCCCTTATTAGACTTCTGGGCTTTGCCAACCTTCATAATATCAGCAATGGCATTTTCATCAAGTTTCACAGTGGTGGTCGATCGCCTCTGCCTGTGCTTATATGTAGATCTGCCACACCAGCCTTAGAAGCTGACCTTGCTCCGAACTTAAGTCCCTCCATAGCCGATAGACTGGATTGGGGTCTCCTGGAGTTTGTAGAAATCTCTTGCAGAACCTGCTCATCAAATATAACTGTCATTGATTTAGCTACTGCCATTTCCTCAGCCACAGCTTCCTCTGTTGACGTACTTCTATCACTTCCTCCTTCTTCCCCAGATGGTGGTGATCCTTGCGCTTCTTGCGTTCAGGTGCCTCGTCAAGTGTCGCATGGCCCGACTGTTGGACAACAACCTCATCTCTCACAGCCTCCTTATAAGGTGTTTTGTCCTGATTGATCTCCCCATCAGTATCACCTATTGTGAAACACAAGATCAGCAGCCACAAGCACCCCCCACAGCGGAGGATAAGCCTCTCAGGCACTGACCCTACCTTGAACACATCTACCAAAACGTTCAGAGTCCGGCCAATTCCCTCCATCAATCCAACCTTAGCATCTTCAGCCAACGTAGCAAAACCTTCTATCATGGTCACTACCACCTCTTTTGACCTCAGATGTAATGGTAGGCCCCTAATTCCCAGTCTCCCTGACCTAGATCCTACCCTCTGGGGTGGCCGCTCAGGCAGGGATCCATCAAAGGGAGAGACCAACCTCCATATCACCATCAACCCCTCAAAAGCACTCGATCGAAATTGCAGACGTTCTACGTCAATCATCCCCAAACCAAAAAGCACAAAACGCGTGGGGGAGAGATACGCAATCTTCCAACCACCAGTCGACAGGGATAGCAAACTTACCATCTGATGGATCTTATCCTAGGAGGGATTACTAGTCATCACCTCTTCGACCAGAGCCCCTCTCAACACAAGCTTAGTCATCTTGATGTCTTCAGTCATAGGGATTTCAACATCAATCGCGTGACCCCCAAAGGTAGGTGGAGGTGGAGGTGGCAATGGTGGCACCACAAAATTTGTTGCACTAGTGCACATGGCAACCCCTCCCCTCGCCTATCCTCTACTAGTCATGCAGGAGTCCCGTTTATGGCCATGCCCCCTGCACGCCAGGCATACAAAGTGGTAGTGGCACACCACCACCATATGCCCTCATCATTGACAGCAAAAGCACACAATTTCCTTGTTGCCCCAAGGCCTAGCTTTGTTTGCACTTCCTCTGCATGCTTCCCCTCTCCCAACTGCCCCAGAACCTCTTCTCTCCTTCCATCTCCAAGCCCTAGATCTCCACGTTGTCCATCCTTCAGCACCATGGTTTCTCCCTCCTGCCGCCCTAGAATCGCCCTCCATCCCCTGGAGCTGCTGGTGTATTGTATTGATAAACTTGGTCTCCATGATTTTGATTTTTATCCTTCTTTGATCTACACTGATTATAGATCTCCACCCATTGATGATCAATTTAACCCAAACTACAATCAAGAAGGATATCTTGACTATAACTCTTACCCTCCCCTAGATTACACTACATATAGGTCACCACCCCTCTTTGAATAACTTGAAATGGCCTATTATCTGGGAGGGCACCAAGAACCTCAATTTCTTGACTCCCTTGGACTGAACCCAAACCTACCCAATCCTGAACAAAACCATTTGGTTCAGGTAAACCAGGTCCAAGATAAGGTGTTGGCTAACTTAAGGAACACGATTCAATCTTTAGAAGCTCAGCCAACACCCTACACTGAAGAATTGGACCCTCTGATTGAAATGATTGATGATCTTAACAAGTATTTATTGGATTGACTCCAAGATGTTAAGGATAAAGACTCTGGTGAGTTTTTACTTAGGAAGTTGTTGAAATTAAGGATGAAATTTGTGGTTGCTTTAGTTCAACCTTGGGATGATTCCCAGGATGAACCCCTTTAAGGAGAGCCAATGTCAAAACTCGCTTAGGCACTAGTAGGGGGGACACATTTTACGAGACCAAGGATGACCAGGTAGTTCTAGAGAAATCAATTGAGGATGAAGTGATTTCTTCACTCAAGATCCTTGAACTATGGTATGAGGAAAAATATGTTTCCATGGACCAGGCAATGATAGATGATTTTGAGACATATATAAATGCGGATCCAGAATTCTTTGATTCTAAGGGTGAAGAATTTTTATGTAAAGTCTCACCTAAGTTTAAGGAAAATGATTTTAGTGAGATGATTGGGCATGAGAAATTCAATGAATCATTTGATGGCCTTATAATTGAGGATATTGATCCTATTTGGGCTAGCATGGTGGATTCAGATCCTGATTTTATGAAGGATTCAATTCATAGCCCCATTCCTCAGTCACACCCCATTGAGCATAATGATGATTCTATTTTTGAGATCACCAGACCCAAGTCAATTTTGATTATGCCACAAATTTTGGACTTGGATATTTTATATGGGGATGATGACATTTGTGAGGTCCCGGAAACTATGATTGTGGATGGTAGAAATTTGGAAATGAAGATCTGGGAAGCTAATTACAAGGGAAGCAGAAATTTGAGTCTAAGGGTTCCTATAAACCCAAAATCACCAACCTTCTACCAAGACCCCTATGACATTTTCGATTTTGAGGATGTGCAACACAAGAAAACATTTATTGATTATCTTTTTGATCTTGATTTTCCTATTGTCTGACTTTTTGGACGTAGGTTGCATCCTCAGAAATCACATGCTCAACCCTGCTTACACAATGATCTCTAGTTCTAGGTAATTTTTATCCAAAACCTTAGATACACTTGACCCTGGGGCATGGGTCTACATCATAACCTGGTCCACATCTGTGGACATTCTCTGCTGGTAGGTCCTGAGGCTAATCCTTATCTTTTGATCCTGACATGCAGTTGTGAATTCTTTATTTCTTCCCCTTATTTGTATAATGTGCCTAGCTGAAGGCACTAAATTTAGCACGCATACAGTCTGTTTTCATCTCGAAGCGGACTTGTTAATCTCGAAATTCAAGTGATTTCTTCTTTATCCCACTCTTTTCATGTCTCTTTAATACAATGAGGACATTGCATTAGATAGGCATAGGGGGGTGGATATCTTTATCTGAATTATTTCATTAGCTCCATAGATTCTTTTTATTTTTCTCTTTACTTTTGAAAAAAGAAATTTGAATTAAGGAAAGAGAACTTGGGCATTAGAAAATTTTCAACTTTAGAAAATGATACAATAGGACCTAAACACTTAGATTCTTCAAGTCATTAGGCTTAATCAGCCTGGGTGTCCACTAAAATGTTGACTTATTTATCGAGTCCTCGCCATTTCTAAGTTCATTTCTTAATTGGTTAAATAAGTTGGGGTGATAAGTACACAACTTATCAACCTGTCCTCTGATTTGAGGGGACTTATAGTGTAAGCATCGACACACTATTTGCACTAACTCACTTTTCAACGGTTTTAATGGAAATTGGGTAGCTAATGAACCTTCTAGGGTGATATAGCTGGTAAGTTGTCATGGGTAGCAACCCATTGGTCGGTTGTCCAAAGCCCAACCATACGACCATTCTTTTTCTGCTACCTTTAAGTAAATCTTAGATCAGGGAAGTCACCTACTTAAAAAAATAAAATAAAATAAAAAATAGAAAAATATCCAAAATAAAAAAATTGAGAAATAGAAAAAAAAAAGAAAAAAAAATAATCCACACTTCATCGTATGAGTATGGCTGACAAGTGGGTAACAACCTATTTGCTAGTTGTCCAGAACCCAGCTCACGAAATGCACAAATAATTCCTAAACACCCAGGAAGAAGCGAGGAAGTAGAATAACCTAGGTAGATATACACTATGTTTGCCCATGTGTTGACCCCACAAAAAGAAAAGTAAGGGGAAAGCTACTGGTCGGATAGATACACCTTTAGGTAGAATTTCTTTTCAAGGTCTCCTAGGAGTGTAGAAACCTGAAGTCCATTTGGATTGCCAATCAATGAGTCTATCACAAGCACAAAAAGATGCTTAGCACTTGGCGTTCTTGTCGAGTATTGGGTGGGTTGGGTAGTTGTGGAAAGCTGCCTTGAAATTCTTAACTTAAAAAATAACAAAAATTAGAAAAGAAGAAAAAGAAAGAAAAAATGTATTTGCTTTTGAATAAGGTGAGGGCTTGGGCAGTCTACATTTTGGTAGACACCCAGGCACTGTTGAGTCTAGGTAGTTCTGGTCTTTAGTAGAAATTTCTTACTGTTGAGAAATAACTATTGCCTAAGTAATTTGATTCTAATTCTTTTATAAATAGCATATAGTTTTGCTAGGGACTATTTAAAGATAGTCAAGGGGGTGTGATGTAGACACATCTATGTCACATAAACTGTCTATTTATGCATGTTCTTAGGCCTATAATTGCATTCAACATTATAAATATTGCATAGCATGCATTATCTGCATTTATGTTAGTTTGTACAAATTTTAGGTTAATTTACACTTTTTGCGGCTAGGGGACAGGGCAATATCATTTCAAAACATGGCATTGAAGATCCAACTGTATGGATCTAATCAAGGCAATGATCGGTGTCCAACTCCTCTGAGATCGCCTCGATCAGACCTTTGTAGCATCAGATGCAGTCCAAGAAGGATCAGAGGCCAAGGGGCAAGGTGGCGTTAAATCTGTACCTCAGATGACAAATCCAACTACATGGATGGGTTTGAATCAACGATCGTAGCCCAACGACACAAATATCTATCCAATCCGACATCGGTGGCACCATCTACAAGTCAAAGAAGATGGATGGCCATGATGGCACCATGTGGCGCCATCACAGCCACCGAACACCTCCAGTGTTCTCCCTCCTCAGCAAAGGTTGTGCGATCTCGACCATTGGATCGAGATCAAACGGCTGAGAGCACCGCAGCCTTAATTCATAAACGTGACCAAAGCTATCTCGTAGCATAACGGTCACGACCTCAAATGAAGAGACGAAGGCATGAGTTCGAGCCCTGCCTCGCCTCAAATCGAAGGCGCAAGCAGGAGTGGAGAAATTGCATCATCTAATCTCAATCGCAACGTGGCACCTTCTCGTGCAATGGATGATTGATTACGCCACAAGCACACGATGACGTGCCATCGTACGTGGACACTATATAAGGCGAAGACAAAGCATGCATGCGTGATTTAAGCCATCCGATCGAACGATCGGATGGCTGAGATGGATTTGGCGCTTGAGAGTGGTGAATGGCTGAACGATCGGATGGCTGAGATGGATTTGGCGCTTGAGAGCGGTGAATGGCTGAAGGTGAGAAGCTGCTAACATGGCCATGTGAGAGACATTGGATGTGGAACGAGCGGCGGAGATGGAGCGTGTGTCTTCACCGACGTTTACCTTCAGCTACGCTTGCATCTGTCACTAAAGACCCTAAGTTAACTCTTTTAAAGCTTAAAATGTCCTTTTCGCCTTCAAACTTCACCTATAAAAGGACCACCCTTTTCACACATTTGACCATCCCTTCTCTTCTTTTCTCATCCTCTCCAAAGCTCTATCACCTAGTCGCATACCCAGGATGCTCCACTAGAGTCTTAAATATAATTTTTCCATCTTCTCATTACCATTCGTGGAGCGCCCATGGTTGTCTTCTTGCCACCAATCAAGAAGAGGATCCTGCTGCAACGTCGCCCTATTTCATCCTTCGTTCTCTAGCTCCTTTCTCCCTCGTCCATCATCTCACCACCCTCGTCCGGGCACTTCGACAACACGGCTCGTCCTCCAAGCAACCATCCAGGAGGATTTTCTCATCCCTCTCTTTTTATCACTTTCTAGTGTAGATTTCCAGCTTTCTAGTTATAGCAAGTAAATGTAATAGACATGATGTTATGGTTATGAAATACTTGTTTATTCTCTCACTATTTTCTCTTTCTTTATATTATTCTTTCTCTGTCATCTATTGTTTATTCTTTAAGTAGAATAGCTAATGTAAATTTAATTCAACCAGCTAATCTATTGATAACAAAAATACACGATTTGTTAATTAGGGTTTTGGAAATCGTTGTAATGCATAAATGCATTGTACTTTTAAAATTTCTAACCTAGATAGGGAAGTATCTAGGGTCATCTAAGGAGGCAATATTTTGCGAAATCAATCTCTTTCTTGAAAGGTAGAAATCACCTTTCTTTTTGTTGTTTTTCAATATATCATTTTCTTTTGGGTTTTTGAAATAAAAGGGCAAATACGAAGTTGCTGACAGGAAAAAAGTACAACAATTAAGATGCTAAAATCTAAGTGACAAAATTATTTTCTTTCTAAGCCCAACCTAGGTCCGTGAAGGTCTAGGTTAATTAGAAAGAGAGAGTGAGATTATACTAAGATAAAGCAAGTGCTGCAAAAAAAATGCAACAAGAAATGAAGGCATCTTTTTCTATATTAAAGGAAATTGTCTACAAGTATAGGAAATCTTCTAAAGAAAAGATGAATAAAGAAGAAACAAAA
Organism: Thalassia testudinum; assembly: GCA_037157565.1. Lineage (NCBI taxonomy): Eukaryota > Viridiplantae > Streptophyta > Magnoliopsida > Alismatales > Hydrocharitaceae > Thalassia > Thalassia testudinum. The sequence continues at coordinate 114,996,803 of JAZHRO010000025.1, forward strand.
TCCTTTAATTGCTGATGATGATGAAGAAGGTGAAGCTCCTCTTGCTCCAAGTCAAGTTGCTCCTTGTCTTGAAAAGAAGGTTCTTTCTTCTCTTTCGCTTAGCAAGCTCCTCCTAGCAAGCCCAAGGGGGTCGTGCTTGATCTCTTCTAAGGTGGATGGAATTCCACCTTCAAAAGCTACTCTTAAGGTGGCATGGACCACCTTTGATTCCTCCTCAAAGGGTGGTTGTGTACCACCCTTCACTCCTCCTAGGGTAGGCGTGCACCCTAGGTTTCCTTCCAATGCCCAACTGCTTCCCTTGGCTAGCGTGAAGTTAAGAGAGAAGAGGAGTGGGGAAGGCACCAAGGGGACAGAGTATCCCCTTAATCTTATTCTTCTTCTTCTTCTCTTGACCTTCTATGTAGGTGGAAATATGGGTAGAAAAAATATGTAGCCAAGGTTGGATTTTAATGGTGGTGGTAGGGGTTTTTATAGGAGTAGGAGGTGGTAGGGTTGGTTATGGGATAGACGGTTATGATGGGAGTTAGATGGTGGTTATGGGATCCTAGGGCTAGGGTGTGTTGGCGCTAAAATGGAAGGGTACTTGGTGGTTGGCGCCAACCCTATGTGGTTGCTAGTGCTAAGGGTTTGGTTAGGTGTGTTGTAGGGTGGAGTTGGAGTTATGTGGTGGTGGTTATGAGATGAAGGGATAGGGTGTGTTGGCGCCACTTGAAGAGGTATGAGTAGGTGTGGTTATGGGAGAGTTGGCACCAACTTTAGTGTGGTTAAAGGGGTAGGGTTGGTGTGGACATAAGGGAAGGCTAGGATGGCTTTTTATGGTGGTGGTTATGGGATTAAGGGTAGATATAGGTGGTACCAAGATGGAAGGGTGTGGGTGGTGTTTTGGTGCCAAAATAGTAGTGGTTTAGGGTTGGTTATGGTGGCTTGGGGTTGTCACCACTAGTGGGCTTCTAGAAGGGTCTAGGTGTAGGGTTTAGTTGGGGATAGAGGGAGAGGTGTAGGGCTAGGATGCGGGTTCATGTTGGTGCCAAAATGAAGGGGTGTATAGGGCTTTTTGGTGCCAAAATAAAGTTGTGTATAGGGTGGTGGTTATGGTGGGTTGGCACCAAAAAGGGTTGGGTTAGGTTAAGGTGGAGTGGACGACCATGGATTTTTAGGTGGAGCTGGAGCTTAGATAAGCTAGCTTAGTTAGTAAAGTAGAGGTGGAGGAGCTAGGGTTTCATGATGGAGGAGCTAGGAGAGAAGACTCTAGAGCTTATGGAAGCTATGCTGGGGCTGGATCTACTGAGGCAGCTTCAAGGGGAGCTCAACAACTAAGCTTAGCTACTTAGTTCTTATGCAAGTAGCCAAGCTTGGGTAGTTGAGCTCAGTGGAGCTGATCTCAACTTGGCCAGAGCTAGGTTGAGCAGGAAATGCCTCTGATGAGAACTCTAGAGCTAGCTAACCTACTAGTTGACAAGTCATATCTTAGCTAGCTTGGATTCCAGTTGCAATGAGATGGGTGGAGCTGGAATGAGCTGGGGCTACACTGAGGTGAACTCTAGACAACTCAGCTGAGCAAGCTAGAGCTCCCTGTGATCTAATATGAGATGAGATGAACTAAACTCAACTAAGTTGAGCTAGATCTGAGCTGGCCTGAGCTAGGGTGAGCTAAGGTGAGCTCTCTTAAGATACCATTCAACTAAGGTGAGCTGAATGGAGCTAACCCTAGTCCAAGGGAGCTGGTATCCAGCCATGATGAGCTGGAATTAGCTGAGTCCTAGCCTGATTGAGCTTCATCTTCATCAGTTGCCTTCCCGAGTGCTAGGGTTTTTAGGATCTGACTCTCTTCTTATCCCTAATACTCCAAGAAACTTATCAAAAAAAATAAAATAACAAATGCAATGCATGCTTAACCTAATTTATGCATAAATGCAACCCAAAAACCCGTTTGTGGAGTAAAATCCTAAGAGCTAGGTTTATTTTAATGCATAAGAATGATTATAAACTAATGTTTATCACACCCCCATGCTTATCTTTTGCCAATCTCTTAGCAAAACTTTAATTTTTACAAAATGGAATTTTGGGGAAATCTAATTTTTTCGACTTTTGAGGAGAAAGAGATAACGGGACATAGGATGATCCAAACACAAGAGGTGTGGGATTTGTTAAGGATAAACATCGGGATTTGTTTTTGGATCCAAAAATTAGATAAAAATGGGATCAATATATCTTCCCAAAAATTCACAGATTTATCCCTTGTTAATTCAGATGACTTGAAATTTTTGTTTTTAGGATTTTTTTGACTCTTGAATCTGATTCGCAACTTGCAATAACCTTTAAAACTTTGTGTCTATGCTTGTGAAAAGGCAACATTTATAAGGGTATGTTTTTGGTTTAAAACCTTTTCTTTTTTCTCTCCCCTATGATTATTTTTAGCTTAGTCTTACAACAGATGTGTTGGGATCATTATGTCATTATGTCATTTGTCATAAGATGAGAGAGATGGTCGGCCATTACATTTTGCAATCCCGTCTTATCCTTGATTTCTAGGTCAAATTCCTGGAGCAGCAGGATCCAACGGATAAGGCAGGTTTCACATCTTTTTTTGTCAGCAAATATTTAAGTGCTGAGTGCTCGGTATATAGAGCGACATGTGACCCCAAAAGATAAGATCTAAATTTTTCTTGGGCAAATACAATGGCAAGAAGGTCTTTTTCAGTAACCGTGTAATTCTGTTGTGCATCATCAAGAGTTTTGCTAGCATAATAGATCACAATGGGCCTCTTGTCAATTCTTTGCCCTAGAATAGCCCCAACAACAAAATCTGAGGCATCAGTCATAAGTTCAAAAGGATAATTCCAATTTGGTCCCTGTAAAATTGTTGCCTCGGTAACATCCTCCTTCAAACTCAAAAAAACTCTCTAGGCATTTATCATTGAAATCGAATGGCTGGTCTTTAGTAAGTAGCTGGCTTAAGGGTTTGGAGATTTGGGAAAAATTTCGTATGAATCTACAGTAGAAACCCACATGACCCAAAAAAGATCTGATCTATTTTACAGTAGTGGGTGTTGGAGCTTAGATATAGCATCTACTTTTGCTTATCTACTGCAATTCCTTGTTTCGATATAGCATGGCCTAGGACAATACCTTTCTGGACCATGAAATGACTTTTTTCTCAGTTGAGGACCAGATTGACTTCTATGCATTTTTGGAGAGTTCTTTTAAGGTTCTTGAGACAATGGTCAAAAGAATCTCCAAAAGCAGAGAACTCATCCATAAAGTCTTCTAAACATTCACCTACTAGGTCCGAAAATATTGCAAGCATACACCTTTGAAAAGTAACAGGTGCGTTGCAAAGGCTGAAGGGCATTCTTCGGAAAGCAAAGGATCCGAAGGGGCAGGTGAAAGTTGTTTTGTCCTGGTCCTCAGGATGAACCGCTACCTGATTATAGCTGAAATAACCATCCATAAAATAGTAAAAATTCCGTCTGGCTAATCACTCCAAGATTTGATCAATGAAGGGGTGCGAAAAATGGTCCTTATTGGTGGTAGTGTTTAATTTTCTGTAATCAATACACACGCGCCAAGAAGAGGCGGTTCAAGTGGCTATATTCTCTCCATTTTCATTGGTGACAACTGTTAATCCAGCCTTTTTGGGCACTGCTTGTGTAGGACTAATCCAAGAGCTGTCAGAAATGGGGTAGATGATATTTGCATCAAGCTGCTTAATAATATCCTTTTTTACCACCTCCTACATATTAGGGTTCAAGTGCCTTTGTGGTTGGTGGGAGGGTCGAGAATTATCCTCGAGATATATACAATGTGTACAGTAGGACGGGTGAATACCCTTAAGATCAGCAAGGGTCCAGCCAATAGCTTTCCTATTTTTACTCAAAACCTGGAGAAGTTTGTGTTCTTGTGCCCCAGTAAGTCCAGAATTTATAATCAGGGGGAGGGTCTGATTTGGACCCAGGAAAACATATTTAAGGTTGTCAAGCAAGGGTTTTAATTCCAGTTGTGGGCCCATCTCTGAAAGAATTTTTGCTTTTTGTGTTAGTAGTGAAGTGAGAGTGAAAGGGTCAGCTGGAGTGTTAGCTGAGTGTGAGGTTAGGGTGGAAGGGTGGGATGAAGTGGATTGTTCAGGAACCGTGTTAATTGCAAAATAGGAACCCAAATGTGAAATCTGCAAAGTTTCCTCCACTATATTTTCCATTTCTGAATCAAAGTCATCAAAGAAATCAGGTTCTTGGAACCTCCTAGTAGCTTGGAAAATATTTAGGGTTATAGATTCACCGCCACACATGATCTTCATTTTGCTAGAATCATAATCAATATTTGTGTGGGTGGTAGCTAAGAATGGTCTTCCAAGAATTATAGGGGCAAACTTTAAAGCTTTCAGTACCTCTATGTCTAGGACTAAAAAGTCTACTGCAAATAGACAATTTTTGACCCGGACAAGGACATCCTCAACAATTCCCCTTGGCTTAATTGTAGATCATCCTGCTAATTAAAGGGTAACCACAATAGGCTTTAACTCACCGATCTAAAATTCCTCAAAAGCAATTGTGGGGATAAAATTAGTTGAGGCACCGAGATCCAATAAGGCACGATCAAAAGAAGTGTCATTGATGATTACTTGAATCAGGGGAGGACCTGGATCTTTTCTCTTAAGAGGCAGTAGGCTCTGCACAACTGAGTTGACTGTCTCGGGAAGGATCACCTTTTCTAAATTTCTAGGCTGCCTTTTTGGGGTACACAAATCCTTTAGAAATTTTGCATAGGCAGGAATGTATTTTATGGCATCTAGGAGAGGGATGTTAATTTCAACTTGCCCAAATAAATCCAACAATTCCTTATCAGTAGGCTTGGATTTCTTCTTTTTCTTATTTTGTGAAGAATGGAGGGCTTGTGGAAATGGTGCAGGGTTTTCCTATTTTGCATTATTAGGTTCCTAAATAGGGTTAGGGGAAGAGTTGATCTATTTTTCATTAAAATGAGCTTCTTTAATAGGCAGGAGGTCTTGAGTGGCTTTCCCATTCCTCAAAGTAACTGCATTTGCAGTCTGGTTGTTTCTAGGATGAGGACGAGAAGCCTGACTGTTATTGAAACCTGGGGGATGCTAAGGTGCTGGGTGAATGGGTTGATTGGGATATCCACCTTGGAACTGATTCCGTTGATTATTCGGGTTGGGCATGGGTTGGGAAGGTAAATTCCCAATAGGTCGATGATCAGGAGTAAACTTAACTTGGGGTTGGAAGTTGGTAATCATGCGGGTTACTTCTGTCATTTAGTTCTGCATACCTTGCAGAGTTTTCATGACCTAGGTATTGATATCTTCCTGGGATGGTCCAAGTTGATATGCGGGTTTCCCATAATTCCTAAAGTGATTTTGTTTGGGAAATGGGTCGAGTTCGGGGCTTTCCAAGAGTGATCCGAGTTGGTCCTTTAGTTTTGATTATAAGTGTTGGAGGGGTTTCTAAATTTCTCTTAGAGAGTGTAAATATTTTCTGTGGTGGGATCAAGAATATTCTGATTCAGATAATCAAAATTCCAGTCAAATCTTGTGTAAAATCTACAAAAAATTGCTGACCAGCAGGTATGGCATCAATGTTGTGCAGATTTTCTCTTCGAAGAAGTTGTGGAGTGTTAGTGTGTGGAGAGTTAAAGTTTGGAGAATTAAGGTGTGGAGCATGTTTGTGAGTGAGCTTTTCTTCCATCATTTTCTAGTGAATTTGCATTTGGTCCAGTTGTTGGGCTAACATATATAGATCATCCTGAGTGACTGGAACAGAGGTGGATTTGGAGTCAATTTCATTGACTCCGTGTCTAGGGTTTTGAGTTCTACCAAAAGTGTCCATTGAAGTCAGATTAAATGAGTTTTCACTCATTTCTTCAAAGAGGAGGTAGGCACTTTCAGCATCTTTATTAAGGAAATTGCCCCCACATGAGGCATCCACAAATTGCTTTAATTGATCCTCTAATTCATGATAGAAGATCTACACTAACTGCCATTGTGGAATTTCATGGTGGGGACAACTTCTTAAAAGTTCTTGGAATCTTTCCCAAGCTTCATGGAGGGGTTCACCAATTTTTTGTTGAAAGGTCGTTATGGATCTTCTTAAAGCATTAGTTCGACTGATTGGAAAATTTTTTTTAGAAAAGTGGTCTTTAATTAGGGCCAAGTGGTGATAGGGTGCCCAACCATTCTAAACTTGTGTGAAGCTTTATCTTTTAAAGAGAGAGGAAAAAGTCTCATTAACCACATGTCCTCCTGCACATTGCAGGAACGAGCAGTTTAAGCAAGAACAAATAATTCCTCTAGATGACAAAAAGGGTCCTCTCTCGAAAGACCATGGAAATCCTTGATTAGGTTCAGAATAGCTGGTTTGATATCAAAATCCCCTTGTGGTATGACCACCCCAGGTCTTTCCTCATAGTTGGAAGGATCATAAAAATCCCTAAGAGGAATGATAGGTTGCTGGTGGGGTGGCAGGTTTTTCCCTTGGTTGGCTAGATTCATCATAGTCCTAGCCAAATTCTCTTGGTTTTGTTACAGTCGAACAAAATGGTTGACCATAAAGGAAAGGGGTTTGTATTTTGAGTTTGGATTTGAGGTCCACCTGGCCCTGTAGAATTTTTTGGTTGCTCCAGATGAGGGAGGTTAGGGATGGGAAGTTAGCTTGTGGGTCGATTGACGAGTTAGAAGCGGAGCATAATTTTTTTGTCGGTTTCTCGGGTTTCCCATATTGTTAGAAAAGGAAGAATAAAACAAAGATTTTTTGGTGCGGGGAAGGGGGGGGGAATTAGATGGTCCCTCAAGATGTGGGTTCTTGGACCGTCGCCCATGCATGCACTTTTTTTTGGAAGAATTGGAGGGGAGGAGAAGAGAGAGAGACGACAAAAGGTGTGCAATTCAAACAACAATTACTAGACATAACTTAATTGTGACTCCTTAAAAATAACCTAAGACTTGGTCTACCTTGGAAATAAGTAATTAATAGTGAATACCTATTCTCTCAAAAAATCTAGCCAAGTTGCTTAAGGGGGGTTTGGGCCCAATCATTTCCCAAGAAAATTCCCAGGGGCTTGTGCAAACTCGCGCCTGGTCATTTGACACGGCCCCTCAGCCTGACACCAGATATAGATGATAGAATTGGTATTAAGTCAAGAAAACTTAAGACCTATATAGCAAGCCTAAGTTGATGAATCCTTAGGGGTCAAATTGCTACAATTTTTAGTTAGGTCTAGGAGACTAAACTACACATGGAATGTGGAGGGCGTTAATTGTGGTAGTGCCCTATTATTCCAATTTTTTATGTGTGTGTAGGAATTGGAAACTGGTTCCAATTTCAAATAAGTTGTCACACAATTTTATGTATTTCTATCTTTTAGGATTTGCTATAAATTAATGCATTTTAGGGTTTCCTTTCTTAAGATTTCAAACAAGTTTTGAGATCCTTAAACAAGAAGAAATCAAGTTGTATGGGTGAAGATATGTTTCCTTTATGTTGTGAGACTAAAAAGAAGGAAAGAAACCCTAATCCAATTAGCTCTAAGACAAAAAATTACTACGGATGAATCGTTTTTAGGCTTTCTATATTAAGTAGTGGTCCAAACAAATTCGAAAACACTACTACTTTGAATAAAATCAAACAAGGATTCCAGAAACTATTTTTTTAAGATTTTAAGAATTTTTTTGATATTTGTTTTGAATTTTTATTTGTGCTGGTGTCAGAGTCCATAAATGATACATGGGAGTATTTTGGACTCTTCAGTACCACAACCGACCTCAGAAAATTTTGGTGATTTTATGTGACGTGCAGAATTTCACAAGGATTCAAGAAAGATAAATTTCACAAAAATTGGATGAGAATAAAAATTCTAAAAATTCACGGACAGTATCAAAATAGGAAGATGAGAGGGTGTGACCCCTCTGTAGTCTATGAATTTTTAAAAATTAAATACAAAGATAATTAGTTTCAAATTTGGAACAGATGTTCTCAACTTGATTTGGAATCTCTGTGTGAAATATCATGATTTTAGGAGACTTGTGGTGTTCAGAATTGATTTTTCAAATCTGAACAGAAGTTTGGATCCAAAAAATAGAACACCCGCAATTAAGGTAGAGTGGTGTTTAATGAGGCAATCAATCAAACAATAGGTTTTAAAGGTACCACTCTACCAAAATTTGATGTTTAAGATCTTGAAAGCCAAGTTTAGTGTATTTTTGTAGTCTTTTAGGCTAAGTGTGACAAGCAAGAAGAAACCAACCTAGAATCATAGGAAGAAAAGGAACTTTGAGCTCTCGCTTTCAAATTCTCACTTTCTTCCTGTAGTTCCTGCACACACAAGAAAGAAGAGAGGCAAGGGGATGAGATCAACTTCAAGCAAGAGAAAAATAATTTGCAAAGCCGTGCCTCCCTAGCAATGGCACAAAAAAGCGATAACGAAAATACGTGATTTGTTAATTAGGGTTTTGGAAATCATTGTAACGCGTAAATCCATTTCGATTTTAAAATTTCTAACCTAGATAGGGAAGTATCTAGGGTCATCCAAGGAGGAAATATTTTGCAAAATCAATCTCTTGCTTGAAAAGTAGAAATCACCTTTCTTTTTGTTGTTTTTCAATATATCATTTTTCTTTTGGGTTTTTGAAATAAAGGGGCAAATATGAAGTTGTTGACGGGAAAAAGTACAACTAAGATGCCAAAATCTAAGTGACAAAATTATCCTCTTTCTAAGCCCAACCTAGATGCATGAAGGCCTAGGTTAATTAGAAAGAGAGAGTGAGATTATACTAAGATAAAGCAAGTAGTGCAAAAAAAATGCAACAAGAAATGAAGGCAACTTTTTCTATATTAAAGGAAATTGTCTACAAGTATAGGAAAGCTACTAAAGAAAAGACACATAAAGAAGAAACAAAATCCTTTAATTGCTGATGATGATGATGAAGAAGGTGAAGCTCCTCTTGCTCCAAGTCAAGTTGCTCCTTGGCTTGAAAAGAAGGTTCCTTCTTCTCCTTTGCCTGGCAAGCTCCTCCTAGCAAGCCCAAGGGGGCCATGCTTGATCTCCTCCAAGGTGGATGGAATTCCACCTTCAAAAGCTCCTCTTAAGGTGGCGTGGACCACCTTTGATTCCTCCTCCAAGGGTGGTTGTGTACCACCCTTCACTCCTCCTAGGGTAGACGTGCACCCTAGGTTTCCTTCTAATGCCTGGCTGCTTCCCTTGGCTGGCGTGAAGTCAAGAGAGAAGAGGAGAGGGGAAGGCACCAAGGGGACAGAGTATCCCCTTAATATTCTTCTTCTTCTTCTTCTTCTCTTGACCTTCTATGTAGGTGGAAATATGGGTAGAAAAAAATGTAGCCAAGGTTGGATTTTAATGGTGGTGGTAGGGGGCTTTTATAAGAGTAGGAGGGGGTAGGGTTGGTTATAGGATGGACAGTTATGATGGGGGTTAGATGGTGGTTGTAGGATCCTAGGGCTAGGGTGTGTTGGCGCCAAAATGGAAGGGTACTTGGTGGTTGGCGCCAACCCTATGTGGTTGCTAGGGTTAACTGTTTGGTTAGGTGTGTTTTTGGGTGGAGATGGAGTTATGTGGTGGTGGTTATGAGATGAGGGGCTAGGGTGTGTTGGTGCCACTTGAAGAGGTATGAGTAGGTGTGGTTAGGGGAGAGTTGGAACCAACTTTAGTGTGGTTAAAGGGGTAAGGCTGGCATGGACATAAGGGAAGGCTAGGATGGCTTTTTATGGTGGTGGTTATGGGATTAAGGGTAGATATAGGTGGCTCCAAGATGGAAGGGTGTGGGTGGTGTTTCAGTGCCAAAATAGTGGTGGTTTAGGGTTGGTTATGGTGGCTTAGGGTTGGCGCCACTAGTGGGCTTCTAGAATGGGCTAGGTGTAGGGTTTAGATGGGGATAGAGAAAGAGGTGTAGGGCTAGGATGGGGGTTCATGTTGGTGCCAAATTGAAGGGGTGTATAGGGCTTTTTGGTGCCAAAATAAAGGGGTGTATAGGGTGCTGGTTATGGTGGGTTGGCATCAAAAAGGGTTGGGTTAAGGTTAGTTAGGGTTAAGGTGGAGGAGTGGACAGCCATGGATTTTTAGGTGCAGTTGGAGCTTAGCTAAGCTAGCTTAGTTAGTAAGGTAGAGGTGTAGGAGCTAGGGTTTCATGAAGGAGGTGCTAGGAGAGAAGACTATAGAGCTGATGGAAGCTATGCTAGAGCTGGGTCTGCTGAGGCAGCTTCAAGGGGAGCTCAACTACTGAGCTCAGCTACTTAGTTCTTATGCAAGTAGCCAAGCCTGGGTAGTTGAGCTCAGTCGAGCTGACCTCTACCTGGCCGGAGCTAGGTTGAGTTGGAACTACCTCTGATGAGAACTCTAGAGCTAGCTAAGCTACTAGTTGACAAGTACTAGCTCATCTAACTTGGAGTCCAACTGCCATGAGCTGGGTGGAGCTGGAATGAGCTGGGGATGAGCTGAGGTGAACTCCAGTCAACTCAACTGAGATAGCTAGAGCTCCCTATGAACTAATGGGAGCTGAGATGAGCTAGACTCAGCTAAGTTGAGCTGTGTCTGAGCTGACTTGAGCTAGGGTGAGCTGAGGTGAGCTCTCTTAAGCAACCATTCAGCTAAGGTAAGCTGAATGGAGCTGAATGGAGCTAACCCTAGTCCAAGGGAGCTGGTATCCAGCCATGATGAGCTGGAATTAACTGAGTCCTAGCCTGATTGAGCCTCCTCTTCATTAGTTGCCTTCTCAAGTGCTAGGGTTCTAGGGATCTGACTCTCTACTTATCCCTAATACTCCAAGAAACACATCAAAAAAAATAAAATAAATGCAATGCATGCTTAACCTAATTTATGCCTAAATGCAACTCAAAAACCCATTTGAGGAGTGAAATCCTAAGACGTTTATCATCTACTTTCCAAAATTAATTCCAAGCACGATTTTTAATCAAACGTTTGCCTCCTTATGTTTGATCTGAGAGTCACTAGAGTTTCGATTTTAAATTTTATCTGATTTACATATTTTTATGCAGCTACAATGATGGGTTTCTAACTCAACCTTTTACGCATACGAAATTCCGTTCGCCACCCAACATTAAGATGACATGCATTTTTGCCCAAAAAGTGCCTCGTAAGGAGCAATATCAATGCTTAAGTAGTAGCTGTTATTGTTTGTGAATTCCACCAAAGGCAAGTGGTCCTCCCACGATCCTTTCTAGTCTACGATGCACACTTGTAATAGGTCCTCGAGAGTCTGGATTGTATGCTCTAACTACCCATCTATCTGAGGGTGGTAGGCTATACTGAATCTCAATTGAATCCCCAAAGCCTGCTGCAGCCCTCCCTAAAACTAAGAGGTAAATCTAGAATCTCTATCTGATATAATCTCCTTGGGAATTCTATGAAGATGCACAACCTCTCGAACATATAATTCTTTCAATTGCGTAAGACCTTGAGTGGCGCAAATTGGTAAAAATCATGCAGTCCTCGTCATTCAGTCCACAATCACCCAGATGGCATCATAACCCCTCTAAGTAACCAAAAACCCAACCACCAAATTTGTAGTAACACTCTCTCACTTCCATTCTAGTACCGAAAGGGGTTGAAGTGGGCCTACGAATCTATAATGATTGGCTTTAACTTGTTGTCATACCAAGCATTGTTTAACGTATTCCCGAATATCTTTCTTCATCCCGTGCCACAAAAAGTCTCTCCATAAGTCCTGGCACATCTTGTTATTCCTAAGATGAATGGTAAGCCACGAGCTATGGGCCTTTGCTAGTAAGTCTCTATGAAGTGCCACATCTTGAGGCACACAAAGTTTCCCATGCAACCTCAACACTCCGTCTATTAAAGTAAAATCCCCAAAATCTCTAATCGAAACCTGATCGCTGATGTCTCACAATTCTGGGTATGTTTTCTACCCTTCCAAGATTTTGTCGGTGAGTTGTGGGTGTAGATGTCCCATCAGTGTGACTGCACCCACGTATTTGCCTAGCTCATGAGGTCTCCACGAACTTATCTCAAGCATTTTTGGCTCCACCTTTGTGCTTAAAGACTAGCCAATCTGATTGGTGGCTTCTTACTCAATGCGTCTACTACCACATTTGCCTTTCCTGGATGGTACATAATACTACAGTCATAGTCCTTCAGAAATTCCATCCAGCATCTTTGTCTCAAGTTCAGCTCCTTCTAATCAAATAGGTACTTCATGCTCTTATGATTTGTATGAATCTCGAACGTCTCTCCATATAACTAATGCCTCTAAATCTTTAGAGCAAACACGATCGCAGCCAACTCTAGATCGTGAGTAGGATAGTTGTGTTCATGCGGCTTTAGTTGCCTGGAGCATAGGCAATCACATGTCCTCGCTATATCAAAACATACCCAAAACCCTACTGTAGTGCATTTGTATATACCAGAAACCCACCATTGCTATCAAGAATTGCAAGCACCGGTGCCATAGTTAACTTCTCCTTCAATACCCGAAAACTACCATCACACTCCTCTGTCCAGGAGAAAGGTACAACCTTCCGAGCCAATCGTGTCATCGGTAAGGCTAACTACGAGAAGCCTCAAATAAAGCGTCGGTGATAGCCAACAAAACCCAGAAAACTACGTATCTCGAATACCATCTTCGGCAGTTCCCACTTCATGAATGCCTCTACCGTGGTAGGCTCCACTGAGACTCTTGCTCCAAATATTACGTGTACCAAAAAAGTTTCCCAATGAAGCCAAAATTCACATTTGCGGAACTTCACATACAACTAATGTTGTCTCAAGGTGTCTAGAACTATACAGAGGTGTTTTTTTTTTTAAAAGATGAGGAGTGCTATCGATGATGATAGCAGACTAGGATCCTCTTATTCATGCAAAAAATAGAGGTGTTACATGGAATCACTCCACTCCTTCACATGCACCCAACACTCCCTTAAAATAGCCCCCATATTAATGGATCCCCCTCAAATAGATGCTAGTTGCGAGCACGCCACACACTCCACATAATTGCCACCATTTTCACCTGCGGCTTCCCTATCATCTAGAGATTCCTTCAGAGACCATCCCACGTGGGTAAAGGCTCCCCACAAACTCCCCTCCAGATCTAATCTGTCACCAAGCATGATGCGAATAGGAGCATCCTGTTGTCTGTGGGGAAAGCACATAGCAGGCAATTCTGAGATGGAGTTCCTAATCTTTTACTACTCATTTCACTTGTAATAAGTCCATCATGCCTACATAGCCACAAAAAAATCTTAATTTTGAGTGGAATTTTCATAGTCCACACTTTGGCATAGTCATTGTCTTCGGCTGTAGGGGCTGCATCCATGGAGTCCAGCAACCTTCTATACACCTTAGATGGAGTTAATAGGCCATGCTTCCAATGAAAGCCATCCACCATGCCCACCGGCTGGAAGGCATCCAAGTCTGCTATCAGCCATGCTTTCTTCGCCGACATTCGGCCTCCCTCGCATGCACTTGCTGCAGTAAGGACCCACCTGCCATTCACATCATCCTAGCAGTCCCTGACCGATGACCTGTTGTCCATGGGTGTAGCAAATGTTCCTAGATATGCCATGCTCAGTTGGCCCAAATCAGACCATTCATCGGTCCAGAAAGTGAAGTGTCTGCCATCCCCCAGGATAGACGCAAATTCAGACCAGTGCTCTTGAATCGCTCTCCTCACTGACTTCCAGAATGGTGAAGGCCAGTTTGGAGCCATTGTCCACAGCTACACATGGTAGGTCCATAGGTCTCCTTGATTAGTTGGGGCCACATCTTTCCATCCTCCACTGTCAGCTTAATTGCCCACTTTAGGAGTAGAGCATCAATAAATTCTTTCAATGAACAAATGCCCATCCCTCCCTTTGATCCAAGCTTACAAAGTTGCGACCACTTCACCGGATGCAAGAACCTGCCTTCCACCTAAGTACCCTTCCAGAAAAAGCACTTCCTCATCACATCCAACCTCTTCCATATTGACTTCGGAGATCTAAACACCGAGAAAAAGAAGACTGGTATCGAAGTGATGACTAAGTTGAGTGAAATCAATCATCCTACCTTTGATAAGAATCTACTACTCCAAGATTCTAGTTTGGCATTCACTTTCTCAAATAGAGAGGCCCAATCACTCTTCTTCAGTTTCTTATTGCTCAGGGGTAGACCTAAATACCTCACTGGGAGTGTGGTAGTTGGAGTATGCAAGGTGGCTGAAATTGCCTCACCCTCTCGACTTGTCATTGCAAAGAAAATTAGTGACGACTTTGCCCCATTCGACCTCAGGCTTGATATCTCATCGAATATGTTGATCATTGTAAATAGGGTCTTCGCCTCACAAAGACCTCCTTCCACAAAGAACATTGTGTCAGTGTACTGCAATATTGGCACCAGAGCTCTAGAATTTGAAAAAGAGTAGCCCATAACCAAACTTGCAACTGCCAGCTTACAAGTAAAGTGCGTTATGGTGTCCACTGCCAGATTAAAAATAAGAGGGCCAAAGGGCACCCTTGCCTCACTTCGCATTAAGGTTGTATCCATGCTCTGCATAGCCTCCTGTTCACAAGAGGGGAGAATGAGGATGTGACAATGCATCTCTTCATCCATTTTATCCAAAGAGATGGGAAGCCCCTCCCCTTAAACATATCCCAAAGGTATGACCACTCTACTAAGTCGTAGGCTCTACTAAAATCTACCTTCGACATGAATGCTCTACTCTTTCTCCTGCTCCACCCTGAGACCACCTCTTGCGCTACAATGAATGACTCTTGTAGTGTTCTATTAGGAAGGAAAGCCGATTGCACCGGGCTAATTAAGTCAGCTAAAACGTACTTCAATCGATTTGCCAATACTTTGCTAATGATTAAATAAATCGAGTTCGAAAGCACGATAGTCTTGAAGTCTGCCAATGTCTCTGCCCCAATGTTCTTTGGTAGTAAGAACAGGTAAGATTTGTTTATTCTCTCCATTCTTGAATTGCCCCTTTGGAACTCTTTAATAATCTCCATCACGTCCCCTTTGACCACATGCCAAAATTCCTTAGAAAAAAGGACTTGGAATCCGTCTGGACCCGGAGATCCCTCTACATTCAACCCAGCCATGTCCTCGAGCACTTCCTGATCTGAGATACTTTCTGTCATTTTTGCAGCTACTAAATTTCCCACCTGGGGGAGGTTTGAAGCTGCCAGCCTCCACCCTCCTCTCCCTTTTGATCTTGAGGCTTCCTTGAAATATATAGCCACCTCCCTTCTAATATCATCTGAAGAAGTTAGCACCGTATCACCTTTCTTCAGGGAAGAGATGAAATTCACTCTCCTTCTAGAGCTCGTTGCCATATGAAGAAACTTCGTGTTTGCATCTCCCTCCTTCAACCATAGTTGCCTTGTTCAGCAACCGCACCATGGATAATGCTTCAGACCGTCTCTGGCTTCTCACAAACTCCACCGTTCGTTTATATTCCCTCAACATCACTCTCAAGTCCTTCAATTTCCTAGCCATGAGACAAGTAGCAGATCCTTCAACCTGCTTGTGCTCCCACTAGTGGCTGACCATCTCTTTGAAGCCTTCCTCCCTCAGCCAAGATTTCCTAAATTTGAAATAAATACCAACATATGACTCCTCCCCACTATCCCATACAAATGGGGTATGGTCCGAGAAGGGGTAATCCAAACCCATGACCGATGAGAGTTGAAATCTCTCCAACATCTCCATACTCCCAAGGAACCTGTCCGACTTTGAGACTAGCTCATTTCCCCCTAGCCATGTGAATTCTACCCAGGTTGATGGGTATTCATTCAGTCCAACCTCTGACACCACCAACTAAAAGCCAAGCGATGCCCTATCCACCCTTCTATTTCGTCGATCGTTTTCAGACAAGACACTGTTGAAGTCTCCACCTACAAGCCAAGGCACCCCATTTGTCATGCTCGCCATCACACGCAACTCTTGCCATAGCTCGTTTCTCAAATTGTCTGCACATGGACCATACACACACGAGATAATCAAATCCTGATCATCCCCTACGGCTTGAAATCTGCATGAGACCACAAATTTTCCCTTTCATACCTCTCTCAAACTTAGTCTGGATGTTTTCCACCACACTGCTAGGCCCCCACCCTTCCAAGTGCATCCACTGCTCTAACATCAGCTTGAACCCCTTGGAGCAGCTATTGCCACAAAAAATCCCCTCCTCCTTCTATATGAGTTTCCTGCAGTAAGGCACAGTCCACCTCCCACTCATGAAGGTAATAAGCCAAGGAAGCCCTCCACACCTTATCACGTAACCCACTCACATTCCATGTGATCACCTTCATCCCCTAAACTCTAGAGCCCCCTGCTGTCCCCCTATCCTCTTCTCTACATTCAGAATGGCTGCAACCTTCTCTTCTCTGGATTTTTGGTCACCTCCAGCTCTCCTTCACCTTAATTTTTATAAGGAGCACACAGCTTTCCCCTTTGATGATGACCCTATTCTGTAACACAGGCCCCCTGGAGCCAAGAAGGAGAGTGTCTGGGTTCTGTGGAGTGGTCTCACGATCCTCCTCCTGCCTCTGCATATCTGAGTATACAACCACAAGGTCCCTTCCCCCACATTCATCCTGCACCATCACATCCTCAGGCATTGGCTGGTCCATCCCCTTCATCTCATCGTCTAGCACCATCGCCTCCTGCCACCACCCCATTAGTCTTTAGATGCAAAGGCAATCCCCAGATCTCCATGACTCCCCTTCTATTCTGAGCCCTTTGGGGAGGGAAGTCTTGGAGAGCCCCATCAAAGGGCGACACCAATCTCCATATCACCGTCACTCCTTCAAAAGTACTTGTGCAAAAACGGAGACCTTCCACGTCCAACATACCCAAATCGAACTGCACAAACCTTGCCTCGCCCAAATGTGCCACCTTCCACCCCTGAGAGGATAATGATAGAGATCTTACCAAGTTTTGGATCTACTCATGTGCATACATTCCCACCATAATCTCACTAATAATAGCCCCCCTTATCGCCATCTCCACTGCCACAACCTCCTTGGATTGTGGTACTTCCACATCGTACATTTGCCCCATCCTCGCTAGAGGTGGCGGCGGTGTTGTCCTACTCACTCCTTGGACCCTAACTTGCCCATCATCTTGCTGATCCATCCTCCTCTTCACTCTGCACTCAACCTTCTTATGGTCCTAGCCCCCACGTGCCAAGCACAAGGTCGACGACCTGCACATGACCACCATATGCCCTCTCCTTCTACACCGGTAGCACACAATATTTGCGTTACCTCCTCTCCTTCGCCTCCACATATTGCCAACCCCTTGGGCCACACATGGGACTGCCCAATCTTCCTCCATCCTCTCTCTCTGACACCGTCTCCTAGACCTCCATACCCTCCAACCATCGTCCTCCTTCCTAACCCTAGCTCCCCCTCTCCTCTCCTCCATCCTACTTCAATTCTCTTTCCAACTATGCAGAGGTGTTGTTCATGCTGAGACCAATCCTGGGAGTAGATGAGGATGCCATCTGTGAAAACCACCATGAACTGATCTAAGTAAGGGTGAAGCACCCTATTCATCAGGTCCATAAAAGCTACAGGGGCATTCGTCAGGCCGAAGGGCATAACTAGAAATTTGTAATGTCCATAGCATGTCCTAAATGCTGCCTTAGGAATACCCGAATCCTTGATCCTCATTTGATGATAGCTGGATCAGAGATCGATCTTTAAGAAGATCGTCCCACCTCTCAACTAGTCAAATAGATCATTGATCCGCGACAGTGGGTATCGATTCTTGATGGTCACCTTGTTCAATTGTTGATAATGGATGCATAATCGAAAGGTGCCATCTTTCTTCTTCACAAATAGTAATGGGGCTCCCCACAAGGAGGCACTGGGTCTAATGAACCCCTTCTCTAGTAACTCCTGCAACTGGGATTTGAGCTCCCTCAGCTCGATAAGTGCCATCCTATATAGTGTGATAGAAATTGGGTTGGTACCAGGAATTAGGGAGATCTCAAAGTCAATCTTATGCTCGAGAGGAATTTCGGGAAGATCATCTGGAAACACATCTGAATAATCCTGTACGATGGGAAGACTATACTCTAGACTTTTCCTCAGATGTGGCTGCCACGAAAGCAAGATAACCAGTACACCCTCTATTAAGTAGCCTAATTGTTTGTAGGGTAGAATTGCACCAAAAAGATTTATCCACTAGTGTACCCCTGAACTCAAACTGTGGAACCCCCACAATAGGGAAAATCATGTGCTTCTCGAAGCAGTCAACCATTGCATGATATATAGATAGCTAGTCCATCCCTAAGATGGCGTCAAAGTCTTCCAACTCCAAAACTATCAGATTTACAGTGAGATTGTGACCCCCTATAACAACGATACACCCTTGGTAGACTAACCCTGCCATAAAAAGTTATCCTCCTGGTCCTTTGATCAGGAAAGGATAGGCTAACAAAATACTTGGCAAACTTAAGCTAGAAGCAAACTTGATAGAAACAAAAGAATGCGAAGCACCCGAGTCAATCAAAGCATAAACCAGACCATCAGCAATGGTAACCATACCTGCCACCACAGAAGTAGAAGCCTTGGCATCTCTAAGTGATAGGGCATTGACACGACCCTCCATTCTAGGTGCATTAGATGCTGCCACACTCTAAGTAGGTCGAGGTCCAGGTGGTCTATAACCTCATTGGGACTACTGAAATCCTCCTCGGTTCTGATAAGTACGGCCCGTAGTTGCTACTGTCTGAGTCGTGGCCCCCATCACTACTAGAAAAATGGGTTATGCTGTAGGTTGGAATAACCGACGACAAAGATATTTTTGTCATCGCTTATTCAAACAAGTGATGACAAAGGACAGTACTCAACCTACCATCGACGATTGGGTGACGCGGTGGTCATTAATATTTACCATTGGTTTATTAAGTGATAACAAATATATTTTTCCTGTTGGTTATTGGAATAAATGACGGCAAAAGTGGGTAAAAATCACAGACAAAAATTTTAGGCATGATGATGTGTACCCTTTACCATCGGTTTGGGGAATAAGTGACGGTAAAAAATTTGCATGTGAAATTTGGGCAGGATTAGTGACTTATACCATCGGTTATTGGATTAAACGATGGTAAAAGTCAAGTTAAATTTAGTGGTCAAGTTTTGGGTGCGCTGGAGAGGGAACCGATAATACCATTTGTCATCGATTTTTGAGAGAATAGACGGCATAAGTTCCTAAATATATTTAGGTGCTACGGCCTACTATTCATCTTCCTCATCCAAACCCTCGTGCCACCCCCTAGCGTCGCCCCGCTCACGTCATCCTCCTCACGTCGAGCACCTCCACGCCCTCCTCCTCCTCGCATCGCCCCCTCATCCTTAGGTGAATCCTTGTCCTTGTCGTTGTCGTCCCCTCCTCCTTCTCCTTGTCCTCCTTGTCCTCCTCTACCCGTCGCTCCCCTCCTCCTCTATGGTAGCTCACCTTGCACCTCCTCGTCCTCCACTAGTCCTTGCCCTCCTCCTCCGCTAGCGCCCTTGCCCTCCTCCACCAGTGCCATTGTCCTCCTCCTCCTCAGCTTGGCGATGCCCTCCTCCACCTCTTCCTCGATTTTGACCCATCCACCTCCTTCGCTTGTGACCCCCTCCATCTCCTCCACTTGCACCCCCTTCCCCCCTAGTTCCTCCCCCTCCTCCTCCTCCACATCTTCTCACCTTCCTCCTCATTCACCTGCAGCCTCCTCCTCCTCGTCCCCAGCCTGCCGACACCACCATCCTCCTCCTTACCATCCCCTCCTCCTCAGTTCCCCCTCTCCTGCTCCACTTCCTTAGTTCGCCCCCCCTCCTCCTCCTCCTCCTCCTCCTCCTCCTCCTCCTTGGTTCCTCCCCTCCTCCTTCTACAGAACCCATCTTCCTACTCCCCATCCTACTATCCCCTCCTCCTCCTTGTCCTATCTGCCTCCTCCTCTTCCTTTCATCCTACTGCCTACTCCTCATCCTCGTCCTATCCCTACCACTGCTTGATGACCTCCTCTTCCTCTTCCCCCACTACCCCTTCCTTCTCCTCCCTCTCTTAGTGCTGCCTATGCAGCTGGCCTTTCTCCCCTCTTCCTCTTGTCCTCCTTGCCATCCCCCTCCTATCACCCTCCTGCTCCTCTTATTGATGCTGCTGCCGTTGCCTCAATTTTATAAGCTGTAAATTTTTTAATAATATGATAATATGTTATTTAATTAATTGTGCTTATGAAATTACAGGTTATTGGTGACGATCATTCTTGGAAGTTGTAGTCGTTGGAGGTATAATTTTAATGTTTTTTATTTATTGTAATAATATTTTAGGCTTTTGTTAGTTGGTGCGGCTTGTATGATTTATTGTGAATGTGGGGTGTGTCCACTTGTTTAATTGAATGAAATTTAATGTGGGGTGTGCCCACTTTTATGATGAGTATTATTTTGCTATGTAGGTTTATAGAAAACTGAAAATATAAGGGAAAACTCTGCCAAAGTTTTTTCAAAATTGTTTCAATGTTTAGTTGGGATTAATATATGTTGTTTAGTTTTGGTATTAGGTTGTGTATATGGTGCTTGGCCTAGGGTTTTAGGATTTGAGTTGGGAGAGGGTTATGGTGGTTGGGTTAGGCTAGGGTTTAGACGTTTGGTTTGGGTCAGGGTTAGGGTTTTTGCTTGCTCTCACCCTTGGTTTGCATGTTTAGTTTGTGTTAGGGTTTAAGCTTATAATTATAATTTGTTATTTAATTAATTTTACTTTGGAAATTGTAGGTTATCAGTGTCAGGTACACTCGGAGGCTTCAGCAGTTTGAGGTATATATATACACATTCAATCTTTTTAATTTAATTGAATGATATTGTAATTTTTTAGTAACTTTTTTTAAAGTTTAAATTAGTTATTGTTTAGATACACACAGTTGCTAAACAAGATATATGCACATGAGGCCAAACATTGGGTATTCTAACCCTTAGAGTGAAAGTCCTCTGAGTCAAATTGTATCCAAATTACTAGTCCATCGAGACTTATGATCATGTTATATGGACAATGTAGGAAGTGTATGTATACTTCACTTATATGCATGATGTGTTATCTTTATGGCATGCCGTAAGACTCGATTGACTTTAGTTCAATGAAGTACCGAACTAAAGAAGGTCCTTAAAGATTTGATGATAACTTAGTTTTGCTTGTTACATGTAACCTTGTGTAGTGAAATTTTAGTTGCTTATTCCTATTCTTCTCTGGTATACCAACTAATCTTATCTAGTTTCTTGTGGTGCCCTTAATTGGGTGTTAAAGGAAATCTAGGTAAGGTTAGTGTTGGGGGGTATATTGGAGAAGTGTGGGGAGATGCTATCGAAATTTTACCACACTATGGTTTCATGTAATGAGCAAAACTAAGTTGTCATCAAATCTTTGAGGATGGGCTATAAAGTGAAAATCTTTATCAACATACATATCATTCAGTCATTTCCCTTAATAAGTGATTTGTTTATATTAAATTTTAGGTTATAATGGATAAATCTTGGATTGGATTGCAAGGTTCAGATTAAACCAAATATAAGGATGGAGTAATTTCATTCCTGGATTAGGCCTTTCATGATGATAGGAAGATATTTAGGCGAGGTGGTCAACTTGATAATATCTTCTACCCATGCAGAAGATGTTTAAATAGTTCCTTGCATGATTGTAATACTATGCTCGAGCACTGCATTTGTAATGGGTGGTGGCAGCATTACACTACTTGGGTAGCTCATGGAGAAGAGTTGATTGAGAAAGTCATAAACAATGAGAACGTTGTTGACCAAGAGATCGATGAGAACATAGCTGATAGCGGAGGTGAAGAAATAGAAGAAATGTTAAACAAGATGAAAGCAAGAGAGGATATAAATACAAATGAGGAAGATCCATTCTATGATGTTGTTAAGGCGGTTGAGGATCTTATTGCTCTCGGTGTTACGAAAATGTCAAAGTTGTTATTTTTGTTGAAGATGTTTCAACTGAAGGTTATGGATAGAGCTAGTGCTAAATTCATGTAACAAATACTTCAGTTTATTGCTGAGCTGTTGAATAACCCTAATGGTTTTCCAGCTTCATGGTATGAGGCAAGGAAACTGATTCGTAGGCTTGGTTTGGATGGTCAGAAAATCGATGCATGTTCGAATGGGTGCATTCTTTTCAAAAATGAATTCGCAAATTTGAGTAATTATCCTAAATGTGGACATCAGAGATATGAGGAAGGTAAAAATGAAAGTAAGAGGAAACAACCTCAAAAAGTTTTTCGTTACTTTCCACTGACACCTAGTCTTCAACATATTTTTATATCAACTAAAGCTGCATGGTGGATGACATGGCACCAGGATTGTAAATCTCAAGATGGAAGAATACATCATCCTACTGATTCAGAGTGGAAGAGATTTGACGAAAGAAAAAATCTATTCACTTTAGAAGCAAGGAATGTATGTTTGGGTCTTGCAAGCGATGGATTCAATCAATTTAAGAGTATGTACCCGTCATACTCTATATGGCCAGTGGTAATGGCCACTTATAACTTACCTCCCTGGTTGTGTATGAGATCGTCATTCATGATGCTAATCTTATTAATCCCCATCCCAAAAAACAAGGAAATGCAATAGATTTTATCTCCAACAATTAATCGATGAACTAAAATAGTTATGGTACACCGACGTGAAGATGTATGATGTAGAAAAGAAAGAATTTTACAATATACATGTAGCATTGTTGTGGACTATAAACGACTTCTTGGCATATGCAAATTTGTTAGGTTGGAGCACTAAAGGAAAGCTTGCTTGCCTAGTCTGTATGGAAGATTTTCATCACCTATGATTACCGGAAAGTAAGAAATTCTGTTACTTAGGACATCGCAGATTTCTACCTATTGAACATAGATGGCGAACATCACAGTTTAAGAGTAAATTTGATGGCAGGACGTGTCGGTATTCAAAGAAAAATCCAAAGAATAAACTTAGTACAGATTCTATCAGGTTGCCGAGTCGGTTATAATTGAGAGATTAGAAGAAATGGGTGAGATACGGTTAGGTCGACCATTCAAACAAGACCAGACGACTTCGAGAAGTTCTGGATTTTGAAAGAGAAGCATTTTATTTATGGAGCTGCCATATTGGAAAGATCTTACAATACATCATAATTTATATATTATGCACATCGAAAAAATGTGATGGATAACATCATAGACGTATTAAATCTAATAGATGATCCAAAGGATATAGTGAAAATAAGGAAAGACATGGAGAATTTAGGGATACATCCAGAGCTACATATTCATGAGGATGATGGCTACTTCCCATCTGCTATTTACAGCTAGAATCAAGACCAGAAGAGTAGGTTGTTCTCATTTTTAAATGAAATTCAGGTGCTAGATGGGTTTTCATCGTAGATTTCTCATTGTGTGAAAGAAGTGCAAAAAAAGACATCTAGCTTGAAAAGTCATGACTCCCACGTTTATATGTAAGTATTATTTCCACTAGTGATATGGGGGATACTGCCAGAGCCAGTTATTGATTCATTCACAGAGATGAGTAGGTTTTTCAAAGTTGTTTGTTCGAAGATGCTACAAAATGATACACTGGATCACTAGGATAAACAAATAGTCATTACTCTTTGTAAGATGGAACAAATTCTTCCCCCAGCCTTCTTTGATGTAATGGCTCTTCTCATGTTCCATCTTACAAATGAAGCGAGAATCGATGGACCAATACAATTCAAATGGATGTATCCTATGAAGCAATTTCTGAAAAAGCTTAAAGATTATGTTTTGAGCAAGGCAAAGCTAGAAGGATCCATTATAGAAGGGTATCTCATGGAGGAGTGCATAAATTTTACTTCCGTGTACATGAATGAAATAGACAATTTCTTTAATAAGCTTCAAAAGAACCATGAGGGGGAATACAATGACAGTGATGAAGAATGTTTATTAATTTTGATATCAGGGGAAGGTCGATTCTTCAGACAGAGTACAAGACAATTTTAGAAAATGACATACATTGTGCAAATTTATATATTTTAAAACAAATTCTTGAAATTGATCCATTTTACGAGGAATTCGAATGAATACCTCTTTCAAGGACAACTGAATTTGGCTTCTTAGATTAGTTTAAAGATCAGGTTAATCAATTGAAAGAGGATAAGGACCCACGATGGGTACTAGATTTTGATGTAATTGTCGATTCATCATTACATTATGCACAATACCACTTTGGGTATATAATAAATGGGTTTAGATTCAGGATAAAAGAAATTGATGATAGAAATGTTACACAACAAATCGGAGATGTTGATTCAAATCTTTCCACCGGTCCAGATGGATATTATGGTGAAATCCAAGAAATTGTGGAGATCAACTTCAAATTTTATCACAAAGTTGTCCTATTTAAATGTCATTGGTTTAATGTTTTTAAAGAGGGCATTGGTTTCAAAATTAACAAGAAACACAATCTCTTGAGTTTAAATCGTAATTGTCAAATTCTTCAATCTGATGAACCATTCACATTGGCATATCAAGTGACACAAGTTTTTTGTCCACGATAATTGCCAAAGGGGATGGATTATACCCATAAGAATAGTACCATGCAACCATTTCGACGCACAGTCTGAAGCATACCAAGAATTAACAGAAGAATGTCATTTATTTGCAACTGATGTAGACATCTAAGGTTAGTAACAATTTCTTTGCTTTGTTTAATTTATGTTTAAATGAAATTCATGTTAAAATTAAAATTTATAGGGGCATATATGTCATTACAAAGGGGGTTTGGAGTAAAATTGAAATTCATGTCTATTAATTTATATATTAATGATTTTTATTTATATTAATTATTGCATCTTTTATGGGTTACAGATGAAGTTGTTTAAGAAAAAACCCAAAAAAAAAGGGTCCTTCTGAGACAGCCCTCCACGCAGCCCAATTTGTCTCCTTAGGCTCAGCCACCCCTTCGACTGCAGGTTCAGCCAATCCCCCAGTCGTGTTTCGTACGACCCGGGGAGATGGCACATTTACTACATACGGGGGGAAGGGAAAGAGGAAGGAGATTGCTCAGACCTTGCTAGACCGAGTAGATGATCCAGATTATGGAGGATCAGATGAGGAGGACGGGGACGAGGAGGGGGAGGAGGTAGGAGAGGAGGGTGAGGAGGTGGAGGATGAGATGGTAGGGAGTATGTCCCCAGTTCATGTCAACCCCTTAGTGGCGAGCTCAAGTTTTGGTAAGAAATCATATACCTTTAAGAAGTAAATTACTTATAAGTTTTAAAGTTTATTATAACTTCAAAAATATATAATTAATATGATTAATGTTTACGCGGGTAGACTGTCAAGAGGATGGGAGAAGATAAAAAATCTAGACCTTTAGCTTATCCCCGAGGGCATGAGAATAACAATTAGGCTTAGAACCACAGGGGAGGCGGAGAATTACCCAACCTTTATTAGTCAAGTTGGTACAATTGTTAAGTCCATTGTTCTCATTTACTACTTTGACTGAAGGAAGGTACCCGCAGAGCTGAAGAGCAGTTCTTTCGTCTGTTGGAGGTAATTTTATTTATAAAAGTTATTTCTTTTATAACTTTATCTTAAAATTATTATAAAGTAAGATGGACATATATTTCTTAAAATTAATGTAGTTAAATTATGATTGGGGTGATGACCCCAATGCCTCTCGATATATCCTTAAGCATGTCGCCAAAATCCACAGGGATTGGAGGACGGAGACAGAGAAATTTAAGAATTTTTAAACATTTACATTTTTATTATATACATAATTTCTTATATTATTTCTAATAATTTATATTTGGTATTTAGTTTTTCTTGAATAAGAGTTCACCCGAGGAGGCAATGGGTATGCTCCTTCTGATGTCATGCCTGACGATTGGAATAAGACATGCGAGCATTGGCTGAATCCAAAGATGAAGGCTAGTAAACGATTACAAATTATTCTATTAATTTCATATATCTTAAATTCATCAAAAATATTATTATGTATATGTATAGGAGAAAGCAAGAAAAAAGAAGGCCAATAGGGCAAAATCTCCACCACAGATCCATTGTTTAGGTCGAAGGAGTATCGAGACGATTAGGAGCTGTTACATAAGTGTTGGAACTACTTTTCAGTTGAATATTACATAATTTTTATGTTATCTTAATATAACTATATCGATTTTATATTTTTAGTCCTCTACTCATAATGGGATGGAAATGAGTAGGATGGATATATACGAGGTCACACACAGTAAGGCTGTAGCTGAGGGTGCTCGTAAGTGGATTCATGAGTCATACCAGGAGAAACACATATGTTTCTTAAACTCAAAAATATTTATAACTTTAAATATATATATTATAATAATATTTTTTAATACATGTAGGAGCAAATGGTATAGTTAGTACATCCCTCCACTGACGAGATGTCCAACAGCGTCCACCAGCCTTTGCGGCCAGTGGATGCATTTAGGAGAGTGATGCCACCAGACCACGATGGTTTTGTTCGTAGTGTGGGAAGGGCACATACGTTATCTACCTAGTATGGGAGGAAAGGTGCCGTCTCATCTAGTGTTGTCGATTAGTTGCATCAAAAAATTGACAAATTACAGTGATGAGTGGAAGAGAGGGAGAAGAGAGAGACATATATGAAGAGTTAGATGGATGCCATGTAATCACAGATGAATAAGATAGATAGTAAGATTAAGAAGCTTCTAACCCTTCTTCTAAAGAAGGGTCACTCAAACTATCTGTCTACATTAGATCCCAACATCCACAGATGAGACGACGACGACATGGGTGGAGCTGGTGGCATTGGGGCAGCTGTATAGTGATATTTATACATTTTCTTTTCTTATGTTTTTCTTGTAAATATTTTATTTTCATATTATGTAAACTTTTCATTTTCAAACTTTTTATGTGCTGGACCTTTTATATTTATGCAATATAAACTTTTCTTCACTAGCAAGTCTTTTAAGTATATTTAGTATGCAGTTCCATTATTTTTTAATTTTTCATTTAAAAAAATTACAATTTATTTAAAAAAAATTCATACATTTGTTGTCGGTTAGTTAATTAATCGACAGCTTATAAATGACGGGAAAAATATTTTTTCCATCGCTTTCTAGAATAACCGATGGTAAAAATATCTTCCAAACTAACTGCGCCACATATTTTCCATCGCTTATAAGTAAACTAATGGCAAAACTATTTTTGCCGTGACATATATGTTGTTGGTTCTAACGATACACAACAACAAAAATATTTTTGTCATCACTTATATAACTGACTGTAAATGTATATAACCAACAGGGAAACTTTAGAAATGGGCACATAAGGTGGGAAAAAGGGATGGATTAATGCCATCGCATGACAAATAAACGATGGCACATACATGTACCGTCGGTTTTGAAACGATGGCGAAACATCTAAACTGACCTTGGGTGAACACTTTTTTTACTGTCGGTTCTTAATAAATCAATGGCAATTGTATTTTCTATTGATTTTTAATAGACGTTGAAATGGCCAATCCATCTTGTGGTCAGACACTATTTTGGCGTCAGATGTTTTTGAATGTTCTAAATTGGTGTTTTAAAAGTAATACACTGTAGTATAGCTGATAAATAGTGTAGAACACTTAAATTTATAGCTCGAATTAAAAAGAGTATCCAAGGTCGAACACATGGAACAATTATAGCAATTAACCTCATAGATTACAATAGAATCACAAATATAAGCAATTATAACGAAAGGAATAATAATATATTAGAAGATTCAAGTCTAAAAGTGCAAAAAGATTAGAGTAAAAATGGTGATTTGAATCACCAAATTACTCTTTAAGTTTTACAAGAAAATATGCCAACCACAGTATCAACTCAGAATTTCAGAATAGGCACTTAGATGCCTTAACCAGTAGAGGCAAAGGCCTCTCTCTTCAAGCCTCAGGGAGAGGCACAACAGCCACACATACCAGAGGCAAAGGCCTCTTCTTAGTTCTTCTAAGTGTCAGAGAGTTAGATAGCAAGGAAAAAACCCCCCTCTCTTTCTCTTTCTTTCCTTCTTTTCTTTCTCTCAAAGACCCGTGGTTAACCAGGTAATCAGGTAGGAGTAGTAACCAGATCTGGGTGCAGGGCTGCGATCATGGGGTCGCAGCCGAGCAGTGAAATGGGTTGGGTTAGGTGACCGAGGTGCGGGGACCTCTCCCCTAGTGTATTGAGGCGATAAAGCCTCAACACAAAAACAACTTATATGGCTCTTTTCGCTCAAATTCCCATGATGTGGGGCTATCTGTCCCCGTTCTTCACGTGAGGTAGCAGTAGGAGGTGAAGGCTTGATTGCAGTTGACAGAGAGGGCATCTCGTTCAAGTGGAGACCTAGGCACACTCCTGGACGAATTCCACATCGCCTAGAGGTGGCGCCTGGGGCTGCTGGAGCACGAACACTTGCTTCAAGCTCTTCGCAGGAGCTCTGCCAATGGCAATGGCAGTCGTGAACCTGAAACATGAAATCGACCTAAGGCCCAAGTCAAAGAAGGCTCAGGAGAAGCACAATGATGCGGCAAAGGTGGTGGTGGCATGCCATGAATGTGGTCGGAGGTGGCTGGCAGAGACAAAAATCGATGGCGGAATTGGGTTTCTTCGGTGGAAGGCTCAGGCAAGTAATCCTCCCAATTTCTTGAGGGGTTTTGCTCGTGTTGAAACGACAGAGGTGTAGGTACTCGTGCCATGTGAAGAGATGGTCTGTAGCTACTAGAAGGTCTCGCCGAAGGTATGCCAACGAGGTGGAAACCAAAGTTGCGGACAGTGTAGGATGGTCGAAACAACAGATTAGTGGAATGGTGATGATGTGTGGAAGATAAGGAGTCGAGGAGAATAAGTGGTGGTCGATGAGGGGGAGGAACGACGTCGGTTCTAGTGTGGCCGACACTGGAGACAAGGGAGCTTTGGTGGGAGAGAATGGCAATGATGAAGGGGGAGGGAGCACCCGCTGGAATGGTGCGACGAGGAAGGAGAGGAAGGCAAATCCACCGCAGGTGTTGTGAGAGGACGATGAGTGTGGATGGAGAAGGTTGTTGGACATCGTGGAGGTTTTCGATTGGAGAGGGGGAAAGAAGTATAGGGATTCAAGCCAAAAACAAGCGTAGTGAAAATGGCTTGTCCTCAAGGGTCTTTAAATAGGCCTTAGTGGTAGGTGTGAAGCTTGGAAACCAAGCTTTCAAGCTTAGTAAGTTCGCTGGAGTAGGACACCCACATATCTCATGCGTTCGCATGAGAGATTGGGAAAGAGTTGGAGCCTACGAATAGATTCAAATCGTAAAGAAATCTCTTAGGAATCTTCATTCGAAATTTAGAAGAGATTGAGCGTGAAATTAGGGAAAAAACTTTTATTGAAGGTCGCCGGAGTTGTAGGACTAGGACTTCTACATTCATGGAGGCGGTGAAGACCTATTAGTGAAGAAGAAAATAAAGATAGGGGCCTATTTGCAATGAATTTCAAAAGCTAG
The DNA here is from genome assembly GCA_037157565.1 of Thalassia testudinum. NCBI lineage: Eukaryota > Viridiplantae > Streptophyta > Magnoliopsida > Alismatales > Hydrocharitaceae > Thalassia > Thalassia testudinum. Next base: position 115,026,283 of record JAZHRO010000025.1, read on the forward strand.
GGGCACTTGTGAAATAGAAAGAATTAGGCAGGACTGAAATGCAAACTAGGTCAAGACAATCTCTGATTGAGCCCAAAGTTTGACACAAACCTCATTTGGACCTAAGGAATCCAATGATGAAGTTGGATTTTGGTTTTGGCCTAGTTTGACTAGGTAATTTATGCAAAACATAAATTAAGGTAATAATTTATCTGAGACTATTTCAGGTCAAAATGGGTTCAGATGGTCAAATCAAGGATGCCAAACCCTAGAGAATATTTTTCTATGATTTTTAGGGGGTTTATATGAATTTTATTCTGACCAGAACCTCAGTTAATTAAGCAGGTCTATTTTTAGGATTTCAGATGTCCATTAATTCTTGAAATGCGTGAAAACCCGTTTCGTTCTACATGGACCTACTTATTAGACATTAATGACTAAATGACCTTTAACAAACCCTTGGCTTACCCTGTGGTTATTCTGTATTTATGATAAGATGGTAAAATTACAGAAATAACCTTATTTTCATCTTTTCTTCTCAAAATAACTTAACCTGCCGAAAAGACCTTCTGACTAATATGTAGTTGCTTTTATTGATGTTATCAGACCAACTTGAGCTAGTTATGGCTCATGATGATGTTCCCATCATACCCCCAAGCCTAGATTTTGCTAGTCCCTTAGCAAAACTAATTGGATCAAACCAGTTATCTAGGTTAAATGTAACCATCAGGATGCCTTACTAAGCTACATCTCTAGGAATCGGATCTTAATAAGAATAATAGGCCAGGAGGGGTCAGTGTCACAAAACTGACTTATACCACTGTAGGAGCTCGTAAGTTTACGATGTGGGGCGATCATGGGGCGACAAGTGGGAGGAACCGTGATGCTGAGGGATGGACAACGTGGAGATCTAGGGCTTGGAGACGGAAAGAAAGGAGAGGTCTCATGGCCAATGGCAGATGGGAGGTAGGTATGAGGAGGATAGATAGGGGTAGGTCGTGAGGCAACAAGGAGATTGTTTGCTTCAGATGCCGGCGTCGTGGTCATATGGTGGTGGTATGCTGTTTCCCCCTTGTGTGCCTCGCGTATGGAGGACATGGCCATAAGCAGGACTCGTGTAAGGTCAATAGTGGGCAGATGAAGGGTGGGTCTAATATGCGCCCTGGAGGTTCTAGTTTTAGGGCACAGTCGCCACCACCACCGCCTTCTCCTACATACGGGGGTCATACGATCGATGTCGAAGTCCCTATGATAGAGGACATCAGAACGGCTGAACTGGTGCTAAGAAGGGCTCTCATCGGAGAGGTAATGATCGGCAACCCATCCTCAGAGAAGCTCCAAAAATTGGTAAGCTCTTTATCCCCATCGACCGATGGTTGGAAAATTGCTTTTCTATCCCCCACACGATTTGTGCTTTTTGGCTTGGGGATGATGGACATCGAATGTCTGCGCTTTCAGTTGAGTTCCTTTGAGGGTTTGATGGTGTTATGGAGATTAGTCTCTCCTTTTGATGGAGCTTTGCCAGAGAGGCCACCCCAGAGGACAGGCTCTAGATTGAGGAGACTAGAGATTAAATGTCTGCCGCTTCACCTGAGATCAAGAGAGGTGGTCGCAACCATGATTTCTAGGTTTGCTATATTGGCTAAAGATGCGGATGTTGGTTTGATTGAGGGTGATGGTTGGGTACTTAATGTCATGGTGGATGTCTTCAAGGTAGGATTGGTCCCTGATAGATTGATCCTTCGATGTGGGGGTAGCTCTTGGTTGCTGATCTTGAGATTCATAGTGGGAGATAATGTTATGGAGAAGGGGCAGGATAAGACATCTTATATGCAGGTTATTGAAGAGATGAATGTACATGTACCAAGCAGGCTTTCCCCAGATGAGGCACCGGCATCAAAAAAATGTAAGGACCACCACCTTGGGGAAATGGGGGAGATGATGGGTGTGGAGCAGGTGGAATCAGACAGGAAAGAGGCATTGACGACCATGATTGAGGCAGTGGGTGATCCACAACCAACTACTGATAAAACTTAGGTACAAGTCTTGAAAGAGATCTCGAATAATTCCTTGAGAACAGAATCGAATTTAAAAGATGTGGAAGGCCTAAAGTTCGGTACTGGACCAACTACCAAGGTTGGTGTGGGCAGATCGCCCTATATGCTTAGACAGAGGAGGCTGAAATCAGACTTGAACCTAGATGAAAATGCAGTAGCTGCGATTATGCAGGTTAGTAAGAGTCAAAACCAAAAGGGGGAGGGGTCTCAAAAAGGAAGATGAGAGTCCTTATGTGGAATGTGCGTGAGTTGCGCGACAAGAGTCAGAGGGCTTCTTTGATGAGATATTTGAGAGTGGGAGATCGATTATGCAATAATACAAGAGACTCACATTGAGAATGAATCTGATAGGGTATGGAATGATATGAAGGCTACGAGGGCGAATGCGTGTGTGATGCTTAACGTGCATGGCAGGTCTGGTGGCATTGTTATATGGTGGAGAAGGGCTTGGTTACATTTGCTGGAAGTACACAAAGCTCCCCATCTGGTGACCTATAAGTTCCAAAGAAATCAAGGGCAAGATGGCATCTATATTACCTGTGCTTATGGTCCATGCGTTGCCTCGATGAGACAGGAACTTTGGGATGATTGGGTAGCAACTGCAGAACTTGTGCAAGGGGATGCATGACTAGTTGGTGGGCACTTAACTGTGTACTGACAGGGAATGACAAGCCGAATGGGGTCATGGACAGTACTTCTATTGGATTTCAGCTGGTGATCCAATCTCTTGGTTTGAATGAGTACCCATCCTCAGGAGCTGAATTCACTTAGCGAAATGGCAATGGCCTTATGTCGAAGATTGATAAATTCTTTGGGAATGCTACTCTCCTTGATAGGTTCCAACTCTCTGTCGTTCTTGTACTGGAATGCCCCTTCTTAGACCACACTCCTTTGGTATGGGATAGTGGGGAAGAGGTTCAAATAGGCTCCTACTTCAAGCTTAGAAGATTGTGGCTGAGAGAGCCTAGTTTTCATGAGATGATTGGTTTGTGGTGGAGGACCAAATAGATGGAGGGCTCAGCCACTATCAGACTTGCTTCCAAGCTATCTGCTCTGCACACAGTTTTGAAAGAGTATGGAGCTACGGTGTCTGCTCTAAGGTAGTAGAGGCGTTTGGAGGCTCTAAAATCTTGGATTCTAAGGAGGTAGCAGGTCCACTATCTAATGATGATCTTGAAGCCAGAAGAATGTGGCAAGGTGTGGCAGCGGAGGAGGACCTCAAATAAGAGATGGACTGGAGGGAGAGGTCTAGACAACTTTGGCTCAAGGAGGGGGATGCCATCACAAAATTCTTTCACCTCGCAACCAGCTCTCGTAGACAAGTTAACTTTATTTCATCCATCCTCAAAGATGGGCAAAGACTATCATCTATGCAAGAAATTAGAGTGAAGGCTGTCAAGTTTTATAGGGACTCATCACGGGCAGTAGAGAGAGGTTGCTGGAGGATGGCTGCAAGTGATGCTCCTAGAGTCTCAGATGATCAGGCTTCCAAGCTGATGGCTACTATCACTGAAAAAGAAACTATAGATACCATAAAAGAATTAAACAATGAGGGTTCCCCTGGACCAGATGGTATTCAAGTTTTCTTCTATAAAGAAATGTGGAGTGTGATTGGCAATGAGGTGATGGATGTTATTAGAGGGCTTTAGAGGGGCAATGCAGCTTTGACAAAATCAATAAATCCTTTCTCTTTCTATTGCCAAAGATACAGGGGGCTGAGAAATTTTTTGATTTTAGATCGATCGCTCTATTGAACTCCATCTACTTAGTGGTGAACAAGATATTGGCTAATAGACTGAGGACTGTTTTGCAGCACTTGAACCACCCTATACAATCAGCCTTTCTGCCTAATAGATCTCTTAAGGAATCATTTATTATGGCCCAAGAAATGGTGTGTGGGTGGCATTGAAGGAAGTGCAAAGCATTTATGTGGAAAGTGGATTTCCAAAAGGCATATCACTCGGTCTCATGGACTTACATCTGGGAAGTATTCAAAAGAAGAGGTTTCCCTCCTATTGGATCCAGTGGATGAAGCAGTGTATTACAACCACTTCCTTCTCTCCACTGATCAATGGGAAACCCTGTGGAGCTTGGATTCAACCTCAGTGTGGGGTTAGACAAGGGTGTCCATTAGCCCCTTTGATATTTAATATTGCAGTTGATGGGCTCACTAGATATGCATGTGAACTAACAGAGGCTGGTGTTATAAGAGGTTATTCTCTATCCAATAGGAGGGTTATGGCCCCTTTTTTACAATATGCAGACGACATGGTATTCTTTGTGGAGGGGACAACTGCTTCAGTCATGCTCTAGGACACATGGTGAAGATCTTCGGAGACATATCAGGTCTGAAACTAAATAGGGAGAAATCTATCTTGATCTGCTTTGGCCTGAATGAACAGGAGCAAGAAACACTGTCAGCTACGTTGGGAACGCCTCGCTCAAAATTTCCAATTAAATACCTGGGACTACCACTGTGGTTCTTGAAACTGAGGAAGAGTGACTGGAATATTCTTTTAGACAAGATCTCTGTTAAGTTGGAAGGATGGAGCAACAAATTTATGTCAAAATGGTGAACACTGATCCTATTAAATTCAGTTATTACTTCTATCTCGATGTTCTACTTCTCCATCTTCAAAGCCCTGAAGTCTATTTAGAAACGTGTAGATGTAATGTGAAAGAAATTCTTTTGGAAAGGGGCTTGACATGAGGGGAGATTCATGCAGCCTATGAAGTGGGAACACATATGCCGGCCAAAGGAAGAGGATGGATTGGGGATCAAGGCTCTTAAAGAATTCAATGAGGCCTTATTGATTAAATGGACGATCAAGATTTTTAATGGCAAGGAAGAGCTATGGATCGAACTTGTTAAGGACTATTATGGCTGCTCTAACAGTATGCTGAAGCAACTATTCCCAGTCAGACCATCCCCTTTTTGAAGATCGGTTATTCAAGGTGTCAAAAGCAGCTGGCATTTGGTGCAGCCGAAGCTTGGAGATGGCCATGAATTTAGCTTCTGGAATGAACAATGGTCACCGCTGGGCATTTTGAAAGACTTTTATCCAAGAGCATACTCGGCTACAGTAGACAAAGATGCTTCAGTCAGCAGCTTTTGGTCTGAAACTAGCGATTGCTGGACTCTGGATGAAACTGAAACCAACAAAGAGGGTACTCGTCTATGGGAGGAAAGGCAGAACTTGATTTCAGTTCTGCAGAACTTTAGTCCAAGGCCTGGTGTGGAGGACAATATGTTTGGAATGGCATTTACACTGCCCAGCGGGCATATGGAGAAATAATTAGATCCAGCAAGAGTATGGAAAGTGACCTTGTCGATAGGAAGCTATGGCTAGTGAAGATCCCACTTGATGAGACACTCATCATGATCTCTAATTACCCTTAATTAACTAACCTTCCTTGTTAATTAGCTAAGGTTCTGAACATATAAGGGTTAATTATAGAATAAGAGATATTTAGTAAAGGACCTTAAAATGAGTTAAAAATGACATTTTATCATTCAATTAACATTACTAATAATTTAGATAACAATTGGACTCAAAATCCTATTAATCATTCCCTTAATTAATAAGTTAAGTAACTTAAATAAAATGTATACCTAAGTATATAATAACTTAAGTGATTTTACTTAATCCAATAAATTAACCTAAAAAGATTAAAAATGTAAATTCAAGGTGTAAACATAATATTTACCTTATTTACTAACATATATAAAAAGTTGAAAAAGATCCAAGTTAAAATAAACCTTCAAAACCTTGGTTTACATTTTAGTCCTTACTTTTCATTAAAGTCAGGTCCTTATTTCTCACACAGGTCCTTAAGTTTTATTTCATTTAAGTCCCTCTTCGTCTTCTTCTTCTTCAGCCAAAAGAACGGCTGGCGGTAGAGAGTCACCCCACCGTGCGTTTACTACCCTGCCGACATCATCCTTCTTTGTCCAAGCTCTTGCAGCTTGCGCTCACCACCTCCACTTCATCCACTGGCCTGGATTAACCGGGAATCCTGTTTTTCAGTGGGAGATAACCTCACCGTCATCGGAGACGACGACGGAGGTTAAGCTCCTCAAGCTCCTTCTTCAGCCAGACCCCTCCATTCTCTTCGTCGTCAACTAGTATAAATACCCCCTCACACGTCTGATTTTATTCAAGTTGGCTCCCTTCCCTCTTCTAACACTGTAGCCGACTTCGATAGGCTATTCATCCAAAACTTCGACTACTTCCCATTCCAATTTCCGACTTCCTCCGTCCATCTTAAATCAGTCGAGATCTGCCGTGGTCTTCTGCATCTATGACATAGGCGCTGACCCAAGGAATCCTCCGCTCCACCTCAAATCTGCCTGCTGAAGATCTTTCTTCCACCCTCTGATTTCGTCGTCTGCTATGAACCTTCGGCAGAACCCTATTGACCCCTTCGTCCAAGTAACAGTAGATTAGGAGTAGGAGTAGGAGTAGGCTAGCTTAGTTAGTTAGTTTAGGTAGTTAGATTAGAGTTAATGTCAGATTTTAGTTTCATCTTCTCCGACTCCGGTGAGTTCCTTAAGCTCGCCAGAGACTTAATCTTGTCTTTTGAAATCACTGTCCACCTTCCTTTAACTTCCAAGATCATTTCTAAATCACTTAATCGTTTAATTGATCACCTAATCGCCTAATTCAAATTTCACCTTCACCGACTACTATCACTGTCCATGGTTACAGTAATCGACTTAATTTCACCTTCATAGGGTTCTTCATCATCTATTCACCACTTATGAACCCTAATCAACACTATAATACCTATAAATACCACATATAAATTAAATGCCCAAATCTTAATTTAGTTCCTGAGCTCGTTGTCCATGGCAGCTCAAGAACGGTTCAAACTATCAATTAACTATATAATTATAACTATATTACTTGTTGACTTGTTTTAGCCTCTCGATCGAGTGGTTAAACAAGTCATGAGCTTATCTCAAATCAAATTTTTAAAGAAACGATTTCACTGTCAAATCTTACATTTAAAGAAATAATAAGGAATTAAAAGTGATACTGAGGTTCCTTGCAACCTCAGGATCCTTTCTAAATCAAAGATGATAAGTTTAATTAATCTGTACACACTTTTTACATTTTCTGGACTCACCGGAGCTCTGGCGAGCTCTGGCGAGCCAAATTTGTACTTCAGGTTGTGAAACTTGTTGAGTAGCTCCAGAATGGTATAATGTGGATCACTAATTATTTTAAGGATGTTTCTTTGAAGATTTAAGCAATGGAGTTGTAGATTTGACTTCATCTTCTCCAACTCCGGTAGAGTTGGAGAAGTCTTTTAGGAGAGACCTGAAAAGCATTGAAGGAACTTAGCACTGAAGCTATTTAAACCTTTAGAACACTATAACAACCTCTGAATGGCTCTAACAAACACACACCATTTCAAGTTCAGACGGTGAGCCTGAAACCCTAGAAATGTTGGTCAGAACACCTTCCTGAAGATCTGAATAAGTTTACAATGTTGAGGAGACTCTAATTGTGGCTTTAATTTCTTGGGAGAAGGCTTTGAATAGAAAGTCAACTTTTGTGCCTTCACAGTCAACATGAGTTTGATATTTTGAATCTGAGCTCGAATTGAGGTATTGAGGAGTGTAAACTATTTCTGAGAATTTATTGAATGGTTTTAGAGAGAATTAAGTGAGCTCAGGTGAATAAATGTTTGAGAATTTGAATCCTGTCAATTTGGGTTACTTTCAAACCCAAACCAACAGTAGTACCATTTTGTTGAAATTTGAACTTGAATCTTGCCCAGATTAATCTGTTATAACCCTTAGAATTAGTTTAAATTGATTAGAAGCATTCTTAAGTGTCTGTTGCACATAATGATGTCTGAAGATCTGAATTCTGTAGCTTTCAAAGAAGTGAAGAGCTTCTCTGCTGTTCCTAAAGGTCTTAAGAGCTTAAAACTTACTCTAACAGATGTAGAATTAATTGTATAACATGTATAGACCTTTAAATAAAAGAGAAAAGTCCATCTGAGGACTCTGTAGATATAATTTCACTTCTAGGCGTTTAAATAACCTGTAGGAACCCCTGATTTTACTTGACAAATTGAAGAGGAAAACATCTTCAAAACCTTAAATTGACACTGCAATTGTATAGATCTATCTTAGAGCTTTCTAACAAACTTGAAATCACTCGATTTGGAGCTCTAGGCAAAAAGTTATGATCATTGGAAGTTGGGTCTGGAAGGGGTTAGATAGTCCCACATCGCTAGTTTCTGAGCGTGCGCGGTAATAAAATGAATTTGTTACCCCGACTATTCAGTAGTTAGCTCTCGATGCACCGGTTACCGATCTGATCTGAGCATGTGCATGTGTGTGTGCAGGCTTGTGTGCCTGCGGGTGTGCGCCCTTGGGGGCGTGAGCGAATGTGCCCTAGGAGGGCGAGAGGCCTGGGAGGTCGGGTTGAGCCGAATTGGCTTGAGACTATGAACCGATATTAAAAAAATCGAAAATGAACCTAATTGAGATTAGGCGAGGACCGAGTAGGGTCTGGTCCCACCCTGGTCTCAGGGTACTGTGTATCCTCGAAAGGACCTCGCCGCAAATAAAATAAATTTTGGTTAAAAAAATAAAAAAAAACTTGGTTCAGCTGAAAGTCTAAGGGAATTGAAAAAGAAGAGCTGATGGTTAAAATGCTAAGTGTTGAGCAAAGGCTAAGGAACAAAGGAGCATAGGCACTAAGGAAGGAAAAGAGATTAAGGAACAAAAGGAGAAGACTAAGGGAAGAGGAGAAGGCAGAAGAAAGGTAAAAAAGGAGCTCGAGAGAGAGAGAAGAGAAAGAAAAGGAGAAGAAGATGAGAGGCTGAAGAAAATAAATGAAGGATATTATTTTTCTTGCATCATTCTAATTACGTTTTGTTCTTAATTATAAAAAGTCATGTTTTAATAGAATAACTTTTAATTGCCTTAATTTCTTTTGAAATAAAATTGGAAAACAAAGAACATTTTAAGTAAATATGTTTTTCATATGAAATTTTGTATATTCCTTATAGTTTAAATATTTTGGCAAAATTCATGTTTTAAAAATCAACTTAGTTATACTTCCTAAACTTATAGAGAAATAAAAGAGAATTGGTGAATTTGGAGAAAATTATTATACCTCCTAGTGAACGACCTGGACTCAACCAGTAAAAATTTCTAAAATGTTAGGTTAATTCGACACTATACTACACAACCGACACAACTTCGAGTTAACCTAAGTGACTTCTACTCTTAATTAAGTGAAATTAACTTAATTACTGAGTTGAGTGAAACCACGTGATCACCACTCAAAGTACAAATTTTTTTATGGTTGTGTAGGAGGGAAGGTTTGATCATAGGAGATCTTAGACACAAAAGAATGGGGGCAACATCGAATGAATTCTATCTATACAGGTTGCACACTGATAACTTAGCTCACATATTCTCTTCATGCTTGGTCACGGATATGATATGAAGGAAAATGTATCAGGAACTTTTACCCTCATGGGACTCCCTATGCTAAAGGTTTGCAACACCTGGAAGACAACATATGCGCATGGATGTGACTTTGCGGTGTGTATGGAGGGTGAGAAATGAGAAGTTATTTCAGGAGAGACCAGTACGCTGTGTGCAAATTGTAAATGAGTGCTGGTCCCTCATATATAGATGGGGATCCAATGTGTAGTTTTCCATATTTCTTTTTAAATAGTATGAAATAAAATGCCCTTCAGATTGCTATCATAGCATGATAGCTTTCCTCTTAGCTTCAAAAAAAAAAACCAACAATAGGCCTATAGGTACTCAAGTACCAACCCAGATCCAAACCTGACTAACTTTTGCCTCAGTCTACCGTGAAGGATTCTAAGGCCCACAGGAATTAACCTCAGGTTTGTTGGACCTAGCAGTTAAAGCACCCATGCTTGAAACATGGTTACTCAAAGTTCGGTTTGCTAGTGCACTTCGTAAGAGAGAGATATAGAAGGAGATTTTTATTTGTGGAGAGCTTTCTTTTTCTTTTCATTATATTTTTCCTTAGATCCATCTTCAAATTGGCCCTAAACACGATCTGTATCAGATTCCTTGTCCCCACCATCAATCCTTGTAGGGTCCCTGGCAATCGATGCTTCGAGATAGCACCACCCATGGTAACCCCCTGAATCCTGGCTTTCGAGATTTTGGGATAATCTCACCCATGGCATTCTATAGCTGAATCCAGACCCTGGCAATCAAGATTTTAGGATAATCTTGCCCATGGCATCTGAACCAGCGTAAGGTGCTTACGTGCCCCTGGTAGGATATTTAGATATCCTAGGAGATAAGCACTGAGGAGATGATATGTTATTACGCATCTTCAAGGGGAATTTCCCACCTCTCCGCGCTGGGAAATCATCCAAATCAACTTGTGTTTTTGAGCCGCTCCTAATCTTGATCTTAGCACCATTTTTAGAAAGATTAAAATGCCATTTGGCACGATTTTATTATTTACAGCACACTGAACCAGACTGTGTGTGATTTAGGGTGCTTAAGTTACCGAGTCTCGCAAACTTGAGGTCAGTTAACGAGGTCGAATACTACCTAAGCCTTAGACCTAATACACAAGCTTTACATTTTCCCCAACCTCATGAGGACTAATCCAGATCTTGGCAAGTACATTAGTGTTTAAATCCAATCAGATCCAAGAGGCCTAAGGTCGGTATTCGCAACTAATCCCTTAAGTTTTAGCCTTCCAAGTCTTAATTCATCATTCGATCCAACCAAGAAGTTAGATAAAAAAGTCAATTTTTCTTCCCTCCTTTTCTCATTTTTCTCAAAAATGGCTCTCTTTTTCCTCAACCTCCTCTCTATTTTTTTTTAATGAAACCCTTTTTTGTGAATTGATTCTCATAGTGTTTTGCACTTTAATACCCCCCTATGCTTATGATTTGCAATGTCCTCAATGTAAATTAGGTGGGTTCGAGTTCAGCTTAGATCGTACATTAGAACTGGTTCAAAGGGTGGGTGGATGGGTCGGGATGACTGTTGCTGATGATTTCAAGCTCTGGTATGAGTATCAGAGGTGGACGCGGCTATTCTAATGGACGAACCCTAAAGTACAATATGAGTTCAAGAAAGAGATATGTCAAAAGGGTTTCGGGTTTTTCAAAAGATGATGGGTTGCCTCCCATTAAGCGTTGAGTTTAATGCCATCAGCCAGGTGCAATAAGCTCAGGGAGAATGGAGATCAAAAGATACCTTAGCCAAGTTCGTATCAGTGAGTTCATTGAATGGCTTGAGTCGCTAGCCATTCATGATGAAAGGCTTAGAATCACGGTTGGGTCGACTGATTTCGAAGGCTCTATTTCCAAAGATTTGTCTCACCAAGAATGGTCCAATCCATTTAGATTTGAGTTTGCCTAGGAAAAGTTTTAGCTTGGCATCAAAGAGTAGGCCTTCTGACCAGGTGGAAAGTTTTTCTAGAAATGTGTTTGCCTTGAAAAGCCTTCACCTACTCTTTGTAAATTTGCGAGTTCTCATACGCGTCATTGCTTAGTTCCTCGATCTCGCTCATATGAAGCTGACGGTGGGTTCTGGCCTTAAGGAGATCTAGATTACACTTCCGTACTACCCAATAGGCTATGTGCTCCATCTTAACAGGGAGGTGACATGCCTTCCCGTACACCAATCTAAATAGAGACATACCTAATTGGGTCTTGTAGGTGGTCCTATAAGCCCACAAAGCTTCCGGAAATCAGGTCGACCAGTCCTTCCTATTAGGCTGAATAGTGACCTGGAGGATTTTCTTAATCTCCCTATTAGACAATTCAGCCAATCCGTTAGTTTGGGGGTGGTAAGGAGTCGAGATTCGATGTGACACCCCATACTTGGTCATCAGGGATCAGATCTGTGCATTTGTAAAATGGGTCCCTCGATCAGAGATAATGGCATGTAGGACACCGAACCAAGAAAAGATGTGCTGATGAATAAACTCAATTACCACCTTGTGATCATTGGTTTGGGTCAAGATAGCTTCGATCCATTTAGACACATAGTCTCCGGCGAGAAGAATGTACTCGAAGTCGTCTGATTTAGGAAAGGGTCCCATGAAATCAATCCCCCATATATCGAAGATTTCGCATATGAGAATCAGCTGTAAAGGCATCATATCATGGTGGCTCATGTTGCCCAAGGTCTAGCAATATGTGCATGCCTTACAGTAACCGTATGCATCCTTGAAAATCATGGACCAATAAAAGCCACACTAGAGGACTTTAGCTGCGATTTTGTGTCTAGAGAAGTGTCCGCCGTAGGTTTGGTCATGGTAGAAGGATAGAATGTCCTGAATTTTCGCTTCTAGGATGCATTGTTTGATGATCTGATCAGCACCAATGTGGAAGAGGTACAGGTCTTCCTAGATGTAGTACTTGGCATCAGAAAGCAGGTTGTCCCTCTTGGCCTTCAGCCAATCAGATGGGATCGGATGTGATGCCAAGTAGTTAACCAAATCAGCGTACCAGGGAAGACCTGTGCCAATAGTTAGGAGGTGCTTGTCAGGAAAGTGTTTCGTGATTGGTCTAGAAGGGGCGATAATATCAGAAGGAAGGTGGGACAAGTGATCAGCTACCACATTTTATTTTCCAGGCTTGTCGTGAATCTCAAGGTCGAATTCTTACAACAGCAAGATCCAGCGGATTAGTCGAGGTTTTGCGCCTTCTTCACAAAGAGGTGCATCACTGTGGTGTGATCTGAGTATATAATAACATGGGAATGCAAAAGATAGGATCAAAAATTTTCAAGGCCAAATACTACAGCTAGTAGCTCTTTCTCAGTAACTATGTAGTTATGCTAAGCCTCGTCAAGTGTCTTGCTAGGGTAGTAGATGACCATAGGTTTCCCATCTATTTTCAGCCCAAGTACAGCACCCACTGTGTAGTCAAACGCATCGCACATGATCTCAAAGGGTAAAGACCAGTCAGGAGATTGCAGGATTGGTGCTTGAGTAACTCGATCACGCATACTCTCAAATGCATGCATGCATACCTCGGTCATTTTGAAAGGGACATCCTTTGAGAGAAGATTAGTCAGGGGGCACGCGATTTTCGAGAAATCAGGAATGAAACGGCAATAAAAATTAACGTACCCCAGAAAAGAGCAGATGTCCTTGATCAAGCTAGGCATGGGTAGTTTGGAAATCAAATTAACCTTAACTCAATCAACCTAGATGCCATTTTTAGAGATGAGGTGACCCAGGACAATTCCCTTCGGTACCATGAAGTGGCTCCTTTCCTTGGAAAGAACCAGATTCACGTCGATACAATGCTTAAGGATTTGGACCAAGTGCAGGAGGCAATCATCAAAAGATTCCCCAAATACCGAGAATTCATCCATGAAGACTTCAAGGTACTCACCTACCATATCTGAGAATATAACAAGCATGCAATGCTGAAAAGTGGCAGGTGCATTGCAGAGACTGAACAGCATCCTATGGAATGCATATGTCCTAATGGGGCAGGTGAAGGTAGTCTTCTCTTGGTCCTTAGGATGGATTGCCACCTGGTTATAACCAGAGTACTTGTCCAACAAGCAAAAGAATAGATTTCCTACTAATTTCTCGAGTATCTGATTAATAAATGGCAGTGGAATCGAGGCATTTAGTCTTCGGTAATCAATACAGACTCTCGACAAGCTTGTGATGCGGGTCAGTATAGTTCTCCAATTTCAGTTGTAATGACGGTGAGTCCTGCCATTTTGGGCACAACCTAGATTTGACTCACCCAACGACTGTCGGAGATTGGGTAGCTGATACCTGCATCTAACCACTTGATGATCTCCTTTTTCACGACATCCCACAAATTCAGATTCAGGCATCTCTACATTTCACAAGATGGTCGTGAGCCCTCTTCGGTGTAGATGTGATGCATGCAATATGAGGGGCTATTCCAATTTGGTCATCAAGAGTCCAACCAGTGGCTCTCTGATGCTGCTAGAGGATAGAGATCAGACATATTTCCTAATCAAAGGTGAGGTGGGAATTGATAATCACAAAAAATATCTTATTAGAACCCAAAAAGACATATTTGAGATGGTCAGGGAGGGGTTTCAACTCCATGACTGGATTGTTAGCAGCAACAGGTGGTTCAGGGTGAGGTTCAGGAGCAACGGCAGGAGCTAAAGGTATCTTTAAGTCTAGTTCAGGCTCCTCTAAGTGTGGGGTTTGATCCTCTTGTGGTTGATCATCAGAGATAAGTAGGTTTTCCTTGACACATGGGTTGTCAACCACGGACTCGATGTTGCAAATTTGTTCAATAACGCCATGATGTAAACATGTTTATACTACTTAAGATGTCTATTTATGCATGTTCTTAAGCATATGATTGCATTACATATTATAAATATTGCATAACATGCATCATCTTGCATTTAGATTAGTTTGAATAAAATGGAGGTTAATTGTCTCCTTTTATGTTCATGGACAGGGAAAACTTTTTATCGGGGCCTCGGATAGAAGATCCAACCGTACAAATGTGATCAGGGCAACGATTGGAGTTCAACGACTCCAAGATCACCCTAATCAGACATCTCTAGCATCAGATAGAGATCGGGGAACCCTAGAAGATCAAGGACCAAGATGGGGTGAATCCACACTTCAAATGACAAATCCAACCGCACAGATGGATTTGGATCGACGATAGCAGCCTAACGGCATGAAAATTGACTTAATTCGACAACCGTGGCACCATCTACATCATCTAGAAGATGGACGACCAAGATGGTGCCACGTGGTGCCATCTCGGCTGCCCAAACTAGCCCAGTTGATCTTGAAGACCACCACGCATTAGATCTAGACCGCACGATCGCGATCCAACGGCTGTGGGCAGCCGCACCTCAAAACACTTGCGCGACCACTTCTCCTCCACAATGCAGCGGATGAACGTGCTTACGTGAGCGAGCGACGCTCGATCGAGTCGCGAGGAGCGGGCGAGCAGGTGCAGTGAGCAAGCGTGATTGACCGCTTGATCGCGATCGAGCGATCGCGGGTGCAATAGTGGTGACGCCGCATCGCATGCCACACCTCACGCGAGATTAGATGCGGGCGAGCGCATAGAGGAGGTGGGCGAGTGCCTGTGAATTCTTTATTTATCTTATTTGTATAGTGTGCCTAGATAAAGGCAATAAATTCATCACGTATACAGTTCATTTTACTTTTTATCTCGGAGCGGACCTGACATTCACGCAATTCAGGTGCTTTCTACTCTATTCCACTTTGTTTTATGTCTGTTTAATACAATGATGACATTGCATTAGATAGGCATGGGGGGTGGATATTCATCTCTGAATTTATTCGTCAGCTTCATAGATTTGTTTTATTTTTTTATTTATATTTAAAAAAAATTGGAATTAGGAAAGAGAACTTGCATTTAAAAAAATTTTCAATCTTAGGAAATATTACATTATGATCTGAACACAAAGACCCTTCAAGGCTTTGAACTTAATCAACCCATGTATCCACTAAAATGTGGATTTTTTTTTCAAGTCCTTACCATCTGAATTCTATTTTAATTGGAGTAAATAAGTTTGGGCGATAAGTACACGACTTATCTACCCGCCCTCTGATTTGAGGGAACTTTGAGTTTTT
The DNA here is from genome assembly GCA_037157565.1 of Thalassia testudinum. NCBI lineage: Eukaryota > Viridiplantae > Streptophyta > Magnoliopsida > Alismatales > Hydrocharitaceae > Thalassia > Thalassia testudinum. Next base: position 115,041,932 of record JAZHRO010000025.1, read on the forward strand.
AGCATCTACACACTATCTTGTCATTGACTCGTTATTCGGCAATTTTAACGGAAATTGGGTAGCTAATGAATCTTCAAGGGTGATATGGTTGGCAAGTTATCATGGGTAACAGCCCATAGGTAGGTTATCCAGAGCCCAGTCACGGGACCTTTCTCTTTTTGCTAACTTTGGGTAAATCTTAGACCAGGGAAGCCACCTACTTAAAAAAAAAATTGAGAGAGAAAAGAAGTCAAAAAAAAGGAGAAAATAAAAAATGAAAAAAAGAAATAAGCCACACTTCACCGCACGAGTATGGCTGGCAAGTTGTCGGTAGTAATAGCTCATCGACCGGTTGTTCAGAACCCACCTCAATAAATGCACTGAAAATTCCCAAAACAGTTAGGAAGAAGCGGAGAAGTAGAATAAACTGGAGAGATATACACTGGATTCACCCTTGTGTTGACCTCAAATAAAAGTAGGGAGAAAGCTACCGGTTGTAAAGATACACCTTTAGCCAGAATTCTCTTTTTAAGGTCACCTAGAGGCGTAGAAACCCGAAGTCCATTTTTACTGCCGATCAACAAGTCTATCACATTCACAATAAGATGCTTAGAACTTAGGGTTCTCATCAAATCTTGGGTGAGTTGAATGGCTTTAGAAAGCCACTCTTAAACCCTAAAACTTGAAAATCCAAAAAAATTAGGAAAGGGGAAAAAGAGAAAAATAAATTTTTCTTTGAATAAGGCGAGGGCTTGAGGCGATCTGCATTTTAGCAGATACTTGGGCACTATTGTGTCTTTGAAAGTTCAGATCATAAGTAAACATTTTCTTAATGATTGAAAATAACTCAAGCCCAAATAATCCAACCTGATTCTTTTATACATAGCATATAGGTTTTGCTTGGGACTAGCGAAAGATAAGCATGGGGGTATGATGTAAACATGTTTACACTACTTAAGATGTCTATTTATGCATGTTCTTAAGCATAGGATTGCATACATATTATAAATATTGCATAACATGCATCATCTTGCATTTAAATTAGTTTGAATAAAATGGAGGTTAATTGTCTCCTTTTAAGTTCATGGACAAAGAAACTTTTTATCGGGGCCTCGGATAGAAGATCCAACCGTACAGATGTGATCAGGGCGACGATTGGAGTTCAACGACTCCAAGATCGCCCTAATCAGACATCTGTAGCATCAGATAAAGATCGGGGAACACTTAGAAGATCAAGGGCCAAGATGGTGTGAATCCATACTTCAAACGACAAATCCAATTGTACGGATGGATTCGGATCGACGATCATAGCCTAACGGAGTGAAAATCGACTCAATCCGACAACCGTGGCACCATCTACATCATCCAGAAGATGGACGGCTAAGATGGTGCCACATGGCACCATCTCGGCTGCCCGAACTGGCCCAGCTGATCTTGAAGACCACCGCGCGTTAGATCTGGACCGCACGATCATGATCCAATGGCTGTGGCTAGCCGCACCTCAAAACACCCGCGCGACCATTTCTCCTCCACAGCACAGCAGGTGAACACACTTACGCGAGAGAGCGGTACGTGATCGAGTTGCGAGGAGCGGGTGAGAGGGCATGGTGAGTGGGCGCGATTGACCGCTCGATCGCAATTGAGCGATCACACGCGCGCAATAGTGTTGACGCCTCATCGCATGCCCGCGCCTAATGCAAGATCAGACGCAGGCGAGCGCGCAGAGGAGGTGGGCAGAGGCTCGAGATAAGCCGTCCGATCTGACGATTGAACGGCTGAGATCAGCTGAACGTGGAGCGCATGTTATGCGCGAGGAGGTGAGTGGCCATGCGAGCGGTGCCCCACTACGCCCACGATGGGGCTTTAGCGATGATTTTATCCGTCACTAAAGACCCTTGATTTAATGTTTTTCAAATTAAAATGACCAAATTGCCCTCACTCCTTGCAACTATAAAAGGAGACCCCCTCCACACAAAATTCTCATCCCTTCCTTCTCTTCTCTCCCTCTCCAAAGCTCAAGAGAAGCTTGTCCTACACCTGGGATGCTTCTCGCGAGATAAAGTCAATTTTTCATCCCCCTTTCGGAAGCAAATCCCACGACGACGATGACGTGCCACCCCGTTCCCGTTCTTCCTGCTTCGTTCTCCTTCGTCCTGCTCCATTCCCCGTCTTCCAGGCGTCGTCTTGTCCGACTCGTCCTCCAAGTGACCGTCGAGGAGGATATCTCTCTCCCCATTCTTTTTATTGCTTTCTAGAGTAGATTTACTGCTTTCTAGTGTAATCATTTTCCTGCTTTCTAGTCATAATGTTTAGTGTAATGAACAATCTCTTTGATGATGAATTCCATGTTCATTCTTCATCTCTTTTGATTTTTTTGTAATATTCTCTTATTCTCTCTCTCTCTTCTATTTATTGTAAATAGTTAGATAGTTTCTAATCAATTATTTTACTTCGTGACAAATAAAACAAACGCGTATTTTTTAAATCAAACGTCCGCCTCCCTGAGTTCGACCCAAGATTTCCATTCCGGTATAAAGTTTATTTGTTGAACATGAGTTCTTCACTTTCAAACTACAATGACAGGTTTTCAAAACCAAAATGTTAGCGTAGCAACTCGCAGCTTCAACATTTTGGCGCCGTTGCTGGGGAAGCGACGCTATTTGATTTTTTTTACGTTTTCCAACTTACGAATCATTTACCTCACTTCTCTCCTTTCTTATTGTGATTGTAGGTACTCTTTTGAGACAGCAAAAGCGGTAGATTGGTGTAAAGTCTGGTTGAAGGTTCTGTAAGTTATCCTCCACTTCCCACCCATTAGTTTTCATTTCACCACATAATAACACAATCATCAATCAACCTAGGTGTTCTTATAAACTCTAAGGTTAGATTGTTTATTGTTTGACACCCACACCCACCCCAACCTCCACATTTAAAAAGAAAAAAGAATCTCACAGAGGTACACAACCTCATCTGGTTTTCAAACTCAACCGGTAAATCGATCTTTGGAGCCGGTACACACATCCAAACACAAAATTGAGTAGAAATCAGATTAGGTAATCACTTATGTGCCTAATTAAGTGGTGTAACAGGCCAATTATTTGAGTTGATTTGGCCACACCGCTTCAATTAAAATTAACTCATCAAGTAGCTACCGATTAGGTTCAACTCTTAGGGAGTTATTGACGAGTCGATTATTCGCTTTAAAGTCGTTTGTAGTTTTATGTGATGGAAAAATCGACTAATCAATAATTAAAAAGATAACCACTGCAGAAGAGCAGGTCGTATCCACAGGGAGGCAATGACGTATTTAAATTCGCACAAGTTAAAAATGTTTGTTCGAATTTATTTTAGACGAAAATCAAGCCAAATTTGCCTTCAGATTAAAGTTGAATCAAGAAAACATGCTGAAATAGCAATTTTTAGTAACTAGAGGATATTTGTTGCAATGCGGATTCAATAAAATATAATTAAAAGATGACAATGGCAGAAAATGTAATTATTAATGGGATGAATATTGTAGCAAAACAGGGGATTTATTCCCTTTGGCCGTGAGTGAAGAGGAGTGGACAGCCGGAGGCGGGAAGCTCGGAGGAAGTTCTTTGAACCGAGGGCTTCGCAGCGGTGGTGGCGGCGAGTCGCGTGGTGGTCGGAGTCGGCTGGATGAAGTTCTGACGAAAGTGGCTGCCAACGATGGCTGCAGCTACTGAAGGGGCAGCTGTGCGCGCGCGTTGAGCGCTGCTGCAGGGGGTGTGCACGCACTGCTGGTGTTGCGGGTGCGCTGGAGTTGAGCACGAGGAGGGTTGCTGGCGGGCATGCTCTTGTGGAGGCGGACGCTGTTGCAGGTGGTAGGCTCAGGCGGACGGTGAGGGTGCACTGCAGGTTGGAAGGCGCGGAGAAGAATGCATGCCTGCTGCGTGTGTGAAGAGGCACTGCACGGTGCTGGCCATGCCCGACTTGTGCTCGGCTGGAGGGTGTGCGGGGGAATGCTGCAGGAGGTGCGGCAGGAAGGCGCGGGTGCGGGAAGGCTACAGCTGCTGTTGGATGCTACTGGCCATGCCTGCCTTGCGCGTGGCTGGAGGGCATGCAGGGGAATGCTACAGCCGTAGGGGCGCGCTTCTGCAGGAGGTGCGTACGCACGTGGTTGGTGTGGGCGTGAAGTGGAGGTTGCTGCTGCAGACGTGCGGTAGGAAGGCGCGTGTGGGCTGGGGATGGAGTTGGAGGATGGAAGGGTCGTACGGTGTAGCTGTGACTGGTGGCTGGAAAAAGAACTAAGGACAGGGAAGGAAGATGAAGGTGTGTTGTAGGAGCTTCAGACGTCTGGGAAACTTCCCGAACGTCTTAACTGACTGAGGAGTGAAATTACAGTGGCTGTGGCAGTGGTTGTTGGTGATGATGGCGAGGGAGGTGCACGCTGAGGTGCTCACGATAATGCGGACGAGCTCCGGATGGCGGTGTGGCCTATCACACCACACGCCCACGGTGGTGGAGACTTGTTGCCACTGTTGAGGTCAGCGGTGTGGAATGGATGAGAGAAGAACTTTCTGCACAGTGGTGGTCGGGGATGGAGGCCTTTTGAACTCAGCTGCCTCCTCTCTTTTGAAATCAGCTGCCTGACCAGATCCAACACATCCGCTCCTCCTTGATTGGGTTCTTCACTGCAGCAGCTGGAGGAAGAAATGCAGCCGTTGCACGTAGAAGAAGAATAGAAAATAATGATAAAATATCATGGTTATTTATATACAAACCCTCATCTTTTATGTTAAGCTAAATTAATGCATGCAATGTACCTAATTAGTTAACTAATGTAATTCTAAGTTAATTCTAAATGCATTTAAATATGAATAAGATGCATGAATTATGTAATTAAATTAGAAATATGAATTAATCTATTTACATCCAAATTTATGCTAAATAAATGTTAGAATTAACCTAATGTCTAGGCACTTAAATACCTAAATAGCCGACAAATATGGGCTAATCAGTTACCAGGCACTCCACATTTTTTTTAAGCTTCAAAGGAAAACATCTTCACCTGTGCTTTCAAAACCTGGTGTGCCAACAAAACTTGTTTGAAAACACCTAAAGTTGAATCCTAAAAGCAACTAAGCAAGATTTGAACCCTAAAATTCACCATATCAAAAGTAATTTTGCTTGAAAACCACCGGTTGTGCATGCACACACAAATCAATCAATCATTAAGGGCACAACCCAAATAGAGGGCCCATCACATTCCAAAGCACATTCAAACCTTGCCCTAAATGAAATAGAGTAGACATTGGCCTTAAGGATTCGACTCGCTCTTCAGATCCCAGAACGAGATTATTTTCGATTAGTCTGTTTCTACTGTTCAATCTGATTTCTAGCTAGGAGAGAAGAATCAAACGATTGCTGCTGGGGGGTACACTAGGAACCGAAGGCGCAAGTTGAAGGAAGAACCTTTTCCCTAGTCCCTCCTTCTAACTGGTCGGGTTGAACAGACAGAAGTAGATCAAATCGTTCCTTTATCTTAAGACGGGTTTTGGGAGTCTGTAGGTCTTTAGGCTAGCCCACTTAAGGATAGGTTTGATTGCTTGTATTGCAGGGTGCCTTTCTTCCTCCCGTTTATCATGAATCCTTCCACATATTATACACATTCCCTCTCTTTCCCTTCTGTTTTGAATTATCCTCAATATGACGGTTATCCCGACTCGTACTGTAATCAACTATCAGGTAGTTGGGATAACTCGGATTGGGGATACAGTTCCGGACCCCCGTGTTTATGGTCTAACCCTAAACACTATTATTGTGATTTCTATCCTTCTTAGAGCCACATCGATTATAGATCACCAACCTTTCATGAACAACCTAATACGATCTACAATCAAGAAGGATGCACCGATCCTTACCCATCCTCTGATTACATTGCCTTTAGGTCATCACCACCTTTTGAGCAATCCGAAATGTCCTATTATTAGGAAGGGGATAATGAATCTCAATTCGTTAACTCTTCTGCACTGATCCCAAACCCGCCCAACCCTGAACCAACTCATTTGGTTCAGGGTAACCAGGTTCAAGATAAGATTCTGGCTAACTTGAGGAATATCATACAATCTTTAGAAGTTCAGCCAATACCTTGCATTGAGAGATTGGAGCCCCTGATTGAGATGATTGATGATTCGAATAAGTATTTGTTGGATTGGCTCTAGGATGTTAAGGATAAGAACCCAGGTGAGTTTCTACTTGGGAAGTTAGCAAAATTGAGGATGAGATTTGTGGTTGCTTTAGTTCAGTCGTGGGATGATTCCCAGGATGAACTCCCTTCAAGAGAGCCAATGTCAGAACCCGCTCAGGCACCTATTATGGGGAACACGTGTTACGAGGCTGACTAGATTGAATTAGAGCAACCAATTAAGGATGATCTGATTTCTTCACCTGAGATCCCTGAGCAAGGGTACGAGGAAACATATGTCTCCATGGATCATTTTGGGACATACGTTAATACGGATCTTGATTTCTTTGATTCTGATGGTGAAGATTCAATTTGTGAAGTCTCACGCGAGTTTACAGAATGTGATTTTTTGTGAGACGATTGGGCCTGAGGAATCTAATAAATCATTTGATAGCCCAATAACTGAGGAAACTAATCTTATTGGGGCTCACATTACGGATCCAGAATCGCATTTTCTGGAGAATTCAATTCAATGCCCTGATTATCAGTTACACCCCATTGAGCTTACCGCTGATTCTATTTTGGAGATAAATAGACCCAAGTCAATTCTGATTCAGCCACATCTTTCAGACTTGGAAATTTCAGATGGGGTGATTAATATACAGGAGGTCCTGGAATTTGACATTCTAAATGAAGAGGATAGGAGCTGGGAAATTTTGATTTGGGAAGCAAATTCCGGAGGAAATAGAAGATCGAGTCTAAGGGTTCCATTTCATTTGAAACCATCAAACTAGGACCCTTATGACATCTGTTCTGAGGATGTCCAACCTAAGCATACATTCATTGATTATCCTTTTGAATTCTCTGTAACCCGACTCTTTGGTCTTGGGTTGCATCCTCATAAATCGCAAGCCCGACCCCGCTTGCATATTGATTTCAGGTTTTGGGTAATTTTTATTTAGAACCTGAGATATTCTCGATTATGGGGTATGGGTCTATACAACTATCTGGTCCACATTTATGGACCTCTGCTGGTAGGTCAGAGGTTTCTTCTCTTTATTCTGATTCTAACCTGCACCTGTGAATTCTTTATTCCTCTTCTTTGTATAGTGTGCCTAGCTGAAGGCATTAAATTCAACACGTATACAGTTCTTTTTAGTTTTTATCTCAGAGCAGACCTGACATTCACGTAATTCAGGTGCTTTCTACTCTATTCCACTTTGTTTTATGTCTTTTTAATACAATGAGGACATTACATTAGACAGGTATGGGGGGATGGATATTCATCTCTGAATTTATTCGTCAGCTCCGTAGATTTGTTTTATTTTTTTTTATTTATATTTAAAAAAAATTGGAATTAGGAAAGAGAACTTAGGTTTAAGAAAATTTTCAATCTTAAGAAATATTACATTATGATCTGAACACAAAGACCCTTCAGGTCTTTGAACTTAATCAGCCCGTGTATCCACTAAAATGTGGATTTCTTTTTCAAGTCCTCGCCATCTGAATTCTATTTTAATTAGAGTAAATAAGTTTGGGTGATAAGTACACGACTTATTACCCGCCCTCTGATTAGAGGAAACTTTGAGTTTTTAGCATCTACACACTATCATGTCACTAACATGTTGTTCGACGATTTTAACGGAAATTGGGTAGCTAATGAACCTTCAAGGGTGATATGGCTGGCAAGTTATCATGGGTAACAGGCCATAGGTAGGTTGTCCAGAGCCCAGTCACCGGACCTTTCTCTTTTTACTGCCTTTGGGTAAATCTTAGACTAGGAAAGCCACCTACTTAAAAAAAACAGAGAGAGAAAAGAAAGTCAGAAAAAAAGGAGAAAAGAAAAAAATAAAAAAAGAAATAAGCCACACTTCGACACATGAGTATGGCAGGCAAGTTGGCGGTGGTAATAGCTCATCGACCGGTTGTCCAGAACCCAGCTTAATAAATGCACTGAAAATTCCCAAAACACTTAGGAAGAAGTGGTGAAGTAGAATAAACTGGAGAGATATACACTAGAGTCATCCTTGTGTTGACCCCGTAAAAATAAAAGTAGGGAGAAAGCTACCGGTTGTAAAGATACATCTTTGGCCAGAATTCTCTTTTTAAGGTCACCTAGAAGCATAGAAACCCGAAGTCTGTTTTTACTGCCGATCAACGAGTCTATTACATTCACAATAAGATGCTTAGAACTTAGGGTTCTTATCAAATCTTGGGTGAGTTGAATGGCCGTAGAAAGCCACTCTTAAACCCTAAAACTTGAAAATCCAAAAAAATTAGAAAAGAGGGAAAAGAGAAAAATAAAATTTTCTTTGAATAAGGCGATGGCTTGAGGCGATCTGCATTTTGGCAGATACTCAGGCACTATTGTGTCCTTGAAAGTTCAGATCCTAAGTAAACATTTTCTTAATGATTGAAAATAACTCAAGCCTAAATAATCCAACCTAATTCTTTTATAAATAGCATATAGTTTTTTCTAGGGACTAGCAAAAGATAGGCATGAGGGGGTGATGTAAACATGCTTACATTGCATAAGATGACTATTTATGCATGTTCTTAAGCATAGAATTGCATTGCATACTATAAATATTGCATAACATGCATCATTTTGCATTTAGATTAATTTGAATAAAATGAAGGTTAATTGTCTCCTTTTATGTTCAGGGATAGGGAAAAAATTTTATCGGGGCCTCGAATCGAAGATCCAACCGTACAGATGTGATTAGGGCGATGATTGGAGTTTAACAACTCTAAGATCGCTCCAATCAGACATTTGTAGCATTAGATAGAGATCGGGGAACCCTAGAAGATCAAGGGCCAAGATGGTGTGAATCCACACTTCAAATGATAAATCCGACCACACGGATGGATTCGGATCGACGATCGCAGCCTAATGGCGTGAAAATTGACTCAATCCGACAACCGTGGCACCATCTACATCATCCAAAAGATGGACGGCCAAGATGGCACCATGTGGCATCATCTCAGCTGCCCAAACTGGCCCAGCTAATCTTGAAGACCATCGCACGTTAGGTCTGGACCGCACGATCACGATCCAATGGTTGCAAGCAGTTGCACCTCAAAACACCCGCGCGACCATTTCTCCTCCACAGCGCAGCGGGTGAACGTGCTTATGCGAGCGAGCGGCGCGTGATCGAGTCGCGAGGAGTGGGCAAGCGGGCACGGTGAGCGGGCGTGACTGACCGCTTGATCACGATTGAGTAGTCACGCATGCAAAATAGTGTTGACGCTGCATCGCACTCCCGCGCCTCACGCGAGATCAGATGCGGGCGAGCATGCAGAGGAGATGGGTGGAGGTGCGAGATAAGCCATCCGATCATGATCAGCTGAACGTGGAGCATGCGTTACGCACGAGGAGGTGAGCGGCCGTGCGGGTGACGCCCCACTACGCCCACGATGGGGCTTTAGTGACGGTTTTATCCATCCCTAAAGAACCCTAATTTAATGTTTTTCAAATTAAAATGACCAAATTGCCCTTACTCCTTACAACTATAAAAGGAGACCCCCTCCACATGAAATTCTCATCCCTTCCTTCTCTTCTCTCCCTCTCTAATGCTCAAGAAAAGCTTGTCCCACACCCGGGATGCTTCTCGCGGGATAAAGTCAATTTTTCATCCCCTTTTCGGAAGCAGATCCCACGACGACAACGACGTGTTACCCCATTCCCGTTCTTCCCACTTCATTCTCCTTTGTCCTGCTCCGTTCTCCTTTTTCCAGGCATCGTCCTGTCCGACTCGTCCTCCAAGCGACCGTCGAGGAGGATATCTCTCTCCATATTCTTTTTACTGCTTTCTACAGTAGATTTACTGCTTTCTAGTGTAATCATTTTCCCGCTTTCTAGTCATAATGCTTAGTGTAATGAACAATCTCTTTGATGATGAATTCCATGTTCATTCTTCATCTCTTTTGGATTTTTTGTAATATTCTCTTATTCTCTCTCTCTTCTATTTATTGTAAATAGTTAGATAGTTTCTAATCAATTATTTTACTTCGTGACAAATAAAACAAACGTGTATTTTTTAAATCAAACGTCCGCCTCCCTAAGTTCGACCCGGGATTTCCATTCCGATATAAATTTTATTTGTTGAACACGAGTTCTTCATTTTCAAACTACAACAACAGGTTTTCAAAACCAAACACGTTATCATAGCAACTTGTAGCATTCAACACCCCACAATTAATTCCTCTTGGGACTTAACGATATCGATCTTTAGTGTCCTACTCCCAAATTTTAACTCAATTTAGCCCTCTTCACAATTGATGTTGGCCCTAGTTGTGGCCAGAAAAGGTCTCCCCAAAATGATCGGTGTGTTCTTCAAGTTCTCAGTAGCATCCATGCCTAAAACTATAAAGTCCACGGGGAAGTAGAAATCGTGTACCCTAACTATGACATTCTCGAGAATTCATTTTGGTGACCTAATAGATCAATCAACCAATTACAATGTCACCTCTGTCGGTTTAAGCTCAGATTCTTCAAGGTGGTCAAGTAGGGATGTAGGTATTAGGTTTATGGAGGCTCCTAGATCCAATAATGCATGGTCAAATTGAATATCACTTATTATACAGGAGATCAGATGGGTAGCAGGATCTTTTGCCTTAGGCGGGAGTTTACTCAAAATGACGAAGCTACCTTGCTCTGACAATCGGATCAGGCTCCTGCCTTTGGTTCACGGCTTACACTTTCGTGTACATACATCTTTCAAGAATCTTGCATAAGCTGGTACGTGGTGAATTGCATCCATCAACGGGATGTATATTTGGACCTACTCAAAGAGCTTGACCAGGTCCTCTTCGAGAGCCACAGGTTTGGGTTTCTTCTTTCCCTTGGTCAAGGCCTCGGGAAATGGAACCTCTGTAGGTTCCTTTAGAATTGGTCCAGCTTCTTGATCTGGGACAAGGGTATCCTAGATGACCAACCTAAGGTTTGGGTTTGAACTACCAGGCTGAGAGTGGCTCAAGTAAGGTGGTTCCGAAGTTGTTTTGCCACTACTGGTGGTAACAGAATTCAGTCCTGCCTAGTTCTGGGTTGGGGTAGTCAAAAGAGGTAGTTGCATCTGATAACCCACGTATCATGTTAAAGCCTCCATCCTGTCGGGTGATGGAGCAGAAGGAGCCTGATAGACATAGTGAGCCTGGCTCTGAGTTGGGTTCATAATGCGCCTCTAGTTTGGCATGTTATTTGGATTGAGTAGAGGTTGTGAAGGGAGCGCCCCAAGTTGGCGAGGATTTGCCATCTGGGTGAGTTGATTATGAACCTCTGTGATCTCATCTTTGTGCTGTTTTTGCATAGCCGCATTCTTCTTTTGAATGTTAGCCAGCGTCTGGAGGATAAGAGTGATTTGATCTTCTGGAGTTGGCCTAGTTTGGTAAGGTGGGTTGGGTCGAGGCCAAGGTGGCTGATATGGATGAGAAACTTGTGGTTGGGGCTGATATTGAGGTCTCTAATTTTGCTTGTTCCTTGACCACGTGAAATTAGGATGATTACGCTATCTAGGGTTGTAGGTGTTTGAGAAAGGATCATTCTGGATGGTGTTGAGGTCCTCACAGGTCTAAGGAACCTTGGAGAAATCGAAAAATGAGGGTTCAGAGTTCCCCAACTAGACTAGGCAGATCAGGAGTTTCCTCCAAGCCCTAGATCAGACAGGGGTGGGTATGAATTCATCTCCTGAGAAGATCAGTGGTAGATGTTGTGCACAGCCTCCCTCCCAGAGGGTGGTTGTGCGAATAGGTTTTGTACAGAGGTGGCTCGCTACAGATGTCGAGTCAGCTCATCCACCTTCTTCTCAATGGTAGAGACCTTGTCCAGGTGACTAGCCATTAACTCCAAGTCGACGGTAGAGGATAGGCCCTGCATCTCATGTGCTCCTCGTGGATTCGTCAATGCATGGGCAATCATCCGGTCGAACTTGCCCATGGATTCATTATTGATGGAGTTCTCGCACATGTTCTCGAGAATCTCCCACATGGTGTCTTCATGTTGACCCATGATGTTTCCTCCACAGGTTGCATTGACAAATAATCGAATATCCTCATGGAGTCCCTGGTAAAAAGACTAGACTTGCTCCCATTTAGGAACTCTGTGATTGGGGCACTTTTGCACGAGATCCAAAAAGCGATCCCATGCCTCATTAAGTGGTTCTCCCGCTTGCTGGGTGAAATGTGTGATCTGGTGCAGCAGAGCATTTATCCGCCCAAAGAGAACTTTAGAAACTCGAATTGTAGTTCAGCCTAAGTGTTGAGTGGATGAGTTAGGGTTTGGTATCGATGAGCGACCTTGTCCATGAGAGAGGAGAACATTTTCATGAGCAAGATATCCCAATTTTGAGCTTTTGACCGTAAGGCCTGGGCCAAATGCTTGAGTTGGTTGATATGCTAGAAAGGATCTTCGGAATTAAGCCCATGAAATTTAAGAATATCATGAATCATGTTGGGCTTGAGTTCATTATCAAGACCTCCAGCCGGGATTTGGACTCGAGGTTCGATCACCAACACAGCGGGATTGTAATGATCTCGCATCATATTATGCTGCAGTGGATTCATAAAGGCCTGGAATAGATCGTTGAGTTACTGAAGCTGATTCAGGAGATTGTTTTCTTCTTCTACTGGTTGTTCCATGAGTATGGATGAAGGAGATTGTTCGAGAATGCGTAAATCGTGTTTTTGATAAAAAAAATGTGTCGTAGTATAGTCGCGAAGTATGATCCAACAAAGATATTGTTTTACAAAAATTACAAGACTTGAGTCCCGGTCGTTCGTCTCTGGGAGGCATTGCTTTCACTTTTAAAATCGATCTTTTTACTGCTCTACTTCGTTTAAAGATGCACGCCGGTTTCCAATCTCCTAACTACAACTTCACCACTTCTATTATTAACTCGGATCACATGCGCATGCGTCAAATAAATTATGAAGGTGAACGTGTGAGTTTTTGTGCGCACGATTCTAGTGAGGTGGTGACTATTTATGGAGAAAGCATCTATCGTTAGATTTTCAATATCCTCGGGAAGCGACATGCTGGTGTGTAATGGATAGATAGTTAAAGAGCAGGCACTTAAATCATGCAAATATGATAATTATTAAGCTCGTGGTGATTTCAAACACATAAAGAGATATATATATATATAAATGCATTTTCATTCATTGGGGAGTTGTTTGCACAAGGAATCTAGAGGAAAGCTTGTACATAAATGCTTGAAAATTAAACCTAGCTACCTGAAAATGATTGCATACAAGAATCGATGGGGGGGATTTCGCATGCATCATTTGGGGAGAAGTAAGACTATGCTATTAAGTGGTAATAAAAGCAATAAAATTATGAAGAGCATGAATTAAATCTAGAAGAATAGAGGGCATTCAGGGGTGGTCCCCGATGGCCTTGGAGTGGTCGGGAGGAGAATGAGGGGTGGCCAATGTAGCTTAAGACAACCCTTGGAGAGAGGGAGGAGTGATCCAACATCTCGGCATGATGTCCTCCATGGTAGTGGTAGTGAGCTCGTGGACTTGGAGTGGCTAGCTAAGTGGAGGTGGCATGAATGGCACCAATGGAGTGAATTTGCCAAGGAAGTGAATGGGTGCACTTGGCTGCCCATGGGGTCTTTTTATAGACCCAATGGCTTCTCTCTAGAGAGGTGTGGAACTCTCTAGAGAGAGTCCAAGAGTGGCCGGCCACATGAGGGTGGAGGTGGTCTTTGAGATCCAAAAATTGTGGATCTCAATTTGAATGCCTCTTGGTTGCTAAATTTGGCAACCAAGAGGTGGCGCCATCTCAAGAGAGCTCTAGAGAACTCTAGAGAAGTGTGTGCATGAATGGGTGTGTGTGTGTGTGTGTGTGTGTGGTCGTGCTCTATGTGGCTAGGTGGCTTAGGGTAGGTCCTAAGGGATTTGTGTAGGTGTAAGTCTTGACTTAGGGTTACAAACCCTAATTGCTAAGGTGAAAATGCAATTAAACTTAACCTAAGTTTAATTGAATGAGTGTGAGCCTAATTGAGGGTGACATAACTCAATCAGGTTGGGTTTAGGTCAATTGGACTCTCACTAAGTCCAATTGAACTTGTGTGGGTTGAGATCTAAGCTTAATTGGACTCAATGAGTCCAATTGACTTAGGTGAAGGTAATTGACTTTGATCTAAGTTAATTGGGTTTGGTGAGGACTAATTAGGTCCTTAGGTAGGTCTAGAATTGATGTACTAGGGTTAGGACACCTTAATTTAGGTTCCTATGGGGTTGGGATTAGGTCTAGGGAGATAGAGATCCAAGATCAAGACTTGAATCTCAGAACAGGGACTGGAGACCAGTATCAGACGTCAAATAATAGGATCAGGCGACTTATGCTCAAAAATCAGAAGTCCAGACTTCAGTTCTGGACGTCCAATTTCAGTCAAGGGGAACCAAGGTTCTATTTTGGATACTCTGCAGAAATTGGATGTCTAACAAAGTGTCTGGACGTCCAATAACACTGCAGAAGTGGGTTTAAGGTGTGCAGGAGATGGCTAAGGGTCCTGGACGTCCTATAACTTATGTGGACGTCCAGATAAGGGTTGGAACTAGGGTTTTAAGGCTTCTTATGGTGTTGTGACCTAATCTAAGGGTAGCTAAGGCTTGGGGAAGTCTCTAGGCTATCCTAGGGCTAGGATGGACCTAAGCTCTTCACATTTTACTACTTTATTCCTTAATAGAATAGCAAACTTTTAACCCCCTTACATTATTGTTCCTATATCTAAACTAAGCCTTCTGCTCCAGCTCTGCTGCAACTCCCATTATTCCTTATCCAGCTTTAGATCCTGCTCCAGATCCAGCTCCAGATCTGCTTATTGCCTGTAATCGATATAATGCACTTAATCAGCACATTATAACATTATTTTATGCATAGCTAAAGAAGAGCAGTAAAGATGTAGATAATGCAAATGCATACATGAATAATCCTAACTTATGCTAAGTCCTAGCCTAATCTAGGTCAATTAAGACCTATGATTGCTGCGTAATCAAAGATCTAGGTTCAAATGAATCAGAAGATATGTCAATTTGGTCGGGTGGTTGCACAAACAGGGAAGTCAAGGCTTGGCCTCGATGGGAGTGATTAGCTAATGGAGGCCTCAAGGGTGGTCTTAAGGACCTCCTCCCAAACATGCACCGATGGAGAAGATGAGGGATAGAAAGTGTGATGGTCCCAATCAAGACACCCAAATATCTTTGGCTGACTATAGAGGTTCGAGGAGGATGATACCCCTAGATCAGAAATTCGTTCACCTGAGAATTACCTGGGTAGCCAGGAAGGGAGAGTCCCGCAAAGACCTCTACACGGTAGAGCATCCCCACGGGTTACAAGGTTTACCCCACCCAACCTTCCTTGTCACTAAGAGTCCAGGTAGACCAGAATGGATAATTTGACCTCTTAAGTCTACCAATTTTATGTTTAGAGTGTGGGTGCTTTGGATTTCACTTGAACTTTAAGTTGTTTTTGTGAGTGGTAACCTGATTTGAAGATTGATTGACCTTGCAAGGTGGGTCAACTTCAACTGATTTGTCCTTGATTATTAGGTCCCGCTTTTGGGATTCAAGTGAGATTTAAATCTTGATTCTTAAGGTTTGCTTATTTAGGTAAGTTCAATCAAGGCTTAGGACACACAGTTTGTGAAGATTGATTCTTGTTTCAAGCAAGTGTGTCTCAAAACACTAGAATGGAAACCCTAATTGACTCTTAATTGGTCAATCAATTAATTCCAAATTTGGCATCTATGGATCAATCAAGAAGGTGGTAGCCCTAGGTGTCTTAAATCCCTAAGTAGGTGCAAGAATCAGGTTTGGGATGTTTGCTAAAAAGAATGTACCAAATCAGGCAACTTGTGATGATTAATCTAAGAATAGAATGCAAGTTAGCCCTAATTGATTTTTCTTCTTTTAGCTTTTTTAGAATCAAGGGCTTAAGAGAAAGTGGATAGAGTTTACCTGCCTTTAGAGTGTTTGGTGTTTGTCTGACTCTCCTTATTTGGATTCCCTTGCATAGATTACAACAAAATAGATAGAGCAAGTTAGTATCAAATCAGATATTACAATCAAGAGATCAAATTACACGTTGCTCCCCAGCAACGATGCCAAAATGTTGAATCTCTAAATCAGTGTTTTAAAAGTAATGTGCTGTAGTATAGCCAATAAATCACGTAAAACACTTAAACTTATAGCTCATATTCAAAAGAGTATCTAAGGTCAAACACAAGGAGCAATTATAGCAATTAACCTCATAGATTACAATAGAATCACAAATATAAGCAATTATAACAAAAGGAATAATGATATATCAGAAGATTCAAGTCTAAAAGTGCAAAAAGATTAGAGTAAAAATGGTGATTTGAATCACCAAATTACTCTTTAAGTTTTACAAGCACTTAATGTCAACCATAGTATCAACTCCTCAAAATTTCAGAATAGGTGCTCAGATGCCTTAACTAGCAGAGGCAAAGGCCTCTCTCTTCAAGCCTCAGGGAGAGGCACAGCAACCATGCACACTAGAGGCAAAGGCCTCTTCTTAATTTTTCTAAGTGTCAGAGAGTTAGAGAGCAAGGCAAAAACCCCCCCTCTCATTCTCTTTCTTTCCTTCTTTTCTTTATCTCAATGACCCAGGGTTAATTGGGTAATCAGGTAGGAATAGTAACCAAATTTGAGTGTAGGGCTACGTGCGTAGGGTCACAGCCGGGCAGTGAAACGGGTCGGGTTAGGTGAGTAGGTGATAACACTGCACAAGGGGGTGATAATTATGTTAAATATGGCCCATCTTAAGAATAAAAGGCACAACATAAGTAGAATGGGAGCATTGCATGCATCATGTACCAAGATTTCTTATAAAACTGTGTTAATGGTCATTTGTGTAAGCATTTGTCAAAGCAGGCCTCAGATGAGCAATTGGACTGCACGGATGGATTCAGAACAACGAACAGAGTCCAATGGACTCAAGATCGGCCAAATCCAACATCCAGAGCTCCTATAATGGGCCCAAGAAGTTCTGACCGTTGATATGGAGATCAACGACCCTCATTGCGCCACGTCACCCCTGCTCCACCACATGCCTCCTCTTCATCCAGCCGAGATCAGATCTCGGCCGTCGATCTTCGATCGAACGACCGAGACTTGCATGCCCGTCTGCAGTCTCCGCGACAAAGCGCGGGCATGGCGCAACAGTTAGCACGCACGCCCGCATGCACGCGACGCGGGTTCGAGCCGTGCGGAGCATGAAATCAAAGACGAAGGTTGCGCGCAGAGAAATTGGGCTGCCCGATCAGCAGCGGGCAGCCGAGATTTCGCCATGCGGCGCGCCCACAGCTTGCGAGCGCCCACGCGGGCGCACACGCGCGCCAGAGGCGTGATCCAAGCGCAGCCAAGGAGAGATCTCAGCCCTCCAATCTTCAATCGGACAGCTCTCACGCAACAGCCGCAGATCGAGCGTGAAGAAGAAACAACGCACACGATTGACCGGTGGGCTGGAGGGCATCACTAATGCTTTTGGAGTGATTTTAGCGACGTTCTGGACGTCGCTAAAGCCCTTTCTTCTTTTAGAAAGCCCTTAACCCTATTTAAACCCCCTCCAACCACTCACTCAAGGCATTCACTTCCCTTGCAACTACTCCACCCCTCTCTTAGCTAGCTTTAGGCTCTCTTGTAATCGCCGGAGACGACGAGCCACCGACGGAGCCTCCTCCACCGTCGTGGCTACCTCGTCGCTCTCCATCCTCTCTCTCTCTCTTTTAAGCTTTCCATTACTTTTTTTTAAGCATGTATTTAATGTTGTAAGCTATGAACTAAAAGTGCATGATTAATGAAGTTATTTTCTGTTCAGTTGTTACTTTAATTTCTGTTTAAGTTGCATGATCAAACAAGAAACACACTAACCGTAATCTCTCTCTCTCTATCTCTCTCTTGCTTTTCAAACCGCACCTCCGCAAGCAGAAACTCCGTGCTTTCCGTGACAACAAGTGATAAGAGAAATCCGATTTTCACGCCTCCCTAAGACTGACACTCGGACTCACTTCCGTTTATTTACTTTAAAATCGACGTTGCAAGTGCAACTATAACGACACTTCTTAACACACGCACAACCGCACGTCAATTTTTGGCACCGTTGCGTGGGAGGCAACGGATTTGTTTTATTACCTCCATTCGACATTCATTCTCACATCGTCTAATGCCCTATTTTCCTTTTTACTTGATGGTTGCAGGAATTCGGTGCATGGATGGCGAAGCGACGCATCCCACAACGATAGCAAGGGAGTAGGTGCTACGAGGACCGATAGTGAGTAATTTTTCTCTCATGATTGTTTGCTTGCGTGAAAAAAAAACTAAAAAATTGTAAAAATTGAAAAAAATTGGCGTGGTGTATGATTGCTTGACCCACATCCTTAACACATCACCCCATAAAAAAATGTACACTCTAACATTTTGAATAAATTCTTGGAGTGTTCTTTTCTTTTTCTTGAGTGGTGTTTACGAAGCCACCGTGAGTTGACCTGGGCCGCACCACTCAACCCTAAAACCGACTCATCTAATAGAAGTTGCATGATCATTAGGATGAGTACATTAGGGTTTTAGAGCCTCTACAGAATAAAAGGAAATCTACTTTCACCAAATTGTGTGCAGAACTTGACGTGCCCACTGAAACTTGTTTGAAAACATTAAGACATGTCAAACCTAAAAAACTACTAAAGTAAGGATGAAACACTAAAAGACACCACATCTTAAAAAAAATCCTTGCTTGAAAACCATGTTTTGCTAGAAGCACACACCTTGAAAGTGGAAAATTAAGAGGCACCACCCCAATCAACGCCTCATCACATAACCCTATGCACAAGCACTATCCTAACCCTTTGAAACTGAGTAGACGTGCCCTAGGCAGGACTGAGTTAAGTCTCGAAGGTGAGGTTTTGTTCGCTGGGCACTTCGCTTTCATTCCCTTGGTAGAATCTGGTGACTAGGCTGCAGGGCAGTGTCAAACAACCGCGATTGTGAGGTCTACGGAACCGGAGGCGCAAGCCAAAGGAAGAACCTTCCCTGCAATCCCCTCGTAATAACCTGGCCAGATTAGCCTTGGGAAGGGGAGTCCAGTGCTTAAGGACTTAATCACCCTTTATGAGATTTCTAGGTCTCCTAAGGAATACACCATAAGGATTAGGCTTGTGTGCTTGATTGAAACACATTTCTCGCATCTGTCGCCCTCCGCATCCCCTCCTGTTCTTCTCTAGTGTATGCACGGGAGACGCTCACTGCATCCCAAGTTGTGTGTTTTGGGGCAGGAATCTAGGTGACGTAATTATGTTGGAAACATGGCTGAACCTAGGGTAGATGAGGCTGAGGATCAACCCCCACGAGATGCAATGGCCATCATCCAAGCCCAAATTAATGCAAACCACCGGCTTCAGCAACAACAAATCCACACCATCATGCAATCCATACAACGGTTACAGAACCCACAAGAACAACCACCACCACCTTTCCAAGACATACCAGGGCAACCACCACTTGATATACCACCATTTCAGGATCAACCGAGGCCCCTCCGCGATTTCTATAATCCCTCTGCTATTAGAGTCGAGCCGCACCTTAGGATCCCCGAAGGGGGAGATGATTTTGAGCTGAAATCGAATGTCTTAAGTCTGATCTAGAACCACTTTCATGGAAGCTCAAATGAGGACCCCTTCCAACATCTAGAAGATCTCGACCGCATAGCACGAACTGTGAAACCTAGGAACATTAGCCTTGACATTGTTCTAATCAAGATGTTTCCCTTCTCATTAAGAGACAAGGCTTCTCATTGGCTTAGAACCCTAGGTAGACCCATCACCACCTGGGAAGAACTGAGGCATGCACTTTTAAAGAAATTCTTCCCCATAGGAAAGACCAATGCCCTCAGAGGAGCTATCACTACCTTTACACTCTAGGGTGGGGAACAATTTCATGAGGCGAGGGAAAGATTTAATGAACTTTTGAGGAAATGCCCACACCACGAAGTACCAAGGAGGCAATTGGCCCAGATTTTCTATCATGGTATGGACAGCAACCTGTGGAACTTTGTCGATGCCTCATGCAGGGGGAATTTCCTGAAGAAAGATGAGGAGAGCGTGTTTGAGCTCTTTGAGTCTATGAGTGAGAATTTGCTCAACAATGCCTCTATGTCCCAATTCAACAGGTCCAGTCAACCCCGTGGTGGGATTTATGAGGTACAAGCAAATTCTAGAATGGTTGACATAGACATCATTGCTAAGAAATTGGATCGAGTGGAATTGGTGGACAAAAAGATTGATGAGCTACTGAACCAGACCAGGAACCCCTTACAGACTTTCTCCCTAGCAAAGGGAGCACATAATGTTGACCGGGTCCAGCCCTTTACCCAACTGAACCTGGAACAACCCCTAACCACATTTCAGGGAGGGACCTTTGCTCCCTCAACCCTTGATTACTCCCTTCCCTCTCCATCAACATTGGCTATCCTTAAAGATGTGCAAGTTGTCCAAGGTTATGCGAAACCAGACCCTTTCTCCAATACTTACAACACTGGCTGGTGTAACCACCCAAACTTTGGTTGGACAAACCAGAAACCACCACAATTCCAGAACCAGCCCAGTCCAAACCAGCAGCCACACTTGCCCCCCTATCAGCAAGGACCACCAGTTAGACCCCAATATAATCAGAATAGGGCGGGCCCTCCCCCACAAAACCAAATGGATACCCTAATAAAGATGATGGCTGACATGAACCAGAAACATCAGGAGAAAATGGCCTTGGCAAAGGGATAGTTAAGCCAACTCTTGGACTGTAAACAACAAGGATCCCTACCTTCCCAACCACAACCGAACCCGCGAAACATAATTAACAAAGGCCCCAATTCTCAAGGGTTCCAAAGCAACCTCGGGCAGGCTCACATGGTCCAGCCAGCCCCGCAAACACCTCCTGGGTTTGGTGCTTCTTATTCCTCGTCTTCTCAAGGATCAACCCATGGCCCCAATGCCTCCACGAATGCGGTGACCTTGAGAAGCAGCACCAAAACCCAGGATCCCAAATGGCCGACTCTCCCCGAGACTTCACCCGCTGAAATACCCGACTCAGAAAAGGCACCAACCAAGGACCCAAAAATAGAACCAACCCACATTCAGACACCCTACCCTGAGGCCTTGGAAACAATCAAGAAAAAGAAGAATGCTGTGGAAACTGAGGAGCTATTGGAAATCTTTAAGCAAGTACAAATTTATATTCCACTCCTTGAAGCCGTCAAACACATCCCTGCTTACGCCAAGTTTTTAAAGGATGCCTGTACACACAAGCGTAAGCCGAGACCTCAAGCACCTAGGAAGGTTGTACTCTCTGAGCAAGCAAGTTCCGTAATATCAAGCAACCTTCCACTCAAGTGAACTGACCGAGGAGCGCCCCTGATTTCCTACAATATCAGGGACATGACATTTGATAGAGTGCTCCTGGACCTTGGTGCTTCTATCAATCTGATTCCAACAACCCTGTACCACCAATTTGGTTTTGGGGAGCTGACACCAACCCCTGTCACCATCCAGCTGGCTGATAGATCAGTGAAAACCCCAAAGGGGGTTGTTGAGGATGTGATTGTACAGGTCAAGGACTTCTATTTCTCGGTCGACTTTTTGGTGCTCGACATGGAAGTCCCTGAAAAATTATAGAACGCACCCATAATCTTAGGTAGACCTTTCTTAGCTACGGCTAAAGCAAACATTGATTGCGACACGGGATGTATGGAAATTGCCTTCGGGGACAGGAAAATGCAATTGGATATCTTCCGGGTGACAAAGTCTTTTGATTGCGATTGCATTGAGGAATATGATCCCCTGGAAACTCTAATCGAGGAATGCCTCACCCTCAGTTCTGTATCAGACCACAAAACCCGTAGTGACTATTCTAACCCATCACCATCATTACCCGTGGACCTCTGTAAGGCTGAGTACCATCACACAACACCATTTGAAGAGATCGATGTTCATCAACTCCTGCCCTTTCCCTTCCCATCGACTGTGGTTCCACCCGCACCTAAACTTAAACCATTACCTGAGAATCTCAAGTATGTCTTCCTGGGACCTGACCAGACCTTCCCAGTGATTATTAATTCTCATCTAACCAAGGATCAGGAACTCAGGTTGACTGCGACCCTTTTAGAACATCGGGCCACCATTGGATGGACCATTTCGGACTTAAGAGGAATTAGCCCCACCTATTACACCCATAAGATTTGCCTGGAAGACGGGGCCCGACCTTCCCGCTAGATGCAGAGATGTTTAAACCCAAACATGTGGGAGGTCGTTAAAAAAGAAATTATCAAGTGGCTTGACGCTGACATCATCTACCCTATCTCCGATAGCCCCTGGGTGAGCCCCACTCAAGTGGTTCCCAAGAAAGCTGGGCTCACCATTGTCACCAATGATCATGGCGAATCTATCCCCACTCGCACCACCACCGCATGGCCGGTGTGTATTGATTATAGGAAGCTCAATGAAACCACTAAGAAGGATCAATTCCCCTTGCCATTCATTGACCAAATCCTTGAAAGATTGGCAAGGCAGAAGTATTTTGCTTCCTGGATGGATATTCAGGATATAACCAAGTCGCAATTGCTCCGAAAGATCAGGAAAAGACCACATTCACTTTCCCGTATGACATGTTTGCATTCCGTCGAATGCCGTCCGGGTTATGCAACGCACTTGCGACCTTCCAGCATTGCATGCTAGCCATTTTTTCAGAAATGGTGGGTGAATACTTAGAGGTCTTTTGGATGATTTCTCTGTATTCGGGAATTCATTCGACCATTGTTTGAGCAACTTGGAGAAAATCCTAAAACTGTTAACTTGGGAAAAGAGCCATTCTATGGTTCAAGAAGGAATTATCCTCGGTCACATCATATCGCATAGGGGCATCAAGGTAGATCGGGCTAAGGTTGATTTAATTTCCAAACTTCCACCACCTAGTTCGGTCCGACATATTCGCTCCTTCCTAGGACATGTTGGCTTCTACCGAAGGTTCATTAAAGACTTTTCCAAGCTTTCCAAACCCTTGACCGACCTTCTAGTCAACGACGCCATCTTCCACATGTCTTCTGATTGCATCCAGGCTTACCACACCCTCTGGGACTTAGTCTCCACCGCACCTGTACTTCAACCCCCAGACTGGTCCCATGACTTTGAGATTATGTGTGATGCATCAGATTTTGCCATAGGCATTGTCCTGGGACAAAGGCAAGACAAGAAGCCTGTGGTGATCTACTACACGAGCAAAACGTTGGACGAGGCCCAACGTAATTATACGGTCACAGAGAAAGAGTTGCCCGCTGTAGTATTTGGACTTGAAAAGTTCCGATAGTACTTGTTGGGATCCCACGTGACTATTTACACTGACCATTCAGCCATCTGGCACCTGTTGGCCAAAAAGGATGCAAAGCCCAGGCTCATCAGATGGATCCTGCTTTTGTAGGAATTTGACCTGGAAATCCGAGACAAAGCCGGATCGAAGAATGTGGTGGCTGACCACTTGTCTAGACTTCATCCAGACCACATTGGACCCTCCCTACCTCTATCTGACGCCTTCCCTAATGAACACATCCTGGCCGTGCAAGATAAGAAAATGCCGTGGTATGCTGACTACGTCAACTACTTGGTTGTAGGACAAACCCCGCACAGCTGGTCCAGACAGCAACGGGACAGGTTCTTGGCTAAGGCCAAGCACTATTTCTGGGATGATCCCATGATGTTTCGCCTTTGTGCTGACCAGATCATCAGGAGGTGTATCCCCGAAGATGAAGTTCAGAGTGTGCTTTCCTTTTGTCATGACCAGGCTTGTGGCAGCCACTTCTCTGGAAAGAAAACAGCTGCAAAAGTTTTGCAGTCTGGATTTTACTAGCCATCCCTATTTAAGGATGCACACAACTTCACCAAGACTTGCTCACGTTGCCAAACATTGGGGACCATGACCAAGAGAGATATGATGCCCCTTCAGCCTATTTTGATTGTCTAAATCTTCGACGTTTAGGGTATCGATTTTATGGGCCCCTTTCCACCATCCAATGGCATTGAGTACATCCTGGTCTCGGTAGATTATGTTTCCAAATGGATTGAAGCCGTCGCCACCCGTCAATGCGATCATAGGACTGTCATGGACTTTGTTAAGAAGAACATCTTTTCCCGGTGTGGAATACCCAAGGCCATGATCAGTGATGGTGGAAGCCATTTTATCCATTTCCAATTCCGTGCCCTACTTAGAAAATACGAGGTGAACCACCGCATTGCTACCCCATATCATCCATAAACAAATAGGCAGACTGAGGTCTCAAATAGATAAATCAAGAACATCTTACAGAAGACTATGAGACCTAACAGGAAAGACTGGTCCACACGACTTGGTGATGCCCTGTGGGCATATAGGACCGCTTTCAAGAGCCCGATAGGCATGTCGCCTTATCGCCTGGTCTTTGGCAAAGCCTGCCATCTTCCTGTCGAATTGGAACACCAGGCTTACTGGGCTGTCAAGCAAAGTAACATGGATCCCCAGTTAGCCGGTGCGTAGAGGACGCTCCAATTATCTGAGCTCGAAGAAATTTGTCGGGATGCCTTTGACAATAGTTGACTGTATAAGGAAAAAATGAAAGCCGTCCACGACCAACTCATTCATAGAAAAACCTTTGAGCCTAACCAGCAAGTCTGGCTATTTAACGCCTGCCTAAAACTCTTCCTGGGGAAACTCAGGTCCAAATGGACTAGATCATTTCAGATGGTTAAGCCCTACTCTAATGGGGCAGTTGAAATCGCTGATCTTAACACAGGGCACACTTTTACAGTTAATGGTCAAAGATTGAAGCATTTCCTAGCCCAGGTTGCCCCAAAGGAGAGTGTCACCCTCGTTGAGGGATGACATGGAGCACCGTCCAGCTGGAGGCGTTAAACTCAGTGCTTCCTGGGAGGCAACCGAGGGGATTCAGACTGATTCGGTATTTTACGTCACTCAGGTACTATCTTTTTGAACCCTTATACATCCATGTACTTGCCAATGAGGACATTATCCAACTTAAGCATGGGGGGTGGTAAACTGCATAATCCTGAGCTCATTTAATCAGTTTGAATAAATAAATAAATAAAAATTTTGAATTCAGGAAGAAAACTTAGGCATTAGAAACTTGTCAATAGTGGGAAATAATACAAAAAGAACTTAAACACTTAGACTTTTCAGGCCTTCAGGCTTAATCAGCCCTGGTGTTCATTAAAATATGGATTTAGCTTCAAATCCATACAACCTTAAGCTATTCTAATCCACCTACTAAATAAGGTGATAAGTGTACGAGTTATCAACTCACCCTCTAACTCAGAAAAACTTTGAGTCTAAGCATCTGCACACATTTTTACACAGACTCACTTCTCGGAGATTTTGACAGAAATTGGGTAGCTAATGAACTCTCTAGGGTGGTATGGCTGGCAAGTTGTCGTAGGTAACATCCCATTGGCAGGTAGTCCAGAACCCAGCCACAAACCATTTCTTCTTCATTGCCTCCAGGTACATTTGAGATCAGGGAAGCCACCTATGAAAAAAAAAAGGAGAAGAAAAGAAAATAAACCACACTTCACCGCACAAGTATGGCTAGCAAGTGATCGTGGGTAACAGCCCATTAGTCGGTTGTCCAGAGCCCAGCACAATAATTGCACAAAAAGACCAAAACAATTAAGGAAGAAGCGGGGAAGTAGTACAAGCCGGGGAGATATACACTGGAAAAATCCTTGTGTTGACCCCAATTAAAACAAACATAGGGAGAAAGCTACCAATCGAACAAACACACCTTCAAGCAAATTTATTTCCTTTTCCGGTCACCTAGAGGCGTAGAAACCCGAAGTCTGTCTCAATTACCGTTAAGTGAGTCTATCACAACATTCACACCAAGATGCTTAGCACTTAGGGTTTTGACTGAGTTTTGGGTGGGTTGGGTAGCCATAAAAAGTTACCAACCCACACTGAATTCCGAAATCTTTTTTAAAATATATATATATATACATATACATATGCATAGTTATATATATTAAAGCAAGGATTCGGGCGATTCGTATTTTGGCAAACACCCAGGCGCTGCTTAGTCTTTGTAGATTAAGATCTTCGTATATTTCCTCCTATTGACAAGTGACGAAATGTCTAAGCAATTACTTCTTGAATTCTGAAAGGAAATAAAGGCTAGAATAAACCTTGCTAGGGACTAGCAAGGAGTAAGCATGGGGGTATGATAACACTGCACAAGGGGGTGATAATTATGTTAAATATGGCCCATCTTAAGAATAAAAGGCGCAACATAAGTAGAATGGGAGCCTTGCATGCATCATGTACCAAGATTGCTTATAAAACTGTGTTAATGGCCATTTGTGTATGCACTTGTCAAAGCAGGCCTCAAATGAGAAATCGGACCGCACAGATGGATTCAGAACGACGAACGGAGTCCAACAGACTCAAGATCGGCCAAATCCGACATCCGAAGCTCCTACAATGGGCCCAAGAAGTTCTGACCGTTGATCTGGAAATCAACGGCCCTCATTGCGCCATGTCACCCTCGCTCCACCGCACGTCGCCTCTTCATCCAGCCGAGACTCGCGCACTGTTTGCACCTCAAAACACACCTTTAATAATGCCTTCTTATGCTATTTCCTAGCATTAACTATGTATATTATAATCCTATAGCCACATTTGTAAAAAACGGTTGCATGCATGCATCTAATCATGAGAGGAGAAATGAATAAATGGCTTCGTAATTCACATTTTATCTCAAGTGCCTCCTTGCAAATTCCACCTTTTTATTTTTCCTCTTGATTTCTTCTTTTTTCTCATTCCCTCGCGCATCCGCCTTCTTCCCGCGCCCACATGCACTCCATGCTGCGATGCCATACCCTGCCAACGCCTCTCCCTGCGGTTGCCACTCTCCAACGCCTCTCTCTGCTGCTGCCATGCCTCCCCGCCATGCTCTCCTCCTCTATAAAGCCGCAGCTCTTCCTCGCGACGAGATGTGGGGCGGTTGCTGAAAAACGCCACCCTGCAGTCCACCACCTTCCTCGCCCGTTCTCCCCTCCCATACGCCGGCCCTCCGTCGAGGAGGCACCCGACGAGGCAGGAGAACCCACTGTGGTGCTCACCACCACAGTGGGAACACCACCGCCCAGCTCTTCAACGAGCAGGTGGGCGTGGTGTTTTCTTTTCTCTTCGTTTTCATCTCCACGCCATTGCTGGCGCTTCAAGGTCCGAAGCTTGAAGCAGCAGCAGCAGCAGCTAAACCGCGGCAACAGCAGCAGCAGCAGCACCCCCCGCTCCTCCGCGACCGTCCCCGCAGCCGCTCACCGCCTCCACGCGCGTCTGCAGGGCGTTCTCCACCTCCGTCTCCGTTCTGTCCACGCCGCAGTTGCACCCGCAGCCGGCCGCCGCGCGCACTGCAGCGGCCGGCTACGGCCTCGCATCGCCCCCTGCCCTCCACCGCGACCCTACGCGACCACTGCAGAACCTCCTCCACGCTCGCTCCTCCGCGCCATCGCCCGCTCGTCGACTTCGCGCAGGCCTGCAGAACCCTACGCGAAGGCGCGCCCGCACCCGCCGTCTTCAGACGTCCGCCTCCGCCTTCAGACGACGCGGCGTCAGACGTCCGCCGCCGCGAGCAGACGTCTTAACTCGCTGCCATCGTCCGCGCTCGCGATCTCTCCCGCCAGCTCTTTCTCTCTCTGGCGCTCTCTATCTCTCTCTCTCTCTCTCTCTCTCCCGCTCTCTCTCTCTCTCTCTCTCTTTTTCACTCACTCACAGACACACACTACAACACACACACATCTTCACCGACACACACACACACCCACACCCACACTTACACTATACGTATAGTTATATATAGTAACATATATACATACATATATATATATATACATACATATATCTATTATATATATATACTTATATACATAGTATATCTATATAGTTATGTATACATACATATATATATAATATATCTCTATATATATATATATATACACGTATATATATTTATATACTTATACATATACTTATATATAGATACATATATACTTATATACATATATATATATACATATCTATATACTTATATATATACACACATATATATATATATATCTAGATACATATATACTTATATACATATATATATATATATACTTATATACATATATATACACATATATATCTATATATATATATCTATACATATATAACTATACATTTATATATATATATAGATATATTTACTTATATACATACATATGTACATATACTTTCATGTTATTTATTATACGCTGTATCGCGGGGATATCTGCACCAGTTGCTGATATTCCCTGATACACGCGTACAAAAAAAGCGTGGTCCCATACATCATCCATCCTCCATCCACACTCCACGCGGCACATAGTCGTGTTGGTTGCATCTCTCTAGACGTCAACTGCCTCGACATAGTGCTACACTCCATCGTCACCTCCACCCCCACCCCTTTATATATATACTACATATAAATATATATCTATAGCTACTATATTTACTTTCTATCTGTTAGCTTCCTTCTTAGTAAAAAGATAAAAAAAGGTATAAAAGTGAAAAGATAATCTTTGATTTGCAGGTACCCCCGTCTTGCAAGTAGCAAGACGTGTTTTGAAACTCTGTTTTGGCTAAAAGCCAAGGACACAATTTTGAGGGTGTGCCTCAAGAACAAGGATTACCAGAAAAAAACCTAAATAAGAAAAATACCAAAAACAGAATAAACGAACGGAAGAGACGCGTTTTAAGGAAAACGTAGAAACTCGACTTGAACCCCACTTCCCTGAGTTCGACCCTGGGCCTAAAAGTGACAAGATAAAATCAATTAGGCCAGGTTAAAAATTTTGTAAAGAGATGGTTAGGTCTGAATTAGGTTAACCACTATACACATTTCAACGATAAAAATATCATATTAACAACCTATTTGGGCTGACCCATCACGCACCCGCCTGCAATCGCCGTGACAAAGCGTGGGCGTGGCGCAACCGTTAGCGCGCACGCGACGCGGGTTTGAGCCGCGTGGAGCGTGAAATCGAAGATGAAGGTTGCGCACGAAGAAATTGGGCTGAGATTTTGCCACGCGATGCGCCCACAGCTCATGAGCGCCCACGCGCACGCGCACGTCGGGCGATTTCGCTCGCGCAAATGCATGCTCGAGGCGCGATCCAAGTGCAACCGAGGAGAGATCTCAGCCGTCCGATCTTCAATCGGAAGGCTCTCACGCAGCGGCCACGGAACAAGCATGAAGAAGAAACAGCACGCACGGTTGACCGACGGGTTAGAGGGCTTCACCGATGCTTTTGGAGTGGTTTTAGCGATGTTCTAGACGTCGCTAAAGCCCCTTCTTCTTTTAGAAAGCCCTTAACCCTATTTAAACCCCCTCCAACCACTCACTCAAGGCATTCACTTCCCTTGCAACTACTCCACCCCTCTCTTAGCTTGGCTTTAGGCCCTCTTGTAATCGCCGGAGACGACGAGCCACCGACGGAGCCTCCTCCACCGCTGTGGCTGCCTCGTCGCTCTCCCTCCTCTCCTCTCTCTCTCTTTTAAGCTTTCCATTGCTTTTGTTTAAGCATGTATTTAATGTTGTAAGTTATGAACTAAAAATGCATGATTAATGAAGTTATTTTCTATTCAGTTGTTACTTTAATTTCTGTTTAAGTTGCACGATCAAATAAGAAACATTCTAACCCTAATCTCTCTCTCTCTTTTCAAACCGCACCTCCACAAGCAAAAACTCCGTGCTTTCCGTGACAACAAGTGATAAGAGAAATCCGATTTTCACGCCTCCCTGAGACCGACACTCGGACTCACCTCCATTTATTTACTTTAAAATCGACGTTGCAAGTGCGACTATAATGACACTTCTTAACACACATGCACAACCGCACGTCAGTAGGGTGCAGGGAACTCATCCCCAGTGTGTCGAGGCGATAAAGCCTTAGCACAGAAATAATTTATGCGGCTCTTTCCGCTCCAATTCCCACGATGTGGGACTATCTGTCCCCATTCTTCACGTGAGGTAGCAGTAGTAGGTGAAGGCTTGATTGTAGTCAACAAAGAGGGCAACTCCTTCAATTGGAGACCTAGGCACACCCCTGGACGAATTCCGCATCACCTGGAGGTGGCGCCTGGGGTTGCTGGAGCATGAACACCTACTTCAAGCTCTTCGAAGGAGCTATGTCAATGGCGATGGCGGCCGTGAACTTGAAACATGAAAATGGTCTAAGGGCCAAGTCAAGGAAAGCTCAGGAGAAGCATGATGATGCGGCGAAGGTGGTGGTGGCGGTGGCATGCCATGACTGTGGTAGAAGGTGGCTGGCGAAGACGAAAATCGATGGTGGAATTGGGTTTGTTCAATGGAGAGCTCGGGTGACTAATCCCCTCTATTTCTTGAGGAGTTTTACTTGCGTGGACACGGTGAAGGTGTCAGGACCGGTGGCAGGTGAAGAGATGGTCTGTAGCGGTTGGAAGGTCTCGCTGGAGGTATGCTAGTGAGGTGGAAGATAAAGTCACGGACGGTGTAGGAGCAGTCGAAACAGCAAAGGGGTGGCACGGTGATGATGTGTAGAAGATAAGGAGTCAAGGAGACTAAGTGGTGGTTGACGAGGGGAAGGAACAATGCTGGGTCTGGTGTGGCCAGTGTCAGAGACGAAGGGAGCTCCGGTAGGAGAGAACGACGATGATGAAGGGGTAGGGAGCGTCGGCTGGTATGGGACGATGCGGAAGAAGGAGATGAAGGCAAATCAGCTGCCAGTGTTGCGAGCGGACAACGAGTGCGATCGGAGAAGGTCGCCAGACGTCATGGAGCTTTTCGACCAGAGAGGAGGGAAGAAGTATAGGGATTCAGGCCGAATATGAGCATAAAGAGGACGTTTTGTCCTTAGGGGTATTTAATAGGCCTTAGAGGGAGGTTTGAAGCATGGAAACCAAGCTTTCAAGCATGGTATTTTCACTGAACTAGGACACCCACATCTCTCATGTGAATGCATGAGAGATTGGGAAATAGTTGGAGCCCACGAATAAGTTCAAATCGTAGAGAAATCTCTTAGGAATCTTCCTTCAAAATTTGGAAGAGATTGAGCATGAAATGAGGGAAAAAAATCTAATTGAAGGTCACTAAAGTTGTTGGAATAGGACTTCTGCGTTCATGGAGACGGCAGGAACCTTTTGGCTAAGAAGACAATAAAGATAGGGGCCTATTTGTAATGAATTTCAAAAGCTAGGTGAACTTGTGAAATAGAAAGAATCAAATAGGACTGAAATGCAAACTAGGTCAAGATAATTTTTTATTGAGCCCAAATTTTGCTACAAATCTCATTTGGACCTAAGGACTCTAATGGTGAAGTTGGATTTTGGTTTTGACCTAGTTTGACTAGGAAATTTTTGTAAAAACCCAAATTAGTGCAATAGTCTGTCTGAGACTGTTTCAATTCAAAATGGGTTCAGATAGTCAAATCAAGGATGCCAAACCCTAGTGAATATTTTTCTATTATTTTTAGAGGATTTAAATGAATTTTATCCTAACCAGAACCTTAGTTAATTAAGCAGGTCTATTTTTGGGGTTTTAGATGTCCATTAATTCTTAAAATGCATGAAAACTCGTTTCTGTTTGCATGGACCACTTATTAGACATTAATGACTAAATGACCTTTAATAAATCCCTGGCATGCCCCGTGGTTATTCTGTATTTATGATAAGATGGTAAAATTGTAAAAATAATCCTGTTTTCATCTTTTCTTCTCAAAACAACTTAACATGCCCAAAAGACCTTTTGACTGATATGTAGGAGCTTTTATTGATGTTATCAAACCAAATTGAGCTAAATATGGCTCATGGTGGTGTTCCCATCAGATGTTCTCTTAAATCGATGGGAAAATGAAATAGCGACGATGATAATGGCATCGATTATTAGGTTTTCGCCGTTGGTTTCTAACCAACGACAAAAGTGGAATATGTTATAGTGCATGCTTTGTGTGTTCTGCATCCTTAACAAAGTATTAGTCCTTACTAGGCAGTTCCTCCTCAAGTGTTCGGGCTAATCACACTAGTAGCAATTGTGGATATGGGATCTGTTCACCTATGTCTATGTTCAGTTAAAGTTGCCCGATAGCTGGGCACCGGGAGTTGGCCTCTACTGTGTACTAATAGAAATAGGATGCCCGACAGATTAGGATAACTCTCAAGCAGATGAGGCATGCTGTGTCAGATGGTACCTCCTCTCTTGGCGCCCCTTGTCTCGGTCATGGTAGAACACTCTCCCCTTAGATCCCTAGTTAGTATATCTCAAGGATCAGTTCGTCTCTTCGTAAGTCATTGTCGCCTCGATAACCCTGGAGAATGTAGGTAGCTTCAAGGGTTTTACATACCCTCAAATCGGTGATCTCAAACCCTTTATAAACTTCCACAACTTCTCTTCCTTGGTAGCCACGACAGAGGATGCAAAGCAAGTGAGCTCCAAAAATCAGATATGGTAGGTGTTGATAGTCATCGGACCCTGTTGAAGGTTGTTAAACTCGTGCTTCCTCTGATCCTTCCAAGTCTGAGGATAATACTACTTACAGAAAAGTTTCAAGAACCTCTCGCAAGTGGTCTCGCCACCCTCCTGTTCTCGAACAACTTGCCATCACCAGTTTGAGACACTAGTTAGCTGAAATGTGATGTAAACATGTTTACATTGCATAAGATGTCTATTTATGCATGTTCTTAAGCATAGAATTGCATTACATACTATAAATATTGCATAACATGCACCATTTTGCATTTAGATTAGTTTGAATAAAATGGAGGTTAATTGTCTCCTTTTATGTTCAGGGATAGGGTAAAATTTTTATTGGGGCCTCGGACCGAAGATCCAACCATATAGATGTGATCAGGGCGACGATTGGAGTTTAACGACTCTAAGATCGCCCAATCAGACATCTGTAGCATCAGATAGAGATCGGGGAACCCTAGAAGATCAAGGGCCAAGATGGTGTGAATCTACACCTCAAATAACAAATCCGACTGCATGAATGGATTCAGATCGACGATCGCAGCCTAACGGCGTGAAAATTGACTCAATCTGACAACCGTGGCACCATCTACATCATCCAAAAGATGGACAGCCAAGATGGCGCCAGGCTGAGATGGCGCCACGTGGCGCCATCTCAGCCGCCCAACCGATTGCTGCACCCTCCCTTCTTCAACACTTCTCCGCCGTTGGATGATCATCCAACGGCTGTGGATGCAGGTGCCTAAATCGTAACTGCGACACAAGTACTTGTGTAATGCATTGGTCGAACACACTCGCAAGATCAGGAGGCACGCATTCGAGCCTGCACGAGCAGCTGTTGGGGCGTGGGTGAGCGGGCTCTGTGACCGCTCGATCACGATTTAGCAGCTATGGGCGCTCAATCTATTTCACGCGCAATTGCACGCTCGCTACTCACGCGAGATCGCACGCAGGTGTTGCACACAGAGGAGGCGCTGCGAGGGGCGAGTTAAGCCATCCGATCGTGTGGCAGAATCGTGGGAGGCGAGTGGCCACATCACTACACCCACGATAGGGCTTTAGCAATGATTTTATCCGTCACTAAAAACCCCTGATTTAATGTTTTCAAATCATTGTAGTTTTGCTTTCAAACTACAATGACAGGTTTTTTTCAAAACCAAATACGATAGCGTAGTAACCTGTAGCTTCAACATTTTGGCGCCGTTGCCAGGGAGGCGACGCTCTTTGATTTCTTTCGCATTTTCAACTTACGAATCATTTACCTCACTTCTCTCCATTCTTATTGTGATTGCAGGTACTCTTTTGAGACAAGCAAAAGCGGTAGATTGGAGTAAAGTACTGTTGAAGGTTCTGTAAGTTATCCCCCACCTCCCACCCATTAGTTTTCATTTCACCACATAATAACCCAAACATCAATCAACCTAGGTGTTCTTATAAACTTTAAGGTTAGTTTTGTTTGTTTGTTTGACACCCACACCCACCTCAACCTTCACATTTAAAAAGAAAAATAAAAAAAATCTCATAAAGGTACACAACCTCATCTGATTTTCAAACTCAACCAGTAAACCGATCTTTGGAGCCAGTACATACATCCAAACACATAATTGAGTAGAAATCAGATTAGGTAATTACTTGTGCCTAATTAAGTGGTGCAACAAGCCAATTGTTTGAGTTGATTGGGCTGCACCACTTCAATTAAAATCAACTCATCAAGTAGCTGCCGCTTAGGATCAACTCTTAGGGTTTGACCAGGCACTCCACATTCTTTTAAGTTTCAAAGGAAATCATTTTCACCTATGCTTTCAAAACCTAGTGTACCAACGAAACTTGTTTGAAAATACCTAAAGTTGAATCCTAAAAGCTACTAAGTAAGATTTGAACCTTAAAATTCACCGCATCAAAAGTAATCTTGCTTGAAAACCACTGGTTGTGCACGCACACACACATCAATCAAGCATTAAGGGCACAACCCAAATAAAGGGCCCATCACATTCCAAAAGCATATTCAAACCTAGCCCTAAATAAAATAGAGTAGATGTTGGCCTTAAGGATTCGACTCGCTCTTTGTAGCCCAGAATGAGATTATTTTCAATTAGTTTGTTTCTACTGTTCAATCTGATGTCTAGCTAGGGGAGCAGAATCAAACGATCGCAGCTGGGGGTACACTAGGAACCGGGGACACAAGGCGAAGGAAGAACCTTCTCCCCAGTCCCTCCTGCTAATTGGTTGGATTGAACAGACAAAAATAGATCAAATCGTTTCTTTATCTCAAGATGGGTTTTGGAAGTCTGTAGGTCTTTAGGGTAGCCCACTTAAGGACAGGTTTGATTGTTTGTATTACCGGGCACCTTTCTTCCTCCTATCTCTCATGAATCCTTCCACTTATTATACGCATTCCCGCTCTTTCACTCCTATTTTGAATTATCCTCAACATGACGATTATTCCGACTTGTACTGTAATCAACCATCGGTTAGTTAAGATAACTAAGATTGGGGATACAGTTCCGGACCTTCGTGTTTAGGGTCTAACCTTGAACACTATGATTGTGATTTCTATCCTTCTCAAAGCCACATCAATTATAGATCGTCACCCTTTCATGGACAACCTAATATGATCTACAATCAAGAAGGATACATTGATTCTTACCCATCCTTTAATTACATTGCCTTTAGGTCATCACCACCTTTTGAACAATCCAAAATGACCTATTATTAAGAAGGGTATAACGAATCTCAATTCGTTAACTCCTCTGCACTGATCCTAAACCCACCCAACCCTGAACCAACTCATTTAGTTCAGGGTAACCAGGTTCAAGATAAGATTCTAGCTAACTTAAGGAATATCATACAATCTTTAGAAGTTCAGCCAATACCTTCCATTGAAAGATTGGAGCCCCTGATTGAAATGATTGATGATTTGAACAAATATTTATTGGATTTGCTCCAGGATGTTAAGGATAAGAACCCGAGTGAGTTTTTACTTGGGAAGTTAGCAAAATTGAGAATGAGATTTGTGGTTGCTTTAGTTCAATCGTGGGATGATTCCCAGGATGAACTCCCTTCAGGAGAGCCAATGTCAGAACTCGCTCAGGCACCTGTTGGGGGGACACTCGTTACGAGGCTGACTAGATTGAATTAGAGCAACCAATTAAGGATGATCTGATTTCTTCACCTAAAATCCTTGAGCCAGGGTACGAGGAAATGTATGTCTCTATGGACAAGAAAGTAATGGATGATTTTGAGTCATACATTAATATGGATTTTGATTTCTTTGATTCTGATGGTGAAGATTCAAATTGTGAAGTCTCACGCAAGTTTACAGAATATGATTTCTGTGAGACGATTGTGCCGGAGGAATCTAATAGATCATTTGATAGCCCAATAACTGAGGAAATTGATCTTATTGGGTCTCACATTACGGATCCAGAATCGCATTTTCTGGAGAATTAAATCAAATGCCCTGATTGTCAGTTACACCCCATTGAGCTTATCAATGATTCTATTTTTAAGATAACTAGACCCAAGTCAATTCTGATTCAGCCACATCTTTTAGATTTGGAAATTTCAGACAGGGTGATTAATATGCAGGAGGTCTCCGAATTTGACATTCTGAATGAGGAGAACAGAAGCTGGGAAGTTCTTATTTGGGTAGCAAACTTTGGAGGAAATAGAAGACTAAGTCTAAGGGTTCCAATTCATCTGAAACCATCAAACCAGGCCCCTTACGACATCTGTTCTAAGGATGTCCAACCCAAGCACACATTCATTTATTATCCTTTGGAGCTCGAATTCTCTATAACCCAACTCTTTGGTCTTGGGTTGCATCCTCATAAGTCGCAGGCCTAACCCCGCTTGCATACTGATTTTAGGTTTTGGGTAATTTTTATCCAGAACCTGAGATATTCTCGATTATGGGGTATGGGTCTGCACCACAATCTGATCCACATCTGTGGACATCTACTGGCAGGTCTGAGGTTTCATCTTTTTATTCTGATTCTAACCTACACTTGTGAATTCTTTATTTCTCTTCTTTGTATAGTGTGCCTAGCTGAAGGCACTAAATTCAGCATGTATACAGTTCTTTTTAGATTTTATCTCAGAGCGGACTCGACATTCACGCAATTCAGGTGCTTTCTACTCTATTCCACTCTACTTTGTCTTTTTAATACAATGAGGACATTGCATTAGATAGGCATGGGGGGTGGATATTCATCAGCTTTGGAGATTTGTTTTATTTTATTTTATTTATATTAAAAAAAATTTATGGAATTAGGAAAGAGAACTTGGGTTTAAGAAAATTTTCAATCTTAGAAAATACTACATTGTGATCTGAACACAAAGACCCTTTAGGTCTTCAGACTTAATCAGCCTGTGTATCCATTAAAATGTGGATTTATTTTTCGAGTCCTCGCCATCTTAATTTTATCGTAATTAGAGTAAATAAGTTTGGGTGATAAGTACACGACTTATCAACCTGCCCTTTGATTTGAGGGAACTTTAAGCTAAAGCATCTACACACTATCTTGTCACTGACTCGTTAATTGGTGGTTCTAACGGGTAGCTAATGAACGTTCTAGGGTGATATGGCTGGCAAGTTATCGTGGGTAACAGCCCATAGGTAGGTTGTCCAGAGCCCAGTCACTGGACTTTTCTCTTTTTGCTGCCTTTAGGTAAATCTTAGACTAGGGAAGCCACCTACTTAAAAAAAATAGAGAGAAAAAGAAAGTCAAAAAGAAAAGAATAAAAGGAGAAAAGAAAAGAAAACAAAAGAAATAAGCCACACTTCGTTGCACGAGTATGGCTGGTAAGTTGTCGGTGGTAAGAGCTCATCGACCGATTGTCCAGAACCCAACTCAATAAATGCACTAAAAATTCCCAAAACACTTAGGAAGAAGTAGAGAAGTAGAATAAATCGGGAAGATATACACTGGATTCACCCTTGTGTTGACCCCGTAAAAATAAAAGTAGGGAGAAAGCTATCGGTTATAAAGATACACCTTTAGGTAGAATTCTCTTTTTAAGGTCACCTAGAGGCATAGAATCCGAAGTCCATTTTTACTGCTAGTCAACGAGTCTATCACATTCATAATAAGATGCTTAGAACTTAGGGTTCTCATCAAATCTTGGGTGAGTTGAATGGCTATAGAAAGCCACTCTTAAACCCTAAAACTCGAAAATCCAAAAAAACTAGAAAAGAAGAAAAAGAGAAAAAGAAATTTTTCTTTGAATAAGGCAAGGGCTTGAGGCAGTCTGCATTTTGGCAGATACCCGAGCACTGTTGTTTCTTTGAAAGTTCAGATCCTAAGTAAATATTTTCTTAATGATTGAAAATAACTCATGCCCAAATAATCCAACCTGATTCTTTTATAAATAGCATATAATTTTTGCTAGGGACTAGCAAAAGATAGGCATGGGGGTGTGATGTAAACATGTTTACATTGCATAAGATGTTTATTTATGCATGTTCTTAAACATAGAATTGCATTGCATACTATAAATATTGCATAACATGCATCATTTTGCATTTAGATTAATTTGAATAAAATGAAGGTTAATTGTCTCCTTTTACGTTCAGGGACAAGGCAAAATTTTTATCGGGGCCACGGATCGAAGATCCAACCGTACAGATGTGATCAGGGCGACGATTGGAGTTTAACAACTCCAAGATCGCCCCAATCAAACATCTGTAGCATCAGATAGAGATCGGGGAACCCTAGAAGATCAAGGGCCAAGATGGTGTGAATCCACACTTCAAATGACAAATCCGACTGCATGGATGGATTTGAATCAATGATTGCAGCCTAACGGCTCGAAAATCGACTCAATCCGACAACCGTGGCACCATCTACATCATCAAGAAGATGGACGACCAAGATGGCACCACATGGAGCCATCTCAACCACCCAACCAGCCGCTACACCCGCCGCACCCTCTCTTCTTCATCGCTTCTCCGCCGTTGGATGCACTTGCCTAAATTGTAACCGCGACACAAGCACTTGTGTAGCGCGTTGGTCGAACGTGCTCGCAAGATTAGGAGGCGCGCGTTCGAGCCTACTCGAGCGGTTGCTGGGGTGAGGGTGAGCGGGCTCCGTGACCACTCGATCGCGATCGAGTAGCTACGGGTGCTCAATCCGTTTCACGTGCTATTGCATGCTCGCACCTCACGCGAGATCGCACGCAGGCGTTGCGTGCAGAGGAGGCACTGCGAGGGGCGAGTTAAGCCATCCAATCATGAGGCAGAACATGGAGCACACGTCTCATGCACGGGAGGCGAGTGGCCGCATCACTACGCCCACAATGGGGCTTTAGTGACGGTTTTATCCGTCACTAAAGACCCCTGATTTAATTTTTTCAAATTAAAATGACCAAATTGCCCTCACTCCTTGCAACTATAAAAGGAGACCCCCTCCACACGAAATTCTCATCCCTTCCGTCTCTTCTCTCTCTCTCCAAAGCTTAAGAGAAGCTTATCCCACACCCGGGATGCTTCTCAAGAGATAAAGTCAAATTTTCGTCCCCCTTTCGGAAGCGGATCCCGCAACGACGATGACGTGTTGCCCCGTTCTCGTTCTTCCCACTTCGTCCTCCTTTGTCCTGCTCCTTCCCTGTCTTCCAGGTGTCATCCCATCTGGCTCGTCCTCCAAGCGATCGTCAAGGAGGATAATTCTCTCTCCATTCTTTTTAATGCTCTCTAGAGTAGATTTACTACTTTTTAGTGTAATCGTTTTCTGCTTTCTAGTCGTAATGTTTAGTGTAATGAACAATTTCTTTGATAATGAATTCCATGTTCATTCTACATCTCTTTTTTTGGTTTTTATTTGTAATATTCTCTCTCTCTCATTCTCTCTCTCTTCTATATAGTGTAAATAGCCAGATAGTTTTTAATCAATTAATTTACTTCGTGACAAAAAACAAACACGTATTTTTTAAAATCAAATGTCCACCTCCTTGAGTTCGACCTAGGATTTCTATTCTGGTATAAATTTTATTTGTTGAACATGAGTTCTTCTCTTTCAAACTACAACGACAGGTTTTTCGAAACCAAATACGTTAGAGAAGCAACCCATAGCTTCAACAAAATGCCACAAAGGGAACACGACAATCTTGGGGTGGACGCAGTGTGCCAAAATTCTTCTCCATCTATTCCAACCAATCTTCTACCTCACTTAGGCTCTCGTCTCCCTTAAAGGTAGGAGGCCTCAGTTTCCTAAAATCTGCGAACAACTGGCAGTGTTGCTGCATCGAGTTTGTCTGCTCATCCCTACGCAGTGGTAACTCCTATTCTGTGCTATCCTTTGGGGATGGGGAAGGTGGTGGAGCTCCACCCCCACGTCCTACACCTCCTCTAGCTTTGCCACCACCTCGTCCTCTACCTCTATCTCCAGCACAACCACTGCTACGCTGACTACTTTGGCCAACGAAGGTGATGAGAGCCTCATCAACCATAACTAGCTCATTTTGACATAATAAAGAGAATAAAAGCTCCTACATAACCTAGTAGAAGGCCTAAATGAAGGAATAAGTGCTCTGAGAAGAAAACATGAAATAAAGGTTAAAACTGCAATTTTACCATTGCAGTACATAAATGGGATTTCTCAAAGACAAAACATACGTCAAATGGTCTAAATGAAATAAAAAGTGGGTTGATTCAATCAGACATGGGCTTATGTGTAATCTAGGAATTAAATGACATTTGATAACCCTAAAATAGACCCGCTTAAATCAACATGGTTCCGATCAGGATAAAAATCAAGTAAACCCTCTAAAAAACATGGAAAAATATCCCCTAGGGTTTAGAACACTCAATTTGGCCTTGTGAACCCAATTTGACCTAGATTAGGGTCCTAGCTCATTAATTGACCTAATTTGGGTTTTTATGCAAAATGTTCAGTCAAACGTAGTAAAAACTAAAATCCAACTTCACCATTGTATTCCTTAGGTCCAATTTAGGTTTGTACCAAAATTTGGACCTAAGGGGAGGTTATCTTGACCTACTTTGCAATTCAATACACCCAAATCATAATTTGGTCCCTATCTTTTGAAAATCATCGCAGAGAGCCCCCTAACTTCCTCTCCACCTTTGCAATCAGGTCCTTCTGCCATTATTGGGGCAGAATCCTTCTCCGGCGAGGATTAGAGAGGGAATACTCTCTGATTCCTCAGAGATCCCCTCCCAGAAATGGAAGGGAGATTCTCTGAGGAATTCCCTTCCATCTGAGGCCAGTCTTGATCCCCAGTGTGAACCCAATCTCTCGTGCGAACGCACAAGAGATTTGGGTATCTACCCACTTTCCTTCTTTGGCAAGCTGTCGGAGACGAAGGCATGCCCTCCAAGCTCTGAACACATGGCCTGTGCCCATAAAAGAACCCCCAAGCCCGGCCGCTCAATTTCAGCTCGACCTGGCCGGGGTTTCACCTCAGATTCGTCTCTTCCTTCCCGGCCAGGGTACCCAGCTAGCTCCGGCGAGCTTTCCCTTCCCTTCCTCTTCGCTCTGCCACAAAACCAGTGGCAGAGACTTCTTCCTGATTCTCCTCCACATCGCGCAATACTCGCGCACGCTGCCTCAGACCCATTGTCGCCGCCGTCTTCCTCCACTGGGCAGCTTCTTCTCCGGCGATAGAAGGAAGAGCTGTCCGCCTCTCCATCCCCCTTCGTCCCTGTAGTTAGGTTTAAACTATTCTCCTCTATCCCCTCTTTCATTCCCCCCACCTTATTTCATCAATCGACCCTCGACCGTCGCTGACCACCGCCATCTTCCTCGCCTCCGACCAACCTCCGGCGAGTCACTCCCGTCGCTCCACACTTCCGCACGACTCGCCGACCAACTCAGAGGCTCCGCCTCACCTCACCGTGCAACCTCCGCCCATCCACCATCCCTCTACGCCTCCACAATAGCCCCCCGAACACACCCACACCTCCGGTCACAGGACGACCTAGGCACGCACGCCTAGGCCGCCCCGCGACCTGCTGCATGTCGCATCACCTTCGCCGTGCCACGGTGAAGGTCTGCAGGTGGTATGATTAGGCCAATAGGTCGTATTCATGCACTACAGGATCGGAGCTGCAGCCGCCATTGACGACAGTTGAAGAAGCTCCAAGCTCGCTCCAGGCTTCAGGACGTCCAGGCTTCAGGTGCTGTGCATTGGGGCAGGTCTCACGAAGATCGTTGCTCCAGAAATCAATGCCAACAGAGGCCGCAGCTGTGGCAATTGCATGAAGGTTCTGCGAGCGCACGCGAGAGCGGGGCAGGACTAATAGTCCCACATCGGCAATCTACAACGCGCAGGTATGCTTTAAATTGATTTTGTGTTATACACTTATCGCATCCGAACGCACAGGGGTGAGGTCCCTCACCCAACGCACGCTCGCCTCGTCCGCGACTTCATCTCGCGAATCTGGCGGGCTCTGACTCGACCCTATCTGAGCACACCTCGGGCATCACCCTCATGCCGGTGCGCCTGGTCCTGGATGCGAAGCCCGACCTAATTACCCGCGGCTCTGGGAGAGCGTCTTGAGAGCGATTTGTAGAGAGAGAGAGACGTGCGGGTAGAGGGAAAGGGGTAGGTTTTGCTCCTTATGCAGGCAGGCTGAGAGTTGAAGAGAAGAGACTTAGCCACAGGAAGGAGAAGAGAAGAAGAAGGAGTAGAAGAAGAAGAAACTCTGAAGAAGAGGCTGAGCAAGGCAGAAGAAGAAGAAAGGCTGCAGAGAAGAGAAGAAGAAGACAGAAGAGAAAAGAAGCGAAAGGCTGCAGAGAAGAGACAGAAGACCAAGGAAGAAGAAGCCTTCGCAGAAGAGAGAAGACAAGGAAGAAGAGAGACTGCAGAGAAAGAAGAAGAAGGCCAACACAAGAAGAAGAAAGAAGCAAAGTGAAGGCTGTAGAAGAAAGAAAGCAAAAGAAGAGGGGAAAACACTTTTAAGACGTCTGATCACAAGATCAGACGTCCAATTTCATTATTTTGTCATAATTACTTTTTAACCACATACATTCATATTTAATTAAAGTTTTGAGTAAATTAGAGTGTTCAATTACATTTAAGATTAGTAGTAAATTCCGATTGCTCCCTGTGTTCGACCTCGGATACTTCGATTTTCAAGTAATAAAAACTTTTATTTGTTGACGATGCTTGATCACCTATACTACGACGCAATAACTGTTAAAACACGATCGAGCCAGTCACTTCAACAGAAGGCCTCCTTGCTTGGGGGATCTTGGAAGCCTCCTCCCCCTTGCTACTAGGGAGGGTGTTGCCCTAGGAAGGCAATCAACATCTCTGCCACCTGCTGAGCCTGTGTAGCCTAACCCTGCCCCTCCTCAGTGTGAGCATGGTGGTTGCCTCAGCTATCACGAGCTCCACGTCGAGGGACCATCTTTTACAAGGGGATAGCCAACAGAAGAAGATGATAATCAGACACAAGGAGGTAGACAACATTTTTGCTGCTAAGGACTTTTCAAGAAGCAAGGAAGGTCTAGTACTTGACCTGATGTCTATGATTCATGATGTAATGCTAATGTGTTGTTTAATCGGACCATTCTATTTATATATGGGATGTGCTTGCTCTGATACTGTTGCTACGCTTTTGTCGAATGTTAAAAAATGTGCATTGTAGTATAGTAAACAAAAACGATACAACACTTAAATTTATAAAGTACTTGAAAGTCACAAGTGAGTCTGAGGTCAATCGTAGGGAGCAAATTGGAATTCACAACACTAATAGCAATTACAGATAATGAGCACAACGATTAAGCACAAGAAAGATATTCAATGAATCTACTCAAAGTGATATTCAATTATAGCAATTGTATCTCAAAAGTTGATGGGATAAAAAGAATATAAAGAACTATAAAAATAGTGATTTAAATCACCTATTAATCTCCCACATTAAGCACATATCCCAATGCATCAATCTACTCAAT
This sequence comes from Thalassia testudinum, assembly GCA_037157565.1. Taxonomy (NCBI): domain Eukaryota; kingdom Viridiplantae; phylum Streptophyta; class Magnoliopsida; order Alismatales; family Hydrocharitaceae; genus Thalassia; species Thalassia testudinum. The sequence continues at coordinate 115,085,547 of JAZHRO010000025.1, forward strand.
TTCTCAATAGTGGTTAGAACCACTAATGTCTCAATTTCCATGTCAAATAGATGTCAGATTCATGCTCAAATAATACAACAGTACCAAATCAAACTTCGGCCACAGAAACCAGACGCCTTAAGTGTCTCCAAGCAACACAAGGCACCAGAGTACCGAGCACAACATAGAAGCCTCTAGAAGCCTCTCAAATTCTTGCTAAGTGTTGAGCATTTAGGCATGAATATCGAGGTGCAAAACCTACTCTTACCCTCAGATTTTCTCCTTTCCCCCTTCTCAGAATCGGGTATAGGTTAGGCGGGTAATCGAGTGTAAACAGTACCAGGTAGTGGGTTGTATATAGTGTTTAGGCTCATCAGCAGTGGGTGATGAGCGAGGAGTGCACGACACATGAAGTGGGGACCTTAACCCTTATGTGAGAGACAAAGAGCCCACGACAGAGAATTAGTTTATGTGTTGTGTGAGGTTTGGTGCCCACGATGTAGGAGTAAGCATTGCCTCCTTTTGTAGTATTGTAGCCATGGATTTCCTTGCTCCATTGCATCTATAGCTGGGTATTATGCTTTGAATTGTGGCTGATGCTGAGCTCTATTTGTCCAAGTGGAAGCCTGAAGATCTACGTGGCTCTAGTCTGTGTCGATAAAGAATGGTTGTGATGGCGATGATGGCCGGATGCCTATGGTCGGAGATGAAGATGACGATGGCGGAAAAGGAGGTTTGACCGGACACCTGAAAGCATAAACATGGGCTTTATGCCCACATTAAATCATTCATCAACATCGCTGAAGCACGATGAAGGTGGTAGCAGTGTTTTTGTAATGTTTAGAGGTGTATGGTGGTGTGCCGTTATCAAGGAAGGTGTTCAGAGGATGGGTTGTTCGGAGGGAGTATGGAGTGGATGGAAGCATCAGTAGGGAGAGGGGTTTCAATCATGAAGGTGAATGGAGTGTTGTGGTGGTGGTAGTGTGGCATACGAGGGTGTGTAGTGGTGTAGCAACCATGCCGGTGGTGTGGCCAGAGTTAGGGAAGATGGAGGGGAAGGAGGTGATTGGTCGGTTGAATTGAGGAGCTAAGGGGATAGAATTAGGCTAAGGAGAGAGAGGAAGAGAGTAAACCTAACTGCGGGATAAAAGGGAAGGAATTGGCACCTACTTTGGTTGGCTGGTGTCGGAGAAGGGGAATACTATAGTGGACAAACGCCGGCAAAGAAAGGGTTGGAGACGCTGGGGCTTTGGTTGGCCACCGTCGAAGAAGATGAAGAAGAGCGTTGCGCGTCCAATTTGACCATTGGTGGCCTGGACAAGGGAGATTGAGAGGGACACCTGAGCGTAGGTTGGAGTCAACTGGGGAAGAGAAGGAAGACTTGTTATGGCCTTAAACCTAGCTAATTTGGACCGTGGGAATTCAGGTACTCTTTATAGAGCTTGAGATCGAGCTCTATATGACAAAGGAGGCTTGATTTGGCAGAGGTTTTGGGAGAAAAACATCCCCAATGTCCTCAAATTGGCCTGAGCTCTAGGAATGATTTTCGAAACCCTAAGGCAGTTTAAATGATCAAGTAGGTTCTCCAGATTATCCCTCCAAATTTGGAGGAATTTGTATCTGATTTGAGGGAGAAATCATTGATTGAAGGTCGATGGATTTGGGTTCACACTTCTAATGGTGGTAGGGACCTGTTTGAAGAAAATAATGAGAAGTTAGGGACTTGAACGTAATAAATTAGAAAATTAGGGGCATGGTGTAAAGAACAAAGATTTTATGGATTAAATTGCAACCTATGTCAAGATGGACTCAGATTGAGCCCAAATTTTAGTACTAACCTAATTTGGACCCAAAGAATCTAGTGGTGAATTTGGATTTGAGTTTTAACCAAGTTTGACTAGGAAAACTACACAAAAGCCCAAATCAAGGCAAAATCCCATCTAAAACTCTATTCTTGGTTAAAATAGGTTTAGATGGTCAAACCAAGAGTACCAAACCTCTGAGAATATTTTTCTATGAATTTTAGGAGGTTTAGATGAATTTATCCTGACTAGAACTTTTTCAATTTAAGTGGGGTTGAGAATTAGGATTTTATGTATTGTTTCAATTCTCGAAATGCATGAAACATTGTTTCTGTTAGTGTGGACCCACTTTTTTGTCTGTAATGCTCAATTGACTTTGATTAACCCCTGGGTGACCTAGTGGTTATTTTGCTTTCATGATGTGATATTAAAACTGTAGAATTAACCTTAATTTGTTGGTCTCTACTCAAAACAGATCTGAGTGGAATTACGGCCCTCATGCAATTATTTAGGAGCACTTATCTCTTGATTCTGACTAATTAAAGCTAGTTATGGCTAATGATGGTGTTACCATCAAATACCATCTGTTACAACCCAAACCGCTTGTTCACATAAGGACTCGGATCGGTTCATCAAATACCCAAGATCTGGTCATCATTGCATAATCATAGAATAATGTAGCATTCACAATACATAGCATCACAAAATATGAATAATAAAGGATTTAGAACGAGTCATTTCTTTTTATTTAGGATAAAGTTCATAGCCATTAAAGCTAAAGATGAAATGATGTAGACACATCTATGTCACATAAACTATCTATTTATGAGTGTTCTTAGGCGTATAATTGCATTAGCTTTATAAATATTGCATAGCATGCATTATTCTACATTTAGAATAGATTGTATAAATTATAGGTTACTTTTCCCTTTTTGTGGTAAAGGGACAAGGCGATATTTATCTGGGCCTCGGATTGAAGACCCAACTATACGGATCTGATTAGGACTACGATCAGAGTCCAATGCCTTCGAGATCGCCCCAATCGACCCTCTGTGGCATCAGATGCAGCTTGAGGAAGATTAAAGGCCAAGGTGAAAATCCAGACTTCAGACAGCAAATCTAACCACATGAATGGATTCGGATCAATGTTCGTAGCCTAACAATGCAAAAATAAACACAATCCGACATCCATGGTACTATCTACAAGCATTGGAAAATGGATAGGCCAGATGGCACCACTGGTGCCATCTAAGTTGCCCACAGCCACCGGCCTCCTCCATGATCTGTGCCATTAGATCTCGATCATTAACTACAAAAACTTGATGTTCACGGGCGTTTCGTGCGGATTTAAAGCGTATTATGTTGTAGTATAACCGACAAAACGTTCGAACAAATACAAAGTCTCGAAGACCGGAGTATCCGAGGTCGAACACAGGGAGCAAATGGAACTTACCACTAAATCAAAATGTAATTGAACACTCTAATTTACTCAAAATATCAATTCAGGTATGAATGTATGCGATTAAAAGGAGTTAGGGCAAAAAAAATATGAAATTGGACGTCTGATCTTGTGATCAGACGTCTTAAAAGCATTTCTCCTTTTCTTCTTGATTATTCTTCTTCTTCTTCTGCTGCAGTCTTTGCTCTTTCTTTTCTTCTTCTGATCTCTGCAAAGTCTTCACTTGGCTTCTCTGTGCCTTTGCTTCTGGCTTGCTCTTTTCTTTCTTCCCTTGCGAAGGCTTCTTTCTTGCTTCTTCTTCTCTGCCTTGTTTCTTCCTCTTCTATTCTTCTCTGCCGTTCCTTCTTCTTTCTTTCTTTTCCTTCTCGCGGCCAAGTCCTTCTCCTCCTGCGTTCAGCCTGCCTGCACAGGAGCAAAACCTAACCCTTCTCCCTCTACCCGCGCATCTCTCTCTCTCAAGCAATTCACTCAAACCGCTCTCCCAGAGCCACAGCCATAATCGGGTCGGATCGTACCCGGGACCAGGCGCACCTGCAGGTGTGTGATGCGCGAGGAGTGCGTAGGTCTAGGTCGGGTCGGATTCGCCAGGTCCGCGTGGTCAGGCCGCGGACGAGGCGGGTGTGGGATCAGTGAGGGACCTCACCCCTGTGCTTACTGAGGCGATAAGAGTAAAACACAAAAACAACTTATATGGTACCTGAGGGTTGCAATCCCACGATGTGGGACTATCTGGTCTCGCCTTCACGCGCGCCTGCAGAAGCCTCGTCGTGCGATTGCCCCGCAGCTGCTGCCTCTGCTAGCGCTCCTTGGCTGGACTCGTTCACCTCGCGACACTCGCGCTAGTATGCAGCACCTGTAGCCTGGAAGACCGGGTGCCTGGAGCTTCGTGGGAGCTTCATCAGAGGTCGTCCATGGCGGCAGTGGCTCAAACCCTGTCATACACAAAACGCGCCTCTCGGCCCAATTAGAATAGCTAGAGACCTTCGCCGTGGCACGGCGAAGGCGGTGGGCAGTGCTGCAGGCCGCAGGTCGGCCTAGGCGTGCGTGCCTAGGTCAACCTGTGGCCGGAGATGGTGGGTTGGTCGGGGGGTGATTGTGGAGGGCTGGAGTGGCAGTGGTAGGGTGGAGTGTGTTCCTGGAGGTGAGGCAGAGCTTTCGAGGTGGTTGGCGAGCCGTGTGGAGGGCTGGAGTGGTGTGGGCGGCTCGCCGGAGTGCGGTCGGAGGCGAAGACGATGGAGGTGGTTAGCGTCTGTCAAGGGTCGATCAAGGGAGATAACAGGGGAAAAGAGAGAGGAGAGGATGGAGAGGAGTTCTAACCTAACTGTAAGGACGAAAGGGGACGGAGGGCGAACAGCAGTACCTGCTGTCGCCGGAGAAGATGACGCCCAGTGGGGGAGGACGACGGCGACGACGGGGCTGAGGCGGCGTGCGCTGGTACTGCGCGACGCGGAGGAAGGTCAGGAAGTTAACTCTGCCACTGGTTTTGTGGCAGAGCGAAGAGGGAGGGGAGGGGGCCTCGCCGGAGCCTGCTGGGAGTTTGGCCGGGCAGGAGGAGAGGAATTGGGGGTGGAACCTCGGCCAAACCAAGCTCAGCCTCTTCGGCCAGAGTTGTGGGTTCTTATATAGGCGCTGGACTTGGTGTGCAGGGCGTGAAGGGCACGTAATTGCCTGAGGTTGGTCGCCGGAGATGGAAAGGAGTTAGGATACCCAAATCTCTCGTGCGTTCGCACGAGAGATTGGGTTCACACCAGGGATCGATATCGGTCTTAAATGGAAGGCAATTCTTCAGAGAATTCTCCTTCCATTTCTGGGAGGGAATCTCTGAGGGATTAGAGAGCAATCCCTCTCCGAACCTCGCCGGAGCTCGGTTCTGCCCTAGCAATGGCGGCAGGACCGGTTTGCAAAGGAGGCGAAGAACCTAGGGGGTTCTCTGCAACGGTATTCAAAAGATAGGGACCAATTTGTGATTTGGGTGTACTAAATTGCAAAGTAGGTCAAGATGACCTCTCCTTAGGTCCAAATTTTGGTATAAACCTAATTTGGACCTAAGGAATCCAATGGAGAAGTTAGATTTCAGGTTTGACCTCGTTTGACTGGATATTTTGCGTAAAAACCCAAATTAGGTTAATTGAAGAGCTAGGACCCTAATCTAGGTCAAACTAGGTTCCAAAGGCCAAATTAAGTGTTCTAAACCCTAGAGTATGTTTTTCCATGATTTGTAGAGGGTTTACTTGCTTTTTGTTCTGACCGGAACCTTGTTAATTTAAGCGGGTCTGTTTTAGGGTTACCAAGTGTCTTTTAGTTCTTAGATTGCACATGAACCCATTTCTGATTGACTCAACCCACTTTTTATCTCATTTAGACCATTTGACCTATGTTTTGCCTCTGGGAAATCCCGTTTATCTATTGCAATGGTAAAATTGCAGTTTTAACATTTATTTCATGTTTTCTTCTCAGATCACTTGTTCTTCAGTTAGCCCTTCTTCTAGGTTATGTAGGAGCTTTTATCTTCTTTATTGGGTCAAAATGAGCTAGTTATGGCTCATGATGAGGCTCTCATCACTTGACAAAGTTGAGGATGTAGCGTAGCGGTCGAAGCTCCTGTACGCGACTCAAGGCGTGCATTCATATTCGCTCCAGCGGATTAAATCTGCTGAAGAGGAGGCACGACAAAATTCATCTGTCAATTGCACGATGACCGGCTGATGAGGCAAAATCATGGAGGCATGAATGGGCAAGCGCACACACGTGCGTGATGATGCCACAATGGATGCACGATCGTACGTGCACCCTCTTTATAGCACGAATCAAGGTGACTTTAAGCCGTCCGGTCACATGATTGGATGGCTGATCCTGATCCACGTCGTGCGGTGCTTGTTTACAAGCAAACAGATGAAGACGACAAGTCGCATTACGTGGTGTGACGAGAGGCGTCCGATTGGCGATGAACAACTCATTTTGAGGTGCGCCTTCAGCAATATGCAGCTACAGTAATGCTCATAAAAGTTACTAAAGGCCTTGCATTAATTTTTAACCATATAAAAGGACCTTTTTCCCCTTTGTACTCAACTATAAATAGGCACCAACACCCATCTCATCCAAGCAGCCCATCTCTTCTCTTCTCACCATCTCCAAAGCTCTAAGGAGCTAGTCCCAAACTCGGGATGCTCCTCTAGAGTAAAAAAATCAAACTTTTATCCATCTTCTCACACCCTTTGTGGATCATCCCATGGTTGTCTTCTCACCACCATTTGGGAATCAGATCCCACTGCGACACCACGCTACTTCTTCCTCCATCATCCAACTTCATCCTCCCTCATCCAACCTCTCACCATCATCTTCTGGGTGGTCTGTCAACACAGCTCGTCCTCCAAGCAGCCGTCGAGAAGGATTTTCTCATTGCTATCTTTTACTACTTTCTAATGTAGTTTTCATTTTTTCAAGTAGTTGAAATGAACATATGGTTAAGAAATATTTGTCCATACTCTCTCTCACTTTTCTCTATATTATTCTCTATCTTTTCTATTATTTATTCTTTAAGTAGAATAGCTCATGTAGATTAATTTCAACCAATTACTTTCTTTTGTGACAACAATTCCAAATGTGATTTTTAATCAAACGTTTGCCTCCCTGTGTTTGACCTAGGACTCGCTAGAGTTTTGGTAAAATTTATTTGGTAGCAGATTTTCTTGCGAATTTTATGACTCAGGTTTTTCCAAACTCAAACTTTTCGCAACGATTTTCTGGCTCATCGTTTTGGCGCCATTACCAGGGAGGTGATAAATGCCAATTTATCATCATTCTTATGCATTAAAACAAACCTAGCTCTTAGGATTTTGCTTCACAAACGGGCTTTTGGGTTGCATTTAGGCATCAATTAGGTTAGGTATGCATTCTAATTTTTATTGTGTTTTTGTTGTGTTTTTGTGAGTGCTAAGGATATACAGATTGTTAGATCCCTAAAATCCTAACACTCAGGAAGGCAAATGGTGAAGGAGAAGCTCAAACTAGATAGAATTCAGCTTGATCTAGCTCACCATAGCTAGAATCCAGCTCACTTGAACTAGGGTTAGCTCATCCTAGCTCCATTCAACTCATCTCAACTGAATGGCAGCTCAAGAGAGCTCATCTTAGCTCACCCTAGCTCAGGTCAGCTCAAATCCAGCTTAGCTTAGCTGAGTCTAGCTCATCTCAACTCCCATTAGTTCACAGGGAGCTCTAGCTATCTCAGCTGAGTTGACTGGAGTTCACCTCAGCTTAGGACTAGCTTGATCCACCTCCACTCCACTCCAGCCAACTAAGGATGACTTCATTTTAGCTCAGCAAGCTCAAGTCCATCTCTTGGGGACTCAACTTAGCTCAACTCAATTGAGCTAAGCTACCTTAGTTGCCTCAACCAGATTGATCCTCCCCGGGAGCACCAGATCTAGCTCACCTCAACTCCTTGTGGTAGAAGCCAGCTTACTTTAGCTTGTCTTAGTAGCTAGCAAAGAACTAGCAAGCTAAGCTAGCTAAAGTAGCTCCATGCCACCCTCTTTAGTAGCTGCCAGCTCCAGTTCAGTTTCAGACTTCTCCTCTTCAGCTCCTCTCCTAAAACCCTAGCTCCATATGCCTCCACCTCTACTCCATTACTAGCTAAGCTCCAGCTCCCTTGGCCATTCACCACCCTAAAACCCTACCTAACTAGCTCCACCAATTAGCCCTACCAAGGCTCCACCTAAGCTACCTAGTCCACTCAACTCTTGGAACCAACCTAGGCATCCCTTCACCCCATCACTACCACCAAAAGGCACCCCATTCTTGGTGCCAAAACCACCTATAACTACCCCCATTTTGGTGCCAACTTTTTCCTCCAAAAATCCCCCCATCTTAACCCTACACATACCCCTTCAAGCCATCACCACCCTACACCTACCCTTCCTTCTAGAAGCCCCCATAGTTGGCGCCAAAACCATGGAACCTCTCCATGGTGGCACCAACCTATGGTGCCTCTCCACCACCATAACCACCACCACCACATCCCTTAAGGTGGCACCAAACACCCTCCACCAAAGGATCACCTAACCACCTCCTAGAACCCATCCTAGCCCTACATCTATCCCACACCAACTACCCCCTTCTCCACCTCTATAAAAACCCTCATAACCACCACTTAAGTGTGGCATCACTTTAGGAGTGTGCTCATCCTTCCTTTAGTTAAATCTACCCTATACCTGCTTCATACCTACGGCCAAGAAGAAGGAGTAGTGAAGAAAATTAAGGGGGCACATCACCCGCCCCTTTGGTTCCTTCTTCTCCCCATTCCTTCACCTTGTGCCACGCCAAGAAGGAGGAGCATTCCACATCAAGGAGGATGGCCAGGCATTGGAGGAGAAAGGGTGGTGCATGCCCACCCTTGGGAGAAGTTTAAGGCATGCCCCCATTAGTGTTTGCCTTGGAGGACATCAGGTAGAAGGAGCCTACAGCAAAGAGAAGGAGAAGGAAGGAGACCTTTTTAACTACAAGAGCAGCCGTAGTTGGAGTAAGAGCATCTCTTCTTCACCAACATAATCAAGATTTTTGTTTCATTTGTCTTTAGTTTCAATTATTTTTTTTAGAAGCTTTCCTCTACAAGTGTAAATAAGAATCCATTTTCTATAAAATTGCCTTTTTAAATTTGGTACATCTTGTTCTCACTTTAATTTTGTTTTAGCATTTTCACACCTTCTTCCTAATTATCCTAGGCCCTCACTTGCCTAGGATGAGCTTGGGAAGAAGACATTCTTGTCACCTAGTGCTAAGATCGGTTTAGTCTTTTCCGCTACCAATCTTTGTATTACCTTGTTAAGTCAAAAACCCTAAAAAGCATATATTGAAAAACACCAAAAAGAAAGGTGATTTCCATGTTTTCAAGCAAGGGATTTATAATTGCAACAATTATCTCTTTGGATGACCCTAGATACTCCACTACCTAGGTTATAAATTTTAAAAGCGAAACAGATTTACACCTTGCAATGATTTCCAAAACCCTAATTAACAAACAACCTATTTTCGCTATCAGGAGGCAACATGCTTTGATTTCCAACATTTTTTGCCTAACTTTTATCTCACTTTTTCTCTGATCTTGCTGTGATTGCAGATACTCTTTTGAGGCAGGCCAGAGCAATTAGATTAGAGAAAAGTACGGATAAAGGTTCTGTAAGTATATCCTTACCTCCCACCCCTTTAGATTTCATTCCACCACTTAATAGCTCAAACCCTAATTAACCTAGGAGCTTGCATAAACCCTAAGGTTAGTTTTGGTTGTTTGTTCGCCACTCCCACCCACCTCACCCCCCTACACACACACACAAATATATATATATAAATCTAATCGTGGGATTTATTTAAACTAACACACCTTATATACCTACATGAAGGTTTCGTCCCTACCAGGAGGGGTGACGTAATAAATTGCGGAAATAAAAATATAAAGCAATATCACAAGAAATTAAGCAATCACACAATGTACACAGGAATTTTTAGGTGGAAACCCAAACCGGGTGAAAACCACCACCTAACCCTCTCAAGTTAGGATTTTCCGATCAACCTAGTTGATCAAATCCACTAACCGAATCACTTTGAACGAGGGTGATTCAACCTCAATACAACCACGCTACAAGTACGAGGGTAGCGTTCCTCAACCCCTTCTCTCCACGAGAAGGATTTTGTCCCACGAAGGAGACGGGAATTCGCAAAGCGAATACCCAACCAAAAGACAAAGATAAAAGAAACAATAGTCCTATAGAGCCAACAAAATAATTAAACCTAGCTTCTATAGGAAATAGGAAACTCCCCTTTGCAAGGAGTGCGTTGACGATGACGCGGTGCGTGTGCCACGCGATGGCGCTACGTCGCTCTCGTTAACAACGCCGGGAGAGCGGGTGCGCAACGCTTGATGCTCTCAAGAGAATGGAGTTTGAGCTTGGAGAGCAAGAGAGTCTTTTCTTTGGACACAAAAGGTTTGAAAGTGTATTGCAAGGTGTGTGTCTTAGTGTGTATATGTCTCTCTAGGTGTTTTTGTGTTACAAAGGTTCCCCTCTATTTATAGAGGCCTTAGGAAGGCTTTGGAAGGCTTGGAAAAGCTTCCATAGCCGTTGGGTGCAAAGCCCAAGAGAATCAGGCCGAAATCAGGACAATGATTACACTTCACAGGGTTATCAGATGTCTAACTCTGGCATCAGACGTCTGGAAGGCCACTTTAAGACATCTGATTCCAAGGTCAGACGTCTGATTCTATGCGGGTTTCTCCCTGACTTGAATCAGATCTAAACAGGGTTTTTGTACAAGTCCATCAGACGACATAGAGGACGTCTGGCACTAAGTCTGGACGTCTGGAAACCTACTTTTACCGTGGGAATTGATTTCCAAACGTTGCAACGGCTAGAAAATCTCTGAGAAGAGATTTTGGGTCAGCCGAGGCAAAACGGTCATTTATCAGACGTCTGTGAAGTCCTATGGACGTCTGATAAGGCTCTAACGGTCATATTCTTGAGTGTCTTCTAAGCCAGCCAACGGTCCACTAACTGGACGTCTGGCAAAGTCATCAGACATCTCCTAAGACGTCTGGTATAAGGTCTGGACGTCTGAATTCATCAGACAGAACTAACTATGTCCAGCCTAACAGTTATCAGACGTCTGAAACAACAGTCAGACGTCTTAAAATCCTTTATCAGACGTCTGATTCGTGAATTAGACGTCTGGAAAGTCAGTTTTAACCCTATATTGGTTTTCTAAGTGTTCTACAGAAAACCTACGTATCCTAGGGTTGTGCAGGTGTTCCTAGGACTACTGTTAGGGTTCTTTGAGGCTCTTTAACATAATGTCTAAGGAAAATAAAGAGCAAGAAAATAAATACAAGAGATACATGAAAGGATAAAAAAGAATCTATCCTATTCTTCTTGTCTTCCATCTCCAATCTTTCGCTCCACGCGAACCTCCTCTATTTTCCGTCAAGCTCCTCCAATCCGTCCTGGATGCGAGCTCGAGTTCCGTCGAAACACGTCTTCATTTGCAATTGACCTGAAATCTAGGACTCAAATTGCAAATGTTAAATAACACGTGTTTTGTTATCATCAAAACAAATGATCGTGGTGCTCTAGCACCAACACTACATACACACTAAAATGCACCACTCTTGTCTGATTTAATCACTTAACTAAGGAGTTGACCTAAGCACTTGGTACACCTCAACGCACTATACGAATAAGTGATTAGACATCAGAATAGGCTAAAGCTGATTGGGTGACTTAATTAGTGGTGCATCAGGCCACTTGTCTAATCTGTCTGGGCCTCACCACTTAACTTAAAATTGATTCATTGAGTAGTTGCCCCTTAGGATTCAACTATTAGGAATTAACCAATCACTCCACATTCTTTTGAGTTCTAAAAGGAAAATATTTGAACCAGTGCTCTCAAAACTTCGTGTGCCAACTGAACCTTGTCTGAATACACCTAAGAATTGAATCCTAAAAGCTACTAAATAATGTTAAATCTTAAAAGATACATCATCAAATAACCTTGTTTGGAAAGTTTGGTTGTGCACACACACACATCGAAACTGATCTTTAAGGGCACAACCTATCTAAAAGGCCCATCACATTCCAGAGCATAATCAAACCTAAGCCTAACTAAAACTGAGTAGACATTTGCCTTAAGGATTTAACTTGCTCTTTGGAGCTAGATCGAGATTATTTTCGATTAGTTTTCTTCTACTGGTCCATCGTATGTTTAGTTAGGGGAGTAGTGTGGAACAACCAAGGTTGGGGGATATCAATGGAACCTGAGGCGAAAGCCAAGGGAAGAACCTTCTCTCAAATCCCTCCCTTAACAGGTTAGATTGACCCGATAGAAGTAGACCAAATCGTTTCTTTCATCTCAAGATGGGTTTTAAAAGTTTGTAGGTCTTTAGCCTACCTACCTAAGGACAGGTTTAGTTTGATTGTATTGCAGGGCACCTTTCTCTCCTTTATTTTCCCTCCTACTTCACCATGTATTCTTCCAACACCACACCCATATTTCCATTCCTACCCTCCTGCTACCACTTATCCCGAAGATGATTATTATCCTAACCTGACCGCCAACCACCCAACTACTAGTTGGGATAATCTTGATTGGGGATATAATTCTAGACCTCAATGTTCAGGGTCTAACCCTAGACATCATGATTGTGATTTCTACCCTTCTTCAAGCTATACTAATTATAGATCTCCACCCTTTGATGATCAACCTAACCTGATCTACAATCAAGAATGATATGCTGATTATAGTCCCTACCCTCCCCAGGATTACGCTGCATATAGGTTACTACCCCTCTTTGAACAACCCAAAATGACCTACTATCAAGGAGGGCCCGAAGAACCTTAATTCCTTGACTCCCCTGAACTGAACCCAAACCCACCTAACCTTGAACCAAAGCATTTGGTTTAGGTAAACCAAGTCCAAGATAAGGTGTTGGCTAACTTGAGGAACACCATTCGATCTTTAGAAGTTCGACTAACACCCTGAATTGAAGAATTGGAGCCTTTGATTCAAATGGTTGATGATCTTAATAAGTATTTATTGGATTGGCTTCAAGATGTTGAGGATAAGGACCCAGGTGTTTTTACTTGGGAAATTATCAAGGTTGACAATGAGATTTGTGATTGCTCTAGTCCAATATTGGGATGATTCCCAGGTTGTACCCCCTTCAGGAGAGCTAATGTCAGAACCTGCTCAGGCACATGTAGGGGGACACATTTTATGAGACCTAGGATGACCAGATTGATTTGGAGCAACCTAATGAGGATGAATTGATTCTTTCACCCGAGATCCCAGAGCTAAGGTACGAGGAAAAATATGCCTCTATGGACCAAGGAACAGTATATGATCTTAAGACATATTAATGTGGATCTAGAATTCTTTTATTCCAAAGGTGAAGAATCTTTTTGTGAAGTCTCATTTGAGTTTGAAGAAAATAATTTTAGTGAGACAAATGGGCCTGAGGAGTATGCTAAATCATTTGATAGCCCAATAATTGAAGATTATGGTCCTAATGGGGTTGACATGGAGAATTCAGATCATGAGTTAATGGATGATTCAAGTAATAACCCCAGTCCTCACATACACCCCCTTGAGCATAATGATGATTCTGTTCTTAAGATCTCCAAACCCAAGTCTATTTTAATTCAGTCGCAAATTTTGGACTTGGATATTTTATACGGGGTTGATGAAACTTTTGAGGTCCTAGAAACTTTGATTATGGATGATACAAGCTGGGAAATGAAAATCTGGGAATCTAATTCCAGGGGAAGTAGAAGTCTGGATCTAAGGGTTTCTATAGACCTGAAACCACCAACCTTCTACCTCCACCCTTATGAAATTTTCAACTCTAAGGGTGTCTAACCCATGTACAAATTCATTGATTATCTTTTTGATCTTGAATTTTCTATTTACCAACTTTGTGGACTTGGGTTGCATCCTCACAAACCGCAAGTCCAACCCCGTTTGCATAATGATCTCCGATTCTAGGTAATTTTCATCAAGAACCTTAGAACCACTCGACCCTGGGGCATGGGTCTGCACCACAATCTCATCCACATATGTGGACATCTTCTCCTTGCGGGTCCTAAAATTAATCTTTTTATTTTGATCTTGACTCGCACCTATGAATTCTTTTTTTCTTCTTTGTTTGTATAGTGTGCTTAGCTGAAGCACTAAACTTAGCACTTATATAGTTTGTTTTCATCTCAGAGTTGACCGGGTAATCAGGAAATTCAGGTGCTTTTTCTTCTCTACTCCGCTCAGTTTCATATTTTTTTAATACAATGAGGACATTGCATTAGATAGGCATGGGGGCTGGATATTTTCATCTCTAAATTATTTTGTTAGCTCCATAGATTCCCTTTATTTTCTCTTTATTTTCAAAAAGAAAAAATTGAATTAGGAAAAGGGAACTTGGGTATTAGAGTTTTTCAACCTTAGGAAATAATATAATAGGACCTGAACACTTAGACCCTTTAGGTCTTCGGGCTTAATCAGCCTGAGTGTCCACTAAAATGTGGACATGTTTCTCGAGTCCTCGCTATTCATAATTTCATTTCTAATTAGTTAAATAAGTTGGGGTGACAAGTATACGACTTATCAACCCGCCCTCTAATTTGAAGGGACTTTAAGTATAAAGTATTTACACACTATTTGCACTGACTCACTTTTCAACGATTTTAATGAAAATTGGAAATCTAATGGACATTCTAGGGTAGTATAGTTGGCAAGTTATCGTGGGTAATAGCTCATTGGCTGGTTGTCTAAAGCCCAGCTACACGACCATTCTCTTTCTACTTCTTTTAGGTAAATCTTAGATTAGGGAAGCCACCTACTCGAAAGAAAAGAAAAAAATGATAAGAAATAGAAAAGAAGAAAGAAAAATAAATAAATAAATAAATAAATAAATAAATAAGCCACACTTTACCGTAGGAGTATGGCTGACAAGTTGCTGTGGGTTTGATGCCCCATTAGCCGGTTGTCCAAAACCCAACTCACAAAATGCACGATTAATTCCTAAACATTTAGGAAAAGGCAAGAAGTAGAATAAATTGGGGAGTAATACATTGGGTTCGCCCTTATGTTAATCCCACAAAAAAGTAAAAGTAGGGAGAAAGCTACCGATCGAACAGATACACCTTTAGGTAGAAATTCTTAAGGTCACCTAGGGGCGTAAAAACCTGAAATCCATTTTAGTTGTCGATTAGTGAGTCCATTACATTTACACAAAAAGATGCTTAGAACTTAGAGTTCTTTTCGAGTCTTGGGTGGGTTGGGTAGTCGTAGAAAGTTACCTCGGAACTTTAAACTCAGAAATAAAAAAAATAAAAAAAAGAAATTAGAAAGAAGAAAAAGAAAGAAAAAAATGTATTTGCTTTTGAATAAGGCGAGGGCTTGGGTGGTTTGTATTTTGGTAGACACTCGGGCATTGTTGAGTCTCTATAGTTCTAGTCTTTAGTAGAAACTTCTTATTGTTGAGAAATATCAATTGCCCAAGTAATTTGATCCAAATTCTTTTATAAATAGCATGTAGTTTTGTTAGGGACTAGAAAAAAATAGGCATGGGGGTGTTATGTAGACACATCTATCTCACATAAATTATCTATTTATGTGTGTTCTTAGACGTATAATTGCATTCAACATTATAAATATTGCATAACATGTATCATTCTGCATTTAGAATAGATTATATAAATTATTGGTTAATTTTCCCTTTTTGTGGTCAAGGGACAGGGCGATATTTATCTAGGCCTCAGATTGAAGACCTAACCGTACGGATCTGATCAGGGCAACGATCGGAGACCAACACCTCCGAGATTGCCCCGATCGAACTTCTGTAGTATCAAATGTAGTCCAAGGAAGATTAGAGGCCAAGGTGCAAGGTTGTGAAAATCCAAACTTCAGACAATAAATCCAACCACACAAATGGGTTTGAATTGATGATCACAACCCAACGGCAAGAAAATCGACCCAATCCAACATCTGTGGTACCATGTACAAGCGTTGGAAAATGGACAACCCAGATGATGCCACATGGTGCCATCCAAGCTGCCTGCAGCCACCAATCTCCTACTTCTTCATCCGTGCCATCCGATCTTGATCGTTGGATCGAGATCCAATAGTCGAGAGTGTGCGAGCATTAATTACAAAAATTTGACAAAGTTGAGAACATAGCACAATGGTCGAGGCTCTTGTGTGTAATGCAAGGCACCCGTTCGAATCTGTGTGAGCAGATTAAATCCACTGAAGAGAAGGCACAGCAAAATTCAGTTGTCTAATGCATGATGAGCAGCCGATGAGGCAGAAACGTGGAGGCGCGGATGGGCGAGTGCACACACGTGTGTGATGATGCCATAATGGACACACGATTGGACACATGCCCTCTTTACAGTGTGAATCAAGGTGACTTTAACTCGTCTGATCACATGATCGAACAGCTGATTAGTTGAGCACGAACGACTGAAGACGATCAGCAGCGTGATGTGGAGCAACAAGAGGTGCCCGATTGGTGATGAACGACTCAAGTTGAGGCACACCTTGAGCAACATGCAACTATAGCGACATGATGAGAGGCTCATCACAGCTTCTAATCACCCCTAATTAACTAGTTTCCCAAGTTAATTAGCTAGGAATATGCATATATAAGGGTTAATTATAGAATAAGGGACAATGTAATAAAGGAACTTAAAATAAGTTAAAAATGCTAAATTATAAGTCAATTAACATTATTAATAATTTAATTAATAAATGGACTCAAAATATCATTAATTAGTTACCTAATTAATATCTTATTTAACTTAAGTATAACTTAAGACCTAAGTCTTTAATAACTTAAGTTAATAAGTAAATAAATATACATAAATGGGTCAAAAATGTTAATATATGGATTTAATATAATATTTATCTAATTTATAATTATATATAAAAAGTTGGAAAAGAATTAAATTAAAATTAACTTAAATGGCCTCTGTTTACATTTTAGTACCTAAAATTCAATGCATTTGAGTCCTTTCCTTTTACTTAGGCCTTTAAGTTTCCTTACGTTTAGGTCCCTATGAACATTCTTCTTCGTTTCTTCTTTAGGCGCTTCAACGGCTGACAAGTAGCGGTGAAGACACCTCACGATCACCTCACATTTGTCATCATTCCTTCCTCGCCAAGCTCCTGGAGCTTGCACTCACCTTCTTCATTTCATCCCACGGTTTGGATGATCTCTAAATCCTATTTAGGGTTTGGCGATAACTTCACTGGCGTCGGAGAAGATGCCGATGGTTATCCTGCACATAGACACATTCCTGTCCAAATTCAGCCACCTTCACAGTCTCCGTAACTTGTAAATGCCCTAGGACCCCTCCGATTTCAAGTGTCTGTCCCCTATCCTTCTTCCCCAACTATGGTCGATGGTAGGCTATTCCTTCGCTACCTCCGGCGACGTCTCACCTCTCCTTCGGAGCTCCTTCATGTGAGGGACTCGTCTCTCTCACCTCCAATTCCTCTCCGTATGGCTATGACAGAGCCTTGGAGCACCGCATCCCCTATATCACCTCTTCCTTTCTCACCGGAGTTCTTCCACCAACCTTCTGATTTCATCCTCCGTTATGAGCCATAGATGGAGCTTCTCATCTCCTTTCGTCTAGGTAACAGTAGAATTAGGTAAGTAGTTTAGTGTAGCGTAGTTAGTTAGTTCATTTAGGTAGTTTACATCCTTATTTTTAGCTTCGTCTCCAGCTCCGGCAAGGCCAAGTCCAGCCTCATTGCTCTTTCGTTAGCACTTTCAGGTAATGTTCCACTCTCCTTATCTTTTCATGATCCATTTCCACTTCCTTCAACTCACTATTATCACCTATACCGCCTAAACCACTTCACCATTGTTGAAGCTACAGGTTACTACGCTATCATATTTGGTTTTGAAAAAAAAACCTGTCGTTGTAGTTTGAAAGCGAAGAACTTGTGTTCAACAAATAAAATTTATACCGGAATAGAAATCCCAGGTCGAACTCAGGGAGGAAAACGTTTGATTAAAAATACACGTTACTTTTATTTGTCACGAAGCAGAATAGCTGATTGGAAACTATCTATCTATTTATAATAAATAGAAGAGAGAGAGAGTATTACAAACAAAAGCAAAAAGGGATGTAGAATAAATATGGTTTCATTATCAGAAAGGTTGTTCGTTACACTACTCATTACAATTAGAAAGTGGAAAATGATTATACTAGAAAGTAGTAAATCTACTCTAGAAAGCATTAAAAAGAATGGAGAGAGAATTATCCTCCTCAACGTTCGCTTGGAGGATGAGCCAGACGGGACGATGCCTGGAAGACGAGGAACGGAGCAGGACGAAGGAGGACGAAGTGGGAAGAACAGGAACGGGGCAGCACGTTGTCGTCGCGTGATCGGCTTCAGAAATGGGGGCGAAATTTTGACTTTATCTCTTGAGAAGCATCCCGGGTGTGGGACAAGCTTCTCTTGAGCTTTGGAGAGGGAGAGAAGAGAAGGAAGGGATGAGAATTTTGTATGGAGGGGGTCTCCTTTTATAGTTGCAAGGAGTGAGGGCAATTTGGTCTTTTTAAGTTGAAAATCATTAATTTAAGACCTTTAATGACAGATAAATCCGTTGCTAAAGGTCCGAACGTGGGCGTAGTGGGCTGGCTTGCGTGCCTGCTCATCTCCTCAAGGCGCAACACTCATTCATGTCATTCAAATCTCGGCCATTCGATCATGAGATCGAACAACTGAGAGAGATCCTCGCTGCGCCTCCACATCGCATGCTCACCCGTGTGCGATCTAGCATCTTCGCCGTGCCTCTGATGGCGCATGGGCGCTATCGAGCATGCACAACCGCCCAATCGCGATCATGTTCTCTTCACGCCCGCTCTCTCGCGCGTCCCTCACCTGCTCCTCATACTCGACCACATGTCCTTCCTTCGCGACAAACGCGCTCGACCAATGCAGTATCAGCGCGTTTGTGTCGCACTCATAAAATGTGCGTGCGCACCCCGCAGCCATTGGATGAGCATCCAACGACGGAGAAGCAATGATCAGATGAAGAAGAGAAGGTGTGGTGGGTGCATGCGACCGGTTGGGTGGCTGAGATGGCATCACGTGGCATCATCTTGGCCATCCATCTTCTGGATGATGTAGATGGTGCCACGGTTGTCGGATCGCGTCCATCATTAGGCAGTGATCATCAGTTCAAATCCATCCGTGCAGTCGGATTTGTCATCCGAAGTGTAGATTCACACCATCTTGGCCCTTGATCTTCTAGGGTTCCTCGATCTATATCTTATGCTACAGATGAATGCTTTGGGCGATCTTGGAGTCGTTGAACTCCAATTGTCATCCTGGTCAGATCTTTACGGTTGGATCTTCGATCTGAGGCCTCGATAAAAAGTTGTCTTGTCCCTGAACATAAAAGGAGATAATTAACCTCCATTTTATTAAAACTAATCTAAATGCAAGATGATGCATGTTATGTAATATTTATAGTATGTAATGCAATTCTATGCTTAAGAACATGCATAGATAGACATTTTATGTAATATAAACATGTTTACATCACACTCCCATGTCTATCTTTTGCTAGTCCCTAGCAAAAACTATATGCTATATATAAAAGAATTAGGTTGGATTATTTAGGCATGAGTTATTTTCAATCATTAAGAAAATGTTTACTTAGGATCTGAACTTTCAAAGACACAACAATGCCTTGGTATCTACCAAAATACAGACCGCCTTAAGCCCTCGCCTTATTCAAAGAAAAAATTCTTTTTCTCTTTTTCTTCTTTTCTAATTTTTTGAATTTTTGAGTTTAGGGTTTAAGAGTGTCTTTTTATGGCCATTCAACTCACCCAAGATTTGATGAGAACCCTAAGTTCTAAGCATCTTATTGTGAATGTGATAGACTTGTTGATTAACAATTAAAACAAACTTCGGGTTTCTACGCCTCTAGGTGACCTTAGAAAGAGAGATCTACCTAAAGGTGTATCTTTTCAACTGATAGCTTTCTCCTTACTTTTATTTTTATGGGGTCAACACAAGGGTGAATCCAGTGTATATCTCCTCGGTTTATTCTACTTCTTTGCTTCTTCCTAAGTGTTTTGGGAATTTTAAGTGCATTTCTTGAGCTGGGTTCTAGACAACCGGTCGATGAGCTATTACCACCGACAACTTGCCAGTCATACTCGTGCGGCGAAGTGTGGCTTATTTCTTTTATTTTCTTTTCTCCTTTTCTTTTTTTCTTTTCTTTTTGACTTTCTTTTTCTCATTTTTTTTAAATAGGTGGCTTCATTGGTCTAAGATTTACCTAAAGGCAGCAAGAAGAGAATGGTCCAGTGACTGGGCTCTGGACAACCTACCTATGGGCTATTATCCACGATGCCAGCCATATCACCCTAAAAGGTTCATTAGCTATCCAATTTCTGTTAGAACCGCCAAATAACAAGTCAGTGATAAGATAGTGTGTAGATGCTTTAGACTTAAGGTTCCCTAAAATCAGAGGGTGGGTTGATAAGTCGTGTACTTATCACCCAAACTTATTTATTCAAATTAAAATAGAATTCAAGTTGGCGAGGACTCGAAAAACAAATCCACATTTTAGTGGATACACAGGTTGATTAAGTCTGAAGACCTGAAGGGTCTTCGTGTTCAGATTCTAATGTAATATTTCGTAAGATTGAAAATTTTCTTAAACCCAAGTTCTCTTTCCTAATTCCATAATTTTTTTTTTATAAATAAAAGAAAATAAAATGAATCTACGGAGCTGACAAATAAATTCAGAGATGAATATCCACCCCCCATGCCTATCTAATGCAGTGTCCTCATTGTATTAAAAAGACAAAACAGAATGGAATAGAGTAGAAAGCACCTGAATTGCTTGAATGTCAGGTTCGCTCTGTGATAAACTAAAAAAAAAAACTGTATACATGCTGAATTTAGTGCCTTCAACTAGGCACACTATATAAAGAAGAGAAACAAAGAATTCACAGGTGTAGGTCAAAATCAGAATAAAAAGATGAAACCTCTGACCTACTAGCAGATGTCCACAAATGTGGACCAGATTGTGGTATAGACACATACCCCATAATCGAGAAAATCTAAGGTTCTGGATAAAAATTACCCAAAACCTAAAATCAGTATGCAAGCAGGGTCGAGCTTGAGATTTATGAGGATGCAACCCAAGACCAAAGAGTTGGGTTACAGAGAATTCGTTATCAAAAGGATAATCAATGAATGTGTGCTTGGGTTGAACATCCTCAGAACAAATCTTGTATGGGTCTTGGTTTCATGGTTTGAGATGAATTGGAACCCTTAGACTCGGTCTTCTATTTCCTCCGGAGTTTGCTTCCCAGATCGAAATTTCCCAGCTCCTATCCTCCTCATTCAGAATGTCAAATTCCAGGACCTCGTGCATATTAATCACCTCATCTGAAATTTCCATGTCTAAAAGATGTGGCTGAATCAGAATTGAATTGGATCTAATAATCTCAAAAACAGAATCGTCAATAACCTCAATGGGGTGTAACTGACAATCAAGGCATTGGATTGAATCCTCCAGATAATGCGATTCTGGATCTGTAATGTAAGCCCCAATAAGATTTGTTTCCTCAGTTATTGGGTTATCAAATGATCTATCAGATTTCTCAAGCTCAATCGCCTCACAGAAATCGTGTTCTGTAAACTTGCGTGAGACTTCGCAAATTGAATCTTCACCATCAGAATCAAAGAAATCAAAATTCGTATTAATGTATGTCCCAAAATCATCTGTAATTTTTTGGTCCATGGAGACATACGTTTCCTCGTACCCCACTCAGGGATTTCAGGTGAAGAAATCAGATCATCCTTAATTGGTTGCTCTAATTCAATCTGGTCAGCCTCGTAACACGTATCCCCCCTGACAGGTGCCTGAGTGGGTTCTGACCTTGGCTCTCCTGAAGGGGGTTCATCCTGGAAATCATCCCACGATTAAACCAAAGCAACCACAAATCTCATTCTCAATTTCACTAACTTCCCAAGTAGGAACTCACCCAGGTTCTTATCCTTAACATCCTGGATCCAATCCAACAAATACTTATTCAAATCATCAATCATCTCAATCAGGGGCTCTAATTTTTCAATGCAAGGTATTGGCTGAACTTCTAAAGATTGTATGGTATTCCTCAAGTTAGCCAAAACCTTATTTTGAATCTGGTTAACCTGAACCAAATGACTTGGTTCAGGGTTAGGCGGGTTTGGGATCAGTGCAGAGGAGTTAACAAATTGAGATTCGTGATACCCTTCCTGATAGTAGGCCATTTCAGATTATTCAAAAGGTGGTGATGACCTAAAGGCAGTGTATTCAAAGGATGGGTAAGAGTCAGTGTATCCTTCTTGATTGTAGATCATATTAGGTTGTCCATGAAAGGGTGGCAATCTATAATCGATGTGGCTCTAAGAAGGATAGAAATCACAATCATAGTGTTCAGGGTTAGACCCTAAACACGGAGGATTGGAACTATATCCCCAATCCAAGGTATCCCGACTAACCGATGGTTGATTACAGTACGAGTCGGGATAATCGTCATGTTGAGGATAACTCATAATAGGAGGGAAAGAGCGGGAATGCATATAAAATGTGGAAGGATTCATGATAGATGGGAGGAAGAAAGGTGCCCTGCAATACAAGCAATCAAACCTGTCCTTAAGTGGGCTAGCCTAAAGACCTACAGACTCCCAAAACCCGTCTTGAGATAAAGAAACGATTTGATCTACTTCTATCTGTTCAATCCAACCAGTTAGAAGGAGGGATTAGGGAGAAGGTTCTTCCTTCGGCTTGTGCCTCCAGTTCCTAGTGTACCCCCCAGTTGCGACCATTTGATTTTGCTCCACTTGCTAGACATCAGATTGAACAGTAGAAACAAACTAATCGAACATAATCTCATTCTGGGCTTCGAAGAGCGAGTCAAATTCTTAAGGCCAACGTCTACTCTATTTTATTTAGGGCTAGGTTTGAATGTGCTTTGGAATGTGATGGGCTCTTTATCTGGGTTGTGCCCTTAATGATTGATTGATTTGTGTGTGCGTGCACAACCAGTGGTTTTCAAGCAAGATTATTTTTGATGCGGTGAATTTTAGGGTTCAAATCTTGCTTAGTAGCTTTTAGGATTCAACTTTAGCTATTTTCAAATAAGTTTTGTTGGCACACCAGGTTTTGAAAGCATAGGTGAAGATGTTTTCCTTTGAAACTTAAAAGAATTTGGAGTGCCTGGTAAATCCATAAGAGTTTAACCTAAGCGGTAGCTACTTGATGTGTTGATTTTAATTGAAATGGTGCGGCCCAATCAACTCAAACAATTGGCCTGTTGCACCACTTAATTAGGCACACAAGTGATTACCTAATCTAATTTCTACTAAATTATGTGTTTGGATGTGTGTATCGGTTCCAAAGATCAGTTTACCGATTGAGTTTGAAAATCTGATGAGGTTGTGTACCTCTGTGAGATTTTTTTTCTTTTTAAATGTGAAGGTTGAGGTGGGTGTAGGTGTCAAACAAATAAACAAAACTAACCTTAGAGTTTATAAGAACTCCTAGGTTAATTGATGTTTGTGTTATTACGTGGTGGAATGAAAACTAATGGGTAAGAGATGGGGGAAAACTTACAGAACCTTCAATAGCACTTTACTCCAATCTACCACTTTTACCCATCTCAAAAGGGTACCTGCAATCACAATAAGAAAGGAGAGAAGTGAGGTAAATGATTCGTAAGTTGTAAAACACGAAAAAAATCAAAGAGCGTCACCTCCCCAGCAACGGTGCAAAAATGTTGAAGCTACGGGTTACTCTGCTATCGTATTTGGTTTTGAAAAAAAACCTGTCATTGTAGTTTGAAAGCGAAGAACTCGTGTTCAACAAATAAAATTTATACCGAAATAGAAATCCCGGGTCGAACTCAGGGGGCGGACATTTGATTAAAAATACGTATTTGTTTTATTTGTCATGAAGCAGAATAGCTGATTGGAAACTATGTATCTAATTACAATAAATAGAAGAGAGAGAGAGAATATTACAAACAAAAGCAAAAAGGGATGTAGAATAAACATGGTTTTCATTATCAAAAAGATTGTTCGTTACACTACTCATTACGACTAGAAAACGGAAAATGATTACACTAGAAAGCAGTAAATCTACTCTAGAAAGCATTGAAAAGAATGGAGAGAGAGATATCCTCCTTGACGATCGCTTGGAGGACGAGTTGGACGGGACGACGCCTGGAAGATGGGGAACGGAGCAGGAAGGAGGATGAAGTGAGAAGAATGGGAACGGGGCAGCACGTCGTCGTCGTCGCGGGATCCGCTTCCGAAATGGGGGCAAAAATTTGACTTTATGTCTTGAGGAGCATCCCAGGTGTGGGACAAGCTTCTCTTGAGCTTTGGAGAGGGAGAGAAGAGAAGGAAGGGATGAGAATTTCTTATGGAGGGGGTCTCCTTTTATAGTTGCAACGAGTGAGGGCAATTTAGTATTTTTAAGTTGAAAATCATTAATTCAAGACCTTTAGTGACAGATAAATCCGTCGCTAAAGGTTCGAACGTGGGCGTAGTGGGGCGGTGCGTGCGCCCGCTCATCTCCTCAAGTCGCAACGCTCGTTCACGTTATTCAAATCTCAGCCGTTCGATCATGAGATCGAACAGTTGAGAGAGATCCTCGCCGCGCCTCCACATCGCGCGCTCTCCTGCATGCGATCCAGTGTCTTCGCCACGTGTCTGATGGTGCGTGGGTGTTATTGGGCATGCACAGCCACTCGATCGTGATCATACGCTCCTCACGCCCGCTCGTCCATGCGCCCCTCGCCTGCTTCTTGCGACTCGACCTCGCGTCCTTCCATCGCAACAACTCGCTCGACCAATGCGCTGTGTCGTGCTCATAAAATGTGCGTGTGCGCCCCGCAGCCATTGGATGAGCATCCAACGGTGGAGAAGTGACGATCAGATGAAGAAGAGAAGGTGCGGTGGGTGCATGCGGCCGGTTGGGCAGTTGAGATGGCACCACCAAGATGGCACCACGTGGTGCCATCTTGGCCATCCATCTTTTGGATGATGTAGATGGTGCCACGGTTGTCGGATTGAGTCAATTTTCACGCCGTTAGGCTGCGATCATCGATCCGAATCCATCCGTGCAGTCAGATTTGTTCTTTGAAGTGTAGATTCATACCATCTTGGCCTTTGATCTTCTAGGGTTCCTCGGTCTCTATCTGATGCTACAGATGTCTGATTAGGGTGATCTTGGAGTAGTTAACTCCAATTGTTGTCTTGATCAAATCGTATGGTTGGATCTTCGATTCGAGGCTCTGATAAAAAGTCAACCTGTCCTTGAACATAAAAGGAGACAATTAACCTACATTTTATTAAAATTAATCGAAATGCAATATTTATAGTATGTAATGCAATTCTATGCTTAAGAACATGCATAAATAGACATTTTATGTAATATAAACATGTTTACATCAACCGTCACCGGCGACCTCCGCTGTTTATGGCGGAGTTCACCGAGCCTTCTCCACCTCCAATAGGGTCTCCCACCACCTTATATCACCTTAGGACCCTTCCCAACCCTCGATCTACCTTAATTTCCACCTAATCCACTTCACACGCACCTGGTCACTTCAATGTCCATGGTGAAGTGTCCAAAAGCTAGTCTCACATCCAATTAAGGTCCATCATCACCCCCTTAACACCTAAGGACCTTAGTAATTCCATTAATTGCTCCTATAGTGCATCATAATAGAAACGCCTAATTTTCACCTCATCTCTGAGCTCGCTGTCAATGGTGGCTTAGAGATGAGTATGTCACTTAATTAACTAATCCACTAGCATTGTCTAATCCATGAGAATACTTTCCCTCACTTAATTGAGAATGCTCAATCTTTGAATTCCTTGCACAATATGTTGTTCTGATATTTATAAGAATTAATTGAGGAGATCTTAGGGTCTATCTAGGTCCTAGAAATCTCCATGGGTCGGTAATGGCCTCATTTACTGAGGTTTTCATCTCTATGTATTAGATTTGGACTCATCAGAGCTCCAGTGAGCCATTTTCTAGTTCCAGCCCTTTAGAAACTTTAGAAAGCTCTAGAATGGTCTTATAGTGCCTCAGGATTAAGAATTAAAAATTTATTTTGTGTTTTAATGTCTAAGACCCTTCCCTGACCGTCATCTTCTCTAACTCCGATGGAGTTAGAGAGGTGGATTCAGTTAGGCGTTTAACAACTTAACAGGTTAGGAAGCTTCACTAGAGTCCTAGGAGTCTGTTACCGAGTTTATTGAAGCTTAAGAACTCCTAGATTCTTCCATCGAACACCAACCCTTCTGACCTCAAGCAACGTACCCTGAGTACACATCCGATGAGTTCAAAACTGAGTTTTGAGCTGTGCATTAGCTTTCTGGAGTGAAATAGATCTGATTTAGCACATCAATTGGCTCTGAGAAAGATGAATCGAGAAAGTCAACCTTGAGTGAGAATGAGTCAACCTTGAGTGCTAATTGAGGAATATATGAGGCATTCTATGAATTAGTTGATTTAATTGCGATCTGGAATGATATACATTACAATCGAGTGTTTTTTTTAATTTGTTTAGTTGAGAATTAAAGGAGATTTGACCCACTGTGTTCTTTGGGTTATTTAGAGTTCATACACTATTCTGGGTCTATTTGGTGAGATTTGAACCTCAATTCTACCTAGATCAATTTGTTACAACCTCCTGAGTTTGTTCAGAATCCTAAAGAAGTAGTTCCTCTTTCTGCAGAGCCTTTCAGAACTCAAATTTGAGTTCTGTACTATGAGAATGAAGCCATGAGCTTCTCTTCCTCCCTGGAGCTTCACAGAAGCTCTATTCTTGACTTAGAGAGCGCGAAATTAAATCCTAAAGGAGTTCAGACCTTCAATCAAGGTCAAAAGACCTTCTACAGGACAGTAGACCCAATTTCCTTCTTCTGCAGCCAATAATGGCTATGCTGAAACCTTGTTTTCGCCCTTCAAATCGAAGGGTAAATCAACCCTTGAGCATCAAATTGGTGCGTGTTCTTGATAGAATAGGTCAAGGACTTTTGATCGAGCCTTTGCTCGATCGAAACCATGAACCCTAGCAGTTGCAATTGTTTGCTAAAGTCAGGCAAAATCTGGGAATCAAAGTCCCACATTTGAAAACCACGGCTGCATGAGATGGTATAATATGATTTTGTGCAGACAACGCTTTGGTCGTCAGCGCAGGGTGTGAAATGAAACTGAGCATATGGGGCGTGGGTGCGTGCGATGCACATGCCTGCACATGTGTGTGTGTGTGTGTGCACCTGTGGGTGTGAGCATGGGCCCGTGAGTGGGCATGAGGGTTTGGGAGGCCGGAGACTTTGCATGGACTTTAATTTAGTAAAATCCACTAATTAAGAACTAGGCTCAAGCTTAAGTAGGATCTGGTCCTACCCAATTGGGCACTGTGCATCCCTGAACAAGCTTCTGCTGCCCATTAAACATTAATTTTTATAAATTGAAGATTAAATGGGTTAAGTGCTTGCGAATTTGGCTAAGTGTGGACATGAGGCATAGATAAGAAGGGAGTACTGAACAAAGAGAGAAAAAAAGTAAAGAAGGGTAAACAAAGACAGAGAGAAGAGAAAAAGAGAAATTCTATGGGGGCTGAAGAAAGAAGAAAAATAAAGGATAATTAGACGTCTGTGCATTCTTTTAGACTTTTAATTTTTACTTTTAAGATGTCTAATCTTGTTAGATGTCTGATTTATGCTTTCATTACTATAACATGTTTCCTCTTGTTATTTTGAGCTTAATTGATGTAATAAGGCATTTGTACTCATTTTATTAGCTTTTTCTTGCCTTAATCTCTTGTAATTAGATGTAATGGTTCTAATAGACATGTTTACTTGATTCTTAATGATAAATTACATGTGTAAATGTGTTTCTTTTTAATGGAATGTTGCATGTATTAATTTGATCTATCTCTTGTGCAATTATTCATATACTTAAAGTATTTTAATTATAATCTAATTGATTAAGTAGTTAGTAATTTATGCTTAGAAATTAATGGTGAATTAAGATTGCTATTATGCCTCCCAGTGAACGACCTGAACTCAACCAGTTAAAAAGAACTTAAAATCTAAAATGTTAAGTTAACTTGACCCTATACTACACTCACGATAATAATTCAAGTTAACCTAAGTTATTTTCTCATGCAATTAATTAAGCCTAAATAACTTAATTAAGTGTGTTGGGGATCTGACGCATCATGACGCCCATAAACATCACTAAAGGCCCTATATTCATTTTTAAGCATGTAAAAGGATCTTTTTGCCCCCATGTCCTCAATTATAAATAGTCACCAACACCCATCTCATCCAAGCATCCCTTCTCTCCTTGTCTCACCTTCTCCAAAGCTCTAAGCAGCTAGTCACAAACTTGGGATACTACTCTAGCGTAAAAAATCAAAATTTTGTCCATCTTCTCACCCCCTTCGTGGAGCATCCTGTGGATGTCTTCTAGCTACCATTCAGGAATCAGATCCTGCTTTGACGCCACCCTACTTCGTCCCCTATCATCCAACTTCGTCCTCCCTCATCCAGCCTCTCGCCATCATCTTTCGGGCACTCCATCAATGTGGCTAGTCTTCCAAGTAACCGTCGAGGAGGATTTTCTCATCCCTATCTTTTACTACTTTCTAATGTAGTTTTCATTTTTGCAAGTAGTTGTAATGAACATATGGTTATGAAATATTTGTACACACACACTTTCTCTTTTCTCTATATTATTCTTTCCCTTTTCTATTATTTATTCTTTAAGTACAATAGCTAGCGTACATTAATTTCAACCAGCTACTCAGCTTTGTGACAATAATTCCAAACGTGATTTTTAATCAAATGTTTGCCTCCCTATGTTAGACTCGGGACTCACCAGAGTTTCGGTAAAATTTCTTTGGTAGTGGATTTTCTTGTGAATTTTACGACTCGGGTTTCTCCAAAGTCAAACTTTTTGCAACGATTTTCTTTCTCATCATGCAATAGAAATGAACTAAGCATGAGCTAAATCTATTTAACTGACTACATGGAAATAGGGAAAAAAACTAAAACTAGTACTACCAAGTATGGAGCTATACTTGGTCCAGCATCGTCTGCTCCTGTCACCGCAGAGCCTAGCTATAACTCTCTAGGTTCTATGTACAGAGTTCACGGGAAATGTTAGCAAATGAGGAGTAGAAAAACAACTAAAACACCAACTAAGCAAGTACAAAGTAGCAAAAAAAAAGAAAAGATGGGTATTGTCTCTTTTAATTCATTTCCCATTTATTTTATTGGTTTTACCTTGACACCTCTTTTAGTCAATTATTTAATCAAATCGATTCCCCGGGAGGCATGGGGAGATCTTGTTACGGAACCTTAGGCGGTAGGTTGTATATAACCAACTCCCTTGGCCGAGGGAGTGACCCATATCTACTCTATCGCTTAATGAATTGCCTCGAGTTCCTAGCTAACAAGGTGTAGAGGTGACTACAGTCCATGTGATAAACATGTGGGGAGTTACCTCGCACTAGCACATGTCCAGTCCTTTCCACTACAAGGTACTAAAGTAAAATAACCTCTCATAACAGTAATGTGTACCAAATGCCCCGATACCTAAAATAACCTCTCATAACAGTAACGTGTGCAAAAATGCCCTGATACCTAATTGGCCGAACAACCTAACAAAATGAGTCGCAGGGAGGCTAGCTTACTCCCTGAGTCAGTCTCTACCCTTATTAGGTATACCCGGCTCTATCGTTGAAATCGGGCATGAGTTCTGACTTACAATATTTCTCGTAGGTCTCTAATTTGTCACCCAATTTCTATCCATGATTCCATACTCATTTGCAACTTTTTCGTTCATATATTTTCATATTATAAAGAATAACAGGCAATTACCTTCTCTTTTTTGTGACACTATCCTTTCTAATTTTATGATATTGATAAGGTTCATTTTATGACATTATTTAACCCATTGAGTTGCTGGCAATTAAATCATATTGTTGTACATGAGTTCAACCTTATAGCAAATAATCTCTTTATACATGCACGATAGGTTGTTTTTAGTAACCCATTCTTGCAGTCTATCGCTAATTCGTGTAATCTTAATTTACAACAATTAAGTACCCATACACGGTCATTTCATAGGCATGTAGAACTCAAGATACTCAGTAAGGAGATATTAGATCAAGAATAATCTTGATTAACTACCTAACTATGCAATTAATGTTACCATAAAAGAACAAGTAGGTTTATCCTACCAAGGGTCACCGGAGAGTCACGATGACTCTGGGATACGCATTGGAGGCTCCCTAGGTTCCATGCATGTTTCATGTGCCTATTCCTAATTTAAATAAGAGAGAAGACATCAAATGTAAGTACTTTGA
Source organism: Thalassia testudinum (assembly GCA_037157565.1). Lineage (NCBI taxonomy): Eukaryota > Viridiplantae > Streptophyta > Magnoliopsida > Alismatales > Hydrocharitaceae > Thalassia > Thalassia testudinum. The sequence goes on from JAZHRO010000025.1 coordinate 115,115,750, forward strand.
ACTCAAAGGTAAAATTGTGAATTGATACCTCTAATGGAAAATCTAGACATACATTGTTGTAGTATGTCTTACCACAAGTTCAATGACAGTTTTCTTGTCAAATCAAGTCTCGGCTGCTCCTTGAACCAATCCATCAACATATCTACTATCAGGGACTTAATCACCATAAAGAAAACTAAAACTTTATGCATGCAATTTTTCTAGTTAAAAACTACTCAGGTGTAAAATCATGTATTAAGATATTTTCGTGGTACTACAGCGCGAAAATATGTCGAAGAATATAAAATGTAACAAGATGGTAAGTCCTGGTCAAACTTAGAGAGGCAGAAATATGACTTAATTTTAATACTTATCTAGAACTAGAATAATAAGAGTGATGAAGCAATTCTATTCAGATAATGATCAACCAATGTTTTTTTAATTAGAACTACAAATAAAGACTACTAGAAGTAGTAGAAATAAAATTGCTATCTAGTCTACTAGAACAAGGGCACCAAAGGTGGTCCTTGGTGGCCATTGGAGAGGCTGAGGAGAGTAGCAACGGTGCACCAAGGGTCACCTTGGTGGAAGTCTCAGAGGAAGAGGGTAGAAGGGAGCTGGAGATGTCTGGAGGAAGAGATGCCTCTCAAATGGGGGGTCAGGGGTCCTTTTTATAGCCAAAGTGAGGGGCAAAATAGGAATTTTGAGCCCCCAAACTATGCAATAGCCTTGGAGTAACCAAATTCCTTGATTGGGTTATCAACAGACCAAATTGCACCTCAAAAGATCCTCCATCATGCCTTCATTGTACGTGCTACACGAGATTACGTCATGTGGCACATGCTCAGCCGCTCGCTCCACCGCCTTCGTGCCCTTCGTGTGCACGTGCGTGCATTTAACCTCAGTCGTTTGATCTTACAATCAGATGGCTTCAAATATGTGCCACACCTCCCTTTGATCGCATATGCAAATGTGTGTTCACATGCGCATTCATCCATGCATTTGCCACACCGCCTGATCTGACACATCATTGCATGCCACACGGCCGCCTCCATTCCCTTTGATTTAGATCTGACGCTCCAATTTCATCACACCTCGCCACTGCCTTTGATTTTAGCTCCTCGCACCTCAAACGTGCATCTCGCGCTCTTGTGCGAGTGCAATCCCCAAAGTGCTACGCACATGGATTGTCGTGGTTTTTGATTTCCCGCTTGTGTGCTAGCCTTCTATGATTGGGAGCGCTGGATACCAGTCGACGTGGCGCATTTGTGGCCGTTGATGATGATCCAATAGCCCACAAAGCCCCTCAGAAGATGTGTGGTCGGATAGGTGCCGTTGGGATGGGGCCACATGGCACCATCCTAACCGTTCATTTTCTTACTTTTGTAGATGGTGCTGCAGGGCTCCGATTGAGCCAATTCTTATGTCTTTGGACTGCAATCACTGATCTAGATCCATCTGTACGATCAGATTGGCATCTGAGGTTCGGATTTGTGCCACCTTGCTTCTTGGTCTTTGCTCTTCGGCAGACTTTATAAGATGCTACGGAAGTCCAATCAAGGTGATCTCGGAAGTGTTGGACTCCAGTCATCGTCATGAACAAATCTGTGCAGTCAGATTTATAATCCGTGGTCCTGAATTACCTATAATTATTATTGCCTCTAAATTAGAAAATAACATTATTATTTACAAAGCTACCAAATAAACTATGATGCAAAATGTAACGACCCAGTTCCCGAGTTCCTACGAGACATGAGAACCGGACCGACTCAACTAATCCCAAGACCTAGTCGTCCAACAAGGAAGTAACCAAAAGAGCAGTAAAATAAACCACATTCAGCATGAATATAACTAACAGTAAGAAAGTACAGCAGTAAGCAAAGAAACTACTACAGTATATACCACCACAACAGTAGAACAACATTTATCATATAACATGAACTGCAGGTAAAGAAAAGTACAGCGGAAACAAGAACTACTCACTATAACGGGAACAAAGAGGTACAAAAGACAGTAGTAACTCTACTGGACCCTACTCGGCCCAGCGTCCTCTGCAGCCGCTGACCCTGGCTGCTCAACACCAGGTCCTGAAAAAGGTAACGAGTGTAACACGTCAGCAAAATGCTGAGTAGAGTGGCAACTAAAACTAAAGACAACAGTAGAGTGTACAGTAGCTGTTATGTTCTATTACTTTCTTTATTCACATCTTCCAATTGTCTCACTATTTCATTTATTCCCCAGATCTTTTTCTTGATCTCGAATGTTTCTCGTGGGAACGATCTTGATTGCAGTTTTTTCCAAAAAGTAGAAGTAGCACGTGGTGCTCTCCTGGCTGGGAGAGTCCCCCGTGGTGATCCTACCCTCAGTCAACCACCCCAAGGTCACTGACAGACGTAACGGTGACTACGGCACGCGCGATACATGCACAGGTAGCTAACCCGTACTGGCACGCAGTCAGTCGTTTCCGTTAACGGGTGCGCCCAAAGCATAGCACGGAACCAGTCCAGGGCAGAGCCCTCTTAGTAACAGGGGTCCAACCCCTCCACAGCAACCAAACCGGGGCCTTGCCCCTCCACAGTCCGCACACCCTCGCCCGACTACCCTGGTTTGCCCCAGCGGGCCTAACAAGTCGGTGTGGGAGGCTAGCAGAACCCCGGGGCCCGTGGGGTAGCTAGTACCTCCCTACACTAGTAGCTCTCCTCAGTACTACGTACGAGAGGGCCAGCAAGTCGGTACAGAGTGGCCAATCCTAACCCCGGGTCCCTGGGGCGGCTGGCTCCGCTCTGCACTAAACAGGGGGACAGTCGCTCTCCTTGGTACTCCGTACTCAAGGGCCAGCTCACTTCCCCAATACTATTCCATTCACTTTCCAGGAGTTCTGCTCCTACTTCCCCGTAGGGTTCCATCCTTTTTACTCAAACATCCAGGTTTCACTTTCCAGTTTCACATTCTTACAATCCATGTTCTCAACCACGTTATTTATTCACAACAGGCAACTGTTAATTCAAATTACAGGCAGCTTTATATCTCTTCCCATTTTCCAAGACTGCAGTATTATACATTCCACTAGTTCTCCCATCCTAGGATTCATGCCATATCCTAGGAGCTATCATACAATCTAGTTTTCCAGTCCTAGGATTCATGCAACACCTAGGAGCGATCATTCCATCTATTTCTCATTCCTAGGATTCATGCAATGTCCTAGGTTCTATTTATGGTTCCATAATTTAACAGATTTTATTAATAACTTAAAACCACTCTACCAGGTACAATGGGAGTAATGGGGGCGTGATCGGGAATCCCGCGTGCCTTCGCGACTCCCAAGACTGCAACAGAAGGAGGTCCTATCACAAGGATCAAACACAAGGAGTATCTCAAAATAGTGTATAGCTACTATAGACGGGTAGAGGAATTAATTCTGAAAAGAACGCAACTCGAATCACGGAAAACGGAACCCGAATGGGCCCTAAACGGGTCAAAAACGACGACACTGTGCAAAATCAGACGTCTGGAACTTCTTCCAGACGTCTTAAAAAGTGGATCAGAGAATTACCTGCTCAGCGTGGTTTCCCAGACGTTCAGAAGTCTGCAGGGACGTCTGGCCTACATCCCAGACGTCCAATGGTCACCCAGGACGTCTGGAGGTTGCTCCAGCCGTCTGGTACAACAGCCAGACGTCTGATTCACGTTGGATGGCGACTCACCGAGCCTGCGCACACCCATCTCCCTCCCTCAGTACGGTCAGTTGACAGGAAGGAAGAAGAAGACGGAAACTCACCTTTCAGACTACTGGAAGATCTACCAGACGTCGTCCTCGCCGTCTGCCTATCAACCCAGACATCCGATTCTGGAAATTTTTCCAGAACAGGGCGCCACCCAGCTTCCGTTCACGACGTCGCCTGCGTCGCACCTCGCGCTCCTGCTGCTCAGACCACAGCAGTCCGCCCCTCTGTGTCGCTCCACGTCGCTCCGCGCCCCCTGCGCCCTCCGCCGGCCGGCCCTAGCAGCCCCGGCGAGCTCGCCCTCACGGCAGAGCTCCGCTTTCGCACGCAGCACCTCCTCCACGCTCACTGCGGCCGCTGCTGCCGCCCTCGCGCTCACTCTCGCGCTCTGGCTGAAGGAGAAGAGAAAGGAGACGGTGGTGACGGAGTGAGGGGAGGCGTGCCCTTTTAAGTCCGCGCGGAGAGGAGAGAGAAGGATTCGCAGCAGGGGAATCTGCAGCCGCAGGAGGAAGGAAAGGCGAATATGCGGTCTGCGCGCTCTAGCGCGCAGATGACTCGCGCGTGTCGAAAATAATGGATTTCCAGACGTCTGGAAATGATCCCAGACGTCTGGTCAGACGTCTGGACAACCTCCCAGACGTCTTAAAAGACGTTTGGGGCACACGTCCGTTACAATATAACAAACTCAAAGGAAGTTTCATCCCCGAAACTTGCGTCAACTAGGGTGCAGGAAACGACATCCAATGAACCATAACAAACTCAAAGAGGACCGAAGTCGGTCTGAAAAGACGTACCCGTGAAAAGCTCCGGGTACCACTCCCGCATTGCCGCCTTAGGCTCCCAGGTAGCCTCCTCGTACCGCTGGCTCCTCCACAAAACCTTTACCAGGGGTACTTGCTTTCGTCTCAAACTATGGATGGCTCGGTCTAGAATCTGCACTGGCCGCTCGGGGTAGGTCAGGTTGTCGCTCACCTCGACGCTCTCGTGACTCAGTACGTGACTGGAATCGGCTCCGTACTTCCTGAGGTTGGACACGTGGAATACGTCGTGCACACCAGAAAGCTGCGGTGGAAGGGCAAGTCTGTAAGCAACGGGTCCAACCCGCTCCAGGACCTCAAAGGGCCCCACAAACCTCGGCGCGAGCTTCCCTCTCACCCCAAACCGCTGTAAGCCCTTCATGGGCGAAACACGAAGGAAGACGTGGTCCCCAACCTCAAACTGCACCTCTCTGCGTCTCTGATCCGCGTAGCTCTTCTGTCTGCTCCTGACAGTGCGGAGTCGTCTGTGGATCTGCTCAACTACCTCCTGACTCTGCCGGATCAACCTGGGGCCAACCTCCCACTTGGTCCCCACCTCAACCCAACTCAAGGGTGCCGTACACTTCCGTCCGTACAGAGCCTCGTAGGGAGCCATGCCGATGCTCGAGTGATAACTGTTGTTGTATGCAAACTCTGCCAGGGGCAGGTGCTCCTCCCAAGAGCCCCTCCAATCCAGTACACAGGCACGCAAAAGGTCCTTAAGTGTCTGTATCGTGCGCTCAGACTGTCCGTCTGTCTGGGGGTGGTAAGCCGTGCTAAACCTCAACCTCGTCCCCAAGGCCTGCTGAAACTCAGCCCAAAACTGGGACGTAAAGCGGGTATCCCGGTTGGATACGATCTCCCGCGGAACTCCGTGTAGTCGTACCACATCACGGATATACCTCTCTGCCAACTGTGCTGGTCCCAAAGTGACTCGGATCGGCAAGAAACGCGCCGTCTTCGTCAGTCTATCCACTATTACCCAGACTGCGTCGTGTCCCCGCTGGGTAACAGGTAAGCCCACCACCAAGTCCATGGTGATGCTCTCCCACTTCCACTCTGGCACTGGAAGCGGCTGAAGCGGCCCTGCAGGCCTCTGATGCTCGGCTTTCACCTGCTAGCACACTAAGCATTGTTGCACGAACTCACCCACATCCCGCTTCATCCCTCTCCACCAAAACTCACGTCTCAAGTCGTGGTACATTTTCGTGTTCCCGGGATATATGGTGAATCTGGAACCGTGTGCCTCAGTTAGGAGATCTCTCAACAGCTCCTCGTCTCTGGGAACGCAAAACCGTCCCCTCAAACGTAGCACCTGGTCTGTGAAAGAGAAGTCACCTGGATCTCCTGACAATACTCTGTCGCGCAAAGACCGCAAGTACGGATCGGCCATCTGTCCTGTGATGATGCGGTCCATCAAGACACGAGAACCGGATCGACTCAACTAATCCCAAGACCTAGTCGTCCAACGAGGAAGTAACCAAAAGAGCACTAAAATAAACCACATTCAGCATGAATATAACTAACAGTAAGAAAGTATTGCAGTAAGGAAAGAAACTACTACAGTATATACCACCACAATAGTAGAACAACATCTATCATATAACATGAACTGCAGGTAAAGAAAAGTACAGCAAAAACAAGAACTACTCACTATAACGGGACAAAGAGGTACAAAAGACAGTAGTAACTCTACTGGACCCTACTCGGCCCAGCGTCCTCTGCAGCCGCTGACCCTGGCTGCTCAACACCAGGTCCTGAAAAAGGTAACGAGTGTAACACGTCAGCAAAATGCTGAGTAGAGTGGCAACTAAAACTAAAGACAACAGTAGAGTGTACAGTAGCTGTTATGTTCTATTACTTTCTTTATTCACATCTTCCAATTGTCTCACTATTTCATTTATTCCCCAGATCTTTTTCTTGATCTCGAATGTTCCTCGTGGGAACGATCTTGATTGCAGTCTTTTCCAAAAAGTAGAAGTAGCACGTGGTGCTCTCCTGGCCGGGAGAGTCCCCCGTGGTGATCCTACCCTCAGTCAACCACCCCAAGGTCACTGACAGACGTAACGGTGACTACGGCACATGCGATAAACGCACAGGTAGCTAACCCGTACTGGCATGCAGTCAGTCGTTTCCGTTAACGGGTGCGCCCAAAGCACAGGACGGAACCAGTCCAGGGCAGAGCCCTCTCAGTAATAGGGGTCCAACCCCTCCACAGTAACCAAACCGGGACCTTGCCCCTCCACAGTCCGCGCACCCTCGCCTGACTACCCTGGTTTGCCCCAGCGGGCCTAACAAGTCGGTGTGGGAGGCTAGCAGAACCCCGGGGCCCGTGGGGTAGCTAGTACCTCCCTACACTTGTAGTTCTCCTCGGTACTACGTACGCGAGGGCCAGCAAGTCGGTACAGAGTGGCCAATCCTAACCCCGGGTCCCTGGGGCGGCTGGCTCCGCTCTGCACTAAACAGGGGGACAGTCGCTCTCCTTGGTACTCCGTACTCAAGGGCCAGCTCACTTCCCCAATACTATTCCATTCACTTTCCAGGAGTTCTGCTCCTACTTCCCCGTAGGGTTCCATCCTTTTTACTCAAACATCCAGGTTTCACTTTCCAGTTTCACATTCTTACAATCCATGTTCTCAACCACGTTATTTATTCACAACAGGCGGCTGTTAATTCAAATTACAGGCAGCTTTATATCTCTTCCCATTTTCCAAGACTGCAGTATTATACATTCCACTAGTTTTCCCATCCTAGGATTCATGCCATATCCTAGGAGCTATCATACAATCTAGTTTTCCAGTCCTAGGATTCATGCAACACCTAGGAGCGATCATTCCATCTATTTCTCATTCCTAGGATTCATGCAATGTCCTAGGTTCTATTTATGGTTCCATAATTTAATAGATTTTATTAATAACTTGAAACCACTCTACCAGGTACAACGGGAGTAATGGGGGCGTGATCGGGAATCCCGCGTGCCTCCGCGACTCCCAAGACTGCAACAGAAGGAGGTCCTATCACAAGGATCAAACACAAGGAGCATCTCAAAACAGTGTATAGCTACTGTAGACGGGTAGAGGAATTAATTCTGAAAAGAATGCAACTCGAATCGCGGAAAACGGAACCCGAACGGGCCCTAAACGGGTCAAAAACGATGACACTGTGCAAAATCAGACATCTGGAACTTCTTCCAAACGTCTTAAAAAGTGGATCAGAGAATTACCTGCTCAGCGTGGTTTCCCAGATGTCCAGAAGTCTGCGGGGACGTCTGGCCTAGATCCCAGACGTCCGATGGTCACCCAGGACGTCTGGAGGTCGCTCCAGCCGTCTGGTACAACAGCCAGACGTCTGATTCGCGTTGGATGGAGACTCACCGAGCCTGCGCGCACCCATCTCCCTCCCTCAGTACGGTCAATCGACAGGAAGGAAGAAGAAGATGGAAACTCACCTTTCAGACGACTGGAAGATCTACCAGACGTCGTCCTCGCCGTCTGCCTATCAACCCAGACGTCCGATTCTGGAAATTTTTCCAGAACAGGGTGCCACCCTAGCTGCCTTGGTGAGCTCGCCCTCACGGCAGAGCTCCGCTCTGGCACGCAGCACCTCCTCCGCGCTCACTGCGGCCGCCGCTGCCGCCCTCGCGCTCACTCTCGCGCTCTGGCTGAAGGAGAAGAGAAAGGAGACGGTGGTGACGGAGTGAGGGGAGGCGTGCCCTTTTAAGGCCGTGCGGAGAGGAGAAAGAAGGATTCGCGGCAGGGGAATCTGCAGCCGCAGGAGGAAGGAAAGGCGAATATGCGGTCTGCACGCTCAGGCGCGCAGACGACTCGCGCGTGTCGAAAATAACGGATTTCCAGATGTCTGGAAACGATCCCAAACGTCTGGTCAGACGTCTGGACAACCTCCCAGACGTCTTAAAAGATGTCTGGGGCACACGTCCGTTACACAAAATATGCTACTCATGCATGCATTATTCCTAAGTTAAGCGAGATCTAACTTAATTTAGGTAGATTGGGTCCTATAATTGCTACGCAATCATAGCCCCATGCCTAAATCTTGCTAGTCCCTACAAATGCAAGACTAAATGCATTTCATCAAGAGTTTGATTAGAGGTCTATTTCTTTTGTTTTCATCCAAAAATTAAAAATCCAGATAATCATGAAAGTATAGTGTTGTAGCATATGCAACGAATCCAAGTGAAAAGTCAATCCACATCTAAAGCTAGTACTTGACCCTTAGTAAAATTCTATCGGGATAGGAAAACTTCTTTCCATTGGGGGTATGAAATAATCTCTAATTTAGCCTTGGCTTTTAGCCTAGGTAGAAGATGTCTGATTCAAGTGGGTTTGTATTTGGTGGCTCACACTCCTTTGGTGCTACATATAGACTAGTACTAGAAAACCTAGATTTTCATACTACCAAATAAATCAACTCAGAGAGAGGTAGAGAAACTATGCTCTCTTTAGTTCCTTTGTACTCATTCTCTCTCTCTCTTTTTTTTTTTTTTTGATACCGCCCTTTTCTTTTTGAGCTTAAAATCTCACTAGATTTATAAATATATTTAGTGATCTCTCATGGCATTAGCACTTCAATTAAGTTCTGATAACCTTATAACTAAGTCAGAAATCCTCAGTCAATATTCAGGTGATCAGAAATACAGGAAAAGTAGGTCAAGGCTATATTTGGTGGATCGTAAGGGTAGTAGGTATTGTTGCCTCAATTTGATTGAAATGAAATAAATACAACTCAACATTTTTTTTTAGACTCTCTTTTTCTTTTTTTTCAAAAATTTTTTCCTTTTTCTTTTTTTTTTGATTTTTTTATATCTACTAACACAATGCAATGCAACATGACATACACACTTTTATTCACGAAGCATTATTCGGGATTGGCGATGTTCAAGAGGATATAAGGTAGCTTATTTGGTGGAAGTGCCTACACATCGGGAAAGGAATGGATGGGACAACGTATTTCTGACCTTAACACTAATACTCTCCTTTAGCCAAGGATTCCATAAAAGACAGTCGTAACCATCCACCTTAGTCCTAGTTTTATTAGAACCCGCTCTTTGTCTATTTGCCTTATTTGGTGGCTCTCAAAAATTCCCACAAAGAATTTGTACGCAAGAACCGAGAGCGAAAAATATGCCTAACTTCGAGTATCATTATCCAATTATCCATAAATTAAGATTCCTTATACTAGACTTAGAGCACTAGTAGACTCTCTAGTCTCACCTTGTAATTGTCTGGTTGATATACTAGAAGATGGTTTGCCAAGCTCCTTAATTACTATCCAAGGGTTCAGGAAAAGAAGCAATGCTTCTTCTCGACAAGCTAAAGAAGTCTATCAGTCTTCGCAGTGGATCCATTGCAAATTCTTCGTGCAAGTGTGAAATTGTACTGGATTCTAAATTCAGGAATCAACTGAAGAATAAATCCCTTATAAAACCTCTTGATAAAAATCTATTTGCTAAGGTGTTGGTAGATAAATTTTTCAGTTTATATGTACTAACCCCCCCCAAGCCTAAGTTCTTGCATGTCCTCATGCATGAATAAGATAAAAATAAAGTAAGACAAGGTGTAACTGGATAGAAATCACCTAGAATTGCTTCTACTTCGTCATTCAGCCTATGGAAACACAATTAGATATTCACAATACGCAAAATAATATGCAAAAATGAAATATGCTATGTATAGAAGGTATCTACATATGTATAAGTGCTGAGTTTAACACCTCTAGCTAGGCAAAAATTCAATTACACGTCCTCGATAAGATTAATAATTTCATCAGCAGGAGGAGGTTCTTGGGCCATAAATGGCTTGAGGTGCTGGCCATTTACCATAGAAACATGCCTATTTTTTGGGTCCATAATTTGGATTGCCTCATTAGAATATGGGTGGATCATAATATACACGCCAGTCCACTTGGACTTGAGCTTTCCCGCAGAGAATTTGAGTCGAGAGTCAAATAACTAGATGTACTAGTTAGGCATGACTTCCTTCCTCCGGATGTGGCGATCATGAAAACCCCTAGTCTTATCTTTGTATATCTTTACATTCTCATAGGCTTCCTGCCGAATTTCTTCTAATTCGCTGAGCTGGAGCTTCCTCTCATAACCTCCTTCATCGAGGTTAAAATTACACTTCTACACCGCCCAAAAGGCGCGATGCTCCACCTTGACAAGAAGGTGACAGGCCTTTCCATACACCATGCAGTATGGAGACATTTCGAGCGGGGCCTTGTATGCAGTCCGATATGCCCAAAGTGCATCGATCAACCGATTAGACCAATCATTCCTATCTGTTCTAACCGTCTTTTGAAGAATAAGCTTGATTTGATGGTTAGAAACTTCAGCCTGTCCATTAATTTATGGATGATACAAGGTGGCAATGCAATGATGTACCCTATATTTCTTCAATAGAGATCTAAAACGAGCATGAATGAAGTGACTGCCCACGTCACTAATCAAACAGCGGGGAGCTTTGAATCTCGCAAAAATAAATTCCTAAACAAAGGATATAACAGTCTTATGATCAACCCATCTTGCCGGGATGGCTTCAGCCCACTTCGAGACATAATCAATTGTAAGAAGTATGTACTCAAAGCCATGCGAGTTCAAAAAAGGGCCCATAAAGTTGATGCCCCAAACGTCGAACACTTCTACGACCAGAATAGGTTGGAGAGGCATCATGTCTCTTTGGGTCATAGAATCGATTGATTGACATTGCTTGCAAGATTTGGCAAATTCGTGTGTATTTTTCAAAATAGTTGGCCAGAAAAAACCTGACTGCAAACTCTTCGCAACGGTTTTCCGACCCGAAAAATGACCACCACAAGCATCACTATGGCAAAAAGATATCACACTCAAAATTTCTGAGTCGAGGATGCACCTTCTGATGATCTAATCAGCCTGATGCAAAAGAGCAAGTGGTCATCCCAAAAATAAAATTTGGCTTCTGAAATGAATTTCAGTTTCTGGTCCTTGGATAACCCCATTAGAATCTTGCCTGCAATAAGATAGTTTGCAATATCTATGTACCAGGGAAAATCAACAGAATTCACAGACAAAAGAGTCATCCAGGAATTGATCTGAGATAGGTGGGGAATAGGGGATGTGTTCTGGGTCTAGCCGAGATAGGTGATCAGTCACCACATTATGAGCTCTAGCTTTATCGTGGATCTCGACATCAAATTCTTGTAAAAGAAGGATCCATCTTATAAGATGAGGTCTGTCATCCTTCTTTTCCAACAAATGCTGGAGGGCAGAATCATCAGTGAAAATAATCACTTTTGACCCAAGTAAGTAAGATCCAAACTTCAACTAGAATACTACTACTAGTAGTTCTTTCTTAGTAACTGTATAATTACGTTGAGCCTCATTTAGTGTCTTGCTAGTGTAGTAAAGTACAAATGGATGGCGCTCCCGACATTGTCCTAGAAGGGCTCCAACAACGAAATCAAAGGCATCACATATCATCTCAAAATCAAGAGACCAGTTGGGTGGTTGGAGAATCGGTGAATTAAACACAATGCTTCATAAGGTCTTGAAAGTGCTAAGACACGAGGAATCAAAGTCAGGTGGGATGTCGGCTACCCGAAAATTCGTCAAATGACGGACGATTTTTGAGAAATCATGAATAAATTGCTGGAAAAATTTAATGTAACCTAAGAGTGATCTAAACTGCTTAACCGGGCTGGGTGGAGGAAATCAAGAAATGACTTCAGATTTAGCTTAGTTGACTTAGAGTCCATTGGAAGAGATCATGTGACCTAGTACAATGCCATCCCTCACCATAAAATGTCTTTTCTCTCATGAGAGTACTAGGTTAACTTCTATGCACCTCTTCAGGGTATTTGTGAGGTTATCAAGAAAAGATGAGAAATCATCTCCGAAAATAGATAAGTCATCCATAAATACTTCTACATAGTCCTCTATCATATCAGAGAAAATGGCCATTATACAATGCTGAAATATTGCTGGTACATTACAGAGACCGAAGGACATTTGCTTAAAAGCGAATGTTCCAAAGGGACATATAAAAGTTGTGCTGTCTTGCTCTTCCAGGCTGATCGCAACCTGATTATACCTAGAGTATCCATCTAGAAAACAAAAGAAACTACACTCAGCTAACCTTTCTAAGATCTGATCAATAAAAGGTAAAGGAAAATGATCCTTTTTGGTAGCTGTGTTCTATTTCCTATAATCTATGCAAACCCGCCACAAAGTCATGGTGCATGTCAGGATGGATTCGCCCTTATCATTCTTGATTACGGTGAGTCCTACTTTCTTGGGCACAATTTGAATAGGACTCACCCACTAGCTATCGAAAATAGGATAAACAATGCTTGCATCCAACCATTTAATGATCTCTTTCTTGACAACCTCCAGCATATTTGGGTTCAACTGCCTCTGAGGTTTCCTAGAAGGCTTCACTCCCTCATCCGTGTAAATATGATGAGTGTAATACGAAGGATGAATCCAATGGAGATTAGCAATGCTCCACTCGATAGCAGTCCTATGTGCTTGTAATACAACAATCAATTGATGCTCTTGTTCTAGGGTCAAGTGAGCACTAATAATCACTGGGTATGTCTCACTATCACCCAAAAACACATACTTGAGTGAATCAGGTAAGGCTGTAAATCAATTACAGGTGGGTGGGAATCAGATTCATTCATGGGAGAAGAATCAATAGCGGAAATATGATAATCTTGGTTTTCGTGAATTCTCACTCATTCTGATCTTGTGAAGAGATTGGTTGTGACTACATTGATGGGAAATCCGCTTGTCGTAGTCACGCCATCCTACCTTAACAGGGGCAAATCAGTACTTGGTGGAACAGGATAATCAGAATCTAAGGTGTTGTGATCATATGAACACACTAGAAAATCAAATCCTCGAGACAAAATGTTCATGTCATTAACCTCAATCTCGTGTGGATTAAGATCCAAAAACCCTGATAGTAAAGATGAATGTGACATTGGGTCATTGCAGAGGAGCCCAATGTTCCCACAAAAAGCTGAGTCTTCATCTTCACCGTCCTCTATCATATCACAATCGAAGTTTCGTGATGCCCTGAATATGTCCAGTTTAAGTTTTTCATTTCCTAGGGTTATCTCCATACATTGGGATGCACAGTAGATGTTCGCACAAGTTATCGCAAACAATGTGCAACCCAAAATAGTCAGTGCATCATGAGGATTAGGAGGAACCTCCATGTCGAGAACAAAAAAGTCTACTAGAAAGTAAAACCCATGGACCTTTATGATTACATTTTCAACCACCCCCCTTGGTGTTTCTATCGATCAGTAGGACAACTATATGGTAACTGAGGTGGATTTCAACTCCCCAAATTGGAATCAATCAAATACTACAGTAGGAGTTAGGTTGATGGACGAACCCAAATCAGGAAGGGCTCAATCAAATAGAGAATCCTATAAAAGGCAAGAAATGAGTAGGGGCCCAGGGTCTTTCTTTTTATGTGGTAAGTTAGCTCGAATCACGGTGCTAGCCGCTTTTGACAAAATTGCCTGTCATCTAATTTTCTGCTGTCGCTTCGGTGTATAGTAGTCCTTGAAGAACCTATCGACAACAAGGATGTGATCTATTGCATCGAAGAGAGGGACCTAACTGTGAACCTCTTTGAACATAGTTTTTAGGTCCTCAGAATTCCACATATCCTTTTTCTGGGCTAAATCTTGCATCAAAGCCTCGGGAAAAGGGATGGGAATCTCAGGGTCAATTGGTCTTTTCCCCTTGTCTACAGTAGGTGGCTCCTGAAAGGAAGAATGAGGTGAGCCATCATATGATTGAGGGCATGAAAAATCATGACCCGCCTACCTACATGGTAGGTCCTTCATAGCTTTTCCACTCCTTAGTGTTACAGCATTTGCATCGGCATACTATGATGTGGGGGAGGAGCAGAAGGGATAGATTGGGAAGGATTCGACAATAAGGCTAACTGACCTAAACATAACTAGGCGTTACAAGAGGATGTGCTGACATCTTCGTAGGTCGAAGATGTCTAAAATGCATATTCATCAAAGGCATACACACTAAAATCATCATGGGGTGCGTAACCCTGATTGTATGGTGCCAAATCTAGATTATTCATGGGTTCCTGATATGCAAGACCCCGTGTAGATGGAGAAGATACATCCCGAGTGAGTAAATGTACTTGAGCAGGAGGGACTCAGGATGCGAAGGGAGAGTAGGATGCAGCTGAATTGCCAGGAAATCATGGTCAAGCACGAATCAGTTTGTCAATCTTCTTATAAAGTAGATCCACCTTATCCAGTTTCTTGGTGATAATATCCATACCAACTCAAGCAGATTCAGCGTGAGATTCATGGACACTAACTCGTTGCTATCCAGGTCACTAGAATTGGTTCATAAACGTGGCATAAATTGAGTTCTTTGCTAAGGACTTGAACAGCTCAAACGTGTTGTTTTTATCCTTCACAAGGAAATTCCCATCACTAGATGCATCGGCCAGGTGTCGATGTGTGTCATCCAACCCATGGAAAAAGATGTGAGCTAGGTTCCATCTAGGCACACAATGGTGCAAGCATTTCCTAAGAAGATCATGAAATCTATCCTAGGCATCATGAAATTTCTCCCTTGTCCTTGGGAGAAAATCGTAATTGCACGCCTCATTGCGTTTGTTTGACCAATCGGGAAGAACTTTTGGAGGAATTCACTCTGCTAATATTTCTATTATGATTCCTCGACCCTAGCTACCAGACGAGCCATTAGGTCTAGATTTTCAGGGCCTTGACAAGGTCTAGAACCAGGACTAACCATCTCAGCTAATCGAGAAGATGAGGGTTGAGAAGAAGAGTTAGACGAGATGAAAAGTCATCTTTGTCCCCTTGGGTTTGGTTCCCAAGGTCCAACTAAATTAGGTCTTAAAGACCTTCCTTGCATACACCAACAACAAGGGTTAGTGTGGCCAAGCCAAACAAGGCTAAGGCCTTATTAATTAAATTGGTCCTTGTATGGTCGGACCCGGATAGGTTGTTGATATGGTGATTTTATCATTAAATGTGTATAGTGGTTAACCTAAATCGGACCTAACCATCTCTTTACAAATTTTTTTTTTTTTACCTGGCCTACTTAATTTTATCTTATCACTTTTAGGCCGAGGGTCGAACTCAGGGAAGTGGGGTTACAAGTTAAGTTGCTACACCTTTCCTACAATGAGTCCCCTCCATTCATTTATTGTGTTTTTGGTGTTTTTCTTATTTAGATTTTTTTCTGGTAATCTTTGTCCTTGAGGCACACCCTCATAATTGTGTTCTTGGCTTTGAGCCAGAATAGAGTTCCAAAACGAATCTTGCTATTCGCAAGATGGGGTACCTGCAAGTCAAAGATTATCTTTTATCTTTTATATATATTTTTTTATCCTTTTACTAATAGGAAAGCAAAATATAAATAAAGTAAATACAGTATATATATATGTATATATTATGTATATAAAGGGGTAGGGGTGGAGGCAGCGATAGAGTGTAGTATGGTGTCGAGTCGGTCGTCGTCTAGAGAGACGCAACCAACAGGACTAGGTGCCGCGTGGTGTGTGGGATGGATGGTGGATGATGTATGCGACCACGCTTTTGGTGCAAGTGTATCGGGGAATATCAGCAACTAGTGCAGATATTCCCGCGATACAGCATATGGTAAATAAAGTGAAAATATATATGTATATATGTAAATATGTCTATATGTATATACCCGCGATACAGCATATGGTAAATAAAGTGAAAATATATATGTATATATGTAAATATGTCTATATGTATATATATATATGGTTATAAATGTATAGGTATATATATATATATGTAGATATATATGTATATATAAGTGTCTATGTATATATATATATATGTGTGTGTGTGTGTGTATGTATATATAACTATATAGAGATATATATATATATGTAGATATATATGTATATATAAGTGTATATGTATATATATATATGTGTGTGTGTGTATGTATATATAACTATATAGAGATATATATATATATGTATGTATAGTTCTAGATATATATATGTATATGTATGTATGTATATAATACTATATAGATGTATATATATATAGGTATATAGGTATATGTATCTAGATAAGTATGTATATGTAAGTATATATATATATATATATATATATATGTATGTATGTATGTATAGTTATAGATATATATATGTATATGTATGTATGTATATAATACTATATAGATGTATATATATATAGGTATATAGGTATATGTATCTAGATATGTATGTATATGTATATATATATATACATATACATACATATATATATATAAGTATATATATAAGTATATAGATATATATATATGTATATAAGTATACTAATACTACTCTATATATAGGTGTAAGTATATATATATATGTATATGCATAGTAGTATATGTATATATGTATATATATATATATGTATGTATATATATATATATATACATATATATATATATATATATATATGTATGTATACTAATACATAAGTATATAGGTACTACTATATGTATAAATATAAGTATATATATATATATATATAGATATATATATATATATGTATATATGTGTATATAAATATATGTATATATATATCACTATATATAAGTATACGTATATATATATATATATGTTTATAATAGAGGTGTGTGTGTGTGTGTGAAAGTGTGAGTGTAGGTGTGTGTGTGCGTCGGTGTAGAGTGTTGTGAGTGTTGTGAGAGAGAGAGGAGAGCGGGAGAGAGAGAGAGCGGGAGAGGAATGGCTACAGGTTAAGTCGTCTGCAGGTGAAGGCCATCGTCTGATGGTCTTCAATGGGCGCGGGCGCATATTCGCGCAGAGGAGAGCGCCTGCGCCGATCGGTTACGAGGGCGGAGAGCTCGCGACAGAGCACGTGGGGCTAGAGGGCAAGGGCACCTGCAGCTTGCACAGAAGCTTGCAGGTGCCGCAGGGGGGCGGGGAGGCGCTTGGCCGGTCGCTGCAGAGGCGCGCAGCGGCCGATTGCAGGCAACAGTGCGTGCGACAGAGCGAAGAAAGCGGAGGCAAAGAAGGCCTGCAGGCGTGCGCGGAGGGGCTGGGGCGCCAGCAGGCTTGTGCGGAATGGCTGGGGCTGCTGCTGCTTCCTTGCCGCTGTTGTTGTTGCTGCTGCTACTTCAAGCTTCAGACCTTGAAGTTGCTCCAATGGCGGGAAGGTGTGGGAACGCCAAAAAAATGAAAACAGACCCACCATGCCCACTGGCTCTTTGAAGAGCTGGGCGGTGGTGGTCTCACTGTGGTGGGTTGCACCATAGTGAGAGCTCCTGCCTGCTGGGTTTCTCCTCGGAGGAGGACCGGCGTATGGAGGGGAATGGAGGAGAGGACGGTGTGGCCTGGAGATGGAGCAGCCTGCGGGATTTTTCTTGGTTGGGACCAGGCTCCCTTTGCAAAGGTAGGAGCTGCGGTCTTAAATAGAAGAGGAATGGCATGGCCGCATGCAGCTGCAGGGAAAGGGATGGAATGGCAGCCGCAGGGAAGGACAGCTGCAGCATGGCGTGCATAGAAGATGCAACCACGAGAAAGATAAAAAAAATAAAGTGGAAATAGAAATAGAGGTGGTGGATTTTTGCAAAGAGGCACTTGAGGAAAATGCGAATTGTGAAGCCATTTATTTCATTCTTCTTTCCTCTCAATTAGATGCATGTATACAAGTATTTTTACAAATGCAACTATGAAATCCTAATATGCACAGGTAATGCTAAGAAATAGCATAAGAAGGCATTATTGCAGACGTATTGTTGCGGTGCAATCAATCCTTTAGAGTTAGATGACCAGATATTTCATTCAGGTTTAAATTGTTAAAGAAAATTCGTCAAGAAACTAATTGACAATGATCCCTACTTCTTAAGCTAACCTGCCCAGTCTGTTACAAGGGGACTAAGAGGAAGGTTCTTCCTTTGGCTTTCACCTTCGAGTCCTTTGTACCCCTTAGACATGGTCATTTGACACTACACCGCTGGCTTGGCACCAGGATTGGCCAAAGAGGTTGAGACCACCCAAAAGTTAAAAAATGAATGCAGGTTAATTGATATAATTTTGCAACTCTTTTTAAAATGTTTTCTTTAGTTTGGGTGTGTGGTGAGTGGTTCACAAGGTGACTCGACTCACCATCCAATCACTGGACTCGATTGAGTCCAAGTTAGTCCAATGCGGTCTCAAAACATCACTCTAAAGGTTAAATTTAGGGTTCATGCAATTTTACTAGGTAGACCACAATCAGATTCATAATACTCTCTAAGATATAATTATAGTCTAAATGATATGAACATTGACAGGAAGATTTCCTTTTCAATAATCTTTCCAAATAAATTTTTTTCAGAATTTTTACAATTTTAAATAAATAAATATGAATTTTTAATTGAGAGGGTGCCAGATTTTAGATTCTGACCCCATATTAGTTTTTTCTTTGAAACAGTATCATATGTGATCCAAAAATTTAAGGAAAATGTGGGAATGAAAGATAACTTGATTATCTTTCAAACCCCACCATTTTTGGGTCAATTAGATTCTTATGCTATTTGGACTTGAATTTTGAAGCTAAGAAAAATATGGATTTCATTCTATTTGACCCCCATGCACTCCATGAATTTTTTCTTGGGAATGGTGGTGTTGGAAAGATAATTTGAAAATCTAGCACCTACCCAAATTTCTAAATTTTTGGACCACTAGAAATAGGGCAAATGATTTTTCAAATCCAAGTCAAAATTCTGGCCGAATTTTTTAAAATAGCACTAATTCCTTTCAATCCTAACTTTTTTTCATTTTCAAAGTAAAGCAAATCCTAACCACCTAAAAGATAAAATCCTAATTTATATTTTCAAACAATTCCTATCCTAATGTAAAATCAAATCCTAATCTAAAATCCAATAAGATAATTGTGTGCATAAGATTTTCTTCACTTGCACTCGATGTGTGCGCGAATCCTCATTTCATACGTGCACACCAAAGAAAAATACACTAAATCAGATATTAAATTAGAAATCGCCTTGCCTCCCCAGTAATGACGCCAATTTGCTTGAGCGTAAAATCACATTTTAAGATATTTTCATCGTAGTATAGCATGAAAATACGTCGAAGCAAATAAAATGTAATGAGATCTTAAGTCCCGGTTTAACTTGGGGAGGCAGAAAAATGACTTAATTTTAATACTGATCTAGAACTAGAATAATAAGAGTGATAAAACAATTCTATTTAGGGAATGATTAGGCAATGTTTTTCTGGCTAGAACTAAAAATAAAGACTACTAGAACTACTAGAATAAGGGCACCAAGGCTGGTCCTTAGTGGCCTTTGGAGAGGCTGAGGAGAGCAACAGCAGTGCACCAAGGGTGGGCTTGGTGAACGTCTTGGAGGAAGAAGGTAGAAGGGAGCTGGAGATGTTTGGAGGAAGAGATGCTTCTCAAATGGGGGGGTTTAGAGTCCTTTTTATAGCCAAAATGAGAAGCAAAATAAGTATATTGAGCCCCCAAATCATGCAATAGCCTTGGAGTAACCAGATCCGTCGATCAGGAGATCAACGGACCAGATCGCACCTCCAAAGATCCTCCATTACGTCTTCATCGCATGCGCTACACAAGATTGCACCATGTGGCACACACTCAGCCGCTTGCCCCACTACCTTTGCGCCCCTTGCGTGTACATGCGCGTGTGCATTTAACCTCAGTCGTCCGATCTTATGATCAGACGACTTAAAATGTGCATTGCACCGCCTTTGGATTGCACGTGCAAATGCATGTTCACATGCGTGTTTGCTGCACCGCTTAATCTAACGCTTCGTCGCTAGTTACGTGGCTGCCTTCGTGCCCTTTGAATGACATCTGACACTCCAATTTCATGGCATCTCACCATTGCCTCTGATTTTCGCTCCTCGCACCTTGAACGTGCATCTCATGCTCTCGCACGAGGGCGGTCTCCAATGTGCTATGTGTACGGATTATTGTGCTTTTGACTTCCTGCTTGCTCGCTCTCAATCGTTTGATGACAATCCAACGGCTGAGATGATGCCTTCTTTGATGGAGAGTGTTGGATGCTGATTGATGTGTCTCATTTATGGTCGTTGGATGTCAATCCAACGGCCCACAAAGCCCCTCAGAAGATGTGCGATCAGGAGGGAACTGTTGGGATGGCACCACGTAGCGACATCCTGACTGTTCGTTTTCTCACTTTTGTAGATGGTGCTATAGGGCTCCGATGGAGGCGATTCTCATGTTGTTGGACTGCGATTGTTGATCCAGATCCATCTGTGTGGTTGGATTTGGCATCTGAGGTTCGAATTTGTGCTACCTTGTTTCTTGGCCTTTTCTCTTCCATGGGCTTCATAAGATGCTATGGAAGTCCGATCAAGACGATCTCAGAAGCGTTGGACTCCAATTGTCATCCTGAATAGATCCGTATGGTCAGATTTATTATCCACGACCTCAAATTACCTGTAATTATTATTGCCTCTCAATTAGAAATAACATTATTATTTTCAAAGCTAACAAATCAACTATGATGCAAAATATGCTGCTCATGCATGCATTATTCCTAAGTTAAGCTAGGATCTAACTTAATTTAGGTAGATTAGGTCCTACGATTTCTGTACAATCAAACACTCCACCCTCCTTCCCTATGCTTCCACTCGATTCCCCCATTGCATTATTCACGTGCTTGGAGACCCATGAACGCTAACGGATAACTTCCTCGTGGCAGCCACCAATGACGCTTGGCCATCGCTAGCCGTCACCACTGTTAGGCCACCGCCAGCCATCTCTACAACCTTCAACGACCCCTCCTCCTTTCGATGACCCTCACATCACCCTTCGTCACTCTTCTTCCTCGACTGTTCGCATGGGTGCAAGAACCCATGCGCAGTCTCCCCCTCGCAGCCATTCTTGTCCACCACTGGCCGTGAGGAGCACGCCGACCATCCTCTTCCTCCTCTACTTTCCTTCGGTTCATCTTTTACTTGCACCTCAACCTCGACCCATTCATGTAAGCCATGGTTGTCCCAGCAATCGTAACCTTCTCTATTGATCGGCCACGTCACCTCACCGTTGACCCTCAACCCATTCATCTAGCCCTCTCCTCTTTCCATTGTTCCTCTTCTCTTAACCAATCACCATGCATGCACAAAGTAGGAACAAAAAGAATGAGAACATGGCAAGAAGAAAGTGGAGGAGAAGGAGGCTCCTACCGTCAACATGGCTGGTTGTCGATTGTTGCAGCCTCCTCTCATGGAGGGTGGGGAAGAGGTTGACGAAGAGGGGGAGTAGAGTGGATGTGATGGAGAGTTCTCATCTTTTTCTCCTTCCGATCTCTCCTTTTCTCTCTCATTCTATCTCTTGAAGTTACGGAAGAAGATACGATGGTGGGGGTGTGGCTTTGGGTTGGAGAGGTTATTTAAATGATAGGGATAAAAGTTGTTAGGATTTGAGAGAGAAAAGGAAAAAAAGTGGGTTAAAGGGGTTTCATCCTCAAAACCCACACTTCTTATATTTGTACTAAACGGATCTCGAATTTTGTGAAAGTGATCCCGTCAGAAAGTTTGTAACGAAGGGAGCACAGTGGTACTATTGATGACGTTGTCTATGAAGAAAAAAAAATTTCCTCGCAGAGTGACCGATGCTAACTAAAACCTGAAATTTCTCGCTATTGGGTTACACTAGCCCAATCCATGTTCGACAAGTATCTATGAATTCAACTTGATAAGTTTACTTCAAAACTGAGCTTAGGATTGAAGTTCAGGGTGTAACATTTAGGTTGTCGCTGCTGTGAGTCATCGACATGGGATTTGTCACTACGCAAGTTTTTTCATGATCTTTTGGCAGGTAATTTTCATGCTTTGGTTTAAAGTAAATTTATGTTTTGTTACTACTTTTCTGTATTAATTATATGCCATCCTTTTGTACTTTCTTCCATTTTATGTAATAAATGGAACTCTTTTATAGCTCAACTTAGTTTAGGTACAGCCTGAATTAAATAAACCAGCACCTCTTCTATTGCCATTCATCGGGACTCCAACCCTCATTTAGGGGCCTAGGTTTTTGGGATGTGACACTCATTCCACACATCCACCACCTTTTGGCCTTCAAGAGTGGGTTTTTTCCTTATCCAAAATGGACAATCAATTTCCAATGCCGAGATTAAAGCAATGGTGGTCAACCAAATCCTCATGCGTTGTTACCCATGCTTGAAATTTTGCCCACCAAACTTCTCGAACATATTGGATAAGTCTACATGTGATTTAAAAGTCATTTTCAACATCTAAAATATTTTTGATCTAAGTGATACCTTCTCTAAGATTATTGAAATCAACGCATATAGGAAATAAATAAATAAAAACATATGCATTTCCAACATTTTCGCATAGATAAAAAATATTAAATCAAGCAAGTCAAATATGATTTAGTAAGATCCAAAATAAAATAAGAAATAAAGAACATGCAATAGCAAAAATAAACAAAATGATAAGGGATTAGATTTTACTCTGATCGAAGTGCCCATTAAGGACTTCCCTTAGAAAAGGTATCAACCCCCATAATACCATTGTGTCAGGGTCTAACGAACTCTTCCCAGGATGCAACGATCCACCTCCAAGATTTGGTGCACTCTGATCTTGGACGTCCTCAAAAACCACCTTAGGAAAATGAAGTCGAGGCAATTTGGTTTGTCAATGAAATTTTTGATTGATCTACCAATCTAATGGTTTGATCAATCAAAAACTTCTCGTGGATCTCTCAATCACCTTGTGAAAGATCGACAAAACTAATTGGAGATTTTTCTACCAATCTCACATCAAACAAAGAACCAAGAAAGAGAGATAAGAATGAGAAAGGTCGAGAGAGAGTGGAGATAGCTTTTTTGCTCTTACTATGTATCAAATGAGAGCCCCCTCGTGGTCCTTATATAGAGCCCATGACTCGACGTTTATGGAAATTCCCATTTTATGGAGATATGGCAATTGATCGACCAATTTATTCTCATTGCTCGATCAAAATCAATTGATCAATCAAACTTGACTTTTTGGTCAACCAAACTAATTGATCGACCAAAATAAACCCATTAATCGATCAAAAATAATTGATCCATCAATTTTACCTTTTAATCGACCAATATAGGACGAAATCATGATATTAAAATATCCATAGCAAAATAATCCAAGTTCAAAGATCAAAATTGATTCTCACATGAGCCTAAGCCTGAGCCTGAGCCCAAGCCAGAGCTGGGGTGGGGCATGGCAGGGTGCGTGCACGTGTGTGCATGGTCCTTAGCTTGACCTCTCACTCTTTGCTGCATAATTCATGGGAGGCAGAAGCCTTTCACAGCCACAAAGAAGTTTGTCCATTTCTAGTATGGGACTATAAACCTCTCCCAAATCTTACTGATTTCAATTTGAATTCCTACATTACCATATATCAATTGCATCTCGATTAATGCAATTAGGCTTTCAAATCAAACATTAATTGCTTTATCGTTCAACTTAACATGAGAATCAAACGTAGTTTTTAGCATTATGAAAGGCAATTCATTGGTACCATCCGTCATGTTCTCAGCAAGATCAACCTCACTAATATGAGAACATGTTTTGTACATTTTGAGAATGAATTCATATTCAAAGTCTTTGTATTCCCATGACTCAATCAATTCTTCCCTAAGTTTCATGTGTGATTCATTGTTAATCTCCTTGGTTGATTCGTCATTCAATGTCACGTTAGGATAGAGACTCCTTATATTCATCAATTTCTATGGGAGAAAGGATCCAAATTCCACCAAGTCAATGACTTCACAAGGGCATAATTTTCAATAGTTACATATTTACCATTTGAGTCATTCAAAATTTTTATCCCTCGTTCCTTTATTTGACCATCTTCCTTCATATCAGACTCCTCAAGAACTTAATATGATTTATTGCCAATAACTTTTGATTTCATTCTAGGTTCCTTAAGTAAATCCAACTGTGATGGTTGTACATTTCCAAGGTTGTTCTCCTTAGGTTTTTGAGGCTCAGTTTGGAGTGTGGTCCACCTTCAGTTCTGTAGGAAGAGTGGGGATGATAACATGACTACAATCCTTTCCATCAAGTGTTACAAAAATGCTCTCATTAAGGTCTTGTTCCTCTAATAAAACCGTTTCTTCCTATTTTTGACTCCAATATAGCTCAGGTGGAAACTGAGGCTCATCATCAATTAAGGATGGTTCATCATCATTAGATGGTACATTATAGTAAGTTGAGACCATTTGATAATTAGATCAAGGAAGATTGTCCTCATACTTATATTACAAATCATAATGTTTTTGCGAGTTGTAATCATAGGAAGGAGGACTCCTATCAAACTCATGAGGGTTATGGGTTTTAACCAAGCTTAGGAGTATCTATCCAACAATTGTTCAATGAATCATAAGGCTTGGGTGGGTTGGGTGTTTGCATTCTATATGAGATCTCTACTGTAAAGAATCCTTCTCCTAAGTTATAATCAACATTTAGGGATAACATTAGATCAAATCTCATATGGTACTGTGGTGCTTGATCCCACAAAGAGTTGTCATGTTGCCCATATCTATCTCTTGATTTTATTCCATAGAAGGATGGTGATTCATCGAATGGACAATTTCTAAAAGAGGGATCATTCCTAGATGAGGGGAAAGATGGGAAGTATTTGAGTTTTGGCTCTAGTTGAGTTGGGTAGTTGTAAGTGTAATCCATGGGTTAGTGCCTCTTTTACAAAGTCCTTTCAATCCTAACTTTCATAGAGCTAATACAATAAAAAAAACACCCGAAATAACCAAGATAATTAGCTTTTTTTTTTTTTGCTTTCTTTTGTCCTTTTATATGAGAGTGTGACAAAGCAATCTTCAATACAATTACTCACCCTAGTAAACCTACGAAGTGCCTAACAATGCTTTATGTCCACCAAACAAGATAGGTCTTAGGTTGGATCCACTCACTTCTAAATCAGGGTCAGGCAAGGGTCAAGTAACACTAGGGTTCCTTTACATATCGTGCCTACTACAATGTCTATTTAATCCCCTTGTCTAGTTCAAGGCACCTTATGAGTGAGATGAATTAGGTGACCTTCGACAAATCTCTTCCTAATGAACATGCAAGGCCTCTAGTGGCCTAAGTGAGTGCACATGCCACAACTACAAAGTGTCAAGCAACATGGCAATGAAAATGCAATCAAGGCCTTTTAGAAATCCATGTATGTCTTCTAAGATTCGACCCTTAAGTTAGTGCCTTTTAATGTTCTCACTTGTTAAATAGATTCAAAAAACACAGGTATGCTTAATCTTTTTACTTTAAGTTGAGGCATGATATCGTAGAGAGAAATGTATTAATAGGAAACTCAAGGAGGGATGGTAATGCATGCCTACTACCCAACACTCTACTAAAATGCATCAAGAATTGAAAAGTAGAGGCAAATGCAACCTAAAATGAATGACTATGTATATGCAACTCTTAATAAGATTGTTTTTAGATGAAAATGTTCTTTTTATCAATGCAAGCAAGCAAGCAAACAATTAACTAAATACAATTATAAAAGAGAGAGTAGGAAGAGAAAGAGAGAGCCTGAAATGCTCAAGAGACTCCAAAATTAATACAAGATAAATATCTCTCTCACCAACCTAGTACACCAAGTCTAGGAATAAAAATAAAATTTAACCTAATCTAATCCTCAAACTAGTCCTAGAACCTAAATATTTGGAGATCCTCAGTCTCATATGCACCACCTTCTTAGAAGTACACCATTGCAATCTGCCATGGTGTTCCACCTAAGAGCTTCTCTAAGTGATTAGGTACCTGCAACGAAAGCAAATGAGACTCTCGAATGCACAATGAATACAAGAATGTGAAAATAATGTAAAAATGGTTTGAAAATGCTATAAACAATAAATCATGTCCTAATTAATCAAGAAAGACAAGGTGCCAAAAAATGATACGCATTGTTGTCATTACATGCAATTTAAATACTAAATCAATAAATCTATAGGTAGATAATGGTGAATTGGGTCAAATCCTTAGAAAAGTGGCACTACTAAATTTCCTAGATAATTGGCCAAATACAAGGATTTTTTTATGATTTTTGAAAATGTGGGAATACTTTTTTTGTATTTTTTTTATTGCTAGTAGCATGAATAGACAGATCTGACCCTACCAATTTGTTAGGCCTAAGAACCTTAATTCCTAAGATTAGAAAAGTCCAAGGAATTTATTCTAACATCATAACATGTAGGAACAAAATGGCACGAGATTCTTTGAATTTTATTTAACAAAAAATTAGGTAATGGTCAAGGGAATTTTTGTTTAACAAGAATAAGTAAATAATGATTTTCGTTGTAGAAATTTTACGCAGTAAAATTCTTTGATCAAAACTTAAATGGAATGAAGTCTAACCACGAAATTAGGATGTCATACCCACTGGG
Organism: Thalassia testudinum; assembly: GCA_037157565.1. Classification (NCBI taxonomy): domain Eukaryota; kingdom Viridiplantae; phylum Streptophyta; class Magnoliopsida; order Alismatales; family Hydrocharitaceae; genus Thalassia; species Thalassia testudinum. The sequence goes on from JAZHRO010000025.1 coordinate 115,142,719, forward strand.
AGGCTGAAACCAAATAAACTCACAAAAATTTAGCATGCATGTTCACAAATATATAAAATTTTGGCATAGAATTATTTAAATATCTTCATTAAAAAACATGATAATTGTGAAGTAGAGAGAATGACTTTTGAAAGAGAGCATCCATGCACATGCAAAATAGAGGAGGAAATAAAGAGACAAGGCTTTATTAGAAAGAGAAATAGCTAGGATGTGAAAGCAAAAAAAGAGAGAAATAATTAAATAATAAAAATGAAGCAATAGTACTTGTAATAGAAAAATTCCATTGCAAACTAATGGAGTTTTCTATTGTAGCAAAATAGAGAATTTGGTGGAGGAGCATGCACATATGAGGGAGGACATTGACGGTGACGAGGCTAACGATGGTGATGCACTGGTGCACAGGCTTTGCATTGGCAGTGATGGCGCGATCAATGGTGGTTGTTAGTGGCTAAACGGTGGTAAGGTGGTTCAGTAGTTGTTTATCGCGCTTGATCGGGTTTTAAAGAATAACACGTTGTAATATAGCTGAAAAAGCATTCAAACAAATAGAGAATTTTATTACTCGAAAATCGGAGTATCCAAGGTCAAACACAGGGAGTAATCTCAGTACTTTTAAAAACTAAAGAATACAACTTTTAAATGAAAAACAATTGATTCAAAGAGAGAGTTATAAAAAGAAATAGGATTGGACGTCTGATTTCTATATCAGACGTCTTAAATGCAACTATTCTTCTTCCTGTTTTGATTCTGTCTTGGCCTTCTCTGATTTTTGCTTTCTCTTCTCTCTTCTGCCTTCTTCTTCTTCTTCGTAGGCTCTTCTTCTTTTCTTCTGGTCTACAGGTCTTCTTCTTCCTTGAACTTCTTTCTCTTCTTTTCTATTTACTACAAAGGCTTCTCCTTCCTTGGTCTTCATCCTTCTCTCTACAGTCCTTCTTTCTTCTTTCTCTTCTCTGCCTCGCTCAGCCTCTTCTTCTGCTTCTTCTTCTTTTTCTTCTTTGGCTAAGTTTCTTCTCTTCAACGCCCGACCTACCTGCACAACGAGGAAGCAAAACCTACCCTGTCCCTCTACCCGCGCGTCTCTCTCTCTCTGCAATTCACTCAAGGATGCTCTCCCAGAGCCACAGGTAATCGGGTCGGATTTCGCACCCGGGACCAGGTGCACCAGCGTGTGGGTGATGCGCGAGGTGTGCTCAGAATGTGTCGGGTCGGAGCCCACCAGATCCGCGAGATGAAAGCGCGGACGAGGCGAGCGTGCGTAAGGTGAGGGACCTCACCCCTGTGCATTCGAAGGCGAAGAGAAGATAACACAAATCCAATTTATATCATACTTGTGCATTGTATTTCGCCGATGTGGGACTATTAGTCCTGCCCCGCTCTCGCGTGCGCCTGCAGAAGACTCTTCTTCGCTTGCCAAGGCTGTAGACTTCGCTGCGCTTCTTGCTGGACCAGATGACTTCGCACTGCTTGCCTGAGTCCACTGCACCTGAAGCCTGGAGCTGTTGAAGCTTGGAGCTGCTCCGAAGCTGCTTCAACCATCAATGGCGGCAGGGGCTGAAATACTGTCAAACACAAAACAAGCCTCTCGGCTTAATCAGACCAGCTGGGGACCTTCGCTGTGGCACGGCAAAGGTGGTGCACGGTGAAGCAGGTCATGGGACGGCCTAGGCGTGCGTGCCTAGGTCGTCCTATGACCCAAGATGTGGGTGTGTTCGGGGGAGCGTTGTGTGGGTGTAGAGAGGCAGTGGGTGGGCGGAGGATGTTCCTTGTGGTGAGGCGGGGCCTCTGAGTTGGTTGGCGAGTCGTGCGGAAGTGTGGAGCGATGGGAGAGATTCGCCGGAGGTTGGCCAGAGGGATGGAAGATGGCGGTGGTCAGGAGTGGTCGTGGGGTAATTAAATGAAATGTAAGGGGGAACAGAGAGAGGGGAAGAAGGGGAATATATCTGGAGTGTTCTGGAAGGGAGAGAGACAGCGGGGTGGACGGCTCGTAGCTGCCGTCGTCGGAGAAGAAGAACCCTGAGGAAGGGAGCGGCGACGAGGACGAGGTCAGGGGAATGTGCGCTTGGTACGGCGGGACACGGGAGGAGGAGGCGAAGTGGACTATGCTGCTGGTATGGCAGCAGAGTGACGAGAAGGAGGTCGCCAGAGCTTTCGGGTTCCTTGGCCAGAGATGGAAGAGAAGAAAATTTGGTGGAATCTCCGCCAAGACAAGTCTGAAATTCATCGGCTGGGTTTGGGGATTCTTTTATAGGTGCTGGCCGAACTTTCTAGTGCGTGGAGAGCGCGCAATCATCTCCGACGGCTCGTCGGAGAAGGAAAGAGGGTGGATACCCAAATCCCTCGTGCGTTCGCACGAGAGATTGGGTTCACACCAGAGATCGTGATTGGTCTTAGATGGAAGGGAATTCCTCAGAGAATCTCCCTTCCATTTCTGGGAGGGGATCTCTGAGGAATCAAAGAGTATTCCCTCTCTAAACCTCGTCGAAGGTCGATTCTGCGCTAACAATGGCGGCAGGACTTGATTGCAAAGGTGGTGAGGATATTAGGGGGCTCTCTGCAATGATTTTCAAAAGATAGGGGCCAAATTATGATTTGGGTGTACTAAATTGCAAAGTAGGTCAAGATGACCTCCCCTTAGGTCCAAATTTTGGTAAAAACATAATTTGGACCTAAGGAATCCAACAGTGAAGTTGGATTTTTGGTTTGGCCACGTTTGACTGGACATTTTGCATAAAAACCCAACTTAGGTTAGTTGATGAGCTAGGACCCTAATCTAGGTCAACATAGGTTCCAAAGGCCAAATTAAGTGTTATAAACCCTAAGGAATATTTTTCCATGATTTTTAGAGGATTTACTTGAATTTTGTCCTGATTGAAACCTTGTTGATTTAAGCAGGTCTATTTTAGGATTACCAAATGTCATTTAATTCCTAAATTGCACATGAACCCATTTCTGATTGACTCAACCCACTTTTTATCTTATTTAGACCTTTTGACCTATGTTTTGCCTCTGAGAAATCCTGTTTATGTACTGCAATGGTAAAATTGTAGTTTTAACCTTTATTTCATGTTTTCTTCTCAGAGCACTTATTCCTTAATTTAGGCCTTCTTCTAGGCTATGTAGGAGCTTTTATCTTCTTTATTGGGTCAAAATGAGCTTGTTATGGCTCATGATGAGGATCTCATCATACCCCCATGCCTAGCTTTTGCTAGTCCCTTAGATAAATTTCAAGGTTTTAACTTCCGTTCTAAACCCTGAGTGTCTATCAACAATCATGATAAGTGCTTCTCCTTTTCTTTTGTGATTAGGTAGGAATGCTGACAATAGGCCTAGAGGTATTCAAGTACCAACCAAAATCTGGACCTGACCCGCTTTAGCCTCAGTCCTCCGCAAAGGTTTCTACGGTCCACAGAAACTAACCTAGGGTTTGTTGGACTCCACGGTTAAAGCACCCATGCTTAAGACATTTTTAGCCTAAGTTCAGTTTGCAGTGTGTTTTTTGTAAGAGAGAGATAGAAGATTTATTTGTTTGGAGAGCTTTTCTCCCTCTTTTCTTTTTATTTCTAACTTCGGATTAGCTTCTCAACATGGTCTGTATCGGATTCCTCGTCCCCATCATCAATCCTCAAGGGTCCCTGACTTTCGAGATTTCAGGATAATCCCGCCCATGGCAACCCCCAGAACCCTGGCTTTCGAGATTTTGAGATAATCCCGCCCATGGCGTTTCGTGGCCAAATTCAGACCCTGGAGTTCGACATTTCGTGATAATGCCACCCATGGTATCTGAACCAACAGAGTGCTTACATGCCCCCAGTAGGATATTTAAATATCCTAAGAGACAAGCACCGACGAGACGATATGTTGTTACGCATCTTCAAGGGGAATTTCCCACCTCTCCGCGTCGGGAACTCGTCCAAATCAACTTGTGTTGATTGGCCGCTCCTAATCTAGGTGACTTTTTCAGAAGATTAAACGCTTTTGCGTGATTTGGATATTTATGCGCCCTGAACCAGACTGTGTGTGAATTTGGGGTGCTTAGGTTACCGAATCCCACAAACCGGAGGTTAGTTGACGAGGTCGAATACTTCCTAAGCCTTAGACCTAATACTTAAGCTTTGCATTTTCCTCAACCTCTTGAGGATTATCCAGACTTTAGCAGATACGTTAATTTTTAAGCTAACGAATCTAGCCCAAGTGGCCTAAGACCAACGTTCCTGCTAATCTCTTGTTATGTCTCCTTAACACTTTTCTTTTATTTCTTGATTTGGTCTAGAACTTCAGTTAACCCCTTAATCTTTTACTAATGACTATTTCTTTTCATTTTCATTTTGTGCTCCTTTTTGTCATTTTACTCTTTTCCTCCACTCATTCGTATGACCCTGAATTTTTCCTCCCTTCCATCAAGTCTTTTTTTTTTTATTGAAACCCTTTCTTGATATGAATTTCTCTGACGTTTTGTACTTTCATACCCCCCCATGCCTAAGATTTGCAATGTCCCCATTGTAAATTAGGTTGGTTCAATTTCAGCTTAGTTCATGCATTAGGACAGGTGTGTGGTGAGTGAATGGGTCGAAGTGACTTGTTGCAAACGATTTCTAATCTCGGGTAGGGATACCTGAGGTGAAGTCGGCTGTTCTAACGGATGAACCCTAAAGTGCAATATGAATTCCTCATAGAGATGTCAGAAAAGGTTTCAGGTTTTTCAAAGAATGACTGGTTGCCTCCCGTTAAGTGCTGAGTTTTACGCCATCGGCTGGGTGCAATGAGCTCAAGAGGAATGGAGGGTAAAGGATGACTCATCCAAATCTATATCGGTCATGTCAATGAACGGTTTGAGTCTCTGACCGTTCACAACAAAGGGTTCGGAATCGTGGCTGAGTGGGCTGATTTCAATGGCTCCATTTCCAAAGATTTATCGGACTAGGTAAGGTCCGACCCACTTAGATCTTAGCTTTCCTGGGAATATTTTGAGTCAGGCATCAAAGAGTAAAACCTTTTGACCAGGATGAAAGACCTTTCTAGAAATGGGTTTGTCGTGAAAAGCTTTAACCCGTTCTTTGTAAATTCGCGAGTTCTCATATGCATCGTGGCGTAATTCATCGATCTCTCTCAGTTGAAGTCTTCTGTGGGTTCCAACCTTAGAAAGATCTAGATTACAAGTCCGTACTGCCCAATAGGCTTTATGCTCCAACTCGACGGGGAGGTGACATGCCTTCCCGTACACTAGTCTGAAGGGAGACATTCCTAATTGGGTCTTGTGGGCGGTCCTATAGGCCCACAATGCTTCCGGAAGCCGAGAAGACCAATCTTTTCTATCAGGAAAAAGTAACCTGAAGGATCTTCTTGATCTCTTGGTTAGATAGCTCAGCTAGACCATTAGTTTGGGGGTGGTAAGGAGTAGAGATTCGGTGTGACACCCCGTATTTGGTCATCAGTGACCTGAACTGAGAGTTTGTAAAATGGGTCCCTCCGTCGAAAATTATAGCACGCGGAATCCCGAACCTTGAGAAAACGTTTTGATGAAGGAATTTTATAACTTTATGATTGTTGGTTCGGGTCGGAATGACTTCTCCGGCTTCAGTCGTGATAATGGTAAGTCCTGCCATTTTAGGCACCAACTGTATTGGACTCACCCAACGACTGTCGGAGATCGGGTAGATGATCCCTGCATCTAACCACTTTATGATCTCCTTTTTCACGACCTCCTGTAGGTTAGGGTTTAGGCATCTTTGCATTTCTCTTGAAGGTCATGCACCTTCTTCTGTGTAGATTCGATGTGTGCAGTATGAAGGGCTTATACCAGTCAAATCATCGAGAGTCCATCCAATGGCTTTACGATGTTGTCGGAGAACAGAAATCAAACGGAGTTCCTGGTCAGGTGTGAGTCGAGAGTTGATAATCACAGGAAACGTCTGATTCGAATCCAAAAAGACGTACTTCAGATGTTCGGGAAGGGGCTTGAGTTCCATGACAGGATTGTCAGCAGCAGCAGGCGGTTCAGGGTTTGTATCAGGGACAAGGGTAGGAGTCATAGGTGTGTCTAGATCATGTTTGCACTCCTTTGTTAGTGGGTTTTGATTCTCTAGTGGTTGATCAGGGATAATCAGGTTGTCCTCTATATGCAATTCATCAACCACGGCTCTGATATCACATATTTCCTCTATAACCCCGCAATTAATCCCTTGTTGGGCCTTAAAAATGTCAATCTTTAGGTTTTGATTCCCAAATTTTAATTCTATTTGGCCCTCTTCGCAGTTTATGTTGGTTCTAGCAGTGGCCATAAAGGATCTCCCTAATATGATTGGTGTGTCCCTTGGGTTCTTCGGTGCGTCCATGTCTAGTACTATGAAGTCCACTGGGAAATAGAAATCTCTCACCCTAACAATGACATCCTCAAGTATTCCTCTAGGTGACTTGAAGGATCGATCGGCTAACTGCAATGTCACCTCAGTGGGTTTAAGTTCAGATTCTTCAAGGTGGTCAAGGAGGGATGTAGGTATTAAATTTATGGAGGCACCTAGGTCTAGTAAGGCTCTATCAAATTGGGTTTCACCAATTTTACAGGAAATCAAGGGAGTTCCTGGGTCTTTAGCCTTGGGTGGGAGTTTGCTCAAGATGATAGAGCTGGCTTGCTCTGATAGTACGATTGGATTCCCATCCTTGGTTCGCGGCTTACGTTTAGGGGTACATATGTCTTTCAAGAATCTTGTGTAAGCCGGTATGTGGCAAATTGCATCCATCAATGGGATGTTTATCTGGACCTGTTTAAAGAGCTTGACCAGATCCTCCTCGAGGGCCACGGGTTTAGTTATCCTTTTTCCTTTGGTCAAGGCCTCAGGAAATGGGACCCTACTTGGTTCCTCTAGGATAGGTCCAGGTTCTTGATTTGGGACAGTGGTATCTTGGATAACTATCCTAGGGTTTTGGCTATTATCAGGCTTGGAGTGGTTCGGATAATGTGGGTCTTGGGTTGTTTTACCACTGCGTGTTGTTACAGAGTTTAATCCAGCCTGATTTTGGTTTGGGTTTGGTAGGAGGGGTGGCTGCTGCTGGAATCCCGCATAAGATGTCGAAGCTTCCATCCCGTCTGGCGATGGAGCAGCAGGGGCGTGATAAATCAAATGTGCGTGGCTTGAATTTGGATTCATAACGCGCCTCTGGGTCAGCACGTTATTTGGGTTGGGCAGAGGTTGCGAAGGAAGGGTGCCAGGTTGGAGGGAATTTGCCATCTGGGCCAGTTGGTTGCGAACCTCTGTGATCTCATCCTTGTGCTATTTTTGCATTGCCGTATTTGTCTTTTGAATGTCAGCCAGTGCTTGAAGGATAAGACTCAGTTGATCCTGGTTTTGCCCGGATTGGTAGGTGGGATTGGGCCGAGGCTGAGGCGGCTGATATGGACGAGGGGCTTGTGGACAGGGTTGATATGGTGGTCTTTGAGAATTTCCCGCCCACTGAAAGTTAGGATGATTTCGCCAACCAGGGTTGTAGGTATTGGAGAATGGGTCATTCTGGATGGCGTTGAGGTCCTCGCAGTTTTGAGGAACCTCAGGAAAGTCAGAATACGAGGGTTCAGAGTTCCCCCAACTTGAGTAGTGCGGATCGGAGGTCACTCCGGTCCGAGAGGCAGACGGGGGTGGATATGGGTCCATCCCCTTGGCAGATTGGTGATAGATGTTTTGCACAGTTTCCCTTGCCAGAGGTGGTCGTGCAAAAGAGTTTTGCGTAGAGGTGGCTTGTTGCAAATGTCGAGTTAGCTCATCCACCTTCTTTTCTATGATAGAAACCTTGTCCAACCGACTGACAATCAGTTCCAAGTCGACAGAATTGGACAGGTCCTGCATCTCATGTGTCCCTCTCAGATTCGTCGATGCGCAGGCATTCGTCCTGTCGAATAAGACCATGGAGTCATTATTTATGGAATTCTCGCACATGTTTTCGAGAATCTCCCACACCATGTCCTCATGTTGACCCATGATGTTTCCTCCACACATTGCATTGAAGAATAAACGAATATCTTCACGGAGTCCCTGGTAAAAAGACTGGACTTGTTCCCACTTAGGGACTCCGTGATGGGGACACTTTTGCATGAGATCTAAGAATCGATCCCATGCTTCATGAAGAGGTTCTCCTGGTTGTTGAGTGAAATGAGTGATCTGGTGGCGCAAGGCATTCGTCCGACCAACGGGGAAAATTTTTTTCAAAAATTCGGAGTGAAGTTCCTCCCATGTGTTGATCAGACAGGTCTGAGTTTGATACCAATGTGCAGCCTTGTCCAAGAGGGAGAACAAAAACATTTTCATGAGTAGGATATCCCAGTTTTGTAGATCTGACCTGAAGGTCTGGACCAGATGCTTGAGTTATTTAATGTGTTGGAATGGATACTCAGAGTTAAGCCCATGAAACTTCGGTATGGCATGAATCATATTGGGCTTCAGTTCAGAATCAGGTCCTCCAATCGGGATTCGTACTCGAGGTTCGATCGCCACCGCAGTGGGATTATAGTGATCTCGCATCATAGGTCGTTGCGGTGAGTTTACAAAGTTCTGAAAGAGATCATTAAGGCGTTGAAGTTGGTGTTCAAGGTTATTCTCCTCTTCAATGGGTTGTGCCATGATGGAAGAAAAAGGAGAACCAAGGTCTGAATCAGATGAAAGATTTATGTGGTGGGGTTGCTGCACAAACAAGGGCGTTGAGGCTTGGCCTCGACGAGAGTGAATTTCTAAAGGAGGTCTTAAGGACCTCCTACCGAACATGCATTGAAGGATGTGATGAGATTAGAAGGTGCTGGACCCAATCAAGACACCCAAAAATTGTTGGGTGACTATAGAGGTTCGGGGCGGATGGACCCCTTAGTCAGAAAGGTCGTCCACTTGAGAAATACCTGGGCAGCCAGAGAGGGAGAGTCCCGCAAAGACCCCTACACGGTAGAGCGTCCCCACGAGTTACTGGGTTTCCCCCACCTGACCTCTCTTGTCACTGCGGTTCCAGGTAGACCAGAATGGGGACCTTGACCTCTTAAGTCTACTTTTCTTTTTTAAGATCAAGGTGCTTAATGTTCCACTTGAACTTTTAAGTATTTTGAGTGAAAAAGTGACCTAATTTTAAGGTTGGTTGACCCAAGGGATCAACTTCAGCTCTTGTTCCTTTAAGAGCTTTTACGTCCTTTCTTTTAGGGTTCAAATGGATTAAAAGCCTGATTTTCTTAGGGTTCCTCTTGTATAGATCTTTTCAAACAAGGTTTAGGCACACCTCTTTTTGGAAAAATTTGTTTCTTTGTTTAAGATAAGATGTGTCTCTAAAAACACTAGCTTTTTAATTCTTAACTTGGCTCTAGTGGATCCAATTTAGTTGCCTCAGAATTTAGTACCTAGGGCTCAATCAGGAAAGTTTTAGCCCTAGTTACCTTAGTTGGATGAGCAAATAAAAATGTGTTGAAATGAAAATCAGGCAACTTGATGAGTTACTAAATATGAAACAGGTAGCCCTAAGTTGATTGTTCTTTTTTTTTTTTCAGGTTTTGAGGGAGTTAAGAGAGAGGGCTTATGGAAATTACCTGTTCCTTGGAGTGTCTATTGTGCAGCTGCTCTTCTTTCCTTTTTGCTTTCCTTCTAATAAGCACAACAAAAGAGAGGAGTTAGGTCAAATATTGGATCAAAAAGTTGTAATCAAAAGCTTTAAAAGTGCCCGTTGCTCCCCGGCAACGGCGCCAAAATGTTTATCGTGCTTGATCGGGTTTTAAAGAATAACACGTTGTAATATAGCTGAAAAAGTGTTCAAATAAATAGAGAATTTTATTACTCGAAAATCGGAGTATTCGAGGTCGAACACAGGGAGCAATCTCAGTACTTTTAAAAACTAAAGAATACAACTTTTAAATGAAAAACAATTGATTCAAAGAGAGAGTTATAAAAAGAAATAGGATTGGATCTCTGATTTCTATATCAGACGTCTTAAATGCAACTATTCTTCTTCCTATTTTGATTCTATCTTGGCCTTCTCTGATTTTTGCTTTCTCTTCTCTCTTCTGCCTTCTTCTTCTTCTTCATAGGCTCTTCTTCTTTTCTTCTGGTCTACAGGTCTTCTTCTTCCTTGAACTTCTTTCTCTTCTTTTCTATTTACTGCGAAGGCTTCTACTTCCTTGGTCTTCATCCTTCTCTCTACAGTCCTTCTTTCTTCTTTCTCTTCTCTGCCTCGCTCAGCCTCTTCTTCTGCTTCTTCTTCTTTTTCTTCTTTGGCTAAGTTTCTTCTCTTCAACGCCCGACCTACCTGCACAACGAGGAAGCAAAACCTTCCTTGTCCCTCTACCCGCGCGTCTCTCTCTCTCTGCAATTCACTCAAGGATGCTCTCCCAGAGCCACAGGTAATCGGGTCAGATTTCGCACCTAGGACCAGGCGCACCGGCATGTGGGTGATGCGCAAGGTGTGCTCAGAATGTGTCGGGTCGGAGCCCACCAGATCCGCGAGATGAAACCGCGGACGAGGCGAGCGTGCATAAGGTGAGGGACCTCACCCCTGTGCCTTCGGAGGCAAAGAGAAGATAACACAAATCCAATTCATATCATACCTGTGCTTTGTATTTCGCCGAAGTGGGACTATTAGTCCTGCTCCACTCTCGCGCACGCCCACAGAAGACTCTTCTTCGCTTGCCAAGGCTGCAGACTTTACTGCGCTTCTTGCTGGACCAGATGACTTCGCACTGCTTGCCTGAGTCCGCTGCACCTGAAGCCTGGAGCTGCTCTGAAGCTGCTTCAACCGTCAATGGCTGCAGGGGCTGAAATACTGTCAAACACAAAACAAGCCTCTCGGCTTAATAAAACCAGCTGGGGACCTTCTCCTTGGCACTACGAAGGTGGTGCACGGTGAAGCAGGTCGTGGGACGGCCTAGGAGTGCGTGCCTAGGTCGTCTTGTGACCGGAGATGTGGGTGTGTTCGGGGGAGCGTTGTGTGGGTGTAGAGAGCAGTGGGTGGGCGGAGCCTCTAAGTTTGTCGGCGAGTCGTGCGGAAGTGTAGAGCGACGGGAGCGATTCGCCGGAGGTTGGCCGGAGGGATGGAAGATGGCGGTGGTCAGGTGTGGTCGAGGGGTAATTAAAAGAAATGTAAGGGGGAACAGAGAGAGGGGAAGAAGGGGAATATATCTGGAGTGTTCTGGAAGGGAGAGAGGCAGCGGGGTGGACAGCTCGTAGCTGCCGTCGTCGGAGAAGAAGAACCCTGAGGAAGGGAGCGACGACGAGGACGAGGTCAGGGGAACGCATGCTTGGTACGGCGCGACGTGGGAGGAAGAGGCGAAGTGGACTCTGCTGCTGGTAAGGCAGCAGAGCGACGAGAAGGAGGGGAGGAGGTCGCCGGAGCTTGCGGGTTCCTTGGCTGGAGATGGAAGAGAAGAAATTGGGGGAATCTCCACCAAGACAAGTCTGAAATTCATTGGCCAGGTTTAGGGATTCTTTTATAGGTGCTGGCCGAACTTTCTAGTGCGTGGAGAGCGCGTAATCATCTCCGACGGCTCGCCGGAGAAGGAAAGAGGGTGGATACCCAAATCCCTCGTGCGTTCGCACGAGAGATTGGGTTCACACCAGAGATCGTGATTGGCCTTAGATGGAAGGGAATTCCTCAGAGAATCTCCCTTCCATTTCTGGGAGGGGATCTCTGAGGAATCAGAGAGTATTCCCTCTCTAAACCTCGCCGGAGGTCGATTCTGCCCTAACAATGGTGGCAGGACTTGATTGCAAAGGTGGTGAGGAAATTAGGGGGCTCTCTGCAATGATTTTCAAAAGATAGGGGCCAAATTGTGATTTGGGTGTACTAAATTGCAAAGTAGGTCAAGATGACCTCCCCTTAGGTCCAAATTTTGGTACAAACCTAATTTGGACCTAAGGAATCCAATGGTGAATTTGTATTTTAGGTTTGACCATGTTTGATAGGACATTTCGCCTAAAAACCCAACTTAGGTTAGTTGATGAGCTAGGACCCTAATCTAGGTCAAAATAGGTTCCAAAGGCCAAATTAAGCGTTATAAACCCTAAGGAATATTTTTCCATGATTTTTAGAGGGTTTACTTGATTTTTATCCTGACCGAAACTTTGTTGATTTAAGCAGGTCTGCTTTAGGGCTACCAAATGTCATTTAATTCCTAAATTGCACATGAACCCATTTCTGATTGACTCAACCCACTTTTTATCTTATTTAGACCTTTTGACCTATGTTTTTCCTCTGAGAAATCCTGTTTATGTACTGCAATGGTAAAATTGCAGTTTTTACCTTTGTTTCATGTTTTCTTCTCAGAGCACTTATTCCTTCATTTAGGCCTTCTTCTAGGTTATGTAGGAGCTTTTATCTTCTTTATTGGGTCAAAATGAGATAGTTATGGCTCATGATGAGGCTCTCATCAGTAGTGATGGGTTTAGAGGAGGGCATCCTGGAGGGAGGTCGTTGATCAAGGGGTTGAGGGGTGGCACGCATGTGTTTGGCTGTTGTGATGGTAGCAGCAGCATGATCAATGATAGGCGGAGATGGCTCATCGAAGTTGTGTGGTACCAATGGGCGTTGGGTTCATGCTGATGTAATAGGGAAGGAGGCGTGTATGAGGAAGAAGGAGATAAAGAAAAGGAAGAAGGGAAGGAGCGATGGTGACTATGGTGCACACATACTATCAAAGTGCAAACGAAAGCGGAGCGGGAGGCGGAGCTTGCAGTGGTTCACGGTGAAACCTTGATACATAGTGTAAGCTTAAGGCATGGCAGGGAAGGTGGAAGATGGAGCTCCCCCATGGCAGTGGTGCTTGTCTACTTTTAAATCTCAGCGCCATCCTTATGCCTCCTTGATTATGAATCCAGTCAAAGGATTCTTTTAGATCATTCCTAAAAATGGATGTCGACCAATGGGGTATGTTGGTTGGCATGCAATCTCCGATCATCCTTACATGGGGAAAGATCCTATCAATCGAAAGAACAGAGGTGGCTCGACGAAATGTGGACATCTTGCGGGGATGGCTTGCTGAGTGTTGAGCTTGGTTCTTACATCCATAAGAATTTCTTTTCACCTACATTCATCAAATAAGTACGTAAAAATATGTAATTAAATGTAAAGTGTTCAAACAAAAATATATGCAAGATAAAATTAATTCTCACTTAGGTCAAGGAAATTAGAAACCAAGAAACTGTAATTGAGAAGTACTTAGGCCAATTAGTGATTCACTAAAGTGGACCCATCAAATACTCCATTGCCTAAGTTTTGCTAGTCACTAGAGAAATCCATGTAGAATTCCAAAGCTCCAGGTCAGAATTAGCTATCAGGTGAAAAGCCCATATTTGTAGGCTAATTAGTTACTTAAACGCCTAGACATTAGATTAGTATTATCATATAAATAGCATACAATAAGATGTAAAAAGATTAGTCTAATTATACACTTCTTTGCATATTTCATGCATTGCATTCATATCTAAATACATTTATAATTCATTTAGAATAACATGCATTGAAATGATTAGTCTATAGGTTGCATTATATTCATATATTAGAATTAACATTTTATGTGAGGGTGTGTAGATAAATAACCCATCATTTATTTTCTTATTAATCCATTTCTTCTTCTTCTTCAACGGTTGCTATCTCTTCACACCACACCAGCTGCTCGCACTGAAGATCCACATTCAAGGAGGAGTAGGAGAACTGGATCTGGTCGACACTCCATCTTTGTCTTCATCTTCTCCTGCAGGTAAGAAATGGGGAGCCAAAACCAGGCTGGAGGAGACGCCACCCCACTCCACCACCATGGTCTCCACGACCGAGCTCCACCACATCATGGGCTGACAAGGTGACAATTTGCCATGCCAAGCTGGTGGACTCGTGCCAACACCGTGTGCGTGTGTCTCCGACAGCCACGCAACCATCACTATGCTTCACCACTATGCACCCTCCCCTGTCCACTGTCAACACCACGGCAACCACACACCAATAGCCATCCACGTGCATTTAAGATGTTTGGGAATGTTCCCAGACATTTGAAGCCCCTACAGCACCACCTCCATCTTCACTTCTTCATTTCTTCTTCTTCTCCTTTTACTGTTGCTCAAGGAACCCATCACCACCAGTCAATCCCTCCTCCTTACGCACAGCCTCCACGTGCACTGCACACGCCTCCTCGCTGCCCCAGCGGTCATCGCACCCACAACTGGCCTAACGTGCACCTTCACATGCAGCGGCCATGGCCAGTAGTATGCACCTCCACCTACACACATCTCTAGCGTGCACAGCCCTCCCGTGCCGTACGCATGCAGTAGCAACCATCTCATGCGTGCATGTGTCCCCCTGCACCCCCCTTGCCTCTCCACATGTGCCTCTCCTTCGAATTCAATAGTAGTAGCAACAACCACTGCCACCGCTCACTTTCATTTGCTCTAGCTGCCGCTCCGGCCACTGTTGGCCACGAGACCGCCACCATTGGAAGCGGCTCGGCCCACTTAACCTCTAACTGTAGCCTCAATGTCGGCCATCGCCTCTCCTCTACACGCGAGCAAGGGGAAGGATCTCTCTAGTTTTGCTATAGTAATAGCCACATTAGATATTACATTTCATGCCATTGTTGATTTTTATTAATAATTTATTATAGTGCACATTATGGTAAAGCCCCTTCCCTTTTGCATTATTATTATTTCAGCATATCATGTCATTGATTAGCCTAGTCTAAAGGGGATTTCTGTTTGATTTTTAGGGGAAATTAATAGTGAATATTTGATTTCAATAGCAACGAGTTTTTAATAGGCCACTGCCTCCCTGTGGATGCGACTTGCTCCTTCGTGAGTGGTTTATTTAATTAGTTTTGATTTGCATTATTTGCCACTAAATTTCTATACTGTAAAGATCTTGATTTACAATTTTGAAAACTAAAATAACATGGTCAAAAATGGCACCGTTGGCGGGGAGGCAACGAGCCTGTTAAACTTGCATTCATTTATTTATTGGTTCACACATTATTTTTGATGCGTATTTAACTTCAATCTTTTTTCTGCGAGGTACTGATATCTACTTGACGAGTTGTTGCACCAACCTTAGCTACACCGAGGTGGACCTTGTTTCCACTACTTGAAGGACACTGGGAGCTCCATTTCTGAAGGCAGGAGCTCAACGCACTGTGGTGGACTTATCTCCACCATCAAAGGAGGACATCTGGAGTGATCATCTTCATCTCCGTCGATTTTTTTTTTCAGTAGATAGAATTTAGGTTTTAGAACTTTATTTTCTTGCACATACATTTGGTTTGAGACCCTTGTTCTGGGGTACATTTTAGGGGTCAGTTCCCCAAATTTCTTTTAGGCTCGTGTTGGGTAATTTTTGCAGGAGTCTATTCCCATTTATTTAGACTTAGGTTTTTATTTTCTATCGTGGATTGATTTTATTTTTTATTTTTTATTGATTATGCATAACTAGGTTAGATAAAAGACATAAAAAAAAAATCATGAGTTGCCTGCTAGAAGCTGCCTGCCTTAAGACGACCATTTAGGTGTGAATGAGCAGCCTCTAGATTTATTTTGCTTGCATTTGCATGCACATCATTGCTAATTGCAGGAGGCAAGGTACGTTTTCTTGACTTTGCGTCCATATTTGTTCATGCATTGAATGTGGACCTTAATTTCAAAAACCACCAAGTTTGATTTGAATCGAACTAATAAGTGGTCGCCGTAAATCTTCTGAAAAGCACTAACTACAGGAGGAACATTAAAACTTAAGGAGTCGATTTGAGACATTGTGCTATGGTTCAAAATTCAAACTCAAAACTTTTACGGTGTATGCACACTTGTTTGATCTTTACACCAATGCACGCATTTAGACACTCCTAGGTTTTTGAGTTGCTAAGTAAAGAACCCTCCTACCATTGGATTCTGAAGTGTTCAGAACTTGAGATCAAAGGTTTTGTAACTCCAAGGAGGGGGATATCCTATCATGGAATTTTGAGGGTAGTTAAGAAGCACTACAAAAGCAAAGCTTCAAAGGAAGGCTTAGGCCTACTTGCATCCCTCGATCTTCCGCCATTGGAGTTGCTCTGCCATTTAAGCTTTTGGGAAGAGCACCTAAGCTCCTCTTTAGGCATTTCGTAGGTCGACAATAGATGCATAATTGATTGAGCAACTTGCTTTGTCACTACAATCTGAATTAAATCTCAAACGCCTAACTGATTAAAGACCTAAAAAGTCCTCTGCTTTGTGTTTGTATTGGGAGGAATCTGATTGTGGTGTGAGTTAGAATGGACCATGTTGACTTTCATTCTTTCAGATCTTGCCCACACTCTTACCCCCACTTTGTAATCTTCGATCCCATATGTCGAGATGGTCCATCTTTTGATGGACAAAATGACAACTAGTGGGATCCTTTTTACTCCTATTATAGGAGTATTAGCATGGTTAAGCCCCAAATCAGTGAGCAGAACCTAGGAGCCAGATATGCCTTGCCCAATATCCCGCACACCATAGAAATACCCAACCTACCCTCCCTGAATAATTGTAATGGTTGGACAGACACTCCTAGGTACTATAAGCCTGAGCCTAATTTCTCTCCTAATAGTAATGATGACTTCTCTTCCTTGAAGATGGAAATACAAAAAATGCAAGATGAAATGATTAAATTATTAGGAGAATCTTTGAGAGTAGGCCAACAAGGAAAAGAAGAAATTAGCCACCCAATCTACCCCATTGAGGATGAATTGCACCCCTCTACGCTAGATGCATCTCCTGTGGGAGAGCCACACCCAAAGTTTGGGAATTTTAGGGATTATGTAAGGGAGAATAACTACTTTTCAAGAATTGATTTTGAAACGTCCCTGCTAGATGACACTTCCTTGAGAGGTCCACGCCTTAAGTGGGAGGAGAATATGTATGAAAGTAGCCATGCATTGGATGAAGAAAGGTGGCAGCCCGAGGAAGATGATGATCATGTTGAGTATCCACCTGAATTATATTGGAGTCAAAAGAAGGGAATGATGGTACCATTGGAAGACCTCGACCCAGATGACAGTATTTTCATGAAATTTGATGAAGTGGGTCGAAATCATGTTGTTAATCCCGCCCTCCCTTTTGATCACAAGATGGAACTCAAGCCCACCCTTAGGGAACGTAACCTTGAAGAAATTCACCTATTTGAGGAGTCTGATGTTACTAGTGTAAGCCATGTACCCCAGATAGAGTGTCCTAGGGGATCTGCTAAGATTTTAGATGATTCTAGACCTTGGGTATATGATGAATCGTATAATGAGGAGAAGGATAAATTATATGAGGAACCTACATTCAAGATATGTAGTGACACTAAGAGTGATTATGTCTTAGTTGAAGAATTAGCCCCCAAGGATGTCACAAATTTGACCAAGTTAGGTTTCCTTAGCACACCCATTGATAATATCTCTCCTCATGATGAAATAATGGAAAATGTGGAAGCAACTTCTGAGATTTATGTGGATTCACATGTACACTTCAAGGAGGATTTGAGAAAAGAACAAGAACTCAGGGATGAGATTGATAGGGTAATCCCTAAATCTGTTGCTTCCAACCTGCCTTCATTTCATTCGAAGTAATCCTTTGATTTGCCTATGTTTGAAGGTGAAATTTTGACTCAATACCTTGAGATGATCACTGATGAAGTGCAGGAGGATACTTGTAATAGTGTAAGCGATGTTATGGATGCAATTGAGGAATTGGAAAGATTGTTAGGGATAGACACCGAGCCAACTAAACCCAACCTAGATCTTATGACCATCCTGCAACCTTGAAACTTGGACACCGTAGAAGATCCTTGGCTTAAAGACATTCTCACTACTGTTTTGACCAGGGGGCTTAACAGACCAATATCTCTTGTAATGGGGTACCAGATATGGATTGATGCTTTCTATGGTCAATCCATCACCCTGGGGTTTTATTTCTGCACCATTCGTTCCCCACTCCTTTTGGAGGAACCTTGTCATCCTTCCCCTTCCACTTTGGAGGTTTTTATGCCAGTTTATCCTTTAGAACCTCCTCTGGTGACCAGGGATGATTTCATTCCCATCTTGTTTGGGCGAGCATTCGCTATTGGGATTCATCATCAGCTAGCCATCATCCTAGGTTACCTATTTTCTAGGCCAGCATTACTTTGCTCATTTTTAGGGCCTATTTCTATGATCCTTTAACCTGATTTCAGGTTCTTTGGATACTCGGCTACCAGCAAAATAATGACAGACCATCTTGGACCCAGGTAATATCCTTCTATGCAATGGGGACATTATATATTTTAGGCATGGTGGGGTGTACTTGGGGATATACATAGCATTTATACATAGTGCATTCAGCAATTTAGTTAAAACATTCTGCATTGTATACATTTGCATTGATTTTCAAAAAAAAAAAAGTTGCATTTAGGCATATAATTAAATTGAGCTTGACTAGCTAGACCCTGCATTCTTAGGCATAAGACCAGAACTTTAGGTTAGACTAAGTTGACTCTAGGTGTCTGACTTTAGATGCTAAGTTGAGCTACTAGCTTTAGACCCTTAGGGTCCTTTGTGGACTTAAAAACTTAAGTAGGAGTTAAGTTGTGGACCATTCCTCAAGAGGTTGAGGAAGGAAAGCTAGGGATTGAGTTAAAGCCTGGGTAGTATCTGATGTCTTTTTCTACTTTATGGTTTGCGGGTCCTCGTAACCTAAGCATCCACATTTCACATACACTTGGTCTTGTATAAGTAATGATCACCTTAATTTCTTAAAGAAAATTTGCTTCCCTTAGTTCTGACTTAGGAGATGCTTGAAAACACAATTTGATTGGATGAGTTCTCGTCACAGGAAAGGTGGAGTATATACTCACCTTGATGATGCGATGTTAACATGTCACCTCCTCGGCACTTGTCACTTAGGATATCTATCCTATTGAGGGCATGTAAGCACATTGTGTGGTTCAAGTACCATGGGCGACCCTATCTCAAAGTGCCGATTGCCACATGCCTGAATTCGCTTAAGAAATCCATGGGCGATACTATCTCGAAGTGTTGATTGCCATTTGTTCTTGGGGTCACTTTGGGCGGTGCTATCTTAAAGCATCGGAAGCCAGGCACCCTTCGAGGCTCGGTGATGGGGACAATGAATCCAACACAGTCTGTGTTGATAGCTGATCCAAGGTTAGACTTAGAAGAATCAAACAAAAATATATATATATATATATTGCAAAAAAAAAATCCTTCTTACTCTCTTTCTAGATTGGCAATCATACCAACCTCAAATAAATCAGACCAATGCACATGCACAGATGCTTTAATCTCTGGGACTAATAAACCCTAGGGTAGAGCTAGAAATCAAGGAAACTTGTGCCTACAACTCGTCCTTAGCTGACCTAGTTTGTAACTTAGCAACTACTTGGGAACCTTATATCTAAAGTCTCAACTTAACATGTTTCTAATGGATGACCGATTTGGTTGGCTAGCCTACTTGAAGAGCTAAGTTATTGCTTGAATTTGCTAGGGACTAGCAAAACCTAGGCATGGGGGCATTTGATAAGCCCATATTTGCGGGCTAATTACTTATTTAAATGCCTAGACATTAGATTAGTATTGACATATACACAGCATATAGTAAGATGTAAATAGATTAGTCTAATTTTTCACCTATTTGCATATTTCATGCATTGCATTCATATCTAAATACATTTAGAATTCACTTAGAATAACATGCATTGAAATAATTAGTCTATAGGTTGCACTACATGCATGTATTAGAATTAACATTTTATGTGAGGGTGTGTAGATAAACAACCCATCATTTATTTTCTTATTAATCCATTTCTTCTTCTTTAATGGTTGCTATCTCTTCACACTACACCAGCTTCCCGCACTGAAAACCCGCATTCAAAGAGGAGCAAGAGAAGTGGATTTGGTCGATGCTCCATGATGTAAACACATTTACACTACTTAAGATGTCTATTTATGCATGTTCTTAAGCATAGGATTGCATTGCATGATATAAATATTGCATAACATGCATCATCTTGCATTTAGAGTAGTTTGAATAAAATGGAGGTTAATTTTCTCCTTTTATGTGCTTGGATAGGGCAAACTTTTTAACAGGACCTCAGATCGAAGATCCAACCATACAGATGTGATCAAGGTGACGATTGGAGTTCAACGACTCCAAGATCGCCCTAATCAGGCATCTGTAGCATCAGATAGTGACCGAGGAACCCTAGAAGATCAAGGGCCAGGATCGTATAAATTCACACTTCAAATGACAAATCCGACCACATGGATGGATTCAGATTGACAATCGCAGCCTAACGACGCAAAAATCAAGTCAATCCGACACCCGTGGCACCATCTCGGCTGCCTAAATGCCCGCACGCACCCACTGAAGCTCCTGCATTCACTCTTCTCCACTGTTGGATCAAGATCCAATTGCTGTGGATGTGGCTCGTTGAAATCATCCGCGCAACCATCCGCGCTCCGTAGCGTAGCGTTCGCGAGGCGCTGCACGTTTACAAGACGCGGGTTCGAGCTGTAGCGAGGAGGCGAAGGGCGCGGGCGTGCGTTGAATCTTGATCGGGTGACTGTCCTTGCTCAATAGCGTTGATGCGCTATCGCACGCCTGCGCCTCACGCGGCATCACACGCGTTGGGGCGGGAGTGTAGCGAGTAGGAGAAGGTGCAATCTGGGCCGTCCGATCGCGTCCGATCTCGCGATCGGACGGCTGTGGACGACTGAACGTGCAGCATGCGTTGAGAGCGAGCAGACGAACGAGCGTGCGTGGGCAGCGGCCACTACGCCCACGTTGGGGCTTTAGCGACGGTTTTATCCGTCACTAAAGACCCCTTATTTAATGTTTTAAAGATGTAATGATCAATTTTCCCCCACTCCTTGCAACTATAAAAGGAGACCCCCTCCACACGAAATTCTCATCCCTTCTCTTCTCTACCTCTCCAAAGATCAAGAGAAGCTTGTCCCACACCCGGGATGCTCCTCGCGAGATAAAGTCCAAATTTTCATCCCCCTTCGGAAGTGGATCCCGCGACGACGACGTGCTGCTCCGTTCCCGTTCTTCTGCTTCGTCTTCCTTCGTCCTACTCCGTCCTCCTTCGTTCAGGCGTCGTCCCGTCCAGCTTGTCCTCCAAGAGATCATCGAGGAGGATAACTTCTCTCTCCCATTCTTCTTTACAGCTTTTCTAGTGTAGAATTTTCCTACTTTCTAGTGTAGCTGATTTCCCGCTTTCTAGTGTAATTTTTATTTGGTTTGATTGTATAAACATTTTGAAATATTGAATGTATGTTCTCTCTTTCTCTCTCTCTTCCTTTTAGTCTGATAACTTCATTGTAATTATATCGCCTCACTTTTCAAAATTTCTAAAAGAAAATATAATTGCGAATATAGATCGACGTAGCCTCCCCGTGTTCGACCCGGAATTTAAATTTCGGTATAAATTTTATTTATTGAACACGAATTCTTCACTTTCAAGCTACAACGACAAGGTTTTAAAACCAAACACGTTAGCGTAGCAATTCGTACGTTCAACATTTTGGCGCCGTTGCCTGGGAGGCAACGATTTTCGATCTTCTTTTCACATTTCTTGCACTTTATTTTTTCTAACTTGCTTTCTCTTGTGTCTATTGTTTTGCAGAGACCTCCATCAAGGAATCAACAAGCGGTAGACTGGAGTAAAGTGCAGTTGAAGACAACTGTAAGTGCTCCCCATTCTTTCCCCCTCCATAGATTTCATTCGCCACACTAAATCCAAATTCCAATTAACTTAGGTGTTTCCATAAATCCTAGGAATAGTTTGGTTGTTTGGATTCTCACTCACATTCATTCCACCCTCATTTATAAGAAAAAAAACAAAAAGATAATCTTGTGGGGTATTTTTCAACAAACACACAACATACACCCACATTCAAGGCACTTAATCAAATTGATTTGTTTCTACTCAACCGGGTTCTGATCTGTGGAACTGGTACACACAAAGCAACACATAAAACAGTAGAAATCATTCTAGGTTAACCATCTTTGAGTGCCTAACTTAGTGGTGCATTTGTGGCCAATTGTTTAAGTTGTTTGGGCCGCACCACTCTATTTAAAACCAACTCATCAAGTAGCTCCTCCTTAGGGTTTTCAATCTAGGTTTATTCCAGGCACTCCACTTTCTTTCTGGTTTTAAAGGACAACAATCTTCACCCATGTTTTACAACTTGGTTTGCATAGAAACTTGATTGTAATCCACCTAATTTGAAACCCTAAAAGCTACTTAAGCAAGATTTGAACATTAAAATTCATGCATCACAAATAATCTTGCTTGAAAACCCTGGTTGTGCACGCACTTACACAAATCTCAATCAATCATTAAGGGCACAACCCATTTTAAGGGCCCATCACATTCCATAAGCACCACAATCCCAGCCCTTAATAAAACTGAGTAGACGTTGGCCTTAAGGTCTGATTCGCTCTTCACAACCTAGTCTGAGATTGTTTTTGATTAACCTACTTGTATTGATTAATCTGATGTCTAGCAAGGGGAGTAGCATCAAACGACGGCAGTTGGGGGGTACACTAGGAACCAGAGGCGAAAGCCGAAGGAAGAACCTTCTCCCCAGTCCCTCCTTCCAACTGGTTGGATTAAATAGACGCAAGTAGAGTAAATCATTTACAGTCTTAAGGCGGGTTTTGGGAGTCAATGGATCCTTAGGCTACCCCACTTAAAGACAACCTTGTTTTGTTGTGCTGCAGGGTCCCTATCCCCAGTCCTTTCAACCTTCTACTAGTTTATGCTGGGAAGACAGTCATTGAATCCCCGATTGGAAGGACCATTAGAACATTCTAGGAGGTGCAAATTAGATTTTGGTCAATTTAATCCCATGGCCGAACAACAGCCTCCTCTGCTTGGAAATCCATAGGAAGAATTTTGAAGGTAGCTGGAATAAATGCAGAGAATGCAGGAATGGTTCCAAAGAATGCAGGGCACTTAGCCCTTGAAGGATTTTTATGATCCTTCAAATTACGGGGAACGTCCCAGCGTTAGATTCCAGCCGGTGACATAGAAATCAAGCCCCAGGTGTTAAGCCTGATTAAACATTATCATGGGCTTGGCTCCGAAGATCCGTTTCAGCACTTGGAGGACTTAACCACTTTGGTCCAGACCACCAAGGCACGAAACGTAAACGAGGAGCAAATGATCATGAGGCTCTTTCCCCACTCTCTTAGGGATAAGGCCGCGCATTGGTATAGGACAATAGGAAGACCAATTACAACTTGGAATGAGTTGAAATCGACCTTTTTGAAGAAATTCTTCCCAGTCGGATGTACCAATGCTTTGAGACGGGTAATCACTACCTTTACCCAACGACTGGGGGAGCAGTTTCATGTGTCCTGGGAGCGATTCTAGGACTTATTGCGGAGGTGTCCACACCACGAGGTGCTGAAATGGCAACTCGTGCAGATCTTCTATCATGGGTTGACTGAGTAACTCAAAAATCATGTGGATGCTTCTTGTGGAGGCAATTTCCTCAATAATGATGCAGATAGTGCACAAGATTTATTTGAGGAAATGAGTGAGAATTCAATTAATCATGCCTCCATGGATACTTTTAACTGGTCCCAGCAGCCCAGATCAAATGTCAATGAAGTCCATGACTCTCATTCATTTGATATGGAATTTATTTGTAATAAACTTGATAATGTGGACTTGGTTGCTAAAAGAATGGAAGAGTGGATGGCTGGCAATTCTATGAACAACTCTCAATCCATTCAATCCAAAAATTCGGGATTCCATTCCTCACGAGCTCCTTCTGGACGGGAGTTCGTGAATCAACTCGATGCAGCTCAACCTATGAGTCAGCATTTCTCGAAACCCCACGGGTTCCAAACTGGGGCCTTTGATCCCAGTTTTTCTGATCCTTCCCTTTCTTTCTCTCCATCCTCACCCTATGAGGATGTCTGTGCGGTACAAGAGAACGTTAGATCCAACCCCTACTCGAATACCTATAATCCAGGTTGGAGAAACCACCCTAACTTCTCTTGGAAAAATCTGGGGCAACAGACCCAATTCTGACCCAGCAACTATGCTCCGCAATGACCAATGGGTCAGGGTCAAGTATATACTCAGTTGCCTCCGAATTAGGTCAATCAGCCAGCTTGGAATGCCCATCAACCTGCAGGGTAGGCTGATTTGATCCGTCAAATGATAGAGATGCAAGGATCCATGCTCCAGCTCATGCAGCAAATGAAAAACTCGCTGGACAACTTGCAATCCGGGCTCATTGCTAACCCTCGTCAACCCAGATCTCTACCATCCCAACCTGTACCCAACCCGTGAAATATTATGAATTCGGGCAACCAAGCCCATGGGTACGGAAATCAGAGGGACCCACATGCACATGCTCAGGTGGTTGGTAGGGTTCCTTGTCCTCTTCTTCTTCTGCAAATCAACAATTCATGGTCAATCAAGCCCCTCCAATCTTTTCTAACCCTCCCCAAGACCAAAATTCTTATGCTTCTATAAATTTTGTAACTTTGAGAAGTGGTAAGAAGACTCAGGATCCACAACCACACTATTCTGATCTTTTGAATCCTGAAGAACCTGAGGAGAGAGAGGAGAATCCTGAAAGAGAAATCAAGGCTCAGGAACTTGATTCTAAAGATCTGACTCATGTTCCTTCTCTTGAAGCCTTAACCAAACCAAAGAAGAAGTCTGTTGATAGCAATGAGGAGCTTCTGAATCTAATTAAGAATGTGGAGATCAATATCCCGCTCCTTGATGCTATCAAGCACATACCGGCTTACGCAAGATTTTTAAAGGAATTGTGTACACAAAAGTGTAAGTCGAGAGAATCTATTCCGAGGAAGGTGGTACTCTCCGAGCAGGCTAGTTCTGTTATCCTGCACTACCTCCCACAGAAAAAGAGAGATCCTAGTGCTCAATTGATTTCTTGCATTATTAGAGATTACACATTTGATAGAGCACTTTTGGATTTGGGTGCATCCATCAACCTAATTCTGACTTCTCTTTACGAGAAGTTTGGGTTAGGTGAACTTCGGCCAACTTCAGTAACACTACAGTTAGTGGACCGCTCGGTCATAAACCCACGAGGCGTTATTGAAGATGTTATAGTTAAGGTCAAGGATTTCTATTTTCCTGTAGATTTCCTTATCCTTGACATGGATGTACCTGATAATCTGAGCAACACGCCCATCATTCTGGGGCGTCCCTTCCTGGCTACCGCTAAGGCCAACATTAATTGTGAAAGCAGTAGCATGGAAATCGCCTTTGGGGACCAACGAATGAAATTGGATATTTTTAAGGCGATCAACAAATTTGAGGATTGTGGATTTATTGAGGAACTTGATGAGGATAATGAAAACATTGAAACTTGTTTGATGGTTTGTTTAATTGAAAGTTCCTCTTTGGATGATGAAATTGACCCGCAACCCTCTATGGCTGACCTGACATCTTGGGAAGAGGTTATTGATTTTGTTCACTCACAACCTCTTCCTCTTGTTGAATCTTCAACATCTACCCTACCATCAATTATCAACCCACCCCAGCTTGAATTGAAACCATTGCCCGAGAATTTGAAATATCAATTTTTAGGACCTCAGAATATGCTTCCTATGATTATCAGTGCTAAATTGACAAAGGAGCAAGAGATTAAATTGATCAAGGTCCTAAAGGAACATAAGGTGGCAATTGGTTGGACCATTCATGACCTCAGGGGGATCGAGCCATCTTACTGTAATCATAGAATATTTGTGGAAGATGGATCCCGCCCTTCTCGCCAGATGCAGAGGAGATTGAATCGAAATATGTGGAAGTGGTCAAAAAGGAAATCATCAAGTGGCTCGATGCAGGAATTATTTATCCAATCTCTGATAGCCCCTGGGTAAGTCTCGTTCAGATTGTTCCAAAGAAAGTTGGGATTACTGTTGTGACTAACGAGAGAGGAGAATCTGTCACAACTTGTTCAGCTTCCTCTTGGAGAGTTTGTATTGATTACAGGAAGCTGAACACAGCCACTAAAAAGGATCATTTTCCCCTGCCCTTTATCGATCAGATCTTGGAAAAATTAGCCGGGCAGAAGTACTTCTATTTTCTTGATGGCTACTCGGGATACAACCAAGTTTCTATCCATCCAGAGGATCAGGAAAAAACTACTTTCACCTGTCCCTATGGAACCTTTGCTTTTCGTAGGATGCCTTTCGGGTTATGCAATGCACCTGCGACTTTTCAAAGGTGTATGCTAGCCATATTTTCTAACATGGTGGGAGAGTTTATGGAAGTCTTCATGGATGATTTCTCTCTTTTTGGAGAATCATTTGACTCTTGTTTGGCTAATTTGGAAATGATTCTTAAGCAATGTATCAAAACACGATTGGTCCTTAGCTGGGAAAAGAGTCATTTCATGACCCAAGAGGGCATCATTTTGGGTCATGTAATCTCTGAACGGGGAATTGAAGTGGATAAAGCTAAGGTTGATGCTATTGCTAAACTTCCTCCTCCCACATCTGTTAAACAAATCCGATCATTTCTTGGCCATGTGGGATTTTATCGAAGATTCGTCAAGGATTTCTCAAAGGTTGCCCGTCCTTTGAGCAATCTTCTTGCCAAAGAAACGCCATTTGTTTCTGACGAATCATGCCGAAAGGCATTTGATTTCCTGAAAATGGCAGTCACCTGTGCTCCAGTTTTGCAACCACCAATTTGGACAGCCCCTTTTGAGATCATGACCGACGCTTCTGATTACGCAGTCGGGGCTATCTTGGTTCAGAAAATTGATCGAAAGCCCTCTGTCATCTACTATGCTAGTAAAACTCTGGATGAAGCCCATAGGAATTACACTGTTACTGAAAAGGAATTACTAGCTATAGTGTTTGCTTTGGAAAAATTCAGGGCTTATCTCTTAGGGTCTCATGTTATCATCTATACCGACCACTCGGCCTTGAGACATCTCTTGGCCAAAAAGGATGCTAAACCCCGGCTTATTCGTTGGATTCTTCTTCTTCAAGAATTTGATCTTGAAATCAAGGATAAAACTGGGGTACAAAATGTGGTAGCGGATCATTTGTCGAGACTCCTAGGATATTCTTCTTGTCTAGACATTCCGATTGCTGACACTTTTCCGGACAAAACTATTCTTACAGTTTTAGGTGTCCACACCCCATGGTTTGCTGACATTGTTAACTATTTAGCCATTGGTCAAATCCCCCTGGATTGGACCAAGCAACAATGGGATAGACTCAAATCTGAGGCTAAATATTACTTCTAGGAGGACCCTGAACTGTATCGCATCGGCTCTGATTAGATTATTCGTCGATGTATACCAGAGAATGAATTCAACAGTATACTCAAGTTCTGCCATGCATCTGGGTGTGGTGGACATTTCTCCGAAAAAAAGACGGCTGCAAAAATCTTGTAATCTGGCTTCTATTGGTCGTCCTTATTCAAGGATGCCCAGGATTTCTCAAGGTCATGTTCTCGATGTCAGGCACTCGGGAGCATAGCTAAGAGAGACATGATGCCCCTAAACCCTATTCTTCGTGTTGAAATTTTTGATGTTTGGGGCATCGATTTCATGGGACCCTTTATCCCTTCATTTGGACATCAGTGCATTCTTGTTGCTGTTGATTATGTGTCCAAATGGATTGAGGTGATTCCCACCCGAACCAATGACCACAAGGTGGTCATTAATTTTGTCAAGAAAAATATCTTCAATAGGTTCGGGATTCTGAGGGCTATCATCAGTGATGGTGGCACTCATATTACTAATGCCCAATTCCAGAATTTATTGGCCAAAAATGGGGTTAATCACCGAATTTCCACACCTTACCATCCCTAGACGAATGGACAAGCCGAGATCTCCAATTGAGAGATCACGAATATTCTACAGAAAATGGTTAGGCATGATCGCAAAGATTGGACTCAAAAGCTTGAGGACGCTCTTTGGACCTATCGTACAGTGTATAAAATGCCCATCGGCATGTCTCCATTCCATTTGGTGTATGGAAAGGCATGCCATCTACCCATAGAGATTGAACACACGGCATTCCGGGCAATCAAACAATGCAATTTAGATCTGAATCTAGCTGGAAGATCAGGAAACTCCAACTGTCTGAGTTGGAGGAGCTTAGAAATGATGCTTATGAGAATGCCAAGATCTACAAGGCTCGGACCAAAGCTCTACATGATCAACTGATTTCCCACAAGAGCTTTGAACCAAACCAGAAGGTCTGGTTATTCAATTCTAAACTTAAGCTCTCTCCTGGTAAACTTAGATCTAAATGGAATGGTCCATTCATAATTGATCAGATTTTCCCAAATGGTGCCGTCTTGATTTCTGACCCAAAGACGAGTAACACATTTAAAGTCAACGGTCAACGTCTGAAACCTGTTGTTGATCGTATTCTTCTAGAACCCGTCTCAGACTCAGTTGCTCTAGCCATTCTATGACTTCTTTGGCTGGACTTCACCTAGCTGACGGCATTAAAGTCAGCAGTTGTACATATGACACAAGGCTGGTATGAGCTTCATATTTAAGTGACATCTTTCATATTCTACCCTTTCTTTCATGTCTCTTTTTCAATGAGGACATTGCATCAGCTAGGCATGGGGGGGTGGATTCATTTTTGAATCATTTGGTCAGCTTTGTGAAATTCATGTAAATTGTTTTTCTCTTCTTATTTATATAAAAAAAAGAAAAAATCAAAATTAGGAAGGATTAGTTGGACATTAGGACTTTTCAATCCCAAGAAATTTTACATTAGGATCTGAACACAAAGACCATTCAGGTCTTTGGACTTAATTAGCCCATGTATCCACTAAAATGTGGATTTTTCTTTCGAGTCCTCGCCATCTTAATTCTATCATAATTGGAATAAATAAGTTTGGGTGATAAGTACACAAATTATCAACCCACCCTTTGATTTGAGGGAATTTCTGAGTTTTAAGCATCTACACACTTTCCTTGCATTGACTCGTTGTTCGGCGATTCTAGCGGAAATTGGGTAGCTAATGAGCCTTCTAGGGTGATATGGCTGGCAAGTTATCGTGGGTAATAACCCATAGGTAGGTTATCCAGAGCCCAGTCACTGGACCTTTCTCTTTTTGCTACCTTTAGGTAAATCTTAGACCAGGGAAGCCACCTACTTAAAAAAAAACTCAAAAAGAAAAGGAGAAAAGAAAAAAAGAAATAAGCCACACTTCGCCGCACGAGTATGGTTGGCAAGTTGTTGGTGGTAACAGCTCATCGACCGATTGTCCAGAACCCAGCTCAGTAAATGCACTAAAAAAAATTCCTAGAACACTTAGGAAGAAGCGGAGAAGTAGAATAAACCAGAGAGATATACACTGAATTCACCCTTGTGTTGACCCCGTAAAAAATAAAAGTAGGGAGAAAGCTACCAGTTGTAAAGATACACCTTTAGGCAGAATTCTTTTTGGGTCACCTAGAGGCGTAGAAATCCGAAGTCCGTTTTAATTGCCGGTCAACGAGTCTATCACATTCACAATAAGATGCTTAAAACTTAGGGTTCTCATCAAATCTTGGGTGAGTTGAATGGCCGTAGAAAGCCACTCTTAAACCCTAAAATTTGAAAATCCAAAAAATTAGAAAAGAGGAAAAAGAGAAAAAGAAAATTTTCTTTGAATAAGATGGGGGTTTGAGGCGGTCTGCATTTTGGCAGATACTCGGGCACTGTTGTATCTTTGAAAGTTCAGATCCTATGTAGATAATTTCTTTATGATTGAAAATAACTCATGCCCAAATAATCCAACCTAATTCTTTTATAAATAGCATATAGTTTTTGCTTGGGACTAGCAGAAGATAGGCATGAGGGTATGATGTAAACACATTTACACTACATAAGATGTCTATTTATACATGTTCTTAAGCATAGGATTGCATTGCATGATATAAATATTGCATAACATGCATCATCTTGCATTTAGAGTAGTTTGAATAAAATGGAGGTTAATTGTCTCCTTTTACGTGCTTGGATAGGGCAAGCTTTTTAACAGGACCTCAGATCGAAGATCCAACCATACAGATGTGATCAGGGCGACGATTGGAGTTCAATGACTCCAAGATCACCCTAATCAAGCATCTGTAGCATCAGATAGTGACCGAGGAACCCTAGAAGATCAAGGGCCAGGATGGTGTAAATTTTCACTTCAAATGACAAATCGGACCGCACGGATGGATTCGGATTAATGATCGCAGCCTAACGACGTATAAATCAAGTCAATCCGACACCCGTGGCACCATCTACATCATCCAGAAGATGGACGACCAAGTTGGCGCCACGTGGTGCCATCTCGGCCGCCCAAATGCCCGCACGCACCTGCTGAAGCTCCTGCATTCGCTCTTCTCTACGGTTGGATCAAGATCCAATGGCTATGGATGCGGCGTGTTGAAATCATCCGCGCGACCATCCACGCTTCGTAACGCAGCGGTCACGAGGCGTTGCACGTTCACAAGATGCGGGTTCGAGCCGCAGCGAGGAGGCGAAGGGCGTGGGCGAGCGGGTGCAGGCGTGCGTCGGATCTTGATCGGGTGGTTGTCCACTCTCAATAGCATTGACGTGCTATTGCACGCCCGCACCTCATGCGGCACCGCATGCGTTGGGGCGGGCACGCAGTGAGCAGGCGAAGGCGCGATCTAGGCCGTCCGATCTCGCGGTCGGACGGCTGTGGATGGCTGAACGTGTGGCATGCGTTGAGAACGAGCAAACGAGCGGGCGTGCATGGGCAGCGGCCACTACGCCAACGTTGGGGCTTTAGCGACGGTTTTATCCGTCACTAAAGACTCCTTATTTAGTGTTTTAAAGATGTAATGACCAATTTGCCCCCACTCCTTGCAACTATAAAATGAGACCCCCTCGACACAAAATTCTCATCCCTTCTCTTCTCTACCTCTCCAAAGCTGAAGAGAAGCTTGTCCACACCTGGGATGTTCCTCGCGAGATAAAGTCCAAATTTTCGTCCCCCTTCGGAAGTGGATCATGCGACGACGACGGCGTGCTGCTCCGTTCCTATTCTTCTGCTTCATCCTCCTTCGTCCAGGCATCGTCCCATCCGACTCGTCTTCCAAGCGATCGTCGAGGAGGATAACTTCTCTCTCCCATTCTTCTTTACAGCTTTTCTAGTGTAGAATTTTCATGTTTTCTAGTGTAGCTGATTTCTCACTTTCTAGTGTAATTTTTATTTGGTTTGATTATATAAACATTTTGAAATATTGAATGTATGTTCTCTCTTTCTCTCTCTCTCTCTTCCTTTTAGTCTGATAACTTCATTATAATTATATCGCCTCGCTTTTCAAAAATTCTAAAAAAAAATATAATTGTGAATATAGATGACGTAGCCTCCCTGTATTCGACCCGGAATTTAAATTTCGGTATAAATTTTATTTGTTGAACACGAATTTTTCGCTTTCAAGCTACAACGATAAGGTTTTAAAACCAAACACGTTAGCGGAGCAATCCGTACGTTCAACACTCCATCTTCGTCTTCATCTTCTGCAATAGGTATAGAAAGGGGGAGCCACAACCAGGCTCGAGGAGATGCCACCCTACTCCACCACCGTGCTTTCCAACCACCACCAAGATCTCCACGACCGAGCTCATCCACACTGTGGGCTAGCGAGGTGACAACTCACTACGCCAAGCCGATCTACTCATGCTAACACCGTGCATGTGTGTCTCCGATGACCACGCAACAATCACCATGCTTCACCACTATTCACCCTCCCCTGTCCATCATCAACACCACCGCAGCCATGCACCAGCAGCCATCCACGTGTGTTTAAGATGTTTGGGAATGTTCCCAGACATTTGAAGCCCCTACAGCACCACCTCCATCTTCACTTCTTCGTTTCTTCTTCTTCATCTCCTTCTATTGTTGCTCAAGGAACCCATCACCACCAGCTGCTACCTCCTCTACGCACACAGCCTCCATGCACACCATGAGTGCCTCCTTGCTGCCTCAGCAATCATCGTGCCCACCATTGGCCTCACGCGCACCTTCGCGTGCAGTGGCCACAGCCAGTAGCGTGCACCTCACCTCATCGCACCTCCACTTGCACACTACAGAGTATGCTCCTCTAGCAACTCCTCGCGCATGCCTGCGCGTCCTCCGCTAGATCCCCATGCACGCCACGTCTCCATGCACATGTGCAGTCCTCTAGCAGTGTCGTGTCCCCTCATCTTCATGCACAGAAGAGCAGCCATGGCCAACAGCGTGTGCCTCCCCTCGCTGTGCCTCCGCCTGCGCACATCTCCAGTGCGCACAGCCCTCCCACACTGTATGCACGTAGCAACAACCATCCTACGCGCATGCGCATCCCCCTGCACCCCCCTCACCACTCCATGTGTGCCTCTCCTTCAAATTCAACAGCAATAGCAACAGCCACTGTTGTTGCTCACCTTTATTTGCTCTGGCCACTACCTTCGACTGCCGTTGGCCATGAGACTGCCACCATTGGAAGCGACTCGACCCACTCAACCTCTGGCTGCAGCCTTACCGTCCACCTTCGCCTCTCCTCCACCCGCGAGCAAAGGGAAGGATCTCCCATGTTTTGCTATAGTAATAGCCACATTAGATATTACATTTCATGCCATTGTTGATTTTTATTAATAATTTATTGTAGTGCACATTATGGCAAAGCCTGTTCCCTTTTGCATTATTATTATTTCAGCATATCATGTCATTGATTAGCCTAGTCTAAAGGGGATTTCAATTTGATTTTTAGGGGAAATTAGTAGTGAACATTTGATTTCAATAGCAACGAGTTCTTAATAGGCCACTGCCTCCCTGTGGATACGACCTACTCCTTTGTGAGTGGCTTATTTAATTAGTTTTGATTTGTGTTATTCGCCACTCGATTTCTATACTGCAAAAATCTTGATTTACATTTTCGATAACTAAAATAACGTGGTCATCACGGTGCCTCAACATATCTCGCCTCTAAAAATTCATCTAAGATACTTTCCATAGACCTTAAGGTTCCAAAGTATTGGTCAAGATACATACCTAATCAACGAAGGTTTTGATTCACCAACAAAGGTTTCTCTAGCCCCCAAGCCTACCCAAAAGTTGGTTGGTCCTAGAGGTTTAAGCATCCATGCAAAAGTGTGAGTGGTTTTATTTAGTTTGTAGGTGAATTAATTTGTGTTGGATTGATGACTAACAAGAGAGAAGATTTTTTTCCTTTTGCAATTTAACTTTTGTAATTTTTTTGTTTGATCTATCTAAGGTCAAACATGGATCAGTTATCCAGACTATCTGCATCGAATTCATTGTCCCCATCGCTAGTCCTTGAAGGGTCCCTGGCATTGGATGCTTCGAGATAGTGCTGCCCAAGGCAACCCCAAGAGCCCCTTGCAATCGACACTTTGGGATAATGCCACTTAATCGCGTTTTTGTACGGTTTGTTAAATTAGGGTTTTAGCTTGTTGCAACGCACAAAAATGGATTTTCTTTTAAAATTTGTAAGACCTAGATAGGAGAGTATCTAGGGTCATCCAAGGAGGCAATATTTGATAAATCAATCTCTTGCTTGGAAATGTGGAAATCACCTTTCTTTTTGGTTGTTTCAAATATATATTTTTTTACGTTTTTGAAATAAAAGGGCAATCACAAGATGGTGGAAAAGGCTAAATCTAATTTAACTACTAGGTGACAAGAAAGACCTCTTCTCAAGCACACCCTAGGCACATGAAGGCTTAAGATAATTGAGAAGAGGGAGTGAAAGTGCTAAAAACTAAAATAAAAAGAGGCTACACCAAGTAGAAAAGGCAACTTAATATTAAGCGGATTTCTATTTTACAGAAGTAGAGGAAAGCATCTACTACAAAAAGTAAAACTGCAAAAATTAAAACACAAATCTTGGATGATGTTGGTGAAGAGGGAATGCTCCTTGCTCCAACTGCGGCCTAATCATCAGAGAAAATCTGCTTCTTGATCATAACAAGCCAATTCTCTTTAAAGCCACCTGCTCCACATATACAGAACCAATCAAAACCCGTTCTCTACCTCGACCTGCAACCGAACTCAATTTCTATTCTGATTCACCTCTCACTGAGCTGCTTGCAAATGATTCAACTCCATATCTATACCAGGTATTGGGTATCGATCAGACCAAAAAACAGGAGGCATCATTCTCTAAGCACCCCTGTAGGGTTTCCACACCATGCACTGATTATTCTTCGGAACCCTACTCTAAACAGGCTCATTCGACTCAGCCCGAACTTGAGTTTTCACTTCCATATCCATTCGAGACACATTGCATATGGTGGGTTCCGCATCTGTTGATCTACGTCCATTAACCCACCAGACTTATCAGGTTTGGGCTGCATCATCAGCCCACTGATCTTAACAAGCACTTGGTTGGACCGACCAGGCTCTTAATCAAGGTGCTTGTTTTACAAAATTTCACTGATTTGACCACTCCCTCTCCACCCCATGTTCCGCTCGGCTGAATTTAACCACTCCCTCTCCACCCCATGTTCCGCTCGGCTAAAGGCATTAAATTTAGCGCTTAAAGGGAGGTAACCTGTCATTCCAAAAACAGAGACCCGTCTGATTATCCGTCTGTACTCCACGTCCATTGCACCTTGAGTTCAGCCTTAGACAGTTGATCCCACCTCTGGTACATGTACCAGAGCTTGAAATTGTCTGCATCAGTCATTTCTGACCCATTCACCCGATGTATCCTATTCTAAGTCCCTGACCTCAATGCTATTTCACACCCTCTGTTTACAATGAGGACATTGCAAAACTTAGGCATGGGGAGTGATAAAGTGCATACATATAGAATCAAGAAAAAGTCAGAAGGATTCTCACAAAAAAATTCACATATGTCAAAAACACAAAAAAATTGAAAAATTATGAAAATGATAAAAAATGGAAGAATGGAGGAAATTTTTGTGAGCCACATAATTATAAGGAGGAGAAAAAGGGCAAAAATGATAAAAAGGAGCACAGAATGAAAAAGAAAAAGAGGTAGTCATTAGTAAAAGATTAAGGAATTAACTGAAGTACTAGAGCAGATCAAGAAAAGAGAAAAAGAAAAGTGTTAAGGAGACATAAAAAGAGATTAGTAGGAACACTGATCTTAGGCCTCTTGGGAGAGATTCTTTAGCTTAAAAATTCACGTATCCGCTAAAATTTGGATAATCTTCAAGAGGTTGGGGAAAATCCGAAGCTTAAGTATTAGGTCTAAGCTTAGGAAGTATTCGACCTCGTTAACTGACCTTTGGTTTGCAGGATTCGGTAACCTAAGCACCCCAATTCACACACAATCTAGTTCAGTGCGCATAAATATCCAAATCACGCAGAAAGCGTTTCAATGTTCTGAAAAAGTCACCTAGGTTAGGAGTGGTCGATCAACACAAGTTGATTTGGATGAGTTCCCGGCACGGAGAGGCAGGAAATTCCCCTCGAAGATGCGTAACATATCATCTCCTCGGTGCTTGTCTCTTAGGATATTTAAATATCCTACTGGGGGAATGTAAGCACTCTGCTGGTTCAGATACCATGGGCAGCATTATCACGAAATGTCGATCGCTAGGGTCTGAATTCGGCCACGGAACGCCAAGGGTGGGATTATCTCGAAATCTCGAAAGCCAGGGTTTTGGGGGTTGCCATGGGTGGTGCTATCTCGAAGCATTGATGGCTAGGGACCCTTGAGGATTGATGATGGGGATGAGGAATCTGATACAGACCGTGTTGAGAAGCCAATCTGAAGCTAGAAATAAAACGAAAAGAGAGAGAAAACTCTCCAAACAAATAAATCTTCTGTTTCTCTCTTACAAAAAATGCACTGCAAACTGAATATAGGCTAAAAATGTCTCGAGCACGGGTGCTTTAACTATGGAGTCCAACAAACCCTAGGTTAGTTTTTGCGGGACTTAAAAACCTTTGCGGAGGACTGAGGCTCAAGCGGGTCAGGTTTGGATTTTGGTTGGTACTTGAGTAGCTCTAGGCCTATTGTCAGCATTCTGACCTAATCAACAAAAGAAAAAAGAAAAGCACTTACATAATTGATGACAGACACTCAGGGTCTAGAATAGAAGTTAAAACCTTGAAATTTTGCTAAGGGACTAGCAAAAGTTAGGCATGGGGGTATGATCACGAGCCATAACTAGCTCATTTTGACCCACAAAAGAATATAAAAGCTCCTACATAACTTAGAAAAGGGCTTAATTGGAGGAATAAGTGTTCTAAGAAGAAAATATCAAATAAAGGTTAAAACTGTAATTTTACCATTGCAGTACATAAATGGTATTTCTCAGAGACAAAACATATGTCAAATGATTTGAATAATATAAAAAGTGTGTTGGTTCAATCAGAAATGAGTTTATGTGCAAACCAGGAATTAAATGACATCTTTAACCCGGAAACAGATCCGCTTAATTCAACAAGGTTTCGATCAGGATAAAAATCCAGTAAATCCTCTAAAAATCATGGAAAAATATCCCCTAGGGTTTAGAACATTCAATTTAGCCTTTGGAACCTAGTTTGACCTAGATTGGGGTCCTAACTCATCAATTGACCTAATTTGGGTTTTTACGCAAAATGTCCAGTCAAACGTGGTCAAACCTAAAATCCAACTTCACCATTGGATTCCTTATGTCCAAATTAGATTTGTACCAAAATTTAGACCTAAGGGGAGGTCATCTTGACCTACTTTGCAAATTAGTACACCTAATTACATTTTAGTCCCTATCTTTTGAAAGCCATTACATAAACCCCCCTAACTTCCTCACCACTCTTACAAGCAGGTCCCTCCACCATTATTAGGGAGAGATCCTACTCTGGCAACGAATAGAGAGGGAATACTCTCTGATTCCTCAGAGATCTTCCAGATTTGGAAAGGAGATTCTTTGAGGAATTCTCTTCCATCTGAACTCAATCGTGATCTAAGATTTGCACCCAATCTCTCGTGTGAACGCATGAGAGATTTGGGTACTTAACTATTTCCATCTCTGGTCAGGATTCCCGCACTTGGAATCTTGGCTTCCAAGCACAGGAGTCCCTTCCTGTGCCTATAAATTAACCCTCATCTCCGACCGCACCTCCTCAGCTTGACTTGGCCGGAATTCCACCTCAATTTCCTCTTCTTCTCCTCCGGCGAAGGGGTCCAGCAAGCTCTGGCGAGCCTCCCTCCTCGTCCTCGTCGCCCTGCCACAAAACCAGTAGCAGAGCTGTCCTCCTCATCCTCCTCCGTGTCGCGCAACACTCGCGCGGACTTCCTTAGCTCCGTCGTCGCTGGCGTCTTCCTCCACTGGATACTTTCTTCGACGATAGTGGGTACTGCCGGCCACCTTCTCTCCCCCTTCATCCCCTTAGTTAGGTTAGAACTGCTCTTCTCTATCCCCTCTTTCATTTCCCTCATCTTATTTCACCAAACGCTCCTCGATCGCCGCTGTCCACCACCATCTTCTTCATCCCCAGCCACCTTCCGGTGAGATGCTCTTGTCCCTCCGCAGCCACACACGTCTCGCCAACCACCGCATAACCTCCGCCATACTCTACTAAATATCCTCCACTCATCCATAGGCCCTCTACACCACCACAACTGCCCCCCGACCAAACCCATCCATCCAGCCACAGGGCGACCTACGCACGCACGCCTAGGCCGGCCCGTGGCCTACCGCCTCACATTTGCTGTGACACTGCGAAGGTGCTCCTGTGGTCTGATTGAGCCGCAAGGCCCTTTTTGTGTCAGGCAGGCTTCAAGCTCCAATCGCCATTAGCGGTGACTCGAGGAGGTCACAAGCTCGTCCGAGGCTGCAATGCTCTAGGAGTCCAAGTCCAACTAACTCGGGGAGGCCTCCCGAAGTCATCTGTTCCAGAGAGTGGTGCCGCGAAGCCTGCAGTGCTGCAATTGGAGGACGGTCTCCAGCGGATGCGTGCGAAAGAGCGGTGGAACTTTAGTCCCACCTCGGTAAGCTGTGAGGCGTTGGAGTACTTTAAATTGAATTTGTGCTATTGGTTCGTTGCCTCCGATAACACATGGGGTGAGGTCCCTCACCTATACACAGTGCCTCGTCTGTGAGCTCACCACATGGATCTGGTGACCCGACCCAATACACTCCTGAGCACTCCTCGCGCACCACACCCACACCAGTGCTCCTGGACCGGTGCGCACGACCCAACCCGATTACCCGACTCGGGGAGAGCATGTTGAATAGTGATTTACAGAGAGAGAGAGACGCTGGTGTGGGTAGAGGGATAGGTTTTGCTCTCCTTGGTTTGTGCAGGGAAGGAACTAAAGAAGGAAGCAGGGACTTAGCTGCTGCAAGCGAAGGAAAAGAAGAAGGAAGGAAGCCATCACAGAGGAAAAAGAGAAAGGCAAGGCAGAGGGAAGACGTGAAGGAAAAAGAGAAGAGGAACTGAAGAAGAAAGCAGAAATAAAGAAATGGAAAGACAATTAGAAGAAGAGAAGCTGAAGGCAAGGGAAGCAGAGCCAAGGAAGGAAGAAGAAGAAGACCCACAGAGAAAAGAAAGAGAGAAACTGTAGAGAGGGGCAAGGCAGAAGATAGAGGAAAATAAGAAGAAAGAAGCAAGGCAAGAGAACTGCAGAGAAGGAAGAAGAAGCACAAAGAAGAAAGGAAGAAATCTGAAGTACATGGCCAAAGAAGAATAAGAAGCAGATAGAAGAGAACATATTCTTTCTTTTTTCCACAATTGACTTTTAAACTCATGCATTTCTATCTTTTGAATTAAGTTTTGAGTAATTAAGTGTTCAATTACATTCTTGAGATTAGTAATAAATTCCAATTGCTCCCTGTGTTCGACCTCGGATACTTAGGTTTTCGAGTAATAAATTTTTATTTGCTGACAACGTTTGATCACCTATACTTTGACGTAACTAATTGTTAAAACACTATCAAGACGCGTCAACATAGTGGAGTAGACGAGGAGGTGTTGGAGCTAGGGTTTGTGGATAGGAGCTAAGGAGGAGAAGTTCGGAGCTTGAGCTGGAGCTGGCAGCTGCTGAAAAGGGTGGCATGGAGCTACTCTAGCTGGCTTAGCTTGCTAGTTCTTTGCTAGCTGCTAAGCCAAGATAAAGTGAGTTGGCTTCTACCATAATGAGCTAAGGTGAGCTGAGTCTGGTGCTCTCGGGGAGGATCAAGCTGGTTGAGGCAGCTAAGGTAGCTTAGTTCAACTGAGTTGAGCTAAGTTAAGTCCTCGGGAGCTGGACTTAAGCTTCCTGAGCTGAAATGAAGTCATCTTCAGCTGGCCAGAGTTGAGTGGAGCTAGATGTAGCTGGACCTGAGCTAGGATGAACTCCATCCAACTCAGCTGAGCTAGCTAGAGCTCCCTGTGGACTAATAGGAGTTGAGATGAGCTAGACTCAGCTAAGTTGAGTTGGATCTGAGATGACCTGAGCTAGGGTGAGCTAAGATGAGCTCTCTTGAGCTACCATTCAACTGAGATGAGCTGAATGGAGTTAGGATGAGCTAACCCTAGTTCAGGTGGGCTGAATTCCAGCTATGGTGAGCTGGATCAAGTTGAGTTCCAGCTGGTGAGAGCTTCTCCTTCACCAGTTACCTTCCTTAGTGCTAAGGTTCTAGGGATATGGCAATTTGTATATCCCTAACACTCACAAAAATAAATTAAAAAATAATGAAAAGTTCAATGCATGCCTAGCCTAATTAATGCCTAAATACAACCTAAAAACCCATTTGCAGAGCAAAATCCTAAGAGCTAGGTTTGTTTTAATGCATAAGAATGATGATAAACTGGTGTTTATCATCGCCTATGGAATTCTTAAGAAAATTCAGGCCTTTAGCAATTGACATTTCAAGATAATGCTGGCCATGGTACCTGAACTGCATAATGCACTTACATGTCCCCAGTAGGATAGATATCCTAGGAGACAAGCATCGAGGAGGTGACATGTTATCACCACGTCATCAAGTATATACTCCACCTTTCATGCGGTAGGAACTCATCCAATCAACTTGTGTGTTTTCAAGCTTCACCTAAGTTAGAGCCTAGAGAACCAATTTTTCCGTAGGAAAAGAATTAATGTGATCACTTTATTAGGCATTCCAAACAAGACCATATAGTGCGTAAGGGTGGATGCCAAGGTTATTGATAGGAAAAATATTTGATTTGTAAAAATAGGTTTTGATGTTGTTGTAACACATAAATTCAATCAACTTTTAAATTTATAAACTTAGATAGGATGAGTATCTAGGGTCATCCAAGGAGGCAATTTGTAGTTATAAAAGTAATGATCTCTCTCTCACTCTCTCAAATCCTCTTTTTTTTTGGCTTTTTCAATTTTGTGATTTTTTTAGGGTTTTGAAATCAGGGCAATGAAGATATTGAAGATACTTAATTGGAACGTGAAAATATAAGGATGATAACCTGGCCTTCCTAAGCTCACCCTAGGCACATATGGTCTAGGGTAATTAGGAAAGAAGTGTGTCCATTAAAAAAAGTAGAGGAGCAAGAATTTCTAGAACTTGAATTGAAAAGCACTTGATATACTTATAAGAAGAGTTCGCACAATTGAGCAATTGAGAAGCTCACTTTTGTGGAAGGATTCCACACAAGTAATTCTCAAATGTAGCAGAAAGCTTAACTACTAAAAAAAATAAAGATACAAAGTAAAGAGAAAGCAGTAGTACTAGTCTCCAAAAATGCTCGAGGCGATCTTTGCTCCAAGTGCGACTGCTCCTAAACTTGAAGAAGAACCCTCCTTGCTTCAAAGCTCCAATATGATGCTATACCTCCAAGGTATCCAAGGGTGGATGTACACCCTTCCTCTCCTCCTAGCTATCCTCCACAAGTAGGATCTCCTTATCATGGCTTTAAGGGAGAGAGAATGGGAGTGCATAGACTAGAGGGTAGTGGTGAAGCTTCCCTCCTAGTCTCCATGTCCCAATCTTCTTCTAAGGTGCTGGTGAAATTTTTGGTAGAAGAAAAATGGTAGCCAATGATGGGGTTTAGTGGTGGTTACATGGGGTTTATTTAAAGGAGGAAGGGGAGGTGGTTATGGTGGTGAAGGGCATGATGGGTGGCATCGCCATGAAGAGGTGCCTCTATTTTGGCACCAAAATTGAGGTTCTAGAAAATAAGTTTTTTGGAGGGAAATTGGAGGGCTAGGATGTGGGTTGTAGATGGAAGGGTGGTGGTGATTTAAGGTGCAAGTTGGAGGAGGGTTGGCACCACAAGGGAGGGTGGTTGTGGCATCATTTTGACACCATTTTGAAGGGATGCCAAGGGTCGTGGTGGTTATCATTCTTGGCACCAAAAATGAAGGGAGAAGGAGGTTGTTTTGGTGGTTTTTGGAGCATGGTGGGCATCCACTTAGGTAGAGGAGTGGAGTAGTAGCTTAGGGTAATGGAGCTAGCTTAGCTAGCTTGAGGTAGCTAGTAGCTAAGGAGAGTTCTCTAGAGCTAAATTGAGCTTTCTTGGAGTTCAGATGAGCTGGGGTAGGGTTTCCCTTCGACTTCTCAGCCAACTTAGCTATCTAGCTCATAGCTAGTAGACAAGTTGAATGGAATTGAGCTGCAAGGAGTTGGGGAGAGCTGATTGAGTTGGAGATAAGCTGAAGTGAGCAGGGATACAATTGTCTAGAGCTTCTATCTTCTTCTCCTTAGCTTTCTACCTTTCATTGAGTTAGGGTTTAGCTGATCTTCAAGGGTTCCTCATTCCCTGACAAGCAAGTGATACACATAATTACATAAAACTATAAGAAACCCTAATAATGCATGCACTAACCCTAAATGTGTATGAATGCTTAATGAAATCTAATACTGCAATGAGAATGCAGAAACCTAAGAACTAAGTGTGATTTATGCTCAAGAATGATGATAAACAAAAGTTTATCACACCCCCATCATGCTTAGCATTTGCTAGTCTCTAGCAAAACTTGTTGCACAAAATAGTATTACTAAAAGCTACAAAAACTATTTCTCTGGTTTTGAGGAGAAAATTTTCATGGGACCTCAGTTGATTTTGAAAAGGAAGGTACATGATTTGTTCTTGATAAAACATCGAGATTCTTCCTTGGATCCAAATATTAACATAACTAGGATCAGCATATCTTCCCAAGAACTCAACTAATTTACCCCTTTTGATTCCAATTATCTTGAAATCTGTTTTCACAATTAGAACCTCCCTGACTTAAGAACTCCATTCGTGATTTGCATGACAAGAAATTTCAAGTGTCAATGCTTCATGATTGGCCAAATTTTCTTTTTTTAGATTAGTTTGTTGCCCCATTCTTAGCCTTAGATTAGCCCTAATGTAGAATTGTGTTGGAATGATTGTTTGCTCAGATGCTATATTAGCATCATCCAAGTCACCTCCTGGGATTCCCACACCCCGACACCTCATGGCACCGTGAGAGGAACTCCCAGCTAATTCAGGTTCTTTCTTCAATAATTCGGGATAGTACCATCTGAGACACCTGAACTGCAAGATGTGTTTATAAGCTTTGTGTATAGATATGAATAAAAGATATGGAGCAAGCACCAAGGTGGTAACATGTTGTCATCACTTCCTAGAAGGAAAGCTTTTCTCCTTCGTTGTGGTAGGAACTCATCCAATCAAAACTGCTTCAAGTTTCATCTTAAGCTAAACAAGGGGATTTATTTATTTAGGTATTTTTGGGCTTTTGTTTTTGTTGGCTATGTGTGTGAACAAGTTTGACACTTGGGTTTCAAAAGAAATTCAAATCTGGATCAAGGACCAAGTCAAGTACTATTTGTACTGCTAGATAGAATCCAATATAATCAGTTTCTTTAGAGATTTAGGAGTTCTTTAGGAGATATACTGATCTAATATAAGTTTGATTTTAGATTTGAGAAGTTTAACCAAAGGGTCCTCAGATTTGTTCTTAAGTTTGTTAAGGATTAAATCCCTCATGTACCTTTGAAAATAAGAATACAACCTTAGTCTCGGGTTTTTGAAAGTCCTTAAAATTTTTTTTAATAATAATAAAATGCCTTGTTTTTGGGTTCTAAAAATCATGAAATTGTCGACAAATAATTTAACTACCCTCCCTATGCGAAAGATATGCAATGTCCTCATGTATAAGAAAGGTAAAGGATATCAC
The DNA here is from genome assembly GCA_037157565.1 of Thalassia testudinum. Lineage (NCBI taxonomy): Eukaryota > Viridiplantae > Streptophyta > Magnoliopsida > Alismatales > Hydrocharitaceae > Thalassia > Thalassia testudinum. Next base: position 115,185,767 of record JAZHRO010000025.1, read on the forward strand.
CTGGATAGGAAAAGGTCAAGATTGGGATCAGGGTTTTCAGAACCTAAAAAATTAAAAGGGAAAATAAGAAAAAGTAATGCTGAGTTACCTTCCAACCAGGGCTGTCTTTTATGCCTCTTCAACTAGACATGAAGTGCATTAAGTTCTGGGTAAGTCGTGGAGATCTTGAGAGTTCAATGATTGATTTGGAGTACTATCGAGGTAGGGCTTTAAACGTTGGCCATTAATAGTTAAAGAATTGTTCGCTTTTGGGTCAAAAATGTCAATGACACCATATGGATGAGCTTTTAGGATGATATAATTTTAATTTTTGTGATCTTAATTTCGTGTCCCAGTCCATTTCAATTTTAATTTTCCTAGAAAAATTCATAATCTTGCATCAAAAAGCCAAATGCGTTGGTTGAGTTCAAAAGATTTTTGAACAATATATTTATTGTGAAAAAGGTTGGTTCTGTCTTTATAGATACATGCATCTTCATTTGCAAAATGATGAATTTCTTCCAGTTCAGTTAATTGAAGTTTACGATGTTTATCGGCTTCATTTAAATATGAATTCAACTATTTAATCGCCCAATAAGACCTATGTTCTAATTTTACCAAGAGATGGCATGCCTTTCCATAAATTAATCTAAAAGGGGACATGCCAATCGAGTTTTAAAAGTGGTACAGTATGCCCACAAAGCATCATGTAGCTTACTAGACCAATCCTTTCTGTTGGGCCTAATCGTCTTTTGCAAAATATTCTTAATTTCCCGGTTAGAAACTTCAACCTGGCAATTAGTTTGGGGGTGGTAAGGAGTAGAAATCTTGTGATTAACCCCATATTTAGCTAGGAGTTGATGGAGTTGAGAGTAGGTGAAGTAAGAACCTCCCTAGCTAATAATGGCCTTAGGAACTCCAAATCTTGAAAAAAAGTTCTTTTTGATAAAATCTATGACAGCTCAGAGATCATTGGTTCGTGTGGGTACTGCTTTGATCTATTTCGAAACATAGTCTATTGCTATGAGTATATAAAGGTACCAACAAGAGTTGATCAACAGTCTCATGAAATCAATTCCCTAAACATCAAATATTTCAACTTCTAAAATAGAGTTTAGGGGTATCATATCTTTTCCAGGTCATGTTACCGATGCTATAGCAACGAACATAGAACCGAACAAGGTTATGAACATCTTTGTATATGTTGGGCCAGTAAAATCCAGTATTAAGTACTTTTGCCATAGTCTTTTTAACTGAAAAATGTCCACTACAAGCCATCACATGACAGTGGTTCAGAATATCATGGAATTTTGAATCTGGAACACATAGTCGGATGACCTAGTTAACACAAATACGAAACGAGTTGGGCTCCTTTCAAAAGTAGTATTTCATATCAACAAAGAACTTATCCCTTTTAGATTTATTCTAGTCATGAGTGATTCATCTAGTCACCAGATAATTAACAATTGAGGCATACCAAGGGAGGTTGTGAACAGAGAGGAGGGTTTCATTAAGAAATATGTCTGGTGGGATGAGTACATCAGTCGTCAAAAGACTGAAGAGATGATCGACCACTACATTTTGCGATCTCTCCTTATCCTTACTTTCCAAGTTAAATTCCTGGAGTAAGAGAATCCAATGGATAAGGTAGGGTTTCGCATCTTTCTTGTTCAGCAAGTATTTGAGTGCAGAGTGGTCTATATAAATAGTAATGTGCGACCCAAACAGATAAGAGATCTGAATTTTTCAAGGGAAAACACAATGGAAAGAAGTTCCTTTTCAGTAACTATGTAATTCCATTGTGTATCATCTAGGGTTTTGCTTGCATAGTAGATCACAACAAGCTTCTTATCAATGCGTTGCCCTAAAACTACACCTACAACAAAGTCAGAGGCATTTGTCATGAGTTCAAAGGATGATTCCAATTTGGTCCTTGAAGAATAGGTGCCTCAGTAACATCCTTCTTTAACTTTTCAAAGCTCTCCAAGCATTGATCATTAAAGTCAAAGGGTTGGTCTTTAGCTAATAAGTGACTCAAGGGTCAAAAGATCTTGGAGAAGTCCTTAATGAATCTACGGTAGAAACCCACATGCCATAAAAATGAGTGAATTTGTTTAACAGAGTTGGGCAGGGGGATTCTAGAAATGGCATCAGCCTTAGCTTTATCTTCCGCGATTCCATTTTTTGAAATGACATGGCCCAGGACGATGCCTTCCTGGACCATGAAGTGGCTCTTTTCCCAACTGAGGGCTAAATTCAATTCTATACATTTTTGGAGAATCTTATCTAGATTGGTAAGACAATGATAAAAAGTGTCTCCAAAAACAGAGAAGTCATTCATGAATACCTCTAATCAATCACCTACCAATTCATAAAATATTGCAACCATCCACAACTGAAAGTAGTAGGTGCATTGTAAAGTCCAGAAGACATTCTTCGGAAAGCAAAGGTTCTGAAGGGGGGAGGTGAATGTAGTCTTTTATTGGTTCACAGGTGATAAATGCCAGTTTATCATCATTCTTATGCCCTAAAACTAATCTAGCTCTTAGGATTTTAACTATGCAAATAGGTTTTCGGGTTGTATTTAGGCATTCACTTAGGATAGGCATGCATCGCATTTTGTTATGTTTTTGATATGTTTATTTGAGTGCTAGGGATAAGCAGAAAGTCAGATCTTACAAGCCTAGGTACTCAAAAACCCATATCAGCTAGATCTTAGCTACATCTAGCTCATCCGAGCTGGATCCTAGCTCCTTCTAGCTTGATCAACTCATCCTTAACTCCATTTAGCTCATCTCAGCTAAATGGTAGATAAAGTTAGTTCACCACATCTCCATTCAACTCACCTCAGTTGGATGGCAGCTCAAACTAGCTAAAGATAGTTGATGCCATCTCCATTCCAGCTCCTGCAACTCAAAACAGTTCATTAGAAGTTTTATCTGACTAGGACTAGTTATTGCCATCAACTAGGTAGGCCTGTCAGCTGAAGAAGTCCTCAACTAGCTCAGGCTAGCTCAAGCCCAACTCCCGAAGACTCAACTCAGCTCAACTTAGTTGAGCTGAGCTACCTGACCTACGCTAACTACTCTAGCTAGCTAGGTAATCTCCAGGAAGACTAGACCTAGCTCACCTCAACTCACATCAATAGAAACCAGCTCATCTTAGCTTGGCTTAGCAGCTAGCAAAGAACTAGCTAGCTAAGCTAGCTAAGGAGCTCACATGCAGCTCTCTTCAGCAACCATCAGCTCCAGTGCAGCTCAATTCAGCTCTCCCTCAGCTCCTTAGTAAAACAACTCCTCCTCTACTAATCTACTAGCTAAGCTAGCTTAGCTCTAGATTACCTCCTCTCTACTTCAGCTCAGCTCCTCCACTGCTACCCTAAGCTAGCTTAGCTAACTTAGCCACCTACCTCCACTCCAACATAGCGCCGCCATGAACACACCCCTTTACACCACCACCACCTCCAAGAGCCACCAAAAAGTCACACCAACCACACCCATAACCACCTTAAGTTGGCACCACAATTTCCCTCCAAAAACCACTCCATCTCAACCATACACATACCCTTCAACCCAATCTTGACCATCCAAATTTCCCTTGAAAACCTACCCTTCTAAAACCCTATTTTGGCAAAAAAATGGAGGCATCCCTCCACCATGGACGTCCACCATGGGGTGCCTCCAAGGCCATAACCACCACCTACACATCCCCCCATGTGGTGCCAACACATCACCCCCTTGGATCCTTAACCACCCACCTAGAGACCATCCTAGCCCTCCACCTAATCCCATGCCAACCACCACCATCTTGCTCTATATGCACGCCATCTATCCACCACCATACACGTATCATCCCTTAGTTTAATTTCTACCCATATCCACTTACACCTAAGGCCAAGGAAGAAGAGAAGAAGATCAAGGGGTCAACCGACCCACCCCCTTGGTGCCTTCTTCCTCTCTCTTCTTCTCCCTTGTGCCACGCCAAGGAGGAGAATCATTCATCTAGAGGGATGGCCAGGGAAGGAGGAGATCTTCATCAAGATGGTGGACATCCACCTTGGAGGAGCATCATGGAGGATAAACTTGAAAGAGCATCACTTGGAAACAAGGAGAGTTCTTTTCAAGCATAGGAGCTACTATGCATGGAGTAAGGACCACTCCTTCTTCATCATCTTTGAAGGACTTTTCTTCTTCCTTATTGTCTTTGTATTAGCTACTATAGTTTGCTATTTTCTTGTAAGAAGCATTCAGCTACCTGTTGTTAACTTTACTAGTAATAAAAAGCATTTTGCCTTCCAATTTCTTGTTCTACTTAGTGTGATTTTCTTGTAGTTGTAGTGCACCACAACTCTCTTCTAATTACCCTACACACACTTGCCTAGGGTGAGCTTAGAAGAGAGAACATTCTTGTCACTTTAGAGTAGTTGATAGGCGTAGCTTTAGCGTAATCTCTTTAGCTTTCAAGTGCTTGTTATTTCAAAACCCTAAAAACAACAAAAACCAAAATAACAAAAATACAAGTGTAAGAGAGAGACCCATTTCATGTGACTAACAAATTGGCCTCCTTAGACGACCCTAGATACTTCACTATCTAGGTTTACAAATTTAAGAGTTGACTGCAGATTTACACAGACAACGACACTTTCACATATTTAGCAAAACACATATTTCCCATATCAACATGATGGAATGTGACTTGATTATAGCCAAAATATCAGTCAAGGAAATAATAGAATTCTTGTCTGGCTAACCGCTTCAAAAGCTGATCAAAAAAGTGGAGCAGGAAATGATCCTTCTTGGTGGTGGTGTTTAATTTCTGGTAATTAATACACACCCACTAAGAAGTGGCAGTTCGAGTTCGGATGGTTTCACCCTTCTCATTGGTAATAATGGTTAGTCCAGTCTTTTTAGGAACAACCTGAGTAGGGCTTACCCAATTAATATCTAAGATAGGGTAGATGATTCCCTCATCGAGCCACTTAATGATCTCCTATTTAATCACCTCCTACATATTAGGATTCATTCTTCTTTAGGGCTAGAGAGAGGGGCGAGAGATGTCCTCAAGATAAATTTGATGAGTACAATAGGATGGTTTAATTCCCTTGAGGTCCTTTAGAGTCCAACCAATTACTTTTTTATTTTTTTTCTGAACTTGGAGAAGTTTTTCCTCTTGGTCCCTAGTAAGATAAGAGTTGATAATCAAGGGCATGGTTTGGTCTAAGGAAAACATATTTGAGATAGTATGGCAAATGTTTTAAATCCAATTGTGGGCCAGGCTTTGATGCAAGTGCAAAGATCAGGTCTAGAGGGGGGTGGTGGAAGGAGGGTCAAAAGTTAAGGGTGAAGTCAAGGTAGGAGGGTTTTGGGACTCAGGAGTGGAATCATCTGCAAAGTAGGTCCCTCAGTGTAAAATCTACATGATTTCTTCCACAAACTATTCCATTTTGGAATCTAAGTCATCAAAAAAATCAGGCTCATGGAACCTTTTGGAAGCTTGAAATATATCTAATGTAATAGTTTCTCCACCGCAAGTAATTTTCATATTCCTAGAATCACAATCAATATTTGCCTTTGCGGTGGCTAGAAAAGGTCTTCCAAGAATAATGGGGGCATTTTGCAAAGCTTCAGGTACCTTAATGTCCAAGACCAGAAAATCTATGGCAAATAGACAATTTTGGACTTGAACAATTACATCATCAACAATCCCCTTGGGTTGAATTATTGATCGGTCTACTAATTGCAAAGTTACCTCAATAGGTTTTAATTCACCAAACTTAAATTCCTCAAATAAAACAGTGGAGATAAGATTGATAAAGGCACGTAAATCAAGTAGGGCGTGATCAAAAGTGGCATCACTAATGACAATAGGAATCAATGAAGCACCCAGATCTTTCTTTCTCAAAGGCAGCTTGCTCTGAACTACAGAGCTTACTGCCTCTAAAAGAGCTACCCTTCTCAAGTTTTTTGTCTGCCTTTTTGGAGTACACAAATCTTTGAAAAAATTTGCATAGGAAGGGATGTATTTAATGGCATCTAGGAGAGGGATATTGATATCAACTTTCCAAAATAACTCCATGGGTTCTTTATAAGTGGGCTCAGATCTCTTCTCTCTTCTTGGTGGCATGTATAGGTTAAGGGAAGGAATGGGATTTTTGTCTCTTGCAGTTTCATTTTCCTCAGTGAGGGAGTCGACTTACACTTGTTTTGAGTGGGTTTCCTATTTTGAATTAGAAGGCCCAGGATCTTGGGTGGTTTTCCTACTCCTCAAAGTTATTGCATTGGAAGTGCGATTGATTCTAAGAGGAGGTCAGGGGACCTAATTTTGGTGAAAACCTGGGGGTACTAAGGTGCTAGTTGGATAGGTGGTTGTCCAAAGTGATTGTGATTCCTTCCTTGATATTGGTTCCTTTAGTTGTTGGGGTTGGGCAAGGGTTGAGATGGTAGATTTCCTGTAGGTCTTTGGTTTGGAGTGACCCCAATTTGGTTTTGGAGAGCAGTAACAATTCAGGTAACTTTAGACATTTGATTCTGCATGCCCTGCAGGGTTTAGATAACTTGGGTGTTGATATCATCTTGAGAAGGTTTAGGTTGGTATTGATTTTGCCTAAAAAGCCTACGTTGATTCTGCCTTGAGTAAGGAACCTGATTAATAGTCTTCTAGGAGAAATTTGGGTGGTTCCTCCATTTTACATTGTAAGAGTTGGAGGGATGTCTAAAATGCTTCTAGAGGGCAAAATATTCTTAGTTGCTAAGCCAAAGGAATTAGGGTTCATATATATAATCAAATGTCCCAGGCAAATCTGGTGCAACCTTAGGAAGGATATTATTCTCAGCAGGGACGATACCAATATGATGCAAGTTTTCTCTTTTCAATACGTTAGGTGTGGTCGGGGGTGGAGTCAATTTTTCAGAGTTTATTATTTCCTCAATTTTCTTTTGGTGAACTTACATTTGATCCAACTTTTGGGCAATCATTTAGATATTGTCTCGAGTAAAAAGGACAGATTGGCTGTGAGTACCTATCTCATGAACACCAAAGCTTTTGGGCAATCATGGAAGAATGATTAAAGGAGTTTTCACTCATCTCCTCAAATAACTGATAGGCACTTTCAGCATCTTTGTTTAGAAAATTGCCACGACATGAGATGTCAACAAATCTTCTTAATCGATCATCCAATCCATGATAGAAGATCTGCACAAGTTTCCAGAGCGGCACCTCATGGTGTGGAGAACTTCTCAAGAGTTTTTAAAATCTTTCCCAAGACTCATGCAGGGATTCACTGTGTTTTTGTTGAAAGGTCGTAATGGATCATTGAAAGGCATTTGAATGACTTATAGGAAATAATTTTTTGAGAAATGCACTCTTGAGTTTGGGGAAGACTTAAAGGGTACTAAGGGAGAGGGGGGTGTGAACATATAAGGAAGAAGAATAAAATATGAAAACATACTAAGGAAGAAGAGAAAAACATACATCAAGTTTATAGGTCTACACATCTACTCATTCAAGCAACACAAGCATCACCATGAAAACTATCAAAAATGTTAAACATATATTGAATAACATCTAAACATTACTAGAATTAAAAAGCAAAGAAGATGAACATCACATCATGCCGGGAGTACCTTAGAAGCGATCAGCTTTTTGTGTGATGGCAGTGCCAAGACGATGGTTGCAAGGGCTGTCTACACGCTAACCAAAGGGAGGCTGACCAACCAAGGAATGGGAAGACCTTGTTTGTCATCCAAGTGAGATGAAGAATGGAGGACGTGTGATATTTCAAGGAAGAAGAAGATCATGCACACAAGAAAGAGTACGAGAGGGGTGGCAGCCTTTTGTCATCTTCCTTCTTAGCTATCCATGGAGGAGCTTGGAGGAGAAGCCCTTGGAGGAGGAGGGGGACAGTGGTAGAGGAGAGGAGAGGAGGAAGGTGACGGCTTGGAGGGGAGGAAGAGCAAGGTGTTGCAAGTTAGGGTTGAGGAGAAGTGAATGTGCGACACTTAGAAAATTAGGGTTATATGGGATCTTGGGTTTCTTTGGAAGGTGGGTATCACCACTTTTGGTGGAGATGTTGTTGGTAGGCACCACCAAAAGTTGATCTAGACTGGAAGGGGTGTGCGTGCATGTGTGTTGGGTGTGTTTAAATTTTGTAGAAGAAAGTGTGTGGTTTGGTGGGATTTAGGTTGGGTTGACCTAGCCTAGGTTGGGTCCTAGTATAATTAGGATTAGATGGGTTCAATTGGGTTATTGGTGAGTCCAATTAGAACCAAGTGAGTCCAGATGTGAACGTAATTGGGTCTAAGGGACCTTAATAGATTCTAGGTGTACCTAATTGGGTAGTGATGAACCTAATTAGGTCTAGGTTGGCCCAATTAGGTGTAAGCACATCTGATCAGATGTGGGTTAGCCCAATTAGGTCTAAGTGGACATAATTGGAGTGTGTTTAACCCAATTGACTGAAATTGAGTTCAATTGGATAATGGTGAGCCTACTTGGGAACCTAAAGGGAAATTGGGATAGGAAAAGTGAAATTGGGTTAGTGAAAAGTGGGGATAAGCTCTTAGATAGTGGATAATAGTTTTCTGGATAATGCTATCCTGGTTTTGGGTTCTAGGTTTAGGTTAACCTAAGTGGAGGTTAGGGATAGGGATAGTGTGGATAGTAACATGGATAGTCTTATCCCTATTTTAGGCTCTAAGGTTAGTATATCCTAGTGGAAGTGGTTTTGGGCTTGAGAAGACTATCCAAGTGTTTTTAGGGGTAGGGATAGGGCTATCCTCGGCTCTCCTCTTGTCTAGATCCCACTTCTTCTTTCTTCTTTTCTTTCTCACTTTATTCTATATTATTCTGCTTTATTTCATATCATGACTTTATCTGAATCTTCTATTTACTTGCAAATAGCAATAAAAGAATTAAACAATAGGATAATCTCACATTATTCTAAGTATAGAAATATAAAATGATGCAATGCATGATATGCAGTTTATGAATTCACTATTTACAAGTTAGGCTAGGTTCTAACATAATTTAGGTTAATTAAGTCTTATGATTGCTGCACAATCACTAGGTTCGTGACAGTCGTAGCCAACTATTGTTCATTACTATGAAGTTGAGCAAGTTACTCAACCATCATGAGCAAAGGATTTTGGACATTAGGCAAGGGATTCTGATTCATTGATCCTTGACCAGTTGGCTTCAAGGTTTAGAGGCATTTTAATATGAAGGTTAGGTATAGGAATGTTAGGTTGTGGGTTATGGGGGTTAGTTTCATGTTGCAAGTGAGAAGCGGAAGTGGGATTGTTATTGGACCTATTTTGGTTAACTTCCATTGTTTTCCTTGAAATAGAAGAGGAATAATGTAAGAAAGAAAGTCTTTTTGAGTGTGCGGAAACATCAAATGATCCCTCCAAGTGTGGCTTTTGGGACTGACAACCATGCATACACTTTTAGAAGAACAAAGAAGGATAGAAGGGAAGAGATGAGAGAAATTTGTGTGCACATAAGCAAACAAAATCTAAGCCTTAAGGTTGACTCCTTATTAATCTAAAACTTGGTTACCAGTATACCAAAATGTTCGTAATGAACTACCCTTCCTTTAGTTAATCTGGTCGAGTTGGATAGGGGGGATTGGGCCCAAGCATGTCCCAGGATGTCACTAAGGGTTTGTATAAACCCACGCCCAGCCATTTGGCATGACCCCTCAACTTAAATACCAAGTTACTGCAAGGAATTGTAACCTATTGCAATTAATTTGGTAAACACGTATCAAGCCTAAATTTGGATGAAATCCTTAAGGGTCAAGTTGCTACCAACTTTAATTAGGCTTAGGGTACTAGAGTGCACGGGTTTTTATGAAGGGCGTTATTGGGGTGGTTGCCCTAATTAATTCTCTTTTTTTTTGAGTGTGCGAATTGGGCAAGAGTGATGTCCAAAACAATTGGTTTGTAAACAAAGGATTTAAATGAGATTTTTTTTGGTTGAGAAGAAAAAGGATTACTACTGAGGATAGTAGTAATCCAAAATTTTATTCAAAGGAATCAAGTTACAAGATGGTCTACCATTGCTTCACCCAACACATAACATCATTATAAATATTCTCAACCTAAACTCTAGATCCTCTGAAGAGAGCCTCAGTCCTGGCACTCCAAACACCCCAAAGAACAGCCTCCATTAGCAACCTTGTAAAAGAGGCATGACAAAGATCACTCCATAATCTGTCCCAAGTAGGAAAAGGCATAGGGCAACACCTAAGCCAAACCTCATGTGATACAACACAAGAGCTAAAGAGGTGTCACACATCATCATTCCCAAATGAACACAAGGGGCACACTGCATCAAAAGTTGCCATAATGTGGTGCCTCAGAGAGCTAGTAACAAGTCCATCACATCTGGCTAGCCATAGGAAAATTTGGACCTTTAAAGGAACTTTTATCTTCCAAATGGCTTGACAAGCATGGGCACAGGCAACATCCTCCATGGCTAGAAGCATCTTGTGGTAAGCTCTATCAGGCAAGTAGAGGCCATCACATGACACATAACCATCAACATCTTCAGAAGGGCTAAATGCCCGAATGGAGGTCATCATACGATTGTAGTCCTCCATGGAGCGACTTTCATATCCATTGGGGGGTTGAGGGGGAATCCAACATTAATATGAAGAAGCCCAGTAATCTACCACTCGATCATCTTTATTGACTACAACAGCATAAATTCATGGATATGTAGATGTGGAAGTGCCTAAGCTAGACCAATCATCCTTCCAAAAGCAAAAGTGTTCCCCATTCCCAAGTCGTGGGGTAAAGTGGGCCCATCTTTCATCCATGGCACGTGTCATAGAGCTCTAAAAAGGAGTGGGGTTAGGCGGATTGAGCCTATTGGATTGAGCATTTGATGCACCATAAGAGTCCACAATCAAATACTGCCACAAGCCCTTATCGCCCCTTAAAATAATAACACCCCACTTCAACAATAGGGAATCTCCAAACTCCTGTAGGGAGTGAATGCCCATTCCCCCATTTTTCTTAGGAAGACACATTTTACTCCACTTAACTGGCTGAAGAAAAGCAACTTCGTGGGAGGTTTCCTTCCAAAAGAATATCTTTCTAAACACATCCAACTTCTTTAAGACCATGCCAGAAGGTTTAAACGTAGAAAAATAAAAAATAGGAATGGCTGAGATTATCGAGCTTAATAAAACTAATCTTTCCCTTTTTGACAGGTATCTACCACGCCACCCTACAAGCCGAACAAAAATCTTCTCATAGAGGACCGTCCAATCACTATTTTTCATTTTCTTTTCATGAAGAGGGAGACCCAAGTATCTAACTAGTAGATTGCTGTTAACACGCTGAAGTCAGGTTTAAAATACGCATCATAGTATAATGACTAAAGCGACGAAAATACTTAAATTTATATCTCGAATGTGAGTCCGAGGTCATCTTAAGGAGCAAATAATTGCAATCAGTCCACTAATCAATAACATAAAATGAAGCATAATAATCTAATACAACAAGAAATAGATTATGCCATGAATGCCAATCTCAAATAGTCAAAAATAAAGGAACTAAAAAGGCCAAAAAAATTGGTTTTTTCAACTAAGATTAAGACCTTCAAACACTTTGAATTTTCAAGCCTAAGAGTATTCCTCAAATGAGGACATAAGACCAGGCAAAGACTCAGCCTAGACTAAGCACCAATCAGATCAAAGCTCAGCCCAGCAAAACCCGACCCACTCCTTTAGGCCCAATACTATAGCTTCTTTTTTTAATTGGATCCGAATTCAACCCCAGACCTGCCTAGGCATGGAGGGGTAGGCGAGAGCATACTCTAGGCGTGCATGTATGGGGACCCGACCCCTTGTTTTTGAGTGATGGACTGGGGGCAAGTTTCAATTTATGCCCAGTTCCAGCGTCTTCTTCAATGAGGTGGTGCTATTCCAGCCACCTTCTTCTTCAATGCAGCATGGATGATGGTGGCTCATTTACTCATCAATTGGCCGTTGGATCTTCAACCAACAGTCCAGATCTTCTCCCACATTGAATCTGCATGGGAGTGAGGTGCCGCTCTCGTCGATTGGTCGCTGGATGAAGCAGCTCGAAGGTGAGGAAGATGGGTTCGATGGTGAAGTCTCAGATATCAAAACATAGCCTCACTGCACAAATTAAATCCACAAGAATGTCCGACAAGCTACGTCGAACAAAAACCCTAAGTCAATTGCATGAGAGGGTGGACATAGAGTGGTGGAGGAGGAGCTTCAATGATGCTCGGTTAGCGTCAATGGTGGAGGTCATGGAGGTGATGTATGGGACAATAGACTTAGGCAAAAATTTGGTGTGGTGATGAGGAAGCTTTTTCCTATGTCTATTGAGTGCGAGGAATGCGAGGGAGTTGGGATGGTGAAGGTGGTGGCGGTGGTGATCATCGGAATCAGAGGGGGTAAAGGACCTAATGAATGGAGCTCAGAAGTTCCCTAGAGCTAATTGGAGGGGAGAAGGAGAAAATCCCTAAATAAATTTTGGGAAAGGAAGAGGGGAAGAGCTCACCGAACCTCACCGGTGTTGAGGAAGACGATGGGGTCGACCAGAGCGATTGAAGAGAATTCGGAGGCCGAAGCTTTATGAAAGCTTTGGGAAGAAGGTCCCTTTACCTATTGTATGTGGTAAAGGGGGATGATGTGGTTTGAAGAAGCTCCGGTGGTGCTTCCAAAGCTCACCGGTGACGAGGAAGGGAGAATTCTAGAGAATTGGGCTCGCCTTGCGTACAAAGAGGTCAAAGCCTCTTTATAGAAGAGGAACCTATCTCAAACAAGCCAAGAATTACACATTTGGCATGTGCAATTTTTGCCTTTTGAACTCAAGCACCTCGAGCTCACTAGCGTTGAATCTAGTGGTGATTGAACTTGAAAGGCAGTTTAAAAGATTGGGAGGGATCTCAAGATCAATCTCACAAATTATGGTGAGATTTGATCTTGATTTGATCCTCAAATTTGGAGATCAAATTTCGCTGAGTTGGGTGCTTTGAGCTACTATGTTTGGAAGGTCATTGATGAAGATGATGGAGGAAAGGGCTAAATTGCAATAGAAATAAAAAACTTAGGGGTATTTGTGTAATAATCAAAGTAAACTGAGCTAAAATGCAAACCAGGTCAAGACAGACTCTGATTGGGCTCAAAATTTGGGGTTAACCTAATTTGAAATCAAGGAATATAGTGATGACCTCAGATTTAGGTTTTGATGTAGTTTGATTGGGTAATTTACACTAAAGCGTAAGGATGAAGTAAATTCCCGCCTAAGTCTATTTCTGGTCAAAAAGGTTTTCTTTGGTCAAAGTGAAGGGTCCAAACCTCATAAATTATTTTTAAATGATTTTTAGGATGTCTTGATTGCATTTATTTCTACCAGAACCTATTTAATTGAAGTGAGGCTGTATTTAGGGTTTTTATTATTAAATTAATCCTCAAATCGTAGAAAACCCTGATTTGATCAATGCGAGCCCACTTCTTGGAAATTTAAGTTCATTTGACCTTAGATTAACAATCGATTAACATCTCAGTTAATCTACATTCATGATTTCTTCGTAAAACAACAGAATTAACGTGATTTCCTATCTTCTTGCATTCATTTCAGAACTGAATTACGACCCTTAGATGGTTATACAAGAGCATTTACCACTAGATTCTGACTAAATTAGGTTAGTTATGTCGGATGTTGGTGTTACCATCATACCCCCATGCCTAACTGATGTGCATACATCAAATTAGCCTAAAATGTTGATTTATGCAAGTTCGTAGTGTCATAGAAGCATCATGCATTTTAAATATTGCATAACATGCATCATCATGCATTTAGGTTAATTTATGTAAATTGTATAATAATTTTCCCTTTTTGTGGCTAAGAGCAATGTGATATTTTTTTGAGCCTCGAGTTGCAGATCCAACTGTACGGATTTAATCAAGGCAACAATCGGAGTCCAATGCCTCCAAGATCGCCCCGATCGGACTTCTGTAGCATTGGATACAACCCAAGGAAGATCAGAGGCTAGGGGGCAAGGTGGTGAAAATATGGACTTCAGAGGACAAATCCAACTGCACGGATGGGTTTAGATAGACGATTGTAGCCCAACGACGTGAAAATCGATCTGATCCAACATTCGTGGCACCATCTACAAGCATTGGAAAATGGATGGCCCAAATGGCACCATGTGGCACCATCCAAGCTACCCACTGTGATCGCAGCCTCCTCTTTCATCAACATTTCGATTAATCTCCACAATCGAATCAACATCTAATGGTGGAGAACATCCACAGGTGAATTCAAGTTCTCGACCATCTGTGCTCGTAGAGTGGTGGTAGAGTGCCTTATCACGAGAGGCAGGTCAAGTGTTCAAGCCCACTATGCCTCAAATCAAGCGATAGCGGTGGGCAGGGTGAAATTTGGCTACTCGATTACGAATGAACGGCTGATGTAGCAGCAACGTGGTGCACTGTGATGCACCAGATGGACAAGCACGTGCAGGCACGCGATGACACACGATCATATGCACCATCGCACGCAGGCATGCGCAACGTATGAAGACGAAGTGTATCGCGCGATTTAAGCCATGAATTAGGTGCGATGAGGCGGTGAACGCTTGAAGATGAGAAGCTATCGACGTGGCTGCACGACAGTGGTTGGATGTGCAATGGGTGGCTCACATTCCACGTGAGCTTCAGCAACGCTTGCCTTCAATGATGTGCATAAACATCACTAAAGGCCCTGAATTTATTTTAACCCTTGGAAAAGACCTTTCTACCCCATTTTCCTACTCCCCTACCGCACATTTCTTTATCCCTTTCTCTCTTCTTTCACCCCTTCCAAAGCTTTACGAGCTGGTCCATTACCTAGGATGGTCCACTAGAGCTAGAGTAAAATAATTTTCCCATCTTCTTACCCCATTCATGGAGCATCCCGTGGTTGTTTTCTTGCCACCATTTGGGAAGTAGATCACGCTGTGACGTCATCCTGCTTCGTTCTTCCTCCAGCTCCATTCTTCTTGGTCTAGCATCTCATCCCCAACATCTAGGCGCTCCATCAACGTAGCTCATCCTCCAAGCAGTCGTCGAGGAGGATTTTCTCATCCCTCTCTTTTTACTCCTTTCTAGTGTAAATTTCAGCTTTCTAGTTGTAGAAATTAGTTGTAGTGAACATATAGTTATGAAATATTAGTTCACTTTCGCTCTCTTTTTCTCTGTATTATTATCTCTCTCTTTTCTATTGTTTATTATTTATGTCGAATAGCTTGTGTAGATTAATTTCAACTAGTTAATTTGTTATGTGAAAATTAATTCCAAATGCAATTTTTAATCAAACGTTCGCCTCCCTGTGTTCGACGCAGGACTCACCAAAGTTTCAGCTATAAATTTTATTTGATAGCGGATTTTTACGCAACTACAATGATAGGTTTTTAACTCAATCTTTTAGAGTATAAAATCTCATTCATCATTTTGGCACCAGTACCGGGGAGGCAACACTCATTGATTTCTCACATTTTCTGCCTTACTTATCATTTACCTCACTTCTCTCCTTTATTATTGTGATTGTAGGTACTCTCTCGAGGCAGGCAAAAGCAGTAGATTGGAGCAAAGTACAGTTGAAGGATTTGTAAGTATATCCCACCTCCTACCAACTAGTTTTCATTCCACCACGTAATAACACAAACGAAATCAACCTAGGTGCTCTTATAAACCCTAGGGTAGATTTATTGTTTGTTTGTCACTCCCACCCACCTCACCCCTACATAAAAAAATAAAAAATTGAATTGTGGGATTTATTTAAACTCATACACCTTAAACACCCACACACCAAGGTGCACTCTTCCTAATTCTACCACTTAGGTAGGATCTAACCTGTGGGCCTGGTACAATCTAGCTTAATTCACATAAGTGAGTAGAAACCTGATTAGCTTAATAATCTTGTGTACCTTAATCAAGTGGTGCAAGAGGCCAATTGATTGACTTGTCTGGGCTGCACTACTTGACATAAAATTGATTAATCAAGTAGCTTGCCACATAGGATTCAACTTTTAGGACAAAACTAGGTACTCCACATTCTTTTTGAATTTTGAAAGGAAGATATCCTCACTTGAACTTTCTATTGGTGCAAGGGCACCACAATTATTAATTTTGATGATAACAAAACACTTGTTATTTAACATTTGCAATTTGAGTTTATGAGTTTCAGGATAATTGCAAATGGATACACGTGTGAAGGAGCTCAAGCTCGCATCCATGGTCGATTGGAGGAGCTTGATGGAGGAAAAGGAGCTTCGCTTGGAGCAAGAGCTTGAAGGAGCATGGAGAAAAAGAATAGGATAGAAGTTCATTCTACTCTTGTATTTTATCTTTGTAGTTGTCATTTTGTTCTTTGCTTTTCATTTTCTTAGATAATTTGTTAAAGAGTCTCAAAGTAGCAAAACAGTAGTCCTAGTAACACTTACTCAACCCTAGGATGCTTACAATTCTTGTAGAGTACTTAGAAAACCAATGTAAGCATTAGACTGCCTAATCAGACTTCCAATCTAGACATCAGACGCCTGATCTTAGACTTTCAGACGTCTGATTATTTGATCAAACATCAAAACACTTTGGCTGGACTTAGTGCTTTCTGTCTATTGTTTTTAGACGACTAACCCTTAGTCCAGACGTCTTAGAAGATGTCTGAAGACCTTGCCAGACATCCAACTAGAGGACCATTTGCTTCTCCGACTTGATCGTTGAGGATTAACCTTTAATCTAATTTACATTTATTTTCAGACGTCCTTAGAGAACCCTAGACGTCTGATAAATAGACGTTAGGCTAAGATCTAACCCTAATTACTTCTTATCAGAACTTATAGTCGTTTGAGCTCAGGAAATCCATTCTCGTAGTGATTTGTGTTTCCAGACGTCCAGACCTATTGCCAGACATTGGACCTGTCGTCTGAGCAACTTAGCCTAGAATCCTGTTTAAGTCTTGACAAAATAGGGACCCAGACATCTAAAAACACTTCTTTAGATGTCAATCTGGATCAAATCCAATCCAGATGTTCTATCCTTATAGATTAGATGACTAATCCCTAGATCAGATGATGGCCTGGATGTCTCACCTTATAAACAAATGTCTGCTAAACCTTTCAAAATAATTAATGACCCTGATTCCGACCTGATTTGCCTTGGGATTATTCCCAACGGCTATAGAAGCCTTCCAATGACTAGAAAAGGCTTCTAAACCCTTCTTAGGGACTTTATAAATAAAGGAGGACCCTTCCTTTGCAACACACACCAAGCAATACTACTTTCTACCACATTTGTGTCCAAATATGAGCTCACATATAGATGTTCTATAGAAGTACTTTCTACATTTGAGAGCATCTTAGATGCAATACTCGTATATAGAAGAAGTTCTTGCTCTCCAAAGCCTTAGTCTACATCTTCAGAGCATCTTCCCAGCTGTGCACCCGCTCTCCCACTTACAAATACAAGTGCCATTATGCCTAGCATGGTTCACTCACTCCACGTCAATAGCCGATGCACTTCCATCAAAGGGAAGTTTCTATTGCCTATAGTAGCTAGACTTAAATACTTACTTTGTGGCTCTATAGTATTTTGTATTATTATCTTTGGTTGGGTACTCGCCTTGCAAATTCCTGTCTCCCTCGTGAGACAAAATACTCCTCATGAAGAGAAGGGGTTTTGAGGTTACTCTACCCTCAGGTTCAAAGTAGCGTGATTGTAAGAGGTTAAGTCATCCTTGTTTTGAGTGACTCGATTAGTGGATTTGATCGACTAGGTCGATTGAAAAATCCTAAGTCGAGAGGCTTAGGTGGCGGTTTTTACCCGGGTTAGGGTTTCCACCTATAATTTCTTGCGTACTTGTGTGATTGATTGATTATGTGAGATTGTTTATTATTCTTCCACTTTATTTTGTTAATCACGTAAATCTCACCCCCATCAATTAGAACCTACATTTTCAACACCTAGTGTGCGAACTAAACCTTGACTGAATATGCCTGAAAGTTGAATCCTAAAAGTTACTAAGCAAGATTTAAACCCTAAAATTCACTGTATCCAAAAATAATCTTGTTTGGAAACAATTGGTTGTGCACACACACACATTGAAATCGATCTTTAAGGGCACAACCCAGATAAAGAGACCATCACATTCCTAAGCGCATTCAAGCCTAAGCCTAACTAAAATCAAGTAGACGTTGGCCTTAAGGATTTGACTTGCTCTTTAGGTACTAGATCGAGATTAATTTCGATTAATATGCTTCTATTGGTCCATCTGATGTCTAGCTAGGGGAGCATTGTCAAACGATCGTGGTTGGGGAGTATCAAAGGAACCTAAGGCAAAAGCCAAGGGAGGAACCTTCCTCCCAATCCCTCCCTCTAACTGGTTGGATTGACTGGAAAGAAGTAGACCAAATCGTTGCTTTCATCTTAAGACGAGTTATGAGAGTCTGTAGGTCTTTAGGCTAACCTACCTAAGGATAGGTTTGATTGTTTGTACTGCAAGGCACCTTTCTTTTCCTCCCATTTCATCATGGATCCTTCCACATCCTACACACATTTTCACTCCTACACTCTTGACACATCTTATCCCCAACATGATGATTATTATCCCAACCCATGCTGTAATCAACCATTTACTAGTTGGGATAACTCCGATTAGGGATACAATTCCAGACCTCCGTGTTCAGGGTCTAAGCCTGGACACCATGATTTTGATTTTTATCCTTCTTCGAGCTACATCGATTATAGATCACTACCTTCCTATGAACAACCTAATACTATCTACAATCAAGGATGTAATGATTGCAACTCTAACCCTCCCTAGGATTATACTGCATATAGGTCACCACCCCTCTTTGAATAATTAGAAATGACCTATTATTAGGGAGGCACCAAAAACCTCAATTTCTTGACTTCCTTGGACTGAACCTAAACCCACCCAACCTTGAACTAAACCATTTGATTCAGGTAAACCAGGTCTAAGATAAGGTGTTGGCTAACTTAATGAACACCATTCACTCTTTAGAAGCTCGCCAACACCCTTCATTGAAGAATTGGAGCCTCTGATTCAAATGATTGATGATCTTAATAAGTATTTATTAGATTGGCTCCAAGATATTAAGGATAAGGACCCGGGTGAGATTTTACTTAGGAAATTGTCAAAATTGAGGATGAGATTTGTGATTGCTCTAGTCTAATCTTGGGATGATTTCCAGGATAAAACCCCTTCAGGAAAGCCAATGTCAGAACCTGCTCAGGCACCTGTAGGGGGGACACATTTTACGAGACCAGGGATGACCAGGTTAGCCTAGAGCAACCAATTGAGCATGAATTGATTTCTTCACTTGGGATTCCTGAACCAAGGTATGAGGAAAAGTGTGTCTCCATGTACCAAGAAATGATTGATGATTTTTAGACATATATAAATGTGGATCCAGAATTCTTTGATTCTAAAGGTTAAGAATCTTTATGTAAAATCTCACCAGGGTTTGAGGAAAATTATTTTAGTGAGATGACTGGTCCTGAGGAATTCGATGAATCATTTAATGGCCCTATAACTAAAGATTGTGATCCTACTAGGGCTAACATGGGGGATCTAGATCCTGAGTTAATGGAGGATTTAATCAATAATCCCAGTACTCACATATATCTCATTAAGCATAATGATGATTCTATTTTTGAGATCACTGGACCCAAGTCAATTCTGATTCAGCCACAAATCTTGGACTTGGAAACTTTAGATAGGGTAAATAACATGCAGGAGGTCCCAAAATTTGAAATTATGATTATGGAGGATAGGAACTAGGAAATGAAGATTTGGGAAGTTAATTTCAGGGGAAGCAGAAATTTGAGTCTAAGGGTTCCTATAGACCTGAAACCACCAACCTTCTACCAAGACCCTTATGACATTTTCAACTCAGAGGATGTCCAACCTAAGCACAATTTAACTGATTATCTTTTTGATACAAATTTTCCTATTATTCAACTTTTTGGACTTGGGTTGCAACCTCACAAATCGCAAACCTAGCCCCACATCCATAATGATCTCAGGTTTTGGGTAATTTTTATCTAGAACCTTAGAGCCACTCGACCCTGGGTCATGGGCCTGCACCACAATCTCATCTACATCTATGGACATCTTCTCCTTGCAGGTCCAAAAATTGATCCTTTTATTCTGATCCTGACCTACATTTGTGAATTCTTTATTTCCTCTTTATTTGTATAGTATGCCTAGCTGAAGGCAATAAATTTAGCACGTATATAGTCTGTTCTCATCTCAAAGCCAACCTGTTAATCACGAAATTTAGGTGCTTTCTTCTTTATTCCTCTCTTTTTCATGTCTCTTTAATACAATGAGGACAGTTCATTAGATAGGCATGAGGGGGTGGATATGCTTATCTAAATTATTGTGTTAGCCCCGTAGATTCTTTTTATTTTCTCTTTATTTTTGAAAAAAATAATTTGAATTAAGAAATGAGAACCTGGGCATTAGAAATTTATCAACTTTAGGAAATGATATGATAGGACCTGAGCACTTAGACCCTTCAGGTCTTCAGGCTTAATCAGCCTAGGTGTCCACTAAAATGTAGACTTATTTTTCGAGTCCTCATCATTCCGAATTCATTTCTAATTGGTAAAATAAGTTGGGGTGATAAATACATGACTTATCAACCCGCCATTGATTTGAGGAGATTTAATGATAATTGGGTAGCTAATGAAACTTCCAGGTGGTATGGCTGGCAAGTTATCGTGGGTAAGAACTCATTGGCTGGTTGTCTAGAGCCCAGCCACATGACCATTCTCTTTTTACTGCCTTTAGGAAAATCTTAGATCAGGGAAGTCGCCTACTTAAAAAAAAAAGAAAACTATTAAAAAAAATAGAGAAATAGAAAAGAAGAAAAATATATAAGCCACACTTTACCTCACGTACATGGCTGGCAAGTTGTCATGAGTAATAGCCCATTGGCCAATTGTCCAGAACCCAGCTCACAAAATGCACATTTAATTCCAAATACTTAGGAAGATGCGAGGAAGTAGAATAAGTTAGGGAGATATTCATTTGGTTGCCCTTGTGTTGACCCCATAAAAATATAAGTAGGGAGAAAGCTACCGGTTAAACAAATGCACCTTTAGGCAAAATTTCTTTTAAGGTCACCTAGGGGTGTATAAACCCGAAGTCTGTTCTGATTGCCGATTAATGAGTCTACCACATATGCACAAAAAGATGCTTAGCACTAAGATTTCTTTTCGAGTCTTGAGTGGGTTGGGTAGCCGTAAAAAGCTGCTCTGAAGCTTTTAACTCAAAAAAATCAAAAAAATTAGAAAAGAAGAAAAAGGAAGAACAAAATATATTTGCCTTTGAATAAGGTGAGGGCTTGGGGTGGTCTGCATTTTGGTAGACACCTAGGCACTATTGAGTTTAGATAATTCAGGTCTTTAGTAGAAATTTCTTAGTGTTGAAAAATAATTATTGCCCAAGTAATGTGATCCTAATTCTGTTTATAAATAACATATAGTTTTGCTAGGAACTAGCAATAGATAGGCATGGGAATGTGTTATTCATACATCTAATTAGCCTAAAATGCCTATTTATGCATGTTCCTAGTGTCTTAGAAGCATCATGCATTATAAATATTGCATAACATGCATCATCATGCATTTAGGTTAATTTGTATAAATTGTATAGTAATTTGATATTTTTGTGGCTAGGGGACAGGGTGATATTTCTCTAAGCCTTGGATTGAAGATCCAACCATACAGATCTGATCAGGACGACGATCGGAGTCCAACGCCTCCAAGATCACCCCGATCGAACTTCCGTAGCATAAGATGTAGTCTGAGGAAGATTAGATGCCAAGGGGCAAGGTGGTGAAAATCTGAACTTCAGATGAAAAATCTAGTCACACGGATGGGTTCGGATCAACAATCGCAGCCCAATGGCATGAAAATCATCCTGATCCGATAATCATGGCACCATCTACCAACAATTGAAAATAGATGGCCTAGATAACACCACTTGGTGCCGTCCAAGCCACCCACGACGACCGCAGCCTCATCCTTCATCAACATTTCGATTAATCTCCACCATCGAATCAACATCCAATGGTGGAGAACGTCTGCAGGTGAATTCAAGTACTCGACCATCCGCGCTCGCAGAGTGATGGTCGAGTGCCTTATCACAAGAGGCAGGTCAAACTTTCGAGCCCAACATGGCTTGAATCAAGCGGTAGTAGCAGGCATGGTGAAATTTGGCGCTCGATCATGATTGAGCGGCTGATGTAGCAACAACTTGGTTCACTGAGATGAATCGGATGGAGAAGCGCGTACACGCAAGCGATGACACATGATTGTACGTGCCATCGCACGTGGGTGTGCACAACGTATGAAGACAAAGTGTATCGCGTGATTTAAGTCGTCTGATCCAATGATCAAACAATTAGGATGGATTAAGCATGATAAGACTGTGAATGCTTGAAGACAAGTAGCTGTTGACGTGGTCACACGAGAGCAGTTAGATGCACAATGGGTGGCTCACATTCCACGTGAGCTTCAGTAAGGTTTCCTTTAGTGACGTGCATAAATGTCACTAAAGGCCCTGAATTAATTTTAACCCTCAGAAAAGACCTTTCTACCCCTTTTTACTATAACTATAAAAGGGCCACCCCTACCACACATTTCTTTATCCCTTTCTCTCTTCTCTCACCCCCTTGAAAGCTCTACTAGCTGGTCCCATACCTAGGATGCTCCACTAGAGTTAGAGTAAAATAATTTTCCCATCTTCTCACTCCCTTCGTGGAGCATCTCGTGGTTGTCTTCTCGCCACCATTCGGGAAGTGGATCTCGCTACGTCATCACACTACTTCATTCTTCATCCTCCAACTCTATTCTCCCTCGTCCAGCATCTCATCCCAATCGTCTAGGCGCTCGATCAACATGGCTCATCCTCCAAGTAGTCGTCGAGGAGGATTTTCTCATCCCTCTCTTTTTACCACTTTCTAGTGTAGATTTTCACCTTTCTAGTTGCAAAAATTAGTTGTTATTAACATATGGCTATGAAATATTGGTTCACTCTCTCTCTCTTTTCTATTGTTTATTATTTAAGTAGAATAGCTTATGTAGATTAATTTCAACTAGCTAATTTGCTTTGTGAAAAATATTTCCAAATGCGATTTTTAATGAAACGTTCGCCTCCTTGTGTTCGACCTGGGACTCATTAGAGTTTCAGTTGTAAATTTTATTTGATAGCGGATTTTTACACAACTACAATGAGAAGTTTCTAACTCAATCTTTTAGCATATAAAATCTCATTCATCACTAACTTTTGCTAGTCCCTAGTAAAATCTTATGGATAAAACTAAATCTATAGACTGGATTTTAACTATCAAGATTTCTACTCGTGCCACTTTTCCAGAAATTATATTGAAATACCAACTCTAGGCCTAGAGGTACTCAAGCACCAGTAAGATACGGACCTATCTAGCATCATCCTTGGGTCTGCAACAAAGACCTAGAGGTTCGTTGACCCCAGCGATTAAAGCACATG
Source organism: Thalassia testudinum (assembly GCA_037157565.1). NCBI lineage: Eukaryota > Viridiplantae > Streptophyta > Magnoliopsida > Alismatales > Hydrocharitaceae > Thalassia > Thalassia testudinum. Next base: position 115,209,313 of record JAZHRO010000025.1, read on the forward strand.
TACATATGTGTAGCAATGTCCAGGTTCAACTTGCTAGTGTATTTTTAGAAGAGGGAGATATTTTGAGAATTTTTCTTATTTTTCTAATTTTTTAGATTCCCGTAAATCCAACATCAGATTGGTCTTGAACACAGCCTGTATCAGATTCCCCATCCCCATCATCAATCCTCAAAGGGTCCTTGGCAATCAATGCTTCGATATAGCATCGCCAATGGAAACCCCAGAACCCTGGTGATGTGAACATGTTTACACTACTTAAGATGTCTGTTTATGCATGTTCTTAAGCATAGCATTGCATTACATGTTATAAATATTGCATAACATGCATCATCTTGCATTTAGAGTAGTTTGAATAAAATGGAGGTTAATTGTCTCCTTTTATGTTCATGGACAGGGCAAACTTTTTATCGGGGCCTCGGATCGAAGATCCAACTGTACATATGTGATCAGCGTGACGATTGGAGTTCAACAACTCCAAGATCGCCCTAATCAGACATCTGTAGCATCAGATAGTGATCGGGGAACCCTAGAAGATCAAGGGCCAAGATGGTGTGAGTCCGCACTTCAAACGATAAATCTGACAGCACAGATGGATTTAGATCGACGATCGCAGCCTAACGACGCAAAAATCGAGTTAATCCGACACCCGTGGCACCAACTACATCATACAGAAGATGGACAGCCAAGATGGCGCCACGTGGCTCCATCTCGATCGCCCAATCGTCTGCACGCACCCGCTGAAGGCCTCCGCATCTGCCCTTCCCTGCCATTGGATCAAGATCCAACTCCTGCGACGCGCCCGCGCTTAAGTTAAGCGCTCGACACAAATGTGCCCCCAGCGTGTTGGTCGAGCGCCCTAACGTGAAGCGAAGGCGCACGTTCGAGCCTCGCTGCGCAGCAATTGGAGTGGAGGTGTGTGCCCGATCGACCGCACGATTGCGATCCAACAGCCACGCACGCTCAATCAAGATGACACGCCCATGCACGCCCGCGCGTAACGCGGGATCGCATGCGATGGGGCGCGCAGCGTAGGCAGGCGAAGGCGCGATCTAAGCTGTCCGATAGCGAGATCGGCTGGACGTGCGCAAGCGTTGAACGCGTAGGCAAGTGAGTGGGTGTGCACGCACCGCCCACTATGCCCACATTCAAACCTTCAGCGATGATTTTATACGTCACTAAAGGTCCTGAATTAATGTTTTTAAAGTTGTAATGACCAAATTGTCCCCACTCCTTGCAACTATAAAAGGAGACCCCCTCCACACGAAATTCTCATCCCTTCCTTCTCTTCTCTCCCTCTCCAAAGCTCAAGAGAAGCTTGTCCCACACCCGGGATGCTCCTCGCAAGATAAAGTCAAATTTTCGTCCCCTGTTCGAAAGCGAATCTCGCAACGACAACGACGTGCTACCCCGTTCCCGATCTTCTACTTCATCCTCCTTCGTCCTGCTCCATCCTCCTTCGTCTAGGCATCGTCCCGTCTGGCTCATCCTCCAAGCGATCGTCGAGGAGGATAACTTCTCTCTCCCATTTTTCTTTACAGCTTTCTAGTGTAGTTGATTTCCCACTTTCTAGTGTAATTCTTATTTGATTTTATTGTATAAACATTTTGAATTATTGAATGCATGTTCTCTCCCTCTCTCTCTATCCCATTTGTTTAGTCTGTTTGTTATTATGGCTTCATTGTAATTACATCGCCTCACTTTTCAAGAAAAATTCTAAAAAGATATAATTGCGAATATAGATCAACGTAGCCACCCTGAGTTCGACCCAGGATTTCTATTCCGGTATAAATTTTATTTGTTGAACACGAGTTCTTTGCTTTCAAACTACAACGACAAGGTTTTCAAAGCCAAACACGTTAGCATAGCAACTCGCTCCTTCAACATTTTGGCGCCGTTGCCAGGGAGGCAATGATTCTCGATCTATTTATCACATTTCTTGCACTTTATTATTTTCTAGCTTGCTTTCTATTGTGTCTATTGTTTTGCAGAAACCTCCATCAGGGAATCATCAAGCGGTAGACTGGAGTAAAGTGCAGTTGAAGACAACTGTAAGTGCTCCCCATTCTTCCCCCTCCATAGATTTTATTCGCCACATTAAATCCAAATTCCAATTAACCTAGGTGTTTGCATAAATCTTAGGAATAGTTTGGTTGTTTGGATTCTCACCCACATTCATTCCACCATCATTTATATAAAAATAAATAAATAAATAAAAAGATAATCTTGTGGGGAAATTTTCAACAAACACATAATGTACACCCACATTCAAGACAACCGAATTGATTTGTTTCTACTCAACCGGGTTTTGATTTGTGGAACCGGTACACACAAAGCAACACATAAAAGAGTAGAAATCATTCTAAGTTAACCATCTTTGAGTGCCTAACTTAGTGGTGCATTTGTGGCCAGTTGTTTGAGTTGTTTGGGCTGTACCACTCTACTTAAAATCAACTCATCAAGTAGCTCCTCCTTAGGGTTTTCAATCTAGGTCTATTCCAGGCACTCCACTTTCTTTTTGGTTTTAAAGGAAAACAATCTTCACCCGTGTTTGACAACCTGGTTTGCCTAGAAACTTGATTGCAATCCACCTAATTTGAAACCCTAAAAGCTACTTAAGCAAGATTTGAACATTAAAATCCACGCATCACAAATAATATTGCTTGAAAACCCTAGTTGTGCACGCACTTATACAAATCTCAATCAATCATTCAGGGCACAACCCATTTTAAGGGCCCATCACATTCCATAAGCACCACAATCCTAGGCCTTAATAAAATTGAGTAGATGTTGGCCTTAAGGTCTGATTCGCTCTTCAGGGCCTAGTCTGAGATTGTCTTTGATTAACCTACTTGTACTGATTAATCTGATGTCTAGCTAGGGGAGTAGCGTCAAATGACCGCGGCTGGGGGGTACACTAGGAACTGGAGGCGAAAGCCGAAGGAAGAACCTTCTCCCCAGTCCCTCCTTCTAACTGGTTGGATTAAACAGACGCAAGTAGAGTAAATCATTTATAGTCTTAAGGTAGATTTTGGGAGTTAGTAGATCCTTAGGCTACCCCACTTAAGGACAGCCTTGTTTTGTTGTGCTGCAGGGTCCCTATCCCCAGTCCTTCCGACCTACTCCTAGTTTATGCTGGGAAGATGGTCATTGAATCCCCGATTGGAAGGACCATTAGAGTATTCTAGGAGGTGCAAATTGGATTTTGGTCAAATCGATCGCATGGCCAACCAACAACGTCCTCTGCTTGGAAATCCACGAAAAGAATTTCGAAGGCAGTTGGAACAAATGCAGAGAATGCAGGAATGGTTCCAGAGAATGCAGGGCACTCAGCCCTTAAAGGATTTTTATGATCCTTCAAATTACGGGGAACGTCTCGGCATCTAGATTCCAGCTAGTGACATAGAAATCAAGCCCCAGGTGTTAAGCCTGATCAAACATTATCATGGGCTTGACTCCGAAGATCCGTTTCAGCACTTGGAGGACTTGACCACTTTGGTCCAGACCACCAAGGCACGAAACGTAAACAAGGAGCAAATGATCATGAGGCTCTTCCCCCACTCTCTTAGGGATAAGGCTGCGCATTGGTATAGGACAATAGGAAGACCAATTACAATTTGTAATGAGTTGAAATCAACCTTTCTGAAGAAATTCTTCCCAGTCGGACGTACCAATGCTTTGAGACGGGCAATCACTACCTTTACCTAGTGGCCGGGGGAGCAATTTCATGTGGCTTGGGAACGATTCCAGCACCTATTGCGGAGGTGTCCACACCACGAGGTGCGGAAATGGCAACTCGTGAAGACCTTCTATCATGGGTTGACTGAGCAACTCAGAAATCATGTGGATGCTTCTTGCGGAGGCAATTTTCTCAATAACGATGCAGATCGTGCACATGATTTATTTGAGGAAATGAGTGAGAATTCAGTCAATCATGCCTCTGTGGATACATTTAATCGGTCCCAGCAGCCCAGATCAAATGTCAATGAAGTCCATGATTCTCATTCATTTGATATGGAATTGATTTGTAACAAACTTGATAAGGTAGACTTGGTTGCTAAGAGAATGGAAGAGTGGATGGCTAGCAATTCTATGAACAACTCTCGATCCACTCAATCCCAAAATTTGGGATTCCATTCTTCACGAGCTCCTTATGGACGGGAGTTCGTGAATCAACTCGATGCGGCTCAACCTATAAGTCGGCATTTTTCAAAACCCCACATCCAAACTAGGGCCTTTGATCCTAGTTTTTCTGATCCTTCCTTTTCTTTCTCTCCATCCTCACTCTATGAGGATGTCTGTGCTGTACAAGAGAATGTTAGATCTAACACCTACTCTAATGCTTATAATCCAGGTTGGAGAAACCACCCTAACTTCTCTTGGAAAAACCTGGGCTAACAGACCCAATTCTGACTCAGCAACTATGCTCTGCAATGACCAATGGGTCAGGGTCATGTATATACTCAGTTGCCTCCAAATCAAGTCAATCAGCCAGCTTGGAATGCCCGTCAACCCGCTGGGCAGGCGGATTTGAACTGACAAATGGTAGAGATGCAAGGATCCATGCTCCAGCTCATGCGCAAATGAAAACCTTGCTGGACAACTTGCAGTCTGGGCTCATTGCTAACTCTCGTCAACCCAGATCTCTACCATCCCAACCCGTACCCAACCCGCGAAATATTATGAATTCGGGCAACCAAGCCCATGGGTATGGAAATCAGAGGGACCCACACGTAGATGCTCAGGTGGTTGAGCAGGGTTCCTCGTCCTCTTCTTCTTCTTCTTCTGCAAATCAACAATTCATGGCTAATCAAGCCCCTCCAATCTTTCCTAACCCTCCCTAAGACCCAAATTCTTATGCATCTGCAAATTATGTCACTTTGAGGAGTGGTAAGCAGACTCAGGATCCACAACCACACTATTCTGATCTTTTGAATCATGAAGAACCTGAGGAGAGAGGGGAGAATTCTAGAGGAGAAATCAAGGCTTAGGAATCTGATTCCAAAGATCTGACTCATGTTCCTTTTCCTGAAGCCTTAACCAAATCAAAGAAGAAGAAGTCTGTTGATAGCAATGAGGAGCTTCTGAATCTATTTAAGAATGTTGAGATTAATATCCCACTCCTTGATGCTATCAAGCACATACCGGATTATGCAAGATTTTTAAAGGATTTATGTACACAAAAGCGTAAGTCAAGAGAATCCATTTCGAGGAAGGTGGTACTCTCTAAGCAGGCTAGTTCTGTTATCCTGCACCACCTCCCTCAGAAAAAGAGAGATCCAGGTGCTCTGTTGATTTCTTGCGTCATCGGAGATTACACATTTGATAGAGCACTTTTGGATTTGGGTGCATCCATCAACCTAATTCCGACTTCTCTTTACAAGAAGTTTGGATTAGGTGAACTTCGGCCAACTTCAGTAGCACTACAGTTAGCGGACTACTCAGTCACAAATCTACGAGGCGTTATTAAAGATGTTATAGTTAAGGTCAAGGATTTCTATTTTCCTGTAGATTTCCTTGTCCTTGACATGGATGTACCTAATAATCTGAGGAACACGCCCATCATTCTGGGGCATCCGTTCCTGGCTACTGCTAAGGAACACATTAATTGTGAAAGCGATAGCATGGAAATCGCTTTTGGGGATCAATGAATGAAATTGGATATTTTTAAGGCGATCAATAAATTTGAGGATTATGGATTTATTGAGGAACTTGATGAGGATAATGAAAATATTGAAACTTCTTTGATGGTTTCTTCAATCGAAAGTTCCTCCATTGATGACGAATTCAACTTGCAACCCTCTACGGCTGACCTGCCATCTTCTGAAGAGGTTATTGATTTTATTCACTCACAACCACTTCCTCTTGTTGAATCTTCAGCATCTACCCTACCATCAATCATCAACCCACCCCAACTTGAACTGCAACCATTTCCTAAGAATTTGAAATATCAATTTTTAGGACTGCAGAAGATGCTCCCTGTGATTATCAGTGCTAAATTGACAAAGGAGCAAGAAATTAAATTGATCAAGGTCCTGAAGGAACATAAGGGAGCAATTGGTTAGACCATTCATGACCTCAGGGGGATCGAGCCATCTTACTGTAATCATAGAATATTCTTGGAAGATGGATCTCGCCCTTCTCGCCAAATGTAGAGGAGATTGAATCCAAATATGCGAGAAGTGGTCAAAAAGGAAATCATTAAGTGGCTTGATGCAGGAATTATTTATCCAATCTCTGATAGTCCCTGGGTAAGTCCCATACAGATTGTTCCGAAGAAAGCTGGGATTACCGTTGTGACTAATGAGAGAGGAGAATCTATCACAACTCGTTCAGCTTCCTCTTAGAGGGTTTGTATTGATTATAGGAAGCTGAACGCAACCACTAAAAAGGATCATTTTCCCCTGCCTTTCATCAATCAAATCTTGGAAAGATTAGCCAAGCAGAAGTACTTCTATTTTCTTGATGGCTACTTGGGATACAACCAAGTTCCTATCCATCCCGAGGATCAGGAAAAAACTACTTTCACTTGTCCCTACGGAACCTTTGCTTTTCGTAGGATGCCTTTCGGGTTATGCAATGCACTTACGACTTTTCAAAGGTGTATGCTAGCCATATTTTCTAACATGGTGGGAGAGTTTATGAAAGTCTTCATGGATGATTTCTCTATTTTCGGAGAATCATTTGACTCTTGTTTGGCTAATCTAGAAATTATTCTTAAGCGATGTATGAAAACACGATTGGTCCTTAGCCCGGAAAGGAGTCATTTCATGACCCAAGAAGGCATCGTTTTGGGTCATGTAATCTCTGAACGGGGAATTGAAGTGGATAAAGCTAAGGTTGATGCTATCACTAAACTTCCTCCTCCCACATCTGTTAAACAAATCCGATCATTTCTTGGCCATGTGGGATTCTATCGAAGATTCATCAAGGATTTCTCGAAGGTTGCTTGTCCCTTGGGCAATCTTCTTGCCAAAGAAACGCCATTTGTTTTTGACAAATCATGCTGAAAGGCATTTGATTTCCTAAAAATGACAGTCACATGTGCTCCAGTTTTGCAACCACCAATTTGGATAGCTCCTTTTGAGATCATGACCGACACTTCTGATTACGCGGTCGGGGCTGTCTTAGGTCAGAAAATTGATAGAAAGCCCTCTGTCATCTACTACGCTAGTAAAACTCTGGATGAAGCCCAGAGGAATTACCAGCTGTAGTGTTCGCTTTGGAAAAATTCAGGGCTTATCTCTTAGGGCCTCATGTTATCATCTATACCGACCACTCGGCCTTGAGACATCTCTTAGCCAAAAAGGATGCTAAACTGTAGCTTATTCATTGGATTCTTCTGCTTCAAGAATTTGATCTCGAAATCAAGGATAAAATCAGGGTACAAAATGTGGTAGCGGATCATATGTTGAGACTCCTAGGTGATTCCTCTCATCTGGACATTCTGATTACTGACACTTTTCTGGATGAAACTATTCTTACAGTTTTAGGTGTCCACAACCCATGGTTTGCTGACATTGTTAACTATTTGGCCATTGGTCAAATCCCCCAGGATTGGACCAAGCAACAACAGGATAGACTCAAATCTGAGGCCAAATGCTACTTTTGGGAGGACGCTGAGCTGTACCGCATCGGTTCTGATCAGATTATTCGCCGATGTATACCGGAGAATGAATTCAACAGCATACTTGAGTTCTGCCATGCATCTGGGTGTGGTGGACATTTCTCCTGGAAAAAGACGGCTGCAAAAATCTTGCAATCTAGCTTCTATTGGCCGTCTTTATTCAAGGATGCCCAGGATTTCTCAAGGTCATGTTCTCGATGTCAGGCACTCGGGAGCAAAACTAAGAGAGATATGATGCCCCTAAACCCAATTCTTCCTGTCAAAATTTTTGATGTTTGTGGCATTGATTTCATGGGACCCTTTATCCCTTCATTTGGACATCAGTACATTCTCGTTGCTGTTGATTATGTGTCCAAATGGATTGAGGCGATTCCCACCCGAACCAATGACCACAAGGTGGTCATCGATTTTGTCAAGAAAAATATCTTCAGTAGGTTGGAGATTCCGAGGGCCATCATCAGTTATGGTGGCACTCATTTTACTAATGCCCAATTCCAGAATTTGTTGGCCAAATATGGGGTTAATCATTGAATTTCCACACCTTATCATCTCCAGATAAATGGACAAGCCGAGATCTCCAATTGAGAGATCAAGAACATTCTGCAAAAAATGGTTAGGCCTGATCGCAAGGACTGGACTCAAAATCTTGAGGACACTCTTTGGGCCTACCGTACAGCGTATAAAATGCCCATTGCCATGTCTCCATTCCGTTTGGTGTATGGAAAGGCATGCCATCTACCCGTAGAGATTGAACACAGGGAATTCTAGGCGACCAAACATTGTAATTTAGATCTGAATTTAGCTGGGAAGACTAGGAAACTCCAACTATCTGAGTTGGAGGAGCTTAGAAATGATGCATATGAGAATGCCAAGATCTATAAGGCTCGGACCAAAGCTCTACATGATCAACTGATTTCCCGCAAGAGCTTTGAGCCGAGCCAGAAGGTCTGGTTATTCGATTCTAAACTTAAGCTCTTTCCTGGCAAACTTAGATCTAAATGGAATGGCCCATTCATAATTGACCAGATTTTTCCAAATGGAGCCATTCAGATTTCTGACCCAAAGATGGGTAACACATTTAAAGTCAATGGTCAACATCTGAAGCTTGTCATTGATCGTATTCTTCTAGAACCCGTCTCAGACACGGTTGCCCTAGCCATTCTATGACTTCTTTGGCTGGACCTCGCCTAGCTGACGACAGTAAACTCAGTAGTTGTACATATGACACAAAGCTGATACGAGCTTCATATACAGGTGACATCTTTCATATTCTACCCTTTCTTTCATATCTCTTTTTCAATGAGGACATTGCATCAGCTATGCATGGGGGGGTGGATTCATTTTTGAATCATTTGGTCAGCTTTGTGAAATTCATGTAAATTATTTTTCTTTTCTTATTTATACATAAAAAAATGAAATCAAAATTAGGAAGGATTAGTTGGACATTAGGACTTTTCAATCTTAGGAAATTTTACATTAGGATCTGAACACAAAGACCCTTTAGGTCTTTGGACTTAATCAGCCCGTGTATCCACTAAAATGTGGATTTATTTTTCGAGTCCTTGCCAACCTTAATTCTATTGTAGTTTGAGTAAATAAGTTTGGGTGATAAGTACACGACTTATCAACCCACCCTCTGATTTGAGGGAATTTTGAGTTTTAGGCATCTACACACTATCTTGTCACTGACTCATTGTTCGGCAATCCTAATGAAAATTGGGTAGCTAATGAACCTTCTAGGGTGATATGGCTGGCACGTTATCGTGGGTAGCATCCCATAGGTAGGTTGTCCAGAGCCCAGTCACTGGATCTTTCTCTTTTTGCTGCCTTTAGGTAAATCTTAGACCAGGGAAGCCACCTACTTAAAAAAAAAAAAAATCAAAAAGAAAAGGAGAAAAGAAAAAAAAGAAATAAACCACACTTCGTCGCACGAGTATGGCTGGCAAGTTGTCAGTGGTAATAGCTCATCGACCGATTGTCCAGAACCCAGCTCAATAAATGCACTGAAAATTCCCAAAACACTTAGAAAGAAGTGGAGAAGTAGAATAAACTGGGGAGATATACACTGAATTCACCCTTGTGTTGACCCCATAAAAAATAAAAGTAGGGAGAAAGCTACCGATTGTAAAGATACACCTTTAGGCAGAATTTTTTTTTAGGTCACGTAGAGGTGTAGAAATCCGAAGTCCATTTTAACTGACATTCAACGAGTCTATCACATTCACAATAAGATGTGATGTAAACACATTTACACTACTTAAAATGTCTATTTATGCATGTTCTTAAGCATAGGATTGCATTTCATGATATAAATATTGCATTACATGCATCATCTTGCATTTAGAGTAGTTTGAATAAAATGGAGGTTAATTGTCTCCTTTTATGTGCTTGGACAGGGCAAATATTTTATCGGGACCTCGGATCAAAGATCCAACCGTATGGATATGATTAGGGTGACAATTGGAGTTCAACGACTCCAAGATCGCCCTAATCAGGCATCCGTAGCATCAGATAGAGATCGGGGAACCCTAGAAGATCAAGGGCCAGGATGGTGTAAATCCACACTTCAGATGGCAAATCCAACCACACGGATGAATTCGGATCGACGATCGCAGCCCAACGACACAAAAATCGAGTCAATCCGACATCCGTGGCACCATCTACAACTTCCAGAAGATGGACGGCCAAGATGGCGCCACGTGGTGCCATCTCAGCCGCCCAATCGGCCGCATGCGTCTGGTGAAGACCGCGCACCGTCTCCTCTCCGCCGTTGGATCTCGATCCAACGGCTGCGGTCGCTCACGTTTAAAAACGTCCCCGCGACCATTTCGCCCGCGTAGCGCAGCGGTGACGCAGCTGCGGGCGAAGCGGAGGTCGCGGGTTCGAGCCGCGGTGAAGGGGTGGAAGGCGCGGGCGAGCGGGCGCGCACGAGCGTGAGATGAAGATCCAACGGCTGCGCGCGCTCAATCGGGACGACGCGCGATTGGACGCCGGGCGTAACGCGCGATCGCACGCGGGCGGGCGCGCTACGCAGCGGGCGCGGACGCGATCTAAGCCGTCCGATCTCGCGATCGGACGGCTGAAAATCAAGCGACGTGCGTACGCGTTACGCGCACGGCCAGCCGAGCGGGCACACGTGGGCGCGGCGGCGACGGCGACGTGGGAGCTTTAGCGACGGTTTTATCCGTCACTAAAGACCCCTTATTTATTATTTTGAAGATGTAATGTCCATTTTGCCCCCACTCCTTGCAACTATAAAAGGAGACCCCCTCTACACGAAATTTTCATCCCTTCCTTCTCCTCTCTACCTCTCCAAAGCTCAAGAGAAGCTTGTCCCACACCCGGGATGCTTCTCGCGAGATAAAGTCCAAATTTTCGTCCCCCTTCGGAAGTGGATCCCGCGACGACGACGGCGTGCTGCTCCGTTCCCGTTCTTCTGCTTCGTCCTCCTTCGTCCCGCTTCGTCCTCCTTCATCCAGGCGTCGTCCCGTCCGGCTCATCCTCCAAGCGACCGTCGAGGAGGATTCTCTCTCCCTATTCTTTTTACTGCTTTTTAGTATAGATTTACTGCTTTCTAGAGTAGTCTATTCGTCCTCCGAGCGATCGTCGAGGAGGACATTTCTCCCTCCATTCTTTTAATGCTTTCTAGAGTAATTGTTTTATGTTTTCTAGTTGTAACGAACGAACTCTTTTATGATAAATTCATTGTCTATTCTACATCTCATTTTGATTTCCATGTATAGTATTCTTTCTCTCTCTCTTACTCCCTCTCTCTCTTTTATTTGTTGTAGATACTTAGATAGTTTAAATTGAATTTCTTTGTCACAAAATAAAAATGAAACGCGAAGTTTTTAAATCAAACGTCCGCCTCCCTGTGTTCGACCCGGAATTTTAATTTCAGTATAAATTTTATTTGTTGAACACGAATCCTTCGCTTTCAAACTACAACGACGGGTTTTCCAAAACCGAACACGTTAGCGTAGCTTTGTAACCCGTTCAACATTTTGGCGCCGCTGCCGGGGAGGCAACGATCTTTGATTTCTCTTCACGTTTTGTAACTTACAAATCATTTACCTCACTTTTCTCCTTTCTTATTGTAATTGCAGGTACTCTTTTGAGACAGGCAAAAGCGGTAGATCGGAGTAAAGTGCTGTGGAAGGTTTTGTAAGTTATCCCCCACCTCCCACCCATTAGATTTTATTTCATCACATAATAATTCAAACATCAATCAACCTAGGTGTTCTTATAAACTCTAAGGTCAGATTGTTTGTTGTTTGACATCCATACTCACTCCAACCCCCACATTAAAAAAAAGAAAAAAATAAAAAAAATCTCACAGAGGTACACAACCTCATCTGATTTTCTAACTCAACCGGTAAACCAATCTTAGGAGCCGGTACACACATCCAAACACATAATCGAGTAGAAATCAGATTGGGTAATCATTTGTGTGCCTAATTAGGTGGTGCATCAGGCCAGTTGTTTGAGTTGTTTGGGCCGCACCACTTCAAATAAAATCAACTCATCAAGTAGCTGTCAATTAGGTTCAACTCTTAGGGATCTACCAGGCACTCCACATTCTTTTTAAACTTTAAAGGAAAATATCTTCACCTATGCTTGCAAAACCTGGTGTGCCAATGAAACTTGATTGAAAACACCTAAAGTTGAATCCTAAAAGCTACTAAGCAAGATTTGAACCTTAAAATTCACCACATCAAAAATAATCTTGCTTGAAAATCACTGGTTGTGCACTCACACACAAATCAATCAATTATTAAGGGCACAACCCATTTAAAGGGCCCGTCACATTCCAAAGCACATTCAAACCTAGCCCTAAATAAAACAAAGTAGACGGCCTTAAGGATTGGACTCGCTCTTCAGAACCCAGAATGAGATTATTTTCGATTAGTCTGTTTCTACTGTTCAATCTGATGTCTAGCTAGGGGAGCAGAGTCAAACGATCGCGGCTGGGGGGTACACTAGGAACCGGAGGCGCAAGCCGAAGGAAGAACCTTCTCCCCAGTCCCTCCTTCTAACTGGTTGGATTGAACAGACAGAAGTAGATCAAATCGTTCCTTTATCTCAAGACGGGTTTTGGGAGTCTGTAGGTCTGTAGGCTAACCCATTTAAGGACAGGTTTGATTGTTTGTATTGCAGGGCACCTTTCTTCCTCCCGTGTCTCATGAATCCTTCCACATATTTCACGCATTCCCGCTCTTTCCCCCCTGTTGTAAATTATCCTCAACATGACAATTATCCCAATTCGTATTGTAATCGTCCATCAGTTAGTTGGGATAATTCGGATTGGGGATACAATTCCGGACCCCCGTGTTTAGGGTCTAACCCTGAACACTTTGATTCTCAATTCTATCCTTCTCAGAGTTGCATCGATTATAGATCGTCCTCCTTTCATGAACAACCTAATGCGATCTACAATCAAGAAGGATACACTGATCCTTACCCATCCTCTGATTTCACTGCCTTTAGGTCATCACCATCCTTTGAACATTCTGAAATGACCTATTTTCAGGAAGGGTATAACGAATCTCAATTCGTTAATTCCTCTGCTTTGATGTCAAACCCGCCCAATCCTGAACCAACTCATTTGGTTCAGGTTAATCAGGTTCAAGATAAGGTTCTGGCTAACTTGAGAAATATCATACAATCTTTAGAAGTTCAGCCAATACCTTGCATTAAGAGATTGGAGCCCCTGATTGAAATGATTGATGATTTAAACAAGTCTTTGTTGGATTGGCTCCAGGATGTTAATGATAAGAACCCGGGTGAGTTTCTACTCGGGAAATTAGCGAAATTGAGGATGAGATTCGTGGTTGCTTTGATTCAATCTTGGGATGATTCCCAGGATGAACCCTCTTCAGGAAAGCCAATGACAGAACCCGCTCAGGCACCTGTTGGGGGGAACACGTGTTACGAAGCTGACCAGATTGAATTAAAACAACCAATTAAGGGTGATTTGATTTCTTCACCTGAAATCCCTGAGCCGGGTTACGAGGAAACGTATGTCTCCTTGGAACGCAAAGTGACAAATGATTTTGGGACATACATTGATACAGATCCTGATGGTGAAGATTCAAGTTGCGAAGTCTCACACGAGTTTTCAGATCACGATTTTTGTGAGACGATTGGGCCTGAGGAATCTGATAGATCATTTGATAGCCCAATAACTGAGGAAACTGATCTTATTAGGGCACACGATACGGATCCAGAATTGCATTTTCTGGAGGAATTAATTCAATGCCCTGATTATCAGTTACACCCTGTTGAGCTTATTGATGATTCTAATTCTGAGATAATTAGACCCAAGTCAATTTTGATTCTGCCACATCATTTAGACTTGGAGATTCCAGACGGGGTGATGAATATACAAGAGGTCTTGGAATTTGATACACTTAATGAGGAGGATAGGAGCAGGGAAATTCTGATTTGGGAAGTCAATTTTGGAGGAAATGGAAGATTGAGTCGAAGGGTTCCTTTTAAGCTGAAACCATCAAATCAGAACCCTTACGACATTTGTTTCGAGGATGTCAAACTCAAGCACACATTTAACGATTATCCTTTTGAGCTTCAATTCTCTGTAACCCGACATTTTGGCCTTGGGTTGCATCCTCACAAATCGCAGGCCCGACCCCGCTTGCATTCTGATTTTAGGTTTTGGGTAATTTTTATCCAGAACCTAAGATATTCTCGATTATGGGGTGTGGGTCTGCACCACAATCTGGTCCACATCTGTGGACCTCTGCTGACAGGTCAGAGGATTCTTCTGTTCATTCTAATTTTGACCTGCACATGTGAATTCTTCATTTCTTTTCTTTGTATAGTGTGCCTAGCTGAAGGCACTAAACTCAGCACATATACAGTTCCTTTTCATTTTCATCTCGGAGCGGACCCGATATCCACGCAATTCAGGTGCTTTCTACGCTTTTCCACTCTGTTTTATGTCTTTTTAATACAATGAGGACATTGCATTAGATAGGCATGGGGGGGTGGATATTTATCTTTGAATTCATTCGTCAGCTCCGTAGATTTGTTTTATTTTATAAAAAAAAAAAAAATCAAAATTAGGAAAGAGAATTTGGGTTTAAGAAAATTTTCGATCTTAAGAAATACTATATTATGTTCTGAACACAAAGACCCTTCAGGTCTTTGGACTTAATCAGCCCGTGTATCCACTAAAATGTGGATTTGTTTTTCGAGTTCTCGCCAACTTGAATTTTATTTTAATTGGAGTAAATAAGTTTGGGTGATAAGTACACGACTTATCAACCCGCCCTCTGATGTGAGGGAATTTTGAGTCTTAAGCATCTACACACTTTCTTTGCACTGACTCGATATTTGGCGATTTTAATGGAAATTGGGTAGCTAATGAACCTTCTAGGGTGATATGGCTGGCAAGTTATCGTGGGTAACAGCCCATAGGTAGGTTGTCCAGAGCCCAGTCACTGACCTTTCTCTTTTTGCTGCCTTTGGGTAAATCTTAGACCAGGGAAGCCACCTACTTAAAAAAAAAAAAAGAAGAAAAAAAAAAAATCAAAAAGGAGAAAAGAACAAAAAGAAATAAGCCACACTTCGCCGCACGAGTATGGCTGGCAAGTTGTCGGTGGTAACAGCTCATCGACCGGTTGTCCAGAACCCAGCTCAGAAAATGCACTAAAAATTCCCAAAACACTTAGGAAGAAGCGGAGAAGTAGAATAAACCGGGGAGATATACACTGGATTCACCCTTGTGTTGACCCCGTTAAAAAAAATAATAATAATAAAAGTAGGGAGAAAGCTACCGGTTGTAAAGATACACCTTTAGGCAGAATTCTTTTTGAGGTCACCTAGAGGCGTAGAAATCCGAAGTCCGTTCTAATTGCCGGTCAACGAGTCTATCACAATCACAATAAGATGCTTAAAACTTAGGGTTCTCATCAAATCTTGGGTGAGTTGAATGGCCGTAGAAAGCCACTCTTAAACCCTAAAATTTGAAAAAAAAAAAAAAAAAAAAAAAGGAGAGTAAAAACAGAAAAAGAAATTTTTCTTTGAATAAGGCGAGGCTTGAGGCGGTCTGCATTTTGGCTAATACCCGGACACTGTTGTGTCTTTGAAAGTTCAGTTCTTAAGTAGACAATTTCTTAATGATTGAAAATAACTCAGGTCCAAATAATCTAACCTAATTCTTTTATAAATAGCATATAGTTTTTGCTAGGGACTAGCAAAAGATAGGCATGGGGGTATGATGTAAACACATTTACACTACTTAAAATATCTATTTATGCATGTTCTTAAGCATAGGATTGCATTTCATGATATAAATATTGCATTACATGCATCATCTTGCATTTAGAGTAGTTTGAATAAAATGGAGGTTAATTGTCTCCTTTTATGTGCTTGGACAGGGCAAATATTTTATCGGGACCTCGGATCAAAGATCCAACCGTATGGATATGATTAGGGTGACAATTGGAGTTCAACGACTCCAAGATCGCCCTAATCAGGCATCCGTAGCATCAGATAGAGACCGGGGAACCCTAGAAGATCAAGGGCCAGGATGGTGTAAATCCGCACTTCAGATGGCAAATCCAACCACACGGATGAATTCAGATCGACGATCGCAGCCCAACGACACAAAAATCGAGTCAATCCGACATCCGTGGCACCATCTACAACTTCCAGAAGATGGACGGCCAAGATGGCGCCACGTGGCGCCATCTCAGCCGCCCAATCGGCCGCATGCGTCTGGTGAAGACCGCGCACCGTCTCCTCTCCGTCGTTGGATCTCGATCCAACGGCTGCGGTCGCTCGCGTTTAAAAACGTCCCCGCGACCATTTCGCCCGCGTAGCACAGCGGTGACACAGCTGCGGGCGAAGCGGAGGTCGCGGGTTCGAGCCGCGGTGAAGGGGTGGAAGGCGCGGGCGAGCGGGCGCGCACGAGCATCAGATGAAGATCCAACGGCTGCGCGCGCTCAATCGGGACGACGCACGATTGGACGCCGGGCGTAACGCGCGATCGCACGCGGGCGGGCGCGCTACGCAGCGGGCGCGGACGCGATCTAAGCCGTCCGATCTCGCGATCGGACGGCTGAAAATCAAGCGACGTGCGTAGGCGTTACGCGCACGGCCAGCCGAGCGGGCGCGCGTGGGCGCGGCGGCGACGGCGACGTGGGAGCTTTAGCGACGGTTTTATCCATCACTAAAGATCCCTTATTTATTATTTTGAAGATGTAATGTCCATTTTGCCCCCACTCCTTGCAACTATAAAAGGAGACCCCCTCCATACGAAATTTTCATCCCTTCCTTCTCCTCTCTACCTCTCCAAAGCTCAAGAGAAGCTTGTCCCACACCCGGGATGCTTCTCGCGAGATAAAGTCCAAATTTTCGTCCCCCTTCGGAAGTGGATCCGGCGACGACGACGGCGTGCTGCTCCATTCCCGTTCTTCTGCTTCGTCCTCCTTCGTCCCGCTTCGTCCTCCTTCATCCAGGCGTCGTCCCGTCCGGCTCATCCTCCAAGCGACCGTCGAGGAGGATTCTCTCTCCCTATTCTTTTTACTGCTTTCTAGTATAGATTTACTGCTTTCTAGAGTAGTCTATTCGTCCTCCGAGCGATCGTCGAGGAGGACATTTCTCCCTCCATTCTTTTAATGCTTTCTAGAGTAATTGTTTTATGTTTTCTAGTTGTAACGAACGAACTCTTTTATGATAAATTCATTGTCTATTCTACATCTCATTTTGATTTCCATGTATAGTATTCTTTCTCTCTCTCTTACTCCCTCTCTCTCTTTTATTTGTTGTAGATACTTAGATAGTTTAAATTGAATTTCTTTGTCATAAAATAAAAACGAAACGCGAAGTTTTTAAATCAAACGTCCGCCTCCCTGTGTTCGACCCGGAATTTTAATTTCGGTATAAATTTTATTTGTTGAACACGAATCCTTCGCTTTCGAACTACAACGACAGGTTTTCCAAAACCGAACACGTTAGCGTAGCTTCGTAACCCGTTCAACAAGATGCTTAGAACTTAGGGTTCTCATCAAATCTTGGGTGAGTTGAATGGCCGTAGAAAGCCACTCTTAAACCCTAAAACTTGTAAATCCAAAAAAATTAGAAAAGAGGAAAAAGAGAAAAATAAATTTTTCTTTTAATAAGGCGAGGGCTTGAGGTGATCTGCATTTTGGCAGATACTCAGGCACTGTTGTGTCTTTGAAAGTTCAGATCCTAGGTAGACATTTTCCTAATGATTGAAAATAACCCATGCCCAAATAATCCAACCTAATTCTTTTATAAATAGCATATAGTTTTTGCTAGGGACTAGCAAAAGATAGGCATGGGGGTATGATGTGAACATGTTTACACTACTTAAGATGTCTATTTATGCATGTTCTTAAGCATAGGATTGCATTACCTGCTATAAATATTGCATAACATGCATCATCTTGCATTTAGAGTAGTTTGAATAAAATGGAGGTTAATTGTCTCCTTTTATGTTCATGAACAGGGCAAACTTTTTATCGGGGCCTCGGATCTAAGATCCAACCCTACAAATGTGATTAGGGCGACGATTGGAGTTCAACGACTCCAAGATTGCCCTAATCGGACATCTGTAGCATCAGATAGTGATTGGGGAACCCTAGAAGATCAAGGACCAAGATGGTGTGAATCCACACCTCAAACAACAAATTCGACCACATGGATGGATTCGGATCGACGATCGCAGCCTAACGACGCAAAAATTGAGTCAATCCGACACCCGTGGCACCATCTACATCATCCAGAAGATGGACAACCAAGATGGCACCCCGTGGCACCATCTCGACAGCCCAATCGTTCGCACGCACCCGCTGAAGGCCTCTACATCTGCCCTTCCCCGTCGTTGGATCAAGATCCAATGGCTGCGATGCGCCCGTGCTTAAGTTAAGTACTCGACACAAATGTGCCCCTAGCGCATTGGTCGAGCACTCTAACGCGAAGCGAAGGTGCGCGTTTGAGCATCACCGCACAGAAATTGGAGCGAAGGCGCGCTCCCAATCGACCGCACGATCGCAATCCAACAGCCATGCTCACTCAATCAAGATGATGCACGCACGCACACCCGCGTGTAACACGGGATCGCACGCGATGGGGCGTGCAGTGCAGGCGGGCGAAGGCACGATCTAAGCCTTCCAATCTTGCGATCGAATGGTTGAGATCGGATAAACGTGCGCGAGCGTTGAACGTGTAGGCAAGCGAGCAGGCGCACGCGTGCCACCCACTACGCCCACGTTCAGACCTTTAGCGACGGTTTTATCCGTCACTAAAGGTCCTGAATTAATGTTTTTAAAGTTGTAATGACCAAATTGTCCCCACTCCTTGCAACTATAAAAGGAGACCCCCTCCACACGAAATTCTCATCCCTTCTTTCTCTTCTCTCCCTCTCCAAAGCTCAAGAGAAGCTTGTCCCACACCCGGGATTCTCCTTGCGAGATAAAGTCAAATTTTCGTCCCCCGACGACGACGACGACGTGCTGCCCCGCACCCATTCTTTTGCTTCATCATCCTTCGTCCAAGCATCCTCCTGTCCGACTCATCCTCCAGGCGATCGTCAAGGAGGATAACTTCTCTCTCCATTCTTCTTTACAGCTTTCTAGTGCAGAATTTTCCTGCTTTCTAGTGTAGCTGATTTTCCACTTTCTAGTGTAATTCTTATTTGGTTTTATTGTATAAATATTTTGAATTATTGAATGCATGTTTTCTCTCTCTCTATCCCTTTTGTTTAGTCTGATTGTTATTATGGCTTCATTGTAATTACATCGCCTCACTTTTCAAGAAAAATTCTAAAAAAATATAATTGCGAATATAGATCAACGTAGCCTCCCTGAGTTCGACCCAGGATTTCTATTCCGATATAAATTTTATTTGTTGAGCATGAGTTCTTCACTTTCAAGCTACAACAACAAGGTTTTCAAAACCAAACACGTTAGCGTAGCAACTTACTCGTTCAACACCTGGTAATCGACACTTCATGATAATGCCACCCATGGCATTCTATAGCTAAATCCATGCCCTGGCAATCGACATTTCAGGATAATGCTGCCCATGCAACCTAAACCAGTACAAGGTGCTTACATGACTTTGGTAGGATATTTAGATATCCTAGGAGGCAAGCATCGAGGAGATGATATGCTATAATGCATCTACAAGGGGAGTATTTACTCCTCTCTATGATGGGAACTCATCAATCAACTTGTGTTTTCGATCCGCTCCAAAATCAAACCTTCAAGAAATCATTCTTTTTTCTAAATAGAACACTTTCTAGCATTGATCTTCGTTAAGCTCACCGAAACAAACCAGTGTGTGAATTTTGGGTTCCTAGGTTACCAAGTCCCACAAACCAAAGGGCAAACAATGAGGTCGAATAATCCTTAAGCCTTAGGCTTAATACATCAGCTTTGCAACTCCCTCAACCTTTTGAGGAATAGTCCAGATCTTAGCAAATACTTGAGTGTTTAAGCCCAAAATAGGCCCAAGAGGACTAAAGTCAATATCCCTCACTTATCTCCCTTTCTTTAGCACTTCAGGACTTAATACATCATCTGATCTTGCCTGGAACTTTGGTACTTCCATACTCAACAACTGATGTACGATCTGTAAATCACAAGCACACTAGAAGGGGGGATAAA
Organism: Thalassia testudinum; assembly: GCA_037157565.1. Taxonomy (NCBI): domain Eukaryota; kingdom Viridiplantae; phylum Streptophyta; class Magnoliopsida; order Alismatales; family Hydrocharitaceae; genus Thalassia; species Thalassia testudinum. The sequence continues at coordinate 115,229,593 of JAZHRO010000025.1, forward strand.
TAGTGTGGTAGAAAATAAAATTTGCAAGACAAATCAAACCACAAAATGCACAAGATATATAGCGGTTCCCCTCACTTGGGTACTCCACTACCTAAGTTTCCCGACTTAGGATTTTTAACCTGATTCCCTTAATCCAGAGGGAATTAATTTACTAAAACCTGAGGCAATTAACGGGTTACCTTAACCCAATTACAAGATCTTGAAAAGAAATAAAGATACAGGTGTAAGCAAAATACAAATAAAAGCTTACAACTAATCCTTAAGTCTCCAACAATTATATTGCTTAATTTGAGTATATAAATTAATCTAACAAGAAAATTAAGGCGTAAAACAAATGGATTTTTCAGAGAAGAACACGATCGCCTTGAAGACTTGTTGCAAGTGGAGAATGGCCTTGAGAGAATTGCAACAAGACAAGCTCTTTCGTAGCTAGTAATTTGAGAAATGATGGTGTAGTCAAAGATAGAATTTTTGCTTCTTGGTTATGTGTAAAAGACACTCAAGTGCTTATAACCCTCTAAGCACCTTCCCTACGTTTACTAGCCGTTAGGGGTAATTTAGGAAGATTAAGGATAGATTTAATTGCAAAATAGTTGTTCAGATTGGTCACAACGGCTAGTTGGTACCAGTACAAACTGCTTACAGTTAGCCCAACTAAGTCACTAGGTACCGATACTCATGATGAGTACCGATACTTGTGACTCACATATTTGGGTCCAGTGACCTACATGTACTGGTACTAGTGATTAGTACTGGTACTTGTAAGGTCTCGGCAAAAATCAAGTACACAAACTGTGACTACTTGGTACTAGTACTCACAATGAGTATTGGTACTTGTTCATAGTTTGGGACTTCAGCCCAAACCTATGCCTAGCATGTACCGGTACTTATGACCAATACCAGTACTTGCTACAAGTACCACATTTTGTAAGTTTAAGTCAATTTTTTGAGATATCCAACTTACTCTAAATGACTATTTTGAAAAAATTGATTTTGAGTTTTGAAACGAGTGAATGAACGATTTTCTGAACCCTAATTATCTCTACTTTGATTTTAACTTCTAGATTTTGTTTTACTTAGGAGACGTACAAAGATTCTAAAAAATAATTAATACAACAAAAACTAGTCTTCTAATCTTCTTCCTTCATATGCAATCTTGTTGCTTGCCTCCATAGGTTCTTTTGACCTGTAATACTTCATAAATACATTAGATTTAAACATGGTTTTGTTAACACCAAAACACAGAAAAGAGATGGAACTAGGTTCCAACAGCTGAGATTAACACAATGATCTTTTGCTCCTTTCTTCTCTATTTTCTCCTCTTTTTCCTCAAAATAGATTTGTAAATCAACTCAAAAGTTCCTTCCCCTTTCATCTATTTTTTTTTGTATGAGAACCCTTCAAAAACTCAAATTTCAAGTCTTTTTGTACTTTAATACCCCCTATGCCTAAGCTTTACAATGTCTTGATTTCAAACTAGGTGGGTTCTAATTCAACTTAGTCCATATTTTAGAACAAGTTCAAAAGGTTGGGTGATTGGGTTGGGATGGCTGTTGCAAATGATTTCAACCTCCAATACAAGTACTGGAGATGGAGTTGACTGTTCTCAAGTATGATCCCTAAAGTGCAATAGGAATTCAACATAAGACAGATAAGAAGGGTCTTGGGTTTTCAAATGACAGGTTGCCTCCTGTTAAGCGTTAAGTTTAACACCATCAGCTAGGTGTAATGCAGCTCATGGTGAGTAGAGATCAAAAGATTCAGCAGCCAGATTCGAATCAGTAGGCTCAAGGAATGGTTTTAGTCATTGACCATCCACTATGACAGGGATTGAGTCTTGGTTGAGCTCACTAATTTCGATTGCTCCATTTCCAAAGATCCTCTAAACTAGGAAAGGTTCAATCCATTTCAATCTCAGTTTCGCTGGGAAGAGCTTGAGTCAGGAATCAAAGAGCACTTGCTGACTAGGATAGAAACATTTTCGTGAGATGTGCTTACCATGGAAGGCCTTAATTCGCTCCTTGTAGATATGTGAGTTCTTGTATGCATAATTACGTACTTCATCGATCACGCTCATTCGCAAACGGTGGTGGATTCTGGCTTCCCTGAGATTCAGATTACAATTCTATACTGCCTAGTAGGCCTTATGCTCCATCTCTACAGGAAGGTGACATGTGAAAATGGCACAAGAGGGGGGGTGATTTGTGCAATATATAAAAATTATTCAATTAAAAATCACACCACAAAATGGACAAATTTAGAGAGGAAACCCAATGGGTAAAAACCTCTACCTAGTTGTCCCCAACTAGGATTTCTCTCTTGCTATCCAAGCAAGATAATGCAGTAGTTTACCACTTCAAAATGAAAGTGGTAGGCCTCAATTACACCAAGCTTGTCTCCTTGTACAAACCACAAGGTAGACCTTTTGTTCTCTTCAAGAACGGGAAGCTTACAACAAGGCACTCAAGTACAAGATCAAATAAAATGAAATTGTACAATAACAATCCTATAAAGCCATAATAAATATATGAATGTGTAATTCAATGTGCTATAGGATGTAAGAAATACTCACTTAACTTCCCTTTGATGAAAAATGAATTTTCGATGTGAAGGAAGCAGAGTAGAAAGCCTTAGAAAGCAATTGAAAGCAATAGAAGCACTTTGAGCACAACGATCTTTAGAGAGCTTTTGAGAGTATTTGCAAATGATAGATAGCTTGTCTATTGCTTTGGAAACTTCATGTATATTTATATAACCATTTGATGCCTTGAAAAGTAGCTTAAAACCATGCACTAGCTGTTTGAAACAATTTCCAATAACTAACACTTTAAAAAGATGTGACGGTTCAATTTTAGTCAAAGATTAAATGATTAAGAAGTCCCCTTAATCATTTAATCAAGGCTGCTGGACCCTCAACGGTCTTATTCTTAGTTGATTAATCAATTATTAGTGAACATTAACTGATTAGAAAAATTCCTTGGAAATCTCTTCAAGTATCTTAACAGAGCGCGTTAATCGATTAAGAAAAGTTCCTTGAAGAGAACCTGCAACCTTCATTCTTCATTTAATCGATTAAGACAAGTTATAAATCATTAAGAGGCAGTTACATGAATTAAAACATTTGAAAACTTGCATCTCCTGTCCAAGGGTTGCTTCCTCATGAATAACTAACCCTTTAAACATTGGTAACTAATTAATTACGAATTTTTAGACATTTTTAGCACATTTTCTAATCTAAACAACTACTCTTCTAGATGAATGGTTAAATGACTAAAGTGCCCTACATATTAGAAGATATTTTGTGTGTTAATTTTATTAAGTGGCTCCTTACATGAGATCTATGAAAATAAAATAATACAAGAGCTAAACTTAGCCTTTGATAATCTTCTTAAAGATGCTAATGTTGATGTAGCTTGACCTTCTTAGTCATCTCCTTGATCTAATTGAGCTTCTTGAAATATGATTCTTCAGTCATATAACTCATAAAATGTTTGTAATCCATTTAAACAAGTGATGCTTTAGAATGATGATTTATGTAAAATTCGATGATAGTTATGCAATTCCAAAATATTCTCCCCCTTTGGAAAACACAAAAAGACTATAAATTACATAAACTTCACAAATTGTATAAACTGCATGGAAAAAGCATAAGCAAAAATGTTCAAACATAGCATACAAACATTCATCCAAACTAGCATGTGAAGTATCTATACAATAAAAGTATTATAAATCATTCGTTGTACACATACCAAGCTTTCTTCTAATAGTAATAAAATGATCTAGCTGTAAAGGCTTTGTAAGTATATTAGCCAATTGATCTTTGTATTTTTAAAGTCTAATTGTATATCTTCTTTCAAGACATTATCTCTTAAAAATGATGACGAACATCGATATGTTTAGTATACGAGCATGATAAATCAGATTTTTTGAAAGATTTATTCCATTAGTATTATCACAATATATTTCAATACTAGAAAATGTTAATCCTAAGTCATTTAAGGTTTTCTTCATCCGCAATACTTGTGTTCATGCCAAAGCTATAGAAATATATTCAACTTCAGTAGTTGAAAGAGCAACACAGTTTTGTTTCTTGGAAAACCAAGAGACAAGATTGTTTCTAAGAAAGTGACAAGTACCACTTGTACTTTTTCGATCAGCTTTGCTACCGACATAGCATCACTGAATGCGGATAGTTCAAGGGTCGGAGATTTTGGTTAAAATAAATCATAATTGCTTGTATCCTTAAGATATCAAAAAATACGTTTTACAACATTTAAATGTGATTCCTTTCGATCAACTTGAAAACGAGCACATAAATAAGTAGCAAATATAATGTTAGGTCAATTCACATTCAATTATAGTAAGGAACCAATCATGCCTCTAAATTTAGTTTGGTCAAAGGGACTTACCCTTTACATCCAAATCTAAACTTGTATGAGTTCCCATAGGACTGCTTTTACTTTTATAGCTGTCCATCCTAAATTTCTTCAAGATATCCAAGGTATACTTGGATTGGTTGATGAAAAATCCATCTTCTAGTTGATGTATTTGCAGTCCAAGGAAAGACTTTAACTCTCCCATTAAAATCATTTCAAATTCCACTTACATGGTTGATGAGAGCCTCATCATGAGCCATAACTAGCTCATTTTGACATAATAAAGAGAATAAAAGCTCCTACATAACCTAGAAGGCCTAAATGAAGGAATAAGTGCTCTGAGAAGAAAACATGAATTAAAGGTTAAAACTACAATTTTACCATTACAGTGCATAAACGGGATTTCTCAGAAGCAAAACATAGGTCAAATGGTCTAAATAAGATAAAAAGTGGGTTGAGTCAATCAGAAATGGGTTCATGTGCAATTTAGGAATTAAATGACAGTTGGTAACCCTAAAACAGACCTGCTTAAATCAACAAGGTTTCGGTCAGGATAAAAATCAAGTAAACCCTCTAAAAATTATGGAAAAATATCCCCTAGGGTTTAGAACAGTTAATGTGGCCTTTGGAACCTAGTTTGACCTAGATTAGGGTCCTAGCTCATCAACTAACCTAAGTTGGGTTTTTATGCAAAATGTCCAGTCAAACGAGGTCAAACCTAAAATCCAACTTCACCATTATATTCCTTAGGTCAAAATTAGGTTTGTACCAAAATTTGGGCCTAAGGGGAGGTCATCTTGACCTACTTTGCAATTTAGTACACCCAAATCATAATTTGGTCCCTATCTTTTGAAAATCATTACAGAGAGCCCCCTAATTTCCTCGCCACCTTTGCAATCAAGTCCTACTGCCATTGTTAGGGCAGAACCGACCTCCGGCGAGGTTTAGGGAGGGAATACTCTCTGATTCCTCAGAGATCCCCTCCCAGAAATGGAAGGGAGATTCTCTGAGGAATTCCCTTCCATCTAAGGCCAATCACGATCTCTGTTGTGAACCCAATCTCTCGTGCGAACGCACGAGGGATTTGGGTATCCACCCTCTTTCCTTCTCCGATGAGCCGTCGGAGATAATTGCGCAGCCTTCCGCACACTAGAAAGTTCGGCCAGCACCTATAAAAGGATCCCCAAACCCGGCCACTGATCTTCAAACTTGTTTTGGCGGAGATTCTCCCAAATTTTCCTCTCTTCCATCTCCGACCAAGAAACCCACAAGCTCCGGCGACCTCCTCCCCTCCTTCTCATCGCTCTGCTGCCATACCAACAGCAGAGTCTACTTCACCTCTTTCTCCCGCGTCGCGCAGTACCAGGCGCGCATTCTCCTGACCTCGTCCTCGTCGTCGCTCCCTCACTCAGGGTTCTTCTCCGACGACGGTAGCTACGCACCGTCCACTCCCCTGCCTCCCTCCCTTCCAGAACACTCCAGATACCTTCTCCATCTTCCCCTCTCTCTTTTCCCCCTTTTATTTCATTTAATTGCCTCCCGACATTGCCTGACCACCCTCATCTTCCACGTCACCGACCGACCTCCGGTGAGCCACCCCCATCATTCCGCCCCTCCACAAGGAACAATCTCCGCCCATCCACCATCCCTCTACGCCTCCACAATAGCCCCCCGAACTCACCCACACCTTCGGTCACAGGACGACCTCGGCATGCACGCCTAGGCCATCCTACGACCTGTAGCACCGTGCACCACCTTCGCCGTGCCACGATGAAGGTGCCCAGCTGGTCTGATTAAGCCGAGAGGCTTGTTTTGTGTTTGACAGGATTTCAGCCCTTCCGCCATTGACGGTTGGAGTAGCTCCAAGCTTCAGCAGCTCCAGGCGTCAAGTTCTCCAATCTTCAGGTGCAGCGTATTCGGGACAGTAGTGCGAAGCATCTAAGTCCAGCAACGAGCGCAGCAACGGCCGCAGCTGTGGCAATTGCACGAAGGCTCTACAGGTGCGCGCGGGAGTGGGGCAGAGCCAATAGTCCCACATCGGCGAAACGCGAAGCGCAGGTATACTTTAAATTGTTTTTGTGATATTACCTCGTTGCCTCATAACGCACAGGGGTGAGGTCCCTCACGTTATCCCACGCTTGCCTTGTCCGCGGTTTCACCTCGCGGATCTGGTGCACTCCAACCCGACCCAACCTAAGCACTCCTCGCGCATCACCCACCTGCCGGTGCACATGGTCCCGGGTGCGAAATCCGACCCTAATACCCGTGGCTCTGGGTGAGCGACCATGAGTGAATTTCAGAGAGAGTGAGAGATGCACGGGTAGAGGGACAGGGTAGGTTTTGCTTCCACCTCTCCGTGCAGGCAGGCTGAGCGTTGAGAGACTTAGCCACAAGGAGAAAAAGAATCAGAAGAAGAGGCTGAGAAAAGAAGAGAAGAGAGAAGAAGAAAGGACTGCAGCCTCTTCTTCTGCTTCTTTTTCTCCTTGCGGCTAAGTCTCTCAACGCTCAGCCTGCCTGCACAGAGAAGTGGAAGCAAAACCTACCCTGTCCCTCTACCCACGTGTCTCTCAGTCTCTCTGAAATTCACTCAAGGTCGCTCTCCCTGAGCCACGGGTATTCGGGTCGGATTTCGCACCAGGGACCAGGCGCACAGGCAGGTGGGTGATGCGTAAGGAGTGCTCAGGTTGGGTCGGGTCGGAGCCCACCAGATCTGCGAGGTGAAACCGCGGACGAGGCGAGCATGGGATAAGGTGAGGGACCTCACCCCTGTGCGTTTGGAGGGAACGAGGTAATATCACAAAAAAAATTTAAAGTATACCTACGCTTCGCGTTTCGCCAATGTGGGACTATTGGCTCTGCCCCACTCCCGCGCGCACCCGCAGAGCCTTCGTGCAATCGCCACAGCTGCGGCCATTGCTGCGCTCCTTGCTGGAGTTAGATGCTTCGCACTACTGTCCCGAATACGCTGCACCTGAAGATTGGAGAACCTGACGCCTGGAGCTGTTGAAGCTTGGATCTGCTCCAACCGTCAATGGCGGCAGGGCTGAAATCCTGTCAAACACAAAACAAGCCTCTCGGCTTAATCAGACCAGCTGGGCACCTTCGCCGTGGCATGGCGAAGGTGGTGCACGGTGTTGTAGGTTGTGGGACGACCTAGGCGTGCATGCCTAGGTCGTCCTGTGACCGAAGGTGTGGGTGAGTTCGGGGGGCTATTGTGGAGGCGTAGAGGGATGGTGGATGGGCGGAGATTGTTCCTTGTGGTGAGGCAAAGCTTATGAGACGGTTGGCGAGCCGTATGGAGGGGCGGAATGATAGGGGAGGCTCGCCGGAGGTCGGTCGGTGACGTGGAAGATGTGGGTGGTCAGGCAATGTCGGGGGGCAATTAAATGAAATAAAAGGGGGAAAAGAGAGAGGGGAAGATGGAGAAGGTATCTGGAGTGTTTTGGAAGGGGGGGAGGTAGGGGAGTGGACGATGCGTAGCTGCCGTCGTCGGAGAAGAACCCTGAGGGAGGGAGCGGCGATGAGGACGAGGTCAAGAGAACGCGCGCCAGGTACTGCGCGACACGGGAGAAAGAGGCGAAGTGGACTCTGCTACTGGTATGGTAGCAGAGCGACGAGAAGGAGGGGAGGAGGTCACCGGAGCTTGCGGGTTTCTTGGCTGGAGATGGAAGAGAGGAAAATTTGGGGGAATCTCTGCCAAAACAGGTCTGAAGATCAACGGCCGGGTTTGGGGATCCTTTTATCGGTGCTGGCCGAACTTTCTAGTGTGCGGAGGGCTGCGCAATTATCTCCGATGGCTCACCAAAGAAGGAAAGAGGGTGGATACCCAAATCCCTCGTGCGTTCTCACGAGAGATTGGGTTCACAACAGAGATCGTGATTGGCCTTAGATGGAAGGGAATTCCTCAGAGAATCTCCCTTCCATTTCTGGGAGGGGATCTCTGAGGAATCAGAGAGTATTCCCTCTCTAAACCTCGCCGGAGGTCGGTTCTGCCCTAACAATGGCGGTAGGACTTGATTACAAAGGTGGCGAGGAAATTAGGGGGCTCTCTGCAATGATTTTCAAAAGATAGGGACCAAATTGTGATTTGGGTGTACTAAATTGCAAAGTAGGTCAAGATGACCTCCCCTTAGGTCCAAATTTTGGTACAAACCTAATTTGGACATAAGGAATCCAATGGTGAAGTTGGATTTTAGGTTTGACCTCGTTTGACTGGATATTTTGTGTAAAAACCCAACTTAGGTTAGTTGATGAGCTAGGACCCTAATCTAGGTCAAACTAGGTTCCAAAGGCCACATTAAGTGTTCTAAACCGTAGGGGATATTTTTCCATGATTTTTAGAGGGTTTACTTGATTTTTATCCTGACCGAAACCTTGTTGATTTAAGCAGGTCTGTTTTAGGGTTACCAACTGTCATTTAATTCCTAAATTGCACATGAACCCATTTCTGATTGACTCAACCCACTGTTTATCTTATTTAGACCATTTGACCTATGTTTTGCTTATGAGAAATCCCGTTTATGCACTGCAATGGTAAAATTGCAGTTTTAACCTTTAATTCATGTTTTCTTCTCAGAGCACTTATTCCTTCATTTAGGCCTTCTTCTAGGTTATGTAGGAACTTTTATTCTCTTTATTATGTCAAAATGAGCTAGTTATGGCTCATGATGAATGGTCTTGGAAAATTCTTGACATAAAAGTTCATTAGTTGCACCAAAAATGATATCATCTACATATATTTGTTCAACTAATAAATCAGAACCATTTCTTCGTATAGAAAGAGTTGTATCAATTTTACCCATTTTAAAATTTGATTTAATTAGGTAATTCCTTAATCGCTCATACCATGCTTGCTTAAGTCCATATAGAGCCTTTTAAGCTTAAATACATGATTCGAAAATTCTTCATTTATGAACCCAAGGGGTTGCTTAACACATACTTCCCCTTTTATTATTCCAGTAAGGAATGCCGATTTTACATCCATTTGGTAAAGCTTAAGACTAAAGTGAGATGCAAATGCTAGAAGCATCTGTACTCACTCAAGCCTTGCGATTGGTGCATAAGTTTTGTCATAATCAATTCCTTCTTGTTGATTATAACCTTGTGCCACTAATCCAGCTTTATTTCTTATTATATCCCCATCTTTATTTGTCTTGTTCCTAAAAGCCCATTTGGTACCAATAATTGAATGATTTTCTGGTTTAGGAACTAGATCCCAAACTTGATTTCTTTCAAATTGGTTTAGTTCTTCTTGCATTGCCATTATCCAAGAATTATTCTTTAAGGCTTCATCAACACTTTTGGGTTCAACAAGTGAAACAAAAGCATTGAAGGCAAAATTATTAACTAGTTGTGATCAAGTTTTAACATTATCTTGAACCTTCACAATTACTAGGTTTTTTGGATGATCTTTATCAAATTTCCAATCCTTAGGAAGATCATGAACATTATTATCATTAATGTTTGAAACATTAAGGAAATGATGTCCATCATCTTCAACATTTTCTTGATTAAGAAGTGGGGGCTCCTCATTAAATTTTACATGTAAGGTTTCTTGTACAACAAGAGTGTTTTTATTAAACACTCGATATGCTTTGCTATGGGTAGAGTACCCTATAAAGAAGCACTCTACACCCTTAGCCTCAAATTTGTTTAAGTTTTCTTTAGTATTAAAAATGTAACATTTACTACCAAATACTTTAAAGTAGATAATTTTAGGTTTCTTTTCATAATAGAGTTCATAATAGGTTTTATTAATTAAAGGCCTAATAAGAACCCTATTTAAGACATGGCAAGCTGTATTGGTTGCTTCGGCCCAAAAATATTTTGGTAACCTGGATTCAATAAGAAGATTACGAGCACATTCTTATAGTATTCGATTTTTTCGTTCCACTACACCATTTTATTGAGGTGCTCTAGGAAATGAAAATTCATGGGTATCCCAAGCTTTTCACAAAAGGATGAGAATAATTGATTCTCAAATTCACCACCATGATCGGAGCAAATTCAGGTAATCAAATATCCCTTCTCATTTTGTACTCTCAATGAAAACCTTAAAGCAAGCAAATACTTGGTCTTTTTTCTTTAAGAAGAAAACCCAAGTAAATTTAGAAAAATCGTCGATTAATACAAAACAAAATTTGCAACCATTTAAGCTTTTCGATCTAGTAGGACCAAATCAATCTAAGTGAATTAATTACAATGATCTTGTAGTAGAAACAATTATTTTATTTTTGAAAGTACTCGTATGAATTTTACCTAAGGTACATGCATCACATAAGGAATGGGTTTTAAATTTCTTATGGGGTAAACCCTTAACAAGATCATATTTCACTAATTTATTCATCTACAGTGAATATGACCTAATCTTCTATGCCATAATGCAATTTCACTATCCGAAGCAATTAAAAAATCATATGTATTATTTTTATCAATAACTACAACATAGATGTTTTTATATCTTTTTCCTTTTAACAAGACTTCATTACTAACTTTATCAATGATTCTAAAAACTTTAGAAGTAAATAGCACATTAAAACCTTTGTCACAAACTTGGCTAACACTCAAGGGATTGTGCTTGAGTCCTTTAACCAAGCTTATATGACTAGAGGAAGTGTTACCTCTACCAATAGTGCCAATGCCAATTATTTTTCTTTTGCGACTATTGCCGAAGGTAACCATTTCTCCATGTTTGTGCTCTAAATGTGTGAACAACTCTTGATCCCCCATAATATGGTTTGAGCACCCGCTATCCATCACCCATCTTCCTTAATTTTCCTACAAGATTTTGATGTTGTTGAGTAGGAAACTTCTTTATAACCTTGATTCCATCTTTTGTAATTAGATATGTCCAATTCTTGTAATCCACATCCTCCTTTCCAACAAAACAAGTTTTCAACATATTCTTTGGTACCCATTTCTTCTTGGGTCCACATGGGTTAGTGGACGTCCATTTATTTGCATAAGTAGAAGAAGATTGCTTCTCAACCTTTAAACTAAGAGCGAAATCTTTCTCAACAACTTTGAAGGTTGGGAAAAATGAGAATAACCAATTCCATTCTTACTACCATAAGTTTTATTTGCAAGTAACTTGTCCAAATTTTCTTTGGCTTTAGTAAATTTACTAAGATCTTCAACTAATTGATTGGATTTATTCTTTAATTCTTCTACTTTTCCTTCTAAATTTGAAATTGTCTTTCAAAGAAGAAATTTCTTATTTGAGGGGATCATTCTCTTTAAATTTTTATCAACAAGAAATGAAATAACTACTTTGTTATCAAGTTTCAATTTCTTATAAGATTCAAATAACTCATTGAATGCATATAATAACTCTTCATAAGAATAATCATTTACCTCATTATCAATAGCCATTAGTCCAAGACAGGCATTCTCCTCTTGGATTGATTCACTTGAAGAGTCTTTCTCTTTGGTTGAGCTTGAATTGGTATCATCCCAAGTGACATTCAAGGCTTTCTTCTTAGAGACATTTTTCTTTGGCTTCTTTGTAGTCAACTGCTTTTTCTACTTCTTGAATTTGTCCTTCTTGAGAAAAGGATAATCTTCTTGCATGTGCCCAACTTTCTTGCAATTGTCGCAAGTAATTGGATCATCTTTCTTTTCTTCTCTCTTCTTCTTTTGAAATCTTTTATTTCTCAAAAATTTCTTAAACTTCCTAGAGATTAGAGAAATGTCTTCATCTCCATCAAAGGATGAATCATCACTGGCACTTTCTGCCTTAAAAGCAAGTGATTTCTTTCTAGGCTCTTCACTATTCTTCCGTTGTGACATCTTGCTCTCATATGCCATAAGATTTTCGATGAGGTTCTCCATGTTTAGCCCTTCAATCACGTTTGATTCCTTGATAGTTGTAACTTTACACTCAAAAGAACTTGTTAGTTATCTTAAAATCTTACCTTCAAGTTCTCCTTGAATGAAGCTTTTTCCAAGCACTTTAAGATTGTTAATAATGTTGGCGAAGCTCGTGTACATCTCCTTTATAGACTCTCCTTCCTGCATTTCAAAATTTTCAAATTCATGTGTAAGCATAACAATCTTGGAAATTTTCACCTTGGTTGTCCCTTCATGGGTCACTTGAAGTGTCTTCGAAATCGCATTCACGGTTGTGCATTGGGAGATTCTATTGAATTCCTCTGGACTCAATGCACAATAGAGTGCATTCATCGCCTTGGAGTTCATCATGATTTGACATTTTTCATCATCCGTAAATGCACCACTTTTTGGCTTTACAAGTTTGGTAAATGTGTTCACCATATCCCATAATGCGTAATCTCCTAATTGAAGGAAGATCTCCATGCGTTGCCTCCAGTATGTGTAGATGGAACCATCAATGTAGGGAGGTTTCTTGGTCGAGTATCCATTGTTACTAGAGGTAGCAACGGGTCCTGTAGCCATTAGATTTGTTACCTAAAAGTGACTTCACAACAAATGGTAAAACCCGCTATGATACCAATTGAAAATGGCAAAAGAGGGGGGGGTGATTTGTGCAATATATATAAATTATTCAATTAAAAATCACACCATAAAATAGACAACAAGTTTAGAGAGGAAACCCAATGGGTAAAAACCTCTACCTTGCTATCCCCAACTAGGATTTCTCTCTTCCTATCTAAGCAAGATAATCCACTCATTTATACCACTTCAAAATGAGGGTGGTAAGCCCCAATTACACCAAGCTTGCCTCCTCGTGCAAACCACAAGGTAGACCTTTTGTTCTCTCAAGAACAGGAAGCCTACACCAAGGCACTCAAGTACAAGATCAAATAAAAAGAAATTATGTAATAACAATCCTATAATGCCATAATAAATATATGAATGTGTAATTCAATGTATTGTAGGATGTGAGAAATACTCCCTTAACTTTGCTTTGATGCAAAATGAATTTTCAACGTGAAGGAAGCGAAGTAGAAAGCCTTAGAACACAATTGAAAGAAATAGAAGCACTTTGAGCATAGAAAACTTTAGAGAGCTTTTAAGAGCGTTTGCAAATGATAGATAGCTTGTAGGCTACTTTGGAAACATCATAGTATATTTATATAGCCATTTGAAGCCTTAAAAACTACCTTAAAATTGTGCACTATCCATTTAAAACAACTTCCAATAACCAACACTTTGGAAAGATGCGGCGGTTCAATTTCGGTCAAAAATTAAACGGTTAAGAAGACCCCTTAAGCATTTAATCAAGCTGCTGGACCCTCAATGGTCTTATTCTCATCCGATTAATCGATTAAAAGAGAACATTAACTCATTAGAAAAAGTCCCTGGAAATCTATTCAAGTATCTCAATAGAGTGCATTAATCGATTAAGAAAAGTTCCTGGAACAGCCTTCCTTCTTCGATTAGTCGATTAAGACAAGCTATTAATCGATTAAGAGGTAGCTACGAGAATTAAAACGTTTGCAAAATTGCATCTCTTGGCCAAGGGTTGCTTCCTCTTGAATAACTAACCCTTTAAATGTTGGTAACTAATTAATTACGAACTTTTAACACATTTTCTAATCTAAATAACTACTCTTCTAGATGAATGGTTAAGTGACTAAAGTGCCCTACATGTTAGAAGGTATTTTGTATGTTTATTTTATTAAGTGGCTCTTTACATAAGATCTATGAAAACAAAATAATACAAGAGCTAAACTTCACCTTTGATAGTCTTCTTGAAGATGCTAATGTTGATGTAGCTTGATCTTCTTAGCCATCTCCCTGATCAAATTGAGCTTCTTGAAATATGATGCTTCAATCATATAACTCATAAAATGTTTGTAATCCATTTAAACAAGTGATGCTTTAGAATGATGATTTACCTAAGCTGCAAGCATCTCAACACAAATAAAATAACTTTATATTTTGTATAACATTAAAATTAGGAATACTTGCTACTTTGCACTAACAATCTCCCCCTTTTTGATGTTTTACAAAATATTACATAACTAAAAAGTTTGCATGAAATACATGAATAAAATACTTCAAACTCACCCTAAATAAAATTCGATGATAGTTATGCAATTCCATAATATTCTCCCCTTTGAAAAACACAAACAGACTATAAATTACATAAACTTCACAAATTGTATAAACTACATGGAAAAAGCATAAGTAAAATTGTTCAAACGTAGCTTACAAACATTTATCCAAACTAGCATGTCAAGTCTTTAAACAATAAAAATATTATAAATCATTCATTGCACAAATACCAAGCTTTCTTCTAATAGTAACAAAATGATCTAATTGCAAAGGCTTTGTAAGTATATCAACCAATTGATCATTTGTATTTATAAAGTCTAATTGTTTTTCTTCTTTCAGGACATTATCTCTTAAAAAATGATGATGAATATCAATATGTTTAGTACGAGCATGATGAATCAGATTTTTTGAAAGATTTATTGCACTAGTATTATCAAAATATATCTTAATACCAAAAGATGTTAATCCTAAGTCATTTAAGGTTTGATTCATCCACAATACTTGTGAACATGCCAAAGCTGCAGAAATATATTCGAGTTTAGTAATTGAAAGAGCAACACAGTTTTGTTTCTTGGAAAACCAAGAGACAAGATTGTTTCCAAGAATGTGACAAGTACCACTTGTACTTTTCCAATCAGTTTTGCTACCGGCATAGTCAGCATCACTGAATGCAGATAGTTCAAGGGTCAGAGATTTTGATTAAAATAAATCATAATTGCTTGTATCCTTAAGATATTGAAAAATACGTTTTATAGCATTTAAATGTGATTCTTTAAGATCAACTTGAAAATGAGCACATAACCAAGTAGAAAACATAATGTCAGGTCTACTCATAGTCAAGTATAATAAGGAACCAATCATGCCTCTAAATTCAGTTTGGTCAATGGACTTACCTTTTTCATCCAAATCTAAACTTGTATGAGTTCCCATAGGAGTGCTTTTACTTTTAGAGCTATCCATCCCAAATTTCTTCAAGATATCCAAAGTATACTTGGATTGGTTGATGAAAACTCCATCTTCTAGTTGATGTATTTGTAATCCACGGAAATACTTTAAGTCTCATATTAAACTCATTTCAAATTCCAACTTTATGGTCTTTGTGGCCAGAGAAATGGCCACCACAGGCCTGGTCATGGAAAAATGATAATATATCATTGACCTTGGAGTTGGGAACACATCTCCGGATGATCTGATTAGCACTGATGCGAAAGAGGTGTGGATCTTCCAAGACATAATATTTGGCATCTGAAATCAATTTGTCTTTCTTGGATTTTGGCCAATCAGACGGGATCTAGTTCGATGACAAATAATTGACAATATCAGCATACCAGGGAAGTTCAGCATCAATGCTCAAAAGATGCTCGTCCGAAAAATGCTCAGTAATAGGTCCGAAGGGGTCAATGATCGAAGAAGGAAGATGGGACAAATGGTCAGCAACCACATTCTATTTTCTTGCCTTATCACGTATCTTGAGGTCAAATTCTTGCAAAAGCAAGATTCATTGAATCAACCTTAGTTTCACATCCTTATTTGCAAGTAAGTGCCTTACAGTGGTGTGACCCGAGTAAATAATGGCATGGGAGGCCAGGATGTATGATCTGAATTTCTCCATACCAAATACTACAACTAGCAGCTTTTTCTCCATAATCATATAATTACGTTGAGCCTCGTCTAGTGTCATATTGGCGTAATATGTTAGCATCGATTTCCCATCAATCTTTTGTCCAAGGAAAGCTTCTACTGCAATGTAAGATGCATCGCATATGATCTCAAATGGTTGAGACTAGTCAGGAGATTGTAGGATTGGAATGTGGGTTACTCGGTCACGCAAGATCTCTAATGCACGAACACACTCACTTGTCATGTCAAAGGGTGTGTCCTTTGAGAGAAGGTTCATCAGGGATCATGTAATTTTTTAGAAATCAGATATGAACCATTGATAAAAATCGACGTGCCCCAGAAATGATCATATATCTTTGATCGAGGAAGGCATAGTTGTTTATCTCGTAAATCACATTAAAAGAATGAATACAACGTAGTATAGTACGAAATATGTCAAAACAAATACAATTTTAACAAGAGGTGAGTCATGGTCGAACTCAGAGAGGCAGAAAATACTTTTGATTTCATAAACTGAATTAGAATTGCATGCTACTACTTGCAAACTAATTAATATATATATAAACCAAAGCAAGTAAGCTGGTTGATCATGAAATGCCAAATAGAACTAAAGTTTATGAGTAATACATGCAAAACTGGAGCAGAAAAAATAGCTCTCTAATCTATCAGAATAAGGGCACCACAGGTGGTGTGTGGTGGCCTTCTAGAGAGGTTGGGAAGAGCAACAGTGGTGCACCAAGGTGGCTTGGTCGGTGCTTCAGAGGGAGAGAGCTAGAGAAGAAGATCTGGAGAGTTGGAGATGGTCTGGAGAGAGTTGTTCTTTAACTAGGGGCCTTGGGACTCTTTTTATAGCTTCCTTCAAGGGTAAAGTGGCCATTTGAGCCCCCAAACTCATGCTTGAGGCTTGTATTTATCAAATCTGTTGATCAGGAGACCAACGGCTCTAATTGATCTTCAAAAGGCCTTCCAAAACTCCTTAAATGCATGGGTGCATTCTCTGGCTGATACGTGGCTTGCTCTTTGCCCTTGTATTGCGATCTGACAGTTGTCACTCAATTTGTGCTCGCACATCAACTGCAAGCACACAATTTGCGCTTAATCCTCATGAGCGTGCGCATATCGCCTCTCAGTAGTCCGATCGCAAGATAGGATGGCTTAAACGCATCGAGTCCACTGCATTCAAATCTCAACGTGCGTACGTGCATGTTCGGTTGTGCATGAGTGTGCACGTTCCCATCTGAGGCCTGCCAACGTGCCACGTGGTCGCATCATCACCGTTCGATGTAAATCAAACACTTGAATTTCTTCCACGCATGCTGCTGCCTCGATTTCCTGCAGATTGCGCTTCGATCGCTTACCGTTGGCTTGCATTTGAATGCGTTAACCAATGCACTAGGGGTGCAGATTGCCACACTTTCCTTTTCAAGCGCAACTACTCTCAGCTGTTGGATGTAGATCCAATGGCTGAGGATCTTCCTTCCTTGATGAGGCGCGCTGGTGCGGTCGATGTGGGCGCATTGTGGCCGTTGGATCATCATGATGATCCAACGGCCCACAGCGCACAGGGGAAGTGCCTTTAGAGGTTGAGGGGGCGACATGGGTGGCTGCGATGGTGCCACGTGGTGCCATCGTTCTTGCCCATCTTTTCTTTGTAGATGGTGCTTTCAGCTCTCCGATCGAGATATTCTTGCATTGTTGGACTGTGATCATTGATCCTGATCTATCCGTGTGGTTGGATTTGACATTTGAGATTCGGATTTCCACCTATTTGCCTCTTTGCCATTTCTCTTTGATGAGAGCCTCATCATGAGCCATAACTAGCTCATTTTGACCCAATAAAGAAGATAAAAGCTCCTACATAACCTGGAAGAAGGCCTAACTGAAGGAACAAGTGCTTTGAGAAGAAAACATGAAATAAAGGTTAAAACTGCAATTTTACCATTGCAGTACATAAACGGGATTTCTCAGAGGCAAAACATAGGTCAAATGGTCTAAATGAGATAAAAAGTAGGTTGAGTCAATCAGAAATGGGTTCATGTGCAATCTAAGAACTAAATGACACTTAGTAACCCTAAAACAGACCCGCTTAAATTAACAAGGTTCCGATCAGAACAAAAAGCAAGTAAACCCTCTACAAATCATGGAAAAACATACTCTAGGGTTTAGAACACTTAATTTGGCCTTTGGAACCTAGTTTGACCTAGATTAGGGTCCTAGCTCTTCAATTAACCTAATTTGGGTTTTTACGCAAAATGTCTAGCCAAACGAGGTCAAACCTGAAATATAACTTCGCCATTGGATTCCTTAGGTCCAAATTAGGTTTGTACCAAAATTTGGACCTAAGGGGGGTCATCTTGACCTACTTTGCAATTTAGTACACCCAAATCACAAATTGGTCCCTATCTTTTGAATACTGTTGTAGAGAACCCCCTAGGTTCTTCGCCTCCTTTGCAAACCGGTCCTGCCGCCATTGCTAGGGCAGAACAGAGCTCCGGCGAGGTTCGGAGAGGGATTGCTCTCTAATCCCTCAGAGATTCCCTCCCAGAAATGGAAGGACGATTCTCTGAGGAATTCCCTTCCATTTAAGACCGATATCGATCCCTGGTGTGAACCCAATCTCTCGTGCGAACGCACGAGAGATTTGGGTATCCTAACTCCTTTCCATCTCCGGCGACCAACCTCAGGCAATTACGTGCCCTTCACGCCCTGCACACCAAGTCCAGCGCCTATATAAGAACCCACAACTCCGGCCGAAGAGGCTGAGCTTGATTTGGCCGAGTTTCCCCCTTCAATTCCTCTCCTCCTGCCCAGCCAAATGTCCCAGCTAGCTCCGGCGAGCCCCCCTCCCCTCCCTCTTCGCTCTGCCACAAAACCAGTGGCAGAGTTAGCTTCCTGACCTCCCTCCGCGTCGCGCAGTACCAGCGCACGCCGCCTCAGCCTCGTCGTCACCACCGTTCTCTCCCACTGGGCGTCATCTTCTCCGGCGACAGCAGGTACTGCTGTCCGCCTTCCATCCCCTTTCGTCCTTACAATTAGGTTAGAACTCCTCTCCATCCTATCCTCTCTCTTTTCCCCCTGTTATCTCATCTGATTACCCCTCGACCGACGCTGACCACCCTCATCTTCCACATCACCGACCGCACTCCAGCGAGCCGCCCACACCACTCCGCCACTCCACACGGCTCGCCAACCACCTCGTGAGCTCCGCCTCACCACCAGGAACTCGCTCCACCCCACAACTGCCACTCCAGACCTCCATAACCACCCCCCGAACAACCCACCATCTCCGGCCACAGGTTGACCTAGGCGCGCACGCCTAGGCCGACCGGCAACCTGCAGCATCACCCACCGCCTTCGCCGTGCTACGGCGAAGGTTTCCAGCTATTTTGATTGGGCCAATAGGCCATTCTGTGGAATCTCAGGTGAACGCCCCGGCCGCCATTAACAGCCGAAGCAGCAGGAAGCTTGGAGTAGCAGCAAGCATCAGGCTTCCCAGGCGGCAGGTGCAGCAGACTCTCGCAAGTATCACGAGGTGACTGAGTTCAGCGAGGAGCACCAGCAGGGCCTTCAGCGTGGGTAATTGCACACGAGAGTCTGTGGGCGCGCACAAAGGAAGGGCGGAACGTTTAGTCCCACATCGTGGAATCTCAAGGCACAGGTATGGTATAAAGAGTTTTTGTGATATAGCTTTATTGCCTCGAAAGCACAGGGGTGAGGTCCCTCCCTGACCCCACACCCGCCTCATCCGCGACCTGACCACGTGGACTTGGCGGATTCGACCCGACCTAGACCTACGCACTCCTCGCGCATCACACCACCTTCAGGTGCGCCCGGTCCCGGGTACGATCCGACCCGATTAATGCCTGTGGCTCTGGGAGAGCAGCTCTGAGTGAATTGCTTGAGAGAGAGAGACGCGCGGGTAGAGGGAGAAGGGTTAGGTTTTGCTCCTGTGCAGGCAGGCTGAACGCAGGAGAAGGACTTGGCCGCTACAGAAGAAGAAGAAGGAAAGGCAAGGCGAAGAAGAGAAGAAAGAAGAAAGAAAGAAGCCTTCGCACGAGAAGCAGGAAAAACAGAGAAGAGAGAAGCAAGGCAAGACCACAGAAGAGGAGAGTAAGAAGCAAAGAAGAAGGAAAAACAGGAAGGAAAAAGAGACTTCGCCAAGGCATAGAAAGAAGAAGAAAATCAAGAAGGGAAAATACTTTTAAGACGTCTGATCACAAGATCAGACGTCCAATTTCATATTTTTGTCCTAATTATTTTTAATTGCATACATTCACACTTGAATTGATATTTTGAGTAAATTAGAGTGTTCAATTACATTTTGACTAGTAGTAAATTCCATTTGCTCCTTATGTTCGACCTCGGATACTCCGGTCTTCGAGTAATAAAAATCTTTATTTGTTTTGAACGCTTTAGCGGCTATACTACAACGCGATATTATCTTTTAACAAACCGCACAAAAGCGCGACGAACATTTTGGCGCCGTTGCCGGGGAGCAATGCGCAATTTACCACTAGTCTCTACATTCTTTTTATCATATTGAACACTAACTTGCCCTACTTTGCTTTGATATGATCTTGCAGGTACTTCATGAGAAAATCTATCCCGCAAGTCAACCACTCCAGGGCAGGTAATTTCTTTTCTTCCTTAGTCATCCCCTAATCTTTGAAAGACAAAAGGAAGAAAATCAATTTAGGAATCAATTGCCTTCTTTATATAGTAATCACCATCTCTAAGGCAAAACATTTCCTGATTTTGCGAAAATTTCTGCAAATATTCTTGAAGTTGGAGTGATTTTTTTTCCATCCCACAAATTCTTGTGCCTAATTGAAATAACGCTTAATCTCGGTGGACCACACACTTCTTGTTTATAAGTCCAAAGAGAACTTTTGAAAAAGAAAAAGAGGATTGGAAATAGAACCAAATTAGGGTTTCCACATTAGGGTCTTGAAGCGCTAGTCACACATGCCTGTGTAAAAAGAAATAAACCCTCCCGCATCAGTGTGCTACCCAAGCCCTTGATTGAAGAAAGTTAAATAAGACAAACCCTAAAATTGAGCTCTAAAATCACTTGAATCTTAAAATTTTCTTTTGACCTAATAACCTGGGAGTCAAATCAGGGTGATCTCTAGGCTCCGAGCTTAGAATCATTCTGCCATCTATAGGACAGGTCAGGTGAAGTTGACCCCTTGGGTCAACCAACCTCTAAATTAGGTCACAATACCAAAGACATCTAAAGTTTAAGTGAGAACCCTAAAAGCACCTTTGAAATAAAAAGTGATAGACTTAAGAGGTCAAGGTCCCCATTTTGGTTTACCTGGAATCTCAGTGACAAGAGAGGTCTGGTGGGGGAAACCCTGTAACCCGTAGGGACACTCTACCGTGTAGGGGTTTTTGCGGGACTCTCCCTCTCTGGCTGCCCAGGTAATTCGCAGGTGGACGATCTTCGGATCCAGGGGTCCATCCGCCCCAAACCTCCATAGTCATCCAAACATCTTTTGGGTGTCTTGATTGGGTCAAGAACATCTTCAGTCCTGCATCTTTTCTCTGTAGAGCACACACACTCATTTTCAGTGGGACTCGTTATTCAGATCTAATCGCTTCATAACACATCTTGATTCCAACTTGATTCTACATCTTCACTCCACCACCTGATCCAAACATGCAGCCAAACCACCTAGGACTACCAGTCAAGAAACCTGAATATCAGAGATCCATGAGAGATAAAATGATTGAGGATGCCATGAAATTCTATGAAAATGAAGAAACCTCAACAACAGTAGGAAACGTTCAGGTTGATGTCCCAACAACCACAACCTTTGTCATAACTTGTGCCCAAGTACTATTAGCAGAAGCCAACAAAGGATCAACCCGTGACTTGCTCATTACTGCATACATTGAGATAGGAAAATTGCATAATAGTGAATACCTTCAATGTATGACAAATCCTCGACTTTGGAAGCAACACCAAGACAGTCTTGAAAAATGGGAAGAGATAATGAGATTAATAAAACAAGTGATTGATCAGAAATACCCGTACATACCGCCAACAGAGGATGAACTATCTTGGGACAACATCGAGGATAAATCTGATCTCGGGTTTGAGGCACAAAATGGTTGTGGATTCCCAACCCAGATGGAGTATAATGCACCTGATATTGAAGAAGGTTGGGAAGCTCCAAATGTAGGAAAAGACCATGATGAGCCCATTGTAGAATCCCAAGACTCCTGCAAGTATGAGAGTAGAACTGAACCTCTCGAGGGTGTAAATTCCGTCCCTTATTCTGATAAGGTGGCCCTCGAAGGTTATTCAGACCTAAATTCTAGTAATTCAACCCACATTCTAAGCCTAGAACCTAGATCTGAAACATATTTTGAAGATTTCAAGGCCCCAGAGGAAGAAAATCAATCTCTTAATGAAGAATATGATTTTGGGCCTCGATTTGATGAATATCCCTCGTCAACCTCCTCAGAGGAACTAATCGAGTTTTCGGAAGTCATGCCAATCTACGATACAGAAACCGAGGAGTTGGACGAGCGGGGTTTCGATTGGCTCTGCCCTACTAACCTTGAACCTGAGCCTCTACCAGATAGGGACACCTTTGTAAGCTCAGAATTAACATTTAGGCTAGATCCCAGTCAGGCTGCTGAATATACAACATATGATTTATTCTATGGTGGAACTCATGATCTAGAATCTCATTCAAACTTTGATTTTCGCAAACTCTCCGACGATCTCGAATCTGACCATAACATCGGAGAAAATCTGCCTCCTGATTATAACATGTCAATCTTCTTTGAAGCCACCTGCTCCACAGATACAGAACCAATCAAAACCCGTTCCCCACCCCGACCCGCAACCGGACTCAATTTCTATTGTGATTCACCTCTCACTGAGCCGATTGCAGATGATTCAACTCCGTATCTATGCCGGGTATCGGACACTGATCAGACCACAAATCAGGAGCCTCCATCCTTTGACCGTCCCTGTAGGGATTCCACACCTTACATTGATTATTTTTCGGAACCCTACCCCCACCAGGCTGATTCGACTGAGCCCGAACTCGAGTTTTCACTTCCATATCTATCAGAACATCACTGCATTTGGTGGGTCCCACATCTGCTAATCTACATCTATCAACCCACCAGACTTATTGGGTTTGGGCTGCATCATCAGCCCACTGATCTGAACAAGTACCAGGTTGGACCAACCAGGCTCTTAATCAAGGTGCTTGTTTTCCAAAACTCCATTGATTTGACCACTCCCTCTCCACCCCATTTTCCGCTCGGCTGAAGGCATTAAATTTAGCGCTTAACGGGAGGCAACCCGTCATCTCAAAAATAGAGACCCGTCTGATTAGCCGTTTGTACTCCACGTCTATTGCACCTTGAGTTCAGCCTTAGACAGTTGATCCCACCTCTGGTACACGTATCAGAGCTTAAAATCGTTCGCATCAGTCATTCCCGACCCATTCACCCACCCGATATATCCTGTTCTAAGCCCCTGACCTCAACACTAATTCCCACCCTCTGTTTACAATGAGGACATTGCAAAACTTAGGCATGGGGGGGGTGATAAAGTGCATACATACAAAACCAAGAAAAAAATCAGAAGGATTCTCACAAAAAATTCACATATGTCAAAAACACAAAAAATTGAAAAATTATGAAAAAGAACAAAAAAAATTGGGGAGGGAGGAAATGTTGTGAGCCATATAATCATAAGGAGGAGAAAAAGAGCAAAAATGAAGAAAGGAGCACAAAAGGAAAAGAAAAAGAAAAAGTCATTAGTAAAAGATTAAGGAATTAACTGAAGTTCTAGACCAGATCAAGAAAAGAAACAAAAGAAAAAGTGCTAAGGAAACATAACAAGAGATTAGCGGGAACGCTGGTCGTAGGCTTTTTGGGCTAGTACTTTTAGCTTAAAAATTCACGTATCCGTTAAAATCTGGATAATCTTCAAGAGGTTGAGGAAAATGCAAAGCTTGAGTATTAGGTCTAAGGCTTAGGAAGTATTCGGCCTCGTTAACTGACCTCCGGTTTGCGGGATTCGGTAACCTAAGCACCCAAATTCACACACAGTCTGGTTCAGTGCGCATAAACATCCAAATCACGCAAAAAGCGTTTAATGTTCTGAAAAAGTCACCTAGATTAGGAGCGGTCAATCAACACAAATTGATTTGGACGAGTTCCCAGCGCGGAGAGGCGGGAAATTCCCCTCGAAGATGCGTAACATATCGTCTCCTCGGTGCTTGTCTCTTGGGATATTTAAATATCCCACCGGGGGCATGTAAGCACTCTGCTGGTTCAGATACCATGGGCGGCATTATCACGAAATGTCGATCGCCAGGGTCTGGATTCGGCCACGGAACGCCATGGGCAGGATTATCTCGAAATCTCGAAAGCCAGGGTTCCGGGGGTTGCCATGGCCGGGATTATCTCGAAATCTCGAAAGCCAGGGACCCTTGAGGATTGATGATGGGGACAAGGAATCCGATACAAACCATGTTGAGAAGCTAATCCGAAGCTAGAAATAAAAAGAAAAGAGAGAGAAAAGCTCTCCAAACAAATAAGTCCTCTATCTCTCTCTTACAAAAAACGCACTGCAAACTGAGCTTAGGCTAAAAATATCTCAAGCACGGGTGCTTTAACCGCGGAGTCCAACAAACCCTAGGTTAGTTTCTGTGGGCCGTAGAAACCTTTGCAGAAGACTGAGGCTAAAGCGGAACAGGTCCGGATTTTGGTTGGTACTTGAGTACCTCTAGGCCTATTGTCGGCATTCCCACCTAATCACAAAAGAAAAGGAGAAACACTTATCATTGTTGACAGACATTCAGGGTCTAGAATGGAAGTTAAAACTTTGAAATTTTGCTAAGGGACTAGCAAAAGCTAGGCATGGGGGTATGATGAGAGCCTCATCATGAGCCAAAACTATCTCATTTTGACCCAATAAAGAAGATAAAAGCTCCTACATAACCTAGAAGAAGGCCTAACTGAAGGAACAAGTGCTTTGAGAAGAAAACATGAAATAAAGGTTAAAACTGAAATTTTACCACTGCAGTACATAAACGGGATTTCTCAGAGGCAAAACATAGGTCAAATGGTCTAAATGACATAAAAAGTAGGTTGAGTCAATCAGAAATGGGTTCATGTGCAATCTAAGAACTAAATGACACTTGGTAACCCTAAAACAGACCCGCTTAAATTAACAAGGTTCCGATCAGAACAAAAAGCAAGTAAACCCTCTACAAATCATGGAAAAACATACTCTAGGGTTTAGAACACTTAATTTGGCCTTTGGAACCTAGTTTGACCTAGATTAGGGTCCTAGCTCTTCAATTAACCTAATTTGGATTTTTACGCAAAATGTCCAGTCAAACAAGGTCAAACCTGAAATCTAACTTCGCCATTGGATTCCTTAGGTCCAAATTAGGTTTGTACCAAAATTTTGACCTAAGGAGGGGTCATCTTGACCTATTTTGCAATTTAGTACACCCAAATCACAAATTGGTCCCTATCTTTTGAATACCGTTGTAGAGAACCCCCTAGGTTCTTCGCCTCCTTTGCAAACCGGTCCTGCCGCCATTGCTAGGGCAGAACAGAGCTCCGGCGAGGTTCGGAGAGGGATTGCTCTCTAATCCCTCAGAGATTCCCTCCCAGAAATGGCAGGAGGATTCTCTGAGGAATTCCCTTCCATTTAAGACCGATATCGATCCCTGGTGTGAACCCAATCTCTCGTGCGAATGCACGAGAGATTTGGGTATCCTAACTCCTTTCAATCTCCGGCGACCAACCTCAGGCAATTACGTGCCCTTCACGCCCTGCACACCAAGTCCAGCGCCTAGATAAGAACCCACAACTCCGGTCGAAGAGGCTGAGCTTGATTTGGCCGAGTTTCCCCCTTCAATTCCTCTCCTCCTGCCCGGCCAAATGTCCCAGCTAGCTCCGGCGAGCCCCCCTCCCCTCCCTCTTCGCTCTGCGACAAAACCAGTGGCAGAGTTAGCTTCCTGACCTCCCTCCGCGTCGCGCAGTACCAGCGCACGCCGCCTCAGCCTCGTCGTCGCCGCCGTTCTCCCCCACTGGGCGTCATCTTCTCCGGCGACAGCAGGTACTGCTGTCCGCCTTCCGTCCCCTTTCGTCCTTACAATTAGGTTAGAACTCCTCTCCATCCTATCCTCTCTCTTTTCCCCCTGTTATCTCATCTGATTACCCCTCGACCGACGCAGACCACCCTCATCTTCCACATCACCGACCGCACTCCGGCGAGCCGCCCACACCACTCCGCCACTCCACACGGCTCGCCAACCACCTCGTGAGCTCCGCCTCACCACCAGGAACTCGCTCCACCCCACAACTACCACTCCAGACCTCCATAACCACCCCCCGAACAACCCACCATCTCCGACCACAGGTTGACCTAGGCGCGCATGCCTAGGCCGACCGGCAACCTGCAGCATCACCCACCGCCTTCGCCGTGCTACGGCGAAGGTTTCCAGCTATTTTGATTGGGCCAATAGGCCGTTCTGTGGAATCTCAGGTGAACGCCCCGGCCGCCATTAACAGCCGAAGCAGTAGGAAGCTTGGAGCAGCAGCAGGCGTCAGGCTTCCCAAGCGGCAGGTGCAGCAGACTCTCGCAAGTATCGCGAGGTGACTGAGTTCAGCGAGGAGCACCAGCAGGGCCTTCAGCGTGGGCAATTGCACACGAGAGTCTGCGGGCGCGCGCAAAGGAAGGGCGGAACGTTTAGTCCCACATCGTGGAATCTCAAGTCACAGGTATGGTATAAAGAGTTTTTGTGATATAGCTTTATTGCCTCGAAAGCACAGGGGTGAGGTCCCTCACTGACCCCACACCCGCCTCGTCCGCGACCTGACCACGCGGACTTGGCGGATCCGACCCGACCTAGACCTAAGCACTCCTCGCGCATCACACCACCTTCAGGTGCACCTGGTCCCGGGTAAGATCCGACCCGATTAATGCCTGTGGCTCTGGGAGAGCAGCTCTGAGTGAATTGCTTGAGAGAGTGAGACGCGCGGGTAGAGGGAGAAGGGTTAGGTTTTGCTCCTGTGCAGGCAGGCTGAACGTAGGAGAAGGACTTGGCCGCTACAGAAGAAGAAGAAGGAAAGGCAAGGCGAAGAAGAGAAGAAAGAAGAAAGAAGAAAGAAAGAAGCCTTCGCACGAGAAGCAGGAAAAACAGAGAAGAGAGAAGCAAGGCAAGACCACAGAAGAGGAGAGTAAGAAGCAAAGAAGAAGGAAAAATAGGAAGGAAAAAGAGACTTCGCCAAGGCATAGAAAGAACAAGAAAATCAAGAAGGGAAAATACTTTTAAGACGTCTGATCACGACGTCCAATTTCATATTTTTGTCCTAATTATTTTTAATTGCATACATTCACACTTGAATTGATATTTTGAGTAAATTAGAGTGTTCAATTACATTTTGACTAGTAGTAAATTCCATTTGCTCCCTGTGTTCGACCTCGGATACTCCGGTCTTCGAGTAATAAAAATCTTTATTTGTTTTGAACGCTTTAGCGGCTATAGTACAACGCGATATTATCTTTTAACAAACCGCACAAAAGCGCGACGAACACTCTTCTACGGACTCCATAGGATTCTATAAGAGTCTGATCGATGCGATCTCGGAGGTGTTAGACTCTCATTGTCGTTTTGAGTATATCCATATGGTTGGGTCGGTCATCTGTAGCCCTGAATTACCTGCGATTATTAATACCTCTCAATTAGAACAAAATATGACATTATTATTTACAAAACTAATAAATCAATTATGATGCAAAGTATGATGCGTATATATGCATAATGCCTAAGTGAAGCTAGGATCTAACTTAATTCAAGTATATTATGACCTATGATTGCTGCACAATCATATCCCATGCCTAAATCTTGCTAGTCCCTAACAAGTGCAAGACTAAATGCATTCTACCAAGAGTTTGACTAGAGATTTATTTATTTTTGTCTTCACCCAGAAATGTAGAATCTAGATAATCATGAAAGTATAGTTTTGTAGCCTATGCAATGGATCCAAGTGAAAAGTCGGTCCACATCTAAAAATTGTACTTTACCCTTAGTAAAACTCTATTGTGAGAGTAAACTAGAATAACCTCTACTTTTAGCCCCGGCTTTTTTTTTTTTCAGAAAAGAAAGGAATGTTATCGAGTCACCGATAGCAAACCAGGAGAGCTATTATTAATAATAATAAATAATTACAAGTTCGACCCCCAATACTGTATGAGACTCCATCATAAATTTACAATATTTTCCACATACACTGGGGTCCCCTGAAAAACACACTCATTTCTAGCTCTCCATACAGCCTGTAACACAGCCACCATATGGATATAAGGCTTATTCCCATCCACAAGACAGCGCCACAAATTCCCCCAAGTGGGTAAGGACTCGTTGCATACTCTCCTCCATACATAATTAGTGATCGGACATGAAGAGAAGATATGAATGCTAGAATCATTATGTAGCCCACATAAATAACAAAACTGGGTGGGGGTCCCCATCCTTCTGTGCCTCAGATCTCCAGTAATCAATCCATCCCTCCTGTAGAGCCATAAGAAAATTTGTAACTTTAGTGGTACTTTTAACTTCCATAGCTTTTTCCCCATTTCTTCATCTTCCGCCATCCTGGAGGACATTATCAATCTGTCATAAGCAGCCACAATAGAGAAAATACCTTCCCATTTGTATGTGTCATATTCATGAGGCATGGGTTTGAAAGCAGCAAGCTCTTGCATGAGACGTTCATTCTCTACACGAGTTCTTATTTCATGATTATTCCACCCACCATTATTTAACAACCACTGCTCCGAATCAACATCCCAATAATCAGCTACCACAGCATTTTTATTTGCAGCTGCAGCATAAGCAAGGGGGATCCTGTCTTTAAACGTCCCTCCATGTACCCAATTTTCCAGCCAAAACTTGAAGCTTTTTCCATCCCCTAAAACTGATTTGAAAAAATTCCAATTTTCCTTCAGGGCACTCACCACAGAAAACCAAAAAGGGGATGGTTTACGTGGGTTAAGATGATTTTTCTCATCATTGGTACTCCCATAACTGTCCTGGATAATTTCTGTCTAATATTTGTTTTCCTCGTGCAGTAACCGAACAGCCCACTTCAATAGTAGAGCTTCATTGAATTCTTTATGGGATTTAACACCCATACCTCCCATTTTCTTTGGTTTGCAAATTGATTCCCACTTTAAGGGTTGAAAAAAGGCCCCTTGATGAGAGGCCCCTTTCCGAAAGAATCTTTTCCGCATCACCTCCAGCTTTTTCCAAACAGAGTTCAGAGCTCTAAGGATAGAGAAAAAGAAAACAGGAATCGAAGTGATAACAGAATTCAGTAATATATACCTCCCCCCTTTTGAGAGGTATCTACTGCTCCAGCCCTCCAACTTCATAGCTACCTTTTCGAAAAGGAAAGACCAATATGCTTTCTTCATCTTAGAACATTTCAAAGGCAGACCCAGATATTTAATCGGTAGTGGAACCACAGGTGTACCAAGAATGGTGGAGATCTCATTCTGTAACCCACTATTCATCCCAAAACAGACTAGGGAGGATTTACATCCATTCAATCTGAGACCAGAAACCTCTCCAAAAATTTTCACCATATGTAACAGAGCTTGCACTTCTCTCTTCCCCCCTTCCACAAGAAAAATAGTATCATCAGCATACTGAAGTATAGGGGCTAGAGCCCTATGTTTAGACATTGAATACCCCCTTATAAAACCATCCACAGCCAGTTTGCAGGCAAATCTAGCCAAAGTATCCACCACATGGTTGAAAATCAGAGGGGCAATAGGGCAACCTTGCCATACTCCACATTGGGGCTGAATCAAACGACGACACGGTTTACCATTTATTAACGGGGAAAAAGAGGCTGTCGTAATGGACCTCTTTACCCATTGTATCAATAAGGGTGGAAATTTCCTCCTTCTAAGAATCTCCCACAAGTATGACCAGGAGACTGAATCATAGGCTTTGGAAAAATCTACTTTCCATAAGAAAGCCTTGGATTTTCTCCTTCTCCAACCCATAACAATCTCCTGCGCCACAATGAATGACTCTTGTAATGATCTCCCAGGAAGAAAACCTGACTGAACAAGCATTATCAAGTCCTTTAAAACCTCCCGCAATCTGCTAGTAATAACCTTGCTAATAATAAGGTAGATGGAATTAGATAGCGCAATGGGTCTGTAATCAGAAAAACTTTCCGCACTTGATTTCTTAGGCAACAGAAACAGATAGGATTTGTTCAGCCTCTCAAATCCGGAGTTGCCCAATTCAAACTCATGAATAACCTTTAACACATCCACCTTAACAACATTCCATTGCTCTTTGTAAAAAAACACCTGAAATCCGTCCAGACCAGGAGCCCCTTCATTATTTAGCTCTTTAATAGCCTTTAGCACTTCCTATTCAGAAATAGGGGTCACAAGCATGTCTCTCTGTTCATTTGTTACACATGGGAAGTCCATTGCTGCCATCCTCCAAGAACCTCTTGGGGTAGCCTTGGAAGTTTCTTTAAAAAATTTACTTGCTTCAGATCTGATCTCCTTAACAGAGGGAATATTTCTTTCTTCAACTTTAATAGATGAAATAAGGTTGAATCTCCTAGCACTAGCCGCAAGATGGAAAAATTTTGTGTTCGCATCACCCTCTTTAAGCCAAAGCTATCTGGATTTTTCATGCCAATCCATTTCTGTTTTCAGATCTTCATCCCCCACAACTGCTTGCATCTGCTGCCTCAGCTGCTGCTCCTGTTGGTTCAAAGCCAGCCTGCTCTCTTTCAAATCCAAATCCCGGATGACTGTCAAGGCTTCCCTCCTCTTCTGGTCTCTGATCAGATTCACAGCCTGCCCATATTCCTTCAACATGTTACGCAGACCAGCCAATTTTGTAGCAAACTATTGTGTGGCAGTGCCTTGAACATCCTTGCTTTGCCACCACTGAGAAACCATTTGCACGAAGCCTTCTTCCCTAAACCAAGATCTCTTGATTTTGAAGTATGATCTCGTGTCTGCATTCACCCCACTATCCCAAGCCAAAGGCATGTGGTCAGAGAACGACCTATCAAGGCTCAAAACAGCAGATAGTTGATATCTCTCTAACAAACTAGGACTGCCAAAGAATCTATCCAATTTGGAAATCTGTCCACTGCCATTCCTCCAAGTATATTTCACACCACTGATGGGATATTCAGTCAATCCCATGTTCTGCACAGCCAATTGGAAGCCAACTGTAGAGCTGTCCACTCTCCCATCCGGTTTATCATCACTAGAAAAATAACAATTGAAATCACCCCCTAACAACCATGGGGTCTCTTGCACTCTTTGATGCATTGCATAGAGTTCCTCCCACAAGCCAACTCTGTCTGCTGCCACAAAAGGACCATATATGCATGATATAAACCACTCCATATCACCTTGGGGAGATTGACATCTACAAGAAATTAAGAACCTATCATGAATAATTTCAGTTACTGAAATGGAAGATTTTCTCCACCAAAAAGCCAGTCCACTAGACCGACCAATAGCACCCTTAGCTGCAATATCACTCCAGCCAAATTGCTTAAAACAGTCCCATTCTTTACCATTCTCCCTCTCCAAGTGAGTCTCTTGTATAAGAGCACAATCTATCTCCCACTCAAAGAGATATCTACACAATGAAGCCCTTCTTTGTTTGTTGCGTAGACCACGCACATTCCAAGACAAAACTCTCATTCCTCATTTGAAAGATCCCCATTGGCCTTACAGCTCACATATTCAACCATAATGGAATTAGCAATAGTTTGCTCCTCAATAGGGGGCAAGGTCTCCTTCCTTCTCTTTCTCAACATGTATGGAGATCTACCCACACCTCTTTTTGATTGGAACCACTGCCATACTGCAAGTCAGCAGGAATAGCAAGCTGCATCTGGACTGGTTCTTTAAGCAACAACTGCCTTCCTGTACTGCCCATTTCCATACTGCAATTCATCTTAGAATCTGCCAATTCAGTCTCAGCAACCTCCAGACAGCCGTCCTCTTTGACTGTCATAGCTTCTCTACTATCAGCAGCTGTAACAACATCTTCCATCTGATCTACCTCAGCCATGACACAATGATAGTCCTTCCTCTTTTTGGATTCAGGAGCATCAGCAGGAGGAGAGCGTCCACAACTGTCACTCTGTTTTCTCGCCTCATTGTTGGTTCCAGGCTTCAGTTCTTCCTCAGACGACTTATCTTGACCACATTCAACCTGCCCCAACACCTGTCCAAGAATAGCTAGCCTAACAAGCCAAGAAGTGCCCCCACATCTGATTGTGATCGAATCAGGAATTGAACCAGCATTGGTAACTTCCACCTCGATTTTTAGAGACCTAATATCCCCCTCTCTGATCAAAACTTTAGACCCATCACAGATTGAAGCAAATCCTGCTAGCATTTTAGAGACAACTCCCTTTAACCGCAGGTACAGTGGCAGTCCAGAGATCTCAAGGAGAATCCTCCTGGAGGTCACTCTTTGTGGAGGTCGCTCAGACAAAGCCCCATCAAAAGGAGAGACCATTCTCCAAATCAAAATGAAGTCCTCAAAGATACTTGAACAAAATCTCAATCGTTCTACATCCAGCATGCCCAAAACATACACCAAGAAGCAAGAATGGGATAACATGGCTACCTTCCAGGCCGCAGATAGAAGAGCTAAGGAGCATACCAGGTTTTGGAGCATTTCTATCAACGGCCTGCCTGCCATGATCTCTCCAATCAAAGCACCTCTTAGCGTGATCTCTGCAGTCGAGATCTCTTCCGAAGATGGGATCTCAACTTCAATTGTGTGCCTACCCAAAACCGGCGGTGGTGGCGGACGAGTTTCATTCTTAACCCTCCAGACAGGATGCGAGACTGCCCTATGTGATCGAAAGGGGATCTTCTAGGGCATGACTCACACTTGTGTCCTTCACCACTGAATTCCAAGCAGATCAGGGGGTTTTTACAAATCGCTGCCACATGCCCCCGTCGTCTGCATCTGAAGCAGAGAACATCTCCATTCTTCCTCCTCCAGGGATGTCTTCAAGCATTTTCAGATGACCTAAAGAACCTCTCCTGCCAGGTCCGCTCCCTTCTCCAAGCCCTCGATCCCCACGTCCTCCATTCACCTTCTGCTCCAACCTTGGACTGCTCAGCCCCATTGCCGCCCACAGCCCAACGCCGATCTCCCTCCGTTCGCCTTCCCGCTCTCATATTTCCTAGCCCCGACTTTTTACCTTAGGTAGAAGATGTCTGAGTTAGATGGATTTGTCTTTGGTGGCTCACTCTCCTCTGGCGCTGCATAGAGACTAGTATTTCATAATCTAAATTTCCAGATTATTAAATAAATCATCTTAGAGAGAGATGGGAAAACTGTGCTCTCTTAAGTTCCTTGTGCTCATTCTTTTCTTCTCTCTTTTCTTTCTCTCTCGCTTTTTTTTCGTTTCTTTTCTTTTCTTTTTCCTTTTGAGCTCACATCTCTTTGTAAATATGTTTGATGGTCTCTCATGGCACTACACTTCAATGAAGTTCTGATAACCCTATAACTAAGTTAGAAATCCTCAACCAGTATTTGGGTTGTTAGAAATATAGAAAAAATAGGTCAAGGCTATATTTGGTGGATCATGAGGGTGGTGGGTATTGTTGCTTCGATGTGCTTGACATGAAATGAAATAAATGCAACTTAATGATTTTTTTTTTCAAAAGCTTTTTTTCATATAAATCTACCAACATAATGCAATGCAACGTGACATACGTACTTTTATTCACAAGGCATTATTCGAGATTAGGGATGTTCAAGAGGATATCGGGTGACTTATTTGGTAAAAGTGCCTATTCTCGGCACTGGCAAAGGAATGGATAGGACATCGTATTTCTGACCTTGACATTATTACCCTTCTGATGGGAATACCATCATGAGCCATAACTAGCTCAGTTTAATCTGATTAAGTCAAGAAAAGATCCTACATATCCATCAGAAGGTCTTAAGGGCATAAAACATAAAATTGAGAAGAAAACAAGAATACAGGGTTATATTTGCAAATTTACTATTCTATCACAAAAATAGAATAACCATGGATTTTGTCAGGGGTTGAACAAAGGTCCAATGGTCTTAAGAGTCTAATAAGTGGGTTAGAACAGATAGAAAATGGTTTTTATGCATTACAGGAATTAATGGTCATCTAAAATCCTAAAAACAGACCTGCTTAATTAAGGTTCTAGTTAGGATAAAGTTCATCTAAATCCTATAAAAATCATATAAAAGTATTTTCTAGGGTTTGGCACCT
Organism: Thalassia testudinum; assembly: GCA_037157565.1. Taxonomy (NCBI): domain Eukaryota; kingdom Viridiplantae; phylum Streptophyta; class Magnoliopsida; order Alismatales; family Hydrocharitaceae; genus Thalassia; species Thalassia testudinum. The sequence goes on from JAZHRO010000025.1 coordinate 115,263,894, forward strand.
TCAATTTGACCATTGGAACCCATCTTGACCTAAAATAGAGTTACATTTGCCCTAATTTGGGTAATTATGCAAATTATCTAGTCAAACTAGATCAAAACCAAAATCCAACTTCACCATTGGATTCCTTAGCTCCAAATTAAGTTTATACCAAAATTTGGGCCCAAGTTTGATTTTCTTTATTCCACATGGGTCCTTAGCTTTTGAATTTCTTTCAAAATGACCCCTATCTTTATCATCATTTTCTTCAAATAGGCCCCTGCCACCATGAATCCTATTCCTACAAATTCTGGCAACCTGAATATGGCATGTTCTCCTTGATTCCTTGACAAATCCCTCTCATATTTGAAAGGGAAGTTCGTCAAGGAATTCCCTTCCTTTTGAGCCAATTCCCATGCCCTCAAACCTTCCCAATCTCTCAGCGAATGTATGAGAGATTAGGGTATCTTGGAATTCCTATCTCTAGTGAGCTTTCTTAGCTTTCTTCCCAAGCCCAAAACACCATCCAGAGGCCTATAAAAGGACCCCCAAATCAGATTGAAGATTCCAAGCTCGATTTTGGTCGGAAACTCCCCATATTCCTCCTTCCTCGTCTGGTCGAAAGGCTCCTCGAGCTTTGGTGATTCCTTCCGACGTCATTCCTCGTCTATTTACAATACCAGCGACGGATTTGCCTCCCTCACCCTTCTCCACGTCATGCCATTCTAGAGGGTGCTTCTATCTCCTTCATTGTCACTGTTCCCCACCGGAGTCACCTTCATCTCCAGCATCAGCCATACCACAACTGGTGTTGCCCCTGCCCCTCTTTGTCCGCCAATCACCTAGATAAGTCCCCTAACTCCTCTACATTTACACACCAACCACACTTCATTTCGACTGTCGAATCACCCCAACCACCTTCATCATCCTCTGCTCTGACTAGACCTCCAACGAGGTCCTCCGCTCACTCCACTGTCCCAAATACCTTGCCAACACTGCCAAAACCTCCGCCGTGGCCCCTAGAGTAAAAACCCTAACCTTTCCATGCCTATTGCCCACTTCACCTCATCGAACAACCCACCTACAGACCTTCATCTCCACCCTCGCCAGTGACCTACAACCACCTTCACAGCTCGCCATCGCCACCCACAGCCTCGTCGCATCCTTGCGAAGCTCCTGAACCTATTTAACAAGGTTGAGAGGCCGTATTCTGATTTTCAGGTAGCAGTTCCTCCGCCACCATTACCGAAGCTTCAAGCAAAGCTTGAAGCTAGCTCTAGCATCTGTAGGTCCCAGGCGAAGTCCCAGGCATAGCAGAGAGTCTCGAGGACCACAACCTAGGAACCAATTAGGCCCTTTTACCGAGCCTTTGACTGCAATCGTAAGAAGTAATAGCTGCAGCTGCATGCATTGGAAAGGCAGTGGGATAGTCCCACCTCAGAAGCTGAAGGGTGCCCACAGCCGAATAAATTGAATTCCTACCACAGGCTGTTTGCCTCAACTGACACAGGGGGTGAGGTCCCTGCGCCCCTCACGCACCTCACCCGTGACACCTACATGTGGGTTTGGTGCATCCGATTACCTACCTAAGCCCTGTTCACACCTCGTTCGCCACCCACTGCTAGTGAGCCTAGTGATGAGTCCATTTTAATGGACTATTGTTACGCTTACGTAATTCTATTCTAACATTGTATGTTTGTTAATAATCACATTAGGTCATTAAATGATTGCATGTGTCATTATTTAAGTTTACATTTATTGCTTATTATGTAATCATTTGATATCTCATTCAGGTCCCACAACAGCACACCCGTTACATCTCCACTTAATCCACTCCATCAGGCTAATAATCGGGAAGAAGAGAGAGGAGGATCAATTTTGGAAAAGAACAGGGGGTGAAAAGATATTTCCCCCCATAAATCTCTCAACCTACAGTCGGCCCCAACAATTCCATCAACAGCCGTCGGCCATGTTTAGTAAGGGATTTTGAAAATCCCTTGACTTGTGCGGGGGGAGGAGATAAAAAGAGAGAGGTGGAGGGGCTTGGAGAAGGGAAGACCATCGGGGAGAAGAGACTGCATGCACTGTGGAGAAGGTGTGCACGATGCCTCCAGCCTGCCTGCAAGCTCTCCAACACCACAACCGCGCACCTTGCAAGCAGCGCAGCATCCTCCCACCGTGCGCCCTGCAGGCGCTCCACCACCCACTGCCAACAGTTTCCACCGCCTGCCCACCTTGCAAGCGCCCCCACTGCAAGCCTGCACCCATGCCCTCGCTAGCCCCCTCTCACCATGCCAAGCAACCACCAGCGCCTTCACTAAGCGCACTCTAGCATGCTACCCCACATGCTCCAGCCTCTCCCACCACTAGCCCAGCCTGCCTTTACCATCCTCCCACAGTACCGCAGTGCCCCCACCGCACGCGTGCTCTAGCCTCTCCCACCGCCAACCCTACAGGCGCTGCACCATCCTCCCACCGCGTGCACACACACCCTGCAAGCAGTGTAGCATCTTCACCACACCCGCACATGGCCAAGACCGCCAGCAGGCAGCCAAGACTGCATGCAAGTAGACCGCCTGCAGGCAGCCACGCCCACGCAAGTGCTGCCACCTTAGGCAGCCACGCCCACAGGCAGAGCCCTTACGCACCCTTGTGCGCGCACCCATCGTGCAGTCACGCACCCTGCAGGCAGCAACTCTTCATCTTTTTTGTCAACAGGCCGGCGCCCTACTCCACCGTCCGACAGCCACCAGCCACCTCCGACCGCCGCATCACTACCATTGCGAAGCACTCGACAAGGTGCACTATGCCATCAAATCTCGCTGCCAACCACGCATGGCCGTTCAAGCGAGGAAGAAAGAGGAAAAATCCACTGTTTGTGCCCCAATTAAAATTTACATTGCATGCCATTGCCACTTTAATATTGTTATTTTATTCAGGCCACATTGCATGGATGCACTTATAGTTTCATGAATTTACTTAACTTGTGTTATGTGCATCATTCTACATTGAAATTCAAATCAGATTTGCATGCAAATCAAATTTACATGATATGCCACTACACATGCATCATATACATATTTTTGGGAGCTTAATTCCTATCGTGAAAATTGCATAAATAGCCTTGAACTTTTAAGGAAATTGCAAGCTCCATTTAGAGTAGCATATTCCTCGCACTAAAGTCGCGAAGTTGTCAGCAAACAATATAATCCTATACTCATGAATTTATTGGTTCTATTCCTCCTTGTGGATGCGACATTTTTATTTTGGTTAAATTTGATATTTATTTTAATGTTTGATTGAGAGATTTTCTAGCACATAAAACACAACGACATATCACTTTATTGCTATCATCTTCATAAATAAGCGAAAATCCCTCTGTCACCTGGTCCTAGGTGCACTCTACCCGAATACCTGATAACCTGAGGCTCTAGAAGGGTGGATCCTAGAGAGAGAAGGAGAGGAAGCACATGGGGGCAGGGGGTTTTGCTCTCAGATCCAACAGCTGACACTTAATCATTTAAGAAGCCCTTCCCATTATGTAGAAGAGAAAGGAGAGGAAGCCAGAAGAAGGAGTAGAAAAGCACTATAGCAATGAGCGGGTTAAGCCATCTAATTGGCTGAGCAGATGTCTGAGATTCAAATCACTTATCCTACATGGCATTTATTTGATTAGTATTGTTGAAATATTTGATATAATTGTGAAGGGTAATTGGTGATTCAAATCACCATTTTACCCCATTCTTTTTGCATTATCTGACATTTACTTTCATTTATATATCATTCTTGTTTGGAGTTCTATTAAACATTGCTTATATATAATTGCTTATATTGCCCTTCTCAAAAAAAAAAATACATTGCTTATATTGCAATCTCGAGAATTATTTTTGCCAATTGCTTCCTATGTTCGACCTCGAACTTTCATTCGAGTAATAAATTATATTTATTTTTCGCACTGATTCACCCTATAATACATGCATTGATTTTAAAATCCAATTGAAAGCGAATAACATTTTGGCGCCGTTGTCGGAGAGCATCCGCAACTTTGATCTCTTGATTGCAATATGTAATCTGGTACTAACTTGCTCTATCTCTTTTGACTGTGATCTATTTCAAGGACTCATTGAAAGAAGATCAACCACACATCATCCACTCTAGGGGCAGGTGAACTCCATCCACCCTCTTCTAAGCCCTTGATTCTGAAAAGCTAAAAAAGGAAAAAATCAATTAGGGCTACTTGCATTCTATTCTTAGATAAATCATCAAGTTGCATGATTTGATACATTCTAGAGAAACATCCAAACCCTGATTTGTGCACCTACTTAGGATCTTAAGGTATCTAGGGCTATCACCTTCTTGCTTGAGCCCTAGGTACCACATTTGGACAAAATTGAATTGGACCGATCAAAGTCAATTAGGGTTTCCAGTTTAAGGTTTTAAAAACACACTTGCTTAATCAAGAATTGATCTTCCCAAACAGTGTGTGCCTAAGCCTTGGTTGAATTGATCTATTCAAGCAAATTCTAAAATCAGGCTCTTAATTTCATTTGAACACTAAAAGAGGGACCTAAATTTTTCAAGGGACAAAATAGGTGAAGTTGACCCACCTTGTTGGGTTAACCAATCTTAAAATTAGGTCACTTTTCACAAAAACATCTTAAAGTTCAAGTGAAATCATAAGCACCCTTGTTCTTAACTTAAAAATTGGTAGACTTAAGAGGTCAAGTCCCCATTCTGGTCTACCTGGGTCCTTAGTGACAAGAGAGGTCAGATGGGGGAAACCCTGTAACTCGTGGGGGCACTCTATCATGTAGGGGTCTTCGCAGGACTCTCCCTCTCTAGCTGCCCAGGTAATTCTCAGGTGGACGGCTTTTTGACATACGGGTATCATCCGCCCTGAACCTCTATAGGTATCCAAAATTTTTGGGTGTCGTGATTGGGTCCATCACCTGCTATCCCTCATCTATTCCATCGATGCATGTTTGGAAGGAGGTCCTTAAGACCATCCTTGGGGCCTCCATTAGCTATTCACTCTCGTCGAGGTCGAGCTTCGACTTCCGTGTTTGTGCAATAAGCTGATCATATTGACATATCCTCTGATTCAGAACCTACTTCCCCTTCATCAGCTATGGATCACCAAGAAGAACCTAATCTTGAGCAACAATTCCATGATTTCCAAAATTGAATCAATGCCATCATCAACCCACCGTCGCATCCTCAAATGCGAGATCACTATAATCCTGTAGTGGTGGAGATCGAACCCTGAATCAACATTCCCATGGGAGGACCCGAGGTAGATCTCAAGCCTAGCATGCTTCATATGACCCCATAATTTCATGCCTTAACTCCAAGGATCCTTTCTAGCACATCAAGAACCTAAAACATTTGGCCCACACTTTTGGGGCAGATGTACAGAATCGAGACGGATTACTCTTGAAACTCTTCTCATTCTCTCTGGCTGACAAAGTCGCTCACTGGTTCCAAACTCAACCACACATGATCAACACATGGGGAGAACTTCAAACTGCCTTTCTGCAAAAATTCTACCCCATTGGTTGTACAAACATGATGCGGCACCAAATCACGCACTTCTACCAAGGAGCAGGAGAATCTCTACACTAAGCATGGGATCGCTTTCTGGATCTCATGCGTAAGTGCCCCCATCACAGAGTTTCGAAGTGGGAACAAGTGCAATCCTTTTACCACAGACTCCGTGACGACATCAAGCTCTTTGTCAATGCAACCTATGGTGGTAGCATCATGGGTCAACATGAGGACACAATCTGGGAAATTCTCGAGAACATGTGCGAGAACTCCCTGAATAATGAGTCATTGGGTGCGTATGACCGGACGTCCACCCGCACATTGACAAATAATCAGGGGTACACAAATCCTGAGCCCTTTCCGCATCCGTTGATCTAGACTTGGTAGCTAGTCAATTGGACAAAGTCTCCATTATCGAGAAAAAGGTGGACGACATCACTTGTCATCTACACAAATCCACCTCCGCACCTCAAAGCACATACGCTCACCCACCCACAGGAAGGGAGGCTATGCATAACATCTACCACTCCCAAGGGATGGATGCATATCCACCCCCGTAAGATTATGGCTTCAGAGGCAACTTCGGGCCAACCCATCTTAGTTGGGGGAACTCTGAACCCCCGTACCTCAATTATCTCAGAGCTCCTCAAACCTGTGAGGATCTCCACGCTGTCCAGAATAATCCTTTCTCCAATACCTACAACCCTGGATGGCAGAATCATCCTAACTTTGCATGGTCGGGAAATAACCCAAATCTGAGATCCCAATTCCCACCCCGACCACAAAACCAACAACCATGTCAACCCACTCAACCAAGGCCTAATCAAAATTTTCAATCTGGACCACCTAAAGAAGAACATACATCTTTGATTCTTCAAACCTTGGTTGACGTGCAGAAACAACACAAAGAAGAGATCTCTGAGTTGCAAAATCAATTGGCCCAGCTAGCAAGTGCTCACCAACCTAATGCACTTCCTTCTTAGCCTCTCCCAAACCCAAATAACGTGCCTAACCAGAGGTGCATTATGACCAAAATCAGGGCCAAGCACACTTAGTTTATCAAACCCCTTTTGCCCCATCACCTGACTAGATGGATGCTTCAACTTCATACTCGGGATTTCAACACCAAACACCTATTTCGCACAATCCAAACCAAAATTAGGCAGGATTAAATTCTGTCACCACCTGTAGTGGAAAAGCAACACAAGACCCACCCTTTCCTAGCCACAACATGACTGAGACCATAAACCCTAACCCTAGATTAGTCATCCAGGACACGCCCATCCCTGATAAAGAGCCTGAGCCAATTCTAGAGGAATCATCTAAGGTTCCATTTCCTGAGGCCTTAATCAAGGGAAAGAAGACAACCAAACCCATGGTCAAGCTCTTTGAGCGAGTCCATATAAACATCCCCTTGATGGATGCGGTTCGCCACGTATCGGCTTACGCACGATTCCTAAAAGAAGTGTGTACACCCAAGCATAAGCCGTAAACCAAAGGCGAGAACCCAATCGTACTGTCGGAGTAAGTCAACTCCGTCATTTTGAGCAAACTCCCACCTAAGGCAAAAGATCCAAGCACCCCTCTGATCTCCTGTGCTATCGATGATATATAGTTTATCTGAGCCTTATTGAACCTAGGAGCTTCCATCAATTTGATACCTACATCCCTACTAGACTACTTTGAGGAATCTGAGCTTAAACCGACAGAGATGACTTTGCAATTAGCCGATCGATCTATTAAGCCACCAAAAGGAATCCACGAGGATGTCATAGTTAGGATACATGATTTCTATTTTCCTATGGATTTCATTATCTTAGACATGGATGCTCCCAAGAACTTGAAGAATATACCAATCATATTAGGAGGACCCTTTCTAGCCACAGCTAAGGCCAATATTAATTGTGAGGAGGGCTAAATTGAGTTAAAATTTGGGAGCAGGACACTGAAGATCGACATCTTCAAGGCCCAACAAGGAATTGATTGCGGGGTTATAGAACAAATTTGTGATATCAAGGCTATGGTTGACGATCTATGCATCGAGGAAAACCAAAATATTTCTGATCAACCAAAAGAAGATCAAAACCCACAATTAGAGGATCTTGAACATAATCTAGACACACCCATAGTTCCTTACTTTGCTCCCGACACCCACCCTGAACCACCTGCTGCTGCTGCTGATAATCCTGTTATGGAATTGAAACCCCTCCCTGACCATCTCAAATACGTCTTTTTGGGTTCCAATCAGATGTTTCCTATGATTATCAACTCCAGACTCACACTTGATTAGGAAACACGCCTGATTTCTATTCTCCAGCTACATCGGAGAGCCATTGGATAGACTCTCGATGATCTGACTGGTATCTGCCCCTTATATTGCACACATCACATCTATACTGAAGAGGGCTCACGACCATCCCGTGAAATGCAAAGATTCCTAAATCTAAACCTGTAGGATGTCATGAAAAAGGAGATCATCAAGTGGTTAGATGCAGGGATCATCTACCTGATCTTTGATAGTCGGTGGGTGAGTCCAATCCAAGTTGTGCCTAAGAAGGCAGGACTCACCGTCATCAAGACTGAAATTGGAGAATCCATATCGACCCATATAGCAAACTCGTGGAGAGTCTGCATTGATTATAGAAGACTCAATTCCTCCACGAAGAAGGATCATTTCCCACTACTGTTCATTGATCAGATCCTTAAGAAACTAGTGGGAAATCGATTCTTCGGCTTTTTGGATGGGTACTCCAGTTATAACCAGGTCGCAATCCATCTTGAGGACGAAGAGAAGACCACCTTCACCTGCCCCTTCGGGACATATGCGTTCCAAAGGATGCCCTTCGGTCTTTGCAATGCACCAGTTACTTTTCAGCGGTGCATGCTTGCCATATTCTCATATATGGTAGGTGAATACCTTGAGGTTTTCATGGATGACTTCTCGATATTTGGAGAATCTTTTGATGATTGCCTCTTGCAGTTGGTCCAAATCCTCAGGAGGTGCATCGACGTGAACTTGGTTCTATCCTGGGAAAAGAGCACTTCATGATACCTGAGGAAATTGTCCTGGGACATCTCATCTCTGAAAAAGGCATCCATGTTGATCGAGCCAAGGTGAATCTGATTTCCAAACTCCTTATGCTTACCTCGATCAAGGTCATCCGATCCTTTATGGGGCACGTCAATTTTTACCATCGATTCATTCCCGATTTCTAGAAAATCGTGTGCCCCCTGACTAATCTTCTCACCAAGGATGCCTCCTTCAAAATTACCGAGGAGTGCACTCAGGCATTTGAGATCCTACGTGATCGAGTTACCTAAGCACCTATCCTGCAGTCCCCTGATTGGTCTCAACCCTTTGAGATCATGTGCGATGCATCTGATTATGCTGTGGGTGTAGTACTTGGGCATAAAATAGATAGGAAACCTGTGGCCATCTACTATGCTAGCAAGACACTTGATGATGCTCAACGTAACTACACAGTTCCTGAGAAAGAGCTGCTAGCTATAATATTTGCCCTGGAGAAATTCAGATCATATCTTTTAGGTTCACACTTTATCATATACTCGGATCACATTGCAGTGAGGCACCTCCTCGAGAAGAAGGATGCGAAAACTCAACTAATCCGCTGGATCTTGCTATTGCAAAAATTTGATCTTGAGATTCTCGATAAAGTGGGAAAGTAGAATGTGGTAGCTAACCACTTATCCTGCCTTTTTTCTGACATTATTGACCCTTCCGGACTTTCCCAATGAGCACCTCCTGACTATTAGTATGGGACTTGCTTGTTTTACTGATTTGGTAAACTACTTGAAATCACATCAGATCCCATTTGATTGGCTGAAGGCCAAGAAAGACAAATTGCATTACGATGCCAAGTACTACATTTGGGAAGACCCATACCTCTTCCACATTGGTGCTGATCGGATCATCAGCCGTGCATCCCAGAAGCAGAAATTCAAGACATTTTATCCTTCTGCCATGACCAGGCCTGCGACAGCCACTTCTTCGAACATAAAACCGTAGCAAAAGTCCTTCAGTATAGCTTTTACTGGCCTACAATTTTTAAAGACACATACGATCACTGTAAGGCATGCACTCGTTGCCAAACCTTGGGCAACATGAGCCACCGTGATATGATGCCCTTGCAGCCGATTCTCGTATGCAAAATCTTCGATATCTGGGGGATTGATTTCATGGGACGCTTCCCTATCTCGGACAACTTCAAGTACATTCTTCTCGCTGTTGACTACGTGCCCAAATGGATTGAAGCCATCCCAACCCAAACCAACGATCATAAGGTGGTAATCAAATTCATTCATCAAAACATCTTTTCTCAGTTCGAGATTCCACGTGCCATTATCTCTGATGGAGGGACCCATTTCACAAATGCTCAGTTTAGATCACTGATGACCAAGTACAGGGTATCACATAGAATCTCTACTCCTTATCATCCCTAAACCAATGGTCTAGCTGAGCTATCGAATCGAGAGATCAAGAAAATTTTTCAGGTCACTGTCCGACCTGACAGGAAAGATTGGTCATCCCGACTTCCGAAAGCCTTGTGGACTTATAGGACCACCCACAAGACCCAATTCGGCATGTCTCCTTTCAGATTGGTGTATGGGAAGGCATGTCACCTCCCCGTCAAGTTGGAGCACAAAGCCTATTGGGCTGTATGGAAGTGCAATCTAGATCTTCTAAGGCAGGAACCCACTGAAAGCTTCAAATGAGCAAGATCGATGAACTACGCAATGATGCATATGAGAACTCGTGAATTTACAAAGAGAGGGTTAAGGCCTTTCACGACAAGCACATATCTAGAAAGATCTTTCACCGTGATCAAAAAGTCTTACTCTTTGGTGCCAAACTCAAACTGTTCCCAGGAAAACTCAGATCAAAATGCATTGGACTAAATCTTGTCCGACGAATTTTTGGAAATGGAGCCATTGAAATCAGTCAACCCAGCCCAATTCCGAGTATCATTACCCAATTATCCAAAAATTAAGATTCCTCACACTAGTTTTAAAGCATCAGTAGACTCTCTACTCTCACCTCACAATTATTTGGTGGATCTATTAGAAGATGATTTGCCTGACTCCTTGATTACTATCCAAAAGGTTCAGGAAAAGAAGCAATGCTTCTTCTCGATAAACTAAAGATGTCTATTGGTCTTCGCAGTGGATCCATTACAAATTCTACATGCAAGTGTGAAATTGTATTAGATTCTAAGTTCAGGAATCAACTAAAGAATAAATCCCTAATAAAACCTCTTGGTAAGAAGATCTATTTCCTAAAGTGTTGGCAAAAAACTTTTCAGTTTATATGTAGTACCCCCCCACCCCACTCCTAAGTTCTTGCATGTCCTCATGCATGAATAAGAGAAAAATAAAGTAAGACAAGATGTAAGTGTGTATAAATCACTTGGAATTGCTCCTGATTCGTCATTCAGCATATGCCTACACTACAATGATAATCACAATATGCAGACTAATATGTCAAAATGAAATATGCTATAAATAGAAGTTAGATAAATGTTGAGTTTACCACCTCCAACTGGGCCAAACTCCATCAGATGGATCAATGATTGCAGGAGAGTGGGTTAAGATCAAAAGGAAGATGTATTTGTACGCTCCAAGAATCAGTGGTCCACCCATGCGGACCAATTGATGCTGCAACCCTATTCCAAAGAGTCTCTCAATAATCAAGTGTGGAACATGGGCAAAGAATGGAGGAAGATTGGAATGAGGGTGATGATGCCAATCTTGCCCATTGATTTCTTTCCAAAAGTCTATGAGCAAGTGCTGAGGAAGTGGATTGATATGAAAATCGAAATGCCAGTCAGCATTAGAGTTTGGATCATAATGTTCTTCATATTAGTGATTAACATCGAAAATCAAGTTCCCCCCAAGCCCTAGGTTGTATGAAGGTATTTATGCAATAGGAAGTTCACCAAAATCCTCTTCAGAAATCATCTCATCCTCGTCAGTACTAATCTCAGATTCCTCAAAATTTGTCTCAGTCTCTGAGTCGAGCCATCCATTAGATTGACTAGGATTATGAGTAAGTCCCCAATTCTTTGCACTCAGTATTTCACCTTCATAAGTGTTAGTTTGCTCACCATTTTGTACTTCCAATGGTCTTTCTGTTTCCCTTGATAAATCCTCAGCAGTACCCTCTGAGAATTGGAAATTAGAATCAAGTGTAGAGAACGCAACCTCTGGATTTCCTTCATCATGTTGGTAGGTGGGAGGAAAAAAGTGTGAATCACAAGATGTCAGAGTGAAAATTGATTTGTTTCTCTGAATAGTCGTGTCAACTCCAAACTCATCAAGGCACCTGTGATTATCTAAATCCCTAGGCAAAATCATCTCCGAATTACCAAGATGCACTTGACCAGTGGTGTTCAAGGAAGAAATCTCTTGATTTTATTGAATCCACCCTGTCTTTGCTTTAATTCCTCTAGATTGTTTGAGATATCCAAATGTAAATTATCCTGTGAATCCTCACCTTGGAAATCCTTGAATATAAAGGAGTCGTATTCCGACTTATGACTCTCTGATCCCTCAAAATGAAAGGTTTGCATCTCAGAGCTTTCATCAAGATCTAAATCCATAGGTTGATTTTCTTCCTTGATTCCATCAGATGTCTCCCACAATTGTAATTAATGTTGGGGGTACCATCCCTTTCCTCCTCACTTTCCCGATTGGGACTCTCAGATGAGTCCATTTGAGTTATTCCTTGCTCACGTCTCTTGATCACCTTAGATATCTCTTTTTTCATTTCAACATCACCTATTGAGACATCAACATCATCTACTCTGGGTGTATGACTCGAAGAATCCCTAAAAGCAGTCTCAAGTTCCCTAAAATCCTTTAGGCTAGTTTGAACTTGGTACTGCAAAAGGAGTATGTCTTGAAGTGTGCGAATTTGTTGATTCATTCTAGCCAAGGATTCTAGTTCTTTAAGGGCTTCCATAAGAGATTCTTCAGTTGCAATCAAAGTCTGTCTTTGCCTCAAATCAATAGTGATCTGGATTTGATGTGGATATCTTGCAACTATGTCCTTATACTTTGCTACTGTTTGTTGCAGTCTGAGAAGTAGTTGTGAGTCCATTGGCGGCTCCCTAGTGGTGATCTATGTGGATGTGGTCTCAGATGCAACTCTCGAGGAAGATGGAGGGTTATAATAGATTTGGTCTGGAAAATCATAAGCGTGGTGGGTGTGTTCAATGTAGTTATAGGTTGCGATCGAATCCTCAACCTTGAGTGGCTCATCATGCACCTGTGTCACATTTTTACTGAATTCAGGTCCCCTAAAGGTGATGTCTTGGGTTCTTTGTCATTCATCCTGATTGCTTTTTTCATGTCCTCAGATTCCCTTTTTCTGACCTCCTTTGCTTCCTAGATCATTTGGATCAGTTCAGTGATCTAGGAGTTCTTGTGTAGGGTAGGACTTTGCTTTTGGTGGGATCGGTCAAGATAATCAGTCATCATGATGAGATCCTGATCCTGCATGGAGAGTGTCTCTAAGGGTTGTGAGATCTGTGTGGATGTCTAAGAGGGTGAGATGGGTATATCCCAGGCCCGACGAGCACACGTATAGGAATAATGAGGAGCAATTGGCTTGGGAGGAGAACCCTAATGATGGTAAGATGAGAAAGAGTATGGGTCCACGATCAAGATGATCAAAAGACACCAAAAGGATCTTGGTGACCTTACACCAGTTACAGGGACTAGTGGCAGAACAAGGCAAAGGCCTTGCAATCAAATTGGTCCTTATAGTTAGATAACTAGATGTTTCGTTCAGGTTTGAATTATTGAAGAAAATTTGTCAAGAAAACGACTGAAGATAATCCCCTCCTCTTAAGCAAACCTAGCCAATTTGGTTACGAGGGGACTAAGAGGAAGGTTCTTCCTTCAATTTTTGCCTCCGGTTCCTTTGTACCCCTTAGTCGCAGTCGTTTGATGCTACCCTACAGGCTTAGTCACTAGGTTTGGGAGAAGAGGTTAAAATTATCTAGTAGTTTCAAGACAAATGCAGGTTACTTGATATGTTCTTTGGGATTTTTAACCTTTTTCTTCAATTTGATTTATGGCGAGCATTCCATAAGGTGACTCAACTCACCGACTAATCACTGGCCTTGATTAAGTCTAGGCTAGTCCGATGTGGTCCTAAGGCTCATGCATTTCTATGTTTTTCTCAGATAGTAGACATTGATCAAAAATATACTCTCAAGTAAAGTTGGAATCCAAATAATTTGAAAATTACCAGGAATATTCCTTTTTTGATAAGCTTTTTAGAGAGTATTTTTTCATAATTTTTACTATTTCCAATAAATATTTATCAATTTTTAAGTAATAGGGGGTTGGATTTGAGATTTTGACATTGTGTTGATTTTTCTGTTGGAAACAGTATCAAATGCAATCCAAAAATTCAGAAAAAATATGACAATGAGAGAAAATTTTATTAAATTTCAAACCCCATCATTCTTCAGTCAATCAGATTTGTGTGTTGGTTAGAATCGATTTTTGAAGTTCAGAGAAATTAATTTTTTGGTCTATCAGACCTTTATGTATCCCACGAAGTTTTAAAAATTCCGTAGATTGAATTTCCTTTTTAGAATGGTGGCATTGGAAAGATAATTTTAAAATCTAGTTCTTGTCGGAATTTCAAGATTTTTTGACCACTGGAAACATAGTAATTGAATTTTTAAATCATGTTTAGTTTCTAGTCGAGTTTCTCACAATAGCAGTAGCAAAGAGAACATGTTTTTTTTTTCCTAAGGCAAAGCAAATCCTAACTAGCTAACAAACCCTAATCCTAGATATATATTGTTTTTCAAATAACTCTTATCCTATTCAATTTCTTAATCTAAAATCCTAATAAATTGAACATGTGCACCTGATAGTCTTCACCTGCACTTGATGAGCGCGTAGATCCTCTCTTCATTTCTACACACCAAAGAATACACTAAATCAATTATAAAATCAAAAATCATCGTACCTCCCCGGCAACAGTGCTAATTTGTTCATCCTGTAGATAGCTTTAAAAGAATGAATACATCATGGTATAGCATGAAATACATTAAAACAAATACAATTTTAACGAGGTGAGTCTCGATCGAACTCAGGGAGGTAGAAAATGCTTCTAATTTCATAAACTGAATTAGAATTGCATGCTACTATGTATAAACTAATTAATATATATATATAAAGCAAATAAAATAAGCTGGTTTATCATGAAGCACCAAATAGAACTAGAGTTTATGGCTAATACATTCAAAGCTAGAGCAAGAAAAATAGCTATCTAATTTATCAGAATAAGGACACCACAGGTGGTCTGTGGTGGCCTTCTGGAGAGGTTAGGGAGAGCAGTAGTGGTGCACCAAGGTGGCTTGGTGGGTGCTCCAAATGGAGAGAGCCAGAGAAGAACTGGAGAGTTGGAAAGGGTCTGGAGAGAGTTGTTCTTTAACTAGGGACCCTGGGGCACTTTTTATAGCTTCCTTGAGGAGTAAAGTGGCCACTTGAGACCTCCAACTCATGCTTGAGGCTTGGATTTATTAGATTCGATGATTGGGAGATCAATGGCTCTGATTGATCTTTAAAAGGCCTTCCAAAACTCCTTAAATGTGTGGATGCGTTCTCTAGCTGACATGTTGCTTGCTCTCTGCCAGTGGATTGCGATCCGATGGTTATCGCTCACTTCGTGCCCACGCCTCAACCATAATAGCACAATTCACGCTCAATCCTCATGAGCGCGCACGTATCACCTCTCAACCATTGCTTAAATGCATCGAGGCCACTGCCTTCAAATTTCAACGTGCGTGCATGCACATTTGGTTGTGTATGAGCACACGCGTTCCCATCGGAGGCCTGCAAGCATGCCACGCAGTCATGCCATTGCCGTTCGGTGTAGATCTAATGCTTGAATTTCTTCCATGCATGTTGCCACCTCGATTTTCCATGGATCGCGCTTTGATCACTCTCCCTTGGGTTATGTTTGAGTACACTAACCAACGTGTTGGGAGCATGGATTGTCGCACTTTCCTTTTCATGTGCAGCTACTCTCAGTTGTTGGATGGAGATCCAACGACTAAGGAACTTCCTTCCTTGATGAGGCACGCTAGTGCGGTCGATGTGGACATGTTGTGGCCATTGGATGATGATCCAACGGCCCATAGTGCATGGGGAAAGTGCCTTTAGAGGTTGGGGTGGTGACGCTAGGCGGCTGCAATGGTACCACGTGGCACCATCATGGTCGTCCATCTTCTTTTTTTTTAAAACGGTGCTTTAGGCCTCTGATCGAGATGATTCTTGCATCATTGGACTGCAACCGTTGATTCGGATCCATCCTTGCAGTTGAATTTTACATTGAGGTCCAGATTTTCATCTATTTGCCTGTTGGGCCTTACTCTTCTACAGACTCCATAGGATGCTACGAGAGTTTGATCGATGCAATCTCGGAGGCGTTGGACTCCCATTGACATTTTGAGTAGATCCATATGGTTGGATTAGTCATCCGCAACCCTAAATTACTTGCGATTGTTAATACCTCTCAATTAGAACAAACTATGACATTATCTTTTACAAAACTAATAAATCAACTATGATGCAAAGTATGATGCGTATGTATGCATAATGCCTAAGTTAAACTAGGATCTAACTTAATTCAGGTATATTAGGACCTATGATTGTTGCGCAATCAACAGGAAAGTTGGAAATCAAATTCACCTTAACTTGATCAATTTGGATACCTTTCTTAAATACAAGGTGTCCAACTACAATGCCCTCATGAACCATAAAATGGCTCCTTTCCCAAGAGAGAACCAAATTCACTTCAATGCATCATCGGACGATTTGAACCAAGTGTAGAAGGTGATCATCGAATGTATGACCGAATACTGAGAAGTCATCTTTGAAGACTTCGAGGTATTTACCTACCATATTCGAGAATATGACTAACATGCATCGCTAAAAGGTGGCAGGAGAATTGCATAGCCTAAATGGCATCCTATGGAATGCATACGTATCGTAGGTGTAGGTAATGGTGGTCTTCTCTTGATCTTCAGGATGAATTGCCACTTGGTTATATCTAGAGTATCCATCCAAAAAATAGAAAAATTGATTTCTGCCAGTTTTTCAAGGATCTAATCAATAAATGGGAGAGGGAAATGGTCCTTCTTTGTGGAGGTATTCAATTTTCGATAGTCGATATAGACTCTCCACAAGTTTGCAATTCTTGTCAGGATAGTTTCTCTATATTCAGTCGTAATGACGATGAGTCCCACCTTTTTAGGCACAACTTGGATGGGACTCACCCAGTAGTTATCAGAGATGGAGTAGATGATTTCCTCATCAAGCCACTTGATGATCTCCTTTTTCACGACCTCCTGGAGATTTGTATTAAGTCTTATCTGCATCTTGCAAAAAGGTCATGAGCCCTCTTCGATAAAAATTTGATGAGTGCGATAAGAGGGACTTATTCCAGTCAAGTCATCTAAAGTCCAACCAATGGCTCTACAATGCTACTGGAGGATAGAAATCAGCTTCATTTCCTAATCAGGAGCGAGTTGAGAGTTGATAATCACTGGAAACGTCATATTTGAACCCAAGAATGCGTACTTCAGATGGTCCAGGAGAGGTTTCAGCTCCATAATCGGGTTATCAATAGCAGGTGGGGGTTTGGGGTTAGCCTCAGGAGATAAGGTGGAAGCTAAGGATAGGTCTAAATCAGATTTAGGCTCCCTAATCTATGGGTCAAGATCTTCTTGTGGTTGAGATCATTGGAGAATCGGGTTCACCTCGGGAATCAAATCCTCAACCAGAGAACCTATGTCACACACTTCCTTAATTGCCCCATAGTTTATTCCTTTCTAGGCCTTAAAAATATCGATTCTCAATGTTTTATCGCCAAATTTTAACTCGATCTGGCCCTCTTCACAATTGATATTTTCCCTCGTAGTGGTAAGGAACGATCTCCCTAAGATGATTGGCATATCTCTCAGATTCTCAGGGGTATCCATATCCAACACAATGGAATCCACCTGAAAATAGAAATCTCACACCCTAACTAGAACATCCTCGAGAATTCCACATGGTGACTTAATCTATGTGTTAGCCAATTGTAGAGTCACCTCAGTCAATTTGAGCTCAGTTTCATCAAAGTGATCCAGTAAGGAGGTGGGAATCAAGTTTATGGGGGCTCCTAAATCCAATAAATCTCGATCAAACTCTAGGTTTCCTATCTTGCAAGAGATCAAAGGGGTGACAGGATCCTTTGCTTTCTGCAGGAGTTTACTTAGAATTATAGAGCTTACTTGCTCTAACAGAACAATCAGACTCCCATCCTTATTCCGCAGCTTACGCTTTGGTGTACACAAATCCTTCAGAAATCTTGCGTAAGCTGTACTTGGTAGATTGCATCCATCAAGGGAATGCTTATTTAGACATGCTCAAAGAGCTTGACCAAGTCATCCTCAGGTGTTGTTGTAGCAGAAAGTAGTCATAAATAGAGTTGAGCTTTGAAAACCCATCGTTATAGTGTGATTTGCGAGAAAAATAGTCAACAGATAAATTTTGCCAAAACTCAAAAGGAATTTTGGGTTGAACACAAGGAGTCAGACGTTTAATTAAAAACTGCATTTGTTTTATTGTCACGAAGTAGATTAACTATTCCAATTGAATCTAAACTGGCTATCTACTTAAAGAATAATGAATAAAAGAGAGAGAGAGAGAATATTATGAATAAAGACAAAATAGAGATAGAATGGACAAGAATTTCATAACCACAATATCATGTCTATTACAACTAACCACTACAGTAGAAAGTAGAAAATCTACACGAGAAAGTGGTAAATCACTCTATAAAGCGATAAAGAGAAGGTGGAGAATAGTTATCCTCCTCGATGGCTGCTTGGAGGACGAGCTGCATTGGCGGAATGCCTGGATGAAGGTGGTAAGATGTAGGATGAAGGAGAACGACGATGAAGGACAGAGGATGGAGTAGGGCAACGTCATAGCGGGATCCGCTTCCCGAATGGCGGTGAGAGGACCACCGCGGAATGTTCCACGAATGGAATGAGGTGGAAAAATTATATTTTTTAACTCTAGAAGAGCATCCCAGATTTGGGACAAGCTCTTAGAGCTTTGGAGGGGATGAGAGAAGAGAGGAAGGGATGAGAAATATGTGGGGGTCGTAGGGTGGTAGCGTTCTCTCTCAACACAGTTAATTAAGTTAATTTTGCTTAATTAAATGTATTAGAAAGTAACTTAGGTTAACTCGAATTTGTGTCGGTTTAGTAGTATAGGGTCGAATTAACCTAACATTTTAGATTTTTTAACTGGCTGAGGCCAGGTCGTTTGCTGGGAGGTATACATTATTTTAAATTCACCAATTAATTCTAAATATCTTATAGGTATAGGAGATATAATTAAGTTAATTTTTATAACATGAATTTTGCAAAATCATTTAAATTGAGGAAATATGCAAAATTCCATATGAAATCACATTTACAACATTTAAAAACATGTAAATTTTCTATTTATTTCAAAAGAATTAAGGCAAATAAGAGTTCATCTAGTCAAAGTATGCCTTATTACAATAATTAAAAGCAAAAGGAAATTTAACATGTAGTAATAAAAATGAATTCTTTATTCTTCAGCCTCTCTTTCTCTTTTCTTCTTCTTTCTTTCTCTCTTTTCCTTTTATTTAATTTATCCTTTATCTTTCTCTTTCTCTTTCTCTTTTATTTCTCTTATTCTCTCTTATTCTCGAGCTTCCTTTCTTTCCTTTCTTCTCTTTTGCTATGCCTTTTTCTTCTTTGCTTAGCCTTTTTCTTAAGCTTCCTTAGTACCTGTTCCTTCTCTTTCTTCCTCTTTACGATTTCTTCTTCTGCTTCCTTTCTTCTTTCTTTCTCCCTTAACCTTTCTTTCCTTCTTCCCTTAGCCTCTTTTCCTTAGTGTCTATATTTAGCCATCAAAGCCTTTAGCTGAGCCTTAACTCTTAATCCTTCCTTTGAACCATTACTTAACTGGTTTTTTTTTTTATTTTCCTCAACCAAAAATTAGATTTTGGTTTGCGGCTCAGACCTTTTAGGGATACGCAACACCCTTTACAGGGTGGGACCTGACCCTACTATGTCCTCTCCTGATTCAATTTATTTTGGTTTATTTTCAATTTATTTTCTCGAGCCAACCGGCTCAACCGCCTCCCAGGCCTCGCCCTCCTAGGGCCACACACATCACACGCTCACACAGGCGCACCCTCATAGGCACACACGGCCACACGCACACACGCATATGCTCATTCATTTGATAACCGTGCGCTGAGCACTAACGACTAAATAACGCCTTTAACAAAACACTTTTATACCAAGTCGGCTGCTCCAAAATTCTCGATGTGGGACCAAACTTTTCCCTTTCAGAGCTGACTTCAAGTGTCAATATCTCCTAGCTCAGAGCTCCAAATCAAGCGAATCAAAGCTTGTTGGAAAGCTCTTGAGTAGCTCTACAAGATTACAGGGTCAATTTAATGCTAAGGGGAAGATTTCTTCTTTGATTTGAATGGTGGAGTTATGGGTTTCCTACAGGTATAAACTGCCTGGAAATGAAATTAAGGCTTACAGAGTCCATAGGCTGGACTTTCTCTCCTAACTAAGGTTTTAAATTGGTTCTACAAGTATTTTCGTAGCTGCTGGAATGGGTTTTGAGCTCTCAAAGCTTCAGGTAACGCAAAGGAATTTGAAGCTTCTCTGAAAGCTTCAGAGACTGTATTTAAACATGAAGAAAGGTCTAACAGACAACTAAGATCATAGTCAATCGATTTAAATAGATTTTAAGGGTTGTTACAAGCTTGTCTGGGCTAGAATCGCGATCAAATTCCATCCAAAAGCCACTGCCAACAGTTTGGGTTCAAAAATAACCTAAACCGACAGTGTTTGAATTCCAACAAAATTAACCCACAAAGCTCATTTAATTCACTCTAAAATCATTCATACGAATCTTAGAAACAATTCAAGCTCCTCAAATCAACAGATTGAGCTCAGAGTCAAGGTCTTAAGGCTCGGGTTTGACTATAAGGCTCAAAATTTTGACTTTCTTTTTTATGCCTCTTCACAAGAAATTAAAGCCTAAAATAAGATCCTCTTAACCTTAGAAACTTGTTCAACCCTTTAAATAGTTGTTTGAACCTAAGAAACTACGGTTTCAGGCTCGTCGCCTGAACTAAAAATGTTGTTTGTTCGTAATAAGAGTTAGGGGTTTGTTACACTAATTTGAGCACAAAATCAACTCCAATGCATTACACTGAAGCTTCTAGATCCATCAAATGTGACTTTTAGTCTTCTGTTAGACTCCTCCAACTCTGCTGGAGTTGGAGAAGATGGATCAGTAATCCAAACTCCAAGCATTAAAATTCCAAATAAACAACCTCAAACAAATCAATGATCAAAATTATGTCATTCTGGAGCTTCTCATCAACTTTAATAGGGTGAAGATCAAATTTGACTCGCTAGAGCTCACCGGAGCTCCGGTAAGTCCAAAAAAAAGATGAAACTTGTGTACAAAAAGAAATTTCATGCCATTTTTGATTTGAAGAGATTCCTGAGGTCACAAGGAACCTCAAGATCACATTAAATTCCTCATTAACTTATTAGATGTAAGATTTGGCAGTGAATTCAGTTTGAATAGGATTTGAATTAGTTGAGCCACAAGACTTGATCTCCCACTCAGATGAGTGGTCAAGACAAGTCAGAAAGGGATTGCGATGATAAATACTTAGTTAATTTAAGGTTTTAACTGCTCTTGAGCAGCCATTGACCGCGAGCTCAGGAGCTTAGATAAAATTAGGCATTTAAGTTATATATAGTATTTAATCAAATTAAGATGATAATTAGGATCCTTTAATGATGAGTGAGTGATGGAGGATCCGATGGAGGTGGAATTAAGTCAACTACTGCTACCATGGACAGTAGAAGTAGCTGATGAAGGTGGATTTGGATTAGGTGAATCAGTGATCAAATTAAAGATTAAGTGTGATAGAAATGATCGTGGATGATAGAGGAAGGTGATCAGTGGATTCAAAAGATAAAATTAACGCTCTGGCAAGCTCAAGGAGCTCACCGGAGTCAAAGAAGATGAATTCTGAAATCTGAAATTATAACTAACTACTTACCTAACTATCTAAACTAAACTACTCTACTCCTACTCCTATCCTACTGTTACCTGGACGAAGGGGATAGAGGAACTCCGTAGAAGGCTCATGACGAAGGAGTGAAATCAGAGGGCATTTGGAAGATCTCCGGTGGCGGATGTAAGATGAAGCAAAGGTACTCCTTGGTCAGCTCCCGTGTCCAAAGACGCGACTGAACTCAGTGAAGTTCCTGAGCTAATTAAGGTGGACGGAGGAAGTCAGAAGATGAGATGGGAAGTTGCTAGAGTTTTGGAGGGAATAGACTATTGTGTTGGCTGTAGAGAAGAAGGAAGGGAGCCAACTTGAAGAAAATCAAGGGGGTCAGGGGGTATTTATAGCCGACGGCAACGAAAGAGGAGGAATTTGGACGCGTATAAGGCTAGGAGAAGGTTAACCACCAGCGTCTTCTCCGACGACGGTGAAGTTATCTCCTACCCTAAATTAGAATAAAAGTGTCATCCTGACTGATGGATGAAGATGGGATGGTGGGCGTAAGCTCCAGGAGCTTGAAGGAGAGGTGACGTCTGATGGGCGGTGATCGTGCGGTGCAAGCACCCTCGGTCGTCAGTCGTTCAACCGGTTGAAGAGAAGAAGTTAGGGACCTATTCGCAGTGAATCCTAACGACCTGTATGAAAAATAAGGACCCGATTGGAATGAATTGTAAGGACCAAAATGTAAACTCAGGTTTTCAAGGCTTATTTTAATTTATATCTTTTTCAACTTTTTATATATGATTGTAAATAAGGTAATTATTATATTTAGGCCTTGAATTTACATTTTTGACCTTTTTAGATTAATTTATTTAATTAAGTAATGTTACATAAGTTATTACATACTTATGTATACATTATGCTTAAGTTAGTTAACTTATTAATTAGATGAATGATTGTTAATATCTTGAGTCCATTTATTAATTAAATTATTAATGATATTAATTAGATGTTAAGATAACATTTTAAACTTATTTTAAGGTCCTTTACTATATATCCCTTATTTTATAATTAACCCATATATTCACATATTCTTAGCTAATTAACTAAGAAGGCTAGTTAATTAGGGGTAATTAAAGATCATGTTGAGCTTCTCATCATAGGGCTATTTATAGGTGAGGTTTAAAGGGGCAATTAGGTCATTTCAAATTAAAAACATTGATGCAAGAACCTTTAGTGACAGATTTAAGTGTCACTAAAGCCTTGATCATGGGCTTAGTGCGCTCGCACCTGCCGCCTCTTCCTCTCTCGAGCTCAAAATGCACACGCACGATTGAATAATCTCAACCGTTCGATCTTGCAATTGATGGCTGAGAATGCATATCACCACACCTTCATAACGCCTCACCCACATGCGATCACGAGTTCACATGCACATCTGATCACGCGTCCACGCTATGTGTGACGTGGCTTGCCTCTCCACCGTTCACTTGAGATCGAACGGCTCATTCGAGCCCTTGCACATAAGGAGGAAGCGCAGCGAGGGGGCTCGATCGTGCAACCTACGTGCGTATGAAGTTCTTAACTGCTACGCTATCAGCCATTCATTGTCACACTTTTGATTTAACACTCAAGTGCTTGTGACCATTGGATAAACATCCAATGGTCGGGATCACTCGAGCATGTAATCTCTTTATCTCTATGAAGCGCTGCTGAGATTGAATCTCAACCGTTGAATCATCGATCGACAGTTGGGATTTGCTTGAGCATGTGGAGAGGAGGTCTTGCAGGTGACCTTGGGTGGCTTGGGCGGTTGAGATGGCGCCACTTGGTGCCATCTTGGCCGCCCATATTCTCTTACTTGTAGATGGTGCCACGAATGTCTGATTGGATCGAGTTTCATGTCATTAGGCTGCGATCGTCGATCCGAACCCATCCGTGCAGTCAAATTTGTCATCTGATGTACAGATTTACACCATCTTGACCTCTTGACCTCTGGTCTTTCTCAGACTACATCTGATGCCATGGAAGTTCGATCAAGGTGATCTTGGAGTCGTTGAACTCCGATCATCGCCCTGATCAGATCCGTATGGTTGGATCTTCAATCCGAGGCCCCGATAAGATATTGCCCTATTTCCTGACCACAAAAAGAGAAAATTAACCTAAAATTTATACAACCTAATCTAAATGCACGATAATGCATGTTATGCAATATTTATAATGTAGGATGCAACTTTATGTCTAAGAACACACAAAAATAGACGGTTTATGTGATATAAACGTGTTTACATTAGGTGCCATGGGCTTGGATTTCTTATTTCCTTTAGTCAAGGCATCGGGAAATGGAACCTCTTTGGGTTTTTCCAGGATTGGCCCATGCTCTAGATCTCTGGTGGGTTTGTCCTTGATATTTACCCTAGCTTTAGGTCTTGAACTACTCAAACCAAATTGGCTAGGGTAAGGTACGTCTTGAGTAATTTTACCACTATGTGTAGTGACAGAGTTTATGCCTACCTGGTTGGATTTGGAGTTGGTAGGAGCGGAGGTTGCTACTGATATCCCGTATATGGAGTAGCAACCTCCGACCCTTTATGTGGAGGTGCAGAAGGGGCCTGATAAA
Organism: Thalassia testudinum; assembly: GCA_037157565.1. Lineage (NCBI taxonomy): Eukaryota > Viridiplantae > Streptophyta > Magnoliopsida > Alismatales > Hydrocharitaceae > Thalassia > Thalassia testudinum. The sequence goes on from JAZHRO010000025.1 coordinate 115,288,157, forward strand.
CATAATGTGCTTGGTCTTGATTTGGGTTTGCAACGTGGCTCTAGTGTGCCACGTTGCTGGAATTCGACAGAGGTTGAGATGAAAGTGCACCAAGCTAGCGAGTCCCAGCCATTTGTGCGAGTTGGTTACGAACCTCTGTAATTTTCGTATTGTATTGCCTTTGCATGGCAGCATTGGTCTTCTGCATATTAGCCAATGTTTGTAGAATTAGGCTCATTTGGTTTTCCTTACTAGGCCCAGTTTTAAAGTTCAGGTTGGGCCTAGGATGAGTGAGCTGATATGGGCACAGATTTTGTGGTCAAGGATGGAATTGAGGTCTAAAGTTTTGATTATTTCCCAACCAGGAGAAATTCAGATGATCGCGCCATCCAGGGTTGTACGAGTTGGAGAACGAATCATTTTGGATGGCGTGAATCTCCTCGCAGGATTGAGTAGCTCTAGAGTAATTAGGATACAAGGGTTCAGAGTTCCCCCAACTAGAGTAGGATGGTTCGTAGTTCCCTTTGAAAGTGGGATCAGATGGAGATGGGTATGCATCATCCCCTGATATGAGTGGTGGATATTATGCATGGCCTCCCTTCCTATAGGCGGACATGCATATGTGCTTTGCTGAGAAGAAGTGGCTCTCTGGAGTTGGTGAGTCAAATCGTCCAACCTCTTCTCGATAATGGAGTCCTTATCCAATCGACTGGCTACTAACTCCAAATCGACGGATGCAAGTAAGCTTGTGTCTCGCGTGTCCCTCTGGTCTTTTTCAATGGATGGGTAGTCGTTTGGTGGAACATACCCATAGATGTTGCTGCTGCTACTAAAATTTAGACCCAGTGAGTTTGATCAATGATTAGAAAAATTCCACTCAGATCTGAAAAACATGTATGAACACAATAAAATCGTAGCAAGCCCTTTTCGTCATCAAATCAATATTCATGTTCAGATCCACTATAAACCCAACACCCTCTAAAAATCTGAAATCAATAATCACCAATGTACACATTCCACATCATTAAAAACCTTAAGAACTCTAGTTTGTCCATTACCTCACATTATAGACAATGTAAAGGTAATGGACCAAACTAGGCATTGAACTCATTTGCATTATGAATCAAAACCTTTCTAAAAGTCTTTCAAAGCTTGATCAAAGATCTGGAAATCAGATTGAATTCATTTTTTTTAAGATCAAGATGTTGCCCTATTTTGGGCTTATACTTTGGATCCATCAATGATCTGATCACTTGATCTTCTTGAACACCATTGATTTATGTTTAAGATGATTTAGTGATCATCTCAAAATACGTTGGGTCCTTGTTTAGCCTCAAATCAGTACCACCGATTATCCTTGGCAAAACTATCCAACACAAGGCTCAAATTAGGCATAAGCTCATCTACAACTCAAATCCGAATTAAAACACATAAGAGTCATCACATGCACCCAATTAGGCAATTAAAACCTCGAATCACTCGATTAAACTCGAATAAACCTGAATTGACTCCAAATCGTGAGATTCGGCATGAAATCAAAATCTGAATGAATCGAATGAATTGGTTCAATCAAAATTAGATTAGGGGTCCTTGTGAACATATGGAGTGAATGAGAAGACCCCCAGGTGATTGTGAGCGCTATCTAGATTGTGAAGTCTGAGAACATTGAATCTAGATATGCCCAGATGGATGGGGTGAAGTGTGAATTAAAACATGAGGGAAATCAGTAGAAAATAGATCATGAGGTGATTGGGAAGAACAATGGATCGAAATGATTGCGCGAAACACCTCTCTGATCTGAATTGATCGGAGAGGGAAAAATTGGGTCTACTATAATCTACTCCTAATCTAGACCAATCATGAGTTGGATTCTAGTCTACACTACCTAACACTACTTCTAACTAATCTAGAAAGCATTTAAACTACCTAGAAAGTAGTAAGCTCTATCTGTGAAAGTAGGTAATCTAGCTACTCAGATGAATGGGATTCCTGGATCCACAATTCGTGGCTTTGGCGACAAAGGGAGATACGAGGGTCTCCAGCTGAGGAATGAGATCCTTGGGCTACAGCTGGTCACTACAATGACGAATTAGAGGAGGAGACACCATCCCTATCACCGACGGTCAAAGAAGAAGGAAGAGAAGCTAGAGATGTGGATGAAGGGATCAGCTCAAGGGGGAAGGGAGTCGATCAGCCTGCACGTTCTCAGAGGAGCTACTTAAGTAGGTGAGGGAGTGGATCAAGTCACCTTAGAGTGAGTTTAATCAAGGCTATGTCGTACGATGGGATGGGTTCAAGAGGAGCACAGGAAGCTTTTGAGATGAATTCCACCGTAGGATGGGATCTGATAGGAGTAATGATCCTCCACGTGAGAGCACGCAAATATTGGAGGAGAAACTACCATTGGATTAATGAGACCGTGGATGGATGACAGCTATAACTTGTGTCCTTCACAGTGAACGGTGCTTGCGAAGCAACTCAAGTGTATTAGAGAATTTACGTGCAAGAGCTTAAAGTGAAACACTAGGACTTTTACTCAAGAAACCCATAAGTGGCTAAAATAATGATGGAGCTATCCTTGGATGCTTGCAAAGTGGTCCCTGCAGTTTTCAAAGAAGTCCTTGCAACATAAATGTGAACAAAATGTTATAACCTAAGGACCTGAATGTTAAACTCCAAATACAAAGTCCTTGTGATGTCCAAACGTGACCAAGTTTTTATGGCATGATAATTGAATATTTTAGAAAATAATCCTACAATTGATTTGTACTTTTAAGCTCAAATTGTGTCATTTAATACATCCAATTACATAATTAATAGATAATCTCTCAAATTGACCTAATTATGCATTTTTAACACATTTTTTATGTTTTAGGTCATTTTCATTAATTCTCACACTTAACTCACTTATTATGTTAATAAGAAAGTGTTTAACCTAGTTTCTAACTTAACTAGTGCATTTTAGCTATGATGAGCGACACCTCATCATATCCCCATGCTTAGGTTTTGCTAGTCTCTTAGCAAATAGCTCATTAAGTGCAAAGCATTTCAGTATTGCTAGGTAAGTGTTATGAGATATCTATTTACTCTTTTTAATTGTTAAGTGTTTAGAGATAATCATTAAGCTGAATTTTTTCTGAAAAGCCAACTGTGTTTATATTTGGACATTGTAGGACTAGTTGCTTAGGAAGACTTACTAGAACTCAATACTGATATGTCATAGACCATCTCTCGGCCAACAAGGTCTCTTGATATTTAAACCTTAAGTACAATTTCTAGGACTCAAGAGGCTTTTACACAGCTCAGAAGCTAAGAGGTTATGGTTGTGCTCAATGAATGGTCAGGACTAACCAGATGAACCCTAAAAACTCAATCCTGGGGTTTCATGTCTTTTTAAGTCCAGGTTAATCCTAGCTTTAGCTCATTTCTTTAGATCTACTCTAAAAATGAGTGAAGAATCAAACCCAACACTTATTGCATTGTGGCTCAGAAAATAGTTGGTAGTAATAGAGTATTTGTAATGCACCCCGAAAAATATTTGATGGAATATATATATAGGAACTTGGAGAACATACTTGACTTATTCAAAAGAAAGACTTTTTTTTCAGTTCTTTTTGACTTTTCTATTTTTTTCTTCTGTTTCTCATTTTTCTAAATTTTTTCTTGATTTTTCTTTATTTTCTGAAAGCAAATGTCAATATGTTTCCTTCAACTTTATTTGGTAGAGCACATTAATTTGGTGAGAGTACTTTGGTGGAAAGAGCTTCTCCTAAACACAAGACTAAAGACTATGACAAAGAATCTACCTACATGCACAGGTAAGGACTCCACCTTCCCTAATGAACATTAGGGTTGAATCTTAAGTTCATCAGGTCTTTCCAAACACTGTGTAGTGTAAACCAAGGTTACTTAGACTCTTAAGCAAAAGCAAACCAGCGAATCCTATACTGGAAACTCAAGTACAAGAATATGTCATCAGTTAGGAGAGATCCAGGTCTATCTTATCAATGCTTAAGTGTATTAAGCTAAAGCAAGAGCGAATTAAGCTACTGTGGCCCGAAAAGTCTAACCAGCAAAGCTTGAATATCTATAAATACTTATTTTATTTTTGTTTTCAGCTACAAGATCATAATTAAACACTTATAAGACTTTTGAAAGGTTTTTCTCCTCTGAAAATTTGTGTAGTTCTCCCTCAACATTATAAATGTGTAGGTCCCTTATTGTACTTTTGGAGTTTTTGTTTTTCATTTTTTTCTACATTTTTATTTTTGTAATTTTTCAAATTTTTCCAATTTTTTTTAATTTTTTTTGTTATTTTCAACAATACTATACTATATATACTACAAGTGTGTTTATAATTGCATTTCAGAAGATGATTTCACCATTTACACCTACCATGCTTAAATGATGCAATGTCCTCATTGTATGAATAGGGTGGATGTAAATGCATGCTCTGCTTTTCACTAACTTAGGCTGGGTGAGGAGATAAAAATCTCTATGCAGACGATTTCAAGTCTGATACAAGATCAGAGTGGAAAGTCGGGATAAGTAGTGAAATGCAGGAGAAATGTGATTACAAATGCATGCTAAAAATGCAAGGATAGACACCTAAGGAACAAATAGAAAATAAAGAAAGATGAAACCAGCTACATGCAAGAGATAATTGCTATGTTTTACGCCTTCAGCTAGGTGCAAACCTAGTAGAGTATATTCCAAATATATGAGCAAAATGATTGAATTGATAAGTATGAGATCATGAAGATCAATGAAAGGTTTTAATCTTTGTCCATTCACAGTGCAAGGTTCATATTTGTCAATCTCAGTGATCTCGACAGGCCCATTGTCAAATACTCTCAAGATAACAAAAGGTCTAGTCCACTTTGATCTGAGTTTCCTTGGGAAGAGTTTGAGTCATGAATCAAACAGAAGGACTTTTTGACCAGGTTGAAAACTTTTTCTATGGATGTGGTGGTCATGGAAGTCCTTGAGTTTATCCTTATATATCTTCAAGCTCTCACAAGAATCATTCCTTAATTCATTTAGCTCAAAAATTTGAACTTTTCTATGATCACCGACATCCTCAAGGTCCAAATTACACTTTTTGATGGCCCAATAGGCTTTGTACTCAAGTTTTTTTGATGACCAAGTTCTTTGCTAACATAGTAGATGACTGTAGGTTTCCCATCAAGTTTTTGACCAAGGACAGGCCCTACTACATAATCAGAGGCATCACACATGATCTCAAAAGGGCGAGTCCAATTCGAGGGTTGCAGTATTGCTGTCTTTGTAACCAGATCACAAAGTGTCGTAAATGCACAAACACAATTGTTGAAGATCTAGAAGTCTACATCTTTAGAGAGGAGATTGGTGAGTGGTCAGGCTATTTTCGAGAAGTTCGTTATAAAGCGGTGATAAAAACCAACATGCCCGAGGAAAGATCGAATCCTTTTAACCAACGAAGGAAATGGCAGGTCAAAAATCAATTTTACCTTCGCTCGGTCAACCTCAATTCCTCTCATAGAAATAAGGTGACCTAAGACTTGTCCTTCTGATACCATGAAATGTGATTTCTCCCAGGAGAGTACCAAATTCACATTGATGCATCTTTGTAGGACCTTGTTCCAGTGGTCTTAACATGCATCAAATGTGCTCCCGAAGATTGAGAAGTCATCCATGCAGACTTCTAAACAATCATTTACTAGATCGGAGAAGATTGCAAACATACACTGCTGAAAAGTAGTAGGTGCATTGCACAATCCAAATGTTATCATATGGAAAGCAGAGGTTCCATAGGAGCAGGTGAAGGTCATTTTCTCCTTGTCATCGGGGTGAATTGCCACATGATTATAGCCTGAATAGCCATCCAAAAAGTAGAAAAATATATTTCTGATCAATGAAAGGCAATGGGAAATGATCTTTCTTCGTGACTTAGTTGAGTTTTTAGTAATCTATACATACTCGCCACAGACTTGCCATTCATGTTGGAATCACTTCTCTAGACTCAGTGGTTATAATGGTAAGTCCGACCTTCTTAGGCACAACCTGAGCAGGACTTACCCATTGACTGTTAGAGATAGGAAAAATGATTCCATTGTCTAACCACTTGATCATTTCATTCTTTATCACCTCATGAAGTGTTGGGTTCAGTCTACGCTATGGCTATCATGTGGGTCTAGATCCTTCTTCAGTGAATATTCTATGTGTGTAGTAAGAAGGACTAATGCCCTATCACCTGTCTATGTGCTCTTGGGACAAATATAAGTCATGATTCCTGATTAGACGATATATGAGAATTGACAATCACAAGATAAGTCTGATCTTGTCCTAAGAAGGCATACTTCAAAGAATCAGGAAGAGGTTTAAGCTCGACAAATGTAGGATTAGGTGATGGAGTAGCTGATGGAGCACGTGTGGAGATCTCAGAAGATCCTAGAGACACTAAAGGAATTGGAGGTGAATCCACGGTGTTGCTATCAGGTGCCTCAAGAGGAGTCAAGTTAGAAGTCAAAGGGACTTGAGGTTCTAAAGTCAATGAATCGATCAGTGTATCCTTGACTAACTTGTCCAAAGAATCCAAAGAATAGATTTTCTCAATTAACTACAAGGTGGCCCCCATTGAGCCTGAAAAATATCAATCTTCAACTTCTGGTCTCCAAACTTTAATTCCAACAGGCCCTCCTTACAATCTATAGTTGCCTTGGCTGTTGCTAAGAAAGGTCTACCTAGTATGATGGGTGTGTTATGAATGTCTTCAGGTACTTCCATGTCAAGGACAATAAAATCCATAGGGAAATAAAAGTCCTTGACCCGCACTATAATATCTTCCAACACTCCCGTACACTACAAGAAATATGACTTTTGGCGTCAAATATATACCAACAATTGTGAAAAACTGATGGTAATTCAACGACTTGGCATCGGTTACCCTAGGGCCACTAGCATACGTAAATTATTTCTATTACAGGTGGTTTTAAACCCTCGACAAAGGTTAAGTGACCTTATGAACCATCATAATAAACAACACTCATGGCAAAAAAAAAAAAAAAATCTCACCCTAAACCCTGCCTGCTCCAAAAGTGACGCCCTAAACCTACCACACCCTAATCCCTCCACCAAAGATCATCGACAACTCCCCAAGCCTGCTCACTCCAGCGCTTCTCCTGAGCCATCGTCTCCTTACAAATCATCTCCAGGCTCCAACGCTCCATCACTTCTCCAACCCTCCCCACGATGATGACGACGATGCTTTCTCCTTGGCCATCAATGTCGATCACATCCTGATCATCGACGGTACTCCTTATCGCTTCCTTCTCATCGTTCGCCATCCCCAACAAAGCTTCCTCCTTGCTACAACCATGGTAGGGCTTTGTTGAACGCACGGGTTGCTACGCTAACGTGTTTGGTTTTGAAAAACCTATCGTCGTAGTATGAAAGCGAAGAACTAGTGTTCAACAAATAAAATTTATACCGGAATAAAAATCCCGGGTCGAACATAGGGAGGCAGACATTTAATTTAAAAACACGCGTTTGATTTATTTGTCATGAAGTAAATTAATTGATTAAAACTATCTAACTATTTACAATAAATAGAAGAGAGAGAGAGAATAAGAGAGAGAGAGAATATTACAAACAATAACCAAAAAGAGATGAAGATTGAACATGGAATTTCATCATCAGAAAGATTGTTCGTTACACTAGAAAGCGGGAAAATGATTACACTAGAAAGTAGTAAATCTACTCTAGAAAGCAGTAAATCTACTCTAGAAAATATTAAAATAATGGAGAGAGAAATATCCTCCTCGACGGTTGCTTGGAGGATGAGCCGGACGGGACGACGCCTGGACAAAGGAGGATGGAGCAAGACGAAGGAGGACGAAGTGGAAGAATGGGAACAGAGCAGGACGTCGTCGTCGTCACGAGATCCGCTTCCGAAAGGGGGACAAAAAATTGACTTTATCTCGCGAGAAGCATCTCGGGTGTGGGACAAGCTTCTCTTGAGCTTTGGAGAGGGAGAGAAGAGAAGGAAGGGATGAGAATTTCGTGTGGAGGGGGTCTCCTTTTATAGCTGCAAGGAGTAGGGGCATTTTGGTCATTCCAATTTGAAAAAAATTAATTCAGGACCTTTAGTGATGGATAAAACCGTCGCTAAAGGTCCGAATGTGGGCGTAGTGGGCGACGTGCACGCGCCTGCTCACATGCTCGCGCGTGTAACACCCGTACACATCCAGACACTCTCAGCCATCCGATCACGAGATCGGACGGCTTAAATCGCGCTACCGCTCGCCTCCTTCGCGCACCTGCCTGCGTGCGATTCCACGTGGGGCGCGGCGTGCAATAGCACGTGTGCCCGATCGGGCGATTTGGGCCATCCACAGCCGATCAAGTGGTCGAATTTAATCGAGCATGCACCACAGATCGCGAGTCGAACTCGCATCCTATGATCACGCGACGACTCGCTACCATTGCGCTACGTGGTGGATTGTGTCGCGCGGATGAAATCAGGCGCGTGCATCCACAGCCGTTGGATGCACATCCAACAACGGAGAAGCGACACTCTGATTGAAGAAGAGAAGGTACGGCGGGTGCTTCGGTCAGTTGGGCGGCTGAGATGGCACTAGGACGGCTCAGATGGTGCCACGTGGTGCCATCTAAGCCGTCCATCTTCTAGATGATGTAGATGGTGCCACGATTTTCGGATTGAGTCGATTTTCACCCCATTAGGTTGCGATCGTTGATTCAAATCCATCCGTGTGGTCAGATTTGTCTTTTAAAGTGTGGATTCACACCATCTTGGCCCTTGATCTTCTAGGGTTCCCCGATCACTATCTGATGCTACAGATGTCTGATTAGGGCAATCTTAGAGTCATTGAGCTCCAATCGTCACCCTGATCAGATATGTATGGTTGGATCTTCAATCTGAGGCCCTGATAAAAAGTTTTCCTTGTCCATGAACATAAAAGGAGACAATTAACCACCATTTTATTCAAATTACTCTAAATGCAAGATGATGCATGTTATGCCATATTTATAGCATGCAATGCAATCATATGCTTAAGAACATGCATAAATAGACATCTTAAGTAGTGTAAACATGTTTACATCATACCCCCATGCCTATCTTTTTCTAGTCCCTAGCAAAAACTATATGCTATTTATAAAAGAATCAGGTTGGATTATTTAGGCATGAGTTATTTTCAATCATTAAGAAAATGTCTACTTAGGATCTGAACTTTCAAAGACACAACATTGCCTGAGTATCTGCCAAAATGCAAACCACCTCAAGCCCTCGCCTTATTCAAAGAAAAATTTCTTTCTCTTTTTCCTCTTTTCTAATAATTTTTTTTTGGATTTTCAAGTTTTAGGGTTTAAGAGTGGCTTTCTACGGCCATTCAACTCACCCAAGATTTGATGAGAACCCTAAGTTCTAAGCATCTTATTGTTAATGTGATAGACTCGTTGACCGACAGTTAAAACAGACTTTGGATTTCTACGCCACTAGGTGACCTAAAAAAGAATTCTGCCTAAAGGTGTATATTTGCAACCGGTAGCTTTCTCCCTACTTTTATTTTTTATTACGGGGTCAATACAAGGGTGAATCCAGTGTATATCTCTCCGGTTTATTTTACTTCTCCGCTTCTTCCTAAGTGTTTTGGGAATTTTCAGTGCATTTATTGAGCTGGGTTCTGGATAACCGATCGATAAGCTGTTACCACAGGGCAACTTGCCAGCCATACTCATGTGGCGAAGTGTGGCTTATTTCTTTTTTTTCTTTTCCCCTTTTCGTTTTTATTTATTTATTTTTTTAGGTAGGTGGCTTCCCTGGTCTAAGATTTACCTAAAGGCAACAAAAAGAGAAAGATCCAGTGACTAGGCTCTGGACAACCTACCTATGGGTTGTTACCCATGATAACTTAACAGCCATATCACCCTAGAAGGTTCATTAGCTACCCAATTTCTGTTAGAATCACCAAACAATGAGTCAGTGACAAGATAGTGTGTAGATGCTTAAAACTCAAAGTTCCCTCAAATCAGAGGGCGGGTTGATAAGTCATGTACTTGTCACCCAAACTTATTTACTCCAATTAAAATAGAATTTAGGTTGGCGAGGACTCGAAAAACAAATCCACATTTTAGTGGATACACGGGCTGATTAAGTCCAAAGACATGAAGGGTATTTGTGTTCAGATACTAATGTAAAATTTCCTAAGATTGGAAAGTCCTAATGTCCAACTATTCCTTCCTAATTCCTTTTTTTTATGTATAAATAAGAAGAGAAAAATAATTTACATGAATTTCACAAAGCTGACCAAATGATTCAAAAATGAATCCACCCCCCATGCCTAGCTGATACAATGTCCACATTGAAAAAGAGACATGAAAGAAAGGGTAGAGTATGAAAGATATCACCTGAATATGAAACTCGTATCAGCTTTGTGTCATATGTACAACTGTGTAGTTTAATGCCGTCAATTAGGTGAAGTCCAGCCAAAGAAGTCACAGAATGGCTAGAGCAACCATGTCTGAGACAGGTTCTGGAAGAATATGGTCAATAACAGGCTTCAGACGTTGACCGTTGACTTTAAATGTGTTACCTGTCTTTGGGCCAGAAATCTGAATGGCTCCATTTGGAAAAATATGGTCAATTATGAATGGGCCATTCCATTTAGATCTAAGTTTGCCAGGAAAGAAAATAAGTTTAGAATCGAATAACTAGACCTTTTGGTTCGGCTCAAAGATCTTGTGGGAAATCAGTTGATCATGTAGAGCTTTGGTCCGAGCCTTGTAGATCTTGGCATTCTCATATGCATCATTTCTAAGGTCCTCCAACTCAGATAGTTGGAGTTTCCTGGTCTTCCCAACTAAATTCAGATCTAAATTGCATTGTTTGATCGCCTAGAATGCCCTGTGTTCAATCTCTATGGGTAAATGGCATGCCTTTCCATACACCAAACAGAATGGAGACATGCCGATGGGCATTTTATACGCCGTACGGTAGGCCCAAAGAGCATCCTCAAGCTTTTGAGTCTAGTCCTTGCGATTAGGCCTAACCATTTTTTGCAGAATGTTCTTGATCTCCCGATTGGAGATCTCGGCTTGTCCATTCGTCTAGGGATGGTAAGGTGTGGAAATTCAGTGATTAACCCCGTATTTGGCCAACAAATTACAGAATTCAGCATTAGTAAAATGAGTGCCACCATCACTAATGATGGCCCTCGGAATCCTGAACCTACTGAAGATATTTTTCTTGACAAAATCGATAACCACCTTATGTGCTTCACCTGTGCTTTCAAAACTTGGTGTGCCAACAAAACTTTGTTTGAAAATACCTAAAGTTGAATCCTAAAAGCTACTAAGCAAGATTTCATTGGTTCGGGTGGGAATCGTCTCAATCCATTTGGACACATAATCAATAGCAACAAGAATATACTGATGTCTAAATGCAGGGAGAAGGGTCCCATGAAATCGATGCCCCAAACATAGAAAATTTTGACAGGAAGAATTGGGTTTAGGGGCATCATATCTCTCTTAGTTATGCTCCCGAGTGCCTGACATCAAGAACATGACCTTGAGAAAATCTGGGCATCCTTAAATAAAGATGGCCAATAAAAGCCAAATTGCAAGATTTTTGTAGCCATCCTTTTCCCGGAGAAATGTCCACCATACCCAGATGCATGGCAGAACTCGAGTATACTGTTGAATTCATTCTCCGGTATACATCAGCGAATAATCTAATCAGAGCCGATGCGGTACAGTTTATGGTCCTCCCAGAAGTAGTATTTGGCCTAAGATTTGAGTCTATCCCATTGTTGCTTGATCCAATCCTGGGGGATTTGACCAACGGCCAAATAGTTAACAATGTTAGCAAACCATGGGGTGTGGACACCTAAAACTATAAGAATAGTTTTGTCTGAAAAAGTGTCAGCAATCAGAATGTCCAGACGAGTGGAATCACCTAGGAGTCTCGACAAATGATCTGCTACCACATTTTGTACCCCGGTTTTATCCTTGATTTCAAGATCAAATTCTTGAAGTAGAAGAATCCAATGAATAAGCTGGTGTTTAGCATTCTTTTTGGCCAAGAGATGTCTCAAGGCCGAGTGGTCGGTATAAATGATAACATGAGACCCTAAGAGATAAGCCTTGAATTTTTCCAAAGCGAACACTGCAGCTAGTAATTCCTTTTCAGTAACAGTGTAATTCCTCTAGGCTTCATCCAGAGTTTTACTAGTGTAGTAGATGACAGAGGGCTTTCTATCAATTTTCTGACCCAAGACAGCCCCGACTGCATAATCAGAAGCATCAGTCATGATCTCAAAAGGGGCTGTCCAAACTGGTGGTTGCAAAACTGGAGCACAGGTGACTGCCATTTGTAGGAAATCAAATGCTTTTCAGCATGATTCGTCAAAAACAAACGGCGTTTCTTTGGCAAGAAGATTGCTCAGGGACCGAGCAACCTTCGAGAAATCCTTTATGAATCTTCGATAGAATCCCACATGGCCAAGAAATGATCGGATTTGTTTAACAGATGTGGGAGGAGGAAGTTTAGCGATAGCAACAACCTTAGCTTTATCCACTTCAATTCCCCATTCAGAGATTACATGACCCAAAACAATGCCTTCTTTGGTCATGAAATGACTCTTTTCCCAGCTAAAGACCAATCATGTTTTGATACATTGCTTAAGAATCATTTCCAGATTAGCAAAACAAGAGTCAAATGATTCTCCGAAAATAGAGAAATCATCCATGAAGACTTCCATAAACTCTCCCACCATGTCGGAAAATATGGCTAGCATACACCTTTGAAAAGTCGCAGGTGCATTGCATAACCCGAAAGGCATCCTACGGAAAGCAAAGGTTCCGTAGGGATAGGTGAAAGTAGTTTTTTCCTGATCCTTGGGATGGATAGGAACTTGGTTGTATCCTGAGTAGCCATCAAGAACACAAAAGTACTTCTGCCCGGCTAATCTTTCCAAGATTTGATCGATGAAGGGTAGGGGAAAATGATCCTTTTTAGTGGCTGTGTTCAGCTTCCTATAATCAATACAAACCCTTCAAGAGGAAGCTGAACGATTTGTGATAGATTCTCCTCTCTCGTTAGTCACAGCGGTAATCACGACTTTCTTCAGGACAATCTGCACGGGACTTACCCAGGGACTATCAGAGATTGGATAAATAATTCCTACATCGAGCCACTTGATGATTTCCTTTTTGACCACTTCTCGCATATTTGGGTTTAATCTCCTCTGCATCTGGCGAGAAGGGTGGGATCCATCTTCCAAGAATAGTCTATGATTACAGTAAGATGGCTCGATCCCCCTGAGATCATGAATGGTCCAACCAATTGCCTCCTTATGTTCCTTCAGGACCTTGATCAATTTAATTTCTTGCTCCTTTGTCAATTTAGCATTGATAATCACAAGGAGCTTCTTCTGCGGTCCTAAAAATTGATATTTCAAATTCTCAGACAATGGTTTCAGTTCAAGCTAGGCGGGTTGATGATTGATGGTAAGGTAGATGCTGAAGACTCAACAAGAGGAAGAGGTTGTGAGTGAACAAAATCAATAACCTCTTTAGAAGATGGCAAGTCAGCCATAGAGGGTTGCGAGTCGAATTTTTCATCAAAGGAGGAACTTTCGATTGAAGAAACCATCAAACAAGTTTCAATGTTTCCATTATCCTCCTCAAGTTCCTTAATAAATCCACAATCCTCAAATTTATTGATCGGCTTAAAAATATCCAATTTCATTCGTTGATCCCCAAAGGCGATTTCCATGCTACCGCTTTCACAATTAATATTGGCCTTAGCGGTAGCTAAGAACAGATGCCCCAGAATGATTGGCGTGTTCCTCAGATTATCAGGTACATCCATGTCAAGGAAAAGGAAATCTACAGGAAAATAGAAATCCTTGACCTTAACTATAACATCTTCAATAACGCCTTGCGGATTTGTGATCGAGCGGTCCGCTAACTGTAGCGTTACTGAAGTTGGCCGAAGTTCACCTAATCCAAGCTTCTCGTAAAGAGAGGTCGAAATTAAGTTGATGGATGCACCCAGATCCAAAAGTGCTCTATCAAATGTGTAATCTCCGATGATGCAAGAAATCAACGAAGCACCTGGATCTCTCTTTTTCTGAGGAAGGTGGTGCAAGATAATAGAACTAGCCTGCTCGGAGAGTACCACCTTCCTCTGAACAGATTCTCTCAACTTACACTTTTTTGTACATAAATCCTTTAAAAATTTTGCATAAGCCAGTATGTGCTTGATAGCATCAAGGAGCGTGATATTGATCTCAACATTCTTAAATAGATTCAGAAGGTCCTCATTGCTATCAACAGACTTCTTCTTCTTTGATTTGATCAAGGCTTCAGGAAAAGGAACATGAGTCAGATCTTTGGAATCAGGTTCCTGAGCCTTGATTTCTCCTCCAAAATTCTCCTCTCTCTCCTCAGGTTCTTCAAGATTCAGAAGATCAGAATAGTGTGGTTGTGGATTTTGAGTCTGCTTACCACTCCATAAGTTGATAGAATTTGCAAATGCATAAGAATTTGGGTGTTGGGGAGGGTTAGGAAAGATTGGAGGGGCTTGATTAGCCAGGAATTGTTGACTTGTAGAAGAAGAAGAAGAAGAGGATGAGGAACCCTGCTCAACCACCTGAGCATGTGCGTGTGGGTCCCTCTGATTTCCATACCCATGGGCTTGATTGCTTGAATTCATAATATTTCGCTGGTTGGGTACGAGTTAGGATGGTAGAGATCTGGGTTGACGAGAGTTAGCAATGAGCCTGGATTGCAAGTTGTCTGGTGAGGTTTTCATTTGCTGCATGAGTTGGAGCAAGGATACTTGCATCTCTACCATTTGTCAGTTCAAATCAGCCTGCCCTACGGGTTGACAGGAATTCCAAGCTAGCTGATTGACCTGATTTGGAGGCAACTGAGTATATACATGACCCTGGCCCATTGGTCGTTGCGGAGCATAGTTGCCGAGTTGGAATTGGGTCTGTTGCCCCGTGTTTTTCCAAGAGAAGTTAGGGTGGTTTCTCCAACCCAGATTATAAGCATTAAAGTAGGGGTTGGATCTAACATTCTCTTGTACAGCACAGACATCCTCATAAGGTGTGGATGGAGAGAAAGAAAGGGAAGGATCAAAAAAATTGGGATCAAAGGCCCCAGTTTGGAACCCGTGGGTTCCGAAAAATGCTGACTCACAAGTTGAGTCGCATCGAGTTGATTTACGAACTCCCGTCCAGAAGGAGCTTGTGAAGAATGGAATCCTGAATTTTGGGATTGAGTGGATCGAGAGTTGTTCATAGAATTGCCAGCCATCCACTCTTCCATTCTCATAGCAACCAAGTCCACCTTATCAAGTTTGCTACAAATCAATTCCATATCAAATGAATGAGAGTCATGGACTTCATTGACATTTGATTTGGGCTGCTGGGACCGGTTAAATGTATCCATGGAGGCAAGATTGATTGAATTCTCACTCATTTCCTCAAATAAATCATGTGCACTATCTGCATCTTTATTGAGGAATTGCCTCCGCATGAAGCATCCACATGATTTATGAGTTGCTCAGTCAAACCATGATAGAAGATCTGCACGAGTTGCCATTTCAGCACCTCGTGGTGTGGACACCTCCGCAATAGGTCCTGGAATCGCTCCCAGGCCACATGAAACTACTCCCCTGGCCACTGGGTAAAGGTAATGATTGCCCATCTCAAAGCATTGGTACATCCGATTAGGAAGAATTTCTTCAGAAAGCCCGATTTCAACTCATTCCAAGTTGCAATTGGTCTTCCTATTGTCCTATACCAATGCATGGCCTTATCCCTAAGAGAGTGGGGGAAGAGCCTCATGATCATTTGCTCCTCATTTATGTCTCGTGCCTTGGTGGTCTGGACCAAAGTGGTCAAGTCCTCCAAGTGCTCAAACGGATCTTCGGAGCCAAGCCCATGATAATGTTTGATCAGGCTTAACACCTGGGGCTTGATTTCTACGTCACCGGCTGGAATCTGGATGCCGAGACGTTCCCCGTAATTTGAAGGATCATAAAAATCATTCAAGGGCTGAGCACCCTGCATTCTCTGGAACCATTCTTGCATTTCTGCATTTGTTACAGCAACCTTCGAAATTCTTCCTGTGGATTTCCAAGCAAAGGAGGCTATTGGTCGGCCACGGGATCAATTTGACCAAAATCCAATTTGCGCCTCCGAGAATACTCTAATGGTCCTTCCAATAGGGGATTCAATGACCGTCTTCCCAGCATAAACTAGGAGAAGGTCGAAAGGACTGGGGATATGGACCCTGCAGCACAACAAAATAAGGCTGTCCTTAAGTGGGGTAGCCTAAGGATCTATTGACTCCCAAAACCTGCCTTAAGACTGTAAATGATTTACTCTACTTGTGTCTGTTCAATCCAACCAGTTAGAAAGAGGGACTAGGGAGAAGGTTCTTCCTTCAGCTTTCGCCTCCGTTTCCTAGTGTACCCCCTAGCCGCGGTCGTTTGACGCTACTCCCCTAGCTAGACATCAGATTAATCAGTACAAGTAGGTTAATCAAAGACAATCTCAGACTAGGCCCTGAAGAGCAAATCATACCTTAAGGCCAATGTCTACTCAATTTTATTAAGGCTTGGGATTGTGGTGCTTATGGAATGTGATGGGCCCTTAATGATTGATTGAGATTTGTGTAAGTGCGTGCACAACCAGGGTTTTCAAGCAAGATTATTTGTGATGCATGGATTTTAATGTTCAAATCTTGCTTAAGTAGCTTTCAGGGTTTCAAATTAGGTGGATCGCAATCAAGTTTCTAGGCAAACCAAGTTGTCAAACACGGGTGAAGATTGTTTTCCTTTAAAACCAGAAAGAAACTGGAGTGCCTGGAATAGACCTAGATTGAAAACCCTAAGGAGGAGCTACTTGATGAGTTGATTTTAAGTAGAGTGGTGCGGCCCAAACAACTCAAACAACTGGCCACAAATGCACCACTAAGTTAGGCACACAAAGATGGTTAACCTAGAATGATTTCTACTCTTTTATGTATTGGTTTGTGTGTACCGGTTCCACAGATCAGAACCCGGTTGAGCAAAAATAAATCAATTAGGTTAAGTGCCTTGAATGTGGGTGTACGTTGTGTGTTTGTTGAAAAATGCCCCACAAGATTATCTTTTTGTTGTTTTTTTTTTTTTAAAAAAACGAGGGTGGAATGAATGTGAGTGAGAATCCAAACAACCAAACTACTCCTAGGATTTATGCAAACACCTAGGTTAATTGGAATTTGGATTTAATGTGACAAATAAAATCTATGGAGGGAGGAAGAATGGGGAGCACTTACAGTTGTCTTCGACTGCACTTTACTCCAATCTACCACTTGATGATTCCCTGATGAAGGTCTCTACAAAACAATTGAACAAGAGAAAGCAAGTTAGAAAATAATAAAGTGCAAGAAATGCGAAAAGAAGATCGGAAATCGTTGCCTCCCCAGCAACGGTGCTAAAATGTTGAACACATGGGTTGCTACGCTAACGTGTTTGGTTTTGAAAAACCTGTTGTTGTAGTATGAAAGCGAAGAACTCGTGTTCAACAAATAAAATTTATACCGGAATGAAAATCCTGGGTCGAACATAGGGACGCAGACATAATTTAAAAACACGCGTTTGATTTATTTGTCACGAAGTAAATTAATTGATTAGAACTATCTAACTATTTACAATAAATAGAAGAGAGAGAGAATGAGAGAGAGAGAGATTTTTTTTTTTTGAAATAGAAAGGAAAGCTATCGTCCTGCGATAGCAGTCCGGAGTAGTATATTATGTGCAAAGAAGGGAGATTACAAAAAGGATCCCCAAGACTGTATGAGGGACCAGCACTCTCTTACAATATTCTCACAACATACCAACCTCTCCTGAAAAGGTCTCTCATTCCTTGCCTTCCATACACACCAAATAGAAGTAGCCATGTGGACATGTGGTTTCCCTCTCACCTCAAACCCATGCCACATAGAATTCCACTCTGGTAAAGGCTCCTAACAAATTTTTCTCCAGATGACATCAGTGATAAGGCAAGAAGAGAAGAGGTGATTTACATTATCAGTGCTCATCTCACATAAAAAACACACATGATGATCAGTACCCAATCTTCTGTGGCGTAGATCACTTATGATTAACCCATCTCTCCTGCACAGCCAAAGGAAGATTTATACCTTGAGAGGAATTTTTAACATCCATATCTTCTTATCAATGGAATCATGTCTCCAACCCTCTTCAAAATTTAAAATTCTGTTATACCCAGATTGGGCACTATAGATCCCATCCCATAGATATCTATCCTCCGTTCCAGGCCTAGGTTTGAAATTTTCAAGGTCTAATAAAAGCCTTCTCTTCTCATCCCATAATCGGGTAGTTCTTCTGCTGCTGCTGGATTCCACATCATCCAAATTCCAACTGCTGCTGCTGCAAGACCAGATCTTGCTGACCATAGCATTCTTGTCAGCTACTACATCAAAAGCTCTCGGATAGAGCTCCTTCAAGACCCCCAATTCAGACCATTCCTCCTTCCAGAATCTGAAAGACCTGCCATCTCCAAGTGATGGTTGCAGCAGATGGAAGTGATCAGCCAAAGCCTTAGTTACAGATTTCCAAAAAGGTGATGGACATTTTGGCTGAAGTCTGGAAAACCTACTGTTGGAAGCTCCATATCTATCTCTGATCAGATCAGACCACGGTTTCAGATCACCTTACAGCAGCTTAACAACCCATTTGAGTAGCAAGGCATCATTAAAATGCCGCAAGGACTTGATCCCAAGACTACCCAACTCCTTAGGATAGCAGATTTGATCCCATTTGAGAGGTTGCAAGAAGCTGCCCTTGTGTCTAGCTCCCTTCCAAAAGAATCTCTTCCTCATCACATCCAATCTTTTCCAAATGGATCCTGGTGCTTTGAAAATGGAGAAGTAGGAAATAGGGATGGAGGTGATCACTGAATTGAGCAAGATAAGTCTTCCACCTCTGGATAAGAATCTGCTGTGCCAACCATCAAGATTCATAGAGATCTTGTCAAAAAGGCAATTCCAATCACCTCTCTTCAACTTGGAAAACCTCAAAGGCAGCCTAAGATATATGATGGGAAGAATGATGCAGGGAGTCATCAGGATGGTTGCTAAGGCTTCTTGCTCCTCCTCAGGTAAACCAAAGTAGACCAAACCAGACTTGTCCCTATTTAACCTCAGTTTAGAAAGCTCACCAAAGATATCAACCAAGTGATGCAAAGCCAACACTCCATCCATGGATCCTTCAACAAAAAAGACAGTATCATCTGCGTACTGAAGAATGGGAGCCAGACTGTTCCTGCAAGAGAGTGAATATCCTCTAACAAGACCAACTTCAGAAAGCTTACAAACAAACCAAGCTAAACTGTCAACTGCCAAATTAAAGATCAATGGGGCCAGGGGGCATCCTTGCCTGATGCCACATTTAGGCTGGATCCATGCACCACAGGGTTTCCCATTTATTAGAGGGTAAAGGAGGCTGTGGTAATACATCTCTTAACCCAAGCTATCCAAGTAGGGGGAAAGCCCCTTCTTTTAAGCACATCCCATAAATAAGGCCAGCTGATTGAGTCATAAGCCTTACGAAAATCAACCTTCCACATGAAGGCCTTGCATCTTCTCTTATGCCAACCACAAACCATCTCTTGGGCCAAGATAAAAGATTCTTGTAGGGATCTACCCGAAAGGAAAGCAGACTGAATAGGATGGATCATGTCATGCAATATAGGCCTCAATCTATTAGCCAGGACCTTTCCAATCACCAGATACAAGGAGTTAGAAAGAGCAATGGGTCTAAATTCCTGGAAAGATTCAGCACCCGGAGTTTTAGGCAAAAGAAACAGATAACATCTATTAATTCTTTCAAAGCCAAAATTGCCACTTTGGAATTCTCTAATTACCCCCATAACCTCTGAGCCCACAATGTCCCATAGTTCTTTGTAAAAAAAAACCTAGATTCCATCAGGACCAGGCGATCCTTCACAATTGAGATCATTAATAGCCTTCAATACTTCAGCCTCAGAAATAGATTCAATCAGGTTGGCCCCTTGAGACTCATTAATCCTGGGCAAATCATATGCTGTCATTCTCCAGTTGCCCCTACCTGCAGCTCTTGAAGATTCCTTGAAGTACGCGATGGCCTCAGCTCTGATATCAGATAAGGAGGTAATTCTCTGCCCCTCTACAAACATTGATGAGATCAGATTGGTTCTCCTCCTAGAGCTAGCAGCCAAATGAAAAAATTTGGTGTTTGCATCCCCCTCACTTAGCCATAGCTGTCTAGATCGCTCCCTCCAATCCATCTCCAATTTCAGGTCTTCTTCAATTACCACCCCCTGCCATCTTCTTCTATCAACAAGATCAAGTTTAGATAGATGGTCCACAGCTTCCATGGTATCCAATTCCTAA
The DNA here is from genome assembly GCA_037157565.1 of Thalassia testudinum. Classification (NCBI taxonomy): domain Eukaryota; kingdom Viridiplantae; phylum Streptophyta; class Magnoliopsida; order Alismatales; family Hydrocharitaceae; genus Thalassia; species Thalassia testudinum. Next base: position 115,308,590 of record JAZHRO010000025.1, read on the forward strand.
ATTTTCAGCAAGGCCTCATGACGCTTCTAATGTCTAAGAACTGAGACAATATCTCCATACTCCTTCAGCATGCCTTTCAGAGCAATAAGCTTAGAAGCCAGTCTGGAGGTGGCTGTGCCCTCACCCTGCTGTGACCTCCACCAACTGGCAAGCATGTCTCTGAACCCTGTTTCCCTCAGCCAAGATCTCCTAAATTTAAAATAGGAACCAGCCACCACCTACTCACCATTATCCCACACCAAAGGTGAAAGGTCAAAAAATGGACGTTCAAGACCACACACAAATGACATCTGGAAGAGATTCAACAGGTCAGCATTCCAAAAAAATCTGTCAATCTTGGACATGAGCCCATTGCCATTCCTCCAAGTGAATTCAGCCCCTGATGATGGAAATTTGCACATCCCCAAGGCCTGGACCACCAACTGAAATCCTGTGGAGGAGCTGTCGACCACCCCATTAGGTCTGTTGTAGGTTTCCCTACTAGGAGGGGTGACGTAATAAAATGCGGAAATAAACAATATCACAGAATAAACAAACACACAAAGAATTTTTAGGTGGAAACCCAAACCGGGTGAAAACCACCACCTAACCCTCTCGAGTTAGGATTTTCCGATCAACCTAGTTGATCAAATCCACTAACCCGAATCACTTAAAACAAGGGTGATTCAACCTCAATACAACCACGCTACAAGTACGAGGGTAGCGTTCCTCAACCCCTTCTCTCCACGAGAAGGATTTTGTCCCACGAAGGAGATGGGAATTCGCAAAGCGAATACCCAACCAAAAGACAAAGATAAAATAAAACAACAAACCTATAGAGCCAACAAAGTAATTTAAACCTAGCTTCTATAGGAAATAGGAAACTCCCCTTTGCAAGGAGTGCGTCGAGGATGACGCGGGTGCGTGAACCACGCGACGGCGCAACTTCGCTCTTGTGAACTACGGCGGGAGAGCGGGTGCGCAACAGCTTGATGCTCTCAAGAGAATGGAGCTTGAGCTTGGAGAGCAAGAGTTAGCTAGGACACAAGAGAGTGGAACTATGTTGCTTAAGTGTGTCTTGTGTTTCTCTTGGTGTATCTTGGTGTGTAAAGGCTCCCCTCTATTTATAGAGGCCTTAGGAAGGCTTTGGAAGGCTTAGGAAAGGTTCTATAGCCGTTGGGAACAAAGTCCAAGAGAATCAGGCCGAAATCAGGACAATGATTACATTTGATGGGGTTATCAGACGTCTAACTCTTGCATCAGACGTCTGGAAGGCCACTTTAAGACGTCTGATTCCAAGGTCAGACGTCTGATTCTATGCGAGTTTCCTCCCTGACTTGGATCAGATCTAAACAGGGTTTTTGCGCAAGTCCATCAGACGACATACAGGATGTCTGGAACTATGTCTGGACGTCTGGAAACCTACTTCTACTGTGGGAATTGATTTCCAAACATTGCAACGGCTACAAAATCTCTGAGAAGAGATTTTGGGTCAGCCGAGGCAAAACGGTCATTTATCAGACGTCTGGAAAGGCCTAAGGACGTCTGATAAGGCTCTAACAGTCATAATCTTGAGTGCCTGCTAAGCTAGCCAACGGTCCAGTATCTGGACGTCTGGCAAGTCCATCAGACGTCTCCTAAGACGTCTGGAATAAGGGTCTGGACGTTTGATTTCATCAGACAGAACTAACTATGTCCAGCCTAACAGTTATCAGACGTCTGAAACAACAGTCAGACGTCTTAAAATACTTTATCAGACGTCTGATTTGGGAATTAGACGTCTGGAAGTGCTGTTTGAACCCTATATTGGTTTTCTAAGTATTCTACAGAAAACCTAAGTATCCTAGGGTTGTGTCGGTGTTCCTAGGACTACTGTTAGGGTTCTTTGAGGCTCTTTAACATAAAATATCTAAGGAAATAAAGAGCAACAAAAGAAACGAAAAATACAACAAGTACAAAAGAAGGAAATCTATCCTATTCTTCATTTCCTTCCATCTGCAATCTTTCGCTCCACGTGAACCACCTCTGTTTTCCGTCAAGCTCCTCCAATCCATCCTGGATGCGAGCTCGAACTCCGTCTAAACACGTCCACATTTGCAATTGACCTGAAATCTAGGACTCAAATTGCAAATGTTAAATAACACGTGTTTTGTTATCATCAAAACAAATGATCGTGGTACTCTAGCACCAACATCTGTCACTCCCCACTAAAGTACAATTAAAGTCACCTCCAACAAGCCAAGCCCCCCCACCTACAAATTCTACAGCCAGATTCCAGTCCTCCCACAGTTCTTGCCTCCTATTAGGATCGTTTGGCCCATATACACCAGTCACATAGAAGAACTATCCCCCTGGCCTCTTGTGAATCTGGAGGTCAGAAGGTGCCTAGCCATGGAAACCTCCTGTAAGCACAGCATCTGCTTCCTCCACCAAATGGCAATTCCCCCAGATCTACCAATGGAATTGACCACCACATGGTCATTTGCAGATCCTGGCCTCATCTCTTCCCATGCCTTATCAAAAGCACAGTCAATGTGTGTCTCTTGAAGGATGGCATATTCGATTTCCCATTCACGCAGATATCTAATTAGCGACCCCCTCCTGCTTCTATCGTGCAACCCACGCACATTCCAGCTCAAGATCTTCATTTGGGAATCAAGTCTGTCCCCTTCATAGCTGCAGAAGTCCTGCTAACCTTCATCGCAGCTGCAACGACTGATTCATCAATCTTTTGTGTGGGAGTGTGCCTTCTTAACCTTAGCGTATAGGGAGGTTTCCAACTCCTAGCAGTAGAAGGAGTCTTTGACTTCGAATGCACGACTTCAGCCACAGGAGAGCAAGTCTGCAAGTTCACAGGATTCACAGAGGGGTCCACCATATCCGAGACAGCATGCTCATTAATCACATTCATAATCATCCCTTCATCAGGCTCACCCAGATGGGTTTTCAGATCCTCACTCACAACTTCATTTGATAAACTCATTTCCTTTCCATTAGCATCCATCACTGCAGCTGCCTCTTGGACCAGGGGTACATCATCTACAATGTCCTGATCTTCAGACCTCATCTCCATAATTCCCAGGCTCCCCACCTCATCTACCAGTTCCCTCTCTCTCGAGCATTCTACCACCACCCCCTGACAGTCACCGTGTGGTTGCAAGGAAGGGGCTTTAGACTTCAGCACCTCAACACAGGAGGGGAGGTCTTGGATCAGAGATGCTTCAGCCACACTTGACAGAGCTTCAGTCCTCGTCTCTACATCCCCAAGGTTCCCTACCCCATCCACCAATTCCCTGCACTTAGAACATTCTGCCATCATATCCTGATTAGCACAATTTGGATGCAAGGGAGGAGTTTTAGATTTTAGCACCACAGCATAAGAGGGGGGACGATGTCTAGGGACGGCCTCTCGATCTGCCATAACAAAATTCAGAAGGAGAATCCAAGAACTACCCCCACATCTGAGGATCAGTTTATCAGGAATGGCACCAGCACTGAAGACCTTTACCTTCACATTTAGAACACTGGCATCTCCTTCAGTCAGCCCAACAGCAGCATCCACGGCCATAGATGTAAACCCAGCTATCATGTTTTCCATTACCTTCCTAGATCTTAGATGCAGAGGCAGACCTCTGATCTCAAGAACACCAGACCTGGTGGCTGTTCTATGAGGGGGACGTTCAGGCAAAGATCCATCAAAAGGGGATACCAGTTGCCAAATCACTGATAGCCCACCCAAAAAACTAGTCTGAAAGCAGTATCTTTCAACATCTCCCACACCCACATCAAACAGCACAAATCGCAATGACGAAATAATCGCAATCTTCCAATCATCAGTTGATAAAGAGAGAGATCTCACCAGTTGTCGAATTCTGTCCATCAATATGGTGCCCATCATAACTTCTCCAATCAAAAAATGATGTAGAGCCAGTTCCGCTACTTTGACATCCTCAGTCAGGGGAACCTCGACATCCAAAGCACAACCCCTGAGCGTTTCAGGGGGAGGGGGAGGGGCATCTGCAACTTACCCCGAGGCCACGAAGGTGTATTGTAGTCCCTACCCCCAGAACCATCACATGCCACCAGGCAGGCGTCCCGTTTGTGACCAAAACCTCCGCACGCCAGACACAGCAGTGGACGCCGGCAGGTCGCCGCTAGGTGCCCTCGAAGGCGACATCGATAGTAGGTCACCTCCCTTCGACCTCTGCCCCAACCATCTCGAAAATCCCTCCTGCCCATGTTCCTAACACCCATAGGGACATGTACACCACGTGCCTTCCTGTGCCAAGATAGCGGATGCCAAATCGCCCATCCATCAGAGTCACCGGCACTGGTGCCGGGCCCCCTCAGGTGGCCGGCCATCCAACAACGGCTCTTCCCGCTCAAAGGGAAATTCAAAATTCTGAGAGTAGCCTCCTCATCAAGTTTCGCCACAGCTCTCTTCTTAGATTACACTAAGTCAAGCATGGGCTACCCTGAGAGAGAGAGAATATTACAAACAAAAACCAAAAAGAGATGAAGAATGAACATGGAATTTCATCATCAGAAAGATTGTTCGTTACACTAGAAAGCTGAAAAATGATTACACTAGAAAGTAATAAATCTACTCTAGAAAGCAGTAAATCTACTCTAGAAAGCATTAAAAGAATGGAGAGAGAAATATCCGCCTTGACAGTCACTTGGAGGACGAGCCAGACGGGACGATGCCTGGACGAAGGAGACAGAGCAAGATGGAGGATGAAGCGGAAGAACGGGAATGGGGTAGCACGTCATCATTGTCGTGGGATCCGCTTTCGAAAGGGGGACGAAAAATTGACTTTATCTCGCGAAAAGCATCCCGGGTGTGGGACAAGCTTCTCTTGAGCTTTGGAGAGGGAGAGAAGAGAAGGAAGGGATGAGAATTTTGTGTGGAGGGGGTCACCTTTTATAGTTGCAAGGAGTGGGGGCATTTTGGTCATTATAATTTGAAAAACATTAATTCAGGACCTTTAGTGATGGATAAAACCGTCGCTAAAGGTCCGAACATGGGCTTAGTGGGCGGTACGCATGCGCCCGCTCGCATGCTCGCACGTGTAACGTGTGTACACGTCCATCCGCTCTCAACCATCCGATCGTGAGATCGGACGGCATAAATCGCGCTACCACCCGCCTCCTTTGCGTGCCCGCCCACGTGCAATTCCGCGTGGGGCGCGGTATGCAATAGCGTGTGCACCCGATCGGGAGATCTGGGCCATCCACAGCCGATCAAGTGGTTGAATTTAATCAAGCGCACGCCATAGATCGCGAGTCAAACTCATGTCCTGTGATCGCGCAACGACTCGCGACCGCTGCGCTGCACAGTGGATTGTGTTGCGCGGATGAAATTAGGCACGCGCATCCACAGCCATTGGATGTGCATCCAACGGTGGAGAAGCGTTGCTCTGATTGAAGAAGAGAAGGTACGACTGGTGCTTCGGCCAGTTGGGCGGCTGAGATGGTGCACATGGTGTCATCTGAGCCGTCCATCTTCTGGATGATGTAGATGGTGCCACGGTTGTCGGATTGATTCGATTTTCATGCCGTTAGGCTGCGATCGTCGATCCGAATCCATCCGTGCTGTTCAATTTGTCGTTTGAAGTGTGGATTCATATCATCTTGGCCATTGATCTTCTAGGGTTCCCCAATTACTATCTGATGCTACAGATGTCTGATTAGGGTGATCTTGGAATCGTTGAATTCCAATCATCGCCCTAATCACATCTGTATGGTTAGATCTTTGATCTGAGGCCCCGATAAAAAGTTTGCCCTGTCCATGAACATAAAAGGAGACAATTAACCTCCATTTTATTCAAACTACTCCAAATGCAAGATGATGCATGTTATGCAATATTTATAGCATGCAATGCAATCCTATGCTTAAGAACATGCATAAAAAGACGTCTTAAGTAGTGTAAACATGTTTACATCAGGCTTCCTATCATCGTCCACAACCACACCATCGTTAGCCATCCTCAATAAAGATTCCTACTCACCACGACCATAGTAGGGCTTTGATGCAATTCGTCATATGTTTATTTATTTTTGGGGCCTGTCATCTATTTGTTTTGGGGGTCATGCTTCCTTGTCTTTGCAATCAGCATATGCATCTTTGCAATCATGTTTCCTTGCATCTACATTATAGCCTCTGTTATAGCCTCTATAGTGATTTATTTGCAATTGTGTTATTGCCTCTGTTATAGGTTCGATGGATTCTAAATCCATGTCTATGAAATGGGTTTCCCTGTGAAACTTCACCAAAAAGTTAAGTAATAATGCAAGTAAAATTTGTGGACATCCACTGAAAGGTGGATGAATTACTACAAGAACACCATATTAACTTGGTACATCACTTGGAAAAAAAAATCATCACTTGTATTTTGTCATTAAAGCTCCACGAGATAGAGGAAACTATTTTGACATGGATAGAGGCATCCAATATCAATGTATGATGCAATTGGTGCGACCTTCAAGTGCCAACAAAAATGACTTGTAATGCTTTGTCAAAGATGGAACAATGTAAGAAATGTTGCTGGGGAGTGAAAGTTTAAGCCCTTCCAGAAAAGAAGTTTCATGTTTGGATTTGCAACTCTAAAGCCAAAATCACCGATCCAAAATCTGGTTTGTCACTCCCATCAATTATGTTTTTGTATGGTGTTGAGAAGCTCATGGTTGTATTTCTAACATTGTTTAGGGGCTTCCTTTGTCCTTCATAGGTTTATGGCTAGCTTATGAAAGGTATTATCTGATTATGTGTTAGAAACCCATTGAGAAATTTTATAATTGTCAGGAAGAAAGGCTTGTTTATCAAAGAGGTTTTAGCATAGAGTAGTTGCTTTCAGATTTAGACCTGTAAGGCTTAATAACAAAAAATTATGATTTGACTAGGTGTAAAGTAGGCACTTTAGAGTCATGCTAGAGAGAAGTGATAAGATAGGGTTATTACCTCCACAAATCTCAACTTTCACAACCACCATAATCACAAAAATCCGCCATAAAGTGAGTCAACTGTTACCTCTTCTACTTTAGGGAAATTGCTTCAATGTGAATATAGGCCACTTCCTCCACAAGGTCACCACTTCCATAGATCTTAGCTTCCTAAGCACTCATCCAAGTGCAACCATCAGACCTCGAATGTCTTTTTTTAATGTCATCAATAGAGGCTATTAATGGCACTTCTCAATACTGAGAAAATCTAAAGAAACTTAGCAAGAAACTTGAAAATTCAAAGAATGAAATCCAAAACAACCATGAATCCACCATAATCCATTGCTTTAATACAATGTCATATACTATACTATAGGCACCATTGTAATGCATCATATACTATAGGAACCACTAAAATCCTTATTTTTGCATTTATGTACCATAGCTTAGATCCAAATGAATAGCTAGTATCTTATTCTTTTGCACAGTGTAGACTCTTTTATTTAATATTTGTTACAAGTAGATACACACATCATCCACAACTTAGGTGCATGTTATTAAAAAATAGGAAATGAGAACACTAAGGTTATTTTTTAGAGTGGGTCGATAATGTGCCAAGGATGGGCTATCAAGAGAAAACATTAATAAAAATATAGCTTATATCCTTTATGTAACTTCAATTTGTGGCTGTCATTTTCATATTTAGGTCCATATGGATAAGCCTTGGATAAATTTGAGAAGCATCGACTACATTCATTATAAGAGTAGAGTGATATAGTTTTTGGATTGGCCATTTCATGATAATAGGCAACTACTTAGGAAGGGAAGATTGTATAATAAGATCTTATGCCCGTGCAAGAATTGTATGAATGGATTGTCATTCGAATGAGATATTGTATTTGAGCATATCATATGTGATGGATGGTGGCTTCATTACGCCGTATGGACCGCTCATGGGGAGGAGCTTGTGGAGAGTTTTGAATGGCGCACCACTCTTGACTATTCTAATTATGTAGGTGGTGACAATGTTATGACAATGTTGGAAGAGATGGCAGATGGTCAGGAAAATCTAATGGATGATGAAAGTATGTTTCGTGATTATAGTAAGTTTTGGGATTCATTAAAAGTAGTGAAAGAACCTATTCCTCCAAGGATTAATTCAATGTCTAGATTGTCGTTCCTTCTTAAGATGTTTCAAATTAAGGTGATGAATAAGGCGACTTTTAAGTTAATGTAAGATGTTTTCAATTTTATTGGAGAATTGTTAAATACTCCAAAAGATTTTCCACAGTCATGGTACGATGCTAAGAAATAGTTTCGTGTCTTAGGGCTGAAAAGTGAGAAGATAGATGATGCCCTAACAAATGCATCCTATATAGACATGATAACAATAGCTTGGAAAGTTGTCCAGAATGTGGCAATTCTAAATATAAAGGTGAGAAAAGAAAAGGGAAAAGACAACCTTAGAAGGTGTTGTGTTACTTTCCACTGATTCCAAGACTACAACGACTATTCATGTTTAGTAGGACTGCAAAGTGGATGACATGGCACCATGAAAATAAGTCATGCGATGGAATGATGCATCATCCTATAGATGCTAGTGAGTGGATTGCATTTAATAATAGCTGTCCAGATTTTGCATTAGAAGCACAAAATATACATTTAGGCCTTGCAAGTGCTGGATTTAATCCATTTAAAAACATCTATCCTCCATACTCTATATGGCCCATTGTGATAGTTACATATAGCATGCCTCCTTGGATATGTATGAATTAATCAGCTTTTATGTATTGAGCTTACTCATACCTAGTCCAAAGGCCCCTGGAAATGCTATTGATGTTTATTTGGAGCCACTTGTAAATGAGTTGAAAATCTTATGCAACGTTGGTGTCGAAACTTATGATGCACACAAAAAATAATTCTTTCAGATGAGAGCTGCGTTGCTGTGGACGATAAATGACTTTCCTGCTATGCTAACTTGTCTGGTTGGAGCACAAAAGGGAAATATGCTTGTCATGTTTGTATGGAAGATACACACCATCTACGACTGCAGGACAATAACAAATTTACTTACTTGGGGCGTCATAGGTTTCTTCCAATTGAACACAGATGGAGGAGTAGTGATTTAAAGGATCGATTTGATGGTAAATCATGTCGTTACTCAACAAGAAATCTGAAAAACTTATTGACAACAGATACAATTAGGTTGCCAGGGGACAAGATAATGGATAAGTTGCAAGAACTTGGTAATGTTCGTTTGGGACGTACATTTAAGTGTGACGTCGATCGCTTGCATGGGTTTAAAAAGACGAGCAACTTCTTCATGGAGTTACCCTATTGGCAGCATCCGAAAATTCATCACAATCTTGAAGTCATGCATATAGAGAAGAACGTGATGGATAATATTTTAGATATGTTGAATCTAATAGTTAATCCAAAAGATACTTTAAAGACACGAAATGATTTAATGCAAATGGGCATTCGCCCTGAGTCACATGTTAAGCAAAATGATGGTGGTAGAGTTGACTTCCCTGATGCATTATATACACTAAATCATGAGCAAATACAAAAAATATTTACGTTCTTAAAGGAAATTAGGGTTCCAAATGGATATTCTTCAAACCTTTCCAGCTGTGTAAATGAAGCATAGAAGAAAATTAGCAGTCTCAAAAGTTACGACAGTCATGTCTACATGCAAGTATTGTTTCCATTAGCAGTTAAAGGAGTGCTACCTCAACCAGTACTTAACATGATAATGGAGATGAGTAACTTCTTTAAAGTTGTGTGTTCAAGGAACTTAGATTGCAAAATGTTGGATTACTGGGACAGACAAATTGTAATCATGTTGTGCAAAATGGAACAAATTTTTCTACCTGCATTTTTTTATATCATGGTACATCTCATGCTTCATTTAGCTAATGAATCAAGGATAGCTGGACCTGTACAATTTCGATGGATGTATCCAGTTGGACGTTTCTTAGAAAAACTTAAGGAATATGTGCTGAATAAGGAGAAACCTGAAGGTTCAATCATCGAAGGATGTCTCATTGAGGAATGCATTAATTTCTATTCGATGTACATGAATGGGCTAGATAATCGTTTTAATCGTATTGAAAGGAATGATCAAGGTCAATACAATGAGTACATTGATAAATGCCTTTCTATCTTTCAGATTCAGGGAAGGGCAATCTTAAAGACAACGTTTGAATTAATGCTTGAAAATGAACTTTACCTTGCGCACTTATACATACTAAAGCAAATCCCCAAAGTTGATCCATTTTATGATGAGTTTAGGTAGAGTTCTAATTCAGCTCATCGTGGCACAGAATTCATTGAATGGTTTACATTGCGTATGCAACAATTAAAGCAAACCAATGACCCTTGATGGATAGAAGATTTTGACATATTCATGCAGAGCCCATTGAGACATGTTCATTATCATTCGGGATATACAATTAGTGGGTTTAGATTTCGAAAGAAAGTTATTGATGATGTGAAATCGACACAACTTTCTAGTGTTATAGTTAAATGCAACTTATAATCTGATTGTGATGGTTATTATGGATAGATTACTGACATTGTTGAGATTAGCTTGACTCATGATCATCGAGTTGTCCTTTTTAAATGTGATTGGTTTGATGTGTTCAAAGAAAATATAGGTTTTCGATTGGATCTACATCATGGTTTCATCAGTTTGAATAATAATACAAAGATTTTACTGACAAGCGAACCATTCACACTTGCCATTCAAGTGGAGCAAGTCTTTTATGTTGATGATAATGCAATAAGTAGGTGGATCATACCTATTAAAGCAATGCCAAGAGATTACTACCATGATCAAAATGATGATGAGCCTGTAATGGATTCAGGCAAGTATCAAGAGGTTTTCAATGAAGGTGTAGTGGGTCCCAGTGTAGTACATATGGATATATAAAGACAAACTGTTACGTTGAAAGGTAATTACTTCGTAGCATTTTTGTACACTGTAAATATTTATAAATGTTATTATTTTTTCATTTACAGATTCCTTTTTATATAAATGTTATTAACATTGTGTTATAACATTGTAGATGCTAAGGATGCGATTTAAGAGAAGGTTACTAGAGCTAGAACCTATGGAGGATGTTGCTGACCTTGGGACTACTCACCCAACTCCTCTAGGACATGAGGGTCAAGAAATAGAGGATCAAGATTCTCAGATATCCGAAAATGCTACACAGGTCGAGACGTCTAATGGTATACTATTATTAAACCATATATTATTTTGCATATCAACTTAGGATATGAATTGATAACATGTAGAATTAAGTGTAATAACTTGCAAAATTTCTATATAACATACATTTAAAAATGTTGCCTCAATGTTGCACCTTTGTTGAAGCTTCTTAGAACAGAGTTCTTAATCTCATTTTTTGTGTTTATGAATAATACTTTATCTCATAGTTTTTGGGGGAGGGGGTGTTATTAACAATTCCAACTGAGGGGAAGGGTGAATACCCAATAAAACAAACTATCCATTTATGCCAATGTAGATTACCCTGTGACATGAGCAAAGAACCAATCTGTTGTATAATCATTTTTCCTATTGTGTAAACAAGATCCTCACCTAGGTAAAGTTCTGCATATCTTTCCCATAGGCCATATTGCCTAAATCTGCCATGAATGAAAAAGGTTGATTAACTAGTAAGTTCATGAGCTTAATTCTTGCTAATAGACATTATTATATAAAGGTTATATTCTCAAAGCTTGGAAAGTGGATGCTTGGAATAGAAATAATCAAGATAATCGATGTAGATTTTGTTAACATAAAGAGGAAGTGGATGTAGAACATAGAATTCTTCCTTGATAGTACACATTATTATAAAGGTCAAAATTCTCAAATCTTGGAAAATGGGATGCTTGGAATACAAATAACTTGTCAGGATGGTTGATGTAGAGTTTTTTGATGTAAAGAGTAGGTGGATCTAGAACATAGAATTTTGCAGCAAAGCAATCTAGGATTCCAATCTCCCACAGGGTTGGCCCATCTCTATGAGGTTCATAGACAAGTTCACCAATATCAATATTACTTCCTGCAATAAGTAGTTATAATTCCCTGGTTGGAGGGGGTGAGATGTGTGTGACGAAATAAAAAGAAATTGCGGAATTAAAATAGACAATCTCACAAAATGAACAATCACACAATGGGCACAAGTATTTTTAGGTGGAAACCCAAGCCGGGTGAAAACCACCACCTAACCCTCTCGAGTTAAGATTTCTTGATCGACCTAGTCGATCAAATCCACTAAACCCAGTCACTTAAATGAGGGTGATTGAACCTCAATTACAACCACACTACTTAGACCGAGGGTAGTGTACCTCAACACCCCTTCTCTTCACAAGAAGGAATTTATCTCGCGAAGGAGATGGGAATTTGCAAAGCGAATATCCAACCAAAGACAAAATAAAGTACAACAATCCTATAGAGCATCAAATATTTAATCCTAGCTTCTATAGGAGTTAGGAAACTTCCCTTTGGTGGAAGTGCATCAATGTGACGACGCGAATGTGTGAACCACGCTTTGGCACAACAGTGCTCTTCTAACATCGGCGGGAGAGCGGGTGCATAGCAAGATGAAGCTCTTAGGTGAAGGAAGTGCTTGTAGAGCTAGAGCTTCTTCTATTTGATCTTCTACTTCTTTTTGACACAAGTAACTGGAAATATTCTAGCAAGGGTGTGTCTTGGGTGTGTCACTCAAGCTAAGGGGTCTTCTTTGGAAGGCCTTGGAAGGCTTCCATGGCCATTGGGTACAAATCGAAGGAAAATCAGGCCATAGTCAGAAATAATCATGATTCTGACAGGGTCATCTGACGCTTGGTCCTTGTAGCAGACGTCTGGAAAACCCATTTAAGACGTCTGGGAACTAAGTCAGATGTTTGATTTTAGGCGGGTTTCCTTCCTGACTTGAATCAGATCTAAACAGGGTTCTAGTGTATGTCCATCAGACGACACACAGGACATCTGGCACAAGGTCTGGACGTCTGGAAACTTATTTTTTTGCTGAAATGGATTCCTAAGGGAGTACAACGGCTAGAAGATCTCTAAGAAGAGATTTTGGGTCAGCCGAGGCAAAACGGTCATGTATCAGACATCTGGGGTCCTCTACAGACATCTGATACGAGGCTAACGGTCATATCCTCAACATTTGCTAAGGAAGCCAACGATCCACTAATTGGGCGTCTGGCAAAGGCATCAGATGTCTCCTAAGACATTTGGACTAAGGTCTGGATGTCTAATTTCATCAAACAAAACTAACTATGTCTAGCCTAAATAATCAAACATCTGAGTCAACAGTCAAATGTCTTAAAAGCTTTTTTCTGACGTCTAAAATCCAGATTAGACGTTTGAAAAGGTTGTCCGATCCCTATTTTGGTTTTCTAAGTTCTCAATAGAAAACGTAAGTATCCTAGGGTAATGCAGGTGTTCCTAAGACTACTTTAAAGATCCTTTTAGGCTCTTTAATAGATATTCTAAGAAATAAAAAGAGCAAGGATATAAAGACAAAAGTACATAGAAAAAAGATAAACAAAAATCTATTCTATTCTTCTTGTCCTTCCATTTTCAAGTTTTCACTCCCCATGAAGCACCTCTGCCTCTGTCCAGCTCCTCCAATCCGCCATGGATGCGAGCTAAAACTCCGTCTAAACACTTGTCTCTATTTGCAATTTGACCTGAAAACTAGAACTCAAATGCAAATGTTAAAAGGCGCGTGTTTTTTTATCATCAAAATAAACGATCATGGTGCTCTAGCACCAACAATCTCCCCCTTTTTGATGATGACAAAACCATAAAAGATAATGCATAAAATCCTCCCCCTTTTTGACATTATCAAAAAGGTTTAATCGATTTTAAATTTCCTATAACTCCCCCTTAAGACATGCTCTTCTATAATAGGGTTGAATTTCTTTTAACAAGAGTAATATTCTCCCCCTCTTTGTAACAACAAGATAGCTATTATTTTTCTCCCCCTTTCTAAAGTAAATATAGATAATTTAACAAGATCTCCCCCTTAATGATTGACAAATAGCTTATAATTTTAACTCCCCCTATCTATATGCTAATGATAAAAAGATAGGGCTAAGGGTTACCTCACCTACCATGGCCAGTAGAATGGCCCAAATGGAGGTGGTGGATGCCATATTGGATGGGGCTCCCATCCGTAGTTTGGAGACCCGGGCATCGGCGCCGGTCTCCAATCTGGCAGACAACGTGGGGCGGGTTGTTCGGTTGTTTGTCGTCTCGTTGGTCTTCTCGTTCTCCTCCTTGGTCTACTCCTTGGTCCTCCCAACTCGAGTTGACCAGCCTTGAGCTTGAAGGTCTAGTACTTTACGTTGATATCTTCTTTGAAACCTACAAAACAAGATTCCAATTCTCTTTTCGGTATCCAAGTGAGCTTGGATCTGGATCTGTTAGTGGGTCTCCTTGACGGAGATCCTTTCTCAACCTTTGGGCTGTATAAGTTATCTACCTTACTTATCAAATTATTTGATTTCTCCCTAAGACATGCAAGTTCACCTTCAATAGCATGCATCTTGGTTTTTAAGCTAGAAATTTCTATCTTTAAACTAGTGTTTTCCTCAATCAACTTATTATTTTCATCGATAAGGTTATGATTTTCTAACAATAAGTCATCATTTTCAGGACTAGCTTCTAGGTCCTTAAGTTATTTTTCTAACCTTTCATTTTCATTTTTAAGGAAACTAAGGTTCTTTTTAATATTTTTATTTTCTATCTTAAGTGATTTACTAATTTCAAATAGCTCATTAAATGCATTTTGTAAATCAAAATTTACCTCATCGTCGGAGTCGCTTCTACTTTCGCTGTCACTTTCTCGTATGGCCATGAAGCCCATGCAGGTGATTTCTTCCTCGGGGTTCTGCTCTTCTTCTTCCTCTGAGCTTGTGTCGTCCCAAGTTGCTTGGAACGCCTTCTTCTTAGACTTCTTCTCCTTTTCCTTCTTCTCCTTCTTGAGAAGAGGGCACTCTGGTTGTAGATGCCCTTTCTTATTGCAGTGGTACCAATGTCTCGAGCTTTCCTTCTTCTCCTTCTTTTCTTTCTCTAATTCCCTACAAAACTTAGAAAACTTTTTAAGTAAAAACTTAAAGTCTTCATAATAGAAACTTACCTCGCTATCTGATGTGGCTTTGAATGCGAGGGTCTTCTTCAGTTTTGGCTCCAGTGTATCCTTCTTCTTCTACTTTAGCTTTGTCTCATAGGCCATTAGATTGCCTAGGAGATCTTCTATGTTGAGCTCCTCCACCTCGTTCGCCTCCTCGATGGCGGTGACCTTTTGCTCCCATTCTGATCCAAGGGAACGGAGTAGTTTTCCTTGAAGATCTCCATTGATGAAGGTCTTACATAAAGCTTTTAAATTATTTATAATGAGAGTGAACCTAGTGTTCATCTCACTTAGAGATTCGTTAGACTTCATTGAAAAAGACTCAAATTCTTGAGAGAGTAAATTTATTTTAGAAGTCTTTACCGTAGAGGTACCTTCGTGAGTTACCTCGAGTGTGTGCCAGATCTTGAATGCGGTGGCACAATGCGAGGTTCTGCTAAACTCCTCCAGGCTCAAAGCGCAATATAATGCATTCATTATTTTTGCACTTAGAGAGAGCTCTCAGATTTGTTGTTGCGAGTAGCCTCCTGCAAGTTTCTTCGGGATGTCAAACGGCATCTCACATCTGGCCCAAATCGTGAAGTCATTGGCTTGCAGCCAAGTCTTCATCCGCAGCTTCCAGTAGGAGTAGTTGCTCTCGTCGAACAACAGCAGACTGGTCGTAGACTGCCCCTTGGAAATCTTGCTTGTGGAGCTGCTTCCCTCCATGATCTTCTTGCTGGGTGTTACTCTGATCTTGCAAGAACCTACTCTGATTCCAACTATAATTCCCTGGTTGGAGGGGGTGAGATATGCATGACGAAATAAAAAGAAATTGCAGAATTAAAATAGACAATCTCACAAAATGAACAATCACACAATGGGCACAAGTATTTTTAGGTGGAAACCCAAATCGGGTGAAAACCACCACCTAACCCTCTCGAGTTAGGATTTCCCAATCGACCTAGTCGATCAAATTCACTAAACCCAGTCACTTAAATGAGGGTGATTGAACCTCAATTACAACCACACTACTTAGATCGAGGGTAGTGTACCTCAACACCCCTTCTCTTCACAAGAAGGAATTTGTCTCACGAAGGAGACGGGAATTCGCAGAGCGAATACCCAACCAAAGACAAAATAAAGTACAACAATCCTATAGAGCCTCAAATATTTAATCCTAGCTTCTATAGGAGTTAGGAAACTTCCCTTTGGTGGAAGTCCGTCGATGTGAAGACGCGAATGCATGAACCATGCTTTGGCATAATAGTGCTCTCGTAACGTCGGTGGGAGAGCGGGTGCACAGCAGGATGAAGCTCTTAGGTGAAGGGAGTGCTTGTAGAGCTGGAGCTTCTTCTATTTGATCTTCTACTTCTTTTTGACATAAGTAAGTGGAAATATTCTAGCAAGGGTGTGTCTTGGGTGTGTCACTCAAGCCAACAGGTCCTCCTCTATTTATAGAGGGCCTAGAAAGGCTTCGGAAGACCTTGAAGGCTTCCATAGCCATTGGGTACAAATTCAAAGAAAATCAGGCTGTAGTCAGAATTAATCATGATTCTGACAGGGTCATTAGACTTCTGGTCCTGGTATCAAACATCTGGAAAACCCATTTAAGACGTTTGGGAACTAAGTCAGATGTCTGATTTTAGGCGGGTTTCCTTCCTGACTTGAATCAGATCTAAAAAGGGTTCTAGTGTATGTCCATCAGACGACACACAGGATGTCTGGCACAAGGTCTGGACGTCTGGAAACCTATTTTTCTGCAGAAATGAATTCCCAAGGGAGTACAACAGCTAGAAAATCTCTGAGAAGAGATTTTGGGTCAGCCGAGGCAAAACGGTCATGCATCAGATGTCTAGGGTCCTCTACAGACGTCTGATACGAGGCTAATGATCATATCCTCAACGTTTGCTAAGGAAGCCAACGGTCCACTAATTGGGCATCTGGTAAAGGCATCTGACGTCTCCTAAGACGTCTGGACTAAGGTCTGGACATTTGATTTCATCAGACATAACTAACTATGTCTAGCCTAAATAATCAGATGTCTGAGTTAACAGCCAGATATCTTAAAAGTTTTAATTAGATGTCTGAAATCCAGATTAGACATCTGAAAAGGTTGTCTGATCCCTATTTTGGTTTTCTAAGTTCTCTATAGAAAACCTAAGTATCCTAGGGTAGTGCAGGTGTTCCTAGGACTACTTTAAGGATCCTTTGAGGCTCTTTAATAGATATTCTAAGAAACAAAAAGAGCAAGGATATAAAGACAAAAGTACATAGAAGAAAGATAAACAGAAATCTATCCTATTCTTCTTATCCTTCCATCTACAAGTTTTTGCTCCTCACGAAGCACCTCCGCCTCTGTCCAGCTCCTCCAATCTGCCATGGATGCGAGCTAGAACTCCATCTAAACACTTGTCTCTATTTGCGATTTGACATGAAAACTAGAACTCAAATGCAAATGTTAAAAGACACGTGTTTTGTTATCATCAAAATAAACAATCATGGTGCTCTAGCACCAACAGTAGTAACTTGTGAGATTGTGATGTAAAATGAAACAGTGAGCAACAAGACTAGAATTATGAAAGCACCTAAAGTTATACTAATAGTTTCTTTGTACTTATAATCTCCAATGAAGCCATCAACAAATGCATAAAGATCATAGTCTCTTGCTCTTATATTTGTAATTACAAAATTAGCTTCATCATCAGTGGTTGTCCAAAACTGATATCCCTGAAATAGGAAAAACTGACACTTGGTAAATGAGTCAAAAAATTGTGTAAATGATTGGTTCTTATATATAATTAGAGACCTTGCATTCCCTTTGCCAAGATCCGGCCTCCAGGTAGTTTTTTTGACACTTGAGGTGGAATCAAAAGAAATATGTAACAATTATGTTATAAGAGATAAAAATGGTGCTAAACAACTGAATAGTTCATGGATCTTAAAGCTATAATCAGACCATAGATTATGCAGAAGCAAAGAGCTTTAGCTGCCTATTGGGAATACACTAGATTTAAAAAGCACTAAGATTTGAAAAGTCAACAAGGTAAAAGGCCACCCCCAATTTAATATCGACATCTTTGATTCTTTTGTTGTCTTGGCTTTGAAATCAAACCACACCTGTAAATCAACATAAGCCACTTCTACAAATCCCTTGCCATTAGCCATGAGTAATTCTTTGCTTTTATCTTGGTAGTGGTTGTTTTGGTTCAAAATAAACAAAAACTCCAATTAGTGTACTTAGTTAATAAAATGACATAGTTGTATAATCTCATAGCATAATTCTTACAAAGTTCTCTATTTAGAATAACACATGACATATTTCAAAATGTTACAACAAGACGTGTTAGAGGGTGAACTCAATGTAAGGATTTTCAGAATGCAAATCTGGGAGAAAGGATTAAAGTTGATATTTGTAATGGCGATTAGGCAATGAATAAACCCAGCTTCAATAGTAGGCTTGGGTACCTATTTGTGCACACATTCCATTTGCCCCATTTGATTGGAAGAAGGTGGAGCAATGTTACAAGGACAATCTTTTATGAGAGCTGTTGGTAATTAGTTAATTTCTCATTTAAATTTATGTTTGATATTTATATTACTAACATACTATTTATTATGTAGGGGATTTTTGATTGGGGAAATTGCCCAATTGTGAAAGCAGCCATACTCAAAAGAGCAGGAAAGATGCATAATAATTGGAGGGCAGAAATGAAAGAAAAGGTAAAGATACATTTACATCTTCAAGTATATAACTTTGAAAGTAATTACTAAGTAGTTTTACATTTGAAGAATAGCATTATGATGCACATGAAACATGGAAGGAGGCAGTGGCTGATGTACCTGAAGGCATTGATAAAGATCAATGGAGGACAACATGTGAACATTGGACGACATTGCAAGTGATGGTAAATTTTACAACCATCATTTATACATGTATTCTATCCTTACAAATAATTAAATTTTATTGTGGTATTGTTTAAGAGCAATCCGAAAAGAATGAGGCAAATAGGGCCAAAGTTCCTAGCCCTACACATATTCTTGGAAGAAAGAGTATAGATCAAACGGAATATGAATATGTGAGTTTATTAACTAAACAAATTTTCATTTGATTAAGGGTTATAATAACAAAGTTATCTTCTTCTTTTTTTGTCTAAAAGTCACAATGGTGATACACTTGATCTAGTTAGGACATATGAATATTCAAGAACTAAAGTTGCTTCAGATAGCTCTCGATCTTGGTGTCATTTGCCATATCAGCAAAATCACGTAAGTATTAAAAAGAAAATAGTTTCCTGTTGGATTGTTTCTTGCGTCTACATTTTGAATATCCACTTGCAAATGACATGTGAGGGCCACAGTTCGACCTTTGGAACCCATTCGCTTATCTGAATGGAAACATGCCACTTTTTATTTGCTATTTTATGAGTTAATTTTTTTTGACATAAGAAATATCAAGTGTATCAACATTGACAATAGTTAGCTGAAACAGACCATTTGTGGAATCTTTTTTATAATGGCAAGATATTGCCTCCTACAACCTTTAATACATCGCATCGTCATTTAATTAACTAAAATCTTTAATTAAATGGGTACCATGAATGGTCATCTAAGCACAAACATACAAAAAGGGTGGCTAGAGGAGATTTGGATCTCTTCTTTTCAATTCTTGGACTTTCTTCTTAATTGTAAAAATCAATTTTACTTCCCTTTCCAAAGCATAAGCACCCTCTATAGATGGTTCCAATGCGAGGATATAAGTTTGTCAAAATTTTCAATTAAAGATACATAAATTACATCTCTAAATGTTATCAATGCCATCATAATTAGGAAAAGGTGTAGAACTCAGGAAGAGGTGGAGATTGCTGCAAAACCTTATGAACATCAAATCACTAAATAGAACATCCCTATAATTGGAATAATTTATCATCTGAACAAAAATAATGTTTATATAAGCATTTTATGCAAATTAATCTACTGAGATTCTGGTAACAGTAAATGTGCTTCATCTCAAAGTAGGCCTGCAAGGCTTGTAGTCAAGGTAATAGAGAGAAGCAATTAAAATTAGTTTAGGTCCATGGTCACTATCTAAAGCAACATCACAATCAGGACAGGGACGAGAGCTTGGAACCAATTTAGTTGCACTAGTAAATTAAGTAAATATAAGAGAAACAACAATATGATATGGAAAGCAAGCGAGGTCTAGTACAAACAAGGCAGGACAATTTTAGCTTTGACATGCATGTGTAGATATAGGCAAGAGATGGAGAATCCTATACATAAGCATGGGACAATAGTCTGCATATGAGAACCAAAGAATGCATAAATATAAAACTTAAGAAAAGAAACTAAATAATTGCAATGATCCTGAACAAAACCCCCAAGCCTCCAATGCATAACCTGATCGTGAATGGAAGCTTCCTCAAGGTAGTGGACATGTTATCGACAATGTGCATTATCTGAGGCTTCTACTCAAGCATGTTGGACAACTTTCACATTAAGCATAATACTGAAATTTCACAAACTAGGGAGCAACCTACACCATTGTCATGCTATACAAGACTAAAATTGAATAAAAAGGACTACAGAACTTGAGATTTTTGATAACCTTTCAAGAAATTAATACTATCAACTCAAACACAACAAATGACTGCTCTAGAGAAATAAAACATATATACAAATATGGCTGACCAAAGAAATCTTGTAACAGCCCAGACGTAGAACAAAAAAATGTGTTAAATTTGAGGAGTTTATGCTTTAGCAGGAGAGCCTGAACCTTTATCCACAAACCAAAGTTGGAGACTATCTAAGGCCCTCAAGGGGCCATGATGAAGCTAGAAGAGCCTTAATTTAATATGAGCCATTATGAAATACCCACTGAGTTAGAAGCTGAGACTGAACATTGTCAAGCTCAGATAATAAATCATCATACATTGAGAATTACCATGATTCCATCATGTTAAAAACCAAGATAGAACCTTGAGCAACCATGTCAAAATGAAATATGCAAGATTAATTCAAGAGTTTCCTACTTGAACAGTTGTAAAAACAAGAATTTTAATCTCTGTTGTTGTGACGTAGCCATTTTCATGGCTAGTTGCGATTGGAAATTTGCACACAGCCACAGGAAATATTCATGATTTTGAGACTTACCCCCACATCATATTACATGTAAATTTCCAACCATCCTTATACTCAAACTATCTTACAGAAGTGCAGCTAGGTGAAATTTTTGCTATCCTAGCAGCTTATGAAAGCAGTTTAAATACACCAACAGGCAGTAAAAGATTGTAACAACCATTGCATGGCAATGAGTAAAGCACTCCATAACTAAAGAGATCAATTGCATAATTGTTTCAATTTCATTTTTCTATATAATTGTTTCAATACTTAAACCAAATAGGGAAAAAATCACAGCAGAGATTTCAAGAGTATGAAAAGTGACATAGAATCAGACAGATTTAAGACGCATTGTACCAATCTATAGCAAAAGACGGAAGGTTCCACATAAGAATCCAAAACTCTAATCATCAAGGTGAGGGATTATGTACGATACATGAGTTTAGCCTACTTAAGGGTTTTTTTTGTTAGATACATATTACATAGATGTCCTTGCATACAAGAGATCAAAATTTTATTTTTCCAGGTATGCAATCTTGGAGCACTAGCTTTCCAAACCCAATCTGAGGTCTCATCTCAAACCCCCAATCCTCACCATTGACACAGCAAGAATCGACAGAGTTTTTGCCCCATGCCCAGTCCTTAATACCCAACTTGGGTTCCCATAAGGGGAGGGGTTTTGTCAGAAGGATAGAGATGATACATTCAAATTTGTATCACTAAAAATGCTCCCAACTTGCATCTTCCTAGCCTTGCTTGTTAGGGCCTTAAATCGGAGTATTATCCTCAACGACACGGTTAAGTGTTACAGTAAATAAATAATACAGAATATGTGTGGTGATCACATCATTTCCTGCTGTTGGTAACAACAAATTAAGTTACGAACACATTCATTACTTCTATCTCTACCAGTCCACTCTAAATGCGAATAAAAATAAGAATCATTTACAACATATCAACTTATCACATCTACTTCACTAACCTACTTCTAATAGAAATAAAAACAAAAATTAGTAAAAACATATCAACTCACTCATCACCCTACTTCCACTAATCCATCACTTATTCCACCACTCCTAAATCTTAAAACTTCATAAATTTTATCCAATTTTAAACTTTAAGGAAATCTATAGGTTGAAAATGTTAACTCTTTCCTTGCAAAAGTTGTAGCAAAATTGCTTTTTTTTTTACCAACCTATAGGGATTTGACATTGATGGTTCATGATGGGTTATTGTCAAAATCAGTTAATGCTTACATGCATAATTTTTTGTGAGAAAACACAGATCGCCATGAACAGCCATGAACATCATTTACTTTGATCTCCTATAGAGCTTCTTTCTTGCCTATAAATTTTGTTGTTTGTGCTACAAAAACAAAGTCCACATGCAGGAGTTATAATGCATTATTTTTGATAATATAATTTTCTCCAAAATTATATTAAATAATATATAGACTAACATTTTTTTAATTAGGAACAAATGACACAACTCATGACTCTAGTAGAGAGTGGTGGTGAATGCTCATCAACATCAATAACTGCGGAGGATGAATTTAGGACAATACATCCAAAAGAGTATCTAGGTCATGTCCTATGTGGTGGAGCAGGTGCCACCATTAGTAGCTGGTATGGTAGAAAAGTTGGAGGAGCATCTCAAGAGTAGCTTAACAATCTCATGACTCAAGTCGAAAATCTTGCAACTCAGATGGAGGAACTTCGTTAAGATAGGAAGGAACATAAACAATTAATAGAAAAATAAAATCAGAAGATTGAATGCCTATTCGATCTTGTTACTACATTTATTGAGCATACACCATCACATTTTTTTCATCATCGTAACAATAATAATGTGTCCCTTTGACGTGGTTCGGTAGATTCTTAGATTGATTTATCTATGTTGGAAATTATGTTGGAAACTAGGTTGAGAAACTTATGTTCTAAAACTTTTATGTATGCTATACTTTCATATGTTCAACTTTTATATGTTCCAAATTTTATTTTGTTTGATTGTATTGTTTGTATGTTATTATGTGAATGCTATGTGATGGAATACATGCTTGGTATATAGGTTATTATGTGAATGTTATGTGAGTTTCATGTTTTTATGTGAATGCTATAGATTTGCATGTGCATGATTGGTATACAGGTTAGTAAGTGAATGCTATATTATATGATGGTATATAGGTAATGTTATAAGATCTACACTGATGGTTATGCAATTGTCATGAAAAGAAACTTGACATTTAACATCTTTACCGACGATTGTTATCATTATTGCTAAACATTTTACCAATGGATTTAAAGCCATCGCCATAAGTTATACCGACGACTATATAACCAATGTTAAAAGGTTACATTTACCAACACTTGTCAAACCATTGGTAAAAGGTTACATTAACTGATGGGTAACAAAATCGTTGGCAAAGGTAAAAATTTGACGACAGTTTGTCTTCGTGGTAGTTTTCAATAAACGCTAACGGTTCTTGTCAAAACTGATGGCAAGGATCTTTGTCGACAAGGGATTCACCATCAGTTCTTAGTTACGGTTTTATACCATTTGCCGATAGTTTTAAACCTCTATGAAAAGGCTGATTTCTTGTAGTGTTAGGTGTCTTAACTGATCGATCAATTAATTGCAAGGACACCTTAGTTGGCTGCAAATTACCAACCTCAAAGTGAGTCAGGAGGGAGGTTGGGATAAGATTGATGAAAGCACCTAAGTCCAATAAGGCTCTATGAAATGTGGTGTTTCCTATCATACAGGAAAGAAGAGAGGTGCTTGGATCTTTCTTCTTAATAGGGAGGTTTGAAATGATGGAGCTCACTTGTTCTGAGAGGATTATAGGACTACTCCCTTTCTGAATTCTCGCCTTACGCTTAGGTGTACATAAGTCTTTCAAGAACTTAGCATAAGGGGGGATGCGGTGGATCGCATCCAATAAGAGGATGTTTATGTGGACTTGCTCAAAGAGTTTAAGCAAGTCATCCTCAGGTGCCACAACAGGTTTCTTCTTTTCATTACTCTTCTTTTCTAAAGCCTCTAGGAAAGATACTAAAGTGGTAGCAGGAGGGTCAATCAAAGGTTCAGAAGAGTTAGGAAGGGGTAAATCAGATGTAGGAGTGGAAGTGGAAGGTCTAGGTAAAGATGTAGAAGGAACTGATGGATCAGTTGTGATTTTACCACTCCTAGTTGTGACGACATTTAAATCAACTTGCAGCGTAGACACAAAATCTAAATCAAGCAGAATAGGTGGTTGTGGATCAGAATGATAATAGGAAGAATTAGGTTCAGTGTAGAACTCAGGTTCATCCAAGGTTTGTGATATAAGATGTGCTTGACCTTGGAAAGGAGGTCTGGGTTGTTCTTGAGATGGGAGTGGATGTGATTGATGAGATTCCATCAACTGTGAAAGCTAGCCTCTCATCTCAGCTAAAGCCACGTCTTATCTCTGCTACATAGCAATATTCTATTGCTGTATATCAGCAAGAGCTTTCATGATATCCCCCAACAGATCATCTCGTGTAAGCCCAGGTTGAGAGTATTGGGTGAGCCTTGGTTGGGGTTGCTGGTAGGCATGCGGTGGATACCCGTGTGATTGTGGAGGTGGTGCTCGGATCAGGTTTTGCAGTGGTGGTGTAGAAGGTTGTTGGAAATTGGGTCTCTATGAATTTCCCAACCACAAGAAATTTGGATGATTACACCATCCAGGTTGTAGGTTTATGAATATGGGTTGCTGTGAAAGGCATGGAGCTCCTTCGAAGCTCTAGGAAGTACAGGGAATTCAGTGAATTAAGGAACAAAGCTTCCTTCAGCTAGTGAAGGATATGGAAATGAATAGTCAGAAAGTGGTAGTGGTGGTGTCATAGATAGATTGTTCACAGCTTCCCCTCTTGTAGGAAACTGAGAAGTGTGTGGTGCAGGTGACTGAGAAGAAGAAGATGGAGGTTTAGATAGGAACTTCCATACTTCATCTATCTTCTTCTCTATTAAGCCCACCTTATCCAGCTGACTAGCTACAATCTCTAAGTCTCATGTGCTGGATTTGGCTTCGTGTACCCCCAAATGTGTGTGGGAATGCAAGGACTTCCTATTAAAAACACTCATTGAAGCATTGTTAATAGAATTTTCTGCCATGCCTTCTAAGAGCTCAAAAGTTGAATCCTCATCCTGACACACGAAATTGCCTCCACATGAGGCATCTACAAAGTTTCCTACGTCACCATGGAGCCCACGATAGAAGTTCTGGACCTGTTTCCAACATGGGACACCATG
This sequence comes from Thalassia testudinum, assembly GCA_037157565.1. NCBI lineage: Eukaryota > Viridiplantae > Streptophyta > Magnoliopsida > Alismatales > Hydrocharitaceae > Thalassia > Thalassia testudinum. The sequence continues at coordinate 115,334,041 of JAZHRO010000025.1, forward strand.
GTGGGGAAACTTATGCAAAAGCTCATGAAATCACTCCTGATGAGAACCTCATCATGAGCCATAACTAGCTCATTTTGACCCAATACAAAGGATAAAAGCTCCTACATAACTCAAGGAAAGGCTTAACTCAGAGAATTCTGAGTTTAAGGAGAAAACAAGTCATAAGGGGTAAAAATGCAATTTTACCAGTATAATCTGCATACAGGGTAATTCAGGGTCCAAACATAGGTCAAAGCAACCTAATAAGAATAAAAGTGGGATGAGATGATCTGGCAAGGGCTACAGCAATTCCAAGGAACTAAATGATAATCTATAACCCTAAAACAAACCCACTTCAATTCACGAGGTTCAAGGCAAATAAAAAATGGAATAAACCCTCTAAAATTCATAGAAAAATAATCTCTAGGGTTTAGAACCTTCAATTTGACCTTAGGAACCCATCTTGACCTACATTGAGAACCATACCCAATTAATAACTTAATTTAGGTTTTTGCGTAAATTGACCAGTCAAACAAGGTTTAATCTAGAAATAAAATTCACCATCAGATTCCTTAGGTCCTAATTAGTCATGTATAAAAACTTGAGCCTAAGAAGAAACCTTCTTGACCAACTTTACACTTTGGTCCTCATATATTTACTTTTTGGCCCTCAACTTTTGAACCCTCGCATTTTGGCCCCTAACTCTCCTTCGTTCTTTGCGTTCAGGTCCTCCCTGCAAAACCTGCCAGCACCATGCTCTGGCAACCTTGCGCGGAGCATGGCGCCGCGCAGGGTGAGGGGGAGAGTCTGGCAAGTAAACCGGGGGTGCCCTGCGTCGTCAGCCGTCGCAGGGACACCCCCCTGGTCGCTGTAACCCACCATACCGGCCGTGCGAACGCACGGACGGTATGGGTTTCCATCTCCGGCATCCTCCGGCGAGGGAGACACGTCGTCTCCCTCCGCCTTCCTCCCTGATTCGGTCCCTATAAATACCCCCGTCGCTCCACCGTTCTTCCCAGCTCGGATCTGACGGAGAAAACCCCCAACTTTCCTCTCTTCTCACTCCGGCAGACGCCCACCAGCTCCGGCGGTTCTTCCTCCTCCTCCTCTTCGCTCTGCCGCAATACCAGCAGCAGAGACTTCTTCCCCTGCTCTTCCCGCGCCACGCCGCACCCAGCTGGCGCCTCTCCGGCCCTCTGCTCGCCGCTGCCCCTTCCCCCGGACATCTTCTTCTCCGGCGACAGTCGATACGACTGTCGCCCGCTCCGGCCCCTCCTCGTCCTGCTAAGTAGGTAGAACTCCTCCTCTTCCTCCCCTCTTCCTTTTCCTCACTTTAAACATCTACTGTCGCCCTCGATTCCGACCAATCACCCTCACCTTCTCCGCCTCCGGCCATCCTCCGGCGAGCCGCTCCCATCACTCCAGCATCCCACACGGCTCGCCGACCTGCACATAATCTCCGCCTCCTCACCCTGATCCATTTCCACCCCTCCACTTCCCCCAAATCACCCTCTGCAACTCCACCGAACAAACCCATCTCCCGACCCACAGTCCGACTTAGGGCAGCCCTTAGGCTCCGCCCCGCCGCCTGCACACCCCCCGACCACCTTCGCCATGCCACGGCGAAGGTCCTCCGCGTTTCTGATTGGGCCGAGAGGCCGTTTTTCTGTGGGCAGGTACCTGCGCTCGTCGCCGCCATTGTTGAAGCGAAGCAGCTTCTTCACCTGCTGCCCCAAGTGCGTCACGCCCAGGTTACGCTCCCAGACAGCGCAAGGCGCCTTCGCGAAGTACCTGGCTGCAGTCGAGTCGAAGCCCTCGCGCGAAGGTCTCACGTAACGCTGCGATTACCAGCTGCTTCCTCCGCGCAGGCGCGAAATTGGGGTGGGACATTTAGTCCCACCTCGGAAGGCTCTGAAGGAACGCAGCGGTATAAAGCGAAAAAGTGCTGGAGGCTTATTGCCTCAGCACACGGGGTGAGGTCCCCTTCACCCGCCCGGTTACCCGGTCTCGTCCGCGCTCACGCCCCGCGGACTTGGCCCGGACCCGACTAAGACTGACCTGCACTCCTCGCCCACCACGCACGCCGGTGGGCCTGGACCCGGGCGCGACCCGTACCCGGCTACCCGGCAGCTCTGGGAGAGCTATCCTATGAGCGGATTCTGTGAGAGAGAGACGTGGGGGAGGGTAGAGATAGGTTTTGCCCTCTCTGATCAAGCTGTGTAAGTGTGCAGGCATAGGTGAAGAAGAGCACGAGAAGAAGATCTGAAGAAAGGAAAAGAAGAAAGAAAGAAGAAGAAGAAGAACAGGACCGCTCTGTAGAAGAAAGAAGAAAGAAAGAAAGAAGAAGAAGAAGAACAGGACCGCTCTGCAGAAGAAAGAAGAAAGAAAGAAAAAGAAGAAGAAGAAGAAGAACAGGACCACTCTGCAGAAGAAAGAAGAAAGAAAGAAAAAAGAAGAAGAACATCGCCACTGCAGATAAAGAAGAACAAAAGAAGAGAGCAAAGATCTGAGAAGGAAGAAGAGGAGAAGCAAAGAGAAAAGAAGAAAAGCCAACAAATTCTCTCTCTCTCTCTTTCTTTATTTTTGTAAAAGAAACTTGTACCCTAGAATACAACTTGCTCCCTGAGTTCGACCTCGGGAACTCTTTATTTCCGAGTAACAAATTGTATTAAACTGGTAATCACCTCCCTCTATACTATACTACGATGAAATAATAAAACTATAGAGGAAGTTTCTACACCAGTTTTTGGCGCCGTTGCCGGGGAGCAACGGCTATTCTAGAGGTAAACATTCCTGTTTCTTTTTAGTTTCTGATAATCTCCTCTCTTTTGTGTAGCTACAGGAAATCAAGAAAACAAGCAACCGCACGACAACCACTCCGAGGACAGGTAAAATTTTTTTCCTCTTGCTATTAACCCCTAAACTCTAAAGAGGAAGAAAAGAAAAGAACAAGCAATGTAGGGCTAACCTGTCTTCCATACTTAGTAACCATAAAGAGTTGCATGTTTTCAACTCATTACTCCTGCACACTATTAAGGGTATTTAAGGGCTAACACATTCTTGCTTGAGCCCTAATTACCCAACAAAGAATTAACTGAACCAAGTAGAGCCAACCTAGAATCCAACACTAGGGATTTAGAGACACACTCCTTAAGCAAGAATTGAGAAAACCAAATGAAGTGTGCCCAAGCCCTTGTCTGAAAATACCTATTCAAAGAAAACCTAAAACAATTGGCTCTCTAAACACTTGAACCCTAAAAGACAGGACCTAAAAGCTCTCAAAGAAAACAAGAGGTAAAGTTGACCCCTTGGGTCAACCAACCTTAAATTAGGTCACTCTTGGCACTTAAAAGACTAAAGTTCAAGTGAAACCTTAAGCACCCTGATCTTAAAATAAAAATTGGTAGACTTAAGAGGTCAAGATCCCCATTCTGGTCTACCTGGAACTGCAGTGACAAGAGAGGTCGGGTGGGGGAAACCCTGTAACCCGTGGGGACGCTCTACCGTGTAGGGGTCTTCGCGGGACTCTCCCTCTCTGGCTGCCCAGGTAATTCTCAGGTGGACGATCTTTCTGATCAAGGGGTCCATCTGCCCCGCACCTCTATAGTCACCCAACACATTTGTGGGTGTCTTGATTGGGTCCAGCACCTTCTAAACTTACCTCTTCCAACAGTGCATGTACGGAAGGAGGTCCTTAAGACCACCCTTAAGACCTCCTTTAGAAATTCGCTCTCGTCAAGGCCAAGCCTCGACACCCGTGTTTGTGCAGCAACACCCTCACATTATTCTCTCTTCTGATTCAGAACCAAGTTCTTCTTCTTCCCCCATCATGGCTTAGCCAGTTGAAGAAGAAAATAATCTGGAACACCAGCTCCAGCGACTCAATGACCTCTTCCAAAACTTCGTGCACCCACCACAGCGTCCTATGATGCGGGACCACTACAATCCTACTGCGGTGGCCATTGAGCCTCGAGTCAGAATCCCGACTGGAGGACCTGATTCCGAATTAAAGCCCAACATGATCCATGCTATACCTAAATTCCATGGGCTTAATTCTGAAGATCCCTTCCAGCACATCAAACAGCTAAAGCATCTGGCCCACACTTTTGGATCAGATGGGCAAAATCGGGATATTCTTCTCATGAAGATGTTCTCCTTTTCTCTTATGGACAAGGCCGCCCATTGGTATCAAACTCAGACCCGGCCGATCAACACTTGGGAAGAACTTCAATCCGAGTTTTTGAAAAAGTTTTTTCCCGTTGGTCGGACCAACGCCTTGCGCCATCAGATTACACACTTCACTCAACAATCAGGAGAACCTCTCCATGAGGCATGGGATCGTTTTCAGGATCTCATGAGAAAGTGCCCGCATCATGGAGTTCCTAAATGGGAACAAGTCCAATCTTTTTACCAGGGACTCCGTGAGGACATCCGCCTTTTCGTCAATGCAACTTGCGGAGGAAACATCATGGGTCAACATGAAGACACCGTATGGGAGATTCTCGAAAACATGTGCGAGAACTCCATCAACAATGACTCCATGGGATTATTCGACAGGACGAATACCCGCGCAGCGACGAATCTTAAGGGAGCACATGAGACGCAGGGCCTGTCCGCATCAGTCGACCTGGAATTAATGGCCAGTCGATTGGACAAGGTCTCAATCATTGAGAAGAAGGTGGATGAGCTGACTCAGCACTTGCAGCGAGCCACCTCCGCGCGTAACTCCTTTGCACAACCTCCTCCCACACAGGAGACTGTGCAAAACATCCTTCACCAATCTTCCCCTAGGATGGATCCATATCCATCCCCATCTGATTCTCGGATCGGAGGATCATCCGATCCTTTCTACACCAGCCCGGGGAACTCCATTCCCCCTTTCCCTGATTCTCAAGAGGTTCCTCAGACCTGCGAGGACCTCAACGCCATCCAGCACGACCCATTCTCCAACACTTACAACCCTGGATGGCGAAACCATCCCAATTTTCAGTGGGCGGGAAATTCCCAAACCCAAAGACCACCTTTTCAGTCCCGCCCACAGCCCTCTCGTCATTACCAGCCGCCTCAGCCTCGGCCCAACCCTACTTATCCATCAGGGCCAAATCAGGATCAAATGTCCCTAATCCTTCAGACTCTGGCTGACATTCAAAGAACGAATGCGGCTATTCAAAAACAGCACAAGGACGAACTTACAGAGGTTAAAACTCAACTGGCCCAGTTGGCAAATTCTCGCCAGCCAGGCACACTCCCTTCCCAACCTCTTCCTAACCCGAATAATGTGCCAACCCAGAAGCGCGTTATGAATCCAAATTTAGGCCACGCACAATGGATTTATCAGGCCCCTACTGCTCCATCTCCAGACGAGATGGAAGCTTCAACTTCTTATGCGGGATTTCAGCAGCAGCCACCCCTCTTACAAAACCCAAACCAAAATCAGGCCGGATTAAATTCTGTAACAACACGTAGTGGTAAAACAACTCAAGACCCGCATTATCCAAACCACTCCAAGCCTGATAACCATGACCCTAGGATAGTTATCCAAGATACCACTGTCCCAGATCCACAACCTGGACCTATCCTAGAAGAACCAACCAAGATCCTGTTTCCCGAGGCCTTGACCAAGGGAAAGAAGACCACCAAACCCGTGGCCCCTGAGGAGGACCTGGTCAAGCTCTTTGAGCAGGTCCACATAAACATCCCCTTGATGGATGCAATCCGCCACGTACCAGCTTACGCACGATTTCTAAAAGAATATATGTACACCCCAGCGTAAGCCGCGAACCAAGGGAGGGAGCCCAATTGTTCTGTCAGAGCAAGCCAGCTCTGTAATCCTCAGTAGACTCCCACCCAAGGCAAAAGATCCTGGTACTCCCCTGATTTCCTGCAAGATAGGTGGTACCAAATTTGATAGAGCATTGTTAGACTTGGGTGCATCCATAAACCTGATACCCACATCCTTACTTGACCATCTAGAAGAATCTGAGCTAAAACCAACCGAGGTGACATTACAATTAGCAGATAGATCTATAAAGTCACCAAAAGGGATTCTCGAGGATGTTATCGTAAGAGTGCGGGATTTCTATTTCCCAGTGGACTTTATAGTCCTAGATATGGACGCACCTGAGAACCCTAGGGATACACCAATCATTCTAGGGAGACCTTTCTTGGCTACTGCTAGAGCCAACATCAGCTGTGAGGAGGGCCAAATAGAGCTTAAGTTTGGAGATCAAACACTGAAAATTGATATATTTAAGGCCCAACAAGGAATTAATTGCGGCGTCATCGAACAAATTTGTGACATCAGGACCTTGGTTGATGAATCACACTTCCAGAATGACTCGATTATGCCTCATCAACCACAGAAGGATCTTGACCCGCAAACAGAGGAGTCGAATCCAGATATGAATAACCCAGTAACTCCCACCCTTGAACCTTACATCTATACTGAACTACCCGCTGCTGCTGATAACCCCATCCTCGAACTGAAACCCCTTCCTGCTCACTTGAAATACATATTTTTGGGTTCTAATCAGACCCTCCCTGTGATTATCAATTCCAACCTCAGTCCTGAACGGGAATCCCGTCTGATTGTTGTCCTCCAGCAACATCGCAGAGCCATCGGGTGGACTCTCGATGATTTGACTGGAATAAGTCCCTCTTATTGTACTCATCATATCTATTCAGAAGAGGGCACACGACCTTCTCGTGAAATGCAGAGACGCTTAAACCCCAATCTGCAGGAGGTCGTGAAAAAGGAGATCATCAAGTGTTAGATGCCGGAATCATCTACCCGATCTCCGATAGTCGTTGGGTGAGCCCAATTCAGGTTGTGCCCAAGAAGGCAGGACTCACCACTATAACGACTGAGACCGGAGAAATCATTCCTACCCGATTAGCCAACTCGTGGAGAGTCTGTATAGATTACCGCCGACTCAATTCCTCCACAAAGAAGGATCATTTCCCACTACCCTTCATTGATCAAATTCTCGAAAAACTTGCGGGAAATAGGTTCTTCTGCTTTCTTGACGGGTACTCCGGTTATAACCAGGTGGCAATCCATCCTGAGGACCAAGAAAAGACCACATTCACCTACCCGTTCGGAACATACGCTTTCCGAAGGATGCCTTTCGGTCTTTGCAATGCACCCGCTACTTTTCAGCGATGCATGCTTGCCATATTCTCAGATATGGTAGGTGATTATCTGGAAGTCTTCATGGATGACTTTTCAGTTTTCGGAGCATCATTCGACGATTGCCTCCAGCACTTGGTCCAGATACTCAGGCGGTGCATCGATGTGAATTTGGTTCTTTCCTGGGAAAAGAGCCATTTCGTGGTGCCTGAGGGAATTGTCCTGGGACACTCAATTTCGGAAAAAGGTATCCAAGTGGATCGAGCTAAGATTAATCTGATTTCTCACCTTCCTATGCCTAGCTCGATCAAGGACATCCGTTCCTTTTTAGGGCATGTCGGTTTTTATCGACGATTTATCCCTGATTTTTCAAAAATCGCGCGCCCCCTAACCACTCTTCTCTCCAAGGATGTTCCTTTCAAAATTTCCAAGGAATGCACTCAAGCATTTGAAATCCTGCGTGACCGAGTCACCCAAGCCCCGATCCTACAGTCCCCTGATTGGTCTCAACCCTTTGAGATCATGTGCGATGCATCCGACTTCGCTGTAGGAGCGGTTTTGGGGCAGAAAATTGACGGGAAGCCTGTGGTCATTTACTACGCCAGCAAAACACTTGATGAGGCTCAGCGTAACTATACGGTTACTGAGAAAGAGCTGCTAGCTGTAGTATTTGCCCTAGAAAAATTCAGATCGTACCTTCTGGGTTCCCGTGTCATCATATACTCGGATCACACAGCTGTGAGGCATCTCCTTGCAAAGAAGGACGCGAAACCTCGATTAATCCGATGGATCTTGCTGTTGCAAGAATTTGACCTTGAGATTCACGACAAAGCGGGAAAGCAAAATGTGGTAGCTGATCACTTGTCCCGTCATCCTTCTGAAATAATTGACCCTTCCGGACCCATCACTGAACATTTTCCCGATGAGCACCTGCTGACTATTAGTACTAGCCTTCCATGGTTTGCTAATGTAGTAAATTACTTGGCATCTCATCAGATCCCGTCCGATTGGCCGAAGGCCAAAAAGGACAAATTACGCTCTGATGCCAAGTATTACATTTAGGAAGACCCGTACCTCTTCCGCATAGGTGCCGATCAGATCATCCGGAGATGTGTCCCGGAAGAGGAATTCAACAATATCCTCTCTTTCTGCCATGACCAGGCATGCGGTGGCCATTTCGCCGGGCATAAAACCGCATCAAAAGTCCTCCAGTGCGGCTTTTACTAGCCCACACTGTTCAAAGACGCATACAATCACTGCAAGGCATGCAGTCGTTGCCAGACTTTGGGCAACATGAGCCATCGCGACATGATGCCTATGCAACCGATTCTAGTATGCGAAATCTTTGATGTTTGGGGGATTGATTTTATGGGCCCCTTTCCTGTTTCGGATGGTTTCGAATACATTCTGTTGGCTGTGGACTACGTGTCCAAATGGATCGAAGCCATACCGACCCGAACCTGTGATCACAAAATCGTTCTCAAATTCATTCATCAAAACATTTTCTCAAGGTTCGGGATTCCTCGTGCAATAATCTCTGATGGGGGGACCCATTTCACAAATGCTCAGTTTAGGTCACTGATGACCAAATACGGGGTGTCTCACCGAATCTCTACTCCTTACCACCCCCAAACTAATGGTCTAGCTGAGCTGTCTAATCGGGAGATCAAGAAAATACTGCAAGTCACTGTTCGACCTGACAGGAAGGACTGGTCGTCCCGACTTCCGGAAGCATTGTGGGCCTATAGGACCGCCCACAAGACCCAATTGGGCATGTCTCCCTTTAGCCTGGTGTACGGAAAGGCATGCCACCTTCCCGTAGAACTGGAGCATAAAGCCTATTGGGCAGTATGGAACTGTAATCTAGATCTTTCCAAGGCTGGGACCCACAGAAAACTCCAAATCAGCGAGATCGATGAATTACGCCTAGACGCGTACGAGAACTCGCAAATCTACAAGGAGCGGGTTAAAGCCTTCCACGACAAACACATCTCGAGAAAGATCTTTCATCCTGGTCAGAAGGTCCTACTCTTTGATGCCCGACTAAAACTCTTCCCAGGAAAACTGAGATCCAAGTGGGTTGGACCATATTTGGTCCGACAGGTTTTTGGAAATGGAGCAATCGAAATTAGTCCACTCAGCCACGATTCTGAACCTTTCATCGTGAACGGTCAGAGACTCAAGCCGTTCATTGATGTAACTTCTACTGATTTGGCTGAAGCATCTTATATCCTCCATTCCCCTTGAGCTTATTATGCCCAGCCGATGGCGTAAAACTCAGCGCTTAACGGGAGGCAACCCGTCATTTTCCTAAAAATCCAAAACTTTTTCTGACACCTTTTTGCACTTAAGGTTCACCCTTGTAGACAGCCGACCCCACCTCAGATGCTTGCATCTGGGATTAGAAATCGTCCGCAAAAATTCAACCCGACCCATTCACGCATCCAAATTTCTGTCTTAAGGAATGAACTAAGCTAAATAAAAACCCCCTAGGTTACAATGAGGACATTGCAAATCTTAGGCATGGGGGGGTATGAAAGTGCAAAACTGGTAAGGAAAGGTTTCAAACAAAAAAATTCACATATGCCAAAAACACCATAAAAATTAAAAATTTTCGAAAAAGAATAAGAGAGGAGAAGGAAATTTTGTGAAGGAGAAGGAGAAAAGAAACAAAATGAAAAAGGAGCGCAAAATTATGAGAAAAAAGTGATAGGCATTAGTAAGGAACTAAGGAATTAACCTAAGTTCTAGACCTCATTCAAGAAAATAACTGAAAAGTGCACAATGAGATTAGTAAGAATGCAAACCTTAGGCATTCTTGAATAGACTCTTAGTACCCATTAAGATCTGGACACTCCTCAAGAGGTTGAGGAAAATGAAAAGCTGAAGTGTTAGGTCTAAGGCTTAGGAAGTATTTGGCCTCGTTAACTAATTTTTGGTTTACGGGACTCAATAACCTAAGCACCCTAACCTCACACACAACCTGGTTCAGTAAGCGTAAAAATCAGAATCACGTAGAAGCGTCGCAAAATTCTGAAAAGAACACCTAGAATAGGAGCGGCCGATCAACACAAGTTGATTTGGACGAGTTCCCAGCGCGGAGAGATAGGAAATCCCCTCAAAGATGCGTAACAAAATATCATCTCCTCGGTGCTTGTCTCTTAGGATATTTACATATCCTACTGGGGGCATGTAAGCACTCTGCTGGTTCAGATTCCATGGATGGCATTATCTCGAAGTGTCAATTGCCAGGGTCTGAATTCAGCCACGGAACACCATGGATGGGATTATCTCGAAATCTCAATAGCCAGGGTTCCGGGGGTTGCCATGGGCGGTGCTATCTAAAAGCATCGATCGCCAGGAACCCTTGAGGATTGATGATGGGAGCAAGGAATCTGATACAGACCGTGTTGAAAAGCCAATCTTAGGCTAGAACTAAAAAAAAAAAAAAAAAAAAAAAGAGAGAGAAAACTCTCCAAATAAAATAACTTTCTATCTCTCTCTTACAAAATGCACTGCTAACTGAGCCAGGGCTAAAATCATTTCAAGCACGGGTGCTTTAACCACAAAGTCCAATAAACCTTTGGTTAGTTCTTGTGGGCCTTAAAAACCTTTGCTAAGGACTGAGGCTAAGGCTAGACAGATTTGGATCTTGATTGGTACTAGAGTACCTTTTAGGCCTATGGTCAGCATTCTAACCTAATCTGAGCTCAAATGAAAAAGCACTTATCTAAAGCTATTAAGAACTTCATGGTCTAGAACAAGGGTTGAAACCTTAAGTTTTTGCTAAGGGACTAGCAAAAGCTAGGCATGGGGGTATGATGAGAACTTCATCATGAGCCATAACTAGCTCATTTTGACCCAATACAAAGGATAAAAGCTCCTACATAACTCAAGGAAAGGCTTAACTCAGAGAATTCTGAGTTTAAGGAGAAAACAAGTCATAAGGGGTAAAAATGCAATTTTACCAGTATAATCTGCATACAGGGTAATTCAGGGTCCAAACATAGGTCAAAGCAACCTAATAAGAATAAAAGTGGGATGAGATGATCTGGCAAGGGCTACAGTAATTCCAAGGAACTAAATGATAATTTGTAACCCTAAAACAAACCCACTTCAATTCACGAGGTTCAAGGCAAAGAAAAAATGGAAACCCTCTAAAATTCATAGAAAAATAATCTCTAGGGTTTAGAACCTTCAATTTGACCTTAGGAACCCATCTTGACCTACATTGAGAACCATACCCAATTAATAACTTAATTTGGGTTTTTACGTAAATTGACCAGTCAAACAAGGTTTAATCTAGAAATAAAATTCACCATCAGATTCCTTAGGTCCTAATTAGTCATGTATAAAAACTTGAGCCTAAGAAGAAACCTTCTTGACCAACTTTACACTTTGGTCCTCATATATTTACTTTTTGGCCCTCAACTTTTGAACCCTCGCATTTTGGCCCCTAACTCTCCTTCGTTCTTTGCGTTCTGGTCCTCCCTGCAAAACCTGCCAGCACCATGCTCCGGCAACCTTGCGCGGAGCATGGCGCCGCGTAGGGTGAGGGGGAGAGTCTGGCAAGTAAACCGGGGGTGCCCTGCGTCGTCAGCCGTCGCAGGGACACCCCCCTGGTCGCTGTAACCCACCATACCGGCCGTGCGAACGCACGGATGGTATGGGTTTCCATCTCCAGCGTCCTCCAGCGAGGGAGACACGTCGTCTCCCTCCGCCTTCCTCCCTGATTCGGTCCCTATAAATACCCCCGTCGCTCCACCGTTCTTCCCAGCTCGGATCTGACGGAGAAAACCCCCAACTTTCCTCTCTTCTCACTCCGGCAGACGCCCACCAGCTCCGGCGGTTCTTCCTCCTCCTCCTCTTCGCTCTGCCGCAATACCAGCAGCAGAGACTTCTTCCCCTGCTCTTCCCGCGCCACGCCGCACCCAGCTGGCGCCTCTCCGGCCCTCTGCTCGCCGCCGCCCCTTCCCCCGGGCATCTTCTTCTCCGGCGACAGTCGATACGACTGTCGCCCGCTCCGGCCCCTCCTCGTCCTGCTAAGTAGGTAGAACTCCTCCTCTTCCTCCCCTCTTCCTTTTCCTCACTTTAAACATCTACTGTCGCCCTCGATTCCGACCAATCACCCTCACCTTCTCCGCCTCCGGCCATCCTCCGGCGAGCCGCTCCCATCACTCCAGCATCCCACACGGCTCGCCGACCTGCACATAATCTCCGCCTCCTCACCCTGATCCATTTCCGCCCCTCCACTTCCCCCAAATCACCCTCTGCAACTCCACCGAACAAACCCATCTCCCGACCCACAGTCCGACCTAGGGCAACCCTTAGGCTCCGCCCCGCCGCCTGCACACCCCCCGACCACCTTCGCCGTGCCACGGCGAAGGTCCTCCGCGTTTCTGATTGGGCCGAGAGGCCATTTTTCTGTGGGCAGGTACCTGCGCTCGTCGCCGCCATTGTTGAAGCGAAGCAGCTTCTTCACCTGCTGCCCCAGGTGCGTCACGCCCAGGTTACGCTCCCAGACAGCGCAAGGCGCCTTCGCGAAGTACCAGGCTGCAGTCGAGTCGAAGCCCTCGCGCGAAGGTCTCGCGTAACGCTGCGATTACCAGCTGCTTCCTCCGCACAGGCGCGAAATTGGGGTGGGACATTTAGTCCCACCTCAGAAGGCTCTGAAGGAACGCAGCGGTATAAAGCGAAAAAGTGCTGGAGGCTTATTGCCTCAGCACACGGGGTCAGGTCCCCTTCACCCGCCCGGTTACCCGGTCTCGTCCGCGCTCATGCCCCGCGGACCTGGCCCGGACCCGACTAAGACTGACCTGCACTCCTCGCCCACCACGCACGCCGGTGGGCCTGGACCCGAGCGCGACCCGTACCCAGCTACCCGGCAGCTCTGGGAGAGCTATCCTATGAGCGGATTCTGTGAGAGAGAGACGCGGGGGAGGGTAGAGATAGGTTTTGCCCTCTCTGATCAAGCTGTGTAAGTGTGCAGGCACAGGTGAAGAAGAGCACGAGAAGAAGATCTGAAGAAAGGAAAAGAAGAAAGAAAGAAGAAGAAGAAGAACAGGACTGCTCTGCAGAAGAAAGAAGAAAGAAAGAAAGAAGAAGAAGAAGAACAGGACCGCTCTGCAGAAGAAAGAAGAAAGAAAGAAAAAGAAGAAGGAGAACAGGACTGCTCTGCAGAAGAAAGAAGAAAGAAAGAAAAAAGAAGAAGAACATCACCACTGCAGATAAAGAAGAACAAAAGAAGGGAGCAGAGATCTGAGAAGGAAGAAGAGGAGAAGCAAAGAGAAAAGAAGAAAAGCCAACAAATTCTCTCTCTCTCTCTTTCTTTATTTTTGTAAAAGAAACTTGTACCCCTAGAATACAACTTGCTCCCTGAGTTCAACCTCGGGAACTCTTTATTTCCGAGTAACAAATTGTATTAAACTGGTAATCACCTCCCTCTATACTATACTACGACGAAATAATAAAACTATAGAGGAAGTTTCTACACCAACTCCCAAGCCTCATGCATCTGTTCTCTTGAATTCTATGTAAAGGTGGTGATAGCACTCCTTAAAGCATTCATACGGCCTACAGGGAAGTACTTCTTTAGGAACTCATGTTCCAAAGAAGCCCAAGTCTCTATTGGTGTTGTCCATGAAAGAGTTCTATACCAGAAGATAGCTTTGTCCTTAAGTGAAAAGGAGAACAATTTTATCAGCAATGTGTGCTGATCATGGCCCTGCGGATCCAAGGTCTAGGCGAGATTTTTCAACTCTTTTAAATGCTGAAAAGGGTCCTCAGAAGAAAGATCATGGAAGTGAGGGATAAGTGCAATGATGTTCGGCTTCAATTCAGCAGCACAACCCCTAGCGGGATAGCATACCGCAGGCATAGGTGGTGCAACCGTGGGATTATAGTAATCTCCTAGTTGAGGTCTATGAGCCTAAGGATGAGGGTTTTCTAGAAGATTAACAGCTTGAATAAGCTGCTGCACTTGTTGTGTAAAGGTATTCATCTACAGTTATGTATTGTACAGGTGTTGTAGGTTAGGTTGTACACCTCTCTCCGGGTGCGGTTGGTTAGGAAAGTTTAGGTAGGGAGGAGGTTGGAACCTATGATGTTGAGGTGGTGGTGGTGGTGGTGGAGGGTGTGCATAAAGATGAGGAGGATCTTCTTTGAAGTCCTGAAATTGTGCCGAATCATGGTCATCCTATCGATGAGTGGGGTGGGTAATAGGAGTTTGAGGCTCTAGGGTATAGGATTTACAGTGGAAGGCAAAGACGTAGATGTAGAAGCTTGGGCATCAGCACCCAAGGGAGTACCAAGGAAGGGTTCTGGGATCGCCTATCATCCATGAGTCAATTTTTGAAAAACATCATAAAACAATCACAAACAACGGCAATCTGAATCTCAATCTCAAATCAGAAAACCAGAAATCTCAAGAAATCTCACAACAATCTCAAGGCCAATCAAACAAGCGAGAAAACTTGAATTATTTTCCGAAGAGTTTGCCATATGAAAATATATAGTACGCAAACAGATAGTATATCAATAAAATCGTATGTGTCCTATAGAAGACTTAACATGATGCAGACGTCTAAAATCCACATGGAATCTGGATAAGACTGACGTATGAATCCAAACCCTGTGGTTGCTCAAGGAGATGATATAGAAACCCATGTGTTTGTGCTCTTAAGTGATCGTGTAGTGTGTACACGATAATCAATCGACAAATAGTGATGAAAGCGCAATCAGGGTTTCAAACATATTATTATGTCTCCTTTTGAATTATGTTTGAATACTTACAAGTGTATTACAGGCAACTGGTCTCACTTTTTAATCTATTTCAAACATGGAATGGTCTTGTTAGATTAAGTCAAATGCAATGATGGCAGGTGCTAAGGGAAAAACAATGTGTACCTGTCTCCAGCAATCAACAATGATGCAATTTGACTGAAAAGAAATCTAGCAGGAAATGTGCAATCTTAAGTATGGAATACCTTTGGAGATGTTGCTGCTAGATAAAAGATGAGATATTTTTTGTATTTTTGTATTTTAATTTTTTTGGGGTTTTTTAATGCAACAAAGAAAAATTAAATTGAAAAAGAAATTGATACAGAAAATCACAATTGATGAGAGATTAGTAGAGAGAGATATATGAGAATCCAAAGTCCAAATTATTACAACTGATGTGTGAGAACACGCTCTCACAAACTTACGACTAACAAAGAGTCCTAAGTCTATACTCCTAAACCTAAACTACTATCTACACTACTACTAAAAGGCAATAAATCTGCAACTCCTGGAAAAACTCTGCTAGGAAGTTGAGTCTGAAATACAGCAAATCCACTAGGAAGATGACTCCTCTAGGAAGTCGACACTCCTCCTTTTACTCCTTAAATGCTGCAAAAACACCAAATGATTAGTAAGAAAATTAAGAACAAAAACAAATCAAGGAATCTATATACAATAAAGAATTTGAATAAAAGAATAACTATATACAAAGAAATCAAAACTATGTACAAAGAAAGAATAAAAGAGGAATTTTGGTGTATAGAGAGTTACCTCCCCAGCAACGATGCCAAAAATTGATCATTGAAAAATCATTTGCTTACTAAAAAAATGTGATTTAATGATGTCGTGTTATTGTAGTATAGTCACAATATAAACAAATGCCATGTCATTTTATTTATTTATATAATCTTTACTGGTTTATTTCAAGTCATTAACTGGGAGACAGTTATTGATATACATCACTCTCTATATTCTAAAAATGCTCTTTTATTCTAATAATGTCCATTATATTTACAAATGAATCAATGAATCAAAGAATTAATTAATTGAGTTAATTATGTATAAAAATGAATTGATTAAGATGACTTACAATGACTCAAACATTTTTTCAATTAAACAGGAATGAAAAACTACTTAAACTACTCTAGGTCAGATATATATAATTATCATAAACAATACCTAAGTATAGGTACAGAAATAATAAGCCAATATAATATCATATACTATACTAACATATATATAATCATACTAACTAATATTAAATCTTAGATAAACTATATACAACCTAAGGCAAACAAGCACTCTAACTATATATATACTAGCCATATATATATACATATTTACATATGTACACTACATTATATATACACACGTATAATATCTCTTCTTACATATATACTACTAATACTTAAGTATATACACTCTATATATAATATTTATCATATACTACACACACATATATATACTTGTGTACCCTATATACACTATATATAACTCTAACTTAACTAAACTACTATACAAGGCTACACTAACAGACTTAAGTGTCGCTAAAGCCTTCAAAAATGTCATTAAAGACTTTATATACACAAAAGGCAAAAAACACTTATACATTACTTGTATACTACGTATATACATATATTATATTTATTATACATATACTTATATTCATAAATACATATACTATGAATACAGAGTACATACATATATGTATACACGCATGCTATATACATACACATATGGTACACACTACAGCTGAAGCACATAGTCATATAACTTACTAAGTCTTACATGCACTTAGCACACAACACTTGTCAACAGTTAGAATTTTTCACTCATCCTCACACCCAACTTAGTCTTTACTTAATAAAAATTTATTTTTATAATAGGCGGGACGGGTCCAGTTCACAGGATACACAACGACTGGCTCAACTGAACCGGACACAAAACTGGGCTCCTAACCACACACAATGCTCAAATATATGCTCATATGCTCAGTGGATTGAAGGTTCTACCCTTGTACTAGGAGGGGTGAGATCAGCGTGACAAAAAAAATGCGGAATTGAAAATATAAACAATCTCACAAAAATAAGCAATCACAAAATGTACACAAGTAATTTTTAGGTGGAAACCCAAACCGGGTGAAAACCACCACCTAACCCTCTCGAGTTAGGATTTTCCGATCAACCTAGTTGATCAAAATCCACTAAACTGAATCACTTAAAACGAGGGTGATTCAACCTCAATACAACCACGCTACAAGTACGAGGGTAGCGTTCCTCAACCCCTTCTCTCCACGAGAAGGATTTTGTCCCACGAAGGAGACGGGAATTCGCAAAGCGAATACCCAACCAAAAGACAAAGATAAAATAAACAATAGTCCTATAGAGCCAACAAAATAATTAAACCTAGCTTCTATAGGAAATAGGAAACTCCCCTTTGCAAGGAGTGCGTCGAGGATGACGCGGGTGCGTGAGCCACGCAACGGCGCAATGTCGCTCTCGTGAACAACGGCGGGGAGAGCGGGGTGCGCGAAGACTTGATGCTCTCAAGAGAATGAAACTAGAGCTTGGAGAGCAAGGGCTTCTCTGGACACAAAAGAGTGTGAGAGTGTATATCTTGTGTCTTGTTTTTCTAAGTGTGTCTCTTATGTTTCTCTTCTTGTGTTTTAGTGTTACAAAGGTTCCCCTCTATTTATAGAGGCCTTAGGAAGGTTTTGGAAGGCTTGGAAAAGCTTCCATAGCCGTTGGGTGCAAAGCCCAAGAGAATCAGGCCGAAATCAGGACAATGATTGCATTTGACAGGGTTATCAGACGTCTAACTCTGGCATCAGACGTCTGGAAGGCCACTTTAAGACGTCTGATTCCAATGTCAGACGTCTGATTCTATGCGGGTTTCTCCCTGACTTGAATCAGATCTAAACAGGGTTTTTGTGCAAGTCCATCAGACGACATACAGGACGTCTGGCACTAAGTCTGGACGTCTGGAAACCTACTTTTACTGTGGGAATTGATTTCCAAACGTTGCAACGGCTAGAAAATCTCTGAGAAGAGATTTTGGGTCAGCCGAGGCAAAACGGTCATTTATCAGACGTCTGGACAGTCCTATGGACGTCTGATAAGGCTCTAACGGTCATATTCTGCCGTGCTCGCTAAGTTAGCCAACGGTCCACTATCTGGACGTCTGGCAAGTCCATCAGACGTCCTCTAAGCCGTCTGGACTAAGGTCTGGACGTCTGATTTCATCAGACAGAAAACTAAGTCCAGCCTAACAGTTATCAGACGTCTGAAACAACAGTCAGACGTCTTAAAATACTTTATCAGACGTCTGATTTTGGGATTAGACGTCTGGAAATGCTGTTTGAGCCCTATATTGGTTTTCTAGGTATTCTACAGAAAACCTAAGTATCCTAGGGTTGTGCAGGTGTTCCTAGGACTACTTTTAGGGTACTTTGAGGCTCTTTAACATAATGTTCTAAGGAATCAAAAAGAGCAAGAAAATAAATACAAGAGATACATGAAAGGATAAAAAAGAATCTATCCTATTCTTCCATCTCCAATCTTTCGCTCCACGCGAACCTCCTTTGTTTTCCGTCAAGCTCCTCCAATCCGTCCTGGAATGCGAGCTCGAATTCCATCTAAACACGTCCTCATTTGCAATTGACCCTGAAATCTAGGACTCAAATTGCAAATGTTAAATAACACGTGTTTTGTTATCATCAAAACAAATGATCGTGGTGCACTAGCACCAACAATCTCCCCCTTTTTGATGATGACAAAACCGTAAATAATGCATAAAAATCCTCCCCCTTTTTGACATTATCAAAAAGGTTTAATTGATTTTATATTTCCTATAACTCCCCCTTAAAACATGCTCTTCTATGAATTTATTTTAACAAAGGTGATATTCTCCCCCTTTTTGTAACAATGAGATAGCTATTATTTTTCTCCCCCTTTCTAAAGGAAATTTAGCTACCTTATATCTCCCCCTTAAAAATTGACAATTAGCTCATTAA
Organism: Thalassia testudinum; assembly: GCA_037157565.1. NCBI lineage: Eukaryota > Viridiplantae > Streptophyta > Magnoliopsida > Alismatales > Hydrocharitaceae > Thalassia > Thalassia testudinum. Next base: position 115,352,940 of record JAZHRO010000025.1, read on the forward strand.
TTTTTAACTCCCCCTATCTAAATGCTTATAAAAAGATAGGGTTAAAAATTTTACCTCACCTACCATGGCCAATAAAATGGCCCGAATGGTGGTGGTGGATGCCACATCGGATGGGGCTCCCATCCGTAGCTTGGAGGCCCGGGCATCGGCGCCGGTCTCCAGTCTGGTGGTCGACGTGCGGCGGGTCCGTCGTTTGTTCGCCGTCTCGTCGGTCTTCTTGTTCTCCTCCTTGGTCTACTCCTTGGTTCTCCCAACTTGAGTTGACCAGCCTTGAGCTTGTAGGTCCAGTCCCTTATGTTGTAATTATCCCTGAACCCTACAAAACAAGATTCTAATTTTTTCTTCGGTATCCAAGTGAGCTTGGATCCGGATTTGTTAGAAGGTCTCCTTGATGGAGATCCTTTCTCAACCTTAGGGCTATAAAAATTATCAACTTTGTTGATTAATTTGTTAGAATTTTCCCTAAGACATGCGATTTCTTTTTCTATAATATCCATCTTAGTCTTTAAATCAGAAATTTCTATTTTTAGACTATCATTTTCCTCAATCAATTTATTATTTTCATTGATGAGGTCTTGATTTTCTAACAATAGGTTATCAATTCTAGGATTAGCTTCTAGATCCTTAAGTTTTATTTCTAACCTATCATTTTCAGATTTAAGAAAGCTAAGTTTCTTTTTAATGCTTTTATTTTCTACCCTAAGTGATTTACTAATCTCAAAAAGTTCATTAAAAGCTTCTTGTAAATCCAGGTTTACCTCATTGTCGGAGTCGCTTTCGCTGTCGATGTCGCTTTCTCCGATTGCCATGAAACCAACGCACGTGGTTTCCTTCTCTCCGAGATCTTCTTCCGAACTCGTCTCCTCATGAGTGCCTTCCAACCTCCTCCATATCTCGTGAGCGGTGGTTCACTCTTGGATTCGTTCGAATTCTTTCGGACTCAACGCGCAATACAAGGCATTCATTGCCTTTGCGTTGAGTGAGAGATCTTGAATCTGCAGCTGCGAGTAGCCTGCATCCGGTCGCTCCGGGATCTCGTATGAGGCTTCGCAACGTCCCCATAGAGCGAAGTCCGTGGCTTGAAGCCACATCCTCATCCTCAGCTTCCAGTAGCTGTAGTTGTTCCCGTCAAAGTAGGGCGGACGAGTTGTGGACTGTCCCTCCGAAATCCTACACGCGGAACTGCTTCCCTCCATCGATCTTCTTGCTTGGTTGTTACGCCGAAACAGCAAGACCTGCTCTGATACCAATTGAAGGTTCTACCCTTGTACTAGGAGGGGTGAGATCAGCGTGACAAAAAAAATGCGGAATTGAAAATATAAACAATCTCACAAAAATAAGCAATCACAAAATGTACACAAGTAATTTTTAGGTGGAAACCCAAACCGGGTGAAAACCACCACCTAACCCTCTCGAGTTAGGATTTTTCCGATCAACCTAGTTGATCAAAATCCACTAAACCGAATCACTTAAAAGTACGAGGGTAGCGTTCCTCAACCCCTTCTCTCCACGAGAAGGATTTTGTCCCACGAAGGAGACGGGAATTCGCAAAGCGAATACCCAACCAAAAGACAAAGATAAAATAAACAATAGTCCTATAGAGCCAACAAAATAATTAAACCTAGCTTCTATAGGAAATAGGAAACTCCCCTTTGCAAGGAGTGCGTCGAGGATGACGCGGGTGCGTGAGCCACGCAACGGCGCAATGTCGCTCTCGTGAACAACGGCGGGAGAGCGGGTGCGCGAAGACTTGATGCTCTCAAGAGAATGAAACTAGAGCTTGGAGAGCAAGGGCTTCTCTGGACACAAAAGAGTGTGAGAGTGTATATCTTGTGTCTTGTTTTTCTAAGTGTGTCTCTTATGTTTCTCTTCTTGTGTTTAGTGTTACAAAGGTTCCCCTCTATTTATAGAGGCCTTAGGAAGGTTTTGGAAGGCTTGGAAAAGCTTCCATAGCCGTTGGGTGCAAAGCCCAAGAGAATCAGGCCGAAATCAGGACAATGATTGCATTTGACAGGGTTATCAGACGTCTAACTCTGGCATCAGACGTCTGGAAGGCCACTTTAAGACGTCTGATTCCAATGTCAGACGTCTGATTCTATGCGGGTTTCTCCCTGACTTGAATCAGATCTAAACAGGGTTTTTGTGCAAGTCCATCAGACGACATACAGGACGTCTGGCACTAAGTCTGGACGTCTGGAAACCTACTTTTACTGTGGGAATTGATTTCCAAACGTTGCAACGGCTAGAAAATCTCTGAGAAGAGATTTTGGGTCAGCCGAGGCAAAACGGTCATTTATCAGACGTCTGGACAGTCCTATGGACGTCTGATAAGGCTCTAACGGTCATATTCTGCCGTGCTCGCTAAGTTAGCCAACGGTCCACTATCTGGACGTCTGGCAAGTCCATCAGACGTCCTCTAAGCCGTCTGGACTAAGGTCTGGACGTCTGATTTCATCAGACAGAAAACTAAGTCCAGCCTAACAGTTATCAGACGTCTGAAACAACAGTCAGACGTCTTAAAATACTTTATCAGACGTCTGATTTTGGGATTAGACGTCTGGAAATGCTGTTTGAGCCCTATATTGGTTTTCTAGGTATTCTACAGAAAACCTAAGTATCCTAGGGTTGTGCAGGTGTTCCTAGGACTACTTTTAGGGTACTTTGAGGCTCTTTAACATAATGTTCTAAGGAATCAAAAAGAGCAAGAAAATAAATACAAGAGATACATGAAAGGATAAAAAAGAATCTATCCTATTCTTCCATCTCCAATCTTTCGCTCCACGCGAACCTCCTTTGTTTTCCGTCAAGCTCCTCCAATCCGTCCTGGATGCGAGCTCGAATTCCATCTAAACACGTCCTCATTTGCAATTGACCTGAAATCTAGGACTCAAATTGCAAATGTTAAATAACACGTGTTTTGTTATCATCAAAACAAATGATCGTGGTGCACTAGCACCAACAATCTCCCCCTTTTTGATGATGACAAAACCGTAAATAATGCATAAAAATCCTCCCCCTTTTTGACATTATCAAAAAGGTTTAATTGATTTTATATTTCCTATAACTCCCCCTTAAAACATGCTCTTCTATGAATTTATTTTAACAAAGGTGATATTCTCCCCCCTTTTTGTAACAATGAGATAGCTATTATTTTTCTCCCCCTTTCTAAAGGAAATTTAGCTACCTTATATCTCCCCCTTAAAAATTGACAATTAGCTCATTAATTTTTAACTCCCCCTATCTAAATGCTTATAAAAAGATAGGGTTAAAAATTTTACCTCACCTACCATGGCCAATAAAATGGCCCGAATGGTGGTGGTGGATGCCACATCGGATGGGGCTCCCATCCGTAGCTTGGAGGCCCGGGCATCGGCGCCGGTCTCCAGTCTGGTGGTCGACGTGCGGCGGGTCCGTCGTTTGTTCGCCGTCTCGTCGGTCTTCTTGTTCTCCTCCTTGGTCTACTCCTTGGTTCTCCCAACTTGAGTTGACCAGCCTTGAGCTTGTAGGTCCAGTCCCTTATGTTGTAATTATCCCTGAACCCTACAAAACAAGATTCTAATTTTTTCTTCGGTATCCAAGTGAGCTTGGATCCGGATTTGTTAGAAGGTCTCCTTGATGGAGATCCTTTCTCAACCTTAGGGCTATAAAAATTATCAACTTTGTTGATTAATTTGTTAGAATTTTCCCTAAGACATGCGATTTCTTTTTCTATAATATCCATCTTAGTCTTTAAATCAGAAATTTCTATTTTTAGACTATCATTTTCCTCAATCAATTTATTATTTTCATTGATGAGGTCTTGATTTTCTAACAATAGGTTATCAATTCTAGGATTAGCTTCTAGATCCTTAAGTTTTATTTCTAACCTATCATTTTCAGATTTAAGAAAGCTAAGTTTCTTTTTAATGCTTTTATTTTCTACCCTAAGTGATTTACTAATCTCAAAAAGTTCATTAAAAGCTTCTTGTAAATCCAGGTTTACCTCATTGTCGGAGTCGCTTTCGCTGTCGATGTCGCTTTCTCCGATTGCCATGAAACCAACGCACGTGGTTTCCTTCTCTCCGAGATCTTCTTCCGAACTCGTCTCCTCATGAGTGCCTTCCAACCTCCTCCATATCTCGTGAGCGGTGGTTCACTCTTGGATTCGTTCGAATTCTTTCGGACTCAACGCGCAATACAAGGCATTCATTGCCTTTGCGTTGAGTGAGAGATCTTGAATCTGCAGCTGCGAGTAGCCTGCATCCGGTCGCTCCGGGATCTCGTATGAGGCTTCGCAACGTCCCCATAGAGCGAAGTCCGTGGCTTGAAGCCACATCCTCATCCTCAGCTTCCAGTAGCTGTAGTTGTTCCCGTCAAAGTAGGGCGGACGAGTTGTGGACTGTCCCTCCGAAATCCTACACGCGGAACTGCTTCCCTCCATCGATCTTCTTGCTTGGTTGTTACGCCGAAACAGCAAGACCTGCTCTGATACCAATTGAAGGTTCTACCCTTGTACTAGGAGGGGTGAGATCAGCGTGACAAAAAAAATGCGGAATTGAAAATATAAACAATCTCACAAAAATAAGCAATCACAAAATGTACACAAGTAATTTTTAGGTGGAAACCCAAACCGGGTGAAAACCACCACCTAACCCTCTCGAGTTAGGATTTTCCGATCAACCTAGTTGATCAAAATCCACTAAACCGAATCACTTAAAACGAGGGTGATTCAACCTCAATACAACCACGCTACAAGTACGAGGGTAGCGTTCCTCAACCCCTTCTCTCCACGAGAAGGATTTTGTCCCACGAAGGAGACGGGAATTCGCAAAGCGAATACCCAACCAAAAGACAAAGATAAAATAAACAATAGTCCTATAGAGCCAACAAAATAATTAAACCTAGCTTCTATAGGAAATAGGAAACTCCCCTTTGCAAGGAGTGCGTCGAGGATGACGCGGGTGCGTGAGCCACGCAACGGCGCAATGTCGCTCTCGTGAACAACGGCGGGAGAGCGGGTGCGCGAAGACTTGATGCTCTCAAGAGAATGAAACTAGAGCTTGGAGAGCAAGGGCTTCTCTGGACACAAAAGAGTGTGAGAGTGTATATCTTGTGTCTTGTTTTTCTAAGTGTGTCTCTTATGTTTCTCTTCTTGTGTTTTAGTGTTACAAAGGTTCCCCTCTATTTATAGAGGCCTTAGGAAGGTTTTGGAAGGCTTGGAAAAGCTTCCATAGCCGTTGGGTGCAAAGCCCAAGAGAATCAGGCCGAAATCAGGACAATGATTGCATTTGACAGGGTTATCAGACGTCTAACTCTGGCATCAGACGTCTGGAAGGCCACTTTAAGACGTCTGATTCCAATGTCAGACGTCTGATTCTATGCGGGTTTCTCCCTGACTTGAATCAGATCTAAACAGGGTTTTTGTGCAAGTCCATCAGACGACATACAGGACGTCTGGCACTAAGTCTGGACGTCTGGAAACCTACTTTTACTGTGGGAATTGATTTCCAAACGTTGCAACGGCTAGAAAATCTCTGAGAAGAGATTTTGGGTCAGCCGAGGCAAAACGGTCATTTATCAGACGTCTGGACAGTCCTATGGACGTCTGATAAGGCTCTAACGGTCATATTCTGCCGTGCTCGCTAAGTTAGCCAACGGTCCACTATCTGGACGTCTGGCAAGTCCATCAGACGTCCTCTAAGCCGTCTGGACTAAGGTCTGGACGTCTGATTTCATCAGACAGAAAACTAAGTCCAGCCTAACAGTTATCAGACGTCTGAAACAACAGTCAGACGTCTTAAAATACTTTATCAGACGTCTGATTTTGGGATTAGACGTCTGGAAATGCTGTTTGAGCCCTATATTGGTTTTCTAGGTATTCTACAGAAAACCTAAGTATCCTAGGGTTGTGCAGGTGTTCCTAGGACTACTTTTAGGGTACTTTGAGGCTCTTTAACATAATGTTCTAAGGAATCAAAAAGAGCAAGAAAATAAATACAAGAGATACATGAAAGGATAAAAAAGAATCTATCCTATTCTTCCATCTCCAATCTTTCGCTCCACGCGAACCTCCTTTGTTTTCCGTCAAGCTCCTCCAATCCGTCCTGGATGCGAGCTCGAATTCCATCTAAACACGTCCTCATTTGCAATTGACCTGAAATCTAGGACTCAAATTGCAAATGTTAAATAACACGTGTTTTGTTATCATCAAAACAAATGATCGTGGTGCTCTAGCACCAACAATCTCCCCCTTTTTGATGATGACAAAACCGTAAATAATGCATAAAAATCCTCCCCCTTTTTGACATTATCAAAAAGGTTTAATTGATTTTATATTTCCTATAACTCCCCCTTAAAACATGCTCTTCTATGAATTTATTTTAACAAAGGTGATATTCTCCCCCTTTTTGTAACAATGAGATAGCTATTATTTTTCTCCCCCTTTCTAAAGGAAATTTAGCTACCTTATATCTCCCCCTTAAAAATTGACAATTAGCTCATTAATTTTTAACTCCCCCTATCTAAATGCTTATAAAAAGATAGGGTTAAAAATTTTACCTCACCTACCATGGCCAATAAAATGGCCCGAATGGTGGTGGTGGATGCCACATCGGATGGGGCTCCCATCCGTAGCTTGGAGGCCCGGGCATCGGCGCCGGTCTCCAGTCTGGTGGTCGACGTGCGGCGGGTCCGTCGTTTGTTCGCCGTCTCGTCGGTCTTCTTGTTCTCCTCCTTGGTCTACTCCTTGGTTCTCCCAACTTGAGTTGACCAGCCTTGAGCTTGTAGGTCCAGTCCCTTATGTTGTAATTATCCCTGAACCCTACAAAACAAGATTCTAATTTTTTCTTCGGTATCCAAGTGAGCTTGGATCCGGATTTGTTAGAAGGTCTCCTTGATGGAGATCCTTTCTCAACCTTAGGGCTATAAAAATTATCAACTTTGTTGATTAATTTGTTAGAATTTTCCCTAAGACATGCGATTTCTTTTTCTATAATATCCATCTTAGTCTTTAAATCAGAAATTTCTATTTTTAGACTATCATTTTCCTCAATCAATTTATTATTTTCATTGATGAGGTCTTGATTTTCTAACAATAGGTTATCAATTCTAGGATTAGCTTCTAGATCCTTAAGTTTTATTTCTAACCTATCATTTTCAGATTTAAGAAAGCTAAGTTTCTTTTTAATGCTTTTATTTTCTACCCTAAGTGATTTACTAATCTCAAAAAGTTCATTAAAAGCTTCTTGTAAATCCAGGTTTACCTCATTGTCGGAGTCGCTTTCGCTGTCGATGTCGCTTTCTCCGATTGCCATGAAACCAACGCACGTGGTTTCCTTCTCTCCGAGATCTTCTTCCGAACTCGTCTCCTCATGAGTGCCTTCCAACCTCCTCCATATCTCGTGAGCGGTGGTTCACTCTTGGATTCGTTCGAATTCTTTCGGACTCAACGCGCAATACAAGGCATTCATTGCCTTTGCGTTGAGTGAGAGATCTTGAATCTGCAGCTGCGAGTAGCCTGCATCCGGTCGCTCCGGGATCTCGTATGAGGCTTCGCAACGTCCCCATAGAGCGAAGTCCGTGGCTTGAAGCCACATCCTCATCCTCAGCTTCCAGTAGCTGTAGTTGTTCCCGTCAAAGTAGGGCGGACGAGTTGTGGACTGTCCCTCCGAAATCCTACACGCGGAACTGCTTCCCTCCATCGATCTTCTTGCTTGGTTGTTACGCCGAAACAGCAAGACCTGCTCTGATACCAATTGAAGGTTCTACCCTTGTACTAGGAGGGGTGAGATCAGCGTGACAAAAAAAATGCGGAATTGAAAATATAAACAATCTCACAAAAATAAGCAATCACAAAATGTACACAAGTAATTTTTAGGTGGAAACCCAAACCGGGTGAAAACCACCACCTAACCCTCTCGAGTTAGGATTTTCCGATCAACCTAGTTGATCAAAATCCACTAAACCGAATCACTTAAAACGAGGGTGATTCAACCTCAATACAACCACGCTACAAGTACGAGGGTAGCGTTCCTCAACCCCTTCTCTCCACGAGAAGGATTTTGTCCCACGAAGGAGACGGGAATTCGCAAAGCGAATACCCAACCAAAAGACAAAGATAAAATAAACAATAGTCCTATAGAGCCAACAAAATAATTAAACCTAGCTTCTATAGGAAATAGGAAACTCCCCTTTGCAAGGAGTGCGTCGAGGATGACGCGGGTGCGTGAGCCACGCAACGGCGCAATGTCGCTCTCGTGAACAACGGCGGGAGAGCGGGTGCGCGAAGACTTGATGCTCTCAAGAGAATGAAACTAGAGCTTGGAGAGCAAGGGCTTCTCTGGACACAAAAGAGTGTGAGAGTGTATATCTTGTGTCTTGTTTTTCTAAGTGTGTCTCTTATGTTTCTCTTCTTGTGTTTTAGTGTTACAAAGGTTCCCCTCTATTTATAGAGGCCTTAGGAAGGTTTTGGAAGGCTTGGAAAAGCTTCCATAGCCGTTGGGTGCAAAGCCCAAGAGAATCAGGCCGAAATCAGGACAATGATTGCATTTGACAGGGTTATCAGACGTCTAACTCTGGCATCAGACGTCTGGAAGGCCACTTTAAGACGTCTGATTCCAATGTCAGACGTCTGATTCTATGCGGGTTTCTCCCTGACTTGAATCAGATCTAAACAGGGTTTTTGTGCAAGTCCATCAGACGACATACAGGACGTCTGGCACTAAGTCTGGACGTCTGGAAACCTACTTTTACTGTGGGAATTGATTTCCAAACGTTGCAACGGCTAGAAAATCTCTGAGAAGAGATTTTGGGTCAGCCGAGGCAAAACGGTCATTTATCAGACGTCTGGACAGTCCTATGGACGTCTGATAAGGCTCTAACGGTCATATTCTGCCGTGCTCGCTAAGTTAGCCAACGGTCCACTATCTGGACGTCTGGCAAGTCCATCAGACGTCCTCTAAGCCGTCTGGACTAAGGTCTGGACGTCTGATTTCATCAGACAGAAAACTAAGTCCAGCCTAACAGTTATCAGACGTCTGAAACAACAGTCAGACGTCTTAAAATACTTTATCAGACGTCTGATTTTGGGATTAGACGTCTGGAAATGCTGTTTGAGCCCTATATTGGTTTTCTAGGTATTCTACAGAAAACCTAAGTATCCTAGGGTTGTGCAGGTGTTCCTAGGACTACTTTTAGGGTACTTTGAGGCTCTTTAACATAATGTTCTAAGGAATCAAAAAGAGCAAGAAAATAAATACAAGAGATACATGAAAGGATAAAAAAGAATCTATCCTATTCTTCCATCTCCAATCTTTCGCTCCACGCGAACCTCCTTTGTTTTCCGTCAAGCTCCTCCAATCCGTCCTGGATGCGAGCTCGAATTCCATCTAAACACGTCCTCATTTGCAATTGACCTGAAATCTAGGACTCAAATTGCAAATGTTAAATAACACGTGTTTTGTTATCATCAAAACAAATGATCGTGGTGCTCTAGCACCAACTGGATATGGTTTTATTGTGCGCCCGGTGCATGACAACTAAAGAGGGTAGGCACAGGATTCCTTTTATATGGCTGTTGTCGCTCCTCATCCTACAATGTGCGATTATGTTCACAGCCGAATTTGGCACATGTAGCGTGTTCTAAAGCGAAGATTTGGGCCTCAAATTGAGCGCCCTAATCAAGTCCAAATTTTAAATAAATTATATCTTTGGAAAGCCCTTATATAAGGCTACATAATTATGCAGTTAATTTAGGGTAATAACCTATTTAGTTATATTTAAAAATTACTTAATGTTGTGTGCACATTATTTTACAACTTAATTACTGAATTAATGTTCAAATTAATAATTTAATGATTCAATTAATTTGATAATTAGTTAGTTTACATAATAAGGTATTTATTAAACATTTTTAATTTATTTTATGTCAATTATTTGAGTTTATGTATATTTAATTACACATTATTGATAGAGATAGACATAATTTAGTATAAATATTATTATATAGTATAAATATATAATAAATAGGTTGAAAATAATTAAAATTATTATATACAAGTGTACACTATAAATTACCTCAGTAATAACTTAAATTACTAATTTAAATTATTTTTAACTTAATAACTTAGCTATATAACTTAATAACATAAATATATACAATAAATACTTAAATAAATAAATATCCATGTATCATATAGTATATAATAGTTACTTAAATATGTATGTACAATAATAGATATGATTGTACATGTTTCAATACATATTTATAATTATCTTAATTTGAATACGTATAATCTGTTATAAGTTAATATAAATTATATAATTAAGTTATACATAGAATAACTCAACCTAGATACGTATTTAAATATATATATATATATATAATGCATATATTAGTTATTATGTACAATATTTACATATAGCTTATTAATTAGTTCATATTTACAAGTATAAATACTATATGCAAGGTATTTTTATAAAATTTTCAGCTTTTTAAGATCTTTATGGTGTTTTTATATTCAATAGGGATAGGAGAGGAGATGGAAAAGGTGAGATGAGAGAGAGAGATTCTTTTTGTGATTTTTGTATGTGGTTCTTTTATTAAGTTTCAGAGTAGATCGAACCGTCAGCTGGTATGTTCTACTTACCCGAGGGTTCGGATTACTTTGAAACTTCACATACACTTAAGCAAATACCTAATCCTACTAGAAACAGGTTTATTTTATTTTTTTATAATTTTTCATATTTTTTCTATATTGTCAAGTTCACCAAAATTAGGTCTTGAATGAGTTTTCAATAAAGAACTTAAGGCACTAAAATGGATTCTAAGGGCTGTAAATAAGGTTTAAACATTCAAATATGTCCAACATACCATATGAAACATGTACGATCAGAAAATATGATTTTGACTTTGAATTTCATTTAAAACCTAAGGTGGATAGGTTACACAATTTATACATGCTGACAATGAATTAAATATAATGATTCAAGCTATTCAAATCAAATTCAAGTCAAATGCTTGTACAGGAATGCTTGATATATGGAATCCTATTGATGACTCTACAATATTCAGTGTTAATATTATCAATTAGAGTTAATTTCGAGGGTACTTGTGCGATAATGACATATTATAATGGGCTTGGGAGGATTGCATGCATGTTTGCGTAATCTTTACATTTTAATCGCTTAGAATCAATGTTTAATGACCATGTGCACAGGTCCATTTTGAAACAGGTCTCAGATGAGCAATCAGACCATACGGATGGATCCGAACTGAAGAACGGAGTCCAACGAACTCAAAATCATCCCAATCTGACCTCTGTAGCTCCCACAACAAGCTCAGAAATCCTGACCGTTGATCCACTGATCAACGGCCCTAAATGCGACACATGGCACCTGCTACTTCATCGATTTTGCCTGCTTCCTCTTTTCATTAGGTGTAGATGAGATCCTCCTTTACGCAAGATCCACCGTTGGATCAGCATCCAACAGTTGCCATCGCTCCAACACCTCAACATCTTCACAACCACCCACGCAGATGGCACATTGGTCATGACGCCAACCCGCAACCATCGGACACAGGTTTGAATCCCGCCACACCTCAATTTTGCAATTGAGGCATTGCTCAGCAGGAGCAGCGGCAGTGCAAACGTGCACGCGTGGGGTAGCTGCGCACGTGACCATGCGGAGACTAGTGCAGCGCCAACCCATGTACACGACACGATGCTCGCGACACAGGCACATGAGACACACGCCAGTGGGGTGCATGGGCAGGGCCTATGGCGACGCTTACGGCAGGTCTGCAGTGACATCTTTGAATGTCATTATTGACTTGAGGACGAATTTGAGCCTTCTCTTCAACTATAAAAAGGGACCTATCCCTCCCATTTGCACCCATGTTCTACCTAAGCAACTCCACCACTCCTTAGAGCTCGAAGCAAGGTTGTGAAGATGTCGAGCCACCGACGGAAGCCCCTCCACTGCCATGGCTGCCTCGCATCTCCACTTAGCTAGTTTTTGGTTTATTATTTGTGTTGCTTAAGCTTTGATCTGCCATTATAGTTATAGAACTGAATCATTTATGCAATATATTCTTTATTCTATTATCATATTTGTCTCTTCCGTAGTTAGATATTCTCGCATCATTATAATGATTTTCTAACCCTATCTCTCTATCTCACTCCCTTTCTTTCTCGTTCTATCTGGTTTGTAAGTGAAACAAACGATGAATTTTTGTGACACAAAGCGAGCATTTGATCCGATTCCACACCTCCCTATGTTCGACACCCCAACTCACGTCCGTTCATTCTTATTCAAAATTGATGTCGTAAAATGTGCTACAATGAACGATTTTACATAAACGCATCCAGCGAACGTTAGCTTTTGACATTGTTGCCGAGGTAGCAATGGATCTCTTATTCGCTTTCATTTTCTTGGTCATTATTTATAATTGCATTATCTCTTCTCTCTCTTCTTGTGGTTGCAAAAACCTTGCACATCGGCAATGGGAGGAGAACGAGTCAGGTTGGATCGAAAGGAAGTGCAAGAAGAAGATCGCCATCGACCTAAAGGGTTGATCTTGTCTTCCCACAATCCAAAGGTAACCTTCCATCCTTGGACCAAGAAATGGTGGTGTTATTAAAAAAACTCTCTTTTGTTTGTCGAAGAAGAACACCACCACTAAGGCTTCAACCCATTAACTTCAAAAAAAATCATTTTTTGGACTCAGGTTGAGGACACGATTAAAGGACCCTTTATACCTCTAAAAATTTTGAAGTAGGTAAACTCCCCTTCAAATTTCAGAGCCAAACTCTTTGTGGCTTGCCCGTAAGAAATTCGCTACTGGAAGTGTGCAAGGTTGTCTTGAGTTCTAGAGATCTGTAGGTTGTTCTTACTGCTATGAACTCCACGTAGATCAGATTTGTGAGAGATTTATATTTCTAGAAAGATCTTGAAATTCTCTACAATTCATCTAAAGAATACTTTTGCATTTAAAATTGATTAGTGCTTGTTCTAATCGAGATATGAAACTTGCGCACTGATCTAGAGGTTCCGAACAGATTGACCCCCTCTTGGAAAAACGTAAATTTGGATAGTTTATTATCCTTAAAAAATTCTAAAATTGATTTTGTTGAAAATCTCATTTGATTTTCGTCAGTATAGGGTCATTGCTTGTTTTGATTGGACCCTTCTTGACAAAATCTTAATAAAGATTCATTGAATAGAAGCTGCACACCCTAGGATCTTTTACACTAGGGAGTTTTGATTTTATATAGTCACACGAAAGGCCTTAAAGAAAATTAATTTTCACCAACCGTGTGCCTATACATTTGTGCCGTGTTTGAAGGCGTAAACAAGTGAGAACTTTAAAAGCCATTAAAGCAAGATTTAAATCCTAAAAGTCACACATCTTAATCTTGCTTGTGAAGGAACACTTGTTTTGGCATTGGGTCCTTGCACCCAATTGTGCACACTTAATTCGCTCATCCCTCTACTTCCTCTAAACCATGGATTTCAATGCCTATCCTTCATTTCCAAACTATCCCCAACATGATTTGTATGCTAACCCAAGTGGGTTGTATGCACAGTTTACTTGGGATAACCAACCACCTAGTTGGGGACTTAATCTAGGACCTAAGTACCTAGAATACCCCTCTTGTCCCAACTATCCCAATTTTAACTAGACTGCACCAACCTCTAATTAGGATACTTACAACCAACCCACCCAGGGGTACGATCCAAACCTTGGGGATCCATATCTTGATTCTCCTTGTGATGACTTTTCTTTTAGGTACCACCCACCCACTAACTAATTTGATGGGACCTACCCTCTAGGAGAACACCAAGGCTCCCACCCTTCCCAGGACCCTAACCATGGTAGGTCACCCGAATTCAAGGATCTTTCCTACTTGACCTATGGATTGGAAGGGATTCTAGAAAAGTGGAAATCAAAGGATGATCGTAAACCTAGGCAAATCGAGAATGATCAAACCTTGATCTAGACCCCTGATGAAGAATCCGACTGGGAGGAGGACTTAGAACCTCAATTATTTTTTACGACAAAATAGAAAATGGTTCCTCTTGAAGAATTGGACCCTAAAAATAATAGAATAAAGAACCCACCCAAGAACTTACACCCTAGTAAGGACTCTAGCACACATCCTCAACCATACTCTCCCAACTCTGATTTAAATACCAAGGAGAAAATCCAAGGGAAACCTAATGACACCCAATCAGTTCTTGATAGCCTTCAGTTGGAGTTACAAAGACAGAATCAAGAATTGATTAAAGGGCAGCAAGCCATGATGGATATGTTCCAACAACTGGAGGAAGAGGGCCAAAGAAAACTATTGGAAACAACCCCTCTTATTTAATCCAGGAAGCAAGGCCTCGTAATGATCAATTGGACTACACCTAGTTTCCTAAAACTGGTTCAGGCCACCATTGATACTCCTCCATTGTTGGACAACTCATTAGAAAATGTCATTAAGGATTCCTTGGGGAAGGTTGAGGGCAAAAATCAAGAGAAAATTGAGAACTTAAGGGTTGATGTCTATGAATCCAAATACAATCTCCTTAAGGAAAAGGATTTGGTGAAAGCGACATCCAGGATTGAGGATGGTGAATGGAATTCAGAAATAATTGGTTTTGAATCATTTGAAACTCCTATCACAAGTTTAAAGGAGGGCCAAAGGAATGAATCTAAGTCTGAGTTGGATGATGAAATTGGCCCTACCTCTATTGCAACCCTGGAAATGGAGGCTGATGTAAAAAAAGGTGAAGATAATATTCTAGGGGTCAAGGAATTGGAGGATATGAGAAATTACACCCTACTTGAAGAAGGGATGGATTTTTCTTTAGAGAGCAACCTCATTCTTAGGGCCTATTCTGAAACTCTTGATTTATTATGTGCCCTATCAGAATTCAAATCCTGCAACCCGAATGCACTGGAATTGATATACCTTTTGGGGATTACAACTTTAAAGGGACCCAAGCTGATTACAAAACCTACATTTTTAGTGTCCGGCATTTTAGATTTGGGTTGCGCTTGTCTAAATCAATTTCTCTGCATGCCCGCAGACTGAGAGAGGAACAAACACGGGCATGAATGGTACACCATTTGTAGAGTTCCCATCCTTTAGCGATGGGACTACACCACAACCTAGTTCGCATCTGCAGACTTCGAACTTTGGGTTTGGCTGATTTTGTTTTCACCTCCTTGACCTAGACCAGTCTTATTTGTGCATCATGCCCAGCTGAAGGCACTAAACTCAGAGCTTTCTAGGAGGCAACCCAAAGGTTTCAAGCTGATCAGATTCAAGATTACAACTCAGGTGATTTCTTTCCCTACTCCATTACATACATTTATTTTTCCAATGAGGACATTGTCCAACTTAGGCATGGGGGGTGGTAATTTATAGGATCTGAGTACAAAATTGTTAGCTTCAACTAATTTTATTTCTTTTTATAAAAAAAATAAAATTAGGAAAAGAAAACTTAGGTATTAGAAGCTTGTCGACTTTAGGAAATGATACATTAGGGACCTAATCACTAAGACTCTTCAGGTCTTCGGACTTAATCAGTCCGGGTGTCCACTAAAATGTGGACTTGGTCGCCAGTCCTCGCCACCTTAATGTATATTAATTTGGTCAATAAAGTAGAGTGATAAGTATACGACTTATCAACCCACCCTCTGATTTAGGGGGATTTTTAGTCTAAGCTTCTACACACATTTTGCACTGACTCACTCATCGATAGTTCTAACGGAAATTAGGTAACTAATGAACATTCTAGGGTGGTATGTCTGGCAAGTTGTTGTGGGTAACAGCCCATTGGCAGGTTGTCCAGAGCCCAACCACAAGACCATTCTCTTTCACTACTACCTTTAGGTAAATCTTACATCAGGAAAGCCACCTACTTAAAAAAAAAAAAAGAAAATAGAAAAGGAGAAAAGACATAAGAAATAAGCCACTGATGATAATGTCATCATCAGCCATATCTAGCTTTAATTACTCATTATCAAGGAATAAATGCTCCTACATAACCGCCAGAGAACCCTAATTCACTACAAATCCATGATGAGGGAAATACAGTAAAATAGGGGTAAAACTGTAGTTTTAACAGCACATCTCAATTGCAGTACAATCATGAGATTTCTAAGGGTTTAATTAAGGGTCAAATGGTCTTAAGAGTCTAGCAAGTGGGATAGTACCGACTGAAAAGAATTTTCACGCATTTTAGGAATTAAATGACTTTCGAAATCCTAAAAATAGACCTACTTAATTAACTGAGGTTCTGGTCAGGCTAAAATTCACCTAAACCCTCTAAAATTCATAGAAAAATATTCTCTAGGGTTTTCCACCCTTGATTTGGTCATTGGGACCTGTCTTGACCTAAAATAGTCACAGATAGACTTTTACCTTAATTTAGGTTTTTGCATAAATTACTCAGTAAAACTAAAACAAAACCAAAATCCAACTTCACCATTAGATTCCTTAGGTCTAAATTAGGTTTTTTACCAAATTTGGGCCCAAGTTGAGAACATCTTAACCTAGTTTGCAATTTGGTCTTATCTAATTCTTTTATCTCACACTCATGCCCTTAACTTTTGAATATCTTACAAAAAGCCCCCTAGCTTCTTTGTCTTCTTTATGAAAAGGTTCCTGCCACCCTCAACTCCTAATCCTAAAGCTCTGATGACCTTCAAATGGGAAGATCTCCCTGATTTCTCGCTCAATCCCTTCCAAAATTGGAAGGAAGATTTCTTGAGGAGTCCTCTTTCCAATGAATTAGATCCGAAGCTTAACAACCTTCCCAATCTTTCATGCGAATGCATGAAAGGTTCAGATATCTTTTGATTTTCCTACTTTGGTAACCTTCTAAGCTTGGGAAGCTTGCTTCTCAAGCTCAAATCATCCTCCAGACGCCTATAAAAGAAGCCCCAATGCATACCGTTCTCTTCAGACTCGTTTTTGACCAGAATTACCCCAATTTCTTCCCTCCTCACCAGCCGAAAAGCTCCGCAAGCTCTGGCGATATCTTCGACCAACTTCCTCATTAGTTCTTGCAAAACCAGCAGTGGATTCTTCATCCTTAGATTCTTCTGTGTGCTACAATACCACCAGCCGTCCCCTTCCACGTCTTCATCGCCGTTCCTCCCCTACCGGAGAGTTCGTCTTCTCCATCACCGGCATACCAAAATCGGCACGGATCTCCCCCCTTTCGTCCATTAGAGTAGTTAGTTAGGTTTTGTTAGCATCATAGATTAGTTTTCCCTCTCTCTAACCTCATTTCAACCCTTGACTCGACACGCTCACGCTCGTCTTCTCTACATCTGGTGACCACTCTGGCGAGGCATTTCCACAGCTACACAACTCCATCTGCCTCACCAAAACCTTCTACACCCTCGCGACATCCACCCACACAAAACCCCTCTCCTATTTCATCCTCTTGCTCACCCAAACTCGCCCTCGAACAACCCACCTTCACGCCACTTTCTCTATCACCGTACACCCTCAGCATGCACTCTCACACCACAAAACCACCTCTGCTACACTCGCAAGCCCTTGGTGACTTTTTTATGAGGCGAAATCAGTGTTTAAATAATGTTGCATTGTAGTATAAATGAAATCGCCTTGAAAACAAATGAGAATTTTATTATTCAAAAACCTAAGTATCCGAGGTCAAACACAGGGAACAAATTGGTATTTAGAAATTAAGATCGCAATCACAAATTAATCAAAATATGATGTTCAATAATAATATGAATGAGATTCAATGTATATGAAAGCTAAAGAGAAGAATAGGGGTGTAAAAAGAAATAGAATGTTCTCTCTTCTTTCTTCGCCTCTCTCTGATGGCTACTTTCTTCTCTTTTCTTCCATAGCTTCTGATTTCTTCTCTCTTTCTCTGTGACTTCTTTTTTTCTTTTGTCTTCTTCTTCTGTGGCTCCTTCCTCTTCTTCTTTTCCCTTAGCTGTGCCTTCTCTCTTTTCATCCTTGGCTTCTAATTCCTTCTTTCTCTTTTCTTCTTCAGCAGCACCTTCTTCCTTCAGCCTCTGCCTTCACAAGTTCTTCTTCAGCAGCTGCCTCTTCCTTCTCCTTTGTCCGCACAGTGAAGAGCAAAACCTACCCCTGCCCCCCCTCCAACGTACGCTCTCTCTATTTCTCTCTTCATTCTCCCAGAGCCAGCCGAGTAATCGAATCAGGTTATGCGACTCAAGTCAAGGTGCACCGGTGTGGGTGGTGCACGAGGAGTGCAGGGTAAACGGGTTGGCTAGGTCGTCATAGTCGTGAGTCGCGGATGAGGCGGGTGACGTGGGCGAGGGGACCTCACCCTGTGTTCTGAGGCAAAGAGAAGGAAACACAAAATCAATTTATGCTACACACCAGCGCTGAAAATTTTCGAGGTGGGACTAAAGTCCGACTCGCTTTTTTGCACGCCCACAGGGAGAATGTCCATCCAATTGACGCAGCTGCAATCACTGAAGCCTCTGATTACTAGGTGCAAAAGGTTCGTGGACTAATTCCGCTCACCTGCGACACTTCAGCCTGGAGCGGTGCGACCTGGAGCGAGCAAGCTTGCTCCTTCATGCCTGCTCCAATGGTGGAAAAGGGTTGGACTTGTACTTCACAAATACGGCCTTGCGACCCTGCCAAATTACTTGGGGAGCTTTGCCGTGTCACGGTGAAGGTGAGGCGGGGGTTGGTGTGGCGCAGAACGGCCTAGGCGTGCGTGCCTAGGTCAGACTGTGACCATGGAAGTGCGTGTGTTCGATGGGCACTTGGGAGGTGTTGGTGGTCGATGGAGGTGTAGATGGTGATCAATGAGTGATGGTGGAGGTTCTGAGGTAGGTGGCGTGGCTTGTGGCTTGGTGGAGCGACGATTTCGCCTCGCCGGTGGTCTGCCAGAGTTGAGGAAGACGGAGGTGGTTGGTGGCTGTCGAGGGGGGTTTTTTGAAATTAAGAGGGGGAAAATCAAGGGTAGAGAGAGAGGAACTTACTAAGGGTAGTTGGACAAAGGGGGAAAGGTGGAGGACGAGTGGTGCGTGTGTGCCGTCGTAGGAGAAGAAGGTCCTGAGGTAAGGAAGACGACGATGATGAAGGGGTTGGAGGAGCACGTGCAGGTATGGCACGACGCAGAGGAGCAAGGTGGAGAAGACTCTGCCACTGGTATGGTGGTAGAGAGATGAGAAGAGGGAGGAGAGATCGCTGGAGCTTGCGGGCTGTTGGCTAGAGATGAGGGAGGATGAATTTAGGGGGTATCAGTAGCCAAAACAAGCTTGAAAGAAGTGGCAAAGACAGGGGGTCCTTTTATACCTACTGGCCGAGGTCCTTGTGCTTGGAAGGTGATTGCACCGCAAAAATACACCTACAATTGTGCCGTCTTTTGCTATTTCCTAGCATTACCAGTGCATATTAGGGTTCCATAGTCGCATTTGTACAAATACATGCATGCATGCATTTAATTGAGAGGGGAGGAGAGTGAATAAATTGGCCTCACAATTCACATTTTCCTTAAGTGCTACCTTGCAAAAATTCCATCTTCATTTTTTATTTTCTTTTTGATTTTCTTCCCGTGGCTGCATGGCAACTTCTTCTCCTCGCGCCATTCCCTGCTCATGCCCTTCCCTGCAGCTGCCTCTCCCTGCCAAGCCATGCATAGCCAGGGCATGGCCGTGCATGGCTTCCTCTTCTTTAAAATGACCATGGCTCCTTCTTTACAAACAGCCTGGTCCTCCACATAAAAAAACCCACAGCAGCTCCACTTCTCCTTCCAGGCCACCGTCATCTCCTCCCTCTCCCTCTATATGCAGGACCTCCTCCTCAGAGGAGACACCTTGCGTGCAGGAGTTATCATTGTGGTGCACACCCACCATAGTGAGACCACCACTGCCCAACTCTTCAAAGAGCCGGTGGGCGTGGTGGCCTTCGTTTTCCTGTTTGAACGACCACGCCACTTCAGCCATTGGAGTGGGAGCTTCAAGCTTGAAGCTCAAAGCTCCAGCAGCGGCAGCAAGGCGGCAGCATGCAGCAAAGCAGCTGCAAGCCGCCCTCACCTTCCGCGCACGCTTGCAGGCACCCTCGCCTCCAGCTTCTTCGCGCAAGCGCCCTGTCACGCTCTCTCTTCTGCAACCGGCCACCACGCACCACTGCAGCGGCCGGCCAAGCTTCACTGCACGCCAACAGCACCCGCAAGCCTCCGCACAAGCAGCAGGTCGCCCTCGCCCTCCACCGGGCACGCTAGCAGCCCTCTCCACGTGCTCTGTCGCGACATCCCGCCTGCAAGCCACTAGCCAGAGCCACTTTTCCGCACGCACCAAGCCGTCCACACTCACAGCACCGCCCGCTCCTGGTTGCGCGGCTTGGCATTACACTGTAGCCACTATTCATGACAGTCTGCGAAACACTGTGGCTACAGTGGGGTGACTGGAAAGCTTCTCACTTATCTGGTCACCCGGCAAGTTGCAACCGGCCAGCGCTCGCACCCGCGTCTCGCCCACGCATCTGCCAACACCCGCACCCGCTTGCGTCTCCCGCTCTCTTCGCCGACACGAGCCTGCCAGCGCCCACTCCAGCCCTTCCACACACTGCTGCTCGCTGTGGTCCTCTGCGTGCGCTCACTCCCTCCCAGCGCGCACCTCTTCGTGCTCCTACGCACAACGCGATGCCCTGTGTGCATCAAACGTCGGCCACCGGTCTGCAGACGGCTTAACCCTTCAGCCCTCACCTCCAGCAGCGCTCTCTCTCTCTCTCTCTCACAACTCTCTCTCACTCTCTTTACCAACACTCACACACATACACTCACACTTTCATACATGCACACACACACCTATACACTATTATATATACATATATCTATATACTTATATACATACTACTATAGATATAGATATAAGTATATATATATATACATATACTTATATACATATATATATATATACACATATATCTATACATATATTAGTACTTATATAACTATGTATTAGTCTATATATATATATCTATATACTTATATATATATATATACACACATATATACTTACCTATATACATATATTTATATACATATATATATATATATATATATATACACATATCTATATATATATTATTACCTATATAACTAAGTATAAGTATAGATACATATATATATATATACATATATACACACCTACATATACATACATACATATATATATATATATATATATATACATACATACATACATATATATATATATATCTATACATATATATATATATATTTATACATATATATATACATATATAACTACATATATATACATTTATAAATATACCTATATATTTATAACCATATATATATATACATATAGATATATTTACATATATACATATATATATATTTTTTCACATTACTTACCATACGTGGTATCGCGGGAATATCTACACCAGTTGCTGATATTCCCCGATACACGAGTGCAAAAAGCATGTTCGCATTCATCTTCCACCAATCCACTTTACTCGTGCCACTTCATCCTGTTGGTTGCGTCTTTCTAGATGACGACCGACTCGACACCGTGCTACACTCCATCTCCGCCTCCACCCCCACCCCTTTATACATATATAATATATACCTATATACATATACTATATTTACTTTATTTCTGCTTCTCTTTCATGCCAATAAAAATATAAAAACTATATAAAAGATAAAAGATAATCCTTGACTTGCAGGTACTCCGTCTTGCGAATAGCAAGACCCGTTTTGGAACCCTGATTTGGCTCAAAGCAAAGAACCCAATTTTGATGGTGTGCCTCAAGGACCAAAATTATTAGAAAAAAATCTTAAATAGAAAAAACACCAAAAACACAATAAACGAATGGAAGAGATTCGTTGTAGGAAAGGCGTAGAAACTTGACTTGTAACCCCACTTCCCTGAGTTTGACCTTGGGCCTAAAAGTGACCAAGATAAAATCAAATAGGCCAGGTTAAAAATTTTTTTGTAAAGAGATGGTTAGGTCCGATTTAGGTTAACCACTATACACACTTCAACGATAAAATCACCATATTAACAACCTATCCAGGTCCGACACCATACCCTTTTCTAGCGCCGTTACCGGGGAAGTGCACCTTCAAGTAAGTTTTTACTCCATTCCTTTCATTTTTCTCTTCTCTCTTCACGGGTGTTTTTGTTTTTGGTGTGCAGGTAAACCTGTTGCAAGGAGAAGACAAGTAGACGAAGTCGGAAACGTAGGTAGACCCAAGGTAGGAATGAGAGCGTGAAGATGCCGACACCGCATTGGAGCTTCGCACACATTGCTGAACAAGTAGGTTTTCTTTTCTTAGCAACCTAGGTTAACTTCTAACCTTAATAATAATAAAAATAAATAAATAAAAACTAAAAAAAAAATTAGAAAAACTTCCTGGGATCTCTTGGGGCAAGTGGATTAAAATTCACTTGTTTGATTGATTGTCTTTACTCCCACCGCCCCGGGATTTCCCACTTTACTTCACATAGCGAAAATCCAAGAATCTTGATTCTTGAAATTTTCACCGTGTGAAGTATTCTTTGAGGCAAACATAAAAAGATTGATTGCACCCCTCTTTGCCTCACTTATCTACAAATTCGGGATCACATTTTTTGGTGGGGAGACATGGAATTGAGTTGATTCCAACCCTACCACGACTTTTCAACTTGCCTAAGATTCGATCCCAAATATTTCAACACCAACAATTTGAGTTTCTTTATCTGTTGATTGAGCCTTGCATGTGGAGATCTTTTTGGTGATTGAGAGCACTTGAATTGAAGTGTTTTGGCTCCCTTTCACTCTAATTTAAAACTGATTCGTGCATCCACACATAGAAATCTCCATTTAGGGTAGCCCATTGCATTGTAGCATGCATTAACTAACTGATATTGAAGAAGGGTTTGTTGGGCTTAGAAGAAAACTTGTATTCTTGCAAAACCCGAAGATTGGTTGAATTGGTATTTCAACAAAATCTTAAAATCCATACTACTCAAGGCTGAATTCTAAAAACCATTCACCAATTAAAACTTCAATTCGGGGAGATTTCCCCATTGCATGCTTGTTTTACACACACTGAAAAATCAATCACTTAGGCATTACTTGTAAACAACACCCTTCACATTCCAATAGCACTTGATCCTAAGCCTCTAATTAAAATTGGTAGTAACTTGACCCTTCTTAAGGATTGGAGGTCTAACTACCTGCGTGTAGCATCTACGTGTTGGTGAGGGTTCCCACGTGCTATCGGGTGTCTAAGACTGGGGCAAACGGCCTTTCAATCTAGCCCAGTGGTTCCACGATGCTCGCATTTGGTTCCGTAGTTTGTGATAGTAGGTAACTTAGATCTTTAGGTCTAAGGGCACACTGTAGAGGTTAGGAATTTGATTGTACTGATTTGTCATCAAGTGTACCTTTGCGGTGTCATTTCTCTTTTCTCTTTTCCCTTCTTATCCCCCCAATTCTTCCTGTGGTAGTGCATGTTTGGGAGGAGGTCACAAAATCCTGAACTGTTTGAATTAACTGATAAATTTAGAAAAGAAGCCGAATCGTCCTCCTCCTCCACAAACATGGCTGCACGCCCACCCCTAAATCCCGAGGGAGGAAACTGCCCTCAGAACCCACCAGGTGGTGGAGCCTTAGATCCCATAACCCGCCTCCAAGCCCAAATGGAAATGTATAATGAACAAATTGAAGCCATTCGGGAAACATTGGAGGAAATGCAAAACCCTCCCGAACAGGAGGAGCCTAGGTCTCTTAGCTCTTATCAGAATCCCGCTACTACAGAGACCATAGGACAAATTCAGGTCCCCATGGGCGGGGACGACTTTGAACTGAAACCTAACATAATTGGCCTAATAAATTTTCACTTCCATGGTTTTGCAAGTAAAGATCCTTTTCTCCACTTGGAAGACTTAACCCGAATGGCTGAAACTGTTAAACCAAGAAATATCGGGTTACCTATAGTCCTCATGAAAATGTTCCCATTTTCATTGCAGGATAAAGAGTCGCAGTGGCTATGCACCATTGGGAGAACCATCCACTCTTGGGAGGAGATGCGAACAGCGTTTCTCAAGAAGTTCTTCCCAATCGGGCGAACAATGCGCTTTGCCATGCTATCACCTCATTTACACAACAAAACGGCAAACAATTTCATGAGGCATGGGAGAGGTATAATGACCTCCTGTTGAACGATTACGAATCTACGCTAACGTGTTTGGTTTTGGAAAAACCTGTCGTTGTAGTTCGAAATCGAAGAATTCATGTTCAACAAATAAGATTTATACCGAAAAAGAATTCCGGGTCAAACTCAGGGAGGCTACGTTGATCTATATTTGCAATTATGTTTTTTTACGATTTTTGATAAACAAGGCAAAATAATTACAATGGAGCTATCAAACTGAGAGAGAGAGAGAGAGAGAGAGAAAGAGAACATGCATTCAATATTTCAATTGTTTATATAAGCAAATGAAATGAAAGTTACACTAGAAAGCAGGAAATCAATTACACTATAAAGCAAGAAAATTCTACACTAGAAAAGCTGTAAATAAGAATGGGAGAGAGAAGTTATCCTCCTCGACGGTCGCTTGGAGGACGAGCCGAATGAGAAGACGTCTGGACGAACGAGAACGAAGCAGGACGAGGGAGGACGAAGCAGAAGAGAGGGAACGGAGCAGCACGCCGTCGTCGTCGCGGGATCCACTTTCGAAGGAGGACGAAAATTTAGACTTTATCTCGCGAGGAGCATCCCGGGTGTGGGACAAGCTTCTCTTGAGCTTTGGAGAGGTAGAGAGGAGAAGGAAGGGATGAGAATTTCGTATGGAGGGGGTCTCCTTTTATAGTTGCAAGGAGTGGGGATAAAATGGACATTACAACTTCAAAACAATAAATGAGGGGTCTTTAGTGACGGATGAAACCGTCGCTAAAGCCCCCAGCACGCGCGTCGCTTCCGCGCCCACGCGCGCCCGCTCAGCCGCCCGCGCGTGTAACGCCAACGCGCTTCTATTGATTTTCAGCCGTCCGATCGCGAGATCGGACGGCTTAAAATCGGGCCTTCACCGCTGCCGCCCGCCCGCACTCGCGTAAGCGCGCTCGACCGCTGCGCTGCGGGGCACGGATTGTCGAGCGCATGTTTTAAGCGCCGGGCGGCCACAGCCGTTGGATCGAGATCCAACGGCGGAGAGGAGACGGGTGTGCGGTCTTCACAAGATGCATGCGGCCGTTTGGGCGGCTGAGATGGCGCCACGTGGCGCCATCTTGGCCGTCCATCTTCTGGAAGTTGTAGATGGTGCCACGGATGTCGGATTGACTCGATTTTCGTGTCATTGGGCTGCGATCGTCGATCCGAATTCATCCGTGCGGTCGGATTTGTCATCTGAAGTGTGGATTTACACCATCCTGGCCCTTGATCTTCTAGGGTTCCCTGGTCTCTATCTGATGCTACGGATGCCTGATTAGGGCGATCTTGGAGTCGTTGAACTCCAATCGTCGCCCTGATCACATCCATACGGTTGGATCTTTGATCCGAGGCCCCGATAAAATGTTTGCCCTGTCCAAGCACATAAAAGGAGACAATTAACCTCCATTTTATTCAAACTACTCTAAATGCAAGATGATGCATGTTATGCAATATTTATATTATGAAATGCAATCCTATGCTTAAGAACATGCATATATAGACATTTTAAGTAGTGTAAATGTGTTTACATCATACCCCCATGCCTACCTTTTGCTAGTCCCTAGCAAAACTATATGCTATTTATAAAAGAATTAGGTTAGATTATTTGGACCTGAGTTATTTTCAATCATTAAGAAATTGTCTACTTAGGAACTGAACTTTCAAAGACACAACAGTGCCCGGGTATCAGCCAAAATGCAGACCGCCTCAAGCCTCGCCTTATTCAAAGAAACATTTCTTTTTCTCTTTTTACTCTTTTCTAATTTTTTTTGTTTTTTTTGTTTTTTTTTTGGATTTTCAACTTTTAGGGTTTAAGAGTGGCTTTCTACGGCCATTCAACTCACCCAAGATTTGATGAGAACCCTAAGTTTTAAGTATCTTATTGTGATTGTGATAGACTCGTTGACCGACAGTTAGAACGGACTTCGGATTTCTACGCCTCTAGGTGACCTAACCAGAATTCTGCCTAAAGGTGTATCTTTACAACCGGTAGCTTTCTCCCTACTTTTATTTTTTTTACGGGGTCAACACAAGGGTGAATCCAGTGTATATCTCCCCTGTTTATTCTACTTCTCCGCTTCTTCCTGAGTGTTTTGGGAATTTTTAGTGCATTTTCTGAGCTGGGTTCTGGACAACCGGTCAATGAGCTGTTACCACCGACAACTTGCCAGCCATACTCGTGCGGCGAAGTGTGGCTTATTTCTTTTTGTTCTTTTCTCCTGTTCTCAATTTTTTTTTTTTTTTTTAAGTAGGTGGCTTCCCTGGTCTAAGATTTACCTAAAGGCGGCAAAAAGAGAAAAGTCCAGTGACTGGGCTCTGGACAACCTACCTATGGGCTGTTACCCACGATAACTTGCCAGCCATATCACCCTAGAAGGTTCATTAGCTACCCAATTTCCGTTAGAATCGCCGAGCAACGAGTCAGTGCAAAGAAAGTGTGTAGATGCTTAAAACTCAAAATTCCCTTAAATCAGAGGGTGGGTTGACAAGTCGTGTACTTATCACCCAAACTTATTTATTCCAATTATAATAGAATTAAGATGGCGAGAACTCAAAGACAAATCCACATTTTAGTAGATACACAGGCTAATTAAGTCCAAAGACCTGAGGGGTCTTTGTGTTCAGATCCTAATGTAAAATTTCTTAGGATTGAAAAGTCCTAATGTCCAACTAATACTTCCTAATTTTTTTTTTTTTTTTTTAGAAAGAGAGCAATTTATATGGATTTCACAAAGCTGACCAACTAATTCAAAAATGAATCCACCCCCCCATGCCTAGCTGATGCAATGTCCTCATTGAAAAAGAGACATGAAAGAAAGGGTAGAATATGAAAGATGTCACCTGGATATGAAGCTTGTATTAGCCTTGTGTTATATGTACAACTGCTGAGTTTAATGCCGTCAGCTAGGCGAAGTCCAGCCAAAGAAGTCACAGAATGGCTAGAGCAACAGAGTCTGAAACGGGTTCTGGATGATTACGGTCAACAACAGGCTTCAGACGTTGACCATTGACTTTAAAGGTGTTACCCGTCTTTAGGTCAGAAATCTGAACGACACCATTTAGAAAAATCTGATCAATTATGAATGGGCCATTCCATTTAGATCTAAGTTTACCAAGAAAGAGCTTAAGTTTAGAATCGAATAACCAGACCTTCTGGTTTGGCTCAAAGCTCTTGCGGGAAATCATTTGATCACGTAGAGCTTTGGCCCGAGCCTGGTAGATCTTGGCATTCTCATAAGCATCATTTCTAAGCTCCTCCAACTCAGATAGTTGGAGTTTCCTGGTCTTCCCAGCTAGATTTAGATCTAGATTGCATTGTTTGATTGCCCAGAATGCCCTATGTTCAATCTCTACGGGTAGATGACACGCCTTTCCATACACCAGACGGAATGGAGACATGCCGATGGGCATTTTATATGCCGTACGGTAGGCCCAAAGAGCGTCCTCAAGCTTTTGAGTCCAATCCTTGCGATCGGGCCTAACCATTTTTTGCAGAATGTTCTTGATCTCTCGATTAGAGATCTCGGCTTGTCCATTCGTTTGGGGATGGTAAGGTGTTGAAATTCGATGATTAACCCCGTATTTGGCCAATAAACTCCGGAATTGGGCATTAGTAAAATGAGTGCCACCATCACTGATGATAGCCCTCGGAATCCCGAATCTACTGAAGATATTTTTCTTGACAAAGTTGATGACCACCTTGTGGTCATTGGTTCGGGTGGGAATTGCCTCAATCCATTTAGACACATAATCAACAGCGATAAGAATGTACTGATGTCCAAATGAAGGGATAAAGGGTCCCATGAAATCAATGCCCCAAACATCGAAAATTTCGACAGGAAGAATAGGGTTTAAGGGCATTATGTCTCTCTTAGTTATGCTCCCGAGTGCCTGGCATCGAGGGCATGACCGTGAGAAATCCTGGGCATCCTTGAATAAAGACGGCCAATAGAAGCCAGATTGCAAAATTTTTGCAGCCGTCTTTTTCCCGGAGAAATGTCCACCACACCCAGATGCATGGCAGAACTCAAGTATACTGTTGAATTCATTCTCCTGTATGCATCGGCGAATAATCTGATCAGAGCCGATGCGATACAGTTCAGGGTCCTCCCAAAAGTAGTATTTGGCCTCAGATTTGAGTCTATCCCGTTGTTGCTTGGTTCAATCCTGGGGGATTTGACCAACGGCCAAATAGTCAACAATGTCAGCAAACCATGGGGTGTGGACACCTAAAACTGTAAGAATGGTTTCGTCCGAAAAAGTGTCAGCAATCGGAATGTCCGGACAAGAAGAATCACCTAGGAGTCTCGACAAATGATCCGCCACCACATTTTGTACCCCGGTTTTATCCTTGATTTCAAGATCAAATTCTTGAAGAAGAAGAATCCAACGAATAAGCCGGGGTTTAGCATCCTTTTTAGCCAAGAGATGTCTCAAGGCCGAGTGGTCGGTATAAACAATAACATGAGACCCCAAGAGATAAGCCCTGAATTTTTCCAACGTAAATACTACAGCTAGTAATTCCTTTTCAATAACAGTGTAATTCCTCTGAGCTTCATCCAAAGTTTTACTAGCGTAGTAAATGACAAAGGGCTTTCGGTCAATTTTCTGACCCAGGACAGCCCCGACCGCGTAATCAGAAGCATCGGTCATGATCTCAAATGGGGCTGTCCAAATAGGTGGTTGCAAAATTGGAGCACAGGTGACTGCCGTTTTTAGGAAATCAAATGCCTTTCGGCATGATTCGTCAAAAACAAACGGCGTTTCTTTGGCAAGAAGATTGCTCAAAGGGCGGGCAACCTTCGAGAAGTCCTTGATGAATCTTCGATAAAATCCCACATGGCCAAGAAATGATCTGATTTGTTTAACTGATGTGGGAGGAGGAAGTTTAGCGATAGCATCAACCTTAGCTTTGTCCACTTCAATTCCCCGTTCAGAGATTACATGACCCAAAACGATGCCCTCTTGGGTCATGAAATGACTCTTTTCCCAGCTAAGGACCAATCGTGTCTTGATACATCGCTTAAGAATCATTTCCAAATTAGCCAAACAAGAGTCAAATGATTCTCCGAAAATGGAGAAATCATCCATGAAGACTTCCATAAACTCTCCCACCATGTCGGAAAATATGGCTAGCATACACCTTTGAAAAGTCGCAGGTGCATTGCATAACCCGAAAGGCATCCTACGAAAAGCAAAGGTTCCGTAGGGACAGGTGAAAGTAGTTTTTTCCTGATCCTCGGGATGGATAGGAACTTGGTTGTATCCCGAGTAGCCATCAAGAAAATAGAAGTACTTCTGCCCGGCTAATTTTTCCAAGATTTTATCAATGAAGGGCAGGGGAAAATGATCCTTTTTAGTGGCAGTGTTCATCTTCCTGTAATCAATACAAACTCTCCAAGAAGAAGCTGAACGAGTTGTGACAGATTCTCCTCTCTCATTAGTCACAACAGTAATCCCGGCTTTCTTTGGAACAATCTGAACGGGACTTACCCAGGGACTGTCAGAGATTGGATAAATAATTCCTGCATCGAGCCACTTGATGATTTCCTTTTTGACCACTTCTCGCATATTTGGATTCAATCTCCTCTGCATCTGGCGAGAAGGGCGGGATCCATCTTCCAAGAATATTCTATGATTACAGAAAGATGGCTCGATCCCCCTAAGGTCATGAATGGTCCAACCAATTGCCTCCTTATGTTCCTTTAGGACCTTAATCAATTTAATCTCTTGCTCCTTTGTCAATTTAGCACTGATAATCACAGGGAGTGTATTTTGAGGTCCTAAAAATTGATATTTCAAATTCTCGGGCAATGGTCTCAATTCGAGCAGGGGTGGGGTGATGATTGATGGTTGGGTAGATGCTGAAGATTCAATAAGAGGGAGAGGTTGTGAGTGAACAAAATCAGTAACCTCTTCCGAAGATGTTAAGTCAGAGGGTTGCGGGTCAAATTCATCAACCAAAGAGGAACTTTCAATTGAAGAAACTATCAAACAAGTTTCAATATTAACATTATCCTCATCAAGTTCCTCAATAAATCCACAATCCTCAAATTTGTTGATCGCCTTAAAAATATCTAATTTCATACGTTGGTCCCCAAAGGCGATTTCCATGCTACCGCTTTCACAATTAATGTTGGCCTTTGCGGTAGCCAGGAACGGACGCCCCAGAATGAT
This sequence comes from Thalassia testudinum, assembly GCA_037157565.1. Lineage (NCBI taxonomy): Eukaryota > Viridiplantae > Streptophyta > Magnoliopsida > Alismatales > Hydrocharitaceae > Thalassia > Thalassia testudinum. The sequence goes on from JAZHRO010000025.1 coordinate 115,383,282, forward strand.
GGGCATGTTCCTCAAATTATCTGGTACATCCATGTCAAGGATAAGGAAATCTACAGGAAAATAGAAATCCTTGACCTTAACTATAACATCTTCAATAACGCCTTGCAGGTTTGTGACCGAACGATCCGCTAACTGTAGCGTTACTGAAGTTGGCCGAAGTTCGCCTAACCCAAACTTCTCGTAAAGAGAAGTCGGAATTAGGTTGATGGATGCACCGAGATCCAAAAGTGCTCTATCAAATGTGTAATCTCCGATAACGCAAGAAATCAAAGGAGCACCAGGATCTCTCTTTTTCTGAGGGAGGTAGTGTAGGATAACAGAACTAACCTGCTCGGAGAGTACCACCTTCCTCAGAACAGATTCTCTCGACTTACGCTTTTGTGTACATAATTCCTTTAAAAATCTTGCGTAAGTCGGTATGTGCTTGATAGCATCAAGGAGCGGGATATTGATCTCAACATTCTTAAATAAATTCAGAAGCTCCTCATTGCTATCAACAGACTTCTTCTTTGCTTTGGTTAAGGCTTCAGGAAAAGGAACACGAGTCAGATCTTTGGAATCGGATTCCTGAGCCTTGATTTCTCCTTTAGAATTCTCCTCTCTCTCCTCATATTCTTCAGGATTCAAAAGATTAGAATAATGTGGTTGTGGATCCTGAGTCTTCTTACCACTCCTCAAAGTGAAAGAATTTGCAGAAGCGTAAGAATTTGGGTCTTGGAGAGGGTTAGGAAAGATTGGAGGGGCTTGATTGACCATGAATTGTTGATTTACAGAAGAAGAAGACAAGGAACCCTGCTCAACCACCTGAGCATGCGCGTGTGGGTCCCTCTGATTTCCGTACCCTTGGGCTTGATTGCCCGAATTCGTAATGTTTCGTGGGTTGGGTACGGGTTGGGATGGTAGAGATCCGGGTTGACGAGAGTTAGCAATGAGCCCGGATTGCAAGTTGTCCAGTGAGTTTTTCATTTGCTGCATGAGCTGGAGCATAGATCCTTGCATCTCTACCATTTGACGGTTCAAATCAGCCTGTCCTGTGGGTTGACGGGCATTCCAAGCTGGCTGATTGACCTGATTCGGAGGCAACTGAGCATATACTTGACCCTGACCCATTGGTCGTTGCGGAGCATAATTGCTGGGTCGGAATTGGGTCTGTTGCCCCAGATTTTTCCAAGAGAAGTTAGGGTGGTTTCTCCAACCTGGATTATAGGCATTCGAGTAGGGGTTGGATCTAACATTCTCTTGTACAGCACAGACATCCTCATAGGGTGAGGATGGAGAGAAAGAAAAGGAAGGATTAGAAAAACTGGGATCAAAGGCCCCAGTTGGGAACCCATGGGGTTCCGAGAAATGCTGACTCATAGGTTGAGTCGCATCGAGTTGATTCACGAACTCCCGTCCAGAAAGAGCTCGTGAAGAATGGAATCCCGAATTTTGGGATTGAGTGGATTGAGAGTTGTTCATTGAATTGCCAGCCATCCACTCTTCCATTCTTTTAGCAACCAAGTCCACTTTGTCAAGTTTATTACAAATCAATTCCATATCAAATGAATGAGAGTCATGGACTTCATTGACATTTGATCTGGGTTGTTGGGACCGATTAAAAGTATCCATGGAGGCATGATTAATTGAATTCTCACTCATTTCCTCAAATAAATCATGTGCACTATCTGCATCTTTATTGAGGAAATTGCCTCCGCAAGAAGCATCCACATGGTTTCTGAGTTGCTCAGTCAACCCATGATAGAAAATCTGCACGAGTTGCCATTTCGGCACCTCGTGGTGTGGACACCTCCGCAATAAGTCCTGGAATCGCTCCCAGGCCACATGAAACTGCTCCCCCGGCCGCTGGGTAAAAGTAGTGATTGCCCATCTCAAAGCATTGGTACGACCGACTGGGAAAAATTTCTTCAAAAAGGCCGATTTCAACTCATTCCAAGTTGTAATTGGTCTTCCTATTGTCCTATACCAATGCGCGGCCTTATCCCTAAGAGAGTGGGGGAAGAGCCTCATGATCATTTGCTCCTCGTTTACGTTTCGAGACTTGGTGGTCTGGACCAAAGTGGTCAAGTCCTCCAAGTGTTGAAACGGATCTTCGGAGCCAAGCCCATGATAATGTTTAATCAGGCTTAACACCTGGGGCTTGATTTCTATGTCACCGGCTGGAATCTGGACGCCGGGACGTTCCCCGTAATTTGAAGGATCATAAAAATCCTTCAAGGGCTGAGCGCCCTGCATTCTCTGGAACCATTCTTGCATTCTCTGCATTTGTTCCAGCTGCCTTCGAAATTCTTCCTGTGGATTTCCAGGCAGAGGAGGCTGTTGTTCAGCCATGGGATCAAATTGACCAAAATCTAACTTGCGCCTCCTAGAATGTTGTAATGGTCCTTCCAATCGGGGATTCAATGACCGTCTTCCCAGCATAAACTAGGAGTAGGTCGGAAGGACCGGGGATAGGGACCCTGCAGCACAACAAAACAAGGCTGTCCTTAAGTGGGGTAGCCTAAGGATCTACTGACTCCCAACACCAGCCTTAAGACTGTAACTGATTTACTCTACTTGCGTCTGTATAATCCAACCAGTTAGAAGGAGGGACTGGGGAGAAGGTTCTTCCTTTGGCTTTCGCCTCCGGTTCCAAGTGTACCCCCCAGCCGCAGTCATTTGACGCTACTCCCCTAGCTAGACATCAGATTAATCAGTACAAGTAGGTTAATCAAAAACAATCTCAGACTAAGCCTTGAAGAGCGAATCAAACCTTAGGGCCAACGTCTACTCAATTTTATTACGGCCTGGGATTGTGGTGCTTATGGAATGTGATGGGCCCTTACAATGGGTTGTGCCCTTAATGATTGATTGAAATTTGTGTAAGTGCGTGCACAACCAGGGTTTTCAAGCAAGATTATTTATAATGTGTGAATTTTAATGTTCAAATCCTGCTTAAGTAGCTTTTAGGGTTTCAAATTAGGTGAATTGCAATCAAATTTCTAGGCAAACCAAGTTGTAAAACACTGGTGAAGATAGTTTTCCTTTAAAATCAGAAAGAAAGCGGAGTGCCTGGAATATACCTAGATTGAAAACCCTAAGGAGGAGCTACTTGATGAGTTGGTTTTAAATAAAGTGGTGCAGCCCAAACAACTCAAACAATTGGCCACAATTGCACCACTAAGTTAGGCACTCAAAGATGGTTAACCTAGAATGATTTCTACTCTGTTATGTGTTGCTCTGTGTGTACCGGTTCCACAGATCAGAACCCGGTTGAGTAGAAAACAAATCAAGTTAATCAAGTGCCTTGAATGTGGGTGTGTGTTGTGTGTTTGTTGAAAGTTACCCCACAAAATTATCTTTTTGTTATTATTTTTTTTTTATGAATGAGGGTGAAATGAGTGTGAGTAGAAATCCAAACAACCAAACTATTCCTAGGATTTATGCAAACACCTAGGTTAATTGGAATTTGGATTTAATGTGGCGAATGAAATCTATGGAGGGGGAAAGAATGGGGAGTACTTACAGTTGTCTTCAACTGCACTTTACTCTAGTCTACCGCTTGTTGATTCCTTGATGGGGGTTTCTGCAAAACAATAGACACAAGATAAAGCTAGTTAGAAAACAAATAAAGTGCAAGAAATGCGAAGAAAAGATCGGAAATCGTTGCCTCCCCGGCAACGGCGCCAAAATGTTGAACGATTACGAATCTACGCTAACGTGTTTGGTTTTGGAAAAACCTGTCGTTGTAGTTCGAAATCGAAGAATTCGTGTTCAACAAATAAGATTTATACCGAAAAAGAATTCCGGGTCGAACTCAGGGAGGCTACGTTGATCTATATTCGCAATTATGTTTTTTTAGGATTTTTGATAAACAAGGCGAAATAATTACAATGGAGCTATCAAACTAAGAGAGAGAGAGAGAGAGAAAGAGAACATGCATTCAATATTTCAATTATTTATTCAAGCAAACGAAATGAAAGTTACACTAGAAAGCGGGAAATCAATTACACTATAAAGCAGGAAAATTCTACACGAGAAAAGCTGTAAATAAGAATGGGAGAGAGAAGTTATCCTCCTAGACGGTCGCTTGGAGGACGAGCCGAACGAGACGACGTCTGGACGAACGAGAACGGAGCAGGACGAGGGAGGACGAAGCAGAAGAGAGGGAACGGAGCAGCACGCCGTCGTCGTCGCGGGATCCACTTCCGAAGGAGGACGAAAATTTAGACTTTATCTCGCGAGGAGCATCCCGGGTGTGGGACAAGCTTCTCTTGAGCTTTGGAGAGGTAGAGAGGAGAAGGAAGGGATGAGAATTTCATATGGAGGGGTCTCCTTTTATAGTTGCAAGGAGTGGGAGCAAAATGGACATTACAACTTCAAAACAATAAATGAGGGGTCTTTAGTGACGGATGGAACCGTCGCTAAAGCCCCCAGTGCGCGCGTCGCTTCTGCGCCCACGCGCGCCCACTCAGCCGCCCGCGCGTGTAACGCCTACGCGCTTCTATTAATTTTCAGCCGTCCGATCGCGAGATCGGACGGCTTAAAATCGCGCCTTCACCGCTGCCGCCCGCCCGCCTGCACGTGCGATCGCGCGTCCACGCGGGCGTCCAATCGCTCGTCGTCCTGATTGAGCGCGCACGGCCGTTGGATCTCCATCTGACGCTCATCCGCGCCAGCTCAATCGTGCCTTCCGCTCCCTCGCCGCGGCTCGAACTCGCGCCCCACGCTCGCGTAAGCGCGCTCGACCGCTGCGCTACGGGGCGCGGATTGTCGAGCGCATGTTTTAAGCGCCGGGCGGCCACAGCCGTTGGATCGAGATCCAACGGTGGAGAGGAGATGGCTGTGCGGTCTTCACAAGATGCATGCGGCCGTTTGGGCGGCTGAGATGGCGCCACGTGGCGCCATCTTGGCCGTCCATCTTCTGGAAGTTGTAGATGGTGCCACAGATGTCGGATTGACTCGATTTTTGTGTCGTTGGGCTGTGATCGTCGATCCGAATTCATTCGTGCGGTCGGATTTGTCATCTGAAGTGTGGATTTACACCATCCTGGCCCTTGATCTTCTAGGGTTCCCCGATCTCTATCTGATGCTACGGATGCCTGATTAGGGCGATCTTGGAGTCGTTGAACTCCAATCGTCGCCCTGATCACATCCATACAGTTGGATCTTTGATCCGAGGCCCCGATAAAATGTTTGCCCTGTCCAAGCACATAAAAGGAGACAATTAACCTCCATTTTATTCAAACTACTCTAAATGCAAGATGATGCATGTTATGCAATATTTATATTATGAAATGCAATCCTATGCTTAAGAACATGCATATATAGACATTTTAAGTAGTGTAAATGTGTTTACATCACCTCCTCAGGAAGTGTCTGCACCACGGCTTGCCTAAGTGGCTTATAGCCTAGATTTTCTACTACGGGCTAAATGAGACTTTGAAGTAGATTGCAGACGCTTCCTGCGGAGGGAATTTTATGAATAAAGATGAGAATGGAGCATTCGAATTATTTGAAAATATAAGAGAAAACTCAATGAACAATGCCTCCATTGTCACCTTTAATCGTACTAGCTAGCCCCGAAATGTCAACGAAGTTGGCACGGGACCCTCTCATTCATCCACTGATCCGCAAACGGAACACACATCAAGTCCTCTTAACAAATTGATGCGAATGATGACGGAAATGTCAAAGTGCCATGAAGAGAACATGACCTCTCTTCAGCACCAATTGGCACAGCAGAATGCTAAGATCAGTCAACTACGCATCACTACTCGATCTCAGGACACTCTTCCCGCCCAACCTATCCCAAACCTATGAAATTCCGTACCCTGTGGTCCACAACCATAGGTACGACCTTCTCAGGGGTAGGTACATCAAATTCTGCAAGCTCCGAGCATTCCTTCGGGATTTCAGGCTAATCCCGCTGCAGCACCGCACTCTTATGTCCCTATTGTGAACCCTCCTCCGCCGTATGATCCCACTGGACTCGCATCGTCCAATGCTATCACTATGAGGAGCGGTAAGCAGATCGTCGATCCGCCTCGACCTGATCCTGGCCCGTTATCTTCATCGCCCTCTCATTCGGGATGCGCACCGTATTCGCGAGAGGATGATACACCCAAATTGGTTCTAGAACCATCCCATTCCCTGAGGCTCTACTGAGGGAGCCAAAAGGTAAAAAGAAAGATACGTAGGCCTTTGATAACCTGCGTAATTTGTTCAGGGATGTAGAAATCAAGGTACCCCTGCTAGAGGCTATCGACCACATACCTACTGTCACCCGATTTTTCAAAGACTATACAACACCCAGGCGACAGTCAAAGAAAACTAAGAATCCAGTGGTTCTCTCGCCTCATGCGAGTTGTGCTATACTGTCAAACCTACCACCGAAGCAGAAAGATCCAACCACACCGCTTATTTCCTGCAGCATTCAACGCTGCAATTTTAACCGTGCCCTACTTGATCTAGGATCTTCCATAAATCTTATACCGACCATCATGCTCGAAAAATTTTCCTTGGGAAATCTGAAACCCACCCCTATCACGTTACAGTTGGCAGATCGTTCTGTCAAAATCCCGAAGGGTGTGGTGGAAGACATGGTGGTTAGGGTCAACAGTCTCTATTTTCCTATTGACTTTCTTATTTTAGATATGGAAGTTCCTAGCTCACTTTCTGATTGTCCGATCATCCTCAGTAGACCTTTCCTGGCCATAGCCCGTGCCGTTATCGACTGTGAGTCGGGCTGTATTGAGATTGCCGTTGGATCTTAAAAGCTCAAGCTTAACATCTTCAAGGTAGCCAAGAACTTTGATTGCGATTGCATCGAGGATGACACGTCTGACGAGGACATGGCCGTCGGCACGTGTATCAGAGTAATTGGGACCTATTCTGATTGCTGCGGATTACCTGTAAACACTGACGATTGCCTGACCGACACATATTGTGACATTCCCCCATCCCTCCCTATTCCCATACCTTCTCCTGACCAGACTTTTGACGAGGTTTTCTCCGCTTCCCATACCTCGTGGTTTGAGTCATATCCGGGCTACTCACCGTCGGTCCACACTCTTGAAGACCGGATTACCCTTTCTTTCCCGCAAAATCAGGCAGATTTGCAACTCCACACTAGGACCTTGAGCCCATATCCTACTCACTAGGGCTATTCCCTTTTGGATCTATCTATCTAAGAAGCCCCTCTTCTTGGCCAATTTGAGGGCCAACTTCTTCTTCCCAACTTGTTCTTCGATCTGCCTGGGACACTCTCATCCCATGAAATGCCAAACCTCTCACCATCCACCATCACTTTTCACTTCACCACGCACCATCCACCCACCCTACCACCCTACTGAATACCCTGCACTTCAGCTCTCGTTACCCGATCTTTCATCCTTCCTCTACCCTACCCTACATGCATATGAGGACATAGCATCGTTTGGCATGGGGGGTGGATAGGCATCCATAGGATCTAGGTATTTTATGGTATCATGCAGTTTCCACCTATTTATATATATGCAAGAGAAAGAAAAAGAAAAAGAAAAAAAATTATATATATAGTGCTTAGTAATGATCTGATGGTTGAAACAAAAATACAATAAGTGTTTATGGATATTCAACCTCTGTTTTGAAGACTTTCCAGGCCATAGAAGCTTGATTCGCTCAGGCTCGGCTTAATTCACTTGAGCATTGACAAGATAGATCGAAATCTCTCCTAACTAAGGACGTATTCTTGTACCTGAGACACCAGTACAGGATCCGTTGGTTTGCTTCTACTCGAAGGCCTAAGTAATCTTAGTTCACACCACACATGTCAAGAAAGACCAGGTGAACATAAGATCCAACCCTAGTGTTCATTAATGAAGGTGGAGTCCTTGTGCGTGCAGGTAGACTTTTTATCCCAGGATTTTAGTCCTGTGTTTAGGAGAAACTCTTTCCACTAAAAAGAAACTCTCCCACTAAAAAGAAAAGTGTGCTCCTCCAAATAATGTTGTAAGAGATATACTGACACATGTTTCAAAAAAAAAAAAAGATGCAAATAAGTCAGTATATCTCACAAATGTCTGTAAAGTCCCTACCCTAACTTCAGGGCAAGTAGCAAATACCCTATTTTTCCTATGAGCCACAAATATCAGAAAATGTGAGTTGAGTTTTCTGTCATCTTTTTAAGGGTCAATCCAAAGACATGAGCTGAAACTGGGACCAACCTGTACTTAAAAATTCGTGAAACCCTAGGCTTGAGTCTTAATATTCATTTGGTCAATCTTGATCCTTCACTAAGCACAAGCCATAATCTCTTGAGCTCTCGAGTATGGCAAAAACCTCCTGGGTCTTGGAAATCGTACTTAAGGTTTAAATATCAAGAGTCCTGGTTAGTTGAGAGATGATCTATGTCATGTGAGACTTAAAGTACTGGTAGTCTTCTCTGCAATTGGTTCTCGCAATATCCAACAATAAACACACCTTTGTCGCCTCAGAAGAAAATCTTCAGCTTAAGATCATTTCTAAATACTGTTTTGCTAGGGACTAGCAAAAGATAGGCATGGAGGTATGATTGCACTGCAAAAATACACCTGCAATTGTGCCGTCTTGTGCTATTTCCTAGCATTACCAGTGCAAATTAGGGCTCCATAGTCACATTTGTAAAAATACAAGCATGCATGCATTTAATTGAGAGGGGAGGAGAGTGAATAAATTGGCCTCGCAATTCATGTTTTCCTTAAGTGCTGCCTTGCAAAAATTCCATCTTCATTTTTTATTTTCTTTTTGATTTTCTTCCCACTGCTGCATGGCAACTTCTCCTCGTGCCATTCCCTGCTCATGCCCTTCCCTGCGGCTGCCTTTCCCTGCCAAGCCATGCATGAGCCATGCACGGCTAGGGCATGGCCGTGCATGGCTTCCTCTTCTTTAAAATGACCACGGCTCCTTTGCAAACAGCCTGGTCCTCCACATAAAAAAACCCACGGCAACTCCACTTCTCCTTCCAGGCCACCGTCATCTCCTCCCTCTCCCTCCATACGCAGGACCTCCTCCTCAGAGGAGACACCCTACGGGCAGGAGTTATCATTGTGGTGCATACCCACCATAGTGAGACCACCACCACCCAGCTCTTCAAAGAACCGGTGGGCGTGGTGGAATTCTTTTCCCTGTTTGAAAGACCATGCCACCTCAGCCATTGGAACAGGAGCTTCAAGCTTGAAGCTCAAAGCTCCAGCAGTGGCAGCAAGGCGGCAGCACGTAGCAAGGAAGCTGCAAGCTACCCTCGCCTTCCGTGCATGCTTACAGGCGCCCTCGCCTCCAGCTTCTTCGTGCAAGCGCCCTATCGTGCTCTCTCTTTTGCAATTGGCCACCGCGCACCACTGCAGCGGCCGGCCAAGCTTCACCTCACGCCAGAGCACCTGCAAGCCTCCACGCAAGTAGCAGGTCGCCCTCGCCCTCCATCGCGCATGCCAATAGCCCTCTTCGCGCGCTCTGTCGTGACATCCCGCCCGCAAGCCACCAGCCGGAGCCTCTCTTCCGTGCGCACCGAGCCGTCCGCACTCACAGCACCGCCTGCTCCCGGTCGCCTAGCTTGGCATTACACTGTAGCCACTGTTCACGCCAGTCTGTGGAACACTGTGGCTATAGTGGGGTGACCGGAAAGCTTCTCACTTATCCAGTCACTCGGCGCGCCGCAACCGGCCAGCACCCGCGCCCGTGTCTCGCCTGCATGTCTGCCAGCACTCGCACCCGCCTGCGTCGCCCGCTCTCTTCTCCCATGCGCGCCTGCCAGCGCCCACTCTAGCCCTTCCGCGCAGCGCTACTCACTGTGGTCCTCTACATGCGCTCACTCCCTCCCAACGTGCACCACTTCGCGCTCCTACGCGCAGCACGGTGCACTGTGTGCATCAAATGTTGGCCACTGGTCTGCTGACGGCTTAACTTTCCAGCCCTCACCTCCAGCAGCGCTCTCTCTCTCTCTCTCACAACACTCTCTCACTCTCTTTACCGACACTCACACACATAAACTCACACTTTCAAACACACACACACACACACCTATACACTATTATATACATATATATATATATACACATATATTTACATATATACATATACTTATATACATATATATATATACATATATCTATACATATATTAGTACTTATATAACTATGTATTAGTCTATATATATATATCTATATACTTATATATATATATATATATATACACACATATATACTTACCTATATACATATATTTATATACATATAAATATATACATATATACACACCTACATATACATACATAGATTTATATATATATATATATATATATATTTATTTATTTATTTATCTATATATTTATCTATATATATCTATATATACATATATTACTATATACATACACATATATATATACATCTATATAGTATCATATACATATATACATATATACATATATATACATACATACATACATACATATATATATATATATCTATACATATAGTTACATACATATATATATACATATATATATATATATTTATACATATATATACATATATAACTACATATATATACCTATGTATTTATAACCATATATATATATACACATATAAATATATTTACATATATACATATATTTTTTTTTTTTCACATTACTTACCATACGTGGTATCGTGGGAATATCTGCACCAGTTGTCGATATTCCCCGATACACGAGTACAAAATGCGTGTTCGCATTCATCTTCCACCAATCCACCTTACACGTGGCACTTCGTCCTGTTGGTTGCGTCTTTCTAGACGATGACTGACTCGACACCGTGCTACACTCCATCTCTGCCTCCACCCCCACCCCATTATACATATATAATATATACCTATATACATATACTATATTTACTTTATTTATGCTTCTCTTTCATGCTAATAAAAAGATAAAAAAATATATAAAAGAGAAAAGATAATCCTTGACTTGCAGGTACTTCGTCTTGCGAATAGCAAGACCCGTTTTGGAACCCTGATTTGACTCAAAGCCAAGAACCCAATTTTGAGGGTGTGCCTCAAGGACCAAGATTATTAGAAAAAAATCTTAAATAGAAAAAACACCAAAAGCACAATAAACGAACGGAAGAGATTCGTTGTAGGAAAGGCGTAGAAACTTGACTTGTAACCCCACTTCCCTGAGTTCAACCCTGGGCCTAAAAGTGACCAAGATAAAATCAAATAGGCCAGGTTAAAAGAATTTTTGTAAAGAGATGGTTAGGTCCGATTTAGGTTAACCACTATACACACTTCAACGATAAAATCACTACATTAACAACCTATCCAGGTCCGACACCAGAAGGCAAGCTTCCAAGCGTAAGAATCTTGTCAGAGAAGGAAGGTGCGAATGACACCCAATTCTCTTGAGCGTTTGCACGAGAGATTTGGTACAAATTAGATCATGGGATTGTGTTCAGACGATAGGGGATTCCTCAGAGAATCTCCCTTCTAAATCTGGGAGGAGATCTCTAAGGAATCGGGGAGAAATCCTCTTCAAATCCTCGCCGGAGTAGGACTCCTTCGCTGTACTGGCAGAGGGACCTAAATGCAAAGGGTGACAAGGAAGGTAGGGGTTTTGTGCAAAGGTTTTCAAAAGTTAGGGGTCAAAATATAATTCGGTGGACTATTTTGAAAAGTAGGTCAAGGTGACCTTCCCTTTGGTCCAAATTTTGGTACAAACCTAATTTGGACCTAAGGAATCCAATGGTGCAGTTGGATTTTAGGTTTAACCACGTTTGACTGGACATTTTACACAAAAACCTAATTTAGGTCAAATATCTGACTAGGACATCAATTCAGATCAAAATAGGTTTCAAAGGTCAAATTGAAGGTTCTAAACCTAGAGGATATTTTTTCATGAATTTTAGAGGGTTTAGTTGATTTTTATTCTGACTAAAATCTTGTAAAATTAAGTGGGTTTGTTTTAGGGTTACAGAATGTCATTTAATTCTTAGATCTCACCATAACCCTTTTCTGTTTAAACCATCCCACTTTTCATTTTTTTAAGTCCAATTGACCTATGTTTAGCCCCTGAGAAATCCCGTTGATGTGCTGCAATGGTAAAATTGCAGTTTTACCCTTTATTTCATGTTTTCTTCTCAGAAGAGTTATTCCATGAATTAGGCCTCTCCAGGTTATGTAGGAGCCTTTGTTCTCTTTTCTAGGTCAAAATGAGCTAGTTAGGGCTCGTGATTGTGTTCTTATCAGTGACTCTTATGGACTATTCTAATGTGATCGAGAGGCTATGATGATGGATTTCAGGTACATGTCGCCCTCCGTCGCCACTGCCATTAATGCCGACGTGTTCTTCATGTTCTAGCTGCCCACACCCCAGGTGCCACATCCAAGTGGTGCGGAATCAACAACTGCAGACTCCTAGGTCCCCAATTGGGAGGAAGAGGTGTAGTTGTGACTCCAATTCGTGGACACCTTCACAACTACAGATGCATGCAAGGAAGGTGGGACATTTAGTCCCACCTCAAAAATCTGTGAGGCTACAACGTCGCATAAAAGGAAAAAGTGAAGTGGGCTAGTCACCTCAAGTAACACATAGGGGGTGAGGTCCCCACGCACCCTCACGCCTCACTCGTGACACCTACACACGAGTCTAGTACTCACTTAATTACTACCTAAGCCTACTCTCACACCTCGACTGCCACCCACGCCCGCAGCTCTGATCCCAGGTGTGATTAGATCTGACCTGGTATTGTGCATGGCCTTGTGAAGGCGGAAGAAAGGTGGAGACCCAGAGAGAGAAGAAGAGAGAGAGAGTACAGGGAAGGGAGGGTTTTTCTTCCTTGTATATTGGCTAACACTTAGCCAAAAATCCAAGGTGCCCCCTATAAAGACAGAGCTAAGGAAAGAAGGAAAGAAGAGGTGAGGCAGATATGCTAAGAAGGAAAGAAGTGGAAAAGAGAAGCTAAGAGAGAAAGAAGAGGAGGCTGAAGAAGAAGCATAGTGCCCTCTTGGCACTGTAGCAAGGCTGACTTCAGCCGTCTAATTGAGTACCTTGTCATCTGATGAAGTGCATTATGCACTAAAGTTGCATTGTTGAAACTATTCATTTATTTAGATGATTAAGTAATTATTATATGAGTATCTAAGCTAATAATTGGTGATTCAAATCACCATTATTTTGTCTTAGAGGACTTTTTGCCTCAATAGATTCTTGATATACTCATGTGCTACATTGAAAATCAGTTTTGAGTAATTGTTGTGCTCATTTACATTATTCCATTGAGATTAGCAATTGAATTCCTATTTGCTCCCAGCAAATGACCTCAGACTTTTATTCGAGTTATAAATATTATTTATTTTTCCACACTGATTCGAACTGTACTACAACACAATGATTCTAAAACCCATTTCAGAGTGACAAACAGCCACACTTTACCGCAAGAGTATGGCTGGCAAGTTGTCATGGGTAATAACCCATTAGCCGGTTGTCCAAATCCCAGCTCATAAAATGCATAAGAATTCCAAAACACTTAAGGAAGAAAGCTAGAGAGATATATATTAGGTTTGCCCTTGTGTTGACCCCACAAAAATAAAATGTAGGGAGAAAGCTGCCGGTCAGATAGATACACCTTTAGGCAACATTTTTTTTCTTTTAGGTCACCTAAGGGCATAGAAACCTGAAGTTTGTTTTAATTGTCGCTGAGTGAGTCTATCACTATCACAATAAGATGCTTAATACTAAGAATCCTTTTCGAGTCTTGGGTGGATTGGGTAGCCGTAAAAAGTTACCTTGAAATCCACAACACCAAAAATCCAAAAAATAATTAGAAAACATGAAAAAGAAAAAAAAATGTATTTGCTTCTATATAGAATAAGGCGAGGACTTGGGCGGTCAGCATCTTGGCAGGCAATCTGCGCATTATTGAGTTTTATTGAGTTAGGTTCTTAGTAGAAATTTCCTCCAGTTGACAAGCGACTTCTACCTAAGCGATCAATTCCTAATTTTAGTTGTAAATAACATTTAGATCAAACCTTGCTAGGGACTAGCAAGGAGTAGGTATGGAGGTATGATGACTTTACAAGTCTAGTGTTAATATTATCAATTAGAGTTAATTTTGAGGGTCCTTGTGCGATAATGACATATTATAATGGGCTTGGGAGCATTGCATGCATGTTGTGTAATCTTTACATTTTAATTGCTTAGAATCACTGTTTAATGACCATGTGCACAGGTCTATTTTAAAACAGGTCTCAGATGAGTGATCAGACCATACGAATGGATCCGAACCGACGAACGAAGTCCAACAGACTCAAAATCATCCCAAACCGACCTTCGTAGCTCCCACAACGAGCTCAAGAAATCCTTACCATTGATCCACTGATCGACAACCCTAAACATGAAATGTGGCACCCGCTCCGTTGATCGCGCCCGCTTCCTCTCTTCATCACACGTAGATCAGATCCTCCTCCGCATAAGATTCACCGTTGGATCAGCATCCAACGGTCGCCACCGCTCCAACACCTCAACATCTTCACAACCATCCAAGCAGATGACGCATTGGTCACGATGCCAACCTGCAACCATCGGACACAGGTTCGAATCCCACTGCACCTCAATTTCATAATTATGCGCAGCACAACAGGAATAGCGGTAGCGCAAGTGCGTAAGCGAGGGCAGCAGCGTGCGTGATCGTGCAATGACCAGTGCAATGCTAGTGCATGCACGTAGCACGATGCGTGTGACACAGTTGAGTGAGGCACGTGCCAGTGAGGTGAGTAGGTGGGGCTATGGTGACGCTTGCGGAGGGCCTACAGCGACATCTTTGAATGTTGTTGTTGACCCGAGGACGAATTTAAGCCTTTTCCTCAACTATAAAAAGGGACCTATCCCTCCCATTTGCATCCATGTTCTACCTAAGCAACTCCACCACTCCTTAGAGCTCCAAGCAATGTTGTGAAGATGTCGAGCTGTCGACGGAAGCCCCTCCACTGCCGTGGCTACCTTGCATCTCCACTTAGCTAGTTTTTAGTTTATTATTTGTGTTGCTTAAGCTTTCTTCTACCATTGTAGTTGTAGAACTGAATCATTTACGCAATATATATTCTATTCTATTATCATATTTGTCTCTTCCATAGTTAGATATTCTCGCATCAACTTAACGATTTTCTAACCCTATCTCTCTCTCTCTCTCCCTTTCTTTCTTATTCTATTTAGTTTGCAAGCGAAACAAAACACAAAGCGAGTATTTGATTCGATTTCATGCCTCCCTGTGTTCAACACTGGGACTCATGTTCATTTATTCTTATTTAAAATTGATGTCGTAAAATGTGCTACAATGAACTATTTTACACAAATGCGTCCAGCAAACATCACCTATCATTACAAAATAATGTTAGCTCCTTGAAACCCCGAAACAACTCAAACATTCATTTGACTTCCCATTACAAAACACAGCTACTGTTCAATTTCAGCAGCTATTAGCTATTGTGTTGTTGCCATAAATTTCAACACCACTGCTATTGTCATGCTGCTATTATGTTGAAATTAGAAGCCATTACTACTTCTTTAATGAATCTAGCAACTGATCTTGCTACTGCTAGAATTCAGACCCAATGAGTTTAATCAATGATCAGAAAAATTCCACTCAGATTTGAGAATTAGGTCTGAACTCAATAAAATATTAGCGAGCCCTTTTTGTCATCAAATCAGTATTCATGTTTAGATCCACTATAAACCTAACACCCTCTAAAAATCTGAAATGATTAATCATCAACCTACACTTTCCACATCATTAAAAACCTTAAGAACTCTAGTTTGTCCATTACCTCACATTATAGACAATGTAAAGGTAATGGACCAAACTAGGCATCCAACTCATTTGCATCATGAATCAAAACCTTTCTAAAAGTCTTTAAAAGCTTGATCAAACATCTCGAAATCAGATTGAATTCATTTTTTTTAAGATCAAGAAGTTGCCTTATTTTGGGCTTTTACCTTGGATCCATCAATGATCTAATCACTTGATCTTCTTGAACACCATTGATTTACGTTCAAGATGATTTAGTAAACATCTCAGAATCTGTTGGGTCCTTCCTTAGCCTCAAATTAGTACCACTGATTATCCTTGGCAAAACCACCCAACATAAGGCTCAAATTAGGCATAAGCTCATCTACAACTGAAATCCGAATTAAAACACATAAGAGTGATCGCAATACACCCGATTAGGTAATTAAAACCTCAAATTGCTCGATTAAACTTGAATTAACCCGAATTGAGTCCAAATTGCAAGATTGGATGTGAAATCCAAATCTGAAAGAAACAAGCAAATCGGTTCAATCAAAATCATATCAGGTGTCCTTTTGAACATATGGATTGAATGAGAAGACCCCCAGGTGATTGTAAGCGCTATCTAGATCGCGAAGTCCAAGAACTTCGGATCTAGATATGCCTGGATGGATGGGGTGAAGTGCGAATTAAAGCACGAGGGAAATAAGTAGAAAATGGTTCATGAGGCGATGGGGAAGAACAATGGATCAAAATGATCGCGCAAAAACACCACTTTGATCTAAATTGATCGGAGAGGGAAAAATTGGATCTACACTAATCTACTCCTAATCTAGACTAATCTGAGGGTTTGCCTGTGGATCGAACGTACACTAGAGGGGAGGGGTGAATAGTATTGCCTTTTTCAAACAGTAAAAAGTAAAAATAAATTCATAACAAAGTCAATCACAAGTTACACCTGGATTTAGAGTGGAAACCCAAACTGGGTGAAAACCACTACCTAACCCTCTCAGCTTAGGATTTTCCTGACTAGTCAAGGCCAGTCAATCCACTATCATACCACTTGAACGAGGGTGGCACAACCTCTTTACAATCACTTCTCTTTTTACCCTGAAGAGAAGAACAATAACAATAACATGGATCTTTCCAACACCTTGGGATCCATTAATCAAAGCAACAATGTTGGAGAACAAAAACTATATCTATGGAACCTCAATAAAAAATCAAACCAAAATTTCAGCAGAGGTTTGAAACAACGTGCTTTGAATGATGTGAATAGCAAAGTGTAGAAACACTTGAGAAAAGCATGAGAACCTCTGATCTTTTTTTGGGTATTCCTATTGAAAGTTGATTTTGAAAAAGAGCTACATACGACCTCTATTTATTCTAAAAGTTGGTCTAAAAAGGAAGTCAAATTGGTTGATCAATTAAGGTAAATTGGTCGATCAAAAAACTATTTGGTCTAACAATTAAGTTATTTGATCGATCACTAATTAGTTGATTAATTAGCTTGGTTGATCGATCAAAAGGGTTTTAATCAACTTCTTAAAATGGGTTAGTTTGATCGATTAACTAAGCTGGTTGGTCGATCAATCAATTTTGGATGACCAATAACCATAAAAATTGATTTTGAAAGAAGCAAGAAAATCCATTTGAGTTTTATTTTTGAGGTTCCTTGCAACGATATCCTAGACTCAAACAAAAGTAAAAGACATGAATCAGCAACCATCTGAACTTGATCCAAGAGAGAAGCTTTGATTCGAGATGGTCCTAAAATATTAGTGTAGCAGTAAACATAATTTTGAAGCATTAAAATAGAAGTGCTTACATTCTCCCCCTTTTTGATGACAACAAAATTTTAATTTTGTGAGTTGTTCCGATGCACAGAGGACACACGATGGTGGCATGGCTTCCTTGCGTGGAGATGGCGATGGTTGAAGGTGATGTGATGTTTGGTCAATCACCGTCAATGAAGGAGGAGAGGTGGGGTCGGATGGGTATTTTGTTTGGTGGTGGATAGAATGTGGGGACCAAACGGTGGGGTATAGGTGGTAAAAAAATAGGTTTGATGGCAAGAAAACTTGTGTTTTTATAGAAAAAATGATTAGCAAAATAGGTAAAAACATTTTAGGAAGCTAATCACTGTTACCAAGGTCGGTTAGGTAGATTAGGAGCGAGATTCGAGGTGAAAAGATCGCAATCTCGAAAAGTAAAATTGCCCAGTTTTGGTCGATCAAAACAAGAAATGATCGACCAATTACGTTAATTGGTCGATCAAAGTTTGAACAATTGGAGGGAAAATTCCCACCCAACCTGATTAGTCGATCAACCAACTAAGTTGATTGATCAAAACTCAAATTTTTGGAAGGAAATTTCCTGCCAACGAATTTGGTCGAACAAATAAATACTTTGATCGATCAAAACTTTTTGGTCAATCAATTAAAAAATTGATCAATCAACAATGTAAAATAGATCAATGAAGCATATTAATTAAGTTCTTTTAGTCTTTGAAAAACCTAGTGAATGACAAATTAGGTTGAATCTTTCTTTTGGCAATGGTTTTGTGAAGATATCAGCTAATTGATTTTCTATTTTAACAAATTCTAGGTTAATCTCTCCTTTTAAGACTCTCTTAAAAAGTGGTTCCTATCATCAATATGTTTAGTCCTAGAATGTTATACTGGATTCTTAGATAAGTTAATGGCACTAGTGTTGTCACAAAGTATTTTGTTGTTTTTGTAGGATAGGCCAAAATCTTCTAAGGTTTGTTTCATCCACAATAGTTGTGAACAAGCTAAAGATGAAGCTGATAAGTCCACTTTAATGGATCATTATTTGGCCTAAGTACTCTCTAATTAGTTATTCTTAATTGTTAATTGATTAGGAGTTATATGTTAATTTATCTTAGTCTGCATATAATTTTATGCGTTAATTTTACATTTAATAACTTATGATATGGTAACATAATTTGTTTGATGAATGCAGGCTAGGTGCAGGAGTTCAGACGTCCATTTCTACGTCTATAAGATGTCTGGAGATCAGGATGGACTTCTGGGAACTACCATCACAAGCTCCTTGATTCTACATTTTTTTAAGATGTTTGGAGATAATGTCAGACATCTGATGGGAACTGTCAGAACGTATCTTGCCATTCCAACCACTCGCAATCCTCTCTAAGTGGTTGGAAAGGCTCTCGGCTGAAGAAAACAAATAGGAGGAGTCTTTAAAGGAAGAAGACCAGCCTTCATCATCATCTTTCTCCCCTTGCGAGGATCTTCGTCTCCCTCGCTACCACTGTGGTAGCAGCGTAAACTATGGCCAGAGCATGCACCGTGGCTTGAAGCATGCTTCCTCCTTGCCCACCCTATCGCACTACACGCTCGTGGTGACAGCACGAGCACCACCCACCCTCTCCTCTTCTCTATTTCCCTTCTTCCTTTTCTTCAAACCACCTACACCAACCCAAGAGCGGCCACCACCTCCTTGACCATCAACGGCACTTCGCACGCACCACCAACCTCTAGCCACCTCCGGTAACCCTCGTGTGCATGTGCACGCCCGACGCCCGACTGGCCAACCTCCCTAACGCTCGACCACCTTTAGCACGATTACCACTAGTACTCTTTATGTCTGTAAAGCTACCAACATAATCAGCATCACAAAAGGAATATAATTCCAATGTATCTGACTTCAGATAGAAAAGTCCTAGGTCTTTTGTGTTGTTTAAATATCTATGTATTCTTTTAACAGCATTTAAATGTATTTGTTTAGGGTTTACTTGAAAGCGAGCACACAAACAAGTGCAAAAAAGAATATTAGGTCTACTAATAGTCAAGTATAATAATGATCCTATCATACTTCTATATAATTTCTTATCTACAGATTTACCTGTTTCATCAGATTTTAATTGTGTAGAGGCTGCCATAGGTGTGTCTTTACCCTTCACTTTGTCCATAGAGAATTTCTTCAAGATCTTTGTGGTTTATTTGGTTTGAGGCATGAAGATTCCAGAGGATAGTTGGTCAATTTGAAGTCTGAGAAAGAATCTAAGTTCTCCCATCATGCTCATTTCAAACTGATCCTGCATTACCTTTACGAATTCTTGACATAATAGATCATTAGTAGCATGGAAAATTATGTCATCAAAATATATTTGTATTATTAAGAGATTATGCTCTTTTCTTTTTGTAAGTAAAGTTGGATCTATTTTACCAATTTTGAACTCATTTTCAATTAGATAGGATTTTAATCTGTCGTACCAAGCTCGTGGAGCTTGTTTTAAGCCATATAATGTTTTTTTTAATTTATATACATAGTTTGGATATTTAACATCGTCAAAACCTGGAGGTTGTTTAACATAGACTTCCCCCTTGATGAATCCATTTAGGAAGGCACTTTTGACAATCATCTAAAAAGGTTTGAATTTCATATGGGCAACAAAGGCTAGCAGCATTCTAATGGATTCTAGGTGAGCTACGGGCACATATGTTTCATCAAAATCTATTCCTTCTTCTTGATTATATCCTTGGCCCACAACTCTATCTTTATTTCAAACTACTTCTCCTGATTCATTAAGTTTATTCCTAAAGACCCACTTAGTTCCTATAATGGTCTGAGAGTCAGGTTTTGGAACAAGTTCTCACACATGATTTCTTTTGGATTGATTCAACTCATCTTCCATTGCAATAATCCAGTAATTGTCACAGAAGTCTTGACATTTTTGGGTTCTAATTGAGAAAAAAATGCAGTGAAAGCTAAAGTACTAAAAGAAGATCTGGTTTGAACTCTTTTAGATAATTCTCCTATCACCAATTCTTTTGGATGATTTTTCACATAGGAAATATCTCTGGGTAGTTCATCAGAAACATTTTCTTCTAGAATGTTTGATGGGTCATCTATTGGATCATCGTCATCATTGTTTGTAGAAGATTTAGGTTGAGCTAATGTTTCATCAAATGATACACGCATAGTTTCCTCAGCAACTGAATTCTTCTTGTTAAAAACTCTATAGGCTTTACTTCTGGTTGGGTAACCTAAGAATATTCCTTCTGAACTTTTAGCATCAAACTTATCAAGATTGTCCTTAGTATTAAGTATAAAACATCGATAACCAAATATCTTGAAGTAGGAAATTCTAGGTGTTCCTCAATGATAGAGTTCAAAAGGTGTTTTGTTTAGGATTGGTCTAATCAGTGATCTATATTGGATATAGCAAGCAGCATTTATAGCATTGACTCGCACAGCATTGTGCGGGCACACTCTTGCAAGGTCCTATTTTTTCTTTCAACTACCCCATTCTGAGGTGCAGTTCTAGGGAAAAAAAATTCATATTTTATCCCATATTGATCACAAAAATTGGAAAAAGATTCATTCTCAAATTCTCTACCATGATCACTTCTAATCCTAATCACTTCAAATCCTTTCTCATTTTGTAGTCTTCTAACTAGTTTGCTAAAAGCATAAATGGTTAAGTCCTTACTTTATAAGAAAGATACCCAAGTAAATCTAGAGAAGTCATCAATTATTACTAGACAATATCTGCACTCGCTTAGGCTTTCGGATTCGGTTGATCCAAATAAGTCTAGGTGAAGTACCTCCAGAGGATGTGAAATGCTAACTATCCTTTTTGGTTTAAAAGGATTTTTAGTTTGTTTACCAACTTGACAAGAATCACTAACTTTTCTTTTCTTGAAGTTGATATTTGGCTGACCTTTGACAAGCTCATGTTTTACAAGTTTACTAATGTTTCCCATGTGAACATGACCTAGTTGTCTGTGCCAAAGTGTTGCCTCTTCATCAGATACAACAAGACATTCAAGACTGCCGCATTTGTTCAAGTTGACAATGTAGATATCTTTAAGCCCGTTTCCTTTGAGAAGAGTTTGTTTTGTTTCCTTATCCCATATTTTAAATCCATTTGAAAGTGATTTTGTATCTTTTATCACATATTTGGCTTACACTTAGAGGGTTATGTTTTAATCCACTAAGTGTACATTATCAAAAGAGGTGGAAGAATTACCAATTTGGCCAGTACCAATAATATGGTCCTTGTGATTGTTCCCAAATGTGATTGTATCACCGTCCTGGTGGTGAAGTTGCAGGAATAGGTCTTCCTCCTCGGTCATGTACTTTGAACATCCACTGTCCATGATCCATCTCCTTTCTTATTGTTCTTGTCATTGGTTTGTGTTTGTGAGGTCTTGGTTTGGCTGATCTATAGAGTGGCTTCAATGTTCCATTGATTTGTTGATATGTCCACTTCTTATAGTCAACTTGACCTACAAAACAGGATTGCAATAGTGTTTTTGGTACCCATTTTTGTTTGGGTCCACAGTGGTTAGATATTGCCTGTTTAGGCAAGCTACCTTTCTTTTTGTTTTCGCTAGAACGAAATGCTTCATGATCGATTTTAGGTATGTACCCTAACCCAAATTTTGTGGTGCTCTAGATTTGTGTTCCTAATAGCTTATGCAAGTTTTTACTTCCCTTAGTAAATTTAGTTAGATCATTTAAGAGAATAGCAGAATTTTCTTTTAATTTATCTATGTCTACCTTTAAATTATCTATGTGTGATTTTAATAAGGTGATTTCATCAAATAATTCTTTATTTTGTTGAGTAAGCATATCTTTTTGTGCTCTTTCTTCCCTTAATGTTTTTGCTAGGTTTTTACTTTCTAATTTTAGTGCCTTAACTATGTCATGCATCTCAAAAAATTATTTTAATAGTTCATCTTGTGAAAAAGCAGTTACCTCATCTTCTAGTGCCATTAGTCCTAGAAGAGCTTCTTCTCTGGAGGTTTCTTCTTCTTCTGAACTTGAGTTTGATTCATCCCAAGTTGCTGTGAAGGCCTTTTTTTTTCCTTCTCTTCTGGGAAACTTCTTCTTTTCTAATTGCTTTTTGAGAAATGGACAATCCTCCTTGATGTGTCCTTTTCTCTTGCAGCTGTAGTAGATAATGGCATCTACTTTGGCCTCTTCTTTCTTCTTTCTCTAGCTTCTTTTGTTCTTGAGGAACTTTCTGAACTTTCTTGAGAGGAGAGCTATGTCTTCTTCTTCGTCTTCACTTGAGGAATCTTTCGATTGTTGATTGGCGTCAAGAGCTACAGTCTTCTTCTTGACTCCTTCAACTTCATGCTCCTTCATGTGTTGGAGTTGAACATTGTAGGTCATAAGGCTTCCAATAAGATCATCTAGTTTCAAGGTAGACAGATCTTTTGATTCTTGTATGGCTGTAGTCTTGGTCTTCCAAGCATTGGTGAGCGATCGGAGAATCTTCCTCACCAAGGCTTCGTTCTTGATCTTCCTTAGGGAGTTTATGATGTCCATGAATCTCGTGAACATCTCTTTAATTGATTCTCCCTTTTTCAACCTGAAAAGCTTATAATTTTGTGTTGGTAAATTTACTCTAGTTTCTTTTACCTTAGATGTCCCCTCATGGGTGACTTCGAGGATGCTCCAAATCTCATAGGCTATCTTGCAAGCAGAGATGCGGTTAAATTCTACTCTATAAAGCCCGTAGAAGATTGCATTCATGGCTTTTTCATTATGCATTGCCATCTTCTTTTGATATGGTGTTGCTACCACTCCCTCCTTGATCTCGGGGCATGTGTACTTGGAGGCAATGACATCCCACACCTCAAAATCCATCGACTCTAGGAAGATCTGCATCCTGGTCTTCTAGTATCCGTAGTTTGTTCCATCAAAGAGAGGAGGTCGAACTGCTAATTGCCCCTCAATGTATGTGTCAACAGATGACTTTGACATATTCTGGACAACTAGGCTCTGATACCAAGTGAGGGTTTACCTGTGGATCAAACGTATAGTAGAGGGGAGGGGTGAATAGTATCACCTTTTTCAAATAGTAGAAAGTAAAAATGAATTCACAATAAAGTTAAGCACAAGTTATACTTAGATTTAGAGTGGAAACCCAAACTGAGTGAAAACCACTACCTAAGCCTCTCAGCTTAGGATTTTCCTGACTAGTCAAGGCTAGTCAATCCACTATAATACCACTTAAACAAGGGTGGCACAACCTCTTTACAATCACTTTTCTTTTCACCCTGAAGAGAAGAACAATAAGAACAACAACATGGATCTTCCCAACACCTTGGGATCCGTTAATCAAAACAACAATGTTGAAGGATAATAAATATATCTATGGAACCTCAATAAAAATTTAAACTAGAATTTCGGTAGAGGTTTGAAATGACATTCTTTGAATGACGTGAATAGAGACGAGTAGAAACACTTGAGAAAAGCATGAGAAGCTATGACCTTTTTAATGGTATTTCTATTGAAAGTTGATTTTGAAAAAGAGTTGCGTACGATCTCTATTTATACTGAAAAGTTGATCTAAAGAGGAAGTCAAATTGGTCAATCAATTAAGGTAAATTGGTCGATCAAAAAGCTATTTAGTCTATCAATTAAGTTATTTGATCCATCACTAAAGCTTTAATCAACTTCCTAAAATGGATTGATTTGATCAATTAACTAAGTTGATTGGTCGATCAATCAATCAATTTTGGTTGATCAAGTAGAATAATTGGTCGATCAATAACCCTAAGAACTAATTTTGAAACAAGCACGAAAATCCATTTGGGTTTTATTTTTGAGGTTCCTTATAACAATATCCTAGACTGAAACAAAAGTAAAAGACATGAATTAGCAACCATCTGAACTTAATCCAAGAGAAAAGCTTTGATCCGAGATGGTCCTGAAATATTAGTGTAGCAGTAAACATAATTTTGGTGCATCAAAATAGAGGTGCTTGCATTGTGTTCTATCTTTCCTTGCATCAAAATGGGTGATTAAGCAGCATACTAGATCTCTTTCCTTGCATTGTGTACATATTTGCACAGAGATTGCTGGAGTCAGGTATATCGTTCTATCTTTGCATCTAGCTCCCGTTCACACATTGCATGTGGATTAAATCTCAAGACTAGCAAATTGATTGAATTGAACTAATTCAGTGGTTGCCTAATTGAAATTGGGACTACTAATCAGATTCGACCTTGAAATCAAAATCACATTTGATCTGATAAAAAGGACTTGAGTATGAGTCTTCTCAAAATCAAACTAATTTGCAGTGTGATGTACACTTCTAGCACTGAGCACACACACTAGGCACTGTACTAGGTCTTAGTCCCTTAAGGCTATAGGCACCGATCACTTTATCGGTGCAGACCCTCCTATTTTACTTTGTGGTGGTGGTATTATCCTATGACCAAGTGTTTTGATACTTCAAGGAGGAGGACACCCCTTGAAGGAACAAAAGGGTAGTTAAGAGGCACCACATTCGCATCACCTCAAAGGAAGGGTTCTCCCTACTTGCATCCCTTGGTTCCGTCCTTGGAGTAACTTTTCACTAGATCACCTGAGAGTATTATTGAAGCAAGGTATAGGTCCTAGGGCACTCGAAGGTTGGATTAGGTCGCGTAACTACATTGAATAACTTGTTTGGCCATCTATACCAACCAATTTTACCCCATCCCCTTCAAAATAGAGTTGGTCAAGATCTCAAGTAGCCACTTTCCTCTTATACCACTTACGTGGGAATGGAGGGACATCGCCTTGACCCTTTTCGACCAATCTATTGAGTGGGGGATTTCACTCACTCAATTGGAAAGAACTTGAATTGTGATTGGTAGATATTGTATGCTTGGTAGATGCTCTATTGAGGGTAGTCTAGTGTTTGTTCCTGAACCTAAGAGAATCCTTAGGAGAGCCCACAAAAGAGAAAAGAGAGAAGAAACGGTTGATCAAGGAGCAAATCAACAAAGGACCTTGTGGGACTACTTCATTCCGAACAACCAACCCATTCAAACACTAAGGCAACCAACAGGGGATAATCCATATGAGATCAAGAGCACTACCATATCCTTGTTGCCCTCCTTTTATGGTACTACTAGGGAGGACCCCATCGGCATTTGAAGGAATTCACTGAGGTCTACTCTACGGTGAAACTTCAAAACTTTACTGACAAAGCTCTGATGAGGACCCACTTTCCCTTCTCCCTTAAGGACAAGGGAAAACACTGGTATCACACCTTGGATGCAAGGGTGAATGATTGGAATGCCCTTAAGGGAGAATTCTTGAAAAAATACTTCCTAATGGGCAAAACCAACAACTTCAGGAGGGAGATCATGGGTTTTATTCAATTAGATGGGGAACAATTTCATCAGACTTGGGAGCACTTCAATGATCTGATTCGATTATGTCCCCATCATCAAGTGCCTAAATGGCAAGTCGTAGAATGGTTTTATTCTGGACTATCTGATAGGCATAGGCAAACAATGGATGCTGCTTGTGTTGGAACCTTTCTTACCAAAATAGAGGATGAGGCGTGGACATTATTTGAGTCACTGAGTGACAATTCTATCCACTTGACCTCAACATATCAGGATAGAGAACCTTCCATCCTCCAAAAGAAAGTGGAAGTTAGTGAAGCCAGGGCTACTCAGAATTTAGCCTTCCAAATCTAATTGTTAAATTAGAATTTTGAAAGACACAAGACAAACCCCGGCACATTCCCGCAATTAGCTTCCCAAGTCCAGGCTCTTTTTGAATGCTCCATTTGCCAAAGCACTCTTCACGCCACTGTTGAGTGCCATTTGGCTAATCAATTCCCCAAATTAGTTCAGGTAGACCTAAATGCTACCAAAGGGTTTCGTCCACCTCCTGGGAACAACCTTTTTTGAACAACCTACGACCCTAGGTGGAGGAACCATCCTAATTTCTTATGAAAGCAAGGTGATGCTTCCAACTCGGGGAATTCAAGAGCCCAACCCAACCAACCCTTTCAGGTACAATAATTCCATCCTCCTCCCTAGCCCAACAATTCTAAGATGGATGACCTTAAAGCTATGATGAAGGCCATGAAAGAAAGCCTAAGTATGTTCATTCAATATCAGAATAAGTCAATCCAAGAAATGCAATCTCAAATTGGCCATCTTGTTGAGGTAGTTAGACAACATGATCTGGGGAATTTGCCCAACTTATTTGAGGAGAATCATAGGGGTAAAGGGCCCTTCATAAGGGAGCACACTCAGCCCGTCCTCGCTTGAAATCACCCATCTGAAGGATGCTGTCCCCATTCCGCGCTTATCCCACCATGACAACCCATCCACCCAAAGGCTGAGAGTGCCCTTTCCTGAGCACTTATCCACCCCTGACGCACCTGTTGCTGGCTCATCTAGAGCCAAAGATAGGATGGAAGAAATAATGGAGACATTCAAGCAAGTTCACATTAACTTTCCTCTATTGGATGATATCAAACAAATCCCACAGAAGAGAAAATCAAGGAAACAAGTCCAGCCTAAGGTCATCCTACCCGACCTAGTCAGCTCAATCCTACAACAAGGTACACCCCCCAAGATGAAGGACCCAGGAGCCCCGTATATTTCTGTGGTCATTGGAGACCAACGCATTGATGAGGCTCTCCTTGATTTGGGCACAAGGGTTAATATATTGCTGAGATCAATCTATGAGCTATTAGGAGGAGGTGAATTGAAGCCTAGTCCTATTATCTTCTAAGTACATGATAGATTGCTGAAGACATCATGCAGGATTTTAGAAGATGTCCTAGTGAAAGTAGATGACTTCTTTCCTGTTGACTTTTTCATATTGGATACTAACCCATCCAACATGCCCACCAGACCTTCAATTATCTTAGTGCGTCCCTTTTTGGCTACAGCCAATGCATCCATCAATTGTAAATCAGGGGTGCTCAAGATGGGCTTCGGGAATTAGAAAATCCAGCTAAATGTGTTTGGTGCCTATAAACAACTTGGATTGGAAGATTGTTCCCAAATTAAGGTGATCGATGAAATTGTAGAGGAGATGACACCAGCTCTTTTGTGTGATGATCCCCTCCAAATGGTCATTTCTAAGGACCATACCCTGAATCTTAAAGAAGGAGAGGGAGATATGCCAAAATTAGAAGAGCTGTTGGGTGTCAAAGCTAGGTCCCTCTCCCTACCATGGACAATCAAGGTAAATCCGCTACTAGAGGTGGGGACATCGAACATAATTCCCTCGATTCAGAAAGCTCTCGACTTGGAGCTTAAACCACTTCTAGAGACCCTCAAATATGTTTTCCTTGGGCTTAATGATACACTCCCTATCATCATCTCGATTGCTCTATCTGGGATGCAGGAGAGAGCATTGATTGAATGCCTAAAATAGCATAAGGAGGCCATTGCATGGACTATAGCTAACATCAAAGGGGTTGACTCAACTCTCTGCATGCATCACATTTACATAAATGTCTCTATGAAGCCCTTTCGAGATATGCAAAGATGGTTAAACCCCAACATGAGAAAAGTGGTGAAGAAGGAAATCCTGAAATGGTTGGATGTGGGGATAATCTACACCATTTCTGATAATAAATGGGTTAGTCCTATCCACATAGTGTCCAAAAAGGTGGGATTCACAGTGGAGACCAATGAAAAAGGGGAGAAAGTCACCACTTGACCCACAATAAGATGGAGGGTATGCATAGACTACCGCCACCTTAACATCGCTACCCAGAAAGACCACTTCCCTCTTGCATTTATTGATCAAATACTGGAGAGATTGGTGTGGAATAAATACTTCTATTTTCTTGATAGATATTCTGGGTACAATCTAATTGCCGTCTTTCTAGACGACTAGGAGCGCACTACTTTCACAAGTCCTTATGGCTCATTTACCTTCCGTCGGATGCCATTTGGACTATGTAATGCTCCGGGAACATTTCAACAGTGTATGGTGTCCATCTTTTTGGACATGATTGATGAGTTCGTAGAAGTTTTCATGGATGACTTTTCCAAATACAGCTCGTTGTTTGACCGCAGTCTCTCGCATTTAGAAAAAGTTCTCACCCGCTGCGAAGAGACAACATTGTTGCTCAGTTGGGAGAAAAGCCATTTTATGGTTTAGCAGGGCATTGTTCTTGGGCATGTAGTGTCCAAGCAAGGTTTAGAGGTGGATAAAGCCAAGGTTGAGTCCATTTCAAAGCTTCCACCGCCCACTAATGTCAAGCAGATCCGATCATTCCTAGGTCATGTTGGCTTTTATAGTTGCTTAATTAAAGACTTTAACAAGATCGCTAGGCCACTTAACCACATATTGGAGAAGGATACTGGCTTCATTTTTTATGCAAAGTGTGTCAAGGCCTTCCAAGTCTTGAAGGAGGCCCTAATCACCATGCCTATCTTGAAAGCACTTGATTGGACCCTCCCATTTGAGTTGATGTGTGATGCCTTAGATTTTGCCGTGGGAGCGGTCCTTGGTCAGAGGATTGATAAAATGCCTTATGTGCTATACTATGCTAGCAAAACCCTTACTGATCCACAGCAAAACTACACTATGATAGAAAAAGAACTTGTTGCAGTAGTATTTGCACTAGAGAAGTTTAGGCCTTATCTTTTGGGATATAAGGTTGTGGTTTATACTGATCATTCAACCTTGAAGCATTTGCTCGCTAAAAAGGACACCAAACCTAGGCTGATTAGATGAATTCTATTACTATAGGAGTTTGACCTAGATATTTGTGACAAGAAATGGTTCGGAAATGCTGTCACCGATCATCTATCCAGGATCCGAGTTAAGGCCTCAAGCTCATCAGGAGACATTCATGACACCTTTCCTGACGAAACGGTGATGGCAGTATATCCAACAACACCTTGGAATGCCGATGTCATCAACACTTGGTCACTAATGAAACCCCCAGTAGGTGGAATAAGAAGAAGCAAGATAGATTTCTCGCTAACACTAAGTATTATCACTGGGAGGACCCCGAGCTCCTTAGAATAGACCATGACCAGGTCTTACGTAGGTGTGTTCCAGAGGAGGAACAACAGAGTGTTTGAATTTCTGTCACACACAACACTGTGGAGGACACTTTAGTGCGAAGAAGACTGCGTATAAGGTTCTCTAGTCTGGGTTCTGGTGGCCCTCACTTTTCAAAAACACACATACTTATGTGGGGGCATGTCTTTGCTGTCAACAGACTAGAACAATCAGGAAGCAAGGTGAGATGCCCCAACAGCCTATTCTTCCGGTCGAGATATTTGATGTCTGGGGTATAGATTTCATAGGCCCTTTCCCATTGTCTTACGGCTACGAATATATCCTTGTGGTAGTTATCTATGTGTCAAAGTAGTTAGAGGCTATTCTGACTAGGACCAACAATCACTCCATGGTCCTGAATTTCGTTAAGTCCAATATCATTTCCCGATTTGGCTGCCCGTGGACGATCATTAGTGATGGGGGACCTCATTTCAGGAATGCATAGTTCACCCATATACTCAAAAGTATTGGTGTCACCCACAATGTGGCCACCCCATATCACCTGCAGACAAGTGGACAAGTTGAGGTGTCCAATAGAGAGATCAAACGAATTCTGGAGAAAACTGCAAAATGCGATAGGGAAGATTGGTCGAAGAAACTAGACAATGCACTTTGGGCTTACAGAACTACTTATAACACCCCCTTGGGTGTGTCTCCCTTTCGTGTAGTGTATGGCAAAGCCTATCATTTCCCTATTGAGATTGCGCATACAGCTTATTGGTCTATTAAGAATGTCAACATGGATCTCGAGAATGTAGGCAAAGTGTACTTATTAGAATTGATTGAGCTTAAAGAATTGAGGAATGAGGCTTATGAGATTGCTCAAGCGTATAAAGAGTGCACTAAGGTCTTTCACAATAAACACATCTTCCACAAAACCTTCAAGCCCAACCAATGGGTTTGGCTATTCAATTCGAGACTCAAGCTATTCCCTAGGAAACTTAAGTCCCATTGGGATGGGCCATACATTGTCACGCAGGTATTCCCACATAGTATAATTGAGATACAAAATCCCTTATCTGGTGAGACTTTCAAGGTAAATGGCCACAATTTGAAACCCTATGTTACTCTTTCTGATGGCCAGGTATTGGACACCCACAGGCTAGAGGAACCTTAGTTCCAAACACTCTACCTTAGGTAATATCTTTCCTTGCTTTTGCTTTCCAATGAGGACATTCTTAGATTTTGGGCATGGGGGGTATAACATAAGGTTGTACATAGCATTTATACATATTTTGCATGCATGCAGTTAGGACTTTTCTTGCCTAAAAGCAAAAGGAAAGAAAAAGGGATAAGAGAAGGAAGGTGATGAAATCTTTTCAAGCTGAAGTGCAAAATTATTTAGAAAGGAAAAAGAGAAGGTAAACAGAGAAAGGAAAGGCAAAAAATTATCTTAGTCCCAGCAGTTGAGTGTGGAATGTGCCTAAGTTCTGGGCTAGATCGGATGATGAATTAAGTCCTGAAGTGCTAAAGAGGAGTTAAGTAAGGGATACCGACTTTAGTCCTCCTGGGTCTATTTAGGACTTAAACACTCACGTATTTATTAAGATCTGGACTATTCCTCAAGAGGTTGTGGAAGTTGCAAGGATGATGTATTAAGTCTAAGGCTTAGAGAGTATTTGGCCCCATTTCCTGCCCTTTTGTTTGCAAGACTTGGTAACCTAGGCTGCCAAAAATTAAACACCAGTCTAGTTCAATGTGCATAATGAAGAATCCTCAGCTAAAGGAGGGTACTAATGTCATGGTCAAAAATATGTTGTCTTATCCATTCCTTTCTCGGTACTGAGAATAGGCACTTCAACCAAATAAGCCTCCTAATATCCTCCTAAACATCCCCAATCCCAAATAATGCCTCGTGAATAAAAGTATGTATGCTATGTTGAGTTGTGTTAGTAGATATGGCACTATGTTAGTAGATATGGATATGAAAAGAAAAAGTGTATTTAGAAAAAATACTAGTTATAAAAAAAAGAAAAAAAATGCCATGTTAAGAAGTGGGAGTTACGTCGAGTACATTGAGGCAACAACACCTACCACCCTCATGAACCACCAAATACAACCTTAACCTACTTTTCCTGTATTTCTGACCGCTTGAATACTGGTTGAGGGATTCTAACTTAGTTATAGGATTATCAGAATCTAATTGAAGTGTAATGCCATGAGAGACCACTAAACATATTTACAAATCTGGTGAGATGTGAGCTCAAGAAGAAAAAAGAAAAGAAAAAGAAAAGAAAAGAAAAAGAGAGGAAAAAGAGTAAGGAAAAGAGTACAAAGGACTTAAGAGAGCATAGTTTTCCAATGTCTCTCTAAGTTGATTTATTTATTAACCTAGAAATCTAGATTATGAAATACTAGTCTCTATGTAGCACCAGAGGAGAGTAAGCCATCAAATGTAAATCCATTTAACTCAGACATCTTCTACCTAAGCCAAAAAGCCAAGGTTAAGGTTATACTATGTCCCCGAGAGAAGAGGTTTGGCTATCCCAACATAATTTTACTAAGGGTCAAGCACAAGCTGAAGATGTGTATCGAATTTTCGCTTGGATCCATTGCATAGGCTGCAATACTATACTTTCACGATTATCTGGATTCTAAATTTTTGGATGAAGACAAAAGGAAATAAATCTCTAGTCAAACTCTTGGTAGAATGGATTTAGTCTTGCACTTGCTAGGGACTAGCAAGATTTAGGCATGGGGATATGATTGCGTAGAAATCATAGGTCTTAATCCACCTAAATTAAGATAGCTTCAAGCTTAACTTAAGCATTATGCATACATTCGCATCATACCTTGCATCCTAGTTGATTTATTAGTTTTCCAAATCATAATGTCATATTATGTTCTAATTGAGAGGTATTAATAATCGCAGGTAATTTGGGGCTACGAATGACCAATCCAACCATATGGATCTGCTCAGAACGACGACGAGAGTCCAATGCTTCCAAGATCGTCTCGATCAGACTCTCATAGCATCCTATGGAGTCCGCAGAAGAGTAAGGGCCAAGAGGTAAATAGGTGGAAATCCAGACCTCAGATGTCAAATCCAACCACATGGATGGATCCAAATCAATGATCGCAGTCCAACGGCGCAAAAATCATTTCAATCGAAGACCTACAACTCTGTCTACAAAGAAGTGAAGATGGACGACCACGATGGTGCCACGTGGCTCCATCACAACCGCCCAACTACGCCACCCCAACCTCTGAAGGCACCTCCCCCATGGATTGTGGGTCGTTGGATCATCATCCAATGGCCACAATGTGCCTATGTCACCGCTCCCTCATACTTCATCTAAGGAAGATCATCCTCAACTGTTGGATCTCCATCCAATGGCTGAGGGCAGCCATGCACAAAATAGAAAGCACGACCAACCATGCCATTAGCGTGTTGGTTAGCGCATTGAAGAAGAAGCCTGTGATGCACGTTTGAAGCACAATCTGTGGAAAATCAAAGCGACACCACGTGCGGATGCAATCAGAGCCCTCGAATTTGCATCTAGCGGTGAGGATGCCAATGCATGGCACACTTCTGTGCGGTGGATGAAGACGCATGTGATGATGCGCAACCAAATGCAAGGATGCATGAAGAATAATTTCAAAGGCAGTGGCTGCAGCTCGTTTAAGTCATCCAATCTCGAGATCGAACAGCTGAGGATCAAAGTAAGCAAGCGTGCGCAACTTATGCGTGTACCGTTGAAGAAGCGCTGGCAGTGCGAGAGAGCGTGAGTCAGAGTCATTGATGTAAACAAAATTATTCAAGATAAATGCCTATTCATGCATGTTCCTAAGGTTAGATTTGCATTTCATGTTATAAATATTGCATAGCATGGATCATCTTGCATTTAGAGTAGTTGTGTATATTTTTGGTTAATTACGTCCTTTTTATGATCAGGAGGGAAGGAGATTTATTTCAGGGCCTTAAATGGACAATCTGACCGTATAGATCTGATCAGGATGATGATTAGAGTCTAATGCATTCGAAATCGTCTAGATCGAACCCCGTAGCATCATATGAAGTTCAAGGAAGATCAACAGCCAGAGGGGCAATGAGACATCTTTATGGGTGCCGGATGAGAAATTAGACTATACAGATGGATCTGAAGTGACAATCGCAATCCGTCAATGCAAAAATCACCTCGATCCGAGCACCGTGGCATCCTCTACAAGCAAGAAAAGGTGGACGATCCGGATGATGCCACGTGGCACCATCCGAAGTGCCCAAGGTCACCGACGTCCTTCCAAAGAAGCTTCCCAACACGCCATCTCAGCCATTAGATGAGAATCCAACGACTGGGAATCCTCTCCCATTGTGCACTCGCACCGCTCTTCTTGACTCAACCGGAAGCTTGGTGCAACGGTCATAGACTCAACTCCCAAAGGAGGGCACGGGTTGGAAACCTGCCAGGGCCCCCCAATCGCTCAATGGAGGTAGCGCCAGCGCACGCCCGCGTGCACCAGCAGCGTGTGCCCATGCGCACGCCAGCGTGCACCAGCAACACGCACTTGCCAGCGCTCACCGACAAGGCTTCCGGGCAATTCGTGTGCTTGATGGAGGGACAGTGCAACTCGCTTGGGTAGGCGTGATGTGCTACAGTGACACTTGAGCTGGACCTACAGCGACATCCTGGAGGTCGCTAATTACCCTATGCCTATTTTAGCCTCTTCCCTTCACTATAAAAGGACCCCTACCTTCCCTTCTTCTTCATCTCTTCCTTTCTTCCTCTCACCACCTCCAAGGCTCTAGAGAGCCCGAGATGCTCCTCTAGAGTAGAAATCAAATATTTTTCTCCACCTCTCATCCCCCTTCGTGGAGCATCTCGTGGCCATCTTCTCACCTACTTCGGGAAATAGATCCTCGCCGCGACGCCGTCTCGCCTCACCCTCCATCCTTTGGCTCTATCCTCATTCGTCCCACTCCTCACCACCTTCATCCGGGCGACGTCAGAGCAAGTCATCCTCCGAGCGACCGTCGAGGGGGATTTCTCTCACCTATCTCTATCGTTATTGCTTTCGTAGTATAGTTTTCCTACTTTCCTAGTTGTAATAAACATTTGATTATAAAAATACATGATTGTTTCTCTCTCTGTCTCTCTCTTATATTTTGGAAGTAGATTAGTTAGGTAAGAATTCATCGACCTAATCTATTGCTTGCTAAAAATACCAAAAAAATTAGAAAAGATAAAAATGACAAAAACAAAAAAAAAGCGAAACGTGGATTTTCAAAACCAAACGTTCACCTCCTCATGTTCAACCCGGGACTCACTTTGCAAGTCTCGATTATAAATTTTATCTGAATGATGGATTTTCTCGTGAATCGAACTATATTGACAGGTTTTCCAAACCTGAACCCTTTACGCGTACGAATCCGATGTCATCAGTCGTTAGATGGCAATCCAAGTGCGAGGAGAGAGCCACATGTCAGCTCCAGAGATGATCCACGCATAGAGAATGATTTAGAAGGCTTTTTGGAGCATGATATGATCCGTTGATCTCTTGATCGACGAATCTGATCATTCTAAGATTGTTGCACGAGTTGGAGGGCTTAAATGGCTACTTTGCCCCTCAATGACGCTATAAAAAGAGCCCTAAGGACCCCAGTTGAAGGACAACTCTCTTCAGACCCTCTCCAACTCTCTAAATCTTCTCCGGTACTCTTCCTCTGAAGCGCCCACCAAGCCACCTTGGTGCACCACTGCTGCTCTCCCTAACCTCTCCAAAAGACCACCACGAATCACCGGTGGTGCCCATATTCTACTAGATTAGATGGTGATTCCATTCATGTTCTAGTTTATTTATGCAACTCAACTCAATTGCTTCATATTGATATTATGATTAGACTTCCACTTTATACATTATGATTAGCATTCAGCTATATATATATTGATTAGTTCGCAATTAGTAGCATTCAATTAGCATTCTAAATCAATTTGTGAGTTCAGA
Organism: Thalassia testudinum; assembly: GCA_037157565.1. Lineage (NCBI taxonomy): Eukaryota > Viridiplantae > Streptophyta > Magnoliopsida > Alismatales > Hydrocharitaceae > Thalassia > Thalassia testudinum. Next base: position 115,418,807 of record JAZHRO010000025.1, read on the forward strand.
AGCACTTTCTACCTCCCTGAGTTCAACCGGGTCTCACCACTCATTAAATTTTATTTATTTCGACATATTTCTTGCTATACTACAACAGAATTAACCAAAAACATGATTTTATGATGAATAATAATTCATTGGCGTAATGCATGTTGCATATAATTAAGTGCACTTATTGCAGGAGATAATTCAAAATAACATCTTATAGGTAACATTAAAATTATGAGAGGTTTTTTTGAGAAAGAAAATCAATGAGGGAATCTTGCTAAAAGAAGAAACATAAGAGAGGACTCATCAATTTCTAAAAATAAAAATCTTGTGGGATCTCTCTTTTCTGATGATTTCCTCTTGCCTTATTAACCTCTGTCCTTTTTTTGCTCCCATGGAATCGTGCCCTTATTCTCTCTCTCTCATTCTCTATTTATAACAGGATAGGAAGGACTCCGGAGATCATCATCTCCCCCTCCCCCACGGCACCCAAGAGAACCATCTTCCCCCTTGGCAAAGACAAACCCACCAACACCATAAGCCACCACCCAATAGCACCACCATGATCTCCCCCACACACAACGGCAACAACCTCCACCGTGCCCTCCTCTCTTGCTCACAAAGATTGCTATTCTGCTTCCACCACCGTGTGCCACCAAGAGCGACAACAACCCTCCCCACCGTGCCTCCACCACCGTGCTCCATTGGCTACGACCTTCCTCCTCGTGACAGTCACCTCCAACAACCATGAGCCACCAGGGCCACATGCGTAGATAACGTCACCACCGTCCTTTTCAATGCATAGTGCTCACTGCACCCGCTTCATACATTGCTAATTGCACCAGCCACCACTGCACCCCCCTCTGCATCATCTTCTTCATCGCCACCAGTAAGTCCAAAGAAACCCAACAATCTTCACCGTGTAGCCACCTTTCCGTATGCACCGATGACTGCATGCTGCGTGCGCACATGCTCATGCATAGCCACAACACATGCTCACAGCAACACTCACCGTCGTCAGTGCCCAAGCAGTACCTCCATGTACCCGCAGCAGCACCCACTGGTGCCACCTCCACCACCCACACGTGACCACAGAAGCCCTCCTCATCACCGTCAGACCCCATGCGACACCTCTATGTGCCCGCAGCAGCACCCACCGGCACCATCACTGGCCGCGTACGGCCCCATCTCTTCTTCCTCTTCTTCATCATTGAAGAGGAACTAATCAACCACTGGTTCAATCTCCACGTAGCCACACCCACACCACATTGTTCGATACACTATTGATGTCATTGGATCTGCCATGCCGCACTAAGCTCACCCACGCCCATGGCAATGTCTTCCGCAGCCTACGCATGCCAGCTGGAAGTCTCATTACCAGTAGCTTCCTCCTCTTTGATCGACGAGCTCCGAATGCTGTTTGCCATGCAACCACCACCACCGAAATGGCCTTGTCAACACTGACCTCCACGTGTGGTCGTGCCTCTGGCCATGCCCCCCTCCATGCGCACGAGCAAGGGAAGCCTTTTCCCCTGTTTTGGGTCTAATTTCTATTTTCATCATTTGTGATTGCCACAATTCCCTCTATTATTTTAATATTATTATTTATTTGTGAGAATCCCCTCAATTTTTTTAAAACACAATTTCAGTGAATCCATGCACTTTATTCGTAATTAAAGAGGGGTTTAGCTTGATTTCTCGAGGAATTACTTGGAGAAGACTAATTTTAGACATTTACGATTATGGATGCAAGATATTTGAGCGTTATTTGGCCTATGCGTCCCTACGGATACGACCTAACTTTCGTGGTTAGTTTTGACTAAATATTTTTATCAAGGATTTTTCCACCACATTTATACTATAACGACGTATTTTTCTGATACATCTTCCAAGCAAAAAAATTCCCATTCAACTAGAACTTCAACCCTAAAAAGAAAACCCTGATTGGATCTTTTTCCAAGTCTAATTGATTCTAGATATGGCACCTTAGACTCAAATAAGAAGATGAGTAGTCCAAGGTGCTTTTATGTCCCTAATAGGTGAAAGCAGCTGGGAATTAGGTATTCTGAATCAAATCAAATCGAATCAAATTTGATCGTAATCAATCAAGATAAATCAAGAAAAATCTTGCCTAAAATGATGTTATTAGAAAAGTAAGGTAGTATTGAATCCTAATTTCTTTTTGTTTCTTTTTTTTTATCTTCCCAAGATAGAGATGGGATTAGGGAAGAAGTCAGAATGACTAACCTGCCATTGGTGTGGTTGCTCTGAGCGGACAATCGTGAGTGTGAATTCACCTTGAAACAATTAAATAGAGCAAGTTAGGAATCAGAATTAGACAACAAAATGATATGAATAGTGGTAAAATTACACATTGCTCCACGACAATGGCGCCAAAATGTTAATGTGCTAAAGTTGGGTTTAAAATACATGTCATAGTATACTGACTTGTTGAGTCAAAAAATCTACACAAAAGGATTTGAGTTTGGAAAACCCGTCGCTGTAGCGTAATCTGCAAGAAAAGTCCGTCAACAGATAATTTTAACTAAAACTCAAAAGGAAGTCTGGGTCAAACGCAAGGAGGTAGTTGTTTGATTAAAAATCGCATTTGATTTATTGTCATGAAGTAGATTAACTAGTCGAATTAAATCTAAACTAACTATCTACTTAAAGAATAATTAATAGAAGAGAGAGAGAATAATACAAATAAAGATAAAATAGAAAAAGAACAAACATAGATTTCATAACTACAGAGTAATGTTTATTACAACTAATCACTATACTAGAAAGCTGGAAATATTACAACTAGAAAATGGTAAATCTACTCTAGAAAGTAGTAAAGAGAAGGGAGGTGAGAAATTATCCTCCTTAACAGCTACATGGATCATGAGCCGCATTGATGGAGCACCCGGAAGAACGTGGTGAGATGCTAGACGAAGGAGAACGATAGATGACGAAGAATGAGGTAAGGCAACGTCGCAGTGGGATCTGCTTACCGAACAACGGTGAGAAGACAACCGTGGGATGCTCCACAAAGGAGGTGAGAAGACGAAAAATTATTTTTGTAACTCTAATGGAGCATCTCGGGTTTGGAACCAGCTCGTAGAGCCTTTGAGGGGGTGAGAGAAGAGAGGAAGGGATGAAGGATATGTGGGGGTTGTACGACTATTTATAGGTGAGGTTTGAATGGGAAAATAGGTCATTTTACTTTTACAACATTAACGTCAGGGTCTTTAGTGACGAATTTATTCGTCACTAAAGACCCTGAACGTGGGCTTATGTGCATGCACTTGCCGTGCCTCCTCTCCCCATGAGCTCAATGCATGTGCACGTTCACGCAATATCAGTCATTCGATCACGAGATCGGACGGCTTAAAAGCCATCGCACCTCATCGCACCTTTAGTGCATGCTTGTGCGTGAGATCAGGCGTCAACGACACGTTGGATCATGCATATGCGACCCAAGTCCATCTGTACGACCACGTGGCCGCTGCCTATGCCGCTCGATCCTCATCTGACGATGGAATTTCACCTACACCTGTGATTTGAGGTGTGTGGATTCGAACGCACATCGCAGAGTTTCCCATGGAGGCATTCTCCACTATGCTATCTCCATGGATGATGTGCATACATCTGAATAGCCAAAAATGCCTATTAATGCATGTTCTTAGTATCATATTAGCATCATGCATTGTAAATATTGCATAACATGCATCATCATGCATTTAGGTTAAATTGTACAAATTGTATAGTAATTTCTTCCTTTCGGTGGCCAAGGGTAGGGCGACATTCAATCAGGGCCTTGGATTGAAGATCCAATTGTACGGATCTAATCAGGGTGACAATCGGTGTTCAACGACTCCAAGATCACCCCGATCGGACTTTTGTAGCATCAGATATAGTCTGAGGATGATCAGAGGTCAAGGGCCAGGATGGTGTCAATCCGCACTCAAATGACAAATCCAACCGCACAGATGGGTTTGGATCGATGATCGCAGTCCAACGACATAAAGTCAGACCAATCTGACATTCGTAGCGCCATCCACAACACATAGAAGATGGACGGCCAAGATGGTGCCACGTGGTGCCATCTCAGCCGCCCAATCGGTCCAAGGACCCATTATTTCCTTTCTAATCTTAGCCGATCATTAAATCTTGACCATTGGATTCTCATCCAACTATTAAGATCAGGCCAAGACCATGCCCTTAACATTCTAAAGCACTCTTCATCGCTAGATCATAGCCATTGGATTTTCATCCAATAGCTGAGCCACGATTTTGTTGAAACATCAGCTTGCCTCAAAGCAAGGCATGACACAACAGTCGCATGCCCATGGGTAATGCAGAGGTCGCTGGTTCGAGATCGTAGGTGCCTCAAATCGAGGGCGCAAGTGGGTGTAGGCTCAATTGAGCCGTTAGATGGTGAGCGGGTAGTGCAGATGCAGGAGACGTGGCAGCACCAGAGTGTGCGGATCACCTATGTGCGATCTAATGCACGTTCTAACACCTGATTGCATGCAGGCACGCGCTGACTTACACGTTTTAAGCCATCTGATCTCACAATTAGACGGCTGAAAACATATTAACAAGTGTATGCGTTCAGTGAAAGAGGAGTGGAAGCAGGCGCATGCGTCTCTCGGTCGTCCGATCTCGCAATCGGACAGTTGAGATCATTTGATCGTGAGTGTTGAGAACGGTTGAAGAAGAAGCGACGGGAGCTTGAGTGACATCTACACCCACATTCAAGGGCTTTAGTGATGCTTAATTTTGACACTAAAGCCCTTGCATTAATTTTTTAACATAAAATGACCTTTTTGCCCCCAACCTCTACACCTGTAAAAGGGCCTACGCCCCCCATATTTCAATCATCCCTTCCATCACCTCTCTCCCTCTCCAAAGTTTTAAAGAAGCTAGTCCCAAACCTTGGATCCTCCTCTAGAGTCAAATCAAAGTTTTCTCTCCCTTGTTCCAGAAGTAGATCCCGCAACGACAACAATGACACCCTGCCTCGCCCTTGGTTCTTCCGACTCCATTCTTCGTCTTCCATCTTCGTCCTTCATCTTCCTAGCGTTGCCCCATCCGGCTCGACCTCCAAGCAACCGTCGAGGAGGATAACATCTCTCTCCCTTCTTTATCGCTTTCTAGAATAGAATTTCCCACTTCCTAGCTGTAATCATTTCCTACTTTCTAATTGTAAAAATAGTATTCAGATACAAAGTGATAGTTCTCTCTTTCTCTCTCTCTCTCTTAGTGTTAATATCAATTTCATTGTGATTGTCACTCTTTTAAAACAAAAATACCAAAAAAATATAATCATGGATTTTAGATTGACGTAGTCACCCTTTGTTCAACCTGGAATTCTTTCAAGTTTCAGTAAATTTATCTATTGACGAATTTCTTCACAAATCATACTACGATGATGGGTTTTTTAAAATCCAATCCCACTTGCATACATCTTCCATTTCTACATTTTGGCATCGTTGCTGGGGAGGCGACGATTCTCGATTTTTTTTCTGCATTTCGCACTTTATTATTTTCTAACTTGCTTTCATTTCTCTTCTATTGTTTTGCAAGTACCTCAATAGGGAATCTTCAAGTGGTAGAAAGGAATAAAGTGCAATTAAAGACAACTGTAAGTGCTCCCCATTCTTTCCCCCTCCATAGATTTCATTCCACAACCTTAATTCAAACCCCAATTAACCTAGGTGTTCACATAAACCCCAGGATTAGTTTGGATGCTTTGATTTCCACCCCCACTCATCTCACCTTTGTAAAAAAAAAAAACAAAATGATAGTTCTTGTGGGATAAATCAACTTACACACTACATACACCCACATTCAAGGCACATAACCTAAATTGATTTTTTTGTACTCAATCGGGATTCTGACCTATGGAACTGCTACATGCAAATCAACACATAAGAGAGTAGAAATCAATCTAGGTTAATCATCTTGTGTGCCTAACTCAGTGGTGCATTTCGGCCAATTGTTTGAGTTGTTTGGGCCACACCACTTTATTTTAAAATCAACTCATCAAGTAGCTTCCCCTTAGAGTTTTCAATTTAGGTAAATACCAGGCACTCCACTTTACTTTTGATTTCAAAATGAAAAGATCTTCACCCATGTTTGAACATTTGGTTTGCCTCTAAAACTTGATTGAACTCACCTAATTCTAAACCCTAAAAGCTACTTAAGTAAGATTTGAACCTTAAAATCCATTCATCCAAATAATCTTGCTTGAAAACCCTTGTTGTGCATGCACTCACACATATTCAATCGATCAATAAGGGCACAACCCATCTTAAGGGCCCACCACATTCCATAAGCACTACAATCCTAAAAGTAAGTAAAATCAAGTAGACGTTGGCCTTAAGGACTGATTCGCTCTTCGGGGCCCAGATTGGGATTGTTTACGATTAACCTGCTTGTACTAGTCAATTTGATGTCTAGCTAGGGGAGTAGAATCAAACGATCGTGGCTGGGGTGTACACTAAGAACCGAAGGTGCAAGCCGAAAGAAGAACCTTCTCCCTAATCCCTCCTTCTAACTGGTTGGATTGATTGGATACAAGTAGAGTAAATCATTTATAATCTTAAGATGGATTCTGAGAGTCTGTAGATCCTTAGGCTATCCAACTTAAGGATATGCTTGTTTTGTTGTGCTGTAGGGTTCTTATCCCCAGTCCTTCCAACTACTTTCTTGTTTATGCTTGGAAGGAGGTTATTGAATCCCCGATTGGAAGGACCATTAGATCATTCTAGGAGGCATAGATTGAATTTTGGCTAAATTGATCCCATGGCCGATCAACAACCTCCTTTGCCTCAGAATCAACAGGAGATGTTTCAAAGGCAGCTGGAACAAATGCAGAGAATGCAGGGCGCTCAGCACTTGAAGGATTTTTATGATCCTTCAAATTACGGGGAGCGTCCCAACATCTAGATTCCTACCGGAGATGTAGAAATCAATCCCCAGGTGTTAAGCCTGAGCAAACACTTTCATGGGGTTGGTTTTGAAGACCCATTTCAGCAATTAGAAGACTTAACCACTTTCGTCCAGACCACCAAAGTGCGAGACGTGAATGAAGAGTAGATGATCATGAGGCTCTTTCCCCAATCTTTTAGGGATAAAGCCACTCATTGGTATAGGACCATAGGAAGGCCGATCGCAACATGGAACAATCTAAAATCAACTTTCCTAAAGAAATTCTTCCCAGTCGGGCGTACCAAAGCACTAAAGCGGAAGATTACTACTTTTGCCCAACGGCCAGGGGAGCAGTTTCATGTTGCCTAGGAGCGATTCCAGGACTTATTGCCGAAGTGTCCACACCACGAGGTGCCAAAATGGCAGCTCGTGTAGATCTTTTACCACGGGTTGACTGAGCAACTCAGAAATCACGTGAACGCTTCTTGCGGAGGCAATTTCCTAAACAAAGACACAGATAGTACGCACGATTTGTTTGAGGAAATGAGTGAAAATTTAATCAATCATGCCTCCATGGATACTTTTAATCGATCCCAACAACCCAGATCGAATGTTAATGAGGTTCATGACTCTCATTCATTTAATATAGAACTGATTTGTAATAAACTAGATAAAGTGGACTTGGTTACGAAAAGGATGGACGAGTGGATGGCGGAAAACTCTGCAAATAATTCTCGATCCACTCAATCCTAGAATTTGGGATTCCATTCTTCGCGAGCTCCTTCTGGACGGGAGTTCGTGAATCAATTGGATGCGTCTCAACCTGTGAGCCAGCATTATTCGAAACCCCACAGGTTCCAAACTGGGGCATTTGATCCCAGTTTCTTTGATCCCTCCCCTTCTTTTTCTCCATCCTCACCCTATGAGGATGTTTATGCTGTACAAGAGAATGTTAGGTCCAACCCTTACTTTAATGCTTATAATCCAAGTTGGAGGAACCACCCTAACTTCTGGAAAAACCCATGACAGCAGACCCAATTCTGACCCAGCAACTATGCTCCGCAAAGATCAATGGGTCAGGGTCGTGTTTATACTCAGCTGCCCCCAAATCAGGTCAATCAGTTAGCTTGGAATGCCTGTCAACCTGTAGGGCAGGCTGATTTGAACAATCAGATGGTAGAGATGCAAGGATCTATGCTCCAGCTCATGTAGCAAATGAAAACTTCACTAGACAACTTGCAAACTAGGTTCATTACTAATTCCCATCAACCCAGATCTCTGCCATCTCAAACCGTACCCAACCCGTGTAATATACAAAATCCGGGCAATCAAGCCCAAGGGTATGAGAATCAGAGGGACCCATACATACATGCTCAAGTGGTTGAGCGGGGTACTTCCTCTTCTACTTCTTCATCGAATCTGAGGTTTTTGGTTAATGAAGCTCATCCAATCTTTCTTAACCCTCCCCAAGACCCAAACCCTTATGCATTTACTAACTCTATTACCTTGAGGAGTGAAAGGCAAACCCATGACCCACAACTACCATGTTCTGATCTAGCAAATTTTGGAGAGCCTGAGGAGAGAAAGGAGAACTCTGAAGAAGAAATCAAGGCTCAGGAACCTGATTCCAAAGATCTGACTCATGTTCCTTTTCCTAAGGCCTTATTAAACCTAGGAAGAAGAAGCTTGTTGATAGTAATGAGGAGCTCTTGAATATATTCAAGAATGTCGAAATCAATATCCGCTCCTCAACACTATCAAACACATACCGGCTTACGTTAAATTTTTAAAAGATTTATGCACACAGAAGCGTAAGTCGAGGGAATTTGTTCTGAGGAAGGTGATACTCTCCAAACAAGCTAGTTCTATTATCCTGCATCACCTTCCTCCGAAAAAGAGAGATCCAGGTGCCCCTTTGATTTCTTGTATCATTGGAGATTACACCTTTGATAAGGCACTTCTAGATCTAGGTGCATCCATTAACCTAATTCTGACTTCTCTTTATGAGAAGTTCGGATTAGGTGAACTTCGGCCGACCTCAGTAATGCTGCAGTTAGCTGACCGTTCGGTCACCAATCCGAGAGGTGTTATTGAGGATGTCATTGTCAAGGTTAAGGATTTCTATTTTTCTGTATATTTCCTTGTCCCTAACATGGATGTACTTGAGAATTTAGGGAATATGCCCATCATTCTGGGGCATCCGTTCCTGGCTACCGCTAATGCCAATATCAACTGTGAGAGCAATAGCATGGAAATCGTCTCTGGGGATCAAAAATTGAAATTGGATATTTTTACGGAGATTAAAAAATTTGAGGATTGTGGATTTATAGAGGAACTTGAGGAAGATAACTTGAATTTTGAAACATGTATGGCGGTTTCTGCAATTGAAAGTTCCTCCTGTCTTGATGGATCCAAACCACAACCCTCTATGGCAAACCCACCACATTCTGAAGAGGTTATTGATTTTGTTCACTTTCAACCTCTTCCTCTTGATGAATCTTCATCAGCATCATCCTTACCTCCATCCTAAACCTGCGTCAGCTCGAACTAAAACCATTGCCTGAGAGTTTAAAATATCAGCTTTTGGGACCTCAACAGACGCTCCCTGTGATTATCAGTGCTAGATTAACTAAGGGGCAAGAGATTAAATTGATCAAGGTCCTAAAAGACCACACAAGGAGGCAATTGGTTGGACCATCCATAACCTTAATGGGATCGAGCCATCTTACTGCAATCACAGAATATTCATAGAAGATGGATCCTGCCCTTCTCACCAGATGTAGAGGAGATTAAACCCTAATATGTGAGAAGTGGTCAAGAAGGAAATAATTAAGTGGCTAAACGTACGAATCATTTATCCAACCTCAAATAGTCCTTGGGTATGTCCCATGCAAATTATTTCCAAGAAAGTCAGGATTACCGTTGTGACTAATGAGAAAGGAGAATCAGTTATAACTCATTCAGCTTCCTCTTAGAGGGTCTGTATCAATTACAGGAAGTTGAACATAGCCACGAAAAAAGATCATTTCCATTTTCCCTTCATTGATCAAATCTTTGAAAGACTAGCCGGGCAAAAGTACTTCTATTTCCTCGATGGTTACTCGGGATACAATCAAGTCCCTATCCATCTCGAGGATCAGGAAAAAATGACTTTCACCTATACCTACGAAACCTTTGCTTTCCGTAGAATGCCATTTGCCTTATGAAATGCACCTGCAACTTTTCAAAGGTGTATGCTAGCCATATTCTCTGACATGGTGGGAGAGTTTATGGAAGTTTTCATGGACGATTTCTCTATTTTCGGAGAATCGTTTGATTCTTGCCTGGCTAATCTTGAAATGATACTTAAAAGATGCATCAAAACAAGATTGGTCCTTAGCTTGGAAAAAAGTCATTTCATGACACAAGAAGGCATCGTCTTGGGTTATGTTGTCTCTGAACGGGGAATTGAAGTTGACAAAGCTAAGGTTGATGCCATCTCCAAATTTCCTCCTCCCACATCTGCCAAACAAATTCGATCATTTCTTGGTCATGTGGGATTTTATAGGAGGTTCGTCAAGGACTTCTCCAAGGTTGCTCGCCCTCTGAGCAACCTTCTCGCCAAAGATACGCCATTTGATTTCAACGAATCATGCCGTAAGGCATTTGATTTTCTTAAAATGGCAGTCACTTGTGCTTCAGTGTTGTAACCACTAGTTTGGACAACCCCATTTGAGATCATGACCGACGCTTCTGATTACGCGGTCAAGGCTGTTTTGGGTCAAAAGATTGACAGGAAGCCCTCTGTCATTTACTACACTAGCAAAACTCTAGACGAGGCCCAGAGGAATTACACTATTATTGAGAAGGAATTACTAGCTGTAGTATTTGTTTTGGAGAAATTCAGGGCTTATCTCTTAGGGTCTCACATCATAATTTACACTGATCACTCAACCTTGAGACATCTCTTGGCCACAAAGGATGCCAAACCCTGGCTTATCCAATGGATTCTTCTGCTTGAAGAATTTGATCTTGAAATCAAAGATAAATCCGGGGCACAAAATGTGGTGGCGGATCATCTTTCGAGACTTCTAAGTGATTCTTCTTGTCCGGATATTCCGATTGTCGATACTTTTCTGGATGAAACTATTCTTACAATATCAGGTGTCCAAACCCCGTGGTTTGTAGACATTGTAAATTATTTGGCCGTGGTCAAACCCCCAGGATTGGACCAAGCAACAACGAGATAGACTCAAATCTGAGGCCAAATATTACTTCTGGGAGGACCCTGAATTGTACCGCTTCAGCTTTGATCAGATTATTCATCGATGTGTTCTGGGGAATGAATTCCAAAATATACTTGAGTTCTGCCATGCATCTGCACGTGGTGGACATTTCTCTGAGAAAAAGACGGCAGCAAAAATTTTGCAAATTGGATTCTATTGGCTATCTTTACTCAAGGATGCCTAGGAATTCTCGAGGTAATGTTCCCGATTCCAGGCACTTGGGAGCATAACTAAGAGAGATATGATGCCTCTCAACTCAATTCTTCCCATCAAAATCTTCAATGTTTGGGGCATCGATTTCATGGGACCCTTCATTTGGACACTAGTACATTCTCATCGCTGTTGATTACGTGTCCAAGTGGATTGAGGCTATTCCCACCCAAACCAATGACCATAAGGTAGTCATCGATTTCGTCAAGAAGAACATCTTCAGTCTGTTCGAGATTCCAAGGGCCATCATCAGCGATGGTGGTACTCATTTCATTAATGCCCAATCCCATAGTTTACTGGAAAAATATGGGGTAAATCACTGAATCTCCACACCTTACCACCCCCAGATGAAAGGACAGGCCGAGATCTCCAATCAGGAGATCAAGAATATTCTGCAGAAAATGGTTAGACTTGATCATAAAGATTGGACTCAAAAGCTTAAGGACACACTTTGGGCCTATCGTACGGTGTACAAAATACCTATCGAGATGTCACCCTTTTGTCTGGTGTATGGAAAGACGTGCCATTACCTGTAGAGATTGAACATAGGGCATTCTGGGCAATCAATTAATGTAACTTGGATTTGAGTTTAGCTGGAAAGACCAGGAAACTCCAACTATCTGAGTTGGAGGAGCTTAGAAACGATGCATACGAGAATGCCAAGATCTATAAGGCTCAAACCAAAGCTCTTCATGACCAATTGATATCCCGAAAGAGCTTTGAGCTAAACCAGAAGGTTTGGCTCTTTGATTCTAAACTTAAGCGCTTTCCCGACAAACTTAGGTCAAAATGGAACTATTCGTTCATCATCGATCAGATATTTCCAAAGGGGGTTGTTCAGATCTCTAACCCAAAGATGGGTAATTCTTCTAAAGTCAACGGTCAACGTCTGAAGCCTTTTGTTGATCGTATTGTTCCAGAACCCATCTCAAACATGGTTGCTCTAATCACATCGTGATATCTTTGGCTGGACTTTGCCTAGCTGATGGCATTAAACTCAGCACTTGTACAGTCTGACTCAGAGCTGACCTGAGCATCATATTCAGGTGATATCTTCTACATTCTACCTTTCCTTTCATGTCTTTTATTTTCAATGAGGACATTGCATCAGCTAGGCATGGGGGGTGATTCATTTTTGAATCATTTTGTTAGCTCTGTGGAATTCTTGTAAATTCTACTTACTTTATTTTATTTATTAAGAAAAAGAAAAAAATGAAAAAAGAATTGAATTAGGAAAGAATAATTAAGCATTAGGATTTTTCAACCTTAGGGAATAATACACTAGGATCTGAACACTTAGACCCTTCAGGTCTTCGAGCTTAATTAGCCCGGGTGTCCACTAAAATGTGAACTTATTTCTTGAGTCCTCGCCATTCTAAATTCATATTTTAATTCGTTAAATAAGTTGGGGTGATAAGTACACAACTTATCAACCCTCCCTCTGATTTGAGGGGATTTTAAGTCTAAGCATCTACACACTATTTGCACTGACTCGCTTTTCAATAATTTTTATGAAAATTGGATAGCTAATGAACCTTCTAGGGTGGTATGGCTAGCAAGTTATCGTGGGTAACAGCCCATTGGTAGGTTGTCCAGAACCCAACTCAAGAAATGCACGTAAAATTCCAAAATAATTAGGAAGAAGCAGAGAAGTAGAATAAGCTAGGGAGATATACACTGGGTTCGCCCTTGTGTTGACCCCATAAGAATAAAAGTAGGGAGAAAGCTACCGGTTGAATAGATACACCTTTAAGCAGAATTTCTTTTCAAGGTCACCTGGGGGCATAGAAACCCAAAGTCCATTCTAATCGTCAAGCAATGAGTCTACCACATTTCACATAAAGATGCTTAGAACTTAGGGTTCTCTTTGAGTCTTCAGTGGGTTGAGTGGCCGTAGAAAGCTGCTCCAAAACCCCAAACTTAAAGATCCAAAAAATTTAGAAAAGAAAAGAAGAGAAAAAGAAAAAGATCCTTCCTTGAATAAAGTGAGGGCATGAGGCAGTCTGTATTTTGGCAGACACCCAGGCGCTGTTGTGTCTTTGTAGTTCAAGTTCTTAGTAAAAATCTCCTAGTGTTAAAGAATAACTTTTGCCTAAGAAATCTGACCTAATTCTTTTATAAATATCATATAATTTTTGCTAGGGACTAGCAAAAGATAAGCATGGGGGTGTGATGTGCATACATCTGAATAGCCAAAAATGTCTATTAATGCATGTTCTTAGTATCATATTAGCATCATGCATTGTAAATATTGCATAACATGCATCATCATGCATTTAGGTCAAATTGTAGAAATTGTATAGTAATTTCTTCTTTTTAGTGGCCAGGGATAGGGTGACATTTAATCGGGACCTCGGATTGAAGATCCAACTGTATAGATCTAATCAAGGCAACGATCGGAGTTCAACAACTCCAAGATCGGCCTGATCGGACTTCCGTAGCATCCGATATAGTTCAAGGATGATTAGAGGTCAAGGGCCAAGATGGTGTCAACCTACACTTCAGATGACAAATCCAACCGCATAGATGGGTTTGGATCGATGATCGTAGCCCAATAGCATGAAAATCGATCCAATCTGACATCCGTAGCACCATCCACAACACATAGAAGCTGGACGACCAAGATGGTGCCACGTGGTGCCATCTCAGCCGCCCAATCGGCCAAAGGACCCACCGTTGCCTTTCTACTCTCAGCCAATCATTAGATCATGACTGTTGGATTCCCATCCAACGGTTGACATCAAGCCAAGACCACGCCCTCAACATTCTAAAGGACTCTTCATCGCCCGATCAGAGCCGTTGGATTTTCATCCAATGGCTGAGGCGTAGTTCCGTTGAAAGATCAGCTCACCTCAAAGCAAGGCATGGCATAGCAATCGCGCGCCCATGGGCGATGCAGAGGTCGCAGGTTCGAGACTGCAAGCACCTCAAATCGAAGGCGCAAGCGGGTGCAGGCTCAATTGAGCCATTGGATGGAGAGCGGGTAGTGTAGATACGAGAGACGTGGTAGCACCAGAGTGCGTAGATCACCTACGCACGATCTAACACACATCCGAACACCTGATTGCATGCAGGTGCATGCTAACTCACGCGTTTTAAGCCGTCTGATCTTACAATTAGATGGCTGAAAATGCATTAACATGCGTATGTGTTTAGTGAAAGAAGAGACGAAGTAGGTGCATGCTTCTCTCGACCATCCGATCTCGTAATTGGACGGCTGAGATCATTGGATCATGGGTGTTGAGAACAACTGAAAAAGAAGTGGCAGGCACATGAGCAGCACCTACACCCACATTCAGGGGCTTTAGTGACGCTTAATTTCGTCACTAAAGGCCCTTGCATTAATGTTTTTAACATAAAATGACCTTTTTTCCCCCAACCTCTACACCTATAAAAAGGCCTATGGCCTCCACATTTCAATCATCTCTTCCTTCACCTCACTCCCTCTCTAAAGCTCTAAAGAAGCTGGTCCCAAACCCGGGATGCTCCTCTAGAGTCCATCAAAGTTTTCTCTCCCCTATTCTTGAAGTGGATCCTGCGATGACGACAACACCCTGCCTTGCCCCCGGTTCCTCCTACTCCATTCTTCATCTTCCATCTTCGTCCTCCATCTTCCAAGCGTTGCCTCATCCGGCTCGTCCTCCAAGCAACCGTCAAGGAGGATAACATCTCGCTCCCTTCTTTATCGCTTTCTAGAATAGAATTTCCCGCTTTCTAGCTATAATCATTTCCTACCTTCTAGTTGTAAAAGCAGTATTCAGATACAAAGTAATTATTCTCTCTCTTTCTCTCTCTCTCTCTCTTAGTGGTAATATCAATTTCATTGTGATTATCTCACTTTTAAAACAAAAATATCAAAAAAATATAATTGCGAATTTTAGATCGACATAGCCTCCTTGTGTCCAACCTAGAATTCTTTTGGGTTTCGGTAAATTTATCTATTAACGGATTTCTTCACAAATCATACTATGATGACGAGTTTTTCAAAATCCAATCCCATTTGCATACATCTTCCATTTCAACAGTGGATTGGTGCGGAGATCGTTTGATAGCTGTGCCAACTCAGCCATTGAATCAAGATCCAACGGCTAAGATCTTGTCTCACCCGCACCTTCAGAAGTTGAGAAGAGATGCTGCAACTAGTTTGGGCAGCTGTGATGGTGCCACATGGTGCCATCTTGGTCGTCCATCTTCATGTGCTCGTAGGTGGTGCCACGGATGTCGAATTGGACCGATATTCACACCATTGGGCTGTAATTGTCAATCCAAACCCATTACTACGGTCAGATTTGTTGTCTAAAGAATGAGTTTACACCACCTGGCCCCTTGACCTCTGATCTTTCTCAGACTACATCTGATACTACGAAAATCTGATTAGCGTGATCTTGGAGTCATTCAACTCCGATCGTCACCCTGATCAGATCTGTTCGTTGGAATCTTGAATCCGAGGCCCCGATATGATATTGCCCTATTACCTGATCACAAAAAGAGAAAATTAACCTAAACTTTATATAACCTGATCTAAATACATTATGAGGTATGTTATGCAATATTTATAATGTATGATGCAACTATATGCCTAAGAACGTGCATAAATAGATGGTTTATGTGATATACATGTGTTTACATCACACCCCCATACCTATCTTTTGCTAGTCCCTAGCAAAACTACATGTTATTTATAAGAGAATTAGAATTAGATTTCTTGAGCAAAAGTTATTTTTCAACACTTAGGGATTTCAACTAAGATCTGAACTATAGAGACATAATAGTGCCCGGGTGTCTGCCAAAATGCAGACCGCGTCAAGCCCTCGCCTTATTCAAAGAAAGATCTTTTTCTTCTTTTTTTATTTTCTAATTTTTGTGGATTTTTGAGTTTAGGGTTTCGGAGCAGCTTTATATGGCCATTCAACCCACCTAAGACTCGATGAGAACTCTAAGTTCTAAGCATCTTTTTGTGTGAAGTGCTAGACTCATTGATCGGCAATCAAAATGAACTTTGGGTTTCTACATCCCTAGGTGACCTTAAAAAGAATTATGCCCAAAGGTGTATCTATTTGACCGGTAGCTTTCCCCTACTTTTATTTTTATGGGGTCAAGACAAGGGCGAACCCAATGTATATCTCCCCAGTTTATTTTACTTTTTTGCATCTTTCTAAGTGTTTAGGAATTATACATGCATTTTTTGAGCTGGGATCTGGACAACCTACCAATGGGCTATTACCCACAATAACTTGCCAGACATACTTGTGTGGTGAAGTGTGCTTTATTTCATTTTTTTTCTTTTCTTTTTTCCTTTTCTATTTCTTTTTCTTTCCTTTTTTTGGATATTTTTCTTTTTCTTTTCTTTCTTTGAGTAAGTGGCTTCCCTGATCTAAGATTTACCTAAAGGAGGCAGGAAAAGAATGGTCATGTGATTGGACTCTGAACAACCGACCAATGGGCTATTACCCACAATAACTTACCAGCCATACCACCCTAGAAGGTACATTAGCTACCCAATTTCTGTAAAAACCACCAAAAAGTGAGTCAGTGAAAAGTGTGTGTAGATGGTTAGACTTAAAATCCCCTCAAATCAAACAGCGAGTTGATAGGTCATGTACTTTTCACCCCAACTTATTTAACCAATTTAGAAAAAATTTTCAAATTGCGAGGACTCGATAAACAAATCCACATTTTAGTAGATACCTATGCTGATTAAGCCCTAGGAACTGAAGGGTCTAAGTGTTCAGGTCATATTGTATCATTCCTATGGTTGACAAATTTCTAGAGCCCAAGTTCTCTTTTCCTAATTCAATTTTTTCTTCAAAAATAAAGAGAAAATAAAAATAAACTACGAAGCTAACAAGATGATTCAGATAATAATATCCACCCCCATGCCTATCTAGTGCAATGTCCTCATTGAATTAAAAAGACATAAAATAGAGTGGAGTAGAGAAGAAAGCACCTGAATTTCATGATTAACATGTCAGCTCCAAGATGAAAAAGAAATTGTATACGTGCTAAATTTAGTGCCTTCAGCTAGGCACACTATACAAAGAAGAAGAAATAAAGAATTCACAGGTGCAAGTCAGAATCATGTTAAAAAAATTCACCTCAGGACCTACCAGTAGATGTCCACAGATGTGGACCAAATTTTGGTGTAGACCCATACCCCATGGTCGAGTATATCTAAGGTTCTAGATAAAAATTACCCAAAACCTGAGATCAGTATGCAAGCGAGGTCGAGCCTACGATTTGTGAGGATGCAAGCCAAGTCCAATATGTCGGATAATATAGAAATTAAGCTCAAAAGGATAATCAATGAATTTGTACTTGGGTTGCACATCCTCAGAATAAAAAATGTCATAAGGGTCCTGATAAAAGGTTGGGGGTTTCAAGCAAATCGGAACCCTTGGACTCGATCTTTTGCTTCCTCCGAAATTGTCTTCCCAAATCATCATTTCACACTTCCTATCCTCAATAATCAAAATTTTGAATTCCGGGACCTCCTATATATTAATAACCTCATCAGAAATTTTCAAGTCTAAAACTTGTGACTGAATGAGAATTGACTTGGGTCGAATGATCTCAAGAACAGAATCCTCATTATGCTTAACAAGGTTTGATTGAGGAATGGAGCTTTGAATTGAATCCTTCATGAAATGAGGATCTGAATCCACCATGTGAGCCCCAACAGAATCAAGTTCCTCAAGTTTAGGGCCATCAAATGATTCATCAAATTCCTCAGGCCTGTTCACTGCATAGATCGTGTAAAAGATAAACGCGTTATAATATAGTGCGAAACACGTCTCGAGCAAATAATTAACAGAAGTAGTGAGTCCCGATCGATCACAAGGAGGAAGAAAACACTTCTAATTTCATGCGTTTATTTCAAATATAAAGGCTAAGTAAAAGGAGCAATCAATCACAATATTTATATCAGAAGAAGAGATTGAACATAAACTGGATACATGTATTTAAATAAAAGATAAAATAAACTACTGTTGTAACAGAATAAGGGCACCATGGGTGGTTCGTGGTGGCCTTTTGGAGAGGTTGGGAGGAGCAGCAACGATCCGTCGAGGTGGCCCAACGGATGCTTCAGACAAAGATGCGAAGCCAGATGCAGAGAAGGTGGGAAGAAGAAGAAGAAACAAAGGTTGAAGAAGGAGAAAGAAGAAGAGAATGAAGGGAATGCCTTCCAAGGGGGCCCTTTTGGGATCTTTTTATAGCTTTGGCGAGTGGTAAAAAGGACATTTGGCCCCCTTAATCTCATGCAAAAGCCTTCCAAATCATTCCTTTTCCCTCGGTTCGCTCTAATGCTGCCACGTGGTGCTTCGTGGAGCGTTGATCCTCCATCGCACTGTCGCAAATTGCCTGCGCGTGCCCTTCGCATTTTCGCCTTCACCGCTTGCCTCTTCTAAGTGCTTCAACCTCAGCCATCTAATCTTACAATCAGACTACTTACGTGCACTTCCCTCACCTCCCAAATCTCACAAAAAGCATGCGATTGCGCGTCTGCCCGCGATGCACTCTGATCGTGCCACGTGGTTGCACCTCTACCCTCCGATTGCGTAATTATGCCCACACACGCCCGCATAGCTGATGTTGCTTCAATTTTGCGTAGTGCATGGTTCGAACCCTTGTCCTGTGCTTACGCGCGTGCACGTGAGCCAACGCGCTACTCAAACCTTTGTTATATTTACTTGTTAGTTTCCATTTATCCTTATCCAATATGGGCAGGCGATGTGTTGCGCTCATGGCCGTTGGATGAAGATCCAACGGTCCATAGCGTGCGGTGCATTCTTCCTAGATGGGGTGGTGGTGAGGGAGCGGCTGTGATGGTGCCACGTGGTGCCATCATGGCCGTTCATCTTCTTTTCCTTGTATCTGGTGATGCAGGCCTCCGATTGAATTGATTTCTGCATCATTAGGCTACAAACATTGATTTTGGTCCATCTGTGCGGTTGGATTTGTCATCTGAGGTCCAGATCTTCTTTAATTTACCCCTTGGCTCTTGATCTTCTGTGGATTCTCTAGGTTGCTACGGGAGTCTGATTGATGCAATCTTAGAAGCGTTAGACTCCCATTGAAGTTCTAAACAGATCCATGCGGTTGGATCGATCATCCGCAGTCCTGAATTACTTGCAATGAGTGATACCTCTTAAATAGCACAGTTTTATGCATAAAACTGTGCTACTTAAGAGGTATCATAAAACACATATCAACTACGATGCAGAATACGACGCATATGCATGCAAAATGTTCATGTTATGCTAAGTTCGGGCTTAATTCAGGCGAATTAAGGCTTATGATTGATGTGCAATCATACCCCCATGCCTAAATCTTACTAGTCCCTAGCAAGTGCAAGACTAAATGCATTTTATTAGGAGTTTAATTAAAGGTTTATTTCTTTTTATTTCATTCAAAAATTCAGAATCCAGATAACTATGTGCATATGATGTTCTAGCTTCTGCAACGGATCCAAGTGAAGAGTCGATACACATTTAAAGTTTGTACTTGCCCCCTAGTAAACTTCTATTGGGATAGGCAAACCTCTTCTATTAGGGATATAAAATATTCTCTGATTTTAGCCTCGACTTTTGGATTAGGTAGATGACGTCTGAGTTAACTGGATTTGTATTTGGTGGCTCACTCGCTTCTGGTGCTACATAGAGACTAGTATTTCAGAATCTAGATTGTTAGATTATAGAATAACTTAACTTAGAGAAGGGCTGGAAAACTGTGCTCTATTAAATCTTTTATACTTTTTCTTTTCTCTCTTTCTCTCTCACTTTTTCTTCTTTTTTTTTTCTTTTTTTTTCTCTGAGCTCACATCTTACCAAATTTGCAACTGTATTTGGTGGTCTTACATGGTATTACACTTTAATTAGGTTCTGATAATCCTACGACTAAGTTAGACTCCTCAACCCATAATCAAGCGGTCAGAAATACAGAAAAATAGGTTTCGACTGTATTTGGTGGTTTGTGTGGATGGTAAGTGTTTTTGCCTCAAAACATTTTGACTTACATAATTCAAACTTCTTAACATAACATTTTTTTTCTTTTTTCTCTTTTTTTTTCTTACAAGCAAATATCCCTTTTGTATGTTTTTTTTTTATATATATCATTGGCACAATGCCGTTACCAACAAAACATAATGCAACAATTCAACACGACATACATACTTTTATTCACGAGGCATTATTTGGGATTTTGGGGGTGACCAAGAGGATCTCGGGTGGCTTATTTCGTGGAAGTGTCTACTCCCGGCACTAGGTAGGGAATGGATAGGATGACATATTTCTGACCTTGACATTAATACCCTCCTTCAGCGGAGGATTCCGTAGAGGAAGGTCATGACCATCCACCTCAGTCCTAGTTTTATTAGAACCCGCTCTCTATGTTTTTGCCTTATTTGGTGGCTCTCGTATGGAATTTCTTACAGATGTAGTACGCAAGAACTGAGAGCGAAAACTATGCCCATCTCCAAGTAACATTATTCAATTATTAACGATTAAAGATTCCTTACACTAGCCTTAGAGCACCAATAGACTCTCTACTCACATCTCACGTATGTTTTGGTGGATCTACTAGAAGATGGTTCACCTGACTCCCTGATTGCTTTCCAAGGGTTTAGGAGAAGAAGCAATGATTCTTCTTGACAAACTAGAGATGTCTACCGATTTTCATAGTGGATCCATTGCAAATTCTACATGCAAGTATGAAATTATACTGGATTCTAAGTCTAGGAATCTACTAAAGAATAAT
Organism: Thalassia testudinum; assembly: GCA_037157565.1. NCBI lineage: Eukaryota > Viridiplantae > Streptophyta > Magnoliopsida > Alismatales > Hydrocharitaceae > Thalassia > Thalassia testudinum. Next base: position 115,439,935 of record JAZHRO010000025.1, read on the forward strand.
TCTCTAATAAAACATCTTGATAAAGTGATCTAATCCCCTAATTGTTGGCAAAAAAATTTCAGTTTTTATGGACTACTCCCCCATGCCTAAGTGTTTGCATGTCCTCATGCATGAATAAAAGAAAGCCGGGTGTATAGGGATAGAAATCACCTGAAACTACTTCTGAGTTGTCATTGAGCTCATGCCATTACTGCAATGCCATACACAATATGCAAAACAATATGCAAGATATTATGTGAAAATGAAATATGCTATGTATATATGGTATGTATATATGTATACGTGCTGAGTTTAACACCTCCAGTTGGGCAACTCATCAGTCATATGTCCTCAAGAAGATGTATCACTTCGTCAACAGGACAAGATTCCTAGGCAAAGATTTTGGGTCTCCAATTTGGACCGCCCCGTTAGGATATGGGTGGACCACCAAGAACAACCTAGTCCACTTGGACTTGATCTTTCTTGCAAAGAATTTGAGTCAGGAATCAAAGGACCAAACCTGCTGGTTAGGTGCGAACTCATTCCTCTGGATGTGTCGATCATGGAAAGCTTTTGTCTTGTCTTTGTATACTTTTGCATTCTCGTAAGCTTCCCACCTAATCTCCTCTAACTCACTAAGCTGGAGCTTTCTTTCATTACCTCTAGCCTCAAGGTTAAAATTACACTTCTGCACAGCCCAAAAGGCACAGTGCTCCAGCTCCACAAGAAGGTGACAGGCCTTTCCATACACCATGTGGTTTGGCGAGATTTCGAGTGGGGTCTTGTACACAGTCTAATATGCCCATAGTGCATCAATCAATCGATCAGATCAATCCTTCATATCAGTTCTAACCGTTTTTTAAAGGATTAGCTTGATTTGACGGTTTGATACTTCAGCCTGCCCATTGGTCTATGGGTGATATGAAGTAGCAATGTGATGCCGCACCCTGTATTTTTTAAATAATGACCTGAAATGGGCATGGATGAAGTGGCTTCCCCCATCACTTATCAGGGCACGGGGAACTCCGAATCTCGCAAAAATAAATTCCCGGACAAAGGATATAATAGTCTTATGATCAGCTCATCTTGCTGGGATAGCTTCTACCCACTTTGAGACATAGTCTACTATGAGGAGTATGTACTCAAAGCCATGTGAGTTCGGGAAGGGGCCCATAAAGTCAATGCCTCAGACGTCGAACACTTCTACAACCAGAATGGATTGGAGAGGCATCATATCTCTTTGGGTCATAGAACCGACTAGCTGGCATCGCTTACAGCATTGGCAAACTTGTGTGTATCTCTGAAAATGGTTGGCCAGAAAAATCCCGACTGCAAAATCTTTACAACGATTTTTCGACCTGAGAAATGACTCCCACAAGCATCGCTGCGACAGAAGGATAGCACACTAGAGATTTTCGAATCAGGGATGCATCTACGGATGATCTGATCAGCCTTAATGCAAAAGAGCAATGGGTTGTCCCAAAAATAGAATTTAACCTCTGATAAAAATTTGAGCTTTTGATCCTTGGATAATCCTACAGGTAGCCTGCCTACGACAAGATAGTTTGCTATATCAGTATACCAAGGAAACTCAACAGAGTTGATAGATAGTAGAGACTCATCCGAAAATCGGTCTGATATCGGCGGGGAGTACAGAATGTAGTCTGGGTCAAGTCAAGACAAGTATTCCGCTACAACATTATGTGCTCCGACTTTGTCGTGAATTTCGACATTAAACTCCTGCAAAAGAAGGATCCATCTGATAAGGTGGGGTTTGGCATCCTTCTTTCCAATAAATGCCAGAGGGCAGAATGGTCAGTGTAGATGATAACTTTGGACTCGAGTAAGTATGACCTAAATTTCTCCAACCCGAATACTACATCTAGCAATTCTTTCTTAGTGACTGTATAGTTATGCTGGGTCTCGTTCAGCATTTTGCTAGTGTAGTATATTACAAATGGATGGCACTCCCGACACTGGCCAAGAACGGCTCCGACAACGAAGTCGGAAGTGTCACACATCATCTTGAAGTCGAGTGACCAGTCAGGGGGTTGGAGAATAGGTGCACTGGAGATAGCGCTTTGCAAGGTCTCGAAGGCACTGAGACACGAGGAGTCGAACTCAAAGGGCATGTCGGTCACTAGAAGATTCGTTAATAGGTGAGCAATTTTTGAGAAATCTCGAATGAATCTTCGATAAATCCGACATGCCCTAAGAATGATCTGATTTGCCTAACTGAGCTAGGTGGAGGTAATCGCAAAATGATTTTAGACTAAGCTCAGTCGACCTCGAGTCCATCAGAGGAGATCCTGTGGCCAAGCACGATGCCATCCACCATAAAATGGCTTTTCTCCCATGAAACTACTAGGTTAACCTCTATACATCTCCTCAAAATTTGTGTGAGGCTCTTGAGACAAGATGAGAAATCGTCTCCAAACATGGAGAAGTTGTCCATGAACACTTCTACGCAGTCCCCGATCATGTCTGAAAAGATGGCCATCATGCATCGCTGAAAGGTAGCTGGTGCATTGCAGAGGCCGAAAGGCATCCACTTAAAAGCGAATTTTCCAAAGGGACACATAGAAGTCGTCTTGTCTTGGTCTTCCAGGTTGAGTGCAACTTGATTGTACCCAGAGTATCCATCTAGAAAGTAGAAGAAACTACGCCCGACTAGCCATTCTAGAATCTGATCAATAAAGGGCAAAGGAAAATGATTCTTTTTGGTAGCTGAATTTAGCTTCCTATAGTCAATGCAGACCCGCCAAGAAGTCCTGGTGCGGGTTGGGATGGATTCATGCAATTCATTTTTTATTACGGTGAGTTCTGCCTTTTTGGGCACTATCTGAATGGGACTCACCCACTGGCTGTCGGAAATTGGATAGATAATGTCCGCGTCCAGCCATTTAATGATCTCCTTCTTGACAACCTCCAACATATTTGGATTTAGGCGTCTCTGAGGTTGTCTCGATGGTCTCATCCCTTCATCAGTGTAGATATGGTGACTGTAATATGAGGGGCGAATTCCATGGAGATCAGCAATGCCCCACCCGATAGCAGCCCTATGTGCTTGCAGAATGGAGATCAACTGTTGTTCCTGATCTGGAGTCAAGTGAGCATTGATAATCACTGGATATGTCTCACTTTCTCCCAGAAACACGTATTTGAGTGAATCAGGTAAGGCCTGCAACTCTAATAGTGGAGGGTGGGGAGGGTGAGGAGGAGGGTTATGCAGGGGAGAGGAGGAAATAATAACGACAATTTGCTGATCCTGACTAATGAAGAATCTGCCTGCAGTGGTCATGTAATCCTGTCTTAAGATATCCGTGCTGGATAGGACAAGATAGTCAAGATCAGGGGTGTTAAGAGTAGATGAACACCCATGACAACTAGATCCATGGGATGAAATGTGTATATCATTAGTCTTAGTCCTGTGTGGATCGTGATCAAAGTCCTATGATAGTGAGGATGAATGTGCCATTGGGTCACTGCAGAGGAGCCTTATGTTCCCACAGAATGCTGAATCTTCGTCTTCACTATCCTCCTCGATCAAATCACAATCAAAGTTCTTTGATGCCCTAAAAATGTCCAGTCTAAGCTTTTCGTTTCCCAACGCAATCTCCATTCACCCTGATGCACAGTCGATGTTTAAGCAGGTGGTTGCCAGAAACGGGTGACCTAGAATAATCGGTGCGTCACGGAGATTAGGAGGAACCTCCATATCCAGAACAAAAAAGTCCGCTGGAAAGCAGAATCCTTGGACTTTTACGATCACATTTTCAACCGCCCCCCTCATTTTTACAGATCGATTAGCCCAACTGTATGGTAACCGAGGTGGATTTTAACTCCCCAAATCGAAATTGATCAAATATTGCGGTGGGAGTTAGGTTGATGGATAACCCCAAGTCAAGAAGGCCCTACCAAAAGGGGAATCCTGCAACAAGCAGGAAATCAATGGTGTGCTCGGGTCCTTCTTGGGTGGTAAGTCAGCTAAAATAACTACACTGGCTTCCTCAGATAATACCGCATGTCGTCCGATTCTCTACTGCCGCTTCGGAGTATAATAGTCCTTAAAGAACCTAGCAACAGCTGAGATGTGATCTATCGCTTCGAGGAGAGGGACCTGAATGTGAACATCCTTGAACATGGATTTCATGTCCTCGAAATTCCGCGTGTCCTTTTTCCGTGCTAAATCTTGTGTTAGGGCTGCAGGAAAAGGGACAGAAATTTCAGGGTCTAGGGGCTTCTTTTCCTTATCTAATGAAGATGGCTTGTGAGAGGAAGAGGGTTGTGAATCATCTCATGGTATAGCACAAGGAAAATCGTTACCCACTTGCCTAGGTAGCTGGTCCTGTGCAGTCTTTCCGCTCCTTAAGCTGACAGCTTCTGCATTGGTGTGCTGTCCATGTAGGGGCAAAGAAGCGGGTTGGTCTGGATACACAGGGCTTGGCAATAGAGGTGGCTGACCGAGCCCATAACCAAGAGGTGCAGGAGGTGCTTGCATAACAGTGCATGCCTACCCCTGTGGTGCTTGGAATCTAGGTAGGGAATCCTGATTCTGCACATATCTTGGGTTTGCGACAAGTTGGGAGGGCAAAGCTCCTTGTGATCTATGCTCCTGCATCATCTGGTTTTGCATGTTTTGTATGCTGTGTATTTGGTCAGCCATTGCCTTCATTATTTGGAGGTTGTCACGAGTAGGTTTCCGAATTGATGCCTGCAATTCCTCCTTCAGCAACTCCAAAGGGTTGGCCCGCTTTGGAGGGTAGTTGGCAGCTTGGTGCAGCGACTCATAGATAAAGCGTGTCTGTTGCTGCTAAGATGGGAATGGCTGCTGCCTTGGATACATGTTCTATGCATTCCCGTATTGTCTGGTCTGGTAGTGTGGAACTTGACTCGGTCTCTGTGGATTACCAGACCAGGCGAAATTGGGATGCTGGCGCCAACCAGAGTTATATGTTTCAGAATACGAGTTGTTACACCCGTATCCTTAAATGGTATTGACATCTTCGTAAGTCGAAGATGTCTCAGATGCAAATTCATCAAAAGAATATGCCCTTGCATCATCATGTGGTGTGTAACCTTGATTGTATGGTGCTAGATCCATATTATTCACGGGTTTATGGTATGCAGGATCCGACGAAGATGGAGAGAAAACATCCCAAGTAACCAAATATGTATGAGCAGAGGGGGATCGGGATGCTTGGGAGGAGTAAGATGGATCAGTGCTGCCAGTAGATCCAGATCTCACCCGCATTAATTCATCGAGCTTCTTATCGAGCAAATCCACCTTATCCAGCTTTTTGGTGATAATGTCCATGTCAGCTCGGGGAGACTCGACTTCAAGCTCGTGCACATTAACCCGTTGCTGTCCAGGTCACTGGAACTAGTTCATTGAGGCAGCATTCATCGAGTTCTCTGCTAAGGACTCGAATAGTTCAAATACGTTGTTCTCGTCCTTCGCAAGAAAATTCCCACCACTAGATGCATCGGCTAGGTATCAATGTGTGTTATCCAGCCCATGGTAAAATACTTGCGCAAGGTGCCATTTGGGTACACCATGGTGTGGCCACTTCCTGAGAAGATCATGGAATCTATCCCAAGCGTCATGTAGCTTCTCTCCAGGGCCTTGAGCAAAGGTTGTGATTACGTGCCTCATGGCATTTGTTCGATCGATCGGGAAGAACTTTTGGAGGAATTTGCAACGTAATTCCTCCCAGGTTCCAATTGGCCTCCCGATGGTCTTGAACCAATAAGCAGCTTTATCCTTGAGATAAAAAGGAAAAAGCTTCATGAGAACAATTTCAATATCTATATTCCTTTGTCGAATTGACTCTACAATCTGACTCAGGTCTTCGAGGTGCTGGAAGGGATCCTCATTCGAGTTTCCATGGAAATGAGTCTGAATTAGACTTATGATATTCGGCTTTAACTCGAATGCGTCTCCGCCTACGGGAATCCAGACCTGAGGTGCTATGACTATTGCCGTCGGATCAGAGAAGTCCCACAGTTGTTCTCCACGTGGTGGATGTTGCATCCTGTCAAGTGTCGTTAGAATCCGATCGATGCTCTACTCATATTTTTATTCCATTTCCTCGACCCTGGCTTCCAGACAAGCCATTGGATCTTGATTCTCAGGGTCTTGACAAATTTGAGAACCAGGATTAGCCATTGCAGCTAATCGGATGGAAGAAGGTTGAGAAGAGAGGTTGGGCGAAAATCGCCTTTGCCGCCTTGGGTTTCGCTCCCAAGGTCCCACAAGTTCAGGTCTTAATGACCTTCTTCCTTGCATACACCGACTCAAAGGGTTGGTGTCATCAAGCAGAACAAGGCTAAGGCCTTATAAATCAAAGTGGTCCTTTAGATCAGATGACCTGATTTTTCATTTAAGTTTGTGTTAATGAAAATTCGGCTAGAGACCAATTATAAGGAATTCCCGCCTCTCAGGCTAACCCTGCTTGTCTAGTTATGAGGGGACTAGGAGAAAGGTTCTTCCTTCGGCTTTCACCTCCAGTTCTGTCATGCTGCAGCCACGGTCATTTGACACTGCCCCGTAAGCTTAGTCACCAGGTTTTGCAGGAGAGGTTGGAACTACCTAGTAGTTTCAAGCCAAATGAAGGTTATTTGATGTATTTTCGTGAATTCTTAACCCGTTTCTTTAGTGTAGTAGATGGTGAGCAATTCACAAGGTGGCTTACCTCACCAACTAACTTTTGGGCTTATCGGAGTCCAAGTTAGTCAATGTGGTCCTATTGACTCATGCACTTCTAAGTTCTTTTTCAAATTGTAGACCACAATTCCAAAGTATACTCTAAGGTGAGATGGAATCCAAATGATTTGAAACTTGGCAAGAAGATTCCTTTGGCAATAAGCTTATCAGAGAGTATTTTTCAGAAACCTTTTCTATTTCTAACAATTAGTTATGAATTTTTAGCTAACCAAGGGTCAAATCTAGGATTTAGATCCCGTGTTGGTTTTTCTATTGGAAACTATATCAAATATGCTCCAAAATTTTTTTAAAAATATGATATTCAAAGCTAATTTGATTATCTTTCACACTCCATAAATTTTGAGTAAATATGATTTGTATGTTAGTCAGAATTAATTTTTAAAGTTCATAAAAGTGCTATTTTCAAGCAATCTGACCAGTATGTACTCCATGAATTTTTTAAAATTTTACAAAAGGAATTTCTTTTTGGGAATAGTGGTGTTGGAAAGATAATTTGAAGATCTAGTTCCAATCCAAATTTTAGAATTTTTGGAGCATTAGAAACACAGCTATTGAATTTTAAAGATGAGACTTTCTGACCGAATTTCTAATAGGAATATGTGCACCTGAATTTCGTAGCACCCGCTTTTCCTCGTTCGCTACTTCATGTCGTTGTTCCTGCACACAAAAATATTGTATTAGATATAAAATCAAAAGTCACCTTGCCTCCCCAGCAACAGCGCCAATTTGTTTTCTGCGTAGATCTCGTAAAAGATGAACATGTTGTAGCATAGTGCGAAATACGTCTCGAGCAAATAATTAATGGAACTAGCGAGTCTCGGTAGATCACAGGGAGGCAGAAAACACTTCTAATTTCATGCGTTTATTTCAAATATAAAGGCTAAGTAAAAGGAGCAATCAATCACAATATTTATATCACAAGAAGAGATTGAACATAAACTGGATACATGTATTTGAATAAAACATAAAATAAACTACTATTGTAACAGAACAAGGGCACCATGGGTGGTTCATGGTAGCCTTTTAGAGAGGTTGGGAGGAGCAGCAATGATCCATCGGGGTGGCCCAATGGATGCTTGAAATAGAGATGCGAAGCCAAATGTAGAGAAGGTGGGAAGGAGAAGAAGAAAGAAAGGTTGAAGGAGGAAGAAGAGAATGAAGGGAATGCCTTCCAAGGGGGCCCTTTTGGGCTCTTTTTATAGCTTTGGCAGGGGGTAAAAAAGGACATTTCACCCCCTTAATCTCATGCGAAAGCCTTCCAAATACTTCTTTTTCCCTCGGTTCACTCTGATGCTACCATGTGGCACTCCGTGGAGCGTCGATCCTCCATCGCACAGTCGCAGATCGTCCGTGCATGCCCTTCACATTTTCGCCTTCGCTGCTTGCCTCTTCTGAGTGCTTCAACCTCAGCCGTCCAATCTTACAATCGGACCGCATACATGCACTTCCCTCGCCTTCCAAATCTCACAAAACGCATCTGATCACGCATCCACTCATGCTGTACTCTGATCGCGCCACGTGGTCGTTCCTCTGCCCTCCGATCGTGCAATTGCACCTGCATGCGCTCGCACAGCCGATCCCAATTTGTTCGCTGCGTAGATCTCGTAAAAGATGAATGCGTTGTAGTATAGTGTGAAATATGTCTAGAGCAAATAATTAATGGAACTGGTCCGTCTCGGTCGATCACAAGGAGGCAGAAAACACTTCTAATTTCATGCGTTTATTTCAAATATAAAGGCTAAGTAAAAGGAGCAATCAATCACAATATTTATATCACAAGAAGAGATTGAACATAAACTGGATACATGTATTTGAATAAAACATAAAATAACTACTATTGTAATAGAACAAGGGCACCACGGGTGGTTAGTGGTGGCCTTTTGGAGAGGTTGGGAGGAGCAACAACGATCCATCGGGGTGGCCTAACGGATGTTTCAAACACAAATGCGAAGCCAGATGCAGAGAAGGCAGGAAGAAGAAGAAAGAAAGGTTGAAGAAGGAGGAAGAAGAAGAGAATGAAGGGATTGACTTCTAAGGGGGCCCTTTTGGGCTCTTTTTATAGCTTTGGCGGGGGTTAAAAAAGGACATTTCGCCCCCTTAATCTCATGCAAAAGCCTTCCAAATCCTTCTTTTTCCCTCGGTTCACTCTAATGCTGCCATGTGGCACTCCGTGGAGCATCGATCCTCCATCGCACAATCGCAGATTGCCTTCGCATTTTCGCCTTCACTGCTTGCCTCTTCTGAGTGCTTCAACCTCAACCGTCCAATCTTACAATCGGACCGCATACACGCACTTCCCTCACCTTCCAAATCTTGCAAAACACATCCAATCACACATCCGCTCATGGTGCACTCTGATCGTGCCATGTGGTCGTACCTCCAGCCACTAATCGTGCAATTGCGCCTACATGCGCCCGCACAGCCGATGCTGCTTTAATTTTGCACAATGCATGGCTCGAACCTACATCCCATGCTTACGCGTGCACGTGTGAGCCAACGCACCAAGAAAACCTTTTGTTATATATACTTGTTAGTTTCCATTTATCCTTATCCAATCTGGGCGGGCGACTTGTCGTGCTCATGGCCGATGGATGAAGATCCAACGGTCCACAGCGTGCGGTGCATCCTTCCAAGATGGGGCGGTGGTGAGGGAGCAGCTATGATGGCACCACATGGCACCATCATGGCCGTTCATCTTATTTTCCTTGTATCTGGTGATGTAGGCCTTTGATTGAATTGATTTCTACGTCGTTGGGCTACGAACATCGATCCGGATCCATCCGTGTGGTTGGATTTGTCATCTGAGGTCTGGATCTTCTTTAATTTTCCCCTTGGCTCTTGATCTTCTCCGAATTCCCTAGGGTGCTCCGTGATAAGTCTACTTTAGTGGACTAATTTAATGCTTAAGTGCATTATTATTTGGATGAGAGATTAATTTAAAACATGCACATTAGTGACAAAATCATGTGAACCTTAGATTTATCATTTCACGTATCAATTGCATTAATCCTTATATAAAAGGGGTTCATTACTTATGTGGTTGCAAGGTCATTTAGGAAAGGACATTTTTTTTAGTAAGTTTCACAACAAATGGCAACCGAATATGTATTGATTTCTTAGAGATAATAAAATGGAAGAAAAGAAAAGCAAATAAAATACCTTCCAATTCTTCCTTCTCATTTCCTTATCTCTCTCTCCCTCAAATGGCAATATTAAAACACGATTGTTTTCCTTCCTTCTCTAACTCTCTCTCTCATTCTATTTTCTTTTTCTCCTTATTTAATAGGGATGGCAAGACAAGGAATCCAACCCCCCTCCATGAGGAAGAAGCTCCCTTTGTCCACCTCTCCTCCCTACAGACAACTCCCTCTACCGCGTGCCCACAACTCCGCCACCGCGAGCCTCTGTTGACACCGTACTTCCTCTCGACGAGCGTGGTGATAGCGCACTCCTCGACGCCACATTCCCCTCACCGTGCACCCATCCACCACCGCGAGCCACCACCTCACCGCGTGACCCCGACATTCCCACTACCACAAGCATCCTCTTCTGATGGTCGGCCCGGATAGGTTGTTAATATGATGATTTTATCGTTGAAATATATATAGTGGTTAACCTAATTTGAACCTAACCATCTCTTTACAGAAAGTTTTAACCTGGCCTACTTGATTTTATCTTGTCGCTTTTAGGCCCAGGGTCGAACTCAGGGAAGTGGGGTTCAAGTCGAGTTTCTACGTTTTCCTTAAAACGCATCTCTTCCGTTCATTTATTGTGTTTTTGGTATTTTTCTTATTTAGGTTTTTTTTCTGGTAATCCTTGTTCTTGAGGCACACCCTCAAAATTGTGTCCTTGGCTTTTAGCCAAAATAGAGTTCCAAAACACGCCTTGCTACTCGCAAGACGGGGTACCTGCAAATCAAAGATTATCTTTTCACTTTTATACCTTTTTTTATCTTTTTACTAAGAAGGAAGATAACAGATAGAAAGTAAATATAGTAGCTATAGATATATATTTATATGTAGTATATATATAAAGGGGTGGGGGTGGAGGTAGCGATGGAGTGTAGCACTATGTCGAGTCAGTCGACGTCTAGAGAGACGCAACCAGCACGACTAGGTGCCGCGTGGAGTGTGGATGGAGGATGGATGATGTATGGGACCACGCTTTTTTTGTACGCGTGTATTAGGGAATATCAGCAACTGGTGCAGATATTCCCGCGATACAGCGTATAGTAAATAACGTGAAAATATATGTACATATGTATGTATATGAGTAAATATATCTATATGTATATAAATGTATAAGTATATATGTATAGATATATATAGATATATATGTAATATATATATATAGGTGTATATGTATATATATATATGTATGTATATATGTATATAGCTATGTATATATGTATATAAGTATATATATATAATACTATATAGATATATATATATATATATGTATATAAGTATATATGTATCTAGATATATATATATATATATATGTGTGTATATATATAAGTATATAGATATGTATATATATATATGTATATAAGTATATATGTATATATATATAAGTATATGTATAAGTATATAGATATATATACGTGTATATATATATATATAGATATATTATATATATGTGTGTGTATACATAAATATATAGATATACTATGTATATAAGTATATATATATATATAAGTATATGTATAAGTATATAGATATATATAAGTAGATATATATATATATATATATTATATATATATATGTATATATATTATATATATATGTATGTATACATAACTATAGATATTACTTTGTATATAAGTATATATATATATATATATGTATGTATATATTATATATAGATGTATATAAGTATATATATGTTACTATAAGTGTGTGAGTGTGTGTGTATGTGTTGGTATAGGTGTGTGTGCGTCGGTGAATGTGTGTGTGTGTGTTGCTGTGAGTAAAAAAACAGAGAGAGAGAGAGAGAGCGGGAGAGAGAGAGAATACGTGAGAGAGAGAGAGCGGGAGAGAGAGATCAGCAGAGAGAGAGAGCGGGCTGGAGAGATCGAGAGCGCGGACAATGGCAGCGAGTTAAGACGTCTGCTCGCGGCGGCGGATGTCTGACGCCGCGTCGTCTGAAGGCGGAGGTGGACGTCTGAAGATGGCGGGTGCGGGAGCGCCTTCGCGTAGGGTTCTGTAGGCCTGCGCGAAGGCGACGGGCGGGCGAAGGCGTGGAGGAGCGAGTGTGGAGGAGGTCTGCAGGTGGTCGCGGAGGGTCGCGGAGGAGGGCAGGGGGCGGCGTGAGGCCGTAGCCGGCCGCTGCAGTGCGCGCGGCGGACGGCTACAGGTGCAACTGCGAGGCGGACAGAACGGAGACGGAGGCGGGGAACGCCCTGCAGACGCGCGCGGAGGCGGTGAGCGACTGCGGGGACGGTCGCAGAGGAGCGGGAGGACCTGCTGCTGCTGCTGCTGCTGGGCTGCTGCTGCCGTGGCTTCAAGCTTCGAAGCTTGGAGCGGCGGCAATGGCGTTAAAGAGAAAAAATGAAGCGAGGGAATGCACCACGCCCACCAGCTCGTCGAAGAGCTGGGCGGTGGTGCTCCCACTGTGGTGGTGTGCACCACAGTGGGTTCTCCTGCTCGCCGGGTGCTTCCTCGACGGAGGGCCGACGTATGGGAGGGGAAAGCGGTGGAGAAGATGGATGCGGGTTTTTGTTACTGCAGCAGCTGCTCTTGCAAGGATGAAGCTGCAGCTACTTATAGAGGAGGGGAGAGTGGCGTGCCGGCTGCAGCAGGGAGAGGGTGTGCGAGTTGCAGCTATAGGGAGCGACGTTGGCAGGGAGAAGTGACGGGAAGAAGTGCTGCGTGGCTGCTGCATGCAGCTGCGGGAAGAGTGCAACCGCGGGAAGGGTGCAGCCGCGGGAAGGAGAGAAAAGAAGAAATCAAGAGGAAAAATAAAAAGAGGGTGATTTTGCAAGGAGGCACTTGAAGAAAAATGTAACTATGCAGGCGATTGTTTCACTCCTCTTCCTCTCTTGATTAAATGCATGCATGCAAGTGTTTTTACAAATGCGATTACAGGATCCTATTATGCAATGTTAATGCTAGAAAATAGCACAAGAAGGCGTTATTACAGGCGTGTTTTGAGGTGCAAACATATACCCCCATGCCTATCTTTTGCTAGTCCCTAGCAAAATAGTATTTAGAAATGATCTTAAGCTGAAGATTTTCTTCTGAGGTGATACAGGTGTGTTTACTATGGAATATTGTGAGAACCAATTGTAAAGAAGACTACCAGTACTTTAAGTCTCACATGACATAGATCATCTCTCAACTAACCAGGACTCTTGATATTTAAACCTTAAGTACGATTTCCAGGACCCAGGAGGTTTTTGCCGTACTCGAGAGCTCAAGAGGTTATGGTTTGTGTATAGTGAAGGATCAAGACTGACCAGATGAACATTAAGACTCAATCCCAGGGTTTCACGAATTTTTAAGTACAGGTTGGTCCCAGTTTCAGCTCATGTCTTCGAATTGACCCTTAAGATGATGACGGAAAACTCAACTCCCATTTTCTGATTTTTTTTTTTTTTTTTGTGGCTCACCGAAAAACAAAGTATACAGACATTTATGAGATATACTGACTCTTTTAAAACATCTTTTTTTTTTTTTTTGAAACACGTGTCAGTATATCTCTTACAACACATTTTGAAGCACACTTTTTTTTTTTTTTGGTGGGAGAGTTTCTTTTTGGTGGAAAGAGTCGCTCCTAAACACAAGACTAAAGCCTGGGATAAAAAGTCTACCTGCGCGCACAGGTAAGGACTCCACCTTCCCTAATGAACACTAGGGTTGGATCTTATGTTCACCTGGTCTTTCCTGATATGTGTAGTGTGAACCAAGTTTACTTAAGCTCTCAAGAAAAAGCAAACCAAGGGATCCTGTACTGGTGTCTCAGGTACAAGAATACATCCTTAGTTAGGAGAGATCTTGATCTATTTTGTCAATGCTTTAAGTGAATTAAGCCGAGCCTGAGCGAATCAAGCTTTTGTGGCCTGGAAAGTCTTCAAAACAGAGGTTGAATATCCATAAACACTTATTGCCTTTTTGTTTCAGCTTCAAGATCATTATTAAACACCATTTATTATAATATATATATATTTTTTTTTTCTTTTCTTTTCTTTTCTTCTTTTTTTTTTTTTTTTTTTTTGCATATTTATAAATAGGTGGGAACTGTATGATACCATAACATACCCGGATCCTATGGATGCCTATCCACCCCCCCATGCCAAACAATGCTATGTCCTCATATGCATGCAGGGAAAGGCGGAGGAAGGATGGAAGATCGGGTAACAAGAGCTGAGGTTCAGGGTATAGATCAGGGTGGAAGGGTGGGTGGATAGTGGGTGGTGAAGAGAAAAGTGAAGTGATTGAGATAGAGGTGTGAAAAGTGATGGTGGATGGTGAGTGCTGTTAGGGTGCCTCCCAACAAGCGCTGAATTTAATGTCCCCAGCTGGACTCAGAATGAGGCAAAGAATTAGTTACCCTCCAGCAGGGCAACGGTTTCTCCAACGGGGGCAGGTTCATGAGTCAGATAGGGTTTCAAACGCTGCCCGTTGACCGTAAATTTACGCCCAGATTTGGGATCTTCGATTTCGACGGCCCCATTGGGGAATGGTCTTGAGACCAGAAAAGGACCAGTCCATTTGGACTTTAATTTCCCAGGAAAGAATTTGAGTCGGGCATTATAGAGCCAAACTTGCTGAGATGGCTCAAATTCCTTCCGCCGAACATGGCTGTCGTGAAAAGCCTTAGTGCGTTGTTTAAAGGTTAGAGCAGAATCATAGGCTTCACGATGGAGCTCTTCCAGCTCTTGGAGTTGGAGTTTCCTTTCTCGTTCACACAAGTCTGGGTCGAGGTTACATTGGCGAACCGCCCAATAAGCGCGGTGCTCCAATTCCACAGGCAAATGACAAGGCTTCCCGTAAACGATTCTATATGGAGACATACCAAGGGGAGCCTTGAAGGCGGTTCGATACGCCCAAAGTGCGTCAGTCAGCTTGTCGGACCAATCCTTACGGTCAGGCCGAACCGTTTTCTGGAGAATCTGCTTGATTTGCCGGTTCGATACTTCCGCCTGGCCGTTCGTCTGAGGATGATATGGGGATGCGATACGATGGTGGACTCCGTACCTCCTCAGAAGTGCCCGAAAAGAAGCATGGGTAAAGTGGCTTCCTCCATCCGAGATAATGGCCCGAGGGATCCCAAAACGCGCAAAGATATGGTCTTTGACGAATCGGGTGGAGATAACATGGTCAGCACGGTGCGCGGGAATAGCCTCGATCCATTTTGAAACATAGTCGACGGCCACGAGGATGAATTCGAAGCCGTTGGATGGAGGAAAGGGACCCATGAAGTCAATTCCCCAGATGTCGAAGATTTCCGCAGCTAGGATGTGTTGCAAGGGCATCATGTCACGACGTGCCATTGACCCTAATGACTGGCACCTAGTGCAATGTTTGGCATAAGTGTGCGCGTCCTGGTGAAGGGAGGGCCAAAAGAAATCGCACTGCAACACCTTCGCTGCAGTTTTCCTCCCAGAGAAATGGCCTCCACAGGCCTGATCGTGGCAGAAGGATAGCACACTGGGGAACTCACTGTCAGGAATACAGCGACGGATGATTTGATCAGCACCTATCCGAAAAAGAAGTGGATTATCCCAGAAATAATACTTTGCTTCTGCCATGAGACGCTCGCGCTGGTTTTTAGGCCAGCCACGTGGAAGAGATCCAGAAGCAAGGTAATTGGCAATGTCGGCATACCACGGTCCACTTGCCACATTTATTGCCAATAGGTGCTCATCAGGAAAAACTTCATTAATTGGCAGAGTAAGTCCAATATGGTCAGGGTCCAGTCTGGAAAGGTGATCAGCCACAACATTCTGGGCTCCGACCTTATCACGAATCTCAATGTCAAATTCCTGGAGCAGAAGGATCCAACGAATCAGTCTAGGCTTGGCATCCTTCTTGTGCATGAGATGGCGAATGGCCGCGTGATCAGTGAAAACAATAACGTGAGAGCCTAGAAGGTAAGAACGGAATTTTTCCAGCCCAAAGACGACTGCCAGTAGTTCCTTTTCAGTGGTAGTATAATTACGCTGGGCCTCGTCCAACGTCTTACTGGCGTAGTATACCACGAAGGGGTGTCTATCGCGTCTTTGTCCCAGGATGGCTCCGACTGCAAGGTCTGAAGCGTCACACATAAGTTCAAAGTCGAGGGACCAATTAGGCGGCTGGAGAACAGGGGCCTTGGTGACAGCATTACGCAGCTGCGTGAATGCTTGTATACAGTCAGGGCCCATGTCGAAGGGCACGTCGGTTGATAGGAGATGAGTGAAGGGTCGAGAAATTTTGGAGAAGTCTTTGATGAATCTCCTATAGAAACCGACGTGTCCCAAGAAGGAGCGGATTTGTTTGACAGAACCAGGCACAGGTAAATCAGCAATGATATCGAGCTTAGCTCTGTCAACCTCGATACCCCTATCGGAGATGATATGTCCAAGAACAATTCCCTCGTGCACCATAAAATGACTTTTTTCCCAGGAAAGCACGAGGTTTACATCAATACATCTCCTAAGGATGCGAGTCAGGTTGGCAAGACATTCGTCGAAAGATGGTCCAAAGACTGAAAAGTCATCCATGAAGACCTCGAGAAAGTCACCCACCATGTCATGAAATATCGCCAGCATGCATCTCTGGAAAGTTGCTGGCGCGTTACAAAGTCCGAACGGCATCCTTCTAAAGGTGAAGGTGCCGAAAGGGCAGGTAAAAGTGGTTTTCTCTTGGTCTCGGGGGTCTATTGCCACCTGGTTATATCCTGAGAATCCATCCAGGAAGCAGAAAAATTTATTTCCCGCTAACCGCTCCAGGATTTGGTCAATAAATGGTAGCGGGAAGTGATCTTTCTTGGTTGCAGCATTGAGTTTCCTATAATCTACACACACTCTCCAAGATGTAGGAGTGCGTGTAGGGATGGATTCGCCCCTGTCATTGACACGGATGGTGAGTCCTGCCTTTTTGGGCACAACGTGAATCGGACTCACCCAGGGGCTATCGCTGATTGGGTAGATTATACCCGCATCCAGCCACTTAATGATTTCATTCTTAACGACCTCCCGCATGTTAGGGTTGAGACGTCGCTGCATCTCGCGAGAAGGTCGAGCCTCCTCCTCCGTATATATACGATGAGTGCAGTAGGAGGGACTAATACCAGATAAGTCTGATAAAGACCATCCAATAGCTGCCTTGTGTTCTAGGAGGACCTTAGTTAGTTTGCACTCCTGCTCCATGGTTAATTTTGAACTGATGATTACAGGGAATGTTTCATTTGGTCCCAGGAAAACATACTTGAGTGTATTAGGCAGCACTTTTAGCTCGGGAGTGGATGGGGAAGGATCTGGCATTTCTTGGGACGAGAGTGTCCCAGACGGGTAGGAGAACAAGTTAGGAGGAAGAAACTGGCCTTCAGATTGGCCAAGAAGAGGGGCTTCTTGGATAGATGGATCCAAAAATGAATAGCCCCAGTGAGAAGTATATGGGCTCAAGGTCCCAGTGTGGATTTGTAAATCCGCCTGATTTGGCGGGGAAGAAAGGGCAATTCGGTCTTCATGAGTGTGGACCGATAGTGAGTAGCCCGGATATGACTCAGACCACGAGGTATGGGAAGCGGTGAAAACCTCGTCAGAAGTCTGGCCAGGAGAAGGTACTGGACAAGGGAGGGATTGGGGAACGTCACAGTATGCGTTGGTCAGGCAGTTATCAGTGTTTATAGGTAATCCGCAGCAGTCCGAATAGGTCCCAATTAGTCCGATACACGCGCTGACGGCCATGTCCTCGTCAGACGTGTCATCCTCAATGCAATCGCAATCAAAGTTCTTGGCTGCCTTGAATATGTTAAGCTTGAGCTTCTCAGATCCAACGGCAATCTCAATACAGCCCGACTCGCAGTCGATGTGGGCGCGGGCTGTGGCCAAGAAAGGTCGACCGAGGATGATCGGACAATCAGAAAGTGAACTAGGAACTTCCATATCTAAAACAAGAAAGTCAACAGGAAAACAGAGACTGTTGACCCTAACCACCACGTCTTCCACCACACCCTTCGAGATTTTGACAGAACGATCTGCCAACTGTAACGTGACAGGGGTGGGTTTCAAATTTCCCAAGGAAAATTTTTTGAGCATGATGGTCGGTATGAGATTGATGGAAGATCCTAGATCAAGCAAGGCACGGTTAAAACTGCAGCCTTGGATGCTACAGGAAATCAGTGGTGTGCCCGGATCTTTCTGCTTCGGTGGTAAGTTTGACAGTATAGCACAACTCGCATGAGGCGAGAGAACCACCGGATTCTTAGTCTTCTTTGACTGTCGCCTGGGTGTTGTGTAGTCTTTGAAAAATCGAGCGACAGTAGGTATGTGGTCGATTGCCTCGAGCAGGGGTACCTTGATTTCTACATCCCTGAACAAATTACGTAGGTTGTCAAAGGCCTGCGTATTTTTCTTTTTGCCTTTTGGCTCCCTTAGTAGAGCCTCAGGGAATGGGACTGATTCTGGCACAAGTTTTGGTGCATCATCCTCTCGCGAATGCGGTATGCCTCCCGAATGAGACGGCGAAGAAGAAGATGGGCCAGGATCAGGTCGAGGCGGATCGACGGTCTGCTTACCGCTCCTCGTAGTGATAGCATTGGACGATGCGGGTCCTGTGGGATCATACGGTGGAGGAGGGTTTGCAATGGGGATATAAGAGTGTGGTGCTGCAGCAGGATTAGCCTGAAATCCCGGTGGAATGCTCGGAGCTTGCAGAACTTGATTAACCTGTCCCTGAGAAGGTCGTACCTGTGGTTGAGAGCCATGGGGCACGAAATTTCGCGGGTTTGGAACAGGTTGGGCAGGAAGAGTGCCCTGAGATCGAGTCGCCATGCGTAGTTGACTGATCTCGGCATTCTGCTGCGCCAATTGGTGCTGAAGAGAGGTCATGTTCTCTTCATGGTGCTTTGACATTTCCGTCATCATTCGCATCAATTTGTCAAGAGGGCTTGATGCGTGTTCAGTTTGTGGTACGCAAGGGCCTGATGGCGGATTTGCCATAGGATTAAACTGGACCCTTGGGATGACGGGTGCGGACGGTCGCATTGGTCCACCCGCGGGGTTTTGGCGCTGCGGGTTGTTGGACCATGCGAAGTTCGGATGATTACGCCACCCTGGGTTATAAGTGTCAGAGAACGGGTTGTTCCCCAGGGCGCAAGCATCTTTTATGCCAGAAGACGCGTCCGCATGTAGATATGCGTCTGAGCACACGGAGGCTTGGTCCTCCGTGTCGAAATACTGGCTCGCAGAAACCAGTTCCACATGACTTACCGAGTCGCCTGGCGCGACACTCGGTAAGGAAGGTCTAACGGGGTTTCTCGGGATAAGCCTGGTATTAGAAGAACTTGGATTGTGATGAAGTGGTGAAGAGGTGGTGTTTGCCATAGATCGGGCGGGGTTGTCCAGAAGCTCGTCCAGCTTCTTGTGCACGACGGAGACTTCATCCAGTTTTTGTGCAATAAGGCTTAGATCAGTGGATGAATGGGAGGGTCCCGTGTCAACTTCGTGGACATTTCGGGGCTGGCTGGTACGATTAAAGGCGACAATGGAAGCATTGTTCATCGAGTTTTCACTCATATTTTCAAACAGCTCGAATGCTCCATTCTCGTCTTTATTCATAAAGTTCCCTCCGCAGGAAGCGTCTGCAATCTGCTTCAAAGTCTCATTTAGCCCATAGTAGAAAATCTGGGCTATATGCCACTTAGGCAGACCGTGGTGCGGACACTTCCTGAGGAGGTCGTTATACCTCTCCCATGCCTCATGAAATTGTTCGCCGTTTTGTTGCGTAAATGAAGTGATAGCACGGCGAAGCGCATTGGTCCGCCCGATTGGGAAGAACTTCTTGAGAAACGCTGTTCGCATCTCTTCCCAAGACTGGATGGTTCTCCCAAGGGTGCGTAACCATTGCGACGCTTTATCCCGTAATGAAAACGGGAACATCTTCATGAGGACTATAGATAACCCGACATATCTTGGTTTAACGGTTTCAGCAAGTCGGGTTAGGTCTTCCAAGTGGAGAAATGGGTCTTCACTTGCAAGACCATGAAAGTGAAAATTGATTAGGCCAATTATGTTTGGTTTTAATTCAAAGTCGTCCCCGCCCATGGGGACCCGAATTTGTCCTATGGTCTCTGTAGCAGCGGGATTCTGATAAGAGCTAAGAGACCTAGGCTCCTCCCGTTCGGGAGGGTTCTGCATTTCCTCCAATGTTTCCCGAATGGCTTCGAGTTGCTCATTATACATTTCCATTTGGGCTTGGAGGCGGGTTATGGGATCTAAGGCTCCACCACCTGGTGGGTTCTGAGGGCGGTTTCCTCCCTCGGGATTTGGGGGTGGGTGTGCAGCCATGTTTGTGGAGGAGGAGGACGATTCGACTTGTATTCTAGATTTATCAGTCAATTCAAATAGTTCAGGGTTTTGTGGCCTCCTCCCAAACATGCACTACCGCAGGAAGAATTGGGGAGATGAGAAGGGAAAAGGGATGAGAGAAATGACGCCGCAAAGGTACACTTGATTACAAATCAATACAGTCAAGTTCCTAACCTCTACAGTGTGCCCTTAGACCTAAAGATCTAAGTTACCTACTATCACGAACTACGGAACCGAATGCGAGCACCACGGAACAACCGGGCCAGATTGAAAGGCCGTTTGCCCCAGTCTTAGACACCCGATAGCACGCGGGAACTCTCACCAGCACGTAGCCGCTACACGTAGGTAGTTAGACCTCCAATCCTTAAAAAGGGTGAAGTTACTACCAGTTTTAATTAGAGGCTTAGGGTCAAGTGCTTTTGGAATGTGAAGGGCGTTGTTTACGGGTAATGCCCAAGTGATTGATTTTAAGAGTGTGTAAGAACAAGCATGCAACGGAGAAATCTCCCCGAATTGAAGTTTTTATTGGCGAATGGTTTTTAGAGTTCAGCCTTAAGTAGTATGACTTTTTAGGGTTTTGTTGAATTACCAATTCAACCAATCTCCGGGTTTTTGCAAAAATACAGGTTTTCCTTCTAAAACCCAAGAAACCCTTCTTCAATTATCAGTTAGTTAATGCATGCTAAAATGCAATGGGCTACCCTAAATGGAGATTTCTAAGTGTGGATGCACGAATCAGTTTTATATCAATGTGACAGGGAGCCAAAGCACTTCAATTCAAGTGCTCCCAATCACCAGAAATGATTTCCACACACAAGGCTTCAACCAAAAGATAAAGAAAATAAAATTGTTGGGGTTGAAGTATTCAGGATCGAATCACAGGCAAGTTTGAAAAGTCGTGGTGGGGTTGGAATCAACTCAATTCCAAGTCTCCCCACCAAAAATGTGATCCTGAATTAAAGATAAGTGAGGCAAAAGAGGGATACAAGCAATCTTTTTCTTTGCGTCAAAGAATACTTCCCACGGCGAAAAATCTAAGAATCAAGATTCTCGGATTTTCGCTATGCGAAGTAAGGCGGGAAATCCTGGGGCAGTGGGAGTGAAGACAACCAATCAATCAAGTGAATTTTAATCCACTTGCCCTCAAGAAATCCCAAGAAGTTTTTCTAGTTTTTAGTTTTAAATTTTTTTTTTTTTTATGGTGGCAAGTTAACCCTAATTTGATGAGAAAAGAAAACCTACTTGTTCGGCAACGTGTGCGAAGCTCCAATGCGATGTCGACGTCTTCACGCTCTCGTTCCCGCCTTGGATCTGCTCATGTCCTCGACTTCGTCAGCCTTCTTCTCCTTCCACCAGGTTCACCTGCACACCAAAAACAATAATACCCGTGAAGAGAGAAGAGACAAATTTAAAGGAATTGGATAGAAACTGACTCGAAAGCGCACCTCCCCGGCAACGGCGCCAGAAAAGTAATGATGGTCGGCCCGGATAGGTTGTTAATATGATGATTTTATCGTTGAAATATATATAGTGGTTAACCTAATTTGAACCTAACCATCTCTTTACAGAAATTTTTAACCTGGCCTACTTGATTTTATCTTGTCGCTTTTAGGCCCAGGGTCAAACTCAGGGAAGTGGGGTTCAAGTCGAGTTTCTACGTTTTCCTTAAAACGCATCTCTTCCGTTCGTTTATTGTGTTTTTGGTATTTTTCTTATTTAGGTTTTTTTTCTGGTAATCCTTGTTCTTGAGGCACACCCTCAAAATTGTGTCCTTGGCTTTTAGCCAAAATAGAGTTCCAAAACACGCCTTGCTACTCGCAAGATGGGGTACCTGCAAATCAAAGATTATCTTTTCACTTTTATACCTTTTTTTATCTTTTTACTAAGAAGGAAGATAACAGATAGAAAGTAAATATAGTAGCTATAGATATATATTTATATGTAGTATATATATAAAGGGGTGGGGGTGGAGGTAGCGATGGAGTGTAGCACTATGTCGAGTCAGTCGACGTCTAGAGAGACGCAACCAGCACGACTAGGTGCCGCGTGGAGTGTGGATGGAGGATGGATGATGTATGGGACCACGCTTTTTTTGTACGCGTGTATTAGGGAATATCAGCAACTGGTGCAGATATTCCCGCGATACAGCGTATAGTAAATAACGTGAAAATATATGTACATATGTATGTATATGAGTAAATATATCTATATGTATATAAATGTATAAGTATATATGTATAGATATATATAGATATATATGTAATATATATATATATAGGTGTATACGTATATATATATATGTATGTATATATGTATATAGCTATGTATATATGTATATAAGTATATATATATAATACTATATAGATATATATATATATATATGTATATAAGTATATATGTATCTAGATATATATATATATATGTGTGTATATATATAAGTATATAGATATGTATATATATATATGTATATAAGTATATATGTATATATATATAAGTATATGTATAAGTATATAGATATATATATACGTGTATATATATATATATATATAGATATATTATATATATGTGTGTGTATACATAAATATATAGATATACTATGTATATAAGTATATATATATATATATAAGTATATGTATAAGTATATAGATATATATAAGTAGATATATATATATATTATATATATATGTATATATATTATATATATATGTATGTATACATAACTATAGATATTACTTTGTATATAAGTATATATATATATATGTATGTATATATTATATATAGATGTATATAAGTATATATATGTTACTATAAGTGTGTGAGTGTGTGTGTATGTGTTGGTATAGGTGTGTGTGCGTCGGTGAATGTGTGTGTGTGTGTTGCTGTGAGTAAAAAAACAGAGAGAGAGAGAGAGAGCGGGAGAGAGAGAGAATACGTGAGAGAGAGAGAGCGGGAGAGAGAGATCAGCAGAGAGAGAGAGAGCGGGCTGGAGAGATCGAGAGGGCGGACAATGGCAGCGAGTTAAGACGTCTGCTCGCGGCGGCGGACGTCTGACGCTGCGTCGTCTGAAGGCGGAGGCGGACGTCTGAAGACGGCGGGTGCGGGCGCGCCTTCGCGTAGGGTTCTGCAAGCCTGCGCGAAGGCGACGGGCGGGCGAAGGCGTGGAGGAGCGAGCGTGGAGGAGGTCTGCAGGTGGTCGCGGAGGGTCGCGGAGGAGGGCAGGGGGCGGCGCGAGGCCGTAGCCGGCCGCTGCAGTGCGCGCGGCGGACGGCTACAGGTGCAACTGCGAGGCGGACAGAACGGAGACGGAGGCGGGGAACGCCCTGCAGACGCGCGCGGAGGCGGTGAGCGACTGCGGGGACGGTCGCGGAGGAGCGGGAGGACCTGCTGCTGCCGTGGCTTCAAGCTTCGAAGCTTGGAGCGGCGGCAATGGCGTTAAAGAGAAAAAACGAAGCGAGGGAATGCACCACGCCCACCAGCTCGTCGAAGAGCTGGGCGGTGGTGCTCCCACTGTGGTGGTGTGCACCACAGTGGGTTCTCCTGCTCGCCGGGTGCTTCCTCGACGGAGGGCCGACGTATGGGAGGGGAAAGCGGTGGAGAAGATGGCTCTAGGTTTTTGTTGCTGCAGCAGCTGCTCTTGCAAGGATGAAGCTGCAGCTACTTATAGAGGAGGGGAGAGTGGCGTGCCGGCTGCAGCAGGGAGAGGGTGTGCGAGTTGCAGCTATAGGGAGCGGCGTTGGCAGGGAGAAGTGACGGGAAGAAGTGCTGCGTGGCTGCTGCATGCAGCTGCGGGAAGAGTGCAACCGCGGGAAGGGTGCAGCCGCGGGAAGGAGAGAAAAGAAGAAATCAAGAGGAAAAATAAAAAGAGGGTGATTTTGCAAGGAGGCACTTGAAGAAAAATGTAACTATGCAGGCGATTGTTTCACTCCTCTTCCTCTCTTGATTAAATGCATGCATGCAAGTGTTTTTACAAATACGATTACAGGATCCTATTATGCAATGTTAATGCTAGAAAATAGCACAAGAAGGCGTTATTACAGGCGTGTTTTGAGGTGCAAACATCTTCCTCGATGCATCTCCTCGCCACCGTGTCCATAGCACCACAGTGAGCTCCCTTCGTACTCACCGTGCTCCACCCCTGGTCCTCTGCTTCCTCTGCCGACCACGACAGGAGGCCAAGAATGCCCTCGATGACCGCTCTCGCCCACGACAGTAACACTGCCCGGTGACCACCACCTTGACATCCACGACTTGCTTCCTCAACCACCCCTCTTCTTCTTCTTTGTTTCTCCTTCTTCATCTCTTGCTACGTGTGAAACGAACCCAACATCACCACCTCCAACAGCAGTCCTCTCCTCGATGTCGACAACCCACCGACACCACCCACCTGCCACATGCAGGTACACATGTGCATTCAACCAGCCGTCGCCGCCAGCCACCCCACGCCCGCGGCTGCAGTACCTCCATCCTTCTTCACCGCCAACAGGGGAAGAAGCACCCATCAACAGGCCAGTCGCCTCCTACTCGCAACTACCCCTCGCGGCCACCATCTTCTCTGCCAACGTCCCCAGAGTAACAACCTCTCCCTCGACAGTAGCTCTGCGACCTCACCGCGCCCGACAACACCCCCGTAGCCACGCACCACCGCCGGCCAACCTTCCCACTGACCGGCCGACACCGGCCATCGTTTTCCTCTGCGCAACCTCCGACGTGAAGCTCTCGACAATCCAACCTCCTCCGAGCATGGCAAGGCCGATCGTCCTCTCCTCCTCCACGTGCGTGCACCGGTAGCAAATCCCCTATTTTTGGCTCAATTAAAAATTACATTGATTGCCATTGCCAAAGAATGTGATTTTTATATTAATTATTTTATTATGGGAAATTTGTGGGAGGCCCTTCTGTTCTTGGTTATTTGTGACAATATTGAAGGATTGGAATTACTAGTTAATGCGTTTTGTTTTCTTTCCTCCCACGATGAATTGCAATCAATGGCAATTTATTTTTCTTGAATAAGATTATTGGTGATCTTATTGGTTCTGTCTCCCTGTGATACGACCTGAAGTGTGGTACTATTTCAGTATTTTAGTAACTTTGATCGAGGTTTTTTCTACCACATTACATATTACGACAACATATTTTTCTGATATCATTTGCAAAGCGAAAAAACCTCCCGATCAAATGGCGTCGTTGCTAGGGAGGCAACAGACGCAATAGATTCACCTGATTTTCATTTCTGATTATTCAGAGTTGTGCATTTATCTGATCATTCTTTATCTTTCTGTGCGAGGAATCTAATGGGGCGACACGCGCAGCAAAGCGACAACATCTACCTTAAGTGACATTCACATGTGGAGAAGACGTAGGAGACCTAGATCCTGCTCTCATAGAGGATTCTCCTTCGTCACAATTTTATTTCTCTCTTCTCACCCTCATAGTAATTGGGGCTTATTTTCGGGGGTCTGTACCCACATTCTTTAGAGGGTAGGGCTATATTTTTTCTGTGTGTGAAAGTTAAATTTCTGCTTGCTTGCCTCTAAAATAAATAAAAGAAAATATCGAGCTGCCTGTTTAGGAGTTGCATGCCTTTAGGTGCATGGATTTAGGGGTGATTGAGCAGCACATTAGATTTCATTATTGCATTGCGAGCATATTTGCACGAAGATTGCTGGAGACAGGTACACCTTTCTAACTTTTACATCCAGCTCTTGTTCACGCATTTGCATTAGGGTTAAAATTCAAGACCAGAAAGCTGACTGAAATTACTTGATCCAGTGGTCACCTAACTGAAATTGGGACTGATAATCAGATTCGACCTTAAAATGAAATCACACTTGATCTTATTCAAAGGGACATGTCTGCATTTTCAAAATAATAAAAGATTTACGCTGTGATGCACACTTCTAGCACTGAGCACGCACATTAGGCGCCACACTAAGGCTCTATCCCTTAAGGCTATAGGCACCGATCTCTTTATCGGTGCAAACCCTCCTATCTTGTTTTGTGGTGGTGGTACTATCTTTTGACCGAGTGTTTTGATACTTCACGGAGGGGGACACCCCTTAAAGAAAAAAAGGGTAGTTAAGAGGCGCCGCTTACGCATCGCCTTAAAGGAAGGGTTAGCCCTACTTGCATCCCTTTGTTCATCCTTGGAGTAACTTCTCACTTGATCACCTGAGAGTATCATTTAAGCAAAGCATAGGTCCTATGGCACTCGAAGGTCGACTTAAGGCATGTAATTGATTGTGAAACTTCTTTTGCCACCAAGAGAGAATGTAAACAACCTCTGTCTTCTCTAAAGAGCTTGTCAAGGATCTCAAGTCACATCTCCCTCTTATACCACTTAAGTTTGAACGGACAGGTGCAAACTTGACTCCATTTGAAAAATTTTAAGGAGTCGATTGGAGGTTGGCTTAAATCTGCTCTAAGAAAGAAAAGAGAAGTCCCATAGCCTTGTGTTTGATTGGGGTGTGTTTTTCAAGTTGTGTTTTCAAATGGATTATAATAACTACACTTCTTTTCACCCAAGAATACCCAATCCCAATACCTGCAGTTATCCATCTTTTAATGAGCATTAGGATCCTTTCTACTCCTACTATAGGAACATTGATCTGATTAAACCCCAACCCAGTGGTGATGAGCTGAACCTAGGAGAAGGGTATCCCAACCCTAGCTCTTCCATGACCATGCCCAACCTGCCCACCCTTCATGATTTGTCTTATCGAGATTGGACTGATACTCCTAAACAACTTGAACCTGAGATTGACTATCCTACTCAATCTGATGGTAGCCTCTTCTCTTTTTTGATAGAAATGCAAAAATAATAGAAAGAGATGATGGATTCTATGGGAGATATTTTGAGTAATAGTCAAAGATTAACTAAAGAGATTAACTAGCTTAGTGATCCTCCTACAGTCAATTCTGATCCCTACCCTTATATCCCTGATTACTAAGATAATTTCAAGGAAAACAATGACAACGGGAATCCTATTTTGAGGAGTAGCTATCACTTAGATGCCCCTCATGAGATATGCCCACCAGAAGGCAATCTTGGTGACTATCCACCTTATCTTAATTGGAAGGAGAAAATGGGCCCATTAGATGAACTCGACCCGAATGATAGTATCTTCATTACATTTGATGAAATGGGTCGCAGTCAATTAGTCAACCCTGCTCCCAATCTGAATCTTGAGGTGGAATCTATATCCCATCTTAGGGATCCTGAGCATATACTTTACGCTTCTAAGGACCTTGCACCTCAGTTAGAGCCCCCTGAGGATTGTGATTTAGAAGTTAACAAATTCCAGAAGACTTGGATGCCAGAGGAAATCATACTAGAAGAAAGTGATAATAACCACACTCCTCTATCAACGGGACCAACACCTGTCATTGAATATTCTAAGGATTCACAAGTCCCCAACCCAAGTGACCATGAGAAACTTGAGATGGAATTGGAAGAATTAGATCAATATTGGTCTCAGGGACATGAAGAGTTGATTTTTGAGGAAGCACTTGATCCTGATATGAAAGTTTGCCCTAAGGCTTAGAGTCAAGAGGGACAAAATGTAGAAAAGGATGATGATGACTTTGAGGAGCCCAAGCTCAAAGTATGGAGTGACTCTAGGGGCGAATATGTTTTGTTCGAGGACTTGCCCCCTGACAATCTGACTGAATTAGCCAAATCTGGATCCCTACACATAGTTGACTATCAAGATCATCCTTTCAAACAGTTGGAAGAACTAGAAGCAATTACTGTTGGTGCTAGAGCACCACAATCATTTATTTTGATGATAACAAAACACGTGTCTTTTAACATTTGCTTTTGAGTCCTAGTTTTCAAGTCAAATTGCAAATGGAGACAGGTGTTTAGACAGAGTTCTAGCTCACATCCATGGCGGATTGGAGGAGCTGGACAGAGGTGGAGGAGCTTTGCGAGGAGCGAAAGCTTGAAGATGGAAGGATAAGAAGAATAGGATAGATTTTTGTTTATCTTTTTCTATGTACTTTTGTCTTTATATCCTTGCCCTTTTTTGTTTCTTAGAATATCTGTTAAAGATCCTCAAGAGATCCTTAAAGTAGTCCTAGGAACACCTGCACTACCCTAGGATACTTAGGTTTTCTATAGAGAACTTAGAAAACCAAAATAGGGATCAAACAGCCTTTTCAAACGTCTAATCTGAATTTCAGACATCTGATAAAAACATTTAAGATGTCTAACTGTTGACTCAGACGTCCGATTATTTAGGCTGGACTTAGTTAGTTGTGTCTGATGAAATCAGACGTCCATACCTTAGTCCAGACGTCTTAGGAGATGTCTGATGCCTTTACCAGATGTCCAATTAGTGGACCGTTGGCTTTCGTAGCAAACGTTGAGGGAATGACCGTTAGCCTCGTATCAGACATCCGTAGAGGACCCCAAATGTCTGATACATGACCGTTTTGCCTCGACTGACACAAAATCTTCCTTCAGAGATTTTATAGCCGTTAGACATGTTGGGAATCCAATTCCAGAGAACAAATAGGTTTCCAGATGTCCAGACCTTGTGCCAGACGTCCTATGTGTCATCTGATGGACTTTTACTAGAACCCTGTTTAGGTTCGATTCAAGTCAGGAAGGAAACCCGCCTAAAATCAGACGTCTGACTTAGTTCCCAGACGTCTTAAATGGGTTTTCCAGATGTCTGACACCAGGACCAGACGTCTAATGACCCTGTCAGAATCATGATTAATTCTGACTATGGCCTAATTCTCTTTGGCTTTGCACCCAACGGCTATGGAAGCCTTCCAAGGCCTTCCAAAGCCTTCCTAGGGCTTCTATAAATAGAGGACGATCCCGTGGCTTGTAAGACACACCAAGACACGCTAAGAAAACCACTTTCCACATCTTTTGTGTCCAAGAGAAATAGTTGAAGCTCTAGCTCTCCAAGCATCTGTTTCATATCTAGAGAGCTTCATCCCTTTGCGCACCTGCTCTCCCTCTACGATTATGAGAGTGACAAAGCGCCGCCGCGTGGTTCACGCACCCGTGTCATCACATCGATGCACTTCTACCAAAGGGAAGTTTCCTAACTCCTATAGAAGCTAGGATTAAATATTTGAGGCTCTATAGAATTGTTGTACTTTATATTGTCTTTGGTTGGGTATTTGCTTTGCGAATTCCCATCTCCTTTGCGAGACAAATTCTTTCTTGTGAAGAGAGGGGTGTTGAGGAACACTACCCTCGGTCTAAGTAGTGTGGTTGTAATTGAGGTTCAGTCACCCTCGTTTAAGTGATTGAGTTTAGTGGATTTGATCAACTAGGTCGATCAGGAAATCCTAACTCGAGAGGGTTAGGTGGTGGTTTTCACCCGGTTTGGGTTTCCACTTAAAAATAATTGTGTGCATTGTGCGATTGGTTATTTTGTGAGATTTCTATCTTTTCTAATTCCACATTTTGTGCGTTACGCATATCTCACCCCCTCCAAGTAGGGAATTACAATTACTACTCTTGAGGAAAGAATCTATAAACCCCATGAGCAGGATCTTAACATTGAACAAGAACCTGCGGATGTCATTATTGAGGACACTCATAGTCCTATTGCTTCCAAGCCACTTCTACATGATAGTGAAATAAGTGACACCCTTGAGTGGTTTAATTTGGACGATGAACATTTGGGCTTATTCCAAGACACACACACCAATGATATGCAGCATGAAAGGCAATCAGTAACAAAGGCTACTTTTGATAACATTCAAGAACTGGAATGGATATCGAGGATGAATGCTGAACTACTCATACCCTCTTTGACCCTCTTCCCTACCCCTCACCTGAGCAACTTCAACTCCTATAGAACCAGCTTCCTGAAATCTCTGCTCATACTTTTGATTAACGGGGGAATATCCAAACTAATGCACCTTGTGGTAGAGTGGCGAGTTTGGATAGACGTTTTTCCATATCAGCCCATTAGTCTTAGGGTATGTTTCGTCGCACTCTCTATACCCCACACATATTTGCTTGAGGAGCCTTTGCCTCCTCATCGCACACTCCTGCAGGTTACTACTCATGTGTACTATGTAAAACCTCCACAAATAACTTAGGAGTACTCTCTTTTCACCTGCTTCTGGGGAGTATTTGGCCTCACTATCCATCACCAACTTGCCAATGTCTTGGGTTACTTACTTGCCAAGCCAGGTTTGTTACGAATCTTCTTTGGGTCTCCTTCTGTTTCCCCTCTAGAGCCTGATTTGCAAGGTATCCCAACTCCACCTCAGGTAATATCTGTCCTTGCTTTTGCTTTTCAATGAGGACATTATCAGATTTAGGCATGGGAGGGTATAACCTAAGGTTATTCATAGCATTTATACATATTCTGCATGTCCATCTTGCATTAAAAAAAAAAACAAAAACAAAAAGGAGATGAAATCTTTGTGAGCTGAATTTCAAATATATTAAGCAGAGACACTGGAAGAAAATGTGCAGAATTGTGCTGGTCCCAGTAGTTGATTATGGAAGAGTTAACTAAGTTCTAGGCTAGAGTGAATGAATAAATAAAGTCCTGAAGTGCTAAAGAAAAGGAGATAAGTGAGGGATACCGACTTTAGGCCTCCTGGGTCTATTCTAAAGCTTAAACACTCATGTATTTGTTATGATCTGGACTATTCCTCAAGAGGTTGAGGGAGTTGCGAGGCCGATGTATTAAGTCTAAGGCTTAGGGAGTATTCGGCCCCATTGCCTACCCTTTGGTTTGCAGGACTTGGTAACCTAAGCACCCAAGAAACTCACACACTAGTCTAGTTCAGTGTGCATAATAAAGAATAATGCCAAAAGAAAGTGTCTGTTCTGAAACTGTTTTCCCGAAAAGTTGACTTAAGAGCAACTTGAAACACAAGTTGATTGGATGAGTTCCCGGCACGGAGAGGAGGAATGTAAAATAAGCCCCTCGAAGATGCATTATAACATATCGTCTCCTCGATGTTTGCCTCTTAGGATATCTAAATATCCTATCGAGGGCACAGAAGCATCTTGTGCTGGTTCAGATGCTGTGGGCGGCATTATCCCGAAATGTCAATTGCCAGGGTCTGAAATCAGCTATAGAACGCCATGGGCGTCACTATCCCGAAGTGTCGAAAGCCAGGCTTTTGGGGGTTTCCATGAGCAATGTTATCCCGAAGCATCGATTGTCAAGGGCGCTACGAGGATTGATGGTGGGGACAAGGAATCTGATACAGATCGTGTTTAGGGCCAATCCAATGTTGAGTCAAGGGGAATTTAAAAAGAAAGAGAGAAAACTCTCAAAATAATATTTCTCCCTCTATCTCTTACTAAAATGCACTGGCAAACTGAACCTAGCCTTGCTACACATATGCATGGGTGCTTTAACCACTGGGGTCAACAAAACCTCTAGGCAGTTTTTGCAAGCCGTAGAATCCTTCACGGCAAACCCAAGGCTGTGGCTAGTCAAGTCCATATCTTGGTTGGTACTTGAGTACCTTTAGGCCTATAGTTGGTATTTCAATCTAATTTCTAAAGTGTTGCACGATAAGGCATCCTGACGGTAAAATCTGACCTGGAGACTTGGCCTGTTTCATATGATTTTGCTTGGGACTAGCAAAACTTAGGCATGGGGGTATTTGATAAGTCAACTTTAGTGGACTAATTTAATGCTTAAGTGCATTATTATTTGGATGAGAGATTAATTTAAAACATGCATGTTAGTGACAAAATCATGTGAACCTTAGATTTATCATTTCATGTATCAATTGCATTAATCCTTATATAAAAGGGGTTCATTACTTATGTGGTTACAAGGTCATTCAAGAAAGGACATTTTTTTAGTAAGTTTCACAGCAAATGGCAACCGAATATGTATTGATTTCCTAAAGATAATAAAAGGGAAGAAAAGAAAAGCAAATAAAATACCTTCCAATTCTTCCCTCGCATTTCCTTATCTCTCTCTCCCTCAAATGGAAATATTAAATCACGATTGTTTTCCGTCCTTCTGTGACTCTCTCTCTCATTCTCTTTTTTTTCTCCTTATTTAACAGGGACGGCAGGACAAGGAATCCAACCCCCCTCCATGGGGAGGAAGCTCCCTTTCTCCACCTCTCCTCCCTGTAGGCAACTCCCTCTACCGCATGCCCACGACTTTGCCTCCACGA
Organism: Thalassia testudinum; assembly: GCA_037157565.1. NCBI lineage: Eukaryota > Viridiplantae > Streptophyta > Magnoliopsida > Alismatales > Hydrocharitaceae > Thalassia > Thalassia testudinum. The sequence goes on from JAZHRO010000025.1 coordinate 115,472,289, forward strand.
GCCTTCGTCGACACCGTGCTTCCTCTCGATGAGCATTGTGATAGCACGCTCCTCGACACCACATTCCCTCACTGCGTGCCCATCCACCACCGCAAGCCACCACCTCACCGCGCGACCCCAATGTTCCCGCTACCATAAGAATCCTCTTCCTTGATGCATCTCCTCACCACCGTGTCCACAGCACCACCGCGAGCCCCCTTCGTAGTCACCGTGCTTTGCCCCTGGTCCTCTGCTTCCTCTGTCGACTGTGACAGGAGGCCAAGAATGCCCTCGACGATCGCTCTCGCCCACGACAGTAACACTGCCCTGCGACCACCACCTTGACATCCACGACTTGATTCCTCAACCACCCCTCTTCTTCTTCATTTCTCCTTCTTCATCCCTTGCTATGTGTGAAATGAACCCAACACACCATCTCCAGCAGCAGTCCTCTCCTCAGCATCGATGACCCACCGGTGCTGCCTATCTGCCTCGCGCAGGTACGCGTGCATGTTCAACCAGCCGTCGCTGCCAGCCACCCCACACGCGCGCGGCTGTAGTACCTCCATCCTCCTTCTTCACTGCTAACAGGGAAGAAGCACCCATCAACTGGCCGGTCACCTCCTACTCGCAGCTACCCCTTGCGACCACCATCTTCTTTGCCAACGTCACCGGAGCAACAACCTCTCCCACGACAGTAGCTCTACGACCTCACCGCGCCCAACAACACCCCCACGGCCAGGCACCACCGTTGGTCGCCACCGGCCATCGTTTTCCTCGACACGACCTACAATGCAAAGCTCTCGACAATGCCAACCTCCTCCAAGCACAGCAAGGCCGACCATCCTCTCCTCCTCCACGTGCGTGCGCCAATAGCAAATCCCCTATTTTTGGCTCAATTAAAAATTACATTGATTGCCATTGCCAAAGAATGGGATTTTTATATTGATTATTTTATTATGGAAATTTGTGGGAGGCCCTTCTGTTCTTGGTTATTTGCAACAATATTGAAGGATTGGAATTACTAGTTAATGCATTTTTTTTTCTTTCCTCCCATGATGAATTGACATTAATGGCAATTTATTTTTCTTGAATAAGATTATTGGTGATCTTATTGGTTCTGTCTCCCTGTGATACGACCTGAAGTGTGGTATTATTTTAGTATTTTAGTAACCACACTTCAGGTCGTATCATTTTTCGACTAGAGCAATGTTATCATGAAAATGACTGAGGTTTTTTCTACCACATTACATATTGCGACGACATATTTTTCTGATATCATTTGCAAAGCGAAAAAACCTCCCTATCACTATGGGAGTCTGATTGATGCGATCTTGGAAGCGTTGGACTCCTGTTGAAGTTTTGAACAGATCCATGTGGTTGGATTGGTCATCGGCAGCATCGAATTACCTACAATGAGTGATTCCTCTCAAATAGCACAGTTTTATGCATAAAACACATATACCAACTATCATACAGAATATGATGCATATGCCTGTAGAATGTTCATGTTGAGCTAAGTTCTGGCTTAATTCAGGCGAATTAAGGCCTATGATTGTTGTGTAATCAAGGCCCAATTATCTCATTGAAATTGTGTGCTGTAAACTCATATGAGACTTCGCATAATGATTCTTCACCTTCAGAATCAAAGAATTCTAAATCAGCATTAATGTATGTCTCAAAATCATCAATCACTTTTTGATCCATGGAGACATACGTTTCCTCGTACCCCAGCTCAAGGATCTCAGGTGAAGAAATTAGCTCATCCTTATTTGATTACTCTAGAACAACCTGGTCAACCCTAGTCTCGTAAAACATGTCCCCCCTATAGGTGCCTGAGCAAATTTTGACATCAACTTTCTTGTCAGGGGTTCATCCTGGGAATCCTCCAAAGATTGGACTAGAGCAATCACAAATCTCATGCTCAATTTCGATAACTTCCCAATTAAAAACACACCTGGGTCTTTATCCTTAACATCCTAGAGCCAATCCAACAAATACTTGTTAAGATCATCAATCATTTCAATCAGAGGCTCCAATTCTTCAAGGCAAGGTGTTGGCTGAGCTTCTAAAGATTGTATGGTATTCCTTAAGTTAGCCAACACCTTATCTTGGACCTGGTTAACCTGAATCAAATGGTTTGGTTCAGGGTTGGGCGAGTTTGGGTTCAATCCAGAGGAGTCAACAAATTGAGGTTTTTGATACCCTCCTTGATAATAGGTCACTTCAGAATGTCCATAAAGAGGTGATGACCTATATGTAGTGTAATATGGGGGAGGGTTAGGATCAACATATCCTTCATGATTGTAGATCATATTAGGTTGTCCAAATGAGAGCGGTGATCTATAATTGATGTAGCTCGGAGAAGGATAAGAATCAAGATCATGGTGTCTAGGGTTAGATCTTGAACACGGAGGTCTGGAACTGTATCCCCAATCAAGATTATCCCAACTAGAAGATGGATGAGAATAAGTCTAGTTGGAATAATAATCATTTTGGTAATAAGTAGTGGTAAGAGGGTAAGAGTAGAAGTGCGGATAGGATGTGGAAGGATCCATGACAGAATGGGAGGAAGAAAGGTGGTATGCAATACAAACAATCAAACCTATCCTTAAGTGGGCTAGCCTAAGACCTACAAACTCCTAGCTAGTCTTGAGATGAAGAAACGATTTGATCAACTTCTTTCCAGTCAATCCAACCAGTTAGAGGGAGGGGCTGAGGAGAAGGTTCTTCCCTTAGCTTTCGCCTTAGGTTCCTTTGATAGCCCCTAATCGCGATCGTTTGATTCTGCTCCCCTAGCTAGACATCAGATTGAACAGTAGAAGCAGACTAATCAAAAATAATCTCGATCTGGGCTCAAAAGAGCAAGTCCAATCCATAAGGCCAACGTCTACTCTGTTTTAATTAGGGTTATGTTTGAATGTGCCTTGGAGTGTGATGGGTCCTTTATCTGAGCTATGCCATTAATGGTCAATTGATATGTGTGTGCGTGCACAACCAATGGTTTCCAAGCAAGATTATTTTTGGATGTGGTGAATTTTAGGGTTTAAATCTTGCTTAGTAGCTTTTAGGATTCAACTTTAGGTATATTCAATAAAGTTCAGTTGGCACACCAGGTTTTGAAAGCATAGGTGAAGATGTCTTCCTTTAAAGCTTAAAAAAAATGTGAAGTGCCTGGTAAATCCCTAAAAGTTGAACCTATGTGGCAGCTACTTGATGAGTTTCTTTTAGTTGAAGTGGTGTGGCCCAAACAACTCAAACAATTGGCCTGATGCACCACTTAATTAGGCACACAAGTGATTACCTAATCTGATTTCAACTCAATTATATGTTGATGAGTGTACCGGTCCTAAAGATCAAGTTACCGATTGAGTATCAAGAATCAGAAGAGGTTATGTACCTCTGTGAGATTTAAAAAAAAAAAAATTTTTATATGCGGAGGGTGAGGTAGGTTGAAGTGTCAAACAAACAATAAGAACCAACCTTAGAATTTATGCAAGCTCCTAGGTTAATTAGGGTTTGTGTTATTAGGTGGTAGAATGAAATCTATCGGGTGGGGAGGTAGGGTTACTTACAGACCCTTAAATAGCACTTTACTCCAATCTACCGCTTTTGCCCATCTTAAGAGAGTACCTGCAACCACAATAAGAAAGGAGAGAAGTGAGGTAAATGATCAGTAAGTTGGAAAATGTGAAAAATCAAAGAGCGTCGCCTCCTCGGCAATGGAACCAAAAAGTTGAGTCGAAAAATCTATGCAAAAGGATTTAAGTTTGGAAAACCTGTCACTGTAGCATAATTTGCGAGAAAAATCCATCAACAGATAATTTTAATCGAAACTTAAAAGGAATTCCGAGTTGAACACAGGGAGGCAGATGTTTGATTAAAAATCATGTTTGATTTGTTGTCACGGAGTAGATTAGCTGGCCGAATTAAATCTAAACTAGCTATCTACTTAAAGAATAATTAATAAAAGAGAGAGAATAATACAAATAAAGACAAAATAGAGATAGAATAAACATGGATTACATAACCACAGAGTAATGTTTATTACAACTAATCACTACACTAGAAAGCTGGAAATATTACAACTCAAAAGCGGTAAATCTACTCTAGAAAGCAGTAAAGAGAAGGGAGGTGAGAAATTATCCTCCTAGACGGCTGCTTTGAGGATGACCCACATTGACGGACACTCGGAAGAATGTGGTGAGATGCTGGATGAAGGAGAATGCTGATGGACGACAAAAGAATCGGGCAAGGCGACGTCGCAGCGAGATCTACTTCCCGAATGGTGGCGAGAAGACAACCGCGGGATGCTCCACGAAGGAGGTGAGAAGATGGAAAATTATTTTTGTAACTCTAATGGAGCATCCTGGGTTTGGGATCAGCTCGTAGAGCCTTTGAGGGGGTGAGAGAAGAGGGGAAGGGATGAAGGATATGTGAGGGTCATAGGGCTATTTATAGGTGAGGTTTGAATAAGCAAATAGGTCATTTTACTTTTAAAACATTAATGTCAGGGTCTTTAGTGACGAATATCCGTCACTAAAGACCCTAAACGTGGGCTTATGTGCACATGCCTACCACGCCTCCCATCCCCATCCGATCAATGCATGTGCATGTTCGCGCAATATCAACCGTTCGATCGCAGGATTGAATGGCTTAAAAGCCATCGTGCCTCATCGTGCCTTTTGCGCGTGCCTGCGCATGAGATCGACCGTCAACGATGCATTGGATCGCACGTACGCGCCTCGAGCCCATCCGTATGGCCACGTGGCTGCTGTTGATTACGCTCGATCCTCATCTGACGATGGAATTTCGTGCACACCCGTGATTTAAGGTGCGCAAATTCGAACGCGAGTGGTAGAGTTGCACGTGGAGGCGTTCTACTGTGCAATCATTGTGGATTAGAATGGAGATCACTTGACAACTGTGCCCTTCAACCATTGAATCAAGATCCAACAGCTGAGATCTCGCCTCACCCATGCCTTTAGAAGCTGAGAAGAGATGCTGTGGCCGGTTTGGGCAGTTGTGATGGCACCACGTGGTGCCATCTTGGCCGTCCATCTTCATATGCTCGTATGTGGTGCCACAGATGTTGGATTGCATCGATTTTCACACTGTTGGGCTGCAATCATCAATCTAAATCCATCAATGTAGTCAGATTTGTCATCTGAAGAATGAATTTGCACCACCTGACCCCTTGACCTTTGATCTTTCTTAGACTGCATCTGATACTACGAAAATTCGATCAGGGTAATCTTGGAGTCATTGAACTCTGATCATCACCCTGATCAGATCCGTACGATCGAATCTTCAATCCGAGGCTCTGATATGATATTTCCCTATTACCTGACCACAAGAAGAGAAAACTAACCTAAACTTTATACACCCTGATCTAAATGTATGATGATGCATGTTATGCAATATTTATAATGTATGATGCAACATATGCCTAAAAATGTGCATAAATAGATGGCTTATGTGATATAAATGTGTTTACATCATGACTAAAGCAACAAAAATACTTAAATTTATATCTCGAATGTGAGTCCGAGATCATCTCAGGGAGTAAATAATCGCAATGAATCCAGTAATCAATAAAATAAAGTGAAGCACGATAATCTAATACAATAAGAAATAGATTATGCCATGAATGTCAATCTCAAATAGTCAAAAATAAAGGAACTAAGAAGGCCAAAAAAATTGGTCTTTTCAACTAAGCTTAAGGCCTTCAAACACTTAAAATTTTCAAGCCCTAGAGAATTCCTCAAATCAATCCACATGACTAGCTCAAGACTCAGCCCAGACTAAGCACCAATTAGATCAAAGCTCGGCCTAGAAAAACCCAACCAACTCCTCTGGGCCCAATACTGTAGCTTCTCTCTCTAATCAGATCAGGATCCAAGCCCAGACTTGCCCAAGCATGCAGGGGTGAGCGAGAGCGTGCCTTAGGCTTGCATGTATGGGAACTTGACCCCCTGTTTCCTAGTGATGGACAAGGGGCGGGTTTCTATTTATGCCCAGTTCTTGCCTCGTCTTCAATGAGGTGGCACTATTCCAGCCACCTTCTTCTTTAATGTAGCATGGATGATGGTGGCTCGCTTGATCATCAATTGGCCATTGGATCTTCAATCCAATGACCCAAATCTTCTCCCATGTTGAATCAGCACAGGAAGGAGGTGCTACTCTCGTCGATTGGTTGCCGGATGGAGCAACTCGGAGGTAAGGAAGATGGGTTTGACGACGAAGTCCCTGCGATCAAAACACAGCCTCACAGCTTAAATCCATAAGAAGGTCCGATGAGCTATGTCGAACAAAAACCCTAAGTCAATTGCATGTGAGGGTGGTTGTGGGTGGTGGCGGAGGAGCTTCGATAAAGCTCGGTCAGCATCAATAGTGGAGCGTCGTTGAGGCAATGTATGGGCCAATAGACTTAGGCAAAAGTTTAACATTGTGATGAGGAAGCTTTTGCCTAGGTTTATTGAGTGCAAGGAAGGTAGGGGAGTTGGGATGGTAAAGGTGGTGGCAGTGGTGATCATAGGAGTCAGAGGGGGTGAAGAACCTAATGAATGGAGCTCAGAAGCTCCTAAGAGCTAATTGAAGGGTAAAAGAAGAAAAGCCCTAAAGAAATTTTGGGAAAGGAAGAGGGGAAGAGCTCATCGAGACTAGTCAGTGATGAGGAAGACAACGAGGTCGGACAATGTGATTGAAGAGGATTCAGAGGCCGAAGCTTCATGGAAGCATGGGGAAGAAGATCCCTCTACCTATTATACATGCTAGAGGGGGATGAAGGGGTTTGAAGAAGCTCTGGTGGTGCTTCCAAAGCTTGCTGGTGACAAAGAAGAAAGGGAGAATTCTGGCGAATTGGGCATGCCTTGGGTATGAAGAGGTCAAGGCCTCTTTATAAAAGAGGAACCCCTCCCAAACAAGCCAAGAATTGCACATTTAGCATGTGCAATTTCCACCTTTTGTGCTCAAGCTCTTCGAGCTTGCTAGAGTTGAATTTGATGGTGATTGAACTTTAGAGGCAGTTCAAAAGATTGGGAGGGATCTCAAGATCAATCTCAACAATTCTGGTGAGATTTGGTCATGATTTGATCATCCAATTTGGAGATCAAATCTCGCCAAGTTGGGTGCTTTGAGTTGTTGTGTTTAGAAGGTCATTGATGAAGAAGACGATGGAGAAGGGGCTGAATCGCAATAGAAATCAAGAACTTAGGGGTATTTATGTAATAATCAAAGCAAACTAGGCTAGAATGTAAACTAGGTCAAGACAAAGTCCAATTGGGCTCAAAATTTGGGGTTAACTGATTGTGTAGCAATATAAGTTCTAAAATGCCTAGATTAAGGTAGATCTCTAGGACAGTTACAAATATTGCATTTATTTCATGCATAATTTGCATTTGCATCATGTTTACTTGCTTATTTATAAATAATGTGTTTTATGGACCTATTTATGCTATAATGTCTTAAGTTATGATTGCAGGTCCATGAGTGAACAACAAACTAAGAAGAAGACCAAGAAATAAGTCAGACAAAAAGAAAAGAAAGATATAGGAAGCCAAAGAACAACAGAGGAAGTAAAGGGAGAAGAGAGGAGGAGGAATAAACCTATTACCCAATCACCACCAAATAGGTTTATTGATGTAGATACATCTATTTCACATAGACTGTCTATTTATGTGTGTTCTTAGGCATATAATTACATTCCCGCATTATAACTATTACATAACATGCATCATTCTACAATTAGAATAGATTATACAAATTATAGGTTAATTGGCTCTTTTTATGGTCAGGGGATAGGGCGATATTTATCTGAGCCTTCGATTAAAGAACCAACTGTACGAATCTAATTAGGGCAATGATCAGAGTCCAACGCCTTCGAGCTCGCCCCAATCGGACCTCCGTAGCATTATATCCATTTGAGGAAGATTAGAGGCCAAGAGGCAAGGTGATGAAAATATGAACATCAGATGACAAATCCAACTGCATGGATGAGTTTGGATCGACGATCGCAGCCTAACGGCACGAAAATTCACCCAATCCGACATATGTGGCACCACTTATGAGCAGAAGAAAAAGGATGGTGGCACCATCCAAGCTGCCCACAGCCACCGACCTCCTCCGTCATTTACGCCATCAGATCTTGACCGTTGGATCGAGATCCAACAATCTTGAGTGTGTGAGGATTAAAATGCAAACATGACAAAGAAGGCGACGTGGCACCATGGTCGAACACCTTATCACAAGCGAGTGGTGCATGCTCGAATTCACACAAGCAGATTTAATCCGTGAGAGGAGGCGTGGATGAAATTCAGCTGTGCGATCAAGATCGAGCAGATGCGATGCTGCCACCTGGATGAATCAAACTCACTAGATGCAAGCATTGTGCATACGTGCACGATCACACGCGATCACACTCGGAATTGCACACAGAGCACCGTGCGCATTGTAAAGGAGGGACATCGCGCAATCTGGGTCATTCATCCACTATCCAACGGTTGAGAGCAACTACCCCTTCGCTAGCCGTAACACACATGCAAAGCAGCGTGTGATCTGCATCGTGAGATCAAGATCGGATTCTTCTCCCTCCATGCACCTTCAACGACGTTTGACTTCAGCAACGGCCGCATTTGTCACTAAGAACCCTGCATTCATTTTCTAGCCTTTGAAATGACCATTCTACCCCTTTCTCCTTGCCTATAAAATGGACCGTAGATCCCCCTCATTCTTCATCCATTCTCTTCTCTTCTCACCTCCTCCAAAGCCCTAAGTGGAGTTATGAGCCCTGAGTTAATAAGGTGAGTGACTGCTACCCTGGCCGGGTAGCACGAGTGAGCCAACTAGCATGCCTGAACATGCACCATAAACTAGCATGCCCGAGCATGCGCCATAAGGAGAGTGAGGGTCACAGGGAGAGGGAACCACCACCCCTTGGGGTGAAGTGGTTCTACCATAATCAATAGACCTCACCCTCCTAGATCCATCTCTTCTAGGGTTCCATACCCTGGTTGAGAAGTGATGGCCATAAAAGGATTCCTCAAATCGATCTCAAATCGAGTTGAGGTATCCAAGTACAGTAGAGTCCCAAATCGAGCCTTATAGGTTGATTTGGCTTCCATAACCTACCTTGTTTCGAGGTGTCCATAACCTTAAAATCAAGATAAAATAAGCCATATGGGCCAAGGATGTATCCGAACCCATTGGCATCAAGAAACCCTACTTCTAGGTCGATTCTGATATTGACTCCAACTAGATGTAGGATAAAACCATATGGAGAGGGAGAGCCATCGACCGAATCCAAACAAAGAACAAAACCACCCCCATACCCTGACCTATGGGAGGATCGACCTCCAGGGAGGAAAAGAATAAAGCTAGCTGGTCCCCGATATGAGAAATGCGTGATTTGAAATTAGGGTTTTTATCGTTGTAATGCGTAATTCCGATCGCTTTTGAAATTTATAAAAACTGAGTACTTGGGAAGTATTCAAGTCATCCCAAGAGAGGTAGAAATGTAATTTTTAAACACTCTTGCTTGATATTGGGAAATCAACTTTCTTTTTATAATTTTTGAATTTCATTTTTATTTTGGATTTTGAAATTTTGAAATAATGGGCAACAACAAATTATGCGACAAGAGACTACACTTAATTTCTAAAGCCTAAAACCTAAGTGACAAGATAATCCTCTCCCTAAGCTTACCCTAGGTACGTGAAGACCTAGGGTAATTAGAGAGGGGGTGTGAGTGCACTATGGTAAAAGCAAGAAAATGCAACAAAAACAATGGTGGAAAGGCAACTTTGATTAAGGAGAATAAAAAGTTTTACAAAATGACTAATAAAGGAATGCTTCTACTATAGAAATAAAAATACAAAAGATGAAAGCACTAATCCTCCTTGGGAAGTTGGTGCAGAGGAGAAGATCCTTGCTCCAAGCTCAGCTGCTCCTGAGCTTGGAAAGGATTTATCCTAATCCCTTCCTTGAAGTGCACCTCTAAGGTGTGTCCTCCTTAGCAAGCCCTAGATGGGTGTGACCTTACTCCTCCAAGGGTGGAAGGATTCCACCCAAAAACCTCCTCCAAGGGTGGACATGCATCACCCTAAAGGCCTCCTCTTGGACGTCCTGCTTGCCTAGCTGGACCTCTGCTTGGCAGGGGCATAAGAGAAAAGGGAAGAGGGAAAGGCACCAAGGGGACAGAGTGTCCCCTTAATCTTCTTCTTCTCTCTCTTTTCTTAGCCGTGGAGTAGGGTGGATGATGGGTGGAAATATGTGACAATAAAGGAGCCAAAGGTGCATCTTTTTGGTGGTAGGATAGGTCTTTATATGGGAGTGGTAGAGGCGGGATTGGTGTGGATGATGTGTAGGGTTAGGATGGGTTTATGGGGGTGGTTAGAGGATCGTAAGGCTAGGGTTGTTTGGCACCGAACCAAGGGACATGAGGGTGATATTTGGTGGCCATTCAAGGTAGTGGTGCTTAAAAGAGTCGACTTTCCGCATTGCGTTGTAGTATTTAAGTGGTGGAAAAATCAACTAATCAAAAATAAAAATAAATACTCATAGAAGAGAGGGTCGTGTCCACAGGGAGGTAATTATGCAATAAACTAGCGATTATTTTATATTCTTTCAGTAAGGGCGAAATCTTTATTCAAATCTGACATAACATGCGATGGAAAGTAGATTCACAACAACATAAAAAGATAAGGGTATATGTGCAATTTTTCCTCACTGAAATCTTCAATAAATATATGATGATTTTATGTAATTTTCACTTGACATATATTAGAGAAAATTAGTGCACAGGTTAAGTTCAAAACCAATCTTGAAATAGGTGAATATCATTAATGTGCAATTATCAGAGAATATGAGTGTGCATGCGCAATTTTGCCATAATATAATAATAATAAATAAAAATAAAATTCTAGTGGTAATGGCAGTGAATGTAATTTTTAATATCGGAGGAAACAAAGCATTTTCTCTCTCTCCTCCTCGCGAGAGAGAGAGCACCGGCAGGCGGTGGACTCGCTAGGGAGGTCGGCGAGGATGAGGGCTATCCGATGGACGTCGCGGCATCGACGGAGATGGCTGGAGGTGGCTGGCCGGCAGAGTAGTTGAGGACCAGAGGAGGCTGTCTGTTGTAGCCGCGCGCCTGCTGTGAAGGTGCTGGAGGTTGAGGCACGCACCTGCGGGCGCGGGTGGCGGTGCGGAGCAGCGCCTGCAGGGGCAAGGGTGCACCTGGCTGCCTGAAGGAGAGGGCACAGGTGAGGAGGTCTACAGATGCACCTGCAGGATGGACGCGAAGGTGGGCGCTGTAGGTTGAGGGGCGCTGGGGTGTCTGCGGGTCGCTCTGCAGTGGAGAGAGCTGGAGGAGAAGGAACACGTGCGCTGGAGCAGGTGCGTGAGCGGCCGTCAGTGTACTACAGTAGGGCGTGGGTGAGGGCAGTGCGGTGCAGAGGCGATGGTGCACAGGCGAGAGGGTGTGCGCCTACAGGATCTACGGGCAGGAAAGAGGAGGCACTGGAAGGGAGGTGGGCGCACGCTTGCGACTGAAAGCAAGCAGTGGAGACGCTGCGGTGCGGTACAGTGTCTGCGGGGCTTGAAGGTGCTAGCGGGGCAAGCTAAGCGGGCACGCCTGCAGTGAAGGGGTGCGGGCTTGGCAGTGGTGAAGGCAGGCGCTGAGGGGCGAGGGCGGTGCCTGCAGGAGGGGGGAAGGGCGCTGTGGTGTGCGCGGTGCCTGCTCCTGCAAGAGGGCTGGAGCAGGCAGAGGTGACGGCGCAGCTGAGGCGCACGGTGGGGAACCTGGAGATGGGCGTGCGCCTGTGGGGTGGGGCACGCACTGGTCACAGTGCACGCTTGGGGTTACCCTCTCTCTCTGGATGATCTCCTCTCCTCTTTCTCCGCCTCTTCTTTTAACTCCTCCTGGTTTGTGCCTGCGAGAGTTAAGGGATTTTCAAATCCCTTAACTATTTCTGGCCGGCGGCTGTTGAGGGTGCCTGGAGGATGGGGAAAAGAACAGCCGTCGGTTATTTGAAAGGGTAATTTACCCTTTTCTCCTCATTCTTTTGCCAATTATTTTTCCTGCACATAAAAAGAGCATATTAAGTTATAGAATAGATGTAAACCTACATCATGATGCATGCAAACATTCCATAACTTAATATAGTTATTAACAAACCTAAAAGATACAATTAAAGTTACTTAGGCGTAATATTAGTCCATTAAAATGGACTCATCAAATACCCCCATGCCTAAGATTTGCTAGTCCCTAGCAAAAATGAAAAATAGTTGAAGTAATCAAAAGATTTCTTCTTTTCTTACTTCAAAACTTTAGAAATCCAGACAAATGTGAAGTGCTGATAGCCTAGGTAACAGATCCAAGTGAAAGAGCCAATTCACAATGGAAGTTTGTACTTCACCCTTGGTAAATATTCCGTCGGGATAGGCAACTACTTCCCTCGGGGATAAAGCAGAGGATAATCTGTAATTTGACCCTGGCGTTTGGCTTAGGTAGGAGATATCAAGTTGAATGGATTTATATTTGGTGGCACACACTCATCTGGTGCTACAAATAGTCTAGTACTGCAGACTCTAGATCTCTAGACTATTAGACAAGTCAACTCTGAGAGAGGCTACACAATTATGCTCTCTTGATGTTCCTGGGCACTCCCTCTTTTCTTTCTTTTCTGAGATCACAAAAATCGCTAGATTTAGAAATTATACTAACTATTTGGTGGCCTCACATGGCATCCATACTTCAATTAAAGTCCTAATAACTCTGCAACTAAGTTAGAGTCCTCAACCAGCATTCGAACGATCAGAAATACTAAAAGGTAGGTATGGGTCATATTTGGTGGAATGTGATAGGTGTTCTATTACCTCAGAAACAATGTTACATTATAACTTGGACTTCTTTTTTTCTAATATAACTATTTCTTCTTTTTATTCTTTCTGTTTCTTCTTTTTTTTTTTCTTTCTCATTATTTCTTCTTGTTTTTGTTTCTTTTTCAATCAACACAACACGATACAGACTTTTATTTACGAGGCATTATTAGGGATGATGATGGTCAAAAGGAAGTTGTGTGGCTTATTTGGTGGAAGTGCCTATTCTCGGCACCGGGAAGGAATGGATAGGACAGGCATATTTCTGACATTTGACACTATTACCCTCCTTCAGCCAAGGACTCTATGAAGGACGGTCGTAACCATCCACCATAGTCATAGCTTTATTAAGACTTAATCTCTGTGTATCTGCCTTATTTGGTGACTCTCAGGAATTCACTCAAAGTACACACATAGGAACAGAGAGTGAAAACTACGCCTAACTCTGAAGTATCATCATCTAATTATCCAAAACTTAAGAGTCCTTGCACTAGACGTAGCGCATTAGTAATCTCTCTACTTTCTTCTCACAAATATGAGGTGGATCTACTAGAAGATAGTATACCTGACTCCATATGAACTGTCCAAGGGTTCAGTGGACTACAAATGCTCATTGGTTTTTCTTAAGGATCCATTACCAAGTCTATGTGCACGTGAAATAAATGTACTGGATTCTAAACTTAAGAAATAATTTCGGAAGAAAAATCTCCAATAACAAAGGTATTTTGCTAGGGACTAACCCATTCAGCTCAAGAAAAGAGGAATTTTTTTTTCTATACTAACCTAAATGCATGAATACTTCCTAAAATGCAAATGCACTCCCCCATGCCTAAATTCTACAATGTCCCTATTGTAAAATTAAAACAGGAGGAGAAAGGAAAGAAATCACCTGAAGATGGTGTTATACTGACTGCTGGGTTGCCTCCCAACAAGCACTGCATTTTCTATCAGCAGCCAGACTTAGAAGGAACCTATAAGTCTGGTTCCAAACAGAGAAGGTTAGGCCTTAAAAATATGCGTAACAGTGTAGGCCTAGAAAACAGGTAGCCACGGATGTTAGCGAGCTGATGATGCAATGTAATACCAAATGCTCGCCAGAAGATATGAAAGCAAAGAACCTCGTTGGCTACCTTGGGAGGTGTAGGAATAATAAACGGAAATTGAAAAGGGACCTCCCTAAATGGAATAAGTGGAGGATAACAAGGATCCTCCAGAGCAGGATGGGTTTTAAAAGATATACACATTATTAGTTTAAACCCTTGAATGGCAAGAGTAAAAGTACAAGCATCAATCCACACTCGCCATTCTACCCGAGGATGTACTGGCCTGATATATTCTCTAGAAAGAATGTACATGAGCAAAGATCTGAGCCAAGGATCGGTTCCGGAGTATAAGGGTTATTTGTAGTATTGGAAGGTAATGATTAAGTCCAATGAGGGCTTAGTCAGTGCTAGGTCTAATTCCAACAATGATTTAGATTGTGTATACTCCCTAACAGTTGTAGACAACTGCATATTACCCTACCTAGCATTAATGATTGGAGTCATATTTGAATCAATGGTAGACTCCGAATTAGAACTCTTTGATGGCAGGGCCAACATGTCAGAATCATTATCATTAAGCTCATCCCGAGATTCGTTTGGCTCACTCAAATTTTTGTCGGGGCGTATATGTGATTCATTAGGAGTTGGATCAGTAACTTCAGTTATTTCTAACGGAGGATCAGTCTTAATATTTTGAAGCAAGACTATATCATTGAATTCGTTATTGTTCTCGGGGTATAAATCCTCAATTGACGTGTTTTGTCCCCGAGAGTCTCCCATAGACTTCTCATTATTTTGTTTGTCCACTAATATCAACACCTGTTTTGATGGAGGATGACTCTCAAAAGAAAGGAGGAATCTGGATTTTATCATATTATTTCTATCCTCTGGAGGTAAATCCTCAAATGATAAATAATTCCCCTGTGATTCACTCCAGATTTTCAATCCAGGTTCCTCTATTGGGGCATCCCCATCCTCTGAATTAGACTCTTCATATCCCTGAGACCAAAATTGATCTAAAGAATCCTCCATTCCGTTAGGGTCACCTTCATTGAATGCATTTAAATCCTCAGGATGCTGAATGGTAGGTGTTGATTCCCTATGTGGAGGGTCAGGAGTAGGCTCACTAAGGGTAGAATGGGATTCCACCAAATAATCAATAGGGGAAGTGATAGGAACAATATAACCTTGGCCTGAGTTGGTAGGGGTAAGGAGAATACTGTCATTGGGGTCAGGGTCCTCAAAAGGTACCATCTTCCCTTGCTTTTAACTCCAATATAGTTCAGGTGGATGATCGTTGTCCTCTAATGGCCGTGTCTCATTGGGAGAGTCTAAGTGATAGCTACATAAAATTGGATCCCTATTGTCATTAGGTTCCTCAGAATTATTTTCATGATCATGATCGGATGAGTAGGGATCAGGATTATTGGGAAGCATGTAGCTAAGTTGTCTTATTTCTTCATTTAATTGTTGACTATTCCTCAACATTTCTCCCATTGATTCCATCATTTACTTTTGCTGTTTTTGCATTTCTGTCATAAAAGAGGAGAGGCTATTATTATCAGGTTGGGGAGGATAGTCAATTTCAGGCTCTGGTTGTCTAGGGGTATCGTCCAACCTCGATACAGAAAATCATGAAGGGTAGGAGGGTTGGGTGTTTGCATGGAAGTAGGAATTTCAGGGTTGGGAAATCCCACTCCTAGGCTCTGCTCAAAAGTGGGAGTTATCAAGCAAGTACTCCCAGGATAAGAATAAGAATGATCCCAAGAATTGTCAATGTACCCGTCAAAGAATGGATACGCTCGGGGCATAGGATCCTGATTAAAAGGTGGGAAGTATTGACTCTAATAATCTAACTGATAGGAGTAAGGGTAATCCATTTCTTTAAGCAAAACAGTTTTAACTCTCTTAGGATTTAGAAGAATTCAGAATACAAGTAGAAACTTCCTAGATAGTTCTACTGTCAAAGCAAATGCAAATTCAATGGGATCTATTTTTAGTAGATTGTAGGTCTTAGAGTTATATGTTTAGTTGGTGGCCAAACAAGTTTTGCAAAAAATTACGCTTCCTAGGGCAACCTTCGCTGGTGCCTATAACCTACTCGCAAGGGATGAAAGTCTCGAATCGAGCCCACACACGAGGAATCGAAGTAACTTGGTGGATAAGCTTGTTGATTTTCGACTAACTTCCCTTGTGGTGCAAAAGAGGAGAGGTAGAAATTTATCTAGTGACCTTATGTGTGAGGTGCATAGTGTCTCAAGTGTGCAAGCATACGATCGTGTTTTTGATTTTTGAAATTCCGCAAACAGGATCCTTTTGCACACAATTTTCAGTCACAGATTTTAAAGTCCAACCTCTTAATAGTCCCAATTTTTTTAAAGTGACCACTGAATTAATTTGATTCAAGCACTTTAGTGGTCTTAGATTTAGGTTCAATGCATATGCATGACAAGTAATTAATGCTCAAGAGAAGACGTACCTTACTCTAGCTTTCTTCGTGTAATAATGAATGCAATGCAATAGAAATAAACTAGATGCTGCTCATTCAGTCCTAGATGATCGTCCTATAGATATGTAGCTCCTAGCAGGCAGTTAAATTTATATATATATATAATAAACAAACAGACCTAATCTAACTACCTAACCGAAATTCAGTTCAAACAGTTCAAATAATCCTATAATCTAAATAAATGGGAACATGCTCCCGAAAATACGCTCCCGCATACAAGAGCGATAAGAAATAAAGTGGCACTAGGAACACGTTCCCAAAAATACCCGACAAGGGTCCAAAAGACAGAATTTAAATTCTAATGTCTATTTAACTAAATCTAACTAAAACCTACTGACTAAATCAGAAATAGGCTTCTCCATAAGCCTATGTGCATGGGATCAAGGCCCACGAGTTCTTGTTTCTGGCCTCTAGGTGGCGTCAAGGTCCACCAAATAGATCCTCTCCGCCGTGCACGTCATTCAGGTTCAATGTCGTCGCTCTGCTGCGCCTCGTCGCCGTGTCAGATTCCTCGCACAATAATAAAAATGATTAGATGATTGTGCAACTCATAATATTCAAAAAATAATAACGTGAATCTATTGCATCTGTTGCCTCCCCGGCAACGGCGCCAATTTGAAAGAGTCGACTTTCGCTTTGCGTTGTAGTATTTAAGTGGTGGAAAAATCGACTAATCAAAAATAAAAATAACCACTCATAGAAGAGCGGGTCGTGTCCACAGGGAGGCAATTATGCAATAAACTCTCGATTATTTTATATTCTTTCGGTAAAGTATGAAATCTTTAGTCAAATCTGACATAACATGCGATGGAAATTAGATTCACAATAACTTAGAAAGATAAGGGTATATGCACAGTTTTCCCTCACTGAAATCTTCAATAAATATATGATGATTTTATGTAATTTTCACTTGACATATATTAGAGAAAATTAGTGCACAGGTTAAGCTCAAAACCAATCTTGAAATATATGAATATCATTAATGTGCAATTATCAGAGAATATGAGTGCGCATGCGTAATTTTGCCATAATATAATAATAATAAATAAAAATCAAATTCTGGTGGCAATGGTAGTGAATGTAATTTTTAATATTGGAGGAAATAGAGCATTTTCTCTCTCTCCTCCTCGTAAGAGAGAGAGAGAGCACCGGCGGGCAATGGACTCGCTAGGGAGGTCGACAAGGATGAGGGCTATCCGATGGAGGCCGCGGAGTCGACAGAGATAGCCGGAGGTGGCCGGCCGGCGGAGGAGGTAAGGACCAGAGGAGGCTGTCTACTGTAGCCGTGCGCCTGCTGTGAAGGTGCTGGAGGTTGAGGTGCGCGCCTGCAGGTGCGGGTGGCGGTGTGGAGCAGTGCCTGCGGGTGCCTGTAGGGGCGAGGGTGCACTTGGCTGCCTGAAGGAGGGGGTGCGGGTGAGGCGGTCTGCAGATGCACCTGCAGGATGGACGCGAAGGCGGGCGCTGGAGGTTGAGGCGTGCTAGGGTGTCTGCGGGTCGCTCTGCAGTGGAGAGCACTGGAGGAGAAGGAATGCGTGCGCTGGAGCGGGTGCGTGAGCGGGTGTCAGCGCACTGCAGTAGGGCGCGGGTGAGGGCAATGCGGTGCAGAGGCGATGGCGCATAGGCGAGACGGTGCGCACCTGCAGGATCTGCAGGGGGGAAAGAGGAGGCGCTGGAAGGGAGGTGGGCGCACGCCTGCGGCTGAAAGCGGGCGGTGGAGAAGCTGCAGCGCAGTGCAGCGTCTCCAGGGGTTGAAGGCGCTGGCGGGGCAAGCTAAGCGGGCACGCCTGCAGTGAAGGGGTGCGAGCTTGGCAGTGGTGAAGACGAGCACTGAGGGGCGAGGGCGGTGCCTGCAGGAGGGGGAAGGGCGTTGTGGTGTGCGTGATGCCTGTGCCTACAAGAGGGCTGGAGCAGGAAAAGGTGAGGGCACGGCTGAGGCGTGAGGTGGGGATCCTGCAGATTGGCGTGCACCTGTGGGGTGGGGCGCACGCTAGTCACAGTGCATGCTTGGGGTTACCCTCTCTCTCTGGATGATCTCCTCTCCTCTTTCTCCACCTCTTCTTTTAACTCCTCTTGGTTTGCGCCTACGAGAGTTAAGGGATTTTCAAATCCCTTAACTATTTCTGGCCAGCGACTGTTGAAGGTGCCCGAAGGATGGGGAAAGGAACAGCCGCCGATTATTTGAAAGGGTAATTTACCCTTTTCTCCTCATTCTTTTGCCAATTATTTTTCCTGCACATAAAAAGAACATATTAAGTTATAGAATAGATGTAAACCTAAATCATGATGCATGCAAACATTCCATAACATAATATAGTTATTAACAAACCTAAAAGATACAATTAAAGTTACTTAGGTGTAATATTACTCCATTAAAATGGACTCATCAGTGCCACCTTGTTTTGGCACCAAGTGTGGTTGGTTCTAGAAGGGGTTGAGGTGTATGGTGGAGATGGATTTATGGTGTAGATGGAGGGTGTAGATAAGGGTTAAGGTTGGAACCAAAGTTGGGTTCCAAAAGGGGGCATTCTTGGAGTGGGATTTGTGGATGGTGGAGATGAATTATGGGGGTTGGTTATTTTATCATATGATGGTTATCATTTGGCATGTAAAGGAGGGGATGCCTAGGTGGTGGTTGTTGGGTGAAGGGGCACCACTATTGGTGCCAAAAGGAGGGTCTTCTAGAAGGGGGTTAGGTGGATGGTTAGGATGGCTTTGTGGCTTAGGTGTATGGTGGTGATAAGGGGAGTTTTTGGAGGGAAATTCGGCACCAACTTGTGGGTGGTTATGGGTGTAGTTGGCGCCACTTTTTGGTGGCTCTTGAAGGTGGTGGTGTGAAGAGGTGTGAAGGTTGGTGGTGCCAACTATGGGTGGAGTAGGTAGCTTAGGTGGTGGACTTGGAGTAGAGTTAAGTTGGGGTTAGGTTATGGTTTATATTGATGGTGGATGGCTATGGAGTGGATATGTTAGCTAAGCTATCTAAACTAGCTTAGCTAGTAAGTAGAGGAGGAGGTAGGAGGGACTAGGAAGAGGAGCTGAGGAAGAGCTGTCTGCAGTTGCACTCGAGCTGGTGACTACTAAAAAGAATAGCAAGGTGCTACCTTAGCTGTCTTAGCTTGCTAGTTCTTTGCTAGCTGCTAAGCCAAGCTAAAGTGAGCTGGCTTTTGCTGAATTGTGCTAAGGTGAGTTGGGTCTAATCTTTTCGGAGATAACCTAGTTAGCTGGTGTAGCTAGCTTAGGTTAAATAGCTTAGCTCAACTAGGTTGAGCTGAGTGGAGTCTCTGAGAGCTGGGCTTGAGCTAGCCTGAGTTAGTTGAAGTCATCTTCAGCTGACTTTAGTTGAGTGGAGCTAGAAATAGCTAGACCTGACCTAAGGTGGACTCTTGTCAACTTAGTTGAGCTATCTAGAGCTCCCAGTGAACTCATTGGAGCTATGATGAGCTAGTCTTAAGCAAGTTTAGCTGGATTTGAGCTGACATGAACTAGGTTGAGCTAAATTGAGTTACCCTGAGCTACCATCCAGCTAAGATGAGCTGAATGGAGCTTAAGAGAGCAAATCCTAACCCAAGTGAGTTGGTATCAGCTATGATGAGCTGAATTTAGTTGTGGTTCAGCTGAATTAAGCTTCCTCTTCACCTGTTGCCTTCTTGAGTGCTAGGATTTTAGGGATCTTACTATTTGTTCATCCCTAACACTCAAATAAATGTGTCAAAAATAACAAAATTATGCAATGCATGCCTAACCTAAGTATGCCTAAATGCAGCCCAAAAACCCATGTGCGGAGTTAAAATCCAAAGAGCTAGGTTTGTTTTAGGACATAAGAATGATGATAAACTGGCATTTATCAGTCCCATACCCAGGATCCTCCACTAGAGCTAGAATAAAATAATTTTCCATCTTCGCATCCCCTTCGTGGAGCACCCGTGGTTATCCTCTCACCACCATTCGGGAATCGGATCCTGCTGTGATGCTGCCCTACTTCATCCTCCTTCGTCCAACCCGGTTCTCCCTCGTCCAACATCTCACCACCCTCTTCCGAGAGCTCCCTCAACGCGACTCATCCTCCAAGCAATCGTCGAGGAGGATTTTTCTCATCCCTATCTTTTTACTACTTGCTAGTATAGATTTATTTTCTTTAAGCAGTTGTAATAGACTCTGGATTATTTAAATGCAAGACTTGTTTATCCTCTCTCTATTTTTCTCTTTCTTTGTATTATTCTATCTCTCTTTTCTATTATTTATTCTTTAGTTAGAATAGCTAGCGTAGATTAATTTCAACCAGCTACTCTGCTTTAAAAAATAAACACGAATTTTAAATCAAGCATTCGCCTCCCCGTGTTCGACCCGGGACTCACCAAAGTTTCGGTTAAATTTAACTGATAGCGGATTTTTACACACTACAACAATGGGTTTCTAACTCAAACTTTTTATGTACGAAATCTTGCTCATCATTTTGGCATCATTGCCAAGGAGGCAATGCTCTTTGATTTCCCATGTTTTTCACCTTACCTAACTTTTAGCTCACTTTTTCTTCGATCTTGTTGTGATTGCAGGTGCTCTTCCATGGTAGGCCAAAGAGATTAGATTGGAGAAAGGTGCAGATGAAGGTTTTGTAAGTATATCCCCACCACCCACCCCTTAGATTTCATTCCACCATGTAATAACTTAAACCCTAATTAACCTAGGAGCTTGCAAAACCCTAAGGTTAGTTTGGTTGCTTGTTTGTCACCTCCACCAATCTCACCCTTCACTTATAAAAACATCTAAAAAAAATCTGATCAGATTGTGGGATTTCCTTACCATACACATCACATACACCCACAGAAGTCCACAACCTCCTCTGATTTGTATTACTCAACTGGTAAACCGATCTTTAGAACCGGTACACTCAAACAAATATATAATCGAGTACAAATCAGATTAGGTAACCACTTGTGTGACTAATTCTGTGGTATATCAAGGCTGATTCATTTGTAGCTTGCCCCATAGGATTCAATTTTTAGGGTTGAACCCGGCAAACCACATTATTTTTTATTTCTAAAAGAATATATCTTACTCATGCTTTCAAAACTTGGTGTGCCACACAAAACCTTGTCTAAATATACCTGAAATTTGAATCTTAAAAGCTATTAAGCAAGATTTAAACCTTAAAATTGACTACATCCAAAAATAATCTTGTTTAAAAACACTAGTTATGCATGCACACACATATAAATTAATTTTTAAGGGCACAACCCAGATAAAGGTGATGAGCCCGTATTTGTAGGCTATTTAGGTATTTCAATGACTAGACATTAAGTTATCCTTAACATTTATTTAGCATGCATTAGGATGTAAAAAGATTAGTTTATATTTTTGACTTGATTGCATAATTCTTGCATTGCATTCATAATTAAATGCATTTAGAATTGACTTAGAATGACATGCATTTGATTAGTTAACCAATTAGGTGTGTTACATGTATTGTTTTGGATTTAACATAGAAGTTAAGGGTTTGTGCATAAATAACCTATTATTTCTTTTTATTATTTTATTCACTTTCTTCTCCAATGGATGCATGCAGGAGTTGCACCCACCGAAGAGCATCAAGGAAGAGGCGATGGAAGTGGATCTCTATCACCCACATTCTTCGTCACTTCATCTCTTCCCCTCAACCAACACAAGTTATTTCCCTGCAATATAAAATGAAGCTTTGACGACAGAGCCAAGGAGGCCATCATCATCATCCCAACACTATGTAGAGCTCAAAGCTCCTCCTGCTCTGCCACTGTGGGCCTCGACCACGGTAAAGCTCTGCCACCATGGGCATGTGGGGTGAGAGCCCACACCGCCATCCACAGACTCTTTCACTTCCACCACCGTGAACTAAGCACCACTTACCCCACGCACAACCACCCAATCCACTGCCATCCTCATCACCACCACCATCTTCTCCACCTTCATCTCCTTCCCATCTTTTATCTTCGTCCTTCAGTAAACCTAAACAATCACTACCCACAGTCTTCACAAACCCAACATCACCATCACCTCCAGCAGAACCACTGGCGTCGTCCCTCACTACTCGCAGACCCTCGTAACACTCCAAGCGGCCAATGGCTGCTGAAGTCACCAGTGCCCGTGTGCCCCACCACTGCTGCGTGTAGTCGGTGCTGCTATCACATACCGGCGCTGCCCAACCATGCGCGAGCCCTCGCCGCAAACACTGCAGCACATTCCTACCCACGCCGAGCACACCACCCCTCGCCGTGCGCAACCCTCCAACCACCACTCCACTACATGTCACCTCCAGCTCACCCTCGCCAACTCACCGTGCTACCCCATGCACACATCACATGCCTCCTGCACGCACAACAGCAGCAGCAGCCCACAATCGCGTGGTCGACCTCCGCACATCGCTCTGTGCATGGAGCTCCTCCCAGCAATAGTAGCCTATCGACACCCAACATCCTCCTCCGCTCTACCTTACCCTTAGGAGAGTAGGGGCCTATCACGGCTGTGGGCTGCTAAAACCCCTTTCATATTAAGCTAATAGGACTCACATAAGCTGATAAAGAAATTAAGGCAAGGAGGAGGGTTCTCTTCATAAAATGGCAGCACTATAATATTAATATCTTAAATCCTAAAATCACATAATGGCAATGGAATGTAATTTTTAATACCTATCTACTGTAGCAAAACAGAGGAGGATCTTCTTCTTGGTCATGCATGAGGAGACCATGACTAGAGATGAGGGGCTCAGTGAAGAAGCTCTAGAGGTAGGCATACGCGATGGCGGTGACGATGTAGTGGAAGGTGGCCTGAGGTGGTACCAATGTGCGGCCTTCCAATTGCTCGATACTAATGTGTGGCCTTTATCCTTGGGAGAGTAGGGGAAAAGCCTCATGATCACTTGCTCCTCGTCCACGTTTCGTGCTTTGGTGGTCAGGACCAAAGTTGTCAAGTCCTCCAAATGCTGAAATGGGTCTTCAAAGCCAAGCCCATGGAAATGTTTGATCAGGCTTAACACCTAGGGCTTGATTTCTATGTCTCCCACTAGAATCTAGACGTCGAGACGTTCATCATAGTTAGAAAGATCATAAAAATCTTTCAAGGGCTAAGCACCCTACATTCTCTAGAACCATTCCTACATTTGTTCCAGCTACCTTTGAAACGTCTCATGTTGATTCTGAGGTAGAGGAGGTTGTTGATCGGCCATGGAATCAATTTGACCAAAATCCAACTTAGGCCACCTAGAATGAACTAATGGTCCTTCCAATCGAGGATTCAATGACCTCCTTCCAAGCATAAACTAGGAAGAGGTTAGAAGGGCTGGGGATAAAAACCCTGCAGTACAACAAAACAAGCATGTCCTTAAGTTGGGTAGCCTAAAGACCTAAGCTCCAAGATAGGTTCAAACTACAGTACAAATTTTGTGTTGTCCTTAATCCAGAAGGTGGTTAAGTTGGGATGGCAAGACAGGGGGAGTGTGTCCCAAAGGCTGCTAATTATGCCAAACCCCTGCCTTCTTAAGCCATTTAACAGTCCAGCCACCAAACTTAGCACCTTCTGGAGAAAGCAGATGTCACAAATTTGCACCACAGTTCAGAAAACATCTTGAAATAGACAGTGAAGTCCTAAGGGAAACGTGTACTTGATTTTATATTAAGCTTAGGATTGCAGTGCCTATGGAATGTGGTTGGCCCTTAGAATGGGTTGTGCCCTTAATGATCAATTAAACACGTGTGAGTGCATGCACAACCAGGGTTTTCGATCAAGATTATTCGGATGAGTGGATTTTAACGTTCAATTCTTACTTAAGTAGCTTTTAGGGTTTAGAATTAGGTGAGTTCAAACAGAGGCAAACGAAATCTTTCAATCATGGGTGAAGATGTTTTCCTTTTAAAATCAAGAATAAAGTGGAGTGCCTGGTATTAACTTAAATTGTAAACCCTAAAAGGAAGCTACTTGATGAGTTGTTTTTAAATGAAGTGGTGCGACCCAAACAACTCAAACAACTAGCCTTGATGCACCACTGAGTTAGGCACACAAATGGTTACCTAATATAATTTTTACTCAATTATGTGTTTAAATGTGTGTGTACCAGTTCCAAAGATTAGTTGATCGATTGAGTACGAAAATCAGAAGAGGTTGTGTACCCCTATGTTTTTTTTTTAGATTTTTTTTTATATACGGAGGGTGAGATGGGTGGAGGTGAAAATCAAATAATCAAAACTAATCCTAGTGTTTATGAGAACACCTAGGGTAATTAGGGTTTGAATTAGGGTTATGAAATAAACTCTATGGAGAGGGGAAGAATGGGGAGTACTTACAGTTGTCTTCAACTACACTTTACTCCTTTCTATCACTTTAAGATTCCCTATCGAGGTACCTACAAAATAATAGAGAAGAAATAAAAGAGAGTTAGAAAATAGAGAAGTGCGTGAAAATGCAAAAAGGAAATCAAGATTTGTTGCCTCCTCAGCAACGACGCCAAAATGTTGAGGTGGAAAATTATTGCAAAAAGATTGAGTTTGGAAAATCCATCAACAGATAAATTTATCGAAATTCAAAAGGAATTCTAAGTCAAACGCAGGGAGGCTACGTTGATTCGTAATCCGCAATTATATTTTTTTGTAATTTTAGTTTTAAGGTGGGATAATCATAATGAATCTACTTTACTTACAATATAAACACTATAAGAAAGAGAGAACAAAACACTCTTTATAACATAGTTAGTGATTTTACAACGAGAAAGTTGGAAATATTACAACTAGAAAGTAGTAAATCTAATCTAGAAAGCAGTAAAGATAAGGAAGGTAAGAAATTATCCTCCTCGACGACTGCTCAGAGGATGAGCCAGAACAGGCGATGCCTGAAAGATGTAAAGCGGAGACGAAAGATGGAGAACGAAGCAGGAAGAACCGGGGGCAAGGCATGACGTCGTCGTCGCGGGATCCACTTCCAGAATAGGGGTGAGAAAACGACCACGGGAGCTCCACGAATGGGGTGAGGAGACAAAATTTTGATTTTAACTCTAGACGAGCATCCTCGGTTTGGGACAAGCTTCTTTAGAGCTTTGGAGAGGGAGAGAGAAGAAGGGATGAATGATATGTGGGGGAGTAGGGCTTTTTATAGGTAAAGATTGGAGGGGCAAAAAGATCATTTCATCCCTTAAAATTTAATGCACAGGTCTTCAGTGACGGATTTATTCATCACTAAAGACCTAAACGTGGGCATTGGTCCACTCGCCCACATGCCTCCTCTCCTTCCTCTGCTGCAACACCTTATGCATGTCCAAGCATTCTCAGTCATCCGATCACAAGATCGGACAGCTTAAGATCCATGCGCCTCTCTTCTTCGTGTGCCTGCGTTTGCATGTGCAATCATGCGTGTGTGCACCGCAGCATCTCCGTGTGCCACATCAATGCCTTCGCCGCCACCCGATCAAGATCTGACGACCTAACTGAACCACGCCGTATATGCGCTTCTTGATTGAGGCGATGAGCGATTCAAACGCACGCCTCTTCTTCTCCCACGGGAGTCATCACCACTGCACTACGTGTGTGGATTAATGCGAAGGCCACCCCTACGCCCATGCTCCATGGCCATTGGATCAAGATCCAACAGCCTAGATTCAATCTAGCAATTGAGGAGAGAGAGGTAGCGAGCGATCCTTGGCTGGTTTGGGCAGTCGAGATGGTGCCACGTGGCACTATCTTGGTCGTCCAACTTCTTTGTCTTGTAGATGGTGCCACGGATGTCAGATTGGATCGATTTTCCCGCCGTTGGGCTGCGATCATCAATCTTAACCCATCCGTGCGGTCAGATATGTCCTCTGAAGTATGGATTTACACCACCTGGTCCCTTGATCTCAGATCTTTCTCGGATTGCATCTAATGCTACAAAAGTCTGATCGGGACGATCTTGGAGTCGTTGAACTCTAATCGTCACCCTGATCAGATCCATACGGTTAAATCTTTAATCTGAGGCCCCAATTAAATATCACTTTGACCCTGGCCACCAAAAAGAACAAATTACTATACAATTTATACAATTTTACCAAAATGCATAATGATGCATGATATGCAATATTTACAATGCATGATGCTTCTATGATACTAAGAACATGCATTAATAGACATTTTAGGCTATTCAAATGCATACACGTCACTGGACATCATGATTGTGATTTCTATCTTTTTTTGAGCTATACTGATTATAGATCTCCACCCTTTGATGATCAACCTAACATGATCTATAATGAAGAAGGATATGCTGATTATAATCCCTTCCCTCCCCAGGATTACATTGCATATAGGTCACCACCCCTTTTTCAACAACCCGAAATGATCTATTATTAGAGTGGGCACCAAGAACCTTAATTTCTTAACTCCCCTGGATTGAACCCAAATCCACCCAACCCTGAATCAAACCATTTGTTTCAGGTGAACTAGATCCAAGATAGGGTCATGGCTAACATAAGGAATGCCATACAATCTTTAGAACCTCAGCCAACACCCTGTACTGAAGAATTGGAGCCTTCGATTCAAATGATTGATGATTTTAACAAGTATTTATTGTATTGGCTCTAAGATGTTAAGGATAAGGACCCGAGTGAGTGTTACTTAGGAAATTGTAAAGGTTGAAGATGAAATTTGTGATTGCTCTCGTCCAATCTTGTGATGATTCTTAAAATGAACCCCCTTCAGAAGAGCCAATGTCAGAACCCACTAAGGCACCTGTAGGGGGAGACACATTTTACGAGATCGTAGATGACCAGATTGGTCTGAAGCAACCTATTAAGGATGAACTAATTCTTTCACCCGAGATCCCAAAGCCAGGGTATGAGGACAAATATGTCTATGTGGACCAAGGAACAACATACGATCTTGAGACACATATAAATGCGAATCTAGAATTCTTTGATTCTGAAGGTGAAGAATCTTTATGTGAAGTCTCATTCAAGTTTGAAGAAAATGATTTTAGTGAGACAAACGGGCCTGAGGAGTATGCTGAATCATTTGAAAACCCTATAATTAAAGATTATGATCTTACTGGGGTTGACATGGAGAATTCAGATCCTGAGTTAATGGGTGATTCAAGTAATAACCCCAGTCCTCACACACACCCCGTTGAACATAATGATGACTCTATATTTGAGATTACCAAACCCAAGTCAATTCTGATTCAACCACAAATCTTGGACTTGGATACTTTATCTGGGGTTAATAACACATGCGAGGTCCCAGAAACTCTGATTTTGGAGGATAGGAGCCAAGAAATGATAATTTGGGAAGCCAATTCTGAGGGAAATAGAATTCTTGATCTAAGGGTTCCTTTGTGTCTAAAACCACCAACCTTTTACTAGGACCCTTATGATATTTTTGATTCTGAGGATGTGCAACCCAAGCACAAATTCATTGATTATCTTTTCGATCTTGATTTTTCTCCTGAACAACTTTTTGGACTTGGGTTGCATCCTTACAAATAGCAGGCCTAGCCTCGTAAACAAAATGATATATGCTTCTAGGTAATTTTTATCTATAACCTTAGATATACTGACCTTGGGGAATGGGTCTGCACCACAACCTTATCCACATCAGTGGACATCTTTTTGTGAGTTGGAAAGTCAGACTTTTTATTCTGTTCTTGACCTACACCAAGATGAAGGCATTAAACTTAGCATGTATACAGTGTATTTTCATCTCAGAGATGACCGAGTAATCATGAAATTCAGGTGCTTTCTTCTCTACTCCGTGTTGCGAAAATACATGTGATTTGTAATTATGGTTTTCAAATTGTTGTAACACGTGAATTTGCAAATGCTTTTAAATTTTATAAACCTAGATAGGGAGAGTATCTAGGATTGTCCAAGGAGGCCATGTTTGCAAAATTCTAATTTCTTACTCAAAAATGGAAATCAACTTTCTTTTTATTTTTTGAATATATAATTTTTTTGGATTTTTGAATAACAAGGTGATGAGATTTTGATTGCAGAAAAGACTAACACCTAATAGGTAAAATCTAAGTGGAAAAAATTGATTTCTTTCTAAGCTCACCCTAGGCACGTGGAGGCCTAGGGTAATTAGAAAGAAAGAGTGGAAATGTACTAAAGGAAAAGTAACAAGAATTGCAACAAAACCTAATTGAGAAAAAGGCAACTTTAATTGATGGAAAAAAGTGTTTTACACAAAACCTAATAGAGGAATGCTTCTATTACTAGCAAATAAAAATAAAGAAAATGCAAAACACTAATCCTCTGAATGTTGGTGAAGAAGAGAGGCTCTTGCTCCAACTGTGGCTGCTCCTGCAATAAAAAAGAGCTCCTTCTTCTCCTTCTCCTTGTAAGCTCCTCTAATGGTGTGGTCTCCTGGCAAGCCCAAATGGGGGGCGTGCTTGATATCCTCCAAGGTGGATGGAATTCCACCTTCAAATGCTCCTCCAAAGGTTCCATGGACCACCTTTAATTCCTCCTCCAAGGGTGGTTGTGTACCACCCTCAAATCCTCCTCCTAGGGTAGGCGTGTACCCTAGGTCTCCTTCCAATGTCTGGCTTCTTCCCTTGGCTGACGTGGGCTTAAGAGAGAAGAGAAGAGGGGAAGGCACCAAGGGGACGAAGTGTCCCCTTAATCTTCTTCTTCTCTTGGCCTTCTATGTAGGTGTAAATATAAGTAAAAAATATGTAGCCAAAGGTGGATGTTAATGGTGGTGGGTATGGTTTTATATAGGAGTGGTAGGGGGTAAACTAGGGTTAAAGGAAAGGTGGTGTGATGGAAGGCTAGGATGTGGAAGTTGGTTGATGGATGGTGGATGAAGGTTGGCGTGGAGGTAGAGAGGTGTATAAGGTGGTGGTTATGGTAGGTGGAAGAGTTGGTGCCAACTCTATGTAGGGTAAGGTTAAGGGATAGGTTAGTGTGTTGTAGGGCTAGGATTAGATCATAGGGTGGTAGTTAGGAGATGGATGGCTAGGGTTAGTTGGCGCCTACTTAAGGGGTATGTGGCAGTGTGGTTAGGTGTTTTCGCGCCAACTATAGGACGGTTTAGGTGGGTTAAGTGGAGTGGGTTTTAGGAAGGGTTAGGATCGCTCCATGTGGTGGTGGTTATAAGATTAAGGGTAGACATAGGTGGCGCCAAAATGAGGGGGTGTGGATGGTGTATTTTGGTGCCAACTAAGGTGTAGTTTAGGGTAGTTAGGGGGGCTTAATATTGG
Source organism: Thalassia testudinum (assembly GCA_037157565.1). Lineage (NCBI taxonomy): Eukaryota > Viridiplantae > Streptophyta > Magnoliopsida > Alismatales > Hydrocharitaceae > Thalassia > Thalassia testudinum. Next base: position 115,501,881 of record JAZHRO010000025.1, read on the forward strand.
TGCCAAAGGAGGGTTTCTAGAAGGGGTTAGGTGGGTGGTAGGGATGGCTTTAGGTGGTGATGTGTAGGGCTAGGATTTAGGCACATGTTGGTGCCAAAATGAAGGGATGCATGTGGTAATTTTGGTGCCAACATGAAGGGGTGTGATTGATGGTAATTGGTGTGGTTGGTGCCAAAAGGGGATGGGTTAGGTTAGGTTTAGTTATGGTTAAGGGGGAAAAGGTGGACAACCATGGAGGTGGAGCTAGTTGGGAGCTTAGCTAAGCTAGCCTAGCTAGTAGAATAGAGGTGGTGGAGATAGGGTTTCATGAAATAGGAGCTAGAGAAAGTAAATCTGTAGTTGGTGGTTACTGCATCTAGAGTTGGATCTAATGAGGAAGCTTAATGGGGAGCTCAACTACTTAGCTAAGCTACCTAGTTCTTATGCTTGTAGCTAGGCTTGGGTAGTTGAGCTAAGTTGAGCTAGCCTCAACCTACCTGGAGCTAGGTTGAGCTGGAACTGCCTCAAATGAGAACTCTAGAGCTAGCTAAGCTACTAGTTGACAAGTAGTAGCTCAACTAGCATGGAGTCCAGCTGCCATGAGTTGGCTGGGGCTGGAATGAGTTAGGGCTGAGCTGAGATGGACTCCTGTCAACTCAGTTGAGCTAGCTAGAGCTCCTAGTGAACTGATGGGAGTTGAGATGAGCTAGCCTTAACTAAGTTAAGATGGATCTGAGCTAGCTTGAGCTGGGTTGAGCTAAGATGAGCTGCCTTGAGCTACCATTCAGCTAAGGTGAGCTGAATGGAGCTTAATGGAGCTAACCCTAGTCCAAGGGAGTTGGTATCCAGCCATGATGAGCTAGAATTAGCTGAGTCCTAGCCTGATTAAGCTTCCTCTTCACCAGTTGCCATAAGAGTGCTTGGGTTTTAGGGATCTGTCAATCTGTTTATCGCTAACACTCTAAGAAACACATTAAACACGATAAAAAATGCAATGCATGCCTAACCTAATTGATGCCTAAATGCAACCCAAAATCCCATATGCAGAGTAAATTCCTAAGAGCTAGGTTTGTTTTAATGCATAAGAATGATGATAAATTAGCGTTTATCACACTAGCATGCTTTCTGTCATGTCTTTTTAATACAATGACATTGCATTAGATAGGCATGGGGGGTGGATATATTCATCTCTAAATTATTTTGTTAGCTTCATAGATTCCTTTTATTTTCTCTTTATTTACAAAAAAAAATTGAATTAGGAAAAGAGAACTTAGGCATTAGGAGTTTTCCAACTTTAGGGAATGATACGATAGGAGTTGAACACTTAGACCCTATAAGTCTTCGGGCTTAATTAGCTTAGGTGTCCACTAAATTTTGGAGTTATTTCTCGAGTCCTTGCCATTATAAATTCATTTCTAATTGGTTAAATAAGTTGGGGTGATAAGTACACGACTTCTCAACCTGCCCTCCTATTTGAGGAGACTTTAAGTTTAAAGCATCTACACACAAATTGCATTGACTCACTTTTCAACAGTTTTAATAGAAATTGGTAGCTAATGAACCTTCTAGGGTTATATGGTTGGCAAGTTGTCATGGGTTTGATGCCCCATTGGCAGGTTGTCTAAAGCCCAGCCACATGACCATTCTCATTCTACTGCCTTAAGGTAAATCTTAGATCAGGGAAGCCACCTACTAAAAAAAAAAATCCAAAAAGAAAAAAATATATATGATGAAAAAAAACATAAAAGGAATATAAATAAACCACACTTCACCCCATGAGTATGGCTATCAAGTTGCTGTGGGTTTGATGCCCCATTGGCCAATTGTCCAGAACCCAGCTCACAAAATGCACGATTAATTCCAAACACTTAGGAAGAAGTGGGAAATAGAATAAATCGAGGAGATATACACTGGATTTACTTTTGTGTTGGCCCAATAAAAATAAAAAGTAGGGAGAAAGCTACCAGTCGAAAAAATAAACCTTTGGATAGAAATTCTCATTAAGGTCACCTAAGGGCGTAGAAACTTGAAGTCCATTCTAATTGTTGATCAGTGAGTCTATCACAGTTTCACAAACAGATGCTTAAGACTTAGAGTTCTTTTCGAGTCTTAAGTGGGTTAGGTAGTCATAGAAAGATGCCTCGAAATTCTAAACTCAAATATCAAAAAATTTAGAAAAGTAGAAAAAGAAAAATATATATTTACTTTTGAATAAGGTGAGGGCTTAAGGTGGTCTGCATTTTGGCAGACACCCGAGTGCTATTGAGTCTTTGTAGTTCAGGTCTTTAGTAGAAATTCTTATTGTTGAGAAATAACTGTTGCCTAAGTAATTGGATCCTAATTCCATTTATAAATAACATGTAGTCTTGCTAGGGACTAGCAAAAGATAGGCATGGGGGTGTGATGTAGACACATCTATTCCACATAAACTATCTATTTATGCTTGTTCTTAAGCATATAATTGCATTCGGCATTATAAATATTGTATAACATACATCATTCTGTAATAAGAATAGATTATACAAATTATAAGTTAGTTTGCTCTTTTTGTGGTCAGGGGAGAGGGTGATATTTATCTGGGCCTCAGATTGAATATCCAACCGTATGGATTTGATCAGGGCGACGATCGGAGTCAAAAACCTCTGAGCTTGCCCCAATTAGACCTCCGTAGCATTATATGCAGTCTAAGAAAGATCAAAGGCCAAGGGGCAAGGTGGTAAAAATCCAGACTTTAGACAACAATTCCAACCTCATGGATGGGTTCAGAATGACGATTGCAGCCCAACGACATAAAAATTGGCCCAATCCAACATCCATGGCACCACCTACAAGAAGAAGAAAATGGACGACCCAGATGGCACCACATGGCACCATCCAAGAAGCCCATAGCCACCAGCCTCCTCCTTCATCCGTGCCATCAGATCATGACCGTTGGATCAAGATCAAACGGTCGTGAGTACGTGAATGTTAAAACATAAATGCGACAAAGAAGGCAGTGTGGTGTAGCGATTGAACACCCTATCACGAGCAAGTGACACATACTCAAATCCACGCTAGCGGATTTAATCCTCGAGAGGAGGCGTAGATGGAATTCTGCCGCACGATCAAGATCGACCAAATGCGATGCGGCCACGTGGATGAATCTGGCGCACTGGATGTAAGCATTATGCATACGCGTGCGATCACGAGCAATCACATGCACGATCATACGCGAAGCACTGCACGTGCTGTGAAGGTGGGATGTTGCACAATCTGGGTCGTTCATCCGCAACCTAACTGCTAAGGGCAACTGCCCCTTTGCCGACTGTAATGCACGTGCGAAGCAATGTGTGATCTGCACCATGCGATCAAGATCGGATGCTCCTCCTCCCTCTACGCACCTTCAGCGATGCTTGACTTCAGCAATGGCCACATCTGTCACCAAAAGCCCTGCATTCATTTTCTAGCCTTTGAAATGACCATTCTTCCCCTTTCTTCTTGCCTATAAAAAGGACCTTACACCCTACTCATTCTTCATCCATTCTCTTCTCTTCTTACCTCCTTCAAAGCTCTAAGAGCTGGTCCCATACCTGGGATGCTCCACTAGAGCTAGAATAGATTAATTTTCCATCTTCTCATCCCCTTCATGGAGTGCTCATGGTTGTCCTCTCACCACCATTTAGGAATCGGATCCCTCCGTGATGCCACCTTGCTTCGTTGTCCTTCATCCAGCACCGTTCTCCCTTATCCAGCATCTTACCACCACCCCAGCAATGCAACTCATCCTCCAAGCGACCGTCGAAGAGGATTTTTCTCATCCCTATCTTTTTATTACTTTCTAGTGTTGATTTATTTTCTTCAAGTAGTTGTAATAGACTATGGATTATTTAAATGCAAGACTTATTTATCCTCTTTCTATTTTTCTCCTTCTTTGTATTATTCTCTCTCTTTTCTATTATTTATTCATTAAGTAGAATAGCTAGCATAGATTAATTTCAACCAGCTACTCTACTTTAAAAAATAAACGTGGATTCTAAATCAAATATTCACCTCCCTGTGTTCGACCCTAGACTCACTAAAGTTTTGGTTAAATTTATCTGATAGCAGATTTTTTGCACTACAACGATGGGTTTCTAACTCAAACTTTTGCATACAAAATCTTGCTCATCACTTAGCCTAAACCAATCCAACCTAGGCCTAATCCCTTTGCACCAGTGTCCAAAATTTATTTAGGTCTCCCAAATACTTAGGAGCCAAAACCTATCCTAAAAAACCCTTAAAACACAGTCCAACCCTCTTCTAGATGTCCAGATGTTATGCTGGGTGTCTGATTTATGTAGAAAACCAATCCAGGAGGCTAAAGTCTGCACTGCTCCAGTATTGGACATCTATCCTATTCCTTGGATGTCTGATTTTGAAGTTCAAGTCGCCTGATAGACTCCCTGGACGTCTGATACTGCTTTCTAGTTACTATTTTAGAGCTAGAGGCCCTATCATGCCTCCTTTGGCTACCACACACCCTATGAAACCTATCTAGAGACCTCCTAAGCCTAGCCCACACACCCTCATGTAACCCAACCTACATTGAACCAACCCAATCCCACCATATTCCTATGCACTACACAACAAAATCCCACATAAATCCCATCTCTATCCCATGCAATAATTCCACCAAATAATCCTATTCCATTAAACAAACCAAAACCCATCCCAACAACCCACGTACATCCACCGGCCATGCACATTTTCCTACCTTTAATTAATCTCATTTTATCGCCAACACAAACCCACACACATCCACATAAACACACCCACCACCTCATGCACACCCACGCAACACAAACTCACGTACACACACATACTTACACATTAAGAAAACCCACTCTAGAAAGTCCTAAATTTTTTTAGAAATCCTAACCGAACTCCACATTCCACTCAATGGAACTCTATATATCTCTCCCCACCTCAATCAAACCCCACATCTAATTTATCCCCTCCCCTCCCCAATTCTCGGTAGACCCCCCCCCTCGCAACCAATCTCTCCACTAAAAATCAAACTTTCATCCCTCCTCCTTCTTCTTCTCTATCTTTCCATCTATCCACTACCTCCTTCCTCTCCCGCTTCCTCCATGTCGTCCACAAAGCCCACCGTTGGTGCACCATTGTTGCTCCTCCATGCCTCCAAAGGACACCAAGGACCACTCCTTAGTGCCCTTGTTCTAATAGAATAAATTTAGATCTTCTTCTCATTAGCTTTTTTTTTGCTTAATTTCTAGTAGTTCTATTTCTAATTGTTTTAGTAGTTTTGTTCTAGTTGTTCTAGTTTAAGTGTTTTGATTTCCTTGTTAAGCATTCAACTATGTGTAAGGAACTTTCGTGATTGCTATTTGAATAGAGGTTGATTTGCTTCATATCTATCTTGCAACTTGTTTCTAGTATCTAGTTAGAGCATATCTTTATTTTCATAAAAATCAAAAACCCCAAAAAAATTCAAAAAACAAAAAGAAATCGAAAAAAATTATCCTATACATATTTTATTATGGGGGTTCCTACACAAGTGAATGATTACATGCTTCACCAAAATCATCTTGACAGTGCTTATGTTCTAAAAGAATATCGTAACGAGCACTACACGTACACATGCTACATATATCTTCATTATATAATGATTGTACGTTTCGAGATCGCTACCAGAGAATTTGCAATGTAGGGAGTCAGGTTTAGTTTTAGGAGACAAGTCAAGTTATCAATTTCAAAATCTCATTTCCGTCGCCCTGAGTTCGACTGGGACTTGCCATCTCATTTTATTTTATTTGTCAATATATTTTTACGTTATACTACAAAGAAAATATTCAAAAATGCAATTTTACGTCAAGGATTAACCTAATTTGAACTTAAGGAATTGAGTGGTGACCTCAAAGTTGGGTTTTGATGTAGTTTGAGTGGGTAATTTATATTGAAGCCCAAGGATGAAGCAAATTCTAGCCTAAGTCTCTGTTTTTGGTCAAAAATGGTCTCTTTGGTCAAAGTGAAGGTTCCAAACCTCATAGAATACTTTTAAATGATTTTTAGGACATTTAAATTACATTTATTTCTACCAAAACCCGTTTAATTGAAGTGAGGCTATAATTAGGGTTTTTATTATTAAATTAATCCTCAAATCGCAGAAAACACTGATTTGATTAGTGTGAGCACACTTCTTAGAAATTTAAGTTCATTTGACCTTACATTAACCATCAATTAACTCCTTAGTTAATCTGCATTCATGATTTCTTCGTAAAAAATAGAATTAATGGGATTTCCCATCTTCTCGCATTCGTTTCAAAACTAAATTATGACCCTCAGATGGTTAATCAGGAGCATTTATCACTAGATTCTGACTAAATTAGGTTAGTTATGACTGATGATGGTGTTACCACCAACTTGCAAGGTTTGTAAAACATTAAAAGTTTGTGTGCGCACAGCTTCAAACCAACCAAAGCAGATCAAAGTGGATTTCAAAGCATTCATTGCAAGGCCAGAAATACTATCAAAGATCCTCACCACCCAATTCACATGATATGTTCCATTGCATCCTCCTTCAATGAAGAAGACAATACCATCTGCATACTATAATATAGGAGTTAGAGCTCAATGCGTGGAGAGGGAGCAGCTATCAAAATGACCAACAGCACAAGCTTTGAAGGAGAAATGAGCTAGCATGTCCACAGCTAAAATGAAGATCAAAGGGGCAACAAGGCATTGTTGCCTAACACCCTTCGAAGGTTGAATCCAAGTACCAGTAGGATGGTCGTTAATGAGGGGGGAAAAAGTTGAGATGGTAACACATCTCTTCATCCACTGGATCCAGACTTCAGGAAAACCACGCCTTTTAAAAATCTCCTACAGGTAAGGCCATGAAATAGAGTCATACGCCTTGGAAAATTCAACTTTCTGCAAGAACCCCTTTGTCTTCTTTTCGATCCAACCTAAGACCATCTCCTGTGCCAAAATGAAAGACTCCTGCAATGACCTTCCCTGTAGGAATGTGGGGCTAATCAACTTCTTGAGTGCTACCTGCAACCGGTTTGTAAGTACCTTTCCAACAATCAAATAAATGAATTTGACAAAGCAATGGGCCTAAAATCATAGAAAGACTCCACACTAACTTTCATTGGGAGGAGGAAAAGGAATGACTTATTCAGCTGCTTAAAGCCATGATTGCCACGTTGGAACTCCTTAACTAGCCCCATAACATCGTTCCTTACAACTTGCCAGAACTCCTTATAGAAAAAACCTGAAACCCATCCGATCCTGAAGATTCCTCTACTTTTAGCCCATTAAGGGCCTTCAACACCTCATCCTCATCAATGGCTCTGGTCAACAAATTGCCATTTGATTCATCTAGTCGCACCATGTCTGAAGAGGCAATGCAACAGTCCCCCTGCACGCATGACTTGGTGAAAATAGGAATTTGCTTCGCTACAAATATGCTCAGTAAACATGACTGTGGAGTCTCCAACACGCAAAGAAGCAATATGATTGGTGCATCATCTATTACTAGTCTCAACATTAAACAACTTGGTAATGGCATCCCCTTCTCTCAGCCATAATTGTCAAGATTTCTCATGCCAATCAATCTCATTCTGGAGGTCCTTTTTAGCTACAGTAGCTTAACATTCCTTCCTCAACATAAGGTCATCCTCTGAGAAAGGCCTCTCATCGTCGGCATCTAAGCAAGCAATGGTCTCCACTGCTAACAATTTGCGCTCCTCCTTTGTAGCCTTAAGTGTTCTTCTATATTCCATTAGCATCAGATGTAAACCTTTCAACTTGGCAGGGAGAACTTGCATGGCCGAACCTGAAAAATTCTGTGCATGCCACCAAGAAGAGACCAAGTCTTTGAACCCAGCCTCACCAAGCCAAGAATGTTGAAACTTGAAGTAGGAACTAGTGTGTTCCCTTCCCCACTATCCCAAACCAAGGGAATGTGATCAGAGAAAGGCCAACCCATAACGGTAATATGGGCTAAGTGAAAGGAGCCCATCATCTCCACATTACGTAGAAATCGATCAATTTTTTACATGAGCCCATTACTACTTCTCCAAGTATAAGTAGCTCCAGAAGTTAGCAAATCGATAAGCTCCAACTCAGCCACCATATTTTGGAACTCGTATGATCGATGAAAAACTATCTGCATGCTAAAATGTGAATTTAATGATGTCGTTGTTGTAGTAATATAGTCACAATGCACATAGATTTCATGTCATTTTATTTATTTACATAATTTTTATTGGTTTATTCCAGATCGTTCATTGGGAGTCAGTTATTGATATGCATCACTCTCTATGATCCAAAAATGCTCTTTTATTCCCAAAATGTCAAATATATTTACAAATGAATCAAAGAATAAAAAAATTGAGTTAATTATGTACAAAATGAATCAATTAATGCTAACTACAATGCCTTAAACATATATATTTGCAATCAAACATGCATGAAAAATTACTTAAACTATTCTATGTTAGTTATATATTACCTTAATCAATACCTAAATCTAGGTACGAAAATAATAATAAACAAATACCCTAACACATACTATACTAACAAATATGCAAACCTCCTAACTAATATTAAACCTTAGTTAAACTATATACTACCTAAGGGAAACAAGTACTCTAACTATATATACACTAACTATATTTATATACACATATACATATGTACAGTACATTATATATACACATTTATAATCTATCTGTTTAGAAATATACTACTAATACTTAAATATATACACTATATATATAATACTTATAAGATGCTACACATATATACATACACTTATGCACCTTATAGACAAAAATATATAACTCTAACTTAGCTAAATTACTATATAAGTCTATACTAACATACTTAAATGTTCGTAAAGCATTCAAAAATGTCACTAAAAACTATGTACATAAAAGTCTAAAACACTCACTTATAAAGTACTATACTTTAATACTCATTATATATATATATATATTATCTTATACATATATTCATATACATATAGTATATATTTATATATATATATATACATATACATACACACAGTACACTCGCTCACAGTACATACTATACACAGCTCTCATCTCTAACATTTAGGTAATTTTACACTTAGCACACACTAAGCACACACTACTCTCAAAGGTTTCCAACACTTAGCCTTTTTTTTTGGCTTGTTCCCACATTGTGCTTAGCCATTTATAAAAATTAGGTTTTTTAATAGGCAAGGCCGGTTCATTTCACGGGATACACAACACCCATAAGGGTGGGACTAGTCCGCTACTACAAATTGGCCCCTAGTTATTTAGGAGGCTTTTGATGCATTATTTCGGCCCATACCTAGCTCAATGAACTAGCCACAAGCATTGTTCAAATTTGGCTCCCAGCCCCACATTCAAATCTTCAATAAATGCTCATTTATATGCTGAGAGGTAATGTCAGGGGTAAGGGGTATATGATACACTAAGCACTGACGATTGAAGGGGTAATGGAGGAGTTTCGTTAAATAGGGTTGAGTGCGCTTCTCATCCCATGATGTGGGATTATGTTAGGAGCAAAATTGGTGCGCTGCGCGTCTAAATTCAAGATTTTGGGCCTCAATTTGAGTGCCCTACAGATGCCTAAATTCCAAATAAATTATATGGTTTGAAAGCCCTTATATAAGGTTACATAATTATACAATTAATTTATAAAAATAAATTATTTAATTATATTTAAAAAATTTAAAGTTAGTGCATATACACGTCAATTTATGGTTTAATTACTTAATTAATGTATAAATTAATAGTTTAATGACTCAATTGACTTAATGAATAGTTAATTTTTTTTTAGAAAATAAGGAATGCTATCTAAGGAGATGGCCAACCGAGGATTTTATTAATAGAATCAATGATAAAAAATATTACATCAACTCCACCAATGACGTATGAGAGCCAAACACTCATGTACAATTTGTGCTGAATTAACAGGTCTCCCCTGAAAAAGACACTCATTACGTGTACGCCAAACACACCATAGAACAGCTGCCATGGAACGATGGAGCCTCCTTTTTACGTGGCTAGATCATGTTTTAAAAGATGTCTCGTTGTAATATAAATGAAATCTCTGCGAAAACAAATAAGAATTTATAACTCAAAAATCAAAGTATCCGAGGTCGAACATAGGGAGCAATTGGGTATTTCAAAAGTTAAGAACAAAACTTTCAATTTAATAAGAAGCAATAACTAATTGAACCAAAATTGAAGAATAATGTTATGTAGAAATAATACCCAAAACTTGGATGTCTGATGAAAAATCAGATGTCTTAAAAAGTGTTGCTACAATGCTTGAGATGTGATTTTTGTTTCTCTCTCTCTTCTTTCTCTTTGCTCTTTACTCTACGGCTAGGCTTCTTCTTCTTCTTTTGTTTCTTTGTCTTTCTTCTTCTTCTTCTTCTTCTTCTTCTTCTTCTTCTTCTTGGCCGCTCCTACTTCTCTTCCTTCTTCTTTTCTTTGCCCTCTCTCTTCTTCTATTTCTTTGTCTTCCTGTAGCTAAGTCCCTGCTTCTCTTCTTTCTTCTTTTCTTCTTCAGCTTCCTTCTTCTTTTTCTTCCCTTGCTTTGCCACTCCTCTACTACAGTGCGTCTCTTTTCTTCTTCTCCTTTCTCCTTCCTTACTGCGACTACCTTCTTCCCTGCTAAGTCCTTCAGTCGCGACCTTCTTCCTTTTCTTCTCTTGCTGCGCCTCTTCCTTAGCTCCTTCTTCTTTCCTGCACAACACCAAGCAACAAAACCTACCCTCTACCCTCCCCGCATCTCTCTCTCTATTTCTCTCTTCAGTACGCTCACCCAAAGTCGGGTAATCGGGTCAGGTGCGCACCCGGGTCCAGGCGCACCTGCGTGAGTGTGATGTGCGAGGAGTGCTAGGTTAGGTAATCGGGTCGGGTGCCAGGTCCGCAGGGGTAGGTCACGGACGAGGCATGAGGGCAATGGACCTCACCCCTGTGTTACTTGAGGCGATTAGAAGAAAACACAAAATCAACTTATATTACACAGGTAGCTCAAAACCTACCGAGGTGGGACTAAAAGTCCCACCTGCTTCTTCGTGCACTTCCGCAGAGGATGTCCCCTAACTGCTGCAGCTACAGAGTGCTTTGGCCCTCAATAGGTGGCTGATGTAGTTCGCGGAGGAAAGCCACGCACCTGGGACTTGATCTGCTAGAGCGGGGCCACCTGATGCAAGCTCGCAAGCAAGCTTCAGTTCTCCTCCAATAGCAGCGAGGGGTCAGACCTGTCCACACAACTACCGCCTCAAAGCCTTGTCAGACAATAAGAAAACCATCACCGTATCATGGCGAAGGTGAGGTGGGGGTCAGTGTGGCTCAGAATGGCCTAGGCGTGCGTTCCTAGGTCGTGCTATAGCCATGAAGGTGAGGTTGTTCGGTGGAAGTGTGGAGTGTGTGTGGCAGTCAATGGAGGGGCAGAAATTGAGCAGTGGGTGATGGTGGAGGTGAAGAGGTTGGTGGCGAGACGTGTGGAGGTGCGGAGTGATGGATGCGTCTTACCGGAGGTCAGCCAAAGATGAGGAAGATGAAGGTGGATAGTGGCAGTCGAGGGGTGGTTTATGCAATAAAAGGAGGGAAAAGAAAGAGTATGAGAAGAGGAACTTATCTGGGGTGATTGGAGAGAAGGGGAGGCAAAGGAGATGAATGGCTTGCATGTGCCATTGTCAGAGAAGACGGCCCTGAGGTGGAGATAACGGTGACGAGGAGGAGGTCAGAGAGGCATGCGCTGGTGCGGCGCAACATGGAGGAACGAGGCAAAGCGAACCCTGCCACTGGTATGGTGGTAGGGCAATGAGAGAGAGGAGGGAGGCTTGCCAGAGCTTGCTAGAGTTCCTGACCGAAGGAGAAGACAATGAAATTGGGGAGGATCTCTAGCCAAGTAGAGCTGAAGAGATGCGGCCGGGGTTGAGGATCCTTCTATAGATGCTGGCAGGGGCTCTTGTGCTTCGAAGACAAGCTTCCAAGCATGAGAGTCCTCACCGAAGAAGGAATCCATTGGATATCCAAATCTCTCGTGCCTTCACACGAGAGATTGGGTGCAAATCAGAGATTGAAATCATGCTCAAATGGAAGGGAATTCCTCAGAGAATCTCCCTTCCAAATCTGGGAGAAGATCTCTGAGGAATCAGGGAGTACTCCCCTTCTATTCCTCATTGGAGTAGGATTTCTCCCCATTAATGGTGGAGAGGCCTATTTGTAAGAGTGGTAGGAGGTTATGGGGGTCTGCGCAAGAGTTTTCAAAAGTTAGGGGCCAGAATGTAATTAGGTAGACTATTTTGCAAAGTAGGTCAAGATAACCTTCCCTTAAGTCCAAATTTTGGTAAAAGCCTAATTTGAACCTAAGGAATCCAATCGTGAAGTCAAATTTTAGGTTTGACCATGTTAGACTGGATATTTTACATAAAAACCCAAATTAGGTCAAATAATGAGCTCGAACCCCAATCTATGTCAAAATGGTTCCAAAGGCCAAATTGAAGGTTCTAAACCCTAAGGGATATTTTTACATGAATTTTAGAGGATTTGGTTGATTTTTATCCTGACCATAACCTTGTTGAATTAAGCAGGTCTATTTTAGGGTTACAGAATGTCATTTAATTCTTGGATTGCACAATAACCCATTTCTGACCGAACCAACCCACTCTTTATCTTATTCAGACCATTTGACCTATGTTTTGCCTCTAAGAAATCCCATTTATGTACTGAAATGGTGAAATTGTAATTTTTACCCTTTAGTTCATGTTTCCTTCTCAGAACAATAAACCCTTAACTTAGGTCTTCCTTGAGGTTATGTAGGAGCTTTTGTTTACTTTCTCAGGTCAAAATGAGCTAGTTAGGGCTCATGATGAGGCTCTCATCATACCCCCATGCCTAGCTTTTGCTAGTGCCTTAGCAAAATTTTAAGATTTTAACCTCTATTCTAGACCATGAGTTTCTTCTACTATTTGTGATAAGTACCCTTTTCTTTTCTTTTTTTTCTTTTGTGATTAGGTCAGAAAGTCGATAATAGGCCTAGAGGTACTCAAGTACCAACCAAAATCTGCACCTGACCCGCTTTAGCCTCAGTCCTCCAAAAAGGTTTTTAAGGCCCGCAGAAACTATCTTAGGGTTTGTTGGACTCCGTGGTTAAAGCACCCGTGCTTGAGACATTTTTAGCCTAGGTTCATTTGCAATGCATTTTTTGTAAGAAAGAGACAGAGGATTTATTTGTTTGGAGAGTTTTCTCTCTCTTTTTCTTTTTATTTCTAACTTCGGATTCCTCGTCCCCATCATCAATCCTCAAGGGTCCCTGGCAATCGATGCTTCGTGATAGCACCACCCATGGCAACCCCCAGAACCCTAGCTTTCAATATTTCGAGATAATCCTACCCATGGCGTTCCGTGGCCGAATCCAGACCCTAGCAATCGACATTTCGTGATAGTGCCGCCCATGGTTTCTAAACCAGCAGAGTGCTTACATGCCCCCGGTAGGATATTTAAATATCCTAAGAGACAAGCATTGAGGAGATGATATGTTACACATCTTCGAGGGGAATTTCCCGCCTCTCTACACTGAGAACTCGTCCAAATTAACTTGTGTTGATCGGCCACTCCTAATCTAGGCACTTTTTCAGAACATTAAAATGCTTTTTGCGTGATTTTGATATTTATGTGCACTGAACCAGACTGTGTGTAGATTGGGGTGCTTAGGTTACCGAATCCCGCAAATCGAAGGTCAGTTAACGGGGTCGAATACTCCCTAAGCCTTAGGCCTAATCTTTAAGCTTCGCATTTTCCCTAACTTCTTGAGGAATATCCATATTTTAGCGGGTACTTGAATTTTTAAGCATAAGAGTCTAGCCTAAAAGGCCTAAAGTCAACATTCCTACTAATCTCTTTTGTATCTCCCTAGCACTTTTTTTCTCTTTTTTCTCTTTTCTTGATGTGGTCTAGAACTTCAGTTAATCCCTTAATCTTTTACTAATGACTATTCTTGTTTTCATTTTGTGCTCCTTTTTGCTCTTTTCCTTCTATTTTGTATAGCCCAAAAAAATTTTCTCTCCCCCCTCAGTTTTTTTTCTTTTTCTAAGATTTTTCAATTTTTTGTGTTTTATTTTTGTGATATGTGATTTTTTTTGTTGAAACATTTTCTTGATATGAGTTTTTCTGACATTTTGCACTTTCATAACCCCCTATGCCTACGATTTGCAATGTTCCCATTTTAAAGTAGGTGGGTTCGAATTCATCTTAGTTCATTCATTAGGACAGGTGTCGGGTGAGCGAACTGGTCAAGGTGACTGTTGTGAACGATTTCTAGACTCGGGTACAGGTACATGAGGTGGAGTCGGCTGTGCTAATGGATGAACCCTTAAGTGCAATATGAATTTAGCATGGAAATGGTAGGAAAGGTTTTGGGTTTTTTCAAAGAATGATGGGTTGCCTCCCGTTAAGCACTGAGTTTTACACCATCGGCTGAGCGCAATAAGCTCAGGGAGAATGAAGGATAAAGGATGACTCAGCCAAATTTGTATTGGTCATGTCAATGAACGGTTTGAGCCTTTGACCATTCACGACAAAGGGTTCGAAATCGTGGCTGAGTGGACTGATCTCAACGGCTCCATTTCCAAAGATTCGTAGGGTTCGATCCACTTAGATCGTAGCTTTCCTGGGAATAATTTTAGTCAGGCATCAAAGAGTATAACTTTCTGACCAAGATGAAAGATCTTTCTAGAAATGTGTTTGTCGTGAAAGGCTTTAACTCGTTCTTTATACATTGGTGAGTTCTCATATGCATCATGGCGTAATTCATCGATCTCGCTCATTTGAAGCCTTCTATGGGTTCTAGCCTTAGAAAGATCTAAGTTGCAATTCCGTACTGCCTAATAGGCTTTATGCTCCAATTCGACGGGGAGGTGACATGCCTTCTTGTACACCAGTCTGAAGGGAGACATACCTAATTGGGTCGTGTGGGCGATCTTATAGGCCCACTGATGATGTTGGTTGATGATGGTGTAATGTGTGTAATGTGTGAATGACAATGATAACAATGACACCGATGATCTACAATGTGTATATAACACAATGGTTGTATGATGATGAATGATTATTGTTATGATCATGTCGTTGTAGTATAAGGTGTATAATATAACCTTAAGGATGTCGTATAGTGGTGAGTATGGGTGAGTACCAGACATTACAACCATTATTATCATTTGCTTATTTATCTAATTTTTACTGGTTTTGTTCCAGGTCGTTCTCTGGGAGGCAATTTATTGAATTTAATTCGGTCACTCTTTGATCTCAAAATTATTCTCTAATTCCAAAAAGAAACTTTACATCTTAAAGAATGAATGAATGTTTAATTTACCTAGTTACTAAGAAGTGCTTGCAAAAATACTAACTATGAACAAGCATCAATCTGTTATTATACTCTAAACTATGTATTTACAAGTTATACTATTAATAATAATATGTTAGTTCATACTACATTAGGATACCATAGTGTAAAAACTTAACTTACTAGTCTTTTATTTATAGTGACATATATATCAGTTTTAGTGACAGATATAAACGTCGCTAAATCTCAGAAAACACTATATACAACCTAAAGAAGCAAACTGAGGTCTTTAGCGACGTTTATAGTGTCGTTTTATTCTGTTAGTAATTATGTGGGTTTACTTATACGTATGTATATTACTTATTCTACTGCTGTATGTACAGTAAGTCTTTCTGTTCTTGTTATCTCTTGTGTTCCTTCTCTTAAGTCGTCTGTCCTTTCATTTTCTTCTGTGTTTAACTCTTGTCTCTTGAGGTATTTCAGAGGCTGCGGTGGAGACGGGGTTAGGCTAACGTCATTAGTTTAAAACATGCTTATAGTTTGCGGGCACGCTTTTCGAGGGATACGCTGCACCCAGAGGGCAGGACCAGACCTCTATTAAGCGCGCCTTAATCTAAGATTTGGTGGCTTAGTTCCGTTTACAATCTCAGGCCAGCCCCACACACATATTAAAGTTCAGCACACATCGGGTAATCGGACCGAAAATAATAGGCAGTGTTTTGGGCGCCCTGCGCCTTGACGACTGCTTAAGGTATAGCATAAATTATATTTATATGGCTGCGTTTGGTTTGCAGCTGCGTCTGTGCGCGTTTTTGGCCCTCGATTTGGGGGCCATAAATTATTAAAAAAAAATAAAATAAAATATGGTAAATAAAATATTTACGTAATACTACATAATTGATTAATTAATTTTGAATTTTAAATATTTTTACTATACAAATAAATTCGCTAAACTAGGCTGATTATACAGGTTGATTTAGGTGATTAAATAGTTAATTACTTATAAAATAATTAGTAAATGGTCTAATTGACCTTAAACAGTTTTAATTTACATACTTAAATATTTAATACATATTTTTATTGTATTTTTACGAATTTATTTATGTTTTATTTAGGCTAAAATAGCAGTTCTGGGTGTTTAAAATTAAAACTAAGTTACAGTAAGTTATACTAGGTATAATTATACTTTGACTAACTTAAATTACTTAATATATATATATATTCCCAATTTTATAGATTTATTTACTTGATTATTGCTCTAACTTATTAACTTAGCTACTAAATAAGTAAATATAAATCTGTACATACATATATACATAAATCAGTAAATACATGCATAATAGATTAGTATATATACATATTTTTACATAGATTACATATGTATATGAATTTCTGTACAGGTTTTATACATATTTACAGTATAACTATGTATCTAACTGATATGCTATAGTTATAATACTATGAATAGGTATATTTACAGTTTTAAAATAAGTCTATGTCATTAGGCTTTTGTATAAAGTTAGGGAATTAGAGTTGATTGAGTGTTAGTGTTCAATTAAGACAGCAGCCACAGCTACTGTCAGAAGAGATGGAGAGAAGAAGAATGTATTTAGTATGTGTTGTTTACAGTGGCAGTGGCTTAAGCCACTGTCAAGTGGCTAACTGCTGCTGCAGTTAGTCCACTTAGAGAAAGGGGAACAAAAAATTCACAGATGAAAGGGGAATTTGGAGAAGAGAATTTGGAGATGGAGGGAAATGTAGCTGCAAGTTGCAGCATGTTGCTGTATAACTGGGAATAAGAGAAAATTCAAAACAAACTAAAAATTTTGAGAGTTGAAATCCAAATCTGATAAGGGTTTAAATCTCACGAAAATCTCAGGTAAATTCAGCTCAAACACTCATTAGGAAAAACCCTATCAGAAGCATCCTTTCAGATCAAAATTCAAATGGCATTGAGTTAGTCTTCCTAATGCCATAGACAGCATGAAGGAAGACTTAGCTCAATCAATTAAAACCAACAACATACAATCCCAGTTTCTTGCAACCTTAAGGAGTATGGAAAACTCCTTAGGTTAGAGAATCATCATACAGAAATGATCATCAACACAAATAGTGTATGGCAGTTCTGAAATAGCAAAAAGAGACTAAGAATGCATTAAGGAAATTTAATGGAAGCTAGCGAATGCATTCAAAACAAAGTATAAACAGAATCATGAAAGGCTCTTCTGATTGGTTCTCTGTCACCAGAGAACTTCTCAGAGTCCTTGCCCACAATGAAAACCAAAAATCCCTTCAATTTGTCAGATCTGTCAAAACATTTCAGAGAGTAAAAATCCTTTAAAATCCAAATCAAAAGTGTTCTGACAAACTGAGGCAATCCATTTAAAACAGAGGGGCTTTTGTGAAACAAATGGAGTGAGTGAGAAGCCCCAAATGGTGCTTGTGACGCCACTTTCAGATCTGAGGCAGTGCGCCATCAGATCTGAAATTGGGTCAGGATGTGTGGGTGATTGATGAAAAATTCGTCGTTAAAAAGGAAAAAACAAGAATCAGAATTTGCATGATGGAAAAACAAAACATGAAGAGGGAGATAAATTGAACAATGAACAGATGATTCTTCCCCTCTGATCTGGACTGATCAGAGGAGGTGAGGGAGGGGATCTAATACTAATTCTACTCCTAAGACTAATCTAACTACAGCTAACATTAAACACTAACAATTAAAACTAAATCTATTCTAAACTACTGCAAACTAAATCTAACACTACTTGTGCAGAATTAAAAACCTAAACTGAAAGGAAGAATGGGACCTATGGGTCCTTAGCCGGCGGCTAAGGAGGAAGAAAGGAGGAGGGTGACTCCAGCGGAGGGAAGAGTCTGCTAGTGAGACTCCAGGGTCGTCCTCAGGTGCTACGAGGTCCTTAGCGACGAGGAGGGTCGAGAGCAGGCGATGATTCCACAGCCGGTGGCTGTGAAATTAGGGTCTAGGTGAGGAGGAGAGACTGGAGTGGACGAACTGATCGCTAAGAGATGTAGGAGGGAGCGATCCTTTGCGCACGACACCACTGAGGTGCTTAAATAGCAGCTCAGTGACTGGAATCACCGCAAGGGTGAGGTTAATCAAAATTAGGCCGGCGGTGAGGATGAGATGAGTAGAGCGCGGGGCGAGTCGAGAGGGAAATCTGACCGTCAGATGTGATCTGGGAAGAGAGGTGAACGCACGCACCGAATCGCGCGAAGGTTCCAATAGAATCCAGCTGCAGATCGAGATCAAAAGTGCGATGGACGGTCGAGAATGGCTGTGTTCTTCGCGTGCTACAGTGCGCATGAAGAACACAGGCTTCTCTTTGAAATGAGGGAAAACTTGCAGGAAGACCCTTGAACGAAGGGGTAGAAGAATAGCGTGCAGGTCCAAAAGTGAAAAGAACTATAACTGGAAGGGCCTTGCAGTCATACAGAAGGGTCCCTGCGACTTGCAAAAAGGTCCAAGAAGGAGTTTTGAAGGGTAGAAATGTAATGCATGAAGGACCTAATTGTAATCTATTTATTTCTAAGCCTAAATGATGTCCAATTGCTTTCAAATTTTTACATGTGCTTAATTGAACATTTAAGACATTGATTTTACTTCTGATTTGGCTTTTCAAACTTGTTTATGTGTTCAATTGATGCATGGATCATCATTTATTCTTTTGTTTCCAAAGTATCTCACTTTTGTGACCTAATTATGAAGTTTTAACACACATTAAAAGTTTTAGGTCTTTTCTTTAATTCCCACACTTAACCCTTTTTATGTGTTAATTTGATATTGTTTTGCTTAGTGTCTTGCTTAATTTCGGCCTTTTAGCTATGATGAGTTGCCACTCATCATACCTCCATGCTTACGTTTTGCTAGTCCCTTAGCAAACAATCTATTGAAGTGTAAGGAAATTTAAGTATCAGCAAGGTAAGTGTGTAGAGATATCTTTTTCTTCTTTCAAATTTTTTTTTTTTTTTTTTTTTTTGGTGATGATCTTTAAGCTGAAAAATTTTCCAATATCAACTGTGTTTTTGGACATTGTGAGAACCTTGTTACTGAGGATAACCTACCAAAACTCGAGGCTTAAATAACATAGACCATCTCTCAACCAACAAGGACTCTTGATATTTAAACCTTAAGTCGAATTCCAGGACTCAGGAGGTTTTACAGAGACTCAGAATGCTATGAAGTTATGGCTGTGCTTTGTGATAAGTCAGGACTAACCAGGTGAATTCTAAGGCTCATTCCCGGGGTTTCACATCTTTTTAAGTCCAGGTTGGTCCTAACTTCAGCTCATGCTTTCGGATGACTCAAAAATTGATGGTATTCAATCCCAACCCTTATTGTATTTGTGGCTCAGAGAAGATTTTTTTTTTTTTTTTGGTGGACAAACAGGGTATTATTTTGAACCCTGAAAACATTTTTGGTGGAAGAGTAGTTTTTCAGACCTTTTTGGAGAACATACTTGACCCCTTTTTTTTTCTTTTTTTTTTTTGAACAGTATGTCTCCAGAACTTATTTGGTAGAGCGCATTGTATTTGGTGGGTGGATTTTTTTGTGGAAAGAGCTTCTCCTAGACACAAGGCTAAAGATTAGGACAAAGAGTCTACCTGCACGCACAGGTAAGGACTCCACCTTCCCTAATGAACACAAGGGTTGAGGTTTAGGTTCAAGTGGTCTTTCCTGACATTGTGTAGTGAAAGCCAAGGTTACTTAGACTCCTAAGTCAAAGCAAACCAACGAATCCTGTACTGGTGACTCAGGTACAAGAGTTGTCCTAAAGTTAGGAGAGACTGTGGTCTATCTTGTCAAGGCTCAAAGTGTATTAAGCCTAAGCTTGTTTCAAGCTCCTATGGCCCGGCAGGTCAAACCAGTAACGGTTGAATGTCCATAGACACTTATTCTATTATTATTATTTTTTTTTTTTCAGCTATAAGATCATATTTAAACACTTATCTTTTCTTTCTTTTTCTTTTTCTTTTTCTCCCTCCCCTCTTGAAATGAATGTCCTCCTTTGATAATGAAGTACATGTCCCTTATTGTATTTTTGGAATTTTTCTGATTTGTTATTTTTTTGTATTTTTAGCTTTGTAATTTTTAAAAAAAAGTTTTCAAAATTTTTCAATTTTTTTTGAAGTATATAATTTTTTGATAATACTATATGTACTATAGTTGTGTCTACAATTGCATTTTGGTTTAAATGGTTTACCATTTACCCCCCCCATGCTTAAATGTTTCAATGTCCTCATTGAATGAAAGGGTGGATGCAAATGCATGCTCTGCTTTTCACTATCCTAGACTGGGTGATGGAAGAAAGTCGGAATGAGGAGATAAAATCTCTGTGCGGACGATTTTAAGTCTGATCTAGGATCAGAGTGAACAGTCGGGCTAGGAAGTGAAATGCATGACATGTGTGTCAATGAATGTATGCTCAGAATGCAAGGGTAGACACTATATGCAAATAAAGGCAAGAGTAAGAAAGGTGTAAAATAGCTATATACAAGGGTAGGTGTTTGCTAAGTTTAACGCCTTCAGCTAGGCGAAAACTTAGTTGGTAGCTCATAATGTAGGAGCGAAATGGTGGAATTGACAAGTCTGAGATCATGCGGCTCAATAAAAGGTTTCAGTCTTTGTCCATTAACAATAAAGGGTTCAGATTTGTCAAGTTCAGTCATCTCAACAGCTCCATTATCAAAAAGTCTCAAGATCATGTCGATTCAGTGTTATGCACTGGTTGTGAAATGTCATGTGTTTGGTCTTGCAGTGCTGGTCTAGGTTGGACATACCTTTGAGCAGGTATGTTCCTAGGGTTGGGTTGTGCTTGTGATGGGAGTGAATGCGGTTGACGGGATTCCGTCAAGTGTGATAGCTGGGCTCTCATCTCAGCTAAGGCCGCGTCCTGTCTTTGCTGCATAGCAATATTCTGTTGTTGCATATCAGCAAGAGCTTTCATGATAGACCGCAACTGGTCATCTCGTGTAGGCCCAGATTGAGAGTATTGGGTGGGCCTGGGTTGGGGTTGCTGGTAGGCACGCGGTGGATAACCGTGTAATTGTGGAGGAGGTGCTCGGATCGGGTTGTGCAATGGTGGTGCAGAAGGTTGTTGAAAAGGAGGTCTTTGTGAATTTCCCGACCACGAGAAATTTGGATGATTACGCCATCCAGGGTTATAGGTTTGTGTGAAAGGATCATTGTGAATGGCATGGAGCTCCTCCGAAGCTCCAGAAGGTGCAGGGAAGTCAGTGTAGGGAGGAACAAAGGTTCCTCCAACCGGTGAAGGATATGGAAATGGAAAATCCGGTAATGCAGTTTGTGTCACAGAAAGGTTATTCACAGTTTCCCTCCCTGTGGGAAACTGAGAAGAAGTGTTTTGTGCTGGTGACTGAGAAGAAGAAGATGGGTGTTTTGAGAGAAATTTCCATACTTCATCTACTTTCTTCTCGATTAAGCCCACTTTATCCAGTTGACTAGCCACTATCTCTAAGTCTTTGCTACTGGATTGGGCTTCATGTACCCCCGTGTGTGAGTGGGAATGTGAATAGGATTTTGAGACTCGGGAGGTAAAGGATTAGAAGTGGAGGGCAAAGAGAAAGATGTGGTAGCTTGGGTAGCAGTACCCAAGGGGAGTACAAGTTCTGGGTTTTGGGATCTCCTACCTTCCATTAAGTTGGTTTTTGAAATCACGTTTACTCTAATTCGATCCAACTCAATGGGAAAATTTTAACAACGTTCATAATAAAAATAGAAGAATCCTAATAAAATCTCAATTCAAGAAAGACCAATCAATCGAAACAAATCGGAGAAATTTTTCCTAGAGGCTGCTACGCAAAGTATGTTATACGCAAACAATTGTTTCAAACAATTGTACGCATCTTAAGATAAACCTAGCGATGTGCAGACCTCTAAAATCCACTGGGAATCTGGATAAGACTGAGCGTGCGAATCTAGATCCTGTGGTTGCAGAAAGATGAGGTAGAAACCCGTGTATTGTGGCCTTAAGTGATCGTGCTGTGTGCACGATAACATTCAACACAAGGCGATTAAAATCTCAAACATGGTTTCACCCAATTTTGAATATCTCCTTTTGATTTGATTGAAGGGATTAAAATGTGTTTTCTATGCTGCTCGTTTCACTTTTTAATAAATTCAGAACAAGTAGTGGTCTTCTTAACTTTAAGTCAAATGCAAATATGGCAGGAGTTAGAGTTAGGTAAGAAATGCGTACCTGACTCCAGCAATCTTCTAATGCAGATTTGACTTGAATTAAAATCTAGCAGGAATGAAATGCAATCCTAAAAATGGATGCATAAGGTTATGCTGCTGCTAGATAAGTATGAGATCTTTTTGATTTTTTTTTGATTTTTTCTTTTTTTCTTATATGCAATAAACAAAAACAAGAAAAGAAATTAACTCGGAAAATCGAAATTGAAAAATCGAGAAAAAGAAGATAAAGTCCAGGCAGTCCAGAATTATTACAAAAATTGTGTGAGAACAAGCTCTCACAACTTATGGCTAACAATTGTTCCTAATTAATAAACCTAAACTATCCATACTAAAACTAATACTAAAATCCTACAGCTACTTCGAGGCAAAACTCCACCAGGAAGACATATCTGGAGCGCAGCGACTCCACCAGGAAGACGACACTCCTCCTCAAGTGCTGTGGAAAAACAAATGATTAGTAAATGACTAAAAGAATGTATAGACAATTAATTCAATGGAAAATAAAAGAAATTACAATGAATGAATGAATGAAATAAAGAATTTCTATATACAAAAGAATAAAAAGAAAATTTTGGTGCAAAGAGCGTTGCCTCCCCGGCAACGGCGCCAAAATAAGGATGATGTTGGTTGATGATGGTGTAATGTGTGTAATGTGTGAATGACAATGATAACAATGACACCGATGATCTACAATGTGTATATAACACAATGGTTGTATGATGATGAATGATTATTGTTATGATCATGTCGTTGTAGTATAGGGTGTATAATATAACCTTAAGGATGTCGTATAGTGGTGAGTATGGGTGAGTACCAGTCATTACAACCATTATTATCATTTGCTTATTTATCTAATTTTTACTGGTTTTGTTCCAGGTCGTTCTCTGGGAGGCAATTTATTGAATTTAATTCGGTCACTCTTTGATCTCAAAATTATTCTCTAATTCCAAAAAGAAACTTTACATCTTAAAGAATGAATGAATGTTTAATTTACCTAGTTACTAAGAAGTGCTTGCAAAAATACTAACTATGAACAAGCATCAAACAATCTGTTATTATACTCTAAACTATGTACTTACAAGTTATACTATTAACAATAATATGTTAGTTCATACTACATTAGGATACCATAGTGTAAAAACTTAACTTACTAGTCTTTTATTTATAGTGACATATATATCAGTTTTAGTGACAGATATAAACGTCGCTAAATCTCAGAAAACACTATATACAACCTAAAGAAGTAAACTGAGGTCTTTAGCGACGTTTATAGTGTCGTTTTATTCTGTTAGTAATTATGTGGGTTTACTTATACGTATGTATATTACTTATTCTACTGCTGTATGTACAGTAAGTCTTTCTGTTCTTGTTATCTCTTGTGTTCCTTCTCTTAAGTCATCTGTACTTTCATTTTCTTCTGTGTTTAACTCTTGTCTCTTGAGGTATTTCAGAGGCTGCGGTAGAGACGGGGTTAGGCTAACGTCATTAGTTTAAAACATGCTTATAGTTTGCGGGCGCGCTTTTCGAGGGTTACGCTGCACCCAGAGGACGGGACCAGACCTCTACTAAGCGCGCCTTAATCTAAGATTTGGTGGCTTAGTTCCGTTTACAATCTCAGGCCAGCCCCACACACATATTAAAGTTCAGCACACATCGGGTAATCGGACCGGAAATAATAGGCAGTGTTTCGGGCGCCCTGCGCCTTGACGAATGCTTAAGGTATAGCATAAATTATATTTATATGGCTGCGTTTGGTTTGCAGCACACGATGTGGCGCTATTCCAGCGCCACATCGTGCGCTGGAAATCAGACGCAGCTGCGTCTGTGCGCGTTTTTGGCCCTCGATTTGGGGGCCATAAATTATTAAAAAAAATAAAATAAAATATGGTAAATAAAATATTTACGTAATACTACATAATTGATTAATTAATTTTGAATTTTAAATATTTTTACTATACAAATAAATTCGCTAAACTAGGCTGATTATACAGGTTGATTTACGTGATTAAATAGTTAATTACTTATAAAATAATTAGTAAATGGTCTAATTGACCTTAAACAGTTTTAATTTACATACTTAAATATTTAATACATATTTTTATTGTATTTTTACGAATTTATTTATGTTTTATTTAGGCTAAAATAGCAGTTATGGGTGTTTAAAATTAAAACTAAGTTACAGTAAGTTATACTAGGTATAATTATACTTTGACTAACTTAAATTACTTAATATATATATATATTCCCAATTTTATAGATTTATTTACTTGATTATTGCTCTAACTGATTAACTTAGCTACTAAATAAGTAAATATAAATCTGTACATACATATATACATAAATCAATAAATACATGCATAATAGATTAGTATATATACATATTTTTACATAGATTACATATGTATATGAATTTCTGTACAGGTTTTATACATATTTACAGTATAACTATGTATCTAACTGATATGCTATAGTTATAATACTATGAATAGGTATATTTACAGTTTTAAAATAAGTCTATGTCATTAGGCTTTTGTATAAAGTTAGGGAATTAGAGTTGATTGAGTGTTAGTGTTCAATTAAGACAGCAGCCACAGCTACTGTCAGAAGAGATGGAGAGAAGAAGAATGTATTTAGTATGTGTTGTTTACAGTGGCAGTGGCTTAAGCCACTGTCAAGTGGCTAACTGCTGCTGCAGTTAGTCCACTTAGAGAAAGGGGAACAAAAAATTCACAGATGAAAGGGGAATTTGGAGAAGAGAATTTGGAGATGGAGGGAAATGTAGCTGCAAGTTGCAGCATGTTGCTGTATAACTGGGAATAAGAGAAAATTCAAAACAAACTAAAAATTTTGAGAGTTGAAATCCAAATCTGATAAGGGTTTAAATCTCACGAAAATCTCAGGTAAATTCAGCTCAAACACTCATTAGGAAAAACCCTATCAGAAGCATCCTTTCAGATCAAAATTCAAATGGCATTGAGTTAGTCTTCCTAATGCCATAGACAGCATGAAGGAAGACTTAGCTCAATCAATTAAAACCAACAACATACAATCCCAGTTTCTTGCAACCTTAAGGAGTATGGAAAGCTCCTTAGGTTAGAGAATCATCATACAGAAATGATCATCAACACAAATAGTGTATGGCAGTTCTGAAATAGCAAAAAGAGACTAAGAATGCATTAAGGAAATTTAATGGAAGCTAGCGAATGCATTCAAAACAAAGTATAAACAGAATCATGAAAGGCTCTTCTGATTGGTTCTCTATCACCAGAGAACTTCTCAGAGTCCTTGCCCACAATGAAAACCAAAAATCCCTTCAATTTGTCAGATCTGTCAAAACATTTCAGAGAGTAAAAATCCTTTAAAATCCAAATCAAAAGTGCTCTGACAAACTGAGGCAATCCATTTAAAATAGAGGGGCTTTTGTGAAACAAATGGAGTGAGTGAGAAGCCCCAAATGGTGCTTGTGACGCCACTTTCAGATCTGAGGCAGTGCGCCATCAGATCTGAAATTGGGTCAGGATGTGTGGGTGATTGATGAAAAATTCGTCGTTAAAAAGGAAAAAACAAGAATCAGAATTTGCATGATGGAAAAACAAAACATGAAGAGGGAGATAAATTGAACAATGAACAGATGATTCTTCCCCTCTGATCTGGACTGATCAGAGGAGGTGAGGGAGGGGATCTAATACTAATTCTACTCCTAAGACTAATCTAACTACAGCTAACATTAAACACTAACAATTAAAACTAAATCTATTCTAAACTACTGCAAACTAAATCTAACACTACTTGTGCAGAATTAAAAACCTAAACTGAAAGGAAGAATGGTACCTATGGGTCCTTAGCCAGCGGCTAAGGAGGAAGAAAGGAGGAGGGTGACTCCAGCGGAGGGAAGAGTCTGCTAGTGAGACTCCAGGGTGGTCCTCAGGTGCTACGAGGTCCTTAGCGACGAGGAGGGTCGAGAGCAGGCGATGATTCCACAGCCGGTGGCTGTGAAATCAGGGTCTAGGTGAGGAGGAGAGACTGGAGTGGACGAACTGATCGCTAAGAGATGTAGGAGGGAGCGATCCTTTGCGCACGACACCACTGAGGTGCTTAAATAGCAGCTCAGTGACTGGAATCACCGCAAGGGTGAGGTTAATCAAAATTAGGCCGGCGGTGAGGATGAGATGAGTAGAGCGCGGGGCGAGTCGAGAGGGAAATCTGACCGTCAGATGTGATCTATTTAAGTGCGAAGGTTCCAATAGAATCCAGCCGCAGATCGAGATCAAAAGTGCGATGGACGGTCGAGAATGGCTGTGTTCTTCACGTGCTACAGTGCGCGTGAAGAACACAGGCTTCTCTCTGAAATGAGGGAAAACTTGCAGGAAGACCCTTGAACGAAGGGGTAGAAGAATAGCATGCAGGTCCAAAAGTGAAAAGAACTATAACTGGAAGGGCCTTGCAGTCATACAGAAGGGTCCCTGCGGCTTGCAAAAAGGTCCAAGAAGGAGTTTTGAAGGGTAGAAATGTAATGCATGAAGGACCTAATTGTAATCTATTTATTTCTAAGCCTAAATGATGTCCAATTGCTTTCAAATTTTACATGTGCTTAATTGAACACTTAAGACATTGATTTTACTTCTGATTTGGCTTTTCAAACTTGTTTATGTGTTCAATTGATGCATGGATCATCATTTATTCTTTTTTTTCCAAAGTATCTCACTTTTGTGACCTAATTATGAAGTTTTAACACACATTAAAAGTTTTAGGTCTTTTCTTTAATTCCCACACTTAACCCTTTTTATGTGTTAATTTGATATTGTTTTGCTTAGTGTCTAGCTTAATTTTGGCCTTTTAGCTATGATGAGTAGCCACTCATCACCCACAATGCTTCTGCAAGCAGAGATGACCAATCCTTCCTATCAGGTCGAACAATAACCTGGAGGATTTTCTTGATCTCCTGGTTTGATAGCTCATCTAGACCATTAGTTTGGGGGTGGTAAGGACTAGAGATTTGATGCGACACCCCGTATTTGGTCATCAGTGACCTGAACTGAGCGTTTGTGAAATAGGTCCCTCCATCGAAAATTATTGCTTGTGGAATCCCAAACCTTGAGAAGATGTTTTGATGAATGAATCTAATAACAACCTTGTGATCATTGGTTTGGGTCGGAATGGCTTCTATCCACTTGGACACACAGTCAACGGCGAGTAAGATGTATTCGAAGCCATCCAAGATAGGGAAGGGTCCCATAAAATCAATCCCCCATATGTCAAAAATCTCGCATACCAGGATCGGCTGTAAAGGCATCATTTCTCAATGGCTCATGTTGCCCAAGGTCTGGCAACGGGTACATGCCTTACAGTGATCGTTTGCATCATTCAAAATTGTGGGCCAGTAAAAGTTACACTGGAGGACTTTTGATGTAGTTTTGTGTCCTGAGAAATGTCCACCGTATGCCTGGTCATGGCAGAAGGAGAGTATGCCTTTAATTTCTACTTCCGTGACTGATGTAAACACAATTACACTACTTAAAAGGTCTATTTTTGCATGTTCTTAAGCATAGGATTGCATTTCATGATATAAATATTGCATTACATGCATCATCTTACATTTAAAATAGTTTGAATAAAATGGAGGTTAATTGTCACCTTTTATGGGCTTGGACAGGGCAAATATTTTATCGGGGCCTCGGATCAAAGATCCAACCGTATGGATGTGATCAGGGCGACGATTGGAGTTCAACGACTCCAAGATCGCCCTAATCAGGCATCCGTAGCATCAGATAAGTGACCCAGGAACCCTAGAAGATCAAGGGCCAGGATGGTGTAAATCTGCACTTCAGATGATAAATCCGACCGCACGGATGAATTCGGATCGATGATCGCAGCCCAACGACACAAAAATCAAGTCAATCTGACATCCGTGGCACCATCTACAACTTCCAGAAGATGGACGGCCAAGATGGCGCCACGTGGTGCCATCTCAGTCGCCCAAACGGTAGCTTGCATTTTGTGAAGGCCCCCACCCGATCACTCTCCGTCATCAGATGGAGATCCAACGGCTGTGGTCGCTCGCGCTTAAAAGCGTCCGCACGACCATTTCGTCCGCGTAGCGCAGCGGCGACGCAGCTGCGGGCGAAGCAGAGGTCGCGGGTTCGAGCCGCGGTGAGGGGGTGAAAGGCGCGGGCGAGCGGGCGCGGATGAGCGTCAGATGAAGATCCAACGGCTGGGCGCGCTCAATCAAGACGACGCGCGATTGGACGCCGGGCGTAACGCGCAATCGCACGCGGGCGGGCGCGGACGCGATTTAAGCCGTCCGATCTCGCGATCGGACGGCTGAGACTTTGCGAACGTGCGTAGGCGTTACGCGCGCGGGCAACCGAGCGGGTGCGCGTGGGCACGGAGGCTACGCCCACGTTGGGGGCTTTAGCGACGGTTTTATCCGTCAATAAAGACCCCTCATTTATTATTTTGAAGTTGTAATGTCCATTTTGCCCCCACTCCTTGCAACTATAAAAGGAGACCCCCTCCATACGAAATTTGCATCCCTTCTTTCTCCTCTCTACCCCTCCAAAGCTCAAGAGAAGCTTGTCCCACACCCGGGATGCTTCTCGCGAGATAAGGTCCAATTTTTCGTTCCCCTTCGGAAGTGGATCCCGCGACGATGACGGCGTGCTGCTTCGTTCCCGTTCTTCTGCTTCGTCCTCCTTCGTCCCGCTTCGTTCTCCTTCGTCCAGGCGTCGTCCCGTCCGACTCGTCCTCCAAGCAACCGTCGAGGAGGATTTCTCTCTCCCTATTCTTTTTACCGCTTTCTAGTATAGATTTACTGCTTTCTAGATTAATCTACTCGTCCTCCAAGCAATCGTCGAGGAGGACATTTCTCTCTCCATTCTTTTAATGCTTTCTACAGTAAATTTATAGCTTTCTAGAGTAATTGTTTTATGCTTTCTAGTTGTAATGAACAATCTCTTCAATACAAAAATACCTTGTTTATTCTACATCTCATTTTGATTTCTCTATGTAATATTCTCTTTCTCTCTTACTCTTTCTCTCTCTTCTATTTATTGTAAATAATTAGATGGTTCTAAATTGAATTATTCTGTAACAAATAAAAAGAAACGCGTAGTTTTTAAATCAAACGTCTGCCTCCCTGTGTTCGACCCGAAATTTTAATTTCGGTATAAATTTTATTTGTTGAACACGAATTCTTCGCTTTCGAACTACAACGACAGGTTTTCCAAAATCGAACACGTTAGCGTAGGTTCGTAACCGTTCAACAGTGACACATCGTCAAATTATTTGATCAGCACCAATGCGGAATAGATATGGGTCATCCCAAAGGTAATACATAGCATCGAAACGCAATTTGTCCTTCTTGGCCTTCGGCCAATCGGACAGGATCTGATGTGATTCCAAGTAGTTCACTATGTCTGCAAACCATGGAAGCCCTGTATTAATAGTCAGGAGGTGCTCATCAGGAAAATGTTCTGTGATGGGTCCAGAAGGATCAATTATCTCAGAAGGAAGGCGGGACAAGTGATCAGCTACCACTTTTTGTTTTCTCGCTTTGTCGCGAATCTCGAGGTCAAATTCTTACAACAGCAAGATCCATCAAATTAATCAAGGTTTCGCATCCTTCTTTGCAAGGAGCTGCCTCACAGGTGTGTGATCCAAGTAGATGATAACACGGGAACCCAGGAGGTATGATCTGAATTTTTCTAGGGCAAATACTACAGCTAGCAGCTCTTTCTCAGTAATCGTGTAGTTATGCTGAACTTCGCCTGGTGTTTTGCTAGCGTAGTAAATGACCACGGGTTTCCTATCAATTTTCTGCCCCAAAATCACTCCTACAGCAAAGTCAGATGCATCGCACATGATCTCAAAGGGTTGAGACCAATCAGGGGATTGTAGGATCGAGGCTTGGGTGCATTCCTTGGAGAGAAGAGTAGTTAGGGGGCGAGCGATTTTTGAAAAATCAGGCATAAATCGACGATAAAAATTGACGTACCCCAAAAAAGATCGGATGTCTTTGATCAAGCTAGGCATAAGGAGTTTGGAAATCAAGTTAACCTTGGCTCAATCGACTTAGATGCCTTTCTCCGAGATTAGATGTCCTAGGACGATACCCTCAGGCACCATGAAATGGCTCTTTTCCCAAGAAAGAACCAAATTCACATCAATGCACCGCCTGAGTATTTGTACCAAATGATGCTCCAAAAACTAAAAAGTCATCCATGAAGATTTCCAGATAATCACCTACCATATCTGAGAATATGGCAAGCATACACCACTGGAAAGTCCGGGTCCATTGCAGAGACTAAAAGGCATCCTTCAAAATGCGTATGTCCTGAAGGGGTAGGTGAACGTGGTCTTTTCATGGTCCTCTGGATGGATTGCCACCTTGTTGTAACCGAAGTACCCATCAAGAAAGCAAAAGAACCTATTTCCCGCTAGTTTCTCAATAATCTGATCAATAAATGGTAGTGGAAAATGGTCCTTCTTCGTGGAGGAATTGAGTCTTCTGTAATCAATGCAGACTCTCCACGAGTTAGCTATTTGGGTAGGTATGACCTCTCCGATTTTAGTCGTGATGATGGTGAGTCCAACCTTCTTAGGCACAACCTGGATTGGACTCACCCAGCGGCTGTCAGAGATCGGGTAGATGATCCCTGCATCTAACCACTTGATGATCTCCTTTTTCATGATCTCCTGTAGATTAGGGTTTAAATGTCTCTTCATCTCTCGTGAAGGTCATGCACCCTCTTCTGTGTAGATTCGATGTGTGCAATACGAGGGGCTTATGCCCGTCAAGTCATTTAGAGTCCATCTAATGGCTCTACGATGTTGCTAGAGAACAGTAATCAGACGGGATTCCTGGTCAGATGTGATTCGAGAGTTGATAATCATAGGAAACGTCTGATTGGAACGCAAAAAGATGTACTTTAGATGCTCAAAAAGGGGCTTGAGTTCCATGACAGGTTTACCAGTAGTAGCGGGTGGTTTGGGGTCTGTATCAGGAACAAGGGTCGGAGTTATGGGTGTGTCAAGATCAGGTTCATACTCCTCTGTTTGCCGATTTTGATCTTCTAGTAGTTGATCGGGGATAATCAGGTTGTCCTCAATATGCGATTCATCAACCATGGCTTTGATATCACATATTTGCTCTATAACCCCACAATTAATCCCTTGTTGGGACTTAAAGATGTCAATCTTCAGAGTTTGATTCCCAAATTTTAATTCTATTTGGCCCTCTTCACAGTTTATGTTGGCCCTAGCAGTGGCCAAAAAAGGTCTCCCTAATATAATTGGTGTATCCCTTGGGTTCTTAGGTGCGTCCATATCCAGAACTATGAAATCCACTGGGAAATAGAAATCCCGCACCCTAATATTGACATCCTCGAGTATTCCTTTAGGTGACTTGATGGATCGATCGGCTAACTATAACGTCACCTCAGTTGGTTTAAGTTCGGACTCTTCAAGGTGGTCAAGGAGGGAAGTAGGTATTAGATTTATGGAGGCACCTAGGTCTAGCAAGGCTCTATCAAATTGGGTTTCACCAATTTTACATGAAATCAGGGGAGTTCTTGGGTCTTTAGCCTTGGGTGGGTGTTTACTCAAGATTACAGAGCTGGCTTGCTCTAACAATACGATCGGATTCCCACTTTTGGTTTGCGGCTTACGCTTGGGTGTACACACATCTTTCAGGAATCTTGCATAAGTCGATACGTGGCAGATTGCATCCATCAAGGGGATGTTTATTTGGACATGTTCAAAGAGCTTGACCAGATCCTCCTCAGGAGCCACGGGTTTGGTTATCCTTTTTCCTTTGGTCAAGGCCTCAAGAAATGGAATCCTAGTTGGTTCCTTTAGAATAGGTCCAGGTTCTTGATCTGGGATAGGGGTATCCTGGATGATTATCCTAGGGCTTGGGCTACTACTAGGCTTAAAGTGGTTTGGATAATGTGGGTCTTAGGTTGCTTTACCACTACGAGTTGTTACGGAGTTTAATACTACCTGGTTTTGGTTTGGGTTTGGTAAGAGGGGTGGCTACTGCTGAAATCCCACATAAGATGTCAAAGCTTCCATCCCGTCTAGTGATAGAGCAGCAGGGGCCGGATAAATCATATGTGCGTGGCCTGAATTTGGGTTCATACCGCGCCTCTGGTTCGACATGTTATTTGGGTTTGGCAGAGGTTGTGAAGGAAGGATGCCAAGTTGGTGGGAATTTGCCATCTGGGCTAGTTGATTGAAAACCTCTGTGATCTCATCCTTGTGTTGTTTTTACATTTCCGCATTCGTCTTTTGAATGTCAGCCAGTGCTTAAAGGATAAGAGTCATTTGATCCTGGTTTGGCCCAAATTGATGGTGGGATTGGGCCGAGGCTGAGGCGGCTGATATGGACAAGGAGCTTGTGGACGAGGTTGATAAGGTGGTCTTTGAGTTTGAGAATTTTTCGTCCACTGGAAGTTGGGATGATTTCGCCATCCAGGGTTGCAGGTGTTGGAGAATGGGTCATTCTGGATGGCATTGAGGTCCTCGCAGGTCTAAGGAGCCTCAGGAAAGTCAAAATACGAGGGTTCAGAGTTCCCCCAACTAGAATAGAGTGGATTGGAGGTCCCTCCAGTCTGAGAGTCAAATGGGGGTGGATACAAGTCCATCCCCTGAGAAGATTGGTGATAGATGTTCTGCATAGTTTCCCTCGCAAGAGGTGGCCGTGCAAAAGAGTTCTGCGCAGAGGTGGCTCGCTGCAGAAGTCGAGTCAGCTCGTCCACCTTCTTCTCTATGATAGAGACCTTGTCCAACCGACTGGCCATTAGTTCCAAGTCGATGGATGTGGACAGGTCCTACGTCTCATGTGCTCCCCTAAGATTCTTCGATGCGTGGGCATTCATCCGGTTGAATAAGCCCATGGAGTCATTATTGATGGAGTTCTCGTACATATTTTCAAGAATCTCCCACACCGTGTCCTCATGTTGACCCATGATGTTTCCTCTGCACGTTGCATTGCCGAATAATCGAATGTCTTCACGGAGTCCCTGGTAAAAAGACTGGACTTGTTCCCATTTAGGAACTCCATGATGGGGGCACTTCTGCATGAGATCTAGAAATCGGTCCCATGCTTCATGAAGAGGTTCTCCCATTTGTTGGGTGAAATGAGTGATCTAATGGCACAAGGCATGTGTCCTGCCAACAGGAAAGAACTTCAAAAATTCAGACTGAAGTTCATCCCATGTGTTGATCGGACAAGTCTGAGTTTGATACCAATGGGCAGCCTTGTCCATGAGGGAGAAAGAAAATATTTTCATGAGCAAAATATCCCGATTTTGTGCATTTGACCCGAAGGTCTGATCTAGATGCTTGAGCTATTTAATATGCTGGAATGGATCCTTAGAGTTAAGTCCATGGAATTTTAGTATGGCATGAATCATATTAGGCTTGAGTTCAGAATCAGGACCTCCAGCCGAGATTCGGACTCGAGGCTCGATTGCCACCGCAGAGGGATTATATTGATCTCGCATCAGTGGACGCTACGGTGGGTTTACAAAGTTTTAGAAGAGATCATTTAGGCGCTGAAGCTGGTGCTCAAGGTTGTTCTCTTCTTCAATGGGTTGTTCCATGATGGAAGAAGGAGAACTTGGTTCTGAATCAGAGGAAAGGTCTATGTGGTAGGGTTGCTGCACAAACAAGGGCGTCGAGGCTCGGCCTCGACGAGAGTGAATTTCTAAAGGAGGTCTTAAGGCTGGTCTTAAGGACCTCCTACCAAACATGCACTGAAGGATGTGATGAGATCAGAAGGTGCTGGACCCAATCGAGACACCCAATAATTGTTGGATGACTATAGAGGTTCGGGGCGGATGATACCCCTTAGTCAGAAAGGTCATCCACTTGAGAAGTACCAAGGTAGCCAAACAGGGAGAGTCTCGCAAAGACCCCTACACGGTACAGCGTCCCCACGAGTTACAGGGTTTCCCCCACTCGACCTCTCTTGTCATTGAGATTCCAAGTAGACCAGAATGGGGACCTTGACCTCTTAAGTCTACCTTTTTTAAATAAGATCAAGGTGCTTAGGGTTCCACTTGAACTTTAGGCCTTTTGAGTGCAAAAAGTGACCTAATTTTAAGATTGGTTGACCCAAAGGATCAACTTCACCTCTTTATTTATTTGAGAGCTTTTAGGTCCTTTCTTTTAGGGTTCAAATGGATTAAGAGCCTGATTTGCTTAGGGTTTCTCTTGTATAGATCTTTTCAAACAAGGCTTAGGCACACCTCTTTTTGAGATTTTTGCTTCTTTGTTTAAGAGAAGATGTGTCTCTAAAAAAAAACCTAGTTTTGCAATTCTTAGGTTGGCTTTAGTTGGTCCAATTTAGTTGCCTCAAAAGTTGGTATCTAGGGCTCAATCAAGAAGGTTTTAGCCCTAGTTACCTTAATTGGATGTGCAATTCAAAATGTGTTGAAATGAAAATCAAGCAACTTTGATGAATTACTAAATATGGAAGCAGGTAGCCCTAGATTGATTTTTCTTTGTTTTTTTCTTTTCAGACTTTGAGGGGATTAAGAGAGAGGGCTAATGAAACTAACATGTTCCTTGGTGTGGTTGTTGTGCGGCTGCTCTTCTTTTATCTGCTTTCCTCTGAGACAAACACAACAAAAGAGAGAAATTAAGTCAATATTGAATCAAAAGTTGTGATCAAAGCTTCTAAAATGCCCGTTGCTCCCCGACAATGACGGCAAAATGTTTACGCGGCTAGATCATGTTTTAAAAGATGTCTCGTTGTAATATAGATGAAATCTCCGTGAAAATAAATAAGAATTTATAACTCGAAAATCAAAGTATCCGAGGTCAAACACAGGGAGCAATTGGGTATTTCAAAAGTTAAGAACACAACTCTCAATTTAATAAGAAGCAATAACTAATTCAACCAAAATTGAAGAATAATGTTATGTAGAAATAATGCTCAAAACATGGACGTCTGATGAAAAATCAGACGTCTTAAAAAGTGTTGCTACAGTGCTTGAGAAGTGATTTTTGTTTCTCTTTCTCTCTTCTTTCTCTTTGCTCTTTACTCTGCGACTGGGCTTCTTCTTCTTCTTTTGCTTCTTTGTCTTTCTTCTTCTTCTTCTTCTTCTTCTTCTTCTGCTTGGCCGCTCCTGCTTCTCTTCTTTCTTCTTTTCTTTGCTCTCTCTCTTCTTCTGCTTCTTTGTCTTCCTACAGCTAAGTCCCTGCTTCTCTTCTTTCTTCTTTTCTTCTTTGGCTACCTTCTTTTTCTTCCCTTGCTCTGCCGCTCCTCTACTACAGTGCTCTCTTTTCTTCTTCCCCTTTTTTCTTCCTTACTGTAGCTACCTTCTTCCTTGCTACGTCCTTCAGCCGTAACCTTCTTCCTTTTCTTCTCTTGCTACACCTCTTCCTTCCTTAGCTCCTTCTTCTTTCCTACACAACACCACGTAGCAAAACCTACCCTATACCCTCCCCACATCTCTCTCCCTCTATTTCTCTCTTCGATACGCTCTCCCAGAGCCAGGTAATCAGGTCGGGTGCATGCCTAGGTCCAGGCACTTGCGTGAGTGTGATCCTCGAGGAGTGCTAGGTTAGGTAATCGGGTCGGGTGCCAGGTCCGCAAGGGTAGGTCACGGACGAGGCGTAAGGGTGAGGGACCTCACCCCTGTGTTACTTGAGGTGATTATAAGAAAGCACAATATCAACTTTATTACATAGGCAGCTCAAAACTTACCGAGGTGGGACTGAAAGTCCCACCCGCTTCTTCGCGTGCTTCTGCAGGGGATGTCCCCTAATTGCTACAGCTGCTGAGTGCTTTGGCCCTAGATAGGTGGCTGATGCAATTCGCGAAGGAAAGCCATGCACCTGGGACTTGGTCTCCTGGAGTGGGGCCACCTGATGCAAGCTCGCAAGCAAGTTTCAGTTCTCCAATGGCAGCGAGGGGTCAGACCTATCCACACAAATACGGCCTCACGACCCTATCAAAAACAGGGAAACCTTCATCGTATCATGGCGAAGGTGAGGGTCGACGTGGCTCAAAATGACCTAGGAGTGCGTGCCTAGGTCGTGTTGTACCCGTGAAGGTGGGGTTGTTCGGTGGAAGTGTGGAGCATGTGTGGCAGTCAGTGGAGGGGCAGAAAGTGAGCAGTGGGTGATGGTAGAGGTGAAGAGGTTGGTGGTGAGATGTGTGGAGGTGCGGAGT
The DNA here is from genome assembly GCA_037157565.1 of Thalassia testudinum. Taxonomy (NCBI): domain Eukaryota; kingdom Viridiplantae; phylum Streptophyta; class Magnoliopsida; order Alismatales; family Hydrocharitaceae; genus Thalassia; species Thalassia testudinum. The sequence goes on from JAZHRO010000025.1 coordinate 115,538,642, forward strand.
GATGGATGCGTCTCGTCGGAGGTCAGCCGAAGATGAGGAAGATGAGGGTGGACAGTGGCAGTCGAGGGGTGGTTTATGCAATGAAAGGAGGGAAAAGAGAGAGTAGGAGAAGAGGAACTTATCTGGGGTGATTGGAGCGAAGGGGAGGCAGAGGAGACGAATGGAGTGTATGTGCCATTGTCAGAGAAGACGACCCTGAGGTGGAGATAACGGTGACAAGAAGGAGGTCAGAGAGGCGTGCGCTGGTGCGACGCAACACGGAGGAACGAGGCAAAGCAAACCCTGCCACTGGTATGGTGGCAGGGCGACGAGAGAGAGGAGGGAGGCTCGCCGGAACTCACTGGACTTCCTGACCAGAGGAGAAGAGGATGAAATTGGGGAGGATTTCTGGCCAAGTTGAGCTGAAGAGATGCGGCTGGGGTTGAGGATCCTTTTATAGATGCTGGCAGAAGCTCTTGTGCTTGGAAGACAAGCTTCCAAGCGCGAGAGTCCTTGCCAGAGAAAGAATCCGTTGGATACCCAATTCTCTCATGCCTTCGCACGAGAGATTGGGTGCAAATAAGAGATTGAAATCAAGCTCAAATGGAAGGGAATTCCTCAGAGAATCTCCCTTCCAAATCTCTGAGATCTCTGAGGAATCCGGGAGTACTCCCCCTTTATTCCTCGCCGAAGTAGGATTTCTCCCCATTAGTGGCGGAGGGACCTGTTTGTAAGAGTGGCGAGGAAGTTAGGGGGGTCTTCGTAAGAGTTTTCAAAAGTTAGGGGCCAGAATGTAATTGGGTGGACTATTTTGCAAAGTAGGGCAAGATGACCTCCCCTTAGGTCCAAATTTTGGTAAAAACCTAATTTAGACCTAAGAAATCCAATGGTGAAGCCAGATTTTAGGTTTGACCACGTTTGACTGGACATTTCACATAAAAATCCAAATAAGGTCAAATAATGAGCTATGACCCCAATCTAGGTCAAAATAGGTTCCAAAGGCCAAATTGAAGGTTCTAAACCCTAGGGGATATTTTTCCATGAATTTTAGAGGGTTTAGTTGATTTTCATCCTAACCAGAACCTCATTGAATTAAGAGGGTCTATTTTAAGGTTATAGAATGTTATTTAATTCTTGGATTGCACAATAACCCATTTCTGATTTAACCAACCCACTCTTTATCTTATTCTGACCATTTGACCTATGTTTTGCCTCTTTGAAATCCCATTTATGTACTGCAATGGTGAAATTGTAGTTTTTATCCTTTAGTTTATGTTTCCTTCCCAGAACAGTAAACCCTTGAGTTAGGTCTTCCTTGAGGTTATGCAGGAGCTTTTGTTTACTTTCTCAGGTCAAAATGAGCTATTTAAGGCTCATGATGAGGCTCTCATCACCTCCCAGTTCTAATAAAATCTCCCTAGATGTCCTCCCATACAAGTATCCCACCACCACACACCCTATTCCACACACAATCAGTGATCACACATGCAGAAAAGTATGGAAGCCACATAGATAACTCATATAAGCCACCACTCCCATCCTTCTATGCCTCAAGTCACTAGTGATGAGCCCATCCCTCTTGCAAAGCCACAGAAAAATTTGTATCTTCAATGGGAATTTTCAACTTCCATAAACTTTCACAAATGATGTCAGCATCTTCACTTTGTCTCCTTGAAACCATATCTTCATAGGCCTTGGTAGTGGAAAAATTCCCCATCCATCTGTATGTGTCAGCACCCCCTATTGGCTTGAAAGCTTGCAAGTCTTGCATCAGTCTTGCTCTTTCCCCCCATGTGCAACTCCCCTCCCTGCAGCCTGTTTCTTGTATCTCCCATCTATTTGTTTCTTCATCCCAGAGATCTGCCACCTTAGCCTCTTTGTCACCCACAAAGACATATACCTGTGGGTTGTGAGTATGTAATACACCCAAAGATGACCACTTTTCCAACCAGAAAAGAAAGAATTTTCCATCCCCACAGGCTAGTTGGAAAATGTCCCAATTCTCCTTCATAGCTGCCACCATCGAGATCCAACAATGTGATGCTTTAATTGGGGAAAGTCTATTTGCCACAGAATGTGAAGCACCATATGTTCCTCTGATCACTTCCGCCCAGGATTTATTTTCCCCTTGGAAAATTTTTATTGCCCACTTCAATAGTAGAGAATCATTAAACTCCTTCAAGGATCTAATTCCATACACCCCCTGCTTTTTTGGTGTACACATACTATCCCACTTTACCGATTGGAGGAAACGTCCACATTTTTCTGCCCCTTCCAAAAGAAATGCTTTCTCATTATATCTAGGCACTTCCAAATTGCTTTAAGAGCTCTAAAAATTTAAAACATAAAGACTAGCATTGTTGTGATAATAGAGTTCAAGAGAATCAACCTTCCCCCCTTTGAGAGAAATTTACTGCTCCAACATTCCAACTTTACTGAAATTTTTTCAAACAAGTAGTTCCAATCACTCTTCATCTTCCCACTCTTCAGTGGCAACCCAAGATAGGCTATCGGCAATGACATGATTGGCGTGTACAGAATTTCAAAAAGTTGGTGGCCCACATCTCTGTTCATTCCAAAACAAATAAGAGAGGATTTTTCCCCATTCAGTTTCATTGTTGAAATCTCCCAAAAATGGTCACCATATGATGTATAGTGCGTGCCTTTCGTGTACCCCCTTCTAAAAAAAAACTGTCATTCGCATATTGGAGCACAGGGGCCAAAGCTTGACTATTCGATAGAGAATACCCCTTGATCATCCTCAATTCCGTGAGCTTGAGAGTGAAGCGAGCCAAGGTATCCACTGCCAAGTTGAATAACAATGGGGCTAAAGGACACCCCTGCCTGATCCCACATCTAGGTTGAATCCATGCACCACATGGTCTCCCATTAATCAAGGGGGAGAAAGCCAAGGCAGTAATGCATCTCTTCATCCATCTAATCCATAGGACAGGGAATCCTCTACGTCAGAGTATCTCCCACAGATAAGGCCAGGAAACTAAGTCGTAGGCCTTACTGAAATCAACCTTCCACATGAAGGCCCTTATATTTCTCCTACTCCATCCAGCCACCATCTCCTAGGCCACAATAAAGGACTCTTGCAATGATCTATCTGGTAGGAAGGCCGACGGAACAAGCAATATCATTCCTTGGAGTACCCCTTTCAATCTATTTGCCAATATTTTGCTTATAATCAAATAAATGGAGTTAGATAATGCTATGGGTCTGAACTCACTGAACCTCTCCGCCCCTGGCTTCTTAGTGAGAAAAAATAAATATGACCTGCTTAACTTCTCAAACCCTCTATTCCCCTATTGGAACTCGTGGACCACCTCCATTACTTCTCTCACCACCCTCCAAAATTTTTTGTAGAATAATACTTGAAACCCATCCGGACCTAGAGATCCTTCCAGGTTGAGGCCATTGATGGCATCAATCACTTCCTATTCAGAAAAAGGGGCTACCAATCTTTCATCATGTATATCTTCCACCCTTGTGTACTCCATTGTCATCACTTTCCAAGCACTTCTAGACGGGGCAGCAGAGAGGTCACGAAAATAGGCAATAGCTACAGCTCAAACGTCTTCTATGGAGGTGAGCCATTGGGCTCTTGAGAGGGTGGATGAGATATGGTTGATGCACCTCCTTGAACTAGCAGCCATGTGGAAAAACATGGTATTGGCATCGCCCTCATGCAACCAGAGTTGCCTCGACTTTTCCCACCAGTCCATTTCCCTCTTCAAATCCTCTTCTAGAGCCACCTCTTGCATTTGTTTCTATTGCTGCAACTCACTTTCAACTAGTGGACCTAAAGCCTCTTTCTCATCTAGTGTACGCAGCCAAGCAAGAGCTTCAACCCTCCTTTGTTCGCACAACACCCCCACAGTCTGTCCGTACTCCTTCAACATAATCTTCAGCCCCACTAACTTCGTAGCAAGCCTCGAGGTCGCTGACCCAGACAGCTGTTTCATCTCTCACCAATTTGCAACCATGTCCTTGCAACCTGGTTCCCTCAACCATGACCTTCTGAATTTAAAGTAGGAGCCCACTAAACTGCCTTCACCACAATCCCAAATTAACGGAGTGTGGTCGGAGAATGGCCTCTCCTGCCTGGCCACACTAGAAAGATGGTGCCTGTCTAGAAGACTTGAGTTCCCAAAGAAATGATCAAGTTTCGACATCTGCCTGTTGCCACTACTCCAAGTGTATTCCACACCCGAAGAGGGGTACTCATTCAAACCCATGTTCTGGACCACAAGCTGAAAACCAATAGTAGACTGGTTAGTATGCCTACTCACTCTGTCCTGACTGGATAGTGTACAGTTGAAGTCGCCCCCTACGAGCCATGGACTGTCCCCAATCCCCTCCTCTCTCTCAGCAAGCTCAGACCATAGTGCAATCCTTCTGGTCGCATTACATGGTCCATAAACACAGGTGATATACAGACAACATCCCGTGTGGAGGACCTAAAATCTATAGGTTATATGGAATTCAACCTGCAATACCTCTGTCAGCTGCAGCCTTGCGAGCTTCCACCATATGGCCATGCCTCTCGACCTACCTTGGACCCTCACAGTAGTGATTTCACATCTCCCCTCGTGTATCAGCAGCTTCCAAGAGTTTTGTCCATCCTCTGCAGTGTGCATTTCTTGCAGAAGCGCACAATCAACATCCCACTCTCTCATATATCTAGCAAGGGAGGCTCTTCTCACCCCGTCATGCAGCCCACACACGTTCCATGATAGAACTCTCATCTTGTGTCAGGTTTCCACTTCCATGCCCTCCCATCAGTCCTCATCACTCTAAGTGCTCTTGCCACCATGCTCAATTCCATCCCCATCCTGTCCTCACCTCTCCTTCTCCGCAGTTTGTATGGGGATCTAATTAGTACTCCTTTCCCTTTGCCTTTAGTCCCAACATCATATCTAAAGTCTTTAGGCATATCAAAGGCAAATGGAGTTTCCACCCCCAACTTTCCAGGTCCTGTTCCAGCATTCTCCTCCATTGATATAATCATCTGCAAGCCTCTCTTATGCATACTGTCCTCATTCATCATTGATTCAGTGGCTTTAGACATCAGGCCCCCCTTCTCGTTCCTCAACATGGTGCTCCTTTCTCTTCTTTATCACTAGTCTCTCCTCTACAAAATATCCATCTCAATTCTCCTAGACAGATGGTTTTGGACCACCCCTGTGAAGGTCTTTGCCCTTGGCTACTCATGTACTTTCACAATATCCAAGTAAATTCGAAGTCGGATCAACCACGAGCTTCCCCCACATCTAAGGATGATTTTTTCCGGTAAAGAGCCACTGTGTGCAAACACCACGTTCACCCAAATTGCCCTCCCATCCCCTTCCCCAATCACAACTTCTGAATCCTCCTTCAGCATCGCGAAGCTTTCAATCATCTTCGCCACAACCATTTTGGTTCTCCAATGCAAAGGCTGACCACTAATCTCCAATCTCCCCTATCTGGATGCCACCTTCTGTGGGGGTCACTCCTTCAATGCCCCATCAAATGGCGAAACATACCTCCACATCACATTGATGTTCTCAAACTTGCTCGATTGAAATCAGAGCAACTCGATGTCCATCATACCCAAGCCATATAAAAGGAAGCGAGAAGGACCCAAGGTTGCAACCTTCCAAATTGGTGAGCTTAGGGTTAGGGATCTTACCAACTGTTGAAGTCAATCCAAAGATGGAGCCCCTGTCATCACCTTCCCAATCAGTGCACCCCTTAGAACCAAAACCATCGCATGAATTGTAGATTCCTTAGCTCTGAGGGGGTGAGTTCAGCGTGACGTAAAAATAATGCGGAATTATAAATAGAAAAATCTCACAAAATAACAATCACACAATATACACAATGATTTTTAGGTGGAAACCCAACCTGGGTGAAAACTACCACCTAACCCTCTCGAGTTAGGATTTTCCAATCAACCAAGTTGATCAAATCCACTAAACAAATCACTTAAACGAGGGTGATTCAACCTCAATTACAACCACGCTACAAGTGCGAGGGTAGTGTTCCTCAACCCCGTCTCTTCACGAGAAGGATTTTGTCCCTCGATGAAGATGGGAATTCGCAGCGCGAATACCCAACCAAATAACAAAGTAAAAACAAATAGAAATCCTATAGAGCCACAAAGATATTCTTAAACTAATCTTCTGTAGGAGTTAGGATGCTTCCTTTTGCTGGAAGTGCGTCGAATCAGTGACACAGGTGCGTGAGCCACGCAACGGCACAACGATGCTCTCGTGAACTATAGCGGGAGAGCAGGTGCGCAAATGATCGATGCTCTCTAGATGTACAACTTAAGCTTGGAGAGCGAGAGCTTCAACTTCTTCTTTTGGACACAAAAGATGTGGAAAGTGGTTTGCTTAGTGTGTCTTGGTGTCTGTTTGAGTGGCAAGGGTTCTCCTTTATTTATAGAGGCCCTAGAAAGGCTTTGGAAGGCTTCCATAGCCTTTGGGTGCAAGCTCCAAGAAAATCAGGCAGAAATCAAGATTAATCATTACACTGACAGGGTTATCAGACGTCTGATCCTAGCATCGGACATCTAGAAAACCAGTTTAAGACATTTGGGAACAAAGTCAAACGTCTGATTTTAGGCAGGTTTCCTTCCTGACTTGAATCAGATCAAAATAGGGTTCTAGTGAAAGTCTATCAGGCGACACACAGGACATCTGGCACTATGTCTGGACATCTGGAAACCTACTTTTCTGTGGGAATGGATTTCTAAGAGAGTGCAACGGCTATAAAATCTCTGAGAACAGATTTTGGGTCAGTCGAGGCAAAATGATCATGTATCAGACGTCTAGTGTCCTCTACGGACGTCTGATACAAGGCAATGGTCATTTTCTTCAGTGTTTGCTAAGCCAACCAATGGTCCACTAATTAAACGTCTAGCAAAATCATCAGACATCTTCTAAGACATCTAAACTAGGGTCTGGACGTCTGATTTCATCAGACAGAACTAACTAAGTCCAGCCTAAACACAATCGGACGTCTGAGTCAACATTCAGACGTCTTAAAAGTATTTATCAGATGTCTGATTTTCAGATTAGACGTCTAAAAAGGTTGTTTGAACCCTAGTTTGATTTTCTAAGTTCTCTACAGAAAACCTAAGTATCCTAGGGTTGTGTAGGTGTTCCTAGGACTACTGTTAGGGTTCTTTGAGGCTCTTTAACATGAATCTAAGTAACAAAATAAAGAGCAACAAAAGAAATGAAAATACAAAGATTACAAGGAAAGGAAATCTATCCTATTCTTCATCTCCTTCCTTCATCAAGCCATCACTCCTTGCAAAGCTTCTCTGTTCTCCGTCAAGCTCCTCCAATCCGCCATGGATGTAAGCTCGAACTCCATCCAACCACATCTCCATTTGCAATTAACCTGAAATCTAAGACTTCAAGTGCAAATGTTAAATGACACGTGTTTTGTTATCATCAAAATAAATGATCACGGTGCTCTAGCACCAACTTGAATGTCTCCTAAGTATGGGACCTCCACATCAAGGAAGTGTCTAACCAAAGTTGGAGGTGGAGGCGGCGAAGCCCTCGGTCCCCTCTGCCCCTAGGGAGGGTGATAGTGTGGAACATTTCCTCCTCCCCGCTGTGTCCCTCCTCTCTTACACGTATCACGTTTATGGCCTTCTCCACCATAGGCTACACAGATTAGAGGCCCCCTGCACACCACCGCCATATGTTCTCTTTCCCTACATCGAAAGCAAAGGACCTCCCCGCCTTCGCCCACCACCTAGCCTCCACGGTGGCCCTCCCTTTTTTGCGATCTACCTTATGCCTCCACCTCTTCGATCTCCATACCTCCCAACCCTCATTCTCCCTCCTGTCGCCACAGCCCCAACGCCCCATTCTCCTCCAATGAATAGCTACTTTACATAATAAGGTATTTATTAAACATTTTTAATTTATTTTAGAATGTTTATTTTAATTTATGTACACTTAATTATATGATACACATAGATATACATATAATTTTGTTAGAAATACTAATATATAGTATAAATATATTATAAGTAGGTGGAAAATAATTAAAATTAATATATACAAGTATACAATATAGATTACGTCAGTATTAAGTTAAATTACTAATTTATTTTATTTTAACTTAATAATTTACCTAATTAAATTAATAATCTAATTATTTACAATAAATATATAAATAAATCAATGTACAGGTATAATTGGGTATGTATAAATACTTCAATACGTATGTACAATAATAGATACTATTGTATAGGTTTAAATACTATTTATAATTATCTTAATTTAAGTACATATAATATAACATAAATTAATATGTAATTATATAATTAAGTTATATATACAATAGCTCATCCTAAATATTTATGTAAATATATATAATACATTTATAAGTTATTTACATACATTTAACTTATCTAAGTTAATATTTATATTTACAAGTATAAATAGTATATACATGGTATTTTTGTATATTTTTGGGCATTTTTAGACTTTTATGGTATTTATATATTTAATAGAGGTAGGAGAAGAGAGAGAGAAGGTAAGATGATGGAAGAATAGTTTCCTTTTGAGTTTTTGAATGCAATTCTTTTATTAAGTTTCATAGTAGACCAAACCGTCAGTTGGTATGTTTTACAAGCCTGAGGGTTTGGAATACTTTGAAACTTAGCATACACTTAAAAAATTACCTAATCCTACTCAAGATAGGTTTCTTTTATTTATTTACAATTTTTTAATACTTTTTTATGTTTTTCCAATCTCGTCCAAATTAGGCTTAGAATGAATTTCAATCAAAGAACCTAAGGTCTATGATTGTTTCAAAGGTTGAACAGTAGGTTTAGATATTTACAAACATTCATCACAGCACATGGAAGATATATAAACATTTAAACATGATTTTATTTTAATTTTTCTTCAAAAACAGATGTTGGACAGATTTCACGTCACATGCAAGGTGACAAAGAGTTTAGGAACACAAATTACAAGTTATATTTAAATAGAATGAAGTCCAACTTGTACATGAATGCTTGTTCTATACTCCTAACAATACAAAACATGACAGCCATTTGAATTCCTTAAATTGACCTAAAATCCACTTTGAATCATTTCCATCCAGATCTGCTGCTACAACTCAGCAGCCAATTCAACTACTACTAAATGAAGTTCAATAATCCAACAAGTTCTGCAACAGCCAAATTTTAGCTACTATTAGCTACTGAAGCTATTGACCTACATGCTCTATTTCTCAGCTGCATGATCAGCCCAATAGGGACTAATCTGTTGCTCTTGCTGCTCAATTTCAGTAGCTAATGCTACTACAATGTTCAATGTCCAAATCTGTGTATAAAATCCAAGAAAATTCACTTTGAAAGCATCACAAATGTTCCCAGAAGGGTCTGAATTCTCATTAAAACCTAATCAAAGATCAAAAACCCTAGAAATCCTAATTGACTCTCTTTCAAAGCCATAAACAGTATAAAAGAAGGAAATCAAGAAGGGCACTCAAACTCATTCAACATAACACTTCCTGACCTTTGTTAGATGATTAATGAGATTTTGTACATGAAAAAGATTGAGTTTGAAAACCCATCATTGCAGTTGCGTAAAAATCCGCTATCAGATAAATTTACTGAAACTCTGGTGAGTCCTGAGTCGAACATGGGAAGGCTACATCAATTATATCCCCAATTATATTTTTTTTGTATTTTCTTCATAGGGGAAACATTCACAATGGAAACTAAACTACTTGAAATATAAACAAGAGAGAGAGAGAGAATAACAATTTTATAACTATGATAATGTCACTTACAACTAATTTCTACAACTAGAAAGTTGTAAATCTATACTAGGAAGTGATAAAAAGATAGGGGATGAGAAATTATCTGCCTTGACGAAAGCTTGGAGGATGAGCTGAATGGACGAAGCCTGGAAGAAGGAGAGTGAAATAGAGGATAGAGGGCGAATCTAGAAGAACTGGGGATGAGGCAAGGCGTCGATGTCACAGGATCTGCTTCTAGAATGGGGGCAAGAGGACGACTAACAAGAGCTCTATGAAGGGGGTGAGAAGTGGAAAATTTTGATTATTAACTCTAGTGGAGCTTCCTGTAGCTTGGGAGCACTAGAGCAAGCATAAGAACGTTGTTCTCAGCTCTTTGGGAGGTTGAGTGATGAAGGAAGGGATGCTTTGATGAATGGGTATGGGGGCCCTTTTATAGTTGAGGATATGGGGGCATAAGAGGCACTTCATATTTAAACTTTTAATACAAGTCCTTAGTGATGGATACGTGCATCACTATAGCCGCACATCGCTAAAGCCACGCTTCTAAACTCAGCCGCTCACCGCTGATCCAAGAGTCCACACGCTACCATGTCATCTCCTATTTGCCTTCAAGCTTTGCGCCGCTTGCCTCAATCATGGTCGTCCGATCAAGATTAGACGGCCTAGATCGCACCATTGTCGCTGCCGGTTTGTGCCTTAAGTGTCGAAGCGGCACTGATTGCACAGCAATCATGCAACCTAAAACACCTGAATTAAGCTAGATTCTAGCATAACTTAGGGACAATACATGCATAAGCATCGTAATTTGCATAATGGTTAGTTCGATTAGCTGCATAGATAAAATCATCATTTTATGTACGAATGTGAGATGATTTTAATCATAGATGATTCGAAGTTGCAGATGTCAGATCATACCAAATAGATCTGATCAGAACGACGACGGGAGTCCAACGCTTCCAAAATCGTCTCAATCAGACAACTAGAGCATCATGTGTAGTCCATAGAATAATAGAGATCATGGAGCCAAAGGACAAAGATCCAAGACTCAGATGAAAGATGCAACCGCGTGGATGGATGTGGATCAACGATTGCAATCCAATGACGTAAAAATCAACTCAATCAGAGATCTACATCACTAGATACAAGGAAAAGATTGACGGCCATGATGCCTCCACATGGCGCCATCACAGCCGCCGTCACCGTTGACCCATCTCTAAAGGCTTTTCAAATGCACGTTGTGGGCCATTGGATCTTCGTCCATCGGCAACAAGTGCACCGAGCCACCACTTCACCACTCTTCATCAAAAAGGAGTAAATCTCGGCCGTTGGATCTTCATCCAACGACTGAGAACGAGTTGCCTTAAAACATAATTGCAACAAGAGAAGGAGTAGCGTAAATGGTCTACGCCTTTGCCACGAAGCGATGGGCATGCGTTCGAGTGGCCGCTACACATGAAATCAGGCGTGAATTAAATATCACTGTTGGATCACGAGCAAAGTGTGGAGATGCAACCATGTGGCGAGTCGAGAGCGGATCGCAACCGAATGCCTGATCCAACTCGTGATCCCATGCAATTTCTGAATCGCGAAGGCGAGGGGCATGCGCATTTAAGCCATTCGATCGTAAGATCGGACGGCTGACATTGAGGCGCATTTTGAAGGAAAACAGCGAGTGGGAAAATGCAACGCACATGCAAGGAGAGATCCACGGCCGTCTAATCCTAATCCAATGCATGAGACCATGCCACGTGTCAGCCAGAGATTGAATTTGAGTGATAAGAAGGCTTTTGAAGGTGTTTTGAGGCCTAATCAGGTCTGTTGATCTCCCGATCAACAGATCTGATTAATCCAAAGAATTTTGCACGAATTTATGGGCTCAAATGCCCTATTTTCCCTCCAACACAATTATAAAAGAAGGCCAGGGCCCCCAGTTGAAGAACATACTCTGATATCAACTAGACATCTCTCTTCCACCTTCCTCCAAGCTGAAGCTCTCCCTCTGCAACTCTGCTCTGACCTTCATCCTGGTGCTCTGGATCTAAGGTGCTGCGGCATCTCTCACAAGCATCCTACAAGCAACGTCATCTCTTTGCCTCCTATCTCTCTCTCTCTCTATCTATCTGTCTGTCTCTACTTTTTACATAGCAATTTCTACTGTGAAAAACTCTTTATCAATGCGATGAAATTTGATCTTATGGATATCTGATGCCTCTTTATACATATATATACATATATAAACACCTGTTAGAACTAGTTTTATTGAAAATCTTTTGTTAAAATCGAGATTGCCTCCCTACGAATGACCCAGTACTCATCGATCTTTATAAATTTATTTGTCGACGTGTTTTTGCACTATACTACAACTAAATAATCTTTTAAAATGCGATTTACGCACTGGACAGGCGCTCTCATTGTCGTTCAATCAACAATCAACAATTCAGATCTCACTCGCCCGTGCCTTCAGATCTCACCTCAACGTGTTGATGGTAACACCAACATTAGCCATAACTAACTTCAATTAGTTGAAATCAAGTGACAAATGCTCTTGAATAATCGCTTGAGAGCCGTAATTCCACTCAGATTCGTTTTGAGGAGAAAACATTAAAGTAAGACTAATTTTACAGTTTTAACATCACATCATAAATGCAGAGTAACCATGGGGTTTTTCAAAGGTTAATTAAAGGTTAAGTGAGCATTAAAGTCCAAAGAGTGAGTCCATACAGACAAAAATGGGGTTTCATGTGTTTCAAGATCTGCAACAGCACACAAAACCCTAATTTTAGACCTGCTTAAATTGAAGAGGTTTTAGTTAGGATAAAATTTATCTAAATATTTTAAAATTCATAGAAAAATATTCTAAGAGGTTTGGTACTCTTGGTTTGACCATCTGAACTTATTTCGACCTTAAATAGAGTTTCAGACGGGATTTTACCCTAATTTAGGCTTCTGTGCAAATTGCTTAGTCAAATGTGGTCAAAACTCAAATCCAAGTTCACCATCAGATTCCTTGGGTCAAAATTAGGTAGGTATCAAAATTTAGGCCCAATCAGAGTCCATCTTTACCTAGTTTGCATTTCAGTCCTTTAAATGTCTATTTCTCTTACTTAAACCACTAACTTTCATATTTCTGGCAGTTCCCTAAGTTTATCGTCATTCTTGCAAAAAAATCCCCTTCCGCCATTGATGGTTTGAAAGTACCTTCAGTCGAGATTCTAGAGAGGGAACCTCTCTCAAATCAGATCTAACTCCCTCCAAAATTGGAGGGAATGATCTTGAGGAGATACCCGATCCGTTAAGCCATCTCAAGAACCCCAAATCAAATCCTAGAGCTCAGGAGAGCTCGAGGATTTTGGGAACCTTTTCTCCTAAAACCCCAGATCAATTAGGAGAGTTTCCTCAATTAGAGCTCGGGTATAAGCTCTATATAAGCTTCCTCATGTTTTGCCGTCCCCCTTAGTCAAGTTTAGGCCAAAATCAAGTCTTCTCCTCCAACACCAGCTGCCTCCAACCTCGACTCTGGTGACCCTCTCCCCAGTCTTCCTATAACCTCCCAACCATCAAATTAGGAGTGTTAAATTCTTCCTCACTCTCGTCTGCGCCTGGTGGGCCAAACCCAGGGCTTCCAAACCCTTTCGTCGCATCGTTTACCCCTACCGAAGGAGTTCATCTGCCTCGCAACTGCCAAGACACGCTGGTGCGAGTTTCTCCCTATTTCGTCCAATAGATAGGTCGTCTTCCTTCCTCTCCCTCCTTAGTTTTGATTGAACCTCTTCTCACCTCGATTCAACCTCTTCTCACCTCGATTCGACTGCTATTTGCCAATCACCCTCTTTGACTTCCTCAACTCTAGCCACGTCTCTGGCATGGTCATTCCACCACCACACACCTCCATACTTTGATCTATTACTAAGGCTACTACCAATTCATATTTGTCTGGATGTCTAAATTTTTGGAATAAGAAAAGAAGAAATCTTTTGGTTACTTCTATTGTTTTTCATTTTTGCTCGGGACTAGCAAAAACTAGGCATGGGAGCATTTGATGAGACCACAATTGTGGGCTAAGTAAATACTTAAAAGCCTAGTTACTAGATTAATATTTGCATGTACATAGCATATTCTAACATATAAATAGCTTAGCTTCTAAAATTGCTTGCATGCATATTTCATGCGTATGTAAATATAGGATGGTATGCATTAGAATATAAGTAGATTAGATTATAATTTAGTTAACGTTGGCATGCATACCTTAGGTACATTCTATTGGGTTTTTATATAAATAACTCATTATTTTTATTTTATTCCTGCAGAGCACACTCGTTGACGCACGTGTTGTCACCAACAAAGCAACTCCGCTATCATGTTGAGCTTCTCGCAACAACCTTGAGATCGTCGTCAAGCTATTGCCAAAACTTTGGGTGGAAGAAACCAACAGTGAGTGTTTAAAAGATGAAGTGCAACGGTGGCAGGAGGATCATCTTCTTCTTCCTCGCTCCTACCGTGGACCTCTCGCCTGCACCATGGAAATAGAGCATGCACCGCGCACCCATGAGATCTCCACCTCCATCGATCACACGATGTCAGCGTGTGGCCCGACGACGATAAGTCCTCACCCATCTTCTCCTCTTCTTTTTCTTCTTCTTCCAACCACCCCCTGCAACTTTCCAAAAGGAACCCAACATCTCCTTTGCACCCACATGCAGCCAAGCACGCCACCAACACCGTGCTCACCATGCAGCGATCGTCGCACTCCACGTGCCACCAGCAAGACACCCCTGCCTGAGTCCCCTCGCTCATCCTCACCCCCACGTGTCGACGCACCACCAGCAGCGCAGCCCGCACCACCAGCAGCGTAGCCCACACCACTAACAGTGCAGCCTGCGCCACAAGCAGTGTAGTCGGTGCCCCCACGCCGTTCCACCTAGAGCATGCCTGGCGACCGCTCCATCTGCAGCTCACCTCAGCCGTTCGCACTCGACACGCTCCCTTCGCTAGTGCCGCAAGCTGCTGCAAACAGAGCATGGCCCACCATCTCCCTCTCTTCTGGTTGGCCACAGTCAGCCGCCCCATGCCGCAATTCCACCATCATCGAACTCCCCATGCACCGGCCAACCATCCTCCAGCACATCTCCGGCCACTGGGCTCCATCCCATGCATGAGGAGGAGGGTGAATCATTCCCCTATTTTGAAGAGAATTAATATTTACATTGATGTGCCATTGCGTGAGTTTTTATTTTAAATAAAATAATTCTGATTTATTGAGTAATATTGCTAACCAGCCCTTCACCTTTTCTATAATTATCTGGTGATTCATTCTTTTCTCCTATGCATTCTGTCCCTCTTCCAAAGCACATGGCTAATTCAATAATGCAAGGGTATTAAGTTCTTGGCTGACTTTCTTGGTTTAGAATATTGTGGCCTATTTTTATTAGATTATTTATTTATTACATGAATTACAGCCAGCCCCTTGAGTTTTTGCTATATTATCTGATTGCATATCTATTTAACCTATTAGCCTCATGTAAATTGCATGTTAAACTATAATTGTAGGCTCTATCATGATGGAATAATAAGATAAGGAATTTACGAGTTTTATTAGGCTTAAACCTTCTTGTGGATACGACCTAACCCTCATGGTTTAAATTGACATCTATTTTAATCTTTGATTGAGAGATTTTTTTGCCACGCAACAAAATACAATGAGACATCACTTTATGTTTAAAAATTCAACAAAAATGAGAATCTCTCTATCAAATGGCACCGTTCCCAGGGAGGCAACTAGCTTAGTAAACTCGTATGTATTTCCTATGATTTTTGACTAAGATTATACATCAATTGACCTATCATTTTCTCTGTGCAAGGTACATCGAAAGAGAAGGCGCACGCAGTAGATGTTCATCTTGGTGGACCTTGATGCCACCTTAAGGATAATCGCGGGAGCCTATAGGCCTTGACCCCACATGCGTGGAGAAGCATGGAGGACCATCTAGGAAGATTCTTCCTCTTAGACTTCTGATTTAGAATTTTAGAATAGACTCTTTAGGATTTAGTTGAGTTATTTGTTTTCTTGCCCCTGTACTCTGGGGCCAGTTTTTGGGGGAGTGTCACCGATTCTTTAGATTCTAGATTTATTTTTAGTTAGTTAGTTCTTTTTTATTGTGCATTTATTTATTACAGAAAAATCCAAACTGCCTACTAGAAGCTGCATATCTTTAGGACGACCATCTACGATTGCTTGAGCAGAATCTAGATTTTCTAACTGCATTGCGTGCATTCTTGCATCGAAGAGTGCTGGAGCAAGGTACGAATTTCCTATCTTACTGCATCAGTTGTCTGCACATGCATTGCATCTAAACATAATTAAAGAATACCACTTAAACTAGTTTGAAAAGATTAATCAAGTGGCCACATTACTTCTCAAAAAGAAAGTAAAATATATAGGAAGTGTTTGAATAACTTGACTGTGATTTTCAAAAGAAAAATCACTTTTCGCAGTGTGATGCACACTTCCTACACCAAGCACGCACTATAGGCACTACACTAGGACTTGGACCCTTAAGGCTATAGGCATCGATCTCTTTATCGATGCAAACCCTCCTATCTCGCTTTGAAGCAATGGTATTAACGTTTGCCCGAGTGATTTGATACTCTAAGGAGGGGGACACCCCTTAAAGGAATTCAAGGGTAGTTAAGAGGCACTGCTAACGCATCGCCTCGAAGGAAGGGTTCACCCTACTTACATCCCTTAGTTCCATCCTTGGAGTACGTTTTCACTTGAGCATCTAAGAATATCATTGCAACAAAGTGTACATCTCTAAGGCACTCGAAGGTCTATTTTAGGGTGAGTAATTGATTAATAACTTGATTGGTCACCCAAAAGAACTAAAAGTAACCTCAACCGCCTTAATAGCCTTTGACCAGGAAGCTCAAGTGCCTTACTTCTCTTATAACAATTCGTGGGAACGGAGAAATACTACCTTGACTCTATTTGGCCAAACTAGAAAGGTTGGAAGAGGGCTTAAAGTGCTTTAACTCAACAAAAGACCTCTTGCCTTGTGTTTGCTTGGTGTATGCTTGGTAGGCATTCTCTTAGAAATAGTTTTCTTTTCAGCCCTGAGACTAAGAGAATTATGAGGAAAGCCAACCAAGAAAGAAGAAAAATGGCTGAAGAAAGACCTGAAGAAGAGATTAAGGTTGGTGAAAATCAAAGAACCTTGAGAGACTATTTCCTCCCTACAACCCACCAAGCCCTACCTATCCGAAGACCTGGAGTGGATAATCCATATGAAATCAAGAGCAGCACCATATCTTTGCTCCCCTCTTTTTATGGTGCTACTAAGGAGGATCCCTACAGGCATCTTGAGGAATTCACCGAGGTCTGTTCCATGGTGAAGCTCCAAGGCTTTACTAATGAAGACCTGATGAGGACTCTATTTCCATTCTCCCTTAAGGATAAGGCCATGCACTGGTATCATACCCTCGATGCAAGGGCAAACGATTGGGCCACCCTTAAGGGATAATGCTTGAAAAGGTATTTTCCTATGAGTAAGACCAGCCATTACAGAAGAGAGATTATGGGTTTTACTCAACAAGAAGGGGAGCAATATCACGAGGCTTGGGAGGGCTTTAATGACCTTCTTAGGTTATGCCCCCCCCATCAGGTGCCAAGATGGCAGTTGGTCACAAGGTTCTATAATGGATTATCTGAAAGGCACAGGCAAACCATCGATGCAGCTTGTGCAAGAACTTTCATGACCAAAACTGAGGATGAATCTTGGGCATTATTTGAAACATTAAGTGACAATTCCGTACATATGTCCTCTGCCTATCAAGAAATAAAACCATCAATCTTGCAGAGGAAGATAGAGGCCCATAAAGCCAGGGCTACTCAGGATTTGGCTTATCATATTCAATTGTTGAATAAAAACTTTGATAGGCTTTTAGCAAACCCCGGCATGAACCCACAAGCAGCCTCTATCTTTCAGGCTTCAAGTGAATGCTCCATTTGCCAAAGCACAATGCAGGCCACTGCAATGTGCCACTAGGCAAATCAATTCCCTAAGTTGATTCAGGCTAACCTAAACACGGCCCAAGGTTTTCGCCCACCTCCTCGCAATAACCCTTATTACAATACCTGCAATCTGGGGTGGCAGAACCATCCAAACTTCTCATACAAGCAAGGTGATGCTTCTAACTCAGGAAATACAAGACCCCTACCTCCCCAACCCATATTCCAACCATCCTATGCGAACCCTCCTCAGAATATGCCTTCTGAGATGGATGAACTTAAAGCCATGATGAAAGTGATCAAGAGCATCAGAATATGGTCATCCAATCTCAGAATAAGATGATTACTGATATGCAATCCCAAATTGGTAATCTTACTGAGGCAGTTAGGCAACGAGATCCGGGGAAGTCGCCTAGCTCTTCTAAGGAGAACCCAAAGGGCAAGGGGGTCATATTCGAGGAACACACTCAAGCTATGACCATGCTGAGGAGTGGAAAGAAAATCGACAAACCTAATAGCACTCCTTCGGTCACATCTCAGTATTCCCCTCCTACACCAGAATCAACTTCCATCTCCATCGAGGAAGAGCCACACTGCTCTCCCTCGCTTGAAATCACCAACCCTGAGGATGTCATCAGTCTGCCACCCCTCTCCTGCCATGATGACCCCTCTACCCAAAAGTCGAGGGTTCCCTATCCAAAGTGCCTATCTGCTCCTGGGGAATCTTCTGTTGGCTCGTCTCGAGCCAAGGATAGGATGGATGAAATTATGGACACTTTTAGGCAAGTCCATATCAACTTGCCTTTATTGGAAGCTATCAAACAGATCCCGTCCTATGCCAAGTTTCTAAAAGACCAGTGCACCCAGAGGCGCCGATCTAGGAGATAGGTCCAAGCTAAAGTCATCCTGCTTGACGCTGTTAGCTCAGCTCTCCAACATGGAACACCCCCTAAAATGATAGACCCAGGGGCCTTGTACATTTCAGTGGTTATAGGTAACCAACACATTGACAAGGCTTTGCTCAATCTAGGCGTGGGGGTGAACATTTTGCCGAGCTCTATCTACAGCCTTTTGGGAGGAGGTGATTTAAAGCCTAGTCCAATCATCCTCCATGTCGCAGACAGATCACTTAAGACACCACAGGGATTACTGGAAGATGTCCTGGTGAGAGTGGACTTTTTCTTCCCTGTTGACTTTCTTGTGCTAAATACTGACCCATCTAAAAGGCCCACCAAGCCGTCCATTATTCTAGGATGCCCCTTCCTAGCCACAACCAACTCCTCTATCAATTATAGATCAAGAGCACTTAAAATGGGATTTGGGAACAAGAAGATCCAGTTGAATGTTTTTGATACCTACAAGCAATCCAGATTGGAAGATTGTTCCCAGATTGAGGTAGTTGGTAAAATCATTGAAGAGACTACTCCAGCACTCTTATGTAGAGATCCCCTTCAAAAGGTCATATCTAAGGACCATCCTCCGACTATTGAAGAAACTGAAGGGGATATACCCGAATTAGAAGAGTTGCTGGGGGTACACACAGAGTCTCTGTCCCCTCCCTAGACCGTGAAGGTAGTTCTACTACCTAAGGTGGGGACATCTCAACTTAAACCCTCAATCCAAAGGGCTCCTGAGTTGGAGCTGAAACCACTCCCAAGCACATTGAAGTATGCTTTCCTTGGCCCTAATGACACGCTCCCCGTTATTATCTCGTCTGCATTATCTGAATCGTAGGAAGAAGCTCTGCTTGAGTGTTTATAAAGGCATAAGGAAGCAATTGCTTGGTCAATTACTGATATTAAGGGTGTTGATCCCTCCCTTTGCATGCATCATATATACACGAACAAGTCCGTGAAATCCTTCCGAGACATGCAGAGAAGGCTCAACCCCAATATGCGGGAGGTTGTTAAAAAGGGGATTCTAAAATGGCTGGATGCAGGAATTATCTATCCCATTTGAAACATTTAATGGGTCAGTTCTATTCATGTGGTGCCCAGAAAGGCAGGAATCACTGTGGAAGAAAACGACCAAGGAGAGTTGGTAACCACTAGACACTCGACTGGTTGGAGGGTCTACATTGATTATCACCGTTTGAACATAGCTACCTAGAAAGACCATTTTCCTTACCATTTATTGATCAGATTTTGGAACGACTGGCGGGGAACAAGTACCTCTGTTTCCTTGACGGGTACTCTAGGTATAATCAGATAGTTGTCATTCTTGACGATCGGGAGCGTACCACCTTCACTAGTCTGTATGGCACTTTTGCGTTCCGCAGAATGCCATTCTAGTTATGTAATGCTCCTACCATTTTCCAACATTGTATGATGGCTATCTTTTCTGATATGATCGACGAGTTTGTTGAGATTTTCATGGATGAATTCTCCATTTATGGCTCATCATTTAACCTATGCCTTTCACACCTTGATAAAGTCTTAACCTGTTGCGAAGAGGCAAAGCTGGTGCTTAGTTGGGAGAAAAGCCACTTTATGGTCTAGTAGGGCATTGTGTTGGGGCATGTAGTTTCCAAGAGAGGATTAGAGGTGCATACCACAAAAATTGATTCCATCTCTAAGCTTCCATCACCCACCAATTTCGTCAGGTTAGATCTTTCCTTGGCCATGCTGGGTTCTATAGGCGCTTCATTAGAGATTTCAGTAAAATCTCTAAGCCACTCTGCAACCTATTAGCAAAGGATGTTTCCTTCGATTTTGATGAAAGATGTGGCGAGGCTTTCCAAGTTTTGAAGAAAGCCCTTATTACCACACTGATTCTCCAAGCATCAGTTTGGACCCTTCCATTTGAGCTAATGTGCGATGCTTTGGATTTCGCAGCGAGAGCGGTCTTAGGTCAAAAGGTTGATGGCAAACCTCATGTGTTGCATTATGCCAACAAGACCCTTACGAATCCTCAGCAAAACTACACGATCACTGAAAAGGAACTTCTTGTTGTAGTATTTGCTTTGGAAAAGTTTCGATCATATCTTTTGGGATCCAAGGTTGTGGTGTTCACTGATCATTCTGCTTTAAAGCATCTTCTGGCTAAAAGGACACCAAACCTCACTTAATTCATTGGATTCTGCTGCTCCAAGAGTTTGACCTGGAAATTAAAGATAAGAAAGGAGTTGAGAATATGGTAGCAGGCCATCTGTCTAGGATCCCGATTGAGGCATCAACCCCTGCTGGCGATATCAAAGAGACTTTTCTTGATGAGTCTTTAATGGCCGTGGAGGTCAAAACTCATTGGTTCACTGACATAGTAAACTATCTAGTCAAGGGCATTACCCCCAGTACTTGGGACAAGCAAAAGCGAGATAGGTTTCTTCTTGACGCTAAATTTTATCACTGGGAGGACCTGAGCTTTTTAGAATAGGCCCTGACCAGCTTTTGCACCGTTGTGTTCCTGACGAAGAACAAAGAAGTGTTCTAAGTTTCTGCCATGACCTCCACTGTGGAGGACATTTTAGTGAAAGAAAGACTTCCCATAAGGTTCTTCAGTCTGGCTTTTGGTGGCCCACATTATTCCGCGATACACATACATATGTGGGTGCATGTCTACGTTGCCAGTAGATGGGAACCATCGGAAAAAGGGACGAGATGCCCCAGCAACCTATTCTCCCTGTTGAGATCTTTGACATTTAGGGCATCAACTTCATGGGTCCCTTTCCTGTGTCCTTCGGATATGAATTCATCCTTATGGTTGTGGACTATGTATCGAAATGGATAGAAGCCATACCCACGTGAACCAATGACCATTCCATGATCTTGGATTTTGTTAAGGCTAATATCATTTCCCGGTATGGCCGCCTAAGGACAATCATAAGTGATGGAGGACCTCACTTCAAGAATGTGCACTTCACAAGACTACTCCAAAATTTGGGAGTCAACCACATGATAGCCACACCTTACCATCCCCAAACAAGTGGACAAGTTGAAGTGTCTAATAGGGAGATTAAATGAATTTTAGAAAAAATTGTCAAGCCCGATCATAAGGATTGGTCTAGAAAAACTAAATGATGCTCTTTGGGCCTACAGAATAGCGTATAAGACTCCCTTGGGAATGTCTCCTTTCCATCCTGTCTACGAAAAGGCATGCCACCTTCCTGTTGAAATCCAACAGAAAGCCTATTAGGCAATTAAAAAGGTTAACTTAAATCTGGATAAAGCGGAAAAGGCACAAATGATGGAGTTAAGTGAGCTTGAGGAGCTTCATAATGAAGCCTATGAAACTTCTCAAGTTTACAAACAACATACAAAGGTCTTCCATGACAAGCACATCATTAGAAAGACCTTTGAGCCCAACTAGTGAGTCTGGCTTTTCAATTCCAGACTTAAATTATTTCTAGGAAAGCTTAAGTCCCGTTAGAATGGGCCATACGTTGTTATCAATACCTTCCCTCATGGAGCTATAGAAATTTGAAACCCTACTTCTGGTGAGAGCTTTAAGGTAAATGGCCAACGACTTAAACCCTATGTTACTCTTTCAGATGGTCAAGTTTTGGACACACTTCAGCTTAAGGAGCCTTAGCTCCTCCCACTCTCCTCCTCAGGTGATATTCTTCTATGTCTTTATTTTTCCAATGAGGACATTATCAATCTTAGGCATGGAGGGGTATAACCTGAGGATGTTTATAGCATTTATAAATATTTGCATGCATTTAGGATAGTGCATTAGCCAAAAAAAAATCTCTTTTATTTTCTTGAGCTAAATTGGTTAGTCACTAGCAGAAAATTTTATTAAGGAAGTTTCATTAAAGATTTTTTTCTTAAATTATTTCTTAAATTTAGAATCCAATACAGTTACTTCACTTGCATATACACTGGGCAATGGATCTTTAAAGAAAACAAATAAGCATTTTTAGTGCTGAACTCTTGGACAGTTAATAGGGAGTTAGGCATACTGTCTTCTATTAGATCCACCTATTATTTGTGAGAAGAAGTAGAGAGACTACTGGCGCACTAAGTCTAGTGCAAGGATTCTTAAGTTTTGGATAATTAGATGATGATACCTTAGAGTTAGGAATAGTTTTTGCTCTCTATTCCTATGTGCAAACATTGTGTGAATTTCAGAGAGTCACCTAATAAGGCAAATACACAGAGATTGAGTCCTAATAAAACTATGACTATGGTGAATGGTTACGACCGTCCTTCATAGAGTCTTCGGCTGAAGGAGGGTAGTAATGTCAAAGGTCAGAAATACAATTGTCCTATCCATTCATTCCCGGTGTTAAGAGTAGGCACTTCCACCAAATAAGCCACATAATATCCTCTTAACCATCATCATTCCTAATAATGCCTCATAAATAAAAGTATGCACCATTTTGTGTTAGTAATAGAAAAAACAAAAAAACGAGAAAAAGAAAAGAAGCATTTATATTAGAAAAATAAAAAAAATAAAAAACAAAAAGAAAAAGAAAATAGTTCAAGTTCATAATTTTGTCTTCATTTTTCATTATGTGTCGATGTTTCTGAGGCAACAAAAACACCCATCACGATCCACCAAATATGAGCTATACGTACTTTTCAATATTTCTGATCGCCCGAATACTGGCTGAGGACTTCTAACTTAGTTGTAGGGTTATTAGGAATTTAATTGAAGTGTGAATGTCATGTGAGACCACTAAACATTGAGTACATCTGTAGAATCTGGTGAGATATGTGATCTCAAAAAAGAAAAAAAAGAAGAAAAGAGAAAGTGAGTGAGCACAAAGGAACATAAAGAGAGCACAGTTTTTAGCCTCTCTCTGGGTTGACTCGTTTAATAGTCTAGAGAGTGAGAGTCTAAAGTACTAGACTACATGTAGCACCAGATGAGTGTGAGCCACCAAATATTAATCCATTCAACTCAATATCTCCTACCCAAGCCAAAAAGCAGGGTCAAATTATAGGTCATTTTCTGCTTCATCCCTGAGGGAAATAGTTGCCTATCCCGATAGAATTCTATCAAGGGTGAAGTATGAACTTCAAATGTAAGTTGGTTTTTCACTTTGATCTGTTACCTAAGCTACTATCAATTCACATTTGTCTGGATCTATAAATTTTTGAAATAAGAAAAGAAGAAATCTTTTGATTACTTCTATTATTTTGCATTTTTGCTCGGGATTAGCAAAATCTAAGCATGGGAGCGTTTGATGAGACCACAATTGTGGGCTAAGTAAATACTTAAAAGCCTAGTTACTAGATTAATATTTGCATGTACATAGCATATTCTAGCATATAAATAGCTTAGCTTCTAAAATTACTTGCATGTATATTTCATGTGTATGTAAATATAGGATAGTATGCATTAGAATATAAGTAGATTAGATTATAATTTAGTTAACATCGGCATGCATACTTTAGGTACATTATGTTGGGTTTTTATATAAATAACTCATTTTTTTAAATTTTACTCCTGCAGAGCACATGCGTCGACGCATGCACTATCACCAACAAAGCGACTCCGCTATTGCACCGAGCTTCTCGCAACTGCCTTGAGACCATCATCAAGCTGTTGCCAAAAATTTGGGTGGAAGAAACCAATGGTGAGTGTGTTTAAAAGATGAAGTGCAACGGTGGCAAGAGGATCATCTTCTTCTTCCTCGCTCCTACTGTGGACCTCTCGCCTACACCGTGGAAATAGAGAGTGCACCGTGCACCCATGAGATCTCCACCTCCATCGACCACGTGGTGACAACATCTAGCCCGACGATGACAAGCCCTCACCCATCTTCTCCTCTTCTTTTTCTTCTTCTTCCAACCACCCCCTACAACTTTCTAAAAGGAACCCAACATCTCCTTTGCACCCACGTGCAGCCGAGCATGCCACCAACACTGCGCTCACCACACAGCAACCATCTGTGCTCCGCGTGCACATCCTTGTGCACTCCACCAGCAAGCCACCCCTGCTTGAGTCCCCACGCGCGTCCTCACCCACACATGTGGGCGCACCACGAGCAGCACAACCTGCGCCACCAGCAACGCAGCCCGCACCACTAACAACGCAGCCCACGTCACCAGCAGCATAGTGAGCGCCCCCATGCCATTCCACCTAGAGCACGCCTGGCGACCACTCCATCTGCAACACACCTCAGCCATTCGCACCTCGTGTGCACCCTCCGCCAGTGCCGCAAGCTGCTACAAACAGAGCGTGACCCACCATCTCCCTCTCTTCTGATCAGCCACGCCCGGCCGCCCCACACCTTAATTCCACCGCCATCGAACTCCCCATGCGTTGACCGACCATCCTCCAATGCATCTCCCACCGCCGGGCTCCATCCCATGCATGAGGAGGAGGGAGAATCATTCCTCTATTTTGAAGAGAATTAATATTTACATTGATGTGCCATTGTGCGAGTTTTTATTTTAAATAAAATAATTTTGATTTATTGAGTAATATTGCTAACCAACCCTTCAGCTTTTCTATAATTATCTGGCGATTCATTCTTTTCTCCTATGCATTCTGTCCCTCTTCCAATGCACATGGCTAATTCAATAATGCAAGGGAATTAATTGGCTAACTTTCTTGGTTTAGAATATTGTGGGTTATTTTTATTAAAATATTTATCTATTACGTGAATTATTACCAACCCCTTGAGTTTTTGCTATATTATCTGATTGCATATCTATTCAATCTATTAGCCTCAAGTACATTGCATATTAACTATAATTGTAGGCCCTATCATGATGGAATAATAAGATAACGAATTTACACGTTATATTAGGCTTAAACCACCCTGTGGATACGACCTAACCCTCGTGGTTTAAATTGACATCTATTTTAATCTTTGATTGAGCAATTTTTTTTGCCACGCGATGAAATACGACACATCACTTTATGTTTAAAAATTCAACAAAAACGAGAATCGCTCTATCACTTATCTTTTACTAGCCTCTTAGCAAAACTATTTTCACAAAATGGATTTTCTTAGAAAGACTAATTTTTTTACTTTTGAGAAGAGAAAGACTACGGGACCTTTGTTGATCGAAAAACTTGAAAGGCATGGGATTTGTTAAAGATAAAACCTCAAGATTTGTCTTTCGATCCAAGAGTTAGAAGAATCAGGATCAGTGTATCTTTTAAAAATTCATAAATCAAGTCATTGTTAATTCAGATGACCCAAAATTTTTGTAATTAGGATTTCTCTAGCTCTTGAATCCGATTTACAACTTCCATCAACTTTTAAAACCTTGTGTCTATGCTTATGAATGCCAGCTTTTATGAGGTCATGTTTTTGGTTTAAAACTTTCTTTTTTTTCTTTAAACTCTCATGCTTATTCTTAGCTTAATCCTACAACAGATGTGTCGAGATCGTCATTCCCGTCACCAGTCCTCAAGGGGGCTCTAGCGCCAACACTTCAGGATAGTACTGTCAAAGACACCACCCAAGAGCTTACAACCCCAAGACACAATGCGGTGTAAAGGAGCGCTCCTAGCGAACTCAAGCTCACTCTCCAACACTATGGGTAGAGCACCGTCCAAGACACTTGAGCTGCAAAATTGCACCTTAATGCTCCATCTAAAGATATGAAATATAGATATAAAGAAGCACTGAGGCAGTAACATGTTGTCATCACATCCTCAAAGGAGGCATTTTCCTCCTTCTAGGCGGTGAGAACTCAAACCAATGATCTGCTTCAGATTTTTACTAAGGCAAGATAAGGAGTTTTTCTAATTTATAAATATTTTTTAAGGTGTTGGCTTGTGTGTGAATTTTGACACAAGAATTTTGCCAGAATTGCAAGTTTTTGAATTGGAAGCTAAGCCAGATAATTTCCAGGTTAGAAAGGAAGATCAAGTCATCTGAATCATCACTAGTTTAGGTGGAATTAAGGGAAAGATACTTGATCTAGTCTAGAAATTAGACCATGAGATTCTAACAATCAAATCTTAATCTTAATCCCTAGTTTATTAAAGATTAAACCCCTTGTACCTTAAAATGAATTTTTCAACCTTAGTTCTGCTTTTCAAAATTTTCCTCAAAAAAGTTTTGCAATTTTTCTGTAATGAGATGCATGCAAAAGAAAGAAAATGCATATTTTTAGGTTTTGAAAATCCTAAATTGATCATCAAAATTTAAAAACACCCCCCCATGCTTATGATATGCAATGTCCTCATGCACTAGGAGGGAAAAGAGATCACCTTGGTGAAAAAGCAGTTGAGTTTAGGATGGTCAAAACTTGGAAAAAGAAAGAGAACAGGAAAGCAGGAAAAATGATGGGTTACCTCCCATCCAGTGCTATCTTTTATGCCTATTCATCCAATGGAAAGGGAGGGAGAAAGTAGTCAATGAGATGTAGGGTGGGTGAAGTTAGTGTGGATGTTTTTAGTGAAAAATTAGGAAGATTGAAAGAGTAAAAGTCAAACCCTAGTTGATCAGAAAAGTCTTGTACCACATAATCATCCTTAGAATAGGAATCAATAAAATCTAGATCCATGGTGGTCATTGCTGAGGAGGATTTGATCAACATAGACTTTTCAAATACTGCTTCCATTGTATTATCAGTGTCCTCAAAAATTTCATGATTAATGGACCTCTTGGAAGCTTGAAATAAATCTAATGAGAAAGTCTGGTTACTTCAACTTATATTCATTTTGCTAGAATGAGAATTGATATTTGCTATTGTAGTAATAAAAAAGAGTCTTCCAAGGATGGCATTAATGAGAGCCTCAGGTACCCCTATTTCAAGGACTAGAAAATTAACCGAAAATAGATAATTCCAGACCTTGACAATACTATCCTCAACAATTCCCCGCAGTTGAATGGTAGATCAGTCTTCCAATTGAAATTGAACCGTAGTAGGTTTAAAATCATTGAACCGAGATTCCTCGAATAAGACTGGGGGAATGATATTAGTAGAGGTACCAAAGTCGAGAAGGGAGCGAAAAAAGGTGGTGTCATTTATGACAACCGAGATGAGTGATGCGCCCAGGTCCTTTTTTGTGAAAGGCAGTTTGCTCTGAAACACTGAGCTTGCTCTCTTAGAAAGGACCACCCTTCCTAGATTCTGGGCCTGTTGTTTTGGAGTATATATTTCTTTCAACAATTTAGCATAGGTAGGGGTGGCATCTAGGAGGGGGATATTAGTCTCAACTTGCCCAAATAAGTCCAAAAGATCTTTGTGAGAGGGCTCTGATTTCTGATTAGAAGGATTGGATTGCAGTGCTTGAGAGTGAGAGATAGGATTTGAATCTAGTGTTTTTGGTGTTTCTTTTTCTTCTTCTTGAGTGGGGTTAGGAGAGTCGATTTGCATAGGTTGAGAGTGGGTTTCATCAATTTGATTTGAAGGCCCTAAATCAGTGGTGGTTTTCCCACTCCTCAATGTATCTGCATATGCAGTTTGGTTGTCACTGGGAGGAAGTGGAGGGGCCTGTTGTTGATGGAAACTGAGTTGGTGCTAAGGTATCGAGTTAATAGGAGGCTGATTACTATGGTTCTGATGTTGGTGTCCACCCGATGTTGGTTCCTTTGATTGACAAATTTTGGTGTGGGCTGAGATGGTGAATGTCCTACAGGTCTTTGAGTCGGAATAACCCCAACTTGATCATTGAGATTGTTAATAACATGAGTTATTTTCGTTGTTTTTCTTTACATCTCCTGCAGGGTTTTCATCATCTGGTCATTGATGTCTTTTTGAGATGGCCCAGATTGATAAGTTTGATTTGAACCATACCCTCCAAACGGGTTTTATTGTTGGTAAGGAACCAGATTAGTCCAGGAGTGAGTCAAAATTCTTCCAATTAGAGGAATTTTTCAATTGCTCCTAGAAGGTGGAGACATTTTAAGTGGGGTAATGATTTGGATAAGTATAATTTCCCGTTGAACCATAGAAAGCCTCGAAATAAGGATTATACTCATCACGGGTAGTATTTAGGTTATGCAAATTTTCTCTCTTTGGGGTGTTAGAAGGGTGAGATGTGGAATTCTTGGAGCTTGGGTAGGTGTGGTAGGTCTCCTTGGTTTGTGTTGAAGCGATCTATCGAGGGTTTATATTATTATCGTCGTAGTTCAAATCCTCAATCAATTGAACAACAAATACAATTTATAACTCAAATAACTAGAAATGAAGTTCGAGGTCGAACACAGGGAGCAAATAGAAATTCACATGCTAATCTTGAGTAATATATAAATGAGCATAAGGAATCAAGCTAAGAATATTGATTTTCAATGAATAACCTCTACTCAAAATTGATGTTCAATGCATAACATGAGTATATCACGAGTTTAAGAGGATAAAACGATGTCTAAGTCAAAATAATGGTGATTTAGATCACCAATTATTAGTTTAGATGCATATGCATATGAATCACTCAATAGTCTAAATAAATGAACAGTATCAACCACTTATGCTTTAATTTGACACAAGCAGTGCACAATATCAGAGCCAATCAGACGTCGGCTCCTTGGATCAGATGACTTAAACATCCTTCTCTTCTTCTTCTCTTCAAATCTTTCTCTCATGGACAGGCCTTCTCAAGCTTTTTCTTTCTTTTGTTCTTTGTCAAAGCACAAGGGATAACAATTCCCTCACAGGTAAGTGTTTAACTTCCACACATAAGAGCAAAAACCCCCCTACCCTCCTCTCTGTTTCTTTCCTTCCTTTTTCAAACCCAACGCATAGTCGGATCCAAACTCGGGCTATCGGGTCATGAGCATAGGGGACTAGGCCCACGTGGTGTGAACCACGAGTGAGGTGTGAGGCTAAAGGTGAGCGAGGACCACACCCCCAGTGTATTCGAGGCATTATGGCAAGTGTAGAAAAAACATTTATGCGTGGTCAAATGCTTATCCACACTTGATGTGGGACTAAACGTCCCTCTTCCTTCTTACGCGAAGCAGCAGGTGGTTCTTCGTTCAATTGTAGCAGCTGCAAAGGGCATGGCTCTCAATTGAAGACCTGGGCACGTACTTGGGATGAATCCACAGTGCCTAGAGGCGAAACCTGAGTCTTGCATGGCTAGAACACGAAGAACAAGGTCGGAGAGATGACATGGCATCAAAGCTCTGGTGTAGAACCTGAGAACATGAAATAAGGCCTTACGGCTGCATTAGAACATCTTAGAAGCTTCGCCTAGTCTTGGAGAAGGTGCCTGTGGTGTTTACGTGGAGGATGATGGTGTGTAGAGGGCGGTCAATGACGAAAATGAAGGTGTGTAGGTGGGTTGGATGACGGGTGATTTGGGTGGTCAAGAGGCCCACCCAATCAAGTTAGGGATTTTGGTCAAGGGTGCATGGTGAAAGTTGTGAGGGTGTTGGCAAGGTGGTTGGATGTGTGTGGTGAGTGAATGACCACATCGAAGAGGTAGCCGGAGCGGAGGAAGATGGAGGGCGAATGGTGGCATTGGTAATCGAAATTAGAATCTAAAGAGGGGGAAAAGAATAGAGGGGATAAGGGAGCTTTAGGACCTAGAATTGCGGATGAAGGAGGTAGGGCGATGTCAGCTATGGTTGGCCAGCACCGAGGACGAAGGATTCTCCAGTGGAGGAGCGACGAGGAAGCAGGGGACTTGGGAACCTCTGATTTGGTCGACGAGAGGCCAACGAAGGAGGAGAGGAATGTAGCACTCCCAATTTGGTTGTTGGGAGGCCGTAGGACGATGGAAGGAGGAGCTCACCGGAGCTAAGTCGGAGGTGGCCGTGGAAGGATTTTAAAGAGGGTTTTTAGGCCAAAACCTAGATAAGGATGTAAGGTTTGCAATGTGGGTCCTTTTATAGGCCATAGGGTCGAGATTCAAGCTTGGAAACAAGCTTGAAAGCTTGAAATCAGGGGCTTAGGTTTAGGAATTTCCAAGAGTTCATGACTCTTGGACGATTTAGGCAAGTCATGGAAGAGCTTATATGGAAGGATCTCCTCAGGAGTCTCCCTTCTAATTTTGGAAGGGTTTCTACGTGAAATCAAGGAGATAACTCTGATTGAAGGTCAGCTCTCGTTGGATTCACACGAACATGGTGGCAGGGACCTACGTGTGAAGAAGACAATGAAGTTAGGGGGATATTTGTAAGGATTTTAAAAGCTAGGGGCCATTGTGTATAAAATGAGTCCATTTGGACTGAAATGTAAACTAGGTCAAGATGATCTCTAATTAGGCCCAAGTTTTGGTACAAACCTAATTTGGATCAAAGGAATCTGATGGTGAAGCTAGATTTTGATTTTGGCCAAGTTTGATTGGGTAAATTGCGTAGAGACCCAAATTAGGGTAATTGTCTATCTAGAACTCTATTTTAGGTCAAATTGGGTTCCAATGGTCAAATCAAGCATACCAAATCTTATAGAATATTTTTATATGATTTTTAGAAGGTTTAGGTGAATTTTATCCTAACTAGAACCTCAGTGAATTACGCGGATCTATTTTTAGGGTTTTAGACGTCTTTTAATTCTCGAAACTCATGAAAACTCGTTTCTGTCTTCATGGGCCCTCTTATTAGACATTTATGACCATTTGACCTTTATTTAACCCCTGGGAAACCTCATGATTGTTCTACAATTAAGATATTCTATTAAAACTATAGATTTACCCCTGTTTTAATGTTTATCTCTCTGAATGGTTATGCAGTGAATTAGGACTGTGTGGTGGTTACGTAGGAGTATTTATCAATTGATTATGACCAAATAAAGCTAGATATGGCTAATGATGATGTTATCATCAGTTGGCTAGGTTTGTTATATCCCTATTCAACTGTTGTTGATTGGCTTGTAGTTGAGCCATGATGGAGTAGAAATTAGGTAGGGGGGCCTGATTAAGTAGCTCATGGTGGATAGATTGGGAAAGAAAAATTAGCATGCAGGTTAGAGGAACTATTTTGATTTTCAATTTTTAAAGAAGAGGAAGAATGCAGGGGAAAGTCTCTTTGGGGAGGCAAAAATCAAGTGATCCCTCCAAGTGTGGAGCTTTGGACCACCGCCCATGCAAAATGGAAGAAATGGAGAGGAGAGGAGGGACAAATTAGAGAAGTGTGAAATCAAGCAATACAAAATTCTAGACCTAACTTAAATGTGACTCCCTAAAAATTAACCTAAGAATTGATCTACCTAGGAATAAGAAATCAATAGTGGATATCCATTCTCTCAACAAATCTGTCCAAGCTGAATAAGCAGAGGTTTGGACCCAAGCATGTCCCAGGAAAATCACTGGGGGCTTGTGTAAACCCGCGCTTGGTTGTTTGACATGGCCTCTCAGTCTGACACCAGATATAGATGAAAGAATCGATACCAACTAAAGATAACTTAAGACATAGGTAGCAAGCCTAAGTTTGATGAAATCTTAAGGGTCAAATTGCTACAGATTTTAATTTGGTCTAGGAAGCTAAAGTGCACAAGGAATGTGATGGGCATTAGTTGAGGTAATGCCCGATTATTCTTTTTTATGTGTGTGCAAATTGGGCGGGAAGTGCTTCCCAAGCTAAATAATAGGGTTGGGAAAACAAGGAATTTTAGTTGAAGTTTTTTAGGGTTTTGATTAAGATTTAGTGTCTTTTAGGATTCTCTCTTGTTAAGGATTCAAACAAGGTTTTGAAATTCCACAAATAATAATAGTTGGTGGAGTTCAATTCCTTTAGAGTTTGATGTGACTAAAAGAGAATTTCAAAAAAACCCTAAGTTGAAATTCCTAGTTATGCAACTCCTAAAATGAATCTCTTTTTTAGAATCTTTAAAGTTAATGGTCCAAATAAGACAAAGAAAACCACCACCTGATAGAAAATCAAACAAGGAATCCAAAAATAATATTTTTGAGATTTTAGAAAATTATGTAATATTTTTTTTGGAATTTTTCTTCTTACTAGTGTCAAGAGTCAGAATTGATAGATTCAAGGAATTGATTCTGCAGAAACCTCAAATGGCCTCAAAAATTTTTGGGAATTTTATATGTTGTAGATACTTTCTTAAGGTTTCTACCAATATAAAGTTTTCTCAAATCTGATGAGTATAAAAATTCATAAAATTTACAGACAGTAAGAAAATAGTAAGAAAATAAGGTCTAACCCCTGTTCAGTTCGTGAATTTTTTAATTTTTTTCTATTCAATGAAATTTCTTGAAAATTGGACTTAAAGGGCCTTCCCTGAATGAAATTTGGTGATTTCAAGAAGCTCCTATGTGCCCAAACCTGATTTTTTAAAATCAAGACAGAAGTCTGGATTCTCAAAAATCAGACACCAATAAGGTGAAGTTGGTGAAAAAGTGAAGCAAACAAGCAACAAAATGAATTTTAGGGTTCCACTACCCTCAATTTTTCTTGTTTTTGATTTTTTGATAATTTTAAAGATTTTTAGGACATTTTATCTTTGTTTTTGATGAGAAAATGCCTGGGGTAACAACTTGAAGTACGCAGGAAGAAAAGAAACTTTAAGCTTCCACTCCAAGTGCTCCAAATCCCGCTCCTGCTCCTGATTCGCACCTAAAATCAAAAGAAACAAAATTCCATGAAGATCAAGAATGCAAGAGAGAGATCAAAATGTGTGACTAAGCTGTGCCTCCCTGGTAATGGTGCCAAAAAGTGATGCAAGAAATATGCAGTTTGTTAATTATACAAACTAGTGTCATTGAGATGCCCAAATTCTTAATCAATTCTTAAATTTATAATACCTAGATAATGGAGTATCTAGCATCATCCAAGGAGGCCAAATTGTTAATCACATGGGTGGTTCTCTCTCTCTCCTCTCAAATCCGCACTTTCTTTTTGTGATTTTGATTTTGTTATTTTTATATTTTTCAAAACAATCGGGCTTGAGATATGTGAAGACGAAATTATGCTACAACTACACCTATCACTAAACCTAAGTGACAAAAATGTAGTTCTCTTCTAAGCTAACCCTAGGCAAGTGTGCCTAGGGTAATTAGAAGAGGAGAGTGTGTGCACTACAATAACATAACATGAAAAGCACAATAAGATACGGACATGAACTTGGAAGGCAATTACGACTTGTATTACTAGCAAAGTCAATTCCAAGTAGCTAAATGCTTCTAAAAGAAAAAGAGAAACTAAACTAGCTAATACAAGATAAAAGAAGATAAAGAAGAAGATGAATCCTCTATAGAAGTTTAGGAGAACCCTTGCTCCAAGTGCAGTCGCCCCACACTTGGAAAGAGATCTCCTTCTCTTCTTTCTTCAAGTGGCCTTCCTTCAAGCTCTCCTCCATGGTGGGCATCAACCACCTTATTGGATCCTTCTTTGCTTGGCTGTCCCCTCTTGATGAAGGTGACCTCCTCCTTGGCGTGGCTAAGGGAGAAGAGGGAGAGGAAGAAGGCACCAAAGGGGCGGGTAGGTTGCCCCCTTGATCTTCTTCTCTCCTTCGACCTCCTCAACATGGAGATGGGGTGGAATATAGATGGACCTAACTAAGGGAGAAGATGATTTTTTAGTGGTGATTATGGCGGGTATTTATAGAGGTAGATAAACGGTGGTTGGCGTGGGCTTAGGTGTAGGGCTAGGATTAGGTTTGGTGGGTAGTTAGTGGTGGTTATGGGAATCCTATGGCCTAGCTTAGTTGGCACCATCTTTAAGGGTGTGAAGGGGTAGTTATGGTGGTGGAGAGGTGCATGGAGTTGGCGCCAACCATGGAGGGATGCCATGGTTTGGCGCCACGTAAGGGGGGTTCTAGAAGGTCGGTAGGTGGATGGCTAGGATGAGTTGTATGGGTAGGTGTAGGGTGGTGATGAAGAGGGTTTTGGACGGAAAAAGTGGTGCCACTTTTGTGGTGCCCTTTGTTGATGATGGTGGGTTGAAGGGAGGTGAATGGGTTGGCACCAAAAAAGGAGTTTAGGAGTAGGAGCTAGGTGGACTAGGTTAGGTCTCTTTTTGGTGGAGTTAGCTTGTAGGTTTTAGGGTTAGATCGGGTTGCCAAGGAGGTGCCTAGCTAGGCTAAGCTAGCTTAGCTAGCTTAGCTAGTAGCGAGTAGGGTTGGAGGCATTTGGAGCTAGGGTTTTAGGAGAGAAGAGTTGGGGGTAGCTGGAGGGAGCTACACCGGAGCTGATGTCTGCTGAAGGGAGCTGAAGTAGAGCTTAGTAGCTAGCTTAGCTAGCTAGTTCTTTGCTAGAAGCTAAGCTAAGCTAATATGATCTAGATTCTTCTGATCTGAGCTACGTTGAGCTAGGTCTAGTCTTCTCAGAGATTACCAAGCTACCTGGAGTAGCTAGCTTAGGTCAAGTAGCTCAGCTCAACTAAGTTAAGCTAAGATAGGTCTCTAGGAACTAGACTTGAGCTGGCCTGAGCTAGTTAAGGTCATCTTCAGCTGACCAGGTCTAGCTAGTTGATAATGGTAACTTGTCATAACCAAGTTGAACTTCCAGTGAACTTTTCTGAGCTGGAAGAGCTAGAATGGAGCTGGGATCCACTGCCTTTAGCTAGTTTGTGCTACCATTCAGCTGAGGTGAGTTGAATGGCGCTAAGATGAACTAGCTAGAGCTACCATTCAGCTAAAATGAGCTGAATGGAGCTATGGGTGAGTTGATCCAGCTATAAGCAGTTGGGATCCAGTTGGGATGAGCTGGATCTAGCTGTAATCCAGCTGATAAGAGCTTCTTCTTCATCTTCTACCTTCTTAAGTACCAAGATGTGTGGGATCTGACATTCTGCCTAATCCTGACACTCAAAAAAATGCATTAAAAATACATTAAAATGCAATGCATGCCTATCCTA
Organism: Thalassia testudinum; assembly: GCA_037157565.1. NCBI lineage: Eukaryota > Viridiplantae > Streptophyta > Magnoliopsida > Alismatales > Hydrocharitaceae > Thalassia > Thalassia testudinum. The sequence goes on from JAZHRO010000025.1 coordinate 115,574,029, forward strand.
GGTAAATGCCTAAATGTAGCTCAAAAACCCATTCGTGGAGTCAAAATCCTGAGAGATAGATCCATTTTAGGGCATAAGAATGATGATAAACTGGCGTTTATCACATGTCATGCATAAATACGTACATCATTAAAAGTTGGCATGAGTTTTAGCAAGTAGAGAGTGATCATAATTGAAATTTGCATTTCCAAAATGCCTCCCTGAGTTCGACTGGGACTTACCATCTCGTTAATTTACAAATATTTCTACTTTGATTCGCACTATACTACGACATAACAACGATTTTCATATTCGAAAATGTGAAAATCCTGTCGAAGAAATGGCGTCATTGTTGGGGAGGCAAGAAAATTTCTAATTTCTGATTCTCTGAACTTCCTAGTAACAAATCTTTATCTGCTTACTCTCTTTGATGTGCAGGAAAATAGGACAAACCAGATCTGCGCACACATCAAACGTAGATTTTTAAAAAAAATCAGGTGCACATCTTCTCTACCTTAGTTTTTGGTTTCTTTCTTAATCTTAGGTTAGATTTGAATTTTAGTTAGATTTTTCTTTCTGAAAAAAAAAAAGTTTATTTTCGTCAAAAAGAAAATTAGGTAGTTAGATTAGGATTTCCTTTTGAATCCTAGGTTAAAAGTTGCTTAAGAAAAAAAAATAGAGAGAAAATTTTGAAAAAGTTTTCCCTCCAGAAAATTTTACAAAAGTTTCAAAAAAAAAGAAAACAAATTTCCCAAAAAAGAATTATTTTGGTGGGAAGGTTTGAAATTTGAATTTCAAACATTTCGAAAGCCTTTTCATCACATCCTTGATTTTCGGCCTGATTTCAAGGAGCGATTTAAAAATTCATTTGCTGAAAATATATTGAGCAAAAAATTTTGAAATTAGGATATGAGCATCATTTTCAAAATATCTTTTAAAAGACATTGTTAATTTGAAGAAATTCAAAGAATAAATTTTTAAAAATTCATGAATTACAAGGAGGTCAAACTAACCCAGATTTGAAAATTTTCAAATTTCAAATAGAAATTTCGAACAATCAGCAAATTAGCTTTGACCAAAAATGGTGGGGTTGGAAAGTTAATCTAATTAGATTTCATTTCCATATTTTTCCTGAATTTTTGGAATTTTTTTATACTATTTCAAATAGGAGAACTGACCAGGGGTCAAAATTTCATATCTGACCCCCTAACATTTAAAAATTCCTATTTATTCAGTTGAAGCAATAAAAATTTCAAAAAAATATTCTCTAAAAAGATAATTGAAAAAGGAATCAGTCTGTTGAAATTTCAAATTATTTGGACTCCATTTACGTATCAGAGAATTGTTTTATTTCCATTAATCTGTTGAAACCCTAGAATTGCATGAACCCTAGGTTACACCTTTAGGGTCAAAATTGTAGAGACCACACATTTGGGCCAACCTAGACCAAATCAAGTCTAGTGGCTAACTGGTGAGCTTGGTCACCTTGTGGGCCACTCACCACAAACCCCAGCTGAAGAAAAAGGGTTAAGAAAATTGTTAAAATACGTAAATCAACCCAAATTTGTTGTCATACTACTGGGTCGTCACAACCTCCTTAGCAAAAACCTTAGCCAAATCTGTGGGGCAGAATCAAATGATCACGGAAAGAGGGTACAAAGAAATCGGAGGCATGAGCCAAAGAAAGAGCCTTTGCCTTAGTCCCCACGTTTAGATTGGCTGGGTTAGATTTGGGGGCTCAGACTATTTTTAGTCGATTGAACGACGAACTTTTCTTCAGGAATTAGAATTATAAGGAAAAATCTAGTCATTTGATCATAAGCACCATCTGATTGACAGGGCCTTAGCCTTGTCTGGCTTGGCTGCACCAACCCAGGGTTGGTTGGTGTATGCGAGGGAGAAGGTCACTTAGACCATGATTGATTGGACCTTAGGTGACACTTCCAAGGAGGTGGAGGCGAGTCACCTCTCCATGACCCTCTTCTCACCCTACTTCTATTCTCTTAGCCGAGATGGCTAACCCTAACCTTGGACCTGGACCTAGACCTGATCAGAATCTAGGTAATCTAGACCCGATGGCTCATTTGGAAGCCCGGGTTGCTGAATCTGAGGACCAGCACCAGCAGAGTATGGACCGCATCTTGACTACGTTGGATAGAATGCAGCACCCACCATGAGGAGAATAGCTTTGGGATTTCTCTGATCCGACAGCACCGATTGTTGCACCTCTAGTCCAGATCCCCGCAAGCGGAGACACGTTCGAGCTCAAGCCCAAAGTAATTAGTCTGATCGAGAATTACTTCTATGGGAACTCGAAGGAAGATTCATTCCAGCACTTAGAGGACCTGAGTCGAATCGTAGAAATGGTTCGGCCCAAGGACATGGACCTAGGAATTGTTCTCATGAAGCTTTTCTCATTCTCTCTTAGGGACAAAGCTTCATACTGGTTCAACAAATTTGGTCGCATTTACGACGTGAATTCCTACAAAAGTTCTTCCTAATCGGTCGCACGACATTGATGAGGCAAGCAATTACGACTTTCTCCCAGGGACTTGAGAAGTTGCATGATGCCTGGGACTGATTTCATGATCTCCTTAGGAAATGCCCGCACCATGGTGTGCCCAAATGGCACTTGGCTCAGATCTTTTACCATGGGCTGGATGACACACATCGGTATCTGGCTGATGCATCTAGTGGCAGGAATTTCCTCGTGAAAGATGAGAATAGCGCATTTGAGTTGTTCGAGTCTTTGGTAGAGAATTCGATGAATGTCGTGTCAATGAACCAGTTCCAGCAGCTTGGACAACAATGGGTTGGTGTCCATTAGGCTTACACCGAGTCTATTCGAGCTGATATGGATATCATTGTCAAGCAGCTGGATAAGATGAATCTGCTAGAAAAGAACATCGACCAACTGGGTCAGGTTCGATTGGATCTGGTCGGAAATTCTGCTGCTCCAAGATCCTCTTATGCACCCCGAACCCCTCCTGCTCGAGTTAATCTGCTCACTCAAGATGCATCTTCTCTGTATAAATGAGATCTCGTATATCAAGATCCCGTTAATAATCTCAATCTAGCACCTGATAATAAGGGTTATGCACCACCTGATGATTTCAATGCGTATCCCCTTGATGGATATACGTCTCAAAAGTCGTCAGTGTACGAAGTCATCAGTGATATTCAAGGATACAGGCAAAATAACTCGTACTCAGAAATGTATAACCCTGGTTGGCACCAGCATCCGAATTTCTCTTGGTCTGGTAACTCACAGAGACCACATCAAGACCCACACTACCAGATCAAGCAGTACGAGAATGCGTAGAACACGTACCCTAGGCAGCAGCCATTCCTGTCTCAACAGCAACAACCCCATTCTATATACCAGCCGCTGCATCAAGCTGGCAGTCACCCTCCAAAGTGGGCCGACCCTTTGGAGGCACTGAAAGAAGAACTGCAAGAATCAATGAGGAACTCTACACAGTATAGCTTGCAAATCATGAAGGCAATGACTGACTAGATATAGACTATATAAAACACGTAGAACTAGCTGTTACAGGAGCATAGGACTCAGGGAGCCTTGCCCTCCCAACCTGTCTCAAACCCATGATATGTGCAGAACCAAGGCACCCCACCTAGGTTTCAGGCACCACAGGGACAAGCACATGCTGTATTACAGGCGCCTCTTGCACCACCTAGTTATGCCTAAGGCCAGCCGCCTTTAGTACAAAACCCTGCATACTCTGCCCCTTCCGCTCCTCCACCACCTCATGTACAGCATGCCAATACCAAAGTTATTTCAATGAGGGGAGGAAAGAAGACATACGACCCACCATTTAGGCAGGTGGATCCTGATTTTTCCCGCTCTCCCACGCAAGATGGTTTGACTCTTTCGTCTCAGGAGCCACCTAAGGTAGATAAGGGCAAGAGGCCACTTGACCCTGAGATTCCCATTCCTTTTCCAGAGGCTTTGACACAGAATGTTGCGTGGAAAAAGGATACGAGGAATTTCAAGGACCTAAAGTCAATGTTCAAGGAAGTACATATTCAGGTCCCTCTCCTCAAGGCCATTGATCACATCCCCCCTGTCGCTAGGTTCTTTCAGGACTACTATACCCCGAAGCGACAGCTGAGAATTGGATGACAGGCAGCACTATCGAAAGAGGCTAGCACCGTGATTCTAGCCGACTTACCGCTTAAGAAAAAAGACCCTAGCACCCCACTCTTTTCTTGCTTTTTGCAGGATTCTCCATTTGACCGAGCCCTTCTAGATCTGGGTTCATCCATTAACTTGACTCCCAATGTCGTATTTGATTGATTTTAATTCGAGGAGTTAAAGCCCACTCGATTATGATTCAGCTGGCTGATAGATCAGTGAAAACACTAAGGGGGGCGGTTGAGAACGTGATCGTAAAAGTCCATAGATTTTTCTTTCCTGCAAACTTTCTCGTTGTCGATATGGAGGTTCCTCCTAACCTCTGTGATGCACCAATCATTTTAGGTCGCCCATTTATGGCGACAGCTCGAGCAAACATTGACTGTGCATCCAAGTGTATGGAGATTGCCCTGGGAAACGAACGACTTAGAATTGACATATTCATAGCATCTAGGAACTTCGACTGTGATCGCATCGAGCAGGATGGTGAAGATGAAGAATCAACATATTGTGGTAACATTGGTCTCCATTGTGACAACCCAATGTCTCATTCGTCTGCATTATCAGGGCTTCTAGACCTTGATCCACACGGGACTGAGACCACTGCATTGCACATTTCTCCCTGTGGATCCAATTGTCTGGGGTTTTTATTGTTAACACGAAAGGAGAAATTGATTTATAAAGAATAAATACTGCGTCATAGTATAGTTGAAATCGCCCTGTAAACAAATAAAAATTTTATTACTCGAATGTTAAGTCCAAAGTCGAACGCAGTGAGCAAATGAAATTTATTCACTAATCTCAATTGAACACTTAAAGTTACTCAAAATCTAATTCAAAATATTATGTAGGAGTTTATGAATAAAATGTAGCAAAATAGAGAGATTGGGAAGAGTTAGACAAAAAGTGGTTGATTGCTTCTTCTCTTCTTTCTTTAGCTTCCTCTTCTTTTCTTCTTTGGTTCTTCTTTCTGCCTTCTCCTTCTTGACTTTCTGATCTCCTTGCCTTTCTGCCTTTAGCCTTAGTCCTTTCTTCTTTCTCTGACGTCTCTTGCAACAGTGCCTTTCTCCTTCTTTGTCTTCTTCTTCCTTGGCTTTGGCTCTTCTTTCCTTCTTCTTGCTCTGGTCCTTCGCCTCTTCTCCCTTCTTTCTTGCCTTGGCTTTGCCTTTCTTCCTTACCTTCAGATTTCCTTCTTTCCCTTTCTTCTTCAGTTGCGCCTTCTCCTTCTTGGCTTCTCCTTCCTTCTTCTTCCTTCTTTCTTTGCCTTTGCTTTCTCGGCCCTTGCCTTTTCTTCAGTTGCACCCTCTCTTCTACAGTGCCTCTTCTTCCTTCCTTACTTAGCATCCTCTACTTTTCTTCCTTAGCTCCTCTGCAGTTGCAGCTTCCTTCTTTCCTTTTCTGGCCTCAGCTTCCTCTTCCTTCTTCCTTTTCCTACACATACAAGTGCAAAACCTACCCCTACCCCCCCTCCCCCATGTACGCTCTCGCTCTTTTCTCTCTTTGGTTTGCTCTCCCAGAGCCAATCAGGTATTCGGGTCGGGTTACGCACACCCAGGTCCAGGCGCACCGGCATGGGTGGTGCGCGAGGGGTGCATGGTAAACGGGTCAGGCAAGCCAGGTCCACGTAGCGTGCATCGTGAATGAGGCGGGTGAGCGGGCGAGGGGACCTCACCCCGTGATCTGAGGCGATAAGCTTAAAACACAACAATATAAACCACTTACCTGCGCTAAAAACTACCGAGGTGGGACTAAAGTCCCATCTGCTTCTCGCGCCCCTGCAAGAGGTTGCTTTGCCTAATTGCTACAGCTGTGATGCCTCTCAAAGCCAATTGCTTGGCTGAATGCATGCATGAGGTGAATCTGCATCACCTAGGACCTGAGACCTGGAGCGCAACTGCCTGGAGCGAGCTTGTGAGCTTCTTCGAGTCTGCGTTAATGGCGACGGAGGCTCGATCCTGCGATCAATCAATACGGCCTTGCAGCCTCATTAAACCACACAGGAAGCTTCGCCGTGGCACGGCGAAGGTGCTGCGGTAGGTGGCTAGCTGCAGGGGAACCTTGGCGTGCTTGCCTAGGTCGGTTTGTGGCCATGATGATGGGTGTGGTCGGGGGGAGCCTGTGGAGGTGATGGCGGTCGATGGAGATGGGGAAAGTGCTCAATGGATGGTGGTGGAGGTTCTAAGGGGTCAGGCGAGGCGTGTGATGAGTGGAGCGATGGATGCACCTTCGCCGGTGGTCAGCCGGAGATGAGGAAGATGGTTGTGGTCTACGGTGTCAAGAGTAGAAATAAAGAAGGGGGAAATGAAGAGAAGAGAGAGAGAGAGAGGAAGAGATTTAAACTAATTAGAGGACGAAGGGAGACATGAGGGTGGCTGGCACGTACCTGCTACCATCGAAGAAGAAGGTTCTAGTGGAGGGAGAATGGTGACGACGAAGGGGTGGTTGACGCCAGCACTGGTACAACACAACACGGAGGAAGGAGGTGAAGATAGCTCTACCACTGGTATTGTGGCAGAGCGACAAGAAGAGGGAGGAGATGTCGCCGGAGCCTGCTGGATGTCTAGCCAGAGGAGAAGAGACAAAGTTGGAGGTTGTTCTCCAAACAAACCAAGCCAAAACTGAGTAGTAGAGACAAGGGGTCCTTTTATAGGTACTGGCGGAGGTCCTTGTGCTTGGAAGGCAAGCTTCCAAGCGCAAGAATCCTCTCCGAAGTAGGAATGTGTGAGAGATACCCATGTCTCTCGAGCGTTCGCACGAGAGATTGGGTGCAAATCAAGGCTGGTGATTGCGTTCAGATGATAGGGAATTCCTCAGAGAATCTCCCTTTCAAATTTAAGAGGGAGTTTCTGAGGAATCAGAGAGAAATCCTCTCTGGAATTCTTGTTGAAGTAGGACTCCTCCGCTGTAATGATGGAGGGACCTAATTACAAAGAGTGGTAAGGAAGATAGGGGGTTTGCGCAATGGTTTTCAAAAGCTAGGGATCAAAATGTAATTTAGTGGACTATTTTGCAAAGTAGGTCAAGATAACCTACCCGTAGGTCCAAATTTTGGTAGAAACCTAATTTTCACCTAAAGAATCCAATGGTGAAATTGGAGTTTAGGTTTGATCACGTTTGACTAGACATTTTGCATAAAAACCCAATCTAGGGCAAATAATTAAATAGGACCCCTATTTAGGTCAATATAGGTTCCAAAGGCCAAATTGAGGGTTATAAACCCTAGAGGATATTTTTCTATGAATTTTAGAGGATTTACTTGATTTTTATCCTGACCAAAACCTTGCTAAATTAAGTGAGTCTATTTTAGGGTTACAAGAAGTCATTTAATTCTTAGATCACACATGAACCCTTTTCTGATTGAACCAACTCGCTTTTCATCTTATTAAGATCATTTAACCTATGTTTAGCCCTTGAGAAATCCCGTTGATGTACTGCAATGGTAAAATTACAGTTTTACCCTTTGTTTCATGTTTTCCTCTCAGCATAATTATTCCTTGAATTAGGCCTTTCTCTAGGTTATGTAGGAGATTTTATTCTCTTTTCTAGGTCAAAATGAGCTAGTTAGGGCTAATGATGTTGTTCCTATCATTTATCTGACCACAGCACCTGTGACTCTGACTATCCTGATCCTCACAATACTAAATCGCCCCTACTAACACAGGAAGACGTGACTACAACAAATGGGTTCCCCACTTATGAAGTCACGACCAAGTATGTTGCAGATGGAGAAATAATGGATCATTAGAATCCCACCTTCGATTCTACTCCTATTCCGACTCCCATCCCCATCTCTGACTCTGATCACACCACTTGGGTCATGCCTTCCATTCATCACCATTATCAAGGCCCATATGATTTTACCCCACACGACTCCACTCATACCCCAACCACCCATCTTCTCCATCACCTCTTCAGGATGTTTTCATTTCTTCCAGGCACCCGCATTTATCTGTCTTTCTGCTATAGTGCTTGGCTGTAGATAATCCCAAGCCCTATCTACATTTTTTTTATTATTTGGGCTCGAACTCCATGGACAGCTAGTCTGCATTTACAGCCTGCTGTTGGCAAATGAGATTAAAATTCTTATCATTTGACGTGCCATTCTCAATACTCTATTGACATATCCTTTTTGAGTTTACGCCTAACTGGAGACATTAAACTCAGCATCTGTAAATATCAAACTCAGCACTTATAAATAGCATACTCAGCATTTATAAATACCATTTATACATATTCTTTCTTATACATAGCATATTTTTCTTTTAGCATATTTCCTTTCTATTGCGTATCATAAGATTAGCTAGTGCAGAATGTAAAATTTTAAGAGAAATTCCAGGTGATCTCTACCCACTCACTCCCTGTCATATTTATTTTCTCTATATTCATGCATGAGAACATGCAAGAACTTAGGCATGAGGGGGCAGATACATTAAAACTGAAAAATTTTTATGCCAACACTTAGGAAAATCTCGGAGTAGCATGTTACATGTACTTTAGGGTCCTAAGTTAAGAACAACCAACTCCACCTCTAATGCTCACATTGGAGCTAGAAATCATTCGCAACAACCACTTTCGACTCATCCGCTCACCCTTCCTGTTCTAAATTTAGGAGCAAGCTGAATGTAACCTGATAAGGGAATTTCATTAAAGAACAAATTATAAGAGGTTACTTGTATATAGCATATATACATAGTGCATTCATGAATAAGATTTTATCAAGAGAATGCATTAGGATTTTATCCTCTAGTTGATTCCTATAATCTGGAATCCAATACAATTTTCACACTTACACATAGATTTTGCAATGGATTCACTGTGAAGATCGATAGACATCTTTAGTCTGTCAAGAAGAAGCTATGCTTCCTTTCCTGAACCCCTGGATAATTTTTTGAGAGTCAAGTAAATCTTCTTCTAAAAATTTACCAAATAGTTGAGAGTAGATAGTACTGCTGCTCTAAGATTAGTGCAAGGAATCTGAAATTCTAGATAATTAGGTAATGATACTCATATATTAGGCATAGTTTCACTCTCGATTCCTGCATATACATTTTTGTGTGAATTATGAGAACCACCAAATAAGGCAAATATGAGGAGATCAAGTTTTCATAAAACAAGGGCTAAAGTAGATGGTTAGGACCATTCTTTATGGAATCCTCGGCTGAAGGATGGTATTGATATCAAGGCCAAAAATACACCGTCCTATTGATGAGAGGCTCATCATGATCTCTAATTACCCTTAATTAACTAGTCTTCCTAGTTAATTAGCTAAGGATATGTGAATATATGGGTTAATTATAAAATAAGGGATATATAGTAAAAGACCTTAAAATAAGTTTAAAATTCTATTTTATCATTCAATTAATATTATTAATAATCTGATTAATAATTGGACTCGAGATCTTAACAATCATTCCTCTAATTAATAGGTTAATTAACTTAAGCATAATATATACATAAGTATATAATAACTTAAGTAACCTTACCTAATTAAATAAATTAACCTAAAAAGGTCAAAAATGCAAATTCAAGGTCTAGATATAATAATTACCTTATTTATAATCATATATAAAAAGTTAAAAAAGATCTAAATGAAAATAAACCTTGAAAACCTGAGTTTACATTTAGATCCTTATAATTCATTTCAATCGGGTCCTTAATTTTCATTTAGGTCCTTAGGTTTCATTGCATATAGGTCCCTATTTTCTTCTTCTTCAACCGGTTGAATGGCTGATGACTAAGGGTGCTTCCACCACTCGATCACCACCCATCCGACGTCACTTCACCTTCTCCAACCTTTTGGAGCTTGTACTCACCATCCCATCTTCATCCATCAATCTGGATGATACTTTTGTCCTAATTTTAGGTGGGAATTAACCTCTCCGTCGTCGGAGACGACACCGGTGGTTAACCTCCTCTAGCCCCTTACACATCCAGATTCCATCGCCCTCTTCATCGTCGTCAACTATAAATAGTCCCTAACCCCCTCGATTTTTCTCAAGTTGGCTCCCTTCCTTCTTCTTCACTATAGCCAAACCAATAGGGTATTCTTCCACAATGTAACGACCCGGTTCCTGAGTCCCTACGAGACACGAGAACCAGACCGACTCGACTAATCCCAAGACCTAGTCGTCCAACAAAGAAGTAACCAAAAGAGTAGTAAAAATAAACCACATTCAGCATGAATATAACTAACAGTAAGAAAGTACAGCAGTAAGGAAAGAAACTACTACAGTATATACCACCACAACAGTAGAACAACATTTATCATATAACATGAACTGCAGGTAAAGAAAAGTACAGCGGAAACAAGAACTACTCACTATAACGGAAACAAAGAGGTACAAAAGACAGTGGTAACTCTACTGGACCCTACTCGGCCCAGCGTCCTCTACAGCCGCTGACCCTGGCTACTCAACACCTGGTCCTGAAAAAGGTAACGAGTGTAACACATCAGCAAAACGCTGAGTAGAGTGGCAACTAAAACTAAAGACAACAGTAGAGTGTACAGTAGCTGTTATGTTCTATTACTTTCTTTATTCACATCTTTCAATTGTCTCACTATTTCATTTATTCCCCAGATCTTTTTCTTGATCTTGAATGTTCCTCGTGGGAACGATCTTGATTGCAGTCTTTTCCAAAAAGTAGAAGTAGCACGTGGTGCTCTCCTGGCCGGGAGAGTCCGCCGTGATGATCCTACCCTCAGTCAACCACCCCAAGGTCACTGACAGACGTAACGGTGACTATGGCACGCGCGATAAACGCACAGGTAGCTAACCCGTACTGGCACACGGTCAGTCGTTTCCATTAACGGGTGCGCCCAAAGCACAGCACGGAACCAGTCCAGGGAAGAGCCCTCTCAGTAATAGGGGTCCAACCCCTCCATAGTAACTAAACCGGGGCCTTGCCCCTCCACAGTCCGCGCACCCTCGCCTGACTACCCCAGTTTGCCCCAGCTGGCCTAACAAGTCGGTGTGGGAGGCTAGCAGAACCCCGGGGCCCGTGGGGTAGCTAGTACCTCCCTACACTAGTAGCTCTCCTCGGTACTACGTACGCGAGGGCCAGCAAGTCGGTACAGAGTGGCCAGTCCTAACCCCGGGTCCCTGGGGCGGCTGGCTCTGCTCTGCACTAAACAGGGGGACAGTCGCTCTCCTTGGTACTCCGTACTCAAGGGCCAGCTCACTTCCCCAATACTATTCCATTCACTTTCCAGGAGTTCTACTCCTACTTCCCCGTAGGGTTCCATCCTTTTTACTCAAACATCCAGGTTTCACTTTCCAGTTTCACATTCTTACAATCGATGTTCTCAACCACGTTATTTATTCACAACAGGTAGCTGTTAATTCAAATTACAGGCAGCTTTATATCTCTTTCCATTTTCCAAGACTGCAGTATTATGCATTCCACTAGTTTTTCCCATCCTAGGATTCATGCCATATCCTAGGATCTATCATACAATCTAGTTTTCCAGCCCTAGGATTCATGCAACACCTAGGAGCTATCATATATTTCTCATTCCTAGGATTCATGCAACGTCCTAGGTTCTAGTTATGGTTCCATACTTTAACAGATTTTATTAATAACTTAAAGCCACTCTACCAGGTACAACGGGAGTAATGGGGGCGTGATCGGGAATCCCGCGTGCCTCCGCGACTCCCAAGACTGCAACTGAAGGAGGTCCTATCACAAGGATCAAACACAAGGAGTGTCTCAAAACAGTGTATAGCTACTGTAGATGGGTAGAGGAATTAATTATGAAAAGAACGCAACTCGAATCGCGGAAAACGGAACCCGAACGGGCCCTAAACGGGTCGAAAACGACGACACTGTGCAAAATCAGACGTCTGGAACTTCTTCCAGACGTCTTAAAAAGTGGATCAGAGAATTACCTGTTCAGCGTGATTTCCCAGACGTCCAGAAGTATGCGGGGACGTCTGGCCTAGCTCCCAGACGTCCGATGGCCACCCAGGACGTCTGGAGGTCGCTCCTGCCGTCTGGTACAACAGCCAGACGTCTGATTCGCGTTGGATGGCGAATCACCGAGCCTACGCACACCCATCTCCCTCCCTCAGTATGGTCAGTCGACAGAAGGAAGAAGAAGAGGAAAACTCACCTTTCAGACGTCTGGAAGGTCTTCCAGACGTCGCCCTCACCGTCTGGCTATCAACCCAGACGTCTGATTCTGGAAATTTTTCCAGAATCAGGGTGCCACTCGGCCTCCGCTCGCGACGCCGCCCGCGTTGCACCTCGCACGCCTGCCGCTCAGACCGCAGCATTCCCCCCCTCCGCGTCACTCCACTCCCCCCGCGCCCTCCGCCAGCCGGCCCTAGCAGCCCCGGCGAGCTCGCCCTCACTGCAGAGCTCCGCTCTCGCACGCCGCACCTCCTCCGCGCTCACTGCGGCCGCCGCTGCCGCCCTCGCGCTCGCGCTCATGCTCACTGGTTGAAGGAGAAGAGGGAGGAGACGGTGGAGACGACGGGAGGGAGTGCGTGGCCTTTTAAGGCCGCGCGAGGAGGAGAGAGAGGACGCGGCAGGCGTTTGCAGCAGCAGGGAAAGAGGGAATAAGCGAATATCCGGTCTGCGCGCTCAGGCGCGCAGACGACGCACGCGTGTCGAATTTAATGGATTTCCAGATGTCTGGAAACGATCCCAGACGTCTGGTCAGACGTCTGGATGTGATCCCAGATGTCTGGTCCGACGTCTAGGCCACCTCCCAGACGTCTGGGGCACGCGTTCGTTACAATATAACAAACTCAAAGGTAGTTTCGTCCCCGAAACTTGCGCTAACTAGGGTACGGGAAAAGACGTCCAAATAACCATAACAAACTCAAAGAGGACCGAAGCCGGTCTGAAAAGACGTACCCGCGAAAAGCTCCAGGTACCGCTCCTGCATTGCCGCCTCAGGCTCCCAGGTAGCCTCCTCGTACCACTAGCTCCTCCACAAAACCTTTACCAGGGGTACTTGCTTTCGTCTCAAACTGCGGACGGCTCGGTCTAGAATCTGCACTGGCCGCTCGGGGTAGGTCAGGTTGTCGCTCACCTCGACGCTCTCGTGACTCAGTACGTGACTGGAATTGGCTACGTACTTCCTGAGGTTGGACACGTGGAATACGTCGTGCACACCAGAAAGCTGCGAGGGAAGGGCAAGTCTGTAAGCAATGGGTCCAACCCGCTCCAGGACCTCAAAGGGCCCCACGAACCTCGACGCGAGCTTCCCTCTCACCCCAAACCGCTGTAAGCCCTTCATGGGCGAAACACGAAGGAAGACGTGGTCCCCAACCTCAAATTGCACCTCTCTGCGTCTCCGATCCGCGTAGCTCTTCTGTCTGCTCCTGACAGTGTGGAGTCGTCTGTGGATCTGCTCAACTACCTCCTGACTCTGCCGGATCAACCTGGGGCCAACCTCCCACTTGGTCCCCACCTCAACCCAACTCAAGGGTGCCGTACACTTCCGTCCATACAGAGCCTCGTAGGGAGCCATGCCGATGCTCGAGTGATAACTGTTGTTGTATGCAAATTCTGCCAGGGGTAGGTGCTCCTCCCAAGAGCCCCTCCAGTCCAGTACACAGTCACGCAAAAGGTCCTCAAGTGTCTGTATCGTGCGCTCAGACTGTCCGTCCGTCTGGGGGTGGTAAGCCATGCTAAACCTCAACCTTGTCCCCAAGGCCTGCTGAAACTCAGCCCAAAACTGGGATGTAAAGTGGGTATCCTGGTTGGATACGATCTCTCGCGAAACTCCGTGTAGTCGTACCACATCACGGATATACCTCTCTGCCAACTGTGCTGGTCCCAAAGTAACTCGGATCGGCAAGAAACGCACCGTCTTCGTCAGTCTATCCACTATTAACCAGACTACGTCGTGTCCCCGCTGGGTAACAGGTAAGCCCACCACCAAGTCCATGGTGATGCTCTCCCACTTCCACTCTGGCACTGGAAGCGGCTGAAGCGGCCCTACAGGCCTCTGATGCTCGGCTTTCACCTGTTGGCACACTAAGCACTGTTGCACGAACTCACCCACATCCCTCTTCATCCCTCTCCACCAAAACTCGTGTCTCAAGTCGTGGTACATTTTCGTGTTTCCGGGATGTATGGTGAATCTGGAACCGTGTGCCTCAGTCAGGAGCTCTCTCAACAGCTCCTCGTCTCTGGGAATGCACAACCGTCCCCTCAAGCGTAGCACTTGGTCTGTGAAAGAGAAATCCCCTGGATCTCCTGACAGTACTCTGTCGCACAAAGACTGCAAGTACGGATCGGCCATCTGTCCTGTGATGATGCAGTCCATCAGCTCTGGCCTAGTCTGCCGTGTCACCGTCACTGCCCCACAGTACCCTCGTAACCCTAGAGGTCGCCAACTGCCCACCTCCTCCAAAAGGCTCCAACTCTGTAACTGTAGACTGGCCAAGCGTGCGGGCACCTTACGGCTCAAGGCGTCAGCCACCACATTGGCCTTTCCCGGGTGGTAGGAGATGCTGCAGTCGTAGTCCTTCAGGAGCTCCAACCAACGTCTCTGTCTCATGTTGAGCTCCTTCTGGTCAAAAAGATACTTGAGGCTCTTGTGATCTGTAAAAATCTCTAAGGTCTCACCGTACAAGTAGTGCCTCCAGGTCTTCAGCGCGAAGACAACAGCTGCCAACTCTAGGTCGTGGGTAGGGTAGGTATGCTCATGGGGCTTCAGTTGCCGCGAAGCGTAAGCGACAACGTGACCCCTTTGCATGAGCACACCTCTTAACCCCTGCAAGGAAGCGTCCGTGTACACAACGAACCCGCCACTACTGTCAGGAATGGTGAGCACGAGAGCCGAGGTCAACCTCTCCTTCAACTCCAGAAAACACGCCTCACAGGCATCTGTCCAAGCGAAAGGCACGTCCTTCCGGGTCAACTGTGTCATAGGACGCGCAATCTGCGAAAATCCTCTGATGAACCGTCTGTAGTAGCCAGCTAGTCCTAGGAAACTGCAGATCTCAGTGACTGAACGCGGTCTCTCCCACTTGAGCACTGCCTCGACCTTGGCTGGGTCCACCGCCAGGCCGTCTCCAGAGATCACATGACCCAAGAAGGTCACCTCCCTCAACCAGAACTTGCACTTGTTGTATTTGGCGTACAGCCTGCGTCGCCTCAGAGTGTCCAGAACCATCCGCAAGTGCTGTCCGTGCTGCGTCAGATCTCTAGAATAGATGAGTACATCATCTATGAAAACCACCACGAACTGGTCCAAGTACGGTCTAAACACCCGATTCATCAGGTCCATGAAAGCAGTGGGGGCATTGGTCAGCCCAAACGGCATGACCAAAAACTCGTAGTGTCCGTACCGGGTGCGAAAAGCTGTCTTGGAGATGTCGGTCTCCCTGATCCTCAACTGGTGGTATCCAGACCTCAAGTCTATCTTGGAAAACACTGTGGCACCCCGCAACTGGTCAAACAAATCGTCGATCCTCGGCAGCGGATATCTGTTCTTGATGGTGACCCTGTTCAGCTGTCGGTAGTCCACACAAAGACGTAGGGTCCCATCCTTCTTCTTCACAAACAATACCGGGGCTCCCCAGGGAAACGCACTAGGCCTCACGAAACCTTTCTCCAGAAGGTCTTGCAACTGAGACTTGAGCTCTCGCAGCTCAAACGGTGCCATCTTGTATGGCGCGGTGGAGATGGGGCTGGTCCCTGGTACTAGTGAGATCTCAAACTCAATCTCACGCTCGTGCGGTAGTCCTGGTAACTCGTCTGGAAACACGTCAGGGTACTCTCTGACCACCGGGATGCTCTGGAAGTCTGCCACAGGGCTGGGCTCTGCCACCACACAAGCTAGGAAGCCCTCATACCCCTGGCTCAAAAGTCTCGCCGCCCAAAGTGCCGAAATGCACTTGAAACCTCCGTCCACTGGCTGTCCGTGAAACTCAAAAGAAGGCAACTCTGGAATGGAGATGACGATCTTCCTCTCAAAACAGTCCACCAAGGCGTGGTAAGCGGACAGCCAATCCATCCCCAGAATCACTCCAAAGTCCTCCATCTGTATCATAATCAAGTCAGCTGGCAGGCTATGTCCCCCGACGCTGACCTCGCAATCCGTGTACACCTCCTCAGCTACAAACAACTGACCACTCGGACCTCTGATTACGAACTGATTCTCTAACAGTGTATAATCCTGGTCCAAACTAACTGCGAAACTGGCTGCGACAAATGAGTGCGTAGCGCCGGAATCGAAAAGCGTGTAAACGAGTCTGCCGGAAACTGAAACCATACCTGCTACCACCGATCCCGAAGCTCTAGCGTCCCTGTGTGTTAGGGCGTTGATACGCCCCTCAGCTCTAGGTGCGGACGAAGCAGCCACACTCTACGTCGGACGGGTAGGTGCTGGCCGGTACCCTCCTCGCAACTGCTGTCCTCCTCCTCGCGCCTGGGAACCGCGGCCTCCTGCGCGCCCTCCAGTGCTCTGCGCGGGGAGTATCTGCTGACCTCCTTCCCTAGATGGGTAGTCCCTCCTAATGTGGCCCGGCTGGCCACACTGGTAGCAGAGGGGAACCCAACTCCCACCCTCAGTGGGTCCCTGCTGTCGACTAGGCGGGGGTCCGGTGCTGGCGACTGGCCCCTGTCGAGGGCCCCCAAAGGCCACTGATGGCCTTGCACAACGTGACGGCTCTCTTGCAGACGCCACGTGTCTCCATTCTCGCCGGCCCTGTGAGAAGTCTAGCTGAAAGGGCCTCTTCCGCTTGCCGTCGGTGTCTCGCGCGGACGGGTTGGTCTCCTCGTAAGTCATAGCTGCCTCTACCACCCTCGAAAACATAGGTAGCTTCAGGGGTTTGACATACCCCCGGATCGTAGGCCAGAGCCCCTCGATGAACCTCCAAAGGCGCTCCTCCTCAGTGGCTACCGCTGTCGCTGCAAAGCGTAACAACTCCAAGAAACGCGTGCGGTACGCGCTCACAGTCATCGTCCCTTGGCGAAGAGTGTGGAACTCCCACCTCCCCTGGTCCTGCCATGTCTGAGGAAAGTACTGCTCGCAGAAGAGGGTGATGAACTGGTCCCACATCGGCTCGTCCCTCTCCTGTCCCCGGACCGCCCTCCACCACCGGTGTGCCGCACTCTCCAGCTGGTACGTGGCAAAGGCCACGCGGCACTCCACCGGGGGGCGAAGGGTGTCGAAGATCTTCTCCAGCTGCTCAAGCCAGTCTTCTGCCTCGGTCGGGTCCTCATCCCCCTTGAAGGAGGGGGGCTTCAACTTCCGGAACTATCCGAAAAGCTCGAAGTGGCACTGTAGGGGAGGTGCTGGTGCACCTCCAGGCGAAGGTGCCTCGTGTACAGAAGTGTCGGAGGAAGGTGGGGCGGCAACGGCCCATCCCCTCCGTCGCGTGGTCCCACAGAGGACTCCCCCTCTGCAGCCCCAGGAGGAGGTGCTCGGGGTGGTGGGTGGAGCTCCTCTCGTACAATATCTCGTATTAGTCTGGCGAGGTCCTAGGCCTGGATGCCCGGGAGTGGTGGCTGGTCCACCGAGACGTCAACAACAGCACGTCCACCTCACCGACCTCGCCCTCGGCCGCGCCCGCGGCCAGTCTCGCCAGTCCTACGACGAGGCCTCTCCTGCAAGGAGACGCGAAACAAAACGGAAACGTCAAAACAGACGGTACCTAACAAAACTTCTAAGAGCTCATGTCAAGAGATATGTTGTGGTGGCTACTCTAGCTATAAACATGTGAATTGGTTATTTTCCAGTCAGTTGATTCACTTCTCGGGATGACCTTGCTCTGATACCATCTTGTAACGACCTGGTTCCCAAGTCCCTGCGAGACACGAGAACCGGACCGACTCGACTAATCCCAAGACCTAGTTGTCCAACGAGGAAGTAACCAAAAGAGCAGTAAAAATAAACCACATTCAGCATGAATATAACTAACAGTAAAAAAGTACAGCAGTAAGGAAAGAAACTACTATAGTATATACCACCACAACAGTAGAACAACATTTATCATATAACATGAACTGTAGGTAAAGAAAAGTACAACGGAAACAAGAACTACTCACTATAACAGAAACAAAGAGGTACAAAAGACAGTGGTAACTCTACTGGACCCTACTCGGCCTAGCGTCCTCTACAGCCGCTGACCCTGGCTGCTCAACACCTGGTCCTGAAAAAGGTAACGAGTGTTACACGTCAGCAAAACGCTGAGTAGAGTGGCAACTAAAACTAAAGACAACAGTAGAGTGTACAGTAGCTGTTATGTTCTATTACTTTCTTTATTCACATCTTTCAATTGTCTCACTATTTCATTTATTCCCCAGATCTTTTTCTTGATCTCGAATGTTCCTCGTGGGAACGATCTTGATTGCAGTATTTTCCAAAAAGCAGAAGTAGCACGTGGTGCTCTCCTGGCCGGGAGAGTCCCCCGTGGTGATCCTACCCTCAGTCAACCACCCCAAGGTCACTGACAGACGTAACGGTGACTACGGCACGCGCGATAAACGCACAGGTAGCCAACCCGTACTGGCACGCGGTCAGTCGTTTCCGTTAACGGGTGCGTCCAAAGCACAGCACGGAACCAGTCCAGGGCAGAGCCCTCTCAGTAACAGGGGTCCAACCCTCCACAGTAACCAAACTGGGGCCTTGCCCTTCCATAGTCCACGCACCCTCGCCTGACTATCCTGGTTTGCCCCAGCAGGCCTAACAAGTCGGTGTGGGAGGCTAGCAGAACCCCGGGGCCCGTGGGGTAGCTAGTACCTCCCTACACTAGTAGCTCTCCTCGGTACTACGTACGCGAGGGCCAGCAAGTCGGTACAGACTGGCCAGTCCTAACCCCGGGTCCCTAGGGCGGCTGGCTCCGCTCTGCACTAAACAGGGGGACAGTCGCTCTCCTTGGTACTCCGTACTCAAGGGCCAGCTCACTTCCCCAATACTATTCCATTCACTTTCCAGGAGTTCTACTCCTACTTCCCCGTAGGGTTCCATCCTTTTTACTCAAACATCCAGGTTTCACTTTCCAGTTCACATTCTTACAATCGATGTTCTCAACCACGTTATTTATTCACAACAGGTAGCTGTTAATTCAAATTACAGGCAGCTTTATATCTCTTTCCATTTTCCAAGACTACAATATTATGCATTCCACTAGTTTTTCCCATCCTAGGATTCATGCCATATCCTAGGATCTATCATACAATCTAGTTTTCCAGCCCTAAGATTCATGCAACACCTAGGAGCTATCATATATTTCTCATTCCTAGGATTCATGCAACGTCCTAGGTTCTAGTTATGGTTCCATACTTTAACAGATTTTATTAATAACTTAAAGCCACTCTACCAGGTACAACGGGAGTAATGGGGGCGTGATCGGGAATCCCGCGTGCCTCCGCGACTCCCAAGACTGCAACTGAAGGAGGTCCTATCACATGGATCAAAAACCAAGGAGTGTCTCAAAATACTGTATAGCTACTGTAGACGGGTAGAGGAATTAATTCTGAAAAGAATGCAACTCGAATCGCGGAAAACGGAACCCGAACGGGCCCTAAACGGGTCAAAAACGACGACACTGTGCAAAATCAAACGTCTGGAACTTCTTCCAGACGTCTTAAAAAGTGGATCAGAGAATTACCTGTTCAGCGTGGTTTCCCAGACATCTAGAAGTATGCGGGGACGTCTGGCCTAGCTCCCAGACGTCCGATGGTCACCCCGGACGTCTGGAGGTCGCTCCCGCCGTTTGGTACAACAGCCAGACGTCTGATTCGCGTTGGATGGCGAATCACCGAGCCTGCGCACACCCATCTCCCTCCCTCAGTATGGTCAGTCGACAGGAAGGAAGAAGAAGACGGAAAACTCACCTTTCAGACGTCTGGAAGGTCTTCCAGACGTCGCCCTCGCCGTCTGGCTATCAACCCAGACGTCTGATTCTGCAATTTTTTCCAGAATCAGGGCGCCACTCGGCCTCCGCTCGTGACGTCGCCCGCGTCGCACCTCGCGTGCCTGCTGCTCAGACCGCAGCAGTCCCCCCCTCCGCATCACTCCGTGCCCCCCGCGCCCTCCGCCGGCCGGCCCTAGCAGCCCCGGCGAGCTCGCCCTCACGGCAGAGCTCCACTCTCGCATGCCGCACCTCCTCCGCGCTCACTGCGGCTGTCGTTGCCGCCCTCGTGCTCGCGCTCACGTTCACTAGCTGAAGGAGAAGAGGGAGGAGATGGTGGAGACGACAGGAGGGAGCGCGTGGCCTTTTAAGGCCGCGCGAGGAGGAGAGAGAGGACGCGGCAGGCGTCTACAGCCGCAGGGAAAGAGGGAATAAGCGAATATCCGGTCTGCGCGCTTAGGCGCGCAGACGACCCGCGTGTGTCGAATTTAACGGATTTTCAGACATCTGGAAATGATCCCAGACGTCTGGATGTGATCCCAGACGTCTGGTTCGACGTCTGGGCCACCTCCCAGACGTCTTAAAAGACATCTGGGGCACGCATTCGTTACACACAACTCCGGCGACCTTCCACCTCATCTTCCGACTTCTTTCGTCCATGTCAATTGGCTCAGGGACTCTGCTGAGGTCTACCGCATTCTTGGACAAAGGCACTGGCCAAGGAGTGCCTCTACTTCATCCACATTCGCCCGCCGGAGATCTTCCTTATTCCCCTCTAATTTTGCTCCTCCGTCATGAGCCTTCAACGAAGTTCCTCTGCCTCCTTCGTCCAGGTAATAGTAGGATAGGAGTAGGAGTAGTAGGAGTAGGAGTAGTTTAGCTAGGTAGTTAGTTAGGTAGTGTAGTGTAATGTCTGATTTCAAGAGTCATCTTCTTCGACTCTGGCGAGCTCCTTGAGTTCGCTGGAGACCTAATTTTGTCTTTTGAATCCACTGTCCACCTTCTTTAACCATCCACGATCATTTCTAACTCATTAAATCACTAATTTGACCACTAAATCGTCTAATCCAATTTCACCTCCAATAGCTACTGCTGTTGTCCATGGTGGCAGAAGTTGACCTATATTCACCTACACTGGATCCTCCATCATCAATTCATCATCAAAGGATCCTAATTATCATCTTAATTTGATTAATTATCATACATAATGTAAAAGCCTAATTTTATCTAAACTCCTGAGCTCGCTGTCAATGGCGGCTCAAGAGTTGTTTAAATTGTAAATTATTTATATATTTATGATCGCAATACTTTGACTTGCCTCAACCACTCTTTTGAGTGGGAGAGCAAGTCCTGTGCCTCAACCCACTCAAAATCTATTCAAACTGATTTTAATGTTTAATCTTTCATTTAATGAATTAAAGAAGAATTAATTGCGATCCTGAGGTTCCTTGTGACCTCAAGAACATTTTCAAATAAAAAATGGCACGATTCACCTTTCTATACATGGATTTTACCTTTTACTGGACTCACCGGAGCTCCGACGAGTGAAACTTGCTCTCCATCCTATAGAAGATGGCAAGAAGCTCCAGAATGATGTAATTGTGATCACTGATTAATTTGGGGTTGTTTATTTGGAATTTTAACATCTGGAGTTAGATTACTGATTTGTCTTCTCCAACTTCGGCAGAGTTGGAGAAGTCTATACAGAAGCCTAAAAATCACACTTAATGGGTTTAGAAGCTTCAGTGCAGTACACTGAAGCCATTCATGTCCTTAGAACACATTAACAACCTTCCAACTCTTCTGACAAACAAAGTACCTTTGGAGCTCAGGCGACGAGCCTAGAACCCTAGTTTCTAGGGTTAAAACATCTGTTAAGAGGCTGAATGAATTCCTGAGTTTGTTAGGATCCTATTCTAGGCTTTAATTTCTTGTTAAGAGGCATAAATCAGAAAGTAAATCTTGAAGCTTCATAGTCAAACCTGAGTAGGATATTTTGATTCTGAGCACGATTTGATGATTTGAGAAGCTTGAGTTGATTCTGAGATTCTGTTGAACAATATTCGAGTGATTTAGATAAGCTCAAACATGAAATTTGGTTTGAATTTTAACACTGCCAGTTTGGGTTATTTTTGAACCCAAACTGTGGCAGTGGTCTTTTGTTGAAATTTGAATGCGATTTCTACCCAGATCAGTTTGTTACACCCCATAGAATCTGTTTAAATCAATTGGATATGATCTTCTGTGTCTGTTACACCTTTTTCAAGATTGAAACCTACCTCTGAAGCTTTCAGAGAAGCTTCAAGCTTCTCTGCCAAAACCTGAAGCTTTAAGAGCTTAAAACCTTTACAAGTAGTTGCAAAATACTTGCAGAACCTGTTTAAACCCTTAGCTAAGTGAGAAAGTCCAGCTATGGACTCTGTGAACACCATTTCCATTCCCATGCAGTATAATACCGTAGAAAATCCATAATTTTGCCCTTAAAATTGAAGAGAAAATCTTCCCCTTAACATTAAATTGAAAGCATAATCCTGTAGAGCTACTCTAGAGCTTTCCAACAAGCTTTGATTCTCTTGATTTGGAGCTCTGAGCTAGGAGCTACACTCAGTTGAAGTTAGCACTGGAAGGGGAACAGTAGTCCCACATCGGAAACCCTTGCGCGCACACCTTAGTATAAAACATCTTTGTTAATAGGGCTTTTCAGTCGTCAAGCACTGGGCGCGAAATCTGAATCGAGTATGTGTGTGTGTGCCTACGGGTGAGCACTTGTGTGGGCGTGTGCGTTGTGTCCCTGGTAGGGCGAGGCCTGAGAGGCTGTTTGGACCGGTTTGGCTCGAAAGAAAGAAAAATAAACCAAAAATAAACTAAGTAACTGAAATTAGGCGAGGACTTGGTAGGGTTTGGTCCCACCCTGAGAGGGGCACTGTGTATCCCCGAAAAGTCCTCGCCTCAAACCATTAACCAATTTTTGGTTAAAGGAAAAAAAACCCGGTTCAGCCAAAGAAAGAAGAGCAAAGAGGCTAAGGGAAGAGAAGGAGAAAGAAAGGAAACAGAGAAGGGTTTGTAGAGAAGAAGAAAGATAAGGCATAAGGAGAAATCGCAAAGGCATAAAGGCTGAAGGTTAACAGGCATGAAGATTAAGGAGGAAGCTTAAGGAAAATACTAAGGGAGAAGAAGAAGGCAGGAGCAGAAGAAGAGAGGAAAGAAAAGAGAGCTCGAGAGACTATAAGAAAGAAATAAAAAAAAAGAAACGAATAAAGGAACAGAAGAAAAAGAGAAAGAATAGAGAAGAAAAAGAAAGAGAGAGCGAGGCTGAAGTATAAAAGAGAAAAGAGTTTTATTTCCTTTTAATTGTTGTAATATGAATTGCTTTTAATTGTTGTATTAAGGCTTGTTGTAATTACAAAACTTTCATTTGCCTTAAATAAATGTTGAAAATAAGATTTCATTTGGGATTTTACATATTTTCTTCAATTCAAATCATTTTTGCAAAATTCATGTTTCTACAATTAACTTAATTATACCTCCTATACCTATAAGATATATAAAGTTAATTGGTGAATTTAAAATAACATATACCTCCCAGCGAATGACCTAGACTCAACCAGTTAAAAAAAATTCTAAAATGTTAGATTAATTCGACCCTATACTACTAACTGATACAATTTCGAGTTAACCTAAGTTACTCTCTTCTACTCTTAATTAAGTAAAATTAACTTAATTAACTGATTTGAGATGTAGAAACGACCACCTATCTATATCTTTCCCGATGCCGAGAGTAGACACTTCCACCAAATAAGCCACCTAATATCTCTTGAGTACCACCAATCCCTAATAATACCTCTTGAATAAAAGTCGTGCATGTCATTTGCTGTATTGAGTTGTGTTGATATATAAATATATAAAAAAAATCAAAAAATAGAACAAAATTAGAAAAAAATAGAAAATAATAGAAAATAAGAAAAAAGAGAAAAAAAAAGAAGTGTTTATAAAAATTTTAGTGCTTATTTCAATTACATTGAAGCAATACCACCAAATACACTTGGGATCCACCAAATATGCCCTTAACCTACCTTTCCTGTGTTTCTGACTATCCAAATGCTGGATAAGGAATTCTGACTTATTGTTAGGATTATGAGAACTCTATTAAAGTGTTAATGCCATGAGAGTCCACCAAATATGGATCATATGTGTGAATCTAGTGAGTTTGTGAGCTCTTAAAAAAAAAAACAAGAAGAAGAGAGAGAGAATGAATACAAAGGAACCAAAAGAGAGCATAGTTTTTTTCGTCTTTCTCTAAGTTGTTTTTCTTAATAATTTGGGAATCTAGATTCTGTAGTACTAATCTTTATGTAGCACCAAATGAGAGTGAGTTACCAAATAAACACTTATTTTCCTCAGACATTCTCTACCCAAGCTTAAAGCCAGGGTGGAATTCAAAGAATATCTTGAATACCCCGAGGGAAAAAGTTTGCCTATCCTGCTAGAATTTTACTCTGGCCAATTACAGGCTTTAGAGGTAAATCAGGTCTTTCACTCGAATCCGTTACAAAAGCTACATAGCTGCACTTTCACGATTGTCTGGATTTCTAGAAAGTAGGTTGAAAATGAAAAGGAAAAGAATCCTAGTCATACACTTGATAATAATCAATCCTTTAGGGACCCATTTGTAAATAACTTAGTTTTGCATTTACTAAGGACTAGCAAGATTTAGGCATGGGGGTATGATTGCACAGCAATCATAGGTCTTAAATGACTTAAATTAAGTTAGAACGTAGCTTAACCTAGTGTAAACCATGCATTCATGAGCATACTTTGCATCTTTACTATTTTATTTTAGCTATGCATAGAACAATATTATAATGTGCTAATTAAGTGCATTATATGGTTTTTAGGTAATAAGAAGTTCTGAAGTTGGATCTGAAGCTGGATCTAAAGAATAAAGAGAAGTTGGTGCTACAGCAGAGCTAGAGCAGAAGACTTAGGAATAAAGTAGAAAAATAATATAGGGTTGAGGTATGCTACTCTACTTAGTAGAATTTAATGTAGAGTTTAAATTATGAAGAACTTAGGACCAATCCTAGCCCTAGGATAGCCCTAGAGACCATCCTAAGCCTTAGCCACCCTTAGATTAGGTCACCTTAGCCTAGGATATCTTAAAACACTAGTTTCAACCCTTATATGGATATCCAAATAAGTTATTGGACATCCAAAGCCCTTAGGCACAACCCGCAGACCTAGAACCAAAGTCTGCAGTGTTATTGGACGTCTAGACAAGTTGTCAAACATCCAATTTCTACAGAATCCCAAGCCAGAACCTTGATTCCTCCCTGACTCTGATTGGACGTCCAGACAAGAAGTCTGGACTTCTGATTTTTGAGTATAACTCATCTAACACTTAGATTAGATGTCTGATACCCCTTCCAGATCCTATTTTGGAAATCAAGCTTGGATCTTGATTTCCTAGGTCCCTAAACCCAATTCCAAACCCTAAGGAACCTAAATTAAGGTACCCAAAGCCTAGTACACTCCCCCTAGACCCTCCTAAGGACCTAATTAGGTTCTCACTAAGACCAATTGATGTGGATCATAGACAATTACAATTGCCTAGTCAATTGGACTCATAGTGTCCAATTGATCTTTGATCTCAACCAACACAAGTCCAATTGGACTCAATGAGAGTCCAATTGACCTAAGCCCAACTTAATTGGGTATTCTCACTCTCAATTAGGTTTGCACTCTTTGGATTAAACTTATTACAAGTTTAATTGCACATTTACCTTAGTAATTAGGGTTTTTAACCCTAATTCTATGACCTAACCTAACCCAAACCCTTAGGACCTAACCTAGATCAGTAGACCACTTAGACACACACACATGTTCACTCACACACTCACACATACCCTCACCTAGCCGAAAACACAGAAGAGTTCTCTAGAACTCTTATCCAAGTGTGTTACCTTGGTTGCTAAAAGTAGCAACCAGGAGTAATTCAAATTCTTAGATCCACATTTTGTGGATTTAAAAACCACCACCACCTCATCTTAGCCTACCACCTTGGGGCTCTCTCTAGAGAGTTCTACACCTCTCTAGAGGACTTCCCTTGGGTCTATTTAAAGACCCTTAGATAGCCACTTGCAACCCATCTTGGTTCTAAAAACATCCACCCATCACCATAGCCTTTCACCTCCACCTTCATGTGCACCTCCATGAGTTCCACCACCATGGCCATCACCACCTCCACGCCAAGAGCCAAGATCACCTCTCCCTCCTCTCTCCAAGGGCCGACCTAGCCACCATTGGCTGCCTCTCTTTCCCTACCACCCCCATCTCAAAGGCCATTGGAGAACACCTCTGATGCCCTTCTTTCTGCTAGCGTAGATAAGTAGCTCATAGTTCTTCATAGTTTTATCTGCTTTAATTTTCTGCTTTTGTAGTGTAGCTCTCTTCCCCCTCAATGATGCATGTGTAATCTCCCCGTAGATCCACACATGCACTCATTTTCTGCTAGCTAGTTGTTTTGTTTAAGCATTCCTATACAAGCTTTCAGCTAGATCCGATTCTGGATTCAATGAAAATCATTTGATTATATATATATATATATGTTTGTTATGAAATCACCATGAGTTTCCTTGCAAAATATTTATTATGATAGTAAAGTTTCCTATTTTAATCTCTGCATCCTTAGCAACATGTTGTGCATAAATACGTAAATCATTAAAAGCTAGCATGAGTTTTAGCAAGTAGAGAGAGAGATTGGAATCAAAATTTGCATTTCCAAAACGCTTCCCTGAGTTCAACCGGGACTCACCATCTCGTTAATTTACAAATATTTTTTTTTTGATCGGATTTCACACTATACTAAGACATAAAGATGATTTTCATATTCGAAAATGTGAAAATCTTGTCGAACAATGATCTAAATCACCATTTTTAGGGTTTGATATTCTCTTTATCCCATTGATTTCTTGAGATACCGTTGTTATTATTGAATACATTTCTTTGAGTAGATTATTCATTGAAAATCTTGATTTCCACTCATTATTGTGTTCATCATTTCTAATTATGATTAGTGTCATGAATTTCACATTTGCTCCCTACAAACAACCACAAACTCATTTCCTATTTTTAAGCACTCTTATAAATTTTAAATGTTGTAAAGTGATTTTGTCAACTATACTACAACATGCTTTTCTTAAGACTCGACGAATTCGCCTTTAACACATGTTAGATTGCGCGTACGCGAGGTCGCCCATCTATGTTGCCACGTCACCACCTGCATCACTACTCATTGCCGATCGAACAGATGAATTCATCCGCATGCCTTTATAGTGAATTGAAGCCGCGTGCTGCGATTCCATCCCTCACCAACACTTTTAGAGCATGGCTAAGAACTGATGCGTTGCAGGGCTTCTTGTGTCGAGTTTTTGATTTTAGGCATGCTTGCTATTGATCGTTGGATCATGATCCAATAGTCGAGATTTGATGGAGCGGATGAGAAAGGAGCAGGTCAGTGGCTATGGGTAGCTTAGATGGCACCGCGTGGCACAATATGGGCCATCCATCTTTAAATGCTCGTAGGTGGTTCCACGGATGTCGGATTTGGTCAATTTTTGCATTGCTGGTCTACGATCGTCGATCTGAACCCATCTGTGTAGTTGGATTTGTCGTCTAAAGTTCAGATTTTCACCACCTTGCCTCTTTGCCTCCCTCAGACTACATCTAATGCTATGGAGGTCAGATCAGGGTGATCTCGGAGGCGATGAACTCTGATCCTTGCCCTAATTAGATCTGTATGGTTAGATTTTCAATCCTAGGCCTAGATAAATATTTCCATGTCTCCTGACCACAAAAAAGGGCAAATTACCTTATAATTTGTACAAACTAATCTAAATGCATGATAATGCATGTTATGTAATATTTATAATGCATAATGCTTCTATGACACTAGGAACATGCATAAATAGACATTTTAGGCCAATTAAATGTGTGCACTTCATTAGACCCTCTCAGATCTCAATTAAAACCCAAAAATGTGGATTAAACTCTTTGAGATCAAATTTAGATGTCGCCCACATGGGCCTCTTAATCCTGTTTGCCAAGATGATTCGATCATCTAGAGATCCTGCACACCATTGTTTGGTGTACAGGAGCTCTAGGTGATCCTTTAGAACTTATTGGATCATTGCTTAAGCCTCGAATCAGTGCAACTGATTCTCATGGGCTTCAGCTACCAGACAATGCCAAAAATCAAAGATTGAGGTTAAAATTGGACATAAGCACATTTAACGATTAAAATCAATTCCAAATAGCTTAAGCCCATCTCAATCAAACCAATTTCAAGTATAAAAGCTCAATTCGGTCAATTAAACTTGATTAAAACTCAATTACTCAAGAAATTCTCCAATCAGCTTCATCAATCAAATCCTGCTCAATTGATCAAATCGGTTCAATTCAAATCACAAAGAAGGTGATTGTGATCCAATGGAGTGAATAGGATCACCCTCAAGTGGGATTGAATGCACTATGGATCTAGAAGCTATAGAGCTTTAGATCCACAATGGTTCTAATGGATGAAGTGGTATGATGATCAAAATATGAGAAGAGTGAGTGGAGATGATAGTGAAGTGGTGAGGGAGCTATATAAACATTATGAAGGGATGAAATCATCTCCTCTTATTTGAATTGATCAAAGGTGGCATAATGGCATTACACTAATCTACTCCTAACTAAACTACCAAATTCATGAATTTGCTAGCTAATTCTACTCCTAATTAATCTACACTACACTATCAACTTTCCTAGAAAGAAGTAGATCCTACTCTAATTGGAAAAAGGGGACTCTCTAGAATCAACAGCCAACGTCTGAAGAGGATGAAATGGGGGAGATCTCCAGCGAGCGAAAAGCTTACTAGTGAAGCTTCTGGGACATCCTTAGGCTTACGTCATCCTTAGCAACGTAGATGAATTAAGGAAGAAGAACTCCACCACTGTAACTAATGGGGTTGAGTGATCAGCTCGAGAGGTGTAGGAACGGGCTGATCCCTTTGCACGCGAGTGAATCAAATCACCGCAAGGTGCAATTAAGCTCTTAAGGTACCAATAGTGGATGAGTGATTGAGAGGAGCGTAGGAAGCTTCAAATCAGAAGTGTACTATTGGATCAGATCTGGGGGAAGAGGTGATGCTACGCACTAGAGCGCACAGAGATTAGATTGATATCCACCATCAGATAAGAGGATCTTGAAATCAAGGGTAGATGTACGCTGTATTCTTCGCAGTGAACAGTGCTTATGCAAGATGCATTTGTGTTGGGAGAAATTGTGCACAAGCCCTTAAAGTGAAATGGTAGAGAAATTTCAACCAGACCCATAAGTGACCGAAATGAGTAACCTAGAAGGTCCCTTGCTACTTACAATGAGGCCCCTGCAATTTTCAAATAAGTCCCTAAAAGGTTTTAGCTTAAGAAAATGTATATGACTGAGAACCTAAGTATAAACGACTAATTCCAAGGTCCTATTGATGTCCAAATGCAATGGAATTTTTATGATAGCTTAATTGAACATATTAGAAGTTAATTCAACTCTTGATTTAAACTTTTGAGCTTAGAAATATGTTCAATTAGCAATTGGATCATTAATTTGTATTTGTGAATAGAATATCTCATGAATTTAACCTAATTATGCATTTTTAGCCTGAATTTGATGTTTTAAGTCATTTTCCTTAAATCCCACACTTAGCCTACTTATTGTGTTAATTACATAGTGTTTAACCTAGTTTCTAGCTTAACTTGGGCATTTTAGCTATGATGAGCCATACCTCAACCTGTACATGGAAGAGTCCACATGACCATCTAGTCTGTCATCACATGAAAACGTAGAGTTAAAGTCGCCACCTATCAACCATGCACTACCCTGAATAAAGGAAGAATGTTGTATGAGTTCCCTCCAAAAAATTGACCTGTCACCATGAGCACACGACCCATACACACAAGTCACATAGACAGAGTTACCACTAGTGCATCTGATGAACTTGCAAGTAATGCAAAATCTATCTTGGAGAACATCTTCAAGTTGGAGAGTATTTACCTTCCACCAAACTAACAAACACCCCTCACACCCAATGGCACTGATGCATCTAAGATCAGTCGACCCACGGAGCTACAGTTGCTGCCACATCTCAACATTTGCTTGATCAACATAGGTTTCTTGTAGAAGAGCATAATCCACCTTCCAATCATGCAAGAAATTCACAAGCATCCCTTTCTTGTCACGTTGACCCCTCACATTCCATGATAGCATCCTCATGGATTAAAAGATGTAGAAGCCCCATTGTTAGGAACAATACGTTACACATTGAGAATCTTTGAAACCAACTCTTCATCATCAACTTTTTTCATTTTGTGAGTTGAAAGACTACAAAGGTTATATCTGCCCCTAGTGCTCTTCATTCCCCTATTGCCAGAAGACACTCCAGGGTTATAAAACCCCACCTCCATGCCTTGAAACTTTACGTTGAAGGTGAAGCCTCCGCCACTATCATTGGCTGATGGCTGGGCTCCTGTCCTCCCTTACCGCCCAACTCCATATTGACTGCAGCACTGGTGGCGAAGATGCCATGGGGGGGCATCTCAACCACCTGAGTATCTTCTTCCTCCTCCCTCATCAAGACATGCTCAAACTCCTTCCTCTTCTTCCCAACTTCTTGGTGAGATGGTTGCTCATGTGTAGCCCTCTTCCATTGCATTCCATCCTACACCTCCGACCATCCAGTAGGCCCATACATAGGTGACAGAGGTTGGCTCTCTACAGTAACACGCAACATCCAAGAAGAACCACCACATCTGAGAATAATCTTCTCAATGAAAGGACCCCCATGCCTGAGATCGACGTCAACTTTGACATGTCTATCGTCCTCTTCTCCTAAGCCAATCAAGACATCCTCCTTCAGACTTGCAAACCCAGCAAGAACCTGATGAATAATGGTCGTAGATCTGAGGTGTAGTGGAAGACCTGCAATATAAGTAACGCCTCTTCTCAAAAGGACCCACTGCAATGCCCATTCTGAGAGTGCACCATCTAAGGGGGAGACTAATCTCCACATCACAGATACATTATCCCAAACAGATGTGCGAAATTTAAGAGCATCGACATCACCTTCACAAAGACCATATAGAAGAAAATGCGACGCATTCAAACTTAAGATTTTCAACATAGGAAGGAGAGAGATAACATCCTTGCATCCCTTCTCAAGGTATCAAGAGAAGGTGATCCCACCACGACTTCTCTGATCAAAGCACATTGCAGCATCGGCTTCAAAACCAAAACCACTGAAGAAAGAGGAACCTCAATGTTGAAAGGAGGAGTTGGCGGAGGTAGCCGCTAACCACCATGCACATGACCTTCTTGCCTAGAGTTTATGGGCTCTTACACCCCTGCCCTTGCACCTCGCCTTGTGGATGGGGGTTTTGTCTTGGATCTCTACGTCGAGGACGAGTCTTGCATGCATCTCTCCAATGCCCCAAGCCTCTGCATGCGAGACACACAATGGCATTCCTATACTCGGGAGCCATGTGGCCTTTCTCACGAGATCGAAAGCACACAACTTCACAGCCCCATGCATGAGGACTCCTCCCCCATATCTCCTGCCTCCATCCTCTCTTCTCACCATCAAACCAATTAGGGTTTCTCCATGCTCCACCATGCCTCGACCTCCACATATCATCGCCCCTCCATCGCGTCTCCACCTTCACCCACTCGCCTTCCATGCAACTTTTGAACTCAATCCCCCAGATTGATTTAAATGAGATTTTTAAGGTCTTGATATATAAATTTTTGTATATTTTAGGATTTTCTCTTTTTAAATTTTCAAACAAGTTTGAATGACACACAAGAAAGTACAAGAAAGTTTGGGGTTAGTGACATCCAATTCCCTTAAGTTGATGTGTAACTAGTAAAAGAGAAAATTAACACCAAATATGAAATCCTAAGTAAGCAATTCTTAAGAAAATGAATGAATTTTTAAATATCCTTTTAAGTAGTGGCCTAAACAAGATAAAAAAACACCACCACTAGAAAGGAAATCAAACAAGGATTCTGAAAATAATTATTTTAGAATTTTTCAAACTTATTTGATATTTTTTTGAGATTTTTTACTACACTAGCATTAAAATCCAGAATAGATAGTTTTGAAAAATTGATTCTACAGAATCCTTAAACAACCTCAAAAATTTTTGAAAATTTTATATGTTGTAGAGAATGATTCAAGGATTGTAAAAATATAATTTTCTCCAAATCTGATGAGTAAAAAAATTTATAAAATCAAGAACAGTAAGAAAATAGTAAGGATTTAGGGTTTAATCCCCTTGTCCCAAAAATTTTTAATTTTTTCTACTTAGCCAAATTCTTTGAAATTTAGAACTTAAATTCTTGACTCAAAGAGGCTTCTAATGGCTGAGTTTAAGGATTTTCATAAGCCTCTTTATGCCCAAACTTGATTTTTCAAAATTGAGACAGAAGTTTGGATTTTAAAAAATGAAGCACCAATGGAAACAAGGTGGGGAAGAATGATTCAAACAAGGAAACAAGTTGATTTTAGAGTTCCACCACCCTTAAATTTTCTTATTTTTTAAGGATTGTTTTGGTATTTTCTTAGGGTTTGAAAGGGGATTTTGGCAAGGTACTTACCGAAATTCTGTGGGAAGACAAGGAATCTTGAAGCTTCCACTCCAAATCAATCCCACTCTTGCTTTCGCTTAATTCGCACCTGCAAAAAAACACAAAAAAGGAAATAATGAAGATCCAATTAAGCAAGAGAGAGATAAAAAATAATAACTAAGCCGTGCCTCCCCAACAATAGCATCAACAACTGATATGAAAAATATGCAATTAGTAAAAATGGGTTTTGATGTCATTGTAATGCGTAAATTCGATCAACTTTTAAATTTATAAACCTAGATAGGATGAATATCTAGGATCATCCAAGGAGAAAAATTTTAGTTATAAAAGTAATGATCTCTCTCTCACTCTCTCAAATCCTCTTTGTTTTGGCTTTTTCAATTTTAAGATTTTTTTAGGGTTTTGAATTTGGGGCAATGAAGATATTGAAGATACTTAATTGGAACATGGAAATATAAGGGTGAAAACTCGACCTTCCTAAGCTCACCCTAGGCATGTGTGGCCTAAGGTAGAGGGGTAAGAATTTCTAGAACTTGAATTAAAAGGCACTTAATATATTAACATGATGAAGAGTTTGCACAATTGAGCACTTGAGAAGCTCACTTGTGTGGAAGGGTTCCATACAAGTAATTCTCAAATGTAACGAGAAAGCTTCACTACTAAAAAAAATAAAGATACAAAGTGAAGAGAAAGTAGTAGTAGTATTAGTCTCCAAAAATGCTCGAGGCGATCTTCACTCCAAGTGCGGCTGCTCCCAAACTTAAAGAAGAACCCTCCTTGCTTCAAAGCTCCAAGATGATGCTATCTCTCCAAGATATCCAAGGGTGTACGTCCACCCTTCTTCTCCTCCTAGTTGTCCTTCACAAGTAGGACATCCATGGTGTGGCTTCAAAGGAAAGAGAATGGGAGTGTAGAGACTAGACGAGGGTGGTGAAGCTTCCCTTTTAGTCTTCATTGTGAGTGCATGTGAAGCCTGTAGGAACAAATGTATGCACTAGAGGGGGCATGAATAGTGTACTATCGATGATGATGTAGAATTTTAAAATAACATTTACCATAGATCAATAGCAAATGTCAACCAATCACAAAACTAGAGAGATGACACGTGGATTTTAGAGTAGAAATCATTTCGAGTAAAAATCACTACCTAAGGCTCTCAGCGTAGGATTTTCTTGACTAGATGACACTAGTCAATTCCACTAACGCACCACTTGAATGAGGGTGGCATAACCTCTTACAACACTTCTCTTATATACCTGACTAAGAGAAGAAAAACAAACGGGACTCCCAAAACAACTTGGGTCCCAAATCAAGGCAACTAGAATAAAATACAATAGTAAATCTTATGGAACCTCAGTAAAATAAGACAAATAATGCTTTTAGATATCACAATAGTTGCAAGTGCAGAAGTGCAAAAGCACTAGAGAGAATATGAGAGAATTGTTGTTTGAAAGCTCTTAAGGTGTATTTTGAAATGGGGGTCAGGGTCATATTTATAAGTGTTTTTGACCTGATTTAGAAAGTCTAGAAATACGAATTTGATCGATTAAAAATAAGAGTTGGTCGATCAAAATGAACTTTGGTCGATCAAAATAAAGTTTTGATCGATTCCATTTTGATCAATTAAATTAGGAATTTGATCGACTTGTAGTGCAAACTTAGGATTTGATTGTTAGAGGCTTTTAATCTATTAAACAAAAAGGTTTGGTGATCAAAATGAGTTTGGTCGATCAATGCTAAAAGTTGGTTGATCAACAGTGTTAAGAATCTAGGATTTAGCTTAGGTTTGTAATCTAATGTGGTTTAAAAATGCATAAGTTGTTATCTTTGAGGTTCCTTACAATTTTCTAGACTTACTAAAAATAAAAAGAGTCTTCAAAAACTTCATCATGAGATTGACTTCTCTTGTGGCACAGTCATTTCTTGGTTTTGACTTTAAATGTCCTGAAATGATTAGTCCACAATAAAATAAAATTTTGTTACATCAAAACAAGTGTATCAGCATTCACATCCCAATCTTCTTCTACGGTGTTGGTGGAATTTTTGGTTAAAGGAAAATGGTAGCCAAGGATGGGGTTCAGTGGTGGTTACATGGGGCTTATATAAAAGATGAAGGGGGGGTGGTTATGGTGGTGAAGGGGCATGATGGGTGGCGTCACCATGAAAAGGTGCCTCTATTTTGGTGCCAAAATTGAGGTTCTAGAAGGTAATTTTTTTGAAGGGACATTGGAGGGCTAGGATGTGGGTTGTAGATGGATGGATTGTGATGATTTTAGGTGGAAGTTGGAGGAGGGTTGGCGCGAAAAGGGAGGGTGATGATAATGCCATCATTCATCATAACTAACTTAATTTAGTTGGAATCAAATGATAAATGCTCCTAAATGATCGTCTGAGGATTATAATTCTACTCTAATCTGATTTGAGAAGACAAGAAAACATAGTTAATTCTACCATTTTAACATCCAATCACAAATGCATATTAACCACAGGGTTACTCAAGGGTTAATTAAAGGTCAAATGAACTTTAAAGACTAAAAAGTGGGCTCACATTAACTGAATCAGGGTTTCACACATTTCGACGATGAAAATAATACTGAAAACCCTAATTATCAACCTCACTTAAATTGAAAAGGTTATGATCAGGAAAAAATCAATCTAAACCTCCTAAAAATCATTGAAAAATATTCTAAGAGGTTTGGTACCTTCACTTTGACCATCTGAACCCATTTTGACCTAGAACAAATATTTAGATGCGAATTTTCCCTGATTTAGGCTCCTATGTAAGTTATCGAGTCAAACATGGTCAAAAATCAAATCCAAGTTTACCATTAGATTTCTTATGTCCAAATTAGGTTAACACCAAAATTTAGGCCCAATCAGAGTCCATTTTAACCTAGTTTTCATTTATGCCCTTAGAATCTCTATTCTTCACATTTAAACCCCTTGGTTCTATGTTTCATTACCAAAATGCTCGTAAAATTAGGTCGTCTTCACAAAAAGGTCCATGCCACCATGAACAATGTGAATAGCACCTCCAACCCAAACTGTCAACCTTTGATTGGAGATTTCTCCTCCAATCTAAGGTGGAATCTCTCCAAACTTGGAGAGATTACTTCCAAGGAGATTCTCTACCTATTGAGCTATCCCATGAGAGCTGAGATTGCCCTAGAGATCCAGCGAACTCCAAGAAAATCATGGGTCTTGTTTCCTAAAAGCTTGACTCAAATTTGTGAATTTCTAACATTTGAGGTCCAAATCACCCTCTATATAAGCTCTCCTAACTCCCAGTGTGCTCTTTAGCTAGGTTTTAGGCCAAAGCACTTCTTCCTCCTCTCCCCTAGCCATGTCTAACCTAAGCTCGAGCAACCTCCTCCTCTGTCCTCCTATGGCCTCTCCCACCGGAGAGTGTCTACTTCCTTCCTTTCATTTGCACCTGGTGGGCTAAAGCTAGGGCATCTTCCCCTTCTCCTCGTCGCCACTTTCCCACCGGAGAACATCTCCCTCAGCACCGACAAGCCATGTTGGCACGGTTCCTACCTCCTTCGACCACATAACTAGGTTCTCTCTTTCCCCCTTACTCTCTAGGTTAGAATTAAACCTTTAGAACCCGAATTCAACCCAGAATCACCCTCTCCCTCTCCATCTTCTTCGCAACCAATGAAGCTCCGACGAGCTTAGTTCGGTCGCCACATCACATCAAAAAATATCCGACCACCACCAAAACCTTCACCACACTCCACGAGTAAAAGCGCTCACTTTATTTGGCATTTTGACCTGTGATTCACTCCCTGAACAACCCACCATTCACCATCCTTCTCCGACATTGGCTGACCACCCTAGGCCACCGTTCACCAAATTAACCCCATTGTCACACTCCTCACCTCACTACGATGCATGTGAACTATTTAATTTGGGCCAAAGGCTTGTGCTAGTGTTTTCAGGTCATCGTCATCACCGTCGATTCACCATCGTGCTCCGCCACCATCCGACCGTCAACCACCATCATACCACTTCTAGTAGGCATGGACTTAGCTGGAGAAGCTTCCCAGGACTTTGATTGAGTAGCACAACAACAACAGCTGCTTCAATTTGAAGTGAGCTTCAGAGCTGCCAGCATGCTAAGGATTAGGGATTTTAGTCCCACATCAGTGGGCTCTAATTTGGAATTGCGTATATAATGCATTTAATGAGTAGGTATTTTGCCTCAGACACTAGGGGTGAGGTCCCCTCACTCACGCTTTCCTTCTTACACCTCCCCAACCACCATGCCGACGCGACTAGTCCCTGGTTTGGATTTGATTACCTATATACCGACCCGATTAGGAAAGAAAGAGAGAAGAGGATTTTCTGAGGGAGGATGGATAGGTTTTGCACTAAAGAACCTTGGGAAATGTGCCAACACTTAAGCAAAATTCGAGAGGTGATCTAGGTTGCCACTTAAGGCATCTAACCCTTGTGCCTAATGTCTGATTTATGGAAATTTGAGACTCTAACTTGGTTTGAGGTTCCTATTGAAATATTAAGATTGACTTCGGAATTGTCTAATTGTTGAGGCTTAATGGTGGTTCAAACCACCATTTTTAGCCTTCTAATTATCATTTTATCACTGATTTCTGAAATACATTTTGATTCATATTGAATACATCTTTAGTGGATTATTTATTCATTGCATATATTATTATGGATTGATTATTGTGCTCATTGATTGAATTATTTAATTAGTGTTTGAATTCCATATTTGCTCCCTGCGAACAACCTCGGAACTCAATTTTTTTTATATTTATAAATTTAAATGTCATATTGATTTTCATCAGTATACTATGACGCGATGTTTTCCTAAACTACGATGATTTTTTACTGCAACAGAAGGTGGTTATGGCATCATTTTGGCACCATTTTGAAGAGATGCCAAGGGTGGTGGTGGTTATCATTCCTAGTGCCAAAAATGAAGGGAGAAGGAGGTGGTTTTTTTAGTGGTTTGCGAAGAATGGTGGGTGTCCACTTAGGTAGAGGAGGAGTGGGGTAGTAGCTTAGGGTAATGGAGCTAGCTTAGCTAGCTTGAGCTAGCTAGTAGTTAAGGGGAGTTGTTTGGAGCTAACTTGAACTTGCTTGGAGCTGAAATGAGCTAAAGTAGGGTTGCTTGGCGGCTACTCAGCTAGCTTAGCTAGCTAGCTCATAAGTAGTAGTAAAGCTAAATGAAACTGAGCTACAAGGAGCTGGGGAGAGCTGATTGAGCTGGAGATAAGCTGAGGTGACCTGAGATAACGCTGACTGGAGCTTCTATCTTATTCTCCTTAGCTTTCTGCCTTTTATTATGTTAGGGTTTAGCTGATCTTCAGGGGTTCCTCATTCCCTAACAAGCAAGTGATAGACATAAGTACATAAAACTACAAGAAACCCTAATAATGCATGCACTAGACCTAAATGCACATGAATGCTTAATGCAACCTAATATTGCAATGCGAATGTAGAAAACCTTGGAACTAAGTGTGATTTATGCTTAAGAATGATGATAAATAAGAGTTTATAAGTTACCAAAACCCGCAAACAAAAGGGCAGACAATAATTTCAAATACTTCCAAAGTCCTTGACTTAATACCTTCACTTCGCAACATCCTTAACCACTCGAGGAACAATCTGCATCTTAACAGGTACTCAGACTTTCAAGCGCTTAGAGCCCTAGGGATCTAAAGATAGTACCTCTCATTTATCTCGTGAGGTAAGACACTTAAGGTCTTATCTCATCATTTGATCTAACCCAGAACTTGGATGAATTCATACACAGAAAATGTTGGGACTAACAAATTCAGCTCAAAAAAGTGAAGGTTTTTTTTTAATAAAGCTAGACAAATGCACCTAAATGCATGCAAATATTTATAAATGCTAGAAAACAACCGTAGGTTATACGCTCTCATGCCTAATATTGACATTGTCCTCATTGGAAAAAGTAAAGACATAAAAGAATATCACTCAAGTAAGAGATTGGGAGGAGCTAAGGCTCCTCAAGACGTGTGTCCAGAACCTGGCCATCAGAAAGAATAATATATGATTTAAGATGTTGGCCATTTACCTTGAATCACTCTCTAGAAGTGGGGTCTCAAATCTCTACTGTACCATGAGGGGAGGCTCCTATAACAACGTATATCCTATCCCAACGGGACTTATGCTTCCCAGGAAATAGTTTGAGTCTCGAATTGAATAGTCAAACCCACTGGTTGAGCTTAAAGGTCTTTCTAATGATGTGCTTGTCGTGGAAGACCTTTGTACGTTGTTTGTAAGCTTGGGAGGTTTCATAAGCTTCATTGCGAAGCTCCTCAAGCTCACTTAACTCAAGCATGAGAGTTTTAACCACCCTATCCAGATTTAAATTAACATTCTTAATGGCCCAATAGGCCTTGTGTTGGGATTTCAACGGGTAGATGCCATGCTTTGCCATAAACAAGTCTAAATGGTGACATGCCCAAGGGAGTCTTATAAGTCATCTTGTAGGCCCACAGTGGATCATTCAACTTTTTTGACCAATCCTTGTTGGGGCATCTCATCCGTTTTCCCAATGGTTCCTATCTACTAGAAGCGAAGAAATGTGCCTATATAAGTATGTGTGTCTTTGAACAATGTGGGCCACCAAAATCCAGACTGAAGAACCTTGTGGGCTACCTTTTTCCCACTAAAATGCCCTCTATAGTAGAGGGAGTGGCAGAAGTTCAAAACACTCCTTTGTTCTTCCTCAAGGACACAATGGAAAAGCTTGTTCGAGTCTATATGAAAGAGCTCAAGATCCTCCCAGTGATAAAATTTAACTTCGGCGAGTAACTTGTCTCACTTTTGCTTGCCCTAAGTATACAGGGTAGCACCTGTGACCAAAAAGTTCACTATATCAGTGAATCGAGGAGTTTTGACCTCTACATCCATTAGAGACTCATCGGGGAAGACCTCATGAATACCGCCAGCGGGAGTTGATGCCTTAATAGGGATCCTAGACAAATGATCTATTACAACGTTCTCGACTCCTTTTTCATCTTTGATTTCTAAGTCGAACTCCTAGAGTACCAGAGTCCAGCGAATCAGTCTAGGTTCGGTGTCCTTTTTAGCAAGCAAGTGCTTTAAGGCCGAGTGATCAGTATACACCAAAACCTTAGATCCCAGTAATTATGACCGAAACTTTTCCAAAGTAAAGACTACAATGAGGAGTTCTTTCTCAGTATCCTTGTAGTTTTGCTGAGGATCCATCAAGTTCATGATGGCATAGTGTAGAACATGAGGTTTACCATCAACCCATTGACCCAAGATCGCTCCCATGGTATAGTCGGATGCATCACACATCAATTCAAAAGGGAGGGTCCAATCAGGTGCTCGGAGAATGGGTATTGTAATAAGGGCCTTCTTCAAGACCTAGAAGGTCTCGTCACATCTATCATCAAAATCGAAGGAAACATCCTTCGCTACTAGGTCGTAGAGTGGCCTAGAGATGTTACTGAAATCTTTAATGAAATGTCAATAGAATCCATCATGGCCGAGAAAAGATCTAACTTGATGAACATCAGGAAAGACGACTATCTGATTATACCTAGAGTACCCATTAAGAAAATAGAAGTACTTATTCCTCGCCAGTTTGTTTATAATCTAATCAATAAAAGGTATGAGGAAGTGGACTTTCTGGGTAGCTGTATTTAGATGACAATAATCAATGCATACCCTCTAGCCAGTTGAGGGCTTGGTGGTAGCCTATTCTCCTTGGTCATTTTCTTCCACAGTGATTCATGCCTTTTTGGGTACCACATGTATGGGACTGACCCATTTATCTTCTGAAATGGGATAGATAATGCTTGCATCTAACCATTTCGGAATCTCCTTCTTAACAACTTCCCGTATGTTGGGGTTGAGCCTTCTCTGCATGTCACAAAAGGGTTTCATGGACTCGTCCATGTATATATGATGCATGTAGAGGGAGGGGTCAATACCCTTAATATCAGCTATAGTCCAAGCAATAGCTTCCTCGTGCCTCTATAAACACTCGAGCAAAGACCCCTCCTATGATTTATATAACGCATATGAGATAATGATAGTGAGTGTGTCATTGGGGCCAAGGAAAGCATACTTCAATGTGCTCGAGAGTGGTTTAAGCTCCAACTTGGGAACCTTTTGGATTAAGGGTACAAACTAAGATGTCCTCACCTTAGGTAGCTGGTCTACCTTCAGGGTCTAGGGAGGGGATAGAGACTCCGTGTGCACTCCTAACAACTCTTCCAATTTGAGCATATCCCCTTCATTTCTTCGATAAGCTGAGGGTGGTCCTTAGATATGACCATCTGTAGGGGGTCATTACATAAGAGTGCTGGAGTAGTCTCTTCAATGATCTCATCAACCACCTTAATCTGGGAACAATCTTCTAAATCGGGTTACTTGTAGGCATCAAAAACATTTAACTAGATTTTCTTATTCCTGAAGCCCATTTTAAGTGCCCCCGATCTACAATTGATAGAGGCATTGGCTGTGACCAAGAAAGGGGCATCCCAAGATAATGGATGCCTTGGTGGGCTTATTTGATGAATCAGTATCAAGCACCAGAAAATCAATAGGAAGAAGAAGTTTTGCACTCTCACAAGGACATCTTCTAACAATCACCGTGGTGTCTTAAGAGATTTGTCTGCCACTTGGAGGATGACAAGATTAGGCTTCAAATCACCTCCTCCCATAAGGTCATAAATAGAGCTCCACAAAATGTTCACCCCATGCCCAGATCGAGTAGGGCCTCATTAATGCATTGGTTACCTCTAACCACTGAAATATATGGGGCTCCTGTGTCTTTTAATTTGTGGGGTGTTATATGTTGGAGCACCAAGCTAACGTGGTCCAGCAGGATGACCTTCTCTTGGATCTATCCCCTAGATCAGCATTTTTGGGTGCACAGGTCCTTTAGAAACCTGGCATAGGATGAGATTTGTTTTATAGCACCGAACAAAGGCAAGTTGATATGTGATATGAATTTTATACAATTTTGTAAATCGAGTTTTATATCATTGTAACGTGCAAAATTGATCAACTTTTAAATTTATAAACCTAAATAGAGTGAGTATCCAGGGTCGTCCAAGTAGGTTAATTTGAAGTTATCAAAATGGTATTCTCTCTCTTACTCTCTTAAATCTTCTTTTTATCTTTTCTGGGTTTTGTAAGTTTTAGGGTTTTCAAAACACAAGCAACGAAATATGAATTACACTTAAGTGATCAAGATAAATGAAATCCTCCTAAACTCTCCTTAGGAAAGTGCACCTAGGATAATTAGAAAGGTGGAGTAGGTGCACAAAACCACTAAACTAAGGCTTGAAATTGATTTGCATAAAATAATGAAAACACATAAAGAAATGATGAGAGGCACTTTAATTTAGAGTAAGAATGAAAGTCTACAATTGACTTAGGAAGCTTAATTGCGTTGAGGGATTCCACACAATTAATTCCCAAGTAGAAGAAAGCTTTTCTACTACAAGAATTATGACAAGAAGTAGAAAGAAAAGTCTCCTAATTGAAGTTGCTTTCACTCCAAGAATGGTTGCTCCCAAACTTGAAGAAAGCACATTCGTCCTCCTTGAATGCTTCCTCTCTAGCTCCTCCTAGGGTGGTAGATGTCCACCCTCATT
The DNA here is from genome assembly GCA_037157565.1 of Thalassia testudinum. Classification (NCBI taxonomy): domain Eukaryota; kingdom Viridiplantae; phylum Streptophyta; class Magnoliopsida; order Alismatales; family Hydrocharitaceae; genus Thalassia; species Thalassia testudinum. Next base: position 115,616,290 of record JAZHRO010000025.1, read on the forward strand.
CCCTACCTAGTCGTCCTTCAAGTTGATGCTCCTTGACTTGGACACAAGGAAGGAGAAGAATAGAGTGTAGGGACCCTTGTAATGTGCACGCCCAAGTTCCTTCTTCCTTGGCCTTTAATGGTGATTTAGGTAGAAGAAATTATGCAGTCAAGGATGATTCTAAGGTGGTGGTTATGGGGGTATTATATAGAAATGTAGGAGGGTGGTGGTTATGGTATTTTTGGAGGGAAATGAAGGGATGTGTGAGATGTTTTTGAAGGGAAATGAAGGGGTGCGTGAATGTTTTTGGAGGAAAAAATAGGAGGAAAATGAAGAGGTCTTTTGGGTGGTAGTTATGTGATTTTTGGAGTAAAAAGGTAGTGCCACTTTATGGTGGAGGTGAGTAGAGTAGGGTGCTAAGTGGAGGAGAATTGGAGGTGGACTATGAAGCAAGCTTAGCTAGCTAAGGTTAGCTAGAAGAAAATTGGAGATAAAATGTACCTTCATGGAGTTGGAAGAAGTTGATGAAGAGGTGCCTTTGAACTTAGCAACTAGCTTAGCTAGCTAGTTCTTTGCTAACAACTAAGCTGAGTAGTGTTTATTTGAATGGAGCTAACTTCAGCTTGTATGGAGCTGAGTTAAGCTGGGGTTCCGCTACCTGAGAACTCCTTAGCTAGCCTAGCTAGCTAGTTCTCAACTAGTAGCTAAGCTTGAAGGAGTTGAGCTAAGTTGAGCTTCTTAAGCTGGAGATGAGCTATCTTGAACTAGAATTCATCAGATTGATGACTCTTCAACTAGCTTAACTAGCTAGTTTAAGACTAGTAGCTAAGCTCCATGGAATTAAGCTGTCATAAGCTGGAAGGAGCTGAAGATCAGCTGGAATGAGCTAGGATCCAACTGGCTAAGGCTTCTATCTTCTTCTTCTTCTTGATGTTCTACCTTTCACATTGTTAGGGTTTACCTAATTCTCAATGTTTTCATCCTTGACAAACATTATAAGTGTATTAATACATAAAATAAAGAGAAAACCAAACAATGCATGCCTAAACCCTAGGTGAAAATAAATGCCTCAATGCAGCCTAATACTACAATGCAAATGAAGAAACCCTAGGAACTAAGTGCGATTTTAACCTAAGAATGATGATAAACTAGTGTTCATCAGTATGGACTTGCCTAAAGGTGTCCATAATCTCATCCTTCCTATCCTTGGCTACAAATGAGGCAACAGAAGATTCCCTAGGAGCAGATAGGCACTCTAGATAAGGGACCCTCAACTTCTGGGTGGAGGGGTCGTCCTGTCGGGAAAGAGGTGGCAGAATAACAACATCCTTTGGGTGGGTGATTTCATGCAAGGGAGGGCCGTGTGGCTCTTCCTCGGTAAGGGTGGAAGTCGGGGTGGCTGTAGAAGGGGGATTCTGAGGGGTGACCGTAGGAGTGCTATCAGGTTTGACAATCTCCACTCCTTAGTACGGTCACAGCTTGAGCATGCTTCCTATATATGGGCCCTTTACCTTTTGGGTTCTCCTCAGAAGAGCTGGGAAGTTTCCCAAGCTCCCTGCTTCTTATTGTCTCAACTAGGTGGCTTAATTGAGATTAGAGATCATTAATTTTTCTATCATGAGATTAGATGATCAAGGCTTGATTATCTTGCATTGATTTAATCATAGCCTTTAACTCATCCATCTCAGAGGGTTTGTTCTGAGGAGGGTTTTGGAATTGGGTTGGTACAGGGGTTGGCGATGAGGTGTGGCTCATCATAGTTAAAATGCCAAAGTTAAGCTAGAAACTAGGTTAAACACTACATAATTAACAAATGAAATGGGTTAAGCGTGGGAAATAATAGAAATGACCTAAAACAACAAACTTGTGTTAAAATGCAAAATTAGGGCATAAAATGAGATATTCTATTCAAAGTATAATATGGTGATTTAAATTGCAAATTGAACACACAATTGGGTTCAAAAGATCAAATTGAAAGATAAATTAACTTCATAAATTTTCAATTATACTTCAATAAAAGCTTGGTTGCAATTGGACATCATTAAGACCTTGTATTAATGGTTTTTCACTTAGGTCCTTAGGCTATCCTCATTTCATGCATAAAAACTTGCCAAGGACCTATTTGTAAGCCTCTGGGGACTTCTTTGCAAACACTAAGGGACCATGCTGCATTTATTCTTACCACTAATGGGCTTCCTTGAAAATACTCTATTGATTCGCCCTTAATGGGTATCCTTGCAATTGACCCTTTAGACCTGATGGCGAGGGTCCACTATAGCAACGCAAGAACACATGCCATCTGGGCTGTCATTCCTTTGCACCTTGATCCAATGGCTAATCCAAATCGGTCCTTTGCGTGCATCCGCATATAGACTCACCCCTTACCTCAGATTCCATCCTACGGTGGAAACTTGATTTGGAACTTCCCATGCCCCTTGCAAGCACATCCCACTACCCAAACCCTACCTACTTAATCCCACCCTCGCGGTGCCTTGATTCACTGATTAATCTACTTAAGCTCACCATAGAGGTCATGCACATGCCATTGGCTCCCTCCCCCAATGAGTCGATCCCTTCATCCACGTCTCTAGTTCTTCTTGCTCCTTCATCAGCCACCAGTGACAGTGGCGGTGTCTCCTCCTCAATTTCGTCATTGTAGTGACTAGTTGCAGTCTAGGGACCTCATTCCTCACTAGAGACCCTCGCATCCCCATTCCTCGCCACAGCAACCTGCTGTGGATCCAGGGACCTCATTCTTCTGAGTAGATAGATTTTTATTGCTTTCATAGTTAGGATTACTACTTTTTAGATAGTGTTTACTGCTTTCTAGATTAGCTAGGAGTAGAATTAGCCTAGATTGACTTCGCCCTCTCTGATCAATTCATATTAGAGAGGTGGTTTTTCACCAACATATCGATCCACTGATCTCCCTCATCATCTCACAATTCATTTTCAAATGTTTTCCTCGCATGTTTCTCACCAATCACCCATGCATCTGAGCATTAAATCAAATCTGATGCTCTTGAGCATTCAAATCTGATTTGAGTGCTCAATTTCATTTGACGGTCACTCCATTCATTCCATTTGCTCACAATGACCCTACTGTGATTTTTACTAAGCTAAATCATAGATCATTTTAGATTTATTTTAATTTGACTGTAATCGGAGTTTTTGGGCTGAAATTTGGATGAGTCAAGTCCCTGATCTAATTGCTTCTCTTCATGATGTCTATGTCATAAAAGGAGCATTATATTAGGATTATTTTGCATCATATGAACTCTGATTTTTATTTAGACTTACTAGGAGTTGTTTTGTGTGATTTGAGAAGGGCTTTCATGTATTGAAATCTTGAAATGAAATAATACCTTACACTATCCATAGTATAAGATATAATTTTAGTTCAAGATTTTAATGTTGTGGGAGATGAATTTGGTTTTCAAGAGTTTTTAGACGAGTTTTCATGAGATTTGAGGGTGTTTAATGAAAACTTAGATGCTTGGTTTTGATTTTGAGTGAAACTCAGGTTGATTATGTTTTGAACAAGGGCTCAATCATGTTCTCCCACATCAATATAGTAAATAGTTGTTCAACAGCAACATTCTTTAGGATTAATCATGATTTCAAGCATTGGGAAATTTGGGCTTGTTTTCAATGGAGTTCTAAGTTAGATTTGATCCTTCTCTACGTTATCTATAGCATGAGAGAACGATTATATTAGATTTCTCTATCTGATCAGCTAAGAACAGCAACACCCAGCAAATCAATTGCTGAAATGGCTACGAGGTCGTTTAATCCTTGAAGGCAACATCTGAGCTACTATCCTGGGCAGCTAAATCTGCTACTAAAAATGTACAGCAGCTGCTGCTATGTTTATTGCAGTAGAAGCCACTGAGAAGGAAATTTCAGCTAGGAATTTGGGCCTATTTGGGAATTAAAGAAGCTATCACGGTTGTGTACTGTTAGAACTTCATAGAACAATCACTCATGTACTGTTATAGCCTAAAATCTGATTTGAATGACTTGATTACATGCTTTCAAATCTAATGTCAGCTATATTTTCACTATCCTACAGTCCAATATGAATATTTGATGAAATTGAAAGTTGAAATTATGTTTAATGTTCATTCATGTTTTATATGATGTGTTGAATGTTTTGACTGACATATATAGCAATTCCAGCCCTTAGAAGTCATTTTAGGCCTTAGATTTAATAGACTTCATCCTTTTAAGGCCCTCTTGGAAAAAATTGAGAAAACATTAAAAAATCATTAAAAAATTGTAAAAAAAATAAAATAAATGTGTCTTGAGTGGGATTAGGTATTTTTCTAAGTGCATGTAAAGTTGCAAAGTATCTCGAACCTCCAACTTGGTAAAACATACTAGCCGACGATTCGATCTACTTTAGAATTTAATAAAAGACCAAACTTAAAAAACACCTAAAAGAGTTCTTCTCTCTCTCATCTCACTCTTTCTCTCTCATCTCCTACCTCCCCTAAACCTCTAAAAACTATAAAAATCAGAAAAACCCACAAAAATACCTAAAAATACCCTATATACTATGTATATACTTATATATATAATTTAAACTTAAGCTATATGTATATAATGTGTATATATAACTTATATATGTATTTTATATATTAAATTAAACATTTAGAGTGATTTATTATATATATAACTTTATATTGTATTATTAGATATTAATTTATATAAACTAAATGTATATAAATCAAAGTAATTATATAAACATATTTATATGTACATAATTGTACCTAATATTGTACATACATATTTAAATATGTATTACATACTGTATAATACCTGTAAGCTAATTTAATTAAGTATTTACAATAAATAATTAAGTTATTAGGTTAATAAAGTAATTTATTAACTTAAAATAAAATAAATTATTAATTTAAGTTATACCGAGATAATTTATAATATTATATTAACTATTTTCAACTTATTTATATTGTATTTATAGTGTACTATAGTATTTATAGATTATTTATATGTAAAACTATCTAAAACATGTATTTAATTATAGATTAATCAAAACAGAGTTCCTAAAATATAATAAAAATGTGTAATAAATAATTTATTATATAAATTAACTCTATATAATGTTAATTTGGTAATTAAGTCACTACTTTATACATTAATTAACAAATTAAACTCTAATTTAACATGTACAAATAGTGAACTTTAATTAATTTAATTATATATTTAAATAAATTATTTTTTTAAATAAATTGTATAATTAGGTAGCCCTATATAAGGGCTTTGTAACCATATAATTTAATTATAATTTAGATTAAATTATGGTCCTCAAATTGAGAGCCAAAATCCTTAGTTTCAAACGCTGTAGTGCTGAATTGCGCTAAGATTTCGCCCGCAGTTTAGTGCCACATCGGGCATGGCAAACATCGCACAAGCGTATAAGCTTTTTTTGTACCGATAGTCGCTCAATTGTCACGGGTTTCGGGCACCCACACACACCATATATCTCCTCCTATGACCTAAAATGTGCATATATATGAGCATTTGAAACAGTGGTGGGCTAAGGGTCACGCCCTTTAGTAGGCCTATTGTGGGCCTAAAATAGAATGAAATTGGACCTAAAATTAATTAAGGCTGATTCACTAGTAGAGGTTTAGTCCCACCCTCTTGGGTGCTGTGTATCCCTCGAAAGTGGTTGGCCCACCCACTTAAAAACCCAAATTTTGAGTTAGAGAGCATACATCTGATGAGAAGGGAGGACCTACAAAGACTAGATGAAAAAGAGAGAAGAGTTAGTCATTTTAGCGGCTAAGTGTTGGCCACTATGAATTGTGTGTTCGTGTGTGTGTGTGTATGTGTGTATATATATATACAGTATATGTATAATAGTACATAATATGTATACTTATAGTATAAGTATGTATATAAATAATGTAAATAAGATATATATATAAATAACATATACGTATACATAGATAGTGTATATAAATCTATATATGTAATGTAGAGTAGATACTTGTTTGAGCTCTCTTATATATTTATATGTTAGTGTAGGTAACTATTGCCTTATGTTATGTAAATATTATACTAAGACTATAGCGACGCATATTTATGTTACTGTATATATACTATGTGTTACTATAGATATTAGTATGTTGATACAACTTAGTATAGTAAATATTTGTAGCTATTTTTATACCTATACTTAGGTATTACTTATACTACTGTGTATAACTAACATAGAGTAATTACATTTAGTTTTGATGTCTATTTGTGTACATATGTTTTCAGGCATTGTGACACATTTTAATTGATTCCTTTGTAAATAATTAACCAATTCTTTCATTTATTGATTCGTTGATTCATTTTGTAAATAAAATTAACATTTTTGTAATAAAAGAACATTTTTGAACTTAGAGAGTGATGTATATCAATAACTGCCTCCCAGTGAACGACTTGGAAACAAATCAGTAAAAATTGTAATTAAATAAAATTGACGTGACATTGGTTTGCATTTGTGACACATATACTACAACAACGACAACATAAAACAATGTTTTTATTGCACATAAGTAGTCGATGATCATATTTTTGGCGCAGTTGCCAGGGACAAAAACCCAACAACATTTCATTGTGATTGTTTGACGATGGTCATAGTCTGAGCATATTAGGATGATTCCACCATCCCGGATTGTAGGTATTAAAATATGGGTTGTTCGGGGGGGTGGGCAGAATCCTTGGGTCACATTCAAATCGATCTACACTAATTCAAGGAATTGATTCATTAAGTGGCACTCCACAAAGACATGTGAAGTGCTTTGGCAAATGGATCATTCACTCGAATCCTGGATAATAAAGGCAGCTTGCAGGTGCATGCCAGGGTTTACTAAAAGCCTCTCAAAATTTTTATTCAATAATTGAATCTGATACGCCAGCCCCAGCCTCATGGGCCTCCATTTTTCTCTACAAGATCGATGGTCTCATTTCTTGATATGCAGAGGTCATGTGAATGGAATTATCACTTAAAGTTTCAAACAAAGTCCAAGCTTTGTCCTCAGTCTTGGTCATAAAGGTTCCAACACATGTTCCATCAACAGTTTATCTATGCTGTTTAGATAATCCATTGTAGAACCTCTCGACCAATTGCCATTTTGGCACTTGGTGGTGGGGGCACAACCTAAGTAGGTCATTAAAATGCTCCCAAGTCTCAACAAAATTGCTCCCCATCCTGCTGAGTAAAACCCATAATCTCTCTCTTGTAATGATTGGTTTTACTAATAGGAAAATACTTCTTAAAAATTCTTCCTTAAGGGTAGCCCAATCATTCACCCTTGCATCAAGGGTATGATATCAATGCTTGGCTTTGTCCTTTAGGGAAAACGTGAAGAGGGTTCTCATGAGAGCTTCATCAGTAAAGCCTTGGAGCTTTACTATGGAACAGGCCTCAATGAATTCCTCTAAGTGCCTATAGGGGCCCTTCCTAGCAGTACCATAGAATGAGGGTAGCAAAGATATGGTACTACTCTTGATTTCATATGGATTCTACCCCCCCCCCCCCCAGGTCTTCTTACATCATGGGCTCGAGTGATAGGCAAGAAATAGTCACGGGGGATCCTTTAATTTTCCACCACCATATTCTCTCTCTCTTCTCCCTCCATCTTCTTTCTTTCTTGCATGGCCCTCCTAAGGAGTCTCTCAGGCTCAAGATCAAACATAACGCTTCTCCTAAGAGAGCACCTACCAAGCATACACCAAACAGTCAGAGAAAACACTAGACAAGGGATTTCTCATTTTCTTAAAGTGATTTAGGTCTTTAGGCCGACCTCCAACCTACACCTCTGAGTTGTCAATGGGGTCAAGTTCGTGCCTGTTTGTTCCCACAATAGTGGTATAAGAGAGTTAAATGACTTGAGATCCCTAGCAAACTCTTTGAAAAAGGACTAGAAGTCAGTTTTAATTATTACTTCGTGGCCCAACAAGTTATACGAACCAATTACGTGTCCTAAGGTCAACCTTCATGGTGCCTAAGAGACCTACTCATAAAGGAATCTCAGACGCAGTCGAGTATTGGCATGGGTCTAAGCTCCTTTGCAGCGCAATGAGGAGAGGTAGAAAGGGTCTCTAGTGCCTTATGTGAATACATTGTGGAAGAAATGTGCAACACATCGCGAAAATCTGAGTTTTTGAATTTTTGGAAAATCACACTTAAGTCCTTTAACACCCAATTGGGATCTCAATTTTAAGGTCAAGTTCAATTAGCAGTCCCAATTACTTTTAGAATGTGACCACTTGATTAATATATTCAATCAACTTAAATGGTCTTTGATTTTAGGCCCATATGCAATGCATGAACAGGAAAGTATGCAAAAGTAGAACTTTTACCTACCTCTAGCACTCTTCATGCAATATGCAAGATCATAAAATTAAAAAGGTCTAACATGTTGATTCCCTAGCATGAGTGCACCTAGTAGGAAACTTCTAAAAGGCAGTTTGCCCTTTTTTTCTTTTTTGAAGTGAAAACAAATTAAACTATCCTAAGTTATCCACCAAATCATCCACAAAAATAAAAAAAAACACCTAAATCTAAAGAAAATTAGTGACACACCCTTGGAAAGCTTGCCCCAAAACAAGGACCTAAAATAAAATTGGGGACACACCCCCATGACCAACCCCAAACTACAAGGGCAAGAAAGAAATTAAATAAAATAGTCTAAGGAGTCTAAAGTCTACTCTAAAATCTAATTAAATGGAAGCAGAAAAAAAAAAAGTCCTCCTAACTATGCCTACGGGCTTCTCGATCCTCCATATGCTTTCCTCCAAGGTGGAATCAAGGCCCACCAAAATGCAGCCAACGTGGTACTGATCCCTCCCCAACAACTATGTACCTCACATGAAAGGAAAAATGAAATTTCAATGAATATATAACCTTAAAAAGGGATCAATAATAACAAATAGATGTTTGTGAGTTTATTAGGCATGTTAACTCCACAGCAACGGTGTCATTTGCATACAGATGAAGGGGTCAAGAGAATTTTCATTTAACAAGAATAAGTAAATAATGATCTCCGTTGTAGGAATTTTGCATGGTAAAATTCTTTGATCAAAACTTAAATGAAATGAAGTCTAACCATGAAATCAACATGTCGTACCCATAAGGAGGCTTAAGCCAAATAAACTCACAAATATTTGCCATGCATGTTCACCAATATATAAAATTTTGGCATAAAATTATTTAAAAAGCCTCATTAAAAAACATGATAATTGTGAAATAGAGACAAAATGACTTTTGTGAGAGAGCAGTCATGCACATGCAAAATAGAGGAGGAAATAAAGAGATGAAGCTTCATTAGAAAGAGAGAGTGCAAGAAATAAAGAGAAATAGCAAGGACGTGAAAGCAAAAGAAGAGAGAAATAATTAAATAAGAAAAATGAAGCAACGGTACTTGTAATGGAAAAATTCCAACACAAACTATTGGAGTTCTCTATTGTAGCAAAACAGAACATTTGTCGTAGGAGCTTACACGTGTGAGGGAGGACATCGACGGTAGCGAGGCTGATGGTGGTGATGCGTCGTTGCACGGGCTTCGCGTTGGCGCTGATGGCGTGGCCGACGGTGCCCGGACGGCTAGAAGGTGGTCAGCGATGATGGGTTCCAAGGAGGGCAATGAGGAGTGAGGTCAGTCATCAAGGGGCTGAGGGGTGGTGTGTACAGGTGTGAACATCTCAATGGTAGCAGCGACGAAATCAATGGTGGGCAGAGATGGCCCGTCGAACATGGGTGGTGCCAATGGGCGTTGGGTTCATTGGGATGTAACAGGGAAGGAGGCGTGTATGAGGAAGGAGATGAAAGAGATAAAGAAAAGGAAGAAGAAGGGGAGGGGTGGTGGTGACTGTGGTGCGCGCACGTTGTCACCGTGTGCACGAAAGTGGAGAAGGCGGCAGAGCTCGCAGTGGTCCACAGTGCAGGCTTGGTACACGGTGTCAGCTTAAGGCATGGTGGGGAAGGTGGAAGATGGAGCTCCCTCACGGAGGTGATGCTCTTCCATTTTTAAATCTTGTCCCCATCCTTGTGCCTCCTTGATCACGGCTCCAATCAAGGGATTCTTTTCTGATCCTTCCTAAAAATGGATGCTGACCAACAGGGAATGTTAGTTAGCATGTGATCTCCTACCATCCTTGCATGGGGAAAGATCCTATCAACCGAAAGAACAGAGGTGGATCGATGAAATGTGGGCAACTTGTGGGGGATGAATTCCTGAGTGTTGAGTTTGGCTCTTACATCCACAAGAATTTATTTTCACCTGCATTCATCAAATAAGTACGTAAAAATATATAATTAAATGTAAAGTGGGCATAGAAAAATATATGTAAGATAAAATTAATTCTCACTTAGATCTAGGCAATTAGAAACTTAGAAATTATACTTAAAATATATTAGGCCAATTTGTGATCCATTAAAGTAAACTCATCAGATAAAAATCCAGCAAGTCAAGAATTTTCAGCTCTGTGCAATAGATCGACGTTCGTGAATTTTATCTTTTTTCCCATTAAGAGGCCACAAAATTTGGTAGCAAACTAAAGCACTTGAAAGCACATGTAAATATAATTTTTAAAAAAGTATGAAATAATAGAAAGCACAGAAATGAATCTTTTTAGCCTAAGAAATACGAATCTAAAAGCAAAAATCAATGAAACGGGTAAAGGAACTACGTAACTTAACAAATATGGATCCAATAATCATGTTAGTTGCTTAGGGTTTCAAGAAATTGATAGGTAATTATAAAGAACGTGTAGAAAACAATGTCAAATGTCGCTTCCCTTGGGCTTGCCCTATGTCATGCATTCCTATTAAGAGCATAGCCTAACTCGAACATCAACCCTAGGCTTAGACTATCCGAGATAGAGAACCTATGTGTATAGGACAACTCTATTTTCTAATGTCCTTTTTAGTTACGTCAATTTAATCCATGTTGTGAATCCATTTAACCTATTCTATTCCTTAACCCTAAGCACAAAACTTTAGCTTCTCATCATTGAAAGAACCATAGCATCATTGCCCATATAAAGAATGATTTTCATTGAATAGTAATCAAGATTATGAAATAGTTCAAGAAGATAACAAAGCATGAAAATACGGAACTAAGTGTAACCAAGCGTAAGATGACACAAAGTTTGGTGATGAGGAGGGTGGTGGTGTGTGGGATGGTGGAGTAGGGTGTGTGAGAGAGGTTAACCTCCTAAGAGGCTTAGTTATTTCTGTTTATGGGGTTTGTGAGGAGGGTTTTATAAAGAGGGCAATAACCATTTAAAGTATCCTTCACTTTCCTAAATTTTTTGGCCCACTCTCGACCCTTATTTCACATTACAAACAAAAGCAAAATTATAGCCCTTCAAATCAACTTACTAAGTATCTTTAATCGCATGAATCAAAGTTCAGTTGATGAAGTTATGGCTAAATTATTGAACATGTGTCAGGCTGTTGCAAATTTGGGGATTAAGAGATGGAGAGAGGAGATAACAGAATCTCTTGAGATTTCACCATGGCCATTAGATCGTCAACAAGATGGGAATCCATATCATAAATTATCTTAAATTCTTCTTTTCTTTCTACCCTCTTGACCTATCAAGAAAATAATTCTTGGTTCATCCTCAAGGTAGCAAGCTTCCTCGACCCTCAGATCTTCTTCTTTAGATCAACAGGTCCCATTGCTTCCCATTGATACTTTGCAAGATAGCACTTACAAAGTACGCTATTTATTTCTCCATAAAAACAAATCAAGATTAGTAACTACAATATATGCAATTAACTAAAAAAACATGCATTCTTAGTAAAATGCAATTTTATACAAAATGAACTAAGCTAATACAATTACGCAAATAATGCTATAGAATGAACATTAATTAAACATGAATTATGGAGAAATTTATATGTTCATCACAACCTAAAAATCTCTTACTCATCGATGAAGATGATGCAAAGGTGATGTCGAAGATGCTACTTAGTCACCATGGACGAAAGGGGGATAGCGAGGGATGAATGGCCGAAGGTAGGAAGGTGGTTGAGATAGAGGAGAAGAAGATCCCTTTCAATGGTGGCCTAGAGGGAACTATATTTCACCCTATTAAGAGGTATGGGAACCTTGAGGAGCACTCTCCTCCCCTCTAGTGTCCCCTCACCTCCTCTCCTTCACTCTCCCCTCTATTTCCCTCTTCTCCCCTCCTTACTCTTCTTCGGGTATTCGCGTTCTAGTCTGGTGTTGGCCTTCGCTCCTCCCTCCTCGGAGGGGGGGTGAGTGGCTTCTCACCTATGGTAGTGCCTCCTTGTTGAGGCCCACAGTGGGTGGATACCAATTCTTTTTGTCCTTGCTTGCTATTTTGATTTTAGGGTTTTTGCTGTGTTCCTCTCATATCCTACTTTTGTTTCCTCTCTTGTTTTGTGTCTTCCTTTATATTTTTGTGTTTTCTTTTGTATCACTTTGTGTTTTTTGGGTTCTTTGGTTGCTAATCATTTTCTTGGGTGTGTTCTTTTATCCTTTTTCTTTATTGGTGGTTGGGATCCGATCTTCCTTCTCATCTGTCTACTGGGTCAATTTTCCTTCTACTGGAAGGTGAGTCACTCTTTGGGGTCTTCTCCCCTTTTTGGGTTTTGGGGATGGTTAGTCTCTCTTACTTCGTAGCTTCTATCACTTTCCTTTTCTGCATTGCTTTGTGGTCTCATGTTTGTCTTTGCATTATTCTCTTTTTGTTTTCTTGTCTCGTGGTCGGTGTTATTGGGATGCCTTCCCTGTCGGCACCCTCAGGTTCTTCAACCGCTCTTCTCTGGATGACCCTGTGCCCCCTACTCTGAAGCCATCTTTTGCTTTAGTGGTGGGTGGCTCTGGTTCTCCATGGCCTTCTTCACATGTGGAGTTCTCGCTTTAGGTGCATTGGTCAAAGATGAGGGATAGTGTGCATGGAAACTTCTTTTCCTCTGACAAGGTTTTCAAGTTAAGCTAAGGCTTATCTTCCTTAGTTATATCTCGTGCTTAGGGTCTGAAGCCCTCTCCACAGATGTTGAGGGAGTTTTTATCTAACATGGTGAAATCTCTTTTGGCTTTTTGATAGCTCATCTTGATCTCCGTCATTGGTTAATTCGATGTGAATTGTGTGGGAATTTCTATAGAACTTACTCTGTGGACTTAGTGGTTATAGATCATGTTTGTCTTGAGTTTATTCATTGGTCACCGACTTTTCCTATCAGTCTGGGTTGGATTTTTAAGAATTAATTTACATCTCTTGCATCCAAATGTGTTGCTTTCGATTGCCTATCAACATACTATTCAGGGTTTCAGGATGGGTTATCCCATGGTTTGTGTGAAAATTGATTTGTTAGCCTCTCAATTGGATTTAGTTTTAATTTGTAATGGGGATGAAAAGATCAATCAAAGAGTAGCGTATGAGCGAGTTTCATTGTGTTGTCCTCTATGTCTTAAAGTTGGTCACTCCTTTTTCTCATGTTTGCTCTCCCCTTTTGCAGGTACTCAAGTCTCACCCTTTAAGCAGAAGTTGTCATCGACCACTGATGGACAAGTTGAGGTGACTTTGGCTCCTCCTCTACCTCTGTAACGACCCGGTTCCCGAGTCCCTACGAGACACAAGAACCGGACCGACTCGACTAATCCCAAGACTCAGTCGTCCAACGAGGAAGTAACCAAAAGACAGTAAAATAAACCACATTCAGCATGAATATAACTAACAGTAAGAAAGTACAGCAGTAAGGAAAGAAACTACTACAGTAGGTACCACCACAACAGTAAAGCAACATTTATCATATAACAAAAACTGCAGGTAAAGAAGGTACAGCGGAAACAAAACTACTCACTAGAACAGAAACAAAAGAAGGTACAAAGCTGTGGCAACTCTACTGGACCCTACTCGGCCCAGCGTCCTCTGCAGCCGCCGACCCTGGCTGCTCAACACCTGGTCCTGAAAAAGGTAACGAGTGTAACACGTCAGCAAAACGCTGAGTAGAGTGGCAAACTAACTAAAGGCAACAGTAGAGTGTACAGTAGCTGTTATGTTCTATTACTTCCTTTATTTACATCTTTCAATTTTTCTCACTATTTCATTTACTTCTCAGATCCTTTACTTGATCTCGAATGTCCTCGTGGGACGATCTTGATTGCAGTCTTTTCCAACAGTAGAAGTAGCACGTGGTGCTCTCCTGGCCGGGAGAGTCCCCCGTGGTGATCCTACCCTCAGTCAACCACCCTAAGGTCACTGACAGACGTAACGGTGACTACGGCACGCGCGATAAACGCACAGGTAGCTAGCCCGTACTGGCACGCGGTCAGTCGTTTCCGTTAACGGGTGCGCCCAAAGCACAGCACGGAACCAGGGCAGAGCCCTCTCAGTAACAGGGGTCCAACCCCTCCACAGTAACCAAACCGGGGCCTTGCCCCTCCACAGTCCGCGCACCCTCGCCTGACTACCCTGGTTTGCCCTAGTGGGCCTAACAAGTCGGTGAAGGAGGCTAGCAGAACCCCGGGGCCCGTGGGGTAGCTAGTACTCTCCTAACACTACTAGCTCTCCTCGGTACTACGTACACGAGGGCTAACAAGTCGGTACAGAGCGGCCAATCCTAACCCCGGGTCCCTGGGGCGGCTGGCCCCACTCTGCACTAAAACAGGTACAGGTACTTCCCTTGGTACTGCGTACCCAAGAGACAGTACAAACTACATCTTAGTTCCATTCCTTTTCTTTCCAGGAGTTCCACTCCTAATTCCCCGTAGGGTTCCAGCTCTTTATCTCAGAACATCATATGTTTCACTTTCCAGATTCTCGTTCTCACATTCCATGATCTCAACATGATTCTTTATGCATAACAGGCAGCTGTTAATTAAATTTACAGGCAGCTTTATATATTCCTTTCCATTTTTCCAAGACTGCAGTAATGTACATTCCACTAGTTTTTCCATCCTAGGATTCATGCCATATCCTAGGATCTATCATACAATCTAGTTTTCCGACCCTAGGATTCATGCAACACCTAGGAGCTATCATTCCATATATTTCTCATTCCTAGGATTCATGCAATGCCCTAGGTTCTAGTTATGGTTCCATACTTTAACAGATTTTATTAATACTTAAAACCACTCTACCAGGTACAATGGGAGTAATGGGGGCGTGGTCGGGAATCCCGCGCGCCTCCGCGACTCTCAAGACGGCAACCGAACGAGATCCTATCACAAGGATCAAACACAAGGAGTGTCTCAAAACAGTGTATAGCTACTGTAGGCGGGTAGAGGAATAAATTCTGAAACGAACGCAACTCGAATCGCGGAAAACGGAGCCAAAACGGGCCCTAAACGGGTCGAGAAAGACAATACTGTGCAAAATCAGACGTCTGGAACTCCTTCCAGACATCTTAAACGGTGGATCAGAGAATTACCTGTTCGGCTTGGTTCCCCGGACGTCCAGAAGTCTGTGGGGACGTCTCTCCTAGATCCCAGACGTCCGATGGTCTCTCCGGATGTCTGTTGGTCACTCCCGCCGTCTGGTACAACTTCCAGACGTCTGATTCGCAAAGGATGACGAATCCGAACACCTGCGCACAGCCAACCCTCCTCCCTCAGTACGGTCAGTCGACAAAAAGAAGGAGAAAGCGGAACTCACCTTTCAGACGTCTGTATGATCTCACAGACGTCGACCTTGCCGTCTGGATATCAGTCCAGACGTCTGATTCTGGAGATTTTTCCAGAATCAGAACCTTGCTCGGCCTCCGCTCGCGACGCCGCCCGCGTCGCACCTCGCGCATCCGCTGCTCCGCCCGCAGCAGGTCCCTCTCCGCGACGCTCTGCGCCCCCTGCGCCCTCCGCCGGCCGGCCAAGCCGCTCCCGGCGAGCTCGCCCTCACGGCAGAGCCCCGCCCTCGCACGCCGCAGCTCCTCCACGCCTACTGCGGCCGCCGCTGCCGCTGCGCCCTCGCGTCCGCTCGCTCTCGCGCACAGGCAGGAGAGAAGGAGGAAGATGGTGGAGACGGGAGGGGAGGCGCGCCCCCTCCCCCTTTTAACGCCGCGCGGAGAGGAGGGAGAGACGGTCGCAGTCGCCTGCAGCCGCAGAGAAGATGCAGGATCGCAGGTCTGCGCGCACAGGCACGCAGACGAATATCCCGTGCGAGCATAACTGTTCGCCAGACGTCTGTAAACTATCCCGGACGTCTGGTCAGACGTCTGGATGTGATCCCAGACGTCTTTACAGACGTCTGGGCCACCTCCCAGACGTCTTAAAAGACGTCTGGGGCACGCGCTCGTTACAACCTCTCTTTTCGGTTGGTAGTGACAATCTTTTTGCTAGTGGTTTTCTTGAGTATCAACCTTGTGCTTCTTCCCTACGGGAGGACCTTCCTCCACCTGAGGACCTAGGTAGAGATGCTACTCATTGTAACTTAGCATGTATTAATCCTACTTCTCAGAGGGGGTTGTTCCTTTCTCTCCTTCTCTCGATCCTCCAATAGGGAAGAGGAAACGTCGGTTTCGACTTTGATATTTCTATATTATTTAACACTAATTATGCCTAACTAATGCTAGTTTGAGTGTGAAATAGGGAAGAATGTATTTAGTTAGGTCAAATCAGTCATTTAAGTGCATTTTGTAATTATTGCATTCTTCTGGGTTTTTTTTGCAATTTTTCCTTATGTATATCTGGTACCTTGATGACCTTGTTTAAATATGTACATGTACCAAGTTTGGAGTAATTTGGAGCCTTATATATTGGAGATTCAAGGTTTAGCTCATTTATGTGAAGAGGTTAAGCTCATTCGCACATTTGAACCCTAGCTAATTAGGCTTAGAACTAGCCCAATTAGGAGCCTAATTTTTCCCAACCCTAGACCCACCTAGGCTATTTCCCAACCTAATATGGTCGACCATGAGCCTATTTGAAGACCTTTTAATGGCCGGTCATATGACTCTTTAAATCCAAAAATATCCACCTTATCTCTTTACCCTACCCCTTCCTTTAATCCCTTAAACAAAACCCTAAACCATGTCCTATCCTTTGCCACCACCTTTAGGGTTTTTAGATCACCTTTAGCTGTCAAACATAGCCCCATCTTAGACCCTTAGATGTTAATCCTAAGGTCCCTAAAAATACCCCTTAAGATCCTATCCTAATCCCTTCCAAAAACACAAATTAAAGTGCATATCCTATCACCATAAATCCTAGCCCTTAACCTTTGATCCAAGAGCCCTACTTAGCCATCCTTAGGGCTGGCCATGAAGACCTAAAAACCACCATCATGGCTCACCACTTAGTGCTTAAATCCAAGCCCTACATCTTCCTTTGATTCAATCCTAACCCTTCCTTCATTTTCCAACAAAACCTAATAACCTATCCTTTCATCTTAACCATTGATCCTAAACCAAATAGATCCTAGCCCTCCACCTTAGAGCTATAGGAAACTCTATAAATAGAAACCCAACACCCCCACATCCTTAATCATCCGTAGTCTATTTTAGAGTTCCTACATCTCACCACCTTCTACGTAACCTTCCTATTTAGATCCTCACCACCTTCCTCCATTAGAATAAAACACCACCTTCTCCACACCCTATTCTACCTCACCCTCTACTGGTGGTCATCCTCCTCACTTGCTCTAGATCTTCTTCCTCAACTTGATCCCTACTTCAATGCAGTTGTGACTGCAGACTATACTCTGACTTTTATTTTCTATTGCATCTCTGTCATGTTATTTTTATAGTTGTAGTTCTAATTCTAGTTAGTTTTCTAGTTCTAGTTCTAGTTGTAATACTGACTCTTATTCTAGTTACAATAAAATTCTATTTTTAGTTATATTGTTTGCAAGTTCCTGCTTTCTCACCCCCCTTCTATTTTTATCTTGTGATTTGATTCCTTCTCATCTCTTTCTTTCTATTCAAAAATACCAAAATAATTACTTAGTTCATATTTTGCTTTGTGTTTTCGTATCGATACTAGATTTGATCCTACACGTCCCTATGTTCAAACTAAGACTCACCAGAATTCTGGTTATTATTTTTTATCTCACAAAATTGCACTGCAATAAATGTTTTATACTTAGTGATTTTCTGTGATTCAAATTTTGGCAACATTGTTGTGAAGGAAACGGATCTATTTTATTCCTGTTGTATATTAGTTGCATTTAGTTTCCTAACTTGCTCTTTTTCTCTCTCTTGTTTTGTGTGCAGGAACCTACACAAGAGCATGGATTCAAGTTGCAAAACGGGAGCGGGAGTAAATTGTAGGTAAAGACTCAAGTTAGTTTTTCACATCCTTAGGATTAGGTTTTTTGTTAGAAAAATTTAGGATTTACTTGACCCTTAAGTTAGTTTGTTTGTTTGCATTATCCTTAATTATTTTTGAAAAAAAAATCTTATCCTATAGTGGTTTGTTACATGAAGCATATCCTCGTAACCACTTCTGATTTTCGGATTGGTTGCATATCTTATATTCAAACTTCAATTCTATGAGTTCCCTGACTCCAAAAATCTTCAAATCTCTACTAGACATTTGTTTTTAAATGGGAACAATCTATGAAAATTTCATGCCCTATAGTTGAAATTTTGTTTAAATCCATGGAACAGGCCCCCTATCCTAACGTAAATTTATTTATGATTTGACGCATTGCCTGATTTTTAATTATTTTTATACTCATCCAAATTGACAAAAATCACTTGCAATTGAATTCTGATCAAATTGTTATACTTTGAAAAGCATTTAGGAATTGTTTGGGCACCAGCACAATCTAATTCATGGAATTTACTGACTGAGGGTCTTTTCTCCCTTTGAGAGCCTAGTGCACTGAAAAATAAGGGAAAATTATTTTTAAGGCTTTAAAAGTTCTAAAAAAAGTTATTTTTGTGTATCTTATTGAGTGGTGCTCAGAAGCTATTGATTGCTTTGATTGGGCCACACTACTCACTTATCTCAAACTGATTCACCAAGTTAGAAGCTACATGTGCAAGGGTTGATTCTTAAGGTTGGCTAGGCACCCATATTTTTAAGCCCTAAATGAAATTTATTTATACACGTGCTTTCAAAGCTTTATGTGTCTACCTAAACTTGTTTGAATCTATTAAGAATCTAACTTTAAAACTTACTAAACAAGGCTGAATCATAAAAGCTATTCATTATAAGTCTTGTTTGTGAACCCTCTGATTGTGCACATACACTTCTAAATTGGTAATTAAGGGCAACATCCCCCCTAACAGCCATCACATTCCAAGAGCACTTCAATCCTTGCCCTTAGAACAGAGTAGACGTGTCATAGGCAGGACCACTTGCTTTCTACTTAAGGTTATATTGGGGTTAGATCAAGTCCTTATCTACTTAAACCAATAGGTAATAAGAAAGGTCGATGTGGTAACTACGTTAATCTCTAATGGTGTTCCGTTGTATAGGTTGTCCTAGGGGGTCCCACCCTTCTGACCAGCTAAGTAATTCAAGGGTTGGTTTAACCCAATGTGCTTTAGGGTGCCTGGATTAGGTCTATTATGGTATACACTTTAAGGCTAGATTGTTTGCTTGCATTGTGAGCGAGGGTGTTATCTTATCTGTTTCCCTTCTTATTCCCTATTTTTCTTCTGGTTTTTGCTAGGGAGATGGTCTCTAAATTTGGATTTGGTTCCACCCTTGCATAGAAACCCTAGGAGAGTCTTATCCATGTCCACACAATCCACTTCTATGGCTAATTCAAGCCATAAAGAAGATAATCCAGGTGAGGACATCCCACTTGGGGATAATCCTATAGCTACACTCCATTAATAGATCAAAAAGCAAGGGGAACACCATGACAAGCAAATCACCACCATCCTTAAGGCCTTCTAAAGATTTCAAAACCCTGCTAGGCCTAAACCACTTAGGGATTTCTATAATCCCTCTAAGACCCAACCTGAAGGCTAGCTATTGTAGGGTTCCTTATATGGAGGATGATTTTGAACTTAAATCGCACATCATCAACCTTATCCCTCACTTTCACGGGAATAACACTGATGATCCTTTCTAGCATATAGAAGAGCTTTTAAACATAGGAAGGACCTTTGGAGCCTAGAACATGGATAAGGATATCTTGATGATGAAAATGTTCCCTTTCTCACTTAAGGATAAGGCTTCATAGTGATTGAGAACTATAGGTAAGCCTGTACACACCTAGGAGGAGCTTAGGAGTGCCTTCTTAAAGAAGTTCTTCCTCATAGAAAAGACTAATGCCCTTAGAAGAGCCATAACTACTTTTACTTAGAACCTGGGTGAGCAAATCCATGTGGCATGGGAGAGATTTGCTAATCTGATTAAGAAATGCCCCCATCATGAGGTTCCAAAGTGATTAGCCCAAATCTTTTATCATGGACTTAATGATAATCTTAGGAATTTTGTCGATGCTGCATGTGGAGGAAATTTCCTAAGTAAAGATGAGAATGGGGCATTTGAGTTATTTGAGAATATGAGTGAGAACTCCCTAAATAATGCCTCCATGGCCACCTTTAACAAATCAAATCAACCCAAGAGTAGAGTTTATGAGATTCAGCCTAATTCTAGTTCAGTTCATTTGGAGATTATCTCTAAAAGATTGGATAAGGTGGAACCTATGGGGAAGAGTGTGGAGAATCTGGATAGTTTTATCCAAGGTGGAAACCCCTTATATAGAATCTACTTCCTATATCAATCGTATGAAACAGAGGACCTCTACACTTTTTACACACATACAATCTGCACCTAGTAGAGAAGTGGTTAATCAGGTGCACAATCTAATCATGGCTCAGCTTATGAACCCTCTGTACTTGGACCAAACACAATCTGGATTCCAAGTAGGGACCTTGCCATAGTGCTTCAAAATGCAATTTTTTCCTTCATAAATAGTCAGTTCATTTTCTCTCCGACTATATATTTATGAACTGGTGTGACTGTGGTACTATTCATGGTATTGTAGATGGATTTTACTGTGGCATTACATGTAAAAATCACAAATTTTGTGCCCATTTACTTTGCAAAATCTGTGGCTCAGCAGGATGGACGATTAACTTTTTTTTTTTTTGAAACAAGGATGGACGATTAACTTAATATTTCTAGTCTATATAGCTAGCTAGTTAACTACGAGCTCCAATAAAATTTACTCCCGCATCTCTTAAAAAATAAAATAAAATAAAAAACCTACGAGCTCCAATAAAAAAAAAAAACTACGAGCTCCAATACATTTGCCAATACTCGAGGGTGCACCCACAAAACAAACGTATGCATCCAACACTCAGGCTTTATGAATGTCCTACTATAACAATTCATTTCTGAGGAGCTCAACAGCTGAGATGGAGGAGCATGTTGATTGATTCGTCCAGTGACCGCTAGGTAATTGGCCATCCACATGTATATATGTATGCTGATGAGGTGCTTGTTATATCAGTTTCTACCTAAAATTCCCACCAAGGCTTGGAGCCCAGAAGTCAGCACCACTTTCACTCTCCACATGCATGGTACAAGTGATGGGAACAACGCACAACCCCCTACTCCGTAAGTCCTTCTTTGCCTCTTCTTCATCACCCTGACAATGAAAAATGATATTTAGATGAAACAGTTTAAACATTTTAGGTCAATTAGAACGGAAGTTGTTCGCTCTTGATAGTGGATCGAATTAATTAATCCTTATTTCTAGACGGAATAAAGGATAGAAAGACATTCTTCCAACCCATTCTTAGTGACTTACTAGCTAGTTTATACTACCTGCGTTTTGCAGCAGAAATTTCTATCAGAGATGTGGTTTAAGAAACTCCTTGAGGAACCTTGAGGAGGAAGTAAAAATAAGTAAGATATGGTAGTTGAAATTAATGTCAAATTCCTAAGAAAGTGACGATCAATAGTCTATGGGTTATATGGTATAATTAATGGTTTATATCTTGAGGATAGATTATTATGAATTTAGTTTTGAATATTTGATTATAAAAATAATGACTCTGCTGGAAAATCCATTTCATTAGAACATTTATCTTTTAGGTTTATTAAAGGATTACCAGAAAGAAAAAAAAGAAGAAGAAGGAAGCTATCTAGCGCGATAGCCATATAGCAAAGTCTATCTTAATTAGCCTAAGGTCATTAGTAAATCCAAACTTAACATAGGGAAATAGGGATTTTTACATTTATATCCTTAAAAACATACCTAATTATATCTGTACCCCTAAATACTTTATTATTACATGCATATCCCTAAAAACTTATGTTATTATACCTATATGTCCTGTCATTACATCTAACGATAAATGACGATAACTATGATTAATAAGTGACTCCCCACTATGGTTAACAAAAAAATGATTTTTATTTTCATTCTTCCCCTAAAACTTTCCTAATTATACCCAAATCATCCAAGAAATTTTTCCTCCTAGAAGGGAGGAGGAGGAAGGAGGGGGTAGTGGTTGGGGAAGAGGGAGGAGGTTGGGTGGGGGTGGCTAAAGAGAAGGGAAGAGGGGGAGGAGGAAAGACGAGGGGCGATGGCTAGGGAGGATGAGCAGCAGCAGATGGGGAGGAGGGATATAGCTAATAGAGAGGAAGAAGGTGGAGTTTGGCCAATGGCGATGATATTGACGTTGCCGCGAGTCTCTTGGCCTCTAATGAGAGGAGCGATCCAAGCATTGGATGAGGAAAAAGGGAAGGACGAGGAAGAAGAAGATGAAAAAAAGAAAACAAAAACATAGATAGGGATACTATATAGTTTTTTAAATTTTACACTGTTAATTTTAGTAAGGGAATATTAGGGAGAATATTCCTTCATATCTAACGAAGACTTAACCTTAGGGTATAACCTTCATAGGACGTAAGTTTCTTAAGGTATGGATGTAATAATAAAGTATAGTAGGTATACATGCATTTAGGCATGTTTCTAGGGGCAAGGATATAAATATCACAAGAAAATAAATAGGAGTTTCATGTAAAATGTTGAAAGTAAAAATTGATGATCGGAAAAATTAATTACTCGTTGACTTGTTCTACTCCTTTCAAATTCAGGTAGAAAATAAGTGACCTCATTTTTATGAAATTATGTATATGCCCACGTTGCTCTATTGTTGAATAGAGCCTTGTGAGGTAGATTTTTCAGTAAACATCATAGTAGCTCAATATTTTGACTAAACTTCATGGTGGCTTAATATCTTTTTAAAGTTGAAGATATAAATTTAGAAAGGTTATGGGTGTCCAAGATATCAAGCATGCTATTTTAGAATGCAAGATTGAGAAAATCATTTTTAAATTTTAGTGCTATTCCATTCAATTATCGGTTCAAATTTTTTGCCATTATAAGTAATTGATTTATGATTTATTGTTCTACAATTAGAAGTATATTATAAAAGGTAAATTTTAAAAAATAGAAGAGCACAATGGTCTCACTAAATCAACCTCTAAATCTAAATGATCTATAGACTGTTAAACAAAGCTCAGTGATAAAATGCTTGACAGATGCATACTGCAATACTATGAAAGAGGTTAGTTTCCAAAAGATTTATTTGTTTTATTGCAAAATTCAGTAACCTAAAGACCTTACTAGAGATATTCGGAATAATATCAAAACCTATAGAATATCTTCATTGTGAAACACCAAAAGATTCCGTTTCCTCAAAACCAAAATACCATCTTATCCTCATTTCCAAAAATGCCACTGAAATGAAATTTTGGAAAATAACATGAAATTCAACGGATATGTGTATTATCAAAATTTCTTTTTATTTCCTACCATTCTTCTCATATGGCTCTAAGGAGCTAAAATAATATTTATATGCAGTTTAGATGCAAGATTTTCTTTTGGCATTTCTATGATTAGTTATTTTAAGGAACCAATTTCACTAGAAGAAAAAGCCTTTTCTAGATGTTTATTTCTTAAATATCTAGATTTTTAACTAAAATTAACATTAAGTAAAATCTATGGTAACATATCTTTTCAAGATATTTGATCTAAACATCTTTAAAAGGTATGTTATAATAGATTTGGACAAAAAGTTCGGAAAGCATATTTCATGATATATCTTATATGATGTTTATCACGTTTATGTATATGGATAACTATAATTTATCTAGACATTTAAGAAAATAAACTTCCAGAAAGTTCTTTTTCTCTTGTAGTGTATGCACAAAGATGAATTAGAATATATATTAATAGGAAGCGCAGGTAAGTATACCATCTGATATGTGCATGTAGTGAAGGACAGGATTTTACAAAGCACATTTTGTGAATGCCTTTTTAGATTTCTACACATTGTGGTGACAGTTTCGGTCATTCAACTTCAACATGATACCCTTGTGCTCCTTCACCGCAGGTAACCGATTGAATCGAACTTCTAATTAAATATTTAACATTTAAAGGGTATAGTACTATCATTTCGATCTATTTCATTTTTTAAATAAATTTATTATTTCTTGTGAAAAGTTGTGGATCCAATTTGTACACTATTTGCGTGGTAATAATTAGTCCGATAATCCCAGTTAAAAATGTTCAAAGCAGTTAACATTGAGAGAGAGATAAGGAGCGAGAGTTCCCTAGAGAGATATGAGGATGGCAGCGATTGACTTGAGTTTAAGGGCGAGGATAGTAGAGTAAAAAGGGAAATAAGAATTGCGAGATGAGTTGCAGAAGATCATGGGAAAGAGGTGCAGCAAGGGTTAGGATCAGGCCCTGACACATGCTCGGATGGACCCTTTTTTAGTATAACGTTATAGACCATGCAGGGACCCTCCTTGCACCTAAAGTATCATGCATACACCTCTCACAAGAAGAATGATAACATGGTGTCCTTATATGTTTAGAATGGGACAAAAAAATGTCTGACTTGGCCTAGCTTGTGTAACAAACACAAAGTCAAGGTCCATACTTTTTTACATAGGGAACTATGAATAAGGATGTGACTACTAGACTTTATAGAAGGATTCACATGGTAACGACACATTTAAAAGATGAACAAATTTGCTTGCATCTAATAATATTTTCTATAGGAAGTTTTCCTTAAAGCACCTCCGCAGGTAAATAATATTGATGTACTTACTTGTAAATACTTTAAACTATAAGGTCAGGCTTCATGATTGTTAGAAGCTGGTAGGAGTCTGTTGTAAAATTGTTACTTCCTCATCTATAAATATAACCTACTCACTCTATTAAGGAGCATCAGTCCATTATAATACATATGAACCTGAGCTTTATTACATAGCAACATAACATGGTATCAAAGGAGAAGATTTGAGATCAAAGATGATCACTAGATTTCTCAGAAGGATACTTGATCATCTGCAACAAATTGCTGCAATGGTGCATCAGATTCTTACTCTTCTTCAACAACTTGCAGATTGAGTAAGGCAAGTTGAGTTGATTCAAGAAGAGGCACTGGCAGAGCTTCATGTTTTTGTTCTAATGAACACCTTACATTAATTCACCTCCTTCCGATTTCACTCAATTTCACTCTTTGCATTAGTTCTTTTTCTCTGCTTCTATGCCTAAATGGTATCTACTGGAGTATCTCTTGTCTCCACAGCTATTCATGACCATCAAAGTTCTTTACCTACAACCATACACAATAGTGTGCCCTACAAACTAAATTCCCAAAATTATGCTATGTGGAAAGCTCAGTTCCTTCCAATACTTAGGGCATACGATATGATTTCTTTTGTGGATGGAACTGTTGTTCTTCCTTCCAAATTTATTACTCAAGGAACTGGTAGTGATGCTTCTCAAGTTTCTAATGGTGATTACTTCAATCATTTTCGCAAAGACTAGCTCGTCCTCAGCTGGTTGATGTCGTTAGTCTTTGAAGAGATTTGCATGCAAATTTCATACCTTCAAAGTTCACGAGATGTATGGCTTTATCTTGAGCATTTATTTGGCACACAATCTCATGCCAAAATGTTTCAATTTTGGGTTGAGCTAAGAACTCTTAAGAAAGGAGATTCTATCGTGTTAGAATGTGTTAACAAGGCCAAACAAATCTCATTGTCCCTTGCTTCCTATGGGAAACAAAGTAATGAAGATGATATTATTCTTGCTATACTAAATGGTTTACCTCTTAAGTTTGATTCAGTCATAACTTCAATAATAGCATGTGGAACAACTTCGTTGGATGAAGTTCTTGGATTATCGCTAACCCATGAACAACGCATGATTAGATCTCAACCAATTCTTGATGTGGTTGTGCATCAAGCTTTTCATAGAAATCACAATAGTAATAGGGGAGGTCGTAAATTTAGAGGAAATCGTAACAACAGGGGAGGATATAATTCCGGTCGATTTTCCAATTTTACAAAATAATATGCTGCTGGATTCAATGCTAATTTTCAGAAACCACCTTGACCTTCTTCTGTTGTTGGGGTACAATGCCAGATCTGTGGTTGCTTCAACCACTCCACTCTTACGTGTTATCAGCGTTACAATGATCCTCCTCAAGCACTAAATACTAACATTCAGGCTCTAGATTTGACACCTTGGCTTGCAGACTTTGGCACCTCCCATCATATTACGAATTCTTTACAAAATTTGGATTTAAGCTCTTAATATAATGCGATTGATTCTATTTGTTTTGGAAATGGCGATGTTGAAGCTATTTCTCATGCAGGTACCTCTATTCTTACTATGGGTACCAAACAATTGTTCCTTCATAAACTTCTTCATGTTCTTCGGGTTTCCAACAATTTATTGTCACTTTATATATTGACAAATGACAATAATTGTTACTATAAAATTTATTCTAACTACTTGGTTGTAAAGGATCTAGCAACCAAGTACTACTGGAAGGCAAGCATCATAAAGGAATGTATCAAGTCTGGATTCCACGCTCAGTTCATCACTCTTCTTCTTCAAAGGGTGCTTCAACAAATATCATTCAAGACACAAATTTCAATTCTACTACCACATCTACTGATGTTGTTGTTCATAGCTCAATAAAAGTTCCTTATGAACTTTGGCATGATTGGTTGGTTCATGCCCATCATAAACTTGTACAAAAAGTTGTATTAAGATTCAATTTGCATTCACTGATTAAAATAAAAAGATTTGAGATTCATGTTTACAAGCCAAAGCTCATCGTTTGCCACTATTGTCTACTGATTCTATAAGCAAATCACCATTTGAGTTAGTTCATTCTGATGTATGGACTTCACCAATTACCTCCTTTGATGGGTACAAATATTGCATTCCTTATATTGATGACTACTCAAAATATACATGGATATTTCCTCTAAAGTAGAAGTATGAGGTTTTTGCTATTACAACATAATTTTTCTGTTATGTATCTACTCAATTTAATGCTTCCATCAAAGTTTTCTAGTCTGATTGGGGTGGTGAATACCACAGACTTCATGATTGGTTCAAATCTCATGGAATTCTTCACTGTATATCTGCTCCATATATTCCTCAATAGAATGGTACAGCTGAGCGAAAGAACAAACACATTGTTGAAACAGCCAAAGCCTTATTAATTCATAGCTCCACACCTCTAAAGCTTTCATTTTTGGCCTTTCTTGCCGCTATCATCATTCTAAATACACTCCCAATTTCGAGAAACAAACGGTCACCTTATGAACTACTTCATGAGTGTTCTCCTAATTATGGCTTCTTTAAAGTTTGGGGTTCAGCTTGCTTTCCACTTCTCACACCATATACCGAAAACAAATTACAACCAAGGTCTCATTTACATTTTTTTTTAGGTTACAGCTACCATTACAAAGCCTATAAATGTTTCAATCCCACAACACAAAAATTTGTTATAGCCAGTCATTTTATATTCAATGAAACTAATTTCCCATTTCATCAAAAGTTAAATTCCCAGACTAAGTTCTCGAGCAATTCCTCTCCAGATGTGTCTTCTCATCTATTACCAATTCCTTCTAGACTGTAGACAATGAACTTGTCTCAAAATTTCTCACCATTGTAAGTTCTGATGGAGGGGGTGAGATTTGCGGTATGAAAATAAGATACAGAAATAATATGTAAACAATCACACAAAAAGCAATCTCACAATAACACAATGATTTTTTAGGTGGAAACCCAAACCCGGGTAAAAACCACCACCTAAACCTCTCAGTTTAAGATTTTCCGATTGACCTAGTCAATCAAATCCGCTAACGAACTACTTCAACGAGGGTAGTTCAACCTCTTACAATCATGCTACTTACACGAGGGTAGCGTACCTTAAACCCCTCCTCTTCACGAGGAGTATTTTGTCTCTCAATGGAGACAAAAATTCGCAAAGCGAATACCCAACCAAAAATAAGATTACAAATATCCTATAAGCCCAAATAAGTATAAATCTAACTAGCTCCTATAGGTAAGTTCAGGATCTTATTGCCCCTTAGCTCTCCTCTTTCCCTCTTCTCCTCGCTTTTCCTCTCCGTTGGCCCTCTTTCTCTTCTTTCCTTTCCCTGTTAGGGTTCGGCTCTATTTTCCTTTGGTGCGGCTCTCATTCTCCCCCTTGGGGGGAGGGGCATAGCCCCCGCCTATGGCAACGATCTTCTTTCAGGTCATCATCTGAGCCAGCTATGCTAGGGTTTTGTTCCTTATTCGTTTTCTTTTGCTATGGTTTTGTGGTGTGGTGTCGCTGTGTTTTCCTATTGAGTTTTGCCAATTGGTTTTGTCCTTTCTGGCTTCTGATTTTCCAATGGCTTTACCCGATCCTTCTTCCTCTCCGAAGGGTCAAACTCCCCTTCTGAGGCAATCTTTTGCCTCGGTGGTTGCTAGCTCAGGCCCCTCGAAGCCACCTCCTTTCGTTGAGCTAGATCTTCAGGTTCACCTCCCTAAAATGAAGGATGGGGCCCTGTGTACCTTGTTTTCCAATGCTGAGGTCTCTGATCTTGGGCGTGCTTTCTCCTCCTTGGTGGTGGTTAGGTCTTGGGGCCCCAAGCTGTCCCTCTTGAGGTTGCAAGAGTTTCATTTGAAGCGTTTACATATTGGATCTGCCACGTCTTTTGTTTCCCTTGATTTTCGTCATTGGCTTGTTTGATGTGAGTCGTACCTTGAGTTCTCTAAGATTTATGTGCTGGGTTCGATGGTTCTTGATAGAGTGAGACTTCAGTTCATTCGATGGTCTCCTTCCTTTCATTCGGATGCCTCAATTTCTAGGGTTCCATTGTGGGTTGGTTTCCCAAGGCTCAACCTTCATCTTATTCACCCTAATGCCCTGCTCTCCATAGCATATTAGCTTGGTCACCCCATCTATGTGGATCAACACACACTTCAGGGGGCTAAACCGGGCTACCCTAAGTTGTGCGTGGAGGTTGATGTTCTGAAAACCCATCCAGATTCCGTGGTTATTCTTAATGGTGAAGAGCGGATTGTGCAACGTGTTGTTTTTTAGAAGATCCCCTTTTTTGTTCTTCATGCTTGAAGCTTGGTCATGTTTCTAGTGCTTGTCCTGTTTTGGCTGTGCATGCAGGTGGTAACCAGTGTACTCGGAGTGGGGAACTTCCTTCTGAAGGTGCTACTATTCCGAGCGACCAGACGAAGATGTCGGTTACCTCTAGCCACTCTTTGGAAGTTTCCTTCCCTCTAGAGGATCGGGCTAGGTCTGTTCCCTTGTCTAATCCTGTTTGTATAACTTCTCAACCTCCTTCTTCTAGGGGGACTCGATTCCTTCTTCTCCTTCTTGTCCTCTAGAGGGGAGGAAAAAGCACACCATACACTGCAGACGATGAGCTCTTACCTCTACGAGGCCCTCAGACTCGATAGGGAAGGAAATCATGCTATCCCAGGCATGATCTTCTCCCTCACAGGTGAAAATTTCCAACTTTTGTGGGATGCATGATTTTGAATTGCCTTCTCTTGCTTGTTGTGATTCTTCATTGGTTTCTAATGCTGGTTTGAGTATGTTGTGTGCTAATCAAATCCATAATCTGCTGCCCCTGTTAGGGATATTTTATGTCAACAATAGTCATTCAAAATTGATGGGTTTTCGCATGTTACTTTTTATGAAGTTGGAAGTAATCAAAATGATAACTCTGCCATAAATGAACAGGTTGTTGTTGTGAACTCTTCCAAACAGATTACGTTTCTAAAAATGGAGATATTGCTAATAATATTGGCTTAACTTGGGGCATCTACCTTCCTTTTCCAACGCCACCTCCTGACCTTGATCATCCATGTATAACCGAGATTCGAGATCAAGAGGAGCCGCTGGAAGTGAGCAATGATGTTAATTACTTTGATACCTTGTCCGATGTCAAGCCTCAAGGAAGGATGAATTTTTACAATGCCGATCCCTTGTTCATCCAGGATATGGCATATGAGGCACACTCACCCAAAAGGATGCGAGGAGTCCGTGGTGGTCGAATCCTAGAAGTCAAGGGTTGAATGACCTGTAGTCAAGTTAAATCCCTTTCCAAAACCTTATCCTTATGAATTGTATATTTTGGAATTGTTGGGGTATTCTCAATGACCCAACCATCAATCGCATTAACAACCTTATCCATTCTCAAAACCTTAGCTTGATTTTCCTTATGGAACCCTTTGCTGAGCCTGCTGATATCAACGTGATTAAACGATCTATTGCCTTCAACTATTCCTTAACCCTCTCTGACTCCCCTAAGATTTGGTGCCTTTAGAGAGTCTCTCTCTCAGTTTCCCTCATATCCTCCTCTCCTCAAGCCTTAACTGTGGCCTGTTTGATTGGTGACATTAGACTCCAGATATCCGCTATCTATGCCTTGTTTGATGCTACTTAGTGGCAGGATCTATGGGACCACCTTCTACCCTCAGCCCTAGTCCATGGATTATTGGGGGGGACTTTAATTGCATTCTTAGATCTTTGGAGAAGAGTGGAGGGCTGCCCTTCCACGATTCTCAGGCTGTCCCTTTTAGAACTTGTATTCATCATTTAACAATGATTGAAATGCCTCTCTCTGGATCCAGTTTTTCCTGGTGCAATGGGAGGCGGGACAATGCCCACATATATCTAAAGCTTGATTATATCCTTATCAATTCAGATTCCCTTGCTGACATTTCTTCTGGTTTGTTCCTCTCCAGGTAGAATTCAGATCATATGCCCCATTCTCCTATTGTTTAATCATAATCTTAGGTCCTGGCCCCATCCCTTTCATTTCCAGAATATGTGGCTCCGCGATCCTTCCTTTTGTAATCTTGTTGAAAACTCTTGGACTAATATGAATATGAATCCTACCCTTGATCCAATATCCATCCTTCACTCTAAGCTGGTTGATTTGAAAAGAGCTCTCAAACACTAGAACAAATCATCCTTTGGGAATATTCAGACTACGATCAAAATCTTTGAGGCTCGCTATGATGACACTGATTCAAAGTTGGCTTCCAAATGGGATGATACCTTTGCAGTTGAGCTCACTAACTCCCACATTCTCCTTAACGATGCCCATGCTAAGCTTAATGATTTTTTGTGCCAAAAAGCTAAGATTAACTAGATTGCTAAAGGGGAATCTAATACCAAATTTTTCTTCTCCACCATTAAACATATATTCGCTAAGAGCCACAAAGCTAACCTTACTTCCTCCACAGGGGGTGGCTCTTGGGACGAGGCTGCCCGCAAGTGTGTTTCTTATTATCAAACGCTTTTGACTGGTGAAACCACCCATGATCCTTCACAATATTTGGAGGTTATTTCTCAAGTAGTTACCCAAGCAGACTCTGATATCCTTTTCGCTATTCCTACCCACTCTAAGATTTGGGAAGTACTTTCTCAAATGTCGGAAAATCGTCCCCCTGGGTCGAACTGCTACAATTCTAAATTTTTCATTAATTTCTGGTCCCTTCTGAAAGTTGATATTACGCAAGCCATATCCTACTTTTTCTCCCACCATAAAGGTCCTAGATCTTTTAACAATACCTTTATTTCCCTGATCCCCAAAAAATTGGACATGGAGAGTCTTGCTGATTATCTCATGATTAGTTTGTGCAATGTTATTTATAAAATTGCTTCGGGCATCCTTTCCAAGAGACTTGCTAGTGTTATTCCGAAACTCATATCCCCTTAGCAAGCTGGCTTTGTCAAAGGTCATTCCATTTATGATCAAATTGCTATCACCTTTGAACTTACCAAGCGTATTAATCGTAAAGTCTTTGGTTCTAACATTATTATCCAGTTGGACCTTCAAAAATCTTATGATAGAGTCGAATGGAGCATCCTTTTTCACATCCTTGAGAGATTTGGCTTCTCTTCAAATCTGATCTCCTTGATTCATGCTTTTGTTGAACATGAAGGTTCTTCCATTCTTGTTGATGGAGCCTCCTCCTCTTTTTTCAAGATGTCTCGTGGCTTAAGACAAGGTGATCCTTTATCCCCCTACCTCTTTGACATATTTATGGAACCCTTTATTAGAGGTCTTAAAGAACTTGCCTTCCAAGGTAAGATCAAACTTTACTCCGTGAAATGGGGTGTCTGTGCCCCACTTTCTCTCCTTTATGCGGATGACATTGTTCTCTTCATCAATGGTTGCTCTCAGTCCATTGACAATCTTTCCTTATTCTTTAAATCCTTTCAAGAAGCCTTAGGCCAACGTATTAATTATTCTAAAAGCTTCTATTTTGTTGGTAAGGATCTTCTTAGACATAGGTTTGATTGTATTTCTGATGACCTTGGCATTCAAGCTAGGTCATTCCCTTTTACTTACCTTGGGTGTCCCATGTTCCCCAGTAGAGCTAAAACTTCCTATTTTTACTCTATCATTGATAAAGTCCAGTATAAATTGGCTGGGTAGAAAGCTAGCTTGCTTTCCTCTGCTTCCAAGTTACTCCTCATCAAACACGTCCTTTCCTCTGTGCCTATACATATTCTATCTATTTTAGAGGTCCCCAAAGCTATTATTAAGAAATTACACTCGATAATGGCTAATTTTTTTTGGGGTTCTTCTTCGGGGGATGCCCAACACCATTGGATATCCTGGAATGTTATTGTTAAACCTCTTCACCTCGGAGGCCTTGGTATCCTTGATCTAAAGATTTTTATATCTACCTTGAGGATGAAGAGAGTCTGGAACATTCTCTCCTTGGATTCCCCTTATGCTCAACTGATGAAGAGTCTTTATGGTAAGGATCTTTCTTGCTCCCCTCTCTCTCTGGCCAGAGTTAAAGCATTGAGGAATGCTTACTCCCTTATGAAACCTATGATTCGTTGGGATATTCGTGAAGGTTCGGTGGATTTTTGGTTTGATACTTGGATTGGTGATTCTCCGTTGGAATCTTTTCTTCCTGATTATGATATCCCTAATCTGGTTGGGATCAAAGATTTCTTGCTGATATCCCACAACCATCCCCTCATGACCCATATCCCTGATGAACTACGATCTCAAATCTCTTCTATCATTATTACTCTTGGTAAGGATGTCCCCATCTGGATGCCCACTATTGATGGTGCCTTCTCGGTTGCCTCTGCTTATCAGTCACGGTTTACCTCTCTTCCTATGGATATGGCAGCCAAAGATCTTTGGAATTTAAAGCTCCCCCTTCATGTCTCTTTGATGGTGTGGCGTATTCTCCACTCAAGACTCCTGACCGATGACAATATCTCCAGGCATCCCCTTTCCATCTAAGTGCTCCTGCTGTTTCAGTCAGTCCAAGGGTGAAACGGTTAACCATCTTTTCTCTCAAAGTAACCTGGTTCAGCAGATAGCAAATTGGGTTTTCTCAGAAAGTCATACTAGACCTATAAACCCTAATCACTTCTTCAACATCATCCGTTCCCCCAATGGCTCTCCTAATAATCGTATTATTAAGGGGCTGATTTCTTTCATTTGGTATAATGTGTGGTGGATTCATAACAAGCTTAGGAATGAGATTATCTCTAACAACAACATTCTTGTCTGGGTGGCTCAGAACTAGTACAACTTTAATTTCCTTTTCTGGATTTAGCAGCACCACCCTAAAACCATTTTTGTGAAGTAGGTTAGACCTTCGATTGGGATTAAGATTAACATTGCTGCTCGTAGGAGAGATGCTTGCTAACTCATTCTGATTGTTTTCAAAAACACATCGCGTCGTAGTATAATGATCAAAGCAATTTAAACATTTAAATTTTTAATACTCGAATTAGAAAGAAATCCAAGGTCATCTCTGGGTGTAAATGTATGCACGAATTACCACTATTTAAAATATTCATAAATTACTCTAGTTAACTTGTTACATGGAGTCAAACTTTAAAAGTAGAATAGGTTCATAATAGCACTTTAAATTTTAGAATAAGATGATTATATTAGATGCTAAAATTATTTAATGCTTAGAAAATTTAATAATCAAAATAATTATCATGTGTTCGTCTAATTAGTCATAGCTGAGCATTAACAATATGGTTTGATAAGATATTGCGCTAAGATTCTATATATAAATAATCCTTCAACAAATTAAATCAATTACTACAACTCAATCCCTGAATGTTTTCATTTTGGTCCCTAAGAATTTGCATTTTGGTCCTTACAAACCTTTTTTTTTCGTGGATGGATCCTTGCCTTCTTCTTCCTCTTCTTCTTCCACCTTGCGTTGGCAGCACTTGGAATTGCTCGTCGACAGTGAGCTCTTGGGGCTTGGCACTCAAGGTAGGGGTTCTTAATGCCTAGTGCATGTCCTCGCGAAGCTTCCTGCTGAGTTTGAAGGCGTGAGGATGGTCGGAGTAGCATTGACATTGTCGACGAGGAAGGTGGCGGCATGAATGGTGGTCAGCACTTGGAGACGTGAAAGCTCACGACCAGAAGGTTAGGAGGCTTCGTCGTGCCCCACTGAAGATGGTGGCAGCGTTGATTGGTCATGGTAAGGGTGGAGGAGGTCGGACGGTGTTGAGGAAGATAGTGGCCGATGGGTGCGTCCGGTGGATAGTTGGAGGCATCGAAAGCCTAAATTGTGAGAGGCTTTTGCTCATCTCATCGAGGTTATGCTAGTGGGGTTGTCGACGAATCATGAGATGGAGTGGAGTGAGGTGGGCGTGCCACCGGAGTGGTCGCCGGACGTTGGCCGGTCGCGACGAAGACGACCAAGAGGAGGGAGCTACGTTGGTCAATACCTACAAGGAAATAGCCTAAAATGATCTATAGGGTGAGGTGAAAGAAGAGAGATACCTGTGAGGCAAGGATGAGACGAGGACGAGGCCAGCATGGCCGGTCGGACATGGGGGAGAAGGAGAACTCCGGCAAGGGAGTTTGGAGCATTGATGAGGCTAGGAAACCGTGCCCTTTGATGGGGAGCATGATGAGGCAGAGGGGAAGGCGGTTGTGCCCTCAGTGGGTGGTGAGGGGCAACGAATCGACAAGGAGGAAGGAGCTCCAAGGTCCACCAATGGCTACACTTGGGGAGGAAGAAGAGGCGAGGAGATGAGCACGCTTTTTTGGACAACAGCATTCCTAGGAGTCGCGTGAAGCTTGATAGGATTTTTCTGGAGCAAACGACGGTCGAAGGTTGCAAGAAGAGCTCACAACAACCTGCAACAACTGCGCTAGTTTTGATCGATGATGGCAAGCGGCAGATGCAGTGGTTGTTGACGAGATTATCACCATCGGGTGCGTAGCTTTGAGGGGAAGAGATCCCTTTTAGTCACCAAGGTTATACGAGGTTTGAGGTGGTGAGAATCCACGAGTGAAACTCCCTGTCCACGTGCCATTATTGCCAAGAAGGTTGAGGGACCTTTTTGTGAAGAAGATAAAGAAGTTGGGGGGGTAAATGTAAGGAAATTAGGACTTAGGGATCAAAATGCAAAGTTGACCAAGATAAAGTCCAAATGAACCCAAATTTTTATGGTAGCCTAATTTGGACATAAGGAATTTGATGGTGAATTTAATTTTGGGTTTTGATGGCATTTTAATGGTTAATTTACATTTAGAGTCAAAATGTACTAAATACCCGTCTTTGATTCTATTTTAGGTCAAAACGAGTTCTGATTGTTAAATTGACTGTGCCAAACCTTATAAAATATTATTAGCTAATTTTTAAAAGGTTTATATTACATTTATTCCCATCTAAACTATTTTAATTGAAGTGGAGTTGAAATTAGGGTTTTTAATTAGAATTAAACATTCAATTTGAATGTAAATCGTAAATTACTCAATACCA
Source organism: Thalassia testudinum (assembly GCA_037157565.1). Taxonomy (NCBI): domain Eukaryota; kingdom Viridiplantae; phylum Streptophyta; class Magnoliopsida; order Alismatales; family Hydrocharitaceae; genus Thalassia; species Thalassia testudinum. The sequence goes on from JAZHRO010000025.1 coordinate 115,652,293, forward strand.
ACCCATTTTTGAGACATTTAAGCTTAGTTTACCTTTAATTAATCGTAGGTACACCCTCCAGCTATTCTTTATTCATAATTATTTGTGAAAATTACAGAATTAACCCATTTTCTGTTAATTCCTCTCTCTTCAGCCCTGATTGAATAATACCCTTTTAATGTGTTACTTAAATGAATTTTACCTTATAACTTAACTAAATTAGGTTAGTTATAAATGTTGGTGCTAGAGCACCACGATCATTTGTTTTGATGATAACAAAACACGTGTTATTTAACATTTGCAATTTGAGTCCTAGATTTCAGGTCAATTGCAAATGAAGACGTGTTTAGACGGAACTCGAGCTCGCATCCAGGACGGATTGGAGGAGCTTGACGGAAAATAGAGGAGGTTCGCGTGGAGCGAAAGATTGGAGATGGAAGACAAGAAGAATAGGATAGATTCTTTTTTATCCTTTCATGTATCTCTTGTATTTATTTTCTTGCTCTTTATTTTCCTTAGACATTATGTTAAAGAGCCTCAAAGAACCCTAAAAGTAGTCCTAGGAACACCTGCACAACCCTAGGATACTTAGGTTTTCTGTAGAATACTTAGAAAACCAATATAGGGCTCAAACAGCATTTCCAGACGTCTAATTCCAAACTCAGACGTCTGATAAAGAATTTTAAGACGTCTGACTGTTGTTTCAGACGTCTGATAACTGTTAGGCTGGACTTAGTTTTCTGTCAGATAAAATCAGACGTCCAGACCTTAGACCAGACGTCTTAGAAGACGTCTGATGGATTTGCCAGACGTCCAGATAGTGGACCGTTGGCTGGCTTAGAAAACACTCAAGATTATGACCGTTAGAGCCTTATCAGACGTCCATAGGACTTACCAGACGTCTGATAAATGACCGTTTTGCCTCGGCTGACCCAAAATCTCTTCTCAGAGATTTTCTAGCCGTTGCAACGTTTGGAAATCAATTCCCACGGTAAAAGTAGGTTTCCAGACGTCCAGACTTAGTGCCAGACGTCCTCTATGTCGTCTGATGGACTTGTACAAAAACCCTGTTTAGATCTGATTCAAGTCAGGGAGAAACCCGCATAGAATCAGACGTCTGACCTTGGAATCAGACGTCTTAAAGTGGCCTTCCAGACGTCTGATGCCAGAGTTAGACGTCTGATAACCCTGTGAAGTGTAATCATTGTCCTGATTTCGGCCTGATTCTCTTGGGCTTTGCACCCAACGGCTATGGAAGCTTTTCCAAGCCTTCCAAAGCCTTCCTAAGGCCTCTATAAATAGAGGGGAACCTTTGTAACACAAACACACCAAGAAAGACACAAGACACACTTAGCTATACACTCTCACACTCTTGTGTCCAAGAAGCTCTTGCTCTCTAAGCTCAAGTTCTACATCTTGAGAGCATCCAGCCGTTGCGCACCCGCTCTCCCGCCGTTGTCTACGAGAGCGAAGTTGCGCCGTCGCGTGGCTCACGCACCCGCGTCATCGTCGACGCACTCCTTGCAAAGGGGAGTTTCCTAAATCCTATAGAAGCTTAGGTTTATTACTTTGTTGGCTCTATAGGTTTGTTGTTTTATTTTACCTTTGTAATTTGGTTGGGTATTCGCTTTGCGAATTCCCGTCTCCTTCGTGGGACAAAATCCTTCTCGTGGAGAGAAGGGGTTGAGGAACGCTACCCTCGTACTTGTAGCGTGGTTGTATTGAGGTTGAATCACCCTCGTTCAAAGTGATTCGGTTAGTGGATTTGATCAACTAGGTTGATCGGAAAATCCTAACTCGAGAGGGTTAGGTGGTGGTTTTTACCCAGTTTGGGTTTCCACCTAAAAATACCTGTGTACATTGTGCGATTGATTTTTGTGAGATTGCTTTATATTTTTATTTCCGCATATTTTTACGTCACCCCTCCTCGAAGGGAACTTTCAATTGGTATCAGAGCAGGTCTCGCGAAATCGGCGTTACAAACCGGCGAGGATCTAGATCATGGAGGGAAGCTGTTCCACAAGTAGGATTTCCGAGGGGCAGTCTACAACCCGTCCGCCCTACTTCGACGGGAACAACTACAGCTACTGGAAGCTGAGGATGAAGACGTGGCTCCAAGCCACTGAATTCGAGGTATGGGGATGTTGCGAAACCCCATACGAGATCCCGAAGCGACCCCAAGGAGGCTACTCGCAGGTGCAGATTCTAGAGCTCTCACTCAACGCAAAGGCAATGAATGCCCTGTATTGCGCGTTGAGTCCGGAAGAGTTCGAGAAAATCCAAGAGTGCACCACCGCCCACGAGATATGGAGGAGGTTGGAAGGCACTCATGAGGATTCCAGCTCGGAGGAAGAAGAAGAAGAAAAAGAAGAAGAAACCACTTGCTTTGGTTTCATGGCTAGAGGAACCAATAGCGACAGTGAAAGCGGAAGCGACTCCGACGAAGAGGTAAATTTTGATTTACAAGAAGCTTTTAATGAATTATTCGAGATTAGTAAATCACTAAAAATAGAAAACAAAAGCATGAAAAAGAACCTTAGTTTTCTTAAAAATGAAAATGATAGGTTAGAAAAACAACTTAAGGACATAGAAGCTAGTCCTAAGGATGACAACCTATTATTATTAGATAATCATAACCTCATCAATGAAAATAATAAATTGATTGAGGAAAATAATAGTCTAAAGTTAGAAATTTCTGATTTAAAGACTAAGATGGATATTATAGAAAAAGAAATCGCATGTCTTAGGGAAAACTCTAACAAGTTAATCAATAAAGTAGATAATTTTTATAGCCCTAAGATTGAGAAAGGATCTCCATCAAGGAGACCTTCTAACAAATCCGGATCCAAGCTCACTTGGATACCGAAGAAAAAATTAGAATCTTGTTTTGTAGGGTTCAGGGATGATTACAACATAAAGGACTGGACCTACAAGCTCAAGGCTGGTCAACTTAAGTTGGGAGAACCAATGAGTAGACCAAGGAGGAGAAGAAGAAGACCGACGAGACGGCGAACAAACGACGGACCCGCCGCACGTCGACCACCAGATTGGAGACCGGCGCCGATGCCCGGGCCTCCAAGCTACGGATGGGAGCCCCATCCGATGTGGCATCCACCACCACCATTCGGGCCATTTTATTGGCCATGGTAGGTGAGGTAAAATTCTTAACCCTATCCTTTTTATAAGCATTTAGATAGGGGGAGTTAAAAATGATGAGCTTATTGTCAATTTTTAAGGGGGAGATACAAGTTAGCTAAATTTCCTTTAGTAAGGGGGAGAAAAATAATAGCTATCTTGTTGTTATAAAAAGGGGGAGGACATTACCTTTGTTAAAAATAAATAGAAGAGCATGTTTTAAGGGGGAGTAATAGGAAATATAAAATCAAAAAAAGGGGGAGGATTTTTATGCATTATTATTTACGGTTTTGTCATCATCAAAAAGGGGGAGATTGTTGGTGCTAGAGCACCACGATCATTTGTTTTGATGATAACAAAACACGTGTTATTTAACATTTGCAATTTGAGTCCTAGATTTCAGGTCAATTGCAAATGAAGACGTGTTTAGACGGAACTCGAGCTCGCATCCAGGACGGATTGGAGGAGCTTGACGGAAAATAGAGGAGGTTCGCGTGGAGCGAAAGATTGGAGATGGAAGACAAGAAGAATAGGATAGATTCTTTTTTATCCTTTCATGTATCTCTTGTATTTATTTTCTTGCTCTTTATTTTCCTTAGACATTATGTTAAAGAGCCTCAAAGAACCCTAAAAGTAGTCCTAGGAACACCTGCACAACCCTAGGATACTTAGGTTTTCTGTAGAATACTTAGAAAACCAATATAGGGCTCAAACAGCATTTCCAGACGTCTAATTCCAAACTCAGACGTCTGATAAAGAATTTTAAGACGTCTGACTGTTGTTTCAGACGTCTGATAACTGTTAGGCTGGACTTAGTTTTCTGTCAGATAAAATCAGACGTCCAGACCTTAGACCAGACGTCTTAGAAGACGTCTGATGGATTTGCCAGACGTCCAGATAGTGGACCGTTGGCTGGCTTAGAAAACACTCAAGATTATGACCGTTAGAGCCTTATCAGACGTCCATAGGACTTACCAGACGTCTGATAAATGACCGTTTTGCCTCGGCTGACCCAAAATCTCTTCTCAGAGATTTTCTAGCCGTTGCAACGTTTGGAAATCAATTCCCACGGTAAAAGTAGGTTTCCAGACGTCCAGACTTAGTGCCAGACGTCCTCTATGTCGTCTGATGGACTTGTACAAAAACCCTGTTTAGATCTGATTCAAGTCAGGGAGAAACCCGCATAGAATCAGACGTCTGACCTTGGAATCAGACGTCTTAAAGTGGCCTTCCAGACGTCTGATGCCAGAGTTAGACGTCTGATAACCCTGTGAAGTGTAATCATTGTCCTGATTTCGGCCTGATTCTCTTGGGCTTTGCACCCAACGGCTATGGAAGCTTTTCCAAGCCTTCCAAAGCCTTCCTAAGGCCTCTATAAATAGAGGGGAACCTTTGTAACACAAACACACCAAGAAAGACACAAGACACACTTAGCTATACACTCTCACACTCTTGTGTCCAAGAAGCTCTTGCTCTCTAAGCTCAAGTTCTACATCTTGAGAGCATCCAGCCGTTGCGCACCCGCTCTCCCGCCGTTGTCTACGAGAGCGAAGTTGCGCCGTCGCGTGGCTCACGCACCCGCGTCATCGTCGACGCACTCCTTGCAAAGGGGAGTTTCCTAAATCCTATAGAAGCTTAGGTTTATTACTTTGTTGGCTCTATAGGTTTGTTGTTTTATTTTACCTTTGTAATTTGGTTGGGTATTCGCTTTGCGAATTCCCGTCTCCTTCGTGGGACAAAATCCTTCTCGTGGAGAGAAGGGGTTGAGGAACGCTACCCTCGTACTTGTAGCGTGGTTGTATTGAGGTTGAATCACCCTCGTTCAAAGTGATTCGGTTAGTGGATTTGATCAACTAGGTTGATCGGAAAATCCTAACTCGAGAGGGTTAGGTGGTGGTTTTTACCCAGTTTGGGTTTCCACCTAAAAATACCTGTGTACATTGTGCGATTGATTTTTGTGAGATTGCTTTATATTTTTATTTCCGCATATTTTTACGTCACCCCTCCTCGAAGGGAACTTTCAATAAAGGACGATGGTGATTCCATCAATGCTAATTTCTATCAAGCATGGGTCACGAGAAATGATGTTGGGCATTTTATTATGAGTGCTAACGGTACTAGCAAGATCAAGACTAAGGAGCAAGCTACCATTCAAGCCATTCTCCATGCTCTCACTATTTTTCCCTTCCCCTTTGAAGTTCAGTTGGAATGCGAGTCATCCCTTTTGTATTTCTGGTAGATTGGGAAAGTCCCAATGGCTTGGGCTGTTAGAGATGATTATAACAAGTGATGTAAATATGTTTAGATTACATAAAATGTCTATTTATGCATGCTCTTAAGCATAGAATTGCATTACAAACTATAAATATTGCATAGCATGCATCATCTTGCATTTAGATTAGTCTGAATAAAATGGAGGTTAATTGTCTCCTTTTATGATCAGGGATAGGATGACTATTTATTGGGGCCTCGGATCGAAGATCGAACCATACGGATCTGATCAGGGCGACGCTTGGAGTTCAACGACTCCAAGATCGCCCTAATCAGATATCCATAGCATTAGATAGAGACCGAGGAACCCTAGAAGATCAAGGGCCAAGATGGTGTTAATCCATACTTCAGACAACAAATCCAACCGCACGGATGGATTCAGATCGATGATCGCAGCCTAACGACATGAAAATTGACTCAATCTGTTACCCGTGGCACCATCTACATCACCCAAAAGATGGATGGCCAAGATGGTGCCAAGTGGCACCATCTCGGCCACCCAACCGGTCGCATGCAACTGCTAAAGCCCTTAGTGCCAACACCTCTCCACCATTGGATCAAGATCCAACGGCTGCGAGGCGCCCGCACTTAAGTTTAGCGCTCGACACAGCACGTCCACAGTGCATTGGTCTAGCACCTTAACAAGGTGAAGGAGATGGGGGTTCGAGCCGTGGGGCACCTCTCTTGGAGCGGGTGAGCGGGCGCATTCGACCGCACGATGGAGAACGAGCAGCTGTCTGTGCCTAATCGGATGAACGTGCCATCTAACGCGGCGAGGATGCGCTCTCAGCCGTTAGATCTCATGATCGAACGATCGAGATTGGAAGATCGTGGATGCACATTGAGGCCCGAGGAGGTGAGCGTGCGTGCACAAGCTACCCACTACAGCCATGTTCAGGCATTTAGTGACGGATTTTTTCGTCACTAAAGGTCCTGAATTAATGATTTTCAACATGTAATGACCAAATTGGCCTCACTTCCTTCTCCATACGAAATTCTCATCCCTTCCTTCTCTTCTCTCCCTCTCCAAAGCTCAAGAAAAGCTTGTCCCACACCCGAGATGCTCCTCAAGAAATAAAATCAAATTTTCGCCCCCATTTCGGAAGCGGATCCCGTGACGACGACGACGTGCTACCCCGTTCTCGTTCTTCCTGCCTCGACCTCCTTCTTCCCGCTTCATTCTTCGTCTTTCAGGCGTCGTCCCATCCGGCTCGTCCTCCAAGCGATCGTCGAGGAGGATAACTTCTCTCTCCCATTCCTTTTTTCTACTTTCTAGTGTAATAGTTTTCCTGCTTTCTAGTGTAATTTCTCACTTGCTTAATTGTATAAACATTTTGAAGTATCAAGTGAATGTTTTCTCTCTCTCTCTCTCTCTTATTCTGATTGTTTATAGTGCTTCATTGTAATTACTCTGCTTTTCAACGAAAATACGAAAAAAAATATAATTGTGAATTTAGATCGACGTAGCCTCCCTAAGTTCGACCTGGGATTTCTATTCCGGTATAAATTTTATTTGTTAAACCTAAGTACTTCACTTTTCAGACTACAACGACAGATTTTTAAAACCAAATTCGAAAGCGTAGTAACCCGTCGCTTCAACATTTTGGCGTCGTTGCCGAGGAGGCAACGATTTCCAATCTTCTTTTCACATTTCATGTACTTTATTGTCTTCTAACTTACTTTCTCTTGCGTCTATTATTTTGCAGAGACCTCCATCAGGGAATCGTCAAGTGGTAGACTGGAGTAAAGTGCAATTGAAGACGACTGTAAGTGCTCCCCATTCTTCCCCCTCCATAGATTTCATTTGTCACATTAAATTCAAATTCCAATTAACCTAGGTGTTTGCATAAATCCTAGGATTAGTTTGGTTGTTTGGATTTTCACTCACTCACATTTCACCCTCTCTTATAAAAAAGAAAAAACAAAAAGATAATTTTGTGGGGTAATTTTCAACAGACACACAACATACACCCATAATCAAGGCACTTAACCTACTTGATTTGCTTCTACTCAACCGGGCTTTGATCTGTGAAACCGATACACACAAATCAACACATAAAAGAGTAGAAATCATTCTAGGTTAGCCATTTCTGTGTGCCTAACTTAGTGGTGCAGTTGTGGCCAGTTGTTTGAGTTGTTTGGGCCATACCACTCAACCTAAAATCAACTCATCAAGTAGCTTCTTCTTAGGGTTTTCAATCTAGGTTCATACCAGGCACTCCACTTTATTTCTGGTTTTTAAGGAAAGCAATATTCGCCCGTGCTTGAAAACCTGGTTTGCCTCAAACTTGATTGAAATCAACCTAATTCTAAACCCTAAAAGCTACTTAAGCAAGATTTGAACATTAAAATCTGCACATCACAAATAATCTTGCTTGAAAACCCTAGTTGTGCATGCACTTACACAATATTCAATCAATCATTAAGGGCACAACCCATTTTAAGGGCCCATCATATTCCATAAGCACTACAATCCCAGGCCTCAATAAAATTGAGTAGACATTGGCCTAAAGGACTGATTCGCTCTTTACGGCCTAGTCTGAGATTATTCATAATTAACCTACTTGTACTGATTAATCTGATGTCTAGCTAGGGGAGTAGCATCGAACGACCGTGGTTGGGGAATACACTAGGAATTGGAGGTGCAAGCCGAAGGAAGAACCTTCTCCCCAATCCCTCCTTCTAACTAGTTGGATTGAGCATACACAAGTAGAGTAAATCATTTATAATCTTAAGGTAGGTTTTGGGAGCTATAGATCTTTAGGCTACCCCACTTAAGGACAAGCTTGTTTTGTTGTGCTGCAGGGTCTTTATCCCCAGTCCTTCTGACCTTTTCCTAGTTTATGCTGGGAAGACGGTCATTGAATCCCTGATTGGAAGGACCACTAGAGTATTCTAGGAGGCGTAAATTAGATTTTAGTCAAATTGATCCCATGGCCGATCAACAGCCTCCTCTGCCTCTGGATTCATAGGAGGAATTCTGAAGGCAACTGAAACAAATGCAGAGAATGCAGGAATGGTTCCAGAGAATGCAAAGTGCTCAGCCCTTAAAGGATTTTTATGATCCTTCAAATTATGGGGAATGTTCCAGTGTCCAGATTCTGGTCGGAGACGTAGAAATCAAACCCCAAGTGTTAAGCCTGATCAAACATTACCATGGGCTTGGCTCCGAAGACCAATTTCAGCACTTGGAGGACTTGACCACTTTGGTCCAAACCACCAAGGCACGAAACGTAAATGAGGAGCAAATGATCATGAGGCTCTTCCCCCACTCTCTTAGGGATAAATCCTCTCATTGGTACAGGACTATAGGAAGACCAATTGCAACTTGGAATGAGTTGAAATCGGCCTTTCTAAAGAAATTCTTCCCTGTCGGACATACCAATGCTTTGAGACGGACAATCATTACCTTTACCCAGCGGCTAGGGGAGCAATTTCATGTGGCCTGGGAGTGATTCCAGGACCTATTGCAGAGGTGTCCACACCACGAGGTGCTGAAATGGCTACTCGTGCAGATCTTCTACCATAGGTTGATTGAGCAACTGAGAAATCACGTGGATGCTTCTTGCGGAGGCAATTTCCTCAACAAAGACACAGATAGTGCACACGATTTGTTTGAGAAAATGAGCAAGAATTCAATCAATCATGCCTCCATGGATACTTTTAACCGGTCCCAGTAGCCCAGATCAAATGTTAATGAAGTTCATGACTCTCATTCATTTGATATGTAATTGATTTGTAACAAAGTTCATAAAGTGGACTTGGTTGCTAAGAGAATGGAAGAATGGATGGTTGGAAATTCTATGAACAACTCTTGATCCACTCAATCCCAAAATTCGTAATTCCATTCGTTGCGAGCTCCTCCTGGATGAGAGTTCGTGAATCAACTCGATGCGGCTCAACCTACAAGTCAGCATTATTTGGAACCCCACGAGTTCCAAACTGGGGCCTTTGATCCTAGTTTTTCTGATCCTTCCCTTTCTCTCTCCATCCTCACCCTATGAGGATGTCTGTGCTATACAAGAGAGCGTTAAATCCAACCCCTATTCTAATGCTTATAATTCGGGTTGGAGAAACCAACCTAACTTCTCTTAGAAAAACCCGGGGCAACAAACCCAATTCTGACCCAGCAACTATGCTCCGCAACGACCAATGGGTCAGGGTCATGTGTATACTCAGTTGCCCCCAAATCAGGTCGATCAGCCAGCTTGGAATGCCCGTCAACCCATAGGGCAGGCTGATTTTAACCGACAAATGGTAGAGATGCAAGGATCCATGCTCCAGCTCATGCAGCAAATGAAAACCTCGCTGGGCAACTTCCAAATTGGGCTCATAGCTAACTCTCGTCAACCCGGATCTCTACCATCCCAACTCGTACCCAACCCACGAAATATCCTGAATCTGAGAAACCAAGCCCATGGGTATGGAAATCAGAGGGACCCACATGCACATGCTTAGGTGGTTGAGCAGGGTCCTTCCTCTTCTTCTTCTACAAATCAACAATTCTTGGCTAATTAAGCCCCTCCAATCTTTCCCAACCCTCCCCAAGACGCAAACTCTTATGCATCCACAAATTCTGTTACCTTAAGGAGTGGTAAACAAACTCAGGATCTACAACTACACTGTTCTGATTTACTGAATCCTAAAGAACCTGAGGAGCGAGCAGAGAATTTTGGAGAAAAAATCAAGGCTTAGGAATCTGATTCCAAAGATCTGAGTCATGTTCCTTTTCCTGAAGCCTTGATCAAATCAAAGAAGAAGAAGTCTGTTGATAGCAATGAGGAGCTTCTGAATATTTTTAAGAATGTTGAGATCAATATCCCGCTCCTCGATGCTATCAAGCATATACCGACTTACGCGAGATTTTTAAAGGATTTATGTACACAAAAGTGTAAGTCGAGAGAATCTGTTCTGAGGAAAGTAGTACTCTCCGAGCAGTCTAGTTCTATTATCCTGCACCACCTCCCTTAGAAAAAAGAGAGATCCAGATGCTCCATTGATTTCTTGTGTCATCGGAGATTACACTTTTGATAGAGCACTTCTGGATCTGGGTGCATCCATCAACCTAATTCCGACTTCTCTTTATGAGATGTTTAGATTAGGTGAACTTTGGCCGACTTCAGTAACACTGCAGTTAGCGGACCGTTCAGTCATAAATCCGTGAGGCATTATTGAAGATGTTATAGTTAACGTCAAGGATTGCTATTTTCCTGTAGATTTCCTTGTCCCTGACATGGATGTACCGGAAAATCTGAGGAACACGCCCATCATTCTGGGGCGTCCGTTCCTGGCTATCGTTAAGGCCAACATTAACTGTGAAAGCAGTAGCATGGAAATCGCCTTTGGGGATCAACGAATGAAATTGGATAATTTCAAGGCGATTAATAAATTTGAGGATTGTGGATTTATTAAGGAACTTGAGGAGGATAATGTGAACATTGAAACTTGTTTAATGGTTTCTGCAATTGAAAGTTTCTCCTTTGATGATGAATTGAACCCGCAACCCTCTATGGTAGACCTACCATCTTCTGAAAAGGTTAATGATTTTGTTCACTCTCAACCTCTTCCTCTTGATGAGTCATTAGCATCTTCCTTACCTTCAATCATCAACCCACCCCAGCTTGAACTGAAACCATTGCCTGAGAATTTGAAATATCAATTTTTAGGACCACAGAAGATGCTCCCTGTGATTATCAGTGCTAAATTAACAAAGGAGCAGGAGATTAAATTGATCAAGGTCTTGAAGGAACACAATGAGGCAATTGGTTGGACCATTCATGACCTTAGGGGGATCAAGCCATCTTACTGCAATCATAGAATATTCTTGGAAGATGGATCCCGCCCTTCTCGCTAGATGCAGTGGAGATTAAATCCAAATATGTGAGAAGTGGTCAAAAAGGAAATCATTAAGTGGCTTGATGCAGGAATTATTTATCCAATCTCTAATAGTCCCTGGGTAAGTCCCGTGCAAATTGTTCCCAAGAAAGCCGGGATTACCGTTGTGACTAACGAGAGAGGAGAATCTGTCACAACTTGTTTAGCTTCCTCTTGGAGGGTTTGTATCGATTACGTAAAGTTGAACACGGCCATGAAAAAGGATCATTTCCCTCTGCCTTTCATTGATTAAATCTTGGAAAGACTAGCTGGGCAGAAGTACTTCTGTTTTCTTGATGGCTACTCAGGATACAACCAAGTTCCTATCCATCCCGAGGATTAGGAAAAAACTACTTTCACCTGTCCCTACGGAACCTTTGCTTTCCGTAGGATGCCTTTCAGGTTATGCAATGCACCTGCGACTTTTCAAAGGTATATGCTAGCCATATTTTCTGACATGGTGGGAGAGTTTATGGAAGTCTTCATGGATGATTTCTCTATTTTCGGAAAATCATTTGACTCTTGTTTGGCTAATCTGGAAATGATTCTTAAGCGATGTATCAAAACATGATTGGTCCTTAGCTGGGAAAAGAGTCATTTCATGACCTAAGAAGGCATTATTTTGGGTCATGTAATCCCTGAATGGGGAATTGAAGTGGATAAAGCTAAGGTTGATGCTATCGCTAAACTTCCTCCTCCCACATCTGTTAAACAAATCCGATCATTTCTTGGCCATGTAGAATTCTATCGAAGATTCATCAAGGATTTCTCGAAGGTTGCTCATCCCTTGAGCAATCTTCTTGCCAAAGAAACGTTGTTTGTTTTTGACGAATCATGCCGAAAGGCATTTGATTTCCTGAAAACGGTAGTCACCTGTGCTCCAGTTTTGCAACCACCAATTTGGATAACCCCTTTTGAGATCATGACCGACGCTTCTAATTACGCGGTCGGGGCTATCTTGGGTCAGAAAATTGATAGAAAGCCCTCTGTCATCTACTACACTAGTAAAACTCTAGATGAAGCCTAGAGAATTACATTGTTACTGAAAAGGAATTACTAGTTGTAGTGTTCGCTTTGAAAAAATTCAGGGCTTATCTCTTAGGGTCTCATGTTATCATCTATACTGACCACTCAGCCTTGAGACATCTCTTGGCCAAAAAGGATGCTAAACCCCGGCTTGTTCGTTGGATTCTTCTGCTTCAAGAATTTTATCTTGAAATCAAGGATAAAACCAGGGTACAAAATGTGGTAGCGGATCATTTGTCGAGACTCCTAGGTGATTCCTCTCGTCCGAACATTCCAATTACTGACACTTTCCCAGACGAAACTATTCTTACAGTTTTAGGTGTCCACACCCCATGGTTTGCTGACATTGTTAACTATTTGGCCATTGGTCAAACCCCCCAGGATTGGATCAAGCAACAATGGGATAGACTCAAATTTGAAGTCAAATACTACTTATGGGAGGACCCTGAGCTGTACCGCATCGGCTCTGATCAGATTATTCACCGATGTATACTGGAGAATGAATTCAACAGTATACTCGAGTTCTGCCATGCATCTGGGTGTGGTGGACATTTCTCCGGGAAAAAGACGGTCGCAAAAATCTTGTAATCTGGCTTCTATTGGCCTTCTTTATTTAAGGATGCCTAGGATTTCTCAAGGTCATGTTCTAAATATCAGGCACTTGGGAGCATAACTAAGAGAGATATGATGCCCCTAAACCCAATTCTTCCTATCGAAATTTTTGATGTTTGTGGCATTGATTTCATGGGACCCTTTCTCCCTTCATTTGGACATCAGTACATTCTTATTGCTGTTGATTATGAGTCCAAATGGATTGAGGCGATTCTCACTCGAACCAATACCATAAGGTGGTTATTGATTTTGTCAAGAAAAATATCTTCAGTAGGTTCGGGATTCCGAGGGCCATCATCAGTGATGGTGGCACTCATTTTACTAATGCCCAATTCCAGAATTTGTTGGCCAAATACGGGGTTAATCACCAAATTTCCACACCTTACCATCCCCAGACGAATGGACAAGCCAAGATCTCCAATCGAGAGATTAAGAACATTCTGCAGAAAACGGTTAGGCCTGATCGCAAGGACTGGACTCAAAAGCTTGAGGACGCTCGTTGGGCCTATCGTACGACGCATAAAATGCCCATCGGCATGTCTCGATTCCGTTTGGTGTATGGAAAGGCATGCCATCTACCTGTAGAGATTGAACACAGGGCATTCTAGGCGATCAAACAATGCAATTTAGATCTGAATTTAGCTTGGAAGACCAGGAAACTCCAACTATGTAAGTTGGAGGAGCTTAGAAAGAATGCCAAGATCTACAAGGCTCAGACCAAAGCTCTACATGATCAACTGATTTCCCGCAAGAGCTTTCAGCTAAACCAGAAAGTTTGGTTATTCGATTCTAAACTTAAGCTCTTTCCTGGCAAACTTAGATCTAAATGGAATGGCCCATTCATAATTGACCAGATTTTTCCAAATGGAGTTGTTCAGATTTCTGACGCAAAGACGGGTAACACATTTAAAGTCAATGGTTAACGTCTGAAGCCTGTTATTGATCGTATTCTTCCAGAACCCATCTCAGACACGGTTGCCCTAGCCATCTGTGACTTCTTTGGCTGGACTTCGCCTAGCTGACGACATTAAACTCAACAGTTGTACATATGACACAAAGCTGATACGAGCTTCATATTCAGATGACATCTTTCATATTCTACTCTTTCTTTCATGTCTCTTTTTCAATGAGGACATTGCATCAGCTAGGCATGGGGGATGGATTCATTTTTGAATCATTTGGTCAGCTTTGTGAAATTCATGAAAATTGTTTTTCTCTTATTTATACATAAAAAAAAATTAGGAAGGAATAGTTGGACATTAGGACTTTTCAATCTTAGGAAATACTACATTATGATCTGAACACAAAGACCCTTCAGGTCTTTGGACTTAATCAGCCTATGTATCCACTAAAATGTGGATTTATTTTTCGAGTCCTCGCCAACCTGAATTCTATTTTAATTTGAGTAAATAAGTTTGGGTGAAAAGTACACGACTTATCAACTCGCCATCTGATTTGAGGGAACTTTAAGTCTAAAGCATCTACACACTTTCTTTTCACTGACTTGTTGATCGGCAGTTTTAACAAAATTTGGGTAGTTAATGATCCTTCTAGGGTGATATGGCTGGCAAGTTATCGTGGGTAACAGCCCAGTCACTGGACCATTTTCTTCTTACTACCTTTAGGTAAATCTTAGACTAGGGAAGCCACCTACTTAAAAAAAAAAGAAAGTCAAAAAGAAAAGAAAAAGAAAAGGAGAAAAGAAAAAGAAAACAAAAGAAATGAGCCACACTTCGCCGCATGAGTGTGGCTGGTAAGTTATCTGTGGTAACAGCTCATCGACCGGTTGTCCAGAACCCAGCTCAAGAAATGCACTGAAAATTTTCAAAACACTTAGGAAGAAGCGGAGAAGTAGAATAAATCGGGGAGATATACACTGGATTACCATTGTGTTGACCCCATAAAAATAAAAGTAGGGAGAAAGCTACCAGTCGTAAAGATACACCTTTAGGCAGAACTCTCCTTTTAAGGTCACCTAGAAGCGTAGAAACCCGAAGTCTATTCTAATTGCCGATCAACGAGTCTATCACATTCACAATAAGATGCTTAGAACTTAAGGTTCTCATCAAGTCTTGAGTGAGTTGAATGGCCATAGAAAGCCACTCTTTAACCCTAAACTCAAAAATCTAAAAAAATTAGAAAAGAAAAAAAAGTGAAAAAGAAAATTTTCTTTGAATAAGGCGAGGGCTTGAGGCGGTCTGCATTTTGGCAAATACTCGGGTGCTATCGTGTCTTTGAAAGTTCAGATCCTAAGTAAAAATTTTCTTAATGTTGAAAATAACTTATGCTCAAGTAATCCAACCTAATTCTTTTATAAATAGCATGCAGTTTTCGCTAGGGACTGGCAAAAGATAGGCATTGGGGTGTGATGTAAACATGTTTAGATTACATAAAATGTCTACTTATACATGTTCTTAAGCATAGAATTGCATTACATATTATAAATATTGCATAGCATGCATCATCTTGCATTTAGATTAGTCTGAATAAAATGGAGGTTAATTATCTCCTTTTATGATCAAGGACAAGGCAACTGTTTATCAGGGCCTCGGATTGAAGATCCAACCATACGGATCTGATCAGGGCGACGATTGGAGTTCAACGACTCCAAGATCACCCTAATCAGATATCCGTAGCATCAAATAAAGATTGAGAAACCTTAGAAGATCAAGGGCCAAGATGGTGTTAATCCACACTTCAGACGAAAAATCCAACTACACGGATGGATTCAGATCGACGATCGCAGCCTAACGGTGTGAAAATCGACTCAATCCGATACCCGTGGCATCATCTACATCACCCAGAAGATGGACGGCTGTGATGGCATCACATGGCACCATCTCGACCGCCCAACCGGCCGCACGCAACTACTGAAGCCCTTAGCATCAATGCCTCTTCGCCGTTGGATCAAGATCCAACAGCTGCAAGACGCCCACGCTTAAGTTAAGCGCTCAACACAACGTGCCCACAACGCATTGGTAAAGCGCCTTAACAAGGAGAAGGAGACACGAGTTCGAACCGCGAGGCACCTCTCTTGGAGCAGGCGAGCGAGTGCATTCGACTGCACGATGGAGATCAGGCGGTTTTGCATGCCCAATCGGATGAATGCGCCATCTGACGCGACGAGGAGACACAACATCTCACGTGTTGAGGCGCGCGGATGAGGCAGGCAAGGATGCGCTCTCAACCGTTTGATCTCACGATTGAACGACCAAGATTGGAAGATCGTGGACGAACATTGAGGCGCAGGGAGTTGAGCGGGTGTGCGTGAGCCGCCCACTACGGCCACATTCAAGCCTTTAGTGACGGATTTATTGGTCACTAAAGGTCCTAAATTAATGATTTTCAACATGTAATGACCAAATTGCCCTCACTCCTTGCACCTATAAAAAGAGACCCCCTCCATACGAAATTCTCATCCCTTCCTTCTCTTCTCTCCCTCTCCAAAGCTCAAGAGAAACTTGTCCCACACCCAAGATGCTCCTCAAGAGATAAAGTCAAATTTTCACCCCCATTTTGGAAGCGGATCCCGCGATGACGACGACATGCTGCCCCATTCTTGTTCTTCCTACCTCAACCTCCTTCCAGCTTCATTATTCGTCTTCCAGGAGTCGTCCCGTCTGGCTCGTTCTTCAAGCGATCGCTGAGGAGGATAACTTCTCTCTCCCATTCCTTTTTCCTGCTTTCTAGAGTAGAATTTTCCTACCTTCTAGTGTAATAGTATTCCTGGTTTCTAGTGTAATTTCTCACTTGCTTAATTGTATAAACATTTTGAAGTATCAAGTGAATGTTTTCTCTCTCTTATTCTGGTTGTTTATAGTGCTTCATTGTAATTACTCCGCTTTTCAATGAAAATACAAAAAAAAATATAATTGCGAATTTAGATCGACATAGCCTCCCTGAGTTCGACCTAGGACTTCTATTCCGGTATAAATTTTATTTATTCAACCCGAGTTCTTCGCTTTTCAAAACAATGACATGTTTTTAAAACAAAATTTGAAAGCGTAGTAACCCGTCGCTTCAACAACAAGGTTATCAAACCCAAGGACAAAATTTACAGTCTTACTTTTATTTATCCTACTGCTAATGCTCTAGCTAGTATGTTAGCTAGCCTTGCTGAGGAGGATTGGAAGATGTGTAACAATGTTGCGGATCTCAACAGGCATATCCAAGGCATCATCAACCTTGATAAGTTTCAGTTTCCTTATGTGATTTATTGACGTCTTATTTTGTTATCTCCTGTTTCATTCTCCTATACTAGGCCATGAGTCAAGGTCCCTTTTTTGTGTACTCAGCAGGTTTTGGTTTGGTCCCCCTGCCTTTGTGACTACCTCCAGGGAGTGGGGGATGAATAAGAGTTACTCCTTGTTTCAAAAAAAAAAACTAGCTCCTATAGGCAAAAGACACTTCCTTGAGATGGAAGCTGGAGTGCGTGAACCACGCAAGGCACGTAGATGCTCTCAAATATGCGAAGACGGGAGAGCAGTTGTGCAACTACAATGGTGCCCTCAAATGTATGTTGGAAGACTTAGAGAGCGATGGTTTTTCTTCTAGTTGATCTTTTCTTTCCTTGGACACAAATGGTGGAAGTAGAGTATCTTGGGTGTGCTTAGCTTAGGAAGGGTCATCTCCTATTTATAGAGGTACTAAGAAGGCTTTAAAAGGCTTAGAAAGCCTCTTGTAGCCATTGGGAATAAGGCTCAAGAGAGTGGTCCAAAATCCCACCGAAGTCGGGGTCATTAAAGAGTCTGACTAGGTTTTCGGACATCTAGAATTATGGTCAGACATCTGGGTCATCATCTGATCTAATGGTTGGTCATTTGATCTAGTGGGGTTAATCATCTAGACTAGGTTAGATCAAGATGGATGTCTAAGAAAGCAATTTACGACGTTTGGAAAACTAATCATACATCTAATTCTAAGAAGAGTTTCTTCTTCTTTTGACCAGGCCGAAATAGGGTTCTAGTGTTTGTTGGTCAGACAACAGATAGGACATCTACAAAATGTTAGGTCATCTAGAAAGAGGATTCTCTGCGGGAATTGATTTTCGATGCTCAAACGGCTATAATCATCTGACAAAAGTAGATTTGGGTTAGATTAAGTCTAACGGTTCTTTATTAGACATCTGGGAGTCTCTATGGATGTATGAAAGAGTTATAAATCTAATTAAAAGAGCGAAGTACAATTCTAACTAAGGTAAGGTACTTGGGCTCTTTACATAAATCTAAGGAAATAAAAGACCAAAGTATAATAAGACAATGACAAAATACAAGAATAAGATATACTTCTATCCTATTCTTCATCTCCAAGGTCTCGCTCCATGCGAGGCTTCATCTTCTCTTCTCCATCAACCTCCTCCAATCCGCTATGGATGCGAGCTTGAGCTCCTTTACACTTGCATCCATTTTCATTATTCCTGAAAACTCAAACTCAAATGCAAATGTCAAATAACAAATGTTTTGTTATCATCAAAATTAATGATCGTGGTACCCTTACACCAACAATCTCCTTTTTGATGATGACAAAATCACATACAATAATTAAAAAATTCTCCCCCTTTTTGACATTATCAAAAAGGTTTAATTAATTTCAATTATTTATCCTATACTCCCTCTTAATACATGCTCCTCTAATTTTGGGTTAGTTCCCCTTTTTGTCATAATAAGATAGCTATTCATTTTATCCATTAACTTCCCCTTTCTAATGGAAACATAGCTATATTCATTTTAAAATCTCCTCCTTTTTAATAGAGTCCAAACATATAAGGCATATTTTTCCGTCTCCCCCTTAATGATGGCATATAGCATATAAAATTTATCTCCCCCAATCTAGATGCTATTTATCAAAAATTAGGGTAAAGAGATTACCTCACTTACCATGGCCAATAGAATGGCCCTTGAGGTGGATGCCAAAAACGATGGGGTTCCCATCCAAAACTTGGAGGTCCAGGCATCGATGCAGGTCTCCAATCAAACAGTTGACTCATGGCAGTTCCATTACTCGTCGGTCATCTCATGGGTCTTCTCATCTTGCTCTTTAGTCCTCTCAATTTGAGTTGACCATTCTTGAGCTTGTAAGTCCATTCTTTCATATTGTAATCTCCTTTGAAACCTACAAAACAAGATTCAAGTTCTATCTTCGATATCCAAATCAGTTTGGATCCAGATTTGTAAGCAGGCTTCCTTGATGGAGATCCTTTCTCAACCTTAGGACTATCTTTTTCATTAGAAAAATTATCTAGTTTACTCATCAAATTATTGGAATTTTCCCTAAGACATGCAAGCTCTTTTTCCATAACATGCATCTTGATTTTTAAATCAGAAATTTCTATTTTTAAGCTACTATTCTCCTCAAGCAAATTACTATTTTCATTAATTAGGGTATGATTCTCTAACAACAATTTATCTTTTTCAAAAATGTTAGGAGTAGAATTAATTTCTAGATCCTTAATTTGAGTCTCTAACCTTTCATTTTCAAATTTTAGAAAATTAAGATTTTTTTTCATATTTTTATTTTCTACTTTTAACGGCATACTAATCTCATAAAGCTCTTCTAATGCTTCTCAAAATTCTACATTGGTAAAAGAATTTACCTCTTCATCGTCAAACTTGTCGTCACTAAGATCTGCTGATGCCATGAAGCCCATGCAAGCGGTTTCATTGTTTGTTTTGGGATCTTCTTCTTCTTCCTCCGAGGTTGTATCATCCCATGTGGCTTGAAAAACCTTCTTCTTGTATCTCTTTTCCTTCTCTTTCTTCTTCTCCTTCTTGAGAAGAGGGCATTCTGGTCTAATATGCCCTTTCTTGTCGTAATGATAATAACGAGTCAGACTTTCCTTCTCCATTTTCTCTTTCTTTGAATCCCTGCAAAACTTAGAAAATTTTTTAAATAAAATCCTAAGATCCTCATCAACGGAACTTACCTCGTTGTTGATGATAACGTCATCATCAGCCAAATCTAGCTTTAGTTAGTCAAATCCATTAATAAATGCTCCTACATAACCGCTAGAAGGCCATAATTCACTGCACATTCATTCTGAGAGTTAAACAGGAAACCAGGGTTAAAACTATAATTTTACCATCATATCATAAATGCAGAGCAAACCATGAGTTTTCTCAAGGGTTTATTAAAGGTCAAATATGCATTAAAGTCTAACAAGTGAGTTCATGCAGACAAGAACAAGTTTTCACATGTTACGAGAATTAAATGACATCTGAAAACCTAAAAATAGATTTACTTAATAATGGAGGTTTTGGACAGGATAAAATTCACCTAAACCTTCTAAAAATCATAAAAAAATATTGTATAAGGTTTGGTATCTTTAATTTGACCATTGGAACCCATTTTGACCTAAAACAGAGTCTTAGACAGATAATTATCTTAATTTAGATTTCTACATAATTTATCCAATCAAACTTGGTCAAACCCTAAATCTGACTTCCCCATCAGATTCCTTGGGTCCAAATTAGGTTTGTACCAAAATTTAGACCCAATCAGAGATCATCTTGACCAAGTTTGCATTTTGGTCCAATCTAACTCTTTTCTCTCACACACATGCCCCTAACTTTCGAATTATTTGCAATTATCCCCCTAACTTCTTCATCTTCTTCACAAAAAAGTCCCTACCGCCATTGAGATCAAACCCGACCTCCAAGAAACTTTTACCAACCCAAATCCTACACTAATGGCAATCAAATCGCACCAAAATTGGTGGGATTGATGTTCACACCTAGGCCAAAAATCTAGAATCGATTTGGAGTCCCAAGTCTCCATGGATTGCTCGTGTGAACGCATGAGAATCATGGGTTCCTTTCCTTCAAGTCCAAGCCATGGAATCCCTCTTTCCTGATCTAGAGCTTGCCCTAAAGCTCTATAAAGCTTCCTCGTGCACAACCTCACCTCCTTAGCTAGGTTTGGCCTCAAAAATCTTCCCTTTTCCCTATCTTCAGCCTCCTCCGACCTACTCTCCCACGGTCCTCCTCCTTCTCCCTCCTCCGCATCTCCAACCGTCAAATTGGAGGCACAGCTGTCCTCCCCTCCTTCCTCCAACGGTGGCCAGCCAATGCCCCGTCAATTTCAAACTTTCCTTGCCACCATCTCCCTCAACGGAGAACTCTTCAACGGTGCCGGCGAGCCACAACCGATGCCCTTTCCTCCCTTTCATCCAATTAAATTAGATCAATTAGGTTTAGCTAGGTCCCTAGGTTCTTTTCCCTTCTTCAAAACCCCCAATCGACCCTCAACTACACCGCCATCCATCATCGTCCCCATCTCTGGCCGCACCTCCGACGAGGTCATCCACTCGCTACACCCATCCATCCACCCCGCCAGCACTTCCACAAGTTCCGTCATCACCTCACGATCAAAACACCTTTCTTGTTTTGCCATTCCACCCACCCAAACAACCCACCGAACTCACCCACCTCCACGCTCCTCCTCCGACTCCAACACACCACCACACTCACCTTTACGCTACAAAACCACCACCACCATCTTCACCGTGCTTGGGCGAAGCCTTTAAGCCATCTGATTGGGGCTTTCAAGCCCGTATTTGTGATCGTAGGTTCTCGCCGTTCTCCGCCGCTGTGGAGTATCTCCGACGTTGTTCTTCAAGCTCCAGGTCCTGCACGCCCCAGGTGACACCCCCAGGCTACGCAGAAACATCTTAGGACCACTCGTAGGTGGTCAATTGAAGGCGCCACCACCTGCTGCTGCTCCAATTGAGGAAGCCTCCTCTGTCGTAGATGCATGAAGAAGAGGGTGGGATTTAGTCCCACCTCATGAAGAGAAAGGCGCGTGGTAGCACATAAATGTGTTTTGTCACACCGGCTATCTGCCTCGAACACACGGGGGATAAGGTCCTCCTCACCCACCTCCTTGCACCTCACACCTCGCCCGTGCACGTGGCACACGGGCCTGGTCCAAACCCAATTACCTGTTAACCCATATATGGATCCGACTATGCTGTAGGTTTGAGAGAAGAGAAGAGAAGATGAGAGCAAGGAAAGAGAGAGAGCGTGAGGAAGGGGGGTTTTGCTCTGTGGAGTGGCTAATACTTAGCCAAATTTGAGGGGTTGTTTCCCCTGTGCTGCGAAGGGAAGAAAGAGAGAAGGGAAGCTCTGAAAGAAGAAGGAAGAGAAGAGTTGAAGAAGATGAATAGTGCCTTTGCACTATAGCATCTAAGTAGTTGTCGTCTGATTGAGCATTATCTATGTTACTAGTGCATTATTTAAGTACTATGGTTAAGGTTAAATTGAGATGCAAGCTTAAATGTGGATCTACAAGGTCATTTAAATCACCACTTTTTAGGATCATTTCCATTCTTTTTGCTATGTCAAACGCTTCATATACTCATGTTATATATTGATGATCAATTTTGAGTAATTATTCTTCATTGAGTATCATTCTTGGCTTAATTATTGTGCTCATTTCTATTAAAGATTAATGCGTAAATGCAACACTTGCTCCCTATGTTCAACCTCATACTTCAAATTCAAGTAATAAATTATATTTGTTGATTGAGCGATTTAGGAGAATTTACTAAAATAAGACACTTTAATCTCCTAAAAAGCCCTGTAAACAACTGTCCAATGCAACTTTGAAGGCAAGACTCTTCCTTGACTTTGGCTCCGGGGTCTTCTTCTTTTGCTTCAACTTCATCTCATAAGCCATGAGATTGCTTAAAAGATCCTCCATATTGAGCTCCTCAACTTCATTAGCCTTTTCAACAGTGGTGACCTTTTGTTCTCACTCCAGTCTAAGATAATGAAGAAGCTTTACTTAAAGCTCCCCCTTAATAAAGGTTTTCCCTAAAGCTTTAAGATTGTGCACTATAAGAGTGAACTTAGTGTACATCTCACTTAACGATTTGTTATCATTCATAGAAAAAGATTCAAATTTTTATGAAAGAATATTAATCTTGGAAGATTTTACCTTAGAGGAACCCTCGTAAGTTACCTCAAGTGCATGCCAAATCTCGTGTGTTGTGGGGCATTGCGAGATGCGGTTGAATTCCTTTAGGTTCAATGTGTAGTATAATGTGTTCATGATTTTTACTTTAAGTGACAGCTCCCAAACCTGTTGCTGCGAGTATCCACCCTCGAGATTCTCCGAAATGTCAAAGGGAGTCTTGCATCTAGCCTATATGGTGAAGTCGTTAGCTTGAAGCCATGTCTTCATCCTTAGTTTACAATACCCATAGTTGCTCCCATCTAAGTAGGGAGGATGGGTATTGGACTGCCCCTCAGCATGTCTGGCCGGAATCATGCTTCCCTCTATGCTTGGATCCTCACCAGTGTGTTACGCAGATGTCTCGAGACCTGCTCTGATACCAATTGCAGGTTTTGATGGAGGGGGTGAGATTTGCAATATGAAAATAAGATGTGAAAATAATATGTAAACAATCGTACATAAAGCAATCATACAAAAACACAATGATTTTGTAGGTGGAAACCCAAACCTGAGTAAAAACCACCACCTAAATCTCTTGATTTAGGATTTCCCGATCGATCTAGTCAATCAAATCCACTAACGAACTACTTCAACAATGGTAGTTCAACTTCTTACAACCACGCTACTTACACAAGGATAACATACCTCAAACCCATCCTCTTCATGTGGAATATTTTGTCTCTCGATGGAGACAGGAATTCACAAAGTGAATACCCAACCAAAAACAAGATTACAAATATCTTATAAAGCCCACATAAGTATAAATCTAACTAGCTCCTATAGGCAAAAGACACTTCCCTAAGATGGAAGTTAGAGTGTGTGAACCACACAAGGCACATAGATGCTCTCAAGTATGTGGAGATAGGAGAGCGATTGTGCATCTAAAATGGTACTCTCAAATGTATGTTGAAAGACTTGGAGAGCAATGGCTTTTCTTCTAGTTAATCTTTTCTTTCCTTAGACACAAATGCTGGTAGTGTATCTTGGGTGTGTTTAGCTTAGGAAGGGTCCTCTCCTTTTTATAGAGATCCTAAGAAGGCTTTAGAAAGCTTAGAAAGCCTCTTATAGCCATTGGGAACAAGGCTCAAGAGAGTGGTCCAAAATCCCACTAAAATCAAGGTCATTAAAGAGTCTAACAGGGCTTTTGGATGTCTAGATTTATGGTCAAACATCTGGGTTATCATCTGATTTGATGGTCCATCGTCTAATATAGTGGGGTTGATCATTTGGACTAGGTTCGATTAAGATGAACGTCTAAGAAAGCAATTTAAGACATCTGGGAAACTAATCTGATGTCTAATTTTAAGATGAGTTTCTTCCTATTTTGACCATATCAAAATAGGGTTCTAGTGTTTGTTGGTCAAATGACAGATAGGATGTTTGGCAAAATGTCTGGTCGTCTAGAAAGAGGATTCTCTGTGGGAATTGATTTCCCAAGGCTCAAACGACTAAAATCATCTGACAAAAGTAGATTTAGGTCAGATTAAATCTAACGGTTCTTTATTAGATGTCTAGGAGTCTCTACGAATGTCTGAAAGAGTTATAAATATGATTAAAAGGTAATCCTCAAATATTATGCTTGGACAGTCCAACGGTCTTATTGTTGGACGTCTGTTAGGGTCATCAGACGTCTTCTGAGACGTCTGGACTAAGGGTTAGTCGACTAAAATCATTGCTCAGAGAATGCTAAGTCCAACCTAAGTATTTGGATGTCTATACAAACTATTAGATGTCTTAAAATCCATAATCAGACATCTGAGGTCAGTATCGAACGTCTGATAAAGGTGTCTGATTTCTATATTGATTTTCTGATTCTATTCTAGGATTTGCCTACGTGTCTTAGTGATGTATAAGTGTTCTTAAGACTAAGGTAAGGTACTTTGGGCTCTTTACATGAATCTAAGGAAATAAAAAAGCAAAGTACAATAAGACAATGAAAAAATACATGAACAAGATATACTTCTATCCTAGTCTTCATCTCCAAGTTCTCGCCCCATGTGAGGCTCCATCTTCTCTTCTCCTCCATCAAGCTCCTCCAATCCACCATGGATGAGAGCTTGAGCTCCTTTACACTTGCAACCATTTGTGTTATTCCTAAAAACTCAAACTTAAATGCAAATGTCAAATAACAAGTGTTTTGTTATCATCAAAATTAACGATCATGATGCCCTTGCACCAACAACTATCACCGTCTATTATAATTCCTTCAAGTTCCCACACACCTACTGATATTCCTTCACGACAAACCATATCTTTACAATCCTCACCACAAAATCATAATTCTCCTACTCCACCAATAATACCTTCCCCTCCCAGTCCACCAACAAACGCTTGCTCTCCTCAGTGAATTCATAGCATGCGTACAAGATCCATGAATGGGAATTATAAAAAGAAAATTTTCTCCTCTACCTTATACCCCTTACCCTCTTGCTATTAGACTATAATACTGAACAAGAACCTACTACTTACTTGATTGCTGCGAAGAATTCTCATTGGAACAATGCAATGGCTGAAGAATTTGATGCTTTGATTAAAAATTAGACATGGCAGTTGATACCAAGACCTTCTGATTAGTAAGTTATTGGTAATAAATGGATTTATCAAATTAAACGTAATTCTGATGGTAGAATTGCTCATTACAAAGCACAATCAGTTGCTAAAGGTTTTCATCAAGTTGAGGGAGAAGATTATTTTGAAACATTCAGCCCAATTATTAAACCTGCCACTGTTTGTCTTTTATTGAGCCTTACAATTAGCAATAAGTGGCATCTAACTCAATTGAACATTCAAAATGCCTTTCTTCATGGAGATTTTTTGGAAAAGTTCTATATGGAACAACAAAAAGGGTTTGAACATCCTAAATTTCCCACATATGTTTGTCAACTTAAGAAAAGTCTTTATGGGCTTAAACAAGCTCCAAGAGCGTGGATTTCAAAATTAAGTACTTTTCTTCACACTAATGGCTTCACTGCTTCCAAGACAGATACTTCATTATTCTATCTTACCCATGGCAGTTATGTCACATATTTCTTAGTATATGCAGATGACATTTTAGTCATCAATTCTTCTGAAGAGATTCAAAGCAAATTGCTACAAGCTTTACAACAGGTTTTTCCCATCAACAACTTGGGATTTCCAAAATATTTCCTAGGTATTGAGTTTCATCACTCTCAGGTAATACTTCATCTTTAATAGAAAAGGTACTTGGTGGACTTACTTACAAAACACAATTTTAAAGGACTAAAACCAGTTTCAGCACAATAGAGAAATGCTTTGGTGAAGAATGTAGGAAACCTTTTGCCTAAGCCAACAAATTTTTGACAAAGTATTAGCTGCTTCCAATATCTACAATTTTCAAGACTCGTCATATCCTTTTATATAAATAAACTCTCACAAATGATGCATGCCCCCACTGACAAACATTTCCAAGCATTAAAAAGATTACTACACCATCTTACGGGAACTTTGGATTATGGCATTCTTCTCAATCCATCTTCCAATTTCTCCTTTATTGTCTTCACTGATGCGAATCAGCATTCTACTTCTGGGTTTGCAATCTACTTTGGAACTTCTATTATCTCATGGGCATCAAAGTAACAAAATACCATTTCACATTCGAGCACTAAGGTCAAATATCGCGCCATTGCAAATGCAACTTTGGAACTTACCTGGCTTGTTTCCTTCTGCAAAGAACTTCAAATACCTTTCATTCAGCCATCCAAATTATGGTGTGATAACATTGGTGTTACTTATTTGACGTCAAACCCAGTATTCCATTCACGAACTAAACATATCAAAATAGATTTTCATATCATGCGAGACAAGGTGGCATCTAAGGAGCTGACAGTTGATCATCTCCCATAAAATGAACAAGTGGCTGATGTTTTAACAAAACCACTTCATGTATCCAAGTTTCTTCCATTCAAAACCAAACTTCAGGTTGTTCAACAACCTTCTATTTGAGGGGGGCTATTGATGCACTTACTTGTAAATACCTTGAACTATAAGGTCACGCTTCATGATTGTTAGAAGCTAGTAGCAGTCTGTTGTAAAGTTGTTGTTTCCTCATCTATAAATATAACCTACTCACTCTATTGAGGAGCACCGATCCGTTATAATACATATGAACCTGAGCTCTATTACATAGCAACATAACAAATAATTGGTGGCTAAAAGAATTCTCCCAGTTGATTTTCCCTAATTTTACAAGGATTAGGACCAAAGGTGATAAACAAGGGCTAAACCTAGACAACAAGTGATAAACAATGGCCATTAAAAAGATAACCTTTCACTCAGGCTTTCAATTTGGAATTTCACATCTAGGTGAAGCAACAAGTTAAATCACTAATTTTCATGAGTATATAAGGAGGAATAAAGTAGGGAAGGATTTGGAGTACTTCTTGGGTAGTGGTAGGGAAAAGAGAACACTGAGGGGAGATAGGTACACAAGGGATAGGGCTAGGACTAGGGCCATTCTACCAAAGAATCAATCGTAGGCTCTATTTTATCTTTCAAGCAATCATATGTTTCATGATAGATTGAGAAACCCTAATCAATCTTTAACATTAATCTCTAATGTAATCTTATCATAGGTTTTATATGCAATCTTTGCATGCTATATGTCTTACTAATGTATGACCTTATGCTTTGCACAGAGAAATAATATCCAACATACATACATACATACATAGATATATTCAAGCATGTACATTTGTATGTATATATGTATGTTTCAAATTAGTATCGTAAGCGATCTTATGCTCATAGTACACACCTCTTAAGACAATAAATTAAATGTTATAGCTTATTACAATTGATTATAGATGCATTGCATTGTTTGTAATACTAAAAGAATCACAACAATAAAACCGCATTAATTATTTACTATATTATATAGTTATGTTAATATAACGTTTGTTGAAATGTACCCTATATGCACAGTTTTCAGAGGTATCCTCCAAAAAGAAAAGATATTTAAAGGTTAGATATGAAAAATGGATTGTGTAATTAGACATATATTATGTACATTATGAACGTAAGGCAATCATTTTAGATTATTTAAAGGAAATCCATTGCATACCTATCATTAAAAGATAAATATGATAACTGATTTTTAGCATGGAAAGCAACGTACGAATGACTTAAGGCTAAAAATGCATTGATGTTATTTTCAACTTCTAAGCTACTCTTATAATATGTCTGTAGATTAGAAGTACTTTTACAGATTTTTCTAAAGGATTCAAAACCGAAAAAAAAGCGAAGAAATTGCCAAGTGCAAGGCTCAAACTTAGAACCAAAGAAAATGCATTTCTAAATTCAACTACTTTGACCAACTATGCCGCAATCATCATTTGCTGCATTTTACATAATTAAAACACAGTGCTAATATGTATCAAGACTAAGCTTAGGTTGCAACTTTTAGTTCTTAGTAAATGAATCACGATCATAAATTCTTCTTTGTTGGATATAGATCCAGTGGAATTGGTGAATCATGTTGCACGAAATGAAAACGACATACAAAGACATTGCATGTAATTAAATTGGAAGGTGAACTAAATAATCATATTTAATGATAAGATTGAAGGTAGTAATGAAATCTATTTTAGTGCATCTGATCCTCGCACATGGTGTACGTAGATTGTGAATTTCCTTGCAATTGAATGTTATCGTTCGGCGCAAAGCTTACAGACACCATTGTGAAACTCACAACAATTTTTTTAGTCGAATGGTGCCTTTAGACTGTTTAATCTTCATCTCAAATGATCTTTTCTTTCCCTGAGGATAGAACATTCTTTAAAAACACATGAATGATATGGTGCATAAACTAATTAGTAAATAGCAATTATAAATTAGAATTATTCTCCAATATTAGCGTTCCTTTCATCACTTTTCAAGCTTCAGGAAATGTGAACGCTGTATGATGGCTCTTTGGAATTAATTGACGGTCGCGGATCAAAATACCTGTCCGGTGTCCTGAAAGGAAGTGCTCTCCCTTTCTCCCTGCAACAGACAAGGTTTAATTAGCACGTGAGTTTAGCCACCATTCCGTGCACACACTTAACATGCGATAATCTTTTGATGATATAACTTCGCCATAAACAAGTGTAGATACATATAAGGATGTTTAGGGAACCTATGTATACATCTAAACATGTCATGTAATTTGATTCAGTAGTCTGACTTGTATAATTTAAAAGCATTCTGTAGATATGTACTGTAATCAGCGCAGTGTATCGCAAATCACTATAGAATTAGCTTTTAAAGTTGTTACGTACATCGTCATGCATTACAAAGTCATTTTGTTCGAACGTTAAATAATAAAAGAGATATGTACAGTTATGCGTATAAGTATTATCCATGTAGTCAAATGTGCTGCTGTACGTACGAGGCTTATCGTGGACTTTGCTCGTACATTGTGCGAGTATGGCAAGCTCAGTGCCTGCATGCATGGAAAGAAACCATTATAATTGTGGTTATGTTGAGAGAGGAGGTCCATCCAAGAAACACATGACACAGAGAGGCAGCAAGCCGAGAAATTCCAGGCAAGAAAAGCAATGTTAAATAAAACACATGGGAATCGATGCAATGCAACTTTTTATTGCGTGCTCTTCCCATTCCTGGTCACGCATTGCCTGTTAGTTGCAGATAGGTGGGGAAAGAGACACAGAATAGTATGAGAGAGAGAGAGAGATAACAGGATGGTAGGAAGGTGCAATTACCTCAATTTGACCCTGAAGGAATCTGATGTAGCCAATGGCTTCCAACAGTACAGACGCCGTGTCAGTCTGCAAAAGAAAAGGGGCGGGGGTTGTCAGTTCTACCTGCCTTTGCTCTCATGGCCATAACTATAATAATAAAGGAGGTGCAATCGAGGTAAAGGCAGCGGAGATCGGTTTCAGATCCGGGAATTTCTGTCTTGAAAATTAAAAATGGGGAGCATCAAACCAACAGAGCAACCGTTGCAGACGGTGCACCTTTCCAAATGGTGAAACCAGTTGGTGGAGGACTGCTATCCTATCTCCAAGTTTCTCCTTCTTAACCTGCAGCCAAGCATTTCAATCGCAATTGTATAAGAATGCATTTACATGCAGTAGAATTCAGATTAGCTACAATGGACCTATTATTGTAAAGGATAACGCTTATTTCGGTTTGAATTTTTTTTTATGAATATTTAACTAGACGATGAAAAGATTGTAAACATAGTAAAAAAAAATGCATGCAAGTATAAAGATATAGAAATTTGCATATTTTGGAACACGTTGATATAACACACCGATAAAAAAATATTTTTATCGATGTAAAATTACTAAAAATTATTATACATCCATATAAATTTACTTCACAATCATTATGTATTGATGTAAAAATATTTAAAATTATTTTATATCGATATAAAATCACTTTATACTGATCTATCACAACATGCATCATGTTGCAAAATGCATCATACAGAACGTTTTTGTATATTTTGAACAAAAAAACAAAAAAAGCGGTAGTGCCTCTCCATGCTAATAATAAAGGCACCATGTCACTCATATATGCATGCATGTTTAATTGCCCAGGGCTGTTGGCTATTTTTGATGAATGTTCTAAAAGCATTTGACTCATAGATGAGTTGTAGCTAGGAAGAAGCCTTCGTTACTGACATAGATGCAAATTGGCATCCAAATCCTGAATCAATAGTTCCATTGTTATTAGCGGCTTGTAACCCATTAATCTAACACCACAAAAATGTCGGAATGTACATCAAGAGTCAGATTGTCCCGACGATTTCGAAATTTATTTCAGGTTACTCATATTTTACATGCTGCGGATCGATGTGAACATAATTATTTGATTTTTTGGGAATATGTGCGTATAGCTATACATATGGAATAGAAAGAATTAATGTGGATATTACATTGGACGAGCATGTTATAAGCCGTCAGTAACTACCAACGTACATACGTGGCCTTGCGAAATAACAAGCACTTGTCTATATCCACGGGTAGAGAGGCAAAGATCTCTACCATTCAAAACGAACCAGAAGAGAGGTCAAACTCTCACTGCTGAACGCTTCACACGTCTCCAAAAAGGGTCACGGAAACTCAGCTATATATATGACTGAATTAATTAATTGGTGGCATGCAATATATATTTTCAACCCAAACCCTCGCAGAAACGATATAATTGCTTCAACAAACAAGTTACTGATTTGCTCATAACTTCAGAGAATTAATATTTGTCATCAACAACCAAAAACTCTTGGCTATGCAGAAGCAACTTGACCTCTTTTGCTAGAAAAACTTCACAGAAGGAAGCTCTTCTTTGCTTTCTTTTGCCCCCACAAGAAATATTTCTCCAAGTTCACAGTTAGAAATGTCAAGCAACTTATCGATATACAAACCATTTTTTAGTACATATGAACGATACATAGCACTATAATTTGTCGAGAATGGTATATGTAATAATTCTGAAAGGTTTGCTGAGAATGGTAAAAGTAGGAAATTAATTTTCTAGACCGGAAAATTCCTAATCTTTGAAGTTGATGGATTGAAAATATCAATAAAAAATATTATCCATGATGATAATTTTTGTACAGGGAGAGATTGGGGAAGGGGCGGTTAAAAGTAACAGTGGAAAACCTTGGCAGATGGATGGGAGGGTGAGGAGGGGGATCTGTGAACCCTGACCTTCTTCAAAGGAGGGCCTGCACTCGTGCTGTTGCACTTCAAAAAGCAAACAGTTATTAAGTACAACAGTCCACAGGAATCCAAGAGCACACTTCTATAACTAGATCGACGGGGGATGTCACTGCACGGATCTCTCAATCATCACGAGCCATATGTGATGGAGACCCGCATGCAACTCCACAAAAGTTGATTCCATCTGAAAAATACCAACCACAGAGAAATCATGACAGTGAGTTGAGCTTCCTTACCGCTAGTGAGTACTCAGGAGTCGTGTGCCCCTCGTCTAATCTCTTGCCGTTGGTGAAGTCCAACATGCTGCTACTGAAGCTTGTGAGACAAGAACTTGAAGTGGATACTGGTAGTGTTACTCGGCCCGATGAGGTAGATACATGGTTCTCCTCACTAGTCCCATGCGCATCATAGGAGTAGGCACCCTCGGGCTTCTCTGTCCTCACATCCATAACATCGGCTGTTGGTGATTGATGAAACAGTGGATCCCAACTATCCATCTTCTCCTGATGTGTGGAACTGAGACCACTACACTTGTCTCCTCTAACTTCTCCTTCTAGTCCTCCACTGAACAATTTGGAGAGAAGCCTATTTGAGAATCTATCTGGTAATTAGGGGAATGGAGAAGCAGAGACCCATACAAGTTGAGACACAATATTGAAAAGTGATGTGCATGTTTCGTATATTGTATCTGATAATCCGTGATGTTGGAGAGATCGATGCATGGCTACAGTAGTAAAAAGGGAAAAAGAAACGATATATATATATATCTAGACACACGCACGCACACACAGTAGAAAACCTCCATTTCTGGAGATGAACAATACTGTAAATTCCACTAGAAGTTTGCAAAAAGTGCCCAATCTAAAGTTGGTAAAGCTTCTTTCGTTGAGTTCTTGATTGTTTGCCCCCGAAAAAAAAGAAGAATAAATGTAGAACTTATTTGTGTGATCACTAAGGCTGTATTTGGTAGTAGTTTTAGGTTAACCTGGGATAAAATTGGGGTGTAATAAGTGGAGGAGGTGTTTAGTTAGAGGTTTTATGATGATTTGTATGATTGTATTTGTTAGTGGGTAATATTTTAATATTATAATATGATATGAGTAGATAGATTATATTGAAGTAAGTATATTTTAATATATATTGAAGTTGATGTGAGTCGTTATATTATGGTGTAAGTGGATATTGGTGTTGATATGATATAGAAAATAGTATTGATATGATGTGGATGAGGAATTGTACAACCCACTTAGAGAAACACCTAACCCATTTCTATCCCACCCCTAAACCCCTATTCCACCCCCATAATCCACTGCCAAACGCAACCTAAGTCACTTCACCGCATTATTGTTTTCTACAATTGGCTAAATCTATGGGGAGTACTCATAGCAAAACCTTCTCAACCTAGTAGGAGTCTTTACTGATATGAAATTATTGACCATGCAAAAGCAGAAATGCAAATTATCACATGGTGAAAGAGAAAAACTTACAGGTGTAATTGGCTCCAAGGAAAAGCTGTTGGGCCAAGCCAAGACTCATGCGGGTTCTTATTGCAAGAGGAGGAGGTGGTGGTGGAGGAGGAAGAAGAAGAGGGTGATTGTTACGGCCCGGTTTCCGAATCCCTACAAGATACGAGACCGGATCGACTCAACTGATCCCAAACCCAATCGTCTAACGAGAAAGTAACCAAAAAGTAGTAAAATAAACTACATTCATCATGCAAGTAACTAACAGTAACAAAAGTACAGTAGTAAAGAAATAAACTACTACAGTACAACCACCACAACAGTAGAAAATTAAATAGGTACAGGAATATAATGTTCACAATAAAAGAGTACAGAAGTGTAAAAACTACTCACTACAACAGGAAACAAAGTACAACAGAAAGCTACAACTACTGGGTTCTACTGGACCTAGCACCCTCTGCAGCCGTAGGATCTAGCTGCTCAACACTTGGACCTGAAAAAGGTTATGAGTACACAAAATCAGGGAACGCTAAGTAGAATGACAACCAGCTAACTAAAACAGTAAAAGTGGACAGGTAGCTGTTGTTTTCAATTTCTTTCTTTCTTTCTTTCTTTCTTTAACTAATTATTCTTTCTTTCATCACTTGGTTTATTTGTCATGTCTCTTTCTTGATCTCGAATGTTCCTCGTGGGAACGATCTTGATTGCAATCTTTTCCGAAGAGTAGAAGTAGCACATGGTGCTCTCCTGGCCAGGAGAGTCCCCCGTGGTGGTTCTAGTGGTGGTTCTACACTCAGTCAACCACCCCAAGTTTATTGCCAGACGTAACGGTGACTACGGCACACGCGATAAATGCACGGGTAGTTACTCCGCACTGGCACGCGGTCAGTCATTTCCGTTAACGGGTGCGCCCAAAGTACAACACAGAACCAGTTAGGGCATAACCCTCTCAGTAACAGGGGTCTAGCCCCTAAGAACCAAATAGGGGTCTCGCCCATCCACAATCCACGCACCCTCGCCTGACTACTCTGGTTTGCCCAGCGGGCCTAACAAGTCAGTGTAAGGTGGCTAGCTAAACCCCGAGCCCCGTGGGGTAGCTAGCTCTCTCCCTACACTAGTAGCTCTCCCCGATACTGTGTACGCAAGGGCCAAAAAGTCAGTACAAAGTGGCAAATCCTAACCTCGGGTCCCAACCCTAGAGCAGTTAGCTCCGCTCTACACTAAAAAGGGGGACAGTCGCTCTCCTTGGTACTTCGTACTCAGGGCTAGCTCACTTCCCCATTCACATTTCCAGTTCCATCCCATTTATTTCCCGGAGCTCTATTCCTAATTCCCCGTAGGGTTCATGCTCATGTTTCTCAGGCCAAGCCATACCAGGTTTCATCATTTCTATTTCCATTTATCAGGTTCAACACATGTAGCATGTAACTTTATTATTCACATTCCAGGTTTATTCGCAGGTAACTCGTGTTTCTAACATTCAATCTTCTATTTCTAGTTCATATACAGGCAGCTCGTATTTAACGTAAACAACAGGAATTTACATGCAATTGTTATTATTCTATCTACTCATCTAAGACTGCAATCCATACATTCCATACAAATATTCCAGTGTTTCTAGTCCTAGGATTTATGCCATACCCTAGGATCTAACATTCATTCCACATATGCATTCATATTTGTAATTAAGCTAGGGGAAGCCACTCTACCAGTAAACCCAGGAGTAATGGGGGCTTGATCAGCAGGTCCACGTGCCTCAGCAAACCCTAAATTCGCAACGGAACAAGGTCCTATCATAAAGATCAATCACAAGAGACCACTCAGAATAGAATAAAAGTATTCCAACAAGTAGAAGAACTTATACGGAGAACAACGGAATCTGAATTGCGGAAATCGGACCTCAAACGGACCCTAAACGGGTCAAAAACAGTAATTCTAATTCATATCAGACATCTGGAACACCTTCCAGACGTCTTAAAAGAGTCCAGAACCATACCTTAACTCCTGCGCTACTCCTCAGACGTCCAGGAACTCCGCTGGACCGTCTGGACCCAGTTCCAGACATCCGACCACCTCACCAGACGTCTGGAGACACTTCCTGCCATCTGGTGCCTCACCCAGACGTCTAAACTACGTGGGAGGGAGTGTCCCGCGTCTTCCCGAAGCGAATCCTGCACACATCGATGCAAATCTCCTCAATATGGCACAGAACAGTGCCTCGGCGGAACGACTTGCATGGCCGTATCCGCAAGGAAGGTGTACGTCGCGGGACTTACCTCTCATTCGTCTGGAACCTCCTCCAGACGTCGTCTGCGTCGTCTGGATGTTGATCAAGATGTCTGATTCTGGGAAAATCCCAGAACCAGGAACTGCCTTCGCCTTCTCGCACCGCGTGCGGCTGCGCCGCACCCAATCGCCCGCTGCTCTGGCTACAGCAGTGTCGGGGAGGACCTCCCCGACGCACCTCTCCACCTCGCACACGCCCGACTGGCCATGAGCTCTCCAGCGAGCTCCCTCACGAGCTCGCGCGCTTGCTCTCCTCTCTTCCCCTCGCTGCTCCTCCTCTCCTCTCACGCCGCTCACGCCCGTTGCTCGCTACTCGTTGCTTACTGCTCTCGTGCTGGAGGGAGGAAGAGGGTAGCTGAAGGTAAGGTGAACGAGGGAGAGGAAGGGGGTTTAAGTAGGCGCTGGGTTAGGGTTGCATCGGCGAGAGGAGAGAGAAGAAGAGAAGAAAACAAGGCTGCATACTTTCTGCGCGCAGACGCAAGGACATACACAAAAAATTTGATTTCCAGACGTCTGGGAAGATGTCCAGACGTCTGACCCAAATCCCAGACGTCTTAGAGGCCTCTAACAGCATGGGTCTTAACAACATAACAAACTCAAAGGAAGTTTCATCCCCGAAACTTGAGCTAGCTAGGGTGTGGAAAAAGAACAACATACGCATAACAAACTCAAAGAGGACCAAAGCTGGTCCGAAAAGATGTACCATCAAAGAGCTCCAGGTACCACTCTCGCATCGCCGCCTCAGGCTCCCAGGTAGCCTCCTCGTACTGTTGGCTCCTCCACAAGACCTTCACCAGGGGTACCTGCTTCCGTCTCAGACTCTGGACGGCTTTATATAGTATCTGCACTGGCCACTCGGGGTAGGTCAGGTCGTCACCCATCTCGACGCTCTCGTGGCTCAGAATGTGACTGGGATCAGCGACGTACTTCCTGAGGTTGGACACGTGGAACACATCGTGCACACCAGAAAGTTGGGGAGGAAGGGCAAGCCTGTAAGCAACGGGTCCAACCCGCTCTAGGACCTCAAAGGGTCCCACAAACCTCGGCGCGAGCTTCCCTTTCACCCCAAACCGCTGCAGGCCCTTCATGGGCAAAATGCGAAGGAAGACGTGATCCCCAACCTCAAACTGCACCTCTCTGCATTTCTGATCTGCATAGCTCTTCTGCATACTCTTGACAGTGCGGAGTCGCCTGTGAATCTGCTCGATCACCTCCTGACTCTACCGGATCAACCTGGGGCCAACCTCCCACTTGGTCCCCACCTCAACCCAACTCAAGGGTGCAGTACACCTCCGTCCGTACAGAGCCTCATAGGGTGCCATGCAGATGCTCGAGTGATAGCTGTTATTATATGCAAACTCTGCCAGGGGCAAGTGCTCCTCCCAAGAGCCCCTCCAGTCCAGTACACAAGCATGCAAAAGGTCCCCAAGCGTCTATATCATGCGCTCTGACTATCCATCCATATGGGGGTGGTATGTTGTACTGAACCTCAACCGTGTCCCCAAGGCCTGCTGAAACTCGGCCCAAAACTGGGACGTAAAGCGGGTATCCCGATCAGATACAATCTCCTGTGGAACTCCGTGCAGACGTGCCACATCGCGGATATACCTCTCTGCTAGCTGTGCTGGTGCCAAAGTGACTCGGATCGGCAAGAAACGTGCCGTCTTCGTCAATCTATCTACAATCACCCAGACTGCATCGTGTCCCTGCTGGGTAACAGGCAAACCCACCACCAAGTCCATGGTGATGCTCTCCCACTTCCACTCTATCACTGGAAGTGGCCGCGACGGCCCTGCAGAACTCTAATGCTCAGCCTTCACCTGCTGGCACACTAAACACTGCTTCATGAATTCACCTACATCCCGCTTCATTCCCCTCCACCAAAAGTCGCGTCTTAGATCATGATACATCTTTGTGTTCCTGGGATGTATGGTGAACCTGGAGCCGTGTGCCTCAGTCAAGAGCTCTCTCAGCAGCTCCTCATCCCTGGGAACGCACAAACATCCCCTCATGTGCAGCACCTCGTCTGTAAAGGAGAAGTCTCCAAGGTCCCCTAATAGTACTCTGTCATGCAACAACTGCAGGTATAGATCGACCATCTGTCCTGTGATGATGTGGTCTATCAGCTCTTGCCTCGTCTATCGTGTCACAGTCACTGCCCCACAGTGCCCCAATAACTCTAGGGGTCGCCAACTGCCCATCTCCTCCATGAGTCTCCAACTCTATGCCTGTAAACTAGCTAATTGGGCGGGCGCCTTCCGGCTCAAGGCATCAGCCACCACGTTGGCCTTCCCCGAATGGTAGGAAATGCTGCAGTCATAGTCCTTCAGGAGCTCTAACCAACGTCTCTGTCTCATGTTGAGCTCCTTCTGATCAAACAAGTATCTGAGGCTCTTATGATCTGTGAAAATCTCAAAAGTCTCCCCGTACAGGTAGTGCCTCCAAGTCTTCAGTGCGAAGACGACAGCTGCCAGCTCCAGGTCGTGGGTAGGGTAGCTATACTCATGGGACTTCAGTTGCCGCGAAGCATAAGCGACAACGTGACCCCGTTGCATGAGCACACCCCCTAACCCCTACAAAAAGGCATCTATGTACACAACGAAACTGCCACTACTATCTAGGATGGTAAGCATGGGAGCCGAAGTCAGCCTCTCCTTCATCTCCTGAAAACACGCCTCACAAGTGTCTGTCCAAGAAAAGGGCACGTCCTTCCGGGTCAGCTGTGTCATAGGACATACAATCTATGAGAAACCCCTGATAAACCTCCTGTAGTAGCCTGCCAGTCCCAAGAAACAGCGGATCTCTGTCACTGTACGCGGTCTCTCCCACCTGAGCACTGCCTCAACCTTGGCTGGGTCCACAGCCAAGCCATCCCCTGAAATCACATGACCTAAGAAGGTCACCTCCCTCAACCAGAACTCACACTTGCTGTATTTGGCGTATAACTTACGTCGTCTCAGTGTGTCCAAAACAATCCGCATGTGCTGCCCATGCTGCGCCTAATC
Organism: Thalassia testudinum; assembly: GCA_037157565.1. Taxonomy (NCBI): domain Eukaryota; kingdom Viridiplantae; phylum Streptophyta; class Magnoliopsida; order Alismatales; family Hydrocharitaceae; genus Thalassia; species Thalassia testudinum. Next base: position 115,690,579 of record JAZHRO010000025.1, read on the forward strand.
CCGAGAGTAGATGAGCACATCATCAATGAATACCACCATGAATTGATCCAGATACGGTCTGAACACCCAGTTCATCAAGTCCATGGAAGCAGCGGGGGCGTTGGTCAGCCCAAACGGCATGACCAAAAACTCGTAGTGTCCGTACTGGGTGCGGAAAGCTGTCTTGGAGACGTCGGTCTCCCTGATCCTTAACTGGTGGTAGCCAGGCTCAAGTCTTTCTTGGAGAATACCGTGGCACCTCGCAACTGGTTAAACAAGTCATCAATCTTCGGCAGCGGATATCTGTTCTTGATGGTAACCCTATTCAGCTGTCTGTAGTCCACATAAAGGCGTAGGGTACCATCCTTCTTCTTCACAAATAATACCGGGGCTCCCTACGGGGACGCACTGGGCCTCACAAAGCCCTTCTCCAGAAGGTCTTGCAACTGGGACTTAAGCTCTCGCAGCTCAAGTGGTGCCATCCTGTAAGGCGCTATAGAAATGGGGCTTGTCCCCAATACCAGTGAGATCTCAAACTTGATCTCACGCTCGGGTGGTAGTCCTGGAAACTCCTCTGGAAATATGTCGGGGTACTCTCTAACCACCGGGATACTCAAAAAATCTATCACGGGCCTGGGCTCTGCCACTACACAAGCCAGAAAGCCCTCACACCCCTGGCCCAAAAGTCTCGTCGCCCGAAGTGCAGAAATACACCTGAAGCCTCCGTCCACTGGCTGTTCATGAAACTCAAAAGAAGGCATCTCTGGTATGGAGAAGACGATCTTCCTCTAAAAATAGTCCACTAAAGCGTGGTAAGTGGACAGCCAATCCATCCCAGAATCATGCCAAAGTCCTCCATCGGTATCACAATCAGATCAGCGGGGAGGCTGTGTCCCCCAACACTGACCTCACAACCTGTGTAAATCTCCTCAGCTACAAATAGCTGACCACTCGGACCTCTGATCACAAAAGGATCCTCTAACAACACATAGTCCTGCCCCAAATTGACAACAAAACTAGCAGCGACAAACGAGTGCGTGGCGCCGGAATCAAAAAGTGTGTAAACTAGTCTACCGGAAACTGTAACCATACCTGCCACCACTGATCCTGAAGCTCTGGCATTTCTGTGTGTCAGGGCGTTGATACACCCCTCAGCCCTCGGTGCGGATGAAGCAGCCACACTCTGCGTCAGACGGGTAGTCGCTGGCCGGTACCCTCCCCGCAACTGCTGTCCTCCCCCACGCGCTTGGGAACCGCGACCTCCTGCTCGTCCTCCAATGCTTGGCGTGAGGAGCATCTACTGACCTCTAGCCCTAGATGGGCAGTTCCTCCTGATGTGGCTCGGCTGGCCACACTGGTAGCAAAGAGAAACTCGACTCCCGCCCTCAATAGGTCCCTGCTGACGGCTGGGCGGGGGTCCGATGCTGGTAGCTGGACACTGTTGGGGGCCCCCAAAGGCCACTGACAGCCCCGCAAAGCATGACGGCTCTCCTGCGGGCGCCACGTGCCTCCTCTCTCGCCGGTCCTGTGAGAAGTCTGGCTGGTAGGGCCTCTTCCGTCCGCTGTCAGTGTCACGTGCAGCCGGGCTGGTCTCCTCGTATGCCATAGCTGCCTCCACCACCCTCGAGAACATAGGCAGCTTCAGGGGTTTGACATACCCCTGAATAGCAGGCCAAAGCCCCTCGGTGAACCTCCACAGGCGCTCCTCCTCGGTAGCCACAGCTGTCGCAGCGAAACGAGACAGCTCTAGAAAACACGTGCGATACGCGCTCACTGTCATCGTCCCTTGGCGGAGAGTGTGGAACTCCCGCCTCCTCTGGTCCTTCCACGTTTGGGGAAAGTACTTATTATGACCCGACATCAAACGTCGTTTAAGACGTCTAGGAGTTGGTCCAGACATCTGGTCAGAAGTCTGGAAGCCTTCTCATACGTCTGGAAATTAATTTTTTCGACGTATGGGTTCGCGTGAACCGCCGCCCTCCTTCTTCTCTTTCCTTCCTCCTCGCAGGCGCAGACACCTTTTTCTCTCTCTCTCCCCACGGCAGCCTTCAAATACCCCCTCTCCTCTCCCTCACCCTCACTCCACCGCCTTCTTCTTCTTCTTCCTGTCAGTGAGCGAGTGAGCGGGTGAGGGCAGCAGCAACTGCTGCGAGAGGGAGCGAGCTGGACCGCGAGGGTGCAAGCTCACCGGAGCAACCAGGGTCGACCGACGGGTGCGCAGCGGAAGCGTAGTGTTGGGGAGGAGCTGCTGCAACTCAGACAGCAGGTGAGCGCAGCGCGACACGGCCGTACGCTGCAGGCGGAGAGCGAGGGGGTCCTGATTCTGGGAAAATTTCCCAGAATCAGACGTCCGGACATATGTCCAGACGACACAGGAGATGTTTGGAGGAAGGTCCAGACGTCTAAAAGGTACGATATTTTTTCGATCCCTTCTATTTTCGCATGTACGGCCATGCAGCCGTCTCGCCAAGGAGTTATGCCTCATTTTGTGCTGAGGACGATCGTGTGTGCGTGCAGGTCTCGTTCGGGAAGGTGCAAGGGCACGCCCTCCCACGCAGATCGGACGTCTGGGCACAGCACCAGATGACGGAGAGGGTCTCCAGACGTCCGGAGTGACAGTCGGAGGTCTGGAAACTAAGTCCAGACGGTTCAGCGGGAGTTTGGATGTCTGAAGGACCGCGCAAGATCAAGGTATGACCTGAGCCACCGTTTAAGATGTCTGGAAGATGTTCCAGACGTTTGATTTTGGGCAGACTTGTTGTTTTTGACCTGTTTGGGGTCCGTTCGGAGTCCGTTTTTCGCGTTTCAAGTTTCGTTCTTCTCAGATTTAGTTCCTCTACCTATTTACAGTATTTGTATCCTATTATGAGTATTTCCTTGTAATTGATCCTTGTGTTAGGACCCCGTTCCGTTGCGACTTTGGGGGTTGCGGAGGCACGCGGGCTTGCCGATCACGCCCCCAGTACTCCCGATTTTGCAGATAGAGTGGCCCTTTTAATTATTTATCGAAAATTATACACCTGTGAAATAATTAATAGAGTCTAGGGTGTTGCATGAATCCTAGGACTGAAAAATTAGATTGAATGATAGATCTTAGGGTATTGCATGAATCCTAGGACTGGAAAACTACATTGAATGATAGATCCTAGGATATGGCATGAATCCTAGGACTGGAAAACTAGATTGAATATATATACATAGCAGTCTTGGAAAAGTAGAAAGGAAACGATAATTGCCTGTAATTGGTTAACAGCTACTTGTTTATGAATGGATAATTACTGTTGAGAACATGGGCTATATGAATATAAGGCTGAAATGATGAAACCTAAATTGGCTGAGTTAAAAGAGCATGAACCTTACGGGGAATTAGGAGTAGAACTCTTGGGAAGTGAATGGAATAGAATTGGGGAAGCGAGCTGGCCCTTGAGTACGGAGTACCAAGGAGAGCGACTGTCCCCCTGTTTAGTGCAGAGTGGAGCTAGCCGCCCAGGGACCCGGGGTTAGGTCTGGCCACTTTGTACCAACTTTTGGCCCTCGTGTACACAGTACCGAGGAGAGCTACTAGTGTAGGGAGAGCACTAGCTACCCCACGGGCCCCGGGGTTCTGTTAGCCCTCCTACACTGACTTATTAGGCCCACTGGGCAAACCAGGGTAGTCAGGCGAGGGTGCGCGGACTGTGGAGGGGTTGCACCCCTGTTACTGAGAGGGCTTTGCCCTATACTGGTTCCGTGCTGTGCTTTGGGGCACACCTGTTAACGGAAACGACTGACCGTGTCCCAGTGTGGGGTAGCTACCCGTGCGTTTATCGCGCGTGCCGTAGTCACCGTTACGTCTGTCAGTGACCTTGGGGTGGTTGACTAAGGGTAGGACCACCACGAGGGACTCTCCAGGCCAGGAGATCACCGTGTGTTACTTCTACTTTTCGGAAAAGACTGCAATCAAGACCATTCCCACGAGGAACATTCGAGATTAATAGAAAGATCTGAGGAATAACTCAATAACGAGTAAACGAAAAATAAAGAAAGAGATTAAAAATATAACAGCTACTGTCCACCTTATTGTTTTCTTAGCTTTTGGTTGCCACTCTACTCAGCGTTTCGCAGACGTATCACTTTTGTCACCTTTTTAGGACCAGGTGTTGAGCAGTCAAAGTCGGTGGCTGCAGAGGGTGCTAGGTCTAGTAGAGCCCAGTAGTTTTTACTTGTGTAATACCCACTGTACCTTTCCTTCTGTTGTAGTGAGTAGTTTCTGTTACCACTGTACTCTTTTATTGTAAGCATCATGTTTATGTACCTGTTTATATCTTTACTACTGTGGTGGTTGATAACACTACACAAGGGGGTGATAATTATGTTGAATATGACCCATCTTTAGAATAAAAGGCACAACATAAGTAGAATAGGAGCATTGCATGCATCATGTATCAAGATTGCTCATAAACTGTATTAATGGCCATTTGTGTAAGAATTTGTCAAAGCAGGCCTCAGATGAGCAATCGGACCGCACGGATGGATTCAAAACGACGAACGGAGTCCAACGGACTTAAGATCGGCCAAATCCGACATCCGGAGCTCCTACAATGGGCCTAAGAAGTTCTGACCATTGATCTGGAGATCAACGACCCAGATTGCACCACGTCAGCCCTGAACCACCGTGCGTCGCGCCTTCAGCCAGTCGAGATCAAATCTCAGCTGTCGATCTTCGATCGAACGGCCGAGAGTCGCGCGCCCACCCACGGTCGCCGCGACAAAGCGCGGGCGTGGCGCAATGGTTAGTGCGCATGCCTGCACCCACGCGACCCGGGTTCGAGCCACGCGGAGTGGGAATTGAAGACGGGAGACGGGCGCGGAGAAATTGGTTCACCCGATCAGCAGCGGGCGGCCGGGATCTTGCCAGGCGGTGCGACCGCAGCTCATGAGCGTCCACATGTGCACGCATGCCGGGTGATGACGCGCGCGCACACGTGCGCCCGAGGCGCGATCCCAGCGCAGCCGAGGAGGACTCTCAGCAGTCCGATCAAGCGTTTAGCGGCCGTGGATCGCATGAAGAGAAGAAACGAGGCGGGAGGCTGACCGGCGGCTGGAGGGCTTCATCGACGTTTTTGGGGTGGTTTTAGCGATGCTCTGGTTGTCGCTAAAGCCCCTTCTTCTTTTAGGAAGCCCTTAGCTCTATTTAAACCCCCTCCAACCACCATTTAAGGATCGACTCCCTTTGCAACTACTCCACCCCTCTCTTAGCTAGCTTTAGGCCCTCTTGTAATCGCCGGAGACGAAGAGCCACCGACGAAGCCTCCTCCACCGCCGTGGCTGCCTCGTCGCTCTCCACTATCTCTCTCTCTCTCTCTCTTAAGCTTTCCATTACTTTTGTTTGAAGCATGTATTTAATGTTGTAAGTTATGAACTACAAGTGCATGATTAATGAAGTTATTTTCCGTTCAATTGTCACTTTAATTTCCGTTCAAGTTGCATGATCAAACAATGAACTTTCTAACCCTAATCTCTCTCTCTCTATCTCTCTCTCGCTTTTCAAAACTGCATCCTTCGCAAGCAAAACCTCGCACTTTCCGTGACAACAAGTGGTAAGCAAAAATATGATTTTCACGCCTCCCTGAGACCGTCACTCGGACTCACCTCCGTTTACTTATTTTAAAACCGACGTTGCAACTGCGACTATAACGACACTCCTTAACACACACGCACAACAGCACGTCAGTTTTTGGCACCGTTGCCAGGGAGGCAACGGATTTGTTTTATCACCTCCATTCCACATTCATCCTCACATCGTCTAATACCTTATTTTCCTTTTTACTTGATGGTTGCAGGAATTCGGCGCATGGACGACGAAGCGACGCATCCCACGGCGGTAGCAAGGGAGTAGGCGCTACGAGGACCGATAGTGAGTAATCTTTCTCTCATGATTGTTTGCTTGGGTGAAAAAAAAAAACTAAAAAAAATTGTAAAAACTAAAAAAATTGGCGTGGTGTATGATTGCTCGACCCACATCCTTAACACATCACCCCACAAAAAAATGTACACTCTAACATTCTGAATAAATTCTTGGAGTGTTCTTTTCTTTTTCTTGAGTGGTGTTTGCGAAGCCACCATGAGTTGACTTGGGCCACACCACTCAACCCTAAAACTGACTCATCTAATAGAAGCTGCATGATCATTAGGATGAGTACATTAGGGTTTTAGAGCCTCTACAGAATAAAAAGGAAATCTACTTTCACCAAGTTATGTGCAGAACTTGACGTGCCCACTGAAACTTGTTTGAAAACATTATGACACGTTAACCCTAAAAAGTACTAAAGTAAGGATGAAACACTAAAAAACACCACATCTTAACAAATCCTTGCTTGAAAACCATGTTTTGCTAGAAGCACACACCTTGAAAGTGGAAAATTAAGAGGCACCACCCCAATCAATGCCTCATCACATAACCCTAAGCGCAAGCACTATCCTAGCCCTTTAAAACTGAGTAGACGTGCCCTAGGAAGGACTGAGTTAAGTCTCAAAAGGCGAGGTTTTGTTCGCTAGGCACTTGGCTTTCATTCCCTTGGTAGAATCTGGTGATTAGGCTGCGGGGCAGTGTCAAATGACCGCGGTTGTGGGGTCTACGGAACCGGAGGCGCAAGCCAAAGGAAGAACCTTCCCTGTAATCCCCTCGTAATCAACCTGGCCAGATTAGCTTTGGGAAGGGCAGTCCAGTGCTTACGGACTTAATCACCCTTTGTGAGATTTCTAGGTCTCCTAAGGAATACACCATAAGGACTAGGCTTGTATGCGTGATTGAAACACATTTCTCGCATTTGTCGCCCTCCGCATCCCCTCCTGTTCTTCTCTAGTGTATGCACGGGAGACGCTCACTGCATCCCGAGTTGTGTGTTTTGGGTTAGAAATCTAGGCAATGTAATTCTGTTGAAAACATGGCTGAACCTAGGGTAGATGAGGCTGAAGATCAACCCCCACCAGATGCTATTGCCATCATCCAAGCTTAAATCAATGCTAACCACCGGCTTCAGCAACAACAAATCCACACCATCATGCAAGCCATACAACGATTACAGAACCCACAAGAACAACCACCAGCTTTCCACGATATACCAGGGCAACCACCACTTGATTTACCGCCATTTCAGGATCAACCGAGGCCCCTCCACAATTTCTATAATCCCTCTGCTATTAGAGTCGAGCCACACCTTAGGATCCCCGAGGGGGAGATGATTTTGAGCTGAAACCAAATGTCTTAAGTTTGATCCAGAGCCACTTTCATGGAAGTTCAAATGAGGACCCCTTTCAGCACCTAGAGGATCTCGACCGCATAGCACGAACTGTGAAACCTAGGAACATTAGCCTTGACATTGTTCTAATCAAGATGTTTCCCTTCTCATTAAGAGACAAGGCTTCTCATTGGCTTAGAACCCTAGGTAGACCCATCACCACCTGGGAAGAACTGAGGCATGCATTTTTAAAAAAATTCTTCCCCATAGGTAAGACCAATGCCCTCAGAAGAGCTATCACTACCTTCACACTCCAGGGTGTGGAACAATTTCGTGAGGCGTGGGAAAGATTTAATGAATTTTTGAGGAAATGCCCACACCACGAAGTTCCAAGGTGGCAATTGGCCCAGATCTTCTACCACGGTCTGGACAGCAACCTACGGAACTTCGTAGATGCCTCATGCGGGGGAAACTTCCTAAATAAAGACGAGGAGAGCGCATTTGAGCTCTTTGAGTCTATGAGCAAGAATTCGCTCAACAATGCCTCCATGAACCAGTTTAACAGGTCCAGTCAACCCTGTGGCGGGATTTATGAGGTGCAAGAAAATTCTGGAATGGTTGACATGGATATCATTGCCAAAAAGTTGGATCGAGTGGAATTGGTGGACAAAAAGATTGATGAGCTACTGAACCAAACCAGGAACCCCTTGCAGACTTTCTCCCTAGCAAAGGGAGCACATAATGTTGACCTGGTCCAACCCTTCACCCAACTGAACCTGGAACAACCCCTGACCACGTTCCAGGGAGGGACCTTTGCTCCCTCGACCCTTGATTACTCCCTTCCCTCTTCATCAACATCAGCTATCTTAGAAGATGTGCAAGCTGTCCAAGGTTATGCGAAACCTGACCCTTTCTCCAACACTTACAACACTGGCTGGCGTAACCACCCCAACTTTTGTTGGATAAACCAGAAACCACCGCAATTCCAAAACTAGCCTAGGCCAAACCAGCAGCCACACTTGTCCCCTATCAGCAAGGACCACCAATTAGACCTCAATATTATCAGAATAGGGTGACCCCTCCCCCACAAAACCAAATGGATACCCTAATAAAGATGATGGCTGACATGAACCAGAAACATCAGGAAGAAATGGCCTTGGTAAAGGGACAGTTAAGCCAACTCTTGTCCTGTAAACAACAAGGATCCCTACCTTACCAACCACAACCGAACCTGCGAAACATAATTAACAGAGGCCCCAATTCGCAAGGGTTCCAAAGCAACCCCGGGCAGGCTCACATGGTCCAGCCAGCCCCGCAAACACCTCCTGGGTTTAGTGCTTCTTCGCCCTCATCTTCTCAAGGATCAACCCATGGCCCTAATGCCTCTGCGAATGCGGTGACCTTGAGAAGCGGCACCAAAACCCAGGATCCCAAATGGCCGACTCTCCCCGAGACTTCACCCGTTGAAATACCCGACTCAGAAGAGGCACCAACCAAGGACCCAAACATGGAACCAATACACATTCAGACACCCTACCCTGAGGCCTTGGAATCAATCAAGAAAAAGAAGAATACTGTGGAAACTGAGGAGCTGTTGGAAATTTTTAAGCAAGTACAGATTAATATTCCGCTCCTAGAAGCCATCAAACACATCCCTGCTTACGCCAAGTTTTTAAAGGATGCCTGTACACCCAAGCGTAAGCCGAGACCGCAAGCACCTAGGAAGGTTGTACTCTCTAAGCAGGCAAGTTCCGTAATATCAAGCAACCTTTCACTCAAGCAAACTGACCCAGGAGTGTCCCTAATTTCCTGCAATATCGGGGACATGACGTTTGATAGAGCTTTCCTGGACCTAGGTGCTTCTATCAACCTAATTCCAACAACCCTATACCACCAATTTGGTTTTGGGGAGCTGACACCAACCCCTGTCACCATCCAGCTGGCTGATAGATCAGTGAAAACCCCGAAGGGGGTTGTCGAGGATGTGATTGTACGGGTCAAGGACTTCTATTTCCCGGTCGAATTTTTGGTGCTTGACATGGAAGTCCCTGAAAAATTACAGAACGCACCCATAATCTTAGGCAGACCTTTCTTAGCTATGGCTAAAGCAAACATTGATTGCGACACGGGATGTATGGAAATAGCCTTCGGAGATAGGAAAATGCAATTGGATATCTTCCAGGCGACAAAGTCTTTTGATTGCGATTACATTGAGGAACATGATCCCGTGGAAACTTTAATCGAGGAATGCCTCACCCTCAGTTTTGTCTCAGACCACCAAACCCGTAGTGACTATTCTGACCCGTCACCATCATTACCCATGGACCTCTGTAAGGCTGAGTACCATCACACAACACCTTTTGAAGAGATCGATGTTGATCAACTCCCGCCCTTTCCCTTCCCATTGACTGTGGTCCCACCCATACCTGAACTTAAACCATTGCCAGAGAATCTCAAGTACATCTTCTTGGGACCTGACCAGACCTTCCTGGTGATTATTATTTCTCATCTAACCAAGGATCAGGAACTCAGGTTGACTGCGACCCTTTCAGATCATCAGGCCACCATTGGTTGGACCATTTCGGATTTAAGAGGAATTAGCCCCACCTATTGCACCCATAAGATTTACCTAGAAGACGGGGCCCGACCTTCCGGCCAGATGCAGAGACGTTTAAACCCAAACATGCGAGAGGTCATTAAAAAAGAAATTATCAAGTGGCTTGACGCCGACATCATCTACCCTATCTCCGACAACCCCTGGGTGAGCCCCACTCAAGTGGTTCCAAAGAAAGCTGGGCTCACCGTTGTCACCAATGATCGTGGCGAATCCATCCCCACCCGTACCACCACCGCATGGCGGGTGTGTATTGATTACAGGAAGCTTAACGAAGCCACTAAGAAGAACCACTTCCCCTTGCCATTCATTGACAAAATCCTTGAAAGATTAGTAGGGCAGAAGTATTTTTGCTTCCTGGATGGATATTCAAGATATAACCAAGTCGCAATTGCTCCGAAAGATTAGGAAAAGACCACATTCACTTGCCCGTATGGCACGTTTGCACTCCGTCGAATGCCGTTCGGGTTATGCAATGCACCTGCGACCTTCCAACGTTGCATGCTAGCCATTTTTTCAGAAATGGTGGGCGAATACTTGGAGGTCTTCATGGATGATTTCTCTGTATTCGGGAATTCATTCGACCATTGTCTGAGCAACTTGGAGAAAATCCTGAAACGATGTATCGAGGTTAACTTGGTGTTAAGTTGGGAAAAGAGCCATTTTATGGTTCAAGAAGTAATTGTCCTCGGTCACATCGTTTCTCATAGGGGCATCGAGGTAGATCGAGCTAAGATTGATTTAATTTCCAAACTTCCTCCACCTAGTTCGGTCCGGCAAATTCGCTCCTTCCTAGGACATGTTGGCTTCTACCGAAGGTTCATCAAAGACTTTTCCAAGCTTTCCAAACCCTTGACCGACCTTCTAGCCAATGACGCCATATTCCACATGTCTCCTGATTGCATCCAGGCTTATCACACCCTCTGGGACTTAGTCTCCACCGCACCTGTACTTCAACCCCCAGCTGGTCCCAGGACTTTGAGATTATGTGTGATGCATCAGATTTTGCCATAGGCGCTGTCCTGGGACAAAGGCAAGACAAGAAGCCCGTGGTGATCTACTACGTGAGCAAAACGTTGGACGAGGCCCAACGTAATTATACTGTCACAAAGAAAGAGTTGCTCGCTGTAGTCTTTGGACTTGAAAAATTTCGATCATATTTGTTGGGATCCCACGTGACTATTTACATTGACCATTCAACCATCTGGCACCTATTGGCCAAAAAGGATGCAAAGCCTAGGCTCATCAAATGGATCCTGCTTTTGCAGGAATTTGACCTGGAAATCCGAGACAAGGCCGGATCAAAGAATGTGGTGGCTGACCACTTCTCTAGACTTCATCCAGACCACATTGGATCCTCCATACCTCTATCTGATGCCTTCCCTAATGAACACATCCTAGACGTGCAAGACAAGAAAATACCATGGTATGCTGACTACGTCAATTACTTGGTTGTAGGACAAACCTCGCATAGCTGGTCCAGACAGTAATGGGACAGGTTCTTGGCTGAGGCCAAGCACTATTTTTGGGATGATCCCATGCTGTTTCGCCTCTATGCTGATCAGATCATCAGGATGTGTATTCCCGAAGATGAAGTTCAGAGTATGCTTTCCTTTTGTCATGACCAAGCATGTGGCGGCCACTTCTCTTGAAAGAAAACAGCTGCAAAAGTTTTGCAGTCTGGATTTTACTGGCCGTCTCTATTTAAGGATGCACACATCTTTGCCAAGACTTGCTCACGCTGCCAAACACTGGGGACCATGACCAAGAAAGATATGATGCCCCTTCAGCCCATTTTGATTGTGGAAATCTTTGACATTTGGGGTATCGATTTTATGGGCCCCTTTCCACCATCCAACGGCTTCGAGTACATCCTGGTCTCGGTAGACTATGTTTCCAAATGGATTGAAGCCGTCGCCACCTGACGATGCGATCACAGGACTGTCATGAACTTTGTTAAGAAGAACATCTTTTCCCGATTTGGAATACCCAAGGCCATGATCAGTGATGGTGGAAGCCATTTTATCCATTCCCAATTCCGTGCCCTACTTAGAAAATACGTGGTAAACCACCGCATTGCCACCCCGTATTACCCACAAACAAATGGGCAGACTGAGGTCTCAAATAGACAAATCAAGAACATTTTACAGAAGACTGTGAGACCTGACAGGAAAGACTGGTCCACATGACTTGATGATGGCCTGTGGGCATACAGGACCGCTTTCAAGGCCGCGATAGGCATGTCGCCTTATCTCCTGGTCTTTGGCAAAGCCTACCATCTTCCTGTCGAATTGGAACACTGGGCTTACTGGGCTGTCAAGAAATGTAACATGGATCCCCAGTTAGCCGGTGTGCAGAGGATGCTCCAATTATCTGAGCTCGAAGAAATTTGTCAGGACACCTTTGACAATAGTCAACTATATAAGGGGAAAATGAAAGCCGTCAACGACCGACTCATTCATAGAAAAACCTTTGAGCCTAACCAGCAAGTTTGGCTGTTTGATGCATGCCTAAAACTCTTCCTAGGGAAACTCAGGTCCAAATGGACAGGACCATTTTGGGTGGTTAAGCCCTATTCTAATGGGGCAGTTGAAATCGCTGATCTTAACACTGGGCACACTTTTACAGTTAATGGTCAAAGATTGAAGCATTTCCTGTCCCAGGTACCCCCTAAGGAAAGTATCACCCTCGTTGAGGGTTGACACCGAGCACCGTCTAGCTGGAGGCGTTAAACTCAGTGCTTCTTGGGAGGCAACCTAGAGGATTCAGACTGATCTGGTAGTTTACGTCACTCAGGTACTATCTTTTTGAACCCTTTTGCATCCATGTACTTGCCAATGAGGACATTGTACAACTTAAGCATGGGAGGGTGGTAAATTGCATAATCCTGAGCTCAATTAATCAGTCTGAATGAATAAATAAATTTTAAAAAAAAAATTGAATTTAGGAAAAAAACTTAGGCATTAGAAACTTATCAATAGCGAGAAATAATACAAAAAGAACTTAAACACTTAGACTTTTCAGGCCTTCAGGCTTAACAAGCCCTGGTGTCCGTTAAAATATGGATTTAGCAGAGAATCCTTGCAACCTAAGCTATTCTAATCAACCTACTAAATAAGGTAATAAGTATACAACTTATCAACTCACCCTCTAACTCAGAAAAACTTTGAGTCTAAGCATCTGCACACATTTTTGCACAGACTCACTTCTCAGAGATTTTGACAGAAATTGGGTAGCTAATGAACTCTCTAGGGTGGTAAGGCTGGCAAGTTGTCGTGGGTAACAGCCCATTGGCAGGTTGTCCAGAACCCAGCCACAAGCCATTTCTTTTCACTGCCTGTAGGTACATTTGAGATCAGGGAAGCCACCAACGAAAAAAAAAAGGAAGAAGAAGAAAAGAAAATAAATCACACTTCACCGCACAAGTATGGTTGGCAAGTGATCGTGGGTAACAGCCCATTGGTCGGTTGTCCAGAGCCCAGCTCAATAATTGCACAAAAAAAGACCAAAACACCTAAGGAAGAAGCGGGGAAGTAGTACAAGCCGGGGAGATATACACTGGAAAAATCCTTGTGTTGACCCCAATTAAAATAAACGTAGGGAGAAAGCTACCAATCGAACAAATACACCTTCAGGCAAAATTTATTTCCTTTTCCTGTCATCTGGAGGCGTAGAAACTCGAAGTCTGTCTCAATTATCGTTAAGTGAGTCTATCACAACATTCACACCAAGATGTTTAGCACTTAGGGCTTTGACCGAGTTTTGGGTGGGTTGGGTAGCCGTAAAAGGTTACCAACCCACACTGAATTCCGAAAAAATTCTAAGAAATATATATATACATATACATATGTATAGTTATATACATTAAAGCAAGGATTCGGGCCATTCGTATTTTGGCAGACACCTGGGCGCTGCTTAGTCTTTGTAGATTAAGATCTTCGTATATTTCCTCTTATTGACAAGTAACGAAGTGTCTAAGCAATTACTTCTTAAATTCTGAAAGGAAATAAAAGCTAGAATAAACCTTGCTAGGTACTAGCAAGGTGTAAGCATGGGGGTATGATAACACTACACAAGGGGGTGATAATTATGTTGAATATGGCCCATCTTTAGAATAAAAAGCACAACATAAGTAGAATAGGAGCATTGCATGCATCATGTATCAAGATTGCTCATAAACTGTATTAATGGCCATTTGTGTAAGCATTTGTCAAAGCAGGCCTCAGATGAGCAATCGGACCGCACGGATGGATTCAGAACGACGAATGGAGTCCAACGGACTCAAGATCGGCTAAATCCGACATCCGGAGCTCCTACAATGGGCCCAAGAAGTTCTGACCGTTGATCTGGAGAGCAACGGCCCAGATTGCGCCACGTCAGCCCCGCCCCACCGCACGCCACGCCTTCGGCTAGCTGAGATCAAATCTCGGCCGTCAATCTTCGATCGAACAACCGAGACTCGCGCGGCCACCCGCAGTAACCGTGATAAAGCGCGGGTGTGGCGCAATGGTTAGCGTGCACGCCCGCACCCACGCGACGTGGGTTTGAGCCGCGCGTAGTGGGAATTGAAGATGGGAGATGAGCGCGGAGAAATTGGGCCGCCCGATCAGCAGCGGGTGGCCGGGATCTTGCCACGCGGCGCGACCGCAGCTCATGAGTGTCCACGCGCATGCGCGCACGCCGGGCGATGACACATGCGCACACGCGTGCCCGAGGCGCGATCCCAGCGCAACCGATGAGGACTCTCAGCAGTCCGATCCTTGATTGGATGGCTCTCGTTCAGTGGCCGCGGATCGCATGAAGAGAAGAAATGAGGCGGGCGGCTGACCAGTAGCTAGAAGGCTTCACCGACATTTTTGGGGGTGGTTTTAGTGACGCTCTGGATGTCGCTAAAGCCCCCTCTTCTTTTAGAAAGCCCTTAACTCTATTTAAACCCCCTCCAACCACCATTTAAGGATTGACTCCCTTTGCAACTACTCCACCCCTCTTTTAGCTAGCTTTAGGCCCTCTTGTAATCGCCGGAGACGACGAGCCACCAACGGAGCCTCCTCCACCGTCGTGCTGCCTCGTTGCTCTCCACTCTCTCTCTCTCTCTCTCTCTCTCTCTCTCTCTCTCTCTCAAGCTTTCCATTACTTTTATTTGAAGCATGTATTTAATGTTGTAAGTTATGAACTACAAGTGCATGATTAATGAAGTTATTTTCCGTTCAATTATCACTTTAATTTCCGTTCAAGTTGCATGATCAAACAATGAACTTTCTAACCCTAATCTCTCTCTATCTCTCTTTCTCTTTTCAAAATCGCATCCTTCGCAAGCAAAACCCCGCACTTTCCGTGACAACAAGTGGTAAGCAAAAATCCGATTTTCACACCTCCCTAAGACTGACACTCGGACTCACCTCCGTTTACTTATTTTAAAACCGACGTTGCAAGTGCGACCATAACAACACTCCTTAACACACATGCACAACAGCACGTTAGTGGTGTATACTGTAGTAGTTCTTTTCTTTACTGCTATATTTTGTTACTGCTAGTTATATACATGGTGAATGTGATTTATTTTACTGCTCTTTTAGTTACTTTTTCGTTGGACGACTGGGTCTTGGGATCAGTCGAGTCAGTCCGATTCTCGTGTCTCGTAGGGATTCGGGAATCGGGTCGTAACAATACTACTCGTAGAAGAGGGCGACAAACTGGTCCCAAGTCGGCTCGGTCCTCTCCTGACCTCTGACTGCCCTCCACCACCTGTGTGCCGCGCTCTCCAGTTGGTATGTGGAAAAGGCCACGCGGCACTCCACAGGGGGGTGAAGGGTGTCAAACACCTTCTCGATCTGCTCGAGCTAGTCCTCCGCCTCGGTCGGGTCCTCATCCCCCTTGATGGAGGGAGACTTTAGCATTCGGAACTGTCCGAAAAGCTCGTAATGGCGCTAAAGTGGGGAAATTGGTACGCCTCCAGGCAAGGAAGGCTCGTGCTTGGAAGTATCAGAGGAAGGTGGGGGCAGTGGAGGGCTACCCCCTCCCCCACGTCCAGCGTTGTGTGTATCTCGCGGTCCCACAGAGGACTCCCCCTCCGCAGGCCTAGGGAGAGGCGCCTGTGGAGGAGAATGGAGCTCTTCTCGTACGATCTCCCATATCAGCTGGGCGAGGTCCTGGGCCTGAACGCCCGGAAGTAGTGGCTGGTCTACTGAGACGTCGGGCTCAACGCCCCCGTCCCTCCGACCACGTCCTCGGCCGCGTCTGCGGCCTGCCTCACTGACTCCACGTCGAGGCATCTCCTGCAAGGAGATGCGAACATAGAATAGAAAGATGTCAATTCCACAGACATTCAGCAAGGAAACTCATAACAGATGTCAAAAGGTATGTTGTGATGGTTACTCTAGTCACAAACACTTGAATTGGTTGTTTTCCAGCTAGTTGGTTCACTTCTCAGGACGACCTTGCTCTAATATCATCTAGTTATGACCCGGTTCCTGAATCCCTACAGGACACAAGATCGGACCGACTCGACTGATCCCAAGACCCAGTCGTCCAACGAGAAAGTAACCAAAAAGCAGTAAAATAAACCACATTCACCATGCAAGCAACTAACAGTAACAAAAGTAAAGCAGTAAAGAAATAAACTACTACAGTACACACCACCATAACAGTAGAAAATTAAACAGGTACAGGAATATAATGTTCACAATAAAAGAGTACAGAAGTGTAACAACTGCTCACTACAACAGGAAACAAAGTACAACAGAAAGCGACAACTACTGGACTCTACTGGGCCCAGCACCTCTGCAGCCGTAGGCTCTAGCTGCTCAACACTTGGACCTGAAAAAGGTTATGAGTACACGAAATCAGCGAACACTAAGTAGAGTGGCAACCAGCTAACTAAAACAGCAAAAGTGGACAGGTAGCTGTTGTTTTCAATTTCTTTCTTTCTTTAACTAATTACTCTTTCTTGATCTCGAATGTTCCTCGTGGGAATAATCTTGATTGCAGTCTTTTCCGAAGAGTAGAAGTAGCATGTGGTGCACTCCTGGCCGAGAGAGTCCCCCGTGGTGGTCCTACACTCAGTCAACCACCCCAAGGTCACTGACAGACGTAACGGTGACTACGGCATGCACGATAAATGCACGGGTAGCTACTCCGCACTGGCACACGGTCAGTCGTTTCCATTAACGAGTGCACCTAAAGCATAGCATGGAACCAATACAGGGCATAGCCCTCTCAGTAATAGGGGTCTAGCCCCTAAGAACCAAACAGGGGTCTCGCCCCTCCACAGTCCGCGCACCTTCGCCTGACTACCCTGGTTTGCCCAATGGGCCTAACAAGTTGGTGTCAGGCAATTAGCTGAACCCCGGGCCCTGTGGGGTGGCTAGCTCTCTCCCTACACTAGTAGCTCTCCCTGGTACTGTGTACGCGAGGGCCAAAAAGTCGGTACAAAGTGGCTAATCCTCACCCCGGGTCCCAACCCTAAGGCGACTAGCTCCGCTCTACACTAAAAAGGGGGACAGTCGCTCTCCTTGGTACTCCGTACTCAAGGGCCATCTCACTTCCCCATTCACAATTCCAGTTCCATCCTATTTATTTCCAGGAGCTCTACTCCTAATTCCCCATAGGGTTCATGCTCATGTTTCTCAGGCCAAGCCATACCAAGTTTAATCATCTCTATTTCCATTTCTCAGGTTCAACACATATAGCATGTAACTTTATTATTCACATTCCAGGTTTATTCGCAGGTAACTCGTGTTTCTAACATTCAATCTTCTATTTCCAATTCATATATAGGCAGCTCGTATTTAACGTAAACAACAGGAATTTACATGCAATTGTTATCATTCTATCTACTCATCTAAGACTGCAATCCATACATTCCATACAAATATTCCAGTGTTTCTAGTCCTAGGATTTATGCCATACCCTAGGATCTAACATTCATTCCACATATGCATTCATGTTTGTAATTAAACTACGGGAAGACACTCTACCAGTAAACCCAGGAGTAATGGGGGCTTAATTGGCAGGTCCATGTGCCTCAGTAAACCCCAAATCCGCAACGGAACGAGGTCCTATCACAAGGATCAATCACAAGAGACCACTCAGAATAGGATAAAAGTATTCCAACAAGTAGAGGAACTTATACAGAGAACAACGAAATCTGAATTGTGAAAATCGGACCTTAAACGGACCATAAACGAGTCAAAAATAGTAATTCTGATTCATATCTGACATCTGGAACACCTTCCAAATGTCTTAAAAGAGTTCAGAACCATACCTTAATTATTGCGCTACTCCTTAGACGTCCAGGAACTCCGCTGGACCATCTGGACCTAGTTCCAGACGTCCGACCACCTCACCGGATGTTTGGAGACACTTCCTGCCGTCTGGTGCCTCGCCTAGACGTCTAAACTGTGTGGGAGGGCATGTCCCGTGCCTTCCCGAATTGAATCCTGCATGCATCGACGCAAATCTCCTCAATATGGCACGGAACAGTGCCTCGGTGGAACGGCCTGCATGGCCGTATCCGTAAGGAAGGTGTACGTCGCGGGACTTACCTCTCAATCGTCTGGAACCTCCTCCAGACGTCGTCTGCATCATCTGGATGTCGATCCAGACTTCTGATTCTGGGAAAATCCCAGAACCAAGAACTGCCTTCGCCTTCTCGCGCCGCGTGCGGCGGGCTCGCCTGCTGCTCTGGCTGCAGCAGTGTCGGGGAGAATCTCCCTGACGCACCTCTCCGCCTCGCACATGCTCGACCGGCCGTGAGCTCTCCAGCGAGCTCCCTCACGAGTTCACGTGCTTGCTCTCCTCTCTTCCCCTCGCTGCTCCTCCTCTCCTCTCACGCCACTCACACCTACTGCTCGCTACTCGCCGCTTACTGCTCTCATGCTGGAGGAAGGAGGGTGGCTGAAGGTGAGGTGAACGAGGGAGAGGAGGGGGGCTTAAGTAGGTGCTGGGTTAGGGTTGCGTCGGCAAGAGGAGAGAGAAGGAGAGAAGAAAACGAGGATGCGTACTGTTTGCACGCAATACGCACGTAGACGTAAGGACGTACACGAAAAATTTGATTTCCAGACGTCTGGGAAGATGTCCAGACGTCTGACCAGACGTCTGACCTAAATCCCAAACGTCTTAGAGGGTTCTAACAGCATGGGTCTTAACAGTGATGAATAGGAAGGCAATAAAGGAGGTGCTTGTTCATTGTTTAGCCTTACGTTGTTTAGGCTCCACATATCTCCTCCTATCATGGACCTACTTCTCTTTGTATGTGTGGGAGAGAGAGAGAGAATACTTCATACATAAAATTCATGTTATTCAAAAGAAGTCTACCTTGCCACTCAAGTCAGAATCTTATGATGGCTTTGGTCCATTCACTTGCATGGATGAGGTTACACTACAAGGAATAGAGTACACGGACAGCTTACAAAAGAATTCTGATGAAAGCCCTTTTGATTTTGTTTGTGCTATTTTGCCATTCTCTCTCTACTATAGCTGTTCCCATTTTTATGTGTTTTCTCTTCCCTTGTTCCTCATTTTGCTTTATCAACAAAGTAGTTGGAAGAAAGGTGGTGGCGGGGTTTCCAGTCTACTAAAGGACTTTTATGGTAGAGATTGCTGCAACTTCCCGAAGAAGATAGATTTTCGAGGTAGTAATAATTAGGTAGTTTAAATTCAGCAATATGCTTGTAGATTGCAAAATTCTACAGATTGTCTAAAAATAAAAGTAAAACAAAATAATCAAGTACAACTTCGTTGTTCAGGTGAGTTTGACTCACCTCATATAACCCTGTTGGTAGGGTTATATATAATTGCTTAGCGTCACTATAAGGTGATAATAGGGAAAACCTAAACGATCTCAAACTGCGAAAACACATGAAGAAAGGATGGCGATAAGTGTCAGTTCCTTATTTTCGAATAATTTTTTTCCAAGTTCATCTTCATTGAAAATATAGAATTTATTTTAGAGGCAAACTGCTTTCGAATTGTAATGTCAACGAGAGAGTAAGTTTAAAATTAAAATTAATTGATTAAAAATAAAGATTAAAATAATAAAAGAATTAAAATTCATCGATTAGAAATAATTTTCAACTGATTTCAAATTAAATATGTTGGTTAAAAATAAAACAACATCGATGTATTTTATGTTTTCACTAATTAAAAATAATTTCTCACTTGAAACATAATATTCACCTATAAAAAATAATTTTTAACTTGTAAAATTATTTTCCTAATAAAATAAGTTTTTATCTATAAAAAATTAAAATATATCAACTAAATTAACACTCAAATTCGTACCTTGCAAAACTTATCATACAATACGTTTATTTCCGTTTTCTTTTTTTACTAAAATAATAGCGAATTTACCCAATATATGGTGTAACGCTCAACGTACAATACGAAAGGTCATGAAGTACGGTTGCCATCTACGAAAAGGTTCTTGAAGCAATTTCTGCTGCGTTAGCGGATTTCATGCGTTCGTGGAGTAACAATAATTTGGTTTTGGCGGCCTTTGGTAACTGTGGAAGGAAACACTTGCTTTTATTCATGCTGTGCTGAAGTATATATAAAAGTGAGGTGAAGGAGTCTTCAAGATTTGAAGGCTGTTTTTTTTTTTCCCCCTTTGGAGCAGCTTTTGTGTAAAACTACATGTGCATATTTACATTCAAAAGTAAACATGCTTTCATATCAAAACAAGAAAAAGAAAAAAGTAAACTTGCTTTAATCAAACCTTTTCCGCAACGAGAAATGGTAAACAAGGATCTGTTTTTTTTCGAGAAAACTCTTGAACTTATGCGGCATGATCATGACTAACGGGTACCTTCCCTCTTAATAAAGATCGCTCATGTGGTGCGTTAATTATTAAGTTTTCTAACATGACATATCCTCCACATGAATGACATATATATATATATATATATATATATATATATATATATATATATATATATATATATATATATTTCTTCAAAAAATTATAAAAAATAATATGATGATTTTGCACCGCATATTAACAATGAATTCCTTTTTATAATAAAAATTTTTTCATTAATGATACATTCTAAACATACGAATCAATTAAAAATCTCTCTTTATTGTAGTATTCTAAATACAAAGATAAAATATTAATTACTTTCACAAAACGAAATTACATATGTAGTTGTAACTAGTCAGAATTGATTGTAATACAAACTTGTATTAATGTTCCTTAGAATAATAATACTAAAATTTATATTACAAGTGAAAATTAACTTGTATTACAACTATACATGCAGTTGTATATAAGTAATAACTCAAAACTGTTTATAATACAAACTTGTATTACAAGTATTCTTTATAATGGATGTGTTAAAATTTATTATAAGTGAAATTGACTTGTATTACAATTTCATGTATAGTTGTAATATAAGTAACAATTCAGAATTACTTATAATACAAATGTGTATTAAAAGTATTCTTTATAATAGAGGTTGAAAATTTTGTATTACAAGTAAAACTGACTTGTATTACAACTACATGTGTAGTTCTAATACAAGTAATAACTTAGATCTATTTGTAATACAAACTTGTTTAATTATATTCCAAAAATGGTATATAAATAGATTTGTAATATAACTCAACATTTATGTGAAAAGTTACTTTCCAGAAATAATATAATAATTGACTGAATACATTTTAAATACAAAGGGTGATTTTCTAAATCATCATTTAACTTGTGTTATGGTTTCCATTAACGGGAACACCATCAAACGAACACAATTGTGAGCTCTTTTCAAATCTTTTAAATTGCAACCCTATATTACATCTTCTATCAGTTATAACAGATCACTAAAAATGTTGTAATACACACAATTTGCTAACAGTTGATAAAAAAAATCCACTAAAATGCTGTAATACAAACACTTCGCATGGGACATAAATATAAAATCTCATAAATTGTAACCTTTTATTACACCTTCCACCAGTTGCAACAGATCACTGGAAATGTTGCAATATAGATCACCAGAAAACTTCACATGTATAAACTAATATATTTCATGAAGATGCTTACATCTCTTTGAGAAGAATGATGATGCCACGGACGAAAGAAAACCTATAGAAACGAAGTCTGAAACATAAATAATGAAAGGTAATAGATAAAAATCGAAAATCAATGATGGTGAAATCATGTAACAAACATTGTATAAATTATGTATAGGACTTTCGATACTATCCACATAAAATCAGGAAATATTCTTTCCAAATTTACAAATTGAGATAAATTGTTTAAAATCAGAAAATAGATTGTAAAATCGTTGTAGCATATTGTAGGTGGTTTTCATCAAGGACGTGGTGCATATCAATGGCTGAAACAACATGCTCATTTAAGTTTTTTTAGCACAGTGCTCTCTAGATACATTCTCTTTATATATAAATATACATATATATATATATCGTACAGGTGAGATGCATGTAAGTTATGTACATGTGCAATAATTTCTCTTCCTATGAGTGATGTTTTAGATTAAAAATGTGAGAATTGAGACTACTTTATATGAACATGTTATGCACCGAATTTGAAGTCAATATGATACTTCTAAGTATTATGAAATTTGGCCCTAATGGATATAGGTGTTAGGAGTGTCAGATTGATTTCAAATTTAGTGCATAATATGTCCATATAGAGTGATCTCAATTCCTAAATTTTTAATAAAAAATATTACTCATAGTGAGAAATATTGCTGCACCTGTATATAACTTACGTACATGTCACCTGCATACTCTCTTTTTCCTATATATATATATATATATATATAGTATCTTTTGAGTAACGTTCTTAAGATATTAAATAAGAATGTAATCATGTCTATTGAATCGTTATTATCGTTGATGAAAATCATCGCATATGTCAAAAGTTAATTTAAAAATTCATCTTTTATATTTGAAATATACTCAATCAATTATTACACTACCTTTTGAAAGTATCATTTCACATAAATACTAGATTATATTATAACTCAATCCATGTATCATATTTAGAATACAATCAATTAATCATTACATTATTATTGGAAGTAACTATATTGTATTAATACTTAGTCGTATTACAATTTTCTTTTAACCAAAACGAAGTTGTATTATAATTATTTGAGTTATATTATAAGTATCACAATTAAAAATTAATCTAATTGATGTATGACAACTTTTATATATTTATATTAAAACTATTTATGTGATTGTATTTCATGTATCACAATTAAAAATTTTTCTAATCGATAAATTATGATTTCTATATAGTTATAATACAACTTTTTTATGTGATTGTATTATAATTGTATTACAACTCCAATTCTATTACATAGGATGCCAACATGCTCTTTATGGAATGTTTTAATTTTTTCACACATGATTAGCTTCAATTTCTCATTACAACTATCAGCAGTATCATTCTTTTAAAGAAAATTCGTATATAATTAATTGTGCCATTCTTACTTTCAGTATTTTTACATTGAATATGTGATTGGAAACCACTCTTCTCTGAATGTGATGCTCTTATTTATAATCATCAAATCACGATCTATGGGTAGAGAAATTGTGCTTATATATGACCTTTTGCGAGCATAGTGCGTGCATATATATAGGAAATGTATCTAGAGAGCATATGTTAAGACCCGTGCTATTTGAGCCTTTTAATACGTCTGGATTGTGGCTCAAACGTCCGAAAATCGAAAATTTTGAGTACGAGCTCGCGTCTGCACGCGTGCTGCACGCAGACAGTACACACCCCTCATTTCCTTCTTCTCTCTCCTTCCGCCCCCAGCAAAACCCTAAACCCACACCCTTATAAAGCCCCCTCCTCTCTCTCGTTCCACCCCACTTCCCAGCCACCTTCCTCCCCTCCAACGAGAGCAGCAGAGCAGTGAGACCACGGAGTGGCGTAAGAAGGAGAGGAGCAGTGTGAGAGGGAGAGGAGGAGTTGAGCTTGCGAGCTCGCGTAGGAGCTCGCTGGTGAGCGCATGGCCGGAGCGGCACGTGTGCGAGACGGAGGAGTGCATCAGGGAGGTCCTCCCCGACACTACTGCAGCCAGAGTTGAAGGCGAGAGGGCGCGGCGTGGCCACGCGTGGTGAAAGAGGGCGGAAGCAGGTTCTGATTCTGGATTTTTCCCAGAATCAGATGTCTGGAGCGACGTTCAGACAACATAGCCGACATTTGGAGGAGGTTCCATACGTCTGAGGAGGAGGTCTCGCAAAGGTACGTCTTCTTGCAGATACGACCATGTAGATCGCTCTGTCGAGACCATGTAGATCGCTCTGTCGAGACACTGTTGCATGCCTTTTTGAGGAGATTTGGTGGATTTTGTGCAGGCTTCGCTTCGGGAAGGCACGGGACACACCCTCCCACGCATTTCGGATGTCTAGGTGACATACTAGACGACGGGAAGCGCTTCCAGACGTCCGGAGAGGTGGTCGGACATCTAGAACTGGGTCTAGATAGTCCAACGAAGTTCCTGGACATCTGAGGAGTGGCGCAAGACTTGAGGTATGGCACTAGACACTTTTAAGACGTTTCGAAGTTGTTCCAGACGTCTGATTTGAGTCAGAAACACTATTTTTGACCCATTTAGGGTCTGTTTGAGGTTCGTTTTCCACAATTAAGATATCGATGTTTCCCGTATGATTTCCTCTACTTGTTGGAAGACTTTCTATACTATTCTGAGTATTCTCTTGTGATTGATCCTTATGATAGGACCTCGTTCCGTTGCGGGTTCGAGGCTTGCTGAGGCACGTGAGCCTACCGTTCAAGCCCCCACTACTCTTGGGTTTACTGGTAGAGTGGCTTCCTTTTAATTTAATTAAAACCTAAATGCATGTGTGGAATGAATGATTAGAACCTAGGATATGGCATGAATCCTAGGACTAGAAATACTGGAATATCTGTATTGAATGAATGGATTGCAGTCTTGAATGAGTAGATAGAATGATAATAATTACTTGTAAATGAATAACAGCTGCCTGCGAAATATGTAGTACTTGTGCTAGTTAACTGTTGAATGTAACTTTCCTGTCGCATACATGAAATGACATAATATGAGATGCATGTATATAATCTGGAAATGGAAAGGTGAATGTTGGAAACACGAGCTACCTATGAATAACCTGAATATGGAAATGTGAACGATAGAATTATAATTTGCGTAACCTGAGAATGGAAATAGAAATGATGAAACCTGGTATGGAATGGCCTGAGGAATATGAGCATGAACCCTATGGGGAATTAGGAGTAGAGCTCCTGGAAATAAATGGAATGGAATTGGAAATGTGAGTGGGGAAGTGAGCTGGCCCTTGAGTACAGAGTACCAAGGAGAGTGACTGTCCCCCTGTTAGTGTAGAGAGGAGCTAGCTGCCCTTGGGTTGGGACCCGGGGTTAGGATTGGCCACTCTGTACCGACTTCTTGGCCTTCGCGTACATAGTACCAGAGAGAGCTACTAGTGTAGGAAGAGAGCTAGCCACCCCATGGGGCACGGGGTTCAGCTAGCCACCCTACACCGACTTGTTAGGCCCACTGGGCAAACCAAGGTAGTCAGGCGAGGGTACGCGGACTGTGGAGGGGCGAGACCCCTATTTGGTTCTTAAGGGCTAGACCCCTGTTACTGAGAGGGCTAGGCCCTATACTAGTTTCATGCTGTGCTTTAGGCGCACCCTCTAATGGAAATAACTGACCATGTGCCAGTGCGGGGTAGCTACCCGTGTGCTTATCACGCGTGCCGTAGTAACCGTTACGTCTATCCGTGACCTTAGGGTGGTTGACTGGGTGTAGGACCACCACGGGGGACTCTCTCGGCTAGGAGAGCACCACGTGCGACTTCTACTCTTCGGAAAAGACTACAATCAAGATCTTTCCCACGGGGAACATTCGAGATCAAGAAAGTGACTTGATAAAAAAACTAAGTGGTGAAAAAGAATAAGTAGTTAAAGAAAGAAATTGGAAAACTATAGCTACCTGTCCACGTTTACTGCTTTAGTAGTTGGTTGCCACTCTACTCAACGTTCACTGACGTTTGTACTCATAACCCCTTTTCAGGTCCAGGTGTTGAGTAGCCAGAGCCTATGGCTGCAAAAGGTGTTGGGCCCAATAGAGCCCAGTAGTTGTAGCTTCTGTTGTAGTGAGTAGTCACTTACACCTTTGTACTCTTACATTCTATACTTTATATTCTTGTACCTGCTTACTTTCTACTGTTGTGGTGGTGTGTACTGTAGTAGTTTACTTCTTTACTGCTGTACTTTTATTACTGTTAGTTGCTTAGCATAGTGAATGTGGTTTACTTTCCTCGTTGGACGACTGGGTTTTGGGATCAATTGAGTTGGTCCGGTCTCGTTCCTGTAGGGATTCGGGAACCAGGTTGTAACAAGATGGTATCCGAGCAAGGTCGTCCTGAGAAGTGAACCAATTAGCTTGAGAATAACCAATTCACATGCTTGTAACTAGAGTAACCACCACAACGTGCCTTTTGACATCTGTCCTGAGGTTCTTTTGCTAAATGCCTGTTAGAATTGACGTTTTCCTATTCTGCTGTTTGCGTCTCCTTGCAGGAGATGCCTTGACGTGGAGTCATTGAGGTAGGTTGCAGACGCGGCCGTGGACGAGGATGAAGGGGCGGATGTGTTGAGCCCGACGTTTCAGTGGACCAACCACTACTTTCTGGCATTCAGGCCCAAGACCTCGCCCAGCTGATATGGGAGATTGTGCGAGAGGAGCTCCACCCACCTCCACGAGCGCCTCTCCCTGAGGACATGGAGGGGGAGTCCTCTGTGGGACCGTGAGATAGACACAGCGTTGGACATTGGGGAGGGGGTGGTCCTCCACCGCCCCCACCGTCCTCTGACACTTCCGAGCACGAGCCCTCCTTGCATGGAGGCGTACCCATTTCCCCACTTCAGCGCCATTACGAGCTTTTCGGATAGTTCCAGAAGCTGAAGCCCCTCTCCTTCAAGGGGGATGAGGACCCGACCGAGGTAGAGGACTAGCTCGAGCAGATCGAGAAGGTGTTTGACACCCTTCGCCTCCTGTGGAGTGCCGCGTGACCTTTGCCATGTACCAGCTAGAGAGTGCGGCATACAGGTGGTTGAGGGCGATCAGGGGTCAGGAGAGGGCCAAGCCGACATGGGACCAATTTGTCACCCTCTTCTGCGAGCAGTACTTCCCCCAGACGTGGCAAGATCAGAGGAGGCGGGAGTTCCACACTCTCTGCCAGAGGACGATGGCAGTGAGCACGTATCGCACGTGTTTTCTGGAGCTATCTCGTTTCTCTGCGACAGCTGTGGCTACTGAGGAGGAGCGCCTGTGGAGGTTCACCGAGGGGCTCCGGCCTGCTATTCGGTGGTATGTCAAACCCCTGAAGCTGCTTACGTTCTCGAGAGTGGTGGAGGCAGCTATGATATATGAGGAGACCAACCCGGCCGCACATGACACTGACATCGGATGGAAGAGGCCCTACCAGCCAGACTACTCAAAGGGCCAACGAGAGAGGAGGCACATGGCGCTCGCAGGAGAGCCTTCACACTTTGCAGGGTCGTCAGTGGCCTTTGGGGTCCCCCGACAGGGGCCAGCTGCCAGCACTGGACCCCCACCCAGCTGTCAGCAGGGACCTACCGAGGGCGGGAGTCGAGTTCCCCTTTGCTACCAGTGTGGCCAGCCGGGCCACATCAGGAGGGACTGCCCGTCTAGGGCTGGAGGTCAACAGATGCTCCCCGCACCGAGCGCTGGAGGACGAGCAGGAGGTCGTAGTTTCCAAGCGCGTGGGGGAGGACAGCAGTCGAGGGGAGGGTACTGGCCAGCGGTTACCCGTCCGACATAGAGTGTAGCTGCTTCTTCCGCACCGAGGGCTGAGGGGCGTATTAACACCCTGAAACACAGAGACGCTAGAGCTTCAGGTTCTGTGGTGGCAGGTATGGTTACAGTTTCTGGCAGACTAGTTTATACACTTTTTGATTCCGGCACCGTGCACTCGTTTGTTGCTGCTAGTTTTGATGTCAGTTTGGGACAAGACTGTGTGTTGTTAGAGGATCCATTTGTGATCAGAGGTCCAGGTGGTCAGCTGTTTGTAGCTGAGGAGGTTTACACAGGTTATGAGGTCAGTGTTGGGGGACACAGCCTCCCTGCTGATCTGATTGTGATACCGATGGAGGACTTTGGCGTGATTCTGGGGATGGACTGGCTGTTCGCTTACCACGCTTTGGTGGACTGTTTTGAGAGGAAGATCATCTTCTCCATACCAGAGATGCCTTCTTTTGAGTTGCACGGACAGCCGGTGGACGGAGGCTTCAGGTGCATTTCTGCACTTCGGGTGGAGAGACTTTTGGGCCAAGGGTGTGAGGGCTTTTTGGCTTGTGTAGTGGCAGAGCCCAGCCTCGTGGCAGACTTTTAAAGTATCCCGGTGGTCAGAGAGTACCCCGACATGTTCCCAAAGGAGCTTCCAAGACTACCGCTGGAGAGTGAGATCGAGTTCGAGATCTCACTGGTATCGAGAACGAGCCCCATTTCTACAGCACCTTACAGGATGGCACCACTTGAGCTGCGAGAGCTCAAGTCCCAGTTGTAGGACCTTCTAGAGAAGGGCTTTGTGAGGCCCAGTGCATCTCTGTGGGGAGCTTCGGTATTACTTGTGAAGAAGAAGGATGGTACCCTACGCCTTTGTGTACACTACAGATAGCTGAACAGGGTCACCATCAAGAACAGGTATCCGCTGCTGAGGATTGGTGATTTATTTGATCAGTTGCGAGGTGCCATGGTCTCCTCCAAAATAGACTTGAGGTCTGGCTACCATCAGTTTAGGATCAAGGAGACCGACATCTCCGAGACGGCTTTTCGCACCCGGTACGAATACTATGAGTTTTTGGTCATGCCGTTTGGGCTGACCAACGGCCCCGCTGCTTTCATGGATTTGATGAACCGGGTGTTCAGACCATATCTAGATCAATTCATGGTAGTATTTATCGACGATGTGCTCATCTACTCACGGGATCAGGCGCAACACGGACAGCACTTGCGGATAGTTTTGGACTCATTGAAACGACGTAGGCTATATGCCAAATACAACAAGTGCGAGTTCTGGTTGAGGCAGGTGACCTTCCTAGGTCATGTGATTTCAGGGGATGGCTTGGCTGTGGACCCAGCCAAGGTAGAGGCAGTGCTCAGGTGGGAGAGACCACGTATAGTGATAGAGATCCGCAGTTTCTTAGGACTGGCAGGTTACTACGGTGGTTTATCAGGGGTTTCTCGCAGATTGCACGTCCTATGACACAGTTGACCCGGAAGGACGTGCCCTTTGCTTGGAGAAATGCTTGTGAGGCATGTTTTTAGGAGTTAAAGGAGAGGCTGACTTCGGCTCCTGTGCTTACCATTCCAGACAGCAGTGGCGATTTCGTTGTGTACACGGATGCCTCTTTGCAGGGGTTAGGGGGTGTGCTCATGCAGCGGGATCACGTTGTCGCTTACGCTTCGCGGCAACTGAAACCCCATGAGCATAGCTACCCTACTCATGACCTAGAGTTGGTAGCTGTCGTCTTTGCGCTGAAGACTTGGAGACACTACCTGTATAGTGAGAATTTTGAGATATTCATGGATCATAAGAGCCTCAGGTACTTGTTTGATCAGAAGGAGCTCAACATGAGACAGAGACGTTGGTTAGAGCTCTTGAAGGACTATGACTGCAGCATTTCCTACCATCCGAGGAAGCCAACGTGGTGGCTGACGCCTTGAGCCAGAAGGCAGCTGCCCACTTGGCCAGTTTACAGGCACAGAGTTGGAGACTCATGGAGGAGATGGGCAGTTGGCGACCCTTAGAGTTACTAGGGCACTGTGTGGTAGTGACTGTGACACGACAGACGAGGCCAGAGTTGATAGACCGCATCATCACAGGACAGATGGCAGACCCGTACCTATAGTGATTGCGTGATAGAGTACTGTCAGGGGACCCTAGAGACTTCTCCTTTACAGACGAGGTGCTGCGCATGAGG
Organism: Thalassia testudinum; assembly: GCA_037157565.1. Classification (NCBI taxonomy): domain Eukaryota; kingdom Viridiplantae; phylum Streptophyta; class Magnoliopsida; order Alismatales; family Hydrocharitaceae; genus Thalassia; species Thalassia testudinum. The sequence goes on from JAZHRO010000025.1 coordinate 115,720,373, forward strand.
GAACGTTTGTGCGTTCCCAGGGATAAGGAGTTGTTGAGAGAGCTCCTGACTGAGGCACATGGTCCAGGTTCACCATACATCCTAGGAACACAAAGATGTATCATGATCTGAGACATGACTTTTGGTGGAGGGGAATGAAGCAGGATGTAGGTGAATTCGTGTAGCAGTGTTTGGTGTGCCAGCAGGTGAAGGCTGAGCATTAGAGGCCTACAGGGCCGTTGTAGCCACTTCCAATGCCAGAGTGGAAGTGGGAGAGCATCACCATGGACTTGGTGGTGGGCTTGCTCGTTACCCAATGAGGACACGACGCAGTCTGGGTGATTGTAGACAGATTGACAAATACGGCACGTTTCTTGCCGATCCGAGTCACCTTGGGACCAGCACTGTTGGCAAAGAGGTATATTCGCGATGTGGTATGTCTGCACGGAGTTCCGCATGAGATTGTATCCGACCGGGATACCCATTTTACGTCCCAGTTTTGGGCTAAGTTTCAGCAGGCTTTGGGGACACGGTTGAGGTTCAGCATGGCATACCACCCCCAGACGGACGGACAGTCAGAGCGTACGATACAGACGCTTGAGGACCTTTTGCGTGCCTGTGTACTAGATTGGAGGGGCTCTTGGGAGGAGCACTTGCTCCTGGTAGAGTTTGCATATAATAACAGTTATCATTCGAGTATCGGCATGGCACCCTACGAGGCTCTGTACGGATAGAGGTGTACTGCACCCTTGAGTTGGGTTGAGGTGGGGACCAAGTGGGAGGTTGGCCCCAGGCTGATCCGGCAGAGTCAGGAGGTGGTTGAGCAGATTCATAGATGACTTCGCACTGTCAAGAGCAGACAGAAGAGCTATGCCGATCGGAAGTGCAAAGAGGTGCAGTTCGTGGTTGGGGACCACGTCTTTCTACACGTTTTTCCCATGAAGGGCCTACAGCATTTTGGGGTGAAAGGGAAGCTCACATCGAGGTTTGTGGGGCCCTTTGAGGTCCTGGAGCGGGTTGGACCCGTTGCTTACAAGTTTACCCTTCCTCCCCAGCTTTTTGGTGTGCACGATGTGTTCCACGTGTCCAACCTTAGGAAGTACGTCGCCTATCCTAGTCACGTTCTGAGCCATGAGAGTGTATAGGTGGGTGACGACCTGACCTACTCCGAGCAATCAGTGCTGATACTAGACAGAGCCGTCCGGAGTTTAAGATGGAAGCAGGTACCCCTGGTGAAGGTCTTGTGGAGGAGCCAAAGGTACGAGGAGGCTACATGGGAGCCTGAGGTGGCGATGTGAGAGCGGTACCTGGAGCTTTTTGAGGGTACGTCTTTTTGGACCGGCTTCGGTCCCCTTTAAGTTTGTTATGCGTATGTTGTTCTTTTTCCGCACCCTAGGTAGCTCAAGTTTCGGGGATGAAACTTCCTTTAAGTTTGTTATGATGTTAAGACCCGTGCTGTTTGAGCCTTTTAAGATGTTTGGACTGTGGGTCAGATGTCTTGACACCTTCCCAGACATTTGGAAATCGAAAATTTTGAGTACGAGCTAGCGTCTGTGCGCGTGCTACGCACAGATAGTACACCCCCCTTGTTTCCTTCTTCTCTCTCCTTCCGCCCCCAGCAAAACCCTAAACCCACACCAATATAAAGCCCCCTCATCTTTCTCGTTCCACCCCACTTCCCAGCCACCTTCCTCCTTCCCTCCAGCGAGAGCAGCAGAGCAATGAGAGCACGGGAGTGGCGTGAGAAGGAGAGGAGGAGCAGCTTGAGAGGGAGAGGAGTTGAGCTTGCGAGCTCGCTTGGGAGCTCGCCGGTGAGCACACGACCAGAGCTGCGCATGCACGAGATAGAGGAGTGCGTCGGGGAGGTCCTCCCTGACACTGCTGCAGTCGGAGCTGCAGACGAGAGGGCATGGCGCGGCCACACGCGGCACGAGAGTGCGGAAGCAGGTTCTGGTTTTGGGTTTTTCCCAGAATCAGACGTCTGGAGCAATGTCCAGACGACGTAGTCGACATCTGGAGGAGGTTCCAGATGTCTTAGGAGGAGGTCTCGCAAAGGTACGTCTTCTTGTAGATATGGCCATGCAGGCTACTCTGTAGAGACATTGTTGCATGCCTTTTTGAGGAGATTTGGTGGATTTCGTGTAGGCTTCGCTACGAGAAGGCGCGGGACATACCCTCCCATGCATTCCGGATGTCTGGCTGACATAATAGATGACGGGAAGCACTTCCAAACGTCCGGAGAGGTGGTCGAACATCTGGAACTGGGTCCAGACGGTCCAGTGGAGTTCCTGGACATCTGAGGAGTGGCGCAGGACTTGAGGTATGGCACTGGACACTTTTAAGACGTCTGGAAGTTGTTCCATATGTCTGATTTGAGTCGGAAACATTGTTTTTGACCCATTTAGGGTCTGTTTGAGGTCCGTTTTCCGCAATTAAGATACCGATGTTTCCGTATGATTTCCTCTACTTGTTAGAAGACTTTCTATACTGTTTTGAGTATTCTCTTGTGATTTATCCTTATGATAGGACTTCATTCCGTTGCGGGTTCGGGGCTTGTTGAGGCACGTGAGCCTGCCGTTCACGCCCCCACTACTCCTGGGTTTACTGGTAGAGTGGCCTCCCCTTAATTTAATTAAAACCTAAATGCATGCATGGAATGAATGATTAGAACCTAGGATATGGCATGAATCCTAGGACTAGAAATACTGGAATGTCTATATTGAATGAATGGATTGCAGTCTTGAATGAGTAGATAGAATGATAATAATTACCTGTAAATGAATAATAGTTGCCTGCAAAATATGTAGTGCTTGTGCTAGTTAACTGTTGAATGTAACTTTCCTGTCGCACACGTGGAATGACATAATATGAGCTGCATGTATATAATCTAGAAATGGAAAGGTAAATGTTGGAAACACGAGCTACCTATGAATAACCTGAATATGGAAATGTGAACGATAGAATTACAATTTACATATCCTGAGAACGGAAATAAAAATGATGAAACCTGGTATGGAATGGCCAGAGGAATATGAGCATGAACCCTACGGGGAATTAGGAGTAGAGCTCCTGGAAATAAATGGAATGAAACTGGAAATGTGAGTGGGGAAGTGAGCTGGCCCTTGAGTATGGAGTACCAAGGAGAGCGACTATCCCCCTGTTTAGTGCAGAGCAGAGCTAGCCACCCTTGGGTTGGGACCCGAGGTTAGGATTGGCCACTCTGTACCGACTTCTTGGCCCTCGTGTACACAGTACCGGGGAGAGCTACTAGTGTAGGGAGAGAGCTAGCCATCCCACGGGGCCCGGGGTTCAGCTAACCACCCTACACCAACTTGTTAGGCCCACTGGGTAAACCAAGGTAGTCAGGCGAGGGTGCGTGGACTGTGGAGGGGCGAGACCCTTGTTTGGTTCTTAGGGGCTAGACCCCTGTTACTGAGAGGGCTAGGCCCTATACTGGTTTCATGCTATGCTTTGGGCGCACCCACTAACGGAAACGACTGACCACATGCTAGTGCAGGGTAGCTACCCGTGCGCTTATCGCGTGTGCCATAGTAACTATTACGTCTGTCCGTGACCTTAGGGTGGTTGACTGGGTGTAGGACCACTACGGGGGACTCTCTCGGCTAGGAGAGCACCACGTGCGACTTCTACTCTTCGAAAAAGACTGCAATCAAGATCGTTCCCACGAGGAACATTCGAGATCAAGAAAGAGACCTGATAAATAAACTAAGTGGTGAAAAAGAATAAGTAGTTAGAGAAAGAAATTGAAAAACTATAGCTACCTGTCCACCTTTACTGCTTTAGTAGTTGGTTGTCACTCTACTCAGCGTTCGCTGACGTTTGTACTCATAACCCCTTTTCAGGTCCAAGTGTTGAGCAGCCAGAGCCTATGGCTACTGAGGGTGTTGGGCCTAGTAGAGCCTAGTAGTTGTAGCTTTTGTTGTACTCTTTTCTGTTGTAGTGAGTAGTCACTTGAACCTTTGTACTCTTACATTCTGTACTTTATATTCTTGTACCTATTTACTTTCTACTGTTGTGGTGGTGTGTACTGTAGTAGTTTACTTCTTTACTAATGTACTTTTGTTACTGTTAGTTGCTTAGCATAGTGAATGTGGTTTACTTTCTTGCTTTTTGGTTATTTTCTCGTTGGACAACTGGATCTTAGGATCAATCGAGTCGGTCCGATCTCGTGTCCTGTAGGGATTTAGGAACCGGATCGTAACAGCATATAAGGAATGCATACATATATAGTATCTAGAGAGTATAATGCTAAAAAATACTAAAACAAGCACCAATTTCTTATCATCAGATCTGTCATTAGTCTTGATAAAATCACTACTATAATCGATTCTCTTAAATCCCATATATAATATCTTCATAATTTGTTACTGTTTGTCGCTCTTCCACCCATGTTTCTGTGGTTTCTCTCATTTTATTTTTCATATTCACCATGCATAACATATCTGATGTTCTCTTTATTCGCTTGATCTTGAAGTTGCACCCTCTCATAGTCACTATCACTTTCTTTATGCTTACCGCTACTTCTCTTTTTTGTTTGCCCTTTTTGTGTTCTATGATAAGAAGCATGGTTTTTTTTTTTAAGAAAAGCAGCATGGTGTTATGGCATGGGTTTTCTTTTTTCTTTCTAGAATATGTATTTTCATCTCCTAGCAAGTGCACATATGCTTTGTACAGTCCTCTGATATGTCCATTTTGCTTCCTCCTATCTCGCTTTGGGCGCTCCGTCTTCTCTCCTTTTCTTGGCCTGTCCCATCCCTCTCCCTTATCTTCCTTTCCCTGGTCCTTTCGCCGCCTTCTTACTCTGGTGACGGTCCTCTCTTACCTCCCACTTCTGAGGGGAGCCAAGAGGCTCCTCCTATGGTGGTGCTTCTCTCTTAAGGTCGTCAACGGTTGGGCTCCCGAAGCTCATTGTTTGTTTTTCTTCTTCGCTACTACGGATTTTTTAGGTTTTCTTCTTTTTAGCATCTTTCTTACTTTTCTCTTTCGCTTTTTGTTGTTGGCTGTCTTTGTGTCGCTGTACGTGGCTTCAATTTCTCTATGTGGGATCTACCACTCTTTAGGGGTGAAGCTTCGTCTTTTGTGTCAATCTTCTTTGCCTTGTGCCTTTTGGGGCTACAATAGATCTTCCTTGCTTTCGATCTAGCTCTCGAGTTGTGATTAGTGGTTTCCTAGCTTTCATTCATGGTTGTGGTCTAGGATGCTATCATCATCAGCATCTCTAGACCCTGACTCTCCTCCTCCTGTTGTCAATGATCTGCAACCACTTCCAATGTCTTCATTTGCATCGGTAGTGCCAAGATTCGATCGTCCCGATCCAACCGTTGTGGATCTTTCCTTACTGATGAGGCTCCCGGAAGTTTGTGAGGGTCATTTGTGTATTGCTGTTTCCTCCGATGAGATTGCGAGTTTGAGCAAAGGCTACTCCTCTTTAATGGCTCAAGTCTAGGGTCCCAGACCCCCTCCACAAGTGCTTAAATATTTCCTTGCTAATAGGATTAGAATCTCCAATTTTGTTGTTGTCCCTCTTGATTCTCGCCATTATTTCATTTGGTCTACTTCGTATGCTAATTTTGCAAAGGTTTTCGTGAAGGAATTGGTGGTTCTTAGAGGTATTCATGTCTAGTTCATTTGTTGGACTCCCTCCATTCAAGCAGATGCTTCAGTCACTCGTGCTTCAATTTGGGTTGGATTTCTAAGGTTAAATCTACATCTATTACATCCTAATGCTTTGGTTTCGATTGCTTATCAGTTGGGTTCTCCTGTATGTGTCAATCCTTGATCTATTAAGGGTTTTAGGCTGAGGTATTCTCAAGTTTCAATGGAAGTTGATTTGTTAGGGTCCTTCCTGTGTTTGTGATGATTTTGAATGGATCTGAGATGGTTAAGCAAAAGGTTATTTTTGAAGAGGTGCCATTATGTTGTTCCAAATGTTTGAAAATTGGGCAACTTTCTTCTTCTTATGGTGTTCGTTCTTCAGGAGATTCCCCTACTCCTTTGTTGATCCAGACCCCGGTAGGCCGCCCTTCAGTGGCCATAATGGCACCAAAGGATGATGGCTCTCAACCTGGGAAAGCATGTTCGCTTCCAAACTTGGAGGGAAATCATGTATGTCATACTAAAACCTCTGAGTCAGCAATCTTGACTTAAAGTACTGGAAAGCTATACCATTATGAGGACGCTTGCACTTAAAGTACTGGAAAGTTATAGCATCGTGAGGATGCTTGCATTTAAAGTATTGAATCTTGAACCGATCTAAATAGGACTGAAAAGACTCAGCCTTCCTCTGGCGGATCTCTGACAGACTCTCAGTATTATCCCTGATCCGCTACTGACCGGCAAAATATTGACAAAACTTGTCGACCAACTCCTGGAAGAATGTGATTTGCCCTACAGATAGTTCGTTAAACCACTCATGGGCCATCTCGGATAGGTAGGACGGGAACACTCGGCAAAGGACTCAATCTAGGCACCCGTGGACCAGCATCATTTGCCTGTAACTCCCTAAGAAGCTGTTAGGGTCTAGTATCACATTGTATTGGGTCAAGACAGGTTGCTTGAACTTCTCGGGGAGCGAGGCGACCATTACTTCCTCCGAGAAGGGGTATGTGGTTACATACGCCTGAGGCCTCATGCCTCTTATGGCCCGGGTGACTTGATGGATGATCTCGAGGATCGAGCCTCCGCCACTAGTCACCAAGGGATGAGCCCCTGACTGTTCATCCGACTCCTGTGGAGATGGGATGGGGGCCTTTGGTGGGGTAGGAGGAACCTCACCCTATTGCCTACTAAGCTCGCTCTTCATTTTTTCGAGTTGTTCACGCAGGCGGGCATTTTCTTTTTCCACCATGCAATACTACTTTAGCTGGTCATCGGTAGGGCTGGAACTTTGGGGCTTTTCTTGCCAAAATTCCACCTGGTCCTTCATTAGCCGGATCTCTTGTAGCTGCTTCATCACCAACTACTGCTCGGTCCTTAAGGTCACCAGCTTGGCCTCGGACTCATCCTCCTTTGCTTGTATATTGAGGAGGGCATCCTTCGGAGGATCCTCTTGACAGGGAGGCTCCTAAGGCATACTCGATGGTCGCTCCTTCTTGCCCTCACATAGCTTAAGGGACCGTTGGTGTTTCCTTGATATAGAAATGCTTGACTCCACCAGGCTAGGTTTTTCTGGGTTAGCACAAGAAGAGTAACACATAGAAGGAGCCATGTTAGGAGCAATGGAGAAGAAAAATGTAGTGTTGCACGTTTCCCACAGGCGACGCCAATTGATCGAAGCCCTTAGAATAGAAATCCTAAATCAACAAACAATCACAGAGAAAGGCGCACACGAGGTTTGATGACCCAGTTCCACTGGGAAAGAGGTGTATGTCTGGGGGGAGGATGATACTCCCAAAATGCATTAGTATTTGGGTGATACAAACTCTTTGTTTCTCTCTCTCTAATTGTGTAAAAAATAAAAGTTAGTCTTCCCTTAGTGTTTAAAGGGTGGACTCCCCTCCGTTGTGGGCCTCTTTTTCTTGTTCCCACAATCTCGAGATTCTTGCTAAAAATAGCATGCCGTGCTGTAATCGACAAGCAATCGTAGGTAGGTTCCGTACTTCGTAAGATTCCATCTCAATGGCAGTGCCAAGCTTGTCGATTGGTGGTTTTCTGAACCTAGAGCAACCCACCATCTTGTCGGGTATGCGGGTCTGGGTAAACAGGTCTACCTTGAGGTGTAGGGTTTCAACTATTTATCGGGCACCTGGATCATCTGCATGGCCCAAATCTTGGGTGATTTTTCTCCCCTCATCAGTTGCCCCCACTCTCTTTGTTTAAGTGTGTCGGCAGAGAGAGTAGATCTATGTTTTACTTCGTGCATACTGATGAGAGACTCATCATAGCTCTTAAATATCCCTAATTAACTAGTTTCCCAAGTTAATTAGCTAGGAATATGTTTATTTAGGGTTTAATTATGATATAAGGGATAAAATAATAAGGACCACAAAAATAAATTAAAAACACTAAATTAAACATCAATTATTATTATTAATAATTTAATTAATAATTTGGACTCACATTATAAACATTTGGCTACTTAATTAATATTTAATTTAACATTATTAATATTTACACCTAAGTATGAAATTAACTTAAGTAATTTAATTAAATAAATAAATAAAGCTAAAATGGTCAAAACCATAAATTCAATGCATATATATATTATCTATATAATTTATAACAATATATAAAAAGTTGAAAAATAATTAAATTAAATTAAGCTTAAAATGCCTCTATTTATGTTTAGACTCTTAAGATCTTTTCAATCGAGTCCTTTTATACATTTTTAGGTCCTTAAGTTTCTCTTGCATTTACATCCTTGTGAGTATCGTCTTCTTCCTCTTTTTCTCTTCATTCATCTGGATAGTCCTCGTTTGTTGGTACCCATATCCTTCTATCACCGCCTATCCTCCATCAGAACACCTTCGCCAGACCTTCTGAGCTTCGGCTCACTCTCGCCTTTCCATCCAATGGTTTGGATGTGCCCGAAATCCTATTTGAGGTTAGAGGTTAACTACACCGATGTCACGACCCATTCTCAGCTTCCTACAGGACCCGAGAATGGCTCGCCTCGGCGAACCCCAAGACCCAGTTGTCAAACGAGAAACAACCAAATACATATTCATTCCACAACCACACCAGTAATGTAACTAAGTAGAAAAATAAATATCTGATAATAGAAAAAAGAGAACAACAAACCACTAGATTTTTACAGGATACAGCGGAAAAGTACGAATACAAATGTAGCCATCAAAATAGAGAATTGGTAGAATCTACTGAAAATAAGCTACATGGTACTTACTACAACAAAACTCTCTGCAGTGAAACTAAGGAAGGAAAAGCTAGGCTCGACTGGGCCTAGTGCTTTTAGCAGCCAGTGGCTCTGGCTACTTAAATCCCTGACCTAAACTTGGTTACAAAATCTGGAGTCATCTAACACTGATTAGAGTGGTAGTTAAGTTATTTACATGCAACATAATTAAAATAGTAATCAGCTAAATATTCAATTGTCGATTATTTATTTATATGTTTTTGGGTCGAGTATGCTAATCAGGTTCCATGATATTGCTCAATCTTCTTGCTCCCTAAGGGAACGATCTTGCTTGTAGTTTTCCCACGATGTAGGATGTACACGTGGCACTCTCTTGGCCGGGAGAGTCCCCTGTGGTAGTCTTACACCCGGTCTACTATCTCAAGGTCACGGTCGCGATGTAGCGGTGATTACGGCACACGTGATAAGTGCATGGGTAGCTACCCTACATTGGCATGCGGTCAATCATTTCCGCTAGTGGGTACGCCCAAACATACAGCATGAAACAGCACAAGGCCTTGCCCTCTCAGAACAGGGGTCTTGCCCCTCCATAGTCTGCATACCCTCGTCCAACTACCCCGGTTTACCCAGTGGGCCTAACAAGAGTCGGTGTAGGGTGGCCAAACCTATCTCCGGGCCCCATGGGGCAGCAAGCTCCCCCTACACTAAGTAGTTCACCTCGGTACGCGAGGGCCAAACAGGAGTCGACGTAAAGTGGCCAAACCCACCCTGGGTCTCAACCCAAGGGGCGGCAAGCTCCCCTCTACTCTAAAGGGATAGTTGCTCTCCTCGAAACCACGTACACGAGGGCTAGCTCACTCCCCTTAACCAAGTCTAAACAGCTACCCGTAGGCAACGTGTTCCAAAACCATCAAGTTTTCCGTACTACAGTATTCTTGGTTTCTTCCTAAATTCCCTGTAGGGTTCGTACATAGACTTTCTCATTTACATATCTAATTCATTAAATGTATAACAAGAAACTCAAGATTCCATAATCGATTAATCAGTATAGGTATGTATTACAGGTAGCACAGGTAGCTCATGATTTATGGTAACTCATTCATTTATTAGCTACACATGCATTTCTTCCAACCCTAGTGTTCATTTCATAACCTAGGGTTCAGTCGAATACATCTAAAGTAGCATGCATTCATCTCTTTCAACCCTAAGATTCATCTCACAACCTAGGGTTCAATCAAATAATTATAAAACATGCAATTCAATTATTAATTATGAGTTAGAGAAAACCACTCTACCAGTTAACCGGGTGGAATGGGGGCTTGTACGGTAGTTCCCAACATCTCCGCAGGTACTATATATTCTACAGACTGGAGACCTACAATATGGACCAACAGGTTAAACGGGCTCAAAACTGCATAGACATTATATCATTACGTAGAGGAACTCGAACGGAATCCAATGACGTTTCGTTTGCTAAAATCCAACTCCATTGGGCCTTAGATGAGCCCAAAAACACCACTCTAACCAAAATCAGACGTCTAGGAAGAGTCCCAGACGTCTGAAACGCACTCAGGGGCTCACCTTGCTCGGGATGCCTTCTTTCGGACATTTAGAACTTCGTGTAGACGTCTGGAGTTGCTCTCGAATGTCTGAAATCACCTCTGTCCTCGCACCGACGCACCTCCCCAACCTCTGACGCATGCACGTGAAGTCAGAATTCGGCAGGGAGAAAAATAATTGAAAAGAAATGTACTATCAGACGTCTGGTATTACCTCTGGACGTCTAGATAGACGTCTGGTGGTCTCTGCAGATGTCTGATTTTGCAGAAAAATAACTTCGCAGAACCATTTGCGAGCTCTCTCTATCCCGCAAAAGCTACAGCAACTACAGCACCACCTCGTCTCCTTCTGCTTTCAGGCCTTCGGCCTCCTCTACTCTCTACTTTCTCCTCCTCTTGTTCCCTGCTCGCCCTCTCCTCTCGTCTGCGGTGTAAGAACGAATGGAGAAGGAGGGGGGCTTATATGGAGTTTGGGGCGTGGGGGAGGGAATGGTGTGGAATGGGGAGTGGGGAGGAAAGGGGGGAGATGGTGTGAGGTATGGTGGAGGGGTGAGGTGTCGTCGGTGAGGGGGTGGTGTACGGTAAGGGAGCGTGGTACGGGGAAAATTGCGAGGCACCCCCGCAAGTTTTCCTTTTCCCTCGTATACCAATAATAAAACAAAAAACCAAGCGGGGTTAAAATTGCACAAAAACCCCTAAAAATTTCAAAAATGCCAAATGACCCTTGGAAGGGTCATTTCAGCCAACGTCAGAGACGACGTCGGTGGTTACCTTGAACCTAGAACTTCTAACATCCAGGTACACCCCCTCTACCACCACCGCAACCTATTTAAACCCCTCCACCCCTCTGATTTCAAGGATCAGTTCCCTATCCTTCTTCCCCCAACTGAACCGGCGATAGGCTATTCTTCCAACACCTCCGGCGACCTCTCACCACCCCTTCGGAGAGCCTCCACTAGAGGTGTTCTCCTCCCTCACCTCCTCTTCCTCTCCCGCAGCTGTAATAGGGCTTGGGAGCGTGCCACCTTCCTTACTCTCCATTTCCTTTCTCGTCGGAGCTCTATCCCAAATCCTCTGATTTTGTCCTCCGTTATGTGGCTTTCAATGGAGATCACCTCCCTGCTTCAACCAAGTAACAGTAGATAACTAAGCATTAGTTTAGATTAGTTAGGTAGTTAGTTAGAGTAATGTTAGTTAAGTTTTTAGATCATCTTCTCCGACTCTGGGGAGAGCAATTCTGGCCTCGCTGGACCTTAATGTAGACACAATTATTGAGGGTAAAATGTCTATTCATGCATGTTCCTAGGCTTATATTGCATTTCATGTTATAAATATTGCATAACATGCATCATTCTACATTTAGAGTAGTTGTATAAAATTTAGGTTAATTACGTCCTTTTTGTGGTCAGGAGAGAAGGATATTTATTTCGGAGCCTTGGATTGACGATCCGATCATACGGATCTGATCAAGACGATGATCGGAGTCCAATGCCACCGAAATCACCTCGATCAGAGTCCTGTAGCATCATATGCAATCCGAGGAAGATCAACGGCCAAGAGACTAGGTGACATAATTCAGAGCTTCAAATGACAAATTCAACCACGCGGATAAATTCGGGTCTACGATCGCAGCCTAACGACGCAAAAGTCGACTCAATTCGACCTTTGTAGTAGCCCCTACAACGAAAAGATGGATGGCCCAGATTGCGCCACGTGGCACAGCCCAGGCCGCCAAGCGCATGCAAGTGCCACCACACGCACACAACAGCATGGGTGCGCGCACGTGCGCGTAGGCACGCATGCACAGCGCAGCGCCAACGCATGAAGCGTGCGTGTGCGCGGAGAGCACCCAGTGTAGCACCAGCGGAGCATGCAGCGAATCTTCAGCGATAGACTGACAAACTTATAGCGACGCTTACAGCCATCGCTAATTCATCGCATGCCAGCAGAGCCAGCTGTGGGCACCAACAGGCATGAGCTTGCTACAGCAACATTTCCAGCGACGACTTGGATGTCACTAATGGTCTCATACCTATTTTTTGCCTCTTCTCCATTATAAAAGGACCTACACCCCCTCCCTTCCAAGCCATCTCTACCTACTCTACTCTCACCTACTCCCAAGCTCTAGCAAGCCTACCAACGTTCCATTAGAGCTTGTTCTCAAGCTCCTATGGCGCCTATTAGTGTAGCAAACCTCTGCCCCACCAAATACTCCTCCAACTTCCCATCCCCCTTCATAGGTCACCTTGGGGCCATCCTCCCACCTCCATTCTAGTAGCAGATCACCTCCGTCTTCTCACCTCCATTTCGGAGCCACGCTGAAGCTTTCCTCAACCCGACGTCCTCCTACATCTCACCTTCGTCGTCTCGCTCCTTACCTCCTTCATCCGAGCTTCCGTTAGGCGCCATCGTCTTGCCGAACAGCCGATTCAGGAGATTTCCTCTCACCCCCTCTCTTTTTATGCTTTTGTACAATATTGTAACAGACATTAATGATATATAAAATATTTGTTCCATATCTCTTGTGATTTATTCTGCTTGTCTTCTTCTTACAAAAACACAAAAAAATAACAAAACCCTAAAATACCAAAATCAAACAAAATGAAGTGCAGTTTTCACTTAAAGTAAACGTTGCCTCCCTGTGTTCGACCCGGGACTCCCTTGAAGTTTCAGCATAAATTTTATCTGACCACGCATTTTGCAACTACGATAACGGGTTACATGTAACCCCAATTTTTAACTCATGAAAAACGTGCGACCATTTTGGTGCCGTTGTTGGGGAGGCAACGGAATTTACTTTATTATTTTCTGCGCTTCTTTGCATTTACATAACACTAACCCCACTTATCTCTGATCTATTGTCTTGCAGGTACCCTAGCATGGAGATCCAAGTGCGGTAGACCGGAGTAAAGTGCAGGTACAGTGTTTTGTAAGTGTCCCCCACACCACCCCCACCATAGTTTTCATTCCATAACCTAATAACTCAAACCCCAATCAACTTAGGTATTTTTTTTATAAATCCTAGGATAGATTTGGTTGTTTGTTTGCCACCTCTACTTACTTCGCCATCCACATAAATAAATAAAAAATTAAAAAAAAGTGTTATCTGATTGTGGGATTTTCTGAAAGAGGCATACCTTAACACCCACAATTCTCGACTTAAGGCACACCACTCCACTTTGATTCTACCACTTAACTGGGATCTAACCTGTGGATCTGGTACACTTCAACTCAAAACACATAAGTGAGTAGAAATCTGATTAGGCTAAGACATTGTGTGCCTTAATCTGTGGTGCGAATAGGCCAATTGATTGATTTGTTTAGGTCGCACCACTCAAATTAAAAGGTATCCATCTGTAGCTTGCCACTTAAGGTTGATTCTTAGGGCTGAAACAGGCACTCCACATTATTTTTTATTTTTAAAGGAACATATCTATTGGACCCTAGTTCCATCTCTCTTCTGTGTTTTGATGTTAACAAAATCATTTTTGAATTCTAATATGTTTATGAAGTGATTATAGGTCAAAAGAATCTATGGATGCAGGCAAAAAGATTGCACATGAAGGAAGAAGTTTCTGAAGATTTTAGTTTTTATTGTATCTTAGAATTTTTCTATGTCTCCAAACAAGTAAAATATAATCTAGGTATTAAAATCAAAGTAGAGATAACTAGGATTCAAAATATCGTTCATTTACTCGGTTCTTAACTCAAAGTCGACTCTTTCAAAACAAAGTCATCTAGAGTAGATTGGATTTCTCAACTGATTAACACTAATGATCTTTGGTACTTGCTCGACACAGGTTTGGACCTAAGTTCCAAACTGTGAACATCAAGTACCGGTACTCATCATGAGTACCGGTATCAAGTGGTCACAGTTTGTGAACTGGGTTTTTGCTTAGACCTTACAAGTATCGGTACTCATCATGAGTACCGGTACATGAAGGTCATAGGAGCCATAACTATGCGTTACAAGTACCGATACTCATCATGAGTACTGGTACATGTAGGTCACAGGACCCAAGACTGTGCGTCACAAGTACCAGTACTCACAATGAGTACCGGTACCTAGTGATTTGGCTGTACTGACTATATGTAGTCAATACCAGTACCAAGAGTTCAGTACCGGTACCAACTGTTGTGACCAGCCTGAACAGCTAATTTGCAATTAATCTTAATTCTAATGTTCCTAAAATAACCCTAATGGCTAGAATTCGTGGGAGAGGTGATTAGTGGTCTATATAAGCACTCTTTGAGTGTTGTTTTAGACACCTCTAAGCTAAGAAATATACTCTTGCCTACACCTTGAATTCTCCATTTTCAAGCTGAAAGAGAGTTTGTTTTGTTACATACATTTCAGGGCATCTCATCATTTGCAATAAATCTTCAAAGGCGATCGTATTTTTCTGTAATCAATCGTTTGTTTTATGCCTTAGTTTTTCTCGTTAGATTTGGTTATATTTGTTATAAGATATATTCTTGTTGGAGACTTAGGAAATAGTTGTAAGCTTCTATTTACATTTTGCTTAAACCTATATTTTTATCTTTTCTTCATATCTTGTAATTGGGTTGAGGTAACCCATTAATTTCCTCTGATATTAGTAAATTGATTCCCTCTGAGTTGAGGGAATCGGGTTAAAAATCCTAAGTCGGGAGGCTTAGGTAGTGGAGTACCCAGATGAGGGGAACCACTATACATCTTGTGCCTTTTGTGGTTTGATTTGTTTTGAAATTTTTATTTCCCACACTATTCATCCCCCTTCTAGTGTGCTTGTCATTTACAGATCCTGCAGGTGGTATCAGAGCGGGTTGCGAAAAGAAGTGACATTCTATTTCGCTATGGCATCACCAGTATAGTGCACCGAAGGACAGTCATCCACAAGTCTCCCTACTTTGATGGGACGGACTATGGATACTGGAAGAGGAGGATGCAAATCTTGCTCAAGGCCATGGATGAGGACTCATGGATGTTTATCCAAGAGAAGTATGTGGATCCAGAGCCACAAGAAGGAGTGGCATGGACGACAGAACAAAAGAAAAGGATCGCGAGAAATGCAAAAGGGATGAACGCACTCTATTGTGCGTTATCAAGAGAAGAATTTAACCGTATCTCTACATGCGAGTCTGCATACGAGATATGGAACACATTGCAAGTCACCTATGAAGGTACGAGTAAAGTTAAAGAAACACATATATCTATTCTAACAGAAAGCTATGAGTGTTTCAGGATGCAGAAAGTTGAATCAATCAAACGGATGTACACAAGATTTGGAGAGATTGTGAATCTAATGAAGAATCTTGGAGTCAAACTCAAGGAGGAACAACTTGTAAGGAAAATCTTAAGATCCCTTACAAGCGACTCATCTCCAAAGACCACAGCCATTCAAGAGGCAAAAGATCTTTCTACTCTCTCATTAGATGAGTTAATTGGAAGCCTCATGGCATACGAAGCCCAGTTAGAAAATATGAAGAAGAATGAAGAAAAATCCATAAGCAAGAAAAATGAGCTTGCTTTCAAGCTTTAAAGGAGATATCGGACTTTGATGACTCAAATTCCGACGAAGAAGAGGAGCTTGCTCTTCTAACAAGAAGATTCAGAAGATTCATCCAAAAACAAGGTAAGAAAGTTGATAAAATAGTGCAAGAAAAAGGGACACATACGAAAAGATTGTCCAATGATCAAGAAGAAGAAGGAAGAAAAGAAGGACAAAGAACTTGACCAAAAAAAAATGAAGACTTCAAGAAAGGCATTCAAGGCAACTTGGGATGATAGTGATTCTGACATGGAATCATCTTCCGAAGAATCTGAAGAAACAGAAGTTGCACATCTTTGCTTAATGGAAAACGATGACAACTCAGAAAATGAGGTAGATTCTGAAGTTACCTTTATTGAATTAGTACAAGCATATGAAGATTTATATAATAAGGCTAGGATGATTAAAAAAGAAAATAAGGTTTTGCATGATAGTTATAGAACCCTAGAAATAGAGAAATCTTGTTTAGAAATAGAATTAGATATGTCCAAAGAAACTAACAATCAATTACATGCAAAAATAGTAGAATTAGAAGACTTTATAAACACTTTGAAGATACTTTGAATAATTTAAAACCAACAACTAGGCTGAATACAAAATTTTGTAATAATCTAAAAGCTAAGTTCAATAATAAAAAGAACACACAAAATAAATCACATGCACCTAGATGATGAGTCTATTTTAATGGACTAATATTACGCCTAAGTAACTTTAATTGTATCTTTTAGGTTTGTTAATAACTATATTAAGTTATAGAATGTTTGCATGCATCATGATTTAGGTTTACATCTATTCTATAACTTAATGTGTTCTTTTTATGTGCAGGAAAAATAATTGGCAAAAGAATGAGGAGGAAAGGGTAAATTTCCCTTTCAAATAACCGGCGGTTGTTCTTTTCCCCATCCTCCGGGCACCCTCAACAGCCGCCGGCCAGAAATAGTTAAGGGATTTGAAAATCCCTTAACTCACGCACGTGCAAACCAGGAGGAGTTAAAAAGAAGAGGCGGAGAAAGGGGAGAGAAGATCATCCGGAGAGAGTAGGTAACTCCAGCATGCACTGTGGATCCATCTTCCCCCCTGCGGGGAACTACATCAAGCGTGCACTGTGCACAACTTCCTCCATCTTCTCCACTGCCATCACGGGCACTCCAACCTCTCCAACGCCACTGCCACAGCCTTCCCCGTGCACCAGGATCTGCATCTTCCCTGCGCAGGAGCGCGCCCTACTCCTCCGCGCGCCCATCTCTAGTCGCATCCTCCTTTCAGCTCTTCCGCCCTCCAGCACCAAGTGCAGCAGTTCAACCCTCCTGCAGGCACTAGCATCGCACCACCCGCGCCTCCTGTAGCGCGCGCCTGCACCCGCCTTCAAGCACCCACAGGCGCTGCATCCGCCCCTACCAGGCCGTGCACACCATCCAGGGCCTTCAACCCTCTGCAGCGCTTCCCTCCAGTGCCCGCTCAGCACCCGCAACCTTGCCAAGCGCCCGCAAGCACACCCTCCAACGCTGCAGGAGCTCACGCCACCTCAGGCTGCACTGTAGCCAGGCCGCACCCGCACAGCACCTCTTCACCCGCAGGCGCTACCCCCTTCCAGCGCCTTCAACCCTCTGCAGCGCCCGCTCCTTCTCCACCTTGCACTCCCACAGGCACGCGACTCAACCTCCAATGCTCGCCTTCCCTTCCCCCGCTAGCGCCTTCAACCCGCAAGCGTGCCATCAACACCTCCTGCCACACCCGCAAGCACGTGCCATCTGCAACACGTGCGGCAGCGCCAGCACCCGTTCACTGCCGCCACTCCTCCTCCACCGGCCGGCCACCTCCGGCCACCTCCGTCGATGCCACGGCCTCCATCGGATAGGTCTCATCCTCGCCAACCTCCCTACCGAGTCCACAGCCCACCGGTGCTCTCTCGCGAGGAGGAGAGAGAGAAAATGCTCTGTTTCCTCTGATATTAAAAATTACATTCACTGCCCTTGCCACCAGAATTTGATTTTTATTTATTATTATTTTATTGTGGCAAAATTGCACATGCACACTCATATTTTCTGATAATTACATGTTATTGATATTCAACTATTTCAAGATTGGTTTTGGGCTTAACTTGTGCACTAAGTTTCCCTATTATATGTCAAGTGAAAATTACATAAAATCATCATATATTTATTGAAGATTTCAGTGAGGGAAAATTGCACATATACCCTTATCTTTTTAAGTTATTGTGAATCTACTTTCCATCGCATTTTATGTCAAATTTAAATAGAGATTTCGCACTTTACTGAAAGAATATAAAATAATCGAGAGTTTATTGCATAATTGCCTCCCTATGGACACAACCTGCTCTTCTATGAGTGGTTTTTTTTTTTTTTGATTAGTTGATTTTTCCACCACTTAAATATTACAATGCAAAGCAGAAAGTTGACTTGTCAAATTGGCACCGTTGCCGAGGAGGCAACAGACGCAATAGATTTACTTCATTGTTTTTAAATCTTCTGAGTTGCGAAATTATCTGATCAATTTTTTTTACTGTGCGAGGAATCTAAAGAGGCGACAAGGCGCAACAGAGCGGCGATAGCAAGCACGAGTTAAGCCACACGAGGAAAAGATGAAGGAGACCAAGATCCTGTTTTCACAGAGGATTCTCCGTCATCACAAATTTATTTCTGTCTTTTAGCCCTTGTAGTAATTGGGGCTGAATTTTTCAGGGTTTGTCCCTGCATTCTTTAGCTACTAGGGCTAAGAATATATTTTTTTGTGCGTGCGTGATTCTATTTTATGCTTGCCTGCTTTTAAAACCAACAAAGAAAATATCGAGCTGCCTATTTAGAAGTTGCATGCCCTTCGGTGCATGCATTTAGGGGTGCTTGAGCAGCACATTAGATCTTATTATTGCATTGCAAGCATGTTAGCACGAAGATTGCTGGAGCAGTGTTGAACGTGTTTTGCGAATTGCTACGCTAACGTGTTTGGTTTCGGAAAACCTGTCGTTGTAGTTCGAAAGCGAAGAATTCATGTTCAACAAATAAAATTTATACCGAAAAGAATTTCGGGTCGAACACAGGAAGGCTACGTTGATCTATATTCGCAATTATATTTTTTTTTAGGATTTTTGTTAAGCAAGGCAATATAATTACAATGGAGCTATCAAACTAAGAGAGAGAGAGAGAAAGAGAGAGAGAGAAAGAGAACATACATTCAATATTTCAATTGTTTATAAAAGTTACCTAGAAAGCGGAAAATCAATTACACTATAAAGCAGGAAAATTCTACACTAGAAAAGCTGTAAATAAGAATGGGAGAGAGAAGTTATCCTCCTCGACGATTGCTTGGAGGACGAGCTGCCCGGGATGACGCCTGGATGAAAGAGAATGAAGCAGGACGAAGGAGGACGAAGTAGAAGAACGGGAATGAAGCAACACGCCGTCATCGTCGTGGGATCCACTTCCGAAGGAGAACGAAAATTGGACTTTATCTCGCAAGAAGCATCCCGGGTGTGGGACAAACTTCTTTTGAGCTTTGGAGGGGTAGAGAGGAGAAAGAAGGGATGAGAATTTCGTATGGAGGGGGTCTCCTTTTATAGTTGCAAGGAGTGGGGGCAAAATGGACATTATAACTTCAAAATAATAAAAGAGGGGTCTTTAGTGACGAATAAATCCGTCACTAAAGCCCCGACGTGGGCGTCGCCTCCGCGCCCACGCGCACCTCCTCAGCTGCCCGCTCCTCAACGTCCAGCGCTTTTCAGCCGTCCGATTGCGAGATCGGATGGCTTAAGATGCATCCGCGCCCGCGCGCTGTGCACCCCCCGTTCGTCTGATTGCGCGTCCGATTGCGCGTCCAATCGCGCGCCGACACTATCGGGTGCGCGCGACCGTCCGATCTTCATCTGACGCTCCACGCGCCTCAATCGATCGCACCCTCTATCGCCTCGCCGTGGATCGAGCCTGCGCCCCGCGCTCGCGATAGCGCGCTCGACCACTACGCTATGGGGCACGGATGGTCGAGCAGGCGCTTTTAATTGCGAGCGCCCACAGCTATTGGATTAAGATCCAACGGTGGAGAGCGATCGGGCACGGGACTTTCACAAGACGCAAGTGGCCGTTTGGGCGGCTGAGATGGCGCCATGTGGCGCTATCTTGGCCGTCCATCTTCTGAAAGTTGTAGATGGTGCCATGGATGTCAGATTGACTCGATTTTTGTGTCGTTGGGCTGCGATCGTCAATCCGAATTCATCCGTGTGGTCGGATTTATCATCTGAAGTGCAGATTTACACCATCCTGGCCCTTGATCTTCTAAGGTTCCCAGGTCACTATCTGATGCTACGGATGCCTGATTAGGGCGATCTTGGAGTCGTTGAACTCCAATCATCGCCCTGATCACATCCATACGGTTGGATCTTTGATCCAAGGCCCTGATAAAATATTTTCCCTGTCCAAGCACATAAAAGGAGACAATTAACCTCCATTTTATTCAAAGTATTCTAAATGCAAGATGATGCATGTAATGCAATATTTATATCATGAAATGCAATCCTATGCTTAAGAACATGCATAAATAGACATCTTAAGTAGTGTAAATGTGTTTACATCATACCCCCATGCCTATCTTTTGCTAGTCCCTAGCAAAAACTATATGCTATTTATAAAAGAATTAGGTTAGATTATTTGGACTTGAGTTATTTTTCAATCATTAAGAAATTGTCTACTTAGGAATTGAACTTTCAAAGACACAACAGTGCCCGGGTATTAACCAAAATGCAGACCGCTTCAAGCCCTTGCCTTATTAAAAGAAAAATTTCTTTTTCTCTTTTCTAATTTTTTTTTTGATTTTCAAATTTTCAGGTTTAAGAGTGGCTTTCTACGGCCATTCAACTCACCCAAAATTTGATGAGAACCTTAAGCTTTAAGCATCTTATTGTGATTGTGATAGACTCGTTGACCGGTAATTAGAACGGACTTCGGATTTCTACGCCTCTAGGTGACCTAACCAGAATTCTACCTAAAAGTGTATCTTTACAACCGGTAGCTTTCTCCCTACTTTTTTTTTTTTTACGGGGACAACATAAGGGTGAATCCAGTGTATATCTCCCCGGTTTATTCTACTTCTTCATTTCTTCCTAAGTGTTTTGGGAATTTTTAGTGCATTTTCTGAGCTGGGTTCTGGACAACCGGTCAATGAGCTGTTACCACCGACAACTTGCCAGCCATAGTCATGCGGCGAAGTGTGGCTTATTTCTTTTTGTTCTTTTCTCCTTTTTTTTTTTTTAAAGTAGGTGGCTTCCTTAGTTTAAGATTTACCTAAAGGCAGCAAACTAAGAAAGGCCCAGTGACTGGCCTCTGGACAACCTACCTATAGGCTGTTACCCACAATAACTTGCCAGCCATATCACCCTAGAAGGTTCATTAGCTACCCAATTTCCGTTAAAATCGCCGAACAACGAGTCAGTGCAAAGAAAGTGTGTAGATGCTTAAGACTTAAAATTCCCTCAAATCAGAGGGCGGGTTGATAAGTCGTGTACTTATCACCCAAACTTATTTACTCCAATTACAAAAGAATTAAGATGGTGAGGACTCAAAAAAAAATCCACATTTTAGTGGATACACAGGCTAATTAAGTCCAAAGACTTGAGGGGTCTTTGTGTTCAGATCCTAATGTAAAATTTCTTAGGATTGAAAAGTCCTAATGTCCAACTAATCCTTCCTTTTTAAAAAAAAAAAAAAAATTTAAATAAGAAGAGAGACAATTTACATGGATTTCACAAGGCTGACCAAATAATTCATGAATGAATCCACCCCCCCATGCCTAGCTAATGCAATGTCCTCATTGAAAAAGAGACATGAAAGAAAGGGTAGAATATGAAAGATGTCACCTGGATATGAAGCTCGTATCAGCCTTGTGCCATATGTACAATTGCTGAGTTTAATGCCATCAGCTAGGCGAAGTCCAGCCAAAGAAGTCACAGAATGGCTAGAGCAACAGAGTCTGAGACGGGTTCTGGAAGATTACGGTCAACAACAGGCTTCAAACGTTGACCGTTGACTTTAAGGTGTTACCTATCTTTGGGTCAGAAATCTGAACGGCACCATTAGGAAAAATCTGATCTATTATGAATGGGCCATTCCATTTAGACCTAAGTTTACCAGGAAAGAGCTTAAGTTTAGAATCAAATAACCAGACCTTCTGGTTTGGCTCAAAGCTCTTGCAGGAAATCAATTGATCATGTAGAGCTTTGGTCCGAGCCTTGTAGATCTTGGCATTCTCATAAGCATCATTTCTAAGCTCCTCCAACTCAGATAGTTGGAGTTTCCTGGTCTTTCCAGCTAGATTCAGATCTAAATTGCATTGTTTGATTGCCCAGAATGCCTTGTGTTCAATCTCTATGGGTAGATGGCACACCTTTCCATACACCAAATGGAATGGAGACATGCCGATGGGCATTTTATACGCCGTACGGTAAGCCCAAAGAGCGTCCTCAAGCTTTTGAGTCCAATCCTTGCGATCAGGCCTAACCATTTTTTGCAGAATGTTCTTGATCTCTCGATTGGAGATTTCGGCTTGTCCATTCATTTGGGGATGGTAAGGTGTGGAAATTCTATGATTAACCCCGTATTTGGCCAATAAATTCCGAAATTGGGCATTAGTAAAATGAGTGCCACCATCACTGATGTTAGCCCTCGGAATCCCAAACCTACTGAAGATATTTTTCTTGACAAAATTGATGACCACCTTGTGGTCATTGGTTCGGGTGGGAATTGCCTCAATCCATCTGGACACATAATCAACAGCAATAAGAATGTACTGATGTCCAAATGAAGGGATAAAGGGTCCCATGAAATCAATGCCCCAAACATCGAAAATTTCTACAAGAAGAATAGGGTTTAGGGGCATCATATCTCTCTTAGTTATGTTCCCGAGTGACTGACATCGAGAACATGACCTTGAGAAGTCCTGGGCATCCTTTAATAAAGACGGCCAATAGAACCCAGATTGCAAGATTTTTGCAGCCATCTTTCTCCCGGAGAAATGTCCACCACACCCAGATGCATGGCAGAACTCGAGTATACTGTTGAATTCATTCTCTGGTATGCATCGGTGAATAATCTGATCAGAGCCGATACGATACAGTTCAGGGTCCTCCCAAAAGTAGTATTTGGCCTCAGATTTGAGTCTATCTCGTTGTTGCTTGGTCCAATCCTGGGGGATTTGACCAACGGCCAAATAGTTAACAATATCAGTAAACCATGGGGAGTGGACACCTAAAACTGTAAGAATGGTTTCGTCCGGAAAAGTGTCAGCAATCGGTATGTCCGAACAAGAAGAATCACCTAGGAGTCTCGACAAATGATCTGCTACCACATTTTGTACCCCGGCTTTATCCTTGATTTCAAGATCAAATTCTTGAAGAAGAAGAATCCAACGAATAAGCCGGGGTTTAGCATCCTTTTTAGCCAAGAGATGTCTCAAGGCCGAGTGGTCGGTATAAACAATAACATGACACCCCAAGAGATAAGCCCTGAATTTTTCCAAAGCAAATACTATAGCTAGTAATTCCTTTTCAGTAACAGTGTAATTCCTCTGGGCTTCATCCAGAGTTTTACTAGCGTAGTAAATGACAGAGGGCTTTCCGTCAATTTTCTGACCCAGGACAGGCCCGACCGCGTAATCAGAAGAGTCGGTCATGATCTCAAAAGGGGCTATCCAAATTGGTGGTTGCAAAATTGGAGCACAGGTGACTACCATTTTCAGAAAATCAAATGCCTTTCGGCATGATTCGTTAAAAACAAACGACGTTTCTTTGGTAAGAAGATTGCTCAAAGGACGAGCAACCTTCGAGAAATCCTTGATGAATCTTCGATAAAATCCCACATGGCCAAGAAATGATCTGATTTGTTTAACAGATGTGGGATGAGGAAGTTTAGCGATAGCATCAACCTTAGCTTTGTCCACTTCAATTCCCCGTTCAGAGATTACATGACCCAAAACGATGCCCTCTTGGGTCATGAAATGACTCTTTTCCCAGCTAAGGACCAGTCGTGTCTTGATACATCGCTTAAGAATCATTTCCAAATTAGCCAAACATGAGTCAAATGATTCTCCGAAAATAGAGAAATCATCCATGAAGGCTTCCATAAACTCTCCCACCATGTCAGAAAATATGGCTAGCATACACCTTTGAAAAGTCACAGGTGCATTGCATAACCCAAAAGGCATCCTACGAAAAGCAAAGGTTCCGTAGGGATAGGTGAAAGTAGTTTTTTCCTGATCCTCAGGATGGATAGGAACTTGGTTATATCCCGAGTAGCCATCAAGAAAATAGAAGTACTTCTTCCCAGCTAATTTTTCCAAGATTTGATCATTGAAGGGCAGGGGAAAATGATCCTTTTTAGTGGTTGTGTTCAGCTTTTGGTAATCAATACAAACTCTCCAAGAGGAAGCTGAACGAGTTGTGATAGATTCACCTCTCTCATTAGTCACAACAGTAATCCCGGCTTTCCTTGGAACAATTTGAACGGGACTTACCCAGGGACTGTCAGAGATTGGATAAATAATTCCTGCATCGAGCCACTTGATGATTTCCTTTTTGACCACTTCTCGCATATTTGGATTCAATATCCTCTGCATCTGGCGAGAAGGGCGGAATCCATCTTCCAAAAATATTCTATGATTACATTAAGATGGCTCTATCCCCCTGAGGTCATGAATGGTCCAACCAATTGCCTCCTTATGTTCCTTTAGAACCTTAATCAATTTAATCTCTTGCTCCTTTGTCAATTTAGCACTAATAATCACAGGGAGTGTATTCTGCGGTCCTAAGAATTGATATTTTAAATTCTCGGGCAATGGTTTCAATTCAAGCTGGGGTAGGGTAATGATTAATGGTAGGGTAGATGCTGAAGATTCAACAATAGGAAGAGGTTTTGAGTGAGCAAAATCAGTAACCTCTTCCGAAGATGTCAGGTCAGAGGGTTGCGGGTCAAATTCATCAACCAAAGAGGAACTTTCAATTGAAGAAACTGTCAAACAAGTTTCAATATTAACATAATCCTCATCAAGTTCCTCAATAAATCCACAATCCTCAAATTTGTTGATCGCCTTAAAAATATCCAATTTCATTTGTTGGTCCCCAAAGGCGATTTCCATGCTACCACTTTCACAATTAATGTTGGCCTTTGCGGTAGCCAGGAACGGACACCCTAGAATGATGGGTGTGTTCCTCAGATTATCTGGTACATCCATGTCAAGGACAAGGAAATCTACAGGAAAATAGAAATCCTTGACCTTAACTATAACATCTTCAATAACGCCTCGCGGGTTTGTGACCGAATGGTCCGCTAACTGTAGCGTTACTGAAGTTGGCCGAAGTTCACCTAACCCAAACTTCTCGTAGAGAGAAGTAGGAATTAGGTTGATGGATGCACCGAGATCCAAAAGTGCTCTATCAAATGTGTAATCTCCGATAACGCAAGAAATCAAAGGAGCACCAGGATCTCTCTTTTTCTGAGGGAGGTAGTGCAGGATAACAGAGCTAGCCTGCTCGGAGAGTACCACCTTCCTCGGAACAGATTCTCTCGACTTACGCTTTTGTGTACATAATTCCTTTAAAAATTTTGCGTAAGCCGGTATGTGCTTGATAACATCAAGGAGCGGAATATTGATCTCAACATTCTTAAATAAATTCAGAAGCTCTTCATTGCTATCAACAGACTTCTTCTTCTTTGCTTTGGCTAAGGCTTCAGGAAAAGGAACATGAGTCAGATCTTTGGAATCAGGTTCCTGAGCCTTGATTTCTCCTCTAGAATTCTCCTCTCTCTCCTCAGATTCTTCAGGATTCAAAAGATCAGAATAGTGTGGTTGTGGATCCTGAGTCTTCTTACCACTCCTCAAAGTGACAGAATTTGCAGAAGCGTAAGAATTTGGGTCTTGGGGAGGGTTAGGAAAGATTGGAGGGGCTTGATTGACCATGAATTGTTGATTAGCAAAAGAAGAAGACGAGGAACCCTGCTCAACCACCTGAGCATGTGCGTGCTGGTCCCTCTGATTTCCGTACCCTTGGGCTTGATTGCCTGGATTTATAATGTTTCGCGGGTTGGGTATGGGTTGGGATGGTAGAGATCCGGGTTGACGAGAGTTAGCAATGAGCCTGGATTGCAACTTGTCTAGCGAGTTTTTCATTTGCTACATAAGCTGGAGCATAGATCCTTGCATCTCTACCATTTGACGGTTCAAATCAGCCTGCCCTGCGGGTTGACGGGCATTCCAAGCTGGCTGATTGACCTGATTCGGAGGCAACTGAGTATATACTTGACCCTGACCCATTGGACGTTGCGGAGCATAGTTGCTAGGTCGGAATTGGGTCTGATACCCCAGATTTTTCCAAGAGAAGTTAGGGTGGTTTCTCCAACCTGGATTATAGGCATTCGAGTAGGGGTTGGATCTAACATTCTCTTGTACAACACAGACATCCTCATAGGGTGAGGATGGAGAGAAAGAAAGGGAAGGATCAGAAAAACTGGGATCAAAGGCCCCAGTTGGGAACCCATGGGGTTCCGAGAAATGCTGACTCATAGATTGAGTCGCATCGAGTTGATTCACGAACTCCCATCCAGAAGAAGCTCGTGAGGAATGGAATCCCGAATTTTGGGATTGAGTGGATCGAGAGTTGTTCATAGAATTGCCAACCATCCACTCTTCCATTCTTTTAGCAACGAAGTCCACCTTATCAAGTTTATTACAAATCAATTGCATATCAAATGAATGGGAGTCATGGACTTCATTGACATTTGATCTAGGTTGCTGGGACCGGTTAAAAGTATCCATGGAGGCATGATTAATTGAATTCTCACTCATTTCCTCAAATAAATCATGTGCACTATTTGCATCTTTATTGAGGAAATTGCCTCCGCAAGAAGCATCCACATGGTTTCTGAGTTGCTCATTCAACCCATGATAGAAGATCTGCACGAGTTGCCATTTCGGCACCTCGTGGTGTGGACACCTCTGCAATAAGTCCTGAAATCGCTCCCAGGCCACATGAAACTGCTCCCCCGGCCGCTGGGTAAAGGTAGTGATTGCCCGTCTTAAAGCATTGGTACGACCGATTGGGAAGAATTTCTTCAGAAAGGCCGATTTCAACTCATTCCAAGTTGTAATTGGTCTTCCTATTGTCCTATACCAATGCGCAGCTTTATCCCTAAGAGAGTGGGGAAGAAC
Organism: Thalassia testudinum; assembly: GCA_037157565.1. Classification (NCBI taxonomy): domain Eukaryota; kingdom Viridiplantae; phylum Streptophyta; class Magnoliopsida; order Alismatales; family Hydrocharitaceae; genus Thalassia; species Thalassia testudinum. Next base: position 115,747,480 of record JAZHRO010000025.1, read on the forward strand.
CTCATGATCATTTGCTCCTCGTTAACGTTTCGAGCCTTGGTGGTCTGGACCAAAGTCGTCAAATCTTCCAAGTGCTGAAACGGATCTTCGGAGCCAAGCCCATGATAATGTTTAATCAGGCTTAACACCTGGGGCTTGATTTCTACGTCACCGGCTGGAATCTGAACACTAGGACGTTCCCCGTAATTCGAAGGATCATAAAAATCCTTCAAGGGCTGAGCGCCCTGCATTTTCTGGAACCATTCTTGCATTCTCTGCATTTGTTCCAGCTGCCTTCTAAATTCTTCCTGTGGATTTTCAAGTAGAGGAGGCTGTTGTTCGGCCATGGGATCAAATTAACCAAAATCTAACTTGCGCCTCCTAGAATGTTCTAACGATCCTTCCAATCGGGGATTCAATGATCGTCTTCGCAGCATAAACTAGGAGAAGGTCGGAAGGACTGGGGATATGGACCCTGCAGCACAACAAAACAAGGCTGTCCTTAAGTGGGGTAGCCTAAGGATCTACTAACTCCCAAAACCAGCCTTAAGACTGTAAGTGATTTACTCTACTTGCATCTGTTTAATCCAACCAGTTAGAAGGAGGGACTGGGGAGAAGGTTCTTCCTTTGGCTTTCGCCTCCGGTTCCTAGTGTACCCCTCAGCCGCGATCGCCTCCGGTTCCTAGTGTACCCCCCAGCCGCGATCGCCTCCGGTTCCTAGTGTACCCCCCAGCCGCGATCGTTTGACTCTGCTCCCCTAGCTAGACATCAGATTAATTAGTACAAGTAGGTTAATCAAAAATAATCTCAGACTAGGCCCTGAAGAGCGAATCAAACCTTAAGGCCAACGTCTACTCAATTTTATTAAGGCCTGGGATTGTGGTGCTTATGGAATGTGATGGGCCCTTACAATGGGTTGTGCCCTTAATGATTGATTGAGATTTGTGTAAGTGCGTGCACAACCAGGGTTTTCATGCAAGATTATTGATAATGTGTGAATTTTAGTGTTCAAATCTTGCTTAAGTAGCTTTTAGGGTTTTAAATTAGGTGAATTGCAATCAAGTTTCTAAGCAAACCAAGTTGTAAAACATGGGTGAAGATTGTTTTCCTTTAAAATCAGAAAGAAAGTGGAGTGCCTGGAATATACCTAGATTGAAAACCCTAAGGAGGAGCTACTTGATGAGTTGGTTTTAAAATAAAGTGGTGCGGCCCAAACAACTCAAACAACTGGCTACAAATGCACCACTAAGTTAGGCACTCAAAGATGATTAACATAGAATGATTTCTACTCTATTATGTGTTGCTTTGTGTGTACCGGTTCCACAGATCAGAACCCGGTTGAGTAGAAAACAAATCAAGTTAATCAAGTGCCTTGAATGTGGGTGTGTGTTGTGTTTGTTGAAAATTACCCCACAATTTTTTTTTTTTTATGGATGAGGGTGGAATGAATGTGAGTGAAAATCCAAACAACCAAACTATTCCTAGGATTTATGCAAACACCTAGGTTAATTGGGATTTGGATTTAATGTGGCGAATGAAATCTATGGAGGGGGAAAGAATGGGGGAGCACTTACAGTTGTCTTCAACTGCACTTTACTCCAGTATACCGCTTATTGATTCCTTGATGGAGGTCTCTGCAAAACAATAGACACAAGAGAAAGCTAGTTAGAAAACAAATAAAGTGCAAGAAATGCGAAGAAAAGATTGGAAATCGTTGCCTCCCCGGCAACGGCGCCAAAATGTTGAACGTGTTTTGCGAATCGCTACACTTACGTGTTTGGTTTCGGAAAACCTGTCGTTGCAGTTCGAAAGTGAAGAATTCGTGTTCAACAAATAAAATTTATACCGAAAAGAATTCTGGATCGAACACAGGGAGGCTACGTTGATCTATATTCTCAATTATATTTTTTTTTAGGATTTTTGTTAAGCAAGGCGATATAATTACAATGGAGTTATCAAACTAAGAGAGAGAGAGAGAGAGAAAGAGAACATGCATTCAATATTTCAATTGTTTATAAAAGTTACACTAGAAAGTGGAAAATCAATTACACTATAAAGTAGGAAAATTCTACACTAGAAAAGCTGTAAATAAGAATGGGAGAGAGAAGTTATCCTCCTCGACGATTGCTTGGAGGACGAGCTGGACGGGACGACGCCTGGATGAAGGAGAACGAAGCAGGACGAAGGAGGACGAAGTAGAAGAACGGGAACGGAGCAGCACACCGTCGTCGTCGCGGGATCCACTTTCGAAGGGGAACGAAAATTGGACTTTATCTCGCGAAAAGCATCCCGGGTGTGGGACAAGCTTCTTTTGAGCTTTGGAGGGGTAGAGAGGAGAAAGAAGGGATGAGAATTTCGTATGGAGGGGGTCTCCTTTTATAGTTGCAAGGAGTAGGGGCAAAATGGACATTATAACTTCAAAATAATAAAAGAGGGGTCTTTAGTGACGGATAAATCCGTCACTAAAGCCCCGATGTGGGCGTCGCCTCCGCGCCCACGCGCGCCTCCTCGGCTGCCCGCTCCTCAATGTCCACGCACGTCCAGCGCTTTTCAGCCGTCCGATCGCGAGATCGGACGGCTTAAGATGCGTCCGCGCCCGTGCGCTGTACGCCCCCCGCGCATCTGATTGCGCGTCCAATCGTGCGTCGACGCTATCGGGCGTGCACGGCCGTCCGATCTTCATCTGACGCTCCACGTGCCTCAATCGATCGTGCCCTCCAGCACCTCGCCGCAGATCAAACCCGCACCCCGCACTCGCGATAGCACACTCGACCACTGCGCTATGGGGTGCGGATGGTCGAGTGAGCGCTTTTAATTGCGAGCGCCCACAGCTGTTGGATTAAGATCCAACGGCGGAGAGCGATCGGGCGCGGGGCTTTCACAAGGCGCAAGCGGCCGTTTGGGCGACTGAGATGGCACCACGTGGCGCTATCTTGGCCGTCCATCTTCTGGAAGTTGTAGATGGTGTCACGAATGTCGGATTGACTCGATTTTTGTGTCGTTGGGCTACGATCGTCGATCCGAATTCATTCGTGTGGTCAGATTTATCATCTAAAGTGTGAATTTACACCATCCTGGCCCTTGATCTTCTAGGGTTCCCGGGTCACTATCTGATGCTACGGATGCCTGATTAGGGCAATCTTGGAGCGTTGAACTCCAATCGTCGCCCTGATCACATCCATACGGTTGGATCTTTGATCCGAGGCCCTGATAAAATATTTGCCCTGTCCAAGCACATAAAAGGAGGCAATTAACCTCCATTTTATTGAAAGTATTCTAAATGCAAGATGATGCATGTAATGCAATATTTATATCATGAAATGCAATCCTATGCTTAAAAACATGCATAAATAGACATCTTAAGTAGTGTAAATGTGTTTACATCAAGCAAGTACATCTTTCTAACTTTTGCATCCAGCTCCTGTTCATGCATTTGCATTCAAATTTAAATTCAAGACCACCAAGTTGTTTGAATTTACTAATTCAGTGGTCGCATAACTAAAAGTGGTACTAATAATCAGATTCAACCCTAAAAGCAATTCACATTTGATCTGATTCTAAGGGACTTGTCTGCGATTTCAAAAGAAATTACAAAGATTTGCGGTGTGTTGCACACTTCTGACACTAAGCATGCACATTAGGCACCGCACTAAGGTCGATCCCTTAAGGCTATAGGCACTGATCTCTTTATCGGTGCAGACCCTCCTATTGTGCTTTGTGGTGGTGGTGATACTATCTTTTGACCAAGTGTTTTGATACTCCATGGAGGGGGACACCCCTTAAAGGAACAAAAGGGTAGTTAAGGGGCACCGCATACGCATCGTCTCAAAGGAAGGGTTCGCCCTACTTGCATCCCTTTGTTCGTCCTTGGAGTAACTTCTCACTTGATCACCTTGGAGTATCATCCAAGCAAAGTATAGGTCCTAGAGCACTCAAAGGTTGAATTAAGGCACGTAATTGCAGTGAAAAACTTGTTTGGCCATTTATATTAACTAATTCAACCTCCGCAATAAAGAAGGTTAAGATTTCAAGTCCACACCCCTCTTATACCACTTACGTGGGAACGGAGGGATAAGTCTTGATCTTTTGACTTATCTTTGGAGTGGAGGTTTAACTTAATAAAAAAACTGAATTGTGTTTTGTATGCTTGGTAGACGCTCTCTTGAGGGTAGTCTAGTGTTTGATCCTAAGCCTGAGAGAATTCTTAGGAGAGCTCACCTAGGAGAAGAAAAAGAAGGAATGGCTGAGCAAGGTGCAAATCAACAAAGGACCCTAAGGGACTATTTTATTCCTACTAACCAACCTGCACAAGCACTAAGACGACCGGCAGGGGATAATTTGTATGAGATCAAGAGCAGTACCATATCTTTATTGCCCTCTTTTTATGGTACTACTAGGGAGGACCCCTACCGACATTTGGAGGAATTCACCGAGGTCTATTCCACGGTGAAGCTCTAGGGCTTTACTAATGAAGCCCTGATGAGGACTCTATTTCCTTTCTCCTTAAAAGATAAGGCCAAGCATTGGTATCATACCCTCGATGCAAGGGTAAATGATTGGGCCATCCTTAAGGGAGAATTTTTAAAAAAGTATTTTCCTATGAGTAAAACCAACCATTACAGAAGAGAGATTATGGGTTTTACTCAACAGGAAGGGGAGCAATTTCATGAGACTTGGGAGCACTTTAATGACCTTCTTAGGTTATGCCCCCACCATCAAGTACCAAGATGGCAGCTGGTCGAAAGGTTCTATAACGGATTATCTGAAAGGCATAGGCAAACCATTGATGCAGCCTGTGCAGGAACCTTCATGACCAGAACTGAGGATGAAGCCTAGGCATTATTTGAAACATTAAGCGACAACTCCATACATTTATCCTCTGCCTATCAAGAAAGAAAACCATCAATCTTGCAGAGGAAGATAGAGGCCCATGAAGCTGGGGCTTCTCAGGATTTGGCTTATCAGATTCAACTATTGAATAAAAACTTTGACAGGCTTTTAGCAAATCCCGGCATGAACCTGCAAGCAGCCTCTATTTTTCAGGCTTCAAGAGAATGCTCCATTTGCCAAAGCACAACGCATGCCACTGCGGAGTGCCATCAGGCAAACCAATTCCCTGAGTTGATTAGGCTGACTTGAACACGGCCCAAGGTTTCCACCCCCTCGCAATAACCTTACTCCAACACTTATAATCTAGGGTGGCGAAACCATCCAAACTTCTCTTGGAAGCAAGGTGATGCTTCTAACTCAGGGAATACAAGACCCTTACCTCCCCAACCCACATACCAACCTTCTTATGAAAACCCCCTTCGAATAAGCCCTCTGAGATAGATGAACTGAAGGCCATGATGAAAGCAATGTATGAGCATTAGAATATGGTTATCCAATCTCAGAATAAGATGATTACTGATATGCAATCCCAAATTGGTCATCTTACTGAGGCAGTTAGGCAACGTGATCCGGGGAAGCTGCCTAGCTCTTTTGAGGAGAACCCTAAGGGCAAGGGGGTTGTATTCAGGGAGAACGCCCAAGCAGTGACCATGTTGAGGAGTGGAAAAAAGATTGACAAGCTTGATAACACTCCTACAGTTACATCTCAGAATTCCCCTTCCACACCTAACCCGACTTCCATCTCACCCGAGGAAGAGCCACACCACTATCCCTCACACAAAATCACCCACAATGAGGATGTCGTCCTTCCACCACCCCTTTCCTGCCATGACGACCCCTCTACCTAGAAGCCGAGGGTGCCCTATCCAGAGCGCCTATCTGCTCCTGGGGAATCTTCTGTTGGCTCGTCTGGAGCCAAGGATAGGACGGAAGAGATTATGGATACTTTTAGGCAAGTCCATATTAACTTGCCTCAGTTGGAAGTGATTAAACTGATTCCGTCCTATGCCAAGTTTCTGAAGGACCTGTGCACCCAGAAGCACCAATCTAGGAAACAGGTCCAAACCAAGGTCATCCTACCTGACCATGTTAGCTCGATACTCCAGCATGGAACACCCCCCAAAATGAAAGACCCAGGGGCCTCGTATATTTTAGTGGTCATAGGTAACCAACACATTGACGAGGCTCTGCTCAATCTGGGTGCGGGGGTAAACATTCTACCGAGCTCTGTCTATGACCTTTTGGGAGGAGGAAAGTTGAAGCCTAGTCCAGTAATCCTCCAGGTTGCAGACAGATCACTTAAGACACCGCGGGGATTGTTGGAAGATGTCCTTGTGAGAGTGGAGGATTTCTTCTTCCCTGTTGACTTTCTGGTACTTGATACTGACCCATTTAATAAGCCCACAAAGCCGTCCATTATTCTGGGACACCCCTTCTTGGCCACAGCTAATGCCTCTATAAATTGTAGATCTGGGGCACTTAAAATGGGCTTTGGGAACAAGAAGATCCGGTTGAATGTTTTTGATACTTACAAGCAACTCGGATTTGAAGATTGTTCTCAGATTGAGGTCGTTGATGAAATAATTGAAGAGACTACTCCAGCACTGTTATGTAGAGATCCCCTTCAGAAGGTCATATCCTAGGGCCATCCCTCGATTATTAAAGAAACTAAAAGGAAAATGCCTGAACTAGAAGTGTTGCTGTGGATACACACTAAGTCTCTATCCCCACCCTAGACTGTCAAGGTAGATCCGCTGCCTGAGGCGGGGACATCTCAACTAAAGCCCTCAATCCAAAAGCCTCCTAATTGGAGTTGAAACCCCTCCCGAGCACATTGAAATATGCTTTCCTTGGCCCTAATAACACGCTTCCCGTTATTATCTCGTCTGCATTATCTGAATTGCAGGAGGGAGCTCTGCTTGAGTGTTTACAAAGGCACAAGGAAGCAATTGCCTGGACAATTGCTGATATTAAGGGGGTTGATCCCTCTCTTTGCATGCATCATATATACACGGATGAGTCCGTGAAGCCTTTCCGAGATATGCATAGAAGGCTCAATCCAAATATGCGGGAGGTTGTTAAAAAGGAGATTCTGAAATGGCTGGATGCAGGGATTATCTATCCCATTTCAGATAATAAATGGGTCAGTCCTATTCACGTAGTTCCGAAAAAGGCAGGAATCACTATGGAGGAGAATGACCAAGGAGAACTGGTGACCACTAGACCCTCAATTGGTTGGAGGGTCTACATTGATTACCGCCATTTAAACATAGCTACCCAGAAAGACCATTTCCCCTTACCATTTATCGATCAAATTTTGGAACGATTGGCGGGGAACAAGTACTTTTGTTTTCTTGATGGGTACTCTAGGTACAATCAGATAGCCGTTTTTCCTGATGATCAGGAGCGTACCACCTTCACGAGTCCGTATGGCACTTTTGCGTTCTGCCGAATGCCATTCGGGTTATGTAATGCTCCTGCCACTTTCCAATGTTGTATGATAGCTATCTTTTCTGATATGATCGACGAGTTCGTTGAAATTTTCATGGATGACTTCTCCATTTATGGCTCGTCATTTGACCTATGCCTTTCGCACCTTGATAAAGTCTTAACCCATTGCGAAGAGGCAAAGTTGGTGCTTAGCTGGGAGAAAAGCCACTTTATGGTCCAGCAGGGCATTGTATTAGGGCATATAGTTTCCAAGAGAGGATTAGAGGTGGACACTGCAAAAATTGATTCCATCTCTAAGCTTCCATTGCCTGCCAATGTTTGTCAGGTTAGATCTTTCCTTGGCCATGCTGGATTTTATAGGCGCTTCATTAGAGATTTCAGTAAAATCTCTAAGCCACTTTGCAACCTGTTAGCGAAGGATGTCTCCTTCGATTTTGATGATAGATGTGGCGAGGATTTCCAAGTTTTGAAGAAAGCCCTCATTACCGCGCCGATTCTCCAAGCACCAGATTGGACCCTCCCATTTGAGCTTATGTGCGATGCTTCTGATTTTGTAGTGGGAGCGGTCTTCGGTCAAAGGGTTGATGGCAAACCTCATGTGCTACATTATGCCAGCAAGACCCTTACGGATCCTCAGCAAAACTACACGATCACTGAAAAGGAATTACTTGCTGTAGTATTTGCTTTGGAAAAGCTTCGATCTTATCTTTTGGGATCCAAGGTTGTGGTATTCATTGATCATTCAGCCCTTAAGCATCTTCTGGCTAAAAAGGACACCAAACCTCGCCTAATTCGTTGGATTCTGCTACTCCAAGAATTTGACCTAGAAATTAAAGATAAGAAAGAAGTTGAGAATGTGGTAGCAGACCATTTGTCTAGGATCCCTATTGAGGCATCAACCCCTACTGGCGGTATTCAAGAGACTTTCCCTGATGAGTCTCTAATGGCCGTGGAAGCTAAAACTCCTTGGTTCGCTGACATAGTGAATTATCTGGTCACGGGCATTACCCCCAGTATGTGGGACAAGCAGAAGCGAGACAGGTTTCTCGACAACGCTAAATTTTATCACTGGGAGGAACCCGAGCTTTTCAGAATAGGCTCTGACTAGCTGTTTCGCCATTACGTCCCTGATGAAGAATAAAGAAGTGTTCTGAGTTTCTGCCATGACCTCCACTGTGGGGGACATTTTAGTGGGAAGAAGACTACCCATAAGGTTCTTCAGTCTGGTTTTTGGTGGCCCACATTATTCCGAGATGCACACACGTATGTGGGCGCATGTCTACATTGCTAGCAGATGAGAACCATTGGAAAAAGGGACGAGATGCCCCAACAACCTATCCTCCCTGTTGAAATATTTGAGATTTGGGGCATTGACTTCATGGGTCCCTTTCCTGTGTTCTTCGGATATGAATACATCCTTGTAGCTGTTGACTATGTATCGAAATGGATAGAAGCCATACCCACGCGAACCAATGATCATTCCATGGTCTTGGGCTTTGTTAAGGCTAATATCATTTCTTGGTATGGGTGCCCAAGGACGATCATAAGTGATGGAGGACCTCACTTTAAGAATGTACACTTCACAAGACTACTCCAAAATTTGGGAGTCAACCACATGATAGCCACAACTTATCATCCCCAAACGAGTGGACAAGTTGAAGTGTCCAATAGGGAGATCAAGCGAATTTTAGAAAAAATTGTCAGGCCTGATCGGAAGGATTGGTCTACAAAACTAAATGATGCTCTTTGGGCCTACAGAACTGCGTATAAGACTCCCTTGGGCATGTCTCCTTTCCGTCTTGTCTACAAAAAAGCATGCCACCTTCCCGTTGAAATCCAACATAAAGCTTATTGGGCTATTAAAAATGTTAACTTGAATCTGGATAAAGCGGGAAAGGCATGTATGTTAGAATTAAGTGAGCTTGAGGAGCTTCGTAATGAAGCTTATGAAACTTCTCAAGCTTACAAGCAATGTACAAAAGTCTTCCATGACAAGCACATCATTAGAAAGACTTTTGAGCCCAACCAGTGGGTCTGGCTTTTCAATTCTAGACTTAAATTATTTCCCAGAAAGCTTAAGTCCTGCTGGGATGGGCCATACGTTGTTATCAATACTTTCCCTCATGCAGCTGTAGAGATTAGGAACCCTATTTCAGGTGTGAGCTTTAAAGTAAATGGCTAGCGACTTAAACTGTATGTTACTCTTTCAGATGGCCAGGTTTTGGACGCACTTCGACTTGAGGAGCCTTAGCTCCTCCCACTCTCCTCCTCAGGTGATATTCTTCTATGTCTGTATTTTTCCAATGAGGACATTGTCAGTCTTAGGCATGGGAAGGTATAACCTGAGAATGTTTATAGCATTAATAAATATTTGCATACATATATATATATATATATATATATATAAAGTTCTCTTTTCTTGAGTTGAATGGGTTAGTCCCTAGCAGAATACCTTTGTCATTGGAGGTTTTTCTTCTTAAAATTATTTCTTAAGTTTAGAATTTAGTACATTTATTTCACGTGCACGTAGACTTGGTAATAGATCCTTGAATAAAACCAATAAGCATTTATAGTCTACTAAACCCTTGGATAGTTCATAGGGAGTTAGGCATACTATCTTCTAGTATATCCACCTCATATTTGTGAGAAGAAAGTAGAGAGATTACTGGAGCGTTAAGTCTAGTGCAAGGACTCTTAAGTTTTGGATAATTAGATGATAATACTCTCAGAGTTAGGCGTAGTTTTCACTCTCTGTTCCTGTGGGCATACTTTGTGTGAATTCCTGAGAGTCACCAAATAAGGCAAATACACAGAGATGGGGTTTTAATAAAGCTATAACTATGGTAGATGGTTATGACCATCCTTCATAGAGTCCTCGGCTGAAGGAGGGTAATAGTGTCAAAGGTCAGAAATACGCCTGTCCTATCCATTCCTTCTCGGTGCCAAGAATAGGCACTTCCACCAAATACGACACACAAAATTCTCTTGACCATCATCATCTCGAATAATGCCTCATAATTAAAAGTCTATGTCATATTATGTTGATTTATATTTAAAAAAAAGAAGAAAAAGAAGAAACAGAAAGAATAAAAAGAAGAAATAGTTATATTACAAAAAAAAAGGGTCCAAGTTTATGATGTAACACTATTTCTGAGGCAACAGAACACCTATCGCGTTCCACCAAATATAACCCATACCTACCTTTTAGTATTGCTGATCGCCAGAATACTGGTTGAGGACTCTAACTTAGTTGTAGAGTTATTAGGACTTTAATTTAAGTGTGGATGCCATGTGAGACCACCAAATAGTGAGTATAATTTCTAAATCTGGCGAGATTTGTGATCTCAGAAAGAAAGAAAAGAGGGAGTGCCCAGGAACATCAAGAGAGCACAATTGTGTAGCCTCTCTCAGAGTTGACTTGTCTAATAGTCTAGAGATCTAGAGTCTGCAGTACTAGACTATATGTAGCACCAGATGAGTGTGTGCCACCAAATACAAATCCATTCAACTTGATATCTCCTACCTAAGCCAAACACTGGGGTCAACTTACAGATTATCGTCTTCTTTATCCCTGAGGGAAGTAGTTGCCTATCCCGGCAGAAATATTTACCAAGGGTGAAGTACGAACTCCTAATGCAAATTGGCTTTTTCACTTGGATCTGTGACCTAGGCTATCAGCACTTCACATTTGTCTGGATTTCTAAAGTTTTGAAGTAAGAAAAGAAGAAATCTTCTGATTACTTCTATTATTTTTCATTTTTGCTAGGGTCTAGCAAATCTTAGGCATGGGGGTATTTGATGAGTCCATTTTAATGGACTAATATTACATCTAAGTAACTTTAATTGTATCTTTTAGGTTTGTTAATATCTATATTAAGTTATAGAATGTTTGCATGCATCATGATTTAGGTTTACATCAATTCTGTAACTTAATGTGTTCTTTTTATGTGCAGGAAAAATAATTGGCAAAAGAATGAGGAGGAAAGGGTAAATTACCCTTTCAAATAACCGGCGGTTGTTCTTTTCCCCATCCTCCAGGCACCCTCAACAGCTGTCGGCCAGAAATAGTTAAGGGATTTGAAAATTCCTTAACTCATGCACACGCAAACCAGGAGGAGTTAAAAAGAAGAGGCGGAGAAAGGGGAGAGAAGATCATCTGGAGAGAGTGGGTAACTCCACCTTGCACTGTGGATCCATCTTCCCCCCTGCGGGGAACTGCATCAAGCGTGCACTGTGCACAACTTCCTCCATCTTCTCCACTGCCATCACACGCACTCCAACCTCTCCAACGCCACTGCCACAGCCTTCCCCGTGCACCAAGATTTGCATCTTCCCTGCACAGGAGCACGCCTTACTCCTTCTCCGCGCGCCCATCTCTAGTCGCATCCTCCTTTCAGCTCTTCCTCCCTCCAGCACCAAGCGCAGCACTTCAACCCTCCTGCAGGCACTAGCATCGCGCCACCCGTGCCTCCTGTAGTGCGTGCCTGCACCCGCCTTCAAGCACCCGCAGCCACTGCGTCCGCCCCTGCCAGGCCACGCACACCGTCCAGCACCTTCAACCCTCTACAGCGCTTCTCTCTAGCGCCCGCTCAGCACCCGCAACCCTGCCAAGCACCCGCAGGCATACCCTCCAACGCTGCAGGCGCTTACGCCACCTCTTCCCGCACCGCAGCAAGGCCGCACCCACACAGCACCTCTTCACTCGCAGGCACTACCCCCTTCCAATGCCTTCAACCCTCTGTAGCGCCCGCTCCTTCTCCACCTTGCACGCCCGCAGGCGCGCGCCTCAACCTCCATCGCCCGCCTTCCCTTCCCCCGCCAGTGCCTTCAACCCGCAAGCGCACCATCAGCACCTCCTGCCACACCTGCAAGCGCGCGCCATCTGCAGCACGCGCGGCAGCGCCAGCACCCGTCCACTACCGGCACTCCTCCTTCGCCGGCCGGTAGCCTCCGACCATCTCCGTCGACGCCGCGGCCTCCATTGGATAGGTCTCATCCTCGCCAACCTCCCTACCGAGTCTATAGCCCGCCGGTGCTCTCTCTCTCTCGCGGGGAGGAGAGAGAGCAAATGCTCTGTTTCCTCTGATATTAAAAATTACATTCACTGCCATTTCCACCAGAATTTTATTTTTATTTATTATTATTTTATTGTGGCAAAATTGCACATGCACACTCATATTTTCTGATAATTGCATGTTATTGATATTCAACTATTTCAAGATTAGTTTTGGGCTTAACCTATGCACTAATTCTCTAGTATATGTCAAGTGAAAATTAAATAAAATCATCATATATTTATTGAAGATTTCAGTGAGGGAAAACTACACATATACCCTTATCTTTTTAAGTTATTGTGAATCTACTTTCCATCGCATTTTATGTCAAATTTGAATAGAGATTTCGCACTTTATCGAAAGAATATAAAATAATCGAGAGTTTATTGCATAATTACCTCCCTGTGGACACGACCCGCTCTTCTATGAGTGATTATTTTTATTTTTTTTTATTAGTCGATTTTTCCACCACTTAAATACTACAACGCAAAGCAGAAAGTCGACTCGTCACTAGACATGCATGGATTTATCAAAAGGTCAATAATCCTAAGAATTATAGATCTAACACAAAAATGATCTATAAACCTAAGGATTTGAAAGGTACTAACCATCAAGGATCCAAAAGAAAATGGGTATCTAACATAGATTTAATAAATTGTCTTGCAGGTCAAAAAGGACAAATGGATCCTAAATAGTGGGTGTTCCAAGCACATGATGGGACACTCCGACCTCTTTATCAAATGGACCAAAATTGAAGATGGAGGACACGTCAAGTTGGGCGACAACAAACATTGTCACATTATTGGTGAAGATACAATAGGAAACTCTTCTAAGTAGGTACGTAATATTCTTTTAGTAGAAAACTTAAAACATAACCTGCTTAGTGTTAGTCAAATATGTGATAATGGATGTGATTTTTGTTTACTAAAGTTGAATTTAAAATATTAAAAGAAGGAACAAATACAGTTTTAATTGAATGATTTAGATATGAAAATATCTATGCTCTTCATTTTTCAAAAGAGAAGTATGTAAAATGTCTGCTTGCCTCCCATATTGAAGTAGATCTTTGGCACCGTAGGCTAGGTTACATTAATCACAAACATCTTAATAGGTTAGCCAAAAATGAGTTAGTAAGGGGCCTACCTAAATTAACTTATAAAAAGGATGTTTTGTGCAAGTCTTGTGAACTCGGAAAAATGCACAAAACTTCTTTTAAACCTAAAGACTTAATTTCAACAACACGACCTTTAGAGTTGTTACACCTTGATCTATTTGGACCAACACGATTTGAGAGTCTAAATGGATCAAAATTTTGCCTAGTTATTGTTGATGACTTCTCTAGGTTCACTTGGGTCATCTTCTTGAAACATAAAGATGACTTATTTGATTCATTCCTAAGTCTTACTTGAAGACTTCAAAAGGAAAATTCATCTTCTATTCTTAGACTTAGGACTGATCATGGGGGTGTTGGTCGGACCCGGATAGGTGTGTTAATATGGTGATTTTATCATTGAAGTGTGTATAGTGGTTAACCTAAATCGAGCCTAACCATCTCTTAATGAAATTTTTTTTACTTGACCTACTTGATTTTATCTTGGTCACTTTTAGGCCTAGGGTCGAACTCAGGGAAGTGGGGTTACAAGTCAAGTTTCTATGCCTTTCTTACAACGAATCTCTTCTGTTCATTTATTATGTTTTTGGTTTTTTTCTATTTAAGATTTTTTTTTTTGATAATCTTGGTCCTTGAGACACACCATCAAAATTAGGTTCTTGGCTTTGAGCCAAATCAGGGTTCCAAAATGGGTCTTGCTATTCGCAAGACAGAGTACCTGCAAGTCAAGGATTATCTTTTCTCTTTTATATATTTTTTTGTTATCTTTTTATTGGCAGGAAAGAGAAGCAGAAGTAAAGTAAATATAATATATATATAGGTATATATTATATATGTATAAAGGGGTGGGGGTGGAGGCAGAGATGGAGTGTAGCACGGTGTCGAGTCGGTTGTCGTCTAGAAAGACGCAACCAACAGGATGAAGTACTACGTGTAAGGTGGATTGGTGGAAGATGAATGCGAACACGCTTTTTGTACGTGTGTATCGAAGAATATCAGCAACTGGTGCAGATATTCCCGCGATACAACATATGGTAAGTAATGTGAAAATATATATATATATGTATATATGTAAATATATCTATGTGTATATATGGTTATAAATATATAGGTATATATGTAGTTATATGTGTATATATATATGTGTATATATATATGTATATATATATAAGTATATGTATAGATAAATATATGTATAGATATATATATGTATAAGTATGTATATATAACTATATAGATGTAAATATATATAGATATAGTAATATAGGTATATAGATATATGTAGATAGATATGCATATATATATATATGTATATAGGGTTATATAGATAGATATGTATATATGTATGTATATATATGTCTAAATATATGTATATATATGTATATATATCTATATATGTATATCTATACTTATGCTTAGTTATATAGGTAATAATATATATATATGTATGTATAAGTATATGTATATATGTAAATATATATGTATATATATATAAGCATATAGATATATATATATGTATATATGCATATTAATACTTAGGTATATAGGTACTACTATATGTATAGATATAAGTAGATATATATATATATGTATAAATATATATATGTATATATATATTTATATAAGTATATATTAGTGCATAGGTGTGTGTGTGTATGAGAGTGTGAGTGTGTGTGTGTAAGTGTCGGTAGAGAGATAGGGAGAGAGTGCTGTGAGAGAGAGAGAGAGAGAGTTGGAGTTGGCGTGGTTAAGGCGTTTGAGTCTTCCAAGCACCGTCTGGAGTCCACGCGCGCATGCGCAGGCGTGTATGCTCGCAGAGAGGAGCGCGCTGGAGGGAGTGAGAGCGGAGAGGACCGCAGCGCATAGGGCTACGCAGAAGGGCTGGAGCGGGTGCTCGCAGGCGCACGTGAGCGAAGACGTGGGCGGGAGCGGACGCTGGCAGAGGACTACACGCAGACACGCGGGTGGGTGCTGGAGCGGGACATGGGGCGAGATGCGCTTGCGAGCAAAGGCCGGTTGCGGCGCGTCGGGTGACCGGATAAGTGAGAAACTTACCGGTCACCCCATTGTTGCCATAGTGTTCCGCAGAAATGCGTGAACAGTGGCTACAGTGGCCGGGCGAGCCGCACAACTAGGTGCTGTGAGTGCGGACAACTCGACGTGCACGGGGAAGAGTGGCTCCGGCTACTGGCTTGCGGGCGGGACTTCGCGATAGAGCATGCGGAGAGGGCTGGGTCGCAGGAGAAGGAGCGCAACAGGGCGCGCGGTGGCCTGCGGGTGTTGGCTGGTGTGCATGGTGAAGCTGGTCGACCACTGCAGGGGCGTGCGGTGGCCGGTTGTGGGCGGAAAGGCGAGTGCAGTGCGAAGAAGCGGGAGGCGAGGCCTCCTGTAGGCGCGCACTGGAGATGAGGGCGGACTGCAGGCGTGCGCTGGAGGGGCTTTGTGGCTGCTGCCGCCTTGCTACTGCTGTTGCGAAGCTCGCCCGGCTGCTGTAGGGGCGTGCGGTGGCCGGTGGAGCTTCACAGCTTGAAGCTTTGTGGTAATGGTGGGAGGGATTCAAATGAAGAAACAGGGAAAGAAGACCACCACGCCCACCGGCTCTTTGATGAGCTGGGCGGTGGTGGTCTCACGGTGGTGGGTGTGCACCACTGTGAGGTGCTCCTATCTGCAGAGTGTCTCCTCAGAGGAGGAGGGCCTACGTATGGAGGGAGAGGGGAGGCGGTGGTGGCCTGGAGAAGAAGCTACGTTGGGTTTTTTTTTTTTTGGCTGGGGACCAGGCCCCCTTTGCAAGAAGGAGCCAACCTCTTTTTATAGAAGAAGGAAGCATGCATAGCCATGCCCTCGCTGTGCATGGCTTGCATGAGGCAGGGAGATCATGTGCATGCAGCTGCAGGGCTGGCAGGGAGAGGGGGAGCAGGACATGGTGCGAAGAAGAAGAGGTTGTTCCATGTAGCCGCAGGAGGAGATTTCAAAGTCAAGTAAATAAAAAATAAAAAGATGGTGAATTTTGCAAAGATGCACTTGAGGAAAAATGTTAATTGCAAGGTCATTTATTTCACTCTCCTCCCCTCTCAATTAAATGCATGCATGCATTTTCACAAATGCGACTATGGAAACCTAATATGCACTGGTAATGTTAGGAAATAGCACAAGACGGCACAATTACAGGTGTATTTTTGCGGTGCAATCATACCCCCATGCCTATCTTTTGCTAGTCCCTAGCAAAACATTTTTTTGTATTGTATTTAGAAATGATCTTTAGCTGAAGATTTTCTCCTGAGGCAACATAGGTGTGTTTATTGTTGGATATTGTGAGAACTAATTGCAGAGAAGACTACCAGTACTTTAAGTCTCACATGACATAGATCATCTCTCGACTAACCAGGACTCTTGATATTTAAACCTTAAGTTCGATTTCTAAGACCCAGGAGGTTTTTGCCATACTTGAGAGCTCAAGAGGTTATGGCTTGTGCTTAGTGAAGAATCAAGACTGACCAGATGAACATTAAGACTCAAGCCCAGGGTTTCATGAATTTTTAAGTACAGGTTGGTCCCAGTTTTACCTCATGTCTTCGGATTGACCCTTAAAAAGATGATGGAAACTCAACTCCCATTTTCTGATATTTGTGGCTCAAGGTATTTGTAACCTGCCCTGAAGAACTTCTTGTAGGGTGAAGACTTTACAAACATTTGTGAGATATACTGACTTATTTGCATCTTTTTTTTTGTTTTTGAAACACGTGTCAGTATATCTCTTACAACATTATTTGGTGGAGCACACTTTTTTTCTTTTTGGTGGGAGAGTTCCTTTTTGGTGGAAAGAGTCTCTCCTAAACACAAGACCAAAGCCTGGGATAAAAAGTCTACCTGTACGCACAGGTAAGGACTCCACCTTCCCTAATGAACACTAAGGTTGGATCTTATGTTCACCTGGTCTTTCCTGATATGTGTAGTGTGAACCAAGATTACTTAGGCTCTCAAGTAGAAGCAAACCAACGGATCCTGTACTGGTGTCTCAGGTACAAGAATACGACCTTAGTTAGGAGAGATTTCGATCTATTTTGTCAATGCTCAAGTGAATTAAGCCGAGCCTGAGCGAATCAAGCTTCTGTGGCCTGGAAAGTCTTCAAAACAGTGGTTGAATACCCATAAACACTTATTGTATTTTTGTTTCAGCTTTCAAATCATTACTAAACACCATTTATTATTATTATTATATATATACTTTTTTTTTCTTTTTCTTACATATTTATAAATAGGTGGAAACTGCATGATACCATAAAATACCCAGATCCTATGGATGCCTATCCACCCCCCCATGCCAAGCGATGCTATGTCCTCATATGCATGCAGGGAAAGGTAGAGAAAGGATGAAAGATCGGGTAACGAGAGCTGAGGTGCAGGGTAGACAGCAGGGTGGTAGGGTGGGTGGATGGTGGGTGGTGAAGTGAAAAGTGAAGTGATCGTGATAGTGTCGTGAAAAGTGATGGTGGATGGTGAAAGGTCTGGCATTTCATGGGACGTGAGTGTCCCAGGCGGGTTGGAGAACAAGTCAGGAGGAAGAAATTGGCCTTCAGATTGGCCAAGAAGAGGGGCTTCTTGGATAGATGGATCCAAAAAGGAATAGCCCCAGTGAGAAGCATATGGGCTCAAGGTCCCAGTGTGGATTTGCAAATCTGCCTGATTTGGCAGGAAAGAAAGGGCAATCCAATCTTCAAGAATGTGGACCAGCGGTGAGTAGCCCGGATATGACTCAGACCATGAGGTATGGGAAGCGGAGAAAATCTCGTCAGAAGTCTGGCCAGGAGAAGGTATGGGACAAGGGAGGGATGGGGTAACATCACAATATATGTTGGTCAGGCAGTCATCAGTGTTTATTGGTAATCCGCAGCAGTCAGAATAGGTCCCAATTAGTCTGATACATGCGCTGACGGCCATGTCCTCGTCAGACGTGTCATCCTCGATATAATCGCAATCAAAGTTCTTGGCTACCTTGAAGATGTTAAGCTTGAGCTTTTCAGATCCAACGGCAATCTCAATACAGCCTGACTCGCAGTAGATATGGGCGCAGGCTGTGGCCAAGAAAGGTTGACTGAGGATGATCGAATAATCAGAAAGTGAACTAGGAACTTCCATATCTAAAACAAGAAAGTCAACAGGAAAACAGAGATTGTTGACCCTAACCGCCACGTCTTCCACCACACCCTTTGGGATTTTGACAGAATGATTTGCCAATTGTAACGTGATGGGTGGATTTCAGATTTCCCAAAGAAAATTTTTTGAGCATGATGGTTGGTATAAGATTTATGGAAGACCCTAGATAAAGCAGGGCACGGTTAAAATTGCAGCCTTGGATGCTACAGGAAATAAGCGGTGTGCCCAGATCTTTCTGCTTCGGTGGTAGGTTTGACAGAATAACACAACTCTCATGAGGCGAGAGAACCACCAGATTCTTAGTTTTCTTTGACTGTTGCCTGGGTGTTGTGTAGTCTTTGAAAAAGCAGGCGACAGTAGGTATGTGGTCAATAGCCTCGAGCAGGGGTACCTTTATTTCTACATCCCTGAACAAATTACGCAGGTTATCAAAGGCCTGCGTATCTTTCTTTTTGCCTTTTGGCTCCCTCAGTAGAGCCTCAGGGAATGGGACTGATTCTGGCACCAATTTGGGTGTATCATCCTCCCGCGAATGCGGTGCGCATCCCGAATGAGAGGGCGATGAAGAAGACGGGCTAGGATTAGGTCGAGGCGGATCGATGGTCTGCTTACCGCTCCTTGTAGTGATAGCATTGGACGATGCGGGTCCAGTGGGATCATACGGCGGAGGAGGGTTCGCAATAGGGACATAAGAGTGCGGTGCTACAGTGGAATTAGCCTGAAATCCCGGTGGAATGCTCAGAGCTTGCAGAATCTGATTAACTTGCCCCTAAGAAGGTCGTACCTGTGGTTGAGGACCATGGGGTACAAAATTTCGTGGGTTTGGAATAGGTTGGGTAGGAAGAGTGCCCTGAGATCGAGTCGCCATGCGTAGTTGACTGATCTCAACATTCTGCTGCGCCAATTGGTGCTGAAGAGAGGTCATGTTTTCTTCATGGTGCTTTGACATTTCCATCATCATTTGCATCAATTTATCAAGAGGACTTGATGCGGGTTCGATTTGCGGTATGCAAGGGCCTGATGGCGGATTTGCCATAGGATTAGACTGGGCCCTTGGGATGACGGGTGCGGACGGTCGCATTGGTCCACTCGCAGGGTTTTGGCGCTGCAGGTTGTTGGACCATGTGAAATTCGGATGATTTCACCACCCTAGGTTATAAGTGGCAGAGAACGGGTTGTTCCCCAGGGCGCAAGCACCTTCTATCCCAGAAGATGCGTCCGCATGTAAGTTTGCGTCCGAGCACACGGAGGCTTGGTCCTCCATGTCGAAATACTGGCTTGCAGAAGCCAGATCCACATGACTTACCGAGTCACTCGGCGCGACACTTGGTAAGGAAGGTCTTACGGGGTTTCTCGGGATAAGCCTGGTGTTGGAAGAATTGGGATTGTGACGAAGTGGTGAGGTGGAGGTGTTTGCCATAGAATGGGCGGGGTTGGCCAGAAGCTCGTCTAGCTTCTTGTGCACGACGGAGACTTCATCCAGCTTTTGTGCGATTAGGCTGAGATCAGTGGATGAATGGGAGGGTCCCGTGTCAACTTCGTGGACATTTCGGGGTTGGCTGGTACGATTAAAGGCGACAATGGAGGCATTATTCATTGAGTTTTCGCTCATATTTTCAAATAATTCAAATGCTCCATTCTCATCTTTATTCATAAAATTCCCTCCGCAGGAAGCGTCTGCAATCTGCTTCAAAGTCTTATTTAGCCCATAGTAGAAAATCTAGGCTATATGCCACTTAGGCAGATCGTGGTGCGGACACTTCCTGAGGAGGTCGTTATATCTCTCCCATGCCTCATGAAATTGTTCGCCGTTTTGTTGCGTAAATGAAGTGATAGCACGGCGAAGCACATTAGCACATTGGTTCACCTAATTGGGAAGAACTTGAGAAATGTTGTTTGCATCTCTTCCCAAGAGTGGATGGTTCTCCCAAGGGTGCGTAACCACTGCGACGCTTTATCCCGCAATGAAAATGGGAACATTTTCATGAGGACTATAAGTAACCCGATATTTCTTGGTTTAACTGTTTCAGCTAATCGGGTTAGGTCTTCCAAGTGGAGAAAAGGATCTTCACTTGTAAAACCATGGAAGTGAAAATTAATTAGGCCAATTATGTTAGGCTTCAATTCAAAGTCATCCCCGCCCATGGGGACCTGAATTTGTCCTATGTTCTCTGTAGCAGCGGGATTCTTATAAGAGCTAAGAGACCTAGGCTCCTCCCGTTCGGGAGGGTTCTACATTTGGCTTTAATTTGTTCATTATACATTTCCATTTGGGCTTGGAGGCAGGTTATGGGATCTAAGGCTCCACCACCTGATGGGTTTTGAGGGCGGTTTCCTCCCTCAGGATTTGGGGGTGGGCGTGCAGCCATGTTTGTGGAGGAGGATGATTCGGCTTCTTTTTTTAATTTATCAGGCAATTCAAACAGTTCAGGGTTTTGTGACCTCCTCCCAAACATGCACTACCGCAGGAAGAATTGGGGAGATAAGAAGGGAAAATAGATGAGAGAAATGAAGCCGCAAAGGTACACTTGATGACAAATCAATTCAATCAAATTCCTAACCTCTACAGTGTGCCCTTAGACCTAAAGATCTAAGTTACCTACTATCACGAACTACGGAACCGAATGCGAGCACCGCGGAACCACCAGGCCAGATTGAAAGGCCGTTTGCCCCAGTCTTAGACACCCGATAGCACGCGGGAACCCTCACCAACATGTAGGCGCTACACGCAGGTAGTTAGACCTCCAATCCTTAGTAAGGGTCAAGTTGCTACCAATTTTAGTTAGAGGCTTAGGATCAAGTGCTTTTTGGAATGTGAAGGGCGTTGTTTACGGGTAATGCCCAAGTGATTGATTTTTCAAAGTGTGTAAAATAAGCATGCAACGGGGAAATCTCCCCGAATTGAAGTTTTAATTGGTGAATGGCTTTTAGAATTCAGCCTTAAGTAGTATGGATTTTAGGATTTCGCTAAAATACCAATTCAACTAATCTCCGGGTTTTGCAAGAATACAAGTTTTCTTCTAAGCCCAACAAACCCTTCTTCAATGTCAATTGTTTAATGCATGCTAAAATGCAATGGGCTTCCCTAAATGGAGATTTCTTTGTGTGGATGCACGAATCAGTTTTAAATTAGTGTGAAAGGGAGCCAATGCACTTCAATTCAAGTCCTCCCAATCACCAAAAAGATGTCCACACACAAGGCTCAACCAAAAGATAAGGAAAATCAAATTGTTGGGGTTGAAGTATTCGGGATCGAATCTTAGGCAAGTTGAACAGTCGTGGTGGGGTTGGAATCAACTCAATTCCAAGTCTCCCCACCAAAAATGTGATCCCGAATTTACAGATAAGTGAGGCAAAAGAGGGGTGCAATCAATCTTTTTATGTTTGCCTCAAAGAATACTTCACACGGCGAAAAATTCAAGAATCAAGATTCTTGGATTTTCGCTATGCGAAGTAAGGCGGGAAATCCCGGGGTAGTGGGAGTCAAGGCAATCAATCAAACAAGTGAATTTTAATCCACTTGCCCCAAGAGATCCTAAGAAGTTTTTCTAGTTTTTAGCTTTTTTTTTTATTTAGGTGACAAGTTAACCTAAGTTGCTAAGAAAGCCTACTTGTGCAGCAACGTGTGCGGAGCTCCAGTGCGGTGTCGGCGTCTTCACGCTCTCGTTCCCGCCTTGGATCTGCCCACGTCTTCGACTTCGTCTGCCTGTCTTCTCTTTGCAACAGGTTTACCTGCACACCAAAAACAGAGACACCCGTGAAGAGAAGGGTGTGAGAAGAGAAAAATTACAGGAATGGAGTAAAAACTTACTTGAAGGCGCACTTCCCTGGCAATGGCGCCAGAAAAGATGTTGGTCGGACCCGGATAGGTGTGTTAATATGGTGATTTTATCGTTGAACTGTGTATAGTGGTTAACCTAAATCGAGCCTACCCATCTCTTTACAAAATTCTTTTACCTGGCCTACTTGATTTTATCTTGGTCACTTTTAGGCCTAGGGTCGAACTCAGGGAAGTGGGGTTACAAGTCAAGTTTCTACGCCTTTCCTACAACGAATCTCTTCCGTTCGTTTATTGTGTTTTTGGTGTTTTTCTATTTAAGATTTTTTTTCTGATAATCTTGGTCCTTGAGGCACACCCTAAAAATTAGGTTCTTGGCTTTGAGCCAAATCAGGGTTCCAAAACGGGTCTTGCTATTCGCAAGATAGAGTACCTGCAAGTCAAGGATTATCTTTTCTCTTTTATATATTTTTTTTATCTTTTTATTGGCAAGAAAGAGAAGCAGAAGTAAAGTAAATATAGTATATATATAGGTATATATTATATATGTATAAAGGGGTGGGGGTGGAGGCAGAGATGGAGTGTAGCACAGTGTCGAGTCGGTCGTCGTCTAGAAAGATGCAACCAACAGGACGAAGTGCCACGTGTAAGGTGGATTGGTGGAAGATGAATGCGAATACGCTTTTTGTACACGTGTATCGGGGAATATCAGCAACTGGTGCAAATATTCCCGCGATACAACGTATGGTAAGTAATGTGAAAAAATATATATATGTATATATGTAAATATATCTATATGTATATATGGTTACAAATATCTAGGTATATATGTAGTTATATGTGTATATATATATGTGTATATATATATGTATATATATATATATATATATAAGTATATGTATAGATAAATATATGTATATGTATATATAACTATATAGATGTAAATATATATATATAGTAATATATGTATATAGATATATGTAGATAGATATGTATATATAAGTATGTGTATATATATATATATATATATATATGTATATGTATATAGGGTTATATAGATAGATATGTATATATGTATGTATATATATGTCTAAATATATGTATATATATGTATATATATCTATATATGTATATCTATACTTATACTTAGTTATATAGGTAATAATATATATATATATATATGTAAATATATATGTATATATATATAGATATGTAAGTATATAGATATATATATATATCTATATATGTATATTAATACTTAGGTATATAGGTACTTCTATATGTATAGATATAAGTAGATATATATATCTGTATATAAATATATATATGTATACATATATTTATATAAGTATATAATAGTGTACAGGTTTGTGTGTGTATGAGAGTGTGAGTGTGTGTGTGTAAGTGTTAGCGGAGAGATAGGGAGAGAGTGCTGTGTGAGAGAGAGAGAGAGAGAGAGAGCTGGAGTTGGTGTGGTTAAGGCATCTGAGTCTTCCAAGCGTCGTCTGGAGTCCACACGCGCATGCGCTGGCACGTATGCTCGCAAAGAGGAGCGCACTGGAGGGAGTGGGCACGGAGAGGACCGCAACGCACAGCGCTACTCGGAGGGGCTGGAGCGGGCGCTCGCAGGCGCACGCGGGCGAAGACGCGTGCGGGAGCGGGCGCTGGTAGAGGACCGCATGCAGACGCGGGCGAAGGCCAGTTGCGGCGCGCCGAGTGACCGGATAAGTGAGAAACTTACTGGTCACCCCACTGTAGCCACAGTCTTTCGCAGAAACGCATGAACAGTGGCTACAGTGGCCGGACGAGCTATGCAACCGGGTGCTGTAGGTGCTGTGAGTGTGGACGGCTCGACGTGCACGCAGAAGAGTGGCTCCGGCTGCTGGCTTGCGAGCGGGACTTCGCGATAGAGTGCGCGGAGAGGGCTGGGTCGCGGGCCAACGAGCGCGACAGGGCACGCGGTGGCCTGCGGGTGTTGGCTAGTGTGCGTGGTGAAGCTGGCCGGCCGCTGCAGGGGCGCGTGGTGGCCAGTTGTGGGCAGAAAGGCGAGTGCAGTGCGAAGAAGTGGGAGGCGAGGCCGCCTACAGGCGCACGCTGGAGGCGAGGGTGGCCTGCAGGCGTGCGCTGGAGTGGCTTTGCAGCTGCTGCCGCCTTGCTGCTGCTGCTGCGGAGCTCGGCTGGCTGCTGCAGGGGCGTGCGGTGGCCGGTGGAGGTTCACAGCTTGAAGCTTTGTGGTAATGGCGGGAGGGCTTCAAATGAAGAAACAGGGAAAGAAGACCACCATGCCCATCGGCTCTTTGATGAGTTGGGCAGTGGTGGTCTCACGGTGGTGGGTGTGCACCACCGTGAGGTGCTCCTGTTCGCAGAGTGTCTCCTCAGAGGAGGAGGGCTTGCGTATGGAGGGAGAGGGGAGGCGGTGGTGGCCTGGAGAAGAAGCTGTGTTGGGTTTTTTTTTTTTTAGCTGGGGACCAAGCCACCTTTGCAAGAAGGAGCTGAGTTCTTTTTATAGAAGAAGGAAGCATGCACAGCCATGCCCTGGCTGTGCATGGCTTGCATGCGGCAGGGAGATCATGTGCATGCGGCTGCAGGGCTGGCAGGGAGAGGGGAACAGGACATGGTGCGAAGAAGAAAAGGTTGTTCCATGAAGTCGCGGGAAGAGATTTCAAAATCAAGTAAATAAAAAATAAAAAGATGGTGAATTTTGCAAAGATGCACTTGAGGAAAAATGTTAATTGCAAGGCCATTTATTTCACTCTCCGCCCCTCTCAATTAAATGCATGCATGCATGCATTTTCACAAATGCGACTATGGAAACCTAATATGCACTGGTAATGCTAGGAAATGGCACAAGACAGCACAATTGCAGGTGTATTTTTGCGGTGGAATCAGGGGGTGAATTTGAAAATGAAAAATTTTCAAGTTTTTGTGTCAATTCTGGAATAACCCATGAATTTTCATTTCCTCAGGCTCCATCCCAAATGGTGTTGTAGAGCGTAAGAATCGCACTCTACAAGAATGCGCCCGAACTTTGCTCTTGGAGTCTGGGCTTCAAAAATATTTCTGGGCTGAAGCCATTAATACGACATGTTATGTTCTAAATAGAACACTCTTAAGGCCTATTATTAAGCAAACTCCATATGAGCTTTATTTTGAGAAGTCTCCTAGGATATCATATTTCAAGGTGTTTGGAAGTAGATGTTATTTATTAAATACCCGTGACCGGCTTGATAAGTTTGATGCTAAAGGTGATGAAGGCATTTTTATTGGCTATTCAACAAGAAGCAAAGCTTATCAAGTCTTTAATAAAAGGACTTTTGTCATTGAAGAATCCCTGCATGTTTCATTTGGTGAAACAAATTTAGGTGAACCAAAACCAAATCATTTAGATTCTGATGATGAAGATACCCCCTTCATTGATGTATCAAAGATAGAAGATTCACGAAATGTACATGATCTTCCAAAAGAATGGGTACACCATAAGGATCACCCTCAAGAACAAATTATTGGTGATATTGAACAAGGTGTAAAAACACAATCTCACTTTAGAGTTGATTTTGTCCTTAATGCTTTTGTTTCACAACTTGAACCCAAGAAAGTTGATGAGGCATTAAAGGATGAATCATAGGTTGTAGCTATGCAGGAGGAGCTACTCCAATTTACTAGGAATAATGTATGGAACTTGGTACCCTCTCATGAGGGTAATTTCATCATTGGAACCAAGTGGGTGTTCCGAAATAAATTGGATGAATTAGGTTCAGTGATCAGGAATAAAGCTAGACTTGTACCTCAAGCCTATAACCAACAGGAGGGTGTTGACTTTGATGAGACATATGCTCTTGTTGCTCGCTTGGAGTCCATACGGATGCTACTTGCCTTTGCAAGTGCAAAGGACTTCAAGTTATATCAAATGGATGTCAAGAGCGCTTTTCTTAATGGTTATATTAAGGAAGAAGTTTATGTCCATCAGCCTCCCGGGTTCGAGGACCCAGCACACCCAGAGCATGTATACAAGCTCAATAAGGCATTATATGGACTTAAACAAGCTCCCAGGGCCTGGTATGATAGGCTCAGGACCTTTCTTCTTCAACACGATTTTAGAATTGGAGTTGTTGATTCAACTCATTTTGTAAAAGAAGGTAATGACATCTTATTGATTCAAATATATGTTGACGATATTATATTTGGATCAAATAAGGAGTCCCTGTGTCAACATTTCTATGAGACTATGAAGACTGAGTTTGAAATGAGTATGATGGGTGAACTCAAATTCTTTTTAGGACTCCAAATTCAACAATTAGACACAGGAATTTACATTAGTCAATCAAAATATGTTCTTGAAATTCTCAAGAAATTTGACTTTGAAAATGTAAATGACAAAGAGACTCCGATTGCTCTATCTACTTCTCTTGATGAAGATTTATCCGGTAAGAGGGTAGATGAAAAGAAATACCAGGGAATGATAGGTTCACTACTATATCTCACAGCTTCTAGACCTGATATTCTTTTTGCTACATGTTTATGTGCGAGATTTCAGTCCGAACCCAAGGAATCTCATTATAATGTAGTAAAAAGAATATTTAGATACCTAAATAGAACAAAAGACCTTGGTCTTTTCTATCCTAAAGCACAATCTTTAGATCTATTATCCTATAGTGATGCAGACTATGCAGGGAGTCGGACAGACCGAAACAGCACAAGCGGCACATGTCATTTTATTGGAGAATCTCTAGTCTCATAGTTCTCTAAGAAACAGACTTGTGTTTCACTTTCTACAAGTGAAGCTGAGTATATTGCAGCTTCACTTGCTTGCTCTCAAGTCATTTGGATGAGATAGACTTTGTTTGACTTTGGGTTGATTTTTGCGCAATCCAAGATATTATGTGATAATACAAGCGCAATAAATCTATCCAATAATCCGGTACATCACTCACATACAAAACACATAGACATTAGACATCATTTTCTCAGAGATAATGTACTTCAAGGCTCTATTCAATTAGAATTCATTGACACTCAAAACCAATTGGCAGACATCTTTACAAAACCTCTTGCAGCAGAGAGATTCTGCTTTATAAGGAGAAAATTAGGACTTTGTACAATAAAAGAGATTCTAATTTAACATTTTGTTTGATATAAACTTTGTATTTGTGAAAATTCCTATGGGCTTTTTTGCAAATTACCCGTGCTTACTAAAAGAGGGGTAAAATGTAATATTTTCGTATGTCTGGAAATTCCAAGGTGTTGTTTGCAATTTGGTTGCTTAACTTAGGTTGTTGATCACATTATTTTATCAACACCTAAGGTATCAATTTTTTCATCTCTCAACCACTTAAGTGGTCATGTGACAAGCACATGACCCATCCCATATAAAAGAGGTTAAGTGCAAACACTTGCCTTATTTCTTCACAACCAAACCCTAGTTCCACCTCAATCCTTTCCAAGCCCTTGCCCAGAAGAAGAAGAATTATCTCCATTCTTCATACCCTAGGTATATTCTTCTCTTCTTATCAAATCTTGTTTCCTTAAGTTGTTCTACACCTTGTTTTGTTCTTTCTCGACATCATTTCTGTTGCTACAATGTGTTTTTCATCGGGTACCAGATGGTACCGGTAACCATCATCAGTACCGGTACTCTCTGGGTGCAACTGTGCCTTCTTTACAGAGCAGGTACCGGTACTGAAGATTAGCACCGGTACTAGCTCATATTTCTGGTTGGGACAGAAACCAACCAGTACCGGTACCAATCACCAATACTGGTACATGCAGGCTTAAATGTGTTGTTACTTGAACACATAATCTTTATCTCTAATTGTATTCCTATTTCCTGTAGTTGTATGTTTTCAGATGGCACCAAAATCTAAAGGTAAGGGAAAAGCACCTCAAGATGCATTCAACAAGTTTTGCATCAATGAGGATGCTAAATCTAAATTTGATTGGTATAAAGGCCTAAAACTTCATCACTATAGGCCTATTGAGTGGAAGGATTTTTCTCTACAAATCTATGAGTTCACTACCTGTCTTTCCAATCAGCATCTTATGCATTTCTTTGATGAGGCATTTTTTGCTGATGTTCTTGGAGTTTACCCTGACATTAATTGTCTATTTTTTGCTAATCTCCAAGAATAAGAAAATTGGGGCCATCTAGTCTTAACATCCAAAGTCTTTGGTAAAAAAATCACCATTACTCTTAAATTTTTATCAGCCATCACCCAATGCCCTAATGAAGGTCATCCTTTTTACACACTTAAAGAGGAATTTCCTACCCACAAAATTCATGAAACTTTATTGATTCCTAATTTCCAAGGCAAAGCATTGGTTGCCTCCAATATGACTCTTTTTGCTCGTGTTCTTCTCCGTATTTTAGCATGGAATTTAAGGGCTAAAAATTCAGGTTTTCACAAAATTCCCGTTGACATTTTACGCTTAATTTATGCTATCATTACAGGATTTCTGGTCAACTAGAACACGATTTTCATTCACTTTCTTAGACCACATTACCGTGCATCGGCTTTACCTCTAGATATTTTGGTGCCTCATATATTTCATAAAAATAAAATTGACCTTTTTAATTTCACTCCTCTTAGAAAAGTAGTTTATTCCAAATGGACCACTCTCTGGAAAATGGGAGTGAAACCCGCTAGAGAGGAATCCACTAGTGATGATGAAGAAGATGAAGTTGATCCAAATGCTCTTCTCATCCACCTCCTGAATCATCTTCAGCTTTTGTCCCCATTACCTATCCATTTCCGGAAGCCGAAACTCCTTGGACGAACCTTATGAGTCTGGCATCGATCCCTACATAATCAACACTTTCAATTACATTGGCCAAAATTTATCCAATCTGAATTTTGCCTTCCGTCACATGGAACACAAATTTCATGATCTTTCTTTGTCTCTTGAGTCTTCCTATGTTGCATCTTCCACTCAACCTACCAAACAAAGGAAGCGAACTCAACCAAAAGCACCTCCAGAATACAACAAAAGAAGACAGAAGCACTTTCAAGATCCATCTTTTGTAGCTGAAAAAGAACCAGTTATCAATGAAGATGAAGAAGAAGAAGACACAGAAGATGAAGAAAATGTTTCATATGAAGAAGACAATGATGATGATGATGATGACGACGGCAACAATGATGATGATGAAAATGTCGATGATAATGACGATTGTTAAGGCCCGTGCTATTAGAGCCCTCTAAGACATCTGGGATTTGGGTTAGACGTCTGGTCAGACATCTGGACATCTTCCCAGATGTTTAGAAATCAAATTTTTCGTGTACGTCCTTGCGCTTTGTGCATGCTGCACGCAGACAGTACGCAGCCTCATTTTCTTCTCTCCTCTCTCCTCACGCCGACGCAACCCTAACCCAGTGCCTACTTAAACCCCCCTCCTCTCCCTCGTTCACCTCACCATCAGTCACCTTTCTTCTTCCTCCAACGAGAGCGGTGAGCGGTGAGTAGCGAGGAGCGGGCGTGAGCGGTGTGGGAGGAGAGGAGGAGCAACGAGGGGAAGGGAGGAGAGCACACGTACGAGCTCGTGTGGGAGCTCGTCGGAGAGATCATGGCCGATCGAGCATGCGCAAGGCGGAGAGGTGCATCGGGGAGGTCCTCCCCGACACTACTGCAGCCAGAGCAGCAGGCGAGCGGCCGCAGCGCGGCCGCGCGCAACGTGAGAAGGTGAAGGCAGGCACTGGTTCTGGGATTTTCCCATAATCAGACATTTGGGTCAGCATCCAGACGACGTAGACGACATCTGGAGGAGGTTCCAGATGACTGAGAGGTAAGTTCTATGACGTACACCTTCTTTGCAGATACGTCCATGCAGGCCATTCAGCTGAGGCACTGTTCCGTGCCATATTGAAGAGATTTACGTCGATGCATGTAGGATTCGCTTTGAGAAGGCGCGGGACACGCCCTCCCACGTAGTTTAGACGTCTAGGCGAGGTACTAGACGCAGGGAAGCGTCTCTAGACGTCCGGAGAGGTGGTCAGACATCTGGAACTGGGTCCAGACGATCCAGCGAAGTTCCTGGACATCTGAGGAGTAGCGCATGAGTTGAGGTATGGTTTTGGACTCTTTTAAGATGTCTGGAAGGTGTTCCAGGCATCTGATATGAATCAGAATTACTATTTTGACCTGTTTAGGGTCCGTTTGAGGTTTGATTTCCGCAATTAACATTCCGTTGTTCTCCGTATAAATTCCTCTACTTGTAGGAATACTTTTTATCCCATTCTGAGTAGTCTTTTGCGATTGATCCTTGTGATAGGATCTCGTTCCGTTGTGGATTTGGGGTTTGCTGAGGCACATGGACCTGCCGATCAAGCCCCCATTACTCCTGTTTTTACTGGTAGAGTGGCTTCCCCTAGTTTAATCACAAACCTAAATGCATGTGTGGAATGAATGATTAGATCCTAGGACATGGCATGAATCCTCAGACTAGAAATACTAGAATGTCTGTATTGAATGAATGAATTGCAGTCTTGAATAAGTAGATAGAATGCGAAAAATTGCCTGAAAATAAATAATAGTTGCCTGCGAAACATGTAATATTTGTGTTAGTTAACTGCTGAATGTATCTTTCCTGTCGTACCTTGAAATGACATAATATGAGCTGCATGTATATAACTTGGAAATGGAAATAGAAATGATGAAACCAGGTATGGCTTGGCCTGAGAAACATGAGCATGAACCCTACGGGGAATTAGGAGTTGAGCTCCTGGAAAATAAATGGAATGAATTTAGGAATGTGTTGGAAAGCGTGCTGGCCCTTGAGTACGTGGTACCAAGGGGAGCACATGTTACCTCTTAGTGTAGAGGGGAGCTAGCCACCCTTGGGTTGAGACCCGGGGTTAGGATTGGTCACTTTGCACCGACTCGGTGGCCCTCGTGTACATAGTACCGCGGAGGGCTACTAGCGTAGGGAGAGAGTTAGCCACCCAACGGGGCCCGGGGTTTAGCTAGCCGCCATACACTGACTTGTTAGGCCCACTGTGCAAACCAGGTTAGTCAGGCGAGGGTGCGCGGACTGTGGAGGGGCGAGACCCCTGTTTGGTTCTTAGGGGCTAGACCCCTATTACTGAGAGGGATATGCCCTATACTAGTTCTGTGCTGTGCTTTGGGCGCACTCGTTAACGGAAACGACTGACCGCGTGCCAGTGCGGGGTAGCTACCCGTGCGTTTATCGCGCGTGCCATAGTCACCATTACGTCTATCAGTGACCTTGGGGTGGTTGACTGAGTGTAAGACCACCACGGGGGACTCTCCCGGCCACGAGAGCACCACGTGCTACTTCTACTCTTCGGAAAAGACCGCAATCAAGATCGTTCCCACGAGGAACATTCGAGATCAAGAAAGAGACCTGATAAATAAACCAAGTGATGAAACAAAGAATAATTAGTTAAAGAAAGAAAGAAATTGAAAAACAACAGCTACCTATCCACTTTTACTATTTTAGTTAGCTGGTTGCCACTCTACTCAGCATTCGCTGACATTTTGTACTCATAACCTTTTTCAGGTCCAGGTGTTGAGCAGCCAGATCCTATGGTTGCAGAGGGTGCTGGGCCCAGTAGAGCCCAGTAGTTGTAGCTTTCTCTTGTACTCCGTTTCCTGTTGTAGTGAGTAGTTTGTTACACTTCTGTACTCTTTTATTGTGAACTTTATATTTCTGTTTAATTTTCTACTGTTGTGGTGGTGTGTACTATAGTAGTTTACTTCTTTACTGCTGTACTCTTGTTACTGTTAGCTGCTTGCATGGTGAATGTGGTTTATTTTACTACTTTTTGGTTACTTTCTCGTTGGACGACAAGGTCTTGGGATCAGTCGAGTCGGTCCGATCTCGTGTCCTGTAGGTATTTGGGAACCGGGTTGTAACAAGATAGTATCAGAGCAAGGTCATCCCGAGAAGTGAACCAACTAGCTGGAAAATGACCAATTCACGTGCTTGTGACCAGAGTAACCACCACAACGTACCTTTTGACATCTGTTCTGAGATTCCCTTGTCGATTGTCTGTGGAATTGACGTCTTTCTGTTTGGTGTTCGCATCTCCTTGCAGGAGATGCCTTGACATGGAGTCAATGTGGCGGGCCGTTGATGCAGCCGAGGACAAGGTCGGAGGGGCGGGCACGTTGAGCCTGACGTCTCAGTAGACCAGCCACTACTTCCGGGCGTCCAGGCCCAGGACCTCGTGATAACACCACACAAGGGGGTAATAATTATGTTGAATATGGCCCATCTTTAGAATAAAAGGCACAACATAAGTAGAATAGGAGCATTGCATGCATCATGTACCAAGATTGCTTATAAATTGTATTAATGGCCATTTGTGTAAGCATTTGTCAAAGCAGGCCTCATATGAGCAATCGGACTGCACGGATGGATTCAAAATGATGAATGGAGTCCAACGGACTCAAGATCGGCCAAATCCGACATCCGGAGCTCCTACAATGGGCCCAAGAAGTTCTGACCGTTGATCTGGAGATCAACGGCCCAGATTGTGCCATGTCAGCCCCGCCCCCACCGCACGCACGCCTTCAGCCAGTCGAGGACAAATCTCGGCCATCGATCTTCGATCGAACGACCGAGATCCGCATGCCCGCCTGCAGTCGCCGTGACAAAAGCGCGGGCATGGTGCAACGGTTAGCACGCACGCCCGCATCCACGCGACGCGCGTTCGAGCCATGTGGGGGGGGGGGGGGATTTGAGGGCAGGCGAAGGGCGCGGAGAAATTGGGCCACCCGATCAGCAGCGGGCGGCTAGGATCTCGCCACGCGGCATGACCGCAGCGCACGAGCGCCCACGTGCGCGCGCACGCCGAGCGGACACGCGCGCGCACACGCGCACCTGAGGTGCAATCTCAGTGCGGGCGAGGAAGACTCTCAGCCGTCCGATCTTCGATCGGACGGCTCTCCTTCAGCGGCCACGGATCGTGCGAGGAGAAGGAACGGGGCGAGCGGTTGACCGGCGGCGAGAGGGCTACACTGATGCTTTTGGAAGCGGTTTTAGCGATGCTCTGGATGTCGCTAAAGCCCCTTCTTCTTTTAGGAAGCCCTTAACTCTATTTAAACCCCCTCCAACCACCATTCAAGGCAGGCACTCCCCCTTGCAACTACTCCACTCCTCTCTTAGCTAGCTTTAGGCACTCTTGTAATCGTCGGAGACGACGAGCCGCCGACGGAGCCTCCTCCACTGCCGTGGCTGCCTCGTCGCTCTCCACTCTCTCTCTCTCTCTCTCAAGCTTTCCATTGCTTTTGTTGAAGCATGTATTTAATATTGTAAGTTATGAACTACGAATGCATGTTTAATGAAGTTATTTTCCGTTCAATTGCCATTTTAATTTCTGTTCAAGTTGCATGATCAAATCCAAGAGCTTTCTAACCCTAAACTCTCTTTCTTTATCTCTCTCGCTCGCTTTTCAAAAACCGCATCTTTCGCAAGCAAAACTCTACCTTTTCCGTGACAACAAGTGATAAATAAAAATCCGATTTCCACGCCTCCCTGAGACCGACACTCGGACTCACCTCCGTTTACTTCTTTTAAAACCGACGTATCAAGTGCAACTATAACGACGCCTCTTAACACACACGCACAAAGACACGTCAATTTTTGGCGCCGTTGCCAGGGAGGCAACGGATTTGTTTTATCACCTCCATTCCACACTCATTCTCACATCGTCTAATGCCCTATTTTCCTTTTTACTTGACGGTTGCAGGAATTTGGCGCATGGACGGCGAAGCGACGCATTCCACGAGGGAAGCAAGGGTGTAGGCGCCTTGAGAACTGATAGTGAGTAACCTGTCTCTCATTGTTTGCTTGCATGAAAAAGCTAAAAAAAGTGTAAAAACTGAAAAAAATTGGCGTGGTGTATGATTACTTGACCTACATCTTTAACACATCACCCCACAAAAAATGTACTCTCTAACATTTTGAATAAATTCTTGGAGTGTTCTTTTCTTTTTCTTGAGTGGTGTTTTCGAAGCCACCGTGAATTGACCTGGGCCGCACCACTCAACCCTAAAACTGACTCATCTAATAGAAGCTGCATGATCATTAGGATGAGTACACTAGGGTTTTAGAGCCTCTACAAAAGAAAAGGAAATCTACTTTCACCAAGTTGTGTGCAGAACTTGGCGTGCCCACTGAAACTTGTTTGAAAACATTAAGACACGTCAACCCTAAAAAGTACTAAAGTAAGGATGAAACACTAAAAGACACCACATCTTAACAAATCCTTGCTTGAAAACCATGTTTTGCTAGAAGCACACACTTTGAAAGTGGAAAATTAAGAGGCACCACCCCAATCAACGCCTCATCACATCACCCTAAGCACAAGCACTATCCTAACCCTTTAAAACTTAGTAGATGTGCCCTAGGTAGGACTGAGTTAAGTCTCAAAAGGCGAGGTTTTGTTCGCTAGGCACTTGGCTTTCATTCCCTTGGTAGAATCTGGTGACTAGGCTGCGGGGCAGTGTCAAACGACCGCGGTTGTGGGGTCTATGGAATCGGAGGCGCAAGCCAAAGGAAGAACCTTCCCTGCAATCCCCTCATAATCAACCTGGCCAGATTAGCCTTGGGAAGGGGAGTCCAGTGCTTACGGACTTAATCACCCTTTGTGAGATTTCTAGGTCTCTTGAGGAATACACCATAAGGACTAGGCTTGGGTGCTTGATTGAAACACATTTCTCGCATCTTTTGCCCTCCACATCCCCTCCTGTTCTTCTCTAGTGTATGCACGGGAGGTGCTCACTGCATCCCAAGTTGTGTGTTTTGGGGCAGGAATCTAGGCGACGTAATTCTGTTGAAAACATGGCTGAACCTAGGGTAGATGAGGCTGAGGATCAACCCCCACCTGATGCTATGGCCATCATCCAAGCTCAAATCAATGCTAACTATCGACCTCAGCAACAACAAATCCACACCATCATGCAAGCCATACAACGGTTACAGAACCCACAAGAACAACCACCACCACCTTTCCACGACAAACCAGGGCAACCTCCACTTGATTTACCGCCATTTCAGGACCAGCCAAGACACCTCCATGATTTCTATAACCCTTTTGCTATTAGAGTCGAGCCACACCTTAGGATCCCTGAGAGGGGAGATGATTTTGAGCTAAAACCAAATGTCTTAAGTCTGATCCAGAGCCACTTTCATGGAAGCTCAAATGAGGACCCCTTTCAGCACCTAGAGGATCTCGACCGCATAGCATGAACGGTGAAACCTAGGAACATTGGCCTTGACATTATTCTAATCAAGATGTTCCCTTTCTCATTAAGAGACAAGGCTTCTCATTGGCTTAGAACCCTAGGTAGACCCATCACCACCTGGGAAGAACTGAGGCATGCATTTTTAAAAAAATTCTTCCCCATAGGAAAGACCAATGCCCTCAGAAGAGCTATCACTACCTTCACACTCCAAGGTGGGGAACAATTTCATGAGGCGTGGGAAAGATTTAATGAACTTTTGAGGAAATGCCCACACCACGAAGTTCCAAGGTGGCAATTGGCCCAGATCTTCTATCACGGTCTGGACAGCAACCTACGGAACTTCGTTGAAGCCTCATGCGGGGGAAGCTTCCTAAACAAAGATGAGGAGAGCGCGTTTGAGCTCTTTGAGTCTATGAGCTAGAATTCGCTCAACAATGCCTCTATGAACCAGTTTAACAGGTCCAGTCAACCCCGTGGCGGGATTTATGAGGTGCAAGCAATTTCTGGAATGGTTGACATGGACATCATTGCCAAAAAGTTGGATCGAGTGGAATTGGTGGACAAAAAGATTGATGAGCTACTGAATCAGACCAGGAACCCCTTGCAGACTTTCTCCCTAGCAAAGGGAGCTCATAATGTTGACCTAGTCCAGCCCTTCACCCAACTGAACCTGGAACAACCCCTGACCACGTTCCAGGGAGGGACCTTTGCTCCCTCGACCCTTGATTACTCCCTTCCCTCTTTATCAACATCGGCTATCCTAGAAGATGTGCAAGCCGTCCAAGGATATGCGAAACCTAACCCTTTCTCCAACACTTACAACACCGGCTGGCGTAACCACCCCAAATTTGGTTGGACAAACTAGAAACCACCGCAATTCCAAAACCAGCCCAGGCCAAACCAGCAGCCACACTTGCCCCCCTATCAGCAAGGACCACTAGTTAGACCCCAATATTACCAGAATAGGGCGGCCCCTCCCCCACAAAACCAAATGGATACCTTAATAAAGATGATGGCTGACATGAACCAGAAACATCAGGAGGAAATGGCCTTGGTAAAGGGACAGTTAAGCCAACTCTTGGACTGTAAACAACAAGGATCCCTACCTTCCCAACCACAACCAAACCCGCGAAATATAATTAACAGAGGCCCCAATTTGCAAGGGTTCCAAAGCAACACCGGGCAGGCTCACATGATCCAGCCAGCCCCGCAAACACCTCCTGGGTTTGGTGCTTCTTCGTCCTCGTCTTCTCAAGGATCACCCCATGGCCCCAATGCCTCTACGAATGCGGTGACCTTGAGAAGCGGCACCAAAATCCAGGATCCCAAATGGCCGACTCCCCTCGAGACTTTACCTGTTGAAATACCTGACTCAGAAGAGGCATCAACTAAGGACCCAGACATGGAACCAATCCACATTTAGACACCCTACCCTGAGGCCTTGGAAATAATCAAGAAAAACAAGAATACTGTGGAAACTGAGGAGCTGTTGGAAAGTTTTAAGCAAGTGCAAATTAATATTCCGCTCCTAGAAGCCATCAAACACATCCCTGGTTACGCCAAGTTTTTAAAGGATGCCTGTACACCCAAGCGTAAGCCAAGACCGCAAGCATCTAGGAAGGTTGTACTTTCTAAGCAAGCAAGTTCCGTGATATCAAGCAACCTTCCACTCAAGCGAACTGACCCAGGAGCACCCCTGATTTCCTGCAATATCGGGGACATGACGTTTGATAGAGCGCTCCTGGACCTAGGTGCTTCTATCAATCTAATTCCAACAACCCTGTACCACCAATTTGGTTTTGGGGAGCTGACACCAACCCCTGTCACCATCCAGCTGGCTGATAGATCTGTGAAAACCTCGAAGGGGGTTGTCGAGGACATAATTGTACGGGTCAAGGACTTCTATTTTCCGGTCGACTTTTTGGTGCTCGACATGGAAGTCCCTGAAAAATTACATAATGCACCCATAATTTTAGGCAGACCTTTCTTAGCTACAGCTAAAGCAAACATTGATTGCGACACGGGATGTATGGAAATCGCCTTTGGGGACAGGAAAATGCAATTGGATATCTTCCAAGCGACAAAGCCTTTTGATTGCAATTACATTGAGGAACATGATCCCGTGGAAACTTTAATCGAGGAATGCCTCACCCTCAGTTCTGTCTCAGACCACCAAACCCGTAGTTCTGACCCGTCACCATCATTACCGGTGGACCTCTGTAAGGCTGAGTATCATCACATGACACCATTTGAAGAGATCGATGTTGATCAACTACCGCCCTTTCCCTTCCCATCGACTATGGTCCCACCCGCACCCGAACTTAAACCATTGCCCGAGAATCTCAAGTACGTCTTCTTGGGACCTGACCAGACCTTCCCAGTGATTATTAATTCTCATCTAACCAAGGATCAGGAACTCAGGTTGACTGCGACCCTTTCAGAACATCGGGTCCCCATTGGTTGGACCATTTCGGATTTAAGAGGAATTAGCCCCACCTATTGCACCCACAAGATTTACCTGGAAGACGGGGCCCGACCTTCCCTCCAGATGCAGAGACGTTTAAACCCTAACATGCGGGAGGTCGTTAAAAAGGAAATCATCAAGTGGCTTGACGCCGACATCATCTACCCTATCTCCGATAGCCCCTGGGTGAGCCCCACTCAAGTGGTTCCAAAGAAAGCTGGGCTCACCGTTGTCACCAATGATCATGGCAAATCCATCCCCACCCGCACCACTACTGCATGGCAGGTGTGTATTGATTATAGGAAGTTTAATGAAGCCACTAAGAAGGACCACTTTCCCTTGCCATTCATTGACCAAATCCTTGAAAGATTGGTAGGGCAGAAGTATTTTTGCTTCCTGGATGGATATTCAGGATATAACCAAGTCGCAATTGCTCCAGAAGATCAGGAAAAGACCACATTCACTTGCCCGTATGGCACATTTGCATTCCGTTGAATGCCGTTCGGGTTATGCAACGCACCTGCGACCTTCCAATGTTGCATGCTAGCCATTTTTTCAGAAATGGTGGGTGAATACTTGGAGGTCTTTATGGATGATTTCTCTGTATTCGGGAATTCATTTGACCATTGTCTGAGCAACTTGGAGAAAATCCTGAAACGATGTATCGAGGTTAACTTGGTGTTAAGTTGGGAAAAGAGCCATTTTATGGCTCAAGAAGGAATTTCCCTCGGTCACATCGTCTCGCATAGGGGTATCGAGGTAGATCGAGCTAAGGTTGATTTAATTTCCAAACTTCCTCCACCTAGTTCTGTCCAGTAGATTCGCTCCTTCCTAGGACATGTTGGCTTCTACCGAAGGTTCATCAAGGACTTTTCCAAGCTTTCAAAACCCTTGGCCGACCTTCTAGCCAACGACGCCATATTCCACATGTCTCCTGATTGCATCCAAGCTTATCACACCCTCCGGGACTTAGTCTTCACCGCACCTGTACTTCAACCCCCAGACCGGTCCCAGGACTTTGAGATTATGTGTGATGCATCAGATTTTGCCATAGGCGCTGCCCTGGGACAAAGGCAAGACAAGAAGCCCGTGGTGATCTACTACGCGAGTAAAACGTTGGACGAGGCCCAACGTAGTTATACCGTCACAGAAAAAGAGTTGCTCACTATAGTATTTGGACTTGAAAAATTCCGCTCATACTTGCTGGGATCCCACGTGACTATTTACACTGACCATTCCGCCATCCGGCACCTGTTGGTCAAAAAGGATGCAAAGCCTAGGCTCATTAGATGGATACTGCTTTTGCAGGAATTTGACCTGGAAATCCGAGACAAGGCCGGATCGAAAAATGTGGTGGCTGACCACTTGTTGAGACTTCATCCAGACCACATTGGACCCTCCCTACCTCTATCTGATACCTTCCCTGATGAACACATCCTAGCCGTGCAAGACAAGAAAATGCCATGGTATGCTGACTACGTCAATTACCTGGCTATAGGACAAACCCCGCACAGCTGGTCTAGACAGCAACGGGACAGGTTCTTGGTTGAGGCCAAGCATTATTTCTGGGATGATCCCATGCTGTTTCGCCTCTGTGCTAATCAGATCATCAGAAGGTGTATCCCTGAAGATGAAGTTCAGAGTGTGCTTTCCTTTTGTCATGATCAAGCATGTGGCGGCCACTTCTCTAGAAAGAAAACAGCTGCAAAAGTGTTGCAGTCTGGATTTTACTGGCCATCCCTATTTAAGGATGCACACATCTTTGCCAAAACTTGCTCATGCTGCCAAACACTAGGGACCATGACCAAGAAAGATATGATGCCCCTTCAGCCCATTTTGATTGTCGAAATCTTCGACGTTTGGGGTATCGATTTTATGGGCCCCTTTCCGCCATCCAATGGCTTCGAGTACATCCTGGTCTCAGTAGACTATGTTTCCAAATGGATTGAAGCCGTCGCCACCTGACGATGCAATCACAAGACTGTCATGGACTTTGTGAAGAAGAACATCTTTTCCCGGTTTGGAATACCCAAGGCCATGATCAGTCATGGTGGAAGCCATTTTATCCATTCCCAATTCCATGCCCTACTTAGAAAATACGGGGTAAACCACCACATTGCCACCCTGTATCATCCACAAACAAATTGGCAGACTGAGGTCTCCAATAGACAAATCAAGAGCATTTTACAAAAGACTGTGAGACCTGACAGGAAAGACTGGTCCACATGACTTGATGATGCCCTGTGGGCATACAGGACCGCTTTAAAGACCCCGATAGGCATGTCACCTTATCGCCTAGTCTTCGACAAGGCCTACCATCTTCCTGTCGAATTGGAACACCGGGCTTACTGGCCTGTCAAGCAGTGTAACATCGATCCCCAGTTAGCCGATGCGCAGAGGACGCTGCAATTATCTGAGCTCGAAGAAATCCATCGGGACGCCTTTGACAATAGTCGACTATATAAGGAGAAAATGAAAGCCGTCCATGACCAACTCATTCATAGAAAAACCTTTGAGCCTAACTAGCAAGTTTGGTTGTTTGATGCACGCCTAAAACTCTTCCCAGGGAAACTCAGGTCCAAATGGACAGGACCATTTCAGGTGGTTAAGCCCTATTCTAATGGGGCGGTTGAAAACGCTAATCTTAACACTAGGCACACTTTTACAGTTAATGGTCAAAGATTGAAGCATTTCCTAGCCCAGCTACCCCCCAAGGAAAGTGTCACCCTCGTTGAGGGCTGACACCGAGCACCGCCCAGCTGGGGGCGTTAAACTCAGTGCTTCCTGCAAGGCAACCAGAGGATTCAGGCTGATCTGGTAGTTCACGTCACTCAGGTACTATCTTTTTGAACCCTTTTGCATCATGTATCTGCCAATGAGGACATTGTCCAACTTAAGCATGAGGGGGTGGTAAATTGCATAATCCTGAGCTCAATTAATCAGTCTGAATGAATAAATTAATTAAAAAAAAAATTTAGGAAGAAAACTTAAGCATTAGAAACTTGTCAATAGTGGAAAATAATACAGAAAGAACTTAAACACTTAGACTTTTCAGGCCTTCAGGCTTAATCAACCCTGGTGTCTGTTAAAATATGAATTTAGCAGCGAATCCTTGCAACCTTAAGCTATTCTAATCCACCTACTAAATAAGGTAATAAGTATACGACTTATTAACTCACCCTCTAACTCAGAAAAACTTTGAGTCTAAGCATCTGCACACATTTTTGCACAGACTCACTTCTCGGAGATTTTGACAGAAATATGGTAGCTAATGAACTCTCTAAGGTGGTATGGCTGGCAAGTTGTCATGGGTAACAGCCCATTGGCAGGTTGTCCAGAACCCAGCCATAGGCCATTTCTTTTTCGTTGCCTTTAGGTACATTTGAGAACAGGGAAGCCACCTACAAAAAAAGAAGAAGAAGAAGAAGAAAATAAAATAAACCACACTTCATCGCACAAGTATGGCTGGCAAGTGATCATGGGTAACAGCCCATTGGTTGGTTGTCCAGAGCCCAGCTCAATAATTGCACAAAAAAGACCAAAACACCTAAGGAAGAAGTGGGGAAGTAGTACAAGCCGGGGAGATATACACTGGAAAATTCCTTGTGTTGACCCCAATTAAAACAAATGTAGGGAGAAAGCTACCAATTGAACAAATACACCTTCAGGCAAATTTGTTTCCTTTTCCGGTCACCTAGAGGCGTAGAAACTCGAAGTCTGTCTCAATTACCGTTAAGTGAGTCTATCACAACATTCACACCAAGTTGCTTAGCACTTAGGGTTTTGACCGAGTTTTGGGTGGGTTAGGTAGCCGTAAAAAGTTACCAACCCACACTGAATTCCGAAAAAAATTCTTAAAAAAATATATATACGTATGTATAGTTATATATACATTAAAGCAAGGATTCGGGCGATTCGTATTTTGGCAGACACCCGGGCACTGCTTAGTCTTTGTAGATTAAGATCTGCGTATATTTCCTCCTATTGACAAGTAACGAAGTGCCTAAGCAATTACTTCTTGAATTCTGCAAGGAAATAAAGACTAGAATAAACCTTGCTAGGGACTAGCAAAGAGTAAGCATGGTGGTATGATAACACCACACAAGGGGGTAATAATTATGTTGAATATGGCCCATCTTTAGAATAAAAGGCACAACATAAGTAGAATAGGAGCATTGCATGCATCATGTACCAAGATTGCTTATAAACTGTATTAATGGCCATTTATGTAAGCATTTGTCAAAGCAGGCCTCAGATGAGCAATCGGACCGCACGGATGGATTCAGAATGATGAATGGAGTCCAACGGACTCAAGATCGGCCAAATCTGACATCCGAAGCTCCTACAATGGGCCCAAGAAGTTCTGACCGTTGAACTGGAGATCAACGACCCAGATTGTGCCACGTCAGCCCCACCCCCACCGCACGCATGCCTTTGCCAGCCGAGGACAAATCTCGGTCGTCGATCTTCGATCGAACGACTGAGATCCGCGTGCTCGCCCGCGGTCGCCGCGACAAAAGCGCGAGCGTGGCGCAACGATTAGCGTACACGCCCGCATCCACGCGATGCGCGTTCGAGTCGCGTGGGGGGGATTTGAAGGGGGGTGAAGGGCGCTGAGAAATTGGGCCACCCGATCAGCAGCGGGCGGCTAGGATCTCGCCACGCGGCACGACCGCAGCGCACGAGCG
This sequence comes from Thalassia testudinum, assembly GCA_037157565.1. NCBI lineage: Eukaryota > Viridiplantae > Streptophyta > Magnoliopsida > Alismatales > Hydrocharitaceae > Thalassia > Thalassia testudinum. The sequence goes on from JAZHRO010000025.1 coordinate 115,790,253, forward strand.
CCCACGTGCGCGCGCACGCCGGGTGGAGACGCGCGCGCACACGCGCGCCCGAGGCGCGATCTCAGCGTGGGCGAGGAAGACTCTCAGCCATCCAATCTTCGATCGGACGGCTCTCGTTCAGCGGCCACGGATCGTGCGAGGAGAAGGAACGGGGCGGGCGGCTGACCGACGACGAGAGGGCTACACCAACGCTTTTCGAAGCGATTTTAGTGACGCTCTGGATGTCGCTAAAGCCCCTTCTTTTAGGAAGCCCTTAACTCTATTTGAACCCCCTCAAACCACCATTCAAGGCATGCACTCCCCCTTGCAACTACTCCACTCCTCTCTTAGCTAGCTTTAGGCACTCTTGTAATCGTCGGAGATGATGAGCCGCCGACGGAGCCTCCTCCACCACCGTGGCTGCGTCGTCGCTCTCCACTCTCTCTCTCTCTCTCTCTTAAGCTTTCCATTACTTTTGTTGAAGCATGTATTTAATGTTGTAAGTTATGAACTACGAATGCATGTTTAATGAAGTTATTTTCCGTTCAATTGCCATTTTAATTTCTGTTCAAGTTGCATGATCAAAACCAAGAGCTTTCTAATCCTAAACTCTCTCTCTCTATCTCTCTCTCTCACTTTTCGAAAATCGCATCTTTCGCAAGCAAAACTCCGCCTTTTCCGTGACAACAAGTGATAAACAAAAATCCGATTTCCACGCCTCCCTGAGACCGACACTCGGACTCACCTCCATTTACTTCTTTTAAAATCGACGTATCAAGTGCGACTATAACGACGCCTCTTAACACACACGCACAAAGACACGTCACCTCGCCCAGTTGATACGGGAGATCGTACGAGAGGAGCTCCACCCGCCTCCACGGGTGCCTCTCCCTGGGGCTGCGGAGGGGGAGTCCTCTATGAGACCGCGAGACAGGCACAGCGCTGGACGTGGGGGAGGGGGTGGCCCTCCACCGCCCCCATCTTCCTCTGACACTTCCGAGCACGAGCCCTCCTTTCCAGGAGGCGTACCAGTTTCCCCACTTCAACGCCATTACAAGCTTTTCGGACAGTTCCAAAAGTTGAAGCCCCCCTCCTTCAAGGGGGATGAGGACCTGAACGAGGCGGAGGATTGGCTCGAGCAGATCGAGAAGGTGTTTGACACCCTTCGGCCCCCTGCGGAGTGCCGTATGGCCTTAGCCACGTAGCAGCTGGAGAGCACGGCACACAGGTGGTGGAGGGCAGTCAGAGGTCAGGAGAGGGCCGGGTTGACTTGGGACCAGTTGTCACCCTCTTCTGTGAGCAGTACTTTCCCCAGACCTGGCAAGACCAGCGGAGGCGGGAGTTCCACACTCTCCGCCAGGGGACAATGATCGTGAGCACGTATCGCACGCGTTTTTTGGAGCTGTCTCATTTCACCATGATTGCTGTGGCTTCTGTGTAGGAGTGCCTTTGGAGGTTTACCGAGGGGCTCTGGCCTACTATTCGGGCGTTTGTCAAACCCCTGAAGCTTCCTGCATTCTCGAGGGTGGTGGAGGTAGCTATGACATATGAGGAGACCAACCCGTTCGCACGTGACATTGACAGAGGACGGAAGAGGCCCTACCAACCAGACTACTCACAGGGCCGACGAGAGAGGTGGCACGTGGCACCCGCACGAGAGCCATCACGCTTTGTAGGGCTGTCAGTGGCCTTTGGGGGCCCCCGACAGGGGCCAGCTGCCAGTACAGGACCCCCACCCAGTCGTCAGCAGGGACCTACTGAGGGCAGGAGTCGAGTTCCCCTTTGCTACCAGTGTGGCCAGCCGGGCCACATTAGGAGGGACTGCCCATCTAGGGCTGGAGGTTAGCAGATGCTCCCCGTGCCAAGCACTGGAGGACGAGCAGGAGGCCGTGGTTCCGAGGTGTGTGGGGGAGGACAGCAGTCACGGGGAGGGTACTGGCCAGCAGCTACTCGTCCGACGTAGAGTGTGGTTGCTTCGTTCGCACCTAAGGCTAAAGGGCATATCAACGCCCTGACACACAGAGATGCCAGAGCTTCAGGTTCAGTGGTGGCAGGTATGGTTACAGTTTCCGGCAGACTAGTTTACACTCTTTTTGATTCTGGCACCACGCACTCATTTGTCGCTGCCAGTTTTGTTGTCAGTTTAGGGCAGGACTGTGTGTTGTTAGAGGATCCGTTTGTGATCAGAGGTTTAGGTGGTAAGTTGTTTGTAGCTGAGGTGGTTTACACAAGTTGTGAGGTCAGTGTTGGGGGACACAACCTCCCCGCTGATCTGATTGTGATACCAATGGAGGACTTTGGCGTGATTCTAGGGATGGACTGACCATCCACTTACCACGCCTTGGTAGACTATTTTGAGAGGAAGATCGTCTTCTCCATACTGGAGTTGCCTTCTTTCGAGTTTCACGGACAGCCAGTGGACGGAGGCTTCAGGTGCATCTCTGCACTTCGGGTGGCAAGACTTTTGGGGCAGAGGTGTGAGGGCTTTCTAGCTTGTGTAGTGGCAGAGCCCAGCCCCGTGACAGATTTTCATTGTATCCTCGTGGTCAGAGAGTACCCCGACGTGTTCCCAGAGGAGCTACCAGGACTACCGCTCGAGTGTGAGATTGAGTTTGAGATCTCATTGGTACCGGGGACCAACCCCATTTCTACAGCACCTTACAAGATGGCACCACTTGAGCTACGAGAGCTCAAGTCCCAGTTGCAGGACCTTCTGGAGAAGGGCTTTGTGAGGCCCAGTGCATCTCCATGGGGAGCCTCGGTATTGTTTGTGAAGAAGAAGGATGGTACCCTACGTCTTTGTGTGGACTTCAGACAGCTGAACAGAGTTACCATCAAGAACAGGTATCCGCTGCCGAGGATTGATGACTTGTTTGTCCAGTTGCAAGGTGCCACGGTATTCTCCAAGATAGACTTGAGGTTTGGTTACCACCAGTTGAGGATCAAGGAGACCGACGTCTCCAAGATAGCTTTCCGCACCCGGTACGGACACTACTAGTTTTTGGTCATGCCGTTTGGGCTAACCAACGCCCCCGCTGCCTTCATGGATTTGATGAACCAGGTGTTCAGACCATACCTGGATCAGTTCGTGGTGGTATTTATTGATGATGTGCTCATCTACTCTCGAGATCAGGCGTAGCACGGACAACACTTGTGGATGGTTTTGGACACACTGAGACGACGTAGGCTGTACGCCAAATACAGCAAGTGCAAGTTCTGGTTGAGGGAGGTGACCTTCTTAGGTCATGTGATTTTAGGGGATGGCTTGGCTATGGATCCAGCCAAGGTTGAGGCAATGCTTAGGTGGGAGAGACCATGTACAGTGACAGAGATCCGCAGTTTCTTGGGACTGGCAGGCTACTACAGGTAGTTTATCAGGGGTTTCTCGCAGATTGCATTTCCTATGACACAGCTGACCCTGAAGGACGTGCCCTTTTCTTGGACAGACGCTTGTAAGGCGTGTTTTCAAGAGCTGAAGGAGAGGCTGACTTCGGTTCCCAGGCTTACCATCCCAGATAGCAGTGGCGGGTTAGTTGTGTACACGGACGCCTCTTTGCAGGGGTTAGGGGGTGTGCTCATGCAACGGGGTCACGTTGTCGCTTACGCTTTGCGGCAACTGAAGCCCCATGAACATAGCTACCCTACCCACACCTGGAGCTAGCAGTTGTCGTATTCGCATTGAAGACTTGGAGGCACTACCTGTACGATGAAACTTTTGAGATTTTCACGGATCATAAGAGCCTCAGATACTTGTTTGATCAGAAGGAGCTCAACATAAGGCAGAGACGTTGGTTAGAGCTCCTTAAGGACTATGACTGCAGCATTTCCTATCATTCGGGGAAGGCCAACATGGTGGTTGACGCCTTGAGCTGGAAGGCGCTCACCCACTTGGCTAGTTTACAAGCACAGAGTTGGAGACTCATGGAGGAGATGGGCAGTTGGCAACCCCTAGAGTTACTGTGGCACTGTGGGGCAGTGACTGTGACACAACAGACGAGGCTAGAGCTGATAGACCATATCATCACAGGACATATGGCCGATCCGTACCTGCAGTCATTGCGTGACAGAGTACTGTCAGGGGACCCTAGAGACTTCTCATTTATAGACGAGGTGCTGCGCATGAGGGGATGTTTGTGCATTCCCAAGGATGAGGAGCTGTTGAGAGAGCTCCTGACTGAGGCACACAGTTCCAGGTTCACCATACATCCCGGGAACACAAAGATGTATCATGATCTAAGATGCAACTTTTGGTGGAGGGGAATGAAGTGGGATGTAGGTGAATTCGTGCAGCAGTGTTTCGTGTGCCAGAAGGTGAACGCCGAGCATCAGAGGCTTGCAGGGCCGTTGCAGCCACTTCCACTGCCAGAGTGGAAGTGGGAGAGCATCACCATGGACTTGGTGGTGGGCTTGCCCGTTACCCAGTGAGGACACAACGCAGTCTGGGTGATTGTAGATAGATTGACGAAGACGGCACGTTTCTTGCCGATCCGAGTCACTTTGGGACTAGCACAGTTGGCAGAGAGGTATATCCACGACGTGGTATGTCTGCATGGAGTTCCGCAGGAGATTGTATCCGATCGGGATACCTGCTTCACGTCCCAATTTTGGGCTGAGTTTCAGCAGGCCTTGGGGACACGGTTGAGGTTCAGTACAGCATACCACCCCCAGACGGACGAACAGTCAGAGCGCACGATACAGATGCTTGAGGACCTTTAGCGTGCTTATGTACTGGACTGGAGGGGCTCTTGGGAGGAGCACTTGCCCCTGGCGGAGTTTGCATATAATAACGGTTATCACTCGAGCATCGGCATGGCACCCTACGAGGCTCTGTACGGACGGAGATGTACTGCACCCTTGAGTTGGGTTGAGGTGGGGACCAAGTGGGAGGTTGACCCCAGGCTGATCCGGCAGAGTCAGGAGATGATCGAGTAGATTCACAGGCGACTCCGCACTGTCAAGAGTAGACTGAAGAGCTATGCCGATCGGAAATGCAGAGAGGTGCAGTTTGAGGTTGGGGATCACGTCTTCCTTCGCGTTTCACCCATGAAGGGCCTACAGCATTTAGGGTGAAAGGGAAGCTCGCGCCAAGGATTGTGTTGCCCTTTGAGGTCTTAGAGTGGGTTGGACCCATTGCTTACAGGCTTGGCCGTCTGGAAATCAAATTTTTCGTGTACGTCCTTGCGTCTACGCGTGTGCTGTGCGTAGATAGTACGCAGCCTCATTTTCTTCTCTCCTTCTCTCTCCTCTCGCCGACGCAACCCTAACCCAGCGCCTACTTGAAACCCCCTCCTCTCCCTCGTTCACCTCACCTTCACTCACCTTTCTTCTTCCTCCAGCAAGAGCGGTGAGTGGCGAGTAGAGAGGAGCGAGTGTGAGCAGCGTGGTAGGAGAGGAGGAGCAGTGAGGGGAAGGGAGGAGAGCACGCGCACGAGCTCGTGTGGGTGCTCGCCGGAGAGCTCACAGCCAGTCGGGCGTGTGTAAGGCGGAGAGGTGCGTCGAGGAGGTCCTCCCTGACACTACTGTAGTTGGAGCAGCAGGCGAGCGGGCGCAGCTCGGCCGCGCGTGGCGCGAGAAGGCGAAGGCAGGCACTGGTTCTGGGATTTTCCTAGAATTAGACGTTTGGGTCGGCATCCAGATGACGCAGACGACGTCAGGAGGAGGTTCCAGATGACTGAGAGGTAAGTTCCGCGACGTATACCTTCTTTGCGAATACGGCCATGCAGGCCATTCCGTCGAGGCACTGGTCCATGCCATATTGAAGAGATTTGCATCGATGCATGCAAGATTCGCTTCGAGAAGGCGCAGGACACGCCCTCCCACATAGTTCAGACATCTGGGCGAGGCACAAGATGGCGGGAAGCGTCTCCAAACGTCCGGAGAGGTGGTCGGACGTTTGGAACTGGGTCCAGACGGTCCAGCAGAGTTCCTGGACGTCTGAGGAGTAGCGCAGGAGTTGAGGTATGGTTCTGGACTCTTTTAAGACGTTTGGAAGGTGTTCCAGATATCTGATATGAATCAGAATTACTATTTTGACCTGTTTAGGGTCCGTTTGAGGTCTGATTTCCACAATTAAGATTCCGTTGTTCTCTGTATAAATTCCTCTACTTGTTGGAATACTTTTTATCCCGTTCTGAGTAGTCTCTTGCGATTGATCCTTGTGATAGGACCTCGTTCCATTGTGGATTTGGGGTTTGCTGAGGCACATGGACCTGCCGATCAAGCCCCCATTACTCCTGGGTTTACTGGTAGAGTGGCTTCCCCTAGTTTAATCACAAACCTAAATGCATGTGTGGAATGAATGATTAGATCCTAGGACATGGCATGAATCCTCGGACAAGAAATACTGGAATGTCTGTATTGAATGAATGAATTGCAGTCTTGAATAAGTAGATAGAATGCGAACAATTGCCTGAAAATAAATAACAATTGCCTGCGAAACATGTAATATTTGTGTTAGTTAACTGCTGAATGTATCTTTCCTGCCGTACCTTGAAATGACATAATATGAGCTGCATGTATATAACTTGGAAATGGAAACAGAAGTGATGAAACCTGGTATGGCTTGGCCTGAGAAACATGAGCATGAACCCTACGAGGAATTAGGAGTTGAGCTCCTGGAAAATAAATGGAATGAATCTAGGAATGTGTTGGAAAGCGTGCTGGCCCTTGAGTACGTGGTACCAAGGGGAGCACATGTTACCTCTTAGTGTAGAGGGGAGGTAGCCACCCTTGGGTTGAGACCCGGGGTTAGGATTGGCCACTTTGCACCGACTTGGTGGCCCTCGTGTACACAGTACCGGGGAGAGCTACTAGTGTAGGGAGAGAGTTAGCCACCCCACGGGGCCCGGGGTTCAGCTAGCCGCCCTACACCAACTTGTTAGGCCCACTGTGCAAACCAGGGTAGTCAGGCGAGGGTGCGCGGACTGTGGAGGGTCGAGACCCCTGTTTGGTTCTTAGGAGCTAGACCCCTATTACTGAGAGGGTTATGCCCTATACTGGTTTCGTGCTGTGCTTTGGGTGCACCCGTTAACGGAAACGACTGACCGCGTGCCAATGCGGGGTAGCTACCCGTGAGTTTATCGCACATGCCATAGTCACCGTTACGTCTGTCAGTGACCTTGGGGTGGTTGACTGAGTGTAGGACCACCACGGGGGACTCTCCCGGCCACGAGAGCACCACGTGCTACTTCTACTCTTCGGAAAAGACCGCAATCAAGATCGTTCCCACGAGGAACATTCGAGATCAAGAAAGAGACCTAATAAATAAACCAAGTGATGAAAGAAAAAATAATTAGTTAAAAAAAGAAAGAAATTGAAAAACAACAGCTACCTGTCCACTTTTACTGTTTTAGTTAGCTGGTTGCCACTCTACTCAGCATTCGCTGACGTTTTGTACTCATAACCTTTTTCAAGATTAGTTTTTGAGCATCTAGAGCCTACAGTTGTAGAGGGTGCTGGGCCCAGTAGAGCCCAGTAGTACTCCATTTCCTGTTGTAGTGGGCAGTTTGTTACACTTCTGTACTCTTTTATTGTGAACTTTATATTCCTATTTAATTTTTTACTATTGTGGTGGTGTGTATTGTCGTAGTTTACTTCTTTACTGCTGTACTCTTGTTACTGTTAACTTCTTGCATGGTGAATGTTGTTTATTTTACTGCTTTTTGGTTACTTTCTCGTTGGACAACTGGGTCTTGGAATCAGTCGAGTCGGTCCGGTCTCGTGTCCTGTAGGGATTCAGGAACTGGGTCGTAACAACGATGACAATGAAGATGAGGAAGATGATGAACAACCACTCATTAGAAAATGTCGTAAAAATTAGTTTAGTTTTTTAAGTATGTGATGAGAACCTCATCATGAGCCATAACTAGCTCATTTTGACCCAATACAAAGGATAAAAGCTCCTACATATCTCAAGGAAAAGCTTAACTCAGAGAATTCTGAGTTTGAGAAGAAAACAAGTCATAAGGGGTAAAAGTGCAATTTTACCAGTATAATCTGCATACAGGGTAATTCAGGGCCCAAACATAGGTCAAAACAGCTTAATAAGAATAAAAGTGGGATGAGATGATCTAGCAAGGGCTACAGCACTTCCAAGGAACCAAATGATAATCTGTAACCCTAAAACAACCCACTTCAATTCACAAGGTTCGAGGCAAAGTAAAAATAGAATAAACCCTCTAAAATTCATAGAAAAATAATCTCTAGGGTTTAGAACCTTCAATTTGGCCTTTAGAACCCATTTTGACCTACATTGAGAACCATGCCCAATTAATAACTTAATTTGGGTTTTTGCGCAAATTGACCGGTCAAACAAGGTTTAATATGAAAATAAAATTCACCATCAGATTCCTTAGGTCCTAATTAGTCATGTATAAAAACTTGAGCCTAAGAAGAAACCTCCTTGACCGACTTCACACTTTGGTCCTCATATATTTACTCTTTGGCCCTCAACTTTTGAACCCTCGCATTTTGGCCCCTAACTCTCCTTCGTTCTTTGCAAACAGGTCCCTCCTGCAAAACCCTGCCAGCACCATGCTCCGGCGACCTTGCGCGGAGCATGGCGCCGCGCAGGGTGAGGTGGAGGACCTGGCAAGTGTACCGGGGGTGCCCTGCGTCGTCAGCCGTCGCAGGAGCACCCCCATGGTCATTGTAGCCCCCCATACCAGCCGTGCGAACGCACGGACGGTATGGGTTCGTATTCCGACCATTCTCCGGCGAGGGAGACACGTCGTCTCCCTCCGCCTTCCTCCCTGCTTCAACCCTATAAATACCCCCCGCCGCTCCACCGACGAAGGCAGCCTGGATCTGACGGAGAAAACCCCCAGCTTTCTTCTCTTCTTTCTCCGGCAGACGCTCACCAGCTCCGGCGACTTCCTCCCCCTCCACCTCTTCGCTCTGCCGCACTACCAGCAGCAGAGACTTCCTCCCCTGCTCTTCCCGCGCCACGCCGCACCCAGCTGGCGCCTCTCCAGCCCTCTGCTCGCCGCCGCCCCTCTCCCTGAGCATCGTCTTCTCCGGCGACAGTCGATACGACTGTCGCCCTATTCCTCCCCCTTCGTCCCTGCAGTTAAGTTAGACCTACTCCCCTTCTCCTCCTCTTTCTTTCCCCGCTTTCGATTTAGTCAATTAAGCCCTCTACCGACCCTGTTCACCCTCACCCTCTCCGCCTCCGACCACCCTCCGGCGAGCCGCTCCCATCACCTCAGCGACCCACACGGCTCGCCGACCACCGCAGAACCTCCGCCTCCTCACCCTGATCCTCTTCCGCCCCTCCACTTCCCACCAAACACCCTCTGCAGATCCACCGAACACACCCACTCCCTCGCTCACAGTTTGACCTAGGACGACCTGATAGCTCCATCTCGCCCCCTGCAGACCCCCTGACCACCTTCGCCGTGCCACGGCGAAGGTCCCCCGCCTGTCTGATTTGGCCGAGAGGCCGTTCTATTGATTTCAGGTTCCAGGCCTTGACCGCCATTGGCGAGGAAGCTCGAAGCTTGCTTGAGGTTGCTCCAAGCCTAGATATCCCAGGTTGAAGAGCCACGGCCAGCGCGAAAGAGTCTTGCGCACACACCCTGGCCCTCAATTGGAGTTGCGCGCCTCAACAGCTGTTGCAATTGGAAGCACCATCCCTGCTGCAGGCGTGAGAGAAAAGGGGTGCGCGGATAGTCCCACCTCGGGAATTTCTGAAGCCACACACCCACATAAATTGCAAAAGTGCCACCATCTGTTTGCCTCAGTTACCACGGGGTGAGGTCCCTCTCACCCGACCCGACCCGACTCGGCCTCGTCCGTGACCACGCTCCGCGGACCTGGCCCGACCCGATTAGACTGACCTGCACTCCTCGCCCACCACGCACGCCGGTGGGCCTGGACCCGGGCCTGACCCGAACCCGATTACCCGGTAGCGCTCTGGGAGAGCTTCCGAAGAGTGATTTCGGAGAGAGAGATACGCGGGGGAGGGGGGTAGAGTAGGTTTTTGCCTCTTGACGAAAAAACTCTGAAGTGTGCAGGCCAAAGAAGAAGAAGCAGACCCGCTGAAGAAGAAGGAGCTGCTGCACTGTAGCGAAGGCATCGTTAAGTCGTCTCAGCACCGGGGCAGACGACGGAAGGTCAGCAGCCAGAGCAGGAAAGAAGACAGGCTGAAGAAGAAGGAAGAGCAACGGCCATCGCGAAAGAAGAAAAAGAGAGGTCAAGGCAGGTGAAGAAAAGAAGAAGAAGATCTGAAGAAAAAGAAAGAAAGAAAACAAGGAAGAACAGCAGGAAGAAGAAGAAGAGCACCACCATTGCAAGAGAAGAATACCACCTGAACAGAGAGAAAGAAGGAGATCTAAAGAAAGAGAGAAAGAAGAGCACCCCCCTCTGCAGAACAAAGAGAACAACAAATTCTCTCTCTCTCTCTCTCTCTCTTTATTTTTGTAATAGAACTTGTATATCTCTAGAATACAACTTGCTCCCTGAGTTCGACCTCGGGAACTCTTTTATTTTTCCGAGTAAAAAATTTTATATGAAACGTTGGTAACAACCAGCTTTACTACAACGTTATAACTGAACCCGACGTTATCATTTTGGCGCCGCTGCCGGGGAGCAACGGCTATTCTAGAGGTAAACATTCCTGTATCTTTTAATTTCTGATAATCTCCTCTCTTTTGTGCAGCTACAGGAACTCAAGAAGACAAGCAACCACACGACAACCACTCCGAAGACAGGTAAATCTTTTCTCTCACTATTAACCCCTACACTCTAAAGAGAAAGAAAAGAACAAAGCAATATAGGGCTAACCTGTCTTCCATACTTAGTAACCATAAAAAGTTGCATGTTTTCAACTCATCACTCCTGCACACTATTAAGGGTATTTAAGGGCTAACACATTCTTGCTTGAGCCCTAATTGCCCAACAAAGAGTTAAATGGACCAAGTAGAGCCAACATAAGGTCAAACATTAGGATTTCAGTAGAGACACACCCCTTAATCAAGAATTGAGGAAATCCTAAAGAGGTGTGCCCAAGCCATTGATTGAAAATAATTAACAAGAAAAATCCTAAACAATTGGCTCTCTCTAAACACTTGAACCCTAAAAGACAGGACCTAAAAGCTCTTAAAGAAAACAATAGGTAAAGTTGACCCCTTGGGTTAACCAACCTTAAATTAGGTCACTCTTTGCACTTAAAAAGACTAAAGTTCAAGTGAAACCTTAAGCACCCTGATCTTAAAATTGGTAGACTTAAGAGGTCAAGATCCCCATTCTGGTCTACCTGGAACCGCAGTGACAAGAGAGGTCGGGTGGGGGAAACCCTGTAACCCGTGGGGACGCTCTACCGTGTAGGGGTCTTCGCGGGACTCTCCCTCTCTGGCTGCCCAGGTAATTCTCAGGTGGACGATCTTTCTGATCAAGGGGTCCATCTGCCCCGCACCTCTATAGTCACCCAACACATTTTTGGGTGTCTTGATTGGGTCCAGCACCTTCTAAACTTACCTCTCCCAACTGTGCATGTACGGAAGGAGGTCTCTAAGACCACCCTTAAGACCTCCTTTAGAAATTCACTCTCGTCAAGGCCAAGCCTCGACGCCCGTGTTTGTGCAGCAACACCCTCACATTATTCTCTCTTCTGATTCAGAACCAAGTTCTTCTTCTTCCCCCATCATGGCTCAGCCAGTTGAGGAAGAAAATAATCTGGAACACCAGCTCCAGCGACTCAATGACCTCTTCCAAAACTTCGTGCACCCACCACAGCGTCCTATGATGCGGGACCACTACAATCCTGCTGCAGTGGCCATTGAGCCTCGAGTTAGAATCCCGATTGGAGGACCTGATTCCGAACTAAAGCCCAACATGATTCATGCTATACCTAAATTCCATGGGCTTAATTCTGAAGATCCCTTCCAGCACATCAAACAGCTTAAGCATCTGGCCCACACTTTTGGATCAGATGCGCAAAATCGGGATATTCTTCTCATGAAGATGTTCTCCTTTTCTCTTATGGACAAGGCCGCCCATTGGTATCAAACTCAGACCCGGCCGATCAACACTTGGGAAGAACTTCAATCCGAGTTTTTGAAAAAGTTCTTTCCCGTTGGTCGGACCAACGCCTTGCGCCATCAGATTACACACTTCACTCAACAATCAGGAGAACCTCTCCATGAGGCATGGGATCGTTTTCAGGATCTCATGAGGAAGTGCCCCCATCACGGAGTTCCTAAATGGGAACAAGTCCAATCTTTTTACCAGGGACTCCGTGAGGACATCCGCCTTTTCGTCAATGCAACCTGCGGAGGAAACATCATGGGTCAACATGAAGACACCGTATGGGAGATTCTCGAAAACATGTGCGAGAACTCCATCAACAATGACTCCATGGGATTATTCGACAGGACGAATACCCGCGCAGCGACGAATCTTAAGGGAGCACATGAGACGCAGGGCCTGTCCGCATCAGTCGACCTGGAATTAATGGCCAGTCGATTGGACAAGGTCTCAATTATTGAAAAGAAGGTGGATGAGCTGACTCAGCACTTGCAGCGAGCCACCTCTGCGCGTAACTCCTTTGCACAACCTCCTTCCACACAGGAGACTGTGCAAAACATCCTACACCGATCCTCCCCTGGGATGGATCCATATCCATCCCCATCTGATTCTTGGACTGGAAGATCATCCGATCCTTTCTTCACCAGCCGGGGGAACTCCATTCCCCCTTTCCCTGATTCTCAGGAGGTTCCTCAGACCTGCGAGGACCTCAACGCCATCCAGAACGACCCATTCTCCAACACTTACAACCCTGGATGGTGAAACCATCCCAATTTTCAGTGGGCGGGAAATTCCCAAACCCAAAGACCACCTTTTCAGTCCCGCCCACAGCCCTCTCATCACTACCAGCCGCCTCAGCCTCGGCCCAACCCTACTTATCCATCAGGGCCAAATCAAGATCAAATGTCCTTAATCCTTCAGACTCTGGCTGACATTCAAAAATCGAATGCGGCCATTCAAAAACAGCACAAGGACGAGCTTACTGAAGTTAAAACTCAGCTGGCCCAGTTGGCAAATTCTCGCCAGCCAGGCACACTCCCTTCCCAACCCCTTCCTAACCCAAATAACGTGCCAACCCAGAAGCGCGTTATGAATCCAAATTTAGGCCACGCTCAATGGATTTATCAGGCCCCTACTGCCCCATCTCCAGACGAGATGGAAGCCTCTACTTCTCGTACGGGATTTCAGCAGCAGCCACCCCTCCTACCAAATCCAAACCAAAATCAGGCCGGATTAAATTCTGTAACAACACGTAGTGGTAAGACAACTCAGGACCCGCGTTATCCAAACCACTCCCAGCCTGATAATCATGACCCTAGGATAGTTATCCAAGGTACCGCTGTTCCAGACCCACAACCTGGACCTATCCTAGAGGAACCAACCAAGATCCCGTTTCCCGAAGCCCTGACCAAGGGAAAGAAGACCACCAAACCCGTGGCCCCTGAGGAGGACCTGGTCAAGCTCTTTGAGCAGGTCCACATAAACATCCCCTTGATGGATGCAATCCGCCACGTACCAGCTTACGCACGATTTCTAAAGAATATATGTACACCCCAGCGTAAGCCGCGAACCAAGGGAGGGAGCCCAATTGTTCTGTCAGAGCAAGCCAGCTCTGTAATCCTTAGTAGACTCCCACCCAAGGCAAAAGATCCTGGAACTCCCCTGATCTCCTGTAAGATAGGTGGTACCCAATTTGACAGAGCATTGTTAGACTTAGGTGCATCTATAAATCTGATACCCACATCCTTACTTGACCATCTGGAAGAATCTGAGCTGAAACCAACTGAGGTGACATTACAATTAGCAGATCGATCTATAAAGTCACCAAAAGGGATTCTCGAGGATGTTATCGTAAGAGTGCGGGATTTCTATTTTCCAGTGGACTTTATAGTCTTAGACATGGATGCACCTGAGAACCCTAGGGATACACCAATCATTCTAGGGAGACCTTTCTTGGCTACTGCTAGAGCCAACATCAGCTGTGAGGAGGGCCAAATAGAGCTTAAGTTTGGAGATCAAACACTGAAAATTGATATATTTAAGGCCCAACAAGGAATTAATTGCGGCGTCATCGAGCAAATTTGTGACATCAAGACTTTGGTTGATGAATCACACCTCCAGAATGACTTGAGTATGCCTCATCAACCACAGAAGGATCTTGACCCGCAGACAGAGGAGTCCAATCCGGATGTCAACAACCCAGTAACTCCCACCCTTGAACCTCACATCTATACTGAACCACCCGCTGCTGCTGAAAACCCCATCCTTGAACTGAAACCCCTTCCTGCTCATTTGAAATACATCTTTTTGGGTTCTAATCAGACCCTTCCTGTGATCATCAATTCCAACCTCAATCCTGAACAGGAATCCCGTCTGATTGTTGTCCTCCAGCAACATCGCAGAGCCATCGGATGGACCCTCGATGATTTGACTGGAATAAGTCCCTCTTATTGTACTCATCATATCTATTCAGAAGAGGGCACACGACCTTCTCGTGAAATGCAGAGACGCTTAAACCCCAATCTGCAGGAGGTCGTGAAAAAGGAGATCATCAAGTGGTTAGATGCCGGGATCATCTACCCGATCTCCGATAGTCGTTGGGTGAGCCCGATTCAGGTCGTGCCTAAGAAGGCAGGACTCACCACTATAACGACTGAGACCGGAGAAATCATTCCTACCCGATTAGCCAACTCGTGGAGAGTCTGTATAGATTACCGTCGACTCAATTCCTCCACGAAGAAGGATCATTTCCCACTACCCTTCATTGATCAAATTCTCGAAAATTTAGCAGGAAATAGGTTCTTCTGCTTCCTTGACGGGTACTCCGGTTATAACCAGGTGGCAATCCATCCTGAGGACCAAGAAAAGACCACATTCACCTGCCCCTTCGGAACATACGCTTTCCGAAGGATGCCTTTCGGTCTTTGCAATGCACCCGCTACTTTTCAGCGATGCATGCTTGCCATATTCTCAGATATGGTAGGTGATTATCTGGAAGTCTTCATGGATGACTTTTCAGTTTTCGGAGCATCATTCGACGATTGCCTCCAACACTTGGTCCAGATACTCAGGCGATGCATCGACGTGAATTTGGTTCTTTCCTGGGAAAAGAGCCATTTCATGGTGCCTGAGGGAATTGTCCTGGGACACTCAATTTCGGAGAAAGGTATCCAAGTGGATCGAGCTAAGGTTAATCTGATTTCTCGCCTTCCTATGCCTAGCTCGATCAGGGACATCCGATCCTTTTTAGGGCATGTCGGTTTTTATCGACGATTTATCCCTGATTTTTCAAAAATCGCACGCCCCCTGACCACTCTTCTCTCCAAGGATGTTCCCTTCGAAATCTCCAAGGAATGCACTCAAGCATTTGAAATCCTGCGTGACCGAGTCACCCAAGCCCCGATCCTACAGTCCCCTGATTGGTCTCAACCCTTTGAGATCATGTGTGATGCATCCGACTTCGCTGTAGGAGCGGTTTTGGGGCAGAAAAATGACAAGAAACCTGTGGTCATTTACTACGCCAGCAAAACACTCGATGAGGCTCAGCGTAACTATACAGTTACTGAGAAAGAGCTGCTAGCTGTAGTATTTGCCCTAGAGAAGTTCAGATCATACCTTCTGGGTTCCCATGTCATCATATACTCGGATCACACGGCTGTGAGGCATCTCCTTGCAAAGAAGGACGCGAAACCTCGATTGATCCAATGGATCTTGCTGTTGCAAGAATTTGACCTCGAGATTCGCGATAAAGCGGGAAAACAAAACGTGGTAGCTGATCACTTGTCCCGTCTTCCTTCTGAAATGATAGACCCTTCCGGACCCATCACTGAGCATTTTCCCGATGAGCACTTGCTGACTATTGGTACTAGCCTTCCATGGTTTGCTAATATTGTAAATTACTTGGCATCTCATCAGACCCCGTCCGATTGGCCGAAGGCCAAGAAAGACAAATTACGCTCCGATGCCAAGTATTACATTTGGGAAGACCCGTACCTCTTCCGCATAGGTGCCGATCAGATCATCCGGAGATGTGTCCCGGAAGGGGAAGTCAACAATATCCTCTCTTTCTGCCATGACCAGGCATGCGGTGGCCATTTTGCCGGGCATAAAACCGCATCAAAAGTCCTCCAGTGCGGCTTTTACTGGCCCACACTGTTCAAAGACGCATACAGTCATTGCAAGGCATGCAGTCGTTGCCAGACTTTGGGCAACATGAGCCATCGCGACATGATGCCTATGCAACCGATTCTAGTATGCGAAATCTTTGATGTTTGGGGGATTGATTTTATGGGCCCCTTTCCTATTTCGGATGGTTTCGAATACATTCTGTTGGCTGTGGACTACGTGTCCAAATGGATCGAAGCCATACCAACCCGAACCTGTGATCACAAAATCGTTCTCAAATTCATTCATCAACACATTTTCTCAAGGTTCGGGATTCCTCGTGCAATAATCTCTGATGGGGGAACCCATTTCACAAATGCTCAGTTTAGGTCACTGATGACCAAATACGGGGTGTCTCACCGAATCTCTACTCCTTACCACCCCCAAACTAATGGTCTAGCTGAGCTGTCGAATCGGGAGATCAAGAAAATCCTGCAGGTCACTGTTCGACCTGACAGGAAGGACTGGTCGTCCCGACTTCCGGAAGCATTGTGGGCCTATAGGACCACCCACAAGACCCAATTGGGCATGTCTCCCTTTAGATTGGTGTACGGAAAGGCATGCCACCTTCCCGTCGAACTGGAGCATAAAGCCTATTGGGCAGTACGGAACTGTAATCTAGATCTTTCCAAGGCTGGGACCCACAGAAAACTCCAAATCAGCGAGATCGATGAATTGCGCATAGACGCGTACGAGAACTCGCAAATCTACAAGGAGCGGGTTAAAGCCTTCCACGACAAACACATCTCAAGAAAGATCTTCCATCCTGGTCAAAAGGTCCTACTCTTTGATGCCCGACTCAAACTCTTCCCAAGAAAACTGAGATCTAAGTGGGTCGGACCATATTTGGTCCGACAGGTTTTTGGAAATGGAGCAATCGAAATCAGTCCACTCAGCCACGATTCTGAACCTTTCATCGTGAATGGTCAAAGACTCAAGCCGTTCATTGATGTAACTTCTACTGATTTGGCTGAGGCATCTTATATCCTCCGTTCCCCTTGAGCTTATTGCGCCCAGCCGATGGCGTAAAACTCAGCGCTTAACGGGAGGCAGCCCGTCATTCTCTTTGAAAACCTGAAACTTGTTCTGACACCTTTCAGCACTCGAAGTTCACCCTTATAGACAGCCGACCCCAACTCAGATGTTCGCATCTGAAATTTGAAATCGTCCGCAAAAATTCAACCCGACCCATCCACTCACCCAAATTTCTGTCTTAAGGAATGAACTAAGACCCCCTAGGTTACAATGAGGACATTGCAAATCTTAGGCATGGGGGGGTAGGAAAGTGCAAAAACTTGTAAGAAAAGGTTTCAAACAAAAAATTCACATATGCCAAAAATACCATAAAAATTAAAAAAATTTTTCGAAAAAGAATAAGAGGAAAAGAGGAGAAGGAAAATTTTGTGAAGGGAGAACAAACAAAATGAAAAAGGAGCACAAAATTATGAAAAAAAAAAAGAGTGATAGTCATTAGTAAGAAACTAAGGAATTAACCTAAGTTCTAGACCTCATTCAAGAAAATAACTGAAAAGTGCACAATAAGATTAGTAAGAATGCAAACCTTAGGCATTCTTGAATAGACTCTTAGTACTCATTAAGATCTGGACACTCCTCAAGAGGTTGAGGAAAATGAAAAGCTGAAGTATTAGGTCTAAGGCTTAGGAAGTATTCGGCCTCGTTAACTAATTTTTGGTTTACGGGACTCAGTAACCTAAGCACCCTAATCTCACACACAGCCTGGTTCAGTAAGCGTAAAAATCAGAATCACGCAGAAGCGTCGCAAAAATCTGAAAAGAACACCTAGAATAGGAATGGCCGATCAACACAAGTTGATTTGGACGAGTTCCCAGCGCGGAGAGGCGGGAAATCCCCTCGAAGATGCGTAACAAAATATCATCTCCTCGGTGCTTGTCTCTTAGGATATTTACATATCCTACGGGGGGCATGTAAGCACTCTGCTGGTTCAGATTCCATGGATGGCATTATCTCGAAGTGTCAATTGCCAGGGTCTGGATTCGGCCACGGAATACCATGGATGGGATTATCTCGAAATCTCAATAGCCAGGGTTCCGGGGGTTGCCATGGGCGGTGCTATCTCGAAGCATCGATCGCCAGGAACCCTTGAGGATTGATGATGGGAGCAAGGAATCTGATACAGACCGTGTTGAAAAGCTAATCCTAGGCTAGAACTAAAAAGAAAAAGAGAGAGAAAACTCTCCAAACAGAAAAAACTTTCTATCTCTCTCTTACAAAACGCACTGCGAACTGGGCCAGGGCTAAAATCATTTCAAGCACGGGTGCTTTAACCACGAAGTCCAATAAACCTTAGGTTAGTTCTTGCGGGCCTTAAAAACCTTTGCTAAAAGACTGAGGCTAAGGCTAGACAGATTTGGATCTTGATTGGTACTAGAGTATCTTTTAGGCCTATGGTCAGCATTCTAACCTAATCTATGCTCAAATAAAAAGGCACTTATCTAAAACCATTGAAAACTTCATGGTCTAGAACAAGGGTTGAAACCTTAAGTTTTTTTGCTAAGGGACTAGCAAAAGCTAGGCATGGGGGTATGATGAGAACCTCATCATGAGCCATAACTAGCTCATTTTGACCCAATACAAAGGATAAAAGCTCCTACATATCTCAAGGAAAAGCTTAACTCAGAGAATTCTGAGTTTGAGAAGAAAACAAGTCATAAGGGGTAAAAGTGCAATTTTACCAGTATAATCTGCATACAGGGTAATTCAGGGCCCAAACATAGGTCAAAACAGCTTAATAAGAATAAAAGTGGGATGAGATGATCTAGCAAGGGCTACAGCACTTCCAAGGAACCAAATGATAATCTGTAACCCTAAAACAACCCACTTCAATTCACAAGGTTCGAGGCAAAGTAAAAATAGAATAAACCCTCTAAAATTCATAGAAAAATAATCTCTAGGGTTTAGAACCTTCAATTTGGCCTTTAGAACCCATTTTGACCTACATTGAGAACCATGCCCAATTAATAACTTAATTTGGGTTTTTGCGCAAATTGACCGGTCAAACAAGGTTTAATATGAAAATAAAATTCACCATCAGATTCCTTAGGTCCTAATTAGTCATGTATAAAAACTTGAGCCTAAGAAGAAACCTCCTTGACCGACTTCACACTTTGGTCCTCATATATTTACTCTTTGGCCCTCAACTTTTGAACCCTCGCATTTTGGCCCCTAACTCTCCTTCGTTCTTTGCAAACAGGTCCCTCCTGCAAAACCCTGCCAGCACCATGCTCCGGCGACCTTGCGCGGAGCATGGCGCCGCGCAGGGTGAGGTGGAGGACCTGGCAAGTGTACCGGGGGTGCCCTGCGTCGTCAGCCGTCGCAGGAGCACCCCCATGGTCATTGTAGCCCCCCATACCGGCCGTGCGAACGCACGGACGGTATGGGTTCGTATTCCGACCATTCTCCGGCGAGGGAGACACGTCGTCTCCCTCCGCCTTCCTCCCTGCTTCAACCCTATAAATACCCCCCGCCGCTCCACCGACGAAGGCAGCCTGGATCTGACGGAGAAAACCCCCAGCTTTCTTCTCTTCTTTCTCCGGCAGACGCTCACCAGCTCCGGCGACTTCCTCCCCCTCCACCTCTTCGCTCTGCCGCACTACCAGCAGCAGAGACTTCCTCCCCTGCTCTTCCCGCGCCACGCCGCACCCAGCTGGCGCCTCTCCAGCCCTCTGCTCGCCGCCGCCCCTCTCCCTGAGCATCGTCTTCTCCGGCGACAGTCGATACGACTGTCGCCCTGTTCCTCCCCCTTCGTCCCTGCAGTTAAGTTAGACCTACTCCCCTTCTCCTCCTCTTTCTTTCCCCGCTTTCGATTTAGTCAATTAAGCCCTCTACCGACCCTGTTCACCCTCACCCTCTCCGCCTCCGACCACCCTCCGGCGAGTCGCTCCCATCACCTCAGCGACCCACACGGCTCGCCGACCACCGCAGAACCTCCGCCTCCTCACCCTGATCCTCTTCCGCCCCTCCACTTCCCACCAAACACCCTCTGCAGATCCACCGAACACACCCACTCCCTCGCTCACAGTTTGACCTAGGACGACCTGATAGCTCCATCTCGCCCCCTGCAGACCCCCTGACCACCTTCGCCGTGCCACGGCGAAGGTCCCCCGCCTGTCTGATTTGGCCGAGAGGCCGTTCTATTGATTTCAGGTTCCAGGCCTTGACCGCCATTGGCGAGGAAGCTCGAAGCTTGCTTGAGGTTGCTCCAAGCCTAGATATCCCAGGTTGAAGAGCCACGGCCAGCGCGAAAGAGTCTTGCGCACACACCCTGGCCCTCAATTGGAGTTGCGCGCCTCAACAGCTGTTGCAATTGGAAGCACCATCCCTGCTGCAGGCGTGAGAGAAAAGGGGTGCGCGGATAGTCCCACCTCGGGAATTTCTGAAGCCACACACCCACATAAATTGCAAAAGTGCCACCATCTGTTTGCCTCAGTTACCACGGGGTGAGGTCCCTCTCACCCGACCCGACCCGACTCGGCCTCGTCCGTGACCACGCTCCGCGGACCTGGCCCGACCCGATTAGACTGACCTGCACTCCTCGCCCACCACGCACGCCGGTGGGCCTGGACCCGGGCCTGACCCGAACCCGATTACCCGGTAGCGCTCTGGGAGAGCTTCCGAAGAGTGATTTCGGAGAGAGAGATACGCGGGGGAGGGGGGTAGAGTAGGTTTTTGCCTCTTGACGAAAAAACTCTGAAGTGTGCAGGCCAAAGAAGAAGAAGCAGACCCGCTGAAGAAGAAGGAGCTGCTGCACTGTAGCGAAGGCATCGTTAAGTCGTCTCAGCACCGGGGCAGACGACGGAAGGTCAGCAGCCAGAGCAGGAAAGAAGACAGGCTGAAGAAGAAGGAAGAGCAACGGCCATCGCGAAAGAAGAAAAAGAGAGGTCAAGGCAGGTGAAGAAAAGAAGAAGAAGATCTGAAGAAAAAGAAAGAAAGAAAACAAGGAAGAACAGCAGGAAGAAGAAGAAGAGCACCACCATTGCAAGAGAAGAATACCACCTGAACAGAGAGAAAGAAGGAGATCTAAAGAAAGAGAGAAAGAAGAGCACCCCCCTCTGCAGAACAAAGAGAACAACAAATTCTCTCTCTCTCTCTCTCTCTTTATTTTTGTAATAGAACTTGTATATCTCTAGAATACAACTTGCTCCCTGAGTTCGACCTCGGGAACTCTTTTATTTTTCCGAGTAAAAAATTTTATATGAAACGTTGGTAACAACCAGCTTTACTACAACGTTATAACTGAACCCGACGTTATCAGTATGTAAGCTTGTTGTTGATTGTATGACTCTTAACATTGTTATGAAATTTATTTTGTGTAATGTAAGCTTGTTAGATAACTTCTACGGTTCTTAATATTTATGAAATCTGAACTTTTATGGTATTTGCTCAATTTTTTACTTGCTTGACAAAAAGGGGGAGAAATGAAATGAATGGATACTTCATATCTAAAATAGGGAGAGCTTAGTTTGAGGAGGAGATTTTTTACTCTCTTGTGGAGTTTTTTTATTCTTCTCTTATTAAGTCTTTGTTTATTTTTAATATGAGTATCTTATTTGTTTTGTCAACATCAAAAATGGGGAGATTGTTGGACCCTAGTTCCATCTCCCTTCTGTGTTTTGATGTTAACAAAATCGTTTTTAAATTCTAATATGTTTATGAAGTGATTACAGGTCAAAAGAATCTATGGATGCAGGCAAAAAGATTGCACATGAAGGAAGAAGTTTTTGAAGATTTTAGTTTTTATTGTGTCTTAGAATTTTTGTATGTCTCCAAATAAGTAAAATATAATCTAGGTATTAAAATCAAAGTAGAGATAACTAGGATTCAAAATATCATTAATTTACTCGGTTCTTAATTTAAAGTCGACTCTTTCAAAACAAAGTCGTCTAGAGTAGATTGGATTTCTCAACTGATTAACATTAATGATCTCTGGTACTTGCTCGGCACAGGTTTGGACCTAAGTTCCAAACTGTGAACATCAAGTACCAGTACTCATCATGAGTATCAGTATCAAGTGGTCACAATTTGTGAATTGTGTTTTTGCCTGGACCTTACAAGTACTAGTACTCATCATGAGTACCGGTACATGAAGGTCATAGGAGCCATGACTGTGCGTTACAAGTACCGGTACTCATCATGAGTACCGGTACATGTAGGTCACAGGACCCAAGATTGTGCATCACAAGTACCGGTACTCACAATGAGTACCGGTACCTAGTGATTTGGCTATACTGACTGTATGTAGTCAGTACCGATACCAAGAGTTCAGTACCGGTACCAACTGTTGTGACCAGTCTGAATGGCTAATTTGCAATTAATCTTAATTCTAATGTTCCTAAAATACCCCTAATGGCTAGAATTCGTGGGATAGGTGATTAGTGGTCTATATAAGCATTCTTTGAGTGTTGTTTTAGACACACCTCTAAGCCAAGAAATATACTTTTGCCTACACCTTCAATTCTCCATTTTCAAGCTGAAAGAGAGTTTGTTTTGTTGCATACATTTCAAGGCATCTCATCATTTGCAACAAATCTTCAAAGGCGATCATATTTTTCTATAATCAATCGTTTGTTTCATGCCTTAGTTTTTCTCATTAGATTTGGTTATACTTGTTATAAGATATATTCTTGTTGGAGACTTAGGAAATAGTTGTAAGCTTCTATTTACATTTTGCTTACACCTGCATTTTTATCTTTTCTTCATATCTTGTAATTGGGTTGAGGTAACCCATTAATTACCTCTAATATTAGTAAATTGATTCCCTCTGAGTTGACGGAATCAGGTTAAAACTCCTAAGTCGGGAGACTTAGCTAGTGGAGTACCCAGCTGAGGGGAACCACTATACATCTTGTGCCTTTTGTGGTTTGTAACGAGCGCGTGCCCCAGACGTCTTTTAAGACGTCTGGGAGGTGGCCCAGACGTCTGTCAAGACCTCTGGGATCACATCCAGACGTCTGACCAGACGTCCGGGATAGTTTACAGACGTCTGGAGAACAGTTATGCTCGCACGGGAGATTCGTCTGCGCGCCTCTGCGCGCAGACCTGCGTTTCTGCCCTCTTTCTCTGCGGCTGCAGGCGACTGCGACCGCCTTCTCTCTCCTCTCCGCGCGGCGTTAAAAGGGGGGGGCGCGCCTCCCCTCCCGTCTCCACCATCTTCCTCCTTCTTCTCCTGCCTGTACGCGAGAGCGAGCGGACGCGAGGGCGCAGCGGCAGCGGCAGCCGCAGTGAGCGCGGAGGAGCTGCGGCGTGCGAGGGCGGGGCTCTGCCGTGAGGGCGAGCTCGCCGGAGCGGCTTGGTCGGTCGGCGGAGAGCGCAGGGGGCGCGGAGCGACGCGGAGAGGGACCTGCTGCGGGCTGAGCAGCAGACGCGCGAGGTGCGACGCGGGCGGCGTCGCGAGCGGAGGCCGAGCAGGGTCCTGATTCTGGAAAAATTTCCAGAATCAGACGTCTGGATTGATAGCCAGACGGCAAGGTCGACGTCTGTAAGATCATACAGACGTTTGAAAGGTGAGTTTCCGCTTTCTTCTTCCTTCTTGTCGACTGACCGTACTGAGGGAGGGGGGTTGGTTGTGCGCAGGTTCGCTGATTCGCCATCCCTTGCGAATCAGACGTCTGGAAGTTGTACCAGACGGCGGGAGTGACCCCCAGACGTCCGAAGGGACCATCGGACGTCTGGGATCTAGGCAGACGTCCCCACAGACTTCTGGACGTCCGGGGAACCAAGCCGAACAGGTAATTCTCTGATCCACCGTTTAAGACGTCTGGAAGGAGTTCCAGACGTCTGATTTTGCAAAGTATTGTCTTTCTCGACCCGTTTAGGGCCCGTTTGGGCTCCGTTTTCCGCGATTCGAGTTGCGTTCGTTTCAGAATTTATTCCTCTACCCGCCTACAGTAGCTATACACTGTTTTGAGACACTCCTTGTGTTTGATCCTTGTGATAGGACCTCGTTCGGTTGCAGTCTTGAGAGTCGCGGAGGCGCGCGGGATTCCCGATCACGCCCCCATTACTCCCGTTGTACCTGGTAGAGTGGCTTTAAGTATTAATAAAATCTGTTAAAGTATGGAACCATAACTAGAACCTAGGGCATTGCATGAATCCTAGGGCCGGAAAACTAGATTGTATGATAGATCCTAGGATATGGCATGAATCCTAGGATGGAAAAACTAGTGGAATGTATATTACTGCAGTCTTGGAAAAATGGAAAGGAATATATAAGCTGCCTGTGAATTTAATTAACAGCTGCCTGTTATGAACAAAGAAACATGTTTGAGATCATGGAATTTGAGAACGTGAATCTGGAAAGTGAAACATATGATGTTCTGAAATAAAGAGCTGGAACCCTACGGGAAATTAGGAGTGGAACTCCTGGAAAGAAAAAGGAATGGAACTGAGATGTAGTTTGTACTGTCTCTTGGGTACGCAGTACCAAGGGAAGTACCTGTACCTGTTTAGTGCAGAGTGGGGCCAGTCGCCCCAGGGACCCGGGGTTAGGATTGGCCGCTCTGTACCGACTTGTTGGCCCTCGTGTACGTAGTACCGAGGAGAGCTAGTAGTGTTAGGAGAGTACTAGCTACCCCACGGGCCCCGGGGTTCTGCTAGCCTCCTTCACCGACTTGTTAGGCCCACTAGGGCAAACCAGGGTAGTCAGGCGAGGGTGCGCGGACTGTGGAGGGGCAAGGCCCCGGTTTGGTTACTGTGGAGGGGTTGGACCCCTGTTACTGAGAGGGCTCTGCCCTGGTTCCGTGTTGTGCTTTGGGCGCACCCGTTAACGGAAACGACTGACCGCGTGCCAGTGCGGGCTAGCTACCTGTGCGTTTATCGCGCGTACCGTAGTCACCGTTACGTCTGTCAGTGACCTTGGGGTGGTTGACTGAGGGTAGGATCACCACGGGGGACTCTCCCGGCCAGGAGAGCACCACGTGCTACTTCTACTTTTGGAAAAGACTGCAATCAAGATCGTCCCACGAGGACATCCGAGATCAAGTAAAGGATCTGAGAAATAAATGAAATAGTGAGAAAAATTGAAAGATGTAAATAAAGGAAGTAATAGAACATAACAGCTCCTGTACACTCTACTGTTGCCTTTAGTTAGTTTGCCACTCTACTCAGCGTTTTGCTGACGTGTTACACTCGTTACCTTTTTCAGGACCAGGTGTTGAGCAGCCAGGGTCGGCGGCTGCAGAGGACGCTGGGCCGAGTAGGGTCCAGTAGAGTTACCACAGCTTTGTACCCCTTTTTGTTTCTGTTCTAGTGAGTAGTTTTTGTTTCCGCTGTACCTTCTTTACCTGCAGTTTTTGTTATATGATAAATGTTGTTTTACTGTTGTGGTGGTGCCTACTGTAGTAGTTTCTTTCCTTACTGCTGTACTTTCTTACTGTTAGTTATATTCATGCTGAATGTGGTTTATTTTACTGTCTTTTGGTTACTTCCTTGTTGGACGACTTGGTCTTGGGATTAGTCGAGTCGGTCCGGTTCTCGTGTCTCGTAGGGACTCGGGAATCGGGTCGTTACAAGATGGTATCAGAGCAAGGTCGTCCCGAGAAGTGAATCAACTGACTGGAAAATAACCAATTCACATGTTTATAGCTAGAGTAGCCACCACAACATATCTCTTGACATGAGCACTTAGAAGTGTTGTTAGGTACCGTCTGTTTTGACGTTTCCGTTTTGTTTCGCGTCTCCTTGCGGGAGATGCCTCGTCGTGGGACTGGCGAGACTGGCCGCGGGCGCGGCCGAGGGCGAGGTCGGCGAGGCGGACGTGCTGTCGTTGACGTCTCGGTGGACCAGCCACCACTCCCTGGCATCCAGGCCCAGGACCTCGCCAGACTGATACGGGATATTGTATGAGAGGAGCTCCACCCACCGCCCCGAGCACCTCCTCCTGGGGTTGCAGAGGGGGAGTCCTCTGTGGGACCACGTGACGGACGTAGCGCTGGACACGAGGGAGGGGATGGGCCCCTGCCGCCCCCACCTTCCTCCGACACTTCTGTACACGAGGCACCTTCGCCTGGAGGTGCACCAGCACCTCCCCTACAGCACCACTTCGAGCTTTTCGGACAGTTCCGGAAGCTGAAGCCCCCCTCCTTCAAGGGGGATGAGGACCCGACCGAGGCAGAGGACTGGCTTGAGCAGCTGGAGAAGATCTTCGACACCCTTCGCCCCCGGTGGAGTGCCGCGTGGCCTTTGCCACGTACCAGCTGGAGAGTGCGGCACACCGGTGGTGGAGGGCGATCCGGGGACAGGAGAGGGACGAGCCGACGTGGGACCAGTTCGTCACCCTCTTCTGCGAGCAGTACTTTCCCCAGACGTGGCAGGACCAGAGGAGGCGGGAGTTCCACACTCTCCGCCAAGGGACGATGACCGTGAGCGCGTACCGCACGCGTTTCTTGGAGCTGTCCCGCTTTGCAGCGACAGCGGTAGCCACTGAGGAGGAGCGCCTTTGGAGGTTCACCGAGGGGCTCCGGCCTGCGATCCGGGGGTATGTCAAACCCCTGAAGCTGCCGACGTTTTCGAGGGTGGTAGAGGCAGCTATGACTTACGAGGAGACCAACCCGTCCGCGCGAGAGACCGACGGCGGGCGGAAGAGGCCCTTTCAGCCAGACTTCTCACAGGGCCGGCGAGAACGGAGACACGTGGCGTCCGCAGGAGAGCCGTCACGTTGTGCAGGGCCATCAGTGGCCTTTGGGGGCCCTCGACAGGGGCCAGTCGCCAGCACCGGACCCCCGCCTAGCCGACAGCAGGGACTCACTGAGGGCGGGAGTCGGGTTCCCCTCTGCTACCAGTGTGACCAGCCGGGCCACGTCAGGAGGGACTGCCCATCTAGGGTAGGAGGTCAGCAGATACTTCCCGCGCAGAGCACTGGAGGGCGCGCAGGAGGCCGCGGTTCCCAGGCGCGAGGAGGAGGACCGCAGTCGCGAGGAGGGTACCGGCCAGCACCTACCCGTCCGACGCAGAGTGTGGCTGCTTCGTCCGCACCTAGGGCAGAGGGGCGTATCAACGCCCTAACACACAGGGACGCCAGAGCTTCGGGATCCGTGGTAGCAGGTATGGTTTCAGTTTCTGGCAGACTCGTTTACACGCTTTTCTATTCCGGCGCTACGCACTCATTTGTCGCAGCCAGTTTCGCAGTTAGTTTGGACCAGGATTATACATTGTTAGAGAATCCGTTCGTAATCAGAGGTCCGAGTGGTCAGCTGTTTGTAGCTGAGGAGGTGTACACGGGTTGCGGGGTCAGCATCGGGGGACACAGCCTGCCAGCTGACCTGATTATGATACAGATGGAGGACTTTGGAGTGATTCTGGGGATGGATTGGCTGTCCGCTTACCACGCCTTGGTAGACTGCTTTGAGAGGAAGATTGTCTTCTCCATTCCGGAGTTGCCTTCCTTCGAGTTTCACGGGCAGCCAGTGGACGGAGGTTTCAGGTGCATTTCGGCACTTCGGGCGGCGAGACTTTTGAGCCAGGGGTGTGAGGGCTTCTTAGCTTGTGTGGTGGCAGAGCACAGCCCCGTGGCAGACTTCCAGAGCATCCCGGTGGTCAGAGAGTACCCCGACGTGTTTCCAGACGAGTTACCAGGACTACCGCCCGAGCGTGAGATCGAGTTTGAGATCTCACTAGTACCAGGGACCAGCCCCATCTCCACCGCGCCATACAGAATGGCACCGCTTGAGCTGCGAGAGCTCAAGTCTCAGTTGCAGGACCTTTTGGAGAAGGGTTTCGTGAGGCCCAGTGCGTCTCCCTGGGGAGCCCCGGTACTGTTTGTGAAGAAGAAGGATGGGACCCTACGCCTTTGTGTGGACTACCGACAGCTGAATAGGGTCACCATCAAGAACAGATATCCGCTGCCGAGGATCGACGATTTGTTTGACCAGTTGCGGGGTGCCACGTTGTTTTCCAAGATCGACTTGAGGTCTGGATACCACCAGTTGAGGATCAGGGAGACCGACGTCTCCAAGACAGCTTTCCGCACCCGGTACGGACACTACGAGTTTTTGGTCATGCCGTTTGGGCTGACCAATGCCCCCGCTGCTTTCATGGACCTGATGAACCGGGTGTTCAGACCGTACTTGGACCAGTTTGTGGTGGTTTTCATAGATGATGTACTCATCTATTCTAGAGATCGGACGCAGCACGGACAGCACTTGCGGATGGTTCTGGACACTCTGAGACGACGCAGGCTGTATGCCAAATACAGCAAGTGCGAGTTCTGGTTGAGGGAGGTGACCTTTTTGGGTCATGTGATCTCTGGAGACGGCCTGGCGGTGGATCCCGCCAAGGTCGAGGCAGTGCTCAGGTGGGAGAGACCGCGTTCAGTCACTGAGATTCGCAGTTTCCTGGGGCTGGCAGGTTACTACAGACGGTTCATCAGAGGGTTTTCGCAGATTGCACGTCCTATGACACAGTTGACACGGAAGGATGTGCCTTTCGCTTGGACAGACGCCTGTGAGGCGTGTTTTCTGGAGCTGAAGGAGAGGTTGACCTCGGCTCCCGTGCTCACCATCCCTGACAGTAGTGGCGGGTTCGTTGTGTACACGGATGCTTCATTGCAGGGGTTAGGAGGTGTGCTCATGCAGAGGGGCCACGTGGTCGCTTACGCTTCGCGGCAACTGAAGCCCCATGAGCATACCTATCCTACCCACGATCTAGAGTTGGCAGCTGTTGTCTTCGCGCTGAAGACATGGAGGCACTACTTGTACGGTGAGACCTTCGAGATTTTTACAGATCACAAGAGCCTCAGATATCTTTTTGACCAGAAGGAGCTCAACATGAGACAGAGACGTTGGTTGGAGCTCCTGAAGGACTACGACTGCAGCATCTCCTACCACCCGGGAAAGGCCAATGTGGTGGCTGACGCCTTGAGCCGTAAGGCGCCCGCACGCTTGGCCAGTCTACAGTTACAGAGTTGGAGCCTTTTGGAGGAGGTGGGCAGTTGGCGACCTCTAGAGTTACGAGGGTACTGTGGGGCAGTGACGGTGACACGGCAGACCAGGCCAGAGTTGATAGACCGCATCATCACGGGACAGATGGCCGATCCGTACTTGCAGTCTTTGCGCGACAGAGTACTGTCAGGGGACCCAGGGGACTTCTCTTTCACAGACCAGGCGTTACGCTTGAGGGGACGGCTGTGCGTCCCCAGAGACGAGGAGCTGTTAAGAGAACTCCTGACTGAGGCACACGGTTCCAGATTCACCATACATCCCGGAAACACGAAAATGTACCATGACTTGAGACGCGAGTTCTGGTGGAGAGGGATGAAGCGGGATGTGGGTGAGTTCGTGCAGCAGTGCTTAGTGTGCCAGCAGGTGAAAGCCGAGCATCAGAGGCCTGCAGGGCCGCTTCAGCCGCTTCCAGTGCCAGAGTGGAAGTGGGAGAGCATCACCATGGACTTGGTGGTGGGCTTACCTGTTACCCAGCGAGGACACGACGCAGTCTGGGTAATAGTGGATAGATTGACGAAGACGGCACGATTCTTGCCGATCCGAGTCACTTTGGGACCAGCACAGTTGGCAGAGAGGTATATCCGTGATGTGGTGCGACTACACGGAGTTCCGCGGGAGATCGTATCCGACCGGGATACCCGCTTTACGTCCCAGTTTTGGGCTGAGTTTCAGCAGGCTTTGGGGACGAGGTTGAGGTTTAGCACGGCTTACCACCCCCAGACGGACGGACAGTCGGAACGCACGATACAGACACTTGAGGACCTTTTGCGTGCCTGTGTACTAGACTGGAGGGGCTCTTGGGAGGAGCACCTGCCCCTGGCGGAGTTTGCATACAACAACAGTTATCACTCGAGCATCGGCATGGCTCCCTACGAGGCTCTGTACGGACGGAAATGCACGGCACCCTTGAGTTGGGTTGAGGTGGGGACCAAGTGGGAGGTTGGCCCCAGGTTGATCCGGCAGAGTCAGGAGGTAGTTGAGCAGATCCATAGACGAATCCGCACTGTCAGGAGCAGACACAAGAGCTATGCAGATCGCAGACGCAGAGAGGTGCGGTTCGAGGTTGGGGACCACGTCTTTCTTCGTGTTTCGCCCATGAAGGGCTTACAGCGGTTTGGGGTGAGAGGGAAGCTCGCGCCGAGGTTCGTGGGGCCCTTTGAGGTCCTGGAGCGGGTTGGACCCGTTGCTTACAGACTTGCCCTTCCCCCGCAGCTTTCTGGTGTGCACGACGTGTTCCACGTGTCCAACCTCAGGAAGTACATAGCCGATCCCAGCCATGTACTGAGTCACGAGAGCGTCGAGGTGAGCGACGACCTGACCTACCCCGAGCGGCCAGTACAGATCCTAGACCGAGCAGTCCGCAGGTTGAGACGAAAGCAAGTACCCCTGGTAAAGGTTTTGTGGAGGAGCCAGCGGTACGAGGAGGCTACCTGGGAGCCTGAGGCGGCAATGCGGGAGCGGTACCCGGAGCTTTTCGCGGGTACGTCTTTTCGGACCGGCTTCGGTCCTCTTTGAGTTTGTTATGGTTATTTGGACATCTTCTTCCCGCACCCTAGTTGGCGCAAGTTTCGGGGACGAAACTTCCTTTGAGTTTGTTATATTGTAACGAGCGCGTGCCCCAGACGTCTTTTAAGACGTCTGGGAGGTGGCCCAGACGTCTGTCAAGACGTCTGGGATCACATCCAGACGTCTGACCAGACGTCCGGGATAGTTTACAGACGTCTGGAGAACAGTTATGCTCGCACGGGAGATTCGTCTGCGCGCCTGTGCGCGCAGACCTGCGTTTCTGCCCTCTTTCTCTGCGGCTGCGACCGCCTTCTCTCTCCTCTCCGCGCGGCGTTAAAAGGGGGGGCGCGCCTCCCCTCCCGTCTCCACCATCTTCCTCCTTCTTCTCCTGCCTGTGTGCGAGAGCGAGCGGACGCGAGGGCGCAGCGGCAGCGGCAGCCGCAGTGAGCGCGGAGGAGCTGCGGCGTGCGAGGGCGGGGCTCTGCCGTGAGAGCGAGCTCGCCGGAGCGGCTTGGCCGGTCGGCAGAGGGCGCAGGGGGCGCGGAGCGACGCGGAGAGGGACCTGCTGCGGGCTGAGCAGCAGACGCGCGAGGTGCGACGCGGGCGGCGTCGCGAGCGGAGGCCGAGCAGGGTCCTG
The DNA here is from genome assembly GCA_037157565.1 of Thalassia testudinum. Classification (NCBI taxonomy): domain Eukaryota; kingdom Viridiplantae; phylum Streptophyta; class Magnoliopsida; order Alismatales; family Hydrocharitaceae; genus Thalassia; species Thalassia testudinum. Next base: position 115,821,537 of record JAZHRO010000025.1, read on the forward strand.
ATTCTGGAAAAATTTCCAGAATCAGACGTCTGGATTGATAGCCAGACGTCAAGGTCGACGTCTGTAAGATCATACAGACGTCTGAAAGGTGAGTTTCCGCTTTCTTCTTCCTTCTTGTCGACTGACCGTACTGAGGGAGGGGGGTTGGTTGTGCGCAGGTTCGCTGATTCGCCATCCCTTGCGAATCAGACGTCTGGAAGTTGTACCAGACGGCGGGAGTGACCCCCAGACGTCCGGAGGGACCATCGGACGTCTGGGATCTAGGCAGACGTCCCCACAGACTTCTGGACGTCCGGGGAACCAAGCCGAACAGGTAATTCTCTGATCCACCGTTTAAGACGTCTGGAAGGAGTTCCAGACGTCTGATTTTGCAAAGTATTGTCTTTCTCGACCCGTTTAGGGCCCGTTTGGGCTCCGTTTTCCGCGATTCGAGTTGCGTTCGTTTCAGAATTTATTCCTCTACCCGCCTACAGTAGCTATACACTGTTTTGAGACACTCCTTGTGTTTGATCCTTGTGATAGGACCTCGTTCGGTTGCAGTCTTGAGAGTCGCGGAGGCGCGCGGGATTCCCGATCACGCCCCCATTACTCCCGTTGTACCTGGTAGAGTGGCTTTAAGTATTAATAAAATCTGTTAAAGTATGGAACCATAACTAGAACCTAGGGCATTGCATGAATCCTAGGGCCGGAAAACTAGATTGTATGATAGATCCTAGGATATGGCATGAATCCTAGGATGGAAAAACTAGTGGAATGTATATTACTGCAGTCTTGGAAAAATGGAAAGGAATATATAAGCTGCCTGTGAATTTAATTAACAGCTGCCTGTTATGAACAAAGAAACATGTTTGAGATCATGGAATTTGAGAACGTGAATCTGGAAAGTGAAACATATGATGTTCTGAAATAAAGACTGGAACCCTACGGGAAATTAGGAGTGGAACTCCTGGAAAGAAAAAGGAATGGAACTGAGATGTAGTTTGTACTATCTCTTGGGTACGCAGTACCAAGCGAAGTACCTGTACCTGTTTAGTGCAGAGTGGGGCCAGCCGCCCCAGGGACCCGGGGTTAGGATCGGCCGCTCTGTACCGACTTGTTGGCCCTCGTGTACGTAGTACCGAGGAGAGCTAGTAGTGTTAGGAGAGTACTAGCTACCCCACGGGCCCCGGGGTTCTGCTAGCCTCCTTCACCGACTTGTTAGGCCCACTAGGGCAAACCAGGGTAGTCAGGCGAGGGTGCGCGGACTGTGGAGGGGCAAGGCCCCGGTTTGGTTACTGTGGAGGGGTTGGACCCCTGTTACTGAGAGGGCTCTGCCCTGGTTCCGTGCTGTGCTTTGGGCGCACCCGTTAGCGGAAACGACTGACCGCGTGCCAGTGCGGGCTAGCTACCTGTGCGTTTATCGCGCGTGCCGTAGTCACCGTTACATCTGTCAGTGACCTTGGGGTGGTTGACTGAGGGTAGGATCACCACGGGGGACTCTCCCGGCCAGGAGAGCACCACGTGCTACTTCTACTTTTGGAAAAGACTGCAATCAAGATCGTCCCACGAGGACATCCGAGATCAAGTAAAGGATCTGAGAAATAAATGAAATAGTGAGAAAAATTGAAAGATGTAAATAAAGGAAGTAATAGAACATAACAGCTCCTGTACACTCTACTGTTGCCTTTAGTTAGTTTGCCACTCTACTCAGTGTTTTGCTGACGTGTTACACTCGTTACCTTTTTCAGGACCAGGTGTTGAGCAGCCAGGGTTGGCGGCTGTAGAGGACGCTGGGCCGAGTAGGGTCCAGTAGAGTTACCACAGCTTTGTACCCCTTTTTGTTTCTGTTCTAGTGAGTAGTTTTTGTTTCCGCTGTACCTTCTTTACCTGCAGTTTTTGTTATATGATAAATGTTGTTTTACTGTTGTGGTGGTGCCTACTGTAGTAGTTTCTTTCCTTACTGCTGTACTTTCTTACTGTTAGTTATATTCATGCTGAATGTGGTTTATTTTACTGTCTTTTGGTTACTTCCTTGTTGGACGACTAGGTCTTGGGATTAGTCGAGTCGGTCCGGTTCTCGTGTCTCGTAGGGACTCGGGAATCGGGTCGTTACATGGTTTGATTTGTTTTGAAATTTTTATTTCCCACACTATTCATCCCCCCTTCTAATGTGCTTTTCATTTACAGATCCTACAATATCATCACCCGTGTTTTCAAAACTTGGAGTGCTCTACTAAACCTTGATTGAACCAACCTAAGAATTCAACCCTAAAAGCTACTAAACAAGGTTAAACCCTAAAAGACACATCATCAAATAACCTTGTTTGCAAACCCTGGTTGTGCACGCACACACATTTCAACTGATCATTAAGGGCACAACCCATCTTAAGGGCCTATCACATTCCAAGAGCACAATCATCCCAAGCCTAATTAAAACTGAGTAGACGTTGGCCTTAAGGATTGATTCGCTCTTCGGGGCTCATACTGAGATTTTTTTCGATTAATCTGCTTCTGCTGGTCCATTCGATGTCTAGCTAGGGGAGTAGCGTCAAACAACCGTGGCTGGGGAATACACTAGGAACTGGAGGCGCAAGCCAAAAGAAGAACCTTCTCCCCAGTCCCTCCTTCTAACTGGTTGGATTGACTGGATAAAAGTTGACTAAATCGTTTATAATCTCAAGATGGGTCCTACGAATCTGTAGGTCTTTAGGCTACCCACATAAGGACATGGTTGATTGATTATACTACAGGGAACCTTTCTCTATTCTGTTTTCCCTCCTACTCCACAATGTATCCTTCCACTTCTTACACGCATTTCCCATCCTATCCTCCTACAACCACTTATCCCCAAGATGATTACTATCCCGACTTGACTTGTAATTACCCATCCACTAGCCGGGATAACTTTGATTGGGGATACGAATCCGGACCTCAATGTCTAGGGCCTAACCCTGGACAACAAAACTATGATTACTATCCTTCCCAAACCTACAATGATTATGGATCTCCATCCTTTGATGACCAAATCAACCCAATCTACAATCAAGAAGGATATAATGATTATAACACCTACCCTCCCCAGCATTCCACTGAGTATAGGTTGCCACCATCCTTTGAACAACCTAGAACGACCTACTTTGAGGGAGGGACCTGAGAACCTCGACATCTTGACTCCCCTAGATTTAACCCAAACCTGCCCAAACCTAAATCAAACCAGTCGGTTCAGGTGAACAAGATCCAGGATAGGGTGTTGGCAAATTTGAGGAACACTATACAATCTATAGAAGCTTAGCCAACACCATGCACTGAAGCACTGGAGCCTATGATCAAAATGATTGATGAACTTAATAGTTCTCTATTGGATTTGCTCCAAAGTGTTAAGGATAGGGACCTGGGTGAGTTTCTTCTTGGGAAATTGTCGAGGTTGAGGATGAAATTTGTGATTGCATTAGTCAAATCTTAGGATGATTCTCAAGATGAACCCTCTTTAGGAGAGCCAATTTCTGAACCCACTCAGGCGCCTATCAGGGGGGATACATATTAGGAGATTGGAGATGACCAGATTGGTCTAGAGCAACCCTTTGAGGATGAACCGATTGATTCACTTGAGATCCCCAAGTCAGGAAACGAAGAAAAATATGTCTCCAAGGACCATGAAATGACATATGATTTTGAGACATATATAAATGAGGATAATGGATTCTTTGATTCTGAGGGTGAGGAATCTCTTAGTGAAGTTTCACTTGAGCTTAAGGAAGATGATTTTCGTGAGACAAATGGGCTCGAGGAGAATGACAAACCATTTGATAGCCCAGTCATTGAAGATTTTAATTCGGTTGGGGCTAACTTGGAGGATTCGAATCTTCATTTACTTGATGATTCAATCAGTGACCCCATTCCTCATCTGCACCCCGAAGAGCTGACTTCTGAGATCATTGTGCCCAAGTCAATCTTGATTCAGCCACAATTTTTGGACTTGGGAGAATCATATGGGGTGAATGATATGCTAGAGGTCCCGGAGCCTGAGTTCTTGATGTTGGAGGATAGAATTGTTGAAATAAAACTTTGGGAGGCTAATTCTGAGGGAACTTTGATTTTGGATCTAAGGGTACCTATGGACCTAAAACCACCTACTTTCTACTAGGACCCTTACGATATCTTTCACATGCAACCTAAGCTTGAAATAACTGATTATTTTTTTGAGCTGAATGTTAAGTGGACATCTGAAACTAGTGAACCAGATCTACCTATTATCCGCCATTTTGGTCTTGGGTTGCACACTACTAAATCACATGCCCTGCCCTACAAACACAACAACCTTCGGTTCTAGGTGATTTTCATCCAGAACCTGAGAACCACTCAACCCTGGGGCATGGGTCTGCACCATAATCTAGTCTACGTCTGTGGACATCTATTGGTAGGTTTCAGGATTAATATTTTTATTTTGATTCTGACCCGCACTTGTGAATTCTCAATTTCTTCTTTGTATGTATGTTATGCATAGCTGAATGCATTAAACTTAGCGCGTGTGTATACACTCTTCTCTCTGTGGAACTGATCGGATTTTCACGACACTCAGGTGATATTCTATTTACTCCACCTTTTTCATATCTTTATTTTTACAATGAGGACATTGCATTATTTAGACATGGGAGGTGGATAATCAATTCATGAGATCATTTTGTTAACTCCGTAGAATTTCTTTTAGTTTCTTATATATAAAAAAAATTGAAAATTTGAAAAAGATATAAAAAGAAAGAAATTAGGAAAAGAGAACTTAGGCATTTGGAAGTTATTCACTTTAGGAAATGATACGAGAGGACCTAAACACTTAGACTCTTCGGGTCTTCGGACTTAATTAGCCTGGGTGTCCATTCAAATGTTGACTTAGTCTCGAGTCCTCGCCAATTCAAATTTATTTTTAATTTGGCTAATAAATTGGGATGATAAGTATGCGACTTATCACCTCGTCCTCTGATTTGGGGGGACTTTAAGCCTAAGCATCTACACACATTTTTTGCACTGACTCACTTTTTGGCAGTTTCTTCGAAAATTGGGTAGCTAATGAACTATCTAGGGTGGTATGGCTGGCAAGTTGTCGGTGGTAACAGCTCATCGGCCGGTTGTCCAGAGCCCAATCACAAGACCATTTTCATTGTACTGCCTTTAGGTAAATCTTAGATCAGGAAGGTCACCTACTTAAAAAAAAAAGAAAAAGAAAAAGAAAAGAAAAGAAAATATAGAAAAAATAGAAAAGAAGAAAATAAAATAAAAAAATAAAACCACACTTCACTGCACGAGTATGGTTGGCAAGTTTTCGATGGTAACAACTCATCGGCCGGTTGTCCAGAACCCAGCTTACAAAAAAAAAAGTATAATAATTCCCAAAACACTTAGGGAAGAAGCAGGAAAGTAGAATAAATCAGGGAGATATATGCTGGGTTCACCCTTGTGTTGACCCCATGAATAAAAGAAGTAGGGAGAAAGCTACCATTCGAAAAGATAAACCTCTAGGCAAGGTCACCTAGGGTCGTAGAGACCAGAAGTCCATTTTAATGGCCGCCTAGTGAGTCTTTCACTATTTTCACAAGATGCTTAGCATTTAGAGACCTTTTCGAGTCTTGGGTGGGTCGGGTAGACGTAAAAGGTTATCCTGAAACTCTCAAACTCCAAAAGTACAAAAAAATTAGAAAAGAAGAAAAATAATAAAAAAAATGTATCTTCACTTTTCAAATAAGGCAAGGACTTAGGCGATCTGCATTCTGGCAGACACCTGGGTACTATTGAGTCATCGTAGTTTAGGACCTTAGTTGAAAATTTCTATTCTTAATAAACGACTTTGGCCTAAGTGATCTAATCCTAATTCTGCTTTTATACACAGCATATAGTTTAATTTTGCTAGGGACTAGCAAAAGATAGGCATGGGGGTATGATGTAGGCACGATTATTGAGGGTAAAATGTCTATTCATGCATGTTCATAGGCTTAGATTTGCATTTCATGTTATAAATATTGCATAGCATGCATTAATCTGCATTTAGAGTAGTTGTATAAAATTTAGGTTAATTACGTTCTTTTTGGGGTCAGGAGAGAAGGATATTTATTTCGGAGTCTTAGATTGATGATCTGACCATACGGATCTGATCAAGACGACGATCGGAGTCCAACGCCTCTGAAATTGCCTCAATTGGAGTCCTGTAGCATCATATGCAGTCTGAGGAAGATTAACTGCCAAGAGACTAGGTGACATAATTTAGACCTTCAAATGACAAACCCGACCGTGCGGATGGATTCGGGTCAATGATCGCAGCCTAATGACACAAAAATCAACTCAATTCGACCTCTGTAGTAGCCCCTACAACGAAAAGAAGATGGATGGCCCAAACTGCGCCATGTGGCGTAGCCCAGGCTGCTTAGCACATGCACGTGCCACCGCACACGCGCAGCAATGCAGGTGCGTGTGCGAGTGTGCAGGTGCGCATGCGAACAGCGCAGCACCAACACGTGAAGTGTGCACGCTCGTGGAGAGCACCTAGAGCAGTGCCAGTGGAGCATGCAACGGATCTTCAGTGACAGACTGGCAGACTTACAAAGACTCTTACAGCTGTCGCTAATTCATCGCATGCCAGCAAAGCCAGTTGTGGGTGCCAATGGGCATGAGTTGCCTACAGCGACATTTCCAGTAATGACCTGGATGTCACTAATGGTCTCATATCTATTTTTTGCCTCTTCTCCTCCACTATAAAAGGACCTACACCTCCTCCCTTCCAAGCCATCTCTACCTACTCTACTCCCACCTACTCCCAAGCTCTAGCAAGCCTACCAATGCTCTATTAGAGCTTTCTCTCAAGCTCCCAAGGTGCCTATTAGTATAGCGAACCTCTGTCCCACCAAATACTCCTCCAACTTCCCATCCCCATTCATTGGTCGCCTTGGAGCCGTCTTCCAACCTACGTTCCAGTAGCAGATCATCTCCGCCTTCTCACCTCCATTCCGAAGCTACGCTGAAGCTTTCCTCTACCCAACATCCTCCTACATCTCACCTCCATCGTCCCGCTCCTCACCTCCTTTGTCCGAGCTTCCGCCAGGTGCCATCGTCTCACCGAATAGCCGATTCGAGAGATTTCCTCTCACCTCTCTCTCTTTTTATGCTTTCGTAGAATATTGTAATAGACATTCATGATATATAAAATATTTGTTCCATATCTCTTGTGGTTTATTCTAGTTGTCTTCTGCTTACAAAAACACAAAAAAATAATGAAACCCTAAAATACCAAAAACAAACAAAAAAAAGCATAGTTTTCACTTAAGGTAAACGTTGCCTCCCTGTGTTCGACCCGAGACTCCCTTGGAGTTTCGGTATAAATTTTATTTGACCACGTGTTTTGCAACTACAACGACGGGTAACTTGTAACCCTAATATCTAACTCGCAAAACACGTGCGATCAGACCTCAATCCACTCTTTCACTATCTGTACACATATCTCTACTCTCCACGATCACACTCCACTTCTTTTCCCTCACTTTTAGCAGCTGATTCGCCTAGTTCATCATCACCTTCACCGACGAGCTCCGCTGTCCACGGCAGAGGTAATTCGGCTTAGAACACATCCACTAGGGCCCTCTGTTGCCTTAACACCTTTCTAGGGCCCTGATCCACCTTAGAATTTACTTAATTGGCCATCTAATCATCTAATTCATGACACACTCACCTGAATGCCTCACTGTCCATGGTGAGGTGTTCAAGACCACTTCCACAATCAAATTAGGTCCTCCATCACCTTAGCCACCCCCTAAGGACCTTCCCGACACATTTAACTGCTCCTATAGAGCAATATACATTAAACGCCCAATTTCATCTCTCTCCTGAGCTCGCTGTCAATGGTGGCTCAAGAGGAGGCTAATCACCTAATTAATTAACCGTACACCATCGCCATATGATACTAGCTGATGAGAGCCTTATCATGAACCCTAACTAGCACATTTTGAACTAAATAAGTGCGCAAAAGCTCGCACAAAACCTAAGGGAAAGCCTAAATCAGAGAATTCTAAATTTGAGAATAAAATAATTCACAATGGGTAAAACTGTAATTTTACCAATGCAGTACACAAACAGGGTGTCTAAGGGTCTAAACACAGGTCAAATGAGCTTAATAAGAGAGGAAGTGGGATGATCTGATCTGAAAAGGGTTATAACAACTTCTAGGAATTAAATGACATTCTGTTACCCTAAAACAAACCTGCTTTAATTCATGAGGTTCAGTCAGGATAAAAATCAATTAAATCCTCTAAAATTCATGAAAAAATATTCCCTAGGGTTTAGAACCTTCAATTTGGCCTTTTGAACTTATCTTGACCTAGATTGAGAATTATGCCCAATTTTTGACCTAATTTAGGTTTTTACGCAAATTGACCAGTCAAACGTGGTCAAACCTAAAATAAAATTACACCATTGAATTCCTTAGGTCTAAATTAGGTTGGTACAAAAATTTAGGCCTAAGAGAAGACCATTTTGACTGACTTTACAAATTAGTCCTCATAAATTACTTTTTGACCCTTAACTTTTTGAACCCTTTCACTTTGCCCCCTATCTTTCCCTTCATTTTTGCAGGCAGGTCCCTCTACCACCCTACGCTGCCGCCCATGCCTCCGGCGACTTTGCACGGAGGATGGCGCCGCGTAGGGTATGGGGACTGGCCCCAGAAACAAGGGGGGGTCCCCTGCGTCGTCCTCTTCCACCTGGACCCTCCCCCTTGCCCTGCAGCTGCCCATGGCACTTGTGCAAATGCACGAGAGGAATGGGTCTGCTCTCCGGCCATACTCCGACGAGCTCCCCATGTCGCCCCCTCGAGATCCTCTCCTCGCCAGCACCTTTATAAGGAGCGGCAGGGGCAGCCGTTTCCTTCAAGCCTGTTTTGGCTGAAGGAAACCCCTAATCTTCGTCTCCTCCTCCTCCGATCAAGCGGCCACAGGCTCTGGTGACCTTTCCTCCTCCCCTTCGTCGCTCTGCTGCCATACCTACAGCAGAGTTTACTCTGCCTCGTCCTCCCGCGCCAAGCCGCACCAGCTAGCGCCTTCCAGATCCCCTCCTCGTCGTTGTTACCCCCCTTCGGGGCATCTTCGTCTCCGACGTCGGCAGGCACGCGTCGAGCACCTCCTTCCCCCCTGTCATCAGTTAAATAGGTCAAAACCTTTCCCTTACTCTCCTCTTAATTTCCCCCTCTTCAACTGTCACTTTTAACGCCTCGACTGCCACTACCACCACCATCAGTTCCACCTCCAGCCACCAACTCCGGCGAGGCCACTCCACCTCCACAGGCCATCCTACCCCTCGCCGACAAGCCCATAAGCATCCCCTCACTCCACTCAACATTTCCCCCCACTCACACCACCACTCCACACACCCAGAACACCCCCCGAACACACCCGCCCTCACGCACCGGGTCTTGTTCGCAGCACTGCCCACGTGGACCTGACCCGCGACCCGATTACCCTGACCCGTGCACTCCTCGCGCACCACACCCATGCCGGTGTGCCTGGACCCGGGCGCGCAACCAACCTGATAACCCGGCTCTGGGAGAGTGTACCGAAGAGAGATTCAGAGAGAGAGAGACACGCGGGAAGGGTAGGGGTAGGTTTTGCACTGGTGTGTGTGCAGGGAATAGGTAAGGAAGAAGAAAAAGAGGGGCGGCGAGGACTTAGCCACAAAGAAGCACCAGCAGAGAAGAAGAAGAAGGAAGGAGCTGCTGAAGAAAGGAGCTAAAGGAGAAGGAAGGGCCAGAGAAAAAGAAAGGAAAAGAGAAGGAGGGAGCCTCTGCCGCACAGAAGAAGCCATGAGGAAAGAGAGAAAAGAAAGAGAAAAAGAAGAAGCCGATCAGAGAAGGAAGGGCCAGAGAAAAGAGAAGAAGAAGAAGAAGCCAAAGTAGAGAGAAAGAAGAACAAGAAGCCAATCAGATAAGGCATCTGATTTCTGAATCAGACATCCGAGAAAGGGAAAGGCAAAGAAAGATGAAAAGGAGAAGAGAAGAAGAAGAGAAAGAAAAAGAAAAGGAGTTTTTTTTGCTCATTCTCTCTTCCTTAAATTTATGTAAAATAATATATAGTTAATTGTGAATTTACGTTTCTAGAATGACGTGTGCTCCCTGAGTTCAACCTTAGGACATTTTAAAAATCTCGAGTAATAAATAAAATTAAAGTGTTAATCGTCTTTCATAATACTGCAACGAATACATCATGAAGGACTGATCAAGCACTTTTTGGCATTGTTGCCGGGGAGCAACAACCATTCTAGAAGCTATTTATTCATAATTTTTTTGATTTACTACTAACTTAAGCTCTTTTCTTTTGTTGTGCAGGCACAGGAAATCAAGAAGCAGCAAGCAGCCGCACAACAACCATGCCAAGAGACAGGTAATTTTCTATCCTCTCGTTTGAACCCTTAAAATTCTAAAAGTGGAAGGAAAAGAAAAAAAAGTAATTTAGGAATAACCTGTCTTTCATACATAGTAAAACACAGAAGTTGCCTGTTTTCAAATTTCAACACATTCTATCTGTATATCCACTAAAGGTAGTTAGGGCTAAAGCCTTCTTACTTGAGCCCTAATTACCTAATCTTGAGGCAACTAACTGGACCAATTAGAGCCAACTTAAGACTCAACGTTAGGGTTTTAGATACACACTTTCTAATCAAGAATTGAGAATCCCCAAAAGAAGTGTGCCTAAGCCATTGCTTGAAAACATCTATCAAGAGAAACCCTAAGTAATTCGACTCTTAAAACACTTGAATCTTAAAAGACAAGACCTAATAATCTCTCAAAGGAACTCATAGGTGAAGTTGATCCCTTGGATCAACCAACCTTTAAGTTAGGTCACTCTTTGCACTCAAAAGGTTAAAGTTCAAGTGAAACCCTAAGCACCTTAATCCTAACTAAAAGTTGTAGACTTAAGAGGTCAAGGTCCCCATTCTGGTCTACCTGGAATCTCAGTGACAAGAGAGGTCGGGTGGGGGAAACCCTGTAACCCGTGGGGGCACTCTACCGTGTAGGGGTCTTCGTGGGACTCACCCTCTCTGGCTGCCTAGGTAATTCTCAGGTGGACGACCTTCTGATTAAGGGGTACCATCCGCCCCGAACCTCTATAGTCACCCAACATTTTGGGTGCCTTGATTGGGTCTAGCACCTACTAACCTCATCTAATCCATTGGTGCATGTTTGGTAGGAGGTCCTTGAAACCTCCTCTAGAAATTCACTCTCCTCAAGGCCGAGCCTCGGTACCCTTGCTTGTGCAACCAACCCTTCACATAGACCTTTCCTCTGATTCTGAACCTAATTCCCCTTCTCCTTCCACAATGGCTCAGCCAGTTGAGGAAGAGAATAATCTTGAGCACCAGCTCCAGCGACTCAATGACCTCTTCCAAAACTTTATGAACCCACCGTAGCATCCCATGATGTGAGATCACTATAATCCCACTGCGGTGGCAATTGAGCCTCGAGTCAGAATCCCGACTGGAGGACCTAATTCTGAACTGAAGCCCAACATGATTCATGCCATACCTAAATTCCATGGGCTTAATTCTGAAGACCCCTTCCAGCACATCAAATAGCTAAAGCAGTTAGCCCAGATTTTTGGGTCAGATGCACATAATCGAGATATCTTACTCATGAAGATGTTTTCTTTCTCCCTTATGGACAAGGCAGCCCATTGGTATCAGACCTAGACCCATCCGATAAACACTTGGGAGGAACTTCAATCTGAATTCTTGAAAAAGTTCTTCCCCGTTCGTCGGACCAATGCCTTGCACCATCAGATTACTCACTTCACGCAACAGACGGGAGAACCTCTTCATGAGGCATGGGATCGTTTTCAGGATCTCATGAGAAAGTGCCCCCATCACGGAGTTCCTAAATGGGAACAAGTCCAGTCTTTTTACCAGGAACTCCGTAAGGATATTAGACTGTTTGTCAATGCAACTTGCGAAGGGAATATCATGGGTCATCATGAGGACACCGTGTGGGAGATTCTCGAGAATATGTGAGAGAACTCCATCAATAATGACTCCATGGGACTATTCGAAGGGACGAATACCCGCGCATCAACGAACCTTAGGGGAGCACATGAGACGCAGGGCCTATCCGCATCGGTCGTCCTGGAATTAATGGCCAGTCGATTGGACAAGGTCTCTATTATTGAGAAGAAGGTGGATGAGTTGACTCAGCATTTGCAGCGAGCCACCTCTACGCAGAACTCCTTTGCATAGCCTCCTCCCACATGGGAGACTGTGCAGAACATTTTCCACCGACCTTCTCCTGGGGTGGACTCGTATCCACCCCCATCTGACTCTCGGATCGGAGGGACCTTCGATCCTTTCTATTCTAGCCGGGGGAGTTCTACTCCCCCATTCTCTGACTTTTCTAAGGCTCCTCAGACCTACAAGGACCTCAACGCCATCCAGAATGACCCATTTTCCAATACCTACAATCCTGGATGGCGAAACCATCCCAACTTCCAGTGGGCGGGGAATTCCAGAATCTGATACCACCCTTTCAGCCCCATCCACAAGCACCTTGTTCTTACCAGCCGCCTCAGCCTCGGCCCAACCCCACTTATCCATCCGGCCAAACCAAGACCAGATGTCCCTCATCCTTCAGACTTTGGCTGACATTCAGAGAACGAATGCGGCTATTCAAAAGCAACACAAGGACGAAATCACAGAGGTTCAAAATCAACTGGCCCAGTTGGAAAATTCTCGCCAACCAGGCATGCTTCCTTCTCAACCTCTACCTAACCCGTATTGCGTGCCGACCCAACGATGCGTTATGAACCCAAACCCGAGCCAAGCACACATGGTTTATCAGGCCCCTTATATTCCTTCACCTGACGGGATGGAAGCTTCAACTGCTTATGTAGGTTATCAACAGCAGCAGTCCATTCTACCAACCCCCAACCAGAACCAGGCAGATCTTAACTCTGTAACCACCCGTAGTGGTAAGGAGACCCAAGATCTACCTTATCCAGACCACTCCAAGCCTGGTAGTAGCCAGAATTCTAGGACAGTTATCCAGGAAGTTCCTATCCCCGTCCCAGATCAAAAACCTGGACCTATCCTAGAAGAACCAACCAAGGTTCCATTTCCCGAGGCCTTGACCAAGGGAAAGAAGACGACCAAATCCGTGGCTCCTAAGAAGGATCTGGTCAAGCTCTTTGAGCAGGTCTAAATAAACATCCCCTTGATGGATGCGATCCGCCACATACCGGCTTACGCATGATTTTTGAAAAATGTGTGTGCTCCTCAGTGTAAGTCGAGAACCAAGAGTGGGAGTCCAATTGTATTGTCAGAGCAAGCCAGCTCTGTAAGCCTAAGCAGACTCCCACCCAAGGCAAAGGACCCAGGCACTCCCCTGATTTCATGCAAGATCGGTGAAACCCAATTCGACAGAGCATTGTTAGACTTAGGTGCTTCCATAAACTTGATACCCACATCCTTACTCAACCACCTAGAAGAATCTGAGTTAAAACCGACTGAGGTGGCACTACAGTTAGCAGATCGATCTATCAAGTCACCAAAAGGGATTCTTGAGGATGTTATTGTAAGGGTGCGGGATTTTTACTTCCTTGTGGACTTCATAGTCTTAGATATGGATGCACCTGAGAACCCAAGGGATACACCAATCATTCTAGGGAGACCTTTTCTGGCCACTGCAAGGGCCAACATAAGTTGTGAGGAGGGCCAAATAGAATTGAAATTTGGGAATCAGACTCTCAAAATTGATATCTTTAAGGCCTAACAAGGGATCAATTGCGGTGTCATTGAACAAATCTGTGATATTAGAGCTCTAGTTGATGAACTGCAACTTGAGGGCAACATGATCATTCCTCATCAACCACAAGAGAATCTTGAACCGCAATTAGAGGAGGCAGACATTGAGATAGACAAACCCATAACTCCTATCCTTGTACCTCACACTTACTCTGAACCACCCGCTGCTGCTGATAACCCCATTCTTGAACTCAAACCCCTTCCCGATCATTTGAAATATGTCTTCTTGGGTTCTAATCAGACATTTCCTGTGATTATAAACTCCAGACTCACACCTGATCAGGAATCCCGTCTAATTACTGTGCTCCAGCAACATCGCAGAGCCATTGGTTGGACTCTCGATGACTTGACTGGAATAAGTCCCTCTTATTGCACACACCGTATTTATTTTAAAGAGGGTGCACGACCTTCCCGGGAAATGCAGAGACGCTTGAATCCCAACCTGCAGGAGGTCGTGAAAAAGGATATCATTAAGTGGTTAGATGCAGGGATCATCTACCCGATCTTCGATAGTCGTTGGGTGAGCCCAATCTAGGTTGTGCCTAAAAAGGTAGGGCTCACCACCATTACGACTGAAATCGGAGAAGTCATACCTACCCGTATAGCCAACTCATGGAGATTCTGCATAGATTACCGCAGACTTAATTCCTCCATGAAGAAGGATCATTTCCCACTACCATTCATTATTAGATTCTCGAGAAATTAGCGGGAAATAGATTCTTCTGCTTTCTTGACGGGTACTTCGATTATAACCAAGTGGCTATTCATCCTGAGGACCAAAAGAAGACCACGTTCACCTACCCCTTCGGGACGTACGTATTCCGAAGGATGCCTTTCGGTCTCTGCAATGCATTCGCGACTTTTCAGCGGTGCTTTCCATATTCTCTGATATGGTAGGTGATTTTCTGGAAGTCTTCATGGATGACTTCTCAGTTTTCAAGGCATCATTTGATGATTGCCTCCAGCACTTGGTTCATATACTCAGGCATTGCATTGATGTAAATTTGGTTCTTTCCTGGGAAAAGAGCCACTTTATGGTGCCTGAGGAGATCGTCCTAGGGCATTTAATTTTAGAGAAAGGCATCCAAGTGGATCGAGCCAAGGTTGATCTGATTTCTCGATTTCCTATGCTTAGCTCGATCAGGGACATCCAGTCTTTTCTGGGGCACGTCGATTTTTACTGTCGTTTCATTCCTGATTTCTCAAAAGTCATGCGCCCCTTGACTACTTTTCTCTCCAAGGATGTCCCGTGATTGGTCTCAACCCTTTGAGATCATGTGCGATGCATTTGACTTCGTTGTAGGAGTAGTTCTGGGGTAGAAGATTGACAGGAAATCCGTGGTCATCTACTATGCTAGCAAGACACTTGACGAGGCTCAATGTAACTACACGGTTATGGAGAAAGAGCTGCTAGCCGTAGTATTTGCCCTCGAAAAATTTCGATCTTATCTCTTGGGTTCCCACATCATCATCTACTCGGATCACACAGCTGTGAGGCATCTCCTTGCTAAGAAGGACGCGAAGCCTCGATTAATCCGATGGATCATGCTATTGCAAGAATTCGACCTTGAGATTCGCAACAAGGTGGGAAGACAAAACGTGGTAGCTGACCACTTATCTCGCCTTCCTTCTGAAATCATCGACCCTTTTGAACCCATCACGGAGCATTTTCATGATGAGCACCTATTGACTATTGGTACTAGGCTTCCATGGTTTGCTGATATAGTAAACTACCTGGCATCTCGTCAGATCCCGTTTGATTGGCCAAAGGCCAAGAAAGACAAGCTGCGCTCTGATGCCAAGTACTACATCTGGGAAGACCTGTACCTTTTCCGCATAGGTGCTGACCAAGTAATCCGGCGATGTGCCCGGAGGGCGAAGTCAATGACATTCTCTCCTTCTGCCATGACCAGGCATGCGGTGGCCATTTCTCTGGGCACAAAATCGCATCAAAAATCCTCCAGTGTAGCTTTTACTGGCCTACTATCTTCAAGGATGCATACAGTTACTGCAAGGCATGCAGTCGTTGCCAAACTTTGGGCAACATGAGCCATCGCGACATGATGCGTTTACAGTCGATTCTCGTATGCGAGATCTTCGATATTTGGGGGATTGATTTTATGGGCCCCTTTCCTGTTTCGGACTGCTTCGAGTACATTTTGCTTGCTGTGGACTACGTGTCCAAATGGATCGAAGCCATTTCGACCCGAACCTATGATCATAAGATCGTTATCAAATTCATTCATCAGAATATCTTCTCACAGTTTGGGATTCCTTGTGCAATCATCTCTGATGGAGGAACCCATTTCACCAATGCTCAGTTCAGGTCACTGATGACCAAATACAGGGTGTCTCACCGAATATCTACTCCTTACCACCCCCAAACCAATGGGCTAGCTAAGCTACCAAATCGGAAGATCAAGAAAATCCTGCAGGTTACTGTTCGACCTAACAGGAAGGATTGGTCATCCCGGCTTCCAGAAGCTTTGTGGGCTTATAGGACCGCCCACAAGACCCAACTAGGCATGCCTCCTTTCAGACTGGTGTACAGGAAGGCATGTCACCTTCCCGTCGAATTGGAACACAAAGCCTATTGTGCAGTTGATGCGTGCGTTTCACTAAACTCAGTAACCAAGTTAATTTCACTTAATTAAGAGTAGAAGAAATCACTTAGGTTAACTCAAAGTTGTGTCGATTGTGTAGTATAGGGTCGAATTAACCTAACATTTTAGAAATTTTTACTAGTTGAGTCCAGGTCGTTCACTGGGAGGCATAATAATTTTCTCCAAATTCACCAATTTTCTTTTATCTCTTTAAGTTTAGGAGGTATAACTAGTTTGATTTTCAAAATATGAATTTTGTCAAAATATTTAAACCATAAAGGATATACAAAATTCCATATGCAAAACATATTTACTTAAAATGTCGTACTTTATTAACAAGTAATCATGCTAACTTTTCAATTGTATTTCATTCCAAGAAATTAAGGCAATTAAAAAGTTATTCTATTAAAACATGCCTTTTTACATTTAAGAACAAAAAGATACTGATGCAAGAAAAATTTATTTATTTCTTCAACAAAGTATTGGTGCCTTTTTATTTTCTTCAGCCTCTCATCTTCTTCTTTCTTTCTTTTATTTCCTTCTCTATCTTGAGCTCTCTTTCTTTTATTGTTCATGCCTCCTTCTCTTGTTCCTGTCTCTTATCTTTTTCCTTAGTTTTCTCCTGCCTTCTCTTCTTCCCTTAGTTTTCTCCTTAACACTCCTTAGCGCCTGTGCCTTCTTCTTTGGCTTTCAACTAAAACACTTAGCATCCTTCAGCGGCTTCTCTTTTCCTTAAGCTTTCAGCTGAACCGGGTTTTTTTACTTTTTTAACCAAAAGCTTTTTTATTTGCGGCGAGGTCCTTTCGAGGATACATAGCACCCTGAGACTAGGGTGGGACCAGACCCTACTCGGTCCTCGCCTAATCTTAGTTAGGTTCGTTTTCGGTTCATTTGTTTATTGGTTCACAATTTCGAGCCACATCGGCTCAACCCGGTCACCCAGGCCACTCTCGCCCTCCCAGGGCACAATCACTTTCGCACGCCCCCAAGGGCGCACACCCGCTGGCATAAGCCCGCACACTCACAACACATGCAATGCTCAGATTAGAACAGATGGAATCAGAATCGGTGCGCCGAGTGCTGACGACTGCAAAGCCAAGGAAATAATTCATTTTTATCTCCAGATGTGCGATCGTGAATAATCGAGGTGGGACTAACTTACCCCTCTCAGACCCGAATTCAAATGTTCATAACTTTCTACCCAAAGCTCCAAATTGAATGATTTCAAGTTTGTTGGAAAGCTCTAAGGGTAATCTACACAATTACAGGGTCAATTTAATGTTTTAATGATGCTTTGCTCTTCAATTTAAAAGATGAAATCAGGGGTTCCTATGGGGTTTTTAAGCCTGGAAAGTGAAATTAAAGTCAGGAGAGTCTTCAGATGGACTTCTCTCTTCTATTAAAAGGTCTGTATAAGTGATATAAGTGATTCCGCATCTGTTAGAGTAGATTTTAAACTCTTAAGACCTTCAGAACATGCAGAGAAGCTTTTCTCTTCTCTGAAAGCTTCAGAGTTTGATTTTCAGATTTCTATAAGTGCAACAGACACTTTAAAGTGTTCCTAATCAATTTAGATTAATTCTAAGGGTTATAACAGATCAATCTGGGTAGGTTTAAGTTTGAATTTCATCAGAACAGTACTCCTGTTGGTTTGGGTTCGAAAGTAACCCGAATTGGCAGAAACTAAATCTCACACATTCATTCATCTGAGCTTACTTTAATCACTCTCAGATCATCAAATAAGATCCCAGAAACAATTTTCACTCCTCAAAATCTCAATTCAAGCTCAGAACTCCATTATCAGACTCATGTTTGACTATGGAAGCTCGAAAATTGACTTTCTGTTCTAAGCTTCCTCCTAAGAAATTACTGCCTAAAATAGAGTCTTCTCATCATCTAGAACTTATTCAGATCTTCAGAAAGTTCTTTCAACCTTAATTCCTAGGGTTTCAGGCTCGTCGCCTGAACTGAAATAGGTGTTTGTTCGACAGAGTCATGGGAAGATTGCTACAATGTTTTGAGGGTTAAAATAGCTTCAGTGCATCCCACTGAAGCTTCTGAGCTCCTTAAATGCTTCTCAAATCCTTCCTAACAGACTTCTCCAACTCCGCCAGAGTTGGGGAAGAAGAAGTTACATCTATAGCTCCAGTGGTTAAATCCTCAAACAAATTTCTTTAAAATAATCAGTAATCCTTATTATACTATTCTGGAGCTACTTAGCAAGTTCTAGAGGCTGCAACACAACTTTGGCTCGCCAGAGCTCCGGTGAGTCCAGAAAATATAAAATTGTATGCATAGATTAATAAAATAACCATTTTTGATTCAAAAAGGACCTGAGGTTACAAGGAACCTTAGTATCACATTTAATTCTTCATTTGTTCATTAAAATTAAGATTTGACAATAAGTTTATTTTCTTAAAAGATTTGAGTGGTTAAAGCTCAGGACTTGATTTAACCACTCGATTGAGATGTTAAATCAAGTCAATAGATGCTATTATTCATTATTATGTATTTAATTTATAGTTTGAACTGTTCCTAAGCCACCATGGACAGCAAGCTCAGGAACTTAATTAAGATTTAGGCGTTTAATTATAGATGATAATAATAGGAATTATAATGTCGATTAGGGTTCATTAGTGGTGATAGGTGATGAAAGAACACAATGAAGGTGAAATTAAATCGACTACTGTCACCATAGACAGTGTCAGTAGTCGGTGAAGGTGAGATTTGAATTAGGTGTTTAGGTGATTTAATTAAACGATTAAGTGAATTAGAAGTGAACATGGAAGATACAGAAAGGCGTACAGTGAATAAAAAGACAAAATTGAATCTCTGGCGAGCTCAAGGAACTCGCCAGAGTTAAATGAGATGAAACTAAATTCTAACATTACTCTAATCTAATTAACTAAACTAACTAACTAAGCTAGCCTACTCCTACTCCTAGTCTACTGTTACCTAGACGAAGGGGTCAGTAGGGTTCCGCTGAAGGTTCATAGCAGGCGAGGAAATCATAGGGTGAAAGAAAGATCTCTGACGGGTGGATTTGAGGTGGAGCAGAGGAATCCTTAGGTCGGCACCTTTGTCAAAGGTGAGGAAGACCACTGCGGATCTCCTCGGCTGCTTAAGATGGACGGAGGAAGTCGGAAGATGGAATGGGAAATCGTCGAAGTTTTGGATGAATAGTCTATCAAAGTCGGCTACAGTGTTAGAAGAGGGAAGGGAGCCAACTTAAATAAAATCAAAGGTGTGAGGGGGTATTTGTAGCAGTTTGCGGTGAAGAGAGTGGCGGGGTGTGGCCGAAGAAGGAGCTCGAGGAGCTTAACCTCCGTTGTCGTCTCCGACGACAGTGAGGTTATCTCCCACTGAAAAATAGGATTCTCGGTTAATCCAGACCGATGGATGAAGTGGAGGTGGTGAGCATAAGTTGCAAGAGCTTGGACAAAGAGGGAGGATGTCGGTAAGAAGGGTGATCACGCGGTGGGGTGACTCTCTGCTGCCAGCCATTCGTTCGGCTGAAGAAGAAGAAGACGAAGAGGGACTTAGAAGTAATAAAACTTAAGGACCTGCGTGAGAAATAAGGACCCGACTGTAATGAATATTAAGGACTAAAATGTAAACCCAGGTTTTGAAGGTTTATTTTAATTTAGATCTTTTTCAACTTTTTGTATATGTTATTAAATAAGGTAAGTATTATGTTTACACCTTGAATTTACATTTTTGACCTTTTTAGGTTAATTTATTAGATTAAATAAAATTACTTAAGTTATTACATACTTAGGTATACATTATATTTAAGTTACTTATCTTATTAATTAAGGAAATGATTAATAGGATTTGGAGTCCAATTATTATATAAATTATTAATAATGTTAATTGAATGATAAAATGCCATTTTTAACTTATTTTAAGGTCCTTAACTAAATATCCCTTATTCTATAATTAACCCTTATATATTCATAACCCTAGCTAATTAACTAGGAAGACTAGTTAATTAAGGGGTAATTAGGGATCATGATGAGTGTCTCATCATACCCCTAAGCCAAAGTTTTGCTAGTCCCTAGCAAAAGTAACTAAGGCTATGATGATTTAAAGCACTTGGGTTTAAATTATTATAAATAGTAACTATGTAGAGGAAAGCTTAGGTCAGAAATTTTTAAATTTAATATAAATGATTAATGTATAGAGCATGTGTGAAAATTTTCTTACTTAGACTTATACTTATAACATTTTCAAAACACACTTAAAATAATTTGTAAACAAGAATTTTATTTTGAATTAGAATTCTTCAAAAATCTCTTATTCTTTGTAACTGTTATTAACTCAAATTAGAATACAAAGTGTTTTAAGAAAAACAAAACTTAAGGATTGAGAATTAAATTTTAACTCAAAAACTCAAATAGATTTAAGTTAATCCCTTGTTTATGATATTTGATTTTTATCAATATAAGTTTAAGCAAATTAACCAGATACTTTTTATTAATCAAACTTAGAGTAGTAAACTCTAATTTACTAGCCTACAACACTAAAGATTAACTTCTAGACCTAGGATTCTGTCAATTCTTCTCCTTTAGGTCTCAACTTAAAATCTTCAAAACCCAATTTCTTAGGCTTCACTGCCCAATACCAATGTTCAGTAGCTATGATTTTAAAACATCTGTGCTTAGTGAAGAGAATTATCCTAAAGACATCCAAAGTGCAAAAATCCAAATCTTAAGGCATCACTTTCCAATCCCAATTATTCCAATTCAAGCCTTTGGCTTGGCCTTACTCAGGTTTGGTTTCTTTCTCCTCACCAGTTTTCTATCCCGAGGTCAACACTTTTTGTGTATATCTCCCTGGTGGACCACTGGGTCTCTTATTCCTAATATTTTTTTCTCCATATATTTTTTTTCTTTTTCTATAGGTTAGAACACCCATTTGTAGTGAGGTGTTCTTTTTATTTTTGATGGAAGGAAGGGTAGCATCCATTTGTATTGAGATGCTTTTATTTATTTGTGGAAAACTGCATAAGTATCCATTTTTAACAAGGCACTTAACTGCAAGGTGTTTTATTTACTTCTTTTTCTTTTTCTTTTTCTTTTCTTTTCCCCCCTTCTCATTTTTCTTACTAACATTATTCTCCAAATCCTTTTTCTAGGTGAGTGGCACATCCTTCACCCTTTCAAGAACCGTCCTGCTGAAATCCTTGGACTAAAGAGGATTCAGAATTGATCTCTTAACCTCTTTGTTTTCACGGTCTCAGATGTCAACAAGACAATTCTATGTGAGTGAATTTTTGATGTTTAGGTTACTTAGCTCTCAAACCAGAGCTTGGACAACAAAGCCCTTTACTCTTAGGTTCTTCAAATTCCTAGTTTCCTCCTATAGGATCTGTCAAGACAAAATTTACCAAGTCTAGTTATTTATCTCTAGCTTGTAAGTTTTGTAAACTAAAATTCTACCAACTCTCTATTTAATTAACTCTAAATATCTGGCTTTTTACTTAACTTTATGATAAAATCAAATTTTCAAAAATCAAAAGATTACTTAATCTAATTGATTAAAAAGTTATTATTCAATTCCAAAACTTAAGTTTAAAATCTTAACACACTTAGTTTCTTAATTCAAGTAAGAATAGAAAAATAAATCTTTAAAAGATTTAAAAGATTCCTTAATTCAAATAAAATCTTGTTTTAAAAATTTTAAACACAAAAGTGTGTTTTTACAAAATGTTTAAAGTAAAATCTAATTAAGAATTGAATGCTCTTAAATATTCTATATATATTCTATATAAATTTTAAATTTCTGACCTAAAAGAAAATTAAGCTCTTAATTATAATATATATATATTCTTCTTCTTTTCTTCTTTATTAATAATGAATAAACCCCTCTTATTATTTTTAAAAAAAATTTTAAAAATTTTGTATTTATATATTTTTATTTTTTTGTATATAAGATTTTTTTTTCAATGATTTTTTTATGATGTTTTTCAAAAAATTTTCAAATTTTTATGAAATTTTTGAATTTTTAAAATTTTTATCATTTTTAGAATTTTCTATCTTTTAAAATTTCTTGGATATTTAATTTTTATGTGTTTTTATTTTTTAAACCAATAATTAAAGTAAAAATTTCACTTCAACACCCCTCAAGCCAAAATTTTACAATGTCCTCATTGTAAGAAGGGTGAAAAATATTACACTTCATTTAGTATAGGATGATGGAAGGAGTCGAATAGAGGAGATTAAAAATCTCTATTCAGACAATTTCAAGTCTAGCCAAAGGTCAGAGTGGTCAGTCGGACTAAATGAAGGTAATCAATATGATATGGAGTGAAATTTTAAAAGTAAGTGTATAAGAAAATCAAAAAGGATAAAAATAAGAAATAGATATGTATAGGTGGTAAGTTTTACGCCTTCAGCTAGGCGTAAACCCTAGTAAAGAACTCCTAAAAAAAATAGGTATATGGTAAAAATAGAGGAGTTATGAAAGAATTAGATCAAAAAATAGAAAATAGATTAAACCACCCGATCAAAACTCGTCCTGAAATTGCCTTGAATAAATCTCACTGATCCTAGAATCAGATTCTCGTGAAAATTCTCAGAAAGATCAGAGTGAATCTCATGTGAAGAAAAGATCTGATTTAGGTTGAGATGTAGAACGTTTAAGATTAAGGCACTTCAAAAATGTTTCCACCAAGTTCAGAAGATCAGCATAGTCAGTTTTGGTTCTCAATAATATGTGGGTCATTTTGGTACAAAATAGGTTGCTGATGCGGGTTTGATGGGTTATTTTCAGGTAATATGGAGGACGGATTATGATTAGAATCAAAGGCCTGATTAATGAAGTGGACTTGCCTTGGTTTAGCCTAGGATTTGGCAGATTCCTAGGATTCAGAATTGGCTGAGATGGAAGAGTACCTGGCTAACGAGACTCAGCCAAAAGCGTGATCTAATTTCGTAAATCAGCCAATTCTACCTTACATTGCCTATGGATTTCAGTGAGAGCTTCAGCATTTTGTCGCTGACTCTCTGACACAGCTCTTAAAATCTGGTCTAGCTGTGTATCTCTATTAGGCCTAGAGTAATTCTGCATACTCATCGAGCTAGGCCTTAAATTTGATTGCTGAGGAGTCAAAGGAGGTGGGTTAAAATGGGTCTGATTTGGATAATTTGGTCTTTGATTTTGATTTGGATCAGCCCAAGAAAATTTTGGGTGGTTTCTCCATCCAGGATTATAGGTATTTGAATATGGGTTTGGTCTTGGAATATTTTCCTGGATGGCGTTTAAACCTAAAAGATATGGAGTGTTTTTTGCAATAGTTAAGGGTGGGGAAAAGGGTGGGTAAGATTGTGGGACAAAGGTCCCTCCTTGGGTTGGTGAAGGAGTAGATAGAAAACCCAAGGAAGATGGATCTCTAGAATCCAGATTATTCACAAATTCCCTCCCCACGGGAATTTACGAAACAGGTAAATACGCTGGATTCGTAGCAAGTAGAGGCGTAAGATTCTTCATTGTGTTTCTAACCTTGTTGAGATGCTTTGATACGATATCAACTTTGTCCAGTTTTTCTACAATAATCTCTAAATCCTTTGAACTGGACGGATTACCGATCTCGTGAATGCCCTTATGCGGATTTTGGTGATTCATATTTGCGCCCCACAAAAATTGCGACATTGATTCATTGTTGATCGAGTTTTCCGCCATCCCTTCAAATAATTCTGAAGCAGATTCTGCGTCGCGATTTAGAAAATTTCCCTCCACAAGAGGCATCGACTAGATTGCGAATGCCCTCTTGTAAACCATAATAAAAGATATGCATGAGTTGCCAACGAGGGATGTCATGATGTGGGCATTTCCTTTGCAATTCATGAAAACATTCCCATGCTTCATGAATTGGTTCTCCTTGATTTTGATTGAAAGTAGTAATAGCTCGCCATAAAGCATTGGTTCGACCAATTGGAAAGAATTTCTTCAAAAATGCGGATTCGAGTTCAGCCCAAGTTGAGATTGGTCTTGCTATAGTTCTATACCAATAAGCTGCTTTATCTTTAAGGCTAAAAGAGAACATTTTCATTAGTAGGATTTCCCTATTTTGATTTCGAGGACCAAGAGTTTGAGATAAATTTTTAAGATCTTCAATGTGTTGAAATGGATCCTCGGATGCAAATCCGTGAAAGTGGGGGATTAAACCTATAATGTTTGGCTTTAATTTTGGATCATTTTTCCCAGTAGGAATCCTAACATTAGGCTCTACTTATGCATTAGATGGGTTATAATAATCTCTAAGTAGAGGCTTTGGATGATTGATCTGTAAATCAGGATTTTCAAAACCCGCCTCAAGTCGAGATGAAGAAAGGGTTTGTAAAGTTTGCAAATTATTTAAGGATGTTAATAAATTGATTTGTCTTGTTTGCTCTAGCATCCTAAGATTCTGGTTCAAGAGTGCCTCATGAACATCAAAAGGCGGCATCTCCCCCTGACCAGAAGAAGAAGGGATCTCGGGATTAAGATTCTGCATTGGATCCATAGAAGTAGATGGATCAGACGGGAAAACCATTGGTTGCTTATCTGCAACCGGCCTAGGATCACCTGTCAACGGTGGTGCAAGAGGCGGATGCAAGGATCGCCTCCCATCCATAAACGGAAAATAACGTGCAAAGGCACACGCACACCACCATTAAGGAAACAGCGGCACAAAAAAAACCCACAAAACTGTGCAAAAGACGCGGGTTTTGCTCTTCTTTCAAAGGAAAGAAGAAATTCCTAAGGTATGCAAAGTAATTTGACACAAACAAATAGAGTAACAGTATCAAAATATGCATCCTAATTCGTGTCTACGCAGGTGCGTACCTTAAAGCTCAAAGGTCTAAGGTCTAAGATCGAGACCACTCACTACTGACTCCCCGGGGCTCTAGTAGTGAGACAAATTTGTTGATCTTCGGCCAAAGCCCTAAGAGGTGCAAAGAGGAGAGACAGAAAAATAGAATCATGTGACTCTAGTGATCGCGCTGTGTGTGCGATAGCATGCAACAGACGATATTGATATAAAAACCCACATGCATTCTGCAAACATATTTAAGTCACCAATTTTACTTCCTCTTTTTAGTTAGTCTTTTTCAAAAATATATTAATTAAACTACAATGGCCGCTTTTTATATCTTTTCAAACAAAAATATGTGGTCTTTTTTAATTCTCAAAAGACAGGGATCTATATGGGTTTTCTCGTGTTTTCCCGCTGATGAGAGAAAAACAGTTTAAAAAAATTCCCCAGTCAGGTCGCTCTTAATACTAGCAGGAAATGCACTCCTAAGAGTGTATGCCTATGTTTATGCTACTGCTAGTAAGAAAAGATGTATTTTTGTATTTTTTTATTTTTAAATGCAACAAAATAAAAGATTAAGAAATACTTACAAAAATGAAAACAGTAAAATGGATTCCCGCCTTCTCCTGAGATTACCCGCAAAGGTAAACCTGAAAAGAAGACAGAAATTAAAACAAAACAAAAACAAAAACAAAACACAACACACTAATTAGAACTAAAGTTAGTAAAAAAAAAAAATACATTTACAAAATACCTCCTAATTAAACAATTAATCATTTTTAAATTTTAGTGAATCAAAATATTGCCTCCCCGGCAACGGCGCCATTAAAATGATGCCTGCATTTCACTCAACTCAGTAATCAAGTTAATTTCACTTAATTAAGAGTAGAAGAAATCACTTAGGTTAACTCAAAGTTGTGTCAATTGTGTAGTATAGGGTCGAATTAACATAACATTTTAGAAATTTTTACTGGTTGAGTCCAGGTTGTTCACTGGGAGGCATAATAATTTTCTCCAAATTTACCAATTTTCTTTTATCTCTTTAAGTTTAGGAGGTATAACTAGTTTGATTTTCAAAATATGAATTTTGTCAAAATATTTAAACCATAAAGGATATACAAAATTTCATATGCAAAACATATTTACTTAAAATGTCGTACTTTATTAACAAGTAATCATGCTAATTTTTCAATTGTATTTCATTCCAAGAAATGAAGGCAATTAAAAAGTTATTCTATTAAAACATGACTTTTTACATTTAAGAACAAAATGATACTGATGCAAGAAAAATTTATTTATTTCTTCAACAAAGTATTGGTGCTTTTTATTTTCTTCAGCCTCTCATTTTCTTCTTTCTTTCTTTTATTTCCTTCTCTATCTCGAGCTCACTTTCTTTTATTGTTCATGCCTCCTTCTCTTGTTCCTGTCTCTTATCTTTTTCCTTAGTTTTCTCCTGCCTTCTCTTCTTCCCTTAGTTTTCTCCTTAACACTCCTTAGCGCCTGTGCCTTCTTCTTTGGCTTTCAACTAAAACACTTAGCATCCTTCAGCGGCTTCTCTTTTCCTTAAGCTTTCAGCTGAACCGGGTTTTTTTTACTTTTTTAACCAAAAGCTTTTTTATTTGAGGCGAGGTCCTTTCGAGGATACATAGCACCCTGAGACCAGGGTGGGACCAGACCCTACTCGATCCTCGCCTAATCTTAGTTAGGTTCGTTTTCGGTTCATTTGTTTATTGGTTCACAATTTCGAGCCACATCAGCTCAACCCGGCCTCCCAGGCCACTCTCGCCCTCCCAGGGCACAATCACTTTCGCACGCCCCCAAGGGTGCACACCCGCTGGCATAAGCCCGCACACTCACAACACATGCAATGCTCAGATCAGAACAGATGGAATCGGAACCGGTGCGCCGAGCGCTGACGACTGCATAGCCAAGGAAATAAATCATTTTTATCCCTAGGCACGTGCTCGTGAATAACTGAGGTGGGATTAACTTACCCCTCTCAGACCCGAATTCAAATGTTCATAACTTTCTACCCAGAGCTCCAAATTGAATGATTTCAAGTTTGTTGGAAAGCTCTAAGGGTAATCTACACAATTACAGGGTCAATTTAATGTTTTAATGATGCTTTTCTCTTCAATTTAAAAGATGAAATCAGGGGTTCCTACGTGGTTTTTAAGCCTGGAAAGTGAAATTAAAGTCAAGAGAGTCTTCAGATGGACTTCTCTCTTCTATTAAAAGGTCTGTATAAGTGATATAAGTGATTCCGCATCTGTTAGAGTAGGTTTTAAACTCTTAAGACCTTCAGAACATGCAGAGAAGCTTTTCTCTTCTCTGAAAGCTTCAGAGTTTGATTTTCAGATTTCATTAAGTGCAACAGACACTTTAAAGTGTTCCTAATCAATTTAGATTAATTCTAAGGGTTATAACAGATCAATCTAGGTAGGTTTTAAGTTTAAATTTCATCAGAACAGTACTCCTATTGGTTTGGGTTCGAAAGTAACCCAAATTGGCAGAAACTAAATCTTACACATTCATTCATTTGAGCTTACTTTAATCACTCTCAGATCATCAAATAAGATCCCAGAAACAATTTTCACTCCTCAAAATCTCAATTCAAGCTCAGAACTCCCTTATCAAACTCATGTTTGACTATGGAAGCTCAAAAATTGACTTTCTGTTCTAAGCTTCCTCCTAAGAAATTAATGCCTAAAATAGAGTCTTCTCATCATCTAGAACTTATTCAGATCTTCAGAAAGTTCTTTCAACCTTAATTCCTAGGGTTTCAGGCTCGTCGCCTGAACTGAAATAGGTGTTTGTTCGACAGAGTCATGGGAAGATTGCTACAATGTTTTGAGGGTTAAAATAGCTTAGTGCATTGCACTGAAGCTTCTGAGCTCCTTAAATGCTTCGCAAATCCTTCCTAACAGACTTCTCCAACTCCACCGGAGTTAGGGAAGAAGAAGTTACATCTATAGCTCCAGTGGTTAAATCCTTAAACAAATTTCTTTAAAATAATCAGTAATCCTTATTATACCATTCTGGAGCTACTTAGCAAGTTCTAGAGGCTGCAACACAACTTTGGCTCATCGAAGCTCACCAGAGCTCCGGTGAGTCCAGAAAATATAAAATTGTATGCATAGATTAATAAAACTAACCATTTTTTATTCAGAAAGGATCCTGAGGTTACAAGGAACCTCAGTATCACATTTAATTCTTCATTTGTTCATTAAAATTAAGATTTGACAGTAAGTTTATTTTCTTAAAAGATTTGAGTTGTTAAAGCTCAGGACTTGATTTAACCACTCAATTGAGAGGTTAAATCAAGTCAATAGATGTTATTATTCATAATTATGTATTTGATTTATAGTTTGAACTGTTCCTGAGCCACCATGGAAAGGAAGCTCAGGAACTTAATTAAGATTTAGGCATTTAATTATAGATGATAATAATAGGTATTATAATGTTGATTAGGGTTCATTAGTGGTGATAGGTGATGAAAGAACCCAACGAAGGTGAAATTAAATCGACTACTGTCACCATAGACAGTGTCAGTAGTCAGTGAAGGTGAGATTTGAATTAGGTGTTTAGGTGATTTAATTAAATGATTAAGTGAATTAGAAGTGAACATGGAAGATACAGGAAGGTGTACAGTGAATAAAAAGATAAAATTGAATCTTTGGCGAGCTCAAGGAACTCGCCGGAGTCGGAGGAGATGAAACTAAATTCTAACATTACTCTAATCTAATTAACTAAACTAACTAACTAAGCTAGCTTACTCCTACTCCTACTCCTAGTCTACTGTTACCTGGACGAAGGGGTCTATAGGGTTCCGCCGAAGGTTCATAGTGGACGAGGAAATCAGAGGGTGAAAGAAAGATCTCCGACGGGCAGATTTGAGGTGGAGCAGAGGAATCCTTAGGTCGGCACCTTTGTCAGAGGTGCGGAAGACCACGGCGGATCTCCTCGGCTGCTTAAGATGGGCGGAGGATGTCAGAAGATGGAATGGGAAATCACCGGAGTTTTGAACGAATAGCCTATCAAAGTCGGCTACAGTGTTAGAAGAGGGAAGGGAGCCAACTTGAATAAAATCAAACGTGTGAGGGGGTATTTATAGCAGTTTGCGGTGAAGAGAGTGGCGGGGTCTGGCCGAAGAAGGAGCTCGAGGAGCTTAACCTCCGTCGTCGTCTCTAACGACGGTGAGGTTATCTCCCACTGAGAAATAGGATTCTCGGTTAATCCAGACCGATGGATGAAGTGGAGGTGGTGAGCACAAGCTGCAAGAGCTTGGACAAAGAGGGAGGATGTCGGCAGGGTTGTTATCACGCGATGGGGTGACTCTCTGCCGCCAGCAGTTCGTTCGGCTGAAGAAGAAGAAGAAGACGAAGAGGGACTTAGAAGTAATAAAACTTAAGGACCTACATGAGAAATAAGGACCCGACTGTAATGAATATTAAGGACTAACATGTAAACCCAGGTTTTGAAGGTTTATTTTAATTTAGATCTTTTTCAACTTTTTGTTTATGTTATTAAATAAGGTAAGTATTATGTTTACACCTTGAATTTACATTTTTGGCCTTTTTAGGTTAATTTATTAGATTAAGTAAAATTACTTAAGTTATTACATACTTAGGTATACATTATATTTAAGTTACTTATCTTTTTAATTAAGGAAATGATTAATAAGATTTCGAGTCCAATTATTATCTAAATTATTAATAATGTTAATTGAATGATAAAATGTCAGTTTTAACTTATTTTAAGGTCCTTAACTAAATATCCCTTATTCTATAATTAACCCTTATATATTCATAACCCTAGCTAATTAACTAGGAAGACTAGTTAATTAAGGGGTAATTAGGGATCATGATGAGTGTCTCATCAGCAGTACGAAGCTGTAACTTAGATCTTTCTAAGGCTGGAACCCACAGAAAGCTTCAGATAAGCGAGATCGGTGAATTACACCTTGATGCGTATGAGAACTCATGAATCTATAAAGAGCGGGTTAAAGCCTTCCATGACAAGCACATTTCTAGAAAAATCTTCCACCCTGGTCAGAAGGTCCTACTCTTCGATGCCCGACCCAAACTCTTCCCTGGGAAACTGCGATCCAAGTGGGTCGAACCGTATCTTGTCCGACAGGTTTTTGGAAATGGAGTTGTCGAAATCAGTCCTCTCAGTCATGATTTCGAACCTTTCATCATGAACGGTCAGAGACTCAAACCGTTCATTTATGTAACCTCTACAGATTTAGCTGAGTCATCATTTATCCTCCGTTCTCCCTAAGCTTATTGCACCTAGCTGATGGCGTAAAACTCAGCGCTTAACGGGAGGTAGCCCGTCATTCTTTCTAAAAAACCTGAAACCTTTTATAACACCTCTCTGCACTTTAGGTTCACCCTTTAGGACAGCTGACTCCACCTCGGGTGCTCTCATCTGAGATTAGAAATCGTCCGCAACAATCACCCCAACCCATCCACTCACCAAAATATCTGTCTTAATGTATGAACCAAGCAAAAAAAAAACCCTCCTAATTTACAACGAGGACATTGCAAATCTTAGGCATGGGGGGATATGAAAGTGTAAAATGAATTAAAACTCATAAGAAAAGGTTTCAACATAAAAAATGAAAAAAAAAGGGGGGAGGGAAGAAATTATTGTGGAGGAGAAAAAGAACAAAATGATAAAAAGGAGCAAAAAATGAAAGAAAAGAGATAGTCATTAGTATGAAATTAAGGAATTAACCTAAGTTCTAGACCACATTAAGAAAAAGAAAAAGGAAAGTGCACAACAAGATTAGTAAGAATGCAAACCTTAGGCATTCTTGGATAGACTCTTAGTACCCATTAAGATCTAGATATTCCTCAAGAGGTTGAGGAAAATGAAATGCTAAAGTATTAGGTCCAAGGCTTAGGGATTATTCGGCCTCGTTAACTGACTTTTGGTTTATGGGACTCAGTAACCTAAGCACCCAAATTCACACACACAGTCTGGTTTAGTAAGCATAAGTATCAAAATCACACAGAAGCATTTCAAAATCTTCTGAAAAGTCACCTTGATTAGGAGCGGTCGATCAACACAAGTTGATTTGGACGAGTTCCCGACGTGGAGAGGTGGGAAATTCCCCTCAAAGATGCGTAACAAAATATCATCTCCTCAATGCTTGTCTCTTAGGATATTTACATATCCTCCTGGGGGCATGTAAGCACTCTGCTGGTTCAGATTCCATGGATGGCATTATCACGAAATGTCAATTGCCAGGGTCTAAATTCGGCCACGGAACACCATGGATGGGATTATCTCGAAATCTCGAAGCTAGGGTTCTGGGGGTTACCATGGGCGGTGCTATCTCGAAGCATCGACTGCCAGGGACCCTTAAGGATTGATGATGGGGACAAGGAATCCGATACAAATTGTGTTGAGAAGCCAATCCTAAGCTAGTATTAAAAAGAAAAAGAGAGAGAAAACTCTCCAAACAAATAAATCTTCTATCTCTCTCTCTTACAAAACACACTGCGAGCTAAACCAAGGCTAAAAATATCTCAAGCACGGGTGCTTTAACAACGAAGTCCAATAAACCTTAGGTTAGTTCTTGTAGGCCTTAAAAACCTTTGCTAAAGACTGAGGCTAAAGTTGGACAAATCTAGATTTTGGTTGGTACTAGAGTACCTTTTAGGCCTATGATTGGCATTCTGACCTAATCATGGATACAAGAGAAAAAGCACTTATCAAAACTTGATAAGAAATTCATGGTCTAGAATAAAGGTTAAAACCTTAAAGTTTTGCTAAGGGACTAGCAAAAGCTAGGCATGGGGGTATGATGAGAGCCTCATCATGAATCCTAACAAGCACATTTTGACCTAAATAAGTGCACAAAAGCTCCTACAAAACTTAAGGGAAAGCCTAAATCAGAGAATTCTAAATTTGAGAATAAAATAATTCACAAGGGGTAAAACTGTAATTTTACCAATGCAGTACACAAATGGGGTGTCTAAGGGTCTAAACACAGGTCAAATGAGCTTAATAAGAGAGGAAGTGGGATGATCTGATCTGAAAAGGGTTATAGCAACTTCTAGGAATTAAATGACATTCTGTAACCCTGAAACAAATCCGCTGTAATTCAAGAGGTTCCAGGCATGATAAAAATCAAATAAACCCTCTAAAATTCATGAAAAAATATTCCCTAAGGTTTAGAACCTTCAATTTGGCCTTTAGAACTTATCTTGACCTAGATTGAGAACCATGCCTAATTTTTGATCTAATTTATGTTTTTGCTCAAATTTACCAGTCAAACGTGGTCAAACCTAAAATCAAATTATACCATTGAATTCCTTAGGTTCAAATTAGGTTGGTACAAAAATTTGGGCCTAAGAGAAGACCATTTTGGTCAACTTTACAAATTGGTCATCATAAATTACTTTTTGAACCCTTTCACTTTGCCCCCTATCTTTCCCTTCATTTTTGCAGGCAGGTCCCTCTGCCACCCTACGCAGCTGCCCATGCCTTCGGTGACTTTGCGCGGAGGATGGAGCCGCGCAAGGTATGGGGACCGGCCCCAGAAACGAGGGGGGTCCCCTGCGTAGTCCTCTTCCACCTAGACCCTCCCCCTTGCCCGGCAGCTGCCCATGCCTCTCGTGCAAATGCATCAGAGGAATGGGTCTGCTCTCTGGCCATTCTCTAGCGAGCTCCCCACGTCGCCCCCTCGAGATCCTCTCCTCGCCAGCACCTTTATGAGGAGCGTCAAGGGCAACCGTTTCCTTCAAGCCTGTTTTGGCTGAAGGAAACCCCTAATCTTCGTCTCCTCCTCCTCCGGTCAAGCGCCCACAGGCTCCTGAGACCTTTCCTCCTCGTCGCTCTGCTGCCACACCTGTAGCAGAGTTTACTCTGCCTCGTCTTCCCACACTAGGCCGCACCAGCTGGCGCCTTCCAGATCCCCTCCTCGTCGTCGTTACCCCCCTTCTGGGCATCTTCATCTCCGATGTCGACAGGCATGCGCCGAGTGCCTCCTTCCCCTTGTCATCAGTTAAATAGGTCAAAACCTTTCCCTTACTCTCCTCTTAATTTCCCCCTCTTCAACTGTCACTTTTAACCCCTCGATTGCCACTACCACCACCATCAGTTCCACCTCTGGCCACCAACTCCGGAGAGGCCGCTCCACCTCCACAGGCCATCCTACCCCTCGCCAACAAGACCATAAGCATCCCCTCACTCCACTCAACATTTCCCCTACTCACGCCACCACTGCACACACCCAGAACACCCCTCGAACACACCCGCCCTCTCGCACCGGGTCTCGTCCGTGGCACTGCCCACACGGACCTGACCCACGACCCGATTACCCTGACCCGTGCACTCCTCGCGCACAACACCCACGTCCGTGCGCCTGGACCAGAGCGCGCGACCGACCCGATAACCTGGCTCTGGGAGAGTGTACCGAAGAGAGATTCAGAGAGAGAGACACACGGGAATGGTAGGGGTAGGTTTTGCATTGGTGTGTGTGCAGGGAACAGGTAGGGAAGAAGAAGAAGAGGGACAATGAGGACTTAGCCGCAAAGAAGCAGCAGCAGAGAAGAAGAAGGAAGGAGGAAGGAGCTGCTGAAGAAAGGAGATGAAGGAGAAGGAAGGGCCAGAGAAAAAGAAAGGAAAAGAGAAGGAGGGAGGCTATGTTGCACAGAAGAAGCCAAGAGGAAAGAGAGAAAAGAAAGAGAAAAAGAAGAAGCCAATCAGAGAAGGAAGGGCCAGAGAAAAGAGAAGAAGAAGAAGCCAAAGCAGAGAAAAAGAAGAAGAAGCTGATCAGATAAGGCGTCTGATTTCTGAATCAGACGTCCGAGAAAGGGAAAGGCAGAGAAAGAAGAAAAGGAAAAGAGAAGAAGAAGAAGAGAAAGAAAAAGAAAAGTTCTTTTTTCTCATTCTCTCTTCCTTAAATTTTTGTAAAACAATATATAGTTAATTGTGAATTTCTATTTCTAGAATGACGTGTGCTCCCTGAGTTCGACCTCGAGACATTTTAAAAATCTCGAGTAATAAATAAAATTAAAGTGTTAATCATCTTTCATAATACTGCAATGAATACATCACGAAGGACGGATCAAGCACTAGCCAATTCCCCTTACTCAATTGAGTGAGAGGAGTCAATCTGAGTTCCAGCAAACTCAGATTGCATTTTCTTTGAATTCGAAGCATATCTTGTGATGTAGCTTTTAATTGCTTTAATTGTTGTGTTCTTGAGGTTCTGTGTGACCTTAGAAAGCTCCTGAGAACATTTATGGTTAGAATCGTGGAGTTTTGAACTCCAACACCTCAGTTCTAGACTCACTGGAGCTTCGGCGAGCTTCGACGAATCGAAAATGAGCTTCATCCATTAGCAAACCCTGAGAAACTCTAGAATGATTATTTATGGTTTAAGGATTAATTTTCTGGAAGTAGAAGTGTGTTTTAATGCCCTGAGCATTCACCTAAACTCCGTCTTCTCCAACTCCAGCGGAGTTGGAGATGTAATTCTATTAGAACTTCAAGATTGCAATTAAGTTCAGGAGCATCTGTGGAACTTAGGGAAGTCACTCCAGGCCCTTTCTTGATATGAAATCCTCCAGATTCTTCCAATGAACTCATACTTATCATCTGCGGCGGCAATGTCTGAAATCCCATCAGACGTGCTCAAAACCTAGTTTTGAGTTGCTAGATCATTTCTTGAGGATGAACTAAGTTGATTCAAGGTTTTAATTTGATCTGAGAAGACCTGATGTAGAAAGTCAACTGTGAATGGAAATTAGTCAACCTTGAGTTCAATTCGAGGAATAATTTATTAAATCTCTAAATTAAGGGTTTCAATTGATTTCTAGGATGATTTAGAGTGCATTTGAAATGATTTGATTGAATTATTTTGAGGATTACTTGGGATTTCATTAGTTGTGCAGTTTGGGTTCATTTTTAACAAAATACTATTTCAGTGGAGTTTTGGTGAGATTTAGTCCCAAATTCTGACCAGACTAACCACTTTTCATCTCCTGAAATCATTCACAACCATTCCTGAGTGTGTCTCCTCTCTATAGAGCATTTTGGAGCTCAAATCGAGCTCTGAGCTTCCAGATTGAAGCTTCTTTGCTTTTGAGCTTCTAGAACTTCTCCAGATCCTCGTTCCTTCTCTATTTGATGTGGAATGCATCACTGAAGGTAATTAAGCCTTCAGTCAAGGTCAAAAGGCCTTCCTTAGGTCGTTTAACCTGAATGCCCTCTTCAGTAGGTCATTTTGCCCGTGCAAAACAACCACCTTCGTCCTTCAAATTGAAGGATCAAATGAGTTTAGAGCATCAAATTGATGCGTGGATCATATAGAGTATTTGATCAGCTTTCCATCGAGCCTTAGCTCGATTGAATTGAGCCACTGAGCTGCTAGGAATCGCCAGGCAAAGATCAGTATTTCATTCACCAAAACATTCCATTGCATAATTTTGTTAAGTAAGGGAATCATTTTAATGGCGTCGTTGCCGGAGAGATAACTGTAGTTTATATTCACCATTATTTGTAGTTTGTAAATAATTCTTTTTACTAATTAGCTTTGTTTTGTTTTGTTACTGTCTTCTTTTTAGGGATATCTTTGTGAGTATTCTCAGGAAAGGAGGTAGGATTTTCTGTTTATGTTTTTATTTTTCCCAATCCATTATACATACCATTGTAAGTATTTCTTACTTAGTCCTTAGTGTAGATTTTCTTGTTGCATTTTTAGTTAGAAAAATTAAGAAAATACAAAACTATGCATTCTTTGTGACTAGTGGTAGCATGTTTTAGACACACTCCTAGGACTGCACATTTCTACTAGTACTTTTGCGATCTGACTTGGGATATTCTACTATGTTATCTCGCATTAACAGGAAAACATGCGTAAAACCCACGTAGATCCCTGTCATTGGAATTTAAGCAAAACCATATTTTGATTGAAAAGAATAAAAAGCGATCACATTTACTTTTTATTACTTTTGTGTAAAAGATTAACTAAAAAGAGGACTTTTAAAACTCGTGACATATAATCTGTTTGCAGATTGCATGTGGGTTTTTATCATACATGTCTGTTGCATGCTATCGCATACACAGGACAATCACTAGAGTCACAGGAGTCTTATACTTATTCCTATCCTCTTTGCACCTCTTAAGGCTTTGGTCGAAGATCAACAAGTCTGTCTCACTACTAGAGCCTCGGGAAGCCAGTAGTGAGCGGTCTAGATCCTAGACCTTAGACCTTCAAACCTTAAGGATATCCACTTGTGTAGACACAATATAGGACGCGTATTTTGGATTGTTACCATATTTGTTTGCGTCAAATCTATTTTCTACGTATTCTAGGATTCTTCTCTTCCTTTGAAACAAAGTAAAACCCGCTTTCGCGCTGTTTTTGGATCTTGATTGCCATTGTTTTACTGCAGTGGTGTGAGTGTGCCTTTGCACATTTTTTCTAGTTTATGCACGAGAGGCGATCCCTAAAATCGCCTCTCGTATCTCCATTGACAGGTCTACCTAGACTGGTTACACTGAAGCAACCAACTATTTTCCCGTCTAATACTTCTGCTTTTTCTGCATTTGATCCTATGGACCAAATGCAGAACCCAAATCCCGAGATCCCTTTTCTTCTGGTCAAGGGGAGATGCCGCCTTTTGATATTCATGAGGCGCTCTTGAACCAGAACCTTCAGATGCTCGAGCAGAACCGTCAAATTAATCTATTGATGGATGCTCTACAGAACCAACAGAGCCAGCAAACCCATCCTCCACCTCGACCTGAGGCGGGTTTTCCAATCCCTGATTTCCCGAACCCTCATCATAGGCCTCTACTCCGAGACTTTTATAATCCATCCAATACACAAGTAGAGCCTAATGTTAGGATTCCTGTTGGGGAAAACAACCCAGAGTTAAAGTCAAATATTATAGGTCTAATCCTACACTTTCACGATTTCGCATCTGAGGATCCATTTCAACACAAAGAAGATCTTAAAAATATTTCTCAGACTCTTGGCCCTCAAAATCAGAGTTGGGAAATCCTACTCATGAAAATGTTCTCCTTTAGCCTTAAGGATAAGGCTGCCTACTGGTATCAAACGATCGCACGACCTATATCTACTTGGAATGAACTATAATCAGCATTTTTGAAGAAATTCTTTCCTATAGGTTGTACCAGCGCACTCAGGTGAGCTATCATGAATTTTACTCAAAATCAAGGAGAACCAATTCATGAAGCGTGGGAGTGCTTTCATGAATTCCAAAGGAAATGCCCACATCACAACATCCCTCGTTGGCAGCTAATGCACATCTTTCACTATGGGTTGCAAGAGAGCATTCGCAACCTGGTCGATGCCTTTTGTGGAGGGAATTTCTTGAATCACGATGAAGAATCCACCTCAGAATTATTCAAAGGGATGGTGGAAAACTCAATCAACAATTTATCCATGTTGCAATTCACACGGGAAAGCTCAACTTCACATCAGAATTCGCATCAAAAGGTGTTGAAAGGTCGTAGATCGCATTTTTGATAAAAGTGTCGTACTATAGTTGCGAAATACGATCCAACACAAATATTGTTTTGTAAAAATAACGAGACTTTGAGTCCCGATCGTTCGTCTCTGGGAGGCATTGTTTTTGCTTTTGAAATCGATCTTAAAGCCGCTCTACTTTATTTAAACGACATGCTGGTGCGTAATATATAGGCAATTAAAGAACAAGCACTTAAATCACGCAAATATGATAATCATTCAACTCGTGGTGATTTCGAACACATAAGAGATATATATATAAAGTGAAATTTCATCCATCATTGGAGAGTTGTTGCACAAGGAAATCTAGAGGAAAGCTTATACATGAATGCTTAAAAATTAAACCTAACTACCAGAAAACGATTGCATACAAGAATCAACGAGGGGATTTCGCATGCATCATTGGGGGAGAAGTAAGACTACACTACTAAGCAGTAAATGAAAGCAATAAAGATTATGAAGAGCATGATTTAAAGCTATAATAATAGAGGGCATTTAGGGGTGGTCCCCGATGGCCTTGGAGTGGTCGAGAGAAGAAGGAGGGGCAGCCAATGGAACTTAGGCCGGCCCTTGGAGAGAGGTAGGGTTGATCCAGCATCCCGGCATGGTGTCCTCCATGGTGGTGGTAGTGAGCTCGTGGAGGTGGAGTGACTATGGAGGTGGCATGAATGGCACCAATGGAGTGCAATTGCCAAAGAAGTGAATGGTTGCAAATGGCCACCCAAGGGATCTTTTTATAGACCTAAGGGAAGCTCTCTAGAGAATTATGGAATTCTCTAGAGAGGCCTATGGTGGGAGCTCGTGGGAGAGTGAGAGAGAGAGGGTGGATGGTAGTTTTTAGATCCACCAAATGTGGATCTAAAAATTGAATGGCTCTTGGTTGCTATTTTTGGCAACCAAGGCAACCACACATGGTAGAGAGTTCTAGAGAACTCTAGGCTAGATATTTTCGTGTGGATGGTGTGTGTGGGTGTGTGTGGGTCGAAACTTAGGTGGCTAGGTTGATTAGGTTGGGTTCTAGTGGGTTTAGGTCAGGGTAGGTCTCAAATTAGGGTTATAAACCCTAATTCACTAAGGTAAAGTACAATTAAACTTAATACAAGTTTAATTGGGTGTGTGGAAACTTAATTAAGAGTAAAACAACTCAATTAAGTAAGGTCTAGGTCAATTGGACTCTCACTGAGTCTAATTGGACAGTGTGTGCTGAGATCAGGGCTCAATTGGACTCAATGAGTCCAATTGAATAGGCTGATGGAATTGACTAAGATCCAAGTCAATTAGGTTTAGTGATTAGGTCCTTAGGGAGGTCTAGAGGTGGTGTACTAGGGTTAGGGCACCTTAATTTAGGTTCCTATGGGGTTGGAATTGGGTTTAGGGACCTAGAGATCCAAGATCAAAGCTTAAATCTCAAAACAGGAATTGGAGAGCAGTATCAGATGTCTAATAATAGAATCAGATGTCTTATACTCAAAAATCAGAAGTCCAAACTTGTTGTCTGGTCGTCCAATCAGAGTCAGGAAGGATTTCGGGTTCTATTTTGGGTATTCTGTAGAAATTGGACGCCTGACAAAGTGTCTGGACGTTCAATAACACTGCAGAAGTGGGTTTGAAGTGTGCAGGAGTTGGCTAAGGGTCCTGGACATCTTAAAACTTATCTGGACGTCCAGAGAAGGGTTGGAAATAGGGTTTTAGGGCTTCCTAGGGTGTTGTGACCTAATCTAAGGGTGGCTAAGGCTTGGGGAAGTCTGTAGGCTATCCTAGGGCTAGGATGGACCTAAGCTCTTCACATTTTACTGCTTTATTCCTACTTAATAGAATAGCAAACTTTTAACCCCCTTACATTATTATTCCTACATCTAAACTAGGCCTTCTGCTCCAGTTCTACTACAACTCCTGTTATTCCTGATCCAGCTTCAGATCCAGCTCCTGATCAGCTTATTCCCTGCAATCGACATAATGTACTTAATTAGCACATTATAACATTATTTTATGCATAGCTAAAGGAAAGCAGTAAAGATGCAGATAATGCGTATGCATGCATGAATAACCCTAACTTATGCTAAATCCTAGCCTAATTTAGGTCAATTAAGACCTATGATTGCTGCGCAATCAGAAGAGCATTCACGAGATCGGGAACCCATCCAGTTCTAAGGATTTAGAGATTATTGCAAAAAAATTGGACAAAGTTGACATCGTAGTGAAGCATCTCGACGAAGTCTGAAACACGATGAAGACTCTTACGCCTCTTCTCGCTACGTAGAATCCCACGCGTATACCTATTTCGCAAATTCCTATGGGGAGGGAATTTGTGAATAATTTGAATTCTAGAGATCTATCTTCCTTGGATTTTCTATCTACTCTTGCAGCAACCCAAGGAGGGACCTTTGTCCCACAATCTTTCCCACCTCATTCCCCACTCCCTATTTTTGCAAAAAACACACCATATCCTTATGATTTGAATGCCATCCAAGAAAGCACTTCAAGATCAAATCCATATTTAAATACCTATAACCTTGGATGGAGAAGCCACCCAAATTTTTCTTGGGCTGACCAAAATCAAAGACCATCATATCTGACTCAGACCAAGCAAAACTCGCCTACGTTGTCATATCGGCAACCTAATGCGAGGCTCTTTCATGCGAGATGTGGAACTACTCGGGGCCAAATAGAGACTCGCAGCTCGACTAGATTTTGCGAGTTGTGACTGAGAGCCAAGGATAGAATCCTGAAGCTCTCACTGAGGTCCAATGGCAAAGTTTGGTAGAATTGGCTGACCTTAGGGGCCAAATCACACAGTTAGCTGAATCTCGTCAGCTAGGGGCCCTTTGATCCTAGCCAATTCCAAACCCTAGGAATATCCAACAGAGATTTCACCCAGGAGTTCAACATCCGACTCAGGGACAAGTCCATTTCCTAAACCAAGTACCCCTGAATCAGAATCAAAATCTGAATCCACCTGTTGCATCTATTGAGTAAGAATAATCGAATAAGCAGCAATATCTGAATCAAGAAAACCAACCTCTACATCCAAATCCATCTTTTCATAATCAAGCATCTACATCTCCTACTTCTTCTTCAAAAGAGGGTATTAACTCTGTTACAACCCGCCGTGGGACTTTCACTAGGGATCCAGTAGATTTGCGAAACCTATCCCAAGACCCTAGTACATCTAGAACTACCCCTGTTTCTACACCTGTGAGAGGTGCCAAACTCGATCCCGCTATTCCCGCTAATTCGCAAGATCTGGTAGACCCCTCAGTAGAGCAAGATATCCAAGTTCCATTCCTAGAAGCATTGAAGAAATCTAGGAAACAAAAGCAGCCTATTACTTTAGATGAAGATTTGATTAAAATTTTTGAATAGGTACACATTAATATCCCACTCCTAGATGCTATAAAGCATATTCCGACTTACGCAAGATTTCTGAAGGAGTTGTGTACTCCTAAGCATAAGCCGAGGAAAGGAAGAACTAAGGCACTCTCTGAGCAAGTGAGCTCAATTATTTTGAGTACGTTTCCTTTGAAAAAGAATGACCTGGGTTCTCCATTTATTTCCTATATAATTAGGGACCAGTGCTTTAATAGAGCCCTCCTAGATTTAGGAGCATCCATCAATCTCATTCCTTCTTCCTTGATAGAACATTTCCAAATAGAAAACATTAAGCCTACCAATGTGGCTTTACAATTAGCTGATAGATCTATTAAGTCACCTAAAGGAATGTTGGAGGATATAATTGTTAAAGTTAGGGACTTTTACTTTCCCGTAGATTTTATTGTACTTGATATGGAATTACCCGAATGCATTAGAGATACTCCAATTATTCTATGGAGACCCTTTTTGGCCTCTACAGAGTCCAATATAGATTGTGAATCTAGAAAGATTGAGTTGAAGTTTGGGGAGATGATAATTAAATTTTTATATATTTAGAGCTTCTTGAGGATTAGATTGCAAATGGATTGAGGAGATTAGATTTATTTCTATTTTTGAGGATGACTCTAGTTCCTTAGAACTAGAAAACACGTCTTTTGATATCGTGTTCCCTCAAGGCGAAAACCTGCTATCAGAATCTCTACTCAATTCTGAATTTGAATCACATGACCCATTCCAACTGCTCTTTACAGTCGAAAATCCTGCCCCAAACTCTATTATTGATCTGACTCCTGTAATTGAACTCAAGCCATTGCCTGATACTCTCAAATACGTCTATCTCGAATCTGATCAAACATATCCTGTAATCATCAATTCACATCTATCTGAATCACAAGAATCAAAATTGATTGCAGTTTTGCGAGATCATAAGGCAATTGGGTGGACTCTACATGATCTCATTAGGATTAGCTCCAATTACTGTACTCATCGCATCTATATTGAAGATGGGGCCCGACCTTCAAGAGAAGCTCAAAGATGTTTAAATCTGAATATGAAGGAGGTCGTAAAGAAAGAAATCATCAAGTGGCTAGATGTTGACATTATATATCCCATATCTGATAGCCCTTGGGTGATCCTATTCAAGTGGTACCTAAAAAGGTAGGACTTGCCATAATCAAGATCGAATATGAAGAAACCATTCCCACACGAATTGCAGATTAATGGTGGGTTTGCATCGACTATTGCAAACTCAACACGATTATAAAGAAGGATCATTTCCCTTTACCATTCATTGATCAGATCCTTGAGAGACTAGTTGCTAACAGGTTCTTCTACTTTTTGGATGGTTACTCTGGATATAATCAGGTTGCAATCCACCCCGAAGATCAAGAGAAAATGACTTTCACCTATCCTTTCGGAACCTTTGCTTTCTGAAGAATGCCATTTGGGCTTTGCAACGCACCTGCAACTTTTCAACGTTGTATGTTAGCCATTTTTACCGAGATGGTAGGTGAATATATGGAGGTTTTTATGGATGATTTTTTAGTCTTCGAGGAAACATTTGATATCTATTTGAATAATTTGTCGAAGATTCTAAAGAGATGCATTGAAGTGAATCTTGTCCTCAACTAGGAGAAGAGCCATTTTATGGTTCCAGAGGGCATCGTACTTGGCCATCTCGTATTTGAGTGAGGTATTGCTAAGACCTGAGTCATTAAGCCTTTTTAAGACATCCGTACTTTAGGTTAGACATCAGGTAAGACTTCTGGACTGAGGGTCAGACGTCTTGCAAGACGTCTAGACCCATTCCCAAACGTCTGAAAATCAAAATTTTCGTGTACATCCTCGCGTCTGCGTGCGTGCTGCGTGCAGACAGTACGCAACCCTCATTTTCTTTTCCTTCTCTCTCCCCTCGCCGAAGCAAACCTTAACCCTACACCTTATTTAAACCCCCCTCCTCTCCCTCGTTCACCCCACTTCCAGCCACCCTTCTCCTTCCTCTAGCGAGAGCAGCGAGCAGCGAGCGTGAGCGGCGTGGGAGGAGAGGGGGAGCAGTGAGGGGAAGAGAGGAGAACAAGCACGTGAGCTCGTGTGGGAGCTCGCTAGAGAGCTCACGGTCGGTTGACACGTGCGCGAGGCGGAGAGGTGCATCGGGGAGGTCCTCCTCGACACTGCTGTAGCCGGAGCAGCAGACGAGCGGGCGCGGCGCGGCCACGCGCGGCGCGAGAAGGTGAAGGTAGGTTCTAATTCTGGGTTTTTCCTAGAATCAGACGTCTGGATCGATGTCCAGATGATGTAGACAATGTCTGGAGGAGGTTCCAGATGACTGAGAGGTAAGCTTCGCGACGTACACCTTTTTTGCGGATACGGCCATGCAGGTCGTTCCGCCGAGGTGTTGTTTCGTGCCATATTGAGGAGATTTTCGTTGACGCATGCAGGATTCGCTTCGAGAAGGCACGAAACATGCCCTCCCACGTAGTTCAGACGTCTGGGTGAGGCACCAGACGACGAGAAGCGTTTCCAGACATTCGGAGAGGTGGTCGGACGTCTGGAACTAGGTCCAGACAGTCTAGCGGAGTTCCTAGTTGTCTTAGGAGTGGTGCAGGAGTTGAGGTATGGTTCTAGACTCTTTTAAGATGTCTGGAAGGTGTTCCAGACATCTGATGTGAATCAGAATTACTGTTTTTGACCCGTTTAGGGTCCGTTTGAGGTCCGATTTCCGCAATTAAGATATCGTTGTTTCCCGTATAAATTCCTGTACTTGTTGGAATACTTTTTATCCTGTTCTGAGTAGTCTCTTGTGAATGATCCTTGTGATAGGACCTCGTTCCATTGTGGGTTTAGAGTTTGCTGAGGCACATGGACTTGCCGATCAAGCCCCGACTACTCCTGGGTTTACTGGTAGAGTGGCTTCTCCTAGTTTAATTACAAACTTGAATGCATATGTGGAATGAATGATTAAATCCTAGGGTATGGCATGAATCCTAGGACTAGAAACACTGGAATATTTGTATTTAATGTATGGATTGCAGTCTTGGATGGGTAGATAGAATGATAACAATTGCCTGTAAATGAATAACAGCTGCCTGTGAAATGTAAAGTACTTGTGCTAGCAAACTGTTGCATGTAAATTCCTGTTGTTTACGTTAAATGTCATAATATGAGCTGCATGTATATGAACTGGAAATGGAAGGGTGAATGTTGGAAACATGAGCTACCTGTAAATAAACCTGG
Source organism: Thalassia testudinum (assembly GCA_037157565.1). Classification (NCBI taxonomy): domain Eukaryota; kingdom Viridiplantae; phylum Streptophyta; class Magnoliopsida; order Alismatales; family Hydrocharitaceae; genus Thalassia; species Thalassia testudinum. The sequence continues at coordinate 115,865,854 of JAZHRO010000025.1, forward strand.
AATGTGAACAATAAAGTTACATGTTACATGTGTAGAACCTGAGAAATGGAAATAGAAATGATGAAACCTGGTATGGAATGGCCTGAGGAATATGAGCATGAACCCTACGGGGAATTTGGAGTAGAGCTTCTGGAAATAAATGGAATGGAACTGGGAATGTGATTGGGGAAGTGAGCTGGCCCTTGAGTACGGAGTACCAAGGAGAGCGACTGTCCCCCCTGTTTAGTGCAGAGAGAAGCTAGCTGCCCTTGGGTTGGGACCCAGGGTCAGGATTAGCCACTCTATATCGACTTCTTAGCCCTCGCGTACACAGTATCGGGGAGAGCTACTAGTGTAGGGAGAGAGCTAGCCACCCCACAGGGCCCGAGGTTCAGCTAGCCGCCTTACACCGACTTGTTAGGCCCACTGGGAAAATTAGGGTAGTCAGGCGAGGGTGCACGGACTGTGGAGGGGCGAGACCCCTGTTTGGTTCTTAGGGGCTGGACCCCTGTTACTGAGAGGGCTATGCCCTATACTGGTTCTGTGCTATGCTTGGGGCGCACCTGCTAATGGAAACGACAGACCGTGTGCCAATGCAAGGTAGCTACCCGTGCGTTTATCGCGCGTGCCGTAGTCACTGTTACGTCTGTCAGTGACCTTGGGGTGGTTGACTGAGTGTAGGACCACCACGAGGGACTCTCCCAACCAGGAGAGAACCACGTGCTACTTTTACTCTTCGGAAAAGACTGCAATCAAGATCGTTCCCACAAGGAACATTCGAGATCAAGAAAGAGACCTGATAAATAAACCAAGTGATGAAAGAAAGAATAATTAGTTAAAGAAAGAAAGAAATTGAAAAAAATAGCTACCTGTCCACCTTTACTGTTTTAGTTAGTTGGTTGCCACTCTACTCAGCGTTCGCTGATGTTTTGTACTCATAACCTTTTTTAAGTCTAGGTGTTGAGCAGTCAGAGCCTACGGTTGTAGAGGGTGCTGGGCCCAGTAGAGCCCAGTAGTTGTAGCTTTCTATTGTACTCTGTTTCCTATTGTAGTGAGTAGTTTATTACACTTCTATACTCTTTCATTACGAGCTTTATATTCTTGTACTCGTTTACTTTCCTACTGTTGTGGTGGTGTGTACTGTAGTAGAGTATTTCTTTACTGCTGTATTTTTGTTACTGTTAGTTGCTTGCATTGTGAATGTAGTTTATTTTACTACTTTTTGGTTACTTTCTCGTTGGACGATTGGGTCTTGGGATCAGTCGAGTCAGTCTGGTCTCGTGTCCTGTAGGGATTCAGGAACCAGGTCGTAACAAGATGGTATCAGAGCAAGGTCATCTCAAGAAGTGAACGAACTAGCTGGAAAATAACCAATTCACGTGCTTATGACCAGAGTAACCACCACAACGTACCTTTTGACATATGTTCTGAGTTTCCTTTGTTGAATGTTTGTGGAATTGACGTCTTTCTGTTCTGTGTTTGCATCTCCTTGCAGGAGATGCCTCGACGTGGAGTCATTGAGGCGGGCCGCGGACGCGACCGAGGACGAAGTCGGAGGGGCGGACATGTTGAGCCCGACATCACAGTGGATCTACCACTACTTTCAGGCATTCAGGCCCAGGACCTCACCCAGCTGATACGGGAAATCGTACGAGAGGAGCTTCACCCGCCTCCACGGGCGCCTCTCCCTGGGGCTGCGGAGGGGGAGTCCTCTATGGGACCGCGAGACAGACACAGCACTGGATGTGGGGGAGGGGGTGGCCCTCCACTGCCCCCACCGTCCTCTGACACTTCCGAGAACAAGCCCTCCTTGCCAGGAGGCGTACCAGTCTCCCCACTTTGGCGCCATTACAAGCTTTTCGGACAGTTCCAAAAGCTGAAGCCCCCTCCTTCAAGGGGGATGAGGACCCGACTGAGGTGAAGGACTGGCTCGAGCAGATCAAGAAGGTGTTTGACACCCCTCGCCCCCTGCGGAGTGCCACGTGGCCTTTGCAACGTACCAGCTGGAGAGTGCAGCACACAGGTGATAGAGGGCAGTCAGAGGACAGGAGAGGGCCGAGCCGACTTGGGACCAGTTTGTCACCCTCTTCTGCGAGCAGTACTTTCCCTATACATGGCAGGATCAGAGGAGGCGGGAGTTCCACACTCTCCACTAGGGGACGATGACCGTGAGCGTGTATCGCACGCATTTTCTGGAGCTGTCTCGTTTCACCGCGATAGCTGTGGCTATCGAGGAGGAGCGCCTGTGGAGGTTCACCGAGGGGCTCCGGCTTGCTATTCGGGGGTATGTCAAACCCCTGAAGCTGCCTACGTTCTCTAGAGTGGTGGAGGCAGCCATGACATATGAGGAGACCAACCCGGCCGCACGTGACACCGACAGCGGATGGAAGAGGCCCTACCAGCCAGACTACTCACAGGGCCGGCGAGAGAGGAGGCACGCGGTGCCCGCAGGAGAGCCGTTACGCTTTGCGGGGACGTCGGTGGCCTTTGGGGGGCCCCAACAGGGGCCAGCTGCCATCACCGGACCCCCACCCAGCCGTCAGCAGGGACCTACCGAGGGCGGGAGTTGAGTTCCCCTTTGCTACCAGTGTGGCCAGCCGGGCCACATCAGGCGGGACTGCCCGTCTAGAGTTGGAGGTCAACAAATGCTCCCCGTGCCGAGCACTAGAGGATGCGCAGGAGGCCATGGTTCCCAGGCGCCTGGGGGAGGATAGCAGTCGCATGGAGGGTACCGGCTAGCGGCTACCCGTTCGACGAAGAGTATGGTTGCTTCCTCTGCACCTAGGGCTGAGGGGCGTATCAATGCCCTAACACACAGAGACGCCAGAGCTTCAGGTTCAGTGGTGGCAGGTATGGTTACAGTTTTCGACAGACTAGTTTACACACTTTTTGATTCTGGCGCCACGCACTCGTTTGTCACTACTAGTTTTGCTGTCAATTTGGGACAGGACTGTGTGTTGTTAGAGGATCCGTTTGTGATCAGAGGTCTGGGTGGTCAGTTGTTTGTAGCTGAGGAGGTCTACACAGACTGTGAGATCAGTGTTGGGGGACACAGCCTCCCCGCTGATCTAATTGTGATACCGTCGAAGGACTTTGGCGTGATTCTGGGGATGGATTGGTTGTCCGCTTACCACGCTTTGGTGGACTATTTTGAGAGGAAGATCATCTTCTCCATACCAGAGATTCCTTCTTTTGAGTTCCACGAATAGCCGATGGACGGAGGCTTTAGGTGCATGTCTGCACTTCGGGTGACGAGACTTTTGGGTCAGGGGTGTGAGGGCTTTATGGCTTGTGTAGTGGAAGAGCCCAGCCCCGCGACAGATTTTCAAAGTATCCCGGTGGTCAGAGAGTACCCCAACGTGTTCCCAGAGGAGCTGCCAGGACTATCGCCCGAGCGTGAGATCGAGTTTGAGATCTCACTGGTACCGGGGACTAACCCCATTTCTACAGCACCTTACGGGATGGCACCACATGAGCTACGAGAGCTCAAGTCCCAGTGCATCTCCGTGGGGAGCCTCGGTGTTATTTGTGAAGAAGAAGGATGGTACTCTACGCCTTTATGTGGATTACAGACAGCTGAATGTGGTCACCATCAAGAACAAGTATCCGCTGCTAAGGATCGATGATTTGTTTGACTAGTTGCGAGGTGCCACGGTATTCTCCAAGATAGACTTGAGGTCTAACTACCACCAGTTGAGGATCAAGGAGACCGACATCTCCAAGACTGCTTTCCGCACCCGGTACAGACACTACGAGTTTTTGGTCATGCCATTTGGCCTAACCAACACCCTCGTTGCTTTCATGGATTTGATGAACCAGGTGTTCAGACCATACCTGGATCAGCTCGTGGTGGTATTTATTGATGATGTGCTCATCTACTCTCGGGATCAGGCGCAGCACGAACAACACTTGCTGATGGTTTTGGACACATTGAGACGACGTAGGCTATACGCCAAATACAGCAAGTGCAAGTTCTGGTTGAGGTAGGTGACCTTCTTAGGTCATGTGATTTCTGGAGATGGCTTGGCTGTAGACCCAACCAAGGTTGAGGCAGTGCTCAGGTGGGAGAGACCGCGTACAGTGATAGAGATCCATAGTTTCTTGGGACTGGCAGGCTATTATAGGCGGTTTATCAGGGGTTTCTCGCAGATTGCACGTCCTATGACACAGCTGACCCAAAAGGATGTGCCCTTTTCTTGGATAAACGCTTGTGAGGCGTGTTTTCAGGAGCTGAAGGAGAGGCTAACTTCGGCTCCTGTGCTTACCATCCCAGACAGCAGTGGCAGGTTCATTGTGTACACGGATGCCTCTTTGCAGGGGTTAGGGGGCTTACTCATGCAGCGGGGTCAACTGAAGCCCCATGAGCATTGCTACCATACCCACGACCTGGAACTGGCAGCTGTCGTCTTCGCACTGAAGACTTGGAGGCACTACCTATACGGTGAGACTTTTGAGATTTTCACAGATCATAAGAGCCTCAGATACTTGTTTGATCAGAAGAAGCTCAACATGAGACAGAGACGTTGGTTAGAGCTCCTGAAGGACTATGACTGCAGCATTTCCTACCATCCGGGGAAGGCCAACGTGGTGGCTGATGCCTTGAGCTGGAAGGCGCCCGCCCACTTGGCCAGTTTACAGGCACAGAGTTGGAGACTCATGGAGGAGATGGGCAGTTGGCGACCCCTAGATTTACTGGGGCACTGTGGGGCAGTGACTGTGACATGACAGACGAGGCCAGAGCTACTAGACCCCATCATCACAGGACAGATGGTAGACCCGTACCTACAGTTGTTGCGTGACAGAGTATTGTCAGGGGACCCTAGAGACTTCTTTACCGATGAGGTGTTGCGCATGAGGGGATGTTTATGCATTCCCCGGGATGAGGAGCTATTGAGAGAGCTCCTGACTGAGGCACACGACTCCACATTCATCATACATCTCGGGAACACAAAGATGTATCATGATCTGAGACTCGACTTTTGGTGGAGGGGAATGAAGTGGGATGTAAGTGAATTCATGCAGCAGTGTTTGGTGTGCCAGCAGGTGAAAGCCGAGCATCAGAGGCCTGCAGGGCCATTGCACCCACTTCCAATGCCAAAGTGAAAGTGGGAGATCATCACCATTGACTTGGTGGTGGGCTTGCCCGTTACCCAGCGAGGACACAACGTAGTCTGGGTGATTGTAGACAGATTGACGAAGACGGTACATTTCTTGCCAATCCGAGTCACTTTGGGACCAGCACAGTTGGCAGAGAGGTATATCCGCGACATGGTACATTTGCACGGAGTTCCGTGGGAGATTGTATCAGATCGGGAGACCTACTTTACGTCCCAGTTTTGGGCTGAGTTTCAGCAAGCCTTGGGGACACGGTTGAGGTTCAATACAGCATGCCACCCCCAGACGGACAGACAGTCAGAGCACACGATACAGACGCTTGAGGACCTTTTGCATGCCTATGTACTGGACTGGAGGGGCTCTTGGGAGGAGCACCTACCCCTGGCGGAGTTTGCATATAATAACAGCTATCACTCGAGCATCGGCATGGCACCCTATGAGGCTCTGTACGGAAGGAGGTGTACTGCACCCTTGAGTTGGGTTGAGGTGGGGACCAAGTGGGAGGTTGGCCCCAGGCTGATCCGACAGAGTCAGGAGGTGATTGAGCAGATTCACAGGCAACTCCACACTGTCAGGAGCAGACAGAAGAGCTATGCCGATCGGAAACGCAGAGAGGTGTAGTTTGAGGTTGGGGATCACGTCTTCCTTCGAGTTTCGCCCATGAAGGGCCTGCAGCGTTTTGGGGTGAAAGAGAAGCTCACGCCAAGGTTTTTGGGGCCCTTTGAGGTCCTAGAGCCGGTTGGACCGTTGCTTACAGGCTTGCCCTTCCTCCCCAGCATTCTGGTGTACACGACGTGTTCCACGTGTCCAACCTCAGGAAGTATGTCACCGATCACAGACACGTTCTGAGCCACGAGAGTGTCGAGGTGGGTGACAACCTGACCTACCCCGAGCGGCCAGTGCAAATACTAGACAAAGCCGTCTGGAGTTCGAGACGGAAGCAGGTACCCCTGGTGAAGATCTTGTGGAGGAGCTAGAGGTACGAGGAGGCTACCTCGGAGCCTGAGGCGGCGATGCGAGAGCGGTACCCAGAGCTCTTTGAGGGTACGTCTTTTCAGACCGACTTCGGTCCTCTTTGAGTTTGTTATGTTGTTAAGACCCGAGTCATTAAGCCATTTTAAGACATCCGTACTTTAGGTCAAACGTCTGGTAAGACGTCTAGACTGAGGGTCGGACGTCTTGTAAGACATCTGGACCCATTCCTAGACGTTTGAAAATCGAAATTTTCATGTACGTCCTCACGTCTGTGCGTGTGCTGCGCGCAGACAGTACGCAACCCTCATTTTCTTCTCCTTCTTTCTCCTCTCGCCGACACAAACCCTAACCCCACACCTTATTTAAACCCCCCTCCTCTCCCTCGTTCACCCCACTTCCAGCCACCCTTCTCCTTCCTCCCGCGAGAGTAGCGAGCAGCAAGCGTGAGAGGCGTGGGAGGAGAGGGGGAGCAATGAGGGGAAGAGAGGAGAGCAAGCGCGTGAGCTCGCGTGGGAGCTCGCCGGAGGGCTCACGGCCGGTCGGCGCATGCGCGAGGCAGAGAGGTGCGTCAGGGAGGTCCTCCCCAACACTGCTGCAGTTGGAACAGTAGACGAGCAGGCGCGGCGCAGCCACATGCTGCGCGAGAAGGTGACAGCAGGTTCTGATTCTGGGTTTTCCCAGAATCAGATGTCTAGATCGACGTTCAGATGACGTAGACAACGTCTGGAGGAGGTTCCAGATTACTGAGAGGTAAGCTTCGCGTCGTACACCTTCTTTGCGGATACGGCCATGCAGGTCGTTCCGCCGAGGCGCTGTTTCGTGCCATATTGTAGAGATTTTCATTGAGGCATGCAGGATTCACTTCAGGAAGGCACGTGACACGCCCTCCCACGCAGTTCAGACGTCTGGGTGAGGCACCAGAAGACGAGAAGCATTTCCAGACATCCGGAGAGGTGGTCGGACGTTTGGAACCGGGTCCAGACGGTCCAGCGGAGTTCCTGGACGTCTGAGGAGTAGCGTAGGAGTTGAGGTATGGTTATGGACTCTTTTAAGACATCTGGAAGGTGTTCCAGACATCTAATGTGAATAAGAATTACTGTTTTTGACCCGCTTAGGGTCCGTTTAAGGTCCGATTTCCGCAATTAAGATATGTTCTTTCCCGTATAAATTCCTCTACTTGTTGGAACACTTTTTATCCTGTTCTGAGTAGTCTCTTGTGAATGATCCTTGTGATAAGACCTCATTCCGTTGCAGGTTTGGGGTTTGCTAAGGCACGTGGACCTGTCGATCACGCCCCCACTACTCCAAGGTTTACTGGTAGAGTGGCTTCCCCTAGTTTAATTACAAACCTGAATGCATATGTGGAATAAATGATTAGATCCTAGGGTATGGCATGAATCCTAGGACTAGAAACACTGGAATATTTGTATTGAATGTATGGATTGCAGTCTTGGATGAGTAGATAGAATGATAATAATTGCCTGTAAATGAATAACAGCTACCTGTGAAATGTAAAGTACTTGTGCTAGCAAACTGTTGCATGTAAATTCCTGTTGTTTACGTTAAATGTCATAATATGAGATGCATGTATATGAACTGGAAATGGAAGGGTGAATGTTGGAAACACGAGCTACCTGCAGATAAACCTGGAATGTGAACAATAAAGTTACATGTTACATGTGTAGAACCTGAGAAATGGAAATAGAAATGATGAAACTTGGTATGGAATGACCTGAGGAATATGAGCATGAACCCTACGGGGAATTAGGAGTAGAGCTTTTGGAAATAAATGGAATGGAACTGGGAATGTGAGTGGGGAAGTGAGCTGGCCCTTGAGTACGGAGTACCAAGGAGAGCGACTATCCCCCCTGCTTAGTGCAGAGCGGAGCTAGCCGCCCTTGGGTTGGGACCCGGGGTCAGGATTAGCCACTCTATACCAACTTCTTAGCCCTTACGTACACAGTACTAGGGAGAGCTAGCCACCCCACAAGGCCCGAGGATCAGCTAACCGCCTTACACTGACTTGTTAGGCCCACTGGGCAAACCAGGGTAGTCAGGGGAGGGTGCACGGACTGTGGAGGGGCGAGACCCCTGTTTGGTTCTTAGGGGCTACAACCCTGTTACTGAGAGGGCTATGCCCTATACTAGTTCTGTGCTGTGCTTGGGGCACACCCGCTAACGGAAACGACTGACCGCGTGCCAGTGCGGGGTAGCTACCCGTGCATTTATCGCGCGTGCCGTAGTCACCGTTACGTCTGTCAGTGACCTTGGGGTGGTTGACTGAGTGTAGGACCACCACGGGGGACTCTGCCAGCCAGGAGAGCACCACGTGCTACTTCTACTCTTCGGAAAAGACTGCAATCAAGATCGTTCCCACGAGGAACATTCGAGATCAAGAAAGAGACTTGATAAATAAACCAAGTGATGAAAGAAAGAATAATTAGTTAAAGAAAGAAAGAAATTGAAAAACAATAGCTACCTGTCCACCTTTACTGTTTTAGTTAGTTGGTTGCCACTCTACTCAGCATTCACTGACGTTTTGTACTCATAACCTTTTTTAGGTCTAGGTGTTGAGCAGCCAGAGCCTATGGCTACAGAGGGTGCTGGGCCCAGTAGAGCCCAGTAGTTGTAGCTTTCTGTTGTACTCCATTTCCTGTTGTAGTGAGTAGTTTATTACACTTCTGTACTCTTTCATTGTGAACATTATATTCCTGTACTCATTTACTTTCCTACTGTTGTGGTGGTGTGTACTGTAGTAGTTTATTTCTTTACTGTTAGTTGCTTGCATGGTGAATGTGGTTTATTTTACTGCTTTTTGGTTACTTTTTTGTTAGACGACTAGGTCTTGGGATCAGTCGAGTCGAACTAGTCTCGTTTCCTATAGGGATTCGGGAATCGGGTCGTAATAGGTATCCAAGTAAATCGAGCCAAGATCAATCAAGTCTCAAATCTACCAATTCCTGACTCGATCAAGGGCATCCAATCTTTTCTTGAGCATGTTGGTTTTTATGGAAGATTTATACTCAACTTTTCGAAGATTGCCTGACTACTCACAAATCTCCTCACAAAAGACATTATTTTTTAGATGAATGAGGAGTGTATATCTGCATTCGAAACACTGAGAGACAAACTTACGCAGGCTCCTATTCTGCAACCTCCTTATTGGAATCTACCATTCGAAATCATTTGTGATGAATCTAATTATGCAGTTGGAGCTGTTTTAGGATAGAAAATTGAAAAAAATTGTTAAGACCCGCTCTATCCTGAGCCTTTTAAGACGTCTGGACTGTCGGTCAGACATCTGGAAATCAAAATTTTTGCGTACGAGCTTCGTGTCTGCACGCAGGCCACGTGCAGACAGTACCCTCTTTTTCCTTCACTTCTTCTCTCCCCTCCTCATACGAACCCTAACGCCCTCTTTATAACCCCCTTCCTCCTCTCTCGTTCTCCCCACTCTAGCCACCTTCTCCTCTTCCTCTCCACCCCTGCGAGAGGAGCTAGCGCGAGAGAGATAGTGCGAGAGTGGCTACGAGGGGAGGCAGCGTGAGGAGAAGAGGAGCTCGTGAGCTCATGTGGGAGCTCGCCAAAGGGCGCACGGCTGGAGCGGCATGTGTGGGAGGAGTGTGTCGAGAGAGTCATCCCCAACACTGTTGCAGCTAGAGCTGCAGGCGAGAAGGCGAGCCACGGGCTACGCGCGATGAGAGCGAGTGGGAGTAGGTTCTGGTTCTGGGTTTTTCCCAGAATCAAACGTCTGGAGTGAAGTCCAGACAACAGAGCGGACATCTAGAGGCAATTCCAGACGTCTGAAGAGAGATCTTCGCGAAGGTACGTTCCCTTTGCGAATACGACCATGCAGGCCGCTTCGCAGCTACGCTTTGCATGGATTTATTAAGAAGATTTTGTTGTTGCATGCAGGATTTACTTCGGGAAAGCACGGGGCACGCCGTCCCATGCATTTCAGAAGTTTGGCCAGCTTACCAGACAGCTGGAAGCACTTCCAGATGTCCGGAGAGGAGGTTGGACATCTGGAGCTGGGTTTAGACGGTCTAGAAGAGGTCCTGGACATCTGGGGTCAACGCAGAGCCTGAGGTGCATTTTTGGACACTTTTAAGATGCCTGGAAGTTGTTCGAGACGTCTGATTTGAGTCAGTAACCCTGTTTTTGACCAGTTTAAGGTCCGTTTGAGGTCCGTTTTACGCAAATAAGATATCGATGTTCTCCTTGTGAGTTCCTCTACTTGTTAGAAGGCTTTCTATACTATTCTGAATGTTCCTTTGTGATTGTACCTTGTTATAGGACTTCATTCCGTTGTAGGTTCCAGGCTTGCTGAGGCACGTGAGCCTACCGTTCGAGCCCCCAATACCCCTAGGTTGTCCGGTAGAGTGGCTTCCTGTTGAAACATTTTGCGAATCGCTACGCTTACATGTTTGGTTTTGGAAAACCTGTCATTGTAGTTCGAAAGCGAAGAATTCGTGTTCAACAAATAAAATTTATACCGAAAAGAATTCCGGGTCGAACACAGGGAGGCTACGTTGATCTATATTCGCAATTATATTTTTTTAGGATTTTTTTTATAAACAAGGCGATATAATTACAATGGAGCTATCAGACTAAAAGAAAGAGAGAGAGAGAGAGAGAGAAAGAGAACATGCATTCAATATTCCAATTGTTTATAAAATCAAATTAAATAAAAGTTACACTAGAAAGCGGAAAATCAATTACACTATAAAGCAGGAAAATTCTACACTAGAAAAGCTGTAAATAAGAATGAGAGAGAGAAGTTATCCTTCTCGATGATTGCTTGGAGGATGAGCCGGACGGGACGACGCCTGGACAAAGGAGAACGAAGAATGATGAAGGAGGACGAAGCAGAAGAACAGGAATGGAGCAGCATGCCGTCGTCGTCGCGGGATCCACTTCCGAAGGGGAACGAAAATTGGACTTTATCTCGCAAGAAGCATCCCGGGTGTGGGACAAGCTTCTCTTGAGCTTTGGAGGGGTAGAGAGGAGAAAGAAGGGATGAGAATTTCGTATGGAGGGGGTCTCCTTTTATAGTTGCAAGGAGTGGGGGCAAAATGGTCATTACAACTTCAAAATAATAAAAGAGGGGTCTTTAGTGACGGATAAATCCGTCACTAAAGCCCTCAACGTGGGCGTCGTGGGCGGCTCGCGCGTGCCTCCTCGCCTGCTCGCGCACTCAACGGCTTGCGCACGTTCGTCGCTTTTCAGCCGTCCGATCGCGAGATCGGACAGCTTAAGTCGCGCCCTCTCCCGCTGCATTGTGCTCCCGCCCGCGCGTACGATTGCGCGTGGACGCTATCGGGCGTGCGCCGCCGTTCGATCTCCATCTGACGCTCCACCCGCGCCCAATTGCCGCGCCTTCCAGCCCCTCTCCACGGCTCGAACCCGCGCCCGACGCTCGCGATAGCGCGCTCGACCACTACGCTATGGGGCACGGATGGTCGAGAGGACGCTTTTAAGCGTGAGCGCCCACAGCCGTTGGATTAAGATCCAACGGTGGAGAGAGATCGGGTGCGGGGCCTTCACAAGATGCAAGCGGCCGTTTGGGTGGCTGAGATGGCGCCACGTGGCGCTATCTTGGCCGTCCATCTTCTGGAAGTTGTAGATGGTGCCACGGATGTCGGATTGACTCGATTTTTGTGTCGTTGGGCTGCGATCGTCGATCCGAATTCATCCATGCGGTCGGATTTATCATCTGAAGTGTGGATTTACACCATCTTGGCCCTTGATCTTCTAGGGTTCCCGGGTCACTATCTAATGCTACGGATGCCTGATTAGGGCAATCTTGGAGTCGTTGAACTCTAATCATCGCCCTGATCACATCCATACGGTTGGATCTTTGATCCGAGGCCCCGATAAAATGTTTTCCCTGCCCAAGCACATAAAAGGAGACAATTAACCTCCATTTTATTCAAACTACTCTAAATGCAAGATGATGCATGTAATGCAATATTTATATCATGAAATGCAATCCTATGCTTAAGAACATGCATAAATAGACATTTTAAGTAGTGTAAAAGTGTTTACATCATACCCACATGCCTATCTTTTGCTAGTCCCTAGCAAAAACTATATGCTATTTATAAAATAATTAGGTTGGATTATTTGGACTTGAGTTATTTTCAATCATTAAGAAATTGTCTACTTAGAAACTGAACTTTCAAAGACACAACAGTGCCCGGGTATCAGCCAAAATGCGGACCGCCTCAAGCCCTCGCCTTATTCAAAGAAAAATTTCTTTTTCTCTTTTTACTCTTTTCTAATTTTTTTGGATTTTCAAATTTTAGGGTTTAAGAGTGGCTTTCTACAGCCATTCAACTCACCCAAGATTTGATGAGAACCCTAAGTTTTAGGCATCTTATTGTGATTGTGATAGACTCGTTGACCGGCAATTAAAACGGACTTCGGATTTCTACGCCTCTAGGTGACCTCAAAAAGACTTCTGCCTAAAGGTGTATCTTTACAACCGGTAGCTTTCTCCCTACTTTAATTTTTTACGGGGTCAACACAAGGGTGAATCCAGTATATATCTCCCCTGTTTATTCTAATTCTCCGCTTCTTCCTATGTATTTTGGGAATTTTTAGTGCATTTTCTGAGCTAGGTTCTGGACAACCGGTCGATGAGCTGTTACCACCGACAACTTGCCAGCCATACTCGTGCGGCGAAGTGTGGCTTATTTCTTTTTGTTCTTTTCTCCTTTTTTTTTTTTAAGTAGGTGGCTTCCCTATTCTAAGATTTACCTAAAGGCAGCAAACTAAGAACGGTCCAGTGACGGGGCTCTGGACAACCTACCTATGGGCTGTTACCCACGATAACCTGCCAGCCATATCACCCTAGAAGGTTCATTAGCTACCCAACTTCCGTTAGAATCGCCGAACAACGAGTCAATGCAAAGAAAGTGTGTAGATGCTTAAAACTCAAAATTCCCTCAAATCAGAGGGCGGGTTGATAAGTCGTGTACTTATCACCCAAACTTATTTATTCCAATTATAATAGAATTAAGATGGCGAGGACTCAAAAATAAATTCACATTTTAGTGGATACACAGGCTAATTAAGTCCAAAGACCTGAGGGGTCTTTGTGTTCAGATCTTAATGTAAAATTTCTTAGGATTGAAAAGTCCTAATGTCCAACTAATCCTTCTTATTTTTTTTTTTTTAAATAAGAAGAGAGACAATTTATATGGATTTCACAAGGCTGATCAAATAATTCAAGAATGAATCCACCCCCCCATGCCTAGCTAATGCAATGTCCTCATTGAAAAAGAGACATGAAAGAAAGGGTAGAATATGAAAGATGTCACCTGGATATTAAGCTCGTATCAGCCTTGTGTCATATGTACAACTGCTGAGTTTAATGCCGTCAGCTAGGCAAAGTCCAGCCAAAGAAGTCACAGAATGGCTAGAGCAACAGAGTCTGAGATGGGTTCTGGAAGATTACGGTCAACAACAGGCTTCAAACGTTGACTGTTGACTTTAAAGGTGTTACCCATCTTTGGGTCAGAAATCTGAACGGCACCATTAGGAAAAATATGATCAATTATGAATGGGACATTCCATTTAGATCTAAGTTTACCAGGAAAGAGCTTAAGTTTAGAATCAAATAACCAGACCTTCTGGTTTAGCTCAAAGCTCTTGCGGGAAATCAATTGATCATGTAGAGCTTTGGTCCGAGCCTTGTAGATCTTGGCATTCTCATAAGCATCATTTCTAAGCTCCTCCAACTCAGATAGTTGGAGTTTCCTGGTCTTTCCAGCTAGATTCAGATCTAAATTGCATTGTTTGATTGCCTAGAATGCCCTGTGTTCAATCTCTACGGGTAGATGGCACGCCTTTCCATACACCAAACGGAATGGAGACATGCCGATGGGCATTTTATACGTCGTACGGTAGGCCCAAAGAGTGTCCTCAAGCTTTTGAGTCCAATCCTTGCGATCAGGCCTAACCATTTTGTGCAGAATGTTCTTGATCTCTCGATTGGAGATCTCGGCTTGTCCATTCGTTTGGGGATGGTAAGGTGTGGAAATTCGATGATTAACCCCGTATTTGGCCAATAAATTCCAGAATTGGGCATTAGTAAAATGAGTGCCACCATCACTGATGATAGCCCTCGGAATCCCGAACCTACTGAAGATATTTTTCTTGACAAAATTGATGACCACCTTGTGGTCATTGGTTCGGGTGGGAATTGCCTCAATCCATTTGGACACATAATCAACAGCAACAAGAATGTACTGATGTCCAAATGAAGGGATAAAGGGTCCCATGAAATCGATGCCCCAAACATCAAAAATTTCTACAGGAAGAATAGGGTTTAGGGGCATCATGTCTCTCTTAGTTATGTTCCCGAGTGACTGACATCAAGAACATGACCTTGAGAAGTCCTGGGCATCCTTGAATAAATACGGCCAATAGAAGCCAGATTGCAAGATTTTTGCAGCCGTCTTTCTCCCGGAGAAATGTCCACCACACCCAGATGCATGGCAAAACTCGAGTATACTGTTGAATTCATTCTCTGGTATGCATCGGCGAATAATCTGATCAGAGCCGATGCGATACAGTTCAGGGTCCTCCCAAAAGTAGTATTTGGCCTCAGATTTAAGTCTATCCCGTTGTTGCTTGGTCCAATCCTAGGGGATTTGACCAACGGCCAAATAGTTAACAATGTCAGCAAACCATGGGGTGTGGACACCTAAAACTGTAAGAATGGTTTCTTCAGGAAAAGTGTCAGCAATCGGAATGTCCGGACAAGAAGAATCACCTAGGAGTCTCGACAAATGATCCGCTACCACATTTTGCACCCCGGCTTTATCCTTGATTTCAAGATCAAATTCTTGAAGAAGAAGAATCCAACGAATAAGCCGGGGTTTAGCATCCTTTTTAGCCAAGAGATGTCTCAAGGTTGAGTGATCGGTATAAACAATAACATGAGACCCCAAGAGATAAGCCCTGAATTTTTCCAACGCAAATACTACAGCTAGTAATTCCTTTTCAGTAACAGTGTAATTCATCTGGGCTTCATCCAGAGTTTTACTAGCGTAGTAAATGACAGAGGGGTTTCGGTCAATTTTCTGACCCAGGATAGCCCCGACCGCATAATCAGAAGCGTCGGTCATGATCTCAAAAGGGGCTGTCCAAATTGGTGGTTGCAAAATTGGAGCACAGGTGACTGCCATTTTCAGAAAATCAAATGTCTTTCAGCATGATTCGTCAAAAACAAACGGCGTTTCTTTGGCAAGAATATTGCTCAAAGGATGAGCAACCTTCGAGAAATCCTTGATGAATCTTCGATAAAATCTCACATGGCCAAGAAATGATCTGATTTGTTTAACAGATGTGGGAGGAGGAAGTTTAGCGATAGCATCAACCTTAGCTTTGTCCACTTCAATTCCCCATTCAGAGATTACATGACCCAAAACGATGCCCTCTTGGGTCATGAAATGACTCTTTTCCCAGCTAAGGACCAATCGTGTCTTGATACATCGCTTAAGAATCATTTCTAAATTAGCCAAACAAGAGTCAAATGATTCTCCGAAAATAGAGAAATCATCCATGAAGACTTCCATAAACTCTCCCACCATGTCGGGAAGCATGGTTAGCATACACCTTTGAAAAGTCGCAGGTGCATTGCATAACCCAAAAGGCATCCTACGAAAAGCAAAGGTTCCGTAGGGACAGGTGAAAGTAGTTTTTTCCTGATCCTCGGGATGGATAGGAACTTGGTTGTATCCCGAGTAGCCATCAAGAAAATAGAAGTACTTCTGCCCGGTTAATTTTTCCAAGATTTGATCAATGAAGGGTAGGGGAAAATGATCCTTTTTAGTGGCTGTGTTCAGCTTTCTATAATCAATACAAACTCTCCAAGAGGAAGCTGAACGAGTTGTGACAGATTCACCTCTCTCATTAGTCACAACAGTAATCCCGACTTTCTTTGGAACAATCTGAACGGGACTTACCTAGGGACTGTCAGATATTGGATAAATAATTCCTGCATCGAGCCACTTGATGATTTCCTTTTTGACCACTTCTCGCATATTTGGATTCAATCTCCTCTGCATCTGGTGAGAAGGGCAGGATCCATCTTCCAAAAATATTCTATGATTACAGTAAGATGGCTCGATCCCCCTGAGGTCATGAATGGTCCAACCAATTGCCTCCTTATGTTCCTTTAGGACCTTAATTAATTTAATCTCTTGCTCCTTTGCCAATTTAGCACTAATAATCATAGGGAGCGTATTATGTGGTCCGAAAAATTGATATTTTAAATTCTCGGGCAATGGTTTCAATTCAAGCTGGGGTGGGGTAATGATTGATGGGAGGGTAGATGCTGAAGATTCAACAAGAGGAAGAGGTTTTGAGTGAACATAATCAGTAACCTCTTCCGAAGATGTCAGGTCAGAGGGTTGCGGGTCAAATTCATCAACCAAAGAGGAACTTTCAATTGAAGAAACTGTCAAACAAGTTTCAATATTAATATTATCCTCTTCAAGTTCCTCAATAAATCCACAATCCTCAAATTTGTTGATCGCCTTAAAAATATCCAATTTCATTCGTTGGTCCCCAAAGGCAATTTCCATGCTATCGCTTTCACAATTAATGTTGACCTTTGCGGTAGCCAGGAATGGACGCCCCAGAATGATGGCCGTGTTCCTCAGATTATCTGGTACATCCATGTCAAGGACAAGGAAATCTACAGGAAAATAGAAATCCTTGACCTTAACTATAACATCTTCAATAACGCCTCACGGGTTTGTGACCGAACGGTCCGCTAACTATAGCGTTACTGAAGTTGGCCAAAGTTCACCTAACCTAAACTTCTCGTAGAGAGAAGTCGGAATTAGGTTGATGGATGCACCGAGATCCAAAAGTGCTCTATCAAATGTGTAATCTCCGATAACGCAAGAAATCAAAGGAGCACCAGGATATCTCTTTTTCTGAACGAGGTAGTGCAGGATAACAGAGCTAGCCTGCTTGGAGAGTACCACCTTCCTCGGAACAGATTCTCTCGACTTACGCTTTTGTGTACATAATTCCTTTAAAAATTTTGCGTAAGCCGGTTTGTGCTTGATAGCATCAAGGAGCGGAATATTGATCTCAACATTCTTAAATAAATTCAGAAGCTCCTCATTGCTATCAACAGACTTCTTCTTCTTTGCTTTGGCTAAGTCTTCAGGAAAAGGAACATGAGTTAGATCTTTGGAATCAGGTTCCTGAGCCTTGATTTCTCCTCTAGAATTCTCCTCTCTCTCCTCAGATTCTTCAGGATTCAAAAGATTAGAATAGTGTGGTTGTGGATCCTGAGTCTTCTTACCACTCCTCAAAGTGACAGAATTTGCAAAAGCATAAGAATTTGGGTCTTGGGGAGGGTTAGGAAAGATTAGAGGGGCTTGATTGACCATGAATTGTTGATTTGCAAAAGAAGAAGACGAGGAACCCTACTCAACCACCTGAGCATGTGCGTGTAGGTCCCTCTGATTTCCGTACCCTTGGGCTTGATTGCCCGAATTTATAATGTTTCGCGGGTTGGGATGGTAGAGATCCGGGTTGACGAGAGTTAGCAATGAGCCCAGATTGCAAGTTATCCAGCGAGTTTTTCATTTGCTGCATGAGCTGGAGCAAAGATCCTTGCATCTCTACCATTTGACGGTTCAAATCAGCCTGCCCTGTGGGTTGACGGGCATTCCAAACTGGCTGATTGACCTGATTCGAAGGCAACTGAGTATATACTTGACCCTGATCCATTGGTCGTTGCGGAGCATAGTTGCTGGGTCGGAATTGGGTCTGTTGCCCTGAATTTTTCCAAGAGAAGTTAGGGTGGTTTCTCCAACCTGGATTATAGGCATTCGAGTAGGGGTTGGATCTAACATTCTCTTGTACAACACAGACATCCTCATAGGGTGAGGATGGAGATAAAGAAAGGGAAGGATCAGAAAAACTGGGATCAAAGGCCCCAGTTGGGAACCCATGGGGTTCCGAAAAATGCTTACTCATAGGTTGAGTCGCATCAAGTTGATTCACGAACTCCCGTCCAGAAGGAGCTCGTGAGGAATAGAATCCCGAATTTTGGGATTGAGTGGATTGAGAGTTGTTCATAGAAATGCCAGCCATCTACTCTTCCATTCTTTTAGCAACCAAGTCCACCTTATCAAGTTTATTACAAATCAATTCCATATCAAATGAATGAGAGTCATGGACTTCATTGACATTTGATCTGGGTTGCTGGGACTGGTTAAAAGTATCCATGGAGGCATGATTAATTGAATTCTCACTCATTTCCTCAAATAAATCATGTGCACTATCTGCATCTTTATTGAGGAAATTGCCTCCGCAAGAAGCATCCACATGGTTTCTGAGTTGCTCATTCAACCCATGATAGAAGATCTGCACGAGTTGCCATTTTGGCACCTCGTGGTGTGGACACCTCCGTAATAAGTCCTGGAATCGCTCCCAGGCCACATGAAACTGCTCCCCCGACCGCTGGGTAAAGGTAGTGATTGCCCGTCTCAAAGCTTTGGTACGACCGACTAGGAAGAATTTCTTCAGAAAGGCCAATTTCAACTCATTCCAAGTTGTAATTGGTCTTCCTATTGTCCTATACCAATGCGCAGCTTTATCCCTAAGAGAGTGGGGGAAGAGCCTCATGATCATTTGCTCCTCGTTAACGTTTTGAGCCTTGGTGGTCGGGACCAAAGTGGTCAAATCTTCCAAGTGCTGAAACGGATCTTCGGAGCCAAGCGCATGATAATGTTTAATCAGGCTTAACACCTGGGGCTTGATTTCTACGTCACCGGCTGGAATCTGGACACCGGGACGTTCCCCGTAATTTGAAGGATCATAAAAATCCTTCAAGGGATGAGCGCCCTGCATTCTCTGGAACCATTCCTGCATTCTCTGCATTTGTTCCAGCTGCCTTCGAAATTCTTCCTGTGGATTTTCAAGCAGAGGAGGCTATTGTTTGGCCATGGGATCAAATTGACCAAAGTCTAGCTTGCACCTCCTAGAATGTTCTAACGGTCCTTCCAATCAGGGATTCAATGACCGTCTTCCCAGCATAAACTAGGAGAAGGTCGGAAGGACTAGGGACAGGGACCCTGCAGCACAACAAAATAAGGCTATCTTTAAGTGGGGTAGCCTAAGGATCTACTGACTCCCAAAACCAGCCTTAAGACTATAAGTGATTTACTCTACTTACGTCTGTTTAATCCAACCAGTTAGAAGGAGGGATTGGGGAGAAGGTTCTTCCTTTGGCTTTCGCCTCTGGTTCCTAGTGTACCCCCCAGCCGCAGTCGTTTGACGCTACTCCCCTAGCTAGACATCAAATTAATCAGTATAAGTAGGTTAATAAAAAATAATCTCAGACTAGGCCCTGAAGAGCGAATCAAACCTTAAGGCCAACGTCTACTCAATTTTATTAAGGCCTGGGATTGTGGTGCTTATGGAATGTGATGGGCCCTTACAATGGGTTGTGCCCTTAATGATTGATTGAAATTTGTGTAAGTGCATGCACAACTAGGGTTTTCAAGCAAGATTATTGATAATGCGTGAATTTTAATGTTCAAATCTTGCTTAAGTAGCTTTTAGGGTTTCAAATTAGGTGAATTGCAATCAAGTTTCTAGGCAAACCAAGTTGTAAAACACGGGTGAAAATTATTTTCCTTTAAAATCAGAAAGAAAGTGGAGTGCCTGGAATATACCTAGATTGAAAACCCTAAGGAGGAGCTACTTGATGAGTTGGTTTTAAAATAAAGTGGTGAGGCCCAAACAACTCAAACAATTGGCCACAAATGCACCACTAAGTTAGGCACTCAAAAATGGTTAACTTAGAATAATTTCTACTCTGTTATATGTTGCTTTGTGTGTGCCGGTTCCACAGATCAGAACTCGATTGAGTAGAAAACAAATCAAGTTGATCAAGTGCCTTGAATGTGGGTGTGTGTTGTGTGTTTGTTGAAAATTACCCCAGAAGATTATCTTTTTATTATTTTTTTTATGAATGAGGGTGGAATGAATGTGAATGAAAATCCAAACAACCAAACTATTCCTAGGATTTATGCAAACACCAAGGTTAATTGGGATTTGGATTTAATGTAGCGAATGGAATCTATGGAGGGGGAAAGAATGGGGGAGCACTTACAGGTGTCTTCAACTGTACTTTACTCCAGTCTACCGCTTGTTGATTCCTTGATGGAGGTCTCTGCAAAACAATAGACACAAGAGAAAGCTAGTTATAAAAAGAAATAAAGTGCAAGAAATGCGAAGAAAAGATCGAAAATCGTTGCCTCCCTGGCAACGGCGCCAAAATGTTGAAACGTTTTGCGAATCGCTACGCTTACGTGTTTGGTTTTGGAAAACCTGTCGTTGTAGTTCGAAAGTGAAGAATTCGTGTTCAACAAATAAAATTTATACCGAAAAGAATTCCAGGTCGAACACAGGGAGGCTACGTTGATCTATATTCGCAATTATATTTTTTTAGGATTTTTTTTATAAGCAAGGCGATATAATTACAATGGAGCTATCAGATTAAAAGAGAGAGAGAGAGAGAGAAAGAGAACATGCATTCAATATTCCAATTGTTTATATAATCAAACTAAATAAAAGTTACACTAGAAAGTGAAAAATCAATTACACTATAAAGCAGGAAAATTCTACACTAAAAAAACTATAAATAAGAATGGGAGAGAGAAGTTATCCTTCTCGACGATTGGTTGGAGGACGAGCCAGACGGGACGACGCCTGGACGAAGGAGAACGAAGGAGGACGAAGCAGAAGAACGGGAACAGAGCAGCACGCCATCGTCGTCGCGGGATCCACTTCCGAAGGGGAACGAAAATTGGACTTTATCTCGCAAGAAGCATCCCGAGTGTGGGACAAGCTTCTCTTGAGCTTTGGAGGGGTAGAGAGAAGAAAGAAGGGATGAGAATTTCGTACGGAGGGGGTCTCCTTTTATAGTTGCAAGGAGTGGGGGCAAAATGGACATTACAACTTCAAAATAATAAAAGAGGGGTCTTTAGTGACGGATAAATCCGTCACTAAAGCCCTCAACGTGGGCGGCTCGCACGTGCCCCCTCGCCTGCTCGCGCGCTCAATGGTTTGCGCACGTTCATCGCTTTTCAACCGTCCGATCGCGAGATCGGACGGCTTAAGTCACGCCCTCTCCCGCTGCATTGCACGCTCGCCCGCGCATCCAATTGCGCGTCCGATTGCACATGGACGCTATCGGGCGCGGGCGGCCGTTCGATCTCCATCTGACGCTCCACCCGCGCCCAATCGCTGCGCCTTCCAGCCCCTCTCCACGGCTCGAACCCGCACCCGGTGCTCGCGATAGCGCTCTCAACCACTGCGCTATGGGGCGCGGATGGTCGAGCGGACGCTTTTAAGCGCGAGCGCCCACAGCCGTTGGATTAAGATCCAACGGCGGAGAGCGATCGGGCGCGGGGCCTTCACATGATGCAAGTGGCCGTTTGGGCGACTGAGATGGCACCACGTAGCACTATCTTGGCCGTCCATCTTCTGGAAGTTGTAGGTGGTGCCACGGATGTCGGATTGATTCGATTTTTGTGTCGTTGGGCTGCGATCGTCGATCCGAATTCATCCATGAGGTCGGATTTATCATCTGAAGTGCAGATTTATGCAATCCTGGCCCTTGATCTTCTAGGGTTCCCGGGTCACTATCTGATGCCACGGATGCCTGATTAGGGCGATCTTGGAGTCGTTAAACTCCAATCATCACCCTGATCACATCCATATGATTGGATCTTTGATCCGAGGCCCCGATAAAATGTTTGCCCTGTCTAAGCACATAAAAGGAGACAATTAACCTCCATTTTATTCAAACTACTCTCAATGCAAGATGATGCATGTAATGCAATATTTATATCATGAAATGCAATCCTATGATTAAGAACATGCATAAATAGACATTTTAAGTAGTGTAAAAGTGTTTACATCACCTCCTCTAAGTTAAATACAAACCTGAATGCATGTGTGGAATGAATGATTAAAAACTAGGACATGGCATGAATCCTAGGACGAGAAACACTTGAAATGTCTATATGTGTGTTTGAATTGTAGTCTTGAATGAGTAGATAGAAAACAACTGCCTGTTAATGAACAAGAGCTGCCTGTGAAATATGAATTAACTGTGCTAGTGAAACAGTTGCATGTAACCTTACCTGTTGCATACGTTAAGTGCTAGAATACGAACTGCATGTGTATAACTTGAGAATGGAAATGTGAATGATAGAAATACGAGTTACATGTGTATACCCTGATAATTGAAATGTGAATGATAGAAATATGAGCTGCATGTATATAACCTGAGAATGGAAATGTGAATGATGAAACCTAGTATGGAATGGCATGAGGAATATGAGCATGAACCCTATGGGGAAATTAAGAGTAGAGCTCCTGAAAATAAGTTAATGGATCTGGAAATGTGATGGGAAGTGTGCTAGCCCTTGAGTACGAGGTACCAAGGGGAGTGCATGTTCCCTCTTAGTGTAGAGGGGAGCTTGCCGCCCTTCGGGTTGATACCCGGGGTGTGTTTGGCCACCTTGCACCGACTTCGTGGCCCTCGCGTACACTCTACTGGGGAGAGCTACTAGTGTAGGGAGAGAGCTAGCCACCCCATGGGGCCCGGGGTTCAGCTAGCCACCCTACACCAACTTGCTAGGCCCACTAGGCAAACCAGGGTAGTCAGGTGAGGGTGTGATAAACGCCAGTTTATCATCATTTTTATGCTTTAAAACTAACCTAGCTCTTAGGATTTTACTCTGCAAACGGGTTTTTGGGCTTCATTTAGGCATAAATTAGGATAGGCATGCATTGCATTTTTTATTATCGTTTTAATGAGTTTTTGTGAGTGTTAGGGATGTACAGATGCACAGATCCCTAAAACCCTAGCACTCAAGAAGGCAAATGGTGAAGGAGAAGCCTAGACTAGCTGGAACTCAGCCTAATCCAGCTCACCTCAGCTTGATCCAGCTCACCTCAGCTTGATCTAGCTCACCGCAGCTGGAACCTAGCTTACTTGAACTAGGGTTAGCTCATCCCAGCTCCATTCAGCTAATCTCAGCTGGATGGCAGCTCAAGAGAGTTCACCTTAGCTCACCCTAGCTCAAGTCAGCTCAGATCCAACTCAACTTAGCTGAGTCTAGCTCATCTCAGCTCCCACTAGTTCACAGGGAGCTCTAGTTAGCTCGGCTAAGTTGACAGGAGTTCACCCCAGCTCAGATCCAGCTACATCCAGCTCCCCTCAACTCCAGCCAGCTGAAGAAGAATTCATCTCAGCTCAGGAAGCTCAAGTCCAGCTCCCGGGGATTCAGCTTAGCTCATCTCAGTTGAGCTAAGCTACCTTAGCTGCCTCAACCAGCTTGATTCTCCCCGATAGCACCAGACCCAGCTCACCTTAGCTCATTTTGGTAGAAGCTAGCTCACTTTAGCTTGGCTTAGCAACTAGCAAAGAACTAGCAAGCTAAGCCAGCTAGAGTAGCCCCATGCCAGCCTCTTCAGCAGCAGCCAGCTCCAGCTCCAGCTCCAGACTTCTTCTCCTCAGCTCCTTCCTCCAAACCCTAGCTCCAACACCTTCTCCTCCACTCCACCTTTAGCTAAGCTAGCTTAGCTTATCTTATCTTAGCTTAGCATAGCTAACAACCAGCTCCTTGGCCCTTCATTACCTCCAAAATCAACCCTAGCTAGCTCCACCAACTCAAGCCTACCTAAGCTAGCTACTCTACTCAAGTTGGCGCCACCTCCTAGCCATCCCTTCACCCCATTATCTCCACCAAAAGACACTTCAAGTTGGCGCCAAAAACCACCCCTAACCACCTCTATATTGGCGCCACTTTTCCCTCCAAAATCTCCTCTCATCTCCACCACACAATCTCCCTTGAACCCATCTCCACCATCCACCTAACCCCCCTTCTAGAAGACCCCATGTTGGCGCCAACATGGTGGTGTCTCTCCACCACCAAAAGACACCAACACCACCATAACCACCCCCTTTAACACCCCTTGGGTTGGCGCCAACTCTCCTTGGCCATAGGATCTCCAACCACCTCCATCAACTCATCTTGGCCATCCATTTCAAAGGTCACCATAGCCCCCCTCCTATTCTATAAAAGGCCACCACCTACCACCATTTTGGAGGCATCCTCCCTTAGTATATTTTCTACCTAAACCACCTATACCTGCGGCCAAGAAGAAGGAGTAGAGAAGGAGATTAAAGGGGCACATCACCAGCCCTTTTGGTGCCTTCTTCTCCCCACTCTCTTCAACTTGGGCCACGCCAAGGAGGAGGACTCTCCCACTTCAAGGAGGACGGCCAGGCAAAGGAGAAAAGCTTAGGGTGGACGTCCACCCTTGGAGAGAAACCTAGGGCACGCCCCCTTAGGGCTTGCCTTGGAGGTCATCACCTTGGCGGAGTACTGCAAGGAAGGAGTTGAAGGATTCTTTTCAAGCTTGGGAGCCACCAACCTTGGAGCAAGAAGCCCTCTTCTTCACCATCTATTTAGAGGATTTGTGTTTTCTTTCTTTATTTCAATTATCTAGTAGTAGAAGCATTCCTCTACTAGGCATTTTTGTTAAACACTTTATCAATTATCTAGTTGCCTTCTTCGCATATCTTGTTTGCATTTCTATTTGCTTATTTTCAGCATTCTTCACTTCCTCTCCCTAATTATTCTAGGCCTCCACTTGCTTAGAGTGAGCTTAGGGAGAGGCTCTACTTGCCACTTTAGAGTAGTTTACTTAATTGGAAGTGTAAACACTTTTCCCGCCATAATTTCGCATGTTGCCTTAGTTCAAAAACAAAAAAAAATGGTATATTGAAAATTACCAAAAGAAAGTTGAGATATATTCCAAGCAAGAGAATCAATTTTGCAACCATATTGCCTCCTTGGACGACCCTAGATACTTCCCTATCTAGGATTATAAATTTAAGAGCGAAAGCGGATTTACGCGTTACAACGACGTATTTTAACAAACCGCGTATTTTCGCTATCACTTTTTGGCGCCGTTGCCGGGGAGGCACGGCTTTGCATTAACTCATTTTCTCTTGCTTGAAGTGGATCTCATCCCCTTCTCTTTCTTTCTTTTGTGTGTGCAGGAACTACAGCGGGAAGGCGGGAATCTGGAAGAGAGAGCTCAAAGGTCCTTTTCTTCCCGCGAAAATTCAGGTTGGTTCCTCTTTCTGGTCACATAAATAATTAAAACTACCAAAAATATATTAAACTTGGCTTTCAGGACCATAAACACTTAAATTAAGTGGAGTGGTGCATTTTAAAATCCATTGTTTGCTTGTATGCTTCTTTAGCACCATTCCATTGCAAGTATTGGTGTTCTGTTTTTCGGGTCTAGATTTCTATCCAGACTTGAAAAATCGATTCCTAACACCACAGGCCTCCTAAAATCATAAAATTTCATAGAGTGATTCCCAATTCAGTTTGGAAGATCTTTTAAAAATTTCAGATCAATTGGATTTGTATTTAATTTTTAAAAATTCGTGGATTACAGAGGGGTCACACCCTCTAATCTTCCTATTTTGCTACTGTCCGCGAATTTTCAGAATTTTTATACTCATCCAATTTTTGTGAAATTTATCTTGTTGGAATCCCTGTGAAATTTTACATATCATATAAAATCATAAAAATTTTCTGAGGTCGGTGGTAGTACTAAAAAGTTCATAATACCCACAGGTATTATTTCTGGACTTTGACACCAGTACAATTAAAAATTCAAAACAATTATCAAACGAATTCCTAAAATCTTATAAAAATCTTTTCTGGAATCCTTGTTTGATTTCATTCAAAGTAGTGGTGTTGTTTGACTTGTTTGGACCACTACTTAATTTTGAAAGCCTAAAAAATAACTCATTGGTAGTTAAATTTCTATCTTAGGGATAATTGGCTTAGGGTTTCTTTCTTTCTCTTTTGAGGATTAATTCAAAGGAAATATACAATCACCCATACAACTTGTTTTCCTTTGATTGTGGGTTTTCAAACTTGTTTGAAAATTTAATTAAAGAAACCCTAAAATACATTCAATTAAATCAAATCCTAAAAGACAAAAATACAAAAAAAAAAAAAATTTGTGTGACAACTTGATTTTCATTGGAGCCACTCTCCAATTCCTGCACACACACAAAAAAATCAAATAACAGGGCAACAACCCAATAAACGCCCTCCACATTCCGTGTGCACTATAGAATCCTAGACCTAATTAAAATTTGTAGCAACTTGACCCCTAAGGCTTTATCAACTTAGGCTTGCTATTTAGGTCTTAAGTTTTCTTTAGTTAGTACCAATTCTGTCATCTATATCTGGTGTTCAGGCTGAGGGGCCGTGTCAAACGACCAGGCGCGGGTTTGTACAAGCACCTGGGGTTTTCCCTGGGAAACGTTTGGGCCCAAACCTCCCCTTAAGCAACTTGGCTAGATTTGTTGATAGAACGGGTATTCACTATTGACTACTTATTTCCTATATAGACCAAGTCTTAGGTTATTATTAGGGAGTCACAATTAAGTTAGGTCTAGTTTTTGTTTGTTTGAATTGCACACTTTCTCTCATCTCTTCCTCTTCTCCTCCCCTCCCCGTTCTTCCATTTTATGCACGGGCGACGGTCTCAAAATCCGCACTTGGAAGGACCATTTGATTTCGCCCCCCACGTAAAAAGACCACTTTTTCTGTCTTCTCCTGAAAAAATGGAAACACAACAAAATAGGTCCACTGACCCTTTCACGTCTACCTCTAACCCCACCTCTAACCCTAATTCTAACCCTTCCACCCAAAACCCAACCACCAGTAACTTCCCACACTTGGAGCTCCCCAATCTTGAGTTGCCCCACACACAACATCAAGACCCCCTACCTGATCTTTTAAAATTGATGGCCGATCAGATTAATAAATTAAATTCCAATCAACAAACATTGACTAGGAACATCCAAAACCTAGCCAATCCAAGGCCAAACCCACCACCCCGTCAGCAGCCTGTTGTTCCTCTAAAAGATTTCTATGATCTGTCTTATTATGAGGAACGACCAGGGGTGGTCATACCGGAGGGGGACTTTGAGATCAAGCCAGCCGTCCTGAACCTGATTAAACACTTTCATGGCCTTCCTAGGGAAGACCCTTTCAGCCACCTTGAAGAACTAACTCTTCTTGCACAGACAACCCGTTCCCGAAATGTGCAAGAAGACATATGGCTGATGCGGCTTTTTCCATTATCTCTTAAAGATAAGGCCGCTTATTGGTTCAGGACCATTGGCCGACCCATTACAACATGGCCTCAACTCAAGAGTGCCTTCCTCAAGAAATTCTTTCCCATAGGTCGTACCAATTCCTTACGAAGATCTATTACGACCTTTCACCAAAAATCTGGTGAAACTTTCCATGATTCTTGGGAAAGATTTCAAGACCTTTTAAGAAGTTGCCCGCACCACGAGATTCCTTTATGGCAGCTCGTGCAAATCTTCTATCATGGATTAGAAGATCAAATCCGACAATTTGTCGACGCCTCGTGTGGCGGCAACTTCTTAAATAAAGATGCTGAAAGTGCTTATGATCTATTTGAAGAAATGAGTGAAAACTCATTTAACCAAGCTTCCATGAACACATTTTGCAGAACCCAAAACCCGCAGTTTGGTGTTCATGAAATAGGCGCTCAATCTATCCCAGTCGCCCAAGACGATCTTCAAATGATCGCTCAGAAACTCGACCAGATGCATATTAATCAGAAGAAAATTGAGGAAAGACTCGCCACATCAATTCAAGCTCCACAACCACATCTAACCCAACCTAACTTTCCACGAAGAGAAAATTTGCACAATCTCAACACCACTCCTGCTGATTATTCTGAGGTTGCCCATGATTCACTGGGGAATTTCAATTATCCAGATCTTAACCCCACCCAAAATATTTCTGCCATCCAGGAGCCCTTTAAAAATTCTTCCAATTGGAAAAATTACCCGAACTACTCCTGGAATAATCAAGTTTCCTCCCAACCATATCATTTTAATGGGTATGGGTCGAATCCAAATTTCCATCCTGGGCCATCCCAACAAGATATCAATGCCCAGATGCTACGGACCCTGCAGGATATGCAAACAAAAATGACGGAAGTAACCCGCAACATCACAAATCTGAACAATCAGATTGGGGTTGCTCCCACGCAAAGACCTGTAGGACATCTTCCGTCCCAACCCATACCCAATCCCAATCACCAAGGGAACCATTATATGGGCAGAAATCCACATTATCCAAATCAGCCTCCTCCTAATCCACCTCAGCAGCCGCCCAGGTTCCTGCAATCACAGGCCCCCCCACCTCCTCCAAATAATAATCCGACCGCACATGCAGTTACCTTGAGGAGTGGGAAAACCACCATTGACCCCGAGCCTTTGCACGAACCTGGTAAGATACATGTGCAAGTTGACTCCCCACCTCCCCATCAGGAAGAAAAAGAACAACAAAAATCTCAAGACAAGATTCCTATCCCTTTCCCACAAGCTCTCTACCCTACCACCAACAAAAGAAAGAAATCTGAGCCCACTACAGAAGAACTCATGGAGCTATTTGGGCAAGTTCATATCAATATCCCTCTCCTAGATGCCATTAAATATATACCTGCCTATGCTAAATTTTTAAAGGAGATTTGTACTCCTAAAAGGCAGGCCAAAAATCTAGGACAGGTGCATCTTTCGGAGACAGTAAGCTCTGTCATACAGAGTAAGCTGCCTCCTAAGATGAAAGATCCGGGGGCGCCTTTAATTTCTGTAATTATTGATGACACTACATTTAATCGCGCCCTCCTTGATCTTGGTGCCTCTGTAAATATTATTCCCACAAGTTTATTCGAAGAATTTCAGATCGGTGAATTAAAACCCGTCGAGGTTACCCTGCAATTAGCCGACCGATCTACAATCAAACCTCGTGGGATTGTCGAGGATGTATTAGTCAAGGTCCAGAATTGTGTCTTCCCTGCAGACTTTCTGGTTCTTGACATTGAGGCACCCGAATCATTACTGGACTCCCCGATAATCCTTGGACGCCCCTTTTTGGCTACTGCAAAGGTAAATATCAATTGCCACATAGGCAAAATGGATATCAACTGTGCAGGCCAAACTATCACCTTAGATATTTTTAAATCCTCCAGGAGATTCCATGATGATAACTTCTTTGAGGACTCAGATACTGAAATTTCTAATGTGGTGGAGGAGACAATGTTAATAGATACCCTTACCGACCACAGTTTTTTTGAGGACTCTGATTCAGACTCAGTGGTCGGTGAGATCTGTGATCCGGAAACTTGTCTTGACTCCAAATTTGTTCCTGATACCCCCCCTAACCCACCCACTATTCACGCACCTAATTTTTCCACACTAACTCACCATTCCTTCCCCGACCCCTTTCTTACGGACCTGCCACCAACCCCGCCCGAGTTTGGCACCCAACCTGAATTAAAACCATGGCCAGACTCGGGCCACACTTATCAATTTCCATCTCACTTTGATCCCAATATTATTTCTAATCAATTTTCTAGGGATCTAGACGAAGACACCTTTTTTGCGGGCATCCAAGTGTCCAATTATTTACATGATTTTCCGTCTTCTGTGCATACCTTCACGCCCGGCTGAATGGCGTAAAAGATAGCACTGGATGGGAGGTAACCCATCACTTTTTTTTCTTGCTTTCCTTTTTTCTTCTTTTTCCAGGTTTTATTCATCCTAAACCTGACTGTTCTTCACTAAGGTGATTCCTTTTCCCTCCTAATGCATGAGGACATGGCATATCTTAAGCATGGGGGGCTGTTTTTAAATTTTTACGATCGATTTAGGATGTTTAACACCTAAAAACATGCAATTTTCTTTAATTTATTTCCTGCTTGCATACCCAAAAATAAAAAACAAAAAGAAAAAAAAAATATTGAAAACTTTTTGAGGAAAAATTTTGAAATCGGGACTACGGTCGAAAAATTCACTTCTGGTACAATGGGATTTAATCTTTAACAAACTAAGGATGAGGATATGGATCTGATCATTAGAATTTCAGGGTCTATTTTAGACTAGATCAGATATCCTTCTCTAAAATTCCACCTGAACTCATGATAGTTTAGGTGACTTGATCCTATTTTGTAATATGGAAAGTATTTGACTTAGTTTCTGATTCAAAAACTTGCGGGTCTCAAGAAACTTCTTGTGTCAATTTTCACACACAAGCCAACACTTAAAAACAACTAAAAAAATTGAAAAGCTTCCTTGTTTGGATTTAGTAAAAGTCTGAAGCAGATCATTGGTTTGAGTTCCCACCGCCGAGAAGAAGGAAAATACCTTCTTTGAGGACGCGATGTCAACATGTTACCGCCTCGGCGCTGCTCTATATCTATATTTCATATCTTTAGACAGAGCATTAAAGCGCATTTCAGCAGCTCAAGTGTCTTGGACGGTGCTCTACCTATAGCGTCGGAGCAAGAGCTTGAGTTTGCTTGGAGCGCCCCTTTTCACCGCATCGTGTTTTGGGGTTGTGAGCTCCTGGGTGGTGTCATGGACAGTGCTATCCCGAAGTACTGGCGCCAGAGCCCCCTCGAGGAATGGTAACGGGAATGATGATACCGACACATCTGTTGTAAGACTAAGCTAAAAATAAGCATGGGGGAGAGAAAAAAAAAAAAATAATAATAATAATAACACGTCCTTATAAAGGTTGGCTTTTCATAAGCACAGACACAAGGTTTTAAAGGAATTTGCAAGTTGCGAATCAGATTCACGAGCCAGAAAAATCCTAAAAACAAACATTTCAAGTCATCTGAATTAACAAGGGGTTAATTTGTGAATTTTCTGAGGATATATTGATCCTGTTCTATCTAATGGTTGAATCCAAAAACAAATCCTGATGTTTATCTTCAACAAATCCCGTATCTCCTGTGTTTTAATCTACCAAGGTCCCTTAATCTCTTTTTCTCCTCAAAAGTCAAAAAAAAAAAAAAAATTAGATTTCCCAAAAATTCCGTTTTCCAAAAAAATTAATGTTTTGCTAAGAGACTAGCAAAAGATAAGCATGGGGGTGTGATAAATGCCAGTTTATCATCATTTTTATGCTTTAAAACTAACCTAGCTCTTAGGATTTTACTCTGCAAACGGGTTTTTGGGCTTCATTTAGGCATAAATTAGGATAGGCATGCATTGCATTTTTTATTGTCGTTTTAATGAGTTTTTGTGAGTGTTAGGGATGTACAGATGCACAGATCCCTAAAACCCTAGCACTCAAGAAGGCAAATGGTGAAGGAGAAGCCTAGACTAGCTGGAACTCAGCCTAATCCAGCTCACCTCAGCTTGATCCAGCTCACCTCAGCTTGATCTAGCTCACCGCAGCTGGAACCTAGCTTACTTGAACTAGGGTTAGCTCATCCCAGCTCCATTCAGCTAATCTCAGCTGGATGGCAGCTCAAGAGAGTTCACCTTAGCTCACCCTAGCTCAAGTCAGCTCAGATCCAGCTCAACTTAGCTGAGTCTAGCTCATCTCAGCTCCCACTAGTTCACAGGGAGCTCTAGTTAGCTCGGCTAAGTTGACAGGAGTTCACCCCAGCTCAGATCCAGCTACATCCAGCTCCCCTCAACTCCAGCCAGCTGAAGAAGAATTCATCTCAGCTCAGGAAGCTCAAGTCCAGCTCCCGGGGATTCAGCTTAGCTCATCTCAGTTGAGCTAAGCTACCTTAGCTGCCTCAACCAGCTTGATTCTCCCCGATAGCACCAGACCCAGCTCACCTTAGCTCATTTTGGTAGAAGCTAGCTCACTTTAGCTTGGCTTAGCAACTAGCAAAGAACTAGCAAGCTAAGCCAGCTAGAGTAGCCCCATGCCAGCCTCTTCAGCAGCAGCCAGCTCCAGCTCCAGCTCCAGACTTCTTCTCCTCAGTTCCTTCCTCCAAACCCTAGCTCCAACACCTTCTCCTCCACTCCACCTTTAGCTAAGCTAGCTTAGCTTATCTTATCTTAGCTTAGCATAGCTAACAACCAGCTCCTTGGCCCTTCATTACCTCCAAAATCAACCCTAGCTAGCTCCACCAACTCAAGCCTACCTAAGCTAGCTACTCTACTCAAGTTGGCGCCACCTCCTAGCCATCCCTTCACCCCATTATCTCCACCAAAAGACACTTCAAGTTGGCGCCAAAAACCACCCCTAACCACCTCTATATTGGCGCCACTTTTCCCTCCAAAATCTCCTCTCATCTCCACCACACAATCTCCCTTGAACCCATCTCCACCATCCACCTAACCCCCCTTCTAGAAGACCCCATGTTGGCGCCAACATGGTGGTGTCTCTCCACCACCAAAAGACACCAACACCACCATAACCACCCCCTTTAACACCCCTTGGGTTGGCGCCAACTCTCCTTGGCCATAGGATCTCCAACCACCTCCATCAACTCATCTTGGCCATCCATTTCAAAGGTCACCATAGCCCCCCTCCTATTCTATAAAAGGCCACCACCTACCACCATTTTGGAGGCATCCTCCCTTAGTATATTTTCTACCTAAACCACCTATACCTGCGGCCAAGAAGAAGGAGTAGAGAAGGAGATTAAAGGGGCACATCACCAGCCCTTTTGGTGCCTTCTTCTCCCCACTCTCTTCAACTTGGGCCACGCCAAGGAGGAGGACTCTCCCACTTCAAGGAGGACGGCCAGGCAAAGGAGAAAAGCTTAGGGTGGACGTCCACCCTTGGAGAGAAACCTAGGGCACGCCCCCTTAGGGCTTGCCTTGGAGGTCATCACCTTGGCGGAGTACTGCAAGGAAGGAGTTGAAGGATTCTTTTCAAGCTTGGGAGCCACCAACCTTGGAACAAGAAGCCCTCTTCTTCACCATCTATTTAGAGGATTTGTGTTTTCTTTCTTTATTTCAATTATCTAGTAGTATAAGCATTCCTCTACTAGGCATTTTTGTTAAACACTTTATCAATTATCTAGTTGCCTTCTTCGCATATCTTGTTTGCATTTCTATTTGCTTATTTTCAGCATTCTTCACTTCCTCTCCCTAATTATTCTAGGCCTCCACTTGCTTAGAGTGAGCTTAGGGAGAGGCTCTACTTGCCACTTTAGAGTAGTTTACTTAATTGGAAGTGTAAACACTTTTCCCGCCATAATTTCGCATGTTGCCTTAGTTCAAAAACAAAAAAAAATGGTATATTGAAAATTACCAAAAGAAAGTTGAGATATATTCCAAGCAAGAGAATCAATTTTGCAACCATATTGCCTCCTTGGACGACCCTAGATACTTCCCTATCTAGGATTATAAATTTAAGAGCGAAAGCGGATTTACGCGTTACAACGACCTAATTAACAAACCGCGTATTTTCGCTATCAGGGTGCGTAGACTATGGAGGGGCGAGACCCCTGTTTGGTTCCTGAGGGCTAGACCCCTATTACTGAGAGGGCTAGGCCCTATACTATTCCATGCTGTACTTTGGGCGCACCCGTTAGTGGAAATAACTGATCGCGTGCTAGTGTAGGGTAGCTATCCATGCGCTTATTGCGTGTGTCGTAGTTATCGTTACGTCTGTCCGTGACCTTGGGGTGGTTGACTGGGTGTAGGACCACCATGGGGGACTCTCCCGGCCGGGAGGGCACCATGTGAGACTTCTACTCTTCCGAAAAGACTGCAATCAAGATCGTTCCCACGAGGAACATTCAAGATCAAGAAAGAGATCTGATAAATAAACCAAGGGGTGAAAAGGAATAATTTGTTAAATAAAGTAATTGGAATAAACAACTACCTGTTCACTTTTACTGCTTTAGTTAGTTGGTTGTCACTCTACTCAGCGTTCACTGACTTTGTGTACTCATAACCCCTTTCAGGTCCAAGTGTTGAGCAGCCTGAGTCTCCAGCTGCAGAGGGTGCTGGGCCCAGTAAAGCCCAGTAGCAGTAGTCTTCTGTTGTAGTACCTTTTTGTTGTAGTGAGTACAGACTCTTGTACCTTTACTTTTCTGGACCTTTACATTTTTGTACCATGCTATTGTTTATTGTTGTGGTGGTGATATGTACTGTAGCAGCTTTTACTTTCTTTACTGTTGTACTATTTTACTGTTAGTTGTTTAGCATAGTGAATGTGATTTACTTTCCTGCTTTTTGGTTATTTCTTGTTGGACGACTGGGTCTTGGGATCAGTCGAGTCAGGCCGGTCTCGTGTTCTGTAGGGATTCGGGAACCGAGTTGTAACAAAAATCTTGTAGTGATTTCTACGCTAGCAAGACCCTAAATGAAGCACAAAGGAATTATACTATTACTAAGAAGGAATTGCTAGAGATATTATTTGGATTAGAAAAATTCATATCTTACATCTTGGGATCTCAAATAATTGTGTACTCTGATCACTCAGCAATCAAACACCTTCTTTCGAAGAATGACACAAAACCTAGGTTGATCAGATGGATCTTGCTTTTGCAAGAATTTGACCTAGAAATTTGTGATAAGGCGGGACGACAGAATGTCATTGCTGACCACCTTTCCCAACTTCCTTTTGAGAATATCGAATCATCTCCTCCAATCACTAAACATTTCCCTGATGAACATCTTTTGACAATATCTTCTGATCTTCCTTGGTATGCTGATATCGTCAATTATTTGGTTACACATCAATTCCCGCCTGATTGGGACGGGAATCGCAAATCATGACTCAAATCAGAAGCCAAATATTATTTTCGGGAAGATCTGTATCTTTTTCGACTTTGCAATGATCAAATCATTAGGCGTTGTGTTTCCTCTTCTGAGATCGATTCTATTTTAACCTTTTATCATGATTAGGCTTGTGGCGGTCATTTTTCTGGTCATAAGACCGCTGCAAAAGTTTTACAGTGTGGGTTTTATTGGCCTACTCTTTTTGCAGATTCACAGGCGTATTGTAAGGCATGTAGTCACTGCCAAACTCTTCGTAGCATGACACGTAAAGACATGATGCCTCTGAACTTGATTGTTATCTGTGAAATCTTTGATATTTTGGGCATAGATTTCATGGGTCCATTTCCGTCCTCTTCTGGTTTCAAGTATATTTTACTCGCAATTGATTACATGTCTCGTTGGATCGAAGCCATACCTACACGCACAAATGATCATAGAGTTGTCATTCATTTCATGCAGAGTCATATTATCGCCCGTTTTGGGGTACCATGTGCCATCATTTCTGATGGTGGATCCCATTTCAATAACACCCAATTTAGGAATCTACTTAAGAAATATGGGGTCACACATCGTATTGCTACACCTTATCATCCCAAACTAATGGGCAAACTGAGGTCTCTAATCGAGAGATCAAAAAGACCTTCAAATGACAATCCAACCTGATAGGAAGGATTGGTCTTCCCATTTAGAGGAGGCTTTGTGGGCTACCACCCACAAAACACCAATAGGCATGTCACCATACAGATTTGTTTACAGGAAACCCTGCCATCTTCTCGTAAAAATTGAACACAAGGCCTATTGGGCAATTAAAGCTTGCAATATTGACCTTTAGAAGGCTGGTGATCACCGTAGGTTGCAGCTTAGCGAACTTGAGGAACTCTGACATGATTCCTATGAGAGTTCAAAGCTGTATAAGGAAAAGTTAAAAGCCTTCCATGATAAACACATTTGCCGCAAATCCTTTGCATCTGGTCAGAAGATGTTGCTCTTTGATGCCCTTCTGAAACTCTTCTCTGGTAAACTTAGATCCAAATGGACATGTCCATTTGTTGTTGTTAGAGTTTTTGACAATGGAGCTGTCGAAATCATCGAACCCAATAAGGATCAACCCTTTAAAGTCAATGGCCAACGCCTTAATCCTTTTCTAGAAACACATGTTTTGGGTCTTGTTGGAGACTGTTACACACTCCATTAATCCACTAGGGTTTATGCCTAGCTGAAGGCGTAAAACTTAGCACCCTATAAATAGTTGTTTCTTATTTTTCCACACTTTTCTCTACCTATACACTTGAGTCTGCATTATATTTGTCACTTTATTTGATTACTCTTCACTTAGTTTGACTGACCACTCTAACTTTTATCATAATAGAAATCGTCTGCACAGAGATATTTAATCTCCTCTATCCGACTCCTTCGGTCACCGTACACTAAGTGAAGTGTATAATTTTTTCCACCCTTCTTACAATGAGAACATTGTAATATTTTGGCTTAGGGGGGTGTGAAGTGAAAA
This sequence comes from Thalassia testudinum, assembly GCA_037157565.1. Classification (NCBI taxonomy): domain Eukaryota; kingdom Viridiplantae; phylum Streptophyta; class Magnoliopsida; order Alismatales; family Hydrocharitaceae; genus Thalassia; species Thalassia testudinum. The sequence goes on from JAZHRO010000025.1 coordinate 115,902,117, forward strand.
ATTTTATTCTAAGTGTATTAGTAGATAAAAGTAAGAACATAAAAAGTAGAAAAATAGAAATCCATGAAAATGAACAAATAATAATAAATAAACCCACGAAAATTAAAAAAAATTTAAAAAAAAATACAAAATCTAAAATACCCTAAAAATTGAAAATTTTTGAAAAGTTCATAAAAATTTGAAAAATTTTAAACGAACATAAAAGCAAAAATATATAAATACAAAAATTGAAAATGTATAAAATCATAAAAAAATAATAATAGGGGGTTTCAAATTTTTTTTTAAGAAGGAAAGAAGAAGACACCAAAAACATATATATACTTGGTTATACTAGTAATTAAAAGCTTAATTTTTCTTTTAGGTCAGAAATAAAAAATATATCTATTTGTAAATAATATCTAATTTATAAGTGCATTGAATCCATACTTAGATTTACTTAAATACCCTTTCCAAAGCACGTATTTGTTTGCGAAATTTTTAACAGGATTTCTTTGAGTTAGAGTTTAAGACCCCTAAGGATCTATTTTTTCCGCTCTTAACCCTAAAACAAAGTAACTAAGATGTATTAAATTTTATGAGACTTAGATTTTGGAATTAAATTGTAACTTTCTTAGTCAATTAGACTAAGTTATATCCTTTTGCTTTTGAATATTTGTTTTTACACCAAGTTGAGTGAAAATGCTAGATACTTAGAGTTAATTAAGTAAATAGTTGGTAAATCCTTAGTCATAAGGTCTATCAGGCTATAGTTAGCTTAATCAACCGAGGACATTCAGCTAGACTTGGCAAGTTGTGTCTTGATAGATCCTGTAGGAGGATACTGTCGAGACTCGAATAGGTTGTGTTAATATGGTGAAATTATCATTGAAGTGAGTATAGTGGTTAACCTAAATCGAGCCTAATCATCTTTTTACAAAATTTTTAACCTGGCCTACTTAATTTTATCTTGGTCACTTTTAGGTCCATGGTCGAACTCAGGGAGGTGGGAATTAGAGGTGAATAAGTTTCTATGCCTTTCCTACAACGAATCTCTTCTGTGCATTTATTATGTTTTTGGTTTTTTCTATTTAAGATTTTTTTTACTGAGAATTTTGTCCTTGAGGTACACCCTCAAAATCAGGTCCTTGGCTTTGAGCCAAATTAGAGTTCCAAAAACTGGTCTTGCTGGTTGCAAGACCGAGTACTTACAAGACAAGGATTATCTTTTCTCTTTTACTTTTTTTTTATCTTTATAATAGCAGGAAACAAAAGAGAAATAGAAATAAGATAGGTTGCTTGTAAAGAAATAAACATAGTCTATATATATATAGATATATATATTATATATATAGGGGTGAGGGTGGAGGTGGAAATGGCGTGTAGCATAGTGTCGAGTTGGTCGACGTCTAGGAAGACGCAACCAATAGGACGAAGTGCCGTGTGGAGTGTAGGATGGATGTGTGGGAGTGTGTGCGGAGGCGCTTCCTTTACGCGGGTATCGGAGAATATCAGTAACTGGTGCAGATATTCCCGCGATATAGTGCGTGGAGGAGTGATTAGTGCTTAGCGATACAGGTAGGTGATATGAATGTAAATATATATATATATATATATATGTATATATATATATATGTATATATGTACATAGATATATTAGTATAAGTATCTATGTATATATATGTATGTATATATGTATAGATATATATCTATGTATATATATATGTATATGTATGTATATATCTATATATATGTATGTATGTATGTATATATATATAAGTATGTATAAGGGTGCACAAGTGAGTGTGAGTGTACAAGTGTGGGTGTGTACGAGTGTGGTGTGTATCTGTGTGTGTGTCTGCTAGAGGGTGTGCGAGAGAGATAGCGCTGAGTTAAGACGTCTGGTAGCTGCAGGCGTCATCTGGTGGCACGGGTGCGCACGGGCACTGGAGCGAGCGGAAGATAGGACGCAACGTAGCGCACTGCGTAGCGCAGCGCACTGCGCTGCGGGCTGGAGCGAGTGTGGGCGCAGACGAGTGCGGGGGCTGGAGCAGAAGCGGGCTGGTGTGAGTGTACGTGGGCACAGGTGCATGCAATTGGCTGGAGGCGGTAGCGGCGAGGAGAGAGAGCACGTGGTGACCGGTAAGTGAGAAACTCTCCGGTCACCGCACTGTAGCTACAGTGTCGCGCTGAGATGCATGAACAGTAGCTACAGTGCCGCGCGTAGAGAACAACCGGTTGCGGCCGGTTCTATGTGCATGGGTGCGCTGGAAGGCACCTGCGCGCGCGGAAGGAGTTTGTGGCCGGCTGCTGGCTGCCATGCTACTGCTGTTGGAGCTCTGGAGCTTGGATCTTTGGCAATGGCGAGAAGGTGTTGAGCGGTGAAGACAATGAGTGAAACCACCACGCCCACCTGCTCTTGGATGAGCTGGGCGGTGGTGGAACTCACAGTGGTGGTCGTGGGACCACTGTGAGCCTGCTCCTGCCCGCAATGTATCTCTTCAGTGGGAAGAGGTACTACGTATGGAGGGGAGAGGGGAGGAAGATGGCTTGGACGAAGGTGGCTGCTGTGTTGTGTGTTCAGGCTCTCCCTCGCAAGGAAGAGGGCAGGGCTTTTTAAAGGAGAGGGATGCATGCCACGGCCATGCCCTGGGTGTGCATGACCAGCCATGCAGCTGGTAGAGAGTGGCGCGAAGAAGAGTAAGCCCATGCCCTGAGCCGCCCGAGGGAGAAGAAATTCAAAGAAAAATAAAAAAATGAGGATGGTGAAATTGCGAGGCAGCACTTGAAGAAGATGTTATTTACATGGACAATTATTCACTTTCCTCCCCTCTCAAATAAATGCATGCATGTGTCAATTTTACAAATGCAACTATAGCTACCTAATATGCAATGGCAGTGCTAGGAAAAAAAATAAGATGGCATATTTGTTGGTGTATTTTTGCTGTGCAATCATACCCTCTTGCCTATCTTTCGCTAGTCCCTAGCAAAACATTTTGTATTGTATTTAGAAATGATCTTAAGCTGACGATTTTCTTCTGAGGCGACATAGGTGTGTTTATTTGTTGGATATTGTGAGAACCAATTGCAGAGAAGGCTACCAGTATTTTAAGTCTTACATGACATAGACCATCTCTCGACTAACCTGGACTCTTGATATTTAAACCTTAAGTACGATTTCCAGGACTCAGAAGGTTTTTGCCGTACTCGAGAGCTCAAGAGATTATGGTTTGTGCATAGTGAAGGATCAAGACTGACCAGATGAACATTATGACTCAAGTCCAGGGTTTCATGAATCTTTAAGTGCAGGTTGGTCCCAGTTTCAGCTTATGTCTTCCGATTGACGCTTAAAAAGATGACGGAAAACTCAACTCTCATTTTATCATATTTATGGCTCAAAGAATATATGGTAGAAACAGGGTATTTGGAACTTACCCTGAAAAACTTTTTAGGGAGAAGACTTTACAGATATTTGTGAGATATACAGACTTATTTACATAGTTTTTTTTTTTTTTGAAACAAGTGTCAGTATATCTCTTACATCTTTATTTGGAGGAGCACACTTTTCTTTTGGTGGGAGAGTTCCTTTTTGGTAGAAAGGGTTTCTCCTAGACACAAGACTAAAGCCTAGGATAAAAAGTATACCTGCGCGCACAGGTAAGGACTCCACCTTCCCTAATGAACACTAGGGTTGGATCTTATGTTCACCTGGTCTTTCTTGATATGTGTAGTGTGAACCAAGATTACTTAGGCTCTCAAGTAGAAGCAAACCATCGGATCCTGTACTGGTGTCTCAGGTACAAGAATACGTTCTTAGTTAGGAGAGATTCCGATCTATCTTATCAATGCTCAAGTGAATTAAGCCGAGCCTGAGCGAATCAAGCTTCTGTGGCCTGGAAAGTCTTCAAAACAATGGTTGAATATCCATAAACACTTATTGTATTTTTGTTTTAGCCTTCAGATCATTGCAAAACACCTTTTTTTTTATGTACATATTTATAGATGGATGGAAGCTGCATGACACCATATAATACCTATATTCTATAGATGCCTATCCACCCCCCCATGCCAAACGATGCTATGTCCTCATATGCATGCAGGGTAGAGTAGAGGAAGGTCCAAGGATTGGGGAACGAGAGCTGAGGTGCAGGGTATTTAGCAGGGTGGTAGGGTGGGTGGATAGTGGGTGGTAAAGTGAAAAGGTGCTAAGTGAAGTGTACGTGACAGTAGAGGAGTGTTGCTGGGGTGCCTCCCAACGAGTGTTGAATTTAACATCCCCAGCTGGACTCGGAATGAGGCACAACATTAGTTACCCTCCAGCAGGACAACAGTTTCTCCAACGGGGGTAGGTTCATGAGTAAGATAAGGTTTTAAATGCTGCCCATTGACTGTATATTTATGCCCAGATTTAGGATCTTCAATTTCAACGGCCCCGTTGGGAAATGACCTCGAGACCAGGAAGGGACTAGTCCATTTGGACTTCAATTTCCCTGGAAAGAATTTGGGCCGGGCATTGTAAAGCCAAACTTGCTGAGATGGCTCAAATTCCTTCCACCGAATACGGCTGTCATGAAAAGCCTTAGTGCATTGCTTGAAATTTAAGGCAGAATCATAGGCTTCATGACGGAGCTCTTCCAGCTCTTGGAGTTGGAGTTTCCTTTCTCGACCACACAGGTCTGGGTCGAGGTTTCATTGGCGAACCACACAATAAGCGTGGTGCTCCAACTCCATAGGCAAATGACAAGGCTTCCCGTAAACGATTCTATGAGACATACCTAGGGGAGCCTTGAAGGAGGTCCGATACGCCCAAAGTGCATCAATCAGCTTGTCGGACCAATCCTTACGGTCAAGCCGAACCATTTTTTGGAGAATTTGCTTGATTTGCCGATTCGACACCTCCGCCTGGCCGTTCGTCTTAGGATGATACGGAGATGCAATACGATGGTGGACTCCATATTTCCTCAGAAGTGCCCGAAAAGAAGCATGGGTAAAGTGGCTTCCTCCATCCGAGATAATGGCTTGAGGGATCCCAAAGCACGCAAAAATGTGGTCTTTAACAAATCGAGTGGATATGACATGGTCAGCATGGCGCATGGGAATAGCCTCGATCATTTCGAAACATAATCAACAGCAATGAGGATGTATTTGAAGCTATTGGAAGGAGGAAAGGGACCCATGAAATCTATTCCCCAAATGTCGAAGATTTCCACAGCTAGGATGGGTTGCAAGGGCATCATGTCACGACGTGACATTGACCCTAACGACTAGCACCTAGTGCAATGTTTGACATAATTGTGTGCATCCTGGTGAAGGGAGGGCCAAAAGAAGTCGCACTGCAACACCTTGGCTGCAGTTTTCCTCCCAGAGAAATGGCCTCCACAGGCCTAATCGTGGTAGAAGGATAGCACACTGGGGAAATCCCTATCAAGAACACAGTGATGGATGATCTAATCAGCACCTATTCAAAAAAGAAGTGGATTGTCCCAGAAATAATACTTTTCTTCTACAATGAGACGCTCGCGCTGGTTTTTAGGCCAGCCACGTGGATGGGAACCAGAAGCAAGGTAATTGGCAATGTCGACATACCAAGGTCCACTTGCCACATTAATTGCCAATAGGTGCTCATCGGGAAAAATCTCATTGATTGGCAGGGTAAGTCCAATGTGGTCAGGGTCCAGTCTCGAGAGATGATCAGCCACAACATTCTGGGCTCCGGCCTTATCGCAGATCTCAATGTCAAGTTCTTGGAGCAGAAGGATCCAACGAATCAGTCTAGGCTTGGCATCCTTCATGTGCATGAGATGGCGAATGGCCGCGTGATCAGTGAATACAATAACATGCGAGCCCAGAAGGTAAGAGCGGAATTTCTCTAGCCCAAAGATGACCGCCAGTAGTTCTTTCTCAGTGGTAGTATAATTACGCTTGGCCTCGTCCAACGTCTTACTGGCGCAGTACACCACGAAGGGGTGTCTATCGCATCTTTGTCCCAGGATGGCTCCGACTGCAAGGTCGGAAGCGTCACACATGAGTTCAAAGTCGAGGGACCAATCAGGTGGCTAGAGAACAGGGGCCTTGGTGACAGCATCACGCAGCTGCATGAATGCTCGTATGCAGTCGGGGCCTATATCAAAGGGTACATCAGTTGATAGGAGATGGATTAAAGGTCGAGAAATTTTGGAGAAGTCTTTGATGAATCTCCTATAGAAACCGATGTGTCCCAAGAAGGAGCGGATTTGTTTGACAAAGCCAGGCACAGGTAAATCAGCAATTACATCAAGCTTAGCTCTGTCAACCTCGATACCCTTGTCGGAGATGATATGCCCGAGAACAATTCCCTCGTGTACCATAAAATGTCTTTTTTCCCAAGAAAGCACGAGGATCACATCAATACATCTCCTAAGGATACGGGTCAGGTTGGCAAGACAATCATCAAAAGAGGGTCAAAAGATCGAAAAGTCATCCATGAAAACCTTGAGAAAGTCACCCACCATGTCATGGAATATCGCCAGCATACATCTCTTGAAAGTTGCTGGCGCGTTACAAAGTCCGAACGGCATCCTTATAAATGCAAAGGTGTCAAAGGGGCAGGTAAAGGTGGTTTTCTCTTGGTCCCTGGGGTCAATTGCCACTTGATTATATCCAGAGAATCCATTTAGGAAACAGAAAAATTTATTTCCCGCTAACCGCTCCAGGATTTGGTCAATGAAAGGTAGCGGAAAGTGATCTTTCTTAGTTGCAGCATTCAGTTTCCTATAATCTACACACACTCTCCAAGATGTAGGAGTGCGTGTAGGGATGGATTCGCCCCTGTCATTGACACAAATGGTGAGTCCTGCCTTTTTGGGAACGACATGAATCGGGCTCACCCAGGGGCTATTGCTGATCGGGTAGATTATACCCGCATCCAACCACTTAATAATTTCCTTTTTAACGACCTCCCGCATGTTAGGGTTGAGACGTCGCTGCATCTCACGGGAAGGTCGAGCCTCCTCCTCTGTATATATACGGTGAGTGCAGTAGGAGGGGCTAATGCCAGTTAAGTCTGATAACGACCATCCAATGGCTACCTTGTGTTCCATAAGGACCCTTGTTAGTTTGCACTCTTGCTCCCTGGTCAATTTTGAACTAATGATTACGAGGAGCGTTTCATTTGGTCCCAAGAAAACATACTTAAGCAAATAGGCAACTCTTTCAGCTTGGGAGTGGATGGTGAAAGATCTAGCCTTTCGTGGGACGAGAGTGCCCGAAGCGAATCAGAAGAAAATAAGTCAGGAGGAAGAAGTTGGACCTTACTTTGGCCAAGAAGAGGGGCATCTTGGATAGATGGGTCCAAAAAGGGATAGCCCCAGTGAGTAGTATGTAGGCTCAAGGTCCCAGTGTGGAGTTGCAATTCCGCCTGATTTGGCAGGAAAGAAAAGGCAATCCGGTCTTCAAGAGTGTGGACCGGCGGTGAGTAGCCTGAATATGACTCAGACCATGAGGTATGGGAAGCGGAGAAAACCTCATCAGAAGTCTGGTAAGGAGAAGGTACGGGAAAAGGGAGGGATGGGGGAATGTCATAATATGTGTCGGTCAGGTAATTGTCTATGTTTGAAGGCAATCCATAGCAGTCAGAATAAGTCCCTATTAGTTCGATACACGCGCTAACGGCCATGTCCTCGTTAGACGTGTCATCCTCGATGCAATCGTAATCAAAGTTCTTGGCTGCCTTGAAGATGTTAAGTTTGAGCTTCTTAGATCCAACGGCAATCTCAATACAGCCTGACTCGCAGTCGATATGGGCGTGGGCTGTGGCCAAGAAAGGTCAACCAAGGATGATCGGACAATCAGAAAGTGAGCTAGGAACTTCCATATCCAAAACAAGAAAGTCAACAGGAAAACAGGGACTGTTGACCCTAACCACCACGACTTCCACCACACCCTTTGGTATTTTGACAGAACAATCTGCCAATTGTAACGTGACAAGGGTGGGTTTCAGATTTCCTAAGGCAAATTTCCCGAGCATGATGGTTGGTATAAGATTGATGGAAGATCCTAGATCAAGCAGAGCATGGTTAAAATTGCAGCCTTGGATGCTACAAGAAATAAGTGGTGTGCCCGAATCTTTCTTCTTCGGTGGTAGATTTGACAGTATAGCACAACTCGCATGAGGCGAGAGAACCACCGGATTCTTTGTTTTCCTTGACTGTCACCTGGGTGTAGTGTAGTCCTTGAAAAATCGGGCGATAGTAGGTATGTGGTTGATAGCCTCTAATAGGGGTACCTTAATTTCAACATTCCTGAATAAATTACGTAGGTTATCAAAGGCCAGCGTATCCTTTTTCTTGCCTTTTGGATGATTTTGCCACCCTGGGTTATAAGTGGCAGAGAAAGGGTTATTCCCTAGGGCACAAGCGTCTTCTAAGCCAGAAGACGAGTCCGCATGTAAATATGCATCCGAGCACACGGAGGCCTAGTCCTCTATGTCAAAATGCTGGCTTGCAGAAGCCAGATCCACATGACTTACCGAATCACTCAGCGTGACACTCGGTAAGGAAGATCTCACGGGGTTCTTGGGGATAAGCCTGGTGTTGGAAGGATTGGGATTGTGACGAAGTGGTGAGGTGGGGGTGTTTGCCATAGAACGGGCGGGGTTGGCCAGAAGCTCTTCCAGCTTCTTGTGCATGACAGAGACTTCATCCAATTTTTGTGCAATAAGGTTAAGATCAGTGGATGAATGGGAGGGTCTCGTGTCAACTTCGTGAACATTATGGGGCAGGCTGGTACGATTAAAGGCGACAATGGAGGCATTGTTCATTGAGTTTTCTCTCATGTTCTCAAATAATTCAAATGCTACATTCTCGTCTTTATTCATGAAATTCCCTCCGCAGGAAGCGTCTGCAATCTGCTTCAAAGTCTCATTTAGCCCATAATAGAAAATCTGGGCTATATGCCACTTAGGCAGACTGTGGTGCGGACACTTCCGGAGGAGGTCCTTATACCTCTCCGAAGCCTCATGAAACTGTTCATCGTTTTGTTGCGTAAAGGAAGTTATAGCACAGCGAAGCGCATTGGTTCGCCCAATTGGGAAGAATTTCTTGAGAAATGTTGTTCGCATCTCTTCCTAAGAATGGATGGTTTTCCCAAGGGTGCGTAACCATTGCGACGCTTTATCCCGCAACGAAAACGGGAACATTTTCATGAGGACAATTGATAACCTGATGTTTCTAGGTTTAACTATTTCAGCCAATCGGGTTAGGTCTTCCAAATGGAGAAAAGGATCTTCACTTGCAAGACCATGGAAGTGGAAGTTAATTAGGCCAATTATGTTGGGTTTCAATTCAAAATCGTCCCCGCCAATGGGGACCCGAATTTGTCCTATGGTCTCTGTAGCAGCAGGATTTTGATAAGAGCTAAGAGACCTAGCCTCCTCCCGTTCGGGAGGGTTCTGCATTTCCTCCAAGGTTTCCCTAATGGCTTCAATTTGTTCATTATACATTTCCATTTGGGCTTGGAGGCGGGTTATGGGATCCATGGCTCCACCACCTAGTGGGATTTGAGGGTGATTTCCTTCCTCGGGATTTGGGGGTGGGTGTGTAGCCATGTTTGTGGAGGAGGATGACGATGCGGCTTCTTTCCTAAAATTATCAGACAATTCAAACAATTCAGGGTTTTGTGACCTCCTCCCAAACATGCACTACCGCAGGAAGAATTGGAGGGATAAGAAGGGAAAAGGTGATGAGAGAAATGACACTGTAAAGGTACACTTGATGACAAATCAAGGAAATCAAAGTCCTAACCTCTACAGTATGCCCTTAGACCTAAAGATCTAAGTTACCTACTATCACAACCTACGGAACCAAATGCGAGCACCACAAAACCACCAGGCCAGATTGAAAGGCCGTTTGCCCCAGTCTTAGACACCCGATAGTACGCGGGGACCCTCACCAGCACGTAGGTGCTACACGCAAGTAGTTAGACCTCCAATCCTTAATAAGGGTCAAGTTGCTACCAATTTTAATTAGAGGCTTAGGGTCAAGTGCTTCAGGAATGTGAAGGGCGTTGTTTACGGGTAATGCCCAAGTGCGTTGATTTTAGAAAGTGTGTAAACCAAGCATGCAACGGGGAAATCTCCTCGAATTGAAGTTTTAGTTGGTGAATGGTTTTTAGAATTTCAACCTTAAGTAGTATGGATTTTAAGATTTTGCTGAGTTACCAAATCAACCAATCTACGGGTTTTGAGAAAATACAAGTTTTTCTATGCCCAACAAACCCTTTTCAATATGAGTTAGTTAATGCATGCTAAAAATGCAATGGGCTTTCCTAAGTGGAAATTTCTATGTGTGGATGCACGAGTCAATTTTAAGTTAGTGTGAAAGGGAGCCAAAGCACTTCAATTCAAGTGCTCCCAATCACCAGAATGATATTCCACACACAAGGCCCAACCACAAGATAATGTAAAGAAAATCAAAGTGTTGGGGTTGAAGTATTCGGGATCAAATCTAAGGCACATGAAAGGTCGTGGTGGGGTTGGAATCAACTCAATTCCAAGTCTCCCCACCAAAAATGTGATCCTGAATTGCGGATAAATGAGGCAAGGAAGGATGGCAATCAATCTATTTAATTTTGCCTCAAAGAATACTTCACACGATGAAAGATTCAAGAATCAAGATTCTTGGATCTTCGCTATGCGAAGTTTGGTGGGAAATCCCGAGGTGGTGGGAGTGATAGCAAATAATCAAGCAAGTGATTTTTAATCCACTTGCCCCAAGAAATCCCAAGAAGTTTTTTTTTAGGTTTTTTTTTTTAGGTATTTAGGTGACAAGTTGACCTAAGTTGCTTAAGAGAGAGACCTACCCTTTCAGCAACGTGGGCGAAGCTCTAGTGCGGTGTCGGGGCCTTCACGCTCTAGTTCTCGCCTTGGATCTGCCCATGTCTCCGACTTCCTTTGCTTGCCTCCTCCTTGCAACTACTTTTCCTGCACACCAACAAACAAAAACACCCGTGAAGAGAAGGGTGTGAGAAGAGAAAATTAAAGGAATAGAGTAGAAACTTACCTTAATGCGTACCTCCCCGGCAACGGTGCCAGAAAAAGACATGTCAAGACTCAAATAGGTTGTGTTAATATGGTGAAATTATCATTGAAGTGAGTATAGTGGTTAACCTAAATCGAGTCTAACCATCTTTTTACAAAATTTTTAACCTGGCCTACTTAATTTTATCTTGGTCACTTTTAGGCCTAGGGTCGAACTCAGGGAGGTGGGAATTAGATGTGAATAAGTTTCTATGCCTTTCCTACAATGAATCTCTTCCGTTCGTTTATTGTATTTTTGGTTTTTATCTATTTAAGATTTTTTTTTCTAAGAATTTTGTCCTTGAGGTACACCCTCAAAATCAAGTCCTTGGCTTTGAGCCAAATTGTTCTTGGCTTTAAGCCAAATTAGAGTTCCAAAAACTGGTCATGCTGGTCGCAAGACCGAGTACCTGCAAGACAAGGATTATCTTTTCTCTTTTACTATTTTTTTTATCTTTTTAATAGTAGGAAACAAAAGACAAATAGAAACAAGATAGGTTGCTTATAAAGAAATAAATATAGTCTATATATATATAGATATATATATTATATATATAGGGGTGGGGGTGGAGGTGGAAATGGCGTGTAGCACAGTGTCGAGTTGGTCGACGTCTAGGAAGACGCAACCAACAGGACGAAGTGCCGTGTGGAGTGTAGGATGGATGTGTGGGAGTGTGTGCGGAGGCGCTTCCTTTACGCAGGTATCGGAGAATATCAGCAACTAGTGCACATATTCCCGCAATATAACGCGTGGTGGAGTGACTAGTGCATAGGGATACAGGTACGTGATATGAATGTAAATATATGTATATATATATATATGTATGTATGTATATGTAAATATACATTTATATGTATATATATAGATAGGGTTGTAATTATATAGATGTATATGTAGTTATATAGATATATATAGATATGTAAATATATATATATTGTTGACGTGTTCTCGATCGTGTTTTAACAATTAGTTACGTCGTAGTATAGGTGATCAAGCGTTGTCAACAAATAAAAGTTTTATTACTCGAAAACCTAAGTATCCGAGGTCAAACACACGGAGCAATTGGAATTTACTACTAATCTCAAGAATGTAATTGAACACTTAATTACTCAAAACGTAATTCAAATATAAATGCATGAGTTTGAAAAGTAATTGTGGCAAAAAGAAGAAATTGGATGTCTGATCGTAGGATTAGACGTCTTAAAAATAGGTTTCCCTTCTCTTATTCTTCTTCTTCTTATTTTCTTCCTTCTTCTTCTTTGTGCTTCTTTCTTCTCTGCAGTGCCTTGCTTCTTTCTTCCTATTTTCTTCTGCAGTTTCTTTCTCTCTACGGGTCTTCTTCTTCCTTGGCTCTGCTTCTTTGGTTCCTTCCTTGGTTTTGTTTTCCTTTGCCTTCAGTTCCTCTTCTTCGTCTTCTTGTCTTTACCTTTCTCTATTTCTTCTTTCTTCTTCAGTTCTTCTTCTCTTTTTCCTTCTGCAATGTCTTCCTTCCTTCTTCTTCTTTTCCTTTACTAGCAGCGGTTAAGTGTTAGCTTCTTTTCTCCTGTCTTCCTTCCCTGCACAAACCACAAAGGAGCAAAACCTAACCCTCTACCCACACCCGCGCGTCTCTCTCTCTTTGTGTAAACCACTCTCAGCACGCTCTCCCAGAGCCGGGTAAACGGGTCAGATCGCGTGCTCGGGTCCAGGTGCACCGGTGTGAGGGTGGTGCGTGAGGAGTGCTCAGGGTAGTGTCGGGTCGGGTCGCCAGATCCGTGTGGTGAAGTCACGGACGAGGCAGTGAGATTAGGTGAGGGACCTCACCCCAAGTGCGTTCGGAGGCAACGATCTCATAACACAAAAACATTATAAATCACTCCAGCGCTTTGTAAGTTAACGATGTGGGACTAATGCTCGCTGCCTTCTCTCACGTGTGCCCGCAGGAGTCCATCCTTCAATTGCCACTGCTGCGGACTTTGCAACGCCTCTTGCTGGAGCATAAGTCTTCACAATACCTCCCTGAGTTAGCTGCACCTGGAGCCCTGCAGTCCTGCGACCTGGAGCAAGCATGGAGCTTCCTCGAGTTGTCGTCAATGGCGGCCGGGGCGTGAAACCTGTCGAACACGAAAAGAGCCTCGCGGCTTAATCAGATCACCAGGGGACCTTCACCGTGTCACAGCGAAGGTGAAGCTCTAGGTGGCAGGCCACGGGGCGGCCTAGGCATGCGTTCCTAGGTCACCCTGTGGCCGAATGGATGGGTGTGATCGGGGGGCTATTGGATAGGTGTAGAGGGACTATGGACGGGCGGAGGTTATTCAGTGAGGTGAGGCCGAGGTTATGCGATGGTCGGTGAGGCATGTGGGGCTACGGAGCGATGGGAGCATCTCGCCGGAGGGTGACCGGAGATGAGGAAGGTGGTGGTGAACAGCGGCGGTCGAGGGATGTTTGATGAAATAAAATGAGGGAGATGAAAGAGGGGATAGAGAAGAATAGTTTTAACCTAACTAAAGGAATGAAGGGGATGAGGAAGCAGCTGGCAGTACCTGCTGTCACCAGAGAAGAAGACGTGCAGTGGAGGAAGACGACGGCGACGACGGGGCTAGGGCAGCTCACGCGGGTGTTGTGCGATGCGGAGGAGAATGAGGAAGACGGCGTTGCCACTGGTTTTGTGGCAGAGCGAAGAGGAAGAGGAGGGGGGCTCGCTGGAGCTCACTGGACCCCTTGGTCGGAGAAGAAGGAGATGAATTTGAGGTGGAATCACGACCAAGTCGAGCTGAGGAGGTTCAGCCGGAGTTGGGGTTTAATTTATAGGTGCTGGCCGTGCTTCTGGTGCGTAGAGGGCACGTCTTCTGACACCGACGTCTCGCCAGAGATGGAAGGTGATTAAATACCCAAATCTCTCGTGCATTCGCACGAGAGATTGGGTGCAAATCAGGGGTTGTGATCGGGCTCAGATGGAAGGGGATTCCTCAGAGAATCTCCCTTCCAATTCTAGGAGGGGATCTCTGAGGGATCTGAGAGTATCCCCTCTCTAATCCTTGTCGGAGCAGGATCTCTCCCCAATAATGGTAGAGGGACCTGATTGTAGGACTGGCGAGAAAGCTAGGGGGTTCTATGTGATGGTTTTCAAAAGATAGGGACCAAAATGTGATTGGGTGTACTAAATTGCAAAGTAGGTCAAGATGACCTCCCATTAGGTCCAAATTTTGGTACAAACCTAATTTGGACCTAAGGAATCCAATGGTAAAGTTGGATTTTATGTTTGACCATGTTTGACTGGACATTTTGCGTAAAAACCTAAATTGGGTCAATTGATGAGCTAGGACCCTAATCTTGGTCAAACTAGGTTCCAAAGGCCAATTTGAATGTTCGAAACCCTAGGGAATATTTTTTCATGATTTTTAGAGGATTTATTTGATTTTTATCCTGACCAAAACCTTGTTGAATTAAGCGGGTCTGTTTTAGGGTTACTAGATGTCATTTAATTCCTGGATTGCACATGAACCCATTTCTGATTGAATCAACCCAATTTTTATCTCATTTAGACTATTTGACCTATGTTTTGTCTCTGAGAAATCCCGTTTATGTATTGCAATGGTAAAATTGCAGTTTTAACCTTTATTTCATGTTTTCTTCTCAGAACACTTATTCCTCCAATTAAGCCCTCTTCTAAGTCATGTAGGAGCTTTTATTCTCTTTGTTAGGTCAAAATGGGCTAGCTATGGCTCATGATGAGGCTCTCATCATATATATATATATATATATATATATATATATGTATATATATATGTATGTATTTATATCTATAGATATATATGTATATATATGCATGTATATATGTATATATGTATAAATAAATATATATATATGCATATATATATATATATATATATATATATATATATATATATATATATATATATATATATATATATATATATATATATATATAAGTATGTTTAAGGGTGTACAAGTGAGTGTGAGTGTACAAGTGTGCGTGTGTACGAGTGTGGTGTGTGTCTGTGTGTGTGTCTGCTGGAGGGTGTGCAAGAGAGAGAGCGCTGAGTTAAGACGTCTGGCAGCCGCAGGCGTCTTCCGGTGGCGCGGGCGAGCATGCAGGCGCAAGTGCACGCGGGCGTTGGAGCGAGAGGAAGAGAGGATGCAACGCAGCGCATTGTGTAGCGCAGTGCACTATGCTGCGGGCTGGATCGGGTGCGGGCGCGGACGGGTGTGGGGGCTGGAGCAGAAGCGGGCTGGTGTGAGAGTACGCCGATGCAGGCGCACGCAATTGGCTAGAGGCGGTAGCAGCGAGGAGAGAGAGAACGCAGTGACCAGATAAGTGAAAAACTCTCTGGTCACAGCACTATAGCTACAGTGTCGCGTTGAGACGCGTGAATAGTAGCTACAGTGCCGCGTGCAGAGAATAACCGGTTGCTGCTGGTTCTGCGTTCACAGGTGCACTGGAAGGCGCCTGCACACGCGGAAGGAGATTGCGGCTGGCTACTGGCGTGCGCATGGTGCTTGCGCTGCTGCTGGCTGCCGTGCTGCTGCTGCTGGAGCTCTGGAGCTTGGATCTTCGGCAATGGTGGGAAGGTGTTGAGCGGTGAAGACAGGGAGTGAAACCACCACGCCTACCTGCTCTTGGATGAGCTGGGTGGTGGTGGAACTCACAGTGGTGGTCATGGGACCACTATGAGCCTACTCCTACCCACAGTGTATCTCTTCAGTGGGAAGAGTTACTGCGTATGGAGGGGAGAGGGGAGGAAGATGGCCTGGACGAAGGTGGCTGCTGTGTTGTGTGTTTAGGCTCTCCCTCGCAAGGAAGAGGGCATGGCTTTTTAAAGGAGAGGGATGCATGCCACGACCATGCCCTAGGTGTGCATGACCAACCATGCAGCTGGCAGAGCATGCTGCTGGCAGAGAATGGCGCGAAGAAGAGTAGGCCCATGCCCTGAGCCGCCCGAGGGAGAAGAAATTCAAAGCAAAATAAAAAAATGAGGATGGTGAAATTACGAGGCAGCACTTTATGAAGATTTTATTTACATGGCCAATTATTCACTTTCCTCCCCTCTCAAATAAATGCATTCATGTGTCAATTTTACAAATACAACTATAGATACCTAATATGCAATGGCAGTGCTAGGAAATAACACAAGATGGCATATTTGTTGGTGTATTTTTGCTGTGCAATCAGATACTAATGGTTTAAGGGACCTAAGAGTAAATGACTTTGCTGTCCAAGATCTGGTTTGAGAGCTAAGTAACCTAAGCATCCAAAATTCACACACATAGAGTTGTCTTATTGCATCTGAGACCGCAAAAACACAGAGGCTAAGAGATTGATTCTGAATCATCTTTAGTCCAAGGATTTCTGCGGGGCGACTCTTAAAAAGGTGAAGGATGTGCCACTCACTTAGAAAAAGGATATGGAGTATTATATTAGTAAGAAAAATGAGAAGGAGGAGAAAAATAAAAAAAAGAAGAAAAGAAAAAAATTTATACACCCTGCAGTTAAGCATCTCGCTACAAATGGATTCTTATGCAGTTTTATCCACCAAATAAAGCATCTCAGTACAAATGGATGCTACCCTTTCCTCCATCAAATAAAAAAAATACCTCGCTACATATGGGTGTTTTATCCTATAGAAAAAGAAAGAAAAAAAATACGGAGATAAAAAATTAGGAATAAGAGACCTAGTGGTCCATCGGGGAGATATACAAAAAAAGTGTTGACCTCAGGATAGAAAACTGGTGAGAAGAAAGCAACCAAATCTGAGTAAGGCCAAGACAAAGGCTTGAATTGGAATAACCTGGATTAGAAATTGATGTCTTAAGATCTGGATTTTTGCAACTTTGGATGCCTTTAGGACAATTCTACTCACGAGCACGGATGCTTTAAACTCATAGCTACTAAACCTTTGTATTAGGCAATGAAGCCTAAGAAATCGGGTTTTGAGGACTAGTAGTTAAGGCCTAAAGGAGAAAGATTGATAAAACCCTAGGACTAGAAGTCTATCCTTGGTGTTGTGGGCTGGCTAGTTAGGGATTCTACTATCTCTAAGTTTGGTTAATAAAGGGTGTCGAGTTAGTTTGCAAAAGCTAGGTTGGTAAAAATCAAATTTCACAAACCTAAGGATTAACTTAAGTCTGTTGGATTTTTGAGTTAGAATTTAAATTCCAATCTTTGAGTTTTGTTTTCTTAAAACATCTTGACCTCTTAGTTTCTAAGATTTAGAGCAAATACAAAGAATAAGTGAGTTTTCTGAGTTCTAATTTTAAGGAATTACCGTCAAAAAGTTCTATTTTTAACGAATATGTATTTTGAGAAGTATTTAAGTTTTTGAGTCTAAAGTAAGTTGATTCCCGCAAATGCTTTGCATATTTATGGATATTTATTTATAAATTCAAAAATATAAAAAAAATGAATATATAAAAATTCTGACCTAAGCATTCCTCTACATAGAGTTATTTATAATTATTTAATCACCTTAGTGCTTAAATCATCATATTTCTGGTTAATTTTGCTAGGGACTAGCAAAACTTTGTCTTGGGGGTACGATAAGAGGCTCATCATGGCTCCTAAATACCCCTAATTAACTAGTTTCCCTAGTTAATTAGCTAGGAATATGTTTATTTAGGGTTTAATTATGATATAAGGGATAAAATAATAAGGACAACAAAAATAAGTTAAAAACACTAAATTAAACATCAATTATTGTTATTAACAATTTGGACTCACATTATAAACATTTAGCTACTTAATTAATATTTTATTTAACATTATTAATATTTACACCTAAGTATGAATTTAACTTAAGTAATTTAATTAATTAAATAAATAAATCTAAAAAGGTAAAAAATGTAAATTCAAGGAATATATATATTATTTATCTAATTTATAATAACATATAAAAAGTTGAAAGAATATTAAATTAAATTAAGCTTAAAATGCCTCTGTTTACATTTAGGTCCTTAAGATTCCCTTCAATCGAGTCCTTTTATACATTTTTAGGTCCTTAAGTTTCTCTTGCATTTACATCCCTGTGAGTATCGTCTTCTTCTTCCTCTTTTCTTCTTCATTTGTTTGGACAGTCTTCATTTGTCGATACCCATATCCTCCGATCATCGCCTATCATCCATCAGAACGCCTTTGCCAGACCTTCCGAGCTTCGGCTCGCTCTCACCTTTCCATCCAACAATTTGGATGTGCCTGAAATCCTATTTGAGGTCATAGGTTAACTTCACCGACGTTAGAGTCGACGTCGGTGGTTACCTTGATCCTAGACCTTCTAGCATCCAGGTACAACCCCCTCTACCACCAGTGTAACCTATTAAACCCCTCCACCCCTCCGATTTCAAGGGTCGGCTCCCTATCCTTCTTCTCCCAACTGAACTGGCGATAGGCTATTCTTCCGACACCTCTGGCAACCACTCACCACCCCTTCGGAGTGTCTCTGCCAGAGGCATTTGCCTTCCTTACCTCCTCTTCCTCTCCTGTAGATGTGACAAGGCTTAGGAGCGCAACGCCTTCCCTCCTCTCCATTTCCTTTCTCGCTGGAGCTCTATCCCAAATCCTCTGATTTTGTCCTCCGTTATGTGGCTTTCGACGAAGATCTCTTCCCTACTTCATCCAAGTAATAGCAGATAGCTAGGCATTAGTTTAGATTAGTTAGGTAGTTAGTTAAAGTAATGTTGGTTAAGTTTTTAGATCATCTTCTTCGACTCCAGTGAGACCAATTCCAACCTCACTGGACCTCAATCCACTCCTTCACTGTCTATACACATTTCTCTACTCTCCACGATCACACTCCACTTCTTTTCCCTCACTTTTAGCAGCTGATGCACCTAGTTCATCATTACCTTCATCGCCGATCTCTACTATCCACGGCGAAGGTAATCTGGCTTAGAACACATCCACTAGAGCCCTCCATGACCTTAACACCTTTCTAGGGCCCTGATCCACCTTAGAATTTACCTAATTAGCCATCTAATCGTCTAATTCATGACACACTCACCTGAATGCCTCACTGTGGATGGTGAGGTGTTCAAGACCACTTCCACACTCAAATCAGGTCCTTCATCACCTTAGTCACCCCCTAAGGACCTTCCCGACACATTTAATTGCTCCTATGGAGCAGTATACATCAAACACCCAATTTCATCTCTCTCCTGAGCTCGCTGTCAATGGGGCTTAGGAGGAGGCTAATCACCTAATTAATTAATCGTACACCATCGCCACATGAAACTAGTCAATTCTCCTCACTCAATTGAGTGAGAGGAGTCAATCTGAGTTCCGGCAAACTCAGATTGCATTTTCTTCGAATTCGAAGCATATCTTGTGATGTAGTTTTTAATTTCTTTAATTGTTTCATTCTTGAGGTTCTGTGTCCTCAGGAAGCTCCTGA
Organism: Thalassia testudinum; assembly: GCA_037157565.1. Taxonomy (NCBI): domain Eukaryota; kingdom Viridiplantae; phylum Streptophyta; class Magnoliopsida; order Alismatales; family Hydrocharitaceae; genus Thalassia; species Thalassia testudinum. The sequence continues at coordinate 115,921,531 of JAZHRO010000025.1, forward strand.
GATCATATATGGTCAGAATCATGGAGTTTCAAACTCCAACACCTCAGTTCTGGACTTACCGGAGCTCTAGCGAGCTCCAGTGAATCGAAAATGAGCTTCAACCATTAGCAAGCCCTAAGAAACTCCAAAATGATTATTTTTGATTTAAGGATTAATTTTCTGGAAGTAGAAGTGTGCTTTAATGCCCTGAGCATTCACTTGAACTCCGTCTCCTCCAACTCCAGCAGAGTTGGAGATGTAATTCTATTAGAACTTCGAGCTTGCAATTAAGTTTAGGAGCATCTATGGAACTTAGGGAAGTCATTCCAGGCCCTTTCTTGATCTAAAATCCTCTAAATTCTTCCAACGAACACACACACCTGTCATCTCAGGCGGCGATGTTTGAAATCCCATCAGACATGCTCAAAACCTAGTTTTGAGTTGCTAGATCATTTCCTGAGGATGAACTAAGTTGATTCAAGGTTTTAATCTGATCTGAGAAGTCCTGATATAGAAAGTGAACTCTAAATGGAAATTGGTCGATCCTGAGTTCAATTCGAGGAATAATTGATTAAATCTTTGAATTAAGGGTTTCGATTAATTTCTAGGATGATTTAGAGTGCATTTGAAATGATTTGATTGAATTATTTTGAGGATTACTTGGGATTTCATTAGCTGTGCAGTTTGGGTTCATTTTAAACCAAATACTATTTTAGTGGAGTTTTGGTGAGATTTAGACCCAAATTCTGACCAGACTAATCACTTTTCATCTCCTGAAATCATTCAGAACAATTCCTGAGTGCATCTGCTCTCTGTAGAGCATTTTGGAGCTCAAATTGAGCTCTGAGATTCCAGATTGAAGCTTCTTTGCTTCTGAGCTTCCAGAACCTCTCCAGATCCTCCTTCCTTCTCTATTTGATGCAGAATGCATCACTGAAGGTAATTAAGCCTTCAGTCAAGGTCAAAAGGCCTTCCTAAGGTCGTTTGAGTTGAATGCCCTCTTCAGCAGACCATTTTGGTCGTGCGAAATAGCCACCTTCGTCCTTCAAATAAAAGGATCAAATGAGTTTAGAGCATCAAATTGATGCGTGGATTAGATAGAGTATCTGATCAACTTTCCATCGGGCCTTAGCTTGATTGGATTGAGCCACTGAGCTGTTAGGAATCGCCAGGAAAAGATCGGCCTGGAAGGGTTGAACAAAGCACCACCTCAGGAGTCTAAGGGTGCACAACTTTGTATTTTACGATTTTGCGCTAGAAAGCACCACCCTCGGTCGTCAGTGTAAGGCACAAAGGAAATTTGAGCATATGGGTGCGGTGAGTGTGTACGCATGTGCCTGTGCGTGGGTGTGTGTGTGAGCAGGTGCGTGCATGTGGACCCAAGTGTGGGCATGGATGTGTGTGGGCCTGAAATGGGCCGTTACTGTGTTGGACTATGAATGAATTAAAATCCACAATAAATAAACTAGGCACGGATCTAGTAGGGTTTGGTCCCACCCCTAGTGGATGCTTTGTATTCTCGAAAAGCCCGTGTCGCCCATTAAAAATCGTAATTTTTATAATTGAGAGGGTTAATGGGGTAAGTGATTGCAAAATCGATTAAGTGTGGAAAGTATAATCCACAATAAATAAACTAGGCACGAATCTAGTAGGGTTTGGTCTCACCTCTAGTGGGGGCTGTGTATCCTCGAAAAGCCGGTGCCGCCCATTAAAAATCGTAATTTTTATAATTGAGAGGGTTAATGGGGTAAGTGATTGTAAAATCGGTTAAGTGTGGAAAGTATAATGCACAGTAAAAAGAGTTAGTAAGGAAAGACAAGGGAAGACGAGTTAAAGAGAGATTAAGAAGAGAAATAACAAGGAGAGAGGGAGAGAGAGAGAGAGTACAAGAACAAAAGAGAAGATAAAGACTTAAGGAAGAAATCAGAGAAAGAGAAAGAGAGAAAGAAGAAGAAAGGAAGACTTAAGAAGAAATTAATGAATAAAGAAGAGTGAGAAATCAAACGTCTTCACTTTTAATTAGAAGTTCAATTTATGCTTTTAAGTCATCTAACTCTATTTTTAGATGTCTGATTTCAGAGCTAGAGTTATATTTGATATGTTTTGAGATTTTAATGTGTAATAAGGCTTGATATCCTTTGTAATTTCATTTCTTGCCTTATATTCTTGTAAAAAGTTGTAATAAACATGTTAGTTGGTTTTTAATGTCAAATATTTCTTGTAAACACATTTCCTTTCAAATGGAATATTGCATGCTTTTATTTTCAAATATATTGTGCAATTATTCATGTGCTTAAAGTATTGTTAATTATAATTTGGTTAATTAAGTAGTTAGTAATTAATGCTTAGGGATTAATGGGGAATTAAGCTTACTATTTGCCTCCCAGTGAATGACCTAGACTCAACCAGTTAAAAAGAACTTAAATTCTAAAATGTTAGGTTAACTTAACCCTATACTACAATTCCGACACTAATTTGAGTTAACCTAAATTACTTTCTGATGTAATTAATTAAGCCTAACTAACTTAATTAATTGTGTTGAGAAATAACGCATCACATACCATGCCCCCAATGATGGGTCGGGAGGTTTCCCAATAGTCCCACTATTGAGAACCAGCCACGAAGCTTGTATCTCATGCTAGCGGGTAATTAGCTGCCATCTACTTTAATGTATAGGTCAAGGCCTATTTATTCAATGGGTCATGTAGGCAGGTGGTGTGCCACCCATATACTTGATAAACAATTATTTAAACGGGCAAGGCGTCATATGCTTAAGTTATAAGCATATCGCCGCTTGTTTGTTTTGGGGAAGAATAAGCATGCCACTGCTTGATTTTCCCTTAGTCATAAGAGGCCATCTGCCCGGGTATTTAATCGTACGATGTAAGCATCATCTTTAGTGAGTGATGACCAATCACCGCAGGTAAAATTTTATCACTTTATGCTGACAAGACATGCATTAATTACTGTAATTATGACATAATCACATCCCGATAGTCAGGACGGATTACACTATCTACACCTATCATTCGAATCGCACCGTAATGATTACGTGCGCAGGGCCATTAATTGCGCTCGGTAATTAATGGGATTAATAGTGATGGAATCCATTTGCATCCTCGGTTATAAATTGGGGGTAGTTGGGCAGTAAATGCCTCTACCCCACATTTCCATTACGAGGAAGAGGAAACCCTAAGCCCCGCAAGCACCGTCGTCCCCAGAGGAGCAATCCCGTCAGAGAAGAAGAGAATTTCCTCTCCGAAGCTTTTTTCTTTGCGGAAGATGTCGAGCATTTCTAGGGAAGATGAGCCGTCTTCCTCTGCCCCCTATCTCTCTAACGAGACATTTGGGTTGTACACCTTTAAGTCCACTTTTGGTAGTAAACCCCCTATTCAGGGTTTTTTGAGGGAGTACGGGCTTGGGAACGCCTAGTTCCAAGTGCTGGGGATGTTGACTCGCCTCTGTTCCCCAGCCAAGGATGATTTTTTTGTCATTTGTAAATATGCCATTGAAAATGACCTCAGGGTTCTTTTGAATCCTTTTTTTGACATCTTTCCTTTCGTACTATCGCTTCGCTCCTTCCCAACTCATCCTTAACTATTGGTCAATTTTGAATATCTTTACCATTCTTTGCTTCCACTTGGGTATCCGCCCTTGAATGGGACTTTTCCACCTCCTTTTTGGGCTAATGTCCCTGAAAGTGAAGAGGGGCAAGCTGCCTTTTAGGACTTACACTTTGTACAGTAGGCGGGCTAAGTATAGAATAATTGACCTGCCGGATAGTTTAAAAGGGCTGGATCATTATTTTTTCCTTTTCCATAATGTGGAGAAGTTCAAAGTCCCCAACTCTTGGCAGAATCTGCCTGAAAAGGACTTCCCTCTTGGCCCTAATGAGCTTGAGTCGGATGTGGAGGAGGACGCCAAGAGAATAATGGAATTTGGGCCCATAGCTCATTCTGAGTTAAGGTGGTTAGACGTGCAGGCGACCCTGTCGTTGGTGGCAGACTCTTTCCCCACACCATGTAAGTTACAGGGGGATGGCTTTGACCCCTTTTACCTTAATTTGACATTAACCGCCTGTTGTTTTGCTATTGCATCTTTTGAGCGATTCGCTAGGCTGGATACCCCAAGGCGGCACTTGAGGAGCTCCTCTGGAGCTAAACAGGAGGCGGTGAAGTGCAACTCTCGGGGGACGAGTGAAAGCAACCGGCCCCCTCTTCACTAGGAGAGCAGGAGGAAGGGGAGGGAGGAGGAATCCACCAATTCAAAGGAGATGCCCCTCTGATGGAGGAGGAGACACATGGGCACTGTGCATATCTCCTCTGGTTTTGAAGAGGCGGGTGATGAGGGAGGTGTTCCTTCCTCATCTTCCTACCAACCAGCCTCAACAGGGGTTGGAGGTGCTAAGGTCCCCACTGAATGGGATGAAGGGGGCCAGGCGGGTTTTCTGCCTACCTAGTCCGGCACCCCCACCTCATTTGCCCGCTTGGCCGAGCAAACACCACGGGGGAAGTTTTACCGACATGCTATATTCATGCCACCGCCACCCCTGACTGGACCACTAGGACTAGCACCCTTGCTAGTTCTTAGGATGTGGGTGGATCAATAACTACTGGGTAGAAGAGCACCAACTCTACCCCAATCACACTTCCGGCGCCACCTACTAGCCAGGATCTCATTGTCGCTTTTAGGCCGTTGCATCCAGTGGTCCTTCACTTGCTCCCGGGAGCTCTTCAGTGCCCCAAACCTAAGGTGCCGACCCTGCCTTAGCCGACCTAGAGAGGTAGGTGCTTCAGCATCTTCAGGATGTTGACCTGGGCTAACCCTTCAAGCGGGAGGGTTACCTTGAAGAACATCTACTTCTACTGCCTTCGGGTGGTAAGTCATTTTTTGAAGCATGCATCCCCATGATACTTTTTTCAACATGTTTCAACACTCCCTATATTGTTGCGCAGGTGGATACCTTGGGGTTGAGGTTCATTCTCGGCTTCATAACGACTAAATCCTTTGCTGAGTCTAGCTTCACCACCCCCGACGAGGCAACCAACCTGGCAGCAAAATGGGCGGTTACTGCTAGGGCAGAGCAAAGGAATTTCATCCGCCAATTAGCGGATGCCAACATCACCTTCCAGAAGGTAGAGAAGGAGGCAGAGGAGGCCAATAGGAGAGTGAATTCCTTTGGGGATCTCCCTACGTGCTTTTTCCACGCCTGCAAAAAGGCATAAGCTGGCAAGCTTGGGCTTAGGGTGGCTGGGAAGATGGCTGCCAAGTTGGACGACTCCCTTGGGAAGATCCATGAGGAGGATCTTGTTAAGATGGGGGAGGTCGATGATAAGCTTGAGGGAAGCATCACCAACCTGTCCTAGCTAAAGGAGGAGGTGTAGGTGTTGAAGACATACCATTCTTCCACCTTGGAGCAGTATGAGAGGTCCCTAAAGGAAGAGCACCTTCGCTTGAGCTGCGTGATGGATGACCTCGCTAAGGCAAGGGAGGCACAAGAGAAGGCGTAGGTAGAGGCTTGGGAGACCAACTGGGAGTTGATCAGGGCCTGCCAACTTGCAGAGGAGGGGACTAGGAAGATTCGGGAGCTGAAAAATGCCCCCGTGCCTGAGAAGGATCCTGACAAGGTAATGGAATTCTTTGCCCTCGATCCTTCCATGCAAGCCAGCCGAGACCTCGTCTCCACTGAAGCTGGAAAGTATATCCTGGTGGTCGCCCAATCCATTTTGGAGGGAGGGCATACCTTAGCATGGGAGTTCTGTGGTTGATCAATCGACCAACTGAATGTCGAGTTTTTTTGCTAAAGGGAGGTAGGTCTGATAGAAGACAAGGCCCCCATCTCTCCCCTTGAAGGCCTAGCTGGGATCCTGGCTCCTGAAGAGGGGCCAACTGAGGCCAGCCCTGTCGAGTCCCCGCATGTGCCAGGAGAAGTGGATCAGCCTCCTAGCTGCCATGACCCACCCACAAGGTTGCCTCAACTCTGCCAATTCCCAAGATCGACCTTCCAGAGGACTCACCGTGAATCGCCAGCATGATAGTTCTTTTTTCCCCTTTTTTAAGCTTTTCCCTTTTTTTATGGGTCGTTTGATGAGAACAACACTTGTAAATACTGGTGTTGATGTACTGCTGGCAAGTTATCTATACAAAATGTAGGAAATTTTCTCTATATTAAGACTTAGTTACAATACATTCTTAAGTTACTAGCGTGCCATGTGCGACGGACTGGCTTGCTACTAAGTGTTTATAACTTATAGCAGTCGGCATCGTTATGCTTACATATCTTGCAAGGCCATTCCTAATTGGCATCCAACTTGCTGCCCGACTCTATTGATTGGGATGCCCCACTGCGACACAACATTAACTCACCTTCTGTGACTTTTCTCTTCTTGACCTACTTGTCATGGGAGGCTGTTGTCTTTTCCTTATATACGTTTGCTACCTTTAATGCTTGCTCCTTGACCTCATCTACCAAGTCTAATGCCAGGTGTACTTAGTCTTTATTAGTGAGTGGGTCATACAATTGGGAATAGTATGTGGGGAGGAGTGTTTCTATTGGTAGTTTGACCTTCATATCATATACCAAGTTGTATGGCATGTGGCCAGTCATAGTCTTCTGACTTGTACGATATCCCCAAAGGACATCTGGTAGTTCATCAGCCTAATTTCCTTTTGTCGAATCCAGTCATCTTTTAAGCACGGAAATGATTCTCCAGTTGGACACTTCTGCCTATCTGTTCGCCGAGGGGTGGGCGATGGATGTGAAGCATAGTCGGACGCCCCAACTCACGCAGAAGTCTCCAAACCTTTTGGAGGCAAATGGCACGTCATTGTTGGTGACAATAACACTTGAGCATTGATAGGTTCACTTTCATGGACCAAGTCAGAGCCTAAGTACACTATTTTTTAGATGAAATTTCGCATTACGTTAACCAAATGAATTAAGCTTTAAATTTAAAAATTACTTACATAGTTGATTATGTGATTTGATTAATTATATTTTATATGATGTAGTATCATTTTTTTAGGATATCATATGGGCACGAAATCTCTCTCTCTCGTTGAATCTCTCCGCAACGAAATCACCGCTCACTTTCCCTCTCTTTTCATCTCTCTCACGTTTTTCTCTTTTTGGCATTCTTTTTTTTCCCTCTGGATGAAAAAAATGCAGGTACAAAGGGTGCTCCCCTCCACCTTCATCTTTCATGCTCCTCTTCACCTTCGTGCCAGCTCCAGCCAATAGAGTCACCACTGCGGCTCCCTCCATCTCTGACCAAGAACTGCGTCAGCCTCCGACAAAGACCTCCACCGCCCTACACCTTGCCCTTTCTTAGACCGCTGGCCATCACCGCGACCGCGATAGCCTCCTCTGCTGGCGCTTCTCCTCCACCCAACAGACGACTGCGAGCAACTGCCCTCACGCAAGGACAGAGGAGCAACCACCGAGCTTCCTCGTCTCGACCAGAGCGTCTGCACCTCATCACTTCCACCGACCGCGAGCCTCTGCACCGCGCCAACCAACTTCTTCTGCGTGACCACAAACTCCCGACGACCTCTGCCTGCAGAGCCTGAGGACCGGCGACCACCACCACGTGCTCCTCCCCTCAGCCGGAGCGCCCACTGCCTCGGCAACCTCCACCGCGACCTCCGCCTCGGCTCCGCCGATCGCGTCCCTGGGCTCATGTCCCTCTCCTCTCCTTCCCTCTGCATGAAAACCCTCCATCACTCGATCTCTCTGGGACACGCCCGACAGAATGCACCGCACCTTACACCTTCCGATCACTCTCTCTTCTCCAGGACAACAGCAGCAACCTCGACTCCTCGACCTCTGCTCCTCATCGTGCTCGTCCCAACCACGCCCTCGGCACCCAGCCACCGTCGACCATGACCCTCGCCTCCTGCCTCTCTGACAGCAAGCACCACGATCACCAGCCACCTCCACGGGTGGTCTCATTTTGCATTACGCCCATTATCTGCATGAAGATTGTTGGAGTCAGGTACACCTTTCTATCTTTGCATCCAGCTCCTGTCATGCATTGCATTGGGATTAAATCTCAAGACCACCAAATTGATTGAATTGACCTAATTAAGTGATCGCCTAATTGAAAGTGGGACTACTAATCAAATTCGGCCTTAAAATCAAAATCACATTTGTTCTAATCAAAAGAGACTTGTGTGTAATTCTTCTAAAAAACAAATTGATTTGTGGCGTAATACATACTTCTGGCACTGAGCACACATGCTAAACACCGTACTAGGTCTTGGTCTCTTAAAGCTATAGACATCAATCTCTTTATGGTGTAGACCCTCCTATTTCACTTTGTGGTGGTGATAGTATCCTGTGACCAAGTGTTTTGATACTCCAAGAAGGGGGACACCACTTAAACGAATAGAAATGTAGCTAAGAGGCATCGCAATCGCATCGCCTCAAAGAAAGGGTTCACCTTACTTGCATCCCTTAGTTCCGTCCTTGGAGTAACTTCTCACTAGATCACCTAAGAGTATCATTAAAGTAAGGTATAGGTCTTAGGGCACTCGAAGGTTGGCTTAGGTCACGTAACTACATTGAATAATTTGTTTAGCCATCTATATCAACCACTTTACCTTAGCCCCTTAAAATAGAATTGGTCAGGATCTCAAGTAGCCACTTTCCTCTTATACCACTTATGTGGGAATGGAGGGACATCGCCTTAACCCTTGTCGACCAATCTGTTGAGTGGGGTTTCACTTACTCAATTGGTAAGAACTTGAATTGTGATTGGTAGATATTTCATGCTTGGTAGATGCTCTCTTGAAGGTAGTCTAGTGTTTGATCCTAAGCCTGAGAGAATCCTTAGGAGAGCCCACTAGAGAGAAAAGAGAGAAGAGATGATTGATCAAGGAGCAAATCAACAAAGGACCTTGAGAGACTACATTCTGAACAACCAACCCACTCACGACTGAGACGATTGGCAGGGGATAATCCACATGAGATCAAGAGTAGTACTATATCCTTGTTGCCCTCCTTTTATGATACTACAAGGGAGGACCCCTACCGACACTTAGAGGACTTCACCAAGGTTTGCTTCATGGTGAAACTTCAGAACTTTATTGATGAATCTCTGATGAGGACCCTCTTTCCCTTCTCCCTTATGGACAAGGCAAAACACTGGTATGACACCTTGGATGTAAGGGTGAATGATTGAAACACCCTTAAGGAAGAATTCTTGAAGAAATACTTCCTGATGAGCAAAACCAACCACTTCAGGAAAGAGATCATCGGTTTTATTCAATTAGATGGGGAGAAATTCCACAAAACTTATGAGCGCTTCAATGATCTGATTTGATTATGCCCCCATCATCAAGTACCAAAATGGCAATTGCTAGAGAGGTTTTATACTGGACTATCTGATAGGCATAGGTAAACAGTGGATGCTGCTTGTGCTGGAACCTTTCTTACTAAAACGGAAGATGAGGCCTGGACATTATTTGAGTCACTGAGTGATAATTCTATCCACTTGACCTTAGCCTATCAGGATAGAAAACCTTCCATCCTCCAAAAGAAAGCGGAAGCTAGTGAAGCTGGGGCTACTCAGATTTTAGCTTTCCAAATCCAATTGTTGAACCAAAACTTTGAAAGACTCATGTCAAACCCCAGCACATTCCTACAATCAACTTCCCAAGTCCAAGCTCTTTTTGAATGCTCCATTTGCCAAAGCACTCTTCATGCCACTATTTGGCTAATTAATTACTCGAATTAGTTTAGGCAGACCTGAATGCTGCCCAAGGGTTTCATCCACCGTCCAGGAACAACCCTTTTGGAAACACCTACAATCCTGGGTGGAGAAACCATCCCAATTTCTCATGGAAGCAAGGTGATGCTTCTAATTCGGGGAATTCAAGAGCCCAACCCACCTAACCCTTTTAGGCACAACAATTCCAACCTCCTTCCTAGCCCAACAATTCTGAGATGAATGATCTTAAAGCTATGATGAAGGCCATGCAAGAAAGCCAGAATATGATCATTCAATCTCAAAATAAGGCACTCCAAGAAATGCAATCTCAAATTGGCCATCTTGTTGAGGCGGTTAGATAATGTGATCTTGGGAAGTTGCCTAGCTCATCTGAGGAGAATCCTAGGGGTAAAGGACCCTTCATAAGGGAGCACGCTAAGGCTGTGACCATTCTGAGGAGTAGCAAACAACTCTCCAAACCTAAACTCACTACTACGGTCACCCCTCCTACCAACCCGACGATCACTTACACATCTACAGGGGAAGAGCCACTCAGTCCCTCGTTGCTTGAAATCACCCATCCGGAGGATGTTGTCTCCATTTCACCCTTGTCCTACCATGACAACCCCTCCACCCAGAGGCCTAGAGTGCCCTTTCCTGAGCACTTATCGGCCCCTAAGGCATCTTTTGATGGCTCATCTGGAGCCAAAGATGGGATGGAAGAAATAATAGAGACATTCAAGTAAGTTTACATTAACTTGCCTCTATTAGATACTATCAAGCAAATCCTGTCCGATGCTAAATTTCTGAAGGACCTGTGCACGTAGAAGAGAAAATTAAAGAAACAGGTCCAGGCTAAGGTTATCCTGCTCGACCTAGTCAACTTGGTCCTATAACATAGTACACCCCCCAAAATGGAGGACCCAGGAGCCCTGTATATTTCTGTGGTCATTGGAGACCAAGGCATCAATGAGGCTCTCCTCGATCTGGGTGCAGTGGTTAATATATTGCTAAGCTTGGTCTATGAGCTATTAGTAGGAGGTGAATTGAAGCTTAGTCCTATTATCCTCCAAGTAGCTGATAGATCGCTGAAGACACCACGCGGGCTTTTAGAAGATGTCCTGGTGAGAGTGGAGGACTTCTTTCCAATGACTTTTTGATATTGGATATTAACCCATCCAACATCCCTACCAGACCTTCAATTATCTTAAGGCATCCCTTTTTGGCTACAGCCAATGCGTCCATCAATTGCAAATCAGGGGCCCTCAAGATGGGCTTCAGGAACCGAAAAATCTAGCTAAATGTGTTTGATGCCTATAAACAACCCGGATTGGAAGATTGTTCCCAAATTGAGGTGATTGATGAAATTGTAGAGGAGACGACACCAGCTCTTTTGTGTGATGATCCCCTCCAAATGGTCATCTCTAAGGACTATACCTCGAATCTTGAAGAAGGAGAGGGAGATATGCCAAAATTAGAAGAGTTGTTGGGTGTCAAGGCCGAGCCCCTCTCCCCACCATGGACAATCAAGGTAGATTCGCTACCGGAGGTGGGGACATCGAACATAATTCCCTCGATTTAGAAAGCTCCCGATTTGGAGCTTAAATCACTTCCAGAGACCCTCAAATAGGTTTTCTTTAGACCCAATGATACGCTCCCTATCATCATCTCGATTGCTCTATCTAAGATGCAAGAGGGAGCATTGATTGAATGTCTAAAACAACATAAGGAAGCCATTGCTTGGTGATGTGCATACATCTGATCAACCTAAAATGTCTATTAATATATGTTCTTAGTGTCACATTAATATTATATATTGTAAATAGTGCATAACATGCATAATCATGCATTTAGGTCAAGTTGTATAAATTGTATAGTAATTGTCTCCTTTTTATGGCCAGGGATAGGGCAACTTATTTATCGAGGCCTCGGAACGAAGATCCAGCCATACAGATTTGATCAGGGCGACGATTGGAGTTCAACGATTCCAAGATCGCCCTGATCGGACATTTGTAGCACCAGATAGAGACCGAGGAACTCTATAGATCAAGGGCCAAGATGGTGTTAATTTGCACCTCAGACAACAAATCTGACCACATGGATGGGTTCAGATCGACAATCGCAGCCTAACGGCGTGAAAATTGATCCAATCTGACACTCATGGCACCATCTACAACACTCAAAAGATCGACGGTCTAGATGGTGCCACGTGGCGCCATCATAGCTGCCCAGCACTGGCCGCAACTCTTCACTCGAACGCCCGATCGCACGTAGGCACGCGGCGCTGGCGAAGAGCAGTTTAAGCCGTCCGATCTCTTGATTGGACGATTGAGCGTGCGCGAACGTGCGCATGCATTGAAAGCGTAAAGGCGAGGGGGTGTGCACGTGGCACGCGCACATTGGCTACGTTTAGGCCTTTAGTGATGGATAAATCCGTTACTAAAGGTCCTGAATTAATGTTTTTAATGTTGTAATGACCAAAATGCCTCCACTCCTTGCAACTATAAAAGGAGACCCCTACACTACGAATTTCTCATCCCTTCTCCTCTCTCCCTCTCCAAAGCTTAAGAAAAGCTTGTCCCACACTCGAGATGCTCCTCAAGAGCTAAATCAAGTTTTCGCCCCTGTTCTGGAAGTGGATCCCGCGACAACAACGACGTGCTACTTCGTTCTCGTTCCTCCTGCTTCATCCTCCTTTGTCCAGCTCTGTTCCTCGTCTTCCAGGCATTGTCCCATCTGGCTCGTCGTCCAAGCGATCGTCGAGGAGGATAACTTCTCTCTCACTTCTTTTTCTGCTTTCTAGAGTAGAATTTTTCTGCTTTCTAGTTGTAATAATTTTCCGCTTTCTAGTGTAATCATTTCTCGCTTTCTTAGTTGTAAAACATTATTCAATATCAAGTGATTGTTCTTTCTCTCTCTCTCTCTCTTATTGTTTATATTGCTTCCATTGTGATTATTTCGCCTTTTAAACAAAAATACAAAAAACATATATAACTGGGAATTTTGATCGACATAGCCTCTTTATGTTCGACCCGGAATTTCTTTACAAAATTTTTGATATAAATTTTATTTGTTAAACGGATTTCTTCGCGACTTGAACTACAATGACGGGTTTTCAAATCTAATTGCGAACCCATAGTCATCCGCATTCAACATTTTGGCACTGTTGCCAGGGAGGCAACAATTTTTTGATCTTTTCACATTTTGTGCACTTTACTGTTTAACTTGTTTTATCTCATGTCTATTGTTTTGCAGATACCTCTATCAGGGAATCGTCAAGCGGTAGATTGGAGTAAAGTGCAGTTGAAGACAACTGTAAGTGCTCCCCATTCTTCCCCCTCCATAGATTTCATTTCATCACATTAATTCAAATTCTAATTAACCTAGGTGTTTGCATAAATCCTAGGATTAGTTTGGTTATTTATATTTCCACTCACATTCATTTCACCCTCGCATATATAAAAATAAAATAAAAAGGTATTTTTGTGAGGTAATTCAATATACACACAACATACACCCACATTCAAGGCACTTAACCTAATTGATTTTCTTTTACTCAACCAGATTCTGATCTGTGAAACCGGTACACATAAATCAACACATAAAAGAGTAGAAATCAGTCTAGGTTAATCATTTTGTGTGCCTAACTCAGTGGTGCAATTGTGGCCAATTGTTTGAGTTGTTTGGGCTGCACCACTCAACCTAAAATCAACTCACCAAGTAGCTTCCTCTTAGGGTTTTCAATTTAGGTTCATACCAGGCACTCCACTTTATTTTTTATTTCAAAAGGAAAGTGATCTTCATCCGTGCTTGAAAACCTGGTTTGCCTCAAGCTTGATTGAATTAAACCTAATTCTAAACCCTAAAAGCTACTTAAGCAAGATTTGAACCCTAAAATCTACTCATCTCAATAATCTTGCTTGAAAATCCTGGTTGTGCACGCACTTACACATACTCAATTGATCATTAAGGGCACAATCTATTTTAAGGGCCTATCACATTTTATAAGCACTACAATCCCAGGCCTAAATAAAATCGAGTAGACATTGGCCCTAAGGATTGATTCACTCTTCGGGGTCCAGTCTGAGATTGTTTACGATTAACCTGCTTATACTAATCAATCTGATGTCTAGCTAGGGGTGTAGCGTCAAACGACTGCGGCTAGGGTACACTAGGAGCCGGAGGTGCAAGCCGAAGGAAGAACCTCTCCCCAATCCCTTCTTTTAACTGGTTGGATTGAGCAGACGTAAGTAGAGTAAATCGCATATAATCTTAAGGTGAGTTCTAAGAGTCTATAGATCCTTAGGCTACCCCACTTAAGGACAGGCTTATTTTGTTGTGCTGAAGGGTTCTTATCCCTAGTCCTTCCGACCTTTTCCTAGTTTATGCTGGGAAGAAGGTCATTAAATCCCCGATTGGAAGGACCACAAGAGTATTCTAGGAGGTGTAGATTAGATTTTGGCCAGATTGATCCCATGGCCGATCAACAGCCTCCTCTGCCTCAGGATCCACAGGAGATATTTCAAAGGAAGCTGGAACAAATGCAAAGAATGCAAGAATGGTTCTAGAGAATGCAGGGCACTCAACCCTTGAAGGATTTTTGTGATCCTTCAAATTACGGGTAGCGTCTCGGCATTCAGATTCCTGATGAAGACGTAGAAATCAAGCCCCAGGTGTTAAGCCTGATCAAATATTTCCATGGGCTTGTCTCTGAAGACCCGTTTCAACACTTGGAGGACTTGACCACTTTGGTCCAGACCACCAAGGCACGAAACGTGAATGAGGAGCAAATGATCATGAGGCTCTTCCCCCACTCTCTTAGGGATAAAGCCGCTCATTGGTATAGGACTATAGGAAGACCAATTGCAACTTGGAATGAGTTGAAATCGACCTTCCCGAAGAAATTCTTCCCTGTCAGACGTACCAATGCTTTGAGACGGGCAATTACTACCTTTACCTAGTGGCCGAAGGAGCAGTTTCATGTTGCCTGAGAGTGATTCAAGGACCTATTGCGGAGGTGTCCACACCACGAGCTGTCGAAATGGCAACCCGTGCAGATCTTCTACCACGGGTTGACTGAGCAACTCAGAAATCACATGGATGCTTCTTGCAGAGGCAATTTCCTCAACAAAGATGCAGATAGCACGCACGATTTGTTTGAGGAGATGAGCGAGAATTTGGTCAATCATGCCTCCATGGGTACTTTTAACCTGTCCCAGTAGCCTAGATCGAAAGTTAATGAAGTCCACGACTCTCATTCATTCGATATGGAATTGATTTGTAACAAACTTGATAAGGTGGGCTTGGTTGCTAAGAGAATGGAGGAGTGGATAGGTAGAAACTCAATGAACAACTCTCGATCCACTCAATCCCAGAATTCGGGATTCCATTCATCGCGAGCTCCTTCTGGATGGGAGTTCATGAATCAACTTGATGTGGCTCAACCTGCGAGCCATCATTACTCGGAACCCCATGGGTTCCAAACTGGGGCCTTTGATCCTAGTTTCTCTGACCCCTCCCTTTCTTTCTCTCCATCCTCATCCTATGAGGATGTCTATGCTGTACAGGAGAATGTTAGATCCAACCCTTACTCCAATTCTTATAATCTGGGTTGGAGAAACCACATTAATTTCTCCTAGAAAAACTCGGGGCAGTAGACCCAATTCCAACCCAGCAACTATGCTCCGCAATGACCAATGGATCAGGGTCATATTTACACTCAGCTACCCCCGAATCAGGTCAATCAGCCAGCTTGGAATGCTCGTCAACCTGTAGTGCAAGCTGATTTGAATCGACAAATGATAGAGATGCAAGGATCTATGCTCTAGCTCCTGCAGCAAATGGAAACCTCGCTGGATAACTTGCAAAATGGGTTCATTGCTAATTCTCGACAACCCGGAACTCTACCATCTCAACTCGTACCCAACCCGCGTAATATCCAGAATCCGGGCAATCAAGCCCATGGGTACGGGAATCAGAGGGACCCACATGCACATGCTCAGGTGGTTGAGCAGAATCCTTCCTCTTCTTCTTCCTTAAATCAATGGTTCTTGGCTAATGAAGCCCCTCCAATCTTTCCTAACCCTCCCCAAGACCCAAACTCGTATGCTTCTGCTAATTCTATTACCTTGTGGAGTGGTAAACAAACTCAGGATCCACAACCACGCTGTTCTGATTTACCGAATCTTGAAGAGCCTGAGGAGAGAAAGGAGAACTCTGGAGAAGAAATCAAGGCTCAGGAACCTGATTCCGACGATCCGACTCATGTTCCTTTTCCTGAGGCCTTGATTAGATCAAGGAAGAAGAAGTCTGTTGATAGTAATGAGGAGCTTCTGAATATTTTCAAGAATGTCGAGATCAATATCCTGCTCCTCGACGCTATCAAGCATATACCGACTTACACGAAATTTTTAAAGGATTTATGTACATAGAAGCGTAAGTTGAGAGAATCTGTTCTGAGGAAGGTGATACTCTCCGAGCAGGCTAGTTCTATTATCCTGCACCACCTCCCTCAGAAAAAGAGAGATCCAGGTGCTCCTTTAATTTCTTGTGTCATTGGAGATTACACTTTTGATAGAGCACTGCTGGATCTGGGTGCATCCATTAACCTAATTCCGACTTCTCTTTGCGAGAAGTTTGGATTAGGTGAACTTCGGGCGACTTCAGTAACGCTATAGTTAGCAGACCGTTCGGTCACAAATCCACGAGGCGTTATCAAAGATGTTATTGTTAAGGTTAAGGATTTCTATTTTCCTGTAGATTTCCTTATCCTTGACATGGATGTACTTGAAAATCTGAGGAACACGCCCATCATTCTGGGGCATCCGTTCCTGTCTACCGCCAAGGCCAACATTAACTGTGAAAGCGGTAGCATGGAAATCACCTTTCGGGATCAAAGAATGAAATTGGATATGTTTAAGGAGATTAATAAATTCGAGGATTGTGGATTTATTGAGGAACTTGAGGACGATAATGTGAATATTGAAACTTGTATGATAGTTTCTACATTTGAAAGTTCCTCTGATGTTGAATTGGACCCACAACCCTCTATGGCAGACCCGCTATCTTCTGAAGAGGTTATGGATTTTCTTCATTCTCAACCTCTTCCTCTTGATGAGTCTTCATCAGCATCTTCCTTACCTTCAATCATCAACCTGCCCCAGCTTGAATTGAAACCATTGCCTGGGAATCTGAAATATCAGCTTTTAGGGCCACATAAGATGCTCTCTGTGATTATCAGTGATAAATTAACAAAGGAGCAGGAGATTAAACTGATTAAGATCCTAAAGGAACACAAGGAGGCAATTGGTTGGACCAATCATGACCTTATGGGGATCGAGCCATCTTATTGCAATCATATAATATTTTTGGAAGATGGATCCCGCTCTTCTCGCCAGATGCAGAGGAGATTAAACTCGAATATGCGAGAAGTGGTCAAGAAGGAGATTATCAAGTGGCTCGATGTAGGAATCATTTATCCGATCTCTTATAGTCCTTGGGTAAGTCCCGTGCAGATTGTTCTCAAGAAAGCCGGGATTACCGTTGTGACTAATGAGAAAGGAGAATTTGTCACAACTCGTTCAGCTTCCTCTTGGAGGGTCTATATCAATTACAGGAAGCTAAACACAGCCACGAAAAAGGATCATTTTCATTTGCCCTTCATTGATCAAATCTTGGAAAGATTAGCTGGGCAGAAGTACTTTTGTTTTCTTGATGGCTACTCGGGATACAATCAAGTCCCTATCCATCCCGAGAATCAGGAGGAAATGACTTTCACCTGTCCCTACGAAACCTTTGCTTTCCGTAGGATGCCATTCGGCTTATGCAATGCACCTGTGACTTTTCAAAGGTGTATGCTGGCCATACTCTCTGACATGGTGGGAGAGTTTATGGAAGTCTTCATGGATAATTTCTCTATTTTTGGAGAATCATTTGACTTTTGTCTAGCTAATCTTGAAATGATTCTTAAACGATGCATCAAAACAAGACTGGTCCTTAGCTGGGAAAAGAGTCATTTCATGACACAAGAAGGCATCGTCTTGGGTCATGTAATCTTTGAATGGGGAATCGAAGTGGACAAAGCTAAGGTTGATGCTAAACTTCCTCCTACAACCTCTATCAAACAAATTCGATCATTTCTTGGTCATGTGGGATTCTACAGGAGATTCATCAAGGACTTTTCGAAGGTTGCTCGCTCTTTGAGCAATCTTCTCGCCAAAGAAATGCCGTTTGATTTTGACAAATCATGCCATAAGGCATTTGATTTTGTTAAAACGGCAGTCACTTGTGCTCCGATGTTGCAACCACCTGTTTGGACAGCCCCTTTTGAGATCATGACCGACGCTTCTGATTACGTGGTCGGGGCTATTTTGGGTTAGAAAGTTGATAGGAAGCCCTCTGTCATCTACTATGCTAGTAAAACTCTAGACGAGGCCCAGAGGAATTACACTGTTACTGAGAAGGAATTACTAGCTGTAGTATTTGCTTTGGAGAAATTCAGGGCTTATCTCTTAGGGTCTCACATCATCATATATACCGACCACTCGGCCTTAAGACATCTCTTGGCCAAAAAGGATGCCAAACCCCAGCTTATTCATTGGATTCTTCTGCTTCAAGAATTTGATCTTGAAATCAAGGATAAATCCAGGGTACAGAATGTGGTGGCGGATCATCTGTCAAGACTTCTGAGTGATTCTTCTCGTCCGGACATTCCAATTGCTGACACTTTTTCGGACGAGACCATCCTTACAGTTTCAGGTGTCCAAATCCCATGGTTTGCTGACATCATTAATTATTTGGCCGTTGGTCAAATCTCCTAGGATTGGACTAAGCAACAACGGGATAGACTCAAATCTGAGGCCAAATATTACTTCTGGGAGGACCCTGAACTGTACCACATCAGCTCTAATCAGATTATTCGCTGATGCATTCTGGAGAATGAATTCAAGAGTATACTTGAGTTCTGCCATGCATCTGCGTGTGGTGGACACTTCTCCGGGATAAAGACGGTTGCAAAAATTTTGCAATCAGGATTCTATTGACCATCTTTATTCAAGGATGCCTAAGAATTCTCGAGGTCGTGTTCTCGATTCCAAACACTTGGGAGCATAGCTAAAAGAGATATGATGCCTCTAAAACCAATTCTTCCCGTTGAAATCTTCGACGTTTGGGGCATCGACTTCATGAGACCCTTCCTCCCTTCATTTGGACATCAGTATATTCTCATTGCTGTTGATTACGTGTCCAAGTGGATTGAGGCTATTCCCACCCGAACCAATGACCACAAGGTAGTCACAGATTTCGTCAAGAAGAACATTTTCAGTCGGTTCGGGATTCCGAGGGCCATCATCAGCGATGGTGGCACTCATTTCACTAATGCCCAATTTTGTAATTTGCTGGCAAAATACGGGGTTAATAACTGAATCTCCACACCTTACCATCCCCAGACGTATGGATAGGCCGAGATCTCCAATCGGGAGATCAAGAATATTCTGCAGAAAACGGTTAGGCCTGATCGCAAAGACTGGACTCAAAAGCTTGAGGACGCTCTTTGGGCCTACCGTACGACGTATAAAATGCCCATTGGCATGTCTCCATTTCAACTGGTGTATGGAAAGACGTGCCATTTACCCGTAGAAATTAAACATAGGGAATTTTGGGCAATCAAGCAGTGCAATCTAGATCTGAGTTTAGCCGGGAAGACTAGGAAATTCCAACTATCTGAGTTGGAGGAGCTTAGAAATGATGCATATGAGAAGGCCAAGATCTACAAGGCTCGAACCAAAGCTCTTCATGACCAATTGATTTCCCGCAAGAGCTTTGAGCTGAACTAGAAAGTTTGGCTCTTCAATTCTAGACTTAAGCTCTTTCCCGGCAAACTTAGGTTGAAATGGAACGACCCATTCATTATTGATCAGATATTTCCAAATGGAGTTGTTCAGATCTCTGACCCGAAGACAGGTAATTCATTCAAAGTCAATGGTCAACGTTTGAAACCTGTCATTGACTGTACTATTCCAGAACCCATCTCAGACATGGTTGCTCTAGCCATGTTGTGATTTCTTTGGCTAGACTTCACCTAACTGACGACATTAAACTCAACAGTTGTACAGTCTGACTCAGAGCTAACCCGAGCTTCATATTCAGGTGATATCTTCTACATTCTACCATTCCTTTCATGTCTTTTATTTTCAATGTGGACATTGCATCAGCTAGGCATGGGGGGGTGGATTCATTTCTGAATCATTTTGTCAGCTCTGTGGAATTTTTGTAAATTCTACCTATTTTCTTATATTTACAAAAATATAATTTAATTAGGAAGGAATACTTGGACATTAGGACCTTTCAATCTTAGGAAATATTACAGTAGGATCTGAACACTAAGACCCTTCAGGTCTTTGGGCTTAATCAGCCTGAGTATCCACTAAAATGTGGATTTATTTTTCGAGTCCTCGCCATACTGAATTCTATTTTAATTTGATTAAATAAGTTTAGGTGATAAGTACACAACTTATCAACCTGCCCTCTGATTTGAGAGAACTTTAAGTCTAAGCATCTACACACTATTCGTCACTGACTCGTTGTTCAGCTTTTTTAATAGAAATTGGGTAGCTAATGAACCTTCTAGGGTGATATGGCTGGTAAGTTATCATGGGTAATAGGCCATAGGTAGGTTGTCTAGAGCCCAGTCACTGGATCACTCTCTTCTTGCTGCCTTTACGTAAATCTTAGGCCAGGGAAGCCACCTACTTAAAAAGAAAAAGAAAGTCAAAAAGAAAAGAAAAAGAAAAAGAAACAAAAGAAATAAGCCACACTTCACCGCATGAGTATGGCTGGCAAGTTGTCGGTGGTAATAGCTCATCGACCGGTTGTCTAGAACCCAACTCAAGAAATGCACTAAAAATTCCCAAAACACTTAGGAAGAAGCGGAGAAGTAGAATAAGCTAGGGAGATATACACTGGATTCACCCTTGTGTTGACCCCATAAAAAAATAAAAGTAGGGAGAAAACTACCGGTCGTAAAGATACACCTTTAGACAGAACTCTCTTTTTAAGGTCACCTAGGGGCGTAGAAACCCGAAGTCTGTTCTGATTGTCGATCAATGAGTCTATCACATTCACAAAAAGATGCTTAGAACTTAGGGTTCTCATCAAATCTTGGGTAGGTTGAGTGACCATAGAAAGCCACTCTATAACCCTAAACTCAAAAATCCAAAAAAATTAGAAACGACGAAAAAGAGAAAAAGAGATCTTTCTTTGAATAAGGCGAGGGCTTGAGGCGGTCTGCATTTTGGCAAATACCTAGGCGCTATTTTGTCTTTGAAAGTTCAGGTCCCAAGTAAAAATTTCTTAATGTTGAAAATGATTTGTGCCTGAGTAATCCAACCTAATTCTTTTATAAATAACATGTAGTTTTTGCTAGGGACTAGCAAAATATAGGGATGGGGGTGTGATGTACATACATCTGATCAACCTAAAATGTCTATTAATACAAGTTCTTAATGTCACATTAGCATTATACATTGTAAATAGTGCATAACATGTATAATCATGCACTTAGGTCAAGTTGTATAAATTATATAGCAATTGTCTCCTTTTTATGGCCAGGGACAGGGCAACTTGTTTATCGGAGCCTCGGATCGAAGATCCAATCATACGGATTTGATTAGGGCGACGATTGGAGTTCAAAGACTCCAAGATCACCTTGATCGGACATCCGTAGCACCAGATAGAGACCGAGGAACCCTAAAGATTAAGGGCCAAGATGGTGTTAATTCGCACCTCAGACGACAAATCCGACCACACGGATGGGTTCAGATCAATGATCGCAGCCTAACGATGAGAAAATCGGTCCAATCTGACACTCGTGGCACCATCTACAACACTCAGAAGATGGACGACCTAGATGGCGCCACGTGGTGCCATCATAGCTACCCAGCACTGGCCGTAGCTCTTCTCTTCTTCAATCACTCAATGCATCTACACCGTTGGATGCTCATCCAACGGTCACACGCACCCGTGCACAAAATCATCGCCGCGCCTCAACCGCACACGTAGCGCAACGGTTAAGGCACTACGTAGGCGGGAAATGAAGGTTCGAATCGTGCGCAGTGTTGCCACCTCCCGTGCGGGCGTGCCATCGTAGTCGTGCAATTGGCATCAAGTGGCGCAGATCAGCTGATAGCGCCCACGCACTATCAAACGTGTAGCACGAACGCCCTATCGCACGTGGACACGCGACGCTGGCGAGGAGCAATTTAAGCCATCCGATCTCTTGATCGGACGGCTAAGCGTGCGCGAATGTATGCATGCGTTGAAAGCGTGAAGGCGGGGGGCGGGAGCGTGGTGCGCGCACGTTGGCCACGTTCAGGCCTTTAGTGACGAATAAATCTGTCACTAAAGGTCTTAAATTAATGTTTTGAATGTTGTAATGACCAAAATGCCCCCACTCCTTGCAACTATAAAAGGAGACCTCTACCCTATGATTTTCTCATCCCTTCCTTCTCCTCTCTCCCTCTCCAAAGCTTAAGAGAAGCTTGTCCCACACCCGAGATGCTCCTTAAGAGCTAAAATCAAGTTTTCGCCCCCATTCTGAAAGCGGATCCCGCGACGATGACGACGTGTTGCTTCGTTCCTGTTCCTCCTACTTCATCCTCCTTCCCGCTCCGTTCCTCGTCTTCCAGGCATTGTCCCATCCGGCTCGTCCTCCAAGCGATAGTTGAGGAGGATAACTTCTCTCTCCCTTCTTTTTCCACTTTCTAGAGTAGAATTTTTCTGCTTTCTAGTTGTAACAATTTCCCACTTTCTAGTGTAATCATTTCTTGTTTTCTTAGTTGTAAAAATATTATTCAATAGTAAGTGGTTGTTCTCTCTCTCTTATTGTTTATATTGCTTCCATTGTGATTATTTCATCCTTTAAACAAAAATACAAAAAAAAAATATAACTGCCAATTTTGATCGACGTAGCCTTCTTATGTTCGACTCGGAATTTCTTTATAGATTTTTCGGTATAAATTTTATTTGTTGAATGGATTTCTTCGCAACTTGAACTACAACGATGGGTTTTCAAATCCAATTGCGAACGCGTAGTCATCCGCATTCAACACTTGTACTATAGTAGACATCAAAGGGGTTGAGTTAACTCTCTACATGCATCAAATTTACATGGATGACTCTGTAAAACCCTTCCGAGATATGAAAAGATGGTTAAACCCCAACATGCGAGAAGTGGTGAAGAAGGAAATCTTAAAATGGTTGGATGCGAGGATAATCAACCCTATTTCTGATAGTAAATGGGTCAGTCCTATTCACGTGGTACCCAAAAAGGTAGGATTCACGATGGAGACCAATGAAAAAGGGGAGAAAGTCACCACCTGACCCACAACAGGATGGAGGGTATGCATAGACTATCGCCGCCTTAACATCGCTACCCAAAAAACCACTTCCCTCTACCATTTATTGATCAAATGCTGGAGAGATTGGCGGGGAATAAGTACTTCTATTTTCTTGGTCGATATTCTGGGTACAATAAGATTATTGTCTTTGTAGACGACCAGGAGTGCACTACTTTCACGAGTCCTTATGGCACATTTGCCTTCCGTCGGATGTCATTTGGACTATGTAATGCTCCGGGAACATTTTAGCGATGTATGATGTCCATCTTTTAGAACATGATTGATGAGTTCGTAGAGGTTTTCATGGATGACTTTTCCATATACAACTTGTCATTTGACCATTGTCTCTCGTATTTAGAAAAAGTTCTCACCTTCTGCAAAGAGAAAGGATTGGTGCTCAGCTGGGAGAAAAGCCATTTTATGGTTTAGCAAGGCATTATTCTTGGACATGTAGTGTCCGAGCGAGGTTTAGAAGTGGATAAAGCTAAGGTTGAGTCCATTTCAAAGCTTCCACCGACACCAATGTCAAGCCAATCCGATCATTATTGGGCCATGCTGGCTTTCATAGGTGTTTCCTTAAAGACTTTAGCAAGATTTCTAGGCCACTTTGCGAATTACTGGACACGGATACTACCTTCATTTTTTATGCAAAGTGTGCTTAGGCCTTCAAGTCTTGAAGGAGGCTCTCATAATTACACCTATCCTACGAGCACCTGATTGGACCCTCCCATTTGAGTTGATGTGCGATGATAACTCTGCATTTAATGATGATAATTCCATCAACCAGAGTTTATTTTAGGGTATATGTGCATTAATAACATACCATGATGGGCATGGGAGCACTGCATGCATTGCAAATTAAGATTGCTTATAAATCAATGTTTAATGGCCATATGTACAAGTGCATGTTGAAACAGGCCTTAGATGAGAAATTAGATTGCATGGATGAATTCAGATTGACAAATGGAGTCCAACGGACTCGAAATCACTTAAATCCGACATCCAGAGCTTCCCTAACAAGCCCAAGAAGTTCTGGTCGTTGATCTGATGATCAATGGCCCACAATCGACTATGTGGCTCCCGCACCAGCATCCATCGCGCACCAACACAACCGCAACTCCTCCATCGTGAAATCTTGACCGTTGGATTTCCATCTAACGGCCGACTACGCTCGCATTTGACTTGGCCTATGGGACTAATCGCGAAGGCAGCGCAGTGGAGAAAGCCTCGACCTCGCAAGCAGCAGCGAGCATTCGACCCCCGCTGTGCCCCAAATTGCAATATCGATAGTGGTCAGACCCGGATAGGTTGTTAATATGGTGATTTTATCATTGAAGTGTGTATAGTGGTTAACCTAAATAGGACCTAACCATCTCCTTACAAAATTTTTAACCTGGCCTACTTGATTTTATCTTGGTCACTTTTAGGCCCAGGGTCGAACTCAGGGAAGTGGGGTTACAAGTCAAGTTTCTACCCCTTTCCTACAATGAATCTCTTCTGTTTGTTTATTGTGTTTTTAGTATTTTTTTTCTATTTAAGATTTTTTCTGATAATCTTGGTCCTTGAGGCACACCCTCAAAATTAGGTTCTTGACTTTGAGCCAAATCAGGGTTCCAAAACGGGTCTTACTATTCGCAAGATGGAGTTCCTGCAATTCAAAGATTATCTTTTCTCTTTTATATATATTTTTTTATCTTTTTACTATCAGGAAAGCGAAACAGAAATAAAGTAGATATAGTATATATATAGGTATATACTATATATGTATAAAGGGGTGGGGGTGGAGGCAGAGATGGAGTGTAGCATGATATTGAGTCGGTCGTCGTCTAGAAAGATGCAACCGACAGGACGAGGTGCTGCATGGAGTGTAAGGTGGATGGATGGAAGATGAGTGTGACCACGCTTTTTGTACGCATGTATCGGGGAATATCAGCAACTGGTGCAGATATTCCCGCGATACCACGTATGATAAGTAATGTGAAAAAAAAAATATATATATATATATATATATGTATATTTGTAAATATATCTATATGTAAATATAAAAATATGGTTATAAATATATAGGTATATATATATGTAGTTATATATGTATATGTATGTATATGATA
Source organism: Thalassia testudinum (assembly GCA_037157565.1). Taxonomy (NCBI): domain Eukaryota; kingdom Viridiplantae; phylum Streptophyta; class Magnoliopsida; order Alismatales; family Hydrocharitaceae; genus Thalassia; species Thalassia testudinum. The sequence goes on from JAZHRO010000025.1 coordinate 115,946,725, forward strand.
CTGTATAGATGTATATATATATATATGTGTATGTATATAGTAATATATGTATGTATAGACATATGTAGATAGATATGTATATATATGTATAGATATGTATATATGTATGTATATTTATATATATATATATATAAGTATATGTGTATATATATGTATATATATATGTATACGTATATAAGTATATGTATATATATAGATATATATATGTGTATATATATATATATGTATATATATGTATATATATATAAGTATATAGATATGTATATATATATGTATATATGTATAATAATACTTAGTTATATAGGTACTACTATATATATAGATATAAGTATATATATATATATGTATATATATCAATATCTATATGTATACGTATATATATATGTATATAATAGTGTATAGGTGTGTGTGTGTGTGTGTATGAAAGTGTGAGTGTAGGTGTGTAAGTGTCGGTAAAGAGAGTGAGAGAGTGCTGTGAGAGAGAGAGAGAGCTACCACGTGCTTCCTGCTGGAGATGGCGTTTAAGTCGTTTGTAGCTTCAGGGCAACGTCTGATGGCTTCACGCGTGTGCAGGCGCGTATGTGCGCAGAGAGGCGCGCGCTGGGGGTGAGCACGAGGAGAGGAGAGGCCGCATCGCATAGCACTGCGCGGAGAGGTGTACGCGGGCAAAGGAAGCGGGCGGGTGCGGGCGACGCGAGCACACGCAGATGCGCGGGCAGGCGCTGGAGCGGGCGCGGGGCTGAACGCGTGCGCGGGCAGTGGTCGGTAGCGGCACACCGGGTGACCGGATAAGTGAGAAGCTTACCGGTCACCCCACTGTAGCCACAGTGTTTTGCAGACTGGCGTGAACAGTGGCTACAGTGTATGGCCGAGCTGCACGACTGCTTGTTGCAAGTGCTGTTAGTATGGGTGGCTTGCGGCTGGCGCGCGCATGGAAGGGTTGCGACGGCCGATGGCTTGCAGGCGGAACATCGCGACAAAGCACGCGGAGAGGGGCTGCTGGCGTGCGCGGTGGAGGGCGAGGGCGACCTGCTGCTTGCGCGGTGCTTGCAGGTGTTGGCTGGCGGGCGCGTTGAAGCTTGGTCGGCCGCGGCAGGGGCGTGCAGTGGTCGGCTACGGGTGGGAAGGCGAGTGCAGTGCGAAGAAGCGGGAGGAGATGGCGCCTGCAGGCGCACGCGGAAGGCCTGCGTGCGTTGCTGTCGCCTTGCTGCTGCTGGTGTGGGGCTTGGGCGGCTGCTGCAGGGCATGCGGTGGCCGGTTGATCTTCACAGCTTGAAGCTTTGGTGTAATGGCGGAAATGGCGTGGAAAATGAAATAGGGAAGAAGGCCACCACGCCCACCTGCTCTTGATGAGCTGGGCGGTGGTGGTTTCACGGTGGTGGGTGTGCACCACAGTGAAGACTCCTGCCCACAGAGTGGCTCCTCTGAGGAGGAGGTCCTGCGTATGGAGGGAGAGGGGAGGGGACAACCTGAAAAAGAAGTGGAGCTGCTGTGTGTTGGGTTTTTGGTGTGGAGGACCAGGCTGCTTTGCAAGAAGGTAGCCGAGCTCTTTTAAAGAAGAAGAAGACATGCACAGCCATGCCCTGGCTATGCATGCCTCAGCATGGCCGGTAGGGAGATGCGACTGCAGGGCTGGCAGGGAGAGGGGGAGTAGGATATGGCGCGAAGAAGAAGAGGATGTTCCATGCAGCCGCGGGGAAGATTTTAAAATCAAGTGAAATAAAAAATAAAAAGATGGTGAATTTTGCAAAGATGCACTTGAGGAAAAAATGTTAATTGCAAGGCCATTTATTTCACTCTCCTCCCCTCTCAATTAAATGCATGCATGCGTGTATTTTTACAAATGCGACTATGAAACCCTAATATGCACTAGTAATGCTAGGAAATAGCATAAGACAGCACAATTGCAGGTGTATTTTTGCAGTGCAATCATACCCCCATGCCTATCTTTTGCTAGTCCCTAGCAAAACATTTTTGTGTTGTATTTAGAAATGATCTTTAAGCTGAAGATTTTCTCCTGAGGCAACATAGGTGTGTTTATTGTTGTATATTGTGAGAACCAATTGTATTGAAGACTACCAATACTTTAAGTCTCACATGATATAGATCATCTCTCAACTAACCAGGACTCTTGATATTTAAACCTTAAGTACGATTTCCAGGACCCAGGAGGTTTTTGCCATACTCGAGAGCTCAAGAGATTATGGCTTGTGCTTAGTGAAGGATCAAGACTGACCAGATGAACATTAAGACTCAAGCCCAGGGTTTCACAAATTTTTAAGTAAAGGTTGGTCCCAGTTTCAGCTCGTGTTTTCGGATTGACCCTTAAGAAGAAGACGGAAAACTCAATTCCCATTTTCTAACATTTGTGGCTCAAAGAAAATAAGGTATTTGCGACTTGCCCTGAAGAACTTTTTTAGTGTGAGGACTTTACAGATATTTGTGAGATATACTGACTTTTTTTTTTTTTTTGAAACACTTGTTAGTATATCTCTTACAACATTATTTGGAGGAGCACACTTTTCTTTTTGGTGGGAGAGTTTCTTTTTGGTGGAAAGAGTTTCTCCTAAACACAAGACTAAAATCTGGAATAAAAAGTCTACTTGTGCGCACAGGTAAGGACTCCACCTTCCCTAATGAATACTAGGGTTGGATCTTATGTTCACCAGGCCTTTCTTGACATGTGTGGTGTGAACCAAGATTAGTTAGGCCTTCGAGTAGAAGCAAACCAACGGATCCTGTACTGGTGTCTCAGGTACAAGAATACGTCCTTAGTTAGGAGAGATTCTGATCTATTTTATCAATGCTCAAGTGAATTAAGCCTAGCATGTGCGAATCAAGCTTCTGTGGCCTGGAAAGTCTTCAAAACAGAGGTTGAATATCCATAAACACTTATTGTATTTTTGTTTTAGCCTTCAGATTATTACTAAACACTATATATATATATTTTTTTTTTTCTTTTTCTTTTTCTTGCATATTTATAGATAGGTGGAAACTGCATAATACCATAAAATACCCAGATCCTATGGATGCCTATCCACCCCCCATGCCAAATGATGATATGTCATCATATGCATGCGGGGAAGGGTAGAGAAAGGACGAAAGATCGGGTAACGAGAGCTGAAGTGCAGGGTATACAGCAGGGTGGTAGGGTGGGTGGATGGTGGGTGGTGAAGTGAAAAGTGAAGTGATCGAGACAGTGGCGTGAAAAGTGATGGTGGATGGTGAGAGATTTGGCATTTCTTGGGACGAGAGTGTCCCAGGTGGATCGAAGAACAAGTCAGGAAGAAGAAGTTGGCCCTCAGATTGGCCAAGAAGAGGAGCTTCTTGGATAGATGGATCCAAAAGGGAATAGCCCCAGTGAGTAGGATGTAGGCTCAAGGTCCCAGTGTGGAGTTGCAAATCTGCTTGATTTGGCAGGAAAGAAAGGGCAATCCGGTCTTCAAGATTGTGGACCGGCGGTGAGTAGCTCGGATATGACTCAGACCACAAGGTATGGGAAGCGGAGAAAACCTCGTCAGAAGTCTGGCCAGGGGAAGGTACGGGACAAGGGAGGGATGGGGGAACGTCACAATATGTGTTGGTCAGGCAGTCTTCAGTGTTTATAGGCAATCCGCAGCAGTCAGAATAGGTCCCAATTAGTCTGATACACGCGCTGACGGTCATGTCCTCGTCAGACGTGTCATCCTCGATGCAATCGCAATCAAAGTTCTTAGCTGCCTTGAAGATGTTAAGCTTGATCTTTTCAGATCCAACGGCAATCTCAATACAGCCTGACTCGCAGTCGATATGGGCACGGGATGTGGCCAAGAAAGGTCGACCAAGGATGATCGGACAATCAGAAAGTGAGTTAGGAACTTCCATATCTAAAACAGGAAAGTCAACAGGAAAACAGAGACTATTGACCCTAACCACCACGTCTTCCACCACACCCATTAGGATTTTGACAGAACGATCTGCCAACTGTAACGTGACAGGGGTGGGTTTCAGATTTCCCAAGGAAAATTTTTCGAACATGATGGTTGGTATAAGATTTATGGAAGATCCTAGATCTAACAGGGCACGGTTAAAATTGCAGCCTTAAATGCTACAGGAAATAAGCGGTGTGCCTGGATCTTTCTGCTTCGGTGGTAGATTTGACAGTATAGCACAACTCGCATGAGGCGAGAGAACCACCGGATTTTTAGTTTTCTTTGACTGTCGCCTGGGTGTTGTGTAGTCTTTGAAAAATCGGGCGATAGTAGGTATGTGGTCGATAGCCTCAAGTAGGGGTACCTTGATTTCTACATCCTTGAACAAATTACGCAGGTTATCAAAGGCCTACGTATCTTTTTTCTTGCCTTTTGGCTCCCTCAGTAGAGCCTCAGGGAATGGAACTGATTCTGGCACCAATTTGGGTGTATCGTCCTCTAGCGAATGCGGTGCGCATCCCGAATGTGAGGACGATGAAGAAGACAGGCCAGGATCAGGTCGAGGCGAATCGACGGACTGCTTACCGCTCCTCTTAGTGATAGCATTGGACGATGCGGGTCCAGTGGGGTCATACGGCGGAGGAGGGTTCGCAATAGGGACATAAGAGTAAGGTGCTGCAACAGGATTAGCCTGAAATCCCGGTGGAATGCTCGAACCTTGCAGAATTTGATGTACCTGCCCCTAAGAAGGTTGTACCTGTGGTTGAGGACCACGGGGTATGAAATTTCGTGGGTTTGGAATAGGTTGGGTGGAAAGAGTGCCCTGAGATTGAGTCGTCATGCGTAGTTGACTGATCTCAGCATTCTGCTGCGCCAATTGGTGCTGAAGAGAGGTCATGTTCTCTTCATGGTGCTTTGACCTTTCCATCATCATTCGAATCAATTTATCAAGAGGACTTGATGCGTGTTCGTTTTGCAGTACGCAAGGGCCTGATGGCGGATTTGCCATAGGATTGGACTGGACCCTTGGGATGACAGGTGCGGACGGTCGCATTCGTCCACCCGCAGGGTTTTGGTGTTGCAGGTTGTTGGACCATGCGAAATTCGGATGATTTCGCCACCCTGGGTTATAAGTGGCAGAGAACGGGTTATTCCCCAGGGCGCAAGCGTCTTCTATGCCAGAAGACGTGTCCTCATGTAAGTATGCGTCCGAGCACATGGAGGCTTGGTCCTCCGTGTCAAAATACTGGCTCGCAGAAGCTAGTTCCACATGACTTACCGAGTCGCTTGGTGTGACATTCGATAAGGAAGGTCTTACGAGGTTTCTCGGGATAAGCCTGGTGTTGGAAGAATTTGGATTGTGACGAAGTGGTGAAGTGGGGGTGTTTGCCATAGAACGGACGGGGTTGGCTAGAAGCTCGTCCAGCTTCTTGTGTACGACGGAGACTTCATCTAGCTTTTGTGCTATAAGGCTGAGATCAGTGGATGAATGGGAGGGTCCCATGTCAACTTCGTGGATATTTCGGGGCTGGCTGGTACAATTAAAGGTGACAATGGAAGCATTGTTCATTGAGTTTTCACTCATATTTTCAAACAATTCGAATGCTCCATTCTCATCTTTATTAATAAAATTCCCTCCACAGGAAGTGTCTGCAATTTGCTTCAAAGTCTCATTTAGCCCATAGTAGAAAATCTGGACTATATGCCACTTAGGCAGACCGTGGTGCGGACACTTCCTGAGGAGGTCATTATACCTCTCCCAAGCCTCATGAAATTGTTCGCCGTTTTGTTACGTAAATGAAGTGATAGCACGGCAAAGCACATTAGTTCGCCCGATTGGGAAGAACTTCTTGAGAAACACTGTTCACATCTCTTCCCAAGAGTGGATGGTTCTCCCAAGGGAGCGTAGCCGCTGCGACGCTTTATCCCGCAATGAAAACGGGAACATTTTCATGAGGACTATAGGTAACCCGATATTTCTTGGTTTAACAATTTTGGCTAATCGGATTAGGTCTTCCAAGTGGAGAAAAGGATCTTCACTTGCAAGTCCATGGAAGTGAAAATTTATTAGGCCAATTATGTTTGGTTTCAATTCAAAGTCGTCCCTGCCCATGGGGACCCGAATTTATCCTATGGTCTCTGTAGCAGCGGGATTCTGATAGGAGCTAAGAGACCTAGGCTCCTCCCGTTCGGGAGGGTTCTGCATTTACTCCAATGTTTCCCGAATGGCTTCAATTTGCTCATTATACATTTCCATTTGGGCTTGGAGGCGGGTTATAGGATCTAAGGCTCCACCACCTGGTGGGTTCTGAGGGTGGTTTCCTCCCTCGGGATTTGGGGGTGGGCATGCAGCCATGTTTGTGGAGGAGGAGGACGATTCGGTTCTTTTCTAAATTTATCAGGCAATTCACACAGTTCGGGGTTTTGTGACCTCCTCCCAAACATGCACTACCGTAGGAGGAATTGGGGGGATAAGAAGGGAAAAGAGATGAGAGAAATGACGTCGCAAAGGTAGACTTGATGACAAATCAGTACAATCAAATTCCTAACCTTGACAATGTGCCCTTAGACCTAAAAATCTAACTTACCTACTATCACGAACTACGGAACCGAATGCAAGCACCGCGGAACCACCGGGCTAGATTGAAAGGCCGTTTGCCCTAGTCTTAGACACCCGATAGCACGCGGGAACCCTCACCAGTACGTAGACGCTACACGCAGGTAGTTAGACCTCCAATCCTTAATAAGGGTCAAGTTGCTACCAGTTTTAGTTAGAGGTTTCGGATCAAGTGCTTTTGGAATGTGAAGGGCGTTGTTTACGGGTAATGCCCAAGTGATTGATTTTTCAAGTGTGTAAAACAAGCATGCAACGGGGAAATCTCCCCGAATTGAAGTTTTTAGTTGGTGAATGGTTTTTAGAATTCAGCCTTAAGTAGTATGGATTTTAGGATTTCGCTAAATTACCAATTCAACCAATCTCCGGGTTTTGCAAGAATACAAGTTTTCTTCTAAGCCCAACAAATCCTTCTTCAATATCAATTGGTTAATGCATGCTATAATGCAATGGGCTACCCTAAATGGAGATTTCTATGTATGGATGCACGAATCAGTTTGAGATTACTGTGAAAGGGAGCCAAAACACTTCATTTCAAGTGCTCCCAATCACTAGAAAGATTTCCACACAAGGCTCAACCAAAAGATAAGGAAAATCAAATTGTTGGGGTTGAAGTATTCGGGATCGAATCTTAGGCAAGTTGAAAAGTCGTGGTGGGGTTGGAATCAACTCAATTCCAAGTCTCCCCATCAAAAGTGTGATCCCGAATTTGCAGATAAGTGAGGCAAAGAGGGGTGCAATCAATCTTTTTATGTTTGCCTCAAAGAATACTTCACACGGCGAAAAATTCAAGAATCAAGATTCTTGGATTTTCGCTATGCAAAGTAAGGCGGGAAATCCCAGGGCGGTGGGAGTAAAGGCAATCAATCAAACAAGTGAATTTTAATCCACTTGCCCCAAGAGATCCCAAGAAGTTTTTAGTTTTTAGTTTTTTTTTTTATTAAGGTGACAAGTTAACCTAAGTTGCTAAGCAAAGAAGACCTACTTGTTCAGCAACGTGTGCGAAGCTCCAATGCGGTGTCGGCGTCTTTACGCTCTCGTTCCCACCTTGGATCTGCCCCCGTCTCTGACTTCGTCTGCCTGCCTTCTCCTTGCAACAGGTTTACCTGCACACCAAAAATGAAAACACCTGTGAAGAGAGAAGAGAAAAATGAAAGAAATGGAGTAAAAACTTACTTGAAGGTGCACTTCCCCGGCAACGGCGCCAGAAAAGGATGGTGGTCGGACCTGGATAGGTTGTTAATATGGTGATTTTATCATTGAAGTGTGTATAGTGGTTAACCTAAATCGGACCTAACCATCTCTTTACAAAATTTTTAACCTGGCCTACTTGATTTTATCTTGGTCACTTTTAGGCCCAAGGTCGGACTCAGGGAAGTGGGGTTAAAAGTCAAGTTTCTACGCCTTTCCTACAACGAATCTCTTTCGTTCTTTTGTTGTGTTTTTGGTGTTTTTTTTTCTATTTAAGATTTTTTCTGATAATCTTGATCCTTGAGGCACACCCTCAAAATTAAGTTCTTGGCTTTGAGCCAAATCAGGGTTCCAAAATGGGTCTTGCTATTCGCAAGATGGAGTACCTGCAATTCAAAGATCATCTTTTCTCTTTTATATATATTTTTTTATCTTTTTACTAACAGGAAAGAAAAACAGAAATAAAGTAGATATAGTATATATATATAGGTATATACTATATATGTATAAAGGGGTGGGGGTGGAGGCGGAGATGGAGTGTAACACGGTGTTGAGTCGGTCGTCGTCTAGAAAGACGTAACCGACAGGACAAAGTGGATGGATGGAAGATGAGTATGACCACGCTTTTTGTACGTGTGTATCGGGAATATCAGCAACTGGTGCAGATATTCCCACGATACCACGTATGGTAAGTAATGTGAATATATATATATGTGTATATGTAAATATATCTATATGTATATATATATATATGGTTATAAATATATAGGTATATATATATGTAGTTATATATGTATATATATATGTAGATATATATATAAGTATATAGATATATATATATATGTATATATGTATAATAATACTTAGTTATATAGGTACTACTATATATATAGATATAAGTATACATATATGTATATAAATATATGTATATATATCAATATCTATATGTATACGTGTATATATATATATGTATGTATATAATAGTGTATAGGTGTGTGTGTGTGTATGAAAGTGTGAGTGTAGGTGTGTAAGTGCCCGTAAAGAGAGTGAGAGAGTGCTGTGTGAGAGAGAGAGAGAGAGAGAATTGCCGCGCGCTTCCTGCTAGAGATGGCGTTTAAGTCGTCTGCAGCTTCAGGGCAACGTCTGATGGCTTCACGCGCGCGTAGGCGCGTATGCACACAGAGAGGCGCACGCTGGGGGTGAGCGCGGGGAGAGGAGAGGTTGCAACGCACAGCGCTGCGCAGAGAGGCGTACGCGGGCGAAGGAAGCAGGCGGGTGCGGGCGACTCGGGCGCACGCAGATGCACGGGCGGGCGCTGGAGTGGGCGCGGGGCTGAACGCGTGCGCGGGCAGTGGCCGGTAGCGGCACGTCGGGTGACCAAATAAGTGAGAAGCTTACCGGTCACCCCACTGTAGCCACAGTGTTCCGCAAACTGGCGTGAACAGTGGCTACAGTGTATGGCTGAGTCGCGCGACCGCTTGCTGCAGGTGTTGTGAGTGCGGGCGACTTGCGGCTGGCGCGCGCGTGGAAGGGTTGCGCCGACGCGCGCGTGGAAGGGTTGCGCCGGCTGGTGACTTGCAGGCGGAACGTCGCGACAGAGCGCGCGGAGAGGGGCTACTGGCGTGCGCGGTGGAGGGCGAGGGCGACCTACTGCTTGCACGGTGCTTGCGGGTGTTGGCTGGCGGGTGCGTTGAAGCTTGGCCGGTTGCGGTAGGGGTGTACGGTGGCCGGCTGTGGGCGGGAAGGCGAGTGCAGTGCAAAGAAGCGGGAGGCGATGGCGCGAGCAGGTGTGCGCGTAAGGCCTGCGTGCGCTGCTGCCGCCTTGCTGCTATTGCTGTGGGGCTTGGCTAGCTGCTGCAGGGTGTACGGTGGCCGGTTGAGCTTCACAGCTTGAAGCTTTGGTGTAATGGCGGAAATGGCGTGGAAAATGAAATAGGGAAGAAGGCCACCACACCCACCAGCTCTTGATGAGCTGGGCGGTGGTGGTTTCACGGTGGTGGGTGTGCACCACAGTGAAGACTCCTGCCCACAGGGTGTCTCCTCTGAGGAGGAGGTCCTGCGTATGGAAAGAGAGGGGAGGGGACGGCCTGGAGAAGAAGTGGAGCTGCTGTGTGTTGGGTTTTTGGCGTGGAGGACCAGGCTGCTTTGCAAGAAGGCAGCCGAGCTCTTTTAAAGAAGAAGAAGACATGCACAACCATGCCCTGGCTGTGCATGCCTCAGCATGGCCGGCAGGGAGATGCGGCTGCAGGGCTGGCAAGGAGAAGGGGAGCAGGACATGGCGCGAAGAAAAAGAGGATGTTCCATGCAGCCGCAGGGAAGATTTCAAAATCAAGTGAAATAAAAAATAAAAAGATGGTGAATTTTGCAAAGATGCACTTGAGGAAAAAAATGTTAATTGCAAGGCCATTTATTTCACTCTCCTCCCCTCTCAATTAAATGCATGCATGCGTGTATTTTTACAAATGCGACTATGAAACCCTAATATGCACTGGTAGTGCTAGGAAATAGCACAAGACAACACAATTGCAGGTGTATTTTTGCGGTACAATCAATCGCCCGCACCGCAGCTGATTCAGACTGCTCGATCACCATCGAACGACTCTAAGGCGGGCTATGTGGCACGCTCTCAAGCTCTCGATGCGAACGCGCGTGATCACACGCAAGGCATGCGCTCACCACACGCGAAGCACGATCCAAGCGCTCCCTGCTCGCGCGATCACAGCTGTTGAAGTGAAATCCGATGGTCGACGCACGTCCATCATGCGAACGCCTATCCCTCTGTGGGCACGGGAGGGCGACATGGTGTGCCCTCAGCCATCCGATGGCTATCCGCACCTTGGATCCAATGGTTGAGGACGTGCCGGCGTGGATTCAAGGGAGAAAACACATGCGCGCCTAAGGACCGGCGGGCAAGGGGCTTCACCGACACTTATGCAATGGGTTTAGCGATGTCCCGGACGTCGCTAAAACCCTTACTTAGTTTGGAAACCCCTTTTTCCCTATATAAACCTCTTCAACCACCCCATTCAAGGGCATTCAATTCACACACACTCTCCATGCAATACTAGCCCTCTCCTAGCTCCACTAAACACTCCATACCTGCCCCGGAGTTGTCAAGCCACCAATGGAGCCCCCCTCCACCACCATGGCCGCCTTGCCTCCTCCTCACACTCTACTTTAGTTTTATGTTGCACTTGTTTAAGCCTTCATCTATGGTTATAGTTGTAAACAAACTCTAATTGCATGCTATAAGTTGATGTTTCGTATATCATAGCTCACATCCTCTTAGAATGATTGTCATGTTTTAAACACAAGCTCTAACCCTACTCTCTCTCTCTCTCATTTTCTCGCAAGCAAGCAAACCAAACATTCTTGTAAAACTAAAGCAACAAACTAATCCGATTTCACACCTCCTCGTGTTTGACACTTGGACTCACCAAATCCACATCTTAAATTAAAACCGATGTCGCTGATGCGAACTCGAATAGGTCTTATTAATATGGTGATATTATCGTTGAAATTAGTATAGTGAGTTAACCTAAATCAATTCTACACTAGTTTCACAAAATTTTTAACCTGGCCTACTTAATTTTATCTTGGTCACTTTTAGGCCCAAGGTCGATCTCAGGGAGGGGGGGATTAGGAGATCAAGGAGTTTCTACGCCTTTCCTAAAATGTATCTCTTGCATTTATTATGTTTTGGTTTTTCTACTTTTAAGATTTTTTTGTGATAATGTTGTTCTTGAGGCACACTCTCAAAAATGAAGTCCTTGGCCTTGAGCCAAATGGTCTTTGGCTTGAAGCCAACTTAGGGTTCCAAAATCGATCTTGTTACTCACAAGATCGAGTACATGCAAGACAAGAATTATCTTTTCTCTTTTATACTTTTTTTTTGGTCTTTTTAATAGCAAAAAATAAAAGACAAATGAAAGCAGAATAAATTGCAAGGAAAGAAATGAAAAGAAATACTTAGCTTAGTATATATATATGTATATATATGTAGTAGATATAGAATATATATATAGTTATATATTATATAGATAGGGGTGGAGGTAGAAATGGAGATGGAATGTAGCACGGTATCAAGTTGGTCGACGTCTAGCAAGACGCAACCAACAAGACTAAGTGCTGCGTGGAGTGTGGGGTGGGTGTGTGTGAGTGTGGGTGAAAGCGCTTGCTTTGCGCAGGTATCGGGAAATATTGGCAACTGGTGCGAATATTCCCGCGATACAATGCATGGTGAAGGGGTGACTGCACGAGTATGTGGGTAGTAGTAGATGTGAGGTGAATGTGTGTATGGGAGAATGTGGATATGTGGATATATAAGTATATATGTATATATATAAGTAGCTATAACTATATATATATTTATTTGTTTATTTTAAAAAATATATATATATATATTTATGTATATATAGATATTTATGGGTGAGAGCATGTGAGTCTATATATATGTATGCGTGTAGGTGTGTGAGGGTGTGTGTGTATGCGAGAGGATGGCATGCAATGCAGGTGCTGAAGGAGCATCGCACTGCGTACAAAGTGGGAGAGAAGCCACATGTGCAGAACATAAGGTCTGCGCACAAAGCCGCAGCGCACAAGGGCGCGTGCTGAGCGGTGAGTTAAGACGTATGGAGGCGTCGTGCATTGTCTGGCAAGTGGGTATGGGCCGCTTCCACACGTGGGCACGTAGGGGATGTGCAGGCATAGCACGCAACGCAGAAGGGCGCGCGCTGAGCGGTGAGGCGCGGGTGCTGGATGACCAGGTGGAGGTAGTAATAGCGAGGAGTGAGAACGCAAAGCCACCGACTAAGTGAGAAACTTGCCGGTGGCTATAGTGTCGTGAAGACTATGATGAACAGTGCGTTATAGTGTAGTGCAGGGATCGGTGACCGGCTGAGGTGGTGCGGGGCGCAGAGAAGCCACTGAGCACGCACACACATGCAGAAAGGGAAGTTGGATTCTGTGCACGCGTACGGAGGTACGTGGAGGCACGTGGAGGTGCAGGCCGAGCTTCAGAGCTTGAAGCTCTGCAACAATGGCGACGAGGGCAATGAAACGAAGAAAAACAAAACTAAAAATGAAATCAGAAAACAAAGGCTAGTACGCAAATAACACAAAAAGAAGGAAACCACCACGCCCACCTGCTCATGAAGGAGCTGGGCGGTGGTGGAGCTCACAGTGGGGTCTTGAGACGACTGTGAACTTCTCCTACAAACAGTGTGCCTCTTCTCAACTTGTGAGAAGAGGAACTGTGTATGGAGAGGGAGAGGGAAAGAGAGTGGCCGGCGGGTGTGTGTGGTGTTGTGTGTGTTGTCTGCGGGTGGAGGGCCGGCCTTCCCAACAGGGGAGAGTGCATGCTCTTTTATGGAAAGAGTGCATGCCTCTCCCCATGCAACTGGCATGAGGGCGGCGAGGGGACATGCACAGCAACCGTGAAATATAGAAATGGGAGCGGTGAAATTGCAATGCACACACACAATGAAGATGTTAATTATTGAAGTGGAATGAATGGCCATTTATTCTCACTCTCTTGCCCTCTTTATAAATGCATGCAAGTGAATATTTACAAATGCAAGTATGGCTACATAAGATGCATGGGTAATGCTAGGAAATAACATAAGATGGCATATTTATAGGCGTAGCTTGCTGTGCAATCATATCCCCATGTCTATCTTTTGCTAGTCCCTAGCGAAACATTTATATTATGTTAGAAATGATCTTAAGCTGAAGATTTTTTTTTGAAGCAACATTAATGTGTTTACCAGTTGGATATTGTGAGAACCAATTGCAGAGAAGACTACTGGTACTCAAGGCTTACATGATATAGACCATCTCTCGACTAACCTGGGCTCTTGATATTTAAACCTTAAGTATGATTTCCAGGACTCAGAGGGTTTTGCCGTACACTAGAGCTAAGAGATTATGGTTTGTGTATAGTGAAGGATCAAGACCGACCAGATGAACATTAAGGTTCAAGCCTAAGGTTTCACATGTTTTTAAGTACAGGTTGGTCCCAGCTTCAGCTCATGTCTTCGGATTAACCCTCGAAAAGATGATGGAAAAATTCAACCCCACTTTTATTGTTTTTGTGGCTCAAAGAATATATGGTAGAAACATGGTATTTATAACGTGTCCTGAAAAGCATTTGAGAAGAATTTACAAACATTTGGAAGATATACTGACTTATTCGTAAGATTTTTTTTTTTTGAAACAAGTGTCAGTATATCTCCTACAACTTTATTTGGAAGAGCACACTTATTTAGTGGGTGAGTAATTTTTCGGTGGAAAGAGTTTCTCCTAAACACAAGACTAAAGACTGGAATAAAAAGTCTACCTGCGCCCACAGGTAAGGACTCTACCTTCCCTAATGAACACTAGGGTTGGATCTTAAGTTCACCTGGTCTTTCTCGAGATGTGTAGTGTGCACCAAGATTACTTAGACTCTTAAGTAGAGGCAAACCAACAAATCTTGTACTGGTGACTCAGGTGTAAGAATACGTCAAGCGAGTCAAGCTTCTATGGCCCGAAAAGTCTTCAAAGCAGAGGTTGAATATCCATAAACACTTATTGTATTTTTGTTTCAGCTTTCAGATCATTGCTAAACAGTTTACACACATTTTTTTTTTAATTTTTTATGGCTTTTTCAATTTTTTATTTATTTTATTTTATTTTATTTTTTTAAATTAGGCTATGTACAAATTTATAGATGGATATGTATAATGGATGCAAAAGCTGCATGATACCCATATAATACCCAGATCTTATGGATGCCTATCCACCCCCCCATTCCAAATGATGCTATGTCCTCATATGCATGCAGGGATAAGCAAGGTCTAAGGGTCTTGGCACGAGAGTTGAGGTGTGAGGTATACAACAGGGTGGTAGGGCGAGTGAATGGTGGGTGGTGAAGTGAAAAGTGAAGAAGTGCAAAGTGAAGTGAAGTAAATGGAATGTGTAGGCGAAAGTGGAGGAGTGTTGCTGGGGTGCCTCCTAACGAGCACTGAATTTAACGTCCCCAGTTGGACTTAGAGTAAGGCACGAAGTCAGTTACCCTCTAGCAGGGCAATAGTTTCACCAATGGGGGCAGGTTCATTAGTAGGATAGGGTTTTAACCACTGCTCATTGACCGTAAATTTATGCCCAGATCTAGGATCTTCAATTTCAACGTCCCCAATGGGAAATGGTCTCGAGACCAAGTAAGGATTAGTCCGTTTGGATTTTAATTTCCCTGGAAAGAATTTGAGCTAGGCATTGTAAAGCCAAACTTGCTGAGATGGCTTAAATTCCTTCCACTGAATGCAACTGTCGTGAAAGGTCTTAATGCGTTGTTTGAAAGTTAAGGCAGAATCATAGGCCTCACGACGGAGCTCTTCCAGTTCCTAGAGTTGGAGTTTCCTTTCTCGACCACACAGGTCCGGGTCAAGGTTTCATTGGCGAACCGCCCAATAAGCACAGTGCTCCAGCTCCACGGGCAAATGACAAGGCTTCCCGTAAACAATTCTATAAGGAGACATACCAAGGGGAGCCTTGAAGGTGGTCAGATACAACCAAAGTGAATCAATTAGCTTATCGGACCAATCCTTACGGTCAGGCTGAACCATTTTCTGGAGAATATGCTTGATTTGCCAGTTCAACACCTCAGCCTGGCCATTCGTCTGAGGATGATACGGAGATGCGATACGATGGTGGACTCCATATTTCCTCAGAAGTGCCCGTAAAGAAGCATGGGTAAAATGACTTCCTCCATCAGAGATAATGGCTCGAGGGATCCCAAAGTGAGCAAAAATGTAGTCTTTGACAAATTGAGTAGATATGACATGGTCAGCATGGTGCATGGGAATAGCCTCAATCCATTTTGAAACATAGTCAACAGCAACGAGGATGTACTCGAAGCCATTGGAAGAAGGAAAGGGACCCATGAAATCGATTCCCCATATGTCAAAGATTTCAACAGCTAGGATGGATTACAAGGGCATCATGTCACGATGTGACATTGACCCTAGAAACTGGCACCTTGTGCACCGTTTAGCATAATTGTGTGCAACCTGGTGAAGGGAAGGCCAAAAGAAACTACACTGCAACACCTTGGCTACAGTTTTCCTCCCAGAGAAATGGCCTCCGTAGGCCTGATCGTGATAGAAGGAATACAGCGACGGATGATCTGATCAGCACCTACTCGAAAAAGTAGTGGATTATCCCAAAAATAGTACTTTGCTTCTGCAATGAGACACTCGCGCTAGTTTTTAGGCCAGCCACGTGGAAGGGAGCCAGAAGCAAGGTAATTGGCATTGTCATCATACCAAGGTCCACTTGCCACATTAATTGCCAGTAGGTGCTCATTGGGAAAAACCTCATTAATCGGTAGGGTAAATCCAATGTGGTCAAGGTCCAATCCTGAGAGATGATCAGCGACAACATTCTGGGCTCCGACTTTATCGTGGATCTCAAGGTCAAATTCTTGGAGCAAAAGGATCCAACGAATTAGTCTAGACTTGGCATCCTTCTTGTATATGAGATGACGAATGGCCGCGTGATCAGTGAATACAATAACATGCGAGCCCAGAAGGTAAGAGCGGAATTTCTCCAGCCCAAAGACGACCGCCAGTAGTTCATTCTCAGTAGTCGTTTAATTACGCTGGGCCTCCCTCATCCAGTGTCTTACTACCATAGTACACCATGAAAGGGTGTCTATTGCGTCTTTGTCCCAGGATGGCTCCGACTGCAAGGTCAGAAGCGTCACACATGAGTTCAAAGTTGAGGGACAGGTGGCTGGAGAACAGGGGCCTTGGTGACAGCATCACGTAGTTGTGTGAATTCTCGTATATAGTCAGGGCCCATATCAAAGGGTAAGTCGTTTGATAGGAGATGAGTTAAAGGTCTAGAAATCTTGGAGAAGTCTTTGATGAATCTCCTATAAAAACCGACATGTCCTAAGAAGGAGCGAATTTTCCAAACAGAGCTAGGCACAGGTAAATCAGCAATCACATCAAGCTTAGCTCTATCCACCTCAATACCCCGATCGGAGATGATATGACCGAGAACAATTCCCTCGTGCACCATAAAATGACTTTTCTCCCAAGAAAGCACTAGGTTCACACATCAATACATCTCCGAAGGATGCGGGTCAGGTTGGCTAGACAATCATCAAATGAGGGTCTGAAAACCAAAAAGTCGTCCATGAAGACCTCAAGAAAGTCACCCACCATATCATGAAATATCGCCAGCATACATCTCTGGAAAGTTGTTGGCGCGTTACAAAGTCCGAATGACATCCTTCTAAATGCAAAGGTACCAAAGGGGCAGGTGAAGGTGGTTTTCTCTTGGTCTCGAGGGTTAATAGCCACCTGGTTATATCCAGAGAATCCATCCAGGAAACAGAAAAATTTATTTCTCGCTAATCACTCTAGGATTTGGTCAATAAAAGGTAGCGGAAAATGATCTTTCTTTGTTGTAGCATTCAGTTTCCTATAATCTACACACACTCTCCAAGATGTAGGAGTGCGTGTGGGGATGGATTCGCCCCTGTCATTGACACAGATGGTGAGTCCCGCCATTTTGAGCACGACATGAATCGGGCTCACCCAGGGGCTGTCGCTGATTGGGTAGATTATACCCGCATCCAGCCACTTAATAATTTCCTTTTTAATGACTTCCCGCATGTTAGGGTTGAGACGTCGTTGCATCTCGCGGGAAGGTCGAGCCTCCTCCTCCGTATATATACGGTGAGTGCAGTAGGAGAGGCTAATGCCAGTTAAGTCAGATAAGGACCATTCAATGGTTGCCTTGTGTTCCATGATGACCTTCATTAGCTTGCACTCTTGCTCCCTGGTCAGTTTTGAGCTAATAATTATGGGGACCATTTCATTTGGCCCAAGAAAAGCATATTTAAGCGTGTTAGGCAGCACTTTCAGCTCGGGAGTGGATGGTGAAAGATCTGGCATTTCTTGGGATGAGAGTGTCCCAAAAAAATCAGAAGAAAGAAAGGCAGGGGAAAAAAGTTGGCCCTCAGATTGGCCAAGAAGAGGGACATCTTGGATTGATGGATCCAAGAAAGGAGAGCCCCAGTGATCAGCATTTGGGCTCAAGGTCCCAGTGTGGAGTTGCATTTCCTCCTGATTTGGCAGGAAAGAAAGGGCAATCCGATCTTCAAGAGGGTGGACCAGCGGTGAGTAGCCCGGATATGACTCAGACCACGAGGTGTGGGAAGCGGAGAAAACCTTGTCAGAAGTCTGCTCAAGAGAAGATATGGGTAAGGAGAGGGGGTGGGGAAACGTCATAGTGTACGTCTGTCAAGCGATGGTCTGTGTTTAGGGGCAATCCACAGCAATCAGAATAGGTCCCTATTAGTCCGATACACACGCTAACGGCCATTGCCTCGTCGGACGTGTCATCCTCAATGCAATCGCAATCAAATTTCTTGGCATCCTTGAAAATGTTTAGCTTGAGCTTCTCAGAGCCAACGATGATCTCAATGCAACCCGACTCACAGTCGATATGGGCATGGGCTATCACCAAGAAAGGTCGACCAAGGATGATCGGACAATCAGAAAGTGAGCTAGGAACTTCCATATCCAAAATGAGAAAGTCAATAGGAAAACAGAGATTGTTGACCCTAACCACCACATCTTCCACCACACCCTTCAGGATTTTGACAGAACGATCAACCAACTGCAATATGACAGGGGTGTGTTTCAAATTTCCTAAGGCAAATTTCTCGAGCATGATGGTTGGTATAAGATTGTTGGAAGATCCTAGATCAAGTAGAGCACGGTTAAAATTGCAGCCTTGGATGCTACATGAAATAAGCGGTGTGCCTGATCTTTCTACTTCGGTGGTAGATTTGACAGTATAGCACAACTTGCATAAGGCGAGAGGACCACCGGATTATTTGTTTTCTTTGACTGTCTCCTGGGTGTAGTGTAGTCTTTGAAGAATCGAGTGACAGTGGGTATATGGTCGATAGCCTCCAACAGGGGTACTTTGATCTCAACATCCCTGAATAAATTATGCAGGTTATCAAAGGCCTCCGTATTCTTTTTCTTACCTTTTGGCTCCCTTAGTAGAGCCTCAGGGAATGGGATCGATTCTGGCACCAGTTTGAGCATATCGTCCTCACGAGAATGCCGTGCGCATCCTAATTGAGAGGGCGATGAAGAAGATGGGCCAAGATCATGTCGAGGTAGATCGACGGTTTGCTTACCACTCCTCATAGTAATTGCATTGGATGTCGCAGATCCAGTGGGATCATAAGGCGGAGGAGTGTTCACAATAGGGACATAAGGGTGATGTGCTGCTACAGGATTAGCCTGGAATCTCGGTGGAGTTGCTCGGAGCTTGCAGAATTAGATGAACCTACCCCTGAGAAGGTTGTACCTGTGGTTGCGGATCACGGGGTACAAAATTTCGCGGGTTAGGAATAGGTTGGGCTAGAAGAGTGCCCTGAGATCGAGTCATCATGTGTGGTTGACTGATCTTAACATTCTACTGCGCCAATTGGTGCTGAAGAGAGACCATGTTTTCTTCATGGCACTTGGACATTTCCATCATCATTCGCATCAATTTATCAAGAGGACTTGATGCATGTTCTTTTTGAGGTGTGCAAGGACCCGATGGCATATTTGCCACAGGATTATACTGGGCCCTTGGGATGATGGGTGCGGACGGTCTCATTGGTCCACTCACAGGGTTTTGGCACTGTAGGTTACTGGACCATGCGAAGTTAGGATGATTTCGCCACCCTGGGTTATAAGTAGCAGAGAATGGGTTGTTCCCCAGGGCACAAGCATCTTCTAAGCTAGAAGACAAGTTCGCATGTGTATATGCATTCGAGCACACGGAGGCTTGGTCTTCTATGTCAGAATACTAGCTCGTAGAAGCCAGGTTAACATTGCTTACTGAATTGCTCGGCATGATACTCGATAAGGATGGTCTTACAGGATTTTTGGGAATAAGACTGGCATTGGAAGGATTAAGGTTATGACGGAGTGATGGTGTGGAGGTGTTTGCCATAGAGCAAGCACGGTTGGCCAGAAGCTCGTCCAGCTTCCTGTGCACGATGGAGACTTCATCCAATTTTTGTGCAATTAAGTTGAGATCTGTGGATGAATGGGAGGGTCCCGTGTCAACTTCGTGAACATTGTGGGGCATGCTGGTACGATTAAAGGTGACAATGGAGTCATTGTTTATTGAGTTTTCACTCATGTTTTCAAACAACTCAAATGCTCCATTCTCATCTTTATTTATAAAGTCCCCTCTGTGGGAAGTGTCGGTGATCTGTCGCAAAGTCTCATTTAGCCCATAATAGAAGATTTGGGCTATATCCCACCTTAGAAGACCATGGTGTGGGCACTTCCTTAGGAGGTCATTATACCTCTCTCAAGCCTCATGAAATTGCTCGTCGTTTTGTTGCACGAATGAAGTTATAGCCCGACAAAGTGCATTGGTTCGCCCGATTGGGAAGAATTTCTTGAGAAATGTTGTTCGCATCTCTTCGCAAGAGTGGATGGGTCTCCCAAGGGTGCGCAACCATTGCGACACTTTGTCGAGCAACGAAAATGGGAACATTTTCATGAGGACTATTGATAACCCGATGTTTCAATAGTGGTACCCAAGAAAGCCGGGCTCACCGTGGTCACCGATGACTAGGGTGAATCCATCCCCACCCATACCGCTACCGCATGGTGGGTGTGCATCGATTATATGAAGCTTAATGAGGCCACTAAGAAAGATCATTTCCCTCTGCCATTCATTGACTATATTCTCGAGCAATTGGCAGGGCAGAAATATTTTTGCTTCCTGGATGGATATTCAGAATACAATCAAGTTGCTATTGCACCAGAGGATCAAGAGAAGACCACATTCACTTGCCTGTATGGCACATTCGCATTCCGTAGTATGCCATTCGGGTTATGCAATGCACCCGCGACCTTTCAGCGTTGCATGCTAGCCATTTTTTCAGAGATGGTGGGTGAATACCTGGAGGTCTTTATGGATGATTTCTCCGTGTTCGGGAACTCATTCGACCATTGTCTTAGCAACTTGGAGAAGATCCTGAAGCGATGTATCAAGGTCAACTTGGTTTTAAGCTAGGAAAAGAGCCATTTCATGGTTCAGGAAGGGATTGTCCTCGGTCACATTGTCTCGCATAGTGGCATCGAAGTAGATTAAGCTAAGGTTGATTTAATTTCCAAACTTCCACCCCCTAGCTCAGTCGATCAAATCCAATCTTTCCTAGGACATGTTGGCTTCTATAGAAGGTTCATTAAGGATTTTTCCAAACTTTCTAAGCCCTTGACTGACCTTCTAGCCAATGACGCCCTTTTTCACATGACACCTGATCGCATCAAGGCTTACAACACCTTTAGGGAAACAATCTCTACTGCACCTGTTTTACAACCCCTAGACTGGTCCCAGGACTTTGAGATAATGTGCGATGCATCAGATTTTGCCATTGGTGCAGTCTTAGGACAAAGAACAGAGAAGAAACCCTTGGTGATCTACTACGCAATCAAAACATTGGATGAGGCTCAACGGAATTACACCGTCACAGAAAAAGAACTGCTTGCCATAGTCTTTGGGTTAGAAAAGTTCCGATCATACCTTCTGGGATCCCACGTGTCGATTTACGCTAACCACTCGGCTATCCGGCATTTGTTGGCCAAAAAGGATGCTAAACCCAGGCTCATCCGATGGATCCTGCTCTTGCAGGAATTTGACCTCGAAATATGTGACAAAGCCGGGTCCAAGAACGTCGTAGCCGATCACTTATCCAGACTTCACCTGGACCACATCGGACCCTCATTACCCTTGACTGACACCTTCCTTGATGAACAACTTCTAGCCGTGCAAGGAAGAAAGCTAGCCTGGTATGCTGACTTAGTCAACTATCTGGTGGTAGGACAGATACCGCACGGCTGGTCCAGACAGCAATGGGATAAGTTCTTGATTGAAGCCAAGCACTATTTCTGGGATGATCTTATGCTGTTTAGATTCTGTGCTGACCAAATCATTAGGAGGTGTATTCCTGAAGAGGAAGTCCAAAGTGTGCTATCCTTTTGTCATGACCAAGCCTATAGTAGCCACTTCTCTGGGAAGCAAATGGCTGCAAAGGTTTTGCAGTCCGATTTTTACTGGCCATCCTTATTCAATGTCTCACACAGCTTTGCAAAGACTTGCTCTCAGTGCCAGACATTAGTGACTATGACTAGAAAGGATATGATGCCCCTCCAGCCCATTTTGATT
The DNA here is from genome assembly GCA_037157565.1 of Thalassia testudinum. Lineage (NCBI taxonomy): Eukaryota > Viridiplantae > Streptophyta > Magnoliopsida > Alismatales > Hydrocharitaceae > Thalassia > Thalassia testudinum. Next base: position 115,968,685 of record JAZHRO010000025.1, read on the forward strand.
GTCGAAATTTTCTATGTTTGGGGCATCGATTTTATGGGTCCCTTCCCACCATCCAACGGCTACGAGTACATATTAGTCTCAGTAGACTATGTCTCAAAATGGATCGAAGCTGTAGCCACCCAAAGATGTGACCATAAGGCTGTCATGGACTTTGTTAAGCAAAACATCTTCTCTCGGTTTGGGATACCGAAAGCCATGATCAATGATGGTGGGAGTCACTTTATTCATGCCTAATTCCATGCCTTACTTAGAAAATATGGGGTTACTCATTGCATTGCCACCCTGTATCACCTGCAAACAAATGGGTAAACTGAGGTCTCTAATAGACAGATCAAGAATATTCTGCAAAAGACCATGAGACCTGACTGGAAGGATTGGTTCACACGATTGGATGATGCCCTTTGGGCATATAGGACCTCTTTTAAGACCCCGATAGGCATGTTGCCTTATCGATTTGTCTATGGCAAGGCTTGCCACCTTCCAATAGAGTTGGAACACCGGGCATACTGGGCTGTTAAGCAGTGCAATATGGGCTCCCAGTTGGCCGAAGCTCAAAGGACACTCCAACTCTCCAAGCTTGAGGAAATCTGTCAAGACACTTATTAGAATAATCGACTTTACAAAGAAAAGATGAAAGCTGTCTATGATAGACACATTCATAGGAAAACCTTCAAGCCCAATCAGCAAGTCTGGCTTTTTGATGCAAGACTTAAACTTTTCCCTGGGAAGCTGAGATTAAAGTGGATAGGACCATATCAGGTGGTCAAACCTTATCCCAATGGGGCAGTTGAAATTACAGATCCTAACACTGGGCAAACCTTCACAGTAAATGGACAGAGATTAAAACATTATCTTGCCCAGGTTTCCCCAAAGGAAGTAGTCACCCTCATTGAGGGTTGACACAGAGCTTCGCCCAGCTGGAGGCAACAAACTCAGTGCTTCCTGGGAGGCAACCCAGAAGATTCAGACTGATCAGGTACACAGCAGCACTCAAGTGATTTCTTTCTGTACCCCCTTGCATATATTTATTTGCTAATGAGGGCATTGTTGAACTTAAGTATGTAGGGGTGGTAATTCGCATTCTCTGAGTTTATATTATCAGCCTAAATTATATATATAAACAAATAAAAAAAAAAGGAATGAAAACTTAGGCATTAGGAGCTTGTCAACTGTGGGAAATAATACGAGAAGAACCTGAACACTTAGACTTTTCAAGCCTACAGGCTTAATCAGCCCTGGTGTCCACTAAAATGTGCATTTAGCCCCGAATCCTTGCAACCTTAATTTACATTAATCTGATCAATAAAGTAGGGTGATAAGTATACGACTTATCAACCTGCCCTCTGACTCGGAGGGACTTTTAGTCTAAGCATCTACACAAATTTTTGCACTGACTCACTCGGAGATTCTAACAGAAATTGGGTAGGCAATGAACCTTCTAGGGTAGTATGACTGACAAGTTGTCGTGGGTAATAGCCCATTGGTCTGTTGTCCAGAGCCCAGCCACAGGACCATTCTCTTTTATTGCCTCTAGGTAAATCTTAGATTAGGGAAGCCACCTACTAAAACAACAAAAGAAAAAGAAAAAAAAAGAAAAAGGGAGAAATAGAAAAAAAAAGAAAAAGAAGAAAAAGAAAAAAATAAATAAGCCGCACTTCACCGCACGAGTATGGCTGGCGAGTGACCGTGGGTAACAGCCCATTGGCTGGTTGTCCAAAACCCAGCTCACTAAATGCACGAAAAAGCCCCAAACACTTAAGGAAAAAGCGGGGAAGTAGAGCAATCTGGGGAGATATACACTAGAAGCACCCTTGTGTTGACCCCATGCAAAATAAAAATAGGGAGAAAGTTACCGCTTGGATAGATACACCTTTAGGCAAGCACTTTCTTTTCCGGTCACCTAGGGGCGTAGAAACCCGAAGGTTGTTCTAATTACCGTTGAGTGAGTTTATCACAATCTTCACACCAAGATGCTTAGTGCTTAGAGTCTTTTTTGAGTTATGGGTGGGTTAGGTACCTGTAAAAAGTTACCTATACACTCTCAACTCCAAAAATCCAAAAAAATAGAAAAGATAGAAAAGAAAAAAATATATATGTATCTGTATATATGCTTTAAAGCGAGGAATTGGGCGGTTTGCATTTTGGCATACACATGGGCACTGTTTAGTTTCTGTGGATTAGGCTCTTAGTATATGTTTCCTCTCATTAACAAGTAACATATGTCTAAGCAATTAATTCCTAATTCCGACTAAAAATAACGGCTATGATAAACCTTGCTAGGGACTAGCAAGGGATGAGCATGGGGGTATGATAACTCTGCATTTAATGATGATAATTCCATCAACCAGAGTTTATTTTAGGGGTATATGTGCACTAATAACATATCATGATGTGCATGGGAGCACTGCATGCATTGCAAATTAAGATTGCTTATAAATTAATGTTTAATGGCCATATGTACAAGTACATGTTGAAACAGGTCTCAGATGAGCAATCGAACCGCACCGATGGATTCAGATCGACGAATGGAGTCCAACGGACTTGAAGTCACTTAAATCCAACATCCGGAGCTTCCCCAACAAGCCCAAGAAGTTCTGGCCGTTGATCTGATGATCAATGGCCCACAATCGGCTACGTAGCACTCGCACCAGCCTCCATCGTGCGCCAACACAACCGCAGCTCCTCCATCATGAAATCCTGACCATTGGATTTCCATCCAACGGCCGACTGCGCCTGCATTTGACTTGGCCTCCACGATTAATTACGAAGGCAGCACAGCGGAGAACGCCTCGGCCTCGCAAGCAGCGGCGAGTGTTCGACCCTCGCTACGCCCCAAATCGCAATATTGGTTGCATCGTAGCTGATTCAGACCGCTCGATCACCATTGAACAGCTCTAAGGCAGGCTACGCGGCATGCTCTCAAGCACCCGATGCGAATGCGCGTGATCATGAGCAAGGCGCGCGCTCACCGCACGCGAAGGGCGATCCAAGTGCTCCCCATTCGCGCGATTGCAGCCGTTGAACTGAAATCCGACGGTCGACGCGCGTCCATCATGCGAACGCTTATCCCTCTGCGGGCGCGGTAAGGCGACGTGGTGAGCCCTCAGCCATTTGATGACGATCCGTGCCTTATATCCAACGGTTGAGGACGCATCGATGCGGATTGAAGGGAGAAAACGCACATGTAGCTAAGGACTGGCAGGCGAGGGGCTTCACCGACACTTATGGAATGGCTTTAGCGACGTCCCAGACGTCACTAAAATCCTTATTTAGCTTGGAAACCACTTCTTCCCTATATAAACCTCCTCAACCACCCCCTTCAAGGGCATTCAATTCACACACACTCTCCATGCAATACTAGCCCTCTCCTAGCTCCACTAAACACTCCATACCCCCCCTAGAGTTGTCAAGCTACCGACGGAGCCCCCCTCCACTGCCGTGGTCACCTTGCCTCCTCCTCGCACTCTCTTTACTTTAGTTTTATGTTTCACTTGTTTAAGCCTTCATCTATTGTTATAGTTGTAAATAAACTCTAATTGCATGCTATAAGTTGATGTTGTTTCGTATATCATAGCTCACATCCTCTTAGAATGATTGTCATGTTTTAAACACAAGCTCTAACCCTACACACTCTCTCTCTCTCGTTTTCTCGCAAGCAAGCAAACCAAACATTCCTGTGACAACTAAAGCAACAAACTAATCCGATTTCACGCCTCCTTGTGTTTGACACTTTAACTCACCAAATCCACACCTTAAATTAAAATCGACGTTGCGAACGCATGCTATAATGACATAATTAAACCAACGCGTTCCGCGCGCGACATGCGATGCCTCAGATTTTGCCGTGGGAGTGGTCCTTGGTCAAAAGGCTGATAAAAAGCCTCATGTGTTGTACTATGATAGCAAGACCCTTACTAATACACAGCAAAACTACACTATGACAGAAAAAGAACTTCTTGTGGTAGTATTAGGCTGATTAGATGGATTCTATTACTACAGGAGTTCGACCTTGATATCCGTGACAAGAAAGAGGTCGAAAATGTAGTCGCCGATCATTTATTCCAGATCCCAGTTGAGGCTTCAGCCCCGTCAGGATACATTCATGACGCCTTTCCTGACGAAACGATGATGGTGGTATAGCCAATGACACCTTGGTATGCTGATGTCATCAACTACTTGGTCACTGGTGAAACCCCTAGTACGTGGAATAAGCAGAAGCAAGATAGATTTCTTGCTGACACTAAGCATTATCACTAGGAGGACCTCGAGCTCTTTAGAATAGGCCGTGACCAAGTCTTACGTAGTTGTGTTCTAGAAAAGGAATAACAAAGTTTTTGAATTTCTGTTACACACTACACTCTAGAGGACACTTTAGTGCAAAGAAAACTGTGTATAAGTTCTCCAGTCTAGTTTCTGGTGGCCCTCACTATTCAAGGACACATATACTTATGTGGGGGCATGTCTTCGTTGTCAACAGACTGGAACGATTAGGAAGCGAGATGAGATGCCCCAGCAACCTATTCTTTTGGTCGATATATTCGACGTTTGGGGCATAAATTTCATAGACCCTTTCCCATCTTCTCACAGCTATGAATATATCCTCATGGTAATTGATTATGTGTCAAAGTGGATAGAGGCTATTTCGACTAAGACCAACGATCACTCCGTGGTCCTGAATTTCATTAAGGTTAATATCATTTCTTGATTTAGCTGCCCAAGGACGATCATTAGTGATGGGGGACCTCATTTCAGGAATACACACTTCACTCGTCTACTCAAAGGTCTTGGTGTCATCCACAAGGTGGCCACCCTGTATCACTTGCAAATGAGTGGACAGGTCGAGGTTCTAATAGGGAGATCAAATGAATTCTGGAGAAAACTGTAAGATCCAACAGGAAAGATTGGTCAAAGAAACTAGATGATGCACTATGGGCTTACAGAACTACTTATAAGACCCCCTTGGGTATATCTCCCTTTTGTATAGTGTATGGAAAAGCCTGCCATTTGCTTATTGAGATTGAGCATAGGGCTTATTGGGCTATTAAGAATGTCAAAATGGATCTCGAGAACATAGGCAAAGCATGCTTATTGGAACTGACTAGATTGAAGAATTAAGGAATAAGGCTTATGAGACTGCTCAAGCTTATAAAGAGCGCACTAAGGTCATTCACGATAAACACATCCTCCGTAAAACATTTGAGCCCAACCAATGGGTGTGGCTGTACAATTCTAGACTCAAGCTATTCCCTGGGAAACTTAAGTCCCATTGGGATGGGTCATACATTGTCACGCAGGTGTTCTCGCATGGTGCAATTGAGATCCAAAATCTCTCATCTGGTCAGACTTTCAAGGTAAATGACCAACTTTTGAAACCGTATGTTACTCTTTCTGATTGCTAGGTATTGGACACCTACAGGGTGGAGGAGCCTTAGGTCCAAACACTCTCTACCTCAAGTAATATCTTTCCTTGATTTTGCTTTCCAATGAGGACATTGTCAGATCTGGGAACGGGGGCGTATAACTTGAGGTTGTTCATAGCATTTATACATGTTTTGTATGCATGTAGTTTGGACTTTTATTGCAAAAAAAAAAGGGGGGGACAAGAGAAGGAAGGAGATGAAATCTTTGCAAGCCGAAGTGCAAAATTGAGGAAGAAAAAAGAAAAGGTAAACATAGAAAGGAAAGGAAAAATTATGTAAGTCCTAGCAGTTGAGTGTGGAACGAACCTAAGTTCTAGGCTGGATCAGATGGTGAATTAAGTCCTGAAGTGGTAAAGAGAAGAAGATAAGTGAGGGTACTGACTTTAGGCCTCCTAGGTCTATTTTAGGACTTAAACACTTATGTATTTGTTAAGATCTGGACTATTCCTCAAGAGATTGAGAAAGTTACGAGGTTGATGTATTAAGTCTAAGGCTTAGGAATTATTTGGCCTCGTTGTTTGCCCTTTGGTTTGTGGGACATGGTAACCTAGGCACCCAAAAAATCACACACCAGTCTGGTTCAATGCGTGTAATGAAGAATAATGCCAGAAAAGTGTTTTGTTCTGAAAAGGTTTTCTTAAAGATTTGACTTAAGAACGGCTTGAAGACACAAGTTGATTGGACGAGTTCTTGACGTAGAGAGGAGGAATGAAAAATACTCCCCTCGAAGATGCATTATAACATATCGACTCCTTGGTGCTTGTTTCCTAGGATATCTAAATATCCTACTAGGGGCAAGAAAGCACCTTGTGTTGGTTCAGGTGCCATAGGCAGCATTATCTCGAAATGTTGATTGCTAGGGTATGAATTTAGCTACAGGATGCCATGGGAGACACTATCCTAAAGTGTTGAAAGCCAGGATTCTGGGGGTTGCCATGGGCGGTGCTATCTTGAAACATCGATTGCCAGAGACCTTGCGAGGATTGATGGTGGGGACAAAGAATTCAATACAGATCGTGTTTAGGGCCAATTCAATGTTGCATTTAGGGGAATTTAAAAAGAAAAGAGAGAAAACTCTCAAAATAAATATCTATCACTCTCCTATCAAAAATGCATTGGCAAACTAAACCCAGACTTGTTGCACATACGCACAGGTACTTTAACCGTTGAGGTCAACGAACCTTTAGGCAGTTTTTGCAGGCCTTAGAAACCTTCGCAACGGACCCAAGGCTGAGGCTGGTCAGGTCTGTATCTTGGTTGGTGATGATAACGTTATCATCTACCAAATCTAGCTTTAATTGTCACAATCAACAGATAAATGCTCCTATATAACCGTCGAAGAGCCGTAATTCACTTTATATTCATTATGAGAAAAATGCATTAAAACAGGAGTAAAACTACAATTTTAACATCATATCCTAAATGCAGAACAATCATGGGATTTTCCAGAGGTTAAATAAAGGTCAAATGATCATAAATGTCTAACAAAATGGTCCATGCAGACAAAAATGGGTTTTCACGCATTTCAAGAATTAATGGACATTTGAAATCCTAAAAACAAACCTGCTTAATTAAATGAGGTTGTGGTTAGGATAAAATTTACCTAAACCTTCTAAAAATCATTGAAAAATATTCTCTAAGGTTTGGTACCTTTGATTTGACCATCTGAACCCATTTTGACATAAAATAGTCTCAGATAGATAGTTGTCTTAATTTGGATTTTTACATAAATTACCTAGTCAAACTTGGTCAAAACCAAAATCTAACTTCTCCATCAGATTCCTTGGGTCAAAATTAGGTTTGTACCAAAATTTGGGTCCAATCAGAGATCATTTTGACCTAGTTTGTATTTTATTCTAGTCTGATTCTTTTCCTTTCAACAAGCCCTCAACTTTCAAAATATTTCATTCACACCCCTAACTTTGTCATCTTCTTCACCAATAGGTCCCTGCTACCTTCGCGTGAGAAAAAGTCCTAGACCCACCAACTAGCTGACCTTCAATTAAGGAAAGCTCTCTGATCCTTCAATCAATCTCCTCCAAAATTGGAAGGAGTGTTCCTTAGATGATTCCCTATCATCTGAGCAACTTCTTGGACTTGGAATCAAAGCCAAAAGTTGTTGCGAACCTTCAAAATTTTAGAGATTTCTTCCCCTGAACTTTCGAAGCTTGTCGAGCTTCCTCACTTATTTGCAGCAATTCCTAAGCTCTATATAAGCTTTGCCCTAACTTCCTTACCTCCTTAGCTTGTTTTGGCCAGTCTCTCCACCTTCTTCTCTCCTCTCCGACCGAAAGCTCCATGAGCTCCGGCAAGCTCCTTGTCCTACCCTCTTTGCCAACCGCCACAGACCATAGTCGGCTAGATCTTCCTCCCTACATTCCTCCGCCGCTCGCAATACCAGCGAGGGTCTTCTTCCTCGTCTTCCTCGCCGCTTCTCTCTCATCGGAGGTATTCCCTTCTCCGGCGTTGGCCATACCATAACCAGTGCCATCTACCTCTTTCATCCGTTAAATTAGGTTAGTTAGGTTCCCTTAGATTCTTAGGTTAATTCCCTTTATTAAAACCCAAAACCAGCCCTCGACCTAGCTGCCAATCACCATCATCTTCCTTCGCTCAGGCTGCATCTCTAGTGAGGCTCTCCCATCACTCCACCACACCGCACGCCTCGCCAACACTCCCTACACCTCTGTCGTTCCACCACGCACAAAACCCCTTTCGTTATTTCATTGTCCATTCTCCCACGACCGCCATCGAACAGCCCACCTTCGCACAACCTTTCTCACCACCTTCTGGCCACCACACTCACTCCCACATCACGAGGACACCATCATCACACTCCACACCCTCCAGTGAAGCTCATGAGCTATTTTAATGTGGCCGAGAGGTCGTGTTGATGGCTTACAGGTCTCGCCGTCTATCATTGCCACCACCATTATCTTCGGCCTCATCTTCGGTCCTTCGATGTCGAAAGAACCTGGTACTGTGCCGAGGAGTTGCGGATACACTTCAGGACCCCTCCCAGGTCCTTGATTCAGTCCACCAACCTCAGTGGCTACTGCAATTGAAGGAAGAACCCTTCGTAGCTACGCATGCGAAGAAGGCGTGGGTTTAGTCCCACATCAGTGGGAGAACACTTGGCAGTGAATAAATTGATTTTGTCAATGTACCTTATCGCCTCAGACACTTGGGGGTGAGGTTGCCTTCACCCACACTCACCCGACCTGCCTAAACCTATCACTCCTCAACTACTACCCACGTCAATAGCCTTGGACCCGATATTGCATGATTCGAATATTTGATTAGCCTGGGTTTGAGAGGAGAGGAAGGACAGAGAGTGAGAGAGGGGGAGGGGGGTTTTGCACTTGTAGGCACTTTGCGACACTTAGTCGCTGAGAAGAAGAGGAGAAGGCTATGAAAGAAGATGACCTGAAGGAAGAAAGAAGAAGAAAGGAAGCAGAATAGAAAGGAAGAACAAGAAGAAGGCTCTCTAAGGAGTACTGTAGCAAGTGACATTTAAGTCATTTGATTTGCTAGAGAGATGTCTGATTACCGTAGCATTCAAGTTATTGTTGGTTTATTTGATATTATTGATAGTTGGATGCATGCTTAACTTAAGGAGGATATAAGTGGTGATTCAAATCACTATTATTTTTTATCATCTTATCTTTTTGTCCTCATATTCTTACGATACATTGAACTTCATTGAATATTTAATGTGACAGATTAGTATTCATTGAATATCATTATTGTGCTTGATTTCTTATGTTCATTTACATATTTATCTTGATTAATGCGTGAATTATAATACTTGCTCCATGTGTTTGAACTCAGACTTCATTTCTTGATTCTGAGTTATAAATTGTATTTGTTGATCGAGCTATTTAAGAGATTTTGCTACAACGAAAGATATTTAAAACTCCTATTTAACTCACTTCAACAGCTGGTACTTGAGTACCTTTAAGCCTATAGTTGGTATTTTGATCTAGTATCAAGAGGTGCAGCATGATAAGGCATCCTAACGATAAAATCTGACTTAGAAACCTGGTATGTTTCATATGATTTGCTCAAGATTAGCAAAACTTAGGTATATGAGTATTTGATATGTTAATTTTTATGGACTGAATTAGAGTCTAAGTATATTATTATTGAGATAAAATTTGATTTAAAATAAGTATTACGTTAAAAAAGTAAATTAATCCTTGGATTTAAAGATTCCTTACATACTTAGCTATGTGATTTGATTAATTATAATTTATGTGATGCAGTATCATTTTCTTGGGATTCCATATGGGCATGAAATCTCTCTCTCATTAAATCTCTCCGCAACGAAATCACCGCTCACTTGCCCTCCCTTTTCATCTCTCTTTCATGTTTTTCTCTTTTTGGCATTCATTTTTTTTCCTTTGGACGAAAAAAATGCAGGAACAAAGGGCGCTCCCCTCCACCTTCGCCTTCCACACTCCTCTTCACCTTCATGCCCGCTCTAGCCAACAGAGTCACCATCGCGGCTCTCTCCATCTCTGACCAAGAACTGCATCCACCTTCGACAGAGACCACCACCACCCAACACCTTGCCCTCTCGCAAACCGTCGGCCATCACCGTGACCGCGACAGCCTCCTCTGCTGCAGCATCTCCTCCACCCAACAGCCCATTGCAATCCACCGCCCTCATGCAAGGATAGAGGAGCAACTGTCGAGCTTCCTCGTCTCGACCAGAGCGTCTACGCCCCCGTCACTTCCACCGACCGCGAGCCTCTGCACTGTGCCAACCACCTGCTTCTCCGTGACCACAAATGCCTGATGACCTCTATTTCCAGAGCCTGAGGACCAGCTACGACCACCGCGTGCTCCTCCCCTCAGCCGAAGCGCCCATTGCCCTGGCAGCCTCCATCGCGACCTCCACCTCGACTCCGCTGACCGCACCCTCGGGCTCACGTCCCTTTCCTCTCCTTCCCTTTGCATGAGAACCCCCCATCACTCGATCTCTCTAGGACACGCCCGACCTTTGCTCCTCACCGTGCTCATCCCGACCACACCCTCAACACCCATGATCTCTCTAGGCCACTGTCGCCTCCTGCCACTCTGACAGCAAGCACCACGATTGCCAGCCACCTCCACGCGTGGTCGCCGTCTTGTCAAACCGCCATCGTCTACACGATGCCCTCGGTCCAGACTCCCTTTCTTAACGACCACGCCGCCAGCTGATGCTCTCCACACACGGAGCAAGCGAAAAATGTGAATCGCCTGTTTCGGTTGTCATTAAATATTACATTAATGGGATTTTTTTATTAATTAATATTCTATTATGGAGGTTTTATGGCGAAGGCTCTTTTTTTTATGTAAATATTATTTCAAAGGGTTTCATAGTTCAATTTCTTGAGGAATCAATAGTGAAATAATTTTTGACTGTTATGAGTTTAAATAGGTGTTATTTTTTTATGGACACAACCCGTTCTCTTGTGAGTGATTTTATTTTTAATTGATGATGATTGAATTTCCACCGTTCAATTTCTACTTCAACGACTTATTTTCTTGTGCAAAAAATATTTCAAATTGAAAATCAACTCGCCAGGCACCTATATCAACAGATAATGTTCTTTCAGACAAATGTTATAACTCTATCTATTGTTGGGTTGGCCATGGCCTCTATCTCAATGCACTTCGAAAAGTAATCCACTGCTACAAAGATGAAGCATTTTGGGGCCGATGTTTGGTAGAAAGGGGACAACGAAGTCCATTCCTCACATGGAGAAGGGAATTGAAGACGCAATAGGCATCATGTTTCTAGGCGGAAGGTGATGGATTGGGTAAATTTTTGGCACTTGGCGCACTTATGCACAAATTCCTAGCACTACCTCTTCATCTGAGGTCAAAAGTAGCCTGATTGAAGCAAGCAGGCTACCAGGTGATTGTACAACAATCATAAGACTTAAATGATCTAAATTAAGTTAGAACTTAGGACAATTGTAGCATAGTTTATGCATCAGTTGCATACTTTGCATCTTTACTACTTTGCATGCATATTTCTGCAATGATGTCAATATTTCATAATGATTATAGTGTTTTATTTGGTTTGGAGGTAATAAGAAACTTAGGAGACTACCTGAAGCTAAATCTGAAGTTGGATAGAGGCTAGTGCTGCAGTAGAGATGGAGCAGAAGTTGATGGTAACACCATCATTCATCATAACTAACTTAAATTAGTTGGAATCAAGAGATAAATGCTCCAAAATGATTGCTTGAGGACCGTAATTCCACTCTAATATGTTTTGAGATGAAGACAAGAAAATATGGTTAATTCTGTTGTTTTCACAACACACCATGAATGCAGATTAACCATGGGGTTATTCAGGAGTTAATTAAAGGTCAATTAATCATTAAAGACTAATAAGTGGGCTTACATCAACTGAATCAGGATTTCACACATTTCGAGAATGAAAACAGGGTTGAAAATCCTAATTATCAACCCTACTTAAATTGGAAAGGTTCTGGTTAAGATAAAATCAATCTAAACCTCAAATTCATATAAAAATATTCTAAGAGCTTTAGTACCTTTGGTTTGAACATATGAACCCATTTTGACCTAGAATAGAGTTTCAGACGGGAATTTGCTTTAATTTGAGCTTCTATGCAATTTTCCCAGTCCAACGTAATCGAAACTAAAATCCAAATTCACCATAAGATTCCTTGGGTCCAAATTAGGTTGACACCAAAATTTAGGCCCAATTAGAATCCATCTTGAGCTATTTTGCAATTTAGTCCTTATAATCTCTATTTCTTACATAAAGGCCCCTGAATTTCTCATCATCTTTACATATGGGTCCCTACCACCATTGGAGGTGTGAACAGCACCTCAAACCCAAATTGTGATCCCTCAATCACGAATTTCTCTCTGGTTTCTTGATCAAATCCCTCTAAACTTGGAGGGATTGATCTAGAGACGATACCCAATACGTTGCACTTGATCTCAAATCCTAACTTGCACCCAAGAACCCTAGAAAAATCACAAAATGAGAGGAGTTTTTCTTGCTTCAATTGCATGGAATTTGCAAGGATTCTGTGCAATTGAAAGCCTAGGATGTCTCTATAAAAGCTCTTCTTGATCCCAGCGTATTTTCGAGCCCGATCCACAACCAAAATCCACTCTTCCCTTCCTTCTCTGGCCATCTCTGCCGTGGCTTCTGTGAGCTTCCTCAATCTTCTTCCTTCGGATGTCCAATCACCAAATTGGATGATCCAATCTATTCCTCGACTTCCTCCGCTTCTCGTCGACCAACGCAGAAGATGCTTACCCCTTCGTCCTCGCCAACCACCCCAACCAAAGGTATTCACCTTCCCCGTGTCTGCCAAGTCACGCCGACACAATTTCCACCTCCTTTCGACCCATAAACTAGGTTATTCTATTCCTCTCTCTCCTTACCTTACGTTTAGCCCTATAAGACCCCAATTCCGCCATCGTTCAACTGTCTCCACCTCTGTCTTCTCCAGCATCGACCACACCTCTGGTGAGGTCATGCGGATGACTCACACACCCAAATGCCCAACCACCACCACCACTACCTTCCTCTCCCTCCGTAGATCAAAAGCCCTCTGGTTATTGAGGGCTTTGACCATTCCAAACCCCTAGTCAAATGACCTATGTTTCCGCTGACATCTCGGATGTCGTCTGGCCACCTCAAGATTCCATTCACCAGGCTACACCCACCATTGAGTTCCTCACATTACGGCGATCACCCAAAACTTTCTGATCAAGGCTTCAAGCCTATATTTCATCTTACAAGTCCTCGCCGAAGCTTCGACTGTGCAGCTGCTATCGCCATTGTCTTCTGCCTCTCTCTGGCTACCAAACATCCTATTGTCAACAGATAGAGGTGCGACTTCATCCCATGAACCAAGTGCCACGCTCAATTGGGCAAAGGAACCATAGGAGTAGGTGCAATCGGAGCTCAATCCTCTGCAGCTGCATGCAAGAAGAAGGCATCAATTTAGTCCTACCTCGTGGGTTTCAAATCTCTCACAACACATAAAAGGCATTTGCGTTGATGGCTTCTTGCCTCTACACCGAGGGGTGAGGTCCCTCTCACATCATCCTTTACACACCTCGCTCATCACCACTGCCGTTGAGCCTGGTCACTATTCACGATCCAATTATCCAACACTATTCACCCGTATACCCGATTGAAGAATGAGGAGAAATTCTGAGGGTGGGGGGTGGTTTTGCCTCGGGGTGCATGCATAGGTGCCTTTGGAGGCATGCCTCTACGCTCTATACTTAGCAGTTTCAAAGGCCTTGCCTTGCATTGGTGTTGCTTGGGGACTTTAAGGCGTCTAACCTTAGGGTCTGATGTATGATATTGGTGGAGGCATTGTATACTTAGTATGATATTGTCTAACGTGGCTATTTGAGAATAAGTGGCTCAAAACCACTATTAAGAAATTGATTAGATTAAGATATTGGGATATGTGCCTAATTGTGGGATTAAATTAGCGATTCAAATCATCATTTTTAGGATTTTATTATTCTTTTTATCGCAGTGATTTTTGATATACAATTTGACCTATTATTGAATATATTTTTTAGTATATTATTCATTGAATATCTTGCTATTATGCTCATTTGTTTATCATTGCAACTAGTATGTGAATTCCATAATTGCTTCCTGCGAACGACTCCAGACTCACATTTGATTTTCAAGATTATAAATTTAAATGTCGTATTGATTTTCATCATTATACTACGACGCAATATTTTCCTAAATACAATGATTTTCGACTCAACAAAAGCCATGGAATAAAGCTGCACACAAGCTGAAGACATAATGTAGGGAAGAGGTATACTACATTACTTGTAGGATTTTAATGCTTAGATTAAATTATGAAGAACATAGGACATCCCTACACTTATCCATAGCCTTAGGCACCTTCCCATACCTTAGCCACCCTTCCATTAGGTCAAATTTGCTTAGAACACCCTAAAACCACCTTCCAGCATAGTTCTGGACGTCCAGACATTAAGTCTGGACATCTAATTTCTACATAATCACACGCCAAAACCTAATTCAAGTACTGACCTAGAATTGGATGTCTAATTCTCTGTCTGGACGTCCAATTTTGACATTTAAGACATCTGATCTTAAGATCAGACGTCTGGTACCCTCCTTTTACTATTTCTAGAATCAAGCCTAGATCTTAATTCCTAAGGCCTATAAACCCAATCCTTGTCATGCCCCAAAATCCAGGCCTCTAATTGAAGGTCAGGGTTTTGAGGGTGAAAAAAAGGTGATGGGTTATTTAATGAGGTTGCATTAACATCGAGCTACCAAAATATCTCATTAATCAACAAAATGGAAAAGTACGAGAGGTATGACACAGATGAAACAGGAAATGACCATAATGAAAGCTTAAAAGTTACTTGTTCAGTAGTGCGTAGTGAATCCTGCACTACGTTGAAAACCTTCGCATCAACGACACATGACCACATCTGAAATTAGGTCACAAAGTAGGGATGAGCCAATCGGCTTAGTAGGGAACAAAAACTACTATAATTCAAAAAAAACAAGGTAGTGTACAACTGAACTAACCAACTAGATCCCTATCCTAACCCAGAACCCTAGGTTTTGACCCAAACCTGGAATAACCCGACCAACCACCGTGGTCCTAGCCCACGATCAATTCCTTCATTAATGCTACATGTTCTATTGTAACTATCCTACAATCCAAGATCCTGTTACCTGCCACTCCGAGTCCTGGAGTGACTAAATCTTCCCAACATGTTGAAGGAGATCTCGACGTACCCTTCCCAATGGAACACTTATACCCTAATCCCTCCTTGGCCAGAGGAAGGACCAAAGCACTCATGTACACCAAACAAAGGATATCCGCTCTGATTACCAAAATGTTGACTGTACTCAGAGTCCCTAGAAAGCTATTTCACAGAAGACATCCCTAAGTACTTGATTGCACAACAATCATAGGCCTTAATTGTCCAGAATTAGGCTAGGACTTAGCATAAGTTAGGGTAGTTCATGCATGCATAAGGATTATTTGCATCATTACTGTTCCTCCTATAGCTATGCATAGAATAATGCTATAATCCAATAATTAGGTGTATTATATAAATTGCAGGAAATAAGAAGCTTAGGAGTTGGAGCTAAGAATGGATTTGAAGCTGGACCTGAAGCCAGAGTTGCAGCAGAGCTGGAACAGAAGACCAAGAATAAGATGTAGTAGACAATAAAGTAAGGGGTTGAGGTATGTTATTCTGTTAAGCAAGAATAAAGTAGTAAATTACGAATAACTTAGGTCCATCCTAGCCCTAGGGCAGCCTAGAAGCTTCCCCAAGCCCTAGCCACCCCTAGATTAGGTCACTATACCCTAGGAAGCCCTAAAACCCTATTTCTAGCCTCTATCTGGATGTCTAGATGAGTTACAGGATGTCCAGAACCCTTAGCCACAACCTACGCACCTAAAACCTACTTCTACAACATTTTAAGACGCAAGTGTCTGGACATCCAATTTTTGCAGACAGAACCTTAACTCTTCCTTGCCTCTATTTGGACGTCCAGACAACAAGTCTGGTCATCTGACATTTCATTTTAAGACATCTGACACTATTATCAAATGTCTAGAACTGCTCTCTAGTTCCTATTTTTGAATTCAAGCATGCATCTTGAATTCCTAGGTCCCTAAACCCAATTCAACCCCATAGGAACCTAAATTAAGGTACCCTAACCCTAGTACATCACCTCTAGACCTCTCTAAGGACCTAATTAATTCCTCACTAAACCTAATTGACTTGGATATTAGTCAATTCCAACAGCCTATTCAATTGGACTCATTGAGTCCAATTGAGCCATGATCTCAGCACACACTGTCCAATTAGACTCAGTGAGAGTCCAATTGACCTAGACCTACCTTAATTGAGTTGTTTTACTTTCAATTAGGATTTCACACATCCAATGAAACTTGTATCAAGTTTAATTGCATTTTAGCTTAATGAATTAGGATTTACAACCCTAATTTGAGACCTACCTTGACCTAAACCCACTAAAACCTAACCTAATCAACCTAGCCACCTAGGTTTCAACCCACACACACCCACACACACCATCTAAATGAAAATACCTAGCCTAGAGTTCTCTAGAACTCTCTACCATGTGTTGTTGCCTTGGTTGCTAAAAATAGCAACCAAGGTGCATTCAATTTTTAGATCCACCAAATGTGGATCTAAAAACTACCCATCCATCCTCTCTCTCACTCTCCCACAAGCTCCCACCATAGGCCTCTCTAGAGAGTTTCACATTTCTCTAGAGAGGCTCCCTTGGGTCTACTTAAAGGACCTTTGGGTGGCCATTTGCACCCATCTAGCCTTCTATCTAGTTTTAGCTTCATTCCACCTCCATTACTACACCTCCATCTGAAGGAGCATACCATGGCATCTCCATCGCCTCCACACCAAGCCTAGATCACCTCCAACCTCTCTCCAAGGGTCGGCCTAAGCACCATTGGCCGCCCCTCCTTCTCCTCTCAACTAAGTCAAAGCCACTGGAGCCATCTCCGAATCCCTTATTTCTGTTAGCTAATTTGAATAGTTCTTCATAGATTTACCGCTTTACTATTGCTTAGTAGTGTAGTTCCATATTCTCCCCCAATGATGCATTCATAATCCCTCCCATAGATTCATGTATGCAGTTGTTTTCTGTTAGCTAAGTTATTGTTTTCAAGCTTTCCTATACAAGCTTTCCGCGAGCTTCACTTTGTAGCCACCATGATGCAATCAATGAAATCATCTTTTATAGATCTCTATATCTATGTGTGAAAATCATCATGAGCTTATTGCCATATTTCCTTTTGATTAAAGTTGCATGCACGAAATTTGGATTCTTTTGCAACTAAGCATGTCGACATCAATACAAAATATTGTAAACTAGCATGCATTTTTGAATAAGTAGAGCAAGCTAGATCAAATTCAAATCTACATTTTCTAAATGCCTCCCAGAGACGAACAGCCGGGACTTAAGTCTTGTTATTTTATAAATTATTCTTGACGAGCGTTTTCGCGCACTATACTACGACGAGATCTCTATTTTCAAAACATGCGCGAGAATCTCCATCTATCAAATGGCGTCGTTGCCGGGGAGGCAATGGAATTGATTTCGATCTTTTAAGCTTTTAATGACAAATATTCCTCTACTTGTTTGTTGGATGTGCAGGAAAGCAGGAAAACCGGGATCTACGCACACATCGGGCGCAGAAAAATCATCAGGTGCACATCTCCTCTTAGATTAGGATCTCCTTTTTTCGAAGCCTAGGTTAGATTTCCTTCTAACAATTTCATTTGAAAAAAAGAACCCTATTTAGTTTTGTGAAACAAAAATAAAAAAAAGTCTAGGTAGTTAGATTAAGTCTCCGTTTGAATCTTAGGTTAGTTTGCTTTAAAAAAAAAATAAGAATTTTTTTTTGAAAAAAAGATTTTCTCTTCAAAGAAAAAAAATTTCAAAATTTTTTGAAAAAAAAAATCATTTTGGCAGAAAGTTTAAATTTTGAATTCAAATACCTTTTAAAAGCTTTCCCACCATTCTCAGATTTTTAGCCAGATTTCAAATTCCGTCTTAAAAATTCAATTGTCAAAAAATTAACAATTGAAAAATTATGAAATTTGGGCTATACTTTCATTTTCAAACCTTCTTGCAAACGTCACCATTCATTTGAAGAAATTTAAAGTAGAAAATTTTTAAAAATTCGTGAAGTGCAAGGGGGTCAAATTGACCCAGATTTGAAAATTTTCAAATTTCAAAAATCAATTCCGAGCAATCCATGAATCTATTTTGACTAAAAATGGTGGGGTTTGAAAGCTGATCTCATTGGCTTTAATTTTCATATTTTTGTCGAATTTTTGAAGATCATGTAATACTGTTTCAAAGTAAAAAACCAACCAGGGGTCAAAATTCTAGATTTGACCGTCTGATGTTTAAAAATCTCTATAAATTCGGTTGAAATAGTAAAAATTATAAAAAATATTCTCTAAAAAGATAATTAAAAAATAAATCTACTTGCTAGATTTCAATTTATTCTGATTCCAATTTTTATCAAAGAATTACTCTTATTTTTGTGGTCTGCTGAAGAAGAAAGAAGAAAAAAATCCTAGAATTGCATAAACCCTAGGTTACACCTTTAGGGTTACTCTCTAGAGACCACACATTTGGGCTAACCTAGACTCTATCAAGTCTAAGGTTTAGCTGACGAACTTGGTCACCTTGTGGATCACTCACCATAAACCCCATTGAAGAAGAAAAATAGGTTAAAATTATTTTTTTAAAAAATGAAATAAACTCGAATTCGTTGTGGTATTACTGGGTGGTTTCAACCGCTCTTACCAAACCTGGTGACTAAGTCTGTGGGGTAGTGTCAAACAACCATGGCTCGGGGGTCAACGGAACCGGAGGCGTGAGCCGAAGGAAGAACCTTCCCCCTAGTCTCCTCGTAACCAAACTGGTTAGGTTAGCTTGAGAGGCAGGAATTACTTTCAGTCGGTTGAACGACGAATTTTATCTTTAGGAATTAGAATTTTAAACAAAAAATCTGGTCATCTGATCATAAGGACCATCTGATTGACAGGGCCTTAGCCTTGTCTGGTTAGCTGCACCAACCTAGGGTTTGGTTGGTGTATGCGAGGAAGGAGGTCATTCAAACCTTAATTGGTTGGACCTTGGGAGCCACTCCCAAGGAGGCGAGTTACTTCGCCCAGGCCATCTTTTCCCCCACCCTCTTCTTATATCTACTTAGCCACAATGGATAACCCTGGATCTGGACCTAATCAGGATCCAGAAGAGCTGGATCCGTGGGCTTGTCTAAGAGCTCAGGTCACTGAATCAGCTCAACCTTGGGATCAGAACCCAAGGAGGCGAAGATGACTTTTCGCTTCGCCTGATCCTTCTCCTTGGGTTATTGAAATGGTTAACCTATATCCTAACCCTAGATATTATGACCCATACTAGTCGGTCCCTCAAAAGACCGCATCTTATAACCCAGGATATGGATTTCATACCCCTGCTTCTCACCCATGGAATATGGGTAGACCTAATTCACCCCCTAGAATCCCTGAAGAACTGCCAGTGCATATCCGACCCCATTACAGAATACAGAGAGCCATACCTAGCACTAATGAAAAGGCCGCAACCTATCTTTACAAAATCCAAGCTATCACTGAGCTGAACCAAAGACAAAGCTGGATTCTGTATCAACAAGCTGTGATGGAGCTCCTTCAGGGAACAACAGGGATAACAAGGCTAATTGGACAAAATCGGGAAACTCAAGAACTACTGTTTTTGAGATATCAAGTGGAAAATAGCCTTGAAGACCTTGAAGAATCTGAAACAACTACGTCGGAAGGACACACAGGAGATTCTCAGGAGCAGATGCCGGAAGATAGTTCAGGGGAAGAAGAATCTATCTTGGATATGAGACAGGAGTAGGAAATGTTTCGAATGGGTTCATCTGAGAACTCCATCCAGGAAACTGAGGAGGAAAGGACTGATATCTCCAAGATTGAGCCACAATCGGATTATCCTGAATCCTAGGAGATACCTCTTGGGTTAGATAAGGGAAGTAGATCCATTTGAGGATATGGATCTTGAGGCAAACAATACATGTGACACTACTGATCAATCTAGGCCACTTCCCATCATAGGTGAACCTATGTTAGAGCCAACATCTTCTGATCTGCACTCTTCTTCTTTCACCAACATACCTAATTCGAATATTAGAGATTTGAGATGACACTTTCTATCCCTGATCCTAACATCCGAAGACCAGAAGTAGCTATGGATGTTTTGACCAAAGAAATGGATATGCTACCTTAGGCAGGAATTACTGAGGAACCCAATGCATATGAGGGAGAAGCTTTGAGTAGAATGAGCTTGGGACACACCTACAATCCTAGTAAATCTAATGGATGTTTCGACTCAGATTCGGAAAAGTCAGCTTCGGATGAATCAGAGATGAGTACTGATGAGAACGAAGTAATTTCTGACGAGGATTTCAGTGACCTCCCCATATATCTTCTACTTTCACGGATACCCCCATATGATCCAGAGCCAGGAGAGGGCATGATCTTTGATGTCAATTATCGTTATGAGGATCCCTATGACTCAGATTTTGGTTCTGAAATACATGTTAATCTACTCCCTCAACAACTTCCTGCTGAATTGTGGAACATGATAAATCAGCTGAATCAACATCATGACCCCCCCTCTGATTATCCTCTATTTTCCACCACCACTCCACAGTTTCTTATAGCTAGACTTTTTGGAGTAGGGGTGCACAATCAATTGGTTCGCATCTCCAGACCACTGATTCTAGGAGCATACAAGTACATCTTTCTCTTAATCTTGACTAGCTCCTATGTTAGAACTGACTCATCTGATTGAGTTTTCGCCCAGCTGGAGGCATTAAACTCAACATCTACCTCACATTCTACCATCACCAATACATACCATTTTTATACATAGCATATTTTTGTTTTAGCATATTTCCTTTTCGCATATTGCATACTGTCAGGTTGGCCGGTGCTGAACGTTAAACTTCAAGAGCAATTCCAGTTGATTTCTACCCATTTACTCTCTGCTATTGTTATGACCCGGTTCCCGAATCCCTACGGGACACGAGAATCGGACCGACTCGACTGATCCCAAGACCCAGTCGTCCAATGAGAAAGTAACCAAAAAGCAGTAAAATAAACCACATTCACCATGCAAGTAACTAACAGTAACAAAAGTACAGCAGTAAAGAAAGAACTACTACAGTACATACCACCACAATAGTAGAGAATTTAAAACATGTACAGAATATGAAGTTTACAATAAAGAGTACAAGGTGAAACAGAGATACTCACTACTACAGAGAAATGGAACAACAAAAGTACAACTACTGGGCTCTACTAGGCCCAGCACCCTTCGCAGCCGCAGGCTCTGGTTGCTTAACACCTGGTCCTGAAAAAGGGGACAAATGTGACACGTTAGCGAAACGCTGAGTAGAGTGGCAACCAGCTGGCTAAGAAAATAGTAAAGGTGGACAAGTAGCTGTTGTTTTTAATTTCTTTCTTTATTTCTCTAGTTACTCTTTCTTGAATTATTTCTCAGATCTTTCTCTTGATGTCGAATGTTCCTAGTGGGAATGATCTTGATTGCAGTCTTTTCCGAAAAGTAGAAGTAGCACGTGGTGCTCTCCTGGCCGGGAGAGTCCCCTGTGGTGGCCCTACCCTCAGTCAACCACCCCAAGGTCACTGACAGACGTAACGATGACTACGGCACGCGCGATAAATGCACGGGTTGCTACCCTGCACTAGCACACGGTCAGTCGTTTTCATTAACGGGTGCACCCCAAAGCACAACACAGAACCAGTATAGGGCAGAGCCCTCTCAGTAATAGGGGTCCAGCCCCTCCACAGTAACCAAACAGGGGTCTTGCCCCTCCACAGTCCGCGCACCCTCGCCTGACTACCCTGGTTTGCCCAGTGGGCCTAACAAGTTGGTGTAGGATGGCTAGCTAAACCTCAGGGCCCGTGGGGTGGCTAGCTCTCTCCTTACACTAGTAGCTCTCCCTGGTACTGTGTACGCGAGGGCCAAAAGTCGGTACAAAGTGGCCAGACCTAACCCCGGGTCCCTGGGGCGGCTAGCTTCGCTCTGCACTAAACAAGGGGATAGTCGCTCTCCTTGGTACTCCGTACTCAATGGCCAGCTCACTTCCCCATCCACTTTCCCAGTTCCATTCTATTTATTTTCCAGGAGTTCTACTCCTAATTCCCCGTAGGGTTCATACTCATATTTCACAGACCAAGCCATACTAGGTTTCATCATTTCAGTTTCATTCACATTTAGCCCGTGTTTCCAACGTTTAATATCAATTTATATACAAGTAGCTCAAATTTAATTTCCAAACAACAGGAATACATGAAGCAGTTACTAGCAGTAGTATTCTACATTTCACAGGCAGCTGTTATCCAATTACAGGCAATTATCATTATTCTATTTACTATCCAAGACTGCAATTCAGGTATTTAAGACATTCGTTTCAGTGTTTCTGTTCCTAGGATTCATGCCACACCCTAGGATCTATCATTCAATCTAGTTTCCAGGTCCTAGGATTCATGCCATGCCTGAGGATCAATCATTCAATCTAGTTTTCAGGTCCTAGGATTCATGCCATACCTTAGGATCTATCATTCAATCTAGTTTTCAGGTCATAGGATTCATGCCATACCCTAGGAATCTCTCATTTATTTCAAAGATGCATTTATGTTTGTAAGTAATTAAGGGGAGCCACTCTACCTGCAAAATCAGGAGTGATGGGGGCATGATCGGTAGATCCACGTGCCTCCGCAACCCCCAGAGCTGCAATAGAACGAGGTCCTAACATAAGGATCAAACACAAGGGACCACTCAG
Organism: Thalassia testudinum; assembly: GCA_037157565.1. Classification (NCBI taxonomy): domain Eukaryota; kingdom Viridiplantae; phylum Streptophyta; class Magnoliopsida; order Alismatales; family Hydrocharitaceae; genus Thalassia; species Thalassia testudinum. The sequence goes on from JAZHRO010000025.1 coordinate 115,991,546, forward strand.
AATAGGATAAAAGTATTTTAAACAAGTAGAGGAACAAATTCTGAGAAGAACGGAATCTCAAATGTGGAAATAGGACCTCGAACGGACCCTAAACGGGTCAAAAACAACAACTCTGACTCAAATCAGACGTCTGAAACAACTTCTAGATGTCTTAAAAGGTGGTCCAAGTCATACCTCACTTTGCACTGCTCCTCAGACGTCCAGGGATCCTACTGAACCGTCTGGACCCAGTTCCAGATGTCCGACCACCTCTCTGGACGTCTGGAGACGCTCTTCGCCGTCTGGTGCTGTGCCCAAACATCTGAATCGCGAGGGAAGGTGTGTCCCGCACCTTCCTAAAGTGAAACCTGCACGCGTACGCAACACTCTTAACACGGCATGAGACAGAACTTTTGGCGGAACGGCCTGCATTGCCGTATCCGTAAAATGAAGGGAGGAAGGAATACGTACCTCTCAGACATTTGGAGCTCCCTCCAGACGTCGCCCGCGTCATCTGGACATAGGTCAAGACCTCTGATTCTAGGAAAATTCCCAGAATCAAAACCTCCTCACCTTCTTCCTGCTGCGTACGGCTGTGCCGCACTCGCCCGCCTGCTGCCTGAGCTGCAGCAGCACTAGGGTAACCTCCTCAGCACCACGCTCCTCCACGTGCCTGTCGGCCGACCCCGAGCTGCTTCGGTGAGCTCGCTCTCTCTTCCTCGCGCGCTCTCCCTCTTCTCCCCTCTCGCTGCACCTCCTCCTCTCCGCACGCACCTGGCAGCAGCTGCTGCCCTCGCTCTCTCTCTCTCTCACGCTCATGTTGGAAGAAGGAGATGGTAGGGTGGTGGGTGAGGGAGAGGGAAGGGGTATTTGAAGGCGTGGGGGGGAGAAAAAGCACCTGCAGGTCGGCAGATTTCAGTTTGCACGTGCACGCGCACAGACTCGCAGTCGTACGCACGCAAAAATTTTTTTCCAGATGTCTGGACCAACTCCCAGACGTCTTAAAAAGCGTTTGATGTCTCGGGTCTTAACAACATAACAAACTCAAAGGAAGTTTCGTCCCCGAAACTTGTACTAACTATGGTGCAGAAAAAGAACAATATACGCATAACAAACTCAAAGAGGATCGAAGCCGGTCAGAAACGACGTACCATCAAAGAGCTTCGGGTACTGCTCCCGCATCGCTGCCTCAGGCTCGTAGGTAGCCTCCTCGTACCGTTGGCTCCTCCACAAAACCTTCACCAGGGGTACTTGCTTCCGTCTTAGACTCTGGACGGCTCTGTCGAGAATCTGCACTGGCCACTTGGGGTAGGTCAGGTCGTCACCCACCTCAACACTCTCGTGGCTCAGGACATGACTGGGATCGGTGAAGTACTTCCTGAGGTTGGACACGTGGAACACGTCGTGCACACCAGAAAGCTGGGGAGGAAGGGCAAGCCTGTAAGCAACGGGTCCAACCCGCTCTAGGACCTCAAAGGGTCCCACGAACCTCAGCGCAAGCTTCCCTTTCACCCCAAACCGTTGCAGGCCCTTCATGGGCGAAACACGAAGGAAGACGTGGTCCCCAACCTCAAACTGCACCTCTCTGCGTTTTCGATCTGCATAGCTCTTCTGTTTGCTCCTGATAGTGCGGAGTTGCTTGTGAATCTGCTCGATCACCTCTTGACTCTGCCGGATCAGCCTGGGGCCAACCTCCCACTTGGTCCCCACCTCAACCCATCTCAAGGGTGTCGTACACCTCTGTCCGTATAGAGCCTCGTAGGGTGCCATGCTGATGCTCGAGTGATAATTGTTATTATATGAAAACTCCGCCAGGGGCAAGTGCTCCTCCCAAGAGCCCCTCCAGTCCAGTACACAAGCACGCAAAAGGTCCTCAAGTGTCTATACCGTGTGCTCAGACTGTCCGTCCATCTGGGGGTGGTATGCTGTAATGAACCTCAACCGCATCCCCAGAGCCTACTAAAACTCAGCCCAAAACTGGGACGTAAAACGGGTATCCCGGTCAAATACGATCTCCCGCGGAACTCCGTGTAGACATACCACGTCGCCGATATACCTCTCTACCAACTGTGCTGGTCCCAAGGTGACTCGGATCGGCAAGAAACATGCCGTCTTTGTCAATCTGTCAACGATCACCCAGACTGCGTCATGTCCTCACTAGGTAACGGGCAAGCCCACCACCAAGTCCATGGTGATGCTCTCCCACTTCCACTCGGGCACTGGAAGTGGCTGCAACGGTCCTGCAGGCCTCTGATGCTCGACCTTCACCTGCTGGCACACTAAACACTGCTGTATGAATTCACCCACATCCCGCTTCATCCCCCTCCACCGAAAGTCGCATCTCAAATCATGGTACATCTTTGTGTTTCCGAGATGTATGGTGAACCTGGAATCGTGTGCCTCAGTCAGGAGCTCTCTCAACAGCTCCTTGTCGTGGGAACGCACAAACGTCCCCTCATGCGCAGTACCTGGTCTGTAAAAGAGAAGTCCCCAGGGTCTCCTGACAGTACTCTGTCACGCAATGACTGTAAGTACTGGTCGGCCATCTATCCAGTGATGATGTGGTCTATCATCTCCGGCCTCGTCTGTCGTGTCACCGTCACTACCCCACAGTGCCCAGTAACTCTAGGGGCCTCCAACTGTCCATCTCCTCTATGAGGCTCCAACTCTGCGCCTGTAAACTGGCCACGTGGGCGGGCACCTTCCAGCTCAAGGCGTCAGCCACCATGTTGGCCTTTCCCGGGTGGTAGGAAATGCTACAGTCATAGTCCTTCAGGAGCTCCAACCAACGTCTCTGTCTCATGTTGAGCTCCTTTTGATCAAACAAGTATCTGAGGCTTTTATGATCTGTGAAAAGCTCAAAAGTCTCACCGTACAAGTAGTGCCTTAAAGTCTTCAGCGTGAAGACGACAACTGCCAGCTCCAAGTCGTGGGTAGGGTAGCTATGCTCATGGGGCTTCAGCTGCCGCGAAGCGTAAGCGACAACGTGACCCCTCTGCATGAGCACACCCCCTAACCCCTGCAAAGTGTCATCCGTGTACACAACGAACCCGCCACTACTGTCTAGGATGGTGAGCACGGGAGCCGAAGTCAGCCTCTCCTTCAGCTCCTGAAAACATGCCTCACAAGCATCTGTCCAAGTAAAGGGCACGTCCTTCCGGGTCAGTTGTGTCATAGGACGTGCAATCTACAAGAAGCCCCTGATAAACTGCCTGTAGTAGCCTGCCAGTCCCAAGAAACTGCAGATCTCAATAACTGTACGTGGTCTCTCCCACCTGAGCACTGCCTCAACCTTGGCTGGGTCCATAGCCAAGCAATCCCCGGAGATCACATGACCCAAGAAGGTCACCTCCCTCAACCAGAACTCGCACTTGCTGTATTTGGCGTATAGCCTACGTCGGCTTAGTGTGTCCAAAACCATCCGCAAGTGCTGTCCATGCTGCGTCTAATCTTGAGAATAGATGAGTACATCATCAATAAATACCACCACAAACTGGTCCAAGTACGGTCTAAACACCCGGTTCATCAAATCCATGAAGGCAGCGGGGGCATTGGTCAGCCCAAATGGCATGACCAAAAACTCGCAGTGTCCGTACCGGGTGCGGAAAGCTGTCTTGGAGACGTCTGCCTCCTTGATCCTCAACTGGTGGTATCTAGACCTCAAGTCGATCCTGGAGAATACCGTGGCACCTCGCAACTGGTCAAACAAGTCATCAATCCTCGGCAGCGGATACCTGTTCTTGATGGTCACCCTATTCAGCTGTCTGTAGTCCACACAAAGGCGTAGGGTACCATCCTTCTTCTTTACGAACAATACCGGGGCTCCCCTTGGAGACGCACTGGGCCTCACAAAGCCCTTCTCCAGCAGATCCTGCAACTGAGACTTGAGCACTCGCAGCTCAAGTGGTGCCATCCTGTACGGCGCTGTGGAGATGGGGCTGGTCCCTGGTACTAGTGAGATCTCAAACTCGATCTCACGCTCGGGCGGTAGTCCTAGCAACTCATCTGGAAACACATCGGGGTACTCTCTGACCACCGGGATACTCTGGAAGTCTGCCAAAGGGCTGGGCTTCGCCACCACACAAGCTAGGAAACCCTCACACCCCTGGCTCAAAAGTCTTGCCGCCCGAAGTGTAGAAATGCACCTGAAGCCTCCGTCCATTGGCTGCCCGTGGAACTCGAAAGAAAGAAACTCCTGTATGGAGAAGACGATCTTCCTCTCAAAGCAGTCCACCAAGGCATGGTAAGTGGACAGCCAGTCCATCCCCAGAATTACGCCAAAGTCCTCCATCTATATCATAATTAGGTCAGCGGGAAGGCTGTGTCCCCCAACACTGACCTCACAACCTGTGTACACCTCCTCAGCTACAAACAGCTGACCACTCGGACCTCTGATCATGAACGGATCCTCTAACAACACACAGTCCTGCCCCAGACTAACCGCAAAACTTGCAGCGACAAACGAGTGCGTAGCACCAGAATCAAAGAGCATCTAAACAAGTCTACCGGAAACTGAAACCATACCTACCACCACTGATCCCAAAGCTCTAGCATCCCTGTGTGCCAGGGCGTTGATACGTCCCTCAGCCCTAGGTGCGGACGAAGCAGCCACAGTCTACATCAGACAGGTAGCCACTGGCCGATACCCTCCCCGCGACTGCTGTCCTCCTCCTCGCACCTGGAAACCAAGACCTCTTGCTCGGCCTCCAGTGCTCGATGCGGGAAGCATCTGCTAACCTCCAGCCCTAGACGGGCAGTCCCTCCTGATGTGGCCCGGCTGGCCACATTGGTAGCAAAGGGGGACTCGGCTCCCGCCCTCAGTGGGTCCCTGCTGACGACTGGGCGAGGGTCTGGTGCTAGCAGCCCAATGGCCACTGATGGCCCTGCAAAGCGTGATGGCTCTCCTGCAGGTGCTACGTGCCTCCTCTCTCATCGGCCCTGTGAGAAGTCTGGCTGGTAGGGCCGCTTCCGCCTGCTGTCAGTGTCACGTGCGGACGGGTTGGTCTCTTCATACGTCATAGCTGCCTCCACCACCCTCGAGAACGTCGGCAGCTTCAGGGGATTGACATACCCTCGAATAGCAGGCCGGAGCCCCTCGGTGAACCTCCAAAGGCGCTCCTCCTCAGTAGCCACGACTGTCGCTACGAAACGAGACAGCTCCAAGAAACGCGTACGGTACACGCTCACAGTCATCGTCCCCTGGCGGAGAGTGTGGAACTTCCGCCTCCTCTGGTCCTGCCACGTATGGGGAAGTACTGCTCGCAGAAGAGGGTGACGAATTGGTCTCACGTTGACTCGTCCCTCTCCTAACCCCTGATGCCCTCCACCACCTGTGTGCCGCGCTCTCCAGCTGGTACGTGGCAAAGGCCACGCAGCACTCCACAGGGGGGCAAAGAGTGTCAAAAACCCTCTCGATCTGCTCGAGCCAGTCCTTCGCCTCGGCCGGGTCCTTATCCCCCGTGAAGGAGGGGGGCTTCAGCTTCCAGAACTATCCGAAAAGCTCAAAGTGGCACTGAAGTGGAGAAGCTGGTACGCCTCCCGGTAAAGAAGCCTCGTGCTCGGAAGTGCCGGAGGAAGGTGGGGGTGGTGGAGGCTGACCCTCTCCCTCGCATCTAGTGTCGTGTCCGTCTCGTGGTCCCACAGAGGACTCCCCCTCTACAGCCCTAGGGAGAGGCCCTCACGGCGGCGGGTGGAGCTCCTCTCGCACGATGTCCCGTATCAGCTGGGTGAGGTCCTGGGCCTGAATGCTTGGAAGCAGTGGCTGATCCACTGAGGCATCGGGCTCAACGCGCCCGCCCCTCTGAACTCGTCCTCAGCCGCATCCGCGGCCCGCCTCGCTACCTCCTCGTCGAGGCATCTCCTACAAGGAGACGCGAACACGGAATAGAAAAGACGTCAATACGAATCGATATTCAACGAAGCAACCTTAAAACATATGTCAAAAGGTACGTTGTGGTGGCTACTCTAGTTACAAGCACATGAATTAGTTATTTTCCAATCAGTTGATTCGCTTCTCGGGACGACCTTGCTCTGATACCATCTTGTTACGACTCGATTCCCGAATCCCTATAGGACACGAGAATCGGACCGACTCGACTGATCCCAAGACCCAGTCGTCCAATGAGAAAGTAACCAAAAAGCAGTAAAATAAATCACATTCACCATGCAAGTAACAAACAGTAACAAAAGTACAGCAGTAAAGAAAGAACTACTACAGTACATACCACCACAACAGTAGAGAATTTAAAACATGTACAGAATATGAAGTTTATAATAAAGAGTACAAGGTGAAACAGAAATACTCACTACTACAAAGAAACGAAACAACAAAAGTACAACTACTGGGCTCTACTAGGCCCAGCACCCTCTGCAACCACAGGCTCTGGCTACTCAACACCTGGTCCTGAAAAAGGTGACAAATGTGACACGTCAGCGAAACGCTGAGTAGAGTGGCAACCAGGTAGCTAAGAAAATAGTAAAGGTGGACAAGTAGCTGTTGTTTTTAATTTCTTACTTTATTTCTCTAATTACTCTTTCTTGAATTATTTCTCAGATCTTTCTCTTGATCTCGAATGTTCCTTGTGGGAATGATCTTGATTGCAGTCTTTTCCAAAAAGTAGAAGTAGCACGTGGTCCTCTCCTGGCCGGGAGAGTCCCCCGTGGTGGTCCTACCCTCAGTCAACCACCCCAAGGCCACTGACAGACGTAACAATTACTACAGCACACGCGATAAACGCACGGGTAGCTACCCCCACTGACACGCGGTCAGTCGTTTCCGTTAACGGGTGCACCCCAAAGCACAACATGGAACCAGTATAGGGCAGAGCCCTCTCAGTAACAGTGGTCCAGCCCCTCCACAGTCCGCGCACCCTCGCCTGACTACCCTGGTTTACTCAGTGGGCCTAACAAGTCGGTGTAGGATGGCTAGTTGAACCTCGGGGCCCGTGGGGTGTCTAGCTCTCTCCTTACACTAGTAGCTCTCCCCGGTACTGTGTATGCGAGGGCCAAAAGTCGGTACAAAGTGGCCAGACCTAACCCCGGGTCCCTAGGGCGACTAGCTCCACTCTGCACTAAACAGGGGGACAATCGCTCTCCTTGGTACTCCGTACTCAAGGGCCAGCTCACTTCCCCATCCACTTTCCCAATTCCATTCTATTTACTTTCTAGGAGTTCTACTCCTAATTACCCATAGGGTTCATACTCATATTTCTCAGACCAAGCCATACTAGGTTTCATCATTTCAGTTTCATTCACATTTAGCCCGTGTTTCCAATGTTTAATATCAATTTATATATAAGCAGCTCAAATTTAATTTCTAAACAGGAATACATGAAGCAGTTACTAGCAGCAGTACCCTACATTTCACAGGCAGCTGTTATCCAATTACAGGAAATTATCATTATTCTATTTACTATCCAAGACTGTAATTCAGGTATTCAAGACATTCGTTTCAGTGTTTCTATTCCTAGGATTCGTGCCACACTCTAGGATCTATCATTCAATCTAGTTTCCAGGTCCTAGGATTCATGCCATGCCTGAGGATCAATCATTCAATCTATTTTTCAGGTCCTAGGATTCATGCCATACCTTAGGATCTATCATTCAATCTAGTTTTCAGGTCCTAGGATTCATGCCATACCCTAAGAATCTATCATTTATTTCAGAGATGCATTTATGTTTGTAAGTAATTAAGGGGAGCCACTCTACCTGCAAAACCGGGAGTGATGGGGGCGTGATCGGCAGATCCACATGCCTCCGCAACCCCAGAGCCGCAACAGAACGAGGTCCTAACACAAGGATCAAATACAAGGAACCACTCAGAACAGGATAAAAGTATTTTAAACAAGTAGAGGAACAAATTCTGAGAAGATTGAAATCTCAAACGTGGAAATTGGACCTCGAATAGGCCCTAAACAGGTCAAAAACGACAACTCTGACTCAAATCAGACGTCTGGAACACCTTCCAGACATCTTAAAAGGTGGTCCAGGTCATACCTCACTCTACGCTACTCCTCAGACGTCCAGGGATCCTGCTGAACCATCTGGACCCAGTTGCAGACGTCCGACCACCTCTTCGGACGTCTGGAGATGCTCTCCGCCATCTGGTGCTATGCCCAGATGTCTGAATCGCATGGGAAGGTGTGTCCCTCGCCTTCCCAAAGCGAAACTTGCACGTGTACGCAACACTCTTAACATGGCATGAGACAGAACTTTCGGCGGAACGACCTGCATGGTCGTATCCGCAAAAGGAAGCAGAGGAAGGAATACGTACCTCTCAGACGTCTGAAGCTCCCTCCAGACGTTGCCCGCGTCGTCTGGACGTAGGTCCAGACATCTGATTCTGGGAAAATTTCCCAGAATCAGAACCTCCTCGCCTTCTTCTTGCTGCGCACAGCCGCACCGCGCTCGCCCGCCTACTGCCTGAGCTCCAGTAGCACCGGGGTAACCTCCCCAGCACCACGCTCCTCTATGCGTCTGTCGACCGGCCCCGAGCTGCTCTGGCGAGCTCGCTCTCTCTTCCTCGCGTGCTCTCCCTCTTCTCCCCTCTCGCTGCACCTCCTCCTCTCCGCATGCACCCGGCAACAGCTGCTGCCTTCGCTCTCTCTCTCTCATGCTCACGGTGGAAGGAGGAGATGGTGGGGTGGTGGGTGAGGGAGAGGGAAGGGGTATTTGAAGGTGTGGGGGGAGAAAAAGTGCCTACCGGTCAGCGGGTTTCAGTCTGCGTGCGCACGCGCGTAGACTCGTAATCGTACGCACGTAAAAATTTATTTCCAGATGTCTGGGAAGGCATCCAGACGTCTGGACCAACTCCCAGACATCTTAAAAAGCGTTTGATGTCTCGGGTCTTAACAACTATATTTATCTTCTTTTATATTCTTGCATGACGACATGCAAGAACTTAAGCATTGGGCGGTAAATACGATAATGCTGAAAATTTTTATGCCAACACTTACGAAAACCTCGGAGCTGCATGTCAAACGTACTTTAGGACCCTAAATAAAATAACAACCGACTCCACCTCCAATGCTCGCATTGGAGCTAAAAATCGTCTGCAATAGCCACTTCTGACCCTTTCGCTTAGTTGAAAAAAAATGAAAAAAAAAATTGAAAAAGAAAAAAATTAGAAAAAGAAGAAAAAGCAAAGAAAAAGTGTGTGTGAATATTTAGTGTTTATTTCATTTACATTGAGGTAATACCACCAAATAAAATTGAAATCCACCAAATATGGCCTTAACCTATCTTTCTGTGTTTCTGACCACCCGAATACTGCTGAGGAATTTCGACTTAGTATTAAGGTTATGGGAACTCAATTAAAGTGTTAATGCTAAGTAAGACCACTAAATACAGATCATACGTGAGAATCTGGTGAGATTGTGAGCTCTAAAAAAAAGGAGAGAGAGAATGAATAAAAAGGAACTAGAAAAGAGTATAGTTTTCTTGTCTTTCGCTGAGTTGAGTTACTTGATAATCTGGGAATCTAGATTCTGAAGTACTAATATCTATGTAGCACCAAGTGAGAGTGAGCCACTATATAAACACCCACATCCCTCAGACATTCTCTACCCAAGCTTAAAGCTGGGTGGAATTCAAAGAATATCTTGAATACCCCGAGGGAATAAGTCCACCTATCCCGATAGAATTTTTTTATTAGGGATCAAGTACAGGCTTTAGAGGTGAATCAGGTCGTTCACTCAAATCCGTTGCAAAAGCTACATAGCTACACTTTCACATTTGTCTAGATTGCTAGAGCATACGATGAAAACAAAAAGGAGAAAAATCTCTAGGCATACACTTGATAAAATAATCAATCCCTTAGGGACCCTTCCGTGAATAATTTAATTTTGCATTTGCTAGGGACTAGCAAGATTTATGCATGGGGGTATGATTGCACAGCATTCATAGGTATTAATTGTCCAGAATTAGGCTACGACTTAGCATAAGTTAGGGTAGTGATTGCACAACAAAAATACACCAATAAATATGCCATCTTGTGTTATTTCCTAGCACTGCCAATGCATCTTAGGTAGCTATAGTTGCATTTGTAAAAAGACACATGCATGCATTTTTAAAGAGGGGAGGAGAATGCGAATAATTGGCCATTTAATTAACATCTTCTTCAAGTGCTGCCTTGCAATTTCACCTTCTTCAATTCTTTATTTGATTTGAAATCTTCTCCCACTGCGACTGCGGCACGGGGCTAGCAGAGAAATCTTCGATCGAACGGTCGAGACTCGCACGCCTGCCCGCAGTCGCCGCGACAAAGCACAAGTGTGGCGCAACTGTTAGCACGCATGCCCGCACGCACGCGGCGCGGGTTTGAGCCCCGCGGTGCGTGAAATCAAAGACGAAGGACGCGCACGGTGAAATTGGGCCGCCCGATCAGCAGCGGGCGGCCGAGATCTTGCCACGTGGCACAACCGCAGCTCACGGGCGCCCACGCGTGCGTGCACGCCGGGTGATGACAGCCGTGCACACGCGTGCCCGAGGCGTGATCCCAGCGCTGCCGAGGAGGGTTCTCAGCCATCCAATCTTTGATCGGACGGCTCTCGTTCAGCAGCTGCGAATCGCACGAGAAGAAGAAACAAGGTGGGCGGCTGACCAACGGCTGGAGGGCTTCATCGACGCTTTTGGGAGTGGTTTTAGCGACGCTCTGGACATCGCTAAAGCCCCTTCTTCTTTTAGGAAGCCCTTAACCCTATTTAAACCCCCTCCAACCACTCATTCAAGGCATTCACTCCCCTTGCAACTACTCCACCCCTCTCTTAGCTAGCTTTAGGACCTCTTGTAATCACCGGAGACGACGGGCCGCCGACGGAGCCTCCTCCACCGCCGTGGCTGCCTCGTCTCTCTCTACCCTCTCTCTCTCTCTCTTTTAAGCATTCCATTACTTTTGTTTGAAGCATGTATTTAATGTTGTAAGCTATGAACTACAAGTGCTTGATTAATGAAGTTATTTTCCGTTCAATTGTCACTTTAATTTCCATTCAAGTTGCATGATCAAGCAAGGAACTTTCTAACCCTAAACCCTCTCTCTATTTCTCTCTCACTTTTCAAAATCGCATCTTTTGCAAGCAAAACTTCGCACTTTCCATGACAACAAGTGATAAGCAAAAATCCGATTTTCACGCCTCCCTGAGACCGACACTCGGACTCACCTCTGTTTACTTATTTTAAAATCGACACTGCAAGTGTGACTATAACAACACTCCTTAACACACACGCACAACGACACGTCAGTTTTTGGCACTGTTGTCGGGGAGGCAACGGATTTGTTTTATCACCTCCATTCCACATTCATCCTCACATCGTCTAATGACCTATTTTCCTTTTTACTTGATGGTTGTAGGAATTCGACACGTGGACGGCGAAGCGACGCATCCCACGACAGTAGCAAGGGAGTAGGTGCTACGAGGACCGATAGTGAGTAATCTTTCTCTCATGATTGTTTGTTTGCGTGAAAAAAACTAAAAAAAATTGTAAAAACTGAAAAAAAATTGGCGTGGTGTATGATTGCTTGACCCACATCTTTAACACATCACCACACAAAAAATGTATACTCTAACATTCTGAATAAATTCTTGGAGTGTTCTTTTCTTTTTCTTAAGTGGTGTTTGCGAAGCCACCATGAGTTAACCTGGGCCGCACCACTCAACCCTAAAATCGACTCATCTAATAGAAGCTGCATGATCATGAGGATGAGTATATTAGGGTTTTAGAGCCTCTACAGAATGAAAAGGAAATCTACTTTCACCAAGTTGTGTGCAGAACTTGATGTGCCCACTGAAACTTGTTTGAAAACATTAAGACACGTCAACCCTAAAAAGTACTAAAGTAAGGATGAAACACTAAAAGACACTACATCTTAACAAATCCTTGCTTGAAAACCCTGTTTTGCTAGAAGCACACACTTTGAAATTGGAAAATTAAGAGGCACCACCAAAATCAACGCCTCATCACATAACCTTAAGCACAAGCACTATCCTAGCCATTTAAAACTGAGTAGACGTGCCCTAGGCAGGACTGAGTTAAGTCTCAAAAGGTGAGGTTTTGTTCGCTAGGCACTTGGCTTTCATTCCCTTGGTAGAATCTGGTGACTAAGCTGCGGGGCAGTGTCAAACGACCGTGATTGTGGGGTCTATGGAACCGAAGGCGCAAGCCAAAGGAAGAACCTTCCCTGCAATCCTCTCGTAATCAACCTGGCCAGATTAGCCTTGGGAAGGGGAGTCCAGTGCATACAGACTTAATCACCCTTTGTGAGCTTTCTTGGTCTCCTAAGGAATAAACCATAAGGACTAGGCTTGTGTGATTGATTGAAACACATTTCTCGCATCTGTCGCCCTCCGCATCCCCTCCTGTTCTTCTCTAGTGTATGCACGGGAGACGCTCACTGCATCCCGAGTCGTGTGTTTTGGGGCAGGAATCTAGGCGACGTAATTCTGTTGGAAACATGGCTGAACCTAGGGTAGATGAGGCTGAGGATCAACCCCCACCAGATGCTATGGCCATCATCCAAGCTTAAATCAATGCCAACCACCGGCTTCAGTAACAACAAATCCACACCATCATGCAAGCCATACAACGGTTACAGAACCCACAAGAACAACCACCACCACCTTTCCAAGACATACCAGGGCAACCACCACTTGATTTACTGCCATTTCAGGATCAGTCGAGGCCCCTTCGCAATTTCTATAATCTCTCTGCTATTAGAGTCGAGCCACACCTTAGGATCCCCGAGGGGGGAGATGATTTTGAGCTAAAATCGAATGTCTTAAGTCTGATCCAGAGCCACTTTCATGGAAGCTCAAATGGGGACCCCTTTCAGCACCTAGAGGATCTCGACCGCATAGCACGAACTGTGAAACCTAGGAACATTAGCCTTGACATTGTTCTGATCAAGATGTTCCCCTTCTCATTAAGAGACAAGGCTTCTCATTGGCTTAAAACCCTAGGTAGACCCATCACCACCTGGGAAGAACTGAGGCATGCATTTTTAAAGAAATTCTTCCCCATAGGAAAGACCAATGCCCTCAGAAGAGCTATCACTACTTTTACACTCCAGGGTGGGGAACAATTTCATGAGGCGTGGGAAAGATTTAATGAACTTTTGAGGAAATGCCCACACCACGAAGTACCAAGGTGGCAATTGGCCCAGATCTTCTACCATGGTCTGGACAGCAACCTATGAAACTTCGTCGATGCCTCATGCGGGGGAAACTTCCTGAACAAAGATGAGGAGAGTGCGTTTGAGCTCTTTGAGTCTATGAGCGAGAATTCGCTCAACAATGCCTCCATGAACCAGTTTAACAGGTCCAGTCAACCCCGTGGTGGGATTTATGAGGTGCAAGAAAATTCTGGAATGGTTGACATGGACATCATTGCCAAAAAGTTGGATCGAATGGAATTGGTGGACAAAAAGATTGGTGAGCTACTGAACCAGACCAGGAACCCCTTGCAGACTTTCTCCCTAGCAAAGGGAGCACATAATGTTGACCTAGTCCAACCTTTTACCCAACTGAACCTGGAACAACCCCTAACCACGTTCCAGGGAGGGACGTTTGCTCCCTCGACCCTTGATTACTCCCTTCCCTCTTCATCAACATCGGCTATCCTAGAAGATGTGCAAGCTGTCCAAGGTTATGCGAAACCTGACCCTTTCTCCAACACTTACAACACTGGCTGGCGTAACCACCCAACTTTGGTTGGACAAATCAGAAACCACCGCAATTCCAAAACCTGCCTAGGCCAACCCAACAGCCACACTTACCCCCTATCAGCAAGGACCACCAGTTAGACCCCAATATAATCAGAATAGGGCGGCCCCTCCCCCACAAAACCAAATGGATACCCTAATAAAGATGATGGCTGACATGAACCAGAAACATCAGGAGGAAATGGCCTTGATAAAGGGACAGTTAAGCCAACTCTTGGACTGCAAACAACAAGGATCCCTACCTTCCCAACCACAACCGAGCCCGCGAAACATAATTAACAGAGGCCCCAATTCACAAGGGTTCCAAAGCAACCCCGGGCAGGCTCACATGGTCCAGCCAGCCCCGCAAACACCTCCTTGGTTTGGTGCTTCTTCGTCCTCGTCTTCTCAAGGATCAACTCATGGCCCCAATGCCTCTACGAATGCGGTGACCTTGAGAAGCGACACCAAAACCCAGGATCCCAAATGGCCGACTCTTCCCGAGACTTCACCCGCTGAAATACCCGACTCAGAAAAAGCACCAACTAAGGACCCAGACATGGAACCAATCCACATTTAGACACCCTAGCCTGAGGCCTTGGAAACAATCAAGAAAAAGAAGAATACTGTGGAAACTGAGGAGCTGTTGGAAATTTTTAAGCAAGTACAGATTAATATCCCGCTCCTTGAAGCCGTCAAACACATCCCTGCTTACGCTAAGTTTCTAAAGGATGCCTGTACACCCAAGCGTAGGTCGAGACCTCAAGCACCTAGGAAGGTTGTACTCTCTGAGCAAGCAAGTTCCGTAATATCAAGCAACCTTCCACTCAAGCGAACTGACCCAGGAGCGCCCCTGATTTCCTGCAATATCGAGGACATGACATTTGATAGAGCGCTCCTAGACCTAGGTGCTTTTATCAATCTGATTCCAACAACCCTGTACCACCAATTTGGTTTTGGGGAGCTGACACCAACCCCTGTCACGATCCAGCTGGTTGATAGATCAGTGAAAACCCCGAAGGGGGTTGTCGAGGACGTGATTGTATGGGTCAAGGACTTCTATTTCCCGATCGACTTTTTGGTGCGCGACATGGAAGTCCCTGAAAAATTACAGAACGCACCCATAATCTTAGGCAGACCATTCTTAGCTACGGCTAAAGCAAACATTGATTGCGACACGGGATGTATGGAAATCGCCTTCGAGGATAGGAAAATGCAATTGGGTATCTTCCGGGCGACAAAGTCTTTTGATTGCGATTGCATCGAGGAACATGATCCTGTGGAAACTCTAATCGAGGAATGCCTCACCCTCAATTCTATATCAGACCACCAAACCCGTAGTGACTGTTCTGACCCGTCACCATCATTACCCGTGGACCTCTGTAAGGCTGAGTACCATCACACAACGCCATTTGAAGAGATCGATGTTGATCAACTCCCGCCCTTTCCCTTCCCATCGACTGTGGATCCGCCCGCACCTAAACTTAAACCATTGCCCGAGAATCTTAAGTATGTGATGAGAACCTCATCATGAGCCATAACTAGCTCATTTTGACCTAATATAAAGGATAAAAGCTCCTACATATCTTAAGGAAAGGCTTAACTCAGAGAATTCTGAGTTTGAGAAGAAAATAAGTCATAAGGGGTAAAAGTGCAATTTTACCAGTATAATCTGCATATAGGGTAATTCAGGGCCCAAACATAGGTCAAAGCAGCTTAATAAGAATAAAAGTGGGATGAAATGATCTAGCAAGGGCTACAGCACTTCCAAGAAACCAAATGATAATCTGTAACCCTAAAACAACCCACTTAAATTCACAAGGTTCGAGGCAAAGTAAAAATAGAATAAACCCTCTAAAATTCATAGAAAAATAATCTCTAGGGTTTAGAACCTTCAATTTGGCCTTTAGAACCCATTTTGACCTACATTGAGAACCATGCCCAATTAATAACTTAATTTGGGTTTTTGCGCAAATTGACCGGTCAAACAAGGTTTAATATGGAAATGAAATTCACCATCAGATTCCTTAGGTCCTAATTAGTCATGTATAAAAACTTGAGCCTAAGAAGAAACCTCCTTGACCGACTTTACACTTTGGTCCTCATATATTTACTCTTTGGCCCTCAACTTTTGAACCCTCGCATTTTGGCCCCTAACTCTCCTTCGTTCTTTGCAACCAGGTCCCTCCTGCAAAACCTGCCAGCACCATGCTCCGGCGACCTTGCGCGGAGCATGGCGCCGCGCAGGGTGAGGTGGGGGACCTGGCAAGTAAACCGGGGGTGCCCTGCGTCGTCAGCCGTCGCAGGGACACCCCCCTGGTCATCGTAACCCACCATACCGGCCGTGCGAACGCACGGACGGTATGGGTTCTTGTTTCCGACCATCCTCCGGCGAGGGAGACACGTCGTCTCCCTCCGCCTTCCTCCCTGTTTGCTCCCTATAAATACCCCCCGCTGCTCCACCGACCAGGGCAGCCTGGATCTGACGGAGAAAATCCCCAACTTTCTTCTCTTCTTCCTCCGGCAGACGCTCACCAGCTCCGGCGGCTTCCTCCCCCTCCACCTCTTCGCTCTGCCGCAATACCAGCAGCAGAGACTTCCTCCCCTGCTCTTCCCGCGCCACGCCGCACCCAGCTGGCGCCTCTCCGGCTCTCTGCTCGCCGCCGCCCCTTTCCCTGAGCATCGTCTTCTCCGGCGACAGTCGATACGACTGTCGCCCTGTTCCTCCCCTTTCGTCCCTGCAAGTAAGCTAGAGCTACTCCCCTTCTTCTCCTCTTTCTTTCCCCGCTTTCAATTTAGTCAATTAAGCCCTCGACCGACCCTGACCACCTTCACCCCCTTCGTCTCCGACCACCCTCCGGCGAGCCGCTCC
The DNA here is from genome assembly GCA_037157565.1 of Thalassia testudinum. Taxonomy (NCBI): domain Eukaryota; kingdom Viridiplantae; phylum Streptophyta; class Magnoliopsida; order Alismatales; family Hydrocharitaceae; genus Thalassia; species Thalassia testudinum. The sequence continues at coordinate 116,008,090 of JAZHRO010000025.1, forward strand.
CATCACCTCAGCGACCCACACGGCTCGCCAACCACCGCAGGACCTCCGCCTCCTCACCCTGATCAATCTCCGCCCTACCACTTCCCCCACATCACCCTCTGCAACTCCACCGAACAGACCCATCCTCCGACCCACAGTCCGACCTAGGGCAGCCCTCGCACGCCGCCCCGCGCCTCGCCACCACCCACACGAGCTTCGCCGCACCCTGGCGAAGCTCCTGGCACTCTCTGATTAGGCCGAGAGGCCGTTTTCTTGTGGACAGGCCACCCGACCTCCGCCGCCATTGACGCGCAGGAGGACCTGCTTCCGCCTACAGCTACAGGCGCGCCACGCTCAGCGCCAAGCCCAGATTCACTCCCAGGCCTTGCGAGGAGTTTTGGCAAAACACCAGGTTCGCAGCCGAGGAAGAAAACTCCGCGTGACGCTACCATCTCCTGCTGAATTCCCCGCTGCGGGCGCGCAATTGAGGTGGGCCGTTTAGTCCCACCTCGGAAACGCCTGAAGAGCCGCAGCGACATAAGATGCAAAAGTGCAGTAGCCTTACTGCCTCAGTACACGGGGTGAGGTCCCCTTCACCCGCCCGGTTACCCGGTCTCGTCCGCGCTCACGCCCCGCGGACCTGACCCGAACCGACCCGACCCGACTCGACTGACCTGCACTCCTCGCCCACCACGCACGCCGGTGGGCCTGGACCCGGGCCTGATCCGAACCCGGTTACCCGGTAGCTCTGGGAGAGCTTTCCCAAGAGTGGTTTCAGAGAGAAAGAGAGACGCGGGGGGGGGAGGGTAGAGTAGGTTTTGCTTCTGACGAGAAACTCTGAAGTGTGCAGGCGAAGAAGAAGACCCGCGGAAGAAGAAGTGCAGGCGAAGAAGAAGGAGCTGCACTGTAGCAAATGCATAGTTAAGTCGTCGAAGCACCGGGTCAGACGACGGAAGGTCAGCAGCCAGAGCAGGAAAGAAGGCAGGCTGAAGAAAGAAAGAAAGAAAAGAAGAGCAACGGCCAAAGCAGAAGAAGAAGAAAGGAAGACTTAGTAGCTGAAGGTAGAAGCTCTGCAGCCATAAGGAAGAAGAAGAAGGAGATCTGAAGAAAGAAAGGAAGAAGAAACATTCACAGAAGAAACTGCAGAACAAAGAAGAAGAAGGAGATCTGAAGAAAAGAAAGAAAGAAGAACATCACAACAAATTCTTTCCCTCTCTCTTTATTTTGTAAAAGAAACATGTATATCTCTAGAATACGACTTGCTCCCTGAGTTCGACCTCGGGAACTCTTTCATTTTCCGAGTAAAAAAATTTATATTTGAAATGTTGGTAATAACCGGCTTTACTACAACGTTATAACAAACTAAGACCCGGTTGAACCGAGCAATTTCATTTTGGCACCGCTGCCGGGGAGCAACGGCTATTCTAGAGGTAAACATTCCTGTTTCTTTTAATTTCTGATAATCTCCTCTTTTGTGCAGCTACAGGAACTCGAGAAGACAAGCAACCACACGACAACCACTCCGAAGACAGGTAAATCTTTCCTCTCACTATTAACCCCTAAACTCTAAAGAGGAAGAAAAGAAAAGAACAAGCAATATAGGGCTAACCTGTCTTCCATACTTAGTAACCATAAAGAGTTGCATGTTTTCAACTCATCACTCCTGCACACTATTAAGGGTATTTAAGGGCTAACACATTCTTGCTTGAGCCCTAATTGCCCAACAAAGAGTTAAATGGACCAAGTAGAGCCAACATAAGGTTAAACAATAGGATTTCAGTTGAGACACACCCCTTAATCAAGAATTGAGGAAATCCAAAAGAGGTGTGCCCAAACCATTGATTGAAAATAATTAACAAGAAAAATCCTAAACAATTGGCTCTCTCTAAACACTTGAACCCTAAAAGAAAGGACCCAAAAAGCTCTCAAAGAAAACAAGAGGTAAAGTTGACCCCTTTGGGTTAACCAACCTTAAATTAGGTCACTCTTTGCACTTAAAAAGACTAAAGTTCAAGTGAAACCTTAAGCACCCTGATCTTAAAATTGGTAGACTTAAGAGGTCAAGATCCCCATTCTGGTCTACCTGGAACCGCAGTGACAAGAGAGGTCGGGTGGGGGAAACCCTGTAACCCGTGGGGACGCTCTACCGTGTAGGGGTCTTCGCGGGACTCTCCCTCTCTGGCTGCCCAGGTAATTCTCAGGTGGACGATCTTTCTGATCAAGGGGTCCATCTGCCCCGCACCTCTATAGTCACCCAACATATTTTTGGGTGCCTTGATTGGGTCCAGCACCTTCTAAACTTACCTCTTCCAACTGTGCATGTACGGAAGGAGGTCCCTAGGACCACCCTTAAGACCTCCATTAGAAATTCACTCTCGTCAAGGCCAAGCCTCGACGCCCGTGTTTGTGCAGCAACACCCTCACATTATTCTCTCTTCTGATTCAGAACCAAGTTCTTCTTCTTCTTCCCCCATCATGGCTCAGCCAGTTGAGGAAGAAAATAATCTGGAACACCAGCTCCAGCGACTCAATGACCTCTTCCAAAACTTCGTGCACCCACCACAGCGTCCTATGATGCGGGACCACTACAATCCTGCTGCGGTGGCCATTGAGCCTCGAGTCAGAATCCCGACTGGAGGACCTGATTCCGAACTAAAGCCCAACATGATTCATGCTATACCTAAATTCCATGGGCTTAATTATGAAGATCCCTTCCAGCACATCAAACAGCTAAAGCATCTGGCCCACACTTTTGGATCAGATGCGCAAAATCGGGATATTCTTCTCATGAAGATGTTCTCCTTTTCTCTTATGGACAAGGCCGCCCATTGGTATCAAACTCAGACCCGGCCGATCAACACTTGGGAAGAACTTCAGTCCGAATTTTTGAAAAAGTTTTTTCCCGTTGGTCGGACCAACGCCTTGCGCCATCAGATTACACACTTCACTCAACAATCAGGAGAACCTCTCCATGAGGCATGGGATCGTTTTCAGGATCTCATGAGAAAGTGCCCCCATCACGGAGTTCCTAAATGGGAACAAGTCCAATCTTTTTACCAGGGACTCCGTGAGGACATCCGCCTTTTCGTCAATGCAACTTGCGGAGGAAACATCATGGGTCAACATGAAGACACCGTATGGGAGATTCTCGAAAATATGTGCGAGAACTCCATCAACAATGACTCCATGGGATTATTCGACAGGACGAATACCCGCGCAGCGACGAATCTTAAGGAGGCACATGAGACGCAGGGCATGTCCGCACCAGTCGACCTGGAATTAATGGCCAGTCGATTGGACAAGGTCTCAATCATTGAAAAGAAGGTGGATGAGCTGACTCAGCACTTGCAGCGAGCCACCTCTGCGCGTAACTCCTTTGCACAACCTCCTTCCACACAGGAGACTGTGCAAAACATCCTCCACCGATCCTCCCCTGGGATGGATCCATATCCATCCCCATCTGATTCTTGGACTGGAAGATCATCCGATCCTTTCTACACCAGCCGGGGAAACGCCATTCCTCCTTTCCCTGACTCTCAGGAGGTTCCTCAGATCTGCGAGGACCTCAACGCCATCCAGAACGACCCATTCTCCAACACTTACAACCCTGGATGGCGAAACCATCCAAATTTTCAGTGGGCGGGAAATTCCCAAACCCAAAGACCATCTTTTCAGTCCCGCCCACAGCCCTCTCATCACTACCAGCCGCCTCAGCCTCGGCCCAATCCTACTTATCCATCAGGGCCAAATCAAGATCAAATGTCCTTAATCCTTCAGACTCTGGCTGACATTCAAAAAACGAATGCGGCTATTCAAAAACAGCACAAGGACGAGCTTACTGAAGTTAAAACTCAACTGGCCCAGTTGGCAAATTCTCGCCAGCCAGGCACACTCCCTTCCCAACCTCTTCCTAACCCAAATAACGTGCCAACCCAGAAGCGCGTTATGAATCCAAATTTAGGCCACGCTCAATGGATTTATCAAGCCCCTGCTGCTCCATCTCCAGACGAGATGGAAGCCTCAACTTCTCGTGCGGGATTTCAGCAGCAGCCACCCCTCCTACCAAACCCAAACCAAAATCAGGCTGGATTAAATTCTGTAACAACACGTAGTGGTAAGACAACTCAAGACCCGCATTATCCAAACCACTCCCAGCCTGATAACCATGACCCTAGGATAGTTATCCAAGGTACCGCTGTTCCAGACCCACAACCTGGACCTATCCTAGAGGAACCAACCAAGATCCCGTTTCCCGAGGCCCTGACCAAGGGAAAGAAGACCACAAAACCCGTGGCCCCTGAGGAGGACCTGGTCAAGCTCTTTGAGCAGGTCCACATAAACATCCCCTTGATGGATGCAATTCGCCACGTACCAGCTTACGCACGATTTCTAAAGAATATATGTACACCCCAGCGTAAGCCGCGAACCAAGGGAGGGAGCCCAATTGTTCTGTCAGAGCAAGCCAGCTCTGTAATCCTTAGTAGACTCCCACCCAAGGCAAAAGATCCTGGAACTCCCCTGATCTCCTGTAAGATAGGTGGTACCCAATTTGATAGAGCATTGTTAGACTTAGGTGCATCTATAAATCTGATACCCACATCCTTACTTGACCATCTAGAGGAATCTGAGCTGAAACCAACCGAGGTGACATTACAATTAGCAGATCGATCTATAAAGTCACCAAAAGGGATTCTCGAGGATGTTATCGTGAGAGTGCGGGATTTCTATTTTCCAGTGGACTTTATAGTCTTAGACATGATGCACCTGAGAACCCTAGGGATACACCAATCATTCTAGGGAGACCTTTCTTGGCTACTGCTAGAGCCAACATCAGCTGTGAGGAGGGCCAAATAGAGCTTAAGTTTGGAGATCAAACACTGAAAATTGACATATTTAAGGCCCAACAAGGAATTAATTGCGGCGTCATCGAGCAAATTTGTGACATCAAGACTTTGGTTGATGAATCACACCTCCAGAAGGACTTGAGTATGCCTCATCAACCACAGAAGGATCTTGACCCGCAAACAGAGGAGTCAAATCCAGATGTGAACAACCCAGTAACTTCCACCCTTGAACCTCACATCTATACTGAACCACCCGCTGCTGCTGAAAACCCCATCCTCGAACTGAAACCCCTTCCTGCTCACTTAAAATACATCTTTTTGGGTTCTAATCAGACCCTTCCTGCGATCATCAATTCCAACCTCAGTCCTGAACAGGAATCTCGTCTGATTGTTGTCCTCCAGCAACATCGCAGAGCCATCGGATGGACTCTCGATGATTTGACTGGAATAAGTCCCTCTTATTGTACTCATCATATCTATTCAGAAGAGGGCACACGACCTTCTCGTGAAATGCAGAGACGCTTAAACCCCAATCTGCAGGAGGTCGTGAAAAAGGAGATCATCAAGTGGTTAGATGCCGGAATCATCTACCCGATCTCCGATAGTCGTTGGGTGAGCCCAATTCAGGTCGTGCCCAAGAAGGCAGGACTCACCACTATAACGACTGAGACCGGAGAAATCATTCCTACCCGATTAGCCAACTCGTGGAGAGTCTGTATAGATTACCGCCGACTCAATTCCTCCACGAAGAAGGATCACTTCCCACTACCCTTCATTGATCAAATTCTCGAAAAACTAGCGGGAAATAGGTTCTTCTGCTTTCTTGACGGGTACTCCGGTTATAACCAGGTGGCAATCCATCCTGAGGACCAAGAAAAGACCACGTTCACCTGCCCCTTCGGAACATACGCTTTCCGAAGGATGCCTTTCGGTCTTTGCAATGCACCCGCTACTTTTCAGCGATGCATGCTTGCCATATTCTCAGATATGGTAGGTGATTATCTGGAAGTCTTCATGGATGACTTTTCAGTTTTCGGAGCATCATTCGACGATTGCCTCCAACACTTGGTCCAGATACTCAGGCGGTGCATCGATGTGAATTTGGTTCTTTCCTGGGAAAAGAGCCATTTCATGGTGCCTGAGGGAATTGTCCTGGGACACTCAATTTCGGAGAAAGGTATCCAAGTGGATCGAGCTAAGGTTAATCTGATTTCTCACCTTCCTATGCCTAGCTCGATCAGGGACATCCGATCCTTTTTAGGGCATGTCGGTTTTTATCGACGATTTATCCCTGATTTTTCAAAAATCGCACGCCCCCTGACCACTCTTCTCTCCAAGGATGTTCCCTTCGAAATCTCCAAGGAATGCACTCAAGCATTTGAAATCCTGCGTGACCGAGTCACCCAAGCCCCGATCCTACAGTCCCCTGATTGGTCTCAACCCTTTGAGATCATGTGTGATGCATCCGACTTCGCTGTAGGAGCGGTTTTGGGGCAGAAAAATGACAAGAAACCTGTGGTCATTTACTACGCCAGCAAAACACTCGATGAGGCTCAGCGTAACTATACAGTTACTGAGAAAGAGCTGCTAGCTGTAGTATTTGCCCTAGAGAAGTTCAGATCGTACCTTCTGGGTTCCCATGTCATCATATACTCGGATCACACAGCTGTGAGGCATCTCCTTGCGAAGAAGGACGCGAAACCTCGATTGATCCGATGGATCTTGCTGTTGCAAGAATTTGACCTCGAGATTCGCGATAAAGCGGGAAAACAAAACGTGGTAGCTGATCACTTGTCCCGTCTTCCTTCTGAAATAATTGACCCCTCCGGACCCATCACGGAGCATTTTCCCGATGAGCACCTGCTGACTATTGGTACTAGCCTTCCATGGTTCGCTAATATTGTAAATTACTTGGCATCTCATCAGACCCCGTCCGATTGGCCGAAGGCCAAGAGAGACAAATTACGCTCCGATGCCAAGTATTACATTTGGGAAGACCCGTACCTCTTCCGCATAGGTGCCGATCAGATCATCCGGAGATGTGTCCCGGAAGGGGAAGTCAACAATATCCTCTCTTTCTGCCATAACCAGGCATGCGGTGGCCATTTTGCCGGGCATAAAACCGCAGCAAAAGTCCTCCAGTGCGGCTTTTACTGGCCCACACTGTTCAAAGACGCATACAGTCATTGCAAGGCATGCAGTCGTTGCCAGACTTTGGGCAACATGAGCCGTCGCGACATGATGCCTATGCAACCGATTCTAGTATGCGAAATCTTTGATGTTTGGGGGATTGATTTTATGGGCCCCTTTCCTGTTTCGGATGGTTTCGAATACATTCTGTTGGCTGTGGACTACGTGTCCAAATGGATCGAAGCCATACCGACCCGAACCTGTGATCACAAAATCGTTCTCAAATTCATTCATCAACACATTTTCTCAAGGTTCGGGATTCCTCGTGCAATAATCTCTGATGGGGGGACCCATTTCACAAATGCTCAGTTTAGGTCACTGATGACCAAATACGGGGTGTCTCACCGAATCTCTACTCCTTACCACCCCCAAACTAATGGTCTAGCTGAGCTGTCCAATCGGGAGATCAAGAAAATCCTGCAAGTCACTATTCGACCTGACAGGAAGGACTGGTCGTCCCGACTTCCGGAAGCATTGTGGGCCTATAGGACCGCCCACAAGACCCAATTAGGCATGTCTCCCTTTAGACTGGTGTACGGAAAGGCATGCCACCTTCCCGTCGAACTGGAGCATAAAGCCTATTGGGCAGTACGGAACTGTAATCTAGATCTTTCCAAGGCTGGGACCCACAGAAAACTCCAAATCAGCGAGATCGATGAATTACGCAGAGACGCGTACGAGAACTCGCAAATCTACAAGGAGCGGGTTAAAGCCTTCCACGACAAACACATCTCGAGAAAGATCTTTCATCCTGGTCAAAAGGTCCTACTCTTTGATGCCCGACTCAAACTCTTCCCAGGAAAACTGAGATCTAAGTGGGTCGGACCATATTTGGTCCGACAGGTTTTTGGAAATGGAGCAATCGAAATCAGTCCACTCAGCCACGATTCTGAACCTTTCATCGTGAACGGTCAGAGACTCAAGCCGTTCATCGATGTAACTTCTACTGATTTGGCTGAGGCATCTTATATCCTCCTTTCCCCTTGAGCTTATTGCGCCCAGCCGATGGCGTAAAACTCAGCGCTTAACGGGAGGCAGCCCGTCATTCTCGTTGAAAACCTGAAACTTGTTCTGACACCTTTCAGCACTCGAAGTTCACCCTTATAGACAGCCGACCCCAACTCAGATGTTCGCATCTGAGATTTGAAATCGTCCGCAAAAATTCAACCTGACCCATCCACTCACCCAAATTTCTGTCTTAAGGAATGAACTAAGACCCCCTAGGTTACAATGAGGACATTGCAAATCTTAGGCATGGGGGGGTATGAAAGAACAAAAACTCGTAAGAAAATGTTTCAAACAAAAAAATTCACATATGCCAAAAACACCATAAAAATTAAAAAAAAAAATTTCGAAAAAGAACAAGAGGAAAAGAGGAGAAGGAAATTTTGCGAAGGAGAAAAGAAACAAAAGGAAAAAGGAGCACAAAATTATGAGAAAAAGTGATAGTCATTAGTAAGGAACTAAGGAATTAACCTAAGTTCTAGACCTCATTCAAGAAAATAACTGAAAAGTGCACAATAAGATTAGTAAAGAATGCAAACCTTAGGCATTCTTGAATAGACTCTTAGTACCCATTAAGATCTGGACACTCCTCAAGAGGTTGAGGAAAATGAAAAGCTGAAGTATTAGGTCTAAGGCTTAGGGAGTATTCGGCCTCGTTAACTAAGTTTTGGTTTACGGGACTCAGTAACCTAAGCACCCTAATCTCACACACAGCCTGGTTCAGTAAGCGTAAAAATCAGAATCACGCAGAAGCGTCGCAAAAATCTGAAAAGAACACCTAGAATAGGAGCGGCCGATCAACACAAGTTGATTTGGACGAGTTCCCAGCGTAGAGAGGCGGGGAAATCCCCTCGAAGATGCGTAACAAAATATCATCTCCTCGGTGCTTGTCTCTTAGGATATTTACATATCCTACTGGGGGCATGTAAGCACTCTGCTGGTTCAGATTCCATGGATGGCATTATCTCGAAGTGTCAATTGCCAGGGTCTGGATTCGGCCACGGAATACCATGGATGGGATTATCTCGAAATCTCAATAGCCAGGGTTCCGGGGGTTGCCATGGGCGGTGCTATCTCGAAGCATCGATCGCCAGGAACCCTTGAGGATTGATGATGGGAGCAAGGAATCTGATACAGACCGTGTTGAAAAGCCAATCCTAGGCTAGAACTAAAAAGAAAAAGAGAGAGAAAACTCTCCAAACAGAAAAACTTTCTATCTCTCTCTTACAAAACGCACTGCGAACTGAGCCAGGGCTAAAATCATTTCAAGCACGGGTGCTTTAACCACGAAGTCCAATAAACCTTAGGTTAGTTCTTGTGGGCCTTAAAAACCTTTGCTAAAAGACTGAGGCTAAGGCTAGACAGATTTGGATCTTGATTGGTACTAGAGTACCTTTTAGGCCTATGGTCAGCATTCTAACCTAATCTATGCTCAAATAAAAAAGGCACTTATCTAAAACCATTAAAAACTTCATGGTCTAGAACAAGGGTTGAAACCTTAAGTTTTTGCTAAGGGACTAGCAAAAGCTAGGCATGGGGGTATGATGAGAACCTCATCATGAGCCATAACTAGCTCATTTTGACCTAATATAAAGGATAAAAGCTCCTACATATCTCAAGGAAAGGCTTAACTCAGAGAATTCTGAGTTTGAGAAGAAAACAAGTCATAAGGGGTAAAAGTGCAATTTTACCAGTATAATCTGCATACAGGGTAATTCAGGGCCCAAACATAGGTCAAAGCAGCTTAATAAGAATAAAAGTGGGATGAAATGATCTAGCAAGGGCTACAGCACTTCCAAGAAACCAAATGATAATCTGTAACCCTAAAACAACCCACTTCAATTCACAAGGTTCGAGGCAAAGTAAAAATAGAATAAACCCTCTAAAATTCATAGAAAAATAATCTATAGGGTTTAGAACCTTCAATTTGGCCTTTAGAACCCATTTTGACCTACATTGAGAACCATGCCCAATTAATAACTTAATTTGGGTTTTTGCGCAAATTGACCGGTCAAACAAGGTTTAATATGGAAATGAAATTCACCATCAGATTCCTTAGGTCCTAATTAGTCATGTATAAAAACTTGAGCCTAAGAAGAAACCTCCTTGACCGACTTTACACTTTGGTCCTCATATATTTACTCTTTGGCCCTCAACTTTTGAACCCTCGCATTTTGGCCCCTAACTCTCCTTCGTTCTTTGCAACCAGGTCCCTCCTGCAAAACCTGCCAGCACCATGCTCCGGCGACCTTGCGCGGAGCATGGCGCCGCGCAGGGTGAGGTGGGGGACCTGGCAAGTAAACCGGGGGTGCCCTGCGTCGTCAGCCGTCGCAGGGACACCCCCCTGGTCATCGTAACCCACCATACCGGCCGTGCGAACGCACGGACGGTATGGGTTCTTGTTTCCGACCATCCTCCGGCGAGGGAGACACGTCGTCTCCCTCCGCCTTCCTCCCTGTTTGCTCCCTATAAATACCCCCCGCTGCTCCACCGACCAGGGCAGCCTGGATCTGACGGAGAAAATCCCCAACTTTCTTCTCTTCTTCCTCCGGCAGACGCTCACCAGCTCCGGCGGCTTCCTCCCCCTCCACCTCTTCGCTCTGCCGCAATACCAGCAGCAGAGACTTCCTCCCCTGCTCTTCCCGCGCCACGCCGCACCCAGCTGGCGCCTCTCCGGCTCTCTGCTCGCCGCCGCCCCTTTCCCTGAGCATCGTCTTCTCCGGCGACAGTCGATACGACTGTCGCCCTGTTCCTCCCCTTTCGTCCCTGCAAGTAAGCTAGAGCTACTCCCCTTCTTCTCCTCTTTCTTTCCCCGCTTTCAATTTAGTCAATTAAGCCCTCGACCGACCCTGACCACCTTCACCCCCTTCGTCTCCGACCACCCTCCGGCGAGCCGCTCCCATCACCTCAGCGACCCACACGGCTCGCCAACCACCGCAGGACCTCCGCCTCCTCACCCTGATCAATCTCCGCCCTACCACTTCCCCCACATCACCCTCTGCAACTCCACCGAACAGACCCATCCTCCGACCCACAGTCCGACCTAGGGCAGCCCTCGCACGCCGCCCCGCGCCTCGCCACCACCCACACGAGCTTCGCCGCACCCTGGCGAAGCTCCTGGCACTCTCTGATTAGGCCGAGAGGCCGTTTTCTTGTGGACAGGCCACCCGACCTCCGCCGCCATTGACGCGCAGGAGGACCTGCTTCCGCCTACAGCTACAGGCGCGCCACGCTCAGCGCCAAGCCCAGATTCACTCCCAGGCCTTGCGAGGAGTTTTGGCAAAACACCAGGTTCGCAGCCGAGGAAGAAAACTCCGCGTGACGCTGCCATCTCCTGCTGAATTCCCCGCTGCGGGCGCGCAATTGAGGTGGGCCATTTAGTCCCACCTCGGAAACGCCTGAAGAGCCGCAGCGACATAAGATGCAAAAGTGCAGTAGCCTTACTGCCTCAGTACACGGGGTGAGGTCCCCTTCACCCGCCCGGTTACCCGGTCTCGTCCGCGCTCACGCCCCGCGGACCTGACCCGAACCGACCCGACCCGACTCGACTGACCTGCACTCCTCGCCCACCACGCACGCCGGTGGGCCTGGACCCGGGCCTGATCCGAACCCGGTTACCCGGTAGCTCTGGGAGAGCTTTCCCAAGAGTGGTTTCAGAGAGAAAGAGAGACGCGGGGGGGGGAGGGTAGAGTAGGTTTTGCTTCTGACGAGAAACTCTGAAGTGTGCAGGCGAAGAAGAAGACCCGCGGAAGAAGAAGTGCAGGCGAAGAAGAAGGAGCTGCACTGTAGCAAATGCATAGTTAAGTCGTCGAAGCACCGGGTCAGACGACGGAAGGTCAGCAGCCAGAGCAGGAAAGAAGGCAGGCTGAAGAAAGAAAGAAAGAAAAGAAGAGCAACGGCCAAAGCAGAAGAAGAAGAAAGGAAGACTTAGTAGCTGAAGGTAGAAGCTCTGCAGCCATAAGGAAGAAGAAGAAGGAGATCTGAAGAAAGAAAGGAAGAAGAAACATTCACAGAAGAAACTGCAGAACAAAGAAGAAGAAGGAGATCTGAAGAAAAGAAAGAAAGAAGAACATCACAACAAATTCTTTCCCTCTCTCTTTATTTTGTAAAAGAAACATGTATATCTCTAGAATACGACTTGCTCCCTGAGTTCGACCTCGGGAACTCTTTCATTTTCCGAGTAAAAAAATTTATATTTGAAATGTTGGTAATAACCGGCTTTACTACAACGTTATAACAAACTAAGACCCGGTTGAACCGAGCAATTTCATTTTGGCACCGCTGCCGGGGAGCAACGGCTATTCTAGAGGTAAACATTCCTGTTTCTTTTAATTTCTGATAATCTCCTCTTTTGTGCAGCTACAGGAACTCGAGAAGACAAGCAACCACACGACAACCACTCCGAAGACAGGTAAATCTTTCCTCTCACTATTAACCCCTAAACTCTAAAGAGGAAGAAAAGAAAAGAACAAGCAATATAGGGCTAACCTGTCTTCCATACTTAGTAACCATAAAGAGTTGCATGTTTTCAACTCATCACTCCTGCACACTATTAAGGGTATTTAAGGGCTAACACATTCTTGCTTGAGCCCTAATTGCCCAACAAAGAGTTAAATGGACCAAGTAGAGCCAACATAAGGTTAAACAATAGGATTTCAGTTGAGACACACCCCTTAATCAAGAATTGAGGAAATCCAAAAGAGGTGTGCCCAAACCATTGATTGAAAATAATTAACAAGAAAAATCCTAAACAATTGGCTCTCTCTAAACACTTGAACCCTAAAAGAAAGGACCCAAAAAGCTCTCAAAGAAAACAAGAGGTAAAGTTGACCCCTTTGGGTTAACCAACCTTAAATTAGGTCACTCTTTGCACTTAAAAAGACTAAAGTTCAAGTGAAACCTTAAGCACCCTGATCTTAAAATTGGTAGACTTAAGAGGTCAAGATCCCCATTCTGGTCTACCTGGAACCGCAGTGACAAGAGAGGTCGGGTGGGGGAAACCCTGTAACCCGTGGGGACGCTCTACCGTGTAGGGGTCTTCGCGGGACTCTCCCTCTCTGGCTGCCCAGGTAATTCTCAGGTGGACGATCTTTCTGATCAAGGGGTCCATCTGCCCCGCACCTCTATAGTCACCCAACATATTTTTGGGTGCCTTGATTGGGTCCAGCACCTTCTAAACTTACCTCTTCCAACTGTGCATGTACGGAAGGAGGTCCCTAGGACCACCCTTAAGACCTCCATTAGAAATTCACTCTCGTCAAGGCCAAGCCTCGACGCCCGTGTTTGTGCAGCAACACCCTCACATTATTCTCTCTTCTGATTCAGAACCAAGTTCTTCTTCTTCTTCCCCCATCATGGCTCAGCCAGTTGAGGAAGAAAATAATCTGGAACACCAGCTCCAGCGACTCAATGACCTCTTCCAAAACTTCGTGCACCCACCACAGCGTCCTATGATGCGGGACCACTACAATCCTGCTGCGGTGGCCATTGAGCCTCGAGTCAGAATCCCGACTGGAGGACCTGATTCCGAACTAAAGCCCAACATGATTCATGCTATACCTAAATTCCATGGGCTTAATTATGAAGATCCCTTCCAGCACATCAAACAGCTAAAGCATCTGGCCCACACTTTTGGATCAGATGCGCAAAATCGGGATATTCTTCTCATGAAGATGTTCTCCTTTTCTCTTATGGACAAGGCCGCCCATTGGTATCAAACTCAGACCCGGCCGATCAACACTTGGGAAGAACTTCAGTCCGAATTTTTGAAAAAGTTTTTTCCCGTTGGTCGGACCAACGCCTTGCGCCATCAGATTACACACTTCACTCAACAATCAGGAGAACCTCTCCATGAGGCATGGGATCGTTTTCAGGATCTCATGAGAAAGTGCCCCCATCACGGAGTTCCTAAATGGGAACAAGTCCAATCTTTTTACCAGGGACTCCGTGAGGACATCCGCCTTTTCGTCAATGCAACTTGCGGAGGAAACATCATGGGTCAACATGAAGACACCGTATGGGAGATTCTCGAAAATATGTGCGAGAACTCCATCAACAATGACTCCATGGGATTATTCGACAGGACGAATACCCGCGCAGCGACGAATCTTAAGGAGGCACATGAGACGCAGGGCATGTCCGCACCAGTCGACCTGGAATTAATGGCCAGTCGATTGGACAAGGTCTCAATCATTGAAAAGAAGGTGGATGAGCTGACTCAGCACTTGCAGCGAGCCACCTCTGCGCGTAACTCCTTTGCACAACCTCCTTCCACACAGGAGACTGTGCAAAACATCCTCCACCGATCCTCCCCTGGGATGGATCCATATCCATCCCCATCTGATTCTTGGACTGGAAGATCATCCGATCCTTTCTACACCAGCCGGGGAAACGCCATTCCTCCTTTCCCTGACTCTCAGGAGGTTCCTCAGATCTGCGAGGACCTCAACGCCATCCAGAACGACCCATTCTCCAACACTTACAACCCTGGATGGCGAAACCATCCAAATTTTCAGTGGGCGGGAAATTCCCAAACCCAAAGACCATCTTTTCAGTCCCGCCCACAGCCCTCTCATCACTACCAGCCGCCTCAGCCTCGGCCCAATCCTACTTATCCATCAGGGCCAAATCAAGATCAAATGTCCTTAATCCTTCAGACTCTGGCTGACATTCAAAAAACGAATGCGGCTATTCAAAAACAGCACAAGGACGAGCTTACTGAAGTTAAAACTCAACTGGCCCAGTTGGCAAATTCTCGCCAGCCAGGCACACTCCCTTCCCAACCTCTTCCTAACCCAAATAACGTGCCAACCCAGAAGCGCGTTATGAATCCAAATTTAGGCCACGCTCAATGGATTTATCAAGCCCCTGCTGCTCCATCTCCAGACGAGATGGAAGCCTCAACTTCTCGTGCGGGATTTCAGCAGCAGCCACCCCTCCTACCAAACCCAAACCAAAATCAGGCTGGATTAAATTCTGTAACAACACGTAGTGGTAAGACAACTCAAGACCCGCATTATCCAAACCACTCCCAGCCTGATAACCATGACCCTAGGATAGTTATCCAAGGTACCGCTGTTCCAGACCCACAACCTGGACCTATCCTAGAGGAACCAACCAAGATCCCGTTTCCCGAGGCCCTGACCAAGGGAAAGAAGACCACAAAACCCGTGGCCCCTGAGGAGGACCTGGTCAAGCTCTTTGAGCAGGTCCACATAAACATCCCCTTGATGGATGCAATTCGCCACGTACCAGCTTACGCACGATTTCTAAAGAATATATGTACACCCCAGCGTAAGCCGCGAACCAAGGGAGGGAGCCCAATTGTTCTGTCAGAGCAAGCCAGCTCTGTAATCCTTAGTAGACTCCCACCCAAGGCAAAAGATCCTGGAACTCCCCTGATCTCCTGTAAGATAGGTGGTACCCAATTTGATAGAGCATTGTTAGACTTAGGTGCATCTATAAATCTGATACCCACATCCTTACTTGACCATCTAGAGGAATCTGAGCTGAAACCAACCGAGGTGACATTACAATTAGCAGATCGATCTATAAAGTCACCAAAAGGGATTCTCGAGGATGTTATCGTGAGAGTGCGGGATTTCTATTTTCCAGTGGACTTTATAGTCTTAGACATGATGCACCTGAGAACCCTAGGGATACACCAATCATTCTAGGGAGACCTTTCTTGGCTACTGCTAGAGCCAACATCAGCTGTGAGGAGGGCCAAATAGAGCTTAAGTTTGGAGATCAAACACTGAAAATTGACATATTTAAGGCCCAACAAGGAATTAATTGCGGCGTCATCGAGCAAATTTGTGACATCAAGACTTTGGTTGATGAATCACACCTCCAGAAGGACTTGAGTATGCCTCATCAACCACAGAAGGATCTTGACCCGCAAACAGAGGAGTCAAATCCAGATGTGAACAACCCAGTAACTTCCACCCTTGAACCTCACATCTATACTGAACCACCCGCTGCTGCTGAAAACCCCATCCTCGAACTGAAACCCCTTCCTGCTCACTTAAAATACATCTTTTTGGGTTCTAATCAGACCCTTCCTGTGATCATCAATTCCAACCTCAGTCCTGAACAGGAATCTCGTCTGATTGTTGTCCTCCAGCAACATCGCAGAGCCATCGGATGGACTCTCGATGATTTGACTGGAATAAGTCCCTCTTATTGTACTCATCATATCTATTCAGAAGAGGGCACACGACCTTCTCGTGAAATGCAGAGACGCTTAAACCCCAATCTGCAGGAGGTCGTGAAAAAGGAGATCATCAAGTGGTTAGATGCCGGAATCATCTACCCGATCTCCGATAGTCGTTGGGTGAGCCCAATTCAGGTCGTGCCCAAGAAGGCAGGACTCACCACTATAACGACTGAGACCGGAGAAATCATTCCTACCCGATTAGCCAACTCGTGGAGAGTCTGTATAGATTACCGCCGACTCAATTCCTCCACGAAGAAGGATCACTTCCCACTACCCTTCATTGATCAAATTCTCGAAAAACTAGCGGGAAATAGGTTCTTCTGCTTTCTTGACGGGTACTCCGGTTATAACCAGGTGGCAATCCATCCTGAGGACCAAGAAAAGACCACGTTCACCTGCCCCTTCGGAACATACGCTTTCCGAAGGATGCCTTTCGGTCTTTGCAATGCACCCGCTACTTTTCAGCGATGCATGCTTGCCATATTCTCAGATATGGTAGGTGATTATCTGGAAGTCTTCATGGATGACTTTTCAGTTTTCGGAGCATCATTCGACGATTGCCTCCAACACTTGGTCCAGATACTCAGGCGGTGCATCGATGT
Organism: Thalassia testudinum; assembly: GCA_037157565.1. NCBI lineage: Eukaryota > Viridiplantae > Streptophyta > Magnoliopsida > Alismatales > Hydrocharitaceae > Thalassia > Thalassia testudinum. Next base: position 116,024,928 of record JAZHRO010000025.1, read on the forward strand.
GAATTTGGTTCTTTCCTGGGAAAAGAGCCATTTCATGGTGCCTGAGGGAATTGTCCTGGGACACTCAATTTCGGAGAAAGGTATCCAAGTGGATCGAGCTAAGGTTAATCTGATTTCTCACCTTCCTATGCCTAGCTCGATCAGGGACATCCGATCCTTTTTAGGGCATGTCGGTTTTTATCGACGATTTATCCCTGATTTTTCAAAAATCGCACGCCCCCTGACCACTCTTCTCTCCAAGGATGTTCCCTTCGAAATCTCCAAGGAATGCACTCAAGCATTTGAAATCCTGCGTGACCGAGTCACCCAAGCCCCGATCCTACAGTCCCCTGATTGGTCTCAACCCTTTGAGATCATGTGTGATGCATCCGACTTCGCTGTAGGAGCGGTTTTGGGGCAGAAAAATGACAAGAAACCTGTGGTCATTTACTACGCCAGCAAAACACTCGATGAGGCTCAGCGTAACTATACAGTTACTGAGAAAGAGCTGCTAGCTGTAGTATTTGCCCTAGAGAAGTTCAGATCGTACCTTCTGGGTTCCCATGTCATCATATACTCGGATCACACAGCTGTGAGGCATCTCCTTGCGAAGAAGGACGCGAAACCTCGATTGATCCGATGGATCTTGCTGTTGCAAGAATTTGACCTCGAGATTCGCGATAAAGCGGGAAAACAAAACGTGGTAGCTGATCACTTGTCCCGTCTTCCTTCTGAAATAATTGACCCCTCCGGACCCATCACGGAGCATTTTCCCGATGAGCACCTGCTGACTATTGGTACTAGCCTTCCATGGTTCGCTAATATTGTAAATTACTTGGCATCTCATCAGACCCCGTCCGATTGGCCGAAGGCCAAGAGAGACAAATTACGCTCCGATGCCAAGTATTACATTTGGGAAGACCCGTACCTCTTCCGCATAGGTGCCGATCAGATCATCCGGAGATGTGTCCCGGAAGGGGAAGTCAACAATATCCTCTCTTTCTGCCATAACCAGGCATGCGGTGGCCATTTTGCCGGGCATAAAACCGCAGCAAAAGTCCTCCAGTGCGGCTTTTACTGGCCCACACTGTTCAAAGACGCATACAGTCATTGCAAGGCATGCAGTCGTTGCCAGACTTTGGGCAACATGAGCCGTCGCGACATGATGCCTATGCAACCGATTCTAGTATGCGAAATCTTTGATGTTTGGGGGATTGATTTTATGGGCCCCTTTCCTGTTTCGGATGGTTTCGAATACATTCTGTTGGCTGTGGACTACGTGTCCAAATGGATCGAAGCCATACCGACCCGAACCTGTGATCACAAAATCGTTCTCAAATTCATTCATCAACACATTTTCTCAAGGTTCGGGATTCCTCGTGCAATAATCTCTGATGGGGGGACCCATTTCACAAATGCTCAGTTTAGGTCACTGATGACCAAATACGGGGTGTCTCACCGAATCTCTACTCCTTACCACCCCCAAACTAATGGTCTAGCTGAGCTGTCCAATCGGGAGATCAAGAAAATCCTGCAAGTCACTATTCGACCTGACAGGAAGGACTGGTCGTCCCGACTTCCGGAAGCATTGTGGGCCTATAGGACCGCCCACAAGACCCAATTAGGCATGTCTCCCTTTAGACTGGTGTACGGAAAGGCATGCCACCTTCCCGTCGAACTGGAGCATAAAGCCTATTGGGCAGTACAGAACTGTAATCTAGATCTTTCCAAGGATGGGACCCACAGAAAACTCCAAATCAGCGAGATCGATGAATTACGCAGAGACGCGTACGAGAACTCGCAAATCTACAAGGAGCGGGTTAAAGCCTTCCACGACAAACACATCTCGAGAAAGATCTTTCATCCTGGTCAAAAGGTCCTACTCTTTGATGCCCGACTCAAACTCTTCCCAGGAAAACTGAGATCTAAGTGGGTCGGACCATATTTGGTCCGACAGGTTTTTGGAAATGGAGCAATCGAAATCAGTCCACTCAGCCACGATTCTGAACCTTTCATCGTGAACGGTCAGAGACTCAAGCCGTTCATCGATGTAACTTCTACTGATTTGGCTGAGGCATCTTATATCCTCCTTTCCCCTTGAGCTTATTGCGCCCAGCCGATGGCGTAAAACTCAGCGCTTAACGGGAGGCAGCCCGTCATTCTCGTTGAAAACCTGAAACTTGTTCTGACACCTTTCAGCACTCGAAGTTCACCCTTATAGACAGCCGACCCCAACTCAGATGTTCGCATCTGAGATTTGAAATCGTCCGCAAAAATTCAACCTGACCCATCCACTCACCCAAATTTCTGTCTTAAGGAATGAACTAAGACCCCCTAGGTTACAATGAGGACATTGCAAATCTTAGGCATGGGGGGGTATGAAAGAACAAAAACTCGTAAGAAAATGTTTCAAACAAAAAAATTCACATATGCCAAAAACACCATAAAAATTAAAAAAAAAAATTTCGAAAAAGAACAAGAGGAAAAGAGGAGAAGGAAATTTTGCGAAGGAGAAAAGAAACAAAAGGAAAAAGGAGCACAAAATTATGAGAAAAAGTGATAGTCATTAGTAAGGAACTAAGGAATTAACCTAAGTTCTAGACCTCATTCAAGAAAATAACTGAAAAGTGCACAATAAGATTAGTAAAGAATGCAAACCTTAGGCATTCTTGAATAGACTCTTAGTACCCATTAAGATCTGGACACTCCTCAAGAGGTTGAGGAAAATGAAAAGCTGAAGTATTAGGTCTAAGGCTTAGGGAGTATTCGGCCTCGTTAACTAAGTTTTGGTTTACGGGACTCAGTAACCTAAGCACCCTAATCTCACACACAGCCTGGTTCAGTAAGCGTAAAAATCAGAATCACGCAGAAGCGTCGCAAAAATCTGAAAAGAACACCTAGAATAGGAGCGGCCGATCAACACAAGTTGATTTGGACGAGTTCCCAGCGTAGAGAGGCGGGGAAATCCCCTCGAAGATGCGTAACAAAATATCATCTCCTCGGTGCTTGTCTCTTAGGATATTTACATATCCTACTGGGGGCATGTAAGCACTCTGCTGGTTCAGATTCCATGGATGGCATTATCTCGAAGTGTCAATTGCCAGGGTCTGGATTCGGCCACGGAATACCATGGATGGGATTATCTCGAAATCTCAATAGCCAGGGTTCCGGGGGTTGCCATGGGCGGTGCTATCTCGAAGCATCGATCGCCAGGAACCCTTGAGGATTGATGATGGGAGCAAGGAATCTGATACAGACCGTGTTGAAAAGCCAATCCTAGGCTAGAACTAAAAAGAAAAAGAGAGAGAAAACTCTCCAAACAGAAAAACTTTCTATCTCTCTCTTACAAAACGCACTGCGAACTGAGCCAGGGCTAAAATCATTTCAAGCACGGGTGCTTTAACCACGAAGTCCAATAAACCTTAGGTTAGTTCTTGTGGGCCTTAAAAACCTTTGCTAAAAGACTGAGGCTAAGGCTAGACAGATTTGGATCTTGATTGGTACTAGAGTACCTTTTAGGCCTATGGTCAGCATTCTAACCTAATCTATGCTCAAATAAAAAAGGCACTTATCTAAAACCATTAAAAACTTCATGGTCTAGAACAAGGGTTGAAACCTTAAGTTTTTGCTAAGGGACTAGCAAAAGCTAGGCATGGGGGTATGATGAGAACCTCATCATGAGCCATAACTAGCTCATTTTGACCTAATATAAAGGATAAAAGCTCCTACATATCTCAAGGAAAGGCTTAACTCAGAGAATTCTGAGTTTGAGAAGAAAATAAGTCATAAGGGGTAAAAGTGCAATTTTACCAGTATAATCTGCATACAGGGTAATTCAGGGCCCAAACATAGGTCAAAGCAGCTTAATAAGAATAAAAGTGGGATGAAATGATCTAGCAAGGGCTACAGCACTTCCAAGAAACCAAATGATAATCTGTAACCCTAAAACAACCCACTTCAATTCACAAGGTTCGAGGCAAAGTAAAAATAGAATAAACCCTCTAAAATTCATAGAAAAATAATCTATAGGGTTTAGAACCTTCAATTTGGCCTTTAGAACCCATTTTGACCTACATTGAGAACCATGCCCAATTAATAACTTAATTTGGGTTTTTGCGCAAATTGACCGGTCAAACAAGGTTTAATATGGAAATGAAATTCACCATCAGATTCCTTAGGTCCTAATTAGTCATGTATAAAAACTTGAGCCTAAGAAGAAACCTCCTTGACCGACTTTACACTTTGGTCCTCATATATTTACTCTTTGGCCCTCAACTTTTGAACCCTCGCATTTTGGCCCCTAACTCTCCTTCGTTCTTTGCAACCAGGTCCCTCCTGCAAAACCTGCCAGCACCATGCTCCGGCGACCTTGCGCGGAGCATGGCGCCGCGCAGGGTGAGGTGGGGGACCTGGCAAGTAAACCGGGGGTGCCCTGCGTCGTCAGCCGTCGCAGGGACACCCCCCTGGTCATCGTAACCCACCATACCGGCCGTGCGAACGCACGGACGGTATGGGTTCTTGTTTCCGACCATCCTCCGGCGAGGGAGACACGTCGTCTCCCTCCGCCTTCCTCCCTGTTTGCTCCCTATAAATACCCCCCGCTGCTCCACCGACCAGGGCAGCCTGGATCTGACGGAGAAAATCCCCAACTTTCTTCTCTTCTTCCTCCGGCAGACGCTCACCAGCTCCGGCGGCTTCCTCCCCCTCCACCTCTTCGCTCTGCCGCAATACCAGCAGCAGAGACTTCCTCCCCTGCTCTTCCCGCGCCACGCCGCACCCAGCTGGCGCCTCTCCGGCTCTCTGCTCGCCGCCGCCCCTTTCCCTGAGCATCGTCTTCTCCGGCGACAGTCGATACGACTGTCGCCCTGTTCCTCCCCTTTCGTCCCTGCAAGTAAGCTAGAGCTACTCCCCTTCTTCTCCTCTTTCTTTCCCCGCTTTCAATTTAGTCAATTAAGCCCTCGACCGACCCTGACCACCTTCACCCCCTTCGTCTCCGACCACCCTCCGGCGAGCCGCTCCCATCACCTCAGCGACCCACACGGCTCGCCAACCACCGCAGGACCTCCGCCTCCTCACCCTGATCAATCTCCGCCCTACCACTTCCCCCACATCACCCTCTGCAACTCCACCGAACAGACCCATCCTCCGACCCACAGTCCGACCTAGGGCAGCCCTCGCATGCCGCCCCGCGCCTCGCCACCACCCACACGAGCTTCGCCGCACCCTGGCGAAGCTCCTGGCACTCTCTGATTAGGCCGAGAGGCCGTTTTCTTGTGGACAGGCCACCCGACCTCCGCCGCCATTGACGCGCAGGAGGACCTGCTTCCGCCTACAGCTACAGGCGCGCCACGCTCAGCGCCAAGCCCAGATTCACTCCCAGGCCTTGCGAGGAGTTTTGGCAAAACACCAGGTTCGCAGCCGAGGAAGAAAACTCCGCGTGACGCTGCCATCTCCTGCTGAATTCCCCGCTGCGGGCGCGCAATTGAGGTGGGCCGTTTAGTCCCACCTCGGAAACGCCTGAAGAGCCGCAGCGACATAAGATGCAAAAGTGCAGTAGCCTTACTGCCTCAGTACACGGGGTGAGGTCCCCTTCACCCGCCCGGTTACCCGGTCTCGTCCGCGCTCACGCCCCGCGGACCTGACCCGAACCGACCCGACCCGACTCGACTGACCTGCACTCCTCGCCCACCACGCACGCCGGTGGGCCTGGACCCGGGCCTGATCCGAACCCGGTTACCCGGTAGCTCTGGGAGAGCTTTCCCAAGAGTGGTTTCAGAGAGAAAGAGAGACGCGGGGGGGGGGAGGGTAGAGTAGGTTTTGCTTCTGACGAGAAACTCTGAAGTGTGCAGGCGAAGAAGAAGACCCGCGGAAGAAGAAGTGCAGGCGAAGAAGAAGGAGCTGCACTGTAGCAAATGCATAGTTAAGTCGTCGAAGCACCGGGTCAGACGACGGAAGGTCAGCAGCCAGAGCAGGAAAGAAGGCAGGCTGAAGAAAGAAAGAAAGAAAAGAAGAGCAACGGCCAAAGCAGAAGAAGAAGAAAGGAAGACTTAGTAGCTGAAGGTAGAAGCTCTGCAGCCATAAGGAAGAAGAAGAAGGAGATCTGAAGAAAGAAAGGAAGAAGAAACATTCACAGAAGAAACTGCAGAACAAAGAAGAAGAAGGAGATCTGAAGAAAAGAAAGAAAGAAGAACATCACAACAAATTCTTTCCCTCTCTCTTTATTTTGTAAAAGAAACATGTATATCTCTAGAATACGACTTGCTCCCTGAGTTCGACCTCGGGAACTCTTTCATTTTCCGAGTAAAAAAATTTATATTTGAAATGTTGGTAATAACCGGCTTTACTACAACGTTATAACAAACTAAGACCCGGTTGAACCGAGCAATTTCATTTTGCTCAGCGCCAAGCCCAGATTCACTCCCAGGCCTTGCGAGGAGTTTTGGCGCGCCTGTAGCTGCAGGCGGAAGCAGGTCCTCCTGCGCGTCAATGGCGGCAGAGGTCGGGTGGCCTGTCCACAAGAAAACGGCCTCTCGGCCTAATCAGAGAGTGCCAGGAGCTTCACCAGGGTGCGGCGAAGCTCGTGTGGGTGGTGGCGAGGCGCGGGGCGGCGTGCGAGGGCTGCCCTAGGTCGGACTGTGGGTCGGAGGATGGGTCTGTTCGGTGGAGTTGCAGAGGGTGATGTGGGGGAAGTGGTAGGGCGGAGATTGATCAGGGTGAGGAGGCGGAGGTCCTGCGGTGGTTGGCGAGCCGTGTGGGTCGCTGAGGTGATGGGAGCGGCTCGCCGGAGGGTGGTCGGAGACGAAGGGGGTGAAGGTGGTCAGGGTCGGTCGAGGGCTTAATTGACTAAATTGAAAGCGGGGAAAGAAAGAGGAGAAGAAGGGGAGTAGCTCTAGCTTACTTGCAGGGACGAAAGGGGAGGAACAGGGCGACAGTCGTATCGACTGTCGCCGGAGAAGACGATGCTCAGGGAAAGGGGCGGCGGCGAGCAGAGAGCCGGAGAGGCGCCAGCTGGGTGCGGCGTGGCGCGGGAAGAGCAGGGGAGGAAGTCTCTGCTGCTGGTATTGCGGCAGAGCGAAGAGGTGGAGGGGGAGGAAGCCGCCGGAGCTGGTGAGCGTCTGCCGGAGGAAGAAGAGAAGAAAGTTGGGGATTTTCTCCGTCAGATCCAGGCTGCCCTGGTCGGTGGAGCAGCAGGGGGTATTTATAGGGAGCAAACAGGGAGGAAGGCGGAGGGAGACGACGTGTCTCCCTCGCCGGAGGATGGTCGGAAACAAGAACCCATACCGTCCGTGCGTTCGCACGGCCGGTATGGTGGGTTACGATGACCAGGGGGGTGTCCCTGCGACGGCTGACGACGCAGGGCACCCCCGGTTTACTTGCCAGGTCCCCCACCTCACCCTGCGCGGCGCCATGCTCCGCGCAAGGTCGCCGGAGCATGGTGCTGGCAGGTTTTGCAGGAGGGACCTGGTTGCAAAGAACGAAGGAGAGTTAGGGGCCAAAATGCGAGGGTTCAAAAGTTGAGGGCCAAAGAGTAAATATATGAGGACCAAAGTGTAAAGTCGGTCAAGGAGGTTTCTTCTTAGGCTCAAGTTTTTATACATGACTAATTAGGACCTAAGGAATCTGATGGTGAATTTCATTTCCATATTAAACCTTGTTTGACCAGTCAATTTGCGCAAAAACCCAAATTAAGTTATTAATTGGGCATGGTTCTCAATGTAGGTCAAAATGGGTTCTAAAGGCCAAATTGAAGGTTCTAAACCCTAGAGATTATTTTTCTATGAATTTTAGAGGGTTTATTCTATTTTTACTTTGCCTCGAACCTTGTGAATTGAAGTGGGTTGTTTTAGGGTTACAGATTATCATTTGGTTTCTTGGAAGTGCTGTAGCCCTTGCTAGATCATTTCATCCCACTTTTATTCTTATTAAGCTGCTTTGACCTATGTTTGGGCCCTGAATTACCCTGTATGCAGATTATACTGGTAAAATTGCACTTTTACCCCTTATGACTTATTTTCTTCTCAAACTCAGAATTCTCTGAGTTAAGCCTTTCCTTGAGATATGTAGGAGCTTTTATCCTTTATATTAGGTCAAAATGAGCTAGTTATGGCTCATGATGAGGTTCTCATCATACCCCCATGCCTAGCTTTTGCTAGTCCCTTAGCAAAAACTTAAGGTTTCAACCCTTGTTCTAGACCATGAAGTTTTTAATGGTTTTAGATAAGTGCCTTTTTTATTTGAGCATAGATTAGGTTAGAATGCTGACCATAGGCCTAAAAGGTACTCTAGTACCAATCAAGATCCAAATCTGTCTAGCCTTAGCCTCAGTCTTTTAGCAAAGGTTTTTAAGGCCCACAAGAACTAACCTAAGGTTTATTGGACTTCGTGGTTAAAGCACCCGTGCTTGAAATGATTTTAGCCCTGGCTCAGTTCGCAGTGCGTTTTGTAAGAGAGAGATAGAAAGTTTTTCTGTTTGGAGAGTTTTCTCTCTCTTTTTCTTTTTAGTTCTAGCCTAGGATTGGCTTTTCAACACGGTCTGTATCAGATTCCTTGCTCCCATCATCAATCCTCAAGGGTTCCTGGCGATCGATGCTTCGAGATAGCACCGCCCATGGCAACCCCCGGAACCCTGGCTATTGAGATTTCGAGATAATCCCATCCATGGTATTCCGTGGCCGAATCCAGACCCTGGCAATTGACACTTCGAGATAATGCCATCCATGGAATCTGAACCAGCAGAGTGCTTACATGCCCCCAGTAGGATATGTAAATATCCTAAGAGACAAGCACCGAGGAGATGATATTTTGTTACGCATCTTCGAGGGGATTTCCCCGCCTCTCTACGCTGGGAACTCGTCCAAATCAACTTGTGTTGATCGGCCGCTCCTATTCTAGGTGTTCTTTTCAGATTTTTGCGACGCTTCTGCGTGATTCTGATTTTTACGCTTACTGAACCAGGCTGTGTGTGAGATTAGGGTGCTTAGGTTACTGAGTCCCGTAAACCAAAACTTAGTTAACGAGGCCGAATACTCCCTAAGCCTTAGACCTAATACTTCAGCTTTTCATTTTCCTCAACCTCTTGAGGAGTGTCCAGATCTTAATGGGTACTAAGAGTCTATTCAAGAATGCCTAAGGTTTGCATTCTTTACTAATCTTATTGTGCACTTTTCAGTTATTTTCTTGAATGAGGTCTAGAACTTAGGTTAATTCCTTAGTTCCTTACTAATGACTATCACTTTTTCTCATAATTTTGTGCTCCTTTTTCCTTTTGTTTCTTTTCTCCTTCGCAAAATTTCCTTCTCCTCTTTTCCTCTTATTCTTTTTCGAAATTTTTTTTTTTAATTTTTATGGTGTTTTTGGCATATGTGAATTTTTTTGTTTGAAACCTTTTCTTACGAGTTTTTGTTCTTTCAGTATGTCTTCTTGGGACCTGACCAGACCTTCCCAGTGATTATTAATTCTCATCTAACCAAGGATCAGGAACTCAGGTTGACTGCGACCCTTTCAGAACATCAAGCGCCATTGGTTGGACCATTTCGTATTTAAAAAGAATTAGCCCCACCTATTACACCCATAAGATTTACATGGAAGATGGGGCCCGACCTTCCCGCCAAATGCAGAGACGTTTAAACCCAAACATGCGAGAGGTCGTTAAAAAAGAAATTATCAAGTGGCTTGACACCGACATCATCTACCCTACCTTCAATAGCCCCTGGGTGAGCTCCACTCAAGTGGTTCCAAAGAAAGCTGGGCTCACCGTTGTCCCCAATGATCATGGCAAATCCATCCCCACCCGCACCACCACTGCATGGCGGGTGTGTATCGATTATAGGAAGCTTAATGAAGCCACTAAGAAGGACCACTTCCCCTTGCCATTCATTGACCAAATCCTTGAAAGATTGGCAGGGCAGAAGTATTTTTGCTTCCTGGATGGATATTCAGGATATAACTAAGTTGCAATTGCTCCGGAATATCAGGAAAAGACCACATTCACTTGCCCGTATGGCACGTTTGCATTCTATCGAATGCCATTCGGGTTATGCAATGCACTTGCGACCTTCCAGCATTGCATGCTAGCCATTTTTTTAGAAATGGTGGGTGAATACTTGGAGGTCTTTATGGATGATTTCTCTGTATTTGGGAATTCATTCGACCATTGTTTGAGCAACTTGGAGAAAATCATGAAATGATGTATCGAGGTTAACCTGGTGTTTAGTTGGGAAAAGAGCCATTTTATGGTTCAAGAAGGAATTGTCCTCGGTCACATCGTATTGCATAAGGGCATCGAGGTAGATCGGGCTAAGGTTGATTTAATTTCCAAACTTCCTCCACCTAGTTCGGTCCGACAGATTCGCTCCTTCCTAGGACATGTTGGCTTCTACCAAAGGCTCATTAAAGACTTTTCCAAGCTTTCCAAACCCTTGACCGACCTTCTAGCCAACGACGCCATATTCCACATGTCTCCTGATTGCATCCAGGCTTATCACCGCTCCGGGACTTAGTCTCCACCGCACCTATACTTCAACCCCCAGTCTGGTCCCAGGACTTTGAGATTATGTGTGATGCATCAGATTTTGCCATAGGCATTGTCCTGGGACAAAGGCAAGACAAGAAGCCCGTGGTGATCTACTACGTGAGCAAAACGTTGGACGAGGCCCAACGTAATTATACAGTCACAGAGAAAGAGTTTGTCGCTGTAGTCTTTAGACTTGAAAAATTTCGATCATATTTGCTGGGATCCCACGTGACTATTTACACTGACCATTTAGCCATCCGGCACCTGTTAGCCAAAAAGGACGCAAAGCCTAGGCTCATCAGATAGATCCTGCTTTTGAAGGAATTTGACCTGGAAATCCGAGAAAGGCCGGATCGAAGAATGTGGTGGCTGACCACTTGTCTAGACTTCATCCCAACCACATTGGACCCTCCCTACCTCTATTTGATGCCTTCCCTGATGAACACATCCTAGCCGTGCAAGACAAGAAAATGCCATGGTATGCTGACTACGTCAATTACCTGGTTGTAGGATAAACCCTGCACAGCTAGTCCAGACAGCAACGGGACAGGTTCTTAGCTGAGGCCAAGCACTATTTCTGGGATGATCCCATGCTGTTTCGCCTCTGTGCTGATCAGATCATCAGGACTTGTATCCCTGAAGATGAAGTTCAGAGTGTGCTTTCCTTTTGTCATGACCAAGTGTGTGGCAGCCACTTCTCTGGAAAGAAAACAGCTGCAAAAGTTTTGCAGTCTGGATTTTACTGGCCGTCCCTATTTAAGGATGCACACATCTTTGCCAAGACTTGCTCACGCTGCCAAACGCTGGGGACCATGACCAAGAAAGATATGATGCCCCTTCAGCCCATTTTGATTGTTGAAATCTTCGACGTTTGGGGTATCGATTTTATGGGCCCCTTTCCACCATCCAACGGCTTCGAGTACATCCTAGTATCGGTAGACTATGTTTCCAAATGGATTGAAGCTGTCGCCACTCGACAATGCGATCACAGGACTATCATGAACTTTGTTAAGAAGAACATCTTTTCCTAGTTTGGAATACCCAAAGCCATGATCAGTGATGGTGGAAGCCATTTTATCCATTCCCAATTCCATGCCCTACTTAGAAAATACAGGGTAAACCACCGCATTGCCACCCCGTATCATCTACAAAAAAATGGGCAGACTGAGGTCTCCAATAGACAAATCAAGAACATTTTACAGAAGACTGTGAGACCTGACAGGAAAGACTAGTCTACACGACTTGATGATGCCCTTGGGCATACAGGACTGCTTTCAAGACCCCGATAGGCATGTCGCCTTATCGCCTGGTCTTTGGCAAGGCCTGCCATCTTCCGGTCGAATTGGAACACCGGGCTTACTGGGCTGTCAAGCAATGTAACATGGATCCCCAGTTAGCCAGTGCGCAGAGGACGCTCCAATTATCTGAGCTCAATGAAATTCGTCGGGACGCCTTTGACAATAGTCGACTATATAAGGAGAAAATGAAAGCCATCCACGACCGACTCATTCATAGAAAAACCTTTGAGCCTAACCAGCAAGTTTGGTTGTTTGATGCACGCCTAAAACTCTTCCCAGGGAAACTCAAGTCCAAATGGACAGGACCATTTCGGGTGGTTAAGCCCTACTCTAATGGGGCAGTTGAAATCACTGATCTTAACACTGGGCACACTTTTACAGTTAATGGTCAAAGATTGAAGCATTTCCTGGCCCAGGTTCCCCCAAAGGAAAGTGTCACCCTCGTTTAGGGCTGACACCGAGCACTGCCCAGCTGGAGGCGTTAAACTCAGTGCTTCCTGGGAGGCAACCCAAAGGATTCAGACTGATCTGGTAGTTTACGTCACTCAGGTACTATCTTTTTGAATCCTTTTGCATCCATGTATTTGCCAATGAGGACATTGTCCAACTTAAGCATGGGGGGTGGTAAATTGCATAATCCTGAGCTCAATTAATCAGTCTAAATGAATAAATTAAAAAAAAAATGAATTTAGGAAGAAAACTTAGGCATTAGAAACTTGTCAATAGTGGGAAATAATACAAAAAGAACTTGAACACTTAGACTTTTCAGGCCTTCAGGCTTAATCAGCCTTGGTGTCCGTTAAAATATGGATTTAGCGGCGAATCCTTGCAACCTTAAGCTATTCTAATCCACCTACTAAATAAGGTAATAAGTATACGACTTATCAACTCACCCTCTAACTCAAAAAAACTTTGAGTCTAAGCATCTGCACACATTTTTGCACAGACTCACTTCTCGGAAATTTTGACAGAAATTGGGTAGCTAATGAACTCTCTAGGGTGGTATGGCTGGCAAGTTGTCGTGGGTAACAACCCATTGGTAGGTTGTCCAGAACCCAGCCACATGTCATTTCTTCTTCATTGCCTCTAGGTACATTTGAGATCAGGGAAGCCACCTACAAAAAAAAAAAAAAGGAAGAAGAAGAAAAGAAAATAAACCACACTTCACCGCACAAGTATGGCTGGCAAGTGATCGTGGGTAACAGCCCATTGGTCGGTTGTCCAGAGCCCAGCTCAATAATTGCACAAAAAAGACCAAAACACCTAAGGAAGAAGCGGGGAAGTAGTACAAGCTGGGGAGATATACACTAGAGAAATCCTTGTGTTGACCCCAATTAAAACAAACGTAGGGAGAAAGCTACCAATCGAACAAATACACCTTCAGGCAAATTTATTTCCTTTTCCGGTCACCTAGAGGCATAGAAACTCGAAGTCTGTCTCAATTACCGTTAAGTGAGTCTATCACAACATTCACACCAAGATGCTTAGCACTTAGGGTTTTGACCGAGTTTTAGGTGGGTTGGGTAGCCGTAAAAGTTACCAACCCACACTGAATTCCGAAAAAATTCTAAAAAATATATATACATATACATATGTATAGTTATACACATTAAAGCAAGGATTCGGGCGATTCGTATTTTGGCAGACACCCGGGCGCTGCTTAGTCTTTGTAAATTAAGATCTTCGTAAATTTCCTCTTATTGACAAGTAACGAAGTGTCTAAGCAATTACTTCTTAAATTCTGAAAGGAAATAAAGGCTAGAATAAACCTTGCTAGGGACTAGCAAGGAGTAAGCATGGGAGTATGATAACACTGCACAAGGGGGTGATAATTATGTTGAATATGCCCCATCTTAAGAATAAAAGGCACAACATAAGTAGAATGGGAGCATTGCGTGCATCATGTACCAAGATTGCTTACAAAACTGTATTAATGGCCATTTGTGTTAGCACATGTCAAAGCAGGCCTAAGATGAGCAATCGGACCGCACAGATGGATTCAAAACGACGAACGGAGTCCGACGGACTCAAGATTGGCCAAATCCGACATCCTGAGCTCCTACAATGGCCCAAGAAGTTTTGACCATTGATCTGGAGATCAGCGGCCCATATTGCTCCACGTCAGCCCCCCGCTCCACCGCACGATGCGCCTTCATCAGCCGAGACTCGCGTGCCTGCCCGCAATCGCCGCGACAAAGCGCAAGCGTGGCGCAATGGTTAGCGCACACGCCCGCACGCATGCGACGCGGGTTTGAGCTGCGCGGAGCGTGAAATCAAAGACGAAGGACGCGGGCGGTGAAATTGGGCCACTCGATCAGCAGTGGGTGGCCGAGATCTCGCCACGTGACGCAACCGCATCTTTCGGGCGCCCACGCACGCGCGCACGCCGGGCGATGATGCCCGCGCACGCGCGCGCCCGAGGCGGGATCCCAGCGCAGCTGAGGAGGGTTCTTAGCCGTCCGATCTTCGATCGGATAGCTCTCATTCAGCAGCTACGGATCGCACAAGAAGAAGAAACAAGGCGGGCGGCTGACCAATGGCTGGAGGGCTTCACCAATGCTTTTGGGAGTGGTTTTAGCGACGCTCTAGACGTCGCTAAAGCCCCTTCTTTTAGGAAGCCCTTAACCCTATTTAAACCCCCTCCAACCACTCATTCAAGGCATTCACTCCCCTTGCAACTACTCCACCCCTCTCTTAGCTAGCTTTAGGACCTCTTGTAATTACCGGAGACGACGAGCTGTCGACGGAGCCTCCTCCACCGCCGTCGCTACCTCGTCGCTCTCCACCCTCTCTCTCTCTCTCTTTTAAGCTTTCCATTACTTTTGTTTGAAGCATGTATTTAATGTTGTAAGCTATGACTACAAGTGCATAATTAATGAAGTTATTTTCCGTTCAATTGTCACTTTAATTTCCTTTCAAGTTGCATGATCAAACAAGGAACTTTCTAACCCTAAACCCTCTCTCTCTATCGCTCTCGCTTTTCAAAACAGCATCTTTCGCAAGCAAAACTCCGCACTTTCCGTGACAACAAGTGATAAGCAAAAATCCGATTTTCACGCCTCCCTGAAACTGACACTCGGACTCACCTCCGTCTACTTATTTTAAAACCGACGTTGCAAGTGCGACTATAACGACACTCCTTAACACACACACACACAACGGCACATCACCCGCGCGCACCCCTTGGGCTCCTTCATCCGTGCTCCCGCGCACCCAGACGACGCTCTCACCCGCCAGATGCCTTAAACTCTCTCTCTCTCACTCCTCTGCAGCAAACACACACACTCGTACACACACACTCACTTGTACACACTCACACCCGCATATACACACACACACACACATATACACATACATATATATATATGTATATATCTATATAGTTATAAATATATATATCTATTTATAAATATATACAAAAAAATATATATATATATTTACATATCTATATATATACATAACTACATATATACCTATATAGTTATAACCCTATATATATATATATATATATATATATATATATATATTTACATACACATCACATACCTGTATCCATACGCCCTTGCACTAGTCACTCCACCACGCATTATATCGCGGGAATATCTGCACCAGTTGCTGATATTCCCCGATACCTGCGTAAAACAAGTGCCTCCGCACACACTCCCACACATCCATCCTACACTCTATGCAGCACTTCGTCTTGTTGGTTGCGTCTTACTAGACGTGAACTAACTCGACACTGTGCTACACACCATTTCCACTTCCACCCCCACCCCTATATATAATATATATATACTTAATTTTTTCTCTACAAGCAACCTACCTTGTTTTTATTTCTCTTTTGTTTCCTGCCATTAAAAAGATAAAAAAAAAGAGTAAAAGAGAAAAGATAATCCTTGTCTTGCAGGTACTCGATCTTGCAATTAATGGGACCAATTTTTTTTTAAAGCCCTAAGTTGGGTCAAAGCCAAGAACAATTTGGCTCGAAGCCAAGGACCTGATTTTGAGGGTGTACCTCAAGGACAAAATTATCAGCAAAAGAATCTTAAATAGAAAAAAGCCAAAAACATAATAAACGCACGGAAGAGATACGTTTTAGGTAAGGCATAGAAACTTATTCACCTTTAATTCCCGCCTCCCTGAGATCGACCCTGGGCCTAAAAGTGGCCAAGATAAAATTAAGTAGGCCAGGTAAAAAAAATTTTGTAAAAGATGGTCAGACTCGATTTAGGTTAACCACTATACTCACTTCAACAACAATTTCACCATATTAACACAACCTATTCGAGACCTACCACCCTTTTTCTGGAGCCGTTGCCGGGGAGGTGCGCATTGCGATAAGTTTCTACTCCATTCCTTTGATTTTCTCTTCTCACCCTTCTCTTCACGGGTGTTTTGTTTGCTGGTGTGCAGGTAAACCAGTTGCAAGGAGGAGGCAAGTAGAGGAAGTCGGAGACATGTGCAGATCCAAGGTGGGAACGAGAGCGTGATGTCGCCAGCACCACACTGGAGCTTCGCCCACGTTACTGAAAAGGTAGGTCTCTCTCTCTTATCAACTTAGGTTAACTTGTCACCTAAAAAAAAAAAAGTACTTCTTGGGATTTCTTGGGGCAAGTGGATTAAAAATCACTTGTTTGATTATCTGCTATCACCCCCACCGCCCTTGGATTTCCCACCAAACATCGCATAGCGAAGATCCAAGAATCTTGATTCTTGAATCTTTCGCCATGTGAAGTATTCTTTGAGGAGCCTAAGTCTCTTAGCTCTTACCAAAATCCCGCTACTACAGAGACGATAGGACAAATTCGGGTCCCCATGGGCGGGGACGATTTTGAATTGAAATCCAATATAATTGGCCTGATTAACTTTCACTTCCATGGTCTTGCAAGTGAAGATCCTTTTCTCCATTTGGAAGACCTAACCCGATTGGCTGAAACAGTTAAACCAAGAAACATCGGGTTATCAATTGTCCTCATGAAAATGTTCCCGTTTTCATTGCAGGATAAAGTGTCACAATGGTTACGCACCCTTGGGAGAACCATCCATTCTTGGGAAGAGATGCGAATAGCATTTCTCAAGAAATTCTTTCCAATCGGGTGAACCAATGCGCTTTGCCGTGTTATAACTTCCTTTACGCAACAAAACGGCGAACAATTTCATGAGGCTTGGGAGAGGTATTATGACCTCCTCCGGAAGTGTCCGCACCACGGTCTGCCTAAGTGGCATATATCCCAGATTTTCTATTATGGGCTAAGTGAGACTTTGAAGTAGATTGCAGACGCTTCCTGCGGAGGGAATTTCATAAATAAAGACGAGAATGGAGCATTCGAATTATTTGAAAACATGAGCGAAAATTCAATGAACAATGCCTCTATTGTCACCTTTAATCGTACCAGCCTGCCCCGTAATGTTCACGAAGTTGACACGGGACCCTCCCATTCATCCACTGATCTTAACCTTATTGCACAAAAATTGGATGAAGTCTCCATCATGCACAAGAAGCTGGACGAGCTTCTAGCCAATTCCACCCATTCGTCAATCCACCTTACCACTTCGTCACAATCCCAATCCTTCCAACGCCAGGCTTATCCCCAAAAACCCCATGCGATCTTCCTTACCGAGTGTTGCACCGAGCAATTTGGTAAGTCATTTGGATCTGGCTTCTGCAAGCCAGTATTTTGACACGGAGGACCAAGCCTCCGTGTGCTCGTATGCATAATTACATGCGGACTCATCTTCTGTCTTAGAAGACACTTGCGCCCTGGGGAACAACCCGTTCTCTGTTACTTATAACCCAGGGTGGCGAAATCATCCGAACTTCGCATGGTCCAATAACCCGCAGTGCCAAAACCTTGCAAGTGGGCCAATGCGACCGTCTGCACCCGTCATCCCAAGGGCCCAGTCTAATCCTGTGACGAATCCGCCATCGGGTCCTTGCATACCGCAAATAGAACACGCATCGAGTCCTCTTGATAAACAGATGCGAATGATGATGGAAATGTCAAAGAGCCATGAAGAGAATATGACCTCTCTTCAGCACCAATTGGAGTAGCAGAATGCTGAGATCAGTCAACTACGTATGGTGACTTGATCTCAAGGCACTCTTCCAACCCAACCTATTCCTAACCCGCGAAATTTCGTACCCCATGGTCCTCAACCACAGGTTCGACCTTCTCAGGGGCAAGTTCATCAGATTCTGCAGGCTCCGAGCATTCCACCAGGATTTCAGGCTAATCCTGTAGCAACTACACCTCACCCTTATGTCCCTATTGTGAACCCTCCTCCACCTTATGATCCCACTAGACCAGCGATGTCCAATGTGATTACTACGAGGAGTGGTAAGCAAATCGTCGATCTGCCTCGACCTGATCTTGGCCCATCTTTTTCATCGTCCTCTCATTCGGGATGCGCACCGCATTCGCAAGAGGATGATACACCCAAACTAGTGCCAGAATCGATCCCATTCCCTGAGGCTCTACTGAGGGAGCCAAAAGGCAAGAAAAAGGGTACGCAGGCCTTTGATAACCTACGTAATTTATTCAGGGATGTTGAAATCAAGGTATCCCTTTTAGAGGCTATCGACCACATACCTACTATCGCCCGATTTTTCAAAGGCTACACTACACCCAAGCGACAGTCAAAGAAAACAAAGAATCCGGTGGTTCTCTCGCCTCATGCGAGTTGTGCTATACTGTCAAATCTACCATCAAAGTAGAAAGATCCAAGCACACCGCTTATTTCTTGTAGCATCCAAGGCTGCAATTTTAACCATGCTCTGCTTGATCTAGGATCTTCCATCAATCTTATACCAACCATCATGCTCGAGAAATTTGCCATAGGAAATCTGAAACCCACCCCTGTCACGTTACAGTTGGTAGATCGTTCTGTCAAAATACCAAAGGGTGTGGTGGAAGACGTGGTGGTTAGGGTCAACAGTCTCTGTTTTCCTGTTGACTTTCTTGTTTTGGATATGAAAGTTCCTAGCTCACTTTCTGATTGTCCCATCATCCTTGGTCGACCTTTCTTGGCCACAGCCCGCGCCCATATCAACTGCGAGTTGGGCTGTATTGAGATTACCGTTGGAGCTGAGAAGCTCAAGCTTAACATCTTCAAGGCAGCCAAGAACTTTGATTGCGATTGCATCGAGGATGACACGTCTGACGAGGACATGGCCGTCAGCGTGTGTATCAGACTAATAGGGACCTATTCTGACTGCTGTGGATTACCTTTAAACACAGACGATTGCCTGACTGACACATATTGTGACGTTCCCCCATCCCTCCCTTTTCCCGTACCTTCTCCTGACCAGATTTCTGACGAGGTTTTCTCTGCTTCCCATACCTCATGGTCTAAGTCATATTCGGGCTACTCACCGCCGGTACACACTTTTGAAGATCGGATTTCCCTTTCTTTCCCACCAAATCAGGCGGAATTGCAACTCCACACTGGGACCTTGAGCCCAAATGCTGCTAACTGGGGCTATCCCTTTTTGGATCCATCAATCCAAGATACCCCTCTTCTTGGCCAATCTGAGGGCCAATTTCTTCCTCCTGCCATGTTTTCTTCTGATCCACTTGGGACACTCTCATCCCAAGAAATGCCAGATCTTTCACCATCCTCTCCCAAGCTGAAAGAGATACCTAACACGCTTAAGTGTGTTTTCTTGGGACCAAATGAAACGCTCCCCGTAATCGTTAGTTCAAAATTGACCAGGTAGCAAGAGTGCAAACTAACAAAGGTTCTTATGGAACACAAGGCAGCCATTGGATGGTCCTTATCAGACTTAATTGGCATCAGCCCCTCCTACTACACTCACCGTATATACATGGAGGAGGAGGCTCGAACTTCCCGCGAGATGCAGCGACATCTCAACCCTAACATGCGGGAGGTCGTTAAAAAGGAAATTATTAAGTGGCTAGATGCAGGTATAATCTACCCGATCAGCGATAGCCCCTGGGTGAGTCTAATTCACGTCATACCCAAAAAGGCGGGACTCACCATCCGTGTCAATGACAAGGGCGAATCCATCCCTACACACACTCCTACATCTTGGAGAGTGTGTGTAGATTATAGGAAACTTAATGCTGCAACTAAGAAAGATCACTTTCCGCTACCTTTTATTGACCAAATCCTGGAGCGATTAGCGGGAAATAAATTTTTCTGTTTCCTGGATGGATTCTCTGGATATAACCAGGTGGCAATTGACCCCAGGGACAAAGAGAATACCACCTTTACCTGCCCCTTCGGCACCTTTGCATTTAGAAGGATGCCGTTCGGACTTTGTAATGCGCTAGCAACTTTCCAGGGATGTATGCTAGCGATATTCCATGACATGGTGGGTGACTTTCTCGAGGTTTGCATGGATGACTTTTCGATCTTTGGACCCTCTTTTGATGACTGTCTTGCCAACCTGATCCGTATCCTTCGGAGATGTATTGATGTGAACCTCGTGCTTTCCTGGGAAAAAAGTCATTTTCTGGTACACGAGGGAATTGTTCTCGGGCATATCATCTCCGATAGGGGTATCGAGGTTGACAGAGCTAAGCTTGATGTAATTGCTGATTTACTTATGCCTGGCTCTGTCAGACAAATCTGCTCCTTCTTGGGACACGTCGGTTTCTATAGGAGATTCATAAAAGACTTCTCCAAGATTTCTAGACCTTTAACTCATCTCCTATCGACCGACATACCCTTTGATATGGGCCCCGACTGCATACGAGCATTCACGCAGCTGCGTGAGGCTGTCACCAAGGCCCCTGTTCTCCAGCCACCTGATTGGTCCCTCGACTTTGAACTCATGTGTGACGCTTCCGACCTTGTAGTCAGAGCCATCCTAGGACAAAGACGCGATGGACACCCCTTCGTGGTGTACTACGCCAGTAAGACGTTGGACAAGGCCCAGCGTAATTATACAACCACTGAAAAAGAACTACTGGCGGTCGTCTTTGGGCTAGAGAAATTCCGCTCTTACCTTCTGGGCTCGCATGTTATTGTATTCACTGACCACGCAGCCGTTCGCCATCATATGCACAAGAAGGATGCCAAGCCTAGACTGATTCGTTGGATCCTTTTGCTCCAAGAATTTGACATTGAGATCTGCGATAAGGTCGGAGCCCAGAATGTTGTTGCTGATCATCTCTCGAGACTAGACCCTGACCACATTGGACTTACCCTGCTGATCAATGAGGTTTTTCCTGATTAGCACCTATTGCCAATTACCTTTCTTCTGGTTCCCTCCCACGTGGCTAGCCTAAAAGCCAGCACGAGCGTCTCATTGCAGAAGAAAAGTATTATTTCTGGGATAATCCACTACTTTTTCGAATATGTGCTGACTAGATCATCCGTCGTTATATTCCTAACAATGAATTCCCTAGTGTGCTATCCTTATGCCATGATCAGGCCCGCGGAGGCCATTTCTCTGGGAGGAAAACTACAGCCAAGTTGTTGCAGTGCAGTTTCTTTTGACCCTCCCTTCACCAGGATGCACACAATTATGCCAAACATTGCACTAGGTGCCAGTCGTTTGGGTCAATGTCACATCGTGACATGATGCCCTCGCAACCCATCCTAGCTGCTGAAATCTTCGACATATGGGGAATCGATTTCATGGGTCCCTTTCCTCCTTCCAATGGCTTCGAATACATCCTCGTGGCTGTTGATTACGTTTTGAAATGGATCGAGGCTATCCCCACGCGCCATGCGGATCATGTCATATCCACTCGATTTGTCAAAGACCACATTTTTGCATGCTTTGGGATCCCTCAAGCCATTATCTCGGATGGAGGAAGCCATTTTACCCATGCTTCTTTTCGAGCACTTCTGAGGAAATATGGAGTCCACCATCATATCGCATCTCCGTATCATCCTCAGACGAATGGCCAGGCTTAGGTGTTGAACCGATAAATCAAGCAAATTCTCCAAAAAACTGTTCGACCTGACTGTAAAGATTGGTCCGACAAGTTGATTGACGCACTTTGGGCATACCGGACCGCCTTCAAGGCTCCCCTAGGTATGTTTCCTTATAGAATCGTTTACGGGAAGCCTTGTCACTTGCCCGTGGAGCTGGAGCACCACGCTTATTGGGCGGTTTGCCAATGTAACCTCGACCCAGACATTTGTGGTCGAGAAAGGAAACTTCAACTCCAAGAGCTGGAAGAGCTCTGTCGTGAAGCCTATGATTCTGCCTTAACTTTCAAGCAACGCACTAAGGCTTTTCACGACAGCCGAATTCGATGGTGGGAATTTGAGCCATCTCAGCAAGTTTGGCTTTACAATGCCCAACTCAAATTCTTTCCTGGGAAATTGAAGTTCAAATGGATTGGTCCCTTCTTAGTCTTGAGACCATTTCCCAACGAGGCCATTGAAATTGAAGATCCCAAATCTAGGCATAAATTTACGGTCAATGGGCAGTGTTTAAAACCTTATCTTACTGATGAACCTACCCCCGTTGGAGAAACTGTTGCCCCGCTGGAGGGTAACTAATTTCGTCCCTCATTTTGAGTCCAGCTGGGGACGTTAAATTCAGTGCTCGTTGGGAGGCACCCCAGCAACACTCCCCCACTGTCACATACACTTCACTTCGCACCTTTTCTCTTCACCACCCACCATCCACCCACCCTACCACCCTGCTATATACCTTGCACCTCAGCTCTCATTTCCCGATCTTTGGACCTTCCTTTACCCTACCCTGCATGCCTATAAGGACATAGCATCGTTTGGCATGGGGGGGTGGATAGGCATCTATAGGATCTGGGTATTATATGGTATCATGCAGCTTCCATCCATCTATAAATATGTGCATAAAGAAAAAGGTGTTTAGTAATGATCTGAAGGCTGAAACAAAAATACAATAAGTGTTTATGGATATTCAACCACTGTTTTGAAGACTTTCCAGGCTACAGAAGCTTGATTCGTTCAGGCTCGGCTTAATTCACTTGAGCATTGACAAGATAAATCGGAATCTCTCCTAACTAAGGACGTATTCTTGTACCTGAGACATCAGTACAGGATCCGTTGGTTTGCTTCTACGCGAGTGCCTAAGTAATCTTGGTTCACACTACACATATCAAGAAAGACCAAGTGAACATAGATCCAACCCAAGTGTTCATTAGGGAAGGTGGATTCCTTACCTGTGCGTGCAGGTAGACTTTTTATCCCAGGCTTTAGTCTTGTGTCTAGGAGAAACTCTTTCCACCAAAAAGGAACTCTCCCACCAAAAGAAAAGTGTGCTCCTCCAAATAAAGTTGTAAGAGATATACTGACACTTGTTTCAAAAAAAAAAATCTGTGCACATAAGTCAGTATATCTCACAAATATCTGTAAATTCTTCTCCCTAAATAGTTTTTCAGGGCAAGTTACAAATACCATGTTTCTACCATATATTCTTTGAGCCACAAATGTGATAAAATGGGAGTTGAGTTTTCCGTCATCTTTTTAAGGGTCAATCCGAAGACACAAGTTGAAACTGGGACCAACCTGCACTTAAAGATTTGTGAAACCTGGGCTTGAGTTTTAATATTCATCTGGTCAGTCTTGATCCTTTACAATGCACAAGCCATAATCTCTTGAGCTCTCGAGTACGACAAAAACCTTCTGAGTCCTGGAAATCGTACTTAAGGTTTAAATATCAAGAGTCCAAGTTAGTCGAGAGATGGTCTATGTCACATAAGACTTAAAGTACTAGTAGTCTTCTCTGAAATTGGCTCTCATAATATCCAACAAATAAACACACCCATGTCGCCTCAGAAGAAAATCTTCAACTTAAGATCATTTCTAAATACAATACAAAATGTCTTGCTAGGGACTAGCAAAAGATAGGCATGGGGGTATGATTGCACAGCAAAAATACACCAATAAATATGCCATCTTGTGTTATTTCCTAACACTGCCATTGCATCTTAGGTAGCTATAGTTGCATTTGTAAAAAGACACATGCATGCATTTTTAAAGAGGGGAGGAGAATGTGAATAATTGGCCATTTAATTAACATCTTCTTCAAGTGCTACCTCGCAATTTCACCTTCTTCATTTCTTTATTTGCTTTGAAATCTTCTCCCTCGTGCGGCTGCAGGGATGGGGCTTGCGCCTCTTCACGCCATTCCTCTGCCAGCAACATGGCTGGGCAAGTGATGCCGGCAGCATGGCTGTGGCAGGCTCTCGCTTCTTTAAAAAGCCTGGCCATCTTCCTTGCAAGGAGAGAGCCTGAAAAACACACACACAGAGACAGTCACTTCCCTCTACCGTCAAGCCATCTTCCTCCCCTCTCCCTCTCCATACGCAGTATCTCTTCTCC
The DNA here is from genome assembly GCA_037157565.1 of Thalassia testudinum. NCBI lineage: Eukaryota > Viridiplantae > Streptophyta > Magnoliopsida > Alismatales > Hydrocharitaceae > Thalassia > Thalassia testudinum. The sequence continues at coordinate 116,049,009 of JAZHRO010000025.1, forward strand.
CTAAAGAGACACACTGCGGGCAGGAGATGACCCACAGTGGTTCCACAACCTCCACTGTGAGTTCCACCACCGCCCAGATCTTTCGTAAGTAGGTGGGCGTGGTGGTTTCTCCCTCTTGATTCACTGCAGTTCCCTATTTCCGCCATTGCCAAAGCTTCAAGCTCCGGAGCTCCAGCAGCAGCAACGCCGGTCCGTTGCTCCGCCAGCCGCTGCACACGCCCCTGCAAGCCCTCCGCGAGCTCTTCCCACGCATGCAGGCGCCTTACAGCATGCCCGCGCACACAGAACCGACCACAACTGGTCGCCAGCTCCGCGTGGCACTGTAGCTACTATTCACGCCTCTCAGCGCGGAACTGTAGCTACAGTGCAATGACCGGTTTGTTTCTCACTTATCCGGACACCGCGCGCTCTCTCTCCTCACCCGCAACTCGCTCCAGCCGGTCCCCAGCGTCTGCGCCCGCGCCTGCACTCGACCGCATCCACTCTCGCCTGCATCTCGGTGAGCTGCACTATGCAGTGCGCTGCGCTGCACTCTCTCGCCCGCGCCCGCACTCATCTGCACCTGCGCGCCTGCGTCCGTGCACCCGTGCACCCAGACGACGCTCTCACCCGCCAGATGCCTTAAACTCTCTCTCTCTCACACACTCCTCTCCAGCAGACACACACACTCGTACACACTCACACCCGCATATATATGTATATGTATGTATATATACATATATACATACATATGTATGTGTGTGTGTGTGTGTGTGTATATATATATATATATCTACACATACATACATATTCATACCTATACAACTATAGATAAGTATATATACATACATATATATATATTTACATATCTATATATATACATAACTACATATATACTTATATAGTTATAACCCTATATATATATATATATTTACATACACATCACATACCTGTATCCATACGCCCTTGCACTAGTCGCTCCACCACACATTATATCGCGGGAATATCTGCACCAGTTGCTGATATTCCCCGATACCCACATAAAACAAGCGCCTCCGCACACACTCCCACACACCCATCCTACTATATATATATATATTTACATACACATCACATACCTGTATCCATACGCCCTTGCACTAGTCGCTCCACCACACATTATATCGTGGGAATATCTGCACCAGTTGCTGATATTCCCTGATACCCACATAAAACAAGCGCCTTCGCACACACTCCCACACACCCATCCTACACTCTACGCAGCACTTCGTCTTGTTGGTTGCGTCTTACTAGACATGAACCAACTCGACACTGTGCTACACTCCATTTCCACTTCCAACCCCACACCTATATATATAATATATCTATGTATATATATATAGACTGTATTTATTTCTCTACAAGCGACCTACTTTGTTTTTATTTCTCTTTTGTTTCCTGCTATTAAAAAGATAAAAAAAAGAGTAAAAGAGAAAAGATGATCCTTGTTTTGTAGGTACTTGATCTTGCAAATAGCGGGACCAGTTTTTTTTTTAAAACCCTAAGTTGGCTCAAAGCCAAGAACAATTTGGCTCGAAGCCAAGGACTTGATTTTGAAGGTGTACCTCAAGGATAAAATTATTAGCAAAAAAATCTTAAATAGAAAAAAACCAAAAACATAATAAATGAACGGAAGAGATACGTTTTAGATAAGACATAGAAACTTATTCACCTTTAATTCCCGCCTCCCTGAGATTGACCCTGGGCCTAAAAGTGACCAAGATAAAATTAAGTAGGCCAGGTAAAAAAAAAATTGTAAAAGATGGTCAGACTCGATTTAGGTTAACCACTATACTCACTTCAACGACAATTTCACCTTATTAACACAACTTATTCGAGACCTACCAGGTAGTTCATGCATGCATAAGCATTATTTGCATCTTTACTGTTCCTCCTATAGCTATGCAAAGAATAATGCTATAATATAATAATTAGGTGCATTATATAAATTACAGGAAATAAGAAACTCAGGAGCTAGATCTGAGATTGGATCTGAAGCTAGACCTGAAGCCGGAGTTGCAGTAGAGCTAGAGCAGAAGACCAAGAATAAGATGTAGTAGACAATAATGTAAGGGGTTGAGGTATGCTATTCTGTTAAGCAGGAATAAAGCAGTAAATTACGAAGAACTTAGGTCCATCCTAGCCCAAGGACAGCCTATAAGCTACCCCAATCCTTAGCCACACTTAGATTAGGTCACTATGCCCTAGGAAGCCCAAAAATCATATTTTCAACCTCTATCTGGATGTCTAGATGAGTTACAGGACACCCAGAACCCTTAGCCACAACCCGCGTACCTAAAACCCACTTCTGCAACATTTTAGGACGTCTAGACACTTGGTCTAGATGTCCAATTTCTGCAGATAGAACCTTACCTCTTCCCTGCCTCTATTCGGACATCCGGACAACAAGTTTGGATGTTTGACTTTTCATTTTAAGACATCTGACACTATTGTCAGATGTTTGGAACTGCTCTCTAGTTCCTGTTTTTGAATCCAAGCTTGGATCTTGAATTCCTAAGTCCCTAAACCCAATTCCAACCCCATAGGAACCTAAATTAAGGTATCCTAACCCTAGTACATCACCTCTAGACCTCCCTAAGGACCTAATTAAGTCCTCAATAAACCTAATTGACTTGGATCTTAGTCAATTTTATCAGCCTATTCAATTGGACTCATTGAGTCCAATTGAGCCCTAATCTCATCACACACTGTGCAATTGGACTCAGTGAGAGTCCAATTGACCTAGACCTACCTTAATTGAGTTGTTTTACTTTCAATTAGGGTTTCACACATCCAATTAAACTTGTATCAAGTTTAATTGCATTTTATCTTAATGAATTAGGATTTACAACCCTAATTTGAGACCTACCTTGACCTAAACTCCCTAGAACCTAACCTAATCAACCAAGCCACCTAGGTTTCGACCCACACACACCATCTAAATGAAAATACCTACCATAGAGTTCTCTAGAACTCTCTACCATGTGTTGTTGCCTTGGTTGCTAAAAATAGCAACCAAGATGCATTCAATTTTTAGATCCACCAAATGTGGATCTAAAAACTACCCATCCATCCTCTCTCTCACTCTCCCACGAGCTCCCACCATAGGCCTCTCTAGAGAGTTCCACACTTCTCAAGAGAGGCTCTCTTGGGTCTACTTAAAGGACCTTTGGGTGGCCATTTGCACCCATCTAACCTTCCATCTAGTTTTAGCTTCATTCCACCTCCATTACTCCACCTCCATCTCCACGAGCACACCATGGCATCTGCATCACCTCCATGCTAGGCCTAGATCACCTCCAACCTCTCTCCAAGGGCTGGCATAAGCACCATTGGCCACCCCTCCTCCTCTCAACCAAGTCAAAGGCCATTGGAGCCACCTCCGAATGCCCTTATTTCTATTAGCTAAGTAGAATAGTTCTTCATAGATTTACCGCTTTACTATTTCTTAGTAGTGTAGTTCCATATTCTCTCCCAATGATGCATGCATAATCCCCCTCATAGATTCATGTATGTAGTTGTTTTCTGTTAGCTAAGTTATGGCTTTCAAGCTTTCCTATACAAGCTTTTCGCGAGCTTCACTCTGTAGCCACCATGATGCAATCAATGAAATCATCTTTTACATATCTCTATGTCTATGTGTGAAAATCATCATGAGTTGATTGCCATATTTCCTTGTGATTAAAGTTGCATGCGTGAAAATTGCATTCTTTTGCAACTAAGCATGTCATGCATTGTTGATGAGGCGAAATCGTGCTTTTAAAAGATGTTTGTTGCAGTATAAATGAAATCACCACGAAAAAAAATAAGAATTTATAACTTGAAAGCCAAGGTATTTGAGGTCGAACATAGCGAGCAATTGGGTATCTAAAAACTTAAGAGCATAACTCTCAATTTAATAGAAAGCAATAACCAATTCAACCAAAATTGAGGAGTAATGTCAATGTAGAAATAATGCTCAAAAATCAGATGTCTGATGAAAAATCAGACGTTTTAAAAAGTCTTGCTACAGTGCTTGATTTGTAATTTTTGGCCTTCTCTTTCTGATTTTTGTCTTCTCTTTCTCTCTTCTTTCTCTTTCTCTTTCTCTTTGCTCTGCAGTTGTGCTTCTTCTGCCTTGTCTCTTTCTTCTTCCTTCACCAGCTACCATCTTCTTCTTCTTCTTCTTTTGCTTGGCCGCTCCTACTTCTCTCTTTCTTCTGCCCTTGCCTTCTTTCTTCTTTCTCTTTTTTTTTCTTGCTGTGGCTAAGTCCTTCAGCTGCTACCTTCTTCCTTCACTTCTTTGCTGCACCTCTTCTTTCCTTCATAGCACCACGAAGCAAAACCTATCCCCTGCCCTCCCTGCATCTCTCTCTCTCTCTCTCTATTTCTCTCTTCGGTGCACTCTCCCAAAGTCAGGTGCGTGCTGGGTCCAGGTGCTCCGACGTGGGTGTGATGCGCGAGGAGTGCTTGGTCTAGGTAATCAGGTCGGGTGCCAAGTCCGCGGGGGCAGGGGTCGCGAACGAGGATCAACCTTGCATGACACGAAGATGGCCTGGCGGCCCTGTCAAACAACAGGGAAAGCTTTGCCGTATCACAACGAAGGTAAGGCGGGGGTCGGCAAGGCACAGACCGGCCTAGGTGTGCGTGCCTAGGTCGGACTATGACCGTGCGTGTGGGTTTGTTCGGTGGAAGTGTGGGGCATGTGTGGCGATCAGTGGATGGGTGGAGAGGGATCAGTGGGTGATGGCGAAGGTGATGTGGTTGGTGGCGAGACGTGTGGAGGTGTGGAGTGGTGGATGCATCTCGCCGGAGGTTAGTCGGAGATGAGGAAGATGAAGGTGGACAGTGGCAGTCGAGGGGCGGTTTATGAAATAAAATGAGGAAAATTGAAGAGTGGGAGGAGAGAAACTTATCTGTAGTGATTGGAACGAAGGGGGGTAGAGGAGACGAACGGCACGTATGTGCCATCGTTGGGGAAGACAGCCCTGAGGTGGAGATGACAGCAACGAGGAGGTCGGAGAAGCGTACGTTGGTACGGTGCAACGTGGAGGAACGAGACAAAGCTAACCCTGCCACTGGTATGGTGGCAGAGCGACGAGATGAGGGAGGGGAGGTCGCCAGGGCTTGCGGGCGTTTTGACCGGAGATGAGGAGGGAAGAAATTGATAGGGTATGAGCGGCCAAATCAATCTTGGAAGATGCGCAAAGGATCGGGGGTCCTTTTATAGCCGCTGGCTGAGCCTCTTGTGCTTGGAGGTCAAGCCTTCCAATGCAGAAGCCTTAGCGGAGAAGGAAGGTGCATAGGACACCCAAATCTCTCGAGCGTTCGTGTAAATTTGATCTAGAGGTCTCATTCAGACGATGGAGAAATCCTCAGCGAATCTCCCTTCCAAATCTGGGAGATCTCTGAGGATTCGAGGAGATATCAGCCTCAAATCCTCGCCGTAGTGGGATTCCTCCACTGTAATGGCGAAGGGACCTGAATGTAAGGGTTGCGAGGAAGTTAGGGGGCTTTGCATAAGGGTTTTCAAATGTTAGGGGCTATAATGTAATTGGGTGGATCATTTTGCAAAGTAAGTCAAGATGACCTTCCCTTAAGTCCAAATTTTGGTACAAATCAAGAAATCCAATGGTGAAGTTGGATTTTAGGTTTGACCATGTTTGACTAGACATTTTGCACAAAAACCCAAATTAGGTTAAATACTGAGCTAGGACCCTAATCTAAGTCAAAATAGGTTTCAAAGGCCAAATTGCAAGTTCTAAACCCTAGGGGATATTTTTCCATGAATTTTAGAGGGTTTAGTTGATTTTTATCCAGACCAGAACCTTTTTGAATTAAGTGGGTTTGTTTTAGGGTTACAGAATGTCATTTAATTCTTAAATCTCACAATAACCCTTTTCTGACTAAACCATCCCACTTTTCCTCTTATTAAGTCAAATTGACCTATGTTTAACCCTTGAGAAATCCTGTTGATGCACTGCAATGGTAACATTGCAGTTTTACCCTTTAGTTCATGTTTCCTTCTCAGAACAGTAAACCCTTGACTTAGGTCTTCCTTTAGGTTATGTAGGAGCTTTTGTTTACTTTCTCAGGTCAAAATGAGCTAGTTAGGGCTCATGATGAGGCTCTCATTATGCATCAATACGAATTATTGTAAACTGGCATGAATTTCTGAATGAGTAGAGCAAGCTAAATCGAATTCAAATCTACATTTTCTAAACGCCTCCTAGAGACGAATGACTGGGACTTAAGTCTCGTTATTTTATAAATTATTTTTAACGAGTATTTTCGCTCACTATACTACGAAAAGATCTCTATTTTCAAAACATGCGCAAGAATCGTCATCTGTCAGTACCCTGTCCAAAGGATTTAGCAGGAGCGACTTCCTACAGCCCATGATCCCTAGAAAGCTATTCCACACAAGATCACGTGTTTTCCCGATTCCGGAATCCATGGAAAGCTATTTCACACAAGATTCCCTATATTGTGGCATGAGATCCCTCGAAGGCTATTCCACACAAGATCTCACACCCCTATACCCATCTAGATCTCTGGAAGACTATTCCACACACGACCTGCACGATCCCCCGTCACCAGAGAATCCCTGGAAAGCTGTTCCACACAAGACTCCTCTAGTCACAGGCCTGAGATCCCTGGAAAGCTATTCCACACAAGATCTCAGGGTGCCTCTCGTTGACTCAGACTCAAGACACCCCCCTCCCCCCTAATGCCTTATTTCCATGATGACACCTGGAGAACTCGTAACCAGGAACTATTCTCATTCCTAGGCTAAGCTGCAGTAGCCTCAAGCTACCAGACTTCCGGGTTTTCAACTTGCAACAGTGAACTCATTATTCACCAAGTCTTGATCTCTCACCTAACAGCTCACCTATTTGACCTAACCGATCCTAATTCCTTCCCCTCTGATCGGTACCTGACCAGAAAACCTTAGAAACCTACTAGAGCACCTGGGGTCTTATCCAAGACCTTAGGATCCAACCATTTCCTCTTATTATACTCTAGCTGAGTCATTAACAGGTTCAACATTTTGGATTTGTGTCTTTACTTAACTAGATTACATTGCCTTTTTATAGTATTCTTGGAGCTCAAGAGTTCCTTGCCTCTTGGCTCGAACACACCCTTAACACATTCATAAATTCCAGCTAGTACCGGTACTGGGCACCAACAACACCATTTTAGGTAACCCAGCCAGTATCGGTACTAAAACCCAGTACCGGTACTGGGCAATCCCAGTATAATTCCAACATTTCCATGCCAATGACGGTATTGACCACCAATATTGATACTAGGCACCATCAGCCTATTCCAAGTACCCCAACCAGTACTAGTATTGGGCAGTCCCAGCCATGCCGACTGAATGTATCCAGTACCTATACTGGTCACCAGTACCGGTACTGGGTGCCTTCGGTACCCTTTTATACTTATTACCAACCAATGCTAAAATCATCTAGTACTGGTACTAGTCTCTAGTACCGGTACTAGGTGTTTTTAGCACCCAGACCAATGTGCCAACCATCCGCTTTACATATTTACAAGGTTTAATCTAGGTTGAAAGCATAATCCTACCATTTTACATGTAAGCATGGATTTTAAACCCAAAACACCCTTTCTACCATTCCTAGTCATGGGAACAAGAGGAGGATCAAGAAGAGAAACCCTACCTGCGATGAGCAGCTCTTCTCCTTCCTGCTTACCTTGCAGTAGCAGTAGCTACAATAGCAACAATAGCAACAGGATTGGCAACAACACCAGCAACTACAGTAGTAGCTCACCTCCTTTCCTACCCTTCGTGTACCAACTCCAAGGTAGCAGTAGCAACAACAAATGCAGCAACAACAATAATAACAATAGCAGCAACGACTCCTTCCTTTCTTCTTCCCTCTGTCTTACAACAGCAGCAACAACAGCTACGGTAGCAGCAATGGCTGGAGTAGTAGCAGTCGACAGAGAAGAGGAGGATGAGGGGTGTAACCGACTAGAGAAGGACCCTGTTGGGGGAGAAAGAAAATGAGGGTTTTCTTTTTATTTTTTTTATTTTATTTGAATCCACTTATATATAGGTTAGAACATTTACACCCAAGCCCTTCCACTTTTTACTTGGGCCCCAAGAAAGGCATCCAAACACATTTTCTTAACACAGCCCCTCAAATTTCATTCTTTCCCTTTTGTTAACAACTTAAAGGATTTACCTTAATTCTAAGGCTACCATTTCCTACATAAGGTTTCTAAAGCCCTTAATACCACATCAAGCAACCAATTAAAATTTTAAATAGTCCATTAAGGGTATTACAAATTCATGTCATTATAATCCTACACCCTAGGAAACCTAATTTAAGGTACCCTAAGCCTAGTACACCACCATAGGACCCTCCTAAGAACCTAGATAGGTTCTCTCTAAACCCAATTGATTTGGATCTAGTCAATTGCATTACACTTACTCAATTAGACTCAGAGTCCAATTGAGCTCAATTTTCAACCAACACAAGTCTAATTGGACTCAGTGAGAGTCCAATTGACTCAAGCCTAATCCAATTGGGAACTCTCTCTCCCAATTACACACACATTGACCCAATTAAACTTGGTAAAGTTTAATTGGATCAATCACTTTAGTCATAGGTTACATGAACCTATATTTAGAAACCAAAATAGACCTACTACTTAGACCCACCTAGGACCTAATTAGACGTGGACCAAGTGGCCCACTTGACCACCTATTGACGCACACCCACACCCACACATTCATACACACTCTAGAGAAGACTCTAGAATGACCACACTTGGTCATTCTTAGATCCATCAAAAGTGGATCTAAGAAGACCTAACTTTGGCAATGTGGATGGCCACTCTAGAGAAGTCTAGAGACTTCTCTCCAAGGCCCTTGGCCATCCCCCAAGTCTATAAAAGGACTAGAGTGGACGGCCATGCACCCCATCTTGGACTCCATCAAGTAGTTGCCACCGTCTCCATCTCTATTAGCACATCTGCATGCCACCATTGCTCCAAGTTCTCCATGTCCAAGATCAACCTCTCCCTCCACCTCTCAAGAGGCCGGCCTACCCACCATTGGTTGTTTCTCTATTCCCTCCTACCACCTAAAGCTCACACGACCATTGAAGACTACCTTCGGTGCCCTGTTTTCTTGTAGCGTAGTTGTTCTTCGTAGTTTAGTTTATACGTTATTATTTTGCTAAGTAATATAATATTACTATCCTCCAGAATGCATGCATAATCTTTCCAAGATCCATGCGTGCATATCTTTTATGTTTGCATAGATTTACATTTCCATTGTACAAGCATTCCTCTACAGCTCCTTGTAATGACATGACAAATTTTGAGGAAATGAAATAAAAGTTTCCTCTTCATATTTCTATTTCATTGCAATAAAAAATATCGGTTCCAAAAGAAATCAACGATTTAGCGATTAATGCATTTTTCGTTAATAGCCATCGCGAAGTAAGGATCGTGCAAATGAGCACTCTTATACTTTCACGTTTATCATTTTTCTAACTCACGCACATGTTTTAACAGTAAACAATGTGACTGGTGAGTCTTACATTTGCAGACTTGAAACCGGAGTCCGATTCTAAGCAAGCAAAGAAAATAAAATTAAAAATCAATTTCACAGTCATGCCTCCTTGAGATCGACCAAGACTCATCGTCTCGTTAGAAATATTTTTGTTGTTTGGATTGGATTTTGCGCTATACTATGATGTAATCAAATATGTGGTTTACGAACCCAACACCAGGGCTTTGTACCCTTCATGATTGTTGCAAATCCCCCCGTGGGCCTCTTGGATTTCTTAAGTTGCTTCTGCTGAGGTGAGGCAATGTAATACGGGGATTGAATATCTCTTCTTGTATAGTTGCTCACCCATTAGTGTGTAGCGTGAGGCTTTCAGCCGGAAATCCCTTGGGTGAGGTACTCTCGGCGGCACTTGGCTTGTCTTCAGGAAGGTAATTATCAGAGTTACCTAGGAGATGGCCTGCTCGATAACCAGTGCTTATGGGGGAAGCACTGAAGGTTTACTTAGTGCCTGCAAGAGTATGCTATTCTCCTGTCCCTTAGGAATGGCCAAATCCAGGCTTGCCAGCGGGTTGTCGGATCTGGGTATCCTCCTAACCATGGCTACCACAAAATTTAACAGCTCCTCCTTCGCGGCTCATGTTGGGGTCCTTAGTCTGGTACTCATCATTAATTTGGTTGGCCACAAGTTGTGAGTCTGTGTGTACCACCAAACACGAGACTCCCTTGGACTTAGCCACTCTAAGACCGACTAATAAAGCCTCGTATTCTACTATATTGTTAGAGTTAGGAAAGGCTAACTTGCTGGCGTACTTATGAGTAGTTCCATCAGGGGTGTTCAAGGCAATTTCGGTGATAGCCCCCGCTATTATGGAGGACCCATCAGCATACACTTTCCATGTTAGAGTGGTGGGAGGATCGGGATTCGTGAATTCCACCACAAAATCCTCCAAGACTTGGCCCTTGATGGACTTCTGTGGTTGATATTTTACATTGAACTCGACCAACTCCATGGCCCACTTCATCTGTCTGGTTGACCTGGTTGGCCTGTAAAGAATTTGGCAAAAGGGGTAATCTGGGAGTATAATTATTGTATGGGCCTGGAAGTATGGGCAAATTTTTCTGGTGGATGTTACCAAGGCAAGGCCTAATTTTTTGATCATGGTGTACTTTGCTTCTACCCCCTAGTAAGTTTTGCTCACAAAGTACACCAGCTGCTGCACATTGTCTCGTTCGTATAGTAAGACAACACTAATCATTGTCATTCAGGCCACCAGGTAGAGGAGCAGGGTTTCCCCACCCCTGCTGGTTATGAGGATGGGAGGCTCTTGAAGAGACTTCTTGACTTCTTCAAGGGGCTGTTGGCACTAGGGGGTCCAGTGCGTGAGTGAATATCCTTTTCCTTTATTGATGCAATCAAAAAAGGGGAAACATTTGTTGAAAGATGGGGATAAGAATTGGCCTATAGCTGCAATTTTACTGACCAACAACTATATTCCCTTTAGGTTTGTCAGGAGCATTAAGGCCATAATCGCTTGATTTTGTCGAGATTTGCCTTTATACCCCGGTTGAAGACCATGAAACCTAGGAATTTTCCTAAAGCTACACTAAATGCACACTTCTCAGGATTTAGGTGTAGTCGGGTGTCTCTCAAAACTTGAAATACCTGGGTTAAATTCCCCAAGTATTAGGAAGAGCTTAACCCTTTAACAAGCATGTCATCGATATACACTTTAAATAACTTTCTAATTAAATTGGCAAACATCAGATTTACAAGACGCTGATAAGTAGCTCCAACATTTTTTAAGTCAAAGGGCATAAGTCTATATTGGAACAAACCCCTATCAGTTACAAATGATGTATGGGGTCGGTCAGTTGGAGCTAGACTTATCTGGTGATAACTACTATAAGCATCGAGGAAAGACATGTGGGACTGTCCAATGTAGGAATCTACGAGGGCATCAATCTTTAGCAGGGGGAACTCATCCTTTGGGTAGGCATCATTCACATTCGTGAAGTACATGCACATCCTCCACTTTCCATTTGACTTCCTGACCATCACAATATATATATTTTTTTTTTTTTTGATAAAATAAGGAATGCTATCTTAGGAGATAGCCATCTAGGGATTTTATTAATAGCTAACCATCACAGTATTGGATAGCCAATCCGAGTAGACGGACTGCTCAATGAAACATTCTTCTAGTAATTTGTCTACTTCTGTAGTGGTCATCTGCCACTGCTCGGCTGATTTATGTCGCCAAGCTTGTTGATCGCTTGCGAACCTGACGTATATTGAGCCAGTGCTTGATAAGAGATGAAGCAACTCCCAATAGGTCATTGGCTAACCAAGAAAAAATGTCTACATTGGCCCGTAGAAGCAAGAGTAGCCTATGGACTTCGTCCGTAGATAGCTTAGTCCCTAAGTGAACCAGTTTATCAGTTACATCAGGGTATAATTGAATGGCCATGGTTGAGAAGACCAGCTTCATCTCCTATGCCGGCAGTTGAGTAGGGGTTTCATCTCCTGTAGGGTGTGGACCAAATTTCTCTTCTTTCCTAATTTGTAAGGTTTGGGGGGGATTCTCTTCATTAAGTGCTCAAGCTCAATGCATAGCAATTCCCCACCAACGAACTAGTCTTCATAGATAATCCTGACCCCACATTAGGTGTGCAAGAGTATAAACTGGAAGTATGAGGAAGGACTTGCCTAGAATGTGTGAGTCATGGGGTGTCCTATGATATCGTCAAGAGCCGCTGTTAGCCTTGCCATTATGAAAGTAGCTATCCTATTGAGGTGTTTGTCTCCATCACATATTGACATTGGCAAGCTGATTTCTCCTTTGGGCATTACTTTATGGTTCCTGAACCCTACCACCGACAGGGCTGACGAGGATAGGTGTTCTTTGTCAAGAGCCAACTATGTAAGGGTCTTAAGGAAGAGGACATCCACTGCGCTCCCTCGTCGACAAGGAGACGGGGTTGTCAACGCTCGGCTAGGAGGAGCATTACTAACAGTGGGTCTGTGTGATCCATTGGGTTGGGCAAGGAGGAGAAGAGTCTTGAGGCGACTTGCTGAACGAAACTCTTTTCTCCCCATTGTAAAGTGGGATATACCTCCCAGGCAGCCTCCATAGTGGCGGGTGCCACATTGACACCAAAGATTACGTCTGCCTGTCCTTCCATCAACCTTGGGGAGACAATGCTGATCAAGGTGGCAAGGCCTCGATCGGTTTATTTTTTGGCTTCCCAGCCTTGAGTACCATCATAACGTGGCGGTGATACTTGTCAGGCCGGAGTTCCTCTGGGATCTTCTGCTGGGCCTCCAAGACCCTGGTCTTCTCCACCCTTTGCTTCAGAAGGGAGATTACCTAAACTCCCCAGAGCTGTTGGAGCTTCTCTCGATGATAGTCCCCGGGACCCCCTGCGGGGCATTTCCCCTTGTCTTGGCCTTCATCTCATTTGACAAAATGGGCCAGATTGTCATGTTGGATCTAAGACTCAATCTGCTCGCGTAGATCATGGTAGTCCTTCGTGGCCTACCCCTAGGCTTGATGGTATTTGTAGTAAGGCCCAGTCTTTGACTTCTTCTTTAGGGGCTTTGGCGAAGGGAGTAGGTCATTGTTAGTGGACCACATTTCTGCCAACACATTCGCCCGATTCATGGCAAGGGGAGTCTATTCTTCGTAGGGGTCCTGCCTAGGTTGATGGGGATCGTTGAGCCAGTTCTTGCTGAGCCTATTGATGATAACGTCATCATCAGCTATATTTAGCTTTAATAAGTTATAATCAACAGATAAATGCTCCTATATAACTGCCAAAAGACCTAATTCATTACATATCCTTTATGAGAGAAATGCATTAAAACAGGGGTAAATCTACAGTTTGAATAGAATGTCCTAAATGCAAAGCAATCACGGGGTTTCTCAGGGTTTAAATAAAGGTCAAATGTTCATAAATATTTAATAAGTGGGCTCATGCAGAACAAAACATGTTTTCATGCGTTTCAAGAATTAATGGACATCTGAAACCATAAAAACAAACCTGTTCAATTTTCTGAGGTTTTGGTCAAGATAAAATTCACCTAAACCTTTTAAAAATCATAGAAAAATATTATTTAAGGTTTGGTACCTTTGATTTGACCATTGGAACCCATTTTGACCTAGAGTCTCAGACAGATAGTTACCTAATTTGGGTTTCTATGCAAATTATCCAGTCGAACTTGGTCAAAACCAAAATCCAACTTCACCATCATATTCCTTGGGTCCAAATTATGTTTGTACCAAAATTTGAGCCTAATCAGAGATCATCTTGACCTATTTTGCATTTTGATTCAATCTGATTCTTCTTCTCTCACTTAAACCCCTAGCTTTCAAAATTCTTTGCAAATAACCCCCCAACTTTGTCATCGTCTTCACAAAGAGGTCCCTACTACCATTAGAAATAGTTATAGCTCACTGGTGAGATTCGAGTGAGATTTTCTCACTCATTTCTCAATCAATCAATCCTAAATTTGAACCAAAGATTCCTTGTGGAATTCTCTTTCAATTAAACCCAGCCTTGGACCCCAAATCTTTTCCAATCTCTTATGTGAACAAATGAAAGATTCGGGTATCATTTTTTGTGCATGAGTCCCAAGTTCGCAAGCTTGTTTCCAAGATTGGAACTCCTACTTAGGGCCTATAAAAGAACCCTGATCATGTTCCTTACTTCCTTAGCTTGGTTTAGATCGGTTCTCCACCTTCTTCTCCTCTTTCCGGCCAATCCCTCCGCAAGCTCCGGCAAGCTCCTTGTTCTACATTCTTTGAAGGCCATCATAGACTATAGCTGGCTGGTTGCTCTTCCTCAAGCTCTCTACTGCTCGCAATACCAGCGAGGCCCGTCTTCCCCTCTCTTCCTCGCCGTTCTCCCTCATCGGAGGTATTCCCTTCCACAATGTCGACCATACCACAACCGGTGCCATTCTCCCCTTTTGTCCAATTAGGTTAGTATAGTTAGGTCCCTTTAGAGTCTTAGGTTAGTTTTCCTATCCAAAAACCAAAAAGAACCCCTCGACACCAACATTCGCCCTTCATCTTCCCCATCTCCGACTGCCCTCTGACAAGGTCTTCCGCATGCTCCACCGCTCCAAACACCTCACCACCTATGCCAAAACCTCCACCTTGACCATCCGCATAAAACCCCTCTACCTATTTGCCACTCCACCCACCCAAAAGCTCCACTGAACAACCCATCCTTCACCCTTCATCTCCGTCACCGTTCGTCACTCTTCGATCACCATACGCCCTCGAAACCACCCTCATCACATTCACCGTAGTCCGGCGAAGCTTTTGAACATTTTAACTGGGGCACTTAGCCCGTATTCTTGATTTCAAGAAGCCCATTGGAGCTCCACTGCCGCAACATCTTCATCGGATGTGTTCATTGAGTTGCAGCCTTGTTCTTCGCTAAGAGCTACACCTAAGCTGTGCGGATACACCCCAGGCATCACTCTAGGTCTTCAATTATGAGCATCAACATTAGCTGCTACACCAATTAGCCCATCCTCCAGTTGCAACTTTGTGCAAAGGGAAACCTTGTGGGTTTAGTCCCACATCGTGTGTGGAAGGCCACACAGCTACGCATAAGTTGATTTTCTCACATGGCCTTATCGCCTCAAAACACCCAAGGGTGAGGTCCCTGCTCACCCACACATGACCCGACCCACTTAGACTTATACAATCCTCGGTTGCGACCCTACACACGCAGCCCTGGACCCGGTTACACATACCCTAATACCCGATTAAATCGGATATCTGAGAGAAGAGGAGAGGAGGAAGGAAAGAAAGAGAGAGGGGGAAGGGTGGGCTTTGCTCCTTAGTGTATGCGACTAACACTTAGCTGTGAGAAGAACAAGGAAGGTCTGACGAAGCTGAGGCTATGAAGAAGAAGAAAATGGAAAAGGAATGGCTAAGACAGAAGGAAGAAGAAGCTAAGAAGAGAGAAGAAGAAAGAAGAGCAAAGAAAGCCTTAAAATCACAGTAGTAGGCGACATTTAAGTCGTCTGACTTGATAATCAGACGTCTAATCACTGTTTATTTATTTCATATTCAGAGTAGTTGATATATATGTGCTTAGATTAATGATTGGTGATCTACATCACCATTATTTTGTTCTAGGTGTCTTTTTGTCATAGTTAACCCTTGATATACTCATGTTTTACATTGAAAATAAGATTTGAGTAGTTATCATTCATTGAATATCATTATTGCGCTTAATTTTCTATAATCAATTATATATTCATTAAGATTAGTGCATGAATTCCATATTTGCTCCTTGTGTTCGACCTCAGACTTCATGTAGATATTCGAGTTATAAATTTTATTTGTTGAGAAATCGATTGAGGATTTTGCACTACAATGATGATAACTTAATCTTAATCCACTCTAGATCCCATCAACATTTTGGCGTCATTGCCAGAGAGCAACGCACAAGTCACCGCTATTCCACTAACTTACCCTGTTTGATTTCTTATGATTTTGCGAGGTACATCACAAGGTGAATTTTACGTAAAACAACCACTTCCAGGGTAGGTAATCTCTCTTCTTCCCTAATCTCCTAATCCTTGGAAGAGAGAAAAGGAAACAAACTATTAGGATTCACCTGCCTTACTTTCTAGTAATTATCATTAAAGAGGCGAGTTTCCTACAACAACAACAACAATCAAGCCTTTTCCCACCCTAAGTGGGGTCGGCTATATGGATTCTTTGCCTCCACACAGATCGATTTTCAGCCATTTTAGGACTTAAATTAAAGTAATTGAGGTCATACTTAATAGTTTCCTTCCAACACTTATTTGGTCTTCCTCACCTCCTCTTAGCGGGTTCAGCCTCCAACTTCTCGCATCTCCTAACTAGAGCATCTAGTGGCCTTCTTTGTAAATGTCGAAACCATCTTAGACGAGCCTCTCTCATTTTATCCTCTATTGGTGCCACCCTAACCCTGTTTCTAATAAACTCATTTGAAATACGATCCTTTCTTGTATGACCACACATCCATCTTAACATCTTCATTTCTGCCACAGACATCTTCTGTGCATGCCTATAGTTTATAGCCCAGCATTCAGAACCGTACAACATGGCTGGTCTTACCACAGCTCGATAGTATTTTCCTTTGACCTGATTTGCGAAAAATTTTCATATCTAGTTAAAGCTTGAGGTGATTCTGTTTAGAATTCCCTACCCAAATTGCCTGTACCTATTAGGGACTACGCTTAATTTCTAAAATCACCTTAGGCTAACACACTTCTTGCTTGAAGCCCAAAGTGAACATTTGGAGATCAAATTGGACTTGGAATAAAGAAAATTAGGGTTTCTACATTAGGGTTTTGAAGTGCTAGTTCACATTTTCCTGCATTAAAGAGAATAAACCCTCCCACATTTGTGTGCTACCTAAGCTCCTATTTGAAAAGATCTAATCAAGAAGAACCCTAAAAATTGGGCTTTAATTTCACTTGAACCTTAAAACTTGTTGACCTAATAACCTGAGAGTCAATTCAGGGTGATTTCTGGGTCTTGACCTAGATTCCATTCTGCCATCTTTAGGGCAGGTCAAGTGAAGTTGACCTATATTGTAGGCCAACCAACCTCCAAATTAGGTCACAATCAAATCAACTTCTAATCAAGCAAAACTCAAGGCACTAATTAGGCTAAAATTGGTAGACTTAAGTCTTAAGTTTGTACATTTCAGTCTACTTGGAACTGCAGTGAAAAGGAAGGTCGAGTGGGGGAAACCCTGTAACTCATGCGGACGCTCTACCATGTAGGGGCCTTTGTGGGGCTCTCCCTTCCTGGCTGCCCGGGTATTTCTCAGGTGTGTGGATTTCTGATTCAGAGGTATCATCCGCCTCAAAACAAGCTTAGTCATTCAAAATCTCTGGGTGCCTTGATTGGGTCTAAATAACATCCAATCACTCATCCCATCTATAGAGCACATACACAGGAAGGTCCTTATGTTTTTAACCTAAGAGGCCTCATTAGCTCTTCTCAGGGATTTCTAATATGATCTGATCAACTCTAATCTGAATTTGAATTTGATTCGACATCTTGATTCCACCATCTGATTTGAAAATGCAACCTGGCAATTTAGGAAGATTGTTTAGGAAGCCTGAGTCCCAAATGAGCATGAAAGAAAAAATGATTAAGGATGCTTATGGACACCACGAGGAATATTGTAAAAGGGACATTCACGATAAATTTAAGAAAACAATGGATCACATTTTGAACCATATGGAGATAATATGGATATGACTAAACCATGGTTCAACCCAGGATGATCTCTTAGCAGAACACATTGAATTGGTGAAATTCCACAACAAAGATTGTCTGCAATATTGGTCAAATCCTTCAATTCTGGAGGAACTCCAGATTTTTTTAGAAAAATGGGGAGAATTGCTAAATATGTTATATAGATCCATTGATAAAAAATACCTGTTAGAAGTTAACAAAACATCTTGGAGTGATTCTAGTGATCAACCTAATTTCCCAAATCCCAAGTTTGATGATCATAGTTGTTATGGACCCCCAACCCAAATGAATTCAGATTCAAACTTCATAACAATTGACATACCTGATCTTGATGAGGATTGGGAGGATCCAATTGCAGGTGTTCCCGATTCTGACCCAGCCTTAGAAAGGCTTAAAGCTGGTCCATCAAACTTAGATTTCCCCCACACCTGTGATGATGAGAGTAAAATAGACATTTTCGAGAATGTAAATCCTGAGCCTTATCCTGTTAAGGTAATTCTTGAGAATGATTTTGACATCCCAATAGAGCCCAGCCTAGATTCTAGTGATCCAATCCTTACCTTTAACCTAGAAACTAGATTCAAGCCTATTTGGGATAATTATGAGGCCTAATATGATGAGAATCAAATTTTGAATCTAAAATACGATTCTGGGCCTATATTTGATGAATGCACCTCTCCAACCTCCTTAGAGACACTAATTGATTTTTCAAAAGTCACACCAACCTATGATACAGAAATCGAGGAGTTGGAAGAGTTAGGATTCAATTGGGTCAACCTTAGGAGCCAAGAACCCGAGCCTATGCCTACTAGGGACCTTTTTGAGCTCAGAATATGTAATTAGGTTAAATCCAAGTCTGGTTGTTGATTCTACATATCATGATCCTCTCTGTGGTGGAACCTCTGATCTGGAATCAAGTTCAGAACATGATCTTTGCAAATTCTTCGACGATTTTGAATCTTACTTTGATTTCGGAGAACCTTTGTTTCCTAATGACGTTAAACCTGTTTACAACCTCAGCAACCATGACCCATCCTTTGATTCTGACACTGAGGTCAATGATTTGAAAGAAACCACCTCTTCTACAGTGCATACAGAATCTTCTCAAATTCGATCCCAACCCTGACCCGGTACCAGAATTAATTTCTACTCTGATTCTCCTCTCGATGATCTGGGTGCATACGATTCTCCTCCATCTTTCAATCGGGTTTCGAACATCGATTAGACTAATCATGTCCCATCATTCTCTGATCACTCTTGTACTGTTCTTGCATCCTTCGTAGATCTTTTTCATTTGAGGATCCCTACTCTGACCAGGCTGCTTGGAATCAGCCAAACCCTAGATTTTCACTTTCATATCTTCTTGAGCCTCACATCATCTGGTGGGCACCGTATCTCTTGATCCACATCCATCAACCCACCAGATTGATTGGGTTTGGGTTGCATTATTAGCCTGTCGATCTGAACAAGCACCTAGTTGGACCAACTAGGCTACTGATCAAGGTGCTTTTTCTACAAAGTTCTGCTGATTTAACCACTCCTCCTCCTTGATCACCTTCTGCTTGGCTGAAGGCATTGAATTTAGTGCTTAACAGGAGGTAACACATTATTCCAAAAACATGAGACACTTCTGATTATCCTTTTGAACTTCACGTCTATTGCACTTCTGAGTTCAGTTTTAGAACAGCCAACTCCAACTTTGGTATTCATATTAAAGCTTGAAATTGTCCACAACAGTCATCCCGACCCGTTTACCCACCCTTTGAACCTGTTCTAATCCTTGAACCCAACTGATTTCATACCCTCTGATTTACAATAAGGATATTGCAAAACCTAGGCATTGGGGGGTGTTAAAGTGCAAACACACAAAAATTAAAGTTTCTGAGGGGTTCTCACAAAAAAATATATACATATTCCAAAAAACTGAAAAAATAAAAAATTGAAAAAGAATAAGAAAAAAGGATAGGGGTGGAAATTTTGTGAGCTTAAATTGCATATCATTTTTTAGGAAAGCGGAGGTGATTTAAATGTCAAAAAGGAGAACAATTTGAAACAAAAAGTGATAGTCATTAGTAAATGATTATGGAATCTGCTTAAGTTCTAGACTAAATCAAAAGAAAAAAAAATTAAGTCCTAGAATAATAGAGAGACATGGAGATTAGTATGAGTGTTGATCTTAGGCTTCTTGGGCTTGTTTTAAGGCTTAAACATTCATCTATCCGTTATGATCTGGATAGTCATCAAGAGGTTGAGGAAAATGCGAAGCTTATGTATTAGGTCTAAGGCTTAGGGATTATTCGACCTCGTTAACTAACCTCTAGTTTGCAGGACTCGGTAACCTAAGCACCCTAATCCACACATAAGTCTGGTTCAGTGCGCTTAATAATCAAAATCATGCAAAAGCATTTATTCTATTATGAAAAAGCTACCTAGATTAGGAGCGGCTTTAAGACAAAAGTTGATTTGGACGAGTTCCCGACGTGAAGAGGCAGGAAATTCCCCTCGAAGATGCGCAATAACATATCATCTCCTTAGTGCTTGTCTCCTAGGATATTTAAATATCCTACGAGGGTTATGTAAACACCTTATGCTGGTTCAGGTGCCATGGGCGGGATTATCTCGAAATGTCGATTGCCAGGGCCTGAATTTAACTACAGAACGCCATAGGTGGCACTATCTCAAAGTGTCGAAAGCCAGGGTTCTGGGGGTTGCCATGGGCACTGCTATCTCGAAGCATCGAAAGCCAGGACCCTACGAGGATTGATGGTGGGGACTAGGAATCCAACACAGACCATGTTTTTGAGCTAATCTAAAGCTAGAAATAAGGAAAAGAAAAAGAGAGAGAAAACTCTCCAAAATTGCAAAAATCCCTCTATCTCTCTCACAAAAAATGCACTGCAAAATGAACTTGGACTAACCATGTTACAAGCACGGGTGCTTTAACCACAGGGTTCAACAAACCTTAGGATAGTTTCTGTGGGCCTTATAAACCTTCGTGGCAAACTGAGGCTAAAGTTGGTCAGGTTTGGATCTTGGTTGGTACTTGAGTACCTCTGGGCCTATTATTAGCACTCTGACTTAATTTCTAAAAAGAAGAAAGAATGAGGAATTGGAACATCAAAGGATGGTCTAGAATTCAAGTTCATTTCATAGGATTTTGCTAAGGGACCAGCAAAAGTTAGGCATGAGGGTATGACGATAACGTCATCATAAACCTTATCTAGCTTTAATTAGTTATAATCAATAGATAAATTTTCCTACATAACCGCCAGAAGATCGTAATTCATTGTGTCCTTTCTGAGAGAAATGCATTAAAATAGGGATAAATATGCAGTTTTAACATAATATCTTAAATGCAGAGCAATCACTGGGTTTCTCAGGAGTTAAATGAAGGTCAAACGTTTATAAAGATCTAATAAGTTGGTTCATGCAGAACAAAAGAGGTTTTCATGCGTTTCGAGAATTAATGGATATCTAAAACCCTAAAAATAGACCCACTTAATTCACTGAGGTTTTGGTTAAGATAAAATTATCTAAACCTTCTAAAAATCATAGAAAAATATTCTTTAGGGTTTGGTAACTTTTATTTGACCATTGAAACTCATTTTGACCTAAAACAGTCTCAGACAGACAATTGCCCTAATTGGGGTTTCTACGCAAATTACCAGTCAAACTTGGTCAAAACCAAAATCCGACTTCACTATTAGATTCTTTGGGTCCAAATTAGATTTATACCAAAATTTGGGTCTAATCAGAGATCATCTTGACATAGTTTTCATTTTGGTCCAGTCTAATTCTTCTTTTCTCACTTAAACCCCTAGCTTTCTAAATTATTTGCAAATAACCCCCCAACTTTGTCATCATCCTTACAAAGAGGTCTTTTCTGATATTAGGAATAGCTGTAGCTCACCAGCGAGATTCGAGCGAGATTTTCTCGCTCTTTTCTCAATCAATCAATCCCAAATTTGAACCAGAGATTCCTTGAGAAATTCTCTTTCAATTAAACCCAGCCTTGGACCCAAAATCTTTCCCAACCTCTCATGCGAACACATGAAAGGTTCGGGTATCATTTTTTGTGTGTGAGTCCCAAGTTTGCAAGTTTGTTTCCAGGCTTGGAACTCCTCCTTAGGGCCTATAAAAGAACTCTGATCATGTTCCTTACTTCCTTAGCTTGGTTTGGATCGGTTCTCCACCTTCTTCTCCTCTCTCTGGCCAATCCCTCCGCAAGCTCCGACGAGTACCTTGTTCTACATTCTTCGCTGGCCTTCACAGACTATAGCCGGCCGATTGCTCTTACACAAGCTCCTCCATAGCTCGCAATACCAGCGAGGGCCATCTTCCCCTCTCTTCCTCGCCGTTCTCCCTCATCGGAGGTATTCCCTTCCATGCATCGGCCATACCACAACCGGTGCCATCCTCCCCTTTTTTCCAATTAGGTTAGTATAGTTAGGTCCCTTTAGAGTTTTAGGTTGGTTTTCCTATCCAAAAACCAAAAAGAACCCCTCGACGCAGACGTTATCCCTTCATCTTCCCCATCTCCGGTCACCCTCTGACGAGGTCTTCCGCATGCTTCACCGCTCCAAACACCTCGCCACCTATGCCAAAACCTTCGCCTTAACCATCCGCATAAAACCCCTTTACCTATTCGCCACTCCACTCACCCAAAAGCTCCACCAAACAACCCATCCTTCACGCTTCATCTCCATCACCGTTCGCCACTCTCTGATCACCATATGCCCTCAAAACCACCCTCATCACGTTTACCGCAGTCCGGTGAAGCTTCTGAACATTTTAACTAGTGCACTTAGCCCGTATTCTTGATTTCAGGAAGCCCATCGGAGCTCCGCCGTCATGACATCTTCATTGGTTGTGTTCATCGAGTTGCGGCCGTGTTCTTTGCCAAGAGCTGCACCCATGCTGTGAGGATACACCCTAGGCATCACTCTAGGTCTTCGATTACAAGCCTCAACATCAGCTACTGCACCAATTAGCCCATCCTCCTTCTACAGCTTTGCGCAAAGAGAAACCTTGTGGGTTTAGTCCCACATTGTGAGTGGAAGGCCGCACAGCTATGCATAAGTTGATTTTCTTACATAGCCTTATCGCCTCAGAACACCCGGGGGTGAGGTCCCCACTCACCCGCACATTACCCAACCTATCTAGACGTATACACTCCTCGACTACAACCCCACTCACATAGCCCTGGACCTGGTTACGCATACCTGAATACCCGATTAAATCGGATATCTGAGAGAAGAGGAGAGGAAGGAAAGAAAGAGAGAAGGGGAAGGGGGGTTTTGCCCCTCAGTGTATACGACTAACACTTAGCCGTGAGAAGAACAAGGAAGGTTTGACGAAGCTGAGGCTTTGAAGAAGAAGAAAAGGGAAGAGGAAAGGCTAAGACAGAAGGAAGAAGCTAAGAAGAGAGAAGAAAGAAGAGTAGAGAGCCTTAAAAGCACTGTAGCAGACGACATTTAAGTCGTCTGACTTGATAATCTGACATCTAATCACTTTTCATTTATTTCATATTCAGAGTAGTTGATATATGTGCTTAGATTAATGATTGGTGATTTAAATCACCATTATTTTATTCTAGGTATCTTTTTGTCAAAGTTAACTCTTGATATACTCATGTTTTACATTGAAAATCAGATTTGAGTAGTTTTCATTCATTAAATATCATTATTATGTTTAATTTTCTATGCTCATTTATATATTCATTAAGATTAGCACGTGAATTCCATATATGCTTCCTATGTTCAACCTCGGACTTCATTTAGATATTCGAGTTATAAATTTTATTTGTTGAGAGAGCTATTTGTCAGTTATACTACAACATATTTTCCTAACATTGACAAAAAGCCTATTAATACCGGTTCCCAAAATCCGGGAAGTTTCCCTTTTTTTTGTTGAGACGGTGGCCGTTCCTAGCCAATATTGGTGCCACCTCGCCTGGGGTCCTTGCCTCAGGGGAGGCACGGTCCTCTTAGTGTTCATCTGCCAGGTGGCTCCGGGAGTGGAAGGAGTCATCCTATTCGGTAAACTTAGTGGCATGATCCCAAAGCTCTGCCATGTTCCTTGGAGGGAAATCGTCTATGTCATACCAGAACATTTAATGACTTAAAGTACTGGATAACTATAGCATCATCAGGATGCTTGCACTTAAAGTATCAAGTCTTGAACCGGTCTACATAGGACTAAAATGACTCAGTCTTCCTCTGCCAGATCTCTAATAGCCTCTCAAGATTATCCTTAATTTGTTGCTGACCAGCAAAATATTTACAAAACTTCTCGGCTAACTCCTAGAAGCACGTGATTTGGCTTGCCGGTAGTTCGTTAAACCACTCATGGGCAATCTCGGACAGGTAGGATGGGAACACTCGGTAGAAGACTCCATTTGAGCACCCGTGGACCAACATCATTTTCCTGTAACTCCCTACGAAGCTGTTAGGGTCTAACATCCTAGCGTATTGAGTTAGGACAAGTTGCTTGAACTTCTCGAGGAGCGAGGCGATCGTTACTTCATCTGAGAAGGGGTTCGTGGTTATGTATGCCCATGGCCTCATGCCTCTCATGTCTAGGGTGACCTGACGAACGATCTCGAGGATCGAGACACTGCTGCTAGTCACCAAGGGATGAGCCCCTGATTGTTCGTTTGATTCCTGTGGAGGTGGGATGAGGGCCTTTAGTGGGTCAAGAGGGACCTCAACCTTCATTATTTCGATTTGTTCATGTAGGCAGGCATTTTCTTTTTCCACCATGCGAGGCTACTTTAGCTGGTAGTCGGTAGGGCTAGAACTCTGGGGCTCTTCTTGCTGGAATTCCACCCGATCCTTCATTAGTTGGATATCCTTTAACTACTTCACCACCTACTGCTGCTCCATCCTTAGGGTCGCCAGCTTGGCCTTGTACTCATCCTCCTTTGCTTGTATATCAAGGAGGGCATCCTTGATAGGGAGGCTCCTGAGGCATACTCAGTGGTCGCTCCTTCTCGCCTTTGCTTAGCCTGGGGAACTATCAGCATTTCCTTGACACAGAAATGCTAGACTCAACTGGGCTAGGTTTTTCTAGGTTGGCACAAGAAGAGTGACATGTAGAAGGAGCCATGTCAGGAGGGATGGAGTAGAGAACGAAGCATTGCATGTTTCCCATAGACAACATCGATTGATCGAGGCCCTTAGAATAGGAACCCCAAATCAATAATCATAGAGAAAGGCACATACGAGGTTTGATGATCCAGTCCACCAAAAAAGAGGTGTACATCTGGGGGGAGGATGATACTCTTAAAATGCACTAGTATTTGGGTGATACAAACTCTCTGTTTCTCTCTTTGATTGAGTAAGAAATAAAAGTTAGTCTTCCCCCTAATATTTAAAGGGTGGACGCCCCTTGGTTGCAGACCTTTTTTCTTGTTCCCACAATCTCAAGATTCCTGCTAAAAATAGCATGCCGTGAAGTAACCAACAGGAGATCGTAGGTCAGTTTCGTACTCCACAAGATTCCTTCTCAGTGGGAGTGCTAAGCATGACGATTGGTGATTTTCCAAACCTAGAGAGACCCACCATCTTGTTAGGTATGCAGGTCCAGGTAAACAGGTCCGCCCTGAGGTATGGGGTTTTACTATTTGTCAGATAGCTGGATCATCTGCGCAGCCTGACTCACAGGATGATTTTTCTCCCATCATCAATTAAGCATAAGGTTGTTATTGAAAAGGTGTCATTATGTTGTTCTAAATGTTTGAAAATTGGGCATTTTGCTTCTTCTTGTGTAGTTCATTCTTCTGTAGGTTCCCCTGCTCCTTCGTTGGTCAAGACCCTGGTAGCCCACCCTTCCGCAGCCGTAGTGGCTCCCCAGGATGAAGGCCCTCAACCTGGGGAAGCATGCTCGCTTCCAAACTTGGGGGAGCCCACTTCGGGAGTGTTGGGGTATGGGGACTGCGGTGGGACTTACAACAATTATTCTCCGGATTGTAATAATCTCTCATCTCATTTTCTAGAGGGCGTGGGGGTGTGGGTTCGGGTTCAGGTTCCACCTTTGGGTGCTCTATGGACAAAATCAAGAAAGGAAGGTCAAGCTCCAGCGCTGACACCCTCAAATTAAATGCCCCACAACTCCGAAGGGAATGAGTTGGTCGTGGATTCCATGCTTGGCGCCTCCTCTCCTCATTAGGTGAAAATGTCCTCGGACTCTTTTGACAATGTTGTCCATCCTGATTTTTTTTTTGGATGTGGTGCCTTGACGGTCGTTGTCCTTTCTGACAAGTGACGAAAATTTTTCTTAGTTGATGATTCGGGTTTTCCCTCTGCGAAGAAAAACACGACCTTTTCTCAACGTGTGATTCAAGTTTTAAATTATGATTTTCAAAATGCTCGTTCAAATAATTCAAATTTTAGGGATAGTTCATTCGATAAGGCGACAAAGGTTTTCGATGATATCTCGAAGTAAACAATTCTCTATCGGATGAGTGCTATATTCCAAGCTTGCAATTTAATCGTAAGTTTGAGGGGGGGAGAGTCCCGATGGTCAACAATGTCTTCGTTTGAAATTATATTGAGTGGGGTTGGGGTATCTATCTGCCTTTTGGATGTGGTGCCTTGACGATCGTTTTCTTTTCTGACACATGACGAAAATTTTTCTGACTGCTTAGTTGACGATTCGGGTTTTCCCTCAGCGAAGAAAAATACGACCTTTTCTCAACGTGTGATTCAAGTTTTAAATTATGATTTTCAAAATGATCGTTCAAATAATTCGAATTTTAGGGATAGTTCATTCGATAAGGTAACAAAGGTTTTTGATGATATCTCGAAGTAAACAATTCTCTATCGGATGTGTGCTATATTCCAAGTTTGCAATTTAATCGTAAGTTTGAGGGGGAGAGAGTCCCGACGGTCAACAATGTCTTCGTTTGAAATTATAATGAGTGGGGTTGGGGTATTTATCTGCCTCTTCCCATGCACTCCCCCCCCGCCCCCCGCGCAAGTCCGGTTCCTGACCCTCCAAAGATTGTTGAGTTTTCTAACCGAGGGTAAAATAGCCATATGAGCGATGATGGGATTATTACTGGATCAAGGTTTGATGATGACACTTTAGGTTTTTCACATTTTCCTTTTTCTAATTCCCAACTCTTTCAGGTGTTGCCACATGAGGCACACTTTCCCCTTAGGGCTAGAGGAGTCCATGAGGGTTAGTCCTCGACAAGGTTGGGTAAAATGGCTCGAAGCCGATCTAAAACACTCTTAAAATTATTGTCTTGATGAAGATACTATTTTCGAATTGTTAGGGCATTCTCAATGTTCTTGTTATGATCCTATTTTAAGGGTTTTAATTCACCTTAAAACCCTGCTTTATGATTATCAGATTGATATCATGTTATTGTTTGAACCGTTTATGACATCCTTGGAGATTAATGCTGTTAAAGATTTTATCTCCTTTGACTTCTTCCTGGTGAACTCATCCCCTAGTATTTGGTGTTTTTGGAGGGGAACTTTAACTATATCCCTGCTATTCTCCATGTCTCAGGAAATTACAGTTTCTTGCACTGTAGTGGATACCATGGTTTTGATTTTCAGAGTATATGCTTCCTCTGACGTCGACTGTTAGAGGACTCCGTGGTCGCACCACGAATCTGTTTCTTCGTCAAATTCCTCTTCGTGGTTCAATGGGGAAAAAATTGGGGAATGTGATATTCATGATTCCTAAACCCTCAACTTTCAAATATTCATAAATAATTTGGCTCTTATTGATGTCCCATTAGGGGGAACCAACTTTCGTGGTGAAACGGGAGAAAGGGGGCTGCAATAATATATTAGAAATTAGACCAATTTTTGCCAATTCAGATGGTATATCTCTAAGCTTGAATGGTAGCTATCTATCTCGAAGAAATTTCGATCATGGCACTATGATACAAAACCCTCGCAACCTCTTCCATTCCATTTTTAGAACTTGTGGTTGCATGACCAAAGTTTAAGGACTTGCTAGCTAAAGCTTGGAGTTAGCCTTTTCCTGAATCTCATTCGGATCCCATTTTGAAAATCTATTCTAAAATGTATGCTCTCAAACATGCTTTTAAATCATGGAATAGATCAGTTTTTGGGGACATAAAAGTATACGATAAGAATCTAAAGGAGCAATATGATGACCTTGATTTCAAACTCTTGTCCCAATAGGATGACAATCTATCCACTGAGGTCAATGATGTTCGCATCCAAATTGATGATACCTTGGCTAAACTAAACGATTTCCTACGTCAAAAAATGAAGATTAAATGGATAGATCAAGGGGAGGGTAACAACAAATATTTCTACACTTCAATTAAATGCCAATAAGCCAAACATGTTAGGGCTTCTCTGTCTACCACCATTGGATTAGGCTCCTAGTCGAAAGCAGCTTCTGGATCGATTGATTTTTATAAAAACTTACAACCTCTTATTTTGATTTAGGTGACCAGATCCTGAATGTTATTCCTACCCACATTAATTCTGAAGACTCTTCCTTTCTTGTTAGTGTTCCTCAAGAATTTGAGATTTTTCAAGCACTAACTCAAATGACCTCAAATAAAATCCCCATGGTTTTAATATAGAATTATTCATTCGTTAATGTTGGGACTATATCAAAGAAGATGTTATTGAGGCTATGCACTATTTTTATTCAAACTGCTACTCCCATAGAGCCTTCAATTCAAATTTCATCTCCTTCATCCCTAGGAAAGTTGATGCCTCCGACCTCTCTGATTTTAGACCAATAAGCCTTTGCAATGTGCTATATAAACTGGCTTTTGGCATTTTTGCCTCCCATCTAGCATCTGTGCTTCCAAAAATCACCTCCCCAGAACAAGCTGGATTCATTAAAGGAAGATCAATCTTTGATCATATTTCTACGACTTTTGAGCTCACTTAAAGATTGGATCGAAAAGACTTTGGGTCTAATGTAATTCTTCAGCTTGACCTCGAGAAGGCCTATGACCAAGTAGAATGGAATGCTCTATACAAGATCCTCCAACATTTTAGGTTTTCTAATCAAGTCATTTAGTTGATTTCTTGATTTGTCCAACATGAGGGATCCTCGATCCTAGTGGATGGAAGTTCATCGAACTTTTTTAAGGTATCACGTAGTCTTCGCCAGGGAGACCCCCCTTATCCCTTCTTGTTTGACACCTTCATGGGGCCATTCATCTATGGCCTTAAGAAAATGGCTTTTAATGGGTCAATTTCTACCTTCTTCATTAAATGGGGAGTCTTTGTTCTAGTTGCATTATTATACGCAGATGATATAATCATTTCTATAAATGGGAACCTGAAATTGATTTCAAACCATTCTGAATTTATTTGAACTTTTGAGAGAGAATTTGATCAAAAGGTTAGCAATGTCAAAAGTTCTTGCTTTGTCGATAAGAATTTTTCAGCAGGAGGCACTCTTGCTTGCTTCAAATCATAGGATATCAACTGGGATCACTCCCATTTTCTTATTTAGGATGCTCTACTTTCTTTGGCCAGGCTAATTAAGGTTTCCTACTTTGAAGGTATTTACAATAAGATCCAAGCTAAACTTGTAGGATGGAAAGCTAAATTGTTGTCTAGGGCCGCGAGACTCCTCCCGATCAAACATGTCTTAACTATGGTTCCTACACATATACTTTCTGTTTTGGAAGTTCTGAAAATCATTATACGATGACTGGAGTTTGCCTTTGCCAACATTTTCTGGGACAGCTCAGATAGCGATCGCAAACATCATTGGATTTCCTAGAAGAAGCTAGCGAAGCTTGTTGACTTTGGAGGCCTTGGAATTAAAGACCTAAGTTTAGTGATTGGTGCTCTAAGGTTTTAAAGGATATGGAATATTCTATTTAGGGACTAAATTTATGACAAACTTGTTCGTGGCATTTGTGGTCGACAACCGTTTACTATATCTAATCCTCCTTCTAGATTGAAGGCTCTCCAAGAAGTATATACTCAAATGAAATCTCTAATTTGCTGGGAAGTCAATGAGGGTAAGATTAACTTTTGGATGGACATCTGGGCTGGTGATGTAACGAGCGCGTGCCCCAGACGCCTCTTAAGACGTCTGGGAGGTGGCCCAGACGTCTGTCAAGACGTCTGGGATCACATCCAGACGTCTGACCAGACATCCGGGATAGTTTACAGACGTCAGGCGAACAGTTATGCTCGCACGGATATTCGTCTGCGCGTTTCTCTGCGGCTGCAGGCGGCTGCGACTGCCTTCTCTCTCCTCTCCGCGCGGCGTTAAAAGGGGGGCGCGCCTCCCCTCCCGTCTCCACCATCTTCCTCCTTCTTCTCCTGCCTGTGCGCGAGAGCGAGCGGACGCGAGGGCGCAGCGGCAGCGGCAGCCGCAGTAAGCGCGGAGGAGCTGCGGCGTGCGAGGGCGGGGCTCTGCCGTGAGGGCGAGCTCGCCAGGAGCGGCTTGGCCGGCCGGCGGAGGGCGCAGGGGGCGCAGAGCGTCGCGGAGAGGGACCTGCTGCGGGCGGAGCAGCAGACGCGCGAGGTGCGACGCGGGCGGCGTCGCGAGCGGAGGCCGAGCAAGGTTCTGATTCTGGAAAAATTTCCAGAATCAGACGTCTGGATTGATATCCAGACGGCAAGGTCGACGTCTGTGAGATCATACAGACGTCTGAAAGGTGAGTTTCCGCTTTCTTCTTCATTCTTGTCGACTGACCGTACTGAGGGAGGGGGGGTTGGCTGTGCGCAGGTTCGCTGATTCGTCATCCTTTGCGAATCAGACGTCTGGAAGTTGTACCAGACGGCGGGAGTGACCTCCAGACGTCCTGAGGGACCATCGGACGTCTTGGATCTAGGCAGATGTCCCCACAGACTTCTGGACGTCCGGGGAACCAAGCCGAACAGGTAATTCTCTGATCCACCGTTTAAGACGTCTGGAAGGAGTTCCAGACGTCTGATTTTGCACAGTATTGTCTTTCTCGACCCGTTTAGGGCCCGTTTGGGCTCCATTTTCCGCGATTCGAGTTGCGTTCGTTTCAGAATTAATTCCTCTACCCGCCTACAGTAGCTATACCCTATTTTGAGACTCTCCTTGTGTTTGATCCTTGTGATAGGACCTCGTTCGGTTGCAGTCTTGAGAGTCGCGGAGGCGCGCGGGATTCCCGATCACGCCCCCATTACTCCCGTTGTACCTGGTAGAGTGGCTTTAAGTATTAATAAAATGTGTTAAAGTATGGAACGATAACTAGAACCTAGGGCATTGCATGAATCCTAGGAATGAGAAATATATGGAATGATAGCTCCTAGGTGTTGCATGAATCCTAGGGCCGGAAAACTAGATTGTATGATAGATCCTAGGATATGGCATGAATCCTAGGATGGAAAAACTAGTGGAATGTATATTACTGCAGTCTTGGAAAAATGGAAAGGAATATATAAAGCTGCCTGTGAATTTAATTAACAACTGCCTGTTATGAACAAAGAAACATGTTTGAGATCATAGAATTTGAGAACGTGAATCTGGAAAGTGAAACATATGATGTTCTGAGATAAAGAGCTGGAACCCTACGGGGAATTAGGAGTGGAACTCCTGGAAAGAAAAAGGAATGGAACTGAGATGTAGTTTGTACTGTCTCTTGGGTACGCAGTACCAAGGGAAGTACCTATACCTGTTTAGTGCAGAGTGGGGCCAGCCGCCCCAGGGACCCGGGGTTAGGATTGGCCGCTCTGTACCGACTTGTTGGCCCTCGTGTACGTAGTACCGAGGAGAGCTAGTAGTGTTAGGAGAGTACTAGCTACCCCACGGGCCCCGGGGTTCTGCTGGCCTCCTTCACCGACTTGTTAGGCCCACTAGGGCAAACCAGGGTAGTCAGGCGAGGGTGCGCGGACTGTGGAGGGGCAAGGCCCCGGTTTGGTTACTGTGGAGGGGGTGGACCCCTGTTACTGAGAGGGCTCTGCCCTGGTTCCGTGCTGTGCTTTGGGCGCACCCGTTAACGGAAACGACTGACCGCGTGCCAGTGCGGGCTAGCTACCTGTGCGTTTATCGCGCGTGCCGTAGTCACCGTTACGTCTGTCAGTGACCTTGGGGTGGTTGACTGAGGGTAGGATCACCACGGGGGACTCTCCCGGCTAGGAGAGCACCACGTGCTACTTCTACTTTTGGAAAAGACTGCAATCAAGATCGTCCCACGAGGACATCCGAGATCAAGTAAAGGATCTGAGAAGAAAACGAAATAGTGAGAAAAATTGAAAGATGTAAATAAAGGAAGTAATAGAACATAACAGTTACTGTACACTCTACTGTTGCCTTTAGTTAGTTTGCCACTCTACTCAGCGTTTTGCTGACGTGTTACCCTCGTTACCTTTTTCAGGACCAGGTGTTGAGCAGCCAGGGTCGGCGGCTGCAGAGGACGCTGGGCCGAGTAGGGTCCAGTAGAGTTACCACAGCTTTGTACCCCTTTTTGTTTCTGTTCTAGTGAGTAGTTTCTGTTTCCGCTGTACCTTCTTTACCTGCAGTTTTTGTTATATGATAAATGTTGTTTTACTGTTGTGGTGGTGCCTACTGTAGTAGTTTCTTTCCTTACTGCTGTACTTTCTTACTGTTAGTTATATTCATGCTGAATGTGGTTTATTTTACTGTCTTTTGGTTACTTCCTCGTTGGACGACTGGGTCTTGGGATTAGTCGAGTCGGTCCGGTTCACGTGTCTCGTAGGGACTCGGGAATCGGGTTGTTACAAGATGGTATCAGAGCAAGGTCGTCCTGAGAAGTGAATCAACTGACTGGAAAATAACCAATTCACGTGTTTATAGCTAGAGTAGCCACCACAACATATCTCTTGACACGAGCTCTTAGAAGTGTTGTTAGGTACCGTCTGTTTTGACGTTTCCGTTTTGTTTCGCCTCTCCTTGCAGGAGATGCCTCGTCGCGGGACTGGCGAGACTGGCCGTGGGCGCGGCCGAGGGCGAGGTCGGCAAGGTGGACGTGCTGTCGTTGACGTCTCGGTGGACCAGCCACCACTCCCTGGCATCCAGGCCCAGGACCTCGCCAGACTGATACGGGATATTGTACGAGAGGAGCTCCACCCACCGCCCCGAGCACCTCCTCCTGGGGTTGCAGAGGGGGAGTCCTCTGTGGGACCACGCGACGGACGCGGCGCTGGACACGAGGGAGGGGATGGACCCCTGCCGCCCCCACCTTCCTCCGACACTTCTGTACACGAGGCACCTTCGCCTACAGCACCACTTCGAGCTTTTCGGACAGTTCCGGATGCTGAAGCCCCCCTCCTTCAAGGGGGATGAGGACCCGACCGAGGCAGAGGACTGGCTTGAGCAGCTGGAGAAGATCTTCGACACCCTTCGCCCCCCGGTGGAGTGCCGCGTGGCCTTTGCCACGTACCAGCTGGAGAGTGCGGCACACCGGTGGTGGAGGGCGGTCCGGGGACAGGAGAGGGACGAGCCGACGTGGGACCAGTTCGTCACCCTCTTCTGCGAGCAGTACTTTCCCCAGACGTGGCAGGACCAGAGGAGGCGGGAGTTCCACACTCTCCGCCAAGGGACGATGACCGTGAGCGCGTACCGCACGCGTTTCTTGGAGCTGTCCCGCTTTGCAGCGACAGCGGTAGCCACTGAGGAGGAGCGCCTTTGGAGGTTCACCGAGGGGCTCCGGCCTGCGATCCGGGGGTATGTCAAACCCCTGAAGCTGCCGACGTTTTCGAGGGTGGTAGAGGCAGCTATGACTTACGAGGAGACCAACCCGTCCGCGCGAGAGACTGACGGCGGGCGGAAGAGGCCCTTTCAACCAGACTTCTCACAAGGCCGGCGAGAACGGAGACATGCGGCGTCCGCAGGAGAGCCGTCACGTTGTGCAGGGCCATCAGTGGCCTTTGGGGGCCCTCGACAGGGGCCAGTCGCCAGCACCGGACCCCCGCCTAGCCGACAGCCGGGACTCACTGAGGGCGGGAGTCGGGTTCCCCTCTGCTACCAGTGTGGCCAGCCGGGCCACGTCAGGAGGGACTGCCCATCTAGGGCAGGAGGTCAGCAGATACTTCCCGCGCAGAGCACTGGAGGGCGCGCAGGAGGCCGCGGTTCCCAGGCGCGAGGAGGAGGACCGCAGTCGCGAGGAGGGTACCGGCCAGCACCTACCCGTCCGACGCAGAGTGTGGCTGCTTCGTCCGCACCTAGAGCTGAGGGGCGTATCAACGCCCTAACACACAGGGACGCCAGAGCTTCGGGATCCGTGGTAGCAGGTATGGTTTCAGTTTCTGGCAGACTCGTTTACACGCTTTTCGATTCCGGCGCTACGCACTCGTTTGTCGCAGCCAGTTTCGCAGTTAGTTTGGACCAGGATTATACATTGTTAGAGAATCTGTTCGTAATCAGAGGTCCGAGTGGTCAGCTGTTTGTAGCTGAGGAGGTGTACACGGGTTGCGGGGTCAGCATCGGGGGACACAGCCTGCCAGCTGACCTGATTATGATACAGATGGAGGACTTTGGAGTGATTCTGGGGATGGATTGGCTGTCCGCTTACCACGCCTTGGTAGACTGTTTTGAGAGGAAGATTGTCTTCTCCATTCCGGAGTTGCCTTCCTTCTAGTTTCACGGGCAGCCAGTGGATGGAGGTTTCAGGTGCATTTCGGCACTTCGGGCGGCAAGACTTTTGAGCCAGGGGTGTGAGGGCTTCTTAGCTTGTGTGGTGGCAGAGCACAGCCCCGTGGCAGACTTCCAGAGCATCCCGGTGGTCAGAGAGTACCCCGACGTGTTTCCAGACGAGTTACCAAGACTACCGCCCGAGCGTGAGATCGAGTTTGAGATCTCACTAGTACCAGGGACCAGCCCCATCTCCGCCGCGCCATACAGAATGGCACCGCTTGAGCTGCGAGAGCTCAAGTCTCAGTTGCAGGACCTTTTGGAGAAGGGTTTCGTGAGGCCCAGTGCGTCTCCCTAGGGAGCCCCGGTACTGTTTGTGAAGAAGAAGGATGGGACCCTACGCCTTTGTGTGGACTACCGACAGCTGAATAGGGTCACCATCAAGAACAGATATCCGCTGCCGAGGATCGACGATTTGTTTGACCAGTTGCGGGGTGCCACGGTGTTTTCCAAGATCGACTTGAGGTCTGGATACCACCAGTTGAGGATCAGGGAGACCGACGTCTCCAAGACAGCTTTCCGCACCCGGTACGGACACTACGAGTTTTTGGTCATGCCGTTTGGGCTGACCAATGCCCCCGCTGCTTTCATGGACCTGATGAACCGGGTGTTCAGACCGTACTTGGACCAGTTTGTGGTGGTTTTCATAGATGATGTACTCATCTATTCTAGAGATCGGACGCAGCACGGACAGCACTTGCGGATGGTTCTGGACACTCTGAGACGACGCAGGCTGTACGCCAAATACAGCAAGTGCGAGTTCTGGTTGAGGGAGGTGACCTTTTTGGGTCATGTGATCTCTGGAGACGGCCTGGCGGTGGATCCCGCCAAGGTCGAGGCAGTGCTCAGGTGGGAGAGACCGCGTTCAGTCACTGAGATTCGCAGTTTCCTGGGACTGGCAGGTTACTACAGACGGTTCATCAGAGGGTTTTCGCAGATTGCACGTCCTATGACACAGTTGACTCGGAAGGATGTGCCTTTCGCTTGGACAGACGCCTGTGAGGCGTGTTTTCTGGAGCTGAAGGAGAGGTTGACCTCGGCTCCCGTGCTCACCATCCCTGACAGTAGTGGCGGGTTCGTTGTGTACACGGACGCTTCCTTGCAGGGGTTAGGAGGTGTGCTCATGCAGAGGGGTCACGTGGTCGCTTACGCTTCGCGGCAACTGAAGCCCCATGAGCATACCTACCCTACCCACGATCTAGAGTTGGCAGCTGTTGTCTTCGCGCTGAAGACATGGAGGCACTACTTGTACGGTGAGACCTTCGAGATTTTTACAGATCACAAGAGCCTCAGATATCTTTTCGACCAGAAGGAGCTCAACATGAGACAGAGACGTTGGTTGGAGCTCCTGAAGGACTACGACTGCAGCATCTCCTACCACCCGGGAAAGGCCAATGTGGTGGCTGACGCCTTGAGCCGTAAGGCGCCCGCACGCTTGGCCAGTCTACAGTTACAGAGTTGGAGCCTTTTGGAGGAGGTGGGCAGTTGGCGACCTCGAGAGTTACGAGGGTACTGTGGGGCAGTGACGGTGACACGGCAGACCAGGCCAGAGTTGATAGACCGCATCATCACGGGACAGATGGCCGATCCGTACTTGCAGTCTTTGCGCGACAG
This sequence comes from Thalassia testudinum, assembly GCA_037157565.1. Classification (NCBI taxonomy): domain Eukaryota; kingdom Viridiplantae; phylum Streptophyta; class Magnoliopsida; order Alismatales; family Hydrocharitaceae; genus Thalassia; species Thalassia testudinum. The sequence continues at coordinate 116,085,051 of JAZHRO010000025.1, forward strand.
AGTACTATCAGGGGACCCAGGGGACTTCTCTTTCACAGACCAGGTGTTACGCTTGGGGGGACGGTTGTGCGTCCCCAGAGACGAGTAGCTGTTGAGAGAGCTCCTGACTGAGGCACACGGTTCCAGATTCACCATACATCCCGGAAACACGAAAATGTACCATGACTTGAGACGCGAGTTCTGGTGGAGAGGGATGAAGCGGGATGTGGGTGAGTTCGTGCAGCAGTGCTTAGTGTGCCAGCAGGTGAAAGCCGAGCATCAGAGGCCTGCAGGGCCGCTTCAGCCGCTTCCAGTGCCAGAGTGGAAGTGGGAGAGCATCACCATGGACTTGGTGGTGGGCTTACCTGTTACCCAGCGAGGACACGACGCAGTCTGGGTAATAGTGGATAGATTGACGAAGACGGCACGATTCTTGCTGATCCGAGTCACTTTGGGACCAGCACAGTTGGCAGAGAGGTATATCCGTGATGTGGTGCGACTACACGGAGTTCCGCGGGAGATCGTATCCGACCGGGATACCCGCTTTACGTCCCAGTTTTGGGCTGAGTTTCAGCAGGCTTTGGGGACGAGGTTGAGGTTTAGCACGGCTTACCACCCCCAGACGGACGGACAGTCGGAACGCACGATACAGACACTTGAGGACCTTTTGCGTGCCTGTATACTAGACTGGAGGGGCTCTTGGGAGGAGCACCTGCCCCTGGCGGAGTTTGCATACAACAACAGTTATCACTCGAGCATCGGCATGGCTCCCTACGAGGCTCTGTACAGACGGAAATGCACGGCACCCTTGAGTTGGGTTGAGGTGGGGACCAAGTGGGAGGTTGGCCCCAGGTTGATCCGGCAGAGTCAGGAGGTAGTTGAGCAGATCCATAGACGACTCCGCACTGTCAGGAGCAGACAGAAGAGCTACGCAGATCGCAGACGCAGAGAGGTGCAGTTCGAGGTTGGGGACCACGTCTTTCTTCGTGTTTCGCCCATGAAGGGCTTACAGCGGTTTGGGGTGAGAGGGAAGCTCGCGCCGAGGTTCGTAGGGCCCTTTGAGGTCCTGGAGCGGGTTGGACCCGTTGCTTACAGACTTGCCCTTCCCCCGCAGCTTTCTGGTGTGCACGACGTGTTCCACGTGTCCAACCTCAGGAAGTATGTAGCCGATCCCAGCCACGTACTGAGTCACGAGAGCGTCGAGGTGAGCGACGACCTGACCTACCCCGAGCGGCCAGTGCAGATCCTAGACCGAGCCGTCCGCAGGTTGAGACGAAAGCAAGTACCCCTGGTAAAGGTTTTGTGGAGGAGCCAGCGGTACAAGGAGGCTACCTGGGAGCCTGAGGCGGCAATGCGGGAGCGGTCCCCGGAGCTTTTCGCGGGTACGTCTTTTCGGACCGGCTTCGGTCCTCTTTGAGTTTGTTATGGTTATTTGGACATCCTTTTCCCGCACCCTAGTTGGCGCAAGTTTCGGGGACGAAACTTCCTTTGAGTTTGTTATATTGTAACGAGCGCGTGCCCCAGACGCCTCTTAAGACGTCTGGGAGGTGGCCCAGACGTCTGTCAAGACGTCTGGGATCACATCCAGACGTCTGACCAGACGTCCGGGATAGTTTACAGACGTCTGGCGAGCAGTTATGCTCGCACGGATATTCGTCTGCGCGCCTGTGCGCACATACCTGCGTTTCTGCCCTCTTTCTCTGCGGCTGCAGGCGGCTGCGACCGCCTTCTCTCTCCTCTCCGCGCGGCGTTAAAAGGGGGGCGCGCCTCCCCTCCCGTCTCCACCATCTTCCTCCTTCTTCTCCTACCTATGCGCGAGAGCGAGCGGACGCGAGGGCGCAGCGGCAGCGCCAGCCGCAGTAAGCACGGAGGAGCTGCGGCGTGCGAGGGCGGGGCTCTGCCGTGAGGGCGAGCTCGCCAGGAGCGGCTTGGCTGGCCGGCGGAGGGCGCAGGGGGCGCAGAGCGTCGCGGAGAGGGACCTGCTGCGGGTGGAGCAGCGGACGCGCGAGGTGCGACGTGGGCGGCGTCGCGAGCGGAGGCCGAGCAAGGTTCTGATTCGGGAAAAATTTCCAGAATCAGACGTCTGGATTGATATCCAGACGGCAAGGTCGACGTCTGTGAGATCATACAGACGTCTGAAAGGTGAGTTTCCGCTTTCTTCTTCATTCTTGTCGACTGACCGTACTGAGGGAGGGGGGGTTGGCTGTGCGCAGGTTCGCTGATTCGTCATCCTTTGCGAATCAGACGTCTGGAAGTTGTACCAGACGGCGGGAGTGACCTCCAGACGTCCGGAGGGACCATCGGACGTCTTGGATCTAGGCAGACGTCCCCACAGACTTCTGGACGTCCGGGGAACCAAGCCGAACAGGTAATTCTCTGATCCACCGTTTAAGACGTCTGGAAGGAGTTCCAGACGTCTGATTTTGCACAGTATTGTCTTTCTCGACCCGTTTAGGGCCCGTTTGGGCTCCGTTTTCCGCGATTCGAGTTGCGTTCATTTCAGAATTAATTCCTCTACCCGCCTACAGTAGCTATACCCTGTTTTGAGACTCTCCTTGTGTTTGATCCTTGTGATAGGACCTCGTTCGGTTGCAGTCTTGAGAGTCGCGGAGGCGCGCGGGATTCCCGATCACGCCCCCATTACTCCCGTTGTACCTGGTAGAGTGGCTTTAAGTATTAATAAAATGTGTTAAAGTATGGAACCATAACTAGAACCTAGGGCATTGCATGAATCCTAGGAATGAGAAATATATGGAATGATAGCTCCTAGGTGTTGCATGAATCCTAGGGCCGGAAAACTAGATTGTATGATAGATCCTAGGATATGGCATGAATCCTAGGATGGAAAAACTAGTGGAATGTATATTACTGCAGTCTTGGAAAAATGGAAAGGAATATATAAAGCTGCCTGTGAATTTAATTAACAACTGCCTGTTATGAACAAAGAAACATGTTTGAGATCATGGAATTTGAGAACGTGAATCTGGAAAGTGAAACATATGATGTTCTGAGATAAAGAGCTGGAACCCTACGGGGAATTAGGAGTGGAACTCCTGGAAAGAAAAAGGAATGGAACTGAGATGTAGTTTGTACTGTCTCTTGGGTACGCAGTACCAAGGGAAGTACCTATACCTGTTTAGTGCAGAGTGGGGCCAGCCGCCCCAGGGACCCGGGGTTAGGATTGGCCGCTCTGTACCGACTTGTTGGCCCTCGTGTACGTAGTACCGAGGAGAGCTAGTAGTGTTAGGAGAGTACTAGCTACCCCACGGGCCCCGGGGTTCTGCTAGCCTCCTTCACCGACTTGTTAGGCCCACTAGGGCAAACCAGGGTAGTCAGGCGAGGGTGCGCGGACTGTGGAGGGGCAAGGCCCCGGTTTGGTTACTGTGGAGGGGGTGGACCCCTGTTACTGAGAGGGCTCTGCCCTGGTTCCGTGCTGTGCTTTGGGCGCACCCGTTAACGGAAACGACTGACCGCGTGCCAGTGCGGGCTAGCTACCTGTGCGTTTATCGCGCGTGCCGTAGTCACCGTTACGTCTGTCAGTGACCTTGGGGTGGTTGACTGAGGGTAGGATCACCACGGGGGACTCTCCCGGCCAGGAGAGCACCACGTGCTACTTCTACTTTTGGAAAAGACTGCAATCAAGATCGTCCCACGAGGACATCCGAGATCAAGTAAAGGATCTGAGAAGTAAACGAAATAGTGAGAAAAATTGAAAGATGTAAATAAAGGAAGTAATAGAACATAACAGCTACTGTACACTCTACTGTTGCCTTTAGTTAGTTTGCCACTCTACTCAGCGTTTTGCTGACGTGTTACCCTCGTTACCTTTTTCAGGACCAGGTGTTGAGCAGCCAGGGTCGGCGGCTGCAGAGGACGCTGGGCCGAGTAGGGTCCAGTAGAGTTACCACAGCTTTGTACCCCTTTTTGTTTCTGTTCTAGTGAGTAGTTTCTGTTTCCGCTGTACCTTCTTTACGTGCAGTTTTTGTTATATGATAAATGTTGTTTTACTGTTGTGGTGGTGCCTACTGTAGTAGTTTCTTTCCTTACTGCTGTACTTTCTTACTGTTAGTTATATTCATGCTGAATGTGGTTTATTTTACTGTCTTTTGGTTACTTCCTCGTTGGACGACTGGGTCTTGGGATTAGTCGAGTCGGTCCGGTTCTCGTGTCTCGTAGGGACTCGGGAATCGGGTCGTTACAGGTGACAACCCCCTTAAAGATTTCCTTCCTAAGGACTTCAGCTTGGGGCCTATCTTTGTAAGTGAAATGATTTTTAAGCATCTCGGAAGTAATATTCTATGAGACATCTCTCTACCTTTTCGCAGTAAAATTGAAAATGCTTACTTTACGAACTATGTTGATATCCAATCTAGTCTCCCTCTTCCTCAAGGAATCTTTCCACTACTTCAGCTTTTGCGCTAAACTTTCAACACCTAATCTAGAATGTGCTATTAAAACTGTTATGACCCCGGCATCAAACATCGTTTAAGACGTTTGTGAGTTGATCCAGGCGTCTGGTCAGACGTCTGGAAGCCTTCCCAGATGTCTGAAAATTAATTTTTTCGGCGTACGGTTTCGCATTTGCGCGCATGCGCGAGTAGACTGAACCGCCGCCCTCTTTTCCTCTCCTTTCCTCCCTGCAAGCGCAGCCTTCTTTCTCTCTCTCTCACCCCACGGCGCCTTCAAATACTCCCCCTCTCCTCTCCCTCACCATCACTCCACCACCTTCTTCTTCTTCCTGTGTAACGAGCGCGTGCCCCAGACGCCTTTTAAGACGTTTGGGAGGTGGCCCAGACGTCTGTCAAGACGTCTGGGATCACATCCAGACGTCTGACCAGCCGTCCAGGATAGTTTACAGACGTCTGGAGAACAGTTATGCTCGCACGCGAGATTCGTCTGTGCGCCTGTGCGCGCAGACCTGCGTTTCTGCCTTCTTTCTCTGCGGCTGCAGGCGGCTGCGACCGCCTCCTCTCTCCTCTCCGCGCGGCGTTAAAAGGGGGGGGCGCGCCTCCCCTCCCGTCTCCACCACCTTCCTCCTTCTTCTCCTGCCTGTGCGCGAGAGCGAGCGGACGCGAGGGCGCAGCGGCAGCGGCAGCCGCAGTAAGTGCGGAGGAGCTGCAGCGTGCGAGGGCGGGGCTCTGCCGTGAGGGCGAGCTCGCCAGGAGCGGCTTGGCCGGCCGGCGGAGGGCGCAGGGGGCGCAGAGCGTCGCGGAGAGGGACCTGCTGCGGGCGGAGCAGCAGACACGCGAGGTGCGACGCGGGCGGCGTCGCGAGCGGAGGCAGAGCAAGGTTCTGATTCTGGAAAAATTTCCAGAATCAGACGTCTGGGTTGATATCCAGACGGCAAGGTCGACGTCTGTGAGATCATACAGACGTCTGAAAGGTGAGTTTCCGCTTTCTCCTTCCTTCTTGTCGACTGACCGTACTGAGGGAGGGGGGTTGGCTGTGCGCAGGTTCGCTGATTCGCCATCCCTTGCGAATCAGACGTCTGGAAGTTGTACCAGACGGCGGGAGTGACCCCCAGACGTCCGGAGGGACCATCGGACGTCTGGGATCTAGGCAGACGTCCCCACAGACTTCTGGACGTCCGGGGAACCAAGCCGAACAGGTAATTCTCTGATCCACCGTTTAAGACGTCTGGAAGGAGTTCCAGACGTCTGATTTTGCACAGTATCGTCTTTCTCGACCCGTTTAGGGCCCGTTTGGGCTCCGTTTTCCGCGATTCGAGTTGCGTTCGTTTCAGAATTAATTCCTCTACCCGCCTACAGTAGCTATACACTATTTTGAGACACTCCTTGTGTTTGATCCTTGTGATAGGACCTCGTTCGGTTGCAGTCTTGAGAGTCGCGGAGGCGCGCGGGATTCCCGATCACGCCCCCATTACTCCCGTTGTACCTGGTAGAGTGGCTTTAAGTATTAATAAAATCTTTTAAAGTATGGAACCATAACTAGAACCTAGGGCATTGCATGAATCCTAGGAATGAGAAATATATGGAATGATAGCTCCTAGGTGTTGCATGAATCCTAGGGCCGGAAACTAGATTGTATGATAGATCCTAGGATATGGCATGAATCCTAGGATGGAAAAACTAGTGGAATGTATATTACTGCAGTCTTGGAAAAATGGAAAGGAATATATAAAGCTTCCTGTAAATTTAATTAACAGCTGCCTGTTATGAATAAAGAAACATGTTTGAGATCATGGAATTTGAGAACGTGAATCTGTAAAGTGAAACATATGATGTTCTGAGATAAAGAGCTGGAACCCTACGGGGAATTAGGAGTGGAACTATTGGAAAGAAAAGGAATGGAACTGAGATGTAGTTTGTACTGTCTCTTGGGTACGCAGTACCAAGGGAAGTACCTGTACCTGTTTTAGTGCAGAGTGGGGCCAGCCGCCCCAGGGACCCGGGGTTAGGATTGGCCGCTCTGTACCGACTTGTTGGCCCTCGTGTACGTAGTACCGAGGAGAGCTAGTAGTGTTAGGAGAGTACTAGCTACCCCACGGGCCCTGGGGTTCTGCTAGCCTCCTTCACCGACTTGTTAGGCCCACTAGGGCAAACCAGGGTAGTCAGGCGAGGGTGCGCGGACTGTGGAGGGGCAAGGCCCCGGTTTGGTTACTGTAGAGGGGTTGGACCCCTGTTTCTGAGAGGGCTCTGCCCTGGTTCCGTGCTGTGCTTTGGGCGCACCCGTTAACGGAAACGACTGACCGCGTGCCAGTGCGGGCTAGCTACCTGTGCGTTTATCGCGCGTGCCGTAGTCACCGTTACGTCTGTCAGTGACCTTGGGGTGGTTGACTGAGGGTAGGATCACCACGGGGGACTCTCCCGGCTAGGAGAGCACCACGTGCTACTTCTACTTTTGGAAAAGACTGCAATCAAGATCGTCCCACGAGGACATCCGAGATCAAGTAAAGGATCTGAGAAATAAATGAAATAGTGAGAAAAATTGAAAGATGTAAATAAAGGAAGTAATAGAACATGACAGCTCCTGTACACTCTACTGTTGCCTTTAGTTAGTTTGCCACTCTACTCAGCGTTTTGCTGACGTGTTACACTCGTTACCTTTTTCAGGACCAGGTGTTGAGCAGCCAGGGTCGGCGGCTGCAGAGGACGCTGGGCCGAGTAGGGTCCAGTAGAGTTACCACAGCTTTGTACCCCTTTTTGTTTCTGTTCTAGTGAGTAGTTTTTGTTTCCGCTGTACCTTCTTTACGTGCAGTTTTTGTTATATGATAAATGTTGTTTTACTGTTGTGGTGGTGCCTACTGTAGTAGTTTCTTTCCTTACTGCTGTACTTTCTTACTGTTAGTTATATTCATGCTGAATGTGGTTTATTTTACTGTCTTTTGGTTACTTCCTCGTTGGACGACTGGGTCTTGGGATTAGTCGAGTCGGTCCGGTTCTCGTGTCTCGTAGGGACTCGGGAATCGGGTCGTTACATCCTGTTAGCGTGAGAGTGAGCGGGCAAGGGCAGCAGTTGCTGCCGTGTGTGCGCAAGGAGGAGGGGTTGCAGCGAGAGGGAGGGAGCTAGAGCGCGAAGGTGCGAGCTCGCCGGAGTAGCCAGGGCCGGCCGGCGGGCGCGCAGCGGGAGCGTGGAACTGGGGAAGTGCTGCTGCAGCTCAGGCAGCAGGTGAGCGCGGCACGGCACGGCTGTGTGCAGCAGGTGGAGGGCGAGGAGGTCCTGATTCTGGGAAAATTTCCCAGAATCACACGTTTGGACCTACGTTCAGACGACACAGGAGACGTCTAGAGGAAGATCTAGACGTCTGAAAGGTACGATATTTCCTTTTCTCCTTCCTTTCGCGTGTACGGCCATGCAGGCCATTCCGCCGAGGGGTCTGCCACTTTTTCGTGTTGAGGATGGTTGCGTACACATGTAGGTCTCATTAGGGAAGGCGCAAGGGCATGCCCTTCCACACAGATCGGACGTCTGGGCACAGCACCAGACGGCGAAGAGGGTCTCCAAACGTCTGGAGTGACAGTCGGACATCTGGAACTAAGTCCAGACGGTTCAGTGGGATCCTGGACGTCTGAAGAACCATGCAGAAAGAAGGTATGACCTGAACCATTGTTTAAGACGTCTGGAAGATGTTCCAGACATCTGATTTTGGGCAGACTTGTCATTTTTGACCCGTTTAGGGTCTGTTCGAAGTCCATTTTCTGCATTTCAAGTTTCGTTCTTCTTAGAAATTGTTCCTCTACCTGTTTACAGTATTTGTATCCTATTTTGAGTAATTCCTTGTGTTTGGTCCTTATGTTAGGACCCCGTTCTGTTGCAGCTCTGGGGGTTGCAGAGGTGTGCGGGCTTGCCGATCACGCCCCCAGTACTCCCGATTTTGTAGGTAGAGTGGCTCCCTTTAATTATTTACCAACATTTATGCACTTGTGAGATAATAGATTCTAAGCTGTGGCATGAACCCTAGGATTGGAAAACTAAATTGAATGATAGATCCTAGGGTATGGCATGAATCTTAGGACTGAAAAACTAGATTGAATGAAAGATCCTAGGGTGTGGCATGAATCCTAGGAATCGAAAACACCGAAACAAATGTCGTGAATTTATGAATTGCAGTCTTGCAAAAATAGAAAGAAATGATAATTGCCTGTAATTGGATAACAGTTGCTTGTTTATGAATGGATATTAACTGTTGAGAACATGGACTATATGAAAATAAAACTGAAATGATGAAACCTAAATTGGCTTAGTTAAAGAAATATGAGCATGAACCCTATGGGAAATTAGGAGTAAAACTCCTGAGAGGTGAATGGAATAGAATTGGGGAAGTGAGCTGGCCTTTGAGTATGGAGTACCAAGGAGAGCGACTGTCCCCCCTGTTTAGTGCAGAGCGGAGCCGCCCCAGGGACTCGGGTTAGGTCTGGCCACTTTGTACCGACTTTTGGCCCTCACGTACATAGTACCGGGGAGAGCTGCTAGTGTAGGGAGAGCACTAGCCACCCCACGGGCCCCGGGGTTCTGCTAGCCTTCCTACACCGACCTGTTAGGCCCACTGGGCAAACCAGGATAGTCAGGTGAGGGTGCGCGGACTGTGAAGGGGCAAGACCCCTATTTGGTTACTGTGGAGGGGCTGGACCCCAGTTACTGAGAGGGTCTGCCCTATACTGGTTCCGTGTTATGCTTTAGGGCGCACCCGTTAACGGAAATGACTGACTGCCAGTGCGGGATAGCTACCCATACGTTTATCGCGCATGCCGTAGTCACCGTTACGTCTGTCAGTGACTTTGGGGTGGTTGACTGAGGGTAGGACCACCACGGGGGACTCTCCCGGCCAGGAGAGCAATCGGAAAAGACTGCAATCAAGATCGTTCCCACGAGGAACATTCTAGATCAAGAGAAAGATCTGAGGAATAATTCAAAAATGAGTAAATGGAAAGATAAAGAAAGAGATTAAAAAATAACAGCTACTGTCCACCTTACTGTTTTTCTTAGCTTTTGGTTGCCACTCTACTTAGTGTTTCGCTGACGTGTCACCTTTGTCACCTTTTCAGGACCAGGTGTTGAGCAGCCAGAGCCGGCGGCTATAGAGGGAGCTGAACCTAGTAGAGCCCAGTAGTTTTACTTGTGTAGTACCTACTATACCATTTCTTCTGTTGTAGTGAGTAGTTTTTCTTCTATTACCACTGTACTCTTTTATTGTAAGCATCATGTTTATGTACCTATTTATTTCTCTACTGTTGTGGTGGTGTGTACTGTAGTAGTTCTTTTCTTTACTGCTGTACTTTTGTTACTGCTAGTTATATACATGGTGAATGTGGTTTATTTTACTGCTCTTTTGGTTACTTTCTCGTTGGACGATTGGGTCTTGGGATCAGTCGAGTCGGTCCGATTCTTGTGTCTCGTAGGGATTCGGGAATCGGGTCGTAACAAAAACAAATTTGGAATCTCAAACTTCCCTTGCGTATATCCTTATGTGCTTGGCAAATCCTTGAAAACAAACTTCCCACTGATGAATATATTTCCAAGTTTGGAATTTTGGGAGCATCTAAATGCCACTGTTGTCCCACTTCCCCTCAAGATGAATCATCTTATCATTTGTTTACTCATAACCAATTAGTCATTTTGATTTGAAAGTAGGTTTTTGAAAATAATTACTTAAAGCCGATGGATCCATATTCTTTCCTCCTATGATGTTTTCTCAAAGTTGATCCTTGAATGGGGTCATTACTAATGGGATGATATGTTTTATGTCTAGTGGATTTGGAATAAAATAAAGCATGATGATTTTAAATTTCATCAACTCTCTAACCACCTCCTTCGTAATTCGAGAACTTTGAGATGGCCAATTAGATCCGATCTCAACACCCGACGTCCCTTCCCCTGTCTTGGGTTCACCTGCACAAGGGCTATAAGCTTAATGTTACCATAACTGTCGATAATTTACAGTCATACTTGGGATTGGTGGTTCGAGACAACAAAGGGATTTTTGTGTGTGTTGCATCTTCTAAGGCAAGCAAAATGCTATCCGAGATTGCTAAGCTTAAATCCTGCCTACATGCCCTTTTTGTCCCTGCGTTGGATCCTCCTCATCTTCAGGTTGAAGTGAATGATGAGAGACTCATCATGGCTCCTAATTTACCCTAATTAGCTAGTTTCCCTAGTTAATTACCAGTGAATAACATTAATACAGCCTTAATTATACAATAAAAGAAAAATAACAAGGGCCTTGAAAATAAGTTAAATAGCTTAATTAAGGTTAATTAATGTTAACTTAAGTTTAATTTATAAATAAGACTTAAATCAAAATCATAAAGCTATATATAATGTCTTTTATACATAACTTATATCTGTAGTTAATAATTAACTTAATAATGTAACTATTTAATAAATATAGCTAAAATGGACAAAAATGTAATTTATTGGCATAAACATGTTATTTACATTATTTATAACTATATATAAAAATTTGAAAAAGGAATAAATTAAAATAAGCCTAAATATATAAAAATGTGAAAAAGGAATAAATTAAAATAAGCCTAAAAACTCATTGTTTTTCCATCTTCTCACCCCCTTCATGGAGCATCGGTTATCTTCTCACTACCATTCGGGAAGCAGATCCCGGCGAGATGTCGCCCTGCTTCATCCTCCGTCCTCCAGCTTCGTCCTCCTTCGTCCAGATCTCACCACCCTCATTCGGGAGCTCCATTAATGCGGCTCATCCTCCAAGCAGCCGTCGAGGAGGATAACTTCTCACACACTTCTATTTTTATCATTTTCTAGTGTATAATTCCAACTTTATAGTGTAGTGATTGGATGTAATGAACATGATTCTGTAGTTATGAAATATTGATTCTTTTTCTCTCTCTTTTTCTCTATATTATTCTCTTGCTTTTCTATTATTCATTCTTTAAGTAGAATAGCTAGCGTAGATTAATTTCAACCAGCTACTCTACTTCATGACAATAAATCTAACGTGGTTTTTGATTAAACGTTTGCCTTCCCGTGTTCGACCCGGGACTCACTAGAGTTTCGGTTAAAATTATCTATTTGATAGATTTTTATGCAACTGCAATGACATGGTTTCAAACTCAAACTTTTACCGTAGAAATCGCATTCAACAAATATGCCTTTGGATACATGGGTATGTTTGCTGGTTTTGCACCAAGCATACTAGCCTACAGTAAAACATCTAGCGCATACTATCCCATGCTTGCCACGAGAAACTTCTACCCTCAGAAATACTGTAGCTAACCCAAGTCCTTCATCACAAATTGACTGGCCAATCTCTCTTTAATCAACACTATGTCCTCCGCATCATCACCTATGACAATTAAATCATCTACATAGACTAGGACAACCACACCTTTCCCTGATTTTCTAACAAACAAGGAATGATCTGCCGATGACCTCTGAAAACCATCAGCTTCCACAACTTGTGACAACTTTTGGAACCACGCACGTGGACTTTGCTTGAGTCCATAGATAGCCTTCCTTAGCTTGCACACGCACTCCCCCTGGATCTTATACCTTGGTTGTTGCTACATATACACTTCCTCCCGCAAGTTACCATATAGGAATGCATTCTTGTTGGCTCGTCTTGATCGTGTTTTAAAATCATCACGTCATAGTATAGTGATCAAAGCAAATCAAGCATTTAAATTTTTAATACTCAAATTAGAAAATAAATCTGAGGTCATCTCTGGGAGCAATAAATCGTACAAATAATCGCTATCAAAAGATAATAGATGCTTAATGAATATAAAGTGTATATTTAGATAGGAGGATATAAAAAAATAGAAGGTAAAAATGGTGGTTTAAACCACCAATTTTACCTTTTAGACTTAAGCACAAATATCAGCTATCAAAGATTCACGCTAATGTTCACAGAACTAAGCAAACTTTACCCTTAGACAACAAGTATTAGGCACAAACCTTAAACATATGAAGCCAACAGCGCAAGGGCAAAGCTTTGAAAGGGGAAAAGGCACAGATCCAAGCTGCAAAACCCGCCTTGTCCCTCCTTCACAATCTCTTCCAAATCCAGCCAGACCAGGGTAACTGGATCTTAGCCTAGACCCGCGACCGTATTCACGGGCGTGGGAGCGTAAGCGTGCTCGTAGATGAGCATGTGCGTAGGGGACCTCACCTCGTGCGTTATGAGGCAAACAGCTAAGGGCACTTTTGCGTAATAAGGGCTTCACAGGCTTCAATTATGCTCGATCTTGGACTAAAGTCCCTTTTGCTTCTTTCGTCTTCGGTAGAGGAGACATCCATCCTTAAATCGTTCACATCAACCATCAGATCAGCCTTATCCACCGGGGATCGGTCGCTGCTGGTGTCGTGCTCTTAATTGATGAGCTCCTTCTCTGATAGAGGCACTGTATGGCATGGTGTAGCTTTGTCGGAGGTGACCGGAGAGCTGCTGCCCGAGGCAAAGATGAAGGGCAACTCCGGCAAGCACCTGTGCACAATAGAACGGACCTCTTGGTCCTAGATTAGTCTAGCGATTTCAAGGAAGAACCCCGAAGCTCTTCCTTAGGTCTACGTGTTGTGAGTAGGTGTCTAGTGGGGTGGCGAAGAAGCTCGCTGGAGCTCCTGAAGATGGTCGTTGGTGATGGTGCAAGCAAGATTGAAAGATGAAATTGAAGAGATGAGAAGGTAGAGGGCAAGAAGGGGAAGAAAAGCCCTAACCTTATTGGAGGGAAGGAGGTGTGAAGACTGGTGGTGGTGAAAAGCCGCTGGTGAAAAGTCAGCAGAGGAATTGAGGTCGACGATGGCGGTAGAGGGTCAGCTTCTAGGCTGAGAAGATTGGCGAGAGAAGGGCGACAGCAGCTGCTTCCTCGTTTGATGGCGAGAGGTAGCAGAGCAAAGGGACGAAGAAGACCTCAAGGTCTGCCAAGGCAATGCACGAAGGAGGGGAAGGAGGAGGTTTTTGCGCTGGGATTCCAAATGACTGGACTCGGAGGAGCATCGCAAGGCTTTATAGAGCTGCTGCCGCACATGATTTTGTTGCTGGAGGTTGCGAGAAATCCTTGCAACTACTCGCAACTTCATGTGTATTTTAACCAGAGATCTTGGGCGGAGGAGACGACGACAGCTGGTGAAACAAACACCAATATATGCGGAACGTCAGGAGGAACAAATAGTCTTCTGTTGTCAAGGCCGTTCGAACATAGAGGCGGCCGTCGATCGAGCTGGAAGCATGACGAGAAACTTGGTCAATGGAAGGTGGCAGATGAAGGAGGAAGATGACTCCAGGGACTATTTTACAAGAAGGAAGGGCCTAGAAGTAATGAAATTGGACCTATGTGTAAACATTTTTAGGGAGTTAAGGGCTTAAATACAAAGTAGGTGAAAACATTGTCAAACTAGGTCCAACTTTTTATGAGAGCTTAATTAGGATCTAGGGAATCTAGTGATCATCTCAATTTTGAGTTTTGAAATTGTTTGGTTCGTAAATTTCTTATTTAAACTCATTTAACATTAATTATTCGCCTAGGTCACTATTTTAGGTTAAATTGGCTCCTTCGACCTATCTGATCATATTAAAATTTGTAAAATATTTATCTATAATTTTTAGAAGGTTTAATTTGTAATATTTTCATTAGTCTTATCAAACTAATTTAGACCATAAATAGGGTTATCTTTAATAGCTTGATTTCAAAGGAAACCCTAAATTGGCTATTTTGAACTTGTTTCGCTGTCTTTTTTGGGTTTATTCTGATGATTCCTCCTCTTGATTATATTGTACCCTTTTATGTATTATTTGAGTCAATTTTACCTTAGAATTTAGCTAAATTAGGTGAGTTATAGAGGATGATGGCGATGCCATCATAATCCCATGCCTACCATTTGCTAGTCCCTTAGCAAATTCTAGAGTTTAGCACAAATGTTCAGTGCTAGGGTATTTCTATCATTTGGCTCAAAAGAATTTATTCTCCTCCTACTCCTTGTCCTTTCTTAATACTCATTTAAAGTTTATTTTTAACCCTTATACAATTTATCAGGATAGGAAACACTTCCCTCGGGGATAACAAGTGATCTATGATTTAACCCCAGCTTTTAGGTATAGGTAGAAGATGTCTAAGTTGAAAGGGTTTTATTTTTGGTGTCTCACATTCATTTGGTGCTACATATAATCTAGTACTTTAGACTCTAAATTTCCAAATTATTAAACAAATCAACTTAGAGAAATGCTAAAAAATTATGCTCCCTTTTAGTTCCTTTGTGCTCTCTCTCTTTCTTTTCTTTTTTTAATATAAATAAGAGCTCACAATCTCACCAGATCTGTTAACATGTTTGGTGGTCTCTCATGGCATTAACACTTTGATTAAGTTCTCATAACCCTATAACAAAGTCAGAATTCCTCAACCAATATTCGGGCGGTTAGAAATACAGAAAGATATGTTAAGGCTGTATTTGGTGGATCATAAATGGTGGTGGGTAATGATGCCTCAATGAAATTTATTTATAATGAAAACACATAAGCACAACTATGCACTCAAACACACTCTTTTTCTCTGTTTTTATTTATTTATTTATTTTATAAGGATATATATATTTTTTCTCACGGATATCTAATATGTATATTTTTCTTTCCTTTTTCTCTCTCTCATTTTTTTTATCAACAATATAACTCAACTAAACACAACTTTCATTAATGAGGCATTATTGAGAAATGGTGGTATTCAAGAGGATATTTTGTGGCTTATTTGGTGGAAGTGCCTACTCTCGGCACCGAAAAGAAACGGATAGGACAATGTATTTCTGACCTTTGACATTAGCTGTAACGACCCGATTCCCGAGTCCCTACGAGACACGAGAACCGGACCGACTCGACTAATCCCAAGACCCAGTCGTCCAACGAGGAAGTAACCAAAAGGCAGTAAAATAAACCACATTCAGCATGAATATAACTAACAGTAAGAAAGTACAGCAGTAAGGAAAGAAACTACTACAGTAGGCACCACCACAACAGTAAAACAACATTTATCATATAACAAAAACTGCAGGTAAAGAAGGTACAGCGGAAACAGAAAATACTCACTAGAACGGAAACAAAAAGGGGTAGAAAGCTGTGGTAACTCTACTGGACCCTACTCGGCCCAGCGTCCTCTGCAGCCGCCGACCCTGGCTGCTCAACACCTGGTCCTGAAAAAGGTAACGAGTGTAACACGTCAGCAAAACGCTGAGTAGAGTGGCAAACTAACTAAAGGCAACAGAAGAGTGTACAGTAGCTGTTATGTTCTATTACTTCCTTTATTTACATCTTTCAATTTTTCTCACTATTTCATTTACTTCTCAGATCCTTTACTTGATCTCGGATGTCCTCGTGGGACGATCTTGATTGCAGTCTTTTCCAAAAGTAGAAGTAGCACGTGGTGCTCTCCTGGCCGGGAGAGTCCCCCGTGGTGGTCCTACCCTCAGTCAACCACCCCAAGGTCACTGACAGACGTAACGGTGACTACGGCACGCGCGATAAACGCACAGGTAGCTAGCCCGCACTGGCACGCGGTCAGTTGTTTCCGTTAACGGGTGCGCCCAAAGCACAGCACGAAACCAGGGCAGAGCCCTCTCAGTAACAGGGGTCCACCCCCTCCACAGTAACCAAACCGGGGCCTTGCCCCTCCACAGTCCGCGCACCCTCGCCTGACTACCCTGGTTTGCCCTAGTGGGCCTAACAAGTCGGTGAAGGAGGCTAGCAGAACCCCGGGGCCCGTGGGGTAGCTAGTACTCTCCTAACACTACTAGCTCTCCTCGGTACTACGTACACGAGGGCCAACAAGTCGGTACAGAGCGGCCAATCCTAACCCTGGGTCCCTGGGGCGGCTGGCCCCACTCTGCACTAAACAGGTACAGGTACTTCCCTTGGTACTGCGTACCCAAGAGACAGTACAAACTACATCTCAGTTCCCTTTCCTTTTTCCTTTCCAGGAGTTCCACTCCTAATTCCCCGTAGGGTTCCAGCTCTTTATCTCAGAACATCATATGTTTCACTTTCCAGATTCACGTTCTCAAATTCCAAGATCTCAAACATGTTTCTTTGTTCATAACAGGCAGTTGTTAATTAAATTCACAGGCAGCTTTATATATTCCTTTCCATTTTTCCAAGACTGCAGTAATATACATTCCACTAGTTTTTCCATCCTAGGATTCATGCCATATCCTAGGATCTATCATACAATCTAGTTTTCCGGCCCTAGGATTCATGCAACACCTAGGAGCTATCATTCCATATATTTCTCATTCCTAGGATTCATGCAATGCCCTAGGTTCTAGTTATGGTTCCATACTTTAACAGATTTTATTAATACTTAAAGCCACTCTACCAGGTACAACGGGAGTAATGGGGGCGTGATCGGGAATCCCGCGCGCCTCCGCGACTCTCAAGACTGCAACCGAACGAGGTCCTATCACAAGGATCAAACACAAGGAGTGTCTCAAAACAGTGTATAGCTACTGTAGGCGGGTAGAGGAATAAATTCTGAAACGAACGCAACTCGAATCGCGGAAAACGGAGCCCAAACGGGCCCTAAACGGGTCGAGAAAGACAATACTGTGCAAAATCAGACGTCTGGAACTCCTTCCAGACGTCTGGAACTCCTTCCAGACGTCTGGAACTCCTTCCAGACGTCTTAAACGGTGTATCAGAGAGTTACCTGTTCGGCTTGGTTCCCCGGACGTCCAGAAGTCTGTGGGGATGTCTTTCCTAGATCCCAGACGTCCGATGGTCACTCCGGACGTCTGGAGGTCACTCCCGCCGTCTGGTACAATTTCTAGACGTCTGATTCGCAAAGATGACGAATCAGAGCACCTGCGCACAGCCAACCCCCCTCCCTCAGTACGGTCAGTCGACAAAAAGAAGAAGAAAGCGGAAACTCACCTTCCAGACGTCTGTATGATCTCACAGACGTCGACCTTGCCGTCTGGATATCAATCCAGACGTCTGATTCTGGAAATTTTTCCAGAATCAGAGCCCTGCTCGGCCTCCGCTCGCGACGCCGCCCGCGTCGCACCTCGCGCGTACGCTGCTCCGCCCGCAGCAGGTCCCTCTCCGCGACGCTCTGCGTCGCCTGCGCCCTTCCCCGGCCGGCCAAGCCGCTCCTGGCGAGCTCGCCCTCACGGCAGAGCCCCGCCTTCGCACGCCGCAGCTCCTCCGCGCTCACGGCGGCTGCCGCTGCCGCTGCGCCCTCGCGTCCGCTCGCTCTCGCGCACAGGCAGGAGAAGAAGGAGGAAGATGGTGGAGACGGGAGGGGAGGCGCGCCCCCCCCCTTTTAACGCCGCGCGGAGAGGAGAGAGAAGGCGGTCGCAGCCGCCTGCAGCCGCAGAGAAAAAGGGCAGAATCGCAGGTCTGCGCGCACAGGCGCGCAGACGAATATCCCGTGCGAGCATAACTGTTCGCCAGACGTCTGTAAACTATCCCGGACGTCTGGTCAGACGTCTGGATGTGATCCCAGACGTCTTTACAGACGTCTGGGCCACCTCCCAGACGTCTTAAAAGGCGTCTGGGGCACGCGCTCGTTACATTAGCACCCTCCTTCAGTCAAGGATTCCATAAGATGGTTGTAACCATCCACCTTAGTTATAGTTTTATTAGAACCTGCTCTCTACGTATTTGCCTTATTTGGTGGCTCTTAGGGATTCAAAAAAAATATTCGCACAAAGGAGCTAAGAGCAAAAATTGTGCCTAACTCTGACTATCATTATCTAATTATTCATAACATAAAAGTCCTCATACTAGATTTAGAGCACCAGTAGACACTCTTTTCTCACCTCACAATTGTTTGGTGGATCTTATTGAAGAAGATTTTCCTGACTCCATAACTGAATATCCAAGGGTTTTAACAAACTCAAAATGTTTATCGATTTTTTTTTCTTTTTCCTTCCTCTCTTTGTTTCTTTCCTTCTCTCCTTTTATTCTTTTTCTTCTTTCCTTCCCCATTTATTTTTTTGAATATTTTTGGTGAGAACCTTTCAAAAGTATCTTTCAGATGTTGGCACTTTAATCCCCCATGCCTAAGTGTTGCAATGGCCTCATTGCAAATAGGCTTGGTTCCAATTCAGTTTAGTTCATAATTTTATAATAGATTAGTTCTTAAATAAGGAATCCAAAAGTGCCATAAGAATGAATTTCAGATTGATTAAGAAAGGTCTCGGGACTTTTCAAAGAATGACAAGTTGCCTCCCGTTAAGCGCTAAGTTTACCGCCATTAGCTAGGCGCAATGTGGCTCAATTGGAATGGAGGTCAAGAGACTCCCCAACTAGACTCAAATCATGAAGTTCAAGAAAAGGTTTGAGATGTTGGCCATCAACAATAAATGGTATAGGGTCAAGATTAGGAGGTGAGATTTCCACCGCTCCATTACCAAAGGTCCTCCTAACCAAAAATGGTCCACTCCATTTAGATCTAAGCTTACCCAGAAATAGCTTAAGATGGGCATCAAACAGAAGTACTTTCTGACCAGGACAAAATGATTTACATGGTATGTGCTTATCATGCAAGGCTTTAATTCGATCCTTGCAAATTCGCAAGTTCTCGTATGCATTGTTGCATAACTCATCGAGCTCATTTATTTGCATGCGATGGTGAATGCTAGCCTTTTCGAGGTCTAAATTGCATTTCTGTACTGCTTAATAGGCTTTATGCTCCATTTCTACAGGAAAGTGACATGACTTCCCGTAAACAGTTCTGAAGGGAGACATTCCTAATTAAGTTTTATGGGCCATCCTATAAGCCCATAATGCTTCTAGAAGCCATGTTGACCAATCCTTTTTATTAGGTCGAACAGTGACTTACAGAATCTTTTTCATTTCACGGTTTGACAGCTTGGCCAGTCCATTTGTTTGTGGATGATACGGGGTAGAAATGCGATGGCCAGACTGAAAATGCACATTCACAAAATGGGTCCCACCATCAAAGATAATCACTTTAGGGATATCGAATAGGGAGAAAATGTTTTCGTGAATAAATTTGATAATGACCTTATGATTATTGGTTCGGGTTGGAATGGCTTCAATTCATTTGGACACATAGTCTATAGCAAGAAGAATATATTCAAAGCCATTTGAGTTTGAAAATGGGCCCATAAAATCAATCCTCTAAATATCAAAAATTTTGCACATGATAATCGGGTTGAAGGGCATCATATCGCGATGGCCCATGTTGCCTAAGGTCTAGCAACAAGCGCATGCCCTACAGTAATTTTGTGCGTTTTTAAACAAAGTTGGCCAATAGAATCCACTTTGGAGGATGTTGGCTGCAGTTTTATACCCAGAAAAATGACCACTGTAGGCCTGGTCATGACAAAATAAGATAACATCATTGACCTCTATGTCAAGAATACATCTCTAGATGATCTAATCCACTTCGATGCGAAAAAGATATGGATCTTCTGAGAAATAATACTTGGCATCTGAAATCAATTTGTCCTTTTTGGCCTTGGGCCAATTAGACAGAATCTGGTTTGATGCCAAGTAATTAACAATGTCTTCATACCAGGGAAGCCCAACATCTATGCCCATAAGATGCTCATCCAGGAAATGTTCAGTAATAGCCATTGAAGGATCAATGATAGACGAGGGAAGGCGGGATAGATGATCTGCAACTACATTCTATTTACCCGCTTTATCATGAATCTCTAAATTCAATTCTTGCAGAAGCAAGATCCAACGAATCAGATGAGGCTTTGGGTCCCTTTTGGTGAGTAAGTGTCGTATTGCAGTGTGGTCCGAGTATATGATTATGCAAGACCCAAGAAGGTACGACCGGAATTTCTCCAAGGCGAAGACAATAGCCAAAAGTTCCTTCTCAGTGATCATGTAATTACATTGGGCTTTGTCCAATGTTTTACTTTCATAATAGATCACTACAGGTTTCTCGCCAATTTTCTGACCAAGGAAGCGTCGCACATGATCTCAAATGGAAGAGACCAGTTAGGGGGTTGCAATATCAGGGCCTTGGTGACTCGGTCCTTAAGGATTTTGAAAGTAGTGGCACACTTGTCTGAGAAATCGAAGGGAATATCCTTCGATAATAAGTCAGGGGCCTGGCAATTTTCGAGAAATCAGAGATAAAACGTTGGTAGAATCCGACATGCCCCATGAAAGATCTAATTTCTTTGACCGAGGGAGGAGGGAGCATAGATATCAAGTTGATCTTTGCTCGGTCAACCTGGATACCTTGTTTAGACACAAGGTGTCCAAGAACAATGCCCCGGGGAACCATAAAATGGTTCTTTTCCCATCTCTGGACCAGATTTACATCGATGCATCATTGGAGGATCTTCGTCAAGTGGTCCAGACATTCATCAAAAGTTTTTCCGAAGACGAAAAAATCATCCATGAAGACCTCTAAAAATTCACCCACCATGTCTGAGAATATTGTCAACATGCACCACTGGAAGGTGACAGGTGCATTACAGAGTCCGAACGACATTATACAGAACACAAATGTCCCGTAAGGACAGGTGAATGTAGTTTTCTCCTGGTCTTCAGGATGAATGGCTACTTGATTATAGCCCGAGTATCCATCAAAGAAATAAAAGTACTGATTTCCTACTAATTTTTCGAGAATCTGATCAATAAAGGGTAGTGGGAAATGATCCTTTTTTGTGGAGGTATTCAATTTCTTGTAGTCTATGCAGACTCTCCACGAATTTACAATACGGGTAGGGATGGATTCTCCAGACTCAAATTAGATAATGGTTAGCCCGGCCTTCTTAGGCACCACATGAATTGGTCTAACCCAATGGCTATCAGAGATGGGATAGATAATATTTGCATCCAACCATTTAATTATCTCTTTCTTCATGACCTCTTGAAGATTTGGGTTGAGTCGGCGCTATCCTTCCGGTGTAGGTCATGAGCCTTCTTCTGTAAAAATACGATGGGTACAGTAAGAAGGGCTTATGCTGGTGAGATCATCCAAGGTCCAACCAATGGCCTTGCGATGCTCCCGAAGGGTAGAAATCAAATGCTTTTCTTGATCTGTGGAGAGAGAGGAGTTGATAATCACAAGAAACGTGTTGTTTGAACCAAAAAAGACGTACTTGAGATTGTCAAGAAGCAGTTTCAACTCAAGTACCTGATTCCCAGCAGCAGTAGGAAGGTCGGGGTTAGTTTGAGGGGGAACTAGAGGTTGACTAGGTTCCTCAAGGAGTAATTGGGATTGGGCTTCTAGAGGTTCTTGCTTAGGAGTAATCAAATCCAAATTATCAGCAATTGGGTCCTCAAGAAGTGAGTCGATTCTATTCAACTCCTGAATTATACCACAATTAATTCCTCTATGGGCCTTAAAAATGTCAATTTTCATTGTCTTATCCTCAAATTTAATTTCCATCTGGCCCTCCTCACAATTAATGTTTGCCCTAGCTATTGCTAGGAACGGTCTCCCCAAGATTATAGGTGTCTCTTTCATGTTTTATGGTGTATCCATGTCTAATATAATAAAATCAACTGGAAAATAAAAATCCCGAACTCTTACTACTACATCCTCCAAAATTCCATGGGGTGACTTAATAGATCGATCTGCTAACTGCAAGGTCACTTTCGTGGGTTTAAGTTCAGGGTCCTCAAAATATTTTAGGAGAGATGTGGGGATAAGGTTAATGGATGCACCTAAATCTAGAAGAGCTTGGTTGAATTCTAAATCTTCGATCTTGCAGGAGATTAGAGGTGTACCAGGGTCTTTTAATTTCTGCGGAAGCTTTCTCAGGATAATGGAACTAACCTACTTCAATAGAAAAATAGGACTTCCATCAGAAATCTTCAACTTTCGCTTTGGTGTACATAGATTCCTAAAAAATCTTGTGTAAGCCAGTATATGACATATAGCATCCATCAAGGGAATTCTAATCTGGACTTGCTCAAAGAGCTTGACCAAATCCTCATCAATTTGAGGTGGTTTCCTACCCTTATTTCCCTTGGTCAAGGCCTCAGGAAAAGGTGTGGCCCTAGGCTCATCTAGAGTGGGTTCTATTTTTTCTTGGTATCCTTAATAATCACTCTGGATTGAGATGTAGTAGGTTTAGGTTTAATGTATCTCTTAGGCTCAGGGTCCTTAGTACACTTACCGCTACGGGTTGTGACAGAATGTAATCCCACAGGACATGGAGGAGTGGGTAGGATAGGTGGCTGCTGTGATGAATCAGGTACAGAAGTTGATGCTTCTGACCCATCTTGATACACAGGTGTAGAAGGGTATGGTTGTACATAATGAATTTGGTCCTATTTTGGGTTCGCAACATACCTCTGGTTCAGTACTTTGTTAGGGTTTGGCAGTGGTTGCGAGGGTAATGCGCTCGGCTAGCGAGTCCCAACCATTTGCGCAATTTGGTTGTGCATATCTGCCATATCCGCGGTATGCTGCCTTTGCATGGCAGCATTGGTCTTCTACATATCAACCACTGTCTGAAGAATCATGCTCATTTGATCAACTTTACTAGGCCCAGATTGAAAATTTGGATTAGGCCTAGGTTGAACTAGCTGATATGAGTGCAAATTCTATGGTCAGGGTGGATATCGAGGTCTAGGATTTTGAGGATAAGAGTTCCCTGACCAGGAAAAGTTAGGATGATTACGTCATCCAGGATTATAGGAATTGGAATAGAGGTTGTTCTGGATGGCGTGGAGTTCCTGATAGGGTTTAGTAGCTCCAAAGAAATCAAAATGATGGGGTTCAGAGGACCCACAACTAGGATAAATAGGTTCAGAGTTTCCTCTGAAACCTGAGTCAGAAGAAGATGGATTCATATCCATCTCAATGTGGTGAATATTATGCATGGCCTCCCTCCCTGTAAGCGGTCATGCATGCGTGTTTTGTTGAGAAGAAGTGACCTTTTGCAGCTCGTGAGTCAAATCGTCAAGCTTCTTCTCTATTATAGAGACCTTATCCAATCGACTGGCCACAATCTCCATATCGATGGAAGAGGATGGGTCTTGTGCTTCATGTGAAGCACGTGTGTTCATCGATGCACGAGTAGTCATCCTATCGAGCATACCCATGGATGCATTCTTTATCGAATTGTCGGACATATTTTCGAGAATTTCCTAAATGGCGTTCTCATGCTTGCCCATGAAATTGCCTCCACAAGCTGTATCGACGAAAAGTCGAATATCTTCACGAAGTCCCCGGTAAAAAGATTGGATCTGTTCCCATTTAGGAACTCCACGATGCGGGCATTTTCACATGAGATCGAGAAAGCAATCACATGCCTCATGAAGTGGTTCTCCCACATTTTATTGAAATTGTGTAATTTGATGCCTCAGGGCGTTAGTACACCCTACTGGGAAGTATTTCCTCAAAAATTCAACTTGCAATTCATCCCAAGTATTGATCGATCGATTCAGACACTGATACCAGTGGGCAGCTTTCTCTTTAAGCAAGAAAGGGAACATTTTGATGAGAAGAGTGGTTTGGTTGAACAGTTGGCCCAAGGGTCTGGGCCAAATGTTTCAACTCTTGAATGTGTTGGAATGGGTCTTCAGAACTCATCCTGTGGAAATGGGAAATCAAGCTGATAATATTCGGCTTGAGTTCGGTCCCAGGTCCCCCAACCAGAATACACACTCTGGGCTCGATAGCCACTTCTGTGGGATTATAGTGATCTCGCATTTGTGGACTTGCTCTAGGATTTGCCAGCCCATTGATAAGATTTGTGAGAGTCTGAAGCTAGTTCTGCAGGTGCTGGAACTCGTCTCGTCCTTCTTTTGGACCAGGGTTCTCCATTGAGTCAGAATCAGAGTACGGTGAGCCTGGGTTGGATGTAGATGGGTCAGAGGGGATATGGATCGGCTCAGAAGAAAACCCAAACAAGTTAGTCGGGTACTAGCCCTGACGTAAGTGAACTACTAAAGAAGGCATTGAGACTGGTCTTAAGGAACTCCTATCGTGCATTCACTACAGAAAAGATCAGGATCTAGATTTCAATCAGACCCAATCGAGACACCCAAATATGTTTGGATGGCTTAGGCTTATTCGAGGTAGATGGCCTCTAGATCACAAATCCACCTGCTTGAG
This sequence comes from Thalassia testudinum, assembly GCA_037157565.1. Classification (NCBI taxonomy): domain Eukaryota; kingdom Viridiplantae; phylum Streptophyta; class Magnoliopsida; order Alismatales; family Hydrocharitaceae; genus Thalassia; species Thalassia testudinum. Next base: position 116,109,503 of record JAZHRO010000025.1, read on the forward strand.
AATTGCTTGATTAGCCAGAAATGGAGATGATGAGAAAAATTGCGTGATTTGTAATTAGGGTTTTTAAAGTCGTTGTAACACGCAAAATCGCATACGCTTTTAAATTTATATTCCTAGATAGGGAAGTATCTAGGGTCAACAAAGGAGGCAAGTTTGCAATTCAAATCTCTTGCTTTAAAGGGAACTCAACCTTTCTTTTTGGTATTTTAAATATATAATTTTTTTAGTTTTGAAATAATGAGGGAAAAATGCGAATTGTGACGAAAAAGTAACTAACGCCTATAATCACTAAGCTAAAACTTAAGAGACAATTATGACCCTCCCTAAGCTCACTCTAGGCAAGTGGAGGCCTAGAGTAATTAGGAAGTGGAAGTGAAAAAGTGCTAGAACAAAGACAAGCAATTGCAAATATAAATTAAAAAGAAGGCAATGGATTTAGTAGAATTTGTGTCCTATTACAAAAAAATGTAAAGGAATGCTTCTACTAGAAATGGAAAATATGAAAGCAATAAAAAGAAACACAAATCCTCTTGCAGAATCTGGTGAAGAAGGGAGTCTTCTTGCTCCAAACCTAGCTGCTCCTTGGCTTGAAAAGAAGGTATCCTTCTCCTTCCTTGAATGGTCCTCAAAGGTGGATGCTCTCAACCTCAATTCTTTCCTCCAAGGGTGGGCGTGCACCACCCTCAAGCTCTCCTCCAAGGTGGCGTGGACCACCTTCAAGACCTCCTCCAAAGGTCTTCCTTGCCTGGCTTCTCCTTTGGCTGGCGTGGGTACAAGAGAGAAGGGAAGAGGGGAAGGCACCAAAGGGACAGAATATCCCCTTAATCTTCTTCTTCTTCTTCTCTCTTGGGTGTGAGCTTTAGGTAGAGTATGAGAGGTATTTTGCTAGCCAAGGATGGGTTGTAAGGCGGTGGGTGTTGGTCTTTTTATAGGGTAGGGTGAGGGGGTTAAGGTGGTTCTTGAGATGGATGGTTAAGATGGGAGAATGGAGGTGGTTAGGTGATCCTAGGGCTAAGGAGAGTTGGAGCCAAGTAGGGGGGTGTGAAGGTGGTGGTTATGGTGGTGAAGGGCCACCTAAAGGTGGCGCCACCATGAAGGCTTCTTGAAGGGGGATTAGGTAGATGGCTAGGATAGGTTGTAGGGTATGTGTAGGGCCATGATATGGGAGTGTTTTGGCACCAAAAGGGAGGGCTTCTAGAAGGGTATTTTGATGCCAAAACAAGGTTTCTTTTGGATGTAGTTGAGGGGCTAGGAGGTGCCCATCTTGGCGCCAAAATAGAGTAGAGGTTAGGTAGCTTAGATGGACTAGGTAAGCTTAGTTGGTGGAGCTAGCTAGGGTTAAGTTGAAGGTGGAGGATGGCCAAGGAGCTGGATGTTAGCTAAGCTAAGCTAGCTTAGCTAGCTATGGAGTAGAGGAGTATGCATGTGGAGCTTAGGGTTTGAGGAGAGGAGTAGGATATGCAGAGTCTGGAGCTGAATTGGAGCTGGCAGCTACTGAAGAGGTCAACATGGGGCTACTCTAGATGGCTTAGCTTGCTAATTCTTTGCTAGCTACTAAGCCAGGCTAAAGTGAGCTGGCTTCTGTTGAATGGAGCTGAGGTGAGCTGGGTCTGGTGCTCCCGGGGAGGATTGAGCTAGTTGAGATAGCTAAGGTAGCTTAGCTCAACTAAGTTGAGCTAAGCTGATTCCCCGGGAGTTGGACTTGAGCTTCCTGAGCTGGGATGAATTCATCTTCAGCTGGTTGGAGTTGAGTGGAGCTGGATGTAGCTGGACCTGAGCTGGGATGAACTCCAGTTAACTCAGCTGAGCTAGCTAGAGCTCCCTGTGGACTAGTGGGAGCTGAGATGAGCTAGACTCAGCTAAGTTGAGTTGGATTTGAGCTGACCTAAGCTAGGGTTAGCTAAGATGAGCTCTCTTGAGCTACCATTTAGCTGAGATGAGTTAAATGGTGTTAGGATGAGCTGACCCTAGTCCAAGTGAGCTAGATTCCAGCTGTGGTGAGTTGGATCAAGCTGAGTTTCAGCTAGTCTGAGCTTCTTCTTCACCAGTTGCCTTCTTGAGTACTAGGGTTTTAGGGATCTATATATCTGTTCATGCCTAACACTCACAAAAACACATTAAAAAGATAAGAAAAAATGCAATGCATGCCTAACCTGGCTAATGCCTAAATGCAGCCCAAAAATTCATTTGCGGAGCAAAATCCTAAGAGCTAGGTTTTCTTTAATGCATAAGAATGATGATAAACTGGTGTTTATCACACCCCCATGCATATCTTTTGCTAGTCTCTTAGCAAAACTTTAATTTTTTGGAAAACGAAATTTTTGGGAAATCTATTTTTTTTTACTTTTGAGGAGAAAAAGATTAAGGGACCTTGGTTGATCTAAACACAGGAGGCACAGGATTTGTTAAGGATAAACATTGAGATTTATTTTTGGATCCCCGTTTTGTCTAATTTTTGGATCAAAAAATTAGACAAAACGGGATCAATATATCCTCCAGAAAATTCACAAATTAACCCCTTGTTAATTCAAATGACTTAAAATTTTTGTTTTTAGGATTTTTCTGGCTCTTGAATCTGATTCGCAACTTGCAATATCCTTTAAAACCTTGTGTCTGTGCTTGTGAAAAGCCAACATTTATAGGGGCGTGTTTTTGGTTTAAAACTTTTTTTTCTCTCTCTCACCTATGCTTATTTTTAGCTTAGTCTTACAACAGATGTATCGGGATCATCATTCCCGTTACCAATCCTCGAGGGAGCTCTGGCACCAGTACTTCAAGATAGCACTATCCATGACACCTCCAAGGAAGTCACAACCCCAAAACACAATGCGGTGTAAAAGGGTGCTCCAAGCAAACTCAAGCTCTTGCTCCGACACTATAGGTAGAGCACCATCCAAGACACTTGAGCTGCTAAAATGTGCTTTAATGCTCCGTCTAAAGATATGAAATATAGATATGGAGCAGCGCTGAGGCGGTAACATGTTGACATTGCATCCTCAAAGGAGGCATTTTCCTCCTTCTCGGTAGTGGGAACTCAAACCAATGATCTGCTTCAAACTTTTACTAAATCCAAACAAGGGAGTTTTCCTAATTTTTAGTTGTTTCTAAGTGTTGACTTGTGTGTGAAAATTGACACAAGAAGTTCCTCAAGAAATGCAAGTTTTTGAATCAGAAACTAAGTCAGATACTTTCCAAATTACAAAAGAGGATCAAGTCACCTAAATTATCATGAGTTCAGGTGGAATTTTTAGAGAAGGATATCTGATCTAGTCTAAAAATAGACCCTGAAATTCTAATGATCAGATCCACATCCTCATCCCTAGTTTGTTAAAGAATAAATCCCATTGTACCAAAAGTGAGTTTTTCGACCTTAGTCGCAATTTCAAAATTTTTCCTCAAAAAGTTTTCAACATTTTTATATTTTTGGGTATGCAAGCAGGAAAATAAAATAACTAAAGAAAAATGCATGCTTTTAGGTTTTGAAAATCATAAATCAATCGTCAAATTTTAAAACATCCCCCATGCTTAAAATATGCAATGTCCTCATGCATTAGGAGGGAAAAGGGATCAACTTAGTAAAAGGCGATCGATTTTAGGATGGTCAAAACCTGGAAAAAAAAAGGAAAAAGGGAAGTAGGAAAAATGATGGGTTACCTCCCATCCAGTGCTATCTTTTACGCCATTCAGCTGGGCGTAGTTTGCATTAGTGATCAAAGGTGGTTGACTCAGTGAAATCGAAAGATTCAGATGGAAGATTCGGCATATGATCAAAATAGGGCTTTAAACTTTGGCTGTTAACTTGAAATGTCGTATTAGTTTTAGGATCGAAAAGATCAACAGCGCCGTATGGATAAGTTTTATGGACAATAAAGGGGCTGGTCCATTTTGATTTTAATTTTCCAGGAAAAAGATGTAATCTACCATCAAAAAGCCAAACGCGTTGATTAACGTCAAAGTGTTTCCGAACAATGTATTTATCATGAAATTTTTTTGTTCGGTCTTTATAAATCCTCGCATTTTCATAGGAAAAATTACGTAATTCTTCTAATTTAGTTAATTGTAGTTTTCTATGGATACCGACGTCAGATAAATCCATGTTTAGTTGTTTTATTGCCCAAAAAGCCCTATGCTCTAGTTCTACTGGGAGATGGCATGCCTTCCCAAAAATCAAACGGAAGGGAGACATGCCGAGCAGAGTTTTAAAAGCAGTACGGTAAGTCCATAAAGCATCATCCAATTTGGTGGACCAATATTTACGGTCAAGCCTAACCGTCTTTTGTAAAATATTTTTAATTTCCCAGTTAGAAACTTCTGCTTAGCCATTTGTTTGGGGGTGATAATGTGTGAAAATTTTATGATTAACCCCATATTTAGAAAGAAGGTGATGGAATTGTGAGTGAGTGAAATGTGAACCTCTATCACTGATAATGGCTTTTGGAATGCCGAATCTTGAGAAAATATTTTTCTTAAGAAATTTGACAACCACACGGTGATCACTAGTGCAGATGGGTATTGCTTCTATCCACTTTGAAACATAGTTGACTGCAACTAGTATATATAAATACCCATCAGAGTTGATGAACAATCCCATAAAGTCGATGCCCCAAACATCAAAAGTTTCAACCTCTAAAATAGGATTAAGGGGCATCATATCCTTCCAAGTCTTGTTGCCGATGCTCTGGCAACGCACACAGGACCGAACAAAATCATGAGCATCTTTGTGCAAGCTGGGTGATGAGAACCTCGTCACAAACCCTAAACTAGCACCATTTAACCCTGATATGCAAGAAAAAGCTCCTACATAACTCTAGAAAGGCTTGGCTCAGAGAGATTCTGAATTTGCAAAGAAAATAGAAACTAAGGGGTAAAAATGTAATTTCACCAATCCGATCTGAAAATAGGGTAACTCAGGGTCCAAACATAGGTCAAAACAACCTAATAAGAAGAAAAGTGGGATGAGATGACTCAATAAGGGCTACAGCAACTCCAAGGAATTAAATGACATCCTGTAACCCTAAAAACAAACCCACTTCAATTCACGTGGTTCAAGGAAAGTTAAAAATCGACTAAACCCTCTAAAATTCATAGAAAAATAATCTCTAGGGTTTAGGACTTTCAATTTGGCCTTAGGAACCCATTTTGACCTACATTGAGAACCATGCTCAATTAACAACTTAATTTGGGTTTTTGCGTAAATTGACCGGTCAAACAAGGTTTAATCTAGAAATAAAATTCACCATCAGAATCCTTAGGTCCTAATTAGTCATGTAAAAAAAACTTGGGCCTAAGAAGAAACCTTCTTGACCAACTTTACACTTTGGTCCTCATATATTTACTTTTTGGCCCTCAACTTTTGAACCCTCACATTTTGGCCCCTAACTCTCCTTCATTCTTTGCGTTTAGGTCCCTCCTGCAAAACCTGAGCAGCGCCATGCTCCGGTGACCTTGCGCGGAGCTTGGCGCCGCGCAGGGTGAGGGAGGGGCCCTGGCAAGTCAATGGGGGGTACCCTGCGTTGTCAGCCACCGCAGGGACACCCCCCTGAGCGCCGCACCCACCCATACCGGCCGTGCGAACGCACGGACGGTATGGGTATCCTTCCTCCGGCATCCTCCGGCGAGGGAGACACGTCGTCTCCCTCCGCCCTCCTCTCTGGTTCTGCCCCTAGAAATACCCCTGTCGCTCCGCCGTTCTTCCCATCTCGGATCTGACGGAGACACCCCCTCAATTCCTCCCCACTCCGACAGACGCCCCCTTGCTCCGGCGGCCTCTCCTCCTCCTCCTCGTCGCCCTGCCGCACTACCAGCAGCAGGGTTACCTTCCCTCGATCTTTCCGTGTCACACCGCACCCAGCTGGCACCTCTCCAGCCCTCTCCTCGCCGCCGCCCCTTCCTCTGGGCAATTTCTTCTCCGGCGACAGTCGATACGACTGTCGCCTGCGCCAACCCCTCCTCGTCCAGCTTAGTAGGTAAAACTTCTCCTCTTCCTCCCCTCTTTCTTTTCCATACTGAAAGCCCTTACTGTCGCCACCGATTTCCCACCGATCACCCTCACCTTCTCCACCTCCGGCCAAACTCCGGCGAACCGCTCCCATCTCTCCAGCACCCCACACGGCTCGCCGACCTGTGCATAACCTCCGCCTCCTCACCCTGATCCTCTTCCGCCCCTCCACTTCTCACCAAACGCCCTCTGCAGATCCACCGAACACACCCACTTCTCCGCCCGCAGTTTGACCTAGGGCGACCCTTTTGCTCCACCACGCCCCCTGCAGACCCTTCGACCACCTTCGCCGTGCCACGGCGAAGGTCCTCCGCATATCTGATTAGGCCGAGAGGCCGTGTTGTTGTAAACAGGGTCTATGCTCGCCGCCGCCATTGACGAGTGAAGAAGCTCCGCCTACCTGCTGCTCCAGGCACGCCACGCCTAGATTAGGCTCCCAGGCTGCATGGGGTGACTTCGCGAAGTGCCAGGCTGCAGCTGAGGCGAAGTCCTCGCATTGGCCCTCGACTGCTCGCTGCCTTCTCCGCACAGGCGCTCACATTGGGGTAGGACATTTAGTCCCACCTCGGAGGATTGTGAGCGAGCGCCGTGAGATAAATTGGAAAAGTGACATAGTCTATTCGTCTCAGTTCACAGGGTGAGGTCCCCTTCACCCGCCCGATTACCCGGCCCCGTCCGCACTCACGCCTCGCGGACCTGGCCCGACCCGACTAAGCCCGACCTACAGTCCTCGCCCACCACCGCACGCCGGTGGGCCTGGACCTAGGCGCGACCCACGTACCCGATTACTCGGTTGCTCTGGGAGAGATGTCCTAAGAGCGAATTCTGAGAGAGAGAGACGCGGGGGGGGGGATAGAGTAGGTTTTTGCCCTCTGATGCTGAACTCTTGAGCGTGCAGGCACAGGTGAAGAAGAAGAAGGACTGCGGAAGAGGAAGAACTGACGCTACACTGTAGCATCCGCGGGTTAAGTCGTCTGATTGGAAAATCAGACGACGTCCTGAAGACAGGTGAAGACAAGGAAGAAGAAGAAAAGAAGAGAGAAGGAGCAGCCAAGTGAAGAAACAGAAAGCAGAAGAAGAAGAGAAGCAAGAAAAGAAGAAGAAGAAGAACAGGAAGAACAAAAGCCAAAGAGGAGAGAAGACAAAGAGGAAGAAAGAAGAGAAGAAGAAGAAGCCAAACTTTCATCTCTCTCTCTCTCTCTCTTTATTTTTGTAATAGAACATGTATATCTCTAGAATACGACTTGCTCCCTGAGTTCGACCTCGGGAGAATTGTTATTCCCGAGTAAAAAAATATATATATTTGAAATGATGGTAATAACTAGCTATACTACAACGCTATAGCAAAACCTAATCATAGTTGTCGCCGACCGTTTCACTGGGCCAAAAGAATCCTGCATTAAGGATTTTAGCTGCAGCTTTCTTGCCCGAAAAATGTCTGCCACAGGCCATTGAGTGACAATGTATCAAAATATCATGGATTTAAAAATTAGGTACACATCGTTGAATGACCTAATCAGCACAAATGCGGAAAAGGTTGGGCTCCTCCCAAAAATAGTATTTAATATCAGCAAAGAACTTATCCCATTTTGTTTTTGGCCAATCAGCGAGGATTCGTTCTGTTGCTAAATAGTTTGCGATGGGTGCAAACCAAGGGAGGGTAGTAGCAGCTAAAATGCTTTCATCGAGGAATTGATCAGGTGGGGTCATTATGTCATTCGTCATAAGACGAGAGAGATGGTCGGCCACTACACTATGCGAGCCCGCCTTATCCTTGATTTCCAGGTCAAATTCCTGGAGCAGCAGGATCCAACAGATAAGGCGGGGTTTTGCATCTTTTTCTGTCAGCAAATATTTAAGTGTTGAGTGGTCGGTATATACAGTGACATGTGACCCCAGAAGATAAGATCTAAATTTTTCTAAGGCAAATAAAATGGCAAGAAGTTCCTTTTCAGTAACTGTGTAATTCCGTTGTGCATCATCAAGAGTCTTGCTAGCATAATAGATCACAACGGGCTTCTTGCCAATTCTTTGCCCTAGAACGGCCCCTACAGCAAAATCTGAGGCATCTATCATTAATTCAAAGGGACTATTCCAATCAGGTCCTTGTAAAATGGTGCCTCAGTAACCTCCTTCTTCAACCTCAAAAAACTCTTTAGGCTTTTATCATTAAAATCAAATGGTTGGTCTTTAGTAAGCAGCTGACTTAAGGGCTTGGAGATTTGGGAAAAATTTTGTATGAATCTACGGTAGTGATTGCATCGCAAAAATACGCCTGCAATTGTGCCATCTTGTGCTATTTCTTAGCATTACCGATGCATATTAGGTTTCATAATCACATTTGTAAAAATACATGCATGCATGCATTTAATATAGAGAGGAGGAGAATGAAATAATTGGCCTCGCGATTACATCTTTCCTCAAGTGCTGCTTTGCAATATTTCCTTCACCATTTTTATTTCTTTTTGTTTTTCTTAAAACATTCTCCCAGCGGCTGCATAGAGCATCGACTTCTCTCAATGCCATATCCTGCTTCACCTCTCCCTGCAGCCGCAGTAGACCTCACCCTGCCACTCCATACGCAAGCCATGCACAGCCAGAGCATGGCTGTGCATGGCTTTCATCTCCTATAAAAAGACCACGGCTCCCTTTCCCTCCACAGGCCTGGTCCCAGCCAAAAACCCACCGGTAGCTCCATCTCCTCCAGGCCGTCCTCTCCTCCATTCCCCTCCATACGCCGGTCCTCCTCCAAGGAGACACCCGGTGGGCAGGAACCCTCACTGTGGTGCACACCACCATAGTGAGACCACCACCTCCCAGCTCTTCAAAGAGCCGGTGGGCGTGGTGGGACTGTTCTTTTTTTTTTACGTCCCACACCTTCTGCCATTGGAGAAGCTTCAAGTTCTGAAGCTCAAAAGCTTAGCCCAGTAGCAACGGCAAAGCAGCAGCAGTAGCCGCCCAGCCTCCTTCCGCGTACTCCTGCAGGCGCCCCAACCCTCCGCGCACGCATGCAGGTCCTCTCCACCTCCGCTTTCTCCGCTCTGTCGCAAGCCCTCTTCCGCCCGCAACCGGCTGCTGCGCGCCTCTGCAGCGGCCGGCCAAGTGCCTCCCCGCCCCCTGCAGCACCTGCAAGCTTCTGCGCAAGCTGTAGGCGCCCTCGCCCTCCAGCCCCGCGCGCTCTGTTGAGAGCTCTCCACGCTCGCAACCGACTAGCGTAGGCCTTCTCCCTCGTGCGCCACCCCACGCGCGCCAGCTGCAAGCCGGCCTCACTCGCAACATCGCGCACTACCGATCGCACGGCACGGATGACCACTATAGCCACTGTTCACGCGAGTCATCGCGACACTGTAGCTACAATGGGGTGACCGGAAAGCTTCTCACTTTCCCAGTCACCCGATGTGCCATGACAGACCCTCGCCCGTGCGCGCACCCGCCCACGCGTCGCCCGCTCACGCCCACACATTTGCTGACCCTCTCCCAATGCCTGCATCGCCCACTCCCTTGACGCGCCTGCCTTCACCCGCTCCAGCCTTCGTACAGCGCTGTGCGTTGCGAGTTCCTCTCCGCCTCCCACTCCCTCTCACTCCTCTCTACGCAGACACGCATGCGCACGCGCAAGTTGAAGACCTCCAGACGACGCCCGCTAGCTGCAGACAACCTAACTCAACCCTCCAGCAGTGCGGCTGCGCTCTCTCTACCATTTCTCTCTCCCTCTCTCTCACGCTCTCTCTCTCTCTCTCTCTCACAACACTCACAGCACTCCCTACACCGACGCTCACACACACCTACACTCACACTTCCACACAAATACACACACCTATACTCTATTGTATACATATATATATATATATATATACTTATACTTATATATTGATATATATTGTAACGACCTGGTTCCCGAGTCCCTACGAGACACGAGAACCGGACTGACTCGACTAATCCCAAGACCCAGTCGTCCAACGAGGAAGTAACCAAAAGACAGTAAAATAAACCACATTCAGCATGAATATAACTAACAGTAAGAAAGTACAGCAGTAAGGAAAGAAACTACTACAGTAGGCACCACCACAACAGTAAAACAACATTTATCATATAACAAAAACTGCAGGTAAAGAAGGTACAAAGCTGTGGCAACTCTACTGGACCCTACTCGGCCCAGCGTCCTCTGCAGCCGCCGACCCTGGCTGCTCAACACCTGGTCCTGAAAAAGGTAACGAGTGTAACACGTCAGCAAACGCTGAGTAGAGTGGCAAACTAACTAAAGGCAACAGTAGAGTGTACCGTAGCTGTTATGTTCTATTACTTCCTTTATTTACATCTTTCGATTTTTCTCACTATTTCATTTACTTCTCAGATCCTTTACTTGATCTCGAATGTCCTCGTGGGACGATCTTGATTGCAGTCTTTTCCAACAGTAGAAGTAGCACGTGGTGCTCTCCTGGCCGGGAGAGTCCCCCGTGGTGATCCTACCCTCAGTCAACCACCCCAAGGTCACTGACAGACGTAACGGTGACTACGGCACGCGCGATAAACGCACAGGTAGCTAGCCCGTACTGGCACGCGGTCAGTCGTTTCCGTTAACGGGTGCGCCCAAAGCACAGCACGGAACCAGGGCAGAGCCCTCTCAGTAACAGGGGTCCAACCCCTCCACAGTAACCAAACCGGGGCCTTGCCCCTCCACAGTCCGCGCACCCTCGCCTGACTACCCTGGTTTGCCCTAGTGGGCCTAACAAGTCGGTGAAGGAGGCTAGCAGAACCCCGGGGCCCGTGGGGTTGCTAGTACTCTCCTAACACTACTAGCTCTCCTCGGTACTACGTACACGAGGGCCAACAAGTCGGTACAGAGCGGCCAAGCCTAACCCCGGGTCCCTGGGGCGGCTGGCCCCACTCTGCACTAAAACAGGTACAGGTACTTCCCTTGGTACTGCGTACCCAAGAGACAGTACAAAACTACATCTCAGTTCCATTCCTTTTCTTTCCAGGAGTTCCACTTCCTAATTCCCCGTAGGGTTCCAGCTCTTTATCTCAGAACATCATATGTTTCACTTTCCAGATTCACGTTCTCACATTCCATGATCTCAACATGATTCTTTATGCATAACAGGCAGCTGTTAATTAAATTTACAGGCAGCTTTATATATATTCCTTTCCATTTTTCCAAGACTGCAGTAATATACATTCCACTAGTTTTTCCATCCTAGGATTCATGCCATATCCTAGGATCTATCATACAATCTAGTTTTCTGGCCCTAGGATTCATGCAACACCTAGGAGCTATCATTCCATATATTTCTCATTCCTAGGATTCATGCAATGCCCTAGGTTCTAGTTATGGTTCCATACTTTAACATATTGTATTAATACTTAAAACCACTCTACCAGGTACAACGGAAGTAATGGGGGCGTGGTCGGGAATCCCGCGCGCCTCCGCGACTCTCAAGACTGCAACCGAACAAGGTCCTATCACAAGGATCAAACACAAGGAGTGTCTCAAAACAGTGTATAGCTACTGTAGGCGGGTAGAGGAATAAATTCTGAAATGAACGCAACTCGAATCGCGGAAAACGGAGCCCAAACGGGCCTAAACGGGTCGAGAAAGACAATACTGTGCAAAATCAGACGTCTGGAACTCCTTCCAGACGTCTTAAACGGTGGATCAGAGAATTACCTGTTCGGCTTGGTTCCCCGGACGTCCAGAAGTCCTGTGGGGACGTCTCTCCTAGATCCCAGACGTCCGATGGTCTCTCCGGACGTCTGGAGGTCACTCCCACCGTCTGGTACAACTTCCAGACGTCGGATTCGCAAAGGATGACGAATCCGAACACCTGCGCACAGCCAACCCTCCTCCCTCAGTACGGTCAGTCGACAAAAAAAGAAGGAGAAAGCGGAACTCACCTTTCAGACGTCTGTATGATCACACAGACGTCGACCTTGCCGTCTGGATATCAGTCCAGACGTCTGATTCTGGAGATTTTTCCAGAATCAGAACCTCGCTCGGCCTCCGCTCGCGACGCCGCCCGCGTCGCACCTCGCGCGTCCGCTGCTCCGCCCGCAGCAGGTCCCTCTTCGCGACGCTCTGCGCCCCCTGCGCCCTCCGCCGGCCGGCCAAGCCGCTCCCGGCGAGCTCGCCCTCACGGCAGAGCCCCGCCCTCGCACGCCGCAGCTCCTCCGCGCCTACTGCGGCCGCCGCTGCCGCTGTGCCCTCGCGTCCGCTCGCTCTCGCGCACAGGCAGGAGAGAAGGAGGGAAGATGGTGGAGACGGGAGGGGAGGCGTGCCCCCTCCCCCTTTTAACGCCGCGCGGAGAGGAGGGAGAGGACTGGTCGCAGTCGCCTGCAGTCGCAGAGAAGATGCGGATCGCAGGTCTGCGCGCACAGGCGCGCAGACGAATATCCCGTGCGAGCATAACTGTTCGTCAGGACGTCTGTACACTATCCCGGACGTCTGGTCAGACGTCTGGATGTGATCCCAGACGTCTTGACAGACGTCTGGGCCACCTCCCAGACGTCTTAAAAGACGTCTGGGGTACGCGCTCGTTACATATATATACAAATATATATACAAATATTTATATACATATATATATACATATATATACTTATATTTATACATATAATAGTACCTATATACTTGTGTATTAGTATACATACATATATATATATACTTATATATATACATACATATATATATAAATACATATACTACTATAAATTTACATATATATATATATATATATATATACTTATATCTATATATATAGTAGTATTAGTATTCGTATATACATATATACATATATCTATATACTTATATATATATATTTATATATATATATATACATATACACTTACATATACATATCTACATATATATATACCTATATATTTATAACCATATATATATATACATATAGATATATTTACATATATACAAATATATATATTTTCACATTATTTACCATACGCTGTATCGCGGGAATATCTGCACCAGTTGTTGATATTCCCCGATACACGCGTACAAAAAGCGTGGTCGCATACATCATCCACCATCCATCCCATACTCCACCCGGCACCTAGTCCTGTTGGTCGCGTCTCTCTAGATGACGACCGACTCGACACCGTGCTACACTCCATCTCCACCTCCACCCCCACCCCTTTATATACATAATATATACATATATATATATTGTATTTACTTTATTTCTGTTTCACTTTCCTGTTAGAAAAAAAGATAAAAAATATATATATAAAAGAGAAAAGATAATCTTTGACTTGCAGGTATCCCATCTTGCGAATAGCAAGACTCGTCTTGGAACTCTATTTTGGCTTAAAGCCAAGAACACAATTTTGAGGGTGTGCCTCAAGGACAAAGATTACCAGAAAAAAATCTAAATAAGAAAAACACCAAAAACACAATAAATGAACGGAAGAGACTCTTTGTAGGAAAGGCGTAGAAACTCAACTTGTTACCCCACTTCCTTGAGTTCGACCTTGGGCCTAAAAGTGATAAGATAAAATCAAGTAGGCCAGGTAAAAAATTTTTGTACAGAGATGGTTAGGTCCGATTTAGGTTAACCACTATACACATTTCAACGATAAAATCACCATATTAACAACCTATCCGGGCTCAACATCATACTCTTTTCTGGCGCTGTTGCTGGGGAAGTGCGCCTTCAAGTAAGTTTCTATTCAATTCCTTGCAATTTTTCTCCTCTCTTCACGGGTGTCTCTGTTTTTGGTGTGCAGGTGAACCTGGTGCAAGGAAAAGGTAGGCAGACGAAGTCAAAGACGTGAGCAGATCCAAGGCGGGAATAAGAGCGTGAAGATGTCGACACCGCATTGGAGCTTCGCACACGTTGCCGAACAAGTAGGTCTTCTTTTCTTAGCAACTAGGGTTAACTTGTCACCTTAATAATAAAAAAAAACTAAAAACTAAAAACTAGAAAAACTTCTTAGGATCTCTTAGGGCAAGTGGATTAAAATTTACTTGTTTGATTGATTGTCTTCACTCCCACTGCCCCGGGATTTCCCACCATACTTCGTATAGCGAAATCCGAGAATCTTGATTCTTGAATTTTTCTCCGTGTGAAGTATTCTTTGAGGCAAATACAAAAAGATTGATTGCACTCCTCTTTTGCCTCACTTATCTACAATTCGGGATCACATTTTTGGTGGGGAGATTTGGAATTGAGTTGATTCCAACCCCATCACGACTTTTCAACTTGCCTAAGATTCGATCCCAAATACTTCAACCCCAACAATTTGATTTTCTTTATCTTCTGGTTGAAGCCTTGTGTGTGGAAATCATTCCTGGTGATTGGGAGCACTTGAATTGAAGTGCTTTGGCTCCCTTTCACATAAACTCTAAAACTGATTCATGCATCCACACATAGAAATCTCCATTTAGGGTAGCCCATTGCATTTTAGCATGCATTAACTAATTGATATTGAAGAAGGGTTTCTTGGGTTTAGAAAGAAAACTTATATTTCACAAAAACCCGGAGATTGGTTGAATTGGTATTTCAGCGAAATCCTAAAATCTATACTACTTAAGGCTGAACTCTAAAAACCATTCACCAATTAAGAACTTCAATTCGGGGAGATTTCCCCGTTGCATGCTTGTTTTACACACTTGAAAAAATCAATCACTTGGGCATTACCCGTAAACAACGCCCTTCACATTTCAAAGGCACTTGACCCTAAGCCTCTAACTAAAATTGGTAGTAACTTGACCCTTCTTAAGGATTGGAGGTCTAACTACCTGCGTGTAGCGGCTACGTGCTGGTGAGAGTTCCCGCATGCTATCGGGTGTCTAAGACTGGGGCAAACGGCCTTTCAATCTGGCCTGGTGGTTCCATGGTGCTTGCATTCGATTCCGTAGTTCGTGATAGTAGGTAACTTAGATCTTTAGGTCCAAGGGCACACTGTAGAGGTTAGGAATTTGATTGAATTGATTTGTCATCAAGTGTACCTTTGCGACGTCATTTCTCTCATCTCTTTTCCCTTCTTTTCCCCCAATTCTTCCTGCGCTAGTGCATGTTTGGGAGGAGGTCTCAAAATCCTGAACTGTTTGAATTGCCTGATAAATTTAGAAAAAGAGCCGAATCGTCGTCCTCCTCCAAACATGTTTAATGGATATTCAACCTCTGTTTTGAAGACTTTCCAGGCCACAGAAGCTTGATTCGCTCAGGTTCAGCTTAATTCACTTGAGCATTGACAAAATAGATTGGAATCTCTCCTAACTAAGGATGTATTCTTGTACCTGAGACACCAGTATAGGAGCCATTGGTTTGCTTTTACTTGAGAGCTTAAGTAAACTTGGTTCACACTACACATATCAGGAAAGATCAGGTGAACATAAGTTCCAACCCTAGTGTTCATTAGGGAAGGTGGAGTCCTTACCTGTGCACGTAGGTAGACCTTTTATCCCAGGCTTTAGTCTTGTGTTTAGGAGCGACTCTTTCCACCAAAAAGAAACTCTCCCACCAAAAAGAAAAAAAGTGGGCTCCTTAAAAAATGTTGTAAGAGATATTCTGACACGTGTTTCAAAAAAAAAAGTTGCAAATAAGTCAGTATATCTCACAAATGTCTGTAAAGTCTTCGCCCTACAAGAAGTTCTTCAGGGTAGGTTACAAATACCTTATTTTCATTTGAGCCACAAAAATCAGAAAATGGGAGTTGAGTTTTTCATCATCTTCTTAAGGGTCAATCCGAAAACACGAGCTGAAATTAGGACCAACCTGTACTTAAAGATTTGTGAAACCCTGGGCTTGAGTCTTAATGTTCATCTGGTCAGTCTTGATCCTTCACTATGCACAAGCCATAACCTCTTGAGCTCTCGAGTACAGCAAAAACCTCCTAGGTCCTGGAAATCGTACTTAAGGTTTAAATATCAAGATTCCTAGTTAGTTGAGAGATGATCTATGTCATGTGAGACTTAAAGTACTGGTAGTTTTTTGTACAATTGGTTCTCACAATATCCAATAATAAACACACCTATATCGCTATAGAAGAAAATCTTCAGCTTAAGATCATTTCTAAATACTGTTTTGCTAGGGACTAGCAAAAGATAGGCATGGGGGTATGATTGCATCGCAAAAATACGCCTGCAATTGTGCCATCTTGTGCTATTTCTTAGCATTACCAATGCATATTAGGTTCCATAATCGCATTTGTAAAAATACATGCACGCATGCATTTAATAGAGAGAGGAGGAGAATGAAATAATTGGCCTCGCGATTACATCTTTCCTCAAGTGCTGCTTTGCAATATTTCCTTCTCCAATTTTATTTCTTTTTATTTTTTTTAAAACATTCTCCCCACGGCTGCATGGAGCATCGACTTCTTCTCTCAATGCCATATCCTGCTTCACCTCTCCCTGCAGCCACAGCAGACCTCGCCCTGCCACTCCATACGCAAGCCACGCACAGCCAGGGCATGGCTATGCATGGCTTTCATCTCCTATAAAAAGACCACGGCTCCCTTTCCCTCCACAGGCCTGGTCCCAGCCAAAAACCCACCGACAGCTCCATCTCCTCCACGCCGTCCTCTCCTCCATTCCCCTCCATACGCTGGTCCTACTCCGAGGAGACACCCGCCGGGCAGGAGCCCTCACTATGGTGCACACCACCACAGTGAGACCACCACCGCCCAGCTCTTCAAAGAGCTGGTGGGCGTGGTGGGTCCGTTCTTTTTTTTTTACGTCCCGCACCTTCTGCCATTGGAGTAGCTTCAAGGTCTGAAGCTCAAAAGCTTAGCCCAACAGCAGCAGCAAAGCAGCAGCAGCCGCCCAGCCTCCTTCCACGCACGCCTGCAGGAACCCCAGCACTCCGCATGCGCCTACAGGTCCTCTCCGCCTCCGCTTTCTCCGCTCTATCGCAAGCCCTCTTCCGCCTGCAACCGACTGCTGCGTGCCTCTACAGCGGCCGGCCAAGTGCCTCCCCGCCCCCTGCAGCACCTGCAAGCTTCCGCGCAAGCTGCAGGCGCCCTCGCCCTCCAGCCCCGCGCACTCTGTCGTGAGCTCTCCACGCTCGCAACCGACCAGAGTAGGCCGTCTCCCTCGCATGCCACCCCGTGTGTGCCACCTGCAAGCCAGCCTCACTCACAGCATCGCCCACTGCCGGTCGTGCGGTGCGGACGACCACGGTAGCCACTGTTCACGCGAGTCAACGCGACACTGTGGCTACAGTGGGGTGACCGGAAAGCTTCTGACTTTCCCAGTCACCTGGCATGCCGCGACCAGCCCTCGCTCGTGCGCGCGCTCGCCCACGTGTCTCCGTCCCCGTAGCCCACTCATGCCCACGCATCTGCCAGCCCTCTCCTAGCGCCTGCATCGCCCACTCCCTTCACGGGCACCTGCCTTCGCCTGCTCCAGCCTTCGCGCAGTGCTATGCACTGCGAGTTCCTCTCCGCTCCCCATTCCCGCGCGCTCCTCTCTGCGCAGACGCACCTGCGCGCGCATGCGTTGAAGACCTCCAGACGACGCCCGCTAGCTGCAGACGACCTAACTCAACCTTCCAGTAGTGCGGCTACGCTCTCTCTGCCATTTCTCGCTCCCTCTCTCTCCCGCTCTCTCTCTCACTCTCTCTCACAACACTCACAGCACTCCCTACACCGACGCTCACACACACCTACACTCACACTTCCACAGAAACACACACACCTATACTCTATTGTATACATATATATATACTTATACTTATATATTGATATATATATACAAATATATATACAAATAGTTATATACATATATATATATATATATATATACATATATATACTTATATTTATACATATAATAGTACCAATATACTTATGTATTAGTATACATACATACATAAATACATATATATATATATATATATATATATATATGTACACTTCCACACAAACACACACACCTATACTCTATTGTATACATATATATATACTTATACTTATATATTGACATACATATACAAATATATATACAAATAGTTATATACATATATATATATATATATACATATATATATATATACATATATATACTTATATTTATACATATAATAGTACCTATATACTTATGTATTAGTATACATACATACATACATACATATATATATACCTATATATACACCTGGTCCTGAAAAAGGTAACGAGTGTCACACGTCAGCAAAACGCTGAGTAGAGTGGCAACTGAAACTAAAGACAACAGTAGAGTGTACAATAGCTGTTATGTTCTATTACTTTCTTTATTCACATCTTTCAATTGTCTCACTATTTCATTTATTCCCCAGATCTTTTTCTTGATCTCGAATGTTCCTCGTGGGAACGATCTTGGTTGAAGTCTTTTCCAAAAGGTAGAAGTAGCACGTGGTGCTCTCCTGGCCAGGAGAGTCCCCCGTGGTGATCCTACCCTCGGTCAACCACCCCAAGGTCACTGACAGACGTAACGGTGACTACGGCACGCGCGATAAACGCACGGGTAGCTAACCGTACAGGCACGCGGTCAGTTGTTTCCGTTAACGGGTGTGCCTAAAGCACAGCACGGAACCAGTCCAGGGCAGAGCCCTCTCAGTAACAGGGGTCCAACCCCTTCACAGTAACCAAACCGGGACCTTACCCCTCCACAGTCCGCGCACCCTCGCCTGACTACCCTGGTTTGCCCCAGCGGGCCTAACAAGTCGGTGTGGGAGTCTAGCAGAACCCTGGGGCCCGTGGGGTAACTAGTACCCCCTACACTAGTAGCTCTCCTCGGTACTACGTACGCGAGGACCAGCAAGTCGGTATAGAGTGGCCAGTCCTAACCCCGGGTCCCTGGGGCGGCTAGCTCCGCTCTACACTAAACAGGGGGACAGTCTCTCTCCTTGGTACTCCGTACTCAAGGGCCAGCTCACTTCCCCAATACTATTCCATTCACCTTCCAGGAGTTCTACTCCTACTTCCCCGTAGGGTTCCGTCATTTTTACTCAAACATCCAGGTTTCACTTTCCAGTTTCACATTCTTACAATCCATGTTCTCAACCACGTTATTTATTCACAACAGGCAGCTGTTAATTCAAATTACAGGCAGCTTTATATCTCTTTCCATTTTCCAAGACTGCAATATTATACATTCCACTAGTTTTTCCCATCCTAGGATTCATGCCATATCCTAGGATGTATCATACAATCTAGTTTTCCAGCCTTAGGATTCATGCAACACCTAGGAGCTATCATATATTTCTCATTCCTAGGATTCATGCAACGTCCTAGGTTCTAGTTATGGTTCCATACTGATCAACCTGGGGCCAACCTCCCACTTGGTCCCCACCTCAACCCAACTCAAGGGTGCCGTACACTTCCGTCCGTACAGAGCCTCGTAGGGAGCCATGCCGATGCTTGAGTGATAACTGTTGTTGTATGCAAACTCTGCCAGGGGCAGGTGCTCCTCCCAAGAGCCCCTCCAGTCTAGTACACAGGCACGCAAAAGGTCCTCAAGTGTCTGTATCGTGCGCTCAGACTGTCCGTCCGTCTGTGGGTGGTAAGCCGTGCTAAACCTCAACCTCGTCCCCAAGGCCTGCTGAAACTCAGCCCAAAACTGGGACGTAAAGCGGGTATCCCGGTCGGTTACGATCTCCCGTGGAACTCCGTGTAGTCGTACCACATCACGGATATACCTCTCTGCCAACTGTGCTAGTCCCAAAGTGACTCGGATCGGCAAGAAACGCGCCGTCTTCGTCAGTCTATCCACTATTACCCAGACTGCGTCGTGTCCCCGCTGGGTAACAGGTAGGCCCACCACCAAGTCCATGGTGATGCTCTCCCACTTCCACCCTGGCACTGGAAGCGGCTGAAGCGGCCCTGCAGGCCTCTGATGCTCGGCTTTCACCTGCTGGCACACTAAGCACTGTTGCACGAACTCACCCACATCCCGCTTCATCCCTCTCCACCAAAACTCGCGTCTCAAGTTGTGGTACATTTTCGTGTTCCCGGGATGTATGGTGAATCTGGAACCGTGTGCCTCAGTCAGGAGCTCTCTCAACAGCTCCTCGCCTCTGGGAACGCACAACCGTCCCATCAAACGTAGCACCTGGTCTCGACCTTGGCTGGGTCCACCGCCAGGCCGTCTCCAGAGATCACATGACCCAAGAAGGTCACCTCCCTCAACCAGAACTCGCACTTGCTGTATTTGGCGTACAGCCTGCGTCGCCTCAGAGTGTCCAAAACCATCCGCAAGTGCTGTCCGTGCTGTGTCCGATCTCTAGAATAGATGAGTACATCATCTATGAAAACCACCACGAATTTTTCCAAGTACGGTCTAAGCACCCGGTTCATCAGGTCCATGAAAGCAGTGGGGGCATTGGTCAGCCCAAACGGCATGACCAAAAACTCGTAGTGTCCGTACCGGGTGCGGAAAGCTGTCTTGGAGACGTCGATCTCCCTGATCCTCAACTGGTGGTATCCAGACCTCAAGTCTATCTTGGAAAACACCGTGGCACCCCGCAACTGGTCAAACAAATCGTCGATCCTCGGCAGCGGATATCTGTTCTTGATGGTGACCCTATTCAGCTATCGGTAGTTCACACAAAGACGTAGGTCCCATCCTTCTTCTTCACAAACAGTATCGGGGCTCCCCAGGGAGACGCACTGGGCCTCACGAAACCTTTCTCCAGAAGGTCCTGCAGCTGAGACTTGAGCTCTCGCAGCTCAAGCGGTGCCATCCTGTATGGCGCGGTGGAGATGGGGCTGGTCCCTGGTACTAGTGAGATCTCAAACTCGATCTCACGCTCGGGCGGTAGTCCTGGTAACTCGTCTGGAAACACGTAAGGGTACTCTCTGACCACCGGGATGCTCTGGAAGTCTGCCACGGGGCTGAGCTCTACCACCACACAAGCTAGGAAGCCCTCACACCCCTGGCTCAAAAGTCTCACCGCCCGAAGTGCCGAAATGCACCTGAAACCACCATCCACTAGCTGTCCGTGAAACTCGAAAGAAGGCAACTCCGGAACTGAGAAGACGAGCTTCCTCTCAAAACAGTCCACCAAGGCTTGGTAAGCGGACAGCCAATCCATCCCCAGAATCACTCCAAAGTCCTCCATCTGGATCATAATCAGGTCAGCTGGCAGGCTATGTCCTCCGATGCTGACCTCGCAATCCGTGTACACCTCCTCAGCTACAAACAGCTGACCACTCGGACCTCTGATTACGAACGGATTCTCTAACAGTGTATAATCCTGGTCCAAACTAACTGCGAAACTGGCTGCGGCAAACGAGTGCGTAGCGCTGGAATCGAAAAGCGTGTAAACGAGTCTGCCAGAAACTGAAACCATACCTGCTACCACCGATCCCGAAGCTCTGGCGTCCCTGTGTGTTAGGGCGTTGATACGCCCCTCAGCTCTAGGTGCGGACGAAGCAGCCACACTCTGCGTCGGACGGGTAGGTGCTGGCCGGTACCCTCCTCGCGACTGCTGTCCTCCTCCTCGCGCCTGGGAACCGCGGCCTCCTGCGCGCCCTTCAGTGCTCTGTGCGAGGAGTATCTGCCGACCTCCTGCCCTAGATGGGCAGTCCCTCCTGACGTGGCCCGGCTGGCCACACTGGTAGCAGAGGGGAACCCATCTCCCACCCACAGTACGGTCAGTCGACAGGAAGGAAGAAGAAGACGAAAAACTCACCTTTCAGACGACTGGACGATCTACCAGACGTCGCCCTCGCCGTCTGTCTATCAACCCAGACGTCCGATTCTGAAAATTTTTCCAGAACAGGGCACCACCCGGCTTTCGCTCGCGACGTCGCCTGCGTCGCACCTCGCGCGCCTGCTGCTCAGACCACAGCAGTCCCCCCTCCGCCGGCCGGCCCTAGCAGCCCCAGTGAGCTCGCCCTCACGGCAGATGTAACGAACGCGTGCCACAGACGTATTTTAAGACGTCTGGGAGGTGGTCCAGACGTCTGGGATCGTTTCCAGACATCTGGAAATCTGTTAATTTTGACACGTGCAAGTCGTCTGCGCGCCTGAGCGCGCAAATCGGATATTCGCTTATTCATTATTCCCTGCGGCTGTAGACGCCTGCCGCGTCCTCTCTCTCCTCCTCGCGCGGCCTTAAAAGGCCACGCTCTCCCTCCCGTCGTCTCCACCCCTTCCTCTTCTCCTTCCTGTGCGCGAGAGCGAGCGAGCGCGAGGTTGCTGGGCGGCGACGGCCGTAGTGAGCGCGGAGGGGGTACTGCGTGCGAGAGCGGAGCTCTACCGTGAGGGCGAGCTCGTCGGGGCTGCTAGGGCCGGCCGGCGGACGGCGCAGGGGGCGCGGAACGGCGCAGGAGGGACTGCTGCGGTCTGAGCAGCAGGCGCGCGAGGTGCGACGCGGGCGGCGTCGCGAGTGGAGGCTGGGTGGCGCCCTGATTCTGGAAAAATTTCCAGAATCAGACGCCTCGGTTGATAGCCAGACGGCTAGGGCGACGTCTGGAATACATTACAGACGTCTGAAAGGTGAGTTTTCCGTCTTCTTCTTCCTTCCTGTCGACTGGCCGTACTGAGTGAGGGAGATGGGTGCGCGCAGGCTCGGTGATTCGCCATCCAATGCGAATCAGACGTCTGGCTGTTGTACCAGACGGTTGGAGCGACCTCCAGACGTCCTGGGTGACCATCGGACGTCTGGGATCTAGGCCAGACGCCCCCGCAGACTTCTGGACGTCTGGTAAACCACGCTGAACAAGCAATTCTCTGATCCACTTTTTAAGACGTCTGGAACTTCTTCCAGACGTCTGATTTTGCACAGTGTCGTCGTTTTTGACCCGTTTAGGGCCCGTTCGGGTTCCGTTTTCCGCGATTCGAGTTGCGTTCTTTTCAGAATTAATTCCTCTACCCGTCTACAGTAGCTATACACTATTTTGAGACACTCCTTGTGTTTGATCCTTGTGATAGGACCTCGTTCAATTGCAGTCTTGGGAGTCGTGGAGGCACGCGGGATTCCCGATCACGCCCCCATTACTCCCGTTGTACCTGGTAGAGTGGCTTGAAGTTATTAATAATATCTGTTAAATTATGGAACCATAAATAGAACCTAGGACATTGCATGAATCATAGGAATGAGAAATAGATGGAATGATCGCTCCTAGGTGTTGCATGAATCCTAGGACTGGAAAACTAGATTGTATGATAGCTCCTAGGATATGGCATGAATCCTAGGATGGGAAAACTAGTGGAATGTATAATACTACAGTCTTGGAAAATGGAAAGAGATATAAAGCTGCCTGTAATTTGAATTAACAGCTGCCTGTTGTGAATAGATAACGTGGTTGAGAACATGGATTGTAAGAATGTGAAACTGGAAAGTGAAACCTGGATGTTTGAGTAAAAAGGATGGAACCCTACGGGGAAGTAGGAGTAGAACTCCTAGAAAGTGAATGGAATAGTTTTGTGAAGTGAGCTGGCCCTTGAGTACGAAGTACCAAGGAGAGCGACTGTCCCCCTGTTTAGTGCAGAGCGGAGCCAGCCGCCCCAGGCACCCGGGGTTAGGACTGGCCACTCTGTACCGACTTGCTGGCCCTCACGTACGTAGTACCGAGGAGAGCTACTAGTGTAGGGAGGTACTAGGTACCCCACGGGCCCCGGGGTTCTGCTAGCCTCCCACACCGACTTGTTAGGCCCGCTGGGGCAAACCAGGGTAGTCAGGCGAGGGTGCGCGGACTGTGGAGGGGCAAGGCCCCAGTTTCGTTACTGTGGAGGGGTTGGACCCCTGTTACTGAGAGGGCTCTGCCCTGGACTGGTTCTGTGCTGTGCTTTGGGTGCACCCGTTAACGGAAACGACTGACCGCGTGCCAGTACGGGCTAGCTACCTGTGCGTTTATCGCGCGTGCCGTAGTCACCGTTACGTCTGTCAGTGACCTTGGGGTGGTTGACTGAGGGTAGGATCACCACGGGGGACTCTCCCGGCCAAGAGAGCACCACGTGCTACTTCTACTTTTTGGAAAAAACTGCAATCAAGATCGTTCCCACGAGGAACATTCGAGATCAAGAAAAAGATCTGGGGAATAAATGAAATAGTGAGACAATTGAAAGATGTGAATAAAGAAAGTAATAGAACATAACAGCTACTGTACACTCTACTGTTGTCTTTAGTTTTAGTTGCCACTCTACTCAGCGTTTTGCTGACGTGTTACACTCGTTACCTTTTTCAGGACCAGGTGTTGAGCAGCCAGGGTCAGCGGCTGCAGAGGACGCTGGGCCAAGTAGGGTCCAGTAGAGTTACCACTGTCTTTTGTACCTCTTTATTTCCGTTATAGTGAGTAGTTCTTGTTTCCGCTGTACTTTTCTTTACCTGCTGTTCATGTTATATGATAAATGTTCTTCTACTGTTGTGGTGGTATATACTGTAGTAGTTTCTTTCCTTACTGCTGTACTTTCTTACTGTTAGTTATATTCATGCTGAATGTGGTTTATTTTACTGCTCTTTTGGTTACTTCCTCGTTGGACGACTAGGTCTTGGGATTAGTCGAGTCGGTCCGGTTCTCATGTCTCGTAGGGACTCGGGAACCGGGTCGTTACAGCAGAGCTCCGCTCTCGCTCGCAGCACCTCCTCCGCGCTCACTGCGGCCGCCGCTGCCGCCCTCGCGCTCGTGCTCACGCTCACTGGCTGAAGGAGAAGAGGGAGGAGACGGTGGAGACGACGGGAGGGAGCGCGTGGCCTTTTAAGGCCGTGCGAGGAGGAGAGAGAGGACGCAGCAGGCGTCTGCAGCCACAGGGAAGAGGGAATCAGCGAATATCCGATCTGCGCGCTCAGGTGCTCAGACAACTCGCACGTGTCGAAATTAACGGATTTCCAGACGTCTGGAAGCGATCCCAGACGTCTGGTCAGATGTCTGGACCACCTCCCAGACGTCTTAAAATACGTCTGGGGCACGCGTTCGTTACAATATAACAAACTCAAAGGAAGCTTCATCCTCGAAACTTGCGCCAACTAGGGTGCGGGAAAAGACGTCAAATAACCAGAACAAACTCAAAGAGGACCGAAGCAGGTCCGGAAAGACGTACCCGCGAAAAGCTCCGGGTACCGCTCCCGCATTGCCGCCTCAGGCTCCCAGGCAGCCTCCTCGTACCGCTGGCTCCTCCACAAAACCTTTACCAGGGGTACTTGCTTTCGTCTCAACCTGCGGACGGCTCGGTCTAAAATCTGCACTGGCCGCTCGGGGTAGGTCAGGTCGTCGCTCACCTCGACGCTCTCGATTCCAGTCACGTACTGAGTCACGAGAGCGTCGAGGTGAGAGACGACCTGACCTACCCCGAGCGGCCAGTGCAGATTTTAGACTGAGCCGTCCGCAGTTTGAGACGAAAGCAAGTACCCCTGGTAAAGGTTTTGTGGAGGAGCCAGCGGTACGAGGAGGCTACCTGGGAGCCTGAGGCGGCAATGTGGGAGCGGTACCCGGAGCTTTTCGCGGGTACGTCTTTTCGGATCGGCTTCGGTCCTCTTTGAGTTTGTTATGGTTATTTGACGTCTTTTCCCGCACCCTAGTTGGCGCAAGTTTCGGGGACAAAACTTCCTTTGAGTTTGTTATATTGTAACGAACGCGTGCCCCAGACGTATTTTAAGACGTCTGGGAGGTGGTCCAGACGTCTGACCAGACGTCTGGGATCGCTTCCAGACGTCTGGAAATCCGTTAATTTCGACACGCACGAGTCGTCTGCGTGCCTGAGCTCGCAGACCGGATATTCGCTGATTCCCTCTTCCCTGCGGCAGCAGACGCCTGCCGCGTCCTCTCTCTCCTCCTCGCGCGGCCTTAAAAGGCCACGCGCTCCCTCCCGTCGTCTCCACCGTCTCCTCCCTCTTCTCCTTCATCCAGTGAGCGTGAGCGTGAGCGCGAGGGCGGCAGCGGCGGCCGCAGTGAGTGTGGAGGAGGTGCTGCGTGCGAGAGCGGAGCTCTGCCGTGAGGGCGAGCTCGCTGGGGCTGCTAGGGTCGGCCGACGGAGGGTGCAGGGGGCGCGGAGCGACGTGGAGGGGGGACTGTTGTGGTCTGAGCAGCAGGCGCACGAGGTGCGACGCGGGCGGCGCCACGAGCGAAAGCCGGGTGGTGCCCTGTTCTGGAAAAATTTCCAGAATCGGACTTCTGGGTTGATAGACAGATGGCGAGGGCGACGTCTGGTAGATCTTCCAGTCGTCTGAAAGGTGAGTTTTCCATCTTCTTCTTCCTTCCTATCGACTGACCGTACTGAGGGTGGGAGATGGGTGTGCGCAGGCTTGGTGATTCGCCATCCAATGCGAATCAGACGTGTGGCTGTTGTACCAGACGGCGGGAGTGACCTCTAGACGTCCGGGGTGACCATCGGACGTCTGGGAGATAGGCCAGATGTCCCCGCAGACTTATGGACGTCTGGGAAACCACTCTGAACAGGTAATTCTCCGATCCACTTTTTAAGACGTCTGGAACTTCTTCCAGACGTCTGATTTTGCACAGTGTCGTCGTTTTTGACCCGTTTAGGGCCCGTTCGGGTTCCGTTTTCCGCGATTCGAGTTGCGTTCTTCTCAGAATTAATTCCTCTACCCGTCTGCAGTAGCTATACACTGTTTTGAGACACTCCTTGTGTTTGATCCTTGTGATAGGACCTCCTTCAGTTGCAGTCTTGGGAGTCGCGGAGGCACGCGGGATTCCCGATCACGCCCCCATTACTCCCGTTGTACCTGGTAGAGTGGCTTTAAGTTATTAATAAAATCTGTTAAATTATGGAACCATAACTAGAACCTAGGACGTTGCATGAATCCGAGGAATGAGAAATATATGATAGCTCCTAGGTGTTGCATGAATCCTCGGGCTGGAAAACTAGATTGTATGATAGATCCTAGGATATGGCATGAATCCTAGGATGGGAAAAACTAGTGGAATTTATAATACTGCAGTCTTGGAAAATGGAAAGAGATATAAAGCTGCCTGTAATTTGAATCAACAGCTGCCTGTTGTGAATAAATAACGTGGTTGAGAACATGGATTGTAAGAATGTGAAACTGGAAAGTGAAACCTGGATGTTTGAGTAAAAAGGATGGAACCCTATGGGGAAGTAGGAGTAGAACTCCTGGAAGGTGAATGGAATAGTATTGGGGAAGTGAGCTGGCCCTTGAGTACGGAGTACCAAGGAGAGCGACTGTCCCCCTGTTTAGTGCAGAGTGGAGCTAGCCGCCCCAGGGACCCGGGGTTAGGACTGGCCACTCTGTACCGACTTGCTGGCCCACGCGTACGTAGTACCGAGGAGAGCTACTAGTGTAGGGAGGTACTAGGTACCCCACGGGCCCCAGGGTTCTGCTAGCCTCCCACACCGAATTGTTAGGCCCGCTGGGGCAAACCAGGGTAGTCAGGCGAGGGTGCGTGGACTGTGGAGGGGCAAGGCCCCGGTTTGGTTACTGTGAAGGGGTTGGACCCCTGTTACTGAGAGGGCTTTGCCCTGGACTGGTTCCGTGCTGTGCTTTGGGTGCACCCGTTAACGGAAACGACTGACCGCGTGCCAGTATGGGTTAGCTACCCATGGATTTATCGCGCATGCCGTAGTCACCGTTACGTCTGTCAGTGACCTTGGGGTGGTATACTGAGGGTAGGATCACCACGGGGGACTCTCCCGGCCAAGAGAGCACCACGTGCTACTTCTACTTTTTGGAAAAGATGCAATCAAGATCGTTCCCACGAGGAACATTTGAGATCAAGAAAAAGATCTGGGGAATAAATGAAATAGTGAGACAATTGAAAAATGTGAATAAAGAAAGTAATAGAACATAATAGCTACTGTACACTCTACTGTTGTCTTTAGTTTTAGTTGCCACTCTACTCAACGTTTTGCTGACGTGCTACACTCGTTACCTTTTTCAGGACCAGGTGTTGAGCAGCCAGGTTCAGCGGCTGCAGAGGACGCTGGGCCGAGTAGGGTCCAGTAGAGTTACCACTGTCTTTTGTACCTCTTTGTTTCCGTTATAGTGAGTAGTTCTTGTTTCCGCTGTACTTTTCTTTACCTGCAGTTCATGTTATATGATAAATGTTCTTCTACTGTTGTGGTGGTATATACTGTAGTAGTTTCTTTCCTTACTGCTGTAATTTCTTACTGTTAGTTATATTCATGCTGAATGTGGTTTATTTTACTGCTCTTTTGGTTACTTCCTCGTTGGACGACTAGCTCTTGGGATTAGTCGTGTCGGTCCGATTCTCATGTCTCGTAGGGACTCGGGAACCGGGTCGTTACAACCTCCCTACACTAGTAGCTCTCCTTGGTACTACGTACGCGAGGGCCAGCAAGTCGGTACAGAGTGGCCAGTCCTAACCCCAGGTCCCTGGGGCGGCTGGCTCCGCTCTACACTAAACAGGGGGACAGTCGCTCTCCTTAGTACTCCGTACCCAAGGGCCAGCTCACTTCCCCAATACTATTCTATTCACTTTCCAGGAGTTCTACTCCTACTTCCCCGTAGGGTTCCATCCTTTTTACTCAAACATCCAGGTTTCACTTTCCAGTTTCACATTCTTACAATCCATGTTCTCAACCGCGTTATTTATTCACAATAGGCAGCTGTTAATTCAAATTACAGGCAGCTTTATATCTCTTTCCATTTTCCAAGACTGCAGTATTATACATTCCACTAGTTTTCCCATCCTAGGATTCATGCCATATCCTAAGATCTATCATACAATCTAGTTTTCCAGTCCTAGGATTCATGCCACACCTAGGAGCTATCATTCCATCTATTTCTCATTCCTAGGATTCATGCAATGTCCTAGGTTCTATTTATGGTTCCATAATTTAACAGATTTTATTAATAACTTAAAGCCACTCTACCAGGTACAACGGGAGTAATGGGGGCGTAATCGGGAATCCCGCGTGCCTCCGCGACTCCCAAGACTACAACTGAAGGAGGTCCTATCACAAGGATCAAACACAAGGAGTGTCTCAAAATAGTGTATAGCTACTGTAGACGGGTAGAGGAATTAATTCTGAAAAGAACGCAACTCGAATCGCGGAAAACGGAACCCGAACGGGCCCTAAACGGGTCAAAAACGACGACACTGCAAAATCAGACGTCTGGAACTTCTTCCAGACGTCTCAAAATGCGGATCCGAGAATTACCTGTTCAGTGTGGTTTCCCAGACGTCCAGAAGTCTGCGGGGACGTCTGGCCTAGCTCCCAGACGTCCGATGGTCACCCCGGACGTCTGGAGGTTGCTCCCGCCGTCTGGTACAACAGCCAGACGTCTGATTCGCGTTGGATGGTGAATCACCGAGCCTGCGCACACCCATCTCCCTCCCACAGTACGGTCAGTCGATAGGAAGGAAGAAGAAGACGGAAAACTCACCTTTCAGACGTCTGGAAGGTATTCCAGACGTCTCCCTCGCCGTCTGGCTATCAACCCCGACGTCTGATTCTGGAAATTTTTCCAAAATCAGGGCGCCACCCGGCCTCCGCTCGCGACGCCGCTCGCGTCGCACCCCGCACGCCTGTTGCTCAGACAACAGCAGTCCCTCCTGCGCCGTTCCGCGCCCCCCGCGCCCTCCGCCGACCGGCCCTAGGAGCCCCAGCGAGCTCGCCCTCACGGCAGAGCTCCGCTCTCGCACGCCGCACCTCCTCCGCGCTCACTGCGGCCGCCGCTGCCACCCTCGCGCTCGTGCTCACGCTCACTGGCTGAAGGAGAAGAGGGAGGAGACGGTGGAGATGACGGGAGGGAGCGCGTGTCCTTTTAAGGCTGCGTGAGGAGGAGAGAGAGGACGTGGCAGGTGTCTGCAGCCGTAGAGAAAGAGGGAATAAGCGAATATCCGGTCTGCGCACTCAGGCGCGCAGAGGACCCGCGCTTGTTGAAATTAACGAATTTCCAGACGTCTGGAAACGATCCCAGATGTCTGGTACGACGTCTGGGCCACCTCCCAGACGTCTTAAAAGACGTCTGGGGCACGCGTTCGTTACAATATAACAAACTCAAAGGAAGTTTCGTCCCCGAAACTTAGGCCAACTAGGGTGCGGGAAAAGACGTCCAAATAACCATAACAAACTCAAAGAGGACCGAAGCCGGTCCGAAAAGACGTACCCGCGAAAAGCTCTGGGTGCCGCTCCCGCATTGCCGCCTCAGGCTCCCAGGTAGCCTCCTCGTATCGCTGGCTCCTCCACAAAACCTTTACCAGGGGTACTTGCTTTCGTCTCAAGCTGCGGACGGGTCGGTCTAGAATCTGCACTGGCCGCTCGGGGTAGGTCAGGTCGTCGCTCACCTCGACGCTCTCGTGACTCAGTACGTGATTGGAATCGGCTACGTACTTCCTGAGGTTGGACACGTGGAATACGTCGTGCACACCAGAAAGCTACGAGGGAAGGGCATGTCTGTAAGCAACGGGTCCAACCTGCTCCAGGACCTCAAAGGGCCCCACGAACCTCGGCGCGAGCTTCCCTCTCACCCCAAACCGCCGTAAGCCCTTCGTGGGCGAAACATGAAGGAAGACGTGGTCCCCAACCTCAAACTGCACCTCTCTGCGTCTCCGATCCGCGTAGCTCTTCTGTCTGCTCCTGACAGTGCGGAGTCGTCTGTGGATCTGCTCAACTACCTCCTGACTCTGCCGGATCAACCTGGGGCCAACCTCCCACTTGGTCCCCACCTCAACCCAACTCAAGGGTGCCGTACACTTCCGTCCGTACAGAGCCTCGTGGGGAGCCATGCCGATGCTCGAGTGATAACTATTTTTGTATGCAAACTCTGCCAGGGGCAGGTGCTCCTCCCAAGAGCCCCTCCAGTCCAGTACACAGGCACGCAAAAGGTCCTCAAGTGTCTGTATCGTGCGCTCAGACTGTCCGTCCATCTGGGGGTGGTAAGCTGTGCTAAACCTCAACCTCGTCCCCAAGGCCTGCTGAAACTCAGCCCAAGACTGGGACGTAAAGAGGGTATCCCGGTCGGATACGATCTCCCGCGGAACTCCGTGTAGTCGTACCACATCACGGATATACCTCTCTGCCAACTGTGCTGGTCCCAAAGTGACTCGGATCGGCAAGAATCGCGCCGTCTTCGTCAGTCTATCCACTATTACCCAGACTGCGTCGTGTCCCCGTTGGGTAACAGGTAAGCCCACCACCAAGTCCATGGTGATGCTCTCCCACTTCCACTCTGGCACTGGAAGCGGCTGAAGCGGCCCTGCAGGCCTCTGATGTTCGGCTTTCACCTGCTGGCACACTAAGCACTGTTGCACGAACTCACCCACATCCCGCTTCATCCCTCTCCACCAAAACTCGCGTCCCAAGTCGTGGTACATTTTCGTGTTTCCGGGATGTATGGTGAATCTAGAACCGTGTGCCTCAGTCAGGAGCTCTCTCAACAGCTCCTCGTCTCTGGGAACGCACAACCGTCCCCTCAAGCGTAGCACCTGGTCTGTGAAAAAGAAGTCCCCTGGATCTCCTGACAGTACTCTGTCGCACAAAGACTGCAAGTACGGATCGGCCATCTGTCCTGTGATGATGCGGTCCATCAACTCTGGCCTAGTCTGCCGTGTCACCGTCACTGCCCCACAGTACCCTCGTAACTCTACAGGTCGCCAACTTCCCACCTCCTCCAAAAGGCTCCAACTCTGTAACTGTAGACTGGCCAAGCATGCGGGCGCCTTACGGCTCAAGGCGTCAGCCGCCACATTGGTCTTTCCCGGGTGGTAGGAGATGCTGCAGTCCTAGTCCTTCAGGAGCTCCAACCAACGTCTCTGTCTCATGTTGAGCTCCTTCTGATCAAAAAGGTATCTGAGGCTCCTGTGATCAGTAAAAATCTTGAAGGTCTCACTGTACAAGTAGTGCCTCCAGGTCTTCAGCGCGAAGACAACAGCTGCCAACTCTAGGTCGTTGGTAGGGTAGGTATGCTCATTGGGCTTCAGTTGCCGCGAAGTGTAAGCGACAACGTGACCCCTGCAAGGAGGCATCCGTGTACACAACGAACCCGCCACTACTGTCAGGGATGGTGAGCACGGGAGCCGAGGTCAACCTCTCCTTCAGCTCCAAAAAACATGCCTCATAGGCGTCTGTCCAAGCGAAAGGCACGTCCTTCCGGGTCAACTGTGTCATAGGACGTGCAATCTGGGAAAATCCTCTGATGAAACGTCTGTAGTAGCCAGCTAGTCCCAGGAAACTGCGGATCTCAGTGACTGAACGCGGTCTCTCCCACCCGAGCACTACCTCGACCTTGGCTGGGTCCACCGCCAGGCCGTCTCCAGAGATCACATGACCCATGAAGGTCACCTCCCTCAACCAGAACTCGCACTTGCTGTATTTGGCGTACAGCCTGTGTCGCCTCAGAGTGTCCAAAACCATCCGCAAGTGCTGTCCGTGCTGCGTCCGATCTCTAGAATAGATGAGTACATCATCTATGAAAACCACCACGAACTAGTCCAAGTACGGTCTAAACACCCGGTTCATCAGGTCCATGAAAGGAGTGGGGGCATTGGTCAGCCCAAATGGCATGACCAAAAACTCGTAGTGTCCGTACCGGGTGCGGAAAGCTGTCTTGGAGATGTCGGTCTCCCTGATCCTCAACTGGTGGTATCCAGACCTCAAGTCTATCTTGGAAAACACCGTGGCACCCCGCAACTGGTCAAACAAATCGTCGATCCTCGGTAGCGGATATCTGTTCTTGATGGTGACACTGTTCAGCTGTCGGTAGTCCACACAAAGACGTAGGGTCCCATCCTTCTTCTTCACAAACAGTACCGGGGCTCCCCAGGGAGACGCACTGGGCCTCACGAAACCTTTC
Organism: Thalassia testudinum; assembly: GCA_037157565.1. Lineage (NCBI taxonomy): Eukaryota > Viridiplantae > Streptophyta > Magnoliopsida > Alismatales > Hydrocharitaceae > Thalassia > Thalassia testudinum. Next base: position 116,142,179 of record JAZHRO010000025.1, read on the forward strand.
TCCAGAAGGTCCTGCAACTGAGACTTGAGCTCTCGCAGCTCAAGCGGTGCCATGCTGTATGGCGCGGTGGAGATGGGGCTGGTCCCTGGTACTAGTGAGATCTCAAACTCGATCTCACGCTCGTGCGGTAGTCCTGGTAACTCGTCTGGAAACACGTCAGGGTACTCTCTGACCACCAGGATGCTTTGGAAGTCTGCCACGGGGCTGGGCTCTACCACCACACAAGCTAGGAAGCCCTCACACCCCTGGCTCAAAAGTCTCACCGCCCGAAGTGCCGAAATGCACCTGAAACCTCCGTCCACTGGCTGTCCGTGAAACTCGAAAGAAGGTAACTCCGGAACGGGCAGCCTTCTTGGACTAGTTTGTGGTAAAGGACTGTGGTACAAGGACTGTGGTAAACTCTTCACGTAGTTACCTTCTTTCGGGTTTCACGGGCAGCCAGTGGACGGAGGTTTCAGGTGCATTTCGGCACTTCGGGCGGTGAGACTTTTGAGCCAGGGGTGTGAGGGCTTCCTAGCTTGTGTGGTGGCAGAGCACAGCCCCGTGGCAGACTTCCAGAGCATCCCGGTGGTCAGAGAGTACCTCGACGTGTTTCCAGACGAGTTACCAGGACTACCGCCCGAGCGTGAGATCGAGTTTGAGATCTCACTAGTACCAGGGACCAGCCCCATCTCCACCGCGCCATACAGAATGGCACCGCTTGAGCTGCGAGAGCTCAAGTCCCAGTTGCAGGACCTTTTGGAGAAAGGTTTCGTGAGGCCCAGTGCGTCTCCCTGGGGAGCCCCGGTACTGTTTGTGAAGAAGAAGGATGGGACCCTACGCCTTTTTGTGGACTACCGACAGCTGAATAGGGTCACCATCAAGAATAGATATCCGCTGCCGAGGATTGACGATTTGTTTGACCAGTTGCGAGGTGCCACGGTGTTTTCCAAGATCGAATTGAGGTCTGGATACCACCAGTTGAGGATCAGGGAGACCGACGTCTCCAAGACAACTTTCCGCACCCGGTACGGACACTACGAGTTTTTGGTCATGCCATTTGGGCTGACCAATGCCCCCGCTGCTTTCATGGACCTGATGAACCGGGTGTTTAGATCGTACTTGGACCAGTTTGTGGTGGTTTTCATAGATGATGTACTCATCTATTCTAGAGATCGGACGCAGCACGGACAACACTTGCGGATGGTTCTGGACACTCTGAGACGACGCAGGCTGTACGCCAAATACAGCAAGTGCGAGTTCTGGTTGAGGGAGGTGACCTTTTTGGGTCATGTGATCTCTGGAGACGGCCTGGCGGTGGACCCCGCCAAGGTCGAGGCAGTGCTCAGGTGGGAGAGACCGCGTTCAGTCACTGAGATTCGCAGTTTCCTGGGACTGGCAGGTTACTACAGACGGTTCATCAGAGGATTTTCACAGATTGCGCGTCCTATGACACAGTTGACCCGGAAGGATGTGCCTTTCGCTTGGACAGACGCCTGTGAGGCGTGTTTTCTGGAGCTGAAGGAGAGGTTGACCTCGGCTCCCGTGCTCACCATCCCTGACAGTAGTGGCGGGTTCGTTGTGTACACGGACGCTTCCTTGCAAGGGTTAGGAGGTGTGCTCATGCAGAGGGGTCACGTGGTCGCTTACGCTTCGCAGCAACTGAAGCCCCATGAGCATACCTACCCTACCCACGATCTAGAGTTGGCAGCTGTTGTCTTCGCGCTGAAGACATGGAGGCACTACTTGTACGGTGAGACCTTCGAGATTTTTACAGATCACAAGAGCCTCAGATATCTTTTTGACCAGAAGGAGCTCAACATGAGACAGAGACGTTGGTTGGAGCTCCTGAAGGACTACGACTGCAGCATCTCCTACCACCCGGGAAAGGCCAATGTGGTGGCTGACGCCTTGAGCCGTAAGGCGCCCGCACGCTTGGCCAGTCTACAGTTACAGAGTTGGAGCCTTTTGGAGGAGGTGGGTAGTTGGCGACCTCTAGAGTTACGAGGGTACTGTGGGGCAGTGACGGTGACACGGCAGACCAGGCCAGAGTTGATAGACCGCATCATCACAGGACAGATGGCCGATCCGTACTTGCAGTCTTTGCACGACAGAGTACTATCAGGGGACCCAGGGGACTTCTCTTTCACAGACCAGGTGCTACGCTTGAGGGGACGGTTGTGCGTTCCCAGAGACGAGGAGCTGTTGAGAGAGCTCCTGACTGAGGCACACGGTTCCAGATTCACCATATATCCCGGAAACACGAAAATGTACCATGACTTGAGACGCGAGTTTTGGTGGAGAGGGATGAAGCGGGATGTGCGTGAGTTCGTGCAGCAGTGCTTAGTGTGCCAGCAGGTGAAAGCTGAGCATCAGAGGCCTGCAGGGCCACTTCAGCCGCTTCCAGTGCCAGAGTGGAAGTGGGAGAGCATCACCATGGACTTGGTGGTGGGCTTACCTGTTACCCAGCGAGGACACGACGCAGTCTGGGTAATAGTGGATAGATTGACGAAGACGGCACGATTCTTGCCGATCCGAGTCACTTTGGGACCAGCACAGTTGGCAGAGAGGTATATCCGTGATGTGGTGCGACTACACGGAGTTCCGCAGGAGATCGTATCCGACCGGGATACCCGCTTTACGTCCCAGTTTTGGGCTGAGTTTCAGCAGGCTTTGGGGACGAGGTTGAGGTTTAGCACGGCTTACCACCCCCAGAAGGATGGACAGTCGGAACGCACGATACAGACACTTGAGGACCTTTTGCGTGCCTGTGTACTAGACTGGAGGGGCTCTTGGGAGGAGCACCTGCCCCTGGCGGAGTTTGCATACAACAACAGTTATCACTCGAGCATCGGCATGGCTCCCTACGAGGCTCTGTACGGACGGAAATGCACGGCACCCTTGAGTTGGGTTGAGGTGGGGACCAAGTGGGAGGTTGGCCCCAGGTTGATCCGGCAGAGTCAGGAGGTAGTTGAGCAGATCCACAGACGACTCCGCACTGTCAGGAGCAGACAAAAGAGCTACGCGGATCGCAGACGCAGAGAGGTGCAGTTCGAGGTTGGGGACCACGTCTTCCTTCGTGTTTAGCCCATGAAGGGCTTACAGCGGTTTGGGGTGAGAGGGAAGCTCGCGCCGAGGTTCGTGGGGCCCTTTGAGGTCCTGGAGCGGGTTGGACCCGTTGCTTACAGACTTGCCCTTCCCCCGCAGCTTTCTGGTGTGCACGACGTGTTCCACGTGTCCAACCTCAGGAAGTACGTAGCCGATTCCAGTCACGTACTGAGTCACGAGAGCGTCGAGGTGAGCGACGACCTGACCTACCTCGAGCGGCCAGTGCAGATCCTAAATCGAGCCATCCGTAGGTTGAGACGAAAGCAAGTACCCCTGGTAAAGGTTTTGTGGAGGAGCCAGCGGTACGAGGAGGCTACCTGGGAGCCTGAGGCGGCAATGCGGGAGCGGTACCCGGAGCTTTTCGCGGGTACGTCTTTTCGGACCGGTTTCGGTCCTCTTTGAGTTTGTTATGGTTATTTGGACATCTTTTTCCTGCACCCTAGTTGGCGCAAGTTTCGGGGACGAAACTTCCTTTGAGTTTGTTATATTGTAACGAATGTGTGCCCCAGACGTATTTTAAGACGTCTGGGAGGTGGCTCAGACGTCGGACAAGACGTCTGGGATCACAACCAGACGTCTGATAAGACGTCTGGGATCATTTCCAGACGTCTGGAAATCCGTTATTTTCGACACACGCGAGTCGCCTGCGCGCCTGAGCGCGCAGACCGCATATTCCCTCTTTTTCTCTCTGCGGCTGCAGGCGGCCTGCCACCTTCTCTCTCCTCCTCGCGCGGCCTTAAAAGGGCCACGCCTCCCCTCCCGCCTCCACCGTCTCCTCCTTCTTCTCCTTCCTGTGCGCGAGAGCGAGCGGACGCGAGGGCAGCAGTGGCGGCCGCAGTGAGCGTGGAGGTGCGGCGTGCGAGGGCGGAGCTCTGCCGTAAGGGTGAGCTCGCCGGAGCGGCTTGGCCGGCCGGCGGAGGGCGCAGGGGGCGCGGAGCGACGCGGAGAGGGACCTGCTGCGGTCTGAGCAGCAGGAGCGCGAGGTGCGACGCGGGCGGCGTCGCGAGCGGAGGCCGTGCAGGGTCCTGATTCTGGAAAAATTTCCAGAATCAGACGTCTGGATTGATAGCCAGACGGCAAGGTCGACGTCTGTAAGATCATACAGACGTCTGAAAGGTGAGTTTCCGCCTTCTTCTTCCTTCTTGTCGACTGACCGTACTGAGGGGGGGGTTGGCTGTGCGCAGGTTCGCTGATTCGCCATCCTTTGCAAATCAGACGTCTGGAAGTTGTACCAGGCGGTGGGAGTGACCTCCAGACGTCCGGAGGGACCATCGGACGTCTGTGATCTAGGGCAGACGTCCCCGCAGACTTCTGGACGTTTGGGAAACCACGCTGAACAGGTAATTCTCTGATCCACTTTTTAAGACGTCTGGAAGGAGTTCCAGACGTCTGATTTTGCACAGTATCGTCTTTTTCGACCCGTTTAGGGCCCGTTCGGGCTCCGTTTTCCGCGATTCGAGTTGCGTTCTTTTCAGAAGTAATTCCTCTACCCGTCTACAGTAGCTATACACTATTTTGAGACACTCCTTGTGTTTTATCCTTGTGATAGGACCTCGTTCGGTTGCAGTCTTGAGAGTCGCGGAGGCATGCGGGATTCCCGATCACACCCCCATTACTCCTGTTGTACCTGGTAGAGTGGCTTAAGTTTATTAATAAAATCTGTTCAAGTATGGAACCATAACTAGAAGCTAGGACATTGCATGAATCCTAGGAATGAGAAATGTATGGAATGATAGCTCCTAGGTGATGCATGAATCCTAGGGCTGGAAAACTAATTGTATGCTAGATCCTAGGATGTGACATGAACCCTAGGATGGAAGAACTAGTGGAATGTATAATACTGCAGTCTTGGAAAAAAATGGAAAGGAATATAAAGCTGCCTGTAATTTGAATTAATAGCTGTCTGTTATGAATAAAGAAACATGATTGAGATCATGGATTTTGAGAACGTGAATCTGGAAAGTGAAACATATGATGTTCTAAGATAAATAGCTGGAACCCTACGGGGAATTAGGAGTGGAACTCCTGGAAAGAAAAAGGAATGGAAACTGAGATGTAGTTTGTACTGTCTCTTGGGTACGCAGTACCAAGGGAAGTACCTGTACCTGTTTAGTGCAGAGTGGGGCCAGCCGCCCCAGGGACCCGGGGTTAGGATTGGCCGCTCTGTACCGACTTGTTGGCCCTCGTGTACGTAGTACCGAGGAGAGCTAGTAGTGTTAGGAGAGTACTAGCTACCCCACGGGCCCCGGGGTTCTGCTAGCCTCCTTCATCGACTTGTTAGGCCCACTAGGGCAAACCAGGGTAGTCAGGCGAGGGTGCGCGGACTGTGGAGGGGCAAGGCCCCGGTTTGGTTACTGTGGAGGGGTTGGACCCCTGTTACTGAGAGGGCTCTGCCCTGGTTCCGTGCTGTGCTTTGGGCGCACCCGTTAACGGAAACGACTGACCGCGTGCCAGTGCGGGCTAGCTACCTATGCGTTTATCGCGCGTGCCGTAGTCACCGTTACGTCTGTCAGTGACCTTGGGGTGGTTGACTGAGGGTAGGATCACCACGGGGGACTCTCCCGGCCAGGAGAGCACCACGTGCTACTTCTACTTTTGGAAAAGACTGCAATCAAGATCGTTCCCACGAGGACATTCGAGATCAAGTAAAGGATCTGAGAAACAAATGAAATAGTGAGAAAAATTGAAAGATGTGAATAAAGGAAGTAATAGAACATAACAGCTACTGTACACTCTACTGTTGCCTTTAGTTAGTTTGCCACTCTACTCAGCGTTTTGCTGACGTGTTACACTCGTTACCTTTTTCAGGACCAGGTGTTGAGCAACCAGGGTCGGCGGCTGCAGAGGACGCTGGGCCAAGTAGGGTCCAGTAGAGTTTACCACAGTCCTTGTACCTCTTTTGTTTCTGTTTCAGTGAGTAGTTTTTTTTTTTTTTTTTTCGTTTCCGCTGTACTTCTTTACCTGCAGTTCTTGTTATATGATAAATGTTGTTTTACTGTTGTGGTGGTACCTACTGTAGTAGTTTCTTTCCTTACTGCTGTACTTTCTTACTGTTAGTTATATTCATGCTGAATGTGGTTTATTTTACTGTCTTTTGGTTACTTCCTCGTTGGACGACTAGGTCTTGGGATTAGTCGAGTTGGTCCGGTTCTCGTGTCTCGTAGGGACTCGGGAACCGGGTCGTTACACCCGCCGTTGTCTACGAGAGCGACATTGCGCCGTCGCGTGGCTCACGCACCGCGTCATCGTCGACGCACTCCTTGCAAAGGGGAGTTTCCTAAACCCTATAGAAGCTTAGGTTTGTTACCTTGTTGGCTCTATAGGTTGTTGTTTATTTTACCTTTGTCTTTTGGTTGGGTATTCGCTTTGCGAATTCCCATCTCCTTCGTGGGACAAAATCCTTCTCGTGGAGAGAAGGGGTTGAGGAACGCTACCCTCGTACTTGTAGCGTGGTTGTACTGAGGTTGAATCACCCTCGTTTTAAAGTGATTCGTTTAGTGGATTTGATCAACTAGGTTGATCGGAAAATCCTAACTCGAGAGGGTTAGGTGGTGGTTTTCACCCGGTTTGGGTTTCCACCTAAAAATTACTTGTGTACATTTTGTGATTGCTTATTTTGTGAGATTTCTTTATATATTTTATTTCCGCATTTTATTACGTCACCCCTCCTGGTAGGGACGAAATCACATTTGGTATCAGAGCAGGTCTTGCGAGATCGGAGTAACACCCGGCAAGAGATCAAATGGAGGGAAGCACATCAGCGATCAAAATTTCCGAGGGGCAGTCCACAACCCGTCCGCCCTACTTTGACGGGAACAACTACAGCTACTGGAAGCTGAGGATGAAGACGTGGCTCCAAGCCACTGAATTCGAGGTATGGGGATGTTGCGAAACCCCATACGAGATCCTGAAGCGACCCCAAGGAGGCTACTCGTAGGTGCAGATTCTAGAGCTCTCACTCAACGCAAAGGCAATGAATGCCTTGTATTGCGCGTTGAGTCTGAAGGAGTTCGAGAAAATCCAAGAGTGCACCACCGCCCACGAGATATGGAGGAGGTTGGAAGGCACTCATGAAGAGACAAGCTCGGAAGAAGATCACGAGAAGGAGGAAACCGCTTGCTTTGGTTTCATGGCCAGAGGAAGCAACTGCGACAGTGAAAGCGGAAGCGACTCCGACGACGAGGTAAATCTCTATCTTCAAGAAGCTTTTAGTGAACTTTTTGAGATTAGTAAATCACTTAGGATAGAAAATAAAAGTATTAAGAAGAACCTTAGTTTTCTTAAAAATGAAAATGATAGGTTAGAAAAACAACTTAAGGACATAGAAGCTAGTCCTAAAAATGATAACCTATTATTAGAAAATCATAACCTCATCTATGAAAATAATAAATTGATTGAGGAAAATGATAGTCTAAAGTTAGAAATCTCTAATTTAAAGACTAAGATGAGTATTATAGAAAAAGAAATTGCATGTCTTAGGGAAAACTCCAACAAACTAATCAACAAAGTAGATGATTTATATAGCCCTAAGATTGAGAAAGGATCTCCATCAAGGAGACCCGCTAACAGATCCGGATCCAAGCCCACTTGGATACCGAAAAAAGAATTAGAATCTTGTTTTGTAGGGTTCAGGGATAATTACAACATAAAGGACTGGACCTACAAGTTCAAGGCTGGTCAACTCGAGTTGGGAGAACCAAAGAGTAGACCAAGGAGGAGAACAAGAAGACCGACGAGATGGCGAACAAACGACGGACCCGCCGCACGTCGACCACCAGATTGGAGACCGGCGCCGATGCCCGGGCCTCCAAGCTACGGATGGGAGCCCCATCCGATGTGGCATCCACCACCACCATTCGGGCCATTTTATTGGCCATGGTAGGTGAGGTAAAACCCTTTACCCTATCCTTTTATCATAAGCATTTAGATAGGGGGAGTTAAAATTAATGAGCTAATTGTCAATTTTTAAGGGGGAGATACAAGGTAGCTAAATTTCCTTTAGTAAGGGGGAGAAAAATAATAGCTATCTCATTGTTACAAAAAGGGGGAGGACATTACCTTTGTTAAAATAAATTCATAGAAGAGCATGTTTTAAGGGGGAGTTATAGGAAATATAAAATCAATTAAACCTTTTTGATAATGTCAAAACGGGGGAGGATTTTTATGCATTATTATTTACGATTTTGTCATCACCAAAAAGGGGGAGATTGTTGGTGCTAGAGCACCACGATCATTTGTTTTGATGATAACAAAACACGTGTTATTTAACATTTGCAATTTGAGTCCTAGATTTCAGGTCAATTGCAAATGAGGACGTGTTTAAACGGAGTTCGAGCTCGCATCCAGGACGGATTGGAAGAGCTTGACCGAAAACAGAGAGGTTCGCGTGGAGCGAAAGATTGAAGATGGAAGGAAATGAAGAATAGGATAGATTTCCTTCTTTTGTACTTGTTGTATTTTTCGTTTCTTTTGTTGCTTTTTATTTCCTTAGATATTTCTTGTTAAAGAGCCTCAAAGAACCCTAACAGTAGTCCTAGGAACACCGGCACAACCCTAGGATACTTAGGTTTTCTGTAGAATACTTAGAAAACCAATATAGGGTTCAAACAACACTTCCAGACGTCTAATTCCCAAATCAGACGTCTGATAAAGAATTTTAAGACGTCTGATAACTGTTAGGCTGGATATACTTAGTTCTGTCTGATGAAATCAGACGTCCAGACCTTAGACCAGACATCTTAGAAGACGTCTGATGAATTTTCTAGACGTCCAATTAGTGGACCGTTGGCTGGCTTAGCAAACAGTCAAGAATATGACCGTTAAAGCCTTATCAGACGTCCTTAGGCATTTCCAGACGTCTGATAAATGACCGTTTTGCCTCGGCTGACCCAAAATCTCTTCTCAGAGATTTTCTAGCCGTTGCAACGTTTGGAAATCAATTCCCACAGTAAAAGTAGGTTTCCAGACGTCCTGACATAGTGCCAGACGTCCTGTATGTCGTCTGATGGACTTGTACAAAAACCCTGTTTAGATCTGATTCAAGTCAGGGAGAAACCCGCATAGAATCAGATGTCTGACCTTGGAATCAGATGTCTTAAAGTGGCCTTCCAGACGTCTGATGACAGAGTTAGACGTCTGATAACCCTGTCAAATATAATCATTGTCCTGATTTCGGCCTGATTCTCTTGGACTTTGTTCCCAATGGCTATGGAAGCTTTTCTAAGCCTTCCAAAGCCTTCCTAAGGCCTCTATAAATAGAGGGGAGCCTTTACACACCAACATACACTAAGAGACACACAAGATACACACCTAGAGAGACCAAGATACACTAAGATCAAGTATTTCCACTCTCTTGTGTCCAAGAAGCTCTTGCTCTCTAAGCTCAAGCTCCATCATCTTGAGAGCATCATTCCCTTCGCGCACCCGCTCTCCCGCCGTTGTCTACGAGAGCGACATTGCGCCGTTGCGTGGCTCACGCACCGCGTCATCGTCGACGCACTCCTTGCAAAGGGGAGTTTCCTAAATCCTATAGAAGCTTAGGTTTATTACTTTGTTGGCTCTATAGGTTGTTGTTTATTTTACCTTTGTCTTTTGGTTGGGTATTCGCTTTGCGAATTCCCGTCTCCTTCGTGGGACAAAATCCTTCTCGTGGAGAGAAGGGGTTGAGGAACGCTACCCTCGTACTTGTAGCGTGGTTGTACTGAGGTTGAATCACCCTCGTTTTAAAGTGATTCGTTTAGTGGATTTGATCAACTAGGTTGATCGGAAAATCCTAACTCGAGAGGGTTAGGTGGTGGTTTTCACCCGGTTTGGGTTTCCACCTAAAAATTACTTGTGTACATTTTGTGATTGCTTATTTTGTGAGATTGCTTTATATATTTTATTTCCGCATTTTATTACGTCACCCCTCCTGGTAGGGACGAAATCACAGGCTCGTCCCTCTCCTGTCCCCGGACCGCCCTCCACCACCGGTGTGCCACACTCTCCAGTTGGTACGTGGCAAAGGCCACGCTGCACTCCACCGGGGGACGAAGGGTGTCGTAGATCTTCTCCAGCTGCTCAAGCCAGTCCTCTGCCTCGGTCGGGTCCTCATCCCCCTTGAAGGAGGGGGGCTTCAGCTTCCGGAACTGTCCGAAAAGCTCGAAGTGGCGCTGTAGGGGAGGTGCTGGCGCACCTCCAGGCGAAGGTGCCTCGTGTACAGAAGTGTCGGAGGAAGGTGGGGGCGGCAGCGACCCATCCCCTCCCTCGTGTCCAGCGCCGTGTCCGTAGCGTGGTCCCACCGAGGAATCCCCCTCTGCAGCCCCAGGAGGAGGTGCTCGGGGCGGTGGGTGGAGCTCCTCTCGTGCAATATCTCGTATCAGTCTGGCGAGGTCCTGGGCCTGGATGCCCGGGAGTGGTGGCTGGTCCACCGAGACGTCAACAGCAGCACGTCCACCTCGCCGACCTCGCCCTCGGCCGCGCCCGCGACCAGTCTCGCCAGTCCCGCGACGAGGCATCTCCTGCAAGGAGATGCGAAACAAAATGGAAACGTCAAAACAGACGGTACCTAACGAAACTTCAAAGAGCTCATGTCAAGAGATATGTTGTGGTGGCTACTCTAGCTATAAACATGTGAATTGGTTATTTTCCAGTCAGTTGATTCACTTCTCGGGATGACCTTTCTCTGATACCATCTTGTAACGACCCGGTTCCCGAGTCCCTACGAGACACGAGAACCGGACCGACTCAACTAATCCCAAGACCTAGTCGTCCAACGAGGAAGTAACCAAAAGAGCAGTAAAATAAACCACATTCAGCATGAATATAACTAACAGTAAGAAAGTACAGCAGTAAGGAAAGAAACTACCACAGTATGTACCACCACAACAGTAGAACAACATTCATAATATAATTTGAACTGTAGATAAAGAAAGTACAGCGGAAACAAGAACTACTCACTATAACGGAAACAAAAGAGGCACAAAAGACAGTGGTAACTCTACTGGACCCTACTCAGCCCAGCGTCCTCTGTAGCCGCTGACCTGGCTGCTCAACACCTGGTCCTGAAAAAGGTACCGAGTGTAACACGTCAGCAAAACGCTGAGTAGAGTGGCAACTAAAACTAAAGACAACAGTAGAGTGTACAGTAGCTGTTATGTTCTGTAACGACCCGGTTCCCGAGTCCCTACGAGACACGAGAACCGGACCGACTCGACTAATCCCAAGACCTAGTCGTCCAACGAGAAAGTAACCAAAAGAGCAGTAAAATAAACCACATTCAGCATGAATATAACTAATAGTAAGAAAGTACAGCAGTAAGGAAAGAAACTACTACAGTATATACCACCACAACAATAGAACAACATTTATCATATAACATGAACTGCAGGTAAAGAAAAGTACAGCGGAAACAAGAACTACTCACTATAACGGAAACAAAGAGGTACAAAAGACAGTGGTAACTCTATTGGACCCTACTCGGCCCAACGTCCTCTGCAGCTGCTGACCCTGGCTGCTCAACACCTGGTCCTGAAAAAAGTAACGAGTGTAACACGTCAGCAAAACGCTGAATAGAGTGGCAACTAAAACTAAAGACAATAGTAGAGTGTACAGTAGCTGTGATGTGCTATTACTTTCTTTATTCACATTTTTCAATTGTCTCACTATTTCATTTATTCCCCAGATCTTTTTCTTGATCTCGAATGTTCCTCGTGGGAACGATCTTGATTGCAGTCTTTTCCAAAAAGTAGAAGTAGCAAGTGGTGCTCTCCTGGCCGGGAGAGTCCCCCGTGGTGATCCTACCCTCAGTCAACCACCCCAAGGTCACTGACAGACGTAACGGTGACTACGGCACGCGCGATAAATGCATGGGTAGCTAACCCATACTGGCACGCGGTCAGTCGTTTCCGTTAACGGGTGCACCCAAAGCACAGCACGGAACCAGTCCAGGGTAGAGCCCTCTCAGTAACAGGGGTCCAACCCCTTCACAGTAACCAAACCGGGGCCTTGCCCCTCCACAGTCCGCGCACCCTCGCCTGACTACCCTGGTTTGCCCCAGCGGGCCTAACAATTCGGTGTGGGAGGCTAGCAGAACCCCGGGGCCCGTGGGGTACCTAGTACCTCCCTACACTAGTAGCTCTCCTCGGTACTACGTACGCGTGGGCCAGCAAGTCGGTACAGAGTGGCCAGTCCTAACCCCGGGTCCCTGGGGCGGCTAGCTCCGCTCTGCACTAAACAGGGGGACAGTCGCTCTCCTTGGTACTCCGTACTCAAGGGCCAGCTCACTTCCCCAATACTATTCCATTCACCTTCCAGGAGTTCTACTCCTACTTCCCCGTAGGGTTCCATCCTTTTTACTCAAACGTCCAGGTTTCACTTTCCAGTTTCACATTCTTACAATCCATGTCCTCAACCACGTTATTTATTCACAACAGGCAGCTGTTAATTCAAATTACAGGCAGCTTTATATCTCTTTCCATTTTCCAAGACTGCAGTATTATACATTCCACTAGTTTTTCGCATCCTAGGATTCATGCCATATCCTAGGATCTATCATACAATCTAGTTTTCCAGCCCTAGGATTCATGTAACACCTAGGAGCTATCATATATTTCTCATTCCTAGGATTCATGCAACATCCTAGGTTCTAGTTATGGTTCCATACTTTAACAGATTTTTATTAATAACTTAAAGCCACTCTACCAGGTACAATGGGAGTAATGGGGGCGTGATCGGGAATCCCGCGTGCCTCTGCGACTCCCAAGACTGTAACTGAAGGAGGTCCTATCACAAGGATCAAACACAAGGAGTGTCTCAAAATAGTGTATAGCTACTGCAGACGGGAAGATGAAGTAATTTTGAAAAGAACGCAACTCGAATCGCGGAAAACGGAACCCGAACGGGCCCTAAACGGGTCAAAAACGACGACACTGTGCAAAATCAGACGTTTGGAACTTCTTCCAGATGTCTTAAAAAGTGGATCAGAGAATTACCTGTCCAGCGTGGTTTCCCAGATGTCCAGAAGTCTGCGGGGACGTCTGACCTATCTCCCAGACGTCCGATGGTCACCCCGGACGTCTGGAGGTCACTCCCGCCGTCTGGTACAACAGCCAAACGTCTGATTCGCGTTGGATGGCGAATCACCGAGCCTGCGCACACCCATCTCCCTCCCTCAGTACGGTCAGTCGACAGGATGGAAGAAGAAGGCGGAAAACTCACCTTTCAGACGACTGGAAGATCTACCAGACGTCGCCCTCGCCGTCTGTCTATCAACCTAGACGTCCGATTCTGGAAATTTTTCCAGAACAGGGCTCCACCCGGCTTCCGCTCGCGACGCCGCCCGCGTCGCACCTCGCGCGCCTGCTGCTCAGACCACAGCAGTCCCCCCTCCGCGTCGCTCCGCACCCCCTGCGCCCTCCGCCGTCCGACCCTAGCAGCCCCGGCAAGCTCGCCCTCACGGCGGAGCTCCGCTCTCGCACGCAGCACCTCCTCCGCGCTTACTGCGGCCGCCGCTGCCACCCTCGTGCTCGCGCTCACGCTCACTGGCTGAAGGAGAAGAGGGAGGAGACGGTGGAGACGACGGGAGGGAGCGCGTGGCCTTTTAAGGCCGCGCGAGGAGGAGAGATAGGACGCGGCAGGCGTCTGCAGCCGCAGGGAAAGAGGGAATAACGAATATCCGGTCTGCGCGCTCAGGCGCGCAGACGACTCGCGCGCGTCGAAATTAACGGATTTCTAGACGTCTGGAAGCGATCCCAGATGTCTGGTCAGATGTCTGGACCACCTCCCAGACGTCTTAAAATACGTCTGGGGCACGCGTTAGTTACAATATAACAAACTCAAAGGAAGTTTCGTCCCCGAAACTTGCGCCAACTAGGGTGCGGGAAAAGACGTCCAAATAACCATAACAAACTCAAAGAGGACCGAAGCCGGTCCGAAAAGACGTACCCGCGAAAAGCTCCGGGTACCGCTCCCGCATTGCCGCCTCAGGCTCCCAGGTAGCCTCCTCGTACCGCTGGCTCCTCCACAAAACCTTTACCAGGGGTACTTGCTTTCGTCTCAAACTGCGGACGGCTCGATCTAAAATCTGCACTGGTCGCTCGGGGTAGGTCAGGTCGTCGCTCACCTCGACGCTCTCGTGACTCAGTACGTGACTGGAATCGGCTACGTACTTCTTGAGGTTGGACACGTGGAATACGTCGTGCACACCAGAAAGCTGCGGGGGAAGGGCAAGTCTGTAAGCAACGGGTCCAACCCGCTCCATGACCTCAAAGGGCCCCATGAACCTCGGCGCGAGCTTCCCTCTCACCACAAACCGCTGTAAGCCCTTCTTGGCGAAACATGAAGGAAGACGTGGTGCCCAACCTCAAACTGCACCTCTCTGCGTCTCCGATCCGCGTAGCTCTTCTGTCTGCTCCTGACAGTGCGGAGTCATCTGTGGATCTGCTCAACTACCTCCTGACTCTGCCGGATCAACCTGGGGCCAACCTCCCACTTGGTCCCCACCTCAACCCAACTCAAGGGTGCCGTACACTTCCGTCCGTACAGAGCCTCGTAGGGAGCCATGCCGATGCTCGAGTGATAACTGTTGTTGTATGAAAACTCTGCCAGGGGCAAGTGCTCCTCCCAAGAGCCCCTCCAGTCCAGTACACAGGCTCGCAAAAGGTCCTCAAGTGTCTGTATCGTGCGCTCAGACTGTCCGTTCGTCTGGGGGTGGTAAGCCGTGCTAAACCTCAACCTCGTCCCCAAGGCCTGCTGAAACTCAGCCCAAAATTGGGACGTAAAGCGGGTATCCCGGTTGGATACGATCTCCCGCGGAACTCCATGTAGTCGTACCACATCACGGATATAGATCTCTGCCAACTGTGCTGGTCCCAAAGTGACTCGGATCGGCAAGAAACGCGCCGTCTTCGTCAGTCTATCCACTATTACCCAGACTGCATCGTGTCCCCGCTGGGTAACAGGTAAGCCCACCACCAAGTCCATGGTGATGCTCTCCCACTTCCACTCTGGCACTGGAAGCGGCTGAAGCGGCCCTGCAGGCCTCTGATGCTCGGCTTTCACCTGCTGGCACACTAAGCACTGTTGCACGAACTCACCCACATCCCACTTCATCCCTCTCCACCAAAACTCGTGTCTCAAGTCGTGGTACATTTTCGTGTTCCCGGGATGTATGGTGAATCTGGAACCGTGTGCCTCAGTCAGGAGCTCTCTCAATAGCTCCTCGTCTCTGGGAACGCACAACCATCCCCTCAAACGTAGCACCTAGTCTGTGAAAGAGAAGTCACCTGGATCTCCTTACAGTACTCTGTCGCGCAAAGACCGCAAGTACGGATCGGCCATCTGTCCTGTGATGATGCGGTCCATCAACTCTGGCCTAGTCTGCCGTGTCACCGTCACTGCCCCACAGTACCCTCGTAACTCTAGAGGTCGCCAACTGCCCACCTCCTCCAAAAGGCTCCAACTCTGTAACTGTAGACTGGCCAAGCGTGTGGGCGCCTTACGGCTCAAGGCGTCAGCCACCACATTGGCCTTTCCCGGGTGGTAGGAGATGCTGCAGTCGTAGTCTTTCAGGAGCTCCAACCAACGTCTCTATCTCATGTTGAGCTCCTTCTGATCAAAAAGGTATCTGAGGCTCTTGTGATCTGTAAAAATCTCGAAGGTCTCACCGTACAAGTAGTGCCTCCAGGTCTTCAGCGCGAAGACAGCAGCTGCCAACTCTAGGTCGTGGGTAGGGTAGGTATGCTCATGGGGCTTCAGTTGCCGCGAAGCGTAAGCAACAACGTGACCCCTCTGCATGAGCACACCTCCTAACCCCTGCAAGGAAGCGTCCGTGTACACAACGAACCCGCCACTACTATCAGGAATGGTGAGCACGGGAGCCGAGGTCAACCTCTCCTTCAGCTCCAGAAAACACGCCTCACAGGCATCTGTCCAAGCGAAAGGCACGTCCTTCCGGGTCAACTGTGTCATAGGGCGCGCAATCTGCGAAAATCCTCTGATGAACAGTCTGTAGTAGCCAGCTAGTCCCAGGAAATTGTGGATCTCAGAGACTGAACGCGGTCTCTCCCACCTGAGCACTGCCTCGACCTTGGCTGGGTCCACCGCCTGGCCGTCTCCAGAGATCACATGACCCAAGAAGGTCACCTCCCTCAACCAGAACTCGCACTTGCTGTATTTGGCGTACAGCCTACGTCGCCTCAGAGTGTCCAAAACCATCCGCAAGTGCTGTCCGTGCTGTGTCCGATCTCTAAATGGATGAGTACATCATCTATGAAAACCACCACGAACTGGTCCAAGTACGGTCTAAACACCCGGTTCATCAGGTCCATGAAAGTAGTGGGGGCATTGGTTAGCCCAAACGGCATGACCAAAAACTTGTAATGTCCGTACCGGGTGCGGAAAGCTGTCTTGTAGACGTCGGTCTCCCTGATCCTCAACTGGTGGTATCCAGACCTCAAGTCTATCTTGGAAAACATCGTGGCACCCCGCAACTGGTCAAACAAATTGTCGATCCTCGGCAGCGGATATCTGTTCTTGATGGTGACCCTGTTCAGCTGTCGGTAGTCCACACAAAGACGTAGGCCTCTTCTTCTTCACAAACAGTACCGGGGCTCCCCAGCGAGACGCACTGGGCCTCACGAAACCTTTCTCCAGAAGGTCCTGCAGCAGAGACTTGAGCTCTCGCAGCTCAAGCGGTGCCATCCTGTATGGCGTGGTGGAGATGGGGCTACTCCCTGGTACTAGTGAGATCTCAAACTCGATCTCACGCTCGGGCGGTAGTCCTGGTAACTCGTCTGGAAACACGTCATGGTACTCTCTGACCACTGGGATGCTCTGGAAGTCTGCCACAGGGCTGGGCTCTGCCACCACACAAGCTAGGAAGCCCTCACACCCCTGGCTCAAAAGTCTCGCCGCCCGAAGTGCCGAAATGCACCTGAAACCTCCGTCCACTGGCTGTCCGTGAAACTCGAAAGAAGGCAACTCCGGAACTGAGAAGACGAGCTTCCTCTCAAAACAGTCCACCAAGGCTTGGTAAGCGGACAGCCAATCCATCCCCAGAATCACTCCAAAGTCCTCCATCTGGATCATAATCAGGTCAGCTGGCAGGCTATGTCCTCCGATGCTGACCTCGCAATCCGTGTACACCTCCTCAGCTACAAACAGCTGACCACTCGGACCTCTGATTACGAACGGATTCTCTAACAGTGTATAATCCTGGTCCAAACTAACTGCGAAACTGGCTGCGGCAAACGAGTGCGTAGCGCTGGAATCGAAAAGCGTGTAAACGAGTCTGCCAGAAACTGAAACCATACCTGCTACCACCGATCCCGAAGCTCTGGCGTCCCTGTGTGTTAGGGCGTTGATACGCCCCTCAGCTCTAGGTGCGGACGAAGCAGCCACACTCTGCGTCGGACGGGTAGGTGCTGGCCGGTACCCTCCTCGCGACTGCTGTCCTCCTCCTCGCGCCTGGGAACCGCGGCCTCCTGCGCGCCCTTCAGTGCTCTGTGCGAGGAGTATCTGCCGACCTCCTGCCCTAGATGGGCAGTCCCTCCTGACGTGGCCCGGCTGGCCACACTGGTAGCAGAGGGGAACCCATCTCCCACCCACAGTACGGTCAGTCGACAGGAAGGAAGAAGAAGACGAAAAACTCACCTTTCAGACGACTGGACGATCTACCAGACGTCGCCCTCGCCGTCTGTCTATCAACCCAGACGTCCGATTCTGAAAATTTTTCCAGAACAGGGCACCACCCGGCT